>JAUCRC010000011.1:9018501-14192182 GCA_032399595.1 Tetragonula carbonaria
AATAAATCTTGAAGATCTGGAACGCGAAGTTAACGTAGAAAATCTAGAACGCGTATGATAAATAGCTCAAGCCCAGTAGCAGTGGATGGACATGTTGTACTCTAACATAGACGTCAGCCCACACCAAATTGTCCATGATAATTGAACACTGGTCCAACGCATGGAAACGAGAACTCTCCTCAAATTACGTTATATTGCACTTTATACAGGCCTCGTGTGTAGGACGGTACTGTTTCCTTCATCCTTCGCGTAGAAGCAATGATCGTGCAGCTTCTTCTAAAAATGTTTCATTCGTGAGAGAAGAGGAGGAGACTCGTATATCCGTCGCTTGGATCAATCTTCAATCGAATAATAAATTTATGTGTCAGTGCCACGGTGCAAACAATCATCGAATCCAATAACAATTGATTATAATATTAAATGCTAGTACGAGTTTACTGGGTAACTTGAACAGTGTCATATTTTTTTCTTTTTTTTTTTTTTTAACTTTTACGTTTACCTAATTCCTTTCTTTCTCTTTTCCCTCTTTCTGCCTTTCCCACTTTTTCGTCCCCTTTCTTTCTGCTCTTTATTCGACCCGCCTTTCTCTCGTACACGCACGCATTTCCCTCTCATCTTGCTCTCCGTTATTACTTTCGAAACCTAATTTGTCCCAATGAGCATATTCGACCTAATTTACCATCAGAACCGAAACACATGGTCTTTCGCGTTTTATTTCGTTCACATGAGAAACTGGGCGAGAACCTGCCCGTTTTGTTTCCGTTATAAACATCGCGATCCGTTTATTTTTTTTTTTTTTTTTTTTAACTAGACGATTTTATTCATCGAAATGCTTCGGTGGAACAGTTTTTTTTTTTTTTTTGGTGCCTTAGAGAACCCAGCGACCGAGGAATGATCGAAGATTTCGTTAAACTCCATTACTGAAAATTTGAAAAAATTTTATCTAAGTAGCGAGATGAATTCTTTAAAAAAATAATAATTACGTTGAAAATTGAAGAATGATATCAATAGTAATAGCTTAATTATAATTAATTGTTTTTATAAAAAAAATTGGATAATAATACACTAAAGTGAAATTACTGTAGAATTTTACATATTAAAAATAGAAATTACGTTTCCTTTGACACTTAAAGATATTTCTCTACTCCATTCAATATTTTAATATTCTGTTCTATTTTGTTCTACCTTGAATTGTAATCTCAATATGAGAAGATTGTCAACAATCAGACTATGTCTGTTCGTCCGGTATTCTTCCCTCAGTTTGTAGTAGCCTCGATATAGATTCAATCGACGTTTTATCGAACATGTCTAGGCCGCTGGGTTTGAGAAGGTAGAGGCACCCTTATATATTCACGACAATTCTCGATGAATATCGTTAAATACTATCTCATATTTAAGCTCACTATTAACAGTATACATGATATATTCTGCCAAACATGCACATGCAATTCAAAAACGCTCTGAGAGATTCCTATGACTTCGTAATAACAATCCGGACTGTACCAATTTCTCAATAATTTCCCAGAACTTTCGTTGAAGGAAGAAAAAAAAAAAATTTCAACGATGTTAATGAATTCGATGGTTCGTTTACGAACAAGAATAGGAACATCTCTGTATCGAGTCTGAAAGACCATTTATGAAATTCTTCAACTATACAATTAAAAACCGACGAAAACAATTTGTTCGATCCCTTCTTAACCATTTCTCGACTACTCGTCGGAAAAGGTGTTCACATTCGTAAGAAAAGCTTTCCTCTGCAAAAAGGGGAGATACATCGGTCATTAGAAAGTTAAGAAGGCAACGAGCGAGCAAACATAAAAAATAGAATTATGAAAAAATCTACCACATGTTATGAACGCATGCATTATATGTTCAAACGTGCGAGAAACTTCTATAAAGGAGGAGAATTTAAAAGTCAAAAATATTTATGTTCCTTCCGTGTTCTCGATCGTTAGGAAATAATAACGAGAAAATAAAATGTCAATAATTAGAAGAAGCTCGCACGTCGTGTCTTTTCTAGTAATGCATTCCAAGCATGCAAACTAAAATACAAATATGTAAAAAATGATTAAAGCTATGTATATATGTATATATTTGCACACAAAGTAGATAAGAAGGCAAACAAACATAATTTCGCTTTTGAAATTGTTCTCTGTGATATATATATCGCACACATTTAGAGGATATGTGCGAGACACGCTTCATCGGTTTGCTTGTTTAATCGATGAAGCATGTTTTCACCTTCATGTCATTTTTATCAATTTTTTTTTTCCCTTTTAACAATTTAAACCACGATTTTATTATGTTTCTTCTTTTTCGCTGTCAAAGCTACTACCGAGAGACAATATATTCATTTACAAGTTACATATATTAATGACTATATAGTTACTATATATCTTTCTCTTTTCTTTTCTGTTTCTGTCCAATTAAACGGAAATAAACTAACGCTCTACTGTTGTTGAAGAAAGTATACTTTTCCCTTATGTATCAACTACAAGTACGTGCAAAATTGACTACAAGTTTCATATTCGATGTCACTGAATCGATTCCTGTTTTAATTCATTCAATATTACACGAAGGATGCAAAATGATAACTATGAGACAGTCTGACAAATATATATTTATTCTTAGTATTTCCTTTTGTCACGAGAAACTTGTAGCCCGAGTCAAAGCAACATGCACTATTGTTAAAAGTGAGCTACCAAATTTCTATTGAGTAAAAATATTATAAATACGCTGAGCTTAAATACAGCATTCGTGTCCACCCCGTTGACTCACTGTACCATCTTGTGACACGTCGCTTCTAAGAGAATTTATTTCTTCTTTTTTCTCTCTCTCTCTCTCTTTTTACTTTTAATTTACTTTTAAAGATAGAATCGAAAACAAATTTCTGTACATGTTCGTGAGAAGAACATACGTGAATTCTCTCTTAAAAAAGAAGCCACAAGAGGCGCAGCGAACATCGAAACGAAGAAAATTAAAAAAAAAAAAGAAAAAAAAATGGAAAAAGAGAAAAATAAGCAGTCAGCCAATACCACGATTTCATTACGAAATATTTGTACACCCATATCAATATCTTACGTTCATATTGATTTGGATATATAGCAGCCGACGTCTCCAATTCAAAAAGTATAACTTTCTCATCATGTGTTTAAACTCATTCACAGAAAGACTTACAAGTACCATTGATGATCCTAAGCGATCTCTGTTTACGAATGTTTTTCGTTTTTCTAATATCGCGAGATGACAGCTTCGTTCGGAAAGCCTGCGATTAAACTTTTTACGCGATCGGAAGAGTACGTATCGTTGTTCAACTGTACACAAGTGTGCGGTACTCGTACACTACGCTTCTGCTTTCTTTAGATCGGCAGATTTTCGACAAGCAATCTCTTAACACATGGAACGGATTTTCTCGATCCTTTAATACCTGATGATCGTGGATTAATAACCAACGTAGGCCTGGAAAAATGAGGAAACTGACATTAGTCTATTGGGGGATTGATTTAATTCACGCGACATTCCCACGGTTTTCTCATAATATTTTTAATATGCTTTTTCAATGATTTCTTTTACAAACCAGGCACTCCACGATCTCTTGGTATTACGGTCAGCTAATGAGAATTAATGACAATAGGAATACTGGAAGAGAAGAGGTCTGGAGATGAAAATCGATCGCTTGAAACATCGAAGGCGGGAAAAATATGGGAGATTCGATGTTCGATAGTTCTCTTTTTTCATTTCTTTCTTCACTTTTTGAATCGGGAGGCGCACGGTGCCTCTATATCTTCATATATATATTTTGTAGAATATATATATATGTGTGTGTGTGAGATGTGTATATATCTGTGTGTGTGTGAGATGTGTATATATCTGTGTGTGTGTGCGCGTGTATGTATGGTATATATGTATGTGTATACGTAATATATGTTGGTATATAAACACGTAGTGAGTTAGGTAATATATAGAGTAAGGTGAGGTTAGATACGTGGCTTAGGCTGCGCGAACGCCGGTCTCCGAAGCTCCACCTACTGACTGGGATCAAATCGTCTTTGTAATGGTCCGCTGCAAACATATTGACAGCCACAACTGTAGGCGCTATCCTTCGGTTTTTTAGCGGCTATACCGTCACGGTAATATGCTCGCACATTTGCACCAGTATAATCCACAATTTCTCATATTACTTCTCGTCGTAATCATTAACAATGTAATACTGATCTACTTACAGACTAAACTTTTACACATCCCTTAAACGCTATTGCTCTGTAATCATACATTTGCCTTAGGAACAGAGCGGACTGAATTAGGAATAATCACATAAGTGTCCGAGCTGTTAATTAAGTACAATAGTAGATTACTATAAAATCATGTGGTCATGGTCCAAGCTGTACGTCAATTAAATATTTCCATCAGTACGTAAAAAAAAACAACTCGAAAAGTCAGTAATATATTAAAATTACATACCTCACTCGTACGAGTTATTAAACAGCTTCTTTATAAAAGCTTCTACTGAATGTTATACATAATCTACATATGTACATATATATATATATATATATATATGTATATATGTGTATATATATATATATATATATATATATGTGTATATACTGATACATTTTTGGAAATTACAAAAAAAAGGAGATAACTTCAAACACTCCTCTACGATATCTATTTCATGATATATTCATTGAAATTAAAACACCTTGTAGATGTGAAAAAATTATAATTTGAAATTAACGTTTGATGACTCTTAAATAAAATGCTTTTTAAGATTTTAATTCATCAAAATTATATTATTCGTGTATCTTCAATTATAAATCAGAAAAATAATATGATTGCGTTCGAACAAAATTATCCACTATTATTCTTCATATATCTAGAAGCGCTACAAAATAAAATAAAAAAGGAAAATAGCTTCCAGAAATCTATTGTTATATATTACACTTGTTTTCTATCTTTTCTTCTTTTGGTATATTAATTGAAACCAAATTAGTTAAGGAAAAATTGCAATATCGATACAGACATATACTGACAAAAAGATATCATGCCTTTTTTATCATGATAATATTGTTAATAATTTTAAGTTTCAAATATTAAAGTATATATTTTCAATAAAAAATTTTAACACTTTTTGTCAAATATAAAAAATATTTTTCAAATGTAAAAAAAATATTCTTTCATTCAGAATTTGAAAATTTTATTCAGAAAAAAATAATTGTACACGATAAAACTCAACGACAATGACTTCTTTCTTTTTTTTTTTTTTTTTTTGAGCTCGATCAAATTTTTCTTGAACGCATAAAGCGTACATTATTCGAGATACGTACAAAACACAGCAGCTGATGAATATAACACAAGGAATAAAGCTGTGTGTGACATGAAATTAATAATATCGATAACATCTGATAAAGTTACATTGTTTCAGATAGTATACGATTTTTAATAAAGAGTCATCACGAAAATTATTCAAGACGAACTCTGGAAGCCATTTTGTATTTCCCACACACAATGCGGTATTGATTTATCTGTCACTGGGCAGAAATTCAAGATTCTCTCGCCGCATAGAGACGAGGCTTCTTATCTGTAATAACGGTACGAATTCCGAATCGAATTTGAACGTGCACCGTTCTTCACAGGTGTCGGATAGCATTGCTAACGTAAAAAAATTCACCGTCGTACGAGTGACAAGTGGTATTCTCGACTTGAAAACACGAGATACTCTTAATGTGTATAACACATATTGCTAATCGTATTACACGATTATGATGTATAATTACCTTTCTTGTCGGTCATTATTGCTTAATGTTTCACAAATTCTAGAAAAAAAATACGTTACTCCTAATTAAATCACCGATTTAAATTACAATACTGAAGAGACAAGCAACGGCTGTGACACTTGATGGACACTAGCGCCCTTTATTGAGCCTTCCCGTGGCTCACTCGATGCTCCGCTTCTATTGGCCCAAATTTCGCATCACATTGCCCAATCGTTACAAAGCATCCCGATCACAACTGGCGGCAAAAATTCAATACATTTTATTGTAGAATATTCTCAACAATTTTATACTGAGGCAAAAACAAATTTCTGATAAATCTTTATATCTAAACTTGAGTAAAATAATTTCATGATAATTTTAGGAACATCTCTTTTTCATGGTAATATTTTAATATGAATTATTCGAAACCGCATATGATTATATAAAAATAATTATTTTACAGTTAAAGAAAATATTCGAAATAAATTTGAAAAATAAATTTTTTTTATTTATATTTGTTCTTTTTAAATGCACCATTATATTTTTTTATGTTCCAAATAATACAGATTTGCAACAAACTGTGCAATCACTCCAATTAAATAAAATAATCATTTCCGCCATTTAAATATATTATAATTTGTATTTATTGTATCAAGAATTATTTATATTAGATAAATTATATAGCTCAACGATTGCTATTTTATTACATGGGAACTACAAAATCACGTCGCTTGCATTGAAAAGTTAACCATAGTCGTTACACTTGTAAATTGTACGTGTTTGTATACAAATGTAATTTTTATGTTTAAGTTTTTGCTTTATTCAGAGGTTATTATATTTCATTTTTAATAGAAAAATTCTATTTTTTATCGATATTTTCTAATTTTAAAAATATACTTGACAATTATATCATATAGTTCATTGTGATATTTGACAATACATGATCCAAATGTTATACAAATGTTTATTATAAATATTTATAAATAATGTTGTTGTAGAAAGTAATTATTAATATAACGATATATAATATCTATTTTGTCATCTGTTTGTCATCGAAAAGATAATGAATATTTACGGCTTTGTTTGTATAACCTCTCAAAGAAATACGTTAATGATTAATACTTTCAGATGATTAATTTAAGCGCAACTGAGTAAATTCATTTGCAGAATTCTTAATGGCACACGACAAGAAAACCGTAAGGCGAAGTCGATCGCGTGAACGAGATCGTGAACGTGAAAGAGAACGGGAACGACGAGATAGAAGACGATCAAGAAGCAGATCGAAGGATCGGAAAAAGGACAGAAAACGTTCAAGATCGCGTGAAAGATCAAGGGAAAGAGACAGATCACGCGAAAAGGATAGGGACAGATCGAGGGAGAGACGAGAGTTCAAAGACAAATCAAAAGATGAGAAAAAGCGTAAACCAAGTCCTATATTTGTTATAGAAGATGAGAATAAAAAGGAGAATAAAACTGAGCCAAAAAAAGAGGAGGAGGAAGTTGAGGAAAAACCAAAGCCTCCTCCAAAGAAAGAACCGCTAAGTTTAGAAGAATTACTGGCTAAGAAAAAGGCAGAAGAAGAAGCACGTGCTAAGCCAAAATTTCTAACTAAAGAAGAACGTGCTGCTTTGGCTATACAAAAACGACAAGAGGAGGTTGAAGCAATGAGAAGACAACAGGAGGACTTACGTAAATCTTTACATAGTGAAAATACTGGGAAAGACAGGGAGTGGGATGATAGGGATAGGTATTTATAACGTTTACTTATCTAAATCAAATTCATGAAATAATAATGTATATTGTAATAATCTTTGAAACAGACGTAGAGAGAATCAACGTACAAGAGAGGATGAAATTAAGGATAAGGACAAGGAAAAAGAAGTAGAAGCTATTAAAGAACGTTATTTAGGATTGGTGAAGAAGAAACGACGTGTTCGAAGATTAAATGACAGAAAATTTGTATTTGATTGGGATACTTCAGAAGACACCTCTGTTGACTATAATAGTATATACAAGGAAAGGCATCAGGTACAATTCTTTGGTAGGGGGAATCTTGCTGGGATAGACATTAAAGCACAGAAACGAGATCAAAGTAAATTTTATGGAGAATTATTAGAAAAGAGAAGAACAGAAGCTGAGAAAGAACAAGAGAAGTATATACATTTCTTTAAAACTAAAATTTAGAAATTTTACACACAGAAATATACGATTATTTATACTTTTTTTTCTAGAATGCGACTGAAGAAAGTAAAAAGAAAAGAGGAGAAACAAAAATGGGATGACAGACATTGGTCAGAGAAAGCTCTTCATGAAATGACAGAAAGAGATTGGCGTATATTTAGAGAGGATTATAATATTACAATAAAAGGAGGACGTATACCTGATCCAATTAGATCATGGAAAGAATCAGGATTTCCAAAAGAAATTCTTGATATCATTGATAAAGTCGGATATAAAGATTTAACACCTATTCAGAGACAAGCTATTCCCATAGGACTTCAAAATCGTGATATTATTGGAGTTGCTGAAACTGGATCTGGAAAAACTCTAGCATTTTTAATTCCATTGCTATTATGGATTACCAGTTTACCAAAAATTGAAAGATTAGAAGAAGCAGATCAAGGTCCTTATAGTATAATTTTAGCGCCAACTCGGTATGTTTATTAATCACGTTCTTTACCTTAAATTTAAGTTTAATTTGCTAATAGTTTACATCTTTTCAGTGAGTTGGCTCAACAAATTGAAGAAGAGACTAATAAATTCGGACAACCATTAGGTATAAGAACGGTTGTAGTTGTAGGAGGTCTCTCAAGAGAAGAACAGGGATTTAGATTGAGAATGGGTTGTGAGGTACTTTATATGATATAAAAGAATATTTATGATTGTCTAAATTTTAAATCAATTCTGTTATTATAGATCGTTATAGCCACACCAGGACGATTGATTGATGTATTAGAAAATCGATACTTAGTTTTAAATCAATGTACTTACATTGTATTGGACGAAGCTGATAGAATGATAGACATGGGTTTTGAACCAGGTATGTTCTTTACAATACTAAGTCGTGTATAGTTAAATACTAATTACCATATGAATTTTCAGATGTTCAAAAAATTTTGGAATACATGCCAGTTACAAACTTAAAACCAGATAATGAAGATGCCGAAAATGAAGAAAAGCTTTTAGCTAATTATAATACAAAGAAAAAATATAGACAAGTAAAAAATATTTGATACTGTTTTAAACTGAAGCTAAATAATGAAGATATTTATTATTCTTTCAGACTGTAATGTTTACTGCAACTATGCCACCTGCGGTAGAACGATTAGCCAGGACTTATTTAAGACGGCCTGCTGTTGTATATATCGGCAGCGTAGGAAAACCAACAGAGAGAACAGAACAAATCGTACATATAATGGGTGAAGCTGATAAGCGTAAGAAATTAATGGAAATACTTAGCAGAGGAGTTGAACCACCAGTCATTATATTCGTTAATCAAAAGAAGGGAGCTGATGTTCTTGCAAGAGGTTTAGAAAAACTAGGCGTATGTCTGAATTTTAATTATCTTATATTATTCTAAATCCAATGAGAACATATTTTATTTGTATTGTGCAATATTTTATTTCGTTTTTCAGTACAATGCTTGTACTCTTCATGGTGGCAAAGGACAAGAACAAAGAGAGTACGCACTTGCTTCTTTGAAAAGTGGTAGTAAAGACATTCTGGTTGCCACTGATGTAGCAGGTCGTGGTATCGATATTAAAGATGTATCTATGGTCATTAATTATGATATGGCTAAGACTATAGAAGGTAAGTGTAGTTTATTAAAATTATGTATTATATGAACAAGAATATATACTATTTCTCACCTGTTTCTAGATTACACACATCGTATTGGTAGAACTGGACGTGCTGGAAAAGCTGGTCTTGCTATTTCATTTTGTACCAAAGATGACAGTCATCTATTCTATGATTTGAAACAAACTATTCTTGCAAGCCCTATATCCACCTGTCCACCTGAATTACTAAATCATCCAGATGCTCAACACAAACCGGGCACAGTGGTTACGAAAAAGCGTCGAGAAGAGAAAATATTCGCCTAGAAACAAACAAAAATCTATTTACAAGCATTTGTTTAAACTAACTATCATATACGTTTATTTCTTATGTATACATATTTTTTATAGCAAATAAATAGAATATAGAGAAAGTATTTAATAAATGTGTAATACAGAAAGTACATACTTAAAATGTAAATAAATACATTTTACGAAAATAATATTTACTTGTTATTACAAATTAATTTATGCAAATTAAAAAACTGTTCGTATATTTTATGGTTAAAATTAAAAAAATATTCTTAAATGAATCTTTATTATCAATAACTGATAATTTAAACAATACTTTTATCGCATTCCTTATGATTCAGTTTTATCAGATAATTATAATTAAGGAAGAGGAGCAGGTGGAGGTATATAGTCTCCGTCAACTTTACATTCCTTATCCCAATTATCTGGAATCATTGGTTTTAAAATCTGTATGAACTTTTCAAGAGGACATATTGTTGAACATCCAGGAACAGTCAAAGGATATGGCCCGTGTTTAGTGGTATTTCTTAAGAACATCTGAGAAGAATGAAATATAAAAAAATAATAAAAATAATTTTTACATTTGAATTTTTAAATTTATAGTTTACCTGAACAGTCCATTCGTCATTTTTCTCATGTAATTCAATCATTACCATAATATTATAATATGGCATTTGATTGTTCCATACATGCATAACATCCATCAAAGTTACAATGGTACTGTCATGACCAATATACATAAACATTTTCCTTTCTTCAGGTTTTAAAGTATTATCTTTCTTTGTTATCATATCTGTAATAATCTTTTTTAGAAAAGGTCCTCCTTTAAGTCTTTTAAGCTCATCATTATATCCATTAAGTTGAAAATCGTACAATGTAAGTGGTATTAATTTATCAGGATAATAATGTTTAGTCCACTCAGGAAGAGTTAAGTTCATATATTCCTACAATAACCAATTTGCAATGTTAATAAAATTTTATATAATTTTTCGTTTTCATTAAACATTTGATACAAACTTCTGCTATTAAAGTTCCGTAAAGCGAATTCACATCACCTGGAGTTGAAATCATCATACCCGTTAAATTCGTCAATTCTTCGTAAAGATGTTTATTCTTGTCTTGAATTTGTTGAACTTGTGATAAGTTCATAACTGCATGTCGTAATTTAGTATATTTTGGACAAGTATCCCATATTGTCATCAACTGGAAATATAAAAATATTTAAATATTTCATTAAATTCATTAAATCATTATATCGTTCATAATGTAAAATAAGATTTATACCGTATCTTCTGAATATGGTTGATAAAATAAAGTAACAGGTTGCCAAGCTAAATCACGTTTAAAGGACTGTTTTTCAGTTGGTTTCCACAAAGCTGCTGCTTCCAGCATAGCAGACATTTTTGTACGATCGAGAGCAGTAGATTGCAAATAAAATATATTAGGACTATAAATTAAACCCAAAAAATTGTTGTACCGTTCCCGTAGGAAAAGACCTTGATTGTATTGATTCCTTCTTCCTTCCTACACAGGATTGCTTAATAAGGTTGATAATGATATGATCCTGATATAATGACAAAAATAATAATAAAACATTACATTTGTTAATTGACCCCAACCATAAGGTTCCATGGAATTATTAACATAAGGATCGTTTGGATAAGTATCCTGTGGTGCTCTGTCTCCATGCCTTATTACCTAAAAGTTTATTGTCATAAATAGAGAGTTTATATCTCTTTTATGGATCATGTGATAACATTAATCCAAATACAAGTAGATCTAAGTATGGAAAGAAAAAAGGAATGTGATATCAAAAAAATTTTTTTTTTACATTCGATATTTTTCATATTTACCACTGTTACCAGTCGAAGAGTATCATCTTCAATTTCTTTATTATCTTCGTCATTACTAATCTTAACATTCTGAACCAGTGTAGGACATTCTAAAAGGTAAAAAACATACGATATATTACATTATTATTTCAAAAACATTCTAAAACTAAATATTCAAGTATTAGAAGAAATAGTCACAATTAAAGAGGTACCAATAAGTTATAATATTTTTCACTTCGCAATTTGACGATACGCAATATTTGAGGATTTAATAAGAAGTCGCAAAAATATAACAAAAAAAAAAAAGATTACCTAAAGTTACGTATATAACACTCAAAAGAGAAAGTTTAAAAACAATCATTATCGTTAATAATTTTTTTTCTCGCGGTTTCTATTAACAACTGAACCTCCTCGAACTATAACGCGGATAGAATGAGCGAGTACTAAAGTCTTAAGAAATGTCAGCAGATAAATTCTGTCCCCACCATGTAAAAAGCGGCATTATACAATATAATGTTATTTGCACTAAGTACGTGCTGTAAACTTAAGTACTCATCAATTGTTTTATTATTGACTGCACTACATAAATATGAAATATTCCTTCACGTACTTCACACGTACTTCACACTTTGCGTATTGCTGCCACTTTGTAACACCTAAAAAAGAGAAAAGAAATACATTAGTAACTAGCTAAAAAATATATACTAAATTTATCTTTCTTTTAGTAAGCTAGATGTTTTTGATAAAATTGCAAATTCAAAATATCACTTTTATTAGTTTAATTTAATGAAATTTAATCAACGAATTTTTAATCTTGTTTGAATTTTATACGAGTAATATATGTACATATACATTTGGAAGTATAAAGGAAACAACGATTACGTTGTTATGCAATAAACACATTGACTTGCAATAATCTCTATTGTCATATTATATTACATTAAATCTATTCCTGAATCTTATGTTGCGTAATAACAAAAATGCATTATAACATTAGTTACTCTTTTGAAATTGAATGGCATGAGATTAGAACATGTTAGAATGTATTAATCTATTGTACACATTGCGCAATTATGGATGTAAAAAGTGCAGCTTCCAGGATTTTTGAATTCGATTTTGCTGAATACGCACATCAAAAACCAGTTCCGACAGTGACCCGTATAAAATGAAAATATAATAACAACGTAACACAAGAAAAGATTTTAACATATAAGATCTAGGACAAATATTTACAAACTTTCATAAAAAAGATACCATTATCAAATGTATTAGAAAAGAACGCAGTTAGAATACATAGTCGTATTGTCTATACTTAATACAAATACATAACAAATACTTATGTAATTCTTGATTAGCAATTGTGACCTTCAACTTCACTGTAGTTAATTATTTCTCAGCGTTGGAATTTCATGAACGGAATAAAAAGTGATTTTCAAAAATGTTGTTTAGAAATGTTCAGTAATGTTCAGAAAAGAGAAACAAAAAGAAGAGATTAATCACATTGTATTTCCTCAATTGTATTTTAAATACCATTTTTAAAGGAAATAAAAGCTCGAAAATTACTAAGAAAATGAAACGATTTACTTATTCTGAAATAAGTACAGATCGAAGTATATATATATATATATATAAATCGTATATATATATATATATATATATATATATATATATATATATATGTAAAATTCTGAAATATTTTTCCTCATATATATGCTATTAACCAACATATACATGTATGTAAGAACATGAAAAATGAATTAACGCGAAGATATGACAAATGTTAAAAGGAACTTTGTTTGAATACGAAAAGCCTACTTTCATTTTAGCGGAATTTGTCTACTATCAGTCTCTTGTTATTTTTTAGTGTCAAGGCAACGATCAACCAAAATATTCATTTATTTTACCGAAATATCTTCCAACCGCGTTACCCTCTGAACAAGTTTTGATGGGTATCTACGAGGATTGATTTCTCTCGGCGCGATCTAAAAATTCTCGATCGCTAGGTAGAAAGCTTTGAGATCAAAGTTACGTATGCAAGCGTCTTCGTAAAGTCAAAGAACATCAGAAAACGTCGAAAACGATTTTACTGAAAGAACCTGGACCTGTAGATACGAAAATCGCTTCAGCCGTGGATCGCATAAACGAGGGTGGTCAAACGGCGGTGTCGAAACCCCGGAAATCCCGTCGCAAGAAGTCAAAAAACGCTACAGCCAATTCCAAGGTCTTCTTTTTTAATACTCTTTTAACTCGTTATTTTTCATTGTTATTTTTACGGGCTGTTTGTTAATCGAATTCCATTCCCGCTAGTTTCTTTTAACACCATAGGATATTTGTTTCATCATCGTACAAAAGTCAAATATCTGTGTTTGTTTTTTTTTTCTTTCCTTTTTTAAAAAGTATACTTGACGAACATGGGATTTTCATTGTATTATATTAATTAAAGGCAAAAGCTATGACAACTCCTTGCGGCGAATATCGAAAGGAGATCCAAAAGTGTAATATCCAAACTGGGACGCAAGTGGTGAATCAGCAACCATGTTCCATATCGACAATTCAAAGTCAAACTACCTCGACGGCACCGATGCGACCTAGATCTGTCTATACGGCACACAGTTATCACGCTCAAACAGATGATACTAATTTTCAGGTAGTTTCACGTAGTGGTTATCGTGGTTATTAGTCATAAAAAGGTAAATCCACTTTCATTGTTCAAAGCAATTTATCATTCTTTTAGCGATATAGTGAGTTTCCAAAGTATTTTGAAGCACCACCGTCAGAGCAGTGGGGTGGATTAGCCGGTGCGACGGCATTTTCTAATTCAACAGCACTCTGGCGACAGCCTCGAAATTCTAAAACCATTGCGCCATACTACGAGGAGACATGTATCTATACAGAAAACTGGAGGGAACATGATACTGATGCTGCTATCGTAGCTACACCGCATGGTACAATTTCATTGAGACTTCACAACAGAATTCGGGTTGACATGACCATCGATCGTGCAGTTAGAGTAATTAATTTTAAGGTATCTTCTTTTTTTCTATTTTATAACAAAATTCCTATTTCCATGATTGGAATAGTCTGTGTAAAAACAACATAATAGCATAAGTTCATTGTGGAAACGAATGGAAACGAATTTCTAATGCTCACATGATTATTATCTGAATTGCATTTATCGTCAGCGTAGAATAATATTGTACTATCGTTGAGCGGTTCTGGAGCGGCTGCGGCATTACTTCATCCAAACGGAAGAATATATCAGTATGGATCACGAGTTGAGATCTTGGCTCATGACGCCCACGGCAATAACAAGTCAGTGGTATCTGTAACATCGTTAAAGTACCACCATTAACAAGTATTATTATCCTTCATCAGATACGCAAAGATGTGGTATAAGGGGGTGAGCTTCACTTCGGAACAGTGCGCTCTAGTTTATTTAGTTGATACGGCGGGAACAAGAACGACCACAGATTCATTTTCAGATATGGGTCAGGTATGAGAAACAAATGTTGTCGCATAAATCAAAAATTAACTGTACTAAGAGAAAATGTTCAATTTTTAGGACTTTTCTCTTAGTGTTTTTTACTCTCGTTCTCGGCATGGTCCAGCATGCTTGCAAGAAGCTACAGCAGCTTTAAGTGCTGCTCAATATTGGTTAACTAACGAAGGTGTAGAAAACTGGATCGTTAACAATGTTAGAGTTTCACAAACGCCTGATGGCCTTGTCAGGTACTTTTAATTAAAAAAAGATATATAATTTATAGATTTATAGATCAATCGGATATGAATATAAATTTCTTTTTTATTAGGATTGCACGAAATAGTAACAAATATCAGTTGCGAACATCGCCCAGTAACGGGACAGCTTCATTAACGACACCATTTTTACATTGTACTGCATCTCTTGGACAGACTTCTCATCTTTTCGTGCGTCGTGGTGAGCGACGTATGCATTACGATGGAACTAGTTTTATTGTACGAAACGCGGGTCACAGTGCTGGATTTGATGACAACAATCAATTGAAAGTTTATTAAGAAAATTTAGCATGAATCGTTATTACCGCAAGCTTTATAAATGTTTATTAGCGGCAATAATAATATTTACATTCAGTATATAGATTTAATTTTAATGCCGTAAATATACATAAAGCTACATAAAAATGAAAAGTTACATCTTTGAAAATTAGTCTCTGATAAAGTAACTTTTTCGCGAAATCTATGATACACCTTACTCAGTTTTTAAGTTTAGAAATTTAATCCATTTTAAAGATGTGTTTAGCCATTTAATTGAATTGTCTTTACTTAAACCCTGTGCATAATAGTTACAACAAGATAGAGTACAATGTATTCTATAAAAAGTTTTCTTTAAATTTAGAATGATTAATATTTCCACTGACTTGTTCTTTACACTTATTTGTACACTTCCCAATAAAAAACAATTTAACGAATATTCATTACTTATTACGGTTTTTACATAAATTATAAACATGTACATGATATACCATTATAAGATAATGCACTTACGTATAAAAAGTGTATGCTTCTTATCTCTTTTTTTCTTTTACTGTTAATTGAATTCTTTTCGTCACTCAAAATCTTGATCACTCTCTTCTAATATTTCATCTTCTTCTTCTTCAGATTCATTTTCATGTTCAATATCATCAACCAATGATCTTATTTTGCGTTTCAAAGTCTCTTTTCTAAAAGAATAAATTACGAAATAATAGAAAATCTTATAAATGTAAGTCACGTAATGAATATATTATTTGTACATACAAATGAAATTTTTTATGTTCTTTCAAAGATTGTTCCTTTGAAGTAGAACAACAAGCTTTTTCAAAATCAGTTACACTTCTTTGATTATTTCTTCTTTGTTCTTCAAATTTTTGAATATCATTAATAATTTCCTGTGCAATATTTGAGTTAAATAATTTTAAACTAGTATCTAATGGATTTACTGCTTTTGATTCTTTTTTCTTTTGTTCGTAAGCTTTACTAAGTTCATCAATTTTTAACAACAGTTGGTTTTTTTCACTTAAATTTCTCAATGTTGGTAATATAGAATACGAATTAAAATACTGTGTATTCTTCACTGTATATGGTTTTTCCATGCCGTACTAGAAACACAAAATCAAATATAATATATGTAATATATAAACACTATATATTTAAGAGACTTTGTCAAATATACCTCTGAATCGAAAATACAAAAATGAAATGCATTATTAGCAATTAATTTACATAATATATAATTAGCATCTAAATGTTCTCCTTCTTTTATTTCTGCATGAAGTTCCAGGATATTTTTCCAATCATCGAATTTAAGTCTAATTTTAAATTGATCTACTGGCATTTTGAAATATATTCCATACAAAAGATACAGTCCTCCAATACGTTCTTTAAAACGAGGTGGTAAAAGAACGAATTGTTTACATATATGCAACGTTTCTTCACAAAATTCTAATAGTTCCAGAAAATTTGGACGACCCCTAGAAATACAAAGAAAAAGAATAATTTGTCAGTGTTTTAAATATTTTATAATTTACTTGTTCCAAAATTATAGCCTCGCAAATGTGAGAATCTTAAAATAAATATTGTAAGAAAAATAAATGTAACCATTTATTAAATTTAAAAAAACTATCTCAACTTACGCAAAAACTAATGAAAATTTCATCGCTTTCCAAATTTGACAGAAAGTATCAAATCTAATGTTATCTGCACGTTCGAAACGAGCAATTAATTGTTCGCAATCTTCTTTGAAGCCGTTCATAATTAATGATCTATTTGCTGCCATTTTTTCTTTTTTCTTTTAATTATAAGCGCTATTATTTTAATTTTTGTTAATATAAATTTTAACTTTTTTGTATTTGGAGACACTTCGTCAACTCACGTTGTGCGGCTGTAATTGAGGATTCTACTTCGCAACGCTAAATCCCACCATTTCTTTGTGAAATAGAATTTCAACAATATTTAACATAAATAAACGTTTCGATACTCGAATATTATTGACCCATTCTATTTATCGAGATTTGAGACAAAATTTTTGATATAGAACTTCCATTGCATCATGACCAATTTAGGTCCCGACGACATATGGTCGGAATGTGAAATACTTAGTCACATTCTATCTAACATGTAACGACATCTACGAATATATATGTTCAGAGGCGGTTTATTAAAAAAAAGGCAGACATAAAAAGATAAAACGACTTTAAAATAGACAACTGATCGTTCAGTTCTTAGCGTCATATCATTAAAGCATGAAGGCTGCGATATCCTTTTATTATTGTTACAGTTTATGTATAATGTATCGTAATAAATAAATACCGTATAAATATTTTAATCAACTAAGAACGTAATCAAAATGTTCATTTATTGATTTTCTCGATAATAAAAGAATTAAAAATTGTATAAATACATTAGTTATACATAACATATGTAAGTAGTACATACATGTACATATATAGCAATTAATTCAAAGCTGAAATTTTATGGCGTGATGCGCTTCGGATCACGAGGGAACATCGAAACTTTCCTAATGTTGTCTAAGCCAAGATACAACATAACAACGCGTTCCATTCCAATACCACCACCAGCATGAGGAGGACAACCATATTTGAATGCATCAATATATGATCTTATTTTTTCTAAGTCTATAATTTAAAAGATTAACACAGTAACATTAACACCGAAAACTTATAAAATATAAATATAAAATACACCTACCAATTTCATGATGTTTTGCACGTTCTGTAAGAAGTTCAGGATCGTGAATACGTTGTGCACCAGAAATGATCTCTTCACCGCGCATGAACATGTCGTAAGAATTTGATACTTTCTATAATAGATATAGAATATTTAATATGTTGTTATAACACATTATAGTAAGAATAAACTTACTGTATTATTTGGATCCGGCATTGTATAAAATGGTCTTACTGCCAATGGATACTTATCCAGAATGTAAAAATCTGTATCATACTAAAAATGAAACAATATTAAGAAAAATAGATTTATATCTGCTTAACATTTAAGAGAAAGTAACATTCTGAAGAAAAACTTACTTTTGCTTTAACCAGTTTACCCAATAATTTTTCATCTGGTGTAGATAAATCGTCTTCTTCGCCCAAAGTTATACCAGCTTCCGCCAGTAAGTCGATAGCATCCTTAAATTCTAATTTTAATGGCGGATCTAAAAACTTAAAAGGTTCTACGTTATACTGCTGACGTACTGCCTCGATTTCGGCAGCATAACTGAAATTAAATATAAAATTAATATTGTACAATTAGGAAGAAAACTTTTCACATTTTTTAATAAATTCGACTAACTTGTCGCGAAGACCTTTGAACATCTCTACAAATAGCTGTCCAATAGTATCTACCACTTCGTGATAATGATATTTAAATGCCATTTCTAAATCAAGACCGACGAATTCTGTCAAATGTCTATGAGTATTAGAATCTTCGGCTCTAAAAACTAAAAAATTATCATATGCAGCAATATCTTTCCAGACAACTAAATGAAATAATGACAATTTTTAGATTAAAAATTACCTGCTCCTACGGTAAAAACTTTATCAAAATCAGCAGCTATTGCCATTTGTTTATAAAGTTGTGGAGATTGTGCTAAATAAGCATTTCCTTTAAAATACGATACTGTAAACACATTTGCACCACCTTCACTTGCAGCAGATATGATCTTTGGTGTATGAATTTCAACAAATCCCTATAGACAAAAATTTATGAATAAAATTATATATACAGGTTACAATTGTGTGAAATTTATTATTATATTGGTAACTTACTTTACTTGTAAGTATATCTCTAAATAATTTACAAATAGCTGCTTCAACCCTATATATAGCCTGATTGGCTGGAGTCCTTAAATCCAAGACTCTGTTATCCAATCTAGTATCCTGATTCACTTTTATGTTCAAAGCATTCTCATCAGCTTCTCCAACAGGCCTTGAGGCATCTTCAATTTGTAAAGGTAATTGTGGTTTTGCGGCACTTATTACAAACGCTTTTTCAACATGAACTTCAACATCTTTTTGAGTACACGACTCAATTTGAGAAGGAACACATTTTACAATTGCTTCAATATCCACAATAGATTCTTTGGTAATACTATAAAATAACTTCGTAAGTTACAAAATAGCATTAAGTTACTAACTCATCTGTGGCACTTACTTGGATAAGAATTTAATCATTTGTTTGCTGACTTTTTCATTGACTGCAGCTAAACCTTGTATTGTGTAAGATTGTTGTCTTAAAACAATAAAACATTGTTTACCTATAAAAAAGATGTTTAGCTTGACAGTCTACATATTAACAGTAACTGCTACAATGATTATATACAATACATATTACTTTATGTTTAAGTGAGATACCTTTAGCACGACTAGTATGTAAACGTCCTCTTATCCATACAGTCTGATCTTCTAAGTTGGGATTCAAATTTTTAATATCAGTAAACTTTCTTTCTGTATGTTTATCTTTACTTTGTATTAGTCCTGTATCTCCATACTTTCCAATTGATATATCCTCTTCCTGAGCCTTATCCTGTTGTGTTTGCTACATATATAATTCAAAGATATTCCATTAAAAATCTGGGTATCAAATTTTACAAAATAATTTTTTTATTAAAATATATAAAAATTGTGTACATTTTGAGCTTTACGTTCAGCTTTCTTTGCTGCTTTCTCTGCTTCTTTTTGCTGTTTTTTAAGAGCCTTCTTAGAAAGCTCGTCACTTAAAAAAAAGAAAGAAAGCAATATAAAAATATAATTTTCTAATGATTATTTTTAAAAATTACGATTCATCTTACCCTTCTGTGGCTGAATTTGAAGGTTTATCTTCTTTCATCTAAAAATATGATGTAATAGAATATAAGTTTAATGCATTTAAATGTATTACATACAGAGAAAATTGCATAAAAAATTCGTGAAAATAAAGATTAAAATAACAACTTGCAATTTTATTAATTTAAAATTATTATTAAAAATACAGACCTTTAGTTTATTTGAACCTAAAAACACGCAACTGATGGTAATGCTCTTTATCATATACGAATAGAGGTTATCTACATTAGCTATCATTTACAATATTTGCCGGAAGTATAATATACAACTCCAACTGCGTTCTGAAATTTACTATCTTCTTCTTTTTTACTAAATTTTAACTATATAAAAATACTATATAAAAATACTTTTAACTATATTTTAACTATATAAAAATACAGATATTATATACTATACATAATTTTAACATATATATTACAGAAATTTTTATGTATTTCAATAAATGGTTAAAAAATTTATACTATATCAAATCTTTTTAAAAATGATTATTCAATTAAATAATATAATTTGTATTTTAAGGCCAAAAAAATAACAGAACAAATTGTAAATTAATCTTATTTACTTATAATTTAGAATAATATCTTGTTAAAAGATTATTAAAATATCCTTATGAATTCTTTCAGTGTAAAATTAAAATAATTTCATTTATTCTATGATAGTAACAAGATTTGTGGAGGAGGAATATATTAGACAAGATGAGCTCGCATCGCAATCTCTTTTAAATTATAAAATTAAAACTTCATGTTCAAGAAACAATCATTTTTGCTCCACCATCTGCAGAATCCAATAGAATTGATACTTGTTCTTCTGAAGATATTGGTAGAGAATCTTTAAGTAACGGTTTTTCATTGGTTTTCACTGATGTTTGATGGTCAGATTTCAAAGTTTTCACAGCACTTTGCATAGCATCATTCCAGTTTGCCAAGCCCTTCCTTTTATCACCTGAAAAAACAGGAGCTCGAGATTTGCGAGCGAGCACCACCTTACCACAGGATATAAAAACAAATAACAATAAAGAATAGGTGCAATGACATTTTTATATCTATAATCATCTAATGATTCTTATTAACAATCTTTTTTGATATCTACACATATGTCGTTGAAAATTATATTATATTATTCGTATTAAAAAGTTCTTTTGCTCTCTTTATTTCTTACTTTTCAATTTATCTGATGAATCATCAAACGATGGGTCTTGAATATTTAGCATCAAGCCATTACCACTTAGATACAAACGATTTGGAGAATTTGCAATCTAAAACAAAAATTGTTTATTACATAAGTCTATGATAACTTATTAGAACAAAATTTTTCTATAATTACCGTGCGGGAAATGTTTTGTGCTGCACGAATTTTTCGTAATTTTAAGTAACCTGGATTTTGACTAAGAGCTAAACCAAGGTACACTGGAGTTAAGGATATTTCTACTAGAAAACATGATATATATGTACAAGATTATAATTATTTATAATTATCAAATTTTTTTTTAAGGATATCATTTTAGCAGCTTCTGCTTCACCCTCTGCTTGAACAATTTTTTGTTGTTTCTCTTGTTTTGCTTTTTCTACGAAAAACGCGGCTCTTTGTGCTTCCTGTTGAGCAACTTGTTTAGATTCTACAGCAGCTGTATATTCTTTACCAAAACTTAATTCAGTTATTGACACATCATCTAAAACAATATTAAAATCTTGAGCACGTTCGGTTAATTCTTTTCTTACTAAATTTGACACCTGTTGTCTCTGTGTAATTAGCTGAGATGCATTAAACTTTGCAACAACTGATTTTAATACTTCATTACAAATACTTGGTAAGACCTACAACACAAATAATTGTATTTCAGTGGTAATCCTATTAAAATTTCAACATTGCGACACAGAAATTAGCTCAACCTTTTCATCATAATCAAGACCCAAGTGACGATACATTGCAGGTAATTGAGTTGCATCAGGACGAGAAAGCACACGAAGAGAAATATTGACCATTTGTAGATCTTTGGATCCTGTAGGTGATGATAATTTTCTAGGTCTACTTCTAATATCATAAATAATTGGCCAATGAAACCATGGAACACGAAAATGAAGACCTTCAGTTAAAATATCTTGCTGAATTCCTCCCAAACGTGAGAATATGATTGCTCTATGACCAGCTTCCACTAAGATAAAATATAATCATATTAGTACAAATTTAACTTTTAACTTAATTTTTTTAATTAGATTTTCATAATAATACATATACATAAAATATACATAAAAATTCTATGTAATATTTATGTATATATAAGTATATATATTAATAATAATTTGTATATATTATTATTTATACTATATAAATATTAATTTGTTTAATGAATTATGCAAACCAAACCTGTATACATAGATTTCCAAACACCATAACCCGTCATGCCGACTGCCGCAAGGCATGAAGCAGCAATTCCCATTCCATTAGGAGCTTTAGGTAATTTAAACTCGTTCATTTTATTCTATTATACTATTTACTAAAATCACGTTTATATATTGCCACGAAAACTTAGAAATTAAGAATTTATAACAAATATATTGTATTTTGTTCAAGAACAAAAATGCATTTAAGAACTTCGAATGAAAAATGGAAGGCACGAGTGCACGAGCCGGGATTCACATTAAACAGCGATACCAAACTTACAATTCGTGAGATAGCTATCTATGCTATATATATTTTATTCTCTACGAAAGTCTTATCTTCAAGTACAAGACAATGACTTAAAAAGTATTTTCATTTATTGTACTAAAAAAAGAAATTAAATTTCCTACCGATTTTTCTAATCTCTCTTCATTAAAATAATTTACTTAGTGATAAAAAGTAAAAGATAATAAAGACATAAAGGACATATACAAATCATATGTTTTATATAGATAATTTTTTTAACTTTTATCTAAATGAATCATTTATATCACTTAATTTTGTTTAAGCATATATTAATGAAAAAAAAAAAAAAATACTGTAAAAAGACAATCCATACATGTATCTATAATATGTATGGATTTAGAATAACGAATGCAATCACAAAAACATGGCGCTGTGTTATATGAGGTAGTAAACTATCGCTTAACTTTTTGATAAATTTTGTTGTATTTAACAACACTAATATCAAAAATTGATTTTGTTTAGATTGCTTTACCGGCGAAACATCAATCCTTGTACTTTCCGGAATTTATATACCTCGAAGTAATTTATTACATAATATGTAACCTTTGTTTTCTTTAGATGTCATTTATGCTTTTATAAATTGATTATTTAAAATAATCTTTTAGTTCAAGAAATGTTGCCGTATCGAAACCATTTTTCATGGGAAGTACAATTTGCGAAACTCATGATGAAAAAAACCTGCGCCTTAAAAGACCTATGTCACCACATTTGACTATTTATCAAATTCAATTGACGGCATTCCTTTCATTTACACATCGTACAACAGGCATAATATTATCAACCTATGCTATGTTGCTTGGTTTTGGTAAAGTCTATTACTCATTTTCATAAACTAAAACTAAAGATAGAAATCTGTAAAATAATTTTTGTTATACAGGAACATTACTTATACCAGGTGGTATTCCTTGCCTCATAGAAATAATTACAAATTTAGGTTTATCAGCTCCTATTCTTTTCATGGGAAAAACCTTGATTGCTTTTCCTGCTACATTTCATACATTCAATGGATTCCGTCACTTGGTAATAAAATTTAAAAAACTTTTTTAAAATTTACTGTTTGCACGTTTGTATGTTTACTAGCATAATTTTCTTTGATTAATATTTTTTGTTTGTAAATAAAATAAAATTTTATTTACAGGCTTGGGATTTAGGAATGTTTCTCACAATTAAGGAAGTGTATAGCACTGGTTATGCAGTAACCGCATTATCAGCAATTTCTGCTCTTGCTCTTGCTGCAATATAAATTTAGATAATTGTGTTATCTTAGAACGATATAATTTATATTGAAAATTAATTGTATTATTAGATCAATGTGTTCTATCTTGTATTTTGGAAATTGTATTAAATTTATAAAAAAAAAAAAAGTCAAAGCTAGTCGCTATTTAGTATTTAATATAGTAAAATAGTAAATATAAAACAATTTACAAATGTACGAATTTATTTAAAAATTTGAATAATTATATTTTAATATAAGCAAATATGTGAATATCACACAAAACCTTCAAGAGATGAATCAATAAATTTTTTGTAAATTGCCATAAACCGTGCAACAAACGCTTCTAAGTGGAAAATTGGTTTTGATCCTTTATGCATTCTATGTTCATATTCTGCTGCAACTGTTGCAATTTCAATTTTTAATTGAAGATCGCAATTTTTTATACATTCTTGTAAGAGACCTTTAAATATTAAATCACATGGTATCGCGTGCGTCAGTAATTCATAGAGTCTGCTTCTTATTGCAAGAAGCTTTTTTGGACTCTGTTCGCTGACCATCATACTTGCTGTATTACGAATATATACTTGCCAGTCTGGTTCCGTAATATTTTGATCTGCAGTAAATGGATATCTAAAAATAAAAGAATAAATTGCTACATTGCTTTAGTTAAATACATTAATTTAACCTATGGACACACTTACTGTTCAACTTTACAAGCTTCGAGCATTAATATTGCTCGTCTGAGATTTCTACCACTAGTCTCAGCCAATCTTCTGGCTAGTTCATCAGGCAAAGTTAAACCTTCACGTTTACAAATTAAATGCAAAATATTCTTTATATCCGATATTGATGGTGCTGGAACTCTAATTCCTAAGCATCTTGATCTAATGGCTGGCAAAACACGTGATGTTGAATTTGCGCAAAGTATTAATCTACATGTAGTAACATATTTCTCCATTGTTCTTCGAAGAGCATGTTGTGCATCTTTTGTAAGCTGATCCACGTTAGTTAATAATACCACTAATAAAAAAGTATTGTTATTAATGAATGCAAAGGAATTAAATAATGTTCAATGAATTTACCTTTAAATTCTTTTTGTCCACTTGGATCTATTTGATGAGTTTGAGCTGTTGTTTTTACCAAGTCCATTACTACTACCCTATCGTGTATACCAACATCACTTGGATTTACTTCAATATGATAATTGCTACTTATTGTTGTTATCTCTAGTTTCTTCTTGGAAGGTGTCTGAAGCCATAAATTTATTATTTTCAAAATCAAATTAAATATATAAAAATATAACTTGCCTCAAATGTCATTGTTTCCATTCTCAATCTATCAACTCCACACCCATATAATTCTCTTATGATACACATAATACGAGTTTTTTTTCCTGCTCCTGACGGTCCATAAACTAATAAATGTGGAAAATCTCCTTTTTGTATCTACAATCACAATACAAATATTTAAATCCTTTTACATTTAATAACACTGCAAGTGAAACAAAAATCATATTTTCAATATAACCTCCTATCATCTAATTTATCATTTACATAACTCATTTAACTATATTTTAGGATAATATTACCATGTTTTTCAAATATTCCGCTTGTTCTTTATGATAATCTAACTTTCCAAGTGACGTTGGACGATATTTATCCACCCAGAGACTCATATTTATTTGAGAAGTGTGCAAAATAAGTGTTGTTATTTTCAATACTATTTAATTTGACGTAACAAATTATTATTAAATATATTACAAGAATAATTACATTTCAAACATTTAGCATCATTTAGCAATAATTTTTCTTTTACTTATCTACGTGCATATAATTCTAAAATAAGGACACGCGATGCCAGTATTTTTGTTTCCATAAAGTAACGAATTCAAAAGCGCGCGAAACTGCAAGCTATTAAAATATTTATGCTGATTGATTTCGTATGCGTTAGGTGATTTTTTTTTTTTATGACATTAAAATATTAATAAACAATATTACTCTAATTTTTTATTTAAATTTTAATTTTTATTTGTATATTTTATTATACAATATGTTTGTTTTTAATAAAAAATTAACACACTTTGGTAGACATATTATAAAAAAACAGATTAATATTATCGACAATGAAATAATTACATACTACAAGAGTATGTAAATTTTATAAAAACGAAATTACATATGAAATAAACTTATTCATATGTAATTTATTATACCATATTATACTTAAAAGATTAATACTAATAATGGCAGTGTGAAGATGCTAATGATATTCAATAATAACAAAATATATAATCATTGAAGATTGCTATTTTGCAAAATGAAACGAAATTTTCAAAATACAATCAGATTTTTTTACGTAAAGTTCTCTTGATAGATAGAATGAACTCAGTTATGGAATGAGAGTTAAACAATAAATTCTTAAATATTTAGAAATTATTATACTCCGACAGAAGGTAGAATAGAATGTTCAGACTTCGTTATCACATGCTTTCAACGATATGTACAAGATACACAATATGTGTATGTGTGTACTACATTAATATTTTAAGTGCACCAATATGTAAATGCTTTTAATTTACGGAATCATTTTGATTGTAGAAAATATATAATCTTACGTTAGATAATAATTCCATGAAATTTGTAATAATTTATAAGTACGTTTACTTAAATTATATCATGCAAACAGGTCACATGATTTATAATTGTAATACTTTGGATAAATGTATTGTCCAATATTTTTTTATCTTGGATATATACAAATAACGTTTAAGACTATTAATACGATTTATACTTATTACTTAAGCTTGTTCAAAATTATATGGCCAATAGATAAGAAGAATTAGTGTATACACGAAAGTAAAATATCTTATTCACTTACACTGATTCTACTAGAAGTGCAAACTGCACGTGTAATCCTACACGAAATATTTAGTCGTTTACTGTATTAAAAATAAAAAGTATTACGTTCGATATAGTATATCGAATAATATACGTTTATACCCAAACACCATGTGGATTTTTACTCGTAGGTACCGCAGTCTCCAATTGTCTTGGCGAACCTATCATTTTACGCGTACTACCAGGTTTATGGGTGCCTATATGGAGAACCGAATAAATAAATAAATAAACATTTTAACTATATTTGAATTTAAGTATATAAATACCTTCAAATAATGATTTGACTTGGTCATCTTGACAAGCAACAGCAAGACTTTGTAAATTAGCTTCTTTCATATCCGTTACTAATCGTTCTACTTGCAATTTTTTTTCAACAATCGCTGACTCTAAACTTACTACTTCCAGTTTTAATGTTTCTGCACACTGGGAAGCTAATTCAGCAGAACGTTTAGCTTGTTCTACTTCATTTTGAAGATGTTCAACTTCGGTAATAATTTTACGTTCCATTATTTGTCTTTCGTCTGTTTCACGACTTATATTATGTTGTTCTATCGCAAGTTCTTCCATAACTAATCTGCAATAAAAACAATTAATTTTGCCCTTAAATCAAAAGATTTAACTATACTCCTAATCTTTTACCTGATTTTATTTTTACACTGAAGTAATTCTGTTTCACAATTTGCAAGTTTTGATCTCAACAAAGTAATTTCTGATTTTAATGTTTTTTCTTGCTGTCTAACTATTTCACTTTCTTCTTCAACATGCGCCAGTTCTTTTAACTGTAAAAATTATAAATATTGTTACAATTATGATACCAATACAAAGTATTTCATTAATTCCAGTTTATAACATGAAATATTGTATGAAATGCATACCTGTTCTTCGATAAGACGTCCAGTGGCTTCCATACGATTTACTTCCTGAGAAATAAAATCCATCTGATGCATTTGTTCTCTATTTTTAGTTTCCCAATATAATATTTCAGCATCAAACTATAGATAAATAACAAAATATATATCTATATATATGTTTATAAAATTTTTTCATGTGCGATTAAACACACAAAGTTACAAAATTCATACTTTAGTAAGATCTGCTTGCTGTGCATTAATAGTATCACGTTGCTTATTGACTAGTCTAATAAGTTCAACATAACGTTGAGTGTAAGCAACTGTAACCATATTCTGAGCTTGACCAGATAATTGGTTTATGGATTGAGTTTGTCCTTTTGTTTCTTGAAAGTCCTAAACATACAAAAAAGATTAAGAGCATTAATTGCAATAACTATATTATCACTGTGTAATATCTGCATGAAAATATCTAGCTATTTGTGTATATATTTCATATTTAAAAAATATCTTGTCTGTAGAACCTGAATAAGATTTCTCTTTAGTTTGACAGAATTACTGGAAGATGGTTGATCTTCTTTATGTACATGAGAACTTCCAATATTTGTATTAGATTGAAACTGTGATCTTCCAGGACTATTTAAGTTAGGTGGTGGAGGATCTCTGTATGGGGGTAAAGTTCTTAAAGGTGGTGAAGCTGGACCTGGAGGATCCCTATATGGGGGAACTTCACGCACTTTCTTTTGTGATAAATGTGTGTTACTTTCGCTGCTACTAGCACGGGTAGGAGACTGAGCTGGTTTTTGTATATTTTTTCTTATATTCAACTCCTTATTTTTTAAATGCAATGTAGGTTGAACTATGGCAACATTTTCCATTTGAATCTAGAATATACATAGAAAATATGATAAAATATCAAAGATTAACTGTATTAACTGTGAAAATGTATAATATAATTTAAATATTGTTTACTTCTGTGTTATTTTCCACAACATGTCCATGTAATCCTCCAAATGTTAATGATTTTCTGATGTCACGATTTCTATCAAGACATCCTTGTAAATCATCAAATTCAGAATTTGGAGTTGGGGTATTCTTAGCGTCATCTTGTCCACTATTACTTGTGATATGATCTGAACTCATCAGACCATTTGATCTTGTACCATGATTTAAACGAGATCCCAATGAACTAGAAGCCTTATTATTTTCTGGGGTAGAACGTCTTAATATCAACTGAACTTCTGAAGAATATTCTCCCCATTTCATCAGAATCTTATGAAGATAAATTACATTATTATATAAGTTCTATATTAAATTATCAGTTAGTTACTTAAAAATTGAACATGAACTTTAATTAATTAATACCTTTAAAGGATTTTCATATGGAGCTAAAAGACGTTCGTTAGTTCTCCACCTTTCTATTAAAGTAAATCTACCTGTTTGGCCCGTTGCATGGGCAAGAGCATATACTACATCCTGAAAGTTAAATTTTATTATATTGACTACACATTTATGAAATTATTGAATTGCAGAATTTAGTGTTTAAAGTTGTGAATATTACATCATCCAATACAATTGTAACATTTAAAGAAAACATTGTTAACCTGACATGTAGTGGTTTCTGTCACACCACATACAATACGTTGTATTCCTTCTACCCATACTTTCAGCTCCATAACGTCATCAATTTAGGATCTCAAGATTAAACTTTTGCATCGCAAAATTTTATTCCTGAAAAATGACAAGCCATCCGTATAATTATTGTTATCATTAGAGTGGATATTTTGTGCATTAAAAAAAATCAATGATCACATGCATTTACAGAATTATTATCAAGCTTCATTAAATAAATATGTTCGATAAAACTTAATATTGCAATAATCCGTTGGCTATAACCTTAACTATATAATTATTAAAATGACAGATTTACGTCCATGTTAATGCAGAACATAGGTAAACGCTTTTCTCTGAATTTGTTAGCAGTTTGGCTTTATTATTTAACAATTAATAATTAATCGATATATACCTTTGTTAGACAAATGCATTTCTTTCAGATGTTTCAACTGCTTAACAATTTATAATATTTGATATCAAATAATAAAAGAAATTTGATAAGGAACATTCAGCAATCGAAAGTTCCACAAGAGGGAGCTGAAAACGTTAGTACAGAGAAATGAATTATTTCTTTCGAATTACAATCTATTCAACCTGAGCTTAAGAAGATAGTTTTCTTCGTTCAATGTTTGTTATTGACACGTGATAAATTTTATATGATTAACTTTTTATATTTTTGTATGTAGCATTTTTTGAACATAACATACAAACAAACAAAATGCCGAAAGTGCGTACACAAAAAACAACTCGTGTTCATAGAGAAGTTCAGAAACAAGGTACAATATTTTTTATAAGATAGATATATTTCTTTTTACAATGTAACAAATTTTTCCTATGGTAAATGTAATGTGTACTTTCAGGAATCTTATTTAATACGGATATTGGACAGCATATTTTAAAAAATCCGCTTGTTATTCAAAGCATGGTTGAAAAGGCTGCAGTTAGACCAACAGATGTTGTATTAGAAATAGGATCAGGTACTGGTAATATGACAGTAAAATTACTGGACAAAGCTAAGAAAGTAATAGCATGTGAATTGGATACCAGAATGGTAGCCGAGTTACAGAAACGTGTACAAGGTACACCTTATCAGTCAAAATTGCAAATCATGATAGGTGATATTTTAAAGACGGATTTACCATTTTTTGATTTATGCGTTGCCAATATACCATATCAAATATCATCACCTTTGGTGTTTAAATTACTTTTACACAGGCCACTGTTCAGGTATGTTCATTTTGTTTAAAAACTTGCTTGACTACTATTTGAGAATCATACATTTTTAACATACAGAAACTCTAAGGAGAAACAGACTTGATTAGCACATTATTTTCTGCAGATGTGCCGTACTTATGTTTCAAAGAGAATTTGCTGAACGTTTAGTAGCAAAACCAGGGGATAAATTATATTGTCGTTTAAGCATAAATACTCAGTTATTAGCGCGAGTGGACTTGCTTATGAAAGTAGGGAAAAATAATTTTAGACCACCACCAAAAGTGGAATCAAATGTAGTTCGAATAGAACCGCGCAATCCACCACCTCCAATTAATTATCAAGAATGGGATGGTTTAACGCGAATTGCATTTGTTCGAAAAAATAAAACTCTTTCAGCAGCATTTAAACAAACTACAGTATTAACAATGTTAGAAAAAAATTACAAGCTTCATTGTAGCTTGAATAATAAGGTAACCATTGATACGACAAGTACATAATATTATAAGGATATTGGTTCAAATGTTAACAAATTTTTCATTTTATGATTTAGGAACTTCCCGAGGGATTTAACATCAAGAATATGATAAATGATATTTTGCAAAAAGCAAATGCTGAAAATAAACGTGCAAGAACTATGGATATAGATGATTTTATCAGGTATAATGGTTTTATGAACTATTTTAATAATTATGATTAACTTTGTAAGATTAATTTTATATTAAAATTTTTAGCCTTTTACATGCGTTTAACGCGCAAGGAGTGCATTTTGCATAATTCAAAATATGAAAAATGTGAAGAAGCTGTGTATATAGTGTAAAGAAAATATAATTTTTTGAATAATTCAAAAGCATTATTTTCATTCTCTCACGTTTCATACATCAGAAGTATACAGTATTTTAAAAGAAAGAAAAAACAATATTATCTGTTATAAACTAATTATTTTATGATTTATATATAACATGTATAATTTTACATATAGCATTTCTAAATCTACATACTTTACAAAAAATTATGTAGGGTCTTAATTAAATTATTAGCTCATAACGTAGAGATATATTTACAAATTCTTTGGGAATCAAAATTGAAGGGAAATATAACAAAATTTATTGTACCTTTATGAAAATAATGACGATATATATGTGTGTATATAGAATGTTTTGTTTTTTTCATATATTATTCAAAATTTAACATAAAAATTAACATCTTAAATTTAGTTCTTTTGTAAACAATTTATACAGTAGAAAAAATTATAAATAAAATCTGTGACATTACGTCAGTATTTTATACATAGTTTTGTAACACATGTGGAAGTTGTTTCTTTATTTGAAAATAAAGAAATAAAACAATTTTTCTTATAAAATGCAGTATGTTTTCGTTTAAGTGTTGCATTTCTACTCCCTTAAAATTGTAAAGAAATATTCATAATAATCAATATTGGAAATTATGAATTCATCATGCTTTGTCGTTGTTGTATTTTATGTGCACACAATTGCTTAAATTCGTTAGAAATTTTCAATCAATTAGTAAAACTGTTCGTTAAATAGTTTTAATTGAACCTAATAATATCATTCTGAATTTAAGCCAATTAATCAAATGCATCGTTATTTTTATCGATTTTGATTTGGCGTTACCCTGAGAATCTTCTGTAACCCCTTGCAGATTTTCTAGGAGTTGCACACATTTATATCCTTTTGTAATCGAATCATTTTTCGAACCGGAATGTTTCAATGTTATGTATTTCAATCTTAAGCAGGATGTCGTCGGGTTAGTCGTGATCGATTTGATGAACTATGTGTTCTACTACTAGATCGTCTTCTTTTTTTACTCTTGTGCTTATCTTTATGCTTCGATTTCTTTTTGTGTGTATATGATTTATTTGAATAATTACTGCATTGACTATGCGATCTAAAGTCTTCATCGGAATCTGAACTACTTACAATTACTTCTCTCGTCTTAGATTTAAATTCACGGTTTTTTTTTAATACATCTCTGGTTATCCAAGTACTATCATTATCACTCAGATGTCGTTGGGATTCTCGGCGCCTAGAGCTATCTCTTTTTTCTTTTCGAGAGTCGTAAGAAGATACACTACTACTCCTAGATTCAGATTGTCGATCACTCTTGTATCTTGATTCTTTTCGGCGAGACTGCTTTGTATCTGATACTAGTCTTGCTTTACCTCTTGTTCTAATTACTCTTTCACTTCTACCTATATCAAAATCACTTGAACTAGTGGCGTATTTTCTTTTGGATTTTCGCGATGTGCGAGATTTTGCATTTTTCATAATTTCATCTGAATCACTGCTACTATTACTACTGAATGACTCATCATCCGAATATCGAGTTTCTTTCTTAATTAAATCTTTACGAACCCGTACAGTACCTTTCGTAGAATATTGCGAAGTTCTTGATTTTTTTTCATCCATCGGTTTTGATTCGATTTCGCGGGAACTGCTGTCACTACTACTACTACTACTACTACTTAATCTTCTTTTTGACGTTCGCTGAGTATTTCTTTTAGTTCCCTTTTTTCTAACGTCACTTTCACCTGAACTAGACAAGTTTCTACTCGTTCGATTGCGGTCTCTTGTTTCTACTGACCGGTTACGCTTTTTACCGTTGCTTCTTTTCGTACGTTTTCTAGTGTAATTTTGATACTTTCGAAAAATGTAATCACTATCTGAATCTGAATCACTTTCATTAGACGACGATGCTAATGTTCGTTTCTTAATGTTATGAGACGTACTGGGTTGGACGATATCTTCGTATGAAGTAGGCGTTGGAGCTCTAACAATAACATTAAATTATCAATCTAATTGTTATTGAAATCAAGTATTTTGAAATAACATAATCTTACTTACTGAGTGTTATCATTTGATACATGAGAAATATTTATTTCCTCAGGATCAGATGAAAGCAGCTCTATAATTTCTGGTGTTCTTTCATGACGAGGTTTCACATAACCAATTACTTCACAATCATTATCTGACACGGAGGAATCAGAAGAAATAGTCAATACATCTGGTACATTGTATGGGATATCTAACTGGAACGTTTGTGCTACAGTACTTGGACCTGATTAAAAAAAATGTTTAACACAATATTAATTTCATGTAATTCGATGACGTGAAATAGCAAAAAAAAAAAAAAAAAAAAAAAAAAAGGGAAAAAATAAAAAAAATAAATGGAAATTTTACCAGGCATATTAATTGTATGTGGTCCTACACTAGGCAAGTCTGTGTTTGTTCTAAGATCAATTGCTTCGTCTAGAACTCGAATGTCAGAATCATCAGAACTAGTGCTAGTACTGCTAGATGTAGGTGATAAAATATTTGATACATATTCATTTGACAATCCTGTAATGGATATCAATAATTTTAGAAGAAGAAAAAAAAGATATTAAGTATTGTGCATGACATACAAGTAATATGGATTGTATCATATACCTTGTGGTAAATAAGTTACAGATTGATCATAACCAATTAAATCAAAATTTGTTCGGGCATAATTAAGTAATTCGTGTACAAAATGGTCCGTATATGCGGCGAAATGAGGCCGTACTAACTCTCGAAATTCTGGGCTTCTGATATCATACTGACAAAGAGCATCCAATATAACTCTTAATACATACGCAACATGTGAAGCATTGTTATTAAGTAATACTTGTAATTCTCTATTTAACCATGGTATAAGTCGATTTAATTCTCTCGGCTCTCTCCTGCAGATAAAATAAGCTATGAATATTGACTTGTTTAAATAAAGTTTATAATAATCCGCAAATTAATGTATAAACAACAACTTACCGATAAAAATCGGCACTACATTCACGAAAACGACCAAATACATCTGGCAATGCAGTAGCCCAAATTCCATGCCTGTAAATTGTACGACGATAATCGGTTGGATTTACACGTCTACGTATGCGCTCTCCTATTGGAACTTGTGGTGCTATACTTGGCAACTGTTCTCTTCTTGCAACTTGTTCTGGATTAAGAACTATCTCATGCGGACGTCTGTGATGTCCTGTCATTGTTGTCCTATAATGATTCAATTTATTTGCTTCTGAAGTTATTAGACATTTAATATTAAACATTAATACAAGATTAAGGTTCTGATACCTATAATGGAAACGATGTGTACCAGTATCCATGTGACCCAATTCAAAAAGGTCAAAAGTAGCCAATTCTCTAGGTACATGATACTGATCATAATCCTCTTCCGATCTAACATTGTGTATGATCGATTTAAATGTTTGTTTACATAATGGACATTCCGTTTTTATTTTAGACCATTGAAGCAAACACGTGAAACAAAATTGATGAAGGCAACTATCAGTGAATGAGGTATTCACTAATTTGCCTAAACAAATGCTACAATTTGGTGGAGGTGACACTGCACCATCGCTCCGATCGCTGCTATCTGGATTTTGTACAGGTGCCTCTGATTTAATAGATTCCTCTACACCTGTGGTAGAATCTTTTACTTCTAGTGGGCCTTCCATTATAGATTAATATATTTGTCCATTTATTAAAAGGAACTGTCCTGAAATATATTAAATCACATAATTTAACAAAGTTTAACAAAATTGATATTAATATACTTGTACAAAATTTTTACTTATTTTAATAGATAATATGTATTAATTAAATGTACGCATCATGAAATAAAATTCGTAAATGTTAATTTTATTAACAATATTATATAATTATCAATTAATCTAGAAATTTTAGGAACGACATCAGTGTTTTTATTAAAGTGTTATTATTAAATCTTAGAAAGATTCACCAAATAGAATAGTTGTTTGGAATATTCGCATAAATAATTTTATTCTATGGTACAAGAATTTAATAATTAACGTACATAAACATTATTACGTCAATGTCTGTTCGTTAAAAAATATCAAGACAGACACTTTTCCTCGTCTTAAAATTTACTAGTAAAAAAAAAAAAAAATATTATGACGAGCTTGCATAGATTATTAAATATATATTTTCGTCGAAACAAAAAAACGGAAGAAAAGAATGACAAAAAAATATGTCGCACGGAAAACAAAGAGGCGTCATAAAGCTTTTTTATAATCGGTATGTTTCCATTTCGTGTTATTGATTATCGATGTCACTGTTTTTTCTCTTTTTTCTTCTTTTTTTATAAATCATACGGTTGTGTACGTACGATTTCTTACCTTCTGGAAACGGGAAGGAAATTCTAATACCGGCGTTTACGATACGAAAAATAATTAGTAACTCCAACGAAGCTATCTTCTCTCGGGAACGATACTCTTACAGCAACCCATGATCGCGGAACGGAAACTGATATAGCGTAATGCTATGAATGAGACAGATAACCGAAGGTAAGGATTATTGTCATCAGTGATGCCTTCTTGAAAAAAAAATTCCTAGCATCACGAAGACAGCAGATAATGCGCTTTGGCCGAAAATCGTATTTACTTGCTTGAATTTCACTCCCGATGTCTTGATCTACTGACATTAAAACAATACGTTTATTACTTATTGTCCAACTCTGTAACATGAGAATAAATAACAACGAACATCAGTGTGAATTTTTTTCAATTTGCTTCAACTGTATCGACTAACTTAATGGCAGCGAGAATGAAGTAATGCTAACTTCAGTATCTCGAGCAAATTTATTTATTGCACAAGAAAGCTTGAATATGTTCCATCTCTGTACTTTCGCTTCAATTTGATTATAATTATGTACGTAGGATTGCTTAACATAGTGCAAACGATATTTTAGTCAATTGCATTATGATATCTTTACGTTGCTTCTGAATTTAGATATAGTACAACACAAGCACACTCTTTATACGTTTTTCATATATTCTTATTTTTATCGTACACTTTTAATGAGTTACGTACATATACGTATCAGATTACGTTTGCATAAAATCAAATATAATTATTTCTCAATCGTTGATTTATCATTGTCTTATCGTACTGGACCAAGTAGAATTTATACTTTCAATGATAAAATAAGGAAGATAAAGTAAGAATAACTTTTTGTCTCGACTCGCAAGAAACTTACACGTATGCCGAAACGTTTATCGTTGCAAGTTGCTACATTATCGGATTAAATATCATCTCTAATTGAGAATGACAAAGGGAAAGATACATTTTATGTAATTTATATCGGGTAATATTTTACGATTACATAATTCAATGAAAAAAATAAATCAAGCTACTGCTAAATTGTTCCGAATGTCTTGCTAAGCATCTACTCGAAATAACTCGAAATATCGTAATTACTTCATTACTGATATTAATGATATTCAACAAACTGATGAAACAAAATGATTAAAAGAATGCATTGTTACGAGTATCTTGATAAAATTATTTAATTCTTTTGATACGAACTACTGTAATTATCCTTTGAACTTGTTGGTAGTGCCGACCGGAATTTTGCCTAGTTGACCAGCGCTATTACCATTTAGCTTTTGAATGAAATGCAATATGTTTATTTTGATACAACATCAACTTGATACTTCGTATTATACTCGGGATTTCCTAGAACTCAACTTGAGAGTTGGTTAGGATCCACAGTTACTTGTCGTGGAACTACGCGATAATCTTCATATTAAATGTTCACAGATTTTGATGTCGTGAGGTAAGAGAGTAACTTGTTGCACGATATTGCAACAGTGATATTATTTTATTTTATACTATTATAGAAACATTTTATGCGTAATACTTTAAATAATTTTTTAGGGGCATAAATCGACAATAACGGGTATTTGCCGTTCGACGTTCAACATTAGCTATAGTTATTTTTGAATTTGTATATTTGTATATTTGAATTTATATATACATTATATAATATATTATATATATGAACACATTTATGCAATAAAAGAAATAATAAAAAAGAAAGAAAATGGAGAAAGTATTAAATACATTAAATAGAAAAATAATTGCTGCAAATAAACAGCAAGATATGATTAATAAATACAAAGCACTATGTACTGATGAAGAACGTATAATATTTAGTCTCAATGTTATGTTAGAATATAATATAATTCCGCAAGCTTCTGGCGATGGAAAAAATGAAAAGGAATCCGAGAAATTAAGAGAAGAGGGTAATAAATTATTTGTTTCAACACCATTAAAAAATCATACGTGTGTGGATGCACTAAAGTTGTATACAAAAAGTATAGCTTATGCTCCTTATCCATCCGAACAACTTGCTTTGGCATATGCCAACAGATCTGCTGTTTTACTGAAATTGCATAAATATGAATTATGTATTCAAGACATAGATAGAGCATTAGCACTTAAGTATCCAGATAATTTACGTGCTAAGCTTTATGTAAGAAAAGTCGAGTGTCTAAACGCACTGAGACATCCGTGTATGGAAGATGCCATAAAAGAAGCACAGTATTGGTTGGAAAAAATGTCCATAGATGATATTCGAAAAAAATTAAATGGAAAACTAAATTCTATAAACCGCAACTTAGTATCTCAAAAGTTTAAGAAGCAGGACACTATAAAACAACCACCGCTTCCTAAGATATTGGCTTATAATAGTGAAGTTCCTTGTGCTTCTGATGCTGTAATTATTAAGTATAATGAAGAATATGGTAGACATATTGTAGCTACTCGTAAAATAAGCCCTGGTGAAGTAATTGCAATAGAAAAGCCTTACTCATTGATACTAACGCCTGATAATGTGCATACGCATTGCTCAAATTGTTTAGAGGTATCTTGGGCTAATATACCTTGTGAATACTGCACATATGCTATGTATTGTTCAGAGGAATGTAAGACTATGGATTGGCAAAAATATCATGATGTTGAATGTGCAGTATTTCCATCTATGATAAAGATGAATTTTGTCAAATTAGATCTGTTCAGTTTAAGGCTCGCTATTCAAGCTGTGAGGGAAGCTATAAGTATGCAAGAATTACGAAGAGAGTTAAAAGAAGTTGATAATTGTGATGGTAAATAACTACATATATTCCTATGGTGATATATGAGTATTAATTTATACAATTTTTTCAGATCCTCGCACAAAAGGTTTTTCTAAAGATGGAATTTTTCTTAGTGATAAATATAGGAGTTTGTTAGGTCTTGTGACTAATACTGAAAAACGTTCAGTACAAGATCTTTTTAGAAGATCTTTAGATGCAAGCTTTATTTTATATTTTTTAGCAACAGGTACTAACATGTTTGGTGGGAGTCCACTGAGCAAAGATTTGTCTGTGTTAATAAAAAATGCTGATGTTACATTTGTTGGTGGTCTTATTCTGAGACATCAGCAGCTGATTCCTAATAATATTCATAGTGTATGTAATTACTAGAAATACAATGCTTCGTGAATTTAATGGTCATTTCTGTAATTTTCTTTTTGTTATAAACCAATATAGATAATTATTTGCAGTTTTCTGAGGAATATGGATTAGAAGCAGTTGAACGTGGTGTTGCAGCTATGCCATTCTTCAGTTTAATTAATCACAGTTGTAATCCAAATATCTTAAGGCATTCACGATCTAAGTATATGATTATATATGCTATGTATCCTATTAAAGAAGGCGAACAGGTATATTTAAGTAATATATAAATAGTACATTATTATATTAATGCAATGTCAGTAACAAATATTTTTTTCTTCTTTCTAAGTTATGTGATAATTATACCCAACATTATGCTATTACACCAAAAGGTGCAAGACAAAAAGAACTTTTGAAACAGTATTATTTTAAGTGTAATTGTCCAGCATGTGAAGAAGACTGGCCATTATACTATAATCTAAAGTCTTTTAGAGTAAGTTATTTAGTAATCAAACGTATTTTAGAAGATTATTCTTATACTATTACTTTTGTAATTTATTTTTTTTTTTCTAGAATTTAGTTAAGAAGAAGGAAGATCAGAACAAAATTAATCATACGTTAAGGAAATTTAACAGATATGTCGATATTGCGACAGAAGGAAATATATCAGATAAACACATCCTTAACGATTTGTTAAAAATGATCGAAGTACTGTTTGAGTTGGTGCCAATGCCGTGTGAAGAAATGAATAATGTAGTAGAAACTTTGAAACGTGTCTACGATTTGAACGGCAATCGATTTGAAATTCCTGAACTCTAAGTAATGTTTTACACAACATACAATTTATACAGAACAAAGTTTGATGTTATTATTTTTTATAAAAAAAAAATAAACGTACTATGAAACTATTTTTTCTTATTTTTACAGTGAATATTTCTATATAGATATTTTGATATTTAATAATATTTATATCATATATTTGTGTGTATTAAAAATATATTTATGTATTATATACATTTGATGTCAATAATAAATGTATATTTGATATCAATAATAATAGTATATACTGCTAGGGGATATTTCAAAATGAATATGAAGCGATAAATTTGATTTTTTTTTTATTAAACAGGAACATCAGAAAAGCAAACGACAAAATCGAACAACTTTCTTTGACTTGTCGTTTGTTTTCTGATGTTCTTGTTTAAAAAAATCAAATGTTTCTTTTTTTTATCGCTTTATATTCGTATTCATCAATATCCCCTAATTCGGGGATATATATGTGTATATTAATGTACAAAATTGACAGAGATAAAAAAATAAAATATCGCCGAAACAATATAAATATAGTACTCTTTAATCACTAATAATATTGAGAAGTTAATTAAAATAATGATCAAAGTACTTCTATTGGAACCGAATAATTATATAGATATTGTAATCATGTGAACTTACTGAACTTCAAAGAATACAGTTTACAGTATATATTTGAGGTAGTGGAACAGAAAACGTGCGTAAAAAATCAGTATAAATTATAAATTTTTAAAATACTGTGCGTCAGTTTCATAAAATACGCCATTAGAATCTATCTTGCTAATAACCAACTGAATATTGGTAATAAAATCATTAATCTTATGGACTGGTATATACTGTCAGAACCACTGCGTTGAATATGGTTATTAAAAGTAATTCTCCATTCAACAGCAGGATGTATAGGACTATGTTTCTTTAAATATGCAATTAAAGTATCTGTTGCAGTGACACCTATAAAAAAAAAGCGTCGTTACATCGCTTATTAAGCAAATAATTTATTTATTTGTATATCTAACGAAATTTGTGCAAATATACCAAGAGATGTAGTTTGGAGATTTTTTAACATAGAATATCCATCACCTCCAGTTTGCATAAAGTCAGTCAGAAGTACATTATACGTTTGATTTTTTTCAAGTTTGCTGTATGTTGGAACATTGCAAGATGCACACAATACTTCTACTGAAACTACTCTTGATTCCCTCGGTAGAGTTAAGTTGTAGACTACCTGTAATCATTTAAATAAAATAAAACAATTAAATACTACTTAAGGATAGTGAAATATTAATTTTTAATAATAGTCAAAAAATCTATGTTTTGATCTAAGCAACTTTTATTAATCACCACGGGTAATTTAATTACATACTTGAAGTCCTGAGACTTGTAGAAATGCTCCAAAGAGATTAGCGGTATCGTGTGGCTCTAGATTATAAACGCTCCATTCTAATACAGACAAAATCAGTTCTCCACTCATCGAAGCTTTTACAATAGTGTTCTGAAAGGGTAGCACACTGAGAATATCTCCCATGGTGATTTTATCGTCGTTGTTTCTTGTGATGGAACTTCTGATACTGCCACCATTATGAAGAGCTATCGCAGCATCTGTCCATTTATATGGATCTGCATATTCAGCAGTATTGTAATCAATCATAGAATCTGTAATTAAATTGCCCAGGTTGCATTCCCTTCGTCTACAAATTTTACTATCTCCTTCGAGAAGCACCCGTGTCTTTCCAATTACTGTTAGACTAATATTATCGATGGCTCCTCTCATCTGTTCCAATTCGTTTAAAATATCTTGCGCCTATTAAGAAACAAAAGCAAAAAGAATTATATAATTAATAAAATTAATATAATTTTTAGTTTGTTCGTCATATCACTGATTTTGTTCGATTAATTTCATTGAAAATCATCATATGTTGACAAGAGCATAAAATCTGATATACATCGAGTAAAATCAAGAATAAATGGATTTGGAAAAGACAGAAGATGCTTCTTTCTGGTTACGTACTCATTTCATAATTTTATGAGTGGAATAAAAGTGAAGCCTCGAAGGTTGAAAATTAGAAATAAAACAATCAAGATGAAATTGGCAAAGAAAATAAATTACCTAATTATTTGAGTTCTAAGAGTAACTAACTTGTACAATTTTGGAATTAGATATATCGCGCAAGCATTAATATTCAAGTATCAACTTTGAAAATAATTTTTCATCTTGACAATTAATAAATAAGAAAAATTATTTTATGTAAAATAATAATATACAGAGTTGTATAATAAAAATCCCATCGTTTACCTGTTCAATACTGCTGTTCACAAGGATAGGATTGCCAACGATATCAGTCACTTCTCCCTTACTATCAAAAGTCACCGTAAAATTACCAAGATATTTAGTATAAGCGTATGCTTGCACCACATAAACTTTTCTTCCACTTTTCTGCACTATTTCTGTTGGATATAAACCTTCTGGCACCTCTATATCCGGTTGTTCTCCATTATAAAGGAAAGTATTTGTATGTCCACCGATCACTATGTCGATATCTTCCACTTCTCGGGCGATCTTTTTGTCCACTTCGAATCCGGAGTGTCCAACAGCGATTAGTATGTTCACACCTTGGCTTTTTAGTTCTTTTACTTCTCTGCGAATGCTCTCCACTTCGTCTAGGAAGATCACTTCCTCTGTTGTGGAGATTATTTTGGTGTCTGGTGTCAGATAACCGATTACACCGATTTTCGTTCCGTTCACCGTCAGAACTGTACTGTTTTGTAATTTCGTGGCCGCCAGATTTGGTTGTTTGCTTAAGTCCAGGTTGGAGGTGACTATGGGGAACGAAGCGTTTTGGACGAAGGGTATTAAACCTTCCACACCGTCGTCGAACTCGTGGTTTCCTAAACTCTGCAATTTATTACGACAGAAAAATCGTGAATTTCATACCGAGGGTAGTGTTTACGTGTTTCGATTGGACCGCGGACGTTAATGCAATTTCAGTTTTTACAACTGAGAAAATTTAAATTTCTTTTCGTCTACTTCGTCTGCTTCTTTGGATCTTTAAATTTCCCTTTAAATGCACGAACATTCTTAGCTTATGATCACGACCGTTTCAGAACGTTTGTAACGTTCGAGATTCGTAGTTTTATCATACTATATACTAAAACCAACAATAAGCGAAACTCAATTCTAGGATAGTTCTCACGTGAAGAAATAAAAATAATTCTCGACCGTATTAACTCTTTACAACTTTACAGTTGCATTTTATTCTATTCTTCTCATTTTTGATCCGCGAAAACGTATTCCCTCGTTGCTAGTCAATTTAATGAAAATTTGACAACAAATCGACAAAAGATCGAAAAATCGACAAAATCGATCTAACGTTATGATTTACATATTTTATTCAAATCACATCGATCATACATTGATCTGACTTTTCGACGATCCGCGATCCTTAGTATCTTTGAATCGAATCGATCTTTCTTAATGCCCGAGGCAGCTGTTCATTTAATTCGCTTTGGTACGAATTAACCATCCTTTAAATCGACATAAATGATGACTGGCGAGATATTAAATAACGGCACGTGAACGACGAATAAAAAAGAAAGAAAGAAAGAAAGAAGTGCAATTTTATATAATTGCACGATAAAAAAACTTCCACGCTATAAAAATGTCTTCAAGTTGAATACTCTACCGCGGCGTCCGGAGTTAAAATGTTCAATAATTTGGCCACGATTTTCCATTTGTACACGTTGAACCACATAGTTCCTTGATAAGTATCACCAGCATTGAGGAAAAGGCACGGTGTCGATGAATTTCTGGCTTGCCGAACCAATGTTGCAATCCTGGCGAATCCTCCATAACATTTATTCGCTTCTGCTTCTTTTTCCGAGCAAACGCTTGATAATCTCGATGTTTGTACGAATCTGTGAACATTAGCGAGATAAAATAGAATTAACTCAAGTTTCGAGCTAAGTTAATCGCGATAACCATTGTTTCCATTGTTGTGTTATCTATTTTCTAGAACTGTTTTTATAAAGATAAGAGTTTTTATAATGATAGAGAAATATTGTGACAAAAGAGAATAAGACCGACAACGATTATTTCTAAGAAATTTAACGCTAGATATTTCTTGTTTGTTCTTTCGCTAAGAAATAAATTTTAAAAGGAAGGGAAAACATATGGAAGAAGAAATAGCAAAACTAAATAATCGAGCTAATTACAATTATAACTTAATAAAAATAAGTGATCAAGCTGGCCAATGAAGCTAATTACTTTCAAACAAAATTCCCGCAGATGATAATTATAGAAAAAAGAGAAAAGAAAAACGGAAGGATTAAGGTAACAAAAGTAAATTAAATTAGAATAATAGCGAGTAATCGAAGTGATGATAAATACGAGCTATATAGTATGTAGACTTTATTTCTATTTCAAGGAAAAGAAAAGGCAGACACACTCACACTGATAACAGACAGCCTTTACTCTTAAAAAGCTTAAAACATAAATATTCTTCTTCAAATATTCAACTGTTCTTTCTTTCTCAAAAGAAAAATGGAAAAAGTAATAAAACGACACAAAGAGCAATTACCTCGAGTGCATATCATTTGTGTGAACGATCCTAAGCGTGAGTCCTTCAGATTTTTTTGGCACAGGTTCCACAGGATTGCCAAGAATCTGACCGGGGAGCGCCAGAAGGGTTGTGATCACGATCCAAGCGACGAGCATTCTGTCACGTGGTTGTTCACGATTCACCTGCATCATTTTCGTCCAGTTTCACGCTGGTTTCTGCTTTATCTGGTTTGTTTGAAATCTGACTTCCTCGGTGGCGCGTGATTATCATCAGCCAGAAAAATAAAAATGGCAAAGTGGGGATCACAAATGGTTCGCCAATTACGATCACGTCCGATTCGTAGTTCTCATCGTTTCCCTTCTGTTCTATTATCCGCCTCGTTCTTCTTCCTTTTCTTCCCCGTCGACGATCAGCGGCTTCGTTCTAAGACGATCCATTCATTTTACGGATCGTTGGATTTCTCGTTTTCGAGCACGATCGCAGGATCCTTTGTCACGAGTCTAATATCCTCCGGATTTTCTATTAAACCGAATAGGAAGAAAAGAAAATAACAATCATCGTTATCCGCTATTTTCTAGCTCGTTAATTTTTATCGCAAACACGACCGCGCGCTCGTGTGAGAAAATTATTTTTTTCAGTTAAACTGAAAGGCAGCGGAATCCCCCGGCAGTGTAACGAGCAACGATCTTTACGACTATGACAAATTAAAAACTATTATGTTATTGTTCGAGATAGAGAGGAGAAGACCGAAGATCGAACATTGAAGATTCAATCAGATCATTTCAGAATGGAAAATTTCTTTTCGAATTTGCGAGAAACTGCGGTAAATTCGTTCTGTGTGTTTTTGACCGTACCAATGTTAATATTTATAAAAGAAGGACCATCGAAAGAAGTTGCATAACATCGGAAGGCGTATGGCGCAACAAGTATGACAGCCTTTGACTGTGATTTTTAATTAAAGAAAAAGGAACAACTGGGTTTTTGGGATGGAAAATTTTTTAATTCTCGATTGAAACTAAAGTGAGTGAGATTGAGAAACTCGAAGACTGAAAGAAGATTGAATAACCTCAATTTGCAATTTAGGTATTTTTCGACGACCTAAGCTACGAGTCAACACACTGCTGACATTACCTTTACTGGTAATTTAAATATTTTCCGATTTCTGGATTGTCGACACGCACATTTTTTTATTTTATTTCGAAGCATATCGAGCATTTCTTGTCGCGAATCAGCGAAAATATATAACAATACTCAACAAAGTATCCTGACTTTTGCTTATTTTTTTTTACTATGTGAATTATACTAAACTGCAATGATTTTATTCTTTATAATTATATACATAATAATATAGATTTCATAGAGTAGAATAGATTAAGTTGATTTTTCAAAGTCAGTAAAACAACACTAATACTTATCATCGCAGAATTGAAATTCTACTATTTTGTTAACAAGCTCTTTATCTTTAAATTCTTTCAGTCAAGAGTTAGAAATTAATTGAAAATTGGAGGCAAAAATCTTAATGTAACTTTCAACAATGCGGTGTTGTTTCAAATACAGTCACATTCTTACAAATCGGGAAATTCAACAATTATTGGAATAATTTTACTCGACTTTAATTGACAATTTCACAAATGAATTTTTTTGTATTTTGAATGAAACGGTCTCTCTCGAGAGAAAGAAGGAGAGAGAGAATTGACTTCTTAATTAACTTATTATATTATGCATTCTTGCATTTTTAAATTTGCGACAAACATGCGTAAAGAATTTCAAAATATACAATATACATGTATCGCACAAGTTGCATTGAAGTTTTTGCATTCAAAGTAATCGATTTTCCGTTTATTGACAATGTAGAAACGTTGTACTTGGTGTTAATGCTTTGCTAAACTGCAGAATTTAAACTGATAACGAGCAATTAAGACTACGCTCGATAAGAACCTTGATAGATTAACTATTCTGAAATATTCACGAGTAATACAGATACAGGTGATAATTTCTGAGTGACAGAGTTCGTTATACATGTATTTAATATATAAAGACCACGAGCAAAAACGTATGGTAAGCGATTTTAATATATTAAAAATCAAATTTTAATACGTCATTAGGTATTATATCAAATTTAATATACTGTTACTATCGTGTCGTTTAAAGTATAAAATTGCACAGAAATATACAAAATGCTCAATGCACTTTAGATCTTTCTGCGTTATTTGCTACGTGAAATAATTTCCCATTGAGAAGATGTTTTTTATGTTTTTCAATATTTCCAACAATTATGTATTATGAATTTCATACAATTCTGTTTTTCACGAAGTTTGTATTTATGAATTTAATAAATCATGGCAAATTAAGAAATTAATAAAAATGAGCTTTTCCTTTTGAACTATCGTTTATATTCTTTACACGATATAAATTATTTATTGAAATATATTATGATAAAAATAAATTACTATAAAAAAAAATATCTCTGTCCAAATTACATGCCTTTCAGTAATTACGAAGATAAAAACCAATTATTTTAATAAATAAAAAATTTTAATAAGTTTGTATAAATTTCATCTGATGAATATATAACATATATTACAACAATATCTTTCATAAATGCATAAAGGTATTTATTTGATAAATCACGGTATTAAATAAATTATTGAAATCATTCTCGTTATGTTCGCCTATCAGATTTGACTGCGTTTCGTTCAAAATGATACAATTTTTTTTTTTAAACACTCGTAGTCTAGTAATTTAAAAGATTGGTTCTGTTAACGATCAGATCTGCTTTCTTTGCCTATAATATCTTATCTACCATTTGAAGACACTTGTAAAAACCGAAATATTGTTATCACTCGTTTTACATTGTTTTTTTTTTAATTTTATTTCTTTATTCAATGTTTAATTATTATTCCCCGATAAGTTTATCTTTCAACATATAAAGACAAAAGTCTATTTGGATCACGCGTTGGAAACATTTTGAAATTTCGTTAGTATTGCTACGAGACACGACTGTCGTAATCATGTTGGTTAAATTTGAAATAAGTCAGAAAATGTTCGCAGAGATTAAAAAATATATTTGTTCGTATATCTTCATTTCGTAAAAATCAACGATACATACTTATCGCAACACTCGATATATTAGTAAGTCACGGTACTTTTACTACTATAGAACTAGTTGCGTATAGATGTAAAATCATTATTTATGCATATTCATATTCTTACTATTTGTATTTTTGCAATATATAACATCTACACACATACACACACACACATTATTATTTTTAGTCTAACAATAAGATAGTCGAGTCTCGGTTACTAACGAAATTTCAAGAAGTTTTCTATAATTAATTAAACTTTCCTTTCATTAATCTTGCAACGTAAAAAAAAAAAAAAAAAGAAAAAAACATAAAAACTAAAAAAAAGAAATACATTTCAACTAAATCGGAAATCATCACGTCGATCATACGCGAACCACTCGAAAGAGGCATCGATCACTCGATCAAGACCACTTCGAAGGAGACCTTAAAATTACGATTCTCACGTCGATCTTGACAAATCACTCGGTGTCCTCGCCACTGTTCAACAAATTTCCAAACTTCCCGATTTCCATTGCTCTCGACGCGACAATCGACTTTCATCGTACAACGCTCTTGGGAGAAGGGTTCACAGCAGAATGACGTATCGACGGATCAGACATCCGGAGCGCGCGAATCTTCGTCAAGCGTTCGGAAGCGGGATCGTTCGAACGTACCGATTGTTGAACTAAAAATATCGCGTCCCTCGTAACGAGAGGGATCCTCGTGCCAATCACTCACCGGTGGATCCTCTTCTCCCCGCGTCTGTTGAGAACTGGCCTCCCGGTTGCACAACCAGATTCACACAGTTCGGCAAGAAATACCACGACGAGAACGAGAGTGCGTGGCAGAAGACGACTAGGTTGGTGAAGTCGCGTTTCCCGCTAACGAGCCGATTTTGCCGAGCGACCAACGTCGACTGATCGCGATCGTCGACCAAAAAGCTCGAGCCGCCTCCGTTGTTTGTCCCCCAAACAACAATCCGCGAGTCGCTCTCCTCCGATTCGTGGATGTCGGAGCAAACCGGTCGAGATGGAGGCAATCTTTCCCGCGCGAGTAAGCGATACACGTGGTTTCGCAGCAGCTTTCACTGCTGGAATCGTTTCGTTGGGAAATCTGATGCGCGGTGAATGGCGGACGTGTGCGCGAGAACGCGAAGCAATCTTATTTACTTCTCTCTGTTCTTTATGTTTTCTGAACTGTTCACTTAATGGAGCAGGTTGTTCTTTAATGGAGGAAATTTGGGAAATCTGCCTGACCTGCGATGAAGAGTACGATGGTCGTACGTGAAATGAACCTTTCCTCGTTTCTTTCTTTCTTTCTTTTTTTTTTTTTTTTTGATTTTTTGATTTTTTGATTTTGGCGAAAAGAAATCACTTGTTTCTTTGTTAATTGGATTGCTATTTAACTGGGGAAATTTGGGAATTTGTTTGGGAGATTTTTATTTCACGGCGAAAATTATTTCTTTATTTATTGATCTGTTGATCGGGCAGTTTTTCTTAAATTGTAATTAGAATGAAGATGAGGTTGAAGAGAATGTTGATAGAAAATTGTTTCATGTATTGAATGTTATAGGAAGCATTGAATTTCCCTGTAAATGTACAAAAATTTGCAATCTATGAATTTTTGAAAATTTCGAAACCTAGACAATAGCAACGATAAAGATATTAAGCAATTTCTTAGAATTCTCTTTCACAATCGTGGCGTTGAATGAAAGTTGTGGATAAATGAAATGTTGCGTCAATGCATCGTTGATCTTTTATGAATTAATGAAGAATTCCTATAAATTCTTTTTAGTAAAAATTAATTAATTTCATTTGCATCAATTCTGACTAGTATATAGCTACGAATAAAATATAATTTATTTTCACGTACGTTAAAACATAAGTACTTAAATTTAAAAAAAAATTAATGTTCCAATTCCTACAAGCATCTATAAATAGAAGAGTCGAGAATCATAATATATTTCGCAAAGATTACAGAAATATTTGAACAGCAATTCAATTAATCATCTAATTAATATAATAAATTCGTTCAAAAATTCTTACATTTTAAAATTAAATATTACTCGTAAAATGATATAGAATAACTTCTGAAACTTGCTGAAAACTTCTTGAATTAATAAAAAAAAGTTTTTCCTCTGATTGTAAGCTATGTATACTCCTCCTGAGTGGGTTGATTATGTTAGATCAATGCTATAGTTTTTGGCAAGCTGGCCACTTTTGAAGTTCAATGACAGACTCTCGAAAGCATTGCAGAGCCTGTTTGATCGATTAAAGGTGATTAAGATCGTTCTGATTTCACTCCGTTTGAAGACTAAATATATACGTGCGCATTTGACGTAAACGTGATGCAACCATGAACTATGCACAACGCACATGTACGATCTGCGCATGTACATATACGTAAGTACATAAAATGAAAATAGAAGGTGAAATAAATTGAACTGAATTCAATTGTAACTGTCTTTTCCGTTCAAATATACTTTCTAATCCCAAGATTGCAGAGACCTTTTCAACCTCAAAATTTTTTTTTAATCATTATAAGTTGTGGAACACTTTATATTTTCGGTGATGACATTCGCCAAATAATAATCAAATTCGTACTTTTGATACAAGTTTATTTTACATTAAGTATCGCTATTAATTGAGTATCATTAATTTTATTATATTTCACTATTAATTATTAATATCATACCTGACAACATATATTTTGCATCAAGTGTATACTTCACATAGTCATTCTTTTATTCTACTTTTATTCTTCTACTTCATTTCTCCAGTTACACGAAATGTAATATTTATATTTATATCGACTCCTTCCGAAATTTTCAGACACGCTCAAAGATTTAAATTACAATTATTTTATTACTGTATAGAGACCATAGACTAACTGTATTAAAATTTAAATGCTTATTAAAAAAAAAAAAAATAGGAAACTTGTCTCTTTAAATCAGTTCTGGCTCGAGCAAATGATTTAGAAAACGATGACCAAGTGTTACATTGATTGTGTTTGATACGATTGCGAAAATCCATTTCTTTGTGAAGCAAGTACACCATAATAGCGTTTTTCTTTCAAGAGTTTAATCTTCTGCTTTGTTAAAGATAACGCGCTTTCCCCATTATCGGTGTTATTATCTACAGATTTGTATAAAACAATTTTTTTCGCTGTTGCTCAATTTCAAAAGGAAAGTTTCTAACTTCTATTATCTTTCTATTATCTGGACGTAAGAGAAAGAAAAATAATGAGCGTTTTATCTCCCGATAACCCGTTATCAGATCGCTCTTCAACCCTAATAAATACAGAAATCAAATGATTCGTCAAACAGATATCACACGCGATGTTCCACATTGTTTTTCATCTTCTTCTCGTATAGGCTTCTGCTTCGAAAAAAAAAATTTCCGACAGAAATCTAAAGAACTATCGTTCGTTCCGAAATTTGATCATTTTTGTCGAAACAAATTTGTTCGACAAAAATGTTCGAATCAAAGCAGTTTATTTGAAAAATTTTGAAAACTTCAAAACTTTCCACACCTTTACATTGAAATAGTTCATTTGTGAAATTTTAAAATTCCTCGTTAAAGTTTAATTTTCCCATCTGTTTTTTTCTTTTTCTTTTTTAATGGATGAGAAAAATACAATCGGAAAGAAGGTTTCTCAGTTTTTTACGTAACAACAGCACATCGCACATGAGACAAACGCACCAATGACACCTTTATCGCGAATTATGGTAGACGAGGATGACAGTGCACTCATCTTCCGGTTCGTCATGTGGGTGATTACTCGATCACAGTCGTGGCATTATTAAAAGAGACATGGTCAGAAATCGAATATAGAACGAATTTGTCAACGGGCCAAGATAAGCAGTGTCATCTAGCGTTATCTTTTTCATTCCGATTGTCTGGGAGCAAGCGAAGAATGCTTGAACGTTGGAAGTGAAGATACGACAAGTCATGTTTCCCGTCTTTTATTGAGAGGCAATTAAAAGATTCGCAATAAAAGACGCGTCTTCGCGCTTATTCGCTGCAAAGGAATTAGTCTAACGTCCTTAATTCTCTCGTTCGATACACTCCAATCTTTTTGTATACAATATTTATCACACTAGATAATTCCTATGGGTGTGTAAAATTCAGTAAATATTTTTCCAGTCCTTGTAAATGTTCAGCAACATCGTTAGCATTTCTACGTCATTTCTACGAGTTTTAATAACTTCTATGATAACCTGTAATTACGTTCTTTCGGTGAATATTTTTATCTTTGTAAATATACTCTCTGTACATTTCTGTATACTTTAACTCTTTTTAGACAAAATATTCACAATTCCTACGAATACACGTTGTTGATTTTCGGGTTGAACATTCGTTTGTTTATTTGTCATCCTCATGTAGCATTTATATAAACGAATTCGTTTTTATATAAACGAATTCGTTTCTCAAAACGTTGCGAGTTTATCATCTTTATCGTATTTCAACAACTATTTCATATAATGAGAAAATGTACTATATACTATCAAGCGACGTAAAATTTCTGAATTTGTCACCTATTTCCAAGAAGTTCTCTATTTCAAGAAAATATCACATTATACTCTTTTTCAATTATTTCACGTAACAACGAAAATTGTTTTAGCTACCAAATGAGACAAAATTTCTGAAAAAGTATGTTTTTTTTATTCAGCAAATGATATATGTAAATCCAAAAAAAAAAAAATCAACAAAAATGGACACGTATCATATATTTTCTACGTGGTCTTCATATATATTTGTTCATCGCTACTTACTATCTTGAAAGTGACAGCTAAGTATGACAGAGGTAAATGAATTGAAAGCGTGACGTTCAAGCAAGGTCTCGTCAAACGTTTAGACGTAGTGAAGGACTAGAAAAATTATGATAATTATGGCAAATCTATCAGTAGCAACGATAACGTTTGCAATCGTGAAACTTACTGATCATACTTTTTAATCAGTAATAAAACGGTATTGTAAAAGTCTTTACGTGTTCTCTTACGTGGTTACATTCTCTTTAAACGAATTCTTCTGTTCGCTTGTGTACAGAATATATACGTTTATATATACGTACGTAATTATATATAGGTACGTAATATATACGTTTTGTTTACTAGAGTGTATGAACTTCACCTGAGGAATTAACATTAAAATGATCTTTTCATGGAATTAGTAAGTTATAGCTGTTGTTTATTACCTTTTCATGGAATTATCATAATCTTTATTTCTGTAAACCGGGATCTCCCGTTTACACATTTGAAAGATAAAGGTCGACTGGGTCAAAGTAAGAATTCTATTAGAATTCTATTGGAGTAAGAGTTCAAATACTGGAATATTAAATATATTACAATTACTAGTAAAAATTACTATATCATTATTGCTAAAATATCACCGTTTGCATTAACATTGCGAGAATGCGATTTTTAATTTGGACAGGAAAAAAAAAAAAAAAAAAGAAAGAGAAAATTGAAATGAAAGACATGATATTCTATCGTACACGAGCGAAGTTATTACAAAGAGTATAATCATTGCAGGTGGATCCGTTTCTTTGAATTTTTAATACAACCTCCTAATGCAACAAAATCGATCTCTGATTTCAAGTAATTTAATTTCTATTTCGAATATACTTCACACTCGTCGTTGTGAAAAACTTTAAATATTTGTTAAAATATTGTTAGTTCGTTGAAGTTAATCGAAACGTTGTACGCGTGCTGTTGAAGAAAATTTCGATTTAGATCACAGAGGAGAAAGAAACGCAATTTCGTCGAGCGATTTTGCAAGGATTTTAGCGAGGTATTGCGAGGTTCGTTAGTTGACCGAGTTTTGAAATATATTCTAACTAGTGTACCGGGAGATTTTCCACTGATATAATTTATCGAGGTTATTTCGTCATCTGTTTTACATGCGGAGTTACTTCATCGGCATAGTGCTTAGTATCAGTTTCGATAAATAATAAATATCGCGTATCGTTTTATCTATTCTACCTAGATAAAAAAGAACGAGTTCTATGTTTAAATGTCACAACTGAAAATATAAAATTTCAATGCCAACGTTAATTGCCAACAGCATGAAAGTATTTTGTAAAACGTTGTACAACGAAGGAAAATTTCGCTGAACGTGTATTCAACAAATTCTTTTGAAATTTTAGTAGAACTGCAATGACATACGACTGTCAAATCAATTTGATCAAACAATTTTTATCACACAATTACGAAGTATTTATTGCAAATATACACTTAATAAAAGCAAAACGAAACACTTACACTTTATTGCATACTTTATACCATCACTTGTATTTACTACATACTATTTAATATGCAACGTATTTAAACAAATTATTTGTGAAAAATCTTCTAACAAATGTTTGAAGATTATACACGAATTTTTTTCCAACTTTTGAAAAGATAATAGATAAGAGGATAAAGAGTAGGCAAGACTATTGCCCCACTAAAAACGCATCAGATACGAACACGTGTACATTTTATTGACAGCATAAGTACGCTTATGCTTAGTAAGCGTTGATATAATTCAGATAATTAATAATTTTAGCTTTTGTAAAGTGTACATTTCCAAATAAACACCTGCTTGATAAAACTTATCAATTAACATTGACTGTGATATTTATCTGTGTGAATTATAAAAATTTTATCAAAAAATCGTCATCATTGTATCTTATATATATCTTATTATTTCAAAATATAGTGCCATATTTTTAAAAAGAGACATTCTCTACAACATAGTTTCGATTTTCGAATCTTTTTCGAAGAAAAAGAAAAAGAAAAACCGAGGCCAATCATTTTGATTTGCTCAAGTTCAATGCGTCAAGTTCAAGAATTGGCTCTTAACAGTTAAAAGAAGGAACACTCACCCCCATTCGACGATCGACGATCGACGATCGACGACTTGCGAATTCGCGAGGTTAGACACTTCACTCTGCCCACGAGGAGTGACTTCAATTCTAGAGATGCTACTCGTCCGAAGGATAAGAACAGACTGAGTCAGGATTCCTAAGAGTCTACGAATTGTTCGAGGGCCCCTTTGTCTGAAATTCTTTTGCCTTCCGTCCTTCCCCTTTAAACGCATTTATCCATGTAAGTCATTTTTCTTCTCCTTTTTCCGTTAAACTAATCGTTAAGCTAATCGTTCTCAGGAACCCGTTCATCATCGAATTCCAGCCAGTGGATACAATCCCACCAAACGTGATTAAGCGTTTTTTCCCGCGAGCAACAAGATCGAAGATTTATACTCTTGATATTTTTTGAAAATATTTTCTTCGCTGTTACGATGGTCTCCTTTCGTTTTCGGTTAATATTAACAGTCGAATTTTATACGTGACACAGTTTCACACGGGAGTAGATCGATATACGTGTGAAAAACGATAATACTTAATTTTTTGTGAAATGTTACATCATGGTGCGTTTGTGTAATTTTATTTAGTAATAATAATAGCATCTCAGCCATTTGCATTGCGAAAGTTTACTTTATTTTAAAATGTAACGCGTCGTGTAATGTTTAATTTTTGCCACGTGTTACGTAGCATTTGAGCACATTTTATTCGACAAAGTCCTTCGCGTCGTTTAAAATTTTTTGATCGATGAAATTTATCCTATTGTATCATGAAATACTTGGCAATGTTGATCATCGATGACCACCGTGGTAACTACTGGCGGTAGTTACGGCACTGCACTGATCGTTCGTTTTTGTTTTAATCAATTTTGAGAGAGGCTCCTTGTTATTTATACTTTCCGGATACTTTTTGCAATATTACTACACTGTTATTTTACAAGTTACAAGTTACCAGATTAAATAATAAATAAATAAGGAATTATCGACTGCATTTGAGATTCGTAGCTCATATCGTACCATGTACTTTGTTCACATCAATAGACGATTAATTATCAATTAATTCGCTTATTATCATCCGTTTTAATTCAATTTATATCATTCTTTTTCATAAACAACTTGTAGAACAATTTGTAAAACGCATTGATAGCGTAATAGTTGTACTTTATGCTCGTAACTTGTAAATGAATCACAATTATCAATTGTGTAATAATGCTAGTAAATTGACATTGTACGACAATATTGCATCAAATAAAATAATTAAACGACTTGTAATTTGTGTATCGATCAACAACTTGTGCATCGTCATAGATATAGATCTATTAATACTAATAAACAAATATCGATGCAAATTAATTTTCGAAGAAACAGTTGCTTGTATGTACTTAACGTTATAAAATGATTTATTTTCTTTGTTCAGTTATATATATTCTGTACATAATACTCCAACGACTGAAAAGAATATTTGCCTATCGCATTATTATGAAAATTTGCGCAATCAATTGTGAATCCAAATGTATTAAATCTTCTAATCTGCTTGGATACAAATGGAACGTAGAACTACTTAATAAAAGTAGAGAAACATATTACCAAGCACACACGTACGTTCGATGCAACGTCACGCTAATTACCATCTAATCAGCGGAGATATTAACAATCGTCGCTAAACAGGATAACGAACAAGTAAGTGAGTTTATCTGAACCGAACGACATGTCAACACGTCAAAAGAATTATCGCAAGACAAATAACGCGCGTCTCTTCGACGTGGCTCAACAAGGAAAAGAAGAAGAAAAAAGGAAAAAGAAAAATGTCCAAACCCTGTATCCCTGTACACCTCGCCCAGACCAGTGTGCACTTTAGACTTTTAATCGCCGAAAATAATATCAGCGATCTTCAAGTGAAAATTTCCATGTCTGTGACATGTCCGAACGAACGTCTTCCGGCGACCAATATTTTCCTCCTTTCGGTGGAATTTTTTTTTATCGTGTTTGTTGTATAACTAAGCGTATTGTTTTACTCTGATAATGGGACGATTTCGTGGCGGATGCGAAATCGGCGTTCACGACAGGTAGAGACAGTCGACGACGAGCGTCCGCGATCGACACAGGTGCGTCGCGTGTTAAATTCGCCATTAATCACAACGTTTTGCCACCAATTATGGCCGCGTTTCGGCAAACCGGCCGATTAGACGCGCGCAATCGTTATGTTTCCGTCGCGAAATTAGATTCTCCGGTTTCGCGAGACACGTTGATTGTGTCAATTATTTCGCCCTCTATTCCGTAACACTCTCTTTCCCATTGTTTTGTCATTTGGTTCATCTTTCCTCTTTATTGCTGATTAAGTCGATTCAAGTTCGATTTAAGCTGTAAATTACGAAACGGTTACGTTTAGACGCGGATGAGATTTGCGCTTGTGTTTGATATTATGTTGCTGCATAAATGCATAAATTCTGCACGGTTGTTTCGTTGATTTCTTTTTTTTTTTTTTTTTTTTGCACAAAGTATCTCTTGGGTTTTCCCGGCAGAATGAAGCTACTTGAATCATGTTTTACGAGTTTACGGGAAAGAAAATGGGAAATGGGGGCGCGAGTTTGTCGACTTCAATTTTTGTAAGTTTTTTAATTTCGTTTTAATTATCTGGTGACAAGCGATTGGACGAACCAACAAATTATTTATTTCCGTTAAATTACAATTTTTCCGTTTTCTCTGCGAGAGAAGACTTATTTCTTTATGTATTTTCATAGATGTTCATTAATTTTTATTGTAATCAAAATGTAATCTAATTATAGTATTTACTATTTTTATTATTCATTCTCTGTAAAACGTATTTTTAAGGACGTTTCAGTGTTCTGTAAATTCGCAGTTTATTAATAAGTAAATTTACCATATACGTTTGATAAAATAAAACAACGGATAGTTAACAGACTCGCAATCTATTGATTAGATACTTGAATTTTCTAACGATAGACTTTAAACGATTTTTCTTTTTCCAAGCACGAAACAGCTTTCTAAAAGATTTAGCTTTCACTAAGCTAATCTAAATACAATAATACAATATTACATTGATATAATATAAATGAAAATTATTACAATTATAATGTTTCTGCAGCAGCCTACAATATTTAACATTGTACGTTAAATAACAAACGTTATTGAAAACCTCGTAGATGAATTATGTTATTTTTTGAAACAGTTAAACGTTTCTCTGCGAAATAGTCGATATTTTTCAAAGTAAAAAAAAAAAAAAAAAAAAAAAAAAAAAAAAAAAAAAAAAAAACAGAAAGGAAGCATAATGCGATATCCGAATCTACACAAATGTTTCGACGAATATATCATTAATTAATGCCAAATCAGTTCTGTCATCGGTGAATGACAAATTCGTCATGATATTACAAAACAATGTATGCGGTGATGATATCGCGATGAAAGATGCTCTCGTTATTTTCAACTATCCGAAAAGACCGAAAGAAAAGAGACGCTTGTCGATATTTTATCAACGTTTATCTGTTTTAGAAGACAAATTGATCGTCTCCACTTTTTGACAGATTTTCGACGTAGAATTAATTAGTATCGTATAAATAGAAATAAATCACGAAGAAGATAGTTCAATTTGAAAAAAAGAATAGTCTGCTTTAGATCGTAACGAGTACATATGTTGCGAATTTTTTCGAATTTCAAGTTTCTCTCGATAAGTATTTCCAATGATAAATATTTTCAATTCAATGTTCTTTGTGTATCATTTGAAATTCTATTATTTCTCTCTTTATATAAACGTTCTTCGTATAATCGTCATTCTTATTCAACATACTTCATCAGTCTTTTTACATTGGAACGGTCATTACATTACATAATTTCTACGAACGTATAACTGCAATTACATCGCGGGGAACGTAATTACTTGTTAATTAAATCACAAAACGACTCGATCGATTTATGAAATCGATCAATTTGTTGTCCTCTAACACGGCTCGCGGGCGCGGCCAGTGTTGAATTAATGCGATAATGCGATTTCCATCACCATTCTGGAAGATCATTCTCGAATTACATTTTTGATCTCCCTCGTTCGCGAGACGCGCATCGATCGACGATCTGTGGTACCGTCGTACAAGCATACCGATCATCTTTGCGACCTTACGTTCCAACGTGCAATTCCTTTTATATTCTGGTTCCCCTTAAAAAAGTCGTCGAGCGAAACTCGATGAAATTCATGTGTTCCAATACGCGAACACGAAGGCTCGGAGAGAACAGTCTGATCGCGAGAGCAGCAAATATCGTCTGATATGACCAGGGCTTCTCAAATTGCGGTGTGATCGCGTAAATAAGTGTCGGAGTTGCAGAAAGTTTCAGAAACTAAAAGAAAATTCCTGGACCAACGCAACGACCAGTTAATAGAAAATTAATTCAAAACCAACTTCGGTGTCGAGGAACTGTTTTGCGAATAAACCTTCCATTGCGATTTGCTCTCGGCAAATATTCCAATTCGCGGAAATATTTGATCGGGTAAAAGGGAGGGGTCGTCGCCAGGTGGAGAAGTTTGAGAAGCCCTGAGTACAAAACCGGCACAGTAGTTCCTATTCTACGAATAACGGGAGATACGTTATTTCGTTTTTGTAGAGATACTCGAGGAGGAGGAGTGCGCTTGGATGCGGCGAAGAAAATCCCAGGAACGTAATTCTTGAAGGAAAAATCGTGACGTCTCACCGATGCACGAATCGAAACCGCGATGCTCCGGTTTTTTCTATTGCCGTTTCTACTTCAGTTGTGCCGCGGATTCACCGGAAGGGGATTGCATTATCCGGGACGATCGGATCTATTCGAGTTATCGGTGTTACACATCAATGATTTCCATGCGAGGTAAGTCGTCGTGCTGTCACTCAAAAGCTTATTACTTTAAAGGCGCAAAATTATCGTGTGTTCGATTACTCGAAGAAATCGAAGAAAAAGAATCATTCGTTTCTCGATGTTAACGTATGTACGTACATTTTTATCCTGACAATTTTCTTCTTTCTAAATTGTTTCGATTTCAGTGTAATACTATTGACTGATGAAACGTGTGTTTTTGACATTGATAATTTAAATTTATAGTCCGATGATTTCAATCTGATTCTAATTATTAATTCATTGTACAATATCGTAGAAATTCATGTACGATTAGTATGTGAGTTGTAGATCAAAGTGTCCGATAACGTACGTATTCACAGAATGCTAACTTAATGACAAACGAGAATCGAAAAAAATCTGGCATGACAATGAAAATGTTTCGCGTTAATCGGCGCTAATATCATTGTATGCGTGCTAAACTCGTTACTCGTGATAATTGTTTGCATTATTATTGCTGTCTACGGAGAAAATGCTGGCGACAAGGAAGGCGATTGTTTTTCATTTGATTATGCGCCAGAACTTTGAATCGAATACGGTAAAACTTAAATTCAGCTAGCTGTTAAGTAATATTTTGTCCTACGGAGAAAGGCGATTATCTTTCAGATTATGCTCTAGAAATTTGACCTGGGTACACTAATTAAGTTACCGAGTAATATTTCCTCTCGAACTTTTTACAAATTACGAATTTTGCAAATTACAATTTCACAAATTACTAACAAAGGTAATAATACATTCTCTTTTACGCCTACAATACGTGCGTCGATCGTCTTTAAAATTCGTTAAAATAATATTAAACGCAATCGGTTGCACAATCGACTAGTCGTTCGAACAATCGAAACGATTCACTGAAAGTAAAGTGTCTATGTACTGTTCGATTCCCGAAGGTCTCTCCAAGTGAAATCTCAGGGTCAGCGATGATTCGGGTTAATCGTGACGACTCTTTTTTTTTTACAGTGTTCTTCTTTCTACCCATCAGCTTTGTATTGCTCAATGTCGACACTCGAGACGACACTGAAAACATTTTCATTCTATTCGATTTATATATATATATGTTGTCTTAGAAGTCTGTGGATTTTGCAAGTTTACAGTCTATAAATGGATTTCAAGGGAGCAGTATTAGAATAAAAGATAACAACAAGTTCTTTTGTTTAATTGTTAATAATTTTTAAATCAATTTTATACCGACACTGAGATTTTAGTAAACAGCATTTTCGATCGTGAATTTTTATGAAGATGCAAAACAAAAAAAAAAAAGAAAAGAACGCACAAAAAATCACATAATATGCAAAGGTATATATAAAGGACATGTTACGTTCCACTTTTTATTCGCAAAACTATGAATTCGCTTTATTATTAAAATGTGAATATTCGTACCTCTATTAAAACGAGATAGTAAAACTTGCATGTCCAATAATAATACGTACTAACACCATCTCGGTGATCTGTAGTATCAAAAGTGGATTCTACTTATTAGACGATGGTTTAACGGTGTTTTAAATCACTGGAAAAAGTTCCAAGTTTTTATCTGTTATAACTTTTCATCTTAATTTTCAATCAAAGTCCCTCGTATTGAGATAATAATTACAGAACAAAATGTCGATATAGAACATAAAAACGTTTCGCTACGCGTGTAATAATACGTCATGATGGAATTTAAAAGAACGATCCATCGTTTGCTTAGCTCGGAGAAATATACACTGACACACGAATAAAAATATTCCTCTAGGTTCGAGCAAACAGGGCCCCGATCCGAAGCGTGTCACGAAGGCGAGGAGAAGGATTGCATCGGCGGAATCTCAAGAGTTTCCACCGCAGTGAATCATTTAATGAATGAAAGACCGAATCCAATTTTCTTGAATGCCGGTGACCATTACCAAGGGACTCTTTGGTACAACGTTCATCGTTGGAACGTGACTGCTACGTTTATCAACATGTTACCGCACGATGCCATGGTATAAGATCATTTTATGGTATGATCAGGCGAAAAAAAACAGAGAGAGAGAGAGAGAGAGAAAAATATGAAAAAAACGAGTTTTTTTTCTTTGTTGGTGATCAGTCAGCTGGTTTAATTGCGTCGAAAAAAATTAACAATCGATCGTTCGAACGCAGTTTGTTCGAACGCGATCAAATGAAATTCCACGTTAAAAGCGATGAAACCGAATTTATCGCGTTAAATTTGATCGATAAAGGCACGCGAAACATGGTTTCGCTCGTGATTGCGTAACACTCTGTTAATTAGATTGATCCCGATATAAGAGCAACGAGGATCCACGTGACCGAATTAATCAAATCGTGACGATCGTGTTAAAGTCATGGACGATCGATTACGATGACTGTATAATAACGATAACTGGTAGATGATAATTAAATAATAATTGTGCAATGACGATCATTCTCGCGCGAAAATTGATAACTCGTATCGTTGCAATTAAGTAACAGAAACTTTAATTTTGTACATTTGTGATTATAAATTTCGTACGAATCGAATAAAATTTGTTGAGAAATATAATTTAATAAAAAGTAACAAGTCAAAGCAACGAAATTCTCATTCGCGGCCATTGAATGGAGAAATTATGCGACGATCAATTTTTCAGACACTAGGGAACCACGAGTTTGACGACGAAGTCGCTGGCGTGGTTCCTTTTTTAAAAATGGTCAAAGCACCGGTGGTAGTTACCAATATTGATGCAACTGAAGAACCAACGATACAAGTGAGTATATTAATTTTTTTAATTACAATTAAATTATGGATTTTTACGCATGTATGAAAAGCAATATGCATATAATCATTTCTAAATATTTACTATAATATTTAATAAAGGAAGTCAATTTCCATTTTTTTTTCAATTGAAAAAACTTTTTGATTTCTATTATATACATAAAGTTATAAAAACGCATAAAAATCCACGCTCTAATTATAATTAAAGTTTCTATTGAAAATTCTAACCAACCATATAAATACTGCTGATTTCTTTAGGGCCTCTACGAGAACAGCACAATAATCGAAAGGAATGGAACAAAAATCGGTGTTATCGGTGTTCTCATCTCGTCGGCAAATGTTTGTATTGAGTTTTAATTTCATGCACAATATTTATGAGTCTTTGTTTGTTGTAAGAGTAAATTTTTGTTCAAACCTTCGTTAACGTAATCGAGCGAATTTTGAATTAAAGAAAAAAAGAATGCATTGCTCTCGTCATCTTTCAATGTCAGTTAATTAACTAAAAATATTTTGCATCAACTTCGTATTTGGAATTAAGATAAAAAACAATAATTTGGAATAACAAATTGTTTTAAGTATTTTATCATTTTTTAAAAAAGTAATATAACAAAAATTTTGTTATTTTGAATGAAACTTGGAATTTACTATTAATTTGAATTTCAAATATCACCTGTTTGCATTCATTCATGAATTTTACAACGTAATAACGTTTTACCATTGTTCTAATTTCATGAATTACCTAATGACAGCGTGTTACTTCTGAAATTATCTTAACAAATTGAATAATCATTTCAAAATATTAAATAAGATAGAAAATTTGATAATTGGATGATAAAATGATTTGAAATAGCTAATAACGTCGAAATAATGAACAAACAATCATACAAATAATTTAACGATTTAGTATTTCACTTGACTATCCAAATAATTTAACGATCCAAGTCTGTTTCGCGGCCTAAAATTTCGCTCTTAATGAATTCTTAAGAATCTCATCGTAAAAATTGTTGCGTAAGTGATATCTTAATTATACGAATTCCACGTGAAAAAATTCCACCATGAGATAATTGCAGGATGGCAAGAGGACGAGAGAAACGATTACGTTTGACGAAGGTTTTATACCGGAAGAGCGATTCAACCGTTACTCTGGATCCTTAATTGAAATTTACAAATTACCAGACAATTTCCAGAACCGGGAAATTAAAATTTCTGGACGAGGTGGAGTCGGTGAACGACGAGGCCAGGAGATTGAAGTCTCAGGGTATCGACATTATTATCGTTTTAAGCCACTGTGGACTGAAGGTGGATAGAATAATGGCTGCCAAGTGTCCTTTGATCGATGTCATCGTCGGTGGACACTCCCATACGTTTCTTTACTCAGGTATACTTATCACGTTCTAATGTATGAAATTTCCGTGTGTCTTCCTTCGTTCCAACGTCAATATTCTCTTGTTTTCTCGTCGGAGCAAATTTGATTATAGTATCGTACAATTATATTTATCACGTCATGATAGTGTTTCCAACACCAGTTTCAGAAAGTATGACAAACTTATGGAACTTCTTCCCCTTCGTTCTTCATTTCTCCCCCGAAAATGAAATTGAAACATTTGCTTTTCACTATCTTTCAAGATACGCAATGTCATCCATCCTCTATTTGAAATTTTAATCATAGCTTTGTATTGTTCTACTCCATTTGGTGAATATATATATATATACATGTATTTAATTTTGTATTATTCTACTATTTCAAATGCTGAAATGGAAGAATCATATTATTGCGAAGAACTTAAAAATAGTTCCTCTTCTGGAAAATTCGTAGCCATATTGTGTACGTATAGCTTATAAACTAAGCGAATGTAAACTCATAAAGATGACTCACTGTTATTATTGAGAAAAGAATTATTATCTACTGAAAATTTTCCAACAGTGTTTCAAACAAAAAGAGGTGTGCTAAACAAAAGAGCACAAGTCAACCTTGAATTTTATATCAATCATATTGACACACCAATCAGGAAGAAGAATCTAAAAGCTATGAATCTTTATGTATTTATGAGAAAATGCAAAAGCTATGCATTATAAAAAGATATACAACATATGCGAAATAAAATATTAAATATCTATTCTATTTGTAATCAAACAATGAATTTTCTTCTCCCTTGAAAAATAAAAAGTATATAAAAAAAAAAAAAACGAGAATTATGTGTACACAATTAAAAGCTTCTTTTATTAATGAATTTTACTGTTATTTTTATCTCTAAAAAATATTATTCCCATCAATCTTTTATTAGTTTGTAGTAAATATTTTAACCACCTCGAAATGATTAATGACCATCAGAAGGAGCAGATAAAATCTTCTGGATAAAGGAACACTTTGATATTAAATCGAGAGAAAAAAAGGATATTAATCACTGAAGAATATCAATAACTAACTGATTAAAAAAAAATTAATGTCCTATTAATTAATTCTTAAGCATTCAGTGACAATAAAATTCTCATTATTTAGGACCACCTCCCTTCATCGACCAACCGGAAGACGAATATCCAGTGGTAGCGGTTCAAGAGGACACCAACAGAACGGTGCTGATCGTTCAAGCAGCTGCTTTCACGAAGTAAGTAATTCATTCTTGATAAAAAGCTGCTTGTTATTTTGTCTGTTTTCATTTAACAAAATGAAGAAGCGCTTCTCTGTTTGCGCTAGGTACTTGGGAAATCTGACAGTGTGGTTCGACGCGAATGGCGAGATAGTTGATTGGGACGGAAATCCGATTCTGCTTGATTATTCTATTGAACAAGGTGGGAATAAATCGTTGATCTTGTTACACGCTATAGCGTGACTCGTGGAAGTGTTCGTACATTTATCATGAAATGAGATTTCATGCATTTATCATGCGTTTCATAGTTTTACTTCTATACTTACTTTCACGAATGTAATTGAGAAAATCGGATGCAGTAGCAATTTCTCGCTTGGCATCATTTTTAGCATGCGTTAATTTTTAGAAAAACCATATGTAAAACAATAAACGTAGGAATAGAAAAACAAAGAAATAAATTCTTGAGAAATGATTGATCAATTACCAACCAGGTCTCACCATAAGAAGGTGACTACTTGCGAGATTCACCTAGTCTTGTTTATCCAAAGTCTCAATAGTCAGGATATTAAATTTTGACTTTAGTTGCCCCATAGACTCGCGAAAAGGGAGATAGATATTCCTCAACTCAAGCTGAAACTTAAATCTAAAATTTACAATTAGGCTTATCACCCAAGCAATGAATCTATCTTCCACACAATGGACTTTTACAATGTTCAATCAATGTTTGTATATAATTTGTGTATTCTTTAAGAAATATAAATCAGATTAGATGAGCGATTCAAGTGCCAAAATTGTCTCCAGATCCTGAGATGCTGAAGGCTTTGGAACCTTGGAAAGTGAGCGTCGACGAGAAGGCAAAAACGAAGATTGCTCGATGCAGAGTTTTCCTCGACAATAAATGTCGCAGAAACGAGTGCAACCTTGGAAATTTGATCACAGACGCTATGGTTGACGCTGTACGTAAGCAAAAATATTTCGTTTGTCTACTAAAATCAAAATGGTTGTTTCAAGGCAAATTAGAACGATGTCTGTCGATATTTTCTTTACAAAGCGTTGAAATAAATGAAATTAACGATCGAATCGAATTAGAATGATGTTTGCTAATTTTCCAGCAAATTAATGAAATCAATAGTTATTTTAAGGCAAATTAGAATTATATTTATCAAAGTGCGTTGCTAAATGATTATAGTACGTAGACAAAGCAGAGAACAAGACTGTTTGGACATACGCAGCAGTTAGTGTTACTAATCCTGGAGGAATACGAGCTCCTATAGATTCGACAACTCAAGATATCACTTTCGCCGATGTGATCATGGCTCAACCCTTCGAGAACACGTGGGACACCCTCGAATTAAATGGCAGCTGCATCATACAGGTATAACATTGTGCGAAATTTACTCCGTTTCATTTAATCCTCTACAACTTGATATAAAAAAATTATCAATAGACTATTGTTATTATCAATAGTACAACAAAATTAATACATTATGCAACATAAATATCAAACGATTTGTTCATAACAATCATCCGTTTCAAATTAAAAAGGATAATTATTTCTGCTCATTTATTTTACTAATAGTTTATTTTCTTAATTATTTATTTTTAAAACTCGTAAGTCTTTCGTAGATAAACGAAACTCTAGTTGCAGAGGTATCGAAGGAATTTAATATTTTACAGCGCATATATTTCGAAACTATTTATTATTTATCCGTAACATTTTCTTTCTTTTTTATTAAAAAATCATTATCCACAGCAGGTTAGGCAGTAGATTTTGATAAATAGTGTAACAGTTCTCTGCTTTGTCAATTTTTACAGATTTTTTTCATAAATTTCAGCCCCTATCACAGAGTTTTTCTACTGGCGTGTAACAAATGTTGCCATATATTAGGCTCTCATTTTCTCTTGCTTTTTCATCGATCACTCTCAAAGATAATAATAATATTCAATCACATAGTATTATTATTATTATACGTATTATTTAATCATTTCAGATCTTAGAAATGAAAAATGACATTCTAATATGGTCAGGCGTAAAAGTGGTTTTTAAAATCGAAGGGCATACCAGAAAGGCAATAGACGTTAAAATAAGGTAAATACGTATATTTCAATTTTCGGTAATAACATCGACAGATACGCATAATTTGTCTTTGTTTAGATGTCGAGCTTGCGAGGTGCCAATGTACGAAGACCTAGTATTAGATCAATGGTACAGACTCGTAGTTCCGAGCTTTTTAGTTCAAGCTGGCGATGGATTCGACCCATTCGAAACCTGTGGCAGAAATCACGAAATCGGATTCGTAGATTGGGTAGTATTGTCTAAATACATGAAGAAGATCAGCCCTATATTAACTGGACAAGATCGTCGAGTGATCTTTGTAGATGAACCTAATTCCTAATAAAGCTCGCTAAATAAATTAGCTAAAAAAAAGACACGCAAGGAAGATTCAAATTGAAAGACTTTGCTGAATCATCTGCCGGAAAATGATACTGTAAGCAGTATTGTATTTAAATCAAAGTGAACTCGTGCGAAAAATGTAAATTTACAATGACAAGCGCGTCGTGATCTCGTTTATCCCCTTGTACTCGGGTAATTAACGCAAGAATTGAATAATATAGAAATTGAAAGGAAATAACATTAGTTCGTTCCTTTTGTAACACGAGAGAAATTAATGACAAAAACTAAAAATCGACAGCCGCCATCAACATCGACTATCCAATTATCAACAATTTCATCAATTTTTTCTCCAATAGAAAAATTCCTACTTCTACAAAGTATCATTACACGATTAAATATCAAAGCACACAACAACAAGCAACGCAAGAAAGAAACTTCAAAGCTTCTCTCGGCGAGGCTGAACTCGAAGCTGAAGGCGCCTCTGTTTGATTTCAGCTTGGAAATTTCAAAAACAATTAAAATCGTTCGATCCCCCAAAGAGAAAGAAAAGATCGAGTTACGACAGATCTCGATCAGTTTTCGTTCGACATTCCGTTAAAATGCTTTTAATAAAAAATCGACGACGGAATCGCAAGAGCCTCGCGACGATCGCGATATCGTCGTGAAAGCAGGAAACGTTCGTCTGCCTTATCTCGCGGTATCTGGACATCGCGGCAGGTGAAGCATTTAAATAATATATCGAACAGGTGAAATAAGCAGCTGTTCGTCTGCATTGCTCTCCGCCACAGGACGCGTGAACAGCTTTTGTAGTCTCCGCGAGAACTCTCCTTTTTCGCACGAAAATTCGCGTCGCTCCTCCTCACGTTCCTCCTCTCTTCTCGTGTGACACAGTTTCCTCGCGAATCCAGTCTCTGTCTCTCCCTCGGGCTCGTCAATTCATATTTCAATAAGAAACGTAACTCAAGCAAGCAGGCAAGGCGAACATTCACTAGAGCCTTCAACCAAGTCGAAACTTCGAGGCTTTCAAGGCTTTCGCTGTCTGCAAATTCGATGCGTGCAATTATTGCATTAATACTCGAGGCTTGTTTCAAACACGGCCTCGTAGAATGATTTTGGATTTCTACATTTAGTTTGATACAGTGATTTATATAGATGTAACAGCTTATGATGCGAGTATAATGACATATTGCGTGTAATATTTGTCGCCAATTATTAAGGCGAATTTATCGAAAAGCAAATTTCATTTTATTGAACATATTCCACAAATGAAACGGAAATACGAATCGACGCCGATGCTAAATAAGTGAGGAAAATTTCGGAGAAATAATGTCTGCGACTTCTGTTGCTATTTTCTACTTCTCAATTTTGTCGACGTCGCTTTCGAACAGCTTGAATAAAATTAATCGAACAGTTGATAAAAATAAATTAGATGACAAATGAAAGGAAACGATATTTGTAATGACCACTGTGTGTCTGTCCCTGTGTTCCCCGATTTCTACATTTGCCCGACGTTACAATCGTCGGCAAATCAACGATACATCAACAACGTGTTACGTTGAACTACAGAGATCTTTCCCCAAAATTCCTCTCTCCCTAACAACAACCCTCTGGGTTATTTACTCTCAGCCAACCATCGTCCACCGCGTCCACCGCGTCCCACCAACCGATCCCGACTCCAATCAAAACACGTTGTCAGTTCGAAATCCGCGGTCGGATCGTGAGACTGACGCCGATCCGCGGCATCGTGTAGCTCGATTCATGAGCTCTGGAGTTTGGCTCCTCAGCCTCAACTCCACTCCATGGAAGAAGAAGAAGGAGGATCCAATATCTATCTACATATTGCCGTATCAAACCAGAGAGAGAAAGAGAGAGAGAGAGAGAGAGAGAGAATCAGTATCGGGACAAGCGGGTAGGAAAATGCATGCTGCTGGAGGAACTGTGCAAGTAGAGGGGAGAAAGACAGACTCTGAGAGAGAGAGAGAGTGAGTTGCGAGAGAGTGTGTCGAGTGAAAGGGGAACGCAGAGGGTGAACATTTGAGGAACCATTGCGTGCAAGTGGAAGCGAGATGAAAAACGCAGAAGAGAGGGTTTCGTTAGAGAGAGAAGAGGGGGAGAGGGAGAGGAGAGAGAGAGAGAAAGAGAGAGATAGAGAGCGAGAGAAGGAGGGGAGGAACGGTCGGAGGGGAGGAAAGGCAGCTGCAAGCAGCAGTCGGTGCAAGGGAGAGACGGTGCGAGGGTAGAGGAAGACGGGAGCAGTGTCATGGAGGCAGGTCTGCCTGCTGCTGGCTGTCCGTCGACCTGCTCCCTCGCGTTACCTGACAGCGCGCTCTCGCCAGTGTATCGAAAGCCGCGTTCACCGATGGATCGACTCGCGATCCTCTCGTGAGCTCGTCAAGCTCGCCACGCTCTCGGATCGTCGTGCTCTCTTCTTGGTTTCTTTTTCATTCTCTCACTCTCTCTCTCTCTCTCTCTCTCTTCTCTCTTTCTTTTTCACGAAAAAGTAACAGACGACCACAAGTCACGTCTTTTTTCATCGGGGGGAGAGGAGGCGAGCACTTGGCACTTGCGAGCCAAGTCGAGTCGAGTTGAATTCGAATTGAAAAACGGAAGCTGCGTATGCAGCTGTGTCTCTGGCCGCGGGCTGAAGAAGAACACGGAGAGTGGGTGAACACGGACGAGCATATAGAGGGCAATACAGAGAGGGAGAGAGGCGGTCGGAGAAAGACAGACGAACAGGGAGAGAGAAAGAGGGAGGAGGAAAGTGACACGTTGCGATACGATCGATCCAACGACCAAGTTATACGTGCGTTTTAAACGAACACGCTCCGAAAACACGATCGGGACACAATGTGCTCGTGACACAAGAGCCGCTCGCTTCCCTCAGGAGTCTCTCGCTCTCACCGCACGCACTGTCTGTGCCACCGTTTCCACTCGCGTTTCTTCTTTTCATTTTCTCCCTTTACTTCGTTCATATTCGGCTCTTTAAATTCGTTCAGTTGAAAACTGCTTTCTTTTTCGTTCGTTTCTGGTGAGTAGTAAAGAACACGTATATACACACACACACACATACCCGCGCGTTCGAAGTAGAAAAAGGAGGAACGTACAGGACAGAGGCAGTGAAAGATATTGGCCCGGAGGAGGAAACGGATAAAACGTGGGCGTTGAGTGATTGTTGTCGGTGCTAGTTTCCATTGGGAGTCATGAGAGATACCAGCGATATGATGGAGGACTCCTTGTCCGAGGTATGTAGTAGCTGATAAATCGGCCTTGTTTCATTTCTGTATTACCTCGCGTATACACGCACTGTGGTACTGAATTCGTACCACTGGAGTCACACAGACAGATTGACTCTGACTGGGTCAAAATAAAGGGTATAGCGAATCGAAGGTTTCGAGTTAAGCATGTGTGACCTTCTCGACGAATCTCGAGAACTTCAGGAATTTGACAGAAGATGATTCTGAAAGGAATGTGCGAAAACAAGCCGGAAATATAGAACGAAGATCCTTCCTTTAAGATCTCGTTTTCGAGGAAACTGAACTCGAAAAAACTGAATTAAACATGCACGTGTCAAATTAACTCCAGATTGAACCAAATCTTTGTTCCATGTTCTCGCATCTAGATAGTAATTTTTTCTCGTCAATCATTTAATTAATCTTGAATACCTTCGTTAGTTCACCTAAAAACCAACGTAAATTCGCCATTCCGAATTTTCTTCTCGTTCCCAGTGTATTTCCAGAGAAGCGATTTCCCAGCGTCAATTTCCGACGTAGTAATATCTGTCACACGAAATCCTTCGATTATACCACCAAATACAGAACCACAGTGTTACATTTTCTTGGCTATATTTTTAATTATCACGAAGATCCGATCTGACGCCGTTAATTCGGCCGATTTTTATCTCACGATCCGTATACGGGCCACTGAATGTTCCTTCTCTCTCCATCGAAGTAAAAAGATCGAACAGAGGCAAGATTCGTTTATTTGAGCTGCGCATTATGATCGAGAGGAAACGCTGGATATAAAATCAGAAGTGATACGATCCAAGTTTCGCGCGAGAATGTGTCGACGTAACGCGACGATTTAGAAACACCTTGTGCACCGTGTAGTGGCCCGTTTATGGGGTCCCGGAAAGGAAACGCGTTCCAGCACGGTCCTGTGCACTTCAGAATTTCGTTTGCACCTTTATCCGGAGTTTAATGCCGCGCTGTGCAAACACGGAGAATGCTTATTTGCATTTTACACGAAAATTCGAAGCGTCTTTTTTTTATTCGTGTCTCTGTACGAACGTCGACGTTTCTTCGATTGTATTTTTTTCTCCCCCCCCCCCCGAGCGATGAGAAGGATGAGAATTCCTTGAATAATTGAAATTTAATTCTGAACGTGGCTCTTGAATCTTTTACATCACGATCTCGCACTTGATTGAATTTCAACGACGCGTCCTTTCGGCGTTCTCGTTCGATTCGAAATTTGAATATTCGATTTAAAAATGGCCCGAGCAATGCAACAATCCCAAGAATAAAAGCGTAAAAAACGAGCTCGTCGTTAAAACGAAGTATACTTCGCTTTAAAAGATATTTTACAATGCATTCACGGTAGATAGGTATAATAATATAGTAGAACTTCGATTATCGGAATTAATTGGAATAGAATAGCTGGAAATTGGAATAGGATATACTGCTAAATCACCTGCACAATCGCCATTTTCTGTTAACATTTTGTTTCAACTGATAATACTATCCGTTTCCGTTTCGTGCGCGTTTCCGAAATTTTCCATGAAATTCCTCATTTATTAGCAAAATGTTACTTGCTGCTATCGTACAAATAAACTCGTTAAACAATGGTAAACTCGGATCAAAATTTCAAGAGCGAAATCCATCTTGGACATGTTATTATATTTTTGCAAGTATCGTACCATCTTTCAATTTTATAAAAGAAGAACCGCGTTTTTCGCGACAAACTGCAGCGAGTATTTGTCTACGAGCTGCTATCGTACAAATAAACTCGTTGAACAATAGTAACTCAGATCAAATTTCAAGAGCGAAATCCATCTTGGACATGTTATTATATTTTTTGCAAGTATCGTACCAATCATCTTTCAATTTTATAAAAAAAGAACCGCGTTTCTCGCGACAAACTGCAGCGAATATTTGTCTACGAGCTGCTATCGTTCTACGTCGAAATCTACGTTCTAATCGCGTTACTCGAAATTTGATTTAACATCGCGTTGCACAGCGTCGCGAACATGAAATTTCCGATGTACGCGCGGGATCATGAATCCAGTGCCATTATCGGTTATGTTCTCTCGTGTCTCTTCCTCACCGTAGTACGTATGTAAATTTGCATTCGTTTTATGTTCAGACGCTCGTTCCCGTTTTCTATAGCTTCCCTTATATGCGCATTTTATTGGACTCTTTCTCGCCCGTCCTTCTACCCAAGGGAATAGAATTTGCTCTCAATTTTGCTCGGCTTCTACTTTATCGAAGATGGAACAAATTTCCTCTTGGCCAGATTGCTGGATACACAATTTGCCGGCTCGCAAACGTATTTAATTCTAATTTTTCTTTTTTTCCTTTTTTCACGAAACTTATAAAACGTGTCTCAGTACGGGACGAATTTCGAAGTTTTATCAAAATGTTATAACGAGTGGATATTTACGAGACACTTGAACATACGTAACGAACGTTCGCAAGATGCAAGAATATGTAAAATATTCGTCTCGCGTGATATTTGTTGTCATATTTACAAGTGAAATGAATTTCAATTGTATAAATATGAATTCAAGTAGCGAGATACGACTATTGTTCTATTGAAAACTAAGATGAAAATGTAGCGCGTATATTATGTTTCATTATTTTCCCTGTTTCCTCTTACATTTATCTTTAAAGGTGAATAAAATTTTCAGAATATTATTCGTCGTTCGTAATATTATAAACAGTGTTTTGTTTAAAAAAGTTTTAACGATGCTTTGTTAATTAACGTTTGGCTCGTACGTTTGATTCGACGTGTTGACCGAAAACTTTAGCCGATCATTGTTAATAACTTTTTAGCCCATCTTTCATGTCTGTACTTTCTGATCTAAATCTATCACACGAACATATGTCAAGGCATTACAAGCAATTTAGACTTCATCGTTGAACTCTGAATGATTTTAGAAAACGTTTATAGAAAAATTACATCTTCGATTTTCATGAAATTTCACAGAGTATGAAATACTTCTGTTTAATAATAATAAAAAAAAAAGACAAAAAAAATTAGAAAAATACGTGCTACTCGCATACATTTCAAAGGACACGCGAGAGCAAAACAGCCCCTTTTTTGCTTCGCGAAAACGGTGTATCATTAATTTCTTTCAACTTGTTCCGGTCGCAGAAAAAAAAAAAAAAAAAAAGAAAGAAAAGAAAAGAAAGAAAGTGTGTTTGAGAAGCGACGTTATTTAAAGCTTGCGACTAATTAAAAAGTTCAACCTCGCGGCGGCGACTTGCTTGCAGCGAAGCTTGCCACGCGAGAGAGGAGAGCTCCGGATCAATTAAAAAACTTCTAACGTTGCAGTAAACAGCTTTCTCCTTTTCCTCCGCGAAAACTCCGCTGCTAAAAACTAGGCATTTTCAGAAGGGAAAAAAACGTTTCCACGCGACAGCGAGTAACTTTCTTCTTTTTTTCTGTACAAAGACCTTCCTTTCGTAGTGAATCACCGATGTAACCGTTCTTGTCTCCCGCGGAACATACTGCGGAACGTTAACAATCGTTTCCATTGAAAAGTGATCAAACGATTCTCGCACGAGTAACAATCGGAGAGTGTCGAAAGATCGAGCTGAAATTAACACGGCCATTTAACACGGCCAACATTGTGTAGAAGCAACGTTTTTTCTTTTTCTTTCTTTTTGCATTGTTCAGTTGTTACGAGTTCGAAGAATCACGAAAGTTCCAGGAATTTGCTCGATAGTGTAGGATTTTCATACACTTGTGTGACGTGAAAATACAACAATGCATAAAAATTCGCAGTCTAGTTGCTACTTGTTGGTTATTGAGTTAAGCAACTCAGCGGCAGTGTTGTTAAAAAGTTAATCTAGTCGTACGGACGCATGGTAAAACGATAGTTTAGTTTTCTATCTCGAAAACACGTTCGCCTGGAAAGTAATTTGTCAATGCTCACGTTGCCGCTCCCTGACGACACAAGAAATAATTTGTTCCCTCTACCGTTTCGCTCGAGTCATTATTCATGAGCACTCGACGAACCAGCGAATAATGCAGCGGTGTGCAAACAGAGAGAAAGAGAAAGAGAAAGAACGGAGTGTCTCTTTAGACGACGACAGGAAGTATTTCGCCAAATAAGGTGCACTTTAAAACACCAACTCGAGTTCCTCTATTTTTTCGCGTACAGGGAAATTTGTTGGAGATCGATGGATCGTCTCTTCGTCGTTGGAAATTGATCGTGAGCTACGGATTTTCATCTATGCGGCGCGAATATAAAATCTGAAAATTTAAGAACGTAGTATTTTAATAACATATATTATCTTGCACGAGAAGATGTATGAAATAATTAAAAATAAAATAGCCGTGACAATATCAAACGAAGCATTTAAATTCATTCTAATAATCTTATTATTTTTTAACAATATTTAATTTTCAATATTTTACTACGTATTTAAATAGAATTTATGTCTCTGAGAGATTGCAACGCTTTCGTTGTCCATGCATTCCAAGTACTTTTATACGAGTGAATTGATTTACGATTTAATAGTTGCATGATTTACATAAGTTTGTTGGATCATCGCATACGATAATGTCTTTTCAAATACATGCACGTAGTTTCATCTGCACGAAGTACTGAAGTGATTGCCACGTGATTCATTACAGTTTTGTCAACGACTAATTAATTTTCTCATTTGGAAATTGCACAATTATCTTGAAACTTGATGACACGACGGTTCCTTTTCAATAATTTCGATCTCTTAATCCTTAAATTTACGTCTCCGGTAATTATTTATTTTTCTTTATCAAAATTTGAACTCGTATAGAGTTCAATATATTTTTTTTTTTATCGAAAATCTTCTTAATTTCTCAGCTGATCATTAGCAATCAAACATTAATTCTAATATTATCAAATATTCTATGACTTCAACAGCACGAATTCCAAGGAATTCGAAATTTTCTTCACTATGTTCTTCTCCACAGGTGAATTGAATGAAACGAGAAAACAATGAAATATTATCAAGATGTTGATTCTTGATTATGATCGTTCCATCATCCAACGGATTCACTTCCATTTCTCAAAAAAATCTCAATTTCCGCTACTTGAAACACGCGCGATTCATCGATAATATTGCTAGACTCGATAAAACTCCGATCGATCGAGGTGTTAATTAAGTTCTTCAATAGATTCTAATTAGAGAGAGAGAGAGAGAGAGAGAAAAGAAAAAAAGTTCTCCAGCTGGTTGGCTCGAAAACAGTCGCATGTTAAGGTTACGAATAAGGTTTGTCCTATAAATAGAATATTAACGTTTAGCGGGTAATGCGACTGGATCGATGGACAAGGCTGAAAGGAAATGTCGGTCGACGTGTATTGGAGGCTTGCTTTGCCGCTAATTAAAACGTTAATGGCACTCGGCGCGCACCAATTAAAGTCGATGCATTCGCGTCGACTGTATTAACAGTAATTTCGTGCGTTTAATAATCGTCCTGTGTGATCCCCGAATCCTGTACGCTTTCTCTCTCTCTCATTCTCTCTCTTCATTGAGAGAACACCACTCGAATTCTCCTCCTCGGCTCGCACAGTCGTTCGAAATCCCGTCCTCTCCCCTCGTTCGCAAAACGTTCAACTTCTGTATAAAAAACTTCGCTACAACACTGCGATTCACGTTGGCGAAGCTCGTTACTCCGGACGAAATTTTAATTAAAGTCGATGGAAATCACGCCGGCTTGTTAGACTGCTACGAATTGCTAAATAATTCGCCCGCGTTAGTTAGCCCGCGAAACGCGGATCCACCGACGTGGCCTTTCGTGAAAACTTGATGTATATCGATCGTTCTTCTGATTTTTTTTTTCATTTTCTCGAGCTCACAGAGGTAAGTTACGGAGTTCTTTTCTGTGTTTGTTTGTTCCCTGCGAACGATTGTTGACGTAATTTTATAAAACGATGGCACGAAACGTAAACTTGAAAAATTCTTCAAAGATTCATTTTATTTAACCATTATCGTTCAACATGCCCAATATTTAATTTCAATTTATTTTGTACGCCTGCGTGTCTCTGACCATTGAAACAGAAGCATGATTTCTCTAGTCTAAAGTCTGTTATTTCTGCGCAGGCCTTGCTCCTCTCGTCGACGCAACGATTATTAACAAAGAAACACGATTTCCTGGCGCAACGATGTAAGAAATTACGCAATTATGATGTCGCAGAATGACAAAGCACATTATCGACTCGATTAGCAATTTAATTACGTTAACCACGTTTGATCGTATTATGATCTAAACAGACAACGTTTTCTTTGCTAGTTCTCATAAATCTCCAATCAAAATTCTTACGCAGATAAATTTATTTAATTTAAGGAAATGTCTTTTTATTTTATTCTATAAGCCAGACTTGTACGTTTCACGCTCTAAAAAATTCTTTTCCTGTACGATTATAATTTATTATAATTCTCATAAATAATCTCAACTTACTGATTCGTGCCGATCAATCAATTAATACATTTCTTCTTTCGCAAATTGCATCGACGTTTCGTAGATATTGAATATTTCATATTAAACGTGCGCCAATGCTTATGAATGGAAAAGCTTCATCGATTTTACGCCAACGTTTCCGCGTATACGAACAAAATAACTAGAATTAATCTATCTCTTTTTATTCCATTTATCCCGAAATAAGTTCTCTTTGTGTACGAGATAACTTTCTCTCTCCCTGTCGCTCGTTCGCGCGCGCGCGCGAGAAGACGTCTCCGCGGAGAATTAATGTCAGGATTATCCTATCTCGCTTAACGTTCGTTTCGCGCGAAACAATTGCGCCCCCGGTTAAATTACACGGGACAAAATCGCGAGGAAATTTAAATCCCAGAGCGGGTGATGATATTCTTTTCTCTACCTGCTGGATCTTCGGATTACCTCGAGCAACATCGTGATACCGGGTCGCGCTAATTAAAACCTCATTTCGCCTGGAAACATTCAGCTCTTCCAATCTTCTCGAAACCCACCCCATCGTCGAAGGTTGGAAGGGAGAGAAAAAGAAATAAAAAAAGAAAAAAAACCTAGGTCGACGTGTATTTTCTTCTTGCTCTCGTCGTTGTCGTCGTCGTCGTCGTCGTGGTTGGTTCACCATTCTACAATTTCCAGCAGGGAACTTTTCATCCGCAATTTTTCTATATCAAGCCCTGAGCGAGCGTCAAAGGGCGGAAAAACATTTTCTTCTTCGCGGCCGTTTTCAACGTTCTAAAAGGGCTTGCTCGTGATGGTCGGATGGGGAAAAGCGCGTTGCAATTACATAATTCACCGTCGCATCAGGATCTTGATAAGATATAAAGCACGATTACACGCCGGCTGCCGCATAAGTTCTTGCGCTGCCAGATATTACTTTCCACCGTGTACTTTGCTCTTTGAACTTCTCCCTTCCGGTTTTGATGTGTATAGGGCGTACATACGTGTACAGGGCGTTTCAGTGACCAGTTTGTACGTACAATCGGCAAGAGCAGCGATTCCACGCGAGATTTTTCCTCTCAGAATTTTTCCTCTACGCGGGAAATATATCATGGAATAATATCTTTTCATTTGGCATTTCGTTTTAAAATCTGTCTCGTACGACTGCAGGAGAAGATATGATAAGACGACGGATTTTTATGCATTTACGGAGAATTTAAAAGTGTCAGAATGCACAGAATATATAGGACAGACAAAAAAAGAAAAAGAAAGAAAACAGAGAAAAAAATATTTGTGTAAATTTTGTTCCTTTAGTTATATTCGTAAAAATATGAATTTACATAAACATTTTCATGATAAATCTATCTATTAGATTTCGAAACTACTCAGTGGCTATAAAGGATAAATAATTGAGAAGACAATTTATTGTATTTAAAAAATGTTCCAACACTGTTTCAAACACGGCTGACTCTGTGACTAGATTGTGAATTTTTATGGGAATTTGGATTTTTATTCTTATGAATACGAACCAAGAAAATCGGTCAACTTAAATGGAGATTCGTCTTATCATTCACTTTGGATATATTTATGTATTCTGCGCATTTTTAATTACTAGAACGCCCTGTATATACGCGATGTCGATTTCCAGTTAAATTGTGGTTTTCCAAGTAGTTGAAAGTTCAACCGGAGTCACAATACCTCCGCCAGCTGAATCGATTAGAATTTTCCCAGTATCTCCTTTGCCACGGGACCCTCTTTCTCGATATCGGGATAGAAATTGTCTAAATGGCTCTGGCTCTAGGCAATAATGTTCCTTTACCAGGCGTTTTACCTTTTCTAGCGGAAATATAACCGCTGAATGAATTGATATCTATTGAAAGTCTCTATTACACGAGTTGTGTGAATAACTGTACGTAACTGTATATTACTTAACGTTCTAAAATAATAATTTTACGAATTTTCCTGAAATCGTTTGTATTCCATAATTATTTGAGAATTGAGGAATTCAGAAGAATTGATTTATTTCTCCGATACAGAATTTTGTTACATTACAAACTATGTTTGAAAGAGAATCTATTTATCATCATCGTTGCTACAAGTTAACAAGAAAACTAAGAGAGTAACAGCGCAAACTGAGAAAATAGATCTGATACTCGATATTTCTTCGTAAACGTAATGTTCGGAGATGACATAGAAATTATAATATCGATTCGATATAAAAAATATTTAACAAAGAAATTTAATTCACAAGACTGTAATCGCGATCGCAGCCAATCAGCTCGTATTAATTGTTGTACAATTCATAACTGTATCACGTGAGCAGTGATGCAATTAGTAACTGTATATCAAATAATACGATTGCCCAGGTCTCACCGCGTGGAGGTGCTGCGAATGGAGACCCGCCCTATCCACGATCCCATCCACCCTCCTTTTAAGCAAAAATGAAGTTACTAATTTCATATAAAAATACTTGAACAACTCCTCCTTTTGGCATTCGTTTGCAAAACGGTCAACTCTTTGATCATTATGCGAAACAAATAGCAGAAGGAGCTTTAGCTAAAACGCGAAAAGTCTAGAGCTGAAAGTAAAAGTTGAATTAAATCATAAACTATAAGTGTGTACGAGGCAATATTTCATATTTGTATCAATAATGTACATTATCATCATCATGAGAATGTAGAATAATTGATATTTAAACAAAAATAAGAAATACGCCCCATAAAGAATTATACTAATCTACTTTACATTACTCTTATCTACTTAAATATGACCCATAATAAAGCATGCATCTACTAGTTACTACAATACTTTATTTAACTACTATTAAGCATAAGCGCTACTTATTAAATACAGATCGCAATGTTTTCTATTAAAACTAATTAATCATAAATATATAATTATGATAAAGAAATACTGATGATGTAGTGGGAAATATTGATGAAATTAATCTATCCATTCAATTCCTAAATATTAGTCTGACAGTTTCACTAATCTTCATTTCTTTCTGTATCACTGTATTGTAAATCCAAAGAGCTCTTTGTAATCCTATCTATAAAAATTTGAAGTTTTCCCATCAGGAATCTAAAACTTTCCCTTTAATAAACTTTATTCATATAAAGATCTATTTAGGGAAAAATGGCTTATATGAAAATTGAAGTAGAACAAAAGGAAGGAATGGAATATCACATGATGTGGGATTCCTATCTAAATCTTAGATACAGGAAGATCTATTGGATAAGCTTTCTATATAAAAACCTAAGTAGAATGAAGGAACAGAATATTATATTGGATGCGATATGGGATATCTTCTATATAAAAATGGAAAGCTTCCTCCTACGTAGAATGAAGGATAGAATATTATATTTGAATATTATATAATGAATTATATATAACGAAGGAATGGAATATTATATTGGATGTTATATGTGATATCCTCTTCTGTTGGTGTCGCAACGGTTTCTGAAACAAACTTAAAGTATAAAAAATTTAATAAAATTCTGCAAGATATTACTTAATTGCTAATTATCAGTAAGGAGGTTTCTCAGACGTTATTTCCTCATACTCACATCAATATTCATAAGTTTATATATTTAAAATTTCCCATAAATTAATCTGCAATAAACTTATTTATTGGATTAGGATTACAAAAAATTGACAATTGAAAGGACAAGACATTAAACAAACGAAAATGTCAAACAATCTACCATAAATGAAAAAAATAAATTCTAATAATGGACATTCACTGATGTTCATTCTAAAGAATGAATTAACTAAATTCATATTCATTTATGTGAATATGAATATCAGTATGAAATAGAATTATTTACAGAAATCATTTCAAAATTATAACAGTTATAAATAATACTATGGCAATGAGAAAATATTGTTATTGAGAAGTAAATATACTTCTAGCAACTTATTTCCAATAACAAACACTCTGGCAACAAGGGACGCTGAAACAGAAAGAAAATAGTGAGTAGCCAGAAGGGCTACCAAAATATAATCAATATCTACTCAATATAAACCCGAACAATAAACCGACAGTGAATATCTTTTCAATTTAGCAACACTAATTTATTGAAATCAGAGACAAAATAGAACATTCTAGAAAGAAATCGCGAGGAGTGCTTTACATGTCTGTAATAATAATTACTTTACTACTGAAAAGAATTAAAAAAATATGAAACTCCCGAAAATATAGCAGGGCATATATTTATTTTCGCAACGCTAATAAATATTACTTTATGCACTTCATGTTAAAATATTCGCAACACTAATTACGGGAATCCAGTGCAGATGTAATGAAGGCTGCTGACAACCACTTCCGTGCAGCTGTTTTAACTGCATCAAGTGATTTAAAAACGTACTTCCACAACCTTAGTGGAAAGAGTTTGGGCACTTTATTAACGCAACACTATTTAAAGAAACGCGACATTTGTTACCAACGCAACACTAAGAAAACAATTGAAACAAACACGATGAAAAGTATAACTAACTTTTAAAACGAAATCTACTTCAATTATTCGCGATAAAGTAAAATTTAACAAATTTTTCATTTAGTTCTAAAGTTACTTTATAATAAAAGATGTTAGAAAGAACAGACGGGATATTTTAAAATTTGCAACACTATAGCAAACTCTAATGCAATTTGAAATAAACATTTTCTTACAGATTTGATACGCAACGCGAAATCTTGATTAATTCATAACTCTAATAAAACCCGCAATTAATTTCTCGAAACACTAATAAAAAATCGCGACTTGCCCAATGTTATGATCGGCCACAAAAAAAAAAAAAAAAAAAATACTACTACTACATACTACAAATTCTAAAAGCGAGCATAGTGACAAGAATGACCTTCCATGCTTTAGATGGATTTCCCATCCAGAGGATGATAAGCCATTTGTTGCAGCCCTCTTCCATGGCAGTTTGCCGGGCCTCTTCTTTTCTTCGGGCGCGATGCCCGCTGAAACTTAAATCTAGGCTCGAGTCTTTCTAATCGCAAAACCAAAAAATAACTTATAAAGGTGAAATGAAAAGATAAACCGAGGAAGCTGATCCCAATACACATGGGCGACCATCGATCATAGTGATCGTTGTCCGTTCGCATGTGCGTGCTCGAGCAATACCTACATCAACGTTCGTTTCGGGACCTACTCGCGACCTATCCGCGACCGCGACCGCGATACTAAATTCGAAAAATCGAAGAGTAAAATCAGAAACAAGTGGCATGCTCCATTTGTGCCGATTTCACTGTCGATTTTTCAAATTAGGTTTCCTGAAACAGGTTGGACACGCGAAAAGAGGATACGCGACCAGAGACTGTGCCAACCTGCCCGGCCCTACCTACTTATCATTAAACACAGGCACACCAGAAAGTAAGCTACCTATCCTAACAATCGTCCTATATTTAAAAAATGGCAAAACAGGCACACCAACACATTCGCTCCACGGTTCTCACACATACCACCCGGGCGCAGAGACCTAAGCTAGAGAGGACGTCCCGGGACACCTCCGACACCCGAGCTTAACACACAACTTTCACACTCTAATTTACGTACCATTTTCCTGAAATCGACTGACAATAGCTAGCGACCATTGCGTAAAACGTGATTAAAACACGTTTATTTACAATAATAATAACTAAGAAAAAATATATATAATTTCTATAGAAAGTACACGTATAAGTTGACTTGGTATCATTATAATTGACAGTATAGTCATAATAATAATAATGTAATTATAGTGTATTTACGAAGTATTTTATGATAAGTTTATGTTTCTTTAAATTGGTGTATAAATATTTTAAACATTTCGATCATGAATGCAATAATAGAAACGACGCAATTCCACATCCTAACCACACACACGTGCAGAAAATACGTCGTGCACGATATGCTAACGCATTGTCAGTCGCTGAGAAATTATTAAGCTTATAAACTATGGTCATCATACCCATTGCCTTTCTCCCACCCAAGTAGCACTTGGGCACGTGAATGAGATCCTGGCAACGAACATGGAAAGGGTTAAACCTGAAAATCCTGAGCTAAAAAAATAATTAATTTATGTAATTTGTATCTAACGGACTATTGTATTATTTTATTTCAAACTGTAATGACGTTACTCTTTCAGAAATTATTAAAATTGCAAGAGAATAAAAACAATGAAGAATTTGTTAAAAACATCTATAGACATTACATACAGTTGCGAATCATGCATTTATACAGTAAATTCCAAGTTGCATATGAGCAGTTGCACAAGAGGATTAACATACTTATTTTATGTCAATTCTATAACGGATTACGGAAACTGTATTCTCTCATTTTATTTCAATATTCAATAACTCTACTTTATAATTTACTTCAAAAATTTAATAAATTACTGAAATGCTATACTTGAATAAAAGAAATCAGCAATGAATATATTTATTGAAAAAGGAACAAAGATTCAATGGACACAATATCATATTTAGTGGACTCTAAATAGAATATTCAAAGAAATATCCCCAGCGATTTCTTTATCAAAGCTCATCTTTAAAAATAAAGAAAACATTTAAAACCATAGCTCTGATTCTGAAATCTACCTGTCGCAAAATGTTTTCTTGCACATAAAATTTGATACATTTTTAGACGAATAAAATTGAGTTTTAAAACTTTAAATTGAATTTAAATTATATTGAATTTAGAAAATTGTGTAACTATCATTATTAGTAATGTATTAATTCCAATTAAAATTACCATGTTAGCAACGAAGTCGGATGGTATCCGTCTTCTCCATTATACTCAAATATAATCATTATGACATTCATCATTTAATTGAATATTCATATTTTATTTATTGCGTGTTTATCTTTGCAAATAATCATATCGAATATATTTTAATTATAGAAATGAATATTCTCTATAATTTTCAATCACTGATATTATACATGTCAACCTTACTATTCTTATAAATTCTTGTAATATTGTAATATTACATTCAAATTAATTATTATATAATTATTACATATTATAATTATTATTATACTTTTATTAAACAATAGAAAACACGATGTGCAAGAAAACTTATCCTGAACTAATAAATAAAACACAAGTAAAAAAATGTTACTAGTCACAGCTATAATAAATAGCTATGGTCACTATGCTCGTCAAAAATTCTATGTAATACAACCAGTCACTCGTGTCGATTCGGACCTTTCATCCTACGACATGATTGAGTGACTAGAGGAACAGAAATGCATGCGACTCACAATTAGATGCGAAGAATGTTGTTATGACATTGGTCTAAGAAGAGTGGTCTAAAAAGTCATCATGAAGCCCATTAGTCAACAGGAATCGTCGAATGAAAGAAATGAAGGCTGAAAATATCTGTAACAGAACGTAACATATTATAATCTATTTTATTTTTAAATATAATATTAATTAATTATAAAGTTTGAAATAATGAAAGATAGATTTTTACTAAACGTAAAATTTTAATAGTAATACTCAGTTCAAGAATCAAAAACTTAAACTTGTCAATTTAAATTCTATTTTTTATTTAATAACAATTTATGTAAAATAAATGACAATTAATTGAAATATAAAATGATTACTTACACTCTTGGCTTTTTGATGCAGCATTACATCCTTTCCAGGGAACGGAACAAAAGGAAGGAGTAAAAACCTTTAACAGAATACAAATTATTACTACTTATGTTGAAATACAATGGTGATTGTTCAAAAAATTTGAAACAATGAAATTTGATATTTTACTAATAAAAAAAATTGAAACCAGAGTCTATTTGTTAATTAATAATGAAGCAAAATGAGAAATAAAATTAATTGAAAAACGATATATAAAGATTCCTTACATGCTTAGTTTTGAAGCACTAGTATCTCCTTCCCAAAGAACAGGAAAAAATAGTTGGTATGAAAAATCTGCAATAAATCGCGTGATATCAGAATATTCTTAATAGGCATAGAATAAAATATAATGGAATGTGATATATAAAGATACTTACATTCTTATGCTCCAGGAGAGGCTGTATCCTCTTGCGAAACCTGTGACTCTACTACCGAAAGCGAATATTTAAAAAAAAAAAGAAAATAAAAACTAAAAAACTAACACGCCTGTTTAAGTAACAACCGACGAATTCACTGACTCTAATTTCGCGTATTAAATTATATTCTAATTGAATTTAATGAGAGCTATTGTGCTCTAAGAAATATTGAAAATTACATGATTGAATAAACACTGACTCTACCAACCGCATTGCGCACGGTCACAAAAATTCTGAAAGAAAATTTTTATTATAGGGAAAGGGATAGAGTGTTTGTTTAGTAAAAATACTGCTTTTTAATTAATTAATAAATTATCAACCAATCGTTATTTATTTATTACAGATAAGAATTATCATATTAAAATTATGAAATATTTAATTAATACATTAAAAATATTATTACGCAGTGTAAAATATTTCACGATATTGTCAAATATTTATGAATATTTCGTAACATAAATGATTTGTAAAAATTATACTCTGAATGTCCACCATTAAAGATTAAACATACTATATTTGATTTGTCCGCCATATTTGATTTGTTTAAAATATTTGATTTCAAACAAATCAAATATGGCGCACTTTTATTGTCTGCGCAGTATTCAAACGACGCGATGCGCAGAATCGAATTGTCAGCGTTCCTTTCCGAAAATTATTTGTTAAGAATGTATATGAATTGAATATCAAATAAATATCGTCAATTATTCAATAAAATAAGAAAATTAATGTATAAATATATCCACCTTCGTTGAAATAAATGTCAGGTATTATCATAATTGCATGGATTCGTCGTTCATCATCGTGGCGTCCCCCTTTCTTCCAAACTTTTTTCCGCAATCACCATTTATCTGTGCAAAAGAAAATCAAAACCATCGAATAAATGTATAAAACTAATGAATTATACAAGAATTGAACAATGATCAAGGTCTAATGCCGTTTTGGAAGCTCACAATATGAACTACGAGTGAACGTGACGATCGAAGAACACAATCAAAGAAAGAGATAATTTAAGTATATATTGTACCATTCGATCAACTATTGATTTAAAACGTACGTTAATTAAATGGAATCAGTAGTAGCGTGGATAAATGATGGAAAGACAACTATGGACGATGTATTACACAGTAAATAAATACCACACGAGCCGATACGTCTAAACGCTACGAACTTCAGTTGTACAATGACACCCCGCGCCAAGGAATACGTCACACCTAATACGTAATGAGGGGGGGGGCATGACTGTGCTCAACCAGAATTTGTAAAGAATCCTTCGAGAATATTTTCAATTTTAGCAGTAAATATATTACACATCACAATGTATACGCTTATTTAATTTAATAAAGTAGAATTGATTGATTAATTATACAAAAATAACGTCTCTCTTGTACTTCATTCTATTGATGCACAAGTAAAGATTTGAAACAAATCAAATATGGCGCATTTTTATTGTCTGCGCAGTATTCAAACGACGCGATGCGCAGAATCGAATTGTCAGCGTTCCTTTCCGAAAATTATTTAAGAATGTATATGAATTGAATATCAAGTAAATATCGTCAATTACTCAATAAAATAAGAAAATGAATGTATAAATATGTTCACCTTCATTGAAATAAATGTCAGATATCATAATTGCATGGATTCGTCGTTCATCGTCGTGGCGTCCTTTTACTGTTCTAAAGTTTCTTCCGTAATTAACCAGTTATCTATGCAAAAAAGATCAAAATTTTCAAATAAATGTATAAAGGAAACAAATTATATAAAAATCAAACTACAATCAAGGTAAAATATCGTTTTGAAAGCTCAATAGAAACTACCAATGGCGATCAAAAGAAGATAATTTAGCTATATTAGAAATATTTAATAACATTGGATAGTAATATTAAAACGTACATGATAAAACTAGATTGATGGTAACGTGGATATAAACGATAGTACAATGATGAAGAAAGTATTACGTAGTTAATAAATATCGCAACGCACAGAGACACGTCTTGACGCCATCATTTTAGACAATGAACTAACCCTCCCCGCGCAACAGGTTCGTGGCCAGCAAACTAATTTGGTAGGAGTGGAGGTATGAATATGTACGAATAGAACTCGGTTGATTTGTTAGAAAAACGAAATGTCTTTCGAGAATGTTTTCAATAGAGAACATATTATATGTATATCGTACATATTTATACGTGAATATTAGCATCCCCACATATTGAGTCAAATCGGTCTGATTATATTAACGAGTATAGAACATAACCATGTCTAATTACGTTTACCATGCCATTGTATACATACATTTCTAACCAATAAATAACTGAATTAAACACATATAACGTTTATAATGCTCATTGCTCTGAGTAGCAAACATATTTGACAATGTAAAAGCAATTCTAAATACTATTGATATTTACCTGAGAATTTTTCAATGATGTGTTTACCTGCTATGCTTCCCGCCAAGAGCTTCTGTATTAAAGATTGCATCGATTATTTCAGTGGCGCTGTAATCGCAATCTAAGCTAAGATCACGGCGCGCGATTTTTAAAAGTTAATATATAGTAAAAGATCATAGAACTTTCTTTTATTGCTTAAAGAATTCTTCGTTGCGTATCAGTTATGGTAAATATTACATCATCATATAGTAAATATTATAAATATTGTTCTGAGCAAAATGATTTTTTAAATTGTAAAGTTAAAATCAATTGCGTAATTGTTACAGTTGGTAAAAAGTTCGAATAATTTCAACTAAGTCTCGCGATATTCCCTTTGGTCTTTTCTCTGTCTAAGAATCGTTAACAGTTTCCTCGATTCGTATTCCGTCGACGTGGAATCTAAATTTCAAATGAAATCTTATTTCGCGATCAAAAACTTTCTATCTTTTTATGCGGTAGAGTCTCCCTTTGAACTTTGTTCCACTTTCCATCACAGAATTGTCTCGTGGATTCAGTCCGAGCACGATGACTATCTTTCACTACTTTTAATTCCATTTGCTCTTCTTTAAATACAAAAACTATTTCAAAAATTGAAGCACGTGTAATTTTTTAAATGAACTTTCTCGCATAGAAGAAATAAGAATATGAAACAATTGTTTAATTCCTAAATGTAGAATTCAAGATGGTTCATATTGTTCACTTATCTGTGATAATATTAAAATATAAAATTTGCAAGAATGATTAAATAAAAATATCTGTGAAACGATACGTACTGTAAAAAGAAAAGTATCATTTTTATAAAATGTAAATGAAAATTTAATTACTCAAACTGCAAAAAGTTAAACACATATAAAATTGATTTATTATAATATTTGATGCTTTCTTTTTTTAATCGAGGGCAAATGAAATCTACATGTCGACGTTTAATAAGCTCGAGAATTTTGACGATAAAAACCTTCTTTCTTGCTATTTCTTTTTTTAAACTGTTCTCGTATAAAACCAGCTATTTGTCGAGTGGATTTCTCTGCCTCTTTCACCAACCCCTAGCATTATCTCTCTCTCTCTCTCTCTCTCTCTCTCTCTCTATGCGTGCTTCCTCTCTTACCGTGGAGAGTGCATTATTCGAGATACAACAACGATTCTGTTAAGCGTCCCGTTTTATCGGTTCTCGGTGTAAAATCGATTTATAACATGCAAAACGCGAACGGCCCGTATCGGTATCATATTTACGATATAGCAATATATCGTTTACGAGGCGAACCTCCGCGTTTTGTTCGCCTTTTTATGGCCACCTTGCACATCCGTGCCGCGTAAGAGTATCGATATTCGATATCGCTACCTGCCGATAACTGCGTTTCAATAAAACGAGCAGCGCATAAAAATGTTGTAAGCGAATTATACGACTATATGAAAGCTCGTTTCGTGCCTTTATTTCTATCGATTAGTCGATTATCAGTCGCAACTTGCAATTCCACGTTGTATATAACCTTCTGTTCGATTTTACGTGTGCATTCGTATTTCATCGTATTTCATTTAAAGGGAGTTTCCGTCAGTGTTCATGGTTTTCTATTTCTACGGGAAATCCTTTACAATAACGCCAGTGGTAGTCAGTAATTTCTATTTCCTTTCTTTTTCCTTTTCTCGTACTACTCTGTGAATTTACATTTTTATTCAGTCATCTGACGATTGATTCAGCACGTCGTTGGCATTATCGCGTTTATGTATCTTCTTTCTTTCTTCCCTTTTTTTTTTTTTTTTTTTTTTTAATTAACTCTACGAAGTCCATAATCCATAATCCATAATCCATATGAGTTCTTATTCTCTTTTCTGTGTTGTCGAAGAATGTTTCTCCTTCTTGCAATTATGATCCACGATAATCCAGGACACTTAAAAAAAAGTGAGATATAATTGAAACATCAAATACTTATTAAAATTTATATTATTTTATATAATAATCTATGTAATCTATGAAGAATTCACGTATTTCATAAAAATCTTACGGATAATAAAATTAATATTTAGTGTAATTTTCTGGTATCATAACTTATCATTTTAGGTAACTAAAAGATATCATTTATTCTATTTAAACTTGTAGAGCACATCAGAAGAATAACTTCTTTAGTTCACAAATACGTTTTAAAAAATTTCCTAAAAATAAAAGATTTTTTTATACATTTTTCAGATTGGTTTCAAATTTTACCGATATGATTCATGGCATTGCAGTGCTAATGAAATTTCAAAATATATTCCTAAAAGCTTTTAACGGCGAAACTTTAAATACAAATATTTTTAAAAATACAATTACATTACTTTTCTGACATAACTGATATATACGTGCGTAAGTATAAATACAATATAAGCACGGGCACACGTAGAGAATAAAATTCGATAATTCAACAGGAGGAAATACAGTGGTCGTCGATAGGATCGTTTATTGTATCATGTCAATATTTTACCACCCCCGTTTTTCCGGCTTGTCGTTCCGCTACCTTGCTGGCAAAAATATCGGTTTTCGATAGCAGACAGTGCACCGACCTAGCAGCATTGTAGTTACAAGAATTAAACGATATACCAGCGCGTGAATAAAAAATCAAAGCCACACATGTGCCACACGCTCATTAATACTTAACGTTCAGAGCTTTAAATTGTTATTTGGAAATTGTGAAACCCTAGCAATATGTTATTCACTGTTTCAATATAAATTTAACAAATTTATTAAATACTTACGAGAGAAGAATGCTTTAAATGAAAAGAAGCTAATTAAGTATTGTTTTTTTTTTTACAGTTAATCGACTAAGCTATCCGTAGAGATCTATTTCATTGGGAAACAAAGAAAAGTCAAAAAGAATAGAGAGTTTAATAGAATTTTCAAAATTTTGCATCAATGTAGCATTGAGAGAAAGGATTCGATAATCCATTAACCCGTGAATATCGAATTTTCCAATTTATTCGCGCAAATAGAAAAAAAAAAGGAACGATCTAATTTCACGTTGAATTAACGCAAGCTAGCTTCTGATTTGTATTAATGTTCGTCGAGTGAACGACCGTGGTGTTATTAAAATTCTTTTGTATTTGCAATTTAGATCGATGACGGCCGGAGAGGAAGCCGGAAGTAATTTGCGCGAGCATTTTATGGACAAATTAGTCGCGTTTATCGGGCATTTATGCGCGTTTAAAATTGATAAGCCTGTCGAGGGGTTGCTAGCCATAACGAGGCTAATTTGTGATTAACGTTTTACGGATAAATTAAACATGCTGCGCAACGGGGCAGAATAGAAACTGAGATTGAATGTTTCGACGTTTTTCGCGATAGAGGATCTTTACGAACACGAAATTACCATTGAACGAGAAAAATGTAAATCTATCTTCTGATTTTTATGACGAGCTAGACTATTTTGTACGAAGTATATGGTTAAGATAAATTGAAAAATTTGAAGTAAAATTTATATTTAGACGATCTAAATCTAAAATGTTAAAAGAAGAACAAATAATAATTAGTTTGACACAATTGATATTCGTCCGAGCAACTGATGTTATCAGTAAAAATAATTTTCAGCTAGTTAGCAAATTACTGTACTGAACTTTAAAATTGAAACTATCACTAGAAAAAAATCTTTTATGTTAAGATCGAATGTATAATTGAGAGGCTAGTCTGTAGAGGGTAAAGACGTACTTGTTCATTGACAACATATTCAGATCTAAAATTACTTCGTTATAAGAACAAAGGAGGAGCGTGATTTATCACAAACATTATTTAAACGTAATCTTTAATTAAAAAAAAAAAAAGAAATTAATCGAAGCAAATTACAAAGATACACGCGAGATTGTTACTCGCATGTAGGAAAGATCAATCAGCGTCCGTGATTAATCGAGTATCGCAAAAAGAGAACAGCTTCAACAGCTTGTTAGCTTATTAGCCTTTTTTTAAACCATGCTAATTCATTTCGTGCGTACATTTTCTACCTCGTTACAGACTTTTATTTAACGAGCTGCAGTTTGTTACGCTTCTCTTCCTATTGTTGCCTCGTGTTTTCATCGCGAGAACGCGACGTTTTATCGCGCGAAATATGCCGGAGAGCTTTCAGCGTTGCTCTTGAAAAGAATCGACCAGCGCGACGTCTCTTCTCTCGCGTGCGCTCTGCTTATCACCGATCTTTCGTTTTCCTCGCTCTACGATTTCAATTTATTTTCGTGCACAATCGCGGCGATAATCGAGCGAAAGTTTCTACGCGAGAAAAACGCGTTTCGTTTGCAATGCGAATATTCGTTTGCAAATACTACGTAAATTTAGTAATTACATAATTACAAACACCTGCTATTCAAATCTAACTTTCACGTGATTCGGGTTTTCATCGAATCGAGATTTTCAGATTCTTTCGAATTAACTCTTGGACAATTGGATAGTTTATATCGGCACGCACGACAGTGGGCTGGGTAGTAGTTAGACTTCAATTTTTATATCAGATCCTTTTTTTCATCGCAAATGTTTTAGCTTTTTCAGTTATTGTGATATTAAAAAAAACAATTTTTCATCTGGATCGTATTGCCGTTAAAATAATGTGAATTTGCATAAAGACAAACAGTAGACACAGAACACTATTTTGTAATGATAAACATAACAATGAATCCATTGCTGTGATTCCCAGTCAGTCGATAATTTATCATATATTTGTGCAAATAGATGCAAATTCATGTCTTCGAAAATCGAAAACAATAGACCATGATACACCTTTTCGAGTCGTTTCCTTTGTTTCCTAAAAAGAACCGCATTTCCGGTCTAGTTGCATCCTTGTTGGTGTCAAGGCTTCAATTAACCCGCGGCTTTGAAGTGAAAACCGGGTCAGTTTGCAGAGAAGCTTTATTTACTCTGCGAATCAATATTGCGGATATGCTATTAATCTTCCGAGCTGCTAACACGGTCTTACCACAAAGCTGTTCTTAAACTGGTTCGAGATTGAACGAACAAATTGTGTTCTCAACAAAGACTCACGACTGAGGCAAAGGAACTTCGCGAGACTGAAAGGAATTGGTTCTATTACCTTCGGGTAATAAAGAGAGACGAAACAAAAAGACCGGAAAAATGAATTCCCCTCAGCAAGTTTCCACTGGCAAAGAAATATTTTTTTCTGTCGCTTTTTAAACGCCTCCGTAGGAAGAATAGACTCGTCTATTTTGTATTTCATCCACGACCTGTTTTATCGGCGTTTATTACTTTCGTTCCTTCATTCGAGGCTCGTCGATGAAAATATTCTTCCATCGTTTGCTCTTGTTTCTTTTTCTTTTACTTTTTCACCTTATTTCACCTTTCTCGATCCCAGACATTTTCAAAGAGATTTCTCCTTTTTGAAATTACAACGGACCAAGTATAGTTCAGTATGTGTCCGTGCATGTATACACGTATACGTATACGTGTTTCAGAGGCTATGATCGATCTGATTCCCGTCCGCGTTTAATCGCGCATAAATTGAGCAGTCCTCTTTAATTGCAGCTTGAACGAGCCGTGGAAGTTGTTCCTGCATCGCCAGGATTTACATATTCGAAGCTACTTTATTATAGCAGCCGAAATCGTGTTCGCCAGATTGAACAACGTGCTGCATCGCATACGCTTCTCACGCAAATCAAATTTCTTCTTTCCTCTCTCTCTCTCTCTCTCTCTCTCTCTCTATCCATCTGTCCTTTTTTTTCTTTTTCCTCTCCTGCGTGAAGAATTACTTATTTTCATTTTCATTTTCGAAAAATATCTCCGCGCTCTCTGGCAGTTTTATGAACGCCATCTGCGCGGTTAAAAATCACATTTGCATACAGAGATTTACTCACGTACGCGGAGGTAGTTCAACATCCTAAAAATCACGTCTCCCCGTTTCGATTAAAATGCACGCACCTCGAGATCTTCCACGGTGTTCGGGCACGATGATCTTATTAAAAGACGGCGACCAGGAGCCTTTGAACGTTGTAAACGATCGATGCTCCCGTAAAATCGTATCTTTATCCGCCGTTTGCATAATTATCGTGGAAACTCTTCGAGCGTTCTTCTGCCCGGAAGATGAACTCTTCCATGATTTAAGAAATGATTCTCTCTCGGGTCTTTCAGATATTTTCATTCCTCCCTGTGTCGCCCTATGAATACCTTATTAACATATTCTAGAAATGTAATTTTTACGTGTCCTCCAATTGTATTATCATTTCATTTCCAAAATTTTTGATTATTTCTTTCGATGTTAAGGTGCATTTATAGGTGCAATTTGTACATCGTTTGTACAACTTATGGATTATAGACCACAGTGAAGTGTAGAAATATATAGTAAGTACATGTGTAACTAAAAAAAATTCCTCGACTAATTATGGAAATATCATTCACTTATCTTTGCAATTTTTGAGAGAAATTATCTGTCTCTTTTTCTGATCTCACGAACGCGTCAATTTCTTTATTATAAACAAATGCGTTAGATGAAATAGAAACGTATTACATCGAATTCTTTCGTTTTTCATTAACAAATAAAGTAATATTCAGTGGAATTTTATTTTTCTAAAGCACATTTCGAACGAACTTTCACGTTTGCACCTTCGTCGCAAGTATTATATCAAGCATTCAGATATTACAATCCAAAGAAATTCGATTGAAATTTTCGTCCTTGGTTTGATAACCGGAAACCATAACAGAAAACCATAACTCGAAACGAGAACTCAACGAGAAACGTTGAACTTCCTTGAGATTCAAACGACCATCGTTATATGGGACAGTTTAGTTTTCATTTCGAGTTTGCACCGAAACTTGGTCTTTCCAACTTTCCATTGAGCATTTTTCGCTACCGAGTGACCGGTTTATGGCTGACCTTGGTCATCTGTAAATTCGGGAAATTTATTGCATGTACCGAGGAAAGTGCGTTCGCACCCGGTGACCCAGAGAAACCGAGCAATAAACACGAAAAGCACCCAGTAGTTGTGGGTTATTGCCACCGAGCAATTTTTCTGGAACTCGACAAATTAAACTTTTGCCATCTTGAACGATTACCTTTACCCACCAAAGCAAAAAAAAAAAAAAAAAACACTTTTTCATCGTACGTATGTGAAACTCAGAGTCAACACGTTTCGAACGTGTTTCATGCAATCACTAATAATTATTTTTATTGCTTACACACACACATATACTAAGATAAATTACATAAATCTGAACAATTACGAAAGACTATTTTAAGACAGTTTAATTAACCGTATTATATTTATTGTTATATCTGCAGGTATAAAGTAAAATTTTTTGTTGGCTTCTATTCTATATTTATATTCATTACCAGAATCAAAATTTCAATGTGCATCTGAATAGTTTACTGTCTTTCGAATTCGTTAATTCGTAATTCATTTTTATCAGTTTCGTTTTAATTCATTTCTAGATTTCTCTGTTTACTCCTTTTCCTTTCGCGAGCTGTGTTTCCATTCATTAAAATAATTGAATGGCGAAAGAAGGATTTCTAATTTTGTAGCAAGAGTTCGAAAAAATCGAGACTTTAGATTCGTTTAGACAATGATGCTTGTACGAATATATTATTACATGAAAATTTAAATACTCACAGATGATAACGAACATGGTCAAATCGCATCGAGTCGTACAATGTCCAATTCCACATTAATTTATCCACTTCATAAAGCGATAATTTCTCTTATATCAATATCGTCATTCGATTAGCTGGTTGCAAACGTAACATCTGTCCGATTTTACTCGATTTCCTGCTCTTTTCAATAGCGTTGATCAGCTTAAGAGATTCCATGGGTTGCATTTAATTCGAGCCGGCTAACGAACAAAGCGATTCGCCTGATCTCGATGCAGAGAGCCAGGGATTTTATAGGAAATCGAGGGCAATTAAACGTTTGCCGCCAAGTCAAGCCGGCGGTGTGCAATTTTCTCGTAAATAAATAAACGTAAATTTCCGCGGTGAAAGTAGTAACGAACGGTCGCCGGTAACAAAGTATTACGTTAATGAGACCGCCACGCATTGGTCAACCAGTCCCCTGCAGTTTTGCGTGTTTCAATTTTTGGAAAGTATCGAGGCACTTGAAGACAGGGGACGGCAACAACCTCGCGGGACCCTCGTTAACCCTTCTGATGGACGTTTCTTCGCTACTTTCTTTTACTTTTTGACTGTTGCGAATGTTTTTCACCGTACGAGTATAGCCAGTGCTCGTGTATCTGATTGTTGCGTCGTTGTATTTTATAACTGTATTAAACGGACATCGAGTTAATGCCCTTCGTTGGAATCTCAGAGTTTTATCTTAATTAAAGTACCTTGAATTTAAAATATCTCTCTCTCTCTCTCTCTCTCCGTGAAATTGGATGCAAGAACTGTTGTGAAGAGTGAATTTTTCACGAGCGAATTTCTGCTTCATTTAACATCATAATTTGTAGGGAATTTTAATCTATGAAAATTCTAAATCCCAACATAGAATCCGAAACATCTATACACTGCAAGTAATATATATCGAACGTATGTGAAATATTCAAAGTGGAGTAGTCTTGTCGATATGATATTTAGCGGATTCTGCTTCTATTTCGATTTCTTTCGTTGCATTCGTAGAAACTTCGTGAACATCCGCCAGCTTACTAACAAGGTCAATGTTAATTTTTTCTGTCGATAAAAATTTAACATCAATCTTTTCAAAGGCATCTGATTCTTTTCAACTGAAAGAAAATTTTTCGATCTAATGAGTTTTGAACGATTTGAGCGATTCAATCTTATTGCCAGTGTCGAAAAATCGTCGGGATAACGAATAGAATCGAACGAACAGGCTGCAAAACGAATCTTCTGATTTCAGGACACGATGATGGACTGCGAGGGTGACGGAGGAGGGTTGGAGGAGCTGGTCGATCTGGCAACCGACGTCGCGGATTCATCCCCGACAATCCGAGGTAATTAAACTTTCATTCTTCACCCCGTGTTTCTACCTCTTTCTTCCCCGCTGGACAAAGGGGAAACCGTGGCTCACTGAACAGGATGTTTTCGTTTAAATAGGGAAGTTTTCCGAGGGGTCGCAATTAGGGGTGCAATTGAGTACAATGTACACGAATCTGAATTTCCTTCCAACAGGCGAAACAGTAGTAGCAATCGAGTTAATTAACGGCGACTAAAGGCAGCTCTCTCGCGATAACAATCTTTTATAAAATAAACAGCTCCGCTGTTTGAAACCTTCCATTCTGGATGGGAACACAGACGATCTTGGAAGAATCGATAGTGTTCAAAGAATAGTTCTGTATTAATGAGCTTCTTGTTTCATCTGGTCAGAAATCGCGAATTCTGGTTTTGTCTACTTCCTTGAAGCCAAGTTGATTCTCTGTGACAAATCTGTCAGAGGACAAGCCAATTTACTATTACGCCAATTTACTATTACTGCATGGAAAAAGTTTCATTGCACTTGATTTGCACATCCAACCCTCAACGCGGTCCACGAATTCCGCCGTAAATGAATTACATTCCATACAATCCAAATAATTTATCCATAAATAAGGTGGTCGAATGCTTTCGCCAGTCTCACACTGGTTACGTATTATATTTCGTTCTCTTCTACTCTACGGTGATATTGCTATCCCCCGAGGCATTCATAAAGCCGGCAAACAAGTTCCTTGCAATTCAAATGCTCCTTGGAATATCCTCGTTTCCATTTCTATTCCTAACTACCCTCTTGTTTTACACTCCTCCCCCCTCCCCCCTTCTCGCCGCCCGGTGAAACCAGTGCATACTTTATTTGCTCGTTAATTAGATTTTCGTGGAACGCCGGTGCGAGGAAAACGGCATTAAGAGAGTAGGTTCGCGTGTAACGAGCCAGAATAACGCCGAGGCTTGGGTGGCGCTCGCGGGCGTGCGAGGGGTGGCTCTCGAAAATTGTTAAGCTAAATAAACGTTCAGCTGCGGGGAAAATTGGCAGGAATGCAATTACTGTCCTCCCCCACCCCGTACAAAAGGGGGAATATTTTCAACTCTAATATCTCTCACCGAGACAGAATAATTATTTACAGCCGCGAGAGAGAGAGAGAGAGAGAGAGAGAGGAGGAACACTTTGTCACGGTCTTTCGTTTCTGTGTTGCCTCAATATAAAAAAGCATAGAAACCGCCCGCAGGTAGCGCGTTATAAACGTATCGCTAAAACGGTTTCGTGTCGGTTTCTTCGTTGGGTTGATTCTTTCCAGGGAAACGAGAATGACTAGAAAGAGGGAAAGTGCTTGCTGTAAAGTACTTTGTCGTGAAGAAGGGTGTAATGGTTACTGGAATTACTTCCGCCGGTGTTGACAGACCAGAGAGGATGGAAGATGAAAGAAGATGGAAGACGGGAATCGAAATTTTTTATTTTCGTTGTATTAAGAAGTGTTGCGAGCGAACTGCTGCAAAAGTTATTCGTTTCATCTGAAATATAATTTTTACAATCTTCGGTGATACGAGTCCTCCATGGCGTTACTTTGTCTATCAATTTTCTAAAAGTTTTCCTTCCTGAATAATTTCGCGTGTGACAAAACGACAATTTGCAATTTTTGAAAGAATACATAAAAAAAAGGTATAATAAATTTCTTTTCTCCATCGGAGAACTTTGCGCGCATCGTCACCAAAAATAAAAGAAAAAAAAAAAAGAAAAAAGAAGACAAATCTCAAGACACAGGAGGAGGGCAAAATCCTTCGAAGAGGAACAGCAGTTTTCCGCAATTTCTGCAGAAGAAACCCGAAGCTTTGATGTGGAACAGTCGGAAGAGAGCGTAGACGGGGCAATAACAACGAAAGATTGCCGAAAGAGGAGCTAAAGCTTCCGTGTTCTCGGTTAAAAAGGAGTCAAAGCCCTCTCGGTGCCGAACGGCTAAAGGCCGACAGAAGAAGGAACGGGGCAATTGCTTTTTTTTGGCAAGGAAGAGATTTTCTCGCGCGATTATTTCGACCGGGCGAAATGGTCCGGGTCCGGGGCATTCCTGTAATTACGTTCTTCGTTCACTCGCGCGATGGCTTCGTGACAAAGGTCTACGTTTCGTTTACCACTTTATAATCAAGAAACCTCGTCTGTCCCCCTCCCCCCTCCCCCTCCTCCGCGATTCGAACTGTCCACTTAAACGCGTTCGGTAATTGCTCCTAATTACCCGGTCCTTCTGTTCAGCCTGTCTTTCACTTTCGAACGTGGTGGCTGCTGGATTCCTTCCACGAGGCAACGTGCAACATTCTGCGACGTGCACGCGATCCTCTCCGAGGATGATCTCCGTATCGATCGGTTGCCACTTGTGTGTGTTGTGGGATCGGTGCCGTGTCGATCGATCGGCGTTAGGCACGGTTATTCGAGTCATCTAAATTTCAGATTAATTTATCCTGAAATTTATCTTGAAATTTCGTTATTTATCTTTATCGGATTTTCGCAATGAGAATATATTATGTACTGTAGGCTCGACAGAAACAAGGAATAATTTAGTATTATGTGTTATATTGTTAATTTTATATTTTTATATTAATTACATATATCATACGTATTATATACGTGTTAACACGATCATTAATTGCAAATTCCATGACAAGCTACACCAAGGACTTGGTCTGTCCTTTTTTATTTCTTTTTTCCCTTTTTTTAGATTCTTTCCGGTTGCTTTTAATTGCTTCTACCGGTCTCTCCGGTTGATCGTCTTCGATCGATAATTTGTAGGGCCGACGGGGATTGCGATCGAAGTTTCTTCCTTTCGTTCCTTCCAGTCGTCTTTAATTGGCTCAAAAGGCGATTATTTAGCGACTCTTCGGCCTCCTCAGCCTCTCTTTCTTTTATTTTCCAGTAATTTTCTGCGTTGATTCTCTCGTTTATTGAAATTTACTGGATTAGGCTGACTTCTTTGTAAGAAAATTAAGTCTAAGAGGAATATACCGTAAACGAAAGCGATAAAGTCACACGATTAAATTAAATTTTTGAATGTTACATATGTAAATTATCAATTTCACTAATAAAGTAATTTTCATCGTTTTCTTAAACGTTTCAATAATGACGATTCGTATCTGCTAGTTTCCTGTTAAATCTCGTTGAATCCCTATTAATATTAAAGAATGAAAATTTCCAATTTAGATCGGAAATTAAATTGGTACGAGTCCCCGTTCACTGTCACAAGTTACGAATATTCTCGCGAACTTCGTTCTTATTTGCTTCGCCCTGTCACGTAAATAACCAGCGTGCAGTCTGTAGGTTTGCTGTTCGTGAACTCGCGGTTCAACGTCTCGGTCTTTTGTCAAAGAAACAAGGGTAATCGAGTTTTCTCAGGAATATGGGGAATTCGTTGCTCTCCAGCAGCCTCGCCCAAGCTGAAATGTTTCTTGATCCGTTCTCGAAGCGCGTACCTGCTTCCGTGGGATGCGTAGAAAAATCCCAGAAAATTATTCCAAGACCCCTATGGGAAAGGGTCTCTTCTCTGTTTCTCTCTTCTGTCAACAATCTTTCCCCTCCTCTTCAATTTGCCTGGGGAATTTCAATGATACTTTTTCTTCGATTCCAGGGAATCGGCCTAATTTTTCCGCGAAACGCGTAGGGAACCTTTTTTCGATGACGTGAAGGGGAAAAGAAATAAATTTCTTGCTGTCAGTTTTTTTTTTCTGGATAGAATTTTTGATTCAGGCTGGAAAGAGACTTCGACTTCGATGCAGAAGAGGATAATGAGAAATTTGGAATAATTACAGATTAGTGAACAATCGGCTGTTCGAATACTTTCGTGACGCCTTCATCCTTCAATTTGTCTCTAGCTCGAGATCGATATAATCCTGCGTTAATGAAATCTCAAAATATTTTGCAATACACACACACACATACGTAGAAAATTCGTTCTGTACACGTTCCCAAATCCATCAAATTTTCTAAAATGTTCTACGTAACGCGCGCAAGCACGCCCGGAGAGAAAGTTCCTCGTTCGAATACTTTCACGAACAACCGTAAATGAAATTCAATCGTATCGTGCCTGGAATACTTTCTCAATTTCTGCACGTCGCGCGCGAATATTTCGCGTGCACCGTCTCCTCATCCACCCGAGGAGGGACGAGGTTTCAACGCGAACTGAAGTCGAAATTTATTGATCGTAAATCGCGGCGAATTCGATCGGTGCGGCCCTTTCTATTATTCAGCCACCCCGTAGAGGTGGAAATTGCTCGGCTGCCGGAATTTTCGTCGGAAGATTGAAATGCCTCACGATATGTAAGCGACCGAAGCAAACTCTCCGGTCCGAGAGCTAGCCACACACACACACACACACGCACGCGCGCGCGCGCTATTAGCATATAAAATTCATATTTCAAAAAAGAGGTCAGTGGATCCGTAAAGCGGAAAGTTATTTTTCCCCGTGTACGGCGTTTCGTGATTAATGGCAACGACCGGCGAAACTTTAATGAATCTTATAAATGGACTTCGAAACAGTCGAACGAGAGACAGAGAGGGAGAGAGAAAGAGAAGGATGGTGTCGTTATATCTGGTGTTCCGCGATGTTGCCCCGGCTTTAATTCCCGACACCGTGAGCTTTTAACGAGGCCAGGAACCGCGAGGAATCGAGTCTGTTTCGAGATTTATCTCACAAAAGGCTTAGAAAGTAATGGTCAACGACTGAAGTGTAGAAATTCCACCGGAGAAATTAGAGCGCAATGAATAGGAAAAGACGTATAATAAAAACAGACGATGCGCGAAGATCGTTCGAATTTCTGCAAAACGCAGCACTGTGAATCTGCAAAGTTATTCCGAAGAGATTGTGATATTGGTCAGTTTTGGTAGTTTCCAGTGTCAGAACCAGGTCGATCGATTCTGTTTAGACTTTGCATCGAGCTCTTGATGAATTAACAGTGCTGGCCTTCGCGTCTAATATCTTGATTTAGATTAGTCAAGTTGTTTGCGTTCTATTAACGTCAATGAAAAATGAGGGTATTAATAGTTTAGGAATACGTCGTTTTTACTTGCAAATACTTTGGACCTCGTTTTCAAAAAAAATCAGGCTTTACAGTTGAACGTTTCCCTACTGAAAATCATGTTCTGTTTCTGTTTCGTAGTTCAACGTGATACATTTTTTTTCAACGTTGTTAAACTGCGTTATTCACTTAATATTTTTCGTTGATTATTTGTAATCGACCCTCCGGTTAATATCCAATTTAGTGTTTTTCAACGTTATTCATTTAATATATAGTGTCCTTTGTTCATCGCTTGTAGCTCTTCGATTAACATTATTCATTTTAATATTTGAGATAAGTAGTCTTCTCTATTAATTCATCTAAAGTCTAATCATAAACTAGTTCATAATCGCGAAACTGATTAATAAAGAAACCAGATAAGAATGATAGTGGAATGCTATACTTCGTAGTCTACTAATAGCAAATTTCTTTTGACAATAAATAATAAATAATAAATAATAAGACCCCGTTCGTTGTTGTTGAAAATTCAATGATCAACGATCTCGCAATTGTTGCAAACGCTATAGCGCGTCAAGCCCGTGGGATATGGATACGTTGTTTAACTTTCAAGCCCTTTAAATCTCTGACTGAGCCTAAGTCAATCGACATAACTTCTCCTCGTTCTCCAGATGAGACGACAGAAAGGAGACATTTAAATTTGACTATCCCTGTGGGAACGTCCGGCGTCCACGTCCTGGGGGGTTGTCGTTCGAAGGGAAAAAACAATGAACTCGTTTCTGACTGGTCCAGACTTCGTTCTGGTGTCGATGGGATAAAAGGAAGAAAAAGAAAAAGAAAAAAAAAAGAAAGGAGAGCGACTAACGTACGAGATTTTTTTTTTTTAAGAAGAAAAAAGAGAGAGAAAAGCAAAAAAGGGAACGATCCATCGAGAAAAAAGTCGCTTGATTCGTGAAACGAACGGACGTGATCTCGACCGGTTGCTCTTGAACAATTTTCTTGCCTTCAATTTACATAAACGTATATCGAGTATATTTTCATCGGGACTCGTTCGAGCGTTGTCTCGAAAATTACGGCACAGCTATCGAGTTGTTGCGTTTAATTTAAAGATTGATAAGAATTCGAAGTTTAATTCAATATATCAATTATTGTTTGAATCACGATTAAAGTTACATCTGATTGTAAATTGAACACGTTCGACCGTGATCTCATGCTTGTTCATCTACGTTACGTATTGCAATTTATTCTCGGCTTATTTTTATTTTTGAATACGATTAATTATTTGTAAAATTTACTAATTTTTTTCATTCAGTTCTTCAATTACAAAATCCCTTGAAATTTTCCACAGATACACAAAATATTCGTAGCGTGATAAAAGAGAGAGAAAGAGAGAGAGAGAGAGAGAGAGATTCGAATAAATTACAGAATAAACGGATCGTCAAAATCGTCGAGCTTTCAAGTTTGATTAATTTCGTTTGTCACATTCGACTGTGTCCCGATGGGAATGGCGCAAGCACAATTTCCAACATTCAATCACACCAAGGATACATCCTCCTCACACCATTGTCAAAAGCAACATCTTTCACTATGCAGGAAAATACGATACCATCCATACAAACGCCATTTCCCTAAACGGACGCAAATTCTGCTTTCCAACTATCCTACCCAACCTCCTCGACACGTTGTTACATAATTCATAACAAGAACAGACTTTGCTGTTCAATCCTCTTGCTCCCCAACCCGTGCAATATAATAGTTGCCAACTTATTTAATCTCCCTTATTCAAATATAATGCACTTTGTAGATCATCTTTTTCATTCTGCTGCGCTGCCTCTGCATAAATGTAGCTAATCTAATCCTCTCTTCCCCGTCAATTTTCATTTATAATTTAATTCTCTGTAACACCGTTTAAATTGAAAGCTACATATTTGTACGTGTATCCACGTTGTCGAAAACTTTTTATCTCGTTTGCTTTTTCCTTCGTTATTCGTTACATCGTGAAAGTACCAAATTATTTATCCGTCACTTCAACCACTGTTGTCTCGTTCTTCTTCAAATATCAGCTAAATCCTTTCATTAAGTACTTCCGTAGGCGATCTATTTTTTTAAAAGAGAAAATCTTTCGTTAAACGTTGCTTCTCTCAATTAACTAAAGTATAAAATTTCCACCAGAGGCGTTGAAGTAAAAGAGAATGTTACAACAGGATATCTAAGCTTTTATTTATTCGTTTTTACGATGAATCATTCAAGCCTCCAAAAATAAACTGTTCCAACAAAAACACTCAAATGATCATTTCGACGATTTTCGACTAGTTTCAGTGTTGAAACATCTTCTGAAGATTGACGCTTTTTTTAAAAATTAATCGTACAATACAGTAAAAGACTTTATCGAGCAATCCAGTTTCTCATCGCGAGTCCAGACGTGTACATGACGGACAAATGGTTAATAATACGCTTGCCAACGGAGGGTCAACTCTGAAAAGAGTGTCCGTCGTAATCCAAAATATCGTTCGATCGAACAGTTCGTATCCCACTGGCCGGTATCCACGTTCTCAGGAATAGACGAGCAACGAACTGGCCCTACCTGACGTCTCATCGAGGGTTCTCAGAGGGGTGTAGTACTCGAGAAAACAGGGCTCTGGCTACGCGCTATGGTTTCGCACTATTACAATCAAGAAGAGCGAGGGGGAGAGAGAAAGAGAGAGAGAGGACTCGTGCGAAATTCGATGATTCGCAGGAGCGGATGACGGGGTGGGTAGCGACAGGTAGTTCCCATGGGGAGGCCCATGGCGGAGGATTCCCACAGGAGCGAGACGTGAAACCGGGCCACGGAGATCGCACGAAGGCGAATTCCGGTCGGTGATCCTCTTTGATTCTTTCGCGAGGCTCGCTTTCATCCAGCCGGGAATCGAGTTCCCCGGGCAAGTTTTCGCAGATTCGAACGCCAGCCAGCGAAAAATGAACGTCGTCGAAACGGGCGGATTTTTCCTCGCGTCTTCTTCGCGGCAAATTTCCGAGACGAATTTTCAGAATCGCGAGATGAGTGAATCTGTATCCGAGGAGAGAGCATTCAGAAAATTGGGGGGATTTGAATTGGAAAAGTTCGTCTCGCGGGGAACGAAAGTTTTCCGATTTAAGACGACACGATGCTTTCAACGTGAGAAAGCAGAGAAATTCAATGTATAAAAATACGTATGAATGTTCGTAATGTGCAGAGAAGAGAAACTGTCTCACTCGAGACTTTGTTTCTAGTAAAAGAAGAGCTTGGAAACTTGTCGAGAGAGTCGCGAGTGAATAATTGAAGAGCAGCAAGTTCGTACTGTTTGAAGGATATTTAGGTGAAAAATGTTCCTCTGTTCTTCGTTACCGAGAAAATTAAATTTAAACATCCGTCAAGCACGTACTAATCCTGAACCAGTTTTTTACATTACCCAAACTTTATTTTCTTGAAAACGAACTTTTAAAAGAAGTTATTTTATTTTCAATTTTTGACTTATTTTCTTTTCCACTGTGTTCAGGATCACGTTATTGCATTTAATAGATACAATGTTATTCTAACTATATTTTTACATAACATTGTATAAATTAAATAAGACTTTCAATTATATTCGTGAAAATATGAATTTGATTTGCATAAATGTTCTGCAGTCTGGGTGGTCTCTCGGAAAGTTCGCTCTGATTTTGCATAAATCATTCAGAGGATCGTTCTCTTTTTATCTTTCTCTCTTTTTCATTCCTTCTTTTTAAATCAATGTTCACTAACTGGAGGGAAAAATTCTCTTTCTGTATGAATGGCGATCCGTGAATTGCCAGATTTCGAGAATTTGCGAATTGCTAGAGGAATAACGTGCAGTGGCTCGTGAAAATGTTCGTACATTCACATTGCGTAAAAAATATTTCGAAATTTCGTAACTAAACACGTCTACTGTAATTAGATCGATCAAATTTTATCCTAAATAATTGCTCCAAAATGTCTCAAAGGTGAATCATTTCACGATTTCAAAGTATTTCTTTTGTACTTGTGGTCTTTGCCGCGTAATATACGAAATAGAAATGAAATATTACAGCTTTTCGATCAAACAGATTCTTATTCGACGTTACGATCGAAATTAAACGATCAAGGTATTCTACTTTGAACGTTTCACACAACTTTGTCCAATATTTGTGCATCCTCGTTCTCGATGCATAAAGTTCGCCCGGCTCTACTGGTAAGTCAACTCAGAAGTCCGAAAATCAACGATACTCTACTTATCACGGGCTGCTCTCCCCCGGGCAATTCTGCTGCTCGTAAAACCTACTCCCAAACTCCTGAAATACTTTCACGAGCCACTCCAGAACGACAAACTGTTACGCTAACTCGATTGCTGAACTTTCAAAATCCCATACTTCGTCTCACCCATTCCACCCCCTATTTCCCTCCCCCCTTCAACCATATACTTATACTTACACACACGCGAATGTATCGCGAATGGATCTGCGCAGATGCCGCGGAGAGGTTGCTGACGTTGCTGGGCGTGGACGAGGAGGATCCGGAGGACCTGGTGTCCTCCTCCGAGGACGAGGGCGTAGAACTCGACGAGCTGGACGAGGACGACGAGGAGGAACACGAGAACGTCAGGCTGTTGCATCAGCTGGCCGCCTCGTTGGCCATGGAGCTGAAACAGTCCCATCAGCTGAAACAGTCCCATCAGAGTTCCAGCAAGCATCCGAGAACAGGGGACAGTTCCGACAGGGATCGTCGAGTGGAGCTGATAGGGACGAGTTACCTGGAGCACAGTTGCACGACGGTTCAACAGGCCGGTGACACGAAGGCGAGCAGCTGTTATCGGGACAGCGTGGCGGACAAGTCGTCGCGCACGTTCGGCAAACAGCGAGCGATCGTCATCGAGTCTCGCAATCACCGGTGTCCGGACGATCGTTCGAGGATGAACCAGGACGAAGACGAAGGGAACAGCGTCGACGAGCAGGTCCCAGTGTCGTGGAACGCCGGCTGGGACGCCTGCGCCACGGAAGCACTCAGATATCTCGTGGAGGATGAAGGATTGCCGCCTCATCATCCCACGGTCCTGGCCATGAAGGACCATCTGGAGCTGCAGAGGGAACGCGCGTTCGCTCGGTACACCGCGTAAACGAGTTGCTCTGATTTTTATCGCACGAGGTACTCTTCTCTCTCTTTTTTTTTTTTTGATTACTTTTTTTTTTCTTCTTTCTCCTTCGAAGGCAAGCCAGAGGCTGGCTTTCACCGATAGGAACGTTGCTCCCAGCGACCGGGGAGGGGAGAGGCGGAGGCGATCGCGAGGCCCGAACAGGATGCGAACGAAGGGGGTATTTCCTGTTCGGAGGCGGAGGTTGAGAGGTGAATGTGGAGTGGACGATAGGAGATGGTCCTGCGAGATTGAGTCTTTGGTAATGAGCCCGGCTGCGGGCTGGAATTTACGAGAGGATTAATTAGTATGTATGTACGGTATACTTGTGCGGGGGATACTTGGAAATTAACTGCATGATTATTGAATGATAACACTGATCGTGAGACGAGTAGAAAGTTGTTAATGGCCCTTGGTACGGAATTTTTCTGGTAAAGGTATACAGAGGGATCAGAAAACCCTTGAAGATAACCAAGGAATTTATATGATGTATCCAGTAATATGTATGCTGTAATAGAAATCTCATTCTCGTTCAATCTCTGTTTCTCAATTTCGGTATTCGTGCTGTTCAATTCTCTACCGAATTCTTCGTATTTAATTTAAATTTCGATTCGAGTTTTACTATTGAGTTTTGAATTTTTAATTCGTGTAAGATATTTTCAATGAAATTTAGGTTGACAACTTCCGAGGACTAACAAGTACGATTCTTAAGATTGCTACGTCCCTTCGCTTTTTAATCAGAATTCTTTTTTGAACGAAATATGCTTGATACTTAAGTTGATCAGAGAAGCTACCAATGAACTCTATAAATTGAAAAGTAAAGAAACCGACGATATTGGAAACACTGTTTCTTAAATCGGAAAATTTTTAGATAATTAAAATTTGCTGTTGTAAATAAAATTCACTATTAACAGACGAAGTTTCGTAACGAATGAAGCTAGCAGAAGCAAAAGTTCGGAGTTAATCACTTTAGCCATCTATCACCTTCTTAAGAGGAATCTCAAAAAAAAAAAAAAAAAAAAATGTTGAGATTGAATTCTTGCTGCGCGGACGCCATGAATTTTAATTGAAATACACTGGAAACCCCATGTTCCACATTCACTTTTCAATCATCTCGATTGGAAGCTTCGCGATCGTCTGTGTCTTGACGATCTCGCTCGTGCAGAGAAGTTCCTGTCTCGATCAAAAAAAAAAAAAAAAAAAAAAAGAAGAAAGAGAGAAAAATAAGGAAGGAATGAAGAGAATTCTCCTTGCATTCAGATTAAAATGCATTCACCGTGTGTTTGTAAAGTAAATGACCCGCGTGAGAGGGAGAGAGGGGAAGGAGAGAGACACTGTGCTTGTCAAATGGATTCGAACTTCTTCATAGATTTTTCTGGATGATGTGGCTGTGGCTTCGTTCCGGGCAACTTTTTTTTTTTTCACGACGAGTTTCCTCGCCGGGCAATTATCGTGAGAATATCGCGCGACTGATATCCTCGTTGTAATTTCGTCGCACGATCCCTTTCTACGATCCTCTTCTTCGGCCGAACGTGAAAAAAAAAGACACATCGTTAGACTGCGTAGCGAAAGCTCGGACGCGTTTCTGTAACAGAGAAAGCTTAGCTAGATAGTATTCTACGTAAGAATCATTTGATCGTTTCTTTAAACACTCTTCTGCGTAAGAATTATTTAATTGATTACTGAATTTTCTTTTGTACGAGAACTGTTCAACTGACTAATCATCGTGTGCAGACGGGTTATATAAATCGTCGTTTCGAGGAAATTCTAAAAAGATTATAAAAATGGGATCGTTTTTTTTTCTTTTCTTTTTCGATACGTGTTTATCTCATTTCCTTGTTTTTCGTTTATTATTTATTATTTATTATTTATTATTTATTTTTCGTTATTTCTCGCTCGTTTGTGTCCTCTTGTTATTTCAATTTCATAAATGTTCCATCTGCACAGTGAATATTTTATATAACGATACAATGAATATTTTAACAATCTGCAAAATTGAACAAAACTGGAGTAATTCAGTACTTTTAAAAGAAGTTTGTAGTTTAATGTATATTATAGTAAATATATACGAGTAGGCAATTTTCAACAAAAAATTTGTACGTTCGAAATCGTTTCGTTTAAAAAAAGTATTTATTTTTTATGAAGATATACTGAGAGAGACAAAATGATTTATGAAGATTGATTTTATGAATATACTATTCTTTTAATAACTTGTAATGTTCGTTTCTTTTCCATTGTTATCAATAAATGATTACCACGCAATTCTTCGAATAATATCGTCGTGACACGAACGAACGTCTTAATGAATCGAATAAGATGAAGATTCAACAAAATTTTAGACTTCAATTAAAGCCAAACAATTAGAATTCACTTCATTTGATGAAGCTACCAACGACAAAAACGATTCCATTTTTTACTAGGTACAGTCACTGATGCATATTTTCCGTTTCTGGCTAGAACATGATCGTTGATCGTTAGATCCAACGATTCTTCAGGTTCCTACATTGATGATAGCAGAGGGATGATGAACTTAACATCCAATGGCGCGTACAGACTCCACGTGTTCGCGTTCAGTCACCAAATCAGCATACTTATCTTTTTTTTTTCTTTTTTTAAAGCGAGCAGCTTTTTCTTTTTTTCTGATTATTTTCTCTAGTAGCACAATTTTTGTATTCGTTTTCATGTATCGTCGTTAGTAGTATTGTAATCGTCGCCTTTACTAGCATTACTGATTTCTTTTTTTTTTTTCTTAAATAATTATTCATTATTTATTGTACCGTTATTCGCGTTAGGCTAAGGAAAGAAAGAAAAATTCTCTCTTCTCGCACGGTTTCGATCCATTGGACGTTAGATTCACTCCGCGGGAAAACGAATGTCAATAAACGATGTCAATACGAAGGGGTTCATACGCTGGATCGATATGAACGAGAGCAAAAAAATGGTTGAGCAAACCCCTCAGGGGGGGAGGAGTTTCTTAATCAATCGTCGAGATGTTCTGAGAATGGACAGAGAGAAACCTGTAGGAAACTATCGACTCTTTGACCCTCCAAAACATGAAATTATCCTCGGAAATGCAAAAATCTTAGATTGAATAAAAACGACCCTTGTTCGCGTGTTTGTCTTCGTTCGAGAAAACGAAAGAATACTCTATGTGATTTTTAAAATTTTTGTCTGACGTATTTCCATTTCTTTTCTTTCTTTTTTTTTCCAACAAAATATTCATCGCTTTTACGTGTATCTATAACTTCTAACATATACAGGAAATTCTTGTTCGATACATTTCAATAAAAAATTAACAAATTCTACTAAAATTAACAGGTTTCAACAGAAATATTAATATTCGAATTTTTATGATCGTACGTTCAATAACCTACAATTGTACTTGACAATAGTGAAAATATGTATTATTTTTTGTAACAACTGTTTCACTCTACTGCGCGTCCAATTCCTGAATATTAAAATATATCTAAAATACATTGGAAAATTTGACAAGGGTCGTTCTTCTTACGAGACCATCGATTCTTTCTATAAATTCATTCATTAAGATAATGTATCGTCAGACCCAGATAAGCTTACTATATTTTCTGAAGAATAGTCACAAGACAGCATTCTTCACGTTTTATCTCATTCCTTTACTTACATGACGGAAGTAATTAATTTAAATTTCAAACAGGAGGGAAATATCTGGGTCAATTATCTGTTAATCTTTTGAAAAAATTTTAACAAATAAAAAAGTTTAAGTACATAGTATTAAAATATACCTATGTATGAAATGGCACAAGCTATTATTTACGATGTTTATCTTCAGTCTCGTTCAATTCAACATTCAGAGTTTAATCGAACACCATCTGGAGGGTTGAAAAGCGAGAAGAGACGTCCGTTGAAATCGGACACTAAATACTCTTAGGGCAAACTTTGTAGATTATTTTCACCGTGACCGCGTGATTATTCGGTAATTAATTATCGAATCTTTCAATTGTTCGAACATTGAACGTGCACGTTTCCTCGACAATTTTTCATCAACTGTCTACCAAGTGCCTCCGTTCAAATCACACACGATCTCTAAAATTCACTCGAACATGCCCCGATCGTGGAAATAGAAAAAAAATACTTAAAAACCTCTCTCTCGAATAAAAGAAACAGATAAAAAAGAGAAAAAGAGAAACGACAGCGCGGTGCAACGTTCGAGCAATGTCAATGAGAAGAAAAAAATCGTATACGATTTGGAAGATGTTGGATCCAGTGTCGTCGATGCACACACAGCGACGAGTAATATTTAACGCTAGCTAATGTCGAATTCTAAAAAGACAGTTCATCGATTAGATAGGTTTATCGAATATATTTCTAGATGATTAAGCGAGCGACGAATCGTTTTCTGGTGTACGAGTACGAACAAATTTCAACATCGTCGCGAGTGATTTTCGATCGACGATCGACCTCGATCTCGAGTCACTCGCTTTGGAGAATCACCGAGGATTTTCTGCCACGACCGCCGTGGAAACGAACATTTCATCTCGTTTCATCTCATTCGCGTTTTAATTTTTACGTTGCTGCAATTATCGAGAACCCAGTTTCATTTCAATCGTGAATCGATTTAATTTCAATCAATTTTGTAGTTGTAATTTCATTACACGCTGTTAATGTCATTGAAAATAGCAGCGTTTCATTAGAATCTTTTCGCGAAATCGAATAAACTTCTCGTATCGAGCGTCTTTTCGAACATTTCGAAATATCGGAAGTCAAACAATCTTTCCATTTGATTTCAGGAATGTTCTTATTGCTCCATTTTCATGAGTTCATTATTTGTTCAAATTTCAATATTTCTGTGAATTTTAAAGAATAAGATTCACAATCTCATCACTTTTACTTGTGTTAGTTTACGCGTGATTTCTGTAGCAGCTCTTACGTGTACTACTTACAATAACGTAAGAAATGCAAAAATGTCGAGTGATAAAAAATTTGTTTCTTATTTTTTAAGGTGGGAGTTGTTCGAAGGTAGTTAGAAAAATTAATCAAGCAACGTGAAGATTAAACGGTGTGCCTGTTTGAGATGATAGCTTCTTTTTAAACGTTTCCACGAGATTGAGTTAGAAATCGACTCACCACTTGTACATATGTATGATATATCGTTTTAACTTATATACGACTATTGTTACTTTTACAATAAATCATTGTAGATAACACTGACCAGTAAATAAACGAGCGCTAAGTTAATTAATGCTCTTTTTCATTGACCTTTTTCTAGATAATTTCAATTCCACGGTGACTCGCGACAGTCTTTGAGTACTTGGAATAGAAAACTTTTTGTATATGTGTTTTTATAATTAACCTTTTGAAAGTTTGTTAGCATCGCAACGATGCAGAACAATTATTACAATCGAGGTTTCGAGAGTCGAAATGAACGTGGATACATTTCAAAAATAAATGATTTACTTCCGTGAGAAGATCACGAGATACTCGAACTGAAATAATTGTTCACATAATCTTTAACCTAGGTTTCATTTTTATATTTCAAATTGTGAAAGATTATTAAAAGAAAAAAAAAAAAAAAACTGTAACAGTAGTAAAAATATGAAAAATGTTGTTCCACATATGGACGATACTTCAAATATTTCACTTATTTTTTGCACAATTACTCGCACAATTCTGTATTTTGAAAAGTCACAAACTTCGTCGATTGCGCAGCTAACAAACAACGCTTCAGAAAAGCGACATTCCGGCGCAAAGAGTCTCTACGAAAGAAAAAAAGAAAAAAGAAAATAATCAATCTCACGATGTACCATGCCGCAATTTCTCGCAATCGACCTTTCCCAAAACAACATTTCAGCCCAAAACAACGATCTGCCCCCTTGAAATGAACAATTTTCCAGATAATTTGTCTCCTCAGCTGCCAACAAAGGGAATCTATCAGCGACGAACGTTGACCGTCACCGATGAAGTCCAGCAACTATTGAGACTGTCGAGGGAATTCGGTCGAGAAGAAACAGAGAAATCCAGGAAGGATCGACAGACCGGTGAGAAGAAGCCCGTAGGAAAATAGGAAGGTTCTGGCACGCGACCAGGTCGGGAAGCAGCATCCCGCGAGCAGGTTTATCGCCGGCAGCTTGCCTCTTGCGGGTATCTTTCTACGCCAATGGGGCATCTGGTGTCGGTTCGTAGCACATGCCATGCATCTGCTCCGTCGAGGTACTTTTGTTGTCTTCAACGTTCGTCCGGCGAAAATAAGTCCAGGCTGCTGTTACCAAGGGAATCTATGCGCTTTTTCAAAGTGTGAACGCCTCTCGAACAACCGTAATCGCAATCCGTAATACAATCGCAATTATATTATTCACGGATCTTTCGTTCTTCAGTTCTCCGACGACTCGAAGTCGAAACACGATCGTCCTTTCTTCCGAAATCTTTCTGTAGACGTTGAATTAGTATGAACTTCGAATCTGCATTTCTGCCATCGTCTGCCAGTGTCTCACTCGATTGTCAATTTAGAAACTTTTAACATTCGATCCTCGTCGTCAACGATGTATGTACGTATCTTGTATTGCATACTGTAAATTAGTATTTTGCATGCGTGCATGGAACAAGGCATGATCGCCTGTCGGAGGTTCTCGTTATCATATTGCTACAAATTGATATCTAACACGAAGCTTCAATTCTAACGAGTATCTTCTTTACAATAATACGTGTCTACAGTCGTCTATTGTATTCTCCATCTTCGAATCTCAATTACGTTTTTATTCCGCTCTAATTTTGCAAAAGGTGATACTTGTAGGTACGATGATCGATAAATGATAAAGTCACCGTACTACAAATATAATGAATAACTATATACTTTATTATTATTATTATTATTCTTTATAACTGTTATTTAACAATATTTAAACCGAACGATGAAAATTAATTGATTAAGTATTTATACACTTTTAATTGATAATAACTTTAGACTGTAGACTGTAGACTTTAGACTTTAGACTGTAGAATGTCGATTAACTCTTTTACAACTACTATTTATATCTTCGCTAATTTGTTATGTATCCTTGACAATTATTTACAAACATTTCCTTTCGTAATTTTGTTAAAATATTGATTTTTTTTACACGATTCCTTATTTTCGAGTTTCGCAAAATTGGCGCATTTCGTAAATTTATCTGAAATGAATTCTTCGACGAGACGATTGAGAAATAAATGTCGCTGGAATAGACGTCGCTACATACTTGTTAGTAGACTGCGGATTTTTATGCATTTGTGATAAATTTGGTGATGCAAAAATGTGATAATGTGAAAAAAATACATAAATTATATATTTATCGTAATATTTTTATGTATATAAATATTTACTGCAATATTATTCATTATTATAATGTTATATATATTGAGTGATTTATGAAACAAATTTCTTGAATTATGTTCGCGAAAATTTAAAAATGCATGAAAATCCGAAGTCTACTCATTTAGAAAGATGGAATTTAGAAAAAACAGAAAAAGTCAAGACTTATTTTATACCGATAATATCAGAGATATTCGCACGTTTTTATCTTCTTCTCGCTTGATTCTCATTTGGAAAGAAATCATGCTAACGCTGATTTGCTCTCGAGGTAATTAGCAATCGAGTGGAACTTTGTCGGCTTCGATTCGAATCTCCTGCCCGATTTTAATCAACGACGATGTCTTCCAGTTGCAAATGGTTGTTAGATGAACGAGACTGATTTCGTGGGGAACGATTATATCTTGCAACGTCTGGTTGAAAATTGGAAGATCTTGCGGATACGCTTGACGAGAGTTTAAGTTCTTCTAATTGGATGGGTTTCACTTCATCTTCTCGAAGATCTTGAAGTAATGAATGACGCTTGATGTTTGATCTTTTAAGACCTTCGTTTGAAGCTTTTCTGTTTGAAAATTTCAAGATCTTATGGATATTCTTGACGAGAGTTTAAATTCTTCTAATTGGACACAGATATCTTTCTTTTTCCTCGAAAATCTTAATAATTCTAATTATCAGAAATCAGAATTTTGAAACTTTTTATCACGCTTTGAGCATCAAATTTCTGTCGAATATCGTTTGAAAATTCTAAGATCTTATGACGAGAGTTTAAGTTTCCCCATTATGATGAAAAAAAAAACGTGTCATCTTGTTAAAGGGGAGCGCGAATCTCGAAGGTCCGGAAGAGATTAATTTTCTGATATTTTCACGATAATTCTGAAACTCCCTATTGTAGTACCATTATTCGAACGTAAAGTCTTGTAGATTTCTGTTTTAAAAATTTCACCATTTTCTCCCGACGAAGACAAAAATTTCCGCATCTAGAGGGTTTAAATTCCAACGAACAATAAATCCAACGTGCAAGTTCTCGGAATTGCCATTCCAGTTTAGAATCTTCATTGAAAGTTACCAACAACTGCCTTTGAAACTTTCTGCTATCACTCGAACGTGGAATCTCTATCGAAACTCGTGAAGTCTGATAACGTCCGCTTCTCTTCATTGATATGGCATTCAATGTTCAGCTTGCCTCAAACGAGAAAATTCCGAGATTTGGATCTCCCTTGGCGAAGTTTTGCTAATTAACAACATTAATAAACGAAAATTTTCATTGAAACGATCACGATGATCCGAACTTTCTTCTACCGTGATGAAAACGGTATGTCGGATCATGATACAATTAATATCATCTATTAATATAATCATTTTAATATTATTAAATTAAATAATAATGAAATAATTAGACTACAGGTTTTCTCGCAGTGTCATGAAAATAGAAGATCATCGTCACATATCAAATATATCACAAGCAAGCATTATACCTTGGATATTCTATGTGTTCTTTCACGAAACTCCGCAGTACGGTAATAAGTAGTATAAACTGGCCGAGAGCCAAAACAAAAGAAGTTTCACTAACTATTCATCATTACATCCGTAACGATCTGACAGTGTTGAAAAATATTCGAAGAATCCATGTACACACCATTTCACTTGCAAAACCGATGGAACTCGATACTTCCACGTTCCAAGCACCTACTATCAGCTACTTCACGCTGGCAGAACTCTCTCGATACAAAAAAAAAAAAAAAAAAAAAAAAGAAAGGGACGAACGAATCCTGGTTCCACGAATATTCATGTCTCGAATTTTCCAATCGACCTATTACGGGGAATTCGGTGGTCGATCGACAGAAATGATCTGTTCGCAACCCTTTCTCGTATTTTCACCCCCGCAGCTGACGAGCACGGGGATACCACCTGACGGTTCGGCCAGGAACAGCTGTTCGCTCCCCTTCCAGCCACCCCTCCTCTCACTCTGTCTTTGTCTCTCTCCTTGTCCACGGCTGCTGCACTCGAAAAAATCGAAACGATTTCGTCTGGAGGAAAAAAAAGGAAGCATCGGGCCGGCCTGAACACCCGGCAGGATGTTCCCGGGGATGATTAGAGATCGACGAAATTAAGAGGGGGCGAATCAAACTTGCGCTAGGGATGACCGGGAACCTTGAGTTCGTTCGGACAGTTCGAGTTCAACGCGACTGATGTGCTAGGTGGGACCGATTTTTTAAACATTTGCCAAGTTAGTAAGCTGCGAATATCTATGAAATATTATTTGTAACTATACTGTGAATTAATTAATTAATTGTACTATCGTATATTAATCATACAAATAAAATTCATCGCTTGCTGAAATTACTTTTTGATTCTGTATTTTACAAAATAACGTATTATGTTTATCATTACTCGTAATTTTATGATTTCGTTTTAGAATTCATCGTTACTCGCATCATCTTCATGCAACGATACAAACAGACATTACTTAACGAAAGTAAGTCACTTGTTTCTTGAAAAAAAATCACTTAAGCAGAATCGAAGCATCAACAGAGACAAAATTATTCATTTTAGCACTTTCAAGAGACTCGAAAATTAAATCACGACACACAATCCACTAATTATTTCGATCAATTTACATACATACGTACAATTAACGGAATGATCGTCGAGGGAACAAGGTAACGAAAGATGAATTATTTTCGCCGCTGAAGCCCGGTTCAAGATGTTGAAGAATCGTACTTTTACACGCTGTTTTACAGGTCGAGCGAACGCTCGAACAATTTTCTTTTTTTTTTCTCTCTCCCTCCCGTCGGGGAACAGTTGTCTCTTCAAGATGCGCCATGTTCCTCGCCGCAGTAATGTCCACGGAATGTCCACGGGCAATTGCGTTCATTTATCTCGCATCGAGCGACAAACACGTTGGTGGTTTCCCCTTGGTGGAAGAAGATTAAACACGGTCAGTATATGAGGCACGAGGAAGCGAAACGATAAACCCGTTGTCGTTAACCGAAAGATAAATTTTTATTCCGTCCGACACACAAACGCGCAACATACACACACACATACACACACAGACAGTATGGCTGGTAGAGGAAGTTTGCTTAAAGATCGAAGGCTGATCAGCCGATCAGCATCAACCCTTGTAATGCGCTAATTAAACTCGGGAACCGGTTACCGGGCATTCTCTTCACGATCGAGAGAGAGTACCGGCATTGTCGTTATCGAGCTGGTTTCCTCCGCTCGTATCGCACTTGACGAAGCGTGTCTGTCTTCGGCCACGTAAAGTTCATTATTCCGATATTTGATATCGCCGATATCGCCGATATCGCCGATAATGCCGGAGTAATTGAAAGCGATATCGGCGTTCTCTTTCGTTCTTCCGGTCCTTTTCAGCTTCAAGTTATATAGACTTCAAGTTGAAAGTTATGACATTTCGGTGATGGTCTCTTGTCTCTGTTCTTGCTTCGTTTTCTGCGTTTCTTTCTTTCCTCTTTTTCCTTTCTTTTTCTTTTTGCATTACAAAGTTGTTTTTACATTAAGACGAATTCGAAGGAATCCTTTGTGTCTTTGGAGTTTTATCGTTTCCAACGTTTCGCTGGATCGTTCCGAAGGATCGAGAAGTCAAGGTGAGCACGCGGCACGAGCCAGGCCCTAATCAGAGATCGCTGTTTCCTGGCAGATGTTTCTGATTTTCCAAAATGAGAGAGGAGACGGGCCCGTCTTTCTTTCTTTCTTTCTTTGATGACCGATTTTCTTGGAGGTATCGCGTGCAATTCCTCGATAAAATTGAAGATATACATATGTATTTCTTTCAATGGAGTGTTCATTTGTTGAATAATATTCCTGATTTTTATCTATAATGTCTCCTGGATCGGAACTTGACTTCCTTTCTGCTAAATGAAAATACATTTTTATTCTGTTAAATGAAAATATGACTATTTCCACTTAATGTGACACTGTTCATAAACTAGCTTTATGAATTCTCTCCTGAAAATATCTTTATCTTCTTTTTCTGAAGTATCTTCTGGAGCTATATTAAAAATATTTTTTGCTATTAAAAAGGGTAGTGAATCTATCTAAGCATTCAGCTAACTGAATGCAATATTTCTTATCTATTTTCCACACTCGTACGTGAAATCCATTTATCTTTCTCCTTTCTTTTTAACACAAGAGTCGAATTATAACATCATTGTAGTATTTTGTAGGTATTCATAGTATTTCAGTAGATGTTTCAATATCTTGGTGAAGGTTCGATAAGTGAGTCCAACTTCGTCAAATATGTACAACCACTTCAAGCTTGATCATTCATCAACATCATGAATTTTCGGAATGAATTGCGAGACAAACACGAAACAATTTCGAAAAATACGGCGTTGCGGTGGAAAGGTGGGCCAAGCTCCATGAGCACGGTTAGTAGAAGCCGGCAGATGTATACTTCCGGCAGCTGTAAGAGTGGTGTCGTGTGCCTTTATGCTGCACGCGCCGATTGGCCATTAAAGAATAGGCGCAGCTGGGAATTCGATGATTTCCAGTGAAATCAATTTTCTGAACCAGTCTTTTTTTTTTCAAATCATTAGGAATTCTAGGCATTAATCTCTTGCAGCTTGCGCAATTAAATATCGAACGAAATAGTTATCGGACAATTGATCGTTATTTCGAATAAAATAAATCTTCTCATCCATTTTATTAATATCACTTGATCATCCGTCACTCGAGTCATTTTTATTATAAATATTTCTTGCGAAAGTTCTAGACGTTTTAGAATTGCAAATAATTTCTTTGTTGTCTACGTAACAACAAGTTAATTTTCTACCTTTCAATTGCACGCATCACTGGCTAATATTTGAAATGAAATCAATTTTTTCCAGGCTCAGTCAATTAATATTCTCCTTCGTCCGTGAAAAGTTTGCTCTTCTCTTTCAGAGCGTCGATATTTAATTAAATCTCGAGTGAAATAATCGCCCGCGCGTACCGATCAACCATTATTTTAAGCGAAATCAATTTCCTGACACGATTCATCGATGTTATCCTTCTTCTCTTTGCATTCTGTTAAACCATTCCATTAGTTTCACGTTTAAAATCACAATTAAAGCAATCCGTTTCAATTAAATATTTAATGTATTATAAAATTCCAGATGACTTACAAGGAAGAAGTTAGTTCCTTTCTCCGAGAGAAATTTGCATTTGATTAAATCGCCGACGAGGTAATTCTAATCTGAGGCTGAGAATTTCCTACAAAAAGCGTAGGGAGATTATGGAATATACGGATGGAAGTTTGTACAGAGACACGTGTGATAATTTATACCTGGTTTTTATCGCGCCAATGGGAACGTCCGACCTTTTTATTTTTTCTTCTTCTTTTTTGTTTTTGTTTTAATATCTTGCAACTCGCTGCACACATGCTGGAACCATCTGTCGTTGTACGAAACTTTTCACTTTCATAGTTACGGCGGCGAGACTTTTATTGCCGGCGTGCACATCGCATTTTCTGTTCTAACATCTTCGTGCCGTGCAACTTTTCCTCTTTTCTCTTCGCGAGCCGCGAGGAAAATAGCTTTCGCGTTACATTCAAAGCCCGTGGAAACACGCTTGAGCCGCGTATCAAGCTGGAAAAAGATTGGGACGTTGAATCAGAAAACTTTTACTAGCTAGGCTGCGGATATTTTCAGTCCTTTTGTGTTAACTTCGGAGTTATCACACGATTTTCACTATTAATTTGATACTACGTCAATGTTGGTTTTTTAGTGTTGGACGATTAATTTCCAATGAAATTAATTTTGATAAAATATATATAATACAATGATCAGTGCCAGATGATTTTCAATATTAATTTAATATTACGCCAATGTTAATTTTAATATTGATTGGTGTCAGATGATTAACTTAAACTGTCAATAATATAAATAGACATATAATTTCGACCAGAAATTGTAGGATATCTTTTCTCAATATTAAAATCTTTAATTCTAAAATGGCAACCAATATTATACAGATATTATTTCTTAAATGTTTCTGTTATGAATTTAATTTGTTTTAATCCCATAAGTTAACACAATAACTGAACTCCAGATTTTTATTGTTTATCAGGTAAATCAATTTTCTATCAAAGCTCCAATTTTAAATATTCAAGCAGAATTTTGGACATTCTTTCAATTTATTAATTAAAGTTAGAATATTGACAACGTTCACATTCATTTAAAATCGAAAACGCAATTCAATGTACAACTATATATATCCTATATAGTATGTACAATGTAGTAATTCCAGAATATCTGTTGAGATTTTCTTCTTTGATTTATCTTTTTTTAGATATTCGCACAACGTGACTGACTATATATACAGGTTAAATTTCTGTTAAAAGAAACCAGGATTACTGTTGAATTAAATTTTTAAACGCGAGGAAATTTGTTGGCACAAGCTTTCGGAAACAAGCGTGATTCAGCATGAAGAAGAAGAAGAAGAAGAAGAAGAAGAAGAAGAAAGGATAATTAATTTGGAGGGATCTCTATGTGAGAGAAATGGCCAAGAGATCCCGGAAGATCCGGGCATATTGTGCATGGAAACAGCGGCGTCTCTGTCCAAACTATGCTGTAATTCGAGTGATTCTATCTTCGTCGTCTGCATCGACGTGCTACGATTCTCGGACGTGGCAATTCAGCCAATTTACTCGATTACCCTGACGTTCCACAATGGCTTGCCAGAAGTCCCCATGACAATATCGTGGACATCGTGGAATGCAGACAGATCGAGCTGAACCGACCCATTCTCCACGCGAATTCACTGCCTTTCGCCACAATATGAATCTACCAACCGGATGGGAGAATAATGGAAAAATTATAGCTGCAGTGGACGACATTTGTGGAAACGTGTCGACGAGAATATTTTCTTGGACATTTATTTTTATTAATTTCTCCTTAACAGTTTAGAAGTCTTCCAAAGACTGGCGGTCCAAATTTCCTGAGACTGTTTACGTATCTCGACGCAATTTCGTTACAAATTGAATAAATATTCGCAGGGCACGTTGGCCAGAATATTTCGAAACGTTTTCGTGAGTTTTTAACGACGAGAGGTGATTAAAATTTGGATTAAAGAAGAATGATGACCCACGTTCGTGATTTTGACAGAATAACATTTGTGAATCAATGGTTGATTGGAATATTCTTGTGATTTTTCACCAATAAAACAACACTCGAAATTTTCACGTAGTGGATTTGATCATTCAAATTAATGACTGCAATGTATACCGAATTGAATATTTCGTTTCTTTCGTAAAGATAGCAATACAATTCTAGACTCACAAGAAAATTAAAAAAAAACTCTAATATATTCATCGAAGCCTCCACTTCATTATTCAATCGTTTTCGAGGAGAGATACCGTGAATAAATAATTTAGAAGACCAAGTAATTTTTAGCAAAAAAATATCAAATTTTTCAACCAATCGACATAATGGTAAATTTCAAGATTTCTCAGATTTAACAGAGGTTGAAACAAGTGACAGAAAACGCACTTGATATTCTACGAAGATCTACAAATTAGGAAAGATGTCACACAATACTGCTTGGAATTCCAACTATTTCATGTCTTGTCATTCGGTTAAACCAGATGGCAATTAACGTTGATTTACCGATAACTCGCTTGCATAACTATATCCACGTGCAGACGTAGGAACAACGATGTTTACAGACAGTTTAATCAAAGGCTTCGATATTCAGTATGACAAACTAATTTCGAGGAGCACGTCTGTTTAAACAGCTAGAAAATACCAGCAGCACGAAAATTATTACTAGACAATGAATATTTATGTAAACTGATAGTTTTACGAACATCGTTCGAATTAAAAAAAAGAAAATGGATCTTTGAAAGAAACTGGAAAATCTACTTATTAATTATCGTGAAGTGTACTGTAAATTTTATCATCTACGATAAGAACGAAAATGTATCGTAAAACTTTTAAAACGAAGTAGAAGAGAGTTGCTCACGAGTGTTCAGATATTTGATCAATTTGTAGCGAATACGAGTAAATTTATTGAAAAATTTTTAAGTAATAAAATTTACGGACACGATATACGAATTTACTAAAAAAAACATAACTATAATACATTAGATTTTAAACCAGTTGTGCGTTTAAAATACTGAAATTTCGTCCAGAAAGCGAAATAAATAGTTTTGAAATTAAATCAGAATAAATAACAGATAGTACGTCAAATAAATTAAATGATAAATTACGCTGAAATAATAAGTAGTATCAGATCTTACGTCAAATATTCGAATCGTGCGTCGAATTCACTTTGCAACCTAACAAGGAGACGTTGAAATTAAATCAATGAAAATAAAGCGATATTGAAATGAAATTAGTCAAAGTGAACGCCAGATCTCTAAATATTTCTATTTTCCAGACACGCGCGGATTATCACGTCCCCGGTAGCCGCGATTATTTCCAGAAACCGTGAAATCTTCTCCGAAGAAGAAACAAACAAAACAAGCGTTCCAAATATCTTTCGACGATAACAGAGGCAGACAAATGGAGACAGACAATACTCTGGCTTTCGTCGACACGAGTCGCCGAGGAAATCCTCCTCGGTGGTTTAAAAAGTCGTTAGCACGCGAGCAAAAAGACCGGAAGCGGACCGGTCGACTCGGGGGAGAAGCCGAGAGGGTGCGAAACGAAAGAGGTTCGCTCTCCATGGTTGTTCCTCCAGCCCTCCACTAACTTTTTCCCCCCCATATGGCCGGCACATGTGGGTTCCCCATGGTCTGCGGAGGGGGGCAAAGTAATCGGGAAACCAGCTGATGGTCGCCTCGTTTGTTGGCCTCCTTCAGTTACTGTTGGACCGTGCTCTGCTCCGAATCTCGCGGTTCCATCGACTCCTGCAACAAATTCCAGCGAGTATATATCACCGTGGGAAACGGCGTGGTGTTAACTCGTTCGTCTAACTGGACTGGACCGACCAGAGGAAAGGAAGGAAAGGAAGGAAAGGACAGAGAGCAGAGTGTAGAATCGTTGATAATCGAGGTGAGTCTCAGCGATCGAATCTCAGCGACGACGCCATTCACATTCGACGCTTCGCTTTGATTTGCCGTTTGCGAGTGGAAACCTCGGCAACCTCTGGAATTTCAATCAGTAACATTCTTAGTGGTTTCTTGTATGCTAATGTTCACTTGAAATTGCATGCATATGTAACGTTACATAATACATGTGTTACGTATATATTGTGTCGCGTTACGACGTTCTACTGCGGTCAAGTTTGAGGCAAATTTAGAGACGTAATTACGAGACATGTGCAAGGTGTAATTCAAAGTTACAAGATATTTAATGGACAAGAGGAGAGAATTTACACAATGGACACAATACGAGTACTATGTACTACATAATATTACAGTGGTAACAATATTCTGAAATATATATTGCATTTATTTATCATTCCCGTGTAAATGTAATTCTGTTTTCTAAAGATGTTCTCTTATACTGGATAGATCTCAGCAGTCAAAAATGTGTTGCATTCTTATGTATACAGAAATAAACTGACAATTTTTTCAATCTCTGTTACGTGTAATTTTTATATCAGTTTAATATGATCGTTCTATTATAATAGAAAAATTCGAATGCTTTTCTCTCTCTCTATTACATACATAGTTTCTGGGCATCGAGAACATTGTATATATTTGCACCAAGGCATCTTGTAACTTTTATATAAATTTCCAGTGTTTTACCAACATAATTACAATAGTCGTCTTTCATATATATATATATCACAATCTCAATCAAATTTCCAAATATTTTATAATATAATACAAAGAATAATACAAGAGTTTTGATAAAAGTTCTTTTACAAGTGTTCGAATATTTTCGCGAGGCACTGTAAGTTACACTCGAATGAATCTCAAAGTTGATCGAACAATATTTGACGAGGCTGCAATTAATGAAGACTGCAGTCTGAAGGTTTAATTTCCTGCCAGGTTACCGAATCCAGTTTAAAGCTTTTGCCGCTGTTATTAAAGACAAGAGTACAATACAACAAGTGCAGGGATCTTCCATCGAGAGTCGGTGTAGTTCAAAGCTTAATTGCCAGTCGTTAGGTGGTTTAGCAACGTTTTTCACTCTCGATGGCGCAATTAGCACTGCATGCATTAAACTTGTTAACTATTCCTCGAAAGTTTAAGACTTTGTTCGAGAAACGACGCTGGTGGGGGGGGAGGGGGAGAGGGGAGGAAGAAATTGGATTTTACTGCATCAATATGAAATCTACGACGATGAGTGTTTCTTCCAAAATTTTGGAAATTATTTTTTTATGGTTTTACTCAATGTCATTACATACTATAATATACAACTATAACATACTAGATATAATATACGTCACTATATATAAATATATACCAATATATAGTAGTATGTATTACATTGTAGTACATACATTAATTAATAGAGCGCAAATTGAACTCACTCATAGTTTTTAGATCGTCGAATTAAAATCACTCATGATGACGAGTTTTTTCAATAAAATTGAAGGGTCCGAAAATTTAGTGACCAACTCTATTAACTGTGTAAAGTTTATGCACAACACTCACACTGTATACGGTGTAAAATATTGTATCTCGCGACAAAAGACGTAGTTTTAATTGTAGTATTAGATTCAATTGTAGTATTAATTTAGCGATTCAATCGCGTATCTCTTATAACTGATACTCATCGTCGGTGTTCAACTGCTCGTCATACAAAAATTCCATCATTCTCACGGAGCGAGCGTTCGCAGTGACAAGCAGCAAAGTGACAAGCACACGTACAGTAGCACAATTATTTGCGAATCGTCCAAGTTTTCCCGTAAGATTGAAAAGTAGACGAGAACAGTTTGAAACCGGGAGGCGGTCGCGGTTTTACGCTGAAAATATGATCCGAGTTTTTATCTGCTCGTCAATACAAGATGGAACAATAATCCCGACGAGCTGGTGGCCCCGGGAATTGCTACTTTTATGGCCGGGGGAAAAAAGCAGTTGGACTATCCTTCTCTTCTATTTACGTTGGTGGAAGTTTTAAGCACAGGCGATGGGAAGTTTTGAAAGACTCTGGCAGCCACTTTAACTTTTTCCGCTTCCGTTCTGAGCAACGATAAACATTTATCTTCTTCGAAAATTCGCGAACACGAGCGTTTCAACTTGGCCGGCGGACAGGCTTGCCTAGCGAAGCTTGTATTCGCCAAGTTTTCGCGGAATATCGCCGACGATACACCGGCGAGAACGAATTAAAATGGGACGTCGCGCGAATCTATATTTATTACGTAAACGCTGCTCCAGAAAACTTTTATTTCTCCGGAGCAGCGTTTTGGTCTCGCGTTTCCGTTACTGGATCCTCCACGATCCTCACGAAGATTCTACGAATCCGTGAAACTTGCTGCAACAAATGATCGCAGCATTGAACCAAACTAGAGAAAATAAGAAATCAAGATCGCAAAGTGTCTCGAGAATCGCGCGAATCTCATCAACGAAAACTGTCAACGTTTAAAGAATAAAGATTGCACCAGAGAAATTAGAGCGCAAGGAATAGGAAAAATATTTTACAAAAACAAAACAATCACGCTCAAGTCTTTAAAAATTGCTCCAAAATATCCAAAGAAGCCTTGTTTTTTCGTTGTGCTTTTTCCCGTTATCGTGTCGATTTGACGACGGGGGTCAAAGAATTACCCCCTCCCCCCTCTCGAAATAGGTTCAAGGCAACGGAGTGATCAGCCAACGATCATCCTCGCGCCATTATCCCAGCTAATTATTAGCAATTTTCACCGGCCGCTGTAATTTGCTCGACACGGTCGGGAAAACGGCCGGTTTAATCACGGCCCTCTCGGATCTCTCAGTCGTTTGCTCAGGTTGACCGATGTTTGTAGGACGCCGTGTATACACATGTAACACAAGCCTAAAGCCAGGCTCCACGAAATCAATACTCCGCATTACACTGTTACTAAGGATTCCCATCCCCCAACGCCAGATTCACCCCCGTGTGCCACAACCACCGGCGAGGGGGGGTTCAATGGCCAAAATACGGGCCTCCGAGGCGCGTTACAGTTTCGAAACCGAACAACACACGCGCCTCTACATCCCCCTTTCGATCGTCCTCCCCGCTCCCTGCACCATGCTCTTTTTTCTCTCGTTTTCTCTCGTCCCTCCCTCCCTGTTCCTTTCTATTTTACTATTCAAAGCTTTTCGGAGCAGCTCGACTCGATTGCGCGTGGAAAAAAAAAATTGCGCTGAAAGCTCGCGTTGCTTTATCTCGGCGGGTGCAACTTTTAAAAAGCGTTTCGCTGTTCCCCGGCTACCGTTGACCGCGTGAACAGAGTAAGATGGACAGTACGATACAACGGGAGTGCGTTGCTCGCGCGAAACAATTTGCCAATTGCCGCTTTTCTTTCGGTTCGCTTTCTTTCGAAACGGGTTTTCGCTCGAAATCGATTGGTATAATTGGTATAATTGGTTATCGCCGTGATCGTCGCGCGTTCTTCCAACGCACTACGAAGCGGAGAAGCTTGTACGGAATGTACGCGGATATGTTGAAAAGAATATGGAAAACTGCATGGATCGCGTGTGTTGTATTGTAAACACATGTGCGACGTCGTGTCAGAATGAAATGAAGAATCTAATACAAAGAACTGGAAACGCTGGAAAGGATGCTACCACTGTCTGACTTTAAAAATTATTGATTACGAGAAGATAAAACTGGATCTTGTCACTGGATTCACTCTGATTAATCGAGAAAATTAAAGACAGATGTTGCTTAAAATCATTAGATTCTGTATCTAATAAAATTCAGGAATCACGCAAAATGAAAGATTTAAACGTTAGGAATTATATAAGAGTAGGTATCCTTTCTACTTCTCAATTTTTCTTTTTCCATAATAAATGATGGTTCGATGAGACGGATGTTCATTTTACTTTGATATGTATATAAAATATCCAAAATATCCCACCTTTTTTAATAGGAATCTTCAAAATTGCATAGAGTGCATAATAGAACAATTCAAGGATCTTCCACGACGATTCCAAATCTGAAGATTCTGAATTTTTCAAGAAGATATTTTATTTAATTATATTCTCAAAGATATGAACGTATCATATATAATATATTAAAATTTCATTAATACATTAATAATATTATTATTAATATTACACGATCAGAAACCAATAGAAATTAAAATTCACAACCAATTGCACCAAGATGTGCGTGTGATAGTTAACAAATTAATATACAGCGCGAGCAACTACCTTGAATGACAACTTCACGTTGATCTGAAGTTACTCGAATTTAAATGAAGTAATTTGACTAATCTAAACGAGATTTTGTATTTGGAGGAAAGTGTTTCGAGAAGATCGTTTATCATGATAATTAGTAATTGTTGAAATAAAGTGTTGAGAAAGAAGAAAATGGATAGATAGATAGATAGATAGATAGATAGATAGAGAGAAAGAGAGAGAGAGAGAGAAAGAGAGAGAGAGAGAGAGAGAGAGAGAGTAGGATTCTGCAAGGATTAACTGGAACAGTTGTAATACAATCGGGCTCGTGTTTGAAGAACAAAAGCGAATTTTTAATTGGAGCCAGGACGTAAAAAGGACTGCTTGGTGATTTAGATTCTCTTTCTACCGATGGAATAACGTCTGGCGAGTTTAAGAGCTTGCACAATTTAGCAAATGAAAGCAACGTGCTTTTAAAATGGTTTGCGAGAAGGGACTCTCTTTGGAAGATGAAACCTTAAATGAGAACAAAAGATGAACGAGGGAGTGTGTACACCTTTAGAAGAGTGTATCGCTCAGGACTCTTCTTTCTTATTCAGAGGGTACTTCAAGTAAAAAATTACGAAGCGAATCAAAATGATCTTTGTGCAAAATTTCCACAAAAATTTCTAACTCGAATGATTTGGTCTAATTTGACTGAAAATTGTAACAACCATTCTATAGTATGTACTATAACTATTATATAGTATGTAAAATAGTTGTTACAGTTGTCTGTGTATTATTTAAACCAAGTTTTCTTAAAACTTCTCGTTTCTCAGATATTAATGCGAATATCATTAAAGTGATTTCGAAATTAACGAGAGGAAAACTTTTATGAAAGAGATAATTTAGATATCGTGAAATTACTTTGTCGCTTCGTAAAAATTTTATCAGAAACACACACATACACATACACATAAATCATCACGATAAATCAGTCTTCGTCATTAGTCTTCAAAAATTATACATAAATTTCACATGATTTTTTCTGTTTATTTCTCACATCGCTTTTAATAATATTGCGTACTATATACGTCTCTGATAGACGAATAAACAAATAACATCGAGCGTTGTAATTCAGTCTGAAGCTCTTATTCGTAGATCGTCTACGATCCAATGAACACGAATCGAGAGTTAAAAAAAATGTGTTTCCGTGAAATTTCAGATGATACCGGATTCGGAGAGCATTTGTCAGACTTCCGAGTCTGCGGTCAGAAGTACGGACGTGTATCACAAGATTAAGAACACGCCGGAAGGGGAAGCGGCCTCGGTGACCGCCTGGAAGCGATATCAGCAACTAGTGGCGATCGTCGAGTCCAGGGGAGGAAAGTTCAACCGGAAGTCGATGATCGAGGCAATCTTTCGCGGAAATGATCTCGTCTACGCGAGCCATTGATCTCACGATCAACCTTCTAGATTTACGTTGCAATATTTCTTTTCTCTTTTTCCTTTTTTCTTTCCTTTCTTTTTTTTTTTTTTTAAACCAAAGTCAGTATAATTCCTATTTATACAGTGGCGTAGATGGCGGTTATGGTATTTCGACGAATTGAAGAGAATGTAATATTTAATTGTAGGATATAACTATATACTTTTGTGCACTACGTGGGAGATTTGAAAGTACAGAAATGCATAGAGTTATGTATAAGAGTATACGAAATATTCAAAGCAGAGTATTTTATTGTAATGTTCAGTAGATTAGAAGAAATCTCACGTTTAGTTATGCCCGTAAGAATATAAAAACAATAATTACAAGTCTAATGATTCTAATAATGCACACTTGTGAGAGTTTTTGCAGCGTACAAAAATGTATGAAAAAGCGGATAAAATGTGCAAAGAGTCCATGAAATATTCAAAACATAATGTTTGAATGAATGAAACGAATTTAGGTTTTATTTATTAAGTATGTGGAACCAGAAGGAACGAGATCGAAGAAAATGTTCTATTTTTTTGGATATTTTATATTATTTTGAACGTTATGTATCGGATATTTTATTTTTTTAAATTGCGAGTATTTTGGAGCCTTCAAGTTTCAAATGAATGCGGTATATTCGTTAGTTACGTCGATAAAAATACGAAACTACAGTAAAATCGTGGCAATTTTACAAAATTGAGTTATAATTTTGTAAGAAACGTGAATATAATTAAAATCAGTGAGATGAAAAACAGCACAAGTCCAACATTACGAAAATACATAACATAATCGTGTCCAAATTACAGAAACACTACAAAATTAATGACATTCTCATAATATGAAGAGTGAAGTTATTAATTACATATAATTATTAATTTTGGACTCGCGCTGTTCTTCAATTCACTGCCATTCAATTACATATGTTCTTACAGACAGGTATTTAAAATGGAAAAAAGATATTTTATAAAAACTCGGTCAAACTTTCTATCGTCCATCACTGTATTTCAATGTATTCTTCAAAATACTCGATCAATCAATTAGAATTCACGCAGAGGAATAAGTTACTCGTTAAAAATATTATATTTGCAACATTCTATCGTTTCTGCAAACGCACCACGATGAATCGAAACTGTAGAATCCGAGGCTATACACATGCGAAGAGAGGATCTCTCTGACAAATTGACACGTTCGGTCTGTTCGTTCTACGCGACATCGAAACGTCGGGGATCAATTAATCGACGTTTCAACGTGTCAATAACGCGATCTCAGCCCCAGACAGATATACTCACACATCCTTTCTCTTCCACGAACGAATAACCAGTCTCTACGCCACTGACGAGATGCATAATTAAAGTTTACGATCAACGATGCCAAACCGTGTATTGCTAGTCAACGTTTAGCGTAATAAAACGCAGCGTACACTTTAATTAGATGATTAAGCGACGATTAGAGGCTGTCGGCGACAATCGGTGCACGTGACACATTGTAAACTACGGTCAGATTGTTGCGAGAAGATTATACGAATCGCCTTCAGTCCTGATTTTTAGCTAAAAGATTGAACGAGATATTTATCTGCGAAGAAGATGGAGATTTTATCGTGATTTCACGAACATTTGTTCTTTATTCTTGTAAAAGTTGTGGGGAAAATTCTGTTGTTCGATTTCCTTTGTAAAGAACTTTTTTTTTTTTTTTCTTTGTAAAAAGCTGAAGAAATACACTTTTCCTTTGTGAAGAATTTATGGATAGTTATGTTAATTTTTTATTCTTTTACGTTGTAAGTTTTGAAAAATCGAAAGCAAAATATCTTTCAACTCGAAGATTCAGAAATGAATAGAGTGTGGAAGAATATGGAAAATGTGGTACTAGTTACAACAGAATGTTCAACATTTGAGTGAAACAATTTCCTATGTCTATGTTTTTATTGTAGTTAAATCATGAATTTATATGAATGTCCACATTGTAATTATTATTAATAAATTTCACAAGTGGAAAGAATAAAACGATCATTGATGACATATTTTAGCAACAATTCAACAATTTTTTACTTGTTTAAATAACTTATTCAAGCTCGAAGGTTGAAATGCAAGTATTTTTATACTCTCTTCTTTTTATGAAATAAATTTCGAAAAGACGACAATGTTTACGAGAAAGAAAAATCACTAATCACAACATTCATCATTTTAAACCAATTCGGAGGCAATGATTGCAAAGATGAAAGATTACGAGCCGCAATATAAATCAACTTGAAGACAGTCATTACGAGGAAGAGAGATCATGAATCACAATATTCGTCACTTTAAACCAACTACTAAAAAGATTGCCCTCTCTCAATAAAATTACTTACCTATTTAAGCTGCTAGATATTTAACAAACGAACCGTCTTTTATATTTAAACTAGATATTTAAACTATTTACCAGATATTTAATTGAAAAGAGTATTTGTAGAAAACATTGTAAATGCCAAATATAAAATTCTTTAGAAGGAAGAAAAATGTTATTGAATCTTGATCATTTGCCAGCAATGTGTCGTATTTCAACACTAGAATAGATAACTACTTGCGGGAAAAAAATTTTACTTAAACTCTGCGTATTATCATTCGCACGTTTCTCAATAATGGAATTTTCCAATTTCCAGCACTTGCAACGTTTTCTACAAATATCGTTCAATTATTCTCTCTATCGACCAAAGGAATTGACAGGTAAACGCACCTGTGACCACGCACGTGTTGTCACGTATACATATATATATATATATATATATTTAACGAATTAAATAGTAGCGTACAAAATGTACAAGATATATACAAGAAGAAGAAGAAGAAGAAGAAGAAAAAAAAAGGAAAAACGATCTTGCAGTTACAATAATCGAAGGCGATTTTCTAAAACGCGTCGCGCGTTACGTAAACGAACGGTCGATACGGTGGATGTTGTTGCGGGAACAACGGGAGCACATATTTTGCGCATATTTTACAGGCGTTTCTGTTTAGACTTTGTCTGGTATCTACGCGGATCGTAACTCAGCTGTTGCAATTTCGATTCCAGACCCATAAGTTATTACGTCCGAGCGGTCGTGATTTATGGACAGATGACGCACCGCAATGTATCGTTCTATTAAAACGCAGAATCACCGCTTCGAACCAGTTCTCTCTCTCTCTCTCTCTCTCTTTCTTTTTTCGTCGCGAATTTTCCTTTCCATTTGTTTTCTCGCGCGAGTAACGCTGCTCGTACGATTTTTCAATCGTTCAAATATCAATATTAGATATGGGATTTCGGAAGGATCTTTTTTTTTCTCTTTTTTCTTTGGATCGGTCTTCTTTGTGTCGTATCGTTGAAATTAATAGTTGACGAACGAGACAACGAGGAATTAATAATTGACCTTCGTTTCTTTGTACACTTCGATAGCGATTTTCAAACAGAGTTTCCATTCGTTTGTTGTTGAAACGTCATTTCGATAATCGTAGGAGGATGCTTGAGAATATTTAAAAGAATCACTCAGCAGTTCGATTACGATCGAATGATGAAGTAAGAAACTTGCAATTGAATTTTTCTTTCCGTTCTTTCAATGTCGCGGAGAATAAAGTCGAATTTTAGTTCAGATACACTGGAAGTTCTTTGCATTGACACATTAAACTGACAATTGTCATTCAAGAAGACAAGAAACTAACGTATTTGTTTTTTCGCTTCTTCGTGCTTCAATGTAATTTGAAATCTTAATTGTTCCTCCAATGTCGTCCAATGTTCAATTAATCCTTGTTCAAATATCGCTCACAATCAGATAATAATTATACGAAGACGTGGAAGCATGCATTTAAAAGAATCTTTTTTCACTTTGATTATATTGAATCTTGGAAAATTTAGTTAAATTAAATTTAGTTAGTCGTAGTTTCACCACATCACGCACACGTTTTCGTACAATATTTCATGTTACCGAATCTTAATCTAGAAATATCGACAATCAGACCTATACAAGGACTTGGAAAGATTTAAAAGGATCTTTCTACACCTTGATTACATTTTACTCGAAGCTTGAAAAGCCAATGGCTATCGAGCAAGAAAACAAGAAACTAACAATTGAATTAATTAACTTCTTTAACCTGACTGGCTGCATTCTTGCCGACTTTCCAATCCCACTACTTCCGCGTTGCTGTTATATAATTTTCTAGATCTCAGCCGTAAAGGAATTACAGGAGATTGCCTCGCGATTTTTATCTTAGATCTTTCGTTACTCGAAAGAGCAAACTTTTCTACAGCCTTAACGACCTTCTTTACGTGAAGGGAAATTCTGTATATTTTATAAGACCGTTTCTAACATTATACAGTGAGGTGTTTCAGAATTCAAACTTCGCAGGTGAGTTCTAAAGATAAAAGTAGTAAAAAAGTTCACAAATGCGTCGTTAACACTAAAATTAGCATAAAATTTCCACCGTATTTTCCAAAATGGAAAAAATAGAGTGCAAAAACTTCTATTTGTATATCTTACGAAAAATCATTTGAATCTCTGAATATATATTGCTTTACGCCTATAAAATTTTTTAACAGAAATTGGTCATTTTGATCATTTTGGCAGTTCTATTTTTAAAAAGTTATAACAAAAATATGAAACGTAAAGCTGTATATACTTATATGTGCAATTGATTTTGCACAAATATTTCTATATTGTAAAGATAACGAATATTTTTCCATAAGTAGAAAAAACCAAGAAATTGATTTTTTTTTCTATTAATCGTTGAAATTGTTCATATTTTGTGCTATATGACTTTTTAGTGTTATTTTTACCTCTAGCACGCACAGGCTAAGTTTGAACATTAAACTTTGGAACATTCTGTATATGTGTAAGATCAGTACTAATTTTTCTAGAAGAAAAACACGTTTTTTGCGAAAGAACACTTTGCACAGTCTTTTCATTGCACTCGTACCAAGATTTTGGACTTCTCTTTAGAAATGACTCGCCTTCTTTCTGTACAACATACACCCTATAGCTTCTTAAAAGAAAATATTTCCTTATATTATAATGAACACTTTGTACAATCTTCCTTCTCTGTCATTCTATCATCTTTTCATTCAATACGTTCTCCAAAGACTTTGTTTCTATCAAGATCGTCAACTAAATTATTTATCAACCAATATTTTTTTTTTTTTGACAATGGCTTCATTTTAAGGTATTCTAAATTTCTGATTCATTTTATCTTTCTGATAGTATTTGTATGATTAAATTCAAGTTCAAAAATTAAATTATACTGACTTCGTTCACAGCTAATTTGTTCTGACTTTAAACATTGATATTTTTTAATTTTGTCAAAAATTAAAATGGTATACTAGACCAACAGAATTATAAAATACGAATTTTAAATACAACAGAGCACAGAAATCTAAATTTCGAGGAAACAATAAATTCTCAGCTTGAAATTGGAATTTTTTCAATCAGCTCGAAAATTAATGCCTCTGTAAAAGTACTTACATAAATTTGAAGTTGATATTTTCGAATTCTACCAAAGGGAAAAAAAGAGAAAAGAAACGAATCAAAATCTTAGAATGCCCAAAAATGTGGGAGTTTCCAATAAAAATTTCGAATACGAATTCTACCTTGGGGAATTTCATATAAATTCAGTAACGAAGATTTTCTTGAAATCAGGTGCAGATCCGCCAATGTCGTGTCTGCAAATGTCCCCATTGTCCAAATAGCTGACGTCCGAGTTCTTCAGCGTGCTCTTCAGGCTCTCGATCGACAGATTCGGCATCTTTCGTTCGATCGTCAGTTTGTCGAGATCGTTCATCGAGTAGCCGGGGCCTATTCTCGTTTTCTTCAAGTGATACGACTGTATGCTCGGCTTCGTGTCCACCGGATTGCTCCTCCTCTCTTCCGTCTCGTTCTCGATGATCCTCGGCGTGAAAGATCGCATGCTGACCTTTACCTCGTTGGCTCTCTTCGAGGGCAGCAGTTCCACCTGCAAAACCAGCATGTTCTCACGATCTTTTGTTATGCAATCGACGAAAGGCCAATTCGAATGTGATGAAGTAATTCCGATGATCTTCGCGCAAAACTTTCTTCGTTACTGCGTATGGCTAGGCGTGTGGGACTGTTGGTTTAATTCTGAAATATTGGTTTCACTGTGTGATTTGATCAGTTTCGTTTATTGTCGATTTTTCTATTTTTAATTTTTAATACATGCTTTTTGATAGCAAGAAGTGGTCAGTTTCGCAGTTCGAAAGTTAGAGTGTTTCTAATGGAAAATGTAGTGGTGTTTTGAATGGAATGTTCAAGGGGGTAGATTATTTACTATCTTCGTTGTTACGAAAATATTCCTGCTTTTTGGAATTATGTATTTTCTCTTTTTTCGGAAATAAAAAAGTTGTTGTTGGTAAAGATTATTGTAATTTCGCGTATGTTTAATATATTCAATATTAGAAACTCTACTTCTGGAATTATATATTTCTCTTTCTTCAGAAATGGCTTAATTTTTAAATTACATTATGTTTCTTTAAAATAGTTTTATTTTTAACTACCGAAGTGGTCAAATTATATTTTTTTATGGCTGTGAAGTATGGCAGTGTATTTTGAGATTTTAAGAAGTCATTTCTTATGAAATATATAAATAAAAGCTTGAATATTCCATTGAATCATAAAGTTTTTCTATCTTCCTTTATTTTAATGTCTCCGATGAAAATTTTGTGCTTTAATCGACGGTAGTCCTGGTGTTCCTAGTTTTCAACAAATTTTCATTGTGAAATGAAACTCCTCGGTTTACTTGAATTTTCATATGATCAATAGAAATCTGGCGATGATATGAAATGGGTGTTGGGAATGTTACCTTAGTTCCCTTACGTTGGAAGTATTCGAAATCGTCGTTAGCCACTGTAGTTACGGAACAACAGCTTCTACTTCTGCTCCTGTAAGAGCTCATTGTGTCGAAATCTTCGTTCTCCAAGTCGCAACTCTCGTCGTCAGAAGTGTCATAGCCATCACCTTCCTCCTGAGTCCTCTCTTGTTGCCTTGAGTCCTCTCTCTGGATACTTTGTTGCTCTTTTCTCTGATCTTGCTTTTTCAAGTCGTACGTCCTCGAGTCCAACGCTGGTCGATGGTACCTGAAACATTATAAAATATCAATGACAAGTTGCAAGTTATCAATTTTATAATATTTATCTTAAGCAAGATAATTCCAGATGATAACGCGTCAATGGATGTTTACTCTGAATTATATTTTACTCCTCGTTAATATGAAAATTATTTATTGTCATTTTATAATCTCTACTATCTCATTCCAAACTAATCTCTATTCATAAAGCTTCGCCGTTATCAAACTTATTCTAATGCAGGAATTTATTAGTATTGTCCAACTTTTATGTCATTTAATTCTGGAATTTTTAATTCGATCCAATTTTATTACTAATTTTAATTCAGTTACACGAATGTTTAATTTAACAACCAAAATCTTAGTAATCTAAATTACTATAGCCGTCCATACTATGGTATTTGAGAACCAATATTGGTAACTTGTAACTTGTAAAATTTCGCTGATATAAAACATTGTGCAAGAGGTTCCTAACGATACGAGTTTCAACAAAATCAACATATATAACATATATATATATATAATCTTTACGATTGGCATCTAGCATGATCGAAGCTCTGATTTCTCCTCAGAGCGATTTTAGGGCAGCGTGGCTCTTCTTGAAGATTGTTATCCAAACCAATGATTAGATTTTCTAATCCAAGCGCGCTTCTCGCGTGCCTCCTCGGTGGTTCCTCACGGATCTCGTCTAAACTCTTCGTGAACTTCCGTTTGCTACAAGGATCGTCCAGTTGGACCAGATTCTCCATATTTTGACCGAAGACGTCGGTGCTACCGATTTTGCGACGACTTCCGGGTAACTCCAGGAAACTTTCGTTTGGTCTTGGACGTTTCTTCTGTTGGTCGACGGTGTTCTTTCTCGTTGCATCGACGACGTTCGTCTCGTGACGTGGTTCGAAGGTCGAGCTGGTGAAAGAAGAGAGTTCTGCGGGAAGAGAAGCGTAATTATTGTCTTCGTCGAGCGATTGTGTTCTCGGGTAATGCTGTATCCCCATCGTTATCGTACCAGTTTTGCCTGCAACATGATAATTATTCATTTTTTTTTAGTTCTTTTGAAACCTTCGTCAGTAAATTTTCTTGGCTGAGTTAAGGACTTTCTTTCTGAACTGTGGTTTGTCTGTTTACTTTCTTAATCACTAATATGTCGATCAAGGTGTTCTTTGATATTTGAAGTACTGACAATCGAAGTATAGAATTTGTAACAGAGGAACAGAAATGTAAGAGACAGGGAAATATTTATAATATAGTAAAGAACGATTTTTATGTATGTTTTAAAAAAAAATTTCTGCAAACTGCAAGTAATTCCAATTCTAGCGTTGAAAATAAAAAATTCATTTCTCAGACTCTTCCAAGAATCGAATATTTGCCGTGTAATAAAATTAAGAAAAATTAATCTTAAAAATTAAAAATCAATAAAGATTCAGAGCTGATCAACGTGATTATATACAACGTATTATGTAATAATGAATATAGTTGCACACACATGATTCTAGTATTAAGCTTCATGTTTTTATACAGTTAAGAAATTGCCGAAGAGCTGATTTTAATTTAATTGAAAATTTTACGATTAAAAAAATTAATGAGAAATGAGCAATTTGACTCCCGAGCACGATACACGACGTAAATTATATTACAATAAAAATAATAAATAAACATAATTATACATGTACGATTTTAATGTTAGGACGCATGTTGTCAATTAAAAAAGTATGAAAGAATGTTGAAGAAGAGGAGAGGGAACAAATACCCACAATTAATGGTATTTGTGGTATCGTTCGTGAGGAAACGGCACTTTCTATCGGCGAAAGATGATCGTTTCACGAAATTCCTAACGCGTGTTAATCGGGTCAGGCGATGCCTCCCGATCAAAAATTCACAGCGTGTTCCGAGTCGAGAGATAGTAGCCTACTGGGAGCTACTTGTTCGAGTATCCAACGAAATGACCCCTTTAGAGAATCCGTGGATAAGAAGCCATCGAGGAAGATTTAACCGGTGGATCTTTTCAAGTTTAGACGAAATCGCCGTGCTGAAAGATTCAGGTACTTTTTTAATAAAGAACAAAATTTATTGTTTGATTTGATTAAATTCGTAATAATTGTAACATGATATTAAAATATTACATTATCATAATTATAAATATAATATAATATACATTAAGTATATAACTTAATCAAGTTGTATAAATGTAATTTATAATAATATGAATATTTATTTACTGCAAATATATACTTAGTGAATGACTAATATACAACATGAACAGGCATGTTAAAGATTATTCCACTGTGTGAATTGAAATTTATTGATAATAACGGATAATTGATTTGAATACTTTTGTGATCTTCGAGAAATGTATATTTATATGAAACATATCTTGCGATTTGTATAATAGGTAAATAAGCATAGAAATTCATTAAAATATATTACTGAAGTATTCAAACATATTGATTATATTAAAGAGTCACCATGTATTCAGTGAATACTATCTTTCAAAAATATTTAAAATATTTGACTGAGAACTGTCAAGGTAAAAGCTTCACGCTTCGAAATGAAGTGAAATATATATTATCACACAATCATCTTTCACCAAGCTGCAGTTCAAAATGTAGACAATTTTCCATCGAGTGTCTGAATATGTATCTTTCGTGCATGTGGAACAATAATTCTAATTAGAAGATTCCAGACTACGTTTAAAAGTTTTTAAAAGAAACAAAGAACCTATGTAGAAACTTGTTCCATTTACCAAATACTTCACGTTACACATATTTTATACACTTTCGCGTTATTCTATACGCCGTGCGCAACTTCCAGTTTCTCATAAAATGCATAAAAATCCGCAGTCCAGCGGTAATAAATCGCTGCGTAATCGGACGCAGAACGTGCCAATGGGTAATAAATGTAAATGTCAGCGTGTGAGGGGATTCTACATAAATCTCTAAGAGAAACAGAGACAAATAGAGAGAGAGAGAGAGAGAGAGAGAGAGAAGAAGCAACAAATTTGAGGTAGCTTGTCGGAAAATTGGGCTACATATATTGTAAATATATATAGTGTATATAGTATATAATATATATATATTTATATACTATATATATATATATATATATATCTTGCCTCTGTTCTGATGATTGTGCAACCGGCCGTAGAGGCTTCCGTTAGTCAAGGGGAACTTGAGCCCGTGGTTCAGGTTCAACTGCAGCTTGTACTCGGCGTCATGCTCGAAGTGGCGAAACTTGCCGTCGATGCCGCCTGCAAAAGCGCGTAACAAGGTGAGATTTTTTTTCTTTCTTTTTTTTTTTTTTTTTTTGTGAAATCGTCTAGAAACAGGGCCGCAGTCCCCCTTTCCCCCTTCGTTGCGAAAATATTCGCTCGCTTCGCGATCTATTAGCGAGCCGCGAAATGAAAACGCGCGGTGAAAACCTGGGATTCGTTGCCTTCTCGCGGACGATAAATCATTTCACAGACATATGTATATATATATATATATATATATATGCACAGCCCTGTTCGAAAGTCTCGGAGCAAGTAGGGCGTTTGTTTATAAAACTGGAGAAGCGAAATGATAACTCGCATGGCAAAAAAATCATTTAATTGTATTGTATTATACTGTATTGTATCAATTATTGTATTTAATTGTATCATAAACCAGACGTGCAATAATGAAAAAATTTTCAATTAATGAACATTCGTAATGATTAATTAATAATTATTAATCTATCTATAACATCCAATGCAATATAATATTTTAAAATCTAATTTACATAGAAGAAAAGTAGAACTATATTCTGTGTTCCCTAAATTTCATAAAATTATACTCTGATTATTAAAATCACATTCTAAGATTATATCCTATATTGTACCCTGTGTTTTCATTTTATCACGTTATTGCGCATAAAAAAGAAGGATATACGCGTATAAGAAGCCAAGGAAGCGTCGTTGATGAGAAGAATTGTTGTTCTTTCCTTTCACAATCACGAAAATATCGGAACGATCGATCATCGAGAGAGTATTGTTTTATAGAGGGAGAGAGAGAGAGAGAGAGAGAGAGAGAGGAATGAAAATACGAATAAATGGCGCGAGTCAGAGAGAAATTAACCGCGGATTATGCGGTTAGCAGGATTGCGAGATGATCGACTGTCGCGTAACTGATATTTTCCCTTGGAGATTACGCGTTCGATGCAACTTGGTTTCCCACGCGTGCACTCTGGGTCAACTGCGTTGCATTTTTCATCCAGGTGCCATTCCTCGAGGAAATATCGTCGGATCTAATAATCGTATTTTAACGCGGGATTATAAGAAAGTATAATTTGCAAGTAACGAAGTCTACAGGCATTAGGTCATCTTATAAGTATTACATTTGTCAATTTTCACACGGTAGAAAATAGGGAATAGAAATCAATTGACGATGAATTTTTACATTTTTTAATATTTCAGTTTTGAGCTTTCGTATTTTTTCTTTTTTTTCTTATATTAAGTTTCCTGTTCTTTTGTGAAACTCCTCGCGGTAACGATTTCCATTGTTTTAGACATCAGACTCTCAGAAAAATTGCATTATTGGGGGGGTTAGACTATATAGATATTGTTGACAATCAACGATCACTCAGAAATCATATCTTTAATCGTAAATGATAAACGAGTACGACGTGCGACGAATAAGACACAACAAATAAATGCAACGAACAACGTGATAAAAGTTCAAGTGGTTTATCCAAACTTTTGGGCGACACAGTATGTGTGTGTGTGTGTGTGTGTGTGTGTTCACGATTTTCGTAGGAAATCTCAGCTCATCATTGTCAGATTACGTTACGAACGCAGAACCACCTACCGTGAGACAATCTCCTGGCGTGATCCTGTTTCGTGTACACCTTCGCGACGTAGCGACAGAACATTTTGTCGAACAACGCCAGAAACACCGGCAGCAGGGTGTCCTTCACCAGAGGCAGCCAAGTCGCTAGATTCTGGGGTGTGCAGAAATCCCTTAAGAGACCGGGCTTGATGGATATGACCTGCAAAAACGAACAGAAGATTGTTTCCTGCTATTACCACGCTCCATTATTCCCCATCGTTCGTTCTCGCTTCTCCTTCGATTTCTTCCCTCTTTTACACCGGATATTCCCGACTTTTGAAATCCAGTGTTCTTCCCTCGTTTCTTAGGCCCTAGCCCAGGGGTCACCAAACTTTTTTCACAGTAGGCCACATAGCTGACGAAAATGACGAGCGCGGGCCGCATAATCACTAAACTACGTTCAGCATTCCGTGTTGATCATGGGTGAGTGGCATGCAATGCACAAAAAACAAGGACAACCAACATATTTATCGACTAAAAAAGTTATCAAAAAAAGCGACGTTAGCAAAAAGACAGACCTAGTTACATCAGACCTAGTGTGTACATATCCGAATTTCACGCAAATTCAAATACCGTAGTTTGGTGACCCCTGCCCTAGCCTCAGCGAACGAACAAGTACAAATATTCAAAACTCTCGGAAGTTTTCAATCTGCTCTTCAAATCGCCGCGCTGTTCCCCTGTTTGGAGGCATGTCGATTATCTCTCGGCGCGTCTTTTGCGTTTCTCTAACGAGGTGTTCCAGTCTGTTTGCAGAAATGTGCAAACAAACGGGATGTTTGATGTTTTGTCAAAAGAAAGCAAAAGGGAACTAATTATAAATGGCCTTCGGCCAGTGTTAGACTTTTTAAGTAAGATTAAAAGATCGTTAAACTTTCGATTCGGGAAATTATTAAGATAAGTGTGAATAACGGCTTGGAGTTTATTTTAAAGCGTGGATCTCCACTTTCAGAGATCTTTGGATGATCTTTTTCGAAGATCATTCCGGGAGTGGAAAAGTGAAAGACGCTTCTTTCATTTTGATAACCTTTACAAATTCGAACGAATCCGAAAGGATATTGAAAGATATTTTCTTCAGGACTGAAATTACCATGGATTTGAAGCTTGGAGCCTCTTCCTTAGAATGACATCTCTGAAAACTAAACTAACGCAAGATACGTCGTGTAGAGGTTGCATGAAAGAGCAGCTTCGTTCTTTCATCCCCAACATGATAACAAAAAGAGACCAACAAAAGATTCTAAGAGAAGACACTTTATGCTTTAAAATAAGCTCCAAATCACTACTGTAAGATTTTTGTTTTTTCATGAAATCATACAATTACGAATTAAATGTGATCCTTTAATTTTACATACAAATGTATTATTTCCTCAATTACGTTCCCTGAAATCTTCGAATCGATCAACGTTTATATAAAATTTATAAAATTATGCATTTCATGTTTCTTTGTTCTTCTTTATTTCTATCCGCGTGGTACCTCGAGGAAAAGTTACAACACCTCATATACATATTCGACCCTGTTACATTATCTTCAATTCTTCCTCAAAGTTTTCCAGAATTTATCCAGAAGAGATATTCCGTCCCCTCGATTGACAAGTATTTCTCGGGAAAATCGTGTCAGAAACGATAGGCGACGGAATGCGATCGCATGCGGGTAATTGTTCAACTCGTTTGACGAACAAGTGACGCGTGCGCTTTTACAATCAATAGCGGAAGTATCAGAATGTTTCAAATGACTTATCTCTGATCTTTCCTTTTTTCTTTTTTTTCTTTTTTGTGGAAATTTTATACAAATCTTTTACGACGTATACTACGTGTACAGTGTCCCACGAAAGTATTCGAACATTTATTCTCGTACATTTTTCAAATGTTTCATTAACATTGTAATAAGAGGTGATTATTATTATAAATAAAACGGAAGTATATAGATAGCAGAAAAAATATACATATAGAAATTACAAGGTATTTACTGGGAATATTTCAACAATTAAAGAAATATACTGTACATTTAATAAAAAATTAGCATACAGCCTGAAAGTGTCAAGGATGATCTCGTTGAATATTAAAACTTATCAATACGATGTGCAATTGGTTGTTTAAATATTTTTACGACTTACATCCACGAATTATATATACTTGTATATAAATACAATTTTCAAATTTGTTTCAAACTAGACCGATGTAATCACGACAGCCGTGTTTTACATTTACAGTGCCGACGATTTACGTTTCACATAACGCTAACAATAATATAAAAATAATATGAAAAGTTTCTAGAACTGTTCGAGCACTTCCGCGAGCAACTGCACAAACAAAAATTTCTCCGATACGAGTTTCGTAATTTAATCGCTAGTAATTCCAGCGTTAACGTAGCGACGAAAAACGAGCAAAGAAGCGCGTCGAGGGCGCGAAGAAAGAAGACAGAACGAGGGAAAACGTCGAAAACGCGCTTGCTTACGTGTTTCGCGGCGCGTTATGATACACTTTCGATTTTAACCGGCCGCGAGCGGAAAATCTGCCAGTGAAAACTGTGCTCGGTCGCGCTTTCAAAAGCGCGGCTCTTTTTCTCTTTTTTTCTCTTTTCGTTGTTGCGTGAATAAGTGCGTTCGATACACATTCGGCGCGTAATAGCGCGTGAAGGAGAGACAGGGTTGCGATGGAATTCTCCGCGAGAAGGGGATTCGGAGTGTTAGTGGTTTAAAAATAAAAAAAAAAAAAAAATGTTTCTACGAAACAGTGTTTCTCCCTTTTCTTCAATTGCAATCATGCTCTCATGACGATCAAGCGTCCTTAAAATGTTGAAAAATTAACTGGAATTACTCTGTAATTTTGTGATATTTGTTATTCAAAGACCTACCAACTCGTGGAGCAGTTTTTATATTATAAAAAGTTGTTGAAACTGTCAGGCTGTATTTTTCTATATATGTTCTGGACTTGTCCATTCACTATACAGATGTTACAGATGTTAGAGAACTCATTACAAAATTGTAAAACAGAAACAAGGAGCATGAAGTTCTCTTCTTCATTTTAAATTCATTAAAATTTCGTCTTCAAATGAAATTCGTTTAGTTTCAGATCACTGAGGATTGATAGCTTTCTGCGTAACTTGGCTTAAATACTCTGGTACTATTCCACCACTTATTCTGTGCAAAGGTAAATACTTTTAACGATGCACTAAAAATTCACGTAATACGTAATAGTTTCACATAACAGGGATTTCGACAAAAATACCAGGATTTCTCGAATTTTTGTCGTTTCAAAGTCCAATAAAACAGCGAGGAAAAATCGCGCAGCAAAATTTCAAAGAGTCGTCGTAAAGAGAAAATTTTCAAATTTCAAGAACCAACGAGTTTAGTCAGGAAATGAAATTTTTTAATATTTGAAATTCTCGAGAATGGGAGTACCTTCACTTTTCCACCCGTTACACAATGTAAAAATATCTCTGAAGAAATTCAAGACAAAGTCAAACAAAGTACAGAAGTTTCCACATGAGTTTCTTTCCACGCACACACACACACACACACACACACACACACACATATATTTTAATAAAACATCGAAACATAAGAAAAAACTAATTTTATTAATTTCAAATTAAATTAAATTTAAAATTACGGATTTACTTTGCTAGGAAGTGATTTTTGGCCCACTCTGCAGAAGCAAATTCACGTGTTGAAACCAACAACCAAATATGCCAGCGCATGATTCCTTTTCACAAAGTTATGGTAGTTGTTTGTAAGTATCATGCTATGTGTTCACAGTTCACGCTTCTCACTTGTGTGCATAAAAGAATTTCGACAATTTCAAACAGTTCTCCGAACATTGTTTTCAACGTGTTTCTTATTATTTCTCGTTTCGCCAACAGAGATCCGGAAAATTAGCGGCTACGCGTGTGTTTCATTTCGCGCATATATAATTCGATGTAAATCCAGCCTAGAGCCTAGCTCGGCGATTTCCCAAGCGGCTAGAAACCTTTTCTTGCGTCGATCCTGTCATTAACTTCTGCACTAGCCGAGAGATACGAAATACGACTGTGAACTTTCATTGTTGCGTAATTGGCCACGATTTCTTGCGCGCTTTTTCCACTGGCTGTCTGCCGATATATATATATATATATATATATATGCGCTCTCGTCGAACACCGCGGGAAGGTCGTACATGCTGTTTTATTGAGCCGTGAACCCTCTCCGACTCGAACGTTAACGCGGAACGAAGCTTTAGCTCACAATCCGTTCGGCTCGAATGCTCGAGCATTCTCATTTTTGCAACTATGTATATTATTCGCGCTATTTGTTAATCTCGGATCACATTCTCGGATCGTGGAATAGGAGAAATTAATGTTTTCGGAAGACTTGGAAGAGTTTTCGAAGCTTTGCATCCTTCCTTTATGTAATATTCATATTTAAGTTTGTACGAGTACGCATACATTCAATATGGATTCTATTATATATTTTTTTTAAATATTCAGTAGATATTTATATTCGATATAAATGCTTCAAAATACGAATGAAACGTATAATATATAGATCACATGATGGAACTCTACATATATATGTTTATATGAATGTAGAAAACGTTCATATCATGTTATATGTACATACTATGAACATTCACATGACATTATATATGCATACATACGCTCATATGAATATAGTGAACATTTACATCTCATTATACATATATGCATATGATTCATGCTCATACGATGTGATGTGAATGTGCACTCATATGTACGAATACGTCACCATGTGAACTATGTAACACGTACATATTTTAATCTATTTATATTGAATATATGTATACATCATTTGATACGTGTATGAATGCAAAGATTCTAAAATACCTGTATATGTATATTACGTGTACACATTCTCTTATATAAATTTGGTAGATATAGACACTACTTTAAAAACAATTTTATTCGAGTATGTGCTCGTTGAAAATTGACCAAATATTAAGACAGCTTAGAAAAATAATAAAACGCACGTTGCTATGAAATAAAATATTACAAAAAAAAAAAAAAAATAATATCAAGAAATCCATGAAAATGCCTCTCGACAAATTCGAGCACGTAGAATCTGTAATTTGACCACGCTGGTGACGGCAAGAGAGTGGCGAAACCGCCAGTGACCATCGTGATTTTAATTCTGCCCGGCGATTACGCGCGTAATGACTGATATGAAATCGAAACTAGCGTGCCTTAATTAGATAGACAGGGGCGAAAGGTGCGTGTGCACCTACTGAAAGTAGCTCTCCCGTGGAAAGGGAAACCTCGAAATATCGTTCTATTAACACCGTGAAACCGTTTCACGGACGATGTATCGCAGTTGAATTTCGAATTTCACTCCGTAGAATAGAAGAGATTTCCTTCGCGTGATCTTGCCACGAGGCGAGGGAAATAAAATCGAGTTGGTTTTTTGCGGTACTCACAGGAAAACGTCCCCGCAGATCCCCGTCCCTCGTTTGGTTTGCAGTTTCTACACAAGAAAGAACTTTCGCTTGAACAATTCGAAAAAAAATATAATTCGAGGCTTTCTTCTTTTGTGGCGATTGACAATTAAATCGATTAAATCAGACAGCGGGCAATTCATGTAATTTCATATTTCTACGAGCGTGATCAAGTCTAATTTGTTCACGCAACTAAATGTCACAAGTATATTCCAATATTTGATCTTTTTTCCTTTCATTCGCCGTAAACAGCAATGCCCTGCGATTATACAGAATGAATCGTTATATTTATGATTTGAATCTATCATTATACATCGAGATTCTGCAATCAAAGTGTCCACTTTTTCGTCAAAAGTGGTCAAGCATCTAATTGCATATTAATCATTCAGTAGATACGTGCTTTCGATATGAATATCTTATAATTTTCTCCATCTACGCATTTTTCAGGCTCAAATCTTACCAGTGTAATTGCAATAATCGTTCCTCGTTATGCTGTCGATAGAATTTCGAAATGTTTTTACGCAACGCAAACATAAAAATGATTCTATGCTTGGTGTCAGAATATTCTCTGTATACAATAATGCAATACAACATGTTTCATACTTTGCACGAATACTTTCAAATATCAATTACTTCTAAACTTTCTTCCGTCCGTTTAAAGAGATAATGTAAAATGCTCGCAAGCTCGTTCGGGATTCAACGCGAGTCGTCATCGAGATTGATTGGAGAAACTCGCGGCTGTTCGTGGACAAAGACAGGATAATAATTGCGAGATAAGAGGCAAAGATGAGAAAAGTATACGACGCGTCCCTCATTCTGGAATCGCGTGGACAACCGGGCCGATTCGCTTTTGTAGCACGCGTGCAACAACGCCAGCTAAAAGCGTTAAAATATACACCGCGTGCACCACCGAGTATTTTTCGAAAGATTCGGAGCAGAAAATCTGTTGCTGGATGTTGCGTGGCTGGCATAATTGCCGGGTAAATGGAGATTGAAAAAGACCAGAGGCGTGATCGAGTTACCAGTGAACAAGCTTTCGATCGTCTCTCTCTCTCTCTCTCTCTATTGAAATTCTCTTTTTTTTCGAATATTTTGTAAAAAGCACGGTGAATTTTTTACGTGTTAATTGATCTTGAGTTAAATATTTGGACCTGATTAATCTGGATACTTTAGATATTAAAATTTAGATATATTATAGCAGAGTTTGGATAATTTATGATATACAGATAACTATATAGTATAGTTTAGATAATTTAGGTGTTGGTTTCGGCACCACTGAATTTGAACGCGAGTTTTTTTCACTTTTTCTCTTTAATTACGATGATCTATAGTCAATTAAATTATATGAAGCATATTTTTGCGCTACATCGAGCTAATATTGTTAGCAAAAATTTAACAAGTCCGGATGTTAATAAATTCTCTTGCATAACGACAAGTTTGCTTTTGAAATAGGCTAAGTTGCAGAAGTGGATCCTGTAAATTACGAAACAGCTTCATTCTACATAATATTTTCAAATTTTTTGTACAATATATATATAGAAACAACTTATTAATCTCTAGAGAACCGGAATTGCATAAAAGTGATCAAGAACAGTCTTTCGTTTTTATTAATTTCATAGAATCAATACCTATTGAAATATCTCTCAAATTTTCCGACATACGCGGGTTAATAATCTTAAATTTTATTGACTCATGAATCAAAAAAATACATCATTCTGTTTGGAAAAAAATTTAAAAAAAAGCGATCTTTGTATCTGAAATGAATAAAATGACAAGATAACAAGGTGTTGTTTCTCTTTTGTTTGAAACATCTTCTCGTATTTTGAACAATTAAGAAATAAATTAGAGGTAGTCGAAGTGTGCAGAATTTGGAACAACAGCTCCATAAAAGGTATCAACAGCAGACCAAGAGTTAAATTTCCACGTACTTATGAAAAATTCGATCTCTTAATCGTTCAAATACAACACGTTTGTGAGTGATTTAATTCGCTTAACACTTTGATAAAATTCGTGCTCCTCGCTATTAGAAATCAATCGATAGTGACCAGATATTTATGAACGACAGCGCACTTTGCTTTTCGATTGTTCGTAGGAGTGTCACGATGTTTGAGCAGCTTAGAATTCGAGCGGTTAAATATCCCCGATTTTCTCGATTTGATCGAGGTCGACGAGGTGTCGAAAGGAAAGTGCAACACGAGAAAAAAGCGTTCGAACGTCTGAAAGTTGGGTTTATTCTGCGTTTATTCAGTGTTCGCCAGGTAATCGCTTATGCTTCCGAGTCATCGTGGAAACGTTGAATATTTCCTGATCGCGATGCGCTTAGAATCCTTTTCACGTTCGTTTCGGAGAAACGTGCGGGATTCCGAGATCGAAATTCGACTTCACGCTGAATCGATTTGTGCTTTCGCGATTTCTAACGTTAGAATGTATTAATAAATTACGGGAAATTTAATTGTAAAAATAAAATCCCAAGTTCTGAGTAATATTTATGACGAAGTACAGATTTAATATTTGATAGTAAAATAAAATTCTAAAATTCTACGTGAAAGTATTAAAGTTTCTGTATTAAATATTTTGTTAATTGTGATATCCTACTGTTGAAAACGAATGTTAATAAACTTCTTCAACCCTTTGCCCTGTAAAAGTAAATTTAACAAACTCTGCTGAAAATCAGATTTATTCGAGCTTTGTAATGATATTTTATTCTATTAACGACGAGAATTGATAAATTTAAATTCCAATTTAATGTAGAGCTTTTCGCACGAAAAAGAAAGTTTAACGAAATGAACTTTTACGTATTGTATTATAGAGAAAGAAATAAAAAAATAAACCTTTTTTATGACATAATTAACCGTAATACTTAATGGTAATTTATGCATTCGGTATTAAACATGCAGAATGCTTGTATGAAATCATTTGATGAGATAACGATCGTAAAAGTTAATGAGAAGAGTAAAATTGGAACGGGGGTAAATATTCGTTAGTAGAAATCAATTACTACGACTTAACGCAAATTAACGTCATTAGCAATAGCGAGACCTCGAAAATGAGGTCACGAAAGATGTTTAAAATGGAACGTTCTACTAGCAAAAGAATTCTCTGCATTTGTGAGAAAAGTTCCAAAATACCAAAATTCACGAGATACACGTAATACACGGAAGAATATATAAAATATTTAAAACACAGTGTCTATAACAGGTGAATGAATCTCTATCCTATTTTTTTAAATTATCTTTGCAAAAATATGAATCTGCGTGAATATCCGCAGTCTAATAATAAAATTCTTCAAACTACATCTCTGATGAATGTGTAATTTGCAGAAAATTGCACTTAAATGGTATTTAAATAATTTCTAGCATTACTTTTGATTCGCGAGATTTATAATCCGATTGCATATAAAATACATAGTTTCACTGACAATTATAATTTATGTTATTTAACTGAAATTCGATTTACACTCTTACTATGATACATCGGAGATTGTAAATACGTTGGAAAGAATTTCGACAACTTTTACAGAACGAAAAGAATTTCTTCGAAGCGGCGAGAAGTGCCACGAACGACGGTGATTTCAACGCGTGGATCGCGGCAACCTAATTCAGCGTTAATCGCGACGATAATGAACGGGATACGTCACACGACTGATTATAAATATTAATGAGAAAGGTCAGGGGGAAGTTTCTCTGCGCGACGAGCTTGTGAGCCCGACGAATCTTAATCGAGTCTGATATCGAGGTCGTAATCCATATTAAGCTCACACTTTCCAATATATACGCTATCGGTCGCGTATAATAATGTTATTAATATACACCTCGCGTTCGTGCATTGCATTTTAATGCTGGAATTTCCTTATTAATTCTCGTTTAAACGCGACTTTACACATTATTTATTTCATTAACTTTTTCATCAACTCGCGTCCTTGTTCCGCTTTTTTTTTTAAATTCCTTTTTTTTGCCGCTTTTCTACATCGCGTGTTTTATTATTACGTTTTATTATTCTGCTTTTTCCTCTTACCGATCCCATTTTTTTTTTTTTTTTTTTTTTTGGTGTTTGGAAGATTTTTACCGAAAGAGTGTTAATGAAATGAGTGTTAGTAAAATTCTCCCCATTTTTACAGAACGAAGGACAGATCGAGTGGAATTTTTCTTTCCGGAGTAAAAGCGACCGTGTTTGAATTCATTTTTCAGGATTTTTTACGAATCCCTACGCTTCTCGCAATATCAAATTTTCATTTTTAATTTCAATCGATACTGGATTTTTTTCACTCGCAACTGCAATCGCAATTGTAAATTCTGAATTAACAAAATAATATTCGACTGCAGAGAATATCTATTCGCATACTCTTGTTCCCTTTGAATGCTGTGAATCATTTCGAATAAAACGATTCGACAAAGAATCATACATGCATTCAATGTAAAAGCAAAGTATCGGTTGTTTATTTGTCTCTCTTTTTGGAGTGCTAACTTTCTCATTGATGGACGGAATTCCGGTGCGAGAGGAGGAGAATAAAAGGAGTGTGATTCGTTCACTTCCGGAGGATGGGAATTCGACCTAGCTTCCGGTTTTCAAGGGTGACCATTTGCTCTTTACAATCCATTTATATATGTATATATATACATTTATGGAATATATACTTTTAAAAGATATTTCTACATCGAATATTTCTAGCTTGATTAATTTTTAATATTGAAAATTAAGAATATGTTTGAATGTCGAATCGTTACGGAACGATCTAATTGGATGGTAATTTTTCAGGCTGATTTAACGAACGACTCGAATTAATCATCAACTCGTGCAATCGCAAGTAGATTTCTAAGCGCGCGTGAAAGATAATTGGAAATAAATTAGACTCGATTAGATTTTAGTTCTCTGTAACATTGTCACGGTCCGTTTCATGTTTGCAATATTACGAAATACACCTGTTATAGTCAATAATCTGGCTCATGCTGTCATCATTAATTGATGTAACGAAGTAATAAATCGAGCAACAAATCGTCAAATCAAATACTACTGAGAATCATAAACTGTAAAAATGTACAGATTGAGTATAATATTTGGAAATATTCAAAGTAGAGTTCTCATAACAATATTTAATTTTTAATTTCGGGTATAATAAATGTCTGTTTCAAATATAAAAATGTAAATTTGCGTAAAGAGTCTATAGTCTAGCAATGCCGTAAAATTAAAAAAAAAAGAAACTGCATATTAATAATAACTTTTTCAGTATTTTGTTCGAATTTGAAACAGTCTTGCGTGTCAAAATCAACTATGAAAATCGTCATCAAAATTATGAAACTAATGTTTGAAAACAATTTTCTCCCAAAGCCTGTGCTTTTCACCAAAATTACATCTTTTTCTAAGCCTCTACACTTTCTCACCTTTCAATATTCCCTTTTCAACTTAGAAAAAAAAAAAAAAATACAATTGCGTTTAAAACGACCAAGAAACCACGCTCTCAATCTCAACAGAGATAAGAAGAAATAAAAACACAGAGATCAAAGAGGTACTTACCAATATCGGTAGATACTGAAAGACATAGCAGACGAAGAGAATGCTGTAGATGGTCGACCTGCCGCTAGCTTCGTCAATCTGCATCCTCTTCTTTCGCAAACAAGCTCTGCTGTTAGTGGATCCACTGGTGCACGACCCGCTGGAGGGATCCCAATGTTGAGGATGGCATTCAAACGCTCCTGACGAGTTCTTCGAACTGGTCTCCGACAGATCCGACACTGATTTCAGCAGCTCGGCTTTCGGCGTACGACACACGCTCCTGATCAAAGCCATCGACAATGCGATCACGGTCGCCATCACCAGGAGACATCGTAGAGAATTCACGAAGACGCCGTACTTCAGAGAGATCTCCTGGGCGAGAAAAACGCAGAGATCTGGCTCGAAGTTGAGGACACCGGTGACACCGACGCAGGCACTGATCACGCTCAAACTGACCAAATGATACTTCAGATGATTCTTCGTAAGGTTTAGTGCTCCGTCACCGACGCTGATCGCGGTGAAAATCGCGATCGAGGCTAGGGTCAGTTCTTGCAGGATGCTGGAAGAGTTTAACATCCAGACTAGGGTCGAGCAGAATTCTGTGAAATGATATTGCGAATAATCACTTGGTTTTATCCGCGATAGGGTTTCAATGAATTAATTCATTTATACTTTATAATATAAAGTATTCGTTATATGGGTCAATTGAGGGACAAGAAATCATTGGTTAATTAAACCAATTAGAATGTATCTACATTTGGCAAAATTAACTTAATATTTTAATTTGTAACATCTTCTTTGTGAAAAATTTAGAATCAAGCGTACCAAATATGAACACATTTATTCAATTATCGTTCAATAATTTCTTGTACTTTGATTAACTTTACAAAGTAAATCATTAGATATCCCGATAGCAATACTGATATTGATAATTGACAAAAATTAAGCTACGTAGAAAACTATATCGAACTATAATACATTCAGTCTAAACTAAATCAAACTGATGTGCAAAATTCCCAACGTAATACATTGAGTCTTAATTAAATTAAATTTATATAGAGGATATAAAAAGAACAAAAAAACACTTACGATATAAATTAATAATAACGTTATTAATAATTATTTAATAATCAAGCAAAATAAATTCTCCCTAAGAACAGAGAAATTTATCGATCTTTAAAAATATTTTTTTTCTTTACTTTTAAATATCTAACAAGTTTCCTACGAAAGCCATTAATATCTCCGCAATGGTTATTTCTTTCTTCGCTAAAAACGCGTCGATCGACCACTTCCAAATTGCTTTTATTATATTTAGAAAGAATGCACTCAAGGTATTAAGACAGTCGGCTGTCTATTCTCAAGCCTCTTCAAATCGCTTTCTCTTCAGACACTCCTATAATTTTCTCTTCCCGCGATAATGATAGAGCCGCAAGATACGTAACTCCGTTGTTTCATTACCTCCGAAGTGATTAGTCGGCCGAATGAGCGTAAGAATGGCGTAGAACAGTAATCCGAGCTGGTGAACCAAACTCTCGGAGAGAATGGCCACCGTGAACACGTCGATCTTTCTCTTCGCGGAGGACGGTTGATTCTGATAGATCAAGAGTGACCAAGATAGCAGCAGGATGCATATCGGAGAACCTACGCAGGTGGGCAGCCATTCTCCTACCTCGCTTCGCATCTCTGAAATGAAGAAACAAATATCAGACTAAAACACAACGTACAATTTGTCACAAATAAATCATGTAACAAACTGTCATATACAATTAATTATCTGGTATAAAAATTATATTAGAATACTTGGATCATTCTTTGTTAGTAAATTGCGAAGAAGAAATGGCCCACTTAAGGACCATTCGTTTTGTTAATACTTAACACTTCACGTCTAAAATTAAACATGATTTCACCTATTTTTTTTTTATTATACATTAAACTGTTGCGTCGTTGGATAAATTTCGACACATTGTGAATTAATAAATAATTCACATTCAACTTTATTGATAGTTACACATCGAGTATATTGATTTCTGTTATTCCGTTGGTTCAATTTCATATTCGTTGAATAAGACGCGGGGGAAATCACAGATTTTAAGGAAACCTGCTCCTTTCGTCGACGAGGTTCTCGTCAGTGAGAGTGGCGATGCCTTAATCTCGATGAAAGCTCTCGCAATTAGCGTCGCGCGTGTCGAATTATTACATCCTACGTGTCGGAGGGAGAACGGCGGGAACGATTGTTAATCAACGAAGTCGTTACCGCGGGAAGAAGGAAGTTTTCGATCGGTATCACGTAAAATGTCAACGAGGCGCGAGAGAGAAGGACAACATTAGCGAGTAGACATCGTGATTTTTCTTCCCCGTTTTCTAAGAGCAAGTAAGTATTGTTCAGATTCTGGTCGCTTCTTTCGCCTGTATCCCGACTATGCGCTCAGCAACTTTCTATTCTTTAGTTTAGTTCTCTTTAATTTCGTTGTAATTTATCTTCTATCTACGTTTCTATCGACTTGCAGTTTTAGGTTGCAGTTTTTCATTTTTCTTCCTGAATTTCCAATTTTCAAACGATGGATCGATTTTTACAGTTTTCGAGGGGGAAAAAATGTATCACTTTTTCAATCACTGCATGATGTAAAGTATGATGTAAAGTGGATCGTACGATCTTTTTTTTACAAGGTTATATAGACAATGTTGAATTATATTTAAATACTATATCGACGATTTTTAATTGGTACAGTTACGCACTGTAAGTCTTGAAGCTTTGAAAACTTCGTACGACTGGTCTTAGAAACTCGGCTTCGAAGTTTACGACACGTAAGCTTTATACATCACTATATTTATGTATCATAGTCAAATCATCTGTTGTGTCTTTCGTTTTGTGTATAATTCTTTATTAAGGATAATTACGCAACGAGGAAGGAAATTTCTCCTCGACGTTCTGTCGAGGATGATCAAGAAAACCGTCTTTGTTTGTGGAAGTTTCTTGAAAGAAACGATTTACCGGGGTCGCCAAGGTTTCTCTAAAAAAAGAAAGATCCAGCAGGTAATGGAAACACGCGAATATCAGGCGAACGAACGCCGGAATGAAATCTTTCCTCTCGGCCTCGGTTACTTTCTCGCGGTCCTTATCTCCTCTGTATCATCGATCGAAAATTATGTGTATCTTTCATTCATTGTGAACACGCAGTTCCGAATGGCCCCGGCTAAAATACCTCTTCCTCGTTCGGAATCTGCTCACTTTCACATTCGATTAACGAACCCGAGTTATCAAGTGGAATTATCAAAACTTTTTTAACTTTTGAAACGTCTCTCCTCACATTTTCATTCGGCATATTTACGAGATCGTAACGTTATATTTATGGAACGTTATATTTATGTGATACCAGAAGATAGACCGGGAAATTTAAGCTATTCTTGCGGGGAATTGCTGTGGAGAATCGATATGTATGTATAGGTACGTAATAACTTTGAAACGTTGCTTACGTAAGTATATGAATGAGAAATGAAAATTTCTGATAAGCACGGGAAAATTTCTACAAGATACCTGCCAGAGAATATTTTATGATTCTTTCAAAGTCCTTTTGCTCGTTGTAATATTTTCACATTTCGAATCAACGTGCTCGCGAAGGTATTTGAACATTTACGTTCATATCGTATGTTGTGTAAAACATTTAAAAATTTACTCGCGATTATATTGATAAAATTTCGAGTCAGTGGCGAATATCCAAACGTCGTGCATTAGCACGTTGTAAATGTATAAAATCACACGTTGTAATAATTAAATCATATGCTTTCAAAAAAAAAAAAAAAAAGAATCATACATGAATCACGTATGTAATACTTTCTGCTCTTAAATTTTCTGGTTCGCTATTATTATAACTCTCGCTTTGTTAACTGATCAGGAAGTTAAGACGAAAGGAACTATATTTTTAATATCCACACGAAGGATGATCAAAATATAAACTATAATACGACTGTTTTAGAAAGGAGACAATTGAATTAGTACTTGTATACGTGCACTGAATCTCAATTTATGGCCACGAAACAAGATTTAGTGGCGCCAGGAAATTTCGAAGAATAAAGAAACGAATGAGTAATGACTAATGTCAAAGTATACAAAATATACGATACACGTGATTACTATAACTATATATAAGTGGCCACGTGGTTTAATTACTAGGTGATACATTTCTTGTAACGTCTTCATAATTTGTTCGTGAAATAATTCTGAGACAATTTTGCAAATTTATGAATGTTTTATAAGTTTATACGAGCCTATATGATTCAATAAAAAAAGGGAACCATCTGAAAAATATGTTTCTACGAATGATACCTTTAACTGTAAGAAAACAAAGAGACTCTCGTAATGTTTCAACGTGGCGCTTGGTCGTAGTGAAATTAGATTCAAAGTAGAAAAGTCACGGAAACCAGGTTAATTTTCCTTCCACTGATAACAATGTCGTTCGAAGAAACCGGTTTGAAGATCTTGTCTCCATTATACTCGGCTCTTTAGCTCGATGTGAACGTCATCATTCTTCCTGCCTGTTTCTGCCGGAAGTAGGTTACGCTGAAGAAAGTCCACAGAAACGCGCGCGCGTCTGCAATGCCACAAAATTTACTTTCGCAGGAATTTCGGCAACTGTCACCAGAGTTTCGTTTAGTCCAGTCTCAAGAAAGGAAAGATCACCTAAGGAAAGAATTAGAATTCTTCTTTCGTAGAATGATATTGCTTCCAAATTTAAAGGATTCGCCTAAAGTTCTGAAGAACGATATCCAAGCGTTTAGAGAATTAATTTTGTAGAAAGAAAACTCTACTGTAATCTGACACTCTACTTGTTTTTTTTTGGTAAAGTGATCATTTAAGGGATCGCAGTAAGAAATCCCATTGAAGAATTATCTAGAATTCTACTTTTGCAGCAAGCCGAAATTAAAGTTTTAAAGAAAAGCGTGCAATTTCATTTTCCTAGAAAGTCCAGCATTTACAGAATTACTTAAAAGTGCAATTGAGATTTTACTTTCAAAAGTAAACAAAAACTACAATCTGAGGAAAACGTTGGGACTCTAGTTTATATTAGGTGAATGTTCACATGATGATCTCGCATAAAGAAATGTCTAAAATTCCATTTAAACGGTAGAAAGTTTCAAACTTTCAAAGAGTTATCTAAAGCAAGAGTTAAGATCCTACTTTTTCAGCAAGCCGAACTTTTAAGAGAGACCATTCAAAGAGAGGCTTGAAACTCTGTTTTCGTAAAAACTTAAAACTTAAAAGCACTCAGGAATCGAATTCTTCGGATAAAATTCCCCAAATGTTTCTCCAGAACCGCCCGAAAAACCAGTTTCTAAACTGACCAATTTACAGTCTGGGATCCCTTCTAAAAAATTCAAACGTTTCTCTGCAAACGTTAAAAACATCTATGGAAGAAGAAGAAGAAGATTAAATTTAAAAGCCATCGCTTCCTAATCACGTGGATCGAGACTCACACCTATATAGAGGAACATGTTTCTCACCGGTCTGTTGATTCATAGATCACAAGGAACAGCGGTGAGAGGTGTCGTTCGATCAGGCTGGAATGCTGGAAGGTGTACAAGGAGCAAGGTCAGAAGAAAAAAAAAAAAAACGTTGTGCGTTCGTCGCAACGAAGCCACGTGAGATCATCGAGGAAGATGCTAATGTCTGCGAGGCTTGACCCTATTCGAGAGATCGACAGAACAGTTCTAACCGAATGAAGTTCTTGTCGGAGATATCTGCAGGATGATTCTTAATTGCGTGTCAATAATTTACGTGATGAATATCAGCGTTAAAGTAGAGAACCTATTAGAATAATCTATACGGAGTGATTCTTGATTGCACGTCAGTATTTCAGCTGGTGGAATTTATGTACAAACGAGTAAAAAATTATTATATACCGTTGAAGAAATAAGATGGACTAAAATATTAGAATATTTATACAGAGTGATTAATTGCAATATTCGTCAGATGATGAAGCATCGATCTCACGTTAAAATAAGTAAAAATGTCATGTGAATCTAGTGGTTTTTCTAGTGGTACATTCGATATTTTGAACTGCTGTAACTAAGAAAAAATCGCACAATCAATTTTAAAGGAGCATTATAAAAGGAAAACTCCAATTTTTAAAATTAGGGCGTGTTTAGTTATGAGACAAATTTTTCAATATTCGTAAGGATGTTTAGATTCGTGAAATATTCAAGAGAAAAAATATCTTTTCTTACCGTTTTTTTAAACGATACGAAATATCTTTGAAGAGAACACAAGCTTCATGTTTTGAAATGAATCCAGTTGGATTATTTTACTCTAGGTTCATACGTACATCTTTTATTTCCACATTAATGTGGATTTACCATCTGAAACATTAACACGCAATTATGAATCACCTTGTATAAACATTCCAATAAAAATGTGAAAAAAGGACATTCACAAGAGTGGATATTTCTTGCGTTCTCTATTAGTATAGTGAAGCTTGGCTATAAAAGGTGCTATAAATTGGAATCACGCGATGGTTTACTCTATCAATTTCTCTTGATCGCAAAAGGCATGACGAGTAACCAGCATCTAAACGTCATAAACGTGTATTGGAACTTTTATCTATGTCTTCGGTTTATTTAATGTCTTCGGAGTTAAATGTGTTTTTTGTCACGAAAGTTAGTGCAATTTTTTTGAACTAATAATGAGACGTACGTGAATTTGTAAATATTTTCTACAACTATTTTTAACATAATACACCATGCAGAATGGTGAATGTATAACTCATTTAGCAAATTGAAATCAATTCTGTTTGTAAATATTGTTGATGGTAAAAATTGGATAGTTCAAGGCAAAATAATTTTCTATTATACTCTTTAAGAAGATAATAGACTATAAATTTAACTACATTAAAATTGCACTGAATTTGCCAATTTCGATGTTTATTATTGGCTATAGACTATCAATAGTAATTCTCTCCATTTTGACAAATAATTTCCTCTACTTTGATAAGGTTTTTCGAAGTACCACGAAATTCTAAATTATACTGTAAAATTTAATCTACATATTCCACATATTCTAAAATTCTAAATTATATTCTAAATTACATTCTAGAATTATTTTTTCAATTATCTCTCAAGTTTGTTGCGCCTTCCTGTAATTCTGTAATGAAAAATAACACTTCTTTCGTTTCTCCTTCCATCGAGCTGCATCAATCGATTTTTAAGATACCAAATCAGCATGTTCATCGAATTACAGGGTCCCAAGTCTGTTTCATCTTCAAAACAAAATTACCAATCCGAAATCCGCGAATTCTTCTTTCATCTCTCGCTGCGCGAAACTCCAGAAACTTCCAGAAATTCGAGTGACTCGAGTTCGAGTAATAATGATTAATCGGTAACCGGTTCGGGATTCTCAATTCAAAATATCGCACCGCAAGCGCTGGCGAAACCAAGGGAACCGGCAATTCCCGCAATTACCTCTAGTAGGATGAAATTATGTTTCATGATTGTGACCTCTGGCCAATTAGGGCTTCTCTGCTTCGAGCAATCAACCGGCCTACGTGAAAACGATATTTAGTGTCACGAGTATCATGCCCCCGGTAAAACTGGATGCTCTAACTCGGTCATGTGAAACTCCGTCGCCCACTCTTTCACGCGTGGTTGTCTCTCCGTGCTTCTTTATCTCTCCTCCTCGCGGAAGAGGAATGCCCCTGCTGTCTCTTCTCCGGAGGGGGCTTCGAAAGGATTCTGGCCTCCACCTTGAAACCGATTCTCACGATGGTTATGCACGATCCTCGCAGCAGGAATTTCGTTTCGCCAGGTAAGACGAGAGGATGTTGAAGTATGGCTTGATCGATATATGCATGTGTGTACACGGTATGTAAGTACATACGTGGATTTCTCAATTCAGTGGTTCGAGTGGAAACTGATGAGTGGTCATCCCCTGGATGAATTTCTCCGTCAATCGGAAGACGAGGAGGCAAGCTGATTTCAAAGAAATTTTGATTTCAGCGAAATATCTGTAACGATGATTATAGGAAATTAAAGAATTGCTTCCTAAAACATTTCTTTGTGTCGATTCTGTGTGATTTAAAGCTACTGGGCGAATAATTATGTAATTTGTCTTTGAAGAAATTTTGGTTTCAGTGGACTTTCTTGGAATTTACGAAGCGAACGTGCTCCAATTCTGGCAAATCAAAGAACTGACTTTCAATGAATTTTTCTGTCTCTCGAATGAATTATGAATCGATGAAAAGGATCGTATGTTAAATTGGCAGAGAGCAACGAAAATATATTAACTTTCAAAGTTACAATGGTTCAAGATAATTCTAACGAATTAGAGAACTTTCTAATTACCGAAGAATTTCCCTATCGATTGAACGTTTCTCAAAGAAGAAATAATCAAGCTAATAATTTTCCTCAAGAAATTTTAATTTCTGTTCATCTTCGGAATTGAAAAAGAAAGAAAAAAAAAACATAAAAATATTCTTCTTCATTTATAAATTTCTTTAAAATAATTTGTCAGAAATTAAAAAATTTCTTGGATTTCTCCCAAATTTATATTCACGTAAGAGAAATCACAGAAATATTCCGATTATGGGCTAATATCGCAATTAATGAAGTTTCATATTTTTATTACGAATTCAATAGATTTTTCAGTAAATTTAAGACTTTACAACGAAGATCAATTACAAGCTATTTGTAACAAATTTCTCCCTTTTCAATAGTATCACAATTAACGATAGTATGAAATTTATTGGTGTGCCAAAATCAAACTTCACACGCAATCCAATATTATATAAATAGACTCATACCATGCTGAAAGAAACATAAAAAAATACAAACGATAGGATCAAGTTCGAAGAAAATTTCAGCTACTGGCAATTCATTTGTTCGAAGCGCGAGTTCAAAAAATAATAATTGAGAAATTAGCGAATCTCTATTCCTGAGAAATTCCGGCAGCCACCACTCGGTGGCAAACGGTGCCAGAGGAAATACAAAAATACAAACGAACGACGAGATCAAAGGTTCCGAGAGTTTCAAGCGTTTGGCCGAATATTCCGAGAGTGCGACGGCAGTTCCAAGATTATTTTAGCGGATGATAACCCCTCTAATTCGGGTTGTTGGCACCGGTACGCGGGGTGATTGCATCGTCGTTCGAGAAAAGTAGGTTACGAATAACCGGCGAGAAAGTAACCGAGAACCGATCTGCCGTATCGTCGGGAAAGATTAGGCGCGGCCGGTCTCCATCGACGATCGCGCATTATCGCTGTGAACGTGCGTTTGCCCGCTTCGTTGGCCGTCTCCGAAGATTCAGGACGGTCTTTGTACGGCTTCTTTGTAGCGCCTTGGTGCATCGATACCACTCTTTTCTTTTTTTCTTCTTCTTTTTTTTTTACGGCTCGAGCCACCGACGAGCAAACAAGCAAGCACGTACTTAACGTGCGTGCCAAATTCCATCCGGCCAAACGCAACCGCGCTATGTCTATGTTCCGCGTGCTTTCGAGGTCAGGGAAGAACGGCGGCTATTTCACGGACTAGGAATCTTCTTTACAGCTATTGAACCTCCTATGGGACTTCTTGTACAATCAAGTGAATGCTATTGGTACCGGAGAGGATTTAGAGCATGTTGCGAGTTTGAAGGCGAAACAAGTTCGTGATTAGATTAGTAGATTTTTTTGCAAATTTTTTTCTTGAGACGAGTATCGCTAGTGAGATCTCACACGAGTCACGAGTTACGATTTTTCTGGCGGACAATTGAGTGAATATCATTAGCGAGATCTCACGCGTCGCGAGTTACGAATCGAAGATCAAAAGGATTGCGATAAATCCATTTTTAGTAGATTCGTACAATCTCGAAAGGAGGACTCGACGATGAAAAGGAAATGTTGCGATAATCTAGCGCGAGACGTGATCAAGAATTTTTACAATTTTCAAAAGAAGAAGAAAAAGTACACGAATAAAAATGTCTTTCTTCTTTTACATGTTTCAGAATTGTTCTCGTACGATACGCACCGTCATATTTTATTTTAATAAATAAATAAAAGATACTTTATCGACTAATTTACTAATATTAACACTATTACAAGAAATTGCAAATTATAAAATCGACATTTGTAATTTAAAAATCTCGTTAGAACCGTGTAATCAAAAGTGTACTTACTTATGATTATACTTCTCTAGCCTAATTGCACTATTATAAAATTTCTATTCATTCTGTTTTTTAATAATAAAAACAAGGTTCATCCTTCGAACAATTTTATTCATTTTGTAACTTCTCCCTCCCGTTTAAAAAATCCGGAATTACACTTCCAGAGCGATCTATTGAATCCGCCATTATGCGTTCTTTTCTCCGAAAACTCTTTCAATTGATCGCCAGTTCTAAATAACATTGGATTGGAGCAAAAAGAAAAAAAGAAAAGAAAAAGTTGCAGAAATATTTCCAGAGGCTATTTGCTATTCGCGTGGGATTGTACCGCAAGAAAAACTTGTTTCTCCTACGTAATAGCTGCTAACAGGAATATCTGATTACTTCCTTGTTGCTCTTTGCGAACTACACGCGATTATTTTCAGTTTCGCAGACCGAAACCGCGAAACACTGCGAGCCGATCGGACCGAAAATCAGAACGAGGTAAACGGCTGAAACCGTAGTAACATCCAGCGAATCAGAATTCCGCAACAGCACCGAATTAGAATTTCACCGTGGAACGAGCATAATTTCGAAATTATAGTAACTGGGGCCGGCCTGTCCGATTGAGGACTGCAGTTACATTGTTATGCTCATTGAGCGAATTAATGCACCGTCCATAAGCTAACGCAAGGACGCGAGGCGGAGATGTCCTTGATATTCCACATAATCATTTCCGTCGTTAATCAGAATTAATCGAAAAAGAAAAGGAAAAAAAAGAAGAAGAAAATTAAAATTAAGAACAATTAAATTTGAACGAATTTAAACGTGAGAGGCCCGTGTCTCTAACATCTAATTAAAATGATTTTAAACGAAGGAAAAATTGAAGGAGAAATGAAATTGAAATTTAAAAGGAAAAATCAATAGACTGAAAGACTTGAAGAGAAAGAGAATTGAAATTAGAGAGATTAGAAGAAGAGGAAATTAAAGAAGTCGAGGAAATCAAGGGAAAAGAAAATTCGAATCAAATCGTAATCGAAGAAATGCGAAAATGAAAAAATTGAAGAAAGGCGTAAAATAAATAAAAGACGAAATTCAATACTCACTGCAGAGTGTTAGTGATTATGCGGAACTATCCTCGCCGTGGAATGCAACCGCATCGCTATTCGGAACCTGCGGATGCGCGCGATCTCGATCAATCGGATCCTCGTGGCCGGTGCGACGCTGCTATTTCTACGTTTTTGCTTCCGCCTCTGGCATCCTCAGCCTCAAATCGTTCTGGTCCAACGTACTGCGTATTACGACTTATATCAACGATCTATACTAAATTCCAATCCAGGAAACCTCCAACCTCCTCTCCGTCACACTTTCAAAACGGAACAATTCCCGCGAGAATTGTGAACAAATCGATTCATACACACATTGTATTATGAATTTTTGATGTCACGTCGAGCCCCAACACTATGAAAGCATTTTCCCCGAGTAAACGAACTATCCGAAAAATCTGTCACCGTGTTTCCCTCGTACGTAATAATCGACTGTGAACTTTCACTGTTTGCTGTTCACCCTTAGAATTTCACTGGGCCATCGAGTCCTTGTTACAATATGGGCACCGATATTTTCTACAACTAAACTGCCAATTTCTGCTCGCGAAATCGCCGGCTGTATTATCGAAGATTATCGAAGTACGTGGAACGATAGAGCGAGGAAAACTGTTTAAGTTGTCATTTAACTTGACGTGTGAAGAAGGAGCACGTTTACTCGATAGCAGCTGTCGAGCGAGCAATATCGCCGCGAAGAAGCCCGGATCGGGACTGACTGGTCTCACAGGATGGTCTCATTTGGGTCAGCAGCACAACGTAGTATAGCGAAGGCAGCCGCTCCGACTATACTATCACGACGAAGTGAAGGTGCAGTGCAGTGTGTTTGACTGTAACGGAGCTAGCTATCCTCGTGCTATGCAGTTCGATTCTTCTTCTTTGCGATCCCGCGATTCAAACGCTCGCCTGTTTCTCGCGCTAATAACTATCACGTGAAATTCGATCAACTTTCATTAAAATGAAAAAAAAAATAAAAAATAGAAAAAAAAAGACAAAGAGAAGATTCTTTACCATTCTTTATCATCGGATTGTTAATCCTTTGAAGTATTCTGTCTTTATGACATGAAGTTTGTAGTTGCGATCGTTGTGAATAGGATACTTTTTCGTGTTGAGACTTTTACTAGGGACTTGTTCGTTTCATCTGTAAAAGATCCGTAGAATTTTGTTTATTATTTTTGTTCAAATTGTTAAAACGAAATTTGTTAATCATCATATGTGTTCACTTCAAATTTTTCGTTGTATGTAAGATAAAAACAATCGTGAAACGCATGTATGTGCTCATAATATGTGTTCACGATAACTTTCGTTGAATGCATACATGCGTTCATAGCAATCAAAGTGTAAAAAATAGAGTTACGTAAAAACAAGAGCTTACACAAAGGTGGAATTTCGCGTACGAAGATGTAGGATGATGCAGGAACGATGGTACGGAGTTCACAGGAATGTAATTAACATTCGTTATACGAACGTAGAAGAACAAAGATGCGAAGTTCACAGACAACGTAGTTAACATTTTATTCACATTTTACTCTTAACTGTTTAACAAAGTTGCTTTGGCTCACTTTGACGAGTCAATGTTTGTTTTAAAAAATAATATGTATATGTATTATACACAACTGCCTCTCTCTCTTGGGAAAAATATTCTCTCTAGTCTCGCGCGAGGTATCTTCGATTTGTCAAGTTCTTCGATCAGTCGATTGATCGGAACACCTTCAGGAATGGTAGTTGAGGGAAGTTTTGGGCTTCAGCTCGACGTAATAGGAGTAATCGAGCTGCAAAACAACATAACGATTATTTACAAAGGCTCTTTTAAACGGATAGGCGTTCCCTCGAAATAGGATTGGACATAGAGGTTGTTTGCCAGCTGCTTTCGCGGTTCCGTTGTCTATCAGGTCCCATAAATCAATCATCTGACATTCTGCTTGTCTGAAACATAAAATTTAGAAAATATGCTTTAAAATTTAAGTTATGAAAATTCATTTAATTTAAATAAAAGAAAAAAAATTAATTCATTAAGGAGCAAGGAATAATTTTCAGCGTTGCAAATACTTCAGCTCTCTCGAGTGGGGAAATAATATTAAATAAATTCTTGAAGTTCAAAATAACAAATAATATAAATTAATTACATTGAATTATAAACTATAAATTAATTGAAAAATTAAATTAAATTAATTAAGAATTTTTATATTTCATTACAGATTCGCGAAACCAAAGCACAGTGCCTCCTCCAACACAACGTATCCAACGTGAAGATTCCTCAAGGTGAAGTACACGGATGTAACGTCCTTTCTGCTGAAAATCTCGTAAACTTTCATTGTCCGATCTCTGTAATATAAATCAGGTAATAATAAAGATCGAGACTGATATAACAGTACAGGGAATAGCAAACTTATAAACACCTCATTTCTTTGCTCTCGTAGTAAGGGTTATTGACAATGGGCCTTCCTGTGGAGAGCATTAAATTTGCCATTAAAGACATCTTGCCGGCAAACACAGCGTGTTCAGGTGTGTTCTTTTTGATCCATTCAAATAATTCCTCTTGCTCGATGTCGCTGTACTCGCCTTACCATCATAAGGAGAGATCAAGAAATAAAAAGGTTATTATCACCACATAAAATTATATGGAGAATTTTATTTATCAAGTAATTATAGTTATCACTAGACTGCAGATTTTTATGAATTTATATTATATATATATTAATTATTAAATAAAATAAAATATTCAACATTCGTGACAACAATAATCTGATCTTCGATAGTTAATCTATATCATACAGTAAAATAATGTGCAAAACATATGACAGTTAATCCATTAAGAATTATGTTTCATTTCTAATTACTTTTTAATCAATTTACACTATTGGGTTTTACTGAATCAATTTTACGAAATTAAAAAAAAACTCAAGTAATAAACTATCTTTTTTTAAATCATAAAAATTTTTGTAACATCCATTATTCTAATATATTTTTACTTTATTTGCATTTTTTTAAAAATAATGCTTAACTACGTTTTATATACAATTCCATTACTTCTTAATGGATTAATAAATTTTTCTTTGGCCTAATAATTACCTATAATACTTCGTTCTTCTTGCAATCTCTCTAAACCATGATAAGACATCGCAGATATCAGTAAAAGAGTAACGGCAGTCTTGGTCATCTCTTTTTTCAATCCAAGCTTCTCCAAGTATCTATTCGCGCAAACAATGCCAGAGATTATACAGAGATGTGGATTCATAAACAGCTTTAGTCTCATGATGAAAACCGCCATGATAATGAAAGCGCCGGTTTGCAGACCGTTATAAGCCAGATCAGGCTCTATACATCTAGGGTATCCTTTGATTCTGTAATTCCTGCACCAGAAATACATCGCCAGTATCCCGGCCAGTATAGCAGACGGCAGAAGCAACGTTTTTATGATCACTTCATAGCTCCTATATTGGAGGAAACTGAACTCAGGCGAGCATGTGTACAACATTGTGTGAAAGTCTTTGTAACCGGTCAGCTTTGCTTTCAGCAAATCAAATACGTGCGCATTATCCTCGGACAACGATGTGGAGAGTGATTTTAAGTACACCGTGCATGCAATTGTGAAAAAAATCTCGAATATCGTTTGCAATTTTGTACCCATGCAACGAGTCAGCTTTTCTGTCAAACTTATAACATTGCTGACAAGTAGAAGGTAACAGTACAGAGAGTAGAGCAAGGGGAAACCATCTGAGATACCCATTGTTATTAAGATTGACCAACCATGAACTTTAAAGATAGATCTGTAAAGGTCGTTAGGGATTATTTTCATCCACTTCAATATCAACAGGGCGATAATTTGCGTGGTGAGTACGAAATGTGAGAATTGCCAGCAACATAAACTAATTACCGTTGCTATACCCATTTTCTGAAATGATTAAATTTGTTTGTTATTTTATACAAAACGATACTTTAGTTGCATCAATGTTTGGTTAACACACCTGAAGTAAATCTTTGGGCACTTTCTGAGGGTCCCTTATAGTACCCTCTCTAATAATCACAGTCAACATGTACATCTGAGAGAGCAATACAGGGTATGCAAAGCTCTCTCTTAACGGTGGAGTCCATTGAACACGAGTGCATTCATTATGATTGTAAAAAAAGAGAAGCACTGCTATGATTCCACTGCTGAGGCTATTACCAAGGAATACGGCATAGTAGAATAATATAGCCACCGTAAATATAGTGAAAACCCAAACGATTTCTAAGTAAAAATAAACTGGAACACCAAGACCCTCGCAACTGGTCACCGGTGGCAAACCTTCTCCTCTTTCTATCTGAAAGTGATTCTTTTCTAGTTCTCTCACAGGAAGTGACACGTACATTGAATTTCTTAATGCATACAGAGTCTTTATAGATAGTGTTATTACTATTATTATGATTATTTGACTCTGTATGCTAATTTATACACATATAAATCTCACTTGCCAACACTGCTCTATGGATATGATGCCCAGATTTTTGGCACAATGATAAAGATATCCAGCCACCAACTGTAAATTATCAATTCTGTTTTATATCTTTTCAAGCTTTTGAACTCTGCTACAGCCTTCGAACTTCTGTTTTTATCTTTAATTCACAATTCTGATAAACAACATCTCTGAAAGATCATCTCAAGAGAAAAGAAAAGAAAAGATGAACTTTAGCACAATCTTGATATATCTTCATATTTTTTGGCCAAAGAAAGACACGATTACAGCATTATTATAAAAAAACTAGTGTTAAATTTAACAAATTCAATGCCAAATCAAATGAAATTTTATAAAAAAAGTTTATTAAATTAAAGCGATTGCTATAATAAGGAGGCAGCTCTGTTGTTCAATTGACTTCAGTTTACTTTACCAAAAATAAACTGAAATAATCAAAATAATTTGATTACTTCGTTTAAATTTATTTTTGGTAAAGTAATACTATGCTTTGATTTTATTTCAATAAAAATATACTCAATTAAAGTGGAAACCAATTGAATTGACACTAGATGATTGAATTATCATTACTGGTAGGGTAGATTACTGGGCAAAAGGTAGAACAAGTGGAAGAACGCAGCAGAGTTAACACAACCAAAAATAAAAACTCATCATCGGAGTACAATACCTCTGGCAGCAGATTATATTTTCTAGCTGCGTTAATGACGTTTCCGTATTCTGAAATGTTGTCGTGGCTGATCTTTCTTAGTCCGTCCATGAACGTTTTCGACTCCGCGATCGTCTTGTAGTACGAGTAATACATCCCCTGTACAGAAACAAGAACAAAACATACCTGGTTATCGTCGCGAATAATCGGTCAATTTCTCAGATATCGTTCGAGTCTCGTACCATTTCCGTGCGGAAGGACATTTCTCTCTCAATCTCGGACAGATGCGAGAAATGCCGGTCATTTTCGAACAGCGTCGACACATGCCACCGATGGAAAAAGCCAAATGCCAAACCTGTCACGAGATGATTTTATGATAACGCTGACCAGGAAACCACACCAATTAGCCTTCGTCGTTCGCGAGGAGGCCTGTACCTATTAAATTCACTGCTAATTTGTACAAATTCACTGGTTTACGGCCTAATTTCTCGCCGTACGACTTGCGCTTCCTCTCGCTATCCGCCGCCATCTTGCACAACCGACTGAACTTGGTCACGTGACAACTCGAAACTATTAGCGCGCCATCATTCGTCAAATTTCAAAATGAACTGTCAGTCGGATGAAAATTAGCTCGATTTTAATTGATTTTTTCAACGAGAAAAGTTACAAGATGACCGTGAAACTTAATTTAGATCTCTTAATGAAGTTACAAAGTAGCTGTAGTGAGTGTTCATATGCGCACGGAACGTATATGTAATGTGGAATATTTCAATAATAACCGGGGGAATTCAAGCGTGATCATTAGCTATAGTTTGTCGTTCAAGAAATCAAGAATTTCGATAGAAATATATACATATATATATTGTATATATTTACATTGTTAAATCAGCGTCGCAAGATGAGATGTTGAGGATTTCAAGGGTTTTTATTTAATTTCCCAAGACGGATATGACGTTCTCTCGCGTGAGACAGTTTCTACGGCCCTGGATGCGCGCGTACAGCCAAGCGTGCATTGGCACTCCCGTTATCGATCAGTCGCGTGTTAGTCCACCGTGACATGGAGGATCTCTTGCTGCAGATCGTCCGAGAATCCAGCAATGCAAGACTACAAAATTTACGGAAGTCTGCGCAGGAAGCGTACGGTGAGTCAACTTAATATATTCTCATAACGAGCTGGTGACACTTGTTTCATCAATTTAAAGCTGAGAGACACTTGTGATAATTAGAATAAAGACCCTCTGTGATATCTTATCTACCATTCACTTACCAATTACAATTGCTCGTATTCAAGTCGTAATCAAGTCACTTCTTTTCATTAATTTAAAATGAGAATTTAGAAAATTCTGAAACAAATATTTTTTACTGATTAATTTAACGTGTTTTTTCTAGACTTCCTGGACAAGCAGCAGGGGCTGTTACGTGATCCACCCCACGAGCTGCGGGCAAAATGTCTACATACCTTTCAGCTAGCATTAGAAACGAAGAGGAGCAAATTCGTCGCGTTTGGTCTGTCAGGATTACACGTGAGTACTTCGGTCCCTTCTTTTCTTCTTTTCCTTCACGTTGTGCTAGTTTTGTATCGTATAACATGTAAATGACGCATCCGCCCGCGGGAAGGAACTTTGCGATAAAGTGAGATATCGGTGACCAGCTGTGACACTTTCAAACAGGGTTTCACGTGGTATTCCTTTACTTCTCTTCATTTCCATCCAAGACAGATATTTCGTTGTTTTTTAAATAAATAAACGATATTTCTTTTTGTTTGAAACTCATCGTAATTGGATTTTTATACACTTATGCAAGCTTGTGCAAAATTTAAATTTTAGCCACGTTTATAAAAATTATTAGTTATTAAATCATTATACATAAGCATCCATATTGACTGATAGGAAATAGAAAGTACAATTACTTTTATTTCTTTTTAATACTTAAACTGTGCTTCTGAACGAATAAAGTGGAATTGATGGAAATGAAGTTTACACATTTAAAGCAAATTTACGATTATAATAATATAATTACTTGTAAATCTAGTAAATGAAAGTTAATCTTTGCCGAATTAAAAAGATATAAATTTGCATAAAATCCGCAGTCTGTTCGAAACGGGTAATTTCTAACTGTTAATACATAACTAAACGTTTCGAATTCAGAAAATGTTAAGAGACGACAGATTCCAGTCACCCTACGAGCCAGAAGACGACTCTCTTTGGCTTCCCGCACAAATGTTGCACGCGATGAGTTCCATGTTGTCACAGTCGGACGATACGCAGACGGACATGCTGAAAGTGAGTCTAAATTCAATTATGGGATATCCAATGTCTAACTTTCTATTTATACTTCACACGATACTCACAAATGACTTTGTATTATACTTCATGATACTAACAAATAATCAATAATCTTCAAGTAAAATGAAAGGTAGTAATTAACTTCTTGCCTTATGACTACCTTTTCAATCTTCTTAGATATGCGCTCAGTCGTTGCAATTTATTACGTATGTAATTTATATTTATTAATCTTCGACTTGAAGAATTGAAATTAGAAATTCGATTTCAAATTCTACAAGATTTTGTTCTCAATTTTAATATAAATAATTCTCTACTATATTAACGATTTGTGAGCTCACGATACTATTTAAAGGCTAAAATAAATTTTTCAAATTAATTAAAAAAACATTTCGTGTTGTAACTAATCTTAATGTGCAGGTTCTGTTACAAGTCGCCTGTTCCTCTTATTGGACAATGAACGGTCGTTTAATAATTGCCATTCTCACTACCTGCTGCGAGGCTTTCGAAAATGGGAATCAAGCGGTGAGAACCGCGGCTCAAGCTGCAACCAGTCAAACCTTGCGATCTTTCTGCCTGTTCCTAGGTAATCTCACTCTTCGTTATCCATTCGGAACACGTGTTACGATTTCGTGATCGTTTTCTGGAATTTATCGGATACTCCATCGCAGAGTTGAACGAAAGTTTGATCAATAAATTTCTGCTTGCGTGACCGAACGTTCTCTGGGAATTCCGCGATTGCGGAATCCGCTATTTCCTTTGAAACATTCTCACGAATTTCCTGAAAGTTAGAACAGCTCATTAATAAGTCACGGATGATTTTATGAATGTGGCTAAAGAAATTAAACCTAGGCAAAACATTTGAATGTTTTAGATATTTCAGTATTTTGGATATTACTGTAGTTTACCTATACTTTTACTAATTTTTATAATTATTATCTATACTTTCATTTTAGGTATTTTAAATATTTTATATATATTTGGAAATCACTATTCTTTGTTATCGTTAATTCGCAGCCAATGAATTAATCAAAAATTATACTTCCCAGACGAGGAGTGTCAGGAAATGGATGAGAACGCAAAGAAGAATAAGAATTTATGGGAAAGAGGTGTCTCCTGTTTCAACGAAGCTCTGCCGATTCTTCAATACATCTGCAGCAAGTTGGACGAAGCTCAAAAGTACGAAACAAAAATATCGATTTATTAATCGAATACGCATAAACTTTAGAAAATCTTATTGCAGCAACGGAAGAAACGGAAACACTGTGGTGTTTCTACTGGAATGCCTGCATACATTGATCTCTTCCCTGCCGCAGAAAATCCATACGAACGCACACTTCACTACCTTCCTCTGGCAGAAATTCTGTCCTGCGTTGATAGCTTTTCTCGGTACACCGAGAGTCGATAAAACGTTCACGTCTAGGGAAGGAAAAGAAAACGAAATTGGAAGAGGATCTGGTTATTTGGCTACTTCTTTGAGCTTTGATAGTCACCAGGCTAAGACTGTTTATAGGTATATAATCTTAGACATGAGAAAACTTAGAAGCTTTCTAACTCATTTACGAATCACAGTAAACAACACCACAGTAAATCGGCATCATTAAATTTCGTACATAAACGTACAAAATTATTGTTTACGAAAGACTTGATATTCAAAGTGATTTGAATATTCTTATATTTTCAGCATTGGGACTGAGTTAGTTCGATTAGTGGGCTGCGTGGGTCCCCTTCGTCCAGTTCTAGAATCAGTATTTCACAGAATGTTACTGTACCCTCCACCCCAGCAGCGCTTAGAACCTTTGAAAGCTTTGAAAGAGCTTCTGCGAAGTCCTAGTCGAATGGTCGACTTTGCTGGGCCATTATTAGTGGAAGAAGATAAATCTAGTCATATTCAGAGCGACATGGCTTTAATGAGATTGTAAGTTATCTATTAAACTACTAGAGAAAAAACTGTTCTGCACCGCTGAAATTTTACTTTTAATCTACTTAAACAAACAATGTGCAATCTATTTTTTTCTAATTTTAAGTTATTTCATTCGTTCATTTCAATACAGAGCTATGGATTCAATCGAGGAATCAACAACTGGTGGTTTGAGTACGTTGCACGCTAGCGTGTCGTGCGTAGTTGCAATGCTATCCGCTCTTCAGGAATTATGCGAGGGGAAGGCCATTAATCACACCTACACGTGCACGATCAATAGTTTGTACGAAGACTTGGAATCCTGTGACTACAAGGGACCTTTGACTTACCAGAGCATGGCACGGTTGCCAAAAACCTACAGGTGAGTTTCAACCCTCTGCGTTAAGAAATGTTATCTGGAAAAATACTGAAATACTAAAATTAGACTGGAGTCAGTAAAAATCTTCGCAATGTGTTTGTAATATAAATAGAACTAAATATTATTGTGAAATCTAAAAATTCGTGAAAGAAAGCATCAAGTATAAAAATCACGCAATTTTCAAACGATGAATTTCTTTTTGTAATTACTTTTTCGAGCGATTAAAGATTATACGATATAAGCGATTAAAGATTATACAAATATACGTAGGTAATATAGAAATAATCATAAAACCCCTCCTTGTGAATTTTGCTCTTAATTATCAAATTGATAAATTGATAGATTTAATTAGTACATTGGAAGATACATGTTTTCTAAATCCAAAAAATTAAATCAACATTGTATAAATTATAACATATCAGAATACCTTTGAATGACGAACAATCACATTTTCCAAAGATGAAATTTAAAGAAAGTCCATAGAAATCGTTGGCAATTTCATTTCAGAGAGCAATTGGAGCTCATGAAAAAGGGGATAGGCTCTGACTCTGACTCTTCAGGACATGGTCCTTCAGAAGATGGCGATTCCACGGACACGGAAGGTCCTCAGAACGAATCCGACGAGGTCCAAGAAGAGAATAGCCTGGAAGACAACGACTATGCGATAGAGAACGAAAGAGAGAGACTGAGACTAGAAAAATTACCAAAGTGTCTTCACGTGGGTCGTCAAGTAGCTGACGAATGTAACGTGGACATGGAGAGGCACAACGCTAGAAAGTTCGTCAGGACGTTGAAAAGCGACCTAATCCCCATGGTGTTGAGTCTTAGAAGCAATATAGAGGTTGATGAAGCTTTGCAGAACTTTGCCTCGGAATACTGTCAAGGTGAACTATTGAAATATATTTTGAATTGAATTAATACGCTGAACTATTGAAATATATTTTTGTCTAGAATACCGTATTATCTATTGCCTTCTGAAATCATCCACACTTCTGATAATTCTCGAATTTTTTTGAACTGTGCTTTCTTAGAAAATTATTGAGATTTTCACGCGAGATTTGCCTACTGTTTTGAAGTGTTTTGTTACGAAGTTTTTGAAGATATTAATCAATAATATTAATAATATTTTACAATCTATATTAACTTGTACAATATTAACAATTCTTCTAACTATTAATTATAAGCTTCGTTAGTTATCAGATGATTTTACCTTAAATTCCTTAAATTTTACCTTAAATTAAAATAAATATGTAATAATCTAAAATAATTCTCTCGTTTTCAGGAGTTTTCACAACGCAGCAAAAGATGCAAGAACAGACAGACACCAGCACGGATTCGTGTGCACTGATTACGATCATGAATGCAGATGGAATTTATTTGGCCACTTATGCGGCGTTGTTGTTGAATTTGAAATTGATTAGAATTAATTACTATCACGAAGATAATCGTCAAGTTCCCATTAGCGAGGTATCAGCGATGCCCAAATTCATTTAAATATTTCTCTGCATGTCTGATGATCTCTAAGGAGCTTTTGTTGAATTCTTCAGGAACAATTTGTGGAAGAAGTACATGGATCTGGAGTTCTGGTCTATCTTTCAGCAACCTGGTTGTCTGAGCTTTACCAGCAAGTCCTGGCGTGCAATTTGCTTGAGAAATGCGGCTACAATCCGCATTATACGGAGAACAGCGCTCTGATAAACGTGTTAACTGGTAAATTTAATTTATATACAATTTTAAATGAAACCTAGACTCTTTGAATTCAGAAGTCTTCGAATTAGGACCACTCAAGATTTTCAATAGAACGAGCAAAAATTTTGTGATTAAACAATTTTCAATAACAGTTTTTCTGTTTCTTCAGTAAATATTAGTAGCAGTATTTTAGTAATTTTAATCGTTAGTAATTGTATGGATATTTGGCTAATTTTAATTACAAATACTTCGTGCTGTCATTATTTTAGGAAGTATCTAGAATTCAAAAAGATATTTCACTTTTTTAAGATGTGGATGGAATTCCTGGAAGTCAGAGAGGCGGGCAGCTTCTTTCCGATTACATAAGATTGGAAAAAGCTCAACTGTCTCGAAGTGAACCAACACCGGAAGCAGAAGCGGGAGCGAAACTTTCGAGGAGAGTACTGACGTGTTGCTGGGGAAGCATGATGACCGTGTTGACGACAGGATTGAATCCTCCTAAAGAACAGAATAACAAAGGAATATTGAGTAGAGACGGTGGTAGACGAGGTATCAGAGATACCGTGATCTTATCTTTGGAAGGACTTCACAAAGCTGCAAGTCTGAGTAACGTACTAGGTAACTATCACCTCTTAACACGTCGTCACGCGAAATTTATAATTTTTAATCTTTATAAAATGTTACAAAATGCAATGAAAGCGCATATTTCATTTTGTGCAACTCAACACTCTTTTTGTCGATGAAATTCTTCTTATTTTAACGAAGACCAACGTACTAATATTGAAATTATTTCATTTTCACCATTTCTTATTAGGGCATTTACTTGTTAGGTCTACTGTACTTCAAACGATGAGATTACTTATTAAAGCATCCTCTATGATAGGAAAATTCAAAAATTTCTTCTTTCTTAATTTAGTAGTTGAGCGATGCCAAACTTTTAATCAATGATATAATTCTATTTTCTAGTTAATCTCATTCGATTTCATTTTTATATTACTTAGGCCTACAAAATCGTTGTGGTTCTATCTTCGCTCTACTAGTCAAAGCAGCCTGTACCGAGCAGTCCATCTCGAAAATTACAAGAACGAAGGATGTTCTACGTCTGAAATTGCAAAATAGGGCAACCAATATTCACACGTCTCACGCACTTAGTATGGACGTGCTTTTAGGAAAAGGTTTAGAGCTTGGAAGTCATGGTAGCGATTGTTGGCCTCACGTTTTCACGTAAGACAATTTCAATTACTTCGAATAAAATAATAAACTAAATAAAGCTTAACAAAATAAATTATAAACAAGTATTAGAAAATATATATATATATATATATATATATATATATTACTACAAATAATACTAAATAAAACAGAATCCTAAACACCGATCGACTGTTAATTAATTGCGATTGTTTTAAAAAGGTGTTGCTTGTATGTGAGCAAACTGGAGCACGATTTCTTCGGAAGAAATCAGAATCCATCGTTGCCTAAAGCCCAACAAAAGAAAGAAAAGAAGGATAGTTCAAATGGAGATCCGAAGGGAAGCCAAGATCGATTGAAACTTAATTTCAACATCACCGAAGAAGAAGAAACTTGGTAAAATTATATACGAAATTTTGATTGTCAACGAATCAGTTAAATCTGAAATTTCAATTACCAATTATCTACTGAGGCTAGAAGTTCATCAAAAATTGGAACGAAATTTATTATTTCAGTGTGGATGTCTACAGTTTCCTATCCAGTCCATATACACACAACTCCAGTACAGATACAATTCCAGAAATAATCCAAGAATCGAACGCGGACAGTCAATTTAATGGAATACTTCCAGCTGACTATGCTGCAAAAATAATCTGCGTTCTGTCGCAACAAGTCGACAGACTATTCGAAAACGCTGCATTGAAATTGAACCTTAAAGCGTTGTGCTTATTTCTGACTGCCCTTTGCAAAGCCAGTAAGGCACAGTTATTTAAAACCACGGATGGGTTCAAAGACAATAAGAGGTTCTGGTGGAGAAGAAGCAAACCCAGAGAAAATGAAATGAACGTGTTGCTTTTGGCTCGACTGGGGGAAGTTATGCTTAAATGTGTGAAGAGTGGAAGACCTCTGATTCATATAATGAGGGTGAGAGAAATTTAAGAGCTGTGTTCTTGATAGAATTACATCTCTTTGTCTTTTGAGAGTTTCTTAATTTTTACTTTATAAACTGAACTGTGCATTTTCGTCTAAATTATTCCCAATTTTTCCAATTCTAGTAATTCTAGTAATTCTAAATTACTGCTTGAATCTTCAATTGAATTTAATTATTGCTCAAATGTTTGAGACTATTTTCAATTCGGAAGGTTTGAATATTGTATATGAACTTTCCCAAATTATTTTCGAAGCTTTTGTTTAACTTTTAGTAAAATTGAAGTAAGTTTAAGGAACAAAGAATTCAGATATAGCAGCAGATTTATCAATTTCATACGAAGCTATCAAAGTTTTTTTTTCGTAATATTTTAGATTTGGAGTATCCTAGGGCCACACTTTATGGAGGCAGCTTGTCACAAGGACCGTGGCATTTCGAAAAAGGCAGTACAATGTATTCACGATTCGATGGCAGCTTTACTAAACGAACAAGTGGAATTACCTCACTTCCACTTCAACGAGGCACTCTTCAAACCTTTCGAGAATCTATTGTGCCTGGAACTTTGCGACAGTGACGTTCAAGATCAAGTGAGTCCTTCTCTGTCTTTATTCTTTACTTTTAACCTTCTCATACTATTGCTCGACAGAGATTTGAATACAGTACCACAAGATATTTTTGTATTCGAAAATATATAGTATCTAATCGAAATTTTATCATCATTCAACGCGATACCTTAATTTATTTATTAACTTATTTTCTATGAAAAGTGAAACCATAAAATTTTCGTACTTATATAAATTCCGAAGAATATTAAATAAATATTTTCTAAATCACTCGTTCCAAATTATGCACTGTCGAGTGATTAAATCGAACTTAATCCGAAATAATAATTCATTACAAATTCTTCCTGTCGAAGGGTTGAATCGACCGCCAAAAAGATTACAAATTCCTTCCAGATTGTCAGTTGCATCTGCGAGTTCGTAGAGACCAATAGAACCGAGATTCGATCAGGTTGGCGTCCACTTTTCGGAGCGCTACGCGTAGCTTCAGTCGGCAACTCAGATTCCGTGGAGTCTGCGCCGCTGTTGGAAGTCTTCAGGGTCTTTCTCTCCACGGACAATACCCTCGTATTCGCCAATGCAGCGCTAGATTGCATTCTATGCCTTCTGAAACACGTGCGAGGCATCGGTGACACGGAGAGTCACCAAGATGACCAGGACCAAGTCGACATCGCGGAATCCCGTAAAATGAGACTCTGCGTCGAGAGCCTCAAATATCTTCTGAGCTGCAGTGATATTCTCGCGTCGATGTACGGTATGCCGGCTTGCCCGATCTTCCATTCAGCCCAGAGAATCCAGGTCTCCACTATTCCTCAGTACGTCGATCCTACGATACCCAACTCCGAGCTGATCAGGTTCGACAAACACGTTGAGTCGATGCAGGAGACGATACCTGAAAGGTCGCACGACATATTAATGGACAATGTTCATACAATTACGACGTTGCAAAGCATGGACAAGCCGAGCGGGATCTTGCGAGTCTGGTACATCTTGATCGAGGGCCTGGCAAGCGCTACCATGATCTGCCCTAAGCGTTACCAACCACACACGTTGGAAACCTTGTTCCATTTGCTGAGAGACACGTTGAACGTCCCCGGGCCAACCTTTGGTCTGTACTGCGTGAATCATCTGCTTTTGCCTATGGTGCAGAATTGGTTGAGGAGGACCTCGAAGATCTTTAGAGGATGGGACAATTTCGCGCCGAATTTTAAGCAGTGCTGCGGACTGACCACGGATTTGGTTGTTGATTATTTAACTCATTTGCAAGGTAATCGAACAGGGTGAAAGTTGACGAAAAATTTGGGAACCGAAAAGAGGATTAATGATAAACGCGTGACGCTAGGAACAAAGAGGGATATATTAATTATAGTTTGGATTTGTAAATTTCAGGACCCGAGGTTGTCAGGAACGATGCCTATTTACCAGCCACGACGCTGATGTTGAAGCAATTGTTGCTAGTGATGGCGGAATGCGTGGTACAACCGACGGAGAGCATAGCTCGTCTAGGCTGTGCCTGTATTAGGTGAGTCCACATTGATGCAAATAGATTCCGTAACAACTGTTCAGAAGTTTGAAATCGAACATACATGTTATGTTAACGCGGATGGAATCGAAGTTCTCCGTCCGAACACAATGCTGGTGACTCACTATCGAATTAAGATCATTGAATCGCAAAGAAGGCGTCAACTTGACGGATCAACTTACTAAAGTTCTATTAAAGATGAAAATCAATCAGGATCTCATCAAAAATCTAAAACGACTTCTAACTTTATGGACCAATTTGTTCTAGCAGATCGGAAAAATAATTAAATCTATATATCGTTACGAAAATTGTACTAGTTGGAAACTTCTAACGCTAAATCAGAAGGATAATTATATCGATATTTCTACTAAAAAATGTACATTTAAATCACCTGGAAGGACTCAAATGAGCGAACTTCAGAAAGCTCAAAGATCCTAATCCAATCTTCACGGATTGACTTAGCCAACAACAACAACAACAACAAAAAAAAAAACAATTAAATATATATATTACCAAATTTACACTTTCAATGATTGGAAAGGATCAAACGGAAAGTTTGGAGTCAAGTTTGCGTCAAGAAGTAGCGAGATCGATCGAGTCTAAAATTTATTTTAGAAAAATAATTCAATCTGCATATATGTATATTATCTTATGATAATCGAAGGAATCGACCGAGAAGTCGTGGGTAGTTTTTCGACTGAAGAAGTAGGCAAGAGCAAGGATCGATCACAAGAGAGAAAGGGTGAATCATAACGCGGAGGTTCGTTGGAATGTCCATCGACGGAGGTTAGATATATCGTCGTTACGGGCGTAGCGTGCGTGTAAGATGATAACGAAGCTTGACAGGCTGTCCGGTGGGATAAGGTAGCCACCGACACTCGACACCCCCGGAGCGTCGTGCCAGCGACTCACACAAATCCAACGAGAGAGAGAGAAAGAGAGAGTATACGCGATAGCCCCCGTCTCTTCTGTCCGTCTTGCTTCAACTTTGGCCCAGTCTGGCTCCGTTCCTCGTTCGTTTTCTCCATATTAACGCACGGCACACATCGACGCGTGTAATTCAATCCTAGCCGGGGTCGATCGCGAAGTATCGATGTACAGGCGTGCGCGGAGTTTAAAAACGGGACAGGTTCGCGGGCAAGATAACTAGCCTGGCACTGAATGACGAACGGGATCCTGGTCTGAAATCTGCGAGGCTGGAACGGACGGCAAAAATTAGTCGATCAGTCTCCTCCGCGCGACGAATTTTTCTCTGTCTTTCGTGTGTGCTATCGCTATTTTTAAAATTTCAGCTGTAACTTCGTCGACATTCTTACCTCTGAAGTTGATCGATATTTAGAACAGAATACAAGTTAATTTTTTCTGATAGGACGGCTAAAGATCTTCGATCTGGTCCATTGTGTGTATTTCGAGCGATTACCAGACGGAGCACGAAATTGTCGCAAAAAGTGACCATCCATTATCGCCTCATCCCCTTTTCTTTACGTCGACTGTGCCCTACGTATCGTGGCTGTGAATCTCTGTCTGATCTCATCCTCTTGTTCCCTATCCCCTACACGCTGATACATCGCGACTGCCAGTGAATCATCCACTCGTTTGACAGTACCAACCATTTCTGTTCTTTGTCAATAGAGATGTTTAGAGATTCTTTGCGTGTACGAGTGAATATTTTTTCGAATCGAATCTTAAACCGTCCGACTTTTCAAAATTTTCTGAACTTATATGACGTATAGGAAGTTCAATTTTCAGGACTCTTCTGTAATTCAATGTATCAATTGGACGATGTCCAATGTCTGCGCAGGCACGTTCTGGTAAGCAGCGGGCCGCTACTCACCCCAGAACAATGGGAGGTCTGCGGCGTCGCCTGTTACCGCGCTTGTTCAAATTCCCTGCAAGAGCTGCACCAGTTGACCATGGCTTTCTCGCCGAGGTCCGAGTCCTTTTACGGTGACGTTGCACAGGTCAAGGTCGCGGCGCGACGGGATGCGACGATCGAAGAGTCCGAGAGGCTACGACAGCTCGCTGCTCAGGTAAGTTGCTCCGTTACGCTCCCGATGTTTTTCGATATATTCTTCGTTATTATCGACGGAGATATTACACTATTCTGGCTGTTTGACGTTTGTTGTTGTGCTTCTCTGTGCCCTCACAATCGCCACCGAGATTCGTCAGCTGAGCGTTGTTCGTTCGACGATCCTCGAGCCGGATCGATGATAGATTAGAGAACCCTTACTCGACTCGATGTTTCCTTCAGCTGTCAAAATTCTTTGCCGCTTATTTCTCTCTCTCTCTCTATTCGAATCGAAGAGTTTGCACCGACAAGGAAGTAGCTCTCATGTTTAAGTTGCGTTAATCCAGTTAACTTCATCGTGATAATCAAATGATATCTGATTTGTATCATTGTATCACCTTGTTTGACTCTACGCGCGAGAAATATTTTCTAATTGGTCAATTATAGACGTAATTTTTTTAGGTGAAATTCACGTACATGGATTGGATTTCATATTTCACGATAAGATATCTATTAAAAAATTACACTCATATTTGTAGGTTTTCAAAAAATAATGTTCATGCATAATACGTTTAATGATTGTTCACAATCGGGTGATTTGTCAATATAGCTGAATCGTCGACGAAGTAAATGGCAAATGGTTAATGTACATTACGTATGTATATCTTGAACCTTGTTCAATAGTACTAATAAAAACTAGTAAATATTTAAACTGAAACAAATTACAAATGATTCGATGAACTAATATACATAACGCATCCACGTATCGTGCAGTTTGACGATTGATTATTAGTTCAATTATTCGAAACTGAGACCACTTCCTTATCGCGGTAACCCTTTCAACTAATTCTTTTTTCATTTGTCTACATAACTACATAAATGTTTATTCGTATATCTGTAATATTCGGCGAATGAGTGTGAGAGAATCTACTATACATATAACGTAGAATTAAAAAAAAAAAAAAGAAAACGCATATATCGACAAAAAAAAATTGCCTGTGAGAGAGTGTCACACGTGGTGCCCTCCTGACCTGACTTGCTCTCAGGTGAGCCAGCTGCGCGAGGTACTGTCTGCGATCAAGAGACAGAATGCGGCGTCACTGCCGACGACACCTTTCCAGGATTCGATGACCATTGAGACGACATTGATCGACCAGCACACTACCTCCTACTCCGTTGGTTGTAGGCAGCACACGACACCCCTCGATTACACTAACACTACGTCGAACACGGGTCCCCATTGGCTTTAGCCGCCCACGGTAACTCACGTCATGGATTTTAAGAAAAAAAAAAAAAAAAAAAAAAAAAAAAAAAAAAAAAAAAAAAAGAAATCAATGAGAAGATGTAAATACAAAGTAAAAATTAAAAGTGAAACGATAGGAAGAAAGCAAACAGATAAACGAATGTAATCGCATCGATTCTTCCTCTGTCGACCGATGGAATGAAATTTTCAGGATGGAATTTTTTTTTTCTCTTTTTCTTTTTGGAGAACTCTCTTCCCGAGAAGAGAGAGATTATACGATATTTGTTCGTTGGTTTTTGACCGAGAAGAAGGATATTTACTCGTGACACGTGCTCGTCGTCGTCGACAGGCCTGCTTTCGAGAGCCACGAGTTCATCGCGACTCAGGATCCACTGCAACCGCAGCTTCTCTTTTGCCTTATCTAGTTCCTTTACGAGAGACTTTCTCCTCGTGCGACGTTGCGATAAATCCTGGCTGAACTTCGATTCGTGGCATTTTTCTTTTCTCATTATACGATATAAAATATCGTATATACGAGTATAAGTGCGGTGTTTAAAATAATATTTAATTTATAATTTAAAAAACTAATAACGAGACTTTTTTTCGGTTTTCACGCGCTTTTAGTCGAGGAACTAAAGCGAGAGATCTAGTGCGCTTTGAAACGAAGTTCAGCTTGTATGTGTTTTCTTTGCATCAACGTGCCTCGCGACTCGTACGCTTTGCGTGTATTTGAGCTGGCATCTGGATGGCTGAAATGGCAATACGGTGGCATAGAATTAATCCTCCATCACGTAAAATCCATTGAGAACCAGAGAATGATCTACCAAGTTCAATATACAGTTTCTTTAACTTTCGCAAAATTAGGAAATCTGATCTGTGAAAGACATGTTAAGCGAATGCTTGGAATTTTGGAGTTAAAAAATACAATTTTCTTACATAAGTGAGAGATTGCCTTAACTGTGGTTCTTAACAGATTAAATTAAATTCTTTTGAAATAAACAAATTATCAGGCTGTTTTTTTCACCTAAATCTTAACCACCGTGCAAGAAATTTTACGCAAAAGCTAGATGTTTGTCGAAGAAGTGCCAAATCAGGGAAAGAAATCCTTGTACCTAAGGCAACGTATTGCCAGTACGTTCGTGGTCTTGATGTATTTTTGCACCGCTCGAACGTGTTCGATGCAGTACATGTGAAAATACAGACACGCTTCTATCATTCGCTGTGATGCGTATTCTTGTATTGCACCCTTGTTCCTTCATCGGCCTGCACGGTGAAAATTAAACCGGTGGAAAACAACGGAGAAAGAGCGTGGAAAAATCGAAGTATGCCTGTCGACGCTGAGACGACACGATTGGTCATCGATCATCTCGTTTAGATGTTTGCACTCGCTGGTAGAAGGCACAAGTCAGGCTGCAGAACCTCTTCGACGAGAGAGGTCCTTTTCATTACGATCATCTAGACATTACAAGAAATTCTCATTACAAGAAAAGAATATTTGTATATAAATGCGACGTATATTCCGACTCGAAATTTTGGAGCAGAGTTCGAACGAAAAGTGACGATTCTCTGAAATTATAATTTCTGTTTGTATATAGAAATCGTTTAAACGCGCGAGAAAAATTTATTTCGTCTTCGCACTTTAAAAATCCGCGTTCTATTGAGAAAATGAAGTTTATAATTGCAACAGTCGTGAAGAACGTACAGAAAACTGCTTAAACATAAGTTAATTATGTCTAAAGATGAATATTGTACACTCGTATCGAGAATTACAATATTCATATTTCTCATAATATACGCGCGAGGAATTATAGTTTGCCCAAAGGAAGGAAATAGCTGCTCCAAAATGCTGAGTGGCAGTGTACGAATTTCCAATAACTTCACAGAGACACTGATTAATACGGATGATACGGATAATTAATAAAATAAAGGACCCTGTCGTTGGCCGAGATATCATTTAAATTTAACCTGGCACGGTCTTGCGTATCACCATTAAAATCCATGGCTTGAGTCCATGGCTAGAATTTCACTGTCACATAATATGTACGTGATGAGATATACGACACCTATTCTAGAAGCTGCAGCTTTCGTAGAATGCACACACGGTTACTGACTGACTGAATTAATCGAATCACGTTAGGTTCAAGCTAGAGGCCACCGTATCTCGACATCAACTTTTTCAATTATTCACCGGTACACGGTGCGAACAACCATCTCTTACATCACCACATCACCGACATCATCATCCGCAACAGTTTTCCCAGACATCACGCACGATTGCTTTTGTAGCTTCTCGAGTCGAATACGCATAACGAAACGAGGGGAGAAAAAGAAATTAAATTCCTCGAAGTTCAAATAGATCGAGTCAAACTTTGTCAAATGTTTAAGAAGAAAAAAAAAAGGAAAGAAAGAGAACGAAGAGAAACTCGTGTCGAGGATCTACGAAGAATCGTGCGATGAAAGGATTTTGAATCGATGTTGGGTAGAAATTGAATATGGATACTCTTGTCTCCTCAGGTGTTCCTCCTGGAGGAACAACGCGGCGAAGATGCTTCGAGAAGATCCGACGACAGGTCCTACGTTTTCCTCCTGTATCCACCCTCGGTGGGTTCTACACTCAATCCCGATCTTTATATCGTTAGAGTTCAGCTGAGAGCGTTGATTGTCGGCCTCCTGGTCCACCAGATGCTTCTTCATTGCATCGCCAGTACACTCTTGCAAGGTCCTGACTCGTCCTATCCTAGGTACGTATATTTTTCTGAACAAATAACAAGCTTCCCTAATCGTTCTTCTTAACACATTCGCTGAGAAAGGAAAAACAGTTAAAGAAAAAAAAAATTGATTTATATTAATTTTTGGAAACTTTCAATTTGTGAAATCTCAGTTTTCTATTTGTTATTCAGAAATCGTAGATTAAAAGATCAGAGTTAATTTTAGGTAACGGCGTCATACTCAATAGGAATTAAATTGGAATCAGTTTTAATGAAAATCTCAAACATATTAAACGTACAAACTGCGTAAAACACTTCTAGAAACTTCACTTGGGTTGCAGTTTGTCAGTGGTCATACCACAATCGGCAGCATCCACGTCGCCGAAGTCGGTGACACCAGGCTTCCTGTCTTGTTTAACCAGCCACCACATAGACATCTTCCTCTCAGCCTTGGATCTGTCCTATGCAACAGCCCTGAAATTCGACTGTCGTCCCGGATTAAAATTCCTAGTCCAGAAGGTAGCGAACCTGCCTCAACCGGCGAATCTCTATCGTCAGGCCGGAGTGGCTTGGACGATCAAGATCATCACGCTGTTCGAGCTCTGCCTTCACGAGATAGAAAACACCCAAGCAACCCTGGAAGTCGTGAAGACGATCCTCACCTCGAGTCCCGAGGACAAACAGCTTCTCAAGAGTCCCACTCTGCGAAAACTCGCCAAGTATCTGCGACAGTTGCGAACGACGTTCGAGGAACTTTGCGAAAGTTACGTGGAAGTGGTTCTGGACGAGGACGGAAGGCACACGAGAGTGGACAGTTTCTCCGAGAGGAAGATATTTCTATTGGTAGCGCAGCCGGACGACTTCCCGGAGATCACCTGCAAAGAACCGATCGGCGACAGAGCTCTAGCCACTCCAGCGCCGGTGGAACTGCCTGTAGATCCGGAAGAGATCGTAGACGCGGAGGATCAGCTGGATCAAGAGGATCAAGAGGACATCGAGAACTACAATCCGAACTTCGACGACGAAAGTGGACTGGAGGAACTTGGCCCGGAGTGTGAAGACGATCCGAGACCTTTCAGGCTGTCTGACCTAGCAGTGGAGTATTCCACTGACTCGGGTCCACAGTCCGAGCCAGAGACTGACGACTCCAGACCAGTTTCTAGGCTCGGTTCCGTCACGGAGAAAGTTGTGTATCCGGATAGATCTGGCGGCACCTCGAGCGAAGGATACATAGACGGAAAGTGCAGTTCAACTACACCGGCGTCGTTGCAACTGATCAACGCTAGGGACAATTTGTGTTACAAGTTCTCAGGCACGCTGAGAAGAACAGAGTCTGTGGATTCGTTCGGCACTTCCGTTTTGGAGATCAAATCGACAAACACTGGCCTGACGTACGACGAGGTCGACCTGTTCAGGAAATCGAGACTGGAGAGAAGACGAAGCGATGCTTGCTTGTTGACTCGGAAAAGCTCCCTGAGATTTGTCGAACCGATCGGGATCGACGACTCGGAGAAATTCATGAGATTTAGCTCTGGTAATATTCGATGTAGATCGGTGATGGAGCTGAGGAAGAGAGCTGGATCCACCGTGGCTGGATCTACGGTGTCCGGGTCGTCGAATGACTTCGAGATGTCCTCGCGTGTCTCCTCGAAAGTTGGGGTAAAAGAGGAGGACGATCTGCCGAAGATTTTTGACAACATCGATGAGTTGCTGCGTGACTATGAACGGAGTAAGCGAGGATTTAGAACGAATCCGTTCTTGAGAAAGGATGGAGAAGACTCTAACGCGGAGGCTGAAGAAAACTCGCCGAGCCGGGAGTCGGTGTTTTGCAGGAAGAACAACGTCTGCAAGGACAGCGAGGCTCACAGGAACGCTTGGGCCGAGATGTTGAGCACGATTTTGGACTGGACTCTGGCTTTGTCTGTAAGTTGTACAAATTGTCTCAAATTATTTTTGAACTTTTGTGAATGAAAGTTTCAGATGTGAGCTGTACTATTTCGTGTGGACGAAAGAAAATTCACAATTGATATTATATTCTGATTAAATGTTGCAGTAAATATCTTATTTTTTATTTTCTAAATAATATATTCTTCGTCATATTGATAGAATAGAAATCTATTCTGATTTAAAATTCTAAAAATATGGTATATTTTCTTATCGTTTATCTCTTAAACTGTCTTTTATCCATCACTGTACAAAATTTTACAGAGTTTTATAATATATAGTTTTGAATTCTGTATTTATATAATTTTCCATAAAATATATGAAACATCTGTTTTGAATAATATATAAACGATTAACGATAAATAACGTTCCTTCACGCGAAATAAATTTGATAACTGAGAATGGGAAAAGCATACGGATACGCAACCAGGTAAATGTTGACCAAATACGAAGAATTTTAATTAAACATTTGGATTCTAATTTTTCGAGCTGCTGTAAATTCAAGTCATATCTCGATGATTGAAACGCGAAACGAAAATATGATTTTCACATAAATATTTGAGCTTAATTAGCTTCGAGCGGAACGAGAAAATTTTACACAGTTTTACATTATTTTTCACAGCTCGCAGTCGGAAGTGTCGTTTCACAAAAATTCTGCCACGAGGCCTCGAATCGCTGATTTGAAGCAACTTCTTGTTGTACAAAATCGGAATGTTATCTTATCTAAAGTGCGATGTTAAAAATATTTTTTCACAGGACGATCAACTGATTCCGTTGCTTCCTGTTTTCGTCAGCGGTGTGAGAGTACTGACACGGTATGCGGTCGACCAGATTCTCAAGCAGCGATTGTCCACGCTTTTCCATCGGATTGCAGTGCTGTACGGGCTGACGAGCAATTAGGAACAGCTTCAATACATCTGGGAACAGATGTATTTTCACAATTCGTTCTGAAGCAGACGAATGGATGTTAATCGTTGGAAAGATGTATGAAACTATCTTCAACGCAAAGTTTTCTGCGTCTTCGTGATTGACGACTCTTTGAACAACATATGCAACATATATAACTGGTTTCAGTCAATATATTCGTAATAAATATTGAATCTTCCATTTTAAGACGAAGAACATTAATAGACTGATGATCAGAGTCAATCTACGAGATTAAAATGAACAGCAAGAGGAATAGGTCACGAATGATTTCAATTAATACGTTAAGCAACTGCGTTCTCAACGTTCCTCATCATCTTACTGAAATTTTAACGACCATTCTACGTGTCATGCTTGTTAAATAAATTTCAGAGAACAACTTAGAAATTCAACGAGGGAACAAGTAATATAGATCGTAATAACGATCTTTCTTCGTTCACGGTAATCAAACAGAAATGGAAAAAGGAATAACAAAGATTTTACGACTGACGAGAACGAAAATCGGAAATTTCGTTATTTCATAAAGAAACACGAAGATTTTTAGATTCAGCGAAGAACTTCATGTGATATATTAAAAAAAACGAAAGGGGGGAAAAAATAAGATGAATTCCAAGAGGTTATCAAGAAGATCAAAGATCATTTCGTTACTTCATACTTCAGCTTCGTGAATAATTGAACGATTTCGATGTTCGAGAAGGGAAATGAGATGAGAGAAATTTCACGAAGATCATCAAGAAGATCGAAGATCGCTTCGTTGCTTCAAAAACAGATACGCTGCTATAATCTTTAACTTCGCGAATTTTAATTTCAATCGTCACACGTATTAATAATTAACAATGCCCGAAAGGATGGTCCGTGTCAAGATCCACGTTCTCCGTCGTCTCTTTCCGAAATCAAACTCGAAAATCTTAATTTCTCGTTTCTTCTTCACATGATACGACGAACGAATATTTAAAGAAGACAAGAAACTAACGTATGAGAAAGATTCCACCGACCAAAGATCGTTTCGAACATGAGTTTTCAATTGCTCGCGAGGAATCGAATTCGACGTCGAGAGAGTGCTCGTGATGCACGCAACAGAACGACGTAACTTCGATTGTTTCCTCGAAGAAGAGGAACGACGTCCCCTTTTGAGCGTGCAGGCCTCGCCTATCTCTAGTTTACCGCTGAGACGCGTCGACACGGAGAGACAAGGATTTTATTTACGATCCACTCTGCACGCACGTCTTCTCGATTCTCATTTTATGCTCTTTGCGCTTAACTGTAGTTTGCGGTCCAGTCGCAGAGAGTCGGACGTACCGTGGAGGGGTTTTACTTCCATCTCGGACACACGCGTCGCGACCAGTTCGATACATTTCGTCAGCTGCCAACGCAGATTGCCTATCGATTCTCCAGAAAAAAGTTTTTCAGAATGTTATTCTAGAATGTCTCTCTTGAAGAAAAAAAAAAGAAAGAAAGAAAAAGAGGGGGAAACCAGCGATTTTTTTTTTTAAGACTCTAGGATTTCTTTTTACCTTTTTTTAAAAGAATTTTTTTTCTCTTTTCTTGAAGAAAAACTAGCCACTTTGGAGAATTAAATTTAAAAAATTCTTCTTCGAAGAAATATTAATTATTTCTTTGCAGCTAAAGAACTCTTTTTTACGAAGAGTTATGGAATTTCTTTTCTTTTCTCTCTGAAAGAAAAAGGAGGAAATTTCGTAAAGAATCTCAGAGTGATTCTTCTGCCTTAACATTTTCCGAAAGCGAGCCGAGAACTTCCACGAACAGGGAAGCGAATTACACGTTATCTTCTAGATTTACTTATCAAAATGTTTCTTACGCGAACACGTTATTTCATCCACGAACCGGATACATCAGAGGGTAACTGTTATTACTGTAAAAGGCGAAGGAGTAATTAGCGTGTTAAGATTTCAAGATCGACGAACTTTGAGTTCCCAAGTTAGTAACAGATCGCCTAGAATGAAAGAATGATTAAACTTCTTCGAACCAACGGAATAAACGGAAGGAGGGCAATTTTGATCGATAGAAAGCTTCCTGATTTTTGCCAAAAGAGGAAAATTTCTCAAATGCATACCGAAGATGTATCGTAGCGAGACTAAGACGGCGATATGAAAATGATGCTATGTTCTCCTGTAAATAGTAAAAAACACCACTGGTGCACGACGACGCGATCAAACCAGATGGGGCTAGTTATACAGTTACTCGAAAAATTGATTTCGTCTGCTCAGATTTTCCACAGTTTATCCACTGTGATCGTCGTTTTCTCAGTTACTCAGAATCAGACGAGTTTGAGCTTTTCTTTAAACACGCATAGAAATTCGAATTATTTAAAAAATGTGCTGCTTTCGTGCTATCGATATAAATATCCATGTATAAAGCAAGATATAATAATTGCAATTTCGATTTCTGAGTACGTATCAAAATCTCGAAATGACCACGAAAGAATCAAACGAAAAGAATAAGTCGTTGACTTTCATTGAAACGAGTATCATCAAAGTACTACAAAGTAACATCAAGAACTCGAGTATTATAAAGTATTATAAAGTAACATCAGGAACTATGAAAATTGTCTCAAACGTCGTTCAATAAGAATCGGGATTCAGATTCGATCAGTTTTTCGAGTGACTGTATTTTTATCGTTGATTTGTACTGTTCTCATATTTAGCCGACGACTAGTAAATGATTCTTTAGTTTCGTTTTGTCGCTTCGATATATATTATACATATATTTTGTATATCGTTTGTAAGTTAGTGACGAGGGGAGGATAATTACCGACTGTTATACAAGTCCATCGACTCCACGAATTTTCTAATTCTGTCCTGAGATAATTCCATCGGTGTTGAACAAGTATTGTTGTGAGCGTCGGATCGTTTAAACGAAGAGGAAAAAAAAATGTGGAGGGATTGCTAATTGATAATAAAACGTGCCTACGTAGACCCTGTCCTCTTTTGTTCTTTCTTTTTCACTTTTTGTTTTTCCTTTAAAAAGCAACACACGAAGAGAAAAAGAAAAACCACGTAAACGTAAAAATTCTACTAACTGAATATAATTTTCTCCGTGGCGAGGAAAACGGAACGAGAGAAAAAAAAAAGAAAGAAAGAAAAAGAAAAACGGACAGTATTGACGTAGTATTTTTAATTGTAATCGAGCACGATAGACAAGTACGAGATTGTACGAGCGTGATACGTTCAGTTATTTCAAGTTAATAAAATTGTACTAACGAATTTATTGTATTTATTGAATGTGGATGTAGAATTAAATGAAATTCTATATCATCCGATATTCCACGAATTGACAGATTTTTATCCCTTTCCTGCATGAATTGAGAGATTGAATAATTATGATAGTATGTCTTATCTCTTGTTTCAAATTTCATGCAAACTTTCAAGAACTTTGAACGACTTCGACCCTTTAATTAAAATCTTTGAATTCTTGAATTTTGAGCAGAATTTTTAATCTAGTATGGAACTTCCGTAAATTATGATTTCGATTAAAAGTATCTGCACGAACTCTGATTAAATATTTATCTAATTCCTAATTTACCTTCGATTTATTTCAAATAAAATATAAAGTTTCCATAGAATTTCCTCTGAAGATTGTGATCAAAATTTGTAAGAATTTCCAAGAACATCGACCCGGAATTCCAACATTTTTAATTTAATCACATCGCTGTGATCTTTAATTCCGTCTGATCTAAAAAAATGATAATCGAATCAGTAATACAGAATTTCCAGAAAAAGAAAATTCTCGGCAATAGCTTTAATCAAATAACTAGCAAATTCCCAACTACCGACAAATCGAAATTTCTCACGAGATCTCCCAAAATTTTTTAGAAGAAACCCCTGACTCGCCGAAAAAGTCGAATCAATCGACTTGACAAGCGATTCGATTACCTTTCGTTTCGATGCTGAGCAAACTTGGCGAAGTGTCAGAGGTGACGGCGATTTCCTGCGAGACGAAGAGCGTTTCGGTTCGTTTTTAACGGGTTTAGAAAAGGGCGGGAGAGCCTTGTCTGCGGTCGAGTCATCCTCGTAAAGAGGGAAGCTTACGAGCGATGGCCGCCTCGGCTTATTCCGTGCCTTTATTCCTGTCCCATTCGGCGAGGCAGTAAACAACAACGAAGAGGAAGCGGGACAAGTCGCTGGAAAGTGTGCAGCACTCCGAACACGATGACGAACGCAGAAACACCGCGTTACTTTGGTGAAAGTTCATGCATCTAGACTCTATCCTTCCAGAGAGACGCTGTGCCATCCACGATTATCCTCTTTATTTCGTTTCGAATTTTATGTCACGAAATAGCTACGATCATTGCATCTTACGTAATCCTTCGATTTCGAAATTTTCACAGTCGCACACGAAATTAAATTGTTGACACTTGAGTATGTTGATACTAGGACAGCCGGGCTTTGACAAATCGTTGCAATCTAAATGGTGATAATTGAAATAGATAGATTAACAGAATTAATTTCAGCGAAGATACCCGTGTCTTTTAAGCAATCGTGAAAAACAAAGTCCGTCATACTGATGGATTTGGTCGTTTCAGTATTCATGTAATTATTAAATGACACGAGATTTAATTTATTCGAATCTAATTAATGTAAAAAAAATAATAATAATTCTATAGTGCAAATATCTATATCTAGTTCATCGAGAGAAAAGAAACATCATCATTAATAATTTATTGCATTTCACGAATTTTTTTTACGTCCGAGTTTCATTCTCGCAAGATCTTTAATTGCCTCCTTTTCCAAAAAATCACCCAATTGCCTCATTTTCTTCGAAAAATCTCCGGAATCCATTGAAAAATATGAAGAGAAATATGATTAAAAACCATTCAAATTTCCAGACAATGCGTCAGAGATGATAATCGCGCGAACGATAATTATTGCGTTACGTAGAGACGTAAATTTCAAATAGGAAACGATAAAGTGAACAGAGGAAATATCGGAAAAGATTAATCGAAGGAGGAAAAAGATGAACGTGCATTCCTCTCAACCTGAACATTATCTACCGACTGTAAAATCGAGAAGACCCGTTGATTCTCTACACGTAGTTTTCATTCACACAAGTCGTTTAAATGACTTTCTAGTCTCTTCGATCGTTGCGTTAAACATCCGGTCGATTTGTTAAACTTAATTAAAAAATAAAAAAAAGAACCATTCGGAATTCTTCAGACAGCGATTTCTAATCTCCTTCAATCGTTGCGCACCTCTGTTTCAGAGCTTTTGAAACCTTGCAGTCTCTTTATCTTAAACATGAAAAAAAAAAAAACAAGTTGAAATATAATCATTAGAAAAAAAGGAAAACTTTATGGTCAAAATCTTGAATCTTTAAACATCAAGCAGGTGTGTTGAAGTAAAATTTAAAGAAGGGAAAATCTCACCCTCGACCGCGGATTTTCACGTAGTTTTAAATTCTCGCAAACATAAGCCAGAGAAATAGAAATTTGTTTCATCTGCTGTGTATCGTGGTAAATATTCAACTATTTATATTCCGTGAATATCATTTTTGCAATTCTCGTGAATGCACGAAAAATCCGCAATCTACGCGTCATTAAATCTGAACTTTTTACCTCGGATATCCAGTCAATGATCGAAATGACCTTCGAGCCTCTCATAGTCTCTGGTTGGAGAGAAGTACTTCAAGAATATTCGACGCTGAAAATCGTACAAACGACACTGACGTTCAGCTGGAAAAACCGGTAGATAGAAGGGTGGACTGAAAGCAAAGGGAGGGATAGAGAAAGACAGAAAGAGAGGAAGACACACACACACACACACAGAATGAAACAGTGACGTAGACCGCAACTATCCATTCGTTCGTCATTTCCAGCATGCTTTAAATATTAAATAGAGCTCGCAGCGCGCTCGCGAAAAGGATTATCCGTGCTCTCTCTCTCCCTGTCCAGGGGAAACAAAAAAAAAAAAAAGGAGAACCACACACCTCTGTGACCATATGTGTTTCCACGGCTGTGTAAAGACATTTCCTCTAGCCGAACTGTGAAAAGATTAATTCGTTAATCTCTCCTTTGTTACGTTTGCCTGCTAACGAGATTCTAAACGAGAGATAACGAACGAGAAATCGTCGATATTTTCAATGAGTTTCTGCTAATTTACTTGTCTTTACTCGCTACCATGTACAGTGCCATACCGGAATAAAATGAAAACGTGTGCTGGTATATTGAGTTATTATCGTTCTCAAGAAGGAAAGAAATTCACAATTAATTGGATCATGATACGAGGATACAGAGCATCAGCATTGGTTGAAGAATTATCTGTTGACTTTAAAAATGAAATTATTATATTAGAATATAAGACGAAGAATTCACTGGAAAAAATATGGAAGACAGACAGTCCGAATTCTCGGCAATTTTCCCATGCACATCTGTGGTAGCATTTGAAGTTCAAGAGGGATCTTACTTGAAATTTAACATCATTTAAAATTCAATAAAATTTAAATCTAACGATGTTCAAGAAATATATATATGAGTGTATAATACATGTAGTGTAAATGATGTATACACAATAAGTGTATCACTTTTCTTATCGTAGAATTTTGCTATTTTTATTCTGATGAATAATTTTTAATGTTCTTCTTTTCTTCTATTAAAAAAAAAAGCCATAAAACTTTCTCGATTAGTAGAAAAAAAATAATTATTTCGACAAGTAAAATGATACCTTCCTTAACAATTAATTAAAACTTCTTCTTAATTTTTCTCCATGATAAATAAATTCTCCACAATTCGACAAGAAGAGCAGATATTCATTTTATTATAACGCGTGGCACCGTGCATAAAGCTTCTTCGTCACGGATCTAGCGAACGAGGGTATGCAGGAACCTGTTCAGGCGAGATTTTATTTCATGGAAAATATCTGTATTTACAATGTTACATGACTATCTTCCCACTTTGCGGATACACGTACGAGCTGGCTCGGTTTACAACCATCTATCGAGCCGTGATCCCTCTAACACGCTCCTTTCAGCGACACTTTTTCCTCCAAACGATCGAGCCAAGTCTCGATCTCACACATTCGGATCCTTTTTAACACCTTCGCGACTTTCTCACGATCAATTAATCCATCCATCTCTAATCCACCGTTTCTGTTTTCTTTTTTTCTTTTTTTCTTCCTCCAAGCACTATCAAATCCTTGAAAGCATCATCATTCATCGATATCACATATTATAACACTGGTGAAGTTTCTCTTTTCTTCAGTCTATCGATATTATTCGTCGAACGATATTTCGAGGCTCGATTCATACCATCGACTCGCTCGCGATTCACTCGAGCGATTCATCTGTTTTCGAATATTACTTTATTGTTCAGATTTTGAGATTGTACGTAAAGTGCATATTGTAAGTAAAGCTTCGATCTTGGATCGAAGCTTCACTTACGATTCTTAGCGATTTGAATAAGCCGTAAAAACCTGTCTTGAAATTAAAGGTACATCACATGTACATTTACATCTTGCAGGTATGTAAAATCGATCACAGATCGTTAAATACCGAATTTGAGAATGGACTATCTCTATTTGAGTGCAATCTCTGTTCCCAGAACAGTGCACCAGTGCGAATCGAGAGCAGATCGGTATACTCTGTATCAAGCCTTAAGATCACTGAATTCTTTGTGTTTCTCTCTTCAGTAAGGTCTCCAAACGTCGTTCCTCTGCTCGTTCTCCTCACCCATGACACCGATCTCCAGTCTGTTGCTGCTGATCGTCAGATTGCTGCCAGCGATTGTCACTTGTTCCTCGCTCAAGTCGCCGTGAAGATGCAAATGAATCTGATTCTGATTCACCGTGCTGTACAGTTGCGGATAGAGAACCATTGGCGCTGGACTTATGTAATTTTGGCTTGGATTGTTGTAGTAGCCCTGGTAATTTGGGTTGTAATTGTGAGAAGCGACTGGGACCGGGGTGGCCGGTCCAGACGTCCAGGAACCGTAGTGATAACCTGGACTACCGTTGCCTGTCCCACTGCCCGCGAAGATGTCCGGATCGTTGGACTTGGCGGGTACCAGTGGTAACGAGGTGGACGATGTACCGTGGCTTGGATACATGGAAACGCAGTTCGGCGTGTACGTGTCCTGTTGACTGTCTGACGGAAGAACTGAAACGTTTAAGACAGACTTTGTGCGCGATTGTGTCGACTCTAGTTAAAGACTGAACTGACTTCGGAGACTGGAAAGTGGTTGAAGCGAAGAGATTAAATGTGTAGGTTGTTGGTCTGCGTGTAGAAGAGATGAGTGTCTGAATGATGAAACTGGAAGATTTAATGTGGACTTTGGATGAAGTTGTTGCTGACTATGTAGATTCTTGCGTGCGTGGATTGTAAGTTCAGATGTTTGAAGACTGTGACACGGCGTGTTGACACGCATAAATTTGAAATATCTATGAACGTCTGTTGATCTTGTACAGCACAGTTAATCGATTCAGATTGTTACAGAAGTAGTTAGTTAGATTGAGAGTTAGGTAGAGATTTATCTACGATGTTCTTTCAAGATATTTGAAGAACAATCGTGTGCGAGGTCAATTGATTCAGATTTACAGAAATAATTGGTTCGTGCCTGACGAATTCCTTTTAATAAATACAATGAGCGATGAGTCTCATAAAAATAAGATTATACGAATATTAGTATTCCACTAGTTTTAACAAGTAATTGTCTAAGTAATTGTCGATAAATGTCCAAGTGGCACAAACCACCAACTTGTATTCAATTCATTGACAGTGTGATCAAATGATGAAAAATTGAAAAATGAACGATTTTAAAAATCGTTATTCCTTTGTTCTGAGAGTGAGTCGATAAAATTTATAAAGTGTTGTTACTACGAATGAATTCCTTTGGTACTAACCGGTGGGTAATGGTACTGGTTCTGTCGTCGGATGATGAGAAAGGGCCTCTCCTGGATACGAGAACGCTCCTCCAGGAATCGGTGAAAACGAACCACCGCTGCTTACCGGAGGAGCTGGATAAGAAGGTGCTGCCGATGGATAAGTCCACTCTGCGGTACCCGTACTCGTATCTGGAACAGAAAATCGTTCAAATCTATTAAAAGAAAGAAACCATCTATACTTGTGCAGATTTGTATTCTTAGAATGAAAAATCTGACGCCAGTAAATCTAACTTTGAATGATTTGATAATTTTAGTAAATATTAAAAAAAGGAGAGATGTGATAGATTTATTCGTTCGTTTATTAAATATTGCATTTATATATTTTTATGCGTTTATTACGCGTTTCACACACACACACACACACACATTCGTGACTTTGAATTTCCTATATGTAAACGTATTAATAATATTTCTTACAATGAATACATATCTAGCACAAACGTTGAATAAGACAGGATTCCAGGGAGAAGAAGACTCATGGACGATTGACTGGATTCTACGCACTGTTTGTGAAATCGTAACGGGGTTCTGAGTGACTAACTTCGTTAGATTAATTGAGCTGATTCACGAATCAAAGTATGCCGGAAGTCGAAACGATTGCTACAACGTTTGCACGGTTAATCTTCTGAATTCACAACGTGCAGAATCATAACAATTGAATTAAAACAATATCATATACACAAAATTTATAAAAACACGAGTTCGATTACATACATTTATATATTTGAGTTAATTTGAAGTTCGATGCATATGGTATTTAAGTAACAAAAAAAGGTTGAACATTCTCATATACTTTTCCAAAAAATATACGAAAATCCATGTTCAAGTAGTATGATGATCAATTAAAAACTACGTGAACTCTACGTAGGTCCAGCGCGAACAATCCTAACGTTATTCATGCCGAGTAATTATCCGATATTAATTATCATCTCGTGAAATATTTATCGCAGAGTTCGCTTCCGTCGGACGTGCAATGAATTTCCAAGTACCTCAGCGAGTAATGGCGAGACGAGCTGACCGGTAAAAGTTACGGGAACAGAGAGAGAGAGAGGAAAATATCGTTACGCTGACTCATCGATGATTCGGCAAGATTTTTATTCGCTACTGAGGTTGAACACCGGCGACCTGTGATTGTGAAACACACGTGTATACGTGTATACGTGTATACGTGTATACGTGTATACGTGTATATTCGCCAGAGATCGAGAAAGAAGCTTCACGAAAAGACACAATATTTCGCTGCCTCTTTTCCATTTTTTTTTTTTTTTTTTATTATCCTCTCAATCGGCCGCTTCAGCTTTCATTCGACGTCTGTAACACTATAGTCTGCTTCCTGCTGACCTTCGAATCGATCAGTTTGATCAATCATTTTTTATACTAAGGGAAAGAAAAGAGAATGATAATGTATCGTTATTCGATCGACAAATGAGCTGCGAAAACGTAGTTCCTTCAGGTGTGAAAAAAAATGAAGGAAAGTTCAAGAATCAAAGAGTTCTATCAAGATCGCTCTATACTAAGAAGAAGGAGAGAGTTACGAAACTATTTTCTTGTGTAACAAACCAAGAAGTTCAATCATTTCAAAAGGAATTCTTGTCAATCGTTCTGTTTCGTTAAAAAGAGAAAATTATCAAGTATTACTTTTTTCAATTGAATTAAAGAATTTAATCAAACCAAAAAGAGTTTTCATCAGTTATTTCGTTAAAAAAATTAAAAAAAAAAATAGTTGGATATTACTTTCTTCAGATAAAATGCAAACAAAAATTTAAAAAAGTCAATCAAAGAGTTCAAGGAACTTGCGTTCACGGGCTCGTCTAACTATTACAGAGGTGCATACGTGATGATCACAGTCGAGTAGCGGGAAGACTTGGTGGAAAGTCCGGACATTGACAATTCTGAGCGGATAGTCGTCAGCCCGATGATAAAACACGCTTTCTCAAGGGCATGTTCGTCGTTCAGCCATTTCCAAGAAGAATTCTCTTACGAGGAAGCTAACAATTGCGAATCATCTCGTGACTCTTTGATCATTGAAAATTTTCGAAACTTCCTCGATCACAAAATTCGTATGAATTTTACGTGTAAAAAACTCCAAATTAAATCATGAACACCTATTGCACTCGAGGAACACCCAGCACTTTTCGACTGTTGTTGTCTGCCAATGAAATTTCTAGATTTCTAGATTTCTAGTTTCTTCCTTTTATCTTTTTTACTTTGTCACTTTGTTACATTTTTAATGTATAAACGTTCGAAAGCTAATCGTTGATGCGTGTGTTTTAAGTTTGTCAATTTTGTTCCAGTTCTTTCGTCGAAGTATGTTGAACATTTCTTTGCTTTGTACCTGTCTAAAGAATGCTTTCGACGAATATTACTGCTTTTCCAGCAAACATGCCCCAAATGTAATACGATCATTTTTCAAACGTATGCCTTTCATTTCAATACCTCTTCAGCGAAATTCTCACAGTAAACACCATGAAACAATAATTTCAGATCTCGAACAGTCGTGAATGAGTTGAGGATAATAATAAATTCTACACGATACGAGAGCAACAGGTTTTGATAAATGACAACTCGATTGATTATTTCATTCAATGTTGATTTGAAATTGAGAACTGAAATAATCATCACCGATTGACGAAGTTCGAAACGTGTCAATCCTCGCGTGGTCTCGATAATTGACAATAATTCACATAGTTCAATTTATGGACTGACTGATATTTTGAAAGCCGGCGAAGGAACGTGGAAATTCGCTTGATCCTTCGCGGCAGCCATAAACGTCGGTGCATCTCGATAAACGACACGTCCAGCGCAACAAAGTAAAATAGAGGAAACGTTTCGAAGAGGCGGCCGTCGAGTTCAACCTCGGCAGGTGAAATAATTTGACTTGGAAGGCTCTCGCCTTGTGAGTGTGAACGCTTGTCCGTAAGTTTTACGAGGGAATTAGCAACCGTTAATTAGAAAACCGCCGTCTGTTTCTTGCGCGGCCAGCAAGCAGCCTCTCATAATCCAACGCGGCACTGCGAACCGTTGCAGTCCGAGTCGATGGTGAAACCGGATGATTTATCGGCTATTAAAATCGACGGTTTTCTAATCAATTCTCTCCGCGACTTCGCCGCCTTGACCCGAGAGCTGTTCTCTCGCTTTACATCGGTTTTGCAAAGTATACAATCGGAGCTAGAAAACACTGCGTGCATCTGTCAAATTCACCAACATTTCAAACAGAAAAAAAAAAAAACAGTCTTTTGGATATTTCGTGGATCTTGATCGAATTTGACTGAAAATTAAACGAATTCTAGAATTTAAACATCGACGATGTTCAAACGAGGCACGGCCTTATGAAAATCTACGTACAATTGCCACATAAAAATTTGTCCATGAAATTTGTTCTGAATTGCGGATTTCTGGGCAAATTCGTACGACTAAGAAGTAGGGGACCTGAGTAGAAAATTCAGGTATCATAGGAAGCGGTGTATTTTTTTTAAGCACTATACTATGTTTAGAAACCTGATAATAATGAGAACATATTTTCAAACTGTAAATTTCGCGATTTATCGATGTTTAACTGATAAATCGGTGTCTGTAAATATTTGAGCGTCGTAGATGTAGACTGACGGTAAGTTTCTCGGCAAGTTCGCGGTGACGGGGAATTTCTGTGAAAATTCGACTTTACTCCGCGACGATGCTGCAACGATCTGCTTGGCTGAATCAGCTGTTTTCACCGAAGCAGGAAAAGCTTGCGGTATACGCTGACTACAAGAAGTACTGACTGACTTCGACAAAAAGAGCGACTTTGCTGTGTTTTTATCGCGAATCACTTACGAACAATGTAAAACGTCTGTTACATTTCTGTTCGTTGCCATCCACCTGACAGCATTTTCCCTGATCTCGCAAGATCTCCTCTCTTTCCACGATTCTACGCGGTATCTCGATATATATCACGTTAATATCTGTAAACACAGAAACGATCGAACGACCCACCTGACATCTTCCTCGGTCAATTCTCGAGGCAGGCTCGACCGCCTCTTTTTCCCTTCCCCGTGATTCATAGAACTAGCCTGTTCGCTGAACAGGCTCGAAACGGACTATTATCCAACAGATGGTCGACCCATGCTTTCGTGTACTTTGTTTTGTTACCGTTGTTCCGGTAATTGCGGCAAATACACGGCCATTTTCGGTAATCACCCGCACGCCCTCATCCCCGCGGCGGCCCCCTTTGAGAATCCCGAAACGACCTCGACCTTCCTCGAGGTTGGTAGGCGTAACGACAGTTTTGCCATCGGATCCACCGCCCGCGACCTCGACCCGATCTTGCGACGAACGCTCGCACGCGTTCCCCGAGGGACAAAACGTGGGTGACGAGGAAGTTGTTCGGCGAAAGGAAGTAGCTTACCTATTTTCACAGGAAGCAACTTGCTTCTCACTTGCGAAGAAGTATTCAGTAGAATTTCACTTTATTCGCTGAAATAAAGAATTCTATTTTCGTTCATAGAAACGCGAAACTGGCTTCTCGAAAAGTTCATGGAATTACTTAAGCTTGAATTTGTTGAAAATTACCCACGACGTTCCCGATGCTTCCGACGGCCTTTGCAACGATCGCGACCCGATTCACCCGAGAAGATTGAATTGAAAACGCGACGAGTTTCGAAGCGAATCCATCCGTTCGAAGATTAAACAGGCTAATAAGCAGCGGATGAAAAAAAAAAGAAAAAAAAAAAAGAAAAAAGCGGCGAGTTTCTAAACGATCGTTGGAGAACAAAATGAAATCGTGCTGTTATTGACACTCGGAGTGATTTCACAGTTTTCGTCGTCGTGTCAACCGCAGACCGGGGGCCCAGAGATTTGCAACGGGGGCAGGGCGATGACAAAGTGTATTATTACACGGATCGAAACTTTCCCATCGGCTGCGATCCGTCGACGATCTCGAAACGTCGTTGCGGCGTCGGTCACGGGAAGTTGGTGACTCTCTAGTGATCGAAGAAACGGGAAGAAATCGCAAGGTTCGGTGTAACGTCGCCCGGTTCGATCCTGACCAAAGAGGGACGCGCACGAGTCCTGACCAAAAGGAACTGGCGAGTTGTTTACTACTTCCTTCTCTCGCTGTCTCTGTCCCTCCTTGCCCGGATCTCTGTCCGTTGCTCTGCGGGTGTGAAACCACAGTGAGGTGGTTTTGGTGCTTAGTCTCCCGACCAGCCATCTACTTAACGAACCGTCCATCGACCGCCGTCATTTCGTCGTTTCTCGGTTTCCCTCCCACCTAACTCTCTTGCCCCACGCTCAGTTTCACGCTACCGCCAGCCCCTGTGTATACCTTCTTCATCGACCTCATCCTTCCTCGGCCGATCGAACGATCCACTGATCCATCTATTCCAAGCAAAGAAACTGCCAAGACGATGACAGATAACTACTTCGGGCTGATTTTATACTTCCGATTAGATGGCGAAAACAAAAAAACCAAAGAGCGAGATGGGATTAACTGAGATTCAATTTTGAATTGGCCTTGAAAATGATAAGGAAAGAATCGTGTATTTCAGGTCAGGTTTAGATTAGATTTAGATTAGATTTACAGGAATTGTCGAGAATGAGAAAATCTGTAACAGGGTAAGTCTGTAATAGAGTTATTGGAGTCAGCGAGGAGGTTCAAATCTCTCTACTTTGATTGCCTTTACTCTCATTTTAGGAAGTAGAATGAATTTTTGATATGTTTAAAGAGATGTGTAACAGAAAATCATGCATGTTGGGATTAGGAGAAGAATTTTTTTACATTAATAAAAATCTAACAATTTAATACTAAACGAAAAGCATAGAACAAATTAAAAATGCGTTCATCTTTAAACGTATATTTAAATATATCGTGACGTGTCATCCTTTTTATTATTGATTACAAGATCATCTATGCAATATTCTAGTACGAACAAAACACTCAAAGGGTGACTATTAAAAAATTCAATGATACGAAAGAACGCAGCAAGGTTAATAGAATAATTGACGCAAGTTGTTTACTGAATTACGATATTTATAATATTCACGATATTCGAACAAACTTCTTCCTTTTTGATGAAAATAATTTATATTCTGCTGGAAAACTGTAATTTGTTAACGACGGCCAGTTTTCAAAAGCACGCTACTTAAATATTGTTATCGGGATCAAATCTAGCGAATTACAAGTTTAGCTTGACTCGAATAACTCTACTGTAGCTTACCGGAGAAGTTGCGACATTTTCGAAGTTTCAAAGCCTAGAATACCAGAGGCAGGAGACAAAATATCCAAGGTACTTGTCCTTGACACGTTTTAGGCTGCTTTGTGCACCCTAACTTCTGGTCTGTGCCAAGAATTTCAACCAAGGGAACTCTCGAGTACCAAAGTGCAAAAGAATGAACGTCCACGTCTTGGCACAGCTCCGAAATACTTGACGAAGCCGATTTCAATTGATCAAAATGAGAGATTTCCAACCGAGAATCATTCCAACAAATGAACAAACACGACAAATGATAATTCATCGTTCTTTTAATTTGTTGTAAGACCGGACATCTACCTTGAATATTCGAAGTATTTCTTCGTTTGATTTCGTGAAAGTCACTATTTTTTAAAAAATTAATATTTGCGAACCCAACAACGTGCTTTTCTTTTTTATTATTTTGTACTGTTCTATTCCGCGAAATGTAAAATGCATGGCGCGTTGTATTTCTATACATGATTTATGGAACACGCAAACATTTTGGAAGCAGAAATTTTTATTGAAAATAGACGTGGAATTGTCAACGAACGTGCATAGAAAAGGACTTGAAGTCGAGGAGAAAACATTTTGGTACTGAAACTTAGAAGTAGAGCTCAGATATCAGAAATTCTTCAATAGCCCATAAAGTGGGCGTGCGAAGAGGAAATTTGAAGCTGAATGGACACGAAAAAAAGGAAAGAAGAAAGGAAGATTTAGAGTGAAGAATATTCCAAATATTTAAAAGTGGAACTTGCTCGAAATACAAAATGTTTTGGTACCAAGAGTGGACTCGAGAGTGGAGCTTGCTCGAAGTTGCTTGAATTCTTCGTTCAAGCCCGCCTCGTGGAAGAAGAAGTTTTCGGAGTCGAAAAGAGAATGAACGTTACGAAGAACGTCGAACAGACGAAGCCGTGGGGCTTCGTTTCCCACCGAGATAGATGCTCGTTTGGTCGTGTAACGTAAGTCGATATTGCGTCGTCTCGATATTCCTGCTCGACACGAATGTCGACACACGCTAACCGTACGTGTATGACACGTATCGCGGGCCCCGTGCACACTGGCAAAACCCTGCACAACGTCCAGAGAGCAGAGAGAGAGAAGTCTTATGCATACGAGCGGCCAGGAAACTCTTGTTGCCTTGCGTATCGCTTACCATCGGCGATTTCTTCTTATACACCGAGTATCCTGTCCCGAGGATAGTGTTTCTCCTCGATGACTTCGGGATCGCGAGCAACCGGCTACCAGAGCACCAAAGCTCGCTCTCTCGCGTCCTTGCTAAATCAACGATCTACGGCCACCTTCGATTCATTTTATCCATCCATCTCGCATGGGAATCAGAATTTACTGCAAAATTCTCGTAAGATTCTCTCGAGTCTCGACGAGACGATGCAAAGTGTCTTTTCACACATTTTCGCGTCTTCTTTAAATTTCCCAGAAATTTTAAATCAACGATTTGCCAATAATCCAACGATCGAGTCTCCCTTTCCATCTCTCCAAAAATAACAACAAAAGGAAAAAAGAGAGAAAAGAAGACAAATCCTGCACTCTTGGTATTTGCTCGATATTATCCCAGGACACGATATCACGACGGTTGAAGGTAACAATGCGCGCGAGAACGTGAGAAAGTATGAACGAATCTTGGAAACGAAACGCACGGAGGCGAACGAACGTGTTTGCCGGCAATTTGGATGTGTATCAAGGGGGATACACGACCATATCCACGGTTCGTCAATCTTTCAAAAGTAGGCGGCTTTCGACGACGGTTTCAATGCCCATCCACTGCTAATTTCCTTCACGTTGCCTGCGTTTTCGCGCGTTTCTCCCGTTGCTCCCGCGTCCCCTTCGTTATTTTCCATTCATCTCTCCATTCATCTTCTTCCCCGATTCGAACCGGAGCTGTGAAGGAAGGAAATCTGTTTAACGCGGCGTCGGCCGCAGAAACAGGCGAGCCTCGTGCACGCACGACGATTCGGCAGCAATTTTGCTCTTGAAAAAAACGGGACAATAGACGTTCGTTTCCCCCGCCGGAGAACGCGAGGAGAAAAAGATCACCGCCAGATTTCTTCTTTTTTCTTCGTTCCGTGGCCGAACGTCTCTTCTTCTTCTGTTTTCCCCCTTTTGTCCCGTTTCGTGCCTTTCAGGCGACGACGACGCCTCTCTCTTCTTTCTCTCTTCGGCGACTTTCGTTTCGTTTCGTTTCGTTTCCAGTCCCTTCGCCGCGCGCGCCGCCGTAATTTCGAGGGTGAATGAAGAGCATGAATGGAATGGTTCCCCCGCCCCCCAATCACACGGTTGTGTCCGGAAATTCACGGGCCCCGTACTCCATTTAGTGATTATCCATCATCGATAGACACGCGAGTTTCCTAGCTCCTTCTTCTTCTTCTTCTTCTTCTTTTTCTTCTTCTTGTTCTTGTCTTTGGATCCTCGTGTCGGTGTTTCACCTTTTTGAATTATTAAACGACGAACGAGTGTAAAATCTGTCCAAACGCGTCTGTCTTCTTACGTACTAGTTTGTAGAATATATTTTATGAACAAGCGATCTTGCATTCGTTCTTATTCGCTTTCGGTGCTTTATTTTATTTTATTTTTTTTTTTCATCCATGAATCAGAACTTTGACGTTGAACAAGTTTAAAATTCATTTAAATGCAACTTGTACTTTCTTTCTCTATTCCGAAAGCAAAATTTCTTGGGAATTTCCTTAGCACTGTGATCGTATTAGGAACATCTGAAACTCTTGTTTTACATAATATGAAATAATAACATTCCATCATCAGCAGCAAATTCTTAAAAGTTATGACGAATTTATTAACCTACAATCTGATTATCGTTCTAATATAAATAAATTTAATATACCTGATAATGTTCGACTATCTTCTGGTAATAATCTCTAACAATTGACTCTAAACTAATTATTATCTAAATTATTGGAGAAGATTATCTAAACCAATAACTTTCTCTTATAATTGAGTTCAGTAAACTATCGATCAGAAATCTGTCAAAGACGTCAGTCTGGCTTCTACCTAGGTTAAAAACTATTATCCTAAAAGTATCATTGGTCCTTGAAACTACTCGATCTGAAGACGACTCGTTTGAGTTCGCTACGATAAACGGTAACGAAGCAAAAATATCGAAGATGTCCAGAGGAATCACTGGAGCAACAAGATCCTCTGCTTGCTCTCTGTTCCCTCGACTTGCACTCTGTTTTTTTTTTTTTTTTTCAGTCGAGACTTAATTGACCGCCAATTGATCAACGGTCCCGCGATCCAGGCGTGATCAATTGATTACCACTTCGATCTACGTCGCTTTCGTCGAACCTCCGTGATCTCGACTTCCTTTCCCTCGATTTGCAGCAACACGCTACTACATTGACGGTATATATACTTCTCTAAAATAAATCTGTTTATTTTGAGAAAGAATGTAATATATCTCGTGAAAAGACTGGAAGATTCCTTTCAATTCTTCACGGGAGGCGAGGAACGAAACGTTAAAAGGATCAGCTTGCACGCGACTTTCTCTTTTGAAATTCTTAAAAATGATTGATGGTTGATACATTTTTAGCGTTGCATTTCAATGCAGCGTTCAATGAAAAATAATTACGATTATATAAAGTGTCGTGAGATTCAATAGCTGAATTCTGATGGATACTGTTCTACAAAGATACAGTAGTTTATCGAATTATCATTTGTGCAAAGTCGTTTGTATAATTTATTGAAACATCTTTCGAATTGAATTATTTCTAACATCGATTGATAAATAAATTAGTGCCGCAATATTTGTACGTTACTTCGTTCGTAAATTTGGAAATTACAGATATACTTTGAAATTTTCAGATATATAAAATCTAATAAACCTTCAACTTACGATACGTCTCATTGCAATAAATTAATGCGACGAACTCACACTTGAAAAAAAGAAAAGAAAAAAAAAACTGTGATTTCGATCCACATTTACTCTCAACGTACACACACGTATGTATACACTTGTACATCGGAGAAAAGGAACAAGAACCGTCTTACGACGTAAACCATATGATCCGACCGCGTTGAAAAGATCCACGGCCGTAACGTTGCAGTTCACGCCCATCGGTGTAATTCAATTTGGCCCGATATTCGTTCGACATCTAACGAAACCGAGGGAAAAACGAAGAAGAAGAGCTGGTAGACGACCGAAATCGTCCACAGGTAAAACGGGAGGATCTCCGAGGATCGAGACGAAGATCCGTGGCCTCTCGAGCGTGGATCACGTAACTGCCTCCACCTCTTCTTCCTCTTCTCCATCGTTTTATTCTTGCCTTGCTTAGCCATCCTCTTCTCTTCTGTCTTTCTTCCTTTCTTCTCTGCTTGCTTTCCTTCTCTCTTCTTTGGACACGATTCAGCCTCGTGTACCTGAGATGTTACGAGTACGAGGAATTTTGTGTAGGAAAAAAAAAAAAAGAGCTGGCCAGTACGGGCTTCCTTCTTTTTGGGTCGTAATTCGTCTATCTTTACCGGTACTTCCGTTCGCCACTTTGATGGTTCCTCTTGCATTCGTTCCTCCTTCCCTTCTTTCATTCTACAAAGTTCACCTCAGTTTTGACTTTTCCCCTTTTTCGCTGCGTGTACATTCTCATTTCAATGTCTTTATATTAACTGTTTTGTATCATTTACATTAGTAAATTTTACTACTGTGTCTGTACTTCAGAGTGAATTTTGCCGCTATATCTGTGTCTTAGAATCAAATGAAATCTCTCTGTCGAACATTAGAACATACAAATAAGTCTGTTTTCTTCAGATTATCTCTCTCTCTCAAGGATTTCCTCGATTCGGAATTCCAACGAATTAAAAATTTCTTCTATTCTCTAGGCGCTCTCATATTTTTGGTTTCGATAAGACCTGCGAGGGAAGGACATTCGCAAAATTTTTAGAAATCAGAAGTTAGATATTGTAGCTTCGAGAAAGTCCTCACACTAAATTCCACTCACTTGAAAAAACTAGTTTCGCTTAGAGTTATTATTATTGGAAGTGAAGATTTAAAAAAAGATACATTTTCATATCCAACGCTGTACAGAGCGAATCAGAAACGAAAGTTATCATAATGCAATTTTCATTGAAACTCTCCTCGTTGAATTCTCGTTTTGCCATTTTGTGGATAAATATATGCAAACACGTGTCTATGCTTCCTGATGACCTCGCAATTTTTGCATCAGAGTCGGGAACGTCGAGATCAAAATGGCGACGCCAAGTATCTCTGGAATTTCCGGTCTCCAAAATCACAACGAGTCGAGGTAAACGTGGTGGGTGGTCTTATTGTTGGAAACGAAGAATTAGTCAGAAAAGCGGCGGATATCAACAAGATTTACTATTACTTCAACAAGAATCTCCAAAAAGGAAACGAACGTATCTCCTTAAACTGAAACAATTTCCACGACTCTGCTTTTTGCAAATAAAATCACAGCTCTTTAAAATGATAGAAACAAAGAGCCTGATACCAGGCTCGCGATTAAAATGAAAGAATGAACACGAGACAGCAGCAGCCAACTGGTTGTGAAACAGTATGGTAATTCGTACGAGGATTTCTGCGAACGGTAGGACATTATGAGAAACGTGATAGGACCTTTAAATCCTTTTGCAGAAACCAACATCATTTACGGTTTGGCCGAGTAACAGGGGAGGAGCGCGAGACGAATGGGGAATGAGGTGAACAACTCGTTATTAAATAGAAGTTCCTGCTGAAGCTTCATTGTAGTGTAGAAAAGCTCTTTTTCTCTTTTCAAGCATTGAGGATTATAAATCCGTTGTCCGCTGTGTCGTGAATATTCTTCAATTTATCAGAATATTTCATTTTTAAAATATTTAGTTTGTTTGCTTGAAAGGAAGATTAAATAAGAAATTGTATTTATATTCTCGTTTAGAAGCTAATTTCGATTAAATAATTACGGTCAATTATTTAACTTAACAGAATAGACGTGAATGAGATGAATTTCTCAATTCCAGCAAGTACTATATATTCTAGAAATTATGATTTCTAATAGATAATATTTCTATGGTTAAAATTCTGATGCATTCTTAGAAAGGTGAACGTGACATATAAAACAAAAGTAAGACACTTATTACAATTCTTATTATTAGAAGACGAAACAAATTTCTATTCTAAATTAAATTAAAATTTTAGCCTGACATAGGTCCTAAACTCAAACTTTGATTCTCTCTCGTGCGAAAGAATTCAATTCATCCAAGTATTATTGTTCGTGGTGGTCACGATCAAGAATAATCAAGATTGTTCCGCAGAAAAAGCCCGATACAAATGACAGAATTGTAAAACACAAGGCGTGCGAATTCTTTGCAGTCTCCTAAAATGACAACGTAGCAAGAATTTTTCGAAGAAAAAAGATTCAAGACACTTTATGAGATAATCCCAGAAGCAGCTGAATCTTTTTTTTTTTTCGCCTCGCGGTGAAAGAAACTGTTCCAAATAAATGTCTGTTAATGGTAAAACGCGCGAGAGCAACGCGGATGGAGAGTACAATTTTCCGTTTCCTCAGTCGACTAGGCGCAGCCGCTTATTATTGCAAAAAGCCCGGCCCGTCCTTTTACGTCGGGGATTTTCGAGAGTTTTTGCGCCGATGTTTCGGTAGGATGACGATCTCGGGAAGCGGGATCCTCTCGATCGTGAACTGCTTTCTCGCTTCGCTCGGTCCGGCTCAATTCTTTCTACGTTTCGTGCTGGCGGATCGACCTCGATCGATTTGCTCGAGATTGTCCCTCGATCATCTCTCTCACAAATCGATTCGAACGAGTACCCTGATTGCCGGACGCCTCGATTTTCGGCCAGTTGTTCATCGAACAGCCGACCCATTCGATCCTGTTTGCAAATTTCTTTTTTTCTTCTTTTTTTTTTTTAATTCGCTTACGAGCAGCGTGTCGTTCTTTGGGAAATGCGAAGGAACTTCGGCACGCAATTTTATTCGTACTTATTTGACGATGATTAAAGTGGCAATAACAAATACGTTATATCCACTTTCTTATTTGACGAAATGACAAAATATTTCCTTTCGGGATTAAATTTTTTTACCAGTTGTGTGCGTTGTTTAAATATATATGTTCTGACGTAATTCTTTGAAAAATTTTTGAGGCGTAATACACCAAAAATTTATCAATTTTGCCATTCTATCAACTTTATAAATATTTCTGTTCACCACTGTGGCTATCCACACGTCATTGCAAAAATTGTAATTGTATTAGCGGTTTATACTTTTACACGATACGTAGCTGGTATTAAAATTGTCACAAACAAATTTTTGTACGTGGTAAGTAACTGAGGACGGTGTACGAACAGTAATTCGCAGGAAGTGTCGTGGGAAAAGCGTGGATGCGTTCAGGGTCGAAGGGTTCGATTCAATCGACCCTCCTCCCAAGAGTAGTCCTCGTGCCAAAAACTCGTTCATCTCATCCTAGATTCTCAGCCTCCTCTCTCTCCACACGTCCAATCAAACGAATCGTCACGACTCTCGCTATTTACTTCGACGAACCAAAGAAAATTCACGGCTTTCTAACCTCGAATGACAAAAACAGATTAGTTGTAATATTTTTATGAGATATAAAAATTCAGAAATAGATTATATTAAAACATAGAAGATTGTATCAAAAGCCTTTCAATCTTGGATAAGGAAACTAATTACAAGGAATAAATTTTTTCAAAAAAAAATTGGGGAGAACTAAAAATTGCCCAAGAGACAATTCTAGGTAAATAATTCGGAAATAAATCACTTAAGAAACCGTGGAGGATTAAGAAGGAAAGAAACTACCAAACAGAACAATGATGAGAGAAATTGCTCGAGAAACGTACAGAAAAGAAAAAGTTCAGAATCTTTCGAACATGGACAGCGAGCGAGAAATAGAGACTAAACGATACTAAAAAAAAAAAATTCTCACAGTACATACGTAGAACAATTCAGCCATCTTATCGTCTATTCGAGGTCTGCGAGCGATCAAACATGATCAAGTCACCAAGGCTTCCGGCTATCTGCGGAAAAGCACCTCGTCTAAATCCTGAGCGCTTGAGAATGAGGAATACGTGGAAACGAAAGGCTCCGTTCGGCCCAGTTATTATCGCGGTCTTGGCCGAGCGGTCACCACGGGTTTCCTTGAGTCGTCCGCCAAGTGCGCGTCTGATTGGACGGACACGAAGGATGTCGCGCCACCAGGATACGCGATAAACCGACAGGCGATAAAGTTCAGCGAGCACCGCAGCCCAGGGATTTCTGAAATTCCAGTTTACGGAAGCCGAGGATCTCGTCCAGCTTTCCCCCTTCTACCGTCCTCGATACGAACGCGCGCGTATGCGTGTAAATTTGCTGGCGAAAGAATTTCAACACTCGTAGAAAGATATTTTGCGAAACGAGACACCGGCGATGGTTACGCCATTGATAAAATTTCAGACGAATTTGGAAATTTGTGTCGATGTCTATCGTGACGGATAGGTAGCGAATGATTTTACCTAAGCATCGTAGCATATTTTGAATATTTTATACAGTTTTATACGCAGAGTCCACTAAGGACAAGTATATTGTATTTGTTTCGATATAATTTATACAAAAAAGAATCCGTAAGACGTTGGTATATATTAAATACACATACGATGATAATCAATATTGAAACTAATAATAATTAAACGCAATAACCTACATGATGAGCAACCTACATGACGAGCAGCCTACAATAAAATAACATTGAAAAGAATAAATAGAATAAATCGAATATTAAAAATCTTATCTTACGATTTTTTAATGACTTTCTATATTGGTTTTTTTATTGTAAAGTATTTCGACACTTTCACGATCTTTTTGCGTAGCAAAAGCTATTTCACTCGTGGAAAAGAAAGAGATTGTTTTTCAGAAAGATTGTTTTTCTTGATTCTACAAGTCTTCGTCGACGAAGGAAAAGAAGATTCGAATGAGAAAGGATAATGCCCTGTTGCAACGTATCAAGGATACATTCACAAGAATGCAAAATAGAGAGTTGCGATTGGCGAACAACCAAGCAGGGAAATAAGTAGCAAGACGCAACAACGGTCGTGGCTGTCTAGAACGACGGTGGCGACGGATTTACGAGTTTAATTAAGTTCTGCGGTCGCGTTCGTCATTTCGGCGAGCATCGAAGCCTCGTTTGCAACGAAGTTTCCTTACTTACACGTATCGTGACTTATAGCTAGCAAGCGAAAGGCGCGTTAAAATCTACATAAACGCACGAGAAGAGATTTTCTCAACCCCTCTGCGAGAGGCTAATAGTACGATGCAAGAACTGTTGGACTCTCATGGACATCTGACATGGTTATTCTGAAAACTTATTCCCATTAAGCTTAAACAACAATCCACACACTTGCGAGACTGGCGAATCGAAAATTTGCCAGTACTTTCGTCGAGCCTCGCTCTACAAATACACGAACGTGTTTCAATATTAATTACGAATAAAAGAAATTCCAATTTCACGAATATTTTCATGAATACGTGTAATTGCAAAGGATTAAAAACGAAACCAAGAACAATGAGTTCGCCTATACGAAAGATACCATTAACCGCCGTCGTAGATTTTTTTCATAAATATTTCAGAGAATAATCAAAGTAATCATCGGCAAAATATGTCAAGCAAGTCCTGAACAAACACGCGATACTCTAAAATAAAAAAAAAAAAAAAGAAAAAAAAAAGAAACAAAGTGCTTTCGTTGCGCGGTATTTTATAAAAATTAAGAATTCCATGCAACTGTGTCGTTCTGAAGACGAGCCGAGAAGGACACGATTAATTTTTACAATAAACGATGTGCACGGCGAGGGTGTTGATTGCTAGCTTACTAATGTGTCGCGTGGATACTTTAGAGTTGCCGCGGCAAGTTTAAGCTTGTACGTTAATAACCTGCTGATAGAGCATGATAGGGGTTGGCGTGTCGCAAGGGAGACTCGCGAAAGGAGTGTATGTGACACTTTCCTAATTGCCTGGCAACTTCTCTGCCTTTGGCGCCCCTTTAAGAAAGGTAACCCTTCTTCCCCCTCGTTCGAGACCTCAGACGCTTCGGAGGCGCCGACGCCACGAAGAAATTTAATCAACCACACGTGATACCAGCCTGGCTGAAGGATTGAAAAAAGAAACGTCCTCTGACGGCTGAGACGAGAGAACGAACGAGAACTGACTTTCCGGATGAAATTCTACGCGAATCCGGCTGCAGTTTGACATCGAACGACAAAGGAGACGACGGGGTCTCCTCTCTTCACTCTCGTCCCTTCTCTTTCTCTCTCGCGGTACCCCTTGCGCGGTAGCAGAGAGTGCCGTTTAACTAAAATTCCCGACCATTCTCCCAAGGCGGAGTAATGATTCCGTACAAGCACGCACTAGCCTTCCATTAAGCCGCCGGTTGGACGAAGATTTTGTCCGACGAGTAAGAAACACGACAATCCACCAGTAGGTGGAGAAAAAGGCAGATGAACGAGCAGAGAGGCACAGCCGTGTTCTCTGCTACCAATCGAGGCACGTGGGAATCGCGTGATCTTCGTCTTTTCGATTTCTCTAGTCTGTTGGTACCGGAATCGTGGCACGACTAGATGTATTTTCCATTAGGATTTTTACAACGAAGACACCCGGGCGTGCGAAGTGCGCCAAGCGTTTTGGAATCTTCGATGATCTTTGAGCTCTTCCTCGCTTCTTCGATTTCTCTAACTGATTGATAGCACGCGTTTCGATAGATAAATATCTTTATAGAAATTTTATGAACGAACTTTCCGACTACGAGTCGGAGACGCTTCTATTGCAGAGAAATATATTAAAATACCACTTTGGGCAAATAAGAGACGACGTCGTTCCAGGCCACCATTTAGAAACAACAAATTGAAAAATTACTTTTTCAACTCGAGCGAATGAACCACCCAACGTCTTATCTTGCCTCGATAGAACCCTACCTAATCTCAAGTTCAACAGTGGACTCGACGTAATTCGTCGCTGTCGCCTGATACTACTTCTACCAAGCTTCTACTAGACGGTCACAAGATAGAGAGCCGAGGAAGGAAACAAGACAGATCCACAGCTTTCGGCTGCTGTGTCTACGAAGTAAACATCGACAGAAGAAGTCAGCGGAGAATATACAATCAGCGTGATTGTTTGACACCCCATAATCAGCATCCTTACCCCTACCAGCGTTAGCAGTGTCTTTGTCTCTCCTGCTCTCTCCCTCTCTCTGTTTTCTCTTCTCGTTTCGAGCAACAGGCAGGAGAGGACTCGCGAACCTTCCTCCCTTCAATTCTCTGCACCAGCTCTTCAGGTACTCAGCGCCGCTTGCCACTGGCGGGGCCTCATTACCCCGATCACGACTCGAGATGAGACTCCAGGCAAGAAGACGAGAAACGGACACGGTTATATTATAAGAGACAGGAATAACGCTCGCTTCCCTTTTTTCTTCACCTGGAGAAACCCTCCTAGCCTGGAGAAGTCCCGAGATTGTTGCTGTACGAGCTCGTTTCTGTTGCGTTTATCGCGAATCGAGACTTGTTCGAGGTTGGCAAGAAGGCTGGCGAAAGGAATGCTTCTTCTCTGATTGACGCGCCGGCTACCGTGGAACAATTTTCCGCTTGTATTTCACGTGTCGTACGAAATATTTTACCATGGTAAAATCCAATAATTATCGATGTAATTGTGAAATTTGTCGTGGGATTAGTGGTCGATGCGACCTGGCTAGTCTCAAGACGAGAAGAATGGCACACGCGCCGTTTGTAACTCTTCGCGAGGAATTATCAAACTGATTAATACACTCAGACACGATAGAGAAGAATATTCTTAGACACTTTTCATTTTCAGTAATCGGTATTTATCGTAGAAAATAAAATTTCATCAATATATCAACATCTCGCGGTTTCTCTGTTCTTTTATTTCAATTTTCTCCTACTCTTTCATAGGGATCCATCGTGATGTATGTCGATGTCATTCTTTCGTCGAGAAAAATATTCTGTTCGACCGAAAATAGCATTCAAAGTTCCCTCCTCTAGCGAGGTAGAAGGCGGTTCGATTCATAGTCGGTGTAAACGCTGCTGGCCGAGTCACGATCGGCAGTGATCATGTAGGTGAGATTTAGAGAGCAATCACGGGCAAGGAGAGACCGGTGGCGGAGCAGAAAGAGAGACGAAATAGCGAGAAGGAAGAGGAGGAGGAGGAGGAGGAAGAAGAAGATTACGAAGAAGAAATAGAAGAAGAAGAAGAAGAAGAAGAAGAAGAAGAAGAAGAAGAAGAAGAAGAAGAAGAAGAAGAAGAAGATGATGAGAGGAGTGGAAGAGGTTCGATTCAACAACGTCTGGCATCGCAAGCGAACCGAACCCGAGACAAAAGGAGGAGTTGGCTGCCAGCAGCGAACGGCAAAAACAACATGGATCCAGCTCTCGATCGATCGAGAAGCGATCGATCGATCCCTGGTATTACGCAGACGTGCACGTGAGTAGTACGTGAGCCGCACCGGTGCTGTCTTGTAGGTTGCACCGACTGTAAATTCAGAGGTGCGTCTCTCTGAATCGGTGCCCTGACTCGAAAACGCTCAGAAAGAGAGAGAGAGAGAGAGAGAGAGAGGGGGAGCTGGCCACAACAGAGGCAAGAAGGATGAGGAAGAAAATTGCATCCACCGACGCTCATTTCGCACTCTCTGCGCTCATTCGTACGTATGTTCAGGCCCTTGAATCTGCTCATTAGGCGCGAAGAAACAGAAGAAAGAAGAGAAGAAGAAGAAGAAGAGGAGGAGGAGAAAGAATAAGAAGAAGAAAAAGAAAAAGTAGAAAGGAGAGATGAATGAGTTGACTGGTAAATTTCGCCGCGGACTATTTCCATTCATGTGATAGGCGTGAAAATGCGAGCATTACGAGCGGACGATCGTTCAGTTGGAAAAACGTAATTGCGATTTATGGAGAGATTCAGAGTGGAGAAGAGACGAAAGTTAACTATTTTCTTGACTGCTGGAAGCATACTAAAATGGCCAAGTGTAATAGGAGATGTTCTTCTTCTTTGCGAGTATAGTAGCTACGTGAAACGAAGAAGAATTTCAATATAACACACCCAACTGAAAGTGAAAAACAATAATCAAATGGATCCAAGACATCTTTGTAAATCTTTTGAATACATCCAAGTTGGTGAAATTTGAAATCGATATACTGTGACAAATATTCTAGGACTAGATCGTATATTATGCAAGGGACTCGAAATAATTTTGATTACGAGAAATCGATTGAGAAATTACTGCAAAAAAAAAAAAAAAAAAAAAAAAACAGAAAATCTGAAACGTGAGCTATCGCGTTGTCGTCTTATAATCCTCACATAAACGTCGCCGTTTCAGAGAAAAGACGGAAACCACTGTCTTGCACGAGGCAAAGAAGAAAGATGAGAGAAAGTTCGCTACCCTAGATGAGGTAATTACAATGGTGGCCGATCCAGGAAGGTGACACGGGTGCAGCGCAAAGTTGGCCCGGAAGGTAGGAACGATCGACGGAGAAGGTAGCCGAGGTCGAAGAGGAGGAGATTAGGGCAAAGAGAAACCGCAACGTAGCTTCAAAGAGGTCTTGCCAGCCAGGGGCGCGTCTACTTAACTTTGATCAGGTCGAGACCGCTGATGCGAGACGAGCCACGCAGAAATAAAGTGGCTGCCGAGTTTCCCGCCTTTTTGCATCTTGAATTATCGACTCCCGATACCACCATATTCGCCTCTTCGAAATATTCCTTCGAAAATTACCGTCTAACCTTGTCCGAGCCAATTTATATCGTTCGAATAACTCTTAACTCGTCTCGGTAGGATGGAATTTTTCGTGTTGTCGCATGAAAACGACACCTCCCGATGACATCCGAGTGTTCCAAATTACGCATCGCCCTTGAGACTCCGAGTGCCTTCTCAACCCTTATTTCAAATTCTCCTATAGATGTTCGTTCGAGATTGACAGAAATTGAATTTTCTCCTTCAATTATTATTCCCGAATTCTACGTTCCTTACGTTTTACGTTTTGCAATTACAATTATTTCGTACGTATATATTCTATACAATTTTCTGTATTTTAAGGTATTTTACAAGTGCGTGAAAATCGACAGTTCAATAATTAACCAGTCAAAGTGTAGCCATTTATTTCGAAACATGCACGAGAAGTTAAAAAAAAAATGTTCAACGATCTCCTTTCGCCGCGGAGACGAGCGAAGGTACGATTTATGATAAACGCCGAGAAAACGGAATCGAGTAGCGGGCAAATCTGTGCGGGCGAGTGCAACGAGAGAGCAACAGGACACTTTTGCCTCGTGCTAGAGAGACGCAACGGTGAATCGTGGCGGAGATCAGCGAGAGAAGAGATGGAAACGGCAGGTTGAATGTCGTTATTACGTTGAATTAGAGGGTGCAGAGCCGGAACGAGGTATGAAACTATTACCTCGCGAAACGGCGGACCTCTCCCTCTCTCTCTTGATCCCTCACCATCAGCTTCCATCCCTCCCCATTTTGATAGAAGAGAAGGGGTTGGGTGGGGTTTGCGCGTAGTTTCGAGTCGCTGCACGAGCCACGAGGATGCTGCTCGTGAGCGAAAAGATGATGATGCCCGAGGAATATCCGCTATCGAAACCAAAGCAGCAAACAGACCGGAAGACACGACCCCTATCTTTTCGGTCTTGCTTGATACTCGAACTAGGATCATTGAAAGAAATGATCGGAGGAGTAAAGATCTGAACACAGTAGAAATTTGGACTTTCTGCGTTTCTCTTGAGTATTGTGTGTAATAATATGTGAAGTATTTAAAATTAGAGCTGTTATTTGGTACGTTGCGGACTCAGAGCCTATTCAAAAATGTAAAATTACAAAAAATATTCGTGTCGTATGTGTTCAGCGAGTTTCTTCAACAGTTAGAAGTTAATATATTTTGTTGCACAACTGCAACAGGTTTTATAATGAAACAAATGAAAGTATAAGTCGCACGTTGTGTAAGAAGTTATAAAATTCTACAGAAAGAAGCTTGTAATCCACAACTGCTCGCGACATGCTAATTTACAAATTAGTAATTAGCGAAAGGACGAGTCACAGGCTGCAGATTGTTACCTTCTCACTTATAGTTTTAAGTAGAACAGGAGGACTTGGCGAGTCACTAACTTGACAGAAACCTTTCTTACATAATTTTTCTAATGTTACTAGTGAAATGTTTCATCGTGGTTAATAAATATTTGTCGCAACAGCACAAGTTTATAGGTAGATGTTATTATTTCAATCTATTGAATCCAGTTTTACGTGAAATTGTGAAACTGTAAATGAGAAATTTATAATCTACAACTTGTAACGTTATTAATTAACTAACTAATGATATTAATGAATTGATAGGGTACAATTGCGCACACTTCTCATTTACAGTTTGTAATTTCGCATGAGGATGGACGGAACCAAATGACTTTTCATTTATGTAATTAAGTATGAAATTCCATTCGTTCTATTAACAGACTTGTTACTATTATACAACAGGATGTATTAACTCGTGACTCATAAAATTTCGCTAACAATATTACTGTAATTGTGCAAGTGGCTCTGTTAATTAATCAGCCACGTAGCTTGGACATTCTGATTCGAATCGATCCGTTTCGTTTATATCCGCAACCTGTGTAACATTGTAACGAGAAATCGGAGAAAACTGTCTAATATCTCTGTCCCAATCAATCCTTCAAATATACAAGGAAGAATATCACGTCGTTACTATCAAAGTTGCAGAACAACATAGAATTTATGAAATTCACGAGTGTTCGAAGCTTAATACGTACTATGTTACTCCAACGTCAAGAGCATCAATTTCATAGTAGATATTAAATATTACATATATATGAAGATGTTGAATTTTTCACTAACCTAAACGATATTTTACTAATTCTTGACTTGAAAATTATACTGCCAACTATATACGAGTACCTAGATACCTAGTACATGTATAAACTGAATGTTTTTCACTGCTTTCATTTTTTAATTTTATTTTTCGACAAATTTATTGTTTTACAATCTACACACGGCCAACATAATGTACCAAAAATTAGTCATATCACTATATATATAAAAAAAAAAATTAGTCTGCTGTTATAACGTTGACAAAGAAGCATAAAAGCTAGAGCAGAAGATGTAAGACTCACCACCGTGCTGAGGACTGTGTTTGTAGCAATCTTGATGAGCCGAGGAGCCACTATTAGCTCCGAGGTGTGTACTGGAAGCAGGCGATGCGGTCGGATCGGTGTTGTTGGGGTTGGTACAGGCACCACTAACCGAATTCGCGGTGACGTTGTTGCCGACGTGATGCTTATTCCTCCTGTACGGTTCTGATTCCCGTAGGTAAGGAGTGAACGGACTTGATGCGTCGGAAAAGGTCCCTCGCGTCAGTCCAGGAACCCGGGGCAGTGCGGGAACTCGCGCCAATCCAGGGATATGTGCCTGCCCTGAAAAATAAACATAACACGTTTCTCTTTAACTCCACTCCAATCTTACCGCCGCTTTACTACCCCCTCCCCCCGTGGATTTATTTTCACTTTAAATCAAACTGAACGCAGATCTTTAACTCTCTTGCATTACTTTTGTTCCTTCAGTCGCTTGTTGTTTCTTTGATTGTAAGATTGAAAGATTGTAATCTGAATATTAAAATTTGAAACAATGTCATGACAGTTGCTGGAAAGACTAGAGACCTCATCTATTCTGCTTAAACTAGTTAATGCACGAATCCTTGAATGAAAATTAGTCACTTTCCTCAAGATTGAAATATATTCTAAAAATCCAAGAACAACATGACAATTCAATTCAACAGTACAGACATCTAACAAGAAGAAAACGGAGACATCTATCAAGAGAAAAATCTCGCTGCCCAAAGCAGGGGACGTTCAGCGTCCAGAACATAGAGACAACGAGAGTCAGATGTTTGTGCAATTAGCCCAATAGAGAGGGATAATTAAGAAACTCGAGTGGCTCGTGTCTCTCGATCGACTTCAATAGCATTCCTCGCACATTCCAACCGCCGCCGGTGAATTGATGGAGCCCTCCGGGCAGAGCCAAGTAACGCTGCATAGTATACACAGCGGACACGGCGATTCTCTATTGGGGCGGGTCGCAATATACATACAATCCGTGTGTATCGTTATACGGAGATGCACATTATGCGCCACGTGCATAGGCTCGATTGCTTACGTAATCACTGAACAGAACGGTCAGTGGCAAAATCACTAGGCTATGTAACCTACGGTATTTTATCCGCGAGATATCGACTCGAGAGAGATCTTTCGATAATTTAGTAGATGCACGTCGTTCAGTACAGCCTTTAAAATCCCCGAACGTTACAGGTCGCTTTCGATAGAAAAAGATTCTCCCGATCTTCGAAATACACTTGGAACCAGGACCAGCACCAGGACCAGGACAGAGTCGGTGAACTACGGTGAACATCGAAACTCTCGAAGGGTATTTCGTCTTTCGTTTCATTTCCCATTTGTAAAATTCGTCGGTCCAGAGATGTGGAGCATGATGTTGCCCTCTTGTTCTTGGTACCAGGATGGAGAAAGCGACGAATGGGAGCTCGCGAGGCGTAAATTGTTATTCCACCAGCGAGAGGAGGAACGAAAAGAAAGACGAGGGAATAAACAGTGGAAAGAGGAAAGGAAACGCGCGGGGCTGCAAGAGGAAGAAAGACTCGGGCCACGAGGGCGAACGACAAATAAAGTTCGACCGCAAACTGCACGAAATTGTCGGTGAGCCCAGATGGTCAGCTCCGGTGCGCCAACCGATGCCTACAAGATTATTCCTCGCTACCGACTACCACGATCACCGGCCAGGAGAAACAAGGGAGCTCTGTGTTCGACTCCGCGACCGGATCCCACGACTTCTCACGTACCGGACGCTCGTAATGCCCCAAACATACCGGCCGAGTACACTCTTTTGGATCGGCTCGCCGCCGTGGTGTTTCCATTCAAGAGGAGCAAAGTAGAATGGGGTTGCAGCACACCGGCGGATAATTCAGAATGGATCGCGACGGAGGAGAACGAGACAGTGCAGTTTCCTACGAAAGAGAAAGATACTTCAATCGTAGTGACTTTTCATACGAGAATTTTTCTACGAGAGATTCCTTCTAACATCTTTGGTCGATGATGTAAAAGCGTGATGATCGTCGAACACGTTGCAGAATGAACGGAGTTGCAACAGTAATGCGTAGCTTTCTGAAGAATATTCGAAGAATGAATATCCGAGCGTATGATCACTGACGATCAATTCTGATACAACAATGTGTACTTAATTAAGTTTCTAGAAGTTTCTCTTATTATGAATTTTGCTTTTGCAATCTGTCGCGTATCTTTCCAAAGTGTTAATATCAAAAGAGAATGATACGTATTGATTCAAAGAACGATGAATGATTTTTTCACTAAAAAGAAAATGAAATAAAAAGAATGATCGTTAAGTGTACTACACGCGAACGAAAGAAGCAATTCGACCTAAAAAAAAAAAAAAATTGCTATACTTAGTTAGTTTTATACCTTTTGCAGTGTAAGAGAATTTGACGAATCTAACACACCTGAACGAGGATCGTTGTTCGCTAGATTCAACATCGGAGCAGCAAGGATCTCTTCGAATGTTGGATCATAAAGGTCTGACTTGGGTATCGCGTCGTGCCTGTTCAGGATATCTGAAAACGTACCTGCTATCCGAATCTAGAAGCGGAAAGGCGGTTAATTACAATGAACAAGAACGATCGTGATATAACACCTTCACCGATTGCTCTTTCGTTCTGCTCGTGCAACATGGTGAAGCAGAGAGACGAAGAGAGCGAGAGAGAGGCAGAGAGAACAATAATTCCAATCTCCGCAGCACGAGTGGTGGGCTTATCTAATCAAAGTGTGGCAGCCCCAGAGGACGGAAATAGCGCGGCTTTTTTCCTCCTTTCTAATAATGGGCCCCTCCCTCCGCTCGTCTTACGTCCTCCTTCGCGTCGCAGTCTGCCAGCGATTTCGAGGATTTTTCCCTCGAATCTTTTCTATTTTTTCCTCGTTAGTTTTCCTCGTTAGTTTTCCACCTTTGTGAAAACTTGTCGTCTGAAAAGTGGTCTTCTCCCGAGAGAAGATGTTCTTTTCTCTCATCGTAGAAACTATCAATTTCTACTATTTTCATGAATCTTCCGTCTTTTCTTTTTTTTTTCTTTCATGAAAGTCTACTTCAGTTACGATCTCTGTAGGTTCAATGAACGATTACTGAAAATAATATCGTTCGATGAACGCATGATTTCTCGCATGATCCATTCAGACAATCTCGCAGACGTGATTTTTCAATACGCTTCTCATACGATTTTAATATTTTAATATGTGTCCTACTCCAACTATTTAAGAGTGAACGTTGATTTTCTTTTCTTTTCTTTTTCTTTTTTTTCTTTTTTTTTTTTTTTTTAGTGTTTCGAATCACAGTTGCAACACTTGAGCCTGGGATGAACGTATACGGTCGTGAATTTCAGGATTTCTTTCTATGAGGGCACGGAAAATGATTTCGAGAGAAAGAGAGAGAGAGAGAGAGAGAAAGAGGGAGAGGAACGCGTCGTGTATTCCCCGTCTAATCGAAATTCCAAACGCGGAGCAATTACTAGCCAAGCAAATTCAATTTCAACCTTTGACTGACAGCGGCCGATCCATCGATATTGTTTTGCCAGGAACGTTTCGATGATTTTCGGCCACGGTGACGGCTACCCGGTAGCCACTTTGTTTCGTTCCCTTTTCTCCGTTCGTTTCACCCGATTCATCGCTACCTCTCCCATTCGTTTCTGTTTGATCGGCATGATCGAGGAATTGGCCAAATATTTTTTACAATTGAAGAGCAACCAGACCTTCGCGTGATTGACACGAAAATATTAACAAGTATTATTAAGAATTATTACGAAAAAATACATTGACGTTTTAAACGACGCTTAAAGCGCATAGTAACTCTTCGCATTGTCATCTACTCCAATGTGAACAGTAATACCGTAATCTATCTGTAAACTAATACGAGTTTATCAAGTCTACCCAGTACTCTCAGAGAGAGGAATTATTACGAATGATTCAAAGATTGTGTAATACAATGAAGTTTAATGTTCAGAGCAGTAACTCTTCACCGATTGAAACTCAAAGTCTATTCTTTAGACTTTGCCGAGGCTCCTGATACGTTCAAACGGTTTCAGTCAGATTGTCGCAGCCTTGCGTACGAACGTTAATCCGGTTGTGTCGTTCCAGGCTACGGTGGCTACGCGTTTGCCAGTATTTACACGCGCTGACGGGCCAGCAGAATTACAGAAATTGCACGATTACCAGCGAAACAGCCGGTGGTGAGGCGAGACCGACGGGCGGGGGAGAAAGAAGGGGGGAAGGGAGCAGAGTCGAAAAATGGGGCGGGCAGGGGTGGTGATTTTCGATAACAAAAAGCTCATGATTATCCACGCAATAATGATAGCCGGCAGGTGTCTGCGGAGCCGGCGCGCTTCGCCATCGTTGCGAGGACAATGAAAGCGCCGGTTGTTTTGCCCGACGGCGCTCGTACGCTGGTCGTTACATAGATTGTCCCTGGTGCGTGCCACGGCCAGGAGGAGCCACGCCATCGCCGCCCGAAATTCGTGTATGCAATATGTCGTGATGCGTGTCCTGTCTCTCGGGCGTCGATTCCTTTCATCCGCCGGATTCCGTTCGGGCGATCCCCGTCTGGAATAGTTTTCACGCGTCTGTCTGCCTCCTCGTCCGTTGTCACGCTCATAGTTGCTCGGTTGCTTCGACTGAAGCAAGATCTCCGGTCTTTGAAGATCGACGAAGGTTTAGCGATCTTTATATCCTGAATTGATTTTGATATTTAATGTAGGAGTTTTTAGAGACCGAAGGAGAAACTGGCGATCTGATTTGACGAATGATAATTGGTACGTAGATGTAATATTCACCGTGGCGCTTGCTTATTCACCTTGGCGATTACTTACTCCGACTGGAAAGCATGGATCTCTGAAGACTGTAGAAGAACGGCTTTTTGAATAGTGAATCGTTTCGGTCTTTGATTTGATTTTTCTTTTTTTCTTTTTTTTTTTTTTTTTAATTGAAATTGAAGATGTCTTATAAGTCGATTATCTCCTTTAACGAAAGTAACTTGGATTTCTAAAGATTGAAGAAAAATTGATGATTTCTCAAGCATCGTTTACTTGGCCTTTGAAATTAAACAGTAACGTTAAATGCAATCTACGTTTTTCGCGATTATAAACAATTTTTCATATTCCGTTGATCTCTATAGGACAGTCAGAAAAACAGCGAAAAAAAAAACATCAATTTGCTTGTTTTGATTTTTCGCAGGCAAAGTGCATACGATCAAACACGTCAAGCGCGTACAGACAACTGTCAGCATTTCTCTATTAACAAATAACAAATATTTAGAGATTCTATTCTGTCTGCCTGTCCGACGACGGTTTCGTTTCGATCGCAAAAAATATATATTTTCGCGACAAAAGTCGACGACTATTATAGATTTCTACGCTTAGGCGTGCATCGATTGGCCTGCGGAACGTGAACGAACGATAAAAACGTTAGAAAAATCAATCACGCCGGACCATTTCGAAAAAACAACGGCGGTGACAAAAAAAAAAAAAAGAAAAAAAATCTGTGAGACTGGTGGGCACGCATCGTCCTACGCCTATCAATACTTTATACAACAAATGCGAAACGTCCGCAAAAAGCTGCCGTATTCGTGGTCGACTCCGCAGCGGCTATTAATCTGATATCGAAATAACAGGCATTTTTTTTTTTTCTACGGATGGAAGCCTGAAATTGGTGGCGCTCGCTTAAGCCCGGGACACAATTGTTCTGTATTTTTGAAAACTCCTCTCTCCTCGACGCGACCCTACACCGGTAGGTATCGTCGACAAATATTTATGGAAATAAATTTACATTTTGTGGAGCCATTATGTGAAACCGGCAACGGATAATCAAAAACTGCTGAAGTTTGAATATTTCCAGATTCAACACGAAATTATTTTCATTATTCCTCTCAGGTCTTTCCGCGTGTTCAGTTATCCTCGCGGTTTCCGGATATTCAATATGTGGTAATTTTTAAAAACTTTCTCTCTGTTTTATATCTGACGTCAGAACGCAATCAAGTCGATTAAGTTAAATTTTGCTAAGGAGATCTAAAAAATTTCCCAACTTTCACCCTTTTCTTTTCAGATTCTAAAAAGATTGCAAAGGTAATCTCAGTTACGTGTAACATCACAATTTGTATATCATTCCATGCCTTAAACGTGATTAAGCAACGACAATGAACGAACGATTTTTGGGAAATCATAATGTTTTTGAAGAATCGATTCTTCTGTTGTTAGAATACGAGAAATATACCAACGACTCTTCTTCAACGATCTTCACTCGGGCTAGATAAATTCCACAATAATTTCGAATTAATCTGTCTTCTTCTGGAATTTCTAAAGTTTACGAACTCGATTGATTCACGAACACGGCACGTGAACGGTATATAAACGGTTTCAGTTATTTGTATATCAAGCCGGTATTGCAAATACGCATCATACGACGCCGGTTATTAAGCATGGTCAAGCATCGATAATTAACGGATATTTTTGGAGGTTTTCATAGTATATTACGGTAAGTGGATTACTTTTCACGCGGCAGTGTGCTGGTAAAAGCATTGTCTATGTAGTAGGCTTGGTGAATAGCTAACCCAAAACACGCATACGCGTGGTACGCACGTCGACCACTGCATCATCGCGCACCATCTGCTCGGTAATGACTTCCCATTACCGCGTATAGGGACTTTCGTTGAATTATCGGTACATTTTCAGGGAATCCACGTATAGTAGCAGCCGGTGGTCGCGGATAGATCTCGCGATCCACGGCCCTGCCAGAGAATGGAAAGTGTTTGATCTACTCACTCGTTTTGGAGCGCGGTTCTCTGGGACCATCGACAGTCACCTTGATGGCTCTCGTGTACGTGGCCACTTGGGGTGGTGTCGTTGATACTGTGATCGTGATGCTGAAGCTTTTGCCTAAAACAGAAATAACGAAACACGATGAAAAAAGACTTAGAAGTCTCGGCATCTCTGTATCATGCAGTTTGTTTCATAAAATCGTCGATATATTTTTATAATTGTATTAAAATATTACTCTCTCGTATAGATACATTTTAACTTATACAGTTAAAACTTTGTTCAATTTGCTTTAAAACTTTTCAATCGGGATGTACGTCGATATGCTTGAAATAATAAAAACCTCAGTTACGAAATTGTGCATAGACAGAAGTAATGAAATTCCTAAAAACCATTTATCGAGTGAACGAAAATTGTAAAACTATCGGAACACTTCGATGAACAAAGAACGAATGAATTTTTTGTACAATACACATTGTGTAAGAACAAGTAATAAGATTCCTAGTTAGAGGAGGGATTTATTACCTATCGAGTTGCAAACAAATTCGCGACAGAGCTATATCCTGTGGTCAGCGGAGCCACGAGCGAATCGCTATATCTAAATACTTTACGATTTCGTCCCGCAATTACATCCACGTCCATTAGGTTCCGAGAGACCGCGAGTTTCTTAGAGCGCGCAGACTCTCTAATGCGGCGAGAAGAGGATGTTCCGGGGGTGGAGCAGCACCGGTGTGCATATATCACCGGCGAAGATCCCGAAGTTGAAGGCCCGGTATATTAATTCCTTCTCCATAAACGTCCGTCGCGGAGATTGACTACGCTTTCTTAAACGGCCCATCGCGCGCTAATATGCATTTGGTAATTCGCTGCCTGTCCCAACGAAACAACCCCTTGTCTCTTTCCGATGCTAAAGTCAACCGGATTACAGCCGTGCTCTTCTTTTTTAGTCAGATTTACTTTGTGTCTTACGGCATGGTCCACTTAAAAATAGATTGCTTTCATAGGTAGGAGGGTGTTGTGATTCTTCAATTTTCAATAAAAATCGTACGAGAAACACTTGATTTTTGTTAATTTTCCTGCCATTGTTAATATTATTATCGCAAGAAATATTTTAATATAGAAAAGAAATATTTTGATATAGCGTACGATGCTTCACGAAAGTATATGAAGTCATATGTAAGTCTTTTAAAAATCTTCCAATATTTTGACATCGACCCCATGTATTCAACTCCAAAGCCAAAGAAGATCACGGGTTTGTTCAACGATATACAAAAATTTAACACTGTTGTGAAAAAAAAGGTTTCACAATTTATCTCTACGATCTTTAATCTCGAAGTTTTTAAGAAATGAATCCCAGAATCCTTTTTTAAGAAATGAATCTATCAAATCAGGAAGCAAACGCCGAGGAGAATCTGGAGCACGAGATTCGACGATCATCGGGCACGGAAAATACGACGAAGGCTCTTCGTTTGCGTTAAAGAGAGGATATCTAACGTGTCGCGGACATATAGTCGTTTGTGTTGGCGTAAACGTCAACGATTTGTAATTGTCTCCCCTTGGTGCACCCTGGTCCACCTCGCTGTGTCTGTCAACATGATAACCGGCATCAAACACCCCCAACCCCGCCACCCCCGGGAGCTGCAACTGACTGCAGAGAGGCACGGCGTTATATCCTAGTTATAGCGTGCCCTTTCCCCCGCGTGCAACCGCTCACTCTCCACCCTTTCCCTCCCCCCTCCCCCTGTTGCACCCCCGTGAGCCCGCGATGCTGTCACTCTCGCGCTCGTCATTGCATCCTTGTTATCGTCATCGTTTCGGTCCAGCGCAAAGTGGCTCGTTTCAGAACACCAAAAATCGCGCGTGTCGCGGTTCCTCTTTCTGGCTTTCGCTTTAAAATCGATTAGCCGCATCGATCGCGTTCGTGCACCACCGTTACGTTTGTCTTTCCGCTCTTACCGCGGGGCCGTGGATGACAACGCTCATCGTTGATGGACCGGACAACGGATACAAATTTTTTTTCTTTTTTCTTCTTTTTTTTTTTTATTCTTTTTCTTTTTCGACAATTGTAAATGCAGCAGCTCGTCTCGTTGCTCTAGATGAAATTTTGTTCCATCGTTCTAGGCGAACAACCGTAGGCCATTCTTGTAGTCTCCAAGTTTTGAATGATTTCTGCTTCACTCGCGTCTCTTCGGTTCCAGTCGTATACAGTTTATAGAAGCGTACGTAAATAATGATCGCCGTAAGAAGATGAAAGGGGACGAAACGACGAAAGAGGGAAAAAAAGCGTGAAAAGTATCGGAAGCTGACCGAGGCGGTATCGTACGCGATGATAGAAAGGGAATTCGCACACGACACCCGAAGTGCCCCTTTCCCTCTATCGTCCGAGTCCATCGCATTTGGGGCTAATAATGCCGCACGGCCGATTTCCCCCACCCGATGGCCGGACCTGCGGTTAATACTCGATGATGGGAACGGTCATCTGCAGAGACAGGACACCCAGGCTGTGCATTCGCGAACGACGGACGGACAGACCGACAGACAAAACCGGGCCACGCGTATGTGCCACCTATATAACGTGCACCACATCGCCGGTTATTCAGCGCGACTCCGGGCTCGTTTCGGTGTGTCGGTGCGTTTCCAACGGTGCCGAGGATGAGATGAACGCCATCCCAAACCGCCCACACAACCATCCGAAACCACTCGAAACCGTCCGTTAATACTCGTGGCACCAGAGGGAGAGGGGGAGAGGGGGAGAGAGAGAGAGGAGCAGGAGGGAATCGGGCGTAGGGCTAGGTGTCTACTCACTCTCCAAGTGGGAGAGCCAGAAGCTGGGATGGAAAAGCGAAGGGTTCGGTGGAACGGGGACGAAGGTCCCGATTCCCGAGTCTCGCAACAGGATGTCTCTGCAATTGTCAAATAATTACTATCGGTGGTAATTTCAGCCGTGTCGATATAGACTGCGGTATATTACTAATTATAGGCACGAGGGCTTGCCTCGGGTCCCGACGATGATGGAACGCCCGTTTCAACCTCTGGCAGCTCCTCTCTTTGATCCGGCGCTATCACCTCCCTCTCTCTTTCTTCCCGTTTGCCACTCGGCGGAAGGAACGTCGTCCCTTCACGGAAGGTGATAATTGCAAACATCTTACTGGTTTCTCGTTTTCTCCTTTTAACAGTGATCTCGCGTATATTATGATTCATCTAGTTCTTTCTAATTTACTTCACTTTGCGTTATGTAAAATATTTACGTTCTTGGTCAATCCAGTTCCGATTTCAAACTCGAAGCTTCCGAAATTCTCTGGCCAAATCTCTTGGACAAAACCCGACGATATTAACAGGGAAAAATTAGAGAAAGATCTCTTAACAATTTACATGGGATTCTTCGTACTTCGTTTTGTTATTAGAATATCGTTGTCGGTCAATCTAATCTGACCAGGCTTCGGTGATTGCGTTCGACTTGCTTTGAAAGATTCTTAATACCTTGTACGAGGAAATTTCAACCTCGACGCTTCCAAATTTTCCACCGAATTCCTTGGACGAATCGGCGATATCGAAAGGGGTGAATCGGAGCGGTGCGGTAGGATTCAATCAAATTAATAAGTCGCGGAAACAAAACCTCGATGATAGGAGGGTAGGTAGACTGGCCGGTCGCGGCTGGTACGAGGGTGGTTTGGTCAATCGTCGAAATTGAGTATTACGGATTATCGAGCAGAGATAGTGAACAAAAAAAAAAAAAAAAAAGAAAAAGAACAAAACAAAAAATACACACACCAAAAACTAGACAAAGGGATCGAAGGATTTCGGCGAGGGACATGTCCCTTTCGCTAATTGATTTCGGGGGATAGCGTGTCCGGTGTCAGGAGGTGGATGGAGCATCGCTGACCCTGCACTTCATGATGAAATCGAATGAAACATAGATGATGCTATCGACGAACGTGCAGCTCGAGCGCGAGCAGTTCAGCTCGTTAATTCATAAATGCATCGTACGATGCGTGGGGTGCAAAATGCATTTGTAGAACCGGATGAGTTTACCTGCTGGCCTGTAGATAATCCTCACCGGTAGACGTGTGCAAGCGTCCTTGAAATCTGCGACTTAATCGACGTAAAAACGGATTATTTAAAAAACTTCCGGTCGATCAACCCGTTTGGCAATCATTTATTAAAAGCTCAGTTCCCTCAGTGATACGTGTAATTTTGCTCGCGGCTGGCACGATTTAATTTCTACATTGGAGCTTCATCTATATCTTTCGAAGCAGTTTAACAACTGCGGTTTTCCGAACAGCGAATTAACGTAAAGTGCAAACGGCAAAGAAGATATTTAACATTTCTGGTTAATTTTTCGACTCGTTACGTATCTTTGAAGAGCTTTCTAATAGAAAGGTTTACTTTTTTGATATTAACTACGCTTTAATTGATATTGTACTAATTGGTTGGAGAACTTTGTTCTTTGGACAAACAAACTCTAATTATTTAACTAGAAAATACACTCAGCAATTGTGTATGAAAGATCATACTCCAAAAACTAGTATAAAGCTAAAATTCTTTAAAAGAATTTTAAGTATCTCATATTACATTTAATTAATATTAAGATATGGTAAGTGAAGGTGAACAACATGATAAATAAACAATACGACAAACAAAATATTGCTTTTGAAAGAAAAACTTGCAGTCCACTATAACTTATTATAAATCTATGATACATTTATTAGAAAGCTCCTCGATTAATTTTCGAAGTGAATTAATCAAAAGAGCTAAGAATTAACGAAATAAATAAACGAACTAAAAATTGAAAAAAAAAAATAAATAAATAAAAGATTAACGTTGTTCTTTTAGAATGACGATAAGAACATTGATCGAATTTACTTGATTTTCGAGATTTAACCTCTTTTTCTCTGGCCGACGGACGATGATTTCTGATTAACGGCCAGTTGTTTCGGATGCTAGGTCGGGGCTACCAGCGGACATCGAGTAATGACTCTGGGGGCGGCGGGATGCGAGGGAACTCGCGGATGCGGAGGGTTTAAAAGCGAGAGACGAGTCAAGCGGGGTTGAAGCCAGTTGATGACGATGATGATTACAATAACCGTGCTTTTAGGGGGTTCGAAATCACGGTACGTGCCTCTCTCGTGTAGATAATTTACTGGCTGCTTTTTCAACGACTTACAAAGCAAACTGCCACTGACGATGACATTCGAAACCTCAAAACTAACTCTCTGTATTGGCTCGTTTAATCAGTTGCCTCGTGCTTTGATCGTTTATCTGTATCTTTGATCGAACCATTAGCTGACATGCTTTTTTTTCTTTTAAATATCTTTTAAGAATCTTAAAAGAAGTTTTTAGCATTTATGAGTATATGATTCTGATGTAAGATATTAGCTTCAAAAGTTTCTATTTTATATTACTATGAACTTTAATTATAGGGTAAGTAATAGGAACTTAATGAAATAAACACTTGAAAGAAAGAAGAGTTAAGGAAATAATTGTTTAACATACTTACCCCTGCCACTTCTCCCAACGAACCTTAGGTCGTTGAACTTGGCGACTTGGTTCTTCATTAAGGTAGTGGAATTCCTTAGTTCAGCGCAACAGTTCTCGTCGTTACCCGCTCGTACTGTCACCAGAGTTCCATCGACGACTTCGCCCAGAGCAACAACTTTGAACGCCACCGGAAGCGTCTTGTTGGACCGCCAGTGAGTTGGCAGTTGACTGCAGAGAAAATACGGTGATCCTGGAAGGTATTACAGAAGCAATCAGCGTTTTTGCTGTAGAAATACAGAAAAGATAGAATTATTTCTGAGGTGCAATTTGATTTTTATCACAAGTATCGATTTACGTGTTTTTTTCAAATTGACATTTGAAAAAAGATTATATTTTATGATTACATAAAAATTTTCAAGTTCTTACGTTTAATTCGTCTGATTCTACTCTCGTACGCGAACACAAATATCATTCATTTCTCACGAAATATAACGAACGTTGGAAGATTGATATCGAAAATTTAAACAACGTGATTATTCTTTTCTACCTTTTCATAAAATATGATATACATTACTTGCTTTCTTCACTATAAATCCATCTAATAATATTATAGTTTTCTTCTTTGTATTTCACCAACTGCATACAGAAAATTCTGTAATAATGATTAACCGTTTCACAATCAATCATGAATCGCACTGCTTTCCCGTCCGTTTAAACGGATTGAAACAGACGTTAAACATTCTGACCAATCAACGATCGCCTTTTGGAAGCCATGTTAAGATTAGAACTTCCGGCGAATAAAATGCGAAATCTATATTAAAAAATTCAAAAATTGTGCAATACAAAAGAAACTTTTATCCATATATTTTACAAAAAAATCATTTAAATGAATTTATGAATTTACAAAATATCACCATTATGAATTTATTACATATAGTTATCAGTATCTATGCCGAACAGTTATAAATTGCTCGTTTCAACTACGCTAGTCATTTTAACGATACAAATAAAAGGAAGTTGTACTATCAACGTACATATATATTCCACATTCATCCACAATAATGACTTAAATTGTTAAAAATTATGTAACAATTTACAAATCTTTCGTGAATAATTAGAGATTTATTTGACAGCTTGAACGTAAAGAGTAATACAAACCTGTTCGTACTAATTCACCAGGGTGTTCAGCTTGTGCCTCGCCGACGAGTCTTTCGGTCCACCACAGCTCGCCGACGGCGGCACCCTCGCTCATCTCGCCACCTCCACCCCCGGCGTCGGCGTCGTCGGCCTGCTGGTACCTGATGTTCACCCCCTGGAGAGGCGCCAGTGAGGGGCCGCACGGGCCGGCGCCTTCGTGGGATCCAACGGTGGCGTAATTTTCCCCGCAGCCCACGGAACCCACCGGTAGATGCATCCCATCGGCCAGTAGCCGCCCCTCGTCGCCCAAACGCGCACCCTCCGAGCAAGACGTCGTGATTTCACTTGCCTCCTCGATCTATGCACACCACCGGAACCCGCTACCTCCTTTTCCTGGCTGCTACCAGTAACTTCTCCTCCAGCAGCTGCTTTTCCACTTCTGGTCCACGCGACGGCAATCCAGGATACTTACCAACAGGTTCATCGTATCTCACAACACGTACGAACTATCCTCGGCGTTCTTGAAACTTCCCCAAGTTCCATGATGGCAGCTCCTAGCTCGTTCGTTTCCCGCCAACGCCATGGGCCATAACAATGCTATCGAATAACGACGTAACACCTCCAATAAAAAACTGTTTCTCCCCTGCTAATGCACTGTTAGTCCGCGAGGTGTCACTCCTTCGATCGATGCACGATCTATCGAAGATTCATTATCGATCTACATAATCACTCGTCAATGACGCAACACCTTTCTAACCGGATTCGAAGCTCCGACAGGTTACGACAGATTACGACAGATTACGACAGTTTTGCCGATGTTTTCGTTTCGGTAATACCGGTTGGTCCAACGACTGGAAAAAAGAACTTTCACTGTTTGCGACGGATATTCGATATCGCGTCGCAGACACGATCGTCGATCAGCTTCGTTTATAAATTCGAGTAAACACAGCGCGTTGGAGCGGAGTGTGTTGGGAATGAGACACGATTACAAGAACGTCAGTCGCGGTCGACGGTGCGCGACGTAATGCCGGCGCCGCGGCTTCAGCCGCGTGTTCCGCGTAAGCGGCCCGGGACGGCCTAAGCCTTGCAATTCCAAGCTCCCCACCGTCGACATCGTCCTCCCGCCTCGCCTCCACGCTACCATATCCCCACTGTTAGATCGCCCGCCCTCCGATCGTATGCACTCTGCTTTTCTGACCAGTGTTCGCGTTTTTATGTTTCTCTGGTTATTTATATACATTATATACACGTATGTGTGTGCACAGCCTACTTTTTTCGCCAGCTTCCGACGAATCTGTCACACTGTTCAACTACTCGGAAGTTGTGTCAGTCGTGGGAAATAATCATATCGATTGGTAAATGATTTCATTTGATCGTATGATAGGTATGTATATGGTATTAAATAATTGGAATTAAATTAATCGATTACACTTTTGTTTTAGTACTATTCAGCGTATATTATTTAGTATCGTTCAGTGTTTTTGAACGAAACACGTGTGATTTGATAGGATAGCAAATTAGGTTATATTAGGCAGCGCCACGCACAGGAGGGAATAATATGATCTCGATCGATAGGGCGTTCGATATGTTTACGATAATTACGATTCTCGAAACAAGTGTTGATCGCCATATGTAGTTGCTCGAATGTTCCAAATTGTCGTTTCAAAAATTGCAGCTCCTTATAATCAGGAATTGAAGAATTGCAGGAATTAAATCATTTAGATCTAAGGATATAGGTATATTTATATACATGTCCATATGGAAAATGTTGTGAAGGTAAGTATTCGCTTCTGCTTAGAACAATTAGGTTAGTTCGAAGTAAACTTGAATCGTGCATTATTCGGGGTGTTAGAACGTGACCATTCGTTTACTTCACGCTTCTCGCTTTACTTTGCATAAATCGTACAACATGTGACGATAACAGATTAAGTATTCAAAGTTAGATTAAAAATAATTAGGTTAGCTTATAGAAAGTATTGAAAACAATGTTCGTTTATGTAAAAATCAAGAAATATAGTATAACCTATCGATAAACGTATAAATCTATAGAAAAAGAAAAATGCATCGAAGGTCACTTGATACTGTGAAAGGTAGGTAAATGCAGCGTGTTTCATAGCTGTTGCGAATTTACGGAAAATCCCATGTGTCATCATAGTTGCTATCTATAATTGTATCCATTTGTAAATATATTTGCATATTCTAGTAAAGCTTGATTTTGCATCCAATCAAAATCCGATTCGACTAATTATCGTCGATATATTTAAAACGTACAAATGAAATGACGTTAATGTAATTTTCTAACGTAGTTGAACTAATTCGTGGTAATTAGTCGCTTCTCTGTATAATCTTTTGGCTAGTTGTAACACCGATAAGGAGGAAGTAGTATCGTCGAAATTCTCCATGTTATCGTGTTATTTTCGAAAGCGAGCCAATCTTTCGGTACCCGCGATATCGTAATCGTACAGACTTGTTGGAGAGACTCTTATCCTTGTTTGAAATAATTGGTAGTCGAACAGTCGGGGATTTTAGGAATTCCTAGCATATAACAGGATAATATCTGCATATGTTATTACGAAAGATTCAGTTTTCTGGAATGCAAAGGAAATTAAATATGGCTGCCTACTCACCTAACCTTTATTCTTATTTTAATGTTTTAAAATAAAACAGAATTCTGTGAAATTTAAGTAATAATAAACTTAATAATAAGCGAAAATAAACGTAATAATATAGAATGTTTTGATTTTTACAGGTTGGACGATAAATTTAAAAAATCATGAAGAGGATGATTTTTCTATACAGGTTAGCGAATTAGGTATTATACTTAATTTTAGTTATTCTAATGTTTTAAAATAAATCAAATAGTAAAGTATTCTAATTTTTAATAGATTAACATCTGATCAAAATTAATCATAGAAGAAGATTGGTAAGTAGCATCTAACTATTTTTTCAACAGTGTCTTATTCAAATAGAATCATATGAAACTTGGATATCGAAAAGAGACAAAATAATAAGAGACTATATTTCCATTCTTGTAGCTTGAAACTCAGACAAAAATAGCCATAGATTAGTAAGGGTTGAAAAGGGTGACTTTTCTAGGTTAGCAAGGTCCAAGTAGCAATCCAATGTACCAGCAAGGCGTAACAAGTGTCTGTGTGACGTCATGCGGCTTCTGGAGGCGGAGCCTGTGATTGGGGAAGCAGGTGGGGGCGGTTTCACTCTCCCGCATCGTGGATCGCTTGCCCCACCCTCGGGATTTTGTTCCTTTGTACTACTGCCACCTTCAACCTCCTCTTTTTCGCCTCCGTGGCCTTTTTTTTCTCTTTTGAACTCTTTTCGGTGACCTCCCACCAGTTTGTACTTCACCAGGTATGTAGGAAACTACTATCTCCAATAGCCACTGCAAGCTGCAATCCAATTAAAATTTTGTAAAACTATCTTTGATCTTTCTTAAACTTAAGTTTAGAAATTTAAGTTCTCAGCTTTAGATAAAAGTAGATATCAAATTAGATGTATGTAATATTTTTATAGTCCAATGAAGTATCTAAGTTTCTTCCATGTTATGCTACATTCATCTTCCATGATATCTGATCATCTGATCAATTTTCAGTGCAAGAACACCAAACTTACAGAAAATTATCAAACAAGCTGTAATCAAGTAGCTGTTGGCTGGAGTGGCTTCTGTAATCAATCGATGAAGTCAAACGATCAAGACCAACGCATTGATATTTGATGCGTAAGTTTGTAGAAGCCGGTAAGAATTTTCCCAGAACACACTAGGCGAAAAGATGGTATAAGGCGCTTTAAAGGTCTCCGACGGCGTGTTCCCGCAACGCTACCGTTTATTGCACTGTGGTCTGCTAAAGTGCAATCGAGGAAGCAAAATGCGGTTTCACTCGTTCGTGCGAGGCTCGCAAGAATGTAATTAACCCCTCGGAAGTGGCACGGTGCTTCGACCCATGGCCGATTTTACCTGCGTTTTCTTATCTCTCTGTCTTTAAAAGCGAGAAGCGTAGTCGAGGGACAGCTCGCCGATCAGTTTTGTCAGTTCACACCGATCTACCGCAAAAATCGGGTCTGCGTGTCATGTCGTGAAACCGCAATTACTTACGCGAAAGACGCCGGTCAGATCTATCGCAGTTGTCACGTGTATTTATGGTTTTTTAACCACGATGTATATAATTTCGATTACTTTTTATTTGATTTTTCTACGAATTTAGCTACTTTTTTAAACTTTTTCTTCTGGTGTTGTTTTTTTCTTTTTTTTTTTAATTGAATGATTCGTTTCTTTTAATAAAAGATCGTACCAATCGTATGGTGGTGTAATTCGTGATCAGGAATACACTAGATAAAATAGAGTGCTCCTTCTATAAAGTAACGATTAATCAAGATAGGATTTTTTGGAGTAAACATTTAGTCATATTGTTTTATTTTAATCAGTTTGCTTATTTTTTTTTAATAATGAATTGTAGTATCTTCAAATTAACAGATTGTAAAGCTTCAAAAGCCATAAGATGAACGAGATAACAAATTAACACGCGGAGGGAAAAACAGATACATTTTTTTTACGCTTTTTATCTGGATGGCAATATCACTTGGGAACGAGTCACTTTCAGCGCCACCGGAAGGGCTTTGTAAAATGTGCTTATCGATAGCTCGATTCTTAGAAAAAAGTGTCTCGTTGTAGAAAACATTTCTCCCTGATAGGTTCGGTAGTCGATAAATTTTTAATGTGATACACGTTCGAATTCATTAATCATATACACGAGATTAAAATAATCTTTAACATCTTGTCCACGCAAATATATATACTTTCATTAGCTTTGAAATATTGTTTTGATAGGAAAAAGATATAAAAACATCGTAATCTATAAGCAACAATGTATTTGACAAATTCAGAAAAATAATGATAACAATATAAGAAAGTTTAAATTTTATCATTTTAGAAAGTTTTATTTACATTTCAAATTTTGTCTCAAGGAGGGAATCGTATAACTAGCAAAGAAGGGACGTAAGTTAATCTGCCTTTTGCACAAAAGCTAAGCTAATGAACTATAAATAAGGGAGAAATACTTACAGCAAGTGGACAGCCGCATTTACTGACCCTTCGTAATTAAAATCCTGTCCTAAATCAGGACTAGGGATGCGATTAGACAACCTCTCTTCCTCTCTTCTATAAAACCCAAAGCTGTGACCCTTAGTTCCTTCGACCTGTGTCCCCTTCGTTCTTATGTTCACGCATTCTCGTATTGTTTAAATACCATTGCTCATTCGTATTAATTTATTTTATTCAATATCTTTCATTTAAAGAACTTGTAAATATTTTCATAAATTCAACACTAATTTTATTATTAGGTTTGTCATGAGATTCTCTCAGATTTTGCTTATGTATATTTGCAACTTTATTTGATTCCAAATTATTATATTATAATCTTAAACCACTAATACTATTAATTAATAAATTATTAAACATGAAATCCAGGAATGTGGAAAACAATCATAAGCAACAATGAATATTGTATTGAAAATTAATTAATTGAAATCTTAGTTCATTTCGTTCTTTTTAAAGAACAAAAACTTAGTACAAGATAAAACTTTGAAATTTTATTGCCTTTATAATCTTTATTTAAAAGAGATAGAAAGTTAGTTAATGATACATGTAATAAAGTTTAAAATTATCGTGATTCGACGATGATTGTCTCATGGTACTGGCAAGTATTTCCATTAGATGAAACAAGCAAAAGGTAGGCCTTCGTGACTATGCGAAACAATCCATGCCGTTTCCGTTTCCGTCGATGCAATTCCGCTTCCGTTAATCCAATTGCAAAGCGTGCAGCTAATAATACTCGTTGGGGTGGCCACGCGATTATAGGAAGGGGATGCAGTCAAGGAATATAACAAGCCTATGAAAGAGGGTGATTGATTTAGAAGATAAATTATTGTACGATTATTATTATCGTAATATTGTTTTAATTTCATCGACATCTGTCCTTTTTCATAGTTATCATACTTGTAATTCTCTTATGTATATTATATATTGAATAAAATTTAAGAAAGGCAAAATATTTTTATTATTATAATAACGAAAATGCAAGGGAAATTTATCTCTCTATATTCTGTAGCTTTTATGTATATATATTTCATTTTTCTTATAAGCTAAATTATAAAAAATTTTAATTCATTTAATTCAAAGGTTTAAAAAAGTTTAAAAATTTTTCAGAAAAAATTCATAAAATAGGAAATATACTGAAAATGAAATTTCATTCGGTATATAAGGTTATCTGTAAACAGCTAATTTTGAATTTTCTACGTAGGATTCTCTTTCGTCTTTCGTATAATTGAAATTTTTGATTTGATTTCAGCGTAAATTGAATTAAATTTAGTACTTGAAGACAGATAGTGAGAAGATACAAATTAACTACATGGAGAGGAAATAACGCAAAGGGAAGTGATAATTATAGGTATGACAAGCTGAAATCTCGAATTCTACCATATAAAACGAATGAAGGGGTAGAGCAAGGCACACACACGTATCATTATCTTCTACCCTTGCGCCCCTTCTGGCTAGCCATACTTTCCACGACCACCGACGTAGATATGTACGTCCACCCTTGTATAGTCCGTTAATAAGCTTAATAAACCTCCTGTGCGACTACCTCTCTCTAGTGTCCACTGTATTCTAGAGGATACAGGGATGGCTCTTGATTCTCGGTCTTCGGTAAATTGTGTTTGGTATTCTGACCATCCGCCCCCACACAATGTCTTTGTGGAAAGTATTTATTATAAGTATATAATAGTTTATAGAAAGAAAAAGTTTATAGAAAGTTTAGAAATATAGAAAAGATTATTTTTGAGCTGAATTATCATCAACAGTTTCATTTTGTTAAAAAATTGAAATTTTCAATGATTTTATTTTATTTTGCTGAAGAATGGAATCTACATTATGTATATTTTTAAGTAGATATTTTATTTCTAGAGCTTAGAGAAAGAGTACTATGTATGAATCTTCAATTTGAGAAAATTCTACTTCTCTGATGTGTCCATATTCAATATTCTTGTGTAGGAATTAGAAAATAATAATATGCTATTTTCTAATAGTAGAATATAATAATGTGTTATTTTTCAATTTCGATTTTCTTTATTTTATAGTATGGAAATTTTATAGTATGGAAATAAATTGAATTTATAAAATTTAGGAAGAATTAGGAAATAGGCTGATATTTTCATTTGCATATTACAATTTTATGGACTTTAAAGAACAAAACAAGTCTAATCTAAAAATATTAAAAATACCACACAAATTCTTAAATAAGAGGTAAAGTAGAAAATAAGATACTTTCAATTTTGATATTTACATCCTGAACTTCACAAATGAGTTTAAAAAACATTAGAAGTTCTTTACAGTATGTATTCCTTAAAATACTTTTTGTTCCAGAATATAGAAGTTCAGTTGCAAATATCGTTTAAGTTGTTAAATTTCTACTCAGCAAATCAAATATAGCTAGTAAATGTACATACAAATACGTATATAAAACTGAAATATAAGTAGTTTGATTATAGAGAATAATAAATGATGGAACTAAATTGTGGAAATTTATTGCCTGTGCCTCCCTGCGTTTACCAGAACGGCAATGTAAGCCTGGTGTGGTCCAGCTTTGAGGACATCAAAAGGACAGCAATAGAGATTTGAGACGTACTCTTTCTACCCTGTTTTCGTGAGCTTCATTCTGTTTGGGAAAACGAGCTTTAAAGTACGAGCTTTCCCACTCGTTTCGACGAAGGGATTGAGAAGCGTAAATTGAGAACATTCAAACAGGGCATTAAACGAATTTGGTTTTATTTGGAACTGGATTGTACATGTATTAAGTATGATCAGTATCAACTAGATTTTGAATTCACAAAAGATCTTTGGTATAAAGAAATAGTTAATGATTTGGAATATTCATTGATAATTCTTAGAGTAATATGTAGAACTGTATTAGTATTTTAATAATCAAAATAATAATTATTAATACAGATTATTATTATATTATTAAAATTTAATTTATTAATGTATTTATTAAGGCTATATATGTCATGTAAAATACCTTACATTAATATTATAATGAACGACATGACTATTGTGATTATAAATAGATATGAATAAATAGGTGAATAAAGCATTAGCACAAAATTTATGAAAACATTTAACACAAAACAAGTATAAGAATTTTTGTATAAACTTAATCAATCAATTCTATCTCATTAAATGAAATAAGGGTATACAAAGATATTAATTACAGTATATGATATACAGTATATGATATGCTATTAAAAGTGAAAATATTCTCAAATTTTTTTAAGAAATCTATCGATCTCTATTTGTGCACACTTGTGCCCCCACCCCACCAAATTCATTACTGACGTATTTAGCGCGGAGTGTTATTGTGCAACTGAAGCTCATGGCGTTAAGACGTATCGATTCGTATAGTGTTAACTGTGTAATACGTCTTTCATTATCGTTTTTCCATTATTTATATCCACGATACTACTTATTTCGTGTAATTAACGTACGTTTTAAATCAATAGTTGATTAAATATTATAATTTATACTTAAATTATCTTTCTTTGATTGTGTGCGTCACACTCACTCGTGGTTCGTACTATGAGCTTCCAAAACGGCATTTGACCTTGATCATTGTTCAATTCTTGTATAATTCCATAGTTTTATATTAGGATTTGATTTTCTCTTGCACAGATAATTGGATTGCGAGAAAAACTTCGGAACAATAGAGGGACGCTACGATGATTAACGATAAATCCATGTAGTTCTGGCAACATCTGACTTATTTTAATGAAGGTAGACGTATTTGATGTATTTATACATTTATACATTTATTTTTTTATTTTATTGAGTAATTCATAATATTTATTTGATATTCAATTCATGTACATACTTAACAAATAATTTTCGGAAATGGATGCTGACTGTTTATATTCTGCACATCGCGTCATTTCATTACTGCGCAGACAATAAAAGTGCGCCATATTTGATTTGTTTCAAATCTTTATTTGTGCATCAACAGAATGAAGTACAAAAGAGACGTTATTTTTGTATAATTAATCAATCAATTCTACTTTATTAAATTAAATAAGCGTATACATTGTGATGTGTAATATATTTACTGCTAAAATTGAAAATATTCTCGAAGGATTCTTTACAAATTCTGGTTGAGCACAGTCATGCCCCCCCCCCCTCATTACGTATTAGGTGTGACGTATTCCTTGGCGCGGGGTGTCATTGTACAACTGAAGTTCGTAGCGTTTAGACGTATCGGCTCGTGTGGTATTTATTTACTGTGTAATACATCGTCCATAGTTGTCTTTCCATCATTTATCCACGCTACTACTGATTCCATTTAATTAACGTACGTTTTAAATCAATAGTTGATCGAATGGTACAATATATACTTAAATTATCTCTTTCTTTGATTGTGTTCTTCGATCGTCACGCTCACTCGTAGTTCATATTGTGAGCTTCCAAAACGGCATTAGACCTTGATCATTGTTCAATTCTTGTATAATTCATTAGTTTTATACATTTATTCGATGGTTTTGATTTTCTTTTGCACAGATAAATGGTGATTGCGGAAAAAAGTTTGGAAGAAAGGGGGACGCCACGATGATGAACGACGAATCCATGCAATTATGATAATACCTGACATTTATTTCAACGAAGGTGGATATATTTATACATTAATTTTCTTATTTTATTGAGTAATTGACGATATTTATTTGATATTCAATTCATATACATTCTTAACAAATAATTTTCGGAAAGGAACGCTGACAATTCGATTCTGCGCATCGCGTCGTTTGAATACTGCGCAGACAATAAAAGTGCGCCATATTTGATTTGTTTGAAATCAAATATTTTAAACAAATCAAATATGGCGGACAAATCAAATATAGTATGTTTAATCTTTAATGGTGGACATTCAGAGTATAATTTTTACAAATCATTTATGTTACGAAATATTCATAAATATTTGACAATATCGTGAAATATTTTACACTGCGTAATAATATTTTTAATGTATTAATTAAATATTTCATAATTTTAATATGATAATTCTTATCTGTAATAAATAAATAACGATTGGTTGATAATTTATTAATTAATTAAAAAGCAGTATTTTTACTAAACAAACACTCTATCCCTTTCCCTATAATAAAAATTTTCTTTCAGAATTTTTGTGACCGTGCGCAATGCGGTTGGTAGAGTCAGTGTTTATTCAATCATGTAATTTTCAATATTTCTTAGAGCACAATAGCTCTCATTAAATTCAATTAGAATATAATTTAATACGCGAAATTAGAGTCAGTGAGTTCGTCGGTTGTTACTTAAACAGGCGTGTTAGTTTTTTAGTTTTTATTTTCTTTTTTTTTTTAAATATTCGCTTTCGGTAGTAGAGTTACAGGTTTCGCAAGAGGATACAGCCTCTCCTGGAGCATAAGAATGTAAGTATCTTTATATATCACATTCCATTATATTTTATTCTATGCCTATTAAGAATATTCTGATATCACGCGATTTATTGCAGATTTTTCATACCAACTATTTTTTCCTGTTCTTTGGGAAGGAGATACTAGTGCTTCAAAACTAAGCATGTAAGGAATCTTTATATATCGTTTTTCAATTAATTTTATTTCTCATTTTGCTTCATTATTAATTAACAAATAGACTCTGGTTTCAATTTTTTTTATTAGTAAAATATCAAATTTCATTGTTTCAAATTTTTTGAACAATCACCATTGTATTTCAACATAAGTAGTAATAATTTGTATTCTGTTAAAGGTTTTTACTCCTTCCTTTTGTTCCGTTCCCTGGAAAGGATGTAATGCTGCATCAAAAAGCCAAGAGTGTAGGTAATCATTTTATATTTCAATTAATTGTCATTTATTTTACATAAATTGTTATTAAATAAAAAATAGAATTTAACTTGACAAGTTTAAGTTTTTGATTCTTGAACTGAGTATTACTATTAAAATTTTACGTTTAGTAAAAATCTATCTTTCCTTATTTCAAACTTTATAATTAATTAATATTATATTTAAAAATAAAATAGATTATAATATGTTACGTTCTGTTACAGATATTTTCAGCCTTCATTTCTTTCATTCGACGATTCCTGTTGACTAATGGGCTTCACGATGACTTTTTAGACCACTCTTCTTAGACCAATGTCATAACAACATTCTTCGCATCTAATTGTGAGTCGCATGCATTTCTGTTCCTCTAGTCACTCAATCATGTCGTAGGATGAAAGGTCCGAATCGACACGAGTGACTGGTTGTATTACATAGAATTTTTGACGAGCATAGTGACCATAGCTATTTATTATAGCTGTGACTAGTAACATTTTTTTACTTGTGTTTTATTTATTAGTTCAGGATAAGTTTTCTTGCACATCGTGTTTTCTATTGTTTAATAAAAGTATAATAATAATTATAATATGTAATAATTATATAATAATTAATTTGAATGTAATATTACAATATTACAAGAATTTATAAGAATAGTAAGGTTGACATGTATAATATCAGTGATTGAAAATTATAGAGAATATTCATTTCTATAATTAAAATATATTCGATATGATTATTTGCAAAGATAAACACGCAATAAATAAAATATGAATATTCAATTAAATGATGAATGTCATAATGATTATATTTGAGTATAATGGAGAAGACGGATACCATCCGACTTCGTTGCTAACATGGTAATTTTAATTGGAATTAATACATTACTAATAATGATAGTTACACAATTTTCTAAATTCAATATAATTTAAATTCAATTTAAAGTTTTAAAACTCAATTTTATTCGTCTAAAAATGTATCAAATTTTATGTGCAAGAAAACATTTTGCGACAGGTAGATTTCAGAATCAGAGCTATGGTTTTAAATGTTTTCTTTATTTTTAAAGATGAGCTTTGATAAAGAAATCGCTGGGGATATTTCTTTGAATATTCTATTTAGAGTCCACTAAATATGATATTGTGTCCATTGAATCTTTGTTCCTTTTTCAATAAATATATTCATTGCTGATTTCTTTTATTCAAGTATAGCATTTCAGTAATTTATTAAATTTTTGAAGTAAATTATAAAGTAGAGTTATTGAATATTGAAATAAAATGAGAGAATACAGTTTCCGTAATCCGTTATAGAATTGACATAAAATAAGTATGTTAATCCTCTTGTGCAACTGCTCATGTGCAACTTGGAATTTACTGTATAAATGCATGATTCGCAACTGTATGTAATGTCTATAGTTGTTTTTAACAAATTATTCATTGTTTTTATTCTCTTGCAATTTTAATAATTTCTGAAAGAGTAACGTCATTACAGTTTGAAATAAAATAATACAATAGTCCGTTAGATACAAATTACATAAATTAATTATTTTTTTAGCTCAGGATTTTCAGGTTTAACCCTTTCCATGTTCGTTGCCAGGATCTCATTCACGTGCCCCGGTGCTACTTGGGTGGGAGAAAGGCAATGGGTATGATGACCATAGTTTATAAGCTTAATAATTTCTCAGCGACTGACAATGCGTTAGCATATCGTGCGCGACGTATTTTCTGCACGTGTGTGTGGTTAGGATGTGGAATTGCGTCGTTTCTATTATTGCATTCATTATCGAAATGTTTAAAATATTTATACACCAATTTAAAGAAACATAAACTTATCATAAAATACTTCGTAAATACACTATAATTACATTATTATTATTATGACTATACTGTCAATTATAATGATACCAAGTCAACTTATACGTGTACTTTCTATAGAAATTATATATATTTTTTCTTAGTTATTATTATTGTAAATAAACGTGTTTTAACACGTTTTACGCAATGGTCGCTAGCTATTGTCAGTCGATTTCAGGAAAATGGTACGTAAATTAGAGTGTGAAAGTTGTGTGTTAAGCTCGGGTGTCGGAGGTGTCCCGGGACGTCCTCTCTAGCTTAGGTCTCTGCGCCCGGGTGGTATGTGTGAGAACCGTGGAGCGAATGTGTTGGTGTGCCTGTTTTGCCATTTTTTAAATATAGGACGATTGTTAGGATAGGTAGCTTACTTTCTGGTGTGCCTGTGTTTAATGATAAGTAGGTAGGGCCGGGCAGGTTGGCACAGTCTCTGGTCGCGTATCCTCTTTTCGCGTGTCCAACCTGTTTCAGGAAACCTAATTTGAAAAATCGACAGTGAAATCGGCACAAATGGAGCATGCCACTTGTTTCTGATTTTACTCTTCGATTTTTCGAATTTAGTATCGCGGTCGCGGTCGCGGATAGGTCGCGAGTAGGTCCCGAAACGAACGTTGATGTAGGTATTGCTCGAGCACGCACATGCGAACGGACAACGATCACTATGATCGATGGTCGCCCATGTGTATTGGGATCAGCTTCCTCGGTTTATCTTTTCATTTCACCTTTATAAGTTATTTTTTGGTTTTGCGATTAGAAAGACTCGAGCCTAGATTTAAGTTTCAGCGGGCATCGCGCCCGAAGAAAAGAAGAGGCCCGGCAAACTGCCATGGAAGAGGGCTGCAACAAATGGCTTATCATCCTCTGGATGGGAAATCCATCTAAAGCATGGAAGGTCATTCTTGTCACTATGCTCGCTTTTAGAATTTGTAGTATGTAGTAGTAGTATTTTTTTTTTTTTTTTTTTTGTGGCCGATCATAACATTGGGCAAGTCGCGATTTTTTATTAGTGTTTCGAGAAATTAATTGCGGGTTTTATTAGAGTTATGAATTAATCAAGATTTCGCGTTGCGTATCAAATCTGTAAGAAAATGTTTATTTCAAATTGCATTAGAGTTTGCTATAGTGTTGCAAATTTTAAAATATCCCGTCTGTTCTTTCTAACATCTTTTATTATAAAGTAACTTTAGAACTAAATGAAAAATTTGTTAAATTTTACTTTATCGCGAATAATTGAAGTAGATTTCGTTTTAAAAGTTAGTTATACTTTTCATCGTGTTTGTTTCAATTGTTTTCTTAGTGTTGCGTTGGTAACAAATGTCGCGTTTCTTTAAATAGTGTTGCGTTAATAAAGTGCCCAAACTCTTTCCACTAAGGTTGTGGAAGTACGTTTTTAAATCACTTGATGCAGTTAAAACAGCTGCACGGAAGTGGTTGTCAGCAGCCTTCATTACATCTGCACTGGATTCCCGTAATTAGTGTTGCGAATATTTTAACATGAAGTGCATAAAGTAATATTTATTAGCGTTGCGAAAATAAATATATGCCCTGCTATATTTTCGGGAGTTTCATATTTTTTTAATTCTTTTCAGTAGTAAAGTAATTATTATTACAGACATGTAAAGCACTCCTCGCGATTTCTTTCTAAAATGTTCTATTTTGTCTCTGATTTCAATAAATTAGTGTTGCTAAATTGAAAAGATATTCATTGTCGGTTTATTGTTCGGGTTTATATTGAGTAGATATTGATTATATTTTGGTAGCCCTTCTGGCTACTCACTATTTTCTTTCTGTTTCAGCGTCCCTTGTTGCCAGAGTGTTTGTTATTGGAAATAAGTTGCTAGAAGTATATTTACTTCTCAATAACAATATTTTCTCATTGCCATAGTATTATTTATAACTGTTATAATTTTGAAATGATTTCTGTAAATAATTCTATTTCATACTGATATTCATATTCACATAAATGAATATGAATTTAGTTAATTCATTCTTTAGAATGAACATCAGTGAATGTCCATTATTAGAATTTATTTTTTTCATTTATGGTAGATTGTTTGACATTTTCGTTTGTTTAATATCTTGTCCTTTCAATTGTCAATTTTTTGTAATCCTAATCCAATAAATAAGTTTATTGCAGATTAATTTATGGGAAATTTTAAATATATAAACTTATGAATATTGATGTGAGTATGAGGAAATAACGTCTGAGAAACCTCCTTACTGATAATTAGCAATTAAGTAATATCTTGCAGAATTTTATTAAATTTTTTATACTTTAAGTTTGTTTCAGAAACCGTTGCGACACCAACAGAAGAGGATATCACATATAACATCCAATATAATATTCCATTCCTTCGTTATATAATTCATTATATAATATTCAAATATAATATTCTATCCTTCATTCTAGTAGGAGGAAGCTTTCCATTTTTATATAGAAGATATCCCATATCGCATCCAATATAATATTCTGTTCCTTCATTCTACTTAGGTTTTTATATAGAAAGCTTAACCAATAGATCTTCCTGTATCTAAGATTTAGATAGGAATCCCACATCATGTGATATTCCATTCCTTCCTTTTGTTCTACTTCAATTTTCATATAAGCCATTTTTCCCTAAATAGATCTTTATATGAATAAAGTTTATTAAAGGGAAAGTTTTAGATTCCTGATGGGAAAACTTCAGATTTTTATAGATAGGATTACAAAGAGCTCTTTGGATTTACAATACAGTGATACAGAAAGAAATGAAGATTAGTGAAACTGTCAGACTAATATTTAGGAATTGAATGGATAGATTAATTTCATCAATATTTCCCACTACATCATCAGTATTTCTTTATCATAATTATATATTTATGATTAATTAGTTTTAATAGAAAACATTGCGATCTGTATTTAATAAGTAGCGCTTATGCTTAATAGTAGTTAAATAAAGTATTGTAGTAACTAGTAGATGCATGCTTTATTATGGGTCATATTTAAGTAGATAAGAGTAATGTAAAGTAGATTAGTATAATTCTTTATGGGGCGTATTTCTTATTTTTGTTTAAATATCAATTATTCTACATTCTCATGACGATGATAATGTACATTATTGATACAAATATGAAATATTGCCTCGTACACACGTATAGTTTAAGATTTAATTCAACTTTTACTTTCAGCTCTAGACTTTTCGCGTTTTAGCTAAAGCTCCTTCTGCTATTTGTTTCGCATAATGATCAAAGAGTTGACCGTTTTGCAAACGAATGCCAAAAGGAGGAGTTGTTCAAGTATTTTTATATGAAATTAGTAACTTCATTTTTGCTTAAAAGGAGGGTGGATGGGATCGTGGATAGGGCGGGTCTCCATTCGCAGCACCTCCACGCGGTGAGACCTGGGCAATCGTTATTACTTGATATATAATTACTAATTGCATTATTAATTGTTGAACAGTTATATAACTGATACAATTATATAACTAATACAGTTATTAATTATATGACAATTATTACGAGCTGATAGGCTGCGATTTCGGTTAGATGTTTGTAACATTTCCATTAGATTAATGAAAGATAAATAATATGTAGTTTTGATATATGGATAATCAATTTATGTAAGCGTACGGAAAATATTTCATCCGAATTTGTGTATTTTTTGCACAAAAATATTTTAGAAAGTCTAAGATTAATTATTTCTTCTACAATGTTTATATTAAATGGGAGTGTTGTTGTACCTTCTTATCTTTAATTTCTCTCATATTGTACCGAACTTTTGATAAAATTTATTTGAGCTGATAGGTTCTTTAGTATTGTATTAGTAACTTCAGAATTTAATTTATTGCATGAAAAGAAAAACCATCGCATTGTAAAATACCGTGGATAAAACTCTTCTATATAACTCTGACATGATTTCGGTTAGTTACTAGCTTCACATTTCTGTATTGAAAGTAGACAACACTGTAATAGGTTTCAAAAATCATATTTCTGGCGCATTCACTACTTGATCAACTTGGATCGTTTTACTTGATGTAGTTCTCCTATTCGTCTTCGTTTGAGCATAGAGTGCGCTAAATAACCACAGCACCGACGAAGTTTTTAGTATGTCGGTATTTCAGAGTATGGATATATGAATCATATACCTCGTCTGTGCCATAAGATGCGTGGTCTATTCACATACCCGTCCAGTTCGTGCTGCGTTGGTAAAATCATGTATCTCGTTTGCGGTAGACTGCAAACATCTGTTTGTACGATTGTTGGTATAGCAGATTTCTTTCTCGTGTTTTGTATCTTTTGATTTCTTACTAAACGAAAATACTTCCATTCATGTAGTTTTCGTTTCGCCGTACGATGTCGCTAGGAATTTCATCCGGTTCATCACGTACCGGAAGCTAATTTCAAACTACCCCAGAATTCTCATTTACTCTTGATTAAATAATCTGTGAACTTTTATTTGATTCTGTGAAACAATTTTTAATATTCATCATTCTGCTTCGATCAGTGTTTGATTAATAATAATTCTCCATTAAATAACTATCTTCATTATCGTCAAAATGCATCAAGATGACAAAAGTTTAAATCTAGTTAACGCATTCCACTCTCCCAAACAATAATAGCAGATCTTTCTTCCACAGTTCAATAGTTTCATTTCTTAATTATAATGAATCAATCGGTGTTTTCATTTCAATGTGTAGAACAATTCTACATTTGTCAGTCTTGTAATAGAAATTCGATTAAAAATTGTTCTATATACGTCCAGTTAACCGTCAAGTAATCTTCTCGGCGATCCACATTAAACAATATGCACTTAGATGACAAAGAACGATCTGTTCCAGATCCATGCAGCTCAGTGTCCTAATTGCAAAAATTCATCAATTTTTACTTAACGTGAAATATTCGAGCAATAATTACTTCCCATACACCGGTCAATCTCTACCCATCAAAAAACCATCCGGTTTAACAACATACATATTACAGTTTGTCGCAGGCGAACGATAACAGATTCGTCGGTGGACACACCTACTGCAGTTGCGATCTCGCGGAGTTTTTCCTTTCTGTGGAGAGAGGCGCGCACTAAATCGCCGGATCTCTCTCCATCCTGTCCTCCCTCTGTTTCCTTCGCCGGGGGCATAAGCCACATTATACGATATCCGAGAAAATCGGGAGCACATCCTGGCCAAGGAATGCGCCGCTGAGCCCCGGGGCTAACAATGGGGGCCAGGTTTTGCGCCATTATGTCGCTGGGGGATCGCATTACCAACCGATACGATCGCGCGCTTTCAGCAGCTTTCAGATCCTATCTTTGGGATATCTTTTTCCTTCTCGGTGAGCGTAGAACCCGGCCGGAACCACTGAATTTCGCAACGGTCTTAAAATTCGGGGGTAATTACGCAGATTTACCCTCTTCGCTCTTTTTTCTTCACCGCGGCTTCTTTTCAAATGCTTCGCTTCTTTCTCCGCCTCGCGCTCCATTTCGCTCTTCGTCGATGCTTTTTTTCGCTAGGGTGAAGTGGTGTATCAGCTGCGATCGTTGAAGGGTGCGGTTGTAAATTAGAGATGTTGACGTAGATCAAGGGTCTTCATAAAAGACTGTTTCGCCTTGGTATTTTTTGTTCGAACTCGAGCGTGTGTTTATAAGATGTGATTAATTCTGGTATACGTGTTGGTATATTCTTGTAATAGTTTTTTTTTTATTTTTATTTTGATTATAGACTGAACGAACTAGTTCAATTCTTAGTTAGTGGTGGCAACTTTTGAGAGATCCCTTCGAAGGATCCCTTAGTCTTTTTGATATAACATCGAACATTGTATATAATGCAATATAGAAATATAGAAATTGTTACTAATTTTGCTGTTAGAATTTCCTCGTTCGTTCGAAGAATTCACGTGAAAATATTTTTACGTCACTCCGTAGCTCTAGTTGAAAGATTTACTCGAATAGATACACTGGCTGACGAAAGTATTTGAACATTCATTATAGCGTGTCTATATTCTATATATTATATGACATTTTGAAATTGTCCTGTAACGTGAAAACATTAATGAAATATGAAACCAGCCTGAAAAATTATACATATACGCGTATAAATTAGTATCTATGCACCAATAGATACAGTATACAATAAATGCATAAATAAATATTAAATATTGGCCCTTTGTTGTTGTTCAGTCCGCCATTTAATGATTAATTGCAATGATCGTAAAATTCTTTTCCAATGGTAAAAATGTGATGACACGCAGCAACCATTGTGATATATTAGGTGTACATTGTAATGCAACAACTTAATATAGTATAATACTTTCGTGAGCCTGTATTTACGAATAAGCATTCGAATCGTTTCAATTTCTTTCGGCACTGTCAGATGCCAAGAGATTACAGTGAAGTCGGGTTAAATGTGCCTCTGTATATTTCGCCGTTGTGGAAACGACATTATTGGGCGATACGATCGCGCTCGCTTTTAGCAGCTTTCAGATTTTATCGGTGTTATGCATGAATAGTCGATTTTTTTCGGCTCGCGAAACCATAGAGCAATTGGTTCGCAACCAGAGCGAAATACCGGAGAGCATGCCGATCAGTCAGCCCGTCTGTGTTTCCTCTGTTTTCCACCGTTTCAATATCGACACGGCCTCCTCTCCCTCGTTCTCTCTCTCTCTCTCTCTCTCTCTCGTTCCACGTTCCATCTCGCTCCGATCTTTCGAAGGACTCGATAATCGCACCAGAACGAAAGAGGAACTCTCTCTTTCTCTCTCTCTCTTTTTTTTCGCAGCAATTTTTCGTTTTCGATGGATCATCCTTCTTCGATCGTTCGACACGCGTTTCCACAGTTTTCATTTACTACTTTTCGGGCTTATGCATTTTTTAACGATGTTCAAATGAAAACGGAGGAAGTTGATCCGCTAACTAGAGTTCTTCCATCCGATAATTTAAGTAATTGATAACAGTTTAGGTTACGGATTTTTTTTTCTCTCCCCTTTTATCATTTTATAATCTCCGTTTCTATTCGCAATTTCCTTCTTTAAAGCTTGTGTACATTTCCCCAATGTTCGAACGAGAATGATCTTAAATGTGTTGATATTAATGTTAATCTCATGATCTCGTAAAATTCTAGTAGTAATATTAGTTCAGTTGTAGTGTAAGGACTTTCAGTCGTTAGTCTTCGCAGTTGTTAAGTGAATTACAAGTAAATCAGAAACTTTTGCACGGAAAGAACTTCAAAGCAAATTTAAACTTTCGTCAGAATAATTAAAGAAATTTTGCTCGCTCAGCTGCTGTGATTAATTTTATATTTTAAATATTTCACACAGTTTATACTCGAACAACAAAAGTACCATTATTCGTGTGCGAAATATCTGCTCAAAATTTTCTCTTAAAACATTGGAAATCTTTGTCTTTGTCAAGTTAAGGATTCAAGATTCGCCAACAGTTTATTGTCGCTGTTTTTTCCTTTTTTTTTTTTTTTTCAGCACGAAAACGATAATCCTTGCAAATGTACCGGCAGTTTAGCAAGTCGATGGTCGATGGAAAAACATCGATGATCGTTCGTTCTGCAGGCTGTCAAACAAAGGAATCGCGACATCACAGTTCATTATGACGTTTTTTGCATGGGTTCCTTTCAACCGCGAGTTTTTCCACGACTTTTTCCGCGAGTTTTTCCTAACGTTTGCGCGTGTCGGCGGTCCCGAAGACTGACCTGCTCGTTGCTCTCGGCCAAGAAGCAAAAAAAAGAAAGAAAAAAAAAGAGAGAGAGAGAGAAAGTTCCTTTCGGCCGCAGGAACTTTACGATGCTAATAAAACAGCCGCAGAGATGGCTAGCCAGTGGACGAAGGAAAATTGCCGGTGCGTGCGCGCCTTTTTAACCCGAAGAATCCCCAAAGAAATTAAAAGCAACGTGGGCGCAACCGAGGCCCATTGTCCTGCGGCTGCGTTCGTTTCCTTCCGCCTAGCTTCTAATGTTTTCTTCATCCTCGCAAAATTTTTTTCTTCTGCGTCCGCAACGCAAAAAAAAAAAAAAAAAGGAAAAAAAGAAAAGGGAAAAGAGACGTAGTTGAGGAAGAAGCGTACGCGAATATGAAGTTCGTGGAAAAAGGAGCTGAGACGTGATTAGACAGCGTGTTACTTGTCGAGGAACGAGTAAGTAGCAGAAGCAAAAAAAAAAGGGGTGAAGAAAAAAATTGAAAGATTGTGAGAGAAGAGAGTGGCGAGAGCAAAAAAAAAAAAAAAGAAAAGAAGAAAGGAAAAGAAAGAAGAAGACGAGCGAGTTATCTTTCTCCCGGACTGTAAAAACGAAGCAATCGTCGTCGTTGTAACTCCGTAAATCGTCGCCTGGGTCGTATATCACCCGCTTGAAAAATAATATCCGCGCTTCTACCACTCCCTCCTCGCACGTTCTTTTTTTGTTGCTACTCCAGCTTTTTTCATTTTATTCTTTTTTTTTATCCCCGTTCCTTTCTCCCTCCCCCCCTCTCTCTCTTTCTATCTTTTTCTCCCGGGATTGTTTGTTTTTTACTCTCTTTCGTATCGTTTGCACGTTGCCGATGAACAACACGTCGATTTCCTTTTTCTTCCAAAGCGCCGCAATCGCCCCTTGGCTCCGGTTGCGCGCGGACACTTGAAATTCTAATTCATGCAAATTCACCGTCTAACGGAGTAGAAATGTTTCCCTTGTATTTTAATGAAAATTTACCGCCCTTTTCCCTCGGCCCCTTTTTCTCCTGCAATCTCCACAGCCGCTCCCTCCCCCCCGGTGGCCATTCTCTTCGACGAATATGAAACGACACCGGAGGCCGCCGCGCGTGCCGACGCTCGCTCTCGCGATTCAGCTGCCATCGTACACTTGAAACAATTTTCTGTGTCCGTGTTTCGCAGGGAAAGTTCTCGCGAACTCGCTTCCGCTGCCGGCAATCTCCGTCTCTTTCTTTTTCCTCTTTTTTTTTTTTTTTTTTTTCTCTCCAATGATGAATTCGCGACTATGAGACATGGCTTTTTCCGTCTTTGAACGATTTTTCGATGAAACTCGTTGTCTACTAACGTCGTGAATTCTTGGAGTATTTACTCTGTATCTTGGATCACGGGAGACGAAGTGTACATCTTTCAGGAAGAGACGAGATTTGATCTTTTTCGGTTCGTTTCGGTATTCAAAGAGAAAAAGTGATTTTCTTCTCCATCATCTCGGAATATTTGGAATGAATTTGGTGGAGTGTGTTTCGTTTTGTTCAGCAATGAATTTAGAATTCTTTCATCCTGCTATTAGTAACTGTTGTGTTATATTTGTTATGAAAATTGTTATAATAAAGGTCAGACATGTTTCCATATTTATTAAATCAAGACTCATGGACACCATTATAGGTTTTCTACCCCAAGTACAATGTTTCGTGCAATCTTTGTAGAAATTTTCCACTAACATCAGTTTTCAAAGCTTTCTGAAGGGATTTTTCCTTCTTTTTTGTCATTATTGAAACTGCAAAATCATGTTACTCCTCTCATGGGAAAATTCACTGTATTTCAAACAATATCCATATTTATTTGGCAGTGTTCATAATTATTTATTCATCTTAAGAGAGAATCTGAGAAAGAATTGAAGAAATGGTAACGTCGTTCCATCTTGAAGAAATAGAATTAAAAACACTGCCGCGCAGTACAGTTGATGAAATTGATGAAGAGAATTTCTTTCTCCTAGATGTAAATCTATTCACACGCTCGTTTCTCTGCTTCGTTCAGATGATTTCACTCGAGGAGTTTGCCGTATTGTGCAAAAAAGTGATGAGAAAAGAAACAGATAAAATGAGGAATCAGTTGTACCACGTGCTTGTGACAATGGCCTTTTTTTCGTGCCTCGTCTTTGAAACCCGAAGAAGGGATCCTTTAACCCTTTATGCTGCTTCTCTGTTTCTTTTACTTCGGAATCGTGATAACATCTGAACCCTCGACACATTTGTTACCCGACATTCTCCACAAGCTATTTTTTAATAAGGAAGAAAGAAGAAAGAATATTCATCTGTCACTTGTAGTCTTCAAGTATAAAATATTTCTTACGGCATAGGATATGCAACGGTTTCAATAGGGTTGAACTTATTTTTATTTATTTATTCTATCTTCGTTCTATCCTATCGTACCTGCAAAATTATACAACGTCGAGTTTTATTTTATTTTATTTTATAATTCAAACAGAATGCATGCGAAGATACATAAAATATTCAAAGCATAATGAACTCGTAACTTCAATTATCGTTTGCGTTTCAGAGAAACTGTGTTCAAATTGTGTTCAGAGAAATATGAATAAAAGTACGGGATATTTTATAATAAACCATATGAAAATACATAGAAATTATTTCTCAATACTGAAGAAGAACAGGTGTGCCTACTGAAGTCGCAAAAGATGTGTCTTTCCATTACGCTGTCCCTTTATCACCCCATCTTCTCATACTCTTCATAAACATAAATCACTCTGTTTCTCGATTAGGAAACCGGCATACGTCGCGAACGAAATCAACGTGGACTATATCCTCCCGTTCCCTCCGCCAGTGCCAGACATGCAAATGGCTTTTGACCGAAACGAAGTAAGGCGGGATGAATTCAATTCCCTTGGATGAAGAGATACGCTTTTTATGGGTGTCACGTATGCTCTGGAAAAGTTCTAATCGATCGACAGCTCTATTTCAAACTGTCCATGTGCCTTGGTACAACGTGTGGACGTACGCGCGTATCCTCCTACACGTATTTAGATACGTGTACGTATAGAGAGAGGGAGAGAGAGAGTTGTTCGCCAGCTACGTATCCGCGGGATCGTGTTTAGAACCCCCCGGGTACGAAGAGGAATCGAGTGATCTACTGCTTTTAGGTTGTGTTTACGCGACGATCAGCGCCGCCAATTTCCCCCGGAGTTTCCACGGAGAAAGCTTTCGAAATGGACGTGCAACAGCTGTTACCGTCACTCCTGATGGAAACTGGCACGCGTTACTCGTCTATAGAACGTTCACGAGCACGTACGACTTATGCCTGCTACGAACGACAGTTATTGATTGTTGCACGGGCCCGTTCCTGGCCTTGCGACCGGGTCTTACTTCGACTTCTCTCCATTTACAACCCTCCATTAACTATTTCTTTTTTCTTTTTCTTTTTTTTTCCCTCCGCGTTATCGAGATTCGTTCATCGTTCCAACTGTTTCCTCTCTGTTCCTTGGTGATTGGGAGATACGGTCGTCGGTGGCTTTGATCCTGGGAAATTTGGGAGTTTTTTTTTTTTGAGAGAGAGAGAGAGAGAGTGGTGCGCCCTTGTTGGGGTTCGCTAATAATTGGTTCTTTGAAAATTGTGCGAATTTTATCGTGGCAGGTGGAATTGGCCAAGTTTGAAATTGATCTAAAAGATGTGCAGTCTTATATTTTTTTTTTTTTTTTTTAATTAAACGCAGTTTTAAATTCTACAGTGTCGATTAAATTTTCTGAAATCTCTGTCGCAAGCATTTGAATGTTACATTATTATTCGAATCGCATCATTGACGCCAATATTTCAACCAATTTCTGACAATACTCTGTTGGCATACTTTCTGAGATATTCGTGGAAGAATTTTAAGATCTCTTTCGTGAAAAGAAGCGCGTTTGTTCTGCGGCATCTTCGTGTTTGAAAATTTAAAGCGGTCTTCTTGGACGAGTGTCCCTTCGGTATCAGCGAAACTTGTCGAAACGTTAAAAAGGGCCAGAACTGTGAGACGCGCCCGCAGCGGTTAGCCTAAACGAGCGGCGACGAATCTAGAAACCGGATGCTGTTGTCGACCCTTGCTTGATGATTCGCAGATACTTTTCGGAGACGGTAGACGGCCAACTGTTCACGACAGTTGCGACAACAAGGGCACGCGCGTCTTGCCGGAAGAGGCCCCCCTGCGACTCTTGTGTCATTCGACGTCTTAGCTTTGAACCAATTAACTCAACCAATAACTAGCTTTAACTAGATTTGGTATATTCTTGTACGTTTTAATGCGCTTGTTAAATTTTGTTTTTTTTTTTTTATGAAATTGTCATTGTTGATTTATCAAATGTCTCTCTTAGCTTTGATCTTCGCTTTCGCTTTTTCTGCAATTCCACTGTCTTGTTTGTCAGTGTTTTCTAAATTTTTCACTCAACATCAGTATATCCCAGTGTATGTGATCTTTTCGATCCTTAATCTCTCGCGAATGGAATCTCGGTGCTGCCACTCACGTCACGAGAATTTTTTCTCCCAAAATTGCGATATTTTTTTTTAATTTTAAGTATATTGAAATATAATCAAAGGCAAGGCAAATAATAAATTTGTTACTTCTTAGTAATTCTGTTCTAAAAAGAATTGTTGTACACGGTTTGGTCGCTCGTTATGGTCCGCGAACCAGCGCAAGAGGTTAATGGTTCATTTTCACAAAAAGATACAAAAATTATGACAATCTAATTTCTAATCTAAGATATATAGTCCTCTAGAATTAGTCCAGTATAATTCGTGCCCTCGAGTAAACGATTCGGTTACTTTAATTAATCGAAGCTAACTAAAACCATCGGATATCCTGCCCGTCAAAATATCATCCACCATCTCAACACCCGTTGAAAAAGCCATCGTTCCAAAAACCGTACGAAGAAACCGTTCTGAATCGCGGCGATCGCATTCTTCGCGATTCGATTCGATGGTTTTACGATGACTGGCTTCGGTAAACAGGTAACGAAAGGATCCGTTCATTGTCCCGGCAGTGAGTAGCGATCAGGACGCGGCGTTTGTAGACCAGGGCCCAGTGTCAGGCCCCCCATCCTTGCCTTTTTTTTTTCTCCTTTTTTTTTTTCTCTCCACCCTTGGTCCCTTTCACGTCTCACTCTCACGAGCTAGGCTTCGGTAGCCACGGCGTTGACACGCAGGGTGACAACATAAATATAATGTCACGCTTCTACGCTCGCCAATGGCGAACTTCTCGGGGAGATCCTCTTGTTCGGGAACCAGGTTCGGTTGGAAAGATTTGGAAGGGAGGGGGACACTTCATTCATCGGCGAACACATGAACGACGATTTTTATGGGCCACATGAAAAATGAGGTTAGCCGTTTATCGCGTTTGGTCCTTTCTGCGTTCTTCTTCTTCGATGCGTGTCCCGAAGAGGAGAAACGAGGTGGGAGTGCCTCTCAATATTTTGGCACTCCATAGCCCGAGGTGAGGTTGATATATACGTTCAACGTTTTTCAGGAGGGGAGATCCGGGGAGAGGAAGGTTTTAGATAAAGCTAACGTTGTCGGTTCGGTATTTTCGGAGAAGGGAATAATATTTGAACCAGTGTCGAAATTTCTGTTTTAATCGAATTATTATTAAATATCGACATAGAGAATATCCAGAATTGACAAACTACCGCAATATCGAATAAGTGAAATCAATTTTTATCAACAGCTCTACCTGTTTCATCGTATTCCTTCGAATGTGAATTTTCACAAACAACACACATTCAAACAATTCAGTACTACTCGCAAAGTACTTGTACAGTACTTGTGAAGAGATCTTCGACATTCTTCAACAATTGGAATCGTAATAACTTAATTTGACGAAACACAGTGTGGTTCTATTGCTCTTCACAATGTCTGAATACCACTTCTCTATGAATCCTCGAAGACTGCTGGCAAAGAGATCGCAGCAGTCGCGCGTGTCTTTGTCCTCTCCCCCTTTTTTTCACCATACGAGCACTCGATGGGTATTATGGGGAAGGGGAGGGAGGGGAGTGGGTATGCGGTATGAAATCTAGCGAATGGTCCGAGGGCCCAATTATATATCCGGCCTATTTGAACTCGGCTCGGTGAAAGGTCGGAGTTTCTCTTTCGATTCAACGGGGGATCATTTCTGCCAGCAGCACAATGACATCCGTGACATCGTTTACGCGCACCCCCCGTGGTCTGCCACGGGGCCAATGGGGGCCCCATGCCGCACGGACGACACCCATGACGAGACATCTTCATTACTCTGTGGCCATGAGGCCCACTTTACTGGCCTTGCTGTGGGGAGAATGGAATTTTGGTTTCGCTGGTGTTTTGCACCTAGTGTGTTACTACGTTTACGCGTTTGTACGAGAGATTTTCGATACGTTATGGTTTTATGATTCTGCGTCGAGTCGAATTCAGTGTTGTTATTTCCTTACTTCTTTCCATGCAGATTCTTCTGATTGAACGAGTGTAATCTTTACGCGTGAAGTATGGACATAAAACATTATTCAGTGGGAACGTTCATGGAGACATTAAGTTGTTAGTTGCGAAAGTGTGTACAAGTAGACATTTCATTCGTGAGAACGAAAGTCTAGTCAATTGAACGAACGTTTTTCTCCGAACGTGAACTCGTGTTTCATTGGGACAATTTTTTTTAATTTCAATTATTGAGACATAGAGAGCTTGTAGATCACGACGTTTAGATCCACTTGTCTAACTTTTAGATGTTCACACATATTTTAATTCAATTTCGCACATCAGTTTACAAATGTGTTTTACGTATTTACACGAGTTATAGAATAATTAATTGTTCGATGTAAGTAAGCAGTTTCGAGAGCCACTCGAAGACTTTGACTAACAAAAATGCTTTCATTCAAAAAAATTTGCAACAAATGGATGAGTAGAAGCCAGCTGCCATCGATACTCGAGCCGATAATAGACGAGCGTCGCCTGTATAAATACAGAGCGTCCAGTTTCTAAAAAGCTGTGCTCGAGTTGCGTCGTTCTTTGCAGAAGCGTATCACCATACTCGCGCAGCATCTCCGTTTTTTTCGAAACTTATATTGGTTAAGTTAGGTTTAGTTTATTTTTGAAACGGTGCCTTTACGAAATTTAAAGTGCAAGTAACATGAAAAAGCACAGCAAAGACAGTAAACTTTTGATTCGTTTGAGAAAGAATCTTTCAAATCTTCAGAGATGAAGCGTTATAAATGTTCGAAATTTCTGTGACAAATTCAGTTTGATCGCTCTTTGCTGGTTCTAAGATTAAGATTCTTAGTCTGTAACAAATGTCGAAGTTTCTTAGGATTTTGAAAGGGAGAGTCGAAAGAACGGAATTATTTTTCATTATTTTTTAACGACATTCTACTGGTAAAAATTCTCGACAACGTGGAACTATACATTTAAATTGCTTCAAACATCATAATTTTTAGAATTAGATTCTGTTGCAACGAAAGCGCAATGAAAGAGCATTTTCCGTTTTATGATATTCACATTATTTAAAGTTCTGCATTATTTAATTCTTGTATAACAAATTCAACGACTAATAACATTATTGGTCATAAATTTCTTCCTTTACCATTTTGCAAACAATCGACATCAGATATCAAAATTTTATCAAAAATTCATATTTCAAGGCTTTTGAACCAGGGTATGGACTCTCAGGCAGGGGTTGAGTAAAGGAGGGGAGGAAAGAGAGAGAGAGAGACAGACAAAGAGAGAGAGAGAGAGAGAGAGGGTTAAAGGCGACAAAGAGGGTTCGTGGTGCGGTGCCTTGGTGGCCACGGGTGTGGTACAGCTTCCTCCGTAACGAGGGCCAACCTTTATGACCCGTAAAGATACGCGCCGTCCAGTTTAGCTTCCCCTTGCTCCCGAACGTCCCTCTCGATGCCATTGCACCCCTCGAAGTTGCGCGCGATAGCCATACGAGACCGGCGTAACGTTGAACTCACGTAGGGATATTTTCGACCCCTTGGAGATGGCGAAATCTCCAACCGAGTCTCTCCATATCTAACCAACCCTCTCTCGATCGACCACACTCTCTTTTCTCTCTCTCTCTCTCTCTCTCTGTGTCCAAGCATCGAGAATTCTCCTGGGGACAGTTTTATAATGCCAGCCGTGATTGTGCGTGATTGTTCGAATAGAGTCGACTTCGGCTACGAGAAAGGATTTTATTTTTGCTTTCAGGGTTTTCCTTTAATCCAGGTCCACGCTGAAAGGCAGAATGGAATTATCGGGTTGACTAACGAAAAAAGTCTTTGCTTGTTTGTTTGTTGCTTTTCTCTCGTATACATCGGGAGAGCTGAGTTTCACCCGGTTTCAATGGAGAAAAGGGATGTTCGAAAGACTTGATATCTTTTTGGCGAGATGATAGGGAATTGTTGGTTGAAAAGCGATGATTTTTATTAGCTTAGGTTTAATGTACTTGCGTTTATTTATTTTTTTTTTTTTTTTTTTTTTTTTGTGAATACAGAACGATATATCAAGTTTCATCAATGAAGTTTCAAGGATCAAGTTCAAATTACGAAAGAATTAATTACAACAAAAATATTTTTCCGATTACGAAAATACTTTGTAATCAATAACAACAAGAATAATAGTAGTCATCTTTGTTCAGAACAAGACAATGTTAACGCAATCGTACAATCAGCTACGCTGTTTTAAAAAAACAGCGAGACAAACTGTAACTTTCCAATCGTCGTGTGTGTACGTTCCACTTACTTATAATCTCTACATGATAGACATTAAACCGATCTGAAACCTTGTTAAAGCGACTAATCAAGACACTTTCCATTGACGTAAGGGAAATATTTTATTGCATAAATCACAAAAAGAATAACGATAAAAATCATCAGCCTTCGCAAAGGACACCTTAGTTAGCTCAGAACACCGGTATCTATAACGCGCCCTACGAGAAGGTTTAGCGAGACAGGAAAGGCGGTAACTTCCCAATTTGCCGGTGAAGTATTAGCAATTTTTTCCTTGCGGGACGCACGGAAGGCGCTGAGAAAATTAGGGTTGCTGCATTGGTATGGGAGCTAGATATGGCTGGTAGGGAAGGGTGTAGCGGGGTGTGTGGCTCTGCAAGAGCAATCGTGAATCAAAATTAGCCGCTCTTGTACGGAAGGGAAAGAGGGAAAAGAGCGAAAGAGAGGAGAGAGAGACAGAGAGAGAGAGAGAGAGAGAGAGAGTAGAGTATCGAAGGTTCGCGAGGTCGAAGGGTGCTGGCGCAGAGTTTCCAGTTCATGGTAGAGCGACTCACCCTCTTTGACCCTGTTTCCGCGTCGTCGCATTCTCGTCTTTCCTACGTCCAGCCCGAAATTACAGGGCTGCAAGGCGATGTAAATCCCGATGCATCGATAGGAAATGGATCCCCCCCCCCCTCCCCCGTCTAGGAAACGATGCACGGAGCTTGATTACCACGCTCTTCCCGTTTTTACCAGTCCACTTGTATTTCCCATCGTCGCGCGAATTAACCGTCTTCGTGTTTGTCCGCCGGCGGAAAATATGCTGCTTGAAAGAATTAGAAAATCGCGTTTTTTGCACCTCCCCCTCCCCTCTCCCTCCTCGATCCTTTTATTCTGTACTTGTGTCTGTTTGGTGTTGTATAACGCGAATCTGAGACACGACGTATTCTCGTTCGTTCGAAGAGTATCTTCTAATCTCTCGAGTGTACCTGATTTCGATAGAATGAATTTTGTATATTGCTTGGAATATTTATTTCGCAGTACTTGAAATTGAATTTCTCTTCACGACGGATACACGCGAGGCTTCTGTTTCGTAAAATTCTTCCGTATAGACTCATTAGCGAGCAAGCAACGTTGCGTTCCGTTTCCGTATTTTCCGATTAATTTACGTTACAAAATCCCTAGCATCTTTCGTCTGCAGTTGTGAAATTCGAAATGTCTCGATGAAACGCTCCTTGCTCGCTTCTTAAGGGATAAGAACTTTTGACGATAATTCACATAATTCGGACATCTTCACGCTCTCCTAAACCTATCATCCACCGACAGAAACCTAACTCTCGCTTCCTCGGTTCGTCTAATTAACAAATTATTCAGCAAGCTCGGACCATGGACGGCAGAAGCTCTAGAGTAGCTGGAATTCCTCGACGTAGGCGAGAAGTATCGGAGCGTTAGGTCGAGACGCAATTAATTGGAGGATGTGATCTCTGGTCGTTAGTCGAAAAATCCGTTTATCCGCCGCTACACCGTGCTTCCTGTTGTGCAGAAACGAGTTCCTTCTTTTTTTCCCACCCCTTTCCCCCGCGCCCCTCGCTCCCCCTCCCACCTCCCGCGCCGCCTGACAGCGGGTGACGGGAATATTCCAGCGTCAAATACATCCGCGCTGTTGTACGCGCGCACACGCGCGTGCACCGAAACAATCCACACCCCTGACACGCAACGCCGAATGTCCACCCCCCGTGTCTGTACGCTGGCTCGGCGTCACGCAGACCAGCAACAGGGCTACGTGGTGGTACATACACGGCAAGCAACGCCGGTGGAAACAGCGGGAGGGGGTGGCGAAGGGGGTGGCTTGGAGCGGAGGTATTGAAATTAGCCGACCAGTCGCTAGTGATGGCCGTTCGATCCTCTCTGTATCGCGAGTTCAAGTAATTTAGCGAGTTCTCTCCACGCTCAAGTAATTTACCTCTCGAGCCTGGATAGAACACCTCTCTCCCCCCTTCGCCCCTCCCCCTCCTGGCTTTCAATGTTACTTTAATTGGAAAATTCTTGCTGATCTTGCGAATATCAGCCTTGCATGGCCAGCGAGGATGGTTGTTGTTTCAGGTCGCTTCAGGTTGTTTCTGACTAATCGACTCCCCCCTCCTCCCCCCCTGAATTTTTCGTTCGGGCGAGACAAGCTCCGCGGTTTCGAGGTTTCTTGGTTGCTTCGTCAATTGTGAATTTTCGAGTCGGTTTATCGGGTATGGAATTGTCGAGTTGATTTGTGATCTTGATCTTACTTTCGTTGAAGCTACGAAGTTTCGTAGTATTTCTTGTTTTAGCGTCGTTCTTCAGTTATTTGATCTCTTCACTCTTCGATAGTTTTTATTCTTTTCGATACTACATTCGTTCAAAATGCTGTACGTGTACCTAAATTAATCGAAACGCACCGTTGAATTGAAGACCAAAGCTTCGAGTCGTACACTTTACAAGAAATTACTCGATTTCCCGAAATTTTTTTTGTCAAGAATATAGATTTTTATTCAGTTTACAGAAAATTACTTGGATTCGCAAAAATGCGTCATAGTCGATCTGATGAATCTACAAACATAAAAAGAATTCACTCTGGCTTATAAAGACAAATTATAACAAATTATAACACATAGAAAGGAAGAACATACTTTTAAACCATATACTTCACCGCGAAAACTCATTCGGTTTTCTACTAATCAAAGTAAATCCACACAATTTCCACACAAAAATTACAAGTGTCTTTCCTACGCGAGAGGAGGCCAAATTTTTTGCAGAGGGGAGGAGAGAAGAAAGAAAGAGACGAAAAATCACCGGAAAATGCATCGCGCAGCCTATGAAATTCTGACGCGAAATAACAAAACGATGGGCAACAATTTTCGCGTTAGAGCGAACCAGGTGATTCGAGGCTCGTCGAGGCCATCGCTACCGTGTGTGCCGTGAACGTGCTCATCGATGGTGGCAGGGATCGGGATCCGAGAGGCCTTGCATATATTCACACCGAATTAAGTCACCAACACACCGGCTACTCGGCTGGCCACACTCTTTGTGCATCGGGCGGCCCTTTCACGCACGCAGTGTCGTCCTCGGCGTTGACCAGCCTGGCGGATCCGCGCGCGTGTATTGCGCGCGAGCAATCCTCTACGTGTGTAGAAGAACGCGAAGCGACGCGGGCGCGGCCAGGAGGGTGGCATGTTTGAATTTGGATGGTGGTGGTCTGGCTTTGGCTGGAGGGAGCAGTCACTGACGGAGAAAACTGGACGAAGATAGAGAACGAAGGAGAGTGTGTGTGTGTGTGTGTGTGTGTCGCATGGTTTACTTTAAAACGTTCATTGTGGTGTATTTCCTTTCTAGCGGGGATGATATGAAGCTGCCGGGATTTCGATGCTCTCCACCCTGTCTAACCACGGATTTCTACATTGATTCGTTGCTCAGATTTCTGTTTCTGTGTATTCTGTTCTTGTTCAATTCTTTTGATACGTGTCGAACGAAGAGTTGTGGTCGTCACGTGTTAAGAAACGTAACGAAGCAATCGAGAGATTACTGGTGAAAGATTTCATTCGGAAATTTGGATATCTGGAGACGGTATTTGGTTTGAAGACGAAGCAAAATAATCGATGTTTGGAAGATTCCTTAGAGAATTTTTATAGATTTTTATAGTTTCATGATTTCGTAGATTTACAGCTTGTTTATTAGTTTGGATATATTTTCTGTAAATTTCTTTGCAGTATTTAGCTTGGAATTCTTTTGATTTACTCGATGGGATGTAATAAAATGCAAATAGTATCTAAACAGTCTCCAAGCGAAATGAAATCGTCAGTGGTTCATGTCAGAGAAAGAATTCCTTGTAGTATTAGATAATTAATTTTTTTTTTCGATTCACTCCCTGTAATAGAGTGATACGATTAATATTCCAAAAACTAATAATTTAAAAATAAAGCGAAACAATCGACGTAAGAATTAATCTGTTTCGTCAGTATCAGCCAATAAATTTTCCTTTCATTTCATATCAGTCCATTCTCCACACTCAAATATATTCACCTAAAGGTATCAAAGAAAGAAAAAATATTCACCTAATGGTATCAAAGAAAGAAAAAAAGTGCTGTGGCAGCTGGCATCACGCTTCACGTCGTGCATTCTAATGCACGTATTAGGCCAGATTTATTTGATTAGTATCACTGTGGTATTCTTCTCAAGGCCGTTTACCGTCAGTTTCCTCAGATAGACGAAGATAATATATTCCTCGAGGACAGCTTCTTTAAATACCCATTAAAAAATCCACCTAAACTTTCGTCTCTTTTAAAACGAAATTCTCGTTTGAAACGTAGTAAAACGCAGTAAAACCGTCGAAGTTAAGAAAAATTTTGCGTAACAGCGGTGCGGCTCTAGCACGACCCGCCAGTAAATCAAAAAGAAAAAAAAAAAGAAAAGAATGAAAAAACGAACTTCTTTCGGTTTATTTCTTTATGGCGGGTCGTGAAAAAATGTTCCAGATTCGAGAATGGCCGAGGCCAAAAAACTGTCCTGTTTTGGTCAAAAATTAGTGCGGGCGAGTCCTTAAAGTCAGACATAAACGCGTAAAATGTTTTCTGTGGCTGACGAAGGAAAAAAAAAAGAGACCAGAGCTATTAAAGTATACGACACCGTTGTTAAAAACAAATCGCCGTCAGCCGGACCCTTGATCTACAAACGTCGAAAACGGTATCCCGCTTTTTGGGTTCTCGTTTCCCGTTTTTCGCTATTCAGTTCGCATGCACACCGTATTCGGCCTTGTAAAAGCATAAAAATCGACTATAATGCCCGCGCACTGTTCACCGAAACTGGGTCATTGCCACCTAAGAAAACTTTTTGACCTTTTTTACTCCCAGTAAGTCGTAAAAAAAACGCTCTTCCGTTACCTAGTTCGACTTGCATCGACCTCCTTGTTTTCCATTATTATTTTTTGTAATTGCCTGTGATTTTTTTTTGTCATTTTTAACATTGTTTGGTAGCCTTATTACTCTGCGCTCTTTGGATTAGGTTTCTTTTATCGATCGATGTAGAATTTTTCGATCCGAGAGGGCAAATCAGTATCATTCACCGCCCAACAGTCACATTGATCAACTTAAAAATTGGAAAGATATCATAAATATCGTTGTTTTCTAAAATACACCCAACAACCTTATTGTTATTTGATGTTACTGTAAAAATTTTTACGAAATTTTTCTTGACCCATTTAATGATTCAGTTTCTTCATTTTAATCAATGTGATAATTAAATACGCAAGATATCCTTTCAACAGTATAAATGCTTCGAGTAATGTTTTATCAATTCTGTTATAAATTTCCCATGAACAACTTCGAACGCTTTCAACGTGTCACACTTGACAATGAAAATATTTCCAACAATGATCGATTTATTCTTTCGAAATTTCTATTTCTCTCTCTCTCTCTGTCTGTCTGTCTGTCTGTCTTTCCAAAGAGTATAACTTAACTCGAACCTTTCTAGCTTTTCGTTCAAAAAATATACGCGTCCCAAAGCGATTTGCTAGGGATAGATCGATTCCCAATAACCTTAAAAAAATAGGGTAAAACATTCGGTACCTGAACGATACCTGAACTTCTTGAACAAAAAGCGTGTAAAACGGTAAAAAGTCGTAGGAAGTTGGCATAACGGGTTCAAAGTGACCCATATGCACCGCGTTGGAAGAAAAAGAAGAACGATGGATAAAGAAAAGGAAAAAAGAACGGTACTTGGAGTTTGTCAGCCGTTTCTCGTTAAAAAAAAAAAAAAAAAAAAATAGTCATAAAACCCTTTCCGGGGAAAATTCCATCCAGTTGACTTCTTCGCCGCTAAGCCTTTCCTAGTAATAAAGTTAATTGAAACCTCGACAACCAGCTGAGAAATGGCAAGGAGAAGCTGCTGTCGAGGAAGCAGTAAAAAAGAGAAAAGCGCGCGAGCCGAGAACCGCCGAACACTCTCCGCAGAGGGTCAATACAACCCTTAAGAGTCAAGAACGCGTTGGAAGGGGTGAGACTCGGCATAAATTCATAAAACACCGCTACGTGTTATTGTAAAACGTGGCTCACTCCCTATTTTTTCCCCCTCTATTGACCCATCCCGAATATTTTTGCTCGTCCCAAATACCCGTGGAGAAAGAAACGGTAAAAATTGCAAGTGTCGGAGGAGGAGATCGAAATGGAAGGGATGAAGTGAAAAAACGGGACACCGTTACACGGGAAAACCGTTGTTTTTTTTTCACTCTCGACAGTGAAGAGAGACTGTAAATCTTGCACCGGAGGATCTCTGACGAAATCGCGGAGATTTTTTGGATTGGTCGAAAGAACGAATTTTTTCTCGTATAGACGAATATCCTCGTCCGGATGAATATTATTCACACCGTACGAAAAAGTGAAAAATTGTCGGGGCGGGGGGGGGGGGGGTATGTTTCGTTTGTAAAGGTTTCGCCGAGAGAGTTTGTGAAATACGTGCCTGTCGGACAGATTGACGAAAGACGAAAATATGAAAAGGGTTCAGAAGAGTGGGCTCGAACGAGTTGTGCCTCATTTGGCCAATAATGCGGACTTGACTGCAGACAGTCAATACAGAAATCGTAAATTTTCGCGAACCTGTTATGCGTGTCCGGACCTCTATTAGCGACTCTACCCTGAATAATACTGGCTCGCGAAACTGGATAATTTACAAGGACAAATGGGTTTTCTGGGAACGAGAGTAAGCAAGGGTTGTGCTTCGAGACAGTGCCTCCCTCCAATTAACGAAATAGCCTTTCATTGATCATTATCGGTTCGAGTCAAATGCCTTTGTGTACTCTTTTTTTGATTTTTCTTCGGGGGCCTTTTTACCAACACATTTAGTATTTTTTTGCATTGCAAATTTTAGATAGAAGGTCCTTTGAACATTGAGGTACAACGTGTCATAAAATAATTTTCAGGGAAGCTATTGAATTGTTTTAATTTCATATATTTCAATATATTACATTGACAATATACTTGAATTTTGCTAATTTCAGCAACTAACAATACTGATTAATCAACAGAGGTTATTACACGTACGAAAATAAATGAGTAATGTAGAATAAAAACCTCTACGTAAGACCGTTCATTTTTAAGAAAATTAAATTTGAAATTGTATCAAGTACTGCCTATACGTGTACTAAGACAATTCGCAACTCATTGTTCAAATTCCATTTTTTTTTCTTTTCTTTTTTTTTGCAAAAAGAAGTTCTGAGCAGAAAGATTGTCGGGTAAGAATAATAATGAATTTAAATAAAAATATAAAAAATAGTGAGAATACTTACTTAGTAACTTATTTAGTGTAAAATGTAAATTTAATTAAATTAAATAAAAAATTCAATAAGAAATATGACAGCAAGAAGTACTTAAACGTGTAGCAATAAAAGCTAGAAAATCACTAATTATTTAGCAAACTTGGCTTCTCACTCGTTTGTTGAAAAAAAAAAAAAATCTAGCACAACAGTTCATCGAATGCCACAGTAGTGAAAGTTACAATATCTCGGTAGCGCTGAAACTACATAAAAATAGAATCGGTAACCAGACCTTGCTGCGACAAATAAACCGTGCCCAATAAATCAGCGGAAAACAATGCTGGTCACAATTTTCTCCAAGCGATACCTCGTTTCTGTCAATATTTCTGTCGAGTTGTGGATTCCGCAACTTTTATGGCCGGCTACGTTTTCCTCCTACCCGTTCGCCGACCGGTTAGATCGCTCCGACGTTGGATCATTACGATTTGTGACGCGTCTCCATTGTACCAACAATGGCCAATTTCTGTCGTTGTGCAACTGTCAGAACGGAGGCATTATCGAGAGACGAGAAACCACCACTCCGAGGTGGCCTCCAGCCGAATGCAAATAGAATGCGAATTGCTCGTTGCCAGTTTAAGAGAGACATTCGACGATAGCGGAGTGCCGCTTAAAGAAGAAGCGTTACCGATTCCGGCAAGGGTTTCTCCATGGATGTTGTTAACTTTAGTGGCAATCGAACAAGGGAACACAGCCGCACGGTAGTCCAGTTTCCTGGCCAGTTCGGAATATCCGTTGCTCTCATAAAACTTTCTGTTTACGAAGAATGGAAAAGCTTCCGTTTTTCGGAGCTGATACAATCATCCCGGCTTTTGAAGGAGCCAGAGAAAGAGAAAACGATGGTAAAATAACCGGTTGCTCGTACGGCATTGGCACACTTGATTTTTCGGAATCTGGTGATTGGCACTTGCTGTATGAATTTCCCATCTTTTAAAATGTTTAGGAGACATTAATTCAGCTGAAGTAAATATTTATATAAATTTGCAATTTTAACTTGGAGAGAAGAATAGTTTGATCACGAGGGAGAATTCCACAGATTTAGCCTTTCAATGATATATTTTTTTTCTAAATTAGCAGGTTGTTCTTTGCGCAGAGAATGTCCATTGCAAAAGTTCCTATATCAAACTCAACTGGTAGAAACTTTTATATTTACACTCGCAAAGTGCTGTGTCTGCATAAAGTATATTCCAATTATAGGACAAAACTCGAAACAACGTTCCACGATACACAGTTACTTAAATATTCACGTATAGTGTTCAGCCGTTTAACCTTATCCAGTTAAAATCAACTTTATAAAATCTAAATAAAATCTAAACCCGAAATCCAGAGATTCCCCCTCCCTCCAAACCATCCTCCTGCCCTGTATATTTTTACAAAGTGTTACAAACTCCCGGTTACTACCCCCGGCAAAAAAAAAAAAGAAAAAAAAGAAAAAAGAGAAAATGAAAAAAAAAGAAAAAAATCACTTGAAATATTCGTCGATATCCGAATGGGGTAGGCAATTAGCCTAGAAATCGAATCTGTCGAAACGAAGAACGATCGGGTCGATAGGGGTGGGTATCGGTGTTTTCCACGGTGTCAGAACCGCGTCTCGCCCTCTATCGAACAATCTCCTTCGACGCTAGCTAGGAGAAGAGCGACAGAGGGGCGGTTGGCGGGCGGACGGGGGTGGTATCCAGAGGCGGTAATACTTGACTGACGGTTTTATTTGAAGTCAGCTCGAATTACGAGATCGATGGACGCAGTTAGCCAGCGAGAGAGGCACCGAGGGTGAAAAGCTCAGGTCGAAGGAGATTTAATACGATCAGCAGCAGCGCACGCGGCAGTATCCGTCTACACCACCCTTCACCACCACCATCACAACCATATCCTCCCCTTTTGCACAACGTTCTGGCGTTCTGGACTTCATCGTCCAGGTGCCTCGTTGTCATGCACTCCCTTGTACCGTGTACCGTATCGATGGGATGTGGGCGTGCGAGAGGGACGGGGGAGGGTGGGTGGGTATCGGAAAGGGGTGTCAGGGGTTATGTCGCAGGCCGCGCGGACGTTCATTAGCGGCTGAACCAGGGTGGATCTCGGAATTCGTGTAGCGAAGGCCTCTGGCGCGCGGCTCCGGGAGGTGGAAACGAGCGCACGAGAGCAAGGAACGAGAGGAAGTTGGACGAGGAGGTGGAGTACACTCCACTCGACGGAGAGTTAATCCATGTGTGAAATTCGAGCGACCTCTGACCCCCTACAAGTGCCTCTCTTTCTCATTTTCTCACTTGGCCCGCTACTATCGTCCCGCTCGTGTTCGCTCGTTCTTTTCCAACCTTGTGTGTTTCTCTCTCTCTCTCTCTCTCTGTTTTCCTTTTTCGTTTTTCCGTCTGATTCTACTAGCCGTGTGCTCTGCGATCGTGGCTGACTCGCGCGCGCGTCTCCTCTTTGTCGGCCGATCGGCGCGACGGAGGAATGCTTTCTCGTGCAAAATCTGTGCCGGTGACTTTTCCCCTCGGACACTGGTAAATTAAGTTGGTACATTTTTGCCGGGACGAGCCTCTTGCTGAATGATGGATCGAGGCGCGGGGGTTGCAGAAATATTGGGACCGAGCTGCGGGAATCCGTGACCGACTGGTTTGCAAGTTTCTTTTTCACGGGAAATTAAGCGCAATGTTTTCTCTTAATCGAAAAATTCCAAAAGGTATATATCGTGCGTTTGAAAATGGATTGGTGAAATTTAATTTTGAAAGATTTTCTCTATTCGCTGCATCTGTTTCGTTTGAACGTAATTCGTCGAAATCTTGAAGAAAGTTTGAAGATGAGTTTGTCGAAGATTGAATCCTGCAATGAACGACTTGGAGATCGATTCGAAGGATTTTATTAGCTCGTCGATCTTATTGTAAATTCTAATCCTACGAAGAATCGGTAGAATCTCGAAGGTTAACGCGTATTTTGAAGGAAATTTTGCATCGGATAGTCCATTTAAAGGAAAGCTTCGTCTTAATTCCAACTTGTTTCCCTCCTGGTGACGATAAAAAGTGTTAGTTGTCGCAAATTAAACGAGAATACCCCCGGCGATCGAAGAAACACGACGATTTGTAGACCATTTTTCTTTCCCGCGGAAAATCGAAATGAATTTTCCAAGCTTTCCTCGGAAGCTGTAAAACTCCGAGGGAACTCGCAACTACTTATAGCGTACAATGAGTCCAACAATGGGGACCCTGGGCACACCGAGATCCGACCACCTCCGGCGTCTGTCCAGGGGTCTTCCGGCGTCCCCATAAACGCATCATGGATGCCACGGGGAAATTACGAGACTTCTTCGAGAATGGCTTGCCGGCACGGATCTCGAGTGCGCGAAGCACGATCAATTGCGATGACACGAACGACCGATCCTAACCGCGGGAAATCTTTGAACTCTCGCCGAATGTTTGACAAATTACGAACCGAAAAATGTGAACGAGGAATTGTGCAGGAGATCAATGAAATTCTTCGAAGCGCGATTTCTTTGATCCTCAGATTATTTACAAGCAGAAGAAGAATCCAACAGGCAAGAAATCACACATTCTCATCGCACGTTTTCTCAAGGATAATTTACAAACTGGTGGCATTTATCAAAGAAATTAAATTACTTGACAAACTGATACCAATAATGTTGACACTCTTTGCTTCTAATAATTTTCATCAATTGCTCGCAAGTTTTGTTAAACATTTGCAAAATCTGACTTTTGCTATATACGCGTGAGAAACGGTCAGTAGTATCATCGTGTACCGATCCGTAAAGAGTAAGAATTATCAAGTACGAAAAGGAGTGAATTAATCAATCCGAAGATCGCAAGACGATCGATCTCGAGTTCCGGACAAACACACGACGCCTAACATTGTCATCAATGATTGCGAAAAATATGAAAAGTTCACTCTTGAAAAATCACCAGTCTCTCTCTCTCTCTCTCTCTCTCTCGTCTTCAGTCTTTCGTCCGTCGTGAAAAGGCGGCAAAGAAGAAACGCCAGTTCCTCTAGAACTAATCTGATCTAAGTATATATATATCATAATTTCTCGAGGAAATGAAAAAAAGAGAGAAAAGAACTCGATACGTGACCGTATCGCGCCTTCGTGTTATAGAAGGATGGCGTTGGACGATTGGAAGTGATTCTGGAAGGAAACCAGGACAGGGATACCGCTGGTAAAACCGAGTGCTCCGCGCCGGTTAGCTTATTGGGAAGCCGATATCTGGCCGCAGGGAGGTTAGAGAGAAGGCCAGGGGTTGGAGAAGAGACTCACTCGTTCGGCTGTATCCGAAGAGTCGGCGGAGGAGAGGAGCGGGCGCGGAGAGTATTGGCTCCCGAAACTAGGGAATACCGAGGAAACGAGTTGTGTGTCGTATAACGGGGTTGTTCGTCCTCTCTTCGTCTGACTCGGCTGGCGATAAAAGTGCGGGCCGGTTTTCGCGTACGATACACACTCGAGAGAGGTATCCGTAGTCTCTCGCCGCCGGATCTGGTCTTTCTCCCTTTCTCTTTTCTCCGGTGGCATCGCGCGCTGCCGCCACCACCACCACCCACACCCTCCGATCCATATATTTAAAACAAATGCTATCTGATGCGGCGCCGCTTTGTGGAGGCAAGATGAGACCAAGCTCCATCCCTTCGGCTTTCTCTCTCTCTCTCTCTGCTCTTTCTACCTGTTTTTCCGCGCCCGATGCTCCTTTCCTCTCTCTCTCTCTCTCTCCCTCCCTCTGCATTCACGCGCGCGCTGTGTGTGTGTACGTAGTCCTCTGTTCCGCGTGTTCTCCTCCCGGCTTCTCTCCACCTCTATTCTCTTTCGGCTCGCCTGTGTCGCTGAAGCAGGGGTGCTTCCTGCGCGTCCCAAGTGCTTCCTGTTCTACGTATCCGCACGCACACGATAGATCTCTCTCTCTCTCTTTTTCTTTTTTCTTGTCGCAGAAATCGCGCGCGGTCAGAGAGAAGTTTGAGTTACCGATTCGCTGTTTGGTAGTTTTGAAGTTTGACACTCGAGTCCGTCAGATTGTTTCTAATCTCTGTTCATTCGTTGCGTTTTACATTGAATTCTCTTTGTATTTTCTTTATTCGGCCATTCTTGTACGGTACTTATACAAGCTCCGAGTGTATGCGCACTCGTGCTTTCTTGCAGGAAAAATCTGAACGTTCTGGATCACAGAAAGTTACGAGATTACGGGTTCGTTCGTTCGTTCGTTCGTTTTCCAGACGTGTCTTGGAATTTTCGAAGCAATGTAGTTCTACGATAGAGAAATGTTGTTATTAAACGCAAGACGTGAGTTTAGTTTGTTTCGAAATGAAGCGAAAGTGATCTCTTCTGGTCGTCTGGTGATACAAAACGACTGTTGCACATACAAACATGGAAATCACAGGACTCGCGGTTATCATTACACGATTATTACGTCGTAACTGCCTCATGTAGGAAATTATACAGAAAATTCCTCGCTTACATCACTTCACTCTATTGTACAAATATACAGCGGCGATTACGCGTCGAACGCAACTGAATTATCTATAATATTCATTGTATTATTCACTGGAATTATCTATTACATTAGAATTATTCATCGTATTATTCACTGGAATTATCTGTTACATTATTTATCAGAGTTATTCATTACATTATTCACTGACATTATCTATTACGTTACTTGTCGAAATTATTCGCTGATATCACCTATCCCATTGTACCCCGCAAACGTGTGACGCTTGAAAATACACGTGTCGTCAACATGGAAATTTTTATTTCAAGTGATACAGTTACGAGATAACAAAAAAAAAAAAGAAAAAAAAATACTGACTCCAAACTTCCCTATTAGACTATCGCCTGATCTCCACACGCGTGCTTACGTTGAAATTAATCCTTTGACACGAATTAAAACAAGCTGCGTGAGCGATCAGCAGGTACGATCGGTGGAAAATCGCGAGCAAGTTTGAGGATCGCTGAGGATCGGTGAGAGAGCGTAGGTGTCGCGGGTCTATCAGCCAATACGCGAGGGTTCTCCTATCTCCGCCAGTAAATCCGGCCGTAAGTTAAACTATTGGGGAATCGAGGCGGTTCTCCCGACGCTTCCAGCCGCGTACTCGCTTCCAGTAGGGTCGCGGAAGATCCTCTAGAATCAGGTTTACGTATATCTGCTTGCCTATCATCTCCATCACCATAGATTGCCCATAAAGAACCCCGGCAATCCGTGGTTATACGCGGCGAGGGCACCGTCGACTTTATCCATCCTCTCGATCCTCCGATCGAAACTTTCTACGCTCCGTATCGACCTCGCCTCTCTCTTTCTCTCTCTCTCTTTTTCTTTTTTTCTGCGCGCAATCATTTCCTACCTCGATTGACTTCGCTTCCCTGCGATAAGGATCATTCAGTCGTGTTAACGGCGTACACTCGTGACGTGGATTTTAGAGCTCTCTTTCATTCGGCTCGAAGAAGGTTCTCTCAATTTTTTGGTTCTTCAAGTGTACGCCTGACCAATACGCAAACTGTCTGACCGTATGAAACTGTCTTCAACTTATTCTGCTAGTCCCGGCGAGCCACCGAATTATCGTGTATTGAATTTTTCCGAGTATCCGAATCAGGTTCCTCTTGAATTGTTCTCTTTGCATTGTATAATTGAAATTTCGTAACTCGCAACTCCGACAGGAACGCGCGTCTTCGTTTAACACTAGAACTACTAGACGAAAGCATGAAATTTCCATCGAAGGTATTAAAGTCAAAGAAATAGAAAACCTTTGTAGTATAACGGAGTATACAAGCTTTTGTTTTATATATATATATATATATTTTATGAAAAATTATTCAAGTGTTTAAATATACACTTTTTCTGTATCTATATATTTTAAATTGGTAACTTTGACCAATTTGGCAGTTCTAAACAGAGTTAAATCCAAAAAGGATACAGTTACGTAGAACAATTCGCGTTGTAATATTTGAAAGTCACAAAATCACCAACGTGATTCGAAAAGGTAACTCTCACGGCAATCCCACTTCCAAGAAACAAACCTCAACGTTCGACTGTCCTTTCATTAATTCGTAATCCGATATTAATATCCACAATTGAACCCTGGAGGAGACGAGAGGAGAAACAGAGACGAAGCGAAAGAAGAAGCTTCTCTCTAGCCATCAACGGGTCCTGTCTTTATATTTTACTCGCCGAGACCGCGTCTCCTTTATCTCGTTCGGTGCTTGCACGGTCGTCGTCGCAAATTTCGGCCATTTATCCGGACCGTTACAACAACGAGATGGAGCGAGGCAAAGCGTGTACAAGTCGCGCGCGGCCCGTGCACGAGAGAGTTTCCCCAATTTCGAGGCAAACAGCGACGATTCGTTCCGGCTGTAATGCGTTCATGGTAACCGTGTCCGACAGTCCAGCGTCCGTCACGCTTCTTTCCCGCGTTACAGGGCTCGCTGGACGTGCTAAGGAGACCTAAAGACTTTGTTTTGTGCGACGGACAGCCCTAGCAAGCAGGGACGAATTGTTGCTGCACGCTCCGTCGTCTACGTTTCGTCGATCATTGCCCGCAGTTTTCTTGTTCGAGGAACGCGTGTACCAAAGATCTCGACTCGAGTTTCTCTTCTCGACCTCATTCTTCTCTTTTCTTTCGCCGTTTCCTCGATGTCTCTTGGCTTCGGAAGGATCGCAAAACTGTGGAAATGCTTGGAAGTAACGCGTGCGTCGTGTTTTCGAGGATTTCGAGTTTCTTCGAAGTGAAACGGGGATGAAAGTTTGGAGAAAAGAGTCGAAGAGACGTTTCTGTTTAGCCTGTTGCTCGTAGTAATTAGGTGCCTCGAAGCAATGGAATGGCCCAGGGTTGATGTTCGAAACTATGAAACATAGATCGTTTGACATACACACGTATCCTGTATTCTGTCCAACGTGATTTCTATTGAAACTCTCAGTTCTTTTTTTTTTTTTTTTTTTTTTACGAAAATTTGATAAAACGTATCAAATATTGATACTGGGAGCTGTGTTGACTTTCCAAAAACTGATACAGCAGCAGCGAATAAATATTTTTATTTAGAGAGTCATTTGTCAATCTAGAACTTGCAACTCGATTTTCATATGTATCGCTAGTTCAACAGCGTATATCGGCCTTATACTGAAAATTCCAATCTCTCCAACACGCTCGATTTGTATCCCGGTATTTTCAAAGTTTTACTCTTACAGCTTACAGCGGGAATTTTTATATTTTTCGCGACGTCTGATCGTCACGACGTGGCGACGTTTGAAAAGCAGCTGCCACATTCTCAGAAGCACACGGTCGAGCAAGAATCAAAATTCTAAGAGAATACAATTGAGGTTTCGTGAGGGAGCAGAAAGGGCGTACTGTTGGTTCCATAAACACCCACAAAAGTCAACCGCCACGAGGAATGTCCTCTGTCGGGGATGACTGATAGCCTGGAATGATTAGGTATTGGCTGCCTCTACCTGTCATTCTTAATCCTATTTTGATTTCTATTCCTTTCGAATCGAATTTCCACGTTTTAGAATATAAATAAGAATAAATGAAGGATTCTTTTGGCATTATTCTTTACAAGCTATGATGAAAGGGAATGTTATTTTTTAAAATTAATTTTTTTTTTATTAAATAAAATGTTTTCTTTTTTAAATTAAATCAGTAAACCGTGGATACTCGTGTAGTTTCAAATTTTTGTCAACATAATTAGAGGATCAACTGAAGATTAAAACGAACCATCTATTTTGAACATTTCATATGTATAATGCACATTGTTCGGAAAGAAGCAAGAATATTGTAGCAAATTTGAAAAAAATTTTAAAAATCGATCTATATACTTGTATATAAACGGTGATCGATCAGTGGCAAGTATTACTTTTTTCAGAAAAATTCTCTGTCTCAGAAAAGAGTATTTCTGCAAATCGATAACGTCGAACATCCACGATTAAATAAAATCGAAATGTAACATTTATTCTCGCAACGAATATCAAAAACAATATGTGTATATATAAAAAATAATGCATAGAAATGACAAATACTCTTTTATCATTCCGTCGTTGTTGCACAACAGAATCCAAAAAGTCTGGCGGATATCCACGAACATCCGTGGAACACATGCAACAATGAATATGATATTTATGTTACTAAGAATATGTTATTAATGATATGATATTTCTGTTATTAAGAAATTCACGTAACCAATTTACCATAGATTTGTCAGATTTTAAAACGTTCTTGCTTCTCTTCTCCCGTCGTAGTTACACAACAGCAATGTCTGTGACAAAAGTCATCGCGATGAACCAATAAACCGATTCGTCAATGACGTGACGAATCCGCGTGACGATTAGCTAAATGTCTCGGTGTTTCACGGAGGTCCGCAATTTTTGACAGAAAGAAACCACCGAACTCGTAGAGAATATATATCCAAGGCGACGAATCCCTGCAAAACGAACGACCTCCTGCGAGTTTCGAGGTCGAGCCGCGGGTGGTTGGCACCCATAATGAGCCGATACGCTTTTCGAAACATCCTCTTGCAACGACGCGCTCCCCCTTTTTTTTTCTTTTTTTTTCTTTTTTTTCTTTTTTTTCTTTTTTCTTGTTCTTCTCCTATTTTAGAGGCGCGTTGGCTTGCCAGGAACCGATACCCCATCACGCCTGATAACGCTTCTCCCTTTGTTCGTTGAATTTGTATTTTTAAGCGACGACCCGCCGTCGGTTTGTGAAGCACGAGCTTTTCCCTCGCGCAGAGGAAACTCTCTGAGGTTTCGCCACGGCGCAGCTTGCGACGCAGAAATTCTCTTCCGCTGTGCTGGAGTTGTTAGAAGGAGGGAGAAGTTCTTTTTCGGAAGGAGAATACATCAAATGCATTTAAAACTCAATGTTAATTTAAACGTGTTAAGTTTGGTGCGAAACTCGCAACGGTTTAATGAGTTTTTGAGCTACATTTTTCTATTGAGATTGCGAGAGAAATGTAAGAAGATTATAATACATTTTCATCATATTATATCTTCAACTTGGATCTTGCAATTTTATGAAATTGAAGAGACTGAAGTATTTGATAAATATTCGACAATAAAGCGAGTTGATTTGATTCACGCTATATTAATTGATATCTTGATATTTATTCGGATCCTTTAACATTTCAAACGATGTAATTTCGATCTTGTAGCAATTAAAGATGCCTCCTCTCGATGTCGACGAGAGAATCGGCATATTTTTCATTTCATTACGAGAGACTGAAGACCTAAATTCTTTCATTTTGGAACAGTTTTCAAACTTGGAAAGTGTGTTTCGTAAATTGGGAATAATTTTACGGTACGTCGTCCCAAATTCGATAGTTCTTCGTCGTTGCGTTCTCCGCGCTCGTTCATCTCGATTCCAAGCGGCGATGACACAACGCGTGCCGTTTACTATTCTAAAAATATGAAAACTAGAATAGCCCAGGCTGCGGCAGCAGTGCGGTACTCCGCCGCTGGATGAAGTTTAACACGAAAATAACTTGTTGCGAAGAAGTGTTACTTTTTCAACAACCTGAAAACCCAAACTGTTTGCCTCGAAGTAAACAAGCTTTCTACCAAAACATACCAAAACCGACGAGTATACAATCGGTCGCTGGATTCCTCGTATATATATGTCAAATTTGCTATACTTTGAGAAATCATAGATCTTTCTTGCGAACTGTATAGATTTATTCTGTTGCATATCCCCTATCTCGAAGTGTATAGACAGATGGTGATGAATTTTTAAATTTAGCTTCGAATATGCAATACACGAGATATATTATTCGTTGTTACAACTAGCGACATTTATGCTAATTGAAGTCGTTATGGGTAGAAAGCAATACAGCACAAATCACTTTGAAGTATAGAAACGATACATTTTACATTCAGCGTGATAACAAGCGCTAAACATCATTCTACTGAATATCAATAATTGTATAATTAGCCGTTTAAATATTTCTGTGACGTTTTTGTGGGGATATATTAAACTTGTCTTAACTTAAATATTTTTCAATATCGTTATGTATATTTTTAAATTCGTTTCAAACTTTCGATTAGCGTAATCAGTATATCACAGTGTTAATAAAGTTTCACAATGCTTCGTATGAAACGCTATTTCGTTCGAAACGTTCTTGCAAATATTTGCAAGAGTATTTTCGTGAGAAAAAAGATTTCCGAGTGAAAAGATTGAAAGTTAAGGAACCAAATTGTTCAAAAAGAATAGCCGTTCCGCGTCGAGTTGCCGCTACACTCGAGAACGTTTCAATATCATCCCGCCCAGAACGTGGTACTCTTACGCAACAATTTAGCCAACAATGGTCAGCAGGTCAGGCCACGATGGTCCCGGTCTGACACATTCAGTCGTGTCTTTCGGTAATTTGTTCGGGGGTTTTTAGACTTGGTCGGCGCCCGGTTTTCTCTTTCTCTCTCTCTCTCTCTCTGACATTTTTCGCCGGTGCAGGAACGCGCTCTCGTCCGCGCAACAAAGCTCGACACTCGGTTCCGCTTCCTTTCCCATGAAAGCTGTCGACTTCTGTGTAATCAAACGCGACACGCCCCCGTGCAGCTTTTCACCGGCAAAAGATTAACGCGCGAGCGAAAACTGTGGCGTGCACGTGCAAAATTCTCTGACCCCGGAGAGAGTGAGCTAAGCATTCGAAACGCGTTAGGCAACGTGCGTGCGTGCGTGTGTGTGTGTATGTGTGCGTGTGTTTGACGACACACGCGTACTCGCACGGAATCTTTTCTCGTCGGAAGATTTTTTAGAATTTTCTTCCCGCATGAATGGAGAAAACTTTCTCAATGCCGAGTTCCGTGATCGATGGTGTGTGCCTTCTAGTTTGCAAACTAGTTGGTTTGTTCGTCGTATCGTGCTTTGTATGATTTTCGATTTCACCGCGGTTTGTACATATTTGAAATATTTGCGAAAATTTTTATACTTTTCATATCCATGTAACAGTATGCATTTGTATATTAATATGCATCGATAAGAGTCATTACTCACGCGAAAGAGAAGATTTTTAGTTCAGAGGAGATTGTTATGTTATTTCAGATTGACGCGCAGCAAGATTTGAAAAACTTTTCTGAATAATCACTTCTGAAAGAATAATTTTCACAGTTGTCTAATTACATTCATTCGTGCGTCTTGTATTACAGTTTACGAGCTGTTGATTAATATCTGTCGTATTGTACAATTTCCAATTTTTAATTTTACTGATGTTCAAGAAATACCTACCCGTTTCAAAAAGTTCAAAAAGTTCAAATCACATACGGAGGAGAACGATATATATACGAAATGATCTCTCGTCAGTATTATACACTTGGTAAAAGAAAAAGATCTTTTTTCAGAAAAGACTTGATGTTTAAAAAGTAAAATTGTAATATTCAATGAAAAAGAAAAAAGAAATAAAAAAATTTGCAATAAAAATCCGAATCGAATCGAATCAATCCCCAGCATCAAAGTGTTCTCATTACTCAAAAACGCTCTTGAACTCGGAAACCCTCGAGCTTCCCATCCGTATCAAAGACAACGAACCGTGGAGCAACAATTTTTTCCACCGCGCTGGTCTCCGTTTCCCATTACGCTCGTATCATCATGCACGCCGAATAAAATTCTAGATTGCGTACGCAAGAAACGGGCGTGCACAGAAGCACACACGGGAGGGGGAAAAAAACGAAAAAAAAAACGGAAAGAAGAGAAAAAGAAAAACAGGAAAGAAAAAGAGAGAAAGAAGGGGAAAAAAATAAAAACGAGAAAAAGAGAGGAAGCAATACGCAGCTAGCGCTCGCGAATAAAGAAAGAATGCTCGCTTTCCCAGAAGAGACAGGTAGAACACGCGGTGATTTCGAGCATACCCCCTCGTTTTTTCCCTTCTCTCCTCTCGTTTTATTTTCTCTCCTCTCTCTTTCTCTCTTTTTTTTCGTTCAACCAGGAGTGGCGTCCAGCGCCGCGAGTAAGCGGAACAAGAGGGTGGCCGCGGGGGTGCGTGTGCAACGTCCATTTATCCACCGTTTTGTCGAGCAGCCTAGCCTCTAGAATACGGCTTTATTTACCGGGAGTTTGCGTTTTTCCAGAACGTTGCGTCTCTCTGGTCTCTGGTCTGATCGCGGGCCACGCCGCCGTGGAAAACGTGTTTATTATGCGATCTGGACTGGCGTGGACTTACACGTCCACCGGCATTGTCGATGAGAGTCGGCGGTATAGAGAGCGTCTCGTTCTCTTTCACCCTCTCTCTCTCTCTCTCTTTCTCTCTCTCTCTCTGTTTGCCCTCGCGAGCATAAAGCAGATTTCCCGTGATTTATGTCGGGTCACCAAACAGCCAGCAGCCCCCGGAGAGATCAGCCGACTTCTCTCTCTCTCTCTCTCTCTCGCTCGCTCGCTCGTTCGCTGTCTCTCGGTATCTCTCTGGCCGTTTCCCGCCGTATAGCTTCCATATACTCGTGAAAACGCCTTCGCATTCTCCATTCATCCGCGCGCGATTTTCACCGTCTGCCTCGGACTCATTCATGGGTCGGAGTTGAGGAGGGGAGGGGGGGGGGAAGAGGCAAAAAAAGAGAGAGAAAAAAAAAGAAAATAGAGAACCGCGTCTCTCTGATTTTTCTGAAGCTCGCGCGCGACTCGTCGATTCAACGCGTGTCTGAATTCGTAGCTGGCTAAGTTCGCCAGGGTTACGCCGAGCGTTTCGAAGGTTGAAAGGGGTGGAAAAGGGTTGTTCGGTCGCGGACGCGATTTCATTCGTTAGCAGCAACGCTGTTATTTCTATTGTAATGCGCCGTGATTTTTGAACGATGAGGTCTTCAGTGCTGTAACTAGATTTCGTGCACGTTGTGTAAGAAAGAATTTTTTGTAATTTTTTTTACGTGCAACGATTAATACAGTATATTGTATTATTGAAAAGAAACAAATCCTCTTTCTTGGTATTGTAAAAATTGGTTCTTTCGAGTAATACTCGTAACGAAAAGAAGACCCGAAGGAATTAAGAGAATAGGAATTATGATAACGCGTAACTTGAAGGAAAATGCTATTTCGATAATCAAGTGCCATTGTCTACCGGCGATGTAGAAATTGATTTTTATCTTTCGTCACGTAGAAGAAAATATACGCAAGTTAATATCGACAAATGAAATACAAGATTAATTAAATTTTAATTATTACTATTTCTAGTAGTAAACTCATTTTTTCTAATCTCGATTTATGCTACTCGTTTATACGCGACGAGGGGTCGTACTGTTGAATGCAAGAAGGATCCCAATGACAAGAGTCAAAAATTTAATATATTTTATACGTGGTGGTTTATTTTCACGGGCGAATATAAGTGCGTAAAAATCCGTAGTCTGCGAATAATTAAATTCTAATTTCACAACGATTTCTCAAAGGACATATTTCCTGGGAAGGAGAAAAAAACGCGTAAGAGAGAACAGAAAGTAAAAAAACTTTTCGAGATTCGTTTTCTCGCTCGACCAGCAATATTGCAAAATAACTTTCATCTTGTCAGGGACGAGGTTAGAAAGGATGGAAGGGAGAGGCACGAGAGCGGATGATCTTCCGTGAAAGTCATTACTTCTCTCCACGCGACGACCTGATGGACGGACAAAGTGCTTGACCTTGACCACGACGCAACGTGACGTTGCTTGTGCTTCTATCTATTACGCTTAGAACTCAATTAGGTCGGCCACGATCGACCGACCGTTGGTCGTAACTTAGGCAACGTCCTCGCAGCAACTGAAAAACTTTTTTCGAAAATTCCTCCGAGTTTGATCGTTTGAGATATTTCATGGAACAATAGTCGAGCCTGCTGGTCCCCTCATTCTCTTACTTTCACGGTTTTTCTCGAGTTTCATTAAAATTCAATTTCTGACATAACCCGTGATCCTCGATCTTTCATCAAGACTTGCTTCCTTTGGTAAGATCAATCACCGGTCATATGCGTTGTGTAAAACATTTTGAAATTTCGTTAACGTCGCAATAGGACACAATTATTATTATTCTTATCGGTAAAATTAACCAAAAAAATCTGACAGTGAATTACACCTGTTTAGATAAGTTTGCGATCTCTGTAAAACCTACCTGTGTCAAATACACCTTGTAACTTCTCGTACGTATCTTTAAATTTCTTTGAAACCAGTACAATCGTAGTACTCGTCAGTACAATCTTGTCACGTAATTGATAAAAATTTTCCAATTTTCTCATCAATGGGATACTTAATCCCATATTATGAAATGTTCTCATATTCGTAGAAAATCAAAAACCCGCGAGTGTCCAAACACAATTTCGTGATCAACTACTAGCGTGACCAAGTATTTGTGCCCGATCGTCGATGAAAGACGATTCCCGATTCCAAGCAGCCAGCCAAGCAATGGCACACCGTCGCGCGTTGTTAGGTTACGAGCGTTTCTCTCACGTATAGTGGGTGGATCGGCAGGTAAAGGCAGGTAGGATCAGGTAATTGAGACGTGTTCGATCCTTATTGAGGACACGTCGTCGGGAATCCGAGCGACAATCATTCGTAACCTTATACGGTGTCCCGGAGGACAATGGCGTCGCCGCGTAGAATGCCAGCCAGCGTCCTGGTGCGAGCGATAGTGAACGGCAGAGAAGCGTCTCTCTTCCGGGACATTCAGCGAGCTTGGGATGCGCAAAGTGCGGAATCCCACGGGATGCGTCGATCCACCGTTTTCTCCTCTCTCGGCTCTCTGTTCTCTTTCCTCCGCCGTGGAAAACGTACAAAAGGTTCGAGGTTCGACGGCATGTATCGTCCATTTCTGTCGCGAGAAAATGATCGAGCTGTTCGTTTGGCTAAACTCTTGGCTAAAATTGTCTTTCTCTGTTTTCTTTTCTTTTCTTTTTTTTTTTTTCTTTTTACCGATAAGGATAAGATTGAGAAAAGAGTCGGAAACCTTGGCGCCAATGAAATGTCACGCAATGGTAATAACGAGACAGTTTCTCTTTCCTGCTGGAAAACGGTTCTCTGGATGGAAATCTTGACTTGCGAGATTTTTTGCGATTTTTCGGTTCGAATTTTTAATTCGTTTATGTCAGGCTAGATTTGTTTCAAACTTTATCAATGCAATCGCGATAGCCATGTTTTATTACAGTGTCGATGAAATTTCGAGGTGTTTAATGTAAGGATTTCTGATAAATGTTCAAATACTTTCGCGAGTAATAATTTCTTTCTACACAAATGAAAAGAAGCTTTCATAGTTTGGCTATGTTTTCGTGGCTTTTGAATTGACTGTACGACATGAAGAAAATCTTTATTTCAAGTCTTCATTTAGAATTCGTTTTTCAGGAAGGAATTTTCATCATCTAACTAACTTGATGCTTGTGATACTCGGCATTGATTACTTATTAATATTATACACAAATCAGTATTGTAACACAAATTATAAAAAGAAAGAACACCCGAACGACTTGCAAAGTTGTAGCTCGTCGATTTAATAGTGGTGTATTATCATATCACGGATGGAGGCGTGTTAATTCCCCGATAATAATAATCTACCCCCGTGCAAATATAAAATCATGTGAAACGAGTCTCACGCCCCTTAACGACCCTCTTACTCGACAGTGTGTAAGTGTCTTACAACGCCTTGATAATCCATTTGACGAAGGCTGGAAATTACGCCTTCATCCCGGCGGCTGAAACCCTCGTAAACGTGATTCGGTACACGACACCGAGTGGTGGAACGAGCGAGAAAGGATAGGGTAGGAAAGGGAAACGCAATCGGCTCGATGCTGTTTACGATCGTGCGGCCGAGGGAAAAAAAAAAAAAAGAGCAGAGAAAGACACGGGAAAGAATCGGCGACGGGAAAGGTTGCACTTCTGGCCCGTAGAGAAAAACCTCTCTCTGGCTTTTAGGTCACTGGGTCTTCCTTTCACTACATTGTCGCTCGGATTGACGCGAATATTTATGCCACCCTGACGCATTCGTGCGGCTCAACTCGACCACCACCACCTCTCTCGCAGTTACAAGGGAACTGAGTCCAAGCGGCTGGAGAAAGACGAACAGAGAGAAAGAGAGAGAGAGAGAGAGTAGTACGATAAACTTGTACGAGCCACAGACAGAGAGAAAGAGAGGGAAGAATTTTTCTTCTTTCAGTGACGGAGATAGGAGATAGGAAAGAAGGGAAGATCATAAAGGAGAAAACACAGAGGCCGAGGAGAGTGTTGTACCGTACGCCACAGAGTGGAGGTTGTATGCTCTCTGTGAAATTTTCGGGGCAAACTTTATGACAATTCACTCTCGCCCGCGTCTCTTCGTTCAACCTGGCATCGTCCAATGCAGCGGTTCTGTCTTTGTTTCTTGTGCATGGTAGAAGAGAAGAGGGATGGGTTTCGGCTAACGGTGACCGAAGCGAAATTTATGACAAGTCGTACGCCTCGGACTTGTCCGCTCCGTTAGAAAGCTCCCGTAAACTTTTACGGCGCTGGGCGTACCTCTTTATTTGCCAGCTTGGGAATTATATGGCGCGTGGCCTGCTGCCGTGACCACCATCGAGCCACCGAGGCTGCCCTACCAGGCCAAACGAGACGGATAATTTACACGGAGAGAAAGAGAGAGAGAGACGCTGTTCACCGACGACGAAATCGGCCGGTTCGCGCACGCCACCGAAGCCTGCGGAAACTTTCGCCCCCGGCGTCGTTGGCCTTCGAACTCGACAACGCGATGGATAATCTCGTCGTGTGGCTTGCAGACGTACCTTTTGTACGTCGGGTTTAACGCTCCTCGGGCGCACGCGATTGCGTCCGTGTTCGAACAATTTCTGCAAACACCGACTTGCTCTACTGGAGGAGCACTGTCTTCCTTTCTTTGTTCATTTTTCATTTAGCTGTTTGTTTGTGATAGAAATTTAATCCTTTCTTTTTTTTTCTCTCGTAAGTGGAGAAAATAGAGAGATCGTAGATTGGGTTCGGTATTCTTGACGCAACCACATGTCCAAATCCGACCGATTTGAAGACTCTGATAACAGGTTTGTCGCGGGCACAGGACGACAATATTCAAAGTGAATATTCGAAAATCACGTTTTTCGATCATTTAAAGTCTTATTTTCACAGAGTATTCTCCACATTATTCTATCATAGCGTTCAATCTCTCGAATGTCGCGTAATTTCTTCGAGTTCCCTGTTCTCAAACGTGTTGAATCTGCCGAGTTATCCAATTCTCCCCATCCGAAAGTCTTTGGGTCGTCTTTACCTTCCTATAGAACTTTGAACGCGTGGTCTTCTTTTTTTTTTTTTTTTTTCTGAAGATCTGCGATCGAGGGGGAAAGAACTGGAGCGTCTGGATCGCGATTAGAAAACAGGAAATCCCTTAATCCGATTCTTCGACATCCTCTCCTGGTCGGCAAGCAGCTTGTCTGCCGGTGATTCAGGTATTCGAAACCCAAATTCTGGCCGACTACCGACCTACGAAATTAGACACGCGTGGCCAAGCGTTCTGCGCCGCGATTTCGTACGGTGCACGGAGGAGGAAGATTGCCAACGTTCCTCGTTCGGTGAATATACTGTCACGGTATACTGTGACGAATGATTTGAAATCGAAGCGAGACGCAGTTAGTCCTTGAAACTCTTACGCGTGGCCTTATTTTTCGCACTTTGCGCGCTCGGAACATTTAAACAAACATCTGGGTGACATTGGAGCTGAAAGCGTGAAAACGAAAGAATTTTTTTCTCCGAAACAAGGGCGACACAGTGACACCACCGACAGAAAGTTTAACTTCAATTTCACTCGCGTAACGTCTCGCCTCAACGATTTCACTTTCTAATTGAATTTTACGTTTCTAATTCGCCGTAAATCGTACAGATATTAAAATTGAAAGTCTGTTTAAAGTTTCTCTCTCGATATGATTTTTGATCAAATGGTTCGAGGCATTTCGTTTATTTCCGACGTGTAAAATATCGGTTTTATAAAGTTACAGAATAATCCCGTAAAAATATTGGTTTTAGAACAAAATGGCACTCGTGTATTTAGACGTAACAAGTTCAAGGGGGGGGGGATATGTAAAATGATAATCTGTATTAATTTGACGAAAGGAGCGAGTAGACGAAATTTGCGTGCAATTGTGCGGTGATTATCTCTCGCCGTGGTTTTTCATTGATCATTTCGAACATTATTTATTATTAGTATGGTTTCAAATTTTGTTACGACTCTAATAGTTTCTCGAAATTGTATACCACCGTTTCGGTCAATCGTATATTTTTACGATGAATAAAAAAAGTCAAATTGGATTATTGGATAATATATCATCTTGAATTAGTTAGTATGGTCAATCGATTCGTCTCGTAATAGGCTTCACGTTCAAATAACTAAAAATATATATATAAAAATATATATTTTCATTTTCAAAAGACGGAAGTCCCTTCGAAGCCTTTAAATAAAATTTATGTCCAACATAAATTACCTTCTTTACTGTGATTTGGCAGAGAAAAAATTTACCAAAATTAAGCGGTATACAGTTCTTTGTTAGTGTTGCGCACAAAGAAGTTTTTAGGAATAGAAAATGCTGAAATACTTTCGACTTGTTGATAGACAATAAATTGCTAATAACATGCTATTAGATATAAACTAGTATGTTGCCAGGTAATAAGTTACCAGGTATAATCCTTCCTAATGCAATTATACTGTTATTCTTCAAAACAGAATAACTTCTAGTGGAAAAGTCCTTCCAAATAGGATTATGGGTAGAAAAATATTTGAATAGTACCCTCTTAAGTACTATCTTTAACATCTCGATCCTCCTAATACCAGAATTCTTAGCCCTTAGTGTCGATTTCGTACGAAGAACGTGTGAAATTACGATATAAAATTGCACATGTATCTGAGAGTAGATTACTGAAATTGAATGGAAATTCAGTCTATTTACTGTTGATGAAAGAATTTGCAAATCAAACTGTTTATCCTTTCATTGTATACACTTTTGTCAACTCGTCTTTGTCAATTTGTCAAGAGACAAATTATGTTGGGAAAATCAGGGATGAATGAGGGTTACTTTTCGAAATCAATTAAACACACATAAAAATAATCATCGGAGATTTCAGTCTTTATTAATATTTATCGAATAACAAAGTAAAGAAAAAATGATCTACAAATTAAAAAAATATTTTAAAGAATGTGTTAAAGACGAAGTTCATTATTAACAGAATAAATTCTATCAGAAAAAAATAGTTTAAAAGATAATCGGTAATATAAAATAAGATAAACAAACATTTGAACAGTTTATTTTGTTAATCTTTAAAAATCTCAGTCTTTGTTAACTTTTAGTTAAAATCAAATTAAAAAGAATTTTTAATTTGGAAACAACGTAAAAATCTTTGTCAATTATTCATCTCTTAATTATTTAACTCGTTATAACGAATGATGATTAACAAAAGTATAATCACAAATCACATTATACCTCATATTAATTCTGTAATAACGGTTTATCGTCGGCATGTTCTGCTTACTTAGTGGCGACTCTTTAATTGAGGAACTACTGGAAACTTCAAATATTTACCTTTGTAAATGGGATTACTTTTTCCGTAGAAGGAAAATGAGAAATAATCCGCTTATAGAAAGCGGAGTTTTCAAGAAGAAGAAACACGTTGTAGTTGTCTTTATTATCTGCGTATTGTTTTTCGACGGATTTTCGAGAACGTTTCTAGAAATGGACCTAATTGCAAGTAGAATGGACAAACGTTCATTGATTTTAACGGACTGAACATAATAGAATTTGCATTTGAAATTATACCGATAATATTTACCTATAAACATGTATAAAGTTTGTTTATCAAATATATGATTCTAACAATAAATATTAATATGAATAATTACTTTCATTGCATTAAAATATTAAAGTTTTATTATTTCATTTGAAATTTCATACTGTAGAGAATACATGTTCATATTGTATTTAATAAATTTTTTCGAATAGGGTTTTTGAACAGGTGAATTATTAATTCATTATTTTTTCATAACTGATGCGATGATATGATATATCCGGATCTATTTTGATACTCGGTCCGAGGCAAAATATTGAAAAATTGATTTGTTTCGCAAATCTGGAATAAAGCAGAAAACGAAAACTGAATTCTTGTACAATTCACCTTCGCCGTGTATATATATATATATCTACAATCCCAATACGAGCGTGACTCGACACTGCACCAGACAAGGGGTTACACGTGCCCCTGAATATAAAATCTCTATCTCATCGCAGGAATCCCTTAGAAAAGAGGAAGAAAAAAAAATAAAAAAAAAAATAAAGACAGAATAAATTTCATTGTCCCGGAGAAAAAGAAAGCAAAAGTCGCCCGATAGAGAGAGGAGGGACCGGTGTCAGTGTATACGTGGAAAGTGGCAATATACAGGTACACACAGGTGTTTGCAATATCCCCGGGGTCGGTTCGATCGGTTCTCTCCTTTAAGAAGAGCGCAATTCACCGACAGCTCGTACATCCCCAAAAAGGGGATTGCAAATACGGTCGGCGGTGACAGAGAGAGCGCCCTTTGCATTCGGGATGCAAGCGGCAAGTTAAGACTAAAGTTTGAAACACAATCAAGGGCCCTATAAAGGGCATCCAGCTACGGGGCCAGCAATAATGCATGCGGCGTGCATTTTACCCCTCTAGAGGTAGATGGGGTTCTTTGTACTAAGGGCTGCGCCAGAGGCCACTGCCTCGCTCGGATATATACGGAGGAGAGCTAACACCATTATCTAATACTCCTGGGTGCCCATATGTGGTGCTCCAGCTACGAGCCACCGTACCATTCTCGAAAACCTCTGGCCACGGTCATCCACCGTCGATTTCCACCCCATGTGTTCTCTCACTCTCTCTCTCCCTCCCTCTCTCGCTCCTCCCTCCACGCTGAAACGCGTATGCGTACACATCGACCCTTCATTGACCCCTCTCTCCCGTGTTTCTTTTATTATCGCCGAACCCCCCCATTGCCAGAATCTCCCGCTATTTACCCACCCCATGGCCTAATTATGGATAACAAGCTGCGCTTGCAGCGGATTCTTTGTCGCTGCCCCCGACATCGATATCCCAGCAGAGATAACGCGCGCCACACCGTTGCGTTCCGTGTTTTGACGACCGATGAAAATAACGATTAGACGCAGAATTTTTTACGACTTTCAATTTTTGTCGATTGCCGCGCGCCATCGCTCTCTCTCTCTGTCTCTGTCTCTCTCTCTCGTATTTTCGTCCGTTTTTCACCGCCGAATTTTCCGATATTTCGCGATCGAACGACGCACAATTAATGCCACGCATCGAGCAGGCAGAGGGGAAAAATAGTGGGGGAATAAAAAAAAAGGGGGAAAAAGAAAAAAATTAAAAAAAAAAGCGCCTCACAGTTACCGAAATACCGGAGCACACCACCTCTCACTCCGATTCTCTTCTCGCTAACAAGCATCGCGGCCAACGAGCTGTTTATAATGTCCAATTTCTCGACATTCATTCCCATCGCGGCAGCGTAATTGCCGCGCCGATGCAACATCGAATCGGACCCTCTTTCGTCTTTTCATTTCTTTTTCATTCTTTTTTTATTTTTTTTTTATTTCTTTTATTTTTTTATTTTTTTTTTTTTTGCACCGCATCGATCCGCGGATCCCCAATTATCTGGCTGGCTAGCAATAAATTGTATTATCTCCTCTGGAAAATACGATTCGGGATGTCTTTGTCCGCGACATCGGTACTTCTTCCTTTCGTTGTGAAATTAGACAACGCAGATGTACTGAAATTAGTAATTGCAGGTCCATGTCCTTTATTACATTAAACATATTTAGTATCTATAGTTTGTAGCATACGCGTTTTGATTATTTTGATTTACGGAATTCTCGAATGTTATTTTTCTATTTTTTTTTCTTTTTTTTTTTTTTTTGTTTTTATGAGCGGTTTGCATTAGTGGTAGTTGAGACAAGTTATAGACTGCTGAGATATATACGTAAATCCCAAGAAACAGTGAAAGTTAAAGATCATTCATTTTCTCTAGACAATTTTTTAATACATAAATCAATTAAAAACACTTTATCCAAGAATTTTTGAATTTTTATAAAATATTTCATATACGATATAATTTACGAAATAAGCATCCAAATAATTTACAAAGTAACAACATTCACTTCAGAGACAGCCAAGTAATACTTCCCGGCAGAATCGCGTTACGCGATTTCAACCCCTTCATCACTTGGAAACCTCGTAAATAAAGGAAAACAAGAGCGGATAAATTCGTTTCGGGTATCGTTAATGCGATGCTACCTCGAAATCGTTTCACGAGGCTAAATACACTCTGGACTTCGTTCATCGGGAAATTCCAATAGGAACCACCACCCCTTACAGACCACTGGCACGCGATTCCCTTTAAAATAGACGGCCGGAGGATGGGAAAGACTCATCGTGGACGTAAGTCGCGTCGAGTTTCTCTCCGAAGGTCCATATTAGCCTCGTGTAGTAGCCGTGGAAGAAGGTCTGGCGAGGCGATGGTAGTCGGAGTAAATTTTCGAAAGCGAGAATGGGGCACGGGGTGGATACCTCTCGCCGGCATTAGCGTCTACAGAATGGATCAGGAGAGTTGGTAGCCGAGCGGAAGAGGGAGGGGTGACCGAAAGGAGCCACACGGGGAGTAGAGTTCGGTTGATTTTGAGGGGTTGCTACGGGGGTTGTCGTGGCGTACCCCTGCGGGCTCCCGCTCTCGGTTCCTAGAGGCCAGGGTGGTTTACCCCCGGACGACCGTAATACGGCTGTACGAAGGGTGAGAGTGCAGCGGGCGAGAACGTGTGCGTGTGTACGCGCGCACACTTGCACACTTGCACACCCCCGTTTATATTTAAGTATCGCACGGAGTTACGCTGGATTTACTGGAAACTATTTGAACACTTTTGTTTTTCCGTCGTCGGCACGAAACATCGTCCCGATTGCCCTGTTTGGCGTTACAGCGAGATGCCACAATTGTAGTGTCACGTGGGGTTAAATTTGAAAACGATGTGAGAATATTTATACGCGAAAGTAGTGACGTTTGTTTATTGCAAACGGGTAACGTATAAAATATTTGAACACTTTTATGCATACATGTATTGTGCGTATCATCTCATTATTGGTTTTGGGCGTGTTTTATGGTTTATCCATACACAACGATCTCGTTATTTATTCTCGTCGCGTTTGTTTTTGTCAATTTCTATTTCGTCATTTTCTACTTGTTGATGTTGTGATGCATCCTACGAATGATTTTTAGAATACTCCAAGTTCTAGATTTTCAACGAACTTCTTGAACTTCGTGTGAACTCTCGGTTTCAGAACAATCGTTGTTACGACGAAACCGTGAAACTTTAGATCAATCTTTGCATTAAATAACGAAAGATTAAATACTTATAAATGACACTATACACGAACACACACACACACACACACGTGCACACGTAAAGTACGTACACGACGATTTTAGCAACGTGCGCGACTAGAACGCACGTGGTTCGTGCACAGTACATGATGTTAATGGTAAAAGATTTGCTTTTTCCGCTCGTTCTTCTTCCATTCCTCTCTGTTTCATTCCTTTCCCAGTTTTTGCTCCCTTTTCCTCCCGCGAACTGCGTGTTTGTACTCGCGGTTAATGTATTCTTCGTGCCAGCGGATTTGCACCAGCAAATGGAATCGCTGATCAAACCCCTCCTCCACTTTTGCTGTTCACGTTTTTTTACTCTTTTTCTTTCTTTTTTTTCGGTTTTCTGCTCTATTTTAATACTGTGTTGAAACACACACAACACGCAACGTTCAACGAGAAGAGAAGAGGGTTGTTTTGATTGAAATTTGAAACGAATTAGCGGAGAAGGAAAGAGAGAGAGAGAGAGAGAGAGAATGGCATCGAGAGAGTGTGGTTGTGAAGTGTGGCTCGTTGGAGGATCTTTTCTTCTGAAGTTGATCGAACCGGGGATATTACGGATGTTTGCCGTCGTAAATTTCGCGTGCTGTACACACACGTAGTGGGGTTAGCCCGTGGCACGTTTCAACGAAAGGGGACCACTGGACCGGGAATAATCGATAAATCTGCCTCCGAAAGAAACATCCTCCCCCCCTCCACACTTACGAAATTTCCGAACGATCTTTCCGATCGGTTTGGCCACGCGTGTCCGTTTCTCTCTTCAAACGAATTCTTCTTCTTTTAATTCTTTTTCTGACGCTGTCGAGGATCGACGTTTTCGTTTGTAATTCCCTCCAATCAATTTGGTTTTTTAAATTTTATCTTTTAATTATGAAAGGAAATGAAGGGTTCATTTTAACAACAGTAATCCGTAAGAAAAAAAAAAATATCCGGTATAGAATTGGAATAAAAAGTTATGCATTTCTCCTCAATATCCTTTCCAAACGTGGAATATTCTTTAAACTATAGTTGAACAAAAAGAAGAAAAGAAATGCAATTGTTGAATACATAGACTAACTACTTCAGAACTACTTTGGAACATCTTTTTCCTTTCAGACGAAATAAATTTCCTTGTATATTAATGTGTAGCTGCAAATCGTGTCTCTTCCTTTGAAATGAAAATGTACTTACACCTCGGTCTGTAATACCTATCTATCCAATACATTTGAACCCCTATTCCTCGATCATTACAAGTTTCTCGCTTTACTTCGTCCAAAAAAAAAAAGAAAAAGAGGCAAAGAAAATTCGTATCCACGTACGAACGTGCTCTGCCGACTCCTGCATCGAAGGACGGAGGGTGAGGAGGTCATAATCTACGTGAGAACCTCTGCGGGGTAAGTCTCACCCCATCCAGTCATGTGTGATGGACCTAAATGGATGAGACGCACCCCTGCAGCGGGGCTGCTGGCCTATCGGCTGTCCATAATTTTTGCTGCTATTCCAAAGGGTAATATCTAGAGGGTGGGCAGACACAGAAGGCGAGGGGGAGGGGAGGAGGGGTTGGCTACCTCTCCGAGAGAGAATAGCTACTAAGTACCCTCTTGCGCGACATTAAAAATGGCCGGCTGCTTTTGCACACGTTCTAGACGAAAGTCCTCCCTTTCCAGCGATATCGCGTCTCTATTAGCTCTCTCTAATCGTCGATTTTCTTTTTCACCGGGACTTCTTCGTAGTATCATCGTGTGCTGGCTTTGAACAGATCACCTGGCTGATGTTATTAAAAGGGTGAAGTGCCAGGGGAGAGCCCAGAGGAGGGAGAAGTGACATCCTGGTTTTTATTTCCATTCCCTTCCTGTGAACTTATCGCTTTATGATTTCCGCGCACGTTCGAATATATGGTTTCCGCCCGATCTTGGAAAGATCGTTTCTTGTTTCTTCGGGATTTTTTATATTGTTTTCGGAGGGCGTTAGCTGTGTTTGGTGCTGGGTTGTTGATTTGGATTTCTGTTCTCTGGTGTTTCTTTACGTAGACTGTTAGATTACGTAAAAAAGTTTGGTTGATAATGGATTTATATATTTGAGTTAATATTTTGTTTGTTAAATAGAAGAATTTTACGAAACAAGTATCGTAAAGAAAAAATATATAAAATATTCAGGAAAATGTAAAATTTTGTTGCTTGGATTTCGTGCATGGATCTTAATTAACGTGGATCTTAATATTGTGAAAGTGTGATTCTTTTATTGAATTTCTTTTTGTAAAGTATAATTTTCAGAGATTGAAGATAATTACGCGGCTAATCTAAATTCTGCATTCTTAATACATTTTTGTTCGAATTATCATTTTCATACGTATCGTTCTTCTTTTTATCATTTTTAGGTTACTCTCTTGATTCCATATTGGTTCCAAAGTTGATTTTTGCATGGATATTACAATAATTGAGAAGTTATTTACATTTTATTAAAAACAGTCCATTAGGAATTTTTTATTAATTTCGTTTCACTTTAGAGTTATATTTTTAAAAACTGGATACAGAATCGTATGTTTTACAGATCTATACGGAATTTCATATGAAAATCTAGTAATTCGTGAATCGTATTACGTAAAGGCAGAAGCTTAACTATATTATTAACTATATTATCAGCTTTATATATATTTGATAATTTAATAATCTCAAATATTTGAAAGTATCTCTAATGTCTTCAAAGATTAAGATTAAATTTCAGTACATTATAGATACCAATTAAATGATAATTTATATATTACTATACGCGATATTTTATCATTACTATCGAATATTTATTCTAAAAGCGATGATATTATTAAAGTGCCATAATACTGGTACAAGTGTGATATTAACACACTCGTGCCAGTCATTACAATCTTAATTTAAATAAATTAAGAAAAAAAGAAAAAAAGAAAAAAAGAAAGTAACTTTGAAATATCGAACAGACTTCTAACTATAAACTACATAGCTTCTCGTGAAATATTCTTCGTAAATATGCTAAGGATTAATTTTTCCACCCTTAAGAAGACAAATTCCAAAAAACAAGGTAATCCTCCAAAATATCGCTAAACAAACTCCACTGTACAACTGTCCACAAGGGAAAAAAGGAAAGAACGCTCGAACAACTGTTCTCAACAAAACGCACGGTCCAACATTCGAAACATCAGTTTCCTCGAGATCAGTTAACTCTCGTGAGAGGAGGGTATATGTAGGGTAGCGCCGGTTATGTAAAGGAGCGCGAGCCAAAGAGAGGAAGAGAGAAAGAGACTCGGCCCCGGAGATATTACGTAGGTTCATTTCGATGGTGAATCGATTTGGCAAATTGGTCAATCGCTGAGGGGTCAAAATTTCAGTCCACCGACTGGTAGGATAGGGTGACGACGGAAAGGTCCGCGTAGAGGAGGAGTTGGCGGTGTGAGAGGCCGGCGGAAGGGGGAGGTAGAGACGGTGTAAGGAAATTGTTCCGACGTGTCCACTTCCTCTCGGCCTGATGAGTTCCGTTCTGCCCTCTGGCTGGCGTGCCTCGCAAAAGAATCGAGCCTTCGACTCGCCCAACCTCTGGATCAAACTTACCTCGTGTGTTCGCTACCTCGCTTCGATCCATTGATTTATCGAGAGATTTCCACGGTTCTCCCGATTTCACCGTTCCGCCATTCGATTAGCAATTTTTCTGAGGTGTACCCGTGGTGCCTCGATTCGACGACCTTTGCGTTTCGTTTTGACGAGCCTCCTGCCAACTCGCGAGAGTGGTTTGTAGATTGCAGTTTCAGAGAATGATTCGAATGAATCATTAACGCGTTTGAATTGTACTACGTGTCATTTGAAGGTTGGAATCATTTTATCGCGAGCAGATGATGTATAATGAGTGTAAATTGCTCTGAGAGATTTCTAGAAGAGGAAGAATCTTCGAAGCTTAACGACCATTGAAATTGTGAATTTTTTTTTTTTTTTTTATTTGATCCAGAACAATTTTTCTGAGTATCCTCGATTCGAGGATTTTGACGTTTTACTTTGACGAGCACGTCGCTAAAGGGTTGTAGATTATAGTTTCGAGAACTATCCAAGCAAGAAAGTTACAAGCAGGATTTGAATAACTGTATGTAATGTGTGAACAAATGGAATTACAATAGTTTAGAAAAGTAGATGACGATGGAAGAAATTTTCAAAGCCTAAATGGCCTGCGCTGTTCAAAACAACGAGAAATATACATCTCATATTTTGGTATTCTATTAATGAAATATCGTTTTATCTAACATGTAGGATTTTTTCGCTTCTACTTGTTTGATTTGTGCAATAAAACTGTTCTTTTAAACGGTGCGTATGTTTTCGATTGGAAATTGATTAAAGAATTACATGCATACCAATTATTTTAACATTTCAATCAATTTTTAGCGACCCTATGTAAATTTTACTGAAACGGAACAGATATTAATGGCGAATCGATAATTAAAATAAATCTAAATTATCTATTGCGGAACTTTGCATTAAAATAAATCTGAATTATCTATTACGGAACTTCGAAAAAAATTTGCTATATTCTGTCGGATTTTCTATATTCAATGTTTGTATATTTCACAAAACATCTATGAAATTTTTACGAAATATCACCAATTGGTTATTCTTCTCATTTTGATACTTATCTAAAACTGGAAAAACGAGGTGATACTTTATAAAGCAAAGAATCTAATATATTAATAATTGTATTACAATTTATAAAATACAATTTATAACTATTATTATTTACGTACTGAGTATTTAAAATAAAAATTGTCCCAACACTTTTCAGGAAGTGTATAATTTTAATATATCATGCATAACTGATCACTGATTATAGTACGTGCTCGGTGTTGGTACATATTACTAATTTAATATCAATCACATAATCATTAACAAATTAATCTTATTATTAATCCAGCAAGAACACAATTGATCAATTACCATTTAAACGACGATCTAAAAATCAATTTCTAATTCGCTTAACGGTTACCGATCAAAGAAAATTACTGACAGTCTCAAGAGGAAGGTTCATCCAAGTTGTGAAAGATCTCAGACCACGTTGAAAACTCTTCTCAATTCATCCACGTTAAAACCGAGAAGCCAGAAGTGTGTGAAAATGAAAAGCGAAAGCGAGAGGGACAAAATCGAGAGGAAACGAAACGTTAGACACAATGAAATTGAAAATACGGGGAGAAATTACTGGAATTTTCGCAAAGGTTTCAAAATTCCAGTATTTCCCAAGCCCTTGGTCCTGGGAGAGAGCAGCCTGGTTTCAGGGTAAAAGAAAAAGAGAAAGGCTCCCGTTATAAAACAAAATCATAAAAGTTTATATAGGCTTTCGCTATACAACGACCACAACTTTTACCTCAAGGAGACCCGCTTCGATATTGCCCATCCCATCCTGTCTTACCGCTGCTTTTCACCATCGGTTTTAACGATCGGTCGTAGTCAAGCACATCTGCAACTGAAGGCATCTCCAAGAGCTGTGACAGAAGGAAAACCCTATCGTAAAGTCGGACTGATCAAACTCTTCTCAATAAACGACAGCGACCCTTGTCTCCCTCTCTCTCTCTCTCTCGTCGTAGAGAGTCGCCAATTTTTGTATTTTAAATACGACCGGTAATTTTCGGCTGTTTCGAGCATCCTGGCGACCTGGCGCAGTCCGTTATAATAACCTAAGTGCGGTTTCGTTCGATGGGCGAGCGGGAAATTTCTGCGGCTTATTGCCTTTTACGAGCGGTAGTAAGGCCAACTGCGTTTTTTCCCCCTGGAACTTCTGTCTGTCAAAAGGACAAAGTGAGAGAGAGAGAGAGAGAGAGAATCATTTGGTGAGAATTTGTTAATCCGATTGAAACGCACTTTGTTTGGCTAGAGAGGAGAACCGAGGAACCGTGGAGGAAGTCGTAGAGGTACGTACGCGACGCGTTGACAAATTGCCGGGCAACCGGTATGGTAATCCGATAATAGAGAGCGCAGGTTGATTCGGGACTAACGAGATTAATTATCTTGTTTGATCTTGTGACACTGGCCCCGTTAATGCAGTCGCGCGTGCTCGCCCGGCTGCCTGGAACTCCTCTCTGCCTCCATGTCCAGTGACTTGTGCCGTGTGCCACCCCCGCAGTCAGAGACGCTCGTTATGGCCCTGTACTCGCTCGGTGAGCTCGATGAAGTTCAACCAACTACTCACTTTCGCTGTCGTCCTTGGTATCGTGTTTGATTCGCTTCTTTCTGCGAGTTTCTCCGAATTTCTGCGATCGGAGCAGAAGACTTGGACTTGTTGAACATTGGAGAATGAATAGATTATTGATAAAGAGAGAGGGAAAGGGGGGGGGGTTAGGGTGACGAATGAAAAATTGCCGAGTTTCGATAGATGATTTTATCGAGTCTTCTTATTGTTTGTGATTTTTGCTGAAAGCAAGCTCTCTTCGCTGAATACGATGATTTTTGAATGAAATTATTATCTATTACTATCAAGTTCACGTGGATTTTTTTTTTTCTTTCTTAGGATTTCTTTGTAGGAATTTATTTAGCGAAATGTTTGATCGCTCGACGAAAGATTAATTTTTCATCTGAATTGCAACATTCATCGATGATAAAAATGAAATGCAAATTGTAACGACGTTACGAACGAATAATCTCGAAAATTTTAATATTTTAAATTTATCCTAATTTCTCAGTTTCTCCTAATACAAATGCCTCGTGACGATCTCATCCAGAAATACGCGCACGTAATTTTCAAAATTCCCGTCCCAGAACAAGATCGTCGAATCAAGTTCTTGTTCTTTGTCTTCGAGAACGACAAAATTCTATCACAGCCTGCGTTGCAAGCAAGTCAAACTCCCCCAAACTACAAAACTGTGACCTGTAAATGTACCACTGATTTATCACCGGAGAAGCCGTCGGTCATTTACAAGCTTGCCAAGCTAATTAACTCGAGTGAAACTTTACACAGGATGTTTGGCTCTACGAGATAAGAAGCACCTAGAGCTAACCCACGTCGCTCGGCAGCTTCGTCGCTCGCAGTTCGACGAACGGAGTTGTTGTTGCTGATCTGGCAGTGTGCACCGCCGGCAGAAAATCGGCGGTTTCCGCGGAACGACGCGTCTTTTCAGCGGCAATCGGTCAAACAACCGTGTGGCCTGGAAATATGTTTGCAGCCACCGCTCTCGATTCTCTCTCTCTTCTCTCTCACTCTCTGTCTGTCTCTTTCTCTCGCAGCGTTTGTGTGTGTGCGCGCGCGCGTGTGTCAGCGCGCGTCAGTGTGCGTGCACACGAAACGAGTGCACGAACGTGCACGCAGCCCGGGCGCAGGTTCTCTTTAATCCGTGGCAGCGTGCCGTTGGCTGCGTTGCTTCCTGACGGATCGATAACCGATAACAACCGGGTCGAAGCATTGCCATGCAAAACAGCTCGTTAGGCGTCTCCTAAGGTATGGCGCGCGCGGCCCGCCTTTATCTTGAAAGACGCGAATCAACCTGAAGCTGGAGAAGATGTTGGTTGGCGCCTCTTCTCTCCCCTTCCTCTTTACTTCTTGTTCGCCGATGGTCGTCAAGGAACCAGGACGACGGGGTAACCCTCCACGGGAGAGAAGACGGCAGGCTTATTATTCCCGCGGTCTCGTTCGAGGAGACTCAAACTCTCCCGTTGACCACCCCCGAAGACATCGTGTAATCCTCGACACGTTTCGCGGAAACCGGAAGACCGAGGCAATTAGTGCTTCGCTTTTTTTCTACGGCTACGTTATCCGTAGTAGTTCTCAAGCGTTTCGAATAAACGATTCAAAGGAGGGGTTGGTTTTCTTTGGTGATCGTCTTCTTCTTTTTTCCTTATTCATTTGGTTAGGCTATTTGATAGGTTGACGACGGGACGGGGCTTTTAATGAACGGTCCTTGACGAGGATCCTGAGGAGAGAATTTCTTGCAAGTTTTAGTGTCTCGGTGAGTGTGCCAGACTCACGTGTTTTTTTTTTTTTTTTTTTTTTTTGTCATTTATCGTGTTCTTGCAATTTCTCTTCGATATTCTACAAGTTTTTGCTCTTTTTTTGTCTAGTTGTTGTTCGAGATTCTCCCTTTTCTTTTAATATTTTGAAATTTTTTATTTCGTGGTCATCATAATCGGCGAGGATCCAATGACTTGCAACGAATACTTTTTCGTTGAAAAGGCATATCTATCGTTTCTCGTGTTTTTCGCGAAACGAAATACACAGGAAAGGAAACCTAAAATCTCGCGAAAGAATGTAACATTTCTGTCCAATAATCAGTTATCTGTCACTAAACATTCTGTTGAACTGAAAAAAAAAAAGAAAAAAAGAATCAAATTAAAATCTCTGTCAAGAATCAAGATTTTGATCGTCGTGCGTCAAAGAGAAAGCAACGTTTTGAAAACCAACGTGTCGCTCTAGAAATCCAGCGCCGCTTTCTTCGTGTTCCCCCGAAAAGAAATTCTTGGTCCGACGAAAGTGTAGAAGGTGGAACAAGGGTACTGTGGCGAAGTATTCGAACGATTTCAGCGTGTCAACATACCGGGGGATCCTTCTCCTGGCGTCGTCGTCGTCGGCGGCGGCGGCGGCGGCGGCTGGATCGTGAGGACCGAGCTCGAGGGTCCTAGAGTTAGGCAATCAGCGTTGATGAGGGGGCCCTCACGGGGTGAAGGGCTCGGACAATTAGTAACCGCCTCCGCCTCTCTCTCCCCCTCGTATCTTCCCGCACCTTCGGCCTCCGATTCAACCGGTGAAGCCAGCCAACAACGCGGCGACCGCAGCCGCCACGCATGCGAAAGAGCCTGCTCGATGCCCGCCGAGAGAAAGCGAGACGAGGAGAGCGAGAGAGAGTGGCGGCGTTTACGTCTGTACGCCGCTTTGCGTAGATTACGCTCCTCCAAAGGGCTCTCTTCCTCGTTGCGCGCCCGGATAATGTCAGCACCGTATTGCCGAGTATTGGCCGAGTTAAGAAGCGAATTGTCGAGCGGCACGACACGCGCCATTGAGTTTCTGGTATACAGAATAAAGCCGCATGGATGATGCAGAAGTGTTTTGAAAAGAAGCGTGTTATTGGACGGAGAGAGAGAGAGAGAGAGAGAGAGAGAGAGAGAGAGAGAGAGAGAGGTGATTGGATAGATGAAGATGTGAAAGATGTATAATTTTTTGGATAGATGGGGATGATTGCATTTTTTTTTTTTTTAATTGGTTATTAACGTTTAATCCTTTGACTTCGCTCAGCCAAATATTTACAAGACTCGTGCAATTTATCAGTGATTGATTTATTAATTACAGGTGATAGTAGAAAATATCCTAAGAGCATTGCGCGATAAACAAAGGCGAAGTTCTGAAGAGTGCACCGTCTTAAGTTTTTATTCTAGTCATTTCGGTACTTCAGGAAGATATGTGAAATTGATCGGCTTGCCACGGAGCTACACCAATAATTATTACAGATAAGAACTGTGCCAAGAAATATTAATTTTCTAAATGAATTTCGGCTTCCTGCGTTAATAGAAACAATTGCTTCAAATATAATCTTAAGTTAATGTCTATGGATAACGTCAAATGTTTCATAAATAGAGCGTGAACGCGTGTATTATTCTAAAATAAACGATGATATTTAGTATTGCAAAGAAGCGACAAATATATCCTTCGAATATATCATTGTACATCGCAATACAATTCTTCAATGTTTAATTACCGCAACATTGAATCTCTACGTTTTTATATTCTTTGGAAACCCAATATTCGTAATCGTCAATTCTCGAAGCGTCTAGATATGAATCTAACAGATCGTAATCACGAGAACGTGTAAATTCGTATAAGCCAAGTCCAAGATTATACACGCCCCAAACCCTGAGTACCGATATACAGACAACTTGGAGAAATCAAGTGCAACGAACCGAAACTCTACTTTTCAATTCCCCCGATATTCGCCGATTTTAAAACAACTGTGCGTACCTTTCACGACAATTCTACGATTTTCCTCGACGGCCGGGGGTATATTCCGCTGATCCATTAGGAAGAGCACCCGGTGACTATCCAAGGGGCTCGTCAAACACCATCGTCCATTTCAGAGGGCTGCCTGCCGGCCGGTTGAAAAATCGCGAGGCGAGGAAGTCCGTTCCCGATGAAAGTCGATTATTCCGCCGGTGATTCGGGCGCTGATTTTTTTGTCCCTCTCCTCTGCTGCTGACTCAATTATTCGTCGCGATTCTTTGAGCAAACATTAGTTAGCAGCGAGAGCGGGCTGGCGCGCGCACGGATTGCCTCCGATCGGTTTGGCTCGGTTCATGTGGCGACCCTTCATGGTTGCTTGCTTCTGTTGTCTACTCGTCAACGAACAGCCCCACGGCGACAGGGTGTGTTAACGCGGTTCTCATTTTCCTCCGACTCTAATCCCGTTCAATTTCCCAAAGGCAGATATGCGCGTGTCTCTCTTTCGCTGGAAAACATTTTTCTTTTTTTCTTTTCTCTTTTTTTTATTTTTGTTTATTCGTTCGTTTGGATTCGTTTCGATCAACAGCGTACGATTGGTCGGTGAGAATCTTTGCGCATTTTCATTTGTTTAAAAAATCTATTTCTCTTTTTTTTTTCGTTCGGGCAATAGTTTACGAACAGCCGTGCTTGTTTAAATTTCGTAAAATTGTAGAACGTAGGTGTCGCAGTTGAAACGTAGTTAAAAAGAAAGGAAACAACGGGAACTATGATTTTAGTTTTGTATTTATACTAGAAGATGAATATTTGTGTTTACACGTGTGAAAGATCCTGTGAAAGTTTCGCTTTAAAATTAAATTAATTTGTCGAGACGCGAAATCCTCTGCGAGTTAAATTAGTCAACTCTGGCAAAGTACAGTCATTTAAGAACATCTTTTGGTCAGTAAATTTTATTTAATGTCTGTAGTCCAATTGTAATATTTAGCGAGTAAAACGAGTGTCTTCAGTCGTGTTTAGAAAAATCTGTATTTCCATAAGTAATCTGCAAGCTTGAACGTAATTTACTAGTTCTGAAACAATGCACAAACCTCTCCTGTCTTGCCTCATATTTATCTAAAACAATCTGTCTCAGTACGAAATGCATTATATTACTATAATATAAATAATTCAAATAAATTCTTGCAGTTGAAAAGTAATCTGTAGTTTAAAACAGTTCACAAACTTCTTATCTCCGCTCGAATACTTATTTAAAATAATCCACCTCACTGCGAAACAATTAATGAATACTCCGTTACACGCGAGACGAAATGAAATGCGCAATAACTTCCACCAACAACTCTGTCGCGATTCAGAATTCCTCGAAACCAAAATCCTCACTCCGCCACTTGTATCAAACTATTTTTCATCCCTGAATCACGCGTAAACTCTGCCTCTTCCTCCCTCCCCCCCTCAAAAAAGAAGAAAAAAGAATCGCTCTCACACCGAACGTTAGAGCGCGATAAAATAATAGAGGGAGCAGAAAAAAAATGTCCGCACGCTATCGAGATGATTCGAACTATAGTCTCTCCGCAAACATCGATCTCCGAAAACGACAAGCCCCGCTGGTTCGGGAATCCGAGTCGAATCCGAGCGCTCTCCCCCTCGCTTTTTAATATTCATCCCATTTTGCCGAGGCATTCGTTATCAGAGTCGATAACTCGGTCGATCGCTTTTCACCGTGAATTCCGATGGTTTTCTTCGGTGAATGAGAGAAAGAGAGAGAGATAGAGAGTGAGTGGTGGGGGGGGGCGAGGGGAGGAGGGAGAGACACGCGTCAAGAATTATATTCCCCTGGCGAGGATTGAGTTATACCGTGTCACCGAGATTAACTGTCCTCGACTTTCATGCACCGGCCTGACAAACGTATCCGGCCAACGATCGAGCCATAAAACGAAAACAACGCGGCGCCAGCGAAAAAAAAAAAAGAAAAAAGAAAAAAAATAGGAAAAAGAAAAATGATAAAAGAAAAAATGGGAAAAATGAAATATAAAAACGAAAAAGAAAGGAGAGAAACAAAAGGGGAAACCGGGCGGATATATACATATACAGGAATCTCTTGCGCTAGGTTATGTTTCACAGTGACATAGTGGCGGCGGCAATGGAGGCTTCGCCTATCGTAACGCGATATCCGGTGGAAATGTCGAATTTGAAGTATTCGTCCGTGGCATTTGCCGCACGGAAATTACCGGTGCCCCAAATTTCGCGACACCGCCTTTTGTTCAACGTTCGAACGATTAAGCTTGGTTCACACCAGCGATCATTTCACGATCTTGGATTTTGTCAGAGTGTTGTCGCATGTCCAATGGTCGAGTGAGTGAGTTGTTACTTTAAATCTTGAATAATGACGGGTCAACAAGTCAATGCATTTTATTCTTAAAGTAATTTTCTAATTATCAGTATGAATCGATAATTACCAGTAATCGCATCGGTGACCAGCAACGATCAAGTTTCGTCGTAGTGTTTGTTAATCGTTGTTTCAAATCTTGAATATTGACTGACCGGATCGAATATATTCGTTTTCTTCATGATAATTCTTTAATCAGTAATTACCAATACCCAGTCTTGATGGAATATCATCTTGGTCTTATAATGAATTTCGTTGTTAATCAATTGGCATCAAATAGGCTTGGTGTTCTGGCTTAAACGTCAATTGAAACAATTAATGATATTCGAAATTAGAAAATGTCGTTCTGTTAATTTTGAATGAGGAAGATGATTTTAGAGGAAGATGATCCACAATTTTGCTTCTTTTATTTTAGAATTAGCAGTACTTTTCACGGCTGATAGAAATCATAGAAACCGCTGTAATTTCGTGTATCTTTCATCAGATGTTCGTCCGTCACGTATCTTTTTAACCATTCTCAGTTGATGATCGAATCTTGTCACGGAACTTTTGTCAGCAGTATCTTGATCATTATCAAACTCTCTGCACAGTCAAGAGATTCTTACCTCTCTTGATTCAACCACTTATAATTGCGAATTCTCATATTTAATCACCGTAAAACTTCTCGAGAAACAAATAGTTTATATAGTAGGATTTTCTCGTTCACACATTTGGAGTTCAGGTTCAAGCGATCGGATCCCAAACTAGCAAGACTTTATTCAATCGGATATTGTCTAAAATTTGGTACAAATAAATAGAGTTCGTACAGTGACATTGACACGATCCTTAACCGATCTTTAACCACTAGTGCGAATCAGGCGTTACTCTTTCGCTCTGGCCAGGATTAGAGAAGGGGTGGGGGGGGGGAAAGAAAAAATAGGGAAAAATGTGTATGGGGTGGAAAAAAAAGTTTCGTTCGCTCTTTGACTAACCGAGTTTTTCTGCCGAGCATCATCGAGAACATGCTAACGCTCTCTCTCTCTCTAGCTCTTCGCGTTCTCGTTTCGTGAAACGCCTCTCTATCGGCATCGAATCGGAGAATGAGAGACACTGGCGCACGTTCTCCTGGCCTATCGCTACTAATACAGATCTCACGCACTTCTCCCCTCGATATAAACCATTCTCTACCCTTGTGCACGCCGTATGGGAACCCGTACGTGCACAACGCAGCAACCTTGAACGACCACCGCCGGAACGGCCATTCAGATTTAAATCGCGACAAAAAGAATATGGATTCTTCCCCTCCATGGTTGGTGGCAGCTAGCACGTAGCACAGTGTCGGACCTCTTTCACGGTTTCGTCGCGACCGCTGCAAGACCGGGGATATCTGGGATATCAGATCATTTTCTATGTAGGTACGTGGGACATCTTGGGTTCACGTTTCTTTCGGGGTGTCTCTAGGTGGTATGTTTGACACGGTGTCTTCGTTCCACGCGATTGTTGGACATTTTCACGTCTCTGTGAATTTGATGTTCTTACAGAGGCTAATTAAGGGAATTAAAGGGAACAGCAAGCAGAAATTTCGATTTCTGTTACTGGTTGTGAGTATTGTAAGAAGTAACTTCGTTTCGAATATTTTTATACATATATTTCCTTTGTGCATTGTGAAAGTTTTCTGCGTTGTTCTTAAATTTTTCAAAAATGCGTCGAAATCAGTAATACAATGATAATGTCAGAATGTTGTGTAAATTCTGCAGGTAATCTTCTTCATTTACATATGTAAATGAGATACCGATGTTGCAGTCTGCATTCTGTTTCGCTGTAATTTTTTTTTTTTTATAAATTAAAATTAAATTAGAAATTATGCTGTAATTGTTTTTTTTTCTGTCTCATAATTGCAAACAACGGAATGCAACATCGGTATCTCATTCACATATCTAAATGGAGACGATACCTGCAGAAGTTTGTTTTTATCTCAAATCATATTGTAACGAGCGCTTTACTTTGGATATTTTATGTACTTTTCTCTATATTATTTACATTTTTTCCCCGCCGAGGAAGATATCTATTATCTTTATAAAATAGATTTTTATAAAATATAGACGATGTAACTTTAAATGAAACTTGAAATTAAAATTTTAAACTGAAGTGAAGCTTTAAATGGGAGAATAGTGTGTTGCGATTATTAATTTTTGAAGAAATATTATCAAATATTTCTCATTACCTAATATTCACTGGAACAAATCCGAGGATTCAGAAGTTTAATTTAAAGTTACGTCGTTATTAATTTCTTCTTCCCGAGAACGACAGACTACTCCCGGAAGAAATTCTTCCAACGGAAACGATATATCGCTCTTGGAAAAAAGAAATGAAATGTTATCAACAGCAACGAGATGTTAAATTCCACCTATAATTATTATAATTGATTTTTTTGTTAATTAATTAATTAATTAATTAATTAATTTCGTCGCTCTAATTATTTACTCCCGGAGCTATCTCTGTTCGCTTCGTCAACGATATGTAGCTATACTTACGCTTCGGAAGCTTTTGTTACTTTTCTTGGTCCCCAATTATTCGACAATGTACCCTCTCTCGTTCAAAAGTTCAGACAACTCGGAAACAAAGTAACATTTCTTTATATGTATTTTTCGAAAAATACATAAAGGAAAATTGCTTCGTTTCCGAGTTGTCCGAACATTGGTACATTGTTGAAATAATTGAGGGTGAGGAAAAGTTACAAAAGCTTGCCGAGCGTAAGTGTAGTTAAAAAAGGTTCCGTGAATTTTCGAAATATATATATAAATAGGATAAAGTATATAACGTATATAAAGAAAAGTTCGAGCTAACAGATCAATTACGATAATCATAGGTGGAATTTGACATCTCGTTGCTGTTGATAATATTTCATTTTTTTCCCTTTCCGAGTTGATTTTTCAAACGAAACAAATTTCCTTCTGTAATGTAAGAATATTTCGAGTTTGATTTTTATACGTAATGAAAATCTACTCAATGATAATATTACAAATTAAATATTTATTCGCACGAAGAAGTCGCCGCTTTTTTTTTTTTTTGGAAACCTTGACATATTCCGAATCTTTTAAACAGGAGTGTGGTTCCTGAAGTTTAAGGTTGTGAGTGGATTTCGAGAAAAATATTTGACATAATTCACATAGGAAGCAGATGTATTTCGCGTCTCTTTTTTTGTATCTCTACAGGTAGCAGATGTATTTTAATGAAAACAACTATTCACATTCTCGTTTGAATCCTTCGCAGTCGTTTTAACAAGTTTGTTTCCCTTGGAATACTTGAATGGCCTATTATCTATTCACATTAAATTAGATCTCCGACTTATAAATAATATTATAATATTCCGGTTTTCATATTTGTCTCTAAATAGTTCTCTCCAAACGTTCGTACGCGGATTCCAATTCGTACGGTAGTTATACGTATATAATAATATATGTGCAACTAGCGTGCGAATTGAAATCTGCCTATTTTCTGGAGAGAACTATCCAAAGTTAACAACATAAAGACAAGATAAATAGAGATATTGATATTATATGTAAGTCAGAGATCTAATTTAATGCAAATATGATTATAGGCATTTCAGGTATTACACTGGAAACAAATTTGTCAAAATGACTGGGAAGGATTTAAACGAGAATGTGAATAGTTGTTTTCATTACAATACATATGCTACTTATAGCGATACGAAAAAAGAAAGACTCCAAATAGATCCATTTTCTATGTGAATTACGTAGAATATTTTTCTCGATCCACTCAGCCTTAAACTTCGGGAAGCTTACTCCCGAAATCCTCGGAATATGTCAAGGTTTCCAAAAAAAAGCGGCGACTTCTTCGTGTGAATAAATATTTTATTTGTAATATTATCTTTTTTATTTATAATGTTACCATTGAATATATTTCAATTACATTTGAAGATCAAACTCTCTACAATTATTGTCCACGAACTATCTACAGGTATGTACAAAAATTGTTATATACATCAACAACATCTTGATAATTGAATATATTTCAATGACTGCCAATGCAGCTACGTGTTAATTATCAAGACTCGTCTCTCGTTGTCCTCGTAAAACCGAAGACGCCATTGATGTCATCGACAACTTTGTTCTCCGATTTGCAAAATCAGGAAACGAAGTTCAAGCGGACAACCGAAAGAACGAAGATATCGGATTTAGGGTGGTAGATCAAAAATAGGCAAAGCTTTGCAAATGTTTCTTCATTGGTATTTAGTTTTACTAATTGCTAGTGAAAAAAAAAATTCGCCAACTGTACCTATTTTTCACACTTTTGAACGGAAAAAAAAAGAAAGAAAAAAAAACAGAAGTGCGAGCTCTTTCCATCGTGGAACTACGTTTAACATCGGCTACACGCTCTCTTCTCGCTCTGTAGAAGAGACTGTACGCATCTCGCGGACGACATCTATATAATCACTAGCCTTCCGTTCCTTCCAGGCTTATATGTGACTTTACATGTAAGTCCGGAGCAAGATGTCGTCCAAAAGATGTACAGTCTGTTCGACAGATTGAGAAGAGAGTATGCGACCGTTGAACGTGGCTCCCGATGTGATAGAGAGCTGGTACTTTTCTTTTTTTTCTCTTTTTTTTTCGCCTCGTCATCATCAGATCCTCGTCCACCTTTCGTTCTAGTAAGGCCTCCAAACTGGTTTGGTCGTTGAGGAGATTTTCGTCCCCGGGGATGGGGTCGTCCTCTTTGGCGTCAGTGGTCGCGAGATGAGAGCCGTTGGCGCTTTCAGCTCGTTCCTCGTGCTCTCGATAGTTTTCTTCGGCAGAATTCGTTCGGGGGACGAGGAGGAGGCGGTGATAGCCGACGACATTGGCGGCAGGGTGTTCAATCTGATTGGCACGAACGCGCTGCGTATCTCTTCGGGGGCAGATTCGCTTCCGGACTCGCTGGGGCTCTTCGGCGGCGTTCTGGACGGGCTATTGGGGTTGGTGGCCGGCGTGGTGGTGCTGCTGCTGCTAGTTTTCGGCGGCAACGTCGCGTACTCGGTTGGATACTTCGCGTGGTCGAACGGATACGCTGGCAGAACCGGCGGGGGGAACGCTGGCGGAAATAAATCTGGCGATGGTATTGGAATTGTTCCTGAGGACATACGAAAGAAGAGACGGTGACGGTTAGTTGTGACTTTTCATCAGACAGCAGTACTCTGCGAGAGTACGTAGAATTGGAAGGAAACGGTGACGACTGGCGGGGGGTTTGGGCTTTTCGAGATACTGAAATTAGCGACAGAACCGGAGAGAAAAAGTTATCCATTTACTTGGCGAGTACGGAAGTATCAAATAAACGATTTACAATTGTCGTACAACGTAATTATTGAAAATACAAATTCACACGATAACACGAAATTTTTTTTTTATAAAAGAAAGGAAAATGACGATTGCTCTTAATTTTTGCAATGACGGTAACGCGGAGAGTTACTGGACGAATAACGCTGAAATCTTCCCGAGGAGAAAATTGAAGAAGAAAACAAGGCGTCGATTAGTCGTGATTTTTCGAGAAGCTGATGTATCTACTACGAAGGAAGATTTGGTGGGCGAAGGGAACTAAGTCGTATTGTTGTTGCGTGGATGGGGACGACGCATGGGGGTCGAAGTGGTCCGTTGTGGGAAAAGGGAACTCAGGCTCACCCTCGGTCCAGCCACCGAGTATGAATCATCGGCAGGCGTCGCGGACTCTGGCGAAATCGATAACGCGAACTCGCTCTCGTCTGAACGCGTGTCCTCTTTCGAAGCTTCTTTTTTGTTTTTTTTTTCCTCTCCTAGCCGGAGTCGGACCGATTCTTTTGGCCGCTTGCATTGTTGTCCTTTGATTGATTGCGATCCGGACGAGGATGAAGGGCTCTGATGGGAGCGATTACGAACGTTCCTGCGTGACTGCTATTTTTGATCACACGATGATTCGTGCATGCGCGTTTTGCGGAGACGTATGGGATATTATTAAGTTCCTTAACCCTTGCGTGTACAGAAAGAAATTACTCGAAATGATTACTCGAGAAGACTGCATGTGTAGGCGACGAGAAATTCTTGGAAATTTTTATTTTCAATCTTTGGCTGAGACACCGGACCATCTGACCAGGACCGAGGTCAGAATTTACGATCAAATTACTTCATTTTCCACTTTTTCATTTCGTTGAATTTTCTCATATTTATTTAAAACTCTCGCCGCAATCAATATGTTAACGTTGCAAAGAATGTGATGGCGAGAGATTCTTGTGATTGATAATTGACAAGAGTCAGTGAGTTAGTGAGAAAATAAATTTTTTTAAAAGAAACATAAAAATATTGGTTACGCGCAAGGATCAAGCGAATTTACCGAGTCGAAAAGAGCGAAGAAAGAAAATCGAATGAACTCCTCTTACCTTTGACGAACGCCGGATGAGGGAAGTGCCACGCGTGTCCTAAACACGCGACATCCACCCAAGGATTCAGCAGTCCAAGTCCAGGGAATGCGTGTCCGTATTGATAATCTGCGAATATTCAAGAAAACGTGTTCCTTAGTACGATCGAAGCCTTCGAAAATAGACGGAAGATACGTGCCTTCGGAGCGATTCCTTCGACTCTATAAATAACCATCGAACGATCAAGGTTCTCCAAGGCGCTAGCTGTATCAGCTAATTTATAACCTTGACGAACTTTTCTTCCTATCGATCCTAGCATTAATTTAAATGGAATTTCGCGTTTTCGTCGATTTATATGCCTCGGACGACGAGAAGAGTCCAGCGGAACAATGAATTCCAATTCGTTCTTCGTTGTGCAAAACTAAAGAGAAGACTAAAACGTAGAGAGAATTTTAATATTGGAATGACGAAGAATTACTTGAGAATATTTGAAACTTGATACTGCCAGAATTAGTTGAAAATTAGAATCGTTTAACGTACAACGAGTCGTTGGTCGTTTTTGTCAATCGTACGCGGGTCACGAGAAAATTAATAGATAGTTGACTAGATTGATCGATAATAGGTGTACAACTGAGAGTGCATATGAGCGAATATGAATGTAAATTTGATGCGGTAGGAATTGAAGTAACTTGACTGATATAAACGATCGAGTCACTTGCTCCAAGTTTTCTTAATTCAAATAACTAATTTCAAGCAATATTGACAAATTCGAACAAGACTTAACAAAGTGACAGAGGGCAACGATAATACAAATAAAAACAGTGGGAAAGAGTACTTTATGTGTAAGTCACTCCAATACAAGTAATTTTTGAAATGACTATATATGAAACTTTATTATATCGAGAAAAGTCTTAACGAACTAACAAAAAATGGCCAAATGGCGAGGATAAAAAAGAAGAAGAACAGAAGATCTCGACTGACTTGACCTTTCTAAGTTCACTCCAAGTCTCTCAAATTTAAACAACCCGATTAATTCGAATTTGCTCCAATCAAACATCTACAAATTTCAACGAATCTCAACAAACTGACGAAAATTCGTCGTGACAAAGATTACAAAAAAGAAAAAAAAAGAAGACGGAAGACCTCGACAAAATTCATCATTCCAAGTATCGATTCTTGGTGAACTCAAATCCCTTGCTCCAAGCAACATCTACAAATCTCAACAAACTGATGAAACTTCCGCAGTGACAAAGACATAAAAAAAAAAGACAGAAGATTTTGACTAATTCACTCTTGATGAACTCAAATGCCTCGTTCCAAGTCTCTCGAATTCAAACAAATCGATTAACTCGAACTTGCCTCAAGCACTTCTACGGATCTCGGCAAACTGACGAAAACTCGCAGCGACAAGGATTAAAAAAGAGAGAGAAAAAAAAAAGAAAAAGGAAGAAGAAGAAGAGACGAAGAAGGTGGAGGGATGAAGACCAGCCGGGGTCGCATAAAACTGGGATTAACGACGCTCTCCGTAGGCGAGCTAGCGATCTCTGTTTATAGGATCGGCGCGTTACGTTGGCTCGTTACGAGCCACATGCTACCGCCATATGTGGCGCGATAAACAAACGCATAAACGCGGCTCCTTTGCAGACTCTGATGTTTCTCTGCCTCCCGCGGCTTCGTCCAGCTCTTTTGCCGCGAGCAAACACGCCGCCTTCGATAAACACACACAGGCCAACGAGTCGAGTCGAGTATAATACACGGATCGTTCTTCGAGCCGATCTCGGAGTCCAGTCGCGATCTCTCGAAGTCAACCAGGGATGAAAAACAAGCGAGAGGCGAACGTTGAAAGGAAGAAGCCGACTCTGCGCGCGAACGACGATCGGCCGCGGCTTGAACCAATGCCAACATCTACGTTTCGTACACACACAGCCATGATTTTCACGCGTTTTGGCCCGGCGTGTGTGCGTGTGCGCGCGCGCACAGCCAGCCACCCTTATGCACACGTGCACGTGTAAACGACTGCTGCTAGAGGCTGCGAGTCTCTGCGACCGCCGCGCGCGGCCCGCGGTTTGAGGTCCACCGGATTATTAAACGCCTACGAGGATCCCCCGAACACCCGTTTGCGGATTCGAACGCCGGCCACGCGTTCCACCACCTCCACCGTCGAGTTCTTCCTTCCTTCCGACTTCGGTCGAACTGCAGGACACTTTGCAGGCAGGGGATTCTTTCAAGAGTTTCTCACGTGGAATGAAATTTTCGTGTACACTTGGTGGTTGGACTTGGTGGTCACGTAGGACGATGAATAAATTCTGCTATCATACTCTTTCGATTTAGATCGCGAATGGTTGCTCGTTTGAATTTGTTTGTTATTATAGTTATTTCTATTTTCTTTTTCAATAGATTTGTTTCCGTCTGTTCTTTCGCAAACTTCTGAAGAAGTTGCTTTCACATTTCTACTTTTGGTCTACTTTGTCGCGGTCTACTTTCCGTCTCGATTTTTTAACACGCAGCGTAATGAAAATCAATTTTTTCGATATTACAGATTCCTTTTTTTTTTTTTTTTTTTTGTTTAAGAAGAAAAGTTTGATAACTGAAGACTGATAACAGTTTAAGTACTTTAAATTACTGAATTTTTAATTTAACCGAATTTTACTGTTGATTTAAGTTTACAGATTAAATATTCCAAATTTTTGTAGTACAGCGCAAATTCTGATATAGTCATCTATAATCCGATGATAATATTTGAGAGTTAATTGGAATTTTGAGACGACGTTTGGAAACGAGACAAAAGAAAAATCCTTCGATACGGAAGGTTTCAAAAATTACTGAATTGCATAGGAAAGATACGTATTGAAGTCTCTCGGTGACTTCACTTTGTGTAGCGCATTGAAAATTAACGAGAAGAATTAGAGAAAAAGTCAACAAATGACTTTTCGAGGAAGAGAATTATTATCGTAGACTTGTTCAAGTTTTTCCCAATGAAATCAGAGATTTTTCTAAGAAGGAAAGAAATTATCTTAGTCGATTGAAACTTTTGGAAACGAAAGAAACCTTTTGAACATTCCATTTCTAACGAATAATATTAGGAAATATTGGAACCAATAGAAATAGATCTTTAAAGATTCTACAAGCACGTAACAAGCAAAATTACAATCAAAAGAATCATACTTTGTACAAGTTGAAAAAGTTCGTGACCGTTTGTATACCAAAAGATAGAAACGTTCGTCAAGTTGGTAGAGAAACTTTTCGGAGGTAAACAATCAGAGTCGAAGGAACGATACCTCGATGCGAGAGGAAGTAACGAACTTACTCGATTTGGATCGAGGTTCTCTTGGTCCATCTACTGTGACTTTGATCGCCTTCGTGTAGGTGGCGACTTGGAAGGGCACCGTGCTGATTTGTATCGTCAGCGAGAACGATTTTCCTGGAATCAAGCAAAGAGTAATTCGATGAGTAAATTCTTCATGTCGAAAATGTAAACTGCTACATTTCTACTGTCTCTCTCTCTCTCTCTCTCTCTCTCTCTCTCTCTAAGAACTTCTCAATATCCGAACGAGAAAGAATTATCAATAATCCATGATGTCCTGAGACACTGACCTCTCCCGCTGCGACCAACGAATCTCAAATCGTTGAATTTGGCAACTTGGTTCTTCATGACTGCGGTGCAGTTTCTCAGTTCTCCGCAGCAATTCTCGTCGTTGCCGGCTCTGATCGTCACCAGAGTGCCGTCGCTGACTTCATCTAGAGCGACGACCTTGAATGCCACCGGCAGCGACTTGTTCGACCTCCAGTGCGATGGCAACGCGCTACAGAGGATGGCGGGACTTCCGGTCCTCACTAGATCTCCGTGGCAGGCCTGCAGCGTCTCGTGAATCGCATTCAAATGGTCCATTCCCGGTCCATCCGGTAAATGCATTTTATCCAAAGCTCCCCAACCCCTCCGATACTACGAGAGATATAGTACTCCAAAGCAGGCGGAGAATGTAGAAAATCCTCGATAATCCACCAAGTATTCTTCTAGAATACACTGTGCTTTGTCCAATCACTATATTTGTGTATCTCACATGAAACACACTTACCGGTCCGCGAACGGTACCAATCAACTAAGAGAAAAAAAAAAAAGAAAAGAAAAGAAACAGAATGCGAAAATTATCTCGGCAATTATTATGTCGGAAGAGGAAAGTCTCTCTGAAGAGGAAGATGAGAAAGAAAAGAAGGTCTTTCGTTCAGACTCTTCTTCCGAGTGTGGAGTCACCCTCGAATCGCTGGCGATTGTGGAAAAACGATACGACCGAAAAGACCGAAGGGGAAAAATGCTCCACGCTAAACCGAGACGCGCACTCGATGCCGGCTGAGCGGATTCTAGTTTTTCGCGGCCGCAGCCGCAGCTATTTAGAGGGGATTTTTCTCCCCTCCAATTTTTCCGGAGCCCCACCCAGGCGAGGCGCGTCGACCAATGAGGACGGCGGTCGTGTTGTGGCCTCCGCGGCTCGCCGCCTTCGCCCCTAACCAGGCTTAGGGGGTGCCTTGCGAAAGGGGCTGCCAGCCTGCTGCCTCTCTTGCCAAGGGTGGCTTGTGCCTCCGCTCTTCCTTACCGTTTCCATCTTCCCTCTCTCGTCGCGCGTCTCTCTCACCCGCACGCACTCACACGCGCGCACGCACACACACGCACACACACGCACACACACACACGCGCACTCTCTCTCTGTTCCATCAGTTGGACTGGCACACGTTTCGACTCTCTAGTAACATCCGCAGCATCCACCCTCTCTGTCATCTCTATGGTACCGTTTCGGTTTTCGACTCTCACCCTGTCCTCTGATTTGTCTACTCTCTCCCCCGTCTCTCTGTCCGCGTACTTCTTGCCACTGTCTACGTATGTGTGTACGCGTGTCTGTGTGTATGCCTTCGACAGCCAACTCGTGCCACGCTTGACGTGACGATGTAAATTTTCACGCGCACGTGTTCCTACCACCACTCCTCACAGCTCTGCATGTTGCACGCGTTTCTTGACCTCCACGGGGGTTGCTCGCGGAAGAGAGCGACCGCTTTCCCCGGCGATTCGACGATTGACGAGACTGTCTAATTGCAGATGTGTTTCAAATCATTTGTTCTTTCACTTGGTTGTTGTTGGACTTTTTTTTCTTTTTTACTAAGTAAATTTATGTTTTTAGGGAAACGATTAAGAGTGGAACATAAGATGGCATGGGGGAGAGGAGGGTGAGAATTAATTCCTTTTCCCACTTATTTTTACGCGAAATTTTATATTTTTAAACGCCTGTCTGGATCTCTCTTTTGCGGAGAAAGTAGAATTTTCTGAGACGGCATATGACACTGGAGTAGATTTGAGCTACATACGCGCATGACGTGTTATTTTAATCATTGACATCGTAGAAACGAACAATAGATTGATGTAGGTAATTTATATGGAAATTCATACTTTTTGAGAAATAATTGAAGGTAGGGCCAAAATATAAGTGTAGGAAAATAAGAATTAACCTGATTCAATACTAAATCTACTACGACTAGTCAAACGATCGTTTTCAAAAGTTTCATTTAGAATTTCGTACATTTTGCTGTCATTTAATTTCACGCCATTTTCAACCTTTCTTAACAGTATACATACAATGAATATTTCAATTCTCACTTCTTTTCTTATTGTTTGTTTTCTGAGGGAAGCATGTAGTTTTCCTTACCTCTCATTTTTAGAAATTTTGAAACTATGAAGTCGTTAGAAATGAAAGGTAATGCAAGGTATCTCGAGTATTGGAAACTAAAGTAAATGGGATCTAACTGCTGCAAAATTATATACATTTATTGCACTCTTGGGGCGCAGCATTTTTCTCGTAGAAACGTAGAAATAGCACAGAAATCGTGACATTTATTCGGCTTGGTAATAAGAAATCAACTATAAATCAGCTATTGCTTATAAAAAAAATTTGATAAATTCACTTTGATTATTGAAGTTTGGTGCAAATTTTGAAGGACCACACCATTTCCAGGACCATACCTTGCGATTAATAAACAATTGTTTCTAACGAAAGCAAGGTAGTACGTGCCCCGAGAAATTTGATAGTTTCTGACGTAAATAACAAATACAGCAAATGGCTATCCATATTTGGAAAAAGATCTTCAGTTCCGAATTTGTATTCTGAAATAAGACAAAATCGTATTCAGATCGTGTGAGGAATATAACCACTTTTCCTTACAATTTTTTTACAAGCGTGTCATTAGCAACTAAATTTTTAGCAAAAGAAAAAGAACTACGCCTGTTGAATTGAGCTACTAAAATTGGCGAGACGGATAATATGACACAAAATTATATCGATCGGATAATTGTATTCTGACAATTCACAAAATTAAACTCAATGAAAAAGTACTGGTACTTAGTTTGATGCATACATCCATTGAAATTGAAAAGAATGATTCGCGTATACCGGAGACAATTAAATTATATCCGCGATTGCGGAAAATATTGCAAAGACAACAGGATTAAAAATCTGTCTAAAGTGTAAAAAATACGTACGTAGAAATTGTGCGATCGAGAAGCCTGTAATTTGCAAAAAAATGCATTTTATATGAAGAGACTACAAGAGAAGGAATTTCGAGACAAAAGTTTTTATTTCAATCGGCAGGAGAACTTGCCACCGAATGTGAAAAAGAACAACAGTTAGACGAAAAAGATCCAGCAAAAACAGTCAGAAATACAAGTACAGGTTCCTGTAAACAAGAAACTTGCCAGATAAGATATTGCAAAGACGATAGGACTAACAAAATCTGTCTAAAATATGAAAAAATACGTGTGTGGAAAATGTGCAATCGAGAAGCCTGTAATTTGCAAAAAATGCGGTGGCAGAGAATTAAATTTCTAAATAAAAAAACTATATATATATATATATATATATATATTTTAAAAAACTATATTTCTTTTAAGAAACTATCAAATTGGCTGTTATCTACATATTATGAATCATGTATTATGAATCAGGTTTTTTTCAAAGACCGGTCATTTGAAATGTCGGTAAGGTTAATGTTAAATTTCATCGCACTAAACGTTACTGTTAAAATTATTTACTTTCAACACTTTATGTGAAAAATCTTGACGACAAAGAAGACCGACAAAAAATTTTATTATACTGTTTTCGAAGCCTTGTCAAACGTTCTCGCGGTTACGATATTCTCGAATATATACATAAAAATATTCTATTCTGTTAGATTTCTTGTCAGCACGAAGAAATCTATTGTATCAATTTAAATGTTTACAACTATGGGCAATGGTTCGCTTTTTCTTGCTGACAAGAAGTCCTGACCTAACGCCGATAACATTCGATCACTGTTATTACTTTTTGTTTCTTTTTGGTAGAGTATCGCTGGCCTGTTTAGCGTTCTTCAAGAACGGTTTTGTCATCGATCGTGTTCTAAAAAATGTTCCAAATAACATTACGTTACTTCACCGAGGTCAGATCGAATCGGCAATCGAACGGCCCGTAATTTAAATCGATTGCTGTTCATTTGGCTATAATTCGTCAATGCTCGTAAGACTGGCTCGCCGTTTGGAGAGAGGAGAGATACAAATTCGACTGAGATGCAGAGGAATCAGAGTAGAATCAGAATTCAGAGTAGTCTCGATTAGAATAGCCGCGTGTAAGTGTAACAGTGATCGTTGGACCCTTTCTAATTCATCAATTGCATAAAAACTATGGATATCGATCCATTTCAACACGTGCAAGATTAATTCTGAGCACGAACAATAAACGGATCGCCACTCAACAATTACATTAAAATAATGAAAATATGTACGATTGTAATACTGAGTTATGTATTATGTAACATATCATTATAAGTGTTGTAATATAATGGTATAATATACATTTACTCATTTTTTGAGAGTACAAACAGGTCACAGTCTCGTGTTGTTGTCGAATCTCTTTTCGAATCGTTTTTACCTAAGCATTACTCAACTTATCGCGAGCCAATAATTATACTAAAATAATGAAAAGGTATGTAGTAATATAGTGTTACGTTTTATTATAAATAGTATGTTTTTGGAGAGTACAGAGAACCTTCTTGAATTATTTCTGTCTAATCCGGAATTTCGACTGGAAAATTTTTCTTTTCTTTTCGAGTCATTTCTCCTTAATCTATCGCAGCGGAAAGAGATATGAAAAGCCCTGGGTAAGACCGGATAATCCTGCGGTTAGCGCCTAATTAACTCTCGACGAATTTATTAAGTTCGAGGGATTTCCTCGGTGAGATGAATTGTCGCGTATCACAATATTTGGATAGGTGTCGATGTGAGTCGAGGGCATCAGTTGGTCAAAATTTATTACATACGAAAATACAATTTCATAGCATCCTTATAAAATTTATTATTTCACCTTTTGGAAATGAATACTGCAGATAGAGACTCTGGTAATTAAAGTAGGAATGAGGAATTTTTATTAGATTTTCTATTCGTATATTTCTTAGTTATATTTTTGTAAACAATAATTTTTTAGAATATTCCGTAGAATTTCGTGATCAATCGTCACGATTAATTCATATTCCTGTTTTTATCGTGTCATTATTTATTTGATTCTTTTTGTTCATCATAATTGATATGTTTTATATCTAGAAATTGTTTCCTCCAAAAAGATACATACGAGTAAATTTTCTCTAAATGGCATGAAAATTGTAAAATTCAATATTCAGTATCCTATTTTGTTTGATTATTATATTAAAATTTAAATTGTTTCTTTGTTCGATTGTCCGAAAGGCGTGGAAATAATTTGTGAATTTTTTTTTTAATAGAAACAATTCAATATAATTGGAGTTGGGCGTTGTCAAAAATGATAAACTCACTAACACTTCTACATCAAAAACTTCAATGTTAGCTCTCTTGATTTATCAGCTACTTTCCGAACACTTACACTCGCGAACCCAATACATTATTTGAAATCGAGAAATCAGCAGAAGCGAACATTTTACGTTCTTCTGTTAAACTTCTCCACTCTTAAAATCCACCCCTTCCCTCCGATATTTTTCCCCCAATTGATGACGTGCGCCGCGTGCAATATTTCAAAACCTCGAGATCAAAAAATAAGAAGAGGGAAAAGCAAAATTTCTGAGTCCTGTGAAAAATCTTCACACGCACAGAACAATTGGTGGTTTATTAAATTATAGCGATTTTCGTCTGGTTAGGGCTCAATATTTGGACAGACATTCGTGCAGTGTCCTCGTAGGGGGGCCATCGGCGACCGTTTTGCAGTCAGCAAAGAGAAAGACAGAAAGAGTCCACCGGTGACAGTGATGGCGGTGGCTGGAGAAAGATTTATTAGGGTGTCGAGGCTCATTTCACCGATTTTCGCGCAAAACAGGCGTGCCCTTTTGGCGGAAACTCGAAAGGGGACAGGTCGTAAAGGCTGGCGTTGACCGTGCACGAAATTCGAATCGATCTTGACGGAATCCCAACCCTTTGACTTTCTGGGTCAGCGTGTCGTTCACGGGGGCTTTTCTGCGAGATTTACAACGAAATTGCATTCGCAGTCTCTTGCCACCCCTTTCTCGCCTCCGTCCGCTGGCTATTGCTGCCGCCGCTACTGCAAAGAGGAAGAGTTTAACGAGGCCGGATTAAATTTCCGGATCGTGCGATTTCTCCGCTCGTCTTCCCCCTCCCCCTCCCCCCTTTTTCCCTTCATTTTTCGATTTTCGGCTCTACCCTGTGATCCAGGGTGTTTGATAACCCCTCCTTCGAAACGCTTTCCCGACGATACTTTATTGTCGACTTGGTAAAGGAATTTAATTTTCGTTGAATTTAATCCTCTATAATCAGAATTTTATTATTGTTAATTGTAGCTGTTTGTTTCAAGTTCAGACACAGTGATATAATACACGTATTCTTATAAATAATCTGATATTTTTTTTGACGACGAAGTAAGTACAAATTGAAATTTTCAAATTATCAGTGAAAATACGAGTTACAAGACTTGGGATTTTACTGCTGTAATGACGAAATGACATGAAGTTGATTGTTAGTGAAGATTTACTATCACTGGACAATTTTCAATTCTGATTGTGTTAATTGATACGAGATGACACAATCACAATTATAAAAAGAAAATTCATATCTGGACTTTTTATGGACTTTGTATTTGTGCAGAATTTGAAAGAAGCAGAAATGTACAGAATATAAAAAAATAAAACGTGATTTATAACTTTTAGTAGATGAAACGAATTCGAGTCCGATTCTATTCGAGTTCCACTCCTTCAGTTGTATAAAATATAAATTTGCATGTCACTGATATTATTAATTAGTAAATTACTGTGGAAGATTGCTCGTACGATTTAAAATAGATGTAACATTTTAATACACGCTGTTCGAATGTAAAAATTAAATACACGTATTGTTTAAACATTTAGTTTCAGTATCCCGTGTAATTTTACCAACTTTCGTGTGTATATTCCATCCGGAACATTCCAAAAACAAAGAAAACATAGGTAGAAAGATACAAACGTAGAGACACGTAGAGAATTAATGAAAACTAAATTCCTTCACCTTCGTTCGATGATAAAGTGTCACCGCAAAAAACACTGTTCGTCCATCATTGACGCAACTATTTTTTATCGCCAGCATTCTCCCCGAATCCCAGAGACCCACCGGAGAAAGAAAAAAACATCACCGGCGTAAGCTTTCGAACCTTTCGATCTTCGCAGATGCATCGCGAGGGGAAAAAAAAAAACGGGAGGAGAGGATGGTGAAAAAAATGGGGTTAATCTCGTGCTAATCCCCCATCGCTTGGTGTAAAAGCTGTAAGAAAAGTGCTTGTTGCCCAAGGACACGTTGTGAAAGCAGCGAAAACCGAAAGGGGCCCTTTCTGTATTACTTTTACCTTGAAATTAGCCAGAAGGGCCTTTTGAGAAGCGAGTTGGTTGTGACGATCGGTAGTAAAATTTTGAAAAACTGGGCCTTTATGGATCGTGCCCTCTATTTTACCAAGAGGACTACCGATGGGTAAATGCTTTTCAAAGAAAGTAATTTTTCATTGATTTTCAGTTCGAGTTGGTGGTACGGAGATCGCATTCGTAGATATTGGTCGGTCCTGATCGTGGTTGGAAATAAAATCTGAGCTATAAAACCCGATTTTAGTTTGTTCGATCAAACGTTTAAAAGATTTATTGCAGGTGTTGTTCGAAATTTACAGGAAAAAAAGTATGTTTGTTGACTCCGTTAATTTTCAGGTTTTTGCGCGCAGTTGAGGGAAATTAGTTGTTGATCGTTAATAGTTTATTAAATGGGACGATCTTAATATTTCACACCGAGGACGAATCACTTAATTTTGAAGGTTTCAATTTTACTTCGGTTTGGTCTTAATTATTGAGGATCTAAGAATGTAAAACTTTGGACAAAATGCATACATCGTAAGTTTATTCGAAATTTTGAATAAGATTGAACATTTTAAATTTTAGTTATTCAAATTACTAGATGATAGTTATTTAACCCGATGAATAGTAATTGAGGGTTAACATGGAGACATATTTGTCTCCAAATGTATCTTTACAAAATGAAATTTCTTTCATGAAAATACTTTTTTGTCTCTTTTGTCTCTCGTTTATTTGTAGAACTTTGTTCATAGAAATTTGTAGACATTTAGAGATAAATCAAAATTCAGATATTGGCCAGTGATATTTTATGTATTTTTGACTCGTGGGATATTTTAAGAAATTAATTTGTTTAATATAGAATTTCAAAATCAGAATCTACATGAATTAATTAACGTATAAGATCGGTTTTCAATTGTTGACATAATAGACGGAACAAATTCACGTAAATGAGTCAATATTTCTCAATCACTGCAAAGAATTTCGGTTTTTCTAATCGACGCGAATAATAAATTCATGTATCAATAAGGTAACAAAGAACAACGTTTCTCAATCACAGCGGAGGACATTGATTTTTAATTTAACGATCTGGAAAAAGGATGAATTTATATGTACAGATAGTAAAAAACGATGACGTTTCTTACTAAAAACGACACACTTAAAACTGGAAATGAAAATTCGTTCAAGCCGGGAGTGTTAATGCCACAGGCGTTTCTTTCTCCTCGAATGACACTCTGCTTCGTGTGCCGACTACAAATACATATCTAGAGAGAAAGGTGTGAGACTCCGGTACTTCGAACAATGCACGTCTGCAAAAAAAAAAAAAAAACCGGCGCATCGACAGCAACAGGAGTCGCAATTAATTAATAGTAGACAGAGAGAGAGAGAAGAGCACCGGAGAAGAAAATACAACGATGGGAAAGGGCATTTCGCGTAACGAGCCGGCCCGAGAGGACTAATTTCTTAAAACGCCAGTCAGCGCGTGTTCGGCGCGTCCGTTTCCTCGCCAGTGACCAGCAAAAGGCAGCAGCCTTTTTTAATAAAGCCTAGTGCCTCTGCGCCCTGGACAAAGACAATGACTTGCATGCACGGCATCAGGCGACACCACGGTTAGACGAATATGAGAAAACAAAAAGAAAGAAAAATAAAAAAAAAAAAAGAAGAAGAAGCGTGAAAAGATGCACGGCCAATGCCGACGGGGTGGGGGGGAGGGGTGTCGTTTGATCTGCTCTTCGACGCCTCGTTTCACGTCCAATGAGTACCAGCTCTTCTAGTTATAATATTACACACACACACACACATATATATGCATGCTCATGAAATTGTTCGGACACTTATGGATACCTTTGAATATACTGTCTCTGTGTTATATAAAATATTTCAACTGTAGTGACTGTCATGTCAAGTCTAAAAATATATACAGGGAAGTTACAACAATTTTTATGAATGTATGTTATTTCTGAAAATAATACATCAAAAATATTTGTCTAGAATATGTATAAAATATTGTTATGTTTTATCAACACTGTAATTAGACACGATTATCGTGATTACATCGGGTGACTTAGGAACGAATTTAAAAACATACATAGAAAAGGTATTTGATGCATTAAAGAGGTGTTCAAAGAGTTTATATTGACAAGCTCCATTATCATCCATTATCCGTGATCATCGATTACATTGATATTGATAATTATCCGTGTATTGGTAATTACAACATATTCAGCGGTAATATCTAACCATACGTTTAAGATGGTTATTCGTTGTTATATATTAATTTTATACTAAATAGACTTTGCGATAAATATTTGGTAACTTCTCAGTGTATAATCAACTATCATTGTAGTGTTGAAGAAATTTCAAATTTGTTTTATATAATACAGTACTTGCATTTTTGTGTTTAAATTATATATATTTTCATTTTGCGTAATTACGATTTCGTAAGCCACTGTATATGTACGAGCCACTTTAACAGGCAGATGGTATTCCGAATTCCAATTATGTAGATAACAAAATAGTTGATGAAAATGCGTGACTTCAAGTCACGAATCTTCTTCACGTCCACGAAGGGTAAGTCGAAGAAAATTCTCGTCTTATAAATATCATTTTCAACGATAGACGTTCAACTCCACGTGTATGTATTTCTTGTTTCATGAAGTAGTACTGGCAGTTTGATTAACTCGGAATCGCGTTGAATTGTACAAAGCGGCGTAGAAGAGAGTTAAAAGACTGGATTACGACTGTCACCGACCGGTTTGAATTTAAATGTTACTTTGAGCGGGGGCGACGCACACTGCTGCTGTTACTGCTGCTGCTGCTGGCCGCCTCTGTTTTTTAGACATCTCTGTTTTCAACCGTGCGCGAGAACTTGGTTACACCGTGCGTTTTAATTCCTCGTGTTCTCTTGGCTAAAGCGACCGGGTGTTGGGTTGTTAAGCTTCCTTTAAAGTAAACTGCTCTGCTTAACACCTGCTCGCGCTACCGTGTTTTACCTGCCTTTATTGCCAATCTTTGCGCTATACTGCGCGTTCCATTCGCGTTTTCTTTTTTTTTTCTGCTCGACGATAGAATCTCAATTAACGAGTTGAATAACGGGAAATTTGCAAATGGCATGGTTGTAAGTGACAATAGATATTGAAAAAACGGGAGAAATCGGCACAATTTTATTCGGAATCGTTTCGTATACGTTTATAAATAATTCAGAGACTCATTGGAGAGTCGTTAAGAACGGGATAGTTCAAATGTTCAATTCATATCTTTCAACTATAATGCTCAACGGACAATATTTTTCGTAGTTCTCAAAGTATATATAAATTTACGCACCGAAAGTACTTCGAGACATTCCGCATACTTCGTGTGATTCCACAGTTTGAAATTTCCTGAACATTCGTCTACTAAATAGAAAAAAATCGAAAAGAAGAAAGACACTCCCAATGAACTAATGAAACCATTCGCTATCCCCCCCCCCCAAAAAAAATCGTCCCAAAATCCGGTCGCGTCCCATCGTTTGGAATCTGATCGTTTGAACTTGTTGCTCGGTTCTCGATCGACCATAGGGCGCAATTGAACGTATCGTCGTCCCTGGTCGGCGATGTAAGGTGAATCGCCGTGAGTTTCGGATACGAGAGGACTGGGAGAAACCGAGAGGAGAGGGTGACGAGAGAGAGAGAGAGAGAGAGAATGGTGTGCGTTTCGACGTTGCTCCAGCTCTTGGAGAACGATGCAACGAAAAGGGGTGATGGCTCGTGGGGGAAGAGAGCAAGCACACAGGGCACAGAAGTTAACACGGCAGCGTGCATTGTGTGCGGTGAGCGAGCCGGAAACGTCGCCATACTGCGTATCGCCCCGCGTCGCTTTTGTTTCCGCTCTCGTTGCCCCGATCGTTTTCTGCCCTCACACACGCCGCCCCTTGCCTCCTCCACTCGCCCCTTGCGCCCCTTTTGTTTCGCCCGCCTCGTCTCTTTCGCGAATCTCGCCTCGCTTCGTGGAGAAGAGCGGCGAGGAGAGGAGGGACGTCGCCAAGTTTGTCAGCCGATAAAGGGAACCGGTGTACCCTCGTCTCGCGTGCCACCCCTTTTCTTCAGACTGATTGCTCGCTTGCGGCATGAAGACTCCTCCTCTTGCTGAGTGAGATTTGGAAATTGAGGGTTTTTTTTTGTGTAAGAAGAATGTATTTTTTTTTTTACCATTTGAAGATCGATTAACAAAGATTTAACGTTTAAAGACGTTACATTTTATGTTTGGCGGGTTAACATTTTAGGAAAGTTGTAAATGTTCTAGAAAGTTATGTCTTGGGTGACATTTACAAAGAAAGTTGTAGTTGTAGAATACTTTAGAATATTTTTGTGAAATATTTAGGGACTTGTGTTTTGGAAATTGCGACGATTTAGTCCACCGTGGAGCAAGTAATAAGTAAAAAAGAATTTTTACAGTTTTCAAATTCTTACATTGGACGAAAGGATTGATTTATTAATTTTTTTACTAGTTAGAGAGAAGATTCTGCCCCTCTGATTATTCGCTCGCAGCATCTGTTCTTCGAGATCATCGAGTGCAGTTTCCTTTCGAGTAAACCTTACTCGAGATTTGATATATCTTTTAATAAAATATCTAGTGATAAATACTTGATCCTTCGAGGTACGATTTTTTCGTCAGCTTCCTGAATAAAATGTCATCTTTTTGAAACGTTGACTCAAAAAAAAAAAAAAAAAAAAAAAAAAAAAAAAAAAAAAAAAAAAAAAAAAAAAAAATCCACAGTCCAACTTCAAACCACGCCTAAATTCCAAACGAAACTTCATCCCTGACACGATAACGCTCAACCGTTAAAATTCCAAAGTAACAGAGTGTCAAAATCGACGTGAAAAATGCACGACGCGACGCGACGCGACGATCTCGCCCGGTGAAAAAAAAAAAAGAAAAATTCGCGCGCGCGGAAGTATATACCCGGATTGATTAAATAATAAGGTAAAAGCCGCTATTATTATTCCCTCGTATCGCGCTAAAACACCGCCCTTTGATACCCATTATCACCGTCTGGTTACCTGCCATTAATATCCGATATCGATGCCTATTAGCCAACGCACCTAATAACCTACAACCAAACTATAATGCTCTCAGCACGGCGGCAGTTCAGATTCCAGTGTAGCCGTGCCACATTCTCGAACCAAATGCCAGGCTCGCTTCCCAATAAACGTGTCCCTGTGACTCTGACGCCCCTCCTTTTCCCTTCGGCCAGCCCCCTCCCCCGCGATCACCACCCCTCTGTCGTCCTTAATTCGAGTCAAGATTACAAATTGATTCCGTAGCAGTCTGTGTATGAATCAGGCGTCACGTGTTCGGGACGCACCCCTCGCTTCGGGCACCCTCTCCTCACGCCACCCCCTCTCGTCCGATGGTCGCGCGCGTACACCTACACTAAATCTAAACCAGCCGCGTGTGTACGCCGCGTGAGGGACGGGGGCTTGTACCTACTACCCCGTTTCACACCCGTGTCTATCGTATTTACTGTAGCTTCGATTCACCAACTTCACTTGCGCGCGGATGTTCCTTCGAGTTTTGGAATAATAGTTTGGATACTGGTGTGAAGAAGGGAGGCGGTTGATTGCCAGTCGTGTGTAGGACCGGGGTGGAGATTGATCAGGGTTTTCGAATGCGATGGTTGTTGTCCGTGATATTTTTTTTTTGTTTCTTTAGAGTGGTAGATTGGTTTAGGATTAGAGTTGTATGATAGTTTATGGGATGATGGTTCGAGTATTGGAGATCCTCTGGGCACTTGTATAGAATTGATTTGAATCTTTCTTGAAATTTTGTGACATGACAGTAAAGCTAATATCTATGAATTTTTTAGAGTGGTAGATTAGACACAGGGTTAGAGTTGTAATTTGGATATTGGAGATTTTTGGTCGTGATTCGTACAGGATTCTGTAAGCAACGGCTGCTGTCGTTTGTTTTAGAGTAGATTTCATTGGGATTTGAATCATTAATTCGCGATGATTCGCGTAAAATTAGCACGCAGGTTTATTCGATTTTTCGTACAATGATAAGACTATTCATTGATTGATTTGAAAGATTTACTCGAGATTAGAATTGCAATCTTTAAGTAATAGGTTAGGTATTGCGTAGAATGTTTTTATCGGGCGTGTCAATTGTGTAAGAATGAAAGATTGACCCAAGTACATTGACAAATATATCCAGAATTGTTACTTGTTCAATAACTTAATGAATTCAGGGAAACAACGCATTGAAGAATATTCGCAATAAACTAAATAAATCATTGTATAAAAGAGATTGAAGAGAAAACTTCCCCCACTTTCATCTTCCAGATCCAAACGAAAATTTCGATGGGTCAGCTCTCTCGGAGAGCAACGCGTGTTTTTGAGATCTCGATGCGTGCGCGTTCGTCGTATGATCGATGCCCTGAGCTATTATTACTTGCAGCCCCTTACGTAGCATTGTTACAGACCCCACACAGACCTGATCGACGGGGGTACTGGGCAAAACGAGAGAAAGATGCGTGTGGAAAATCGCCGCTACGTGACAAATCGTAATTGAACAATTTTAGTTTGACACGCGCGGCGATTGGACGCTGTCGAACCTTGGCATCGACGTTCACGAGTTCTCGTTGTTTCTTAATAAAACGAGACGCGAGAGACCAGCATCTCTGTAGGCGCTTGTTAATTGAGAGGGTGGTGATCCGTAATTGATCAAGGGGTGAGCTTCGATTAGCTTCGCGAAGGAATTTAAATCAGATATATTGGAAACGTTTGACTTTGATTAGATACTTTGACTGTAATTTTCATTCCAGTCTTAGTACGTATCAGTGAAAATAGGTTGAAAATCGTAAGCAGGTTTTATATTCATCGTCGCCATGACTTGCAAAAAGAAATTTCTTTTGTTTTTTTCATTTTTTATCTATTTCATGTTTGTTTTCGTTATACACCCCCTAATCAAGAGTTAGGACAAAAGAAATAATGATATTATGATATAATATCATTTTATTTATGATATTAATATTTATTGATTTATTTATTTGTTATTATGGTGTTATTTAGATTTATGATACTAGGTATTTTATTTTTCAGAAAAATATATGAAGAAAATAATTTTTATCTAAAAAAAAAGGGCTTCAAACTGTATGTAGAACAATGAGATGAAAGGATTTTTTTATTTCACTTTAGACAAGTTTAGAACTTTTAACGTGTTTTTTTTTTGTCAATAAATTTCCAAAATATTCATCTATTTAACTTCCAATTTTGACACGTTTTTCATTATAAAATTCTGTACAATGATTTTTTTCCACATTGTCGACAATTTAATAATTCTGAAAAGAGAAAACTTCATTTTGCACCGGCAATAATTAACTTTGAATATTTATAAAAGTTCAGCGGATCAAAATGCCGGAAAGAATTAAAAAAGCAAAATCTGCAGCGCTCGGTATTTTCAATAAACTTAAACCTATCGAAATGATCGAAATGAAAATTTCCCTAATCCCTCATCGTAAATTTCATAAATTCACGATGTGTTCAGTTTTTGAAACTCTGTCCCATTGTTACTTTTTACTGTGCTCTTTATCGTAAATCTTTTCCTCCTCTTTGCATTTCAATTTCTCGTATACGAATTTCATACTTAATGCTCGTCCATAGTTCTCGCGTTAAACGGCGATATAAACTGTCGAGCAAACGTTGTTCGCGCTTAGAAGCCCACCCCATAACGAAATGGCCGTCGAAGACAATGTAATTCGGGATGGCTCATCAAGCTCGGATGAGACAGACTTGGAATCCCCTAACGCTATTACCTCATTAATGGACCTTCCTTCCATCGCTTTCCACGATATGGTAACCCTTCGTCGGCCCCGTCATCCCTTTAAGTTCTGCTGCTAAGTCCTAAGTAAGGTCACCAAGCAATTTCCGGTAGCCATCTTGGCTAACGGCCGCTCCTGTATTTCCTGAACGTGTCTCCAGAACTCGTGGCACATGATCACGTTCCCTTTTCGGCCACACGGTGATTTCTGAAATTGGAAGACGGTTATAGAGGATCGTTCGATAAAAATCATACGTAGATTACTTTTGTATTTAGTAAGAAAGTACTTACGGTTATTTCATCTTTGAAATTAGCTATGTAGTTGACATAGATTTTATTTTTAATTTCTTTTACTAACTTTCGTACAGTGAATTCGAGGGATTGTTGAATGAGATGATTCGATGTAAATCGTACATGGATTTTCTCCAGAAAGATGTAAAGAAGATATAGTTGTAAATATTTTCGAATGAAGTATATTTTTTTAAATTTTTGATTAACTTCTTCATATTAGAAAATAAAATAGTGACTTCGAAGGATGATTCGGTGAAAGTCATACTTGGATTTCTCTTGTGAAGAACACATGGTCATTTCTTCTTTGAAATTAGTTTTTTTTTTTTAATTTTTGAAGCTTTATATTTAACTTTTCGATATTGAATTCGAAGGACAATTGTAGATGATGATTCGATAAAAATCATATGTGGGCTTCTCTTGTTACTTCATCTTTGAAATTAAATATTTTTCTTCAAAACTTTTCAGCTCCTTTACATTTAATTCTCGAGCAAACTTGATTAAATAATATTTTAATTTAAAATTAAGTTTTTTATCATCGTCGTTCTTTCAATTTTTAAAGTTCTCCTGGTATACTACGCAGATCTTGGAAATAAATTTTAATCTATCGCAGTTTAAAAATAAATTTCAATTTACTTTCAAATCCCGAAATAGAGAGTTTCCGAGGAGTTTTAATTTAGAAATAAACAGCACGTGCATATTTCACGTGAATTATGAGAAAGAACATTTCCATTCGTATTTCGAACTTCTTTTTGTGGTATTGAAGAAGAAGAAAAGACGCAGAGATCTCAGAAATAGGCAAACTAAACATCTCCAGACCAAAAATTAGAACAATCCAACAGCTGGTAATTCCTTTCGTAGTTAATTCCTTCTTTTTCGTTTTTTTTCTTCTCGACTGATTTCCAGTTTCCGTGGAGAAATATCGGTGAAATCGGCGTGTCGTGCCGCTAATAGACTCCGAACGGCTAAAAGAGAGGAGGGGAAAACGAAGGAAAGAGAAAAAAAATTGGGAACACGACCAATAGAATTAATTGAATATCGGAGCAAATATTAATTAATTACATTCATTCGGGTGAAACGGGCTTGGCCGGAGGCAATCACAGTTTGAAAGACACCGAAAAAAAAGAAGGGAGTTGGGGGGAGTGATAAAGGGGTGGACAGAGAGAGATGGAAGAACGAGAGCGAGAGAGAAAGAGAGGGAGAGAGGGAGAGAGAGAGAGAAAAGCGAGAGGTTGAAATCGGGGGCGTGGGTAAAAATTCGCGATCGAACTTGCGCGGCCTCGAGCGGGCGAACGCGGTGTTTTTCGCAAAAAGTAATGACGGTAGAGACGATAATAATCCGTTTAATTGGCGCACCGACCAAATCCAGGCACAATGGGATTAATTTGAACCAACAGCACTGTTCGCAGCGGTGGCCGCCGCCTCTCCACCACGCATGATTTATTTTATTAGAGTAGCTGCGCTTCAATCAAACAAGCTGGCCATCATTAGAATCGCAAAATACGCCGCTCCAGAGACACTAATGAGACACGGATTAGCGGTCGCGAATTTCAACGGCGAGGGAAAAAAAGAAAAGAGAGAGAGAGAGAGAGAGAAAGAAAGAAAGAGAAGAGAAGGAAAATATCCTGTGTGTGTCATGTATTGGCTATGTATGTGTGTGTGTGTTTGCTGTTCGATGATGAAACGAGGAAATGGCACTTGATTTTCTCTACCCTTTTGTTTTTCGTCTCTAGTTTTTTCCTTTTTTTCTTCTTTTTTCTTTTTTTTTTTATTTTCGTTTTAAATTCCGTTATTAAGGGACGAAAAATCGTGTAGAATTCTACGTGTATTAGAATTAACTTCGTACATCGTGGATGATTTTCGTGTTTGCGAGTTCGAGTCCTTGCGGATGGCAGGTTCACGTTGATTTTGGAAACGAAATAAATAAAACGAAGCTTATAGCCGCACCTGGAAGACAGACGCCTGTTGATCTGAAAATCTTTTTATTCGCAACGCAACGTCTGACTGAACGCACGAAGAATTTGCAGTTTGTTTTGCGATCCTCTCGAATTTACTATTACTTGAAATTACAAGATCCAAATGATGGAAACAATTAATGTAACTATATAGAATATTTATTGATTTACTGACTCGCAGAAGTATTCCTATTATCCTCTCACAACTGCCCATGTTTTCAATATGTCAAATTAAGTCATTTAATGTCACAAAAATTTAATAAAAACGTGATAGTTAGAAGCATCGCGCGCTGCTTGATCACGAGGCTTGATTTCAAAGCGATTGAATATCGTTGCAGACGGAGACTTTCGGACGGACGCGAGTGTTAATTCCATTTTAACTCTCGTCTCTCCCTATACGGATCCGAAATTACCATCTAAGACCGATGCATATTTCATGGCGTTTCGCAGCCTTCGTAGAAACCTCGAGTCTAAAGATTCGCTTGATTTATAATTTAACGCCCCTCTTCCCCTCTAATATCGATTGTCTAGAGACTACTTTAATGAGCATCGTGATATATACGCACGACAGTATACCTCTTTCCCTTCGATATTTCACGCTTTCGTTTTTTTTTTTCTGATTCTATCAGTTTTCTTCGAAGAAGCCTTCGCCTTCTGACTTTCCATTTTTGTCGGCTTCGCGTGGAATTATATTGGATTGTTTTAAGAATCGTTTGTCGTTTAAAATTGTTCGTTAAAACTGAATTTTTCTAGTTGAAGCTTTGCGAATTTGACAGAGTTTCGTAAATTTTATTGATTTCAACATTATTTTCAGAGTGAGTACTTGCAGAGAGCATGAGCCAAATGTAGCACTAATCGTAGCAGATCGTATTTTGGATAAACGTGTCAACTTTTGGCAGATTAACGTGTGAATTATTTAAATTCAAACGGAAACTCAAAATTCGAAAACATTCTGAAAATCATCCCAATGCAACATTTCCAGTGGCATTAATCCATTGGATGATCGAGCAATAATTTATCGTAATACACAAATATTTTCAGTTCTTTGAAATTTCCAAACAGAGAGCGTAATGACGAAGAAATACGTAAGAGAATTCTTCAAATTTCTTTCCTTGGATCTGTTATTAAGAAATAGAATTTGATAATATGAACTGAGATTACTTCGAAAGACCATAAAACTTCTGAAATGTATAGCCGTACATTCCTCCAGCTGTTTTGAAAAGCGAATTAAAGTCATCACCATATCTGTTTCAATTCAACGAGCTTCTTTTCCCTTTTCTCCATAATAAGTTATACTAATTATTACGGATGATGAAAGAATTTGTCACGCAAAGAGACTACAGAAATTAAACTGACCAACTTTTTTTTTCTTTTTTTTTTTTAAAGAATAAATCGAAATCATGATTATTCCGATACCTTCCTCCGTTCGACAGCCGTCTTTTCTTCTTTCGTTCGAACGCACCCTTGGCAAACAGTCGCACAGAACTTCATCCCCTCTAATTCCTTGAGCATCAACTTTCAAGCCGACAACCCACGAAACGCAAACACGATAATTCCCATATACGGATTCTTGCCTCTGCACAAAATTCTGATTGCTCGACAAACACGTACAAGCCAACCCCTTGGGTTGCCCTCCGTATATGTAATACTCTCCAAAACGAATAAATAGAAGAAGAAGAAAAAAAAGAATCGTACGAAGATTATCATCCTTCAAGAGGATGAGACAGAGAAAAGCAGTGACGACAGGATTACGAGAAAAGAAGAAACGATTACAAGGGGAAGAAGATGAACTGTCAGTCGAGGCAGAGAGAGAGAGAGAGAGAGAGAGGCAAACGTTTATCGAACGTTAGTCTCGTGGCGCGTCTCTATGGTGCACAGGCTGCTTCATGGTGCCCCGCAGATAAACGTTTGTGTGTGCAAACATAACCAGAAGGGATAGACTAGCGGCCAACCCCCGTGTCTCGTTCGGTGAAGAAAGAAAGAAAGAAAAAAAGAAAGAAAGAAAGAAAGAAAGAAAGAAAGAAAAAGAAAAAAATTATTCCCATGACATGCCTCGACGTGGTCTTTGTGCTTTTTGACGTGTTAATCGTATAGGTCGTGCAACGGGGATGAATCGTCTATCGGGGATGAATTATCCGGCAGAGTTGGAAAGTAGAGGGGAGGGGAGAAAAAAAAGAGAGAAGAGGAGCAGATGCGTGTGTGTCGTCTGGTCCGGAACACGCTCGTGGGCATTCGCTCGAAAATTCTCTCTCTTTCTCTCGGCCCGCTCTTCGCCAAACTTTTCCTCCCTTCTCGCTGTAACTGTATCTGGAGTTCGTTGGGAGTTTCGAAAGATTTCGAGACCTTGTTAGTAGGCGACTTTCTTCGATTCTTGGATCTTGGCGAGGAAATTTCAATGATCCGGTTTCTTCACAGAGGGGGAGAGAGTGTACGGTCGTCTTTAATTTTTTTTCGTGAATTTTAATTTAGCTACAGCTCGTTATTTAAATTATTTTATCCTAGTTCGTTTGAATTGGGTTCATTCGAGTTTGTGTTTAAATTTATTTCATTTGTTATTAGTAGCAATGACATGTATCGATTACATTTATACGCGCAGATCGCACGCAGAATTTTCATTTAGTTACGGTTATTTAGATTATTTGTTAGATGTACATTTACTTCATTCGTTATTAATAATACTACAGTATCCCTTATTTTATAAGCTGCAACTTCACGTGTTTATGCAGAAGTTTATTTCAGTTAAATTTATAGCTGCTTTAATTCATACTATTTTATTTAATGAAATTAACCGTATGTAGTTAATTTTTATTTGATAGTTTTTCGAAAGAAGCACAGATCTTTCAAACCTTCTTCTGTTCTAAATGTTGCCACGACAGGAAGCAACAAAATCGCACGGAATGGTGGAGCAGAAGATTCGCGGTATTAAAACGACGCATTCACAAGGACAACAGCATTCATCACAGATTTGTTCGAATGAAAAACGAATGAAAAACTCCGATTAAATCCAACATGAAATTACTCCTCTGTAAAGTAATCTTGTCAGTGATCCAACGAAAGGATCCAGCATCTCGTTCACGGAAACCATTCGACTCAACGGCCTGTAGCGTACTCCGAGAACGCTAATCTTGGTAGAAATTTCAAGAGATCAGGTGCAGTTGGCAAACGCGCACGGTAATCTGTTTGTTCAAACGTTCACGAGCCTCTTCTTCGGTAGACACGTCGGCGTAGACGCGTTTACACGCCCCTCTGGAAACTAATTCCGCCTCTTTGAGGCTTCGGGGATAGTTTAGTGAAAGTTTAAGACGAGCTTGGCACACGACCCGCAGGCTACGCGCGGGGGTGGGATAGGCCTTCGTGGCGCAAAAGGGAGCGAAACCCTCGAAGAGTTGACCAACGTGAGCCATCTGTCGTTACGAGGGTGAACCAGTGCCACGTACAGGGTGAGAGACGTGTGTTTCCTGGAAGATGTATCACCGCGAGGGTGAAACTGTTGCGGAGGCGTTAAACGTTGTCGAAAGGGTTTTATTTATTCGTGTATTTCGTTTGGTTTATTTCGTTAAATATGTCGAGGTTCTTCTTTGTTTGAACATTCGAACATTTAGATCAGATAGTTGAGACTTCCATCTTTCACGGTGATTTAAATTCTGACGAATTTTTCAGCTGATTGCACTTATAATCATATTTTAGAACGTTTTGGATATCTGTATATGTTTGAACTTTAAAGTGCATCAAAAATTCACGGTCCAGTTATCAATGATCGTAGCGTTTCCTTCCAAACTATTAAAATTTTAGACGCTTAATTATATTTCGTATTTTATATTCTCCATGTCAATTGAATTAAATGTTCCAAAATTGACTAACATAAGCTGAAATCAACATAGCCAGTGGCTCGATATCGCCAATAATTAAGATTAAACGGAAAATTTGCCGCGAATCAAATCGGTGAAACGCACACGATCGTAAACAAACCCTTACCTCTCACCCTAATGGCCATCCCTTTTTCCCTTCGCCGCCATTGAACAACCGCAAATTCGCGAATGTAACCAAAGCGTAAATGCAATACGACGCGTTATTAACCGTACACAGTTTGCGTTTCTAAATCAACCTCGGTCTCGCTCGAACGAAACCGAAAGCAGAATAGCTGACTACAAGACCGCAACTGTTCACCGTGAACTGTAGACCAGAACAGCTGACTGCGCGACCGCAGCGTTCACATTAAGAACCGGCTATCACATCCAGCACGCGTTGCGAGGTTCTACACGTCGACCGCTATTCAGTCGAAAGAAAAGAAGAGAAATAGAAGATCTCGCGACTGGATGAAGAGGAGGACAAAAGAACGAACAGAAAAGAAAAGAAAAGAAAAAAAAAACAGTCGAGCAGGAGAAATTGCGAGAAATTTTCGGGGAGATGAAAAACCACGCGGTGCAGTGTTTTCTTGATGTACGATCGTGGATCTGACAGGCGTTTGGAAACGGAGAATAACGAGATGACGGCTACTTCAAAGTCGGGCTCGTTCCCGCGAAAGCTGAGGGCACTCGAAATCCCCAAACATCTGTCAGGTATCACTCCCCCTAGTGAGCCAGTGTCCGCGTTAAATCAGGTGAACGATTCGCACAAAGAACGATCCGTACCTCCTCTCGAGGACACTATCGTCCGAGTGCAACATCGTGGAAGTCTTCTTCCACGTTTTATTTATTTTCTTTTTTTTTTCTTTTTTCGTCTTCTTTTTGATCTCCGGTGTCCTGCTTTTTTTCGCGCTCTGCTCACGTGTCGTTTTCTTTATAGATGATTTTGTTCGTGTTGGGGAAGGGATGAAAAATTGCTTTGGAGAGGCATGCGATTTTTGTATGTGATTTGCAGATGGAAATTTCTGTGCCTGAGAATATTGCACTTTGTGATATAAATACGCAACATGAGTGTAACTATGTAAATAGTTAATCAATAGATATGATTGTATATTATATTACAATATAAAGAGAGGGGGGTAAATCTGAATTTCGCAATTTTCAATTTTTATCGAGTTTCATTCTCAACCTCTGTCATAAAGAATATAAAACAGAAAGGAAAATCCGACAGAAATTGGCGAGCTGATGATAGCATTCGAGATAGTATCGACAATATTTGAACGCAAGAAGTTTATTACTCGAATGAAAAAAAGATGCCAGAATTCTCGATTTCAACACGCAAGATCTCATTCACTCTCGTGCATCGTAAGCCGCTCTTTCTTTCAACTCGCCAATTTTTAAAACATGATTCAAAGAAACTCTGCCAAATCTTCACTCGTCACAGTCTCGATTATCTTCCTTTACGCTCTTCCTGCCTCTCCCTCTAGAAAAAAAAAAAAAAAAAAAAACACCCGTCAGAGCTCTGAATTTCTACGCAAAGAATTCGCATGCGCGAAATCACATTTCGCGAGCCGTGCATTGGCTTAATGCAAAGACAGAGAGAGAAAGCTGGGCACAGGCAAGGACGACGCTTGGGTCCCTAATTGGTAGTCACGGCTCGTCCCTAGCTATCGGCATTCTCGTACAACAGCACCGGCCGCGTAAACCGGTAATTCTATTGCGTATGAATCGCGAATGCCTGGGCCCCCGCCGGTCTCTGGCGCGTGTTTGCCAGCTGCATCGTCCTTTCTCTACGCGCAAACCCTGGGTCACTGGCTGGCGTGTGCCCCCCTTTCGCCGAAAGTTATATCGGAGTAATCAGCGGCGCATTGTTTTACGAGCCGGTGAATCGGAACGACGATTGAAACGGCGATCACGACGCGCGATGGTCAACCAGACTAATCTGTCGGCCATAGAGGAATCGGTACGCTGTGCAGTCTATTTTTTCTTTCTTTCTATTATTTCTTCTCTCTCTCTCTCTCTTTCTCTTTTTCGAGCAACTACCACCACGTACGTGGCCTCAAGTGGCTGGCCACTGGCCAAATCGGCGAAACATTTTTTTTTCTTTTTTTTTTTCTTATTTCTTTTTTCGCCGGGGCAAAAAATTCCGGCGGCCCTGTTTGAAAAATGTTTCATCGCGACAGGGGGAGAGCCGAAGCCCCTGCGTGTTGTCGGGTGACTTTTTCGGGCCGATGTCGAGAGCCCAGCCCTGTGAACACCCTTCAACAGGTGGTGTTTAAGTTTCTGGAATTTAATAAGCCGACGTCCGCAGCCGGAACTCGGTTCACCGTTCCGCCTGCTTTCGTCTCCTCTTTCCGTTTCTCCGAGTTTTAGTCGGATACTTGGATTGGCCGAGGGTGGTGGTGGATGATTTAAGATCATAATGGCCGAGGAAAGTTTGAGCGACGTGTGTGTTTATAGTTGACGGTAGATTGTAGATTTTTTTTTTTGCATCTATCGAGGAATTTGAACGTACAGAGATAAATAGAATGCATAAAATACAACAACTGTGATATTATGGTACATAAATGCGTATATGTTATTGGTAGACTTTGAATTTTCATGCATTTATCGAGAAATGTTGAAAATGCAATAGCTGTGATATAGTATGATACAGTACACGGTAGTCGTAGTATGTGGTAGATGCTAATTTCTAATTATTTAGATACTACTAGTTACATCTTTAATATTGCTGTACCAATAATCGAGACATAATATCTGAAGTAAAACAACAGAATACATGAAAAAAATCCAAATCTACTTAGTTCAAAAATCTATCGAAACCTTTTATATTTCATTAAAGTCGATCCTTCCTCCATTTGCTCCGTGCACCGTTAAACAACTGAAAATATCGCGAAACAGAACGAGAAAGAAAACAAAAAGAGATTCTTGGCGATGAGCATATTTCCATTGATCACCGGTGAAATCGTAATCACCAGGCGGGGCGCACTTATTTTGCTTCATTTCACTCAACGGCCAGCATTTGTTTATTGGCCGCGAGTCACCGTGGCGTCGATATTTACGCGAGATTTCCGGTAGCTAGGGGCGTTCGTGTCGAGTCGTCGGATCACTTTGAAGATATTTGTCGGATCGCTGGCCAGACAGCGGCCCGTCTCGCCGTTGATTAGCGGTCGAATCAGTCGTAATTGTCTGTAACCGAAACAGAATTATCGATCGGGGTCTCCCTTTCAACCCCCGTGCCAAATCCCCCGCAAACGCTTCCTGCAAGTCGCGCGTCCCTGCGGTGTCGCCCTGATAAAAAAGTCATTAAACCCCTGCCGCAATTATACCGGAAAATATACGCACGTTCTCTGGCCGGTACAGTTTTTCCACGACATTTTCGAAACACTGGTCAAAACGCACGTTTTTGCCCCGGCGGTGTAAAAATACGGTACTTCGTTTCACTACCGTGAATAACGTAATGCCGGGTGTATTTGTGTAACAGTTCTCTGAAATTGTCACTCTTGAGGGTAGGATTTTTAATATTTATTTATTTAAAACTTATTCCAAAATCTATTATTTTAGTGTTGTTTGGTGTTGTAATATTTTAAGTAATAGATCGTTCGTTTTCATGAAAATAAAAAATTGATTGAATTGAATTGGTGATTGTGTTCAGTAATGAACTTCTTCGTGTTTTCCATTTCTTTAGAATTCTTTAGAAATTCCCCCTTTTGCTAAATTTTATTTTCGTAGCTTTAAATTCTTAATTCTCAGAAAAATCTCATTATTTATGGGATGGTTCTATATTTATGTAAATTTTAAAGGAAACAGAAACAGATGTAGAGTACATCTGAATATGCATAAATATAATATATTTATGCGACGGTATGAGCTTCATTTCTTTGCACGTGTGCCACGAATACATTGATGTTATAATAAATTTTTGAAATAATTAGTTCTGCGTTGTACAATTTTGTGCATTTACGGGGATTTCAAAAAGATAGAAATTGTTAATTTTTAAATTGATGTTATTTAAATATATAGACGCATTTTTTTAAAAGTTTGCAGTTGTTTATGCGTTATTCCTAAAATTAAAAACACAGAATTTAAATAATAGGTAGTACGTAAACTGCACTGCCCATTATAATATTTACTAGTGAAAGAAATTTCTGCACGGGTCTTATTTTCTTTAGTTATTCTTTTAAAAACATAAACTTGTACGAATAAATTACAGCAATTTTTTTTTTATAAAAAAGAGACGTATTTTAACGTGTTTGTTAAATGTGTTAGAATTGGGGCGTGATTTAATTCCGTCGAATAAATATCAATCTCCACTTACACTTTTGATCTTCCGATCCTTCAATTGAATTTGTATTACATTATAAGTGAAATTATCACTTATAATGTAACTCAACACAATTATTAATGTCTACTGAGGAAAATTGCTTTGGATATTTCATACATCGTTGTACATTGTTGTACATTTTAAGTATTCCGAATTTAGCAATCACTGCGGATTCGAGGAGTTGAAAAGAGAGCAAAAGAAATTTGCAACATAGTTGAACATTCCAAGAATGTTTGGTCTTTCAGAACCACTGTAAATTGTCTCCTTCCGTCATCCACGTGCATAACACTACTTAAGGAACCAGCCTCCGCTTTTCAAGTGGCTGGCACCCTAGCGCAGAAACACGCGAGCGAACGAGCGCCTCGGACAATTCATTTAGTATCGGTCCGTGGAAACTTTATAATCACCCTGTACAGAGTCGCGGAGAGGCATCGCGAGGGTAGTTGGTGTGCCCGGAGGGTTGGTCGACGGTTTCAGCGCGAGGGAGCGGACCAGCCGATGGAGAGAGAGAGAGAGAGAAAGAGAGAGAGAGAGAGGGTGTACTAGTCTGACCAGGGGCGGTGGGGACGGACACATATACCTACCCGTGTTAGCAACCCCATTGATCTGGCGGTGGACGCGGCAAAAACGAGCTCGAATAGAGGAAGGGTTGGGGGTTGGCGAACCCCCACACACATTGGCGCCTGTACGTATGTATGTGTGAACTGGTGGTGGGAGGTGGTCAGTTGCGTGGGACGAGGGCCACGGGGAGAGGGAGGAGGAGGTGGTCGAGAGTGGGTGGCGGTTGAAAATTTGCGGAGTGCCGAGCTGCACTGGCAGAGTAATCTCTTCTCTTTCTAGCCCTCTTCATCTCCCTCTCTTCTTTCTCTTTCTCTCCCTCTTTTGGTCAGCAGCAATGGTACACCCTCTACTCGTTCCTCTTTATCTCTTTATATCTGGCCACGTCTGACCGTCTCTCTCTCTTCTCTCTCTCTCTCTCTCTCTCGTTGCCTGGCTGCCACGCTCGCTGCCCGTTTCACTCTTTGGACGCGAAGCTTTCGTTGGTCCTAGCCAGTGTGGCGGATCAGTGTGCCGCGTTACGGGTAACTATATCTACTCACTCTCTCTCTCTCTCTCTCTCTCTCTCTCGTACGCGTACGCGTGTGTGTGCATGCTCACACATTGCGGCACGAGGTGGAGGAGGAAGAGGAGGAGGTAACACAGGCCGACTGCAGCCTGGTGGAAACTGGTGCGGAGTGGCAACGGTGAAAACGCGGCCTACCCATTCGTCCTGTCGAGATTCGGTCGGTTTGTTGGCCCCGCGATATATGGATGGATTCTGCCAGCAGCCTGCTACTCTCTTGCTCTCTTCGCACACACGTGGCAAGGGGCAGCAGCACACCCTCTCGTCCACTGCTCTGTCTCTTCTCTCTTCACTCGTGTCCGCCACGATATCAGCCTGGAGAGACTATCTATTTCACTGGGTTAGCGTTACGCTCTACGGGAGTGTGTACTCTCCCTCTCCCTCTCTCTCTCTGTTTCTCTCTTTGGTCATCTCTCCCTGGAGCATAGGCAGATCTCTCACGTTGCTTCACTTACCAAACGTCGTTGAATGCGTGGATCCATGGTTTGTTTGATCACGGTGGATTTTAGTCGACTGAAAGCTAGGAAGAATTTTGATCGGTATAAACCGTGGATGCTTCGGGTATCCGAATCGAAAGTTGCGGGGCACAGGGGATGGAGGAAAGTTTAATTACCGTATCTCGCCTTGCACGAGTTCAGTCTCATGGCAGAGGATAAGGAGAACTTTGTGTTGTGTTGTGTGGTGTTAAAATGGCGGGGACTCGGAAATCTTGGAGTTTTGGAGAAATTCGGAAATGATTTCATGGCCTTTCGATCATTTTACTTGCACGCGAGATTTTCAACGTCTTGTACGTTTTTAGTTGACTTGAAGAATTTATAATTAATTTCAGTAGAATTTTAGTAACTGTCTAAATACAATATATCGTATATATTTAAAGTACGCACAATGTTGCACACATGCGTATTAATAATAAAATAATTAAATTCACTGCAGCCTATTTATATAGGTAAACGAATGTATGTATATTGCTTTGCTTTATTGTATCTATTTCTTTTTAACACTACTTTTCACAGTCAATAAATACTCAATATCATGTATAATAATGTATAAATTATTAACATGTATGTGTGTAATAATTGAGACAGTATTTAAGTATTTAAATCTCTCGAATCTCTTATTTTTATCAAAAACACTGAAAAATTTCAAGTGATCTCGATGAAATTGCCAGGATATTATCAAATTTTATTTTTTAATATTGAGACTATGAAAGGAGATTCATCACACAGAGGAAAATATTTATGATAGACTATTGTACAATGATAGTTGTACACGCGTTCAATTTCTACATACAGCGTACAAAAACATTTTAAGCGAGGAAAATATCCTTGTTAAAACGCGGAACGTTCAGCATCGCAAATGATCCTAATTCAGTTTCATACAGAAGTTTTCGACGGTACGGAGCAGTCTTCAGACACTTGTTGCTAAGGAAGTAATAATAATTCCAGCGGTAAAAAGAGAGGAACAACGTTTATTGTCGACGCTTCCGAGAGGATGCGCGAAATGAGTGTGGAATATTTCATTCACTGATAAACAGGAAAGCGAAGGCTTTCGGGAGAATTCCAAATCGTCGACCAGAGTCTCTAAATTTTTGTCTCCTCTCGCGTGTCCCTATTTTCGTTCTACACCGAAGATTACCGTCTCCTTCCGACCAGCTGTCTCGCAATTCTCGCGTTTGGCTCGCTCGAACATGAAACATTAATTTCCTCTCGTTACGAGAGAACGTTTCGCGGCAACTCACAAAAGATGCACGCATGTGAATGTTTGACGCTCCGTCAAAAAATTCTACGCCCCTGCGTAACAAAACAATTGCCCTCCCCTACGCGAGTATCAAAAGTTATTCGCGTTTAATCTCCCCTGTGCCCGTGTTTAACAAAAGGACACACGCGTTTGCTCGTCCATCGGACAACGTTCCCAGGATCGTGTCTCGATTCGCGAAGGAAATCGAATCGACCCTTCATTATCCCTCAATTTTATCCACGCAAATGCGCCGCTGGAACGAGATGCGCGCGTCCACGAACGAGAAGAACGAGGGGTGGCCAGAGGGTGGCCGAAGGAAAATCAGCCGGATTGAAAAACTGATGGAATCGACTGGTGTGTCCATCGACTGGCGTGTGCCGTGTACATACACGCGTGCACGGTGTGCGCTGGCCTGGGACACAGAGGCGAAACGCGCGAGTGCGAGCGAGCGAGCGAGCGAGCGAGAGGATTGGAATTAGCCGGACGAAGACGGATAGAAAGGGACACCGGGGGCGGCTCGGTCGGCTCGTATTATAAAAATCCACAAAATAACCGACGCGGTGGCCATTAGCGATGCTCTTTTAACCCTCGCCATTCAGGTCTCGCCCTCGTGATGCGTGTAAATTTTCCAGCGGTGGTCGCTCTCTGGCTACATTTTTCGTCGAGTGCCACTGTGTGTATTGCCGACCCATAGCAACCTCCTACCCCTCGGCCAGCCGCGCGCACACCCCCTCCACCACCGCCCCCCTTCACTCGCTCCCTCGCCCATCCAAAGAACCCCCCTCGAATCACCCCTGCCCGGTGGTAATCCGACTGGCTAGCCACTCGCGCCAACAAATACCCTCACCTTCGGCCACCCACTGCCACCACTACCGCCCCATCCCCCTTTTCCCTCTGCCGGCTCTCTACCCCCTTTTCCTCTCTTGTTCGCTGCTGGCTTGGCCAATCTCTCGCTTCAACCCCTGCGGTACATCTCTCCCTCTCTCTCTCTCTCTCTCTCTTTCTGCCACAGCCCTCTCTCTGCTCGCTCGTTCGCTCGCTCTCCACACACTCCACTCTCGGCTTGCACACATCGCGTGGACGCGACTCATCCCATCCGTGACCCAACCCGCGGTACACTCTCTGGTGAACCACCCCCGACACCCCGAACACCGCGAAATGCGCGCCGTTGGCCTCGTACACGGGCCACCACACGTCGACGGGAAAATTTTTCACGGCTACTTCCGCCTCTCCAGAGAAGGCCAGCGCCGCTAGATCGACCGGGATCCCGCGATCCGACGATCAACCTAACACACAATCTCTCTCTCTCTCTCTCTCTCTCTCTTTCTGTTGCTGTCACCCTCTCCCCTACCACTTCCTCCCGTCCCCGCGGTATTCGATGGTTCCGTGGATCGAGGCTAGAACCAAACCCCTCTCGCGCAGCGTTAGCCAGAGCCAGCAGGACACGATTTTCGTCGTAGCCTGTCTGACGTTGTTTGTTCGACGTCGTGCACGCTGTTTGCTATTTTTTCCACGTTCTTTTGCTCTTTCTGTCTCTCTCTCTCTCTCTGTCTCTCACTCTCTTGATATATATGTGTGGCTGTGCGTGTGTGAGTACGGGTGTATGATGTGTCTCTCCGAGCGTTTCGAGATTGGTTCTCTTCCATTTTTCGACCGGGCCGGTTATGAATCCGGGGATGAGAAGGACAGAGGAATGGAAGGTTTATTGGTAATGACCAGAACGATCGGTCAGTTCGTTGTCGAGATGTTGCTGTTCTCTTTGTGGTCTTTAGTGGGTTTTGAGCGGCGATTTTTTGGGGGATTTAGCGGGAATTTCTGGTCGATCGTGGTGGTATTCAGTTGACGTTGAGAAACTTGTATTTTATAGATCTCTTTGTGTACGGGGATTTCATTGCTTGATGAAGTTTGAAAATTAGCGAACTTCTGTTGAGTATATCGTAGTAATGTTTTAAATTATTTCAAGATTTTTTTTCATACAGGAGTATTGTCTTCTATTTGAGTTAAGTGTGTTTGAAACTATTCATTTCTTTTTCGTATTTCTGCGTAAAGGAACTACGATATATGTTTGGAGAAAATCTGAAGAAGCGTGTGTTTGCGATCTTTCATCACTTTGGAAATTTCATTTCTTCTTTCTTTCTTCTGTTAAGAAAGAAAAGTTAAACAATTTTCGTCTCTCTTATTAAAATCATAAGATCTGCTCAAAGAGAGTTCAGAGAAAAAACATTCAAAAATCAGATAAATGTTCTACTATTAGATCACTAGTTTAATATTAGTTTCATCTTTATAAATGCTTATATAATAATTTTCAAAAATTCTGATCTAAAATTTGTAAAATTTAACATTTTATCGGTTTCATGTTTTATAAATATAAATAATTCGTATCTTTTTAAATATATAGATGGAGGATTATTCGATTTATTAAATATTATAACAAGTACTGTATTTTATATATTCTTGTATACGTGCTCTTTTTATTTCTCCAGAAATATATGAAAATTCGTAGTTTACTATTATATTGATTGATACTATTTTCAATTCTAAAACGATTCGCCAAAATTTCAATCAAAAGTATGTGAAATTAATCTGACAGAATTTAAATAAATAGTAGCTTACATTCATTTTTATTTCTTCAAATTTTCTATAATTACATATAAATGCTCAATGTGTAATTAATAATATCAATATTAGTAAACTATTAACATTAAATAATATTAATGTTAATAAACTATTGTAATAATTCGCAATCTACGTATAATGTAACTATAAATATCAATTCACAGTCTATTGATAAACTCTTACAACAATTTGCAGTCTATAATAAACCATTATAAATGTAAATTCGCCGTCTATTACAACAATTCGTAGTCTATAATAAACTAGATATCAAAAATAGAAATTCAGAGTCCATAATAAATTTCCAAAATTTGAAATTCGCACTAGTTTAGCAATTCGCGATCTATAATAAACTGTTGATAATTTTATCGGAAATATGAGCTGTGTTAGTGAACTCTTATCTTATAGAAACTCGCAATCTCTAGTGACCTATTGAAAATATATATTCGTACGTCTGTAAAAAAAAAAAAAAAAAATAGTCTGTAACAACCCTTAAAAATTAAAAATATAAACTCGCAATCTACAGCGAACCATCAAGACTATTAAATTACGAATACCACCATGATCTCAAAACAGTGTACTACTAATAATTAATTTTCCAAAAGAAATTCAACGGGGCTTGAAATCCCCCCGACGATGGATGTTCTTTCTTTCTTTCTTTCTTTCTTTCATTTTTTTCTTTCTTTTTTTTTCAACCGCGAAAAAACACGCCACGTCGTCGCTTAAATATCCGAATAGTATATCTCGCGATGTAGACGCGACCATAATGGGTTAAAGTCCATCGACGTGGTTGGCTACGTGACGAGCGCGAGCATTAACTAAAAACCGAACCGAGTGGTTCGCTCGGCGAACCCACGATGGAAACGATGGACGAGGAGTGGCGGCGGGGGCCGAGACGAGGATGCCAGAGGACCGTGACAGGTACTGCGTTGGACCTCGCTTTAATGTACAAACCGAGCACAGTGTGTACGTGTACACGAGACCGAGCGCACGCTGTTCGACGCTGGAAAATGCCGATCCACGTTCATCATCCCCTCGCTTGCCAGCCATCAATGATAGTCTGCCATAATTTCGCAGCCGGAGAAAGAGCCCTTAATTACATTTGTCACTTCAGCGTTTCTTGCGCCTCGATGGTAATTAATTTTCGCAAGTGGAAAATTACAATTCCCCGCCGGAATGAAGCCTCGAACTTTTTCGTCAAATCGTAGAACGAAGGAGGATCTTTTTTTTTTACTCGTCGAACGTGCATACGTTTCGTATACATTTCAGTACATTGCGTGCAAAAGTGTACTTGTTCTGCAAAAGTACATGTTCAAGCTATTTTCTATTTCGCACGCGTTGTTTGAGATCATGTTTCTTATAAATAGTTTTCAATGTTAGTCAAACTTTTCAGTTCAATGAATGAAGATATAAAGCACTTGTTACGCTATTTAAGGAAGGTACTTTTTTTTTTTCTTTTTTTAGGAGAAAGTTTAAAAAGCAAATGAAATAATAATAAATTATACTTATTGTTAGTAAGAGTTCGTCACAGAATAGATGATTGGTAAAAATTACTAGCTGTCACGTTGCTCACGAATATATATATTTGAATTATAACGCTGTATAGATACACTTCAGTATGACGAATAACAGTCTCTCGCTTACATCGTCAAATCGTCGAAACCTCAAAGTACCTCAACGTACGATAAAAATCCTCGTTGTTTATATTGATCGTTCGAATACTTTCATCGGGCAGCGTGCACGCGTGAAAATTAAGGTGTCAAAGGATGAATTTTACCGATCAATCCCGCGTGCCACCGTTATCTATCGGACCGATTAATAGCAAATTCCCGTCTCCGCAATCAACGCGTCGCATGAAACATGAATAAAAATGATGCGGTTCGTCCGATTAATCGGCAACAAGCCGCCGCGGCAGCCGCTATAAATACAGGATACAGGAAGCGCCGGATCATTCGTAGACGGATAATTGGTTTTTTGTTTTTCGTCCTAGCCCCGGCTGAAATTAAAGTTTCATTTTGCTAAAGCGGGTGCCGCTTGTGTGGCGTGTTGTTCGTTGAACAGAGAAGGTGGAGAGGGAAGGCCGCGACGGAATTAGAGATGAATAGCTGTGACAGGGCGACTCGTTCACCAGCGATAACACATTGCGGCGACGAGTTGGTTCGTTGGCGCCTGTATCACGGTTTACGTTTTGGTGGTCTTCACGGGTTCCATATCACACGGGTTGTTTGTCTTCTGGTATCTGGCCCTCGTAATCGCCCGCCGGGAAACTCTCGTCCGAGAAGGGACGTGCTTCTTCTCGTGATCCTATCTTTTCTTTCCGTAAGCAAGCTATAACGCTCGTGAGTTTCTGATACTCGCGGTTTGAGAGTGGAGATCAAGCTACGTAAAGAAATTAAGTTTCGAGTGGATAATTTGTTCGTTTTCGTGTTTTGCGATCGATGGACGTGAAATTGGGATTGCTTTTAAAGTTGAAATTAGTTTTGTGGACAGTGATTCAATACGTTGGATAATTAACTTTCTATAACACCTGCAATCTTTATCGCGTTAGAAGATAATGGTTGTTACAGATGTAACTAATGTAATATCTCGAATGGTTCTTTCTATTTGAAATTGATTTAATATTTTGTAAGATGATAGCGATGCTCTTCGTTGAATGATTAACTCTTCGTACTAGTCGCAATTTATTATTTTATTATTGTCTCTGCTATAAGATTAATCCCTTTTTAAATTTAACATTTTGTTTGCCGTTCGATCAGTTTGTATCACCAAATATTGTACCCTTTTTAACTCTAGAACTATCGATGACTAAAGCATCAAAAATTTCCATCAGAGACGTTAAATTAAAGAAACAGAAAATCTTTATGATACAATAGGATACACAAGATTTTATTTATGTATTTTACGAAGGAACATTCAAGTTTCCAAAAATACACTGTTTTTTGTATCTATGAAATATCTAACAGAAATTTTGACAATTTCGATAGTTCTAGTGTTAATATTGAGCTCAAAAATTCGTTCAGTATTTTTTCATTAAAATGTACAGTTTTAAAAAATATAGAAAAATTAAATATTACAATTTTAAATCGTTGCTTAGTATTATATCAACGATATAAGATTTCTTGATTAGTATATCTTTACCTGAATTCTACAATCTGCAGTTTTACAATGCAAAAATCGAAGTATTTGCAATATCGTAACAAATCATTATTCGGCATCGAAGATTGTTTAATAATTTATTCATCATCATATCTTCCTGGATTCTACGATTTTGTGAAATATAAAAAGATTGAAGTACATTACGATAAATCGCCAATCAAAGAGACGTTCTTCCATCAATTCTACGATTTTACAATATATATATATATATAAAGAAAAAACGAAAGAAATTGAAACGTTTGTGACATTACGATTACACCAAAGATCTGTCCGTCGTCAAAATATCTCTCATTGTCAAGCAAACGTGTAACTCGCAATTTACCATTTAAAAAAAAAAAAAGAATAATTCCCCGTCGCGCAATTCGAAACATTCGCGACGTCAACAATATCGAGCACCGTCCTCGTTAATTTTGCTAATTTCGCGTTCTATTTTTTTTCCCTCCCTCTCTCGCCAGATACCAGATACCGAGAGAGAGAAAGAAAAAGAGAGAGAGAGAGAGGAGGGAGGGAAAGCGAGCGTTTAAAGAAAATGGCTGTAATTGACGGCGATGGACTGCGTACGGGCGCAATGAAGCCTGCTGCCAGTTCTCACGGGCAGCGACAGTTGTATCGGAAGGCAGCAACAAACTGCAGGCGAGGTATGTCGTATCGCGCTCCACCGACCGGTTAACCGGCAATTAGCCGATCTCGCTCGTAAATGTAAATTAGCGCCGGTGGGCCGAATCGGTGACCGAAAAAAGAGTAAATTATCGCGGCAGCTGAGCGGATGCCCCTAACACGTACGCGAGGAACCGGCCTTTTACCCCGGCGGATGGCCGCATGAACGATTATCCTGACGCTTCTAAAATACCGTTTCGTCGACGCGCAATTTAGATCGCTCCCGTCCGTGTCCAGGAAATTATTCAGTAAACGTTTCTCTCTCTCTCTCTCTTTTTCTCTTTTTTTTTCTTTTCTTTTTTATTTCCATTTTGGTTTTCGGTATTAGTTTCATTGTTAACGCGCGTGTCAAGTCGGGAAACGTTTATCTTTCTAGGTGGGTCGGATCTCGGTCGGTTATCCTAATTTTCGCATTGCGTTTGTAAAATTTTTATTACATAGTAGAATATGTAGATATTTTGTAATGGGGAAAATATTCTTTCGAATTTCCCGTAAATTAATGAATATTCAGTTATTAGTCTCGATCATTAGTCATTCAGGTGTCTTCAATTTTTTATTTCATTGGGAATATTGAAACTCGTCAGGTCGTATCATTTCATTTCTGTTTACTTCTACACGCATAGACATTTACTTATTCAACTTTGTTTCAATTTAGGTGTTTCTATATTCAGGAAATTGTTTGTTGCCACAATTTTGACCAAATTCTATTAATTACCGTCCTAACGTTTCTAAAATATCATTTCCTCCACTGTACGTAGAAAATCGTAATCAGTTTAGTTTGTGTTTGTCACGTATTGTTAGATCTGGAGAATTTGGTAGAAAGAATTTATCGTTTTCCGAGCGGTCAGGTTTTATCGATTCTCCGCCCTTTAGAGTTTTCTGAGATTTCGATCCGATCTGAGCTGACGGTACAGATTCCGAAGTGTTGATAGGCTTCCGGTTTCTCAGACGCGACCTCCGCGTCTGGATCTTTGCGGACGTTCGGATAAAATCTTTATTCTCTTGTCTTTAGCGTCGACTATTGCTTTCAAAGTATCTTTGGTACGCGACGATACCGCGTTTGTTTCACGCTTAATTTTTACTTGACAGAGGCTGGTTATATTAAATATATTCTATATGATGTTGAAACATCTTTAGTTTATACGATTTTGTACGACTGGAAACTTAAATTTTTATCCGGCAGTAAAATTACAAATCAAACTTCGGACATGTAAATAAACGTAGAGAATGAAAACATGATTATTAAACCTTTGGATGCTTAAACTTATCAAAAGTTTAGAAGCGCATAACAAAATTGAAAATACATGAAATTATTTATACATTTTTTGATATATTTATTCGACATATTATAATATAATGTTATCCTCTGCATGTACGTAGTTTTTCGACTAAACATTCAAGGATTAAGAAATGAAAGATTTTTACTACTCGGAGATTCAACATCTCACGGAAACAATATTTTCGACATCAATCCATAAATCCTTGTTGCAAATTCTATATCAATATTCTGCATCAATATTCTACACTATCTCGTACAATTTTAAATCTATGACCTAATAAAAAAAAATTGTGCATTTGAGGATTTAATTATGTATCTTTCTGCAAATTTACATTTCGATGAACGTAAGAATAAGAAAAATAAATAAATAAATAAATAATGGTCCACCGTAGAAGACAACTCGCTGAAAAATAATTTAACACTCGGACGCGGATTTTTTTTATAAACATAATTAAAGAACCTGAACAGAATTTCCTTTTGTTGCGCTAAATGCTATAATGAATACTCTATTTTGGATAATTTATATATTTGTGTATATTGCACGAGTTGTGCTCGTTTCTCCGTAAATGTATAAAAAAAGAAAATCTGCAGTCTCTGTTTATCGCGGATTAAAATCCGTTTTCACGGTGAATTTATAATCTTCTCCCAGGAGGTGGTAACTTTTTAACAACGGCGTTCACAGTGTTTCTGGTTAGCCGTCGACCTTATGTCGTTTCCTCACGGCCGTTTAATAATTCCTGGCAACGATGGCGTTGGCTGGCAGCTGCGTAGTGAGATGCCGTTCTTAATTAGCGCACGTCTTAAACGTCTGTCTCGTACAAAGGGCGCTGAAGTTTCTAGGACCGAGACCTTCTGGGGTCGCGGTAATTCGAACAGGTGCGTTACCAAACTTGGGAATTAATTCACGGTTTGATTCACCCTCTTTGTTGATCATTGTCTCTAAACACTTTTCGAGATTCAGTCTTTTGATTGATCTTCGACCTTCGTCCGACGAGTAAGAACTTCTTTTTCGCAGAGATTCGAGAATCAAGAAGCGAGAATCAAGTTTAATGTTTCTTCATTAATATCTGCAGGAGTTTGCGACATCTAATTAATATTAGAGAATAGTATCAATTAATTTTATTCGTTTTGTTGTTTTCGAGAATATGTAGTCTGAACATAGTTCAAAGTTCAAAGCGATGAATTTTTCTCATTTTCGTTTTGTTTTTAGAAACTTTCGAAGAAATTAATTTAACGCTTCATGTTCATTATCATTATTTCACATTATAATTAATGTACGACTTTTATATATCCACGAATTATTTAACGTTGCAAAAATTTACAAAATGTACACGCATGACGGACAAACAAATGGTGAAACGTCGAAAATATAGTACAATAATTATTTGATGACTAAAGAATTTCTTCAGTTAAGAACTTTCACGAAGAATCGCAGTCTACTTGAAATAACCTTTAGAAAAGTTTTCTACTTGTGGATTGGGGAAACTAATCTGAGCAAGATGATTAAGGCAAGATGATGAAAAAAATGAAAATTGTTTTACGTATTAAATATTGTAAAAAAAAAATGTATCACACTTTGATGTTTCGCATATTTTTCTAACTTGTAATTAGCGAATTCAACTCTTCCAATCTTTCGTCCCATGAAATTCCCAGTCTGTCAAGTCTCTGCATAAATTCAGCAAAATCCAACGTGTTCTCTCCCTCTCCCCCGAAAAGAGCCATACACCTACACGTGAAAAAAAAAAGGGAAAAAGCTATACAAGAACGATGTCGAACGAAACCGCGAAAAGTTAATCGAACAGGAAGCAGTAAATTCCAATCGACCTCGTTGCTACTTCGATCTTCGGTCAAATTCACAATTCACGAAAAAAAGAGAGAGAGAGACGGGCAGAGAGAGAGAGAGAGAGTGAGAGGGCGGAGGGGTGCGGGGAGAGCGGGCGAGGAGTGGAAGGGGTGGAATAGGAAACGAGGAGAGTTGGGCGGCGCGCGCGGAGTCGACGGACGGTGGAGATCAGAAAGCAATTAGAGCGTCCAACGCGATCATGGTAGCGAAGAGTGCTCGAGCCGCGTCAACACTACCGGCCGGCGCAAATTGTAGCCCCGTCCCGAAAAAAATATGATACCCATCAAGCCACCGCGACGTTTTTATCGCCGGCGAAAAAATGTGCTGGCCGCGCGAGAGAGCTTCGTGCTCGTACACACACTGCCGTGGCAGTTGGCCCACGCCAACGAAATTTTTCCGAGGCTTCGTTTTTTGTCACACACACCGCGACTTCGCCGCTGCTAACAGCCAGCCAACGAAAAAAAGGCAACGGACAAGTTGCAAAAAAAAAAAAAAGGGAAAAAAAAGAAAAAAAGAAAAAGGGAAGACCGCCGACGAGACGGAGACGGTGAAACGCGAAAAACGAATCGGAGAAAAAGAGAGAGAGAGAGAGAAAGAGAGAGAGCCGGTAAAAAGGAATGATAGAAAAAGGAGAAAAGAAATTAAAAAAAAAAATACCACGCGAGAGAAAGAGAGGGAGATCGAACGAGGTAAAAACGGAAAAAAATAAAAAAAATAAAAAAAGGGAAACCTACATACGTGTCTACGTGTACGAACGAGATGGAAGTATATAAAAAAAAAGAAAGAGATAGACAGAAATAGACAAAGAGAGAGAGAGAGAGAGAGAGAGGGAGAGAGAACTCGCTTGACGTCACGCACTGGTAACGGCGCTTTATCGAACTCTCATTACCGCCGGCAGGGTGGAGGCCGGTGGTGTACGGGGGTGTTATAGGGGGTAGGTTTGGCGGAGAGTGTGTTTTTCGGCCTCGTGTGGTCGGCCGCCACTCCCTCGTTGCACACCAACGTTGCCACCCCCTCCCTCTCTCTTTCCTCTCGCATCCTTCCGCCCTTCTAGCCTCACCCATCACCTCTCGTTCCCCTTTTCCATCCCTCCTCCCACACGCTCCCCTTCGCCTCGTGGCCGCCGCTAACCCTTTTTACCCCCCTTTGCTCCCGCGCGACCCTTCGTCGCGTAAACTACCCCGCGCTCTCCGCCGTGCCACCCCACACGACCGCTGGACGCAATAATAAACAACCGCCGGTCGCTATGGCGACGCGTCCATCGCGCGCGAACAAAACACTGCACACCCTCTTGCTCTCTCCGTCACTCTCACCCCCATTCCCCTAAGCTTCCTCTCTCCACTGGTTTTCTCTCTTTTCACTGTGGAACACCGGTCCCTTTCTACCTGAAATCTGCTTCTTTCTCTGATGCATTCGGCTACCGGCCACCTTCTCGCGTACGTACATACGCGCTATTCTTCTCTTTCTGTACACCTCTCCAACCCCTTCGCAACTATTCAGCCCCTCTTGTCATTCTCTCTCTCTCCATTGTACATCGGTCGAGGTCCCTCTCCTCTCTCTCTCTCGCTCTCTCTGTTTCGCGGTCTTTCTCGCGCTCCCGCTACGGCTCGTGTGTGTTTCGCTGAACTGATACGCGCTAGCTGGTCGACGGGTTTGTCGTTCGCGCTGTAACATGCGTGCATGAGCCGAGCGACAAACCGGTCCTGGAATTACATTAAAACAATACCATTCGGGTGGTTAAGGTTTTGCGGGATGTTTGCCGTCCCCTTGTCCGCCGGCTCACGGATTTTTCGAGGCTGATTAACGGTCCGCGGTTCCCACCGGTGGTGGTGCCGCTGCGACCAAACCGTTCCACGGTTAAAAATTCACCCCTTCTTTCTGCGATAGGCACGTTCCCGCACGGTTCGACAGTCCTACGACTTTGCGGATGCTTCCTCAGGACGTTTTTCTCGAAAGGAATATTTCTCCAGAGGAACGTGTATGTACCCTCATTAACCCTCGTTGCGCCAATTTGACGCATTTCAAAGTGTCACATTACGCGAGTATCTCTAACGTGTACTATCGATATTTTTTGACGTATGGCGTAAAATTTGCAACATTTTTGATAACAAAATAGGGTTTATTCTTTTTTAATTTCCACAGACAGATGAAAAGTAGTACATTGTCTCCCGTAGATGCTTGTAAACATTCATATTTTTGAAACATAATTATAAGCTCAAAAGAAGTGACGAAACTAGAGAAGACTATATGCTAGGGTAGGATTTATCTGAACGTTACATCTAATTCAATATAGAAATTTAATTCATTCATTGTCAATAGATGAATTCGTAATTTTAACTATTTCATTCTTCGTCATATTTTAAATAAAGTAATTGATTAACTTTACAATAATTTTAAATAGTGAACTATTTATTGCAATAGCAAGTAACCGAAATAGATTTCTATTTGCACCGCGTTTCTACTTATAGAAATATGAAGAATTTGAAAAGACACGCTTCTTACTTTTTACTCGCAGTCAGAGAAAACGCGACGTGCAACACGCATTTATATGAAACACCCTTCTATTCTTAGTCTAAAAAAACCTCCATTCCCTGTGATGCATTGTGGATTCATGTTTCGTCTCCAGGCTGCTGTTTACCAACCGATGCCAATTTCATTTTGGCCTCATTTCGCGGGATAATTGTTGCGTCGCGATTTCAAAAAAATTAATTAGCATTTCATTTTAATATCGATGACCGTATCGCGCGCGTCCGTCTCGTCTCTTCTCCCTGTCCTCTCGTCGGTTCCCACTGGTCATACAGAGAATTTTATTGAAAATTCCTTTGGCCTCGAAAAATCATTGAACCAGTAGGGGCAACCGGTAAATGAATTGCAATTAAATCAGTCAGATACGCGTTTACGTTCCGTCGCGCGATAAATAAAATACCCGATTGAAACTCGAAATTGCTCGTCGAGTTTTTATTTTCTTTCTCTGTTTTTTTTTTCTTTTTTGGTGAGAGTGAAGAGGGGGGGGCGGGCAGGGACAGGGACAGGGAAAAGATACGTGGAAAATTAACGTTACGCGGGATTGATCCTCGGGGAGAGAGAATCAGGCAAACGGATCGACGTGTTTAAAAATTGCATCGAACGAGACCCGTTGTCGACGCGCAATTATCAAGCCGTTGTTCGTTTATTATGAGGATACGCGCGCGCTTCGAGACCGTAATGGCGCGTGACGAAAAAGGGGTTGCGCAACCCCCCTGATGGTCGCGTCGAAGGGCGATAAAAGTACATCCGTGTCGCCATCTCTTGGTAAAACTGGGAACAGGCCTGTCGTTTTCACAGAAAGAGCGCTCGAATATAAATAGTTTTATTTATGCCATCTGTGCTTAAAAATTTTCAATAGGTGTAAAAAACCGGGGGTTGGAAAGACGCGATTTATGCAAAATTACCTGTGGTACATGGTTGTACTTATCGTGTGTTACTAATTCTTGTTGGGTGTCGGTTGTCGCTTTTCGTTGTGGGAGTCATTGTTACTCATTTTTGCGGCGATAGACGTGTCAATTAATTTCTGAAATTCATTGTAACAATTGGTAGGTAACTTTGTATTTTTTTGAATATAATTAAACGAAGGATAAATTTCCCTCCACTATAAAAATCCTCCGTGGTTTTGGAAGTTGATATTCGAATTCTCAAGAAACGAATTTACTTCCAATAATTTTATTAGTCGTAAAAAAATGTTATACATACTAGCTAAAAAATCTTAGGCCATATTAAATTTCGTGTTATTTGGTATTTATTTTTTTAAATAACTTAAAATATGTATAGTTAGTATATTTAATATTTTATTTTAGTATTCAATATTTCTAAATGATTATAAAAAGGTACGATATTACGAAAATAAAAGACAGAATGTGATACAATTAAATAACTAGAACATTAACTACACTTTTTGAAAAGCTTTAATGAATTTTACCTCATTTACAATATTTTTACAAACTGGTGGATTATCATATATTCTAACGTCTACATTATCGTCGGAAAATTTGGAGCATCCGCAAATTTCCTACTCAAAAAGTAAAAAACTTTAGGAAGTATTAACGTTTCAAAATAAACGACAACTTCTTCGAATGAACAAACATTTTATTCATGATGTTATCTTTTTTACAGTAAAGTTATAATTGTGACATTCTCATTTCCTACTAAAATAACGAAAGAAGTTCCCTTCGTTTTTCGAACCCAATTTTCAAAAGCAAAACTACAGTGACTCCGAAAGGTTATTTGCACCATTGTAACATTTGTACACCATTAAATTTCATATCATTTTCTAGTACTCTCGTATAACTCAGATATATAACATCTCAGAAATAAAATGTAAAACTTTCAGTGAAAAGAAAAAGACAAACAGGTGTACGTGCAGATGTTTTTTGCAGTTATTTTCTTATTAATAAATCAGCACTAGAATTTGGTGGGTCACAATCGATGCTCATTCAACGAAACTTTCTCCATCTTCCATTTCTGTCTGCGAGCCCCAACGATCCTGTTGGCCGACGACTCGTCAAAAGGGATCGCGTAAAAACATCGCCAGGCGTCTTTAACGATTCGAGTTTTCTTTGATGCAGCCAGCAGTCCCCCGGTGTCTGCGTACCAACTCCTCGCATCTACTTTTAGTCGTCTTGGCCTTTCTCTTTCCATTACGCGGATACACGCGGTTCGTTTTCGTCGCACCCGCGCAGTCTGGAGGCAACCTACGCCCACTGAAACCGCAGCTCCCGCTCGACCTCTACACCCTCGCCCGCCACGACGCTACTAACCGTTCAGGAAATGTTTATTCTGCCCTTTTACCGTTTTAGTTGCAAAGGATTTTTGGATTTCGTTGCCGGCCGCAATCTGAAAGTCAACGATCCACCCTCAGGCTTCTCCCGCCCTCTTTCGAAACTTTCTTGGACGTTAAGGGGGGAGGGGAGGTCCGTGTTGTGTTCTTCTTTGGTCGTTTAGTCTTTCATCATCTTTGGTAGATTGAGTTTTGTTAGGTCGTAGGAGAGAAAGAGAGAGAGAGAGAGAGAGAGAGAGAGAAGGGAATAAGGGGTTTCGGAAATTTATTTCAACCCTTTTATTTCTAAAGCACTTTATTCAGGTGGATTCTAAATTTTCTGTTAATTTATATCTACGTAGACTGCGGATTCTTACGCATTTACAAGGTGCACAATATTACATTGTCACACAATATTATAAATTTATATATTTTATGTATTTTAATAATGACGTTCAGTTACACAAAGTATGCAACACCTTTGACTAATTCTGATTAGTTTTAATACCCATTTTCATTTTTCGATCTTACTTAATTGCTACGTCAAAATTACACAATATTTTCGTTAGCTAAAATACCAAATGAATTGAAAATTTTTGGAAATTCATTCGACAATTGAGGATTTCGTTTAGTAAGGAGAGGAAAGTAATGGCAGGCGGTAAAAATTAATAAAATTGAATTCCTTCGATAAAGGAATGACAAGTCCGTATTTAAATTTAATATTTTGGTCGATGAACTTGTGTTTACCTGAATCGGAGGAAACTTTCGAAATTGAAAATTCTCGAATGGAAGCGACAATTACCTTTGAAAGTTCTCGTTCAGAAACTAAACACCTGCCTTACCAAAGAAAACAACCGGGCTCCAACCGAGCTTGAATTCAACACTCGAATCTTCCTTCCCCCCTCCCCCCGCGGGCAGAAGTACCAAGTTTCATTTCCGTTTCCAGAATATGATTTAATTAATTCCAGAACATCGGGCGAACCACGGCACTGCGCGAGAAAGTTTGCTCAACCGGTTCATTCTCATTCTTCGAAGTGCTTATTCGTTAATTTATTCGTTCTTGCCTGTGCGCGAAAATTTCAATTTCCAGGAGAGCAAAAAGAAAGGAAAGGGAGAAAGAATAAAAAAAAAGAAAGGAAGGATCGGCAAGATAGAGTTGGCGAGAGGGGAGAAAAATGGTACACCGGGTGGTTCATGTTTTCGCGAACGTTGGTTCTTTGGGAGATCTTAGGTTGGATTCGGAGTGAGAAGAACGAGGATGCGCCGCCGGTGGGCTGGCCAGGCCACAGCGCCGCCCCTCGACTCTCTCGACTTACTTTTGCCATCTTGCCTCCGATTCTGCGGTTAGCCCCACTTCGACCAGAAACCAGGGAAGCCGCTTGTATTCCTCGCTCGCAAACTGCCTCCGTGAATCCGCCGTCCACGATCGCGTGTCCCGGAGAAAAAGCCATTTTTTCTCTCGTCTGCAGGTCGAATGTTCACGTTCGTTCGTTCAATTCGAACAGAAAATTCGAAAAGAAATTTGTCTTCTTTGGCATTTGGTGACAATACTCTTTGCTATTTTTTCGGATTTTTCGAGTTAATTTTGGAGATTCTTTGTCATTTGGAATTTTTGCGGTAACCTTCGTCCACTGGTTGTTTCTCTCCTTCGTCGAATTTTCATTGTTCTTGATCCAACAGAAAATTCGAAAAATTTGTATTCTTTTGTGTGTGTGTGTGTGTGTGTGTGTGGTGAATATTCCTCGCCCTTTGGGATTTTTGGAGCTTTTCTTGTTTATTTTTTTCCAGGAGAGGGAGAAAATATTGGAGCACGTTCAGTTTCTGAGGGAAAAACTATCGGAGCATCTTTAAGTTTATACCACTCGGTGTTTTTCAACTGACGTTGAATATTTGTTATATCATACGATTGTTGATAATATAATAGTAGTCATACGATAGAAGAGTTATGTTTGATTAAATCATTTATTAAATCATGAAATACTCTCATCAGACTGTTGTTTCTTATCTCATGACAAGAGTACTTTTTTACGTCTTACAGGTAAATTTCAAAGACTATAAAGTAAATTAACAATGCTTGTCATTCTCTTTCGAAATGTCAAAGAATATTGTAGTTTTTCAATTTCGTCGTGCTTGTTACACGCTTGAATAAAAGATAATTTTGCTTCTAACATTAATATTGATTCATTTGTCTAGAATGTTTTAGGAAATCGTACATGGAAACTGAACGTTCTAGCATTGTTCTATATTATCGAGAAGTGTGTTGAATCGAGTACATCGTAATGCACGTTTAATCAAATCATAAAGATGTATGCTACCTTGACAGAACTCGTCATTTGACAATACAGATCACTTTTTGCCACATCCGTGTGTTTTATTAATCGAAAAAATTGAAATACACGTCTAAGAAAATTAAATAGAACGACGGTGGAAAATGATCGAAAGATAGCTAACGGATTTCTGCTTTTTCAACGGCAATGATTATTCGGTTCACGCGTTATTTATTTATCTCGTATGGAATATAATTCGGATAATGGGTTGGCTGATGAGCTGCTGAAGCAGACAAACGCCAGCCGCATCGAGCTACTGGCACGGAACGGTATTCTGGTATTTTTTCTTTCATTGAATGCGCAGGAATTAACGCGGTTTCCCCTTCTCCCTCTCTTTCTGTTTCTGTGTCTCCGTGGAACGCGGTATTCGCCAAACGAATCACAGGTCCACGCTGATTGCCTTTAGTGTTATTTTCGAAATACACTGTTTCCATCGTCATCCGGATCATTCTTTCGCCCGGAAAATAGAAAAGTGAAACGGAAACAATGCACGTTCCTCCGAGTCTTTTAAAACACGACGTGCACGATAAACCGTCGTCTTATTCGAATCTCGAAGCGTGTACTTAAAAAATATCTTTTGTTTCGAGTTTTGCTGTTGAAATCAAACCAGGTTCCAAAATCATAAAGATGAATTTTCTCAAAATCTTCACCCAAGTTTTTTCTTTATCCAAGTAATATCACATAATGCTGTTGTCAAAATCTCTTTGGCCAAATCCTAAGTCTTAAATCCTAATTCTTCTCTAATCATTTATATTTCAAACCTCACTACTTTCTAAAATCATTAACGTTTCGAAAAAGAAAAAATTCCAATTATACTATCCTCCTAAATATTTCCTCGTTAAAAATCTCTATTTTGAAAAATTTCTATCGATCGAAACTTAGACTTTCTTTAAAGTCATGCGTCTATATTTTGGATGTTTGATATTGTCAGTGAAAATGAATCCATCTGCACTATCTTTCCTTCCTTTGACTTAAAACCTCCATCTCTCGAAATGTACACTGCTACATCATATACTCACTTTTCCGAAATCATTCCCTCTGCAAAACCACCAACCTAAAAATCAGAAACCCAGTTCCACTTACCCGATCCTCCCCTCGACCATCCTTCGCCAAAAAGAATATCCGCAAAATCCAAAAAGGAAAAACCGCTTGCAACTCATTCCACTTGACATTGAACCCATTAGCGTGAAGGTATCCGAGGTCAGCCCGTGCAACTGCCCTTCTCTCCCCTCGCCGTGAAAGGAAACAACAAAATTCGGCGTTGCACGAGCGGGAGGGAGGGAGGGATGCTCGTGGAGATCGGGTTGCACGCGCGCGGGGACAGAGCGGTGGTGGTGGCGGTGGCGGCGGCCACCGCCGCTCACGGCCATAATAATAATTTTTACAAGCCCGCGTGTAATCAAGGCTGCGTGTTACACATGTTCCGCCGGTGACTGCCCCTACTCGCCCTCCCCTTCTCGGTCGTCGTAGGGGTGGTCGCGGCACGTGGTAGGGGTGGTTCGCCGCGAGAGGGGGAGGGACGCGCACGGAGGGGCGAGTTCGACGAGCCGCGGTGGGGATGGTCGTGCTCGTTAGAGCGAAACTACCCTCTACGGGATAGAGACGAGACGGCTGGGAACCCTTCGCGAAGGGGGTGAAGCAACGAAGGGAAAGGGGGGGCGGCGTAGTATTCACGCGGCACGGTTGCTGTTGGTGCTGTGCTGTTGTTGCTCCTTCTGCTCGTGCCCCGGTACCGTTCTTCGTGTATTGTTGTCCAATCGAGCGTACCGACGAACCGGTTTCGAAGCACGCGCGCCGCTCTCCACGCATGGTACGCCGAACTCTTTTTTTCTCTCTCTCTCTCTCTCTCTACTTTTTTTTCTTTTTTTTTTTTCTTTTTTCCCGTAAACCGCCGATCGCCCGTGTGCCACGCACTACGCCGCCTCGTGACACGTGCCGTTGTTGTTGTTGTTTCGCTGATGTGCGTATATTTGGGAAGTAAAGACGATGGTAAAGGGTGAACAGGTATTATGGAAGATGATAGATAATTGTGGTTTGAAGGTGATTCGAGAGACTAGTGTTTTCCTGGTGGTCGTAGGATTCGGGTGGGTAGAGTTCGCGTTTGGCTCGATGGACGGGGTGAGTCGTGCGTTAGGAATTGTTGGTATGTTAATTTCAGAGGAAGGTGCGTTGTTATTTTAGTCGCGGAACTTGTTTGATGAATTTTGATAATGAATCTCTCTTGATCCAGTGATTTGAAGAATGTCCGCACTGTAATCATTAGCGTTTTACGTAGAGTATATTGTTGCGAGGCAGTGAATTCCATGATGAATATTGAGTTTAGCAGTTCACGCGTTTTGGAACTGGAATTCTTAATTTTTTATGTGTTATCGTATCGTTCGTTGCGGAAGTTATCACGAAGAAAAATTATTGTGTATTCTGTTGTATATCATAGAACAAGATAATTTTTTTAATGGATATTAAGTTTAACATTCGAATTCTTAATTTTTGTATAGTAAAAATTTCTTGAATACGCTAGTGAATACTGATAATTGTTCTTCTTCAAGTCAGTTTAAAAAACGAGTGTTTTACAATTACTATAGTACTGAATGTAGAATTCATTTAGTAAAATACGTTACTACACATTGATGTTTATTATAAATTTTTTCGTGAAATTCAAAATTCATTTACTAATCATTTTGGAAACCTCATTTTATTGTTCAGTGATTTAATTAATCAAACAGTGATACATTTTGATTTTAGCACGAAGAGTCTTGCAATTTGAACTCTTAATTATACACAATAATTTTTATGTATTTTTATAATATTATGAATTACAATGTTCCTTACCAAGATAAATATATATAAATAAATTTTCTATATATACTGTATGCATATAATTTTCACTTCAGAATTTCTGTATAAATACACAAGAATTTATAGACCGATTATTATCTATATGGACAGTTGCTTGCTCCGTGTAAAAAAATATTCGTTGAGTAATGAGCATAGAGATTGACTGTTTGTTAAATATATAATTTTGCAAGATAGAATGAAGATATAATTCCAAAATAAAAATACATAAGAATTTCCACAAAAACTTCCTTTAATCATATTCATTATTCATTCTCACGTTAAAAATATTGATTAAACAACGCGATAGGAAAGATACGAGTATCTACTGGAATTGTTGCACAATTAGATTAGAAATCCATAAATATATATTCCTGCAAAAAAGATGAGATACGACCGAAGGAGAGACGTAAGAATTTGCGGTGGGAAAAATGCGAAAAATCGCGGCGCGCGTACAATCTTGAGCTACAAGGGGAATAGGACGTCGGTGGTCGAACGCGGCGATCACGCGAACGAGTCCGGATCTTTTTGTCGAGCGTTTCACCCGCTCGTTTTCCATGTGCCGTTCGACCGTGTGCTCGTTTTACGAGCATCGATTTCCGCGTAACACGGTTTTTCGATGAATCCCGCCGCGTTGCGTGATCACGTTCGCTTCCTTTAACGACACGTGCTCCGGATTGCGTTTCCATTAGTCTCGTTATCATACTCTCGTTTCCTACCGTTTCTGTCTCGATATTTCCATCTATCTACACTATGTAAAACTATTCCACCTCCTTTGCGAAACATCGACGTTGCTCGTAGAAATTGATCGAGAAATTATTTTATTACGTATTTATCTGTTCCATCTCGGAATCGTTCTTTTCCACTGAGATTCTCAGACTGTCGAGATTGTTGAAGAAAACGTGGATATCGTTAATAATCGACGGTACACGTGTTCCGCTCGAGGCTTGGAAACTATCATCAATCGGTAATGGAACTATTAATTACTTTCATTATAGTCACATTGTCTACTGCGTTAATCCGGCGGTCGGAATTGGTTGAGAGATCTCTGGCATTTATCTCGGAAGGTTCAATCGATACGTACACGATTCTAATTTCTTCTATCGCGTGTTTCTCCCGATTGCGTAGTCTGCATGTTTTTTTTTCGAAATTTTCTGATTAATTTCCGATGAGAAAAAGTAAAGAACCGATTAACAGCGTGATAGATCTTTATTTCACATAAAAAGGAAAAATATTGATAAATATACAAATTGTTATATATAAAATATTATATCAGTCATTTGACATCTAAATTGGAATATCAAATTTTTTCAGAATGAAATTGTAGCATTTTGCAGTATCAGAAAGCTAAAGAGGTAGGAGATATTCTTAGGTTTATGAACAAATGAAATTTAGAATTCTTTCTAACATTTTTCTCTCTGCATACAGTCTAGAATTTCTTAAAACTGTTGCAATATGTAACAAGATATGATATAAAACTCGCAAATTAAGGAGAAATCTCTTCTCGCTTGAAATGAAATTCGTCATTCGTTCCACTGAAACTGACTTTACAGAAGAAATTCGAAAATTAACATCAGATATAAACAACATGTAAAATATTGAGTCACAAAGTTCATGGAAAGCGATAGAGTTCTCGCTCTTCCAAAAATAAGGTTTCAACATTTCAAAACGTTAAAAGCCCCGCGACGTTTCTTTCAAAATTTATCACATTAACATCATGGGCAAATCGCGAAACGATTCTACAGAGAAACCAAGAGCAAAATTTCTTGGAAATCTTACGTTCCCGGAAACAAACTGTGCTCTCTATCCAAACGATGATAATCTTGCTTAATTACGATCCTTCCCCCCTCCCCTGCTTCCCGCAGCGACGCGTCAAGAGCCTCCCAACATTCGTCAAATATTTATTCCGCATTATCCACCGCTGATATCAACACCGTCGGCGAATCGTTCCGTTGAAAACAATTGAACGCACGGGTCGTCGCGCGAAAATACAGCGACGAAGTGGATCGGAGAGCGTGAATCGGCGTACGGCGAGAAAGAAGTCGAGCAGCAGGAATATTCCGTGGTTGGTTGGTCGCGCGCTGATCGAAGCGTGACGAGCGGTAATTGAATGTAGGTATGGCATTTGCATTGACAAGCTCCAACAGAGATAATTCGAATCTCGTCGAAACGCAACGGTCCACACGGGCGTTAGGTCGTTTGTCAATACGACGACGGCCGTCCGGTTTCCACGTTTCCACCGTATCGCTGTTTGTCACCGTCTCGTCGGACGATCGTTTCGCCCGCCGAACGCCTACTGGCTACTTCTCTTGCGGCCGGTTCGCGCGATTCATTCGCGCGAGCCCTCGTTGCTGTTATTCAAATAAGCGGCAGACAGCTGGGCCACCGTGGCGCCAGGGTCCGGCGTTTTCCTCCTCCGATTTCGTCGGCCTAATGCCGCCCGCGATGTTATTTCACATTCCGCCTCTCCCACGAAATATTCATATTCATTTGTTCGTTCTCGCTCGTTCGTTTCGGATCGGGCGACATTATCGTTGATTCGTCGGGCGAATCATACTTTGTCTCGTGGGTGGGTAGTTTCGGAAAGCGTAGGCGGTATAGGCTCGCTAGAAATTTCGTGACGCGAGAAATCGCAGCTTGGGGACATTTTGGGAATTTAATTTTTCGTCGTAAGTTTCTCGGGAGATTTTTTTCCTTTTTTTTTTTTGTTTTTGTTCTCGATGGAGAGATTCTGCTTTGAAATTTTTTACTTATCTTATCGTATTTGTTGCACTTATTTCCCTAGATCTCGGATTAATCAATCAGGCCAGGCGTGTTACTTAATTCTAACGTCTGAGGTTACGATGAACTTCTTTGCCGTGCAATTTTTGCTTGAAGCAATTTTCTTTTTATACGGCGAATGCTTTGCGAGTAATTTCAGGTGATTTTCCTTATATATAGTAGTATTTTTCGTATGACTGTAGAAATTTGATACTACAGATATCTAGGGTATCTAGGAAAATAAGAGCATATCCAAATTTCTAATTTCAAATCATGAAAATCGAAGAATGTCAAATAACTTGAACAACGTTGGACGCAAGATAAATATTTGCGAAATAACATTTCAAATGTTATTCAGAATTCAACATTATAGACTTCTTGTAAAATCATGGACTGAATCATAGATTCAGTTTTGTACGAACGTTTGCAAACTTGTAGGTATCACCACGCAGCTCTCACTTTGGAATTCAATATGAAACGCTTGAAATCGTGAAATTCATTGTAAACTCGCAGACTATTACAATAGTAGATTCACTCTACTGTACGTATCCAAATACTACTTATAACCATATCATACAGCCATTTCACTTTAAAATCTCGAATTATCCACTGGTAGTTCATCAAACGAAGACATTTAAATATTAAAATTCAGAATCTTTTATAAAATCATGCATGACAGATTCGATCTTGTATAAGTTCACTATGTGCAATCTGCATAGTTCGCGCTATAAAATTTTAAATTATCCAGTAGTGATAGAACGACAGAATTCCAAGAAAAAATTCGAAGAATTCAGAATCTCAGGTCTTTCATAAAATCATACACGATGGATTCAGTCTCGTAATATTTTTCGTACAAGTAAAGCAATTTCTGTACAATGTCCCGTGATAGAAGTCAGAATTTGTTCAATGACACATAGTCGAAGACCTAATCTGAAATATTGAAATTCAGAATCTTCTTTGGTTTCTCACGGAAGACTTTTGCTGATTTCGGTAGTTTCTCAGAATTCTCCCGTGACCGATCGCCGATTCCCTCTCGATCGTCGACGCAGCATCGCAGAGCGTTTCCTTGGAAGTGTTCTGCCGATTCTTCAGCCTTGCTCGATCGAAAACAGCAGACTGGTCGGTATACACCGCACCGGCATACGCTACAATAGAGCTTCACTTTCGAAAATCAAACAGAGAGAACCGCCGGGCCGGCGCATCCTCGCAGCTGCACTGTTTGTACGAACGTGCAAACAATGGAACTACCCATTTCCTGTGCGAATATATCCTGACGATAGCCAGCCGGTCGCGGACTTGCCGCCAGGCAAACACGTACGATGACGCGCGCCGATCTTCGCCCGGAAAGATCGATACTTCCCTCCTCGATCTTCCGCGCGCCACATCGTTTCACTCGATCCTCCTTCGACATCGGTCCTCCGTCGGTCTACCCCATTTGCTCGAATCATCGTCCATCCCTTTGGAAACGAAGGGGAGAATTCCCGCGTTTCGCGGAGTTTTGACGAGGTGAGAGGAAGTTTGGAATTTTTTTTTTACTATTTTATGATTCGTTTCGAGCTTTGCTCGACATAGCTTGCAGATTACAAATTTTACGAAAAGCGTCGGCAAATTGAGAATCTCGAGAAAAATGTTAGGAAATTTGGAGTTCCGTGAATAACTATATATAGAGTTTAGAAGTAAGTTTTCTTTTAAGGAACAATTCGTCTGCAATTTCTAAGCTTTCGAATTTATATTATTTTCGTATCATTCTCGGAGTTCTGGAGAATTTAGAAAATCTTCAAAGTTAACTATTAAAATGGATAATCTTGCATAAATGAAATCGTCGACAGTTTCTAAGCTTCCAATTTCTAGCTCTGTTTCTTTTGATCAATTTCTTCTATTCTGTAATTCATTGCATTTTATCGATAGAATAGTTTGAGATTTTTCGTAGAAATTTTTCACCAGTGAATAGGCACTCTTTAATTATCTCTGATTCATTTCGAATTTAAGACACAGTTTATCGCAATATTTCTTCTTCTGAGAAAATACACCGAGTCTCGTATTTTGCAAATAATCGAATTTTCAGCCTTGTCTTTCTTAGTAGAGTAGTTAGAGATAGAGAAGCACGAGGAAGGAAAAAAAATTTAGAATTTCGCGTTCCGTAATTGTCCGTTCGATCACGGACACTCCGCAATCTCCAAAATTCGCGACACAAACGTCACGGGACAGTGTGTCGAGCGTTGGAAATTCGAGTCCAACAGCCGCCGGTGAAAACCGGCGAAAACCGGCTGCGAGGAGGGTGTTGTGTTCGAGTTGTCGTCGAAAAACACCAACGATCCCGCTAATCCGACCGAAAAGAGTGCAGTTACACGACCGTTCCCGATATTAAATCGCGCGGACCCACCCTCTGGCCTCTCGGCCTGGCTATCAACGAGCGAGCGAGACGACGCAGAAACAACCGACAACGAAACGAGGAGAAGGGGTTCGTCGAAACTCACTGGCCAAACACGCGCCGGAACAATGATGATGACGCTTCGGTCCGTCTCCTCATTAACCTTCGACTAATTAAACGCAACGAGAGGCGCTCGTTACGAGGCGGGACGACGGCCGCCGTGCGAATTTCGGCCTCCACGCCGGAAACAAGAGAAAAAGAAAGAAAGAAAGAAAGAAAGAATGGAAGGAAAGCATCATCAAGCCAGGATTCAACCTGGGACGACGAGCGAAATCGATCGAGATCGATCGAAAAGACTACTCGGGGTCTCCCGTTTCAATGCACACGCTTCGCTCCGCTCCGCTCCGCCCCGCGCGAGTCCGTCAGATGCACGCGAGCCACACCGCAAAAGGGTCGAAACGAAAAGGGGTGGGAAAGAGAGGAGCGAGAAATAGAGGGAAAGAGAGAGAGAGACGGCGGTTAGAGAGAGGGTTAGAGAGTCCGGTGGGAGATAAAGCGATAAAGAGCAACGGAGGAGAAAGAGAAAGAGGACTCCGCAAGCCAGAAACGGAGAACGAGAGACGAAAAGAGCCAGTGAGAGAGTGAGGGAAGGAGAGACAGAGAGAGAGAGAGAGAGAGAGAGAGAAGATGGTGGTGCGACGAACCGAGACGAACACTCGCGGAAGGAGTGGGGTTGCCCGCGGGGTGTGAGAGGAACCAGGAAAGGGGAAAGGGATGCTGCGTGTGTTGGCATGGACCAGTGCGTCAACGGCTGTTGCCTCACACGAACCGCCGAAATTATAGTTAGTGGCCCCGACGGGTATTCCCAGAGACCAGTCTCGCTTACCAAAACACACCGCGCTTCGAGATCTCCCTCGGATCGACGAAGATCGGTCGCACTCCGGCGAATATTCGAAATTTTCACCGAGACATACTTCTTGAGACTTTGAAGATCGATCAAGCAGAGAGTCTCGAAGCGTCTGTCGTGACTGTCGTCGGTGTTATTTGCAGTGCACCAAAATTTTTCAATGGACGTTCGTTTCAACATGGTACCAACACGTGAAATTATCGTTTCTCCCTCGTTCTCGACTCGACGACTGTGGAGAAGATTTTGGTGACCGCCGAGGTTCGATCCGAGTGAGATTTCGTTTGCGGTGAAGGCAGTGACAGTCCGACGGTTGCCACGGTGAACACGGACAGACAGTGAGTGCGATTCTTTCAGTGGAGCTCGTGGTTGTCTCGATTGGATTCGATTTCCACGAGGAAATTGGGAATTCCTCGAATTCTTCGAGGCAGAGATGGTCGTCGTCACACGTCGTTGAATCGTTTAAAAAGCAACGTCAAAACTTGCTTCGTCTCTCTTGCGCGAGAGAAGCTTCGTCGTCAACGCCCGCGGTGGTACTGAGAAGAATCGGTCGAGATATTTTCGCCGGAAGTGCGAACGCGAGAGTGGCCCAGCAAGAGATTTGAATGCGAAGTTAAGCGAGAATCTTATCCGTCGCCGTGTCGTTCTTCCAGGAGGGTCGTAAGATTCTTCTCCCCTCGATCCTCGGCCAACGTCGTCGCCTCTCGTCGCCTCTAATCGTAAGCTTCTTTCCAAGGGACTTGTCGATGAAAGTTTCTTTAAAAAGTTATGAAACACGCGGCCAGAATGAATCAATCCAACGATTCGAACAATTGCATCTCCTCGACATCGAAATTGATGATTCTCGTAAATTGATTATACATTAACGACATTGTCACAGAGTGGATCACAGAGTTGATCCGAGGACTTCACTTTGAACTTTTCAATGTCACAAGTGGCGCTTCAGCTTGTCAACGAGGATTTTCATATCAGCGTCGACGATTCGCAGATTCGAACTCTGAGGTTTTGAAATTCTCTTCGCGGCTCGTTGAAGAACCTTTAGTCGAAATTTTCATTCAGAACTCTGCATTAGGTGTGTCGGCAATTCAGTCTAACAATTCTGAAAACTTCATTTTAAAAATGGAATTTTCATCGAGTTACTTTGGTTCTTTTCATGTATAATTTCCATATATTTGAGAGCCTACGTTCAAAAATCTACATCGACGGTTCAGAGCAAATCGACTAATTGAAAAGTCTAGAAACCTGCATTTTACATCGGACTTTCATCGAAGCCAGCTTCTCGGAGGATTCTTTCCTGCAAAGCCCCCCATTAACGAATCAAACTACAACACCAACAGAACAAACGTTGTACGAAACGAAATTACGCCCATCTAAGGAGTACAAACCAACGAGCAATCGGACGCGATTTTCTCATCGTCGTTCGGCGATGTTCTACGATATATCGCATGACAGGTTTCGATGACTAGTGGCTGATCGGAAACGAGCGTCCGAGTGTCTGAACGATCAACGAATCCCGGCGGTGTCTGACGGCGCGATCCCAGCCTCTCTGGCACTGACAGAACAACGTGGTAACGTGCCACGTGCACTTTGACACGCGGTTGTTACGTGCGTAGGGGTTGGGATATCCATGTGGCGTGTGTGGGGGTTGCCTACCGGCGGGCGTTCTTTTTCCCCTATTTTTTCCGTCCCCACCACCGGAGCTGGTCCAACCCCTCCTGGAACCACCTGGATCCGGTGTGTCAGCCCCGGTGACGTGCGCAAAAATTACTGAATGAACGGTGACGTCACCGGGCCAGCCCGCGTGAAAAGTGTGCGAGTCGTGTTCCTGTCCGTGTCAACCACTCTCCCGAGTCTCGTCTCGTCTCGTTTCCTCCTACGGGCCGCTCGTCGCCCGGCTTTCATTCTCTCTCCGTTTTATTCTCACTCCGTTTTTCCTCGTTACGTTGCCCGGTGTGCACGGGTTTCGCTGGTTTTACTATCGGCATCGCGTCGCGATTGCTTCAGGCTCTGCCGCCTGTCGTTTCGAGGCTCGATCGAGCCGATTAGAAGGGCTCCTCGCCGAGAGATAAAGGAGCTTGCCAGCCGTCGTTAAATGGATTAGAAGCGGAAGGGTTGGTCGCATCGGCGACGGCACTCCCCGATCTGACTCTCCTGGGAGATTGAACCCTTTCTCTTTCGCAGCCTTTGACCACGATTCTAGGAGATGGCTAGTATTTCTTCGAGCTCTTGTCGCTCGACTTTTGTCGCGGTGACGCACTTCGGATGCACCGGCGGTGCAGTTTGAAAAAAATTGGGAAAAATTTGGAATTTCTGTCGAGGAGAATTGAACGTGTTTCGAAAATTTAGGGTCTCTCGTTCGTCTTAGAAGTGTCGAAAGTCTCTTGGTCGTTTCTGGAGTCTTAAAGGTTCGATCATCTTGGAATTGTGAAGAATCTTGGTCATATCGGATGTCTTAGTTTGTCTCTTAGTATGACAAATTTATTTATTTGGTTAAATGGTGTCAAAGAATTCATATTCTTTCCGACATCTAATACACGATCTTACAAAAATCTCCTAATTTCTAATCAATTATTCGTCACATAGCGTAAATAAGTACTAGCAAATTGTTATTTAAATTGATCAGTGAAATTCCAATACTTCTATATTTTTCTCTCGTATCACTCCGCATTGTTCTCTGCCAAAATCACAAGTCCATAGGCAAATTGTTTCATCTAAATAATCGAGTCGATTCAAACTTGTCTTTTCAAATGTAATCGAATCTTCTAAAATAGCAAACAGAGTAAAAAGTAGCAAGAAGTTCGTTCCTCTGTAGATCTTCACGACGTGTCTCTGACCGCGCCTGAATTTTCTTAATTACAGATAAAACCAGGAGACTGAAGGTGGTTTCTTTAGATGCTTCTGCTATTTTCATTCGGAAGAGAGAATCGTATCTCGCGACTCTTGGCCACCATAAGGGAAAGTTTTCTGTAAATAGTGCTCCTTGACTAGTGGACTGCTTGAAATTGAAATACGTCGGATTCCAACAAATCAAGAAAGCTCAAGATCACGTTCAAGAAGCTTCGCATCTCCAACGACCATCAAAATATCCTGAAGATCGCTTCAAATCTTCCAACAAGAAAGAAGAAGAAGAAACAATTTATATTTATCTGCAAACCACGAGCAACAACCTTCAACGCCGTCAAACTCTTTAAACGCCCTTCCATCGAAGTAAGGGCAAGTTGCAAAGCATCAGATTCATCTCCAGTATCGCGAAAGTATCTCGACAGAAAAAAAAAGGGGAAAAAGAAAGAAGAGATCATCAAATGCTGTTGTAAACCTTCTCTAGCGAAAGAGAAGAGCTACCTGTTTTCAACTCGAAAAGGGTCGAAAGAACGAATCGTCGAGCGTCGGGTAGCATCATGTCAGCTGACGACGAAGCTTGACCCGGAGGAAAGTTGAAGCAGCCCCGAGTATCGTCGTAAGGGCCAAGAAGCTCGAGCAGTGAACCGAATGGAAGGATGTATCATCCGGCGTTCTGACTGCCTATGGATATATTCGGCCGTTGCAACGGCGGCGGTGGCGGAAGCACGGTATCCGGAAGCGGCGCTGGCTCGGTGAGGGGGTCCAGCAACGAGTCGAGCTGTGGAACAGGGAGTGCTGCCAGCGAGAGCGGCGGAACCAACGACAGGATGCAGTTGACAGGGGCCTCGGCTCCTGGCGCTGCCGCCTCGCCGGAGTCGGGCGTTTCTCCTTTGACCGATGCCTACACCAAGATGACCAGCGACATCCTCGCCGAGAGGACCCTCGGTGACTTCGTCAGCGAACATCCTGGAGAACTCGTACGGACAGGTATTTACTTAGGATCGAGAGAAACCATTGACGTACGTGCTGCCAATTTTCACGCATTCGCCAATTTACCCGGCGGGGTAAATTTGGAAATCTTCGTCTTACTAATTGTGCATTGTATATAAGTAATCGTAGAAATGTTGTAGATCGCAGGTATTATTTTGTTGAGACTTAGTAAAATTGCAAGATCACCAGTCAACGAGTCAATCTTTGGAATTTCTCTCTAAGAAAGATTTAACGTTAGAAAAAAGTACAGCGATTTACCGATTTAATATTCCGTGGTTCAGTTTTTGGAAATACACCTTGTTATCTATTATATGATTGATATGTTAGAAATGTAATAGATTGCAAACACTTCAGTGATGAATCAATCTTCAAGATTTCTTTCTAAGAAATTTCTAAACTTCTAATCTAACTTTCTTAAAGAAAGTATTACGAATGAGAGAAATCATCGACACACTGCGGATTTTCGCAATATTTGTAACATTTGTCGTTTCGTTTTTAGAAATATGTCTTATTAATTGTGTATTATATATATATAAGCAATCGTAGATATGTAGATTGCAAATATTTATAAGAAATTTCGTAAAAATTACAAGATACAGTGATGAAACAATCTTTGAAATTTCTCTCTAAGAAAGATCTAACGTTTGAAGAAAGTATGACTTGACAGTGTCAACTGAATTTGAACTAGGACGAAGTTGACTGGTTGGTATTGAGTAAAAATTGTAATCAGTGATCCATCACATGAATTTCAGTTCGTACGTTTCTTCGATAAATGAAGTTCTGTTAATGAAAATTATACAAACCGAGCAAGAATTTTTTCATTTACTAAATTCGTTAATTAATTGGTTAACTGTACTTTAGATATTTTATGCACGTATTGTGTAAATTTCAACTGTATGTATGTTACTATGTTTAATTTTCTTGTTAAATGAAGATCCGTAAAAATCCGCAGCACACTAGTGGAATTGTTTAAATTCGTTGTTTAATGAAATGCCCGACTTATAACGTTTTATATCACTGAATCTTTAAGTAAACGAATCTTTAAGTAACGTTTTATATCAATGAAACTTTAAGTAAACGTTAAAATTATATATTGAAGGAAAAATTCTAAATTTTAGATCAGTGTACAGAAAATGTTAGAAAATTTCACAAGTTACAGTGAATTTATAAAATAATATTTATATTTTAGTAATATCTTATTCTGAAACAATATTAGTTTCAACGATCAATCAAAAAGCATTTTTACAAGTGTCTCTTCAATTATAACTAATAAACGAATTTCTTTGCAACGTTATATTCTTGTCAATACAATAATCAAAGAAATGGAACCCATAATGAATAACATAGATTTGTTTCATCCATTAAATATTATAAAATATTACCGCATCATGAGCGTTTTTTATTTGTCATCACAAATGCATAAAATGCATAAATTCACCGTTTAATAATCGAGGAATTGACATAAAGTTTGAACAAAAAATAATTAGATAATACTGTTATACAAGAGACACTTGATGCCTAATTGTGTTAAGTTTCTAGCTTCCTTCAGTCGTGAGATTCGGTATGTTTAATTCCATTACAGGTTCTCCTCACTTGGTCTGCAGTGTGTTGCCAGCTCACTGGAGGTCCAACAAGACTCTTCCAGTAGCCTTCAAGGTGGTGGCTCTTGGCGAGGTCGGCGATGGCACTTTGGTCACCGTTCGTGCTGGTAACGACGAGAACTGCTGTGCTGAGCTGAGGAATTCAACCGCTCTGATGAAGAACCAGGTGGCCAAGTTCAACGATCTTAGGTTCGTCGGCAGAAGTGGCAGAGGTGAGTCGTTGATCCGACAACACTTCAAAACTATTTCTTTTTATCCGTCTCAATGACGAGCTTCAACGAAAACGAAGATTATTAGTCTTCGTAAACAGTTGCAATTGTACTAGGATATTTTTACAAGTTTCGAGTTGTTAAAATAAAATAAAATTGGAAATTTAGATTCTGCAAGTAGTTTTTCTAGGAAGGAATATCAAAGTGTAAATTTTCATATCGTTCAAGTATCCAGAAATGAAAATACCCAGATATTTACATTTCTCAACGAAAACAAGTTCCAAAATTACTTTTCTTTATCGAAAATTAGAATTCAAAGAACACTTTCGCAGATTAACATAAAAATCTTCTTTAAGAAAAAAAAAATACTACAAAATTACAAAGTCCACTATTATCATCTTCTCTCCTTATCATCTTCCTTGAATTCAAATTCAAATTATAGCGCCATCAGAATAAAATTAACATCCGTTTTATTAAACTATCATTTATTATAAAAAAAGCTAAGAAATACAAAAAACATTTTAAGTTCTCAAATCTTTTGCTTCACGTAATTTTTGAATTCTGTTAGATATAGAATCTACTTATTAAATTCTTAATGATGTGTTCGAATAATGTTCCTCTTAAACTTAATTAATTAATTGTCATTGATTAATTGTCAGACCTGGTTTTATTTTTTTGCAATCGATAATTTACAAAGTATCGCCACCTAGCATTGTCAGTGACACAACTCCAAAAATTTCCAATTTCTTCTCATCGAGCACAAGATCCACATTACGTTTTTATCACCATCAGATTTGCGTCGAAGGACAATCATTTCATTACCATTCCAATAGTTACCTTACTTTATCAATCTCACCGCGATGCTTCGACTAATAATCTAAATTTTAAAAAGCCTTTCCTTCAAAATTTCAATTGCGTCACTCTCAACGACATCACCTTCATGTTGAATTTTTTTCAAGCAACAAATCAGTGCTACATCAGCTATTCATTCTACTTTGATGCGTATGTATTCTCTCTCTCTTTCTCTCTCTCTCTTGAGAACAGTAGCAGTTGAACAACCATCTCACGAAGTACCGGCAAACTCGTGAAATTAGTTCGTCAACGAATCCGCCCCTTTCTTCGCCATTCACTAAACTCCGGCGGAGTCGTTGATCTTCGCGTTGACAAGCCGCGTTACGGAAGAAAACCATGGAGGGTGGCCGAACGAAGGCTCAAAGAATTCGCCAAATAGTAAGGGTAGGTCGTGGACGTCTTCGAGACGACCCTCGGGCTTCTTTCCCCGAGTGGAAAAGAGTTGCCACCTCGCCCCCGAAATTGGACGTTTCGCTAGGGGTTACGTTTCGTCGGCGGTGTCGTTGATTGGTGTGCCAGCCGAACTCGAGGAAACGACGACGACGACCGTCTTTGGGGATGGGTAATGGGTTTTATTTGTCCGCACCGCCGCCGAGCCAACCTCCTCTTTACTTTCCTTCTTACGAGCCTCGTCCCCCATCCGTTGGAGAAAACCGGCTCGTTTTCGCGTGGAAAAGGGGCTTGAAAAGAGCCGACGCCCCTGGAAACAGGGACGGCCGATATTAATTGAGGTTTCACTTGGATTTTAATTAACGTTATTAGGGTTAGATAACTCCTTTTGACCTAGTTCGAACAAATCTCTCTCGAGATTCTTCTTTTCGTGTTGGACGAGGGGGGTTGGACGTTGAGGTAGGCCTTTGTCGTTGGACTCTCTCTTTTTGATTATTTGTTTTCTTGTATTTTCATCCTGTTTTGTTTCATTTCATTATTAGAGTATCGTGGATATTGGATTCTTTCCGAGGTGGAAAGAGGTCACTGCGGCAGGTTATATTTCGTTAGAATTACACGTTGTTTTAGCGTGCTTCTTATTTTATTAGAAATGGTATTTTATGGATGATTATTGTAGAAATGGTAATAGAGTATTTTTTGAGAGATTATGCTGTCACAGTGGATTGTATTAAATATATTGAAATAATCATGAAATATTTTAATTATCGATGTTTTAATTGTTGATTTTAATTAAGTAATTCAATGATTAGACTGTAGGTGATGGTGTAAATTCATAGTAAAATGATTGAATTTGAGGGAAGAAGTCATACTTATTCCGAGATTCAAACATTTTCCTCGCAAATGAACGACGTAGTTACTAACTACACTCCTTTATCAACATTTCGGTTATCCAGCGGAGAATTAATTATCAACGGAAATGTATCATTTAAGTATTTTATATACTTTTTATATTCCTGACGAGTAGCCTAAGGGGGATAGTTGAATGACTTTCAGAACAGACAGCTCTCGCAATGAACAACTGATCGCATTCAGTAATTTAAACATCCCTCGTCAAAAATAAATCACATAGTTATTCATTGCACTTCGAATTATATCGACTGACAATATCCTTATCGCTAGTTAAGCTAGTTTATTTTGTATTGTAATCGCAAATCGTACGGCCGAATGGATTTAAAGGCGGAATTAGGGTTGGAAACGTGGGGGTGGGGGATCGTTCGAAACCATGAAATACCCGAATTTTCTATCCGACAACGCGCGAGGGAGGCGAATCCACCCTCGAAGCTCACGGAAGCGCGTCAGTCATTTGTCTGGGATTAGCTCTCAATTGTTTTCGTCGAGCGCGGAATTAACATAAGCTAGGATGAAGAATGTAAGAGAAGTGTCTCTCGTCAGGATTCCTGCGACACCCTGGGCTCCTTGAATATTCCCTGGTAGAACCGATGCGCGCCGAACTCTCGCGAATCCCTAATGATCCTGTCGTTTGTAGAACTCGAAAACATTCTCTGCGCATGTGACGGATGTAGGCTAGCTTTCGTTTTGTTTTCACAGTTCGGAAGGGTGGATATTGTTGTAAAATAGGGAATAATTTTCTTCCGAGAATCGACCATGATTGATGAGTATTAGATTATTTAATAAGCTTGCAGGTGCTTTGAGAAATATTACAATTGTGACAGATGCCAATGGACGATTATAATTGTTTGATAGAAAAATAGAATATTGTAAGTGTTTTGAAATGCAGAGTATCAATGATTTCAATATTTGGAAAAAAATTTTTTATGATAACACACGCGTTGTTAATGACTAATAATTATATCTTACGTGTGAATAAGGTTACTTTGATACTTTCTAAACAAATGCAAAGGATACTACACAACCTACACATTCTAATAACAATAAAGATATAATAAATTAGCAACTTTAGACAATGAAGTTGATCAGCGTGACTTTTGATGTACATAAATTCGAACATTACTTTCTGTGTACGTGATAGTGAAATTTCTAGAACAATGGAGAGAAAACCAAAATGTTGAAACAATTTTATCTCCCGAAAAAACGTAATTATCGTGTATTTATAAAACCTTGGACGTCGTTCTCTTTTTAACAAGAAAAAAAAAAGAATTCGAAATAATTATACAGACGAAAGTACGAAAATTCTGCAAATTTGGACACGACTTGGTATGAAATCCCGTCGCTAGACGAGATAATGTAGGTTTATTCGCGAGTGGAAAGTTGAACGGTATCCGTCTGCTCGTAGGGTTGAAACTATAAGCGCCCAAATGATCTATCTCGTTACAGAGCTTAGGGTTGAAGGGGGTGAAACGAACCAGATCTTGCCACGATGGAGCTGGTATTTCAGACGAACGTGCGGGAATAGAGTTATAGCTTATCGTCGATATTACAAAATTTCTCTGCAGTAACGTGTTTCTTCGAAAAAATTAAAACTCAAAAAAGGGGAGAGTACGGAACGTTCATTTATATACGAGTGAAATTTAGCTTATGGTTAGACACACTGAATTCCACGGGATATTGAAAATTATATATTCGAAGCAGTACGTTAAAATATATAATGAATGTCGAAGAATATGTTTAATGTAAAAAATATGAAAAGTGTTTTAAAGTATAGTAACAGTAGCTGATAAACTAAACGAAGTTATTATTTATTACTCATTTATTATTTTCCTTCTGTTATCCAATCTTGGAATAAATATTATATTTATGAAATGAAATTACATTTTACACGAGAAATCTTTGTATATCAATATTGTTATTACTAAAATGATTAATAAATATATTATAACAAACATTTATATATATATATATAAATATATTATATTATGTGCATAATATTATATGCATATAATTTAATATAATTTAATGAACAGTGAAACATAATGTGATTAATATTTTAATACTAACTTAATATGAAGTAATTAAAAAATTTTGCTATCTATCATAGGTATAAAATATATCCATAGGAAAATAAATCATGCTATGTACTACATATATTTTATGATGCATTAATATATATATATTATTATATAATCTTTGTTGTTCGTAATGATTTTTCCATCGGACGTTCAATCGAATGTTCTGGAGCATTATTCAGGTGCATTTTAGGGGAAAACGGTGATTTTGGAGGAAAGGCGACCGATTCTCGCTGACGGCAGTTCATCCTGACCATAATCAATTCGTTATCAGCGTACAATGGCGCATTTGCGATTCGTTTGGGGAAAATTGAAATTAATTAGTTAGCTCGACAACGGCCCCGCAACAATCTATACCGTTCTGCTCGCCCGTGTACACGTACCGGTTCACATTTTCCCTGAGAATCGTATGTTAACGAGCATTATCAGGAAATCGATCTCGACACACTTCCATCCACCGTCTTTTTTCAGTTTTTTTTTCTTTTTTTTTTTTTTTTCCTTTCTCACTCGCAGCCAACGTCAATTCAATTTAAACACTTAATGTTAATGACGTTCAATCGTTTGCGCGTCTACTTTCCATCATGAATTGATATCCGCACGAAATTCAGAAGAAATTTCAATTTTTCGTACGAATAGAAATGTGTTGTGTGAAAATACTGAGAAATTTCATTGGTATAATATTTGATAATTATTTAAAAGTACAGAAATGCACAACTACTGGTTATATACATAGTACAAAAATAATCTCGGTCTTCTAAAAAATTTACATTTGGAACCAGTCTGAAGATGCATGTAGGAATTACTAAGACATTTGCCAAATCGATAATTAGTCGGAATAGATATTAATGTAATAAATAATTAGCAATTTAAATACTTTTACACTTCTATTAAATATCTCGTATATATATTCATAAATCTCAAGATTAAAGTTACATGTGAAAATTTTTCGTGACAAAGGAAGCGCAGAGATTTCAATTTTCTAATCTTCCATGCGCGCAGTATTTTCTACCGCTTCCAATAAACATCTATATCTTCAAATTACACGGCACAGGTGCTTTCTAAACAAAGGTATAAAAGACGGACAGGTTGGAAAATCGAACTGCAGACGAGGAGGGCGAGGTAGGGAAAAGGTTGCTCGTCGAGAATCGCAGAACGCAGAAAGAAAGGGTGAGGTTATTGGGGATGACTTTTAATGGTTCCGCGGCGACTGGCACCAAGGGTGATACCTACTACGTGTGCCGAGTTGCTCGTGGAACCACCAACTCTACCAATAGGTGAAAACCAGGGTTTGCCAGGGTTTGCCACGGTTAGGGGCCATAGAGGATGCCGTGACTTGCAACAAACTGATGCGATTCTCTCCCGCTCGAAAACGAGAAGCTCGCGTGGTGAACCACCGTGTGGCCACGCTCGACACTCGCCATTATTCCCTCGATACTTTCTCCCTTTCTTTCTGCCTTTCACCAGGGGTAATCTTACGGACGTCGTGGAAGGGAAGAAGTTTTTAACTGACTGCAAGGCGTTTCCTCGAATTTCCAGAACGAAAGTTTTACGACCGATGATGGTTACGTAGTGTGTGTTCGAGGGATGACGGGCGATTTGCAGCTTTCGTCGGGTGATCTGTAAATTAGTTTTGCTTGTGAAGCTTAGTATTACTGGCGGAATTTTACGAATTTTACTTGACTTTAAAATCGGACAAAACTGTGGTAATTGCAGATCTTGGTCTTTGTCACGAAGTTGTAAATTTATATGGACGCGATTGAAACTGAATTGTAATAAAGATGCGATTGGAATTAAATTTATAAAGATGTGATTGAAATTGAAGTGAGTAGTTCGCTGAAACTAGTTTATTAACGTTGTTAATTAAAATATTGTTGTATTAATGTTAATTCGAGTGAGAGGATATATTTGGATAGTATTTCCCAAATATCGCGTGTGTTTGACTTATTATACAGGAAAAATTAAAGATCAAATCTAGAAATTCATTAAACACTCTTAACTAAAAATGTTCAAACAGTATTTTCTTGAAAATACGTTTTTAAATGGAGAAATTTTATTCTACATGTTTCACTTATTTTTACTCATTGACTAAATTCAAGTTTACTTACTCGATAAATTTTCGAACTCCATTTTCTTGAAAGTAAAGAGAGAAAAGTAAATGTTATTTCAAGGTGTTTATATATTTTGTATAAATGTTTGTTTCAGAAAACTTTACTCGAAGACTTTAATTCCGAGAACAAGGGTTAATAATAATTAATTAATTAATCATTCTTTCTTCTTCTTTTTTCTTTTTTCTTCATTTCTTCTTTCTTCTTTCTTTTTTTTTTCAATTTCACATTGGAAGAATATCGAAATTTATAAAAGGATCAGATGTGATGGCGCGATACGAGTTCATGTGAAACACGTATGGCAGATAACAGCAGTTAGGAAGGGTGGAATAGAAAAGGCGATCAGTGATCCACTCAGGGTGAGAAACGATGAGGACGAGAGAAAGAGTGAAAGAGGGTGCACGTGGAATTGCGGTGAACCTCTGCGTGTGCAACCACCGTGTTCTGCGTGACGCTGCTTTTTTTTCCTTTTTTTTTTCAACGCGACATTGTCCCCTCCTTAACGAGCGTTTTATCGAAACATCCCTTGCGTGATTCCGAAGATATCACCCCTGTCATTTGCGATCCCATGTTCGATCAGCGAGCATCGCTTTCGAATTGAACCATTACATGATAACAAAATTTCAATTTTTTTAAAACGTTGAAACATCTTGATTGCACTAATGATATAACCGCTGCATAAAATTCTAATTTTTTAAAAACTTCTTTTGGCTCTGTTCTGTTAAAAACTTTTCATTATTTCAGTAATATTTCAGTATGTGAATAGTTTGATTAAAGATTCAATAAAATATCAGATTGAGGATTTTTATGCAAATTCATACTTTTGTGGAAATAATTTAAAAATGTGAAATCTAGATTCGGTTTTATAAAGTTTTATAAAAATCCACGGTCTGTATTATTATCCTTAATTTTGTCCTTAATTTTCACGATAATAAATGTACGAGAGAAATCACAATATTATTATTAAAACACTGCGAACACACTTAAATAAATGAAATTTGAATGTAAAAAAAAAAAAAAAAAAAGAGGAAAGAAAAATGATACGAAATAATCGAGCCAATTGTAACACGAAAATCCTATCTAAATCTTCTATTTCATAAAGTATATTATTTTATAAAGTATCAAAGAAACAATTCATATGAAATTAAAATTTCATTTATTAAATTAAAGCTTTGACACTTATCCAATAAAAATAGAAAAAGTAGAAAAATTGCAAAATGGATAAAACAGATATCCATCCTCCGTGAGAGTTATGTAGCGTAAAGAGGGGTTGTTTTTCGTCGTTAGCTCCCTAATAGGCTTTTTAACATAACTGGACGCAACCACCCCCATAGGTGGTGGTCGGTCGCGTTGGCTGGCCACCATCACCGTCGACGACGCCCTCGATACATTACCGACGGTTAATTTGGTTACTACCGGAGTTTCGGTCGGCCAGTCGCGTTTTCGAACTTCTGTTTCAATCTATGATGATAAAAAAAAGAAAAACAAAAGAGAGAGAGAGAGAGAGAGGAAGAGAAAAAAAGAAATACTTTGAAATAACATTCTTCTGCATTGCGGTTGCAGGGAAGAGCTTCACGTTGACCATCACCGTGTCCACGACGCCACCGCAAGTCGCCACGTACACGAAGGCCATTAAAGTAACTGTGGATGGGCCGCGAGAACCGCGATCCAAGACCAGTGAGTATCACTGTAAGCATTGCTATATATATTCTTATTTATTATTTAAATTATTCACATTCCACTAGCGCTAAGACTCAGCACCGAGGGGTGCTTCTATTGATTATTCTTTCACTGAGAAACATTAGTTGCGTCGATTTTTAATTTCGTTGGTTCGCATCCACGCTGGCCAGTGAGGGTTCATTTCGAAATTTTTCGATTTTCGATTTTCGATTTTAGAAGTGAATTTTACAGTTATTAAACCAACCGAGTTCGTCTAATTCTTTTAATTCTGGAATTCTTCAATCCTGCGTTTGAATATTCGGTGTCAAATCGGCTCTCGAATTCCTGATATTTTTGGAAACTTTTGAAATCTTCGGTAATTCGGAATTTATTTAAGCGCAGGTTTATCTTCCGTTTCTCTAACTTAATCTTTCCCGATGTCAAATTGACGGAATAATAAATAATTAAATTAATGGAATAATTAATTAAATTCGTAAATTTTTTCATTTACAATAAATGAATCGAATTTCTATATTCAGTTGCGTGTGAAATTCACACAAATCCTGCTCTCGCCTACAAATCACGTATTTGCAACTCTGACAGCATATTCTCTTATCAAAAATATTATATTGTATATAGCCTACGAATTCTTACACATTTGTGAAGAAAAATTTCACGATGCAAATTTTTACACACACAATGCACATAATTCGTCAATACGTATAAAAGAAACAATCTTTCACCTAAATTAAATTTCTTTAATCACGTTCATAAAAATTCGCAATTCAGTGACACGTTGCACGTTAAAAAATATCGAATATATATAAATATGCTGCGAGTAATTCTCAAATCGACACTAGGGACAGATCGGTAGAATTAAACTTTCTGAAAAGAAAAAAAAAAAAAAAAGAAAAGGAAGAAACAGGAAAAAGAAGAGAGAGACCAATAGTAGGTCGCGTAACTCGCGACGCGGTAACAGGCGTCGAAAGCCGCAGGTTCGAAATGGCCTCAAGGGGGGTGGGTGGGGGTGCGATGTGGGTGCGGTTCTGGGCTAAGTTTCGCGCATTTGCCATTATTTATAACCGCGGCCGGCCGCCATAACATTGATAAAGGGCTGCGGCGTTTAGCCGCGGAGATATTGCGCGACGCCTCCGAAGTTTGCCGTCTCGCTGAGCTGCCCACGAAGGGAGAGGAAGGAAGAACCCACACCTCCTTCGAGTAGAACGCGTTTCCCCCTAGCTACCTACCTTCCAGACACACAATTACCCCCCTCGTAGCCGTCGGTTATTTCGCGGCGACGTGTGTCGGCGGGCTTGCTCGTTCCTTCGGAACATCGACCCCCGGGGGTTGCACACCGCCGAACGCAGAAGGAGGCGGAGTATCACGTCGTGGAATCGAAATTTACCGCCCCCTTCTCGGTGTTTGTAAATCTACGTCCCAGACGCGAGCCGTCGAGATTGAGCTATCGAAGTTGATACACAGGTAGAAAGCGGATACGGGATGATTGTTGGATATTGATGGACGTTTGGTTAGTGGGTTTTTTTTTTTCTGCAAGTTCATTGTACTTTCACGAATTTGATCAAACAATGGTATGCAAATACGGTGGAGCTGCATCTACTCGGGCCAAATTTTAGTCAACAGTCGGTTTAATCGTTTGATTAAATGAATTCTTGTTGGTGGAATATATGAATTTTATATGAATTCTTTTATTCTTTTCTTTTCTTTTTTGTGAATTTGATTAAATGAAAGAGTGTCCGTAGAATTCCATTTGTTTGAGTCAGATTTTAGTCAGTACTTGATTAAGTCAATTCTTGCTGGTTGCGTCTACTTAAATTCTTTTCGTGAACGAAAAATCCACGCGGTCCATTTCTATTATACGAACTTCAACTATATATCTGTTTGTCATCCAATGAGTTCGTACAAGTAGAATTTCACTGGAGAAATATTTTATTATTGATTATTATTATGTTCTTTAAATTATGATATATACGGGCAGATTTCTATATTACATATCCAAAAAAAAAGAAAAAAAGAAATGAACTGGACGTAAAGAAAAATACTTTGTCAGTACATTAAAGTACTGACAAAGTACAGTGATTCATTGGTAGAGATTAATTTTAAAAAGTATATTCGTATCTGATCGTTTGCATTCATTCTATAAAGAATCTATCTCATTCTATAAGAATCATTCTATAAGAATCATTCTACCAAGAGATTTTTAATAAGAATTTTATTATTTTATCATTGAATATAAGTATTATTGCACTATTAAGACTTAGCAGATAGTTATAATTATTTCAATCAAAATTTTTAATCGTTCACTGTTGATAGATTACTTTTCTTAATTTAACTATTTCACATCGTTTTTAAGTAATTGGTAATAAAGTTGCTGTTCGGCAATCAGAGTATTAATGTCAAATTTCTTTCTCAACTATTTTAAAGCAAATGATCTGTCTTTTTCCAGAAATATCATACTTTAAATTAATACTTGCAAGCACTCTTTGCACGTCGAAAATAGCCAGTGTAACATTGTTGTATATCATGTAGTATCGTGCACATCCGCTCGTCTGTTTAGACCACCCACGAAATCATCGTCGTGTAAACTATCTAAAACCCGTGTATCACTCGTTATCAAAGATTCCCTTATCTCATTCTTTCGTGTCTCGTCTTTAATCTCACATACGCAATGAAATATTGAAATGATTGAGAACCACTCGATAGTTTATAATTCCAACTTTGTAGATTATACTCTCACTGCCATTATTACACTCGATGACTGAAATATAAAACCACTGTCAGAAAAGTTGAAGTTCACAACTTATATATTTATGCAAAATCGCTCGACTCTCTGAAAGTTTAAAAACATTAATTGTAATGTAATGTGCGTAACATTCGTTATTAGACAGCGGATACGTATGCAAATTTCAATTTTTTATAAAAACAGAGATTACGCTTGACTCGTTGAACTTTCGAATATATTTCGTACATATTTTTCCCCCATTTTGCATTTTTGCAGTTGTAAATCTCCCTTCTTTAAACGTATAAAATTTTTCGTGATATTAATTTTACTTATTATCATAGCTTGCGGTATTATTAACAGGCCGCACTAGAATGATTGGAAAATTATATCTCGTAAAATCAGATTCTCCGCTGATGGTGAACGGCTCGAAGGAAATTGTACTCGCAAATCGCCGATCGAGACTCGATTTTATTGTCAGTTAATTGCCAGCAAGGAAACCGCACGGACTTTTTCCGTCGCCTATATATAATGAGCGGCTCGTTGCATCTGCTGGAAAGAAAATGTTTTCACCCGAAATAAAGGGATCCACGGGAAGGGACGCGGCACGAGATAAAAGGGTTACATGTTGTGGGTGGTCGATCGGCGTTTCTTTAAACCGTCGGTCCTCGCTTCCTCGTCTTTGACACGCTCCCTAATTTTATTACGCCTACATCCTCCGACGTACGCCGGCGAAACGGATTCAAAGACATACGTATTAGCTTCTCTTTCTCTCTCTCTCTCTCTCTCTCTCTCTTCTGGTTTCTTTTTTTCTAAATTAAATGCAATTAGTCTCTTTGAGGTCTTGTTTAGAGCTCGGCTCGGTTCTGTTCTGTTTCATCAGCACATCCGCAATCACGCAGTCGGAAGAAAAAGTCGTCGTTCCCACTATCTAATTTTACGTGATGTAACGTGAAGCACAATTTTCTGGCGTGATTTCGTTGTTCAATCGCTTTATTGATGTTTATTCATCATTCGTGTTCAGATGTTGCTTATTTGTTCAAAGATCATTCTAATTGTAAGAGAAAGATCACTGTAAATCATCTAAAAATAAGCAAAGCTGGCAAGTCTTTTTCATTGATAATTATTGTTGCAGATGAAATAACTAGATTCTCGATGAAACTTCTAATTAATTTTACCTTTCTTCGAAATAACATTAATCAAATTCATTGTACTCATTATATTAAATACATTTTAACTGTTACAAAGTTATAATCATTGCGATTAAAATTTTTAGTTGATTATTATTCATAGATACTTTTCCTTCGAAAAAACTTTTTGACATTAGTGGCAGACTATCTCTTTTCCTAAAATCCATCTGTATCTGTTAATGTTACGATCAGCTTTTAAGTAACGTTCAAACTTTACTGAAGAATGTATTCGAGTTCTATTCGTAATTTGGAATAATTATGTCCATTTAGTTTCAAGTTTCAATTCTCAAATTCTCAATTATTTTTTTTTCAACTAACAGATTCAGAATTAATATTGCAGAGTAGTATTGTATTACTAAAGTTCCAAACTTACTCTTGCCTCGTGACAGTTTAATTATCAGGACAATTAAATGCGCCTTAATTTTTCCAATTGATATAGGTTTAGGATTAAAAATCTTAGAACGTTGTAAATTTGCAAGACGGCAAATGGTTCAAGAGTTGAATGAACAATAACCATCGATAACTGTTACTTTCAGTCGTTTTAAATAATTTCAAGCGATTGTGGAATATCGACGGAGAGGTGATCTTTCCTCCGCTCTCGAAACAAACAAACGGAGTTACAAACAAATTTCCTATCCGGTCCGTGAATCATTGGGACCCTTCTTTTCGCTCGACCAGCAATAAATCAGCCCTATGAATTCTATCCAAGCCACGGCTAGAAGGTACAGGCAGGCAGGCGTTCCGATGCCGGAACGAACGCGGCTCGCTTCGAACTCGGGCGGGCGCCGCTCGAGGGTCGTAATTAATTAAACAAGCAATTCATTACACATTCTACCCTCGTCCCATAGCCAAAGGTGGCCGCCGCAGAAAGAGGATGCACGGCTAAGGAAATTGATCGAGAGACGCGTCAGAGAGGCCAGGGGAGCAATAGAGAGAGAGAAAGAGAGAGAGAGGGCGTTTCTCTCCGGCGTTGGCGGCGGAGGATGCCTCTGGCGGAAGTTGGATACCCAACGAAATCCCAAGTTGCACACACAGCCTTTCGTCCGGAGCGATCCGCTTTTGTTAGAAAATAGCACGAAATGGCCGGACCTCCTCCCCTCCCCCTTCTGTGTCGTCCCCGGCGTGTCGACGGGAGAGGGTCGATCGGCGGCGACGGAACGAAATGAGGAGCTGTCGCTGCCAGCTGCTAACTCTCGAGAAATTCCCTGGCAGTCGCCGGTCGCGGCGCGCAAAAGGGGTGTCCGATGAAATCGATAGTAACGAAGAGAAGAGAAGAGAAGAGAAGAGAAGAGAAGAGAAAAGAGTCTGGAGAAGGTCCGAGTCTCTTGCTCGCGGGGACCCCCGTGCGGGTGAAAAAAAATGGCTGTTCGCGGCTACCGCTGATCGCTTTGAAGTTCGCCCTCTTTGCGTTCGCTCCTCCTTTGTTCTTTGATGAAAGTTGGAGACCTCCGCGTAGAGTATCGGTATTTTCAAACGTATCCGCCACCATCGTCTTGTTAAAATACACGTGTGCATCGAAGCACACGTGTATCTAATCTCATTACAGGTGCATTTAATGCATCTAATCTTTGATTTCGGGAATTGCGGGTAGACGATTTTTAGCGCGCGACAGAGACTCCGTTGACGAAGCTCGTGGAAATCTTGAAATCTTTCATGCTGAATGTTATTTCCGGTAAATTTATTCGTTTTTCAAATTTATCAATTCGTTAATTATTTACTTGATTCTGCAATATTAATACTTGTATATTATTAATTGATCTAAACAGGTTTTGAAAGCTGGCACACTTTACCATGTCTCGGATGTTTCACATATTCTCGTTAATTAAGACATTCGACTTTTAGGCAAATTCGTATTTTCCATATTCTATCCACAGTCTACTAATTCAGGTTCACGTTGCACCTTCCAATTTTCCATGGAAGCGCAATATCGTTTAGAAATCCCCAGAAACCCTTCGCGATCTGCAAAATGGTCACAACCAAGTAGCAGCAGCCAGGCTGTCCAACCTTTGACATAAGGAAGCGACGGAGCGAAATTTCTTCGTGTTGGCAGTTTCCGTCCTGCGTACGGAAGAGGATGGTCTGTCGTTTAACGATAGATCTCGTTAGCCCCGTCCCCTGTTCCGGCGTTGCGCCCCCATTGTGTCCCTAGGATCGTGCAGTCGTGCCCTATTCAGCAAACCGGCGGGAATTTCGGGTTGCCGAGTTAGAATTAGGGCTTCGATTGGATTATCAGGACGACGTAGGGATCTCTCTCTCTCTCTCTCTCTCTCTCTGTACTCCCTACTGGTTTTGGTCTCCGGTGCCTTCTCCCAACGGTGTTGGTTCGTAGATTTCGACGGTTCACGTAGGAAAGCCAGGTCCACGTGTGGTGCCAAGCCTAGTCTAGCCTAACCTGACCAGGGTAGCGGCAGACTCGTCAGAGATAGGACACACTCTCGCCTGTTGGGACGTCTTTAATTGGGTTGGCGACACCGTACCCGGGAAATAAAATGAATCGCTGCCTCGACCTGTCTCCTCGACGTGTTCGCCTCTTCTCTCTACTCTCTCTCTCTCTCTCTCTCTCTATATATATATATATATATTCGGTTTCGTTCGTTCGAAACTGCGAGGCTCGTTACGTAGGCTGATGCAAGACGGGGGCGGTTGAATTGAACAGGTTGCCTGGGGAAATAAAAGTCATTGAACGAGAACAGGGGAAAAACTTTCGAGGGGGAGAGGGTGGCGCGGTGGTTAAGTCGATGAACGATTTTTTCGGAACGTTTCGAAGAAAAACGCGAAGAAATTTTTGCTCGCAAACTGCTGCCAAAATCGCTTTTAGGGAAGAGAATTTGGAATTTTCTTTCGAGTCGAGGGTGAAAATTTCTTTAATGGTTGTCCAGGGAAGTAAAAGAATGAGAATGGAGAGAGAGAGAGAGAGAGAGAAACGTGGTGATTGATGCTGGAATTTTTGAAAGAACTGTCGAGATCTGTCGTTTTATTCGGAATCGATATAGGAGAAAAAGAAGTCTCTTTTGAATTTACAAAATTTTTCATCTTTTCTAATGATTTCAATTACAGCCTCCTCTATCTTTACATTTTCTTTTTCAAAAAAAAGTACTACATTTTTAAATCTTCCGAAAAGTATCATTTTGCCAACTATATGTAAGAAGAACACACTCTTTGTGATTTATTCGAATGAGAAAGACCGTAGCACTAAAATTAAGACCAATTTCGACTATTTGACAGTATAATGACTGACAACAAAAAGTTCAAACCCTCTGTGAAGGTTGAACTAACTATAATCCATCATATAAATCACCATGTGCTAGATGATTTTCATTTTGTACTTGATATGATAATCAACGAATGAAAAATTCTGAGGCAAAGTAATTATAGGCATTGAATAAAAAGCAATGGCGAATCGTTCTGTTTTGCACAAGGATATGTGTAAAAGAGATGGAGGATCGATGCGAGTACCGGAGGTCCAGTGGACAGGCGCACGGTTGATCGCAGTGTTGTCTCTTTTAGGGCAGCAGCAGCAGTTCCACGCGTTCGCGTTCGCGTCGCAAAGGGGAGGGCCGTTTTTCGCCTCGCCGCTGGTGGACCCCTTGCAACCCTTGCCGAATCCCCTTCAGCCGCTGCCGAATCCACTGCAGCCGCGGGATCCGTTGTCTTCCTTCAGGCACGCGATGCCAGGCAACTGTCAAAGTAAGTATTCCACTCGCTTATCTGCATGATGAATGTGTTGCCTCCTTCCTTCTCTGTCGGGTCATCTAATTCGAAATTCGATCTTCATTCTTTCGTTCATTCTCATTTTATTTTATTTTATTTTACTTTTTACTTTTTTTTTTTTATTCGATTTTCTTGGTGTTTGCAATGTTTGTTAGAAATTTATTTTGCGTATCAAGTGCGTAGAGAGCATACGATGCGAAATATTTCACGTCTGCTAATTGCTTTTTGTGTGACTATTCGACTGCGGATGTTTGTACGAAAATTTATGTTCTTATGAGCTGAAGTGAGGAAGTGGATGAACAAAGAATAATGAATGAAACGTGTAAATGGATAAAGAGTTCCGTGGAGATTTTTATATAGATGGAATAATAAAGAAACGTGGGAAATAAAAATTTGTTTCCTCTCGTTGAATATATTGTAGTTAATACTTTACTTCGGATATTGTTTGTATTTTTGCATATTAGGTGAATTTTGCTTTTGGTTTTAATTTTCCAAATGTATTAAACGTTCGCAGTCTGGTCATAAATTTATTCAGGCGTAATGGATTAAATGTATGTAGCATGTTTAGATACATTTTGAAAAATCAAGGAATTACAAAGATCTTCGCTTGATCATCCATAGTACAACGTACAGGATGGTCCTGTAACTGAGGATGATCGAAACGTAAGTCGAAAAGAAAGATTAATATTTCTTTCATTTAAATATATAATTATTACCAAATATTTAAATAATTACGTCAGCAATTTCTAACTGACCTGATATCGGTTACTTAACTGATCGATGTTAACAGTGTACTAATCCTTAACTGAACACGTTCAAAATCTATTTTAATTAGATTTTAAACGGAAAATTCCTTTTATTTTTCGCACAGAGTAACTATTCAAGTATGCTTAACTAAATCTACTTTTCTCAGAAAGACGGCGTCCTCGAACCTTCAAAAATATCATTCTTTCGCTTCCACTTATCTTCTCACGTACAATGGAGTCATTCTTTCACCAGTTACACGATACCTTGGAATGTTCGAATCATGAGAAACAAAATTTAATCGACAAATATCGTAAGAAGCGGCTGTCTGCAAGCTGGTAATATTTCCAAGCTGCCCTCCTGCTCTCGAATATATACATAGAGAAAGAGAGAGAGGGAGAGAGAGAGAGAAAGATTTAGGCTTGCGAGAACTAGCTTCTCGACTCTAGAGGCGGAAACCGCAAGCCTGTTCAAAGCTAGATTAAATATTATATTAAAGGGGTTGCCACGGGAGCGGTGGCTGCCTCGACGTTGGATGGTTCTCGTCGTTTTGCCCTGCTAACCTTCCCTCCCTCTCCGTCGCGTGTTCTCTCTACGTTTGCAGCCGGATTCGCGAATTTCTACATGAAACATCGCTGCTTACTGTTTCGTCCCTTTCTCTCGGAGAAACTCACGTTCACGTTAAATCATAGTCCTGCAGAGAGTACAGTAAGATCTCGTTGGAATCGATCGATTTATCAAAGGGAAAACGAGGCAGTTCTTTTCACCTGTCTTTTCATGGTCTTTCGATTTTGTAAATGAATTTCGTAACACGTGACAAGTCCACGATCAGTAGACGCTCACGTATACCTCGATGTATGGATTTTGGATGTTTGGACCTCGGGAAAGTTTTTCTGACTGTTAACGCGACGAATTTTAGATTAATCGATAATTCCGAATAAATTGTAATGTGTCTATATTACACGATTCTGAATTAATATTTATATATACATACGTCATACGATTCTGCGAACACGGACTCGAAAAATTTTCTACAATTTGATGTCTCACCGCAAGCCATCGATCGATGCCGTATTCAGTTTCACAAACGAGGCGATACCTACAGCAGTAGGCGAATTTTTTTTTCTCTAACGAATTGATTATTATCTCGCCGCGGAAGAAGAAATCGAAGAATCACGCAGGAAATATTCGAGGAAGGTGGAAAGAGATTGGATTTAATGAGTCGCCTTCGGATCCAAAAGCGATAACGCGGTGAAATTCCTCGATAAAGTATCAAGCACGCCGGGTATTTCCTTTATTAACTTTTTTCCCCACATCGGACATCGATAATTCGCGTCGGCGTTTTCTCGATCCATCGCCGGCTCTCGCTCCTCCGACATCTTTGCCGCGAATTTCGTGACACACGCCGGTAACGTTCGATTAACGCTGTTCCGTGCACCGGACCAGCAGATTTTTTGGCGACTCGTGGCACGTTCTATTCCGATGATGGAAAGTTTCGCAATAAAAATGAATTTTTCGTGCGTGTGCGTGATAAAATAAATATTCTTGTAATTATAATTTTTAATTAGACTTGCCATATTTATTTGTAGTTGTTATAGATTTACAATAGATTTTTTTAATTTTTTAAGTGAATCGCGGAGAGTTCAAGATGATTATCCTTTTGATACAAGATTGTACTATTTTACTACGAGCAATTAATAACTTGTTTTATGAACAATCACATATATGCTCGTACAAGAATATTGAACAGTTCAGAATCAAGTCGGAAAATTAATCGTTTTGTGGATAGATCTCAATATCTGAATCTTATGAAAGAACCATATCGCTTTACTTGCGCGAACATTCGCGAGACAGTTAAAAATTATTAAATTCTTCGTATTATTATTACCTCTAAAATCGAAAATTCACCCGAAATTGCTGATTACAGTCTTTCGCGTATTCCGTAGAAATATTTCATATTCGAAAGATTTCAATGTTCTTAAATACTTGTTCTCGAATACTTGTAGTTCGATCCAGAAGGGACGAGTAACAAAAATAAATTTTCGTCAAATAAAATATTTCTTGTCCCTTGAAACTGCTTGTAATATCGAAGAACCGTCGCAAAGAAACTACAAAAATCGAGAATCACCGTTCGATCGAGACTCGAGAATCCCCAGAACTCCACCCGTCTCGATTTAATCTCAATTTGAAGAGAACCGAGGAAACAATAGACAGAATCGCCGCTAAAATCGAGACTGTGAAATTAGCCTGGCATTAATCAAAGGTTTCTCCTTACGTCGCGATATCAGCCCTGCCAAGGGGTGAAGCAGCTTCCCTCCCCCCTCGCCAACGTCGGCGAGTGAAAATTGAACGAACGACGTGAAAGCATGCTGGCTCGCGCTATTTAGGGTTAGCCTCTCGTCAACGACGGCCCAGTGGCGCTGGTCCGAGCTCTCGGTTATTTGAGTTGGCCGGTGGTACGCGCGCGGGGGATGACCAACCCTTTGATCTCGAACGCGCGCGCTTCTCCCTCCCTCCGTTTTCTGTCCGGCTGCCGCTGCTACACACACCCCTCGCTGCTCCCCACAGCTTTCCGCCTTCGAGCCCCGTAACTCATTGGAAAATCTATCGGGGATGCTGCCTATATGCCGCAAAAATAAATCCAGCGCCCCCGAGGGGGCGTAAAAGAAGCTTCGCCGATCCCCTTGGTAGGTACATTCCCTGGCAAAGTGATTCGATTCGAGTCGAATAGTCTCTCGTTCCACCAGCGCGATCTTTTTTTCTTTTTTTTCTTTTTTTTTTCTTTTTTTTCTCTTTTTTCTTTTTGGTATTTATTGACCGCCAATTCTCTTCGTCTGTTTATCGACGACTACGATGTTTGTTATGGCTGTGCCATAGTTGCGTCTTGTGTCGAATCTTTTACTCTTAAATGGAGTTTAATTTGATCGTTGTGTAGCAAATTGACAGGGAGAAGTTCATTTCGCTTCGCAACGTTCGACAACGAACGAGATGACGAAGAATCGTTGAAGGAATATTCAATGAAGAAAAATAGGAAGGATAAAGTATATTCAAACAATGGTATCTATATGTTCGATACAATTACTGGTTTGAAATTAGACAAGGCTGCAGAAGATTTGTTAATTTCATGCGAGTGTGTTAGATTACTAGATTTATAAATTATATAAAAATCATTCGAAATTTAGTAATTGAAAGTATTATTGAAATAAAATATATTTTATTTGTTATCACGTTATCATTTCCTTCCTGGTATTCCAATTTAATTAACAGGAACTACTGAAATGGTCAAGACGACCAATTTGTAATTTCTTTTCGAGAATTAAGCACTGTAAAATCATCCTCGCTACATCGATCCTGTGGCTTTTTGTTGCTCGAGTCACTGTCGAATGAGCTTGCTCTGGAAGGTATTTAAGCTTCGCTTCAATCGGCTTTGCGCTTCGCTTTTTCGTCGGCTTTTGCGTTACGTTTTCGATGGAAACGACACTTTGGACTAATTGGAGAAAGTGTTCGTTCATGGCTTTTCGATTTTACAGTTCTTCGTCTGCTGGCTGCTTTTATTGTGTTTTTCCCTGCTGTACTGAACGCCTTTCTCTTTATTCAATTTCTATGTTTTATTGTTATAAGATGCTAAACTTTGTCACTTGCGATCGTGGATCTTAAAATTTTTAGTAACAAGTACTCAACGAAAGTTCTTGATCAAATGCAAAGTATACTTTACAAAGGTAATGCTTTCTCATCGAATTATGCTCACCAGTTTCAAATACACGCATCAATTCGTTTTATTCCTGAACTCTTGATTTCTGAATGGGAAGTTTTGTAAAGTATAATTGCAGATATTTCACAGAGTACAATTTGTTTCGAACTTGATCGATATGAACATGATAATCGTGTCTCATTGCAGTGTTGAGGAAATGTCAAAATGTTTTAATAAAACAAATACTACGTATAGTCATGAAAATTTTTCTAATTTTATATATATTTATATTTCTTCAAAAATCACCCAGTACAATCATAATAGTCGAGTCTCGCGCCATTTAATGAAACAGCAAATTATTTAATTCTCAAAATTCTTATATCTATTTCTAAATTTGTTTCAAGTCTGCCCATATACAAGTATAATAGTCAATCAAGAAAACGTCAAAATGTTTTGCACGATATATCTGTAAAAATTCTTGAAATTTTTCAACGTATTTCTAACTTTGTTTCAAGCTCGACGATGATCAGGTTTCACTTCGGTTTTCGACGAAATATGTTTCAACACACGTTTCACGGTATCATAATCACAAATAATTTTTGTAATATTTCTTTGTCATATTGTCTCTTATATATATATATATATATATATATATATATATATATATCCAGTGTTGACGAAATATCGAAATGTGTTTTGCACAACGCGCTTCCTCCACCACTGAAACGATCGACTAATACACATCCTGTTGATCGTCGAGCGGGCTAGATTGAAGAAGAAAGTGGCAATTTCGAAACGATCACTGTCTCTTCAGACATGTCCCAGTTCGGTCTGTCTGCAAGCAATTCGTGGGGATACGGAAGCACGGCCGGCTACGCTGGTTACCTTCCCGGCCCTTTGTCGTCCTGTGCCGCACAAGCGTCCTTCCCGCCCCCGCCGCCGCCACCTCCGCCGCCGCCCCCGTCGTCCTCGTCGTTGGCATCTTTCGCGGGCGCCGCGTCCATGAACACGCCGACGGCGCCCGACTCGACGGCGGGATCCACTGTCACTTCCGGCACCGGTGCAGGATCCACCGCGCAGCAGGATGCCTTCTCAGCGGTCTCATCTCGTAAGTCGTTCTTCTTCACGCCTCTAACTTTCGTTTTTCCCTTCCTTCGTCCAAGATGCCAGCCTCTTGCGTGATTCGTTCATTCCTTCGACGCGTGTTTTTGTTTAATTATCGATGTGCTGAAGGTTTTATATAGGGGACCGTAGTGGTTTAAAATTAATCTCAGGATCTTTAATTTGTTTCAATTTCGTTCAGATTATTTCGAGAATTTATTATTTATTTATCATGGGCAGTGTAAGGTACAAAATTAAGACGAACAGTTTGTTCAATCGTTTTAGGCATCGTTTAACTTTTAGTTTTGATAGTGTAGAATCACAGGGGGAAGATTTAAAGTTAAATTCCCTAATTTTTGAATTTTCAATTTCATTTAATTTTATTATTAATCTTCATCAGGCAGAATGTTGAGTACAATATGAAATTACGGATTATCTGAATTTTAATAATCGTCACGTAAATTTTATAATCGTCTATTATTTAAAGATACTATAATCGGCACTATTTTGACACTTGAAATTTCTCTTCTGTCTTATTATATTCTGCAATAATTTGGATAATTTTGTGTCAATAATAATTATCAAATACATAAAAGTAGACAAACTGAATTACTACGAATCTTTAGTTGTAAAAAAATAGTTAATTTTTCTTTTTGAAAATCGTGAGAAATACTTCTATGATTAAAAAAATTAAATAAACGTTGATAATACGGGAAGTCCCACAGACAATGGTAGTTCATTCGTTTTTTTCATTGAAATTATGATTTTCTAAAGTATTTTTTGGAAATAAATTTCACAGTTATTTATAGTATATTCTAGTTCTACAGAGTTGGTAGATTTAGATATTTCATTTACAGAGCCCAAACATACGTAAACCAAATGCACCCGTACTTCCTGTTAAACTATATTGTATTAATAGATGATAGTCCGATGTTTATAACAAGTACTAGTGCATTTGTAATCGATATCGTAGCATTTCGTAATCAACGATGATCAATGAAATTAGTATCATCATACAATCCAACTCTAAACAGAATAGACGGAAATCCACGAAATTCGAAAATGCCTCTTTGCAGTCTGAAAGTTGAAAATACATATTATTTTCTTCATTATTAACATATGATTATATATATATATATATATAATTTTTAACAAATAGATTGCATTCTATAATTTACATTATATTAATTTCTGAAATTTTAACTATTCCAATGATGCGCAAACGTATAAAATTTCATTTACTTTATCCATTCTTCCTAGGAAGAAAAAAAAAAAAAAAACTCGCAGAAAGTCTGTTTTCCCCTGAGATCTAACTCACTGTTATCACTCCAATTTCAACCCACGATGAAAGATTAACATCTCGAAACATCGAACCTAAAACCACTCCAGTCATAGTGCAAGACACGGCCTTTAAAACGCATTTTGTTTCACGTCGATATCTTGAACGGTTGCCGAGATACAGGGCCCGAAATTCGCTTGGCTAGCGTGTACAAGGGAGGAGGATGAATGGGCCAGTCAACGCTGTGACCTACATTTTTTTCCTGGAAATGCGTACGCGCGATAGTAAATAGTAAAAAAACTGCTGACTCGGCGTCTGCACTGACCAGCGCACATGGCGCGGTCTCGCGGTAGGTCAGTGCACGCGGTGCGAGCGAGAGAGCCGAGCGCGCGACAAGAACAGACGTAGCGAGATATTAAAAATTATCGTTCGCTTCCGACGACGATATCTCGGCAACCGGATGTCCGATCGGCACGAAACGAAAACTGTCTCACAGATGAAGGTTCCGTCCGTACGACAGTGTCGGTTTTGTCGGACGATTTTCATTCAGTTCGTGATTATAACCGGTCAGATTTCGAGGAATTTTAATACGAGTGGAGCGGATTTTTTTGGCCAAATATGAGAGAGTTTCGGGCATGTCTTGTATTTTTTTAGTTACGGGAGAATATTTTAAGTATGTCATGCGAGGAAAATTTTTTATAATTTTGTTACAATGATGGAACTGTAGTTTCGGGTAATTTTGATTTGGCTTGAGGAGACTTTAGAGTAATGGTAGTAATTTATTGTATTTTGCATTTTATAGTTACGGGAGATACGTTTTGATCTTGTTAAAAAATTTTTGTTCATTTCGGTGATTTAATTTTGAATAATTTTAATATAGACTGTTGAGATATTTGAGGGCTAATGGAGAAGAAGATATATTTGTTATCATTAGGTGTATTTTCTATTTTTAATTAACAGCAATTATTTTAATGATAGAACATTACGATTGGTATAGAGAAACTTACACCTGTAAATTATTAATCTTTTAATCTATTAATCTTACAGACGTTATTTATTTTAATTAACATTGTTTCATTATGTCTACTTCCCATATTTAAACTATTCTTTAACTTTACGCCAAGTCCTCTGATTATTTCAATATTCCTAGAACAACTAGCCTCGTTAAAATTCCATTTTCACCATATGAAATTACAATTTTCTCTTTCCAAACTCCAAAATCTCACATTTAGTCTATCCTTTAATAACTACTAAACCTTCCAAAATTCCAGTTTCGCGGTTGTACCAAAGGAACTTGGAACTCTTATAAAGCACAAGTCCCTCAAACTCCAAATAATATAGTTCTCCCTCAGTCGAAAGAATTAAACTATTTATCCTTGAATCACTGCTAAACCTTCCAATTATTTCTAAAATTCCATTTCCACAATTTTAATATAAAGCACAACTCTCTCAAACTCCAAATAATATAGTTCTCCCTTCATCGAAAGAATTAAACTACGTATCCTTGAATCACTGCTAAAGCTTTCAGTTATTTCCAAAATTCCAGTTCCGCGGTTGTACCAGAGGAACTTGGAACTCTAGTACAAAGCACAAGTCCCTCAAACTCCGAATAATATAACTGTCCCGAAAGAATTAAACACGACAGAAGACGTTTTCTCTTTTTCATCGAAAAAAAAAAAAAAAACAAAACAGTGGTGCCGGACTCGACGACGCCTGGGCAATCGGACCCGCTGGACCCCCTGAGCAGCCTGATGTCGACGACACCGAGTCAAAGGTACCAGGACTACGTCTCTCCCAGGTCGCTGTCCACCGACTCGAGCACCACGGAGAGCCCCGTGCACGAGGAGCAAGGATTCGGTCAAAATTACGGCAACTACTTCCCAACGCCTGGCGTGCTGCCCAGCATCCTCTATTCCCAGCTGTACGGGAATCAATTTCAAAATTCGGAGAGCCCCGAGCAGAGAGCAGTGGCGGACAGCTGCAATGTGAGACAAGAGGAAGTCAGGCCGGACAACAACGTCTGGAGGCCTTACTGAGAGCCGGACGGTGACACGTTCTCGCGATTCTAATGATTTTAGGACATTTCCCTACGTCCGCGTTTACTCCTCGCGCGGACGTGTAACATTCAGATATGAGCAAACTGTGATCGGTGAATGGAGAAGATGGACGAAATGTTGGCTCGAACAGGCGAACGAAACTAGCTATTAGTGGGCATTAAAAATGAGAAGAAGAAGAAAAAAAAAAGAACAATCCGGTGCGTGTTCGAGATGACAAAATGAGGGTTCGGGCGCTTGAATCGGACGGGCTCGTTTTGGGATCACATCGACGCGATCACGAGACATCGATGGTTGTAACACGTAGGTGGCTGTGAACTAATATTTTATCTGTTTGCCTGTGGTTGAGCGTGGTCACGCTCTCGAATGCGATTTGTACGATTTTTGATTCGTATAAAAATTACGAGAATGTATATATCGGCTTTTGGATTTAGTACATTAGGGAAAATTAAACGTTGAACTTAGAAGTTTCTGAAAATACAATATTAACCGGGAACCGATTTCTACGACATTTTTAGAAACATTGGAAAGAAAGAAATCTCTTGAAATTTTGATTTAAATTGTCGCTTGAAGAATTCACTACTCGACTCGAGTGTGACTCAAATTTTTTCATGAAAGTTCGAAAGAGGTATTCGCTACATCGTTTCTGTAATAACTTCTTTTATCGTGATCTTTTAACATTGCTATTTCAATTTTTAATTTCAAATGAATTTTAAATCCCTGTAACGTTGAAATTCTTATAATATACAATTTTTTATACTGCTTTATTTTTCGTTTCGAGCAAGTCTTAATCAGACAATACAAGAAGAAGCCAATTATGCTTCCGGTAGGTAAAGTATTATTATAGAAACGCATGATGATACTAATCACTATTCATACTAATCACTAACTGAAGTTTCATTCGCGAAACAGTCACTGTCAGTGGTCAAGTGTATAACACAAGCACAATGCGACATACGATGTGCAAACTATTCATCGGCAGCACGATGTTTCAGCTGAAATCACAAATTAATTTTAATGAATATTTTTTGTCCAACAAATTTCGATACAACTACCGAAAAATAAAATTCCTAAATAATTAATTCCACCCACAGTGGAATCATAATTTCGTGATCGCGAAACGTGATTCCAAAACGATCCGCCTGATTTAGATCTCACCAGTAATTGTCAAGAGAAAATTTCCTTTCTTTTTCGATTCTTCGATTTCACATTCTTCTTCGTTTTTTTCCCTCTCTCTTCCTTTAGCTGGTTGTCTGTCTTCGACGAAACGGAGAGAAAAAAAAAAGAAATACGTGCAGAGAGGGGCTGATTTGTAATTTACCGAGTGTGTGGTGAGTGAACGTGCTACTGCTGGCCCCCGGTGATGGTGACGATGATGATGATGTATATAGAAACACTGTACATAGATAGAGCATTGTCGTTTCATCGAGTCATTCATCACTGTCGACGGACTACGCGCGACGTGTGACGACTTGTACCGGGTGTCTCCCGGATGCTTGGTCGAGCTCCGGATTATCCTGTACTTTCTCTGCTTGTCTCGCGGATGAGAAATTGGATGTCTCGTCTGTGATTTTGGAAATATTTTCGCTGAATTTTTTATGTGTGATTCACGTGACAAAGGATACATTCTTTTTCTTTTTCTCCTTTTAGAGGAGGGGGGGGGGTGTGATTTTATTTCAGAATATTTCTAATTAATAGAATATGTGTAAAATCGTATCTGTGAATTTAGAATTGAATAATTTCTGACATTTTAGAATCTCTTGGCTTTGACTTTTCGAAGAATTGATAAAATTACAAATTTCTTTGCGATACTGAATATATCTTTGTCCTTTTCTCTGAAGAATATCAGAACACGAGCTTTTTGATGATAGTACAAATGCAAATGGTGATAGTGCAAATTACTATCTATATAAATTTATTTCTGAAAAATTTCTTATTTTCTTGAACAATATTAGAACACTTTTTACATCGAATAAAATAGTGAAATTATAAAATTAATTAAAGTAATGTTTACAAGTTCAAAAAAAAAGTTGCGGTCTAACAATCTAACATTCTATGCGGCAAAAAGAAAAAAAAAACAAGTTCTTCAATCTCCTGAACCATTTTCAAAAAATTTTTAAAGGAGAGAAGAATTCTTTAATCATTTCTCATTTTTCAGACATTTTATAAGTCACCGTGAAAGAGAATAAATTTCATGATTGAGTGTCACAGTGCTCGACCAAGATCGAATCTCTCAGTGTTCAATGATTAAAGTATTCTCAAGACAGGCAGATTCTCCGGAACTCGACCAATTATCAAACACACCCAACTGTAACTTTTATTCCATTCGATTACGTTTTCATAGTATAACGCGATTTGATCGATTTGACTGCGGGCTCGTGTGCAATACGTCGTCGATTCGCGATTCTCTCGCAGTGACTTCCGTCGCGGGGACATTGAACGAGAATCGAGCATCGGCCGAGTCGAGACGATTAGAATAAATCGATTCGTATCTTGTAAGACGAAAGGGGGAACGATCCTCTCCGCGATTCAACGAAAAGAAAATAAGAAAAGGAAACAAAACGCTCCGTAGCTTTCACATCGAAATTCCCCCACCCACGAAATGAAACGAAACGAAAACAAAAGAAAGAAAGAAAGAGAGAAAAGGAAAGCTCGCGTTATAATGTTTGAATAACGCGACTAATCGATTGAACGTCGATAACGATTTATTCCTTTTTTTTCTGACAAAAAGAAGAGAAAAAACCGACGACGTCTACATTCTGCCCCACTCCCTCTCAGAAGAACGATGATTTCAGATATACATATCTACCAACCTATTGTTATCGTAGTTTTTGACCGAGTCGAAATAAAAGTGTATTTCAAAATACCAGAGAGTGTCACGAGTGTCTCTGCCGGTCCATTTTTATTGGTTCTTTCATGTAATTTTCTTTGAAGAAACTTTCTTCAGTGTAGTAATTCTATTTTTTATGTTATTTTAGATATTTGAAAATTTCTCCTGGTATTCTTCAAAAGGTACATAATTTCTTGATGTATATTTGAAAATATTTTTTGACGTTTTTTCTTTTTCTTTTTCTTTTTTTTTTTTTGATTAGAGTTAATATAATAATTTTTCAAAGTTCTTAAATTATTAGCTAATATTTCTCATTTCAAAAATTTTTCGCTTCATTTTGGTAATATTTAAATTATTTTCTGATATACATTTCTTTCCTCAGTATTTGTTTTAGCAGCAATTACTTCGATTTCAGACATTGAAAGTCTTCGAATAAATGATACACACGTGCTCTGATGACAGTAAGTATACCAATTTTATCTGGGTTTTTTTATTAACACTTTTTATTTAATAAACTTTCCTAATTTATTTTCCATACATTCTATAGCCAATGATTTTCGATTATATTTTTCATCGATGTATAAATTACAATACGTAAGTATATACTTGTATATAATTTCATAACATCATATGCACCGGGGGGATAATTTAAGAAATTAAAATTTCGGATCAAAGGAAAATCTAGTATAAAAATTTAGCTCCGAGTAAAAGAATACAGCAATAATTTTTCAATTTAAAAACTGCAAAGACAAAATTCTATTTATTTAAATATTGAGAAGAGCTAGAAAAGAACAGAATACCAAGTATCGAATAAAATTGTTCCTGTCCCAAATTTTCCCTAAGAAAAAAAAAATCACTCGAGAGAGATGGTTTATAATCCGCGAACAAGTTAATTACAGGGATCGTTGATGCGAAACAACCGAATCTCTGAAACACTAAATTCGAAATGCGTATTCGTTAGCAGAGAGAAAGAAAGACAGAGAGAGAGAAAGAGAGAGCTACTCGAAGGCAGAAGGCAAAACCAACGGAGAATCTTCCACCCTGGGACTACGTTTAATTAAATCTTTTGCGAATTTACATACACACGTAACACCGACCTGGCGGAGGATCCTTTTGCAACAGTCGACTTTAGGCTTTGTAGAGATTCCTATCGTTACACCTGCTCCACCCTTCACCTGACAGAACCGTCATTACTTAGGTATTATATTTTTTTTTTATGGTATGAAATGGTTGACCTTTGTTTCTCTGACCATCAAGGGCTCTACAGTTAAACCTGTTTCGTAATAATGAACAATGAAGAGAGAGAGAGAGAAGATAAGAGGAAAAGTAATCCTTTGAGAGAGAAATTTTTTAATTCATTCATTTTTTTGTATTATTGTTAGTTTGAATCGAAGGAATTAAATAACATTTAAGTACTGAATAGGTTTACACTTGTAAGATATACTTGATGTTAGTTGGACGAAGATTATATAGTGTGAAGTAACAAAGACAATTTTATATATTAAATTTTGGTATTAGTTTGTAATAAATAATAGTCATGTAATGGATATTTATAAATAATAATTCTATAAAATTACTTATTGCACACAATTGATCAAAGTGACTTGAACATTAAATAGTAAAGACTCTAAATTTTAGTTTTATTACTTCGTATTGATAACAATTATACAATACATATCATAAATATTGCTTTGATTATATAAATAATTCTACAAAATAATTTACTGCACTCGGCAGATCAGAGAAGGATCAAACGGCAGAGATTTGAAAAATATCAACGACAACTTTCCCTGTTAAATAAATCGTACAAACAACAACTATATAATAAATATTATATTGTTTTAACCATACCAAGATCTCGAAAGTAATTGAACACGCGCGGCAATTGAAATACCTCAAAATATTAGCGAAAATATTGTTAAAAATACTTCAAAATTAATATCAATAACAACTTTTATTACATTTCCAAAACATTTGTCACTGCAGACTATATGAAATAAAATAAAATATTTCCTTAACCACACCGACGCCAAGATCTATAAATATACAAGTAACAATATCTATAAAATCTGGAAACAGAGTGAACAAACAGAGATTAAACAAGAGAAACTTGGAAAGTATCACAGATTAGAAGTGACCGGAGTACTTCTTGCCCTTTAATTCATTCGTGGCGCGATTTTGCCGTGTGTCGGGCATAAACCAGCCGCAGAAGAGCGGTGTTTATCAGTGTTTCGCCAAGGTGGCCTCTGGACAGACGTGTAGGGTGGCTGGTCGTCGCACAACTCGTCGTTTATACGCCGTGCATAATGGAGCAGAGTTGAGCGGAATACAGATAATGGAGTATGAAGAACAGCATGTGGTGAACGTCGACGTATAGTCTACACCTCTCTTCATCCTCTTGCTTCTCTCTTCTCTTCCCCCTTTTCTCTCTCTTTTCTATACTTGGCGCCGTTTCCCTTTCTTTTCCTTGACAGGTCTTTCATTTCTATAAATATTTCGAAACGTTTAAAATAAGGTAGCATAAATATAAATGTTACAAAGAACGTGATATCACGTTTTCATTGCATCTTTATTGTAACGCGGTTTTACAAAAATTACGTATTCCATGTTTTTGTATGTAGAGTTTAAAGATTTTATTTTCTATATATATATATATATATATAGGCTTATTATAATTATATATTTTCTATGTATATCTTATTATTATTAGACAGCGGATTTTTGTACGAATTCGTGTTTCTACGAATATTAAAGAAATTGAGCCAAAGTAGCAATTTTTTATAATGCTGAATATTATAATGATTGTGCATTTTGGATACTTAAATATTTCTGTTTGTTGCGTGCATTCTATACATAATTGGATTTTAATTTTACATACAAGTTGGTAAGATTTTAAATTGAATCAAATAGCTAATGCAGTGAATCAATTATCAATCTCTTTCTTCTGTGAATAAGCGAAACTCTGATTATAGAGAGTAAATAATATTTGTCTCTCTTGTTGTCTAGTTTTCTCCCCATTCTTTACATTCCTGTTTCTCTCGTCATCTGTTTATCTGTTATATTTCATTCACACGCTATTACAAAAAACACCAAGATTACAATATGTTACAAGACCATTTATTTAATGAAAGATTTATGAAAATTATTTTTGTAAAGAATACTAGCTACTCAAATTTTTAAATTTATAACGTACAATTAGCTCGGATACAATTAATTAATAATCTCATTTTTCCTACAGATAAACGAAATTCTGGCTACAAAGGATTAAGAAACGCCTGTTCCATTCTCTATTATTCCATCTATTTCTTTCTTTTTCTGTTTCTCTTCTATTATCCTCTCTTCTCTCTTTCACCGACAAAGAGAGAAAGAGAGGGAAGGACTGGTAGCGCGAGAGACACGGCTCGTTGACTCGGCCAGTTGACCATACCGATTTATCGCGCTACAGTCGGGCCGCATTGCCAATTCCCGGTAAATTCACTGCGTGTCATCGCGTCGCGATTCGCGATTTTTCTTGGGGCTACTCTGTCTTCTTGGAGAACGCGCGCGGTGTCGTAAATCGATGCAACGAACAAAGGGCTCCTCTCGATTCGCAGCCAACGTGTGCCTCGCCGGATAGAAGGGTTATTGTTTCGAGAGCCAGTGGAGAGGGCTGCATCCTGTTCTCCGATATTGGCATGTGAGATTTTGTTTTCTTGTCGGAGAGAGGAAGGAGACTGTAAATTCACGCCAGAGAGAGGACGTCCTTTGTGCTGTGTCCGTCGTTTATTTATTTCTTGTATGGATGGCGTGCGGTAATACGACGAGGCACCGATCTAATTCGTTCCTCCGCTTTCTGAATTTCGTGCTTTACATCTCTGGTAGCGTGAAGAAAAAAGAAAATACGTTACGATGTAAAATGCCGCTGTTATTTGCAAGTGTTTGCTTGCTTTACGCATTAATAGTTGCATTAACAGTCTCCTATGAATGTAAGAAGTCATTCTATATTTATGGTAATATTTCATTGAATTATAGTTTTCTTGTTTCATTTATTGTACAGAATATATTTCTTAATTTTTATGTACCAGGGTACGAGATGTTCAAAGTATTTTGAATTTCAACCCTGTCTGTTCTGTGACAGCACTAGTCAAAAGTATCGATCGAAAATTTAATATGACTTTGTCTATGAACAATGAAAGTATCCAATTAAAATATTGTATTATTGGAATTAAGTACAAAAAGGAGACTCGACTTCTCTCCATAAAATTTCATTAGAAGGTCTCGAGCGTCAAAAACTTCTCTCCAAAAAGTCACCAAAATTCCCTCGAATTTTCGCCTCCGAAAAATTTCATTGTCACATCACCGGAGACAATCGTCTACAATCTCCGCTTGACGCGAGTACGACGAGAGGGGGGGGGGGAAACGCGAACGAAAAATGCCCCAGAGCCCCACATACAATGTGGATCGAACACAGCCACATATCCGTGTACACGCGTAGAGGAAGCAACACTCCCCATCTTGCTCTCTCTTCTGTATCTCCTCTTTATCTCACCTTTTTGTACGCATAGAGTGCACGTGACGTTCACCGTAAATGTTCGTTCGGCTTGGCAAGCAGGAAACGAAGCTGGTTCGAGGGGGTTGCAGAGGAACGAGGGGGTGGTCGTTACACGCACCGGTCACTGCCACCCCCGTGGCTATCGCCGGTCGAAATCCTCTACCTCCTCCCCCCCCTCTTCCTCCCGGCCCCATGCAAAATCACCCTTTGTCCCGGTCTCGATGGGAAATTACTTTTTGTCCGTCGATTACGGGGTGAATTTTCGGACAACGAGACCCGATCATTTCGAACGAGATACGGCTTTGGTCCGAGATATTCGCGAGAAAGGGGTGTCCCCCGGCTTCGTTATCGCCGCAGCTCTCTCTCTCTCTCTCTCTTTCGCGCTTCTCTTCTGTCGTTTTGGATAAATCGCGAGGTCAAGTAACGAGTAACTCGATAATGGACCGCTTCGAATTTCCTATCTACTTGTTCTTTTTCTCTTTTTTTTTTTCGTTTTTTCCTGTTTGGCTTGGAGGGCTGTTTCCAAATAGATATCTTTTTTTTTTATCAGTTGAAAATTTCGATTTCGTACCGGAGGAATAGATGTTGAAAATGGAGAAGCAGGAGCTGACAGAGGGATGATACTAGAAATTTCGAATTTCTTAATTTGTAGCTAAAGGTTCTTATTTAATCAAGATTAATTAATCGTCGTGTTTCACAACGTCAGAGTGATTATTTTTCTAATGTTTCAGCAGTGTGAAATAATTTATTTATTTACTTGTGTACTGATACTGCCATATCACGGCCCCCGATGTATGAAATAACTTTGTTTAACAAAATTTTTTCACGCCTTCGAAAAGAACGATGCCCTGTACACGAAGTTTCCCCAAAACGAATTGCCAAGAAGCGAATCTCACGCCTATCTCACGTGCCTACCTCAAACCATCAGCAGACGAGGGGGAGGAAGGGGTAAAATGAGCTGACGGATCGCGGATCGTGGAGAAATAAGTAAGACTTGACGAAGTGCGCCCGCGGGGCTGCAACCCTTGATTACCGAGATCTTCATCTACATGCTAAACATCGTTCCTCAGCGCCGTCTTGAATACTCTTGTACTTACGTATGTATCTAGATTCAGCCGAGTCTGGATTCGCCTCCAGTTCACCCTCTGTCTTCCTCCGGCCAAGTTCCAACCCTCCTTCGTTCGCTGCCTGCGAAACACATTCACGTACCATCTATATGATGTTTGCTTAGATTAAATTAACCGACCGTGAACTCATCCTTTGTTCTTCCTACTGTCGGGTCACCACCCACCCTCTAACCCCTGTCAGTTGCCTGTGAAAGAGGGTGAAACGAAAGAGGAAAAAAAAAGGAGAGGAGAAGAAAAGAACGAGAGCTGCTCCTGAGCGAAAATGCTTGCAAACGCTTGCTTTTTATTCTAAATCGTAAACTGTAATTTCATTTCGCCCGGCGAGTAAATGTGCGTAATTGTTTTGAACAGTTTGTAATTGCATTCTTCAGGTTTGGTTTTTTTTTTTATTTGTAGGTTTGATTTTATGAATTTTTTGGGGGGGAGGGGATTGAAGGGTTAGAATGGGAGAAAAAAGGGGTTTCTTTGGACAGGGCGCCATCCTTCTTAGTGGCGCGCGAGGGTACTACGGGTTTCTTAAAAGGAGGCGCCACTTCTTTAAGAAAGTCGCCTTATTCTTTTCCTTTCTTACCGACTCGCGCTCTCCTATTCTTTCGATTTTCCTTGATCAAAGTTGAAATTTAATTTAAATGTAAAACTTTTGTACCCTTCTCTGACTATTCTTCGTGGAGTAGTTCATCATTTTTCTGGCTTTCTTCGGTCCTCCATATTTTAATTGAAAAAAATTGCAAGATCCTAGAATATTTTCCGTTTCTTTTCACATTTCTCATTGTACGAACAAAGAGTTTTTGAAGTTTCACGTCACGCGTAATTAATTTTGCTTCTTTTTGTAATTGTTTATTTTTTAATTAATATCGTGACAATTAAAAAATTTAGATGATCTTGAGCATTTTTTTTTTTTAATTTCTTAATATACTAATAAAGAATTTTTGTGTTACTGTTATAAAAGATTGAAACGAGAGGGATGTTCTTACTAATAAAAAGAATTAGATTTCAGGTGCTGCAAGCAGTTCTTTACCGACTCCTTCGCGAGCTGCCTTACCACGAGGGTGGAGACTTTCTTAAGGGTGGCGAGAAGAAAGAGGGTGAGTCTTCTTAAATGTCTTTGCCATCTTACTCGCTTGAGGGCGACACTGGTATCGCGTTTTGAAAAAGAACCACGGAAGAACCACCCCCTAAGAATCTCTCTCTTTTATTCACTTGCAGCAATAAACTATCATAAAAAAAAAGAAAGAACCAAAAAAATTACAAAACATTCTTATACATCCCAGTTCTTAGAATTTCAATATTTATTTTCTTTTTTTAAATAATTAAGAATAATTGGTTAAAATTTTTAATTCTAAAATGGCCGAAGAAAACTTTTAAAGAGTTTAAAATCAATGTACATGTAAGGTGAGACATATCGATATCGGAGGAGAAAAGAAACCGTTGTTAAGAAATATAAGAGCAGCAGTTTCCCGTGAAATTTGCATCCGAAACGAGCAGGTAAAGTACACGGAGATCTCGCGAAGGGCCAGACACTCAAGAGTTTCCCCTTCTGACCGGCTTCAAAAGTGCTCCCAATTATTTTCCTCCCGTCCGTCGTGATTTCTTCGCTCTCTCCTCGAATTGATGTTCAATTTTTTATCTCCCGTTGCCTATGCAAATGCGCCGGCGATATTCTTTGCCCGTGTAAAGACTGCCAGTTTCCACTGCGAAAAAATTAATTTCCCTCGTCACCTTCTACATCCTGTTGTCTCTTTCTAATTCTCCAAGATGTTCGTTTAACTTTTTGAAGGTAAATTTTTCTGACGCGACCATGAATATATTACGTGTACACATTAAAACTTCTATCAATTTTTTTCTTTGGTGAGTAATATAGTATTAATTAGTAATATAAAAGTAATCTATTTTGATAAATAATAATATTTACTGGCTAAAGTTTTACGTTTTGTTCAATAGAATGCTTGGGATTTGTAACAATTTTATTGAACATTTCACCAATGAATTTCATCAATGTTATTAATCAGCAATTTAAGTGAAAGTTAGAAACCTTTGTATAAATTATTTTGAAATATCGTATGAGAGATGAACAAATTTTTAAAATATTTTTCACAATTATTTAGTAATTTCCCGTAATAATGATTTAAAATAGAAACAGCAACAAGTCAACGTTGGGTGTTTTGTGAAAAATACAAAGGCAAGATTCATCACTTCAAATAAACAAAAAATAAATTCTAATTCCCATAAACAAAATTCTAGGAACAATATATCAAGAATTTCCAGAAACCTCTTATTTTTACCAGTCATGAAAAGTACGCAACGTAACCTCGTGACTCTTTTCATACATTAATCCTCTTAAATCTCATTAATTTTTTCAAAAGCTTCCACAACCAAAAATTCACACCACCAAAGCTCCAGATACCTCTGAATTCACTCTCAACAACCAATAGACAGGGCCATTTCCTATTAAACGTCATCCAGCGTTCAGTCACCTCTTTTCCACGCATTAACCCTTACAAATCCTATTAATTCCTCCATCGCCACCGAGCAATCTCCACCAGTCACAATCTTCCGCTCTCTTCGCTATTCTCCCTCCCTCTGTTCCCTCAAAAAAAAAAACTAAAAAAAAAAGAAAAACAAAAAAAAAAATATTCAATATTCACCCTATTTCGCCATGGTGGCCGAGTGAAAGTTAACGAAGAACACGGACAAGAAACGAAAGGGGGAAGAAGAGAAAGACGAAGTACACGGTGGAGCGGACCTAGAACAGTGCAGAGCGAGAGAGCGAGAGAGAGAGAGAGAGAGAGAGAGATCTCGGCGAGTATCTTGGCCGGGTCTCGCCGGTAGCTAGGCAACCCACCCCGCTGCTTGATCCGCCGCCTGGTTTCTCCTCACTTTCACCCACCTCTGCCTCTAACGCCCCTAGCTCCTCCACTCTTCTCCGTAGCGAAGCTTCGCCGTCTCCAGCTCGCTCTCTCCGTGAGGCCAGAGCCGGAGGTCGACGAGAGCACAGCGACCCTCTTTCAAAATCCCTCCTCCCACTGGCTCCTTGGAGGCCCTCATCCTCCATGGTTCGCCATCCCAGCCCCATCCGCCACCCCTTTCGGCTGTTCTCTCACCGCGGGTGCGCGGGATCCCCCAGCCGCTGCCGCAACGGCCACGCTGGGGTACCTCAGAACCCCAGCCTTGCTACCCACCACCACCTCTCTCTCTCTCTCTCTGTTTCTCTCTTTCTCGCGCGCTCGCTCGCTCATTCGGTGTCTGTCTCTGTTTGCTTCAGCGTGTGTCTGTCTTTCTCCGTTGGCGTCCAGCTCTTTCTGCGAGGTGCCAAGACTCATGAGAACTCAGCCAGAAAAATTCTAGTCGATCCGAGAACCGACGATACCTTCCTCCTCCTCCTCGCTCTCCGCCACGCTCTCCTCCGCGTTTCCTCTTTCGTATCCCTTCCGTTGGCTCTTTCTCACGCGACGTGTCTCGACGATTCTCACCGTTTCGTTGTACCCAGCCACGTAGCCGGGAATTTTATCGTCTGTTGCGTGTGATAAAGGTGGGATTTGCTGGGAATTTTCGTGCAGGTAGCTAGTTCATTTGGAATATAACATTGGTTATTCGGTTCATCACATTCGGAATTGTTCATCATATTCTTTGGAATTTTTTCCACACGGGAAACTCTATTTGGAGTATAAATTGTTAATTAAATCTTGTAAATACCGGGAATTTTGTAGTGTACTGGACAACTCGGAGGTGGGATTTTGCATGTATATAAGGGTGGTGTGGGATTCCTGAGGTTAGTTGATTTTAATTTCGGTTTTATTACTTGGAATTAGATATTTTTTTCTGGAGATTTTTAGTACAATTTTAACTTGATGAACTATTATGAATATCTAGAACTCGGAGATTTGAGAGTTAATGGAATCTTTCTGTGTCTGACTATTCACCTACCGTTTCTACTTAGCTGTGACGTATAGATATTTCAATATTAAGACACCTTCAATGATATGTACTCGATCATTTTCAGATCTTTTCTAAAGCAAACTCGCACTATCGTAATATCCGAAAGAAACTCGACTTCACCAAATCTTAATTTTTACGAAAGGAATCCCGAATTATATCGTATTATCAAGCATACCTGTTTTATTTTTAATCTTTTTTGAGATTTCCTCTGATCACAGACTTGTAATATTCCAAAGAAAAAACCTATATAGTACCTACTTCAAAGTGAAGAAAAAATTTGAAAGATGTTCGATCTCTCGACTTTCACTATCAACCAAACTTTCTCCTCGATTCTCTCGGAGCACCTACTGCACCTGTTCCAAGATCGTCAGGGCCTTATCCATCAGACCGAGACGAAAATTCCTACTACTCGCACGCGATTCCGCGGCATATCCCAGGTGAAACTCTCAACCCCGTCTCCGGAGGGGTTGCAACGACGGGATCTCGGTTCGCCGAGGTTGTTCGCGCCTGGAAAATCTTAACACCCGTCCGAGGCACCATTTTGTTTTGCGGTCGGAATGCGCGGTACGTGCGTGAACGAGGCGGTTCTGCGCATCGTCTTGCGGTTGGTTTGTGGTCCTGGGGGTGGCTAGGCCCGATCATTGGCCGCGGGGGTGCCAGGGCTGGTTTTTGGGGGTGTGGTGGCACCTTGCGGTTTGAGGGCTGATCTGCCATCAGCAGAGGGCGGCCCTCTTATCGACCTTCCATTGGCTCCCCTCGACCGCGAGGTTCGACGATCAAGAAGTCGACGAAGATGTCAATTCGCTTTTCGCGTTGATTCGTGTCCTTGTACTTTGTCCCAATTTAGGATGTTATCTAAATAGTAGGGGGCCGTTGCTCCCTTGGGGATTAACAGGTCGATTGTTACGATGGTCATCGGCGAGCAATCGTTTCTATTTATGGAAATATCCGAGACGAAAAATAATACGAAATAATTGTAGTATACATGAACATGCGTGTCCGTTAATTTATATATTCATATTTGTTTATTCCTTACGATGTATGGATTGATGTATTCACAACGCAATATATATATATTCATATACACTTGCATTTTAATAGAAGTTGCACGTTTATTGCATTATTTGTAGAGATTGTAACACTTCGTAAAAGTTTGGTATTACTGAGAGAAATGTTGCAGTAAAATAAAAACCAGTTGGTGTGATGTTCGAATAACTTGTAATTTGTATTGTTAAATAATAATTCAGGACCAGGAAAATGTCATGAAGATTCGATTAAGATACAAGCGAGAATCGTATTCTTGGTAATATTGAAAGAAAATGTGTTACAATTTGTTACAGCACATGCAACACACGTAATATAGTACATTACATATATATTATATACCATTATACTATACATTATACAGTATATTATATTTATATATCATTTACATGTGATGTACATTTATTGTATTATGGTTTTTTTTTATAATTGATACCACGTTCTAGAACAGGCATAATAAATGATCAGTCGATCAGATGGAAAAATCAAAATGGTAGCTCAGGGCATAAATATCGGAGCTTTTTAACGGCGGTCGTGCTATATTAGTCGGCTGGTGGTGCTGGCAGCGAAAGCAACCCTCGCCCAAGGGGGAAGCCCCCGACGTTTAATTACGCGTCCCTCCGTAAACCAGCCGAAGGTTCCCTTTCATTAAGGCAATAATTTTAATAATTTTTATCTTTCCATATAATCTGCCTAATTAAAATTACGCTTTGATCGCGCCGCGCCTAGCCAACCCTCCTTCTTCCACGCATCACGAACGTATTTCGTCCCGAATGTTGAAATTTATGCTCGCGACCATCGTCGAGTTCTGTAACCCTAATCTTCGTGCGTTTTGCGCTATTTCGGGTCTGTGTTTGAATTTTTCAGTAGATAGAGAACAACAGGGATTCGATTCTGTAAATTTGCTGCAGAGGGGTAGTCGTACGATATTCGGATAGGGGTTGAAAGTTTCTCGAGTTTCTGTATTTTCTTATTTTGTGGAACGATATATTATAGAAATTAGTAGTATTTGTGCATGTTTTTTCGATAAAATTAAATTAAATATAAAATTGCATTTATGCAAATGCAATTGTGTTCATTTTTGATTCATACATTATAATTACATATAATTACATTGATATATAACTGTTTTAGAATGTGTATATAAATATATAACTATTCTTAGATTGTTCGTTTATTTTTATTATTTTACGCACTTAGTATTTTCTTGTTTGTCAGTGTATATCTTGATTAATACTTTCAAAGGGAGATAATATACTGAATGATGAATTCAAACACAACTTTGATATACAAATCTTATAATTTTGAATAACGTATGAATGTATATTTCTAAATGTTCTAATTAATTAGTATTTTAAAACGTGAATTATCAACTTATGGAGTTAAAAATCGAATAACAGTATATAATATTATAATGGTATAAATATTTCAATTTCTTCCATTTAGACTCTACGACAAAATTTAAAAATATTCAATTTTTTCACTTACATCTTATTATTTATTATTTCAATTGAAATTCTGTTCCATTAGATCCCATTTATGCAGATTCTACAATTTTATAAAAGTCATTGAAACATTATACCATTATAATAAACTATCGATTCTATGTATATTATAATCCATATCGTCGAATCGGTCCATTAATAATCACTAGATTGTCTATTTTTATGCATTTACGGGAAATTCTGAGAAGTATGTAATTTCAAGGAATGCGCATAATGTAACAACAACAATTGAATAAAGTATCGATGAAATAATTTCCTATCGAAGTTGTTCCGTTTTCCTGATCCGTATTCTCAAAAATACGAATCCTTCCCTAAAAATCCGCAAGATCAAGAGACGAAACGAAGCGAAAGGAAGTGGAACAAGAGCCTCTCTCTCTCGTTTTCCCTCAAATCAGGCCGTCAATTCGTAAAATAGAATTCGTTCAGCAAGAATCCTCCGCGTTTGAAAGTCCGCGGAGGATTCAGCGAAAAGAGCATTGCATCAGTCGGGGGATGTCTTTCGGAACGTTCGAGTTCCACGTTATCGGCGCATTCGTCTAACGCTTCTCATTTTACCCAACACTTTTCAAAACTTCTCATCCCTCTTCCCTCTCTCTTTCTATATATATGTATATATATATATATATATATTTCTGTTTCTCTCATTCTCTTCTTTCGTCTGTCTGTTGGCCTTGGCTCGACTCGTTTCTCTCGTTGCTCGCTTCTCGGCTCTTTTCGCAGCCCGTGCAAAGAGATCCAAAAGAGCTGGGGTTGTTTCACTGCCTCTGCCAGAGCAAGAGATAGCGGAAGAAACGTGAATGCGAGAGCAGGGAAAGAGAGAGAGAAAGAGAGACGGAAGGAAAGAGGTCGTATTCAAATGTTGATGAAATTGACCAGACACGCTTTGATCTGGCCTCTTCAAATATTCGCCGAAAGATTGAAGTGAACATCTGAGGAGAGCGAGAATTATCTTGGACGGTCTGTCCGGGAGAAATACGGATATCTGCAACGACCATCCCCCTTTTAATCCCCCCTCCTCAAAAGCCGGCATACTGATTATGTTCTCTGCGAATTTTTTACCCTCGTGGACGCGATGATTCCAACGAAGTTGTTGCGTAAGAAAGTTTGTTAACGGGACATTTGGAAATTTCTTTCGTATGAATTGATGATAACGAAACAAAGTTTGGTTGATAAAATAATAAAATATATAAGTCGACGCTTCTGAGTACGTCTCGATTATATAAACAAGATCGTATATTTTATTAAAGAAATTTGATATTAATTTGATGTAAATAATGTAATAAAGAAATAATGTTTTAATTTTGATGTCGAGGTTTTTCATTTAATTGAATACGTAAGAAAGTAAGGATATAAAATTTGGAATACTGTAGTTCTTGTAGTTCTTGATTATTTCCTTCGAGTATATGTAAATTGAAACAAATTTTTAATTTATTTTAAATGTTCTTCCGCAATGCAAAGAATGATCGCGGAAGAATTAAAATGTGAATGTTTACTGTAAAAATCGATTTCCAAGAATTATCTTTTACTGCCACTTTCGGAAATGAATTTCGAGCACAGTAAGGTCACTAACCCAAGTTGAATAACTTCCGACAAGTCACTTTGCCGAAATTCCTCCAAATTCGGCGTGTCTCTATAAATCGAAGCAATCGAACCGCGACGTTGCACCAGTAACAACTATATTCCACTTGCTCGCAGCTAAAAAAAAAGAAAAAGAAAAAGAAAAAAAAAGAAAGAGGGTGAGAAACACTTGCGCACGAAGTGGCTCCATGTCCCAAGGAGGATCAAAGCGGCACGGCGAGGAATCAATTTTTAAGAAAGAAGATGTCGACCGGATGTTCTCGAGTCTGCCTGCTCAACCAGGGGTGACTACCACCCCCTCTCGTTCAGTCCCTCCCTCGTCGTTCGTTTCCTTCTGCAGAGTCCATAGCCAAGCAACAGCGAGTGAGGGTGGTTTTGATTTATGGAAACCGGCCGGCAGATTTACGAATATCAAATTCGCGTTTAAGAGGGTCGATGCGAGGGTGGGCCTGCAGCCACCCCACGGTCTCATGTGTGTACATTACCGGGTAGATTTACAGCGTAATTCGCCGAGAAGCTCCTTCGCTTCGTTTTCTGTTCTTCTTCTTCTTGTTCATTTTTTTTTTCTTTTTTGAAAGGAGAGCTGAGCATATTTGCAGTTCTTTGCGGCGTATTGAATACTTGCTTTTGTAATTCGGCGTATAAGCGTTTGTTCGAGAAGAAGTTTCGATCAGTCCTTGCTCAGTAATTAGTAGCTAACGAAAGAGAGTGGCTGCGTTCGACCATCGATCCGGAAGCAGGGATTAATTAATCAACTGGATAAGAGGTTTTGACCTTCTGAATTTCTAGATTGACGTTACTTTCTCGATTTGTTGTATTTCCCTTATTATTATTAAATATATATGATATTATATTATGATATATCACGTTGTGCTAGATTATATTACTATATCGATATTGAAAAATTTTCGTATTATTTCTCTTTCTCTTTCTTGATTGTTTATGGTTTGCGATCATTTTTGAATTTCTAGGATCACTTTGCTATACGTTGCTTCACTTTCATCACGCAAATACAAGCAACGACCGAGATGCACAATTTTAGAAATATTTTTAAAATACTACTATGTTCATTGTACGCACGTTGACAGAAGCAGGTTCTGCGAGTCGGGCGAAACACGGAGGATAATTTCGGAGAGATTGCGCGACTTTTTCCCCAGAAGGATCGCAGCCTGTGTATACGCGCGGGAAGAAGACGGAGATAGAAGAAGAAACATATTCGCGGCCCCTGCGTTTTAATATTTAAAGCCGCATCTGAAATATGTCGATTCTGGCACATAAACACGGGGCCGTAGGAGCACTCGGTTCCCTCTTAGGGACGCCAGAGTGTCCTGGATGATTTATTCCTCGCGTTACTTTCTGACTCGCTAGGTTTACCGTCGTCGTCGGCATTTGCATTCTTCTTGGTCGCCTCTTCCGTCGTGGGGTGCAAGAGGGGTTCCGCGTGTCTTTCTAGCAGTCGACACGAATCGACGCGAATCCTTCAATGAACCTCTCCTAACCACTTCCTGTATCGTCGTTTGAGGAAAAACTTGCTTTCCAATGTATCAAATTTTTCATGCTTATATATGTAATTTAATGCACATATACGTTTCAACGTGTGTGTATCTCTATTACGAAAATATTTCTGTGAAAATATTCAATATTCGTTCGCATATTTCATGTTTCATATCCGTCTTTCTATTTTCTTTTTAATCAGAATGTTTTAATTTTAACGAAAAATTATTATAACGTCAACAAAATAATCCTGCCATTCGGATACTCAGAAAATATTCGAAAATATTTCGAAAATATTCTAAAGGCCAACATCTCGGGAATCAGGAGATTATTCCTGGCTGAGATTTTTCAATTTTGTGTCAGAAGACTGGTGAAATGATGGATGATGGGTGGCCATCACCTACCTAATAAATGACTAAACACAGTTCAATAGTTTAGACTTGTAGTTTTATTGAAGTTTTTCTTACTGTAAAAATAACATCTGCGAACTTCATTTTGTTCGAATAAAATGGAATATAAAAATTGGATGGAAATTAATGACGCGAGATGTGGAATTTGGAATATTATACAAGGTGTGTGAAATATGAAATGTATGGTGGAAATTAGGACGGAATATATTCCAGAGATACTGGACGTGAAGTATTAAATTGGGAGCACATTTAATAAAAGCTAGTGCCAGTACAAGTAACCTCGTACTGAAACATGATCGGTCTTCTTTAACGCAACAACTTCCAAGTTCCACGATCATTCTCTCAGCAAAATTCTCGCCTGTCGAAACAACAATTTCCAAGAGAGTGAAAAAAAGGAACCATCTTGAAAAAGAACCACCTAACCTAAACCAATCGGAAGAAAACGAACAGATCTACCACGAATACACGATCGAATCTTCGTATAGTTATTAAATAACCATAGCAGCTCCTCTCCACGGCTAACGAGCATACACCGACGTATCAACGAGGGAGAAAGGAACAAGGGGCGTAGGAGGGGGATGGTTTTTCGGCCAAAAATACCTCGCACGATACCTCGCATTCTTGGCGTGGGAGTCACCGCCGCGGCCTTAATTAAAAATCCAACGAGCCCCCAAAAATGAGCCGCTCGGTTTCGCCGCGCGGAAAGGGGCGGCGATACGGGGACAGAGGAGCCGGGGGAGGAAAAATGTAACCGTGAAACCGGCGAACGAGATGGAAAAAGATGGGGATGGAAAAAGGGTTAAGGGGTTGGGGACGAACGTCGGGGACAGGAGCGCGCCCCGTGCTCGTACGTCGAGGCAGACCGCATTCTTTCGTTTAATTCCCGCGAATTTATAGAAGCGAGAGACGACAAACCGTGCGCCGCAATAGCACCCGGTTTTGTACCGGTGCCTTTTCCGTGTTCTCCCGTTGCAGACGCGCCCTTAAAAAAGTATTGCCATCCAACGGCGCGCGGGAGCAGCGAGGGGGAGGGGGTGGGGGGTGTAATTGGATTCGACGCCGTCGTAGATGGGCAACGCGCCTTTATTGCGTTCTCCTCCGCTTGCACCTAGTGCTCGATGACTTTAACGGCTAAGCGATCGGGAGTGAATAAGGTGCGAGGGTGGTTTGCTCGCGCCCCTGATTGTCATCGGTTTCGCTCGGTTTTGTTGTCTCTCCTGCCGTTTTCTTACCGCGGTTTTGTTGTTGCCTAGCAGTGGGTGGAAGAAATTTGTATAACTTCGTTATTGGCAGGGAGAATCGTGTGAGATTTTAAAATGTGTATATTGCACAATAGAGGATGTTTCTGAGATCATGGTGCAATTGGAGGGTGATTCTGCGTGTGAGGACAAGTGGAACGGAAAGAGTAACATTCCAGACAAGTTTCTGGGAAGATCGAGTTTGGAAATAAAATTCAAATAGAGCAACATGTTATTTATTGATATTCGAAATAATTCTTGACACTTCGAAACTTGACTGTACAATTTCCTCTCTTCGAAAATATTCAAAAATGCTGTATCTAACCGAAATAAAATATCACGCCTTTACTTTCTCGTACAATAATAATTTCTTTTGTAACAATATCTTATAATATGTATCATATTAATTCTTTCTGCAAGGTTAATAATAATTCCCTTTTTCGTGTAATAATAATACTCTTCAGTTCCTTGTGTAATAATTTAATACTTGATGCAGCTTCACCATCCTATTTTTAATTCGTAATATATTTTACTTGCACTTTCAAGTTACATTTCCAATATTTCAATCCCGAACCAAAATACATTTTCATCATCTCTCAGCTCCACTAATATTATCCAAAATTCGTACAAAACATGAATCCAATATCTCTACACAAATATTTTCAAAACCAATATAGACCACCCCCTCCCCCTCCCCCCATGAGAAACAGGACCAAAAGAGAAAGAAAAGTACGATAAAATAGGATGAGGGTTGTCGCGAGCGTCCCCTTGATAATCGGTAAAGAAACGTTCGACTGGCGTTGTCAGTTCCGTTTAGCCTGTTACGCGCGGGGGTGGGTTGGAACCGAAAACGAGGGTAACCGAGGAAGCAGATCGGGCAAGTAGCGAGGCAGGAAGGCAAGCCAAGCTAGGCGTCTGCTCAGAAATAATTAAACCGGCGCAAGTTTTTACGACAAGGTGTTCATTACGGTGGGTAATTAAGACGCCCCTTAACTAGACCCGCTAACCACCCCCCCCCCTCGGGGTGGTAAACCAACTTCTCCGACCGTGGCGAGGGGGAGGGAAGGAGAGGACCGACGTCTTGGAAACCGACGGGGGATGATAGCGTAGGAAAGTTTTCCCGTTTTTAGAAGCGGACCGACTATTATCGCCGATTATGTTAGCCGAGGGAGATCTTCGAGGAATCGCCTTCGTGGCAAACTTGTTTCTTCTTCTTTCCTTGTTTTTTCTTCCTTCTTTCTTTCTTTTTTTCTTTCGCTTTCTTCGTGTAGACGAAGAGGGAGGGGAGGATGTTTAACCCTCACGCCCGTGTGACGAGTCAATCGATGATTAGGAATGATGGTTGACAAGTATCATAGTAGTTAGGGAAATGGAAATTGCGATGGATATTGTGATCAAGTTTGATCATTGAAACATTCGAAAAATGATCATTTACGGAATGTAAATCATCTTATTCGAAGCGATGTTACCTTGAAACAAATTTTAAATGTCAATTCACTCGAACGAGCAAATGATTTTCAATTAGACTCGTTAATTGGTTGTTGAGTGAAATAATTCTTTACTTCATTTTGTAATTTCTGAGTCTGTTGCGTACATTTCACTTTGTTGTTTTGTTACTTGAACGAATTTAGTTCGAGCAAAAGATCATTTGCAAACGATCATTTCCAAACAACCTGGACGCGAGATCAAGTTATATTTTCCAATCTAGTCTTAAAATAATAATGATAAATTAGTGGGAATGATTCGTTATTTCAAATTGCTATTTTTATTTTTATCTGAAATGAACATTGTCCAACTCTGATATCAATCCGACCTATCTCGATTGAGCTATTCGACTCGATTCGAGTTGTTCGATGTATGTTTCGATTATCCGCTCGAATTCGACCGAAATTGATTCGAACCGACTGCTCAAATAACTTAGAAATGTTATATAACTCATATTTGACTGATTTGTGAATTGAAAAAATAGAAATTGAATTTATCGATCAAAAATATCAGTATTACACGTTTAAAAGTTTGAATCATCCTATCAATTGGTTTAGATAAAACCTATTGACTCTTTTGTTGGATTAAATTATGTTATTAAATAAAGTTCTGATTAAAATAATTCTGATTAAAATAACACAAATAATAAAAAAAATATGCATCTGCGTATTTTTAAAAATATAAAATTAACGAATATTCCTTGGATATTTTAGTTTAGATATTATAATAGTGATATATAGCTAAACTATTACTACTATTGTTAATCAATTAAATTGACTTGAACCACTGTCAAGTGGTAAACTCAGGATATATTGAGCGCAGACGTTGAATTCTTCGACTTGGGGGTCGTATAATTCATTGTGTGAAGCGCAATGATGAATGGCGATTGTGGGACAACTGAGAGAGGCCAAAGTATATCGGTAGAAGGTAGTGGCAAGGGTGAATCAGCCCTTAATAAGCCAAAGTGCACGCGAGCTGCGAGCAAAAGAGATGATTCTTCTATTCTGCTGGTTGGTCTGTAGACACGGAAGAAGAAAGGAAGGGAAGCTGTTCATCCGACAGATTTATCACCGTTTGAGAGTTTATCTTTTTGATACCGAAGAGAATTACGAGTCCTTTGGTAAATTTGTCTTGTGTGATAAGTTTCATTAATAATGTGAACTCTTTGGCTTACTATCGGAATTAACAGAGTTAACGAATTGATCGATAAAGAAGTTATTCTCAAACTCAACGGGTATTATCAATTTTAACTATTTACTTATAACAATTGAATCAGTGATTGAATTCCCAAACATTATTTCATAGTTTGAATAATTCATTTGTAACAATTAAATTATTTTATTCGCAATAACGGAAAAGGATGTATTGTGTGTTGTATTGTAAGCCTCGGAGCGGGTCTCGTGCGTAGTCACCTCCTCGTGGTGAGACCTGGTAATTGATATCGTTCTCCAAACATCTCAAAGTTTGGAAAACGATATCAAGCTAAGAGCTACGCAATTTAGAGTTTAGTTTATACTGTGCAAATAATTAGTTGATATGAAAATTATCGATAAAGGATCCGAATAAAAGATGCATTGAGGAATACCATCGCCAAAGCCCTAGAGTCAGCTGTGTTCCTAGTATTTCAAATTTTCGAAAAATATTTAAACGCGAATGTCTGCAAACCAAAGAAGTATATTTTGCTCAAATTTGATATTTTGTATGAGGAGAACATGATGTCCGAGAAGGTGGCACGCCCAAACCATAGATCCAGTTGTGCTCCTGGTATTTGAAATTTTCGAATAATTTTTAAGAGGGAATATTTCAAAATCGAGAAGGTATTTCAATCTGATATTTCGGATTTATTCGGAGCACATGATAAGGTGGCACGATATAGCCCCTCCGTCGAAGTGTGCTGTATCAGGAGATCACACTTTTTAATTGCATTAAACGATTCATACATATATGTGACAATATTTATTCTAAAAGAATAAATGTATGAATAAATGTCATTAACTTTTCAACAATTCGTCACTCAGTCGATCCTTCACTATGGCCAGACGAGCTCCAGCAGAAAAAAGAAAAATGCATCGATCGAGATGACAGTCCAGCAAACTTCGGCGTAACGATACTAACAGAGGTTAGAATCATCGATAGACCAAGGAGTATGGATGTGAGGCTGGTTTCAGGATCGAGATAAAGGCCGGCTATTTCTCTGATGAAGCGTCACGCTTAATCCGAGATTAAAAGCAGAGCGTGATGCACAGTAAAGTTTAATGCTAACGCCGCGCCCGGCCAGAGATCCTGGACTCTGGTAGTCTTGAAATCAAGGGATCAGCCTGTTTGTCGGGGACGGTCACTTATTAATGCGGGCGCAGGGCCAAAGTAATTCCCCGGCCAGGGCGTAGCTTACCGAGGACTTAGCCGATATTTCAGTCCTCCCGTTAATACCTATCACATACTTAGAATTCGTCTGTTCAACCTGCAAGATGATGCGGCGATCGAACTTCTCTAAACGGGATCCTTAGTTTTCTGACAGGAGGTTCTTCGAACCTCGACTTTGATTTCTACTTCAGTGTAGGCGAAATTTTGTTAGGACGTGTTTTACTTACGTGATCAGTAGATTCTACAAATTTACGTTTAAATGTGATATACTCGGATATTTTTTTTTTTTTTTTTGATTATCTAATATTATAACAGTTGATAAATTTTTGTACTTACAGTTTTGTGAATATAAGCGAGGAAATGATATTATGTAGAATACGTTTTCATACATGTATATATATTTTACTAATGATCAGAAGCATGCAATAAAGTGTAAGTGAACAAATGAGTATTGTCTACAGTCATCAAATATCATAACAACTGATACACTTTTGATATTTTACATTGTCTTATATTTGAGTTACGTCAAATTTGTACCAAGCAACGATATTGTATAAAATTTACGTAACTTGCTTATTCTACATAATCTTTGTATCGATTTCAAAATCAAAGTCTTTTATTCGTAAAAGTATATCTACACCTTCGATTCAAAATCTTGAGTCAAACACTACGTTTATTTCACAAATAAATATAAACATTGTATGATATTTGAAACCCTATGTAATATAATTGGAAGTGACGAACATTGCTTAAAAGTGACTTAGGATCAAATTCAAATACCAAAATCTAAAGTCCATTTTACTCTCACCTTCCGCTTCTTGTAGCTCCCGAAGAAGCTCACAAACGAGGAAGCCAAACGAATCATCGATACACCGTTTTTTCCGAGCCCTGGACGCCTTCTCCTCTCTGTTTATCTTCGGCTGGTCTCATCGTTACGCGATGCGACGGAGAAAAAGGAAGAATTAAAAACGAGAAGGAGAAAAAAGGGGGCGGCGAGAGGGAGGGGGAGGGAAGGAAGGACGGGGGCGCGAAAACCCATGAAGAATGGCGACACTCAATCACGACTGGAAGACAACCGCCTGGGAGGCGAGCGTCCGAAACAATACGAAACAAACGGCCTCCGGCGGCGGATATTAGTTTTTCGATTCCTCGAGCGGCGATCGACGACTCGGAACCACCACCGCCCCGCTCCGCCTCCTCCCCTCGCGCCCACTTTTTCCTCGCCCGCGTTTTCAGCACGCACTCCGCCGCGTTATATTTTTCTCAGTCATATCCCCCAGCTGCGCATTTATCACTTTTAAACGAGCGTCGGAGAGAGGCCGCCTCCTCCTCCTCTCTCTTCTTTAAAACCGATCCTCTCCTCCTCTTCCTCCGACTCTTCCTTTCCCTCTTTTCTCTCTGTCCTTTTCTTTTTCTTTAAAAAAAGAAAAAGAAAAAAGAGAGAAAGAGAAGGTTTGCGAGTGGTACTACGACGCCTTTGTCCGCGTGTGTGTATTTCTTTTTGTTTTGTCGTCGTAATGGACAACGGGGGTGGACCGGGTGGGGGAGGAAAAAGGAAGAGAGAGTGGAGACAGGTTCTCGAGAGCAGCGCCGCGCACCTCGGGGGGGCTATAATTCTGCCACGCGGAATTTCCGAGTACAGTGACGCGGTCCAGCGTCTACGCGTCTACTCTCCATCGACTCTCTTTCGGTGCTTCGGCTAGATTTGTGTATAGGATACGTGCGTTTAGAAAGAGAGAGAGAGAGGTGGTTCTATATTTTATACTCGTTGATTTGAATAAAGAAGCTGAAACTACGTGAAGATTTATTCTGAGTATTAAATGTTGTAAGAAGTAATTTAATTTCGAGTATTTTGTGTTTATATAGTTTTGCGCCTTGAGTGCATCATCGTTTCGTTTGAAGGTAATCTTTGGATAAAATGAATTGAAATTGAAGGTTTTCTACCTTCAGTTATCGTTCGTGTCTAAAAATTTGATACGATTTGATACGATTGAACTGTAACGTGCAATGTACTGTTCAATACGAATTGGTAAGGAAAAAGAGGAACGAAAGTATTCGCAAAATTGTCGATAATTCAAATTTCTATAACTTCGCAAAGAGAGAAAAAAAAGAAAAATCGTACAACAATTTAGTTAATCTCACTTCAAAGTACGACGTGTACCTACTTTAATTGATTTTTCTCAAAGACTTTTGTTTCTTCAAAATTCTAAAAATTTAAACATCGGAGGATATATTCGTCGTAATTATTAAATAACCTACGTTCTCACATACGGAGGAATCTTTCTATGAAATGTAACAAGAATCTTCTGAATTTTATTAAATCGTTGACGAGTTAAATAATATGCATTGATCCTTTCATATACAGAGCAGAGTTTATAAAAGTATTTCAGGAAATATCGCCGGCAGAGTCTGCTAATGCAACTGTAACAAAAGTGACAGGCTATACTTTCGAACGAATCTCCGCTGGAATTTCTGGAGAATCGCGAAAGAAGGGTGGAGAACGATGTCACGGTTGCATAAACGCGATCGTCCCGGGCTGCACGCCCCGGATAATGACAATTTAAATGCATGGAATTAACGTGGCCGAAGCGGGAGGCGCGTCCACGGCGGCGGCCACGCGACAGCCAAATAATATCGTTTCATCCCCTACGGGATGCGCGTCGATTCGACTAACTAGAAAACTCGCCCTGCCGACCGACCGCGACGGTTCACCGACAAAAAATAATCTCGAATCGACACCGGAGCGGATTTTTTCCGGCCCGGAATCGACCATCGATGTGCGAACGTTTGTTACGGAGAATTTTCCGGCCGAAAGAGTCGGACAGATTTATTTTCAGAGAGGGTTAGAATTATTTTTTCATACCTCGAGAGAGGGAAGTTCGGACTCTCGATCTTTCGATTGAGATTCTTAATATTTTCTTCGTCCTTTTCGTCTCGACAGATATTGTTGGAAGGTTGCTTCGATCGGCTGATGATTCGATATAAATTCGATTTCTGATGCTTCTCTGTCTTTCTTGTCTTTGTTGATTTTTTTTTGAGAGAGAATTGGATTGATTTAAAGTGAAAGAAGATGGGATAGCTTTTTCAGTGTGATTCGTAATAATTGTTTATAATTTTTTTTATGCTTTTAAACATTTATTTGGCCCGAGAAGTTGGAATAACATTTTCTTAATATTTTAGAGAGAGAAGATCCATAAGGAATTTAATAAAAAATGAATTTGTACCGGAAGCTAGTAGTACGAGTTAGTAATATGTCAGTCAAATATTAAAAACGATGATTAGAGGAATTAAATTATTAAACAATTTAAGAATAAGCATAGACAGTTGTGTTATCGTCTATTACATATATACAGTATATAAGGAGCTAATAGTGTAAGTCAACAATATGTCAGACATTCATTTAAAAATAATAATTGGAGACAATCAGGCGTAATAAATTATCAAACAACAAAAAGAGGTTGGGTAGAAAGCTTCGCTACAGCCTACAAGAAAACAATTTCTTCGACTATCATAATTGTATCGATAAAATTGAAAACGAACCTGAAAATATAATACATAGGAGAAATACTATATAATAATATAATACATAGGTATTTATCACGAGTGTATATAACAAGCATTGAAGATGGTTTCGTACTCGCGTACTCAAATATTTCATAATCTCTACATAAATTTTCGAATTCATTTATTTCATATCATCTGTTTATTTCAAAATGGAGTTACAACTCCCCCACGTACAACAAATTCTTAGATAGACTTGTTCCAAGACTTGACCAATATGATCACGGTGCTCGAATGCCGCCACGAAATGTCAATAAAACGTCAAAAACATGGCGTGTCAAAAATCCACTCGAACAAAGGACACTTGTCGCTCGTTAAACGACGTTTCCCGACGCCTCGAATTCCGGCACGGGCGTCGCGTTGATTCGTTCGTTCATTCTCCTTCCAGTGGCAACTTTTAATTCGATCAAATTCACCGAGCGATCGGGCCGAAACACACCGAGGGGAGAGGTGAGGTTGCCGGAGATGAAACGAAACAGCCGGAGCGAAGGCTGCGTAACCGAATTTAGTGATTTTTAATTCCCGCCGGCGCAGCGCGGCGTGGTCTGGGCTCTCGGCCTTCCTACAGTCGATACTACAAGGGGCTGGAATCACCCTAAATCGCTAATAAGGCTTCGCAAACCTCCGTACATCCCGCCGACAGGGATTCCCGGTTCTCATTCCCGATGCTAATCCTCTCGTCTGATCGGAATCCCTGTGAACAACATTCTTTCCGCGCGATTCCCTTCAGATTTTTCTTTTCTTTTCCTTTCTTTTTTTTTTTTTTCTTTTAATTTAACGCTCGCCCGAGAGCAACGACCGGGATTTTCGTTGCTGCAAATACGGTTTAATTCTTTCTTCACCTGTTCGATACGTATGCTCAATCTTCGACATCCTCGGTGTATCTTTGGTCAATTTTTGTATCGAATATTTACCGCGTGGAATTTTTAAATGTGTACCATTTTCTAATGTCTCAAACGAGCATTTTATAATATATATCGTGCTGTATGTATGATTTTGTAATCATATATATAGGTTTGGAGTTAACACAAAGTATTATAAAATATAAAATATAAAGTAAGCAAAATGTAAAGTAAGTGCCAGTACAGAGTATTGTAAAATACGTGTTTGGAACATTGAAAATTATAGTACAGTTTAAAACATCGTACGACTAACTGGGAAATTGGAAATAAAGTTGCTTCACTGTTCGAGTTGATTTTCCGATCGTTTCACCGTGGGTGGTGGATGGCTCGCCATTCCCAGGCGGAGATTTCGGCGGTTTCGCGGAATATTTCTAGGAAGAAGGAGCGTTTCATTCTACGAGGCAGCACCGAGACGCTTTGAGATTAAAGGCTGGCCTGCGCCGAGCGACCACCGAAACGCGGAAAGACTGCGGATGCAGCTGCAGCGAGAAAATTAATTGCGCTGCACTTGCTCGGCCACGAATTACGACCGATGCGTATCCGTTTCCGGCGCACGTTGATGAGCCAAGATTTGTTCATCCTGTTGCTCGAAAGTCTCTGTTCCAAACGTGCATCGGATGTCAAATGCTTTTCCACGAATCGCACGTATTTTTTCAGCTGTGTAAATGAATTTTGAAGATTTTGTCAAATTAAAAATCTTGAAGAAGATTAAAGGACACGCGAGAACGTAGTCGTCATATTTACTGCGGTTTCTGATTTCCCGGTATCACTAGGAAATTCAAAGATTTTCCACTGAATCGTTTAAAGACGTAACGTCTCCAAGCATACTAATCGAAGATTATCATAAAATTTTTTTAAGAAGTTTCAAAAATACAAAGAGTCCACGATCTTCTTCGAGATTTCCTCGCAAACTTCTTCTCCAAGTGATTCAATGCTCGAGCACAGTTGCAACGAGCAATTTCTCGCGGAAAACGAAGAATCGAAGGATTCGATGAACAGAAGGGGAAGAATTTAACAAACTGATTATACAATCAACATCCGCCGGCGATTCAATAAGTCAGAGAACCACTGGGTATTGATGCTCGATCAGCTCAGCCCCTGGAGGTTTAATTAAATACAACCCCCTCCTCCTCCTCTCCATCCCCCTCTTCCACCATCTCGATTCTAACGTTGCCTCGTTGGTGTAGCACGTATAAAACGAGCGATATTTTTCACGAAAACCGCTTCTCGCCGGATGATCCAGCCCCGAATATTACGAGTCAGACGTTCAAGACTCGATCGAATTATCAAGTCCGTTTTCCTGGATGATCCTGGCGTTTCGATATGACTCGATATGTTTAGAATTTGTTTCGAAGATACTGCATTGTACAGCAAATGGTAAATAATCCAAGTAGGCAAACATTAATATTGATCAATTGACAGTGATCATAGTATATTATGTTAATAATACTAATAATTAGTAGATAGATTTCAATTCAGTGTTAATAAATTTGTTCATTCTTCGTTAAATGATCTAATTTTCAAGCATTCCTTTCGCTATAAAAATATACAGTGCTTTACTTAAATATATATCTAGCCTACTTAAATAGGATACACACACACACACATACACACACACACACACGCACGCACGCACGCACGCACGCACACGCACACGCACACGCACACGCACACACATTTTGATTATTTTAATTAATTATTATGAATTAATATTAGTAGTTTATCTAGTAGCTTAATATGTCTCTATGCATGTAGTAGACTTGTATAAATCGAATTTGGAAATGCCACAAAAAATATATAATTTTGGTAAACAAAGTGTGTTTACATCAAAAAATGTAAATAAACACTGGAAACCAAAACAAACAATCCAATGTTTGCAAACAAGGCGAAATTCCAAAATTTTGGAAATTTCGCTCGAGAATTCTTGGAAATGTTGGTAAACAAAGTGTGTTTACATCAAAAAAATGTAAATAAACACTGGAAACCAAAACAAACAATCCAATGTTTGCAAACAAGGCGAAATTCCAAAATTTTCGAAATTTCGCTCGAGAATTCTTGGAAATGTTGGTAAACAAAGTGTGTTTACATCAAAAAAATGTAAATAAACACTGGAAACCAAAACAAACAATCCAATGTTTGCAAACAAGGCGAAATTCCAAAATTTTCGAAATTTCGCTCGAGAATTCTTGGAAATGTTGGTAAACAAAGTGTGTTTACATCAAAAAAATGTAAATAAACACTGGAAACCAAAACAAACAATCCAATGTTTGCAAACAAGGCGAAATTCCAAAATTTTCGAAATTTCGCTCGAGAATTCTTGGAAATGTTGGTAAACAAAGTGTGTTTACATCAAAAAAATGTAAATAAACACTGGAAACCAAAACAAACAATCCAATGTTTGCAAACAAGGCGAAATTCCAAAATTTTCGAAATTTCGCTCGAGAATTCTTGGAAAGTTGTAAACAAAGTGTGTTTACATCAAAAAAATGTAAATAAACACTGGAAACCAAAATCCAGTTTGCAACAAGGCGAAATTCCAAAATTTGAAATTTCGCTCGAGATTCTTGGAAATGTTGGTAAACAAAGTGTGTTTACATCAAAAAAATGTAAATAAACACTGGAAACCAAAACAAACAATCCAATGTTTGCAAACAAGGCGAAATTCCAAAATTTTCGAAATTTCGCTCGAGAATTCTTGGAAATGTTGGTAAACAGAGTGTGTTTACATCAAAAAAATGTAAATAAACACTGGAAACCAAAACAAACAATCCATTGTTTGCAAACAAGGCGAAATTCCAAAATTTTCGAAATTTCGCTCGAGAATTCTTGGAAATGTTGGTAAACAGAGTCTGTTTACATCAAAAAAATGTAAATAAACACTGGGAACCAAAACAAACAATCCATTGTTTGCAAACAAGGCGAAATTCCAAAATTTTCGAAATTTCGCTCGAGAATTCTTGGAAATGTTGGTAAACAGAGTCTGTTTACATCAAAAAAATGTAAATAAACACTGGGAACCAAAACAAACAATCCATTGTTTGCAAACAAGGCGAAATTCCAAAATTTTCGAAATTTCGCTCGAGAATTCTTGGAAATGTTGGTAAACAGAGTCTGTTTACATCAAAAAAATGTAAATAAACACTGGGAACCAAAACAAACAATCCATTGTTTGCAAACAAGGCGAAATTCCAAAATTAATTTATTGAAATGTTGGTACAATTGTTTACATAAAAAAAATAAACACTGGAAACCAAACAATCCATGTTGCAAACAAGGCGAAATTCCAAAATTTCGAAATTTCGCTGAGAATTCTTGGAAATGTTGGTAAACAAAGTGTGTTTACATCAAAAAAATTAAATAAACACTGGAAACCAAAACAAACAATCCAATGTTTGCAAACAAGGCGAAATTCCAAAATTTTCGAAATTTCGCTCGAGAATTCTTGGAAATGTTGGTAAACAAAGTGTGTTTACATCAAAAAAATGTAAATAAACACTGGAAACCAAAACAAACAATCCAATGTTTGCAAACAAGGCGAAATTCCAAAATTTTCGAAATTTCGCTCGAGAATTCTTGGAAATGTTGGTAAACAAAGTGTGTTTACATCAAAAAAATGTAAATAAACACTGGAAACCAAAACAAACAATCCAATGTTTGCAAACAAGGCGAAATTCCAAAATTTTCGAAATTTCGCTCGAGAATTCTTGGAAATGTTGGTAAACAAAGTGTGTTTACATCAAAAAAATGTAAATAAACACTGGAAACCAAAACAAACAATCCAATGTTTGCAAACAAGGCGAAATTCCAAAATTTTGGAAATTTCGCTCGAGAATTCTTGGAAATGTTGGTAAACAAAGTGTGTTTACATCAAAAAAATGTAAATAAACACTGGAAACCAAAACAAACAATCCAATGTTTGCAAACAAGGCGAAATTCCAAAATTTTCGAAATTTCGCTCGAGAATTCTTGGAAATGTTGGTAAACAAAGTGTGTTTACATCAAAAAAATGTAAATAAACACTGGAAACCAAAACAAACAATCCAATGTTTGCAAACAAGGCGAAATTCCAAAATTTTCGAAATTTCGCTCGAGAATTCTTGGAAATGTTGGTAAACAAAGTGTGTTTACATCAAAAAAATGTAAATAAACACTGGAAACCAAAACAAACAATCCAATGTTTGCAAACAAGGCGAAATTCCAAAATTTTGGAAATTTCGCTCGAGAATTCTTGGAAATGTTGGTAAACAAAGTGTGTTTACATCAAAAAAATGTAAATAAACACTGGAAACCAAAACAAACAATCCAATGTTTGCAAACAAGGCGAAATTCCAAAATTTTCGAAATTTCGCTCGAGAATTCTTGGAAATGTTGGTAAACAAAGTGTGTTTACATCAAAAAAATGTAAATAAACACTGGAAACCAAAACAAACAATCCAATGTTTGCAAACAAGGCGAAATTCCAAAATTTTGGAAATTTCGCTCGAGAATTCTTGGAAATGTTGGTAAACAAAGTGTGTTTACATCAAAAAAATGTAAATAAACACTGGAAACCAAAACAAACAATCCAATGTTTGCAACAACGAAATTCCAAAATTTTCGAAATTTCGCTCGAGAATTCTTGGAAATGTTGGTAAACAAGTTGTTTACATCAAAAAAATGTAAATAAACACTGGAACCAAAACAAACAATCCAATGTTTGCAAACAAGGCGAAATTCCAAAATTTTCGAAATTTCGCTCGAGAATTCTTGGAAATGTTGGTAAACAAAGTCTGTTTACATCAAAAAAATGTAAATAAACACTGGGAACCAAAACAAACAATCCAATGTTTGCAAACAAGGCGAAATTCCAAAATTTTCGAAATTTCGCTCGAGAATTCTTGGAAATGTTGGTAAACAAAGTCTGTTTACATCAAAAAAATGTAAATAAACACTGGGAACCAAAACAAACAATCCAATGTTTGCAAACAAGGCGAAATTCCAAAATTTTCGAAATTTCGCTCGAGAATTCTTGGAAATGTTGGTAAACAGAGTCTGTTTACATCAAAAAAATGTAAATAAACACTGGGAACCAAAACAAACAATCCAATGTTTGCAAACAAGGCGAAATTCCAAAATTTTCGAAATTTCGCTCGAGAATTCTTGGAAATGTTGGTAAACAGAGTGTGTTTACATCAAAAAAATGTAAATAAACACTGGAAACCAAAACAAACAATCCAATGTTTGCAAACAAGGCGAAATTCCAAAATTTTCGAAATTTCGCTCGAGAATTCTTGGAAATGTTGGTAAACAGAGTGTGTTTACATCAAAAAAATGTAAATAAACACTGGAAACCAAAACAAACAATCCAATGTTTGCAAACAAGGCGAAATTCCAAAATTTTGGAAATTTCGCTCGAGAATTCTTGGAAATGTTGGTAAACAATGTCTTCTTACATCAAATATATATATCATTTATATATATATCTTTATATATATATTGACAATTGGAAATGAAATTATTCGATGTTCGTACTCTCCTTTCATATTTTACAAAACAATTGATCCCATTCGAATTAAGCTTCCTGGGAATATATTTCTGCCATTCTTTTCGGGAACACGTTATTCCTCGAATAGTTTTGCATTCCTATTCGATTTCTCAAATGGCATTCGCAATACTCGTCGAACAACCGTGCTTTCGTACCGATACTGTCATAAAGCCACGTAGTATTTATTTCAGAGTAGCAATAAAAAATTTCGACGATTATTTCGAGGAGTTGTGATTAAAACGCAGGAACGAAATCAACAAAACCACCCCGAGTATTTTGAATCTTTCGCGCGTCATCTAGGCAAACAGTGGTATACCGATAGAGTACGATGGAGTTTTTCCCATAGAGGAAGGTGTGACGGGCAAATTAAGCTGATCGTGTTACGATACAATCCTGTCGTACCTATGGACGCGTGACGTTGGTAGCAATGTTGTTGGCGATATGACAGGCGCGCATGGCACGGAGTGTTGCAACACCCCCCGCGTCAAGAATTCATGCAGCTCCGATGGGGGACCATAATTAACCGAATACCGATACTCACCAGCTTACCCGACTCCATCTGCGACATACGCCGCCTACATATACATATATATATATATATATATATATACACACACACACACACGTGTACATGTATATATGTATATGTGTATATGTACATATATGTATATATATGTGTATGTATATGTATGTATGTATGTATGTATGTATGTATGTATGTATGTATGTATATATACAGATGCGTGCGTGCACGTATATATACATATGCGGCCGGACGCGTAATTCTGCGTGCACCTGTTCGCGCGCGCCAACTATGCACCTAAACGCGCGCCACCGCTGCAAAAGTGCCGGGCCTATAGCCACTCGATCGCTTCCGCGGCTTATTGCTGTAATATCGAGCTATTTCCCTCGGTTGAAATAATTTTATGTAATAAAGGAAGATTATAGAATGTGTTTATCGTTGAATTACGAATCGCGCGTAATACTGAACTGCGGACTTTTTTCTGTTTAACGAAGCTGCGAAGACACACTGTTACACAACGATGAAAATAATGAAAAGATAATAAATATATAAAACAATGACGATGATAACAGCGGGGGAAATTTTCTGCATTATATGGGAAGTATTTGTTGATCATGCAGGCAAGTGTAATTAGATTGCGGATTTTTGTACATTTGTGGGAAACTTGAAAATGCGGAGGTAGTAAAATTAACGCCGAAATTGGGGAAGTTACATAATATTGCTAGAAGAAATTTATGTCATAACTATGAACACGAGAGTCTGATTATTTTAGTAAAAATGATTCGCTGTTACGAATGTATAAAGTATCCATTAACATATAAATCTGATCATTTCGATCACTTTGGTGGCTTCAGCGTTAATAACGACGATGACACGATAGATCGCGCATTCACGCGAGACTTCAAGACACTAAGAAATATACAAATCGTTCGATTTGTCCTGCGTCTCTTCCAAAAACCTCGGTCCTAAGTCGCTCGAATGCATACGCACGGACCCAAAATCCTCGTCTCGTCGCCGGCAAGAAACGAGCGGAGGAGTAGAAGACAGAGAGAGCCGAGAGACACCGATTAAAAATTCCGTTTGCCCTCCTCCACGGGCGCGGCGAGCTTTTCCGCCCGGTGTGTAACATCTGCCGTGTTGCAAAAAGAAGAAGCGACCGACGAAGGAGAGGGTAGACGAAGAAAGCGAGCAACGAAGCGCTCGGGTGCTTTCTCTCTGGCGCGCTTTCTCGAAAGGAAGGAGCACCGGGGGTTTCTCATCCTCCCGTCGAGCCTTCCTTCACTCACACCCCTCGCGGAGAGAGCGCACGCCACCCAAACGGAAAGGGAAGGTTCCCATCGGCGAGACGGAGACGGGTGAAAACCCCCGCCCCTTTACGGGGTCTGCCGGCGGTGGCGGCGGTGTCGTATCTTGGCCTCCGTGGCGCGCCGCTCTATCGACGTACAGCCACCCTCGACTCGTCTCCTCTCTCCGCCTCTCACTCTTCTTGCCGCGTATCTCTGTCTCTCTCGCTCACTCTCACTCTGCTTCGACTCCGTTCGCTATCTAGCCACCTTTCTACCCACCCTTGGCTGCATCTTGCGTGCAACACCGCCGATCGAGATGGAAAACGGGTCTGTGGATCTCGCCAGGCTTTTCTCCGGAATCGAGCAATCGAGGAATCATTCACTGTTCGAGGATAACATTTGGGATTTTTTTTTTTTTTGGGGGCGGGGAGGATTTTTGGGAATAATAGATAATAGAACTGCGAATCTCGCGAGTCTTCTGCGAAAATTCTTCTACGAAGATGTGGTTGAGTCCCGAAATTCTTTGGATTTCTGTTGGTTTCAAATTTTGGAAATGACGGGGGCCGATGATTTTTCTTGGCTACAGAAAAATTTATGTAACGTAAAATCAACAGATATCAACATGTGAATACAGATTAACGACGAATTCAGCGGACAACTTGCAAAAACAAATACTTTCACGTTTCAGAATAAAGGTGATAACTGTTATCAAGAATGTTACTGGTTGATATTTTGGAACAAGACGTATGTGCCATTTTGTGGAAAAAGTTCAATTATTTAATATTATAATATCATTTAATGTTACAACTATTTAATATTTTAATTTAAAATATCGATATATGTGACTTGTAAGTTACACGAGCCCATAGAGGGTTAAGATTGAACTGAGGTATCGTTAGATATCTTCTTTCCAATTGCACCAAATATATTTTATTTTTTTCGTAGAACTACTACACTACACGTGATCGTATACTGACTGACGTCATTTGCAAACTGCAGCAATCAAAACGAAATTGATAGAAATGCTCACGACTCTCTTCAAAATTACATCATTGACAATGCTTCGATGCTTGCAGCAAAGGAAAAATTGGCGAAAAAAAAAAGAGCGGCTTTAATGTCCTTAAAGCCTGTCTGATCTAGAATATGTCTGACTTCATTTCTGTAAGGAAATAAAACTTGACACCCTTTCGTGTATGTTTGCTTTATTTTTATTCCTGTTAATTCTTTATAGACAGAATTGGTTGGTGATAACTATAATTTTATTAACTACTTTTATTTTTCTCACAATCCCGCTGTGTCTCGACAACCTTAACTCACTCATTTATAGCATCTACAACTGATGACACATCGCTCGTAAACTTATCTCTCCTTAATCACGTGACACCCCCCTCCAAATTCCTGATCGAGAGCGTGACGCGTTTTCGTTGCACATTTCGTTACATTTTTGCCCGAACATCCCCGGTAAAACATATTCTGTGTTAAAAAATTGATGAAAAGCACCACTATCAAGGTGACAAAAGGGAACTTCATTTTCTCGAATGTCCACTTAACGAAACCACTTTGCATAATCACCTAATCGTGTATCGAAGTGACTGGAAAGTAGTAAAGATAAAAGACAAGGCTGACTCAACGACAATAAACGGAAGTCACGAGAGCGAGATCGGGGGATTGTAGAGGAGGAGAAACAGAGTGAATGAGTGAGCGAGAGAGAGAGAGAGAGAGAGAGAGAGTGCTGGATGGAATTGGTGAATGGAAATGTGGCGGGATGAGATGTATTATCATGAAATCGCGTTATTGAGATCTCTGCGGGTGAATTAGCCTCCCTCGATAGTTTGCGATGCACGGAGCAACGTCTGTATACATTCCCGAACATCGGGGATTTCCTGTCGGTTAGTTTGACACGACGGAAAATAGGTATCGCGGAATGTGAGATCCACAAGGAAGACTGTTGCACTCGGCGAACCTACGATTAAGCCGCGTTATATCACCGATGAGTTTATTATCCGTCCATGCTCCGTGAATTCTATAATCAGGATTAATTAATCGCGAGATAGAGGCGTTACCAGTTACAATCTAACGTTGAAGATTGTATTTTAGCTTGTATGTATAATACATACATCGGCAAGCATTCCAATGAAACTTTCGAAGTGTGTTAATAATTATGAATTTTTAACGATTCGTTGGAAGTTAATAATATTGTTGTATTATATTAAAAATATAAATTATATAGAACATATCATGCAATCATATATGATAATTAATAATCGTATGTACACAATAATACATTATATAATTTCATGCTTGTAATCAAGAAAACGAAAGCTTGTTTCGAATACTGAATATTATAATGTATATATTAATACTTTAATTCAGATATTTTATACAGTCTCATCGTGTTATCTACGTTCTATGCAGCTTAACAATTTGAATTTAGAAATTCGTTTAAGTTACAAACATTTTCCTGATTACTTGGCTACTTTGCTGCAAGAAACCTAAACCTTGTTCCATCAAAAAAAAAAAAAAAAAAAAAATTCATATTCTAATTATTAAAAGTCCAATCTTCTACTAGAACTTTTACTAGATACTTAAATACTCGAGTTAGAAAAAAAAAATGTTAACATCGCCACGACTGGTCAAAGAAAATTCATACACGCTGATTACTAAAATCCTGATCGTATCGAAACTTCTGCCGGAAATAGCAAGATATCGATTCAAGTGAATGCCTGTAGTTGGAACGTAGTTCGAAGTTATCGACAAAAGGCGAGTGCACGTAGAATGGCATCGGTATATAAGCAACACCTAAGCGAGCACGTGGAGCGAAAGGGTTTCGCCCTTCGGCTAGGTCCAGCCACCTAGAGCGTGTCGTGGGCTTTCAGGGGCCGAGGATTCGAAAGAGGAGGAAGACAGGGTGGAAAGGACGGGGTTAGCTGTCAGGGAGATAAATCGGTCCCGGCTTAATTAAATCTTCTTCCGTGCTACCCGGCCAAGCCAGTGCCTGTGCTGCTGCCGGACACCATCCTCGGAGGGTCCAATTGTTTCGAGGATATCAACCCTGATTTAGGAGCACGCGTATTCCCCAAGTACATCGCGAGTACTACCTGACCAGCACTCGTGATCCTTACGGTACCGTGCCACTCTCTTTTCTCTCCCTCGAAAAACGCCCGTCCGTATACCGCGTCTAAACGACCGTTTAGTTTCTCCACCGGCAGCAGTTTGACGCCTGATTGGTAGTTTAAACGGCGTTTAGAGAGATTAAAGTGAGGATAGCATGAACAGAAATTAGATTCTTTACGTAGGTATTGGACAAGTTGAAATGAGTTGCCTCTTGAAAATATTTCGCGGCACGAGTCTATCAGATTATTAGATTATTAGATTCTTTACGTAAGTTGAAGTAAAGTTTCAATAGTACGAGTCGATGGTTTATCTTTTATATGAATTTGATGTCTGACTGGAGATTTAATGACAATTTGAGGAGATCGAAGTAAAGATAGTGTGAATAGAAACTAAATTCTTTTTTAAATGGATGAAATATGTTATTGTGATTTTTTTTTTTTTTTTTTTTTTTTAGGAATTCAGTAGTACGTGTAATAGTTTTTGCTACGTGAGTGAAATGATTTTATTACGAATGAACATTAATTTTAAAATTACGTCTTAATAAATCTTAGTTGTGAAATCGAGTGGTGAATTTGAAAAAAAATTCAGATTTATGAGCAAAGTAACATTTAACAACTCAAGTTTCCAACTTATATCCAGTATTGAATCTATTTAATAGTACAAATAAATTACATCTATCTCACGAACTGTACGAATGATTAACCTTCGATGATATGTATAAAATTTTTTATTCTATAAATTATTAAAAAATTTTGAAAAAGATCTACTTCATAAGTGAAAAAACAATGAATTGAATTGAATGAAAATCAGTTTCCAAAGTTAGCGATATAATACCGATTCAATGTTGTATTTCGTATGAAAAAGTTTTAGAAAGAGTTCAGTAGTACAAGTCAATCATATACGATCCATGAGTAAAATAATGAAAGACACGAAAAAAGACTGAAAATCAATTTTCGGTGCTTCGGTGAATTCATTTTCATTGTACAGGATCTTCATCAAGTTAACGAAGAAGCTATTAAAGAATTCAATAGCACTAATCAATCTCGTCTGAGGCAATAACTGGCAGAAATGAAGATTAACCTTCCAAGTTATTTGCATTCAGTCGCATTATGTTTCTTCGCTACGGACGAAATAATATTTCATTTTTAATCACCGGCGGACGTTCATGCATTTCTTTGGGAAATTAAAGAATGCTATTTTTATTCATTCACTGAGAAATTCCACTTTCTTCTGAGGATATAAAATTACACGAAACAACAATATTTTCACATAAATTTAAAAGTGAAATTCACCTCGAGTGAAATTCAGTAGTACGAGTCAGTAATTACTGATGCCAGCTCGACTAAGTTCTTCCATCGATGGAAGGTCGAACAGATGAAAGACGAGGGTCCCACCGGATGACAGGTAATAAGTTCACGCGTCTTAGGTAACGCGGTCCATCTCTTTGTGGAACAAAGTCGCCGGAGAGGCGAAGGTTTGACCTCCTCGAAGCTCGTGTCGTTCCATAGGCAAGGTGTATCGTTACTTGGTGACGCTTTGAGCCGGTGGCAAGGGGTTGGGAGGTCGACACAGGCGGCGGAGATGCAAAGGGGGTTGCTCTTAGCCGCGTTAATGCCTTGAGAGGGGAGCGTTAATTAATAATTGCTCGAGGGTGCCAGCGGGTCCCTCGGGAGCGACCTAGACGAAGATAGAATCAAGCACGAGGATCATACGTGTCGGAAACCGCCGCTCCTGGATCCAGATTACGTCCTGATCGTTTGTCCATCGATCTTTTCGCCTTTTATCGACCGAATCTTTCCTCGTTATTTCGTACTTTCTTTTTTTATTCTTCTTCTTCTTTTCTTTTTTTCTTTCTTTTAATAACTTAGTTTTGTGCTCTGTGACGTTACAATTTATTCAGATTGTTGTCCTAGGATTCAATTGAAGATTTTGGTAAGATTTGAAACGAAGAAATATGATGATGTAGTCATTATTTCGTTTTTTTTAATACGCATAGGAAGCACTTTGAGTTGCATATATTAACGATAGTAACAGTTGCAACTCGTTCAGATTTAATTCTCAAGTGAAATTCAATTTCGACGATCGAGAAAACCGTTTGTGCATAAGGCTGAAGTGATTGTTTAAAATTTGAAGGAACCAAAATAGTTGTGACGCGATTATAAACTACTATTTAATACAATTAAATTTAATATAATGAAATTAAACATTTAGAATTAAAAGTACAACTTCGTAAGACATCCTTGCGGAATTAATATTTACAAATTACACTAAAAACTTTACGCGAGACTTTCCTTCGTCTCGTTTTCTTCTTCATTTGGATTTCGCAACTGATAGTTTCATGATATCGGCTTATTTTCTGGCATTACAATAAACTACCGATTTATCGTTAGTCTACGAAACGTTATTACAAAATAAGTATTGGCCAAGATACGCTAAGCAGCTCGCAGCAAGATTCGGGGGAATTCATTCGAAAATAAAAGCAAAAGGGAACAAAGGGACAAGGAGCAATTCTCCGCGAGCAAATAGCTCGACAAGCAACAAGATAAACTTCCCCGAATATTCCACTCCCCCTCCTCCCCGGTACGTCTAAATCTCCAAGAACTTGCAACCTCTCCGCCAATAACTTCGATTCCTCGAAGCCGTACGGCTAGATTTCTGTTTTATTTGTCGGTTCCACGACACGGTTTCTCCACTGTCCATGAATTCTGCCCCGCGCCACTTTATATCCGCGAGCTTCCAATAAACCGTGTCTTCCCGCTCGTGTTTCTTTTTTTCTTTCCTCTCCTATCCCCCATTTTCCTACCATCTTCTTCCCGCCTCGAAAAGGGAACCGTTTTCTGTTTTTCCTTATCGTGGCTCGTGCACGCGCGTTTTCCAATCTAACGAGCGCGTTTACACGTCTAAACGGCCCCATCAAACCGAAACAAATCTTCCTTGGAATCCTGGCTCGGTAATCCTCGCCACGACTGTAGAAAGGGCAAAGAGAGAGAGAGAGAGAGAGAGGGAGAGCATGATTGTGTGCAGAGGAGTCTCCTTTCTACCAGCCTACGAGAGAGAATCTGTAAAAGGGGTGGCCTACCGAGAGACAGAGAGAGGGTGGCTCGGTGTATAGTTTCTCTCGGGGGCTTGAAAATGTGACGACGACCCAGCCGGCCGAGATATTAAACTATAAATCCTTATCCCGGTACGCGCGGACCCGCGCCCATCCCACACACGCTCGACTAGCCAAGTTATCCGCTGTGTCGTGGCACTCTTACTCTTGCGTGCTCGCTGCTGAAGGATAGATAGCACCTTCGAGTTCCGCACGTCGGTAGATTTTTATTTTTGTTCGACGCGGGCGGACATTTTGGTTTTCATTTAATCGTCGTCCGTTCCCTTTGTGTCAGTTTCCTTGTAAAATTTCATACCACGCACAGGTATATTTCGACAATTTGAATTGTTTGATATTTATATTTGAAATAAAATATTTTGACACCTTTTAATATATATTTTCGATATTTTAGCAAAATGTCAGAGTTGCGTGTAACATTCGCTTTCAGCAAGCGTTACGCAAACTTTTAATTATTGTTATATTATCATGCATCAAAGTTATGCGTTCAACGTTCTTCCGAAGATGCGTATAGGCATTTATAGTTTTAAAAATGATTATAGACAAAATTGAAGAAATTTAGGAATCGCAATATGAAATTAATTTACATATACGACTTATACTTCTTAATCATGTAGTTGCACATTTTACGTCGACACTTTTATTAACACTTTACAGTACATTACTTTGAAACTCGTTTCAAACCTGATCGGTACAACTGTTGCATACAAGTTACAAATTCATGCTACATTATTCAATCAAATTTCAAGATGTAAAACAAGTGACAAGTTCAGAGAAATTTCGAAATATTTCACGATGCACGTTGAAAACTTTCTACGAGTGTTCGAACAGTTTCGCGTCATCAACCGTATTTGAAAAAGAGGCGAGATCTCGCCGATCGGTCGGTCGTTAACAACGAAACGAGGAGCAAGTTATTTCGAAAAGGTGAATCCTCCTTATGGACATTTTCATTTTAATCCAGATAAAGAGAGAGAGAGAGAGAGAGAGAACGAGAAAGAGAACACCCTTTCGATCCTGGCGTTTATTGGCCAAATCTCTGGCAGCACACGCACGTCATTAAACCGCGCTCGGACTATCGATATCTATGCCGGACGCTAGTGCGTGGATCGTGTTAAGCGAATAAAAAGCCTATTGCTCTGAAATAGTCCGCTCCTGGTAATGGCGGAAGTAATGTCCGTGACGAAATGGTTTCATTCCGCATCCGGCAGGGACGGGCTTTATATTCCCGTTTGGAAAATTCCACGTTCCTTCGACGAAATCTAACAATTGTCGCTGACGGTGTTCGAGTAATAATAACTGTTCCAGAACGTCTCTTCCTTTCTCTCTCTTATTTTTTTTTTTTTTGTTTTGTGGCAGAAAGTTTTCTGGCTTGGATCGGAGAAAAAATTTTCATCGGATCGCGAATCGGTTGTTTTCCCATTTGTGGACAAATTTAAATTCGAGCTCTCGGCGAAATTTTTGGTAGCGTTTTTTCATTAATTCGTCGGAAGCTTCACAGTCGCGTGTCTTTGTGAAATTCCAAGTATATTGTAAATTTAAAAACTTGACGCTGAGAACATTTATTTCTACCTTGTCTACACGTCGAAAATTAATTAACATCACGTTTTCTGAGCTCTTGATTTTTTTCTCAAAAAGCACTCGCGCGTAATCGAATGAAATTTAATTTCTATTAATTGATGCTAATATAGATTGATACATTCTGTATATCCTACGCACATTGATATTAATTTTATTAATATCCCAGTAAAATTTCTTTGTTCCCGAAAAGAGATTCATCTACAAAATTGAAAATTTATTTGAAATTGAATGCTGACGACTTTTTCGTATCGCGTAGAAAAAAGGGAAAGAAAATTGAGAATAGTTTAAGTTTCGCAAGTAGAGACAGTTCATTTATGAGGATTAATCATTCAGAATATTTTAGATCCTCGTTTCGAATTTGTTTCAAAGCCGTAGGGGTAAGAGCGTAGGAGTTGAAACATTTAGACGCCGGATGCGAGTCTCTCGTCGACGGTATAATCTCACCGGAAGTCCCTAAGACTCGCAAGAGTGCCGCAGGACGGTTCAGTAGGGTGGCCATCTGCGGATATTAAAGGAAATGGCGGTATGATTAGTCGAATACGTGCGCTGGTTTCGTTTTAAGGAAACACCGTGTAACCTCTTCGATATGATTTTCTCTACTCCACGAAACCTAATTCACAGACAGCGAGATACATCTAAATCTATATGTACGAATATTTTAATTTCTACTATACACTTTAACGTTTCTCAATAATTCTGAGAAACTTGGATAATTTCCATTTTCATTTTGTAATTTCTAAGAGATTAAAGTGTCATCCTCATTTGTGCATTTCGATTTTAGAAAAAGACTATAGAGACTAAATTTTCTTGTCAATTACTAGATACAGTTTCTTTTTCTGACAATTTTCAAAAGATCAAAATGTGAATTACAAGACACGCTGATGTGCATATTTCAACTCTTGCTAAGATGAATAAAGAAAAAAATCTAATTTTTTCTTCTATTTTTCAAAAAATTAAATCGAACTTCAAAATTCAGATCAGTAGGATCACTCTTGTACAGAGAACGTTTTGTAAATTTTTATTTACTTGTCGAAAATTTCAATTTCAATATCTGAAGTTGCAATATTCAGCAGATGAAACAAGTTTCTCGTCCAAGTCCCACTTTTTTAATTTCTCCCACAAAACGAGGAATTTTCAATTCCTTAAAAAAAAAAAAAAAAAGAAAAAAAAAAAGGAAAAGAAAACTAGACGAAAACAGCGAGTCATCGCTGTGAAGTTCATTTCTGATTCAACGGGACACGCTGAACGAAAAAAAGAGGGCGTCTCGTGGCTGACGGAGCACGGGAGACATGCACACATATATCCGTGTCAATGCTCGATTAAAAGTTTCGTCACGGCGGTCGAGTAGTCGTGAATCGAACTAGCCAGCCGGCTGAACGCTTTAAAATTCGATGGCTAGAAATTCAGGCCTGGCTATCAAACAATTTGCCATAGAGAAATTTTCGTCAAACGAACGATCTAAAATTCATTCGATTAAATTCACTCGATATAACGTACACGAATCGAGTGCTTTCATCGTAGTTAACATGTTCGACCACGCGAAATCGGTTATTATACATCCACACTGTTTTGACTTTTTACAATGAGGAATGATCATGTAAAAGTTTTTTTTGAGAATCGAGCGTTAATCGCGTACTTCTATAATGAAGCATGCACACCGTGTTTATGTTTTTCTAACAATTCTTATAATTATTTGCTTCTTTCTGTATCTGAAGGATTATCATCCCATATTAATTAAATTATTGAATAAATTAAATCAAACGAAGTATTTGTTGTTAAATAGTTTCGCACTTGTTTCACTTTCTTTCTCCTAATACTCTTATTTAACGTGTTTGTGATATTTACTTGTCTTCTAAATATTACATTAATTCAACGTTTGTTATTTTTAAGTAAGTAGTTTCCATTTTCATCTTCACAATTTTCTTACTTCAAATGCTCGTCATATTTACTTCCGTATCTAAAGAACTATTATCCTGTATTAATTGTCTTGATAAATTACTTCTAGATAATTATTCCTAAACAAAACAATACGAAATTTGTTGAAAACTTTCGCTGTCTTACAATTCGAATTCTACACTCGCTCTGATTGTCGTGATCAACTGCTGTATCTTCCGAGTGATTGTTAACTATTAATTTCTTATAACGACAATTTTGCTTGACGTAAAATTTATCTGGAGGGTGGACGGGAGGATAAATATGAAAAGTTGGGCGACAGATAGTCGGAAGAATCGCGACATCGTAATCCTGGGCATTGTCGGGACCGCAAATGACCAGCCGGCTGTGTAACTGCTCGGCCTCACCCATTTTCAGGGGGTTGTTTGCTTGATTTAGGGGCTTGAACGTAGCTCGACTCGGCCGAGGAACAAGCCTTTCCTCTTGCTCGTCAGCGGTAACTGCGCTTCGAACCCGAAAGTACCATTCTCGATATCTACTAAAAATGTCCAGGCCTAACGATAAATTTCCTCTTACGGCCAAGCCATCGAATAAAACACCGCCGAGCCTACCATCATTTTTCGTTTTTTAAAAGGGCTGTTCTTTGCAAGGGTTGTAACTGGAATCCATTATAATTGAAAAGCACAGAAGAACGATAATGTTGCAAAAATATTCTTTAGTATTTTCTTTAGAATTCGTAGTTACATTAATAAGTTTCGTTATTCTGTAATTATACTTTGGTGTTTATATTGAAATTCGTGAACGTTGATAATGTCGTTTCTTGAAAGAAAGATAAGAATTATACTTGTACGAATTATAATTTTAAATGTAAGATCACCGGAAAGTTTCGATAATCTTCGTTTCTCCTTTTCAAAAATTGATTACTAACATGTTCGTGCGAGTTAAAGTTTATTAAATTGCTTCAATTAGAATTCGGACGTGTTAATGTAATTTATGGCAGTCACTATTACCGATTTATCTGACCGAACTTTCTCGAGTGATTTGCCATTGAAATGATACTATTGAAATCAATTATATATAATTCAGTATAAAACTGAAAGGACAAGGAATAGGAAGAAAATTATTAAATTTACACAAAATTTTATAAACACCTACGAATCATTCCGATCACTCTGTGAATTCCAATGTTAACGAACTTAATACCAATCACTGATAACAGAACAAGCTCGCGCATTTAAATAATTAAGAAAAAGAAAACCACTCGCGTATAAACCTGATCTGACAATTACAAGCTGCACTGAATTGAAAAGAAAAGAAAAAAAGAAAAACGAAATTGATCGACTTCGCCTAGAAAATCGCAGTTCTCGCGGTAATTTGCAAGAAGGAATTCAGAATCGACGGAAACGATTCGTGTTTTCGACGGAACGTACACAGGGAAAACGGGATCGACGTGCAAACATTTCGGTTATTTACATACGGATAGGTTCTCGGGCCAGTTCTGCCCCTCTCCTCTGGTTTGTCTTATAATATTAATAAGGGTAGTTTCCGGACTGGCGTGCTGCGGAATCGTGGAAGGGGCCTGGTAAGAGCTATGCTCGCTATGTCCGGCAAGGGTGGTATGTTGTAGATAGTCGTCCGCGTAGCCCCCTAAGGGATGAAGTCTGGACCTTGTTAGAACGAGAATGCTAATTTATTAGGGCGCACCCAGCGAACGGGGAATGCCCGGTGCTGGACGATTTTCGGATGCTTCTTCCGAAGAAAACCAAACGATTCTCACCCCACGATCGAAGGTGGCCAGCGGATTTGCGAAATCACGGGGAGCATTGCACCTTGCGACGACCCACGGATTATATTTTCGTGGATAAAGAAATTGACAGTTAAATGGAAGATTGTTTTTATAACGTGTTACAAAAGGGAATGATATCGTTTGGTTTGTAATATCGTAAACACTACTGTATCTTGGACGTGTTCTGGATACTTTTTTTTATAGCGTTGTACACAAACGTTTCATTTGCAATTTCTTTTCATCGATTCGTATCAGTAAATTTCTGTTCCTTTTTTTCAATAGTGAGATTAAGGGGTAGGATACATATCTTTTTATCACTTTCCACTTTTTCTTTACAATATTACAGTATACAGTAGGAGATTGTTGCTCGGTTCTTAATAGGTTAAGTTGACACATGTGGATAAAGAAATCTATTTAAATCTAAAAAGGTAAGGTGGTTTTTGATGGAAGATTTACTTCTTCGTTAGCAATACTAATTTGTAAAGATGTTCATGTACGACATTATACATGTACATCTTACGATATATTTTGTGTCAGTAATTTTGTATGAATTTTATTTCCATTTAAATAAAATAATTCTGCATCCGTGCAACGCTTGAAGGAATTTCTAAGAACTTGTAACTTGAAACTTTTCAAGAAATCACTTTTGAGAAGAGAAAGAAAGAGAGAAACAGAGAGAGAAGAGCAAAACCACGGAAAGAAGAGAAACTGGCAAGAGACTAGTAGTTTCAAAAAGCTGGCATCCGTTCCTGACGCGTTCTGAAGAATCTCAAATGATGAACGAGAAACGAAAAGCTCGATTGAAACTATTTATCTCGACATAATAATGATTTACCCTTTCACGAGCAAATTTCTATTCTTTCACCGAGCAATATTCTTTTTACCAGAAATTATAAAACTACTTCGTGAAGTAAAATGTACCGGATGTATTATTTTTCTGGAAATTTTAGAATTCATACATCGTTACTACAAGTCCATAAAAATTCGTAGATAGTAGTATGACTCAATAATAAATTACAGAAGTTCGTAAAAAAGTTAATAAATCAAAACAGAATATTGTCATTAATAACTAACTTGGATCTTTTAGATCCAAGAGATCGTATTATCGATTTTAACTATCATAAATCTCCACAGTATCTCAGTCTGCTAAAAACAAGAAAGAAAGAATAAGAATGGCGACTTGTGTGTTGACGAGCTCGCGACTCGTTAAACTTAAACGTAAGATTTCTACCAATAATCGAGCCATTCTACGTTCAAAGTCCATTTCAACTCATTGTCTGAATCTTCGAAAATGAATAAAAAAGAAACAAGAGACAGAAATAAGACAAAAGTAAGTAAAACGCGATCAACTCCGATGAATTCTAATGAAAATCCACTGAACTCCAGCGCAAGAATCCCACTAACGATCTATCAATCTCCCACGTTCGACAACTGCAGTCCGATATCCCCAAAAAAATAAAGCGAAAAAACAAAAAAAAAATAGTAGAAAGTGAGGCAACCAAACAAAGAGAAGAGAGCAAAGTGACGATGTCAAATCGAGAGTGATGAACTCCAAACTCACTGAACTCTAACGTAGGAACTCTCCCGCCGAGTTAACGAAACTTCTCGACTGGCTGCGATATCCGAAAAGCACGAGAAAGAAAAAGAAGAAAAGAGAAGGAAGCGAGGCCAGCCATCAACAATGATGCGCGGGATATCGGTGGTAATACTTTTAATAAAGAGCCTGCGGAGCCTCCCGTATCCGACAGTAGCATTCACCGACATCAGCAGCAACCTCTCGGCATCAGCGCGATCTCTAGCTAGCGTGGGTGGGAGGGGGGATGCGCGAGCGAGCGCCACACGTGTCTTGAGGGTGGTAATTACGCGGCATCTGCAGCCAGCCCACACCAGCCTGCCGTCCGCCAGTTCTGCCTCCACCTCCACCGCCTCCACCTCCGCCTCCGACTTACTCCGCAACCTTAGGTGGGCTGCCGGGTGGATTTGGCCGGAGAGGCGTCGAGGGGGGTGGCTGGAGGAATGAGGCGAAGGGGTGGCGAGGGATGGGTGGCCACAGTATTGATTTTGTCCAAGACAGCCGACGCCGCCGCCGCCGACGCCGCGGCCAACCAGACCCACCTCTGGTGGTACCCACTCGGCTACAACACCAATCCCCACCCCACATTCCACCCCCCCCGACTACCTCTATCTATGTCTGTCTCTGTCTCTCTCAGTCTCTGGTACTCCTTCTCCTTCGAGCCACCCTCCGGACGACTCTGTCTCACCCTTCCTCCTCCTCTTCCTTTTCCTCTTCCCAAGCTGTCTCTCGACAGTGCTCGCCTACGTCGTCGTAGTTTAAGTGTGTGTGTGTGTGTGTGTGTGTGTGTCTTGCGTGTTTCAGCTGTATGTTGGATGTAAGATGCGAGGTTGGTTGCTCGGCTCTGACTGTCTTTGTTGAAACCGGCTCCGCGGCAGGTGACGAAAGGGTGATATGCGTATGGGGGCGATTAGCGAAGTGTTTCTTCTTCTTGCTGAATTTGAAGATGACAGGCGATTTTTATGAACTCGAAGACGCGACGCATTTAATATTTAATATTCGTTTAGGGCAACGTCTTTATGAAAGAACTTCCGCTGTGGATGACGAAAGGGCGGTAGTGGTTGCAGATCGATTAGCGAAGCGTCTTTTTTTTTTTCTTTGTATTATAGTTGATGAGTAGACTGTGAATTTGTATGAAGTTCAAGGATGCAGATAATATGCATTAATGTAGGAAATCATTTTTATAACATTTGGTGATGTTGGCAAATTGACATTTTGGAGAATAGGGGATGAGAATTGACCATTTGTAAAGTCTCCAGAGTATTGCAAATGTAATGTTAGATGTGAAGATATGAAGCATAATAGTAAGATACATCTCAGATAAGAAACTCATTCTTTTCTTAATGTAAAATACTATGCAAGCATACCGTGTGACTTGTATTCCATAACAGTGATCATTGAAGTATTTTTTAATTAAATTTAATAAGGTAAAGAGAAGAAGATTGGGGATGGTAATTTCGAAGATCGGTTTCTTGGAATTGGTTGACAAAGATAAATATCTCGTGATAGATATCCGTCATAGAAATAAATATTTCTTAACAAATATGCCTCTATCTATTTGAACGTGATATCAGACCGTATTCAATTCCTAATCACTTTCCAAAGAACTCTTGAAAACTAAACAATCACCACGTTCGAGGCAAAGGCACTTCGAAGCGATGGAAAGAGAAGAGAAAGAGAGAGAGAGAGAGAGAGAGAGAGAGAGAAAGGTAGTTGACGAATGTCTTTAGAATTCACCGGCCTCTCCACCCTTGCGTCCAAGTAACGATAGTTTAGAAACTTGACGATGGCTGGGCGACGACGGGGCAGCGTGAGAGCCACGGCATCTGGACGGTAGTTAAAATGCATGTAGTCCTCCGAGAGTCTCGTATTCAAATACAGGATCAGTCCTTCTTCGACCTCTCCGTAACTGATCCCGATCCCGATCTCGATCCCGTGTGCCTCAGGAGAAGAAGAACTTTTCGTCTTGTTGGGAGGGTTCCAGGATCCGCTGCCTCGACTTGGATTTTCCCACACGGGTCCGGCGTAACCCGTCGTCTCCTCGCTTTCTTTCGTCTCTGTGTGACGCTCGTTGACAAAAAAAAAAAAAAAAAAAAAAAAAAGGAAAAAAAGAAAAAAAAACGACCAATCTCGATCTGCGAAAAAAACAACGACAAATTGAAATTAGCGAAATTGATTCAATGTACGATATTTGAAAGTAAATGAATTTGTAAATGAATTGATTTATGAAACAATAGTACGATCCAAGAACACCCGATCGAAAGTCTTTTGGAACATTACCATTGCCCGTGGATAAGGAATTGTTGACTTGTACTACTGAAAGTTATCTCTTAAATAAATTTTGTTTCTTAAGTTTCAATCGCATTGTGTAAACAGCCTGTTAATTCAATACTGTAATTAATATGTTGTTTATACGATGCAATTGGAACGGAATGAAGTAGTTAAGTAGAAATTACTATTTAAATATGAATGTTAAATATTAGATTAAAAGAATACTCTGTATATACAGATAATGAAGTTTTTGTTCTGTTGCACAGTTGCTATTATATCGAAAATTATTGTACTATAACTTACTACAATTTTCATTTATAGATTCTTTACCGCATAAAATATTATTTAATTTCTCCAGTTTTGAAATGAAGATAGTCCCTGTTCCAGGACTTTTAAGGTATGTATGCACGTACAAATATACAAGCTGTTCAAAATTGCGATTCATAAACACGTCCGCATTACAAAATAATTCCCGCATAATAATTCCAAGTGCGATTTCGTAATTTTTAATTCTAAGAATTTCCGTGTAACTGCAGCTACAAGTAATTTGTAATGATTCTAAAAAAAAAAAAAGAAAGAAAGAAAAAAAGAAATGGCGGCTTGGAGACGAGAATCGAGACGCACGTGCAGATCGAATATTTCCCTCGATTAAGAACCAATCCCGGCACAAAGGAGTCCAGCGTACGGACCATTTCCATCGAGCCGCATAACTGACTGGTCGCGAGCAACCGCTACATGGATTCTATTTATTATTTTACCGTCACCAGAGGAAGGGATGGAAGGGGGAGGGTTGAACAATCGATACACCAGGAGTTATATCGCGGGTATCTCGACGCGGCGTATACGAGACAATCGGAACGATGCCCACCACACCATGGCTCGGCCATCTAGTCCGGTTAGTTGGCCGGAGGGTGGCGAAACTACGTCGAGAAAGGAGGGTGACACTTTTTCTCTTAATATGGAATTCCGTCGGTACTGCGCTCGTGAATCACCCTTCCCCCCTGCCCCCATCCTCTTTGATATCGTCTGTCTCTTAACGCCGTCTATGAATACAATATCGAATGGTTAAGGAGAGGGTGAGCCCCGACCGGACGGGACGAAGTCGAGAATCGACGATAAAAACCGGGCAACGGTGAAACAGCTCTGCTTTTCTTCGTCTCCCCCTATTTCGATCCAGTGTCCGGTCACTGTCTTTCGCGAGATGGAGTCGCACGTTCCTCTTCCTTCTTTCTTTTTTTCTTTTTTTATTTTATCGTTTTATGGATTTACGTGCTTGTAGGACGGGGATATGGTGATGATTGCAGTTGCTGAGGAAGTGAAACGGTAGACGTGAGAGAAATTTGGAAGATGTTTAGGGTGACGTTCGCTGGGTCGAGGGTGAATTTTTGTTTCGTTTAACGAAACACGTTTTGGAATTGAGTTATTTTAATTAAACCGTGTGTGTGTGTGTAGATGTTCGTGATGTTTTATATTTTTTTCATAACGTGGAAAGAAGTGAAGGAAATTCTGTTGCTTATTGAATATTTTATTTCAGATACTTTTGTACGTCAAATGCACTCTGCTGATTTCTAACGATTATGAATAAAAATACGTATGTATATAAATTCCTGGAATATATACGTATATATATTCCAGGAATTTTGTAAATTCTCAAAAAATACATTTCACTCCGATTACTCTATTCCATTTTAAATTAAAACTAAATTAACACTAACGTTTCGAAGATTTTCTTGCAACCTCATTTCATCGATTAATAATAATGTTGAAAATAATTTAAGAAACAATCTGGAAAAGAAGACAACGTTAAAATTAAAATTTTACAAAAAAAAAAGAATCTACAAAAGTTAGACGCTGATTCACGTCAAATATGTTTTCCACCGAACAACAGAGTGAATATAACGAAAGCAATCCACGCAACTTGCGAAAAATCAACGAAAAATTCGATTCCTGGTTCATTCTTGGATCGCCGGGAGTAAGTCGAAGAATACGGGATTCTTGGAACGAAGAGGTGCTGTCAACTTCCGGTTGCTGATCCGCAGACCGGTGGCGTCGCTGAATGAGAGGGATTTCGCCGCGAATCAAGGGCCAAAAGTGACTGGAGGGCCGTTGGATCTCCTCATCTCGTTTTTACTCACTCCGGATTAAACAAAAGCCAAAGCTCCTTAAACTGCGGTCTCAGCTAAGCTGGATACATGCGAGGGTCCCGTGGACTGGCGTTGCTCTTTTATCTGGATCGCGTGATCCTCTTTGCTCCTCATGAACTCCCCGACGTAACAACAACTCGATACGACTGAAAGCCCCCGGGGACATTTATGTTTCGTTTATTTCGCGCGCCTCGTTCCGCCCTTCCTCTCTATTTATTGTGAGTCCTGCGTCTGGGGTGCTCTTCTCTTCTCTTCCTTCGTTTCCGTCAGTCTTTGGTGCTTGTTACTTGGTAGAATGATTTAGAAAAGACTGTGAGTTTCACGTGAAAGTTGCGACGATGTTTCAAATTAACACGTTCGCTGCGAGGTGTATCGTACATTTATGACTGTTCGGTGAGTGTTGTTCAGAAATTTTGTTGCCGCTGGATACAGTGGGTCACGAAAGAATTTGGAACTATTGAACATACCGTAGGAGAATTTTTATAGTTGTAATTTATATAGGTTGTTCCATTTTTATTCCGTTAGACGATGTCACTATGTTCTATAGTTGAAAGTAGGAAAACAATGTTATATAAACGTAGGGTCGTGAGTGTTTCATTAAAAAGTTCACTAAAACCAAAAAACCTGCCAAAATTATAAATTCATTCGACCAATCTTGTATTAATTAATATTTACTAGTTATATAGTAAATATACAATAACATGCTAATAAATATCGTCAACATTCCCCCATGAGGAATCAAGTCATTTTTAATTGAATATGTTGACACGATTTGACGCGATAAGGATGATATTTCGAAATTTCATTAACACTGTAGTGAGAGATAACTATTGTAATTATACTGACAAAATTTAAAACCATAACATCACGTGATGCTAGTTGTATGATATTATTGTTGAATAGGTCCTGACGATAAGATTTGAATCTTATTAAGAGACTTTAGTTTCTTTAATGGAAAATTTTGTCTGGCGTAATGAAACGGTGGGATTGTTCCATTTCTACCAACAAACTTCATATCTGTTTAATATTCAGTTTAATATTCAGTTTAATATTCTAACTACGCGATATGCAAATTATCCCTCGGCTTACTGATTACCAAACTTTTTCACGTCTTGTTCTCTGTCAAGCGTAATCAAAATTTCCCCCGGTCATACACTACAAACTACGGGAGACTCGATTCAAGAAGAAACTTCCTCGAGAATTTCGAGACTCGATATAAATGCATAACTCGTGCTCCGAAGATACACTGCTCAATTTCGCAGATTAACGCAACAGACTCTAAAAACAAACAAAAAAAATCTATTCTTCGAAGGCTACAAGAACCACAATAGCAGCGATTCTGCATCTCAAGGCAGACGACCGCCCAAATATTCAAGGAAGGCCAATCGAGAAATCAGTCGGGCCGAGGAAGAAGCCCTCGTCGCACGGAGGGACACGATACCATTTTGCCGGACAAACGATCGCCCTGATAGCTGACGAGAAGGAAGCAAGCATCCAGCGTGGACAGTGGGAGAGAGGGGCGGTTAGGTCGATAATTCAAAGGGACCACGAGGTCTCGCGTGGAAAGTGGAAAAAGTCGGAGGCTTGACGCGAGAGAGTCAAGGCATCGGCCTGTTCCGCCTGTTTCGGCTCCGTCCGATCGACTAGAGGGTTAATTTTCTGGTCAGTTGGTCGCTTCTGGCTCTCCAGGGTTATAGCGGCGATCTCGAGGCCCGTAACAACCCCTACTTTACCCCCTACATAAATATCCGGAATTAGCCATTTCTCCTGACTTCTCTCTCTCTCTCTTTCTCTTTCTCTTTCTGGCTCTTCGTTCACCCAGTACGTGGGTGCACCCCTTGCTTCGTTCGTTCTGTCTTCGTCTAACACGTCGGTCAGGCGAGTCGAGCACGCCGGTTGTCGGGCGGAGTCTCTACGATCACTTGACCGATTAAGGACCGAACCGGAGGGCTTCGATTCGAGTAGTCGCTCCGTTACGCGGGGGGTCGTGAGTGGATTGACGTAATTGAGGAGAAAACACGACGCGAGCCGTCATGTCACGGAATATTCGACCGAACTAGCCCCTACCCATCGCCGATTAATCGGGCCGGTTCGTCTGAGTGTCCTCTATAGTTTTTTTTTTTAAATTATTGTCGATTGTTTCTTTAGGGGTGGAGGGGAGGATTTAGAAGGGTTGGTTTGGAGGAATAGAGTATATTTCGTGAAATTAAGACTAAATTTCATCCATATATTATGTAATTCCGTGTGCAATTGTGTGATTTGATTTTGAACACGCTACGATTCTTTTGTCAAGTTTTCATTTCAGAATTTTTGAATCAGATTCAGTCGCGAGAGTCGTACTTTATTTTTCTGTACCACGACTTGTTAGTCTATTTGTTTAAATTACACAGATACACGTATTAGTAATTTAGAAAGTTCGTAGAGAGCTAAGTTCATTGCAATGCCAAATTCCAAGATATTTTATGCAGCGTACATTATGCTCATAAAAATTCTATTTTCAGATTTATTTCAAAAACACAATCACGACAATCGTGTCTCACCGTAACGTCATTAGTCAAATATCTTGTATAACACACGCAGTATGATTAAATACAAATTCTTTTCATCTCTACATATACATTTAGATTCGTTTCGAACCTGTACCAACACAATCTTCATAATCGAGACTCGCTCACGGTATCGACGTATCGAAGCATCAAAATACTTCATACGACGCGAATAATATATATTCACTGTTCCAGCTGCACTGTCGCGAGCAGTTCTGTTCCCGTAAAAAAATTAAATCGCCCACGAAACACTGCGTGCGCACACCGTGCAAAGGCAGAACTCGTCGAGAGAAAAGGAAGAGCGGAACGACCGCTAGGAAAAACCGAAGGAGAAGCAGACACGGGTTAATCGGGGGCAGACAGTGCGAATCAAGCGGATCGCCGGGATAAACCAAGGCGACTCGCGCGCAGACACGGCCGTGCCGTGTGCCAGCGTCCCCCAATAAAAGTCAACAAAAGACTAACGATTCATTCGGCTAATGGAAAAGTCCGAAAACAGAGGCGCACACCGTTCACCCCCCCTTTCGTCCTTGCTTCGCCCGTTTCCTCCGCCGTCCCGAACTCTCCCCCTGTCGCGCCCTGCCGACTGTTTCTACCGTTCATAATTAAGCAGACTTTTAGCAGATTAGATCCGCGATTTCGCGCACGCCCACGCTGGCCACTCCGTAAGTTGTCACGACGAGAGCCGCGGATTCTTTTTCAACCTCGGCGAAATACCATCAAGCGAGATTCGTTCTTCGTACGGTATTTTTCCCCAGCGACTAGTGAGATTCTTTTTGTTTCTCTTCTTCACTCGGTTCATCTTGAGAAAAAAGACGTACCTTTGTTTTCGAGAAATTTGGAAATTTTTAGTCTTTCTTTTTTTTTCTCTTGTGAGGAGTCCGGTTGGTATGGGCTTTTCGTATACTTCGCGAAGGGATTTTTGGTAATTTTGGTATTTGACGAAATTCTTTTTTCTTCTTAAGGAATTCGGATGACTCGTCCTATCCTGATCTTCGTTACTTTTTTGAAAGTAAGTTTTTGTAAATTCTTCCCTCACACGAATAATACAAATATTCCCACTTCCTTTATTTCTCCTTTCAATATGTATATGAAATATGTTCCCTGAACATTTCTCAATACAGTTGGACGTTTCATGTAACTAAATAATTACGTACTATATTTAACTATAATAAGCAATACTTTTCCGAGACGTATGATGAACGTATTCACAGGCAGTCTATTTAAAATGTGTGTCAAGTGTGAATATATAACGTGTTTCCACATACACAAAAGACGAAATCTCGAAGGGGACGAGATCTATAATCGTTTATCCCGCAGTCTTCGCGATCTGTCTTAGTTGACCTTAATTCGTTCGACTAATCGCCGGAAGACGTTGTACATACGTATATATACGAAGAGGAGAAGGCAAGAAGAAGTCAGGAAGGAGTGAAGCTTCCTTCTACCATCCCCTTAATCTGCCCTCGAATTCTCTCTCTCTCTCTCTCTTTCGGAGCGAGGTAAGCCCCTTGTCGGCATATTGCGACGATTCGCGGCTATAAAAACGCGCGAGAGGGTCTCGCGAGAGGGTGTCGGCGAAACGAAAGGGGTTGTCGGCTTGGCCGAGTGACAAATGGCTCGGAATAATACCAACCAAGCCCGAACGAGCCGGCACCCAACGCCCGACATCCGCCGCGCTTTGGTTCCCCTCAAGCTCGCCTCGGAGGAGCACGGTGGCCGGCCCTCCGGCGGCTTACTCTGACAATATCGTTAAACGATCTTCTTTGTTTTCGTTCCGTTTCACCGACACTCCACCGCCCTGTCGTCGATCTATAAAATCACGTTTCGTTCCAACGTTGACGAAAGACGTTCTTCTCGTCTTTGGGAGGTCGATTTCTGAACCTTTGACAATTGCTGGTGTTGCTGGAATTTCGAGATTGCCATTGTTGAAAAACATTGGCAACCGTTAGTTTGCCGAAGTTTCCATTTTACGTAAATACACTTTCTTTGCCACACGCGTGGTGAAAGAATTCGAATCTTGAATGTTCGTTTAAAACGCTTCGTTGGATAAATTAATTATTCACCATGTGTGTGTGGTTTTTTTTATTTTACTCTTAGAGAGATAATACCCCATTCTGGTTACTTCTTCTATCTCTACTCTCATATGTGTATGTACGAAACACCATGCATAAAACTGCATGTATTATTACGTATCTTTATTCGTTACCGAATCTTCAATTTTTTTTTTCTCGTTAATTAATAGTTCAATTTTAGTTATCGTAAAGTGAAGCTATGAAAATCGAATGAAATGAGTGAAACATTATATTCACTTAATTAACGGAGTTGCGAGCGGGTAGTTGTATTTCTCTGCATACTTGCCGAATTGTGATCGAGATGGAGAGGATTTTTCAACGGATCCATCCCTGCCGCATCACCGTTTTTTCATTAACTTCCCCTTAAAGAAATTCGATTCTTCGAGGGAAAGGGGCAGAATGGACGATCCAGATTCGACTGGACGGAGGGGAAGACGAGGTCGGCGAGGACACAAAGCTACTTTAAATAAAGGAACGCTCCATCCATTGAACCTATTGTCAACCTCTGACGTTGACTGAGCGAACGGCAGGTCCACAGAATCCATCATCTCCATAGAAAACCTTAATTATTTTCTGATGAAAGAAACCCTCTCTCGGCTTCGATTGCTTTTTTACCTTCGTCTTCTTCTGCGAACACCGTTCCATCTTCCTCTCTTCCTTCGTACACTTTCATTCTCTCTCCTCGAAGCATTCTCTCTTCTCTTAAGGGGAAATTATCAATTGTTTACAATATCATTTTCAACTGTTTCTCGTGGTAAGCTACTCGATCATCATGGGATCACTCGATTGTTGGTGGTTATTTTTCTTCTTATTGTACTGATCAATTAACACTAGTCAGTTACGTGAAAATATGTTTCCAGAGAGATATTATTCAGAGGAAATTTGAAATCTGTATCTGTTCCTTGAAAAATCTTCCGCATCTTCAAAAGCCATTGAACAATAACTAATCGAATCACTAACGATAAGTCATTAACACTAACTCAAAAATATCAAAGAGAGTCTTCTTTCTTACAACCTCCCTCTATTCTAAAAGACCACTCAATTGCAAAATCTACTCACGAATGCATCAACGATCTCTCCGATTCCTTCCACGGATGCACCATCGCCAGAAAACTCCTCTAAATCATACATCAACGAAATAGCGGAATAACCGTCCCCCCCTTTTCGCGATAAAAATTTCTCGGCGCAACATTTTCCGGATCCGGCCTCCGGATCGAAAGTTTAAGGTCCCATCCGTGACCGTGGAGTGTTCTCGGCTGGCGCGTAGGTGGCACGACAAAGCCGAGATGAAAGAGCGCTCAGCCCCTTTCCGGTGGCATTCAAATGTGGCCTTTCTAACCATGCAACCCCATATCTCCCGCATCCTTTCCCTCTCCCCCCCCTACCCTCGCTGGGAAACGTTTCAGGGTTGGCAACAGCACGTCGACCAGCAGCAGCAACAGCAGCTGAACGCCCATCTCCACGGCGGGGCCCGCCAAACAAATGACGCTTGAAACAAACGAAAGACGACGACGACGTTTGTCTTTTGTCCGTGCTGGCACGCACGGAATCCGACCGTGCCTGCGTCGCAGGGGAGGGCAAAGAATAAAAAAATATCGCCGCCGGATTTTTGTCTCGGTTAGCCAAACGATTCTGCTTAATGGCTCGCGCAAAGCTTTCCAAGAGGGAGATAGATTCTACCGGCGGTGTTATAGATTCTCCGACGTCACTCCCCCCCCCCTCGGATCGGTGTTTTCAATTTTTGACTGAGGATTCCGGTGTTTTTCTTTTTTTTTTTTTTTTTGTTTGGTCGAACGCGAGTTTCGAGTAAAGAGGAAGGATGGTTCTTTGAAACGCGGATTGTTAATTGGAAAATTCGAGTGTTACGAAGTTGTTCTCCAAATTGGGTGTTTAATTTCTAATATTTGAAAACGGTTGTCCTTTGTCTAATGTTTGTCTTGTTCTTTCAAATTAATTCTACAAACAATTATATTTGTTCGGTAGGTTCTTCAACAAGTTAGAATGAAATGATTCGACACTTTAACGTTAGAAGAAGTTTCTCACAAAAATTGCCGAAACACGTGGATGGTAAATATTCCTTTTTACATTACATAAAATATCGTACAAAATTAACAAAATAATCGTTACATATTTATAACATTTCCTTCACACGTATAACATCTTATATTATAGCCAATATGAAAATACATACATACGTGTGAACATGATATAGACGCCACTCTCAAATTTTCATTTTGCCCGTCACCGTATTTAAAGAAAAAGCGACGAAAGTCAATTAACAACGAAAGTAAAAAACAAACTTGTTTATTCGTCGAATAGTTAAGACGTCAGTAACATCTTAGGTGGCAAAAACGATCGACGTTGATCGTTCGAGAAGGGTGAACGAAGACACCGTCTCAACAACGGGCGTTCTCCCTTTCTTTCAATACCTTAATGTCAGCGAACGTTACGAGCCTTTGTCTCCAAGTTCCTCCTCCCTCCCACGCCGCTGCCGCCGTCTGTGCAAAGGGGTTTTCACCGCCGCTTGAATCCTACTCGAGGATGAAGCTTTATTTAGCAGATGATATTTACGACTTCCAATCCCGCGCGACCCTCCCAACTTTTATATTGTCTTTGGCAAAAAGTTTTCGACGCTGTTGCCTCGGTCCATCTCCCGTTCCTCTCGTTTTATCGATTCGTCTTACGGGCCTCGATTCCTCTATCGTCGATACACGCTGCTTCACGATTCGAGAGCCGTGTCACCACCGGCACCGCGTGAAAATAGACACCGGGTCTCTGCGCGGAACTGCGACGAATTCGCCGATGATTCAACGCTCCGGGCTCGTTCGTTCGGTTTCTTCGAAATCGAAAATAAAAGGTAAGGATACGAAAGAAAGTTGAAAAAAGACATAACGTAGAAATGTAGAAAACAGAGAAGCGAAAGATACAAAGGTATTAATGCGAAAATAAACACGAAAGTAGAAAGATACAATGTAAATGAAAAAATGTAAAAGTAAGTGAAATATTAAAATTGAAATTAAAATTGGAATCGATGTTTATAACGATTTCGTATAAATTATCATAATGTAGTATTATATAATGCAATATTGTCTATTACATTGTATAATAAATCTCGAAAAATTAAGAAATTATCATAAATCAGAGGAATTTTGGCTGGAATTTTCCCGAATATTTCGATTCTTTCTTTACAAATCTCGCATTTTTCTACTTCCGTGTTCGCGTCAGGAATTGTTAGCAATCGATTGGAAGCCTACTTTTTCCACGTGTTGTCAACTGGCTTGTCAAAATGATACGATGTATGGAAAAAACCGTTCGACAAGACCGTCATCCGACGCTCCGTCTCGACGAAACGTTTCCAACAGTCGGCCTGGAAACAAATATGCGTGCACGTCTGTCTTATCGTCGTGCCACCCTTCATCCGAGATTGTCATCCGGGCTACGAGCAGCTGTAAACACCAGCAGCAAACATAATATAACGAACGCTTCGGGCTATGCGTGAAACAAACCTTCTCTCTTATAGTTATTCCTGCATATGGATTAATCCCAGTCTAAAAAGGACCCCATTGTCGCGAGAGAATCGATGAAACATGCCGAATATATCTTTCTTACATGCTTTTCACTTCAACGAAGATCCACGGTTAATCGCTAAAAGCCACGTACGTTTATCTCAAATTTTAAATAATTATTTAAAAAGAGCAGATGAGGAGGCAGCAGTAAATTATTGACAATGTATATTTGCTTAAAGTATAATATATAACATACAAATGAATGAAAAGTAATTTGCCTTACTAAACATGAGACACATTGTCAATATTTTGAAAATTCGAAATTTCATAAATTTAAGCGTGTATAGACTTTTGTGAATTGCTCTGAGTATGCGGACCATTCGATTTAAAGGACATTGACCTTCTTGAAACGAATTAAAAACGGAACAAGTACTGCGAAAAAGTAGAATGAACTTGCACAAAAAGAATAATTTACTAGCTATCTTTCCAACCATGCACAAACTCGGAAGTAGTAAAGAACTGAATTGGTCAGGCACCGTTTACGCAAATTACAGTTCCCGAAATAAATTAGAAACGCGATAAACTTAGTAGGTAGAAAACTTTCCCAAGAAAAATCGTTTGGCAACTGTCTTTCCAACCACGCGTGGTAGAAACTCGTAAGTAGTACTGGGCAACATTGGTCAGACGTCACTTTTAAATAGCATCAAGCAACACAGGTCAATAAATCAACCATCCCGAAAACACGAATCGAAAACACGATAAATAGCACAAATAAGTAGAGAAACTTCTGCAAATTAAATTTTTTTTCGTAGCTATTTTTCTAACTAGTAGATAGAAGCACGTGTGGTAGAAGCTCGTGGATAGTACGAAACCACACTGATCAGACAAGCCGCACAGTCTACAGTAAATTGATATCCTTCGAGTGAATGAAAAACACGATAAATAATACGGACAATTAGAAACAGATCGCAGATATTTCTTTTTACGGACTAAAAAGGATTTTTTTATGGATTAAAAAAAAAATTATTAAATCGGACTATGCATTCAACTTCAGTATGATTGGACATTTTACGTATTTTTGTATATTATGTATATTCTACACGTATTTCTGGTTCTATTAACTCTGTATAAATGCAGAACATTCTCACTTCACATTAATTGTGAAAAAAGTTATATAAGAAAGATCTTATAAAGAATCTTTCCTTCACAGTGGGAATTCCTAAATAACAACATAATCTACAACGGACGAAGCTTCATAAGACAAATTAAAATACAGAAATTAATTCGTTAAACGACGATTAATTAATCCGTTCCTCTGATGAAACATGTACTTGCTTTATGAGCGCAAATAATCTTCGTAGAATTCGCACAACGCACAATCTACCGCGCTAAAATCCGCAAAAACCACAAAATCCGCAAAATTTCTCGCCCTTCTGATCCACAAAACAAATCTACTATTTTCTCCTATAATTACAACAATTCGAATATTTTCCATTCTTTCGCACATTACGTGTAACTTCGATTGTCCATAAATTCGTATAAAACAAACGAAACAAATCTACGTGTTATACTAAACTTGTAAAAAAAAAAAGTCTTCAATTATAAAACTCACGAGAAGAACCTTCACGCGCGATAAGGATTCTTAAATAAAGGAAAGAAACGGTCTCAATGCTACGAGAAATACAATACTTCTGATCCATATAAAATAAATCCAGCCATATTCCGCCAGTGTAAACGTAGAAAACGAATTAACGGCGGCAAATGAACCAGCGAACCTATCGAAAAATCAACAGAACCGAATGATCCCGGAACTTTTAACATTTCATACCGGATGGTAAAATCGCGTTACTACGTTGATCCTGCTCTTGCTGAAACACCCACGGATCCCGGCCGCCTCCGATAAATTATATGTCGATAAATTAAAGCGTGCCGGACGTCCGCCGATAAAAATCGAAGATACAAAACCGACCAGTGGCCGATGGAGGAGAGCAGCGAAAGGCCGGCGGTAACAGCGATTCATTTTTCATCGACCTAACCGAATTTGTCGAACTTGGGAGCCACGCCAAGGGTGGGATCTAATTTCAGGGCCATTACGATGTATACGAGCCTCCGCAGCCCTCCACACCGGCCTCCTCTATCCCTAGTGATCGCCGTGAACTATCATTTGTACGAATTACATCGACCTGCCGCCGTTATATCTGCGATCGTTTATTATTATTAGCATCGAGCGATCGCGTCACGCTTCCGGGACCAGTGGATCGACCATTAATCCTTCCGGGGGATTTTTGGAGGTGGAGATCTGTTGCAGACGCTGGATATATCGATAGGTTGTGCACCGCGAGTCTAAAGAATTATTGATAGCCTTGGAAAGATCAGGAAATCAGAAGAGAGGATTTACATATCTTCTAGGTAGGATTCTAGGTTTGGAAGAACTATCGGAAAACTTATTTTCCAAGGATTTCTAGGAGACATCTCGAAACGCAGGCAAGGACTGTTTCGACGTTTTCAGAAGATTCGAGGAATTAAAAGTTATTTCTTTGGAAACAGAAGAGCTAGAAGTTGTTTCTGAAGAATTTTTAGAAGATTCCTTTTGAAAATTAAGTGAAAAAGTTCTTGGAAGATAATTTTTCCATGTTTTTCGTGTCATGTGTATGAATAGAGCACGTGTATTGGGAAATTTTGTCCAATTATGTTAAAATATTGATACTTTCTAACGAAGAATAATTCCAACAATTAAATATTAGTTTGTAGCTTCGTTGAGATTAAGGTATAGTACGTTATTTTCAAAAAATAAATTTTTCTAAATTTCATAAAATTCTTGACCGAATATGACACGATTTTAAGAAGCAAAATAATTCTCAATTTTACGAAATTATTAACTTTTAATAAATAAAAGTATTTAGCAAGACATTATTAATTTCATTCTTTCTATTTTTCGCTGATATAATTTTCTCATATCCTTTGAAATATTCGTCAATTTCATTCTCCTCACTTGCTCTAAAAAATTCGTGTAATTCATGTAATCCTTCGGACGATTTTCAATCAGTACTCAAACTATTACAAGCGCATCCAATCTCATAATCTTTCATTTCATATAAAACACCGAATATATTCTCAAAAGACTCTCGTGCAAATCCATGATATGATACAAAACGTGCTAAAAAATCACGTTGGTATTAACGAAAACGTCAGTAAAGCTAAATCCATCTGAAGACCGATACTTTCCTCTACCTTTCCGCGCCTCGCGGAAACTAGAACGCGCCCGGAAGAAAATAACTCCGGCGTGAATAAATGATAGCAGCCGAAAAAAGTTGGCGAGGCTTCTCCCATCCAGCCGGCCAGTTGGTTCTACGCTCGTGAGGAAGGATACCCGTCCTTTTTGATACTTTTTGTCCTTGCAAAAGCCAGCAACGTTCCTCCTGTGCCTCGCCTTGTCAGAAGGCTGCACATCCTCTTTCTTCTTCTCTTTCCTCCATCTTCCTGCTTCTTTTTCCCCTTTTTATCCCTTGCCTATTCGTTCGTTCGTTGTCAGCCTCTCGGCAGCAGCCGAGCACTTTAGATAATAAGGCCAGGATGCTCCGAGCTCGGACGAAAGGGTAAATTGGGTATTCGTCCGAGGAATTATCTCTCTAATTTCTTTAACGTGGCAGTCTCTCACCTTGCTCTTATGTACGCGTATAATTTTCATCGTCGCGGATCGGTGCTCGCCTCGGAACAACCCCCTCTCCCCCCCAATGCCATCGGCCAAACCCCTTCGAACCCCTTGGTGCTCTCTGCTTACGATGAAAGGGTTCATCTGCCTGATGGAAAAGATCAGAAGAAGTCGAGAAGCCGCGTTAAATAATTTCTGATCCCTTCTTCGCTGACCCTTTTGCAGCGCGCTCTCTTTAATCACGTACCGAACCTGTCTCGCCTGTACAACCACCGATTGGCGATTTTTACCCAGCCGCGGGAAGAAGTGAGGCAAGTGAGGCGCGCGGGTTTTTATATTTCCTTGAACGTGATTGAGGAAAATAAGCAACTTGTAATGAATATTCCACTTTGTATTTTTGCGCAGTTAAACTACAAATTTTTACGCGTTTTACGTATTTTTCGTGAACGCATTTGAAGAAATGGAAGATAAATAGAAATTTTTAATAAATCTTTTATATATTTTTTTCATGTATCCATCTATCTGCAATTGGATTGCAAATTTTTATAAAGAATCGAAATGGAATATTTTGGAGCACATTGGGAGTACCATCATATTATGAGTATTCTCGTACTTTCATATTTCTGACGAATTCATAAGAATTCATAGTTTGGTGAGTAATAATGGTAACTAAAAATAGTGGTAGTATTGAATCACGTCAAATCAAAAATTTACAAATTTCACTAACGAGACGTGATCGAAACGTTTGCGGAGTACATAGAAATTTAAACGAAATTGGTGTCCTCCTGTTAATTCGAATTTCACATGCAAATAGTAATGCAAGGATTTTACGCAAATTTCTATCTTTCCAAACATCGTTCGAAAATTTGAATTTTCCGAAGATTAAAACCAATGTATCGCACTGCTTCTGCGCACTTCTGTTTCAAATTCTCCACAAATGTAAAAAAAAATTGAAACCTGCATCGACTTTCCCCGAATTCGTCCCCGTATCTTCTTCTCGTCGAACTCTTGTCAAAGAGTCTCCAATTTTCATCACCTCGTACCTTACCCACTGCAAGCCGCAAAAGACTGACAGTGATCCATACGAAACAAGGACGAACTTTAGTACCTTCGGAGCAAAAACAAAAAAAAGAAAAAAAAGAGAAAAAAGAGGAAAAAAAAGAAAAAAGACCGTGACCAGTCTCGGTTTCGGCCGGTCTCGATCGAGATCGGTGAAAGAGAGCCGGCGCGGCGCGCTCGGGAGCCACAGGCGGGCCACACCGCGATTGAAAGAACCGGCCCCAATCATCGGCCACTGGAAATGCATTTTCCGTCTCTCTGGCTTCTGTGCCCGACGCCGTGGCGGCGGTTTTCGGGCATAGCTTCATACGGGGGGGTTAGCGCTCCGATCCGCACACGTCGAGGCAAGAGAGGAGAGGGCCAGTCTTTGTCGCTATTTCGGGGGGATGAACGAGCCGGGGACACGAATACGTGTTCGATCGATGAATCACTCGGCGTGCACCGTTGACGTTGACGCGGAACGAGAGCCGCGACACGCAAACACACAGAGTGAAAGCGAAAGAGAGCGACGGTGAGAACGACAGAGAGAGAGAGAGAGAGAGAGAGAGAGAGAGACAGAACGTGTGTACTCGTGACGAACGATGCAGCAGCACCGCACCAGTAGCAGAACCAGAGAGAAGAAGAGAGAGAGAGAGAGAGAGAGGAAGATGTATGTAGAATAAACAGAGAGAGGAGGATAGAACGACAGAGAGAAAGATATGTGTGAAATAGAGAGAAACGGAGGTACTAGTGAGTGGTTGAAAGATAAAATGATAGAAAGAGAGAAAGAACGAACAGAGAGAGGAAGATGCACGTGAGATACGGAGAGAAAGAGAAGCATAGTTACTGGTGGGTGGTTGAAAGATAAAACGATAGAAGGAGAGAAAGATACCTGTAAAGTAGACAGAGAGAGAATGTGCGACAGAGTGAGAAAGAGAAGCTACTAAAATGATAGAGAGAGAGATGTATAGAGTAGGCAGAGAGAGAAAGAAAGAACGATAGAGAGAGAGAGGAAGAGAGAGAGAGAGGGAGAGAAACACGTATGTAGAACAGAGCAACTACTAGTAGATGGTTGAAAGATAAAACGATAGAAAGAGAAGAGGTTACGTGCGGAACAGAGAGAGCTACTAACGGGTGGGTAGTATAGAACGAGGGGGGTAACAGGGGGGGTTGGATGCACCCTCTCTGGTGCATGTACGGTGGCAGCTCACCGGTTGCGGGTGTGGAGTATGCAGGTGCGGGTGTATTAAAAAGCGGGGGTGGCTGCGGTCGCGTACCAATCACCCGACGGGTATGAGGGGGTGGCTCCGCGAGCGAGGGGGGAGAGGAGAGCCGAAAGGTGGTCTGGTCCGGTTCGATGGACGGGGGTAGGCACGGCAGAGAGAGGGATCATACAGAGAGACGGTTTGTTCCGAGAGAGAGAACACGCCCGTGCCACGCAACCCCCGTGAAATTTTAATCGTGTCGTCATTGGGGTAGTTTGTTACGATAACCCGACCAGCATGGACCGTGTGCCGGGCAGCTTTTCACCGAAAGGAGGGGGAAAAAAAAGTAGAAAGAAAATAAAGCATTCCGGAAAGAGATCGAAAGGATTCTCTTTTCCTGACATTTTTGGAATCATTTTTGTCCCTATTTCCGGTAGAGATGAAGTGAATGTTTGAGACACTGTTTTAGTTTCTTGGAAGTGTCGTAAAGATCTTTGGAGTAAAGTATGTTTTCAATATGTGTATGTACGTTTTCGTTGGAGAATTTAAATGTATAGAATTGTTCATGAAAGTATTTTGAACGTTTATGGAAACCGCTATATAACCTTTGCGTGTAATATGATACTTTGACTACAGTAATTGCACTGATCGAGAGCAATAATTACATTGGTCACATTGTGATAGTAATTATAATATATACATATAACAAAATTCATCTAGGATAAGTGTTCGAACACTTTCGCGTCTATATCATCTTAGTAATTGATGAACTCAGATATGGTGTTGTAATACAAATTCGCTTTAATATATATAATTTAATGTATATAAATTACTTGATTACATTATATTCGATTACTTATACTTATAATAAATATCAAAATAGATCGAATTTATATTACAACCTAATTTTACTAAGAAGAAATAAAGAACTTAAAAAATATAAAATATATGTGTTCAAAGTGAAAAAATATTATTAAAAGAATTTTTGTTTTAATAAGAAAAGGAAAATTCAAATAAACTTACGACATGATTATACGCAGATGACTGTTCATTTTGTCTGATTACCAGAATTTAGACAACATATTTTATATTCTATATTTCACATTTATCGTGATAGAAATTCAATTATACTTCCTTTTCCTCAGTTACAAAAGTTCTAGAACCCAACGACATCATTTAAGATTCAAAAACCACCGACGAACAACCAGAGAAAATCAAACAGCGTCCTCCGACAAAAATCTTCGCGCCGTTTTTACCAGACTCGTTGCCATATATAATAATTCCATGTACGTGTGCGTCGTAATTAGCAACGTGGACGAGAACGACGTTTTCATCGTTTGGGAACGCGTCGCTGCACCAACGGCCGGTCACGGTTGAATACATCGTTTGAAAGATTCATGGGAATGCGGTGTGCCGGGCATTATTGCTCATTTGATTGGGCGGCGCATCCGAAAATAATGTAGAAAATTGTTTTGCGGTCTTTTTATCTCGATTTCAGCCACGTGACACGGACGTACACAGAGAGAGGAAGACTACGGGTTGCTGGAAACGAAGGGTGTGTTGGTGAATGTTGAGAGGGTGTGTGCTGAGGGATAAAGAGAGAACGAGAGAGAGAGAGAGAGAGAGAGAAGGGTCGCTTTGTGTGTCCCATCAATCACGCGGACCTTTTCACCGAGCGGATATCGGGCCTGGCCGTTTTTGCGTGCGGTGCATCCCGCTCGATTGCAATCGTGGCGAATTATTGAATCTGCTGCATATCTCGTCCGTCCGGATTAGGTTGGGTTAGTTGGCGCGCGTCCGCGACTTCGCCGATTTTGCCCCCGCGAATCGGCCAATTCTCACCCTTCCAACGGGAAAGGGATATCGATCCGCGAAACGTGACATGGGTGTTTGCAAAATTTTCCCTATCTTTGGCTAAGGATCCTTCGAGCAAACTGATGGTATATTTTGGACGAGCTGATAATTGGTATCTTTACGTGATAAGTTTTTGACGAAGAACGAATTTTCGTATAGAATTTCGAATTTTGTCTGTAAGTGTGAAATTCATGAGATTTTTATATTTCGAGAATTTTTTTTAAAGTAAAAAGTGTATTCTTTTCTTTTCTCTTTTTTTTAATTAGTTCTTTCATCCCTTCACTTTCAGAGAGTCTTGAGGAATTTCAAAAATTTATTTTTTTTCTGTGGCGTAAAATTAATGGATTTCTTTATGTTCTGAAAGTTTATCAGAGCAAAAAGTGTTTTCTTTTTTAATTATTAGGTTTCTTCAACCCTTCGTCAAATTTTTGAAGGATATTTTTTTTTAAAGATCTATCAAAGTAAAACTATCTTTTGTCTTTATTAAAATCCAAGTTTTGATTTATTAAAACCCAATTTTTTTTTTTTTTTCTTTAGGTTTCGGAAAAATTTGAATTCCTTAATAATTTTGAAAGTTTTCTTATAATATTCAGTGTTCCGAAAACTTCTATGTCTATACATTAGTGTACTTTAAAAATTTCGGTTGACAATACCAAAGCCTTGGTACAATACTAAGAATCACAATCTCAAGTCTAAAATAAGAAAACGTATTTTAAAAACTCAATAAATCACTATACAAAATATCAAAAATACAATGCCCAATGAACAAACAGATAGAAAGAAGAACAGTACTTACTGCTTGTAGATTAGTCCATACTGGTGTTGAATAAATCGCTGCATAAGATCATTCATGGAACGGATGATATTACTTTATTTGATGACGTACTTAAACAGTGAAAGAATCTGGTCATCGAGGCCAGTCTCATCGTGCTTGATCTTCGTCACGTGCACTCTTCCAATGATCTCTCGTAATTTCTGTCGTAGAAAGAGGCGAAGAATCAAAAAATAGAAGAAAAAGAAGAAGAAAGAAGAAGAAAGAAAAAGAAAAAAAGGGATGTAATCCCTTCCGGGAGGCACGTGACTGGCCTGGACTTTTCAAGTGATATTTACAACGTTGTGAGCTCACAGTTCCAATCGAACGACCTCCGTGCACCATGATCCAACTCGTTATTAGAATCCAAGTGTTACAATCTGTCTCACGGACTTTGTCCATTCTAACAGAGATCAGATCTCGTGCAATAAAGATCGTTCCGGAATCGATTAATCTCACTCGAAATGACAATTGGGTAGCGTTTCACACGTACGCGAGATAGTAACCTAAATAATAATAATTGGACGTCGCTTAAGTATATTTACATACTATAAGAACGTAAACCCTGGTTAGTCCTCGAGTCCATGATAGTTCCTCTGAGCCTACCACCAATCTAACTCCGTACAAATTTCTCTCTCTCTCTCTCTCTCTCTCTCTCTTACAATCGTCTCGTCGTACATCACCATAATGTTCTAACATTAAAAACAGAGGCAGACTTGCATTGCGCGAATTTACAACGACCAATCGATATTTATATCCATCGAACGTGCGATTTTGTTGTTTTTAATAGGGTCTCCACACTTGTCTAGGTTTAGGGCTCCTCTCCCGTCTGCCTCGTACACTCTCCCTCTCCACGTCATCCTCCTTCTTCCTGGTAGTCAGATCCTGTCCTACGTTCTCTTTATCTTGTCCTTTCTTCGTGCTGAGATCCACCGTGCCCTCTAGACGAACTTTCAGCTCCCTGCAAGGAATCTCGTCGTTGGTCACCTCCTGATCGTTCGAATTCTCTACACTGGGTCTCAGGTGAACGGACGCGTCTTGAAACATGGCGTCGGTGGTGTCCTCCATGTCGCTTCGGACGGGTGAGATTCTCGGCGAATCTTGTTCGGGGAGTGACTCGTCGCTTCTCACGCGATCTTTGCTCGGATCGTGATCGTTTCTATCGTCCACCTCTATGCTTCCGTCAGGGCTGTCCAGGCCAGATCGACGAAGAAAGTCTTGATCGTCGTCGCGATGACGTTTGTCCTCCTTCAACGCGGACTCCGGACTGCTGCTGCTGCCGCGCAGCTTCCTCATCTCCTCGACTCGAGCCTGGTCGGGCCTTTGGAGCCGTTGCTGGGCCATCCTTAACGCCAGAGCGTGCCACTCAGGCTCCAGCACGTACTGCTGCGTGTGGTAGAGCGGATTGTAGAGCCAAGAAGATTGTGGCAGCAACGGAGCGAATATCGATCCAAAGATGGACCCTGTGGCCCCCAGAAGGTGAAGACCTGTCAGTAAGGTGACGGTCAATTTTATGATCTAATTTCTTTTCTTTCTTTTTTTTTTTTTTTTGAAAGAAATTGGAGAACGAATCGTAAAGATGAAAAGTAGTTTGGTAGAAGTAAGTTTCGAGTGCAACCTTAACTGGTTTGGTTCAAATTGTTGATAAAAGTAATATCCTTTTTTTTCGTTGTACCTTAAAATGCAAAACTAACTACTAACCAAGCTCTTCACTGCGCAATTATTAGATCGCGGATTTTCATACGTTGATCTTCACGTTTTCTAAAGTTCTTCAAAACGCACGAGAATATTTATAAACGCATAGAAATTCTTACGAAACTCTCTACAAATTCATAATAGTTCATAGTCTTCTTGTTAATCAGCAGACTCGCACCATACCAGCTAAGGATCGAGAGACAGCTACTCCTTAATTTCGATAGAAGAATAATTGGTACCTTGAAAGTGCGAATGATGTCCAGATGGACTAGGCGTGGTTGTGGTGGTGGTAGGTTCCGCCGGAGGTGTGGGTGCCGCGACAGTGGCCGTCGTGAGTAATCCAGGTCCAGGATTACCGGGTGACGTGGTTGGGGTCACTTCCCTCACGGACACGCTGATTGGACCCAAATCGTTTCTGGACGGTTCTTTAAGAAACCCATTGACCAATCAGTTCTGACGTTCGTAAGAGTCTCAGTACTTTACGAGGCTATTTATATCTCTGACAAAATATCCAATGATCATTGTAATATTTCATAAATAAAACGAGACAATATATAGAAAATAGTTATATACTTCTGAGGGAATAGTTTCAACGAAACTTCGTTTCTACGTCTTTGATCGTGCGTGTTTGTAAAAAATCGAATTTGCTGGCAGTTGATTTGAAATGGAGAACGACTTACCAGAATTAGGTCCAGGTAGCCGAGGAGATCTTTGCTCGATGCTGTGGTGGAAGGGATTGAAGGCCGACGCACCAGCTGCCGGGGGATGTGTATGCGAATGGTGACCGGGAGGCGGCGGAAGACAATGCGGCGGAAGAGAACCTCGAGGTAATCCACCCCACCCTTGGCTGGCTCCTTGTTCCAGACCCAGGTGTTGCAAGCCTGTGCAATCCAAGAGATCTGAAATTATGTCTGTCAGTCGTTTGGCTTTTTGGGGCCAAGCGTCTTGGCCACCGCATTTCCTCCGATCGATAAAATGTCAATGTTCTTTCCCAACCCTAAACCAAACGAGAAGACTCTCTTTTTCCTGTATTAAGTTTGCGATTTTTTTTTAAGGAATCGCGATTTTCAGGAAGCTCGGAACGGTTTCTAAAATATTGATTTCTGATATTCAGTGAAATTTTCTGAATGCAGTTTAATTTCTTTTCAATTTTTAAAATAGCTCTAGAAGTCTTGGAACACTTTCGACTTTGTAATGTAAAGTATTTATTCTGAATAATACAATTTTCAAATCGGGCGTTTACAATTCAAGTTGCTTATGAAGCAACTGATTTCAAAAACATGTGAAAGTCTTGAACGAAATATAATTGTTTGTTGTTTTATTTATTCTAAGAAAATATTTAGATTATGCATCGAATAATATTTCTTATAATATCTATTGTAATAAAAATTATCCGTAACGTTAATATATAATGTAAAAGGCTATATTAAGAGAGGAGATAATATATCACTGATATGAAAAATTTAAATTTCAGAAATAAATTAAAAGATTACTAACAATAACTGCAACTTTATAATTAGAACAATTATGACTTTATTTCATGTTTGTTTCAAATTCGCCCACAATTTCAAGATCATTAAGAATTTCAAGAATTTTTAATTTAATTTTGAAACGAATATGATGTTTGCCCTAAAACTTTTGACCTGTCATAAAAGAAATCCAGAGTAACATGTACATTAATAAATAATTCTTTCATTAAATGTCTTCCTCCATTACTGTCATTAAATGATACAATTACACGCAGACTATCACACGTTCATACAGCAAACACGAGCAACGTAAATAAAATAAACAACAATCCCCCATAATATTTCTCGGAATACAATATTAAAATACATTATTGCAACTTTTGTTTTCAAACTCTCGAAGAGTCTCGTCTCGTATGCGATTGAAAAAAGGAAAAAATCTGGAAAAAGAAAAAAAGAAAGAAACGCTGGACGCAACGTTTAAAAGAAATCAATCTTGGACCAGAATGAATAGAGACCGTGAGGAACGACCGCAATAAATAGCAACGGGACTGAAAAAGAAACGCACTCTGGAGGAGATGTGGAAATGTTATATAATGTCAGGTGGATAAACGATCGCCGGATGACAGATAGAGCTGCAGAAACGCTTCTCTTTGACGTAGCGAACGTTTGACGTGGATGGACAGTTAAATTTATCCAACAGAGAATAGAGAAACGATCGATCATCTTTCTTTTTTTTTTATTTCAGTATACTAGCCGATACCAGCCGGACATGGGAATCGTTCACGTATGCAACTGTACAATTAAATTCGCGACATCACAAAGCTTAACCTATTCCCACACAATTAACCCTCTTCTGTGTTGCTCCATTCTCTTCTTATTAAACATACAAAAGCAAGTGGCACATAAAAAAAAAAAGAAATGGAAACAATCAGTGAATTTTAAAGTTACCTTAAAATATTACGTTTATTGTGTACGCGTGTAATTTCTTATTACGTATGGAAATCGTTCTTCGAAAAATAACATTTCATACAAATTTATCAAAATGTGTAAAAGAAAGTATTAAAGTAAAACAAGAAAAAGGTTTCTTTTTAACAAAATTTCTTAAAATTCAGGGGAAATTTTCCATGGATGAGGCTAACTCATTAAGGAGCAGGCAATAATTTATGATAATGTTTTAAGTACTTTAATTTCCTTGAAATTTCATAAAATTATAGAATCAGATAGAAGATATAGTAATGAATTAATGAATTAAAAATATTATGTGAGTGTCTTGTACGACTTTGCTTGTCTATTTTCTGCAAATATGAAATTCTTTGTACAGAAATTTATATATGTATTTCCAATAAAAAATATCATCAAATGTCTCGATGATAGTATTGATGCATTCATTATTCGTGATTTACCTCCATTTCTTGTGCAAAGAAATTTGTACTTAAAAGTTCAAAAAATCGTATATTTGGAAGATGGCAAAGTTTTATGTTTAAAAATTCCTGAATTCTGCAACTCAAAGACTCTTAGATATATTTCTAAAATCCTATAATAAATAGATATATAGATAAAATTCTAAAATCCTAATTCTAAATATTCTGACATTCGCACGTTCGAGACTTTGCAAAATTCCCCGTTTAAAACTACCTAGATTCTCATATCTAGTCACGTCCAAACCTTGCAACGCTCGTAAACGTTCAATCGTAAAAACTACCACGACGCGCTACTAGAAGAAGAGGGCGAAAAAAAAAGAAAGTCGAAGCGTTAACAGAAACGACCGACTAAAGAAGTTAGGGAACGAGTTACTGTGCCCGCCTGCGAGGAGGGGGTTGGTAGCGGATGCTCGCGGGGTGGAAAGCAGTAAAAGTGAAGCCCGGTAGTCATCGGTATGGTATCGGTTTTTCGAAACACCTTGATCAATAGCAGATTATACCGTCATCTGTGCGGGGCAGTTTAAAAATTCCGTGAAAGCTCCGAAGCCACGGTACTTCAGGGGTAGGGATCACAACAGGCGGCGGGGGTGGTAAATAGGGGAAGTTTGTCAAACGGTGGGGAGAGTTGTCCGGTTACTGGAACATGGGCGTGGCATACGGTGCACGCGACTAACGCCATTGGTTCTCATTGAATCCCCTCCAACGGTCGAATGGTTAACGGAGGGGATGGAAAAAGCTCGGTAGGGGTTGAAGGGGTGATTTTTAAGCTCTCTTTAAGCCGAGCTTGCCAGAGAGGACACCACTATCTCGCGTTCTACCACATCGTCGTGGAACTACGAGCAACCCAGCTGGAAACTCACAGAGAGAGAGAGAGAGAGAGAGAGAGGAAGGTAGGGAGAGAGAGAGGGTTGTAGGATGCAGCTACTTTATGAGGGGATTAAGAAAACGATAAGAGGCGCGCGAAAGCTACGCTGTGAGCGAGCTTAAGGAGGCCAAGAGTTTCCCTGTACCTGATGCGCCGTAAGTGACGACTTTGCTTGCCTATTTCCAGCGAAAATCCACCCCTTGACTTTTTACTCGGGAGAAATTCGCGTATTTGTTTTAAACAAAGATGTTAAATGTTCCGAGAGACAGAGTCATAGAATATTTTCTCGAGGGAGAATATATTTATTTTTATGTACGGAGGGCGTATTGGAAATTTTTGCGTTTGAGAGTTTGAAACCTGTATATTTGGAAGCTTTGTGCTTTAAATTGCAAATGTCTATATTTGAAATGTTTCAACGTTCTATATAGTTGTGAGTTACACAGATTTGCGCACTTTCTAATTTTTATACTTGGACGTTCGTGAAATTTTATATTCAAGAATTTCTACATTTCTTCTAAATTTGCGAAAACATCTATATTTCTATATTTGAGACTATACTTCTAAAATTTCTGTATTTGGAATCTCACGGAATTTCGTATCTGAAAATCCTCAAACTTCAATATTTTACTTCCGATGTATGTATTTTCAAATCGTTCAAAATTCCACCCTTTCGTTTCCTAAAACTAAGAGAATTTCATACCTACTAATCGTTGACAGTGCAAAACCGGAGAGTCTCGGCATTTGACAGCGGCGTATATCTATTTCAACCAGCTCGTAACATACTTTCAATTTAATAAACCCCCAAAACGGCTGGCACCCTTTTTCGAAGGGGGTAAGAGAGGAAGTGAAGAAGACAGAGACAGAGAGAGGAAGAGAGAGTTCGCGTGCCAGGGTGGAGGGTGGCGGGCGATAATTCCGAAAACAAATGAAGACTAATGAGGGGAGAAGCCGAGCGCAGAGTCTGTGAAAGAGTCAGAGGGAAAGAGACGCAGCTACGGCAGAGAGCTAAAAGGGTTCAAGGAGCCGCTACCCTTTAAGGGGTGAGAAATGTTAAGCTTAAACGTTACGGCCGTAGGGTTAGTTGCCTTTATGTATACCTTCCGCCGGGGTACAGAAGCTTTAAGGGATGATGTATTATCGAGCAGCATGTTCAAAATGTGCTCCGTTGTTTTAGCCACCCCACACGTTGGGCTACGCGTTTGTGGCACTTCTTGATGCTAGTCGTGTTTGAAACTTGGCCAAAGAAGCTCGCCGTTGGCTAATTTTTACAGCTACTTTGTCCTAAAAGTAATTTTGATGAGGAATATAATTGAAAGAGTTGCGATACTCGCGGTAAAAGGTAGCCATTTGTACTAGAAGCTAGTAGTGTACGTCAATGATATGTCAGACAGATACTGAAAATAGTTGGTAGAGACAGTTGATTGCAGTAAATTATAAAATTGTAAAGACAGATAAAATAGATAGCCTTGATAGAGACAAATGGGTATGAAATATAATGACTAAATCGATTTTAGTGAATTTTATTGAAAGTGAAAATGGAATTATGACAATTTTCATAGACAGTAGTTTATACTGCGAGCTATTAATGATACGTGAATCAAATACTGAAAACAATCATATGCAGATAACTAGTAGTAAATTATTGAATAATATGTATAGTGAGAAAGTATACAGAGTGTTAGTAGTACAACCCAGTGATGTGCAAGACGTTTATTGAAAATAACAAAACTATTACGTGCGAATGACATCGATTTCGTTGAAATAAATAAAATTATGTACCACGAATAAAAATTCACTAAAATAAAATATCATGCTCAAACTCAACAATAGTACTATAATACTATCCACCCCGAAATTAGAGATCGTACGTTCCACACGGTACGTTCCAACTGAACACACGCGGCAATCCTAAACACATAGAGTCGTGCCACCAGCGTAGCTGGTAATCTCGCAACGAAGATACAATGGGGAAGGCGTTGAATCTCGTTTCTTCCTTAATAGCGGTGCGATCAAGAAAACAGAAAACGAACAAGACGGAAAAAACGAGAGGAGTGGGAGAGGAGAGAGGAAAACTAGCTTATCCGCGGATTCTTTCCTCCGCTTCTTCGAAACTCTAAGCCGCGAGATCCAGAAGCGAATTACGTCTGTCACGGCTAGAAGAAGGAGACGAGCGGAGATCCGTCGGGAAACTTAAGGGGCGTTTAAAGACGTTGGGCCAAAGGGGTGACGGGCCAGGCACGAAAGTAAAGAGTAAAGCCGGTTCCCGTTCAGGGTTGCTCGCTTGAAGCCCCTCCGGCAGCCAGCCAGAGATACATAATAAATTAATTCGCGTATTTTCCTGTCCTCCTTATCTATTCAAATCTATGCAAAACAGGAGTTAAAACGCCCTTCTTACTGCTAAGGCGTTAACCCTTGTGTAGCTTGCTCGCGCTCCTGCCTCTTTCTCTCTTTCTCTTTTCAGCTTCTTCTCTAACCGCTCTCCCCTCCCCTCCCTTTTCTCTTTGCCTCCCTCGATCCCGCTGCCGACCCACCCCCACCCCCCAACCCCCGGTTTCCCACGTCCTAGCCTCTCGCTACCGACGGTCGGATGTCTTTGCACACCCACCCTTTGCGCCCGTTCTCATTATCGCGTCGCAGCAACCCCTAAAATGCCACCCTGGAAAGGTCCCTGGCACCGATCTAAGCTCTACGAGGAGATATTTCGAGAAAGGACGAGAGAAAATTGCTGTCTCTCTCGCCCGTTGCTGCTCCCTGCGTCACTCTGTCCCTCTCCATCGTTTCTCGCGCGCTCGTCTCACGCTCTCTTCACGCTGTTTCCTTCTCTTATTTACGCTCGCGTTTCGCTTTGAAGTTACGGATAAAAACGGCCAACTTTTCGTTACGTTCATTGTACACGGGGTTCTTGCTCCCGTTTCGAGTCACGTCTCACAACTGTAGCTGTATATTTCTAGCTCGTTCCTCTGGATTCCCTCCTAGTATACGAGAACGTAGGAATTGACGAATTTCGGGAAGGAGAGTTTCGTTTTGATGCTCCTCCGGAGCGCAAGTGTCTCGATCTTTTCTGAGGGAGATTTTGAACTTTACACGAGAAGAGAGGTGAAGGGATTATTTCAATAAAGTTGGACAGTGGTGTGATTTTATGATAGATTTTTGGAATTATTCGAAACGTTAACGCTTATCAAGGCATATGTACCAACATCATTGAAATCAATGAGACATCTCTCCGCGTACAATTATTTAAATTATTAAATGAGAAATTTTTTCGGTGCCTTTTCACTGAATTTCAAAATAAAACGATTGTTTATAAAACATCGTTCTTTAAATTACTAAAAAAGAACGACACATTCGACAAACTTTACCATAACAATCTAGATGAAGAACAGAAACATCTCGGCGTGAAAATTTGAAAATCGAAAGTTCATAGAACTTGAACGATTATAAAATAAAAACTTCTTTCAAATGCGAGAAGAACTCGAACGATCCGAAAACAATTTCCCATTGAAGTGATTAAAGAACAAGATAAGTGGCAAGTTTATCTAAACGAGGCATCGAATTAATTTTTACATCTGGCAGAAACGTGTATACATAAATTCGTTAAATTCATCCGCCGTCTTATGGATTCCCGTGTCGATAATCGAAAGAGAGAAGACGACGCGAGTTAGGGGATGAAGGAGAAGGACAGAGGGTATCATTAGTTACCGTCGCCGCGACCGAAAGTTCCTGGTCACCAGGGCTGATTAAAAGACGGGACAGCCTGGAACACCCTTGCAAGACACAGAGGAGGGTGAAATGTGACGCGAATTTAAAGGATCCGCCGTGATTTGACGCTGGGATGGACAGAGGCAACCCTTAAAAAGGGAACCTTTAAGGATCCTGCACCGCACTCGTCAAGGGTTACTCGCTTTTCCCGTGGACGTGAAAGGATCCTTTAAGAAGGACTCGAGTTCTGCCTGAAAATCGACACTGCGCCTTTCGATCGAAGGGAGGCAGGGAGGTTTCGTGCCTTCGAAAACTCGAAACTGAGCTAAATAAATTAATTTTCGAAACAGTAACGTTACTGTCGATGCGGTATATAGCCGCAATATGTTTGTAGCAAGGATGTTCACGGATATGTTCACTTTTTCTGAATACGCCATGTGTGTTATATAAATCATTTTGAAACTTCAATACTACAGCAATAGATCTAAAAATATACGTGATATTTAGTACAAGTAAGGTATAGCTACTCAAAAAGTATTCAGACTATCATAATGATCAAGTCTGAAAGGAATTTAAAAATGCACATGGAAGTTGCGAGATATTTAGTACAAGTATATATTTACAAAATTATTTAAACAATTTCGATCCATTATATCTACACTCCTCGATATTAATGTTCAGACTATTTTTAACATTTATTGTACGTTTCCGATGATTATTCGTGCTGTATATCACTTTCTACCAAATATAATTTTGCAATAAACATTTCATAATTTTCAAAGTGTCTTGTATAACACGTATAATATATTCATATATAGTTGTTATAAATCTCCGAATACTTTCGCAAACAATTGCTTCCTCATTTTTCTACTCTATTCTAATTTTAGAATTTTCACCGTCTATCCTCTGTCCTCTACAGTCGATCGGACGAAATCTCCTCCAAAAAATTCGTCGAATAGAATTTCCAAAAGGGGCAGCATGAGCACAAAGACAGAGAGTGGGCGAGAGGGTAAGGTGGAGGGGGAGTAGGAAGAAAACGAGAGGTCCTCTTTAAAGAAAGCTCGCGAAAATCTACTGTAAAACGATCCGTGAAACGAAGGCGAGCGACAGTTTTAAACTGAACGCTCCTAACAATCTCCCCCAAATGAGGTAAAGGCCACCTTATTGAAACAGGGGTTGCGATTTTTCCGGCGCAGCCCTCCCCCAACCCCTGGTAGGCGGTTAATTGACACTGAGGAGAGAGAGAGAGAGAGAGTGGAAAGAGACGGAACAACGATCGTCGGGGTGTGGGTTAGGAATCGAGCTGCGCGAGCTGTTCTTGTTAACTCGAATCCCTGGCTGCTCTCGCGATTTTTCATCCCCTTAGGTAGACTGACAAAGACACCCTCCCGGGAGTCCACGTGATCGGCCTGTTTTCCTACCTCGGACAATCTCAGCGAGGATCTTCGAGCGCGCGTTGCCGCTCACCGAGTACATTCATTTTCACCGTGTCGCGCTCCTCCTGCCCTGAAATTCAATTGTCCGGACGTGCGACAACCTGATAGTGGATCGATGGTGTCTTCGAAGAAAAAGACTTTCGAAAGGAAATAATACATGCAGGGTGTAGGGTAGTATTCGGAGCTTGCCAAGGATAGTTAAATTCAAATGCTGTCGGTACAAGCAATCTGGATATTTACGAACACACTTCGAATATTATATTTGAACACAAGTTGAGGTTGAAATTCATCAACTGAATATTAGAATGAATAGTGTATATACGTTATACATCTCGTGTGTCATTTATTTTGTTATAACTATTTTGTACCTGATTGTAGATGATTTTGAAACAATGTAGAACACAACAGACCACGGATTTCCATGTATTTTTGAATTGTTGTGAACGTAGTTGAAAAGTCGAATCTAAGAAATTTGTTTCTTCTGCGAAGAATAAGTATTCTACTTTGGACATTCTATATATTTTTAAATGTTGCATGCATTCTATATATTTTTAAATGTTGCATGCATTTTCGCATTTCCGATAAATTTCTATAAATGCATAGAATGAAATGTTCATGCACGATTAAAGTTTTTATAAACGTCACCCTGTTGAAACTTGTTCTCTAAATGTTATAAAAATATTACCATAACTGCTTCAGATATTTCACGCATTCCTGGAAATTGCAAGTGCTCTTTGTATAATCAATCTTACTCGTTTAAACCTCCCATAAATGCATAAAAATAGTCTGCTTATCAACAACGATATACATCACTTGTCAAACACGTCCGAAAGAGAGAGCAGAACGAGACGAGTGAATAGAGGTTACAAAAGTGGAACAAAGACAGTCTCTGTACCGGACTTCGATGGTCCTCGGGGATAGCATAAAATTCGAGCCTCCCCTCGAGCTAGACCCGAACGAAATTTAATAACATCCCTCTAGTTACACCTCAATGGGCACCTTAACAACCCCTGGCTCGGTGTAGCCAGCCGTCTCTTGCTCTTTCTCTTGCTCCCCTCTTTCCTCTCCTTATCAACCCCTTGGACGCGGATATCTAATAAACCAGCTCTTGAAACGCGTCTTTATCCGAACAACGATAGTCTATCCTACCTTCGCCTCTCCTCCTCCCTCCCAACGGCTTCTCGTGTTTCTGGTAGGGTGGATGAAAGTTGCGGAAGCTTGTGTCCGACTGACCCGAGGTCGCACGAACTGGACGGAGGCGCAACCTGTGCGCTGACCGGCGAACTACCAGCGAAAGGGTTGAAAAAGTGGTGGACACAGTGCTGGGAATAAACCGATCGATATGAGAGGGTGATGTCGGTCGCGACTGCGACCCAGTTACGCGACCGCGCGTTTCTGGAGAAGGAGAATTGAATTTGGTATTTTAGGTGGAAGGGTGGTTAAACACTTGGGACGAACGTTCTTCTTCTTGGGGTATATAAGAAGATTGTGTTCGGAAGGGTGGAAAGGAAAGGGTGTCGGCGAGCAGAGAGTTTTTGGAATTCTTTTGGAAGTTGACCGTGGACTGTGGTGAATCTTTAGTTCGAAATATAAACTTTTACGGATTTTTATAGATTCTTACGAATTTTTATTTAACAGAGTAAGCGGAAAATTTCTACTGAAGTTTTCTACTAAGTGTTAGAAGAAGAATATCAAATGTGGTAAATTTTTGGTTGACGATATGAATTTTTTATGTATAACTGGTTGTAATTCCTTTATTAATATTAATATTATTATTATTACTGTTTTGTCTGCCATGAGAGAAAGGAGCATTCTTAATTATGTTTTTGACTAAAAAGAATTTAGAATGCAACTTCTTAAAAAGAATTTTCAAAAAATAATTTGGATTTAATGCGCAAAAGTACTATTACTAGTATTTTTGGACGAACAAAAATTTTAATATAAAAGTGTATGAATACTATAAACTTACAAATTTTACCACAAATCATTTATCAGAGAAGCGATCATAATCGACGCAGTCTATTTTTAGAATGAAGAAATTTTCATGCAGAAGAGTATGTGTAGAATTTTTGGAAAAAATACGAACTCTACACAGTCGGCTATTAAAATTCGTAACAAGAGAATGAAAGCTCTTCTAGTTGGTCATACTTTGTTTCTGAACGTGAAAAATTTTAATATAGAAGAACACGACTGCGAAGAATTTTTGGGGATAAAAATGCGAATTCTACATGACAGGTTATTAAGTTTTACTTCAAAAGAATAGAAGCACTCGTAACATTCTATTTTTGAATGAGAACGCTGAAACCAGCCAGAGATAGTAAAATAGTTGTGAAATTGACTCTCGTGTCCGAAGAGACAACCACCCTATCGATAATGACGAAGTTTATTTCTGAGAAAAATATTAAAAGCGACAAATTGTTTTTTACACCGCTATTCTCAGCAAACAGAGACATTACAAATTACAATTACAAAATATTTTTCATAAATATATATTTGTTTTATTATTAATTTTGTATATGATGAAATGACATTATCTATTGTCTATGAAAGAAATCGCAAAATCTTCTTTCATCTTAAATCAAGAATTAATATCATAAAAAATAGAACGAAAATTTTACACATAAACAAACAAAATAATTACATAAAACCTTGCCAAGTATCATTCTTCCTAAATATTATCTTTCTTTTATTAATTATCAAAACTCTGTGTATGACGGAACCTGTCGAAATTGTCGAATCTTAATTTTATCTGCCCCAAAGGAAAAGAAAAACCAAAAGGTTCTAATCCTATTACTACATCAACGTCAAAGATTGATCAAAGATTGATATCAGAGAACAGGAAAAATTCTGCTATAAACTCTGCAATAAAAAGGAAACAGTCCTGAAACAATAAAGAAAAAAAAACCTGAGAAACAACCAATGAACCAACGTTTCAAGAATATATGCACGAGAAACAACCATCAGACGTGAACAACTTCTCGTCGATGATAAAAATAGAAGTTCTTCCACGTCCTAGCCTATCCTCTATTTTCTAGGCCGCAGCCGGTGTTCTCCGCAAAATATCCAACGCAGCGAACTTCCATCGCGCCAGCTCCGGTAATTCGATTTAGCCGAGCTGTATAGCCCGCGTTACGACACGAGACTGCGCGACACTTCCGCTCAGCGATTACCGTGGAACAATTTTATGCAGCCGACCTGGAAATTGTTGCGTCCGTCCTCGTTAGCTGAAATTACGAGACGGGGAAATCTGAAGGAAAGAGGAAGAGGTTGAAAGTCGACCGGCGAGCGAGGCGCGGTCCTTGATTGAGTAGACCACCGAGGATGGAAGGGAAGATTGGATAGACAGAGGCTAGACAGAGAGAAATAGAGAGAAGGAGGGAGGAAGAAAGAAAGAGAGAGAGAGGGATAACGAGATAGAAGTAAAAAAAAAAGAGAAAGACAAAAAATAGAGAAAAGAAAGAGAACAGAAAGAGAACAGAAAGAGATAGACAGACAAAGAAAGAGAGAAATAAAGAAGAAGAAGAGTATAGAGGAATGAAATAAAGATGAAGGAAAATATATATATATGAACCATTCAGAAGTTACATTAATCGACTCCTTAATTGACTGAAAAGCACAAGAAAGTGACAACATTACAAACGCTACTTTTCAAATTTACTTTAGAATATACCATTTATCTCACTTTCATACGGTGGCCAAAAACTTGGAAAAATAAGACATTCGTTCGTTGTGAACTGAATGTTAATTCTCTACTTGTATAATAACATTCAGAAATTAATAATAAAAGTGGAGTTGATCACTTTGATGCTCTGAGAGTCTTATATATAGAGAAAGGCAGAGAAATAAAAAAAGGAGAGATGTATACATAGAGAGAGAGAGAGAGAGACAAAGAAACACAAAGAGAGATAGAGAGAGAGAGAGGAGGGTTGGATAGGAGCGGAGAGACGAGAAATCGACGGGCAGGACTGCTACTCCACAGTAACGCCGGGGGCAGCAGGGGAGAGAAGCTCCGTTAAGCCGCTTATCATGCCGAAACAATACACTGTCGGTGCACCAGTATCAGTAGCCGACCCTCGCCGCTCGAGGCTAGTCCCATCAAAATTTCGAGCTTCGAACGAATTTGAATTGGAATCCGCGCCGCCAAACTAGCTCGTCGAATGCGCCGCCACCGGAAATCGCCGCTGCGAAGCGGACTGGGCGGCCGCTCGCGTCGGCTTTCTCTCTCGTGCGGGCTGATAAATCGACACAAAAATGGATGGCACCGAGAGATGGAAATTTTTTTAGTGTTTTCAAGTAACGGAGGCTTGCGGTGCCGAAGATTAACCAGAACTCGATTTTCTTTTCTGTCTTTTTATTTTTTTATTTTTTTATTTTTTTTTTTTTTTTGGTTTCTTCTTTTCAAAAACGAAGACGAACGCGTGGGCAATTTCAATTAATTTTAATCACACACGATTAGCCGTTCGTGAAATGATGAACTAACTGGCGAGAGAGAAATGATCCACGAATGGAAGTGTTTTAGTGTTTGAAGTAACGAAAACTTGCGGCATTAGAAGATTAACCAAATTTAATTTACGAATTGAATTTTTAGTGCCAGAGAGAATCAAGACTTACGACGACACTGAGGATCAACTGTCAATTACTGTGTTGAATTTTAAATCGTTCTAACAAGCTAAATTTCAGTCGCTCTCTAAATTCTTTCATCTACCAGGAACAAACTAACTAATGGAAAAAACTTTCTCCAATAACGAAACCACCGAAACACCTCAAATTTCACTCGAAGATTCTCAAAGAAGCTCAACTACTCAAGCCTGGTGGCAGTTTCCCAACGAAGAAACGATCGGTAATTTCAGTATGCTGTACGCTCTCTCTCGAAAGTCGCCTGGTGAAACGGGGCGCAAAGTTTCGAGGCGAAGAGTGGCGTCGACAAACGAAAGGCCGGGGCTTAATCAGAGTCTTCTCCACTTAGACGCTCGGTGGCAAAACTCAATTTTGAGTCGGCGCCTGCCGACGCTCAATTTTGACACCCTTCGTAGCCACCAAGCCAGCCAAGACTGAGTGGAGCAAGCTTGCCTTCGCGACACACAGGCAAAGGGGATGATGCAGGGTTGTAAACTTAGTTATCCGCTCGGCGCTTGAGACGTGCTACGAGGCAGATGCTACGAGGCACTGTGTGTGCCCGCATCGGCAGGTAGCGGATCTGGACATACTGAGAGAGAGAGAGAGAGAGAGAGAGAGAGCAAGTCTTCTATCGATAGACACTTACCGGACAACTTGAATCCCAGAGGATCCTGAGGATGGCCAAAAGGGAACGGTCTCGGTCCAAAGTGGAAAGGATGAAACGCTTGGTGTCCTGAAACGAAACGCGAATTTGTACGGTGTATATTGCGAGTTGGCGTGCATTTCTCTCTTCTTCTTTTATTTCGCATTGGTGTAGTTTGAATTAAATTAGTGAATTTCATTTTTCACGTATTTTTTAAAAGATACTGAAATTTTCAACCGAGAAGTCATTTCTTTATTTTTCTTTTTCTTTTTTTTTGTTTTCGATGAGTGACGAAATTAATTGAAACTTATAACTTTTATCCAATTCCGTGTTGGAAATTTATAATTAATATTTTTCTATTAGTTCAATTAATTCTATGTTTTATCTAATTCTGCATTCGAAACATATAACTACATTTTATTGTATTCTCTATTTCATTCAATTTTATGTTCGAAATTTGTAGTAATTTGAAAATTATAATTAAGTTTCCCTTAAAGAATCAATTCTTAAATTTCTATTTCATATTCATCATGTTACGAATACGTCAATTATTTTAAATTTCACAAAATTATAAAATTTAAATGAAACACGTAGCAAATGAAATCTTTAAAAACTCACAATGAGTCACGATAACGTAAATTGGTTGGAGAAAATTGTGAATGAAATGTGTACAAATGGATATTTCAAAAAATACAAAAATTCTGTTCACGTTTAAGAGTGGAGTTACCTACTGCTGGTAAAACCGTGTAACACTCACTTGTCTTTGACCTAGGTTCTCTTGGTCCATCGACAGTGACCTTGATTGCCTTGGACAGAGTAGCTATTTGAGGTGGTGATGTCTGCAGCATGATCGTCAGGGTGAAGCTCTTCCCTGAAACAAAAGTGGAGGCATATGTTAGTGAAATTAATTTGTGCGGAATATCGCCAGGTGGTAAAACGAAATCACACCTCGGATGTTCTTTAAATAAAATTTGTTAAACTACTGAAATTTAAAACGAATTTAAACGAAACCTAAATTTGTCTGTTCTGTAAGTCACAAAAGTAGATTTCGAATTATTGTACAGATGTATCTACGTAAACTTATGTGACCGTAAATTTTCATGAAATTTTATTTCCATTTATTTTTCTTCCTACTTATATGTCTTTCTAAACGAGTATTATCATCATTAATCATTTCAAAAATGGTATTAATAACTCCATTGCATTTTATACTTCAATTTTCACTGATGTACGTAGACTCCTACGTTCACGAAACACAACTTCCAACTCGCACACTCACTCACCCCCGAATGGAAATACTGTCAAAAATGTCTCTACCACCCAATTTAATATTCTTCTCTCAAGAAGAAATCCCGAAACGAAGCAAAACAAAAAAAAAATTCAGGAAATCTTCTCGCGTGATTTTCATCGTGGATGCAGAAAAAGTAAAAACGACAAAAACCAACCCCCGTTTGCACACGCCTTGCCAAACGCGTTTTTCGCGAGAAACGCGACCAACTGTTCGCGAGAAACGGCGACGCGCGTTCGCGGGGTGCGTTCGCTGGAAACAAAACACAAATGTGCCGGAAGTAAGGGGTGAACGAGTGGCGCCGCTGCGTCGATGTTTGCCCCGAATCGGCCGGAATATGTTAATGTCGGGCGAGGAGGGAGGCTAAACGCGAGCCCACCACCCCCGACAAATGTACACAGCCGTTTGTTACGCGCGATTTCGTCCTCTCCACCTTTCCACCGATACATCGAGCCTGTCGACCGGTTCGATCGCTCGATCCACGGGTCGTGATGGCCCCTGTCAAATCTTCGTCGAGATGTAGCCTGTCGCTTCAATCAACGGCAGCTCGATTTTCCTTTTTTTTTTTTTTCAGTCCCTCAAATTTGTCGTCGACGTTTCGAATCCGACGGTGTATTAACAGATCGTGCTTGTAAAAGATAGCTCTTTTTGCGAGATAGGGGACGTGGATTTCGAGGGTAGAGGAAGTTTGTGTTTTTGGTGAGTAGGCTAAAAAGGGAGAAAATATTCTTGAGATTTTAATCCTAAATTATACTCGTTTATATTTTTGTAATTATTACGTGCAATAATAGATTGGCCACTTTGTATATTATTTAAATCACTAACTTCAATAAATAAATCACCGCATTTTAGAAGTTGCTCTAATTTCAATTATTATGTCCAATAAAACTGTTACATTTTGACACGTATATATACCCTAGGGCTTTCGACAAATTCAACATACTCAAACACTAGCATCTATCAAACTTGTCGCTAAATTTCAACACACAAAATAAATGTTCTAGGTTCCTCTCACAGATGTAATTGTCGAATTAAAAGTTAATAAGACAAAATCAACCGAAGCAATTATTCTGAATCCAAATTTAACTCGTCCTGAATCACCCCGTTCGTTAATTCTCACAAATAGAAGTATTTCGCAAATAATCGAACGTGAATTTCCAACGTTTGCCAAAAGTTTCTTCTCGCGAATCGACGATCAGCCGCGATACACTAGAACGGAGGGTCACAGGCTAAACGATGAAATAAAAGCTGGCACTTACGCGCGTTTTCGTGCTACGAGCGCCGAGTTGTACGGCTTATAATGGGGTCGGCGTGCATACACGCACGCGGTTGCGCAGTTTTATTTTATGGCGGCGTGGCTTGGACGGCAAAACGACCGGGTTTTTACGGTGAACCACGACATTTAACCGGCTTACCGCCGTCGTCCAGCGAAATATTCAACTCCGGACGTTTCACGTCATCCAGGAAACGTTTCTGCTTCTCCACGTGTTCCGTTTCGTCGTCGTCGCGCGACCATTCTTCTCTGCCCACTTGAAATAATTCATCGTACGAAGTGTTATTTGCGTTCATGCGAAGAATATACAGGTCAATCCTTTCTCGAGATACGATTCGATCACTCGGTATAAAATTTGTTGGGGTAATTTATTGAAAGAATTCTCGCAACAATATCATTCACGAATATAGTTTTCTTGCCAGCTTGTCAATTTATATTGATTTTCGTATCGTTCTGCTCTTTCATACATACTGCTCTTTCAGTAAGAAAAAAATGTTTGTTTTCTTGGCGAAAAGTAAATCACATCATTGCTCCCTTCAATTTTTGATTCAGATTTTCCTTCAGCGCAATAATTGTGCAATTTTAAATTTGTTAATCTAATTGCGCATTACTTTGAGGAAGCGCATTGCTCTCATAAAGTGCTGAAGGCTTTCTATAGATTTCAATCCCTGTTACAAATAATAAACCAAAAGAAATTAACAACCAGCCTCTAAAATATTCTGCATATAAATCATTATAATTCAATTAAAATAAATAGAGCTATACAATCATATTTCCGTCCAAGTAGAAACCAATGTTAATTTCGACAAAACTACCTGTATCTTTTGAGCAAAGATTCTGTCAGGTTTGGTTGTTTCAATGTTAAAGTAGCTGATTAGAATTCATGCAGTCGTGACACGAATGGAGATCAAGCAATGCCAATGTGCAAGGATTTAATGTTGCAGCTAATATAACAAAAAGTATCGCTGCATCGAGGGCTAATTGTTGAATCACTCTCGTGAGTTTCGATTCGAGTGAAAACGATGACGATAAAAATTTATCGTATCCTTTTTTAATTCTTGGAAAGAAACGCGAGAATTAGAGGAAAAAAGAAGAAGAAGATACAGGGCGAGGAAAAAAATTATTCGAAATAGAATACAGAGATTCTCGAGGGTGAAAGCGGAGGGTTAACAAGGCCAAAGTTTATTGCCGGTGCGGTGTCAGATTCGTGATGGCGGTGGCGGCGCGAATCGAGGGTGATGGCAGGCGTTTTGAGGGTGTTTATGAGGCATTATGTGTAACTCGCTGGAAGAACGATCCTCCCCCTTGAGGTCTGCTGCCCTCCACCTGTCTACGCTCGCCGAAATCGTAATTCGTTGCGTGCTAAACGCTACCTTTCCACGCATCAATCTACGCCCTGTTGCAGCCTTCTGAATAATTTCTGAATCCAGTCGTACGAACGTATCCCACGAACGTTCGATTTCTTACATCATATTGTTTATTAAGATCCGCTACCTCCTTCGAATTATTCCTCGATTGCATACTTTCATGATCTTTTATATTTTCATTAATATTATTAAAGGTGACACATAAAAATTTGTTTTACAGTCGTTCAATATGAACATTTCACTTGGAATAATTTTTATATTTTATATTAATAATTTATATTTTATATAAATGTCTGCATGTATAATAAATTCATTTTTAATTGATAAAGCAATAAGTATGAGTCGTAATGTTTCTGATTTATTAAATTATTGGCATTATCGAGCACACTTTTATGTTTAATTATTAAAAAAAAAAAGGAATCCGCAGGGGCTGACAAAAGTTTTCAAATACTTGGTGAAATCTTTTATGAATCTTATAATATATATTATTACGAGACGTTTTGAAATTTCATTTCAGCACTATTGTTTCGAGAGAAATATGAAAATTACAAAAAAAATTTATATTGACAAAAAGGAAAATGAAATAGCAACAAGGCTCGCTTTCTTTCATTAGATTAAAACTTTCAAACGATATTTATTCAATTTTAAATCGCTGACGATTGGTAACTTTCCGCACCACTTGGCCCAATCACATCGCTGTTTCCTTGTTATTCGCTTTTCCGCTCTGAGAAAAGAACCTTTGGTTCCTATATCGCGAGAGAATTACTCTCCACAAAAGGTGCCTCACTTTCAGTATTTTCATCGTGACGAAAAGAGATTTCTGGAGATTTTTTTCTTCTTTCGTCCGACAGACGGAAAAGAAAAAAAAAAAAGAGGAACATAATGGCCGCGCGTTTACGGGCTCGCGATAGTCCGCGTCCATTTACACGACAAGGATTTGCACACCGCGAGAAGACACGAGAGAACGCTCGCGTACACCCTAAGTTTGCCCAGGGATCATGCAGTGTTAAAAACTCCCCTGTTTGCCGGCGAAGCTCGTAGCTGAGGGTGGCTCGGATCGTTATTTCAGAGTGTTTGTCGTGTTTTAAGATTCTGACGTTTTGACTGGCCGAATCGCGCCGGAATGAGGCTCGCGTACGCTTCTCTATCCGATGGCCTTCTTTTTGTTTCCAAGAAAACGCTCTTTCGTCGATCAACTTCGACAATTAGAGAAAATACCGCCTTCTTTTACGAAGTTTTATCGACATTCATCATCAGTATCGTTAAAATAGAAATCAATTGTTCAATGATGCAAAGTCTTTTCAGCAATAATTTCTATATTAATTAATCAACGTTACAAATATAATCTTTATCTTTTATTCTTTCTATTGGTTATGTAAACACTAAAAAGAGCTCTAGTTTCGTAGCTCTAGTTGTAATTTGATCTCGGACCAAAAAGTCCTCCCTTTCAAAATTAAAACGTATTACCAACCAACGCTGATTTTACCATGTATTTGCAACGTGTCTCGATAAATATCAAAGATCGATGCTTCTAATTCTGGACATTCAACCATAGGATAACAGCCAAAGGACCCTATCTCCCAGCATCTTCAAGCAAACTTCTACAGAAATTCGTCTTTAATCAGAACCCTTTCCTTTAATTACCAACAACGCTGCGCTGTACTCTGATCGTTTGTCAGGAACGAGTCACGAGGAGGGAACGAGGGTACAGAAACATCGAAACAAACTCCAGAGGAAGTGAAAGAGAGAGAGAGAGATAACGAAACGAAGCTGAGGCTCGTTTACGGGTAATCGAAGCGCAACGATAGCGTAGCGAGGAATCTTTCAGGCAGGACACGTCGACATCGAGTCGAGGATTCATCGGAGCGAGAGTACCGGCGCACGGTTGAAAAGGGCGAGGAAAAACGTGGAGAGCGTGGAATTAGCATATGTAAAAAGAAACAGAAGCGCACGTACGACGAGAGCAGCGGAGACCAGCAGGGAAAATAATGTTTAATCGGTAGAAAATCTCGGTGCAGTCATCCGCCGTAGAACTGTTTCTCCCTCCTTTCGCCAACCCGCTCCCACCATCGTGTCTCCTGCGTGATCCTTTACTTGAGAGAGGGCTGGATTTTTTAATTTTTAATTGGGAAAAAACGTCGCTGAGGTGGTCGCACGGAGGGGCTCTCGCTGGATTTCGACGACGACGTTCCCAGCCCCCGCACCGGCGAACACCAGTGCTGATGTTACGCTGCCGATTTCTTGATGCCAGACGATTCTTTTTACGGATTATAGCGTTTGCCCGTTCGACACGATGAAATACCTGATTGGGTATTCGCGGTACGTGTAAGAGAATAAGGCTTGAAGTAAGAATAAGAGAATTAAATTTCAGAGGGGTGATTGAGAACTTCATAGAGAACTTGGGAGAATATTAATTAAATTACTCTATTAAAATCAACGCATGTTGCATGGAGGGTGCAGAAGCTAAGTGAAAGCAGTATCTTTTAATAAAGATGATTTGATGTCGTGAAAACGTGATTTTCTTACCAAAATATTCAGTTACGTAATAATAATTCTATTATAATTACATAATGTTTACGTATTGATAGATTTCATAATTATATTATAACGATCACATTGATACATTTACGTACTGATATGATTCTATATTGATCACACTGATGATAATTGTAATTGTAATGATTAAACTATGCCAGTTTACTGGTGGTTTGGTGTATTTATATAGCACAAGTGATTTCTGAAATCACATTATAGGTGACATTAAAAAATATTATAAAATATTCTCAATGAATTAAATGAATTAAAAAGATTTTACTTCACATCATATTTCACCTAATTCTTCAAGTTAATGCTACAGTTAATTCCATAAGTAAGACTCGTAAAAGTTTCTCGTAAATTCTTCGTCCAATTGTCATTTGTTGAAGCATGCGTATTTTCAAAAATTCTTTCAATAAAGAAAAAATAAAATATTCCTTTCAGCAATTAACATTCTATATCTGGTTATCTTGCGGAATTGTAAAACAGTGGGTGCTCCAGATTCTACGAGGGACGGAACTTACACTCGACTCTCGACTATATTCCAACGAACTCTGAACTCTGTAACACTGAACTCTTAAGTTCGAAACGCGTGGAAATGATTTAATAAGTCGTAAAGACCGGTCGACGTTGAAGAGGGTCGAGGTTCTTTTTCATAGACCTCGAGATCCCGCTACTCCCCTATGATCGCTGGAACAGCTGTTGCGACCATCGTTGCCGAAATTTCGCTTCGATCGAGCATGACTTACACCGTCCGCCTCCCCTCCCCTCTCCCCATGTTCTAATTAATTGCCTTCCTTTCGTTCTTGCTGTCAAAGTGGATTTCTTTCGAAGAAGTTACCAACCCTTAAGTAACCAACGTGTTTAAGAATACACCATGTGCTTAAACTTGTGGCAATATTTGAGGAATATCGATCGAGAAAATCAGGCGATATCCTTGCTAGGAAAAGGAAATTCCAAGAACTTATCGAATATTTTTTATCTTTCACCTAGGCTCTATCTAATTTTATAAAAATTCAAAAAACTCTCAAAAGAGCTACATCATGATCTCGAAAAATCTTCAAAGAACCTTCAACATTCTAATTGTTATTATTAATTTTTAATTCGTTGATAACGAGAAATGTTCTAACAATATCACACTGACGATTGACAAGGAGAATCTTTAAAGAAATTTGCCGGCTAATTCTCCAATCTTCGAATTTCTATTTTATTAACAGTAAGAAATCTTTCAAAAATGTCACAAAGATGGCTAACATTCGAAGAATCTTCCAATCATTGATAATTAATTAATACCAATAATTTCTACACTTTAAAACTCTTATAGAGAAATTCTTAAACTTCTCGCTGTTAGCTGATTCCCTGTCCGGGAATACGGACAAATTTTCCAAAAAATTTCGGGGAACCTCCGAATCCTTTTTATCCTTACCGCCCGTCGCGAGTCACCAAATCAGCCAAATCTCGAAGAGACGTACGGAAGGGAAGGGTTGTCGAGAGAGTCGCGTGAATCACGGTCTGAAACAATCTCGCTAGTACCATCGGCACGAGGAAGAGGAAGCAACGAGGACCAGCGGCGAATCCATTGCGCGAGGACATCGGTCAGGATCTGGCCTGTCGATAGTTGCAGCTTTGCCTCCGGATTCTGCCGCCTCCGGCTCCGGGGGGTGGCCCCCTCCCCCCCGAGCACGTCATAAAACACAGGTAACTCCGGTATTTATGTCCGTCGTTTTTACGGGCGTCGCTGGCCAGCCGAACGGGCACACAGGCGCGCACGTCTCGCCACCGCCTCGTGATTCTCTCCTAGGCAACAAGAGAGAGCTTCGCGCTAATCCCTGTCGGGGAACGAAAAGGGGTGGCCGAATGATATACGCCTCTGCGCCGCTATGATAATATCCCCTTGCCCCCCTCCTCCTGTCTCTATCCTCCTCCTGCAATTCCGACCGGCACCACCCTTTTGTTTCGCGACTACCTACCACTCGGCTGACTCCACGCCACTTTTCTTCCGCGAGGACTCCCGCTGCGGACTCTCGCGCGTTTTCAGAGAGATTCGGAGACGTTCCTTTGGAATGTCCGTAGGTTCGAGAATATTTTCGGACTACTTCGGACGATAAGGGGAATTCTAGAGATTAAGACGTGGAAGCGTAGTTGAAAGAGAGAGAAAGAACTTTGAAACGTATTCATATTAGTTGTTAATTTTTTTTTTCTTGAACTATTTTCGAAGATGTGGAAATCACGAGGATAATTGTTAATTTCAGGAACTTCTGTGGAAAGCGATACGACGCAAGTCTATTTAAGATACTTTCATTGCTTTTCTAGTGCGAATTCCTTTGTTTGTGAATTCTTAAATGTAGGAAATTTTAGAGAACAGTCGGACAGTTTGTTAATATGTTTTTTCTATTAATTCTTCTATCTATAGAAGACTTCTTCTTTAGAAAATATAGAAAGCGCGCTAATAAAATAAAGATCTATTTAAAGAGTTCAGTGTATTTGAAATACATTGTCACGTATGACTGGATTTATTTAAATAATCGATGCTATTTTCTTTTGAAGATTAAACAATTGGGAACTATGAAAAATTTTCGAAATTCTGATAGTTCCTCTTGTTTGAGTTTAAAATGTATTCACTGACTGTTAATTTCTCTATTATTCGTAATTATTAAACAACATATCTATACACGTTTACAAATTCTTAAGTATGAAGACTGAGAAATTGTGATTAGATAAAAATCTATTTGACAATTCTTAATTTTATATATATATATGTATGTATATATGTCTTCAATTCTTAATTATTAAATCGAAATTATTATGTTCCGTGATATCCTCTAATTGTAAGTACAAAACTTTGAGAACTATAAGCTTCTTTAAAAGATATAAAAAGAAAATCTATCTGACAATGAAATGCGTATGTTGATTTGTTGATCGTTAAATAGTTCTGATAAACTCGTTAAATTTTTTTATCGACTTTAATCATCAAACAAACTTAATGTTATCTCTTAATTAGGTACGAAGACTAGATAATTCCATCAATGTTACAGCAGTACAATATTGCACTTATATGCGGTTAGTCCTGTTGTATTAGTAAACCTGTTGTATTAGTAAAATTAAAACATTCTTAAAAACATTCCCATTACTACAGCATGCATCGAAAATGTCAATTAGCTGTCGGAAGTTGAAATTATTCTATACTAAATCCTTCGTCTTCTTCAAAATGTATTTCATACCAATTAACATTCTTTTTAACATTCTTCAAAAAACATTTTCTTCAAAAAGAAAAAAAAAAAGAAAAAGAAAAAGTTAACTCGAAAAAAGATATTTCTCCTACGAACTACAATAATTTCTCAGTCACTCCCATCGAACATACAAGAAAGAAATGACTCCTCTCGCGATTCAGTTAAAAGACGACGAGTAGAAAAAAAAAGAAAAAAAGAAAAATCAAGAAGAGGAAGAACAGAGCAGAGTGGTGATTCGATTTTTTGCGAACAACGCTCGGTGCCGGGAAATCATTCCTCATCCGCATTCGCAGTATTAAATTGGCATGGCGAAGCCCGCGAGCGAGCATGGAACAAATATTTACCCCAAAATGGTCAGCGAGCACGGGCCACGTGCAAAATAACGGAGGCGAAAAAACGGGGAAAAATGTACACGGAATCCGTATATGAAGCGGGTCGCTCTCGTCTCTTCGCGGTATTATGCGCGATACACGATGTGACTCGCCTGCAAACATCATAAATTTTCCATTTATTTAGCAAATCTGTTTACCCGGCCTCCGTAGATGATAACGATTGTTATCAGTGTGTTATCGGTGATCGGTGATCGCCATATTTTCCAGCAGACCGCCTGAAAAACCCGTGACCATCGACCGTTTTGTTAAACGCGGAAAGTACCGGCGAACGTATCATGGTCACAGCTAGAAATTGTTCTGTGGAAATCGCGAATTTTCACGAAATTCTTGCTCCTCGCCGTACCGATAGAGTTTGATCGTTGAAGACACGCGTGATGTTAATTTCTTAAATATTGGCATCGTTATTAGACTGTGAGCTTTTAAAAGGTTCATAGGAGATATTCAGAGTGAAAAATTGATGTAAATATGCAACATTAGAAAATATAATATATTGAAATATATTGTAATAAATATATCGCGTCTGAAAGAATTTTCTAGAGACTCTACTTTCTTTCATTATATTTTCGAAAATTTCTATGAAAATCAATAGCAAATATAAATGATTGGCTATGATGATTTAGAATGTTAAATTGGTTAGAAATTTTTAATTAAATTTTGCCACTATCCACGCACTAATTTCGTTATCCAAAATTTTTATTATCTAACAATAAGACAAATTACTATAGTCGTGTATAACTTTGTAATACTGGAGGATAATACAGTTTTCTAAAAAAAAATTTATAATTCTCTCGGTTAGATTAAGTTTGTAATTATTTCAATTTATGTTAAATCTATGTCTTAATTTACTTTATCTTTAATTATTTATAAGAATTTGAAATTGACTTCCGTCGATGAGAACTGATTTCTCTCGCTTCAGATTGTTTGTAATAATTTTTGGAAATCCGTACTACAAACTGCAATTTCGTTGTTTCAAATTCAGACGAAAGCAATGTCCGTTTATATTTCTTTTTTCAAGTTTTCCAACTTCTTTCGACATTTTATTATCGATTTCCTTTTTAAAGTGATAAAAAGCGTGATAATATTTGTTTTATCCAACATCGTTCGTTTTTAAAAATACGTTATTTATAAACGAAGTTGATTTCTGTTGATGAAAACCGATTTCAAACTCTCTCTGTAATAATTAAAATTTTCGAAAATATCTTTAACGCTTTGCTTATTCTCAGAATCAGATACAGAGGAAAGTGCATGGATAGAAATTATTCTGGACAAAGTAAGAAAAATCTGTTTAGTTATAAGAGAAAAAGACAATTGATTCCAATTTAAAATCTGACAACTAATAATTGTTATAAATAATTCTTTGTTGCAAAATACATAAAATAAAATTTTCAAAATATAAATATATGGATTCAAGTTAACACGATGTTACAGAGGATTAACATTTATTTGCAATAAAACAAACGTCATTTCCAGAGTACCATAAGAGTAAACTCCTCCAATTATTTGAAATATCAAAAAAATGCTTCTAGCCGAATGAAAAAGGACTGACAAAAATAGTAACATAGAGAGTTAAAAATTTATTCGAGATAAAGCAAAAATCGTTTCTTAACTTTGCCAATTGTTCGAATTTCTATACACTTGAGAAACTTAAGAAAGAGCAGACAAAGATTTTTCTTGTTTCCTTCAGAGCAACGCAATGATATACCCGCGATACCATAGTGCACAGTCTACTCATAAATCGCAACGTAATACGTACGCGCATACTAAAGGATCTTGGATTTAAAACGTGCGATCATTTGTTGGTGTATCGTAACGTCGGTGAAGAGGAACTACGTCAGAAGGGAATATTTCCGGCAGATTGGAATATCGGAGTTTCCCGGACACGTGGAAAACAATCTTGCATGATCCGTCACCCTCATAGAGGTTCTAGAAGCAAATCGTTGCGTTCGGCTGGTAGTTAGGGGCTGCCCGTAATACAGTAATGAGGGCTTACTGCCATGGAAACCAAAGCCGCTTACAGCCAACCACTCTACTCTCAACCACCCCCTTGCCACCCCTTTTTGTCTCTCTCTCTCTCTCTCGATCTCGCTTTCGCTCACTCTATCGCTCTGGACCGTGCTATTCTCTCATTTCCTATATATCCGCGATATCCTTCTCATCCGACGAGTTTCGCGAAAAAATTGTGAAAAACGCTCAAACGGACCTTCATTGTTTCTCGACGTTGGTTCGCTCATTTTTTTTTTTTTTTGCCCAGCACACACCGGGGAAAAGAAGTTCGAGAGAGAAGCGGTAAGAGGTCTTATCTTTTACCGGTGGATGTTGGTGTAGGTTTTTTTTGGAGAAATTTAGATTGTGTTTTAGATCGTGCGTGAATTTTCGTTCAGTGGGTTGATACAACTTGGTTTGATTCGCGAAGATCGAGAAATGGTTCGTTATTAATTCAACTAAGGATATTTCGAAATACACACGATGTTTGTAACGTGATATATCTGAAATGTTCTTTTCTGGATTTAATTTAGTAGATAGAATAATTTTGTTAAAGTACTATTCTTTAGATTCTTGCAAACATGTGAATTTGCATAAAAATCTGCTTCGTTATTATATTAAACAGAGTATATGATATAAATGATATTAATTTATAAAAATCAATGACTTCGATCAATTATTCTATAAAAATTATTCTATAAAAATTTAAAGAATTATATAGAATTGTGTAAAAGTTTAGTTTGTGTAAAACTTTAAATGAATAAAAGGTTACAGAATAGATAAATATGTCATAAGAAGAAAAGAAGATCTGAAATTTAAATAAAATATATTTGAGATACAGATACTCTTTTTTCAACTATGTTTGACTATTTTAAGAGGCACTCAAATTATCAAAATTTACAAAACTTTATCAAACTAGTTTCCAAATTATTATATTCAAAATTCATTTGCAAAATACTTAAAAAATCTATCCCTCAATTAACTTTACAATTTTTTTGTAAATCTTAAAAATAATTTAAAGAAAAAGAAGATACAATATGAAATGAACATCTTTTCCAAATTTCCGAAACACCTGTCAGCCAGTTAACTTCATAGTTATGTTTGTAAATTTCTAAGATAAGGGGAAACCACTTTTCATAAAACCTTCGCCCTGCATTTCACACCCCGTCACAAAAGGGCATCAAATCAGAGAACAACTTGATCGCGCTGAAAGTGGCATCCACCCCTCGATCTTCCGTCTCTCCCTTCGTGAAGATGGAAATATTTTCAAATTTACGTGCTCCGCTCGCCGATATCTACAAAATGTCGACGATTCCCAACAAGCGGGGGTGATCCGCAAAAGAAAGAAAAAAAAAAAAGAGAAAAGAAAAGAAAGAAAAATACGAGCTGGCATTTAAACCGCCGTTTAAAGGACGAATCGTCGATGTGTGCGTGTCGCGTTTTAACCGGAAGAAGGTCGATATCGCGCCAGACCCCGCAATTTCCTTTTCCAATTTGCCATAAACAAGTCGACCGGCCCCCCTCGTTAACCTACGCTCGTCACTGCTCTCTTGAAAGTTGCTCTCGCGAAGAAAGAAAAAGACGGCGAGGAAGAAGAAGAAGAAGAGGAAGAGGGGCGAGTCGGTCGAATTAAAGGAATTAAAGGACGCCTCGTTACTCGTATCTTTCGATCCTCGCCACCCTCTTGATCAGAGGGGGGGAGTGAAAAAAAAAGAAAAAACGGGCCAGTTCCGAAGGGAAAACGATAGAACGCGGGGTAAGCAAGTTCCTTCTTCTTCGTTGGCTCGGTCCATGAGTCGCGAGAGGAACAGTTTGCATTAAGAGCTCGTAATGACGGTGATTATTAGGGTGCATTATTCAACCTCCGACCTATGGGCCCCTGATCTTCTTTTTTCTTTCTCTTTTTTTATTTACGGCTTACGATGAATAAAAATAACAATTTGAATTCATATATTAATAATTTGTATAGTAACGGAAGATAATGAATATTAATATATATAATGGAAATTGTATAATGAATATCAATGCTAACAAGTATTACGAATATCCATTAATTTATATAATGAAAATTACGTAATGAGTTATATAATGATTACTGATAAATATCTACTGATTTCTAGGATTTATATGTATATCAATAATATAAATATTAATTTATGTGATAATTAAAATTGTCGAAAACCTTTTCCTTTCATAATTTCACACTATATCATTGACGTGCTTATTAATTTAATATCGTGCGATGTTAATTTAACATTAATTTAGTATAATTTATTTTAATTTAAGACGTAAAGGCATTTCAATGAAAAGAATGCTTTCAATCTACCATACATCATGTATCACAATATACGATCATGTGTTTTTACATTCACATCCTTTCAGTCAAAAAAAAAAAGAAAAGAAAAAAAAAAGAAGAAGAAGTTAGAAAGTTTCCACACCAAGATCTCAAACTTGTATTAAGAGTATTCATAATGACGGTGATTATTCAACTCTAATCTACGATTCCCCAATTTTCCTTCTTATATATATATATATATATATATATATATATATATATATATATATGTATATATATCTCCCTCTTTCTTCAGTTTGTCGAACGAACGGCTGAATTATTAAGTCGCGGGAGACGGGAATTAAAAAATCTGCGCGACGACGACCGGCCGAGATATCGGTAGTCGCGTCAGTAACGACGACACTGTGTTTGCCGGTTGAATTAAAAATGAGGATGAAACGAAGGGGGACCAGCTGGCACTGCTCGCCTCGCGTCCGAGGAAAAACGAGGCCATCAGTCGGCCCACCACCTTAATGTACCGACTACTGAATGATTTAAGACGCCACCCTAGCGAAGAAGATTTCGCCCAGCGAAGGATCCGCTACGGTTGATCGAATTTTTTCAATCGCTCTTCCCGTGGACCCCCGCTTAATTGTCTGCTCGCCTGAAGACCACTCGACGCGCGAGGGATTCCCGATGGGAGTCGGAGGAATTGAGAGCCGATGGTTAGATCTCGAAAAATTTTCTTCTTTCCATGTCCCTTTGGATACCTTTTGTTCACTATAGTTCTGCTTCTTCGGCGTTGCAGATGCTCGTGAAAGTATTCGAACATTTGTTGGGATCTTTTGCAAATCTATCTGTTTCGCGAAACATTTTCGGAATTTTCGGATGACGATCGCTTTATGATGTTCTGAACATTTTATTCTCGACTGTAGTTCTTCTTCCTTATTATTATGGGTGGTCATGAAAGCTCATGAAATATTTACAGAAAGATTTTGCGAATGTATTATTTTATTAACATTGTAATGAGAATTGATCAAGTTTGGAACTAAACTAAAAATGTATATAGAAATTGCAAGATATTTTTGTTTCTTGACTGTAATAAATACAATAAATATATTGCAAATTCTACATTACATTTTCAGATTGGTTTCGAAATTTTTTGTAGCTACATCTCATTATATATCAATGATATTTCAAAGTACTTTATATGAAACACTTATATATATAAAAATATACAATACATAAAAATCATTATATGATAAACGTTCAAATACTCGCTAACTCCATATATATCGAAATTCATGAAAAAAATGACAATTATAAATGCTATTCGTATAAAATAAAGTAAAATATAGTTCAGTATTCGCGATAATGTCCTTTTACGATAAGTAATATAACAACAGTCGTAATATCTTTCTATAATAAAAAAAATTAAAAAAACACTTCTGAAAAGATATAATTCTTCTGAGTGTGAGGTTTGAATGAGTATGAAAATATTCTTCGAAACGAATAAGAAAACTATGAATAATAAAATGTAGAAGTATCTTACCTCTACCACTTCTCCCGACGAACCTGAGATCGTTGAATTTCGCCACCTGGTTCTTCATAACCGCCGTGGAATTTCGCAGTTCCGCGCAGCAATTTTCATCATTTCCGGCACGCACTGTCACCAGAGTTCCATCACCGACCTCGCCCAGGGCTACCACTTTGAACGCTACCGGAAGTGTCTTGTTTGACCGCCAATGTGCTGGTAGCACCGTACAGACCACGTGCGGGGAGCCTGTTGACAATTACCGATCGATAAATCGAATAGTAATTAATTTACGGAATTAATATAGAGAATTCATTTTATGATTCTAATTCTCTTACGAGTTAGATTGAACTGAACGTAGAGAACGTGAAGGTTAAAATTTAAAAAAATAATTGTTGAATTATTGTTTCGTCGATAATAGATCTGTGATATTAAAATGCAATGAAACTGAAATTGAAATTCAAGGAATTTGCTTTTTTTAAGCAAAAATCAATTTTGTTATATATTTTCGTACAAGTACACGAAATCTTAGAAACTGTCTAAACTATTAAACTTTTGCTTGTTATAAACCTCAAATTGTTAAATTTTTCGACAGTAAACTACTAAATGAACGAAAATAAAATCCAGCAAAGAAGAATTGTGAGCTCTTTTGAAAAATAAAATTAAAAGAACCATGCTTTCGAACCTCGAACCGATAACTTCGTATTTGAACTCAATTGACTTAGAAATAAATTATTAGTGTCAAATAAAATTTTTAAAACCATTAAAATCTAATAGATCTAAGAATTATCAGTTCTTCTATAAAAAAAAAAAGAAAATTAAGAAAACTACGAATATCAGAAATTACTTAAATGTTAACCTTAATCTTAACAATGAATTACCACACAAAAATATGAAGAAATCTACACTTTAATTAACTCGATAGTATCAAATTGAAAGTATTTCTAGGCATAAATCACTCGACATTTCTTACCTGTTCGCACAAGTTCGCCAGGATGTTCGGCAAACAAGCCATCCAAGGTCCTTTCGGCGAGCAGATCAGCGGTGAGCGCATAATCCGGTATATTATTTCCGCCAGTGGATCCTTGTGGTGGGACCTCGTTGGCCAGGTGCATTCTTCTTCTCGACGACGAGGTCCTGGTTCTCCTGATTCTCGCGCCAGCAAGCTGATGTGTCGAGTTCTCCTGATGCTCCTGATGACCGTTTCGCACTAATCTCGGATCCGGATAGTCTAAGCCTAGAGGCCGATCCTCGGGGCGCGCATCTCGTAAAGGATTCGTCATGAGAACAGGTTCATTGGACTCTCTACCGGAAAGATCCTCCTCGCCGACGAACCTCGATGAATTCGACTCAATTTTTTTCAACTCAATCGCTCCACTATTCCTTTATTATATTATATTATATTATATCTCCATCCATCGTACGCTCAATGATAAATCGAATCTTTCTGTCTGTATTATCCCTGTCTTTTGTGATTAAAGCGATGTTCGATATATTCAGTTCGATGTTCAGCGTGTCCAATGATATATTCTATCAAGTGTATCCAATAATATTCAATGATACATTAATTAGAATATGACTTCCAATGATTTTCAACGTATCCAATGTGCTCAATGATGTTGAATGATATCTAACGTATCCAATGATATATCCAAAGACATTCAATGATTTCTTTTACTAATTTTCATTCATCACACGTTCGATAAAATATTGTGTCCTGTGCATTCAATAATACATTAACAACAATCAAAATAGTAGCCAACTCTCTCTCTCTCTAGTAATCGTTATCCTTCGCGTTCTCGATGAAAAATTGAATTTTCTCTATCTTCCTTACTTTTTTATCTTTTACAATTAAAAGTATCAAAAAGCGTCCAGTGCATCCGATAACATCCAATACATCCAATGATATATTAACAGCAACGAAGGTATACAGTGTCAAGTTCAACGTAGTTCAATGATAATTCGGCTCTCTCTGACAAGATCAGATTAATAAAGTAGATGAATGACGATGATTATTCCAGCAGCAGCTGGTTAAAGAGGGATTTCCGGTTGCCTCGGCGGCACGCGCGCAACTTGGCCGGCCCCGCGTGGCCCGCGACCCTTTGATCCTTATTTCATTATCCCGCGACGGGGCCGAAATAAGAGCATCCGTTTGCAAATTCTTCCTCTGCGTCTCGATTGCCAACTCGCGGAGAAAATTCGTTTTATTGGAATCCCGACGTCGTCCCCCCTCGACGTTTTCCTCGTTTCTTTGATCGAGATGCCGATCCCCCCCCGCTCGTCGATTCGACGGAAGCCACTCGTTGAAACTACCCTAACTGTTACTCGCGTGTCTCGTGGAATTAACGACGGATGGCCCGGTGATAATGACACCACGCACGGTTAAAAATCTGGCCTGCCAGTGCCCCCGCGGTCGATCGAAATTTATCCCACGTTTCTGTCACATCAGCACTTCTGCCCGACTATCTAACAGGTGTTAACTCTGCAGCCGAGATCCTCCCAGCCAGACCGCGGCACAAACCACACGTTCGCACATTATTCTCGCCGATGATCCTGATCTTCCTGAAGACACCAGATTTTGTTATCAAGATGGATGATTCGACGATTCACTTTTCCAACGTTTTAAAAGGACTAGAGCACTCACTTCGCGTGGGTTTTTACGAGTGATTTGAGGCTCCAATGCTCGAAGATCGAGCGAGTGTCATCAGATCAGTCATCTCGATCATTCCGCCTTTACTCGAGACGAAGGGTTCGAAGTTTCAACGGAATTTTAATAAGTTGAACGAGTATCAAATCAGTCATTTCGATCACTTCGTATTTAAGATTGGAGATTCGAGGATCTATTTTTCGAAGATTCGGAACTAGTATTAAATCAATCACTGTACAACGCACTTTTCCTAACAGTAATAGTTACGAGTAGAAAATCAGTCTAAAGCAATTTTCTTTTCACCAAATATCTCTTTCTCCGTCTCAATGACAACTTTCTGTGATCAATCTTATTCTCACCAAATTTTTCTGACTTCCTCGAAAACGCAGTAATTCAAAAGAGAATTATAAATTACAGTAGGTAAACTGTGAAGTACAACAGCAGAAAAGAAGATGTGCAAAAAAGTTTTCTCGTAGCTGTCAATCCTTTCCAGTGTCTTGTCACATTCTTCTAGCTTCTTCGAAAATCTCCGCGACACTACTTCTTTAAAAATTTCTCTCAGTGATAAGAGACGAAGCGTGGAGATATTTGTTCGTAATAGTCTTCTTCACTCTTGATTTCTTCGTCGAAAATGCAGTGACACGACGAATAAAAATCATAAGTATCGCCGAGACACTTCTCCTGTAACTGTCAATCGACCAATCCTTTTCTATACGAAGCAAACGTTGTAACTGTCACAAGTACATTTCCGTAACTGTTAATCGATCAATCCTGCCTTATTGTGTGACTACTTCGAATAAGCAAACTCGCAGTTCAGCGCGGTTCGAGGAAACTCTTTCCGTGCCAGTTCTTCAAAAAAAAAAAACGTAACAAAACACAACGCGACAGGAACGAAATATTTCACCAATCGATTGTACCCCAAGATACTCCCCTGTAACTGTCGATCGATCGATCCTTCCTTGCTCTCAGTTCTTCCTTACTACACTCGCGCGACAGGTGCGGTTTGCAGTTTGGCGCGGCACGATTTGGGGAAATCGTAAATTCCGCTGGTTTCGTCGGTTGTCAGCGGTGACGCACGGTACCAGAAGGCGAGAGACACTTCTTCGTGGCTGGTACTTCGGCGGGTGGCAGCGGCAACTTCCACGGGGAAGTAGGATAGGGTGTTTAACTCGCGCGGTCTCGTTTCGGTTCGGCGGTGGAAGATGGCGGCTTCTGCGGTGGAGCCGCGCGGTGTGGTTGCGGTGTATTTTTGAGGCTGCCGCCCCCAGCCACCACCGAGACCACCCTGGCTAACCTACCCCTCCGTGCCTCTCTTCCACGCCGCCGCCACCGCCGCCTGGCCGTACTAAGCGACTGGTGGGGGTTGGTTTTTCCAAGCGGTGGGGAAAAATCTCTCTCTCCTGCTGTGCACCCTCTTCCACGATCCTGATGCTGTATTCCTGCTGATCGCCGCGGACCGATGACAACACCCGTTGCCTCTCTTTTTCCCACCGCCACGTCCCCTCTGTTCGGCCAGAGTTTGTCACCAGTTCGAGTAGAATCGCCGAGGAATGCCTTTTGCCCCTCGAAGAATTCCACCTCCACCTTTCGGGAACAATGGAATTTTCTTTCGCTTCTCCACCACCGACGGAGGCTTGCTGATGACACTTGACACTTAGTTCATCGCGAAATCGGCGCGCGATGATTAGTCACGAGGTCATGTTCGGTCGTAGCTTCGTCTGTTTCCGCGTGTCTCGAGTTATGGGATTCATTGAGGCACTGGAGGACTCCGGTTGAGAGGGTTGATCTGTCGGATTGGCGAAACGATTCATCGTCGGGCGATGGTCGCGGGACGTTGTTTAGGTACGTGGTGTCATTTCCGTGGCTTGAATGTTCGACTGTCTTTCGGAACACTGGAGCAGTGACCGAGTTATAGTTCCTTGGACTATTCGACGTATATCGTCCTTCAATTCACTTCCTGATGCTTGTAGTTTTGCAAGCAGACTGCGGATTTGGAAAATTTTGACGATGCATAACGCAATAATGAGAATATTGCGCTATGCAATATGCAAAAATATAATAAAATAAGTATGATGCTTGTTAGTTTGGTTCTTCAAAGTATAAAATTGCATAAGAATCCGCACAGTCTAATTGTAATTAAAGGATGAAACTTTCACGTTAAATATCTAATAGCTGATCTTACAAGCACTTTTCTGCAGAACTGCAGAATTTTAACTTATGCTCCTTTGCCCGGCCTTCGAGGTGATTAACACTCTAACGTCGTCTGATTTTCAATTTTAACTTTAATAATTGACGACGTCACTGTCATACGATTTTCAATTTCAACTTTAATAACTGATAACGTGACTGTGGCGTCATACTACTTTCAATGTTAATAACCAATGACGTGACTAGAGCGTATCATATAATCTTCAACTTCAATAACCAATGACTTGACTATGTAATCCTGGTGTCATGTAATCCTGAGCGGTCGTAAATTGTTAAAAGAACTCGATAGCCCTTGGTGAAAGTTACTTTCTGCAATACTTTCGAATATATTTTACACAAAGAGTTTAGAAATCAGTGTAAGTTATTTTTCATTGAAACTTACGATATCGCAGTGATTTTTGCACATTACAAGCATCCCGTAAATTTCTGAACACTTAAAAATGTTTCCACGAGAAAAATGCGAAAAATCCACGTGACAATCCGCAGTCTAGTTACAAGATTGCCTCAAAAAAAAAAAAAAAAATAATCAAATACAACACTTATATATTTTTATCGTTCGAAGTTCAAATACTCTCGAATACCACCGCTATATATACGTACACGCATACGTAGTAACTCATCGTAACTCGCGGTTATTTATTCCAAAGTCTCATCCATGCTCACTGAACGTTGAACACCGAAACACCCGCACGACTCGCCAGCGTGGTTACCAAACGCCGAAAAGGAAGAGCGAAAAATAAAAGGAAACTCGTCCTGTAATTAGTGGGCGGGATCGTTTCCACGTTGCGGTCGGCCGTCACACCGATAACGAGGTCGCCTCTTGGCTTCCTTCGAACGCCACCGTGTTCGATTGTCTTTTCTTTTCGCTTCCTTCGGTCGCCGAGCCTTCCCTGCTTCCGTCGTTCAACGACCTCCCCGCGCGAGACTGCAAAACGACACTGGGAAGAAAGGGAAAACAAAGACGGCAGAAAGGTCCCTCGTGTAGTTGCGTTTAGCACCGGAGGAATACCGGGGGTTGCGCGGCGCTTGGGGGCTCTTCGAGGGTGCAACGCGAGCGACGAGGACAGCGGGGAAGGTCGAACGAGAGATAAAGAACAGGATACTTTGTCTTAATGTAGCCGTCATACGTGCACCGACGACCGTTTTGCAAAAGGATCTTTGCCGGCGAGTCTCCGCAGATTGCGAGGGTGGAGTCTTCGAGTGGTCGCAATTATCGTTATTGCGACGCGAGAGCAGAGCGATGGGGTTTGAAAGAAAATTTAGGAATTAATAAAGGAGAGAGAGAGAATGTGTGTGTGTGTGTGTGTGTATGAGAAGTGGAAATTTAGTCTCGTGAGAAATAAATTGAGTAACTGGCGAATACGTTGAATATGTGCTACGAGGAAGAATATTTTTCTATTTTTCGATCAATTGATAATTTGAAAGAAATCTGAAGATCAAGTCTTTTATGAATGATTTTGATAACGAGAAGTTTAAAAACTGATGACGAATTGAAAGAAGCTGAAAAGAGTAAGAAACAAAATTAAATGAAAGGAATTCTGAGAAACTATAAAAGAACCGGTCACAACGCGTGAAGACAATTTTCTTCTTCTTTTTTTCAGCTTCGAAGAAATCTAAAGATCCTTACGCACATGGAAATGTTCGAAGAATTAAAGTAGGCGTAAAAATACGGAAATGAAACAGGGAAAAGCCAGAATAAACGACTCGCGATTTAAGTAGAAAGACAAATTTCTTTTTAAATTGATCACGGGTTCTATGGAAACTTAAACATCATTAAAAACTAAGATAGAAATGATGCAGATATACAAGGCAGCTTCCATCTGTTTTACACAAAAATCAATTAAATAGAAAACGAGTCGCGATTCGTGTAAAAAATGATTCGCAGTAAAAGACAAATTTATGTGATTCCAAATTTCTTTTAAAAGAAGAAATAAATTGAATGAAATTTCCTTCTTTGTAAATCAATTACACCTCCAACCAAATAAATTCGAGAAGTCGAATGTCAACGAAAAGAGAATAATTTGGAATAAAATAAATTAAACAGATATATCCCGGAGGAGTATGTAAATCAATAAATATATCTTTGAAAATTAATTATTACCTTAACAAGATAAATTCTAGAAACTGGATACAAATACCAGTAGATGAAGATTTTCTTACAATAAATTAAGTAATTAATGCAAAAAAAAAAAGAAAAAAAGAAAGTGACGAAGACGATGCACGAGAACACCACCCAATTTGCAAGACAACTTTCTTTTCGCAAATTACAGAAATGCGAAGGAAATGCAAAGATGGTTAAACAGAAGGTTGAGGGAATTAAGTATCGGTAGACAGGGGATGATTCAAGGCAAAAGGCAATCTCACCACTGGAAATTAAACTATCGGCCACGAGAATGGCATCGCGTTTCTCTTTCGACCGACGCCAGAAGACTATCGATCATGACGGATCTGTAGCAAGTTACGAGGATCCCTGAACAGGAGAGAGCACCCCATATAATTCCACACCCCTATGGGTAACAATGCAACGCCTCCGCGTCCCTAAATTGTCGAGTTCCCAAGATGCATTTCGTCATACGTTCTCGACCCTCGAGCGATACATCGCATTTTTTGGTGTGTGTGTGTGTGTGTGTGTGTGTGTTTCTTTCCTTTCCCCGCTTTTTATTTTCAACACACACACACACACACACACACACACACACTCACGGTAGACAGCGAACCGAAAGAAATGCAATAATTTCGCGATCGTCATTTAGTCGACTAATGAGGACGTTCGATCATTTATAAATATATTTCGCGTGTCATCGTCACGTATCTCGTGCGAAATTGAAAATTAACGATCACTGATCGAACAAATGAAAAATTATGAAGATTGAGAACAGAGAAAATTGTTGCGACTGATTGATAGGTTATAAGAGATTGAAAAAAAATGTAGTATAATATAATTAATTGACGGTTTCAGAGAGGAATATTGTACTTTTCTTAAGCTCAAGTATTTGGACATAATTCTTTCAGAATTGTGAAAATTTCCTGGAAACAATCGAAAAGATCGCCGTGTTATAGAACGAAGATACAAAGGTTAAAAAGTTATAATAAAGAAAATTACTGTAAAGTAATGGAGATCTACCTCGTATACTGGTGAAATTTTTGTTTGAAAAACAAAATTTTATGAAAAACAATCGAAGAAATGCATCGCGTTCTTGTAGGACAAATAGGTAAAAATTGAGAAATTGTAGTAAATTATTATAAAACAATTGACAAGATATAATATCTATCTGTTCTTTAAAATCGTAAAATTTTTGTAGAAAATACTCAAAGAACAATAGAAGAAAGTCACGTCTCTACAGAATTCTTCGCTCGCGAAAAAAGAAGAAAAATATTTCCGAGTCTCGATAGCCGTGTGTCGCGAGGGAATTTACGAGTCACGTGTACAATCCTCGCGGGGGAGGGAAACATGATTCGAGGAAAAAGTAAGATCCACATATGTTCATATACTGTAGTACTAAATACGAAAATGTGAAAAACGGCCGATAGATAGAGGATATTTAACGCGGTCTTTCGAATGTTTCAATAAAATCGTGGCTCGCGTTCAGCCAGCCAGGCAGTTTCGTTCACAAAAAAACAGATATTTAATTATATCGTTCGGTTCGACGTGATTTCGTGTAATTAAATCCTGTCTCCATAAAATTACCAGCTGTAACGGTCAAGCGACAATATTTTTCAATTAAAAGAAAAATATATTCGATTACGTGTTCGGCGTGCGTTTCGACCGGCGCGTTTCGCATCTCGCGTCTCGTTCCTCCTCATTTTTGTCATTCTTTCTCACTTTTTTTTGTCTCTGTCCTCTTTTTCCTTTTTCTGTCTCTTTCTCTCTCTCTCTCTATCTATCTATCTATCTATCTATCTATCTCTTTCCTTTTTTTTTTTTATTCTGTCACGAGTCGCTCTCGGCCTTTTGATCAGTAACGATATTCCATAACCCGCATCCGACACGGTCCACATAATCGGTATCACGGCGGTGAATGCTGGACGATTATCGACGCACTTTTCCGTACAAATTAATTGGCCCAATTATCGACACCGAACAATTACCTACTGGCGACCAATTAGATCAACGCCGGTCGTTGTTCCCGCGTTGCTCCCTGGCAAGAAATAATTGGTGCTCATGGCCCCCCCTCTTCCCACTGCCCCCCTCTACTAGTCGCGGGAAAAATGAAAAAGTCGTTAACCAAAAAAAAAAAAAGAAATAAAATTTCGCGCGCTCTGAAACCAGAGAGAACAACCGATTGCGGAGACCGGATACGATACATTCAAGCCTGATTCACACTAACGGTCAAAGATAAAGTCAGATCGTGTCAAGTCAGGTAGTGGTCAATGTCGTACGTAATCCAATAGAGTATTCACACTGATCATCAAGATCATTAATAATCAAGACAGCGGTGTGGCACATGGTCGTCAGAGACTGTCGACAATCGAAAAGATGTGTTTCTCACAACGAATGTTTGTGGAAAATTGTGCGAAACCAAAATGAACGAGATAACGAAATTCTGTGGATCGAAATGAGAATAAATTTCGAATTTCTTCCTAGATTCTGAAGTGTCCCGAACCATCGTCTTGTTACTCGTAGTAGCAATATCCTCTCATCAAAAATTAATGCGATTTTTTCTGGCTAATTGGAGAACGACGTTGCTCCCTCCTCTCGAGTAAACGAACAAAAATTGAAAAAGATTTCGACGAGATTCGATTGATTACACCCGATCTCCACTTGTGTGTGTGAACGCGTTTATAGTAAAATCCTAGATCGTGATCCGACCGTATCTTTGACCGCTGCCAAGAATTGAAAATCGCCTTAGGAATCGATCCCGATCACTATTAACGAACGAATATACCCTCTAACGTTCACCCACTTCCTGTCCTTCACTTCTTCCACCAACTGCAACTCACGATTAGTTGAACACGATCCACGGCTACAGTCCACGCGATCGTACGGACGCAACGCGAGACATCTCCGCGCGATTCCTCGAGCAACGAGTGTCGTGACACTTTTGATTTTCACGGCCACGAGAGGCAACCGTGCCGGAGGGAGAGGGACCCCTCGTGTTCTTCTTGGAAAAGTAAAAACGGCTGGACGAGGGCACAAGATATGCAGGAAGGAAGAAGGGTTGCGGAAGCAGAACGGGTGGTAATCACACACGGTTAGCACGTGTTAGCCGGGGCCAATTGTCGAAAAAGGCCGCGGCTCGTCCTCCAAGACGAGCCACGTCTTGGGGGGACTAGGGGGTCCTTCTAGGTGAGAGGAACGTCGCGCGGGTGGAAAGGGGTTGGAAACGATAGAGGCGGCGCCGGAGGCGGGTCGCAGTTTTTCACGAGTTTGCGCATGCGGCTACTTTTATACACCCCACCAGCGTTCCCGCCACCTTGGCGTTCTTAAAGGCTTCTTAGGGTGAGTTTTGTCCCCTACAACCTACGTCAACCTCCACCCCTCTTCCCACCAAGTCTCGCGTCAGCCAGTGTACCGAGGAGGGTGGCCAGGTTTTACGCCGTTTTCCAAAGGGTTGCACCCGCGAACACGGTGCTTGCGGACGATGACAGTCTCGGTGAACCTGAGGGAAGTTGCTGCCTTTATCGTCGATTTCGATTTGCGGATTCGATCGAGTCCATTAACCGTGGAAGTCGTTACCACGGCTATGCCGCCGTTTCAGTATACGTACTGGATGATCCAGAAAATTGAATTGAAAGGAGAAGCATGAGTCGGAGCTTCTTGGCTTATTCGAGATTCTATGTATGTTGAAATGAATATGAGATAACATAACTGTAGTTAAGTAATGTAGACAGTACTTCATCGATGAAAATGTTTTATAAACTATAAAGTTGATGATATTTCTCCACATTCAAATCTTTTTCTTTTTCTTTCTTCTGATGAGTGCGATATACGAGTAATTGGGATTCGACAACTTTCTGAAACAGTTTCCATTGTATCGTAAAGTAAACTTTAATAAGAGAGGAATAAAAAAAAAATGTTTTTCTACTTCTAAGGCGATGGTTATCTTTATATCATTGCTATCATTTTCGACGTTCTATTTCAAAGGGGTTGAATTACTTTAAGGTTACTGTAAGATAAAATTTAACAAGGAAATATCTCTTTGTTTCTGAGATGATGGTGTGTAGATGTCTTCAAACATGACATTGTGTCAAAGAAATTTAGAGAAAATCACTTTACATTTTGAAGTAAGATTGTTCAAAAAGCAGAAGAGAGAAAATATCTTCCTGTTTCTAAACTGATTGTTGCTACCGTTCTGAATATTCCGTCTCGAAGGGGTTAAATCATTCGACCAGAGGGATCACGTGTAAGTATCATCGGCACAAGATTCCATGCTCCGAACTTCTCGTTTATCCTACGTAACAAGATTGTCGAGAGAAACCAAAGGAGTAGCGCTAAGGAGTTGTTGGTCCGGAGGTGGCTGAAATCAGATTAGCTAGCAGACGCGTAATCGGGGCTTCTCGCCAGGTACTAGCGGACATCGCATACCTCAGTGAAACTGCACCGTCTGATTATCAACCTGTCCTCGTAGAACAATCCTCGTAGTTAATAGAAAAATTACCCAGAAAAATTCTAAATCGTCTCTTGTCTTATGAATTTTCCTGAAAAGTTCTAGTCTTCGATGTCAGAAAAAAATAATTTATCCACATACGCTACCGACCATAAGTATTAAAATATTTATTGTTGGTCGTTATATTTGAATCTTCTGAAAGATTCAAATTAATTGCAGTCAACTTTTCTACGAATTTGCATAATTTTTATCAAGGTAAATTTCAGAGAGAATTTAAAAGAAAATAGTTTCTGGAATTGCCTTTTTTGCATTCTAATTTGTAGAATTGATCAACAATGGCCTTTAAAATTCACTTGGTGAATTTTAACAAATTTTATTTTGTTTAACATCTTACATCGTAACACACGTATATTGTAAATGCATAATACCATAATTAGAAAGTAGAATTAATGAAAAGCATCCAATTTCTATTAAATCTCGACAAGTGTTCTAATACTTGTATATAACATGTGTGTGACAACTTGGACTAATGTTTTAACGAATCATCGGTCTTAATTGAAGTGCCCAACAAAATTGGAAAGGAACGCAAACTATAAAAACGAAACTCCTAGTCCTATTCATTTGTAATTTAGGGAATATCTATATTTATAAAATTTCCAGCCTCAAACCAAACCAAACCAAAGTTAACGAAAGCACTATATTCAAATTCGTGGATTTTATTAAATCTTAGAAGAATCAACGCAAACACCGTGATTTCTCGGCATAACGCGATCCACCTCCGCGTATGCGGAGGAAAATTGCCGAAGGAAAACGCAGGGGCTTATTTTTCGATAGGGGTTACAACCTCGGGACGGTGATGGTTAGGGGCGAGAAACGGAAGACTGGTGGAAGAAAGACAGCCGGAGTCGCGGAGAAAATAAGAAAGCAAATTACCTAGCAGTCACCTACCCCTCGGGGTGAGGTGTCGATATGACATGTAGGGAGACAAGGGACCTACCGGCTGGCAACCCCTGGGGTTTATTACAAGGGTGGAATCAAATACACCGGGTGTCAAAAAATGAAACGCCACCCTACCGCGTTCTTTCTGCACCCTCCCATCGGAGAGACTCGTCCAGAAGGGATGAGGTCACGGTAACTTACGGAATGGTGGCAGGGGTTGCAATGTTGTAACAGAGTCGGGCCTCGGATGAGGTCTTCGCGGGCTGGCGGCTTCGGATTCTTCCTTCGTGAGTCTGCTAGTCGGCCATTCAGTCGACTAATAATTCCATCGTTTCTACAAAAATTTATTTCGCTCACTGCTGTAACTACTACGCTTCGTGTTATTTTATTGATTTACGGAATTTTAGAAAGTCGAAGAATTGAAATGTAAAATTAAAAAAAATTACAAAGGTTAAAAATCATTGCCAACTAATAATTTTCCCCCATGGTCTGCAGACATCTTCTCTCGCTCTTCCTACTCTGTCAATCAATTACTAATACGTCTACTAATATCTTCCAAAAATTTAATCGGATCTATAATTTCAAACTCTCGTAACTCGTTGCAACGATAATATTAAAACGCTGGAATCTACGCGAAGAACGCTGCGCGCCGATTCGAACGCTTTCTCGCCTCTCTATCGGGAATTTTATAGAAATAATCAATTCTGTCCCCCAGCTTATTACGGAAAATCGTTGTCTCTCGCGAAGGCATCGGTAGGGGCGAGGTGTAAGGGGATGGCATCGTCACCCCATTTGCCGGCTTCGCGCTCTTGTTTGTTTCGTAATCTTTAAGATCGGAAGGGTTCGAGGTTCTCCCAGTTCGCCTGAGAATCTATTGTCGAACTTGCTATCCTGTTCCCGTTGACGATTCACTGATAAAGTCGATTAATTACCATCGAACGAGTAGCCACGAGAATTCAATTCTAACCGTCTCGATCAAAGCTTGAGAAAAATGAAATTTTCCCTTGGCATTACAAGTTTATACGACGCAGATGTCGTTTAGAGTGGCGGACGATTTATTTTCATCTTTCTGGAAGAAACTTCTTGCGAAGAACGAGGGGAGGAAGCGAATAGTGATTAAATATTATGACCAGCGCGCGATCTTCGAGAACGCGTCAACGAAAAACGTTACTTAGGATAATTAAAAAGACTTTTTGCCGGTGGAATCCGCAGCGTGGACTAGCGTCACGAGAACAGAATTTTCCCATTCGAGTGGCCTGATCGCTTTAATCCAATCGTGTAGAGAGATTCATGTTCTGTTTCATCGTCATTCATCTATTACGTTTTCTGGCGGGGATTCGATTTCAAATAAATTTAAAGGTGAAAATCTGTTCAAAAATTTGAAAATGAAGTTATATTTTCTACGTGGGTCTCGTCTCGGATAAATTGTAGGAGAATTGCAGAGCATAGAATATTTTAATGTTCTAGAAAGTTAATATCTTCAACGAACTTAAATAAAATTACAAAATTGAAGTAAAATCGTTCTTAAGAAATAACCTGTAATTCAATCAATCTTATCAAATAGATTGTGAAATATAAACGGTTCACATCCTTCAATATAATACTATTTCTTTTTTACATTTTCAAAGATTAAAGATTAAACAGATTAGACTACTTACAATTAGAATTGTTCTCTGACAATTACAAGCACAATCTCCTGGAAGTTAGACCAGCAACACAGAATGATCCACGATGAAAATGTCTCGTAGACGATGGTAATGTCGCGTTGGACGTGGAAACGAGGGTCCGTTAGCGTCAAGAAACGACTCGTCACACGAAGGGTGCACATCCATACACCCTCTTCAGCCAAGTTTCTGAGCAACCTTCGATTACCTTGGTTACGCTAAAGTTCTGCTCTCTACGAATCCGCTTCATCTTCTTCTTAAAACAGCTAATTAGATTGCAGTTAAATACTAGAACGACCTGCTTAAGCGTAATAATTATTTTTAACTCTACGGGAACACCTATGGGAACTTTGAATATATTACATGTGTTATGTAAAATATAATATTAATATTGTAATACTTATTCGTTAAGTTTCAAGCAAATTTAAAAATGTACATTTCAAGAAATTTTAAGTCAAATCAAGTCACATACAAGCTACAAAAATAGACATCATTGCAAATATTAACTAGAAAAATATTCAAATGGAATAATAATTACAACAATAAGCTTTAATGTTTTATAAAACTATCTTCAACACTTAAAATGGTTGCTGTATGTACACTGATTTTTTATTAAATATATGTTTGCAATATCTTATAACTTTTAGATACATTTTCAGCTTGCTCAAGAGATTTTACAGAATAAACATAATATATATATAATATACACATAAAAGTTTTTCATGATAAGTATACAAATACTTTTGCGAGTCATTGTAGATCTATATACTCACGTGTATTGTACACATTAATATAGATTATTACATATTCTTCTTGGATACTAAGTAAAAAGAAAAAAAGAGAAAAAAAAAGAAAAATAAAACAATCCATCTGGTTAACCGTCTAATTTTTCTGTCAATATCAGAACCTTCTTTTCCCACTGCCACGAATAAGAGATTCACGTTGGAGTTATTCGTGAAACGAGACATCCCATTTCCATGCAAATCGTCCGGGCCATAATTCCAGTAGGTTGAATCTGGAAAAAAAATTACAGCATCTGTAGTTAGTTCCGGGCGGGGGATCGCATTTCAAGTATATACGTTCCACTTATTTCTTTCTGTAGGTGTAGAGGATATCGCGTCCGGGAGCAATTCCATTATCAACGATGACTTCTGTGTCGCGGATCGGTGTTCATCGCCCGCGCATATCGATCCTGACGCTCGCAGCTGGACTGATATCGTGCTCGATAAAGCGAAAGGGCAGCTGGTGCCGCAAGACCTTGAAGACCAACGGAACCCCTCTTGGGAAATGATACCACTTTGCAAGGAGCGAATGGAAATGACCCTGGGATCGCCTCCGATTCCAGCTCGCCACTCTCTTGGGTCGTTCTTGGTCAGAGACGATGACGATTCCGAGGGATAGTGTCACGGAACTACCCTGATTAAGGAGCGGTCGCGTTCCGGCCATCCCCCAGTCCACGTAACTCTCCGCATGCGGCCGTTCGATTCTTTGTAATTGCCGTGCGAAGTGTGCTTCCATTTCTCTACCGGAGAAATAATTATAGTGCGAGTTGAAAGCTTGGAATGACCACGGAGCAGGGATGGAAAATACATTGTACTTTTCATTTTATGAAAATTCCATGAAATTATTTATTTAATAGATTATTATAGTATATTAATTATTTATTTATTTAATAAATATTTCACAGTATATATATATATATATATATATTCTTTTATAACGTTTTTAACAGTGACAATCTTCTGGATCTGAATTAATTAGATTGATAGTAATAAATAGACTGATGAAATTATATTGAATTATATTATAGAAATTATAGAAATTATTCAGTTATATTGTTGAATTATATTATCGGCCAGCTTGTTGACTCGAAATTTAACGAATGAATGAGTAAATCCATGGTTTAATAAATAAGCAAATCATCAGTGCAAACGAGCCAGTTTCCTAAACCAGGCTATACAAAGAAGAATTAACCGAATCGATTGTATCGAAGAAAAGCGAATCGAGCTATGAAAAGAGAAGTTTCGAACAGCGAGGCCTTCCGCTAGTGACAGTTTATCAAATTGCAGGGCAGCCGAGCTTGCCCCTAAAGGGATGTAAGGGTCGTAAGGTGGAACGGTGGTCGGAGGGGGGTAGCTTATTAGAGCCACGACAGCAGCCCCAGCTCCACCTTGAAACCTCCAACCAACCGCCATCCTGCCGTGAGTCTTACCACCTTGCTTCCTTCCATCCAGCCGTCGCCTTCCTATCTTCAACCCGGCTACCTTTCTCCTCCCTCACATCTCCTCTTTTGCTTCTATATAGTTGAAGCAGCGTAGAAACGTGGCTCGACATAAAGGGTCGCCTGGGACCGTCGTACTTGCCGCTCGTCTTTAATCTACGAGGTCACCAAGCAACGACGGCCGACTGCCATCCTCCTCCCGAGCAAATGAGCACGGCCTCCGCGAGACTCCGTTCGAAAGATTCCGAGTGTTCAGTCAGATTTAATATTCGCCACTCTCTGTTCAAAGGAGAATAGTTCTTCCTTTCTCTAGGAAACGAGGAGAGGAAAGAAAATGAGAGATTGAGACTTAACGAAAAAAATATATGCGCACGTGTATATAACGGGATGGATATTTAGAGGACTTAGAAGATAATTAATGCAACGTAGTTTTCATTAAATAGAAGTTTGTTAACAGACCAGTTAGAGCAGTTTAGTTATTACAGTGCCGTCACTGCGGATTTTTGTATGCATTTAGAAGAGATTGCAAAAATGCAAATATTTTAATTGCTAAGAGAAATATAAAACTTTTGGCTTTACTTTAAACTCTTATAATTTCGTGAAAGGAAATCATTTTGCAAATTTCATTGTAAAGAGGAGACCTCAATCTTCAAGACCATGGATAGTTATAAAAAAAAAATTTCCTCATTATATACAAAGACGTTTGAATTTGTAAAATTCTCAACAGAAAAGATACCTTCATTTATCTCTTGCGAAATATCCTTAAACATTCGAAATATAAAAATGTCTTTAGAAGAAACGAATTCAGCAGCAGCTTCAGGCTTTGAAATGAGATCAATTGAATTGTTCTACGATTACTATTTTTCATAAATTTAAAGTATCAACAATTCGTGATCAATACGTCAATCTATTAAACGAACATCATTTCATCAAAAAGGAGGAAAGTTTTCATAAAATCACTGTATCATAGAATTATGATCCTTATTTTAGGATGTTTCGCAGATTTATACGAATTTATTGGGTGTAATTCGCAAAGAATTGTCGATAATCCGTCTAGTAGCCAAAAATGGTTTTCTATCGATCCCTCGATTTGATATGAACACCGTGTAACGTACGGCCCCTTAGACCTCGTATGGGGGCTGAATTTTAAAACTACCCCCTAGAGAGAAGCGGCGAGTTGGCGCCGGCCCGTCTTTTTGAATCAGACAAGCCCGGCCTCGCTGTTGCGTGAAGAAGTACAAATCCCATAGGACCGTGTGTCGATACTTCTGTCAGCGTCTAGTCGACATGCTACAATGTTCAACATATAAGCTATCATTTATAATGGTTTTAAAACGTGAAGCATATGCGTAGAAAAGTGATCGAATGCAACGATTCACAGATAATTTATTGACTATTAGAAATAAAAATAGAAAATGCCGAGTTCAAGGCTATTATACTATGAACTCGTATTTTTATAGACGCAGTTGAAGAGATGAAATTTAAGAAAAAAAAAACTGCTTCGTCTGGTAATTGTAGGTAACTTATATATTGAATATTTTATACATTTCTGCGTATTATCTCTGTGCAATCTTGTACATCTAAATTTCCCACAAATACATAAGACTCAGCTGTCTATCTGAGAAAATAAATTCTTTATTTTTCATTCACGAATTATTAATATATTAGTTAAATATTAATATAATAACTAAATGCTAAAATAAATAACAATATGTTAAACGTGAATACGTAGAGAAGAAGAAGATACATTAAAATGTGCTCTCTAGTACGATATACTTTATGTACACCAAACATAGTTGACATAATAATATTAAACTTACTTCCATCATTAATCATGTTCGTCTCTGCTAATACTAAGAACCTAACGAAGAAATAAAGCGAGTTCCAGAATTAAGCAACAAACTATCAGTTGTAAATCCTTCGTCGCGACGTAGCAACGCGATAGGAAATACTTTAAACTCGTTCGCCGGCCAGACAGAAACTTTCAAAAGCTTTTCCTGTACATCAGTGAAACGTGCTCGTAGACTTTGTTTGACAGATCGCCTTGTTCGTTCTTTTCTTTTTGTCAGAAAACCTGCGCACGATTCACGTTTAGCCTGCCCCACCTTCGCTCCCTTTCCCAAATGTATGTCTTTACCCCGCGAGGAGAATCCTTTGATAATCCAGATTTATCTATCTCTGCCGATATAATATCAGCTACTGCAGAGAGAAAGAGGGAGGGAGAGAGAGAGAGAGAGAGAATCGCGACTTCCGCCCGTGTTTTCAATAAATCAAGAGGTTGAAAGTCTACAGCCGCGGCGCGAAAAATTGATCGTCACCGGGCAAAACCGGTTTTAAGTTTCGATGCGTGTTGCTTCGCCTCGATGGCCGCTCGGCGTTCGCGAGCGAGTAAGCGCAGCCACGCTAATCGTATCGATCCAGCACTCTTAATCCATTAATGAACTTCCCGGGCTCGTTTTACGCTGGCTACCTGGGCTTTTCGCGCTCGATCCGTTACATCCGACGTACATGTACCGTAGAACTGTATCCCCCGATCGACAGACGTGGAACGAGCCGACCTGTTTCCCTCGTGCTTCCCTCTTCGGATAGAAGCAGGTGCTGTAACGTTTCACAGTTTTCTGAAAGGCCGATCGATAACAGTGATCCAAAGAGTGATTCGTATGCTTGTTCTCTTTTTCGATTAACTGATCCCTATTTGAGTTGTATCTTACGCTCGATACAGGAAATTTGCCAGCTAACTTGAACTAAATTTGAACTCAGTTTGAGAAATTTGATTTATTTTCTTTTTTTTTTTTTTTTTTTTTTGTTTCGAGGATATTTAAAATCCTAATTTTTACTTTTTGGTATAACCTCTTTGACATCTATTCATAGTCAAAATTAAACAATAAATGTAACATAATTAAATGTAATGCAAATTTCTTGTTTTTTACTACCCTGAATCGTCCAATAATAGGCAAAGTTTGCTTAAAAAGAAAAATCCCAATTTTTCATTTAACAATCGCTCATGAAGAAAATTTGCTGACACGTCGAGGTTTGAGTAGAATAAGAACGCAAAAATTGGACGGTTAAGAACAAAATAAAATCTTGATAACAGTATCCCTTAGTAAAACAGTATAATCCTAATAGAGCATGGAATTGACAAAAGACGTTTTTTTCTCACGACAATTACTCCTGTGACTTTGTCACAGTTTTCCCTTGCTGCGTTCTGCATACGAGGATTGACTGAAATCCTTTTTTACAAAGCTGGTAAACAAGCGATAGGTCTCCCGATGCCGGCGTCCTCCGCGACGACAAATTCCTCAAATATTTATCTGTCTTTCCCTCGGAACCCTTCAATCGTCGGCGCCCCAAACGCCGCTTCCGTTTCACGCTCGCGGAGTATGTCAATCCTGACGCCTATCGACGTATGACAAATACCTCGTCCCACGACTGCTTGCACTCTCTGTCAGCCTTGACAACCGGGACAAAAGGACGTCTCGGAGGGAAGAAAAGATTCGTAAAGGGTGTCTGTCGCCAAGTCACCGCTCGCCTCGTCATTCTTGACAATCGCTTTTCCATTCCGAGGAAACGCTACTAGACACCGTACATAGTTTTCTTCTGTTGGGACGTCATCGTGAGTAATGCGGTTTCAGCGGAAGTTGTTACTATTGGACGTTTACAGAATCAAAGTAGAAAATTTAATAGAAATAATATATCTTAAATTTATTACTTAATTAAAATAATCTATTCAAAGTCAGATCTTAAAAGATACTGTCGAGCATATCTCGAAAACTAAAGCGAATTAATCAACACGTATCAAGTTTAATAAGATTAATTATATATATATATATATATATATATATATATATATATCTGTTCTGTTCCATACAATTTTCTGTGTCTTCTTATTTCCTCTTACCTGCAAAATACAACAGAACACATTATCTTCCACCCAACGTATCTTCACCCCGGAGGCTTTCAGAAGTCTCTAACAGGGCTGGAGAAACGCCTCCGGTCTGTCCAATAGATTAGGCCGCGTGTTTCTGACACACGCGACGCAAGTTCGCAATTAATTTATTTTTCCCTAGTCGGTCGTTAATTGTTAAACTTAGATGGGCGGTCGCCGGCAATCCCGCAGTGTTAGACTTCCGATTGGAAGAAAAGAGAGGAGACACGCAGTGGAACCAAGGAGCGAAAGGAACCGAGAACTGGAAGGAAAAGAGAAGAGGCTGGATGTCGAAGTGGGAGGGAACGATGACGATCGACGAAGAAAGAGGCAGCCAGCTTGAGAGGGTAGAAAATTTGTTAGGCAGGGTGTGAACCGAGAAGTTGAGGAGGGAATCCAGGCAGGAAGCCAAGACGCGACACGAACATTGGATTGGGTTACCGAGATAATTAGAATGATGATTAGGAGCGGAGCACGCCTCGTTGACCAATTCTTTCGCGCGCCCTTTCTCCGGCTGCCTTTCGAAAGATCAGCTTTCTTTCAAGGGGTCACCGGAACTGAATGGGGCGAAAGAGTAAATAACGGAACGATCATCGAATTGACAATGAAACAACATTTATAGTGTAACTCTGTAAAGAATTTTCTACCTGAATGATCTGTAAGCAAGAAAGAAAACCGAATTCGTGTAACATCATAGATGAATTGTTTTCAAGAAATCCAATCATTTTCGAAGCGTGACTAGAATTAAATGGGATAGAGTAATAAATGTACGAATTCTGTTTCTTCTTCAATCTTCGAACTTCAATCTTCTCCACTTGCTTGATATATGATATATCTATAAAGAAAAGGAGAAGGAAAAAAAACGCTGAAACTGGCCAAATTCGTGGCACATCACGAGCCACTATTAAGACGATTGGTGAAATCGCTATTGACAGACTTCGACGACGGACGTTACAACACCCCAGTGACACATTTTTATGCGCCTCAGCGTGATTGGTCGTTCAAGTTGAACCCCGTGAGATCACTTGGCTGGATGCGAGTAACCATCGTAAAAAAGAAAGGCCTAAGACGTATTAGACAGACCTGAATATGAATTACGAAATACGGTGATTCGCAAGCAGCGCGAGAGATTTTTCGTACGAGAAAATGTTATAAGAAACACGGATCAGGCTCGACTTTTGCAAAGTTCTTCTTTTCTTGGTTACATTCTGCGTACTCGACGCTGCTTAGCTCCATCCGCGTTGAAGTAGATATGAATATTTGATCGGTCCTTCAACCTTTGCCTCCTTCGCCCTCCCACAAGCCTCGCCTCTTACCTAACCCTCAGTCCCAGCTGCGGTGAATTATTTAACGCCCCCAGGGACACCAGTTACCAACATACATCTATGTGTCAGCCAGATTTTCAAACTCTTTTGTTCGTACAACTTCGTTCGAGCATATCGCATGATCAGTACGATGACGTAATTGATTCTACTCGCTAGCGCGGACTTTTGTCAAGGTCCTAAAAATTTCGATCGATTTTCAAATCAATGACGAGAGAATTTTTAATCTTCAAACTAATAACAATAACAGATTGTAAATTATTAGTTTCAATTAATGAAACGCAAGATTTTGTTGTTAATATTATAAAAAGTAAATATATGTGCCTTTCTTTATTAAAATATTTCTTCGTAATCCAACATTCATTGGCCTTTATGTGAATGAACTCACGCAGATAAATCGTGGTAACGCAAACGACTGAAACTAAATTATTGTAATTAATTATCGAGAGTAAGGCAGAAAATCAGTTTGGAATGTTTGACGCTCGTTCATTTGCAATTAAATAAGATTCGACAGAGAATAAAAGGATACTATGCAGCGATCCATGTGATGATACTTGGAAACTAGTGAAGAACCTGCAATCGATAAATTATTTACTGATCAGTGATAAGAAATATTCTGAAAATAAATAGAATACAATAAAATTTTAAGATTTGTTCTAAATAAAATAGAAAATAAAAATAATAATAATAATTTAATGTACGGTTGTAGATTCAATTGATTAATTCTTAGTTAATGATTCAATATTTTTGTCACGATTCCTAACTTACCAACCATAACGCTGTTATTTTCTGCGTCCTTATCTACAAACAGTATATCATACCACTACAGACGAGGTATATAGTATATTCATATATCCCGTCGGTGATACCATTGGCTAATTAGGATCATTGATCATACATTTTTTTTTTTATCTGTGTTTATTTTTTATTTGTAATTTCATTTAAGATTCTAGTTACTCCGCACGCTAGAAAAGTAGCTTATTGTAATTTCTTGAGTATGATAATTTAAGATTCACATATAGTCACTTTCAGATAAGGTTAATGTTACAATCACAGACTATGTACAATATAGAATTCCTATTTTAAGGAATTCTATGTTTAATAAACTGAAATACCCATAATATATAAAAAAAAAAAATGATTTTGCATTGCCACCTACAATTTGAAATTATGCTTAATAAGCATTATCAATAACACAATAGCTAGGTTAAATAATAAAATTTACCAACATGATGTCCTTATAATCAAAGTCTATCTTCTATATGAATCTAAATTATAAAAATAAAATGAAACTGATTTTTAATAGTCTACTTATCAGTTCCATTCCATCGACATTTTATCTCATTTTCCATTACAGAACTGCACTTATCACTAACTGTTTTTTTATTAATATGTTATCTTTGATCAGATAAAGTGGTTTAAGTTTCACCTGCGTGGCAAGCGAGTTAGTACTCGTCAATCACTGTGTTGTGTTTAATACGGTGACGCGAAAATGGCTGAAGGTTCTGAATTAATGTATTTTGATCTCAAATTGGTTCATGATCATTTTGATCGAGCACTCTTACAAGACGACGATATTGATCTCAAAGCCTATTTGGATGCCTACAATGAACTTTACAAGTAAGGTGACAAAAGACTTTACTGTACATAACCTATAGCCAGCCGAAAGTAAAACATTGCATCCAGTTAATTTGTATTTTTTTCTGAATTAGAAGCTCAATTAGAAGCATGTTAGCTTATCATAATGTCAATGCTATGCGTAATATCCATATCACAATTTTTCATTGGTCTAAATTTACAAATATAATGTATATTTTTCTACCATCTGTTTTCTTGTGCAAAATGGCATATGCATCATTGTAATCTCTTACAGATTTTTCCAACTAATGGGCAGTGTTTTTAGTTTTGTATCTTCTGACTTGAAAGAAAAAATTCAGATACTGAATGATTTGATAAACAAGGATGATCAGAATTATACCACGATAAAATCCATGATAGAATATGAGAAGGAGAGCAAGATTCTAGATAAGGGAGACTATACGAACGGTGCTCGTACACTGTTGAGGCTTCATAGAGGCTTAGGTATTACAATGTATGAAAGTTTCTTTGTGAAAATTTATTGTATTCCATTTACTAATGTTTCCTGAATTTATAGATTTTATTAGAGAATTTTTAAGACAATTGGGAGACCTATCAGACAGTGACAAGACATCCAGTTGTTGCCAAGATGCTTACAATAAAACATTAGCCAAGCATCATCCATGGGTAATTAGAAAGGCAGCAGTAGTTGCTATGTATACAATGCCCACTAGGGAATTATTGTTTAAAAAGGTATTTATTTTTTTATCTTTGTAAAAATAGATCACTCTTAATTATTTTTCCTTTGTATCGTTTGTAGGTCTGTGGTACAGACGTCCAAAGAAACGTCGATGTTTTACCAAAGATGTTGGAAGTAACCGCGGATGTATTTAACCGGACACACAATCTCTATGATATTCATCAACTTCACAGTCTACCATAAAAATGCATTTAGAATATAATTGCATAATATTGCACTTACTTCTCGTTGCTCAAGAAAGCACGCAACATGAGCATTCCATATTCGAGATGTGATACGTTGTCATTTCTATATATTGAATAGCGGTATCATAGATGTTTTTTTTTTTGTTTTTTTTTTTTTTGATATTTCTTTACTTACTATTTATTACGATTGTATTTATGATCACCGAAAACGTACAAAATGCACCAACGTATGTTTTTACATTCATCATACTATGTTTCAATTATCTTTTCTACACGTATCGATGCGCAAATAATTTGCAAACGATCGATGCCTCCGATAGTTATTTATCGACTTTAATATTTTTGTTATAATATAATATTATGCAATATCAAATAAGTCTGTCGAAAAAAACGTAGACTTCCTTATTTATCCTATCTTTACAGAAAATTATTTATCTTACGGAACGATGAATTAATAGCAATCACTGATGTACTGATCACAGTTTGTTAACTGGCAGTTGTGTTTAATGGCAATGCGTTCATTAGTTGTTCATTATAGTCATTGGATATCAACATTCCTGAAAACGAAATTTTATTTATCAGTAAAATGAAATGCAGACTTTAAAAAAATAATTATCGATTTTTACCTGCAATGCTGGCAGTGAGAAAAGTGGTTGCGCTACCAGCCACAAAAGCCCTCATAACAATATTGGCCACAACATCTTTCTTCTCAGGAGCTAGAGTACTCATTAGGCTCATGGTAATTCCTACAGAACTAGGATTCGCAAAGCCACAGATGGCAAATGTAGCTATGGCCTCAGCTCTTCCGAAAATTCGCCCCTGTTTCTTATATTTTCCCAGAGTTTCGTAAGCGACAAACTCGTTGACCACAGTCTTTAGACCGATTAAAGTAGCCACGTCCTCACATTTGTCCCAGGGCACTCCCATGATCCAACTCAGTGGTATGAATACCTTCGATAAGATTAACTAAAGAAAAAAAAAAAGGAAAACAATCTTATCATAAGTTTCAGCAGAACATATTAATCCTATTTAGTATTATATTTTATTTGATTTTAAGTATTTTAATTTCTTCAAATTTATTTAAGTATTTCCTCACTTCGAAGGTAAATTCTTTATAACCAACTAGTGATCCTGTCCAAGAGAGAAGACCATTGACTAACGCGACGAATGACACGAATGCAACGATGTTAGCGATTATACCAAGAACCAGAGGAATTGCAACCACAGCCCCCTTACTTGCAGCGTCTAACAAACTGGAGTCTTTTCTAAAACAATTTTTCTATGATAATTAAAATTTGTCAAAGTGCTGTCGCTGTAGTACATTGTATTACAAAGAAATTCACGATTTTTCTAATCTGACGTTGTCGGAAGTGACGATGGTCTTCTCAGTTTCTGGATAAAATAATTTAGAGTAACAAAGAGCTGCTGGTGCTGCCATCAAAGTGGAGGTTATCAGATGAGCAGGATTTGCGCCAAACTTAATATACGCAGCCAAAACAGTTCCTAAAATTAATTATGATTAAATTCTCTTTAATAAATAGAATTAATTAAATATTCGTTTACTCACCTGAAACAGTAGCAAGACCCGAAGACATAATGGTGTGTAATTCCGAGGCAGTTAATTTATTCAAATAAGGTTTTATCATTAACGGTGATTCCGTCTGAAAATAAATATAACTCTCAATAATCGAAAATAAACATACTAATTCAATAATAAATTTATAATAATTTAAAGAATTAATTAATTCAATTAATTGTATATAAATATAGTTCATAAAAATAATTACAATACAGTATCGTTAAAAAAAAACCAATTTATCGTCTTACCATTCCGAGAAAAATGTTTGCAGCACACGCTACTGACTCACAAATTGAAGTTCCTAAAATACTTTGCAGTATTCTACCTAAACTAAAAATTATCCATTGCATAATGCCTAAATAGTACAAAATTTGAATAAAGAAGCTGAAGTAAAAGATCACAGGCAGCACCTGAAAGGATAGAATATTTTAATTGTCGAGAGTAATTTATTTTGTCAGTTAAAAAATAGGGTTTACTGACTGAGAAAGCAAAAATATCAGCGGCTAATTTGTCGGAGTAAATGAAGCTCGCACCGCTCTTGGCGAAGTTCAGAAACGCTTCTACTTTGTTAGCGAAGCATTGGAAGATTGATCGACCAACTGGCCATCGAATTGAGATGACACCAAAGAGAAATTGTAGCATCAATCCACATAAAACTGGCCTCCACTTGATCTGTAAAGAAGCTGATGTTATGATTTTGATCCTGATGTAAAGTATAATGTATAATATCAAATATATATCTATTTCAATAACGACGTGAATAAAAATATAGGAAGTCTTTATAGTAAACATATGCATAATGTAATTCAAATTAGATTAGCAATTTTTATGCAAATTTGTATTTTTGTGAATCTGAATAAAGATTTGCTCCATCTACTAAATATTGTAAGAGATATTTGAATATCTTTTATGCTTTTGTACATTTTATTTATTTCACTCAAAACTTGAGATAGAAAACTGTTTTACAAAATGCGAGAAATATATTTTTAAATCCCATATTGCAATGAAAAGATAGAAATAAATTTATCGAATTTAAAACTAAGTATATAGAATAATTGGTACTTCAATATATCTGTCTGATATAATCTAATCAAAACGAAAATAAATTAAAATCCGGTCTAATCTTTATCGAAATGGCAACTTGTACATTGAATTTATTACATAATCTTGTAATATTTCACGCACTCACACGACCAGGATGTTTTGAGAATATCCATCCGAAACTGAGCAATGTAACAACTCCGATTGCGCTTATTAATCTCTCCCTTGAGTCAACAGTGTCGATAATGAGGAATATAATGATAGCAACGAAGAAACAGACGTAGATCACCGTCTGGAAAACGAAACCGCCGTGTCTAAAAAAAAAAACAGTCAATTTAAAAAACAATAAATTTAATCGTCTATGATATTGTCTATCGTCACTTTTGAACAGAATTTTTATGCGTTTTTTAAAAAACATTCAGATATTTCCAATAACATTTTTTCGTAGCTAAATCTATTATGATCTTGAAGATTGAAATATTTGAACTCGTACGATTTTTTCTGACTATTTCATGGAACATTGAAAAGAAATCTGTAAGTTTCAAAAAGTCGTTAGAAAGAAAAAGTTTCGATCTTCAAGAATCATTGAACCATAGTAAACTTAGTGATGAAAACAATTTTTCAATGTTTTTAGAGACGTTTGAATTTTTACAATTTTCGAAGACAAAAGTATTCTCACTTTCTCACCAGCTGTACGATGTAAAAACACTTTTTAAGGAAACTCTAAACGGTTTAATGTAAGACGAATTACGACAATATTTTTTTCATTGTAATTGTAAAATGCATAAAAATCCACCGTTATGAAATCATTGAATAGGTATTTTACTTTGTCTTGCGGAGACCTCTGATAAAGTTGATGCATGGTCGACTACAGTATTCAAGGAACTTTTTTCCGTAGTAATGATAAAAAATACCGCCATAAACGATCGTTAACAAGAGGATCAGCAGTCCGTAACCGTTGCACCAATCGATGTTATTTTCGTAATCTGGCAAAAGTCTCAATTAAATAAAGTAAGCAGGTGAAGGAATTTTTGGAATTTTGACTCACTGTTGTTGATCCAATATAGCGTGGCGAAAACGAAATAAATTACTATGACAACATTTAGCAGAGATAGAAAAAAAATCTTGAACGCTAGACGATGTTTTGATTGAAAATTGCTGAAGGCATCGTATCCTGCTTGCAAATAACCTCCTGATTTTTCTATTCTTTCCTGAAAGAAGAAAACAGATATACATGTACACGTCTGTTTTATAGTCCAAAGTGATAACGAAGATAATATTGTACAAAATACGCAATTTTCGTTGATATCATGATAAAGTAAAACGTCAGTGAACTATCGATCAACTTCGTTAAATAGCATTCAATTGGAACTGTGATTACAAAAGAAAAAGTCTAAACATGCCACATGTATAAATACCTTGCCTTGTGTTATTGCTTCACCTGTCACATGTCCAACTTCCAGTGTGTCTAACTCATTGGTCTGTAAAAATTGAGGAACTTGTTGGAAATCAAATTTAATTTCATTTGAATTCTTGATGCAAATATTATTTCCATGCTATAGAAAATATTATATTATATTTGTATATATTATTTATTCATGTACAATATTACGTTATATAATATTTAAATATTCTCCAGAACTAAACTACTATAATACATAGTGGTGTAGTATATTAATTGTGTTACATGATGTAGTATATTAATTATAATATTTTAATGTAAATATGAAAGATCTATAAATATAAAAAATAAACATTTGTAAAATGCTAATCATTCGATGCAATATGATATCTCTTATAACACAGAAAGAATATTTTTCAGAATTAAACGAGTAATGTAAAAAAAAACACATTTTTACTAAGACAATTGGCACGAAGAAATATTAAATGTCGAATATAAGAAAAAAGAAACGTTGTTAAAAATAGTTACTTACGGAACGCTAATCACAGAAATAATATTTAACTAATAATCTAAGAGAGAATATTACTAATTTTAATGAGACAACTAGTACGAGAAAATATTAAATATGAAATACCTCGAACGCGTGATTAACAATTCCAGCCATATCTCCAGTAGAAACGTGTTCTCCCTGTCAGACGCACCTAGTTACTGGCACAAACCTCGCTAACGCATGCTTCGTAATCGAAGGAAAGGAATAACAATTATTCCTATAGAAGCGGAAATCGCGTAGTGCAACAAGCAATTGATAAGTGGGCTGATAATTGTTTGTATAGATAATAAACACCGATAATAATGGATCTCATGTTTAAAATAGGTTAAAATTTAATTTCTCCAAGTACACAAATTAGACGAGACAAGGAACAAACTGTATATTCTTCAAACTGTGTATACGATCGTAGCTTTATATTCGTAATATGTGGCAGAAAAATCTCTTGATAATTAACGATGATTTTTCCCAAATACATAAATAAACAAAATAATACGTTTACCTTTTCAAATTACGTACACATCAATCACGTGAGATCTTTTAACAATTGAAATTAAAATATATGATATATAAATACAGATTTTCAATCACGACGAAAATTAACACTCGACAGAAATAGAAGAACGTATGACGGATATTTTCTACGGATCTCACGTGATACACCTCTTTATATCGCTGAAGATCATCGTCAATTATTACCGTTTGACAGCAGTTCGATAAGTAGGTAGTAATCATTATCATTGGATAGTAGGGGATATAATGAATTTCGAGTACAAGATTCTACAATTGACCTCGTTTCATGCGATCAGCCTCGAGTCACGCAGAGAACAGGGGTTTGGCGAGTTAACTATCGCCGATTTCTACCTGCCGCGCGATAAAAAAAATAAGTACCACGCTTATCGTGCTGATTATACCTATTTGAGTCGACCGTTGATATGTACGTACGCAATTCATTGTTCTTGCCCAGGTAATATTCAAATTACCTGGAAATTTGTGTCTGTTTAAAGAAGCTTACTTCGACGTTCTTACGCGTATTTATATTTTAAGACAGTAATAAATTTTATTTTAAATACTGTGTTTTAAATTCGCGAAAGTTGTTTGTTTCAGTCTCAACTGAAATGATGTTGGTAGACGTTATATGATATACTTGATTTACACCGGTGTCGTTCACCGGTGACCGACGGTATAAAATAAAAGAAACGATATCCTCATTTAAAAATTAAAATTAAGAATAAAAATATAAGGCTCGACGTTCAACGCGTCAAATGAGAAGCAAATTTATAAGAAACAGTAATTTTTAAAGTTTTATTTCACTTCTAGCTATTCCATTCTAACTTTGATTATCTAAATATTATCTAAATGTTAATGCAAACGAAATGGAATAATTATCAAAATAACATAAGCCTATGATTCTTGTATCGTAAATGATACTTCTTTATCGTAGTGACACTTCTGATAGCTTTCGTCTAAATAACATTCGTTGTAAAATGAAATGTCAACGGGATCATAAAACGTGGATAGTGAATTTCTTACTCGAAGCAGTCCACTGAAAATGTGTTGAAGTCCCGACTACGAATTCCCTCAACAGCTACATATTTTCATCAGTTCGGAAATCACTTGAGTAATAACAAAAAGTTGATAGCTTAGATAGCAAGTGTCTCCTATTATAATAAATTATCACACGTTCACTTAGTTCGAGAATTTTTCGGCAACAGGAGGGAGGCGCGATAATCTTGAGGGATTCGAATTCGATTCGAGTGCGTCGTTCATCCAGCAAGCCCTACGAGCCCTGAATTCGAAAGGTGCCGACGAATTTCGAGGGGACAGGGCAATTGTATCGAACGACAGGTTCGAAAAAAAATTCCTGGCTCTTTTTCACACGAACCTGCTGTCCGTAGCTCGTCGGTCACGCGATGACGCGTCGTCGTAACGGATTGTGGGTGAAGACGGACGCGAAACGCAATTTAACAGGGTAAAGTCGCGACGATCGTCGATACTTTCTCTTGTCTTGGTCCAATCAAAATTCTTCCGCCGTGTTGCACGCGCGTCAGCAAACCGGAAAACCGTGCTCGTAATCGACGATATCTGTCTGCAATTTGGATTTCAATACGAAGATCCCACGCGATCTTTTATGGGAAATGTTAACAGTCTGTCTGTCGAGATTGAAACGTAAGTTAAATAACTTGTACGTACGAACGCTGAGTAATTCACATTCCTATTAAATTGAATGTCATTTATAAAGTTTGTGTTTCTTTCCCGTTTCGTTTCAAACTTCAATTACAAGTATGACGATTCGGTAGAGTGTTTTCGCCACTGAGTGGGGTCATTAGTATTCTATAAAATGTTACCACTTGGATTAAAAAAAAAAAAAAAAATCTATGTTCATTTAGAATGATTTACTGATTTGGCACAATTTTTTTTTTTTTTTTTAATACCCGTGGAAGGGAAAATTTCAAGAAATATACTATGATATAAGAAAGTATATAAAATATCCAAAGTATTATGCTTTAGTAACAGACACAATTTTCTAGAATTCCAAGACTTTTTTTCACCGTGTATTCTTAAAAGAAAAAGTCTTATTACCTCGCATCTTCAACGCGAGTGCAAAATCTCGGGAATAATTCTTGAAACGAATTGCAATTGCTCGGTGAATTCCCCAAACTCCTCCGTAATTCTTCCCGTCTCTCTCTCTCATTAAATAATTACGTTGTACGAGCAACGCAATTCTTCTCGCGCACAATTATCATTCTTATCGTTCAGGAAGCCCATCTTGTAATTTCCTCGCGGTCAGTCATTACTAGACTGCGAATCTTTCTGCAAATCTTTCTACGAATTCATATATTTGAAGATATAATTTAAAAAAAAAAAGAAAGAGCAGTAATCGAAATAAAATTTGTCGCTCCAAACGTAACGAATTTCGTTTCGTTTCATCCTCAATTATATCACGATGTGAAATTTTACCATGATGAAATTCAAAATGAAAACAATTCGTTGCATTCATGATCAATGTATTAACGTTTAAATATTACGTAATTGAGGAAAATTATGAAAATAATCCGCAGATACTTGTAAAAGTGGCATTCCTTAAAATCTCGAAAAAGGATGTCAGCGTGTGCAAACAAGCATCTTATCGTCTCGGCCACCCAGAAAGACTGTCTGAGCATGTTGGCACTAGATACATAATCAGTCGCTCTTGCACGTCAAAGCTTTCACCGGTTTATTTAGGAAATATGTCGCCTGGAGCGTAAATACGTTGGAACACCATCGATTTCGATCGTCCCTTTCCATCAAATTATATAAGAAGGCTCATTATGCGCGCACCCGAATAATGGGAGAGGCGGACTTCTTGAGCGCACGTGGACCGGATCGAAGGTCTTCTCGGAAAGAAAAGATCGATTGGACGGCGAATTATACATACGATCGGCATAACTTCGAAAAAAAGCCTTCAGAATTTATCTCGTTTGCCGTACGGTCGATTCAAGAGAAAAGAAGAACAATTAATCGAGATCTGGACAGTATAACCTGTTGACCAGAAAAGAAGCCAGTTTCCTAATTTTAAGTCTCGCGACATCACTCAGGGGGGTCAATTTATAAAATTATAAAATTGGACAACATGGTTAGACAATTTGGTTGAAAACGCAACGTGCGCTTTCAAAAAATTAGCTTTTAATTGATTGTAGAAAGCGATCAACAAGTTAATTCGATGGCGCGTAAAATTAAAACGAGACGAATCAAGAAGATGAGGCGGTTCTTATCTATCCGAGACGCGACAAGCGTAATTCCAGCACGAGAGAGAGTCACGTACAAATTTCTGTAGGAAACCAGGCCCGCATGTTTTTCATGTGCTATCTGACGCCCTAACTGCGGGGAATTTGATTTCCTAGACAGTGCTTATACAGCGACTGCTACTATGTATCGTCACAAACAAAGAGAGATAGACTAGCCTTGATTAATATCTACAGAAAAATTTTCTTATTCGTCGATTAGATCATCGATCAGACATCAGACTTCAATTTTATACTCGGCAAATTTATACTGCTCGAATTTAAACTGCTTAAATTTTAAACAGTATTGGAGTCTCTAATGGAATGAAATTGTAGAATAATCTTCTGTTTTCTAAATTATTTTGCGAAAATTCGTCGAATAAGAGAAGTGAAAATAAAAGAAATATAAATTGGTACAATTTCCACATTGGTGCAAATTATTCCTTTCGTTCAATTCAAAATATTTAACCTATATAACATACTGTGCAACATTAGTTAACTTTACTCAAAGATGATAGAAACTATTTAATTACACTCAGAAAGGTGCAAAACTCGGGAAACTTCATTTACCTTGAAAAATGAAAAATTATCGAATTTTATCTAAGAAGGATATTTAATCTCCGATTAGTCATACTTCGAAAATAAGAAACACGAAACAGATACGATTTAATTATCGCGTTGAAGTCGGAGCAAAAACTAGATTCAAGAAGTTGGACTTAAGAACTTGGCTCGATTATCAGTTTTTCCTAAATCCATTCGATAAATCCCGAAGAATGTTATTTCTAAGAATAGAGGAAACGAATAAATGGAAATTGTATCTCAAGATACAGATGGCTGCGTCAAACGAACGATTGACGTACGGATCCCGAAGCCATTCAGACGCAATTTGCATTTTTCAGAACGATCAGCCCCGCCGAACTGTCTACGGCCTTGATAATTCTGCACACCTCCTCTATTTTCCTGCTCTACGTAGTAGAATTTAAGCAAGCCAGTTTTAGGTCTCTGGCACTCGGCCAAACCCGTTGAGAATAGCGAAATCCGAAGAGCATAACTGATGGATAAACATCGGCGTTACATATGCTTCTGAACACGCGGCGTCACGTTACCTTCTTAATCGAAAAATCAACCTTCGAGAAAGGAACCTTTGACGAGATTCGAGAATTCATCGTGGCTCAACTTAACAACTTCAGCCATCGACAGAAGGGAAAATTTTCTAAAACAGAAATATTGTTAACGAACCGTGTTAAGTATTTCGAATGTACTAGATACAACTTACAAGAATATTCGAATATTTAGCATTTTTCGCGAATTTCTCGTGAATTTTTATAAATACACAGACTTGTTAATGAAGTTTTTAATTTATTAATATTTGAAACTACTAACTGATAAATATCATTGTTTACGCATTTTTGCATTTTTATGAACGCAATTAGAAAAATGGTACTATTCTAAATACTTTGGTGATTTTTGCAAAATAAGCGTAATACCTCGCGACTTTTTTGTATATATTTTCAAATTCGATTCAACTTCTCCCAACATAAGCACGACAGTCGTATCTTATTGCAAAGTTAATGAAATTTCAAAATTAGTTAGCACCACACCTCGTCAGTAGCCCGTTCAAATTCAGTTAATAAATCATTGTGTGTGATAATCATAAATTTGTGCAATGTAATTATACGTTATTCCTTCCGCGAAATAAATATTTGCATTAATTCGCGAGAATGTGCGTTTACGTATGGAAATAATTTCATTGAAAATTCGCTCGATCATACAACATACAGCCTTGTCATTTAGTCTACGTTTGACGGAATGTGGCATTACTTAAAGGGTTAAGCTATTTACATCATCTCGAAAATCGCTGAACACAACAGAACCAAGAAAGATACAGAGAGAAAGAGAGAGAGAGAGAGAGAGAGAGAGAGAGAGGCTGGGAATATGATCGTGCCGGAAGATGAGGGAAGATAAAAAACAACGTGGATTGCACTACGATCGGAGACTCGCCGGATTCTGGTATATGGATCTGGTTCAGCCGAATGTATCGTATCTGATCCAAGCGAATAGCGTGATTCCCACAGAGGAATTCAACGAGCGGAAATGCGTAGCTGGCCACCGTGGAAACAGTAAACCAGATGGCCTAGCCATCCTAGAAGACGAGAAGCCGAAGAAAATTGAAGATTCTTCTATGCTCTTCCTGTTCCTCTTGTTTCGCGCGATTCCGCGACATGCAATGGTGCGTCTAGACGAAACAAAGTAATCAAGCTCGCTTTAACAAAATCCAAGTTTAAAACGAGCTCGGAAAATGATTCGCTGAATGTTGAACGCTCGAAAAATTGTCTGTTTGATTTTAGAGATAAATATCCAACGTAATGATTTATTACGCGATTATTTATGTAAATTCATATTAATTAGACATAGTCTAGTCTAATCTGTCTGGATAGACGTCTATATGTCTATATTTTACTATACCAAGCGCATTTCGTGAATTTCTGCATCTTCGAATTTCCCACAAGTGCATAAAAAAAATTGCGGTCTAAACAGATTTCGAAACTATGAGCGTGAACAAGCATTCATGCTCGTTTATTCCAAACGCACCGTGAAATGAAGAGTACCCAAAAACAACGAACGTCGGGAACAAGTTTCGTTGCAACGAACAATTCGACAAGCCGACCTAAGCGATTTATTATCGATGGCTTCGATTTAAATCACGTCGTGCGGCGATTTATAATTCGCGAGTAATTGGACTCATTGGTATTCGAGAGTTCTGTCAATTCCCTCCTCGATAACTGGCAATGTATTTTTAATTCGATAATAATTCTTGAAATTATTAACCCGCTACATCACGTACGTAACATATCAAAAATTTCATTTTTCAACGCTTTCATTGCTTTGCTTCATCCACACGACGTTGCAAAAACAATTCATTTATAATAAGCATTGCTATAAATTTATCGGAAACAAATAACAATAATTAAGTAAGCATTTCCTCTCTGGTAGGTAGTCAAAAAATTCTGATTACAGACGATTAAGGACTAAAGAAGAACGCAATTACGCATTGAAATTGAAACGTGCATGATGTTTTGTTCCTTTTCGCGCGTTTCTCGCTCTCCCCCTCCCCTCCGCACGTTTCGTCGGAATGCGACGAATACGATGTGTCGTTTTTCGTCGCAGCACGCGACTCAACTCCCCAGGCGGGAAGAATCGGATTCCATCCTTTATCATCCTCTGCGTCAGTTCCGATGTTCTGTTATCTGGACTGACGATCATCTTCCGAAAGCTCGGTAGCCGCTGGAAGACAATCTTCGCGCTGGACACGCGTTGAATCGACAGGGAGGGACAATTTGTGCCCTGGCAGCGAGTTTATTTTATCTCTGATCTCCGACTAACCAGCCTGCGTCCTATAAATTACAATCTAACGCGCAATCCTGCTTTTCGTATGAAATTGATCGAATGGAGACAAGAAAATCGATAATAACCATGTACACGACAAATAAGGTGACACGCATCTGAAAAATATATCCTTAGAATTGGAAAGATTGATAAATGTGAAACGTGTTTATAGCAAACATTTCGAAATTTCATTAACATGTTGTATCGCGAGGGATCGATGAAATTTTAAAAAAATTTCCGTAACAGGTGTTTGAACAATTATTAGACTGTGGATTTTTATTCATTTAATGATATAATATGCTGCTGAAATAAATATATTTGATTCCAATTACATAAAAGAATATTTTTTGTGTCATCAGAATTGAAAAAGATGTTTAGGGTATAAAGATATTCACGCTTAAATGGTTCGCCCTGTGTAAAATATAAAAATAATAATATAATAATAAAATATAATAATGAAATATATAAAATATCTAAAGTAAAGTAAATATAATATACAATGAAACAAATTTTCCTTTCCGACCATTCCTTCAGTTATGTTCCTCAAAGTTAAAAAAGTGCATATAAATCCACAGTCCAATAATCATGGACAGTCCAGGCATAACGGTGCCTGTCAAACGCGGTGATCGCAAATCGATTACGAACCTGATCATTCCAGTTGAATACATATGTGTTTTATCTTCGACCAGTAAAAATGCTGGAATATTACCAAGGAGGACAGAGGGCACGCTGGTGTTTTTCGATTTCATATGATCGCACGTGCGATGTTGAAACGAGTGCACCTATGCGTGGGTGCGATTGCGCAATACGATTCGAAATTCAAATTTTCGTTTCCACGAAGAGCGGAGGACCGAGCATCGGCGGTATATCGAATCTCTCTCTCTCTCTCTCTCTCTCTCTTCTTCCTACCGGATTCCAGGTACTCCTTATCTCGATAGTCGTCTGCCTCCGCCAAGATGGGGGAGGAAAAGAGAGAGATATGCCCGAGCCATGCAAATTGCACCATTTCCATTTTTGTCTTCTTTTTTTTTTTCCTCTCTACGTCTTTTCGTGCTGTCTTCTCACCCTTGACCGAGCTGTATTCAGACCTCTCGTTTCACTCTTTGCCCATTCTCTCTCTCTCTCTCTCTCTCTCTCTCCCCTTCCCTTTCTATTCTTACTCGTTTCGATTCCAGTCGAAGAAATAATCCAAACGTGGGCGACGCTAACACGTCCATAGTTTTTACCTGAATTGTAAACGTCGTTTGATGTCAGAATATCAAGAGAATCTGAGAAGTCCGTTGAAATTCGAACGAAGTTTTGGGACCGCGAAAGTCATCGAACCTACTCCCGCCGTCTGTTTGACGCGATTCAACTACCATCGTCACTGTTTTCTGCGTCAATCGAACAATCAATGATTTTGGAAGGAACTGACGCAAGAACGCGAGTTGCAAGAATCATGCGAGTCGCACGAGTACGTGGAAGTACCGAAATTTCTAGACTTCCTCGAAAAACGAGCAATAATGATGAATCGTAATAAATTTAGCTGTTCTCGAATCGTGTAAATATCTGTTAATATATACGCACACGATCTGTTGAAATTCAGTTAATAACGTATAAAGATAGTCGAGCTGCTTTATAATTAAAAAGAAAAAAAAAAGAAAATTATTGGTCGTCAGATCTTCATCTGGAGCAAATAGTTGGCAATTAACCGTCTATAACCAGACTTTCGTTTTACTTGTAAGAGAAGGTTACCAATTAAATTTCTACATCAAAGGTGAAGCAAAATCAGCAAATAACAATCGTCTCCCTGTGACATTTGAAGATACCATAAATTGAAAAAAAAGAACACGTTAGAAATGCTGTTTACGTTAGAACACCCTGTAGATACTTAATTCCTTAAGTTTAAAACCGCGACCTCTGTTGAAAAACGGCATCCAGTCTCAAACAAATGTCTTCCTCTGGTACATTAATCGGATAACCCAGATTAATTTGAAACGGTGCGTCCACGAGCCCAGTTCTGAAACGGTTCCGCTCTATTCCTCATCCCTGTCCACGGCACGAGAAGGCCCGACAAGGCCGACGGATGAATGTTACGATTGCAAACAACAGTTTGATGACGAGGCAAGGCCCCGCATTATTTATTTTGGTACGTCTAGACGCCAGATTGTCTGTCCGTACGTCCGAATCGCGACAGAGGATTCGGAGGTGACGTCAGACCGTTGACTGTATTGCATCGTCGGAAAGATTCGACGATTCGACTTGCCTCTCCTCTCGCCGGATCAAATTGCATTCTCTCTCTTTCGCCCGATGTCCGTCGTCGTTTATTCCTCTCTCCGTTTCACCTCGCAGCATCGTGGCCTCCTTCTTTTTGTACATTTAAATGCGTGCACGTGTCTGCGTGTGAGCGACGATGATATGCACGCGTGATCCAAACGCATCGGTCAACGCGATCGTCGCTCGGCTGCAACCAAAGGGGGTGAATAAAGTGTCCCTCGTTTTTTTTCTCTCTCTTTTCTTCGTGACACCCGTGACGTCCATTTGCGACACCGGTGCATCCAGGTGCGATCCTGCCGCTCCTCGATATATATTATTCCCTCACTTTAGAAAGACTGCTAAATTTATTCTTTTTTGCAAACAGTTCGACGAAAATTTGATTCAGAGTTTTCCAGGCAACTGTTGCGTGGGAAGAGGAGCGGACGAAGTTGACCGAAGTTTATCCTTGGATACCTGCCAACAAAAATTAGTCGTTAACAGCGAACCTTTCTCATTGCAATAGGTTTTTCAATTTGTTTTAAAGAAACAGAGCGATGGAACGAAGATAACCCGAGATAAAGAATAGAATCTGTGTCGAATATCGTCTCAATTCTAGGAATGATTTAACGTAAACCTTATTTGCGTCCATCAACGCATTTCCTTATATTCATTCTTTCCACGTCTTTACGTCCGTTCCTTCTGCTCTCTATATTTCATTATTCTTACTAAAAAAAAATATATAGATTGTTCATCAACCTTATCCAGTTTGAAAAATATCATTTTTCATAAACTATATCGCTCATAGTCCGAGAATAAGTGCGAATAAGAATAGAGAAGTATCTTAGACACGAACTGTTTCCGATCAATTTCGCCTCGGCGCATTATTATAATGTATCGTATTATAATGATTTATTTCAGAAGCCAGATACGGTCGCTTAAGCGATGTGTATCTATCGCGAGAGACGGGCCATGCTAGACAGGTTCAAAGAACCGAATCATTTAACCTAATTTTCAAATTCAACCGTGTCGCCGCAATTTACGTCAAGCTCGACCCCGAAAGAAAGAAAGAAAGAAAGAAAGAAAAAAGAAGAAACCAAAAAGATACACGGATCTTTCTAATTTCTCCCGTTTCGACGGCGAAATTTATAGATTTTCACACGGATCCTGGATGGCCGATTCGATCACGATCACGGTTTTATCTTTCGTCCCGCTCTGTCTCTCCCGATCTCTCTCTCTCTCTCTCTCTCTCGATCTCCGCTTGTTTTTTCCCCCCTTTCCTCGTTCCAGTCCTTCTTTTTGGGCCCCGTCGTCGACGTGCTTTGCCACGCATCGTATTTTCACGCACGCACGCGGAGGCTGCATTTATTAAAAGCGATACATTATGATTCAAAGATCATATCTTTCGATTCGTCTAGACGGCGGAGAGGGAGACACCCTATAAAGTCGCTGCCCCTGAAACAAGCAGCCGAATACAAGGTGCCTCCTCGCTCATTTCTTCTCGCCACTGAGTCTCCGTTTCTCGTTTCCCTCTTTCCTCCCTCCGTCAGTTCACGTTTCTCTCGAACGCGCGAAAATATTTCTCTCCTCTCGCCAGAGAAGCGAATCAGCCATTTCAGCGAGACGAAAGTTCTTTTGCATGTTCGCGTGGGGCGGTTTCGTCTTGCTGAATCCTCACCGCACCTGCCAAAGAGTTACTCCAATCCAGTATCATCGACGTGTCATCAGTCATTGCCACGAATTGGCAAATCTATCTGCTATTTTGATATGTAAAAAATAAAGCAAGAAGATTCGTTAGGAAGAGGGGAAAATTGAGTAGACGAAGGAGAAAGAAAAGGCGAGCAGCGATAAGCGTCGCGCGGAGATCAGAGAAAAGGCAGTCGTCCGCGGGATTTCGGCGAGCGAGGGAAAGGGATTACCACACGCGCGCGGCGGGTGGAGCGAGAGGAACAGACGCACCGAGAGAAAGAGAAAGGAAACGAAGAAGAAGAAGAAGAAAAAGAAAAAGAAGAAGAAGAAGAAGAAGAAGAAGAAAAAAACGAGTGATCGTAGTAACACCGGCGCGTCTCCTCTCGCGGCTTCGTGCTTGTCTCGGAATTAGTGAGTAGACAGAATTATGTCCGTGAGCAGACCAGCTCGGCTCAGTTGAGACTTACTGCTCAGCCTGTGCACACGCATGCTACGAATCTTTCCTACTTACATATATACCGGCGGCTTCCTGATGCGATTAGACTAGTCCGCGATCGCTCGCCACTCCGTATCACGGACGAGTTTGTTTAACACTTCATCGTACACACGCGGACACACGCCCGCTCAGCGATCTTCCGTCAATCGTTCGCGCGATCCGTTCTCTGGGTCACTCGCTTCGACGTGAACAGCCACGCGGTTTTTAGCCACGGCTAAAAGCTAACCAACGGGGGGTTGTGAATTCCCTCGCGCGACAAAAATGAGGAATTCCGTCGAGCGATAACAGTGGCTGCATGACAGTTTGCATGTCTCTGACAAAGTAATACTGTTTGTTATCTTCGAGCGGATTCTGACGGAGTAAGAAGGGACAGAACAAGTGAGAATTTCCCCGTCTGAAAAAGAAGAAAGCTTCCTTAGTCATGGAGTTCTTCGGATTCTTCGTGCTGCTGTTGGTTGTTCTGACTGCGACCAGTGTCTCGGGCCACCATCATCATCGCGAAGTCCACGCGGATGACAGGAGAAAAGGAGACCCGGTGGACCAAGTAAAAAGATACGCGCCGAGTGACAACGACAACGTGGTGCTCACCGTAAGTGAGAAGAACAGGAGAAGCCCGAAGGGCGAAGAAACGAAGAGCGGCGTACCTTTCAGCGAGAGAAGGTTGGAGAAGATGTTGGAGAAGGCTATCCTAAAAATAATCACCGGCGATTTGAGCACCGGTGACATGCTGCTGCTGAAAAGTTTGAATTACAGTCTGGAGGAGGTTCTGGCGATTCGCGAGAGGGAGCTGAGTAAAAAGAAGGACGAGGAATCGAGGAAAAAGGAGAACGCCAAATCTTGGGCGAAAGTGTTGTACGAAGATGGAGAGAAGAAGAGTAGAAATTGGAGTAAAAAGTCCATGGATCGTTCCTCGTCGAAGAATCTGGATTTCGAGAACGTCAAACGGGAAGGTAAAAAGAATCGTCACGTGGACAAATCACCGTCTTACAAGGACTTCGACTTCGAAGCGTATAATAGACAAGCGATCCTCGATTACGAGAATTTGCCCTTCAACATGGAGTTTCAACAGCCCTGGTCGGGATCAACGGCTGTTGACTACGTGGAGGCTACTGAGGCTTCCGAGGAACAGAATGCCGCGAACAATCTCCATCGTGACTTTGACAAAGCTATGGAGCCTCACGTGGTCTTCAAGATTCGATACGACGACTCTGAGTTTGACTCTAGCTCAGGTTCCGACGAAAGCAACCAAAATCGTCTTAGGACGTTCAAACACCACGCCTCCTCGACGATACGGCACACGACTTCGAAGAATGCTGGCAATTCCTTTCATGCGTCGACACCATTACCGATGTCTTCAACTACTGCTGCTACTGTTCCTGTGGTTTACCAACTGAGCAACACCAATGCAAGGAGTAACTATCTAAACAATGATTATTCTACAACAACGTATTCGACAACATCGAGTAGTGGCGCTACTACGGAGAGTACTGCTGTATCAGACGAAATGTTGGAGGATAAAAATGACACAGATATCGCTAGCGTTACGAATACTACTCCTAAAATGGAAGTTTCAAAAAGTGGAGAGAAACTCAGTGAGAATAAGAGAATCAGTGAATACGAGGGACTCGAATGGGTCGAAGACGACGTTTACAGGGTAATCCCTGAATTTGTGGACTCCCTTGGCTTCGAGAACACCGAAGAGAACGAGACGTCGGACTATGAAGATTCCAGTCACGATTCCCGACTAAATTGGAACATAGAAGAAAACGAGAATGACACGTTGGGCTACCTAAACGACACTCCCGATTCTGTCAAGCTTTTCGTGGCGAACAATAACGTGTCCTCTGGTAGCCTTCCATTGGCCAATTTGTCGTCCTATCTACAATTAGCCATTGCTCATAGACGAGGGTGAGTAAGCTAATCGACGTGCTTTATTGTCCTATGTTTTCCTTCTAATAAGCTTCTATTCACTGCGCTCTCAGTAATTCAAATAAATATCTTTTTAATTAAAACTTCAATACGAATTCGATGGAGAAAAATCGTACATGTTCAAAAGTCGTAGATCGCACGATTTTCTCTCCCCCTCGATTATATTCTTTCTCGTAAAATGTTTAAATGTCGTGTGTCTTGCTTTGCAAAAAAATGAAATTTGTATCTATACAATCTGCTTTTTGTGTCTTTTAGAGGAAACCTAACCACAAGCTTCGACAGGTAAGCTTCACCTCGATGGCTATGATCGATATCACTATGATCTTTTTTTGGGTAAGGGACTCGGTGTGCCGAACAAAATGGACAGATGAATTCTGTCGAATTCTTTTTTGGTTTTATCCCCCCCCTTCCCTCTCCTCGGGCCGATCGGCTGCTTTCCTTTTGGCTTGGCTTGCATAATCTAAAAATACGTTCTCTCATCACGATTATCTCATTGCTCGTATTGCACGAGATACGATTTATTACGATAACAACGGGAGACCTATTCTCCACGGAGGTATGTTGTGTCTGCATGAAAAGGTAACGCACCCGTTCTTCTCCTCTTTTTCTCTCTTCCTCTTTCGAGACTAAATCGGCCGATATTCGTCTTTTATTATCATAACGAAGAAACGAAGCGAACGATTTTGCAACGACGTAACCCAGGCCTGTGCTCACAAATACTTGACGACAAAAACGTTCTCGACGAATCATTGCCCCCGCCACGTAAAAATATCTCGATGGCCCGTAAAAATATCGTGATGAAACGAAGAACCACGAAGCGCCAGTGAATTTCTACGCCTTGAGCTGACCAGCGTCCGCTTCTTTCACTGTTTCTTCTCCTCTCTTTTCTTCGTTCACGTTTTTCTAAATGAAAATTTCAAATGAACTAATCAACGCTAATTCCATTTTCTGAGAACAATATCAACAGAAATCTGGTTATAAGAACGATCTGAAATTTTAAAACGATTATGTCAAGATCTCGTGGTAAGATCAGTGAGACACGTCAAGAAATGCTTAACGTCAAAGAGAAATGATTTGTCGAGCAGGGATCACGAGTGCTCGTAATCTTTTCGAGAGACAAACGCGAGTACGAAGAACAGAGCCAGGAAGGACGTGCTGTGGAAATTCCGCTGTGGTCCCTATGCTATGTTTTTAAATCGCTCTCCTCCTCCACCACCTTGGCCTCTGGTGCGAAGACGTTTCTTTTATTTTATTAAGTCTAGACGCGTAAATGCATTCGTGTCGGCACTGGCGTAGCCTGCTGAGAGTCCTCCGGTGTGTCGGTCGTTCCACTTCTTCCTCGAGTCTTCTACAGGATGATCTGAACGATCCGTCGATACTAAAAAAAAAAAAAAATCCTCTTATTCAAAAGTTCGATTTCAAAAGTTACAGCTGAAGAAACGGAGTGACAGAGTTATTTCATTTTCATAACGTGTTACTTAATGATAACGTGGATGCGGATGAAGGGGTGAGAACACGTCGCGTGCAGACGGATTAATTTACTTTTTACGATTTATACAATAAAGCAGACGCGGCTTAGATCGTGGCGAAAACGGCGGCTTCAAGTTGAGCACCCTCGTAATCACCGGGTGTCTAGTCAGACTGCAGTTAGGACTGCTCTCCTACGAGGTTATGTAACACATTTTAATTTAATGCGCTGACCTTGTCTATGCGTCTCTCTTCCTATGCCGATAAAGACGAGACGCGCGACGAAGAACGAGAAGGAAGTTTTTGTCAGTGGCTTCCCACCTCCCTGCCAGACGATGCAACTTGCATTTTTTTCATGTCGTTAATCAGGTCGACGTTCACCGTTTTCTACATTACACCCTACATTTCCCTCAGTTCCTCGATACCGATCTTTCACGTTGATTTTCTTAGTCCTTGATAAATCGATCGAGATCTTCTCGTTGAAATATTTCGCAACATTACGAAAATTATTCTATAATACAGTCTTCTTTTCATTCACTAATAAGTTTTTCGTGGTAATAAGAATGAAAAATCCATAAAGATATTGAAAGAAATCTTCTCGTTTAGATTTCCATGTGTTGATGCTGCAGTGCATTGCTTCGTGCTCGTTCGAAGGCTGTTACAAAACCGGCGTAACGTAGCCAATTTTCTTAATACGGTACTCGGGAAGGATCACTGGATTCATTCTCATGATGCAACGGCCTCCAGACACCCGAGTCCTTCCCTTTCCCAGACAGCAGACAGACGTGACACGTACGCAACGAGACGCTGTAGAATGCGTGACTTGGACGTGGCTAGATTAAGGAGCATGTCTAGAATGGAATACAATCCATAAAGATTTCGTGGCGAGATTTCGTCCGAGTGCTCTTCTCCTTCTAGCTCTTCCGCTTTCTCAAAGGGATTCCTGAATAGAAAAGAAAAGAAAGAAAAAAAAGGAAGAGAAGTGGGACAAATTGAAATCGGTATTGATAAAGAGAGAAATTTCGTCTTCATTTTTTTCTTTTTTTTTTTTACGTTTTGTGTTGAACGTCCAACTGCAACGTGGAAATCATTGTAGCCTGACTGAACGATTTTTTAGGAAAACCACTTCTAGTTGTACGTCGATAAACAACGAGGTCGTTGACGCGCGATTGGCTGCGCTCAAAGGTCCAAGTGGGCGTCCAACGAAGCAATCCTTGCTAGTGACGTAGAAAAAAGACGTTCTTCCTTTTTTTTTCCTTGTCCGGTTAATGACTTAGAGCTCGATTATGCAATCCCGTAATCTCACCTGATCGTCGGCACGGAGTTCTATATACATACATAGACTGGATTTCCTTGACTTCTTCTGTAAGATGATAGATTATTAATTAGCAGAACATATCATTATTATGTATCGCTTGTTTATCAGGTTCGAAAGTAAAAATTAATTTACCAGAAGGAGCCGAGATTTAAGATACAGCATTAACACGAATACATTAACATGAATACATTACATTGCTAGACAAGACGAATGAGGTATATAGCAATGCTCGCGTCGGCTGTCTAGTCAATGTCTAGAACGTACAATAAATATCTCTGATCTACACTATGGGCTCTGTAGGTCACTGACCACCGTCCATTAGCCTGCCTTCCTGCCCGGAAAGCTTGCACGTATCTCCAAGTGAAAATTTTTACGTCGTCATCCAGGCACGGAGTTCTTCGATTACTTCTGATTCTTTTACTCTCGCTTTTGCTACTCTTTAACTCTCAATTTCCATCCTCGATTCTAATCTAAATCCTAAATACTTATTTCACTAACGGATGATGAAAATTACAAATTCTCCTTGATGACTGTTTTACTCGAGTACTTGTATCTAAGGTTTGTCGGCTGCCGTGATTTCTCATTTATCAATTTAAGTTTTTAACGCTACCAACTTGTAAATTCTCTTCTGTTTCTGTGTGCAGCCAGGGTGAAAAAGCCATCGAGGACATCAAGACGCGTGTTCTGGCACTCACCGGAAGATTCAACAACCTCAGCACCGACGCCAATCAGGTTCAACGCGAACGGCTCACTATGTTTTCACCAACTTGTAAGTCTATCCTTTAACTAAAAGTTCCTGCAATATAATTGAAACTTAATAACAAAAACGAAACAGCTTCGATAAAATTTTTAATCTTTAGAAGTATAATAGGTATCTAAATGTGATACAATTTATCAATGAAAATAAAATAATAGATTCATGAATAAATTAAATCGCGCATTAAAATATATAAGTAAAATCCATAAGTAAATGGAATTAAAGAATGAAAGATTCACAAGTAAATAAAACAATGCATTCATAAGTTATAGTTAACAGGTTAACGTTTATATAATAAACCTGTAATATGCAAGTCTGATCTTCTCCATCAGGTCAAATTCCACGAAATACGGATCAGGACGCCTGGACGGACGCGTTCTCCATGAATATGCATTTTCAATTGAACCTGACTTCTAGCGATCACGTCGTCGCTGCTAAATTACGAATATTCAAATTACCACAGGAGAACGTGACGTCCTCCTCGGAAAGCACGTTCGACGAGGAAGAGGAAGACGAAAAGAAGATTAGGATATCAGTCTACTATTACACGAAAACCTTGAAGAGGCACCGAGGTAAACTCTACAAATTGATCTAGAACAAATTAATCGCAGTGTTGTTAATTGAATAATAACGTTTATCATTAAAAAATCTGTATTATCAGCGAAGAAACGTTTGATGGACTCGGTGGTGACACCTCTTACATCCAGAGGTACCCATTTAGCGTTGGATGTTAGGCAGGGTCTCCGATTCTGGAGACTGAATCCGCGGAACCCACATGGAAACGGAAGTAACCACGGTCTGGTGATACAGGTTGAAGATCAGGACGGCAGGCCGCTGAAACCGGCTCTATATATTCAGCAACCGTCTTGCGTGGATCAGGACTCAGAACAGAAGGCATGTGAGTGTGTGCTCTAACAATACTAACTCCGATGTGAAAATTTCGATTGCCTGCTTGCATACCTGCGTGACATTTAACACCGTGTGCCATAACAGAACTGTGGATGCCTTAAATATCATCTGGATAAATTACACACATTAGACGCCTTAAATCATTTGAACAAATTGATGATTGTTGACTGTTTCGATTACTAATTTGCGAGATTTGCATTGACAATATTGTGTTGTGATTTCTCTGTCGTTATCTCGCGCACGTTCCGTCATATTGAGACTAAATTTTCATCCCGAGGATGACTCACTTTCGTAAAGCGTAAAGATGAAAATCTCCCGAATCTATTTTTTCTGAAATATCTCTTCGAAGATTTGGTCTTAAAATGATTATGTAAAAAAAAAAAAAAAAGAAACAACAACAAAGAATGGTTGCAAGCTTTGTCGATAACGTTATACCAGTTATAAAGCGTAACAGTGGTTTCTTTCGTTTGTTACAGACCAGCGAGTACCTGCACTCTTCGTACGAGCCTGTACTCGTTATGTTCGCATCGTAAATGGAAAAATGGAGACGTACGTCAACTGCAGGCATTAGAGTAAAAGAAAAGAACACTTATATACCGTGAGAAAGTAGACAATCATTCACATCGCACTTCGCACTCTTCGAGATGAGCATTTCTGCGAAGAACACTATTGAACACCGTCCATCAACGGTTGTTCAAACACGCACAAGTGTGGAATATTTTTATAGAAAGAATATATTGTCACTGAGACGCGACTACACATGCCTAGGTCAATCATAGTTACTTTGTAAATTCGTCAAAATGTAAAAATCGATGTATAATCGAGTCTATTGAATTCACTAACACGTGTTGAACAGAAATTTCAATATTTTTTTATACAAAAATCGTATCGACGATGTTCTAGGAATTTCTATTGTTTTAAGAGCGTGGATTTTACATGGAAATGATGGAATGGATCTTACATGAAAATGATAGACGCGCTCTCGCCAATCTTAATTAATTAATTTTGTGAAAGTGATGGAGCGAAGAAAAGGCGCAAAAGTTACAATCGCGGTGAGAAAGCGTGCATGAACAGCAAAAGTTCTTTCATAGACTGTTTTTTTTAATTTAACTTAAAGACGGGGTGCCGTGTTATTTAAGTGCAGTAGCGGTAAGTTGTTTTTTTTTTTTATATTGTTTCTGGTAGTAATACGTTCAGGCCGTGGCTTCTATGCGGAAACACGTCGAGACACGTGTCATTTTCCGGATAACGTTAGTTAAATTTTAGTTAATTTTAGCACGATTTAATAGATGTACATATCGAATCAGTAGATTGATTAATATTAATTAGATTATCGACTAGATTACTTTCTTGACCTGTATGCGTACGTGCGTGCAAAGTAGTACATATGTATACACGTCATGCTCACGACTGATGCAACCAAATGTAAGAGCTTATATGTAAGAGATAAATATTTATGTTTTATGTTAATGAAGCAGCACAAAACCGCGGTGAATTTTTATTATTCTACAGTTGGTAGGTAGGACCATGAATAGAACACATTACATACTGGTACGAGCATTAAGTACTTCATTATGTTTCTCTCAGATTCTAATGGTCCACTGGAAAGATTATGTTACTTATTATCGTATGTTGTTGCTGTTTAGCAAAGAAGGCAACATGCTCTCACGAATCTTACACAATTCCTGTACATAATGTATATTTAATTGCCTGGTTGTGCAAAAATAAATGATTTGACATCGAAACTTATAATGCCTTTACATTGAATGCATTCTAAGTTGATCCCTATCTTTTATACAATTAAATTATTTATCTGCTTCGTATCTTCCTTAAAGAAGAGAAACAGAACTTTCTGACATCACATACAAATCATATTTTAAATTGTTATACTGTCAGTGTTTTAGTTTCTTTCTTTTTAATGCTTCATTTTATTGATATATTCTTGCCATTCACACACCATTTTCTCTTCTATCTCAGTGTAAATTTTTCTTTTAATACAATTTTACATTGTGATGTATTATTATTTCTTATCAGACATAGTAAATTAATAAGTCTCTCTGATTTGTACGTTTGATGATTTTTTTGAAACAAGCATTTTTGATTGTTATATCAGTTATAATTAACATGGACTTTATATTCTGTACAAAAATGCTTCTTTATTAAAAATGTTCATTTATAGGAAAAGTACATTCAACATTTACAAAAGAATAATCCTTAACTAGATTGTATTCGTTGTCAGAAAGCAAAACAAAAAATATTGTCAACAACATTTTGTTTAGTTGATTTTCATTCTGTGTGCTCTTTATGTTGCAATCAATGGAATCTGACAATATGAATCCGCATAACTTATCAATCAGAGTAGGAGCGAATAATAAATAAATATGAGTGCATGATGCAAAGTATCTTTTTTCATAATTCACTTCTCTTTCTTTGTCCTGCGCAGTCATAAGAATGCATTGATAATTCATAATTCACTCTGCTCCTTCTATGCAATTGCGTTGACGCTAGTTGTCTTTAAACAATGTATCATCGGTATTTCTCGCATCTTTAATAAAACCCAATAAAAAGCAAGAGAAAAGAATAAAAAAAGAAATGACAGGAATAAAGATCCATTTTGAAGAATGAATCAGAATGAAACATCATTCTGTAGTGTAGAATTATGCATTGGAAAACATAGGAAACACTTTCTGACTCACTGATTACGCGCAAACTCCTTACGATCTTTCTCAACTTGAAAAATTTGCGATTTCTGCAACACGGCTACTCGACTATTTTTGAGCACGTATCGAAATACTATTAGGTTCTTTCGAGAATTTCTAGTTCCGCTGTATCATATCGTCGACGGTGTCCAGAGAATACGTGATTTTTCAGTTCTATCAACGACTTATTAGATGAGTTCATTCTCTTCTATCCTTACGACCAAACGAACACAGATTAGGCTTGTCCCTTTTGTGAATCGCGCATTGAGCCATTGAAATTCTCCGAGACCAGATCATACGAATAAAAACATTGAACACGATGATGCTTCAAGACCTGATCTAGGAACATTTGTGTCTATTGCAATTGTTTCTTCTTGCCTAGCTATCACGATCCAGAGAGTCCAAGGTATCGTTGCTGGATGAATGAGTTAAATCACTCAGTTCATCCAGGTGTTTCTGCTTCTTACGAACATTCCAGTGCAGGCACTCTGCTAATGAGTCGAACCAGTCTGTTATTTGATCGACAGCGCAAATACTGGGCACTGGGTAGATGGACGTGGTTACTCTTAGACTGAAAATTATAGAAACGTGTAAAGAAAAAGATATAAATTATAAAAACGTGATAACTAGAATTTTTATGCATTTTTATAGTTCTATAAACGTATAACGAAGAGTATAATAACGATGAGAAATTGTTATAACTCTGCAGGAAAAAGCATACAGCAATTCATATTATCTTATTTTAAAGTAAGGATACTTTTATTCTTGAAAATTATAAAAATTTAAACGTCTCTGAAAACATTGAAAGAATCTTTTTCATTATTGAATCCACTATGTTCTTGAAGATTAAAACTTTTTCTTTACAATGATTCCTCAAATCTTGCTATTTAATGAAAGTTCAATAATAAAAAAAAAAAAATCATACAGCAAATTTTTTTTAAAGATTGAAGTGGAGTCTCCACTTCAATCTTTAAAACTATAGTGAATCTAGTTATGAAAAAAATTTCTACTAATAAACAAAAATGTTTTTATTATATATTGTATATTGTATTGCATATTTTCGCATATTCTACGCAATATGGGCATTTTTCTACTTTCAAAACTTTTCATAAATGCATAAAAACCAGTCTAGCGACAACTGTGACAAGCAGCAGTAAACGAATCATTAATAGTACCTGCAACTTGCAGTACAGCTAACGTCTCATTTTCCAATAATGGAAATCTTAGAAATAATTGTAGCAGTGAGAAAGAAACTCCAAACGCATTGATAAAAATGGAGCTTTAGAAGAAAGAGAAAAATTGGAAATTGTCAATGAAAATAAAAGAATTTTAGGACGGATCGTCGACAGTCGTTGACGACCAATCCTTGATCGAAGGAGACGTAGCTGTGTTATCGTTGCTGTTAATGATTATCTGCATACACAGCCGGAAATTGATTGATCTTTACCTATCGCCATGGAAGAGCTCCTGTCTGTTTCTGCCATCGAACGACACCCACGAGGTATTTCTGCTATCTGGTGAAACTGAGATCTGCAACAGAAAGGAAGAACGTTAAATCAATCTTTAAAAACTAAGCAAGATATCTTTTACGAATTTTTCTTTATTATCGGTATACTGAGTTGTAATATAAATTTATCCTCTCCTATTGTCTATAGGTATTTGACCATCTTCATTTTAAGAGTAATATAGTTGAACTAAAACTTTCCATTGTAGCTTTTGTCACTGTGTGTATTTCCTATACACAATGTTACGACACGATGATGTATCGAAACTGATTGAATGCCGAGTGCGTAGCAATCGCTTGTTTGCAATATAAGATCTTGAATTCTTAATAATTGAGACTCTACTTTGAAATTTGCATGAAATTGTGCACTGTGATTGTAGATATTTAATGTTTGTTCTGTTTTGAAAAATTTATATAGATATTGCAAGTGATGATAGAAATAATAGTAATAGCATCAGTTACTATTAATAAAAGAATTCCACGAAATGGTCAAATACTTATGGATGATGATCAGGTATGTACATTGTAGTGAATCTAAAAATAGGATGAATTTATGTTGTACAACTTAGTAAATCTAATTGGTATGCGGTGTGCATTTTCCACGATACATACACATTAGAACAACAGTTTAAAAATTTGTTCAGAGAACAACAGAACAGTGCATGATCTGGGAATACGGATAACATCCGCTGAGACCAAGTTTCCTTCTATGGGGCAATGTCATGGACTAGAAATAACGATATTACTATGATAAGGATTCTCTACTGACCCACGTGGAAATATTGTATCAAACTAAAGTTTCTTGAATTTTTTAGAATCGAAGGATTTTAAAAATTCTTTAATATTGAGCTGTAATAGCTTCAAATTTATATAACTTTCTTATAGATTTGTAGAATTGAACAATTACAAATAAGACTTTGTATAATTTTACAGTTATAGTACGCTTGTTAAATTAGATATCACATACAATTAGATGGTTGTCGTTCAAAAGTTTCTCTACTGGATTATGAAAACCTTGACTTTCTTACGATTAAGATAAAATAAAGATTAATTAAAACTGAAGAATTGTAAACATTTCGTGCAACTCGCAGTTATAATCTACTGATCAGATTATCATACAATTTGTGCATGAATCATCGTTTGAAATTTCTTCGACTTTAGAAATTCCACAATAATCTGGATCATGAAACTCTCAAATCTATGATTTCTTATGGACTCTAATAAAGATCAATTAGATGATAGAGTTGAACAATTACAAACAAAGATTTCTGTCCAACTCTACAATTACAGTCTGTGATTCATGTTGAAAATTGTTGAATCATTATTTGAAAGTTCCTCGATACTCAAGATTCTACAATGACTGAAAAACCTGAAATCTGTGATTGGTGTAGAGTACAAGTTTCTTAGAGATGATCTTCTCCAACAAAGATCAGAATCAGAATCGAATAATTACACTACGATCACCACCACACAATTATCAATTTCGGAGTCTCCCTTTCTTCTCTTTCTCGTCGAAACTTGTACTGACTATAAATGGTGTTCAGCACATTGGCAAGACAGCGGAAAAAATTCGGAAATACCTTCAGCTCGACACCGGCGGGCACGACAATTGGTCTGAAGGACAGAGAGTGAGGGCAAATTGGCGTGATCATGATCGCAGGTACCGAAGGATGAATCATGCTGGCTCCAGCCGCGACAGCGTATGCGGTCGACCCGGTTGGCGTGCTCACGATCAGGCCGTCACCCTGCACGCTGGTCACATGTTTGCCATCGATGAAGAGGTCGATATTCGAAAGATACGGAGACGGACCTCGATCCACCACGACCTCGTTCAGTACCAGCAAATTCGTCGGTGGTTTCGCCTCTTTATTTTCTTCTCCCTTCCTCATGATGATACATCTCAGTCTGCTCCTCAGGGTCAAGGCCGCGTGACCTAAAGACAAGGCAAACTTTCGTCAGATTTATAACTCGTCTTTTTATCACACAGTCGACAAGTTTCGAACGCAACTTTCTCATATCGACAGATTTTCATGTGGTGTGCTTTTTCTCGATTTCAGAGGTAAAGATAAAGGCTCTGATGAATGCTAAGCTGGTACGAACGAAGTGTTGTAACTAGATCATGGATTTTTATGCAAATTCGTGTTTTTTGAAATATAATAAATTAATTTAAAAAAATGGATTCTTGATAGAAAATTGATTTACGTATTAAATGTGATCGAAAGTACCACAATTTGAATACTTTATATACTTTTATATATTTATATACTTTTTCATATTAAATATTGTGTACTATTTGAATACGAAATTCCTTATAAGTATATAAACATTCACATTCCTAATTAAAATAATTACTGCTATATTATATATTAAAACAATTAACACCAAAACTATTGCAATGGTAAAAATTACGAAATGATTATTTTACGTAATTTTCACAAAAATTTTATATATAAATAAAGGTTCTGATTATCGTATGCTCTTTCTCTACTTTTATTCTTTGCACTTTGACTTCTCAAATAGAAAATTTACTTAATTTAGTCATCGGTAGTTCTAGTATTGATGCACGTTCATTATCACCATTGCATTCCTCGAAATCCTTCAGTTTTTGCCGGTCAGCCAATAAAGTTTGCACGTGTAAAAAAATCATTAGCAACGTGTGTAAATATAAGTATAATGCTACAAAATGTGCGATGACTTGCTTGTTCTCGTTAGACATTATCATCTCTTGTGTTATCGAGAAAGGGGAAGGCAGAGAAATATTGAAGGACAAATATTATTTCCATCGCTATGAAGAACGTCGTTGAGTAAACGATGCTTACCTTCTAATACGTTTGTCACTTGTTCTTGGAAGTTGTCAAACTCAAAGGGTGTGAGGAACCCTAAGGAACCAAGGTGAAACGCCATTACTGGTGGCACAGATTGTTGGAACAATAAACTGGCATATAAAAGAGTTCCATCGCCTCCCAAACAAACAATGAAGTCTATGCGATCCTTGAATAGAAAGATATAATAATTTAATATGATATGGTAGAACAGAAATGATCTATTATAAAAAGATTTCACGTAGAAATTAAATAACAGAGAGTATCTGTAGAAATTTTTAGAAAGAAAAAAATTTTTTTTTTATCTGTAATAGAAATTGCTTTTAAAAATGAAATTACATACATTTATATCTATATTTAAGAAATTTCTATATCTATTTTATGTTTATATTTATAAAACAAATTAGATTATAGAAATATAGTAGGTGTGTAGTATATAATAAAAAATTGTATTTTAAACTCTTTATAACTTTATAAAAAGAAAGATCGTAGAACAAAGGGGAGACGTCAATCTTCATAATGGTTTTAGTCGCGGAAAAAAATGTTGTCAGTGTCCATAAAGACATTTGACTTTGCAAGAGAAAAAATACCTTTATTTATTCCTTTTGAAACAATGCAAAAATATCTTCAGAAAAAATTAATCCAATAATCCCTGGGAAAGGGAATTCTTTAAAATAAGACGAGGTGGATTGTTCTACGATTTTTTTTTTCATGAAATAGTTTAAAACGTCCACAATATTTACATTCGATACAGTATTCTCATATTTGATGAAAAATTGTCGACATTTTAGACACTGCTCTAACTTTGTGAGAAGAAATCACACAATAATCTACTTGAACTCATTTAAAAGCATAATAAAGTCATTACTTTCATAGTACAAAGTTCGTTTCTTTCAAAAATATTTCTACACTATTTTGGAGGGATTAAAAGAAGACACTTCTTTTCTCGAAAATTTTGTAAATTCATACATCTTTATGAAAATATGAAAAATGTTTTCCTTGAAGATTAAAATCTCCTTTTTACAGCGATTTCTTAAAATTTGTCGTGAGATTTTTTTTTTCTACAAAGTTATAAGAATTTAATTATCGACAAAATCTATGTTCACTGTATTAATTATTAAGAATTAACGAGAGCCCAATATAAGGCTTTTACAATGATAAAAGATGATTACCTGTAGTTCGTCTGTGCCATCTCTAAAAGTTTGCAGCCTATCTCGAACCTCCTGAAATCTGAGGTCTCTGGCGAGGGCTGGATCTTCCAAGACAGACGCCTCGACGAACACTACCATCCGTTTTTCCTAGAAATATATTCAGACAATGAATTTTTTGAACTTCAAACTTGTAGATAGAGAAGGCTTGTTGATAAAAGGAAGATCGTAAATAGAACGTACAGCTTCTTTGAAGAAATTATACATATTACAAAGTCGTGTGTATGGACTAGTTATAGATAACTGTATAAAAAGAAAAAAACTGTGGAATCACGTGATACGAATCGATAGACCAAGGAACGAGTACAGTGTCTTCGCGAGGAACGAGTACTCTGACTATGATTACGCGAGTGAAAGTATAATAGCGTTTAAATAATATATGCGCACGCTTGAACATAGTTTCCTTTCTTTTTCCAAGACGAGCCTGCTTTGTCACAATGACAAATTGGACAATTCTGATGATCGCTTTGATAGAAAAAAAAAACGAGTGGAGTGCATTTTTTTGCATAAATTATATAAGAGATATGAGGAATGAATGGAAAATAATACTTACTTCTATCAGCCATGTGACTAATTGTACAAACGGTGGTAAAACCGAATTATCGCGGACCTTCTTGATGACTAGAACAGTGAGTGGTGGCTTGTACCACGTCAACCTCTGTGAGGCTGGATCTTGAATGGTCCTAGGATAAAATAAACGAATTCGTTAGTCGAATTGTCATCAATTGCGACGATGAAATATTTCTCTAGAAAAAATATGAATAATGAAATGGATGTTTACTAAAGTAATTAATTAAAATTTCTTTCGTTCTAAATATCTAATCTAAATATTTAAATATCTAAAAATAAATTCTAATCTAAATATCTAATAATAGATTTTATAATAAAGAAATTTCTAAATATTTAAATATCTAGTAACAAATTTCTATCATAGGATTTTACTCTTGATGCTCATTATCGATATCGATGAAACGGTCGATTGACAGAATTTTCTACAGTCAAGGATGAACTGCATTTTTATACTCAATACATACGATTAATCCATGGGAACACGTTGCCTTTGTTTTAAATTAAGAAATAATAATAATAAAAATCAATTGAAGTCTTTAATATTTAATTTACCAAACGTGCTTGATTTTACACTAAGCCAATCGATCGTGAAACTTATCATTGAATTAGGGGATCAAAGGTGCGACTATGCGCGTGTTTCATATCTAAACGCGGTCACCGCGGTCTTAATTATAAAATCAACACACGTTGCCGAAGACATCGTTCAAAATTTTTCGACAAAATCTTCGGCACGACCGAAAGTAATTTGGAAAAAAAATTACTTCGAAATTTGTTTGAAAGGTCACGAAAGAGTTACTGCCTAACAGAAGATGTATAACTCGTAAATACGTGGACTAAAGCTTCATTTTTCAGCACGTTTGTTTCTCTCTGAATGTCATCAATTGTTGCTGTGTAATATTTAATCACCACACATTAGATACGAGTCGGAAAAGTATCTCACTGATAAAGTGACCGCGATAGAAAATCGATAACTATTCCTCGATGCGCACGAGTGAAGCTACATAGAACAACATAGTTAATTCTCTCGTTTGGTAGTTTGTCGTTATTAAGCAAGGAAATTTGTTATTTCATTTCCCTACCTGATGGTTCCAACCATGGTGTGAACAGTTTGAGAGTCGCACTCGTACTGAAGCAGAACCGAACAGGGCGCTACGCTTTTAAACGGTAAACAATTGGACGACGCGCAAGCGCACGAGAGCTTTCATGTACACGCGATTGTATCGTGACGCATGTTTATGTGCATAATTTGTAAAATGACACGAATAATTGATTCACGTGCGATGATACTGCACCCTTGTTGACTTAATTACACTGAGAATTTCAATTTCAAAAGCTAATACAGGTTAATAACTCAGTTAAAAACTCAAATGACATCAAAGTTTAACATATTTGGACTTTGATCACATTTATTTAAATACAAAGTGCATGCATTTTCAAGCAAAAATAAGTAATATTTCTCGATGCAGAAATTGTCGCTATTTCAATTGTCATCTCTCTTTTTTTCAAAAATGTATTAGGTAACACACCTCTTCACATCTCTTTAAAACTAAAAACACATCCTTTTCGTGACTGGGTCTGTGATCTGTTTTTTTGAAAATTGCAACGACTTGTTGGAACTTGCTACACGATATTTTTCTTCTCGTCATTTTATTGAACTTTGAATATTTCAAAAATTTTTTATTAACTCTGAATATTCAAGAATATTCTTGTTGTCTAATCGCAATATTAAAAGTTCAGTAAAATAGATGAAAAAATATCGTACAGCAAATTTTAAGAGGTCCTCGTAAAGTAGAGATCTCAATCTTCATGTTCTTGGTCCAACCATGGTTTCGTGGTCTAATCATGAAAGAATTTTTTTTTACCGTTTTAAAATTTTTATAATTTAAGAAAATTTTTTTTTTGAAACATTTTTGAAAAAAACAAACTCAGAACTGTTAAAGTGGAGGTTTTACATTTTAAAATGAAACAAAATGAATTATTATATAATACTTCTTTACTAAGTTATAACTGCGTTATCTATGTATTTATGGAAATGCAAAAATGTATATTCAGTGCTTATAACATACAAAAATACTTATATAAAATGTCCGAAATAGAATTTACTGTAATATATATACATTTTTTTAGTTCTATTTTTTTAGCCATTTACAAAAATTGTAAAATACATCAAATCCGCACTGTCGACAATTTTTCATACTCTTCACAATATAACCAAATATTATTAAGAATTTATTTTATAAATGTATAAATTCATTAATATTTATTCATTTATAGAAAAACTTAGAAATTAGTTGGAAAATTTTGTCACGTCGATTGATGCAGCACTTGCACGTAATAGGCAAATGAAATTTATAATCGTTTCAGCGATCAAACAATTATATTTAAACATTCATGCAATTCTTATCCATTTATGCACGCATAACTGCATGCTAAGAGGAATCATTTTCTTTCTCGTACACACGTCCAACTGAATATCTGCTGAGTAATCATTTAAATGCACATCGAAGCGCTTAATTACGATTAATGAAAGTTTACGAAGCTATTGTATCGCCACTTTTGTATTTGTACAAAAAATTTATATGCACAAAATACATTCGCTGTCGAATGAGAACATTCGTTACTGGATTTCATCGTCGTTACGCGACGTGATTGTGGCAATTGTTAACGAACAGATCTGCATATGTCCATTTGGTTCTCAACTTGCACGTCGACAATGTTACCACGAGCTTATACCACTTTCTAATTCACGCTGGCAAAACAGCGTTTAGATTCACTTAAGAAGTCATTGTCACGGATAATTGGGTCAAGATACTCGCGTGCAGCGCAGTTTTTACTCGACACGCTCTCTTTTGCTTCGTAGGCTTACCGTCCAATTAACCGAAACAAAAAGAAAAAAGAAAAAAAAAAGAAACAAAAAGAAAATAGAGCTGAATGACACTTCGTAACTTCACGTGATTTTTTTAAACTTCCGATTTATTATTCGAATTAATATTCGATTTGATGAACGATCGCCTTTTACTTTACATTTCGAAGTTTCAAGATAAGATCGAAAGATAATTGGTTCTCTACTTAAAAAAATTATCCAGTTATTTATTTAGTTTATTTTATCGAAGAATAACTTCGTCAGTGATTAGATATTAGCGAGGCAAGGAATTTTTGTTGCGTCGTGTCAGTGTCCAATGTTGGATAAAGTAAAAGAGTGTATTTGAAAATTCTTTATTTAATTGACGAGTAATTTTCCGAAGCGCCGACAGAACATGTGGAATTAAAATCTTTCGGAACTTTTCAAGGGAAGAATTTCAACTACTAATACGTAGTTAGAATGAAAGTTGTTAAGAGTAGAAAATGCGCTGTAAGCTTTGTTTATACCGTTTCTGTTACTTTTGAGTTGAACATTTCTATGTGTAATATTTCATTTTATTTGCTTATAATTAGAGAATCTTCTAATTTTCAGAGTCTAATTTTCCTCGAATTCATTTCGAATATAGATCCTTGTAAAGACATTCAAAATATATGAGAGTACACGAAAGAGTAACTCAAAATGATAAAATCGACATTTTCCCTTTTTTTTCTGGCGGAATAAAGATTGATTTCATTAACACGTTCACTACCATGATGACCGACATTACAAAAATTGATAGACTGAAACAAGATGTATATATAAAATAAGATAAATGCATATAAAACACGAATGGCGATTAATGTGTTAAGTTTTACGAAGGAATTATTTTAGTTGCAGTTTCTACAAATTTATTTCACTGAAACTGAAACTTATTTTATTAAATACAAATTATTTTAAATATAAATATTCTACTATTTCTCTCAAATTGTTGCTTTGTTTTCTTTACAAGACATATACCTGTTTATTTCTCTTGTTAAATGTATCTCAGTGATTTTTCTTATAATTTTTCTTAAAATCAAAAGTATTCCGTGACCGTAAGAATCACTGTCTTATGGTTACAAGTGGCAAATATCATTACCGAATCGAGGGTGATACATAATATCAGTACAATACAGGTAAAACTTGAGGAGATAACAATTTTCGGACATTACCTACCTGTGCCCGAGTTAATTTTCAAATGCACAAACTACATTTGAAATCAGTAATATAGAATATTTCAAGTTTGCAACGATATCCATTTCAAGATTGAGCAATTTCTTATTGGTTCGAAGCTTTCTGCTCGCAAACAAACATCTTTCGACAGATTAGAAATTCGATTCACATTCCTCGATCTCGTCTAGAATAGTCAAACACATCGTTTTCGCAGGATTCATTCAAAGTTTCAAATATCCATTAAACTTGAAGATTCAGAACTAAACAGAGGTAGTATCGTAACATTGCTAATATTGTTACGCTGTAACAAGGATGGTGCGTTTATGACAGAATAATGAAGAAAATCGTTTTCGTTCGAAGATTTTTGTATATTATCGACAATGATAAATTGCACGTGAAATGATCATGACTACTATTAGCATGTTTCAACGTCTGTAGAGGGACTTTAGAATTTCTCAATAGCAATTTACTGTCATGAAAGCAGTTCCTTGGCAGGTAGCAACCAAGATGTCCTATAAGTGTGGGAAAAACTGCGATGTTGCCGAATTTGCTAACATTTTCATGTCTTTCGCAGGTAACATCTCCATTCTTTGCGAAAAGGACGTGTTTACTGTACTGTAGAAACATAATCTCCATGGATTGAGATTTAACACGATTTTTCTGTTAAAATTACACAATTTGATCAAAAATTTGGAGCATGTTAACACTTCCAAACAAATAATGATTACTTCGAATAATTAAACATTTAAATCTTAATGCAATTATATTTAAGAAATCGAAGTTATAATTATAACATATTTCTCAGAAAAATATACGAAGAAGTTTGTTTTATTTATAACGTAAAGAATGCCAATCTTTCGAGTATGAGTGTATTGTATCGCTTATGAAGTTCCCTAATATTTTCGAAATGTGTATATATACAAATGTTATAAAATATATGAAAGAATTTTTACTTTTCAAAGTTACAGTGAGGAGCACACGGCTGAACGATGAAAAATTGTCGATACTTAGGACAATATAATTTCGTGAAAAAAAAAAAAAAATTATATAACTTTACTTCTTATTTTGAAGTGTAAAGCTTTTGCTTCGACAGTCCTTCGTTTTTTTTCAAAGATGATTTTAGGTTATATAACAATCTGGGAAAGCAAAGAAACTTTTATCAAAAATTATAAAAATTCAAACGTCTCTGAAAATGTCGAAGATTATTTTTCAAGACTAGATCCGCAGTAGTCTTAAACATATCCCTTTCTGTACGATTCTTTTTCGTCATATTATTGAATATTGAACATTAGGATTAAACAAAATGTTAGGATTAGGATGTTTCTTGAATTTCTGTATATTCTACTTAAAAATTTCGAACGTGTTAAACTTCAAAAAAAAAAAAAAAAAAAAAATAATGACTGCTTAGTTAAATTTTTTACTCGTAGTATGCTAACGTATATTTATGTTACTTATGGAATAAATATTTTCGAAATTTATGTACTCACATGACCATTGCGGAATTCTTCATGATGCGCCCGCATGGTCCAAATTGTTGTATGGGACTAGGTGCGTTCAGACTTCTCGTTCTCCTGCAAATAAAACGAAATCAGTTAAACAAATTCACTCGCTGACTATTCTTATGCAAACACAATGTCAAATGTGTCAATTGCAAAATAATTTGAAATTTTTTTACTGGATATATTTTTTGGTCGTCAAGATTCTGTCGATATTGACGTCAAGATTCTGTCAATATTAACGTCAAGATTCTGTCGGTATTGACGTAAAGATTCTAGAACATCAATATCTTGAAACCAAATAATCGAATGGAATAATTCGTAGAAACAAGTTTTCATTTGCATGTATAATAGTAACAGTATATACGTCATTTAGATCTAAGAATCTGACCAATGAAATAGTAATAAAAAAGGAAATCGTAGTGAATACGTCATAGTGAATACGTTGAAATTGTTGTATAATGTCGTTAAGAAGTTAAATGACTCTTGTTTTTCCTAACTTTTGATATTACTAGAGACTACATAATGACCTAGAGTTGAAGAAAAATAGAAAAGAGGAATTGAAATTGAAATTGAAATTTTTAATTCTACTAGAGATTCGATCGGATATTTTAAATTTCTGTTTAGAGAATAGAATTAATAATTAAAATGAAATTTACTGTAAACTACTGTAAATTGCCATTAGAATCTAATTAAATATATAGTAAATCTGAATAAATCTTTCTCTTCTCAAACCAGATTTTTCTTAATTAACATTATTATATCTCACTTACATTACATCACATTTCATGTTTTAATTTTGTATTTTATAGTCTCTCTGATAGGGATCAGTTACAATATTAGTTTGTTACCATTAGAAATTCATAAATACACACGTGGAATTTTTTTTTTTAATATTTAAATGCGGTCTCGTCGACTGAATGTTAATCTACATCTACATAATAACAACAGAATCATTTCCTAACGTAATAACTAAGAATTACTAATGAATTCAGCTATTTTAAAACTAAATCTACAGAGAATTTTTTAAATATAATATCCCTTAGATATAATACAACTGTCACAATAAATAACGTGATTCTTCAAGGAAAGAACAGTTTCTACCTGAGCACTCTGTTTCGTGGAATATCCTCTGTCGAAGATCCATTCTGAAAACGATTATGCATATCGTAATTGATATCGAGATGGCCATTGCGCTGAATATCCAGCAAAGGTGAGACTTGGTCCGTCATTTTTCGCGTCACTTCCTATCAAATAGCTCAATTCTGCGGTAAATTCAACTCTTCCCCCGAATCTTACATAAATATCAATATTTATTTCATCTTCTTTTTACTGGTTATTTTCAACATATACACTTACAGTATTTTCACGAAATTCGATCACTTATAAGAACTTTTTATGAATATAAAATAACTCTGTGTGTGTGTGTGTGTGTGTGTGTGTGTGTGTGTGTGTGTGTGTGTTGTACAAAGTATTTGCAAATTTCATCAAATGCAGTGAGACTCAAGTATCACGATTAGATTTATAGAAAATTTGAAAATACTAAATTGTACAGAGTGCAAGTAGTTTGAGAAAAACACGTCTGTTCAAAGTACAGCATCTTTTTATAATTACGTAAGATAATATTCTATCAAGATTTTATTTTCTTAGTTAACGACGAAAACAGTTTTGAATTTGCACAAAAATCTGCAATCTAATGATGATTATATTAGTCAAGTTTGAAAAAAATTTGAAAATATATATTCATTATATGAATATTCCTCTCAATATTTTTAACATTTATTATATGCTTAAGATAGCAATGTATGCTGTACATTAATTTTTTTACTGAACTCAGGATTCTTCGGTTTTCTCCAAATTGAAAAGAGATGAGAAAAAATTGCTCGAATCAAAGATATTTTATTTTTTAAAAAGAAAGGGGAGCACCTGAGTTATAAGCTGGAAGCGCGTTTAGATAGTCTCAATTTTTCTGAATTGAAATTTGTATAACTAGTTTCCCACAGGATTACTCTTTAAAGATACAATTCTGAGCGTTTTCGATACAATAACGCATTATTTTCCTGAGACTTAAAGTTTTCAACCCAAAGAATAAACTTTGATGAACATGCGCTGAGGTCGATGACGAAACTCACACTAAACAACGCTATCGGAGTACAAAGAAAAAAAAATACAAATACAAATCCATTGAGAAAAATCGAGTTAAAATCATCTAGGCACCTTCACTTTCAACGCCGTCGTATATTATTTCCCCCCTGAAACAGAACATCTTTCGTTCACAGCTCTTTTCACTTTGAGGAGAACTCAATCGATTACGATTATATTTTATAAGAAAATATTTTTGTACATAACACGCACAGAATTTCTGCTATGGCAAGTGTTCGAATATTTCCGTGATTGACACTGTGTGTAATTTCATCGAAGATCTATCGGACTCAAACGTTTACATAAATTAAAAAAATGTTCCACTCTATTAATCGTTTCGCCATAAACAGACAGCTGGCGTGCAACGGTTATACTACTCGAGACAGAACAGATATATATGCGTATATCATTCGATATACGGCTCGACTAACCACTGATAGCAGGAATTTTTCTCTGGCGACAGAGTTGAAACGAAAACCTAAGCAAAACTCTGTCGTACTCTCGAGATAATGTTCATTTGCAGAGACAACGATTGTTGAAACGTTGCAAAATCTCCTTTGCGGAACTATGCAATCATTAAAATCCGAAGGTCGATTAATGCGAAGTTAACGATGTTCTTCGAACAAGCTAGCTACTAAGGAATAGTAAGATTCATTCTCAAGGGCGCGTGATTTTCTTGCAAATTCAAGCGTCGTTCGTTACATCTAGATTGTGAAGAATTTTTATGCGAAAAATGCCCGTGTTATTATTTTTTTATACCAAGTTATTATTTGAGCCGTTCACAAACGAAAGTGATCAACTCCAATTTCTGGATTTTTTTTTTTTTAATTCTAGCGCCAAAGGCTCTTCACTTAAGGCTCGACGTTTTACGTTTGAAATAAGTTTCTTTAATAATTAGATGTCGAGCTAATGCGATTGTTCCAGGAATATTCCAAGAATATTCTGCGTCGTAATACACTTTACTCAAGTAATGTAAGTTCCCTCTTTAAGGAACTCTAGAAAGGAATTCTAGAAAGGAATATCCATTAAGAATATCTATTAGAATATCAAGAAAAATCAGTAGATAAATATACTTATATCTTATTTACAAAAGTATGTCTGTTTTATCAACTTCTCTATTCTTTTATTTTGTAGAGACAATTAATTTTTTTATACATTTTTCTCAATTACGTGCAATTTTGAACTTTCGAATTTCCTACAGAATGCAGAAAAATCCACGCTCTAGTCGTATCGTTTCCCCCTTATTCGCTCGATATCTATGCCACCAACACTGTAAACCGCGCGAACGAATTCGTTAGACGATCTTAAACGGCGTTTAACAGTTCGCGTTTCCTTCGCCCACGACGACGAGGGATCTCGAAGCGTCAATTTATTGACCTTGAACTCGACACGGTGAATTCTGCTCGAAAGAACGCAGAACGTTCAGTGAACTCTTCGTTTATGCATTATTTATCTCAATCTTCTCTATCGATGCACGTCAACGATTCCACGCCGCATAGAATCGGCGTCTGTTCCTCGATTTTTATCGAACACTCTCGAAGAAACTCACACTCTGTGTGTGTGTGCGTGTGTGTGTATGTGTCGCGCACAAGCACAATTGAATCTTTTCACATCACTGTCATTGTTTCAAACGAGGGGAAACAGGTGTATTAGTCACGAACTATTGTATATCAGCGGAATACACCTCGAAGAGAGGCAGCAACTTTTTAGAAAGGAGCGGATCGCAAGGTGGATGCACGCAGAATGACGATCAGACAGGAGGTAGCCAACAATTATGGGATTCTTTCCACGGGACCGTCGGTATACCGTAAACTTCACGGTTCTTGTCGACACTAACATCAACGTTACGTAACGTACGTCCGATTATGTCATATTACATTATCTTATCCAGCAACGTATCTTTAATTGTACCGGTTCGGTTCTGTGCAAGTTGCTCACGAAAGTACACGCATGTTTGGCAGCAACTTTTTATGAACATGCTGCGCGTGTTATATAAAACATTTTGACATTTCTGTAATGAGGCACGACTGTCGTGATTACATCGGTCAGGTCTATATATGTTTATATACGTATGTATAGAAATTCAGAAATCACAGACATTATTGAAACAGCAATAATGTGTCAATAATGATCATCCATACTGTACTGAATTAATGTTAAATATATGTTTATAATGAATATTTTGTATCAAAAGTGATCTGAAGTTTTATCGATATAATCGTGACGATCGTGCCTCAGCGACGTGTTGATAAAAATTTCAAAATGTTTTTATGTAACGCATGTAAAAATACACATACGCATATGTGTATGAAAGTTCTGTAGTTCAAATACTTTCGTGAGCCATAAGTGATCGACGATAGATTCACTATCGTGTTTCACGTCGCGGATACGAAGGCCATCTCCGTTCAGTTACGTTGGTAAGGATAGTTGGGGGTTGTATTTTTTGGACTTCGACGCAGTTTCTCGTGATCGAGTAATACGAGTGATTGACTAATTGTAAGGTTCACGAGGTAGGTTTGACTCTGATGAGACTTACTCACGTTTCACTGTGGCGGAATCGAACAGGATCGGAAAGAACACTAGAAAGTTAGAAAATAACTCACGTGTAGAGCAAGTGCTTTTATATCTCGGACCCATGATAAATTGTACCGTAATTTAAGAGTAACTTCATAAGTTTTACTAACGTTTAGGATCAAGGTCTCTTCGGAGGGTGCTTTGTTCAAGCTCGCTGATTGAATCCGACTTTCCCTATCAGATAAATCGGGCACACCCTCCGAGGAGACCTCGATTCTAAACTAACAATGATAAAACTTATGAAGTTAAACTTGAATTACGGTACAATTTGTGATGGGTAAGAACTTATATTACGATGCTATTTATGGTGTATGGATGTTGTATGTCACTATTGTGTCTATGTGATGGCTGTGAACATTTTGTTTCTATTAAAAGTTGTCCTTCGTAAGCTTCATAAGGTTTATTACCATTACAGCTCAACACTTCTCGGAATACCGGATTTCAATAAAGTTGGGACGATGTTCGTTGGGAATACTTTTACACGGCACGAAGGGAACACACTGACCATTAGAACGTGAATCACCACAAGAAAGGAGGCGAACTTCACGAATTATTACGAAGATCTCTCAGAAATCATTAGGTAACTTTTTCCTCTTGATTTCACTTGGTCCAACTATCCGACACGCAACTTTCTCTCGATTAATTGAGAAACCGGAGGATAGACAGACAGGGGCAACAAAGAGAGAGGAATCTTCACGGAAAAAAGAAAAAGAAAAAAAAAAGAAAAACGAGTACATCTACTAGAAAGGCTTTTGTCCGTCGCTCTGACGGTCATGTATTCCTAATCGTGGCTTGGCCCAGATTGCCGTACACGGGAAGCTTGCAAAACACCATGATCGATTTTCTTTCCCAACGTCGTTGTCGGCGCTCTCTCCGGCCGATCTGTTAAAGGAGAAAACGATCGTGGCTCGTGGCTACGTCCGGTTCGGTAATCGATTGCATCGTGAGCGTGAATATCTGAAATTCCAACCGCGACGGTTGTAAACAGGGGCGCCATCGGCGTGCGTAGCCTACGGGAGCTCTCATAGGGCCCATCAGTGTACTATAGGCACCGCATAAAATGGAATGTACCTTGGCGAAAGGTGAACGCGTTCTCGTTGGCGAGAAAGAAAGGAGCACAGAAAAAAAAAGAAAAAAAAGGAATACTTCCACCGAGTACCGTTTCGAACAGGTACCCTGACCTCTGTACACATGTGCGAAACGATATGTATACTCTCAACACATTTGACTGCCACGGTAATCATCGATGACCGTGTTTTCTATTTTTGCGAATATCGATTAAAATAGGATAAATAGGATCATTGACGAATACAGCGTAACGATGGAGAATTATATCTTGAACGATATTTTAAATATATAATGATGTAACTTCGTAAGAGAATATTACATAACAGTACAATATCCACTTGATATCGTTTCAAACGTAAAGGACTTAGGCTAGTGCTGTTACTCTCGAAAATCATAAAAACGCTCAAACATTCTCTAAGAATTTACGTTTGGATTCATATTATGATTTTGAAGATTGAAATTTTCTCTTTAGAAACGATCTCTCAAAACTTGCTGTATCTACGACTTTTTTTCATTGAACTCCATTTTGTTGAATTCTGGATATTAAAATTAACAAATCCTGGTATTTTGTCGTTTAAAAAGATTGGCTTCGTTCTTTCAGAAACAGGAAAATAATTCGTGTTCGAGGAACACGTTTTGTAAAATACGCTCGAGTCATTACAATTCAATTCTCTAATCATAGATAAATTTATCGTAAATAACAATTATATCACGACAGCTCAAATCTCTCGTGATATTTTTGCGAGGATCGCATTGTACAATGTTGCAAGCTCGCGAGTTTTGCAACCATTATCTCTCTTATCGAATCGTTCAACTATCAAGCTTGCATCACAAGTTATATAAATGACATAAAAAACACACAATGTTTAATGTCGTGCACGAGCACGTATCACCATTTGCATCTTTTTCAAATTCTGTATTAGGTACCACCATTGTAAGTAATGAGAAGAATACACGAGCAATAAGTCTTATGAAGAAATACAGACGATACTTCAGTTACAGAGAATGATAGAATCAAAACTCCATTAACTTCGAGAAATGGTATATAAATAGTAAAACCGATGTGAATAAACAATTTTCGACAACAGTTTCGAAAAACGAGCCAAATGACGATGTGCCATTTTTCCAGTCATTTGTGCTTAGTTTAAAACGAGGAGAAATTGAAATTCTAGGCTGAAGTCTCCGATATAATGCAATTCTGAATTATCCTTCAGTCCAATTTTCAGACAATCTCAACTTTAGAGCCTTATTAAAAAAAAAAAAAAAAAAAACGCAGTACACGATTCAAGAGTCACGTACGGTACACCAAATATGTACATATATTCATTTAAACAACCTAACTATCACATATTTATCAATTATAAATTATAAATTAATTACATATTTATACTATTAAAAATATAAAATTATCGTACAATGAAAAAAAAATGTTTACAATAGTTTCTTTAATTTTTCTGTTACATTGTAACAACAATTCAATAAATACTATTATTACTTCGATGTAACGACAATCATCTCCACTAGCAAAATAACAAGTCTTGTGATAACATTTCGAAATATTAAATTTTCACCGATCAGAAGAATTAACGACCTATAATGATTAAAAAAATTTGGTCTCGGCTTTTCCCTGAAATCGATAAACTTCGAAAATCCTTCCTATCAAGGAAAGGATATCCTTCGAATATCTTCTTTTTCGTGGTACAATGATGTAATCTCAAATAACACACACGTTACGAGGAAATACGTTTCGTTCCCTGACGATGATTACGAATTATTATCACAATGACTAAGTTCCGAATGAGACAATACACGCGATATGGAAAGTGAACACAGACCATAGCGGCAAATTTGCTACGAATCACACCGGGGTTTTTGGAGGTTAACCAACACCTACCTCTGGTCCTACCTTAGTTCAGCTTCGTCCATGTCCACAGATCAACGAAACAGACGCGCTGTTTCGTCGTACGTCTCTAGATCGCGCGTATCAAGCAATATTTCGATCGATTCGGACACGCTTCGTTGTTAAACAAACGGAAAAAGAGGCTACGTTAATGCGACGGGCGGGTCGACGCTGACGTCGCGACGCCTGGCGCGCGACACGCATGCTCTAACACCGTGGACCAATCAGTTCCATCGTGTGCCGGATATATACGTTTACTTTCTGGTGATTTTATTTAACTTCTTTTGCGCAACGTCGAGCGTCGTAACGACAAATAGTGAAGTTGGCAAAAACAGAACAGATGAATGAAGTATTAAATTGATATTAATTCATCGGATCAACATCGTTGTCGACCTGACGTTTCATTTGCGATCCCACTTTGGGCGATTTGCATCAGTTTGGCCCTGTTGTGTCGTGTTTGTTCCATGAATTTCGTTAAAAAAAAAAAAAAAAAAAGAGTTATTCGTGGTATTATATAATTACGCTGTAGGTGTATCTGTGACTTTTATTCGACACGTGTTAGGCTATTTCCTATTTTGCGATCATGAAGAAAAATTCGTTTTCTTCTGTTGTGTGCAAAAATTCGCAAATTATAAGTTATCTTTGAAATATATCAATTTAAAGAGATTAGCAAATTCGAAGAAATTGGAGTATTTAAGAGACAATATTTTTTTTTTTTTTTTTTGTAAATATGGTATCTCATTCACCTCTCTTTTATGGATTTTTGTAATATGTTTTTTTTTTATTTTAACATACGTTCGTTGAAAATTTTGATGGAGCAATATGTATTTGTATGTAATATGTTGATGAGCAATATGTATTAAGTTGTTATTTGAAAAAGGCATTTACGTAAGTTCTTCGCTTTATTATGTCATTACGTTCTTAACGTATTAATTATAAAAATTGAGAAACTCGTAACAAAAAGTACTTGGATAACAATGCTCTTGAAAAAAAAAACAAATTTGAAACGAACAAAAGGAAAATTACAGATACGTGTAATATGTACGACGAAGTTTTCCTAGAAAATGTATCAGACGTGAGCAACAATCATTTTTGCCACGATTGATATCGTAAAAGATTATCATAGAAAATTGTGGTATAAAATGTATAGTTTATTCGAGCAATGTGTCAAGCAAATTGTCTATACGTCAATATGTCCCTGAATAATAAGAATATTGAGCAATCGACTTTGCTCAAGTTTCGCACGAATCGGAATCGGATTACGCGCGGTTCCAGTTTAATTACGAAATTGAACAGCTGTGTACTGGTTTCGCGTTAGCCGAGCTATACCGTTTAACTTACTTTTTGCTTGCATTATACACGTAACGATATGTAATCATAATATTATTCTATATATATTAGTTCAACTTTCTATGTTTTTTTAATTCTTCGTTTCTTACATAAATGTGAGATAAAAACATATTGAATAATCAAGGCAAAAAATAGATTTCCGGTACCGGGAATCGAACCCGAGCCTCCTGGGTGAGAGCCAGGTATCCTAGCCACTAGACCATACCGGATTTTCGTGTACGAAACGCAATGATTTCCAAATTTCTATTGTATATAAATTGTTATTATTGTTATTATTATTATTGTTATTCAATCATCATTATTCAAAATTTAATCTAGAAACGAGTCCCACAATCTCAAATGTCTCACTAAAGTAATTTGTCGAAATTATTTATTTACAATCATTTCATCTTTCGTAAATTTTTATTAGTTCAAGAAGAAATTTTTTTTTTTTTTTCTTTCCATTCCCATTCGTTGGTAAGGGTGGTAAAAACAACTACTCACGGCCAAGTACCGGAACGTTTCCGGCGACGCATTTCTGGGTCCTTGTCATAGTCCTCGAGGAAGGGCACGTTCATGCACGTGTCGTCGGTATTGACGTCCCCTTTATTCCTAACAACGCATCTCCAATCGAGCAATTCGCTCACACTTCGACGTCTCGGCTTTCCTCTCACCATGTCCATTATCCATCCAACATTTCCTTTAAATGAATAGCCTCAGCAGCTTCGCGCTTGCTTATACGTATGTACGCTGCACATTTTCAGTATTTTCTTTCGTAATAACACGTGCTCCACAAATCGAGCGTTTAATAATTCCACGCACATATCCGACACTTCAACAGTTTTGATATTTAATATACTATGTTAATAATTATATACTATAATATATAATCATTGAAATTTTATTGGGTTCAGCTTTTATTCTACAAAAGACCTTCTACAAAAACCTTTGACGATTTCTATCGAACGCAATCGACATGATGGATCCTTAATGTTAATCTATTGCTTGTCACGTGACTCATGATTAACGCGCCAATTTCGAAAGACCTATGAGTAGTGAGAGAATCTCTAGAGAGAGAGAGAGAGAGAGATTCTCTCACTTTGAACATGTTCGAAAATTAAAATTCTCGAACGTTTGATTGTTTTGGAAGTTCCCGAAATCTTGATTGTTTCGAAGGTTTCTAAAGATTTGAAAATCTTAATTGCGCGTGATAAGTAGACTGTGACTTTTATACATTTATAAGAAATTAAAAAATTCTTAGTCTAGTAATGAATATTCGATGAATTTTCTGGATTTTCTCTAATTTCATAATTTTACATTTCACAATTTTATATCACTTTCTAAGATACTGAATGCTCATCACGCTATCAAACTCTGTCGCAACTCGCAAGACTTTCAAAATTTAAAATCTATCAGGATTTTCAAGAATTTCAGAGTTTCGAATCATTTGTTCGAAGTAATTTGAATTTTTCATAAAAAGAAATACAAGTTGAAATCGATTCGAAATCCCATTACTACTTATAATGCTGATCGCTTTCTTTTCTCGTTTTTTCTCGTTTGCGCAACGAGAGAGCTCGTTAAAATGGAGAAAAATTTTGTTAAATTATACGTAATTGATGCCACTCGCACGCGCCTGTAAATGAAACTTAGAAAGTGTTGCGCAATCCCTCCACCTGCCGTTCGTAAGTTTGCCTTCATTTTGTGTGCACGTCGTGTAATTTGTACGACTTTAATATTTAAACGAACGATTGCGTTTACTGATACGACAATTTTTTTTAACACAGTTCCAATGAAACGATTGGATGTTTGGTTTTTGCACAAGCTTATGACCCGCTTTCCATAACCTTCGCGAATTTCAATCAGGCGGAGACATTCGCGTTGTTTATCGTTTGATTTACCACGTATGATTTACTCCTTGATTTAATACACTTCAAACAATTCTAACGAGGATTTATTTCCTAACAAGTTTTCTACACAAGTTTTTCATGACTGACACTGTGTAATAAAAATAAATTTACATTTTTTATTTTATTCTTCACAATTTAGTATCGAAACTTATATATGGACCGCTGAAAGAGAAATCCAATCTAAAATACTGTATTTTATTTTTAAAGAATTTTTTCTAATTTGTATTGACAGTTTACCGCGATTAGAAATCAGTCGCTCATATTTTGAAATTGCCTCCGAATTTCGTATCAAAGATTACATACACGATAAGAAATCGATCACTTTCCGAGAGTAGTCCTCTTCGATCGTTCAGTTAAACGCTCGTCGATCGTTTAATCGCGAAATTGCACACAACTATTTTTAAAAGAGAAAGCATACTTACAAGGCCGGGAATTCTAACTTTTTAAACGTATCGTCGCGAGTAAACGAATATGCGTTTCGGCATACTGGTTCGAGTCACGCTGGGCTAGTTCGCGAATAGCAGTCCTTTCGGTAGAAATCGAACGCGTCGAATAGAAACGAGGCCTCGAAACCAGAATTCTCCAGCTGAATGAAACGACCGCGTATATATACAGCACAGTGACGAGCCGTACCTCGATCGACGACCGCTCCGAGTTCACTGAGCAACGACTTTACCGGCTGCAGCCTTCTGAAAGTCACTTAGGACTTTCTAACTCACACTCTCCCCACCATTCTGCACCAACTATCTGAATGTACACGATGAAAAAAAAAAAAAATATATATATGTATATATATATATATATATACGTCGAGGTGGTGGTATTCAATCGTGGCTATCGATACTTGTAATTTCATTCTGTCGTTGTAAATTTGATTTGCAGATTTTTTTTATCAGATCGATGATGATCGTTTGTTCGTTAACATATTATTTCATCATTTTGTTCTGCGATTTATTGATTTGAATATATCAATTTAGAGAGATGATCGTTTGGTTCAGATCTCATTATCTTGTTCTGTGATTATAGATTTTCTTGCAGATTCTTTAAAATCTGCGAGAAAATCTGCGAATTTGTTGGACATTGATTAAAAAAATGATCGTTCGATCAATACGCTTTCGTGTGAATAATGAATTTTATTTCATCACTGGTTACTCCAGAATAAGATTCTTTCATAAGCAAGTGTGATATATACATATTTAAATTCGTCTGATTTCATTTAATTTTACTTAGTTATTAATTACTGTCAATGTGACACTCTAGAATGAAATTTTTTTCACGACGACTCGAAAGTACTTGTTGCTTCGCGTCTGCGTTCCAGATGGGTTTCTGGAGCTTTCAACAGTAGACAGCACGTGCACTTGGGCCCCTTTTTCCGTGTTCGCGCCCTTTGTTCTCGTTAGAGGAAGAATGCTTGAAAGAACCAAGATTGCTTTCATGGTAGCCTCGACTCTAAGTCAAGCTAGTCGCTAACCGGTGAAAGCGACAATGAAAGGCGAACGAACGGCTAACTGGTTCATTTGTAAAGAGACCTTACAGCTGCTCGAGAGTCTAGATCGAGCTGAACTCGACCTATTTTCATTGTTCTTTCTACAATCTAATAGAGTATCCGATTATTCATCACACCACCAATAATATCATATTTTCGCTTTTTTCTATTTTCAATGGAATATTACGTTATATTCAACGATTTTTCTCTTTTTTTTTTTTTTTTTTTTTTTATCGATCATCCTGCAACGATGGCCTTTCTCTACTTCTTGTTTGTCAAAATATCGAAATATACAAAAGTCGCTGTACAACGGCTAGTTTTATCTACTCTTTGCTTAACGAAGAATCATATCGCGTGACCTTTGCAATCATAGTCTCTCTCTACTTTCTCACTGGACAGAATATTACATAATAATTATTCCGCAACGATCATTTTTTTCATGCGCATTTTGCTCGTTGTCAGTTAAAAAATTACGAAAAATGATCCAACAACTGAATTCTTGCGTTCGTTCATTTTTCGTTTTTCTCAATCTCCCTTCTCTTAGAAACGTTATATCTTGATAAGACAAGGTCGTAGTTGACTTCCGGCCATCGACTTCGTGGCCGCCCGAAACAATGTTGCGTCGAACGGTTTTGAACTGGTTGGAGTATCTTGGACTTGAATTTACAGTATTTCAAAGTCAGGGCCAATTCTACTATCACTTTTTTTACAATAAACTATTTTTCAAGCGAAAAAATTTTGTTCTACTTTTTTCGATTTATATTTGCATCTTTTCGTAAAGACAATTGAAAAAAATAGGACGTAGCTTATATCTTTGATTCACCTATTATGCATGATGATAAGCACAGTGTTTTGAATTCCCATTTTATATATCTTATGTTGTGTGCATTCCAATTTTCATTGTAAATGCATAAAAGTCCGCAGTTTAATAAGTATCGTTATTCAAGTTTTCAAACTTAATTTTCATCAAAAGCAAAGCCTTCATGTTTGAACCGTAAGGATTTGGCTGGCTTTGCTTGTAACGCGAATTTAGGCTCACTGTGTAAGTACATATGTAAGTAAATAAAGCTCGATTTCTCGTGTCGAGAAGAAAATATTTCTCGCGAATACGAGGCGCTCCATTCGACGCCTCGTCGATTGCATAATAAACAGTGGTACGCGTTCTGCGAGAAGTATATATAACAAGCAGGTCGTAAGGCATAACTGTAAACCAGTTGCGTGTAATGCAATTATGGTATGAAAGTGATCAAAATTTATTGCGGCCGCCGATGCCCGCATTGCAAAACCAATGAGGACGAGAAGCAAACTGAGGTGTCTCGTGGAAAAACAGGCGCCCCGTCAGGGTCGTGTCACTATTATCATTTTTTCCTCGATGTTTGAGGAAAAATGACATTTCGTTTTTTTTTTAATTCTTTCGAAATAGAGTACGCTGGAACTGATTCTTCAGAGTCTTTGTTTCTAGTTTATTTCACTTTATTGTGCTGAAATTTATCTCTAATCTGTAAGTGAACCAACCGCGATCGTATTTAATTTTAATTTCACAATTATGATCTGTTGACATCGTTGTTTTGAGAATTGACGTAGTCCTTTATTAGCTCGTTATATAAATAAAAGAAAACTGTATCTACCAAATTGATATATGATGTATATAAATTAAACAAATTCCAACTGTAATTTCAAACTAAAGTTGAAAGTTCAGGGTTGAAATCGGATGTCACGTGGCAAGGAAGAGTTTTGCGTGAAATATCGTATAGATAACAGAGTCGTTTGAAAATTAAAAAGAGAGACTTTTTAGAAGATCAGCAAGTTATCACAATTATCTTTTTTTAAAAAAATTGTATCTCGATTATCACAACGATAGAAAAGTGTAAAATTATCCAGAATGTAGTAACTCAGCGTGCTGAATATTTATTGGTTGGCAATTTAAAGCTCAAAGCTAACCAAATATAACATAATTAGTGTTTTGAGCTATTATCATATTGAGAGTTACTTTGAATGTTATTTTATTCATTTGGAAGACGAATTGCTATTCGTTGCTATTTTATCTCTATCTATTCTACTTTGGATGCTCAAGAAAAGAAACCTGGCTGCAACATGTCTATAAAGATATATATCATTTTCTGTACGCATTCGTCTAAGGGACGAGTACTTTCCACGGGAAGGAAACGCTCACAAAGTTGTCATTTTATGCATTTGACGAAATAAGATACTTTCTCGCGGAGGAATATAAAACTGGTGGTTTAAGGACGATATTGCGGTTAACAACGAGGTTATGTCCTTCTACAAACGCTTTAGAAATGGCCAACAGTAAATGGGAACGTACAGGTGGTCATCATATTTTCCCCGGTTAAATTGCCACGACAGACAGGAAAGTGGGAAATTATGCAAATCAAAAAATTAAAGTTGATTAAAGTTGAAGGAAAATGTGAAAATAATATCAGTTGAAATAATATTGGGGGTGGTTTTAGAATGTGGTGACGATATAATAGAAGTTAATAATGATACACTTTGTTCGGATAATGGAATTTGTGGCACGATCGTAAAATTTCGTAAATTAATCTTTAAATTAATACAAATAGAAATATAAAATTTCTAATGAAATTGAAATAATCTTATATAATTTTAATTTCTAACTAAGCATTGAAATTCTTTCAATTTTGATAATGCAAAGTAAGACTAAAGTTTAATGAATTTTAATTTTAACTTTATGAAATTCGACACACTGTGTAAAATTATATAATGTATTAAACGCATTAAATGCAATATATAAATATATTAAATACAATAATGTATTAAATATACAGTCCACTGAATATCAGAAATCAGAATACAATCTCTTTAATCATAATTTGAAAACAATAAAATGTTTCATAGCCATTAACGTGAGAAGATAATTACAATTTAATAAAAATAAAACACGTATTTGTATTTAGAAAGTATTTATCGATGATTTTGTGCAAATATCTTGCATCTTATATAAAATTTAATTATCATACAAATTTGAGAAATTACGATTTTTCGTACAAAACGCTGAATATTTATTTTGTTATTATCGATATGTGTATAATTATTTTCCAGTTATTATATTTTTAAGCGTAATAATACTAAAGTATTTAAAATTGCACGAGCTTATCTTCACAAAAGTGGCATGTAATTTGTAAATAGCACTGCTGGTGTAGTGGTATCATGCAAGATTCCCATTCTTGCGACCCGGGTTCGATTCCCGGGCAGTGCAACTCCATTTTTTTTTTCTTCAAAGTATATTTTTTCGAAACTACGTATCTGCCTAATACTTTTTACATATAAACAATTTAATCTAAATGATGTTATATCGATTTCTTACTTGACACCTTTTACCACTGCACTTCATTTAGCATCAATAGTTGAAAGAAAAAAATATTCGATCAGAAGTAAAGGCAACGAATGTCACTGGCTTTTAATTATAAAAAAGGAGTATTTCATAGCACCGTGTTTCTCCACGTTCGTATCTCTACAAGCTTTCAATATCAGATCTAAAGTAAAAAAATAGTCAAGCAACAACTTGGAACCTCGTTATCGCGACAATTTGAGGCGAAATTTTATCCGGAATTGTCCGGCTAACTCGGACTTAACTTGTCTTATTACTGATAACGGTAACCATACCTGATAATTTTATCGATGCGTGAATATCGTTTGAGGAAAACCGCTCTACTCAGCACCCAACCACTACGTTGCATCACTATATACCGGGTATCACTATACTGAAACGACTTGATACTCTTCATCCGTCGGCAAACTGTGTTTTGTCGACGGAAGAAGAAAAACAGAAATGTCCGACGATAAGAGGGAACCTTGGCGATAACCCAGCGAACTGATTGTGAGTCGCGTGTTTCACCCGTACCATCATGATTTTTGATTGATTTGCGGATTCAGATTCTGGATTCGCAAGCTACTTATCTTCTCTGAAGTTAATCTATGCTCCGTAAAGTTATCTCTGTCCACATAAATTAAACACGTGATGCGTATTACTTCAAAACAACTATCAATTAATCGTAAAAGTCTTGTCTTATTGATTTGAACGTATTCTTGGAGGATGATGTACTTTACAATACAGTACTTTTAAGCTAGTGATGAATGAATGAATAAGAATAATAATTTCTTTGTTCGGAGATATCTTATTTTTATCTTTGTTTTAAATATATCGAATCTGCGTGTGTGTGTTTGTTTAAATATTACAACTTCAGATTGAATTTTTTGCCACTGTCTGTTATTTTTTTCACTCGATTTGCGTTCATAAAGATGAATTCAGTCGGCAGAAATTCAGTCATTTGAGTTACAATGAATTCCATGAAATTTCATTTACAAATAAATTTCAACGTTCCCATTATAATTTTTAATTTCACAATTATGATTTGTAATTTAATAACTCATAATTTACATACATTTTAAATTTATAATTTATAAAAGTTCCTGTCGACGCGAAAGATTTCATGACTGACATATGCTATTCTTAATTAGGCTCTTCTAACTCCTTTAAGAATTTACATTCGACTATATTTTGTCAAATGTTTTTGTTGAATTAAATCTTGCAAAACAATTTTCCAAATGAGATAATTATGATTATGATTTCTATTATAATAATAGAAAATGATAAAAGAAAATTTATCTTGAGAAATTATCATTTATCTCAGAAGGTCAGTCACACGGTCGTCGAATGAACTGTTGTCAAAATTTCAATAATATTAGTTCAAATGCATAATATATATTGAATTCATATTTTTTACAAAAAAATCGTTGTTTGATGCGCGATACGAAACAAAAACCTCGACTAATGAATCGTGACTAATGTCGTTGTAACTTTTTTAATATTGCAAAAAATTTATATTATGCTTGTTTTCGTTACTGATAATCATTATCATTAAGTTGATTTTTTCCGCATAAATCTCTCTATTTATTAGATACAATTATAGAGAAGAGGAAATCATCGAATGACAATGATTCAGCTATTCTGCTTACTCATTCTGCATATACGTAAAGATTCACAAAAGGAATTATCATTGTCGAATGACGACAATGACATTATGATCTCGAAAATGATTCTAACAGTATATAGGCATATTGACCACGATATCGATCATGATGCATGAGTTGTGTGATAATTATTTATATTCTTTCGAACAACTTTTCACGTAGAAGGACGTTATAACATTTTCTAACGTTGCGAGATTCTGCAGGCTATTTATTCGAACATTTTATTCTTGGATTTTTAATTATTAATCCTTAAGTGCATTTAAAAAAAAACAAACACTAAAAAATAATCCTTTACACTTGTATTGATTATTGTAATTATTTAAACTTGTATTGATTAAATATCTTAAACGTCTGTACAAATTTTTATATAACAAATAAATAAATAAATATATATATGTAATAAAAATCAATTTAATAGTGAGAATTAATATAAAATATATATCTTTTATAAGATATACGTTGGATTAAGATGTAAAATATAGCTCTCTCTCTCTCTCTCTCTCTCTCTTTGTCTTTTTTAAATTATCGTAAAGATCAATATGTAAAATCATAAAATCACAGTTCAAGAACACATTCATGTAGAAAGTGCATTCTTCTCGCTAGATTAGAAAATACGTGTACGTACGTTGCCAAATAATAAAACTATGCATTTAAGGATTAATTATTGCATTTACTTACTCTGAGTCAACTCTTAGAACCATTTTACTATTGTCATCAACTGATTGAATATTATGTCAATTTTATTAATGAGAACAATTAATTATATAGATAACACTACGCATTTAAGAGTTAATTAACCCATGAGAATTCATTCACTTTCAATCAACTTCATATATGAAATTATTGTTCCCAATGTTGAAAATTATTTTTATTACAATGAGAAACCATAACGAAGGAAGTGATATTTGAGCCAGTTTTGGCGCCGATGGTCGTAAATGAAAGTCGCCAAAACGACCGTGAATTGGGGTAACTTTCTTAAGACAGGACCAACTCGTTTTCGAACGTCTGGAAACCAGTATCTTGGGCGCGTGTCAATTGCATCGCGAGAAAGTTCTTTCTAAGGCTCAAGGTTAATTTCGTTAAAAACAACACGCCTGACTGAAAACTAGTTTCATTTTTAATAGTCACAGCATTGTGAAACGCGACGCTATACTTTGGAAAAAATGTAGCAACTACACAATGATCGTGTTTAACAAGCAAGCGTCATAGGCAGTTCGATATCGTACATAAATCAAATCTAAGATTAAGATAATTAAGACAATAAAAGGGAATAATTACAGTGCAATTACAGATGATTAAACGAGATGCATGCATAAGACTATACAAACATTAATGTGACACATCTTGCAAAATATAGGAAAGAAGGAAACGACTTCGTGTGCGAAAAAACTTGCTTCTTTAGAAACACAGAAATAAAAACGGATGCAGACGTCAAGAAAGACATTCAAACGTTATAACATAAAATGTTTCGTAACAGCATTGGAGTACTTGTAGAAATTCTTTACGGATAAATATTACGTGCGTTGTGCCAAAGAATTTATTATTAATATTGTAGAAAGATTTGAGTATTGTGATTGAGTATTGGTTAAATCTGATTGAATATAGAGTCTCTCGCTGCAAAATTTTGAAGCACACTAAGGTCTTGAAAGATTTTAAATTTAAATTTAAATTTAATTTTAAATTTTATTACTTTGGTTATTATTTGATTACTACTTACTTAATATAAACAATTGTCTATGATTTAATATAAAAATTTTAATATACATAATATTTAATTACTACTTATTTATCACATTATTATTTTAGACTAATTGATTACATTCAGAATTCAAATTTATAAAATATGATAGTCTCATGAAACTACACGAAAACTATCCGAAAAAAATGCTGTTTCGTTTAAAAATGATATTTCAAACTTCTAAGCGATATACAGAGTTCTAAGTGATTCTTCATAAAAAATTACAGGAAAAAGTATAGAATAAATTTCTTTTTTTTTTTTCGTTGAAGATTTAATGAAATCGAGTTTTAGAAATTCAAATTTGAAACAAAATCAAATATATTTGGTTGATTTAAGACTAGACGAGGATAATCGAAGTTACTCTGTTACGCATGAAAAGTCGAAAACATCAAATATTTTCCTAAAATACTTCGCTTCCGAAAAAATTAAATTTGAATAGTTATCAAATAGATATGACCTCTGTTTCTTTGAAAATGGAAAATTTTATTCTCTATTTTAGACTTTAAAATAACTTCTTGCTCATTACTTAGTCAAATTTGCTTGTTCGTGCCAATATAATCATGATAATCACAATACTCATTACAATAGTAATAAAACTTAAAGTTTCGTATTGTTGCATTTAGTGTATTCGTAAAAATTTATTGTAGTAAATATTTAAATACTTTTGTGAGCTTCCATATACATATTGTTATATGCGTTTCTTGTTGCACAAATTTTTATATTCCAGAAGTGACATTCAATAGAACATGTATTAGTTTGTAGACATACGAACGAGTACTAATTATATAGTATTTGTAAAAATTCATTAACTCTTAGTTTCACAAAAAATCAAATTTTATTAAGAATCCATTTGAATGTGGATGTATTTGCCTCCCACGTGAATAGCAGTCAATTTCTTAATTTTATAGACTCACTCAATAATGCAACAATGCATTTTTGGACATATATATGCTTCTAATTTGTAAGAAAAAATAGATTTATTAAGAAATTTGAATTTTTAATTATTCACGGCAATTTTACAGATTTCAACTCCTGTCGTTTTTATATTACGAGAAATTACGAGAAAACAAGCATTTTCAAACTTAATAAAGAATTGAAATATCAGTTTTGGGATATAAAGTTTATCTGTCCCGAAACTTCTACATAGTACCTCCTACTATGTACATAAATATGCATTTCATTCGGATAATTGCAAAATGATAAAACAGGACATTTTTAACATGCTGATGGCGCCAGTTACAGAGGCAGAAACGTTAAAATGTAGAAATCTCCGTTACCTTCGCGGCTCCACTGCCTCCAAGTAATCGACTGTTAACTCGCACCGCGTGTTGCTTCAAGAGAAACAGAAATGGTTAGACATCAATGAAGAATAGGTTAGTCAAGTAACGTGTATCAAATTCTTAACATCTGAACAGAATTTGGCTGTGTCACATCTTTAAAACCTGAACTACGGAAACTAGTCACTTATTCCGGATTAATAAGTACTACGGATTAATAATTACTTATTATATAAATATATATAATATACCGTATTTATACGGAAAGAGTTGGAAATACTAACAATTAAAAGAAATATCGTGGAAAAAAATTTGTTCGATGACCCTATGTCTAGAAACTCGTTATGCAAAAATTTCATTACAAACTAAAATTAAATCTTGCCTCGCCAACAGCAACGCATAACTCATTAATTGATGATTGTTAATTAAATATCGATATATAGTATGGTAACGATGTGTTGTTACATTGTTGCACTGCTACATTCTATGCACTGTTCTAAAATGGAAAGCATTGTTACAAATAAGAATGGCAAGGTCCATTTCTGGCCTTGGCCTAGATCGTTCAATTCATCTCGGTGAAGGGTTTCGATCGAGACTTGCAAATAGAAAGAATCGAGTTTATCGAAAAGAAAATGAAAAAAAAAGGTTCGCACATAGGAATAAGTCTATTTATATTGATTTCCCGGTGAACAAAACAGCATGTTCTTGTATGAGATATTCATGAATGATATAAACATCCAAAGTAAATTATTCCGTAGTTGAAACACTTCTGGGTGACTTTCATTTCGAACAGATTATTATAAAAAATGAACGAGTTTGCACAAAAGGCCGCAGTCTATTTAGAAGATCAACACATTTTTGAAATGAATAATTCACGTAAAAGGTGCAAATGTGATTTATCATGTGACCATTTCGTTTGGATAGTGCAATGTTATACTGGCAAAGAACTCGAATCGATCGCTTCGAATGCAATTATGTTGACCCTTACACCACTATTGTACGTGATATGAAACAGGTGATGAACAACAGATCGTGACCTAATACAAGCTAATCGATATCGCAACTGGTTTGAGCCTTCTTTGGCCTTGACTTTTACGCCAACTTCAAGGAAATTTTGTATCCATAGATATCGCGCGATGGTCGTATTTTACAATTAATTGTCGTGTGTTTCTTTTATTTTAAACGCGAATCTTTCACAGGTATGCTCGTTGTTGGTCTAACAGAAGTCGGGGCCAATTTATTTTCGTCCAGTTGCTTCTCTTAATTATACACGCGACAACGATCGCGACTATTACGTCGAAATGACGTCATCTATTCGCGTACGATTTATGAAATTCAAATCAGAATTCCATAATTGAAATGACCGATCCGACACGTGGATCGTTCTCGAGTATTATATTATCAGATAAAAAAAACTAGTATCTACAGTCACGCTTCAATCTTTTGTCAGTTTCAATAACTACACGTGTTAGTCGATTAGTTTCACAATGTATTAACACAAGAGCATACCTGAACGTTTGCTGTTTATCGTGCATCTTGGTGATGGCCGTTTTTTTCGGTATATTTTCATCCAGCTCGAGGTCCACTATCGCCCTAGCCAACTGTAAATCCCTCTCGTTCATCCTGTTGAACTTTTTCTCTCTTTCTTCGATTCCACGCTAATCCTCTCACAGTGAAGAACGACTGTTGCGTGGTGAATTTGGTTGGAAAACAATGCTGACGAGTGCACCGTGAATCGGTAGGGAATCTAGTTGCCAGAACCACACCGAGAGATGTCTCGTTGCGTACTGAAAGCGAATAATACTCACTCACGGACTTAACTTTATCGAGGTTGTCGAGCTTACTCCAATGGAATTCTCTTTCCCTTTCTCTCCAATGAATAAACACGTCGTGCAAAATACCGGCTGGACGAATAAAACCCCGACGAATAAAGAGACATGGACGAGGTCTATGATAAAACGGTTCTGTTATCATCGGTCGGAATCCTAGCTATCTGCTATTTCACGATACTCGTGATCAGTCGAACCGTCTGTTTCCAATTAATTCTGTAATTTCCGCTTTATTATTTATTCCTTACTGGGTCTTTGATCCTGTCGTTCGTTTGCTCGACAGTTCAATGTTACTCCGATTGACTTGGACTTTAATCATCTATACGTAATGCTATACATTTTCAATCATTTACATAATGCCTTATACATGATGAAATGGAATGACTGCTTTACTGTGAAACTTCACTTTTTTGTCTAAATACCTCGTCAAACAATGTAACTTTATAATAACGTAATTCAGTATTGTGAATGCTTTCTGAACGATGTAACTTTATATTCTACGAGTGAAGGATTTAGTGTTTTATTACTTCCAATGAGTTATCAGTTTCATACCGAAATATCATCTTTGCAACAGAAGAATTCAAAATTGTCTACACAGACGAGATATATGAATAAATCAAACATCTTATGAAATTTCATATCCCATGCTCTGAAATACCGACATAGTAAAAGATCACTGGTTTTTTAGCGCACTCTACGTTTAAACAACAGCGAGTTGGGAAACTACATCCAGCAAAAGATCGAAGTTAATCAAGCAGTGAAGGCGCCAGAAATATGATTTTTAAAATTCGTTATAACGTTGTTAAATTTTCAACACCGAAATGTAAAACTATATACTAATTGTAAGTGAAATCATTCTACTATGTATTCCGATGTTTTTTTCATCTAAAATTATTAATAAAATATTAAAGGACCTATCAGCCCAAATAAATTTTATAAAAAGTTCGGTATAATATAAAAGAAATTAAAGAAAAGAAAAAAGAACAACTCTCTCATTTACAGATACAATCATTGTAGAAGAAATAATTAATCCCAGACTTTCTAAAATATTTTTGAAAAATATACAAATTTGCATGAAATATCCAGACATCAAAATTATATATTATTTATTTTTCATTAATCCAATTTACATGTACACAAATTCCTAACTGAGATCACAGCCAATCAACTCGAATTACTTCAGTCATTAAATCTTGTAACAAGCATTCTACTTTGGATATTTCACAGAATTTTTCATATTTAGTGCATTCTACGTGCAACCTCCTTTGTTGACGTCAAACGAAATTGTGAAATAAATGTAACGAGACATATCTAATTACCATTAGACAGGATCGAGGCAGAATTCATTCCATTTAAATTCCATAGTCCGTGTTATCCCAACTTTCATCCATCCAAGCAGAAGTTGATAAAGGAAATCCGTCTGTAACAAACTTATTTGTTGGATTAGTAGTTAAAAAATTTGACACAAAAATTCCCAACCACTAAAACAGTCACGAATTTGGAAAAAAAGGAAGCACATGAATAGCCAGAAGGGCTACTGTTACAATTATTTACATTACGAACCCGAGCAACAAACCGTATCTTGTTCCGCAACACTAATTCACTAATTGTGAAATAGGAAATTTTCAAAATCAAAGGCGAAGAGTGCTTCGTCATGTTTAACACTTCCGAAAATAAGCAAAATAATTTGTTAATCCATGCATTCATCTTTAAAAATGCGAAAAACTAATTGGGACGCGTCTAGTGCAAACATGCTGATGAATAACCACGTCTGTACAGCTTTTGTAGCTGTATCAGGTGATCCAGGAGCAGGAACAGCCTTCCACGAATTCAGTGGAAGAATTTGGGCATTTTGTAAACGCTACTTCAAGAAACACGATCATTCATTATCGCAACACTAAGAGAAAAACTCGCGAAAAAAATCGCTGAAAAATCGATGAAACATTATCACAATACTAACTCTAAAACTATATATAACTGTACGAACAAAAAGTTACTTCAAATATTTCTTAATTTGAAAACAATAAAAAGCAAAATAAATTTTACTGCATATAACACTAAAATACTACGAAACTATAAAAATTCAAATCAAAATTCCAAAAGACACAATCGCGGCATTATAATTCGATTATCATTTCTCCGCAACTCTAATTTAAACCGTGATCAATTTCTCGCAACATTAACAAGGAAAACCGCGATTTGCCCAAAACGAAGATGAACGATTATGATGGAGAAGAAAAAAATACAACTACTACAAATACTAAGAGAGCATAGTGACAAAGTAGTAACGAGAATGACTTCCCATGCTCTGGAATCATTTGAATCCACAGGATGAGAAACCATTTGTTGCGACCCTCTTCGTGGCAGTTTGCCGGGCCTCTTCGACTTTTAGCCTCTTCTTTCTTCGAGCGCAATGCCCGCTGAAACTTACGTCTAGCTCGAGTCTTTCTAATCGCAAACTAAAAAATAAAGATGAAATAATAATACAAATCGCGAAAGCTGACCCCTATACACATGGACGACCAACGATCGTAATGATCGTCATTCGTTCGCACGTGCGTGCTCGAGCAATACTTACATAAACGTTCGTTTCGGGACCTACTCGCGACCTATCCGCGACCGCGACCGCGATACTAAATTCGAAAAATCGAAGAGTAAAACCAGAAACGAATGGCATGCTCCATCTGTACCAATTTCACCGTCGATTTTTCAAATTAGATTTCCTGAAACAGGTTGGACACGCGAAAGGAATACGCGACCAGAGACTGTGCCAACCTGCCCGGCCCTACCTACTTATCATTAAACACATGCAAACCAGAAAGTAAGCTACCTATCCTAAACAATCGTCCTATATTTAAAAAAATGGCAAAACAGGCACACCAACACATTCGCTCCACGGTTCTCAAACATACCACCCGGGCGCAGAGACCTAAACTAGAGAGGACGTCCCGGGACACCTCCGACAACCGAGCTTAACACACAACTTTCACACTCTAATTTACGTACCATTTTCCTGAAATCGACTGACAATGGCTAGCGGCCATTGCGTAAAACGTCACTAAAACACGTTTATATTTGTAGCTAATATTAATAACAGCGAAAAAATACATATAATTTCTATAGAAATTACATGTGCAAGTTAATTTGAAATCATTATTATAATTGATAATATAGTTATATAATAATAAGAATGTATAATGTACTTATTAGGCATTAAGATAATAAATTCATAATTCTTTAAATTAATGCAAAAATACTTTAAATATTTCAACTTATAACGAATGCAGCGATAGGAACGACGCAATTCCACATCCTATCCACAAACACACATGTGGAAAATACATCGTGCACGATACGCTAACACACTGTCAGTCGCTGAGATTTTTTATAAAATTACAAACTATGATCATCGTACTCAATGTCTTTCACCCACCCAAGTAGCACCTGGGCACGTGAGTGAGATCCTGACAATGAACACGGAAAAGGTTAAATCTGAAAATCCTGAGCTAAAAAAATAATTATTTTATGTAATTTGTATCTAACGGACTACTGTATTATTTTATTTTAAACTGTAATGACTCTACTCTTTCAGAAACTATTCAAATTGCAAGAGAATGAAAACAATGAACAATTTGTTAAAAAGATCTATAGACATTGCGACCCACTTGCCCAACGTGAAACGACTGAGAAAATTATTTTCCAAGAAGGTGCGGACGAATTCGTTTGGACATGTCAAACTATACATCTTTACTTGCGCGACATAGATATCTTTCATTTCAAACGCGAATACAAACGAAAGCTCGCGACGCGATCGAAACGAACAGAAATCCGAAGCTCTGATGCTGGGCACTCCCGGAGGAGCCACAGAGCGAAGCCGGGCAGCTCCAGCATAAGGCTTAGAGCATACTCGTACTCGATGGAGCCAGAAATTGTTGAAAGAATACAATAATAATACGTCGTGTTATTGAAGAGCGATGGTGAGTAAAACGTGCAAACATACTTTGTCACGTATTTGAGAATACTTGGGAAATATTCGTCCAGGTCAGGCAAGCGTTACACAATAATGGTAAAATTGTACATACAGTTGCGAATGAAACAAATGTACAGTAAATTAAACGTTGATAGAATAATCTCAGGTGACTTCTTCATCAAAGCACATTTTCGAAGATGTGAAAGCAAATGTTCAAACTTGTTGCTTTGATTCAAAAATCTGCCAGTCGCGAAATGCCTTCTTGCACAAAAAATCTCATACATTTTTCAACGGAAAGAATTCTAATCTATTAGAGTTCAAATTCTACTGAAGTTCACAATTATAAAACAATTAATTAATTCATTCAATACTGTTATAAAAGGGAAGATAAAGTTTACAATTATTAATTATTAATTACTACAGCATATATTATTAATTATAACAGGTATATTAATTATTATAAAAAAATAAATTACGAGTACAAATAATTGCATCTTTCATAGCAACGAAGTCGGAAGATAAGTCGTTTTCTTTACTATGAAATGCTCAAACAAAAGCGTTTAAATAATTTAATTATTTATAAATATTTATAATTTATCTATTCATATGGATATTTTACTTTCGCAAACATCTAAGTGTTGAAACTACTTCAATTTTATAAGTAATTACTATAAATTTATACATTCTAATTGTTAAGTAATTACTATAAATGTATATATTTCAATTGTTAACATCGCGATGTGCAAGAAGCCCTATCCTGATCTGACACATAAAAAGTTTGAAAAAATACTACACACGGATGTAAAAAATACCCGCAGTCACAATGCTCAATCAAAAATTCTACGTATACAACCAGTCACCCGTGCCGATTCGAACCTTTCGTCCTACGACATGGTTGAGTGACCGGAGGAACATAAATGCATGCGACTCACAGAATAGATGTGAAGAACGTTATCAGCGGTGCTGCACTGAAGCGGGGAAAGTTATCGTGAAGATCCTCATCAAGTAGATACCACTGAGAACCCCGTGGTGGAAATGAACGCCGTGAAAAATTTCTTAAAAAACATAAAACATTTCCTTTCTAAAGACACAGTGTTGTTTGTGAAAATTTAAATTTTAAAAATAGTAATAAAAATTGGAATAATTTGAAGTGTTTTTATTTTACAGTTATAGTTTTACATTCAACTTCAATAGAAAGAGAGCAATTGTGAATAAAAATTGAATACAACATGCTGAAGTACTTACATTTTTAGCTGTTGAAGCATCATAAGATTCTTGCAGGAGTAGGGAAAGTGGTGATTGTAGAAGATCTTAACAAAATATTAAACGTTAGAATTTATATTTAAAAGCGAAGCAAAGTCTTAAGTTGGAGATAATGAAAGATTCTTACATTCTTGACTTCAGAGCCACCGTTGGATTTTCTCCCAAAAATGGAACAGTTGATGCTTTGAAGCGTATGTCTGTAACAAACATCAAACATTATACTTTATTGTTAAATTAGTAAAATTGAATAAATTGAATATATAAAACTACTTACCATCTTGATCTCCAGGAGAGGCCTTAGTCCTCTTGAGCACTGACTTTAGCAGCGAAAACGAACATTGAACAAGAGAAAATACAAAAAAAAGAAATAAAAGACTATCACACATTTAAGTAACAATCGGCGGACTCACTGAATCTATCTTCGCGAAATGTAATTTGAATGAATTGATCGTTTAATTTAATAAGAGCCATTTTGCTCAGAAAAATATTAAAAGATTTCGCAACAAACACTGACTCTACTAACCGCATTGCGCGCGGTAAATTATCTGAAAATAAAGCTCTGATTAGTAAGGGGAAAGTGAAGAATATGTTCGTTTAGAAAGTATTGCTATTCTTCTAGAATATGATTATAAAGAAACTTGAATATGAAAATTAAAAAAGTACTAAAAATTAAAAGTTGTAAATTATAAAGTGTTTCTTACTGAATACTGAAAGACTATTACTGAATAAATGAAAGACAATTACTGTATTCCGAAATTGTATTCTGAATATTTCCTATCACAATAGGAAGTATGCCCAGTGGTAATATAACATGACGCATGTACGTAACAATGTACGTAACAATTTTGTCTTAAAAATTCACAACACAAACATAAATCTAACAATTATTGATTTATATTTTTACCTGAGAACTTTTGGACGATGCTTCTTTCTGGATGATTTTTCTGGATAACGATTCCTTCTTTACAGATGACGCGTGCTCCTTTCCGCCATTCTTCCCGTTTAAAAATCGATCGGGAGAAATATCGATTACTTTCGAGAATCGTAGGAAGTATATTGCGTATTTCACCGTTAGGGGCGCTGTAATCGCACGTTTCGCAGGAAATATTAACTGAGAATATAAAACAAAAGCCTCTAAATCAAATACACAAAATTTATGAGAAATTCTTTAAAAAAAAGAATTCTTTAAAAATATTCATATACTAGACGAAAAGTTGCACAATATCATTAAATTGAGAAGTAAAAAATTCTATTATATGTCGCAGTAGAATTATTATTTTTTCATTAAATACGTATATTCTTAACAAATTATTGTCGAATTTAGTATTAGAAATGTTAAGGATTGCGCAGTATGAAGTTAAAGAATCAAGAAATAAGTAGAAAATGTTATAATAGAAGTGTGTGTGCAAAAGCATTGAGTAAAATACATGTATATACAATAAGTTAGTCAATTGAGGTTACAATATTTGTACTGGTTGGAATTGAAATTAAATTTTGGTATAAAGTTATAAATAACCTTTAGCATAATATGTCTCATTTAACTGTTTATATGCTATTATTTCTTTAATTGTTGAACATTATGTGAAATAATTATTTGGTTAAATCTTACCTTGAGTTGAAGCCAAAAATGCACGTTTTATTTAAAAAATAAACAATACATACAGAAATCTAACAACTATTGATTGATATTTTTACTTGAGAACTTTTGGATAATACCTTTTTCTGGGTGATTTTTCTGAATAACTCTTCCTTCTTTACAGATGACGCGTGCTCCTTTCCGCCATTCTTCCCGTTTAAAAATCGATCGTGAGAAATATCGATTACGATGGAGAATCGTAGGAAGTATATTGCTTATTTCACCGTTAGAGGCGCTGTAATCGCACTTTTCGCAGGAAATATTAACTGAGAATAAAAAATAAAAACCTCTAAATCAAATTTATGAGATATTCTTTAAAAAAAAGAACGAAAATATTCATATACTAGACGAAAAGTTGTCAATATCTTTAAATTTAGAAGTAAAAAATTCTATTATATGTCGCAGAAGAATTATTATTTTACTCATTAATTACGTATGTTCTTAACAAGTTATTGTTGAATTTAGTATTAGAATTGTTAAGGATTACGCAGTATAAAGTTAAAGAATCAACAAATAAGTATAAAATGTTCGAATAGAAGTGTGTGTGCAAAAGCATAGAATAAAATACATGTATGTACAATAAGTTAGTCAATTGAGGTTACAATACTTGTACTGGTTGGAATTGAAATTAAATTTTGGTATAGAGTTATAAATAACCTTTAGCACAATATGTCTCATTTAAGTGTTTATATGCTATTATTTCTTTAATTGTTGAAAATTATGTGGAATAATTATGTGGTTATACCGTACCTTGAGTTGTAGCCAAAATTGCACGTTTTATTTCAAAAATAAACAATACATACAGAAATCTAACTACTATTGATTGATATTTTTACTTCAGAACTTTTGGATGATACCTTTTAACTGGGTGATTTTTCTGGATAACGCTTCCTTCTTTACAGATGACGCGTGCTCCTTTCCGCCATTCTTCCCGTTTAAAAATCGATCGTGAGATATATCGATTACGATGGAGAATCGTAGGAAATATATTGCTTATTTCACCGTTAGGGGCTCTGTGATCGTAACCAGTCTAATCCCAATGCGCGCGCTTTTTAAACACAGATGAAACTAACTCGGAATAAACAGTAACAATATTTATGGAAATGTTTATTTGATCGTCCAATCCTCTATATAAAAGAAAATAAAAATATGTTTTAATCAACTTTTTCTATTTTTAAGCAGATGTAAATAATCAAATACATAAGTTTGTCGTCCTTATTATCATCAAACCCTGTTCCGAATCGTTATTTTTTTTTTATATTCTTATTTTATATGTCATATTCTTATTATATTTGTATTCTGTTACTGATGAAGTATCACTGTATTCAGTTCAATAAATTATATTATGCCTATATTGCCTAAGTTTTCTTGTAATACTTCTTATTTATCTTAATGTTAAAACAAATAAGAAAGTGATCAGAACCCTGAGTCATCATACACAACAGTATCAATTTTGCCACAAATATTCAAAGTAGGGAATAAGAGATGAATATTGCAATTAAAATTTTTGTGTACCTTAATATATGTATCAGAGTTATCATTGTGTAGTAGAAAATCAGCTGTATCCAAGACATTAGGAAATCTTCTACCATTGCTATCTGAATATGTGCAATTCCAATTAGAATGGTAAGCGTTAAAGTCACCTGCCACATTGCAGTTATATTTAGTGTCAATATTTTGAACAATTAGACGCCACTTATCTTATGTGATAGTGAAGTCTGGAATTTTATAGCAAATATATGTATTTAGTCTTGGTTTTACATTATTTAAACAAAGAGTTATAGTTTAATATAGTTTAAATAATGTTTAACTTCACATAGTTCAATTAAGATATCAGGAGATTTAATTTTAGTAATTTGCCTGAAAGTCATGTTTTTACTAATAAGAATTAGAATTTCACCAGCTTTTAAACAAGTTCTGTCCTTCCTGAACTCTATGAATTGTAAGAAGCTGAAGTTGTCCTTGTACGTCAGCCACGATTCAACAAAGATGAGGCTGTCATAATTAACTAAGATGGACTGAATTTCCAGACGCTTAGAGCCAAGACTTCTTCACTTTCAGAAGAAAACTCGTAACGATGTAATAGTTGTAGCTATGAATAACTTTAATCTAATTAGTCTTCTTCTAGAAGGGAGAAATCCTCACTCACATCTTCCGGATAGAAACTGTTGAGGTGTTTGACAATTCTTGTGATAAGGATTTTTATCTTAAGTTCTATAAAGAATAGGAAAGCATCTCTATGATATGCCCCATGTGTGGTTTAACGCTGCTTCCAAGATTTTTGGATTATCGTACGTATCTAATAGGAACTATAGACAACTTTGAAAATTCACTGTGAATGTGATTGTGAATAGGATCCAAGATGTAATCCTTGATAGACAGCAATAGCAAGGAGATTTATTCTAGAAAAGTCTATGCTCTGTTAGCTGTTTTGCGTTTCATGATTCCTTTGGTAGAAACAACTGCTTTATGTCTACTATATATCATCTTTCACAGCATTCAAATCACCAAAAGAGTTAGAAGAATTAAAATAAGTAATCTCTTGATGCATTTTGGTAGTGACAGGAGGACGGTTTCTGATGTTTTCTGCTTACAGTTTACGTATCTGGGATAACGGTGAAACAAAAATCTGGAATGAAAGTAATATAGGAAAAGATTTTGTCTGTTCAGCTTGGACAACTGGATTGGTAACTATTTCGTTGTGACATGCGAATTAAAAAGCAGTAGCTGAGGATCAAGTTTTTGCAGAATTTAGACATATGACTTTCTTCCTTGCATAAGAAGCAGGTTACTTTTTCTGCTGATTTTAGCAATTTAATTCTCTAAATTAATTTTTTTCGCAAATGAAAATTGTTTCTGTTTACGAGGTGACAAACACTAGCGCTGCGCTGTAGCGAAATAGAGGAACTAAACGTTATATGTCCGTAATAAAGAAAATAATTAATTTTAATTAATTACACCAATGATTTACATTTGTTACATTTTGTTATATTTTGAAAATGATGTTATCCATTACGTTCATTGATGTTATACGTTACATTCACAAACAACCATGACTCCAATATTCAATGTAATTTGCAAGAAATTGCACTTCACTAGCAATGAATTTTCGATCTACTACAATTTTTATCAATATATTTTGAAAAGTAAATGGAACATAAAATGAAAGCTAACGGTTTTCAAAAAGCGGCACAATTTCAGAAATTGACAAGTTATTTCTCTTGATTAGAGTTTTCATGCTACTTGTGCAATCAGTCACAGTTTGGGTATAACAGACGAAGTATATGAATAAACATTGCATGACCATGTATTTTCGCGGCCATAGTAAAAGGTCGACATAACCATTTTCGTGTCACATTCTGTTGAACCGATTTTGCGACCGCAGCACTACTAGTGAGGAAAATCAAAATTAAAAAATATAAACAGTGTTGTCAGTCTGTTTTGAGAATTATTTATTGAATTGAATGGTACTTTATCAATAAAGGAATACAAACAGCTACTAATGGAAATTGGGATAAAAAATTTAATTTGACTTTTAACACCTGTTTAAAAGAATTAGAAAAGATTGATTGAAATATAATATTTTTATGAACAACATAATTAACTATGACGTCTTTTTACTTCCCAAAGTAAATAGTTTACGTCCCAAGTTCAATAAACGTATCTTTGTACAGAATGCGATGGTAGGACTGCGAATTATTGTATGTGTTGTATGAGTGTATGATTGTATGTATTGTATGTATTGTATGTATTGTATGATTGTATGTATTGTATGATTGTATGATTGTATGTATTGTATTAATGTGTGTTGTATGATATATTGTAAGCCCCGGGGCAGGTCTTGTGCGTAGTCATCTCCTCGTGGTGAGACCTGGTAATTGGTATCGTTTTATAAACATTATAGTTTGTAAAACGTTATCAAGCTAAATTGTAAATCGATGAACGATAAACTTTAATGTTTGTAAAACTATATCAAGCTAAGAACTACGCAACCTACAGTTCAGTTTAGATCTTGAAAATTTCTTTCCTTATATTATTTCACGGTCTAAACGGTAGGGACAATTAGTTGATAATTAAACTATTGGACTTCCTGCGAGTGCACCGACGAAGGACGTCGTAGGATCTCATAGGGATGTCGTGGGATACGTACGTTTTAATTTTAAGTTGCATGCGTTTAGTTTTAGTTAATCATACGAATGTTAATCTCTGGAAATTCAATATAAGGGCATTCCATAGAATGATAGCCTATCGCTATAGTCTGAAACAACTTTTTCTTTTTTTTTAAATGTATAAAATATTTTAAACTGTAAAATACACCAGAATTCTAGTTATAATTTTCAATTAATATTTTAATGTCGTTTAATATGTAACGGTGTAGTTTAAGTACATTTTCATAAATGTAAACGTATTATATTTCTAATAAAATTCTGCATTCTAAAATCCGTACAAAGTTATAGCTAATAAGAGAAACATATATATTTTTTCACAGTATTTTCAGTAGCAAACGCAATTGAAAGAAATGCTGAAAAAGGAAGCCTGATAGAGTAATCAGGGTTACTGAAAAAGATTCGCGATACAATAGCCAAAAGAGTCACTGGCAAAAAACTATACAGCAACTAAAAGGGCTTAAACTAAAGAACATTTTCTATTCAATACAATAACCAGAATGATTATTGTCAATTCTATATCCAACATGAATCAAAGCAACAAATTGTATCTTGTTCCGCAACACTAACCCACTTTATTATTAGTTATAAAATAGGAAACATTCAAAATCAAATGCGAAGAGTGCTTCAGTATATTTAAAACTCCCGAAAATAAGTACGCAATGCTATTAATCTATGCAATCATATTTAGAAAAACGCAACACTAATTGCAACATGTCCAGTACAACCATACTGGAAGTTGCTGATGAATGACCACCTCTGTACAGACAATACAGGCATAATATAATTTATTGAACTGAATACAGTGATACTTCATCAGTAAAAGATTACAAATATAATAAGAATATGAGATATAAAATAAGACTATAAAAAAAAATTACGATTCGGAACAGGGATTGATGGTAATAAGAACGCAAAACCCATGTATTTGATTATTTACATCTGCTTAAAAATAGAAAAGATGATTAAAACATATTTTTATTTTATTTTATATAAAGGATTGGACGATCAAATAAACATTTCCATAAATATTGTTACTGTTTATTTCGAGTTAGTTTCATCTGTGTTTAAAAAGCGCGCGCATTGGGATTAGACTGGTTACGATCACAGAGCCTCTAACGGTGAAATAAGCAATATACTTCTACGATTCTCCATCGTAATCGATATATCTCACGATCGATTTTTAAACGGGAAGAATGGCGGAAAGGAGCACGCGTCATCTGTAAAGGAAGCGTTATCCAGAAAAATCACCCAGTTAAAAGGTATCATCCAAAAGTTCTGAAGTAAAAATATCAATCAATAGTAGTTAGATTTCTGTATGTATTGTTTATTTTCGAAATAAAACGTGCAATTTTGGCTTCAACTCAAGGTACGATATAACCAAATAATTATTCCATATAATTTTCAACAATTAAAGAAGTAATAGCATATAAACATTTAAATGAGACATATTGTGCTAAAGGTTATTTATAACTCTATACCAAAATTTAATTTCAATTCCAACCAGTACAAGTATTGTAACCTCAATTGACTAACTTATTGTACGTACATGTATTTTACTCTATGCTCTTGCACACACACTTCTATTATAACATTTTCTACTTATTTGTTGATTCTTTAACTTCATACTGCGTAATCCTTAACAATTCTAATACTAAATTCAACAATAACTTGTTAAGAACATACGTAATTAATGAGTAAAATAATAATTCTACTGCGACATATAATAGAATTTTTTACTTCTAGATTTAAAGATATTGACAACTTTTCGTCTAGTATATGAATATTTTCGTTCTTTTTTTTAAAGAATTTCTCATAAATTTTGTGAATTTGATTTAGAGGTTTTTATTTTTTATTCTCAGTTAATATTTCCTGCGAAAAGTGCGATTACAGCGCCTCTAACGGTGAAATAAGCAATATACTTCCTACGATTCTCCATCGTAATCGATATATCTCACGATCGATTTTTAAACGGGAAGAATGGCGGAAAGGAGCACGCGTCATCTGTAAAGAAGGAAGAGTTATTCAGAAAAATCACCCAGAAAAAGGTATTATCCAAAAGTTCTCAAGTAAAAATATCAATCAATAGTTGTTAGATTTCTGTATGTATTGTTTATTTTTTAAATAAAACGTGCATTTTTGGCTACAACTCAAGGTAAGATTTAACCAAATATTTATTTCATAAAATGTTCAACAATTAAAGAAATAATAGCATATAAACAGTTAAATGAGACATATTATGCTAAAGGTTATTTATAACTTTATACCAAAATTTAATTTCAATTCCAACCAGTACAAGTATTGTAACCTCAATTGACTAACTGTATATACATGTATTTTATTCAATGCTTTTACACACACACTTCTATTTTAACATTTTCTACTTATTTGTTGATTCTTTAACTTCATACTGCGTAATCCTTAACAATTCTAATACTAAACTCGACAATAATTTGTTAAGAATATACGTATTTAATGAAAAAATAATAATTCTACTGCGACATATAATAGAATTTTTTACTTCTCAATTTAATGATATTGTGCAACTTTTCGTCTAGTATATGAATATTTTTAAAGAATTCTTTTTTTTAAAGAATTTCTCATAAATTTTGTGTATTTGATTTAGAGGTTTTTGTTTTATATTCTCAGTTAATATTTCTTGCGAAACGTGCGATTACAGCGCCCCTAACGGTGAAATACGCAATATACTTCCTACGATTCTCGAAAGTAATCGATATTTCTCCCGATCGATTTTTAAACGGGAAGAATGGCGGAAAGGAGCACGCGTCATCTGTAAAGAAAGAATCCTTATCCAGAAAAATCATCCAGAAAGAAGCATCGTCCAAAAGTTCTCAGGTAAAAATATAAATCAATAATTGTTTGATTTATGTTTGTGTTGTGAATTTTTAAGACAAAATGTACATTGTTACGTACATGCGTCATGTTATATTACTACTGGGCATACTTCCTATTGTGATAGGAAATATTCAGAATACAATTTCGGAATACAGTAATTGTCTTTCATTTATTCAGTAATTGTCTTTCGGTATTCAGTATTCAGTAACACTTTATAATTTACAACTTTTAATTTTTAGTACTTTTCTAATTTTCATATTCAAGTTTCTTTATAATCATATTCTAGAAGAATAGCAATACTTTCTAAATGAACATATTCTTCACTTTCCCCTTACTAATCAGAGCTTTATTTTCAGAGAATTTACCGCGCGCAATGCGGTTAGTAGAGTCAGTGTTTGTTGCGAAATCTTTTAATATTTTTCTGAGCAAAATGGCTCTTTTAAATTAAACGATCAATTCATTCAAATTACAATTCGCGAAGATAGATTCAGTGAGTCCGCCGATTGTTACTTAAATGTGTGATAGTCTTTTATTTCTTTTTTTTGTATTTTCTCTTGTTCAATGTTCGTTTTCGCTGCTAAAGTCAGTGCTCAAGAGGACTAAGGCCTCTCCTGGAGATCAAGATGGTAAGTAGTTTTATATATTCAATTTATTCAATTTTACTAATTTAACAAGAAAGTATAATGTTTGATGTTTGTTACAGACATACGCTTCAAAGCATCAACTGTTGCATTTTTGGGAGAAAATCCAACGGTGGCTCTGAAGTCAAGAATGTAAGAATCTTTCATTATCTCCAACTTAAGACTTTGCTTCGCTTTTAAATATAAATTCTGACGTTTAATATTTTGTTAAGATCTTCTACAATCACCACTTTCCCTAATCCTGCAAGAATCTTATGATGCTTCAACAGCTAAAAATGTAAGCATGTTGTATTCAAATTTTATTCTCAATTGCTCTCTTTCTATTGAAGTTGAATGTAAAACTATAACTGTAAAATAAAAACACTTCAAATTATTCCAATTTTTATTACTATTTTTAAAATTTAAATTTTCACAAACAACACTGTGTCTTTAGAAAGGAAATGTTTTATGTTTTTTAAGAAATTTTTCACGGCGTTCATTTCCACCACGGGGTTCTCAGTGGTATCTACTTGATGAGGATCTTCACGATAACTTTCCCCGCTTCAGTGCAGCACCGCTGATAACGTTCTTCACATCTATTCTGTGAGTCGCATGCATTTATGTTCCTCCGGTCACTCAACCATGTCGTAGGACGAAAGGTTCGAATCGGCACGGGTGACTGGTTGTATACGTAGAATTTTTGATTGAGCATAGTGACTGCGGGTATTTTTTATATCCTTGTGTAGTATTTCTTCAAACTTTTTATGTGTCAGATCAGGATAGGGCTTCTTGCACATCGCGATGTTAACATTTGAAATATATACATTTATAGTAATTACTTAACAATTAGAATATATAAATTTATAGTAATTACTTATAAAATTGAAGTACTTTCTACACTTAGATGTTTGCGAAAGTAAAATATCCATATGAATAGATAAATTATAAATATTTATAGATAATTATATTATTAAAACGCTTGTGTTTGAGCATTTCATAGTAAAGAAAACGACTTCTCCTCCGACTTCGTTGCTATGAAAGATGCAATTATTTGTACTCGTAATTTATTTTGTTATAATACTTAATATACGTCTTACAATTAATTATATATGCTATAATAATTAGTAATTAATAATTGTAAACTTTATCTTCCCTTTAATAACAGTATTGAATGATTTAATTAATTGTTTTATAATTGTGAACTTCAGTAGAATTTGAACTCTAATAGATTAGAATTCTTTCCGTTGAAAAATGTGTGAGATTTTTTGTGCAAGAAGGCATTTCGCGACAGGCAAACTTTTGAATCAAAGCAACAAGTTTGAACATTTGCTTTCACATCTTCGAAAATGTGCTTTGATGAAGAAGTCACCTGAGATTATTCTATCAACGTTTAATTTACTGTACATTTGTTTCATTCGCAACTGTATGTACAATTTTACCATTATTGTGTAACGCTTGCCTGACCTGGACGAATATTTCCCAAGTATTCTCAAATACGTGACAAAGTATGTTTGCACGTTTTACTCACCATCGCTCTTCAATAACACGACGTATTATTATTGTGTTCTTACAACAATTTCTGGCTCCATCGAGTACGAGTATGCTCTAAGCCTTGTGCTGGAGCTGCCCGGCTTCGCTTTCTGGCTCCTCCGGGAGTGCCCAGCATCGGAGCTTCGGATTTCTGTTCGTTTCGATCGCGTCGCGAGCTTTCCTTTGTATTCGCGTTTGAAATGAAAGATATCTGTGTCGCGCAAGTAAAGATGTATAGTTTGACATGTCCAAACGAATTCGTCCGCACCTTCTTGGAAAATAATTTTCTCAGTCGTTTCACGTTGGGCAAGTGGGTCGCAATGTCTATAGATCTTTTTAACAAATTGTTCATTGTTTTCATTCTCTTGCAATTTGAATAATTTCTGAAAGAGTAGAGTCATTACAGTTTAAAATAAAATAATACAGTAGTCCGTTAGATACAAATTACATAAAATAATTATTTTTTTAGCTCAGGATTTTCAGGTTTAACCTTTTCCGTGTTCATTGTCAGGATCTCACTCACGTGCCCAGGTGCTACTTGGGTGGGTGAAAGACATTGAGTACGATGACCATAGTTTGTAATTTTATAAAAAATCTCAGCGACTGACAGTGGGTTAGCGTATCGTGCACGATGTATTTTCCACATGTGTGTTTGTGGATAGGATGTGGAATTGCGTCGTTCCTATCGTTGCATTCGTTATAAGTTGAAATATTTAAAGTATTTTTGCATTAATTTAAAGAATTATGAATTTATTATCTTAATGCCTAATAAGTACATTATACATTCTTATTATTATACAACTATATTATCAATTATAATAATGATTTCAAATTAACTTGCACATGTAATTTCTATAGAAATTATATGTATTTTTTCGCTGTTATTAATATTAGCTACAAATATAAACGTGTTTTAGTGACGTTTTACGCAATGGCCGCTAGCCATTGTCAGTCGATTTCAGGAAAATGGTACGTAAATTAGAGTGTGAAAGTTGTGTGTTAAGCTCGGGTGTCGGAGGTGTCCCGGGACGTCCTCTCTAGTTTAGGTCTCTGCGCCCGGGTGGTATGTTTGAGAACCGTGGAGCGAATGTGTTGGTGTGCCTGTATTGCCATTTTTTTAAATATAGGACGATTGTTTAGGATAGGTAGCTTACTTTCTGGTGTGCATGTGTTTAATGATAAGTAGGTAGGGCCGGGCAGGTTGGCACAGTCTCTGGTCGCGTATCCCTTTCGCGTGTCCAACCTGTTTCAGGAAATCTAATTTGAAAAATCGACGGTGAAATTGGTACAGATGGAGCATGCCATTCGTTTCTGGTTTTACTCTTCGATTTTTCGAATTTAGTATCGCGGTCGCGGTCGCGGATAGGTCGCGAGTAGGTCCCGAAACGAACGTTTATGTAAGTATTGCTCGAGCACGCACGTGCGAACGAATGACGATCATTACGATCGTTGGTCGTCCATGTGTATAGGGGTCAGCTTTCGCGATTTATATTATTATTTCATCTTTATTTTTTAGTTTGCGATTAGAAAGACTCGAGCTAGACGTAAGTTTCAGCGGGCATTGCGCTCGAAGAAAGAAGAGGCTAAAAGTCGAAGAGGCCCGGCAAACTGCCACGAAGAGGGTCGCAACAAATGGTTTCTCATCCTGTGGATTCAAATGATTCCAGAGCATGGGAAGTCATTCTCGTTACTACTTTGTCACTATGCTCTCTTAGTATTTGTAGTAGTTGTATTTTTTTTTTCTTCTCCATCATCATCGTTCATCTTCGTTTTGGGCAAATCGCGGTTTTCCTTGTTAGTGTTGCGAGAAATTGATCACGGTTTAAATTAGAGTTGCGGAGAAATGATAATCGAATTATAATGCCGCGATTGTGTCTTTTGGAATTTTGATTTGAATTTTTATAGTTTCGTAGTATTTTAGAGTTATTTGCAGTAAAATTTATTTTTCTTTCTATTGTTTTCAAATTAAGAAATATTTGAAGTAACTTTTTGTTCGTACAGTTGTATATAGTTTTAGAGTTAATATTGTGATAATGTTTCATCGCGATTTTTTTCGCGAGTTTTTCTCTTAGTGTTGCGATAATGAATGATCGTGTTTCTTGAAGTAGCGTTTACAAAATGCCCAAATTCTTCCACTGAATTCGTGGAAGGCTGTTCCTGCTCCTGGATCACCTGATACAGCTACAAAAGCTGTACAGACGTGGTTATTCATCAGCATGTTTGCACTGGACGCGTCCCAATTAGTTTTTCGCATTTTTAAAGATGAATGCATGGATTAACAAATTATTTTGCTTATTTTCGGAAGTGTTAAACATGACGAAGCACTCTTCGCCTTTGATTTTGAAAATTTCCTATTTCACAATTAGTGAATTAGTGTTGCGGAACAAGACACGGTTTGTTGCTCGGGTTCGTAATGTAAATAATTGTAACAGTAGCCCTTCTGGCTATTCATGTGCTTCCTTTTTTTCCAAATTCGTGACTGTTTTAGTGGTGTGGAATTTTTGTGTCAAGTTTTTTAAACTACTAATCCAACAAATAAGTTTGTTACAGACGGACTTCTTTTATCAACTTCTGCCAGGATGGATGAAAGTTGGGATAACACGGACTATGGAATTTAAATGGAATGAATCCTGCCTCGATCCTGTCTAATGGTAAATAATATGTCTCGTTACATTTATTTCACAATTTCGTGTGACGTCAACAAAGGAGGTTGCACGTAGAATGCACTAAATATAAAAAATTCTGTGAAATATCCAAAGTAGAATGCTTGTTACAAGATTTAATGACTGAATCAAATTTCTGCTTGAATTATGTTTCTTTAATTCTGTTTTAGAACAATATGAGTTTGTGAAAAATTTTGGCATTCTAGCAGATCTTTACAATCGTATTGGTTTATACGATTGATGAAAATTAGTCTGTAGTGATTTATGTTGGATTAGAGGTTTTATTCTGTTGTATGTAACAATAAGTATCGCGGAGTGTTTAATTGATTCGTTATCAATTTATTTTCATCTGTTGTTGAAACTCTCGTTTTTCTCCTATAATGCTTGGTAGTCACTTAACGTTCGTAGGATGTGCTGAAATAATAATAATAAAATAATAAATTAGGGACGGATTTTCGAAATGGGCTTTTTACCATCTGACAAGTTTGTTTTTCGTAAAGTGTGTATTATGAACATGTTTGTTACCTTGTCGAAATCGTTCTATAACTGATTTATTACAGCAATAAGAATACTTTTATGCAGAATACATCTCGCATCCGAGAAAGTCTATAGTGACCCGATAGTAAGTTCTATTGCTTGTAAAATGTCTAATCTAAACTATTACTTCTGAAGCACGTCCGTATCATAAATGACTATATACCGTTAGTCTTGACAATAATATTTCGTTCTTTTTAGTTTAGATTTTTATAGATAATGTTTGGAACTTCTTCAGCCAACTTCTTTATAAACATATCTATTTATGATGGACATTTTAAATTTTAGGTTTCAGATTTTAGACAAAGAAATCTTCAGATTTTATACAATCTCTGTCTACTTATATTATGTATGTATATATATATATATATATATATATATATATTATGTATATTATGTATAATTTTTCAATGTGTATTGATGTATAAATACACATTCGCATTATTAGAAACTGCTTCCTTGAGTATTTAGATTTATATAAATAAATAAATAAATTAGAAATAAATTAATATTAATTACTCGATAAAATCAAATGTGATACAAAAATATATTAAATAACCGGTATTTCTGTTATATCCCTTCAGATCAAGTTCTTTCGTTCCGTATTCGTTATATTACATATTTAAGAAATTGTTCTTTAGTTTTGGTTAAATGGCGACATTTCTTTCTTCTTCGAATTCTCCTTCAAGCTCCGTTGGTAAATTTCATATAAAATCACATAAAAATAAAATTTAATATGTATTACCATTGACTATGATATTACACCAGCATATCGGTCTTCGTATTAAAATTTAAACATACAAATGGAGCGCGGATGTAAGTTTAAGAGGCTGTTTATTTTGCTTATCAAACTGTGTGCAAAAAGTGCATCATAAGCTAATCGAAGCACCATATAGCATTTTAATAGTTGGGGATCAGTTTTCAGCGAGCAAGCTCTCGATTAGAAATCTAAATTCTTTCTGATGAGCGACTACTATCGAAACCTGACGTTTTCCTATCGTTAGTTATTGATGACTCTCGTCGAAAAGTAGTAAAATCTTTTTTCCCCTTTGAGCAGAAACTCTCTGTCGGAAAAGAATTACTAATTTCTCAGCTTTCAGAGTCGAAAGAAAGAAAACAAGTAATTGATGAAAGTATTTGTACATTTATACATGAAAGCCATTTGTGAGCTTCATTGACGCTGTGATGATAATACGCCGTAATATAATAATTAAAAAGTTCATAAGGAAATAGGAGAAGAAGATTAGACGAATTTACGAATAAAAAATGAAGAATGAAAAAAAATTAAAGAAATGAATAGAATCAGTCTGTCAGACTCAATTATGTCATGTCGTGTGTCACATAGAACTCTCTTATGTCAAAAGTATCCTTATGTGTTTGAATATATCGATGAACCACTGCACGGCCGCTCTCGTTGCATCGGGAATCGGATAAATAGCACCAGGAGTAAATAGCCGCGCGATAGCATTCGAAAAGCTAGAACTATCTATCGATAGATCAAGGGATTGCCAGTGGTACCTGTTCCGCTTTGAATCGGTTTACGCGGCTTTAACACCGGCGACTATCAAGGCCAGTCACTCGATTACGCGCATTTCTTCTACGTCCAACGTGGAACAGACGGGACACACGAGGCCTTCTCTGCTCCGTAATGAACGGCCAGACATTAGTTTACGTCGGCTGTTTTTACCACGCCCGGCACACCTGCTTGTTCGATCGTCGTGGAAAAAAAGCGTTCGTGCCCGTGAAAAAAATCCTCTGCGCTAGCACGAAACCTGGTAGACGGTCGACGACCTCTGCCAGTCGCATCTGAACGCGCGTTTCTTCGATTTTTCCCTCGGATTTCCAACCGATTTCAACAAGTCGTAGGTGTTAATCAGCGATGGACTTTTAAAGTTCTCAGTTTCGAAATTACTTTGGAGATTTTCGCTATCGTGACAATTCGAATAGGCTTCGAGTATCTTAGGTACAGTTACAGTATCTTAAAATTCTTGAACTTTCGAGACTTGAACGGCTGGTCGAGGATTTTAATATTCAAGACTAGCCAAGAGCTTCAAGATTTCGAAGGTATCGAATTATATTCGGCGCGAGTCGAAGTGTTTCATAGCTCGTTTAACTGATTGAAAAAGGGGGAAGAAAGTTTCTCAAGTCTTAAATTCGCAGGCATTATTGGTTTATAGGTTATTGTAATAGTTTGTATCATATTATTAAAATTTACGATATTTTGTTGTAGCTTGTGTTTCACTAATTCAGTAATAGAGACCGCTAGCCTTCTATTACTAATAGAAAGACAAAAATATTTGATTATTGGAATTTTCGATTTCGATATTAAAGCGTTTTCGAGGATTAAAAATGGAAATTAAGAAAGTTACCAATTTATTTTGATTTTAAGAAGAACGTGTCTTTTTAACTATATAACAATAATGTACCAGTTTTAAAACGGATACTATTTGTTTCAAATTTAAAATGCAGTCGAGATATGGAAGACTGTATTGTAGTAAAAAATTAAAATAAATCAAATGTTTCGTAAAACTTAACGACACCACTTAAAGATTAAAATTAAAAAAAAAAAAAAGAAAACAAAAACAAAAAAGAAACAATAAGAATAAGGTAATCGAATCTTTTGAAAGAGCGAGCAGAACGTGTCGCACCGAGTAACAAACGTGCAACGATGTGATTAAGAAAGTGAACACGAGCATCTTATCAACGAGACAAATTGCATCGATCGCAGGTGTGCCTTGACTGTGTATGCATAAGCATAGAGTTGCTGGCGTTGCAACGAGAAAAAATGCAAATTACGATAAGCCTCGTTGTTGTGATCTCCGTGACGATTGTATGATATTCCAGATATTCTTCTTGTTTGTGTATCCTAAACTCTTCTTTTTTCTTCTTTTTTTTTTTTTTTTTCATTTAAGATGGTAGTTGAGGTGGAGTTTGATGCTAGATTTTAGATTAGCAAAGGCAGCGGCCGCGCGCTCTTCTTTTTCCCTTACGAAGGCTGTGTTCAGGTGCTCGGCTAACGACATCGTTAAATTTATCGCAACATTTGACTTCATTAAAGCGGGCAAATAAATTATTCGCCGCTCGATTCCACCCTGCGAGATATTCTATTTTTCCTCTGAGAGCGCGTGTGCGAGTGCGTGGAATGAAAATTACACCGGGGCGAGAGAACGTAAAGTGGGCGGTCCTGTAAATGCAAGAACGAGTTCACCAGCAGGCCAAATAAACGAGAGTTAAAGAACACCAGCACAGTGGACAGTCTGTGATCCTTTGCAAAAACTTCCCAGCCTTACGAACTGCGAATTAACTCCGTTTCGTCGATCAGCTTCACTTTTCAATCTCGGGTCTCTGCTCTTGATCGGTGAGATTTCACGATAAAGGTTACGTGGCAATTTGCTGCGCTCATTAAATATCACAATGAATGGTATACTTTCGGTCATTGGATTTTTAACTCTCGCGTGAACGCAAAAATTCGCGATCTAATAAATATCCCTATGAATGAAAGCGAAGAAATAAATAGAGCCTGATTGAAGTTTTGTTTGGCCTATCGAGAATTATGAGGATCGTTCTACTTTGGATATTTTATGTATTTGTGCACACTTTCGTATAAATAATAATACCACCACATCCATCAAAATGATTAGATTTTTTTTTGTAAACATTAAGTACTATTAACAAGATCACTGTTGATTTGAGTTGAGATGGAAAGATGATAATCATATGTCTCTATTCTTTTTTGACTCTATCATGCAGGTATGGTGTACATTATAAGTTGATAGTTTGAATACTGTTAATACAATATAATTTCAATAGAAAATCAAAGACAGAAGCTTGCAGCATTAATTTGTAAACGACATTTGAAAAATTTATATTCAACGAGTTTGCATTTTATGGTCCCTTGTGTTAATAAAAAATTTAGGAATCTCGATAGTTTCTCTCATTGATATTCAGAATGTTTGTTCGTACAAAAGATTGATAAACTATGAAATTGTAAGAAACAACGCGCCAAAATTCCTCAAATAAGTCTGCACATATGACCACGTATGGACTTATTCTCACTTAATTCAGTCAATGCGTCAACTAGATGTATTAATTACTCCGTATATTTGTATATTTCACCAAACGTAATTCTCGATTTCTTTCGTCTCTCTCGCAAGAGACTCCCCATGGGGTTTTCCACTTTCCTGTTGTAAAACGAGAGCACACTCCCGATATACGATAATTTCACGGTGTCGGCGATTGCACAAGGCTCCTCTCCTTTTTCTAAAGTTCACCTCGCCAAGACTGGCAATCATCGCTCGCGATCTTACGAAAACACTCGCTAATTAGCGGAGTGCGCGTGGCTGTATCCAGGTGAAAAAGGAAAATCGCGTGGGTGTCCGTTCGTGGCAAAAGAACGGTGGCGCGATTGACGGTTGGGTGAAGAGGGGAATGAAAGACGGAGTGCTGAAGCGGTTGCAGAGTGCCAAGGCCTTCTCTCCCCGTCCACTTTCTAACCACGATCACTTTTATGTAACCATTATTCGTTCATTTTTTTTTTCTTTTTTTTTTTTTTTTTTTTTTATTACAATAAACGTAACATACAAATCCGTCACAGTTGTGTCTGCTCTTCTAATATTTTCCATTACTGTTATCATTATTATTTAAAGACAAGGAATACTTCAGCCACGATAGGATCGTACGTATTGCAGGGACGATGATCTCTCTTCTTCTTTTTCTTCTTCTTCATGGGGGTTTTTGTTACGCAGCCCCGGTTATAGGGGATACATGTATACAGCCTTTTCGGATTTCTCCGACCAGGGACTAGAGGACTCTTTGGCGATCGACCGGTTTTACAGGCTGCGTGTTTCCTCGGAACAACGTCCGCCCCGGATTTTTCCACTTTTTTCCGGCAACAACCCCTTTCCCCCCTTCCGGATGACTTCTCACGTTCGCCCTGGCCGCTGCATTTTTACAGACGACCTGTACGCACGTGGTGTTTCCTCTCTCGACATTATTCGCGAGCGAAGGAATAAAGAGGAGATAAGACATACGTGTCCGGGACACAGAGGGTTGCCGAGACTCACCCTGAAGACGGTCGTCGGCTTGCGACTAAGGTGGAAACGATCGAGCCTTGCTACTGATGCTTGTTTTGTTAACTCCCTTCTACGCGCACATCGCGAGTGTATACGAACAAGGGAAAATATTTATTGCCGATCAAATTTCATTTGATTCGTCCTCAATAGGACTGTGAAACTTTATACAATTTTGCACTTTTTTGAATACGATTCAAAAGAAAGGGAACTGAAATTTGTTTCTACTATTAAATATCATAGCAAGAACTCTGCTTTCTATATTCTATACACTTTTGTATAATGTATATTTTTGCATTGAATTTTTGAAAAATATAATCCGCAGATTAATGATTATTACTCAAAGTAAAAATTTAGATATCATTACGATATATTTTCTGTAATGTTTTGGAGGATTTGGAAATTTTATATTGTAGAAAGGAGTAGCAATAAAATTGTACGTGGTACAATTAGTACAGATTTTCCTATGTTTATATGCTCGATCTTGTTACACATATTGGATTGTTCGGGAAAATTTACAGCTTTTAATATAGTAAATATACTATTATATCCTGTATTATAGGAGTAACATTGGAAGTATTTATTTCTGACAAAAGTATTGAAATGCTATATTCAAACAAATATTGTTTTTCGTTTGAAAGAGAAATCGAAATTAATTAATTAAAGTCTCGCTTTATAACAAAATGACATTGAACGCTGATTGAAATGTTTAAATAATTCCATTTGTTTCATACACGATCCATTATCACGCTACCACAGTAATTTGTTACTGATTTCATAAAACTTTGTTTTTAAAAAATTAAATATTTTCAACACTCAAAAGTATTTATTGAGAATGGCTTTCTGAAAGAATGATACTACTCGGTACGTGAATGTATATTATTTAATTTATATTCTGCATAATAAATTTTTCTCAAACTTTTCTACGAACAATCCAATATATATTTTCCCTCTGAATTTATGTGTGCTAAGCATTTTACTATTTTTTCCCATTCCAAATATATTACATTGGAAATATAATTTTAATATTCGTATTACTTTATTTTACGTTCCTAGAATATATCTTCAGTAGTTGAATTTTTTTCAAATTTGAATACAAAATTGTCAAATTTGTTAAGTGAACAATTAGAAATTTCGCTCAGGTTGAAATAATTTCGAGGATCACCAAGGCTCGATCAAACCACCGTCGTTTAAATTAATCTTCCTGTTGTTAATACTCATTGTGCACGTGTTTCCGTGATACTTGCGCCAGCTTACAGGTTTCTATTTCAAAGCACACTGTTCTCTCGAATTATATCGTACATTGTCACACAATCGTACATACGGTCTCCTATATGATATGCGAAAATACGAAAAATAAATGGGTTCGATATTTTTGATTGGCGAAAGGCTATTTCATCTAAACGAATTAATTTACTGTATAAAACGGGTCGCCGAAACGCATCCAACATCAGTCGATCGATTCTCACAGAACCAGCTTAATATAATCATTTTAATATTACAATAATAATATATATATTTCTTTATACACATGTAATAAATAATTGTTTTTGCAGATCGCAGGAGAGGTAATTTCAACGTAACTTTCCCGCGATCTGGGAACAACCGAGACACGACGAAACATGAAACAGAGAAATTATATCGATCTTTTTCTTCTAATCGTAAAATTAACAAGTATATACAAATTTAATTATTGTTTTCTATTTCCCTACGCGTTTCCACATCTCTCCTCGAGAAAAGCAAAACGTAATATTTCTTTTTCTTCGTAATATTTCAACGTAATATTTCTTTCCTTTTGGCACTTCGTTGTATTAACGCTTTTATTTTTCGACTTTTTTTAATTCTCAGCTACCGATAACTAATAAAGTCGTGTCCTAATCAAAACTTTGAGAAACTTTCAGGAAAAAGTTTCGATATATTATAGCACACTATGGCTAAATTAAACAACTTACGTAGACAAATTTTGTAAAGATTTTTTTTTTTTTTTTTTTGATATATTTGTATTTTTAATGAGTGATTCAAGTGTATAGTAATAAAAAGTTTCAATACTCGTATATTAAATAGAAAACCTATATAAGAAATTAATCAATATCCATATCGAATAGGAAAATAAATTTAATAATTGTGTATTAATAACAAATAATAACAACCAGAAACAAATTTCACCAGAAACAAAATCACGTAGAATTCAGATGCTTTCAAATTCGAATTGGTAGAATTTAACATTGAAACATTTTCATTTTTATTATTACGTCCACGTAAATTGACAAAATTAGCCACTGTGCGTCGTTAAAACCTGTTCTTTTTCTTTTTCTTTCTTTTTTTTTTTTGCCGCTTGGTTTCTAATGCGATTATTTTTTTACTGAACGAAAGAGAAGGGCCACGACACGGTTTAGGGATTGTTCGCATGACCTAATTGAATACAAAGAGGAAAAGAAGAAAGAGAGAGAAAAGGGCAGGGGAGAAACAGGAATGGAAATGATCGTCCCGACTTGAAGAGCAAACGGAAGTCAACATTAGTTCACGAGCCGTTCGTTGAAACGGATGTTCGAGATCCGACCGATAGCTAGTTACATTCACCCGGCTCTCGTTCTTTAACTAAATCAATCATTTACAGGAATCGTTTGATCAAACAACGAGCGAATTAAATGCAATTTTTCTTGGTTCAGGTACGCGTGAAAGGAGATATCAAGTTGTTTGATAGTAGGTCCGTAGCGTTTGGTTGGAAGATGATTATTTGTTCGAAATTGTTGATATTGAGATGAATGTTTCTCTCTGAATATTAAATGCAAAAACAGAAAAAGTGAGGAAACTCGATTGAAAGAAAGAAAAGATATATTGTTCATCAATAGCGTGACGTTAGATTAAAGATAAGTTGAATCTCATTGTCAGTGAAAATGTTTAACTTCATTTCTTTGAATTACTTATTTCAATCTTCACGAAATCTTTCTTGATCGCAAGAGACAGAGTTGTGAATCAATGAAATACTGTAATTCAGGTAAATGTAGTAAAACAAAATTGTATGTAGTAACGAGAAACGTTTGAGAATATTCTTGTTGCTTTTGAACAAGAATTAGATTTCAGACAGCTGTTGAATTTTACTTCAAGTTTCAACTCTATCCAAATCATAAATACGAATATTGAATACAGTAATTCAATCTGAGATCAGCCAACGAAACAATGCTGGATTTTAACTTTGTTCAAATCATTTCGTTTCACTTCAGTCTTTGCATAAACTTTTTTAAGGGCAAGTAATTCCTCGAAAAATTGATCCGACGAATGACAAAACCTCGCTACAATTCCAATTATATATAATAAAAATATCTCATCTTCCATTTTCTTTAGATTTCTACCTACTACAAACAACCAAAATAAAAAAAAAAAGAAACAAATTATTTTATCTACAAAATTAAACAAGCTCCAATACTCACAGGGCTTCCAAAACTTCGTTAATCTATTTATACAACTTAATAATTGCAACTTGTTTCAAAGCACTACCGGGAAACGTAACTCTCGTTTCATTCACGTGGATGGTTCAGTCTCTTGTTTGTAACATTCGTTCCACCGGATATCGACAACTTTAATCGAAGATTAATTGCATTCGACTTGCATTCGGCAGGTGTTCTCCGCGCGCGAGAATCGGTGAATGGAAATTATCGGTTTCTCCAATTCTCTCTCCTTTTCTCTTCCTCTTCATCTCTCAATTCGACGCGCTCTTTATCCGTGGCGTCGAATCACGCTCGCGGTTCTCCGGAGGAATCCCGTACAGAAGAAAAAAAACAGAACGAAGATACAATAAATAAGAAAAATTGGCAAAAACTCGCCGTTTCTACTTGGCAAGGCATCGTTGATGTTCATCTCGCGTGTTAAACGTCGAAGCCTCGTATCGAGTTTGAATCCCGAAGAGCCAAAAAAAGGGAGACCTAGTCGCTTCAGGCAGCCAGACTTTCTCTCGACACGAGATTTGACGATCCGTCGCAGTCAAAAGAGAACGCAGCCTAAATCGATCGACGTTGATCTTTCCTAACACGACGGGATCCATGATTCTAGGATACCTTTCGGAATTCGAAGTGTCAGGTTCGATGACTTTTTTTTTTCTTCATCACTCTAACGTGTACATGCTAGAACAGAGCACGTTCCTCTGAAAGACCCGCTTTCGAACATGGAATTTCTCAGCAGAGACGCGTTAGAGATTTAGAGACCAAAAACTAGGAGATAACATCCTCCGGCACAATTTAACTGGTAATATTAGTGAAAATTTTCTTCCCTTTTTTTTTCCTACTTGTGCTAATAATGGAAGTTAAATCACTAAGTCACTCGATCATTTCGTGAAATTGCAAAATTTTCAATGTCCAAAATTCAAAATTCAAAATGTAAAGATAAAAAGCTAATGGTCAATTGAATTACCAATCACTTGACTGTTTCGATATAACTTGAAACTGGAAGACTGCGAAGAGGAAAAAAATCTATTTGCCAATTCGCTGATATTATCAGTTATCAAATCATTGCGCAAAAGGACTCTAGGATCCGCGAATTGAATTCCCGACGCTTCGGTTACTTCAGATAATGTTTCTTCCTCGTGGACGATCTTATGCAAGGCGCCTCGTTGCCTTTGGAACTCGCAGAATCCTTCCACGTGCTCCTGGTAGGCGTCACAGGATCACTGAACCTCGTTTTGGCAAGAGAAGTCTTCTGACTCTGATCCTGTTCGATATCTCCCTCGAAGAATCGGCACATCTCCCGGACTGGAACAGCCCTGGCCCCTCTGTTGAGATCGTGAAGCGATCTGGCGCGTTGTTTCCCTCTGGGGCTCGGTTTCGAGGACGATCGACCAAGATCCTCCGTGCTCCTAGCCAGTCGACCACCTAGCCTGCTCAGAGACTCGAACAAAGTCAGTTTCTCTCGCACTGGCACGTAATGATCCACCCTCTGACACCGTTCCAGCAATCTGGCCACGTCTTCCTCGCACGGTGGCTCCATCACGACCGACAGAGAGGTAGACGACCTGGGCAGAGCCGTCGAATTGCAATTCTCCGCGAGTTTCGAGTTCTGCGACGTTTGTCGAGGCACGGGAATCCTCGAGGATAATTGGGCCAGTCGTTCCTTACGTTCCTGAAGCGTCTCAACGGCGGTCAAATTGCTGAATTGCTGCGTTTGGCAGAGCAATTGGCCCTTCTCTCTCATGCTTCTCCTTTCTCGCGCGCGACTTCTTCTCTCCGTCATGTCCGTTCTAAGTATTCCAAGACTGGCGTTACCGTTTCTGGGGCTGTTGTTGTTGTTCCTCTTGTCGTCCTCGTTCCTGTGATCGAGGCTGTCTTCGAATCTAACCAACGACGACTCGTTGGGTTTCACCGGCGGCAATCTGCTGACGATGTTCTTCTCGTTCTTCAGTCTGGATGTATCGTAGCCATTGTTGTCGCGATCCTTCTTCGTTGGTGTTAGACAGTAACTGTCGTTGTCGTTGCCGGAATAGAGCCTGCTCCTTGATCTACTCGAGCCGTACGTCTTGAGGATGTCGTTGTTGTTCTCTTCGGCTCTAGCCTTTCGTCTCCTGGCGTCTTCTTCCAGTACCCTTCTGCTTCGAGCTTCGTTCTCTCGTCTCCTAGCTTCTTTGTACCTCTGAATTCTCTGCTCCCTGGTCTCTGGCTCGGGCATAGACACGGCAGAGTCTACGGAATCCACGCTGGAACGACAGACTCCGCTCCAGGGAAGGCTGTCGTCGCTTCCTTCGCTACTCTCGCTGCAGCCCCAGGTCCTGGTCATCGGCTGGTCCTTTGTTATTATCGTTGGTATACTTCGAAAGTCGCCTAAGAGATCCTCGTCGCTCGAGTTGCTGCTCGACCAACCCCGTAATTCGCTCCTCGCTCTTCTTCTGGATTCTTCCAGGATCGTCGTGCTTGTTCTGGGGTCTTTCTCCGTGGGAGAGTCACCAGGCCAGCAACGTAACTCGCTTCTGGAACGTCTTCTAGATTCCGTGGGGCTGTCCGGTAATGGCACGGGCCCTCTCGGACAAATTGTCAGGATCTCTAGGAAGTTTAGACAGCGTTGAGCTCGGAATGGCGTTTGTCTGACCAGTTCTGCCGCGATTGCTCTCACCCAGGACCAATAGACGGGCTCTGAATCTGCCTGTGTGACAAAAATATACATCTTCTCTTACAAATACAAATATTGAACCATTAAATATTATAGGTTGTTTCGCGATGTTGTTTGAATATTGTTAATATCACCATACAAAATATCCAATTCCGTACGTTTTCGTGAGTCCAGACAGAGAACGAGTACTTTTGTATACGTAAATATTGAAATATTTACGTGTGTTATATGAAAGAAGAATTCTCAGCTTTGAATATATCTACAAAAAATGACGATATAAAAATTTATGACATAAAAATATATATATTCTAACAAAGTATCTCTCACCGAACAGCTTTTCTTTCTATCAAATTCTATACACAATCGATTTTGCGTAGTAACAAAAATCTTTGTCATCACACGAAACAGTACAATTATAAATATATAAATTATATGAAACTTGGCATAACTTGAATTTAATTAAGAATAATAACATTCTCGTTGGACGATTGCGAGATTGCAAATTCGCTTCCTGGAATCGAAATGAAATGAGATCTGACTTAGCCATCTTGATATAAAGTAGCTATAAAACTCTCCGAGAGTGAACGTGCTGTCGCATAATTATTCTTGAAAATATTCACGAAATCTGTTGGCCGGCTGTCGACTGAATTACGCGGCTATTATTAAGATCCGTAAATGGCGATACGAGGTTTGTCCGGGCGAGAGAACGTCCTTTAACGTCAGTGAGGCAAAGGAACGTGAGGCGAAGGAACTCGTTTGCCAAGAAAGGAGGATGGTGGGACTCCTTGACAATGCCGGGTCATGGGAGAATGGCGCGCGGATCTCCCACGCGTACGCTTATCGTCGTGATCGCGCCGGCGGATTTTGACCTTGCCTACTGACCTTATTACCTTCCGCGCCTTCGGACGGATGCAAGTTACGTCACCTGCTCGCGTCCTTCGCGTCTCTTCCTTATCTTAGCCGTCGGCCTTCGCGAATTTCCCATTGATCCCCATTTCTTTTTTTATGTATCGATTGTTGGACGAACAGCTTCTCCGAAGCTAAACGAACTAACACCACTTTTGTGAATTTTTCGATTTCATTGTTCTAAAACGTAATTACTAATTCGGTCAGTTTGTCGGAAGATTTGTAATTTATGTCGATGAGTTTCATTGTCAGAGGAAGGTTATACAAATAATCGTGAACTTCGATAAGGAATAGCAATGTAATGCTTCCGTTTTTCGTACATTTTCATTCACGGAGTTGACTTCCGAGTGATTTATACGAGTCTTTCAAAAGATACGCATTTCATAATGAGGTTATTTGAATATAGAATAAGTATGCTACTCCTGCGACTTTTTTCAAGTATCCAAAGTCGTCAAAATATTAATGTTACAGTAGACAATAAATGAATCAAAGTCAGATGAATCGAAGCTCTCGATGGATAGTAGGATTGTATAAGTGGATAGAAATCGAATCGCGACGCTGGCAAAGCGTAATTAGAAATTGTGGCGTTTAGCGAAGCAGGAGCGAGTGACCAAGGCGAGAAAGTGTTTGCGGGCGAGGAAACGGATCGTGCAGCGGATAAAAGCCATTTACATGCAATTACATTGCGTGTTGCGGCGAATTATTCTATCTCGCCACCACGTCTTTATTTTATGTCCAGGTTCCTGATACTGTTGATTCTCGAATTACGCACCGAAAATCTTAGTAAAACGCAGAGCTGAGCCGCGAATTTTTGACGCCAATTTAACCATAATACTAACGTGGTTAGATGTTTTTATTATCACTCAGTTTTTTTTATCATTTTGTTTTACTTCCAATCAATTTGTGCAAATTCGTGTTTTTATGAATGGAATTAGAGAAATGAAGCTCTGACGGAAAAAAAACTGTTTTACGCATCTGGATATTTTATACCTTACTTCCTTTCAAGAGAGATCATTCGTAAATTAACGAACAAAAGATAATTATATTTGATGACCACGAATAAGCCAATTACACGTTGGTTCCCAAATTTTCCCTCTGGGAATTCGCTGGATTCAATAAGAAGAAGGGAAAAATGAAAAGATTACCCAAAAAGTGGCAAGGGTGTGATCCTGCGAGTTGCTGAGCGTGAACCCAAGAGCCAACGCGTGTGGTTGACAGAGGCTGGGTGCTGCCTGTCGTAGGTTCAACGCCCTCAATGGGAGCCTGGGAGTACCCTCGACCCAGAGCCATCCCATTCTAATGGATACGATCCTCCTCTCACCTAGATCCTCTACGTACAGTTCGCCTGAAACAAACGACAGACAGAAAAAGAATAAAAATAAAAATTAAACTCTTAACGAGGATCAATCAGCGCCGTACGTACAGCACGGACCGATTCGAATTATATTTGGGATCGTCGGTGCGGTAATTGCGGATATGCTCGGTGACCTTTAGCCCCAATCGTATCTAATTAAAAGTACCCTGTCGGCCATGCATAATTTATCCGCAACTGAGAGAGAGCTGTCGGTGCGTTCAGTTGACATCCCCTTTGATATCGTTGTCGGTTATGCTACAGCTTCAATTTAATAATATGTTTCGAGCTTTTCCTCCGCTCTTGAACGCACGCGGACGAATCGCGTAAGCTTAAGTAATCAAAAGATTGACGTCATTCAATTGGACGGCGTAGGAGTAAAAAGATGGGTGTCTCTCTGCGCGTATCGCGGACATTCAGGGTTGTTCTCTCCCCTTTTTCCCCAATCAATTACCGTGCTGGGAACAGCACCTATATACAACACACCCACGTCACGGCACCGTCGTCGAGACTGTTTTAACCATAAGATAGAAATAGAACCCGGGATTCCTGCTACACCCTTGTCGACGGTGTTTTCCAATTTTACGACGGCTAGTAAGGGACCTTATCCGCGTTTAGAGGTACTGGAATATATACTTGCTGGTATTGCAGAGAATGCAACGATTTACCCAGAGATGTTAGCGAAATGCAAATATACGTCCAAACTAGTTTGCGCTGTTTTATGGAGTAATTTCGTTTTATTCTTTTGTTTGTTCGGCGAGTTCAAGGCGGATTGAACTTTCTCATTGCTGTCAGTTATTTTTTTATTTTTTTTTTTTTTTTTTTGAGGAATGAGTCGTTCATTTCGAGGGATATTGGATATCGTGAAGAGCAACGTAATTGAATTTTAGAAAAGACGAGTTAATTTATTAGAATATTCTGAAGATGATTTAAATTCATAATTCTACGTTCATAAAAACTTTCAATTATAATATATTATACGTATGTACAAGGGTGCGTATAGACCCAATCTTTAACCATCTATAATGATATAAAAAGATTGAAATTTCGCGTATCTTTGCGGAATTGGAGCTTGTTAATCTGCGACATTCGATGCAACTCGAGAAATCTAATATTCACGTCGCGAAAACAATAGAACATTTTACAAGAAAAGTGTATTGAAACGGACACGAGGGAAACGCGTAAGGATGGAAACATTTGAAATTAAACACACGTGTGCATTATCTCGTCTGTTACGTTGCCAGCTGTATTATCTCGCCCGTTGTATCAAACACTCGATGCAGAGCAACACGCAGAGGACACGGTAAAACAGAGTAGAGAGTAAAGAACGAGTCACCGGTTAAGTACATCCCATTAACCTTCAACGAGGAATTCCTTATCACGGACGAAGGACGTTCACGAGTAGAATATCGGGGAAGGACGCGATCGACGGGATTCCGAGCGTTTTTTCGCCCGATAAGGAAGCGAATCGCCGCGGACGAGCTACGTGGAAGTCCTTCACCTGCATTCCCTCCTCGGCTGTTGCACGTCCACGCGGATGGACTCGATGACAAGCCTACGCTCAACGACCTACGGCACACGCCCCCATCTGGTTTCCACGGAAACCAGCTGATGGTCGCCGAATAGCCGGCAATCATTTCCATATTCGCATCGATTGCTATTGCTAAAGATAGATACAGGCTCGGCGAACCACCCATCGAACCACACGATACTTTCTTTACGCTTTTGACCTTACGCAGAGAGCATACACACAGCTGGACATTTCAATAAATTACGAAGGTGATATAGCTTGCTTGTAGAGCGTGCTATCCTATATCGTTACGTAGAGGGTGCTTTGCTTATTGTATGCATTGTTATTGGAGTATGATTCGTGATGAGTATTCGTGGAATACTCTTGTAATGTGGGAAGGTTAGGGTAGAACGATAGCGAGTAGGTTCAAATCGTGGTATAGCTGACTCTATTCGGTTCACTGAGGGGAACAAAGCGAGTGAAACAAATGCGATATTAGATAAAGAGACAGCTGACTGATTGCTAGTCGGCAGAGTAATCGTGCTGAATAGTTGCACCACGGTGTCTAAACTTGCTCTATATTTTTATCCTTAGAAACGTGGTCAACTGAAAATAGTACGTACTGTTACAGATGAAACAAGAAGTCTGGAATTTCTTTTTTTTTTTTTTTTTTTGAAAATACAATAATAATTTAGACTGTGGATTTTTATGCAAAATTTTATAGTTTTTGAAAATATAATTAAAGAAATAGAATGACGATAGATTGTTCTGCATCGAACTTTAGTAATATTAAATAAATTTCGATTTCTTAAATTCGATACTTGTTCACTGTAAGACTATTTGATAATTATTACAATTAGAATCATTCGTTACATTTTATAAATATTCAGATACTTTTGTTCTCTTTAACCTTCGAGGCGTGTTATGAATAAAATTTCGCTCCTTGCGAATTTTTCCTACGCGAAATAAAAACAATTTATGAGGATTTTTATCTTTCTCTTTTAACATAGTAAAGACACGTGGATAATTTGAAAAACGTTTATATCCTTAAAATCTTTTACCTTTAAAATTGCATCATTCGCGAATTTTGTGCATGGGATAGATAAACATAAATATGGAGAATTTTCATCTTTTTTTTAAATAACGCAGATCGTTCAGTTTTACGTAGGTGAAACCGATATAATTATGGAGAATTCCTCTTTTCTTTTTTTAACCCTGCAGAGGTAGTAGTTGATCTGATGGATATTTATATCTTGTTTGTTCTTCGAAGACTGCGATGAGTGAAATTTCATTCCACGCGAATCCCGTGGGCGATCTAGAAATAAATATTGAGAGTTTCTTTCTACGTTGTTTCAATTTCACTTCGAAGGATATTTATATCTTTTCCTAGCTGAAAATTGTCCACTTCGCGAGTTTTCTTCCAACTGTAAAATTCTGAATGCACTTGCAAATTTTTATTCATACGCGTCGTATAAATGCATTGATTAAATCGGCAGTCTAAAACAATCAGTCGCGATTATCTAACTCATATCTAAATTCGTCGTAATTCTAAAAGAACTTCTACATCTGTCACGATTCTGAAAATGATTTCAAATCTCTCTAAATCAGTCTAAAAATCTCCATCTCACTTTTTAAGCAAAAGATAATATCAGTAACACCGTAATTAACACGTCAAAAACTTTCAGTCACGTTGCTCTCCTGTCATCAAACACTACACCGGTAATGCGCGAATTAAAAATCGCAACGCGAATTCCGCGTGCGGTTGTTCTTCCGTGGAAACGCATAGACGGCGCTTGCATAAATTACGCTTGCACAAATTACTCGGTGTTGAAGCGACACGCGAGTCGAACAACTCGATCGTGAAGTACGTGACAGGTCTGCCGATCGGCATACTATACTGTCTCTCGCGTGTAGCAAATACCCCCGACAGTTTTTGGTCCCGTTTCGCGAGAGATTGAGCACGTCATTATCGTGAAAGTGTCGCCGCGCTGTCAGTCGATTCTCTCTCTCTCTCTCTCTCCCTCGTTGAACAGGTCGATTGGAAAACTAAGCCACGAGCAAAGTTTCGCTCGCGTGAAAATGGAAAACGAAAGCGGCGTCTCTCAAGGTGGACTGACGTTTCTGGAACGAATTTTCTAATCTCGCTTGCAGCACGGTTACGAATCGTTTGGCGCGAAACATTTCTGCAACGCTGAATCATGAACCGCTTTCAAGGCCGGTCTATTTGCCCGATGCACCGCGAGAGATTTTCCACGAAAGGGGATTATTACGAAACCGGTGAATCATCGTAGCTTCGTTCACTTTGGTTTTCGGCGCCGGAGTTACGCGTATCGTGCAAAATTCATTATTATTACGCTCTTACGAGCTCTTTCCTTTTTGTCATTGGTAGTTGAAAGGCGAGGAAACATCTGTTTGGGGCGGGAAAATAGACAGATCGCGTTTTCTGATCGAGTGGCTTCATTTATAAAATCTTTCGAAGCGAGAAACTGTGTACACAAATGTCTGCGCTTCAGCTTCGTGTGTCCGTTTTTTCTTCCGATAAAGATGGAAACACTCTTCTTCGTGGTGTTGTATAGTGTGTTACGTTATCGATGGAGAATGTTTTTTTAAATTATCAAAACGAGATTAGATTAACATCGGAGAAATCAGATCAGTGATCGAAAAGACTAGTAATTTTGAACCAATCGAATTTCAAATAATCTAAGGCCCAAAAATACAACTGAAATTGTGATACACTAACGCTTAAAGACTGTATATAGACTTCTGTGATTGACTATATGCATTATCATTTAAATTGTAGAATTTCGAGGTTAGAAAATATGTGTGTAGAGATATTTCGACCATAGAAAAGTCCCATAGGAGAGCCAACATTCTCTCTCTTTCTCTCACGGCCCATTAAACCTGAGAAGCATAGTACATAATGCTGCGGCATTCGTACGAACGCTCCATAAATAAGGCAATCCTCCTCTAGACCCGCATCCTGTCGATACGAAAGTTCCTCGACGAAAGCACAGACAAGGTATATATAAACATATATCTCGTCTGTGACTACTATAAGTACTATACAGAAACTAGTAACTCTGTCATGTGTGTCCTTATTTCTGAAAGCTGGAGGATTCTCGATACCAAATACGCTTCGCTGATTGATCTGTCAACGAAGGATGCACGACAAAATGATTTTCGTTCGTAGCATTAGAATTTTATTGTAAAATTATAAAAGTTTAAAAACATTGAAATTTAAATTACGAGAACTTACCATAATTAAAATTGAACGTCGAAATTTATTGAAATTGAAAATTATTACAAGGAAAATTAAAAGTTTGTCACAGGCTTAATAATAGTTGAGAAGTTAATTATTATCCAGTATTGAGTGGCAAGAGATTTTCGATGGGATAAACATGACTGTTCGATCTCGAAGAAGATAAATGAAACTGAAGATTCGTTTGCAGAATCCCGATTTTTCATCCGAAGATGCATGAATATGTATGAACGTGAATATGTATGCTGAGGCGTTGGTTGGTTGATTCTTGGTATGGAAAAAATTTAAACGTGCCTTGTCGTATATTTTTTTCTGTCTCTCGTGGTTGGTTCTGTCCCACACCGCAATGGGCACGTTTCACTCAGGGAACCGTTTATTTCCTCAGATCCTAGGATAACGTACAACTGTCACGTATATACCGGGTGACTCTTTCGAAAAAATCGATATTGTTCACCTGCCTCGGTTCTCAAACCGTACAAGTTCAGCCTTTGAGCTTTGACTTTGGTTTCCCGTAATTTGAGAAAGTCCATCATTATCGCTTCATTTATTTGCGGTGGATTCTGATGCGAATCCACATTTTTGAGAATATCATTTAAAAAAATAAATCATTTATAGAAAATTATTTCGTTATTTTTAATTCACGTTTTAATGCATTTCAGAATTCCCTAATTCGAAATAATGGTATTCTAAAAATTAATAATCTGCAGGAACATGCGTTTCATTAGTAGATCAATTCACTTTCTATATCCACAATTGTTAAATAGATACGATATAACTGTAATCTGTAATTTCGTACTATAGTTGCATTAATTTAATCTTTATATAGTAATTTTCTCATTAAAAGAATCTAAATTCTCTCCTTTATTCCAAATGCAAATTCTTTTTAGCTCAATGAATAACCCTAAATCCTGCATAAATTAAAAGCATTATCAAATTGCGATAAAACACGTGTCTCTTGTACGTTATCTCGCTTTTCAAGAAGCCATATCGGTCTAAAATGATCTGGTAGAGATCTGAAAACATAGAGAACCCTCGAACTCAAAAAAGAGGCAAAACACGCGTCGATTCCACGAAGATCAGAGAGGCGAAGCTTCCGTACACCTCTCAGGAAGTACCGTCCTCGTTTTCCGTTGCCTCGGTCAACATTGAAAATCCTGTTTAACAGTCGTTCATTTTTCATCTCGTTCCTTCACGCTCATCTGCCTCCTGTCAGTCCCAGAACGTCATCCTGGTCAAACAAGGTTCCAAGGCTCAGGCATTTTTTTCGGTCATGGTTCTGTCCTCGCAAACACCATGAATTATTCATTCACTGGTGGATCGTCAGTGTTTTCTCAGTTTTTCATATAATTTTTCGTATAATTCTCTCGTTTGTTCGTTTGTTTTATTTTTAACACATTCACGTGGGATGTATCGAATTAATATTGAATTACATTGAATTAGCACTGAAGATCGAATCAAGACTAATTAAGATTAATTACAATAATAATACTTTCTGCGGTTTGAAATTCTAATTATAACAAATAGTGAAAATCTTTCGAAACTTTCTTAACACGATGCGTTAGTCGCGAGCGTCAATTTCGTCAAGAATGAACAAATAGTTCTTCTAGCGCATATTTGTAGGCAAATTTCAGCTTCGAATGTTAGAAAATTAGAAAAATTAACAATTCAAAAATGTTTGGTACATTCTGCGAAAGGTTATCCTTCGTATAAAAATAAATGGAAAAAATCTACAATTTTTTCACTTTTGAGATAATTAGATTCGAAAATTAAAATACGTGTGATGATTCTTTAGTTTAATGTTTCCAAGATTTCTTAGATTTTTCTAAAAAAATGCAGCCATTAATAAGAATAATGTATTCTATGATACAAGAATCGACTTTCAAAGTCAATTTGCTTAGAAAACTTCGAAGTAAAAAGATTTCTCTCTACACTTTCAACTTATCTCTGCACCTCGCATTATCACATTACGATAAAATCTTATATCGTTATATATTGTCTAATTGTACCACACGTTCTGCCACACCCTGTGTGACACGTTACACACGCTACTAGTTAGCACTCACGTGGCGCTAGTGTCGCCTCTAACCAATTCACCAAGTGTTAATAAGCGAATTAAAGCTGCGTTTCTTCGGCTTCTTTCGTCGTGGTTTGACGGCGAACGCAAACCGGTAGTTCACAAGGAAGGAAGTTTGCCGAGCTTGTAGGTGAAATGCGATGTGAAAGTGACGAAGGTGTAGTGTATGGGACGGAACGAGCGGTGGACCAGGACGGGCTGTCACGAGACCGGAAGCTTCGCTAGGTACCAGGAAGCGGAGGTGGCAACCGTATGCATTGACAGTCGTCATGCGAGCCGCGCGGAAGATAAAACGAGCAAGTTGAAATAAAAACGGTCACCGTTATCGCGTGTTTGTTGCTTTCTAGTGTGCGCGGAGTTGCACCGTGACAGTTAAAGATGGGCTCGAGTACCTCGAAACTAGGTTGGTGTCAAATTCTTTTACAACTATGAGAACTTTTCAAGTATATAAGCGAGATGATGGAACAATACTATTGGATTATAACTGTATACTCTTACTCGTGTGCATAATCAAATTTCCTCATCGTGTGATTAAATACTCTCCCGTTGAAACCTGATATTCTGCTCATTTGTCAACGGTATTTGACTCGAAAAGAGTCGAATTTATAAATCGTAGAACAGGTTCGAAGCATGTCACTTTGACATGCAGATGCTGTAGAGTGTTGAAGAAAGTAATAGCATATTTCAATATAGATACCACTCTCAGAGTAGCACTAAGTCACATGGTGTTAAAAGAGTCCAATTTCTGTAGAATGTCATTTTCACTGATTTGAACCAACAACCTTAATGGCCGATTTTTATTAGCAATATATGTAGCGATAGACAACACTGATGTTCGCTGATGCATTTATCTAGTCGGTGGAACAGAAATTATGATAGTGTTCCTAGAGAGAAAAAGAAGAAGAGGGGAAGAGACTGGTGACTGTTATGAAAGTCTTGTTAATAGCAGTTCGTATAACAGCGGAATAATCGGTGAGGCACCGGGTTTTCAGACAGTGCTTGCGAGAAAATGAAGATAAATACCGACCTAATTCCTGTTAATCATGGGAAAATACTGGCTTTCGTAACTCATAAATGACGAAGAGGAGGAAACAGATACCTTCGAACAATAGTTGTTGATTCCTGAACTAGTTGGATCATAGTGCTAGTAGAAATAGGATCAAGTCCAATACGTACGTGTTTACGAATCAGAGTCAAGTCCGTTATTAAACAATAAGTTTTCTTTTATAAATTTCGATTATTGCTCAAAAGTAAGACTGTTTCAATAACTGTATTTATATTATACACGTTGGTTTCGAGTATCCTAAAACGAGTACCTACAGATTTTAGAACTGAATGATTCATACACGTTAATTGTTAGTATACATCATATACATTTCCTGTCTAATACTTGCAAAAGATAAACACTTGGTAGTGAGATTTCAAAAAATCATTAATTTTTTAAAATTTAGTTCAGTTTAAATTGTTCTAATTTTGTTCCCATTTTCAAAGAATTTTCGATTCAATTGAATTTTAACGAAAGTATCGTAGAACCTTAACCTTTCAAAGTGAGCCCTTGCAAAATGTGATATAACATTTCTCACAAAGTTACCATAATTAATGTTAGAATATTTTTCTCGAAATTTTGCCGATAGCTCTCTAATTTTATTACTTTGGATATTTCGTACATTTTTCACTTTGTGTCTGCTTGCACATCATTTCAAAGAACACTCGAAATGTACACTGTTGCAACAGTTATCTGTCTAGAACGGAAACTGCTGCTAAAAGTCAATAACGAAACAATCCACGACTTAAACACCTGAAATCGTCCCCCTCAACAGTTTCGAATCTCCGCGAAGAAGTATCGACTTTAATGCGGAATATCTTCATCGCGATCGTTGACGAGCAATTACCAAAGATCCTTGTTTCGGTACGCGGGCAGAAAATACCACGGTGCAACGTTCGCAAATCGTTACGTCGACCATTATGTAATCCCGGTGCGCTTTGGCCGCTGTGAGGCACACCTGTGAGTCACCGTGTGTCTCGCCGAGCGAAACAAACGGTTCGTTAGTAGTAATTACACGGCGAAACCCGTTAGCTATGCTTACGAGGGAGCGTTTTTTCCTTTTTTCTTTTTTTTTTTTTCCTCCCTCTGCGAGACGATGTTTGCACCGTGGTTCCTCCGACGATGAGAGATTCAGGGCCAGCCACGCGTTCTAAACACTTCTCGTTTTGACGCCTGGCAACGCTAAATGAATCCTCCGACCTTTTTCACCGTATTCCATTAGGACCACTTTGTCTTTCCTATCCCTGCGAGACGCGTCGATCTTCCCGTACGTGAGCCGGCTCGCCGCTACACGAGTGTCGAACGCTAACGGTAAGTTTTGACTTTTCACAATCCCTGCACAATGGGTGGTGAGAACGCCTGCTGGAGAAAGTCGTAAAGAGTCCTTGGGGGATTCCTTCGTCTGGAAACCAAACCGCCAAAGGGGACTCCTTTTCAAGACTCGAGTCTCTCCTTTCGCAGTTTTCTGCGATTTTCATGGGTCGACGTTGCCGACAGTTTTCTAAAGTGAACGTTGCCTGGAAATAAATACACGGAGAAACTTCCGTTGCCGTTGGGACGACGTTCAGGTTTAAAAAAACGTATTGCTTTGAACAGTTTCTTTTTTTTTTCATTCTTGTTATATCACTTGCAATATAATGCGAGGATGCAACTGAAGTGAAAGCATTTGTGAGAAATTTACAGTTGTAAAAATTCGTAGCATGAACGTAATATGTACTATCTCTGGCAAAAGTTTTTCGATCAAACGCAAGTATTCGGAGGCATTTGAAATCGCTGATTTTAGTTTTCTAGTTTATTTCGAACAAATGGAACAACATTTTTATATCTGAGAGATTTCGTTGTTTCTATACAATACGTTCAAGTATTGTATAGTATTCATTATTGTGCAAAGATCTATTACCAGTAGTGATATTTAAATAATGTATATTATACTAAATATATCACATTCATAAAAATATGAATTTGCACAAATATAATCCGCAGTGCAAATATAATAATATTCGGAGGATGAGATTATCATTAATTATTTCGAGACACGTTTTCTTCGATTCTAATCCAACATTCAGCTTTTTATATCGAAACGAAAGAACTAACGATTCAAGGATTAAAATGCGTGGAAAATATGCGTGGAAAGGGCACAGAAGCAAACCCTTTTCTTCTGCTCATCAATCTTCGTATAGAAATCATGCAATCGTCTCTGAGGCGAAACATTTATTATCATGCAGCGTTTCGTCCCCTAACCGCGCACGTTAAATGATCTTTAATCCTTTCCGTACTTCCTTCCGTGAGACATCTTGCATCGTTGAGCTTAGGTTAGTAAAAATGTCGTTTTCTTTTTTTCTTTTTCTTTTTTTTTTTATTATGAATTATCAGTTACATTACATCAATTCATTAAGGATGTTAAGGTTTCATATCGTAATGTTATAAATATTTCAATTTCTTTTTAGATTATATGAAATTGTAGAACAAGTGACTGACGTAATAATTAAAAAGATATTAGGCAAATTCTTGGAATTTATTTTCTGGTTTATATTAGTATTAAAAGTCAGAATTTAGCAACATAAATTAAAGACTTGGGAAGATTCGTCTCTCTTCTATGAGTTTAAGTGATGCAAATGTTATTGAAAATAAAACCGTAAGATATGTAGGAGATTAAAAACTTTTGTATTCCACTTAGACAATTTTTCGAACATGTATGTATGTTCAAAGTTATTAAAAATTCGAAATTCAATTCAAAATTATAATGTAAATTTATGTTGAAGAAGGTTATTAAGTAAAGAAGCTGTAACTAAACTTTAGAAAAAGCTATAACTCTGAAGAAATGAAATATGACTAAAGTTTCAGTAATCGTTTTATCTAACTTTTCTCTTACTTCTTGCTCCGTTATTATTTTTTTTTTTTTTTTTCGTCGATCGATCGACGTCGAGTTTTCCAACCGGAAAATTATGCGATAAACAGCCGAGGATTGTCCGACGTGTGACAAAGGCTATTGTTAACTTCGACAATGACGAAGAGGAACAATCGAGGGTGACAATCGACAAGAAGACGTTGTAGAAGCTATCAGTCTCGATGGAGATTAAACAAGAATTCTTCGTAGAGTTTGAGAACAGAGACAGTAATTGGAATATTTAATTACAGGAAGAGAACGACGCGTCGTTGATACAATTCCTGGCGCTGATATTAATTTTACGGTTGACTGTTATGACTCGTCGTATGATTTTTAATCGTCGAACAGGTATTCCTATCAGGTAACTTGTAGCTATTGTGCTATACGTGTAAGAATAGATGGATATTATAATTACAAAATAAAGTTAATATTTATGAAGATTGACGGATTCTGCTTCTCGTTACTTATTTTATTGAATCTTATGTTTAAAATTAAGAGATGCTTCCTGTAGACAAGAATATCAATACATCTCTCCTCATCATATACTACAGATGTTTATGTAAATTCACAAACTAGAATCCAGAATAACCTCGATTAACAAGGAATGTAAGAGCAAAACGAAATTTGGAACACTTTGATTTCATGTCCGTGTTCAAGAATTATGTACATAAAGTAAGTGAAAATATCAAACACTGGATAATTAAACATTTTTCCTGCTCCTCAACTTTTCCTACAAATAAACGATATTCTCATAAAATATATATTCGATTCCGACGTGACACTTATTTAAAAAAATATTTTCCTCGCTTCTCGGCTTTTTCTACGACGAAACAGCAACGTTTCTGATAAAACGAACGTTCGTTTAACTGCGATACCGACACTCGGTGCACGATTCTCGATCGACGGAGCAATGACTTACTCCGTCCTCGATTACACACACAGACAACGAGGGAAAAAAGAAAGAAACACGGGTCCGTGCAAAGGCATGTGGAGCCGAGCGCAGAGACAGGGAAAAGCCAGGAAAGGAAGAAAGTTCTCAAGGAAAAGGCGACTTTCCCACGAAGCCGGCTGTTGGTTTCCCGGTTCGCTTGCGAAGAAATTTCGCGTTCAATTACCCAAGTTTCGCGCTGCTTGCGATTCGCTCTCGTGTAAGGCGTTCTTGGCAAGGGGAAACGCGCGAGGAAACACGTGTCGTCAGTTCCATGAATGCTCCCTCTGTCTTCGCGGATCCGTTACTCTCACACGCGACGATTTCTTCGTGTCTTTACTTCTTTTTCTTCCTTTTCTCTCTCTCTCTCTCTCTTTTATTTTTCTCCATTTGCGCTATCGTACCACGACGCCCACGAGTCGCGGTCCCGAACAAAGTGCGTCGGGGGAAAAAATGACGCGCGAGATCAAAGAACGGGATTTGGGGGTTCGTGTTTCTGGCTGCGTGGATAATTGCGTCGCGACGAATAAAGTCTGCACGAGTCTACTGCGAATACTTCACAGATCAGAAGACGGTTTGATTTGTTGTGCGTGGTGTGTCGTTGAGTCACTTTCTCGGATGGAAATATTCAAACACTTATCGCGTTATGATACGGATGATACCTACGTATCTCTCCTTTATCTTTGATGCTACGAAAATTTGAATGCATGCTATGTAATATTTGAATACCTGCTATAATAGAAAAATGTGAAGAAGATTCGAAAAAAGGATGATCACGCTTGAAACATTTTCCACAGCATTAAAAGCAAAAGAGACGATCAATTTTAGGTGAGATGTTTCATTTAAGACAACGACGTTGAAATCTTTGAAACATGTCGTCGTTCAGGAATTCCGCGTGCCGTTTGAAATAATTAAATTTTCAATCATCTATCTAGTTTAAAGTTATATAACTAGACTGTGAAATTTCTGTGCACTTTGGAAACGTTGAAAACAGAATATAGTGAAACATCCAAATACTGTACCAACAAATTATGTACCTATATTTGTGTACATTTAACGTATTTCCAACTATAAGTTAGTCAAATTCATACAAGCAAGATTCCCCAGCTATAAGTTAGTCAAATTCATACTCCATTTCGGGATCTTCGTCTCGTGTAGAATCGAGTTCGTGGAAGTCGAATGTTTTCCGCGAGGCTGACGCGTCTCGATTCGCGATTAATTACCCTTATCTATTTATACCGTGAATTTTTATCGGTGCCGGAGAAAGGAGGGCCGTGAATAGACGATGACTCACGGTAAACATTCACTTACCCTTCTGCAACGGGGGGACGTGTCGGGGATTCAGAAACGTCATGGTACGTAGCTGAAGAAAATGACGTGGCGGAAAGAAAAGAGCTGACAACGCGAGTAACCGTCTCTCCTGAAGATGGAAAGAGGAGATAGAAAATGGATTCGGATGTTTCCTTCGCCGGGAAAAATTTTCAGACGGCAAAAAAGAATAATCAATCGTTCCTCTATTTGGGGTGACGAATAAAAGTATTGGCAGAAACTGTCTTTCCTCTGTAGAATGTTGTGTAAATTTGTAAAAAAAAGAAAGCGACTCTTTGGTTAATTTTTTAATTTAATGACGAATCGGTATATTGGCACGAACTAGCTTTCCTTGTTGGTCGATGCATGGCTGAAGGACTAAATTTTTGTTTGAAAATACCGTTTTCAATTTACAACTGTCAAGTGTTCGAATTCAGGTCTCGTACGTTTCCAGTATGAGAATTGCGATTTTATATGCTGCTAGAATTTATTTATTAATAACACTTCGCAACACTTTAACAACACTTTATTTAATTGTTAATTACAATTTGTTATTTATCTTTCTATTGCAGAATTATTCAACGATGATGAATTATGACATTTCTTGGAAAAATTCGATAAAAGATTCTGCACGTTCACACGTTTGACGCAAGATTTATAGGAAAGCTTGACAATACTTTCATTCGTCACTGTATCTAGAGAATCCTACAGATCGAGACGACGACGACTTACTACGACACCGTATTAGCAAACGTTCAAGTTCGAATCGAGAAAATTCGTAAGGATCACACGCGCAGAAAGTAGGATACGATTGTCCCTGGATGATTTATCCTCGCTACGAGTAGAAAAATGATCGACTATCCCCGATGACAAAAGGATCCAACAGCGTCCCCGTCCTCGATAAAAGACACACGGTGCAGGACAATGGTTCTGTTTACCCGAGAAATTATTAAGATCCAACCGGAAGGGTCGTGAAAAGAATTATTCTGTCGGTTTTTCCAACCGACAGACACTTCGCAATTTTGCGATTCGATCGTCATCAGGTTGCGTCTTTCTTGTCAATTCTTTTTATCTTTCGTCGAGGACTCGTGGGATGGTTGAACGAGAGTCGACAATCTGGAGTCGAGAGCTTTGAAAGCTTCTGTCGTTCAAACTGTAAATGCCAGCGTTTTCCGGGTTTTTATCTAAATCTCGAAGGGCTCGAGTCTCTGAACTCGAAGATGAAAATCGACGAATACCCCACTGTTGCTTGAAAGTCTCAGGATAGAATTTAACATTCAACAAATATAATAAAACTAAAAAAATATTCTTTTCAAGTATAAAACATTCAATAATCGAATAATTTACTTTCAAATTTTATTGTCAAATTCGTTATTGGAGGGAATAACCATATACGATCGGCAATAGAAGGGCTTCGAGAGGCACAATGGCGGAGTTGGATTGTTTATGAGACGTGGTTTTAGCAGTCTGGTTGACACGACGGCCTGCTTGAAAGCGAGTAGATCTTTTGCGGCGAGACCACATCTGTCAGAGAGCGTTCCTACGCTTTTTCTTTCACATTCAACTTTCCCGGCTCGAACGAGTACCACCTATGCTCGTACACGCGGCTAGAGCACTCTCAAGGTCCTCTCTTTTGCCCCGAGAGTCAAGAGGGCTTTTCTTTTCCTCCCGATCGATCGTGCGACCGACTCGCCGATTCGTTCCTTTTCTCTTTTTTTTCTTTTTTTCCCTTCTCTTCTTCTTTTTTTTTTATTTTCTCTCTTCCTCTCTTCGTTCGTACCTCCGGCGCACAATTCGAGTGCATTATGCCTGACGAAACAATGACACAAAGGTCCTGCCGGGCTCACGCGCCGGGCAGGATCTCTCGGTGAACAGCTGGCGCGAATTTTACCTCAATTTTTACAGTATCTGTCGTCGAAAAATCGTTGGAAACATCGCCGGACATCTGGTGTTGGAAATTGCACGTCTCTTTTTGTTTTGACAATTAACGTGTCTGGCCATTTCCTGTTCGCTGATAGGATAGTTAATATTTGGTATATTTTTCAAAATATCTCAAATACAAGGATATATGTATGGAAGAAATATTCAGAAAGACGATTTTTATTTAAATAAAATTCCACGTCAAACTTGGATTATAGATTGCTATATCCTTGTGACAAATGTTAACAGAAAAATATTAAATACATGTATTTCATGTTATCGTTAGATAATCATTATATTATTTTTCAAAAAAAGAAAATTAAATTTAAAATATAAAATTGCTACGTTTGTAGCTGTCAAAGTTTATGGAATTACAGTTTGTTTCCAAATCTTTTAATTTTTGAATTATACATGAACCAAATTCTTTTAAAGAATTCTTTGAAAATGACAGATATGATAGAGAATAATAGAGAGATTGATAATTGTAAATGGTGGTATTTAAATGTACCTATATATAAAATTAAATTAAAATTAATTAAGCTTAACTGTTGTAAGTAATTAAACAGTCTACTAATTCCTCTACTATAAAAAGATAGTAATTCTTTTAATTCTTTTTCCTTCAATTATTAACTCATTGTGTATTGTTCAATTTCAAATATTGTTACTAGAATCAGAGCAGAGTATCCTAAGTTCCTCATTTAATATATTACAGATTGCGGATTTTTATGCAGAATTGTACAGAAATATAGAAAATCCCCAAAGTATAGTGCTTTCTATTACACTTGATATGTAAAATAATCTATCGAGTTTCCTTCTTATATATTTGGAAATATATGAATTTGCACAAAAATCTGCAGCCCAATAATTATTACTACATAAATCACGAATTGGAAATCTTGTCTCGAAAGGTTATCAACTGTTGCCAATTTTCTAGTTAATTTAAAGGTATACCTTCTCTGCAATCGTTAACGTTCTCAGCCAGACGAACAATAACCCACTACTTCCTTAATTAGAGCCGAATAACTGTGTCTTGTTTCATAATCGACACAGTGCTCGCGCTACTTTTCAACGCACAAGTTCATATTCCCACTGTACCATGTAATCTAGGATGCACCAACAGTTCCATAATAATGGAACCACGAAGGGAGTCTTGATCGATCTCTGAACAGAACGTCGAATAGTGTTTAAAGGGACAGGATAGAGAAGAAAGCCCAGGTTTTCAAAAGGGAAAACGTGCAAGCATCGTTGAAAAGCGTTTCGAATTTCATACGTGCCCGCATAGCGTGCGTCACACCCTCAGACAGACCGATGGTGTCCCATGGCGTCACTGTACTGTGCGTTACGCCTTACGATAATAATCGTCGAATTTATCAAAGGGAAAATAGGTCGTTGGTTATTCTTTCGGTTTGACTATCGGTTGACAAAACGTTCTGCGACCTCGTAGCATCGGTTGCAAGCGCTGTGTGTTGGTCGTATTTTAATTCCCGAGCGACGAATGATTCGACTAAAGGGCATTAGATCACGGACCGATTTTGTCCATTCGAATGTTGAAAAGTCAGTACGAGATCTTTCTAGATATATGTAGAAATATATATGGAAAATATAAAAATATAGAAATACGTAGAAATACAGAAATAACATAGCTGAGTGAAAAAATGTACTTCGATATTGAACTTCTAACATGAAAGAAATAATAAATTCCAAGGTAAATTTAAAACTTTCATTTTTCTCTGATTTTGAATTCACAAAGTTGATATATAAGGTTGTATTTGTTTTGTTATTGTATACATTCGGTAAGGAATATTGTATTTTAACACGTTGCTAACTAATCAGAACTGTCTCCAATCTTAATGCAAAATAATTTTGTACCAGGAAATGTTGCTATTATCAAAAGTAAAGACAATATTTTCGGAAATATTAGGGAATTCAGAATAGCATGTAATATCCGCTGTATACACATTTCTCTTCGCCTTTTAAACGGAAAATACAGTTAGAAGCTGTATTAAAATCACGAGATAAAAATTTTCCGCTTTGGCAATTGCTAGAACAATCCCAAATTTTGCTGCAGAATATCAAAATAAAGCTAAGAGCTCGCTCTGTTATTACCCGCCGAAAGGATTCTAATCTTTATCCATCGCTCCTCTGATCCGAAAAGAAAGTTCTCCGCTTCTTCCTCATTATTTATACGATTCCACATGCAATCGAACTTAATTGGACCAGCCTGTTACAAAGACAGCAAAATGTGCTTCTTCTCCCTCTCTCTGTAAAATCTCGACGTGTATATAACTCTTTCTATGTATATAGCTGACACACGATCACTGGTCCCGATAATTTGCTCGGTAAATTGCTGGGAAGAAAGCAAAGCGAGAACACGGTGAACCAATGAAGAAGCCCCGTTCGTTTCAGCCTTTCGACACGGTCATTTTCCGACCGGTAAAATTTCCATACAAACAGCGGACCGCTGCAGCCTCGCAGCAGGGTTAAAATTAACTGACTTTCGCACTATGCGTCTCTCCGTCTCTTTGCATACGTATCGCCAGTTTAGAGGCTATTACTGTGATCATTAGAGCGACCGTTGGAAGCAAGCCTCGATGCAGATCGAATTTCAGTTAAACGTTTTGCAGGCGACAATGGCGACTTTCGTTATTTGAACGAAAGTGTTTGATAACGATGATTTTGATAACCTGATCGATGAACGGGCTGAATACGTTACCATTTATCGTGTATTCACGTAGAATTTGTTTCAATGTTGTGGACTTTTTATTTATTGATTAGATTTTTTACAGAGCGCTGCCTGTTTTTTCTTTTTTTTATTTGACTCTAGATAAGTATACATTGTTTGAAAAATAAAATTCTAATGTATATTGAATTGTGTATATTGAATTGTGGAAAGGAGAGATCGACACGAGTTCTTTACACGAATAAAGTATAATCAGTGGTCAGAATGAACATTTTTGTGGAATTTGTACGTACGTCAACTCGCAGCGATGCGCAGTGTTTCTCGAATTTTGATTGAATTTCTCGTAGAAATCTGGCAATTTTTCTAGATCGAAGTTTCCAATTTCTCTTTTGAAGATTTCAAACAGGCGCAATGATCAAAGTGATCGATTCCCACTGATTCAGTGATCAACGATCTAATTCAGTGACCAAGTTATTAGTAATCTTTTCGTAACAGAACGATAAACAACGCGAACGTATTAAACCTTAATAGCGCGACGGTCAATACTGCAGAATATTAGAATGGTCGATGCGTTGTTGTAAAGTAACTCGTAATACTTTGTCAGGATTGAAATCACTGCACCCATTCAAGCTCTCCGAGCTCTCCCCACATCTAATTAGCAATCGTGTTTCATTCAACTGCCGATTGGCCAATACGTGATTCGACCGATAGAATGGCCATCTCTTAACAGCCCGTTCATTCTAATGCAAATGAGGATCACGCGTACACGAACGCCACCCCGTGTGGCAGGCGATATTTTTGCCACTTTATTGGCGTAATTTCGTAACGGTACACCAAAAGGGTTGGCAAGGCTCGCTCTCTCTCTCTCGTTTGGCCCACGTGATTCCACGAAATTCGACTCGATACGCGCAGCCCTTGAACCGGCTACCCGGTGCGTCACGCTCACCAATCCAAACGAGAGAGAGAGAGAGAGAGAGAGATGCTTTTGATTTATGAGAGCCTGGCATCAATTGTGTGCAACTATGTGGCTACCCCTTTAATGCCGTTTTCGTCACTCCCTCCGTGTGTTCGATCGCACGACACGCAGAGGGAAAAAGGACCGAGTCGAGCGTGGAACGAGCGATTCTACGGGTTACTTCCGTCTCCGGTTTGCAAGTTTGTTTTCAAGAGAGAAAGAGAGAGAGAGAGAGAGAGAGAAGGAACGCGAGAGTATATCTCTTGGGAACGGTTTGACGGCTTACTTCGTGTGAAACAATGAAATCGAATATTCCTTCTTCCTGCCTGTATTTTACGTTTCCATTTTCCTAGAGAAGAAATAATATATTTCGTTGAAAAGTGATTCGAGTTTCCGGAAATGCATCGGAATGATAGGATTTTTGTACAAAATTAAGGATCATTAGTCGAAGGCTCGGGATCATTTACTATTTCTACTTCTGTTTTATCAACTCGCAATTGGGTCGAGAAAACTGCCAAGCTTCAAAATGACAGAAAACTGATTAAACCGCAATAGAGATCTCTATTTTGTAAAAACTTACCAAGTCCAGTTGCTAAAACTACCAAGCTACAATCACTATACTATTACACTACTCTGTTGTATCACTATACTGTATACAGTATCACTATACTGTTACACTACTCTTACTCATTATTAATTAAATTTATTAATCGCCATTGAAAAATGGGGCTTCTTTCTTTTTTTTTCTTTAAATTAAAATCTTCGAACTTGGATTTACTCAATTTCGAATCGTTCAATTAATGCTCAATAAATAACAGTTTTCCTTACTTTAATGAACTCGAAAGAAGCAGACTCGTAAACTGACATTTTCGTCAATGAATTGTATCGATACTACGAATATCAATAAATAATTCCAATAGTCCTCTCAAGAAGCAGAATCTCGAAACGTTCACCGAGATAAATAACCTACGAATCGATCAAAAGAATTGAACGAGACGATCCTAGTAATCCGTAAAGACGTTATCAACTGGTCGTCATAGTTCGATCTTACGATCAACGAACCCTTTACGAATGCTCGTGGGGTGCCAGCGAAGAAAGATGGATCTTCCTAGAGTGTGAGGTGTTGCGTGAGAAAGGGGTGCGAAACGTTGCCTTGTCTACGTGACTGCACGCCATGGTGCCTTGCAGACCTTTTGTAGATGATCATGATTTTCTGTCGGCTGTTCCTTCCACGGAGGAAGAAGCCGCTGCCCAGATATCAGCGCACGACTTGTTTTTCCAACCCTCGTGTCTTTCGCTCGTCCAACTCATTTCACCCTCTTTTTCTTTTTCCCTTTTCATCCCCGCGTCAAAAACGGCGAAGCAGCCGCAACATTTGCGGCACTGTGCAAACATCGACGCGAGTCCCGATGGAAATCGAATTGTTCGGAGGCAAGGTCGAACGTGGAGAAACACGCGAGAGGCACCGTCGTGGAAGACCGGTTTCCTTCGGTTACCCTACTTTTTTTTCTCTTTCCTTTTTCTTTTTTTTTTTTTTTTTTTCTTAGGCTACGCAGAATCGCTGACCAAAATATTCTTTCCTTCTATTGATTCTTTCTAGCAAGCGAGCGAGAGAAAAAAAAAGTTTCGAGGGGCAAAGAAAGAAAAAGAGAGGGAAAGAGGGAGTTTGGTAGTTTTAGGTCTCGGTGTTGTTTGCTTTTTTCATCGAAAGCTAAACCGCTGCATTGTGCTGCTGGTCCGGCTCGCACGACAAGCCAAAATGACGACTAATTTGTTATCCTATTATTGTGCGGACATCCCTTGAAAGAAAAACCCTTTTGCCTCGGGTGAGAAAGTGGCAAATGTCCAATGATTTGCTTCTTTCTTTGATTCGAAAGTTGTTCAAATGTTGGCTCTCTCTCTCTCTCTCTCTCTCTCTCTCCTTTGAACGATCGTGTTTGTATTTTGAAAACATCTAATTGATTTCAATAACTCAACAAGAGAGAAGCAACAGAAGATTTAAGAAATATCCAGTTTTGATTCTTCATTCCTTCTGATTAGTCGCCTCTATATCGTTATAGGACACTTTGTGTTTTATAAATTTTCTGTTCAAAATTTATTCATTGTCCTCTATCAAATGAATAAATCGTAAGAAACGATAATGATTTTTCTTCAATTCAGAGGTCGATTTTATTCTTGAATTGTTTAGATCTTCAGAACGACATCGGTTAGATTAAATACGATTAAAATAAATAAAAATAAACATACAAAGAGAAAGGAACGAGAATTAATTCAATTCTTTCTTCGATTGAATTCTTCAGATCAGTTTCCTTTTTTGAACTTTCTTCATTTAATTCTTTCGAACATTCCGTAGTCTCGATATTTTCTAATATATCAGAAAACCATTGTCTCCCATTTGAACAAGAAAAAAAGAAAAAAAGCAAAAGGAAAAGAAAGGATGAAAAGAAGTCGAAAAATCGAGTTGCCCGTTTATCGCGAGGATCTCTACCGTACAATTCACCCCGTCAGCCAGCATCCCTGACGACTCAATTTCTGCGACATGACCCTATAAAGAAAGTAGATCGAGATAACATTGTCACTGGATTTTTCGTGACGAGCATTGTACCGTGCATCTGGTCAAAGGGTTGCACCGCCATTACGTCGATCGCATCCCTCGATTCAGAGGATCCCAACCCCTACTAAGAAAGTATCTAAAGGAACTTCCTAACTCTCTCGTTTTGAAATTAATCGTCGCTGTAAAGTCAGTTTTCCCTAAATTGAAATAAAATCTAAAATATAGCAGTGCAAATTATTTCAGGCTTACGATTAGATTACGGATTTGTGCAATGAAATATCGAGTACGAGGAATGAAATCTAAATTGTTCTTTCTTATTTCTTTTTTTCTTATTCTGCTTTTCAATTATTCTGTCTTTTATTTTATTTTAATTATTCTGTTCTTTTATTCGGAGCTTAAATAATCTGTTCTTCGTTTCATTCTTAATTAGTCTACTCTTCGAAGTTTTAAAGAGTTTATCTTTTACTGTTTAAAAATTATTACTAAAAGAGTTGAATAGATTAGTCAACGATAATTTTCATATTATAGCCATTCTTTTACACATAAATTTGCTTATAAATGTACGAACATCCACAGTTTATTTATCACTTTTTCAGCTGCATTCGCGTGTTATTATTCTATCAGGATACGATTTTATCGTTCAAATCAATTTTATTATCGCGTGAGGGTAGAAACTCACGGCAACGATTCATTACCGTAAAATAAAACATTCGACGTTCGCGAGTATGGCTGAGGCTTGCACTGGTTGCGAGGGTTAAGCATGGAAATTCGCCATTTCGCTGGTTCTAGGAACGGTAGTAAAATTCAATTATTCCCCGCAGGCCAGCGTAGCACCTTTTTCTCACCGTGAGCTTTCCACCATAGGGTGTAATACGATGCAAGGTATTATACCCCAGTTCGAGGAGGCCTAATTGACCCCGAAGGGTGCGACCGTATCGCGACCGTTACACCCCGACGATGAAAAATAAGCCCTTACAAATTGGCTGTCGATTTGAGGGAATCCTCGAACCCAACAATTGGATGACGAATCTTGAATGCGTAATCCGCTTTGCAGAAGTGCAAAAACTGGATGGCCTTTCCGTTCACTGACGTTTAGCCTCGCTGGAAACACAGCTTCTTAATCTGTTTTACGCGAGGAGAAAGAAGAAAGGAAAAAGAACAACGAAACAAGAGAATGAAAAAAAAAAAACAAAAAAAGAGAATGAAAGAAAAAAAAGAAGGACGAAACAAGTCGCACAGAAAATGCAGATAAAAATGTCGAAAATGTAGCACTCGCAGCGAGATTTGATACGCGAGACAATTTTAAAGTTCCAACGATATTCTCGAAAATATGACGAATATGTAGAAAAATCCTCAGCCCAGGAACATAATTTTTAATCACTTAAAACGAGCTGATACCAGCTTTAAGTTTTGAAAGATAACTTTTTAAAAATTTTCTGCTCAGAGATAAACTCATTTTCAATCGTTTTTCTTCCTGTAAGGTAATTATATAATAAATTAAAACGATTAATTCTATTTCTCGTAAATTCCTCAATTTCGTTGTTCTCTGCAATTACCTCTTTGACAGCGATTAATAATATAACGAGGACGAAGACGATATAAATGACTTAGAAGATACGAAATGTCATCTTTCTTCAAATTATGCCTGTTTAAATAAAACAATTCTCGATCCATTAAAGTTCATTAGAATGATTTTCATAGTGTCTGGTGTTGGCCTCCATCCAGAGCAAGCATGACACAGCTGTCGCAACACAATTGATAACCCAGATCCGTCGAATATTTTCATTTGGACCAAAGAAAAAAAAAACAAAAAAAGAGAATGAAAGAAAAAAAAGAAGGATGCTTTTCTCCTGACGTATATATACGTACGGGCGTGTACGTGTACACAAATTGATCCCCGTAATCCACACTACACGGTACCCCTATAATAATTGTCACGTGACGAGTTGGTATGTCGCCAGCTGTTGCCTAAGTTTCACCCTGCCAGAGAATGAGCCACGTTTCGATGATTCGACAAGACAATGTCAGCCCTTTCTCTCCATTTATTTTCTCATTTTTTTTTCTCTCTTTTTCTTTCGATACGTAACCCGAGATCAAATAATTGTGCGCAAGTTTGTTTTGACTTGAAAGTGAAATCCCTGTAGAAATTTCTTGACGGAGAATTAATGCACGCCCACAGTGAATTTCTACGTTGTTTTCTTTTTTCTCTTTTTCTTTTTTTTTCTTAATAGATGCGTTCTTTCTCAGTAATTAGAATTAGTCATTTTCTAAATTTTCTAGTGAACGCGAAATCTATGCACGCCCACTGCGGTGACTTTCTAGTTTCATTTTCACCCTTCTCATCTATTAAATGTTCTTTCTTTTTTATTAATAGAAGTAGCGATTTTCAATGCCATTATTACTTAGGTTATCTTCATTAATTAGGAAATAATAGATGTAGTAGCTTGCCAGATTCTTGATAGATTTTAAGTTTGAAATTTTTTTCATGTAGGTTGAAGTACAAAGCTGCATCTCTAAAATGTGATCTTGAAGTGTCTCATGTTTCTTTAGATATTCTTTTTATCAGTTAAGAAATCATTGAATTTTAAACTTAAAGATTTTTAAAATTTTGAAATTTTTCACGATTTCGAATGTTTCTTTGTTTCATATTGGAAATTTTGCTAATTTCTAAATCTAGAATACAATTTGAAGTTCGTCATGTGATTTAAAATATATCTCAACATCTTTAAACATTTTCTTAAATAATTTTCCAGATTTTTAAATCTAGAATACGGGACTCTTGACTTATCTTAACGCAAATCTCTAAAATGACATTTCGCAAGCTCAGAGATTTTTCAAATCTTGTTGTAATAATTTTCCACATTCCATTGTAAAGTTTTTCCTTAAAAATTTCTAAAATACTCTTCCCCTAGTTTCCTCTAACTTCAGATATTCTTTCTTTGTTACTTAAGTTTTACTTATGTTTCGAGAGTCTTAGTCAAAGCTGTCAAAGTCTGAAAGTTGTTCACCTTAGCAATTTCATTTATCATCCGTTTTTCTCACAGTTTTTCTCACATCTGATACTCTGTTAAACCAACAAAGTGGCTAGCATCGGAAGTTCTATTCTGCTGGATCGTTTCTTTTCGAGAACCAGAATTACGCCCAAAACTGGTCTCCTTCTCTCTCTCTCTCTTGTTGAAAAATCTGTTGCACGATGCACGTGTGTGCTCGTATCACTCGTCTTACTGTTGCAGACAGAGTTTGACGTCACCAACCAGGATGTCCGAGCGGATTTTGTGAGAATCTCTGACAGATCATTTCCACAACCTCCATTCTTATCTGCTTCTTTGAAACTCGTATAGGGCATAACTCTCTTTATCGAGCCCAATTTGAACTCGTACTTTCGATAAGTCTGCGTAGCAACATGCTAGTATATGGAAATGCGTTCAAAGTTCAACTGGTGGCCCGTTCAACGTAAGCTCGTTAGAGTTCAATGGAGTGTGCCAGGAAATCGTCTAGAACTTCCAGTTGCCATTCGCCATTGACATAATTGTCCCCTCATCGATCACAGGGGGTCAAGTCCTTCAGAAACTCCAGGATTCTAATTAAAGCAACGTTGACCATTCGAACTGTTGATTCTATGACCTTTTAATGACGGACAATTCTTCGATGATTAACTTCAGCTATAGTTTATAGTAAAGACGTTTTTGTTGGATTGTTGCACGTGGCGTTTCGTAAGCATGTAAGATCTCTCTCAGAATTTAGTGACTAAAGTAAAGTTTTATATAAAACTTGGAACTTTGAAACTTCTAATAAGGTAAGAGTTATTGGTAACAGTAATATAGGAGGATCTATATTAACTTATTATCATCGACTGTATTATTAATATAATTTTTGTTAATTTTTTATCACAATTAATTTCTCATCATCACATAGTACGAAATTTGAAGAAATTGCAGTAATATAAATACGCGTTGCTTGGCTCTTTGATGGATCAAGTCTTTCAAAAGTTCGCCAAAAGATCGACTGAAGATTTCAGTTGTATCTGATAATTCGCAAAATTGTCTTGCACCGAATCTGCCGAGAATAGTACGAAGCTTGACGAATGTTGCTTTTAAGAAACCCTGAAACTCACATCGCTAACACAAAAACTGCTTTAATTCTCCAAATATTTCCAACGAGTTCGCATATTGCGCGTCGTTGCGTCTTGAAGTTTCTAATAAATGCGTGAAAATCCGATTGATATCATTTCCACTGAAAGTATGGACCTCGACGACGTTTCGTTCGCAACGGCCTGATATTATCAACGTTTCTGAATCTCACCCTTCAGCTATAATAAAATGCTCCGCCCTAAACGATGTTTCGAAAGACGTTGGGGGAAGAAAAATTGAAGTTCGAACGACGATTGAAAGTAGCAAGGAGCAGGGTAAGAAAAAGACACCGAGTCTGTACAGCGTTGCGACAAAACCAGGGGCGTAACGTGCAAAAGGAAAGCGGCATGCAATCGTGCAATCACGTCGATCCAACGCGTCCAAGCTGGCAATTATTCCGCCACGGCTCCTGTAAGTTCGCCCGGATCCCTTCGAGCGTGTCCGTCCGACTAAAAACGCCAACTCGGCCAACCGTCGCTTCCTTCCACACGCATCGTTCCTTTTTTCTTCTTTCTTCCTTTTATGCATTTCCCTCTCTCCCCTTTTCTCCGTCTACGCGCGATTAACCGGCGATTTTCTATCAGTTAATCATTGCAGAGGATCGAGGACGGTCATTATATTTTTAAAGTATCGGTACTTTGGAGAGTATGTTGGAATATCGGTGATATTAAACTCTCAAATATTGTGGTAATTTGTGTTATGTTTCTGAAATTTAGGATATTCGCATTCTGTCTATCGAGAGAAATATTTCAGAATTTTTTTGATTCTAAACTTTTCCAAATAGTAGTTTCAGAATTGAATTTGTATATATCGAAGCACAAACGATAGTATTTTGAATTAAAAATTTTTTATGTAAATTTTAACCAATTTAACTGTGAATTGTAACATGGTGGCTAGTTAAGAGTTAAATTTGAATTTTTGGAAATTAGAGAAATAATTGGATGGTTCCTTTTAGTCGTTCCAGGCTTAATCGAAAATTATCGAAACGATAATTCCGGTGAACGGCCGCAAGATTCGCGGAAGTGAGATCGAACGTGTGTAGAATGTTGGGAAATCTAAGAAATCAGGTTGCGAGTAAGTAACTTACGTTGATGTAAGTTTCGATGATTCACGAGCTTTGTCTTTCCCTGTGTTGCGACGAGAGATTACAAAGTGATAAAATGTCGATGAAAGGCAGCGAGAAGCCGGATAAAATTTCGTGTAAAAGATAATCGAGCGAGAGGATTCAGGAAAAATTGAGATAATGAATAAAATAATGACTGAGATTGTCCTCGTCACGGAATTTGTCACACTTTACGAAAGAAATTATTTCCACTCAAGTGAAATCGCATCTGTTCATTCAGAAACAAAGGCATATTTATGAGAATGAAACTAATGAGACGAAAATTTAAAAATCCAGAAAATGATTGTCCCTCGGAAGATGGATTTTGTACTCACGAATGGCTATAGATTGGATCAGATTCGACAGTAGTATTTTCTTTTGCTACGTACCTGGAAGCAAATTTTGATATCTGTTAGATATTTTAAAATTATTATATTTTATTATATTTTATTATATCACTGTCGTCCAGACGTTGCAAAAGTTGCAAAAGGATAAACGAAAGTGAAGCGAAATTCAGGAAAATCATTCTGTTTCAGCAGATTATTTACTCTGAGCAATTGTTATTCTGTCTTCGAACGATTCAATTTCGTCCTGTGGAGATTAGAAAACTGTTAAAAAATAAATGTAAAATCATTGGGGGGAACCTTTCTACATTACGTGTGAAAAGGAAATCATAGAAAGACAGTACAAAGAATCCGGAGGATACGTATATACGTACGAGCGAGACTGAGAGAATAAAGGAAGCGGGTAACGCGGAAAAGAAGGCGCTACGCTCGTGCGCGTAACGCGCAGGAATTACAAGGCTTGCTGATATCTTGCACGGTTGTTCGTGTAGTCGTTCCACTTTATCTTTCAACATAGCGGAATGCCCGGCTAGTTAACCCACAAAAAGTATAGCGGTGGATTCGAGGTGCGCGCAGCCTTGCTGAAATAACGAGCACGTGCAATCACTTCTCGTGGTGTTGGGACGAACGAATCATGAATGGAAGCAAACGAGAACGAGCAACTGAAATCTGCGTTTTCGCAGTTCCATGTAGCATCGGGTCAGTTTGCCATTAATTACGGAGAGCCGACTTATTAACGTGCTGTTGTTATTAGTTGCCAGCAATCTAATTGCCTCTCGTTTGTTCCAGTCTCGAGGAGGTTGACACGGTCTGTCGCGCTTATGAGCGAAAATACACTTTAGAGCTGCCAATTTGTACGCGGTTATCGAGGCAAAAATTATATTTGAAATAGCAGCAGTTGAATCGTTTAGAGTAGGGTAGAGCAGCGTCGTTGAAACGAGAAAGATTTCGAATTGGAATTTGATCGGAAGGTTACGAGCCAGTCTACGTTTGAATGAAAAAATTTTGAATTAACTCGTTACCAGTGATAAGTAGTCGTATTACGAGCTGCATTGATTAATTGTATTGATTAATTGAAATGCACAATTACGAACGAACGAACCACAGTGACGATCATTCTTGAAATCTTTCTTTACACTTGTTCGGGAATTCGCGATTATTTCTGTTAAAACAAATTTATGAAAGTAAAGCTTCTTTTTTGAATATTAATTATATATCTATGGATATTGTAAAATTACAACTATATCACAGTATATAATTTGTATCGCTATATTAACGTAACTTATCACAGATTATTATTTTCTCGTTTCTGATATTTTGCTGAAATTTAAAGCACACGATATTCTCTCCTTTTTCTTTTTTCATTATTATTGTATTAAAATGACCTGTTTCATGTTCTGTGTTCCAGTTCACCTCCACGAGAACTGTCCTTGGGACCAGGTCAGAGTCGAAGAGTATCGATCAAACGAAAGAAAACGATATCATTGCGAGTTCCTGTATCGCTGTATCTCGTCGCCACGGTAACCGCAAACGTATGTACTCGAATATTCTCTAATCATCTTTCCACCACACAAGGATTAGCACAAAATGGCTCGAGAGAAATAGAAATACAGCATTGCCCTCCTTACTCGAGATGTTTCAAGTATTTTATTACTTTCCGCGCTGTGTTTGCTTCTTTTCGTTCGATTTAACGCGAGTTGTTGCGAAATCTATACGTTTCGAACAAAAATGACAAAGTAACACACGAACCCTTTAGAAACGAGACGGCAACTGATTCTCTTTAGGTTACGTAAAATCTAGGTTTCTAGATACACAGCGTACCGTTATCTCTAACAGGGACTGTGAATTGCGTGTTTTAATCCTAGATTCAGCCAATTCTATAAACGAGAGTCTTTATCAAATTCCTGATGTAAGATCGAACAAAGTGGGGATCACAACAGTCGGAGTAATAAAATAAAGTAACAGTCGAACGAGGTAAGACAGCAGGTTAGTAAGAGTAGTCAGAGTTAGTAATAAAGTAAAGCAGTAACAGCGAAGGCAATAAATCGAAGTAGTAAAACAAAGTACTAAAAATATAGTCGAATGGCATAAAATAGCAACGACTAGGGAGAATTCGGTCTTGAAAGTTCAAAGAGACAATATCATCGGCGTGGAAAGGAATAGCAGAGGGAGAAGCATAGATACGAAGACGTCACGAGGCGCCCCCATAAGAGACCAGTGGGTCACAGTAAACGGTGCAACGCCCTGACCTGTCTCTGTCTTCCTTTCTCCACGACGTCCACACACTTTTATGTAATACGTGTAACGCGTGTACTTTTTCTCCTTATGATCTCTGGTATCTCTTCCAATTCATCGTCTCAAAGTCTTCCTCGAAGCAATCTAACCTAACCTAAACCAGTCTTTTTCTTCTCACTGGTCTCTTCCCTTCTAATATCTCTTCTCAGTCGAAAAAGTGGATAACGATATATATATATATATATATATATATATATATCTGACGGATTAAAATCGATTTATATATTTGACGTTCGATATACGGTAGTAGAAATTGACTCTTCTCGTACAAATGAAATCGATCGATCTTCCGTTTTCCAATTTTCGTTAAGTCATTGAAGATCTCGTCGGGAACTCCCAATTTCAAGTTTTACTTCGTTATTTCAGCTTAGTGAAAGTTCGTTTGGCTTTGGTTCTCTTCAAACTCGCGAAACTTACTGGATTGTAAATATAAAAGATGAAACTTGTCGTAAGAGAAGTAACGTAGGAAATTTTTTAAAAACTTGACATTTGGAGAACAATTTGTGTAAAAATACGTGTAAAATTAATTACAAGTAACGTAGAACACGTTAGAGCATAACTTACTGAAATGTAATTCATGTTAGAATATATATGTAATTGAGATATATATATATATATATATATATATATATATATATGTAATTGAGATACGTAAAATGTATGTGATTAGGACTCAAAAAGCACAGCAAGGGCTTCCATTATTTATTTAAAATCGCGTCGACTTAGAAAAGCCATAATCAAATACTGTCTTTTTCATATGAATATATATAGTTAGATCAGCGATACGTAATTAGTATACTACAAGTCACTATATTGCATGTTATATAGTTACATAGTTCGCTTTAGAATGAGGCCCTGTTAGTGACAATTTGAAGAAATTTCCACGAGGAATCTTCCTTACTTCAATTCCCTGATTCCCTTTCCTCTTTGTTAATCGTGTTTATCTGCGACGCACGAGCAGTGGGAAAGAAGAAGAAAAAGGGAGAGGTCCATGTTTTCCTGTCTACGCATTATTCCCATCAGCTGAGAGGCTAAATTAACGCACACGAAAATTCCACATCTCGTCAGCTTCGTCCGTTTCGTTCCCGTTATCGCGTCTGTTCTATCATTATTGAACCAACGCCCCACTATGCAAGATGTTTCCCATTCTACATAGTTGGCTCAATCTTGATGAAGTACAGTCAGCTCAGACAGAGGACACGAGGCAGCTGAAATTCCTCGAGGGAGGTTGATTAATTGCGAATCTGATTAATCACGACGTGTCTCCTCGTTTCCTCTTCGTTTTATTTACGAACGATTCCTTGTAGATCAGTGAGATTTCAGAGTAGGCTACGATTAGGTTGAATTTATTAAGATCCAATGTTAGAAACTAACAATTCATTTTCAATTTTTTGTTCGTTTATTTATTTTTTTAAGAATTTACGTTTTTAGATTTCTAAAAAGTTTTACAGAGAGAATATTAAGAATTTCTGTAATATTTTTTCTTGCGTCTAGGTTTCAATTATGCACTCGAACGAATCGAAATTTTGAATACTGAAGATAAAAATCAAACGCATTGGTGTCTCTCCAAAGTCAGAAAAAAATGGCAACTATAATCTCAAATGAAATTTGCCTTAAAGTCTTCTTCTAAATCACGACGGTGAGTCTTTTTCTTTTTTTTTTTTTTGAGATATTAAACATTTAATTAATATTTAATTTAATCGAAATATTAATATTAATTAAAAACTTGATGACAAAATGAAGCTTGTGTTCTGAGAATCTTGCGTTAATAAACAACATATATATTACAATATAAAGAGTAACGCGCAATCTCAATAACGTCGCGTTCGTACAATTTTCGCGCATTATTCTGCAACGTAGTCCTTAATAGGTTAAAACCAGCTGGCACAAAGAAATTAATGGACATTAACCGTGCTATCGTGTCCAGAGGTCTGACGTGGTACAGTCCACTTGGCAATTTCGCGTTCTTTCCGCAGCGGAGAAGAAAGTTTTTCCTCCGAATTAACGCGAACGATTCGAACGCAATGAAGCATTGGGTGAGAAAGTTTAGAAGTGGCCTTCAGAACGAAAGAAACTAGAAAGAAATTAATGGACATGGAGACTTCGTTCGCTCGATAGAGTACACTCCGTTTGAACAAACGATCGTTCTTCAGTTCTTTCTGCGTAGTTCTAGCTTGGTAAGGAGGATTGATTCTTTAAATTGATTCTTGAAACTAATCAGACATTGTTTCGAGGCTAAAGACGACAGAGAATATTGGATTTGGAAATAATTAAGTTTATTTCTCTCTATTTAAGTATGATTAAATTCAGTGAAACTTTTAGCATTTGAATTAGTTCGAATAAAGCATATTCTGGTCTCTCGTTGTGGAAAGAAATTAGGCGAGGTACCTGTTCAAATTAAAAGGATTTAATTAAATTAAAAGATGTAAGAAGTCGGGTATTTTTCTGAGAAAAAGCGATAATAGAAATTAACGATAATAGCATTTATATAATATAGTTCAATGTATTTTTTTAAAAAAACCAGATATTCTTCTGAGAAAAAGACAATAACGATTTTGCGAATAATCAAACACAATGAAACTTTCAATGTACAAATTCGTAGAGAGACAACACATGGTTGTTCAAATACAGAAACTCTTGAATAGAGAAACGCTCGGTTTTTGCATTATAGAAGATAGTTATAGAAGATAGTTATCCATCTGTTCAAGATTCTCCAAATAACATGTGTAATTAGGTATAGATATTTTTTTAAATTACTAGAACATAAATGCATGTATGAAACTCTGCAAGGTACTATTTTTGATAAGTTTAATTAACAGAGTGGGATGGTATTCAAATACCAGATTGCGTTTCGATAGTAGAATGGATAAGTAGTAGTAGTATATTCGAACAATAAAACGTTTGTTCTATTATTCGAATAATAGAGCGTTTAAATAACAGAACGTTTGGATAGTAGAACATTTGAAAAATAGAATGTTTCTATGAAAAAAAATTTAAATATTAGAGTGATAATAATATGTTTTAATAATATAGTATGTTACAATAGTATGTTCCAAATAATAGAGCTTCCACTATACTGATATCTCATTATTAAAATGAATATTATATTTCAACAAATATTATTCATTTACGAAACGTGTATTTTATATAAATAAAATATATAACAATTTTTCAAATATTTATTAAATCTTATTTCATGTATAAAATAGTCCAAAACTTTGAGAGGAGATATCCAAAAAGAAAAAAAAAAAAAAGAACGAGGAAAGTAGTTAAAGGTCAAACGTGTGACTGTTAATTTCATGATTAAAACATCAGCAGAAAATGCTGAAACCGAGGGATTTCAGCGAGATAGTTTTCTATTCAAACGCGTTGCTGCTTTCTCTTTCTGTCGGGGCCATCGTTCGTCGCGACGCGAGCAAGATCTTTCTTTTCTCTCTTTCTCCCTTTCTCTCGTCTATTCTCTCGTCTCTTTGGCTGCGAGGCGACTCGACGACAGCGCGTCTAATTACACCCACTTGAGACGTTAATTAATTCGTGGACCGGAGAAACACGTGCACCGGCAAAAAATCATACGGATGGCCGACGTCTTCGTTGGAGAAAAGCCGCCGTGTATCGGAAAAAAGTTCGTCTGGTTAATGCGATAAAAGGAATGACACCTTCCAGGCGAAAGTTATTTTCGTTCGTGACCAATTGAGGCAGAAATTGTTCGAAAATTGCACCAATTTTGTAAAGATTTATAGAATTTGTTGCGTTTGCTAAGTTGTAATGTAAAATTAGAAATCTTAGAAGTTGAATATTACCGTCTAGGTGTATTTATTTTATTATAAAGTTAAAGCTCAGCCTGTTCGATAAATAAATGAGGAACTTTCACGAAGGATTTTTTTTTAGCGTAGTTTCGGAGCTGTAATTTACGTGTAAGTAACGAATATTTCGTCAATAAATTGCAGACGTACAAAATACACAGGACGCAGGTACATAATATGCAAGAATGTATAAAATATTCAAAACAAGTTCCTGCCTTTTAAATTATGCATATAAGGATTCATAAAATTCCAATGAAAGATTTGTTGCAACGACGCAAGTCGACGTGACGAAGATACTTATCTAAAATGTATTCATTTATTAATTTCGTATCAATATTCGGGATCGACAATTTTAATCGGTATATTAGGATTTATAGTATTTTCTAGTCAGCCCGTACATTACTATATACAATACAATATTCTGGTACAATTATTCGAATTCAACTGTTACGGGATAAAATTCACTGGGTCTTTCCACTTCACAGCCAATTAGATCTCCATTTTCTACTTCCGAGTTATTACATTCATAAAAGTAATACTACTCCGGACGATATTACTCTTGCTTCCTCGTTTCTGTTTCCTTTTGCTGGTACAATTTCTCCCTCCCCCTCCCCCCTTCTCCCTTTCCGGCGAATTATGTATTCCATTTCCTAGAATTTCGTACATGGTTCTTATACGAAGTCTCATCCGTGCGGTTTCGCGTTGCGTTGGAATATATTTTTGCTTCATGCAAATCATTTTTTAGAAAGTCCGACAACGTCGCGCCCAAGAGTTTCCAAGTAAAATTCATCGCGGTAAAATACGTTATCCAAGCCGGTTGAAGAGTTAAAAAATCGCGGCTGGTGAAATTCAGCCATCCTACATAGTCGGTTTCAACGGAATTAACGAGCCTTTCCGATTCTTCTTCGCCTCCATCGCCTCGATTCCGGTAGAAATTTTGCGCTACGAATTGAATAATACAAGTCTTGATATTTATCAGTCGATCGACTAAGCGAGCATTAAATAATATATTAGACGTTGCTAATAAATTCTAATAATATAAATAGTAAATAACAAGGAAAATGTACATGTGGAAGTGTTGTTCGTAGCTGACCGTACGTCACGAATGAAATTTTATTAACTCTAGAGCAGTTAGTTTCACTGAAACACCAAAAGCTTCTATCGGTGGAATCAAGAATAAAAATGATATTGGAAAAATTTCATACATTTGGCCTATAAAACAGCTGTAAAATTTATAAAATCGTTGTTATTAAATTACAAATTGGTCATTTCGAGCAAGTTCTAACAGAACTTTGCATTAATACATTATTTACGCTTGTAACTGATGGAACTGAATTTAAATTAGAAATTAGTTCCACTCGCTAGATATCATAACGAGCACTCTACTTCGGATATTTTGTGCATTTTTCCGTGTCTTGCGCGTTCTTTACATTCCTTTACATTTCTCGCAAACGCGTGAATTCGTTCGCACATTGATTCGTTAAGTCTCGTAATTGTCGTAAAAGTCAAAAAGCCAGACGGAAGTATTCTATTTTGTGTCGAATTCCTTCGACGATTTCAGCTTGGTTGTAATCCGCGGTTTTATCGAACACGTTGGCAAATGATGGTGAACTAGTTGCTCAATTCCTTGCAGCAACTTCAATTCAGATAAGATCGGTTGATATCAATGCAGACGCGGATCCTCTTGCTCACGACTGAATTAATATTAATAGAGAAATTTGATAAATTGCAAGTTGGAAGTCAGCGGCGTTGATAAATTCTCTTGCACAATGTTAACAACCTTGAATAAAGTAAGAATAATTTCCAACGAGTATGAATAATGTAAGAATAATTTGGAAAATGGATAGAAAATTAATAAGATAACACATGAATTTCTTATTTATATCAATATATAATCAATTATTATCTTATAAATTTATCTTACATCTTTGTTATTTATCTTGTAATGTTATTATTATTTTAATATTTTATTCATCATTGTTGAGTTATTCTGTCTCGCGTAAAGATACAAACTTGCCAATTATTTCCACAATTGCGAAAGAGAAGGAGAGAAGAGGGAGACTAACAATGAGAGAATCTCTGTATTTTCATTTCGAATTCTTTCTCGAGGAACTTCCAGCCTGTTGACGTAGTCTATAAAACTTCGTCGAATTCCTCAGTACACTGACGTAATATTCCTAAAATTATGTAAGAAAAAAAAGAAAAAAATCAGAGAATGAAAGTGAACGACGGAACGGTCTTAAACTTAGCGAGAATGTACCAGGCTTGAAAATACGAGTTAAAAATTAGAACTATCATAGAGAATTCTATCATAGAGCACATTCTAAATGTTACAGGAAACATCTTAGTTTCGAATTATTCATGCAGTTTTTTTTTTTTTTTTTGTTTCGAAATTTCCTAGAAACACGTGAAACTCTACGATCTGGTAATAATTTTACGCGATGAACGCGCGCACGATCGCGCCGTGTGCCACGATCGTAGATCCTGGATCACGTATAGATCTAGCCGCACGACTCGCAGCGAGACATTTTCACAACCGCTTTTCCCTCGCAGGACTGGTTGCGAATCCGGGCGGCTGGAACCCGGTTCTACGCGATACAACCTCGTAGAAATCCGGCTTAAAGGGGTCGACGGAACAACTCGCCTGATACTATCGGAGAAAATCGTTCGTCGACAAAAAAAAAGTATCCGTCTGCGGTTCTAATGGAGGAATCTTCTGATTTATGTTTCGTACGAATGATTATGGTAATGACGAGCTTCGGATTGTTTCGTGGAAAGTTTCTGTTCGTTGATTTTCGAAATTTCTTTTCGCGAAAAAGCGAAAAAAATGAGTAATCGTTTTATCTTCCAAGTAAATTGGTAACAGTTTGCGACTGCTTTTGTGATAAGAATATTTTAATTAAGGAAGATCGTTTAAATTTTTTCACCGAAACGTAAGATTTTCGTCTTTAATCGAAACATTACAAAATGTGCACGATACACCGAACAGTCCAACATTTCACTGAATTCTGAAAAAAAAAGAGAAACGCGAAATATATTGATAAAACAAACTGATACACAGGAAAAGAAAGTTCTCAGCTTTGAAACGTGCAAATGATACATTTTGCAGGATAAAAACATTTGTCGGAAAGGAATGGAAATCCGCGGAACAAGACGCTGCGATAGATAGCTAATCTCGAGTTGCTGTAATGTAGAAGCTTCGATTTTAAGCGTGCAATTCGAACTAGCCAGTTCGTGAATGTTTTTGTAAAGGCTCATCAACTATGGAGGAAACATGGTCCAGCGAGGCGTACGTTGAACGTTGAATAATTCCGGATGCTTTATCATCCGAGGCTGCGATAAGAAGCAACGAGATAATGTGTAGTTCTGCGTATAGCCGCCGGCTTCTCATTGTGCTACTATTTCTGTTCGAGATCGCGTATATCTAAGTGGCTCTTCCCCGCTCCAACGAGCTCGACTTATGTAAAATCCGTTTAGATTAGCCTCGTCGCAAATAATATACTGTCTTGACGGATTGCTCGTTTCAGCACGTTCGACCAACATGACTGTCCAATTTTCTTCTTTTTTTCTTTCTTTCTTTCTTTCTTTTTTTTCATTTTTATAAGAAAAATTAATCGGGCAGCAAATTCTACAAATAAGAAAAGCAACATATAGATCTCTAAAATGATTCTTATCAAACTAGAAATTTTCCTCCAAAAATTATATATAGATCAGTAATAAAGATTTTTTTTATAGTTCTTCAATAAATTCCTCAAATAAAAAATTACCAGAAAATCGGACAGAATTTTTCGTATTTAGATTAATAGAATCTTTTAATTCTCTTCAAATCTCATGCTACTTGTTACAATATGTCTGTGACACGTAAAGATTTTAAATTTTAATTTAAACGTTAATACGTTTCCTTGATTTTTTTAAATTTCTGTTCCAAAAACATTGTTACGATTTCTACCAAAAAGAAAGCAATAAAAAAGAGTAAAGTAAATTAAATTAGTTTATTTATTTTAAATTATGTTGTTCTTGTCTCAAAATCATTTCTCGCTTAAAAAAATTCGTGCGCTCAAATGTTACTCATTTTGCCATAATCAATTTACGCGATGATTTTTCTCGTAACAAAGGAATGTAGAGCGATTCGAGGACTCGAAAACGATCGATACAACGTCTTACTCGAAAATGTTAAGTCGTGACCAGGCAACTTCGGTGCAATCACGAACTCTGGAATTAGAAAGTGAATATTATTAAATCCTCTCCTCGTTTAATTGTGATATCGATCACCACGAAAAGAAAAAAAGAAAAAAAAAAGAAAGAAAAGATAAAATAAGAACAACCAGGTCCAGTTTTCACCGGAACGATTCCTCAGCTTCTCGACACGATCCATGATCGATTTGCGATCTATAGAATGAATGGCTACTAGTCGAACAGCATTTCTCCGGAGAAACGAATATTTTTCTCTTCGTTGCCGTGTTGTTCGCGCGAAAAAGTCGCGGAAGCTGTCAGCTGTTGGTTGTAGGACTCGATTAATTGCTAAATCTTTATCGAAATGATCGACGATCGACGAAAATGAGCACTTGCAACCTCGCTAAGCTCAGTAACCGAAGGAGATCGACTTCGCCACACCTGCTGTTTTAATTATTCTCCTGTAACTGGAACGCTCTTCCGATCTATCTGATGCTTTAATATTAATGAAACTGGCGAAGGAAGGATTTACAGTACTTTGCTCGAGGATGAACGATATCAAATCAGAGGAAAAAACCTGACAATGTGCTTTAGCAAGTAGACCGTAGATTTTTACGTGTATTTAAAAATGTAAAAGGTGGTTACAGAATATACACAATGTACAAGAGTATATAAATCATTAGAAGTGAGTTTGAATTTTTGAATTTCGTTTCGTTAGTCTATAAAAAAAAAGAAAATAAAATAAATTTGTATAAAACGATTTTAATAAAAAAATTTTTATTTTCATTTTCATATAAATTTAGATATATTCTTATGTACAAAACAATTTTCATTTTAATCCTATTTATCAAAAATTGATAAGAATTTCACTTTGGGTACTTCATATACTGTAGAAGATTAATCCAATGCCGGAGAGTATAATTTTACGAAAGAAAGTTTTGAAAAGATTTTAGAAAAAAAAAAGAAAGAAAAATTGGCGTGAAATAAACTGATTCAAGCCAATGATTTTTTTTTTTTTATTTTTTAAATAGGATTTGTGCAACTTGGAGATTTTCCTAGTGTCTGAAGTATTTCTAAAAGTAGTCAGGCATCATTCTCTTCTCTTTAGGCAAGCTGCGAAGCAGATGAAAGTGAATTATTGAAATCGCCCACCGTAGCGGCGCCCACGTTCCTTTGGAACACCTGTTTACCTACGAATAACGCCGCAAGAGGAATCGTTCTACTTCCTTTGCCCCCGTTTCCCTCGGCTTTGCAAACATTTTTAATCAGCGCCGCGCGTTTAAGCCCCATTCATACGATTCGACTCGGATATCCTCACAGTTTGTAACATTTAGCAAAGAAATTTCAGGTTGTATTCAATCATCTATTGCGCAAATGTGAATTTGTTCTTACTTTTAGGTTGGTTTGAATATACCGCTATACTTCGAGCAGTTTATTATGTACACGGTGTATAACACGTAATACATTTAAAGAAATTACTTGTCCAAAATTTTATGACAGTTTTGAATTATTAAGTTGGAATTATTTAAAATATCTAATCAAGCTTCTGAAATTGACCTTTAACTGACACTGGCATTTCTTTACAATATAAAATTTGATTGAAAATAACCGAAAGAATGCAGCAGCGTTAAATGTCTAGATTTGAAAAAAAAAAAAATTTTAATTAAAAGAGACATTCTATATTAAAATTATCTTTAAATATAAATATTTTCAAAATACAATGGAATTCCTGCTATCCTAAAAATTTTCTTAAAAAATTGTTTGTCGAAATGTAAACATCGCAGTTGAGGGTGCGATAAAATTTTACCGGGACGAATAATTTTTAACTTTGTGTTGTCGAATAAATCAATCCAAATTTAGTGTTATTGTCTCCTCGAGGGGACGTGGATTCGATTACGCACAATGAGGAGCGCTTCGCGAGCGGTGCAACGATACACAGTGAGAGAAGCTCGAATGGTAAATGGCACGGCCGGGTCGACCATTTGAATCCCGAATACGTGTAAAAGAAGACGGTCGAGCATTTAGTGAAAGGCAGAACGCGCGCGTCTTTCGTGGCCGAGATTCGATTCGATCGACGAACCTAAGTCACCGTGTCGATCCTCTTCGCGCCGTTCGCCGTGTCGTTTGCACGATTTTACCCCCGTATCAGTATTATTTACGCTCACGTTCGTTTATAATGAGACTGGAAGTGTTTGCACGCTATTTCACTCCATTGTTCTATCGTTGCTTTTACATATCGTTTAATTAGAACTGAGTTTTATAGCATATGGCAGTGTTTTTCGCATCAAGCGACTTGTCGAAAGGATATTCCGTTATATGAAATAATAAATAATAATATTGAGATTTATTGAATAATACGAAATGAAATTATTAAGTAATAATTAATTTTAAATAAGTTTAAATAGGAAATAGAAAGGTTTGCTGCTACGAATAAGATTTTATTAAGATAATTGTTAGGCTCGTAGGAAGAACAATCCTTGTCAAATTTCTGGACGTTTTATATAAGAATTAGAAAATTTACAATAATTTATAAAAAAAAGTTATCTGTATTTTTACGTATTGTCGAATGTAAATTAACTGATTCCGTAAAAACAATATTTATCAAGGTTCCACAGTTATATGATTTAAGTTAAAAACAGTTCTTCCTTCGCGATGACTCACGAATACTTCTCATACCCTTAACTTTTTCACATGTGTATACATTTTAGAAATATCAGAATTTTTTTTTTCTTTTTATGAAAAAAATTTCAATTCTCTGAAATGTGAAAAAAAATCGAACACAAAATAAAAAAGGTTATAAAATTTTCTTATTTTCCCGGAGAAAGACAAAGATGTTCAATATTTTGTTGGCTGTCTAAAGAGTCTAACCAGTGTTCAAAGAGTTTCACGTTCAATAAACCTCCGTTTTCCCTCGACGAGAACAGCTTAAGGAATTAATTCCCGGTAAACGTATCTCAGTCGGGACAAACTTCTCACAGGAGGTTAGGAATTTAGTTGGTGAAAAGGACTTGCGGACATTCGAAGAAACTCGGCGAATGGGCATTGAACATTATCTCCGTGTATACATCTTAATCTCCGGTCGTAGCGGGTTTTCGTCAATGGCACTTGTGAACCGTGCTTAATTCGACGCTGTGACCTAAATTTCAATGGCGTGCACAAGCTGGCGTCCTCGCGACGCAACGGGAATCATGATACAGAATGCTATATGTATAGCCGAAAATACCAATTCTGGCTTCGTCCGATGATATATCTCAGTGTTACTTTCGAGACAAGGGATATTTAAGAAGAATCACTCCGTCAAGATTTTTCTAAATGTAGAAAACGCGTAATGAAGTATATTGAATTTAGAAAAATTTACGGGAAGAATCAACGTGTCAGTTTTTTTTTTTTTTAGGCAAAGACCATCACAGAGAATTATTTTACAATTTTTTTTTTTTTAAATTATTGAACTTAAGATTGGGGAATTTTGAATTGAAGAATGACAGGAAGAATTATTTGTCAATTTTCTCAGACGAAGGATTTCTATAAACGAGAAGAAAGATTTCTATAAATGAGTAGATATATGTATCTTTGAAGCATTAAATTTTGACAAATTTCGAATTTGAAGTTGATGGAACAATGTGTAAATTCTTTTGAGACAGGAAGGATATTTAGAAAGAATTATTTCGTAGATTTCTGTAACAATAAGAGAATTTGGAATCTTATCTTTCGAGGTCGATGTGAAGACATGAGAACAATTCTGACTTCGTTGAATAATATATTGCAGATTTCTTCGAGACAAAGGATACTTAAATCTGGAATACTAGGAATATAGCAGAGTAGTGCGTTTCCCAATCACTTTTGCTTTAACTATATCTATAAGAGCCTTTGTTATTTGTATTAAGAGAGTTACTCAATTATTTAAGCTTTGCATGTCCAATTTTCAATTATTTATTATTTATTTCGCTATGTTTCACTTGCTTTCATAGTTTCTCAGATTATGCATAGTAGGATTAACTTTTAACTGAGTTGAGTCATGAGCAACAATCTTAATTTTGGAAATTTTTATTTAGTGTAAAATGCAAAATTAGATCAAATATCCTGAATTTTAATTGTCTCGCGCATCCATCTATGACCCAACGATATTGTTTGAGAATCGAAGCATAAAATTTGAAATCCAGTTTTTAAAAACTAGAAATTTCGCGTGATAAAATAATTCTAGAAGATTGAGGATGCGTCAGTTATAATGAAATTCGTAAAGCATCAAACATCTTCTCTAAACAGGAAGAAATTACATGACTCACGTAGATGCACAAGACTAGAATTAAATTCCTCTTTAATTAAACGCTACGTTAGTATAGTTGAAAGACTAAAACGAATAAAACTCTATTAAATATAAATCTTTTAAGAAATTGCATATAATTTCAATACGATATTTATTTACAATATTATTTATTTCTTTAATTCACATCTGATTACCACACTATACTTCATATATGTACACATATGTGTATTTTGTGCATTTCGTACATCTTCAAACTTTCCATAAATACATAAATATCCACCGATTATGACAAAAGTCAAACAATTGCAAGTGATAACAAAAATTAAAAGAAAAGCAGACAACCATGAAACTAATGGCACTTGAAGGAACAGCCTCACCCTTTCAAATCGTACAAATCATTCTAAGAAACGCTCGTACACGTAATAAAATCGCAAAAATTCGAGGAGATCCGTCGCAATTCTCTTGTCAACGCGTGCGTTATCGTCGCGAGGCCGTATCATTCAGTTGCAAATTTATTTCACCTCGGGCATCGGTCGGATATTCCATGAGCGACAATTTATTTACGGCAAGGCAACAGGCCAGTCGCTTGAAGAAAAAAAAAAAAAAGAAAAAGAAAAAAGAAGAAAAAGAAAAAAGAAAAAATCCGTAGATCCTGTTTCCCGGCTGCGCACACGCGGTCCTCGAAGTGTGAAACGTGTGTCACCATTTGCGGACACTCGTGCGAGTCCCGTGGGGTTCTTTAAGGGGCCCCATTGGCTATTTACAAGAACAGCGAGCCCCTCTCTACACCACAAAGAACTCTCCTTTATGCGTGGACTCGCGTTTCGCGAAAAATCCTCCAAGAAGGGGAACGTTCGAGAGCAACTCGAAAGTGTTTCGAAAAATGAAACACAAGGGATCTCCATCGTCTCCCCTTCGTGTAACACACCATAATATACACCGGGCATCGTTCGGAGCTGGTCGACTTGAAAATTCAACGAGAATTTGGAAAATTAGCGCAACACACTTCCCCCAATTCCTTATATTCGATCTTGAAAGAACTTTCCCCGCGATTGACTCGGTTTCTGCACGATTGAGCGCCAAATTTGTTGCGTCGATCCCGTGTCTAGGGAAATATCGGGGCACTTGCGAGAAGTATTCCTCGCGAAAGTCCAAATTGAAATTTCTTCTTTATTTTTCTAATAGTTGGAAGTTGGTAAAGTTGTTGAAAAATTTGGAATTCAATTGGAAGAGTATGTAGTTACTGTTAAAAGAAGTAGAACTTTTTAATAGACATCAATAAGATGTCGCAAGTTTTTAATGTAAAAAAATTTTAATTACAATAAAGAAAATTTGCACAAGAGATGGTCCTATTGAAGTGTAACGTCTAAATAAATTGCAATATACATAAACTTTATATATATGTATATATATATATATATATGTAATTTATTACTTTAAACATAACATATTATGTTAAAATCTAATTTCTATATATAATGCACATTGTAGCAAATGCATTTTCATTCAAAGCTATACACGTAACTATAAATATTCTGTTAACATTATATTTAAATTATAACAAATATAAAGTATTAATTATACAAATAAATATACACGATAAAACTACGAATATAAAACACAAAGTTATAACATAAAATTCAAACATTGCTTCGTAATATGCATTTATTATTTATTCATAAAATATTTGCTACAATCCTACATTTATTTCCAATATTAATTACATACATGTCTGATCATAAATTAATCACACACGCTCTTACATTAAGCAACAAAATTGCATTTGCTAGTCGTAGTTACACACTTTTGCAACTCTCGTTTACACATTGATGACAGTCTGGTACATATTTGTATGACGTATTTTATCTAATCTACGACATTCGATTTGAAACGTCGATCAGACGACTTAGTGAACGGTGTGTTGAAGGAAAAGAAATTTATCTAATTGTAAGAGTAGCCGGGGAAAATTCCTCGTTGAAACGATACGTAGCGTTGAGATGAAAGTAGAATCGCGCGAAAATTTGTTACACGGTGTGGTTAATTGTAGGCTGACAAGTGGAGTACCTAAATTCCATCGTTTGCGGCAGGTCAAGAAACAGTAAAACGAAAGCAGGTGATTCTATCAACGTATCCGTACTGGATAAATTTTCAGGTTGCCAGACTGAATATTTCTACTTGCTTTTACTCTCTCTACGCGCCTAATTATCAAAAACTCTTTCTCTTCTAATAGAAAATCTTTTTTTTTTGAATTATCATTGAATCGTAACATATGAAATGTTCGATGTTTTAATAGTAACTTTGTACAATTTGCAAACTTGCCCTAATTAATTATAAGTTTCTCAACGTATTACTCTGTTTCTATGAAAACTCTTTAAAACAATTTTCAACGGTTCAAAGTTCCTTGAAGATATTCGCAAACGAATTGGCTTTTAAAATTCGAATAATTGTGTCAAAACGATGATTAAAACATGATAAACCGTCGTACGTAAAATCAAACGTTCTAAATATATCCAAAGATCTGAATATTTCCTGGGTTAAAAAAAAAAGATCTTCAAACATTGATGTAACATAATAGGACATTGTAACATTTCGCACATTGCAACTTGATAGAATAGTAAAATATTTGATTTACAATATAATCACACAGTGAGAATAGGAAAGATTTCACATCGTGGCAATAGAAGGATGATCTTGATTAATGTTTTTGAATTTTGCCGCATAATGGCGTATAATAGAAACGTCGTGTCGTGACGAACCTCGTTCACTGATCGCCGCCATTCCGTACTCGTTTTAGCGCAAGAAGAAAAAAAAAATTTCGTATCACGAAATTCTTGCGGTCTCCCGGGGCGACTAGTGTGGTCGTCGATTTTTCCACCACAGAAACTCGCAACCTCTCACGATTCGATTGACAATTCGTGCTCCGTAATCCGGTATCTGGGCTACCGTGGTAACGGGATACTTTTACGCGGTTATCCACTCCGGGGGAACATGAAAACTGGCTGTCTAGCGTCGGCTTCCACCGAGAGCGCGAAGCTTCTCTCGTTCCTTTTTCTCCGCAGACGAGAGAGCTCTACGATCCGAGGGATCGTAGCCCTGACACCGTCCACGATTTAATGTCAGGGTTGACGACACCCGAGGAAATTTCACCGTGAAAGTCTCACGCACGCTGCTCGCCGGGCTCAGCGACGGAATTTATGTGAATCATTAATCGTCGTGTAGCGATCGAGGTCGAACGAAATTCTGGAGATTTCGTGGTCGATTCTTCGACTGGGCGATTCTTCTCTCTATACTTTTTTTTTTTTTTTTAAAACTCTCACGATTTTCAGACGAACGTTTCAACTCTACAGGGAACGGAAATAAAAGTTTCTTTCGCGACGAGATAGTTTCACTCTGACAATTCGAAATGAGAAGTTCTACGATTTGAAGAGATCGTATGGGACATTTTTTTGTGGGCCATTGCTGCTCCAAAGAGTTACAGTTTTCGCTTTTAAAATTCGAATTCAGAGGAACCACGTTGTCTCGCAAATTATATTTGATTAGAATATAGGCAAATATTCATGTATTCTTTGAAACGATAGCGTATATCATATGGGATGAATCACCTATAACAACAATTATTTGTTCTTTAAACCAAATGTTCAAGTGAAAATATTGAAGCTGTAACGAAACATGGTAATGAAATTTTTCTGTTATTTCGTTTATACAGTAAAATTATCAGAAAGTTCAAATCACTCATTCGTTTCGTAACAAATCATCATACATTAATACAAGAAACAAATTCGATAAAACAGAAATTTAATAATCGCCGCGTATGAAATTCCATTCCCCCAATTACAAAAGTTCCCCCATCACGTAATAAACAATTTTTCCAAACCAATGTACGAACGTGCAGCGCTGAAAGGATTAATAAACTTCATCGTAATGATAAATCGCTCTAATATCGCGCTGAATCATTCCGATAAGTCATTAATCAAGAGAAGACGTAACACTCAACCGCGTTCGTTTCGATATTTACGAGAGGTTTATCCAGAAAATCGATAGATCTGGACTGGCGAAACCCGCGTGTTTCACAGAACAGTTGAACGTTCACTTTCCTTCGAAGCAAGGGCCTCGAGTTACGAGTCTGATAAGATTGATGTTGTAACAACACAGCCCAGTGAATCATAACATCGATAGTACGTAATGAGGATCGGACAGACGAGGCCGGTGAATAGCGAGTTTACGTTCTCGCGTATCCAATCGATTGGTAAACAATCGTTTCTAGACTAACTAGTAACGATAATTAGGGTCACATTCGAGCGAATTCAAATTCGAGCGGAAACACGCTTTCATCGCGCAGTTTTCAGTAACAAAATTTTCGATGAAATCTTCAATGAGAGAGAGTGAGTGAGAGAGAGAGAGAGAGAGAGAGAGAATTCAACTATCTGTGAAAGGAATAATTCTCGAAGGAGAAATTACATCGATCTGAATTCACGCAGAAATACGCAGTAAAATTTTGAACGAGAAGAATTCAACGATTGCTAAAGAGAATCGTCCTCGGAGGAAAAATCATTCATCGATATCGATTCAATCAGAAATACAGTATATAAATACGTGGTAAAATTCCAGAATGAAATTTTGAACGAAAAGAATTCGACGATTGGTAAAATGATCGTTTTCAAGAGAAAGATCTTGCCACGTGGTATTTGCTCGATGATTGTAATATTTGGAATCGTGCTCGAACCAATTCGAACTCGAGCACCTTCACGTTATTTAAGATTACGTTTAATAGAGTTGAAGTCAGACAGAAACACGTTCCTCCCGTTTTTTTTTTTTTTTTTTTAGTGATAAAATACCACCGAAAATGTCCAACCGAAGGATTGGAAACAATCTGTCGGAGAACGATTATTCTCAAGGCAAAATTCGTTTATCGCCTTCCTTGATGTTATCGATTAAACAAAACCTCTAGAAGCTAGATAAGATAAAGGGCCAACCTCTGATTTTCGTCTCCTGTGGGTCCAACGGTGGGAAACGTGGGTGATTCTGTTGTCCCGGTTTCTTCAACAGAACACCCACGACCTGCGGCGGTGCCATCATCATCCTGACGAATCCTCTGTTTCGTTCTCCCCTTTCCATCACTTTCGCCCTGTCATCGTTCACAGCTTCTTCGTTTCACCATTAATCCAAGATCAAAATAAGGAACCAACAAACTTTCTTCTCCTTTTTCTTTTTCTTTCGTATAATTATAGAGAAATTATACTACCTTCGGTACTATCCGGTACTCGTCAATTCTACGACTTTCAAGCACTTTGTCGATTTTTTTTCTTTCCCTTATGTTTCAGCAGAAACGCGTATCTACTATTTTTTCTGCTAATTGTTCAATATCACTAGTTCAGAAACTCGGTGTGAAATTGAAGAGGCGAAAGATGCCGAACAGACGAAAAAGCAATTAGAAGCCAGGAAAGGATGGACCTGTTCACACTTCACCGGTATTATTTAGACTCGCGGTCGGAACCGATCGAAATTCAAGCGAGAGAGGGAGAGAGAGAAAGAGAGAGAGAGACAGACAGACACACACAGATCTGTCGATCGCTTATGCTTTCCGCTCTCTGCTCGATTAACGGTTCTACGTTGAATTAATCTCGCTCATGAAATTAAAGAGCGAATTACCCCGACACCGCCGATCACTCTTTCTTTATTTTTTTCTTTCTTCTTTTTTCTCCCCGCTCGCCACCGACGACTCAACGTTGGATTAAGGCTTCTGCCTGAAATTAAAAAGCGACGGGGGCCAACGAACGAGCAGCTGCCGATTCCGTTCGGTTCGAACACAGCTGTCTGCCGTTTTTATTGGCCAAGGCGACGTGTCACTTTAGCAGAGGAACGAGGCGCCAGACTCCTTCTCCACTCTCTTTCGACGTTATCGCGCTATCTGCTTCTGGCGAGTCGCGCGAAGCCTCCGTCGTCCAATTGCGTGATCAAACGTTGGAACGCGCTCTGATCCAATCGCTGTGTTCGCCAGTGTTTTTTTCGACCGATGATAGAGACCGAGAACTAGCTTCGTTCAAACCTTTCATTCAAACATTCGCCTCTATTGATAACGTTCCCCCGCTCTTTTGTCTTTGTCGATCGTATCACCTGTTGACACGAGCGGTCCGCGCCCGAGCGGAGCCTCCACGTTCCACGACAATGGTCGGCCGTGATACACGCAGCCTGCAATTATTGCAGCCAGATAACAGGGCTTATCGAGCCGGCGTTTTGCCTTCGAGAATGAGTTAACGAGCGTCGTCGCGGTCAACTCTCTCCGGATCGCTGGTTCGAGTTAATTTTGGAATCATCGACTGCTGAAGTTTGCTGTTTCTTGTTTCTTTTTTCTTTTTTCTTTTTTCTTACTCCGGAAGATTCAGTCTTGGATAAACTTTTAGGATCTTTGATCGTAGTCGTATGTCGGCTCGTCTAGGTGGATACCGTAGATATTTCGCAGCTTAATTTAATTTCCGAGCATTCGATATTTGGTTTGTTGATTTTTCGATCAACTTTGGCGGATCAACTTCCGATTTAATTTTAGAATCTTTGAATCTGTGAGGTTGGCCACTTTGGTTTTGTCGATTGCTCGATTCCGAGAGGTTCCGCTCTAATTTTGCTTCGGCGTTTTCTTCTGTGGGTCGTCTTTGACTTTGGAGAATTCAGTCGCAGTTTGATTTCAGTAGCCTCAATGGTTCGTTGATTTTTTTGGTAACAGGAGTTTTATAATTACGATTTAATCGCCGGATTGTTCAATTTTAATTCCTCGTCGACTTCCTTGGCTCGTTGATTTTTCAACAGAGAGAAGAACTCTAATTGCAGTTTAATTCAGGAGCCTTCGATTTTAATTCTCCTCGTCGACTTCCCCTCGGTACGTTTCCGTAACGAAGAAATAATTTAATTACGATTTAATTCTCGGATCTCGGTACGTCTCGGAACCTCTTCTGATCGTTGATTTTCTAATTCCAGAATAATTGACTCTAATTTAACACGAATTTTTCGGATAACAGAAAATACTTCAGCTACAACGCTTCAGTTACAGAATCTTCAGTTTCACTTTATCGCCAATATCTGTCTCAGAGCCTGAAAAGTTCTCCAGTCTCAATCCAAATCTCAGACTGTTCGATTTTATTGGAACGCGTCGCAGAAAGCTCGAGTGAATGGACACCAAAATTTCAACTATAAACTTTGGTAGTACATCTAATAACTCCTTCGTTGAACTGTCTTTGTTTCACAACGCTCGACGTTTCTCGCTTGACACGACGTAGTTACGCTACGTTTCCACCGAATCGAGGCTAGTTTCGACGACGACGCTCGCGATTTTCCACGCTCGCAACTCGTATGCTCTCTACGTAACTTTTGAAACGGAAAAAGAGAGAGAGAGAGAGAGAGAGAGAGAGAGAGACACGGTGTGTGAAGATTAGACGGTTCGATTTTCTCGACGAGTTTCCCCCCCAACCCCCCTCCCCCAGCTTTGTCAATTATCGTTCGCGAGCCAGGAGACCGTTTAATTAACGCGTCGATGAGGAGAACGCGAACACATTCGGTCGCAACGTGAAAACGATCGCTGCCGATCCAGCATGGCGCGCGCACGACCAACGACTAAATAGACGGCCGAGTGCATCGAGCTCGACCGCCTCGTGTTCCCCTTCCATCTCAACGTGTTGGTTTCTCTTTCTCCCCGTTTCAGCAGCAACCCCCTGTCGCTCTGTCGTTGCTGTTTACACGCATCCCTCGGGAATTCGAGCACGCAAATTTTTCAACTTTCTTCTTTCTTTCTTTCGTTGCGATCGATTATCGTAAGTACATTGCTGTAGGCTCGTAAGTTCCATTTGGACAGTTGGTTCAATTAGCCCTCGTCGATTCCTCGTGTCAGTTTTTCTTGCAAAATGTATTATACAGGTATTTTTAATATATTTTTAATGTGTATGCGACATCTTTCAATGTATATGTAACGTATGACATTTGATTTTCGATATTTATTAATAAATTATTAAACTCATAGATTCGTGGAAAATTTAGGAGTATAATAATTTATACGATACGACGATGCATTATTATCGCACGAGGCAAATTTTTATTCGGGCTCCGAATGAAACGTACATTGCATACAATCTTTCTATTTTTTCAAACAAATTGTTTGTGAAAGTTTGAACCAACTCTCTTATCGTTTTACTCTGTTTCTATGTAACGATCTAATTTTCAACTATATTCTTTTTTCTTGCGCAAATTATACGACAAAATGTAGATTTGATTGTTAATATAAATAACGAGAAGCGATTATTAATTACTAAATAAAATGATTATTAATAACTAAAAAATATTGGACGACTTTGATGTGCGGGGGAGTTCGTATCGAACGACATGCGATAATGAAAATTAATTAATGTATTTTTAGTGAAACGACTCGTGATAAAGCGACGATGCGTCATTGACTGAAATTCGGCTTGTGGACGTGTATTTTTGAATCATTGAAAATGTAATTCAATGCTTTGTTAACGGTGTATTTTAATTTAATTAGACCGTTAATTAAATTGGAATTGTACGTGATAATTAATTTGTTGTGCGTGTTTTCGTCGGATCGATTCGCGATAGGTTTAGGTTACTTTGAATTTCTTTATCCATAAATTTATGCGATTTTTGAGGATTTCGAGCAGTCATAAACTTCTAGAACAATTTAATATTTCTATGAAATTCAACTATTTAATTTAATCATGTTTAATATTTTATTTGATTATTTTAAGATTGTAATTCGCTCTTTAGATAAACCAGCAATTATTTTTCTCATTTCTATAAAGAGAGTAAAACTATAAACTTTCATTAAGACGATCGTGATATTTCAATATATTCTTGAAAGTATACTATATTTTTTTAATTACAAAATTTAATATATCTATAAAATTTCACTCTTATTTGATTTTTTTATTTCTCAAATGAGTGAAAGTACAAATTTTGTAATGTTTCAATAGTTAGACTTATAGAAGTTAACATTGAAACCATTTTAAAATCGTAATTTATCCCTTTCGTAACCCTGTGTTTGATCGTCTCATTTTCATTCAATGCGCATTCTCTTCTATTTTTCCGTATTATTATTCTTTTGTAACTTCATTGTTTCTCAAGTTGGTTAAATAAGTCTCTCTCCGGTGGATTTCTATCTGGATCTCGTTAGAACTACGTATGTTTCGTAGCAGAATAACTCTACAAATGAAGATAAGAAAAAAATATTATACGAAGCCTGCTTGTAAACGTTTTGTTACAAAGTTGTAAGCGAATATTGAACACAGCCTGAATCGAGTCGAATTTTAATCAGCCTTTAATTTCTATGTATAGCGATCTCTCAGACAAAAAAAAAAAAATATGCAGTACAGAACTAAATACACAGAAACTAATCAATCTGTATCAATATGTATTTAATAGTTTAATTGCTGCAAATAAAGCAAAATTTTCAAAAATAATTCTAGAGTTGACGTCAAACTTGCACCAGTGTAGAGGAGTAGTCGTTTTAAAGATTTTTGACGCTGACCATCGTGTTTAGATAGCTATGTATTTCGACTACGTTAAAAATCTGTCTGCAATTTCGTAACAGAGCGGTAGATTATACAGTTTGGGATTTTGCGGGAGAAGTAGAAAACACCCTGTATGTGCAGTCATGAGCGTCAAGTGAATGGCCCGCGGAAATGGCTTGTCGGCGGGAACGCGTGACGTCAAAACGTCTCAAGACCACTGTCTGCCAATAACACGCGAAAAACGAAAAATACGGTGACACACTTTCACTCGTTGATCTCGCGGGCAACCTGCGACCGGAGTCATTGAAATCCCGTCTAATTACGGGTGAAAAACGAGACGGAACGCCGGATATCGATGGAAGGAAGGAGCTGAGTCACACCTTGGATCGCCACCACACTCTCGAATCTAGATAAAGAAGTAATCTGTCGGACGATCTCGTCTCGCAAATGTTAACATATGGTAGAAAGTGTAATGGGAAAGGCAATCGGTAATGCGTTTTAAGGTGAATTCCTATTTTTGACTCATTTTTCAGAAATGTTTGAATATAAATGGTATCTATATCCGAAACATCAGATGTATTTGTTCGCTCTTGTCGCTATTTTATCTAATTTCTAATGCTTTCGGCATTATTTCAAATATTACAACCTCTCTGCGACAGATAAAATTAATTCTGAAAATCTAATGAAACTCATAGGAGAGAATCATTTATTTATAAATAATTCTAAAACAACCGTATTCTAAAATTCTAAAGTAACGAAACTTCTGGAAGAATCCTTTAATGCTTTATGCCCCTTGCTTTCAAATCTTATCTCTCCATAAAAAGATAATAATCTAAAAAATAATAATATCTGAAAGAAAATAAAAATACCTTGAAAGTTATGCTCTTTAAACATAAAAAAGTGATTTCAGAATACGAAAGCCACGGGAAAGTTTTCGATGATCCACTAAGCAAAGACACCCCAATAAAAAACGTACGGCCAGGGGTCTCTCAGTGGGAATGGATGCCTTCAGGTATCGGTATTTTAACTATCTTCCTATCTCAAACACTATAAACTCCGAGAAAAATGTCACATGCGCTTTCTCGTTGCGGAACTGTGGCGACGACATATATTAGTAGCTTCCCATTGTCGCCATGGAAAACGGATCAGAGGGGATCGGATAGAGGAAGAAAGAATTACTTCACCGAGGGTTACTTCAATACAGGCAGGTGAAAAAACAGGGTGAATCGGACTATTGAGGTGTAGGTACGGGGGAAGCATAAATTTGCGAATTTAAATTCCGTGAAAAAAATTCGGTGCCCAGGGGGAAAATCAGGGTAGATTGAAGATTGACTTTAGAATGGAATTTAGAAAAAAAATTCATTTCAGTCTTTTTGACGATGTCCAATAGCCTCGTAATACTTTGGAAAAATTTTGATCTCTCAGTTCGTGATGAGTTTGTTCAAATTCAAGTAAAAGTCCAGAAAATAACAGTATGATAACCAATTTAACGTTGTTTGATTTAAAGAAGCAACATCTTTCGTTATTGGCAATTGTTGAATCCAAGTGTTCTAAATATTCCTCGGTTAAATATAGAACAGGATTTAATATCTGAAATCCCTGTTTGGATATTTAATTATCGAAATCATAGAAGTGATGAGAGAAAAATAATGTAACAATCAATACTTTCGTTAGCAGTTACTGCTAGCAAGTGTCAGTGTCGGTGATGTAAAATACTTAACTTCTCACTTTTATACGCAGTCTGCTGCTCCACACGGATATCGAGCGTGCGAATCTTGAAAAATGTCGTTGGCAACAGTTGTCTCTTGTTCCCTTTTTTTAACGAAATATTCTCGATATCCGTTTTAATATTATCGATCGGCAATGCAACCGAGCACGTCAGAGGTAATTGGACAATGCACCGATCCATATCGAGGTTGCATTGTATCGACAACGGTGCCCAGCCGATTGAGAGCTCTCGAATGTCGCTTGTGATTCGATATCAGTATTCTTGTCGCATATTTACTTGCACCTAGAGACACAGTGTGCGCGCGCGCGTGCGTGTCGAGGCTCGTGGCCATCGTTCAATCGCAACAATCTGATGATCGAATAATGATATTAAATAAAAAAAAAAAAAAAAAAAAAAAAGGAAAAGAAAATATTTTTGTCCGACGTGCATCGAACGGGAAAAATGTAACTGCCACGATGAAACTGCCTGAAAGTCAGAAAAGAGAAAAAGGGAGTTGAGACGGTGCCAAAAATATCTGACGCATAGTTCGCACGGGCGTTGCGCTGTTCCGATTCTTAACGTTGTACAAACGAACGTCTCTTGAGTTGAAATAAAATCTATTCGAATGAAGCTTCTTCCCTTGAAAATTGGCGACGAGAGGTTTAGGTAGAGAACAGAATTGAAAAAATACGTGAATTTGTGATCGTTTGATCGGTTGAAATAATTTCTCGTAAGAGAATATGTAATAACGTTAATTACACAATTATATAATATTATAATATAATAATATTATAACTTTGTTTTGAGATTATTTTTATATCTAGTAATATATCGAATAGGATACACAGTGCAATGTCAAGATGAAGCGAACATGTGTTGAAATAACATTGACTTGCTCTTTTCAATATAGAAATTCAATATAAAAGTGATATAAAGAATTACAAAGACCGAGAAGGATGTTAATACTAAAAATTATAGAGATAGAGTGTTAGTATTGTTTATCTTTAAAAATTATTAATTATAAGAATATAAAATTTCTTGTTACCAGATCCACTAATTTTAAAAGGGATATTATCTGAAATTTGATATCATTAAAAATTTAATAGACTTAAGCAAAGTTTAGCATTAGAAATTAAATACAGAATTATTTTTTGTACTTCTAAACTTTTTTTTTTTATAATGAATAACAGTTCAATAAAACGGATGGTGATTTTATTCTGATATAATATTGCGTGTATAATGCAATTTCGATATTATAGTGTCTATAATGCACGTGAAAAATTATTGCTCGGTTAAATTGTTGCTTAACAAGTAAAATGAATTTCCCCTTCCTGAAAATACGATAGAATCAATGAATTCTATAGTATTACTATAGTATAGTGGACTCTAATTAGACATGAAAAATATTTGACAAGTTTGTACAAACGATGTTCCACCGTACCAAAAATTTCATAAAACTTATTTATATTATATTTAATAATATAATTTCCATCTTGGCCGCTAGGCGTATATTTGCTTTTCATTTTAATGCAGCCGTGCAGAGCATAGATATCCGTTGATCATCGATCGTTTTGAGTATCAATTCAGAGGGAATTGATACGGCCGGCTAACTACGTTCTAATTGACTCGAGTATCGTTCGAGTCGATGAGAACCAAGCTTACCTTGGCGTTTAACCTGACCCTACTTTGATCGATACTCGCGTAAATGCAAGCTGAACGTGCACGCCGGCTAAAATACCCTGCAACCTAGCTGGGTAAGTGCAAGCTGAATCGTGGCTTCGCACAGATATCGCGATTTATACAGGTCTTGCAATCGTTTCAGAAAAACAGTACGAGACGGATCCTGAGTCACGATACAGATGCAGATTAACGCAAACGCGTGCATGCAGCTTGTGCACGATTGCCACACAATCCGCTTAATTAAACATGAGTGTAAAGTGGTGCTAACGCTATGATGGCCACAGGGATGGCCTACGTTGGCCATCATGTAAGCGTAACTATACGTATACATGATGTGTATACAGCACGTGTAGTTAGTTTGATGATTAGAAATTCCACTTATAATTGGGCCATTTATCTCGAAACCGATGTACGTTTTCTCATCTTTGTGAGAAAATAGGAAATTCAACGAACTTCTCTTGCATGTATATTATATATACAGTATTTCATATTATCACAGCGATCAGAATGGGCAATTTTTCACGGATCTAAATTCATTTTCCATGAATATACTTATTGATAATAATATTAGTAAATTCTCTAGATTCACCACGCTGCATTTTGAAAGATTCGGATCAATTGCGTATATTATTTCCACAGTAAATAATTAAATACTTTCGTGGGTTATGTTTTGGAGAAACATGTAACTACATATTAATTGCAGCGAACGTATTTAGTAAAAAAAATGTAAAATTTCCAAGATTCTCTAGCTCTTACAGTTACCTGAGCCACAGAAATCATTAGTAACAAAACAAAATGCAAAATTCGAAATTTTGGATAAGGTTAAAAAAAAAGTCTCGAGAGCGACTTAACACGAATGCGCAGACGACTCGTAAGCGGACGTCTAAATTTGGCCGGTTTCTCAGGGTGTATTCCACTGATAGTACACCGTATGAATTCCACTTTCTGTTTGTGCAACCTGCGAGTGCCATAAAAATACTCTTCTTAATCTTAACCTTAACCCTTCCAAAAAGAATTTGATAAAAATTTCCATTCGTCCCGATAGCGATAGCGATCTCGACATTGACACAAAGAATAATTATTTATCGATCAGATAAAGCGATATGAAAATAAAAATAAACGTAGAATTTTCTATGGAGAAAAAAAGGATACTCGAGATTGAAATACGATTTAATTGAAGAAAAGTACGATTTCATCGAGATTCAAAATACTACTAATGGATAATAGAGATTTGAGAGAAACAGAGAGAAGGGATAAAATAAAGTTTTTCATACACTCGGAAAGAACAATGATCCATTTGTTGTAGATCAAAAGTCAAGAAAAGTGGCGCAACGTATTGAAGCGAGTAAAGCGGAAAACAATGCTGGCGGAACTGGTCAGGTTTGCATTTCGAAATAATTAATCGACGTATTATAATTGATCCATAAAGGCAGGCTGCCGCAACGCGGCACACGTTTCCTCAAAGGTGAAAGTAAAAGCTGGTCCAACACTTGCAAAACCGCACGTTTTACTCGGCTCTTATCGATCCGCACGTTTCAACGTTTCTGCCGCGTTGACAATAATAATCACGAGACTTCACGCTTTCCGCCGAGATCGATTCCGTAAAATCGCAAAATTTTTCGTTTATGTGTTATATGTTTATTATTCACTGTTTTTACATACTTATTATATTTTCATTATTTTACAAATTTCAACGGACAATTTACGAGAAATTAATAGACAATATACGTATGTCGCTTCATTCGAAATAGATTTTATTCAGGTTCAATCACATAAATTAATTTTATTTAAAACGGAAGATTCCAGACGAAATATATATATATATGTTCTATTATGATAATAATTTTTATTATGATAATAATTTTTAACGTGTGCGATATTTTCGGAGCATGTATCTCTCTGAGCTAAATAGAAATTTGTCTCGTTTACTGAATATTGTAATTAATATTCTACTTTGTAGAATTCTGAACTCTTGGATTCTCCAAAAAATGCACAAAAGAAAAACGTCTTCAGTTTAGCGATCACAACAGTTTAAGTTAAAATCGAAATTGCCTTGTTTGATCGAAATATACAAACAAAGAAATATATTATTTCGTTTTCTGTCCAAATGACAAATAAAGTTAAATCATACGTATCATTTATCCAAATTCTCGATGAATCACGTATAACGATAGCAATTCTGACAATTAGGTGGTCATTACCTACGGTCGCCTAGCTTTGGCCTTGTACTTTTCAAATTTTCAAACCAATCCAGATAGGATTGACGAATCTGAGGAATCTCACGAGTTATCTGAGGACTTTGTAACATCCTGTGACAAGGCAACATGATGGGGGAAAGTTTTTACGATAAGTCGAGAGAAAGACCCCCCGCCGCTCTTTCTGCTAATGTGTTTTTACTTTCGCTGATTCATCGGCGAATTGCAAAAGCTTGCTCCACCTTCGCTAGACTCCCTCTTCTCAGGCCAGATTATGAACAAATTCTCTAAAAAGATTTAGAATCTTTTCGTTCTCTGTAAGTATCCTTGTTATCGTCGGAACTCGACGTGAAAGGTTGCTTATTGCTGTCGAAATTCGTAATATAAAGGATTAATCCGTTGGATCACGAAAACAGCGTCGAAGTGGCCTGATGAACATTTAACTGTCATTACCTTAGGGGGCAATTCTTCGCAATTTCTCTGATAACCAGAGGATGAAATTGCGGGTACTGGAGGGGAATGAGATTATTTATGCACCAGTTCGTATTACAATCTTTCCGATGTGACAATAATAATCCTTTGCTCCAGAAACTCACGAAATATCGGGACAAGTTTATTAAATTCTCGCCGTTTCTCTGACAAATCTTTTTAAGGACCGAGAGATAATGATCTCTTGCTCCAGAAATTCTTAAAATACTATTTATACAACAGTGTTTATTAAATATGTTTATTAAATCGTTGGTATTTCTTTAACAGATTTGACTCAAAGGCCAAATGAAATTGAAAATCATAATTCTTTGCCCTGGAGATCTCTCAAGCTTTGAGATAAATGGCTTGTTACTGTTTTTTTTATATAACAAATCTTTCTGGAGATTAGACGATTAAAAAAATAATAATTTTTTCTTCTACAAGTGTATAAAATATTGAAATACACATATATTTAATGCGTTTCTTAGGTTATTGGTATTTCTTTAACAGAGTATCCAAAGATATGATACGATAAGATATGACGGTTGTTGTTCCAACGACGACAGTTAATTGTTATATAAATACGCAGTAATATTTATTGCGTATTTATACTAGATCATTCTATCTAATCTCACAATTATTATCAGAAAATTACTATTGCGTGACATCTTCGATAAAGGATTAATTAAAATTAAAAAATTTGGTATTGCGCATTTAATTATTTTAGGATAACATTTGAAATGTTCTTACTTCTTTACAAAAAATTTATTTTTCCTAGCATTGGAATCCTTTAATAAGAAAGAAATAACTTGGGCTTTAGGTTATATTTTCTTTCTCATTTTCGTTTCGTAGTTGTTTCTGTTGTAATGTTATTTTCATTTGCACGATGAAAGAAAGACCGGTTCGCTATCAAAGAAAGAAACGGCAGTTGTCAAACGCAGTCACCGATACAAACTCAATAGCGCCGATGAACTCTGACACTGAGAACATAAACTAACAGTGGCGTTAATCAGCTAGCCACGAATCTTTATTTGACTTATGAAGAAAACGATTTAATAGAAGCGCAAGGTGTTGATGCAATTCCTCCTCGCCGGATGATGAACCCACGCGATCGTTTTGCTCGTTGCATCCTCGTGAACAAATCGAGCTCGAGCGACACTCGAAAACGATGCTCAACGATGAATCATTGCGTTGACTAATTGAATCGTAATCGACGGAATGCCGGGACAATGTATTTTCGCGTGTCGTATCATATTACTGAAATTCGTGCAAATTATGCGATTCGTATGCAACATTTTTCTTAAATTGTACAGTTTAGAATTTCGTTTTAAACGGTCCGAGAGTTATTTCGAAATAAGACACACGTATGCGACCACACTTTTTATGACAGACTCTCATGTGATACATATTACCTATGTTAAATTCGTCAAATTCGTATTGAAATTTTCGGAATGAAAGTGACACGTAGTCAGTAATCTTGCAGTAATCAGATTTTTACTGTTTTATAGCCCTCCCGTTAATTTATGGCAAATACTGTAATTTCTATATTTTGTATAAATTGAAACTACGCTTGCATGGTTAGTTTTTAATTTATAACTTTGTTAACATGTACTGAATGCTAATTTATGAGTAATCTGTGATATATAATACTAATATATGTAATATATGTAGAAAATAACAATGTTATAGTCGCAAATTAAGTTGATCATTTCTTAAGAATAGTTACGCAAATAAGAAATTATTCAATTATTCAATTGAAATAATTTTCGGTGCAGATGTAACAAAGTATTCATATTTTTTGATTTCAATTCCTATTACTAGTGGTCGTGCAAAACCTACCTAAATCGATATGGTAGGATGTGACACGAAAATGGTAACGTGACGTAGAGTGTTCCGAAATCGTGGCTGAAAATCAGAATTTAAATATTCAGCTAATAAATTAATGAATATATGAAATAACAGATAAAATGATATGTATAAAAGTTCTTACAAAACAGTAAATCTGTGTTAGAATATAAGTAGTTTTATTTGTGTGCCATAGATGGCTGAACTGTTTATTTCTTTATTTCTCAATAGATAATGATACAACTTTCAACGATTTTACCTATCGAGTAAGAAATGTCTAATTGGTTCTCTTGCGTGCTATCGAGAGCGACACAGAAAATACGAATTCCAAAATAAATATTTCTCAATCAAATTAATCGATCAAAACGTTGAACAGTTTATAAATTCTAGCAAATATTATTTTTATAGCTTTCGAATATGTCCTTCTCTTTTTCAGTAAATCTAAATGGAAATTCTTCACTTATTTTACAAAATCATTTCATCCGACAAATTAAGAAGATGAGAATTAAGTTTAAAAAAAAAACTAGCAATTACATTCGTGTAATCTCTTAATACTTCCATTGTTCGCAAAAAATTACGTACTCTATGATTCGCCATAATTTCGCCTCTTACGCGGATAATTCAGTAGTGTACAAATTACGTGAAGTGTAAGTTTCCTCCAGACCGGTGGAATAAGGCCCTTGTTGATTAATGCGGGCATTCCTACGAAATTCTCTCGTTGGCCTCCATCTAATTTCTGAATAGCTGCAGCCAGACATTGTTTCAACGGGAAAGGAAATCGATGCTCGAGAGTCAGGAAATCCTCATTCATCTTGCCTAGGTAATTAAACGTGGAAATCGGCTGTCGCGCGTAAAAATAGAACGCTCCGAAAGGCGCGTCTTCGCGCTTTATTATTATTTAAAAAAAAAAAATCACTCCGGCTTTATTATTACTAAAAAAAAAAAAAAAGAAAAAGAATCAACTTCGCCTGGAGATTTAACGATCCGTGAAAAATTCGAGTCGAATATAGGTAGATGAAAAGTCACCATCGTTCCACGCGAAGTATGATAATTTCAATGATGGCGAAAATTACGAGAAAACATCAAACATACAGATTATGAAAGCAAATTCTCTGACCCCAGAAGCTGCCGCATTTTTCCCAAAATTATTCTATTTTATTTTATTAAAAATTGTGCGTTATTATTTCAGTTTTAATACTCTCTAAATACTGTATAAACCTCATTTGCATGTCAATTCTTAAAGTGATGTATACGCTAAAATAATTAAAAGATGTCATAAGAAAGCAACCTTCAGTATATCTTAGTTTTCTAACTAAGTTGATTGAAAGAAATATTCGATCGACCAGTGTTCACGAACAATATTCCAACGATTATTCAATTAGATTTCTTTGTAATTTCTTTGTAATTGTGTTGAGAATATTCAAGGGAATATCTGGTATTTTGGAATATAATAAGCGAATAGAAAACTCGACTGTAAAATAAGCAGTCTGTGTGTAGGACGTAAGTTCATATGATATTTTTTACTTATTTAGTGTGTGGATTTGGCGACATTAAAAATCACCCTATAAGATATGAGATATAATATTTTGTAGTATTTACATAGAAATTATGATAAGATTGGAAACCAGAGTGTGATAAGAATATTTTACGCTTCGTTTCGAATCGAGTCGCTCCACCGTGATTTTCTTCATCTTCCTCTTTCGTCATAACGTCGCATGAAATACAAACTTTCGCGGACGCATCGGTTCGAGCGAAACCTCGAGATCTCATCTCACGGACGAACCGGAAAGGAAGTTTGAAACGAGAAGAGCATCCTTGATGTTGGCTTTTTTCAAACGTTAGAAGAGAAAATTCAAGTTCCTGGGGCTACCACCGACCAGTATACATACATTGTGCCGAGAAAATCCTCGTTTAGATGCAGAGCCACCTACCTCTTCGAGGCTCGGTATCCACTCAACGCGCCTCTTCTTCATGCTCTAGAATCAGCCGACATAGTGAACCTCTGCTTCTCCTACTTCATATACACGTGCTCGTGCAACCTATACTTCTACGTTTCTTGCTAGAATAACTTGAAATTTAACTTTCTGATTGCTGACGTCTCAATTAAGACTTAAAAGAATTTTATTTGTTGTTCTATAAGAGTGTAAAAATCGCTAACACCACTGCAGCGTTATAACGATTCTTGGCATTTTTGACACTCTCACTGTACATCGCTTTTGAGAATCATTCCTTGGGACACTTGATTTTTTAATTCACGGCTTACGCACGACTTCACGAATTTTCAAGAAATGTTTTCTTCTCTTTTTCTTTCTTACTTTACGAGCGAGAAGTTGTCCTCATCAAAGAAATTCTGCTTCCAAGGTATATAGTCGCTTTTCATTTTCGCCGTATATTGCACCAAAAGATAATCTTTTGAGAACGAACGGCCCTTTCAGCTTATCTTTTCGAATAAACTTCGTGCTTTATGCTCACTTTGCTCAGTCAATATTGGTTCAAAGATCATTCCCTGTAATGGTTGATTTTTAATTTTAGTCGACGATCAGTGAAACACGTACACGGTTGATTTTTAAGAACGAACGATTTTTCGCGAGATCTCCAGCGACCTGTTTATCCGTTCTTGGGGATGCAATTCAGGGTAGCCGCATTGCGCCACCCCCTACTATCAGTCAGGGCTGCTTATAAAAGGTACGCTTGTAATTTTCGTTCCGCGACGCGGTGCACTCTGCGGTTTCCGGCTGGCCGAAAGACGGAATACCGGAAGCACCGTCGTCACGCTCTTCTTGACCGTTAAATCCTGTTACGTAACGATGCTGCCCTCGAGCATAGCCTCTTCCTTCTATTTATACTTCCAGCCAGACGTCTCAGCTTTCGTCTACGAATGTATTTTTCATGGGAAAATCGCACTTGGTAAATTCATCAGTGCTGCTTGAACGTACCATGAAATGCTATTTTCAGTGGAAATTTCGAAAAATTTTAGTGAGATAAAGTGTTTGAAGTTTACAGATACTTAGCGTATAAGGTAAAATTGAATGAACATCTCTATTTTTCGTGAGCTTTGCAGTTTTGTTTATTCACTTACAAAATAGATGTATAGTATAAGTAACACCAAGAAAAAGTTTTTCTCGGCATTTCAAATTCGTAAAGACAATCGTTTAGCTTGTATAGTAGCTATAAAAAATATTTGTATACGTGCTAATTATTTAAGCTCGAGTACGTTAAATTTTACGTTATTTTATATCATTTTTATTCAACTATTAAAATTTGATGTTGATGAATGATAAAACCTAATAAGAAATATGTTTCATTAAGAAACAACAAACACAATTGTGTATTATCATCGTCAATTAAACTGACCGAATTAAACGAATAATTGCATTGATAAATCATAATATTGAATAAAGTGATTTTTAATTTTTACTACTCGCGATGTATTTTAATTTTCATTGAATACAATGCGTACAATAAGCATCTTATGACTTTCATACACATTTTGAAATTGATTTCAAAAATCGTGTCTTCTTGCAAATAGATTTATAAAACGTTTCATACAACGCGTACAATGTAAATATAAAACTTTCCCATAAATAGTCGAATTGAAAAACCACTACAGTAGCACGAACGATGAAAAATCCTACGTAACATTTTCTTAAAAAGAAATCTCGCGAAAATGTACCGTTAAACGCGCGCGATATGGAATTTTAGTATTCCGTTGGAAAAACAGCGGAGAGAGAGAGAGAGAGAGAGAGAGAGAAAGGATTGAGAGAAAATGGTAACAACGCGGCCGAATCTGTCAGCCTAGTTCTTTGATCTACGAGGCGGATGTAGTAGTAGTATTCAGCTGCAACGGCGTGAAAAGTCTCTCGTTCTCCACGCTGGCTTCCCCTCTGGCTTCCCCTCTGGCGTTGCGTTTGTATATGTGTGTGTACACAGGGTATTCCTTGCAACTGGAACAAGCTGTACCTTTCGGTTATAATTGGAGGCGAAAAGAAAAATATTATAAATTAAAATTAACTGAAGGAGTCTCACTGAAACAGTACGAAACCGTTTCTTTAAATTGAACGGAGTATGGAAATAATTTTTGTTCATTAATACCTTAGAAAAATGCAATTGCATATTTTTCTTAAATAAATCTCTGTAGTTTTGATAGGGCTAGGTCTTTTAATTTCTACAGAAAAGTGTCAACTAGAGATTTTTGCTCCAAATTGTTCAGAAGATATTACAGTTGCAAGTTTGCTAAATTATTCGAGTGCGTCTGCAGGTGTCATGAAACGCTTGCACTATAACAAGTGTTTGACCGAGAATAGCACGGTACGAGCATGTTCATGAACATCGTGATACATCATAGCTTAACTGTTCCTGCAGATATTATTCAGCAAACAGACCGAAATTATTTAGCAAACTTTAAATTGTAACAATTTTTAAAACGATCAGTTAATTGAAAGTACGTTGAAATACTCCTTTTTTTTATAGAAATTCAAAAATTCCATCAGTTGTCTATAAGTGTTGTCTATTTAAAACGAAGGTCTCTCCAGATATATCAATACATATAAAAATACATAAAATTATTTCCAGATCATTCTTCATTGGACACCATTTATTTTTAATTTTTAACACTTCCTCTCGTCTTTAATCGCTTCGAGCTTGTTCCAGTTGCGTGAAGACACCCTGTATGCGCGCACAGCTTCGTTTCCACCCTATCGTGGTCCTGAGCGTTTCTCGGTGAACCAACCCCCACCATCAGATCGCGGTGTATCGAACGGTCTATGACGTCATTGAACTTTCTGTGACGTCATGCCGGTGGTTCTCAACCCTCTGAAAATTCATAGGGTTGCAAGTACAGTAAACTCTCTCGCATCTGGCCCCGCTTTAACCCTCTGTAACCCGAGTCTCTTCAGTAGATGTAAAAAGATTTATGTTAGTTGAACGCAGCGAGTGTCAATCTTCAAATACGTGCAAAATATCGGTGAATTCACAATGTTCGAAAATTGTATTCTAGAAGAAGAAACGATTATTCTACTGTCGAAGGATAGGTCGAAGGATATCGCAGTGAGCCAAGTTATCTGCAACACTCTACTCGATAGAGTAAGTTGTAGAAATATTGATTCTGATGTACGAGGTAAGAATCGACAGCCGCAATAAATAATCTATAGTCGTATCAAGATGCTTTCGTCACATTATGATTGAAAATGAGGATTAGACTTAAAAATATATTAACTCATGACTTCAAAGCTACACGAAACAAATTGTGATTTTTCTTCATGATTTCTAGCAATGGATCTCGATATGAAACAGTCAACAACGACGTTGCATAGTAACGTCAGTTGCACTGAAAATTGACTCCACGACGCAACGTTCTTTATGTTTTTACGTTCTTACGTTATTATTGTTAGAAGTCCTTATTTCAAATAACTATTTCAAATAACTATTTCAAATAACATTACTTACGTTCATTCACTCACAAGTGATATTGTTTATTTGATTAGAATTTACGGTTAAAATATAGTGAGCAAGTTTTTGGTAGCTGACTGTTTAGCTGACTGGCAGGTTAACACATTGCTGACTGGACTTTTCTCAGTGGCCAGGCATTTGTTCACAACTGCAGTATACTTCGTCAACTACCCGCAACTTAAAAACAAGGATAGAGCGTGGATAGCGAGCAAATTAATCAGCTGTCTCTTTCTGCGATGTCGCGTTTGTTTCAGTTACTCAGTCAGTTGAATTACTACCTCCGACATGAAGTTTTCGATCAAATGCAAGTAGTTGAAATTACTCGAAACCATTGAAACCTTTCGTGTTTGCCACTTGCATTTTTTTCCGGCGATAGTCAGCGACGTAAACCTGTGCTCTTACTTTAAGAGGGAGTTCGCTCTTCACGTGTCATTGACCAATCGTCTTGTTCGATACCTCTCCACGATACGAACTGCATTAAAAACGAAACAGCGGAACCGAGATTAAATAAGATCGATTGAATGTCTCGAAAAGAACGGAGAAGCAACGTTTGAGCACCGGCGACGAGGACATCAATTTTATAGGATGAGTGTTGTCACTGAGACTATTAAATCGAGATTGATGCCCTATAGAGAGGCCACAATTTCGTGGTAATGGGTTTGTGAAGAATGCACACGCGCGAGATGATGGCGCGTTTGCTGAAAGCGAGTACTCTCCTCTTTGACGATTTACGTATTAATTAATCAATGAAGAACAGAAACACGCAAGTGAACAATATCGTTGGTACGTCGAAGTCCTTACTTCGAACATAAAACGTATAGTCTGTGTAGATTTTCGTACGAGTTCATGTCTTTGAAAACGAAGTTTAGAAAGACAGAGCTGCAATTGAAAATCGTTTTATATAATCGTACCAATTTTAATATTATATCACGTGCATTCACTGTTCACCGCAATTATATTTACAATTTATACGAGACTGAGGCAAGATTGATGATATTTCTAGAAGTTGAAACACGCTGTATTCAACTACAACCGTGAATTTCAGTTCGCCATGCAGAGTGAGACGATTGATTGATTAATTGATGAAAGTGAAATATAGGGAATTTCCATCTTGTCAGGTGACTCGACAAGGATACGCAGAGAGACAACATCCTTAAATAGTAGCCAGCATCCTACAAGCATAGCGATTTTTTGTGACATTTGACCCGCTTGTATTGGATGAATGTGACGTCACCATAAGGAATGTCAGATCAATGGTTCCCAGGGGTTGGTGGCACTGCTTTCCGACCTTTATGTTCTTCGTGTTTCGTTCAGCCTCCGCTTCTGGTTCACAGAACCAGACGAGTTTCTTTCTTTTTTCGCGAAGATTATCAAGAACGACGACACGTATATATATATATATATATATATATATATATATATATATATATATATATATATGTTGCAAACTCTCGCACAGTTCTGGTTCACAGTTATTCTAATTTCTACCTTGCACATCTGTGAAACCGACACGCTCGACATCTTGTCAAATCGATTAATCCCGTGAAATGCAAACTAAGGAAGATAAGATAGAATGCGATCTGTTTTAAAATTCCTATTGAAATTTAAATTCGAATGAATGCTGCAGAAATGTATTATAAATTATTTGTTATTCCACTCTCAAAGAAAGTTTTGTCATTCAGTGGCGCTGTGAAAGAAATTTATTATTATTAAATTAATTATTGAAATAATTTAACAATCATAAAAGAAATTTCCTTTAATCGTCAATTATTAAGGAAACGATTAAAGATATTAATTACCGAAGAGACTTACTTTAAATATAAAAAGTTAAGCACCGATCAAATACTTTGACACTGAAATTTTAAAAGAATTCAAAACAACCTGCGAACAGAAATTCAAAACATTCCTTATACATATGTTTAGGACCACAATTTTATTCGCACAATGTATTAATTTCTTACTAAACGTATTTGTAACAAATTCCAAATTGCTTTCAAACATCCATATGATCATCCTCAAATCTCAAGATACATTAGAGAAAAGTTCAAATGGTTATTCGAATACTTTTGCGAGCCATTGCACGCGATGCCATCGATAAAACTTGCCTTTTCTCGTCAAATAAGTTCGAAAGAGAAAACGACACTGTCCAATTCCCTTTTCCCATCGAATTGCAAAGCGTGTACCGGCCGACGAACAACCCAGAGAGATAAAGGGCAAAGAAATAGAAGAAGAAGAAGGAGTAGTGCACTCTGGAGAGGTCCTTGCAGCGAACGAGAGAGGAGAGGATTAAATTGCTTGTTTCTGGCAGCGTGGCGCGCGGGAGCAGTAACACGTTGGATTTTTCAGAGATATTATTACGTAACGACACTCTTTTACCCCTGTGCTTAGGTGTACAAGAACCTCTGGGCACTTTTGTTCGGAGGCCTCGTTATTTCGAGGGGACGTCAGAAACTCGTACTCGTTACCAGGCCGTGCATTGAGACGCGACACACAAACCCGGACACGGATTCACGGATTCTTCTCTTCTTTTTTTCTTTCTCTCTTTCTTTTCTTTTTTTCGTTTTACCAGCGCGAGATATTTCCTTCTCTACCTTCTTTGCTCGCGCTAATCCTCGGGCGTTCGGGTTAAAAGCAACGGCTGGCCGATTTCAAGACAATGCCAGATTCCATCGAATCAGCGAAATATCAAAATAACTGGCAATCTCTTGGACCGGCTGTGCGAGGGCGTATATTCGACGTGACCTTTTCCCTAGCTCGGGATCACCATCGGTTTTGTTCGAGCAACGCGATAGAATCCGCTGTCGGAGTAGCGATACTATAGCATGATTAAACAGATAACATCCGAGGGAAAATTATAATTAACAGAGGACAGGGGCTGGAGAATTCCCGCGATGAAAATTTTTCAACAATGCGAACTTTGTACGAATTCAAGATTGAGATTTCAACCCTTTGAGTTCTACTTTTTGTTTTTCTTTTTCTTTGTTATATAAACTGATTTTGTAATATTCTTTTCATTTTAGACACATAGGAAAATACTTTAAAAAATGCTTTAAAGTTTGGAAGTGAAATAACTTTTCAGAACTGAGCCTGAAGAAGTCGTTTATCAGTTTTGGAAAATTCGTAAATAATAACTGGGGCAACATTCGACGACAAGTCGCGTTAGGTAACAAGTAGCAAGTTGTTCACGAGAACTAACCAACATATCTAAAACACCAATGTACTATCAGACCTTCGACTGAACATAATTCTATTCGATATTATTATCAGAAAGTTTACAGTTTGCGTATTTTTGAAGAGCTTTACGTTAAAACTTTTTTTGGAGCGTATGTAGTCCCTTTGGCATTGAAAAAGTTAATGAGTTTCTCATCGAACGAAGAACCATGAATTAATCTGCGCACCTAATATATAATTGGATAAAATTTAAATACTCGTACGTAATATTATCATCTAAAAATAATCTAAAGAAAGACACAGATATCCAGGTATACTTCTTGTATCACTTTTGTTCACAAACTGTTCTTCAGCCAGGATCATTTATTTTCTCGGGACTCTTCTCAAGGCTGACTGCAAGCAGGTGTTCCTTGATAAATTGTCGATGAATTATTGAAACGGTGCATGCAACATCTCCAACGTTTTCTCGGTGGACCGAACGTATACTCCGTATAAACCACAATTTCAAGTCCGCCTGCTCATCAATGAACAGGCACGACTGGTTAATTAAACGATGGTTAATTAACCAGTCGCCACCGCGTCTTGAATTATCATACACTTGAATGCTAAATAAAGAAAGCGAGGGGGGCGACCTGATTCCATCCACGGAGCAAATCAGCGAAAAACCGGTGGCCACGGAAAATAGAAGCTAGGCCAGTGAACAAAGAGCAGAAAGAAATTGGCGTGGTCGCTTTTCACGTGCGGGGAAATAACCAAGCGCTTGGTGAAAAGAGCTCGGACGCTTATCTGCGTCGATCCCAGAGTTCACTAACCCTAATATCGCATCGGTACGTTCGCGAGCAAGATGGAACTCGTTTTCCAAAGGGGTAGGGAGGGAAGATGGAAGGTGACAGAGGGTAAAGATAAAAGTAGGAGAAAAAAAGAAAAAAGAAAGGAAGAAGAGGTTGAGAGCCAGGTGGAAAAGGGAACCGAAGAATAGACCGACATCAGCAGATCTACCAAACAGTCATGCGTTGTGGGTGTGCGAGAGCAGCGTGCTCGCGGGGGTTTGCGGAGAAGGAAGAGCGCAGATTCCGTCGTTTCTTCCCGGGTGGTTCCATCCCTCCTCCCTTTATCGATCCTTCTCCAGCAGAGCAGTAGCGCAACATCGTCGCTAGGAATCAGCAACGGGGACCATGTATCAGCTCAGTGGATACCCGGCCACTATGCCGGCTGAACTGTCTTCGATCCTGCCGTTTCGCGTGCATTGCGTCATGCATACCCTCGATTGTATAGTCACGCTGATCGTGGACAGCCACGTATGATTGATTTCACGAACCCTCACTGGTGGGTTGAGTCGAAGATCGATTGGTAGAATGTTGCAGGAAGAAGTTATACTTGACGATTCGACGATGACGATGTACGAGATTCTATTCTGAGGATTCATTCTTTTCTGTTATGACGAAGATTTAACAAAATTCGTCGACAGATATTTGTACTTGTTATGCAGGTTATGCATAATTTGATACGTGAAAATATTCGTAGCTTCGAAATATTTCAGGCTACTACAGGAAGGTATCATATTCCTAGTTTCGTAATTAATTAATGTCCGATTTCATTCTCTGTCACGCTACGCTTTTACTACTTGAACTAAAAATAGTAATAGAGTTGACACGATTATGACATCCGCTCAGCCCTTTAATTATCCTCAGAATTTATAAATTCAATGAAAACCTTCCAGTAGATCTGACAAAATTGTTCGAAATAACCACCCCCTAACGTTACCTTAGCATCTGTTACAAAGGTTAACGTACTACGACAGTTACAAATTTGTCATTAACCTCTCACAATGAATTTCAATGGATTCCTCGACAAACACCCCCCTCACCCCTTGCGCTGCTTCGGAATGAATCGTACACCGTCTGCAACAAATTCGGAAGCAAAATCTTCCAACGATAAATTCCAGCGTGCTCAGCAAAATCGCCCAACGCCGCCTCGCGGTACCGTCCAGGCAGAATCCATTATACAGGTTAAACATCCTCCCCGAGTCCCCAACAATTAGCTTATAAATCTACAATAAATTCCAGCAGCTTGAAGCGAAATTTCGCGCAGAGTGCCACCCCCTCCAAGCGAAACCTGCTCGCGGAACCTGGAATACAGCCAGAAGCCTGCAACACACGAGCGAAACACCGACGAAGCCGGCACTCGTAGCGATGGAGAAGCGTTCGGACAGGTAGAGAGAGCCCGGTATGATGTTGGATGCGCAGTGCACGGATGCGCGTGGGAATCGCGGCTGCAAGGATGGTGGCGAGAGCAGAGCGGCGTACCGTAGTTACAACCCTGCTGCGGCTCGTACGCGCAGGCGGTCGAAGTTCCTCGAAGACCGCCAAAAAGTAGTCGAGGGTGGCTGACGGAGAACGGCGAGCGACGACGGATGGGACCGAAGCACGGCGAACAGCCACGAGCCAGAGCCGTTGCGCGGTTTGCATCGTTGTAGGCGCGCAGTGCAGCCGCCGGTGGAAGTAGCCTCGCAGTCGCTGCTCGGCGACGTTTCCAGCTGAGCTGAGCGCCACGAGGAACGTCTCGTGTCGCCCGGCGCTGGCGTTTCGTGCTGGCTCTATCACCCTTCTCGTGCTTTTCGCCGCTTCTCGTTTTCATTCACCGTCACGCGTGCACGTGCATCCCGATCGGATCCCAAATCGTGGACAACCATCGTCGTCTGTCTGGCGCGAGCCACCGATCGCAACGGAACCGAGACCACCGGATCACGACGTAAGTGCTTTGTGACAACGCACAGGTGTTGCTTAGATACAACGTAGTCTTCTTCGTTTCTTTTCCTCCCGCTGTGACACGGCTCTGTTATCGAGTAGCCGAGAGAGCCGATATCGCGATTAGTTCTTTGTTGTAGATTCTTTGTATGTGGAATCTTTTCCGGTGAATTTTTTCTCGGTGCGGAGTTGGAGTTGGATTGGACGACGGGGTGCGTTGACGGTAAAAGACGGTAAGGTTAAGTTCAAGGGGTAGGCTTGTGTCAGTGTTTGGAAAGGATTCGCGGTTCTTTCGCGTCGATGTGTTATCGCTGGTGCCCTCGACCAATCGCTGGTTGTGTTTACATATGCGGTCGAATCGCGGCTGGCTCTCTGCTTGGTTATCCTTGACGATGAACGGCCTTCGTAACTTCGTCGAGTAAATTCGCAGCGAGTTCGTAGAAGCGTGCTGTCGGGCCTAATCGGGTAAACATTTCCTGGATACGACACAATATCGCCGTACTATCAAATCTCGGCAAATACTTCCATTTTATCAGACAAATAACCAGTGTTATCGTTGTAATTCAAACAGGAAACCAAAAGAATCCAGACGTGTAAAAAGGCATGAAAATTCTTCTTGCCAGCTCGTGACGTTCCAACGGCGTAAAGAGAATGCAAATGTCGCAGTGGGACGTTCTGGTTAGTTGTTTGCCCGTTTGTTTAATTAAAACCTCGGGCATAATGCGATAAAATTGTGCGCGAAACCACCGCGTTATTTCTGTCGGCCCAACCCCTTTCAGCTGGTCTAAAGTTACACGTTCGCTGCAATTCGATAACACTAGGCTAGCATACTCGAAACGCTAATGATACTACAATGGAGTCTAATGAATGGTCGATCCGGTGTGTTCTATTCGAGCGCGTCATTCAGCAAAAAACCGTGTCATCCAGTGACATCCAAATCAAAAAACAAATAAAAAAATAAAAAACGATTCAAATCAAAATATCAACCCCTTGTATATATGTGTATGTGTGTGTGTGTGTGTGTGTGTGTGTGTGTGTGTGTGTGTGTGTGCTCTCTCTCTCATTCTCTTTCTGTCACGGCATCAGGTTTCGCGTAGAGTCACGTGAGGGATGAGGAAAAGTGTGGGCAGATCGATTCTAATCGTGCAACACACGGCACAATCGAAGTCGAAGCGAACAGTGAATAACAGAGGGTGGAAAACTAGCATAAAAATAGAAGTGAGAGCCACAGGACGTGTACTTGGCCGTGTAGCCTATGCGATACGATGTTATCCTGCCGCGGTGGATGTCCTTGTTCTTGCGACCGCCATTACGACATGTCAAGGCGAGACGCATATGTACGTGTAATATTAGATCCCGTACGATAATCGTCGTGATAATAGCGTAATAATTTCTAGCCGCGTGGTTGTTCGACCGCTCTTCAACGTTATCTTCCTCCTCTCGTCCTTTTTCTTCTTTCGTTCTTTCCTTTCGACTATCTATGGGAATTTGTCTGCAAGAATTTATGGATTTTTTAGAAAGAATTGCATGTGTATTAGTCGTGGAAATTTGTCTGTAAGAATTTTATCTCTTCGTTTCTATAGAACTGTACATATTAAATTGTTCCATTTTTATATTGTAAAATGTTGCATTTATATTTCATTGGATACATTTTTCATTCTGAGAAAGGCACGATTAATTTGGAAATATTGAAGATATACAGGTGTATATGGAGCAAAGAATTCTTAGTTTTGGAGTATACATATATAGGCAAAAAGAAAGAAAACGAGAGGAAAGATAAATGATATTGAAGAATAGTCGAAATTTTCGTATGATAACACAATAATTTTTTCGGTAGTATCCAACTTTTGTACTAATTTTCATAGATTTCCACGGTATTGTCCTGTTTCTTAAATCGTAATAACAATAGTCTAACAATTTTCTTCCGCATCGAATCCATATTTTTACTAATTTTACATATCAATTATATATATATATATGTATGTGTGTGTGTGTGTGTGTGTGTGTGTGTATTTATCATGTCTTATTTCTTCAATTATTACAACAACAATGTAATAATTTCTTGAAGTATTTTCAATATTGTACATACTCATTACTCCTAACTATCATCATAATAATATAATAATTTTTTGGAGTAAAAAATTATTATAAATTTTCAGTCATTATTATAATTCCAGTTATTTCGGAGGTAATAGCCTTTCTTTCTCTCCTACTTTCCTTCTTTTCTTTTCTTCAATTTCCACACGGACCCACAGTATTCCATACTCAGCAGATTCTCACAGAACTGCGTACTCAGTTACACTCGTCGTCAGGAAATTTTTTGCCGGACGAAAAAGGCGGAAATTGCAATATCCGCGTAGCCGTGGCTCATCGTGAAACTTTTTCGGAGTCAGTCGCGGTGAAAAAAAAAAAAAGAACAGGTGGAATAACCTTGCCCTTGCCTAGAAAAACAACGAATCCCCAAGGTGGCATGCGTTTCTACGGTGTCGGGTGCACAACGTCAGTCGATATATCGACTCATTTCCGATAATGTATTGCCATTCGAGGCGATAACACGTACAAAGCCACACGCTTAGGTTATGTTACACACACAGGGCACACCGAAGATACCTTCCCTCGAAAACGTATCGAATTTCTTACTTTTTCGCCTGCAACCATTTCATGTAGCGAGTTGTCTTTTGTAATGGCTTCAGTTCAATTGCTAGTGGACAACAATGTGCGTTCTACGTTTTCTTATCTTGAAACAACAAGTATCAAATTTCACATTTATACGCTGTTGTATTTGGTGGATCGTATTTCTTTCCTTTTTTGTGACATCTGCCGACTTGGAGTTGTTTCATAGTTTAGAATTCAGAGTTTAGAAGCGCAGAGTTGTGAGTAGTAGTTGTGAGCCACGAGAAATGCGATTTATAGATTGATTAATTCGAATTCGTTGATTTTTTATTAGTATTGGGACCATCGAACTGCAATAATACATATTTTACATTTATAATGTTACGTACTATCTTTCAAAAGTCATCGAATTTCAAAATTCAGAAATTAAGTAGAAAATTGACATTTATTTGATCAAGATAATATGTTATACATTACTGATATATTAATAATTTTACTGAGACAATTTGAAATTCGTAATTTAAAAATAAACCTTCTGCAAGATAAGAATTTCACTTTATTAAAGCTAACAAATTGTGTCTAGACAATAGTTTTAATAGTTAAAATAGTTTAAATAGTTTAAATTTAATAATTTAAGCGGACTGATTTATGTTATAAGTTTTGAACTCTCTGTAAAATCCATGTAGCAAGATCCACATACTTTCTATTGTTGAATAACTGGAAATAGAACAAAAGGAATTGTTGATATTCCTTGCTCAGCCCTTGTGTGTGTCTTTGATCTACTTTCTTCATTCTTGGAATACCTCTTTGATATCCTTGCGCTATCTTTTTTTATGGCTGGAATTCTTTTTCATGTCCTGCTAATGCTCAATTCTTGTTTATTGCTGAAATTCTTTCTTCGATGCCCTCGCATTGTTTTATATATGTACAGTTCCTTCTTCTTTCTTTTCTTTTTTTGTGTTCTGACACTTCATTTTTCTTTTTATCACTGGAATTCTTCGAAGAAACGTTCTTGTTCTGAGTTTTACATTTGCAATTCCCCCTTTAAAGTTTCTACGTAGTCCACTTTTATCGCTGAAATTCTTGTTAGCATTCTTTTACTGTTATTTCTACGTTTAGAATTCCTTTTTTAATTTCAGTTCTTTATTCATCACTGAAATCTTATTTTTCATGTCTTTACTATTTCTTATTTATTCTTTGTAATAAAATTTATTCATTTACTATTTTTTACTATTCTTTTATCAAATTTATTCTTTCAATTGATTATTTATTAATAATTAATTTATTCTTTTCTGTCATTCATCAAAATTTTGTTATCCTTTTCTTTTATTCTTGCATTCTTTTTATTTCTTTTATTTCTCCTTCTTCAAAGATATAAATTATAAAGATCTATGCTTTAAGATATATTATCATTTAAGTCACTCTGCGTTTTCGAAAGTTATTATTTATGAAAATATTTATCTTCTGATGATAAATAAAAATCGGAATGAAATTCCTGAAAATAAAAATTTGTTGTTTTCTGGACATTTTTAATATCGTGAATCCTATCATGTAGATTTTTAAAAAATTTAATATTAATCCTCTATCTGTTCTTCTATGTATTTCTACTGAAATTAAGAAATTAGTAAAAAAAGAAAAAATTGGAATTGATCCCTTTGACTTCTAATATCTCTTAATATCTTACGCTTGTTTCAAGCTCCGTTAAAATATATAACTATCAGTGTTGTTGAATCAATCGATGATACCGTGACTCGACGGTATTACATTACAGCTCTGAATTTCAAGATATCACGAAGATTTCTATAATCGTGCTACCAGAGATAGAGGCAAAATAACACAGCATCTCAGGTGCAAATTACAACGAACAAGAGGTGCATGACCTAGCGACGGGTGGCGTAACAGCTCGCGTATTTCTAGAGCAGTTGGTTAAGAATAGCACGGCAAGTAGACGGCTGAATTAAATATAGCCGGTGAACGACCGGCTAGCATATTACGAAATTTCATTGAAGTCACGGAAATCCGTCAGAATATTGTCCAGTCGATAGATAGATCCTGTCGAGCTGGAAAAATAATCAAGACGTCGTTGAAACGATGAAATGTTGATATTAGATTAGTGATATGTACGTACGTGATATGTCAGAATTTCACAAGTGTGTGAAATCAATTAGAATTTTGCGATTTTAAAACTGTTGTTAAATAATAGTTATTAGATGCATTGTAACCAGCGTCTTGGTAATTGCTTCAATCTGAAACGAATCATGAATCAATATCCAACAACTGTTTCCAATATTTCAAGGGAATTATAAACATTTAAAAATTATAAGAATTTTTTAAATAATTTAACATATTACGAATACCTATTAAGAATATACCTGTTAAGAATATTATTAAAACAAATTATTGAGAACTTGGAATAAATTTTTACTAAGGTAAATTAATTTCGATGAATACTACTAAGTTTTTTGTTGGAAATATTTCGATAATAGTTAGGAAAAACATTGATACTTGTACTAAATAATTCTGACGAAAAATTTCAAATTTTCTTTCCAATAATCGAAGCGCTACAAAACAAATGGTTAAATCATTGACGTATTTTTTTCTTTTTTCTTTCTCTTCCCCCTCATTCTGATTATCTGTGAGCTAGTTTCGTTGCACATGTTTCAGGAAGACATTAACAAGGATTATAAATATCGGGAAACGAGTGAAGAAATACGGATGACAAGGGACGTGGGATTGTAAAAAACGATTTGATGGAAAACCAATACCCAATAGTCATCTCTCGCTGACCTAGAACTCTCCCGGTTCGCCTGCTGAACTTTTATCAGCACATTGAAATTCTTTACGAAACGTATAAAAATTCCAATCACTTTATAAAGAATCATTCCCGAGGACTGCACACGGTATCCAGCGAGTTCTTCTTTTCACAGCTGGCGAACTCCATGTGGAAGTTTTCAACGTTGGTAAAAAAAACGTCTAATTAAATGTGGAACTGTAAGAGCCAAAATGAATCGAAATATAATTGAACAAATGTAGGTAAATAGTAATTAAATATAGTTAGAAACTGTCCAATTGTTGTCTATAGTTTTCTAATTGCTCTTCTACACTGTCTAATTGCTCTTCTATAGTTTTCATATGTTCAATTTTTTATTAAATTCCTATTGGTTTTCTTCGTGACGTTTCAATTGTCGGCGAAATTGAAACAAAACAAGAATTTGAAATTTTTCGCTGCAACTTCCGTAATAACATTTTATAACCATCAGTTTTACATTTATTGAAAATAATTCGAAAAGACTTGATACATTTCCACGATTTCAACGAAGTTTATTAATATAGGCACTAATTTTCTCTGATAAATATTTCAAGCTTCGAAAGTTCAAATCTCTTCAAAGATATTTTACGCGCGTCGTTCAGAGAACACTTAACTTAGTTCAGAATTTTTATTCGAATCTCGTTTCTTTTTTTCAAATTTACACACTTCCTATCATTTATTATCATTTATGCCCCTTTAAATTGCACTGTTCGAGTCTTCCTCAAGTTCGTCGATTTGTCATCTCTGTTATACACCTGTAAATATAATAAAATCTTCTTTACACAATCCTTTCTTTGCACAGTACATCTTTCCCGTGAGTACACGTCCACCTTTTGAAAAAGAGATTCAAATGTACACATTCGCGAGTCGCTCGGGTCCACGGAAATTCTTGAGAAGATTGTCGAGAAAGAAACTAGCGTTACCATTAATTAAAACGTCTTGAACAAATGATCCATTATGAGACTTGGTGTGTTATTACGTTCCTCTCAAGTGCATTGCGGCCAATTGAAAACGGTAGCCACGCCGTTTCAATATCCTCAATGAAGCACAATATGCCGGCAGTTGGCTATTGTCCGCCGACACGGCAATAATCGGATGCGATGTCGTTAATTAATCAGCGCCGAAACGATTTCCCTTTGACGCGTGTTTCACAATGCAAGCGCGCGCCAGTGTTCGAATTAATTAGACCAACTCGAAGGAACCGGTATTCTTCCTGCGTCGGCGAAATAAAAAATTACGACGACGTTGTACGACGATAATTAAATTCAATGTGATGTTTCTGTTGTGACAATGTTGAAGGTTACTAAATTATTGGCGCGTCGAGAAATATGATCGACGTAGTAACGTTTGCCAGCATCAGGATCGAACATTTTGTGTTTTACTAAATATATTATACAAGAATTCGTTATAGCGAAAGATGCTGATCAAAGTATTTATATTATATATTTTATACAATTTGTTGCGGACAAATTCATTTTCTATATTCGTATGATGGTTCGAATTTATATTAATCCAGTTTAAATCATCTGGTAACAAAATTTGGCACAAAATGTCTTGGTCTTTTTTCAGCAGTTTTCGATTCACTATTCTAAGGATTTCTTATCTTTTGGAATCCTCATGTTATAGAATCTCAGGGTACGACGAAAGGAAAGTTAATTTGATCAACCAAACGGCGAAAATGAATCAGAGAGCGCGGAAGTAAAACAATGTTAAATACCAGTTTTAAAATTTTGGCAAAGGTTTTAGTTACAATAACTTTGCATTCTGCGAGTTCCGATTTCTCTCCGAAATTCCTGAACAGCCTGATAGCCGAAACGATTAAATGAATTTTTCCCGAGAGTTTCATCAACGGTTCTCGCTCTCGTTCCAGATAATTAATCATGCCGGTGGTGCCAGCTTTGGCGGAGGGTGCCGGCCAACTGGAGGACCTCGACGAGCCTCCAGAGCCTCGTGTACGCGGCGGAAGCGGAAGGGCTAGCCTGATGAAGCCGTTGGTCGTTCTCGCGCTTCCTGGCATGTATCTTTTCTACAAGTACAGCCAATACAGGAGGGAGCAACGCGAATTGTCTCGCAGACGTGTCACCGAGAGGGAACTTCAGCATCTTCATCATAAGATCGTGAGTAACTTCGGACTTGATCCATATACTGATGTCCAATGAAAAATGAATTTCATATGCTTCTTCAACGTGAAATAGTTTCTTTTTAACGTTGTTTGTGATTATGACAGGAGAAAACTAAATAAATAGTATTGGTGTGATGAGATCAAAACTTTCTGAAAATAACGTTTAGTTATTGCGTAGATACTTGTATAAATGTATGTCTAATATGTGTGTATATATAAAATCGAACATTATAAGTTGAATATTGAATTAACTCAAACGAAAGAAAAATACATTAGATTGATGCTTACAAAATATCATTTCAGTACGCATCAGTACTATTCATTAAATTACAATTATTAATTAACTACGCTGAAGAAGGAGATAGTTTTCATTGAATAATTTGAATTTGAAAATTGGCGTTATAGAATATTGCAGTCGAACATCTAATTAATTTAAACGAAAGCTGTGTTCGATTTGAATTTTAAAATTGTTACTCCTTGCAAACTCGAAATATTGAAACGAGGAAAAATCGCATACTTCTATTATTCCAGTATTTAAATATAAAATTCTCAAATTTTTCAAACACAACGCTTCGATCTAAATATATCGTTAACGGAAATCGAGAATCTTCCAACTCGAATATAAACTTTTCAATCTTCAAATCGCTAAAAAATACCGATCTCAAATCTGTGAATCCCCTTTTCTCGAGCGTATTCCAAGCGACACGTGTCACAAAAATATATGTCAGTCGTGAAATACTGTATTTTTGTTAAGAAGCTACGAAGATAAGAAGGCCCGAGAATAGAATTAAATCATAATCTTTTTACGTCGACTTTCTGATCCCACCTGTTGTGGCTTCTCCGCGGTTCTGCCTTTCTGCATAAAGATCACTTCGTTCGAAATAGCGCCGGAATGCCTCATCGGGCGTTCATTATATTTTCATGGAGTTTCGAAAACCGGAGAGAAACGCTTCTCTAAATAACCGAAGAAGCTTCGTCGATTCTCTTCTTTCAATGAACCTGTGTGCCCTCTCGCCGTGCAGACGTGTTGCGCCGTTGTTAAGAAGCTTTCAAGGCATTCTCACGATGATTACCGGAGCGACGACACAACCGGGGACCGAGGCGTATCTAAACACACGATATCCGAGAAAGTAGACTCGAAAGGACGAGATACAGGAGCTGCACTGTAGGGAAGCACGATAGAAGGAAGAAGGGTTCAATTACCCGAGGTTAACGCGATCATCGCTCACTGGAAAGCCTCTGGTAACACCTCCGAAAGGCTAAAGCCATTTATTACTGTATACTTCGAGACCGTATTGAATGTCCTGCTTTGCTCACCCTATCCATTTTATACATCCAGATATATCATTTTTATTGGTTCTTCCTGTGCAGTTTTCAAGATTTCTTTCCTTGGTAAATAGAGGCACAGTACATTGGACAATTGGATCAGTTACATATATTTTCAAATCGGACTTATGAACTTGTGGGATATTCAGCACGGAAGTTTAGAATTTATCAGGTTTGTGGATTGATGGGAAATCTCGAGGTCCTCGGTAGATTTACGTGAAAATTGAAAGCACAAGTTTAGAATTTGCTGGAGATTTCGAAGCATTAGAATTAGAAATTCACCGGATTTATGGATTTATGGGTGAATTTGGAAGTGTAGGAATTCGAAATTCGTTCAGGTTTATGGTTATCGTGGGAAAATTTAGAATCTTTTTGCTCCAGAGCCACGGTGCCAACTTGAACGGTAACGTAACTGCTTTTCAAAATTTTTAAATATTGCGTCAGATTTCGATGCTCAAAATCCAGCCGACACTCTTTCACGTTAAATATCAAGAATTAATTCTATTCGCAAAATAACGTCGAGCTTTCAGAAGATTTTTCACAGTCGTAGACATCGATCGCTCTGCTTTTGCAATGCGCTTAATCACTCAGCCAAGTCCTTCGATTCGTATTTCGTGCTTCGATCGTACATCAGAGATTCAATTCCTTCTGCTGCCTCTTTGAACCAAGCACATATTATCTTGTCCTGTTCTTGAACACGCGCCCAACGGCGCTTTATGACGGCAATTTGTCATACTGTTAATACTCCAACCGAGTTTTCTACGTCCAGAGACAATTATCGTCAGGTCACCTTGGAAAATTGCCTTCGTCGAGACCAACGTGGTGGTTGAGTAGGTCAGTCGCAGATTTGGCATGGTCCGTGGAAAATGAAAATGGAAAAAGTGTCCCTGTCAGGATGGCTGCCAAGCAGCAATATTCACGGCTTGCGGATCGACTGGTCCGGATAGCCTGGATATTTGGTCTGGTTAGTATGACCAACATTTCTGTCCCACCTAACTGGAATTTCTCGAATCCATTTAGCCACCGTCACAGTTCTGATTTACTATTTCTCCCTCCCTCTCTCTTTCTCTCTCACTCATTCTCTCTCGATACCGCCGGCCTCTATCGGTGACTGGAAACCCGGGATACGATGGGAATATTTCTATCGGTATGAGTGTTCGATTCGTGAATATTATTCGGACGATTTAACTGGCGAAAAAGAGGACATGGTTTTGAATTCGATTGTTTGACATGTTGAAATTCGATCTTGAATCTTTCATGGGATGTGGATAACTTGGGTATCTTGAGCAGGTTTTCTTTTATGTATTATCTAGGGAATTGTGAATATAATGTAACAATGCATCTTTCCATTATTTACGAAATTGTACATTTTGAAATTTAATAGCATTATTGATATTAAAATCTATAATCGAGCTTTCTCAAAATTATGTTTCTTCCTCTTGCAATTTTTGTGCCATTTTTGTTTAAATGAATGAAAAACGCGAATGTAATGCCAATGTTAGAATGCTTTCCACAATTGTTACACTGGTGTTACATACGTTATTATATCGACGTGGTGAATGTTTGACATTTTACGTATCTGCTGCAGCAACGTGAAAGGGCATGAAAAAAAGAAATACAGTTAGAAAAAATAATATCGAAAATTATAGTCTATTATATTCAATTCTATTACATATTTTCTGTCATTGAAGCTGTACTAATCTGTCAAATGTCTTTGTGAAACACCAAATATCATATTTGTAAATTTACAAATTTATAAACATTCCGTTCGTTACACTGTTAATATTAAAATAGTATAATAAATATTGACATCATAATATGAAATTATATCTTACTTTACACCTACAATTACATTATATAACATATCATCACGCTGGTTGCTAATTTAACTACTAATACCGTTAATATCAATACAGATGTTTATTATACTATTAATATTAATGGCATATTAATATTCGTTTCACCGATATATAATCACTTTAGTCGCGCCTCGTTATAGTTTCAACGAAATTTGAGAACGTTTCGTATAACGCACATAATATATTCATAAAAAGTTTCCACGATCCTTATAGTCTTTGTCGCTTGTAAGAGGACCAATTTATAAAAAAAAAATATATATATATATATATATCCGTACTTGACGAGTTAATTAAGCCCTTCAGTCACGAAACTTGGAGAGGGAAATCGAATTGCCTGTGGACCGGTTGCTGGAACTCGCGTGTCGGTAAACAACAATCGGAGAGCCTTGGCTTATTTTCGAGCTTATCGCGATATATCCAGCGAACCGTGACCTTAATAACAAGTCTGGTGATCATTAATGACTGCAACGGATCGGCAGATGATCGGCAATATTGCTGCCGACGGGTCTTGCCTTCATGCCTTTTAAAATATTCTAAACGCTGTCGCGTGCGACTAAATGCTCGAAAGCGAACTTGGAGTATTGGTCGAGGAATGGGTCTTGACCTTGCATGTGTAGACGCTCTGGCATTGATCATTTCGCCACGTGAATTGACCAATCGTCGAACAGAACCACAGAGTCATAGCCACAATCGCAGCCGTAGTCATAGACATTCGTACAAGCGCCAAGTTGATATTTATGTTCTCGCGAAGTGTCGAACCAAGAGACACCAAGAATTTTTAGCATCAGTTTTTAACATCAGTATACGATCATCGTTTCGAGATTATCGGCATGTACTCCAAATTTCAATATTTCCGATATTTTTGATTTGAATATGAAGAATTACTTTGACAAATTCCCTGTGGTTCGATTGTATTGAAAAATACCAATATCATGTTATATTAGGCAAAAATTAAATGATTTTATGGGTGAAATTAATTGATGAATGTATAGAAATCGTACGAATGGCTAATTTGAATGATTTTCAGTGAGCAAAATTAATTTCTTTCTATGTTGATTGACATATAGGAATTGCACGTGAATGTTTCTTGAAGTCGAAATATTAAAGTTTACTCTATTTCACGAAGTATAGTATACAAAAGTAACTGTAACATAATATTTACGCCCGTGATATGTACGAGTAAATATTTAGAAACGTTCAGTCTGTGTAAGACTACGATAGTGATAGAGTATAGAGCCAATACATTAGCTACTTGGTGGTTTGATTTAGTTACTGATATCATCCAGTTGAGAAAGTATAATGTACTTTGTTAATATTACTTCCAGTACGTATATTGTTCAATTAATCAAAAAGAAATCCGAGCATTAAATAATTAATACTGGCTGTTAGTCACTGTACTCTGTTTCTTGCCATTATATTAAATTTTATTTTGTTCTGTTCCCTTTATCTATTATTTACACATTTTTATTTGCATTTATTTATTTATTTAATCATTCCACTCTGAATTATTCTGTACATACTTGAATTCCATGGTTTCAGTTCAGCCATATATTATTCCATCTCTGTTTATATATTATAGTTAATTACAGTTAATAGGAGAATTGCAACGATTGTTAGATCTTTACTAGTCAATATGGATCCAAGTTTCCTGAGTTGCTTCCAATCGTGCAATTAAACTAACTCTTAAGAATCATTTACGTACACTTTATATATATATATATATACAAAAGCAATGCCGATATATATATATATATATATATATATATATATATATATATCTCGGTATTGCTTTTGGATCTTGAACCAACCAAGAGGCTTGATTCTGAAATATCAACCTTGACAGTAATACGTGCAACTGGCCAAGTAAAAGTTGCTGGAAAGTCAAGTCCTTCTTGCCGGTTCGAAGGACTTCGTAACTCGACCGGTAGCTAGACGTCGTGATAAGGTGCACGCCAACTCCGCGTTAAGATCGCCATCACCTGGTGTACGTGAACCTTAACGTCGTTCATCTAACTTGTCTGAATACCATTGCTACGCGAAGAAGCAGGCAAAACTCGTTTTTCTTCCCATTAACGGTCAATTAATTATAGTAGAGCCTCCCGTATCTTTCGACTCCCTCTAATCTCAGATATGGAAAAGTTTCCTTTAGTGTTAGTTGGTTAACTGTTGATGAGAAGAAAAATGTGTTTTTTCCTTTTCCTTGTGTAGTAGAGGTACCTCTCTGTTATTCTTCTGTTTCTATCTATATATATTATTTTGGATATGAAAAATTTTACTGTAGTTGATTAACTGTTAATGAAGAAAGAAAAAAAGAAGTAATGGGTGTACAAGGTATTTTAGGACAAACGAACAATTTTAGTACTTGAGTATTCGTGAATTCTATTTACTTTCACTTTCCATTTTAGCAAAATATAATTGAACATTTCCATCGTGATTACAACAAACATTTATGCTTCAAAGATTTGTCGTTTAATCAGATTTTAAGAAGAAAACCTGCGATAAGAATATTACATACACGTAACCTACTATTTACATAATTTTCCATTTAATCGGCTTTTGAATGTCTAGAAAACATTTTCGATAAAAGTACTTCGCTGATGTAATTCAAAGGCTTAAGATAAATTGTAACATTCAATTAATTGCCTAAAAAGAAAAAAAAAATCTACATACGCGTCTCGTTTGTTACGTTTGCGTGACGCGTCTCGTTTTTTACGTCTAATTATGTTCATCTCGCCTGTGTAATTTGGCAATTTATTGTTAAGAAATTTCCTCAGTTTCAACCCTCCTCGATTATATCTGAATTAAACGCAGTTTCGCTAATATCATTAGTAATATTTCCAGCGTAAAAATTGAAATTTAGTCGAAAATTTACGATTGAGGAAGAGGGTCTTCTTAAGGGTTGTAACCTTATCCGAACGTGGCTACGTAACGCATGGTTGGCGCCAATGAACTCTCCCTTTGTGACAATGAACCAGCCAGTGATATCCTACACGTGTGGGTCGTGCCATTTTTAGAGCGCTTTCGTGTTAATTTCCTCGAATGAAACCAAGTTAATTAAGAAGAGTGAAGCGGACGTGGTACAAGAAGAGAGAGAGAGAGAGAGAGAGAGCAAAAAAATGAAAGGTTGAGTAGAAAGAGAGAGAAGGAGGGAGGGAAAACAGAAGAGAATAGAATAGACTGGCCAATGACCTGAAAGCAGTCCAGCTTTAAGGGTTGATAATACCATTAGACCGACCGCATGAATCCCCCCTTCCCCCCACACCCATAATGCGCAGACCTTAGAAATGCCGATCGATGCAGCTTTCTGCTTCTGTTAGAGGCTTGTTCACTTTCCAGAACACAGGTTTCGAGGATTATCTCTATAATCGATTGACATTACCCGCCTTTCGGTTTTTTGGTTGTGTTTCACGAAGACTCTCTGATGTTTCGATTTTGCTGAAGTTACGAAAATATACAATGGCTCATTGCGGATCGCATCGGTCGATCAATATATATGTAAGACTATGTAGTGAAATTAAAAATAAGATAATAAATAATGATAAATTACTGACAATGAATAATAATGCTAGTGAAATCAACTGAGATAAGATTGGATGTAGAAACAGGCGTGAAATTATGTCAAATTTCAATGAGTCGAATGTTTGCGATCGAGATCTCCAATTAAATAAGAAAAAGTGAGCTGAGCAACTTCATCGTGAAACGTGAAGAGAGGATAGAGGAAGTATCGATCGTGAATATTCTCTGCCTTGGAAAATATCTTGAAAGCTCCTCTCCCTTGCATCCCTTCCCCGACTCATACGTTGTCTGGTGCTATTGTTTTAAAGCGATGACCGGCGAAGATCGGTTCTTTTATTGGGTTTCAAGCGGACGCTCGGGGTTGCTCGCTAGAAAAACTGTTGCACGAACGTCCAGAGATGAATATACCCAGCTGCATTTTCTTGATACTCGTTGAATATCGCATATGTTCACGCCCGGTTCAACCCCGATCTCGAATACGAAACGCGTTTTAGCCGATCAACTTTTTCCTTCCTTCTTTCATGTTACATGTATAGATAAACAGATGGGTTACTTGATCTTGTGTAGAAACATTCTTGCGCAAAAAACGTAGCTTTCATTTGTGATTAATAGACCGTGTCGATATGTTGACTGAAAATTCTTATTGGAAATCTAAATGGAGTTGATCTTGATGAAAATTGTTAGAAAAGAAAATTAATAGGAAATTAATAAAAATTGATAAGAAATGGCTGGGTTCTTAAAAGTTGCAAAATTTATGAAAAAAAGAATTAGAGCATTTTAAAATAATGTTACAATTGAAATCTTTAGATCGATTGCTTCCTATGTCCGGGCAAATAATGTAATATATAATATAGTATTTGATGTATTGAACGCGTTCATATTTCCCATTGCTTTTATCTTCTAATAATTTCATTAGAAACCTATTATCTCTTCCACATCGTACTTGCCTTTCAATATAAAATATTAAAAATGAAAATGTTAACTCTACTTGAATATTAAATAAACTACTTAAATTTAAGTATAATCTAAATAACATACTTAAATTTAAATGTTTCTTAATATTCAAGAAACTCTCGCAATTTAATCCAACGATTGCTAGAAATGATAAAATACGAATGATAAATGTTGCAAAACGGAAGTAAATAATAGAGCAACGTAGCTACCACCGTAACAGGATGGTTCGGCTGTTGAATATTTTACAGGCCTAATTACTGCCGGACCTAGCCCTTCAAGCTTCAGCAAGAGTCTCTCGACCGTATACTTGGACGTTGAAGTAATCTTAAAAATTAACGACGTTGTTGTAAAAGATGTTCGCCATTTATGTCCGTATCCCGTTCGTTGTGGCTAGAACGATAAGGGTAGTTCAACCGTAGCGATGATAACTCGTAATGATCATCAAAATGTCATTATCCACGTGCATACACGTACTTACTCTTCTTTATGTTCCATAAAACCCTCGGCGTCGCGTAGAATTTTCGTAGCTGCAACGAATCTTGAATAATTTATTTAACCTCGATGTAATTCGTCAGATTTTTCAAGATCGTTGCCTTAACGCTTGGGCGTGTAAGTAGAAACGTTCAATCGGTGTAAGACCACGATATTATGTGGTCTATAGAGTCTATATACTGTGCTGATATCATCGAATTGAAGTTTTGGTATTTCGTGCTTGGATACGTAAGTCACGGAGATCTATACGCATTTGTCAAATATTTCAAATATTTGTAAAGGGGAAATATTTGTAATATTTAGGACAGAAGGAGAAGAGTTTTAGGTAGATTTATGGGTCTTAATTTGTTAGGTTGGATCAAATTGGATTATTTCTGAATAATATATAAATCCATTAGTGATTAAGGAATTAGAAATGAATAGGACTGGATTGCGAATTTTTATGCATTGTGTAAAATTTGAAGGCACAAAAGTGCACAGAATATACAAGATAAACAAAAATATGTCGATAACTCCAAGTATAGTACTCATTATGATGTTTAATAAGTAAAGCAATTGTCTCTTTGGATTCCACTTTAAGTTATCATAAAATCGAAAAGTAATAAGATCAAATAGAATTTGCACATTTAAAGTTTCATTTGAACAATAAAAAGAAAATATAATCCTATAGTTGTGGTATTTTGGGGCATTTATTAAGTATTACGTCAACCGCGGGAATTATTAGAAAACTATTAAAACTTTTAAAACCTATTATCCGGTTTTATATACGTTAAATATTAAAAATAGATATTGTAATAAAAATTTTCATCATATCAATTCTGGTACTATGAATTTCTCATTCGATTCAAATTTTAATCAAACTTTTCTGGATTTTGCATCAAAATTACTTGCATGAAGTTTAAATTAGAAGAAATCGATATCTATAATTCTTAATTTATCTCCTCGTTCTATCGTATCTCTTATAGAAAGCATCCACCAATTTTTCAATTCTTCGTTTTTGAAATATTCAATAGCAAAAATAAAGTAGCAGCGAATATTAAATAAAATCGATATTAACATAATTTAGTAGAAAAGAAAAATTAATTCAATGCTGACAAATATAAGAAATTGATAGTAAAGTAATTGATAGTAAGAAGTTGATAGTAAACAGCGAATCGAAAATGAATTTCATAGGTATTTCAACAGGAAAGAAAAATTATCTTAAAATAAGAAATTTAACGGGTAAATTAAAAATGACGAATTGTCAGATAATTAAGAAAACGATAAAAAAATAATTAATTAATGGGAAAAAGATTCAGTTGAAAGAAATGGTTTGTCACATATTTTTTTTTGACACACAAAAAGCTTGATAACTGATCCGTTCGTTCTCATACTATTTTTCTTGGATATATGTACGTGTTGCGAGTATTGCGTGAACGAGAAATTTCGCCCTCGGGAAGAAGAGGAAAGTTTGTTAGCTTTTACGCGGATGAAGGGTAATCATGGGACGTTTAAAACGCCCACGAAATCGGATTACGAGTTCCAAAGCGTTCTTCGTTTCGAATCTCGAAATAGTCCCACTTGCTACTTGCGTAACCGAGCGTTTCGTTTCCGAGTTTTTGTTATCTAACTTCGAGGGATTTACCAGCCTCTCAATTCAACAACGAGTGCATCGAACGAACGGGCAAAGATAATATCGTTGAGATTTTCGTTGAAACTTTTAGTAAAATAAATAAATAACATTTGGGGTAGAATCGTATTTATCGGTAATTATTATGATCGTATAGATTTTGTTTCATTTTGATAGGAATATCGCGAATTTCGGTGTTTAGCTAATCGTTTCCAATACAATTTTGTGATTTTGTAATTTTACTGCCTTTTTGATATATCGTTCGATCTTTACATATATCTCTTTTCTTTAGAATAGAAAGAAAAGAATTGTGAAAATTTTATTTCACTTGACTTTTTTTATATATATTTTTTAATCTTCTCTTTTTCAAGTTAAAGAGAAGAGTTTTTAGAATCTTCGACGTTTAAGGTACGCTGCAAGTTTCGAACTGAATTTTCCAATCCTTGAAACTAAGAACTTCTTTACATACAAGTCCAATCTCATTTTGTGCAACATTTAGGAATATTTCGCTTTATAAAATTTTAAAATTGCGGCACGTTGAAAGTTTTAAATTATATTTTGCGATCCTTGAATATTAGCACTCTTCAACATATAGCTTGATTCCATTCTACTTCATTTTTGGCGTGGCTCGCATTACGAAAACTCGAAAGTTAAGAGCGAAGAAACATTTAGAATGCAGGGGAAATTTTAAATTAAATTCTGCGACCTGTGATTTCTATTATTTCACGTATAGTTCGATTTTTCTCTGCGGCGCTTTCGAAATAAAATTTTCCAAATGAAAGCAAAAGGAAAAAAATATATTCAATATTCAATATTCAGAATGAAAATTTTTAAATTAAATTCCGCAATCCTCGAAACTTGATATTTTCTTTTCTACTTCTTTGTTATAAATATATTCGTTTTTCTTTATAATTTAATGGCAAATTAAAAATTACTTAACATTTAAAGCGCGTTGAATTAAATTCCCAATTCCCGTGCTTCCTGACACACGAATGAATCCGATTCCAATGTTTAAAAACTCCTTCTGAAGAAGAATTTAAAAGTCGAAAACTCAAAATTAAACTTCACGATCGCATTGTAGGTAATATTTTTCAGTAAATCATTACGCGAGGAAAATCTAGAACAAAAGAAGGAGAGAAGAACGTTGAATCTTTCAGTACTCTCAAACTCTCGGAGGCAGAGTTTTTTTCGAATAAAGAACGCCGGGAATCGATTTCACAAAACGTGGCGCATTGTCTAAATGGAGATTCTCGTTGAAGTTGCAAGGCATAATTCGGTGCTTCCGTGACGATGCACCTATCCCCCGTGCACCATTAATGGCCGCCGTGCAACTTCCTGCGGGGTTTCAACGCGTGAGTGGATCCCGCCGCTATTGTCCGCTCGCATCTCCAAGGATGAATGAAACTGTATCGCGCATAATTCAGCGTAATGGAAGGAGAAAACGGGACGGTAGAATGGGAACTGCTAGAATGAGTGCTTGGAATGAGCGAAAGGAAAAAGAATCACGATTATTCCGCGCAGTGCCATTCTCTCTTCTGCCGAGCTTACTCTGAAACTAACGCATTGGAAACCAATTTGAATTAACCGCCACATTAATTTCTTCTTGGAGAATAGTCCCGAAAAGAAGTGACGAGTTTTTTAATTGCTATCCAGAGATTCATACCTCGGGTCTTACGTTGGGCCGAAAAAAATATTTATTTCATATGCTATGTTGTTCTATGCACATACATCGATAGATGTGAAAGAGGAGTCTTGAAATTCCGTCATTTCTAAATTGGAAGATCAAAATTACCAGAATTTTTCCTTTATCATACGATTATCTCACATTATGTATCTTGATTCGGAAAATTTGGAAAATTTAGAGAATTTATGAAATTCAAAATTTCGAAACTCTGTAAAATGTATATGTTGTACAAAAACATCCGTCGTAGTGGTGAACGTGAATTTACACGGAAGAAATACTTTTCTTTCTTTCTTTATAAATTTCTTTATAAATTGTTTAAACAAAATATGAATATTTAATTAAATTGTTTAAACATTATAAATATTTGAAATAAATTTCTGCTGGGAAGAAATGGAATTGTATTTAGAATTACCATTTAGAACATTAATAAATTTCTATTTAAAATCGACCTCTTTAGTCATGTTCATAAATTTCATCTCGTTTGAAGGGAACTTTGGGCTTTAGAAACTAACTTCTATTGAGGAAAGTCTTTCAAATCGGCGATCCATCTCGATTTTATAAGTTTGACACCTTTCGGAGAGCCAGAAAGCAGACAAAAGTGGAGAGTAAAAAAAAGAAGATTGAAAGTGTGGGAAGGTGGGTACAATTGAAAAGAAGAGCTTAATTACCCCGAAGCAAGATTCTAGATGAACTACAGCACACAGTAGAAATAATCATGATACTTCAGGCTATCCTCAGGCTTAATGAGGTTTCGCACATAGGTTTCGAACTGTAGTATAATTTTACTTTGTGGTGGAATATGGAAAACACCATAATCGCGGTATGTGCCTATTGTTATAATTATGGTAAGGTAGGATTACGTGAATCATTTCAAAATCCAATTTCGAACATTGAATATGATAATCAAATTTCACTACGGTTTGATGTAATAACCATACTTTTAGTTTCGAACGTAAATAGATATTTATTTCAAATACAATTAAATATAAAGTGAAATAAATTTGAATAAATATTCAAAATTCCAATGAAAAGAGAAATTTAAAATTCTTAAAATTAATTAGAGTTTAGAATTTTCAATTTCATTTTGAATAAAATCGTAAGTGTATGTAGAAATTCACTCTACTTTGGGTGTTTCATGTATTTTTGCACGTTATGTGTATTTTTTTAATTTTGCAATAATTCCCACAGCAAAAGAAAAATGAAAACAAAAAATTAATCCGATCGATCTTATAATTTAGAAATAAAATGAAAATTCCGTACTTATTAGTGAGACCTCAATGTGAAAATTCAGAAAGAGCGGAGACAAGCAATTACTTGAAGAAAAAGATTCAATGAATAAATATAATTGAAAATTATTCTCAGTGTTGTTACAGTCTTTGTTTTATTCTTATGTAATAACTTTATTTGTACGAGTGTGGAAGTCTGTTTGCAACTCGACGTTCTATTTATGCAATGCAACAAAGTGTCTGTTCGTGTACAAGTTTGCAGCGAAACTGTTTACGGTTACAAGCACCTTTACGCTGATAGCAGAGCATGGCAACGTGTTCTCGCAAAGATGAACGTTCATAGACCAGTCTGGAAATGCCAGCAACCCCTGGGAGACTTGTTAGACTTTCTAGACGTTAGGCCGCCGTTTCGTTTCAGAAACTGCGCTAAATGGACCTTGGGGGAACATACGAAGCAATAAGATTTCCCGGTGTTTCCTTTTCGATGTAAGATCGGAGAATCCTTTTTCTGTAAATTTCCTGGAAAAGAAATCTCCACTCGTAAGAATAAAATGTAAATATAAGTGTTAAAGTTAACCTATTCAAATGTTTATTCGACCATTTAAGAGAGATTATAAAGATAGCGTGTGATATTAGAATTCAAATTTCATTTAATATGTTTATTTAATATGTTTATTTAAAAATTCACTTGACTTCATGCGATAATATTCAATTTCTTCTTTACCTCTTTTGTTCAACTCTCCGACCAATTCTGACTAATTCACGTATTTTCAATTAATACTTTTCTGTTCAAATTTTAAACGACCTTCTCCGAATCTTCTACATTCATAAAAGGTCTTCTACAAGTTAAATTATTAATTAGTTGGTTAATTAATCAATTAATTAAGAATAAAAGTACAGCGATGATGTAGGTCCTGTTTAATTGTATATGTACGTATTCGAATATCATGAGGTTTTTTAAATTACTTCTCTCATATAAAAATAACAAACGGAACAATGAATTAATTCATTCAGTTCGTATATCTTCTTGCATTTTATTCCTATGTCGCGAGTCTCGTGTCTAGTAAGGTTCATATATATTTAATTGTAATGCGTACAATACATTTCTCACTATGAGCATAAGAGCAGACGAGAAAATGAATTAGCATCGCTCAGTTCGCATGAATATCTTCCTGCATTTTACTCGTGCGTCGTGTACAACCGCTTTATGAACGACTCGGAGTGAAATAAACCGAGAAGAAAATGAATAACATATATGAATAACAGCGGTTGGATTTCACAGCGTTGGACAATGTCGAGTATATTCTCGTGACGTCACGTAATTATTTCCGCGAAGGAAAAGCTTACGCAGCCGGCAGAGACGCTCGAGGCAGTAACGCCTCATTAACGCTTTCCATAAATGACGCGATCCTTCGTCACGTGCCACCACTCGTTTCCACATCCCCTGTTTCGCTCGTTCATCCTCCCTTCTTTTTTGTTCTTGTTGCCATCCGGTCGCTCTCATGATTTTGTACGCCGTTCTGGCTTCACTCTGTTCATTCACGTATCAGAGAGTGAAATGAACATTCGTTGGTATCAAACTGTCATCTATTATAAAAAAAAAAAAAAAAAAAAAACGAAAAAGATTCAAAGCGCAAAAACGAAACTTTTTGCGATGTATAATTTCTGTAAGTTCGATTTTTGTATAATTCTTATGGGATTCGTTAAATTTGTGAAATGTGCCTCTTAAACTTTTTTGATTAATTGGTGAATCCGGATAACGAGTTCTGTCTTCTTGCGATAAATAATTTTGCAAGTCAAGCGGTACTAACATTCTGCGTAGTCTCTATATTTCTTTACGTCATCTTTATATTGAATACTTTAGAGCGGTAAATGAGTCCTATATCAGCACATGTTCGTTTCATTCTGATATAGCGCTGTACGTATCTATCGTAGAGACTAGTCCGATCTCTTTCTTTTTTTTTTTTTTTTTTAATTAAATGTTATAGTAATTCCTTTTGATTTTTTTAATAAAAGGATTTACACGGCAGTAATTTAGATGTGTCTCGACATAAAAGTACGAAAATTGAGAAAATTTGAGCAATTATTGAATGAAAATCCTCCTCGAACACAAAGAAGAACACGGAGGAATGATCCGGAAAAAAAGGAATTTCCTATCGGAATAATCGCGAAAGCAAAACCCGACAAATCAATGGTAAATTTATCCAAAGGTGGCAGCGAGTTCGTTTCTACGCTCATATACGTATCTCACGCGCCGTGTTTTTCCATACGTGAGCTCTCGCCGAAAGTAAAATTCTTACTTTCGAAGGGGTATAACTTCGCCAGTCGAAGAATCATGATTCACCGGGAGTCGCCCCTGGTTAAAAAATTAAATTTCACGTGGCGTGAAACACGCCAGGGAAAGCTCGCGATCGGTAAAGAGTGGGCGTACGAAAGGGTAGACAACCCCTTCTCGGACGTGGTACCGAGCTCTGGTTTCTAAGAACACACGCCAGCCACGTCACAGACGGAAAGCAATGCGCCAATAACGCATCGACTGGGTATCGTTCTGACGTGTTCATAATCTGAGCCGGCCAAGAACAATGGGACAAAGGTGGTGATCGATACGGGGGGGGGGAGAGCTAGTTGAGAGATAGCTGCCGGTGCCTGGTGCTTTTGCTCTTCAGAGGAGAGACCCCGAGACCATTTCGTGTTTCGTTTTCCATTTCCGCGGGGGACAATGCACCTTCATCGATGCTGGATCGAAGCCCCGATACGAATCGGGGCGCTGCCGATTTGAATGCAGCCCGAGACCTGCGCCAACTAGACTTTATTCCGTTCCATCGATCTCCACCGTTGTCACTGACAGCGATAGCAGAACCCAATATATCGTTATAATGTCTCATTGGAGTCAATTTGCTGGGAAATTTTCGAATAACCCTTCTCGTCCGCGCGTCCAACCGTTATCGTGTTACCATTACATATTATTGTTGTTAAATCGCAGACGTTTAGCGCGCCTTTATCAGAAATCAAAGCGTTGGACACAGAAGAACGGTCTCAGACATGATCATTACGATGATCGTTGTTATTATATGATTTTACTAACGTCTGACTAGATGGACTGGATGTTGTTATTTATATTGCAACGTTAAATATTATTACACAGGATTCGATTCTTTTTAACACATGCTCTTTAAACTTCATTTCTGTTGAATGATATGAACTTGAATGATACAAAGTGTTCAAATATTTTTTTGATTAATCGTAAATTATTTTACGATACTTGTAATGCAATTTTAAGGTGAAAATTGAAATAACTTAGCAGTATAAATGGATCTTGACAGAAAATATTAAATTTCTGTATTCTCAATCGATACAATAGGAATCGTAGATCTATAATTTAAACTCATTTCATTCATTAATATAGCGCAGATCTCGAATTGTAGAAATATTAAATTTTTTTTTAACGTTATAAACAATCTTGTAACAACTTTACACTTTTAAATGTTTGGAGATGTGTTTCGCTTCTTGAAGTGCAATTTAAAAATGCAAAAACATACAAATTGCACGTGATGTAAACAAGTCTGTCTCTGCCTATGTTCCATTTCTTTCGCTAAAAGTATGAACTGAAAGTATAAATTTATATGTATAATACAAGTTCAAGAGAGTGTCAAAAAAAAAAAAGGAGAAAAAGTGCTTCGAACGAACGGATCGAAGTATATCATTGTGCTTTCCGAATGTCAATGAAAGCACGATTCATTATGCAACAGCTGGAGAGTCACTTAACATTTAGCGAAATTAGTTTCACCCTAAATCGATCTCCGATTGGATCAGAATAAATTTCAACGTAAAATATTATATATTCACGATTGGCATTTTAGGCCTGCTGGAAATAAATTTCAAATTACTCGGTCGGAAGGCTAAGCATAGATTTAACGTGTACAACATTAAACTCACTGGGGGATATTCGATGGGGCAAGTGGAACGTGTCGCGAAACCACAGAGGATTTCTCCCCGGCTTGTAGATATTCTCCTGGCATTTCACTTATCGAATCGCCTCGTAAATAACCTGTGCTTTTCGCGCTTCTGTAAATCTGCTTCAGGAAATTGAATTTCAACCTTTAAAATCGGCGTCGAGTTTTTCGCTCCAAAATCGCCGCTTTCATTCAAGTATTTTTCTATATAGAAGTTGAAAATTAACTCTCGATGGAAATTTTCCTCCCGTTGAATATTTCAATTTTTCCAGTTATTTTAAGTTTTTAAAGTTTCTCTAGTGATCATACATAATCAAATGCGGATTCTTATACACTTGTGCAAAATATGGAGAAAATAATGTGCCTAATACAGTCCTCGTTAGGACATTTCATTGTAATTATATCTAAATCATATTTACATCGTACGCTGTGTTAAAAATATAAATTTCCACAAAACATCTGCAGTCTAATAATGACGATCAAGTTAACCGAAGCCTTCAACTCAGCTTAGCATTTTCCAACGCTCTTCGAAGTTCGACGAAATTCGACGAAAGTTCTTTTTATAATTAAACCCCCGGAAAGGAATTTCAACTTTTCTTAATTGGAACACCAGAGCGAGAGAACGGGGCGAAAGCTGGTAGCAAAAAAATGGGTTTCTTCCGGCAATCTGAACCATCCTCGACCAAGACTTTTTGAATGATCGCCGTCAGCGAAAGTTTAATTAAAGATCCATTAGCGTCCGTGACAACAGTGGTAATCGGTCTTTTTCTTGCGCGAAACTCTGCTCTTTCGATGCGAGTTTCTTATTTTTTTTTTTCTCTCTCTCTTAAAGGAGCACGACGAGGACGCGACACTCGTAGGATTTCCACGACAGCTGAGAGAAATGTAGTCAAACGTGGACGAAGGCATGCTCCGTGCTCGGTCTTTACAGCTGGTGGTAGTCTTTCAAGACTAGGGTCATCTATAACCCTAGCCATAGGTCGCCGATCGTTATCGACCTGTCAGTAGTGAATTTTTTAACGTACGGTGTCGGGTTGACTGACCGACTGTACAGATTGCGAGATTTCGCGTGCAGCTACACTCAACGGCTCATAAATATAATCCGTACATTTTGATCGATTCGTCGTGCGTTTTCGCCAAATGTAAAAAAACTGGTGGCGAATTAATGAATTGCAGTAGGAAAAGTTGAATAATTGCCGGCTAATGGGGCTGGCAATTCATGTACTACGATTATGTCTGATATTTTCCTCCGATTCGCGTGAAACTGAAGTAAATACTATATTCGGCAAGATACTGTTAAAGTATCTTTGGTGATTCTTAGTATTCAATTTTCAAAAATATATTTAAAGAAAAAATGAAACTTTGATAAGAAGAAATTGTAGTGAACAGTGTATTTTTTTTTTTAATTATTTTATATAGTTTTGCATTCTATTTAATTTTGCGCTTTAAAATGTCCAATAAATGCATAGAAATTCGTAATTGATTGATAACTGTAGTAATTTATGTTGGATCACTAAAATATTGGATACATAATTTTATTTTATTTTACACAGTACACAGTGATGAAATCAGTGATGAAATTAAACGAAGTTAAAAGTTTCAAAATTAAGTAATTCAACGATTTGATTTTATATAAAATCACACGAGACAAAAAACGAATAGGTTAATACACTATCCTGTATCTCATATTGAATCTGTATATTAAAAACCAGATAGATTAAAATACAGCTATTCCAATAGAGCTAACAGCAAATGCAAGAAATTGAAAAAATTTACAGTACAATAAAAAACACAAACTTTTATTTAAATATCCATCATTGAGATCTTTAAAAATTCGTCGTTTTCAGTATTTAAACTGTTAAGTGTAAAACATAACAAATTGATCAGTTTGACTATCATAATAGTTCCATTATTAATTATACGTGTACCATTGTATTTCTTCTATAGTAGTTCTATCATTAATTATACGTTTGAAACCATGGATCCCTATTATACGTCCATGTTCGAGTTAGGAAAGTCGATCTTTCTCTCTTGCATCCACTCGGAAAGGATAACATCGTTCCACTTCGCTCGAAAAAGTGTCATTCACTTTATCGAAGATAGTTCAACAGCGAAACCTACTAGCTGAGTTAGTGTCCGTGGAAAGAGGAGTTATACAAATAGTTCGCCACTTTACATAAATCATTTCATCGATTCTACGAAATTGCATTCTATTGTTCGCCACGTTTACGATTCATCTAACAAATGTAAGCGTAGCCACTCGACTGGTCTCCTCGAGAGAGAGAGAGAGAGAGAGAGAGACCCTGCTTCTTGAGATTGTTTGGATTCTTTTCAATTTCGTCTCTACTTAGTTCTATCTTGCTATTCGTGGTTTAACGAAATTCGCCAATAAATTTCCACGTGTATTTCGATAATCGTTTTAGTTTTAGTTTAGCATTGTTACGTAACCACCTTATGAAAGTCTCGGGACTATCGTGCTTCTATCGACTTCTCGAGTGCAGGCACTTCGAAACCACTCGAACTCGCGATTCGTTCGAAAATACCAAATACCAGCTGACTCGATGCACTCGGCCCCGGTAAACATTTGGATTTTAGAGTGTGCCAGCTTTTTGAAAAGTTTCCCCTCTGTTTTCATTGTTCTCGCGGAACATCAGGAATTTTCGTGAGTAAAGTTTGATCGTTCTTGAAACGAAGAAGAGTTTGGGATATTTATTAAACCCTCTTCCTTGTAATATCGAGATACGATCTTTCTGTTTTTGTTGGAAATAAATTATATCACAATCATTTACAGAAATTCAAATTGATCAGACCAGAATATACCTTTATTATGTTGTTTCAATTTTACAATTATATTCTATATTTTAACTTTATAATTCCATACGATGATTCTGTATGTATAATTAAATGGACATGTAATTATTATAATATTTTATATTCTGTGTTCCGTATAATAATTTTATATACGTATAATTATATTCACTATATACTTACATCAATATATATATATATATATATATACCAGTTATATTCTTAATTCTTCAGAGATTCTTCTGAAGAAATTTAACTTTATTAAAAATTGATTTTCAGTTCTTAATTCAACACAGAATTAAATGTAAACTCCAGTTATTAAATTAAAATTGAAAGTAAGTTAACACTAAAGGGTTAATTACAACATATTTTCCTCAAAATATGAATATGCATAAAAATCGCGCGATCTAATTATCAGAAACGGAGAAACTAGGCTGACGATCCAATGCAATTCAACCTGGTTCGATTTCTTTCGTGCTTGGAAGTGACTGCTGCGCTCATTTTCCACGTGGAAACGAACGTGGAAAAAAGCTCTGGCTTGGATGAAAAAGAGGGAAAAGAGGTATTGTCTTGCGTGGATGCCCGAACCACGTTGCATTGCAACACGATTCTCTGTGGTTGACAAAATGAAGGAAGAAGCTAGCCACCAGCTTTATAGAAATGTCTCTTTGTTGTCTCGACGAATTGGAATGTCTCCGATACCAACAGGATACGTTCGAGTTTCATATAGAAAACTTTTGATTTCCTTGATGTTTCCCGATAGCGATATAGGAAGAGGGGGAGATTTATTGAAATTGAATTGAATTCATTTCTTTTTATTATGTTCAGAAATATCTATCGTAACTACATGTAAATAATAACTACGGATCAACTAAAATATCTATGATAAATACAACAGTAATCATTGGTTTAATGTGATGTGACTAATATAAATAATATAATATAACACGATATGATAAATCATCTATTGTACATTCGTGGAATTAAACATTTCAAATATCGTGTCAATAATGATTTTAAAAAAATCAGTTTTCGATCATTTTGAGAGTTCATATGTTTCGAAGATTGAAGGAGTTTTAACATGCATTGTCAAATAAGATTACAGATATCGACTCTTCTTATTTATAAACATCTTGTAAAAGCGATAGAATGTTTTCAATTTTCTTGATCATCCAGTAAAATCATTCTCACTTTCGAAAATCAAAGGATTTCTCTGGCATACATACAGATTTATTCAGACAAAATCATAGGTATTTCTCTTCTGATTCATAAAACATTCTTCTAAAAGGCTGCATAGTTTTTGAATATTTCTGGTCCAGTAAAATCAGAGCAAGCGAAGGAAAAACTCGAGGCGGTATTGGAGATCAGCCAGCTTCGCTCTCCTCTCTTTCTTTTTTTCTCTCACTTTTCGTCCTTATTGCGCTTCCGTAGCCGATTTATGAAATGTTTAACGCAATTACCCCCTCGCCCGGGGCAGTCTTCTTCTGCAACCTTTCGATCGATTGTCTAAAAATAAGAAATAAGAAGACGCCCTTGGAATTTCCATGTTTCGAAGGTGCCTCAGAAATGACAGTGAAATTGCAGGCCATTTTGTCTCGCGTCGCTATCCGTGGTCGTAAAAGAGGGAAACTGCGCCTTCGATGGTACACAGTGAACTTTATCGTAATCCTTCGCCATTTATAACGTGAACCATTAAATAATTCTTTTCTATATATCTATATATATCTATCAATGTTTTTTTATTTCTTTCTGTGGTTATCTTTTGCAAGAATACTTTTAATGTTTCTTGAATTCTTTCAGGAAATAATTTCTTAACTAATAACACTGGTGAACATTGAAGAATTGCAAGTCACAAAACTTAATTTCTAAACTTCATTTATCACAGTAATACAGAAGGGATTACGAACATCTGTGCCTTGTACGAAGTAAAATATAATAACAATGTTAGTTCGACCGTGCAAGAGAACACTACAGTTTTTTTGGAACTTACATTTCATTCTTTCTTCTCTGAACTTCGTACATCTTTCATTTCTAGTACAGTTAAACTTTTGTAAAATATTTCAGGCCATTTTTTTCATAATATCGTCCAATTTCCTTCCGCAGAACGGAAACGAAATTATTCCATAATATTTCTCATCAATTTCTGTAGAAATTGAGGAAACCAGGTTTATGAGAAATCACACTGAACTTACAGTTTCTTTAATTTCATCCAGTGATGAGCTGCTTGGGATTTTCGCTTCTTTCGCTTCTCTATGAGCTTTTACTCAAAGAATTCAGGTCTGTTCGTTTGGTTCATCCAAACTTCTCATCATTTCCCTATGTATCCAGTCGCGTTCCTCGCGAAAGGTGTTTGCGCATTCGTTCTTAGATAAAATTGCCCTCTGACCCTAGAATTCACGGCAAATCCCATTAAAACATCAGGCGTCCACCTGCAAGCTACCTGGATGTTAGGGTGCCATTTTGGACATCGACTTGCGGGGAATCCCAAAGGATTTGTCACAGATTCCGCGTACAACATCCACGCTCTATTATGCCCACAGACGACTAGAAAAAAACAACGATTCGTCAATAGAAATTAGATTATAACTATATAGAACTGTATGGTGAAGTCGCGAGATAATGTTCTAATTCTAGTATGAATACTTATTACTATATTCTTTTTTGATTTTTTTGGTAAAAATATCATGGAATTGCACCGTATCTCTATTTTCGGACAGTTTTGTTATATTATTGTTATAATAAAGAAATGGAAATTCACGAATAAAATTGTATCGTTGAATGCAAGACTGTTTATAATATTAAAATTTGATATCTTTTCTTCGTATTTAGTTTCGTTAATACCATTCAAATTATTCTATAATGTATCAACGAATGAAATGCGTATATATATATATATCAATGAATAAATGAAATTTTAATTGTAGTCTTCTGAATTTTTCACTATAACGTATAACGTGGTGATTTGCAGAAGGAATGTGTTATTATTCGCTTAATATGAAATGTTTGAAGAAGATATTAAAACAATATTGTAATAAAAAATTAATTCTTTCGTTGATTATTTATTGTACTATGTATTGTACTATAATTTCATTTTTCTGGTTTCTTGTAACAAGTCTCTTCGTAATCACGGAATCACTAATGATCATCCGTTAATTAATATTTGATTTGAATATATTGCATCTTTAAAAGTTGAGAAGATTTGTTGAAACTTCGAAGACACTGCGGTGAGGTTTAACACGTGTAAGAAAGAACGTGAACAATAATTTATCGTAATATTACAAATGCTTTGATCCCTTGAAACTTCATATATCTCTAAGATCTACGTAGTCAAAGAAATGAAACGAAAAATTAATTAAATTTTCTGCCGATATTAAAAAAGTGGAATTTGACAATATAAAATTGATTGAGAAGTATTGCATCCAACAGTACGATTATTTATACGTTCAAAATTTTAATTTCTAGAAGTATAATAAAAAAAATATGTATAACATAATAACTTCTAAAAGATACGAGTCCATACTATACTGGTTGATGAGCCTCGACATGCTTCTCCGGATCACGCTCTCCAAATTGCACCCAGGTTGAACAGGTGTGCCACCGTTCGGATAAAAGTCCGCGTGCCCCAAAGGACTCAGGAAACCAAAATTCCCGCCATCAGTGTGAATCACGTCTACGAACATCGCGTCGCTCCTCGTCAGATGTCCATCTTTGCCTGTGTTCATGTAAAGGGGATAAGCTGCATCCAGTCCCGTGATCCTTCCAATCTTAAATTGGAAAATGCCGGTTAATTTTGGATACGTGTCGCGCGTTTGTTACGCTCTTCGATACCTTTCGCGGCGCAAGAGCTTTCCCCATGAAACCGGCGATCTCAGCCCCCAAGCTGAAACCAATTACGTGCAAGTTGGCCAGGGACACAGCCCTCTGAGCGTCCAGCCAGTTCACCAGACGCGCGACCTGAGGTCCCACTATTCTCGTGTTTCGAACCGCTGTCACGTACCATGGCAGTCCGGCTAGCTTGGCCCAGTTCACCAGTATTAGATTGTACTCGCCTCGTTTCAGATAAACTGAAAGACGTTTCGTAACTTTTCAGGCGACGGAAACACAGTTTTGTCGTCGAGGGGACGGAAAATATGGGACAGGAACGAAAGATAATAAGCGATTAGAATTATTTGCGATATTGATATCTTTTTTTTTTTTTCATATAATTAGAATTCAATGAGATTTTGGATAAGAATTTCCTGTTTTCACTAATCTCGTTTTAGATACGCTAAAAGGTGTCTTGTAATTCTTCTGACTATATGTTTCTTTTTTTTCTTTTTTCTTCTTTCGAAGAAATCTTCAACTTTGGAAATATTCTTTTAAATGAAAAGAATACTTAATTCAGGGTGTCATCATAAAATATGTGACATCTGGATATTAAATTAATGGACGAAATGTATGTACATGAATGTCGTTCGATGCTAGTTTCTCAAGCAGCACTTTATGTTAGAAATCTTGTCCTTCTTCTCTATGTCATTCACACTTTATGCTTCATGTTCCGAGATCGACAAATTAAAACGAATGATTAGATTAGATTTCAATTATTAAGAAAATTATTAAAAAGCTGTCGGTAAAATAGACAGAATGTTTCAGCAAGTGAACCTTAAACGATATGATACTTTTTCATTGCCTTCATATTTAGAATCCTTACAAATATTCACGCTGTACTACTATATTGAGAATGTTCGTTCATTTCTCACAAATTCCAACAGTCTATCCAAATTTATTCTAACAGTTAGTAAATGAAACGAGTTTTCTTTAATTATTTCCAGAAAAAATATAATGTATAATTACTACTACGCGCGTGCGTAATTTCCATAAAGAAAAAAAAAATGTAAAGAAAAGCAACGATCATTCAGCAGCGAAATTCAGTTCAAGTTCAAGTGTGCCCCCTTCAGTCGCCATTTTCGGCATGAAAACGAGTAGGCAAACGCCAGAAAGTTTCTCAACGATTTGGAAACTTGTCTGTGGCCAGTACGGTGGAGTTGGTCGTTGAAAGGGAGGAAAGCGAATGTCACAGTCGGGGCCCGGAAATATGGATCCCGCGTGCACGGCGAAGTTTCCATAGTGAAAGGCTGAACTTTCGAGAGATCCGCGATTCATCATCCTGTCAAAATGTCTCGCGATCGCTTCTCCGCTTGATTCTTGTAACTACTAATGTCGTCAGCCTAGTTCTATCAGTTTCCGTCTACTGGCTGTGTCTTGGCAAATCTGATAACATATAGATGTCGGGTGTTCTCCGTAGATTCAAAAATTCTACGTCTGCCAAAGGAGACAGTTCCGTGATCGACAGTGCTAAATGGCTCAAATTTTCGTTGTAACAAAGTAATTGTTAAATGGGATCAAGATGGTGTGTACGATTGTCTGAGTTGGAATCTGTTGGAATTCAATTTTGTAGTCTGGTTAGAATAATTAAGCTTGTTCGTATGTCACGAGTGAACTGTCAACTTTTGCGTATTTATGAGAAGTTTTGAAATGCGAGATCACAAGTATAATTTCATAATTAGTGAAAAACAATTTTCCGCCGAGATTCCGTTTCTTCAATTACATAAGCGACACTGTGTCAATGTTTAATTTAATAATTAAGAGAATACTACTATATATTTCAGGTGCCAGAAGAATAAACATTAAAAATTAAGTATCAATTCTATATTGAAGTTATATAAATTAGTTAAAATATTATGTAATACAATAATATTATTTCTATTTTTTCCACTTGTGCAGAGCTGTAAAAACGACGAGTTTTGTGGATTTTATTATTGTTATTTTTCTGAATTTAATCAAAAAATGAAAAATCATTCGACCTACTGTATACACTTTATCGCAATAAGAGTAACATTTGTGACTTTTTCTGAACTTTTTCAAACACTAAATTTCGTGAATCTTTGAATTCTGAAATATAATTTAATCGTCGTAAGGTAATTTAATTTCACCTTAATAAGTAAGCATGCGTCATTGAACATCTCAGCACAGGAACAGGTTAAATCGAACGAGAAACTCCGTGAGATGAATGATTTAATTAAAAATGATTCGTGGTTGTAACACGTGCGAAGCTAGTAACTTGAACAGTACCGTCTTTTATTGCCGTGGCACTTCCTGACGTCGCACTCTCGCTGTATCCGTGAATGAAAATTACTGTTGGATATCTGTCGTTGAAATAACTCTTCCGCAAGGAATACGGGTCTGAAATATTCAACGTCGTCCCGCAAGTTGGATTCCTCCTACAGTACAAGAGAGAACAATAATTTTAGAATTCAGATAAACGTATTACTCTTCTGTAACTGACATTTTTCATTTCAGTTCTGCAATTGTTACCTAGACTTTCATGATGGCATGATCTAGCCACTGAGTAATACGTACTCCGTGTCTAATAATTTAATTGAATAATTTTCCATTTTTATCCTATTTAGTTAAATCGCCGAATTAAAATTTGCGTGAATTTGTGATGAAACCTGGTGATAAGTAATTTAATTTTTTATTTAGTAATATTTTAAAATAAAAAGTTTGTGAATTCGTAAAATCTGGTGACTCTGTCGCTATTGAAATTTGCAAAATCGTTAGAAATTTTATCATTAGTTTAATAACTAAGGTGCTCTTTAATAAAAGAGGCGTCCGTCGCCAATAGATATCTTCAAGTTTTTTTCTAAAAGCGATGCTTGGAAATTCGATCGTAAACGTACCTGGTGAAAAGCAGGTACTCTATATCTCGATCCACGTCGATCGGACAGCAATAAGAACAGGTACCGGCTGGAAACGGTGTGACAAGCAATGGATTCTCACCTGGTGACAGAAAACTAGTGTAACTTGGAATGTTCGTCGTTGTTCTTGCATGACGACGCTTAGTCTCGACGCTTAGTTTGTCATTGAACTTGAAAATGGACACGTGATGTCGTGTGCATTGCCGATTCTCTTATTCTGTAACACTTTTCCCTCAAAGCCCTGTTCTTTCACCAAAGAGATTTATATCACGTTATTACGTGATTTGTAAGAACGACTAAAACGGCGAAATATAATAATAATTAGAAATTAATCATTTAGATTTCGAAGAATACGAAAGTCCATTTTCCTTTCAGAGTTCTTTCATGTAGCTTTCATGTTTCAAATTTTCAAGTTTTTATAAATTCACGTTTACGGTGATATTCCGATATTATCAAAATTTATCACTTCACGCATTCACTGTGAAATTTCATAAAACTTCAAGGTACAAATAAACAGGAGTAAAGCATCTTTTATATTTTTCATGAAATTTATTGGCGAATAGTAAGCGTTGCGATAAAATAAATAAAATAAATAAAATTTTATGAAGAAAATATAGTAGCAATTTTATCAGCGTGTTATTATTATTACTGTACAGTGGTAATACTAGTACTATAGCAATAAAACAATGGTTACAAAAGTATCTAATAATTGTAACGTAAAATTAACATTATAATACTGCTATAGTAGTAATTTATGGAAAAAAAAAACAAAAACAGACATTTAACTCTTTGAACATTTAATCCATATTAAAGTATCGTGCAGATAATCTTACAATCGGTACTGAAATAATTGATTTATCTATTCAAAGTTCGAAGAGGATAACACATCATTTGATCGAATAAATGGATCAAATGATGCATCATGCATGCACATTGCGAATATATTCTCAATTTGTTCGGTAAACACTCGGTGATTTTGTCAAAGAATATTCCTTCCAATGTATCAATAAATGTTTTTACCGTGACGGATGCTGAAACTCTTCGTTCGAAGGAATCAAGGAATCAAGGCGAGAGCAATTTTATTGCACGTTCGCTACCATCGTGAATAATCTATGCTTCGAAAAGTCCTACGTTGAACTCAGACAAACATTCATCGTGCGGCGGGGTCCGTTTTCCGATAAAAATTTAATCGCCAACGAGCACGATAGCGTATCACGCGACAGATCGGCTCGTAGACGAAGACGGCGAGCAGAAACACACACGTTTGTCGTTTGTCCTCGGCCGAAATTACGGACGCGACGTGTAACTGACGCCTGGCAAAATTTACCAGGCCATAAACGCCGTTGCTGATTTACGTTCCGCTCGCGCGCAGAATTCCGGCTCGCAACGGCTGCGCGCGGACGGTTCGCGTTTATGGTTTCCACTCAAGTATTAAACCGCACTGTCACCGTATTGTGGACGCGACGTTTCCTTCCTTTCGCTTAATGAAACAGTGGTAGATTTCGCCGCTGGATATGAGAAATTCATGGCCAATGTGATTTAGAATATTGTTGATTAGATGATTAAATACATATATATTCAGTATTGGTTTGTAACATCGTTGAGCAAAGAACTTCGCATTCATCTACAGCGAACTACGCTCTTTTTCACCGATTATGTTTCGTTTGTTAAGGACATAAATGTCTAGGAGAAGGTATATGCAGCGAATGATGTGTGGAATAAATGATATGGTGAAAGCATATACCGAATTTTGAATGTTATTATTTTTTTAATTTATGGCTAATTTAAAACTGAAGGAAGCAGTTTAGATTCTTCTTTATTTCTAATTCATTTTTATTTGATTATTACACGACGTATTTAATAGTAATCTAAGATATGTTTTCTTGGTCAAAATCTCAATTTTCGGTAATTAATTTTGATGCTCTTTTGGTAATATTATTAATATAGATTTTCAATTCGAAATTTACTTGGCACACGTGTGCTCGATAAATTATCAAGTTTAATTAATCTGGGGACTTTCTTGTAAAATGAAATCTTAAATCATAGTTACAGATTTATTTGCATACGATTATCCTATCTTATTCAGTTCAGAATGAACCAAGTGCAACTAGACATGCTTGAATTTTCTCGAGAACAAAGCCTCCACAAATGAAAAGAAATCGCCATAGTAATTATCTAGTTGATTATCTAAGAAACAGGCAATCGATAATTTTTTACAAAATCCGACACGCGATGTTTAACATCGACAAAGATTTCTTCGACGACGGTGAAAGTGTTCGAAAGTGTAAATAGAAGTTAATCAACCGCAGGTATTATTGTAGCGCGACCATAAACAGAAGTGTGAAGAATCGAGCGAGACGGAATCGTTTCGAGGAAGCCAGATTACTGTCGTAACAATCGATTAGTAACAGTGTTAATTTAACACGGTGACACGATGGCTCGATAACCGTGATCTTGCTGTAACGCGAATTTATTTACTACGATCATGCCGCGACGATATCGTAATAATTAGGTTTCATTAATATATCGATAAGATTTTAGTAACAGTATCTGAGAAAGCTAGCGCACAGCACGCACTAGTTAACACTACTAATTTATGATAATGCAATTCTCGTTGAATCTCGTGCAACTTGTTCGTAACGCTTTTCAAAGTTCAGAGTGAAAGTACGTGTAACATGTTGTTGTTAATCGGTGAATAAATCACTTGTAATTACTTTCCGAGGAGTTCTCCATTTCGACGTGATGATTGTAATAGAATTTATAGACTTAATCTCAGTATTCAATAACTCTGGTGATATTTACGCGAGTAATCATTCTTTTCTTCGAATATAATTCACTTGGATATTAATTAATTTCGCGAAGGAAATTATTCTTGTATTCGAGGGTATTCAATTTGAATATTAAATGATTATAATGATATTTACGAAATAAATTATTATATAAAAGCAATTATTATTTAGTTAATACAGTGTGCGTTCATTTTTGATAATATTAACGTTGAATTAATGTCCTTTTCTGTCATCAAAATATGTATAACATTTGACGATTAATAATGTCAATACTGCCTTTCAAAATTCAGCTTACTGTTAGTCACTTCACAATATGCTAACTGTTGAAAATACTTTGTACAACAAAAAAGATGTCCACGTACCTTCAAGAAATGTTGAAAATACGGTCTACGAATAAACAAACTTTTGGCGCGCATAAGGGTGAAAAATTTCCACAAGCCACAGGGTCGGAGCCCTGTCCGTGAAAAGAAGCATTCAGGGATTTTTAACGAAAAGCTTTTTAACGAAAATGGGTCGGCTAAGGTGATCCGCCGAAAATTCAAATAGAGGCCATTATTCGCTTCCTTCGTTCCGAATACGCGCGCATTACAAACGTACTTCTCTTGGAAACAATGGAGAAAGAACAAGCATTTTCTGCTGCTTTCACCGATCCCGTTCCCAACGAAACACAGAACTAATTAATTGCTTGTGAAATTAATCGATGAAGGAATTCACTCGCAACGATTTCGTTGAATGCACGCGACGTTCAACGTGTCAATAGTAATTTAAAAAAGAAAAAAAGAAAAACCACACGTTCGAGGATCAACGAAAGGAAATTATTAATAACTGAACGAATCGGTTGTTACCTTTTCTGACAACGATTATGCGGCACAACAAGGAAGTTAGAAGCAATGGCACCATGTCGATAAACGAGAAGCTCGAAGCGAAAGAACTATTTAAAAAACAAGATTCCCGCCGGCAGTAGCTGTAAAAGCAAACTGAACAGAAATCGAGAGTCGGGATCTGTAGCACCTTGGATCGAGGATCTCGAGCATGACGCAAGTTTCTTTTTCCATCGATTTTAGACAATTTCTTCTGTTCTGGACCATTAATGTTTGTCGTATAATTCAAGGTAGTCAGGTTTCCGCCTGGAGCGTTGTTTTTTAGAATTTTTGTTTGCGAAACAAAATGCTGAATTATTCTTTGGAATTTTTCTTACAAAGGCATTCGTACAAGTTTCTGGTATTCAATGTATATTTCAGGAATCTTCACTGTTGTTTCAAGATGGAAATAATCAAGATTTTGGCAATTATTCGTTGAAGAAATACTGCACGCACTACTAGAGCTAGAATTAAGAGAGGAGAATTTGAAAAATGTAGAAAATAATGGCACCCTTTAAAATAATCACAAAGAAATGAAATAGAGAATTATTTTACGTACTAAATATTATATTGTATACAATTGTGTTATAAAGTATATTACAGATGTATATGATGTTTTGGACATTTTTGGTATATTTTATTTATTTTACAGTTTGTATTTTATTTCTATTTATTTTGCGTATATTTTATTCCACGGTTCCAAGCAAGATCGATAATAGCAATAGCGTTTAGATATGAGTTCGATAAATTGGTTGCTTCGCAAATATTCCACCGGGATGAGAAAATATCTACGAAGAGTATCGTTTGATCGATTTGCTATACGTGCTATAACAATTACTCAGAAAATCGGAAACAAATAAATTGCTAGCTAATCGAATGCCTGATGGACTTCTTGGCTCTGATGGAAACGATTGCAAATTCACTGGCGATCGACTGGCTGTATCGAATTGAAATTGCGCAATTTCCTCGATGTAATTCCATTATCGTGACGACATAGGATTTTGAGCAGTTTAGTCGATTGTGGTGATTACACGCTACGAACTGTACTTCTAACAAATGGCAAAACTAGCGGAAAGAACAATAACCAGCGATGAGATCAAGTATACTGCGCACAAGTTTGAATTTGATTATAAAGTTTCGAATATTTTATACTTGTGAGTACTTCGAATAAGTACTTTGATAAATTCGTTCGTAAATTAACTTATTATACACGTTAAAATTATTATATGATTTAGCAAAATTGTTATCTTTCATTTTTCACAGAGTTTTGATGCAAACTTATCTTTGATTATATGTTCTATATTCTTCATATTTTTTAACGATTAGTTAATTTTTTCTAATTTTTAATAAAGTATAATAATTATTCTTATCGTTACTTGATTAATAGAACTTTCTACTAGCATTTCGATCATAAAGTTAATAATTTAACGATAACTTTTTATTTATTATCTTGACCTGGAGAAAAGATGAAATATTTGTACATAATATCTCACATAAGTTATTTAGAAGCAAAATCGATCAACTCCATTTTCTGGAAATTTCAAATTAATGCTTAATGTTTCAAAAAAAAAAAGGAAACAACTAATTTTCGTGTGGGTCGTATAAATTTTTACCTTTTAGAATTTGTGTACGACATTCACAAGTTTCAATATTTCCTAACGTCAAGATAATTGCAATGAAATTCCAATAAGAATATTGTATAAATATTAAAACAGAGAATAATATTATAACTCAATTTTTATGCGTCAATGCAGAAAAGCAGCATGAAACATCAAAAAGAGAATACTTTTTACTATGATGGAAATAAATTTTTGCCTACCGATTTCTAATAAATCTTCAGCAGATGAAACGAACCTCTATTCAACCTCTAATTCCGCTAAATCTACGCGGGATTTCACGCTTCGATCGCAAACCAAATTCTTCGTATCGAAATTAATTTGAAATCCTGAATACATTGAACTCGAGTCCATCAATAGGATAACAATAAATAAAGTAGATTGAAACGTGCACTGAAATCTCGCTGTCGGTAAACCGGATATTAAAAATTGACGAAATTTCCGATATGTACAAATAGCGGACGATTTCGCTGTTTGATCGTTCTTACAAAACGAGGAACATAAAACTCGACAGCGACTGTCGCAGAGGTTTTCATTCGATGTCGGATGATCCTGCTAGAGGACCGTCCGGTTGTTCCGCACGTACGTGTATCTGGGTCAGGGTGCTTTCCAGATATTAGGGGGATGATGCGCAAAATATCCCCACCACCGTGCAACATTGGTACAGCAACTTTTCACTGTGACGCACTAGCTGTGAACCATCTTGAATCACGGCTTGCCTAATTTTCTATTTAAATCACTCGCTAAAGATCACTCCTTTCAATCCACATCCCAACAGTTTTTCTTCTCTCTCTCTCTTTTCTTTTTTTTTTTTTTTGCTTTTCTCTCCTTTTCGGAAATCTCAATTCAGACGATCGAGTGTTTTAGAAACGACTGTTTCATTTGTTGGGAGAAATACGAACGAGTTGTTTCTATAAATTTACCCATCGCAAGGAGATAGTGTAAATAATTGTTTTACAAGTTTTCAGTTTTTATAATTATTAATAGAACAAGTAAATTACTTTTTATATTTGTTACAAGAAGATGGTACTAAATAATTAGTGATAATAATTGTTTAGTTAAATAGTTGAATCGTGTATTGTGAAACTTTTATTCATTTTATAAGCGATTCGTTTCACTCATATCATAAATAACTCATTTTGCAATTTTCATATAAAAAAACATTTCATATAAAAAACATAGTTTTTCAATAGCTAAAAAGTAAGTTGCAATAGTAAAAGGAAACTGATAAAGATATAACATCGATCGATTTATAAAACAACAGTAGCCGTGCAATAATAGAACCGGAACTATTGTTAAAGTACTATATCATAGTTGTTTGACCTTCTACGAAAATGTCCAACCTTTCAACTTGTCTGTTCGAAAGGGAAAAAATCAATTTCTCGTTTATTGTTAATCTGTTGCTTTATATAAAATCTCTGCATGGATTTCTAATGAATTCTCTGCTAACAAGTATATATTTTTGTTTCAGGACAAGCTGTTAACGAAGCTGGAAAAGAACGAACCGGAATTAGCGTCCTCTCAGGAAGACGAGGTGAGCGAGCAATTTTCCTCAATTACAACCTAACGTGTTCTTAAATTGTAATAGCAGAGAGTAATTAGTTCGGTGTTTAAAGAAATATTTATTTTCTGAGAATTTCTTTACTTTAATGAACGATATTATTTTGTGAAAATTCCATTTGTCTTATGATTAGATATATTTAATATTAGAACAGAGATTAATCGAATTAATGTGTATATGACTGATATCACTCGTATATAATTGTTATCCAATTTTTTTGAAAATCTATAAACTACTAAACTACTAATTTTCATGATTACAGTAAATTTGGTTTTTTATATAGTTCATGTTCCAGAATCATATCGCTTAATTAATTTTTGTCCATTAATATCGAATATACATGCATTGTCATTCAGTGTGCACAAAGTTATTTTTTAAATATAATTCACTTATTTTTTATGTAATTGTATTTTTGACATCTATTTTGTCAACTGTAGCTCATACTACAGTGAAAGGGAAAAGAAAATTGCAGTGCTTATTAATCCACAGACTTCCCTCTGACCAATCGATGTTTGAACGATCCTCAATCCTCTCGATAGTTAGCCATAAAAATCAAATATTTCCATTCATTGAAAAGCCATGGAGTGGTAAATTACCACTTAATCGCGGCGTAGAACGAAAGAGATTTGCCACGGAATGGCGAGGTGGTCCTCGATTTAATTAACACCACGAAAACACTCTCCTGCCAATGTAGACAAGGTCAGCTGCATTTTCCAACGCGCTCCCCTTCGTCTTTCTCTTCGTGATTCGTCGAGGTAACCTCGTTACTTTCTTCCTTGCTGGCGAGGGACGAGGCATAATCAAGCCTAATTCGTCATTTCGTCGGAAGGAGAGGCGATGATTGGCGAGGGAATGAGATTTTTACGGTACACCCGCGACAAGAGAACTGAGTAAAAAGAAATCGAGTCTCGTTTTCGATGTCACTGCGAGGAAAAAGCTTCATTGAATCAACGAGATCTCTCTTTACGGAGAGATGCCTCTTTACGGAGACTGATCGTCGAGGATCTGGATTAATTTCAACTTGTTTGAACCGATTGGAAAGTTCTGTCGTGACGCTTTCTCTCTCTTTCTCTCGTGTATTTATCATCTCGTTTGAAGACTTTCAATTGAAACTGTAATTTATTTATTTTTGGCAATGGTTAATTTGATGATATTGAATTTGGCGATCGGAGGTTATGAAATTACAAATGCGCAGAAAGAGCGTGGATAATTTTGTTGTTTATTTGAAACTGTTGAATTGGTACAATTTATTTTCGAAATGTAATATACGACAAACAGATTGATATCAGCAAGTGTCAGAAACAGTTGAGTTTCATTACAGTTATTGAGATTTTGCTTTTAATACACACAATCAGACAATGCATTCATATGAAACGTTTAAAATGCTTTGTAAAAGACATGTAATACATTCATTAAAATTCGTACGAATGTTCGTTGCAAATGATATTAAATAAAAATTCGTAGTCCGTTTAAATTTTCACGGAACTTTTTCACACGAGAAGTGCTCAATATTTTAATTCAAGACAACGGAGATATTAACACGAGAAGAGAAATATTCCGATGAGAAAGAAAAAAATAATCAAAAATTCAACGGCAGTGTGAAATAAATGAATTATTCATTTCGAAAGTCATTTAATAAAAATTCCCTTCTCGTCGACGAACGAAAACGACAGAATTTTCCAGCCTCGCAAACTTCCAGTATCGAACTCAATTTCACTTCGAATAACCCACGTTTTCAACCCCCCCCCGTGTCTACGTAAGTCGCGAGGTGAACGAACGTGAACTATTTTAAAGGGAGTGAGAAAAAAAAGAAAAAAAAAAAGAATTCACGCGAGAGAAAAAGTTCAGAAACGCCTGTAGTTTCGTGGCTGGCCTCGATCTTAAAAAACGAAATCCGCGTTATTTTCAACCTGGTGATGGTTATTTTCAATGACGGTGGAAGAATCGGTTAGAGGGGAGGGAGAGGAGGAGAAGACGGGCAGGTACAGTGACCCAGAAAGAAATTAATACACCAAACGAGCGACGACACACAGAGGGGTTGCAGAAGGGAATTTTCGACGGTCAAATGGACGTTCTCTGTTGCATAGAGAAAGAAAGTGGCCTTTCTGCCTGTTCGAAAGACAGCCACTGGTCCAGAAAAGTTGCAATTTCCGAGCGAATAGGCCGCTCAATGGGTTGAAAAAGTCGATTAACGAAGCTGACAAAGTGGTTGCCACGATCCTGCGACTCCTGACGTGTTCGTCCACCCTCGAGCAGGCTATTAATATTCCAATTTAATCGACGCTTCATTTAATTACGTTCGTTACAATGTTCCGTGTCTGCAAAGGCAGGACTTGGCCGAAGCAAACAGGATTGTTTCACTGATGATTATAATCGAAGTGTTTATGTAACTAGACTGTATATTTTTAGAAATAAAATTTAGAAACTATTTTCGAGCCTGGATAGAAAATTGTTTTCTGTACCAATTATTACGTAGAGTACCGTCTCTTATATATTTTTATATCCATTCTGTGCGTTTATGCAACTTCAAATACAATGCACACAATCAGTCAGGAAAAATTTAGATAAATATTTCAATAAAAATTTTAATTAACGAAAATTTAACAAAATTTTCTTCTGCAAAATATACATAAAAATATCTTGTATATTTATATTTAGCAAGATCTAATACATTGAGGTCTAATATACATTTACAACGATATCTGAAAATCTCCCAACATCAATCTTATCATAAACAATTATATTAAATCACCGTTGTATATTTCGTGATTATGTGAAGAAAAACTAACTTGCAACTTGCGTCTTACGACAGGAAACATGTTTGCATCAAAAACAAAAAAAAAAAAAATAAAATAAAATAAAGCAAAGAGAGAAAAAGAATTATATAATTTGACGCTAGTAGTCGGACTTTGTTATTGTCGGCGAGCAAATTGATTTCCTCTGTGAGAGAAGATAACTATCGTGATTATTAAAGGTCGTGTTAAATAAACGATTCGACAAACGATAACATTCGGACAGGCGACGATAATTATCATTTGTGCGCCTCGGTTCCGGTATAATATCTTTCAAAGCAACGTACACGGAGGATTCTTCCATTATTTCCGGCTGCGATCGTGACAAACGTAAGGAAAATAAAAATATACAAAATCGTATGCCTGTGCGGGAAAACAAGCGAAACAATGAAGGCAAGCTGATAATGACAACCAGTCATGATTTCCTTTTTTTCCCTCTTTGCACCGGGTGCAGCAATATCTGATGGATCTCGGCCCCGTCTCCCCTTTTCACGTAATCGTATCGTGACTATTTATTCGACGGGCCAAAAGCGAGAGAAACAGTGTCGAGTGTCGGAGATAGACCAGTGAACATGAAGTATCTTCTCATTTGCAGCGTGGTTGCATTGCTGGTGCTCACAGTAAGCAGACCTTTGCCTTTATTTATCGTGCCCTCGAACGACGAAAATGTTATTTTAATTACACCTCTGGTCCTGTTGACTCTTTTTCTTTTTTTTTCTTTTTTTTTTTTTTTGCAATTCAATTTCTCGCACATACGTATACGTAGCTTGGGTCAAGATAAGATGTGTAACGAGGTTGTCAAAATGAAATTAAATTGTGTTCCGAGAGTGTTTGGGACAATGGAGATCGCGAAACGAAAATAGGGTCAAGGTCGTGCGGAGGAATTTTTAACGCGGAATCAATCTACTATTCATTGAAATAGTGCATTTGTATTGTTTATTGAGATGTCGAAATAATGTACAGAAATAATTGCAATGCATTATTTATTAAAGTATTGAAGCATTCAGACGGATGTATATTTATTACAGTAACGAAGCAACGCATTGAGACATTGTATTTATTGAAGTATAAATTGAGAAGAATAATGAATGAAAATAATATGTATTTTACTCGCAAGTGAAATAGATTACATGATCAGTATATTATTTGCAATGTATGTGTACAGTAGTAACTTAAAGAAATGAATTCTGTATACATGATTTCTACGTTTTTGTAAATGAAATTTGTTATGGAATAGATTTTCTATTTACAATATATTGAAATAGAAAGTAGCGAATATTTCAAACTGTTCCACTAGCAAACTCAATTTACAACGTATTACAAACTAGAAACTTGAAAACGTAATGAAAATGGTGTATTTCTTTTTTATTGTACATTGAAATCACAAAGCAAAACACATTTTTCTTTTTTTTACATTCACGATTCTTAAATTAGGATTCGAAGTATCAAATTAATTATCTTTGCAACCTCGTCATATGCTGACCTATACTTCTAATTAAAAACCTAAACTAACTGAACTGAAAAACAATTCGAGGTCCTTGCAGCTTCCTCGGAGTCTAGTTCCTCCTTCTCTAGCGACTCTTATAGTGACAGCAGCGAACGAAAGAAACGCAGCCCTCATGGTCATGGAGAGTGTGGACCACCACCAAGACCACCATGCGGACCACCTCCTGGACCACCACCTATGAGTTCTGAAGACGTGATAAATGCAGCCAGTACAGCGATGCCTGACACTGGATCTTCTGGATCTTCTGGATCTTCTGGATCTTCTGGATTTGTGACTGGTAGAAACATGAGAGGCAAGAGGGCTGCTCAGAATGGTGGAGATAATGGTCAGAGAGGTGGAAATGGTGGAGGTGGCATGCCGGGAATGCCAGGTATGGGAGATATGGGAGGTATGGGAAGTATGGGAGGTGGCGCTAGTGGTGGATTTGAATTTGGCATGGGTGCTAATGCAGGAGCTGGAGCTAGAGGTGGAGCTGGAGGAGGTGGTGGTGAGTTGAAAAGATAGAAATAAAATGAAAGTATTATGAATTATTGTTAGAATTACTAGCATTTATGTCGTGAACATTTGAAATTTCATTAACACTGTAATAATATTCGAATTTGATAATGTATATATATAGAGGCTGCAAGAGGCTGTATAGAAGTGTAAACAATTATTTAATTCTGTATTATATAGGAAATATAAAATTAAATATTTATGAGCAAGGATAGATAGTAAATATTAAAGCAATAATACTATATATCAAATTCAAACATTTAGAAAGATATGTGTAATTATAAGATATTTAATAAATATTCATTCATAAATCTCTTGTATCTTTTATGTACATTTTCAGATTGTCTTCAAATTTTTATTATCATGCAATCACCTGTGTCCTTGCTATGGCGAGCCACTATTACTATAAATGAACATCAATTTTATCAAAAGCAATTGCATGTTTTTATAATTATAAAATCGACACATCTAATTTCACGAGATTGAATTCTTTTAAATTTTTATTATGTTACAGGTAACTGATACATGTGAACGTCATACTACTAAGACGATACAATAGAACTTTAGAAAAAGTCCAGGGATGTAGCTTAGGTTAAAACATTGAAATAAATGAATTGATAAAAAAGGAAAGAAACTCGTTTTTCAGATATCACTGTAACCAAATTTTACCCTTAAATCCAGATCCTTTACATAAATTTTTCTTCTTCGAAAAAATTAGCGAGTCTTCGCTTGTTTAATCGTCGAAAATTTCTTGCGATCAATCAGAAACTTCCCAATGGAGTTTCATTGGATTTTATCTTTCGTTCTTTTGCGTGGATCGCTCGATGAATCTCAAGGCAGGGTCAAGAATGATCAAATTAATACGCTCCGTCGAGATGAAATTCTAATTAGTCCTCTCTTTTTTTTCTTCTCGTAGTGCGTGATCTGTGTGAATGCTAGGGCCACGATGCAAACTGCTCCGTGTGGTCATCGGGTTGTTTGCAGGTAAAACTATACTTGCAATTTTTTATAATATATACGCATGTTATAAGTATCTGGACACTTTGATAAATTTTTAATAACTGTTTTTAATTTCATAAAAATGTAATATAATACAAAGTATAAATAAAATAGAATATATCTAATAATTAGAGACATTGCTTATAATATTCTTATGAAATTATTGCTTGTCTTTGTGTCAATTTATAGTTTATTTTATTCTGTATACAAATGTAGTAACATGAAAATAACAAATAAAATCTTGAAAGAAATTTCGTTTTCACTTCAACATGACGTATGTATAATAACATATGTAAGTATATACATATTTTGTCTAGTTGTATATGTACAATCATTATAAAGAATAAAATTATTGTAGATCCTCCAATTCCTTATTTTATAATTGAATTATATCCTGTCAAAAATAGAGAAGTGTCCGGATACTTTTGAAGAAATATACAATCAGTCACAGAAGGCTTCACGTATGTATATCTGACAAATTGCATTCGAAAAGACATTTTATAAACACTAATTTATTCATAAACTAAATTTATATATAATTCTGAAAAAAAATGTTTGTTGTACTTATTTATCAGAATTCTATCTAGATTCTCATACATTTTTGACTTCTACATTTTTTCAAATGAACACAAGAAACATTATAAGTATTTTACATATATATATATAACCAACGAATAAATTAAAACCCATAATGTCTTATCCAAAATTCTTCTTCTAATTAGATAAATTTTCATGAAATTTACTTATACATTCTCTCAAGCAAACACAAACTATATACTTCTGTAACTGAGTCGGATATATTTGCAACCATATACTCGTGCTACATCTTCCTTCGAATCATTTTGCAGACGTTGTTTCGTCAAAACGATACAAATGGCCGTCTCGCAGAGGCTTTTACCGTTGAGATGCGTCATATGCAGAGCAAAGATCCTACGTCTGAAACAGACCCTCATCCCTCGGGACGTAAGTAGTGCAAAATAATCAACATCATTTTTTTTTCTTCAACTCTCGCACTCTCTCTTTCCTCCCCTTCTACCTACTTCTCTCCCTCGTGGTCGAAGAACCACTCCACGACATCTTGCCATCTTACGATTATTTCGAGGCGTAATTTTGTCCGCCGTCGGAGTTGCATAAAAACGCGTGCAACCAGAATAAAAATGGTATTGCCTGTTGGCCGATGTGATTGCACCGGTGCAAAAACGGTCGTTAATTGGAGCGTGCTGGAAAAGCCACTCGTCGTTATTTCGGCCGAAATAGGTTCGTCGCGTACGACGTGTGACCATTTCTTTCTACCTCTTTTTTTTTTGGTGTTTTTTTTTCGAAACGGTTTTAATAAATATCGTCGCGGCTTCTCGTTCCTGCAATTAATTTCGCGAAATTTTCGGAAACAGGTTTCATGGGTCACGATCCGTGAGTAATTCGTTTTGTTCGTTCAGCCTCGCCGGAACCCACGTGCTCGTTCGTTTAATGAAACTTCAAAGCGATTTGTCGTAACTTCACGTACACAGAGAAATTATACATGGGCATACAGATGTATACTCGATAGAAATGAATCGATGAAATTTTCTCGAGGTTGTTATGGTATTTCTAGGAATTTTTTTCTATTACATAAGGAGAATTATATATGGATAGAAATTATATAAAAAGAAGTGGATCGATGAAATTTTCTTATGTATGGAAATTACAGATATATTTATAATCATTTTTGATTTGATCGTATAACGTTAATATCATTTTAGTATAATTTTATTTCTAATTTATTTTATTGTTATTCTATTGTTATTTTATGTTTTATTGTACATCTTCTTCACAATCTTGTCACAAGATTAATGTTTGTAATCAATTAAAAAAATGTACTGATATTAAATTTCATTTAGTGTAATATCTATTGATGCAATAATAACAAATATTGATACTAACACAATACTAAAATTTCGATATTAAAATGATATGAATATTAGATATACACGATGAAGTTGAAAATAATGAAGTTCAATATTCTCGTTAATTTTGACGTGAAACCTCTGAAATGACTGATTTAATTTATTAATTTATTAATATTACATAATCAGCTTTATGAAATATTTTACTAAAATTTTGTTAACATTTTAAAAAACGTACACGAGAATACATTATAATTCTTCTTATGATATAGAAGTATAATATCTTTTTCATAAAGAAACTTTTACTTCTATCTACTTTATGACACTTTCTACTACTTACGATACTAATATCTACTATAGATACTTAGGAAAGTCTTGGGTTCTGTCACAAAGCGCGTCAGAGTATAACATGGGAACAGGATACTATAGAAATATAGTGTCTTTTCCATAAAGAAACTTCTATCTACTTTATGACACTTTCTACTACTTACGCTATTAATATCTACTATAGATGTTTTCGTCTGTTTTTGTAACACCTTTTTGTAATATCCGTATTTTATAGTACTCGATGTCAGGAAAGTCTTGGGTTCTGCCACAAAGCGCGTCAGAATATAACATGGGAACAGGCGTGCCTGTTGGAGTGACTGGACCCGGTGGTAGATGGGTCGCTGGAAATGTGCCAGCCTCAGCGTCCTTATACTCGATGGCCAGTGGCTCATCCTCTATTTCTGGTTCGTCATATCTTCCGACAGATATCCGCACGTTATAAATCACTACTATGAATAATATATGTTTCGGTTTTCACAGGAGTGTCTTCCGTATCTTCTACGAGTTCGTCTTCTGCAAGTAGCACAGGAAGCTCTAACCTTGGGAAGCCTACGAGGGTAAGGCAACCTTCTGGCGCGACTCTGAGACGCTCGCAGACGCAATCCATGAAAATGAGAATTCAGGTCGGTTTGATCTGCAGAAAGAACATACCTTCTGATTTTATATCAACGGTCAATTGTTAAAAGCCGAGTTTCTTAAAACTGCGAAACTGAGCAATTTCGTCTTATTAATTTCTTGAGTGCATTGTATAATAGGAAATTATTAAATGAATTGATTCCATGGAAAGAATATGACACAGTTAATGGTAAATTTAATAAATAATATTTATAATATCATTATTTTTCTGTTTATGAAGTTGATCAATACGGCTCTTAAAGTAAAATGAAAATTGATAAAATAATCCTTTAATTCGATTGGTATTGGGAGTATCTATGAAAGTAAGAATTCGGGAACATTTCGAGATTTTATTATTATTATTAATATTAAATTGATAATAATGAAAAATTAGTAAAATATTGAACACTGTTTCATGAGGATGAGAATTCAGATCGATTTTATAAGAATAAAGAACTTATTTTGAGATTTTATACTAATATTAAGTTGATATAATATTGATGATATTAAATTAATATGAAATTGCTTTATTTTAATTGATATTAGGAGTATCAAGATCCAGTTCAGCAAATCGTTGAGGAGGAAGAGGTGATGAGGGAAAATCGGGATCGCAGATTGCCGCCAATCAAGGAATTCCAAAGAGACTATCGCGCGGGAAAAGCATCGACTAGGATAAGGTAATAAATTATTCAATCTTTTGTACAAATTTTAGATTTCTCAGAATAAATTGAATACAAAAATTTGGCTGAAATTTGAATTTCATTTCTAGAATTATTTACAGTGAAATAATAATTTTTGAAAATTTTCTAACAAATATTCACGTCTAAATGTTTATAGGTATTTACTTGTGAATGAAGCTTTAATATGAAAATATATAAAATATCTAAAATACAATACTCGTTACGACACATGTAGTAATACCGAGTTTCTACGCTTCTTTTGCTTCTTCCATCGTGTTTATGAAGTTTTATGTAAAAATCTACGATAAGAATACCTGCCGAAATCATCCTGCAATAATTTCACTCCTCCTTTGCTAAATTTCAAACGCTTCGCGTCCGACTTTGCATGTTCGACTTTTATTCGCCAGATGTGCTCAAAAAATCGTGACACAATTGGAAACGTCGCCGAGTCCGAGGGACTCGAGCAACGTGACCAGTTCTTCGTCCTCGTCGGCGAAGTCCGCGTCGAAGAGGCCTCAGTCGGCGCCGAAGTTGTCGGTGGTCCAGGAGATCCAGAAGTCGAAGAAGGAGAAGGAGAGGGAGAAAGAACGGGAGAAAGCGGAGAAAGCTCGTCAGAAGGAGGAGGAGAAGGCGGAGAAGACCAGGCAAAAGGAGGCGAAGAAACTGGCCAAAGAGGAGAAGAAACGAGCGAAGAAAGAGGCGAAAACGAGGCGAAAGGAGGCCGAGGAAGCCCTCCTCAGAGAAGAAAAGTAGTCTTCGAACTAGTAGTCTCGAACAGCAGCCACGTGTAGAAGTTCAGTGCGATCAATAAGGTATTCCAAGACCCTGGAGATGGGATTTTGAATACGATTGATCTCGTCGTGCTCGGGGCTGGTTCAAGCCGACTCGCGAGCGCGATCACTATTAGGAAAAAGAAAAAGAATGGAAGAAAAAAAAAAAAAAAAGGTAAAATCAAAGGATTCGCGAGCATTTTGTAATTCTTAGAGCCTAGTTAGAAATTTTTCTCGGGGTGCGTGCGATCTCTCGATTTCACACGGTGTCGCCAAGCGACATGGCGTTTCGCATTGTGGGCGAGAATGGATCTATTTATTGACTATATCAACACGTTGACTGACCACGCGAGATTTCTACGTTAAATTTTTGATTTGACGTATTCGAGACCAATGACGTAACCGTTGCTTCATTTAATACCTCTACTCAATAGCCAAAGACGTAACGTGTGCGTCATTGATCGAGATCAGCGTCATTCAGCCCGAAAAATTTTTATTAGCGAAATCAACTGTAGGGTAAGGTCTCTGAAACATTGTACAAGGTTGATTTTTAACATCACGTAAAAAATACTGTGCTATGAGCATGATCGTTGACGTATAAAAATATGTGAGATCAGACGAGATGCGTTTGTACTATAGCTTCAAAGAAAGAACAATTCAGTGAAAAGGAAAATGGCGTACAAAACACTTGAAATATCGAAGATAGATCAGTGGAAGCACATTTACATTTTATCTAGTTATTAGATATCATTTCAAATTTCTCCGCCCGAAAATTCATCTTGTTTCAATCTAAACAAAATTAATTATTCATTATCGATTGAACATTTTAGATTGAAACATAATCCAAATTATTATAGATACAATAATGTGATGTAATAGTCTTAGTCTTAAAAATAGAAACATCGTGGCAGTCATCGTGTTGATCGAAAAACTAGGGTAAGGCATTTTAACGTTTTATAAAATAAGCGAGATGAAGCTGCACAGGCTTTCGCGATGCAGCTTGAACCACGAGAAGCGAATCCCGAGCAATGATGAAGAACCTTATAGCGGCGATATAGAGACGTATATCTAAGATAACCTAGAAGCGGCCAAACTTAGTAACCTGTCATATCGAGTTATCGCGGACTAATAATTATTAATCGATAGGAAGACTTGAGAAAAAAAAAGTGTAGCGCTATATATATGTATATATGTATATGTATATGTGTATATATATATATATATATATATATATCATTTGTTTATCGCGTAATCTTTAACCCTTTTATCTCGGGCGTTTCCTTTTTGTAGGAACAGTAAACCTCGTGTGACGTTTTGTCGTGTACTTTTTTATAGGATCGTCGAAAACCGTTCTCATCGATCTAATAAGCGAACGAAAGAAAGAAAAGAAACACTCGAAATCGTCGGTCATTTTAGCGGTTTGACGGAGCACATTGATCCGAGACCTATTTTTCGACTCTGCTTCACGGACAATACTTTGAGAAGGTGTAGTTTAATTCGCAGTTACGAAGTCTACCCTTCGTCACATTCACGGAGTGAAATTTTACGAAGCAACTATTTATTAGTAGTCTACGGATGTTCGTGAATTTTGGATAAATTTCGCAGATTGCATGTAACACGCAGACATGAATGATTGAGAAATCAATAAGATATAAGCTCCTTTTTTACTAAAATTGATTTATGTTATAAAAGTGGATTCTTATCGGCAAATCGACAAAACAGTATCATTTAGTTTAGGCCCGTTCTACAAGACATCATCTGTTCCTTCTTATTATCGATTTAGTAAGAAAATAATGTTTCAATGATACTCAAAAAAATAATACTTGAAAAATATCGCTTCGTAATAAATTGAAGATCACAATCAGAGAAGAGATTCATCACATCAATGTATGTACATATATAATTAATTTCGTATAGATTTAGCCTACATAACAGGTCTGAATTAATTCGAGGGAAAGAACGTTTTACATAAAATCGAATGCGAGGTACGTCTTCAATTTACTTATTTATTTATTCCGACTTGCATGGAATAATTTCGTTAAAATACAAGAAGGAGAAGAATTGAAAAGAAGTGGACGAACCATACTAGAAAATACTTCGTTATTCAAGTTAGAAATTATTAATTAATGTCTTTATTAATTAAGCAATTTATGTTTTAAGAAGTATTAGGTAATCGTGGAAAAAAGTCCGAGAATCATAATATCTATTTACAGCTTCAGGTAACTTGTTTATGAGAATAATATAATCACTGCAATATAATTTATAAAATCATTTTCTTTTTCAATGACATTCACAGAAATCCAAAGTGAACATCCGTATTCTACTCGTTAGCAACCTTTTATCATTCAGTCATTCAGATCATGCAATCGATAATCCTGTTCCTCCAGTCGATTCGTAGTAGTCATCATTAGTTCGTTAAAAACTCCTCTAAACATTGAAACGTTTCGTGTTTCCCCCGAAAACTGTCTAAAGAAGAAAAAAAGCAAAAAAAAAAAAAGAAAAAGAAAAAGAAACTGGGGATAACCGAACGCGAGAGAAAAGATTCCATGATACGTTCATCAAAGTACTGATTTCGACGGCTGAAGCGATGAGTGTATACCGTTCTTTTTCGCTTTCATCCCTCCCGAAATGAATTATTTCATCCCACATGTGTGTATATGTGCGTGCGTGTGTGTGTATGTGCGTGTGTACATACGTACTCGCCAGACGAGTACACGTTTCACTCGGGGGAGGTAGACGAACAATTCGCGTAAAATACACGATGATAAGCCTAAGCGACGACGCAACGGTTCGATTAATCGAAAGGAAGAAAAAAGAATCACGCGAAAAAAAAAAACTGTCTACGACCGAGTAGTGAAAGAAGGAGGAAGGAGAAAAAAAAATAAAGAAAAACGAAAAAAATAATTAATAGTACAATACCGATAGTTAGATTTAACGACGAAAGCCAGAGTTTCGAGCGCAGTGCGTGCCTCGTTTATCAACTTGGTGATTAATACCGTAGATGCGTAGCGTTTTATCGATTCGTTTGAATCCTCTTCTCTCTCTCGAGGAGCTCGATTAAATCGATCGACTATTTACAAAAAAACAATTACCCTTCGCAACGTTACCTTTAGACGCTATTTCAGAGATCCCCTTTTACCCTTGTAACCCTTCCAGTGGCCGGAAACAAGGTAATTATACTCGTTTCACGAGTAACCGGTCGAGTGTGTGTACGTGTGTGATGAAGTTTCTAGGCATTCTTGTTAATTCGAGGTGGTTGGTTATTATTCTCTGACTTGCATTCAAAGTATAATGGCTTTGATTCGGCTCCTTGACGGTGGAATTTTTCTTAGGATTCCAAGAGTTATAGCAATATATTTTTAATGATATAGGAAATATCGTTTTCTAGATGAAAACTGGAAATTGACAATATTTTTTTATAATTTTCATTGACATTTTATGATATTATGATATGATTATAACATTGATTTATAATTTACAATATTTTATGGAATTTAGTATAAATCCATTTAATTAAAATACGTTCCGTATTAAGCTTGCTATTCTAATCTTGTGGAAGTTTCACAATAATTTTTGATTGTTTTAAACGTAACACCACGTTACTTACAGAATGCTCCAATTATCATGTGTTTTAAGTATTAAAATTCATCATTGTAAATTTCTATTAATTCGTGGGAAATTCGAAGCAGCAAAAATGCACAAAATGCATATCTATAATACGTAAGGATATATAAAAATATCCAGAGTAGAATTTATCATAGTGTTATCAAGTTTACAATATATGTCAAATACAATTACAATATTCAGTTTATATATTATTACAATATTATTTTAGCGTTTGTTAATATCATAAATTTACAAATTTAAAAAAAATATATAACACAAATTGACAGTCGTCAAGGGGTTGAAAAGCCGAATATTCGAAAATCGCAAATTTCATTGAAAAATGGCAATGATCCAGTCAAAGGGTTACCGAAATACAAAGACACACGACAGAAAAAGAGAGAGAGTAACTGCATACATATTAAATATTACACGTACTACTTCTACTACATTCGCGGATAAGAGGAACGAAAGAAGGAGGGAAAAGTAGGTTGAACATCGCGAGTATACGATTCACGGTTACGAGACTAATCCGCGATTAAACCTCTTTGAAACTGTTCTCGCCCTCTGCCCCTTACCCCCCCATAATTTTTCAACCCCTCGGTTCGACGAGCGATACTGGATAAAACGATGCTCGGGGTAGAATTAATAATGTTCGAATCGATATTCTATATTATTATTAGAGAGAGACGTGATGGTAGTTTCGCCCTTGCTGCGAGATCGGTTGCGTGGAATTTCGAGTTTTCGTTTAGTTCGGCGATCCGTGGAGAGGAGATCCGTGTGCCAGCATCGCTCCGGAGCCAGCTCAAGCAGCTAAAAATCAAAAGCAATTTTTTACAGCGCGCGACAATGATTTACAAAAAGAAGAAGAAGAAGAAGAAGAAAAAAAAGACGAAACGATATCAAAAGAATCGAAGAAAATGAAGTCGAACGAAGCGTACCGACGGGTATATTTAACATTAGAACTACCAGAATGATCAAAAACGATCAGTCTGATTTTTCTTGGAAATTTCGTAGACTTACGATGGTATATTTTTAGCGGTTTGAGTAAATTTAATAATAAAGTATTCGAGATGAGTCGCGTAACTTGTCCATTCCAAATCTCTTCAAAAATACCAATTTAATGAGAAAAATGTTTTAAAATGATAAATCGTACAGTACATGTTATTTTATATTGTCTGCAAAATTTATTCTTTCATTTTCTTTTTTACATATTATCAACGTAATTTCCTTGTATCAAAATTGAGAACAGCAGTGAATTTTCTGTAAGCTTGATTTATTCTGAACCTTGAATTATTAGCAGAATATTTGTGAAACAATATTCATGATCATACTACAACACTGGTAATACTTGTATATAATTTTTTTAACGTCATATTTTCGTATATAGAACATCTTTTTGTGCAGATTACGTATTTTCAAAGTTATTTGGATTAAACAACTTATGTGTCTCGCCCTGTATAATTAGAAGCTAGTGAGTGAAATATAAATATAAATAAAATCTTCTATTATTTCCTGTATCATTAACTTTCCCTTATTTCTTATGCTTCTCTGATGATTTCCCTGATGCAGATTTTATACTTTACTAATGATCGGTAGTTCTAGTGTTAAGAGACAAAACGAGAAATTAGAGTTGCAAGCATTCAATTATTGATAGATGACAATCTCGCGGAAATACGAAAAGTCTCTTCATTTAGTTTGAATTCATTTTCCAAATTACACTCTACTTCGTTCTTCTGGTGTCACTCTGTTCCGCATGAAACGTGCGTTTCAAACGTTGTTCGTCCTCCTCTTGACCTAATTTCTGCACTGCCGGTAATTCTTATTTCTTAACGATCGAACTAGCGAGGGAAAGGTGACTGTTATTCAAAAAGACGCGTTTCCAGGAGCGATTAAATTGATTTCGTGGAATTCGAACCAGTTTGATCGACCGTTTCCCCCCTTTTTTTTAATTAGAAAAAAAAGAACGATTCGAGGAAGATAAAAAATCGTTTCGTTCTGATCAAAAAAAGATCAAGTCGTTTTCATTCTCGTTCCTTTCCTTCAGTTTTTTTCTTTACTCGTTTTACGTAGACAAGGTTGTGTTTTCTCACGCAACAAAGATAGAAAAATAAAACAGTCTCTCGAGAAAGTCTCCAGTTTTCCTCTGTTCGAACAAAACTCGCGTGTAGACGAACATCCCCCGACGAGGATGAAGCTGCGTCTTCATTGAAGTAACAACGAGACATTCGTTATTGCTGTTGAGCAGTCGACGAATTATGTTTAAAATTGTTCTCGATTTCTAAAACAGCTCGAGTCCATCAATGTTTCGAGAAAGTCAATATTTTTTAATTATCTCTCTTTTTTAATTGAAGGTTAAAGTTGCATCAATTTCTAGATTGGGTTGTTATCGATTCTGTCTGTAATAGTAGTTATTTGTAGCTTTCGCAGGAGATCTACGAACATTATATTATTACATTGTTATATATCTTTGAATATTGCCTGCTTAAGATTTTTATGTTATTTGAAATATTGCGAAACCTCAGAGACTTTTTTTCCATCTTCTAAATACGTATTATAATTAGATTGCGGATATTTGTATAATTTCATATTTTTACGAAGGTAATCAAAAAGAAAAAGAATGGGATCCAGGTAGAAAGCTATTCTGTTTAGTAAATATTATAAAAAATATTTTGAATTAATATTCTATATATGTTTTTATATTAGTTACATTGTTTGCATTCTTGCATCTCCAAATTATAATCATAAGTAGTATATTTTTAATAAATTTTATACATCTTCGCACACCACTTACTATCTGCGCATTTTTGCATCTTTGAATCTTTCTCGTAATTTTATAAATATATATATAAAATAATTCGTAATCTCGTGATCTAGTTATAAAATTTTTTAAATTGAAGTCTTTTTAAATTGAGGACATTTATACCAAATAATAACCATGATTAATACCAATGATCTTAATGAAATATCAAAAATTAAACTCATCTTATTTTCAAATTATTTGTTTCTTATTTTTTTTTTTTTCTGTACAGAAACAGACAACAAGCTGTATCTTTGCATAGAATGAAACAAGAACATTGTTCAACGACTAATGTTTTCAAAAGAATCAGTTTCTCGTTGTTGCTTTATGATAGGATCACAGCTGTCATTTGATTGATTAAATCGCGACACGTTCGATGGAATGCGACGAAGAAACTCGACGGACAATCTTTATTGTATCCGAGAAAAACATCGCGCACATATCAGTAGTGATTAATGCAATTTTACTTGGCGTCTTTGCTTGAACTTCAGATCGTCGTTAGACCGTCTGGTTGAAGAACCGAATGAAAGTTCGAGTAAATTCGAACGGCTACGAACGATGAAGTTTCAACAACTCTCGTAAGACGCTGCCAATTAGCGTGTAACGTGTAGACTGTCAATTATTACCTGTTACATCGGCTTCATCCGATAACCGTGTCTCGAGCATTTTTTGGAGAACGTGTGGTCTGACAAAATCCTCTGTGTTGCCATTCGAGTGCCACTTGAACTCTTTGAAAGGGCACGTGTGCTTCTTTAACCCTTCAGCCGGGAACCGACACCGAAATCACGTTCTACTTGATTTATTAATTTCGACAGGTAATATCTCTTTCTTTTCCATGTAGTTGGATTCTTTCTTTTCTTCATTTTTCACCATCCCTGTTAATATTCTTCCGCTAAAGTTCTGTAAGACGTTCTGTGAAAAATATGAATTGTCTGTGGCTGAAGGGTGAAAGTTCGATGGCGGAACGTCAAGAGTGCACTGCGGATTTTTATGCGTCTTTTATGCGAAATTTTAAAGTGCAGAAATGTATAAAATAGGTATTTCAACCATTTAACGCACATGACTGTGATATGTGTGATTAATCGATCATTTTAGTCATTGATTTCTATAGATACAGAAGCTACGATTTTAGGCGTATGTTTGTAAAAGGAATGTATCATATAGCAATTGTTGTTATTTATTGAATTGTTATAAAACATGTGATATATATTTATCGTAGAAAGTGAACAAATTTGTGCGTTAAGAGGTGAAATTTTTACATATTTCAATATTTTAAATTAGACACATTACTCAGCTCTGTAAATCAAAAGATAAAAAGAAGGTAACGATATTGTTTTAAATTTCATTTAGAGCTCATTGTTTCGCTTCTCGAGGAACTCGTATGATAATTACAGTAAGTAACATGATACTTGTTGAGCAATAAATATTCCAAATCTCCACTTAAATTTCATTTTATTAAATCTCTTAATCACCATTGTGGACAAAGCAATAACTTGCCAGCGTTTCTTGAAATTTCATAATATTATAAAATCCTTAGAATTTCCTTTCACATTGAGTAACAGAGATCGAATATAAGTATCAAATTCCAGTATTAAAAGATCGAATACTAATACTTTTGATATTAAATAATTTTTAAACTGATCCTCAATAGGTTAACAGAGTATGAAGAGAATACTCGTCGTAAAACAACTTACCTCTGCTCGCAAGAGATCGATTACACCGTCGAAGATTTTCGTAAGATTTTCATAAAAATCCGCAGTCTGATCCGCAGCGAGAATCTTCACGCGTTCACAACCTCGGATCGTTTCATTGCGTTCGCGAGACTTTCTCGAATCCAATAACGAAAAGTGGAGAATGAACAAACAAAAGAAAAAGAAGAAAATGAGAGTGGTTGACTAGAAGGGATTGCAGATAAGGAGAAAGAAAGAAAGAGAGAGAGAGAGAAGGAGAGAACAGGAGAGTGCGTGAGAGAGAGAGAGGATGACAGAGTGTGCGAGTGTTTTCTGCCATCGTAAAGTCAATTTTATCGTGTACGTGTGTGTACATGTATCATTTGAAATGCGCGCGCAAAACGGACGCTGCAGGTAGAATATTTTTTTCTGAGATTCAGCGGACGATTCTCCGTTAATACGTGGCCTGAAACTCGAAAGAGAGACGAGAAACGAGGAGAAGAATAGACTAGGCATTTAGTACCGAAGTCCAAAATTCGTTGTACTTTATTATTCCTATATAGCCTGATTGTAAAAGATCGTAAAATATCTCACAGTCTGGCTATTGTTTGGACTTCTGGTGTCGAACGTGTTTATACAAGATATACTGGTTCTTAGTTTCGTGAGGAGGGATTTTACGTAGTACTCGATTCATTCGTCTAAAGTGTAAAACGATCGAGAAATATGATTGCAGAGATGTGATAAAATAGGAAGCCTCGATCAGTGATAAAATCGATGATGTATTATACGAGGAATGACGAACGAAGAAATAAAATATGGATCCTTTGACAGTGTAATAATACGACGATGAATTCAGAATTGACTTGATTTAAAATGCAATTATCATCCAAATTCTTTTTGGTTCGCTGAAACGTAGTAAAATGACGAAGAATTTAGAATATCGGATACTAATTATTTTTTATGAGAAACAAATATTAACCACGTTTAAGATTAACACTCTGTAACTAGAATTTCGTTCACTTCCAGAAGGGAAATTATTTAAATTATAAGAATGTAAAATACAAATGAAAATTGAGTACTACTGCTAGTCACTTATAACTCGAGGGTTAATAGTTTCCCTTGTATTACACTGTAAAAGGAGGACTTATCACGCAAGAAAGAATTATTTAAAAAAGAGAAAGAAAGAATATATTAAACTAGCTAGAAGCACAAAAATCGTTGGCAATAATATTCAACTTAAAAAAGAGAAAGGTATTAAAAAAAAAAAGAAGGCAGAGAAAGAGAAGCGATATTGAGTGGCAGAGATGAATCGTGCGGCGTCTGGTAATCGATACAGCGCGACGTGCATGTTCGCGTTCAATACGTACAGAGGACAACTTTATTGTACTTTATCGTGTAAGAGAGATTTGTAGAGAGTTTATATTAGGCCAATTGTCACAGCGAGAGCTCTACGATAGCAATGTGTACCTTTTTTTTTTTTCTCCTCGACAGTCGTGGCCAACTATTCGAACACCATCTGCAAACTGCAAAAAAGGATACTCTGCTTCGCGTTCGAACTATAATTTCAATTACAGTGGATCGGGAAAGTATTTACACACGCGTACTGTGAAATATCTTCATACTGTGAATCATCTCTTGATATGTTTAGTTCCAACAGAAAAAACATTTATAGAACAAGCTTAATATGAATTTTGAGAATCTTTGATCAATAATGGAACTAAAATCAATAATGATCAATAATGATCAGTCTAAGAAAATCACGTAATATCTCAATATTAAAAGGTACGTTTTTAATCTTTTTAGTCGTTTTTTAATCGTTCACGTTTACGTTTAATTTTTTTTATTATTCCAAGCTTTCAAAATATGTAGAAAATTTTTACGTGATATTATAGAATCAGTTTTTAACTTAGAACCTAGAAGTAGTATAAAAATTCACGAGTGAAATTTTGACATAATTGATTCAGAGAGGAGAACAATGTATGAAGAACAATGTATTACGAACAATGTAGTATGTAAAGGTATTTCAAAAAGAAGAGAGTATGCTGATACTTTTTTGACCTACTGCAGCTCGTCTTGTCTCTTTGCCCCCTGCAGTTTTATCTTCGAAGCTTATGGTCAATCAATGCTCAATAATCGATGAGAAAAATCGGAGAAATATTTGTATGTTCCTGATGGACGAAAACAAAGTGCTAAAAACGACCTCGAACAGTCCAAATAGTTGGCCACAGCTACAGACACGAATGATCGTGTCGTGTTCCAGCGTAATACTCGCGTAACAATTGCCTTTATGAAGATGAATTAGCATTCGTACGATCGATAACGGCATCAAACGATAATATGTATCAGTTCGCAGTGCAATTACGTACAGTGCAATAAGTTTCTTTCGTTTTAAGGTACCTGTTCTTGGCCAAAGATAGATTAGTATTGACCCTGGAACTCCACAAGAGAGAAATTCTCAAATTTTTATTTATTGTTGTATGAATGTCTAAGTTCGATAATCACTGTGCATAAGAAAAAAGAATTTATGTAAAAAAACTCGAGGCTTCTAGGGGTTCTAGGGTTAATTAACCCTCTGTGGGCAAGCATGATATTAATCATCGTCTATAATCTACAAAGCTGAATCGTTCATAAGAAGCCCTTAGATGAAATGTATTAAGCATTACGAGTATCATATATATATCCTATTAATTTTTGTATCCTAAAATTTTTCGTAAACGCATAAAAACCCATAGTCTAATAATTATAAAATTCAGACATCGTTCTTGAGTAATTAATAGGATCTTTTTGAAAAATTAATCTTCGAAAGATTTTTAAAAGGAAGAACAAAAAATCACAAACGGAATTATGCATAAGATCTTTAATGACCTAGGTTGCCTATGGAGGGTTAGGAGTAAATTGCGATTTATTCATTTCAGTAGATAGTTTTTCATTCGTTCATTTCGTTCAGAAGGATTCATCGTGTCGAGAAGCTTTCTACATTGAAGAATCAAAATTTACAAACTTGTATAATTGATTATAATAAAGGGTTGATTAAATTTTATGATGTAACAGGACATCGCTTCTTTGTGGATCCTTTAATGAATAGTGTTAATATCGTTTTGAACGCGTGAAGACGTGTTCTTGGATAGAGCGAGGAATGTTCGATAATTATATTGGATTTGTAGATTAATCTGATTTCTTTTTTACTTTTGTGTGTTTTCCTTTTTTAAGTAGAAACAGACGTTGGTAGGAGGAATGAACGAGTGAGCAGACGTTTGAAATGGTATATTTTTATCGATTCTATGTTTTTCATAGTTTCGTTGAAGATGTGAAACACGCGAAGAGAAGAAAAATAGCTTTATAAGGATTGTATTACGCGATGTGTTACGATCTGTACGAACAGACGATGAATATGAACAAAAATCAAATAAAACGTTACAGTGAATGTTAGCCAATCCTTCTCGGTTTTTTACACCAATTTTAGTTACACCAATCTTCAAAAAAAAAAAAGAAAGAAGATCATTCTCCCAAAGAAATCGCAGGGATATAATTTTATTGAGAAAAATTAAGAAACAATTTATTGAGCGAAATTTTATTCTATCATATTATGTTACAAAATTATAAGACAAAATACAATTTTGTTTTATATTTCTTGAGAATTTTATTTAATAATTCGAAATATTTCACACAATTCCGTTTCATATTGCATTTCATAACTATCCAGAATTGAAAGTTACGTTTAATTGATATAATTAAAACTTTGAAAACTGTAAAAATGTCTAAAAATATCTAATGTAAATGTTACAATATTTAAAGATGAAACAAATTAATTTTTCCTGTGAATTTATCGAATCTGTAATTATTAATTCATTACTATCGCTGCATTTAATATTTTACAACTTCGTAATAAAACATTTACGTTTTATTTTGCTATAACATTACATTATTATTCTCTTATTCAGACTTGCAGAATTTGCCCGAAAAAATTCAAAACTTATATTAAATTCTTTTGATTCTTTTCTCGTCCATCACTTTTGATCCACGATCTACAGATAGATCTAGATCATATTGCTCCAAAAATCAAAACAGAAATCTCCATTACCGACTTAATGCAGTCTATTTCACTGTAGGGAGCGTTACAGCTCGAATTTAACGAGATAATTATTTGTATTACTCTTCCATTTAGTCGTACTTAACACAAACATCTATTAACATCGTGACGAGACACGAAACGAGATCATCAATGCATCGCATAGTTATGTTAAGCATGAGGCTTATCACATTGTGCATCACCTTGTTGTTTCTCCTTGGAATCGTTCGAGCCACATTGAAAGAAGGTATATAAAATCTCATCGATTCATGCGTGTATATATTCTATAATCGTCAATGATTCTCCGCTATCGTCAGCAAACCATTTAGTTTCCTTCAACGATAACGTAATTCCAATAACATACACTTTACTCTTTAGTATTCTCTTTAGTATACTCACTGATCTCATTGGGCGTTTAAAATAATTCTCATGCACGATTATTCTTTAATCAGAATATAAATTCTTCTACTTGCCGTCGTTATAAATTATACATAAATTGAATATTCCGTTCCATCAGTTTATCGGTATACGACGCACACGTGTTGCGTATGTAACGCGCATATTTGAATATATTGTCGAGAAATTGAAGAAAGACTCGACTTGTCATTTTTTTTTCTTTTAATTAACTTTCATTTCATTTCATTTCGTTCCACGGTGTTATTAGATATTGAACATTGGCGGAAATTAGCGACCGACGAATTGGAGGAGGCTCTGTCGTACAGATTTATCACAAACAGAGCGAAGAATGTGATCATTTTCGTGGGTGACGGCATGAGCTCCGATACAATTACCGCCAGTAGAATATTCCGTGCTGGTGAGACCAGCCGTCTGGCTTGGGAGAGTTTCCCTCACATAGGAATTCTTAAGGTCTATATCTCCCCTATGATTTTGTGAATTAATGTATTCTGTACAAGGAAGATTGTATAGGCTACATGTATGTAGAAAAATCTTCTATAAATACGTAATTATTGAAGCTATTGATATAGAGTATTTTTCTATTTTATATAATTGCTCGTGTATAACTGTAAAATGATTTTACGACTTGATATATTTTATATATGGAAGATTGCATAGTACAGAATATATTCAGAGAATATTCACCTGTAATCATATAATTATAGAAGATATTAATATAGAAGATTCTTGTATGAAAGTATGATCAGATTTTGCAAAACATAGGATATTTTCTAATGGAATTTGGAAAATACATCTTACATGTAAAAAATTCTGTGCAACATGTATTTTATGTAATAAAAAATTCTTCTATAATAGTAAAAAAAAAATGATAAACTAATATTGAGATTATTGAAGTAGACGTACAATACTGACAAACAAGTACCAGATTCAGCTTCAACAGCAACGGCATTATTCGGCGGTGTGAAGACGAATTACAATGTGGTTGGCGTAGATGCGAATGTAGCAATGGACAATTGCTCTGCGAGCTTAAATACTAGTTATCACGTGGACTCTGTCATGTCGTGGGCACAAGCGTTTGGCAAAGATACAGGTAGATATAATACATATAAAAATCGAAGTATATAATCGTGCTTCAAAGAATTTACAAAAGACTGGAGCAATATATTTCAAATTAATTTCTCAATGACTTTGAGCATACGTGATATAGATATTTTATGATGAATCTCGTACTAATATCCATCTTCCTCAAATAAAATACACATTTGAGATAGTGAAGATTAAATAATATTGAGATCACGAAAAAATCAAAATGAGTCATTCATTAATAATATCTCAAGATTTTTTGTAAATCAAAATAATGAAAAAATCCTAAATAACTAGTTTAGAAAATATTCATTTTTCTAACGTGAAGATAATATAATGAATTGACAAGTAATAATGTAATGGAACAGCGAAAATAGTATTATAAACGATATTAATGATAGAGTATTGTAAATGTATTCTGATACAGAATTTTAATAGAGACATTAAATCATAATTTACAGGGTTCGTGACGACCACTAGGGTGACTCATGCGACTCCGGCACCCCTGTACGCGCACAGTCCAAACAGAAAATGGGAATGCGAGTCGAAGATGCCGAAGACTGCAGCAAAGTGCAAAGACATCGCCAGACAATTGGTAGAGGATCTGCCAGGAAAACACATCAAGGTAAATTATAATATATCCTGATTGTAAAATGTTTTACATCGATTTGAGGGATTGTTAAGTGTACACTTCATCGTTTGTTTCAATTCAGTTCTATGAAATATTCGGCAACAAAAGGGAAAAATTACGATGAGATGTGTTAATTAGAGATATTTTTAATTTAGGTGATCATGGGAGGAGGTAGACAAATGTTGAAATCCAACGCTACTGGTACTGAATTCGATCCCATTGACACTTGGGCTGGTCATAGAGAAGATGGTAGAGACTTGATCGAAGATTGGAAGCGAGACAAAGCTTCTAGAAAATTGTCTTTCGAAGTTGTTCAGAATAATGAAGAACTGTCTCGAGTGAATACGGATGAAGTGGATTACTTGCTGGGTCTTTTTGCGAATGGTCATATTAGTATGGACTGGAACAGAGATAAAGGTCCCAAAGGACAGCCGAGTCTCGAAGAAATGACTGTAACTGCACTGAAGATTTTGCAGAAGTCGAAAGAGGGCTATCTTCTTGTGGTATTTTTATACTTGTTGCAATTAGAAAATCTTCGTGAAATTATAAAATTTATTAAATATATTAATAAATTAATTTAAATACATTAAATTCTAAAAAAATTTTTTTAAAAAGAAGTAGAATTTGATCATATAAATTGATTGAGAAATATTGCAAATAAATAATTTTTAGGTCGAGGGAGGACTCATCGATTATGCTCATCATCGTGGCCACGCTGCACAGGCGTTATTAGAAACCGTCAGATTCTCAGACGCTATTAACGCAACTTTGAAGATGGTTAATACGCAAGATACTCTTATTATTGTAACTAGCGATCATAGTCATTCCCTGAGCTTTAATGGATACAGCGATAGAGGTTCAAACATTCTAGGTAAAATTGCTTTATAATCAATCCTACGATAAATCATAGTATTTCTTAAATCATTTTCTGTTCTTTATTGTTTAAAAAATTGGTTAAATTTGTAGAAACAGAACGTATGAATTTTTATTTCAATTCTGTACTGATTGCTTTAAAGATATTACTAGTCTCTTTGCTCGTTGAAATTGATTACACTTTTTCGATTTTTTATTGTTGAAATATGTATTAAATTTATAGAAAAACGCATATGTTTTCACGTCAATTTTATATTAAATTTTTTCTATGATATTAGTTTCGTCTTTTTACTAATCAAAATTAATTATATTTCTATATTTGAAAATGAAACCTCAATAAAACATGAATGAACATATTGACGAGGACCTTATTTTTCTATTAAAATTACCTTGCCGAAATCTTATTATAGTATTTTCTAAAATTACCCAGTGTATTTTAATTGAATGAAATCGATGTCAGTGTGTTAATAGTGAAATGCGAGTTAATAATTAATTCCTCTCGTAGGCATAGCTCAGAAGTCCAAGCATGATGGAATCCCATATACAACGCTGACTTACAGCACAGGTGGACCAAATAACATGGCCTACGAGAATAATACGAGAATAGATCCTTCCAAACAAGATACGACAGCATTCACCTACAGCCAACAAGCAACTATCATAACCGACGAAGCTTACCACGGAGGAGGTGATGTTGCTGTCTATGCATTAGGCAAGTATGCAGGGTATTTATGCAATTCAAACTTTGCCAGTGTAATCTACAAATATATATCAAAATTTAGCAAAAAGCATATAAACGCTTTATTAAAAAGTTATAACAACAATATGAAACGTAATGCTATATATACTTATGTATGCACTTATAAATGCATCGAAGTGTAAAATAAAATATAAGTGTTGAATTTTACTGTCGACCGAATTTCATTTCAGCTTCGTCGAATTTCTTCACACGCAGAGATTCCTGCAATCAATTCATTTTGTGTATATGCCTTTGTACAATAAATGTTTGCTTTCAGAAAATAACGAATGTTTTTCCATAAGTAGAAATTTAGTGGTTAGCAAATCGGTTCTTCTCGATTAATCTATCGTTGAAACTATAATATCTTGATTACCATTTTTTAATGAAGCATTCATAGACTTTTTGCTACGTGAAATTTTAGTCTTATTTTTACCTGTAAAACACACTAGCAAATTTTGAATAGGTACTAAATTTTGTAACAGTCTGTATATAGATTCGCAGATTCGCAGATATGTGAGGAATTAACAAGCAATCATGAAACTAATTGGCAAATGTTTTCTTTTTTTTCTTTTAGGACCGTATGCACATCTGTTTCACAGCGTGCATGAACAGAGTTATGTTGCCTGTGTGATAGCACACGCTACTAACATGGAATCGGTAGTCTATGGGAATAACGCCGGAAATCAATATAATAGTCTGGTTAGCGTCTTCATGTACCTCTGTTCGTTCGTTTTACTCTTGCTTTATTGATATAACAATGAAGATTAAACGCGCCGCGTACAGTATTAATGATTAAAAAGAGAAAGTACAACCATGTTATGTAAGATGTAACGTATATTTTGAAAAAAAAAAGGAAAAAACGAAGAAAAGTTACACGTTTCCTTATCGTACTTAAGTAAGTAAGACAGCGAATGGCCGTGAAAAATACACTTGGTTCCACTTCAATCACAGATTAGCCTAAGACTCGTTCCAATAGACAGGCCAAATCGTTTCGACAAGTTGATAATTATTTTAACGATATAGAATAACATCAGTTTATCTTCTCGCATACATACATGTACAATGTATATTTTATAATATTACTCTCCTTTTCACGCGTAATATATATATATATATAGATATATAGATATATATAGATATATCATTTTCTCGTTTATATACAACAACGTTAAAACGATTCTCAGTCTTCTGCTATAGAGGATAAGGTGAATCGCGATACGCTATCCAGGTAACTCGTAAATTGCACTTCAATGTATAAACAACGTTTAAAATGCTTAGATAAACATTCATACTGGAGAAGACAGTAAAAAAAAAGAAGAAAGTAAAAAAACCAGAGAAACGGAAAAATCAAAGGAAAAACTACAATTATACTTGTGTTGATAGTAGAAAAACAGAAAAAAGAAAAATGCGTACAAACTTCTTGCGTAAATTCGAATATATCGTTACAAACTTTTCGATTCTCTCCAATTTTGCAATGCTATATACGATTATTATTGTGTATTTATCAGTCCGATGATGATAAAGTACAAAAAAAAAAAAAAAAGAAAAGAAGAAATATCGTAGAACATATGATTCAATTGATTCTATCGGTTCTCTAACGTAGTAACTAACGGAACCACTGATGATGAGAAAGAACGATTAACATACATATATACATGGGTGCATTATCAGAGACGTAGAACGTGAATATGAAAGAGAGATTATGAATGAGCGTGAACAATGCTAGCATCGCGTGATATACGGAATATGTAAGCTATCTATCTGATCTATCGCGTCGTTTAAGTAATCAAATGCGACAATGGACAACTGTGAAGGAGGCCAAGTTCATTTAACCGATGAACAGTCTGATCGTTGAGTGGTGGCTGAGATAGGTAACAACCGGCGGGAGATGATCATTCGTCAATTGTGATCTTCGCGCATTTGCGCCTCTCCTTGGCAGTCTCGTGGAAGAGGATCTTGAGCGAGATGCATCCGAGGAACAACAAGGCGGATATGAGAAAGATGAAGCCGGGCGTGTATTTTCCAAACATCATCACGCTGAACAGTCCAATCAGTTGGAAAAGCAGCAACAACGGGGCAAAGTATACGGCCAGTGTCAAGAACAGGCGTCTGCTCTGCTTGGGTTTCTGATCTTGCCTGATCGTTCGAAATCTCGGTGGCAACTTACTGACGGATTCGCTGATCTTCGGTCGATCTACCGTTGTTTGAAGCTCTTTCGCACGAATGCCGCACAACAGCGACTGTCCAAAGCTTTTGTACAAGATGAAGATTCTTGCGGTGATTAGCTGGATGAACTGGCCGAGGTAATAGTGCAGCTTACGAGCGATTGGGTGCGACTTTGAGTTTTCGAAAGAGTAGAGCAGATACGGGAAGAGATTGAGATTTTGGCAGCAATGACGGATCTTCTGCATCGAGGTGTGACGAAACAGCATTGGCGGCTCGCTGTTACTTCCATCTGTCGAGAGATATAATGAGATGTAATTATCAATTGATACAAGACAGTACGTATATAATGAGATATAATTGTCGATTGATTGATTTAACATTAGAGAATAGTCAGAACGAAATCTGACTAGATTTACGTGATCATTAAAAATAACTTTCGCTGTGCGAACATATCTTTTCTTGTCAGAACTTCAATGGAACGACCTATAATAATGATTATATTATAGTGTAACTGTAATTGTCAATAGTGACTAAATCAGTTGAAGATTTCAATAATAAAATTTTATTTGCATGCTTCTGAACCCTCCGTTGTAATCTCGTATTCTTCGTGTTGTATATCATCACTAATATTTTTCTAAACTTTTTAAGTACGTCATAATGTTTCTATTATATACCTCAACATTTTATATTAATTTCTTTCGTACAATATGTAATTTTGTGTTCATTGTTATAATGTAAACTTTGTATTTTAATTTCTCTAACACGAGTTTACTTCGGTCGTTGGTAGTTCTCGTGTTCAGATGAATTGCATCATTTTCGTATAATCATCAGTTATTCATCAAATTACATTCCCTTACCTCTCAGCATGTTGGACATACGTCGCACCAGAGTCTGTTTGCCAACGACGTCTTCCTTTTCCATTATTCCCGACACTTTGGTCATTTTGCTTATCACAGTGATCGTAAATAATTGTCCGGATGTTTTTCCCTGAATTATCTGACGTTTTGATTGTTATTTGCACAATAGTTGTTTCCCTCTGGAAGAAAATGACAATTATTCTATCATTATCTTTCGCCGGTTCGATGAAGACAGAATTCTTCCGAAAATATTAAGTGAGGAGTCTCGTGCAACGAATGACGATGTAATCGGGCAGCAACGAGCCACTAAAAAAAAATCACGAAGAAACTCTTTTCGATTCGCGTTGACCAGACCTTTGACTTTGCCGAAGCGTGGTAGAAACAAGAAAAAAAATATCGTGACCTGATAGCCCTTGCGACCCCGAGATTAAAACACGGTGAACTGCTTTTTTTCGCGAACCTCGACCAATCGTTTATTTTAATCCATTAAGGGCCAACACTAACGTGATAATCAAAATTTGCAATTTCCTTTTTTCAAATCAATTTACGTCTCAATTTTAGTTCTCGAGTTAGTGATTGTGAAAGGGAGTTTTATTATCTCTTTCGTTTAGGTTCTCCAGTTTGCAAAAAGCAACTCAAAATTATTCAACAAATTAATAACAGGTTCAGAGGTTCAACTTTCATAATCAAAATTCTTCGTATTACGTCTTTGAAATGGGAAACTTGTAAACACAGAATTCTTTTTCTTTCAATGACTACAACTTAAATATAGATTCTTGATGTATTGATAACACTAAGTTGATTCATTGACGACCTAGCAATGGTTTATCATTCATATAATGAAATTATGTAATTAAATTTCTTTAATTTCGTAAAATTATAAAGTCTAAATGACGAAATAATAATGAAAGGAATATTGAAACGAATCCTTGAAATTTCCATTAATAATCACGATATTAGAAAACACAGTACAAAATGATACAATTTTCCATGAATGTTTAACCAGAACTATCAAAATCAAGATTAATTTTTAATTGCTCTTCAGCATGTATTTTCTATTGTATCGTAAACTTTTTCCTATTCCTTGCAACAACAAGCTTTATATTAGATTATAAGTGTTCATTTAATTTTAATTTTTATGTTGAAAACACATGGATCCGAATTTTCTAGATAAAAGAGTAAAAACTCCAAAACTGATGAGATAAAGATTGTTTCACTACTGCAAAGAATATTGAAATTTTTTCGATAAAGGAATGAAAGCTCCAAAACTGATGAGGTAACGATTACTCAACTATCGCAAACATTGAAATTTTTTTCGATAAAAGAACAAAACTGAACTGGGGTAGAAATTACTGAAGCTGTTGCAAAGAATAATAGGACAAAACAATACGTACATTATTGACTAAATAGATCTTATATAAATACACAATATTAGACGCTTTCTTTTAAAGAAACTCCTGACGCTCTTTTCGAAGAAGAACAAACTTATTACAACAACCAAATACTTATTTGTCTTTTTTGGTATTAGTTTTATTCTCAGTTGATCAACACCGTATATTCCAGACGAAATTTCAAAGACGAAGACGCGCGAGAAAAGAAAAACGAGGAGTCGCGTGTGTACGCGTCATTGAACAATTGAAAACTTTGCAACACGACACAAGCTTTATGACACACTCGCAGCCTGATCGTAATACATATATCCTCCCATCTGAATCCCTCGCGTCTCTGATCATCGTAAATTGACCGTGTAGGCGTGGAGAGTCAATAAACGCGAACCTCGAGGGGACGCCGGTCTCGTCGTGCTCGAATTTCTCAAAAACTAACGCACCGACCTTTCTGTCTACATAACACGTATAAATAATTTCCTTATCGAACACGAACGTAATATTCGTTACGTCGACAATCTTCACGGTGAACTTAATGTCTAACCCAAAAGTGATTCAAATTCGAAAGAATCCTGTCCGCCTTTTAACGAGAAAATTCGTTCACGGGAATATTTATTGCCACGACGAGGTAAACACGAGGAGGTAGAAAAGACTACTCGACTGACACTCAATACGTTATACGGATAGGACAATTACAAAGAGCGGAAGCTGTGCGTGATTGTCGCCGACCATGAGGGCAATTGACCGTACTTGAATCATCGAACGACGGGGAATCATGCTGGAAAGTTCTACTTTTATTAACTCACCTGATAGAGTCCTGTGGTGTGTGATAACGTGCACTGAGATAGAAGCTCGTCGAGCGTCGTCGTCACCGTCCATACAAGCCGCTCCTCTGCAACACCGGTCTCTCGTCCCTCGACTCGTCTAATTATATTTCTTGTACAGATTAAAAATGATGGGGAATTCGCGGAATATGTCCATGCTTCGGTGCGGCGGCTTCTGCAACCCTCGAGAAATCGATAAGGCCGGCTGTTGAAACGCGAGTCCCCTTCGTCGAAGGTGGTTACAGATCGACTGGAAGCCGGTCAGAGACGCGACTTCTCTGCTCGTTTGTACACGATAAAATACAAACAACGACTATACTCGGCCAGTCGGAGCAGCAAGGCTACATTGAAACCAGCACGAGTGGCGACCCCACGTTTCCTTCGAGGTAATGTCTGGTCGTCTAACCAACTGATTGGTCGTTCACTTCGGGTTTAAAGGTTCCCCGACCAATTGCTGGAAGGTAGAACAACTGCGGAGGAAACAAAAAGGGCTAGCCAACAGAAACGCGAGACTAGTCACGTAAATGTACATCACGAGCTCTCCTCGTGATTTTTCGAAACGCTCTTGGCCCTTTTAACGATCTGCTAATAACGTCGTTTTGTCAAAGTTTGAGCGTTATGTTTCTGACAATGAGTCTTGAGTCTGCGTGATGCTTGCCGCTTGCAATGCTTATTGTACCGATGGAGGGGTTTGTTTTGGGTCTTTTTTGGGAAAGGGATATTTCAACTGATAAAATTCAGGTAATTGGCAAGTCGTTTCTGAAGCAAGTCGTTTCCTTTAAATCGCAAGGCTGATTCGAGTTTGTTGGCACGTGATCGTGACGAATAAAAGACGGCCTAGCACGTGTCCTCGCGAGTGAAAGCCACGGGTCGCTCGTTCGCCTGCAAAACTTTTAAATTGTATCGGAGTTTGGCCTCCGAGCCGGTACAAAGTCCGCCGTCAAACGTGCTTGTTGAAATATTGAAATTTTAACGTGCCGTTCGACGTTAATCTAGCATCAATATCAGACTTCGTCTACTAACTTTTCCTCTAAGACTTGAAATCTTATCTCGCGCGTCTCTTAAAAAGGAGACACATTGAAGCGAGCTCGGTTCTTTGAACCATGCTCAAAGAAGCTTCTCAAGTGCCCTCAATGTTCGTACTTTTATCTCGTACTCGCAAAACTAATTGGTCCTCTGTATAAATGTAGCGTTATCAAATCATTTAACGAGCCAATTATATTTTCTCGTCTATTGTCAGAAACTCGAGAGCGGCATCGGAGAAAAAAAAATGCATTAGTCTACAGTCTACGAGCGATTAGATGTTCAGGGCTCTGCAGTTTATGGAGTTGGCGTCAATAAACGCGAATCTTATGCAATGATTCATTGATCTCTGACGCAACAGTAACACACAGGCTAGGTGGATGAAACAGAAAAGTCACATGATTATTATAGGAGCGCAAACCACGAAGCATCCGCTCGCAGTGCGTATTCACGCTCAGCTCGCGTGATCCTCAGTGGAGGCGGCATATACGTATACATATGTGTACATATGTATATACGTACACATGTGTACATGTATGCAGTGACGTCGTAAAAACCGATCTCTGAGTTTTGGGGACCGAGACATATACACAGTGGCTATGAAAAGCATCTATACGTGTGTTAGAATTAGAACTCCATTGGTATGAATTAGATAAGTATATAGGTAAATATAGCAGGTAATTATATACAAAACAAGAACAAATTCATCAAAATACAATGTTGAAATACAAAATCAGTTCTTTCTTTGCAGAATGTTTAAAAAATTGTCTTTCCATCTTTTTGTTTCAATTTTATATCGTTTTGTCTATATCTAATTCTTTTTATCTAATGAAATTGTTATAGAACCGAATTTAGTATTATTACACTCAGTGTATAGAATCATTACGAATAATATCATTACCGTATATAGTATTATTACGATACACGTAGCATATTGAAGAAGTATACTTGATAAATCCGGTAATTTTCTAATTTCCTGTCGCGTTTAAACGTTGGCTGGTAATGTATGTAAAATTATAGATTCTGGGGGAACTTGGACTCTTCTTATCTGCGTCTTTTTCTATCGCATTTTCATATCGAAATATGTGGGTGAGCGAAAAATTACACGATAGATTATCTTTCATTGAGGTCTGGTTATTTATTTCTGTACTTTTAACGCTTCGTTTGCGTATATTCACTTAACATAACTAACAATCGTAAATAAATTGATTTTCAAATTTTTTATGTGAGGGAATAATTGTAGAGTGGACGTTTATGCATTTGTAGGAAATTTAAATTATAGAATTTATTTAAAATAAACAAAATTAATGTAATTCTATACAGTATTATTATTTAATAATAAAAATAAATTGTAAGAAATAAATAATAAATAAATTACTTAATCTTATTATTATTATTATACTACTTAAATCAATACTACTTAAATCAAAAATTATTATTCAGTCAATTCTTCAAAAATTTATAGGATTTTAATTAATATTTGCAACATTGTTATTTTTCTTTCAATTTTGTAATATTCATAAAGTTGACTAACTTCCGTAAAATGGATCCCGGGTAAGAGATTCAGACATTAAAAAAATTATCACATTCAAGAAAAAAGTGAAGTGAACTTTAATTCATTACTTGAAGATTACGCAGAAATTAGCAATTTTTGGCAATGGTGATTAAAGAGACTTCCTGCTAGAATTTCAATAAGAAAAAAGAGAAATGAAGTGTATTTTAATTATTTGAAATGTAACAGTATTGTTTCCTTTTGGAAACAATTTCGACTTATAGCAACGTTTTGCGAACTAACAGATGAAAGAGTACGTTAATTAATGAAAAGGAGAATGTAAATTTAATTCATTGCTAAAAATTATTTGAAAAGTAAATGATTTCCTCCAAAAGTATTCCCATTTAAAGTAACATAATACGATAATACCGTAATCAAGTTTTATGAGTTAATAGATATTAAAGCTTGTACTTAAAAAATTATTTAGAAAGTAGAAATTTTTAGCAAATAACTTTCCTGCAAGCTATTTCCATTTAAGTAGTAATATAATCAACACATCAAACGGATAACAAAAAGTTTCGAATTAAGACTCGCAATCAAATTAAATTAATTAATTAAGGATTACTTGAAAAGTAGCACTGTTGCGTACATCAAGAAGCTCTTCTCACAATCAGGGATTTTGTAATCAATAGACGTCAAGGAGTAAATGATCGCGACAGCGTCCGCGATCAAAGATCAACGACAAGGTTTCGTGAATTCGAGTCGCGTGGCACTAGACAAATTGATATATGTTTACGTAATAATTGGACGAGGGACGCTGTCTGCGTTGTTTTTGACTATTTTTTCTTTTTTCTTTTTTTTTTTGAACGTGATACATTGCAGATATTAAGCGTAATCATCAGAGATAACGAGCAACAACACTTGTAAACGTTATCATCTCGATCGCGCCTCATCTGTAAAGAACTGATTACACATGCAAATTGAAGAACGCCGACCGAATATTAGTCATCGTTAATACTGAGGCTTAACTGCTAGTTAGAAATTTACGGATCATTCACTTTTTCCCTTATCTTATCATCAACGTGGATTTCGCGTTTTGTTGAATTTTGTTGAATATAGAGAAAATTGGAATAAAAAGGGTAAAACTAGTTTTGCTAGTTCTTTTCTTTTGTTTCAAGATGATGGGAATTAATGAGAGTGGAAAAACTGAGTGGAAATTGTATTATAGGATTTTATTTGGAATTCTATCTTACATGATAAAAATGCCTATTAATTTTTATGATTTTATATTAATAATACGAATATTAATACTAATAAGTTTGATTGAAGTTATGATATTAATACACATGTATTAATAGTAAATTTCCATTCGATTTTTCCATTTTATTTTCATCATTCAGAACAAGATAGAAAATTAATATTAATATAAAACTATAAAAAGATTCAAAATCCCATTAGTTATATAAATTAAAGCAAATATCGATCAAAAATTACGAATTACTTTTTATTCCTTTTCTTTCTTTTTACAATAAAACTTAGAATTTTTATCCTTGACGATTCAGAGATTTTCGACGATGTCGATTTATTTTGGAAGATAATTTTTTGAGTATGAATTACATCGAAGTAGAAGAAAGAACATACTATCAGATAAATTTATAGATGAATATTATAGATAAATTTAATTGCTTTTAAACGAAAGAGGAGGAAATGTCAAAATAAAAAATTAAAAGAGAAATTGCAGAATTTTTATGAATCCCTTTATGAATTCGACTTTGCATTCAAAAACTCTGTAACGATCGTTCACGTCGAGAACTTAGTGTCATTAATATCATTGCCGTCGCATAATTGTACCAACAGTCGTATCTCGTATATTATTATGGTAATCGTACGCAAATATTATAATCACGTCTTTTTTTTCTTTGTTCCTTTCACGTTACGTGCTAGACACATAAAGTTATGTAAAAATTAGATAAGCAAATTAACGTTACTTAATCGTGGTTGTTATTAAATATTCCAACATCGAGTCATCCTTTTTTTTATTTTTTTAGTAGAACGAGTCAATCACTTTTTACTTACAATTTAGAAGATTACTTAGAATTAAATGACGAATCCAAAATGATTTATCCAATCACTTGAAATAAACGCTCTTGCTTTCTGTAATTACATGTAATTTATTAATTACACACAATTTATTATTTACATTTGCCAATTTCAGTCACGAGTTCCTACAAGATTGATATTTTTTTAAAGAAATCATTCTTTTTCCAAGTTATCGCTGATAAAACCTGATAAACACGTCTGTTTGTCTTCTTCGTTCCTCTGCACCGAGGTTTCGAGAATTCGTCACGTCGTTACTCTTCGTTCTTATCGCACGGGCACGTTCGCATTAAATTCGCACTGTTCTTCACGCGGAAATTCGCATTCTCGCCACGTATCGTCACGAAGGACAAATTACAGATGGTGAAATCGGCGATCAGGAAAATTTTTCGTTGGCGATTGTTCGCAAAATTTCGTCATACAATCACGAATCTTGTTTTATACTTGGTTGAGGAGAAATTCGATTGATAAAAGAGAGGCACGCATGGCATATGAATGTTCCAAGGAAATAAAATATTGCGAAATGAAAAAAAATTTCCCCGATTGACCGATAAAGTGTGTTTTTACATGCCAATTACAATTGAGTTCTGTTTTTTTCTTTTTTTTTTTTTTGGTATTATTATTAATAGATTTTTATATTTTTACGAAATTTGAAGATAGAATACAATACGCAAAATGTCAAAAAATGTTATTAGGTATAGAAATTAGTAAGGTGCTTTCGTATGAAATTCTATAGGTCACATTTATAAATCATGGTTAAAAAAGACATCTTTTTCATTTATTTGCCAAGAACATCTTTAGAACAAAAGAACATCCAAGAACAAAATTAAAAATTCGAAGATTTTGAATAATTATTAAATGAAAACTTCTCTCACGCACAAGAAGAAATTCTCCTACAACGAAGAATGATCACAAAGTTAAAAAAAAGAAAAAGAAGTGACAAGTTTATGTAAAACAAGCATCGAATGAATTTCTACACACGATGTATTCTAATATTAAAACGGAGAAAAGAAGAAGAAAGTTTCTAAGAAACTGCAACTCGTTGTTTTAATATTTTAAATATTGATCGAATCACTGTTCTGGCACTGTGGTATTTAAAATGAATAAACTTCCAAGAAAATGAAGTTAACTAATCAAATTGATATTCGAAAAATTGAATTAATCATCCAATTGATAAGCTCAGCCTTTAAATCATGTGTTACACAGAATTATTCATGTGTTGCACAGAATTACGTACGTAGATATATTTATTAATTTATACACGTACGAGATAAATATTAACCTTTAAGCATCTAATAATTACTTTTTATGCAAATTACTTCGTGAAAAATTCTAAAATACAAAAATGCACAGAATGCGACCAATATGGTATATTCAAAATACTGCGCTTACAGCTCATTATATCTCTCGTTCATTAAATAAATGAGCAATCATCGCTTTTTTTTGTTAGAGCAATTCTCCAAGATTATGTCATTTCTTTTAGCATGTGTTGAAATGAAACGTAAATTCCCTCTCGTTTTCTTCGTCGTTAATTGCGTCGTTGATGTAACGCTGTCAGTTCTGAATTTGCAGAACTTTGTTGCTATTTCGCTTATCTTACGCTTATTATAAATCTTGTTGGACGGATATAGGCTTCAACGAGGCAAGGATTAGGGTTAGAGAAATAAAGAAAGGTTGTTGCTCTCTATTCTGATTGCTAGTTAAATCGATGTATTCAAAGACTGATCAAAGAAGGATTAATAGTACTTAATAGACAGAAAGATTGATGCTTTAATTTAAGGAATAATTAAGTCAAATTAAATTACTTACTAAACTGCAATATTCAGTTATAACATTAATTGTAATCAATTTATGTAATATCGTATTATAACTAATTATAATCAATTATTATATTGAGCACTAATATTAATTATTGTCGAATAATAACAACAATATTAATATCGATTACAATTTAAGTTATAATATCCAGTAATAATAATTAAATGAGATTAAATTATTTACTAAATCAAAATATCGTGATTGCGCTCCATTATAGTGCAAATTGGAATATCAGCCTCGATTAAAATGTTATTATTTACTGAATTAAATTATGATATTATAACACACGTATTATGTTATATTTATACATATTATGTAATATTTTGTTTTATATTTTGTACTATACATACTGGACTATAGTTTAATCTAAGTAAACTTAATTGATATGCCTACCAAATTTAATTAATTATTGCCTACAAAATCAAATTAAATTGTTTAACAAATTGAGACATTGTATAACTACAACGTATTACATATACTGTATATTTTATATATTCTTACATATTGAGTGTATTCTATGCATTTTTGGACCTTCAAATGCCTTTGCTCCTTTAAATATATAACAACGAACGATTTATTCACAGAGGAAATTTATCCGAGTTAGAAGTGTTAAGTATTAAGTACTTCTATGCAGTAAATAACCCACGACCGTTTTTATCCGGATTTTTACCTGAATGCGTTTCGCACAATATTAGAACAAATGTCGAAATGCCTTAATGAGCATCGTGGAACTTTCTGCCCAAGAAAAATCTCTCAGATAGACGTCGTTTCTCACAATATCTGGACGAACCTCAAGGTCTGTGTAATTTGCTTTTCCAGTGCAGGAAGAGACGTTTAATATCGTTAGGGTGACAGAGTGAGTTAGTCGCGATCGAAGTCTGGCTCGGTTTTCCGTGGTGAAGCCGCAGAGAACTCGTCTATTCTCGTGTCGAGACGATTTTCCACGGTTCTGATGCGCTTTTTCGTCCCTATATGTGTCGACAGGTCGACGAACGGCACACGGATGCGGCCCTGGTCACTCCGCAAACGACATTTTTCCACCGCGACTCGGTTTTACGATCGCGGTTAAAGGGAATCCGTCTTGGTCGCATGACACCAGTGCCAATGAAAGAAATGGGAAAACACCGCCGGAACAGGTAGCTGTCGTGGACAAAAATCAAAAAGATCTCAAGTGATATCAGGCTACAGTGACACAGAAGAGTTTTTATGTTATTTTGTAGATATATATGAGATATTATGAAATTTCATTGACGTTGCAGGGAGAGACGAATATTTATAATCACGTTCATGAATTTTTGACAAAACTACAACACAGTCTGACAATGTACATGGACAAGATATTTGTTTATTAAAAAATTACTATGCAGATTTAAATCAATATATTGTTGAGTACGTGTATAATTATTGGTATATATTTGTAATAGTATATGTCGTTATATTATATGTAACAACAAAAATTAAATAGTATATACTATTATATGTATATATATTAGTAAAAATTAAAACGAACAGCAGGTTAAAGTATAAATAATTCTCTAAGTATCTGTAAGTATCGAGAAATATTGAAGAATATTTCTACGATGGACTGTAACTGTTTAAATACTTTTACTATAGCTGCAAAGTATATTACATGATATTACATTATAACTATGTATGTATATTTTCAGATTTGTTTAAACTCCGCATTCAATTAATATAATGATATAAGATAATTCATGATGAATATGATCATGATAATTGATGATTAATATTACTATAAGTATTTACTATAAGTATTACTATTACTATAAGTCCCACTAATGAGTCACGCTAATGAAATTTCGAAATGTCCGTAATATATTTATTAAAAAATTCCTATGAAGGTTCAAGTACTATTGTGAGCAGCTTCAAACAACCAAACAATTACATATAGCATCAATCGTGTTCAATTCACGTATATATTGAGTATTTTATGATGAAAAATTTATTACGAGTTTATTTAATTTTATCGTTTTCGAAGAATCATACACAATGGATGGAAAAATACAAGGATGACTTAGTAAAAATGTGAATTGATTAATTGAAACTTGGTTGACTCTCATTTCTTCGAAATTACTCTTACAGTTCATTGTAATTGAATATTTTCTGCGATTAAAGACGTAAGGAAATAAGTAATTGTGTATCATAAAAAGTAAACATCGTTGTGAATATTTGCTGCTTTCACGAAATCCTAATTGCTGACGACAAACGTGTGAACGTTTCCTACGATAAAATACGCGAACAGTGTCAATTGGATATCTCAAGAAATAAAAATTAAGAGTTTGGTTTTCCATTTTACAGGAAATCGATGAGTGATAACGAGCACTAATCTCGAATGTATTAATAGTTCTTCTACGATTAAAAACGTAATCATCGACAACTGCTTCGTATAATGTGGATTATTCTTTATGTAAAATTAGACAGTTAACACTGTTGCTTTCTTCATGTGTACAAACCCGTTTATTTTGTTAATTTCGTATGTATTACATTTCCTTATTGGAAATTACATAATACATTCGTAATAGTTGAATAACAAAATTTTAAATAACAAATGCATCAAGCATTGTTATACTGTAAATTTTAACATTGTAAATTTTATCAGAATTTTATTACATTACAATGGTATTCTATATTTTTACATATAATATGTAGGAATATACAGAATGAAGTATCGATAATATTTGAAGAAAATTTTTATTTATTAATTTGAATGTACATAGACATCTGCAGTTTAGTGATTAAGATATTGAATAAAGTTATAAAATATTGATTTCTGTAAATTACAAGATAAAAGTTTGTTTCACTCTACAGTTACATTTGTCAGATTAAATTAATTTACATTGATATAACATTAAATGGAATGTGCCTTAGCTACTTGCAGTTTCTCACTTATCGTTTATTGCACAGTCTTTCGCAATTGCACTGTAACTATGAACTACCCCAACACTAAAAATATGTGAAAAATCTTGCTGCATCAATAAGAATAAGTATTATAAGTATTATATAATAATACTCTCATTATCGAGTACAATATTCGAAATTTTAGCGAAAAATACCATCCTGTTCCCGCTAAACATTTTATCGTGAAACATCTGTGCCAGGGGCACGGCTTGAGGGGGGCTTTGACGTGCCACTTCCTAGAACCTCATGCTGTTCTTGATAGAAAATCTCAAATTTCAGCTGAAAATACCTCCCGGTTTTCAGGATATTCTCGCTTAAATATTTTTATGATAGAACCAATCAGCGACAAAACTAAGACCGCGTAAAGTCCTGCTATCTAGTCATGCAGCCATTAAAATAATAATGTAAGTACTTTAATTTCTATTTTATTTATTTATATTGTTTCATGTGTTCAGACAGGAATCAACTCCAATATATTGTTTATTTCTTAAGTCTATATAAAAATGACCGTATACATACAAGAATGACAGGAATATGAAGTCGTAGTTCCATATAGAATAGATAATAATTTGTAATTCCAAACTAACATATTTGTACATAGAATATATTCATTTTAAACCTACTGTATATGTTCAGTTTTGTATATAGATGAATTTTAGAATAGAAAAGTAATGCTTTATAAACTCCTTGTAATTATTTCGCCTGAAACTGTCAAAGTTGATTGACTGAGTTTTGAATGACGCGCGTGAAAGAATTTTAATTTTGCGCGCCGTTATAAGCTAGAGAATATAAGTGCCTGCCCTCTACTGACGCTTACGTCAGCCAATAGGAAAGCGGAGGAGAACACGCCATCATTCTGGAAATTGTAGCGTCAAGGTTCTTTTGACACGTGTGAATTTCGACAGTGCGTTTATTGTCATTCTACTACCTTCTACAGACTACTATCAGGTTCGTTCAACTAATATATTATTATTTAATACATTTTTAAGCAGTAACATAATGATATTCAATAACTTTACGAACTTTGTTTGTTCAACTCTTTACATAGGTTAACTACGTAGTGGTTAGATTTATCAGAATTACATGTCAAGAGTTTTTGAGGCAAAATCTGAGTGCAACTCACTTTGAAAGAACATCTCGATGATTGCTGTGTAAATTGGTACGTTAACGATTGATTTATTATTTCATTCACATTATTGTCTTATGTTATTTCATTCACATTATTATCTTATATTATTTCATTCACATTATTATCTTATATTATTTCATTGATATTATTATCTTATATTAGATCACTGACTTTACCTGAAGGTTAACATCAAGGAACAACAAGGGATGTCAAAGGGACCACAAGGGATGTCGAAGGACATCGATGGACATCGAGGGACATTGAGTGACTTCGAATATACTGTATAAATGTATGACTCGCAACTGTATGTACAATTGTACCATTATTGTATAACACTTGCCTAACCTGGACGAATATTTCCCAAGTATTCCCAAATACGGACAATGTATGTTCGCGCGTTCTACTCACTGTCACTGCTCAATAACACGTAGTAACGTGTTCTTACAATTTCTGGAGACTCAATTCCATTGAGTACGAGTATGCTCAAAGTCTTGAACTGCCAGGCTTAGCTCTGTGGCTCCTCCGGGAGTGCCGTGCAACGGTGCACGCGCTACGTATTATTGAGCGATAGTGAGTTTTCTGTTCGTTGCGGTCGCGTCGCGATCATTCCTTTGTATTTACGTTTGAAATGAAAGACATCGGTGTCTCGCGCAAACAAAGGTGTATAGTTTTACATGTCGAAAAGAATTCGTGCGCACCTCCTTTAAAAGTAATTTTCCTCAGTCATTTCAAATTGGGCAAGTGTGTTGGTATGAAGTGACGTCTAGATCAAAAAACTTGATCGATGAAACGATGTATATGAATTTGAAGAAACACAGTCTTTTCTATTTCGATAAAATATCTTTTCTTCTAAATTTCTAATGAATAATGACGTAACCATGTTTTTGTTGTCGAACGACTAATCAATGTTATTGAGTAGATTGTTTCATACATTGAGCGATGAACTATGCGATCAACCTTCCAATGAAAGAAAATTTGTAATTAGTTTATATGTTTCTTTATCGTTACATAAAAATTTCGATAAACTTGATTATTACGCAAGAACATTCGATAACTAAATCTTTTTCAATTGATAGCTAAAACTTGTCTTATCTGTAAATGTTTATTTACAGAACTAAGATCATGTCCTTGATTTTATTAAGACTTTTCAGTACTATGACTCATTACAAATTCATTAATTAATTGAATCAATTTTATATATATATATATATATATATATATAATGTTTTATATATAATGTTATTTATATATAAAATGTTTTATATATAATGTTATTTATATATAATGTTAATTTTATATATAATTTTATATATATAGGTATAAATAATGTTTTCAAGAGTAGGAGAGGCAAAAGAAACGTTGAGAGAAAATAAGTGATAACCCACAAGTGATTCAAAAATTACTCCGATGTTTTTGCTTGATGTTATAAGGTCAGTTAAATTGCGAAAATATTATAGTATTAATTTTATTACATCTTTTTTTGTTTCTTTTTAATATGTATTATATTCTACAATTTATTTGTTATTTCAAAATTGTTTCATGTACTTACGCTGATCAAGCGAATATGATTTATAGAGTAGGAATAATTAATTTCACATGATGTGCAAGTATAAAATCTTTATTAATATTAACATTATATTTATTAATATAATATCAATATTAATTGAATTTAATATTGCTTGTCGTAATTGTTAAAATTAGTAATAATTATATACATTTTACATTCAAATTATCCAATATCAATATTGCAATTATCCAGAATATTAATATTAATAATACTTAAAATGAATTAAAATTGAAAAACCGAAAGATTAATTTTTGATTGACATTATTTAACCAATATTATCAAAACTATCCTTTTATTTGGTTATTTATTTTATTTTATTTGGTTATTAAATACATATACTTGCATTTCTATTAAACATTCTAGGAATAATTGTTTATAAAATTTCACAGATTTATCATTGTTTTATTAAATTTATAGTTGTGCATCAAAAAATTAACAAAAATTCATTCGCCTTCGTTCGATTTCGAGGCTAGAAATCCTATTTCTCACCCTCGTCGTAATTTTAAAAATATTAAAATGTTGAAGATGATAAAATACCATCTGCCTTAACAATTATAGCCTTTGGTTTCCACGAAATATCATCAATTATACGTTTGTATCTTTCAGCAACGTATTTCTCATTAAAATCCTCCTCTTTGTCTATAAAATCTAAAAACTGAAAAACAAAATATGCGCTTTAGCAAAATATCACGTTTTTTTCTTCCGATCTCCGTTTAATCAGAATTTATATAGTTCACCGATGGTTTGTTGGAATATAAACTACCGTGAGTGCATACAAGCTAAATATAAGGCGATTGTGCACAGAAAACAACGTAAAACAGAATAATAAAGTCGTTTCAGTGGTTGCGTCGACTGCAAAGTAGTCCCGCAACGGAAAACAAATTCAGAAATATTTCGTCAGGCTATTTCTTTTCCTCAACTATCTTCAGATACCGAGAGAATATCGATACGCCGCTGGTAATTCAACTTTCTCTTTCGAGAAATACGAAAGTATACCATAATTTCTTAACGCGATTTCCAAAACGAGCATAATTTAATCAACGAACTTAGATATTACAGCACTTTTATCTCGTTGGAGAAGAAAAACACTTCGATAGCCAGAATTCGTTTGATGAAATGACAAAACGCTTCTCGTTGCTATAAATATTTTTAATTTTTACTTGTTCGAAAGCAAAATCACAGCTACATAAGATGTGTGGTTCGATACTCATTCATAATAATAATAATAATAATAATAATATAATAATAATAATAGAGAATATTAATTAATAATAATAGATAAAATTATATAATAGCTTTCTTTTCTCTTACATTCATACAGCAGGTATTTTAATACTAAATGACAATAAATTTCCCTTTCTTTTTCTCTTTCTCTCTCTTTCTAACTCCCCTAAAATAGTTTCTACTGGTATACATATATCACTCTTTTACACAATTTCTCTCGTTTTTTTCATACATACAGACTCACGCACGCATTTCTTCGATTTTTATATTTTTCCCTTCATCACCGTCGATGATCATTCAATATATATATTTATAATATATATATATATAATATAGGCTCGATAGTTATAAGGCAACCTCAGTTCGTCGTCGCTACTTCAAACACTCTGTTTCTCTCTGTATTTCTTTCCAAGTCTCTCGCGATGATTCATCGAGGTTGGTTCACCCTCTGAACGCACGATCCTCTCGCGATCTCGCCACTTCCGGTATCAAAAAACACGCGCGTGCCGCGAGTTACAATAAATATTACACAGCGTCGCTTCTCGTTCTTCGTCGTTTTCACGAAGTTTTTCGTTACGTTACGCGAAAGGGGATGAAAACGTGACAGGGTTCGAGAGAGAGAGAGACTCTACATCGTTTATGGCACTCATTTGAAAATGGCTCTCAAGCAGCTTATCAACGATCCTACGCTTCTTCCTGTGCAAGCTTCGATGCATGTTTCACGCGATATCGTGACGATCTCGTTGTTATTAGGTTGGAGGATTAAGATGATCGAAAGAGGCTTCTTTTTATGATTAATCGCGAGAGGACGGGGACCGATTTATGACTAATCGACTTCGTTGACACGCGTAACCTTGCTAATGGAATGATGTACTAGAGACTAATAGGGGAAGATTCGAGTTTAGTTTAGGGAAGAGCTCGTCCTGGATTGCTGGAGACCCGATTTTTCTTCGTCAATACTTTTGAAACTTGAAAATATTGTTAAAATACGTAATAATAAGATAAAATAAAATATCGATAAAATGTAACAACGGATTATTAAATATGAGAATTAGTATAGAATTATTAAAATTATATAATAATTGTATAAATACAAATTATAAAATCTCGTCTGTTTTCGAATCACTTTGATAAAATGTTTTAAAAAAATTTAATGTTTTGAAAGAAGAAAGTGTTTTTAAAAGAATTTGATATTTCGTATTTAATTACAGAGAATATAGCAAGGATTATATAAGGAAATAAGACTTTAAAAATCTTTTTTCATAAATATTAAAAATTGACATTTGGTACTTATAAAAGATACCGTTGAAAAACTTTTTCTGTATTAGAAAGAGTATTTTTCAAATGTAAGAATTTCTAAAATTCTCAAAGAACTATTTTTGTAACAATATAAAACTCTTTGTGATATTTTAGAAAGTATCTTTTTAAATTAATTATTTGGTTTCTTCACGAAACATCTTAGGAAACTCTATGTTCCTTGAATTTTAAAATCTGCAAACAAAATTAACAAAAGAAAAAAACCAGATCTCCAAAATGTTGGACGATATCAATTTTCGTTTTCTTGATTCTTCGCTCACGAAACGCTGGAAAAAAGTGTCTAAAAATCAAAGAATCCTTGTCAGTCGCGAAGTTTCAACACCTTCGATCCTATATGCAAGCATCTATCGTGAAAATTTCTATTGATCTACGATCTATCTCAAAAAAAGTGACTATACGTATATATCCAATATTGTCTACGAGAAGATGAAAGGGCAAATTCTTGGCGACTGAGCGTTTCTTTTCCTCATCTTCTTTTCTTATATTTTGACGCGCTTCTTTAAGGCACTAACTTCCTACGATCGTGTTTCACATCGTTGCTCTATGTCTTTTGTCTTGTTCTTTTTCCGTATGTCGGTCGTATTAAAAGAATTTGCGTAAATAATCGGTCATCATTGCTAAGGCACGGTCCTACAAGTTCGGGGGGAAACTCTAAAGGCACCCTAGCGCGTCACTCAACGCTCGCGTACGTTTACATGTCATCCCCAATGGGGATTACGTGTACTCTAAAAACTACTATATTTTTTCTTCGAAAAAAATACGCATTTCAATGTCTTCTTTAGGTTCGTCGTGTTACTCGTCGATCGTCTATTGTATTGTTTACTTTGGGGAGGAAAACTTCAACGATACGATAGTTAGAATAATCGAAAAGTTCCAGCGATGCGATGAAAATTGTATGAAAATATTAATGTAAACGACTAAAGTATTGGACATTTACTGTGTTATTCATAAATCTTGTAACAGTGAAATTTTAAATTGAAATAAAATTATTACATGTAATATTAAATATTGAAGTAAATGATAAAGATATTTATAAATTTTGTAAATTATTTTATGAATTAAAAAATCAATTTAAAAAAAAAGAAACTTTAAATGATCAATTAATTAATTAGAGGAAAGAAATCTTTAAATGATTTTGAAAGAGTTTCCAAATTTTTAAAAGTAATCTAGTTTAAAATTTTCCTTTTACGCGAGTAGATAAGAGTAAGTAATAATAAAATTTTTACGAATGAAGATTTAATTACTATGTCGAAGAAATACTGAAATTTACTGAAATAGAAATATTTATTTTAATTCGATTTATTAGTTAAATAGTTTATTTTGCAAAGTTAGGGAAGTTTGATTTCTAGTAGTTAAGCAAGTTCATTTCCCAAGAAAACTTGATAAAATATTTAATTCTATCAAAGTTTGAATTTGAATTTTATTTTATCATTTACTTGATCATTTAATAGTTTTAGAAGAATAAATTTCTAGAAATGGAGCTTTAACCAATTTTTCTAAAAAAAAAGATCTCTCAATCTTTCTAAATCTTTCTACTTTCCCACAATATCGTATCGTTGCTGAGTAACCTTCTGAAAACAGGAACGCGAGAATTCCTACAATATTTTTTTCAAATACGTATCGCCTAATAAAACGCACACCAGCCGATCTTCTATTTCGAGCATTCGCAAAATACATGCTCTTTAGTTTCTTTCTGCTTTGTTTTTTTCATTTGATAAAATATCCGTGATAGCTGGTTTCATTCCAGCGAAGCAACGGTTGCCTGAAAGCGAACGAAGAGTCACCGAATCATCCTTGATCACTGTTCGCTTTGTTTCGTCTTGGCTGGCAGTCTTTTTGTTAACTCTCAGTTTTCTTGCAGATTTTTCTCTCTTTTTTTTTACATTACTTTATATTCTTTTAATCAATACTGTTTGTAATACGATTAATGAAAAACGTGTACCCTCCTAGCTGCGGCACGTGTCCCGAGAAAGCGTATAATCTTTAGTACGATTCATTACAAATCTCGTCTGCGAGTTCCTTGTCGAATACAAAAGAGGAACTAAGGAAACAACAACTGTGTATTCTTCTTGAGGAAAAAAGTAGAAAAATCATCGCATCATTGACAATTAATTTCTCGTATCGTTAATTGAATAACTGCTTTGAGTAAAGCAGTTTTGAATATGTTTTCAGCAATAAGCAGCAGTAATCGTCAATGATACGATGGACTAGACACAGTGTTTTTTTGACTCACTTTTTTTTTGTAATCATTCACGTAAAAAAAAAAAGAAAAATAGTAGTCTGAACTCTGTGATCGTAGACTGCAAGTTTCGGGTAAATTCTCAGCGAGAGAAGATCCCATTTTCTCTCTTCTTCTCTGTTTCTCTCATATGTCAGTTCTTTACATATATTATTAACTATCTATATATTCTAGGAGCTAAATTCGCGACGACTGATTCACGGAGGGTACACGATACTAAAAAAAAAAAAAAAGAAAAAAAAAGAAAAGGAAACAAAAAAGAAAAAAAAGAAGGAAAACGAAATGTACAAGGTCTTTTTCTATTTTAAATATCATAGTTTGTCTTTTATCCTCGCGATCTAAAGCTAATAATGATAGGCTCGTCATCCATGATTATTGTCTATGATTCTATGCCATTTTTTTCCCATCGTCTACGTGGATCTCCTCTTATCAAAATCACTCTCTTCTTCAAAATTCTGCTTCAAAAATCCCTCGGGAACAATTCGAGAAGAACCGCGAAAAGAAGATCGTCGTTGCAATAAATATCTCCTCTCGTAAGTACGAAGTCATCGAGTTTCACTGAACAGTTTCAATTCGATGCATCGATCGGTATCATCCAAACGAGAAGACACACACATCGCCAAGATTTATCTCCTGGTCGATAGAAGACGTCTGAAGATTCATGACTAGGCCGCTCATTCGGGGTCTGCTCCTAATCATCCAGCCATCGTGCGTGCGCCAGGCATGGATGATGAGAACGCGGAGCGAAATTCTTCCAGGGAATGTCTACAGGATGCATGAGGAATTGTCTTTTTCTTTTTTATAGTTTCTGCTTCTCCTTCCGATCAGATTTCATCTGACTTCAGTCCGCTGCTTTCTTAATCTTGCCCCTCTGGCCACGTCATTGGGCCACGACTCCCCTAAGGAATGTCTACCGGAGACCGGGGAATTTGTCTTTCTCGAGTGTTCTCCAACGAGTGACAGTTTTCAAAACGAACGTCGTTATGTGTCCATGTGTCGATACTTGTGAGCGGACATCTGCGCCAAACCCAGCACAGCGTACTGACACTGAAGACAGTGGTAGTGAGTCTGTTTGCCTGAATGCTGGCACTGGACACTCCCGCAAGGTTGACTGGGCGTGAACTTTTGGAAGCCTGCAGCTGCTATGCTGTCCAATTTCGCGTGTTGTCGCCGATGAGCGACCACTTTATTGGTATCCGTACAGACGAAGTCGCATTTCAGACAGTGAAAGTGGGACGCTTTGTTCTGCATTGAGCCTAACGATGATGTGTAGGCACACTGCGCTCTTCCGCAGGGTACGTTGGCTCTGTATTGCTGGAAATCGCCACCCATTAGAGTGTCGAGACGCTCGTGTCTCGCCGTGTGCTGAACGAAACGTGTCTTGTCGCAGAACGAGTAGCCGCAGTCTTGACGCATGCAGTGGAAGTGGGTCTGGTGCTCTCTGTAGCCGCAATGGGGATACCTGCAGTCTTCGTTGAATCTGAATCTGAAATGGAAATTGAGAATTAATTATTATTGATTATAGTTAGACTATATACTCGGATTTTTTTTATTATTAATATTTAGGATAAAGATTGAATTTGATTTTTATTCATCACTTGTGTGTCTAGGCGACAACACAAGAAATGTTAACCTTCTGAGTATTATATTAGTCCGGATGTTGTGCAAATAATTTTACAATCAATGATAAAATATTTATTAGACTTGTGAAAAGGGTAATATATTACAATATGTTGAATAAATGAATTCTTAATTTGTTGTACGGCCCTCATTTACACTTCTGGTAACTTTATGCACTCAATTGTCTGTAAAATCTTCTACAATAATTTTATAAGTTAAATATTTATATAGTAAGATATAATATACAGATATCAAAACTAAAATGTAACATACAAGAATATACAGACGAAAATTAACCTGAAGAAAAAGAGACGTAAAATAACACAAACCTGACGTATCCTTCCGGCACAGGTTCGTCTTTAAGCATCCGCATGGAATGATGAAGTCTCTGCTTCTTCGCCTCGGGTGAATTGCTATCAGGCGGCGACAGAGACCTTTTATTCAGATTAAGATTCGCCGCCAACGAGGCCAGAGGATTCTCGTCTCTGGCCGGAGGTAGAAAATTAGTCGGTGGTAAACCAGGGGCGAACATCAAACCCGGTCCACCTGTATACATGCCACCGTGTTGCAAGAACGGTGGCAGAGCTTGATTCATAAGAGCGATCTGCTGGTTCATAGCAGCCATTACAGCCGGGCTAGGGAAGTGGAAACCGTGGCTGAGGTCCAGCTCGAAACTAGTCGGGACTGGCGATTGTTGAACACTGGGTGGCATACTCGGCTGAGACAACTGGCCATTCTCGTTGTTATCCATCACCGAATTGTTCCCATCGTCTCTAGACACTTCGCTAGGCTCCCTTTTGACATTCGGAACACTCTGAACCCCGATGTCCGAGCCACACCTCGCTGGCTCGATCTTCACCTCCTTCACTTGCGTCTGTTGGCTCATCTGGCCCAGAGTCTGTTGCATCTGACGTTGCATCTGACTCTGAAAGTTTTGGATATTCTGCGCCATTTGAGCATTCTGCGCCATGAAGTCGTGCTTCTGCGACAGCTGCGCCAGATAGTCGTGCTGCAGTTGATTGGGTGTCTGACTGGCCAGGTCGTGTTGCTGTTGACTAAGGATGGCGCCTGTTGAATGCTTAGCTATGTGCGCCACTAGTCGGTCCAGTTCGGAGAACGCCTGATTGCAGGCGTTGCAGTGGTAGTGGTTCTTACGTTTTAACTTGCAAAAGGGCCTGCTGCAGCTTTGCTCTGGTCCGTAGAGGATGTGCGGCGAGGCTGAAGATGTGGATGGTAGTACCGGTGACTCTGCAATGGAGATGTTTCGTTTAAGTACAGATTGTCGATTTTCGACGATCGAGGAAGGCGAAAAAAAGCGACGATTGAATCGAACACAATTCAAGGCGATAAATATTTGGTCGTCGTATAGAGACACGAACCTTGGTGCACGGAAGTTCGCATGGATAGCACGACGCCCGGAAGTGCGGGTTCACTCGGCGGTCCACTGACCGGATAATAGGTGCCTGCCGCCCTCACCACTAGCAACAATCAACCAAACAACCAACACTTCAAATATACCTCCCACTAGAATTACAACCACCTTACAATAGATACATCAAACGCAACAAGAGAAAAAAAAACAAACAATGTACATGAGAAAATATAATATAAGAATGGAATTTGTGTCGGGATGAATAAATGAATTGACGATCGGGGGATTTATTTAAAAAAAAAAAAAAACGACCCTTGTATCTTCAATTTCTGTTACATTTCTGTAATGTAATTATATTTAATTAAATCATAAAGTTGTTTTGTGAAATTGACTATTTTTAGTTAAAATACATTATATTCGAGAAGATTGTTATAAAAATTATTCTTTTATGATATCTTTGTATTTTTTCGTTCAATTTAAAATATTTAATTTTAATTCGAAATAGTTTCTATGTAATATACAATATAGATAACGTCAAATATTTCAATATATTTCGACAAATTTTCAAGACTAAATTATTTTTATTTTTTCATCACGTTGCGAGTCTAACTCCTGCTACGATTATCTACAAAACTGAAAAATTTTACAAGGGTCATTTTTATTATGAGATCGCAGATTTTTACGCGTTTATGGAAAATTTGAAGAAACATGCAAATTTTGAAGATATTCAAATGTAAATTGTACAAATCAATTTCTTAGCTAACTTCTATTTTTTTTTAAATCACATTCTTCTTCAAAAAAAAAAGAAAAAAAAAACGCGAATACGCATAAAAACCCGCGAAAATAACTCACATTAGCGTCAAAAGGATCAAGATGTGCTGTCGTGTCTATGTGTAATATATACTGAAGTGGTGCGTGTACGTGCAGAAAACATGCATCGATTGGACAATTGTCTCTTTAAACGTCTCTCAGTTTAACTACCAAAACAAGAACTCATCTATAAAACAATACTATACAGGTGCACTGGTCCGTGTCCACGTTGAAAATCACACTTACCGGTGGTCTTGTTAACATCCGGGCTGGGAATCTCCGATTCCTTCTCGTCGATCATCGATCTGTTCTCCATCTCACTTGTCAAACTCTCCTCGGGCTTCTCGATCAGCTCGGCCGGATTCTTCACTTGAATCCTAGGCTTTGTTTCCTGCATTATCGGCTGAATCTGCGTCTGGCACTCCTGATTCGACGAACATTCAGGCTGTTCGCCGTGACTGTTACTGTGCTGTTTCTCGTGCATCGCCATCGTCGAGTATCTAACGAACGAGTAACCACAGTTCGGCCTGGTACAGTGAAAATGCCGATTAACGCGATTACTGTGACAACCAACCAGTCGGCAGTCAACCATCTTATCGAAGAATGCAAAACCAGGTGGTATGTCAACGTTATCGTGAAAGTCTTTGCTGTGCATCAACAATTGATCGGGCCTGTCGGTGGAGAAGTGACACCTAAGCTGCGAACAATGATGGTGTCTCGTCGACCTGAGGACGCAAGCAAGATCTGGACACCCATCTGGATTGTAGGTGGAGAAACCTTCCGGTTCGCCAAGGCTGTTCGAAGGCGAGACACTCCCCTCTCTCTCGTCGGTCATAAGATTAGGTGTCAGACTAGGCGTCTGAGGTTTAGGTAGCTTGAAACTAGTGAAGATCGCTTGCGGGGAGTCGTGAGTGTGGGTAGCTGGATCGCCACCCGACCAGATCTCAATCACTCTGTTCTTTGGAGGCCTGCCTCTTTTCCGCCTGAACATCGCGTCGATGTTCGTCAAGTGCGTTAACGTTACGTCGGAGGACAGAGCGTGAGAGGAACAAGAGAGATTCAACTGTCGACTATACTCGTGGATCTTGTAATGTTGGAGACGACGGAAGGGTTTGTCGGTGGAGAGGATCACCTCGCGACAGTTCTCCCAGTTACAGTGATAGTGTTTCTCCTTGTCGGCGTACGGGCAACCGTCGTCGCAGCCACCTTCCTCGAAGAACGCGTCAGTAATCCGTTCCTGGGTCTCGTGTTCCCTCAAATGCTCCCTGACCTCGCGAGGATCCTTCAGAGTGGCTCCGCAACGATCTAACCCGCAGTGATGATGTTCCCTGCCTGTGTGACAGGGACAGTCAGACGTAGCAGGTACCAGATACGCTAGTTCTGTGGCAGTGAGACTCTGTTGACTCGGTTGCTGATGTTGCTGCTCCATGGTCACCGTGGAACTCCCACTGGCGGTGACCGTGGTCGTTGGCGCGGTGAGATCCATCGCTAGATCGCTACCACTTTGAAAAGAATCGTCCAGGGAGTAGTACGACGGCGAGCCTCGGTCCTCGTTCGAGCTTTCGCCATTCAGACTCAAGGAAAGGCTCTGGGTGCTGAGATCATCCGGTGGCCAGGAGCCTGGCGGTCGGATACCACCGACGGCGTTGATCTGCTTGTATTTTCTGTAAGCTAGCTCCGTCTCGTGACGCTCGTGTTTTCGTTTGTGAGAGAACAGCTGGCCGGATGAGTGAAGAACGTAGCTGCAATGCGGTCGTATGCAGTGGATGTGATTGCAAACGCGGGAGAAACGGCACTGCTCGAACGGGCACGCCTCGGATTTCATGAACTTCTTGAAACCGTCGCGGGATAGCTGCTCGTCTTTGATGTGGTACGATTTGTGCTTGTCTGTAAGAAGAAGACAGAGAGAAGAATTCGTTAGAGAATTCTTTATTAAGTAAATATAAGGAAATACTGTCGCTTTTTTGACCACCGAAGCGAAAGAAACAAATTAATTTAATTCGTTGTAACGTGTAATTAATGTATTTTATTATTAATCTATTTATTGATCATTTATTTATTTCATCTATTTTAGATAATTTGAACGTTGATGTTTTCATTTTCCTTCGTTGGAATATCCTTCTAATATCCCTGTAGCGTCAATTTCATAAAAATCTTTAAGATTGTCTATCTATGTAAGAACTACTGTTAAGCTGTCTGTATTGCAAATTCTGTTATCTGTAATTTGTACGAAATGTACAATATCCAAGCCTCGTTTCGTTTCAGACGTGTCGTGTAATATATATATATATATATACATTTTCAAATTTTATCAATATAATCATTGGAATTCCAAAGAAAAAACAAGAACTACAGAAAACAGACGACGAAGATGAAACAAATTCCTATTTAAATTTTATAGTTACAGCTATTATCTGTGTACAAGTTAAATAACTCCAAAACCCATAATCGTAAGACAGAAGACTGCGAGTCAGTTCTTTACCCATGTCAGCCTTGTTCTTGAAGGTGAACCGGCAACCAGCTCGTCGACAATGGAAGTGCGTGGTCCGTTGCCCGACGAAAGGACAGTGATCAGTGGCACAACTCTCGGTAGCTCGAAATCTCTGGAAACCCTCCTGTATGATAGCCGAGTCCTTGCGATGATAGTTGGCGTGCATTTGCACGTCCGACGTCGATATGTAAACTTTATCGCAATTCTCGTGGATACAGTGGTAGTGAGTCTGTTTACGATTGTGGGGGCAGGCACGGCCCGGATGCCTCTCCGAGCAATCGTCCGTCGGCGAGTACCTCATGAACCCGTGCTGCAAAGATTCGTCCCTCTTTTTGTGCCACTTGAAATGCCTGATCATTTCCTCCTTTTTCACAAACACCCTACCACTGCAGTCCAGACAGTGAAAATGCTCGCGGCAGCCGAGCTCCTTACAGTACGAGCTACCGCATTCTTGACCCGATGTGTACCGCCTCACGTATCGGGAGTAATCGATTATCGGCTGCGACATCGAGCTTTTCGAGCTACCGATCAACGTGTCCGCAACCGGAGACATGCTTTGTCTCAATAATGCTGAAATCAGAAACCAGAAAGCACGAGGTGAGGAGGATTTACTCTCTTGGTGCGCGAGGATTTTTGGTGGGTTGGCGATTAATTGGATCGAATTCGGCAAACCGCGTTTTTTTCTCCGGCGGTTTTTGTCTCTGAAAAAAGATTGCGTGCTTCGATTTTTAACGATTGAGAAATTAATTTTTGAAATTAAGGACTATTCCTAGAATTTTAATATGTAACAGCGAATTTCTTTTAGATGCGAACAGACTAATGTTTCTGATTATTGAAGATTTATTCGTTTTGAAAATATTTTGTCATTTTATCGTCGTTCTTTAATTTTTTATTGAACATTTAAATGAACAAGAGAACTTTTTGAAGACTGAAGAATTAAGATTCAATATTTCGTCAAGCAATTTAATTATCACTATAAAATAAAAATAGCTAACACAATAAAATATTAAAAAAAAAAAGATTATGTATATTTGGTATGATTATGAATATTTCATATGATATTTTGTATGACAGAGAAAATGTGTAAATTCTAAGACATTTTAAAATTTTAAAATATTTTACGAATAAAAATATTAAATATACATATTTTAATTCTTTTTTCTTTTTTTTTAATAAATACAAAGAATTTAATTTGAGTTGATAAGTTAACTCCTTAATTATTCGATGATCGGTACGGTATCGTCTGATGTTAGTGAAGAATCCAAAAGGTAGATAAAGAAGCGTTCTGCAATCCACGCTCTCCGAGCTCTTCGACTACATTCGCTTGATTAACCAGCGACTTTATCTGCGGTAGTTAGCAAGAAGTAGAAATTATTATCATTGATACAGGCATTTAAAAGGTAATTACACGAAGTAATTAATGGATATCAGAAAAAATGAAACTTGCCTTTGACGCAAAACGTCAATAGCAATTAGCAGCGAATTGATTAAAACGATTGAGTGTAAACGTTTAAGAATGTAATATATTCGCGTGTTTTAAAAGATCTTTGATAATGATACTGTTACATGCGTAGATATGAATTATAGCGTTGACTTTTGAAATCGTGTGAACCGAAGTGAAACAAAAACAAGTTTTCGTCGCGACTCCTACAATTTCAAGTCATTAAATTATCAGCTTGTAAATGCGCTCGATTTGTCCTGATCACTCGATTTCATTTAGAATGGTTCCCCTTTCGAGAAAGAAACGACATGTTAGATTTCACTATAAATTTCAATTATAAAAATAAAAAAATACCATATCGTTATAGATAAAGATGCAAATCGATTGTAAATTGTATCAGAGACAATCGTAGCTAGGAGTGAATGTAAACTAACATTATTGAGAATGTTGAATTTCATTATTTTTATTATACAATATTACGAAGAACAGATTTTCGAGTTTCCATTGAAAATTCTTTGGTTCTATTACAGTCTCGTCGCGACTTGTTCGAAGCGTTCGCAGCGCACGTTCATACGCTTCAAGTGACAATAACACTTTGCTGTTTCCCAAGAATTTCGCGAATAGCCGCGAAATATATAACTGCGGGGAGAATATATGGCCGAGGCTCCACCTCCGGCAGCCGGAAACCACGGTACACGTTCGGCGTGCCCTACCAAAAGGCATTGGTTGATTCCAAGAAATTCCTACTTGTCGACTGTGCACGTTTGAATGCGTTCAGAAACGAGTTTAAAAATTGTCGAATATTTCTCTTAGGGTTTCCCCCCTTCTTGGGCCCGTTGGCGGGGATAGGCACCGGCGAAGTTTTATGCGCACGTGTGTAGTAACGCGAAAGAGAAGAAGGGTTCCCCGGTGTGGCAGCGAAACGAAAGAAAAACGAGCAACGAGAGAAGAGACGAAATGGTAAAGGTTGCGAGGGAGAGGCGAGCCATTATTACTTTCGTATTATGTTCTCTCCGATGCTCGAAGCTTCTGGGTCAGTCCCATTTTTCGATGATTCGAAAAAGGGCACGTGAAACTATTGTACGTGATTAGGAAATTCAAGTTCACGATGTTATTTCTCGCGTGAAGATTTTGGGAGAAGAAGAACTGATCGGTCAAAGTTGCAAAAATTGTTTTTTTTTTCTTTTCATTTATGATAATTAACCCTGTTAATTTTGTAATTCTCTTTGAACGTGGTTCATCGTCTTTTCATAATGTTACAGCAACTTCTTTAAAAGACACTCTTAGATCTAAACGATCGTTTTTTACTTCGAGTCACGTCGTATTGCAATTCTCCTGTTGCAATTGTGGATTTTGATGCATTTATGAAAATTTTGAAAATGCGGTACTCGTTACAATGCTCACGTATTCAGTAAAGCAAAGTTTCACTCGAGTTCTCTTTTTCAATCATATTCGTGGAAATATGATTTTGCATAAATAGCTACGGTCACGTTGTCCATCGTAATAGACTAAATCCTAAGACACGTGAAACTGTGATTACGAAATCAAAATTCCAAAAATCGTGCACACTGCGATTTAATCGTATGCATGCGCATGATGAGCAGGAAATTTTTAAGCATACACATTAAGATACATAACTATATGTAACTATAATAAAAGATATATAGATAAATAAATATATAGATAAATATATCTATATATATATTCTTATACGAAATTTACATTATGTATCTTAATGTGTATTTTAACTATACACATTAAGATACATAATGTAAATATCGTATAAGAAATGTATATATAGAAATGTAATATAAATATCATATAACAATATATATAGAAATGTATAGACTATAAAATAATATATATAACACACGATGTAAGAATAATGCATACATTATACTCTGCTTCCCTACTAACTTTCTATCGTATCGATCACATCATTCTCAAAACAAAATGCGAATTCGCATAAAAATCTTCGCAGTCTATCTTCGGGGAGAATATATTCAATTTCAACGGGCTAAAGACAGCACGTGCTCGAATTACGAAATTTACATTTTCGCTCTGGATGCTTAAATTAATTATCCAGTTTAGCTGAACCGGGAACGCTCTGATGCATATTGTTGCGTAACATTCGGTTATGACTGTTAATCTATCCTCCGGCGCGGTAATTATATAATGCAGCTGCGTGTTTTGTGTAGCTCGTTAGAGCACCTTCTGACTAGCCGTCGAGGAAACTCTTCTATTCACACGAATTTACAGCCACCAACATCCACACGGTGTGCAGCAGCTCGTTACGTGTGAGAAAGAGGCAAAACGCACACGTGCACGCACGCACGTACACGCATTGGGGGTCAAGGCTCTTTGCATCGAGCAGGTATTAATTAAGAATAAACGCATCGATAGTATCGCAGTTGGGCTACCGAGAGAATCTTACCGATTCTGCGCTCATATCCGGGAATGTCAGACATTTTGTTGACGCCTAATTATGCGAGTCGCGTCGCAGGAAGCGTGCCAAAACGGCCTTGGATCTTGTTAAAAGATACGATGATGTATGATTCTATCGTCGTAAATTTCATCGAAAGCCTCGTGATTTGTCAAGGTGTTGAAGTTGAGGGAAAGTAACAATATAAGTGAAACACACTAATTATGGGAATTCACAGAGACAGCTACGAAGAGTTCTGATATCCATCCAAAGCGGAAGTATCCATTCGTCTCGATTCTTTTTCTATTTACCAAATATATGACAATCTTTCAAGTCCCCGTACGAAGTTCTGTACGTTAAAGTCGTACATTTCATCAGAATCTTGCGATCTTTTCGATAAATTCATATCTGTCTACGTTTGCTCCGACGAAATTGAAACGACGTGCCGAGTTACGTCGAAAATCAACGTCAATGCGACTGAGAGAAAGAAACGTTCCAGGTTAAAAGGTGAAACACCATCGGTGAGCCAGAACGTAGAATACGAGAAACGTGACAGGACTTAAGGGGCAAATATCTTAAAAAATACGAGAAATCCACGGGACGACACACACCGCAGCCGGTGTGTGATCCCCCTTTTCCTACCCCTTTGCACGGGATATATCCAGCAGCTTTCAAAGGCTGAAACCCTTTTATTCGTAGTTCTTGAAACTCGCACGGACCGGCGAGGAGGGGGGGGGGAGAGAGGTCGATCCCGACTACGGATGAAAAACCCCGGGGCCCTGATCGGGGGGTGAGGGGGAGGGAGAGAGAGAGAGAGAGAGAGAGAGTTTAAAATTTTCAAAAAGCCCAATCCTGAAAAGGAGGCCCCCGTATTTCAGCGCGCGTTGGTTCTCTCCTCCTTTTTTTATCATTTAATCCGCGCGCTGAATAACCCTTTATACGTAGTCCCGTGACCTGGCGAGCCGAAAAACCGAGCACGATCACCGCCAGAGCGTCTCGAAATATTTTCGCTAATATATTTCGATAATAAATAATTTCCTTATGAATATTGCGAGACAAAATTTGATTACGATTTGATTGAATAAATCGCTTCAGTACTGTTTTTTAATTCATTGTTAGAAATCGTATGTTGAAACACTTCGAAACACTATGAAAATAAATATCTATTATCATTGCCGATTAAATTTCCGTTTTCTTCTTAATTCGTTGCCAACTTGCATCCCGAAATACTTCTACGTAGATTGATACATACTGCGATATAATGCTGTTATAATTACAATATAACATAAAATAAATCGTCTATAATTGAAATATTCCAACGTGTCTCCGGTAGATTCTTTCCTGACAAAGTTTAGTTTCTTATCTGCGTGTGATAATAACGAATGGACAAATAAATTTGAAATTTATTAAACGTTCAAACGGAATAACACATTGCAACGTATTAAATAAATGTACTTGTTGAAAGAATCCATTCTTAATGCTCCTCATTCGACGATAATTTTCATGGACAGTCAAATAAAAATTTGTAATTACAATTCGAGGAACACGTTTCTTTGTACAAAGAATGAAGCAAGGGTTTAACGTAACCTACAAAATCGCGTGTTTGGATAATGCGTCAAGTGCCCGCTGCGTGTAGTAGTTCGTTCTACGACGTGGCATTCGCGAAGGGTCCATTGAACCTTTTCCTTCCTTTTTTCTCTCTCGAGAGGGCCTAAATACCGACAAAAAAAAATCCCAACGGGCAATCCCACCCCTTCCCTCCCCTCCTGCCTCTTTAACCCTTTTTCGACGGCCCTCGTCACAACATTGTTTCCGGAAAAACGGCTCCGTTAAAGGAGTAACCGGCCAGATGCGATTTAATGAGCCAGAATAGAGACGTTGCGCCGATTTCACAGGCATTGTGAAGCGGAGAGTGGCGCGGAAACGCGATTGGTGAGAATATTTTGACGACGCCGTGCCAATATTTTCGAAACTTTCAGGAACGATTACGGTTGATCTTCCATCGATGTTTCTCCTTTCGGAACTACCTAACTATAAGAAGATTCTTAAAGATTCAGGTTCGACACGCGGAGCTATTTAGTTCTGAATAGAGAAGGAAGAGAGAAATCTTCAAACACGTTCATTCGTCACGGTTCAACGAAAAATCGACGTGTCGAAATGATTGCAATGAAAGTTTTTTGAACAGTAATTCTCTGAAAATAATGAGCATCCATCATTATAATATAAAAAGCACGGAAACTCGCGAAATGTTTTTGAAAACCATGATTCGTTATTACTTGTTCCGTAAAAGGAAGAACGACGAATCATATATCTCTTTGTATACGGCGCAATCATCAATCCGGTCGCAACCATGAAAATCGTGGCGCCAAGAGGGTCACCCAAAGCGAGCAGATGAAATGGGAAAATGGTGGTCGAAGATGGAACACACCGAAGAAAGAGGGGAAATCCAGAGAAACGAAGACGCGAGCGGACTACTAAACTATTCTAAGATCCCCTGCGAGAGAGAGTGTCGCGGACTTATTGTCTCTCAGCGAGCGCGGCGGCGTTATTTCTGTCAAAATTGCGTTATGGTCGCCATTGCTCCTGTCCCGTTTCTCTCGATGCTGACCGTTTAACACTTTCTTCTTACGATGCAGCAGATTTTCTTCTTCTTCTTCTGCGGCTCGAATTGTCGTCGTTGGTGGAAAACTCCGTCCAGACCAGAATAAACGCGGCCCATTATAATTGACGCGATTCCTTCTTTGAGGAAGAGGCGAGAGAAACCGCGCTGTTTCCAGGAGGACCGGCGAGATTCTTGAGCACGCTCCCTTTCCAACTGGGAATTTACGAGCTTCCCACCGTGTTCTCGTCGATAGAATTATTCCTGCCTTTGTCTACTCGTCCCTCCTAATTATTACTAGCGAGCTGCAACGCGAGATTTATAGAGAGTATTTATAGATCTGAACGTTTTGATATCCGCAGATTCGCCAATCTTGGCGGCATGTGTGAACTGTGCGTGTTCGGATATATTTCGCTGAATGGTTGACCGGTTGGAAATGAATCAATTGCTTGTCAAAGTTCTTTCTTCGTCTTCGGAGATGTTCGCGGCAGAAACAGGCAGTGCATCATTTTTCAGATTTAGGGATACAGATTCGGTATCGTGTCTCGTGAAATTTTGTAGGAATAATTGTTGACGCTTCCAAAACGAGATCATTCGTCAATCGGTTACAAAAATTCTTCTTCCTGTTTAATTATAATTCCCCTATCTGATCTACTACTAATTTTTCTAATTCAATTTACTCGTACGTAGGAGTCCGAGAATCTGAGAATTACGGCGAAAGAGGAAATTGTTGAAAATCTAAATTACTAATCTAAATCTAAATTAAAATACAAGAAACATCAATTTAACAAATTTCATTCAACAAGGATTCTTCGAACTCTCATAACAATCGCCGACGCTTCAAAACGAAGATTATTCATCACCAGTTCATCCCTTCAATCACCTAATTTATCCACGGTACGGACAGAAGCGTGCGATTTTCTAAGAATTCAAGAGACTTATTACCGCATTTCGACGAAATTCCACGACCTCGCCGAGGTGTTAAGACTCGCGTGGCAATCAGCGCGCCGAAAACGAAGATTATTCATCAACGAGTAGCGATTATTAAGCGACTCGGCGAGGCGTTCGTGAGGCGCAGCGTGCGTGAACGAAACGCGCGCGCGTACAAACGGTCGTTAAAGCAATCGAGCCACGTGCTACGGGCGACACACTCTCTCTCTCTTTCTCTCTATTTTTCTCTCCCTCTTTCTCTCTTCTTCCCTCGGCGTGGCCGTTTTCTAAAGGCACATTCATTAATGTCGCGTATAGCTGGTATCGTTTTACCCCTCCGGCGAGGCACGGAATTTTCCCCCCTCCTACTACTTTCTTCTTTCTTCTTCTTTTTTTTTCTTTTTTTTTTTTTTCATTTTAATCTAGCCTGCCCTTGGAAGTATGGATTTTTCGGGCCACTGTTACGGACATACTACTTAGTGTCAACCAGCCATCCTTCTTTTTTACGTTGCACCCCCTTCTTTTCACGGGTCGACCAACCCCCCCTCTCTCTCTCTCGCTCTACTGTTACTTATGGCGGCCGCGTTAAATTCAACGAGGGGGAAACCTCACCGTGGAGAACAATGATTCCCGAAATTATTGACCGAGTGGTCAGGGAGATTCGAACCGGTCCTTTTTTTTTTTCTTTCTCTTTCTTCTTTTATAAAGTGCACACGCAACTGCGATATGGAAATTTTTCTTAACGTTGATTCGAACGCGTTGGACTGTGCATGAATTATGAAACATGGAGTATTTGTAGTCAGGCAGGCAACCAGAGGTTGTCCAACAAGTGTAGAAGTTGAATATTCCAGTTAATTATTCTATTCTTCTATATTCGATTATTCTATAAGTTGAATATTTTATTAATATTCCATTTGATTATTTTCACGATACTTTGAGCATCGATAATCCAAGCGAGTCTCCAAATTTATTTAACATCTTTAAACTTTTGTATGAAGCGTCTAACATCTTTATGCACTTATTGGTTGCATCAAATGTAATTTACGTAAAAGTTTTAAACTCAATCGAATTTCACCTAAGTTTCGATGGTGTTGTATAATTCGAAACAATTCCACGATATTATAGAAAATAATTTAATTAAATCAAGACTCGTCTCCGCTACGTGCTCGTCACTACGAATAATATGATAAAATAACGTAATCGATTCGAAAATTACTAATTAAAAATTACTAACCGGTTGTTTAAAAGATATACAGCCTATGCTATAAATACCGTAAAAACACAGATTTCAAGTTACAAATTTTAAGAAATCGTGACTCATCGCTGCAAAAAGCGGGATTAAACCTATCAAACTGCGCGATATTCGAAGGGGTTGTTCGTTACGCGACACCCCTCCCCCTCCTTCGGGCGTTTAAAAATCCCGAGCAAAGGATAAAGATTTTTTAGTTTCAAAGGAGAAAGGCCACCCTTTCGCCGGTGTTTCCAGCGTTTGCGAGGGTAAATTGAGTTCGAGCGAAAACACGCGTACTACTTATCGCCCGCGATCCCCGAATTCACCCCACTTGGGTTTCTACGCCGCCGCCCCCCAATCCTCTGGCTCTTTACGTGGGACGCGCGTAAACTTTTCACGAAGGGTGAAGAGAGCGCGCGGTAATATCGCCCCCTCCCCCTTCCAATTTACGTGTGAGCGTATCCTCCTACCCTTAACGCACGCACACACACACACCATCTCCCACCCTTGCTGTCAGAAAATAAACAGAATCGAACCCTTTCGACAAATTCAAATAGGCCAGAAGAGGGAGCAGCACAGCCTTGCCTCCTCGCGCACCCCTTTTTGTTCGACTTTCGAAAATTCAAGCCAGGAGGAGCCGGCTTTAAAAAAAAAAAGAAAGAAAGAGAGACGAAGGATAAAGACGAGGAAAGGAAAATATAAGCCACGGATCGGCGATCCGCTGTCAAAACACGAAATCCGATGCCTGACGATCGTGTGTATCCCGATTTTTCATTCAACGAATTTTTTCCAACACGATTGATACGGCAAGGGGCGAGTGAAAATGGATGGGCAATAAAATAGTGCAGCGTGGTGAAATATCGAGAACGATCGATTGGAATGGTGTTTACGGAAATATGATAGCGTTGAACCGAGTCAATTTTCGAGAAGGGTGCTGACGTAGATGATTAATCAGGTTTTCTGAATAATTGGGGAAGGAGGTTGCAAACTTGACCTGTTTAATCATTACTTTCACTAGCGTTCTGTGGTTTTTTTTTATAATAATTGGATTTTTATAATAAATGGAATAATTTAAAAATGTTTAGACAATTATTATTTATAATGATTAAATGATTTTCTGTCTATATGAAGATCGAACAAGATAATTAACTTTTATTTACATTTTCGATTTTAACGATATTTTATAATTAAATCGAGGGATTTTAATAGAGCACGACTGAGAATGAGAAATAAACGCGTGTGTATCACATTTTTCTCGCGTGAGAGGTTATATTCTCAACGAGTGGTCGCTCTGGTATAAATAAATGCTAGAAATATTCACGTTGTACTTCCTCGGTTCTCCAAAATGATGACCCTGCTACTCAGAAGTCTTCGTTTTCCAAGAAAGTTTCAAGAAACCGTATGAGAAGACGTATCTCTGATTAAATCGCACAATCTCAGCGACGACACGCGAAACAGGGAAGCGAGGGGGCAACATCCGAGTTGCCGGACACTAATAGAATTACTTAAGATAATTGGCAGAATTAGCTAAAGCAGCGAACCAACGAGTTCCAGCAGCTTGGCTAAGCAACCGTGCACGATGAAATTGCGAAATTATCGTTTAGAGAAACACATGCCTTCCACGGTGGAGGGAATTCAGTTTCGTCCGAAATAACTCGATTTCCCGGTTCGATTATATCTGCGCTTTCGCATTTTCGAGATATTACCGTATTCAGAGTTGTTAATTAGTAATACTTTCTTGTTTTCTTGTTAGGATATAAATATACGCTTACTTCGCTTTGCAATCTTCATTACGATGAATATTCTACAATTCGATTAAACCTTTTAGTATCGATCAAAACTACCGAGCCAATGTAGTCGATGTAGTTTGCTTTGAACAAGAAAAAGTATCGAAAAATTCTCTAAAAGATGATAATTAGAAAATTCAAAAGAGATAAACAAGAAACAAAGGGAAAATAAATTAAGACACGAGTTTACAGATAAATTCAGATTTTCTTCGAATTTTCTTCAGAGCGAGAGACTATATCGCTGCTGTCCGACTCGGAAACGAGGATTCATGACAAATTATTGAAGCGTGTGGGACCAAAGTTCCATAACGCGCGCTGATTTACGAGATCGCGTGTCCGATAACTTTCAAATATTCGCCGAGAGCGAGTGGCTGTTAGCCTTAACAAGGCAGTTCGACGAGTGCGTAACGAGCGAGGACTATTATTAAGTGCACCGCCACGCTCTATCGATGCCCGGTGGCATTTCTGTCTTCGTTCCCGTACCACGACAGACTGGATTTTTACCCTTGCCTCCGCGATCACCTTCTTCCGGAAAAACCTTTTCTTCTTTTAATCTTTCGAGAGCAAAAAAGAGTCTCTTTCAACGAGTCTCGATGAATCGATTATTTATATATCGCTAAATTCTTTCCTACCGTGTCGTCAATTAATGGGAAAATTTATGACGTTGCCAATATTCGAAAACTGAGAAAAAGGAACCATATATGGTAATTATAACGTAATTACTTGCGTTTATTTGCATACGTAAATGGGAAATTTAAAAGTGGAGAAATATGCAAGATATGCAGAGTGTAATGCTCGATGATAATAGCTAATGTGCAAAAGAGATTTTTGACCGATATTTAATGAAGGCATAAGTTAAAGATATATTCGTAAAAATATACTCGCGTATCAATACGAATAAAATATGTAGATAAATTAAATAAACTAATAACTTCAAATTATTCATCATTCAGATTTATGATAATATTATAATATTAATGTAGTATCGAAATTATTGTAGTTACATTATTGTAGTTATATTTTTAGTTACTTTTACTTTTAATAGATGGCCTGTTTGCTGGATATGCGTGAACGAAAAAAGTATGAATGTGTGGTGTGAGAAGCAGCGTTGGCGCTTTTCTTTTTAAAAAAGTGGAAAGTCGTGCGAGTGAAGAAACAGAGTCTAGAGAGAGTCGAAAAAAGGTGTTGAATGAGCGTGGTCAAAAGAGTGATAATTTGTGTTGTATATTAATTATGTCGTTTAAGTTTATTCGCAGTTTATTATTATTAAGTTGTCTGTGTTGTCTATCTTGTATTTATTATTTGTTGTTTTGTTTCCGTTTTCTTTATTATTTAATATAATAAGTCATTTAAATTATATTCCTACATTCAAATATACATTCGAAAAATCTTTTCGAATACGAATAGACACATAAAAAAAGGGGTGGGTAGTATCTCGTTCGATGGTAAGATTTTAATCTGAAGGAATTAATAAAGAATCGACAGCAAGTCCTCGAGAGCAAAGTGTAACTGTGATGTTTGAATCATAAAGAATATTCTGTATATCAATGTGGGGTGGCTGCGAGCGTAGATGTATAAAAGGGGTGGCCGAGTGTTCTCGAGGGTGAAGAGCAGGGTAAGAGAGGATTTTCAAAGAGCACAGCGAATGTCTAACGAATTTCAAAGTGCAAATAAAGAGAGGACAGAACATACGTGTATGGTTTAGAAAAAATTTGTTCACAGTCCTCGTAAGATGATGAGAAACATTACGATTGATTTTTATAGAGGTTTAATTCAGGCGTCTTCTTCGACGATGGGGTTGTTATTAAGTGAAATATAGAGTCGGGGAATTGATCCGACGACGGACAAGCGTGGGAAAGCGAAATTGAAATTGGGGCTCTCGTTGACCTCTTCATTGCTCGGACTCGGTCTTCTTTCTTCTCGCTTTTTAACTCGATCTTCTTAACTCTTCTTTCTTTAATTCATAATAACTCGTCCCCTTCGACGTGCACTCCGTATATTGCGTTCGAATATCTCTGCTCTTGTTGAAATGTTAATTCTCATTGTTGAAAACTCCTCATGATTCTGAGATCGTATCCTTCGATTTATCTTCCGCATGTTGCAAACATTCTGACGTCGTTGAATTTTTCTTCGCTCAATTAAATGATTCAATGATTCTAGCTTTTACTTATTTCTAATTTGTCACTTTCTCAAGTTTATGCTTTACAAGAAATTAACAAACACCTCTCTCTTTTGTTCTTAATCTATAAATATTATATTCTGATGAGATTTATAAATATACATCTCGATAAAATTTCATGTTACTTTTGCGACATTGTATATCATATTGTACGATATTATCATTGTATATATCATATAAGTACCCTTCAAGTTCAAAATCTTTTCAACGCTTTCATTTCCAATATATCATTTTCTTCTACTCAATATCCTACGTGTCACAAGAAACCGAATATTTCTCTCCTTGCCTCTCCTTGTTCTTTCTAAATTTCATCAAAATCTCAACGTCAAAACCATTCCCTTTTGACTCTATAACTCGACAACTGCATAGGGCAAACAACACAGACTCGAGACAAACGTGTTTCTCTATTCTTCCCCTTTTTCTCAACGATGCAAATGCTACCCTATAGCGAGTGTCTGTCTGTTGGTTCGGTTCGGTTCGTCGATCGGCTATTTTTCAACCAGCCATTGGCAGCCCGGACGATTTCGAAAGACCGAGGGTCGACCGTCGGTGTAATTAAATTTAGAATATTTTTTAAATTTCTCCGATTCCACTCGGATGATTTGGCACGTGGTCGCTCCTCTCTTGTCTCCACTTGTCGTGTTCAAAAGCAGAAGAAAGAACCAGCGAAACCATCAAACGCGAGGAGAGGGGGGAGGGAAGGAAGCGCGAAGGGAAAACGGAGGATCGATTCTTCGCGAACCTCTTGCAAAACGTATCCGCGCTGTAACAGTAGCGTAACACACCGTCCGATTTTGCAAACGGAATTTTCCTTTAAGCGAAACACCCGAACGTGTTTGCGCAATATCAAAGCGACAAGCTAATAAAAGAATCATCTCACGCGTATTCGCGAATCGCTCACTAATACTTGCGCGTACGCATTTGTGCCATTTTCATACTGTTACTGTTTTATATTGTGAACAGTTTCGTTAATTCGTCGAAGGAACCTGTAGCTGTTGCTGTTGCGCCGATCGTTGCATCATTGTATTTAGATATAGAGACAAAAGCTTATGAATATTGTAGGTTGTATATAACAAATAAATATAAATTGCCACGAAAATAAAGATTCATTCGTTTCGTCTAATTAATTTACTTGAGCATGAATTTTGACTTGCTTGAACGATGGTTCTTGAGTTGTATAGGTATAGCATATAATAGGAGATAATATAACTCTCGATATAGTGTAACATATATATATATATATATATATATATATATAAAAATACATTTTCGCTTTAATTTTTAATCGACAGTATGCTTTCATTTTGAAGACTGAGGATCCTATTTATTAATAGACTTGATTAACGACATTCTATCGATAGAATCAATTTCCATGTACGAAAAAGGAAAATTGGATGACAATGTGCAAATTTTATCGCTGTATGTATCGAAGATATTACTAACAAAGAAAACTATTGACAAATTATTATTCTCGCATATACTCTACAATATTAATTCCCTGAATTCATATCTGACCTATTCATATATTACAAATACAAATAAACCAAATAAATGAATTAAATCTGTTGCGATTCAGATTTCCGATTTTTCGCCGCGGTTAATGCACCGCGAAATCGAAATTTTTTTCGCGAGCATAACCGATATCACATCGGCGACTGGGTATCCGCGGTTGTTTCCCGTGCCCCCTGCAAGACCCCTCTGTCACGGCCCTGACCCTCCTCAGTTCTCCCGGGCCGTTTTAGTTCTTGGCCTAGGGCTAAAACAATCGGCGGTTCGTGGTCTTGGTCTCGGTCCTCTTGCTCGGTCGTTTCCACCGACGATGGTCGGCCGCGACGTTCTCTTCCTTTTTCTCGATTTTCGCCAAGCGCGAAATAACAGAGACGGCGAGAGCACAGAGGCGCGAGCGAACGAGCGAGCGAGAGAGAGAGAGAGAGAGAGAGAGAGAGAGAGAGAGAGTGGCGGCCGGAGGGCCGCAGCTTCAACGGCTAACTCGAATTACTAAAGCGCCGAAGAGCAACGGCTTTAAGCGACTTATGGCGAACAGGGAAAGCCGGGATAAAGCCGGGAAGAAAGCTCGATTTATTAACGACGCGAACGGCGCACGCTCTCTCGCCTCTCTCTCTCTCTCTTTCTCTCTACCTCTGTGATTTTCTCAGTCGGGACCAGAGGAAATTGATTTACGGGATCACTTCGCCGAATCCACCGTGTCTCGGCGATCGCCGGAAACTCGGACAGGTTATGAACGAGCCATGGAAACAGATAGAGGTTCGTTGCGTTTGATGGAATGGCCATTTTAGGAAGGAAAATCACGGGATCACGTGAGGAGTAATGGATACTAATAACACGATGAATTATGAATCTGTACTCGCGTACTGTCGAGATTTGTATCTTTTAATTAGATACGCTTCCTGTTCCTTCTTGCGTAAATCCTAACGATCCTAACGTGTGCAGGACTGGAGAGTGTGATTTTAAAAAAAAGGGAGACGAACTACAAATAACTGGGAATTGAACGAAAGGGAATTTTTTATACGACTGATGAAACGAAATGAAAGATATTAGGTTGTTCGCTCGCTTGAGAAATTGGAATAGATGTTCTAGTTGGGAATGAAGAATTAATAAATATAAATTAGATTCAATAGAAAAGGTGTCATTTTTTTTTAAGAAGTCAGTGATAAAGGTCACGTGAGGATTTTAGATCTTGGCTAGAATACTAGTCATGGCACACTATTCCATCTGTCCTATATTCTGATTTTTAGTAAATTAGTTTCTCAGAAAAATGATCATGATGCTATTAAGAAACAAACAGTGAAAAGTTAGGCAAAGAAATAATAAATAATCTACTTAGACAGAATTTTAATGTAGTATAAAAATGTACTGCCACTTTAAATATAATAAAATACTTTAAAATATATTATAAAACGTATTACAAAAATACTTTACATTTCTCTACAACCCACAGGAAAGAAAGGAGAAATCGTTTAATGAAAAAGTCCGGAAAAGATCGTGAAATTCAAACGTAACAATAATAAAAAAACGTAATGAACATTCATTTGATAAACAAAAATTTTCCATACCAAAAAGCAATAGAAAAAAAATCAAGCATTTATAAAATAAAAATAAAATTGTCCACACCGGATACGATCTCTAGAAAAAAAAAAAAAAAAGAAAAAAGAAGAAGTCAAATAAACATTCCTACAAGTAATAAAACTTCTTCGCAACAAGTACAAGTTCCAAAAAAAACTACCAAGAAATCGAGGGAGCATTCGCTCAATGAATAAAAATTCGCGACACCGAGTATAGTATCCAGAAAGGAATCATGAAATTCAAATACGCGGTTTATGAACGGTACGCGAAATTGTTTCTTGGTAGTTGGCCTGTCATCGCGTGCTTGAAACGAACGAAACGGCCCATTACTGAGCCTGGAAGAACGGATAAAGAACGAAGGTATACGCAGTAACACGATAAAACGCAGGAAAAAAGAAAAAGAAAAAAAAAAGGAACAGTTTTTTCAACGGAGCTTGCTCCTTTTCTTCCGAGAGAGCGGCCTCGCGATCTCCCGACCCCTTTTCCTCACGTTTCGGCGATTATATTCTCGAAATAGTCAACCGGATGCTGGCCGACAGCTCGCGGATATTCCGTATATTTCTGGCGACCCTTTTTCCGACGAAAACGATGAAAACCGTTCCGACGCCCCGGGTCGTTTCGATCTGCGCGCGAAGGAACAATGATTTTCTTCTTCTCGGAAACGAAAATGAAACAGTCAAAGAAACACGATTTTCGAGTTATTAATAGATATTGTACAGACACTTTTCAATTAATTGTGAAAATCTTATATATTCATCTTTGTGACTGGTATTGTGCTGCATTTTATAAATAATATCCTATCACTGCTAGATTGTGAATTTCGATGAATTTCTCGGAAATTTGAAGGTGCAAAAATATGCAAAATATATAAAATATTCAGTAATATTTACTATTAATATTTGCTAGTTTACTGTAATTTCATTACTTACTATTGATGCCAAATTTTTGTATTTAATTTAATTAAAATAAAAATTAAAAATTAGTATTCAGAAATTGCAGTATGAACATTCACAATTGTATGCTTCGATATAAATCAAATAAATGGAAGAATTTGCACGAATTCATACAAAAAAAAAAAAAAAAAAATAAGATGAATGAAAATAAATGGAAGAAATGCATGAATTCACACACGCATTCAATGATGATAGAAGATATGTACGAAACGTAGGGAGAGGAAGGAAGATTCGAAGAAGAATGCGCAGAATGCGAATTCTGTTTGAAGAACCATCCTGGACTGGGAGATTCGATCGACACACCGTGTAATTTCCCTCGCTCGATTCCAGTTTCGAGCTCATCGTGGACGACGTGGGATTATTTCGACTGAATGTCTTCATACGAACACGCGATTCATCTGCTCGGCTTATTACAGAGCGATGTCAACGAGTCAACGAACAACTTTCGATAATTGGAGTAAAATCATTCAACCGGGGATAGAAGAGATCGAAGAAACGAAATGTGCAATGTCGTTTAATTGGCGATTTTCCTCTTGAAAATTGCAAATTGAAATCGCAGAACCCGTAGGTGTACCGGCGGAGACTTCACGTTTCATGCGGTTTAACGTGTGCAAAACTGTTCGAAGGGTTTCGGATTAAGCGCTTTCCGCGTGGCTGGACGAGCATGGCGTCTGAATTACTTCGTGAAAATCGATAATACACTCCTCTCCATAATGCTGTCGGCGTACGGCAGCTGTTAAAGTGTTTGACAAATCGCCCCTTCGAACGAATTCACCCATATTCGTCTCGAAACTGCCTAGTGTATTTAACCTCGATTCCTGTTTCCCTTGAGAGAGAGAGAGAGAGAAAAAGGAAGAAAATTCCAACTCCACTTCCTCTCCACTTGAAAAGAGAAAAACAATACATCAGAAGGCGAACTAATTCTTGGTTAAAGGATTTTATTATAGTGTTGTGGATAACTTCGTTTACATACATAAGTCTGATTAAATGAATTGCTGATCGAATCTATTTACTTGTACGTGAACTATTGTCAAAATGAAAAGCTATAGTTAGAAGAAGTTCAATTTCAAAATCAATTCGAAGTGAATCTGTTAACCATTCAAACTGAAACGACATGACTATTGATTATCATGGATATTGCATAAAGGACGTAAAATTTATGTATATATGATATACACGATTTAGAAGTGATTTCGGTTCCGAATATAATAAATTCATATATTTTTCTATTATTATTTATGGGAATAATACAACGACAAGGCTGCACATATTGCTTACTGTAATTCCCTAAATCTTGGAAGATTATATTTTTTATATAAATATAAATCACGAACAAGCTGCGAATTTACATATATTCAAATTCATATCATATCCATTCGTAATTCATGCCATACATTCAGAATGTAATTAGACACAAAAATATAATACAAGTTCGGTAGAAAATTTATTTGATCTTACATATCGAATACTATAGAAAGTGAACATTATATATATATTACTTCATATCAAGCGCAATTTTAATTTTCGAAATTCCCTACGGACACACGAATAAAGTGAACACGATAAATTGCACGAGTTAATTAATATCGCTCGCATTGATCCGTACAATTATATCATTTCTGGATCTTCGAGAAATCGGAGCGTGGATCCCGGAGCCAGGATCCCACGCGTTACGAAACCGCCTGCATAACAATCGACCCGGGGATCGACTTGGAGTTCCAACGAAAACGCTCGGGGATTCGCGAGAGGAGAGAGGCCTCACAGACAACACCGAGGAAACGAGAGAAAGAGAGAGAGAGAGAGAGGGGGGGTCTCGTTTTGCTCTCGAAACCGGAATATTTCTTCTCCCTTTCCGGTGATTCTGGAATCCGAGACGGGCGCTGCGGCGCGCGCGCCTTTCTTTTTCTCGTTCGCCCCGGCGCGTTCCCTTTTTCCTGACGGGATTCGACGGGTCTTACCCGGGGTTCTGGCCGCGGGGGAAAAAAACGGCCCCGGCTAATTAATAGAGCCGGATTGAGCGGCCCAGCCCGAGGAGGATCGACGACGCTCAGCCCCGTACGAAAAATAAAATGCGCCTCCCCTCTCGAGTAAATTAACAGAGTGGAGAAGCGAGCTGCTGCGAGCTAATTAATAGAGCAGCCAAACAGGAGAAGATAGAAAGAATGAGAAGAGAGAAAGAGAGAGAAAAGGGTATCTTTGGACCGCGTATGTGTGTGTCTCTCTCTCTCTTTCTCTCGTTTTCGCCCTTTTTTGCACACACGAGCAACCATCCGAAGGATCGCGCGCGGTCCTTCGACGATGGTCTTGTTTCCCTGGGCCACGTCTCGAGAGAGCCCGCTGGCTTCGCTGGCCTTTTATGAATCGATTCGATTTATATTCCCGCGCGTATAAATATTTAAGTATGTAATTAAACGGCTCCTCTCCCGTTGGAATACAGCCCCGCTGAAAACCGCGCCGTAAAAAAAAAAAAAAGACAAACGCGAGCGTAATGATACGTCTGTCGATCGATTGCGAATGGAAATCTTACGCCGATTCTTTGGTACACGGCTGGCGAGAGTGAATAATATTCCGGGGGAATATTTGCGTACGCATGCGTTCATGCCGGTTCTTCCTGCGACGGATTTCGATGAATCTTATTGGCGAATTATGTGGCAACTATTTTATATTTTAACTCACGAAGAACCAAAATACTTCGATTCTGTCTGTATAAAATTATAGAATCTAGGTGGAGGACATAATGACGGAAAAATATTAAACCTTGAATGATACCGTTGGATCGCAGATAACTATAATAATTAGATTAGATACCAGAATTTAGGATGTTCGAGCTTGTTGCGTTACACTTATTAAAATTCAAAGTGTCTGATGTTATTTTATATTTGGTATTCCACGGGATAGAGATCGATGATAAAATTCAATTAAATCAAGTGTTCGAAAACAAACGATATAAACAACTCCGAATTCTTATGGTTTCCAATGGCTCGATGGTACCATTAATTAAGAGTCCCTAAGAATCCTTAGAATTTCTTTTTTCATAGCGCCAACGCGAGAAAGTAGAGTTCGATTACATAATTGCAAATAAAATATCAACGTTAAGACAATGTTCAGATCAGATTGATTTAAGAAATCAATTTTACATTTAAGAGTTCGTCTCGTCTATTAAATATTACAATAAACGCTCCATTTTGAATAGTCTTCCATATTTTTACATACTTCGCGCATTTTGTAGATTCTTGGAACCTTGAATTATCAAAATACGAACATCCAGAACATTACATTAAATTTTCATTTGTTTGGAAATAATGAGAAACAACAATGAGAAGAATATTGGAAATGATAAACGAAGCGATACAATATGGAGGATTGCATTGGGCCGTTTGGAAAATTGCACGCACGCACTGTTCAGAAGAATTAGAGAATCATTACTATGAACAGTTTCATTGAAGTGACTAACAATAGAGAGGAGAGAGAGAGAAGGGAAGTTCTGTAAGCATGATAGAGTGACATGTCGTCTGTACGACACTCGTGATAAGGATTGACTTCAAGATAATCGTTTGAAGAAATACACAGACGCGAGAAATGAATGTAAAGAAGTGACACGTAAGACGATTCTCTTATTGTTTCGAGCATATATGTCTGTTCCTTTCGATGACTTCCTGTCGTGTATCGAGCAGTTTTTCACTTGTTCAAAGAACTATTCGTTTCTCTCACCAGTGACTTTCACTTTAGATTAGCAAATTTCTTTCCAATTTCGAAAATCGTACAACTCTTCACGTTTGAAAGCACGTTCGAATTGATGAAAATGAAGAAGAAACGATTGTAAAATAAAAGATTATTAAACTGAGAAACGAATCAAACGTACAGATATATAAAAATATATAAAGTAAGATATAGCCAAGATAGAAAGATAGAAATTTATCACAACTATCAAATATTGAAATATTGTGATCTTCCATTCTTAAACTTCTCAAAAATACCTAAACAATAATCATTTTCCAAGTTCTGTCTAGAAAAAGATAAAACCTAAATAAAAATTTATTAAGTACTTTTATTCAATGCATTTTATACATTTTCTGCGTATTATACTCACTCTGTAAATTTTCTCCACCTTTAAATTCCGTGATACCTAAAAAATGAAACCTAAACACCCACAGAAAAAAGAGCCCAATAAAAACAATCCTCCAATTCCACCAAATGAATGTAAATATAATGCACAGCATATAATATACATATAGCCATCAAGCAACCTAATAGTTTCGTTTCTTTTCTTTTCTTTTCTTTTTTTTCCACCGTGCCTCCGCTATAATTAACGCGAGACCAGGCCAGAAACCGGGAGGCGGGGGTTGAGTGGTAACCAGAGGCTAGAATATCTGGCAATAAAAGTGGCGAGTTCGAAAAGGGAATTGCGAAATCACGTGCAAATGCCGCAATGTTTGTTGGCCGCTCTCGATTGGCCCCGATCGCCTTTGTATCGGGAAACAAACTGATTGGCAATCGCATGCCGTCCTCGAAACTCAGGAATCCATCGTTGCTCGATCGTACGATACGATACTTCGAATGCTCCCTTCTCGCCCTCTTCTAACCCTCTTCTAAACGAACACGCGTATTTCAGATCGTGTGCAACACGCCCCCCTCTCGATCCCTCCCCGTCCCTCGATCGTCACGCTCGCGGTTCGTTTCGGTTTTGCCCGTCCTCGTTTTTTCCTGGCCGACGTTTCGCGATTTTTCGCCCGCCAAGAATACACGCACTTTATCGCATACACGTACCGCGAGTGTAACGATTAACTAATCGATCCTTCTAATTTCGAGCTGTCGCGAACCTTGAAACCGGCCCTCTCTTCGATCAAGTTTTTTTAGCCTCGCATCGATTGGAAACTCGTTATAAGATTTTTTTTAACTACTGTGTCACGTTACCGTATTTTTATATACAGCGATTTTATATACACAGCGGGCAGCTGTGTTTTTGCAATTCAATTTGTCCTGTTTCTTTTTTCTTTTTTAAGACATATGAAAGAAAGGATTTCGAGGATTTTTTTTCGAATTTTATGATATCACGATAAATTGTCGCTTGGTCCTTAGTTAATGCTTTCGTTTGGGTTTTACGATGTTGTAAAGTTTCGAGAAATTCAAGTATTTATGATATTAAATATATATAATAATGATAATATTATAACAATATATTATATATAGATAATATAATACAGTAAATATTAAAAACAATAATAACATTATTTATTTTAATAACCCCCCCCCCCCAAAAACTGCCTCAATTTATCAACACCATTCCCCGAAACAATTGTATCTGTCAACCTATTCGTTCAAGAATATTTCACTCTGTTCAAATTTCGCCATACACCGCGTACAAAGGTGATCATCTGACGCCGAGAAGAATAGCCGAGAAAAATAACTGTATAATCCACGGCGCGGAATTTCCAGCCGAGTCCCGTTTTTACGCGAAGTGAAAGAGAGGGTGGGTGGTTGGAGCGCCACCAGCGCGGCATTTTGCGGAAAAATGTGTTTCTTCTGACGGCATGCCGATAGCATCGATGGGCCAGAAGCTAGCCGGACACGGTGCCGCGCGCTAAAAGAACGGAACGAAGAGGAGATGCTCGCGGTTCGCAGAGGAGAACACCACAGAGGAGGAGCGAGAGGGAGACACGGGGGAGGATGGAGAAGAGCGAAAAATTAGGGACGGCATTCCGTCTGTGTACCGATGCATTTCGGTGACCGTCGTTCAACGGTCGTGGACGTTCCTTTTAATGCGATCGCGATTCCGCGAGCGGTAAGAAATTAATAAAAAGTTGAGGAACGATAAATTAGGCCGGCGACGAGACGGCGCGAGAAGACGGCCGACGAGGAGAGGGAACCACGAAGAGAGCCGCGGAAAGAATACCAGAAGGGGGGGGGACAGCACGACCGTTTCACAAGGGCCCCCGGGGGCCAGTCAGGGCGATAATAAATTTCGCGAATATAAATAATAAAATTTCCAATCCGCCTGGCTTTTGAGCAGCTTTTTTTACCTCCGGGGAAGGGGGGGAATCCGGAGACTGTGCGTCTCGATTCTGCGGTGAAATTCGCTGGACTCTATCCTCGCTTTGAGATTCTTCTTCTTTTTATTTAAGCTGAGAACGAAGTACGTAAGTGTTGGCAGATTTTTATTGGAATGTTTCAATTAGTTTGAGTATTTTACGGTTTCGTTTCAGGATTCACAGGTTTAATCTGAAAAGGAATAAAAAAAAATAAATCAGAAAGAAAGAACAGAATTCATTTATCTGAGACTTCGTTTCGAGGGAAATTAAATTTGAATATTTATTAAATACACGTGTATTTATAGTAGAAGAAAAAATTTACATCTCTACGCTGGTTGCGAGATTGTAAAGTCTTGAATGCATCTCTCGAGATCGTTTCAAAATTTCGTGATTTCAAAATTCTGAATCGGGTCACGGTTGCCGCAATGGCACCGAAAGTTGAAAGTTAAATAAAATTGTACGCGAATCACACGTATTACGGCACGGTCTGTCTATATTTTGTGACATGCACCGAGTGCATTTGAATTTACGATCTCCTCCGGCTTGGCGAGAGGATCAAAAGGGTCTTTAATTATTTTTTATCGCGCCGCATCCACCTCGGGGGCAGCCGAGAGTCAAAGATCTCGAACGCGCGGTCCTTTCTCAAACAGTCGCGAGGAATTTCAATCAGTCCCGGACGGGTTCACGAGTGTTAGCGAAATTAGAAACACAATCGGTCCGAGGGCCGTGGTAAAAGAGCAGAGGGGGAGAAAAAAGGGTTGCGAGAAAAAGGAGAGAAAGAGAAGAAGAAGAAGAAGAAGAAGAAGAAGAAGAAGAAGAAGAAGAAAAAGGAGGCAACGACACCCATGTCGTAAGAGTTTAATGTTTATGCATGGGCTGCGAAACGAGCCGAGCCGAAGAATAATGCATCTGTAACCAATTATGCGGAGAGGGCCTGGACGCTTGCGAGAGTTTGCAAGGCGAGAAGGAAACCAGCGACAAGAAATCTACCTGGTATCTACCTGTCAAATATTTACTTAGCCGTTAATTCGCTGGATTTTCTACCCTCGATCTTTTTTCGAGCAACGGCTTGGCGCCCGTGTAAATTTCTTCTGAAGGTGTTTTTAATCGACCGTGAAATTCGTTTCTATGTTAGAGCCGGCTGTTTCTCAAACGTGAACACGCATGTATTTATCTCCTCATTATCTCGAGCGTGTAAATATCACGGATATTTGTAGCATTGAAATTTGAAACATTGGCACTTCGAATTGTTTCTTCATTTTACAATATTGAAATTGATTCATATCTTTCGGAGAATAATTCTTCGACTTCGCAACATCGAAATTGTAATACGAATTTGTTACAATTTTATAACAAATCACTTGTCTTTTTTTCTAAACATTCCTTCGTTCGTACACTAAATAAATAGTCTACGAATTACATATCCATACACACGCGCGCATAATAAACTTCCACATGGAAAAGGAAGAAGATTACCGAAAATCCGACTGGACACGTTCCCATCTCATCCAGAGACCTACCATTCTCCCTACGAAGAAGAAGAGCTCCCGAGGCCCGAGCTGTAATTCCTCAAAAATTCCGCTGCTCAAATAAAACGAAGTAACAACAGAGTGGCCTCCTAAATCCGTTTTCACGGCAACCGCATAAGTCAGGAACGATTTTTCTCAAAGCCTGTGGTGCTGCCGTCGCTGCTGCCGTTGCTCTCCTGGCGACTGCGTTATGACATATATATGGTGCTTAAAGGGGGCCCGATTGGTGGGGGTGGAAGAACGTAGAGGAACGATGGTAGGGGAGAAAGAGAGAGAACGAGGGAGAGAGTGAGGGACGGGGGGAAAAATAGAAAGAGAGAGACGTAAGGCCCCGAAGGGTCCGTAGCTCCGAGTATATGCAGAGAACGCGGTGCACCAGTTATTTATTGTAGCTCCCGTTTATGCTTTATTTGTTATTTGCCTGGTCTCGGCTGGCTCTCGGCTTCACTCTACCAGCCCACGTAGGTGTACGAGAGGTAACCTCGTGTACGAGGGTATACCTTATCTACCTTGCAGACATGCGTTACACAGCCGTTCGTTCGCCGAGATGAGCCAGATTCGCATAATTGGCCGCTTAATACGGTGCATTTTTATCCCGGTCGACGAACGTGCAACCCCGCCGATCGAATAGAATTTCTTCGTACTCTGCCCCTCCGTCCTCGCGCGCCAGCGTGTACGCGCGTGATGATTAAAACCTCCGCCGAGCTGATTTGTTAATCACCGTAACACGAAGTTAATGAGATTTTCTTGGAAAGGAGAGTGGCACGGCGATATAGAACACGATCTGACGATTTTTCTCGCCTGCCCCCTCCCTCCAACCTCGACAGAAGTGCAGAAATCGTCCGCCGTTTGAGAATCGAGCTGAATTTTACCGCGAGATGTTGTCGGCAATTGTAGGTGAAGAAGTTGCAGAGGAGAGACAGCAATCGCAGCAATCACGGTTAACGAGGGTTGTTATCACGATTAAGTGTTATTGTTACAAAATGACACCGAGTGTGTCTGAAATGTTCAATTTCTTTCGATTCCTTTATTTTTTATATTTCTAAATATTCATCGTTGTTACACAAAGAGGAAGAAGTCTTTCTTCTGTTGAGTTGATGCAGAAAAGTGACTTAACATTGATACTAATTTATAAGTGACTTTAGCTTCTTGTTTTTATCTTTCACAATAATTCATTTACGGCTCGTTTAATAGCAAGTATAACTGATTAACATTATATTCAATTTTCCATCGTTTTTCATGGACCCCATCTAATTTTAAATAAATAATTCTATTAATTTGTATTGTTTGAATGAACATTTACTTCCATTCACCAATATGGAACACAAATTCTCCAACTACGAGTGTTAAAATTAAAAATCCGTTCAAGGGTTAAATAAAATATCCAATGGCGATCGTAAAGAACCATGGCGTGTTGTTGTTGTTCGATTAAACGTTCATCGCGGCGCGAAACCGTGCGTATGCAACGCGGAATACAATTTTCGGCGAATGTTCGGCATATTAATGCAAGTCCACGGAGGATGGGTGCGGGTTTAAGCCGAGAGTCACAGTTAATTAAATTGTATTTAATGCGTATCAACGAGCCTGTTAACCATCCGTCGTAAATGAATGTCGAACAGGTGCAGCCGACGTTCGGTTCACGGATGTCGGCGGTAATTGTTCCAGTCGTAAATTGCTTGTAATTGTTGAAGCCTGTCCGTGGCGTTCTACGTAACGCGCGTTCGCTGAAATTTCGATGCGACGGTAATCGAAGAGGCCGGCGAGGCCGAGAGAGCCACGGGTCGCCGATAATCAATTAAGCTTCGTTTGTACATCCAGGGAATGGCGGTCGTATACAAGCGTGCTTAACAATTGTCCGCGGACCTTCGAATTGCTCGATAACATCTCGTCATCGTTGCCCATGCGATGAGAATGAAGATAATGATGATACCGGTTGCTCACGAAAATATTCGAACGCTCATAGGAATATTTTCTTTCTTTCTTTATTAATACATTGCGTGCCTTGTGTGAAAAGGTTTGAAGTTTCATTGACACCGATTGAGACTCGGTTAGACTCGATTAATATCAATGAAATTTTACGTAGAGAGATAGGTATATTTCGCACGTATAAAATTATTTAAACAGCCGATAGCCGATATCATCAGTGAAACGATTATTGTATGCTTGATATATCACGTGCTAAATATACGCTTGCAATAAATATCTTGCAACTTGTATGATACTTGTTGTTTCAAATTGGTTTTAAATTTTATATACTTTCGACGTTTCGTAGATCGACTGGAACGTTTTCTTACCTTCGGAAGGATCTACGAATACCAAACGAGAGACAGCTTGGAACAGGAGATAACAGTGATAACAGCGTCTAAAGTTATCGGAATTCAGACGGCAATGATTCGAACAACCCTCTAACACGCGAACAAATCGTGAAATTACAGAATCGGTTGAAATTGCAGAATCGGGCAAACGTCGGCGTTTCGCGATGAGGGAACGACGGAAGCGATAAACCATCACGTGCAATTGCAACATACGTTGCATCGACGTGTTACACGCGCGTGCGCGTTCACCAATAGTTAAGTCATCGGTGGCGTAAACGCCGTTGCGAGGTATAAGTACATGCGAGTACACGAACGCAAGGTGGTCGTGAGTCAACGTGGACGTCGAACAACCAGTGAAGAGAGAGAGAGTCGCCGATGAGCACAAAGAGACCAAGAATCATGACGAACCGCGAGGGTGAAGAAAAGGGAAGAAGAGCCTTCCGAAGGAGACACGATGGAAGATGGTCCGGCGATGAGACAACTCGCGAACGCGAGACGGCGGAGGGGTGGAGGGAGGGGGGGGGAGAGAGGGCCGAAGACACCGCGAGAAAGAGAGAATAATGCGTTAAAGCAGCAAGCAGCAACTACTCTAATTGGCCACTTTGTCCATTTATTCGATTTATTTAAATTATGGGACAATTGACAGTAGGCATTCTATTTTTTAAATCTCCCCGGCCAACCGGTTGATTGGGCGAGATTGGCGTGAGACACTGGCCCCACAGATTCCCCAGTTGTGGGCTTAATCAGCTTTGATTGCTGCCCTCTCTCTCTTCCTCTCTCTCTCTCTCTCTCTTTCTCTCTTTCCTTCTTTCTCTTCTGACCATCTGTGTCTGTTCCACCGTCGTTCTTCCTCCGGCTACCAGGCGTTCTTTCTCTCTTTCTCTCTGTCTTTTTTTTCCTTTTCTCGTGTCCAGGGCAAGCGCAACGACGAACCCGAGAGCAGCGCGCTACAATTTTATTTTATTCGGCTTGGACCGCGGATCTCGCGCGACGAGCTTAATGCCGTGCGGGAGCGCGAGACGTTGATTGGCCGATCCGAAATTGTGGGAATGCGTCTCTGGATAACAGAGACTATCCAGAGAGAGAGGGAGACAGAGAGAGAGAGAGAGAGAGGCCGCCCACTCTTCTCTCTCTTTCTCTCTAACCCCTCCACCGCTTCGGGACCGACTCTGCTTTGTCAAACGATTACCATAATTTCCGCTGTCAGTCCTGATTCGTTTCTTCGTTTTCAACTGAAAACTGCGCTACTGTCGTCGAGCGATGCTGGATGACGAGCGATGACGGGAATGCAGACGGCGAGGAAGCAGAGAAAGAGAAGATAATAACGTGAAGCAGATGAAAAAAATAAAATAAAGATATAATAGCGTATTGTACATTATAGGATTATATCTAGTGGAAGAACAATAGTTGATCAACCCCTGATTGGTATTTGCCTCGAGTCAATTTTTGACTTGATTTAATTTTATAACCACCTGTTGCGTCTGATCCGTACCTCTAATGAGGTCCACCTGAAATCATGAACCACCTGTTGCTTCGGATTCATCCGTCTAATGAGAGAAACGTAAAAGTAGCATTGGAAAGTAGCGTTTCAACCCCTTCGTGTTGATGAACGAAGATTTTCTTCTTACACACGATAATGGAGTGGATGTTATTGAAAAACAATGGGACAAATGGATTGAAGTCAATGAATAGACGAAGACATTCATCATGGATATAGTAACAAATCTTTAGCGAAAGAATGAAAAATAAATAGATTAAATGCGTGACTCCAATCCAAATCCAACTGCGAGTGAATTGTAAAATTTTCATTTTAGATGTAACAACAAGTTTTTTTAACAAACGAACGTGAACAAAGATTGTCATTTCAGGCTTTCCAACACGTTTGGAACTGGAATAATCGAAAAGATAGAGCAAAAAAATAATACATGACTATTACTTATCTTCAGCAGTGTAACGAGCATTCAATGAAATAATAATAATTTGGAAAAGAAAAATAAATGGACAGATTGGACTATATAAACGAACGAAGAATCTGCCATCTTACACGCAATAATATATTTCTGATGGAGCAATTGAAGAAGTACAGATCGGACAGACTAATTTTAACAAATATACATACAACTTTCGTCGCGTCGGAGAAAGAGAGAAATAGAGAAGCATCGCGAGAGAAGGAATCCGCGCGTTGCTAATAAAACGAGACACAACGAACGATAGGTAGACCATTCGAGCCGAGCGTATTTATAAACGAGTATCGACGGTATTGCGTAACGTCTCGATTCTATCCCCGCGATCTATGTCCTATAATTAATGAAATTCTCATCGAGTCACTGACTTCTCGATTCTATAGCCAATCGATCGGCGGTTGCTTCGTGGCCGATCTAAAATTAACCGATGTGTCGTTAGAACGTCACTGGGAACTTCACTTTTGCTTAGGGACTTTTTCGTCTGATTGCACGCCGCTCGTTTAGGAATCGCTTTGCCCCGCACGATGTCTGACGTAACCATTCTTTGAGAAACGTTCCAATCCAACGAGAGGAATCCATCGACGATCGATCCTGCCGTGGGATTTGTTTGAATCTTGTCTTTGACAAAATCCGATTTGAAACGATATTTTTGTCGAAGATGGAACTGTATGCATCAATAATTAAACAATCTGTCGTATTAAACAATTTAATAAGTTCCTTTTGGAGAATAAATTTTGATTGAAAAAAGGAAAGGCGAGCAAGAATATTAATCCAGAAAATAATGTATTTTTGAGCAAACTTTTCAACAAATGGTTACTCTTAAACGAAGCGACGATCTTGACGAGATATTAAAAGAAACGGAGGATGACGTTTTTTTAAATTTTCTTCAATGTTACAATGTTTACAATAATTATATGCCTCGATAAATACCTCGATCAATTTCTGAATATTTTTTACACATTTTCGCACTTTACGAGCAATTTTGCTACAACTGACGCGTAAAAATCGTCAAAATTTGTGAACATTATTTCTGTAAATTATAATATTCACCAATATTATAATATTAACTACTCCCAATCACCTACACAATCATCTTCACAAGCTATATGCATTCCATGTATAATTTTAGTGTGAAATTTCCCACAAGTGCATAGAAATCGGCAGCCTAACAGCAACAAGATATTTCTTCGTCAACACGTGACACAGTTTTCTCGAATGTAGCATATCGGGGTGGTGGGTGGGTGTGTGTATGGAGAGGGGGCCGAGACCTGCATGAATCTGTTTCCACGCATGGTCTTCCTCTCTTTCCCGATCGTTCCGCGACCAGGAAAACCCCCTTCAGCCCCCTCGTGGGACCCACTTGCGCTCATCCCATTTCCTTGATAATTCCCATAATGCTGTGGGCGGATATTCCAATAAAGGGGGAAGAGCCCCAGGCCACAAAACGCTGAAAGCATGGGACACGACTCGTTTCGTCAGGTTGTACACGATTTACGAGCCTGCACGGATTCAATCGAAATAAATAGTAGGCGAGACGCGCGTGCGTCCTTCGCTACCAAACGACGATTCACGTGGGAATTGGTAATTGAATCGAGAGAGATGCGGGACCATTGTGCTCAGAACGGTTGAAACAATTTTCACAAGTCTTGATATATTCGGGGAAGCCTTTGAAGTCTTGGTTCGAAATAATGGATTTGTGACGTATTTTGTAAAACTGAAGATTGACCTTATGACAAAAGCAACCCTCGTTTCACGTTTATCTTTGCTCTCAAGAGAGTTGAGATCCTTTTTAAACGGGATATTATAATACAATTTGTTACAAGTCTAGAATTACATCACAGGAAAATTATAGTTGATTAAATCGAAAAATTGTTGAATTATTCTTTCGTAGAACCAGTTAATTTTTACGCGACATTAATTCAAAACGCAGACTATGTTTTCTACCGTTATTCTTAATTTTGATATCTTGTAAGTTTAGTTCCTGACTATTAGAATATGTTACGTGTTATTTAAAAAGTCGGGAAAAAAAACAGGGACAATTGTTGTAACGAACGACTCCAAATTTTCATCCAAACGAGAATCTTGAATACGCTTTGATTAATTTCTGTTGAAATTGTGGACCACCTGTTGCATCGGATTCATCTCTCTAATGAGATAAACGTAAAAGTACCATGGAAAAAAATGGTAAAAGCTCTCAGCCCTATCGTGTCTACATCTATCACGTCCACAACGAATAAAACCTTTCTTCCCACGTGCGATAACGCATGTAGAAAGATTTTTAATGCAATAACATATTAACAAATACACTTTTAAGTATAAACGAATAAAGACCTTCAACTACATTGTGACAAATATTCTGTAGAATAATAGAATTCAATTGGACTGAATATGCAGTATAAATGAATGAGGACTTCCATCGCACAACATTTTTAGTGAAATAATTAGAAAAAACTACATGAGTTTGAAGTACAAATGAACGAAGATCTCTATCTTACGTATGATAACAGATTCTGAATAAAACAACAGCTTAAACGAAAAGTTCGTGCGTTTTACTTTTTTTCTAGTTATTCTTTTATTTTCATAATCTCAGTTATTTCTTCTTTTTTTTTTATCTCTTATCATAATTACAAGTACGTTTCAAGCGTTTCATTTTTACTTTCTCATCGTTAGCAAATGCACCATAAATGATTTATATTCTTTGCCTAGTGCTTTACAAGTTACAGAAAAATCACAGAAACGATAGAAAACATTTGAACATGATCTAAGGTTTCGTACGTGTCGAAAGTGGCTCCGAAAATTTCGATTTGGAAATTTCAGACTCGTATACTAAAATACACAAAAATAACTTGCAGAACAATATCAATTACAAGTAATTTAGTGTTTAAATGTTCCTCAAACAATACAATGGAATTTATTTATGATGAAAACGCGCGATCTTTTCAACCAACTGAATGATTAAAAAATATGTGTATATATATATATATATATATATATATACATACAAACGTTGACTGGCCGAAGCACGGATTATTGCCAATTTCAATGTGCATCGCTCGCGACTCGTTGCCTTTCTTCCCGCTCAACCCCTCGCTTCCCCGATATCTTTTCCTTTTGTTTCGCCCCGGTTTCTTTTTTCTTTACCCCTCCCTTTCCTGTTTGCTCGCCGGTTGGCGCAGGGTCGTCGAACGAGCGGAGACTCGATTTGAATCTAATTACGATCCCGATAATTCCGTAAGGAGGCGGAAATAGTAACTCACCGGAAACCTTCGGGTCAGCTGCCTCCACCTTCATCGCCGCCAGGCTCGCTATTGTCGGCGGTACCTAAAAGAAAATACATTACGATGTACAATGCACCAGCATGCTCAGGGCCGTGCTCGCGATCGGGACGAAAGGGGGCCGCCCACGCAATTCGAACAAGGAGGGGAGGGGAGGGTAGGGGACGACGACGACGACACACGGTACGCGCCACTATGAATCCGCGACACGTGTCGTTAAAAAAGTTGAATGCCTCGAAATTATGCGGGGGGTTCGGATCGATCCTTCTCTTTTTTCTTTTTTTGGCGGAAAATTTCGGCGTGCTCGCCCCGACAGTGCGGATGGATCGTGATTTTCTGATGTGAAATCCAGGGGATGTAAGAGGATTTCACCGGAGGAGGGTGGTTTTTTATTTTCTTTTTGTAGAGTGTAATCTAACGACGACGTTGGACTGGGGATACTTGAGGGGATAATTTGATATTGTTCTTCGATATGAATGGGTATTTTTGGTAATGTGGAATTCATTTTATGGAAAGACATGATGAAGTAATTCGGATTGTAGCGTAGCGATCTTGAATACTAATTGGGACATCATTCCGAATAATGATGTGAAGTTGTAGTGAAATTATTGTGAAATGATACATTATAATACAACAATATTGCGTGTCGAATATGAATATAACGAATGAGTAATATTGCAATAATTTTGTGAAATCGTTGAAATTTCTCTATTTCTGAAAGGAAATGCAATACTAATTTGATAAAAAAAAGTTCTTTATTAAGAAGTTCTCTAGCTGAACTATTTGAATCTAATAAGAAAAATATTTGAATACCTGTAGAAACTATTTTTCAAATATTCACGTAAACGTGAAAAATTTTGAAATTGACATTATAATGACCACGAACAAAAAAAAAAAATTGAATTTATTACTTTATGAAGATCGCGGTTCACTTTGGAGAGGATATTGGAGATGAAAATTTTGTATGATAAATCTTTTCGAATAATTCGCAAATGACTAATATTTATATAATACACCATTTAACTGGTTATACTGATTGAGTATATCGATAAAATTTCAGTTCTTCAACTCTATTTAGAAGATTCTTTTCTTTCAAACGACCGGCACACTTTGATATGATAAAACAAATCTTTTAATTTCTCTGAATTGAACCCCGTGCGTCAACTATCTGTTCGTCTACCCTCTTATTTTTCCAAATGGAATTTTCATTTGTCCAGAATAATGTTTCAACATGATGATAGTTTGGCACGTACGTGCACAAGTACTGTGAGAAATTCGACGAGTTAACCTTTAGTCGGCGATTTTTCGCGATGACAGAAATTGCGCCTTCTATCGTTACGACATCCTCTCTTCGAGACGTTATGCGAAACGGAAACGGCTTCCGGTTCCCCAAAAACGTTCAAGTACGAGGTATAGGGTCGTTGACCTTCGCTGTGCAATGTGTAAATGTGTGTCACACAAAACGAGTACCAGGAAAATGCATTTCAAACAACGTCTTCTTAATTCAAGAATGATTCTCATTCTAAGAAATATATTAAACGATAATTTTTTTTTTAATTAAGAAATTCAAAGGCGGACTTCACTAGTGAGAATGAACGAATAAAATGATGAAGAATTTAGAAGAAAATAATTAGTATTGATATTTTTAGCTTCAAGATTTTTTGTGAATATATATCTACATTTTAAAGTCTTGTTAGAATTGTGTAACGAGGTTCGATTACATTGTTGAAGTTGACATTGTATAGGAGAATTACAAAATATTTAGTACAAGCTACTGGAAGTATTTAAATTATTGTATTAACAAATTTCAATCATTTCAGTGTCATTATTTGCATTGTTTGCAGTAAATACTTTATAATTTCTGAACAGATATATATATATATTTTTTCAGATCTGTTTCAAAGCTTTTCTAATTAACGTGGCAGTATTTAATAAAACTTGTAATTAAATTCTGTTCAAATCCTTCAATTTTACTAAACCTATATGAAACACTGAAAATTCTTAATAATTTTTAATAAGATAATCGTACATAATTATTATTATGCTAAAAACTCACAACTTAAACGTATAAAAATGTACCTTATAATTGAAACATGGAAACGAAATAACGAATGATCCAAATTCAATGACCAGACTTGACTGAAGTTTCTCCTAGACCACTACTGCTAAAGAACGTCGGTCGTTCTTAGTAGGAACGAAGAAAAAGGAGTAAAATCAGAATAACATGCGCGATGCTCGAAAGGGATGCCAGTTGCCCGGAAGCCCCATCGCGGTGCAAATTATTCGAATCCTGTACGATTTCCGAAGCCGTATCTGCGATGCTACTACGATCCGTGGCGACGTTGAATTTATGAAAGCGATTGCCACATCGTGCGCCCATCGTGTTTGTCTTGCGTGTCTTCCTTTCCTTTCGTTTCCATTTTCAGCCAATCGGGTCGATTTTCATTTCTGTTTCTGCCTGCCTCGTCGCACACGGGTGTCTCATGTGCACGACAATCGGCCCCCGGTGGCCAACGGATCCACCATTTATATTCTATACTCATGATTATCGTCGACCTTCGATGCCCAATATTACGGATCGACGTTGTGAATCGCATGGCAATTCACGCCGAGTAGAATGTTTCGCGGCCATTTTTCTCGCGGGTGATCGATCGATGAAATTCGCCGAATACCCGAAAAGTCGAAAAAAATTCAGTAGCACAGATGTCGAGGGTTCGAAATTCTTCCTGGCAATTTTTGCGAGCACAGAGATTTTCATCGTGAGAGAATTTTTATTCTCACTCGCACGTAAAATGAATCGTTTCGTAGTTATATCGCACAGAAGATTAACCGACACGAGGGGAAATTCAGAGTGAAATTATAAAGTTTAACTCGTTAATTGGGTCATTTTTTTTAACCAAAGATAATTATAAAGTTGAATAATAATCTACAAATAGAGATACTATTATATTGAGAAGAAGAGTTAAAATCGATTTTCTCTGCTAACAGGTTAAAATTCGACATTTTCTTGTACGTTTCGAAACTGTAGAGTGAATATTTATCTCTCTTTGAACAATAGGGCGCAAAGAATTTTTCATGGACGTTCGATGGACATTTTATGACCAGCGAAAAAATTTCGAGGAAATTACGATCACGAGAAAATCGCACGATTTTCTGAAATACAGATTTTAGTGAAGATTGACTGATGGAATAAAAACTAAAAGATAAAGCGTATAAAATTTTACGATTTAAAATTTTTCCAAAACTTGCAGCAACGAAAAATCAAACGAGAATTCAAGCTAAAGCTATACGAATTTCCAGAATTCTGAACCTTTTCTTAAATTTGAAAATCATTCAGAATGATCAATGTCAATAGAAAGAGTATCTCGCAGTCATTTCCCAGAGGTATCACATAAATTCCAAACTTTCTCACGGTCTATCACAAAAAGCGAGGACACGGCTATTTCATTTCGATTCATTCGATTTTGGATTTTAGACGTTTCAACGACTAGAATGGGGAATAATTAATTAAGGTTTCGAGACATTCTGCAGATTCCATGGAATAGCAGCAGCGTTCTATCCTTGGATGATTCACGATACCAGAATGCCGCGCAAACGTGACAGAATTTGACTGGTAGAATCATGAACGGCATGAGAATTTTTGTCGTATGAGACACACTCGGACTAATCCGTGTCATAAAGTAGAGGCACCTTCCCTTTACTTTAATGGTCAACGAATAATATTTGAAATGAATGTTCAGCCAGACACTCCAGTTCGCAAATATTAGAACGCCCTTCTGATTTTATATAAAATTAATTTAAATTATCGTGGAAAACGATTAATTTATTGACAATCAGTTTGTTATGATGTAAATAATTCAATTTCATAAGATTATGTGAATTATTTCATTAAAAAAAAGTGCTTAAAATACTCGAAAGTCTAAAAGTTTAACAATGAATGAGAATTGTATCTTTTAATATATTTTAATATACTTACTCAACGTATATTATGCTCTTTAAATCTCTAATGAGTAAACTAATTATTCTATTATTGATTATAAGATTCTACTATACTATACCTACATACAGTACCTACAGGATTAATATAACATTTTGAAAGTTATCGTAAAAGTTGCACAAGATGCAACTCTACGATAGCTTGTATAAAATATATGTAACATTCTTTAATATTATACATTTTGTAGAATTTTCACTTCATTTTTCATCGTTACTTTTATGATTTACGTCGCATTCATTAAACTGACGCTATGAAACACTCTGCAAAATAAATCTTCAATTTACATCAACTTAGACTAATTGTTACACATCTTACAATTAAATTAAAAAGATTCATTTCAATTGTATTTCATGTGTTTGCGACAATTTAAAACTGTCCAAACACTTGATGTAAGGTGCCCGGAAGGATCGAGCAACTCCCACAGAGACGAAACAAACCACCGTCGAAACGAAAAGAGAAGAAAGAAGAAAAGAACTCAAGCCCTCCCCTTTCCAGACATCAGAAAGTCAGTACGTGCACCACAAAGCAGATTTCGATTGCAGAGTAGCCCACCATCGGGTTCATAGAGTCCCCGAGAGTGGTACCATGCGAAACTCCGTGGTATAAGCAAGGAACAGCAACCAAAGAAGAAGCAAAAGAAGAAGAAGAAGACGAAGAAAAAGGACAAACAGGAGAAGAGAGTCAGAGGAAGGAAGCAACGATCGTAGAAACAAATAGAAAATACTGTACTATACGTATACGTTGAGAGCATTGGCTAAGAAGACGACAACGACGACAATAAGAGGAAAGAAGAAGTGAAAGAAGAAGAAGAAGAAGAAGAAGATTGAGCACGAAAAGAAAGAGCGGAGAATCGAGCAAGAGAAGAAGAAGAGGGTAAAAGAAGAGCGTTTCAAAGTTAGAGAGAGAGAGAGAGAGAGAGAGGGAGGAGGAGTGGATAGGGAGGTGGGCAAAGAGGGAACCGGGAGAGTATAGAGGTATATGAGAAAACAATAGAGCTGATTTGCAAACAATAGAATAACGTTAAGAGTCGAGTATTATACGCCGTTGTTACTTCTTGTGCCATAACGCCGGAGAGCATATGCCCATTAATATTCAAAGGCGAAAATAATGTAAACGACACGACAAAAATCGGGGGAATAATTTCAATTCTCCCCGTATGGGATTCCAGCGTGGCGATACACCGAGCCTCCCGGGCCCATTTCGTGTCTCCTCTTCTCGGGACCACGTATGTAACACATGTATATTTAGCTCAACTCCGCGCATCACCGATTGTCGCTGTATTACTATGAGAAAGCCGATGCAAAAGTCCCAATCGTTTTCCGCGAATTTTCTCCAGCGATAAATGGTAAATGGTAACTGAAGAGTTTCTCGTGAATCGAGAACGCGAAAGGGGTGGTTGCTCGAACGAGTTCGCTTTCTAAGTTTATAATTCGCTGATCTGTCGAATCGAAAGCAAGGAATATATATTTTCGAAGTTGCGCACGCGATGGACAAAGTTTGACTATGAAAAAATAGAACAAACGACGTGACAACATTCAAGTTGTATAATCTTTCACTCTGCTCCATTTGATCTTCACTATATGCCAGTTTAAATATTAAACTGCTAAATCTTCGAATTCGTCAATTTTCTACAAATTACTTCAATAATATTCTGCAGCGGAGCGCATGGAACTTCGTTCGTAATTTCAAAATTGAGATGAATTTAAAAAATCAGTATAAATCATGTCACAATTCACAATTATATTCTTCCATTCTATCTGATCTGAATTCCCATTGCATGTATATATGTTATCTATGTAATACGTACTTGTACATATTTAAAATATTGAAATAAATCGAAGTAAGATATTGAATACCCGTCGAACCTTCCAATTTTATCCGCATCCTTCGCACTGTTCCCACATTAATTTTTATCATTGGATAAAACACTAGGTTCCTTATTACTAGTATTTCCTATTCAATATATTCAAGGTGTGGTACGAATTTTTCTTCACGTATATATGCGCGAAGGTTCCTCGAGATATTCTGCAACGCATTCCAACTTACTGGAATAACGCGTGTATGAAACGTCTATATGTATATCGAATGTACGTAGGGTGTGTCGGAAGGATGGCGCAGAATGTTAATTGTTCTTTTAGAAAGTTAATTCCTCGCTGTCTGACGTAATTCGCTCTTCACCAAACCGAGCCATTGATGCGTTTCCTTCTTTCTTTTTTTCTTTTCCCTTTTTTCTTTTCTGCTTGACAATATGAACAATTTCATACGTCAGTACGTTTTATTAGTCATTGTGGAGATGCAAAATTCACGCGCGTACGAAACGAAGTTCCTTCCATCGTCGATCAATTTCCAAGCGATCGTTAGCTGCCTACACGCGATAAGATAAAACTGGGATTTTTGTTCGAATTTTATGGAGAACGTAGATCGGATCGCAAGAAGTATATCTTTACTGAAGGCAATATCTATTGGGTTAATACGAAGTACTTGCTCAATATACAAATATTGTATATTCTTTTGCAATACTCAATGACATGGTCACAAAGAATAACGAAAATTTCACAAAGAAATAATCACCAAATAATATGTACAATTTCTTTAATTTCTTTTTCTTCAGTAAATAATTCTACCATTTTGATTTAAAAAAAAAAAAAAAATTGAAATACAAAGTTTAAAGAAACATTTATATATCCCGAAAACGTTGGAATTTTCCATTTAGTAATTACCAATAAGAAAAATCTACAAAACTTCTAAATATTTCTTCCTTTGAAGTTTTCTTCGCAAATCAAGACAAAAAATATTAAATTCACTCTCATTAGAATATCTTCTTTTCTTTTAACATGGAGTTTGAAAGTAAAATGTTGAATATACATTTTTTGGTAAAAACAATACTATACACATAATATAAAGATAAGATATGTACATGAAGGTGTGTCAATATTGCTTTGATCCAGTTCAATGTGTAGCTTTATCGTCAGATGAAATCGAATTGCTTCTTTTTTTTTTCCAAGCGTTTCCAAGCGATTCTATACACATACGTATGCGCAATGCGAATCGAGGGGAAAGGAATCATTGATCTCTCTCTCTCTCGATTATTTTATGGGAACACGTCTGAACGAATTAAGGTCAAGAATCAGGGACTCTCGGAGATTATGTATATCGAGGGACAAATTATGATTGGTTCGTGGTTCCAGGAACCCCTGAATTATTCTAGCGTAGCTACGCGTTTCCCGCTGGAATACCAGCGACTTTTACGAGCTGTCGACGAGTCATCATCAAGCCATCAAATACGAATGATTCACCGGCTGTCATCCGACGAAACTTCTATCGCTTTTTTTCGTCGAAAATATATTTCCACTACAACGCTTTCGTCGTTCGTTTCATTTGACTTTAAACTCATCCAGTTGTTCGTGATCTTTTCTTGATTTAGCAATTTTTAGCCCGATCAACGGATCAACTCCATTCCATATTTTATAATATGGAATATATAAATATCAATTTTCTAGAAATTTATTTTGAAATGAAAATTACAGTTTATACCATCTCTCTGTAGTAAATAAATATAATATAATTTTGACTAATAAAACTGAGAAGTTTTCGTACGTTATAAAATAAAATGAAGTCGATCAGTTCGGCTTCCGAAGGGGCGCTGAAACAATTCTGCAGTTGAACACTTCTTCGAATGTAATAATGGCAAAAATCGAACACAGCATCCAAGAACCTTTATATCCACTCGTAACAGTAAAACGTTTTGATAGATGGCAGATTTATACACAGTGCTCGTACAGATCGAATTTAATCCAGGAAGAGTTCCCTCATAACCAGATCTAAAATATGACGGTAAAACGCGAATCGTTTCTCCATAGAAGCATTTCGATTTCCATTGGAAGGTGGTTTGATGAGAGAAGGAACGAGAACGCTAAGGCTAACGATGGAAACGATTTCGCGCGGAGTCAACTCTACATACATCATCGAGTCATCAATGCAGCACGCTGTTACATGTTATTCTTGGATGTAGTTCAATTTCACGGAACAACGAACCGCGACTAACTAGTTTTGTATTGCGAACGCGGCGAGAATTTTTTTCTACGCGAGCAACATTATAAAAATAAAAGTCGACTACAGCTCGATGTCTACATCGCGATAATAATTCTTTTTTCTTCTATTATGATATTTCTGAATTTCGTTTCGCGTCTTTGAAATGGTGGATTATTACAAATTACAATGGAAATAAATCAGGCTCGGATAGAATAAGAATTTGAATGAAATACCTATAAAAATAATTACCGACTGATAATAAAATGATTTTGATGATAAAATGAATTCTATCTATTCATCTTGTTTAACTAGATGTTATATGAAACGATCATACGTTAATTTACGAGCAAATGATTTTTCTATAAATTATTCACTCTTTGTTTGGCTAAGTGAAATAATTTCTCATTTCATCTTGTATTTTATATCGATTTCTACGAATAACTTTCAATTCTGTAATCACAAGCTTTGCCTTCCACTAGGATTACTCGTCATTTAATTTCAACATTCGAATTAATTCAACAATAAAAAGAAAAAAAAAGAAAAAAAGGCAGAGAAATCACGTTTGCACGTGACCTGTCTCATAGGACAGGACTCGAGCCATTTTTTATTTTTACCAGCGATAACGATTCTTCGCTTTTGAAATTGTTATTTCAAACGTAGCTTGCCCGAATGAATTAGTAGAGAGAGATTTGGTTTCACGAGGGAAACGGCAATCAACGTGGCCGAGTCAATTAAGGAAAGCTTTTAAAACCGCGAACAAGATTTCACAGTGAATTAGTTATCTCGGTTGCGTCACCCGAGTCGCCAATAAATCGAGATAATTATTTTCATATAATTGGCACGGCGTGCATGGGATCTTGGCGTTGGTCATTAAAGTGGAAACAAGTTGAACGATATCCAAACCGCTGTAGCAGATGCTCGCGGCATGTTGACAATTCGGTGTCACGTCATCATCAACCGGGCCCGGTTCCTCCGCGTCCACGAGGTATACTGCTATAATCGATCTACGTCTTCGAGTCACGAGTTTAAGCCTAGTTCACAGCGGCGTGTCACGAATAACATCGAATGAAATTTAATCTAGATTCCTCGCGAATTTATATCGTACGTAGCTGAACGATAAAAATAATCGGTTCTCTCGTTCTATTGTTTCCTCGATCTTTAGTGCATCGCGTTTATTTCTGGTTGCAATTAGACGCGTGGCGTCGAGCGAATGAAAGATTGCTTTATCGTAGGAATTCAATGAATATTTTGGTGTTGTTATTGCTATTATTACTTGTATTATTCCTTTAAATACTTTATTTTCCATCAGCTTAATTGTTAGCGACATGAAAAGTGTCTTGGGGTATTTCGAATTGTTTAAGTTTTAATGTTTTCTTTTTTTTTTAATTAAATATTTAGAAGTAGATGGAACAAAATAGTTGAACAATCTGTTTTAAAACTAAATGTCTTTTGGAACATACAGAGCCTAGAAAAGTAATTAAAGATCATTCCAAGTTTCTACTGAATTTTGAATTTGAAATATTGGAAGTGATTCCGTTGAAATATTGCTTGAATAAAGATGCTGAATTTAAAGAATAATATTCTCGATTAAATTTTAAAGAAAATTTGAAGAAAACCTTGAAGACTTCATTCATTATGTCTAATTCTGAATGCATTCCTTTCAGAAATTTAATACACTTTAATACTACTTTAATACACTTTAATACTACTAAAATTTTTAATATACTAAAATTTTTAATTTCCATCGACAAAAAATTCCTTGCAGAAATTTAACAAACACACTATAAAAGGAATAGTTTTCTTAAAATTCTGTCAAACTTCAAGCAAAATTTAAAACCTTCTATGAAAGTATTCTTTAAACAAAGAAATTAGAAAAAAAAACTAAATTTAAAGAATAACTCTCCCAGCTTCGTTCATTGAGATCTAAACATTCCATTTGTCGCAAATGTAAGCATGCTAAATTTAAAAAAATAATTTCGCCGCTCCTCGTTGAACTTTAAGAAAAGCTTCGAAGACTCCATTTACCAAAAAGAAAAAAAAAACCCCTAAAGATACGGAATTGAAAAACTAATCTTCCCAATTTCCGCTACATTTTAAAAGGAAATCTAAAAGATTCCATCTGCTATAAAAAAAAAAAAAAATTCCACCCTGAATTAGAAAGTGTCCGCGAGGCGACAACGAGCAACACGCGAAGCCGTAAAGGAAAAGGAGGAAAAAGGAAACGAAACAATCCATTTCCGTCGCGCGAGGGCGAGAGAGAAGCATTGGGGGAGGGGGACAAACACACCGAAACGCTCCGCGGGAGATGAAAGGGACCCTCGTCTAATTAATTTGTTCGACTGACTCACCCTCGACTCTTCAGGCTCCTCCCTCCTCACGTTCTGGAAAAGCACGCTGCCGATCTGAACTTGAAGGTTTTGCTGCAACAACTGCGCCAACTGCGGATTCTGCGACAAGATCGCCGGATTCTGTTGCAGTAATTGAGCAAGCGCCGGATTTTGCACTAAAATCTGGCTTAACGGTGTATTCGCCACCGCGTGAAGCGATTGTTGCTGCTGCTGCTGTTGCTGATTTGATTCTTGATGCTGTTGCTGCTGCTGTTGTTGCTGCTGCTGCTGCTGTTGTTGCTGCTGCTGCTGTTGAAGGTTCGGAGAATTGGCGTTTGAGGTCTGACATGATTGTGACAGGTTGCTAGGGGGTGGATTGTGCCGCGGTGGACTTTGAGGGGTGTGCGGAGGCGTCGGTGGACTTCCTGGCGCCATTGACGATGCATCCTTCTCTTCTTTGACTTTCACTTTCCCTGCAACAGAAATCGATGTCATTTGATTAGTTGAAATTTCGAATTGAGATGAGATCGAGGGAAATAAACGGGGATTCACTGACTGCGGAAAAGAAGTTAGGAGAAAGTTAATGTTTTTTTTAATTGTTTATTATTTGTAATAATTCTGTAACAATTCTGTGACGAAAGTTTAATTCCATATGAGAAAATGATAACGAGGAATTTTGCTCTTTGATTAGTTAACATCACTTTGAAAATAAATAGAAATATTAACTGATCAATTTGTTAACTCTATTCTTCTAAGAAAACAGGAAAGAGAATTATTCTAATTATTTAGTTTAAGAAAAATTCCTCCAATCCTTAAGATAATTTTTCGAATTTTAAAGAAAAATCATGTCAACTTGGGAAATTTTTTAACAAGGTAAATCGGAAATGAACGCGATAATCGAAATTAAAAAATTTTAGAAAATATTCCGTGGGGATCCAAACTTCCAGTTCTTCTTTCAGCTATCAGAGATTGGATCTTCGACCTTGCTTTCAGTGACACCTCGAGGAGACTGGCAAGGGCGAGTTGAATTTTCCGAGATTTCGGAAAGCAAGGTGGGGAACGGGACTCTCGATTGGTCGGAAGCCGGAATACGGATCAACGAATAGAAACGTGACGACTTCGTGGTGGTAAAAAAGTGACTGAGGGGAAGTTTTTGCCGACGAAGGCCGAGAGTCGTGAAATTGAGACGTCTCGATACTGAAAAAGCCGCAATCGACTGCGGCAGCAGGTACATCTGCTGATTCTCTAAACCCCCGAATTTTCATACCCCTCCAGATACTTTCAAATTACGTCTAAACGACAGTTTTACAGTATTCCTCGAGGTATTTTTCTTTTTGTATTTTTCAAATTAATTTCTCGATCCTCAGTTTTTCCGCTTATTTTAATTTCCTTATTTTCTTTATTTTATTCGTGAAATCCTGTGTTCGAAACACTTTTTATTGTTTTTTTTTTTTTTTTTTTTTTGGAAGAATTTTGTTTTATATATTTTTTCTTGTTTGTCGAATCTTGTATATTGGTATATGATTTATTTTCACGTATGATTTTAATGACGATTAGTGCAAAGAGTTTATGCATTCAGTGTTTGATAAGGAATGTTATAGTTGGTAACGTTTCAAAAATTTGTGATTATCTATTTTAATATTTTCTTATATCACTGTATCGCATATACAATGACTTGATGTTAGCATAAATAAGTAAAATTATTTATTAAAATAAAAACGTATAATTGTACAATAAAAATTCTAATAATTTCTGTATGACTAATATTTGATTATTTAATTAATGCTAACGTTGAAAAGTCTTTAAAATATATCTATTTTTAGAAAAAGAACGAGTAATACTAAAAAGAATATTGACGCTATTTCTTCCTATAATTTACCACTTAACCCACAGATATTTTAAAAGTATTTTATACTTAATTTTAGATTATAAAACGTACAATTGAATCCGATCAAAGTACACACAATTTCTACACGTTTCGACGAAAATTATTTTGTAGATTTGTTGTAAGGCATTATAAATAAAGTAATAAAATTCTCAAACGAAACTTATCGACCCAAATAAAACAACGCTAAGTTAAACTAAGAGTTTAAGATCCGATATCCATTTCCATCGTCGATTAAAAACGATTAAATTCCGTCAGTTCAAACAACAGATCTCTTAAGAAATTCTCAACTGCTGGCAGGACAGTTGGCAAAACGCAGCTGACTGATGCCTAAGTTTTCCCCAAAGAGAAGACAAACGAGAACAGCGCATCCCAGAGGAGGGTTTAAATTCGAACAGAAGGAGTTAGGGCAGCGTTTAATACCCGCGCCGGGTGCGAGAAGTCTGCGGACTCAGGTAGATGCAACAGGATTTATTCGCATCGGAGAGGAGGAGATATCCATGAGAACATCAAACTAAGTCTAGAAAATTTCTACCTGCAGCGTTCGACCTGGCCAGTCGATTTCGTGGCCGCGAAACGTGCAAGAAGGTGAACCAGGTGAAAGGGGGAGAAGAAAAAAGAAAAAAAGAGGAAAGAGATTCGAGGAGAGACTCGAAATTTCTGAAAAGAGGCTTTAAAATTGCCTGAGACCCCCCCTCCCTCCCCCCGTTTACTCGATTCGATGACGTCTATCGAAATTACGCAACCCCTTTTAAGCCTCGTATCCAACCATCCCTTCCTTCATTTTTACATCTACGAGTGTAGGATTTTCCTTTTTCCTACCATCTTTACCGCGCGACGATCCTACGGTCGTCGTTTAACGAGGCGGATGTGCAGTTCCGTCGTCGACGTCGATGAAAAATGACGATTCTCCGAGATAATTTAGGAGACCGGCGCGGACGTGTGGGAAAAATACTTCTGGAATATTATTTTGTAGGGTCTTGTTGGACTGGTATTTGGCTCTTTTAACCGAGAGAAGCGGTGAAGTCTGGAAATCTTTTTTTTTTAAATTAAATAAATGATCAGAGCAGCAAGCTTCTGTTGATTATACTAGATAAAATAAATTTCTATTTCGATTCTACGTTTGGAAAAATTTTAAAACGCATAGAAACCCGAGGGTTTATTATATTGATCATAAACGCAATTTCATACGAATTTTCGTGTAAATTCATAATTTAAAAAATACAAACTAAACAGAATGAAACGTTTCACGTAATTATACAGTTTTGCACTTTCAAAATCTCCTATAAATCTGTAATAAGTATATATCATACACCATAAATATTTCTCCACTTAAATTCTACGATTTTATTTTAATAACTAAATTTAAACGAATTAAAGTTACAAATAACATTATAGTGTATCAGTTGTTCTTCAATGGATTAGGAATTGTTAGGAATTTTTAAAAATCAAACAAGAACGCGCTACTTATTAATATTTGGACCTCAGGAAGGGAAAGAAAAAGAGAAGAAAGAAAAAGAGAAATACACAAGGTGTACGTTGCAGTTGTAGGCGATAAAAAAGGAGCGACATGAAATGATTTCGTACATGTTTCAACGGTAAATGGATTTCTACGAGGGGATACTTGTGAAGGATCGCATGCACCTTCGCGTTATGCTTGTATCCCGAGCCGGATCCTTAAATTGACTCGATTTTTAAGGTCCAACCCGAAGAGGAGGCTTCACCGCGGGGATCCTGTGTTTCTTTTCCATTCGCGACGTTCTCTCTTTCATCTTTGCTCCACATCGTCTTGGTCGGCCGATTGATAAAAATCAAGTGGGAGGGAAGAAAAAAAAGAAAAGAAGAAGGAGGAAATAGAACGGCGCAGAAAAATGACGAAGAGGGTGGTTGGAGGTGATATCGGAACGTCCAAGAAAATAATTGACGTAGTTAACCAGCTAAGAAAAAGATATATAAATTAAAACGTCTCGTATAAGACGCTTGAAGAAAGGAACGTGCTTCTACATTGTACGATAGTTCGAGATTTTTATCGCGCGTGTATGATGACTTTTAAGACGGAAGATACCAATAACAGGCAGTATCTTTAACAGAATGTAAAATGAAAATTTGAATTTAAATGAAATGTGTAATTATTTTGTACGATAATTTGATGTAATTTGTTTTACTATATATTTCATTATATATCTGTTGTATCGTCTAGAAATTATTCGTTTGATCTTGATACGTGTTCTAAAAGAAACCAGCTTTAAATAAAATCGATTCTCGCATGGTCTATTTGAAAAATATTTGACTACATGCTCTCTCATTGAAGATATTTTTACAAGATACTGATTATCAATCTTCTGCAAACTCCTATGAAATATATTAATTACAATAATTTCACGCTATCAAAATCTAACTCCTCGAAATCGAAGCATCATCCCTCGACAACAAACGTGGAACGAACAACCGTGCCGATGACATTCGACCCATGCACGGAGGAGAAGGAAGAAAAAAAAAATCACGAGAAATCTTCCGTATCATGTGGACCCATTTTTACGAGATACTTAAGCCTTTAAACGAGAATCTGGCTCTCCGATTTCCAAATCCGACATAGAGAGAAATCGGTTAACCCCCGGGATCGACACGTCCGGGGGTCGCGCGATTTTTCTCAGGGGTTAAATCGACCGTGGCCCCCAAAAACTCGCGTTTTTTTTTCCCCTCCACTCGACGAGCTCGCAGGTAGCTGCCAGCTACCTGCACACGCGCGTACGTCCGCCAGTAACCCGGAAAAGAATCCAGTAAGAAAAAAAAAAAAAGAAAAGAAAAAAAGAAAGAAACGGGAGAAAAAAGGTGAAATAAAATAAAAGACAGAGGGGAGGCGAACCTCAGACGTGAAGGAGAAAAAAGAAAAACGAGGAGAGATTACGCAAGAAACCTCGGAAGGGAGAAGACAAACACATAGCAGTCTCTCACCCCTAGAAGCTCTCCCTCGTTTTCTTCCTTCCCTGTCTCTCTTTCTCGGCTTCTGTCGCGTTCCGAGAGGCGCAGGGGGTAAGAAAACAGGGTAAAAGTGAGTTAATAGTCGGTAAAACGGTATTCACCCGGTGACCCGGCGGGGTTGCAAGCCCTAGGCTCCTCTTGGGCTGAACCTTTCTCCTGCTTCCTTCTCTTTTCTCACTACCGTGAGGTTCCTCTCTTCCGGAAAAGGGGTCGAAAAACGGGACACGCATAGGATGGGGATGGAAAGGGATCATCGTTCCTTCTTTTTTTTTTTTCTTTTTTCGTAACAGGGGAATGGAAAACCGGGACACGAGACACTCCTTTCGCTGAGAAATCTGAGTAATCGTTCCTGGGTACCATCGTCAAGTATCTCGCGAGGGACTTTGGGTATTTTTGTGATTCTTTTTTTTTTTTTAAGGGAAACTCTCGGATAGCAGCGTGAGAGAAAATTTTCAGAAATTCGCGATTATCGGTTGAGTACATCAGTAGTATACGGATACCTATCTGTATTAATCTAGCAGAAACGATTTGGTGAATATTGGAAGAGGCCTTTCCTTCAGAATTTAACGATTCTTTCTTTAATATTTTCCATATTCCTTCTTGTATTACATCTTATATACTGTTAAGAACATGTTGCGTTGTATCAGATATCTTGGAATTTTATCAGTGTTATGAGTTGGAATTATCATGGCTTTATTGGCAAAATAATACAATATAAGAAGATGTATATAGAAGTTACAAAATTTAACGAAAGTTCTAGAAGTATTTGAATAGTGAATTTATTTATTTCATTAAGTAATATGTTTATTAAGTAATATGATTACTATTCATTTCTCATAATAATTTTCTTTTATTAAATGTTATTACGTTATAGCAAATATTTTATAACTTCTATTTTATAAGTCCATTTACAGACTGATTTCCAATTTATTACCAATGCAATTGCTAACAAATATTAGTAGAGCTTCAAGATTGAAATACTTTTATGAACACGTCAAAAAAAAAAAGAAAGAAAAAGGTTTCAGAATTTTATATCACCTATCTCCTTTTCTATTTGAATTAGTTCTTGAATATCACAAACTTATAAAACTTCGCAAATTTATTTCCTACCCAAATTAAAAGAATAAAAAAATAGACCCATCGCATTTTTTCACACCCTCTCTCGGTTCAACGAGTACGATTTTCACGCGACAATCCTCAATTCTTGAAATACAACATTCTTCCCCGAATCGAAAGTTTCGTTTCGGCCAGATGATACGCAAAAATGTCTCAATCGCGTCGATACTTTCACTTGTTAGATCGCCAAATACTTGCGTGCCGCGACTTTTGCGTGTCTCGAGAGGAGCGAGCAGGAAGGAAAAGGAAGAGAGGACGCGAGAGGGCCGATAAACAGGATCGTGGAATTTTATGCGACGCATTCCAGGAACGCGTGAAATCGTCCGCGTTTCGATGGCTCGCGCGAAAAACGATCGTCGGCCAGCGCGGTTAATATCGCAATTAGCGATAAGTCCGGTAAGCGTGATCTCTGTCGGGGCCCAGGGCCACTCAGTTTTACGAGGAATCGCCGCCGTTATTCGTGATTTAGGTATTTGAAACGCGCCGGGACGTCGGATTACGAAGTGCTCTCGGCTTTCTTGTTTCCCATTAGAATCGAATTTCGTGCGTATCGTCGTGTAATGAAACACGCGAGCGTTTATAGTGTTCCTCGCGTTACGCATGCCTAACGTGCATACGTGGAAATCGCGGCACGGATTTCGCGATCGACCCGACTCGTCCGCATATACAACCAACAAGCGTGCGCGTCGCCGGAGAAGTCTCCACTTCCCACGGAGAGTCTTCGATTTACTGTTCACACGCTTTATTACGTTCACGTTCGTTCACCCTTTCCGAAGCATAGTCCTCTCATAGCTGACACATCGCGTTCACCTCTCCGTTTTCGTTCAATTTTTCCATGGAGAGATAAGCAGCGAGAACGGTGGATTCGATACTTTCAAGTTTTCTCAACTTCCTCGGTTTTTTTCCCTTCCTCTTGGAATTATTAGCTTCACGATTTAGAATCTTTTTATATTAGGATATGCTACTCTTCTCCTTTTTAAGTTTAGAGAAACAAACGAGAAATTTATTAAAAAATTGCACTTTGCGATTATTGTTTGCGATTTTTATGTATCTCGCTTTTAATTCTCAATTTTCTTTCATTTCTGTGCTAGATGCAAAATATGTTAAAAGTCAAACATAAGTATATTGTTCTTGCTTTTCTAAATTTCCTCATTGTTTTACTGCATTATTTCATATTAAAAATCACATTTCCTCGTCACATTTATTATATATTAAAGCATACAACACAAAGTCACAAAAATAAATATAACGAAATACCAGAAAACAATAAAGTACACGAACATATCCTTACGATTTAATACTTTACAGAGAACCAATCACAGTTGAACACAAAAGCATACTCTGAATTTCTTCGATACGTTGAAAAATACAGAGATACATTTCTTTTTCCACGTGGTGGGAGATTTTTTTTTTAAATTTCGAACCTCTTCAAGCTGCGAAGTTTCCGAGACGAGGACACGGCGCGAGGAGGAGAACCGGCTGCGAGAGGGCTTTAACGACGGCAGTCGATTCGCCACGGTCGATATATCGTCGTCGGCGATGACGAGCCGATGGAGAATCGACGATTTATGAAGGAGATTCGTCCGAGTCCGACTTTTCCATCGCGATCCTCGCGGCCCTCGTGTGTAACTCTTTGATGGATCGAGTCTTTTATCGCACGACCTTGAACCCTCAACAGGTGTCGGTTGCCAGCCACCTCGAATCGATTTTCATTTTTCCTAGCCGCGAAATTATTGGATTATATCCCCCTCGGCTTTCGCCTAACAAATGAACCGTCCATTAAGGCGTTCTACAACTTCTCCGCGCGCTATTTCAGCTTCCTCCCTACTCGTGCTTCATCTTCGCGGCCCGATCATCTTCAACGGAGAAACTGGGGAAATTCATCAAACGTTGAGAAAGACGAAATGAACGAATTCCCGACAAAGTTCTGTTCAAGATGGAATTAATGAAATTTCGATTTATCGGACTATTGCAAAGCAATTGAAATCTCTAGTCGATCAGTCTTGACAATTCTTTTTGTTCATCTTTTTGTCTGTATATTTTTTAATTTGAAGTTTCTACATTCGTGGATCAATTCGATTAATCCCTTAATATTATCCATTATTGTTGGTAAATTAAATGACAGTGAAAAGGACGAAAGTATTATTAAAAAAAAGCAACGTTGCTCGCAACGAAATTTAGCGAATCATTTTGCTCGAACTCGAACTCTGTCTCACTAATAATTCAAATAGCTACACAGACATCGCAACTTATCGGACGACTAAATACTAGAACCCCCCTCCCCCCCCCCCTGTCGAGAAACTCAACCACCAACGAGAAAACAGAGCCACGAGGTTCTCGGTTTCGCGCGATGCCGATCTCGCGCCGACTCTCTCGCAGAAAAATCGCCACGGGGAGCGAACGTGCGTTCGAATTAATGAGCCATCTGCGTAATTTTTTAAGCGCTCGGGCCTCCGCGCGCCCCCCTACGAAAAACGAGGATTCATCGTCGGCTCCGTGGTGTAACGTTTCCCAAATTTTAATATTTGACCCTAACTCTCTCTCTCTCTCCCGTTCCCTCTTGAAAGAAGTTGGAAGACATGTCAGAGACGATGGATAAAAGCGAGAAGACTAAGAGGAGAACGAATAGAAGGAAAGAGACGAATGTTGCGTTCAAGGGGAGCGGATAGAATGCGCGAAGGTAAGAAACGAAGAGAAAAGGGGGGAGAGAGAGAGAGCTGGAGGGCAAGATAAAGACCGAAGGGCCCCGCGGGGCCCATTTTTAACACCTAACAGAAGTCAAGATGCCTGGCCGTGATTAGCGTTCCGCCGGGCCACGGATGGGGCCCCGGACATTATCCTGTGAGAAATTGGCGGCCGTTCGTTCCTTTGTTCCAGGCGATTTTTTATTGACTCAAATTCTGAAAAAAACACCCGGGTGGAAGGCGAGCAAGTTGGCGAGCAAGCAGCAGCCCGAACCAGGCTTGGGCAAATTTCATTTCGGAATAAAGATGATAAAACAACAGTTTGTAGCAATGAATCATTTCGACCAACTTCTCGATTTCATTTCAAAAATAAATGCAAAATGGTGTTGATCGATCAAAAATTATTATCAAAGCCATTTGCGAGTAATCCTCTATTTGAATTAATTACGAGTTAATTTTGTATGTAACATTAATAGTGGCAGATAGTTATCTTATACTCATGAACATATACCTGAGTTTAAGAATAACAGAGTAAGAAATTATGTAGAAATAAATACGAAACACAGAGATGAAATAGAAATTTGCATAACTGTGCTGTTTGTGATTTACCGAAATTACTTCCTATTAACTAAAACCGATGTGAACTAATATAATTATTTAACAATGAAACGATTTAACTCGAATATTTCAGTTCAAACAATGCCCAAGTCCAATTTCAAATAACACCCACAGTGTAATAAGATAATATATATCATTCAATTCATCAGTTTTGAAGTATCGTTATCTGAATAATGCTCAAGTCCGCAGTACACGGGAGAACGACGAAGGAAATTGGGAGGGGGCACCAGAACAGGGATACGCCGGTTTAGAATCCCGCGGTGTGTTCACGAAACCGCGCCTGTGTGTGGGAGGCGAACGTCCACCGGGATCAGCGGCGGAGAGATAGAAGAGAGGAGAGAGATGCCAACAGAGAAATATAAAGATGGAAAGACACCACGTAGCTCAGGGGGCGCAGAGGGGAGGGAGTGAAGAGAAAAGAAAAGAAAAGGAAAAGAAGGGGGCAGCGAACAACTGGCCACGGTCGAAGCCAGAGCTGCGCTCATTTTTTCTCGCGACCGAACCCGAAAACCCTTTTATGCCCACCCAAGATTAATTATCCGCCGTACTCGAAAAATGAAACGGCCATGAACAAAGAGGTGCCGCGGCGAACCGTGCCCGGGAAACGCAACCTCTGTCCTCCCCCTCGTTTTCGAAGGGTTCTCTGCTGCCCGCTCGATACGCGTTATTAAATTTCGAGAGTGAACGATTTTTGGTTAATTATTGCCAGGAGATTTGAGTCCCTAAAGGTGTTTTGTTCAGACGGTGAATGTTAACCCTTTGGATATTTGGTAAAATTGTCGAAAAATCTGCAAGTCTTTCAAGGTGTAAGTAATAAAAGTAATAAAAGTCATTGCTGGTTAACACTAGAACTACCACACCAGTCGAAATGACTGATTTTACAATTTTGCTTTAAAATTTCTATTTCATGTTACAATTCTTTTCCCCCACAATGATGCAATGACTTTTACAGTGATAACTAAAGAAATAATATAATGAATTTTATTTTATTTTTATTTATTAGAAAACAAAATAATTTTGGTAGAAATAACTTCGTCTTAACTGTCGATGGTTCTAGTGTTAATTATTATTGATATACGGATTATTCCGTGGAAATTTATATTTGCACGTTTCACAAAATTTAGAAAAGGAAAAATTCTGATGTAAATCGTTGCACTTTGAGTGTATTATTTTATACACTTGCATTTCGTATAATATTGCGTCTTTAAAATCCGTAGTATAGTTGTCACTTGTGACAGTAATTCCTTAGAAACAACTCATCAACGAAAGTAAATTCATTTAGCCAATAATCTCGTTGATTGGAACGTTTCCAATCGTACGCAAAATATGGTCGGATTCAGAGTCCATTTGCCCGTTGAAATATCCCAGTCGTTTAAGTAACACCCTTATCTCGCCAAAGGAAAAAGTAGAAGAACGAGTCTCGCGCTTGGAACGTTAGGGTTTCTGCGTTTTAAGTCCATTTTGAGAGTGTCATATCGTTTGGCGAAAGGTGCAGATGAAAACAGAGAGAGAGAGAGAGAGAAGGAGGGAGACTTATTGCCGTGGCACGTTTTTCCATACGCGAAACAGCTTTATGGGGGTCGCCACGGAATTTTAGAACCCTGCCCCCCCCCCCCACCTATTAAACCTTGAGTCGCAAAGGGCCCCACCGAGTCGAATTTCCGGCATTAATTCGACATTATGCGATATTCAAATCGGGGCTCCGTGGAATTTTTCGGTCTAACGAGATCCTACCCCCTTTTTCCTTAACCCCCTTTCTGTCCACGCCTCCCGGCTGCATTTTGCCTGCACAAGGTCACAGCAGCCGTTCCCCTCACGTCGATGAAGAAACAGCGGATCACGTTCTATTTCGTGCTGTATGGATGTCGATTATAAATTCTACTACACTGGCAGCAAATTGCTACGTATTTATTTCAATCTTTCTTGAAGTTTTACGAGATCGTGGAATTCAAGCGGAAGATACTGGAAAAGAATATCAAGCGAACCTTTCGAATTTCTCTTTCGTATATTCACGATGTTAAATAATAACATTTGACAATACATATTTATTGATTGCGTTGGTCCTTGATTAAAATTAAAGATCTTATTACAATACGAATTTCAATGTTCGCGAAATGTGATTAGTATATATACTTCATTTCACTCTGACGTATATAAAAACGTATGAAAAAATAATTTTAATGACGTTTAAAGGCGTACGAGTATTTCGTGTTTAATGCGCTGATTTTATGAATTATGACCATCGTGTTTGTAGAACACGTTTGTTCGAAATATTGTATTCACGAAAAATTCAGCATGCTTAATAATCCTCAGGGGCCCTGATTTGGGTTCCTCGGGGCCCCTTGTCCAGGCTTTTCTGCTTTTTTCTAGAGCAACGTGGGAGGGGGTGGTGGCGAGCCCCGTCGCCGTCTTCTCCGTTCTGCTCTTATTTTATCCGAGGTCGGGTCCCATCCGCGCGCGCGCGCGCGTCCTTTCTTTTTGCTTGACATAATTTAAAATTTATGAGTTCGAGATCGGTTATGCGCGGCCTCCGCTTGCTCGGCTCACTTTTACCATCTACCATCCCCCCTCCTCCTTCTCACATCTCCCTGCCACCCCATTGCCACCCCCGTCGAACCCAGCGAACGTTTCGCCCGGCAGAATTTGAATATTAAGATTAGACTAGCTTTAATGCCCGTTCCACTCTGTGTTCGGCTCGAATACCGATACGCTGTGAATTCCTCGCGAAAACGTTTTCATAAACTGCCTATCCACGTTGCTATCCACGATCTTATTTGCACACGATAGACGAACAAGCGTTAACTCTTTGGTAACGTACAAGTTTCGAGAAATTGTGAACTTTCGTATATCGAAAATTACGTGGGACCTTCGAGAACGAATCGTTAGTTTTTTTTTTCTTTTATTTTAGAGAAATTGTTCGTACTTGTTGAGAGAACTTTAACGCGAGTTTCTTTTTCAGCGCAGAAATTACAAGACGCTCGATTCAATTTTATTGAACTTAGAAACGAGTACGGCATCGTATACTAATTAAATTTGGAAATTTAATATTGTTCTGCGAATAAATTATCTCAGAGTTGACAGAAGACAGTTGGTTGTTGGAAATTGAGGAAAATTCGATACGCCTTTGATATGCAAATAGTTGCACGACGTTTGACAGTTGAAAATTTAAGATTTTCAGTAGCAAAGGAATCGTCTATGTAACAATACTTCTTTATGGAAATTTGAAAAAAAATATCCAATACGTGCTGACCGTCGAATCACGGATTCGTGGAAAAGTGAAGACTTTTTAAGGCGAAGATTAGGTGTGGCTATCGGAAAGAACGAAGTTCATTAAGATGGGTCGAAACCACGGACAAACTGGTTTTACGCGAGTTCTACGTCATTCTACGCATCGAATACGAGAGCTTTGTGAACTTTACAATTCAAAGAATATTTATTTCATTTCGTATTCGAAATTACTTTCTTACATTTTAAAATTGGTACACCGTGTACAGATAATTATCATCCACGAAGAAGAAAGAAACGTCAGCGCGTGCGTTTCTAAAAAAGAAAATGATCCACCCACGCGATCACCCACGTGTGAAAAACGAACGATGAAATCGATAGAGGGGAAAAAGAAAAAAAAAAAAAAGAAGAAACAAAGACCCAGAAAGCACGAGCGCTGCGTTAACCTTATCCGGAGTGACCGTGCTAATTCTAGCGAGCTCTAGAAAATGATATAGAAAGGATCGGGAGGAGGCGGCCGATTTAAATATAATCGGTGATCCCATTGTTTCCGTTCGATTCTAAAACCGTGACGCGTGACCGCTAATTTGCCAATTGCCTGTAATAAATAGTTGGCAAATGCCTGGCGAAATTTTGTGCAATCGCCAAGTAAAAAAAAAAAACCGTGTCGCGCGCGACATTGTCAACGTTCTTACACGAATGCACGAAGAAATCTTCTCTCTCTGTCTCTCTCTCTCTCATAATCGGTTTCGTGAATAATCTTCGTCGTCGTGGATTGTCGTTGTCAAGTAACAAGTGTCGTTAAGACTGACTGTACTAGACTTGGGTATGTAACAAGTGATTTCAACTAATTTATCGTTCTCACTTGAGAAAGTAACTTTGTCTTAAGATCAAATCACACGATCGTCTGTGTTTCAATTCATTGAAATGGAGTAACAAATAATCGTAGCAGAAGACGAAGCTTCAGTAGACTCGGAAAGCATTTGAGAAACGAATGGCATAAGAAATAATTTCACTCGATAGGCAAACAACACGATGATTTCGAGAACAAGCATTGGCTTGTACAACTAAACGGACGTAGCATTGTATCTTACACTTGCACACGTGTAACTTTCCATTTCTCGCATTTCCTTTGAATAAAAATTTGTCATTTCGTTTGACAGTCAAACCAATCAGTTCTCACGTCCGAATGAACTGAACGCGTACTTACTTGAAACAACACGTAGGCGAAGCGAAATTACGTATCATTCGATTCGTTCGTTCTCGAAACACATAATATTATAATCTAGACTGTACACAGCCGAAAGACGACTTGGCCATGTGTTCCCGAGTCTAGCACGCCTGCGTTCTTGTCTCACCCCTTTTTGTCTGTGTTTCTCGGGCGAAATTCAGCCGAAGAAAACGCGTCGCTTTAATCCCGAGTGATTCGTAATTACCGGCCGTGTCAACAAACAGAAACGGCGATTTTATCCTCGGCAACGGCTTTCCACGGAACTCTGGGAAAATATACAACGCTATACCGTCGCAATAACGTTCGATCGTGTTCGAGGGAAGTGAGCGAGATTATTTCAATATTCTTAGAATTTGATTGCGTGCACGCGTCGTGGAAATACGTTTGCACACGTTGATTACGAGCGTTGAACTATTTGCATCACGAAGCAGAATATATTCCGTTCTGTTGCTCGGAAGAATAAAGATTCTTTCGATCGACTTTCGCCTTTTGTGCGAAGCACTCATTGCTTCACTCAAACATTCAGCACATTAAAATTAAGACGTACGATTCAACGTGTTTCCGTGGTTTTATCTGGTTAAATGGGATAATGCTAAGTCAAAAAGTTGAAAAGAAATGTTTAATAAAATATTGCAGATTTATGGTGAAATAATTGGAAACTTATCCGAGAAACTATCCTATTATGTTATAGATGTTCTATCATAATCGAATAACGAGAATAAATTAGAGGATTGAAATTGAAAAGCTAAATTTAGAAAATTATAAAGAAACAAATTGTTCATATAATTGACGTTCTTAAAATGAAAATTCACTAATCTCTTTAGTTCTAGCCTCTATCTGTAAATATAGTAAAGTCTATAATAATACTACTATTATGATAGTACTATTATGATAGTACTACTACTATTATGAAGTATTGCATATTAAGCACAATGATATTAAATGCAAATAGCACTAGTTGTCAGGTAGTAATTCTTAGTTGTTGCTCATGATGCAACGCATCGCATAGAAAGTGATGTGGAAAATAAAAATATTATTCGAATTATCTCGAAATACCATGAAATATACTATGTACAAAAGACACACAGTGAATGTTATCAAACCTCCTCACCTCCCATCATCAACCACTTCCTACCACCTTCATCAAACAAAAGGAACAAAAAGAACGTCAAAATCAACGACAATATTCTACAATATCCCACATATTCATCTAAAGACCACCGTCAGAAAAACCCTCGAGAGTCTCTCTCTCTCTCTCTCTCTCTCTCTCTCTGCAACCCGAAGGTTGCGCAAACACTTCCCCTGATCCGGGTCCGACAACGCACAAGGGTTAACATTACTCATCGAGAAGCATCGCGCACTACGTCCTCTCTTCCTCTCTTTCTCTCTCTCTCTCTGCGTTAACATTATCTATCAAAGAGCGCGACACAAGCACCGAGCGAAACAGAGGAAGAGACGTACCACACATAAAGAAGACGGAGCCGCAAGAAGAAGCGTCAGGTTGCCTTTGCTGCTACGCACGCATACCATAACGTTTCCCCGAAAAAAAGGGGGCAGAAACTACGTCGAAATCCTCCTCGTCGTTGCTGTCGTTGTCCTCCTATAGAACGGGAGGATCAGAAAACGAAGACAAGAGAGAAAGAGAGGGGGGGGGGGAAAGAGAGAAAGAGCAAAGATTCTCCTCGGCTAGGAATGCCTGCTGATGGATTGGTCATCCGTGATTAATTTGACAAGCTGACTTTCTGGTTTTCGGAGACTGACAAGGGGCAGCCAGGGGCCTCCGCGCCGCGGGGCCTAATGGGTCCTTTCTCTCTTTCTCTAACGTCAGACGTGTCCAGGTTCTGGCTATCTCGGCCCACGAATCGATGAGTCCCGCCAGTGGGATTGTTTGAAAAATTAATCGATCCACCGCTTGGCCTCTGCGTGGCAACGCTAATGGACACACCATGGTCGTGTCTTTTCTTTCTATCGGTTATGAAGGCCCCGTTTTTGACCCATCGGATAACGACGATCGCGCTTCTCCTCTCCTCCCTGTGGACCGCGTCAGAAATGTCGCGTACAGTTCATCTTACTGTTCTCTTTCTTTATCAGCTTGGTGTGCATACGAAACGTTGCTCTGTAAACCATAATTCTGGCCGTGCGTGGCTTCTTCAAGGTGTGTATTCAATTGAACCAACTTACTTTACCTCTGATTACCATGTGATTTTTCCATTTGATAAATTGAAATTTATAAGAGCTGAAAAGGCTGCCATTTTTTTAATTTATTGGATATTCTGTTGGTTTAGGTAACTTGAAAATCAAATACTATTTCAAACGTGCTATCAGTCTGTGATAAATAATATTCGCGTTGATGAACTCTCTTTTATACCAAATGAAAGATCTTTTTAATGAAATCAGATATGTGACAGGGAACTTGTTACTCCTTCTTGCTGAAAAATTAAAAATTATGCAGTATTTTTCATTTTGCCGTCTCCTTTAAATTAATTTAATAATTGTCCAGATTGGATGGAGGATATTTTTAACCTTCTCTAAATATAAGAGACTCACAGGATTGCCATGATCATTTATGCTGACCAATAACAAAGTTCCCATATTTTTATCATAAATCTTCTTGACACGATTCACAACAAATTTCTTCCTCTCTTAATGTAGTTTTTAGACAATTGATAATTCGCATCCATATGCGCAACATTATAATTGAAATCTGTAGTCGAACACTTTTCGGTAGATTTTCTCATCTTCGCGTTTTCCAACATAAATATTTGCCATACAAACTCATTCGCTCTCTTACTTTTCGATTTTTCGTAAAACTACAGACCAAAATCATGTAAGAATCTCACTCGAATTTGATATTCATTCATGATGCATTTATCATGGTAAAGACGATCGAGAAGACTAGCCGGTAAACGAGTATCCGATAAATATCGTTCAACTTTCGATCGCAAAAATCCCGAATAATTCTACAGGCTCGCGAAACCGGCCAACAATCTGATATTCTCGTTCCGTCTCCGGTTTACATGGCTCGTGGCGATCTTCCATCGCATTAGATCTCTCCAGATCTTATCCGACGAAACTCCACCTCGTCTTTTGTATACGACTCGCGTTTCCACGCGTTCCGTTCGACTCGTGCGAATTCCCGCGTAAATCAGTGAAGCGCGGCCGAGACAGGTTCCCTCCAGATCGTCGATAGATCGACTCGCGATAGAGAGAGTTACTTGATTTTCGCGTGAAACGCGTTCCAACGCCAGGCTAGACACTTCTCTCTTTCTCTCTCGATCCTTATCTGCTTGCTCGACGCGAGTACACTTCCGATCGATCGGCCAAGATTATGTTATCACGGATTCGACGGAAACGAGACGTTCTTTCACACGTGATTTACGATCAGAAGAGAGAATCATAAACGTGTACGCCGAAATTCGAGTGTGAAGGATTAATATTGTTACTCTTGTAATTACAAAGAATATATATATATATTTTTTATTTTTTTATGTTTATATTAGATATAGAAATTAATTTTAAATAAACTTGGCTCATTCTGATAGGAAATTGTATTCTGGATCACTCGGTGGTAGTGGAATGACTTTCCCTTGACTCGAGTTGAATTTCCCTTGCACTCGAGGAGAGGTTTTCAATAATTGTTCTTCGAACTTTCAATTTTCAAATTTCCACGTTCGAGATATTCTTGGTTAGATAGGTACATCTAAATTACTATTGAAACATCATCTAACTAAAAATCAAAAGAGAATATCTAATATGCGTCTTCTGTTAATCTTCACCGTGTTTTATAAATCTGACGATTTGTATTTCATGAAATTCAATGCAATTCATTCCTGAACCTATATAGAAATGTTTCAGAGTATCTCAATCACTCCGATACGAAACGTGTTGCAAGATAAATTTTCACCTTTACCGTCAATTATTTAAATGTTTAAATAAATGTATCTCTAGCAGTGCTCTACATCGCATTACTCTGAAATAAAAGCAGAGACAGCAAAGTTAGATTGCACGGTCTCGCTTGACGTACACCTCGTACATTTTGGAAAGTGTGAAGATATTTGCACGAACGTGTAGATCTTATTTTTCTCCAACTTTTGATCCGTCTCTGGTTTCCTTCGTTCGTGTAAAGAGACGTAAAATCCACTAAAGAGGTAACCGGTATTCGTGGAGGTAAAGCGATGCCGCGTGTCTCGATCAGTAAGTGCAAAGAGGCGGCTGTAAAATTCACTCTTCACGATCCTTTGGGTAGGGAAAGAGGAACCGACACCGCGGAAATAAAGCAATCAAAACGATTTTCGCGTGTCACGAAATTAACACATTTCTCGTGTCTATTCAATGTACTCGTACGTACGTGCTCGTGTTCTCGATTTATTTTAATTCGATGGTTTAGCCTTTGATCTCCTTCGTTTGAAACGGACGAGAATTGACAGTCTACGTGCATACCTTTGTCGCACTTGAATTCATTTTGGTTTGCATACGATAGGTATGTTTAATTTAGAATTTAATCGATTTAATTGATTTAAATGCGCGTGAAGGAATACTTTGAAATAAACAATGAGAAGAATTTAAGTTAATTTCCTATTAACGCAGTCCTAATTCGCAGTCCACGATTCTGCGAATGATTTTTTTTCGATAATTTTTAATTTCTTTTCTTTTCAGACCAATTGTAAAATCATTAAAAAAATTAATACACCGCATCGTAGACGATCCTGAAATGAATAAACGAAACGAATTTAAAAAAAAGAAGAAACGTTATTGTCGTTGTTGTCGTTCTTTTATTACGCGTGTAAATTTCAAATTTTCATTATAAATCCCTGGACGAAACGAGAAGCACGCGAGAAGAGAGAAGATTTCGTGAGGGAGCAATAAAAATATTTACATCGCGTTTCGAGCGACAACGTGGAGGAGTGATCGACGCCGGACCGGAATTAAACAAATAATCACCTCCCCGATGCAGGAGAATCCGTTATGGCGCGAAAGTGCGCCCCGGTAAAAAAGGATCCCATTGAATTCTAAATTTAAACAAATGTCCGAGTGTCGGCGGGCTGACGGGCAAAATAAACAAGATGCCGGCTGAAGTAGGAATAAAAAGAGGAGAAAAACGCCGTGAGCCGGGAATATCGTAGTGAGTGAAAAACTCTTGGAGGCACGGTCTGATATTCGTTTTCATCTTTCATCGTTCAACGCCCATTGACCTCGACGATCGTGTTAATTTCTCAGTAGAGAAAAAACACAACGAAGTCTGGGAAGGGACTCTCGCTTTTTCCCTCGTTTTGATGGAAAGCTGTTAAACTTGGCAAAAACTTGAAGTTGGAAGTTGGAATTGAGACACTTTTGATCGAGACACTTGGATCTCGAACGAATGATCAAATTGAGACGACAATAAAGAAATAGCGGGATTTGCGGATTTTCAATGATCCGGGAATGAAGATCGATTCTTCGATTAAATTCGTTCATTTATTCTTTCACTCGAACACGGTGTCAAGTATTGCGCTGAAAGTTATAACATTCCGTACAATGTTTTTTTCCTTTTTTTAATTTATAAATTTACCCTTTGAAATTATCGATGCAATTTAATGCAATGTCGTTTGATTTGAAATAAAAATCAAAATCACTCAACAACGGAGATCCTGACAATAGTGAATTAAAATGCACGACGTGAATGAAATTAAATCGAAATAGAAATCAAATTATTACTCAAATCCTCTTAATTGTCGTCGTCTTATTCTGCTATCAGAAGGTTAAGACCTACTACGTAAATTGGCAGTAATTCCACGAAACAGTGAATTCTCACAAGACACACACACACGCGCGCGCGAAGAGAAATAATTTAACCAGAAACGAGCGTGTCATCGTCAACAAGGCTTCACGGATCTCTTCTCCGACTGGTCTCTGACTCAGAGCTTAATTGACGAACAAAAAATAAAAGATCCAATTGACCCGGAAGCGGACATCGCCAATAGACTCGGCCAGAAGACGAATCACATAATTCTCTCTCTCTCTCTCTTTTTCTTTCTGTGTGTTGAAATCGTTATTCGATTTTTCCATAAAGAGCATCGTGGCCGTTATCGAGCATGTGACGAAGAAAAGCAGAGGACATGCAAATGTATATGTATATGTATACAGAAGAAGGCCTCACGTGTTCAACAGAAGCAGGTCTAGTTCGGAACGTGGCTCGTAAAGGCTTTCATAAAAGCTTCCATAAAACGTTCCGCGATTCCAGTTGACGTCTCTGTGAATTCCTTTGCTTTTCCTCGGCGTGCTGTCGCGTTTAACTCATTAACGAACAGACATTAAAACGCAACGTTTCATTTGCGACTTTATAGTAGATTGGAAAATATTTATACGTTTCATGCTGGGAACACTACTTTGTTTTCCTCGAGGATAAACATTTCATTGGTAGTTCTCTCTCGATCATTTTATATCGACTTATTCTTATGTAGGATATATATTTCTCGAAATTGATTTTTGAAAGCTGATTAAAAAAATTAGATAAATCCTAGAAATTTATCTTCTACAATCCTACAAATCTCAGCAAAATTACAGATAACGATTAAGTTTGTTTTTTTTTTCTTCATTTTACATTGTCAAATTTATCGTTACGAAATTTATTCAATGACTAAAGATTAAATAAAGACAATGATTAAAGAATTTATTCAATGTCTTTCGTATCGCTCTTTCTCCTAGAATTACGTAAAAATTAAAAGAGATTGGAATATTTGAAACTGTGAATTAATCAATTAAATATTTTAGTAATTTAAATTTTTTGTTGACTAACTGTTGCTTAATTACTAGCTGAAATCCGAATACTTGTCTCTATATTTCCATAGATTTCATTCGAAAGAACGATCAATCATTCCCCCAATTGAATTCGATATAACGATAAATTATTCAATGTTTCTAATGAGATATCGCCGTATCTCTGTTCGATTGTATTCATAATCAGCAGACATAGTTAGCAATTCGAAAGTAGTCAAAGTAGAAGGAATGTAGATTTGATTGGCTACAGATAGTTTCGTAAATTGTTCATTTAGAAATTCAACAGTGCAAGATTTTTCAAGCATATCAGAATACTTGTTGGCAAAATTAGAAACGATAGTAATGACATTTCATAGATCTAAAGAGATTTTAAACTGATAGAAACAGTTTTTCTAACAAACAATCCAAATAGAACATTAGTTTATAAATAATCTCTTTCTGTTGCTGTTATTACTTTTAAAAATCTTTTGATTAAAAAGTGACTTAACTTTGAAGACTCATGTTTATTTCAAGAGAAGCACCAATTATTTGTGAACAATGACTAACAATGGTTAATAAATAATCTCGTTTTATCACTGTGTTATTTGTTTCAGCTCCCTGAAACACGACTTTAGTTTAACAACAAAGCACAACGATTTTCCTTTAATTGTCAAAGATTTATCCTTCACAAAGTTTAACCACGAGTCCAACCGTTCCATTTTAATTATTAGACTGCAGATTTTTGTGCCATTATAATGCTATTATAACGATCCATGTTATTATTAATTAAATTAATTATACACGAAATATCCAAACGAAATATTGTAACACCATTACAGAAATGAAACTACGAATTTGCATAGAAGTTGATTAACTTTCACGACCATAAGGTTGCTAAGAGTAAATATTAGTATGTAATTGTTTGTTTAGACGTAAAATAAATAAAAAACATAAGAGAAATACATAACAATGTGTAGTTTTCTTGGAATTTTATGGAAAATATTTTTCCCAATGGACTATAAAGATAACACAAATTATGGTTAGGCTTATTATGCAATGTCTTTTATTTATTGGTTTATCATAACAAAATGTTATAACTAAAGTAATACAAAATTATGTAAATAAAATTACTATACAAAATGACGTGCTAATTATGATATTCTGCGAAGCAATTTCTTTTGGTTGTGAAGCAAAGATCGACATTGCACATAGTACATATATTAGTTTATTACAATTTGCACATCTTTTTTTTTCTAAACGTTCCCGTTTACATAATTGCGTTCGGCATACGCTCTAATTAGACATTCTGTATAAAAAATGCAGATAAGGTTATAATTAAATACGACAATCACCAATTTTAACACTTTACCGACCGTGTATTAGCGGCGAATAGTTAGCCGATTAATAGGCTACCGGTTGGTAAAGTGTTAAAATATGTTAGCTGATTAATAGGTTACTTGTCGGCAAAGTGTTAAAATATGTTAGCCGATTAATAGACTACCGGTCGGTAAAGGCATAACGGGGAAAAATGTTTCCCTTAGTCGTGAAAGGATTAATAAATATTTACGAACAAATGACTATCACAGATCACAGATTTGAGGTACATAATTTTTTTTTCTTTTTCTTAGTCTTCAACGCGCCGTCCTTCAACGCACCGATTCAATTAAATCCGACTCTGGGAGAGAGGAAGGGGGTCAATAATGGGCCACGTGGGGGCCGCCAGTCTCGCGATTATTCCGAAATCCTCCTTTGTGAAACGGTAGATAAGGGTTAACGTATTTCGGCCTCTCGAGAGAGACGCGCCTCGATCCCTCGTCTGCCGTTCGTTTTTCTTCTTTCACAATAAATGCAGAATTCGTTGGAGGTTGCGAGAGCGAGCAAACGAGAGAGAGAGAGAGAGAGAGAACGAAGGGATTCAACAGGTCGCCGATCCCAATGGTTCCCGACACCTCCTGTCATCCGGATCGGGGTCCCTTTTGTCTCCCAGCGAGGAAAGAGCTCCGATTTCGATCTCGTGGCAGACCTACGTCGCGCTACTCCTCGTCTCGGTACCTCTAACGTTCTATACCTACGTGCTCAAGTGGCCTACACGTGGAGACATAAAAGCTCGTAACCAGAAGAGATCCCCTCTCCTCCTCCTCCTCCTCCTTGGTCCCACTCCGTGTTCCGTTTAATGCCAGTGCTGATCCAGGGCCCACCAAACGTCTCGAATTAAATCGGAAGCGATCTGGGAATGCTCGTTGAAAAGCGAGCCAGCTGATTTTCTCCCCTGTTCTTCCCTGTATGCCCACAGACGACTGAGAGTATTTTGTTCTCGATGGGAATTTTTAATTTTCTAAAGTTTATGTAACTTTCTGCTTTCTAGCGGATGTTCTTTGATTCTGAAGTAATAACTGTGAAAGAAGAAGCTAACAGTAAATTGTCAGACTCGACCTGTATCGAGTGAACGAAAAATACGAGCTGATGAGATAAATGTGTACGATAAATCGTTTCACGTTTGTGATTGACGTTCTGAAGTGAGAGAATTTCTTGTAATAATAATATTTAAAGTGTTTTCAGTGTAGAGAGAAAATGCGAGAGATCTTAACATTCGCGAACCTTGAATTTGATACTTAGAATAAAGATCTTCTGAACTTTGTCTGTATAAAATAAAAATTTCAATCTGACCTTCCATCGAAATTCGAAATGACGTTCGTCAATCTGGCATGGGACCTCTTCTTACAATTCTGAAGTTTATCAGCCTCAAAATTCTCTGAGTAGAGAATTACTACCCAAAATCATCATCAATTGAATCTCTTTAAAATTTCAAACAAGCGTTGCACTGAATTCTCATGTTTGTCAATCTGAAATAAAGCCCTTCTCAAGATTCTGAGCTTTATGAAACTAGAGAATCAGCCTTTTTCTGCTAAATCCGGAATACACGGAATTCCATCATAGTTCCAAATATCGATCGAATCCGAAAGATGAAATATTGCTTCAACGATCTCAAATGTCTACTAGAATCTCACTCTTGTTAATTTCAACTCCGATCAGTTCAAACTCTACCGAATTCAATTAAAAAAAAAAAAAAAAAGAAAAAGGGAAGCAGAAAAATTAAAAATAAACCACAAAAATAATAAGTCAACGAAATCTTCTCTTCGTTCGTGCATTTCCCAGAGTAATACGAATCCGAAGGCTGTTTCGCGGGATCTAAGCGCATTGCCTCAACAGGTGTCCAAAAGGCTTCTGCTGCTCGCGGCCGGTTCCCGTGGCGGGATATCATTTTCAACAAGAGAACGTCCGAAGAAAGAATCGCGTTATCAGTTAATGAATCTTCTGCCCGTCGAAAAGAGCGCGCGGTCAGGCCTCGTGCGTTCGCTCACTCGCCTCGAAGAGAATCCTCTCTCTCTCTCTCTCTCTCTCTCTCTTTCTCTTCTGGCGAGCTCCGACAATAGAAGCGTCCGATGAATTTCGAAAAGAAGCAAAATAAAAAATGATCCTCCGGGGCTTGTCGAGGAATGAGAGAGAACGATCGGAGCGAAACAGTGACAGAACCAACGAAAGGAAGAGGTCTCTCTCTCTCTCTCTCTCTTTATCGTCCGACTGTCCGTCTTCTCTTTTCATCCATGCTGCCTTTTATCCGGCTGGAATGATTAATGGGTTCACGGAGGCATCGCTGTCCTCCACCCCACTGTGCCCTCGAGGCTAGACAACCAGCCAACAACGCACCGCGGCTTTTCAGCTTTTCTTCGCGCCGGATTATCACGAGCGGGTTCTCTTGGCCCGCTTCTGTCATCCCTTATCAAATGCTTCTTCCAAGCACCCACGAAATAAATATACACATATAATGTGAATCAAAGGTATTGGCTTGTGACGTGTTTTCGCCAATGGCAAACACGGTGCGTTCGTTTAGTTAGCGAGTCTTGTTAATTCATTCAGACTCGAGAAATAGTCTATCGTTATAATGCAATTGTACGATTTTCTAGGTGACAGTACGCAATCGTTTATTCACTTTCTAACTTTAATTGTACCGCCGATTTTCGTGTAATTTTATATTTTTATAGACGCAATTAAAGGAACTTAACGCTTGAAGCAGACTCTGTATTTAGACCGACTCTCTGCAGATCGATCGATTAATATTCATTTCATTCTCCCGTGTCTCGGTAACTCGACTCGTCGTAGTTTTTCTCAAACGTGAAACTTCTTCCCCTCTCTTCTTTTTTTTTTCTCTCTGTCTCTTCGAAGGTAGGGACGAGCCCTTTTCGCCAGCCGATTATCCAGAATATTACGTAAACTCGCGCGTATTTTCTGGGTTAACCTGAATGGTTAATGTATTCCTGACGGAAGGAATGGATATACATATATATATATTCATAGAAAAGACGGACGTCTGAAGAGGCAAGAAGAAATCACGGTGTTCCTTTTTCCTTCTCGTTTCTCTCACTACCAGCAAACTCCGATTCACAACGACGACGCGCGGTTTTTGTTCCAGTCGCTTTTACATGATAAATTATGCCCGATTTTTTCCGTATCAATCCCGGCGATTGAACGCGAGAGCCAGAGTCTTTTGTTCCATCGAGTGTCTGCGAGTGTAGGTGGTGAAACTGTGGTGGGAGACGAGGAGGTGAAACATCGAATAATAAGAAGAAAGCTCAATGAGATGCTCGTCAGAGATGTGTTCCCTTTTAATGTTACGCTCGTTCTCGCTTAATCCTTTCGTTGCTGAATCGAAATCTCTCTTCTTCTTCTTTTATTCTGACTGGATAATTTAACGCGAGATGATGCTGAATCTTTTTTTCCGAGAATGTAGCATCCTTTTATTGTAATGATCGATCACTGTAACGAATTTTCGTTAGCCTATGTTCAGTCGAAATTTCAGGAAAAAAAAAAATGGAACTGAGAAAAAATATCGTTTTTAGAAACTGAACCAATTTTATATACATAGATTATGTTTCTGAAAGTGTCATTTTGTATTATATCAGAAACGATCATGAATCTACTGATTCTTACGATTTGTGTGTCAATTCTGGTTAGTTTCTCTTTTTTTTTTTTAATTTGAAACTGTATTCATCTGTGTACCTATTTTTATTTTGATTTATTAATCTAAGACCAGATAAATGACGGATATATATTTTGATAATTGATTTTTTTTTTATTTTCATGTTGCTTTATCATATTACGACATATACCCATGACATGTTATAGTATGAATATTTCGATATGAAAACAATTTCTAACTCCAGAATAACTTTTAAAATATGCTCTACTGTATGGTAGATACTTTATTTTACATGCAACAATTAAATCGAACACAATTCTGAATATTCAGCTGTTTACTTTATCAAGAAACGTAATCGCAAAGTACAAACGAAGAATAAAATATATACGTACGTAAATTAAAATTATCATTGTGGCTGTTTCGCGTCTTGCATACAAAAGAAGACTTGGATTAGATCTAATTACTGCAAAATTTCATATTTCAGTCTTATCTTCTCTATCCTAGCTATCATTCAAAAGAATATCCTGCGCTTCAACGAATTCAACGATTCCAGGCCAGTCACCAAATTATTTAAACATAATCTCTACAGAAAACTGACGACCATGATTTCTCGACAGAAACGAATTTCTTCTTTCTCTTTATTTGTTTTTTTTCCTCTCCCAAATCGCACGTTGATCTGTTACTTCGAGGTTAATCCTCAATATCTCTCTAATCTCGTTACCGGCGCTTGATGAAGAAATAACGCGTGACAGTGCCTCCATTTGCCACAGTCTCGAGCGATTCTCAAGCGAGAAGAAAGGATAAGGAGTTGATGTGTGTCAGCAAGATTCCCAATTCCTGACGAAAAGTAGAAGGAGAAGGGAACAGACACCGGTGACGAGTTACGAGGCATGTCGCATTCGATTTCACGCGGTCAGTTTTCTGGTAATTGGCAGGATGGCGTCGTACCACGGACCGTGAGTTTAATCGAATACGACGAAAGGATCGTCGTTCTCAAACCGGACGCGACAAAAGCACGTATATATATATAAAAGAAAAACTCAATCAACGATACACGATACGCTCGGCCAATAATGAATAATTCTTCTATGTATATACACCCGTTTATTTAATCTTAGAACAATTAAAACATTGGTTTCAAAATTGGAAATGAAGGAGAGAAATTAGCTGAAAAATACGTATATATCCTTGCTCAAAAGTCCTTGGGACACATTTTACTTTTCATATTCAGTATTTATCGTAGATATATATATAAAACTCAATCAACGATACACGATACGCTCGGCCAATAATGAATAATTCTTCTATGTATATACACCCGTTTATTTAATCTTAGAACAATTAAAACATTGGTTTCAAAATTGGAAATGAAGGAGAGAAATTAGCTGAAAAATACGTATATATCCTTGCTCAAAAGTCCTTGGGACAGATTTTACTTTTAATATTCAGTATTTATCGTATATAATCAAATTTCAATTGCACGATTGTATTTTGTTATACAATTCTTAATGGATTAATAGATTCTCTGTTATTCAGGGTATTTTTCCTGTTTTGAAATGAATATAATACACGTCTTAAGATGTTTGAGCGGGGTATGCTCCTAATATATTGACAATTTTATTAAAACGTATGTGCAATCTGAAATTCGTTGAACACGAAAATTTCATTAAAAATGGAAATTACAGAAGAACTTAAATATATCTTTGTTCAGAAGTGTTAGAACATACTGGTTTCAAAATTGAACATTAAATAGAGAATATATTATATGTGCTGATATATCATAATCTGATAATATATTAAGAATTTTATTAAAACGTGTATATATATATATATATATATATATATATAAGTTGAAGATTAAACATTAAAATTTTATTAAAACCGGAGACTATTGAAAAGGAGACATCCTTAAATCTTTTAGGGTAGTTAATATATTGATTTCAAGTTTGGAGAGAACTGGTAGTTACGATACTTAATTAAAAAAATATGTATACGATTATATTATAATTTTTTCTTCTATGATCCTCCAAATGTAGTGTCCTAAGACTTTTGAGTCAGAGTATACATCAGCGTAAAATTAATTTACATAATGTATGAATCGAATATTATGGGAGATACAAAAAGTGTGAGTCATAACTAAAGAATCTGATGCTGACAAGAATATTAGAATTCGATAGTCGATGTCAATTTTGATCAACTGTTTCTTATTCGTTCTTAAATTGAATTGATTAAACGTCTCGCCAATACAAGAAATCTAAAACCATTCACTAACCCGTAATGAATTAGTACTTGCTGATGATCAAGTTTGTCATTCGATTCGCTAGTAACACGTAGATTACGATGTGTAAATTTACATTCTTTGAATATCACTAGAGAAACAGAAATTTCTATTATCCTGCGTGAATGATTATATAAAGGACACTCTATTCTGCGCTTTACTTTTTATTTATTTTTGCAGCTTTAAATTTATAAAGAGATTATTAGAGGTAATATTCTCTAAATATTATAAAGAGCACTTTGCAATGTATTATTTGCACTTCATTTGATTTCGTACTTTGAAATTTCCTATAAGAAACAAAATCTAAATAGAGATATTTTCATGTACTCAAAATATTACGAAAAAAAGAGAACACTTTACTTTGCACGTTACTTGCATTTTATTTAATTTTGCACTTTGAAATTTCCTACAAGAAACAAAATCTAAATAGAGACATTTTCGTCCTCGAAAAATATTACTCTGCACGTTTCTTGCGTTTCATTCACTTTTATATACCTTTGAATTTTCCATAAAAAAAAGACAGAATATATAAAATCTTCATACCGTAGATATTACAAACAAAAAGAATACTTTATTCTGCGCGTTATCCGTATGTACCTTTTTACTCCATCCATATTTATTTCGCGCTTTTGCAACCTAAATAACTTCATCCACCAAATATCATTAAAAGGAAGAGAAAAAGGAAAACAATTTAACTTGCATATTACTCGCGAAGAATACATTCGAACGAGTAAAAAAAAAAAAAAAAAAAAGAAGAAGAAGAAAAAACGTCAAAACGCATTTCATCGATCGAAAGAGGACGCAGCGTGCAACCAGTTGCCTCCGCCGCGAAAGAAGAAAACTCAATTCGCCAGGGAGACGTTAATCTGGCAAACACTTCGGCTATGAATCAATCAGCCGTGGCAGAAGGTAATTCAAAAACTCGACGGCCAGCATCTTCGTGGCAAAAGCCCCGAGGGGGGAGGAGGAGGAGGAGGAGGAGGAGAGGAACCGAGGAATAGCGAAATTGACTCGTTAGCCTGCAAACGTGAACGAAACGCAGACGCTCGCCGGCCGAGGCGTACAAACAGAGAACACACAGAGCACAATACACACGCGGCGAGGAATTCGTGAGACTGTCAACCCACGCGAGACTCGCGCGGCTGAACGGGAAACGATGACGCTGGCTGATCTCAAAGGCATCCATCGATCGCGAGACAGTCAACGGGTTCGCGCACGGTCCGACCGACTTTATGAGTTATAAGTCGGCCATCTTGCGAGAGAGAGCCATCGCGTATTCACGTGGATACGCGCATACGCGATGCACTGGCCAATATGCAAGTGCCGCACATTATTCTGTTCTGGTGCATACGAACGTACAGTGTAATCGAGAAAGGCTGCAGGTTTGCCGATTTTCTGCGAACGAGGGAAATATTGCAGCTTCTCTGCGCAACTTTTATGTTTCGGTGTCGGAGTTGAATACAGTATGGGAGTATTTTCAAAAGTTACTGACAGAAAAGCATTCTTTCAGTCTCTTGATACAATTTTTACATCGACGAAGAATTTTCGAAGTTTGGAATGATTACGAAAAAATTCTGATCTGTAAAGATTTTTTGCTTTTTTTTTTATATATATATGTATGAAGCGATGGAGTGTTTGAAATCGAAAATCTTTTTTCATCAAAAGATTATGAATTAAGAATATGATTTAATAAATATAAAAAATTAAAAAATCTTCGATTTTTATCTGCTGTTTCTTTTTTTTTCTTTTTAAGCCATACATGTATACGTACTAGAAGAATATTGCACCTTTCGTTCTTTTAAGGCAAAAGAAACATTGAAGAGAAGCTGCAATTGAACTATCATTGTTAATTAAATTAAGTTCAAAATTATGAAAATGAAGCAAGCATCTATGAAGAAGGGAAAGAAAATTACAGGAATCATTTCGAACATATTTAAAACTACGAGCCTAAAAAAAAGAAGAAGAGTTTCCTTACCAAACAAACGAAAGTTCATGAATTATTTTATATCGAACGTAAAATAGTAAAAGACAAAGTTCATCTAACCTAATAATCGACGACTTTCAATTTGTCAATCCACTAATACCATTATCGAAATTATTTCATATCACCTCCGTAAATGATCGTGAAAGAGAAATCGATTCAATAACAAAGTCAGTTATTGAACTCTTTCTCGACTCTGATCGATCGATCAGAATGATTTCGCGGTAACCTCATTTCACCGAAGAATCTATCGAAGAGAACAACCAGCCGTATAACCGACGAACCATAATCTCCCTCTCTCTCTCTCTCTCTCTCTCTTTCCTATTACTATAACAGAAACGACGAATCTCTGGCAGTAAGTTGAATTAATCGAAAGACCTAAAATTAATATAATTTCACGTTAATGGCCAAAGATTTTCTGGCTCGCGTGGCGATCAAAAGACAGACTCGTGAAAGCAAACGAGGAAAGAAGAAAACGCGCTCGAGTAAAATTGATTTTACGCCAAGTACGACCGCGAATATCAACCAGTGACTACACTTGTCAATTGTTCGTGGCCCAGCCCCGAATTCGATGCCAACCAATCGTTCGACGTTAGCCGTGCCACAATTTGTCACGACGAACGATTTCGTCGAATACCGAGGGCGCCTCCAATTCCTCTTCAGCGAACTTCTGCCGCGAATAATAACGATTCGAGGAAGCATACGCGCGACCCGTCGAATTTTATAACTGTTTCGAAATGATTCGATGGTTTCCAGGACAGTGAGAATTCGAATTACATCGTGTACTCGAGAATTTGATGGATTTGTATTCTTGAAAAACTCTCTGTTCAAAGATGTTCGGAACTCTCGGAAGAATTTCGAAGAATTATACCATTGCCTTTGCTATTTATGTTTAAAGGAAAGTTTCGCTTGTCTGGATAATTGCATAACTGGTTTTTGGGCAGTTTCGAAGAAACTTATCAAAATATTCAAGAGCTTCGTTATTTCTAACATTTCCAAGATTTCTATGATTTCCAACAAGTTTTCACACATCGAATCTCATTCGAAGTGATTCGAACTTTTCACCGTATATTATTGCAAGTAAAGATTCGAAACGATTAAACGAAAAATCTCAATTTTCTTGCAGACGATTTAAAAAAAAGATGAAGCTCGAGCAGAAATACATTTCCTGAATATCGCAAATATTTACGACAAGCGTGTTCGACTTTCTGATATTTTATATATTTTCTCTCTTCGGGCTGAAGCTTATTTTGCAAGATCCTTGAAAATCGAGGATCCAATGGGTTTTATTTTCTTTCTTTCTTCCGCTTCGTGAACCGCCCACGCGGTTAATAGCCTCTGGCCGAGGCTTGCACGGCCGAACGACAAGTTCTAGTTTGTAAAACGGTCGTTAACAACTGTTAACCTGCTTGCTTCTAATTGCAAGCTAGGTAGAAATAAATGTACACGGCCGAAGAGACGTTTGAAAATAATGAGCTCGGTTCGTTGATGGAATTCTGGTCATAATTCGATTAGGAAATTTGTTGGTAGACTGCGGATGTTTATGTGGTTATGGGGAGTTTTGGCCAATTAAGAACCCGAGCAATATAATTTACCATATTTCTAATAAGAAATAATCGAGTAGTTTTAATAAGAAGTACTTCAGTTTTACAAATATTTTTATTAACAAATATTTCAATAAATATATCTCGCGAAATTGTAGAGTCTAATGATGAAAGAAATATCAAACGAATCCCCCTTTATAGTCTCAATGTCGAAAAATAGAATTTAATAATACGAATTGAAGGTCAAAGATAAGATATTACATCGGATTAAATGAATTTTTAAATTGAAAAAAAAAATTGAATAATTACAATAGCTTTTCCAGAAGTTTTTGATCATTGGACCGCGAATACTTTATGTAAAAAAGAGAATGAAACAGAATTATTTCACTCCTATGAAACATCAATATAACATGCACTTTGGATATTTTATATACTCTTCATGTACCTGAAGTGCCTGGCCATTTGTAAATTTCCCACAAACGGATGAAAATCCGCAACTCAGAAATTACAAGGAAAACTGTTCATTCCATTGGTTAACAAAATCAATGAGACTAAAAGTAGAATAAGAGTAGGCTCGTTACATACATAAGTGAAAAGAACAAGATCAGCGAGAGGAATACTCACCGTGAGGCTGATGACCAGTCGGAGGGTTCAGGAAGGTCGGCGGTAGCTGTCTGCTCACTGACTTGGCCAATTCTCCTCCCGCCAGACCGTAGATCGCCAACAACTCCTGCATGGTCGATTCGGCGTACTCCCTCATTCCTTCGAAGGGTTTCCTCTCCTCGCACTCTGTCTCACCGTCGCCATCCTGCACTCGATCATCCTCAAACGGAGTGTCGTCTAATCGCCCCGATTCGGTGTCCAGAACGCCGCTTCCACTTTTCTCCGACGATTCTGAATTCGGACTCCTTGCCTGCGTCATGAATGTATTGGCCATTAAATTTATCACGAGTTTTTCACGCGAATTTGGATTTTTTTTTCTAATTTTTGGATGACTTTCGGTGAAGAAGTTGAAATAATTTCAGGATTGTAAAATAAATATACGTCGGTGGAAATTGCACTGCGAGCAATTGAAAGAATTATTAACAGTGCTTGAAAGCGTTGTAAACGGCGCTTGTGAACATTTAATATTTTCCCTTTCGATTATTAATTACAAACTGAAATAGTATTCGAGAAGAATAAAAACAAAACCCAACATACTACCGACCAACCGTATCGACAAACAACAGAAATAACTTTTGCGTCTATATTAGATTTAAATAATCGATCAAAAAAAAAAATGAGTGAAAAGTAGAGATTAATCAAACCACTGGATCGAAATTTAACAGACAGAGGAACCAGTTTTGTTTCTTAAACAAACGCCAAAAAAAAAAAAACGAAGACACTTACCTCAGTACCAGGGGAGTATAGTTTCTGGGATCTGAGCTGTTCAAGAATGAACTTGTGCCTAAGTGAATCGCCGCTGTCGTCGTCAGCCTCGGAGGACGGTGGCCTAGTGGCAACGGACAGGTCCATAGGGCTGACCTCGTTGTTGTTCAACCTCTGCTTCGACCTGTCCTCCGCTGGCAACAGCATCGTCTTCCTCTCGTACTCCAATATCTCGCTGGAACTCTCTTCCAACGCTTCCAGCTCCTCGTCATCTTTCTCGGACTCATCCGACACCTCGACCATCCGGCTGCTTATCGGCTTGAAGTTTTTGCGCTTGTTGCGCGGCTTCTGGATGCTCGTGATTTGCAGCTGGGCCTGGCCCTCGTACTGGGAGTCGCTGTCCTGGTCGGCGGTCCCCCGCCGGGTTGTCGCGTAGTTGTACACCGAGTCGGAAAGCATCTCCGCTGATGGGAAAGCAACCGGGGCATCAGACACCGAGACACGGGTGAATTCTGGGTCCTACGACCCGGAAAAAGCACAGTAGTCTTTAGCTTACACAGTTCACATTTCATCTTTCTTTTTTTCTTTTCTTTTCTTTCTTTTTTTTTTTTTTTCTTTCTTTTCATTCTGTCTGATTGTTCTCGTTAGGAGGATTTTTTCTGCTTTATCTCGTAACGATTACTTTGGTTTTTCGTTCGGGCGAGTGATCGAGTTCTTTACTCGTAAGAAGAGGGATTTTATTTTTCGTTTAGTGGTGAGTTTCTTTGCAATTAGAGAGATCTATTTTTCACCCGGTGATTGGATTACATTTGTACAATAGATTTTTGACGACGTTAGCAATCAAAGAGATCTATTCTTGGTTTAGAGGAAAGTTGAACATGTTTGTAAGGAAGATTTATTTCCAATCAGAAAGATATCATTTTGGTTCAGTGGAGGATTAAATATTTTCAAATATTTGTAATCGAAATATTTGTAATCGAAGAAATATAAATTGGAAGGAATTCCGTTTATTCTAAACATTTATTACTTCATCTATATTTATTTCTATTTCAAATAGAATTCAAAGAACCAATCATTAATAACGATAACAATTACTTGCCAATCTTTCGCTGGACGCAAAGAGAAATCTAATCAAACACTTCAAAAAGCCCAAATCTCTCATATTTCTCCAGATTTTAACCTACTTTTTCGTATCCGAAATTACAAAACAAAACTTTGCACCAAACCAGTCTTGAACATTTTTCTGATCAACGGAGATTCTCTCTTTTTGTTTTGTACAATGAGCCTTCTCTTTCCCTCTCCCGTTCAAATATAAAACTCAAAGACAGGATCAGTGGTTAATGACGAACGTTGTTCGCGAAATCTCGAACTCGAGCGATCTTTAACTAGGAGGACCCGAAGGCCGCGTATTTCTGCTCTCTCGTCGCGAATGAATTTTTAACATTAATTAGAATTCAGCCGGGCCGTACGAACGTTAATTGAACGTTCTCGGAATCGTTGGAGGAGCCCGCCGCCTGGCTATTACGATTCGAACGAGACGGCGCGTGATGCAATTTGCAAGGTTGCCTACGTTTCCTCGGTTAAAGTATCGCAACGAGAGGGGTTGTTTTACATTAGAAAAAGGGAGCGTCTTACTGGGGCCATACGGGCTGGTTACGGCAGACATCTCGAATCTCCTCTACCGGCCGGCTCTTCAAAGCATTCTGAAACAGAAACGTACAAATCGAACGTTAGTTTCATTTTTTACTTTACACTTGGGAAAAGTTTAATGGTCTCGATATTCTTTCTACAGAAAATCGTGGAAATTATAAAAAAGGATATTTAATGATATAAAGTGGTGAATCAGGTTTTTTTCCAGTGAATAATTTATCTAGTTGATCGTTTCGATAGGTGACGATAAATATTATCGTTAGAGTTTTTATCCAAGAGCAAGTTTATATATTGGATTTCTCTTTCATTGGATATTTTAATGTAACGATTTAAAGATTTTATTGTTTTAAAAATATTGTTGTAGTTTTTAAATCAGAATGCAAATTTTTAAATTAGGTTCTTTATTTTTTTGTTGAATATCTTAGCTTCTTGGGTTATTCTAACGTGTATATAACGTAGACAAAGAGAGAAACATATTTATGCTTATATAAATATCAAGTGAATTTCTGTTAGTAAATTAGATTTCCCTTTTATAGGATATTCATTCATTAAATTTTATACATAAAATTATAGGTGCAGAATGCAGGGTAATAATCCGATATATTTAATAATCCAGCATTGTGGAAGTCCCTAGCATGCTGGATTATCGAAATTCTATTACAGTTCGTTCTATATCTGTTACTTTTAATATACAAAACAGGCCTCTTTTCTTTCAATACAATGTAATTTAATAAAAATGTGTTCTTTGAACTTATAAGCAACATAAAAATCTGAAACCATGGTTCTAATGCATTATATCTTCCTTACGAAAATCCATACGCCTATCCTGTCCTATGTACAAATAATAAACAATTAAAAAAAAAATTCGTATAATCTGAGGACAATTCTTAATTAACGAAAAGAAAACAATTCCCATAAAACCTACGAAAAATTTCATTTCCATTTCAATTAACCAGAAAACAAGAAGAACCCTTTCGATACGATGCAAGAACAATTCGACAATGAAAATTATTGCTTTATTTACACGAATGAATCGCGAATCAGATAAAAACTCGACTCGAAACCGCAGAGGTTTAACACCAGGTTTAACATCGAGATTCGATTGCGAGTGTCGACACAGTTCCCTTAACACTAAATTACTATCACGTTTAAAATTTATTATTACTCTTTTCGTTTATTTAACTTTCGTTGAAAAAAAAGAATAAAAATATGTAACTTCGTTCCTTATTACCTAAAAATTATTTTCTGCGTCGTCACATCCACGTTAAACTGACAGTACTCCTATATTCCTTTCTTTCGAAAATTTGCCTATGTATCACATTTTCGTAAAAAGATATTTGTCGTTTGACTTGCCACGATAGGGACAGGTATATATACGTTTAAATCCAATTAATAAACAATCGATCAGTGTGAGAAACGATTCCTCGAACAGCTGACACAATCGTCGGAACGTGGAAAGAACTTCCCGAGATCACGTCTCTCTCTCTCTCTCTCTCTCTCTCTCTCTCGGTTATCTATTTCTATGTCAGTGCGAAAGTGGGTTAAAGCAAGTTCAGCGAAACCCCCCGTGTATTACCCGGGCCTGTTACAGGGCTGCCGAACCAAGAAACCGTCGTCCACGTTCGCACCACTGGAACACACCGAGACGCGAGAACAAGGCGAAAAAACAAAGGCACGTCGTCGTAACAAAAGCTACAAAGCTGATATACGAGCGCTGCTCGGTCAGCCGGGGCCCGGCGATAACGTGGAACCAGGGACAATATTCGTTTCTCCAATGGTGAAACTCTCCGGTTCGTTTCACGTTTCACCTTCGTTTCCGAGACGCTTCCTTTCAAATTTCACCCTCGATCATCGGATAACCGGCAATTCGTGAAATTCGGGCAGTTGGAGCGACGGCGACGACGACGAGTGTACGACGAAGTTGGCGACTCAAGCAAGTAATTTTATTCTCCTCGTGTTTTGGTCCTTCGAGTCTTGGCTTTTCTACCCTACGAAATTAAAGTTTCATCGGGCAGGAGCATTTGAAGCACTTCCATTGAAGTCACTTGAAGTTTTCATTGAAATTTATTTCTTTACTAAAGAGGTTGGAATATTTGAATTCTTCCATTTTTTTTTTCTCTGTTAATTTCGATTTCATTTGAAAGTAAGATTTAGCAAATATAGCAGAGACAAGCCATTGCAGAATTTTCTCGGCTTTCTTAGAAGCTCAAAGTAGTATCGATATTGTCGTTGGGTATATGCTCATGAAGTTATAAAGTCATAAAGTTACAAATTACAAGATAATATCAAAGAAATTTTGTTTCATGAGTTTCGAACGAACAGCTTATTAAGAACATAGATTACTTTTAATTTACGAGTTTAATTTTAATTTTTTAGTAGTTTTTTTTTTCTTTTTGAGAAAAGAAAAGCCAAGACCATCACTGACAAGAATCATTACAATATAATAACTAGTAAGAAATATTTTAAAAAACATTACCCTTTACAATCGCTATATTTATAGCTATAAAATGTATTTTTGGACTGAAAGAAGCCCATTGAAAGATATTATAATATACCTGTAAAATCAGAAAAATTCTCCTTTTCTATTCGTCAACAGTTTCTCTCAAAAATAGATCAAGCTTTTAACTCAATTAGTAATTTCTAAGAAATACTTTTGTAAATATTACAGTGTAGTCTTCATCATCAATTATCGTGTCTATTCCTTCAATTTTTTATACAAAATCGTTCGATATCAGCTTTCCAAGCTATTTATTCGTACAAAATAGAATTGTTAATTTAAAAACAATTGAACTTCAAATAAACTCGTCCGCAGAGAATTGAGTCAGCTGCCGATGCTGTTTTATCGTTAATCATTTACGTTCGGACTGTTGATTACCAGTTAGCCCCTTCAATTGATTTGGATGACTCCGTCGGAGGCATCCGCGGACTCGCCTAATTCGGCCTGAAAATCGTTTCGTACCGTTTTTTTGCTCGGTTAATTATCGGTTATTTATTTCTGCACTAAAACTCGTCCATTAAGACTTGCCGAACGAATATGGCAACACGAATCGTTCAGCCTGCGCGACAAGAAACCATTTTTCCCCTTCCCCTTCGAAATTCCATCTTGCCCTCTCTTCGACAAGAACATTCTACCGTAGACTTACGAGATGCAAGCTGTCACTCTTGATTTATTTCTCTCCACCGTCGAACTCAACCCCCTACGCTAGATTCACGTACTACGTGGACAATTCGCGAATCATTTGCGAATTATGCTACGTACATATATTACGTTGGTAGTGTGTATGAATGGCCAATATTGTTCCATTCAAGGATGGAACCATGTATTCTTCAATGAAAAGTTCCGAACGTAGAAACTATGCTTAAAAGCTAGACAAGTAATGGAAACTATGGCGAATATACTGTGTCAGAAGTGAAACTATGATTGTTTCTTTCTCTTTCTAATTTTAACAACTGGTATTATATTATAATCTAATTATACTACAACACAACATTTTGAAATTTCCAATTTGATTTCATTCTGTTATCGTAGGTATTATCTTGAAATTTAAAGCGTGCTATTTTATCATTACTTGAAATATATTTATTATTTCTTTCAAAATAATGTATAATTATATTCATTTATCGGAATGTAAGTTTTTGAAAACGTCGGGAAGGATTTATAAAATATTTCAACGTCCCATAGATAGTTTAATCTTGCCCCTTCGCGTGAAAAATATATTAAACACTAAAGCTAAGTATTTAAAAACTATCTAGTCATCCAGTCATATATGTTCCAATATAATACAGCAGATTGAAAAGAATCGGAGTCGCACTTGCATTCTTTTGACTCCGAACTACACATTCTTATATTTTACTAATTAATCTTTCGCGGATAAACTCCATTCAAATGGTAAATGACAACAAAACAACAAGAACTAATACAGACGGAGAATAAATAAATTAAAATCATCCGACACAAAATATTAAGAAACCGAGGAAAGCTAAAACTGTCCAACGCAAAAGTGACAACGTTAAAGTACCAAAAACTGAGAACTGAGAGATAAGTAACACATCGAAGATCGAATCAACTTCAATCAGGACTACAAATCAGAAGAAAACTAGTATCGAAAGGTCTTACTGTGGCCCACAGTTGACAAAAAGGAAAGGACACTGGCGGAGAACTAAGGTGAATTTTTCCTAGTCAGTACGGCGGAAGTTGAACGCGATTGGAGCGTGCGCGCTAGGCGGGCCACGTGACTATCGTTTCGAAGCGTGGATACAGGAGGCATTCTCAACGGGGATGGTAACACGAGTGGACGATACGTCCGAGCAAGAGACTCGGGGCACTTTTTTTGCTGACTATACACAGAAGGGATAATTAACATCTGTTACAGTACGTATAGCGAGCGGGCCGCCCCGTTTCACCCCCACCATCGGCAATGGGGCGGACCTTGAATACATTATCACCCTGTTTGCACATGTACGGTACGTAGAACCGGGCCGTCGAATCGGAGTGCACCGCGATCGACCCTGAACAATGGGATCGGCAGTTGTCTTTGTCCTCGTTGTTGATGACTGATCCTCCCTCTCTTCCATGCGAGATCTTTCGATTTTTCTACCCTTACGGCTGTGTCTCCACTGAGGCAACAAGAAGCAACTTTGCAACAACTTTGCTGCATGTATGTTGAAAACATCGCTACTTGCTGTCAAATATCTTTTCAAGCTTCGTTCTGTAACTGGTGTAAATAAATGTCGCTTCGAAGCCGAAACAAAATCGAAATATTCCCGAAATTACGTAGCGCTTTGTATAGACCTTTTTCTATAGATTCTCAATTCTGCTGCAAACTGATTTCTGTGCGATTTCTACCAGGAGTTGTTTCAACAATGCTAAATTTTATAATTATATACATGTATATAAATCAGATTATCATTTAAAGAAATAAAAGTTAAACTGTCTAATTATTATCACTAATATAATTTAATCCCATGATAATTACCAATAAGTACGTATCATCAATATCAGGCATCATCCCTGAAGAGTTAATCTTCAAATTTAGTTTGGGAAGATAAGGAAGATTCCTACTAGTGTTCGAAGGAGATGTTTATCGTGAAATTTCACTTTAACATTTTGTTTGAACGTTTCGTCCAAACTTGAGATATTTTCTACTTTTAAAGAAGTATAAGAGGGTTGAAAAAGAACGTAGCAAGAACATAAACGGATAGAACTGAGTTGTTCACACAGGGAAAATCTTTTTCACGAATAATTATCAAATTTGGAAAATTTGAAATATTTCTGATGTAGTTTAACTTTCTATTTCAATCTTCTTTCCTCGAGTTAAAATGATATAGTTAAATAAGATTAGTTTCGAAGTGACTTACTTCGATGGCTGGTAACTATAATCGCAAAAAAAAAAAAAACTAAAGTGAAACATTCCTATTGATTTACAAATAGAAAATTATTATTAGAAACATTTGAATTGTTATTAACCGGTAAGAGAGAACACTTTCGAAGTTTCTGTTTATAAAATCTACAGACACCGAAGGGAATTTCAAGCTCGAATCTCATCCTCCCTCCGTGTCTGTCATTGTCTGCCGCCTCTTTTCTCTCGAGAAAAGAGAAATTCCTGGATTCGTTGGCCTAGATTCTCGGGGTGCCGGTCACGAACCAGCCAAGAATAAAAGACGCGCGAAGGAAAGTGCCCACGGCGGGGAACCTTGAAATTCTTCGTGCTATTATTCGCGAACGATCCGCAAAAAGCCACTCGAGCTGCTAATGATTCAATTTGAATGAAAGACACACTCGTGCGCGCGCGAGGCTCAGCGGTGATTAGGGGAGGGAAGAAAAAAAGAAGTTGGAGCAAACGACTGGCGCGTTACGCCTCGACGATGATGAATTCAGGTTGGTTACCGCGAAAGGAAGAGCCGGTCGAGGCTAGGCTCCTGAGTTGATGCTCGATGAAAATTGAGACATTTTCTTAAGACTTGCTCTCTATTTCTCTCTCTTTTCTTCCTCTTTTCTTTCGTCATGGCGAGACTTGAAACCTAGAATCCTTAATGAACGCTGTCACACTCGAGAAAACAACTCGCGAACGTTTCTCACTGGTTTTTATGCGGCTGTCGTTCACTTCACGCATAACTTCGTTACGTAACTTTGTTAAAATTTTCTGTCAATTGCTCTAGCCCCTTCTTTTCTTTTTTTTTTCTCTTTTCTTTTTTAAATAATCAAAGAACATTGAAATTGAAACGTAAACGATCAAGAATGTGATATTTTAATATATTACATTGTGTTTTGCGTTTTGCTTGTCAATTGGGATATTTGTGAAATTTGAAATTTAAAATACAGATTCCTTTTCAACGGATTTTAATTCATCTTTTCCTTAACTCACGCACTTGTTGAGATTTCTAGAAATTATTCGAAGAAAATCAAAATTGACAGACGATTTAATTTCTTTCTCCCTCAACATTTATTCCCATTGAAAAGGACTTTCCAACATTTGTACGATTCATTAAAGACACTATTAAGCACTTAGTAATTTCTCCGAACTTTTTAAAAGTCCGTCATAGTAAAAGAAACGACCTTCGATCTGCTCAATCCTACCCAAAGGAAACTAATTGCGTACTTCTTTAATAAAATTTAATAAAAAAAAAAAAACGAATTTAATCAGTCATCTTCTGAGACGTTCATATCTGACTAAAAATTGTAACATTCGTAATAAATCCTTAGGGAGTATCTATCATTGCCAGTTTCCCAGTAAATCATCTGGTCGAGCGAGCAGATCATTGCCACTATACTTGGAGAATCTGTGCAAGAAACCAAGTCTAACAGACCGAAGTGACTACATAGAATCGCGAAGAAGAAAAATTGAGCAGAGCGAACAGGCCGCTGGGCGTTCCGATCTCGAGGGAATTCGATCGAAAGGTCAACGTTCGTATATCACAACAGTATCTTGCCAATTGCAAGAATGAAACGATCGGGAATTCTGGAAACACCAGCTTGGTATCTTATAAAAAAAAAATAGTTTCTCTCACTAAGTCAAAACGATTGACCTTTATGTCCCTCCTCGTTTCTATAATTTGCACGCGCAAAATGTACGACATTTAAATATAATAAATTAAATGTAACACGCACACGTAATATTTGTTAATAATGTATGTATTATTCTTGAATAAGAATACTTGCCGTATTATTCTATATGCATTGTTCCATAATAAGACTTTATTATTCCATAGTAAGATTTGTACGTCTTATTGTTCTATAACGCGTAGCAAGTCTTACGTATCACGCATTAAACAAATGATAACGAACGAGGTTTTAAAATGTTTACGAACGTGTGTAACTGTATATGCAACCACTATGCGTGTATAATTTACAAGAGAATCCAGAGGAAGAGACACAGTAACGGAATTGTGGAGAGAGTGATGGCCGCACTCGACATAGCTCGACGCTGATGCCGATACCAGAAGCGGGAAAACAAAAAAGCAGGCGACATAACGCGTTCGTTCGTCAAACACTTGAATGTAATGTTGCCAGGCCTGGGGTGTGCTGGACGTGGCTTGTCAAGTGTCTGCTGGAATACCGGTAGATTATTCAAATTCGCCAGCGACTTACACAGCCTTAAAATAAGCGTCGCTTATCTCCCCGAGATGTGTTCTCTCGAGTGGATTCGGGAAGGAAAAAAAAAACACGACGAAAACGACGTTTCGCTACTTGTTACACGTGTGATTGTTTTTCTCGCGTCTCTTGTATGAATATTGTTTGCAAGCAACGGAGTTCCAAAGTTTGGAATCTATCTATTAATTCTTAAATGACCTAGCGTGAGCTACCAACTTTCTGAGTTACCTTATGTTTCTCAATACGGTTGCCATGATGGCGTGAGCTTCAAATTCACGCGAGTTGACAAATAGTTATCGAATTGTATTATTTCAAAATGTTTTCGCTGCTTGCTTTTTATTATGCTTTAAACATCGGCCAGTAATTTTTTTCAACAAATTTCAATGTTTGAAGGAGGAATACGAATCGTTAAACCTCTCGATACTTCGCTACGGACTTTCGAAACGAAAGCCTGACTGATTGTGAGATAAAAATATTCCAGTATCATATGGTTAACAAGTTCGCTTCGTTCTGTCACGGTATTTTAATTCTACGAAAAAAAGTATTAGAATGCATTCGAGTCACCTTAGGTTCCCGATCTGATTCAGCAAGATTAAAGCTTTTTGCCGAAAAGACAAGCGTTATCCTAGAGTCACTGTACTAGAGTCGCAGTTCAAAGCAACCGTATCGCTAAACTGCTGACATCAATCATCTCTCCATTACCTCGAGCCGTTCAAATGGTATTCGAAGCAGTCGGGAACGGTCTCTCACGAAGACACGCGTCGTCGTCGAGAAACACAGAAGACCGGAGCAAGTGCAGCAATCAGTTTTTCTACTCTGCCTTCGACTACGAATTACTCACTGATGTGCGTCAATGAAGTCATAGTCTCGGAAAATCTATAAAATCATCGAAACTCGAATCGTTGTCAGAGAAATGACAGAGTCAGATTCAAAGTCGACGGTGACAGATTCATTCGGATCATTTTCAAGAAAGGGACGATAAACAATTCTTTCATCACAATTGAGAAATTAATTATTTTAGGCTTGATCTCGGAAAGCCAATATTAAAGACAAAACACAGCAGCTGACAGTGAAAATGAAATAAATAAATTAGCTCACAGGAAGAAGGTCATAATTGAAAATCAAATGTTACACAAATTGACATAGCTACATGGGGATGCACCAAGCCATGCAATACAAAAATTTCAATTGTTCGATCACTATTAATGCACCATGTTATGTTACTGAAGGTTTAACTAGCTAATTAATCAAACGTTACGTGATAACTTATGAATAGTATTAATTAAATTAAACGCAACAAAATCAATCGGTCAATGACTTATAATGCACTCACGACACCGAAATAACATGAGGACCTGGCCAGAAGATTTTTAAAAATTAAAGAATTAAACCATCGATGGATGGTTTACAACTCGAGCCATATAACATTCAACGCACTATTTTACTCCAATTAATACACGTTGAGACTTGGCTTAATAAACGTGTACTCGATGAATCTTCAAATTTAATTTTCTCAAAAAACGAGAAGCGTTTCCTATGAAAAAATTGTATTCCACAGTTTTGACTTATTTTCGCAGGTAGAATAATAACTTGCAGTTCATTACTCGTTCCTGTGCAGTTCAGAACGATGATTTTTTTGCAAAAGAAACCCTCAAATGAACAAATCTTGTTCCCACTTTCCGATTCATTTTTCCATATAGAATCATCCCTTAGTCTGTTGTCCATGTATTCTATATAGAACACTATATGTATATATAAAAATAACTCTTCCTCGATTGCGAAGAGAAGAGAAACGTAGACGACCAAGCTACCGGGGGAGGAGGGCTTAGAAAGAGGGCGAGAGAGCGTGTGTTCATAAGATATGGTGTGAAACACGAGGAGGCCGAGATTAAAGAATGAAAAACATAGAATTCTGAGAACTGGTTGAAGTCATAATATTCGTAATTTCAAGCTGCGCCTTGTGGCGACCGTCTTCTGCGTCGTTGAAATTAATGTGAGCGGAAATAAAATTCCTCTCCGCGCTCGCCCCCGTGGTCCCATCCAGCAGGCGAGTCGCGCGAGCTAACGGCTCCGTTTCCCTCCTCCTCCTCCTCCTCCTCCTCTTCTTCACGCTTTTCTCTCGTACGTAGCCGCGTGACAGAGAAACGGAGGAGAGAAGAGAGAAAGAGAAAGAGAAACACACACACACACACACACGCACACATACACACGCGCGCGCGACAAGTGGAGAGGAACGTTTAAACGGTTCGAGCGGCGTGCAAATAAATTCGCAGCGCCGCTGCCGCCGCACGAGGAGAGGAGAACGATGTTTGCCACCAATATTTGGATTTCGACGATGTCAAAAGAATTACTGACATCGAGCCGCGCGCCGTGGGAGAGCGAGATTCACTAACGTTTACCCGTTCCCCTGTCGCGACCTAATTAATAATCATGTAAGAGCAGTGGAACGAGATATGGGGGAGGAGGCAGAGTATTTTAGTGAATTATATACGTATGCAAAGGCAACCTGTGAATTGAAAATTATAAGAGCGGGTATACAGGAATATTCTCCTGGTAATCAGACGATGGACTTTTTTTGGCGACATTATTTTTAAATGATATTAAGGGATATAATCTTATTTGGAGTGGCCGATTTCAGGTGATTCATTGGATACGAAATTGTTAGGTTATCATAGATTGAAGATCTCGAGATTTTCAGACACACTATAGTGTATAATAAGTATAATACGTATGAATTAAGTTCATGTTTTAGCATTAAAAATTATATACTGCGGGAAAACACAAAATAATTTCAATGACAGTGAATATTTAAAAGTGTGTAAAAATGTACGCTGTGTGTAGCACAACAGGTATACAAAATTTCGAAATCCTTGATCTATGATAATCTAACAATTTTTGTATTAAAATAGAATTTGATAGAAACATTATGACGAATCACTGCTTTGGATCCTACTCGTATGTAGGTATCTCTACATTTTGAAATTTCACAACAATCCGTAGTCTGTTTAAATATCCTGATGCTCTGAAAACAACTTTTACTTTCTAAAATAATCTACAATTGTTCATGGAAATATAGAATGACGACGTAACTGAACGACTCTTCTTCACTACCTGTAACTTTTTGCTCACATTATAAACTAACTGAATCGAATGTTCGTAATTTTCAAAAAACGAAGGAAATCGAGATACAAAAATCTATAAAATACGCAGAACTAATTCAATCTATTTGCTCGATAAAGAACTCATCAACATCCGCAGTCAAACAGCAAGACTCCACATTCGTACACAAGTAGATCCAGTCGAACGTGATCGGACATTCGCAACACAAATCTCTCAATCACTCTTCAACAAACGCAGTTCATCTCTCGTATCAACGATATTTAAAAGAATTTACGCTTCATAAAAAGAGCTGCGCTATAACTGTACAGCAACCATCAGAATCAAGTGACGATAACGTGTGTAGCATGTAAGACGAACAGCATGCAAATTCAAACGGATGGCAGTAAAAGGACAGAAATTGAATGAAATCCGTAGAAAACTGGATCGCGGTACGTACATACAGGCCATTATATGGCATAACTCGAGCGTCGGTAATCTCTATGCAAATGATCGTGTTCGAACAAAACCCGTTGGCAGCTAGCGAAACGCGGTGGCAAAGAGAAGAAGACCAGACCGGGGGCAGGAAACAAGGGCAAACGCTTCCAAGTGGACGTGTCTCGTTTACGGGGATTAGGATAAAGCTACGAGGTTCCCTATATTCGTCCTTCTCTCTCTCTCTCTCTCTCTCTCTCTTTCTTTTTCTCTTTTTCCTGGCTTCAGCTGGCTTTTTATCTGACCAGCTTTTGCATCTTTCTCTGTCTTCCTTTCACACGCTTTGGCATTCTCTGCTCTTGCTCTCTCTCTCTCTCTCTTTCTCTTTCTCTTTCTCTCTGTGTTCCACGTAAAACGCCTCGAATGCCGGCGGCGCGCCGTTAAAAATAGAGCACGCAACGACTTACTAATCTGGTTAGGGCTACTTAGCGTAACTCCAACTATTTAGACCTGGATACGGTTACGGTAGTTAGGCCGCCTCTATCGGCTCTAAGTAGACCCAACGAGGACCAGAGGGGATCACCTTCTCTCTCCTCCTACTCTCTCGTTTTCTTCTTCTTTCTTTTCTCTTTGTGTTTCTTTCTTTTTTCTTTGCTCCTCTTCGTTTCACGAAACGCGCTAAAACGTCTTAATGGCTTGGCTACTCGCACGGAAAAACGCGACTTCGAGAGAGATATTTTTTTTCTCATTATTATTATTCTTTCTCTCCGACGTTTGATAAAGTGGGATTGGTTTTTAGAATCTTGTTGAGTTTCGATCTCCTGAATTTTGCAATTCCGGAATGAGCAAGTTTGTTCTACGCACTGGGTTCTATGTGTCTTCACAAAGTTAATTGAAATAGAATCCAAGCAGAAGTTGATTTCATCCATTAGGTATTACCAACACATATTATATTTTATATAATGCGTACAAAAAATTGGAATTTAATTACGAATCATCATCGGTTTGTGATACGATAAAGGATGAACGAGATAGAAAAGAGAAAAAGAAAACGATTCGAATAACTGTACGCATAGAGACATCTCAATCGGTGAATATATACATATGTACATGTGAAAACTGATGAAATAATTTGCAGAAATAAAATAATATACATTGCTATGCTACGCTGAATTATAGTAGTTACTATTGAAGAATATTTTCAGCAAATTTCTTTCCTTTCGACGAATATAGATTACATCTTTGCAGAAAATTGAGCTGTCAGTGTAAATACGCGATATGTTTTGCTGTTTATCGCGTCACTAATAACAAGTCTATGACGTTTTCATTTAAAACCAAAGTACGTAGATCATTTGAAACCTGTTTACCAACCAATTGAATTTAACCAATTACAAAATAAATTGTTTGACCTGATTTTAATAATTCACGATTAGATTCGAGAAATTTCACTGCAAACAATGAATTATTTTTGAAATGTAGATTTTTTAAAGAATTGTTTGTAATCAAATTTGACGGACTACTTAGCTGTTAAAATTACTCCAATAATCCAATCTTATTCTTTTGAAATTTAATGTTTGACTAAGGAAGTTTGACTAGAGAAAGCTTTTTACCATATCAATATTAGGTTAATTTCTAAAATTCAAATGTGGGTCGCTTAAAAATCATTCGTAACAATTACAAAACAAATAGCTTAGTTTCGCTGCAATAATCCTGCTTCACTACTAGATCGCTTCGATTCTAGATACATTCCACTGATTGTTATTAAAATCTCATTTTAAATGTGGATAGTGGAATTTTGCATAACTGAATTTAGTAAATTCGAACTAGCTTCACTCTAATAAATTTAAATTTTTGTAATCCTTTAATCCTTATAATTTCAGCGAAATTTTACTATTTGAAAACGAATCATTTATTTTCAAAGTAAATCTCTTAAACATTGTTCGTAACCTAATCTCGTCTTGAACAATCTTAGTGCACTATATTATAAGAACACAAACAATATTTCGATCATTTTAACGAGTTAATACAGAAAGACACGAAGATTGGCCGGTTTCACGGTTTGACCATAATAATTTTTCGGGTTTCAATTATTCGCGTTTAATGGAGGCGTTGTTATCGTGACCGATGATTCGATTTCTGCATGAACGATGCATGTCTTGAGGGCCTTCAAGGCTAATTAACGAGTGAGCGCCGGGTAATTAATCGATGGACAAGCTGAGGGACGTGCGGACAGGGAATATTTGCCCGCTTGTACCTCCTCCTACGAGAATCGTTTTCAGGTGTACAACCTTTTTCATACATGAGATAAGATTTTTAGATGAAATAAATAACTCATCACACTTTCTTTCTAAAACGCAGGCAATGCTCGGATCGCGTTGAGTATTCATGAATTTTCTGAGACACTTGAACAGCGAGAAATTATTTTTCTCTTTGTGGAATATATTCTAGAATGATTTATTACAAAATATTACGCTTTCAGAAAATGATTATCTTTCTAAATAGTATTGCTTTTGAGATAATCAAAGGTATTTTCATCAGATTATATTACCTCTTTTTTTTCCAGATTGCAAAGAATAAAATCAAAATTCGTGAATACTCGACTTCCCTCTTAAAAGAAAGAAAACTAATCGCGTTAAGTGGAAAATTCAATGCGTGGGCAGACGATGAAGGCGCATGCGTGTATACACGTTATATACATGTATTATATATGTGTTAAGGAAATATAATAAGTATACAAAGCTCATGAATATTTATAGATATAGTAAATAATTAATTTTTCTTTTCTTTTTTCTTACACAAAAGACCAAAGAAACAAGAAAATTTGACAAGTGAAAAATTCAAAGCTTAACCTACAAACATAAAAATGTACATACAAAATATGCATACATTAGAAGAACGAAATCAAAATTTTCAGATGCTCGTTACATAAATGTGAACTACTTGAGAACGAGTTTTCTCCTCTTCTGCACAAAATAAAAAAAAGAAATTGACACGTAAAAAATTCAACGCGCGAATCGTTTTATGCAAGAGTACACGTACGTACGAAGTAGACACACTACGAACGAGAATCAAAGTCGGAAATACTCGTAAATGCAACACGAATAACAATTTTCCTTTTTCAACTGTCTTTCACTTCGACATGAAAGAACAAAAAAGAAAGAAAAAAGCGAAAAAAACGAGAAGAATCCGGCGAACGGGAAAATTCGATGCGTGGATGTAAATGAACGATGACGGCGCGCATGCGCAGTGCGTAAGTAGACACACGTGCACGCGCAGCCGCCGCGACCCCTGCGCGATCTATCCGAAAACGAAATTTCGAAAATCCGTTATTTAAATAAGGGGGCCCCGAGGGTACGGAAGAGCGAACACACATGACAACCAAAAAAAAAAAAAAAAAAGAAAGAGAAAGAGTAAAATTGAGCGCACACGTACACAGAAATCTCGCGCGTGTGCTAGTAGTAAAAAGAAAAAGAAAAAAAAAAAGAAAAGGCAAAAAGACGGGGGACGGAGAAAGCGGGTTGAATGATTTTATAAAATTAATAGTAAAGGGTAGCTCTGCATTTGCTATTATGCGCGTATGCAAATAGGACGGAAGGGGTGGCGGGGTTATGGATGAATTCGTGGATCGAATCTACGAAAAGGGTGGAAACGAGAAAGAAAGGGACAGAACGAGAAGAAGAAGGGGCGGGATGGGGTGGGGAGGTTCGGAGAGAAGGGACGAGCGTGCAGGCTGCAAGGCATTAAAACTTCCGAGATTTATAGTTGGCACGGACTGGTCTGTGCCTCGCTCGATTCGGGGTAGCTTCCACTAAAAAGGGGGCCATATTGCTGGTAACGAGCAAAGAAGGGGCGGACTATCGGGGATGCGTAATATTTCGTCCGCAAGGATTTTAATGCGCAAGTACGGAGCGACTTGTATGACGCGAACTACCGACACCTATAATAGAGCCAATATCTTTCATACTTTTTTATCTCTGTTACGACACTGCTTCTTAGAGATTTCTTGGATCACCTCGCGATTCTTAGATATTCTTGGATATTCTTTCGAGGGAATGATTTTGTTGTCTCCTCTTTCTTCTTTCTTTTTTTATTTCGCATTCTTGTAACTGATTAATTTATAACACTGAATTTTTGAGAAAAAAGAAAACAAATCTTTTGAAATTCTATTTTCTGGTAATTATAGGTGGATCAATAATTTAAGTTTGCTACTTTTGTTGCAATACAATTTCCAAATAAGAAATATATCTCTTTTCGTTAAAATTCAAATCACAGCTTGATCGATTTAAGGATCCTTAATCTTCGATTATTCGTTCAACTAAAAAGAAGTACATTATTCTTTGCTTTGAAATTATTCTCTCTGCCGATAATTGTAGATCAATCTTCTACATTTTTTTTATCTTCGCAATTCCTCAGAGTACTCAACCAATCTCCAATTTGAATTTCTTACATTTAAAATAAATAAATAAATAAATAAATGCTTTTGTCGTGTAAAAAGTAGAATTTTCTCGAATGAAAAGTCAAGAACGATCCGAAATTCCGGGGAATCGTGACGATTTGAAGTATAGTCGGTCACCGACACGCGACACCAGGGAATCTTTCTCTCCGATGAAGAAAACGATCGTGTTGCCAGTTGCCGAAGAAAGCGAGCATTCAGGCTCTCTGCGCGTTTCTTCAGCCGAGGAGACGTTTCGTCCATAAAAAGAGACCCCGGACTGGAAGCGCCAATCGTTTCGCTTGGCAAGTGTAACGTTTACAGGCTGCCTCTAATTGGTGTTCGAGGCTGATGAACGCCAATGAAACATGGAAAAGATGGGAACGTACGATACACGTTTCTGTCTGCTCTTCAGTGCTCTGTGTGCAGCGCTGGTAAAAATCAAACTAACCAAAAGAAACGGTCTTCTCAAATATGCTAGAGTCTCTAGAGACACACGCTAGACAACATGTTGAATGTAGGATTTCCTATAAACCATCAGACACACGCATGGGTTCTAAACAGATGAAATTATTACAGAATAATTTATAACTTCCTGACATTTTAATCTTATGTTATATAATTACACATAATTAAATATGAGTTAATTATCAAGTAATTTCAGTGTTAAAACACATTTTTTTTTTATTCTGGAAAATTTGGAGATGGAAATTATGACGAACAAATTGTACGTTTATTTATTCTTGAAAAAGCAAACAATGTAAATTAAATTGATTGAAATTATTCAAATTTGTGTGTAAACGTCTGACGAAACTACAGATTAATTGATTGATCATCAATAACGTGATTGCTGTTGTTCCAAAATATTTCATCTACTATATATATATATATATAATATATATTAGTTCCTGAAAATTCCTGAAAGTATTCGAATTGCTTTTGTGAGCAACTGTACGTCCAGACGTTTATAAGAAACTCCATATTGAAATTTATGTGCAAACAGTTGTCTGGCTTTCATCTGCAATGCAAACGCTCGTTTACGATTGTTCTTCGACGTCTAATTAATTGCCATTTGCTCGGTTAGTTGATTCTTTTGTTTTTCGATATACTTTTCTTTTCTTTCGAAGGCTCAAAGATTTTTTTTTATCTCGAAACTAATATCAAAGTACAAAAGAACAGGATATATCAAATTGTGAATTGTTACGATCTTAACTTCATAAAACAGTACGAAGAAAATTTTACAAAACATGCGTGTTACAAATATGGTGGTCTGTCACAATCAATTGCTAATACTATATACATATTCGAAGAAGAGAAAAAAAAAACGTTCTTTTCATAATAATTATTTAAGAATTGTAAGTAAAGAAAGATAGATATTACTGACTCTTGGAATAAATAAAGAATTCATATATTCAACATAATTTCAAAATTCATTCCAATAATCGTATTATTAGTACTGCAAACAGATCTTACTTTTCAAAACGATAAAGGACAAAGATAAATTTTTTGTTGACTACTACGAAAGAATATTCGAAAGATGCATTCACTCGGGATTTTTATCCAAGAAAATCAAGCGTTTGTAACATTTGTGATAAACTGTTACTCGATTCCCAATATCATTAATCATTCCCCCTCCGATAATTCCAGCTAATTATCACGTTCTACGTGAAACCAGGATACTCCAATACTTACAACAAGAGTGTACGTGTGCTCGATAGTCGATCCGAAATAGAATACCGCAAATCATCGTCATCTTCTATCATTAACTCTTTTTTTTATTCCGTTCAACTGAACAAACAAGTAATAAGAGCAAGAGTAAGCTTTGTGTGAAATCACCTCGGTCAGTGGTTTTGTTGCATGATTAAGGGGATGAAATATATCATGTGAACGTGAAATAGGACGTGAGAGAAATGGAAAAAGGAAGAGATCGATAGACAGACCTGGAGATCCCGCGTTACGTTCTTACGCGATGTTTTCGACTGCATGTCAATTGAGGGAACAGCAATCGCTTGATTGATTCCTAATAGCGCGACTGGCAAGAAATCAATCGAGATGTGACGCTCGTCCACCCGGTTAATGAATAATGGAAAAATTTACTCCCCTTTCGGAACACCGTTCATCCGGATCTGAATTTCCTAAATTCCGCATTAACTGCCTTTGCGTAAGCTCGAACTCTCTCTCTCTCTCTCTCTCTCTCTGTCATTCGTGCAAACTTTTTCGATAATCCATTTCATTCCACTTGTACGATACATTCGATAGTTGCATGTTGATACACGTAATATGTATACCAATATACACAATATGTGCTAAAAAGTCTTTTTTAACAATAAATAAACTGTTCAATCACTTGAACTATTGGAGAAACGTTGTACGATTTATTTCAAGCAATTATTAATAGATTTCAAATTATACGTACTTGCGAATAATAATTTTAAATCATTTGTACAAATATAAAGCCACGCATTGGTGTGTAGCAACCTCAAACAGTTTTCACCTTCAATCTCTAGTCATTGCACGGAAATTCACACGAGTCGCAACTTCCTTGAATCTCAGACAGAATCTTCTCTCGTAATGAAGCGTTTCTTTCAAAATTCCGCGTCGTTTTAAAACTCAACAGCCCGAACGACCTTGCCCATGCCCGAAACGAGAAAGCAGGTACAAGAAACGAAGTAGAAGCAGTCACACAGAAGAAATATACACAGAGAGAGCGTATGGAATTCCCCCGAAATCCCGGCAGCTCTGACATAATGAGACATCGAACTCCAGGACGAGATGGTCCTCGGTACGAAAAAAAAAAAAAAACGCGGTGAAGAAGAAACCAGCAGAAAAAGCGACCAGATCGTTCCACCGGTGCTCGTTGTCGTTCGGTCTGGATAGAGAACCGCGAGCACAGACTACCCTCAGAGAATAAGAGTATAATGTATAAGTTTGATCGTGATCGAACCTCCGAAACAAAAGAATCGTCGAAAAATCGTTATTTTCCCAGTATCTTCGTATTCGAATTCGTACTCTTACTAGCAGACATTCTATTCCGTAACGTTCGATATTCCTGATATTTTATTTGTCTACAAGATAATTGAATTTGTTCTTCGGAGCTGTCATATATTTTGCATTTTTATATTTCTTCTTCCCACCTGAGGAGACGTGATTTTTTTTTTCTTTATTTAATCCTTAAATGCATATCGTTGAAAATTTGCAATGTTGTATGTCGCTAATTTTGGGTGTATTACTTAGAAAAAATTGCACGGTTTAAGGGTTGAAATTTCACATGCACTGACTGCGGCAAAATTTAATTACTTCAATCGTGCATGTAACTAAAAATACGTAAATCTTCTTCTGTGTACCTATATATCTCTCCATATCATTATTAACTAATCTATTTATTAATTTTTTACTTTCATACACTTATCACGGCGTGTACTTCATTATTTCGATTCGCTGGATACATAATCGAAGAATATCTTCTCGCGAATAAATAGATGAATTTATAGACAATTCGCTTCCTTCGTATTCTCGTAACATTCCAAAAATTTACCATCGCGTGTCCGCCGGAGTATGAAAATATACTTATCAGCGGTCCTTGGAGAGTCAAAGTATTCGAAGAAAAAGAAGGTGGATTCGCACAAGGGAAGCTCTGCTACAATATAACAGAGAAGACGGGGAGACGCGCGCGGTGAGGTCTCGAAGAAGAAATTATGCGAAAGAACACGGTGGACACGGTGAAATTCCGCGAAATCCAAACGCGGTATCCTCTCGCATAAAATTTCGCAGCGAAGGCAAAACGACCGACCGGAGAGGGTGGAGAGGGCACGCCGGGCGCCCGGCGTCGAAGATAAAAGCGAAAACCTTTCTCGGTCGAAATTCCGCGAAATCCGGTAAAAATTGAAAGCGAACACGCAGAAACGAGACAAAGGGAAAGGAAGAAGAAGAAGAAGAAGAAGAAGAAGCGAGAGAGAAAGAGATCCGCGTGTGTCCTGGCCATCCTCGACGGTTTGTTGCAGAACGTAGAAAGAGAGAGAGAGAAAAACAAAGCTTCTTTCTCTTCTTTCTTCTTCTTCTTCTTCTTCTTCTTCTTCTTCTTCTTCTTCTTTCGAGGAAGAAAAAGAAGCAACGAAGGGGGCCCCCGTGGAATGATGAATCGTTTCTATTAAAATACTTTTTCGACGGGGAATACAGAGTGGGCATCCGGCCTGCGGAGCCGCGAGTGGATTTATTTACATATTTTCAATCTGGATTAAGAGGTATAGAGAACCCGGGGCCCCACAACAGAGAGTGCCTTCTCTACGTTTTAGAATACGTTCTCTCTTCGATTTCTTCCGAAAGCTGGATGGTAAAAGTTAAAAGTTTCTCGCGGCATTTCTGTGAGCTTCTGATTCCTCTCTAGCGTGAATCTTCGAAAATGATTTCAAATGTGAATAATTTTAAATAATCTGCACTAATAATCTTTTTATATGAATTTTATGTAAATGAATACTATTGTAGAAACTGTTACAAATTATGTTACTCGACGACTACTAACAAGTATTTTATTGTAAGATTTTTGACAATATTCTACGCGACAAAAATCCTTGTTTCAATCTAAAAATAAGTGCAAACTAGAATTAAAATTTCCAACTGTTCACCGTTCCTCACTCAACGATCCTTTTCTCAAAGATCACTTCAAAACTGAAAAAAAAGATAAAAATTTAATAACATTCTTCATGCCATTATTTTTCCTTCCTCTCGTTCTTCGTTCAGTTAGAGTCTACATCTAGTCTTTATTATTTCGTAACGATAGAAATTTACTTAGAAGCTGACCGTCAAACACTTCAACACGTAAAGGGAAGAAAAATCTCAACGGGGAAAAAAGAGACGACGGGCAGTAAATTTCTAACCAAGAGGATCTATGTATTGACCCTATCGATTGACGAAACGACACGTACGAGTAGTTCGCGGCGGTGCGAGAGATAAGACAAATTTCGTCGAAGAATTTCGCGCCGAAGCGCTCGGACGCTCCTAAATTTATTCGAAAGCTTTCGCTGACAAATTCGAGACGAGCCGAGCCGAAGCCACTGACAGAAGCCGAATTCCGCCGCGATGATGGAGACACTTAGGCGACTGTGAACGACGCGAACACTCGGCTCCGAACTCGTCTCTCCCTAAAGCCACGCGCGTCTTTTCTCAAAACCAAACGATACTTTCACGCAACCCGAGGACTTCCCCGTCGAAAGTGGAAAATAATCCCGCGAGGCGAAGCGAGAACATACGCGCGCCGTGAAAAATCCGTGAAACCAGTTTTCCGCCAGCGGCAAAATCGCGATCGTAAGCGCGACTCGATCGGATTTCTCTGCTCGAGCAAGACGTGAAACTGGCTGTCAACGATCGATTACACCTGATCTGGATCACCGAGATCTGGACTATCGCTTGGATCAAACTTGGAAAAAGCCAATTCGAGTCGCTGCGAGGGGAAAAAAAGAACAAATGAGTCAAGCGTCGAACAAATCGTTGACAAGCAAATGGGATCTGTAATGCGTTCGACGAGGCTACAATTAGCAATGTAAGGATTCGAGATGATCTTTCACGAGAGATCGGTGATCGATCGTTATTGCCAAGAAATCCTGTCGCTTGTGCAAGAGAGAATTTAATAATTTTATACACGTACGTGATTTCTATTATTCTTATAGTATGATTCTTCGCTTGGATTTTTTGTATACATATATGTAAAATTACACTTTATTTACCTACTTCACAATATATACATCATCTTTACACACCAAAATTTGATTTGTACTCTTTTATTCAATCGATCACAGAATTGTACAATTATAAAATACATATTGGCAAAAATAATAGTATTTGTAAATATCTTTCCCTTCGATTTTCATCTACCATGCTAACTTCAAAAATTAAAACGTTCAATAAAAATTTGCTTCCGAACAATAAATATTGATCTGACGAAGAAAGTATATACTTTGCATTTTGCGATTCTCGACAGTTGCAAAGACATTGCAAGGGGTATAAAAATATTATTCTTGGAGCACCCTGTTTGCACCTACGGAGAAATCGGAAGTGAATAGCAGCGGCTTCGCCCTCTCCCAGGAGATTTCGCTTGTTCGCGTCAAGATTCGCTTGACTGGCTGATTAATTAGCCCTCATTAACGTCGCGTCGAGTGGCTGTTTCTCTGGCACGCGCATTGTCGTCTCGGTGTTAACGTGCGTGCTCTGGCATTCGAATAAAATGTTGTTTCTCCAACTTGCTCGAGAAAACGTAGGCTGACTGTATTATTGTACTATTGCATAAAATACGCATGTAATTTTCGTCAGTCGCGCTTGAGTTTAGAATTGTCGAATATATATTATTGAATTTCCTTCTTATTGATCTTCGTCAAGGGACAATATAAAATATAAAATGAGATCGATATACCTATTACCTAAATATTGGTAATCATAACGTAAATAGTTACGAAACTGTTCGAATGTTAAAACTGAAAAGCGTTCTGAGAGTTTAAGCGATAGTGCACACACCTTCGCTAAAAACGGCTGAACGACGATTAATTTTCATGCATTTGTTGGAAATTTCAAAGCAAACAAAACAAAATTGCCCAGAATACATATAAAACGAAAAGAATATGTAAAATATCTGAAGCATTCGTAAGATAATTCCTCGCGAAGATTCTAATACAATTATATTCACAAGACCACGATAAAAATCTACAATATAATTATTAAATACCACAACTATATTTTATATACTTTTGAAATAAATGCAAACACATATAACGTATGTGCATTCACTTCAAATGTATATAAAAATGTGCAATTACGTATGAGCGTGCATATAGTTGATATTTATATTATATTTTGAATATTTTCTGCTTTTCATGGCACGTTTGCACGTTGGAATTTCCCCTAAACGCATGAAAATCCTCAGCCTAATAATAAACGTACGAACGTAAGAAAGATCACGAACGTCAAACATTAGACAGTCTCTTGACAGTTTCTTTTCAAGATAAACACAGTGGAACAGGTTTTCAGAAAGCGAATGCCAGTGGAAGCCGAAATGTTTGGCGCTCATCTCGATCGAACGCGCGAGCACACACGTTCTCGTGGTCCAAGAAATGGCTTCGTCGTCTCTCGAGGGATTAACGCCTTGACATCTACACGTGTTCCAGCGTCATCCCGCTCGTACTTTTCTCCGTCGAGCTGCGCTGCGAGACGATGACGAACGATCCGCGCTTCAGCTTCTGACGCCTCGTTCTCGACTGCCGAACAAACCCGTCCAACCCTCGACTTTGAGCACCGACTATAAGTCTCTTTTACCTTTATTAATTGCCTCACTGTCTGTCTCTAATTAGCAGGCTATTCTTCTACATAATTCCCAAGATATTTCGAAAATCCTTCCGACCATCGTATCTCTTTCGTCTTGTGATTCACCAGTTTCGAGCAGAATTCTTCGAAGCGTGACGATCCGATGCAAGTTTCCGATAACATTGATTCAATTTTATTCTCACTCCGTTGCAAAATTCAGAAATATTTTGAACAGCAAAAGCTTCTCGTAGCTTTGTAAATTTTCGTTAAAAAAAAGAAAATATAGCGTCGGTAATCGTCATAATGTTGATCTGATCGAACGTTTTCGTGCACGTCGCAATTTCGCTTTCGTTCGACTCGGAAATTGTGAAAACAGAATTTTATTAAAAATAGTCCAAAAATCCTAAAACGAATCGAACAAATGTGACAGTGCAACGAATATCGGTATTATCAATCAACGAAATGAAATCTCGTTTCTTCCTCGTTGTTCAGCTAACCAAACGAAATCCACAGATCGCACGCTTATCTCCCTCGCCCTGAATCACCGTTCTAAGAAACCGGTTCTCAAACTCCAACGACACTTTTCTCCACCGATACAACCCAACCGATACCAAGGCTAAACCAAATTTCCCCGGATGAAATGAAACGGAAACAATGGCGAAAATCTCTGTCACGTCGGCCGACACGACAACCTTCTCTGAGAGAGCAGAGAAAAGGGGATGATACCCAGAGGAAGGAGATCCGAGATTCCCCCTCTATATAAAAAATCCGAGGCCGTGGATCCGTTGGAATGATAAATGAACTCCTCTTAAACCGCGAGCTCTCATATCGGCCCGCTATTAACATAGTGCCGGATAAAGTAACGAATTTAAAAGAAATCCAATATAAAAGCCACGGGAATTCCATCGGAGATCTTATCCCGGGCCGGAGCTCTCGCTCGCCGCGGAGACTCCATTAATCACGGCCGTTCTCCTCTCCTTTTCTCCACTCTCTCTCTCTCTCTCTCTCTGTATCCACCTTTCCTTCCTCTCCATCGTCCTTCTCTCTTTCTTTCACCCTTCCGCTCTTTCTTTCACCCGGCCCGCGGTTCATTTGTCTCGTATTAGTCGTTATTACGAGAGCTGAAAATTCAAATGGACGATGGATAATGGCACTGGGCCGGTTCCGGAGATAATGCCCCCTTCCCTCTTTTATTCTCTTTCTCTCTCTCTGTCTCTTTTACACCCTCTCTTCTCCTCTGGGCAGGCATCGTCTCTCGGCCAGGCTTCTCTCTTTTCGAGCCTTTTCGACGTCCGTTCGTCTCGGGATATGCCTCGACCTACGCGAGACCATGGGCGGGAGGAGATCGAAATCGGCACTTCTTTTCTTCGCCACGGGCAGTTGAGAAATCGAACGGACGATTTTGGAAATGGAATTCCCATCGACGGTGTATTACGACGCGGAATTCGCAGCGGTCGTTCTTTCGTTTTGTTCGCCGGGTTTTGCGCGGTGTAGCGATCGATCGATAGAGAAGGGAATATTGCACGTACTTTGCGTGAAGCGAAAAACACTTTCTACCAAAATATAAGAATAAGAAATAAACTTTAATTTGTCAAAGTTAATAAAGTTAATTTTTTTGTTATATTTTGATGTTTTATTCAAAAAAAAGAAAGAAAGTTTCGGTCCACTTTGTGTCTTCCTTACGGAAATATTGCATGTTTCTCCGAACAAATATTTAAAAGAACGTTAAAGTGAATTTTTGAGACATGCTAGGTTTCATTCAGTATAATTAGCTAGTGATGTAATTTTTAAATTGATTTCGTTTCTTTGGTTTTAAGTTGATAAGTTGGATGATTGATTGACAGAAAGAGAGATTTTACATGTTGGTATTTTCATACGAGATACTCTTCATATTGTGTAATTTGAATAATTAACTAGTATGTAATCCTAAATTAGTATCGCTGAACAACTACTCTTTTATTTCCTTGATGTTACATCGATAAATCGACGATTGAGTGACAGAAAGAGAAATTTTACCTGTACAAAAATGTTCTAGAAATTTTTGAAAGCTTTCGTTTTATAATTTGAACGATTAGCTGATAATTTAACTTTCCAATAAATTTAAAAAAAAAGCAATTAGTTTTATGAATTTAGTTCTTTATAAGAGCAGCGAAATCGAAAAAGAAGTAGAATAATTCTATCTCTGTCAGACAAATATAATGATATTGAAGTTAAAGTGAAATAACTCTCTCTCTCTCTCTGTCAGACAGCCATGAAAAAAAATTTTTTTTATTCAATTTCTGTACCGAGAAAGCAGAATTTTGTATAATTACAACTGATGCTGGAGTTAAAGTAGAATAATTCTATCTTTGTCAGACAATCGTACAAGAAGAGAGTATACTTGCGACGATACTGAAATCAAAATACAACAACTCTACTTTAATCAGAAATAAATTAATAAAAAGTAATTAGTTTGTATTCTATTTCTTTACTGAAAAAGTGAAAATTTGCATAATCACGCTGAAACCAGAAAGTAGAATAATCCTGTCTCTACCAGGCAGTCACGTAAGAGATGAAAATAATTTTCTCTTTACTGGAAAGCCAAAAATTTGCAAAATTATGAAAAAATTCTGAAATAACAACAAACTGTATTAGAATATAATTTTCAATCCGTTTCGTTACTGAGAGATCAAAAGTTTGCAAGATTTAACTACACTGAAGTCAAAAGCCAGAGTGATTCCATCACCGTCAGCAAATTTTCATTTTCACTGATCGCATAGGAATGGGAAATCGTTTTCGTTTCGAAGTATCGCCACGTAGAACCAATATAAGTGAAGTGAAGAAACGAACCGAAAGAAAAAAAAAAAAAAAAAGAAAAAGAAGAAATAAATGATCGGTTTTACGGCGTCGGAACAATGATCCGGATCTGATCGTAAAATCAGCCGTGGAAGAGGCAATCGAAATCGATCGAACGAGTCAGTTCACGAGCCCACGATCTCGCAGTCTTCCTCTCTCGTTAGCGGCATTGTAAATTCTACACGCGGTTTTATTGAAATCTTTCCAGAACGCGTCGATTCGTAATTGCGGCGGCTCGATGCCCGCTCGTAAATTAACCTGGAACGAGTTTTTTGCACGATCTGATATGATCGACTGTGATCACGTTCCAGTTCCCTCATAGAGATCGTTGAAATTTATCGTTTATTCGGATAGGTGAAAGCGATCGCGAATTTTTCCTTCGTAGTTACGACATTAAATTGTTGTAAATTTTAGAAAAAATACGTACGCGGAAAATTAAATTAATTTGGAAAAATTCAGGAACGAGCTGTCTAAGATCGAGCAAGATCGAGTTAGTTGTTGTGTACAAAGATCATATTTTTTCCGATCTTTCATATTTCGAATTTTATGCAACATGTATATAAAATGTACAATTTTATAAATTTCGAATATGTATGGTACTGTTAAGTATATTTAAACAATTACAATTATTTTAAAGCATTTAAAGTTTCGAACAAATGAGATTTATGTTTCTGCCAACTAGAATAATTTTCTTACATTGAAATGAACAATTAATTCAGCAAATAGTGTAGTCGAATATTAATAAGAGTTACCTGTTCGTTAGCCATGAACATAACAAAGGTCCGAATTCTTTTGTGAACTGTGTGATTCTCCTGATTGATTTCTATTTAGGTTTTATTAAGAATATTGAAAATTTCCTCGAACGATATTATAAGTTTCTTCACAACTGTCCTCGCTAATGGCCTTCGTCATTAGAAAATTAACGAGCAAAGCGCAAAATTTCCATCAGAAACATTAAAGCAGGTGAAAAAAACTTTATAATACGAAAGATCATTTAAATCTTTGAAAACACACTGTCTTACATCTAATGGTAAATTCTTTTACAAAATGGTAAATTGGCCATTTTCCAGTGTTTCCAGTGTTAAACGAGTGGAATTGTACGTGCTATATATTCCAGATCCACCGGAGGCGAACGTTTCACGATGGTTATTGCTTTCGAATTCTTCATATCGTTCGCGATCGACTCATTGACATTTTCGTCGGGTTCCACTCGTTGGAATTCCGCGTCTGTGCCCACGTCGCCGCATTTCTCGTAACATACAATGAAAAACGCGCACCCGTAGGTTCACACCTACCTGTGTTGTCGTTGTTTCGTTGTTGCGCGCTCAACTGGCCGCGTTCGTATCATCTACTTTGAAATCTCACGCGAACGAAAATATACAACCAAATGATATACGGTTTTATTCCCCCTATTGGAATTTTTCTGTCAATTTGGAACCCGAACTCGTGTTCCGATTTTCTATCGGCTTTCGCGCGTTTCCATGCACACGGTGAGTACTCAGAGAGTACGAGCAGGCAAGATTGTTTTTATTTCCTGTAAATGAACAGTGGTTATTGACGCAGAAATATTCGTGCACGAATATTTTATCTTATATAATTGTATCATCACGAGTACACTTTGAACTTTTTTTCATTTGATTGATTTTCTTTTTCTCATTGCTTCTTGCTAATGCAGAAAATCTTAAGGTTGATTATGATAATTATTGTAATACAACATATAATGGAAAGTAGTGAAGGAAAACTATTATGAATTATTTTTCATTTCATCACGATAGATTAAACTTTAATATCTAGTCGAATCATTCAAAGTTGTATCTCTAAAATTATGAAGCGCTTTCTGTTTCTCCTTTTCCATCATTGACGAATCCCTTAACACTCCTGTGTGTTTACATTTCGATGCAAATAATTGCGACAATAAAAGAGATCTTCTCCGTAAAAATTCGCGAGTCTGAATTCCAAGAGAAAAGAAAGATCTCTCAATGATCCAATTTCTTCATAACTTCAACACTCGAAATGTCCGCAACATTTCCACTCTTTCATACTCGATGTTGCAACAATGCAGAAATCTCTTCGAAGAAATTCCCAGAATCTGGATTTCAGTGAAAAACACAGATTGAAATCTCGAATCACTTTGTCCCAAATTTCATTACTCCGCGTTTCAATATTTCAAATTTCAATCGCAACGGTGCAAAAAAACCCCTTCCTCCAAAGAATTTAAAGGAGAAAAAAAAAAAAAGAACAGATTACAATCTTCAAATTTGCCAGGAAAGAAACATAATGATCGGACAAAGAATCGCGTACGCGTGCGTGTTTCGTGCTCGGGAAGGGTAAAGCGGCGAGATTTCAGTCGATAATTACCGGAAGTGCGGATGTCATCGACGGGCGCGCGTTGCGTCGATCGGACTTTCCCTTTCCTATGGCGATCGGCCACGTGCTCACGACCGACCAGCCTTCTCGATCAATCGATACGGAGCTCTCTCTCTCTCTCTTTCGAGTCGGAACATTCGCGATAAAAGCGAGAGAATCTTGTGCGTCACGCAGCAGCAAAAAGGAACAAGTGCGTTACTAGTATAATTAACGTTCCGCTAATAATAGTTGCGCTGCCACTAGTTTGCGAGCGGTTCTTGCGCCGGTTACTTTATTGCTGTTGCTACTACCATTAACTGCTGAAATTTATCGAACGAATTACCAGTCGGCCGTTTATTCCCGACATTCGTTGGAAATTGGGATATTTTCTCGCTGATCTATTCCAGAAGCAGAGCAACGTATAATTGATGATCATTGTTAATATGATCGACGTGTTGTTGAATTCATATGGCAACGAATAACACGTAGAGGAATTATTAATTGCTACTAACAGACAAGTTTTCTGTCCTGAGATGTGTATATTATATCCAGTTGTTCAATTTTATGAAATTATGAACGATCTCGTGACGGTATCTCTTTTAAAACTTGCTAATAGTGATATTGTTAGATTATTGTGCGATAAATTCGTTCGTCTCTTGGTTTTCGAGAATATCGAAATGTGATGTATTTATAGAAAATGCGGTGGACAATGTACATAATTGTGGATATAATAGTTATTTATAATTACAAATAGGAAGAGAACGAACATTGTACAATATTTCAAACATAATATATTAGAGATTAGAAATATAATGTGCAATATTTGAAATATCAAAAGAATCATTTATTGTTGCGGAAAGTATTGAACTTGCGATAAACGATTTAAATTTATTGAAATATTTCGAACATTGGAATATGTTAATCATTTAAAGATGTTCTTCGCAGGTGATAATAATATAATTCCAAAAACATGGTGTTGCACATGTTACGTGCAATTATATTATGCAAAAAAAGACGTTTTCGATCGAAAAGCGAGACTTTCTAATTCATAAAGAACAATCAACCGCGTCGATACTTGTTGCACAGTCTAACATTTTCGCATATATTAAATATTATAAAAAGTACCATTGTACGTCGCTCTTTCTCCCATTTTCTCGTATCACTGATAGCGATGACAATATTTCACGGTGTTACAAAAACCTACTTCAAACGTTTCATACATTTCGTGCATTAATTTAAATTCCCATTTTTAAATTCTGACGCGCCCTGAGAAAATTTTCACCTATTTACAGGCATAAAGTAAAAATCCAACGAGATGACAAACGAAAATTTGTCGAATTTGGATTCGAGAAGTGATCGAGACCGGGAACGGACGAAACAGACGAATGAATGAAGGCTCGGTGTCGCGATGCAATTGGCACGTTCACCGTGTCCGTCAGCATATTCATCCGTCCGGCATATTCAGCCGTATCATATAAGAACCGTCGATTCCGCGGTGAATGCCGGAGAGCGTTGATAATTTATTTGTGAGACGTTGCCTCACGTCGAACGTGTCCCACCTTCGCAATCGTTCGTCCACTTGGCCGTCGACATTCTGGATTTCGCGCCTTTTTCGTGCGTTGTTCCCCATTGTCTCTCGCCGCGCGAGCCAACGCCGCGCCGAGAGAGGTGGAGGGCCTTTTTCTCTGCCTTTTTCGGCGATACCAGCAGCGACGAGAGCCATCGGGTTCGCCAGCCATCGATCGTGATGTTTATTAAAACGAGCGAAGCGAACCGGGTTGGCGACGCGCGGGTTGCAATTGCTACCGGACGCGCATTTTTATAGCGGGGGAAACGTCACGTAGCGATCGTGAGCTCGATGACGACCGTTGGTTCCGCCGTCCCGATCGCCTCGCGCGCAACGAGCAACTCGATGGAAATGTCAATGAGCCAGCGGCAACCAGCAGCTTATCCGGCGTATCCGGTTCTCCAATCTTATTTGTTCGAGGGAAAATTCGACAAATAAGGACAGTTCAGAAAGGGAAAAGGAAATGCAACTCGGGTGATAACGATGAAATAATTGTAACAAATTTCTAGGTTAGATTTCCCAATTTTAGGCTTGCAATTTCTTTGATGTGACTTCTCTTTTTCTTTTTTAACTATATTTCTTTTTTCGTGTGGAAAAGCGAAATATTGGGCGAGGCCCAACAGCAAAACTAACAATTTACTCAATTTCGTTTTTTTTTTTTTTCTTTTGATGAAAAATAAATTTGGACTGTTTCGTATTATCGTGCCAAGGCGAACGAGGTCATCGACTTGACGAATCCCTACTCCTTTATACGCGATTTTCAAATGGTTGCAGTTGCGCCAGTCTGCGCAAATCGAATAATCGATTCGAGGTTAGAGAAAATGAACTTGTTTCGCGACATCGCGCGACGGCGGACAAAAAGAGAATTTGAAATTGATCTTTCACACTATGTGTACAAATGGAATTTCTGTTGAACGTTGGTACTGGTGTGTATTCCATTTTCATACTGTGACACTAAATTCTCGTCGTGCTATCAAATGATTCGAACTTTAATATAACTTAAGTATACTTTGATATGTTAAATTGAGCAACGTGTGAATGTTGTAACATAACAAATACAGTGACGTTCAATTAAAACATTTTGACATTACATTAATGTTATAATGAAAGACGAACGTTAGTAACAAGTCTAAAAATAATTCGACACTCGCGTCAGGTTGAGAAAGAGGGTTGAAAAGATAGGAGATGATCGTTTTCGTTGACTTTGACCGGATAGCCCAGCATGGTGGCTCATCTCTCAATGAACGCGATAAGGGACGTATCATAACATTCAACTTGAAACATTCAAATTGAAAGGAAAGAAGAAGAAGAAGGGGGGAAAAAAAAAAAAGAAAAATGTTGGACGAATAAGACCCCAATTCTTGGGGGTGGAATTTCAGGGCGAGATGAAGAAACGGAGAAAAGGGAGAGGAGAGGGGAATCGAGGCAGTCCGCAGGAACAAATGATGTCCGGCTTTTCTGTGACAAACGAGTGGCCCCGAAATGTCAATCAAACGTCTGTACTGGCGCATTCCGAGCCACCTGATTTGGTTAGACGTGCAGATATCGAGCAGCTGCGAGACGCTGCTGTTCACCGCGTCAAGTCGCGTGGAATTCGATCCACCGGCCGGTCTCATCGTGTACATACTCTTTATCAGTGAAATTCTGATAAACGTCATCGCCTTGTCTCGTTTGAGAACTTGATTAAAATTCTCAGGGGGAAGTTGCTTAATAATTTCATTGAGCTTTCTCACTGAGACGAGAATATGTATGAACAGATTGTGCGTTGAGAATTTTACACTCAGATTCTTGAATTTTACTGTGTCCGATAATTCGAACATGATATTATACTTTATTTGTTGCTATTGTTGATTCTTCTTTGTTCGTGTCCGTTATTAAATTACAGAGAAATAATTTTAGTATCTTTCTGTGTAAGTGGATTTTGCTACAACCCTTACCACGTGCAATAACTTTTTACTTATCTTATTAATATTAATAGTTTATAGTATTTATTATACAAAGTACTTTTCTTCGTGTTCCACAATTAAATTGCAGAGAAATATAACTTTACGTATTAAGTTTTATATATTAAGTTTTCAACCCTTACTGCGTGCAATGGTTAGAGTATTGTACTTTATTTATTAATATCACTTTAATAGTATTTTATAATTCCTTTTACCATTAAATTATAGAGATATCTTCTTGTACACTCTACACATTTTGAGGATAAAGTATTCAGAAAGAAAGTATTTATCAAAAACATTCTAATTCGGAATATCGAATGAGTAAAAACATTGTTTAAAATAGTTTAAAAATGGTTCGATTCCGATTAATTAAAATCCATGAAATGTCCAAAATCCTTCTTTTTCTTGTTGTATAATATTCAAAATCTGTCAAACATTACGCACGTAGACTTCAACGATCGATACTCAGTCATAAATTTGTAAATCTCTTCACGGAAGATTGTTTTCAGCTTTCGAGCGAATTGTCGTTCAACGTTGGTGGATAAAGCGAGAAATTCGGGAACGACGTCGAAATATATTCAGGATGAGAGAATTCCGACATTAACACATCTGACGACGAACGTCTGTTTCGCTTATGCCAGTTTTCGCCAGATCCGTGTGATAAAATACGACGAGCCGGCGCAATATTTTGAAATATCAGCGGTTAATAGCCAACGTGTAGGACCACGATAAAGTATGTACACCATCGTACAGAATTTTAGAGAGGCATATCTCGTCTCGCGACTACAGTTTTGGATCAGAATGGTCGGTATATTCTTAGACGAAGACGAACAAACGACAAGTAGGTAGTTACACGAAGAACCTCAACATCCTACGAAAGTATCTCTGTCGACGTAATCGATTTTTCAGGATCTGCATTTCTCATGCTTGTCGTTCTTTCGATGCGAATTTCTAACGCTCAACGAATAAACGTGGCAAAGTATTCTTTTTTTGTAGCAACGTTATAAACGCTTGTAACGACGTTATTCTAACTTGTCCATCATCGTTATCCAGACTGTGGATTTTTCCTGCAAATTTGAAAATTATTTATACAGAAATTACAAGATGCTCGTTGCTGATATAGATTTGGTGATAAATATATATATATATATATATATATATATATATATATTAAGAATAGCTAGCTTGCTATATATAACAAGCGCTAAAAATGAATATTTTGGTTTATTAATATAATGAACTATTGACTATATATAAATTATCATTATGACTATATAAATTATCATGTAACTTGAAGTTCGACTAATATAATTATAACAGTCGCGTCTCGTTACATTATTGATGAAATAAATTCCTCCTTTATTTAGTAGATTTATCTCGAAATTATAATGTTTTGCATATAACGTGATTACTCTGTTTCTTTTATTTAATTTTCAAAACTATAACGGAGATTGTTTCGCGACTTTCTTCTCCTGGTAATAAATTTTAGAATTGTGAATCATCTACGTAAGCTGTAATGAGTTTTCACGAAGTTTCCAACAATTTAATGTAATTTTAATCTATCGAATTAAATCCTTCATTAACACGTATAATAATTGATAAAAATTCAAGTAGTATTAACAACACTATACAAGGCTGTTATTTATTATTACATTAAATATACCGTGTAAATTGATCTTGGAATTTTCACAATTTAGAAATAAACCATTAAATATTATTGTTAATAACAATGAAAATTCGAGAATCAGAACAGGATCAATGATATTACGAAAGTAACGATCATCGTTGTTCGTAGATAAATTGTTGGACAGATACACTGATTAAATTGATCATAGAGTTTCAAGCGAAAAAATTGAAAACTATCTGAACTATCGTAAAATCATTTGAGAGCCACAGTGGTTTCGTCAGAAACGTCGTGAGGGTGGTACTACGATCATTAGTCGTCGTTAAACGTTCGCGAATGGAGATTCGTTGATGCTTTCGTCGAAACCTCTCTCGTTCTACGAGGATCGTGATTGAACGATACATTTATTCGTAAACGGCGGAGACGCGGTGGCCAATCAATAAACGTCCGAACGTCCAACTTCCGAGAGGCGTTTTCGCCACGAAAGCGATAATTTTACTCGGCCTCACGGGTCAAGGTACCGCCGCAGCGGTGGCATTCGACCACTTTAGAAAGTCGCGCGCTGCCAGAGGCCCCTTCGACGATCCTTCTCGCCGTGCCGATGTATAAATATTAATAACTACAATATCGTAATTTCAGTAACAATGCGCGACACGGCCACACCCGAACACCGCGGCCTAGTTACATGCAAGCAAACGACATTAAAAACCTTGTCCCCGTGCCCGTGGTTCTCTCTTCCTCTCGTGCTACCACCTACTCGCGCGCAAGTCGCAGATTTTTTGACGTTTGGATGGCGATTTTTTTCACTGACACGGAGTGGAATTGTTGCTCGAGTATTTGCTTTTCATCCGAGGGGATGTTATTTGGAGGCTATGAGAAGCGAAGATGAAAAAACCCTCTGTCAAATATGTTACGAGAAAAAATAAGCGTTTTCGTTTCGAACGATCGATTCTGAATTTGTGTATCCAAACTCAATGTTACGGAATTTAATTTCGAAGTGTGTGAAACATTCACTGGCAGAAATAGACTTCTCGGTTTAGATTCAGTCGACGTGACACTGTATATCTAAGTCGAAAAATCGAGAATTTATCGTGAAAGTCTATCTATCGAAAAGAGAAGAAAATATTGCAAGAAAAAAAAAAAAGAATAGATTTCCAGTTACAGATAATGAATTTCTAATCGATAACTCTCCAACATAGGTGTATTTCTTTAACTAGTATGAAGATAGAATTCTCGATCTAGATCTAGAAAAATGAGAGTTTCTCTCCCTAGACGATATCGAGTCTCAAGGGCTATCGTGGAAGAATATTCTCACACAACGACAAAACGTCTCATTTACGAGATCGTTAGCATAACGCTTTCATTGAAATTGCAAATAGCAAATTGCAAAATTTACGAGTTTACATCTGTTCGTTTGGATTCCATCAGGAAAAAAACGTTGCGTAGTTGCTGCTGGACAGGAGAGCGAGAGAAGAGAACGAGCACTGCGAGTGTTTGTGAATCGCAAATCATCTTTTTATCGATACGATCGTTACGTTTAAAAGCACTCAACGCGTATATTCTCTCTGGCCGAGTTTTTCCTCCCCCCTTTTTTTCTTTCTAAAGAGACGTCTAGACGCGTCTTTTCACAATCCTGGAAATTATCGCGAATAGAAAACAGCCTGGACAAAAAAAAACTTCAATTCGATAAAAAAAAAAACCACGGCGTGTCAAGCGACAAGAACAAATTGGAGCGATTCGTGATCGTTTCGTGATCGTGGCTGCTCACGAAAGTGATTATTTATACGAGTTTATGCGTGTTATGTAAAAACGTTTTAACACTTCATCAATAACGTGACGGCGAGACGTGATTACTGCGATTGCATTGCTTAAACATGCACATAGAAATTACAGAATGTAGAAGATCTGAACAATTGCAATTCCTTTGTATAGCGCAAGTCACTTGGAATGCGCGAATAATTTTGATACTACAAGTGCAAGTTTACGATAAAATCAAAAAGTTAAGAAACAAAATACCAAAAATTCTATCGCACCGAAATAAAAATATGGCACGTTCGCGTACTACTTGTGAAATTATTTTCCATACATCGCCAGATATGTGCAAGATATCGGGAAAGTGGTCGGTTTCGACTGGTTCGAAACCGAAGACAAAAGGGAAAACGAAGTACTATAATATCCCCCAGCGGACGTTTGTTGCACGTAAATAAATGAAATTTATTCGCGTTCGCGGATTTGCCGGGGAACAAGCGTTTTATCGCGGAGGATTTATATCGCGGCCGGTCTCCTGGAGGAAATCCCGCTGAAAAATGTGCCGCGCATAAATACCGAATCAAGAAACTAAATTCCGCCTGGCGATTACGCGAGGAAGTCGACTTCCGTGCGTAGGTGGCTGTGTATCGGACAATTAACGCCACCGACCATAGATAAAGCGACTAAGAACGGCTTAACCGAGAAATGTTTCTTTTTTTTTTTTTTTATTTTCCCATTCACCTTTCTCGCGTTTTCTTTCTTCGAAGCAAACTGCTCGATTATCGGTTAATCAATAAAACGATAATTTCTTTATCGGTTCGTAACTATCGTTCGATAGTATCTCGGCTTAACACTCTGTGAAACTGAGCAACTCTCTATCGACGTTTCGAAATGTTTATTTCGTTTATTTGTTGCTTCACCGATTCATCACACATGAGCACACGTTGTTGGGAAAATATTATTCGCAGCAATTATTGTTCAGGCGATATTTTAATTGCGGAGGGTTAATACTTTGTTCTACTATAGAAATATAGCTTGTTTAATTTTTAGCTAGTATATTTTAGTACATATATATATATATACTGACGTTGGTATATAGTATAATACATGCAATATGGTACAAGTACTTCTATATATATATATTTAGTACTTTCTGTACTACTATGTTTATCATATTTATATTTATATATAATATAATACTATATACTAGTTACAAAATATATTATTTGTCAGCAATAAATTGTAGCAAGTTATTTTTAGATTCTGATAAAAGCATTATACTAGCTGAGAAAGAACTTATTTCAACAAATTAAGCCTTAAATATTAACATTGAAGACATTGTAAATGTCGAATTCAATTCCCCCTTTGCGCATTAATAATAAAGAATTCCAAACGTTTCTATAAAAAAAAAAAAAAAAAAAAAAATAGAAAACAAATAGCACAGAACATACGAATGAAAATTTGCAACAATGTCACAGATAATCTATAGTACACAACTGTTTTACTACGTTAAAATATTCTACACCTGTGTTAGTTTATCATTAATATTACTGGAAGTTAATGATTTTATTTACTCCTAGGCGATAGTATTCGAGAGAAGAACTGAATAAATGAGAAGCAAGAGCAACGTGTATAGTATTATTCTTCCTTTCGACTGAAGGAAAAAAATTTTGCAACAATGTCACAAATAATCTATAGTACACAACTGTTTTACTACGTTAAAATATTCTACACCTGTGTTAGTTTATCATTAATATTACTGGAAGTTAATGATTTTATTTACTCCTAGGCGATAGTATTCGAGAGAAGAACTGAATAAATGAGAAGCAAGAGCAACGTGTGTAGTATTATTCTTCCTTTCGACTGAAGGATAAAATCGAAATGACGAGAAATTTGCGTGGCAACGCATTGTCCTCTTGCTATTTTCACGCTAAACCGGTTAAAATCGTTCCCAGAGACTGTACCCTCTAAATACCCGTCATTTGTTGGCGCGAGTGTATACTTAAATTAAATTAAATTAAGAACACGCAAGAGCACGCGGCCCGTCGTTCTGCACGGACGATTAGGTGTTCCACTAAATTCTTCGCGAATCGTGGACCGACACAAATCATTCAAACGTTTCATCGCTAACGTTTATCAGCAGGGCATTAAAGTCACGGGACAAGACGAAGGAACGTTACGTCACAATCGAGTTAGCGAACATAAAGTTTCAGTATGCAACGGCGGCTTATTAATTAAAAGTTTTATCAAGCCTCTGCTTAATTCTTGTCTTTCGTGGAAAATATATATCGCGGAAATTTGTTCGCCTGTTTTGTCCAGTTTAACGAAGTATTATAATTTATCGTTGTATATGAAATATTACGTTACTAATAAATAAATATCTACTCATCCAATTTATATGTATCATACCTTTATTAATCCTAGAAACTTTATTTTTGTACGTTACAAATCCTAGAAACTTATAATTCTAGCAATAACTTATGTGCTATCTCACCATTCGTTACTCAATCAATCAAATCTCCAAGAACGGAAATAACCTTCAACAACGAAGAACCGAAAAGAACCATTTTTATACTCTACGAAAATACCGATATTTCAATCTCTTCGTACACTCTGCAGAAACTCGAACTTCAAAGAAAGTGCGAAGAAAGGGAATAGTCAGCGACATGGAAGAACCCGTTTATGCCTGAAGAATCCATCATTAGAGGAAATGGAAGACTTCCCCTGTCCAAAAAAGGGATCAGAAGTTAGAGCGGTACTCTCGGTTTTCGGAAAAAGATCAGACGACGATCCAGCGAAACGAAACGAAACGAAACGAAATGAAGAACAGCCATCCGCGGAGACAAGCGACGGAAGTTGAAATCGTAAATTTAAATTTAGAGAGAGGCTGGCGCGCGTCGTCGCCCCTTTTAACCCTCCTCGTTGCAAAATGCATCGTAGAGATTCAATTTCTAGCCGTTATTAAAAGGGAAAAAAAATTATCGTGATTGTATAAATTATAAAGTATAAAATATTGAATGCAGTATTGTATAAATTATAAAGTATAAAATATTGAATGCAATTATGTAATTGATACATGTAAGTTACATTATTATAATGTATTATAATAATACGTTAACATTACTATAATATACAATTTATATTACGTAATATTACAAAAACAATGTAAAACTTCAAAAAAAAAAAACATGTAAGAATAATACTAAAATAAAAATAGTTCTGAATTCTTTAACCGTGGTAATTGCATCCAAGCCTACAATCGTCCACTATAATTACTGCGTTTCCTGTTTCTTTCGCGTATTTCTAATCTATTCTTCGCTCTCCGCAAAGAAAGGAACGAAAAAAAAGTTCAATGTACGAATAAAAAATTCGATCGAAAGCTGCGAACAAAATTATAATTGAGGAAAACAATTGTTTCATGGTTACTAAACTTCCATGTTGGGATTAAGCATAAAAAGATACTGATTGTAAGCTTCATCTGTTACGTAAAAGACCAAGAGGGTTGGAAGAGTGTTTCTCAAACACTGTACTATATCAATACATTCCGTTTATATTACGAAATATTCAAAACACAACACAATAAATAAGAACGACGTATTTCGGACTGAAAAAGTAGAGAAAAAGCAGAACAAAACGGAAACTCCTTTCGAAACGATCCTCCTCCCACGATTTAACGGGTAACATTTTACAAGCGCGTTAACTAACTTGCACACCTTGTGGCGGTGACTGCGCTTCGAGAAATCGCGATTTAAAATTCAAAATGCAGCGCGGATTGACCGGGTTTTGTCGTAAATTGTCCCAGGCTTCCCCTCCTTTCCGACGGAAGAAAAAGTTGTTCGGATTTTTAAGCGGAACACGCGAGGGCCCGGGGGCCCTCCAATCGCCGGTCCTCATCGGATCGTCTCAATAAGGAGACGAATAGGCCCTGCTGTCCAGGCAAAGAAAGCGCCGTGCGATCGCCCTTTCTTCCCCTTCTTTTTCCTTCTCTTTCTCTCTCTCTCTCTCTCTTTCTTTTTTTTTCTCTTCTCGACTCGCGGGAATTTCGATTTCTTGCCGCGGGGACATCCTCGTGGCACACCGCACGCCGATTTTAGCGCAGATATCACCGCAGTTCTCGGCCACCGTTCACCGCGGTGGACGATTGTTGTCTCGTGACTCTCGTTCGATAGATCGATCCGAGAGGCTCGGCGATCGTTAATGGAAAAATGGAAAAATTGTCAAACGTCGATGTAAGTGGATTTGTCGTCGTACACCGAAACGAACGAAATTGAAAAATTGAAACGATCGGTTCGCACTTCGTTAGGTTTAGGTTAGGTACGCGAAACGAACGAATTGAAAAATTGAAACGACCGGTTCGCACTTCGTCTAGGTTAGGTACAAATTATTAGATTCAAATTATTATTAGATCGTTGCATATGGATTGGCAGATTAGAAATTGAGATTGTCGGATTAATGTAAATCGCTGGATCTGAATTATCGCCGGGTCGTTTTGCATACGAATTGCTCGACAGTGAAATGAAAAATTAAGCGAAGCGTACGTTATTGATTTGATTAAATTGTTGACTGATCGCTGCATATTAAATGACGGAACAGAAATTGAAATTACTTTTTTGTTTGTTAGTGTTAAATCGAGAGTGAATTTCAATGCGATTTAAGTGGATTTAAATCGCTGCATAGGAAAAACGGAGAGTTTCACAAGCGTGTGAAAATCATTTGAAATCTTCTAGTTGACAGGGCTGTTAAATAATATTTGTTATGAGATCATTTTCGGAGACTGATGTTGAATTCAACGTGTTCAGCGTTTTGTCTAATTTTATGAAATTCTAGTTATCAAATGTGAATTGTTAATCATATGATTGTCAATCTTTTACATATTAAGATAACAATCTTTATCAGTGTCTGTGAATTTGGATGACTTCTTTCATTTGATAAATTCATATTGCTAATTTTGATAAAGATCCTTCAAAGTTTTCATAAAAGTATTTTATATAAAGCGGCACTTCTTTCATTGAAGAAATTAATTACAAAATTGAAATTCTCCTAAAGAGCTTGCTAAAATTAATTAAAAAATTCGTCCAAAAAATTAACAACCGTTTGCATAAAATTCCTCTGAAAATCCTTCTAAAATTAATCAATTGATCCCCAAATTGAAAATGAAAAATTCTCCTCAAATGATCAAGATTAATCTCGAAACTGCTTATGTAAAATTTCAAATAAATTTAAAAAAACTTTAGAACCACCTGCGTGAAAGATTCTCACAAAAGTCTTTTCATAAGAATTTCCCCGTATTATAAAAAAAAAAGAAAAAGAACTATACAAAGAGATTGCACAAAAAATCATTGTCTACTATCGATTAATTTTAACGGATCCTAAAATTTAAATAAATCGAACGAAAATAACAACCGAGTCGTATTTTGCCAATAGCAAAGCACACGAATTACAGAGCGGAACGACGTGGAAAGAAAGAACGTCGGTGTTAATCCAAACGAGAGGTTCGAAAAGAGGCGTCGTGGCGCGGATAATTTTTATCGTCGACGGGTATTTAATCGGATCTCCGGCTCGAACGTGACGCTGCTCGCACGCGATATCGTTTCGTGTCCATGTTCGCGCGTTGTTTCGTTTCTTTTCTCTTTTTTTTCCTCTCCTTTTTCTCTTTCCCTACCATTCGTCGGTATTCCGCAACGGTACGCGAGAAACCGGAGAGTTCGACGAGGGGACCGGAAATTAATTGCTTGCACGGCAATCGATCCACTGATTATTTCGTTACGTCGTGCGGGAACGATTATTACCGCTGACGCGGAAAAGTCATCGGCCCCGATCGAATGTCCCCATGCTATTTCCACGCCTACGCGCTTCATTCCGCTTTTTTTTCTTTTCCTCTTTTTTTTTTTTTTGACTTTTCGAGTAATTTCCTGCGAATCTCAGCGCTATTCGATCGCCTCTGTTCGAGTTAAGTACGCGTTACGTCGCACGATATTGGTATTCTATTCAGAGTTAATTTCAATTTTTAGAAATGGAACTGGGAATTTGATGGAACTCGGACGATATTTCTATTTCTATTTAACACCAGATCTAACATGGTGACCACCGACGTGTAAGATTTGCAACAGAGAAATTAGAGACGCAAGAAGCCGAAAGAAATTTCTAATATAATTTACTAGAAATCACTCGGGCCTCTGAAAATACGCTGTCATAAATTTATAAAATTTCTATGGGGATTTTACATTACTGGCCATCTTTTCTTTTTTTTTTTTTTTTACCACTTTGGTGTCAACAATCAAGTCTAGTGTTAATAATAATAATTCTATTGACGTTATTTAATATTCTGTAGAATGGATGAACGTTTATGCAATATTTTAAATAGTATTATATTACTGATAATATACTTGATATTACCATTACTATTTATTATTTTAGTTTTGTAAACATAATTGACACGCAACACTGGTAGTTCATACGTACGTAATCACGTATTTTTATATGCATTTTATATTTAGTATTATTGTTCAGCAGAACGGCTAGATATTTATGTAACGCTATACTATTGATAATTTTTTTTTATTTCCATCTCGTTTTCTGTCTGATATCACTGTTACATTTCTGTTTCGTTTTTGCGAACGTAACCGAAGCGGAATCTCAACCCTCGCAACCCTTAACGTTTCAAATTTCACGCTAAACTTGAAGCTTTATTATTTAAAACTTCCGGAACGGAAGTATGCAAAGAATCGCAGCTCTGTGTGGAATTTGAACACGAATTTTGATATCTCACTGTTCAATAAATATGAGTTGTAAACATTGCAGTTGTAATAGCTAATATCTTACGTACATGATGTTACAATTACAACACCTAGTAAAACCTAGGTAAAATTATTCGAATATCCTGATACGGCACTAGCTAACTATTTATTATTTAACAGTTAATTCGAAGCTCGTCTAACTCACTAGTTGTTTGGTACTCTATCGATCATTTCTAGATCACGATAGTTGACTTTCTGGCGACTTCATTGCGGATAAACACGATTCGACAGCGTCCGACAGAGGCGAGGAAGTGAACGAGGTTAAAAATGTAGCGTGGACCACGTACTCGCTTGTCGCCGAGGAGGGCGAAAAATCGTTCCGCGCGAAGAAAAGGCCGATTTCGCGGAGATAAAAGGCCGGATCGTGCCAAGCGGAGAATCCAGAGCTGACCTACTTGCCACTTGCATTCTTCCATTGCACGCATACACACACACACACACACACACACACACACACACACATCGAGAGTGTGTATATCTCTCTGCTCGGTATATCGTTGCCGCAGGTACACGCACGCACGACACAGCGCGCTGTTCCAAGCACCGTTCCTGGTATTATCGCGTATCTCGCGTTTTACGATCGCCGCGACCAAAAAGTCTCTTTCAAGAAAACTGGAACTGAACGTACACGTACACGTACACACGCACAATCGAGAGAGAGAGAGAGAGAGAGAGAACTCGAGCTATTCCGATCGATAAGACGCGCGCCGTCCGTCGCTTTTCTTTTCTCTTTATGTAAACGAGGACGTTTTACTGCTCGCAATTTGTCCAGCGCCGTTTAGTCGATCTTCTCCATCGATTTCTATCGTTTCTTCGCTCCCTCTTCGCTCTCTGCGCGTGTTATCGACGACTAATTGGGAATATGCTTCCATACGTTTGAACTGCGCGCGTTCAGAGTTTACTCGGTCATTGCGAGAAGCAAATCGGAGTGCGAGAAACGAGCGTTTTGAATTTTTGGCGTTTGAACATTTCCCTGAGACTGATATTGACGAACGTTGTGATCAATAAATTGTGGATCTTTCAGCAGGATGCGTGAAATGTAAAAAAAAAAAAAATGTGTAAGACGGATTTACTGATGGCAGAAAATTTTGACTGACGCTTTTTATATTTTATATGTTAAAGTATGAATCTGTGTGGACATGTAGACGCGGACTAATTTCACGCCATTGAATAGTGTTCGATTGATATTATCCTTTGAAAGTTATATTAAAAAAATGGATCAAATTATTTCATATTGTACAATGTATCAAAAAAAATGTATACCATCGTATATTCTTTGAACGTGTCGTACTCTGTTATGTTATACTGAAAGAATGTATCAAATATTAAATTGTAATAAAAAAACATATCAATTAAAACATGTCGACACCATGTCGACTATATCATTAATATGAATCAATTTGATGTAATTTTTTTTTTTTAAATATGTTACATCATGTTACAAGTATGTTACATACACATACAATTACATCAATATACATTCAACAAATATATCATCAACATAACACACCGTATTCATTTCATCAACGAAAGCGAAATTTCAAAGCGAAAATATATCGAATATTTGACGTGACGCGAGAAATATTAAATATCGGTGAAACCAGGTGAACGAAATATAGGAGGTGGGAGTGGATCCTGCGAGAAGTTTCAACCAGGCAATCCGATTAACGTCACATCTGGCCAAAGAGAAGCGTGTGTTGGTGGCTTTCATAAATATATACGTATATATACACCTGGTGCTGCATAATCATAAATCTAATGGCGTGTCTTGTCCGTTCCATAAATGACGCCACTGGAATCCTCCGGGTGCAAAGACCCGAAGAGAAAGACGAAGAATTCCTGTCCGGGCTTCGATCGAACGCCACACGAATTTCGGGCCCGCGGAATCGACTTTCTAATCCTCGTGCCAACCTCCCACGCGTTCCTTGCGAAACGTCCTTCTCGCTCATTAGGACGACAGAGATCGGGATGATAGATTTTTCGCGTGTGTCGATGAATTTACTTGATATTCGAGACGTGAGATTCTGTAGACAGTCGTCTATCGACGATGGCTAGATCTGTGTCGTTGTCTCCAATTTTTGGATGCGTGCACAGAGAGTGAATTTACCACAGTCGTATGAAACTTCTTTTCAACGATCGTTGAGAAATCGAAAATAAGTTCTTTTACTAATGACGAATCGTATCATCTTCCATTACGGTCAAAATGTAGATTTCTCGACGTGAGACGATGAACAAAAAACTATGAAACTCTCCTACCTAAGTAAAAGATCAAATCTACGACTGAAAGGAAGATTCTACAAGATCAAACCCGTGAAGATCAAGCAACTTTTCTGAGAGCTAACTTCGAAACAATGAGAATCGCTGCTACCGGGATTTAAAAATCGTAAAAGCAATAAGAACAATAATAAAAGAAGATATTCATCATTAATCAACCGCTATTTCTTACTTTCAAGGGAAATTAACTGAAAAAATTGACTTATGGGATCGAGCGATCCTAAAAAGAAGTAGACTGATGAAACCATTCCATTGGATTAAATCTACGACAAAAACCGAACCAAGAAGAACCGAATCTACGTCGATCAAATGAAAGAGATGAATTCTATAAACATCACTACAAAATCCCTACCTACCTTGAAATTATCTAAAAGAAATACAAAACTACCTAAGAAAAAAATCCCACCAAGATCCCAAAGAAACACGCAGTGCGACAGGGGTTAGTTTTCCGGGCGGAAAATCCGTTTAAGGAACGATGCAAGAACCTTCTCTGGCGGAGAAAAGCTTCGCGATGAAACGTCACGTCAATGCGAGAATATAGTCAATGATCAGCTGATCCGCTTGGTGGCCAGTCGAGACGAGCGCGGCTTGCGACGAGAACCGATGCAAAACAGCTCGCGCGGGTGAGAAGACGTGACGAAGTATAGAGAGACAGAGACAGAGAGAGAGAGAGAGTGCAGAGGAGGGAAAAGAAAAGCTGGAAACGAGGCTGATGCCTGCAGGGACTGGACAGCTGGCGACTGGAATGTGGGTTAGGCTCCCCATAGGTGGGCCGCTCTAATTATGAATTAATTCCTGAATAACGGTCGGAACCCGCGCGACACGATGAAAACGCGATCCCGGAGAACCGGTCGCAAACACCGTCCGTCTCGAGGACTCGATACTGTCTCCACCGTTCTCCGCTCGCTTCTTCCTGTTTCGCTGTCACTTCCTCTCGTCCCTCGTGAACGAGTAGCGTTTTGAAGAAAGAAACATTCGTGGCATCGTTCTTCTCTTCCGAAGAGACTCAGAGATTTGATCTTCGTGATTTTTTTTTGTCGATCGTCGAGAATTTGTCAACTTGTGATTCTGTGGCTCGTAAACACTGGATTTCCCATGTAGATTGAGCCGATAGAGAAATGAATAATTCTGTTCCTTTGAGATCACAGAGAGGTATATGCATTAAGCATATTATTAATTCGGAGATTCTCAATTTGAAAGATTGGAAATTTGAACGATTATTAAACGTGAACTTCCCTTCTTGAACGCAAGATTCAACGCTTCTTCAACGCTTATTCTACAAAAAGAATGACAACGATTTCCTATCGCGGAATAAAATTCTAGAATAAAGTCAACAAATGAATAACAAATTTATTTTAAAACGGCACAGAATTCATTTCTACATCTTCAGTGATTAAATTAGAATAAAACAAGCGATATAGGACAGAGAAAAACATAGCAAACAAAAGACTGCTTTACAGTCAGTTCTATCATTTTTCCTCGACTATTGAATATAATCTATAAAGTTCAGTCAACAAATAATAGAATTTTACTAAATGTGGATATTATAATTATTCAGCAACTGTTTTCTAGAAAATAGTTTGGAACTTCGATATCTAACCCTCGATTTTTTTTTAACACTGATCTCTGATGCAAAAATATTTAAAGAACGAGAATCCGAAGTACCTCCTTTATATCTTAAATAAAAATGAATAAAAATGGATAAAAAAAGAAAGACAGATCGTCTATTTACTGTTTACTTCATTACAGAATTACAATTACTTCAATCTTTCGAAATTATTAGAATTCTGAAACAAGATTCTAGAACAACTTGAAGCAACGAAAAGAGATAACACGTTACGTTACAAAATGTTGGGGAGGAAAAAAAGAAAAAGGAATTTAGAAATGTAAACGTGAAAGAAAAAGTTGCAAGTGAAAATGTTTCATTGACGCAACATCAATTCCTACCGAGTTAATATCCAGAGACAAGCAATACAGTTCAATGGATCACACGTCTACACACATTGACGTCCAGAGTGAGAAGAAGAAACTATACTTACATGTAATTACGACATAATAATCGTCTAATAGTAACCGTACGTGTCGCAACTAGGCTGCTATGTCTCCATATTCCAACGGCAAGAAACTAGAGTATAAAGATCAGTTTCTGTTGAATACAAATGTACAAATGTACATAACCGTGAAAGAATGTTAGTATGAAGTTCCCTGCGAGAAGCGTTGGCAAATCTTGACCTGCTCTTTTTACATTTTACTTAAACGAAATTAGCAGCCGGAAGAAGAAAAACAAATACGTCCATTAAGAAGTACGAAGCTGCTTTTATCAGTTCTATAATTTCTACGCCATTTTAATTTTTTTTTTTTTTTGTCAGACGCGAGTTACGTAACGCCTGCTCTTTCACACTTCGATATTATATTTTCGAAAAACTCGATTTGCTAAATTTATTTACATCGTCGTCGACGAAATAAAATAATACAAAAACGGTCGCATTAGAATTTTTTTCAAAAGAAACGAGGCAAAAGACTATAGAAAGAGAAACAACGTACGCGTGAAAAATATGTCTTTCAAGTATAGTAATAAACGTCATCGAAGATCTGGAGCACTCTGTTAAATTTGTATTAAAAACAAACTATAAATAGTCATAGTTTGTAAATAAATATCAGTGTCTTTAGTATCTTTTCTGCTTCATCCAATATCCCAAATATTCACTATGCAAAGTAATTACTAGAAGTAAATTACTGTGCATTTTCATGCATTCGTAGAATACTTAAAAATATGAAATTCCACGAAAAACACACATAATATAAAAAAAAAACATGTAAAATGTCCAAGGTATAGTGTTTCTCATAACATTTGCTACGTGAAACAATTTTTAAATTACACTTTCAAAAATACGAATTCGCATAAATATTCGCGATCTATATATGTACCATCTAATAAATAAACAATAGAAATCTATCAACGAAACTACTAAATTTACTTCAATTGAAAACCTTCCTTGTTTTTTTGTTTCTTTTTTTCTAATTTCAGTTAATTAATTCGTAAACCGAACACCGTGGCTGACCGTTAACATCTGTTTCAAGAATCTCGCGACACGGATTGCCCAAAATGTCCCCCCCCCCCCCGTTATCTCTCAGCCTCGCTGGGGAACTTCCCTCTTTAGATTAGTCTTCGAAACCCAGAGACCCAGAGCTGCAGCTTTGCGAGCATAGAGAACCAGAGAACCAAGCTCGTTATCGGCTCTTATCAGTCGGCTTAATTGCGCGGTGTAAAATCGTGCGAGGAACCGACCGAGTTCCTCCGATCTCTCACTCTCCTTCTCCTCTATACAGGGTGAGTTTAACACTAGAACTACCACACCAGTCAAAATGACTGGTTTTACAATTTTATTTTAAAATTTCTATTTCACGTTACAATTTTTTCCCCGCAATGATGCAATGACTTTTACAGTGTATAACTAAAGAAGTAATATAATGAATTTTATTTTATTTTTATTTATTAGAAATCAAGATAATTTTGGTAGAAATAACTTCGTCTTAACTGTCGGTAGTTCTAGTGTTAAACGTCGCACCTTGTGTAAACACGAATTTCCTTCTCGTCAAGAAACGTCAATTTCCTTTTTTTTTTTTATTTACAGAAATAAATTTATAGAAGAGAAATTGTAGAATGGATTTTACAGGTATGTAAATTCTTCTGCGAAATTACATTATTTTATACTCTTGTGGAAAATCGTGAAGTGTCTTCGGAATTTTTTTAAATATTTCACCGAGATCCTTGAGAAAGAACAGTTCGAGCCAAGTTAGCCAGTAAATCCTCGACGATTTGAAGTTGAGTAAATCGAGTTTGACGATTTTGATTTAAGGAGAGAAAAGATTTTTCTTTGTACACTTTGTTTCTCTTTTTCTTTCTTGCTTTGTTTCGTAATGTTTCCCGATGGCTTATTTAAGCGAGACTACGATAGTACAGTGAGTAGACAAAGTCTAGAATATAATTATAGCTTGATGGTCTTAACAACTGCATAGAACGTGAGTCTCTCCGCAAGATAAAATCGCAAAATTATAGCATCCATGACTTAATTAATTTTTTTGTCGTTTCGAGAGTCAGCAGGGAGCTGCGCGACTTGACACAACAATTTTTAGATCAAAAAACGCCTAAATTAACCCTAACAACTCTTTTGTGAGAAAAAGATACGAAATTCTAATTCGATGTACGAATGATGCCACTCCCTGCAATAATTTCAACTCTTACAATTAAATAAATTTCAATGAATTCAGCGTTGAAAAATGCAATCTTTTCCTCCATAATTTTCCTCCTCTGTGTTCAATGAGAAAACAGATTTACAATCCGGTTTAATAATATAGATTATAATAGATTCACCTCGAATAGAAAGAGGCGGTGTTATTCACCGGAAGGTGTCGTCTCGAATGGAAGGATTTCGAGGGAGAGCCAGCCACAGGGTGGATATATCCTGTCGTCGTTGGAGGATCGGCCGGGAGAAACACGCGAGCAAACCGTCTTCAATCGCCATGCTAGCCAGCGAGTGATGAATGATTTCTTTCACTGAAGAAACGCGGCATCCACTCGTCCCGAGCGATCATCGTGACAAACGATCGCGAACCGCGGCACGAACACGCTCCTCCTCCTTCGCGTAATTAGACGTCGCGCGACGCGATTTCTGCCGCGAATCAGGGAAACGAGCGAATTACATCGAGATGGACGATCGTCCGTGCAATGGTTGCTCAACTCACTGTACTCGAGCTATGACATTGGTAGATAGAGTTAATGACGAAAGTAAGTTATGCAAAGTATTTTGAAATTAATAACTTGACAATTTTGCTTGACAGATCAGTTTCTTAAATTATGTTTCGATTCTATGTGACTCTGCGCGACTGAATTTCTGAAGTACCTACGTGATTAATTAAATGTGAAAGTCATTCTGAATTCTCGCGAAAATTTCGTAGTTGGTGTAATTCTCTAACACCGTAAAATTACAGGAAGAATTGAGAAATTTTTATGCCTCTCTCTCCCAAAAGAGGAAAAAAAGAAAATTCAATCTATGAATTTTAACTATGGATTTAGAAACATTTCAATCGATTGTCATTCTAATTGATTGCCAAGCTTCCAATATTAATCGATTGATGCCATGTGATCGATGAAAATTGTTAAACTGACCTGATCTGGATTTATCGCGGGGGATCTTAATTAAATTGTAAGCAATATTATAAACTATCGCCGCTGGCTTCGTAACTGCGTTATTGATACGCATTTCACAAAAGTTGTATGGAAAATATTCTGCGTTTCGTATCCAGTGCCGATAAAACGGCATTCCAATCTCATTAACATACGAGATCAATTTTTCTACTATGTGTGGCGTGTACACTCTCATTCAGAAGTTTAGAATAGTTGAAACATTGCTGTCTAAGCGAAGCGAATTTCTTTTTGTACAATTTTAAGAGAAACAAGAATATTCAGCTATTTACTTTAATTTCATCGTTACCTAAGTAACAGATATAATTCAATGCACGTTTAAAATGTGAAAATATTCGAAACTGTGCCGTAACTATCGATGATTTTGTGTTTATTTCAACATTTATCTTCAGTTTATCGAGTTATTGTTCTTGCTAATGAAAATCAGAAATTTGAACTATTGCCTGTTCTCTGAACGAATAATATAATATAATTACAGATTATATTAATTTAACATAATTAACACAATCATATCGTAATAAATATATTTTACAATTTACAGAGAAGTAAAAAATATTGTGATCGTATGTTTCAATTCTAAGTACAATTAATTACTAAAACTCCTAAATTCTAAAACACCGTCTAACATTATAAACGAAATATTAATTTATTTAAAGAAGTAATTATTTCTTTCCAGGTCCTAACATGCGTTCTAACAAACTTCCTAATAACTCCAAACTCGCTCGAGGCTCGCTATTTCACTAATTGTAAGTATTAATATAATATTCGATAAATAAATATTCAAGTAAGCTAGTAAGCTAGTAAGCTAGTAAGACCTAAGAGAAATCATTATTTGCGTTCAAAGCCTATACTCTGAAATTTCTATCAGGATTGTACACTTCGCGAGTGATTTGACTTCGACATTGCTATAACGACGCTCGATAAATGTTTTACTTCTCCTTAGATTCCTCGCAACAACTTTATTTTTAGATACGAAATTCCTACATTTCTGACGATAAAATAAACAAGTCTTACATTACTTTGTCTTACATGGAACAAGTTTTTTAAAAAAGGAGAGAACTGTGACAGCAACGAAAGAAGATCGACCGCTGTATCGATTAAATTCGGTGATTAAATTATAGTTGCTTGACTCTTTTAGTGTTTAGTTTAGCCTATAATAGACACTACAATAATTACGTTCAAATATATTAAATACACTTCAAATGAGACTAACTAATCTAATTTCGATCTCTAATCTTATCTTAGTCAACCGTATACAGCACTAATTATACACACTTTAAAATATATAATAAATAGTAATTTAAGTACTTTAGTCGTACTTCAGTGAAAATATATAGAAATAATAAATAATGCTGATTAGAAATAAGGAAGGAATAATTTGAAGGCAGATAAAAATTTTATCTTGCAGAGACATCCAATTGTAAATGACTTTGAGTTGGCTGGAGAATATCAGAGCGATGCTTCTGGCCATATTCTAAAAGTTTCAACAAGTTTCATTTCACGTTCAATATTAAGTATCAATATACAAATACACAGAGAATTCGAATGATATATAGATATACACCATATTTCAATTTCAATTCAAGTGGTCGTTTAAGTTCGGTTATTGCAAGAAATAAAGAGAAACATTCAATTATGAAAGTTAAAAATGTTAGAAAAGCACTAATTTATTAAATTGCACCAACTATCCAAATATTTATAGACGATAGTGTATATAAAGACAAAGAAATATATTAATACATAAAACGTATCAAACACATAGACAAAAACATGCACAAGTGCGCACGGAGTCATTTCTTTAGAAGGAACAAAGAAAAATATAGAAATTAAAAGTTTCAATTGAATCTCTGTTTAATCGAGCGAATCAAGTATGAAAATCTGCCGCGCCCGTATAAGATCGGCAAAATATTTTACACACAGCATATGTAAGACGAATAACCTGCGGTTGAACTATAGAAATCCCCTCTACATCGAAAACGCTATTCCTCCACGTCGAAAATGACAAATTCTACACAAATTGAAATTTGTTCTTTTCTTTTAATGTCTCCAAGTACTCGATATATCGCATCTGTTGCGTCTGATACGTAATATTGGTCTCTGTCTAACAATAAGGCAGCATAGCGTCAGATTTTTCATTTCGACCTCGCTGCAAGACAGAGGTGGTTCGTTCACGGTGGAGTATGAAACATTTCGCGACCTTTTTTGCGAAATTTAGCGAACACGCGGATGGTTAATAATCGGCGGGGAATATCGCGTAGGCCGTAGATCTTGTTTCGTTCCTTTCCATTTCGTTCGCTGACCGAAAGGATCCCGAAGGGATTCTTGCCTCGGGAAGGACAGAAATATGCGTGGCACGACCACGCACGTCTGCCGAGGCTGAAGCTGAAGAAGGAGAGGGAAACCGGCCACGGCGGAGGGAGGCAGAAGAGCAAAGTCACCGATTTAAATTGAAGTCGGGGAACACCCGCGAGGGAGAAACATTCGCTGGCCTATCGGGTTTAATAACACCCGGCACCGACTCTATCTGAAATTACGGATGGTGCTCCGATCTTCGACTCTCTCTCTCTCTCTCTCTCTCTTACTCTTTTTTTATCGTTTCTCTTCGTCCGAGTCTGTTCAAAGATCGGAGTGATATACTACGTACGTACGTAGTGATATACTACTTACGTACGTACGTCTGGCGTGGAGATTCTTTTTTGAGAAAACAAAGTAGCGCGAACTACTTCTTTTTCTTTTTGTTGTTGTTGTTATCTTGGAATATTAATTTTGCTTTATTCTTTTTTTTTTTGTTGTTGTTATTACTTTGAGAGACTAGAAAAGACTTCCGAACGTTGCTAAAATTATTGAAAGTTTTAGTATTAAAATCAAAAATGTGTTTATTTTTCGAAATGTATAATACGTTGTTTTATTTGGAACTTTAATAAGGAAACTGATTAAGTATGTCTAATAGGAAGACATCGTAACTATGTCGGATTATCGGTACGATACTTCAATAAGGATCAAATTCTCGGAGGATTAAAGTTTGAGGGAATTTATAGAGCTATTTGGTTTTCAAAGAAACATTATAAATTGTAATTTAGGAATGTTTTTACGGAGAACGATTTCTTACTGTTTTTAAAGATTAACATTTTGAGTTAATAATTCATTTACTCATTTTCTGAATTTCTGAACAAAGGAGTGTAATTTGTAATAATTTCGATGATTTTTCTTGTCTCTTTTAAAAATTAGCATTCAGAGTTTATGTAAATGGCTTCAATTTTTCTGAATAAACTGCACGAGCATCTATTCAGTCTATAATCTAAATTGGAGCTGAATATTCTTTTTAAGAAAACGCGTGGATAATGACCAAAATTGAACATTTTGAATAATTTTACATGTAATATATATCAGCAAAAATAGCGAGAAGATGTACAACGAAAAGTGAATCATATTTATAATAGTGAATTTGACATTTCAAAATGAGAATTGAAGTATATTAAAGAACAACGATTGACTGAAACACAAATTGAGTACAATATCTTTTTGTCGCAATATAATTTTGTTCAAGATTGGATCGACAGAAAAACGTATTCATCTAATATCCATTTTCAGACAGTAGAAAGAAATCAAAATACAAAAATTAAAATAAAATCAGGAATATCAAGAAGAGCCGAAACAATTGTAGAAAAATTAAGAAAAATCAGACTGAAGTTAAACAAAAAAATTGAGAATCAAAATTGTACTAGAAGAAATTGAAAGCCGGAATAAAATTGGAGAAAATTGCGAACGAAAACCACAGAGAGAGAGAAATTAGAAGCGCTATTGAGAGTCGAAGCAACGTTTGGAAAAATTCAAAAATTCAAAGAAAAATCTTTCTAAATCCACCGAGAATGAGAAATGACAAAAGCAGGAAGTTAACGAATTGACGGAGATTCAGTGTCAGTGAAAATTAGTCGTTATTTTCGTAAAAATTTGCATTCGCGGGATCAACAATGTTTCCTCTCCATATTTATAAGCTCCACGTGCTACTGAATTCTCGCTTCGACGATAATTGAAAAGCTGCTAAATTAGCTATTAATTCCTACCGATCTAATTTATGCGAAACGAGCCATAACTATTCATAGAGAGAGCCCGGCGATATTCCATTACAGACTGGCAGAAAACTACAATCCTGTATTCTTTTCTTCTTTTTTCTTCTTCTCTCTCCTTCTCTCTTTCTCTCACTCTGGTTCTCGTTCTTTTCGATATTACACGCGTGCGTTTTGCTCGCGCGAAATTTACATATACGCGTCGTAACAATCATCGAACGCAACGTGGAACAAACGAAACACGAATCGAAAAGGAAATCCTTTCGCTCGTTGAATTAATCGCTCTGCACGACAATGAACATAGACGTTCGTCATAAAATCAACGATTTTATTCATTATTTGGATTAATTTTTGTGCCTCTTTTTTCATCTCAATACTGCGACTATGAAAGAAAATTTCAAGATTTGGTTCAATATATTTAGTTCATCCATCAATTTCCATGAAATAAGAAAATATAAAAGAAACTGACACAATGGTGAACATAATGAATATAATGTTCTTTTTCTTATTATTTTAACACTGTGTGATTATAAAAGAGAATAATTTCAAGGTATAATATATTCTTTCATCAGTATTCATCTAGAGTCCACAATTTCCACCAATCATGGAATTTTACGAAACATAAACAGATTCATCATAAAATTACGATTTTTCTTCTTCTTTCCTTCTCTACGCTATGAGTGTGAAAGGAAACTTGAAGATTTAGTTTCGTATATATATATTTTGTTATCGACGCGGTTACGATAGACATAATGTTACAATTATTGTAACGATTTCGTTCGTGATTTTCTGGAATTGTTGTTCACGGTTTCATTTAACATAATAATAATTTCGTATTGCCTACGGTGCAATAAATTTCAAAACGAAAATTCACACACGTTCTCGGAGTAGATGCAGACGTCCCTGTTTCTCAGCGCACGCGATTCCCTCTGGACTTGCAATCCATGCTAATCAACCGAAGAATCCACGAATATAAAGAGTCACCTAATAGAGTACGAACGCGGCGCGACGGTGGCAAACGGCTAGAAAACGACGAAGAGGAAAGCAATCTTCTTCTCGAGCTTGCACCCTGGACAACAACAACAGGACCACGACACGAGACGCTCGTGTTCACCATCGCGTGGAGAGGAATATCACGAAGAAGAATAGACGCGACGCCGACACACGCGGCCCGTCATTAGTCATTCGAAATTCTTCTGTCTTCGCTTTTTAATTCGTGCGTTCGAGATCGGGGCCCCGGCGGTGAAAAATCAAACAGAGAGAGAGAAGAGTAACAACCACCGCGTAACGACAAAGATGGAATTGAAGCGTAGACTGAAAGACAGAAGAGGAAGAAGAAGAAATGGAAGAATGGTTGCAAAGGAAGGTGAAGAAGCGCACGAGGGAGAGGGGGAATGAGAGAAAATCACGCGTGGTTCGTCATAAGAGGAATTCCTTTAGCGATACTGGACCCTCCAACTCTTCTTCTTCTTCTTCTTCTTCTTCTTCTTCTTCTTCTTCTTCTTCTTCTTCTTCCCTTGTCCCCTCGCGTCCCTTCTGGCCCAGAGATCCCGTGCTTTTTTACTGGTTTATGGGATTTTTTTCACGCGGACCGCCGAGTCGTACATCAGAGAAGGCTGACTGAGGTCTTTCTCTCCTTCGGATTTCTCTCTTGCGCCGCGTGTACGCGCGTTCCTTTCTTTCTTTCTTTCTTTCTTCTGGGAGTGCGCGTTTCGTTTTCTCCTCTCCTCTCGGTGGTTTTCTCTCTGTTTCTTTCTGCCTTGCGATCGCGGTTGAAGGGTCGTGCGCGTGTTGTTCCACCGCGATGGAGCAAGAAAGAGGAAACGAAGAATAAAAAAAAAAAAAGAAAAAAGAGCAAATGCCAGCCGCCATAAAAACAACTGAAAGTATTAAAAACTTTCGGCCTTTTACTGCCCGAGCTGCCTTCCACCGGAGAAGGTATATACGGTTCGGATGATATACGAATGAGAGAACCGAAGAAAAGAACGACAGTCTCTCTCTCTCTCTTTTTCTCTTACTTTCTTTCTGATCCTCTTTCCATCGGATTTCGTCGATGGTTTGGTCGATCAATGATAATTGAATAATTGTTTGGTAATGCTGCAGCCAGCAGCTGGCTACAGCTGCTATTCATACTCTTTGTTTCTCGATTTTCTAATAAATATTTCTGTTCTCGCTTTTAGCGATTGATTTTTGAACAGGAGGACGAGGAGTTCTATGAAAGCACCTCGCTCTCTTTTCAGTGTTTTTCACTTATTTCTCGGTGAAAGAGAATTGTGTGACAAATTTTCAACATTTTCTCGAGAAATTTTATACGAGCAAGTCTCGATTTATTTTCCCATCTTCGATCCATGATTTTTGAACAGCTCATGGACCTCCAAATCTTCATTCATCTCTGTTTTCTTTTTCTTCTTGTACTATTTCGTAATGTGAAAATTGTTCTTTATCACTGATACGTAATATCAAGTAAGAATAATTGAATCTGATGTTTAATCGGCATTTGTAATAGCGCGACAAATGTATGCAACATGTGAGATCTTACACGGTACTCGTATACATTAATCCATTGAAAGGTCAAATAATTATTTATTATAATGTTGCAAGTACTTCAATTTTTTGAAATTTCGTGAAACTATAGAATTTAGATCAACGACACGACGACGGGAAAATATTGCGGCGAATCATTGTAGAAACTGTGGATTTTATTGGAAAATAGAACGTTTTTAACAACGAACTGCAAACGAAACATTATATTAATGCAACGTCGGTCTTTCTCAATCGACTTAAATCGCCAAATTGTGTTTTCTTTAATTAAATAATTTGATTCCAACGATCTTTCTCTGTCGCTATTGTTTTCATTTATTTTCGGAAATTTCATAAAATCCGAAAGAATTGAAATGTTCGCGAACAATTTATTGGTCAGTTCGAAGAGAACGAAATTTCATTTCTCGTCAAGGAAAGATTGGAATTTATCAGAAAATAATGTCGATAATAAAATGCAAGGGAAACGAACGCGCGATGAAATGCATTATATATCGGGATTATATCGTAATACCCGAAAAACGGGGCGCTTAATTCAATTTTATAGTTTACGAGCAAGAAGTTTCGGTCCAATTTACGAAACACGCGATCCAGAACACGTAGAGAAGCGCGTTTCTTCGATGAAAAAAGAACCAAAACTGTCTGAGAACGCGTTTTAGATTCAGGAGCGAATTCACTTCCACACGCAACCGGACTCGCTGACATACTTTCATCTTTTTCTTATAAAAAGAAAAACACACACTGTGAAAAACAATTGACATAGTATTTCAACTGCGAATTCGATTGATTTCGGAGTGGACAGAAATAATCTGCGTGTGAAAATAAGTGAAACATACGTCTCGTTTCTATGGAAACAAACTTCGAGATTTAATTCAGTTGAAATTCAGTTGAATAAATTTTTTAATTGTATTCTCTAGATGACGTGGAATTCTTTATGAAAGAACCGTATTCTCTTTTCAGTGTTTTTCACTTATTTTCCGGTGAAAGAAATTATTGTGCGACAAATGTTTTCAGCTTTCATTTCCTCGAGAACGAAGAGATCTTTAAACGAACAAGTCTCGATTTATCTTCCCATCTTCGATTCGATTATATAACGCCAGTTAATACTGTGCACGGATTTTAATCATCTCGAAACGTCCCAAATCCGATCATTTCCTGCGAAAAAAAATCGTGAAATACGGAGGAAAAATTGACGTTAACTTCGGTGGCTCGTAGTAGCGAATATTTCAAAGAACGAAGACAGACAGACAGATAGAGAGAGAGAGAGAGAGAGAGAGAGAGAGGAACAAAAAACATAGAAAAAAAGCAAGACAAGGGATGGAGAGGCTGCGCCTCGTAAAATTATCGTACTTTAATAAAACGTGTCGTGCAAAACGCGAGGATAACGAGAAAATATAGGGTTCGAAAGACTCGTGAAATTTATAGAGCGATCGCCAGAACCGCGCGCGCGCACGTGAGAGAGAGAGAAAGAGAGTCGCTTTTTGGGATGGTTGGTGAGCGGGTTTAGTTCGGCGGCACAATAAGATGCCGAATAAATCAACGGAATACCGTGAGTATCGAGCTTCGCGGGTCGGTGGTTTACGATCGAACGTGATCGTCGAACCTTGAATTCGAGCGTCGAGCTCGAAAAAGAAATGAAAAGAGAAAGAAAAAGGACTGGAGAACGAGTTTTACAATTTCCCCCATTTCCTCGCTGGTTGATATAGCTCGCCTTCACATCGAAGTGTGTGTGAAGTGTCGTTTAACGTGTTGTTTAACAATGGAACCACCAAGAGTGCTAAAAACGATTTTTTCGTAGGAATTTTACGTGTTTGTAACAGTAAAATTTCTAGATACTTGAATGATCTTTAATTGAACATACAAATAAAAGATTTACAAGTGTTCTTTGTTACATTGCAAATCGATAGTTCCAGTGTCGAAGTTCGATGACGCAGATTTTTTTCTGGCATCGACTGCAATTAAAAGACTGCAAATTTTGTGCAAAATCATACTCTTGGGAATATAATTAAAAAACTCGAACCAGGGTAAAAAAATTGTTCTTCGTTCCAGTTAATATAAAAGGCACTACACTTTGAATATTTTACGTTCCTTTCGTATTACGAGCGTTTATTTTGTATCTTCAAATTTCCCACAAATGCATAAAACTTTACAGTCTACCGATTATCAAATAACAGATTTGCAAGAATACAAAAATAATGTGATTTCTTCTTCGCTGTAATTCGTGATAAAATTGCTTGAACTAGATGAAAATGTCTTTAATACAATTTAGAACGAAATTCACTTCAACCTTCCCTAAGCGTTAAATTTTTACCAAATTTGAAGTTCGTGTAAGAAAATCATACGAATATTTTCACTGTAGATTGATATTAGAATACTAAAGTATTTTTATTAAATGAATTTTCTCAATACTTGATTTATAATAAACTTCTTCTTTAATTAATTATAATATCCACGGAGTTCGAAATTTATTCTCAATATCGATTGTTGCAATACATCAAATTTAGATTCAGATATCTTGAAAGAAAGGGTTAAAGACACTCTCCATTCTGTCCAGCAGCAACTTTTCATTCATAAATTACATTCACAAAGAAACAGCTTCGTTCAAAGACATTCTGAATTCTGTGATGCGTGCGTGAAATTCTACAAGAGAGTTCTAATCGTTAATTGTTACAAATCCGAAACAAAACAAAACCAAGTTCACAGGAAGAAAAATAGTATTTAACGATGTGGAAATTACCACGATCGAATCTACAACATATACCGAAGAAACTACGTGCGATTGAAGCTCGATTGCATAAAACGGCGTTCTATATGCACCAATCGGGTAATAAATATTTCATCAGACGTACACTGCAAAACGACCACGAATTTATTAGATGATTTTCACACACCGATGACGTTCGAAATAAAACGATCGTTTTCATATAAAATAGGTTAACAAGTATGTTAATGGAGGTTTTCCTCCCCGTTCTAAATCATTTGCTTCTCCTCTTTTTCTTTCATTTAGAAATCGTTAAGATCGACGTCTTTATTATTTTTCAACGAATGACAAAACGAAGCTTGGTTTAAAAAATGGATTACATATCTCTGTTATCGGTTGCCTTGATACGATTTTCCAAGATTCGATGAATGTAAAACCTATGCAAAACTAAAGAAAAATATCTGATGTCAGGATTGTTTTTAATCGTCACAGGAGATTTAGTAAATTTATTCTTACCTTTCAACTTTCCTTATTATCAATAAATAAAATTTAGTTATTTAATACACACGTACGTAATTGACACGATCGTCGTGAAACATCATTAATCATACGATTTCATAAATTTAATTTACGCAAAAATATATAAAAAAAAACAATGTTCTGAGATTTTAATGTTAAACGAGTTTCAAAGCAACTCTCTAAAAGGCAAAAGAAAATATGAACAAGAGTCTAGTTGTTCGATGGAAATTTTTAATTGTACCACGGGATTAATTCAGTTTTTAATGAGTAAGAAGCACTAGTAATTCGACCTCGACGTTAAATGCACTCTAAATCACTTAGATTGCCAATAATACGTAGACAGTGAACACTACCAGTTTTTTCGATCAAATAAAAATTCAAATGTAAAAACTATTTCTTTAAACAGGGGGGGGGGGGAGAAGTCGCACTTAAAATTTAATTGTCGATAGAAACTTTTAATTGGATAATGGTAATTCGAAAAAGGCTCGTTCTGTTCTTCTAAATTTTCAAATCGCCAGTGATATTCCACTGTCAAATGTAATTCTTGAATTGAACTATATATGGCGAATATTGAAAATTTGGAGAAATCTTTCGCTTGCACGAAAGATTTCCGCTTGCACAATGGAAATTTTTGATCTTAAGTGAATAGAAATAGTCGTAGGAAAATGTTGTCGTACTGAAACTTTTCCAGCTTCTAAATCTGGACTGATCCTGACATCATGTCGAGCTCAGAGTCATTCGAAGAAAGGAAAAATTAAAGGAAGAAAAGAAAATACACGAATAGATCTCGGTTGTTGGACGGGGATTTTTAATCGTAGCGCAAGGCCAGCGTAATGTCGAGTGAATAAAATATGAAAGACTTCTCTAGTTTTTAAATTTAAACTATTTTAAATTTAAACCTAACTTATTCCCAAAAATCTCAACTCTCTCTCTCAAAAAAAGAAAAAAGAAAACGTGTCCTTTAAACGAAACCTAATTTAATCTACCCATTGAACGAAAACAAAAATACTTGAATACATTTTAGTAAAAACGAAGACGTTTAGAGAGCTGAAAGAAGAAATGAAAACACATATTCCAAATCTCGATTTTTAATCAAGACTAGCCTAATCTTAACCGAGTGAAAGGAAGTAACAACACGGCAACACTTCTCTCCGACCTTTTAAATCAGAACTTGAAAAATCGACAATTCGAAGAATCTCAATTCGCTAAAGCTGAAGAAAGAAATCTGCCTTTTGAACGAAATCTAAATTAATCTACCTTTCGAACGAAAACCAAAAGAAAAAAAAAGAAAAAAAAAGAAAAAAAAGTAAAAAGAAAAAAAAACACGCACCTAAATACCGGATAACTGGATGGAAATTTTTAATCGCCGCGCGAGATCAGCCAGTTCAAACAGTCGCTAATTTGCGCGGGCAGATTACGCGCGAAACGGTGCTTGATAACTAAACAACTTTAAAGCGCGCGAGGAAAGGAAGAAGGAAGAGCGGAAGAAAATCCCGCTGGTGTCGGCTGGTTGCAGAGAAATAAAGATAGAGACGGTAGCACGAAGCGGTATCCAGAGGTATCACGACGAGTTCATGATTCCACTCTAATCTCTGCAAAGCGAACGTTCGACTGCACGCGAGAGAGAAAGAGAGAGAGAGAGAGAGAGAAAGAGAGTTAGTTTTCGGTGCCCCCGGAGGGCACCACGGCCACGTTGTACCGCACTGAGAGGGCCGCGGCAGCAGTAAATCTTGCGGACAAACAATCATAATTTTCGAAGAGCTAACAAAAAGCAAGAGACTCTTTAAAGGGAGCCGATGCCAGCCAACATGAAATGCGGCCGCCTCCGCGCCTCCAATTGTTTCGAGGTTTTCTTTCCCTCCCCCTCGTTCGCCAAGCCACCGCAGCCACTCTCCTCTCTCCCTTCCTCTTTTTCTTTCCTCGTCGTTTCCTCTCCTCCTTACCACCGGATCCGCGTGTATCAACAAGTGCGCACGGGTCTCTCTTTTTTCTCTCTCTCTCTCTCTCTTTGCTTCGTTTACCCCTTCGGATTTCTTCATTTCTTCCCTTTTATCTGGTCGATTGAACTACTTTTCTCCCCTCCCTCTCCCCTATTGTCTTTTTAGATCATTTTCTTTGCCTTCTTTGCCGTCTTTTTTCGGTGATTTCTCGTCTCTGTCTTTTTCTCTTTTCTTTTTTCGAGAACATTGGTCAAACAAGTTTGAACAGCGCAACAAGACTATACTGTGTAACTATTCTATGTATCGAACGTGCCTGTTGAAAATTTTTATTTCCACAAGTTCTTCCGTGCAATTCATTTTAACATTAGGAGCGCACAAATAGAAACGCTAATACGGACGATCACCCTGTTACGACTGTTACTGGTTAACAGCGGAACTAAAAGATCATCGAAATGACCAATTTATAAGTTTCGTTCCGAAATTGTTAGAACAACGTATTTCTGGAAGTTTAAACGATCTTTCGACACACGTGTAATTTATCGTATCATAAAATGCTTCTCCATTTTCTGATGGAATGATTTTATGCTTTAGTCGTCGGTAGTTTTCATCAGTTGAGCCAACTGATGAATTTCAACGCAAGAGGCGAACGCATCTGACAGGCGAATCCAAACGAGAGGCAAACGTCACGCGAATTTTTCCTGCGTTTTTCAGCTAAACGCTTCGCCATCGGTGTGCACACGTTCGGTTTCGCTCGCAGGATCGATCGAGGCTACGCGAGAACAGAGAAACGAACGTTAAACGTCGATCGAACCCGGCACATAAGCGAAACTTTCCAAACACCACCTGTTTCTGCCTCATTCCTTATCCTTCTCTCCGTTAGAGAACGAAGGCAAATTACAAGCCTCATTTTCAGCGTGTCTCTCGCCCGATGGTCGAGAATAAAAGAAAGAAAGATAAAAGAAAAAAAAATAGAAGAAACGTATAACACTGGAGATTGTTAATTCTCGGTGTGCGCGGATTTTTATCGAGGCCCACACGAAGAAAGGAAACGAACACAGGGGTCAGCAGCGAGGTGCTTATCGAGGTTCGCCGCGATTCTGATTACAGACTCTCGAGACGAAGGGAATCGTCAGCCGGTGCCACGCCATAAAAATTCACCCACCCTCGTGGCGATGGTGGTGGTGTGCCGCGAAGCCAACCCCCTTCGCGATATCGCGTTTCTTTCCGTGGCCTGGGTTTCTTAAATCCCAGGTCCAAGATAGCATCGTCGCGTGAAATCAGCCAGCCAGTTTTCTCAGTTATTTCCACCCGGCCGCACTGTGAGCAACACTAATTTTCCGCTCTAACCGAACGCGATATTCCTACGGGCAATTACACGTGTGCAACCACCCCTTAGACAGGGGAAAATTCAGCTGTAATATTTTCGTACGATCGTTTTCTTTCACAATGCAGCGTTGCGAAATCAGGCATTAGGTTTCGATTCGTGAAAGTTAAAGATATATATGCCTCGATTCTAATAACGACTGAAAATGTCCGCTCACCAGAGTTTCAAAGTTCACGCGGCAATACTGTACGCACTGCTAAAACTAAAAGAACTGAAAGAAAAGTTTAATCTTTTGGAGCCCGTATGTACCAACATTCCTGAAGGGAAAGAAAACCCTTCGTTTTTTCAGTTATAAAACGACACAAATACGCATAATCTTACCTCTGAGTGATTCATTTTTTTTTTTAAATTAGTTGTCCGGAATGTTTATGAAATTTATGAAAGCTTGCAGACAAAGGCTCGATTCTTCAACTTTACGTACATGTGTCTTCGTGGACACTCATTGGCAGAAAGAGAATTCGTGTTGTAATACGCGAAGCGCGAAATGCATGATCTTTTTCTTTTTCTTCTTCTTCTATCGTCGGTAGCATTGAAGGGATTTGGATAAAATTGATATTCACTTGACTGTTTTATCACCGAGTTGCTCGAGTTCCAGAGCCACGTGACGAATCGTTTATACGCAGCGACGCTTTTATTAGACACGTATACGGCTGTCCATCGTCGGAGAACTATTACTCTGTAGCGCGTGTAAAAATTTAGTATCATTTTGTAAAATTTAGTATCTACGAGCGAGTGGATAATAAGTTAATAATCGTTCGGTCTCAAATTCAAAGTTAATTAAATAAAACGTGGTCAACTTGTACGTATTGTAACAACAAGATCGAATTACGCGCATCGAAACGAGTGTTTGTTAGAACATATGCGCAACGCCACAATTATAGTTCTTGCGCGATATAAGTATCGAGACGTTTATAACGATTGAGCAACACGATGAATATATTATTGATGAAAGATTGAGATTTATGGATCGAGAATTGAACGATGTTAATATGTCCTTTCACTTTCTTGGAAAATGGTTATTTCTGCTTCTCCGCTTTTCGATTGAGACTTCGTTTCGAGACATAGGGCTAGGAATTTAGCGGAGCTTGGAAAGATTAATGATGTGGTGTACGAAAAGAATGATTGGAAATATTTTAGAAAGGAAGATAGGAAAGAAGAAGAAAGCGATTGGCCTCCCACGTGCCACGTTGACGAGAAAATATTCTACAGAATATATATATAAATGCCAACGAAGACTGTGCCCAAAGGATGAAAATTTCGACATTGGTGAAAATTCGAGCGAACAATTTTTATAAAATTTTTAATTAAGTATTAAATGTACGAATTAATTCGTGGTTAATTTGTTCATTTGTAGAGCAGAGAACAAATTAATTTTAGTCTAGAAAATAAATATAATACATTTATCTCAACTATCAAGCCTTTCCTTCAAAAGAGAGAGAAAAAAATAGCATATTAAATCAATAACGGTTTCTTCGATTTTTTTTGGAATGTTTCGACTAATCTGAAATAGTTAGAATTAGTTGAAGGACCCCTGTTTTTGACAAACGTAGCCATGCATTTGAAACGCAAAGAGGATGCTTAGTTATTAGATGCCCGACACTCTTTTGTAATATTAACGATTATTTAATAGATTATTTATACAAATGTACATTTCTGATAATATAAAACATCGGTAGAATAATTGTTCTACATACCAGATATTACAAGAAGGACAATACTTTGAATATTTTATACATTTTTGAATTCAGTGTTATTTTTTGTAGTTCCAAATTTGTCCCAAAAAATGCATAAAAATCCGCGTGAAAATCTAGTACACTAAACATTTCATTTGATTTATTGACCCCCCTGCCAAAAAAAAAAGAAAACAAAATGCATTCTCGACGTATTAATTTACACACCTGTTAATTACTAAAGAATCGAACTAACTCCGAGAACAAATAATTTTCACGATGATCGACATTATTTATGAAAAACTGTTCATCCATCTTCGAAAGAACAATGAGTCTACGATCTAAATTCGTCTCGTGGTGCGTAAGGAACGTATACCTCTCTGAATCCAAGACTGTGGGCTGCCAACTATTACTTTACTGTCTCTCCCCCTTGCAATAACCCATCACTTCTCTCGTGTAATTCAAATACTTTCTTACTGCCTGCCGGCTCGCATAAATTACACAATAAACTGCTTCACGCAGCCGCGTTTCCAATGGCTTTCCCAAAATTCAGCAACATTCTGCTCGCTGGTGGTTATCTTTGCCACCAGCACTGGATTTTAGCATTTTCGCGCCTTTTTTCTTGGCTAAACTAACGTAATTTAGTCGCGAGCTGAAAAGATGCCAGTCGAGAGGAACACTCGGTCGTCAGTCTCATCGTATTTACGTAATTTTTATAACTGGTAAGAGGCACGGATTAAATGTTCGTAGAATGTGTATATATATATATATATATATATATATATATATTTTTTTTTTCTACAATAGTGAACAGAATTGTATAACTGTAACTTGGATTGGCACGAAGTGTTTCAGTGCCAAAGCAGATATACATTTCAAAGTGCAGTGTTTTTTACACGCAACGAAATTATAGCAAGACTGCAGAAAACAACTTAACAGTTTCATTAACGTAATAAGAGTTACGTGTTTCAGTATCTATATGCAAGAATATTAATATGCATGCGTTTCGTTCGGAAACAGATCTTTCTTAGAACCAACGACACAACTAATAAATTCTACATATTTATTGAATATTATCAGAACGTGAATGAAATTGATGTTAGTTTTTTCTTTGAACATTCCAAGTTTCAAAACCACGTGACGAATCGTTCATGTGTAACGATGGCTCTTTTAGATATCCATTCATCGTCGGAGAACTAATGAGATGTTTGATAATTTCTTTAGCATGAAGCGCCAAAAATGATTAATTCCCGGATAATGAGAGATGAAATGAAAATTCTGTAAAGTGTAACAATGTCAAACGTTACAATCACTCTTCTGCAAAAAAACGGAATGAAGATTGAACTTTCGAAGCGTGATTCGAACTTTCGAATCGAATTAAATTGTGCCGCTTTTGTTCAAATTGTTCATCCGCGAAATTCCGGAACAATAGATCGATGAATAAATTGCACGAAGAAAATAAAACTGTTCGTAAGTGATTAAATTCCAAAAAAAAGAAGAAGGCAGAAGAAGAAAACAAACAAGGACGAAGAAATTCGCGGAAAACGGAAACAGATACAGAAAATTTCTGCAATTTCAAGACTGATAATCTCCTTAATCATCTGAACAAAAAATTAGTAAACAATTTTTGCTATGTTGACTTTGTCTAGACATTAGATTCGAGGAACTGACGACGCAATTCTACGGAAATTTTCTACGAACATTTCATCAACAGTGTTCTTACAACAAAGTTACGTGATTCAAGCATTACGTTCATTAGTTTTTCGTACACTAGATTAAAACAAAGGTCCAACATGTTGGAGATCAACAAACAACGAGTGTCTACAAACGTTTCGTCTAGCTTGTACACGCGTTCTGAGAATATATTCATTTCACAATCTGATATCTATCAATTTTTAACAAACTAACGAATCAGCGACGCATTCCTACGAATTTCAGTGATCAATCGATTTACGATTTTACGGTGTCTGTTTAGAGTCAATCACAACCGGCTGCCACCTTTTCAACCCTAAAATTGCCTCTTGTCGATTCTAGTTAATTTCGTCAAGTATTTACCTCGATTTCTCTCTCTCTTTCTCTCTCTCTCCCTTTCTCAACGAGTATCCCCGTGTCCTCCGCTTCTTGTCTCTCCTTCGGTGAACATAGTAGTCCTCCCTCGACGAAAAGAGGTGCCGCAACTCGCTCAACAAGACTACGAACTTCAATTATCCCGCACTGAAACGGAAACTTCGCCCGGCCGCGTGTCTCTGGCGTGTCTCATCACTCACTCGATACAGTACGATACTGAGCTCTCGTCTGAAGTCTCGTCCGAAGAATCGTGCATTCACTTTGGCATCGCGTTAACACTGGATCTGTTCCGTAATCGATCGGAAAATAATGATACGTCGTTCACCAACCTTCGTCTCCGAATAATCCGTCTGTTTCGAGTTTCACACTGGTCACTCTTCGAAGGCTTTGTCACTCCATCTATCACACGAAGAAAACGATCACTGGCCCTGGTTTCATCCGCCAACGTCATCCACACTGTCATCCAACGAGCATCCTCCGATACGACGGGACAATTGAGAAAAAAAGAAAAAAAAAGAAGAAGAACACTTAATTCGACGGAACGCGAACGACTGCGTGGCGACCCATCGAGACGACGCCGTGGAACCGGAAGTGCGCCGGGTACCAAGCGCACGAATTCACCGCGAGAAGTGGAGGATTGGCGGCGCGCAATGATGCCACTCTGTCTCGGATCTCTCACCACTGGCGTTCCACGGGGTGAGCAGAGGGTTTGTTTGACGCCCGAGATGGTGGTGGCAGAGGGTGGTATATGCGCGCGTCCACGCGAAACCAAGGGGAGAACCAAGACAATGAAACGCGGAAACTGAGCAGAGTAACTCTCTCTCTCTCTCTCTCTCTCTCTCTCTCTGTCGAATTGCAATTGGAATTTTTCCGGGGAAAATTTGTCCGGCTCCGCGTCAGCGACCTTCTTGAGGGTTGATCACCGAGATATCGCGCGGGGTTCTCCACCCGTGGAACTCGGTACCCGGTGTGCCTTTCCACTCTACGCCGCTCTACGCCACTCTGCTCCGTTGGTGGGGGAGGCTTAGCTTGACCAGAAGAAGAAGTGGGGGTGTTCCGTGGCTTCCATCCGGAGGAGGCGGTCTGGTTCCGTGTGTCTAGCTGTCCACTGACCGCTTGACTGGTAGGCCAAAGGAGATCCTGACTCCGACTCGGCCCGAGGAAGAAAAAAGCTCACCCAGAAGAAGGTTGCTCTCGCAACCGGGAACGACCCGAAAGACCTCTAAACTCGTTGTTCAAAGAGCTGTTTCGTTCGGTTTTTGCAACCCCTTCGGGGTTTCGAGTCGTATGATGACCTGGCCTACGTGCTTGGTGATTCACGGAACGCGTGAACGTGAGAACGTATCAGACTCGCGTCCGAAAGAGCGGAGAGAGAGTCTTTCACCGAGCCCAGAATGTAAAACAGAACGCGAGTGCGCGTGGCTCGGCTGGCGCGAGATGACTGAACCCCTCCGAAGGGTGAGAGAGAGACAGAGAGGAGGGGAGCGGTGCCACTTTCTGCCCCCCTCTACCGCCATTTAAGAACGAACACGGCGGTTCGTCGGCCCCCACCATTTAGCCCGTTCTGGAACGATGCCCCACCCCGTCAGACGGAACGACACGAAGCATTCTCCCCGCCTTCGCGTCGTTCCACCTCGTCTCTGTTCCCACTACCCCTCCCGGTTCCCCATCCAAAGACACAACAGCGTTCTCCCCACGCGGTTTTCTGTATTTTCTCTCTCGCTCCGACCCGAACCCCCCACCCACCGACTCTGATCTTCGTCCCGACGACGTTCGTCCGAGTGTGCGTGAGAGTGCGGCACAGAAGACGCGCGCTGAGTGAACTAGAGGGCCAGAGACAGAAAGAAAGAGAGAAGCGTGGACAACGCGTATTTTCAGGGGTTGACGGAGAGAGAAGGAGAGGACGAAGGAACCGTGTACGACACTGTAGAGACACGCATATAGCGAGCGATTGTGTAGGGAGTTATTCTGCTCTTCGTCTACTGTCATGGGCACTCGTCCACCGGCTGGCGAGCGGCGTGCTGCGCCCCAGGGCGGCTTTCGATGCGTCGTCCACGTGCTTCTTCTTATCGCGGAGTCACCCTCGAGTACCAGCGAGTGGAGGGGGTAGGTAGGTGGGCCCAGAAATAGAGTTGATACTGGGAGGAACGTGTTCGTGTGGTTCTTTTCAGACTTGTGCGAGCGAGACCGAAGTAGCGAGTACGTGTTCCCGATGATTTTTGGATTTTTAGTGGACACTATTATATATCACGCACGGTGACTTTTGATGCAAGAGAAAGTACATGTTTATACGGAGAAATCGGTTTTCAGACTGAGTTTTGGCAAGAGGGTAACTGCAATATGCGAAAGGAACGCGACTCTTTGGAATTTGCATAGGGAAAAAACTCGAGTAACTTCAATTTTCGATTTGATAATTGGGAAATGGAAATAACTGGATAATTGGAAACTAATTAATTAACTAATTAATTAAGAGACGAAAATGTTTGGTTGGATGGAATATTCGGATAATGAATCTATGTATTTTTAATGAAGTCTGAATAGAAGAAGTTCCAAAACGAATTTCATTTGGATAATGAAACATTTCAAATAGAATAGTCTACTGTAACTCGTTTGCACAAACGAAGCGTGGACGAACAAGATCTCCCTATGTATACACAGAGTTCCTTCTTGAAACTTACATCAGAATAAATACTTAAATTAGTTTGAGTTTCAAAAGCTCAGTGTCAAAAATTACAGAAGAAATCATAAATAAAAGAAATTTTACTACTATGAAATGTACACTGAACTAAGTTAAATTAGCTCCGAAATATACCGCAAGAAATAATAAAGTCATTTTCTGATCCGAGCAATAAAATTCCGACATGTATACTCTCGGAAGCTTTCAATGCCTTCTCTAAACAAGGAATAAAATGGTTAAAACAACGATTTCTTACCCCTTACGGAGAGAACTGCTAAATATTTTTCGAAATTCGCGACGAGGGGCTGGAAAACGTCTACGCAAGACGCGACAAAGTCAATGTGGCACCCCTGCGCAGAATCGACAGGGTGCAATGTTGGCCAATGACGTCACGCGAGCCTCTCGAACAACCCCCTGGCTAGACCCTCCCACATTTTACTCGGTGAAACCAGGCGCTCGTGTCATCGTCATCGCTTATCGGCGATTCGTTTCGCAGGGGTGACGATTACCTCGCTCTCTTTTTAACTAGTTGTTGCTAATCGAACCAGAGAGCACTTGCAAAACGCGTGGTCTACTCTCTCGGGAAAATTAGGAAGTAGCTCGTTGCCGATCGATACAGTGAAATTTCGTTTACGCGAATTTGTCGGGGGGTTGTGTTTTTATAACAGTTTGCGTGATTGAAATTGTCAATGATTTTTGGTTAACACAGTAGAAATTTATTGTAAGTTTTAAATCAAATAAATGGAGTTCCTGTACTCTAGTCCCACGTTTTACATTGAAGTTTCGTTCAACATTTCAACGTTTCTATGCTTGTCCCTGAAATATTTTTCTTTTAAGAAGAAATTTCCGTTCCATTTACGTTCAAACTTAAGGAAATAAAATTTCGAGGAATCTGAACGACTAATTTGCTACGCGAATTAACAAAAGGACTAAATCTTAGAATCCTGAAGAAAAGATTAAATCTTAGAATCCTGAAGAAAGGATTAAATCTTAGAATCCTGAATGTTTCGGTAATTAATAATTAAAAGATAATTAGAAAGTAGGAAACTCTGAGGTGAAATAGTGTAAGTCATAAAGAAAGCTCAAGTACTGAGATTTAAATCCCTAGGGTTAGACAGCAAGATTCCAAGAAACTTGAATAAATCTAATAGTTCATAGAATCATTGCTTGACGTCGAAATTTTTCAGCTTTCTGAACGATTAGAAAAATAATAGCAGAAGAATTTTGGACAAATAAAATTCCAAAAGATCAAAAACACATTCTAAAATAGATAGATCGAAACATTAAAATTCACGTCCCTTCGATGGGAAAAATAATTGCGAAATAAAAAAATTCCAAGAATTTTTGTCCACGGAACTTTCACAGAGTCAATTCAAATATCGATAATTAGAAAAATAATCAAAGAACAGAAAATTGTGAAAAATCCGAACAAAACGGACAGAGAAGGAAATAAAGGAATAACTAGAACATAAAATTAAAAAAAAAAAAAGCAGATCAAATTCTAAAGCCTTAAGAATCGACAGGAACAAATTGTCAGTTTGTCATTCCACGCTGAAAAAGTAAGAGTAAGAAAAAGACAAAGAGCGAAATATTCTCCCGTTTTCCATAGTTACAGTGGTGGAAACAAAAGAGCCGACATGCAGGGCGCAGGCTCGCCTTTCAAAGGGAAGCTACGCTGGGGTAGAAACCTCTTGTCCAATAATGTCGAGAGTTTCGCCACCCTCCCGGCTAACTTGGGTGCCTCCCCCTTTTTTCGCCGCTGGTCCCCGTATGGACACGGTTTCGTCGATTCTCTCCGACGTGCAATCGTAAACATAATGGAGTAACAATGTGCCGAATTAACTGGCCCCCCGGATGAAACAAAGGCGAGAACGAACGATTAAAAACGATCAACGAGGAACACGATGCTGTGTTCCCAGGAGACTGTTGGATCTTTTCTTCTATTTTTTATTTTCTTCTTTTTCTCTCTGTTTGTCTGTCTCTTTCTCTCTCTCTCTCTCTCTCTCTTTCTCTCGTTTCGTGCTTGGTACACAAGCGACCATTCAATCGAGCCCTTCCAACTTTTAGATTGACATTTCCGAGCCTATTTACATCGTGCGGGTAGTTTATGGCGCGGATTAAGCGTGATTAAGGATGAAAAGAGTCATAAACGAAAATGAGAGACTGATTCATGTTAGGTATGTTACTCACGGCGAGCATGTGAACGTTTCTCCTTTTCGATTCGTTGGCGATACGGCGTGCCCGTTTGTCGCCATTGTCCCTCATCGAGCCTGAAACAGAAAATTGGAGTATTCTGTCAGAGAGTTGCAATTGATCGCAATTTTGGTGGACTTTTAATTTCAGTTTCATGGTTGAAATGTGCAATTTGCTTCTTTAAATATACCTTATATATATGAATTAATACTGTCTAACTTAAAAATTCCAACGAGTCACAGTTTTTTCTATGGTTCGATGGAAAACCATCTCGTTAGCTTTGCCGAAGGGTTTCGAATATCAGGAAAAAGAAGGGGTTCACGTTCAATTTATGGATTATCGATGATTGATAAATCTCCTTAAAGAGCAAAGGATATTTGATTTCGAAGCGTAAGTTGTAGCTTAAATTTTCGTTACAAGAAATGAAAAATCTCAGATTCAAGAAAACTGCACTTCTAAGCTTTATGCTTAAGTAATCTGCAATTGCATTTCGAGAGCTTCCTAAACAAAATCACTCGCATTCAAACTTCCCCCGTTGGAATTTGAGACTATAGAAGATTCGAAGTATGAATATTCTTTGCATGGAGAAGTATCGATTTTAGTAGAAATTAAATAATAATTATAATTGAATTTAAATCAAACGAAACAAATATAATATAAGTATAATTTAAATTCCAACAGATGATAGACCAACGTGTTCCTAAAGAACGCAGCTGACGTCCGCGTTGAAACACGAATTAGAATTTTGCCTCGTAACTATAACGGTAGCTATAAGAGTTCAGAGATCGACAGAGCAGGAAATTAATTTTCTTTTTATCTTGGCTATGGTTGCGTCACCTGCGCCCCGAGGGAATCCCATCTTAATTCGGGGTTGCTTTTCAACCCCGTCTGGAAATCAGGTAGCCGCACGTTTCGTGGAAAGTAGAATGTGGGAAAATGAGTCGCGGTCCGTTAGGTTCCGCTGAGCGAAAGGGTTGCTGCGTAACCCTCTCGAAATGGGTCAGGATACCGGTCTCTCATCGTTTCCTTAAAGACCCGTTTAACCTCGACAAAATATCGCGTTTCTTCACCAGCCCAGTCGATTTACCTTCGAGTCGATGTGCTTAGTTTTTATCGTTCTGGATATATATATATATATATAGTGAGAAGCGAGAGTGTTCACAGAATTGGAAATATCTTTTATATTATTAAAAAATATATGTGTAGGTATAGTGACTGATCAAGATGTTCAAACACTTATTATGTACAAGTATATTATTATGTGTAAGAATTAATAAAATTAAGCATTATAGGAATTAATATAATATAAAAATTTGAAATCTAAAAATGTTTCGAGATATTTAATACAAGTAGGTATGTAATGATGGTAGAAATATAGTATGAATATAGTATTGTTTGTATATAAATAAAAACGTATTATAACTATTAATAATTATATATTTCAATAATTTCACTGAATTATTAGAAATAAACATTTTAAACCAATACGTCTCCAACATAATAAATGTTGAAGACTTATTGAAATGATGGAATACTTGACTTTTGTAAACTATATACTCGTGTTAAATATTCGTTCAACAGATTACGTAAATTTATAATGAATTTTAGATTTATTTCAAATTTGAGCAGTGTATTCGTGACAATGATTATAACTAACAACAAAATTTCTTACGTGATATCTATATTCGTAAGAAGTTCCTATAAATGTTCAAATATTTTCGTGATTATATGTGGATTAAATCATTTGGTAATTTATAAAAAAAATGAGACGATACTTTATTTCTCGTGTTCTAATAAATACCACATCGGTTGTTTAAATGATTAAATTTACCAGTATCCAGTGTCAGGTTTTAAATGAATTCATAGAATAAAAAAATTTATTTAAGAAACTAGACGTTAAAATTGGACTGTGCAATTTGCTTCTTTAAATATACCTCATATATATGAATTAATACTGTCTAACTTAAAAATTCCAACGAGTCACAGTTTTTTCTATGGTTCGATGGAAAACCATCTCGTTAGCTTTGCCGAAGGGTTTCGAATATCAGGAAAAGAAGGGGTTTGTACCGTTCCGGTGTCCGTGTGAGAAAACCATTAGCTGAAAAAGAACCTTTAAATAACGGGCTACTGGGTTCAGCCGTTGTTGCATGGGAGGGGTGGATGTTCGAGAGGAAAAAGAAAAAATCTTTCGATTCCAGGTAGCCAGAGTGTTCGATGGAAATATTTTTTCACGTTACAGGATAGAACGAAGGGGGGAGAGAGAGAGAGACATTAGCGGACACCTGGAAATGTCTGGAGAAGTCGATGGATAATACCAAATTTTCTCTACACCTCTATAGAATATTTCTTATAAATATTTCAATCATTGCAAGATTGTGGATTTTTGTGTATTTTTGTAAAATTTAAAGGTGCAATGATAACATACACTCTGTCACATTCTACATATATCATGCGTCTTTAAATTTCTCACAAATATCTAATAGCTATTTACGTATAGTATCTAAGTATCAGCGCTTGAACCATGAAATTAGTCAAAATATCAAATCAATCAAACCTTTTATTTTATTAAAAATATAGAAAGTCTTTTTAATAATATCGATATTCACTTTTATTAGGATTTATTTAAATTATTTATATTTGCATGTAACATATTTTATTAGGACAAGCATCAAACAAAATGAAATTAGAGCTTGCGTACTGAAACGTTTGATTTCACAAATTTTTTAATTATAATTTCAATCATAACATATACAATATAGAACGGACAGTTTTAAAACAAATAGAAGATGAAGCAAGAACCAAATTAGAGCTTGTCACTTTGAAACGTCTCTTGACAAACGTTTGATTTCACCCTTAATGTAGATACGAGTTCGAGGTCTGACGATTCTGTTCGGCTATTCCACGAAAACAATTAATCGATTAAACTGGATAATCACTTCTCCGATCTCTATTGTTAGAAGAACTGTACTTCATTGGCTTGTGAATCAACGAAAATTCCAATAAAGAAATTTCACAGAGTATTTTTTATTCGAAGCTCTTCTAATCCCCCTCTTATTTACAAGATTATTGATTAATTGCTCGGTCATTTGCTCTAATTTAAAATCAAAAAATAATTATTATGTATAATGTTTCCATAATTTGATTTTAATTGATGTATACGATTATTTAATTTGGACGATTATATAATTTTTAGTATTTAATAAAATAGTATTAAATAACAGTATTATAATACATTAATAGAATTAGTACATAAGTAGCACAGTACAATATCATTTAATAGAGACTTCATATTCCTTTAATGGTACATTAACGAGACATGATTCTACACGGAATCAAATTTTCAAAATACAGTTTCATAGAAGTTTCAAGTTGTACGAAGCAAGAACGAGAAACAGGAACAACACGCGGTGACAGCTGAAGGATGCTCGTGTATGAAAAGGGAAATATAGGGTTCCTAGCCGGTAGGAAAAGGGTGAGAAGAATTTAAACGCGGAAACGACAGGATGGCGATCCGTGGAAGGAAATTAAAAAAAAAAAAGAAAAGAGAAAAAGGGGAAGGACGTGGCAACCCTTTCCTCTTTCCTGGCTGTCGCGCAGAACCACGGAAACCACCTTGGAAATTCTATTCTAAAAATACTTGGCAGCTACGCGAAGCGGTTTCTCCGCCTTTTTTCTTTTTTCCTGACTCTGTGCTCTTTCTCTTCGACCTGCTTTTTTGTCTTTTCACCCCTCTGTTGGAGATGAGCACCGGCCATATGGTTCGCGAGGGAGAGATAAAAAAAATTCATATTTCCACGCGCTCTCGAAGGGCCAAGAGCCGCGATATTTTTAAAACTCTGTGCCGCCGGAGAACGTTCAACTTTCCTTCACGCCTGCCATTTTCATGGAGAATTTCACCGCCCGTATTCTTACGAGCCTTTCAAACTGAAAAAGATCGAACGTGGAATTTGTTTCGTAAAGATGGGGACCGAAGTCCATCTTCATCTAGTATGTTCTTCCGATGATCAGTATTTAAACGAAATTTTTCTTTGCTTTAAATATAGCAGAGAATTATAATATTCAATTATAAAATTTAATTTAATTTCCAAAATAATAATAACGATGAAGGTCGTTGGCCTCCTTTTGATATCAAACCACGTTCATTCATCGATCTCCTGTATTCATTTATAGACCGCGAAATTTTATGCATCTGTGAAAACGAGGAGGCACAGAGGATATAGAACATAGATTCAAGATGTGATATTTATTGTAATATTTCATAAATACAATATTTGTTCATTTAAAGTAGCTCAGAAAAATATTCGAACACTCATAGGAACCGCGAGAATGATGCACTTTGCCTCCTCATACTGTTATTGAAATTATTGAATGTTATAAAAAGAAAATCTCTTCCTCTTAACCAAAGGAACTAGTACCTTTTCCTAATCAACTGTTGTAAAGAGTATTGTACCTCGAACATTTTACATATCTCTGCACATTACGTGGATCCTGTGCATTTTTGTGGCTTCGAACTTTAATGAACACGTAAAAGTCCATAATCTACTAATAAGTTAGTGTTACACCTGATTCATTGATGAATAAAAAAATCTCCAACTAGAAGAACTAGTTACTTATTCACGACTCGATCAACCATTTTATCTGTGAAATATCGTAAAGAATATTATATTTTGAATATTTTATATATTTCTGCATTTTAAGACAATCCCACGTACACCTTCAAATAGACGCATAAAACCACTCCAACTCAACTAATGACTACATTTCATCCATCGATGAAGAAGATCTTCCTCCCAACTAGATGAACCAATACTCATCTGCGACTTTGATGAATTATATTTTATCTACTATAAACGTTATAAAGACTACTATGCTCCAAACATTTCGCACATCGAGTGGATCTCCACCTTCGAATTTCAATATCCACAGTCTTAGGGCTCCAAAAGTGGATCAATAACCGAACTCTAACATCTCATCAAGATCTTCGTCCCAACTAGATGAACTCATCCGCGACTTTGATGAATTATTTTACCTACTATAAAGACTATGCTCCAAACATTTCGCAGATCGAGCGGATCTCCACCTTCGAATATCAATATCCACAATCTTAGAGCTCCAAAAGTGGATCAATAACCGAACTCTAACATCTCATCAAGATCTTCGTCCCAACTAGATGAACTCATCCGCGACTTTGATGAATTATTTTACCTACTATAAAGACTATGCTCCAAACATTTCGCAGATCGAGCGGATCTCCACCTTCGAATATCAATATCCACAATCTTAGAGCTCCAAAAGTGGATCAATAACCGAACTCTAACATCTCATCAAGATCTTCGTCCCAACTAGATGAACTCATCCGCGACTTTGATGAACTATTTTACCTACTATAAAGACTATGCTGCAAACATTTCGCACATCGAGCGGATCCCATGTATTTCCTCCACCTTCGATTTTCAATATCCACCGACGCTCCGAAAATGGATCAATAATTCTACCGATCTCATGCAACCGACGAAAATGAACTACCAGCGAGGACGTGGACCGCGCGAGTAGTCTGGATGTTCGATCTGTCGCTGTATGCGTGCTGCTATATACAAAAGGCGAGCGCGTGTCGCCGGCGTATCTACTCGAGCGTTGTACTTGAAGGCAACGCATTGAGCAGCGCGGTACATACTCGTCCGACTGGTGGAATGTGGTCCGGTTGCCCGGGCGTGTGCACGCGGCCCGCCGCGCTATACTTCCCGTTTTTTATTGCCCCGTAATGCATTAGCCATAATAGCCGTACGCACTTAATGGACTGTAGCCTCGTTACAGTATGCCACGTCGTGGGTGGATACGCTGCCTGACCGCTTCTCTCCGGCCGCGAGCTCTCCTTTCCGATCGCTCGCTCGCTCGCACGCTCGCGTGCACGATACGGATTTCCACAGACCGGTTGCCCTCCCCTCGCTTTCGCGGATTTCACGTTCACGGAAACGCTCCTCCGATCGATACGACTACGGCGTAGTACCGATTTCTCGAACATAAATAGCCGATATAAGTACGTATGCTAGATTGGAGAGATGGAATCCGTCCCTCGATATCGTTTTTTATATTTATTGTAATTAGAGGGAAATATGATATTACTCGCACGTTCAATTTCTATCTGCTTAAGTAATTTCAGCAATCTGTGCTCACTTCTGAATTCTGTTGAACGTGGAATTTTAATTTCAAAGGGGAAAATATACTTGCGTTTGGAGAATCACCAAAGATATTACTTGCACGTTCAACTTTCATCTGCTTAAATCTTTTGTTTCGTGTAATTTCTGAATTCTGATGGGATTTAGCAAATGTCAACCTCAGAGAGACAATGTACTCGCGAAATTTTTCTTGATTGATCGAGATAGGTCTTCTTGGTTTTACTTTTTGGAGTCAATTATTACTAATTTTTAAAATCAAGTGACACTTGAAACGTTCCGCATCCCTAGTCTTTGAATTGAATTTCTTAAATTAATACATTATATCATTTTATTCATTTTATTCATTTTATTCTAATATGACGCTGAATATGTGACGCAGATGGGCGATGGTGAGGACAGTAGCGTAATTAATAAGAAAGAGAAAGGAACATAGTAATGATTGCTCGACACTTTTGATTCGATCTCTTTATATTTATATTTCATCGCGATTTTTAGAAATCGACCAAACTAAGCAATAAGAATAAAAGAACTCTAATACAAAAGAACTTTAATGAATGAACTCACAGTGGTTGAATTTTTCTATCTAAATCTGAAATTTTATTACACATTACTTCTCATTATATATTCTATGCATCACGAAATTCAATTATATCACACGAATTATTATATAAACGAAAAATCACAAAGAGAGGGCGAAGAATTATTGAAGCTCTACCGTATATGAAATCTCGCGACTACACGCAAATTTCAAATACTTGAAAATATTTTCAAGCATTTCGCATCACTTCGCAGCAAACGTCAATTCTCAAACTTTCTTTCGCCCGCCGCCACTTTACCACTTTGCCAATAAAAACAAAAAAAAAAAAAAAAAGGAAAAGAAGAAAAAGAAAACTGGTTCGAGACTGGTTGACCAGTAATGCAATTTCCGATTCGAATCTCCAAGAATAGGTATTGGTTTTCCACGCGAGCCCCATAAAATTGCCAATATACTCTCTCTCTCTCTGTCTCTCTCTCGTAGTGCATCTCATGCATGCTCGTTGATAGCCAGTCTATAAAGAAACAATCTGGTAGTAAGAACGGGACTTGGAATATTGTTTTCTATGATCGTGATTATCGACAGATAGGATCACGACTTGGTTCCTGGGACTAGTGGATATCTCTTCTCTTTCTTCCTCTCTTTCTACCGTTTTTAAACAGCAATGATTCTTTCTCGCGAGTAAAGGAGAGGAAAAGGCGCGGATTGTTCGAATACGATTGGTCGGTGTGTTGGTTGCCCGGATTACACGAACGTAAACTATTTTTACTAGCCGCGATGGCATCGTCGTGCGCTGGCCGTGGCAGAGAGTTTAGATGCCATTGTGGCGGGAGGGAACTCTGCCAGTTGGCGTGGAGAGCATAAAACGGAACAATAATGACAATGTACCGAGACAGGAATGTATTTATTCATTACCACCTCGCGTGCACAAATAAACGTCTCGAGAGACAGAGAGAGAGAGGGGCCTCTGGCCATCTTGGAAATTCTTCTTCCACGCTCGTTCTCTTCTCTTTGCGCTTTATCTGCTCCCTTTGATCTGTACCTATTCCCTGCTAGTTACAATCATATGCCATATTCCTTTTGTCGTATTCTTATATCGTAGCAGCAGCCTTCGTTCACTGCTTCGATTGCTATAACTTTCAATGCATTTATTGTTATGTACTGGAGTAGAGTAGTTAAATTCGTAATAAATTCGACGAACTCGTAATAAATTCTTTGATTTGTATTTTCTTGCTCGTTAAAACGCGCCGTATTTCTACCGTTGTATTCTTATATCGTATACAGCTCCATTTATAACTTTGTTTATTCATGTAAATAATCATTTAATGTATCTATCGTTGCAGTAGCAGTTTGATTAAATTTTAATAAACTGAATCTTTCTGATTCCCTCTTATTATAATAGTCCCAGATATATCGTATCAAGGCTATGGTTCCATTTGTAATTTCGTTGACCATTCAATGTGTTTTATTGTTATAGAGTAGGATTTGATTAAATTCTAATCAACTGGAAGTTCACAATAAATTGCCTACTTATTATAACGTGCTTTCACTGTGTTCTTATGTCGTCCTAATTTATAACTCGTACTAATTTGAAACTTCTTAATTTATTAATTCCATTTAATATATCTATTGCCGTGCTAGATGTTGGTTAAAGTCTAATAAATCGGAGATCTACATTGTACATCTCTGATTTATATTCTCTACTTGGTATCGTGATATGCCATATGGTCCATTCATAGTACCATCCAACAACATGGCCATAGTTTGATCAAATTCTGATCAACTGCAAATTCGCGAAATTTCTATTCTCTACTCTCTTAGTAGTTGTAACGTGCTCTTCACACACCGATTCACAACTCCGATTTGCAACTTCGAACTAATCCAATAACGTCCAATAAATGTATATATATACATAGAGGACAGGCTTCAGCTTCAGTTCCATGAAAATATTAACAATGACACTGACGATGAAGAAAAATTCATTCGCGCATAACAACCTGAGTGAACGCTGGAAGGAATGTTCATCCGTCGTCGAACGATGGGAAAAAATGAGACGCGGAGGAGCCAGAACCAGGAGTTTGTTACACTCTTCACGGATGGAAGATATTCAGAAGTCTCTCGGGGCCCACTTTAGAGGCCTGGCGTTCGCGCGTGTGCGCCACCGAGAGCAATCGCTAGGACTGGTTTTCAATATGACTCACGCGTGTAACACCGTTCGATCGTGTATTGGTGTGCTCGTATATCAAAACCAGTAGGCACCCCCGACATTGCCCACGATCAAACACGCCGTTGTCTGCGCGTATGTGTGTCGTGTGTGCGTGCGTGCGTGCGTGCACGCCTTTACGCCGCGGCATGTACGCACCGGGTTCGCTGCCTCTCCGCAAACGGCGTGTCTCCGATTTTTCCAGACTGGCCTTAAGTCTAAGTCGTTCTATTTAAGCGAGCGCGCGGAATTAAGTAACAAGCCGGCTGTCTTTCAGCGCCATGTCTCTGTCTCGTTTCACTCGCTACCCATTCGAGAGAATCGTTCCTCCTCCTCCTCCTTGCTCCTCTCGCTTCTCATCTTCTACGACAACGAGAATTTCAAAAATCTTGCAACTTTGCGCAGGGGGTGAAAACCCTTGTAGGGAAATCTATCGAGAATTCGCATGATACGGCAAGGTTGCTTCAATTATGCATCGTGATGTCATTTGATAATATTGAAAAATCGTTTGACCAAGTGACCCATTTATGATCAAATGATTAATTTGTGATTTATTGACCGAACTTTCGTTCCAATAAACATTAGTCCGTACTATATTTAACGTGTAAATAATCCGACATGTGATAAGATAATTAATTCATTAATTCAAATACTCAGTAATTTAACAATTACTAGATAAACTAAATTCGAGGAGGATAAATACGTCGAACAAACACCTATGTGAATATTCACGCCTGTTAAAAGATACTTTTTCAAAAAAGGAAACTGAATTGAAATATATAAGTTTGATACCAGATTTTTCGTAAAATTCACGGACAATTAACGGAGTTGATCAATGTGTATGCAACATGTTACGATAAAGTATCGTTTGGTCCTTAATAGATTAAGCTAACGTCAGACTGACGTCGATATCATACGCACGCTGGTCTTTAAACGCAGTTTGTTCGTTCGGCCACCGATCGCTTTCCTATACACCAATTATCTTCGATCTCCTTCTCTTCGAAGCCTCTGAAACGCGTTCCGCTCGAGAAACGCGTTCGAGAAACCGTGAACTCCCTCGATCGGCCGGATTCGTCGAGTACATGAATCACGTTTAATCCACCAGAGAGAGAGAGGCCAGGCTTTTCTGCCTTGGCTGTGTGTATGTCGCTTCAACGTTACTTGGGGACGCCGGCTATACACGGGCCCGCGAATATTCAACCTCATTATGCATCGTATATTTCTTGGTAGCGGCGACGTTTCGTAATCGAGGAATTAAGTCGATTGTCACGGGTGTTCGCGGCACACCGTTCAAATAAAATATATATTTCCGCAAATTGGATTTCTGTGTTCGTCACACACGCACGTCGCACACAGAGGAATTTAGTACAACGTGCAACACGAAACGAATGAACACGTACGTGAGCGAACTGTGGAGGTAACAATCAATTGTTAATTTCGATCGAACGAAATTGACGATTAAAAAGTAAAAAAGATCGTGGGGTAACTTTTTCATAATTGTGGAATTAGATTCACTATCACGGACATTCACGACACGATTTAAATAAAAACACGCTCCCGTGAATTGAACTTCTGTATCTGCTGCCCAATGATTTATTGATTTATGACACACGGCACGAGTAAACGTGTATGCAAATGAGCTGGAAACAAAATAATTCTTTATTTCGTTCTTTAAATTTATTACATGACATGAGAGTCGTTTAATTGAAAAAGTAACTTGTATCTTGTAATCTTCACATTATAATTGAGGAATTAGATCGATCATCACGCGTGTTCAAATATTGTCAAATATATTTCAATAAATTGGATTTCCGTGTCTGTATGTACGATCAAAGTAATTGTACAGCGTGCGAATTAATTACAAATGAAATCATTCACACTCGAGTAATTTCTCATTTCATTAAATTCATTTAAACGTAACAAGTGAACTGTTATCTTTTTTTCTGATTGAAAAATTAAGTCGATTGTCGCGGATGTTCACAACGCGGTAGCTCAAGTAAAATACGTTCAAATCTAATTACCATAAATTGGATCTCTGTATTGGATTTCCGAGTGATTTATATTGTGTAATATAATAACTACAATGTGAATAAATACGTATGTAAATTAATTAATTATTCCCGTGTCAATTCTCACAGATTAAATTAATTAATGAATTGCCTGCTTAAACGAAGGTCCGTTTTGTCCATTAAAAATTCTAAAAAGTACTGTATTTTAAATATTTTGCGTGCAATACAAAATTCTTTAAATGATATAGTCTAGATTATATACATTTAGAGATTCTTTAAATTATTCTTTAATCCCCTTAGTACCTTACAATTTCTAATTACCATTTTTTTTTATCGTCTGAAACTACAAAGCATCGTCGTAGAAACAAAAAACCTTGATACTCAAAATACACAAAAGAATTGAAATATTTAAAGTTACTCAAATGTTCAAAGAAAAAGTTCAAAATATGAAAAATCGCCGAGCCAGCTCTTGGGTGACTGAAAGAGTTGAATTACAGAAATATCCATCTGTCGAAATCTTCGTGACTTTTTAAGATTAACAAAAACTCAAAACAGTCATCGAGTGTTCACACACACACGACACAACGTCAATCAGAACGTTAATGGTGCATGTGTATACTCTGAATACACAAAGAGATACACGGTCAACGAGGCAACATGAAAACAGGATTTGACGCTGTATTTGTCTAGGCCCCGATTCTCCCCTAGAGAGACTAAGAGAAAGAGAAGGAGAGAGAGAGAGAGAGAGAGACAGTGAGAAGGAAGAGATAATTGTTTTCACGTTCAGGCCAAGAGAAAAGGAACATAGGAATAGAGGAAGGCCGTTAGATTCGGCAGGGGGAGTGGGGCGACTTTCCTAGGCTAATTAGAACCACTGTTAGCTCTCGCGAGTCTACGAATACCAATAGTGACTGTGTTTCCTGGTTGGGGGCAAAAGCGACCGAAATCCAAGAATTCTGCCCCGCAGTCACGAACACCGTTACACGCGTTCTTGGATCGCGGATTTAGATCCGTTTCTTTTTTTTTTTTCTTTTTTTCTTTTTTTTCTTTTGCGATCGTTGGCCATTTCGTGGCCTTCGTACGTTCTGTCGCCGCGAAGGAGAACACGATTATTAATTTAATTTCTAGATCCCGTTCAGGAAATTCCATTCTTCGGCATAGTTGTATCAGACAGATCGCGAGGAATGATAAATCGCGTGACATTGTGGAAGTAAAGCGACAGGTTCAAGTAGAATGGGGCCTCGATAGGCAGACTCGCGGGTTTGTCCGCGAGTTTTCGTTTTCACGATTTCTGTAATATCCGATGCGAAAGAAACAGATCGCACATACGTCAAATCCATTCGTCTGGACTGAATTTCAGTCGTTTGCTTGTTTCAATTCAGCGGAATTTTAATTAATTAACAGACCGACGAAAGGTGTAAATAATACTGGAATTATTATATCAATGACTGAGGTGTAAAATTTATACTATTTATAGAAGCAGAAGGAAGTTCTATTCAAAATAGAACAAATTTTACTATTGAAATTTCTAAAAATGCATCGTTGAAATTTTATGAAACTTCTGTGACGAATGCTAGATAAATATATAATAATATTCATGTTTGGATAATTTACTTATTTATTTGTTTACTTAAACGGACAATAAGTCCTTCCGTCCGTATGATAATGAAAATACATGATAAACAGATAATACGAAAATATTCGGATTTGGGAGACTTCAGTCTATTTAGTAAACTGAAATTCATAACACGAGCAAAAATTGAATATAAAGAGTTGAAGTTGAACACGAGGAGTTAAATCAGATCACAATTTCAAAGAAAATCCGTGAGAGTACGTGTCTCGCGCGAAATAGGTCAAGGATCGCGCGGAATGTCGAGGGAAGTCTATCGGATGCCACTCTCGGAAATGTTCTTTCTACGAACGCGTGGACTACAGAAGGTAGCCCGAAGAAATCAGCGTAACCTCGTCGGTATGCAAGTATTATGTGTCTCGTGGAAACGGGATATCCCTCGACCTAACTCGGCAAACAATCGATACCAGAGCAATGGAGTCGATACACGAGGCTCGTGCACATTCACGCACAACACTCGACTTTCACGCGGGGACAGACACGCACGGTGAAAATTCTGTTTGCCGTGATCGCGTATTAAACTGATTCCCATGACCACTGTGTCTTCGTGCTACGTGGTCGTTGCACGATCAGATGCGATCATTGTATACAGTCAGTCGCACAAGTTGGCGTGCGTTTGTAAAAATTTCGAGGAAAAAACGTGTTCCGCACATTTCTCGATTAGTTAGAAAATTTTTAAAATTTCTAAAATAATTTGCTACGAATTGCGATGCATATTAGATCGATGAACATAAGGTGTCCCTCTGTTGTTTCGCCAATTCGATAATCGGTGTGTTAAGTATTTTTCGATCATCGATTATCAACCACGTTAAAGAAATTTAATGTATATTAAATGTTAGGAAGATTCACTCACTGTTGCAGTGAATAATTATATTATTCGTTATGTGATTATTAATGTTTCTTTGATTTGGAACGTAAATTCAAGTTCGATTGAAATGGCACGAAATGATAGAAAGAACAAAATTTAAATTACAATTATCAATGAAAGGTTAGTTTGAAGTATAATTTCGAAATGAAATCGATTAAAACGTTAGTTTAAAATTTCGAAATGAAATCAATCAACTATAAATTCCGCTCGAAATTGAGTCAAACGTAGCAAGTATCGTTAATCTCTATTACGTACTTGCACATTGTTGTAGTACATTTTAAAGTATTTGAAATTCATCGGAAAATTTTCTACAAATAGCACTCACTTCTATTTCATTTCTATTTGTTTCTCTTTACTGATAGATAGTAAACTTATTACAATCACACTGAATACTAAATAGTACCAACGTAGTAAGTAACTTTATCATTTTTTTTATTCTAATCCATCTTCTAATTCAGAATCCACGTGCAACATCAAATGCCAGTAAAGCATCTGGAATCCTCGTCTGCCTTTATAAAATATTTCAAACTTGTAAATCCACGTAGACTTTCGCGGCTGGCCGTATATCCGCGCTATCTTCCAACTAGTATCCTTTTCAACCTGGGGGATTTATACGTCGTCCGGACGGCGAAAAGAACTATCGGAAGGGCTGGTGATTTCGCAAGACGATAAATCCGCTGTGCAAACCGGCGGCGAACAATAAAAGCGCCGGCACGTGTTCGAGCACAAAATGTTCGGTCCCGGTTTATTGCAATCCATCGAACACAAAAGAGAGAGAGAGAGAAACGTCGGGATTAATCGCGATTTTCGAAATTAATTGCCTCGTAACGTTTGTTTTCCCGAAAGGCACATAAAACCGTGGCCGGTGTATACGCGCGTCGACGGCCCTCGAATATAAATTACGCGTTCCTTGAAACACTTGTACTTTCCTGTCCCTTTGGCCACGTCCGTGCTTCCCTTCGGGAACACACGTGTACCTGCCACCAATAACATCCACCCAGCACGAGACATCCTCCTGGCCCACGAGAAAAAGTACCCCTCTTCTCCTTTTCCCTTGTCGTCGTTACCCTCCCACGTGATTTACACAGACGAATTTATAGTCTTATTCGGCGGGCAGATAGTCGTTTACAGTCTGCTTCAAAGTTACCTCCTCTTCCGTTGTGCACATGTATATACAGGAAAGTGTCGTTTAATTCTACTCCACTTTCAGTGAGTGATATCCATCTTAAATTTTAATCCTGCCCATTGAACGTTTAATATTGAATTTATATCGTGTTTAATGTTTAATATTATCATGGTACATTACGATGGTGTTTCTGCTGCGTCATATCAATTTATTTATGAATTTCGTACATCCATCTTGAGTTATAACCGACGATTGGGCATTCGTGTTTATTTATGTGTGTGCGAGATGCAGAATTATTCAAAGCACAAGTAGATTTTAAATTATTTCATTTCATTGTTTGAGCGGATTTTTGTATATTCGTAGATATACGCATATTTATGGGATAATTCAATTGTTGGATTTTTATACACCTGCATACAAAGGGCGTAAGTAAGAGTTGTAATTTTTAATGGGCAGATTTTGAAATCTATCCGCAAATACAATCTGCGGATCCTGTGTATAATGTAAAAATGCAAGAAAGAAGAAACAGATATAGAAACGTATATTCAAAGTAGAGCTGCAACTATTTTAATAGGAGAATTCTTAATTATTCCAATTTTAAATTATTTATAAGTGGACTGCCCATTTCTATGCATTTATGCGAAATGAAGAGATATGAAAATGCACAGAACGCATGATGCTGAAAGCGGAGCTACAACTCTTAATATTTTTATACATTTATCAAGTAGGATTGGAATTTTCAATAGGTAAAACGCTCCATTTAAATTCTAGTTTTCTTTTTTTATTATATGTATAAATACATAGAAGTCTGTAGGCTACTCATAAATATTAAACGTTGGTTTAATTACTATTAGAGGACCTATTAGATTTTTATGCATTTGTGCAAAATTTGATGATGATAGAATGTAGCATGATATATTCTTCTTACAATTTAATAATTTTAATTGATTAATTTCTCTAACAGCATGCATCGAAATATAAATTGAACATGGAAGAGCATTCTGGTTATTATATTGTTTTTCGAAGTTGAGAAAACTATATCTGCTGTTAGATGCAAGAAGCAATAAAAGATCCAGATTTAAGTATCTACGTTGATTTAGTCGAATTTAATAAGAGGGGAGGGGGGACAACGACAGACAATGAAAGCAAGAATTCTATGTAGATTAATCGAGCCACCGATCGAGTCAAGGATCTCATTGACCTATATCGCGTCGATCAAGGTTTTCACTGTCTAAACGCGACAAGCTCGCAACGAGGACCGTGTCGGAGAGAGATATGATGATATGCAGCATACATAATGATTGATAATACTTTCTACGACCATGGGTACGGTGTAACACCATTTATTTAAAATTTACCGAGGGACAAATAGTTCGCCGATACACGTAGAAAATAATTTAGTATAAAAGAAACATTCTGTTTGAATACTAGGATTGTTCGAATATTAGAACATTGTAATTAGAACTCACGTCACGGATAAATGAATTTAATCGAACGTTAATTAAAATTTCGTTCGGTGATTGAAATTCCATTTTAAATAATTTGTATTTATAATAAAATTTGTATGTATGATTTTTTTCGTGTCTTCGCGTTTCGATATTAGAAAAGTGGATTTAATCGACAGAACTTTTCGACAGGATCCAATTGCAACTAGCTAATGAAATTCGAATAAATAAAGTTCGATTTTTGTTTCCCTGAAAGAGGATGTTGAAATTAGAAAATACAATATCTGAAAATGGAAATCGCTGAAATCCAAACGGTGTCTCATAGTTCCTGGGGGGAGGAAAAGGGCCAAAATCTCTCGATCAACTTCACAAATAAAAAGAAATAGGGGAAATAGTATTAAAACCCGCGTTAAAATTTGTAATTCACTGTCGTGCAATTTACGCGATTTTCAATTTATGCTTCTGGGCAATTTGCAACTGAAGAACAAGATCATTTTCCGAAAAGAAAGAAAGAAAAAGAAGAAAAAAAGAGAGAAGAAACGTTTCAATATCAGGAACAATCCGCTAGCACACGAAAGAGGAAATCCTTCGATCTTTTCAATTTCCAAGGCTCGCGACAGCCTCGCCAACTGAAACGATCCCATACGTCAGTCAGAGGCCTTCTAAGCAAACCGGTACACCCGGCAAGCGTCTACACGACAACACAGCAACACCACAAATCACACTAGCGAACAATAAAATACCAGTAGCTCACACCCACCACGTGTCTCTCTGCCTACATCGTCTCGTAGAACCTCGTATCTTCGTCCTCTCTTTCTCTCTTTCTCTTTCTCTTTCTTTTTCGTTTTCTCTCTTCTATCTTTCTCTAGAAATTCCTTCCCGCTTTTAAATTCCCGGAATCGCGTGCTCGTCCATTCACAGCTAGCGAGTGCGTGGCTACGAGAGGGAGAAGGGCTACGAGAGGGAGAGTAGAAAGGGAGATGGGAGGGGTGCAGACAAGGTGAAACGGGAAGTGGATGAATCGAGGAACGTTCGATGGCCAGCAGGAGAGTAGAGAGCGACGCGGGGTATTTAATTGGGAAGTCGAGGAAACGATCGACCGCGGATCGATTTCAAATGCAACACGAGTACACTTCCTGGGATCGTTGGTGGAATATTTTTTGTCCGTTTTCTTTTTTCTTTTAGGCTTTTCACCATTTTTTTTTTTTTTTTTTTTTTTTTTTTTTTTTTTTTTTTTTTTGGAAGTTTGGAGGAATAATTAGCTCGAGGCAGATGATGAAATTCTGATCGAAGTGAATGAATCATTTCTACTAATTTTCATATTGAAACAGTGAATGAATAATTACTTTGGAACAATAATATTAATTTTTTTCTCCCGGTTGCTATATTGTATTAATTTATTTTTTTGCGGGAAAGAATTTTCCTGGAAGCCTGCGTCGGTGAAAATTAGATGAAGTTCTGAATGAGTAATCAGCTTGAAATATTTAAATAATCGATAGAGATAACGAATCATTTCTATTAATTTACTTTTTTATCAATTTATTATTTTTATGATTTTCCATCAATTTAATTGGTTAGATGGAATTTCGAATGAATAGTGGATGACTCGTTCCTACTAATTTATTACTTTTACTTTACTTTCGAAACAAATTTCAGTTTGGTGGATGTTAAACGAAAGAAAAGTGAAGTAAGTAATTGCCTTCTACGAAGGCAAACAATGAATCACTTTTAACAATCTATTATTATTCAAAAAAATAAAATAACATTCTCAGTTGAAGCTCGAAGTTACCTCACAAAACGTTCGAAAGTTATTACAGTGCTACATTCTCGTCGATTGCCAATTTCAAAAAGAATTCCAATTACCAATGACCAATCTCCTAATCAGGAACCAAATACCCGTCATACAACGCAAAATCAACAATCTTCTGTTTCACCAGGTAACAAACGATCGCGCTGAGAGTTTTGAAAAATAGAAAAAAATCCCAACGGCGACAACAATCTCGCAATCAAAACGAAATGCCACAAGTTTCATCGGCGATGATTCGGTCGAAACACGTTGCCACGAGAATCGTCAGAAATTAGTATGTACATTTTTTCTTTTTCTTTTCTTTTCACGCACGCGAGAGGAGAATATTTCTAATAAAATGAGAGATTGGATGTCGCCTCGATCGAAGAACAAAGGAAACGACAAGAGGGAGAGAAACGTATTGTGTCACGCCGAGGAAAACGTCAGCGTTAAACAATCTTAATTGACAATTGGACGCGAGTAGAAAGCGCAATTATCGGAAGAATCGCGCGCGAAAGGCCGATCGGTGAATTCCACGCCTCGAACGGGAATAAACGATTACGATGCGAAAAACGCGTCGTTGAATGTGAAAGTTCATGCCCAGCGGAATGCAATCGCGAGAGACAAGCTTTTAGCGCGACGTTATCTCACCGCGACAAAATCCCCACCTCGTTTCGACGAGTGAAGTAGCCGGGCTTTTAACACGAACCGCGGCACAAACTGTGCACGTAAACCATAAAATATCGGCTGTTTCACGCCTAGTTTCGCTTATGTTGCCATTAGTACGGAACACTATTTAGAATTTTAATTGAGAAAATCTTCTGTTCTTTTTTCTGTTTTTTTTAGTGAAAATATTTTTCTCGGAATGTTTGCAAAAATATGAATTTTGTCACCGACAGCAATAGTGATAAGCAATAGGAAAGATGATAAAATTTGCAAAATGTAATATTTAACACCGTTGTCATAAGTTAATGTTGAATTGCTTGTGAAGTTCATATGGTTATTGACAGTCTGCATTTATATTTCAATTAAATATTTAACGAGGCTAACAACAATTTTTTTAATGTAACTTTTTAAATTCTGAAATAAATTGAAGGTCCTTTCGAATAAATAGTTTCTTCTTTGAATAAGAAGATTATTCCATAATTATAAATAATCTTCATTATCGGGACATTTTTGTCTCTGTCAAATTGGATATAGCAAACTCTACTTCATCTTCAGATATGTGTGTGTATATATATATATATATATATATATATATATATATTAAATAAAAATGAAATAAATAAAACAAGATGAAACAGTGGAGAAAAATAATACAGTTAATTATTAGTAATGTCTTACTATTAAATATCCCAAAAATTCTGCCACGTAGACACACTTATTAAAAAGCTTAATAGATCGTATCTAGAAGAAAACATCCCTTCAATATTTCGTAAACGAGCTCTTGCTGATCGATACTCTCGTTATCACGCGAATCTCTTGTAATTTCCTTCCAGATACCCGCTGACCACGAGCATTGTCTAGTCTCGCGATTAATGTTCGCCACGATATCGATAATCGATAGCGGCCAATACTGAGTTATGACTGAGAAATTTCGAACGTCTGGCACGTTGGACAAATAGGCACCACTTTTTCCTCGTCACTATAAATTTCAACGATGAAACGAATGAGAAGTTCCCCTTAGCGATTCCTCTTCTCCGTTTCCTTTTTTTTTCTTCTTCTCTTTTTTACTCTTCTTTCAAATCACATTTTGAGAGGCAGAAAATTGGGCGAGAACTGGATCGTTGGTTTTTCTTACCCTCTTTACCTGGCGATGGCCATTTTTAGGGCGAAGTGGATGAAGCAAATTTGGGGAGGAACTGGGTAATGCATCCGTCAGTGAGAAGAACGATTTGTTCTCGACGAAGTGCAAACTTTCGTCGAGTAGTCAATTTATAGTTAGTCATCTATTAGTCATCTTCAATTTTTAGGCCATTCAATTCAAAATCATTTTCGATCAATCTGTGTTGTTAAATTCTACTTTTTAATATTGAAAAGGAAATTTTTTTACGAGGGAAACTATGTAATTTTGTGAAAATTTAAGAAACTAAAGTCGAAGATTATTAATTGAAAATTAAACGAGTCGAAGAGGACATTTTGGAAAGCAGTAAAATTCTTTTTTCTTAAAATTTTAGTGCACAGATTTCCCCTCGATATTACTTTTAACAAGACATACGATCACTCTGAATATTCTTCGTAGGAAATATTTATTTAAAGAAAATATAAATAGCAGTAAGGATTTTCTGTTAATGCGCAAATATATAAAACATAACAAATATGGACCTTGGGCAACACTCTCGTTGTCACACGTGTGTATTAAGATCAAGTAGACATATACGTGCTATATTTAATTCGCAACAGATCAACAAAGGACAAACGAAAGTTTTCAAAATTAAATCGAAACACTTATAAATAAATATTCATTTACATAAAGTCAAAAAATCCACGAGAAACGAGGTTAGTGCAACGTTCGAAAATACATGTGTATAAGTCTGCAGTTTATCGATTTCACGGTGAAAAAGATACACACAGTGGCACCTGACTTGGAGAACGAAGAAAATTCCTCGGGGAATTTAGTAAGAGGGGGGACGGGGGAGGGGTCCGTCTGTGAAATTGAGCCGTTAATACCTGACCGTCTCCCTCCACGTGATCCTGGAACACCACGGTCCAAGGGAACACTGACCCTGTTCAAGGACCCCCCTGGTCGCCGTCGAACCTCCCCGAGAATATACGCGTCGGCACAATGGACACAGAAACTCCCGAAAATATTTTGACAGGTTTCGATCGACCGTTTTTCTCTCTTCGGTGTGTTCAACCTTTGGCGTCTCGCCTCGCTCGTTGAAAAGCTTGAAAAAGCTTCCAACCAAGGGAAAAAGGGGGAAGGGCGGGGGGGTGAGGATTTTTTTCGAACAGGGGAATTGCGATTTCACGCCATTCGAGCTGAGATAATGGTGGCAAAAAACAGGCGAAGAAAAAAGAGAAAAAATAGAAGGGGGGGGAGAGAAGAAAAAGAAAGAAGCAGTTCGCCACAGTCGTAAGTAGCTGGCGATGGTAAAATTTACGACGAGCGGTTCGTTCCTATGGGCCACCGTGCGAAAATTGCTTTTTCTATCGATTACACAGGAATAATATATGGTTTTGGGGAAAAAAGAAACAGGCGAACAGTTAGAGAGATATTAAGGGTTTTTAAGCTTTTTTTTAAAGGTGGATCTTCCAAGGGGGATTGTTTTCTTCTTTTCTTTCTTCTTTCTCCATTCCTTTTTTTTCCTCTTTTTTTTCTTTTTTCTTTCGGCGGATGAAGAAGTGCGATTTTTGATTTTTCTATAGCGCAGAGTGGTTAACAGAATTTTTTCTGTTATCTAGCGTTTGGGAATTAATGATGGGAAAATGAAACGTTTCAAGATACTGGCAAGAGAAGAAGATGTTTTGGTGCAAAGATGATGACTGTTCTTGTCATGCAAATTACATATATTCAAACGTTAATTATTTTCTTAATAACATGTCTTACGAAATTGTGAAATTCTCTGTATGACTTAATGTGACTTAATTACCGAGAAAAGAAATACTAAAACTACTAACTTATAATTTTTGTTAGATATTTCTAAAGATTTTATACAATTTTTTTTGTAATATATGCAGGCAGAAGTTTGTATCGTTTAGTGTATTATAAAATTTCTCTACTTTTCTCGACAATGGAAATTTTATGCTTTAATCGTCGGTAGTTCTAGTGTTAAGTGTAAAGCGATAATTGAAATTTCATAAAATTTTAAAGTCTAGGTGGAACGAAACTTTGCAATTTCCTTCTTTCAATACTAACCTGTTAACTGTGTGTACACACACACACACACACACACACACACTCATCTTTTAACTTTGATGAACAATTTAATCCAATCAATATTAATCTATATAATATTATCGCAATTTCTTAAATGTTCAAATAAGTGGCAAAAACGTTAAAGATAATTTGATGACGAAATTATCGGTAGGAAATACAGTTTGTTGTGTACTTGCTGCGGTTTCCATTTCATTTTCCAAAACGAAAGAAAAAGTTACTCCAGTGACCAATGAAGCAACTCGACGAAAGCGGGCTTTCGATCGAACGCAATCAAGCCCTCGAAACCAAATCATAAGAGGCGATGAAGAAAATGAGAAAAAGAAGACGCACGTAATGAAACAGATTTTCCATAGTTTTCTCTCTCTTAGTCTTTGCCTATCTAAAGTCGATATTTCGAGCGATAAAACGACATTTCAATTTTCGATTATAACCTCGCGAAAAAAATCTTGGAACAATGTAATTTCGTTCATTATAAAGCACGGGGTTTCAACATCCACAATTTCTTTCTCCCTTCTTTCACTTAAAAGAGGGTATGTAAAAATACTTCTTCTCTTGAAAATTTTACAAATTCAGTTGTCGTTATGGACATTGAAAGTTTTTTATTTTCTTTTTTTGATTAAGTTTACCATCGTTATGAAGATTAAATTTTTCCTTTTACAACTCTTAAAATTTGTTTGTACGATCTTTGTTTACGAAGTTGTGATAGTTTAAAACAGAGACCATTGTTCCTTGAATGTATATATTCACTATTTATAGAATAGTAAAATAGAATGTATAAGATGTTTTTAAAAAATCATGCCTTAGAAAGAAAGACACTTTATAATTATAATAATAAGTATTATATATATATATATATATATATAATTGTAATTATTCATACCAGTACAACCTTTATATTTAACAAAAAGTAACAAATTACAACAAGACTAACGCTTAGAAATATTCAAAAGAAAAATCGTAAGACAAGTAATTAAAAAGAAAGAAAAATAACAATCAAAATAGGAAAGCGTGTCTCGTTTTCTCGTTCAAGATCGACCGAAAATCGACGAAAAATTCGCAAAGCGTCTGGCCAAGATCCATAAAATGTCGAGCGTAAATCACTTGGTTTTATGGTGGTGCACGTTCGCCAACCTTTGGCTGATGAATTCCTCGCTCGATCGAAACTCGCGGCCAACTCGGTGAAACACATCGTGTTCTGAAGGATTCTCGCCGATATTGCCGGCTCTTCGTGGAAAAAAGGATCGGCTGAAAAAGAGCCGAGCGACTTTGGTCTCGCAGAATCCCGCTCGATTTCGAAATTATACTCCTATCCAGAATTCTATCTTTTCTGCTTCGTTATTTCTATTTTTATCTTGTTATTCCTTTATTTTAAACAGCGTTAATCCATAGGTTTCTCTTTCCGGAGAATTTTGTTCGAAATTTTCCTGGTATTTAGATTTCTGTTTATTCTCGAGATCTCGATATTTATGCCTAATTGGAAATTACGTTTGATCTTTCCCTTTCTCCATTTTATTTCACTTTCATCGCCACTTGTGTAATTCCTGAGGTTATACTTCCGATTCGTGTTTTAATTCCGAAATTTAGAGTCCGATGGAGACGATATACGATCCCGTCCCTTTAATTGACAAATTTTTACACTTTCTCGAATGATTCCCGAATTAACTTTAGAATTCCAACAAGACAGTATGTACAGTATCATCCTTTCACTCTGCGCGATTTTCCTTCTTAAAAATCAGTCTTCCTCAGTTTCCTTTCCTCTTTTTAATTCTGCATAGTTCAACCGAGCTAAACGATTACAACAAAAAGCAACCCTCGGAACCGAGCGTTCGAAGAAGACCAGCGTCTATCTACCACCTCTGTCTTTTTCCTCTGAAGACTGCAAGAGAGTGACAGAGAGAGAGAGCGAGAGCGAGAGCGAGAGCGAGAGCGGGAACAGAAGAAGCCGGAAGGAATCTTTTTAGGTTAGAGAGGTAGCTCGAGAGAATGAGCGGGCAAGCCTCCGCAAAGAGATGTCGGCGACAGGCTCCGCCGTTTTCTGGATCCGCCCTAACGGCGTTCCGATTATACAGATATTCAAATGAGCCCGTCCCCGTTGTCTCTGGCCGTAACAGTTACGTATCATCGAATTATTCTAATTCCCTCCGGCAAAACACCGCTGGCCAGAAGTTCGCCAGAGTTCGCGACAAACGTTCCTCCACTTCGCCATCAACCTTCGTCCAACGCTTCGTTCCTCGCTTCCGTGAACGCGTCGTCGACGGGAAAAAGGAACCGGCGATGGGCTACGCCCACTTCTGGGGGTGTTACGGGGGTTGGTTGGCCTGTCTCAACCCTTCTACAACCCCCACGTTGGATTCGCTCGGTGATCCACCACGAGAGTGGCGGTGGAGAGCCTCGGTTTTCCAAGTTTCCAAGGGGGGGCGGACAAAGCATCTTCCACGCGCAAAATCCGAATGGCTCTTGCTCATTCGTGGAATTTCACGACGAGCGGCGGACTCAGGGTTGGTTTCGTCGATCTGTGGGATCATGCGCGGTGGGAAGAATCGCGGTGATTCGCGAGAGCGTACGACACAGGGGGATGATGACGATGGGGGGGTGCGTGAGAAGATTGTTCTCCGTTTTAAAAGGATTTTGAAGAATGGAGAATGTTACAATGCCTTGGGGAAAATTATTTTACATTTTGCGAGATGTTTGTAGTAAAATTATTCGGATGTTTTCCATATTTTTGCATAACAGGTGACGTTTCTTTTGTTGATTGCTTTCGTTCGTTGAGGTTTTAAAAATATTCTAAAAAGAAAACGAGATAGTGAGAGTAATTTCAATGTATGTGTTAAATTTACCCATATAATTTTTAGAAACTTGCTAATTTATTGTGATAGAGTTTTTTAGGGGTAAAGTTCGAATTTAACTCGAACTGTTATATAATTTCAAGACTCTGGCAAAGCAATAATTACAGTGAACTTGGGCGCATTGATGTTCAGAAAAGTTACAACGAACGACGTAAGAGAAATAAATAATTATTATCGAGAACGAAGACAATCCGGAGTCACACTCATTGAAATTAAACTTCTTATTGCTTCTCGCTCGCAATTTATAAAAAAAAAAAAAAATGCCGGAGGAAATCACTTTCTCGAGGTACTGGAAATTTGACGATCGCGTCGTGAAAAAAATATGACAAACAAAACTTGTCGTTTGAATCAATTATTTCCAAATGCTGCACCATTTAATTGCCAAGATCAACTCGTAAGAGGAAGAAATTATTGGCAGATAAGCATACGAAGGTTTCTCCGTCGAACATTTTCCAGTCGTCGAACCTCGAACGAAAGTTCGCCGATTCTCGCAACGAGTCTAATGCGAGGCGAGAAAGAATGGTGAATCGTTCGAGCGACCATATGGGCAGAGTGCACACGCGGTTCACCGATGGAATATAGCTCGTATGACGTCACGTACGCGGCCGGATGCCGTGAACGTGTCCACACGGGCCGGCGCGGCTCCACAGAATAATAAAGAAAATCGAAACAGCAGAAGCTGGACGAGGGACGCGTCGGCGGGGGAGAAACGCGTTTGGAAAAGGAGAACTCGGCGAGGAGTTCCTCCTCGATCAGCGGCGCACGTACGCGTACACGTGTCCACGCCGTGAACGCGTACACACGGCTCGTCGGATTTATTTGGAAATCCAGATAGCGGTGGGAATGGCGAGCCGTTAGTTTCCTTTTGGTCGAGACTCGTTTGGTTAATGAAATCAAGAACAGAACAGAGAAAGATAACGAGATTTGGGGAGGGGAGAAGATAGAGGTGGACGGTTGTTACCAAAGTTCACTGCTCGCGATAATTATCCATTCTAATGATGATGGATGTCTTTATCCGTGGGCTTGGTGCGATTAGACGGGTTAATGGCTCACAACCGGTCGAATGGCCGAAGTACAACCATCAAATCCGCTACGCGGATCGATCCACCAGAAACGCTCGAAAGTGTGACGATGGCGAGAAATCTTCTCGCGAGATTCTCCACGTGCTTCTACGCTGGAATTTTGATGGAGAATTTGATTTGTTTCTTTTTTTTCCTTTTTTTTTTTTTTTTTTTTTTTTAAGTGGTTAGAGAAGTTTGATGAATCCCGCGTTAGTATGTCGAGAGGAATTATTATGTATTTGAATCGCTAGGAAGCTAGAATTGTCTGTTTACTTGTTTTCTCGATCATACGAATTTATTTTTGTAGATGAATAATTGATTTTCCTCGAGAGTTTTATGTAAATTGAACTTTCGAGATTTTATGGTAAATCGGGATAGTACATTGTGAACTGTGTAACTTTATACGATTGTAATTATACCTGATCTATCGTATAATTAATTTTATAAATGATTTTTTAATGCTGTTGCTTTCAAGTAAATTAGACTTTTAACAAATACTGTATAACTGGAATAAAATGTCTATCGTTTCGATGTATTTAATAATACAATAAATGGTAAACTGTTCGATATATAATTATGTTATGACAGTATGTGATTAATTATATGATTTTTTCACATTCCACGTGATGTTACAATGAATTGGAGCAAACATAAATTCCAAAGTTCGTCTAATATTACCTAAAGCTCCAGAAGCTTCACCTAACCCCAAAAATGAACTAAAGTTTCTACTTACAATTAGAGTTCCTTCGACTACACTGTTTCTAACTCTCCAAAAAATATGAACAAATTCTCTAAACATTTACACGTATCCGTCCAATACTCAAAGAAAACGAATTATCATTTTCACTCGGTCCCCGATGCTTCAGAAAGAAAGAAAAAAAAAACGAAAGAACGATATCCACATATATAAGAACGCATGAAACGCATCTAATATCATTGATGAAGGAATTCTATCTGCACGCAAAAAGAAAAAAAAAAAAGAAAAAAGAGAAAAAGAGAAAAGGAGAAAAGGAAAAGAAGAAACGAAGGGGTCTGGGCCCATCCAGCTCGGGCGAAATTCTTTCGTGATAGACAATGAAAATCGGGCAGGACCGCAAAAGAAGATAGAAGATTGGACTGAGGGTTGAGGAGTGAGGCCGGGAGAGGTCCGGTCTCTGGGCAGCAACGTGTGTCGTTTCTCAGTTAAGTCTCTCTGTGGTTTGAAACACGATCGGCCTGAGAGTGTTCCATCATATGTGTCTATAAAACAGCTCGAGCTGCTCGCGCGATCGTGTGTGGGTGCGTGCGTGTGCGTTCGCCCGGCGTGGCACGTCCGTGTGCCCGCTCGGCTGTACTTGGACTGGTTTCTTAGAAGGAATCAGGAGATAATTAATTGTCCTCGCGAACCGGGCATAACGAACCACGCCGCGCTCCACCAGACTCTTTTGTGCATAAAACGTGGCTGCTCGCGCGCACAAAGGGCTCACTCTCCGCCACGAAAAATCATCCTCTTCTTCTGTAATATCGCTCTTTCGCCTTCGTTCGTTTCGTTCCTAACCCGCCGCTCATTTCTCTTTTTAAACGGGACCGTTCTGGAATTTTGCCCTGCCGCATTCGATGGTTCTCGCACGTATGCGTGCATGCATGTATGCATCTACTGTACGCAGATATTCGAGTTTTTGCTTGTATACGTATCTCTCTATTCGATTTTATTCTTATTTTATAGTATTGGTGTGCTCGATAAATCCTCATGTACGTGTACTCGATTTTTATACATAGATCGGAAGTTTGGATTTTGACTTGATCTTTTCATTTAGAACTACCTTGTCTTACTCTCTTCTTGACATTCCTGTTCTTTGCTAGTTTGCGTAATTATAGAACCAATCTCAAGTTCAATGGGATTTAGAAAATAGATGGAAAACAGCAATAATTGGAATTAAATAACAATCAAAGAATTAACTTTCGATTCGAACAGAAATGAAATGGAAAATTCGAATTTCCATTATTTGAACTTCCAATAACTAAACAATTAACCAAGAAGTCGATAGATATAGAAAATGAGAAGAGAATAATTTCCCTTCTCCCATGATCAAAGGCTAGTAGAATAATTCAGAATAATTCATCTCTGTCTTCCACAGCCCGATAGAAATTACGAAAAAAAACGAATAATCTATCTTGCGTTCAAAATCTCAAAATTTAAAGAATCCTCCAGTTTCATTTCATTTATCATTCAGGATAATTCTCTCTTTCGTAACTGTAACCTTCCATTTCCTCATTTTTCAATGATAAATAGTACAGTTTAATTTGCAAATTCTTTTATTAACGACAACGATCAAATCTCCGTCTTCAATTACGTATAACCTACTCTCAGATATAGATTGCGATCTCAAACATTTTATACAGATTTCGTGAAAAGAAATGTGTGAAATCGGCACGAGGGTTAAGAAACAGAGACCAATTTGAAAGAAAAGAATGAGAAGAGAGAATAAAATTCCTTCAGACCCTGAAGAAACAATTTTGAACAAGGAAGAAAAAAAGAGAAGTTCCTCCGAAGGAATAACTTTAAACAAAAAGAGGAGGAATCGGCTTTAGCCTCACTCACGGATAGGTGTGTAAAGCGCAACGAGAGAAATTCGTGGTAATCGAAGTCGACCTCGAAAGCTTGCACGGAACTCTCGAAGCCGTAGATTTATTTTTCCGGCACGGTCGCGCTCGACTTTATCTCGCGGCTCGCGAACAGAGGCAACCAAGCTGACCAAGATTAATAATCCTGAAATGGTCATGGCGACCGATAGCTTCGCGCTGTGTTCGCCTCGGCGCGCGATCTGGAGCACCTGGAACCTGATTCCACCTAGTATACTGGTATTTCGATAATCTAGAAACCTCGTGCAACAGAATTTACGTCTCGGCCGGCTCGGTTATTGCGGATCAGGTTTGTCCATCTAGCCGCTCGGACGTGAAATCCACATCTGCCACGCGAGCTACGTATCCATCCGTGGATTCTGCGAAATATAAATATAATAAAATAAGTAACTGACACCGCCTCTCCCTCCCCCACCCGAGGATGATCGATCAATCGTCGGAGAGATCGCGGCAGATCGATCGAGACAGACCGTTCTACGGATCCGCGATTAATTGATATTTGTCCATTTAGAAAAATCATCCATCTTCGACACGGTGATTAGTGATTGTCATAGTAGTTGTCAAGTGATTGATGTTTCAGAAAATTTTTCATAATTAGCGTGAAATTGTATTTATTGCGAAAGAATTGCTCGAAAGATTTTTAATAATACGAATGATTAGTGAATTGTGGATAAATTAGCGAATAACGTGATTCGTTGCAACGTTAGAGATTAAATATTTCGTAAGTATAATTGTACATGCATATAACAGACGAGTCCTAATTTTATTTTATTTCTTCCAATTTTATTTAATAAATATCTGTCTTCATACAAATTTTTACTAATCAGGTAATTCTATGAATGAATTATTGTATTTATTATAACGTGACAACTTGAAGACACAAATTTTCTTATGACGAACAAATCTTAATTTAATACACTTTTATTTCTTGTAATGCTGTATTTGATAAATAATTTTCAAACAATACCTGTACAAAAAAAGACTGCGCCCGTATGATAACGTATATATATTTAGTAACAACGTATATTTTTATGAACGAATATAACGAACAATTGAACAATTTCATTTATCGATAGAATCAAACAAGATCAGCTGTCAAATATTCATCGAAAGAATTCAAAAATTATTTCTTCGTACATTTACAAAATTTTTATCGTTCCCATATCCGTGTTCGCGTACGATACAATAAAATCACGAAACTAGCTCTCAACGATTTCCAATTAATCCCCGATATTTCCCTTTCGAAAATTACTTTCATTTTGCTCCAATCAACGAGCCAAAAAACTGTCGATCATCGTCGAATGACGATCGTTTGACGACCGAGTCGAAGGAATGCTAAGGGATCGAGGCATGGATCTCCGGGATATCCCATTGCTCTTGACAGGAAGGCAATCGTGGCGTACGATCGGTCAGGGCACACGACCCGATATCTGCCCGGTCACGATATCCTCGAAATTCGCGGTAGTCGTCATAAATCTACGGATCTAAACAGTCCCATTGGCCACGATCTCCGACCGATCTAACAAGTTGGCGCGAATAACGGGTTTATTAAGATCGATACCGAAACCATTCGGTGCCAATATTCTGCCTCTCTCTCTCTCTCTCTCTCTCTCTCTCTCTCTGTATCGCGCTGTGTTGGAAATTGCTTTACTCCGCTCTCTTTAGTCGCACTGAACACGGAGCGATTAAATAATTTCTTTTCTTTCTCTAAAACCTTCTGAATCGTCGACGATTCTTTTGCCAAAATCGACAAAATTTTCAACGATTCGTTTCCTTTCTTCTCTATGTCTGTTTTCTAGAGATTTTCAGATATCTATTTTCTATCTTTGTTATCTAGAGACTTCATCTATCGATATCTGTCGATTTCTGTATTTCGTGGCTTCTCGTTCCTTATGGATACAGCAGATTGTCTCTAACGATTTTTTAGATAAATATTCCGTACGAAAATTATGAGAAATTAGTATCGTTGGAACGGACCACAGAAGACCTAAGCTGGCTTCTTAATAAAAACCGGGCTTTTTAAATAACACGAAGATTTGGAGAATTTCATTTCAGACAGAGTTGTAATCGTAGTGTGATGTAACTTGTTTTAATATGTCGTATGTATAATATATTAAATTCACTATACATAGCAACTGATAATAAAGTAAATGATAAATCTAAATACTTTAGACTCTTTCTTTTCTCAAGGTTTAAAAGATTGCTCTCCGAGCAATCAAAATTCGTTTCAAAAACGATCAAGCTCGTCCAACGAAACGAATTTCCTCTCAAACATCTCGCATTACTAACTACCAGCTGGTAATTCAGCTAAAACTGGAAAATCCCTGAATCAAGGTTTATGAAGGAAAAAATCCAATGAAGCTACAACTCGGAGAACACCTTGTACACACGTGTACGCTTAAATCGTCCGTTTCTTCGAGGGAGATGGCCGGACATCTTCAAACATCATGAAACAGCCAGCAGATCTATCTGGCACGACAGATCTTCTACGGGCCGCTCGTAAAATAAATTCAAGCGAGAGGAGGAGGAAAGGGGAGAGACCCCTTGGTAAATACGATCGATTCCGCATTATCTGCCGTTTTATCCGGAGATTTATCTAAGCGTGCCACTCGCGCGGCAGCGGATGCAAAGTGGAGCAACCCGGCTCGACAGCAATATCTCCACGGGTATTGCTCTGCCCTGGACAAACTGGATATCCAGTTTCCAGCATTTCTCGCTTCTCCACGCTTTCGAGGCCCTAATCCCCGAGTGCTCTGTGTGCGTGCACGCGTTTCTCGACGTTGCACCCAGTGGTAGAGAGGCAGTAAAATCGCCGCGATATGTTTATATATATATGCATTGTATAGGTAGATACAAGACACTGGCCGGGATATACGCGGTGAAGAAATAATTTCATCACTCCGCCGTGCATGCGAGTCAACAACGAGAGAGACCAAACGCTCACACCGAGAACCAGAATCGCTCTCGGTTGTGTTCCTCGGTCCGCGGGAATGCATACTCTTCGAGGCCCACGGCGCCATTTCTTTTCAACCCGTTCCCTCTCTCTCTCTCTCTCTTCTTCCCAGCTGTGCCAGTTTTCCAAACGTTTTCTTTAAGGGGGGAGACATTTTGTGACTATCGAGGCGTTTTCGGAGCTTTCCAAGTATTTTTGGAACTTTCGAGGTATTTTTCGAAATTTCTTGGAGTTTTCAAAACATTCTCGGAGTTCTCGGAGTATTTTTGGTGCTTTCGAAATGATTTTGGAATTTTTGGAGTTTCCAGAGGTTTCGTTTTGTGGAAAAAAAATGGCTGTAGAATAAGAAGAAGTTGCGACGAGTGGATTGAATCGCTCGATTGAATTTCAACGCGATGTCGTGGGCTCGGTGCGAGTTCGATTCATGGGAGAAGGATCTCCAGCGAGTTGAAACTGATTTTTTTTAATGACTGCGTTTGAAAACGAAAGATATTAATTGTTCGATATAATCTAGATTTATACACTCGTGTGTTAATAAATTATTGTACAATGTAATCGATAAAATATACGTACGTGTCCTTACATATAGTTATTCGCAAAAATACTCGAACATTTATTAATGTATCACATTCATTAATATCATCAAACTGCGTTTGTCATGTTTGAAGCAACATTCGTAAATACGTATAAAAATTATAAGATATTCGAATACAAGTGAACAATCGCAGAAATAACAAAAATATGCAAATAATCTATTATATCAATAAATTCAGTGGAGAAAACTTTAATTACAATATCAATGAAATTTCGGAATATTTTATACAGTACAAGTTTACGTGCATAAAGTGTTCGAATACTTTCGTGAGTAATTATACCTCTGTCAAATTTTGAAATAAGTATCCTGCGTACTCGTGTTTTACTCTAACTTTGCACTTTCATTTACAAAACCAATTTATAATCTCGTTCTAATAATGCGAAACCTGCTGGTCAAACGCTTGTTGAAAATGATCCGAATCGATGAGAAATTGACAGATAAATTAATGAGAATCCCTCCTTGCTTCCACTTTCGATCATTCATCTACACGGCGCAGAATTCGACAAATAAAACGTACATTGCTCCGTCACGAATGTATCGATTGATTCGCGCCAATCCTTGTCCCTGTCGAACATTGTTCACCAGCGATTTCTCTAAATCCGTCGAACAATTCCGGGAGCCGCCGATTCGCAGAAGCTCAACTTCACTCGTCAAAAGAGGGGGGAGGGGGGTCACACACAGGCATACATACATACATATATATTTTTTTTTTTCGCGGAGGCGGTTGGAAAGAAGCGCGTGTCCGCGTGGAGGAAGTGCGTAAAACGTGCGTGCATTCCATCGATTCGGACGTGCAAACGCGCGGTGCGTGCGTGCGTGCGTGCGCTTCGAATCGAATCGAATCGCGTGTGTTGCGAATGCGTGTGCCACGGGGACCCGGTCCGGGACTCCGAGAGCAACGCAACGCGGGGAGGAGAAGAGGGAGAAGTTGCGGGTTTCAGAGCTCTGGTTTCGCCAGCCCGGGGCTACTCGGAGCCGAAGAAAACGGTCAAGAACCTAATACACCTAATACGAGCATTAGGCCGGTTCTCACCGTGCCCTATAAAATCTTCGAACGAACGGATAATTCTGTTTGGAACGAGCTGCGTCTCCTCGCGAGCATTCGACTGTTGCAGATAAAAAATAACGATTTTTGCGCTTGAGTGAACACATAAATTTGTATGCACGAATGTAGATAAAGTCTGTAGTTTTTTTTTTCTTTTGAAAATGATATCAGCCAAAGATATTCGTTTCGCCTGTTTCGCGTCGCGAAATAATTTTACGATTGTTTCAATTTTTGAATCTTTGGTTTATCGTCGTGAATGTTTATCATTGTCTTATTCTCTTTTATTTATTTCGTTTATTTTACTATATTAACGTATTTTTGGAAACGAGCGAACTAAATTCGTTGTCAGTTTATTTCATTGGGTCGAGTTTATCATCATTCGCGGTTTAATGAAACGATTAAAGAATATCATATTGAATTTAGCAAACTTCGAGCTCTAACTCGACGTGCAATTGATATTATTTAATATTCGTATGCATATTATTGTATACGTTATAATATACTTGCATACTGCTCGATTGGCACCGAGTTGTATTGAATTTCGTGTCATTAACGATACTCTCGTAGATAATTAGAAAATGAAATTTGAAATGTAGTAAACGAAAACTCATAAATAAATTCATATAATTTAAAAAGAAATGAAATTTGGAGTAGTACTCTTATTTTCATTGGAAAATACTTTTTAGTCATTGTATAGGTATGTGAAAAACTTTCAATAATTAAACCATCGTCGTGAAATTACCCGAAATTATCATATATAGAGAAAATAATGTTAATAAGGAATGAATAAATATATATTTTATGGTATTAGTTATACCATAAATAAATATATATTTTACGGTATATCGATATTACGATGTTCGATTAAAATATCTTGATCAGAATTAGCAAATAGCTTACCATGATTAAATACTCCAGTTTCTTTAAATTTCACAAAATTGAAGAATCGAACGAACAGCGGCGAAAAGAATATCACTGGAATCCTTGGAACAATCATAAGGTTAAAAAAAGATGCTCGATCGATGCAAATCGATCGAAAACTATAATTAAAACACGTTAATTCTTAACACGTTCAATTTTATAATTTTCACAAATCCATTTCTAACAACGAAAATTTTCAAAAAATTTCTTCTTTCGCTTGAATTGTATCTCAAAATACATCGTTGTTTAACTGATTGATATTTAACCATCAATTAAATCGTCATATTTAAGATCGAAACTATTAATGAAAAAATAACAACGCTGACACACTGTGTTAACACGTCCTCGCACGGAACGTGTTAACGAACTAACAGAGACAAGAGTTTTATTAGAGCAGTATAAATATAACGTTAACCAGAACAGAATTCTCGCAGCAATAAATGAATTCATGAAAAATAAATGACTCGCTTCCCCGAGGAAATCTAATACTAATCACGTACTTACGTACGTGCGTACCGAGATAAAAAGTAGAAACGGATAATTGTTTCGATTTAGCATTCGTGAATGGCTGATTTATAGTTTCATTAATAGTTTCGATCTTAAATATGACGATTTAATTGATGGTTAAATATCAATCAGTTAAACAACGATGTATTTTGAGATACAATTCAAGCGAAAGAAGAAATTTTTTGAAAATTTTCGTTGTTAGAAATGGATTTGTGAAAATTATAAAATTGAACGTGTTAAGAATTAACGTGTTTTAATTATAGTTTTCGATCAGATTTGCATCGATCGAGCATCTTTTTTTAACCTTATGATTGTTCCAAGGATTATATGCCGGCGCGATTACTTTATCGCGTTGTAAATTGTACTTCCATGTCGCGATCTATATCGTAATTATAGAAACGTCTGACGTTGATGCTAATTCCTCCAACAAATAGCCAGATCAAACGGGCTTAAGGAATTCTTTTAATTCCGACACGGCGTAGATTATAAGCAACCAGGCAGGCTAATTAGCTCGTTGCACGTTCTGAAAGCCGAGCGAAATTACGTTTGCCGAGGGAACAATACCGAGGGGCGAAGGTGTTAATAAGAGCTCGTAGTTCGTCAGTGAAAAAAGATCCGTCGAAGAATGCACGATGATTCTTGGAAATCGTCCGTCTTCATCGACTTCCCACATGAAATAATTCGTGCTTATAGCTCTTATTCGCACCCGATTTTTTTTCTGACAATTCCACGGAAATAGACTGGCGGACTAATAAAGAGAAAGGTTAGACGTTGCTTTCTCACGATTTCGTAACCGGAAACGACAAATTCGGACTCGAGTCGATTATCATTAATAACCGAATTAAGAATACACCTCTTTTTTTCCCCATAGGCCTTAAATTCTCGAAGAAAATGCTGTGTCAATGACGCACGTGGAATTTCATTTTTTTTCAGACGAGACTAATTTCCACGCAATTCTTCTGATTTCTTGGCTAGTTTCGAAATACTCACGCAAGATTATATAATGTATATAATATTATTTATCAAACTGTTCTACTCTTTTATTTTATTCATTTTATTCATTTTTCTTAGCCATCAACTAGTGTGCCAAATTCTTGTATAAAATAGCGTGTGAATTGTTATTCTGTCGAGCAATTCTACCTTTTTATTTTTCTAGGATGAAATTTGCCTCTCTGCATGAAATAAACTATAAAAAAAAATAAACTACATCTTGCATCTTTCAAAATTATAAGCAAAGTTATGACACCTCCGTCAGGTGCAAGTGTTATAATAGCTCTTTTGAATGTTTAAAACTCAAGTGTACATATGTTGTCAGTTCATACCAAACAGTTTCAATAATTTTGCTATATTAATTTTCCTATTTCTCTGGAATGGAGATTTCTTGAACTTGGCTGCTATTATCAAAAGAGAAATGTAAAATCCACCGGTTGAAGGTTAAAGCATCCTTGAATTTTTCGAAACGTGTTACAAATGAAACCAGGTACATAATCTTCCTCTTTCAAGGAGGAAGAAAAAAAAAAAGAAAAGAAGAAGAAGAGCCCATTAACAAGCATAATCACCGAAACTCGGAGAACAGAGGAGCTCTCGCAAAATGGATCTGTACACATCTGGCGGCGAAGTGTGAAAAAGATGCTAAACAGGTACGTTGGCGCGATAGACACGAGTCGAACAGAGGAGCGAACGAACCTAACTGCGGCACCTAACTCGTCTTTATTAGGCGGCGACAGGGGAAATTTTCGAAAGCGTTTCTACGTTTCTTTCTCGTTTTGCGCGTGACTGAATGTACGATCTTCATATATATATATATATATATTCATACACGTAACGAGTCTTTATGTACAATCATATTCGTAATCATCACGATTACAATATTTGAAAGATATATTTGAAAGAAATTTAAAAACATATCACAGATAATTACAAGATATTTGTAAAAATAACGAAAGTTGTTATTCTGCCAAAGGAATTAATTTTTTTATTTTTCTGGAATAAAAATTCTAATTATTTGATCCCTTACATTGTTCCTATAATAAAATAAACTATAAAATGTATTGGTTATTAAAATTACAGAACTGTTATTATTATTAAGATATAACAATTAACTAAAATATCAGGCGAAGGTTAAAACTTCTTTAGATTTTTAATACTTATTCGCGATGAATATCTCTGTGATATGTTTAGAATGATTTCGAATTCTACTGATACAGTTCTAATAGTCGTCTCTCGTGTTACAGTATTAATGGAATTTCAAAATGTTTTTTGTAACACAGGTAATATGTGCATAAAATTTTTCTTACTCAAATATTCGAATATTTTCGTGAATCATTTGAAACATTTAAATTATGAAATTTCTTTATTCCTACAATCAACATAATGATATTGATGTTTGAAAGAAATCTAAAAATTCAGAAATAGAGGTCACGAAAGTATTTAAACTATCATCCATTATATCAATATTCAATCCAAGAACCTTTGACACTTATCGTACATTTAAAATGACTATTCATACTGGCTACTAATTTTCCTAATATCTTTCAACTCTTCTATATTTTTAGATTTCTTTCAAATGCATTCGCTATAATTCCTCGTATTCACATACAATCTTCTCCCAAAAATATTACGTACGACATAATAATACAAATAGAAATGAAGATTCTTCCATGGTGAAATTATAAAAACATGGAATTTTTTACTAGTACGTTCACAACAAATATCTTTCGATTTCCATACATTTTCAAATTTCTTTCAAATTCGATCAGTTCCTCATACTCGTATAATATGGTCTTCGTTCAAGAATATTTCATACGACACGAAATAAAATAAAAATCCTTCCACGACGAAGATATAAAATAGAAATTGTTCCACGGTGAAATTATAAAAACATGTTTACGTTCACAATAAATATCTTTCGACTTCCATACATTTTTAAATTTCTTTCAAATTCGATCAGTTCCTCATACTCATATAATATGGTCTTCGTTCAAGAATATTTCATACGACGCGAATAAAATAAAAATTCTTCCACGACGAGGACATGAAATAGAAATTCTTCCACGGTGAAATTATAAAACACAGAGTGTCTTCTGGCAAAGTGGAAGATTAATGACAAGTGTTCGAACACTTTGGCGATCGCGGTGGTCACGCAGCCGCGTGAAAACGTGTCGCGAGAACGGCCACACGACCACGGTAATGGTACCGGGACGAGCCTGCCAGCGCTGGAACGAAACGGAGTGTGTCGAAAGCGCGTACAAAGTATCTCTAATCGTCCCATTGTATCGTTTCTCCTTTGTCCATTCTCGCGGGTGAAAGCTTCGTTAAAACCCGATCGCTAATGCCCCCTTGATTTTTTCCCCGACGAAAGAAACCGGCTCGAGCTGTACACCCGGGGTCAGATAAGAAGACAATGCCGGCAATTCATCTCCTACGATCTGGACCATTCTCGTCTACGTTACTTCTTCTTTTCTTCTTCTTTTCTTTTTCTTTCTTTTCCATTTTCTTTCTCTCGTCTTTCTTTCTGCGTACACAGATTCGCGATGAACTTTGCGCTAGAAATCTTCTGAATATAGTATATAAATATATCTGAATATAGTATATAAAAAAAAATATTTACCAGCATGCGTCTCTCAGTGTTTCTCAGTCTTTTTTGCAGTAGAGGAATATGATTTTGGATTCGAAGTTTTGTATCTTGCATTTGATACTGAAAATCTTATATTCGACATATATTTGGACATTCGTGTCATTTTGATTTCGAAGCTTTATAGTTTACACGAAGTCAGGAAGAATATCGATGTTCATCATTGTTAACGCTAGAGCTACCATGATGGTCAAATTGATTAATTCAGGATTTTTTTTTAGAGCAATATTGCATCATTAGAGATTCGAATGATTTTTGTAAAAATCCGATACAATTTTCATACAACCTTTTCTAATGTGCAACTAGGTCGAATTTATTTGTGAATTTCTTCAAAGTGAATATGTAACACGTTAAAATAAATAAATGCTAAAAAAAAAATATTTGACTCTGCAAAAGTTTCAAAGTTGCAGAAAATTCTTCTGTTCCACAACCTCCACTTTTTCTGCGTAAAAAGAAATTATGACGATTCATTTTTATTCAATAACACGTAATGTAGCTATTACATAGATTCTTAGATGTAATTCGTATTAAATTACTAAAATCTTGGATGTTTAATTTCACTTTGAATCTTATGTATTCTTTGTAATTAGTGCGTGACATAATTTTTAATTAATTTCAATAATCATTACAATTTTACTATAATCGATCAACTAGTAATAAAATAAGTGATTAAAATATACAAAGTATTCCGAAATTAAGTAGTTCAACTTTATGTCGACTCTGATTGAATTCTATGCTCGATACAATACCAATTAAATATAAAAGAATTATTCAAATTTTAAAAATCTTTCCCCTCGAGGAACTCGCTCTTGGAATTCGCTCTCCAGTGAGTTCGAATTTCCAATTACACAGAATACAAGAGAGAGTCGAGTTTTAGTCGAGTCCAAAAATAAAACTCACACTCCAAAGCGGACCTGTAACGAGAGCAAACTCTAGGTTCGTATGACAAACGAAGCTTTAGAGAAATCTTCCAACGGAGAACCTTAAAAAAACGTGTGTGGCTCGGTTCGGTGGCGATGTGACGAGCACGTTTGAGACTTCTTCCTGTCGTCAGTCGACAGGTTAAATATAGACGACGGTCGTTCATTTCCGCAGCCGTGCATGATTTCTTCGTGAATGGAGGCATGCCCTCGCGGAACTCTACTCGCATATAGATCAACTATAAACACTTGCTCAAGTTCTTCTGTTTCCACATGGCGTTAACAAACTTCGATCTATCGACCATTTTCAACAAATTTTCGCGTGCTGTTAATCTTAACACTTTGTCAGCGGAGTTATCGAAGAATTTATGTGGAAACTATTCTGGAGTTTCATGAATTTTTATCGTAGTTTATTCATATTGATTTTATAAATAAAAAAATAGGAATTCGCGAAAAGGTATTTTTTCAGAAAGTTAAGGCACGTGTTTCTTAATAAAAAAAAAGAATGTCTTTTAACACTATGCGATTGAATTTGAATTAAATCGACATCTATACAAAAACGTGAAGCAGAACACCTTCGAAAAAAAATTCTCGAAAAGAATAAATAATCTGGCCGACAAAACTGACTTTTAACAAAGGTGAAAATTCAAATTTACCTTCGAGTCAATACGTATTCGATTTCTTCGTGGAATGGAATTCTACCGGCCATAATATTATATATTATAAAGATCGTGCTCGTGGAAACACGGGCGTCGATATTTTTCGCGCGAAACCGTAACCGGCTTGAATTGTTTTCATCCTAGCCGACTTATTCAAAGCTGATTTCCAGCTGACGCTGAAACGAACGCAGCTGCCACGGCTGTGGTAATTAGTATTATGCTGATTAATCGGGCAAGTGCAACGAACGAGAGAGGAATGTATGTTCCTTCTGGAAACGAACGACGCCCCGATGCCTTCGAACGACAGTATTCTGTCTATACGATGGATTAATCGTGCGATTAAGTCGATATCCGGTAGTTGCTTATGTTAATTTCTGTAATTACGTGTGTTCGCTATCGGAAAATGCCAGGTATTTCTATATCGGTGGTCTTAGTCCTTGACGACAGAAGGTGGAAGGTCTGGCGCGAGTTTTTGATTACTGTAATTTCGTTGAAACTTTGAGTAAATACTGGATACATTGATGGATTTTAATTTTCTCAAATGAGATAAAACGGGTTATCCATCTTCCGAAGTCTTTCAGTTTTTTGAAGCGTCTAGTATCGTACATTGTTTTAGGAATTTAATCTTAACTTTCTTATTTACTACTATTATTATCATTATTATTTAATTGAAAATAAAATAAAAAAACGTACTGCGTATTTCTGTTGATCTCCTTTCAAATGACAAGGTGGGCTGAGGCTATCCAACGTCTGAAGATGTCCTTCAATTGCAGTAATGTCTCGAAACTTCGATTATTTTCAATGAAATTTGCACTTAACTATGAATGAAAAATATTGGACGTTCCTATCGATGATGTTAATCTTCTTCATAGCAAAAGATGGAAAACTAATCGTCATTTTTCGAAATGTATCGCAAGTTATTTGAAGAATCTCTTGCGACTGTGTGTGCTGATACTCCGATCTTGGAATTGGTCCAAACATCCTCGTGAATTTGCAAAATCTAACAAGACCATGTTGTAGGACAACTTCATGCCCAGAATTAATTGTCACAACTGTTTCACTAAATTCTCGCATCGTCGTACGACTCTTAGAGTGCTCTCGTAATCACAAGGAAAAGATAAACGCAGTACAAAAATGATAATAAGATAATTTTTATATTTATGCATTACTTCGAGCGAGCCGCGAGCATCTGCCGTCACGCGTTAAAACAGTATGATATACTTTCAAATTCGTCGAGAATGCATAAATATGGTCCTCCAACTCTAATTGGGTGAAAAAAACGAGGAAAGAAAAAAAAAAGCGAACGAACAACCAACGGCAACCACAGCGGCGCGGCGCGGCGCGTGTTTTCTTCGGTTCGCGGTGAATTTTTCGAGGCAAGAATTGGCGCGTGTCGGCCAATTGAAATGCACGGGACCTCACCGCGGTTCCAGTACGGCGAGAAATTCTTAAATGGCCGGCCCGTTGCTGCCCAGGAATGTATGGAAATGTTACGTACCACCTCTGTCCTTTATTGTCCTACATGGTGACTGGTGGCGGGTTAGGTAGATATATGGACTGCGCGCTGCGTGCGCGTACCTACGTGGCCGCTCGCCTATACGCGCGTGCACGCGCGTGCAAGTGTGAAAAGATAGATGAACGGGCGTATGTGTGTGACGCGTGACACGTGTTAATCGTGCCTGTGAGGTCCCAACCCCTTCTTCCACTCGCCGCCGACCAGGTACACACCGTGTACGCATAAGTATAACTCCGATACGAGACGTTCGTTAAGCCTGTTTCACACTTTGCGATATTTGTAATATTATAACGTTTTATGGGGGGGGGGGGCGAACACTGTTGTCACGTGCATGAATACAGCGGGATAACACGCGGCGCTCGTGTATAATGGCTCGTGGAAATCAAAATATCGCGGCCTGTAACGCGATTAGAAGATTACTGAAAAAAAAAAATACTTATTTTACGTGTATGTCAAAATATTTATTGTTATTATCATTTAAATTATAACGACTTTATATAAGAGTGAGCCTTGATTGTTGAAATTTTACGACGATTATAACGGGTGTTTCCAGCCAAATTGAAAAAGTTTATACAGATTTTATGAAGCTGTGGAACGAAACTTGGGAATGCACAGAAATTAATAACAGAGGTGCCAATTTTTAAATTGTCGAAACGTATCGAGCATTCAATGGAATTACACTCTATTTTTATTAATGAAATTTCAACCACTCAAATATACGACTTATACGAATTTACATACGAATTTCATTCCATGTAAACCACGATCGTGAGAAATTGTTGTAATAATCGGAGTCAATTTAATGACTCAGGCTCGTTAAATTTTGGTCAAGCGTGTACGAGGCATTATCGGAACACGCGTGTACGAGTCTTAAGGGTCGGCAAGCTACCGGTGGACACTTCTCGGGTCTGCTTTTTAATTTACGACTCTCGATTTTTTCGTGATGGTCCAGGGTTAATGAAATTGATGCCACTATGCCGGTCGTGCATCAGATTAGCTCTGGTAAACGGTGATTTGGCACGGGCCACGTCTTCACGCGCGTGTGTTCCACTGTCACGATGAGATATTCTTGTAATCTAACGAATTAATGGGAATTAACGGGACGAAACGACGCTCGTACGTTTTTCCACCTCGAACCAACGATATTTCGGGATAAAACGACGCGTTAAAACCTTGTTTGTATAAACTTTGCCGGGGAAATCGTTCATCTTCAATTATGAGATTACGCCGCCATTATTGATCTTTTTATTCGTACAGATTCCCGCTTGGTAATTTCGAAAAAGAAATTGTGGAACATTGAAAGATCGTTATTAATCGATCGAAACTGTCGTTGATGATATCTCTAACTAAATACTTTATTTACTGTGATCAATTGTAACATACTGTAACTTCAATTATGTTGAACATTTATATTGCAACAAAATGACGGTGCATTCGTATTAAATTTTTTATTATAAAGAAATCAAAAACTGCGTCAGAGTTGTGAACACACTTTGCGTGGAATTGGAATGTTACTATCTTTCAGAAAAAACTCACGAAGAATGAAGAAGAAGCGAAGAGAAGTGTGTTTCGTTCGAAATTTTTAAGCAAGACTACAGATGGATTCAATGAAGAGGGAGTCATTTAATCGAGCATCGATTGAAACTTAATTCAAATAGATGAAGATCGTACAAATGGATGCCTCGTCGCATCTGTAACCCTTAAGTGAATTATTGGGATTCATCTAACTTTAAATTCTACCATATGTTGACGTCGTTATTTAAAATTTTAAATAATCATTCATTGTAAAATTGACGAAAATTGAAACTAAATCGAGACTGCTAGATTGATATTAAGAAACTGAAAGTCCGCCGATGGGTTTTGAAAAGAAGAGGAAAACAAAAAAAAATGACGTTTAGAATAATGTAGTTACTCGTCATGACCGCGACGTATGCAGAACAACTCCCCCCCGCGTTGTTTAAAATATACGTGATCATAAATTTCTTTTGTCGTTCATGAAAGCCGTGTCGCAACCGTGCGCCACCATTATGCCTGAATAACGCGAACGAGAACGAGACAATAAAAACTCGTTACACACGCAGAAATACATAGTTCATAGTCGAACGAGAATGGTAATGTTCGCATTATCCTGGACGCGTTATTGGAAATTATTATCAGCTGCGACTCGTTTAATGCCTTTTTCAAACCCTGTAAAGTTCTCTGATCGTCCGTATATTTTCACTGTTATTTGTTATTTAACAAATGGAGTGAAAAAGAAAAGAATTACACGAGAAGATCGAAAGATTTAAAAGCGGAGAATTCAAGGTTGAACAAACTCTGATGCATATATCAGCAATAGAATTTCACGGTGAGAATAAATCTTTCGAAAATTGTTAAACACACAATTTTATGCTGCGTTGATTGGACAACAATTTTATCCCAACAGATCCATTCTCAATCCAACAAAATAAAATATATATTTATCGAGTAACAGCGTCGGAAATAATCACGAACAGAAGAGACACTTGAAAGTTGTGACATTCGTAAAATCTAAATTTGTAAAATCGAAAGGAGAACGTTCGACGAACGTCCCCAAGAGTCTTCAAGGAATAACTCGCTATACATGAAACGTGACTGAGAAGATTTTAGAAGAAGAAGAAGAAGAAGAAGAAGAAGCTCGTTTGACTTTAAACGTTCGTACATATTTCCAAAATTTCAACGACAAACTATCTGTGTATATACATGCAATGTAAAAATCATTCTCCTTATATAAACGGTTGAAAAAAAAAGAAAAAAATCCTATGTCTCTCAGCAACGTCGCCGTGACTTTTCCCTCGTCGAGTTGAAAAATTGCTCAGGCGGTTGGCCTGCTTAGGCGTAATACTTATTGCCGATTCAACGGATACCGGTGGACAGTTTCTCGCAGGGAAATGCAATATTTGCTAGAATTCAAGAAGCACAGCCAAGCACCAGGCTCTCATAAATATTTCATCGGGATAGCTGAACGAAAGGTTGATCTATGCGAGCCGCGGATCCGCGAGCCAGGCTGAGGAATTATTTTTCAAAACAAAATTTACGACAGCGGCGGCGCGAGTCACTGTTGCGAAATGCGCCGGCCATCCGTTATTGTGCCAACAACCACACTGAACTATTTAACAACAGGCTCGTTTCGCAACGATTTATCTTGCTCGCGCGATCGACGCGAGCTTAGAGGCGACAAATTTCGAGCAAACGTCGTTCCGGCGCTCAGCAAACCGCGAACAACCATCGGATTCGAGTAACGTAACGTTTGTCTACCTTGCCTCGATCGAAAGGAATTGCCATCGATATCGTATCGTTTCGACGCGACAGTTTTCGAATTGGTCGGCAACAAATTGCCGAAAATTGAGAGAGAATTCCTTCGATTATCGTGTCCCAACTTGAGAGTTTTTTTTCTTTTTTACTGTCATCTTTATTTTTTTATTTTTTATCGATGAAAGTCAAAAGTTTAGGAGAACCCTTTTGCGCAGTTTTTCAAGAAATAAAAGTATTATTATGCCTACGTTGCACATTGTCTCGATCGTTTCAACAGCATTCTCAGACATCTTTTAGGAAATTCGTATGTGTCACATGTAATGACAGATGATTTGAAAATTCCCGTTTGATTTTATCATAATTTCGTTCGAATATCTCCAAACTCATTTCATTCGAGTTGGAAATATTCAATATTTGATTTTGTCGCAGGATTCCTTTCTAATATATATTCTTGCTGAACTTGAAATTCTCAGTTATATTAACTTCGCTATTATATTAAAAACTGGCAGTATCTTATAATTACACTGTGGACGTTCAAGCAAAATAATGCATTTATATATTATATTTTTATATATAATTTACATGTACTAAATACGATGTGCAGTAACGCACATTTAACACTTAAGATTCATCCATAAATGCATAAGCATCCGCAGTCTCAGTTCAACGTTGAATTTCCAAATAGAACAGACACGAGAAACGTAAAAAAAAAAGAAAAAAGCGTAAGAATCGAATGACCAAGCTGGGTAACAAACGTTCAATTAAATTGAAAGAATTTTCAACAAAACTTGGCAACTGACCAATTGAATCATCGAGCAACTGAAAATTGAATCGTCGAGCTGCGTTCGAGTTGCGTGACAAGTTACACACCAAAAAGAAAGGGGATACTCCCTCGCGGGCAGGAGGATTTCCGATACGATCCGAGCGCGATCGGATAAAAACGGATGGCCGAGACACCGGAACCGGTCACCGCCGCGGCGCCCGAAACAAGAAAAGAAACGCCGGGCGGTAGCGCGTCAACCGGGGTAAGAGAGCTACACAGAGCTGCTGAAAGTCAGCTCTCCGTGAGATCACGGCTCATTAATTCCGTTTTACGGCCGTGTTTCGAGGGCGCGGGCTCCGCGAGCCGTAAATAAGTCACGGCGATCCGATCGAAACGATAGAAAATCAAAGCACGTGTCTCGTATGACACACATGTTGCAACCGATGGAATGCAGCTATCATACGCTATCGGGCGCGAGCGCGTGCCCCGCACGATCGTGTCTCGATTTTTCTGGAAATCGTGTTCGTTTCGTTGACGATCGACGACGACGAACAGTTTTCGCGACAAATCCAACGACCTTCCTCCTCTGCGTTGGTGAACGCAACCGTTCGATTGAAATTGTATACCGAGTAGGCCAACGGGGGAATAGACTCACAATTAGTCAGGGTCCCAGGGACGACAGCGAGAGCATTCGAACCCGACGCAGCGAGATTGATCGGGTGCAGACAGCTATCTCTCCGCGCCTCGTGTCAACGTCGTTGCAACATTTTTTACAACGTTACCGCGTTTCTGAATTTCTAAAGTGTTTGAAAGATGCAATGGTAATCGCGTTGGAGGAAAAGAATTGTTTATTATCGGAGTATTATCTCTGTAATATCAGGCATGAATTGAAAATTCATACGAAAACATTGGTACGGATTTCTTGAATTTTTCTTGTTTTTTTTTTTTTGAAGAACATATTGGAACAACTTTCTTTAATATTATTTGGCGCCGTTCTGCTTTGATAATGTTAACGAAATATGAATGACAAGTAGGTAATAGATTTTTTGATGTTCGAATCAGATAATATTTGTTTCGAAGATGTTCTTTGGACAACATTTTTCGGAGAACGCTTTTGAAGAACAATTAAATAGAACAGTTAAGTAGAATATTCAACGAATTATTAATTATAAGAATTAAACTATCCAACGACTCGATTCATTGTTGTTTACTAAAAATTCCATCACACTATACAAATTCTTGACTAAATTCATCACTATTATTAAATCTAGACAATAAAGTAAAGGAAATTAGTAATCGCAGCGTCAATTACTGAATAATTTAATTTATTACTGTTATTACTAGATCTATAAAATCTATCTGTACAATAATCTATATAAAAATAAAATTACTACACATACACTTAAGAAATTTTAATGCAACGCGCTCCAAAGCTGATGCACATTTCAAAATTCTTACATTCAATGAAACGCGTATTGCATTAATACACGTACACACGTGCAAATACATCGTCGTGAAAGAAAGGTATCGAACACGACTCGAGGTTCTATCTAATCGTTATTCAAAAGCACTCGTGCAGTTTAATTCTGACTTAGCATCGGAGGCTATTAGTGGCTACCGATGCCACGATGCTCGTATCACCACCATCGGGCTTACCAGTTACCTCAGCATGTTTATAACTTTCTACCAGATAAAACCGTTTAACCGGGCAGACAGATCGAGGGGACACACCTACGAGTTGTACAAGGATGATTTGTCGAACGAAGATCTCTCCCGCGATTACGATTACACTGTTTCAATGACGTTATTAACAACGCGGACACGAGTTTGAGTATATGAGAAAAATGTCGAAAATTTCAAGGACTCACATTACGTCCCATTACATATATATATATATGTATATTTGTCGAACGAAGATCTCTCCCGCGATTACGATTGCACTGTTTTAATAACGTTATTAACAACGCGGACACGCGTTTGAGTATACGTGAAAAATGTCGAAAATTTCAAGGGCTCACATTACATCCCATTACACACACACACACACACACACACACACATATATATATGTAACGGGAATTTTTCTCGATCTAGACGAAGGAAGAATTGTCTCGAAGGAATTGGGGATACACCGGGTTGGAATGACGAAGCGAGCACGCGAATCAACACACGCCTCCTTCGTGCTCAACACATCCGCGACAATGGAACGCAGAACACACTTGCACGCACCCACCTGCTTGTGGTGCCCACGAAGCGAACCCGGCGTGTGGATGAACGTTTTATTGCCGATGTATGCGAGTTTATTTGAGTACCAGAGGCGACTGGTTCCGAGCGTTCGCGTAGCAGAGGCGATTCACGCAGGTAAGTACTTGACATTGGATTTCGAGTGCTTAGCAATGCCGTTCACTTTGAGAAATCGTTCGTACACAGCGTGTTAACGTATGTTAATACATTTAATATTCAGGTGAGTTACAATCGCGCGAAAATACTAGCCGAATGTGTTGATTGGAGATCTTTCAACTCCAGCAGGTAGAAAAATGTGTAAAATATCTAAAATATTTATTACAATACATAGTGGATAAAACAAATTTCTGTTAATCTTGTAGACAGAGAAATTTCGGAATGCAATTCGAAAATCCACAGTCTATGTATTAATCTACTAATACCTACTATTGTCGGATAAATCGATTATTAATTATATCAAAAGGAAAAGTTCTCGTATTTAAAAGAAAAATAGAATTAATAAATGATACAAACGTTTGGAGCAGTTGAATAGTTAATTACGTACTAAATAATATAACCGATTGTATAATGTTTTCATCTCCTTTCATATCTTGTAGTTTATTTGCAATATAATTTTATGGAAATTTCAAAGTTCGAGCATTCGATTCTGCATAAATAATTGAATAATGAATGATTGAATAATATTAAAGCTCGTCATATTTTATTGTACAATATATATAAATTATTATACCCTTCGTGTTCAACTGCGATAATTACGCAAATAATAATTGAAGATACACAAACCACTAATTAACTGCTTGGACAAAATTTTCGATACAATTTCCACAAACTTCACAAAATATTCAGAGATCGTACAATTTATCCTTTATCGAGCTTCTTGATTCATTGATTTGGCACGTAACAAATAAATTATTTCAAAGCTTTCGCGTAAAGTCCGAGAAATTGCTATCGCCGACTATTCATCATCGTTATCAAATCGCCTCGAAAGACAGCAACAATCAATAAAATCTCTCAGCTTAGATCTTTTTTTAAGGATCGCTCAATAACCAGTGCAATTCGCGTTCGATTAAATCACGATAACTCGAGAACGCAGCGCGCGAACCACCCACGCGATTCCGGTCTATCGAGATGATAGCTGTCGGACTACCGATTTCGTTCTGGAATATTATCAGCTCGTTAAAATCATTTTTTTTTGTCTGTTGGCGTTTTGTCGACTATGCGTGCCGTAAATTTCTTTCAGCGCAACGTTGAAACGTGTTCGGTGTATTTTTGATTGCAGGGTATTTAATAACAGCTAGAATTCTTCATTCTTTCTCACAGTGTGAGTTGAGAGAAATTTTACACTTCGGTTAAATGTTAACTAGCAGACTGTGAATATTTATGCAAACTATTTTTACGAAAATACCATGAAGATAAAAGCATTTTCGTATCGTTAAATCCTTTTGAAACGCGCAAAAATCCGCAGCAGCGCGTATCGTTCATATTTGCTTCGTATAAATTAAATTACTCCTGTCTTGCGTGATTAGATAATTACATAATTATTAGTTGAATTCTACATCGTTGAATCTATTTCTTAATTAATGAAATACTAGAAATTTGTTCAATATATTCTTTTTTATTATTTTATCTTTCAACCAGAGTTTATAATTCTATAAGTTTGAAAAAGATTGAGATATTTTTAACATTACGATATATTATTGCTCGGTTAATTCACGAATTAATATACAGTGTCGAACTTTTGTAGTAGAACTTTTATGTAATATATCACCACTCTTGTGTAACATACGCAACAAATGTGTGTGATATAAAACATTTTGAAATTTCGTTATTACTAGATAAGAGAGACGATTATTACAACCATATTTCGTTAAAACTACAAGAGAGATGATCACTATAATTATATATCACTATAATTATATATCGATCAAATTTGAAACTAATCTGATAATGTAAAACTTAGTATGAATATGAAGCATGTATAATAATGAATACTAATAAGGAATATTAATAAATTCTACCTGTTTGAATATTTTTGAAATATATAGTAGATATCTACATTCATCGTACAATTCTTATGTGCGCAGAGTACAAGAAAAGAAAAAAATAAAAAAACAAAATATCCCAACTAATAGAGGAAATAAATTTTTAGATTCAAAGAAATGAATACTCCATAAAAGTCCGAAGTTACACAACAAATATTCACAACAGAAAGAAAAAAAAAGAGAAAGAAATCATCGATACAGCATATATCGGTATCCGATCACTGAACATTCCTTCGCTCGATAACAGCCGATGAACGCTTTCTAAATCATCTTCGTGCTCTGCCCGTCCAATAATTCATAAAAGTCTATCAACTTTTTTCCCCGTTTTCTATCTGTTCTTTTGCAGCCGGCAAGCGCCTCGTGGGAATAAAGCGGAACAAGCTCGTTGAATAGAGTCGTAGTGGCTGCCAGTTTTTCCTCGCGTGGACACGGCCTATCTTTCCTTCGTCTTTCCTCCGGCCTTCTGCTTCTCTCTTCCTCGTGCGTGTCCACGCTCGGGATCTGGCTTGGAAGCGCGAACGCGAGGGGGACACGCGCGTTAACCTGCAACGTCCCGTGCATACGTGATCGTCCGTGTTTTCGCGAACACGTCCTCGCCTCCTGGACACGTAATAATCGCGAGATATCGAGGAAAATCTTGTCATCGCGCGTTACCCTCGTCCGCTTGTCCGCATGTCGGACGATGAAGACGATTATTCGTCGGTCATCGGACTCACGGCGAAAATGATGATGCGATTAAGAGGAGACGTGGCGCCTGTCGTTGCTTCGTCCGAGCGGATTTCTCTTTCTCTCTTTCGTTTTCAAATGTCTCGGACTTTTCCTTTTTAGATTCTTTGCTCGGATATTTGAAAAATTATCCTCGGAAGATGAGAAATTTTTGTTCGATCGATGAGATTTTAGTTTCTTCTTTTTTTTTTTTTTTTTCTTAGAGGAACTTATTTTAGAGTAAAGGGGAGGCGATATTTCAAGAAATTTTCGTTTCATGCATTTTTTAGGCATAACTGAAGGAATAGAAACTTTTATCTACCACGTATAATATAATAAATATTTTATCTCGTGCATTGCGTGTGTTTTTCGCGATTTTCAGTTTCTCATAAACGTAGGGCTACAAATAATGAAAAATGAGTTGTCGATTTTTCCTTTTTAACACTGAACTACCGATTTCCAATTTCCCTCTATCCCATTTGCAGGTATTGTTATCAAAAGTGATATTAATTCCCACAGAGGCACTTGTTTCAATTATTACCATTTAAATCGTAATGATCTACGCCTATTACTTATTCTGATATTACATATCAGAAACTGTCTAATTCTCTTAAAAAAAAGTCAATCAATTAGTCGATCAATTTCCATCGATCTTCGAATTTTCAAACACGCACGGCCGAAATGGAATCATCGAACGTTCCAAGTGTCGTCTGCGATCGTTCTCGTGGAACTTCCGAGACTTGAAATTGTCCCGGGCCTTAAAAATCAATGACCTTCTTACCTTCTCGAAACGCGGCCTTCTCGTTCGAATTACCGAGCGAAACGCGCCAGCCTTCGTAGGCATTCGGCTCTCTACGTCTATAAAGGTTTCCACGATCATTACGAGACACCCACCGATTGTTTTATAGCGCGATAAAACCTCGAACGTCTGCTTGTCGTGCATCGGACCGATCTGGCAACGAAGCTGGCTGCGCGAGTCCACGAAGAAAACACGTTCGGAAAAACTGGCAGCTCTCGTCGTTCGCTTTACAACTCTATTCTTCCCCCCCCCCTCTCTCTCTTTCTCTCTCTGTGTCTCTCGGATTGCGCCCTCGGCCTCCACCCCCCTTTTCTTTCGCCGTTTCAACGCGCCACGTTTTTGCCAGAGCGAGCGCCACCCGAGAATACGATTCCCTGTGTCGAATCGACGAATCGTAATTATGCCGTCTGGCCTGATACACCGCCGAGTATTGAAATCTTCAGTCTCTCAGGCTAATAACAGTGTCGATTTTTATTTTCTTTTATCGGTTTATTGATGTTTCGGGAACTTATACCGCGCGAGACCATTTTCCTCCATTTCGAGAGCACCAAAGTGCTCGCGTTTTCATCGGTCGTATATAATAAATTCAGCAAATTTCGATCGGCGAGTATATTTTATGATTCGAATTATAAATTGTTCACAAACTTCATGGAAATTTTTCGTTTTCTCCTGGATAAGTGGACTTACACGACTTTCGACAACGGCCCCCCCCCCCGTGTATTGCGAGGAGGTGTGAATTGTTTAGTTCTTTTCTGACAAAGGTTTCTAGTCGATTCCTTTTTCGACTGATTTTTATGAAATTTTAGTCGAAAAGATTGTTCAAGTCCGTTTCGAGAATATGTAGGAGAATTTCCTTTAATTTGTGAATGATTTTCTCATCGAACGAAACATCGTTTCTTTTATGTTGACTTATCTTATTATCTTATTTTATAAAAATGAAGAATTTTTTGTTTCGTATGATGAAAAAAATTTATTCAACAAACGAAGTTGTTTGTATACTTTGACGAAATGAGGATCATACCACAGATGTAAATTAATAGTTTCAAGAACATTGTTCGTTGAAGTAAATATTTTATATTTCATCGAAGTGTCTGCTTTTATATACCTGTAGTTCTTTTTATATATTATTTTTAAAACTTATTGCTTTATCTCTTATTCGTAATAACGAAGTTCTGAACTGTATTACAAATATGTTAAGTTGCTTCATTTTATAGGCAGACTTCGTTAATAGGCAGACGTTCACTATAGATCGTACAATTATACATCTCTTCGCACTGAATAATTGAAATAAAAAATCTGAGTATCGAGCTAAACAAAAAATTAATGCAAGATCCGAACTGCAAGATCTGAAAAATCCTCTTGGTCTGAATTTTTAAATCATTCATCTAGTCGATTTAACTGAAACCAGTAAAAACCAAAACAAGGTCGCACCTACGGATAACACTCGGACGAGAAAATTATTATTCCGAAAATAAACGAAGAAGGGAGAAGAAATCCTATCGTGGCGAAGTTTCTTTTGAATGAAGTTGATTCGAGCAGCTGCGCTCCGAGAGCTGCTGCCACACGGACCTCTACCTGGCCAAATAAAAGAGCAGGATTTTTTTACGGGTGCAAACGAAAACCCTCGGATCTCTTTCTCGATGGTCGTCGATATTCGCCGCTAACGAGGTCGTCCCAATTAATTCCCAAGCCGTCGTCAAGGTGGTCGATCGATAATCGAGACAGTCGACACGCCGGGTGAAGACGAATCCGGCGGAAAGGGAGGGAAAAAAATAAGAAGGAAATCGGGCCGAGCTTGAAGAACCAACGAAAATAAACAAAAAAAAAGAGATGGAAAGAGAGAGAAAGAGAGAGAAAAAATGATAAAGGTGTGAGCAGGCGAGTGGTTTGATGCGCTCTTTCCCTCATGTTTGTGTATGTGTAATTATAGCGGTATCTCGTGGACGATATTGCCAGCATTTACTTTAACCGATCATTAACAAATTGCTGGCAATAAAGGCGTTTTAATTGTCAACGCTGTGAAAGAGCGCCGGCTGAATCGACTTCTGTTGTCTGTAGCCCGAAGAATCTTCCGGACATTTAATTGAAAATGAATTGCTGGCTGGACGAATGAGAAATTAATGAAATTGTAACGTTCAACGTGTAGGAATTCCTTGTAATAATAAATAATTTCATGAGTGCATCACCACTCGAGAATAATCTTCGAAAATTCTATTTGGATGTAGATTCTTTAGTGTAGATTCATTCTGCACCTAATTTTTCTAGTTTTGAAATATATATATATATATATATATATATATATATATATATACTCGATTACGTACTTTGCTTTTTATTTACTGTAAACTGAAAAATTTTTCGAGTTTCATATTTAGGTTTTTTCCTGAAATCTAAAAATTACGTTATGACTCGGATCGCGATATTGTGAAATAAAATATAATGAAATAAAAATTCTAAAAGATACACTGTCGAGTATTAATTAATACAACTGGTAGAAAAAAAAAAGTTATTAAAATTGAAATTTTCTAAACCTTCTGATCGTTTCTCCGATCTCTCCTGAGTCAACGAATTACATACTTTTATCAAACCTAATAGTGTTAGCTACTACTTATATTTTTGAATGCATCATACTACACTGATTCATTATATTACGCTGCTCGTCACTAAATGAAGGATATAGCAATAATTTACCATAATATCAGAAATATTCGAATTTTCGAAAGTCTCATACACTTGTAGAACACCAGAAAGACATTAAGCGAATCTTTGAACTGACATTTCATAGTTGCAATTCAAGAAAACCAGAATTCGATGATGTAAACTGATCGAGACGTGCAATGTATGAAAGAATAGTTAACTACGTTTGCAGACGCAGCAAATTTCCTAAAGTTCCTTCTTCGAAAAATAGTAGGTATTTCAGACAAATTTGTTCGTGGAAAAATAGAAAAACAACCACAGTGTAACGAGACGGTTAGAATAATAAAATAGAAAAAGCTCGCTGCTTCTCTGACACAATCACTGAAAACCCCCAGTTCAACCTCAGAGTGTTAAATCTTCAACTGCTAATCCTACTATGCCAAGAGAGAACGAACGTTTCAATACCTTCTAACTCTCGGTGGACATGAAAATTGCAATGAAGAATCGACTGTCCACGCGTGAAACGGGGGAGGCGGAGGGCGAACTGCACTGCGAAACTGCAAATCGCTGGCTGACACGCGTGTGTCACCAACAGAGGGAGAAGGAGAGACGCTCGAAACGATATGTAAACGAGCCACGGGCCAAGGGACGATAAATCACGAAGAAAATCGCTGCTGAAGGTCTACCGCTTAGGGTAGACCGGCTCGGTGTCGATGACACCCGCCGATGTAACCCTGGATCGAGAACGGAATACGCGCGCATATGCCCGAAAAATGAGCATCCCTTAGTTCGGTGGTGGGGGTGAGTTTACAGCCCGTGTGTTCCTTACCAGGCACCACCCCTTCTATGAACTGCGCCGACATGCAAATTCCTGGCCAACAATGAGATCCCTTCGTCGAAAAGTGGGTAGTGCTCGCGAGGACGGGGGTTGCCAACCCCCATCGTGCTTGGCTATGCTTGGAGAGATATTTTCCGTCTCATTTTGTAAATTGAACCGAGATCTCAGGAACACGCGTGAAGATCTTTTTCTCCTTTCTTTGTTTCACGATCGATCTTCTGAATCAACATTTTCAGTCAATTTACTTACGCGTGGATTTCGAGCATTTTGCAAGTATAGTGTAAATTTCATTTGCCAGCTGTTAAGTTGTTTTGCTGGGGACCATAGTGGAAGGAAAAAGTCTACCATAGAATTATAATTACGACGATGACTTATATTCAATCTAGTGGTGTCCAAATTTTTCTAGTTTAAATATTTCACATTTGACTGTGTATTTTTGCCAATCAAATACAAATAAAACTCTTTCGAACGAATACGTACTTAGATAGAAGAAAGATTAAAAAGACGTGAAATAATCCACAACTTTGCAGAATGAAGTACTTGTTTAATATAGAATATATAAATGGAATATATTTAACAACGACTTACTGTTTTTCATTGTGTAATAAATTCACTCGTGTTTCTTTAAAAAAATGTATGATACAAATAAAACATTCGTATAAAATGATATCGTGATAGAACATCTGTCTAACATTTATAACAAAACATTTATAAATCGAACTTCTTTATTATCCTATTCTAAAGATTTCATCCTTACACGAAAAAAAGAAAAAGAAACGAATAGAATATATTTTATTTATGTATGCCTAGAAAAATACGTACGCAAAATAAGTACCAACGTTAAACATTCTTTTGTCAAGCGGAGAGCGCACAGAGGGCAGAAATTTCCCATTTTTTTCTGCTCGCTAGGCTCAACGCAGAGGATCCCCAAGTATATTTCGTGTTCCCGGTCGGTCTTTCCGCGGGATCATCTGCATATCTAAATAATCGAACGTAGCCATGTGTCGTGGAGCGACAAAGAGGTGGAGGGCCTTTCGAAGGAAGAGGACGTATGGCGTGTGCGGGGTGCTCGTTCGTCGGTAGCTACGACGCACGGTCGCCTACTTTGCATTGCAAATACGGCCGCGGGTCCCCGGGGTTCCTTGAACCAGATCCGATTGGCTCAGCCAGTACCGCGAATCTAGATCTATCTCTCTCCATTGGACCTTTAATCCCGCGGACGCGCTTCATTGATTGTCGATTGAAAACCCCCGCCAAACCCATCTCTCGTTGCGCTTCACCTTTTGTCTCTTTTCTTTTTTCTTTTTTTTTTTGCATCCTTCTCGCCTCTGTTTCTGTCCCTTTCTTTCACTCTTTCTCGTTCTCTATATTTTTCCGGGGCTTTTCTTCCTCGCGCGTATTTTTATTGAACGCATCATTTTTATGAGCATTTGTAACGATTGAATTATTCTATATTTTTTGGATGTTTCACGACCAAGCTGTCGTTGCAGCTTCGTTTAATTAATTAGAAATGGTACCTTAACTGAGAAGGAGCATAATTTCACGAGGGACGTTATAAGAAACGAATATTTTTAAATCCTTAAATTTCATCGATTCGAAATCATTCTGTCACGATAATATCTACAATCAATATTCAACTGATTCATCCGCGATCTACGCACAAAGAATTAAAAGAGACATTTATATTTTTGGATCCTTATATTACATCGATTCGAAAAATCGTTTATATAACAGTAACATCTATAATTAGCAACTTGGATTCACCATACATTTATATCCTTGTATCCTTCCATTCGTTCATTATCGATTCATAAAAGTACGATCAGACAAGAATTTTCTTTTTAACATCGTTGATAAGATATTCAATTATTCTTCTATTTTTCCACATCTTCTACAATGCGACAAAATTCAATTCGGATTTATTACATCTTTGCTCGAGGTACACGGATGATATTAACACTAGAACTACCGACAGTTAAGACAATGTTATTTCTACCAAAATTATTTTGATTATTTTAATAAATAAAAATAAAATAAAATTCATTATATTATTTCTTTAGTTATCACTGTGAAAGTCATTGCATCATTGCGGGGAAAAAAATTGTAACATGAAATAGAAATTTTAAAATAAAATTGTAAAACCAGTCATTTTGACTGGTGTGGTAGTTCTAGTGTTAAAAAACGCGTCCTTTCGCGTACTTTCGCGCGCGCGAAAAATCATCTCGGCCGAAAATCTACCCCTGCGCGATGTTGTTTCATTGTGCGACACGCTGCCATTCGGGGAGCAGCTGCGCGCCTTTTTACGAATACATTAACGCCGCGGCCGGTTGATAAATCGTTGCTTAACGGGAACACGGCTGCGGCGTTCGCGCCTCGCGAGATAAATCGATCGCCGATGCTCGACGTCGTCGCTCGCTACGGGACCGTGCCACCGTGTCCCGTGTTAATCGAATCGTCCACGGCCGAATGTTTGTCGGCGATAATTAGATACACTTGCGGCGATAAGTGAATTTCACTGGAAACGAATCGACGCGACGAAATGTTTCGAACTCGATGCTCAACGTTTCCGCTTCGGGTACCGCTTCCATCCGCGATGGAAGAATGGTTGTTTTATTATTCATTGCTTTTGAATACAAATGTACCTGATGTAGATAGAGTAGTCTCCTTTTTTTCTCAGATCATCCGGTCAGTTGGATCAAACGGTACGACTTTTGACAGATCACGTTATTTTATATCACGAAGAAATAAATCAACGCTCGGGATAGCCAATTAATCGATCTAGTTTAAGACATAATTTTTTCAAGTAAACGAAATTCTGTAGAAATAACATTTTCCATTAAATGGAAAATCGTTTCTAAAATCATCTAACCTACAACGTTGCATCTTTATTGGCACTCTCTCGTTGGAAAATATTTCTCTAGCGCACTGAGACGAATTAACTCATCCGTGGAACTTCAAGTTGGCTCGTCTCTCCCCTATTAACAAGTTAAAGATAACACACGGAAGAAATCCACTACCAATTTGAAAAAAAAATTATCTATTTATTATTATTATTCAATTATTACCTATCTACTTTTGTTATTATCATTAAGTCCTCGACTTTCGTACCTAATTGGTTCCTAAAATGTAAAAAGGAAACATTAAAAGGTATTTTCAAAATATTTACTTTTTAATGAATTGTATTATCGTAATAAACAAATAACACTTTACTGATTAACATGTGGGGTTTCTTTTACAAATTTATTAAAAGATGGTCGAATTGTACTCTTCCTTTTCTTTTATGGAAGACTAACGACTAATGGTCAATGAAGAGAGAAGAAAGCATTCCATAGCACGAAAGTACGCGCATTTTTTGCAACACGCATCGATAAAAATCTAATCGTTAAATAGCGAATTGTACCAAAATAAAATGTACGAAAGCCAAGGAAACCACCTATTTCTCTCAGTTCGATTTTCTCACGAAGCCATAGGCAAAGTCTTTCGAAAATGGTCGACACACTTGGGTCGAAACACTAACTTCCGTTTTGAAATCGAAGCGCCAAATTCAAAGGACGCGTGCACTCTCGGATTGGCGAACCCTCCCCCCCCCCCACGCGAACCATAGCGTCGTATGCTAATCAACCGATAAATCAGTGGAAGCCGACGTATCTCGGGTTGCCCGATTCATTACCGAAATGGCAGCTGCCAATTGACGCATGTGCCGATTACGACGATGGCGACGGGGTGACTTTTGCGAACGAAAGCAGCCAGTCGTAGGTTTCAAATAGAGGCGCACGGTGGCTTGTTCGATGATCAATGAACCGCTTCCGTGGGACGAGCATGCTAAGTAGCATCCGCTCTGCATCGCTTTGAGAAATGAATTGTGGCCCGTTCGTACACACGTGCTCCACTTTCTTCCGCTCCATTGTCACCGGCCTCTGTTTGCTCTTCTTAAAAATTCCACGCTCGCTCTCTGCTCTCCGCGCGTGTATTTATTCATATGGAATGACATTTTTCTTGATTATACGTTGGGTTAGGTTAGCCAGGTAGTGAGTTGGTGTTTGAATATTTATACGTAGGAAACTTTGACTGATGTATCGTATTGGCGAACATTTCCATGAAAAGTAAATCTAAATGAATAAATTGAGTAAATGATATGATAACAAAACGATAAATTATTATAAATATGAATATATATTTAAATCAATGAATTAATCTTATTGATAAAGTAATTTCTCTAATTAAGTTTAATGAAAAAGGTTGAACCTATATTACAAAAACATAATATAAATCGAAAAATTATTAATGAAGGTATAAAATTTATTATTCCTATATTAATATAAATTAATCGACTATTAGTTTGAATATAAATTAAACTTTTAAACGTTAAATAAAATAATCCAGAAGAAATAAATTCATGATTAATTATTATATAAAATCTTCCATAAAATCTTAATTTTATTATTAATAATATTCTTATTAATATAATTCCTATATGAATAATAGAAGCGTGTAGTATAAGTATAAAATAATAAACGTTGCAATACGTTTCGTTTCAATTGTATTAACAAAAATGTGAAATTGCATAAAAATCCAGAATCTATCTATTTTGTGTTTAAATTAATTATTTATATTAGTGTATAAAATACATTGTTTTAAGTAATATTCTTTACTAAATATATACTTTCGATTAATATTTTGCAACTTCAATTTTATACCTTTTAATACTTTTATATAGATTTGGAATTGTATCAATGTAATCATCACACTTGTACCTCGTTATAGCGTTAACGAAGTCTTTGAAAACATTTTTAAATGTTATACATACAATACATTAAAAGTTTCCCACTTCAGGTTCATCATCGCACAATCTTCACGCATAGATAAAAAAGAATATTAAAAGAATCCTTAGGAAACACAATTTTCGAATTATAGGCACACACAACAAATCGAGGAAGAGTAAGAAGTATATATAAATTTTTCCGTTCATCCACAGTCTTCTCGCAAAAAGAGGTAACTTACTCAACTAACCTACACACTTTCAAATTCGCATCTCAGCAAATAGATTAATTTTTGTCAGAACCATCGCTTCTTTCAAGTTTGACTTGATTCGCGCCATTCGCTAAGCAGCAGCTGAAATCGACCTTTCAGAAATCCCCAAATGAGGCGAAAAACACGCGAACAATGGGCCAGTAATTCACGAAATTTCCAACGAATCGCGAAGGTTACTCGATACCAATACCGAAACTTGGTCCTTCCTCTTTTCTCTCTCTCTCTCTCTCGGTATTGTCACGTCGAAACGGGCAGATCGGGCGACAACAGGCGGGCAGAATTTCGTTATCGAGCGCCGCAGATAGAGATTGGCCACGACTCGAATTCGAGTCTCACGAAGGGAATTGAAATACGAGCGTTGGCCTTGTCGCCATCGCGAACAGTACCGGAGGACTTTATACTGACCGAGCGGGTTTACATCGCTCGGCGGATGTGCGAGCCGCGGGCAATCGCCTCCTGCATTGTACCTGCCCGAGAACAGGCCGCGTGAAATGTCGCGCCGCAGGTAGACACCCGTACGACTGCTGACTTATGATCCGTCCGGGGTTATTAACAGGTCCAACATCTTTCGTTCCGGCGATTTCCGATCTTTCGTGGGGCCGTTGTTTGGGGAAAATTGTTAGATACCCAGGCGACTTATCATTACGTTCGTCGTCGTTAGGCAAAAAGACATCTGAATCCTAAAATTGTTCATCAGACCAACGTGAATGTATTGACTTCTTCTGTTACTTTAAGTATGAACGAAAAATTATCCTACAACATAAGTTAGAAAAAAATACGAATGATAGAATGTGCCTGAGAAATGTAACGTAGTTTATTTCCTACCAATTTCTTTAAATTTTACAGAATTAGTAGCGTCCAGTTGTAAGCGATTTCTGGAACGTTCGTTTTCGCGATGAAACAAAGTCGATCGAGAAGAAAAAACTACAAGTGAGAAAGTTATATCGAGGAAAGTCCGAAGAATTCTGCGAATTGACACGAGTAAACATAGGATCAAGATATCAATCGTCAATTTTGTCACAGACGATTACTCGACAATCGACGGCACCCGGACAGGTGAAGCAATCCGTGTCCCTTAGAAACTGACCCGTCGAGTGACCTGCCAGCCCCAGCTGGTGCAGCAGCCGCAGAAGCTACCAACGCGGATATTGTTGCGGCCAGGTGCTTTTGTCGGCTCGACCGTTTCATTATACCTAGCCACAAGATTATCGCGTGCCTCTTCCAGTACGTAATACTCTCCTTGGAATTAACGCGCCGATTCCACTTAAAAATCTTTTCAATTAACATCTATCGACATTCTACCATCCTGTCGGATATAATCTTCGATATTTTCAACATTCTATTAACCTATTCAAATAATTTCAACATCTATCGATCGCGAAGACAAAGTGATAAAATATCAAACCGCGTGCTTAATATTGCGAATGATATTACATGATATTGTATCAATCAAATAATATCGTAATATTACACGTTATCGTTATAACGTTCCTTCACTTGTTGATGATTCAAGATTTAACTCTGACTGTTTGGTATCTTTTTAATAATCTCATATTTCAAACGATTGTCGATCAATTCCCTCCCTTCCCCCCTCCCCTCCCCTCACGGTGTACTTAAAAACTCAAAACAGTTCGCTCGAACAACCAATAACACGCTAAACACGCCACACTGGTCGTCTCGAACGGCGACGAAAAATGGCCAAATATATCTCCGTGCACCTTCTCCGTCACGATGAAACGTCTGTGGAAGGACGCTGAACAGAGAGGAAGAAAAAGAAGAAGAAGAAGAAGAAGAAGAAGAAGAATTCCCTGGGAGAAAAATATACCGAAGGCGAAACGTAGGAGAGCGAAGAGGTGAGCGTGCAATTGCAGAAATCCGAACCGCATCTGAGCGGTACGGTTGCTCGCCCACGCCACCACATGCTCGCGTTATCTGGGCCTTCGGGCCCCGACAGAAAAGGGGGCTCCAGCTTGCCGGCGATCGCGTGGACGAGCGCGGCAAAGGGGGCGGAAGAAGGGAAGCCTTCGCCCTCACGGTGAGTTTCCAGGGATCGTACGGACGGAGAGGAACGCCGCCAGGACGAATGGAACCCTACGGGCCCGGCGGACAGCGAGCATGGTGGTATCGCTCCAACGATATCAACGTCGCCTCGCGCGCACCGGCTATATCAATATTATGCTTACTCGTTTCTCCGTAAAACGTGCCCCACCAGCAGAAACTGTTGCGTCTGCAAGCTGCGTAGCCGGATACAACACAGCCACCGCGAAACCATCTAACATAGCGAATGAGAAAAAGAAGAAGAAAGTGGAGGAGGAGGTGGAGGAGACGATTTCTTTGGGAAATTAATTGCCACCTCGGTGGCGTTTTATCGTTTCAGGTTGACGAATGTGCAAAGAAGAGTTGACCAGGGCTGACCTTCGATCGATTTCGAAAGGTAATTTCGTGGGTTCAGGAGAATTTTGAAGATGCACAGGTGCATGAGAATTTACATGAAACAGGTACTCGTTGTTATTGAGTATTTTATGTGATATTCTGAATAATTTGATTATATTCGTGAAAGTATCAGTTTGCATGAATATTCGCTGTTTCGTTTAGCTCGTGTTGCTAGAATTATCGATTGAATTTCTTAGAAATGAAACTGAATAATTCAATTACTCGTGTACTCCAATTTTTGTTATACTTCTGATTTACTTCTGTACAGTTAATTTGCTATAGATATACTCTTCTATTCACATGCATCTATGAATTTCTCAGTTTAATACCTAGTTTATTTAAGTACGCATTGTTGCAAAGATAGCATAAGAATATTCACTTGTAGATGCAAAAGACAGAAAATAGTGTTTGCAAGAGGAAAATAATTTTTGGAATCTTGGCCTCCTATGAAACCTAACTATCGTAAGAAAACACATTTGCACTAAAGAGGAAGAAGGAGAACATTCTGTTATTCAAATTATTTATTCCATTATTTCTCTCGCCGCAACAAGCATACCAATCAATAAAGTCAAACTTCTCCGCTGAAGATGATCGATTTCCTGTTTCCAAATTTCCTCCACGACGTCTCTTAGAACATCGAAAACCCACTGAAGCCATTGTTCGCGATTGCGTTAGCCTCGAATGATTTATACGATCCCACAGCCATTGAATTACTCAACCACTCCTGACTCTCCGCGTTCTCATGCGCGTGCGTGTGCCATCTAACAAGCAGATACTACCTCGATGATCCAAATACATACAGGGCGAAGCACCCTGGAATTAATATCCGCGTATGAATAATATCTATCGTTCAGTAAGCGAGCTGACCGTGAATTTACTTTCATCCGACCAAGGCAAATTCGAAATTTTACTCGTACGATCGAAGAAATTGGACGAGTAAAGCCTTGGTGGCATTTTGGCCCCATCGTATAATATCGAGCACGAAATGATGATCGATGCGAAATGTCATTTGCCGTGCGAGGAGTTCCGGGAGCGGAGACTTTCGAATTTAAATTGTTGATCGATTTGGCGAATTCACGAGTCATTCGGATCGTTACCTCATCGAGCCGATCCGCCGATCTTGCTAGACTGGTCGGTCTAGCTTTCTAAATTTGGGACCGACGATTCGGATCTGCTTAGCGACAAAAGAAGAAAAAAAAAATTGGCAACGATAAACTGTCGACGATTGTCTAATGATTCGTTCTGAAAAACGTTCGAGTTTATCGTGAATCTAAATCTTAAATGTTCGAGTTTATTCATGGTATTTATAACACCATGAATTTTATTTCAATTCATTCGATTGTATATTCAGCTTTGTAATTTGCTGTAGGTAGAATATTTATGGAGATCGATGACTGTAGGAGGAAAAGACTTTCAAGATTCGTAAAACGTATTCAAAATTTCAATTCTCCATTGTTCTAAAATCTGTACGAGCTAAAATGAATGTTGTACTTTGGTAGATATTAAAATACAATAACACGCTGCACAGATATAAATCATTATGATTTAAACGGTATTGATTGAAATCGATAGATCGTATATCAGGTAGTGCACGTAATTGTGTCTCTATGCGAATGAAAAATAATATTAATTTCGACAAAAATATGTATTTTATTTAAGAGACGCTATTACAATGATTAAAAAGAAGAAAGTTTGAAATCTTCAAACCCACTTGATCATTTCAATATTAAATTCAATGCTACGAATAGAAACAAAAATATCCCGAAGGAAACGAGACGAAGATATAAATGAGAAACGAAGAAAAATTCACGCGAGTCAAAGATACAAGAATCTAGATTTCTAAACGAATCCTCGTATAATCTCATAATCTCGGAAATCTTCAAATCGTTTCAGACTCGATGTGCAACCGGAAACATCCAGTTGAACACCAAACAAAGTGTATACTACCGTCTACGAGTTTCCAAAAATCTCACGAACCACAGTTCAAACTCAAAATCCTCTGGACAAACACGTTTCATAATAGAAGCAGCTGAGCGGACGCGCGATCGAATCGATTTTTAAGAAATGGGATACCGTGCCGTGTGATTGGGGGCAAAACTTACGGCCGATTTCGTACCAAGTGTCGACAACGATCCTGAAATCCGCAACGGACGGATCTTCAGCCAGTGGAAGGGCAATAGGTAGCTAACTCCCTCCTTTTTCTTTCTCCTTTCTTTTCTTCTTTTCCCTCTTTTTCTCGAGACCAGAGACCAGATATATATATATATATATATATATATATATATATATTTTCCTTCTCGAACCAGAGACCAGATATATATATATATATATATATATATATATATATATATATATATATATATATATACGTATAAGATTTCCACGCACGACCCTTTCTAGGGGCCGAAAACTCGCTAAACGCGCGCTTAATGTGACGACAGCGGGCCTGCTGCTCCGTTTTGCGGTTGCGCAATTTCTCGCTGCTTGAATAGGAGCTGCGTGCCCCTATGCGGGACACAATGGCGACCTGCCTCGGAAACTCGCCGCCCAAACTGGAAATAAATAAGCGTTACCCGAGTCGTGGAACGTTCGCGGAACTTTCGTGCCGCTTTCTCGAGAATGATCGAACGAAACGTTTTGACGGATCGGCAGCCTACGACGCGACGGAGAAAAATTAGGATCGACCCGAAGTGGGAGGGTTCGCCTTCGGCGTGATCTTTTCTCACTTTCGAATCGTAGTTAAAAATGAAAGTGAGAAGGCTAAGATAAGTTAAGGCTCACGGAAATTATTCAAACTTGGAAATATTCATTTTTTCACGCATTCACTTCTCGAGTAAAAATGTTAACGAATTAATAAATGTGTAACGCTACCAACGAATATTGTAATTCCTTTTTATGCGAATCTATTCAATACTGAGGACATTATTGATGTAATAGAATGCAGCTGTTTGAATATTTGTATGAAATGTGAAATAATATATATTTTGTACTTGTATTGATTAGTGAATATATACTTGTATTGACTAACGAATGTTGTACTTTCTTTTTATAAATTAAGCGTATAGTCTACTGAATATCGAGGTATATTGACATAATATAATACGGCTGCTTAGATACTTCTATGGTCTTTATGAAATAATTTTGTACTTGCATTAACTTTCTTTTTATAAATTAAGCGTGTGGTAATCTATTGAATATTGAGGATTATAGGTATGGCTTTTTAAATACGAATCTCTATGAAATATTTATATTTCGTACTTACATATTAAACATCTTCAAATTTGTTGCAAACTTGATCGTGACAATAATCGTGTCAATAAAATGTCAGAACAATGTAATATGTTTATAAAAAGTTTCGCGAGCAACTACGCAAGTACCAAGGAACATCAATTACTAATACCAAGTGAATTTATTCATCGATTCACGTAATAACAATATTCGAAGGCGAACAAGTCGAAACGAAATTACAGGAATGATTCCTGCCAACCATTCCTGCATCATCCACACCCCTTCATTCGAAGCAACGCTCCTCGACTGATCTTCTCTGCGGATACGTGATGTTCGATTTTGTCGCCACTCCTCGAAATCCTCGACGACCGCTCGAGGAAACAACGAAGATTGACTAAACATACGAAGAACGCGCGATGACGGGGCGAAAACGAGTCGACGGGACAGAGAGACAAAGCAAACTGCCTGTCTGACAATGAGAGGGACAACGACAAAGATGGAGCAAGAACAAAGATACGTACCCAATGAGCGCGAGAAAGCGAGAGAAAGCGTCCGTGCAACCGGCGAACAACAAGGAAAACGAGCAAAACCGTTCCTCGAATCCAGGCTCCTTCGTTTCGGCGCCCTCTGCTACCCCTACTCTCCTTTTTTAATTTTGAGAATCCAGTTAGCCCCGGGATACATCGAGCAATCGCCCGGGTTCATTTGAATAAGCCGTGTAAGTACTAGCTGGCTGGTGGGCCCCGTTACAGGGACCAACCAACCAACCAACCAACCAAGAAAGAAAGAAAGAAAGAAAGAAAGGAGTGCAGAGAAAAGAAGAAAATGAAACACATACGTCCCCCCTCTCTCTTCTGCTCCCTTTGGTGTTCTCTTGATTCTCTGAACGAAGATAGAAATAAAGGGTGGGGGATGAAGAGGGGGGGGGGAGGTCGGTGGTATATATATCACTTTACTACCAAAGGTGCTTTCACGGACAGGTGCACCCACGTGCACCAACACGATCGTCGATCGGAATAACAAAAAAAAAAAAAAAAAAGAAAGAAAAGAAGAAGAAGAAAGAAAAAAGGCTCGGGCATTATACATTATGATTCGTCATTTCGGAATAACAACGAAGCGTACCTGGCCGCGCCACGCCCTCCGCGGCGAGGAATTCTACATTTGGAACACGTCCGCCGCGCGGAAAGAAGGAAACCCTCTCGCTCGCGCCGCGGTTTCCCTTCCCATCGCTCACTTGTTTGATTTTCGAGTATGACTCTGGTCGTATTTAATTGAGAGGTTGCGAGTTCCGAATACGAGATTTCGAGATTGTGAGAATTGTAGATGAGATGATTGGAGGATTGGATTTTAGTATGGATTGACAGTTGCTTTATGAGAACTTCAGAGTACGACAGAACCCGTTTATAAGAATTTTATTCGGACGAAGATTAGACGAAATTCTGCTTCGGTGGATCCACGTATCCGAAGATGAACTGCTATTGTTAGAGTTCTAGAATTCCGTTTATACGGATTCTATTTAATTCAGACAAGTGCTCGCTAAAATTATCTTGTGAAAGTTTAATATCGAACGAGGAGCACGTTAACAAATTAAGAATTCATCTTTGAACATGCACTTTCTCATGTTTTAATATATTATCCTCATTGAACCTTTAATATGTAAGTAAACTAGTTATTTAAAAATGTAAAAATTCTGACATGGATTGAATACTCATAGAGTTAATTGAATTCTTGTTGAAATTGAATTGAATCCATTTATTCAAATCTGAATTTCTATTATATGAATGAAGAAACATTGAAGAATCAAATAATCAAGAGAGTCAGATGATCAATCTATCTTACAAGAAATTTTGCATAAAATAGATTTCTATTACATATGACTTTTACTATACTAAACGAACTCATTTTCACGGAAAATTTTCATAAACGAATTATAGTTTCTTATGTGTCATCGCTTATAATTTTCAATGTAATGTACATGCTAGAGATAGAATGTGACGTACGTACATGCTCAAGAGTGAAAAATTTAAAATTCTTTTAACTTATATAGTATAACGTAAATTACTATATATATTAGTATAGTATATAATAGAATTTTAATTATTATAGTAGTATAAGTAGGTACTTTAGACTCACTTTGAATGCTGTTGTTTGCCTCGGTGATCACCAATCTCCAGCGATCTGTTCCTGAAAATATGTTTGTGAAATGATTAATATTCACAAAAATAAATCAACACAAATAACGATATAATTATATAAAATGAAACTTCAATCGTAATCATAAAATTCTACCAAGTATTGAAAGCACAATCTTTAGAATAAAAACACGAGTAATCCAAATCATTTGTTTTTCATCGTTCAATCATCAAGACTTAATCAATTATTTGATCAAACTTCACCGTATTAAAATTCAATCCTGAAGAAGATGTTACCACATTTTATGATGAAACGTGTTAGTATAATTACGAGACAGTACGTTGTCGTACATTATGAAACACTATTATAAATCTAAATAAAAAAAAAAAAAAAAAATAGAATGTAAATTCAAATGAGAATGAAAGTGACTGAAATAAACCAGCTATGTACTATTTGAAATTGAGATAAAACAGAAACTTTGAGTTTTTGTTCGAGGGAGTATTTGCCAAATAATTTACAATTCCCGCCCCCCCTCCCCCCTCCTCCCATAAGGGACTCGCGTTAATCAGTCCGTTTTGCCGAGGCTAAAATCTCATCGAGATCGAACGGCCGCGCGTGCACGTGGAAGATTGAAAACACTTAACGCAATCATCCCGATCCTCTTAGAATTCCCTCACGTACGCCGGCCTCACGTGAAATCCGATTTCATGGTCGTCGATTATTCCTCGATCGGTTAATTGAACAGAATCGAAAGGGATCGGTCACGGGAGTCGGTTAAACTGTCATTAAAAGACTCTCCATTAGTGGTACCATCGGCGCTGACATTGTGAGTACAATGTCTCGCGAGTATATAACTCAATATAATTCAATCGAACACCGTGGCCAATTGTTCTCGTGATATTTTTATTGGTGATATTTCCACGAATAACAAACTACGTGTACGTTGTGTCAAACTATGCAGGTGTATACAACAATAGCTGACAGGGGGAAACAGTTGTTTCTTGGATGATAATCGTCGAAGGCTGACAGGAGAAGGAGGAGTGAAAACAACCATTCAAGGAAACTTTGACTTTTTATACTATCATACAGATTAGATCAAAGCACATTTAATTCGTGTACTTTATATTATTACTTATTTGGTACAGTAAATAATAATTAATTCGCTCGGATCGAGTCATTAATGTCAAGTAGTACGAAAATAGTTTGTCTATATGCGTAGTATAAAAAAAAATTTTTACTGTATTAAAGCTGAAATTTATACAGTATATAATAATTTGCGTTTCGGATGTACATGGAATCGATAGAAGTTCAAATGAAAGTTTCTTTCCCTTTAAATCGTTTGTCAAACCGTTTGTCTGAATTAACAAAGGCATGATGTTAAGAAACGATAGAAATGTTCCTTCTGTGTCAAATTTTGTTTGTAAAATGTTGTATTATTATGTAGCGCACAAATATAGAAATGAGATTCTGTAACATCTTTTCTAGTATGTAACATGTACTTTTTGACATTTTTATGCAAATGATATCTACTTTCAAAACTTCCAAATTGGCTTTTAATTATTATAATACAATTATGCATTCGATACATCATTTTTTTAGAGATGTGCATAGATGCTTATATTTTTGAATATGTAGTTATAATAAGTGAAAATCTAAAATAGACGATACTAGAGAAGATATAAAATTTAATATTAACGCGAGTGAGAGTAAGATTTGTGAGACAATTGAATAGAAGAATAAAAGTTTAAACTACTTATTGTTAATCTGACTATTTATCTTTTCATTACACAGGTACCAATTTTTTAACAATTTGTGTCAATTTGACAGATCAGGCTCAAAAAATATGGGACGGATTGAAAACTAAGGATCCATATTCTTGAAATATATCTTTACATTATTAAAATCACTTCAAACATCCGAGAAATAATACTGAGTACATCTTTCGATTCAAGTAGACGATTTCGATCGTTCTATCGAACGAAGAATTTTTAATAAATAACAAGTGCATCACGAAATAAATCTTAGTCGTTGATGTTAGAAACACGGTTCTGAAATTTCAACAGCGAACAAACATACTTCAAGTCCTCTCAAGCTAGCTAATATGATTATTTACAATGTTAATTTTTGTCAATTGTAAGATCAAATTAAAGAGATTCGTCTCTCAATTGCAAAGTGCAAAGTGACTGACACATTCACAGCCAGATTCGTCGCGTTGCGCGCCATTGGGAAAAGTCTCGCGCGAGTTCCGTGTCTCTCGTGAAGCGTATTTCGCTGCTTTTTGTCAAATACCACCAGGACCTAGGCGATTTCCAGCCGATATTATCGTGACGGGCTGTTTATTTGGCCTGTCTTCGGCAGCGTGATGGCGACAGGAAACGCACCGACGACGGGAATCGACGTTGAGGGACGTTTACTCAGCCAGTCTGACGTCCCGAATGAAATCCAAGATGCCGGGGGACGCGACATGGAACAACAAGCGCCGATGAAAGCGCCTAAATACAGTCGTTCCAGAATGGAGGAAACTCGTCGCGGTATATATATATATATATATATATATATATATATATATATCTTATTTTTGGAGGATAAATTGGATGAAAGCACCGATCCGAACTCCCCATTCTCTTTGCCATTTTTACGTGCACGGATCGTGGACAGACCGTGTTTAACATTATAACAAATATCTCTCTCTCTCTCTCTTTTTCTTTTTTTTGTTTTTTTTTTTTTTAATAAAATAATTGTATCGAAGATTTCCTCGTAGAACCTTTCGAGTTGTAACATCGAAATTAGACTCTCAGTGGTGGGAATTATGGTTTCAATTTGAAAGAGAATGTCATTATTGTAGAAGGGGAATTTGAATTTTTCAATTTTAATTCTTCGAATTCTGTAGATTCACGTTATAACAACTTATGTTTGTGCTGAAGACCGAGACGAAAATCGTAAAGTTTGAGACGGGCTTCTTGACTAATTTCTAACCTTACAACCTAGAGAAATTAGTTTAAATTTTTCTTTATATTTTATATCGATGTGTCATTATAAGTTTCATGATGCAAATTATAGAATCGCAGTTTCAGTTCGATGAAATCTCCGTCACGTTAAAAATTGTGCAGCTGTTTGAAGATTATTACGAGTTAAACGATGTAAGTATTATCAATCTTTCTTCAGCATTGTCTTCTCCATTAACTGACGATTTATTTGAACTGACTACTTAATGATGTATTAATGTATTGGTTCGTGTATAATTATTAAAAATATTTTCACAAGTCGAAAAACGTAGGCAAACGATGACATTCTAACAATAAGTAATATTACTATTTTTAAATTTATCATTTTCTTAATAGGAATGAATCGATGAAAGTACCAAAATCATTCGTTTCTTGAGAATTGAATATCAATGCAACGAAATTGAGAAATGGTTAGAAAATCGAGTTGACCAGGTTTGACTTCTGAAAACCACAAATCGTCGAGTCAAGTGTATCGATGTCGTTACCTTTTAAATTAAACAATAATTTCAACGTCAAGTGACGACGATTAATTATCACTGAACGTCGATCAATTGAATAACGACTATTTCGACTTTTAGAATTAAGCGAAAGAGAAGGAAAAGAATTGAAAAGATTTTCGTCACTGGGAATGGAGTTGTAAAAACAAGAACACGAAATTGTACGAAACAAAACAAGAACCGTGCCTACTCTGCTTCAAAATCTTTTAACATACACACACACACACACATACGCACAGAGTGTGGGACGCTGACTACAGGAAATCTCATCTTAATGAAACCTCAGAAAACGATGCGAACGTGCAATAAACCGGCAGGCCCCGGTATTCGTTCATTTGCCAAGCGATACAAGACACCGTGGCGCGTTTAAATTCGAAGAGCGCGTTCGAACAGTGCCCGCGATCGACAGTGTGCAAAACGAGCAAACGGACATTAAAGAACGAATGAACGGAGAAGAAGTAACTACCTATATAGACAACCTAAAAGAGAGAAAAAATAAAATCAAAAAACAGAGAGAAAGAGAGAGAGAGAGAGAGAAAGCAGTGGTGGCGCGAACTCGGGTGGAAAAGGAGCCACCCGCTCCTCCGAGAAAACGAACGACAACGACGACGACGACGAGTAGGACGAGAACGAGGACGAGGACGAGGACGAAGAGGACGACGAAGTCGACGATGAGAAGAAGAAACCGAGTTCCCTCCGTGGTCCCCCGTGGAACAGAATAAATCGGCGAAAAGGTGAAGGAGGAGAAGCAGTTCTGAAGAGACAGAGAGAGAGAGAGACCGTGAGCGATAACGCAGAGAAAGAGGAGAATGAGGGCTTCGCAACGAGAGACTTTATACACGTCCCTGTGTATGCGTGTGTGCGTGTGTGTTTGCTCGCGTTTGAGGGTTGGATGGAGGCAGTGCGGACACACACCGCGAGAGAGGAAACGGAGCAGAGCGGCGAGAAGACGAAGAAGAAGAAGAAGAAGAAGAAGAAGAAGAAGAAGAAGAAGACAGAATAAGAAAAGGAGGAAAGAAGGAAGACAAGAGAGAAAGAGAGTGAGGGAAAGGAGAGCCGAAGGACGCGAGGAGAAGCTCCGCAAGAAGCGAGACGAAACTGGTCGCATTCCGCGGGACAAGAGCCGTGTGGAAGAGACGGAGGGAACGGGACAAAAGAGGATCACGCGGGTGATTACAACATTAATAAACAAATGAGCCTCGAGGCGGGAGAATTTGCCATCCAATGGGGTACCGGAGGCGGACGCGAGGCGGAGCCACCTCCGACCAACCTCGAAGGCCCCCGGAGAACGTTCTCTCCCTCTTCTAGTTCTCTCTCTCCTCCTCTCTTTTACGGTCGGCGAAGCACCGAGTAAGTGGAATTCCTCTCTCTCTCTCTCTCTCTTTTCAGACGTCGGAGGTTGCTCTACTGTACAGAGAGACTACGCATTTTTACGTAGACCAAAGTCGATACCAAGCGCGTTCCGATGTGGAGACAACGTTCTCCTACCGGGGGAGGAGAGCCTCTCTTGTTGCTCGTTGCTTTTCTTCTTCGGTATTTCGCTCCCTTTGCTCTTTGTCCGCGAATGTTTCATCCCTCTTCGCCCGATTCTTGAGATTCAAGTGAAATCAGTCTCTTGTGACTGGGCTGTTTTTTTCATCTGGAACGCGTGGACGTTGAAGTTGAACGGGGTCATTGAGAAATTATTATTACCACGGAGTAGTTTCGACTCGGAGAAGAAATTAAGACAGTCTGAATTGTCTAAAAGGCAGTTCTCGAGTCTGAAATATTTTGGAGCACGAATATACGACGTTTCTGATACGACTTTTCAAAATATTTTAATAACTGTCTATAAAAGATGATTTAGATTGGCACTCGAAACGCCAGTATTTTAAATCTAGAGGAAATATCGAGCAGTTTTTAATTCATTTTCAAATGTGAAATATACCGAAGATCTAAGTTACAGATGAAATTCGGAGTACAACTTTGATCGAAGCATAAAGGATGCGATGCAAGGAAATTGTACATTGAGAATTGTTCTACAGATTATTTCAAATTATTCCAGAGAAAAATAAAACTTGTAATAAAAACATTTTCAATGAATCTTCAGATTTGAAATATTTCCGAGCACGAATTGAAAGTTTGGAGCGCCCTTTTCTTTCCGGATAGATTCAATTTTTAACTTATCGGAAAAATATATATTCCAAATATAGTTTATTACAATTTCAGTTATTTTAAAAGTACTTTCAATATCGTAAATAAAACGTTTACTTATTTAATCCCTCAAAGACTCTCAGAATTTCAGGAAACTGTGTCAAGAGCAAAGAATCTCCTTTCAATTCATTATTTCACCATAAATCTTCATTTCTGAAAAAAAAAGGATTTTTACATGGCAAAAAGTTACTTGCAGAGACTTCGAAAGACTCATAAAACATCGGATCCAAGCTCGAAAAACAGCCTCGCAGTGTCTCTAATTTCTACAAATTTCAACTCATAATTTATTACGTAAATATATCATCATCGTTAAGTTAAAATTTTCAAAGATTAGGAGATATTTATAGAAGTGACGAGAGAATCTTTCTTGGATATATGGAAGCTAAAAACCATTCTTTTTTTTTTCTCCTATCGAGCATTTGCGAAGGAAGAATGAGAATTGCCTGTTCATGATAATCGTGAATGAAAAGACGTTTTTTCCTCTTTTTCCATTTTGCGTTTACCAATGGGTTTACACTGGTAGAATGCAGCGACACACGTTAGCGCGTGTCGACGCCGAACTCGTGAGCAGAATGTCCACGACTGATTAATTTCCAGCGTTTAACCTACATGCAAGTAGTCAGGGAAGGTCCTTGTCAGACCGCGCGTATCATATCCACTCAAAACTTCAATACACTGCGCTGCCACGTAGTGGAATCGCGTGACATCGATCGACGCTTGATCAACCGCTTAATTAACCGAGCCATAAACATCTATTAAACTGCGTCTGTACGTGATTCATTGATATTATACTTCGAATTTCACTACTACCAATCTGTATGCTCGTATGTATGTGATACGTGTGTACGTACGTACGTGATGTACGCCATCATTTGAAGCCTTGGAGCATGTTAAGGTTTCGAAAGAAACAATAACTTCCTCAGCCCATTATGGTCCGTAACATTACGCCTGTTGCGTTGCGAGTTTGATGAAATTTAAAGAAAACTGCAGGCAACCTGACATTAGATATGAGAAATTATTGCCTGGTCCTCTTACACGTGTAATGATGCACATATATAGTTTATTATATTATATATTATTAATGTAGTACGTCAGTCAATTAATTAAGCTTATTACACAGATCTGTTTGTTATCGTAAATATGTATTTTCAATTTTTCAATTTTTCGTGAAATTGTAGGATTTGGGTAAAAGAAACGGGGGCGAATTTCTTGGCGTTGTTCTTCACGTTGAGAAACGAGATTTAATAAAAATTGCAAATAGGTTGATCTAATAACTATTCTCTTCTGAATTTTCATAAATTTTAATCTTATATCAATCTTAATCATTTTTTTCTTTTTTTTTTGGTGCTAAATTAAATTAATTATGATAGAAACTAGTTTTATTTTTGTATCAAGTTACTTTAATAATTAGAATAGAAAAATGTCCACGATTAACTTTGTTAAGATTTTGCTAACGAAGCGTTTCACTTCCAGTTATTTTCTATTAATTCACAACAATTTAACTTATGGAATATCGCCAATTTACATTATCGAGTTTGTTTCTTAATATTGTAACTATGAAAATGATTTTCAAGCTTAATATTCTCACTACTTAGATTTTACTCATTTATGAAATTTCAAGAAATTGAAGTATTTATAACACTGTTGACAAACTATTTCTTAATAAAGTTGAAGTTAATATTAATTTCGGGGAAATGTTACAAGTCTGCGATATTTGTCATACTTGTCAAGTGACGATGAAACTATTATAAATATTATAACAACATACTTCGATCTAAAGATATTTCTCTCAAAGATCAACAAACAAAAGGATGAATATCATTTAAACTAGAGAAACTTGATGACTTTTAAGAAACAACAATTCTTTGGACAACAGAGTAATCACAGATCGCCAGTAGATCTAGTACAATACTAGTACAGTAATCGCAGATTGTTAATAATTAATCTAGTACGATACTAGATCTACTAACAACAAAATAATTAACAGAATCATCAGCTGTAATTCTTCGGAAAAATTTTGCAGACGATGCATTTATAGAGATTCGAATGATCTTTCGTAAAATATACGAGTGAAACTTTGTGTTATTTATTTTATTTTCTTTGTGTTATTTATTTTATTTAATTTTTTACACTTGAAAAAAGTACACATCACATTACAAGCATAAAAAATTCTCCTCTCGTACTCCCGTCACGTAAAACGTACCTCTATTTCTCGTACGCTCGCCCGAACGTTTCAATCAATCCGAAATGGGTTCGACGAAACAGACCAAGATCGACCAGCCAAGATCCCCCCGACGAAGAAGAGAGGGACGCAACGAGATCGAGAAGGACGCGAGATATCGATCGTAAATCATCTGGCCCGGGTCGAATCGCGAGGGAGGACAAACGACGTGAGAAAGGAAGCGAAATAGCCACTCGTTCGTGGATAACGAGCGTTATAAGCCTGGCGCTGTGCGAGGAAAGGTGGACGAGGAGGTCGCCCGGCTAGAAATGGAGGCCGACGACGACGAAGAAGAAGAAGAAGAAGAAGAAGAGCGCCTCTCCCTTAATCTTTCAAAGAATTAGGCTGCGGCCGCGCCCTTTCCTGCATTCGACGAGTTCCAGGTTGACGGTGCATCCAGAACGAGCATCCTCGTTTTACCGGAAGTCCGCCATTACCGTACTACTTAATAGTCCGTGAAAACAATAGAATTGCCAGCTCGCTCGCGAATCGAATAAAAAATCGAACGACCACTCGAAAGAGCGGTGAGACTCTTCAGTGAGCCCGATACGTATGTATGTATGCAGGTGTACACACACAGAGTTGTGTGGCACGGTTGCGCACGGTCACCGCGATAAAACGAGCAGGAGGAAATTGAAGAGCGAAGAGCGAAGAGCGGTCTAATCGTTCTGGAAATCTGTCCAGCGGCGGGGGCTGGAACCGAGACGTTCCGGAAAATTGCTGTCCCAACCCTGGTTTCGACGGTGTTTCTACCGCAGGCGCACGCACCATTGCGCGTCACGTTGCGTGCAACCACACGTGACCGAGCCAGGCTGTTCCGGCCTGTTCTTTAGGTTATGTGCAGCACTCTGATTGAACGGCGCGATGACGGGCACACCACGTCTTACGCGTAATTTTAGAAACGTCAATTATAGCTTCTTCCTTTCCTAGATGTTTTTCTTCGAGAGTTTGGAAACTCTTCGATGTCGAGGCCCCCTTGATTTTCAACGTTCTTCCTAAGTTGTTCTTCTCTACTTTGTCTACGGAATAGCATTGCACGTTTCATACTGTTATGACATGATGATACAAGTCCGTTGATGTGTTTAAAACAGTAGGTACTACTATCTTGTATTTTTTTCTTCCTCTTCTTCTTGCCGAAGGGCCGACCTTGTTAATTGATAAATAATAATAATAATGGTGAAGATCCAGGCCGTCGACGAGCGATCAACTCATTAAGGATATTTTGAAATTTCATACAGCTGGCAAAAGACGAAATTATTTAGAACATCTCTCCGTTAATAGCGAAAATTAAAATTCGATGATACAAACTGATCGAAAATAATCATTTACGTGACTTTCCGATGTCTTAAAGTTTACAAAAAATATGAAATTGCATGAAAATTCATAAATATAGTACCTAGAATGGTAGAATGGTAGAAGCTTCAGAAAGAAGCAAAAAAGTGAAAGGAACAAATCGCAAATTCATCGGTAATATTCACAGTAAGAAGCAGAAACAAAATGACTCCAAGAATAGCCAAAATCCCCTCACCATGAAACAGCAAACGCACACCGCAAACTCTCTCGACGGAGAGAGAGAGTAGAAACTCCAAAAAACCCAAAAACCAAAAGAGAAACGAAAAAAGAAAGAAAAAAGAAACGGAAAAGATCACGACTAAGTACGGTGGTCGCAGGAGAGCAAAAAAAAAAGGAAAAAAAAAAGGAAAAGAAAAAGTAGCTTCTCAGCCCGATTCTTATTCATCGATTACGCGAGGCAGGCTTGGTTGACGCAGCGAAGGAAGGGTCCCTCGTCCTCCCGGGGGACACAATTCCGGTAGTGATAAAACTCGCGAAGAGTCTTCCTAATTCGAGACGTGGAAGCGCTTCCCGTGTGTCCTTTTAGCATAATCCTTCGTCGACAAGGGACCCACGGTGAGTAAGGGACGCAAACACCCAACAACCGTCTACACACCAACGAGACGAGACACACACATTTTCTCTCTCTCTCTCTCTCTTGTGGTAACGTGTCCACGGTCAATCCAACACGGTCTATGTGTTGTGCGGTGAGCTGGCCGTGCAAGCAAGCAAGCATCAGCAACAGCAGCAAACGGCAGCCAGCAACGTTGGCCATCGCGTTGTCTGATCATCCTCGCCCTAATGAAGGCTGGTTTATCTGAAGGCTTTCGATTCCCAGTAGAACCCATACCACACGGTGTGCATCGGTGGTGGTGGTGGACACCTTCGCGGTGGTGCTAGCCACCAGCTCGTACATCCTCGAACAAAAGTCCGGGCCCGAATATTTCGGGCTTTGCTCGGAACGCGAGATAGAGACGGGGCAAGGGACGATGATCACCGATTTCGATTTCGGATGATCGCGACCTCGTTTATGACGAGGCGTTTTCTTCGACGAAATATTCCGATCGGGAGAGAGAGAGAGAGAGAGGGAGAGGGAAGGAGAGAGGAGGTGGATACACGAGGTACTTTGGGGGCGATGAATGGGGAAACGATGGGAGTGATACTACAGGGGACCCCCTGGTACGAGCGAATCGAAATTTCGATCGATTAAACGCTGCCTGTTGGATCGCAGTGGAGTTTTAGGCGTCGTGGTTGGTTGAATTTTGAGGCTGCTGGACGGTTATGATTTTTGTGTAGCTTTTTTTTTGCTCGATAAATCGACAAAGCCGGGTCACAAATGACTATGTAAAATATGCGATTACATCTGTACGATTTTAATATAACAATATCGTAAAATTGTAAAAATTCGATTTGCATTGCTTTTCACTTTAATCGAAAATTAGTAACAAAGTTCGATTAAACTTAGAAATTCCGAACTCAATGTAATATTCGAGGAATCAAGCGACACTACTAAGAATTAAATTTATGCTCACGACGAATTCCAAAATCAGCGTAGTGTTGGAAAATTTTTTATTCTAGTTACATTCTGGTAACAACGAAATTAAAACTGAAGAGAGGATTCCAAAATTGATATACAAGACTATATAAGAAGAAGAAAAAAACCTATAATCTGTAGTTTATAAAACGTTACAGATTAGTGACAAAAATACAATTGAATCGAAAATTCCAAGGATCAAGTGGATCCTCGGCAGAGGATCGTTGGCAATCGATTCCTCCCGGCCGAGGCTGGCGTGTAATCGATAATCAAGCAGCGTTTTGGCGGCGGCTGTACGCGGTTCAGGCCACCCAAAGCTGGAGAGGACTCGAGGTGGGTGCTCCCTGGAACGTGGAGCGTGGGGAAGGGAGAAATCCACGATGTTAATTTTAACTTAATTAAGGCTTAATTGAGAGGAAAACATTATACTCCGCGGAGCGCGACATTGCCCCCGAGCAGGCGCACACTGCGCATCTGCAACGCAAATCCGGATTTGAAATTTCAAAAATCGCGCCCGCCCTGCCTAACCGGGGACCCCCTACCATCGCGCACAGTCGGCGCACGGGGGTGCAAGATCGCGGATCGTGGTCAATTAGAGAAGGTGAAGGAGGTTGCTCCGCTGATACAGAGGCCACCGGCCGATCGGGGAAACCGTAAAAGAAAGAGAAAAAAGAGAGAGAGAGAGAGAGAGAGGAGAAGAAAAAAGCGAGAAATGATCGCCCCGGTGTGACGTTTGCAGCCTGCACGTTTAATGGATTTATTTAAATTCGTCCACTCTGGCTCAACCGATGCTAATTTCCCTGGTCCCTCTCGCGGAGTAATTTCGACGAAGAATCGAAGAACGCCAAAACTGAAGTTTTTTTTTTTTTTCTTTTTAGAAGAAAAATTAGCTAGTTGAAATTATTTAGGAAACTCGACCTGTTTTCTATTACACTTGTACACTACGAATTAATTTGTCTTGTAATTTTATGTGAAACGTTCTCTATCTCGAGTTAGCTTGGCTCCTGTTCCACGAATTTATACCTGATTGTTCCCATTTTCCTTTTCCCATTGTAACCTCAATTTGTTAAAACTGAAATTGTTTCTTATTTACTACTCTAGATCAATAATTAATAATTACAAAACTGGATAATCTTCAAGTTTCTCCGACGTAAATTACGATTATCATTTAAGTGATCGGTATTGTGGAAATTTATGTGAAAGAAAATTTATATCACAGCAATTTTATCTTTTCGATAATATCGATGACTGCTTCTTTATTTCATATTGGCACATTTTTTTGATGAACGAGGATAATTTTTTCAATTTTCCTGTCTCGTGAGAATTTCGTGTGTATTTCGTTAAGAGAAAGTATATTTATTTGGACGGAATTTTCGCTAATGACTCGATTAAATGAACCTATAGCTACTCGAAGATTAAGAATATAGAAACTGTTCCTAATTTTGTTTTCCTTTAACTACTCATCTATCTGATGCATTGATTTGAACACGTGCCAGAGTAGGAACCTGTCTGAACTCTCGAATGGACACTGGCCAGGGAATCGAATAAGGTTTTCGAATTAACCGTGGCCCATTCAAAGAACGTACGTGCCTTCTGTACGACACGGGGAGATACTAACACGAGAAATGCCTTTTGAAAAGTCCTTAAACGCACGACTGTGCTCACGATACGTTTAAATGGCCCCCACTTCTATTACGTTGTCAACGATGACAAACCCTTCGTTGAATATCATTTACTATATATATAATCTTCCTATGTTCCCACGAGATTGTTCGAAATTGTTGGTACTATCTATGTGAAACGTTTCAGGAGAAATTTGTTTTGTAAGAAATAACAAACGTTTGTATTTCGTTTGTGAAACATAGAATTGAACCATGAAATAATGATGAAAAATTGTCGATGTTTTAAAATATGAAGTTTCTTATTTGACAGTTTCAAGTTCTCTTTTTTTTTTTTTTTCTTTTGAAAGACAGTTTTCCACTATGCAGTTTTAGTACAAATTCGAACGTCTCCAGAAACTTTGGAAATATTTCGATCTTGAAGATTGAAGTATACAACAATCCCCTTGAATGAGATTACAACATTTTAATGACAATTCATTGTTCAGATAACTTCAATAAAATAATGTCGAAAATATCGTGCGACAAAATTTAAAAGAAAATTCTCTAAAAAAAGAAAAAACAAACTAGAGACTGTCAAGACAGAGCTCTGAAATGCTTGTATAAAATATCGACAAATTTCCATCGTTATTCGTTCAACCATACATCGTCACGTTTTCGGAAGTCCCTCGCGATCTCGAGATATATAGTATTTTCTTTTAAAACAGACGCGATCGTTCATTTCGCCGAGATCGGCGAAGGCAGCAAGGTCTGCCGCGTCGATGAAGTTCCATCAAAGACAAACAAACGATTCCAATAAACGAAACGACCGAGCACACAGTGCCGGGCACGCTCACGGAGGAGTAGCTCGCCGATGGTGACGTCACTTCCGTTTCCTGGTACGCCGCGGTCGCGTCGAGAAACACTGTCGTTCATTTTAATCGAGAAAAACGGAGCGCGATTCGGCGAATCGCCGCGATAAATATTAAGATCCAGGCATCACGATCCAACCACCACCACTTTTCCAGTCACGCCGTTGAAATTAAAAGTGAGCTCGAATTTATTATATGTTGCAGTGCTGTGTAACGGTGCACCGCGATAGTTTATAAGTCGTAATAACGATCCGGATTGTTAGCCCGATCAATCGGCAGTAGATTTTCATTCATGCCCAGCAACAAATAGTTTGTATAAATATAGAGTAGTTTACGGATTATTTTCCGATTTGTTAATGATTTTTGGTTCGTATAAACAAGTGGATTCGACTAGCTGGAGTTCATTTAATCGAATGTTTAATTCACATAGATGAAGTTTTACTGCTAATTAGACTGAATATTTCTATGCAATCGAAACGTATGAATAGTTGAAGTTTCTATTCCTATTAAAATTTAAAAATGATAGAAATAAACCCATCAGGCCATTTAATATACTTTAATAAACTCATTTGCATCACTGATGAGACTTGTGCGACTGATTATAATTTATTAAATCATTTATCCTGACTAAAACTTAGCTTAGTATTTTCTATTAATATTCAAGGCGCAAAGTCGTCCATAAAATTCATGCAACACAAGAAAGACGTATAAAATGTATTTCTATATCCAAGAAATAAATAAATAAAATTAATAAATGTCTTTTTACATCTATAAAATATAGGCAATAGTTTCTATTATATTCGAGAGGCACGTAAAATAGTTTTCAAAAATACAAATTTGCATAAAGACCTAATTGAAATACCAGAGTATCTCGATAAATATATTAATAGAAAATTTTCAAATCTGCGTTCGACGATACAGAACGGACATTATATACGAAATACTCAGCTCATTATCAAACGACGTCAATAAATATAAAGATCAACAAAAGAAAAAAAAAGAAAGAAATGAACTTCCCGTACACAATATAAATACATCTATTCTCCATTTTAATATCCATATTTGTGACACATACAGACTGCATTTTGGATCGCTTTAAAAACGCCTAGAAAGAAGTCGTTTCGGTCTGGGAAGGCTGTCGATGGGAGGGAGGGTCACCTGGATGAAGGAGGGGGGTCACGGGAGCGAGAGGAGCGACGAGAGAGGGTGAATTCATCATCAGTCCAAGTCAGGAATTATAACGGAGCGATTCATCACGAGAGGCCACCGATCCGTCATGCCGATCCACGTGTGCAAGCCGTTTTTGAATATCCCGCGGACGTATATCTGTATATCTCGGGTTAACCCACGTAATATCCTCAACCCAGGTGGTTTTTTTTCTTTTCGTTCGTTTTTTTTTTTCTTTTTTCTTTTTCCTCCAGCGGCGACCTTGAAAAACCGATTTCGAACAATGCGCGCGCGGCGAATTTTTGCGCGGGGGGAGGAGGGGGGGCGCGGGCCGAGTCGTTGGCGCAAAATGCAAATCCGTCTCCCATTCTCCCCGTCCCTCGCGAGTTTCTTGTCACGTTATTTATATGTGCCGCGTGATTAATCGACCGCCTCATTAATTATGACAGTCTATTACGTATGCATTGCTCCGCGATCGCGACCACACGCTTGTAAATTACCCTTTGAGATTTCCTTTGTCGTTCCTCGTTCGAAGTTCGAAGAAATTCGTCTTCCTTCCGGGCGATCGTGATTGAAAGTTTTTCGTTAACTCCACGTGTCAAATCGACGACAGATTTTTCTTGTAAAATGTCGTATTATACCTGTAATATATGTTAGCGATAGTTTCTGATTACATAGCGCGTAACGTATGTTTTTTGATATTCTTGGTAACAGAACGTGCTGAGTAATATTCGTTTTCAATATTCTTGACAGGCAACACGATTGCCTAATTATTATGATTGTTGTTATTTATACTAGCTACATTATACTGCACTATCTTTTGGAAGATTTATAACTTGAATGCAACAAGCCTAAAACAAAATGATCACAACTGGACTGCGAATTTTTACGCGTTTATAGAAAATTTTAGCAAGATTGTACAAAATTGTACAATCTTTAAGGTATAAGAGAATTTTAAATTAAATTTTCACAAGATCATATGGGATGTGAAAGAATATGTAAAATTCAACATATTATCAGTTTTGCATTTAATCTTGGAATATCTTGCACGTTACCAATAACATGATTTCAAGTTTCGTTAGTACAACAATGAAGGCATAATCTGATCGCTCGGATCGCCAGTTTCTGCGCATTTAAAATTTAAAAATACAAGACTGCATGCAATGCAAATAACGTGCTAATGAAACACGCGGAATATCCAAAGTGCAGCGCGCTGAAACGCACTTGGTTGACACTTTCGCGAGCCAATGTACGGATTTAATCAATTAGTCAATAGAGTTGGCCAGTCGACTCATTTCGATCGATAATTCGCTCACGGGTATAATAAACTCCCGGAGTCTGTCTTTTCTCTTCTTCGTCATCTCTCTCACTCTCTCTCTCACACTCTCTCTGTCTAACGCGCTTGTTCGTTGTGGCCACGATCAGGAACGATCAAGTCCGGTGTTTATAAGCTGTGCCAAGCCTGGAATTCGACGTGTTTAAAAATCCATCCGTGCAACGATACCACAAATAACAATTCGAGACGATCGAATGAAACACGACACGCGATATTCTCTGTGAATGACGCGGCTGACAGGCGCGGGTGGATCCATCCGGAGGAGATCTTCCCCCCTTTTGCCGAGCATCGAACACGACGATTTAGGAGTCGCTCGTCCTTGTTTCTTGCGCTCCACCATACTCGGTCCCGATAGTGATGGGACCTGAGACACTTCGAATCGCCTCCAGTGATTGCTTCAAGAGCTTCAAAACTCTTGAAATCGATAGATTTAGAATCCTAAATGTATGTTGAAAATGTCCTGATTCTCAAAACTTCTGGATTCTCCAAACTTCCAAGATTCTCGAAAAGAATTTTAAAGATCCGAATCGAGTTCGAAACGATTCGAAAGTTTCCTTTCAAAGACACGTCTTTACGTCGTGAAGATTCTTTTGTTCTCGAGATTTTATTAATCTTAAAGATTGAAATCTTGTCTTTGCAATGATCTCTCAAAATTTTTGTACGATTTTTTTCCGCCCATCATTTCGTCGAATTTTGAACATTTGGGATTAAACGGGGGGAGGGGGAATTCAAGAAAGCCTGACATGTGATAAGAAAGTCTTTGTTGTTTTATGTAATATTAAAAAAATCCAAGTCCAGAGCTGAACCCTCTGATTTTCGAAAATCATCAAGAAATCTTAATATTTCGTCGTTCGATCTTCTGTTCTTAGTGTTCAAACTTCAATAAAACAGAAATCGTACAACAAGAAACAAAACATGTTTCGATGTTTCTGGAAACGTTTGGATTTTGATAATTTTCGAAAATGATCATCCTTAAAATTATATCAAAGTAAAGACTTGATGCTTTAAAGTAGCTCAAAAATAGTTCGAAAATAGTTTTTCCTCGAATTTTTCTCGTTTAATCCCAATATTCGAAATTCAACAAGACGAAAAGAAAAAAGAATTGTAAGGTAAATTCTAAAGAATTATTACAAAGGAGAGACCATGATGGATCAAATTGAGGAAAGAATTTTCTTAATTGTTCGAAATGTTGCGTCTTTATGGCACAAAAAAAGAAAATACCTTCGAAAGAAAGGAACTCAAGACTGTCAAAGTAAAGGCTCCATGCTTCAAAAGTGAGATATCAAGTGAATTATTATTAATGTGAGTTCTACAAACTTTCGACAAATTTTCAGCATCGTTTCGAACTTGACTCGAAGCTCGATATTCTTGAACATCCAGAAAATTCTGATCGTCTTTGAAAGCTTTTCAGAGATCTTGCAACAATCTTGGGCGGAGATTCTCGAGACTTTGATGAATCAAAGCGAATTATCATGTGACATTCTTCAAATATTCGACGAATTTTCAGCGTTCAGAAATCAATCGATTTCGAGGTTTCACTTCGTATACGAGACGACTCGAACTGTCTCAAGTCCCATCGCTACTGACCGGCACGTCCGTACGCCTTCGAACTGCCAATAAAATTTTTTACATTGACCGCGCGATGCGGCGCCAGAGGAAAGATCGGCATAAAACGGGGCGCGCGCGTTCGTTAGAAAGACGGCTTCTTCAGGAATCGATCGACAGCGAGAGCGAGATCGTATTCAAATGCCGGATGAGGAGAGCCAAGGAGATCCTCCGCTCGAAGATCGATGGCGATATGTAAAGGAAACACACGGGGGACACGTGACTGAAGAAATCGAGTCGCTCCCGGCTCGCAGGGACTTAATTCCACCCGTGTCACTGCTTACTTTCTTCGGGACACGGTTCTTCGACGAACCGTCGAAGGATAATTTATTATGTGGATTATTAAAATATCGCGAGAGGGAACGAATGAGATGTTCCTTTAAATGAATCGATCCTTCGGTGGCATAGATGTTGAAATTCAGATGAGTACTAATTCGGCGCATGAAGATGAACTTTAGTTGTTCTTGTTGTTTTTTTTACGTTGTATTTGACCTCAAAGAAATTAACGCAAGCTCTACGTTTCTTGATATTGAAATTCTTTTTTATCGATCCTTACCCAATAATAAATTATTCGTGCAAAGTAAAATAGCAATATATTCTTCGTGACGAAGATTGATAGTTAAAATTGTAATTAATCTAATATCTAACAACGCCAGTTAAATATTCAAAGTTTTAGTAATCTACTTGTTACTTGATGACGAAAAGTTTCCAAAAATTCTAAAAATATCAGGCAATGACCTATAACAACGCAGAAAGTGAAGCAAGTAAAACTGGAATAATTTCACAAATATTCAGCTTTCGATTGGTGCCATTAGCTCGTAGACAACAGATTAAATAAGTACAGTTATTTAATCCTGAAACACTTTCTAAGACTACAGTTATTCTAAAATATCTAAAATACTCCAAGTTTCTCTAATTAAAATTGAACAATTCAATCTAATTACAAAATTTGTCATCTACGACGAGAAAGACGTGAGCAAACGAGAGATACTTTTCGAAAACTATCCCAAGTCAAAATGTATCTGTATTCTTCCTCAGAAGACAGAGATGAGGTCGAGTGGACACCGTGAGAATTTCCAGGAGTGATGATCCCTCCTGGTTCGACGCATACCAGGAGCAAAGATAACCAAGCCGAATAGGCGAAAGGATCGAATAAGAAGTCATTACAATAGCTGTCAGAGAAAAAGTCAGGGGAGCCGCTTATTAACATCAGATCGTTGAAACGCACCATCGTTCGAACGAATTCACTCTTTCTTCTCTTCTTTTCTTTTTCGAATCCGCTTTTAAAAAAAAGGGGGGAAGGGAGGCGCACACACACACACACACACACACAGCGATCGATCGTTTCTTCGGTCTAGAACAAATGCTAAATTATTAGGCTGTTGCAGACGATATTTATAAGTTGCTCGAAGATAACATTCATCTTTCAACCCTTTAGATTCGATATGTTTCTCTGATCTAAACAATTTTATAATCATTCTTTTCTAATCAGCGATCGTGTTTGTATTTTCTAGGTGAAATATTTCATACGAGTGTCGTGGAACCTTTCAACGTAGCTTTCTGAGAAAATATATTAATACCGATCCAAGTGTTAGGTAAATATTCGAAAACGAGAAATTGATAAATACCCGAATGAATCCACTCATTCTTTTTTTTCCTTTTCTTCGTTCGCTTGTTCGATTCAGAACAATGTGTAAATATTAGGCTGTTGCAGATGAAGTGGCGAGATTTCTATGTAGCATCTTCCAACCCTCGAACAATTTTTAATTCTTTAATCCATACTCCTTGCATTTTCTAATTCAAATGTACGAATGTTGCAGAAAATTTTCGAGAACGTGTATTATACATTTCTTTTCCTCTTTTCGTCCTCGTTCATTCTGGTGGTTTCTTCGAGTTAGAACAACGCTGAACAAAAAAAAAGTCGAGAGGACTTCTTTCGGAAACAGGAAACGGGGGATGGATGGTTCACAAAAATTGGCAAGTATATACATAGCTCGGCGTTCTTTTCGTCCGACACGGGAACCGCACTCTTGGTTCGCCGAGGAAAGAGAAACAGAACACGGTGCGCGGCGGGCGAAGCGAGGAAAGGCAAACGAAGGGGAGAGGGAGGCAAATTCGTAACGAATTCTTTTGTTTCGAGCCACCCCGAGAAAACGAGCAACTCGATGAGAAAACGATGCCAGACTGCTACTCGGTGGTGGTAGAAGCGACTCGGCGACGAGGAAAGAGGAGAGAAAACGAAGTCTGCGAAACCTTTTCTGCAGCCGTGTATGCGCACGAGTCTCGCAAGAGTCACAAACCCGAGTCGCTAACACTCCTCAATGGATGCCAAGTCCGTATGTATATGTGTGTACATATATATATATATATATATATATATATATATGTATAAACCAAGTCTGCTCGCGGTGGCGCGCGAGCGCAAACTCTCTCGAATATAAGGTTTTATTTTCGAAATTTATGATTGTCAATAAATTTTAAAAGCGTTCCGTCTGGAGCCCTAAGGGCTGGCAGGGCTGACCAGACCGAAAGTAGTCGTCGAGAGGGCCAGATTCTTCTCTCTCTCTCTCTCTCTCTTCCACCTTCTTTCATCATTTTGCTCTTCTCGCTGTCCAACCACGGCCGCTCTCTTTCTTCTCTCTCTCTCTCTTCTTTTCTTCTTCTTTCGTTCTTCTTTCGTCCCTCCGCTCACTCTCCTTTCTTCGCAGACTTTCTCTCTCTCTCTCTCTCTCTTTCTCTCCTCTCCACGCATCGCAAGGCCCCTATGGGGATTCGAGTTTAGCGGTTAATTGCGTTTGGTGCAACCCGCGTGGATTTTACAACCGCGATTTTCATCCTTTTTTTCTCCCTCTGCCGGACTTTTGACTGGCTACGCTCCTACTCTCTTCCAACCCCCCTTCTCTCCACGCTCGTTCGGTTTCTTCTGCGTTTTCGATGTTATTCCATCACGTTACTCTTTCTCTTCGTCCCTTCTTCTTCGCCCTCTTCTTCATCGGAGTTGTTCCTCTCTTCTACTGGTGTTTCGTTGTTGCAGGGGACGTTTAATTGTTCGACTGGTTCTCAAATCGGTTTCTCGCCGCGGCGTTTTTAAACCACTCCTCCTCCCTTTTCACTAGAGATCGCGGTTTCTCGACGAAGCACGTTGACGCGAGAACGTTGCCAATGCATACAGTTTCCATTTTAATCACGTCGAACGTGCAACTATAATTCAATCTAACAATTAAAAACTATGACTTCAAATCTGAAAATCGATTGACAACACGTCTTTCAGTTTGAGTGAAAATACAGATAGACGATGATTATTTTCTTAACGAACAAATGTTTTCTTATTTGTAGAAAAATTTCTCCATCGTACGAACAAATAGTTGCAACGAATCCTACAAGTAAATAAAATTCTGGTTACAAAAGGTTAGGTACGGCTATTTACTCCAATTGAAAATCTGACAATTAATAACTGTTACAAATCGTTCGTTTGGTATTTAGCAATTGCGTATCGATGAAGTACAACTTCGCTGCATAACTTTCAAGCTACACGATAATACAGAATATCATCGAAACGTATGTTAATTCATCTTTTAGTGAACTTCCAGACGATTTTCACTGTGTCAGAGATTTTTATCAACGTTCCTGTTTTTCTATACAATTTCTTGGATGCTCTTACTTCTGTAAGAGTTTAAGAAGATAAAAATGTTAATACGCACGATCGATATTAACAATAAAAGACAAAAGTGTCGCGAAAGAAATCAAGAATTAAACTTGACCAGCATAAATAACGAGCATCGTACAAAACACATGTTTCACCGAGAAATTCATTTTCGATTTTTCACATCTCTCAGTCGTCGTTTCACACAGTGAAAGTTTAATTGTTCGGCTGATTCTCTAGTTGGTTCCTCGTCTCGTTTCTTTAGGCCACTCCCATATCGCGTGCGACGCGTATCTCTCTCTCTCTCTCTTTTTCTCTCGGGCCCGCCGCGATTTTCCATCTATTTGCTCGGTTTTTGCGCGGCCAAAGACGAATTCCCCCGGAGACGAATTAATGAACGTAGATTAGCGCCCCGCCATTATTTATGGCACCGTGAACGCCGCATGCGTGGACGCGCCCGAACTTTTATACTCGGGCCCCGAAATCCTCTTTGTGAGAGTGAGCTCTCTCTCTCTCTCTCTCTCTCACGCGGTCCGCCACTCTCTGCTCCATTTTTCGTCACGAGCTGCCTCCTCGCTGCGCCTTCTCCGCGCGTGTGTAATTTCTTCGTATACGAAAACCGATATTTCACGGCTAATCACCAACATTTCGGAGGCGTGGAAAAGACGTTCGTTATTCATCGAGTGTCGCCTCGGGTTATGCGAGCAGCCGACCGAGCCGAACCGTGTATCGAAACTCCACGCCGATCGGAACGTGTTGAGCCCTCTTCGATTTCGATCGTTCCTTTCCGATGCGTCGGCGAAAAATCGATCAACTCGTTTCTCGTCCTCGACTGCGATTGTTTGCAACTGTTGTGCACGATGATAGCATAACAAGCAAGTAGTTAGTGTTAGGTCGAGTATTCTGTTGATTAAATTCATGTGTCTTTGTGAAATTATAATCTTACTTGAGAGTCGATTCAAAATCGACCGACTATCTGTCGCTCACTAAACTGGGATTTTTGCACCTATTGTACCATAACAAACAGCATTGAACGACACAGGTGAAAACGACAGGTTATAGATACTAATTCTGTTGAATAGATTAATTCTATTTGAAATCATTTAAGAATTTGATGTCAAAAAGAATTCACTAAAGACGAACTCGCTTAAGGTAAATCGCGAAATTTTTGAATAAATCGATTTGACAGATGAAACGAGGCCAATCTCAAACCTAACCTAAACCTTTAGAAATCAAACCTCCAAGTAGTATCGTTGGATTACGGTAATTTACGTCAGATTAACAAAATTCATTTCGTTTAATATCACTTGGTATTTTACCTTCACCGCGATAAAAATAAAATGGAATAAAAGTAAAAATCAGCAGTAATTGAATAATTTATCTTTAACGCTGAAACAGTTGATCTCTGACACGTATCAAAATAATTGAAATAAATAGATTTTATCCAATTCTGTTCTAAACGAAAATCACTAATTACTAACCTCGACAAAAATACCTTTTCGAAAATACCGTTTCAAGCAACTGTGAGAAACGAAACATCTGAGATCACTGAGAGATATTGATGAGTTCGATTGTTCCGGTGTTAAATTGTTACGCGTGTTTCTAACGGAATCTAATAATGCCAGTTGAGCGTTAATCACGGGACGACGATACGACGATGCTCGTTTTCGCGAGCAAAGATGATTCGCGAATGCTCGCCCCTCGCCTCGACAAAAGATATTAACGATGCTATTGAGTTGGAGATGAAATTTAAAAAAAAAAAAAGAAAAAAAAACAAGAAGGAAGAAAGAAAAAGGCGGAATGAATGAAAGAAAGAAAGAAAGAAAGAAACGCGAACGACCAACGCGATCGACAAAGGGAAGAGACGATTTGTAATTAATGCGAGATGAAGCATGAACGGAAGAGCGGGATAGAGAAAGAGAGAGAGAAAAAAGAAAAGAAAAAATGACGTAAGTCATCCTACGAGGCATTAGATTGAGCTTGATTACGAGTAATTATTCTTACAGCACGGTTTCGTACGTCCTTATAACGAGGCCGGCGATCTTTGATCATTGCCTTCGATCGAGATACACATCGCCGGCGCGTAAAACGCGTCGACCTCAAAGATTGATCAACCTTGTCCTTCGATGTTGCGTGCCTTTTGGAAAAGGATGGCCAGCCGACTGCTTGAAATCGAACGAGAGACAACGATTCGCCAAAGTGCTCGTATATACTTGAACGTGTTATTTAAATTCACGAGTATTTAGAAGCTTCGTTAACACTATCGTGACGAGAATTTTCGACAAATCTGAAACTAGCGTGCGGATATTTCGTTTAAAAAATCAAGGCTGTGTGCGTTACATTAAATTACAATTGTCCGGACTTGTAGTTCATTTGTGTTCAGTCAGATTGTTAATAGACTAGTAATTTTTTACAAGAATATTAAAGACAGAAGCATGAACTGAATTCCTCATATATAGAATGAATAATACGAAATATTTTTAATAGGAAATATTACTTCTACGTACACATATACATATACTCTTGAATTAATTAATTTCATGGGTTAATTAATCACTTAATTCATTTGTGGAAATAAATATATCAATCTCTCTAGTAATATTATTAGTCCATGTTATTTATTTTTCTTTATAGACATAAATTGTGTACCAATAAATATATTATTTCAAGTATATCACTAAACTTATCATCACAAGTATTTTATAATGTATACGTATGTATAAATACTTCTATATTTGTATCATTTCATTCGCAGAAACGAATTACGTACTGTAACAAGTGCACTTCTCGATTTCTGAAAGCTATTTCCTTCGTACAGATCGACAAATCTACCTTGCCCTATGCTACGAAATGTGAAATTTTCAGATGATTTCGATGGATAAAGAGAGACTACGTCGTCCCGGTATCTCTTCTATCTGTCTCCTCGTCAACGGGAAAAACGAAGACGAAGACGAAGACGAAGAGACGGAAAGAAAGAGAAGAAACCGGCTGACGCGTTTCTAACCGATTTTTCTTCCCACAATGTTGAAAGGCGTCGAGTCATCATTTCGAGTTCAGAGAGATGAAAGAACATTATTATTCCAATTTTAAAGGATGCCTCGGAACCCGAACACCTCGACCGTCTCGATGGATCTCTCGTTTCCATCTTGCCACCCTCTTTGAACTCCCGTCTCGCGTCTCGCGTCTCTCACTCACTCTCTCTCTCTCTCTCTTTCGTCGTTTAAACCCTTTCTCTTGTTCCTCGGTCCCATCAGGGCTGTTTAAATTTCGAACGTGCAGTTACCTTTATCTCGTTGTCACTTTATCTCGACACGAGCATGGTCTTGGTAGAACGTTCCCTCCGTTGAATTTAACAATGTGGCGATATATCCAATTATACCACATTCATTTCCTCATGGTGTTTCTTCTTTACTCCTCTCCTTCACTTCTCCCTGCTTCGTTCGAATTAAAATTCGCGAGTTTTTCGTTGGATTCCCGTAGTCGTAGAGAAGTGTGTCACGATAAGTTTGAAATGTACACATAACGTGCACAAATATTTGAACAGTTGTAAATTATACGCAAATTATATACAAAGTGCAAATCAAACGAATGCAATGCTCGGATTTAATTATGACATATAGACATTAATAGAATTTATATCGATCAGTAGACTGCGGACTTTTTTGTGCAATTATACGAAATGGCACCGACTATTCGTACAATATGAAAAAATATATCCAACGTGCTTTCTCTGTAAATATAACTTTACATAGAAATCCGTAGTCTATTAATTAGTGTAAATAAAAAAGCGACAATTGAAGAGACAAGTATATCTGTGACAAAAGAAGAAAGTTAAAATGTGTGCTTTTAATCGGATTTAAAAATTTCTTTTTCTACTGTTCTCCTTTTTCTTTTCTTTTTTTGCTTTATCAAGTTAGAATTCGTAAATTTTATTTAATTTCCCATGTATATATGTGATATATTTGTCATTGATCGCTGAAAGTCACAAAGCTGCGCGAATTACTCGAAAACTCGGTGGCAAATACAGCTTAAACCCGTCGAAGAACTCAATAAGCTTCGAGCTTTTTAAAAATCTCAAAATTCTAGACTATCTCAGAAGCCTGATAGCGTAATGAACATTCGGTATCTTGCAAACCTTTCGATTACTTTGGTTTGAAGAGATTGATTGACTCTCCTTCAGAACAGCATCGTCGAGTCATAATGACGATAATAAACTCACAGCATTTGATCTTTCACGTTTCACATTCCCTGCTGAATAAAGGCTGATAATAAAATTCAACTCGAAGTTAAAAATTCTGAACACTAACACAAGAATTTCTTTCGACTTATATTATTATAATGATTTAGTGACACCGGTTGAAAGTCGACGAAAATTCAAAAGAAATGCCTCAGAACTTTCTGATATGACATTTGTATAATATTCGCCTAAACTGAAAGTTCTGTCCCATCCAAATCGACCTTCTCTCAACGCAGGAACACAGCATGAATAAATAACAAAAATTTAAATCTACGCCAAGTCTTACACGCAGGATAGAAAAAAAGAGAAAAAAAATTTGCCCCGCGAGATGAATAAAAAAAAGAATAAAATTTTCGGCCAGTCTGACCGCGTTGCACCGGCTGCAAGATGAATCGTCGCCCCGAAACTGCCCGTCAAAGCCCGATGTCTGTCAAATAAATTTCCGCGGCCCGTTGAATACTTCGTTACCGCGTTTAAACAATGTCCAGCTGGATAATAAATAACCAGGGAACAATGGCGGCGCTGGTGAAGTAGCTCGCAATTACGAGTCAATCAATGCATATTCATATTCGAACGAGCGTTCCTGGAATACAAAAACTTCTCTCCTCAACTTCTTCTTCTTCTTCATCTTCATCTTCCATTTCGCCTTCGGCTCTTTTTCTAGTGGCTACCCACGCGCACAAGGCGAAAGAAAAGAAGGAGAAGAAGAAATAAGGTGAACGCGTTAGGGGAGAATCGGGGATGGAGAATCGACGAGCGATTCGAGAAACGCAGCGGAAAGATTCCATAACGTCGTGCAAAGAGAGCAAACGGTCGTCAGGAGAAATTAATAAGCAGCCGCGAGTGTGTTCAGTGCTCGGGGGCGAAGGGGGGGGGAAGAGGGAGATCTTCGCATGGGAAGAGAGAAAAACAGCCGAATGGTTTCGCGTACCACGTTTCTTACCACGCGAGCAGCCTTGGGAAATTTTGTCCTTCATCCACGGGGAATTTCTGTTTGAGCGATTTAATTGGAAAGCAATTCCTCGCTTTTCTTCTTTTTTTTTTTTTTTTTTTGAATAAAATGTGCCCCGCGTCTTGTTTCGAATGTGTGTCTTTTAAAGTAATTTAAAAAGCTTCGCTTTTTGAACGAGAGTGCGCCCCGTCCTCTTTTGATTTGGAACTTGGAATTTTTTTTCTTAAAGAGAAAAGTGGAAAGTAACTTTGAGCCTTTCGAATGAAAACATACGTGTATGTTTCTTGGAAATTTGTTGAATTTGAAAATTGTGCGGCTTAACTGGGATTCTGAACTTTTTTCGAGTAAAAAATGTACTGTATTTGGAAGTTTTATTTCTATTTAATTTTTAGAATGCTCGTTCTTCGAAAATGGAGCGATTTTTAATTAAGAACGTAATTCAGACTTTTTTGAATAGAAGGATAACCTTGGAAAATTTGTCCTTAGTTGGCTTAAAATTCCCCTAAAAATTGCATTTCTGTTTTAAAAATCGACCAAATTGATTTAACTGTACAATAATTCTTCGTTTCTCAAATAGAAAATTATATGTACTTCGTGATCACGGATGTAGACAAGTTTGAGAAAATTTCGCGTTTCTTCTTTTGAAAATTGAACGATTTAGTTGAAAAGCAATCTCTTCAATTCTCAAATAAAAAGTACTTTATCGTCGTATCTTTAAAGATACTTTCTTCAATCTGTAATTCCTATTTCAAAAATGAAACGATTTAATTGTAAAGTAAAATTGAAATACAATCCCAGAAAGTACTTCGTCGTCTTTTTCTTTCGAAAGCTAATTTAACTTTCAGCGTTTAAAAATTAACACGTCTTTGAAGCCGACGAAGCGTTTAGGAACGATAAAGATGAAAAATGAAGTAGCCAAGAGCACGAGTTGGCGATTTCAACTAGCGATGAAATAAGAAGAACAGGCAGGCATCTCGCGAGTATTTAGTAAATACTCGCGAGAGTACCGATGGTTTATCGAAGCAACTGTCGATTTATCGGCCGGATTACCACGAATCAACTCTGATTTCATCTCGGCCGTCAAAACTTGATGACATGGCGAGAAAGTGAAACCGACTGTCTATATTATTTTTCAACCAGCTTGCGTCCGGCCGCGTTCATTTCCACCATTATCAGTATTGTGATTATTCGGAAACGGAGTGTATTCGTCGAATTCGTTTCTTCTTAATGAAAATAAGGAAATATAATAGCATTTGTCATAGTTATTTTGTAAAGAACTTTCGCTGAATCGCTTTCTCTCATTTCTATCTTCATAATATGAAGAACAATTGAAAATCGAGAAAATGAAAAATACCAACCAGTGAGAAGATAACGCTAATTGTTGCTGAAGATTCAATCATTTCCAGATCCGTTTTCGTTTTCACTTTCTCAGAGGAATAGTTTTGGAATAAGCGTAATCGCAATCGTCATTAACAATAGAATCGTTACATCATGTCTAGTAATAGAATTTCTTTTACGTGATATGAAATATAAGTTGTTGCATAAAAAACTGTATAATAGAGTGAAATTTCATTCTTCTAGTCAAAATTTTCGTAAACGACATTCTTCATTTTTTTTTTTACGAAGAAATAAAGGAATTTCTTTTCTCTTTCGCAAATCTAGCCAAGTGCAATTTATCAAACAATGATGACAAATATCAACCAACAACTTAAATGCGAACGAACCCAATGACACATCGTCTTTACAATCTGCCAAATCCTCTAGCGGGAAGTCGTTGACGAAGAAAACGGTTTCAAAACTTGACGCACGTAAAATCGAAGCAGTTCAACTTCGTCGAAGAAAGAGAAGAAACGCTGCGTCAAGTCGTTTAGTTTCCAATATCTTTATGCTTCCGAAGCAATCACTCCTTCCCTCCTCCCATTCCCTTTCCTTTCTTTTTTCCCCCTATTTTTTTTTTATTATCGAATCGTTAAAGACTCGAGCGAGTTAATCGGCAAATACGAGGAGGGAAGCTTTTCAGAAGAGGAGAGAGCGAGCGAGACGGTAGAAGAACGGGGCGGACGAAGAGGAGAAAGAACCTGGGCCTTAGCAAAGGCTGATTGGCCGTGTAATCCCCATTAGGCCCCACGAATCGATTCCCGTCCGTCCGCGTACGTTCGATATTCAAATAATCGAACAATAGGGCCTGCCGCTCAAACGCCGTTCTCGACTCCGCGAGGCAAAACGAACAAATTTAAATAATCATAATCACGATAATGCCCGAGGAGAGACCCGAGCAATGAAAGAGGACTCCTCCGAGGTGAACGCGACCGGCAAAAAAGAGGAACGAAGAGAGAGAGAGAGAGAGAGAGAGAGAAGCTCTTCGGTCGAGCAACGAAAAGAAAAGAAAAGGAGAAAAAAAAAGAAGATCAGGGGCAGAGTTCTTCTTCCTTTCTTTTTCCATTTTCTTCTTTTTTGTTTTTCTTTCCGCGAGGGAACCACGCGTGTCGACGATCGTTTCCTCGTGAGTGATACCCCCCCCCCCCGTTCAGAGATCACGTTCTCGTTTCGGGGAGAATCAGATTCCCGTGGAAACGGCAAGTTTCTCGGTTTCAAACGACGACCACAGGTAGAGAACATGATGGCCGATTTATAAAATTCGACAATGTAACTCGCGTCGTTCGTTGGTCGGTGTTGGTTCAATGTCGAAGAGAAACGATTTTAATTCTTTTTACATCTGTCGACTGTTTTCTTTTTTTTTTTTTAGGAGACTTGTGTGTACATCATGCTTCAGGTGTTGTGAATTAGATACGTGCACTTTGATGGAGAAATTCTGGTTTCATAGGTTTATAATAATGCATAGAACTAGATTAATAGGGCGATTTAAGATTAAAGATGATTGAAACGAACGTTCTATGTATTTCTATGTTTAAGTGATGGGTGGACTTTACTCGAAATGTCATACCTTGAAAAAACGAAAGAATGATAAGACATTGCTCGATACCACGACAATTTAATTCAATGTTGATTCAATCAATCAACTACGAAAGAAAATTCCAAGAATTCCATCTAGATTCTATAATTTTATGAAATCCGAAAGAACTGAAGTATTTACGAAACATGATTCTTTTATTTACTAATTTCTTTGATCTACCAATTGAAACTGCAATTAACTCATTAATTACTAATTCTATTGCTAATTCTAGTAAAAACGATAAAACCTGCAGAAGAAAAGAAGGAAATATCCTTGAAGAAAAACATCTGTCTTACGTGTGTCTTGAGGATTTCAGAAGTATCAGAAAATTATGCACGAAACTCTCTCTCTCTCTCTCTCTCTCTCTCTCACTCATTCACTTTCGCCTCCATGTATCGTTTTATCTTCGGCCAGCCGACCTAATCCCGATTCCCTCGCGCACGTTACATTAACATACATATAAGGGACGTACGCGAAGATTAAATCAACGTGCGTGTACTCATATCGACCTCGTGTGTGAACAACCGTACGGGCCCTTGTGGATCGGTGGCGGGGGAGGAAACAGGGGAGTCTGGCTCGAAAAAGGGTCCATCGGTCCCAATCTCTCTCTCACTCACTCTCTTTCTCTCTGTCTTTTCTTTTCTTCTCCCCTCTCCCTTCTGGTGCCAGACCAGCAGAGTCGTTCATTTTTTACTTTCAAAAATCATGACGATGCTCATTTTTCTGACTCGTGAAGAATTCTTCAAACTGACGTGTAACCAAACGTGGGCCCCGGGTTTTTCGGTGGGCGGGGGAGGGGAGGGGTGGGGACGACGACGACGAAGGAGGCTCGAAATCCTCCACCTATGAGCCATGATTCCACCGAGGGAATCGTTTCTGTAACCCCGTGGCCATTCCTTCTGGCACACCGTTCCTCGAAAAAAAATTCGTCGCCCTGTGCTATACTGTGCGCCGCTTCGAGGATTATTATTATTATTTGACAAAACAATCTGAACAGCTGATATACGAGCCCTAGAGAGATTCTTTCGAGCGATGGTTTATGTGGAAATCATGGGGCTCGGTTTTATTTGATCGTTCGATTTTGGAATAACTTTCGTCGAGATTAATGTAGAAAGGCGTCAATTGGATCGCACTTTGACTAAAATTTTTGACAATTCAATAACAATGGAATTAAGGGAATTAAGGGAAGGTATTATATTTAGATTTACTAATAAGTAGTGAAAATTATTTAAATAAATTATCTAAATCATACTATTCGTATTACGAAATTTACGTTTTCTCAATTTCTTGTAACCAAGATCAATAATCAATGGTCAATAATATTACGTAGATAATGGAAGTCAGTCTATTACTATTTCTCATGAAATAGTGTGCCACGTTTATTATTATGAGAAATTCATTGTATAATTTCTCAAGTGATATAAAATCGTATACTGATAAAAAATAAAATTATAATTCAATTAATTGAGACTAAAAGGATGTTTTCATAGAATGAAATTTCACATGTGCGACTTTGCTTTGATTTTCAACCGTTGCCTGATATAATGATATAAAGATATCATTCCTGCGATGTCATAATAATTTCGAAACGATCGTTAAAATAAAGACGTATAGAAATCGAAATAATCCATGCAAGGATTTAATACGAACCAGTAACAACGAATGCATTGATATAAACTTAATATAACTTCCTACATAATAAATATAAAAAAAGTACATAGATGCATAATTAAATACTACACAATCCGAAAAAAAACCTAATTCACTACAATCTATTCATTTCAGAGCGACGTGTCTACTCTGGAAACAATTTCCACCGCTTGAAAAAAAAGAAAAAGACCAACGACATTTCCAAAAATGCAAATCGCCGCGATGCTTCTTCCAAGCGGACACAAACGAAACACGCACGGTCGATTGCGAAGCAACCTCGGAATTCAATCTTCATCGAGACGAGGAGATTTATTAGTGGAACGTATCGCGTTAGTACCACCCCGCCAGCGTTTAACTCGAGTTGCCTGCAAAACGAGAAAATAAAAGCGGAGAGGGGAAAAGGCCGGTGCACGATCAAAGTATCGTCCAAGGGTAGAGAAACATGGAAAAGTAATCATCCCGTGAAAACGAATCCTCGCGGCTTGGCGGTATTCGAGTGCCGCGAACGCTCGAAAGTATACAGAATCCTTAATTTTCAATCTAAATTCTAATAAGACAGAGCCCCACCCCCCCTCCTCCTCCTCCACCCACCACCTCATCCGTGAGGTGACTACGTACGATCGCGCGGTTCAATTCTCTTCGGTAGCATCGGTGAAATTACAAACCGGGCACGGTCCTTACCTAACAATAAGACGGAATACACGCGACGATCGAGAATGTCGTTTTAAAAGCGGTAAAGTGATTACGCGGCGGGGCGGTTTCTTGCGCGCTTTTACGCGAGCACACGCGACCAACCTCGCGGCAGAAATAAAAGAAACGAAACGCAGCCGACTGACGTTTATAGCTTGTAATACACGATCATCTATTATTATTATCTCGTCCAACGTCCCACGATCCACTCTCTCTCTCTCTCTCTCTCTCTAGTTCTCTTTTACACCCCCTACTCCCGCCGGGCTCTCGGCACAAGCGCCGAGAGCTTCTTGCACCGTCTCGCAATACACTTTCGATACACGTTATTGCAGAGAGCCGCGCGGTCTATGCTTTATTGCAAAGCACGACTGTCGATCACCGCGATGGAATTCGCCGGGGTAGGTTGTGCGTACGATCCTGCTGTTGAGAACGACCGATCGCGACTCCATGACGGTTCATTCATTTGAGAAAGCCGGGTAGTTAGGTACATGTGTACTTCTTTGTTTGACGATTCATTGCAGCGTGACGAACTTTGCAGCGCTTTTAAGTGCTTTCGGAAATCACCGGGTGGGAATTTTTTTATTTTCATCTTTGTCAGCGTGATCAAAGAGATGGAGACTCGATTCTAAGGCGATGAATTTTGCTCGATTTTTTTCTTTCTTTTTATATTATGCACAATCTTTAGGTTTCCTACGAACACAATCTAATGATTAAAAAGATTTCGCACACTTTTTATGCGTTAAAAATAATACCCGTATCTGATATAACGACGTACTGTCACCGAGCGTAGGTTATTGATTTCATAACGCGATAGTTGACATTGAATGAGAAATTTTCAACAATATCTGGATGTTAGTTATTCGCAGAACCAAGTGACTGTATAAACAAAACGAAAAGAAAAAGCTAATGATATAATTCTTAACGACTTTATTGAACTTTTCTTAAGTTAAGTAAACGTTCAATTCGTCGAAATTGAAATTCCAATACTCAAATTCGATATTCGTTCCTAGTACATTTTTGACGTATAATCTTTTCGTAATAAAACGCCAACCCAATCATTAAATTCAGACTAATTTTACAGTCCCGTAAAATCTATCGATTTGGCAACAACATTGAACATGATCGTTCGAACATTGAGTACCTCGACACCTACGAACTCGGTAAGAGGCGAAACGACGAGAAGCAAAAAGATAGCCAGCCGAAAAGTGGAAACGCAAGGTGTTAATTAATCACACGTTCTGTCCGTCTGCGGAGAAGACGACGGGACCGAGCGGAGAAAAGAAGCGAAACCCCAAAGAAGAAGAGAACAGGAGAAGGGGTTAGGGAGAAGAACAGTCGAGTTGCTGTGGTAATGCAGGCATTCGGTTCGGCAGGCGAAGGGAAAGGGAGGAGGAGAAAGAAAAAGAAGAAGAAACGAAGAAAGAAAGAAAGAAAGAAAGAAAGAAAGAAAGAAAGAGAAAAAGAAGGGAACAGTAGGGGGAAAGACTGGAGCAAAAGGCCAGCGAACGAAACGAAGAGAAACCAGCACTGACTGCGCTTATAATATAATATTCATATTTCGAACGAAAGATCTTATCTCTTAAATGAATCGAACGCGCTCCGATTCGAGATATCTCGAACTGGAGAGGCTCCTCGACGCATTGTAATGGCTACGGAGGGGCACCGGCCCGCTGGTCTCTCACTCTCTCTCTCTTTCTCTCTCTGTATGCGTTGAAACTAATACATCACGACCACGAAAGTCACTCTTTCTCTCTCTCTTTCTCCCTCTTTCTTTCTTCCCTCGCTTGTAGTAATCGTTGCTCTTATTTCATCGTCCACCTTCGTCTTCTTCTTCTTCTTCTTCTTCTTCTTCTCCTTCTTCGATTTCGCCTTCGTGCAGTCCAATGCTACGGAGTCGAAATTATTATTTCTTTGGTACGATCGAAATCGACACCTCGATCGCACTCTGATTGCACGGACCTTTTTCTTGGAAATTGGCCTCTCTCAACCTGGGGCAAGCCTGTTTTCGCGGATGGAAATGAAGACGTCTCTCGAAAACGCGCGAAACGCTCGGTGGTTTGGCAACTGGTGGAATTTCGTGTACGTCGATGCCGAATATATCGCTCGGTATCGAGTTACTTGTCGAATAACTCGGCTCTTGCATCACGATTTTCCGATTAATCTTCTCCTCCGGGATTTTCAGTGTGTTTCGCGTGTTTCCAGTTTGAACGAAATTCAATTCCAAACTTTGTTAACTGTCGAAGCATTACGTACATGCGTATTTATTTATTAGTAAATATAATAATACACGCGATGTTGTTGTTATTATTCGTTTACTTTAAAAATGATTAAACAGACTGGGAACTATTTTTATGAAGACAGTTTAAAAAGTGTTGAAAAATATAAACAATTATTCTACTTACTAAATACCATAAGTATAATATTATTTGTATCGTTTGTAATTTCGTACTGTCTTTCGCGTAATTTTTCATGAAAACCCGCATTCGCGAAAAAAATTCTAATTACAACGTTAATTCTAAAAAGAAAATAAGAGTACACGTACTATTTTATACATCTGTATATACGTATATATAGACTTTAATACTACTGTTAAATATGTTCAATTTTGCTAAAGGCTTGTACCACTTGTATGGTTTCAAATTTAGCGGGGTTGTACAGCGATCATTTCGCAACGCCATCAATTTCAAACAACCAACGACTCAGCGAGGGTGAACTTTCCACTGTTTCCTTTCTTTCCTCCCCCCTCCCCCACGCCTCTTTCCAGTTGATCTCGAACCAGAGTGAGCTGGAATGTACCAAAGGAGAAGAAAAAGCGTAGGAAGAGTGAAAAAAAGAAAGAAAGGGACGAACAGACGAGAGAGATTCTTTGGAGAGAAAGAGCTTTGCTCGGTCAAACACCCCTGCGCGTATAGTTGGCTCCCTATGACTCTGGAGTTTCGTGGAGCACTCGGGAGGACTCTATCTGACCGGCCAGATCTCAGCGCTGCTGGAATGATTTTCGAAATATGATTAATTGCCCGGGACCGTGGCATTTCTTCCGTGCTGGACTCTCCAAAGCGCGCTTGTCGGAGATTTTTCTGCTGGTAACGATCCACGTTCATCGCCGATCCACGATACCGAATTCCTGATTTCTAAGGCGATCGAGCAATCGGGTTTTAAAAAGAAGAAGAAGAAAAAAAAAGACAAATTCACAGCTGTCTGTGACCGTGAAAGAAATCGCCTAGATATGTTAGACAGAATGATGTCGATTTATTTTAACTGGGTTAAAAGACCTTCATCAACAATATTATTCGAGACCGATATTATTTACGATTTATCGTAACTTTGAGATTTAGACTGTGTTTATTGGAACAATTTACTATTATGAATATTATGATTGACTGTGAATTTATTTGTAATAATTTTATTCGTAATAAAGAAAATATTTAGCGTTGGCTTGCCAAAATTATTGAGAATTGGAGCAGTCTACTTATTATAATAACTGCCTTTCAATTGCTTTTCTTTGTGACCAAACAGCAGTCTTTAAATACTATGCACCGTATCAAGATATATTATGGAATCATCAATAACATTCAAATCCAAAGATTTCCTTGTTCACAAAGAAAAATAACCAAGATCGGAATTATTTAAAACTGTGCGATAATTTAAACAAAATATTCGTACATTTATCAATTTTACAACTCGACAATAATTGCTAACACAATATTTACAGATACATCGATAAAAGTGATTAACTTCTCGTTCGTAACAACAACTTGCAAACTAAACGAAGAATATCAGAAATGAAATTTTTGAAGAGTACATTATGTATATCAAAAATGCTGGTCGGAATTTAATTTACATTTGTGTTAAATTTATATCCAATTTATATATATATATATATGATTCGTTTCACGAATCAACAGAAATTATGAACCGAGTAATAAATTGATGCAAAGTTTGAAATTAGCAAGAATAGTCCGTAAATGAGTCGAATTGAAGAACGCTAAGAAACACAAAGAATAATAGTGAAGAATATTAATAAGAATAATTAATAAGAAACGTTCAATAATTTCCATGGAAACTGACGAAGAATCATTCTCAGCTCATGCGAGCAACAGTCGAGACAGTGTTTGAAATTGATACAACACTCCCATCTCCGGGACACAAGGAATGTTGTGAGCCGGAATTTCCGAAACGACGAGCACGAAGAAGGAAGAACAACGACGCGAGAAACAACAACAAGGACGGAGGTCGAAATTGATTAAAATTTTCGAGGGCGAGCCTCGGGCCGTTCCGAGTCGACGCGCACCCCCCCGAGTCGTTGTTCAACCCCCCAGAAATCGCCGCGCCAATTACCGGCAAAGGCCAGAAAAGAAGATTCGAATCGCGCGCCTTACCAAGAACAAAAGGAGAGAGAGGCAAGATACGAAACGACGCGAAAGCAGGGCAAAGGGATGGAAAAGGCGAAAGAGAAAGAAAGAAAGAAGGAGGAGTGAAGAAGAAAGGGAAGAAAAGGCAGACCTTTGTCTCCCCACTGCCTCCTCGCTCAGACGTTCTATCCCTTTACTACCCCTTCTTCGCTGTTGTTCGGCGAGTCCCGGGCGGGATTTTTAAATTTTGTCACGTTCAAGTTTAAACACAGTCATTTGTTGGCGATCTCGGCCGGCCCAGTACCAACGTAGCCCTTTGCCAATGCCGATCTTGTCCCTCTTCCACGTTGTCCTCCTCCTGTCCCGTATTCTCGGCCCTTTCCATCCCTGTTGTTCGCTGATCTCTTGATTACGTTCCTCCTTTGTCTCCAGAATTCGTAGCTACGCCTTCTTCGTCGTTTTAACGCGCTCGGCTTTCACGCTCGTCGAACGAGCTTCGTCCTTTTCCCTCGGTGAATTATACACGCTCGACGCGCGAGCTCGATGTTGTACTTTGGAATTAGCAAATTACGGACTTTTTTCCTTCTTCTTCTTTTTTTTTTTTTTTTAGAAAGAAAGTTGCATAGTGTTCGTAAGAATGGTCGGAAGACTGGGAGTTACTAAAGAGTTGTTGAATTGATTCTTGCGATAAAATTTGCAACAAGCACTTCGTGATGCGAATACCTTACGAATTTTTGTGTATTGTATTGTTTCATTTTAACAAATCTGTTTTCTTCTTTGTCAGTCTTTTTGCTTTCATCTACAGGCTCGTATTCCTTTGGTTATTGTTATCCATCAAGATTGAATGATAACACCGAATATTAACTTAATTGTGGATACTTGACTGTTTTTAATATTATTAATAACAATTAACGGGAAAATTACTGTCAACATATATATTTGATTCGTAATTCATTATTTACTAATGAATATTATTGATTATTTAATCATTGTTCATGAGACTCCTATTTAGGCATATGAACATGAAAAAGGAAAGCAAGTAAATCCTTTTCTAGAAACAACATTTCCGAAAGTAAAATATAACTAATTGTTCGATTAAATGACAAGATTAATTATACTGCACGATCTGTTCAATACCACGCAACTATTACTCGAAACATCTCTTCGCATAATAAATAATAAACCACAATACCCAATATAATTTCATCTGTCAATAATTTATTTTCTTCGTAAATAATTTCTTCTTCTTCTTCTTTTTCAAAAAAAAAAGGAAGAAAAAAAAAGAAGAAGAAGAAAGAAATCTATTTCAGTAAATCACTCTGATCTACATTCGGTATAATAATTCCCGTGTAGCTTCGTTGAGAACGCAATGCTCGAAACTTAATATTCCTTTTTCTTTCTTTCCTCGCCGATCTAAAACCGATCTTCCATTGCTGGCTGGGGGAATTATGCTATTTCGAAATTATAACATCTGCAACCAGGGACGAATGTATATAGTTTCGTCGTGGCCCATTCGAATTCGAGGGAGCGTATCTATATAAGGGACCATTGTTTTTTCTGGGTCGGGTAATAACGGGAAGAAGGGTTTAAAATCGATCCTCGAAAATGCATTTCGTTCCTCTCTCCCGCGATCGAGAGATGGGTTGATTAGCTAATCACCAGTCGTAAATCTCTGCGCGCGATTCCCAGTGTTCAAACATGGTGAATCATTTTTTTCTTTCCTTCTTTTCTTTTTTTCTTTCTTTTTTTATCGAAAGAAACCAGATAGAACTGTCACCAGATAGATAAGCCAGCAGTTTCGTTACTCGAATTTTTGATAATCGATCTCTGAGCACGTATTACTATCGTCGACAGAAACTAACGAAATAAATAAAAAGATAATGGAAAAAACTGGAATTTGATATAATCGCTTATCTAATCTAATCGTTCATCGGTGTATTTAAATCAGAGCGGACGTCTGCAGCTCCTCCTTGCGCGATCCGCGTTTCTAATTAAAAAGATAAATCTACACTAGTGATTTTCCTATGATTTATGTACTAACTTATGTCAGCTCCTTGATGTAAGATTTTTAGAATCTTTCTGTAACGAGGAAATGATTAATTACGAATGAATGTCTTGTAAGTGAGACTGAGGATTTTCGTGAGATTTCATGAATGATTTCTGTGAATGCAGTCTATCTTGAAATAATTATAAATTGTACGATGTTACGATAAATTAAGTTTATTCTCTACGATTAGACTCAGTAATAAAATTCAATCAAATTAAAAATTCCAAAATTAGTATGATTAGTTACAAAAATGATAATCGTACTTTATATTTTCAATGAAACAGGAATCGCAAATTAAGTAATTTGATTCTTTTCCATTCACTAGATATTGTAACGAGCATTATTCCATTCACTAAATATTGTAACGAGCAAATTTCGTACTATTTTGCACATTTCTCTACATTTTTTGATCCTCAAATTTCCCATAAATTCATAGAAATTCCGTAGTCTGTTTATGAGATACCTATATATATGTACAAGTATACGTATATGTTTGTACATGTATATTTTTGTATAACTTAAAGTCGCGGAAACAAATGATTAAAATAAGCAAACATGTATGTGTATAGCTATCACATAGAGTCGTTCAAAATTTCACACTTTTTAATTGCTATAATTAATGGTAGTTATAATTTTACGCGAAATATTTTGTTTCTTTAAACAGCTTCTCCAAACGTATTAAAGTATAAAAAATACCGATTAACGCACGATTGTTAATTTTTAAATATAATCGATCGAGTTTCAATATCGCGAAGAAAATTCTACCCGGTTTTAAATCGTTTAAAAATTTTACAATTAGGAAACGAGAAGCAGCCATTGGTGCAATAATTCTCGAAATCTTCAAACGCTGTAAATTTCGAAACGCATATGTAACGTGCGATTAAATGAAGGAAAGAAAGAAAGAAGAAGACAGGAAAAAAGAAATTCATCGATTTAAAAAATTGGAAAGCCCGATCGAAACGATTCTCTCGAAAGAGAGTTCGAGCAACGCGCTCAAAGCGAAGGCAAGAGAGGATGCAAAAGAAGTAAATAAAGAGGGAATAAAGAGCGGGAGGCAGTGGGTTCAAGAAAAAGAAAACAAGAGAGACAGAGAGAGAGAGAGAGAGGGAGGGAGGAAGAACGAAAAAAGGAAAGAAAGAAAACGTCGAAAAAGAAGGGAGAAAAGGGATCGAAGGTCCGAGGAGGAGGAATCGCGATACCATAATATCGCGGTTATACCAGGGTCTGTCTCTTTTCAAATAATTCAAAAACCGGCCGATCGAACATATATTCCTGAGCCGACTCGCAGCTCGCACCGTGTAATTATCGTCGAAGGGCCCAACAGACCCTGAATCGCTGAATGCTCGCAGTGGTGATCAACCTTCGAACGAACGACGATCGTTCAGCGCTACGCCGCTGTTAAATCGCTCCAACGATAACTCCAATTATCAGTATCTGCACTAATAGATCAATTATCTTTGCCGGGGCATTGGCGATCGGCGTTGAATCGTTACTTGGCAAGTGGAGAGAAACGTTCGGCTTTCGCGAGCCGATCTATCGAGAGCCTGATCGTAGTTCGTTTTCGCGAATGTTTCGAATGTGTTGGAAAATAAATAGGCCAAATATCTTTAAATATATTCGATATCTTTAAACATTTCGACGAATTATCTCATAGATCGTAGATACGCGAGATAGATTAATTTATCCATTGTGACGTTAAATCGTGACGTTATTTCTGAAGTCGAGAGAAACGTTTGATTTTTAGAGGGCGATCTATTGAGAAACAGTAAATATTTTAACAACGTTTGTCGCGAGATAATTATTAATCAACTAAATTGTTATTTGGAGAGTTGAGAGAAACGTTTCGAATTTCACGAACGATCTATCGCGAACTGACCGTAGTTCGTTCCTTTGTGAACGTTCAGTAGTTTCAAGTGGATATTGAATGTAATTTAATACATCGATATCTACTAAATATCTTTAATAAATAATTCGATAACGAATTAATTATCTCATAGATCGTAGATATGCAACAGGTTAATTATCTGTTGTAACGTTCAATCGTTATTTGTAGAACCGGGAAAGAATTGTTCGATTTTCGTGAGCGATCTATTTAAAATTAAATTTTTATTTAGAGATATTTGTTAACTGATCAATCAGATTGTTACTTGTAGAGTTGACAAAAACGTTCAAATTTCACGAGAACGATCTGTCGAGAGAACGCAGTTTCTTTGCGAATATTCAATGGAAGATGAATACAATTTGCCATATCGATATCTAAATAATCTCTAAATATTTCGATATGTAATAGATCAATTATCTCGATGAAACGTGTATTCGAAACGTCAACGGGGAAAGAACGTTCGATTTTCGCGAGCGATCTACTGACAATTAATACTCGTACGTTCATGAACGTTCAACAATCCCGATTGGGAGATGCTCATTAATTTAAAACTTTTGTAATAATTAAAACTTCAATCCGCGGCTCTATTTACGAGATCTATTTAGCAAATTGGTTTCACGATTCTTTATCGCGATTGTGATCGCGGCGTAAATCATTCGTCGAACCGATAATTAATCGCTCCTCTGTTTTATTGCTGTTCATCTTCTGCGGAATTGAACATTCAACGCGAAAGTACTGCAATCGCGATACAAATTGCCGGGGAGGTGATTCTCGCGTTCAAAAATTGGTCGAAAACGTTTCTCTACTTAAGGCCTCGTTTTCGAGGAGATCAAGTTTAAAATGAATTGGACAGGAGTGAATAATAGTCGACAGGGGAAGATTATTCCACGTGCAGGGGATGGGAGAAGATAAGAGAATGTAGGATAAGGATTCCTTTCCATTTAAAATAACGTTTCCGAGCAAATGAACTTTAAACGTGTTTAATAAACTAAACCGATAGAGATTAGTAACGAAATTGTATGAAATTGCAAATTCCAAAATAAAAGTTAAGCTTCCATAAAAGTTAAGAGTTAAGGGTGAAACAAAATTTGGAATACTTTTAAAATACATTATATCTTAATAACGTTCTGTGATATCTAAATAGATAAATATAATATCTAAAAAGCGAAACAGTGAAAGAATAAATAAAAAAAAAAATACTTTTCTCGTACTTTTTAACTTTACCTAAAATGCACGATAGTTCGATGAAACTGATGTTTATTCGAATATAACCCTCGCTCGAGAAATTTAAACTTTGAAAAGAAACAATCACTTTCTCCAGGAAATAAAGACGAACGAATATTTTACTGCATTATTCCTTTATAATGTCATATCTTTATGTCATATCATAACTTTATAAAGTTAAATGGTCATAAAATTACATTTAAAAATCGAAATTACAACTAGAAATTTTCTTACAGAGTCGCAAAAAGAGAAAAAAAAATTATATACAAAAAGTGTTATATACAAAAAATTATATACAAAAAATTTATATACAAAGTATTTCATTTACTGTGTCGAAGAGTAGGCTCCGAACTTCCACGAGAGATAACTTCTACACGAGAAAGAAACAACTATAATACGTGCAAGCTTCAATTATTCCCACGAAAACGAAGATTAAATAATAAATACCGGTTGGCAGAGCACGAAACAATGGAAGCATAACCGAAGCGATAAAATTTCAAGATCAACCTCCAACTAGAAGAGGTGGCAAGAAAGATAGATAGAGAGAGAGAGAGAGAGAGAGAGAGGGAGAGAAGAAGAAAAAGAAGAAACCTGGAGGATCTATGGATCGAGATTTCGCGATTCGCACGCCAGCTACGATCAGCTTAGATCATATTATACGTTTGTCCTTTACCTTCTCTCTCGCAGCCGATGCAACGATGCAGCTGCGGCTCTCCTCAAGGTCTTCAACAGCCGGGATCTCTGGTTCTACAACGTGTAGGCCAGGCCAGATTATCGTTTTCGCCTGCCTTTCGACAACGATCGCGATCAATCAAGAAGATCCGCGAACCAAAATCACATTCACTGTCAAGAAATCTTCGAGACATCAAAAACAAACAGTCGGGACTGGTGCAACTGGTTCGATATGTTTCTCGCGAGGACGAACGATTTGCACTGCAACGTGGTAAACATTGTTCGATCGGAACGACGAACTGCCACGGAACAACAGCGACACGTTTCTGTTTTTCTTTTCTGTTTTTTTTTCTCGTTTGTCGCCGATTTTCGCACTTTTATAATATTGTTTTATCATTATCTTATCACTATCGGTGAGCGAAATTTCGTTCATTTGGTCGTTACCAGCGTAAAAATAATGACTTGGATGGGTTTATCGTTCGATCTCGGTATGATTCGGAGACGATTAGAAACAATTAGGTGGGTGCCTGCTTTCTATCGGACTGCTACTTTTGTTTTCGAGCGAAATTTCGATTACACATCTAGCGTTTCGATCGATTTATTTCTATAACTATGTTCATTCCCACAACTCTAGTGTGATATAGTATCATAATGTGCCATTTATTTGACCTGTATTTTGTGATTCAACAAGTTCTAATTTTTACTTATTTATTCGAACGTGAATTCATATTATACTATTTTAGAATTTACATATATTTGCGAGAAAAAAATGCAGAAATGCCAACCAATGTCTATAAGAAAACATATGTAAAATATTCAAAGAATACTATCAGAGTAGTGTATTTTTTAAATAATATTTGAAGTCTGCTAATTATATAAATTATTAAAATTATATAATGTATTTGTCTCCTGATAAATCTAGATACGAATTAAAAAAGAGATTCATATTTGTAGAACGAAAGAGGTTCTGCTTAAAAGAAATATATAAATTATAATTAATTACATACACATAATTACATGAATTTCCATTAATATCTGCAGTATTAATGCAAATGCTGCATTAATATCTCAATTATATAAAACATCTGTTCCCTGACAAATATACGCCAATAAAAAGAGAAACACAGAGAAATTCTATCAATTATATAAAATACGTCCCTGGGCAAAACTCACATGAGCTCATATTTTATAATCCACGAACGAAATCGATTTTCATAAAAAAGAGAAAATTCATATTTGTTAACGAAGTGGGAAATATGGATGAAAGAAGTATATTGAATTAAGAATATAAATTACAACCAATGGAAATTGCAGTACGCTTGTAATTCATTTTTAACTAACGTCAAATGTGATTCATATCTGTAATCATACTGCTACCGATTATACGGAATATTTCGTCCCCTGACAAATTCACACGCGAACTAGAATTTTAATTCCACAGCTGAGCTCGATTTTCACGTACCGCCAATAAAAACAGAGATGTTCGTGTTCGTTAACGAAGTAGGAATTGAAGGAACAAGGGCGAACGCGCCCGAGAGGAAAATATATGAATGAGATTTTTCGATGGGGTTTCTCGAAAAAGCTTCTCTCTGCTTCCACCAGACGGACATTTAAATATAGTACACTAATCTACTGCCTGCGAGTCGCTGGTTAAAATCGTTGCCGCGTTTTTTCCATTCGGGTTCCCACGTTACAATATGGCGTGTATTTGGTGAAAAACAAAAAAATGTCTGAAGGGTTACGTTCTCTTCTTAGAGGCGCGGCTGCCGTTGAATCAGGACTTCCGGCGCGACAAAAAAATGCCTTTCCTCTGGCGGCGCGTTTCCACGAGAAGGGAGACACCGCTAGGCAGATGGAATTAACACGAGATCAGGTACCGCCACGTGCAATCGACTCGGCACATCCAGTATATTACATGGGAAAAACGGGAAACACGTTCGAGTGGTGTGACTTGTCTCTCGTAAAGTGATCGAGTATGTAAACTGGACGCCTACTTCAAATAAATTGTGAATATATATATATATATATATATATATATATATATATTCACTTTATTATATATATATATATATATAAAATAAAATATATATATATATATAATAAAAATAGTAAGTAAACAGAAGTTGAATTGTGGATTAAATAAAATTTAATTGTATTTAATACAAAGAATAAATTGAATTATGGATAAAATAAAGAAAATAGGTTGTTCCTTTAAAAATTGGGCTTGAATATTTTTACCACATTCTTACTAAAAGTAGTTCTGTAAAATTGTTTTTTTTTCTTTAATTCAAATTTCACGGTGCAAAGTGAAATTTATTTAACCTTTAAACTAACAAGTAAATAAATTATGAATATATATAACAAAAATAGTAAGTAAACAGAAGTTGAATTATAGATTAAATAAAATTTAATTGTATTTAATACGAAATATAAATTGAATTATGGATGAAACAATTTAATTTTGAATTAATAATTGTATTATATATTGATTTTGTTATTCAAAGATTTAAGTAACTCTTTATCGTCCTATTATATTTCTAACTTCGCAAAATTTATTTCTGTTCGTCAAAACACCCCAATTATTAGACTAAAAAGCGAATTTAGGGGTTGAAGTAGCGCTGAAGAAATTGATTGATTCTACGAAGAAGATTAATCCCAAAAGCTCTCACGATTAAAGAAAGGAATCGAAACCGTTTTTCCACCGCAAAATCGTCGATCAAAATCAGTTGCGACGAATTACACAGAGACTCACGAAACGATTAACAACCGTTCTCATGCCGTTCGATCATTAAAATTTTCACGCTGCCACGGAGATTTTCACTCTTCCACGGATCTCTGATCGATGAACCTCATCGAAGAAAGAGTTCTCTCCCTTCTCGACGAAACATCTCGCGAAGCCGATTCGTGAAAAAAAGGGAGAAGAAGGAAAAAATAAAATAAAAAAAAAAAAGAAGGAGAGAAACTCGCTGTCAGTGATCGAGGAATTCGGGAAACGATGAAATCTCGGAAAGATCGGTCGACAGGGAGAAAGAAGAGGCAGAAAAAAGCGAAACGAGCGATCAGGTACGAAGGTAAATACAAACGAGAATGATTAATCGATCGGTGGATCGTAGTTGGCCCCCTGCAGTTTCCCCGATTTCGTCGGAACCCTCTTTCCTACCTCACGCAGGGTGGCGTTCTCTTTTTCCCTATTTTTTTTCTTTTTTTTTTTTGCACCGATCACGGAAATGTAGGCGCAAATTACCAAAACAGAATATTCCAAAAATATACTCCCCGTGTGCGTGTCGGCCGGAAATTGCTGCTCGCAACCCTTGAACAGCGACAGAGAATTAGAGGGTGGTTGCTTGTCAACCGATGAAATTAGCTCGTTTCCCACAATCTGTCACACCCTCGATTTCCAGAATTTTAGGGAGGATGGAGGATTCGTAAAAAAGAGTTCGAGGCAAGCATTTAAGCTCGAAAGACACACGGCTGGAACATCCGTGGTTAGAGTTTTGTTGACTTCAAAATATGCTGATTTTGGAATTTACAGAAACATAAATCAATAGAATCTATACAATTGTACGTACAAGTTCTTTTATTTTCTGACGCCGTATAATTTCAATCTAGTTTCAACTCTTTTACTAACTTACGTCTGTAATCGTATTTACGTATTACCGCGATAGCTTTTGCAAAATTAAAATAAAGACACACTTTTTCGAAACTAATTTTTAGCTTCTCGACGTGATAAAAAGTTCGTAGACAATTCGCGTAGTAGAAAGTAACAAACTACGTTGAACGCGTGTAAAAATCATAATCCCGGACAGACAGTTTATAATCCACGATCGTTTGTAGATTGAAATCGAACATCCTGTATACATATCTATGTTTAATAATCTAAACAACGTGTTCTCAGATTTGTCACACGGTCCCGAAAGATTGATCTCGACAGACGAAAGTCACTCACTCGAGCCCAGGGGCCAAACGGTTCGAGAGTTCGTTGCACCCTGTCTCGCCCTTTAAATTCCAGTGTCGAGCAGCCTCTCCCCTTCGTTCTCTCGAACACCCCCGCACACCGACTTCTCACTTTCGCGCGGCGTGGTCTAGTGGCTCTTCCGATCCGAGGAATCCTCCACTTCTGCGATCTGACTGTAAATTTTCTCTCTTCCTACCCTGGCTGCCACTCGAAGCCACGTTTCACAAGCGTACACAAGCACCCACCAGCCGATTCAATTAATTCTGCGGCTCGTTTTCTCTCTCTCTCTCTCTCTTTCTCTCTCGAGCTTTCTGATCGAGTTGAAGTTACTGAGAACGCGGTAATTTTGGCCGTGCTATCACCAACCAGAAGCCATCTTCTTCTTCGTCGTATTCGTCATTTTTGGTGGCGTTCAGACAACCGAAAAGTCGACGAGATAGCGGAGACTTTGAGAAACAGCAGACACACCCGTGCATCAATCCCTCTTTCCCACTTTGGCTCGCGGTCCGTTCCTAAGAAAGGAACGCGCACATGGCCCCCGTCGCCACTTATCGCTCTCTTTACAATTTTAGATTTCATATACGTTGGTTGATTCGTAACTTCGAGATTTCGTTCGATTTTTCGTTTCTCTCACAGGGAGAAATTGGTTGCCATTGGTTGCGCAACGAATGCCAGCAGACTGAATTCAAATTGAATTACTTCGAAACAACAAGAAAGAGAGAAACCTTTCGATTTCGACTGAACAGCTGGAATTTACCATTAATTTATATTAAATTGGTAAATAGACACAATCCCTCGTAGCAGCGGAGAAACAATAAAATAAAGGATTCCTGAGATAATATAATTGATACGTATATTGTTACATAATTCACTAACATATCATAATATAATATAGTATTTTAATGTAGTATTGTATCATATGCGTTAATAATTACTACTAACACCTAATATAATTATTAATTTAAAATTAGATGTTACCAACTCTCCTCTGCACAAGTATGATTAACACATGTATTGCAATGATGCGTTAATACATTACATTACGTTATGTAGTAAAAATATATATATTAATAGTGTATTTATTACTATATTATATTAACACAAAATATAATCATTAATTTAAAATTAGATCAATGGGTTCGACTAACTTTTAAGGCTTCAATAATATGTCGGATATATCTTAATTAATTATGAACTGAATCGTACGTTATCGTCTTTCAAATGTTTCGTGCATGCATCTACGTCAACCATAGCCTGATAGAAACCAACTTAAGACACGAAAGAACTGAGAACCGTAGGAAAACATGTACGAAGAAGACGAAGAAGATTGTAAAAGTCATTGACGAGGGCAGAAAGAATCTGGAGGATTTTTCGTTCTATCTCTTTCCCAGGGACACGTGTATCCATTCAATGCTTTCCATTATCTCGACCTATTTTTACAGTGACTCCTTCCTTTCAGAGCATTGGATCCTTTCGTTTCGTACACGGTTTGATCCATAGACGACACTAAGCCGATCCACGATCCCCGAAACAGGATTTTTCTTCTTCTTTTCTTTTTCTTTCTTTTTCCTTCTTCCTCGTCTTCTTCGTCGCCCTCTCTCTCTCTCTCTCTCTCTCTCTCTCTTCTTTTCTACGAGGCCTTGGCAAGATCTCGGGAATTTCACGCGAGTCACGTTTCGAGCGGTGGATCACGCCTCGGGGGCCTCTGACGCGAGATTTTTCAGACACTCCGCCCGTGAACCGTCCCTCTCGGCCATTCGAGGCTGTCCAAATTCAATTACCCAAACAACACTCGCCTCGTCTGGCAATTCCGGTGACGAAGAAATGGTAACGGCCGCAAGTCACCGGACACTTGTTGTTCACATTGAACAAAACGTGAGTGTGATTTCGTTTTATTCGAAGCAGTCCAATAATAAGAATTATCTCCGTTTTCAGAAAACTGTATTAACGAGGAAAGTTATTCGGCGCACAGAGACCATGATATTTGTAACAGTAGGATTTTTCTGAGACTCCTAAGACTTCCTTCAAAATGGTATCACACACTTTTTGATGCTAAGGAAATCTATGATGAAGCTCGATATTTTCTATCTAAAAAAAAAAGTATTGACTTATGGATGTTGAGAAATTATTAGTTGACTGTATATTGCACGAACTATAAAACATGGGTGGCATTTAGTGAAAATTGACGAAATTTCGTATAAATAAAATACCACGCAGTATTGCGTGTCAGAAGATTAACCCTTTGTAACTTAAATATCTTTTTTGTAAATAGGAAGAAATGCCTCCTTTATATCTTGAAACCTCCATGATATAAAGCAACAATGAATCTACAACTCTCCTCTCAATTTTATTCCAAAAGAAAAGATGCTACTGCCACTGAAAATGAAACTAAACACAAAATATTCTACATTGAAATATGAATATGTTCACTTCAAAGTAACACGGTGTCGTAGAGATTTAATACAAAATTTCCGTATGAATTATTTAAAGGAAAATAAATTATTTAGAAAGCGACAATGAAGTTAAGATTATAGTATACTTCTCGCAATCGCGAATAGGCTCAGATCATTCCCAGTTGTGTATCGTAATCACATCTTGATTTTGTTATGTGAACGAGATGTGTGCGTGATGTGTGTGTGTGTCTTTCTCTAAATATTTCGCTGGCAATGACGATCGGGCCTGTGAATTTCGCGTGGGAGCGTGCAAGTTTCTCATAGCGATCTCCTCCACGCTCTGACTAACCTTGTATTGTAAAATCTTTGTTATCGTTAGCGTGGATAGAGTGGATGATATAGAGCTGTAGAAAACATTCTTTGAGAACTATCAGTCTCACGCCGTGTACTGCCATTGAAACACTTTGGCAGCTCCGGTACGAATGGCACATGCCTCGAATAACTAAACAGAACTGCCACTTCGGAGAAACAGTTCGATGTATGTATACATATATACACAGTGTCGAACTGCCTAATGCGACGATAATCGTGAGAAATTGTAATAGACGACGAGAATTCGTCTCGTTCGAACTTTTGTAAAGTCGTAATAATTAGATTGTTATCAATATTCACTGAGATATTATTTTCATGAATCTTGCAACGTATCACCGAAATTCATTTCGAAATCAATATGATGCGTGATATTTTACCGATATTTACTCGATCGTGTCTCTTATTTATCATTTCTATCTTTTCCTTTTTAAATAAAATTATCAAATTTTCAAAACGAAAGCAATTAACTAAATTTTACAATAACAATCTTCAATTATCGTCTGTATCGATCCAAACTTATCAATGTCTATCAACTTAGTTATACAGACACGTACAATATCAATATAAATATAAATTATTAATATACTCTAACGATCGGTAAAACATCTAACTAAAAATCCTCGAATTTTACCGAAAATGTACGAAACGTAAGAATCGAGCGATCCTGATTGAATAGGAAAGGGGGAGGGGGAGGGGAGGGAGGGGAAAGCGGTAGAACGGTCGTAAGATGACATCTTGCGCAATTTTGTTCTTTTCTTTCCCTCTCTCCTCTGTCAACTGTATGTCTTCGCCAACCGGTCCCTCCTCATTCAAACAGCGCGACAGATTCAAAGGGTTCACAGGAGGGATATTCGATTTCCTCCTCCCTCGGCATCTCGATCCCCCCTCCCCTCTACGCCGTCGTTCCACCCTTTCTACCTGCCCTACTGTTTTCGCTTCTCGGGTTACTAAAGACGCGGAAATCCAGAAATCGCGAAGCTTGCCCATAGCAGATCTTTTTTCTTTCGTAAGAAACCCTGCTTCTCCAAGGGGATTCAATGGGCCTCATCCTCTCTCTCTCTCTCTCTCTCTCTCTCTCTCAATCACTCTTTCCTCTCGATCCGCTCCCACTCTCCACCCCTTTTTCGTCCCTTCTTCGGTCCCGTTCTCTTCTCTTGCTCCTTGCGCGCGTGTTCTCTCCTTTCTTCCATCCGCGACTCTATCCGGGGTTCTTAACCCCTTTTTTTCCCCGTCAGCTGCCACGTAACAGCTGTATACGTCGCGCAGGCTCGAGGCGCGAGCGCAAGCGCGCTTTGTGCGTTCTAGCGTGTGCGTGAGCGCGATACGTGAACTGTTGCGCATTCGTTCTGGCCGAGTTTTCGATATTATCCGCAGTGGTCCTTATCTCGCTTGGCGATCGCCGGCCAACCGATTTCCCGCGTAGCCCGCCATTGTGCGCTAGCTTTATATGTACGGGATTTTTTTTCCAGTTTGTTTCTCTTGTGAGGTTGTTCGAGACGTTACGATACGGGAAGGAAGGGGAGGCGGCGTATTTCGGCTGTGCCGCGTTATTGTTCACCCGAACCGTATTGGAAGAGAGACGGACAACGTAGAAAGGGTGATCGGTTAAATTGCGACGCTCGAACGTTGTTCTTTGTAGATCTCAAGAGTGACTTCGAGGGCTGGCGACAAATTCGGGTTTGCTTGTTTAGTCTGGCCAGGCTGAAGGTTCTCTATAGAATTTTGTTCTTTTCTTCTTTTCCTTTTTTTTCTTTTTATCTTTTTTTTTTTGTTTTAATTAATATTCTCTTTTTTGCAGTGGAGTTACAGTAGAAATTAGTTGAAAATTATGCAATTGAAATTCGTCGATTGGTTATTTTTGATCATCTTTTTCATATTTCCAATTTCGCGCCAATGGAAGGTGGCTTTTTAGAAAACCAGTATTGTTGGCTTTAATCAGATGAGACCTACGTTTAGATGCATTTGAATTCAACGTCACTTTGACAGACAATTCATTATTTATAATTGAACAATCGACAAAACAGGTCGGCACACTATATTTAAACTTTAAGTAGCATAAGCATACTTGATATACAACAACCTAATAAATTACCATTCCCGTCTGTCAATTGAAAAATCAGCAAATCCAAAGACAACGGGTTTGTCAAGTGATAAAATAGTTGCTACAGTTTCGACAATTACAAACACCGATCGTGTCATCCCTTGAAAAAACAATATACAACAGGCAAATTTCATAAAACAATACACTACTACAAATGAATAACTATTAAATATCCTTTTCATGGATCCTCCTTAATCTTACTTGAAATTCAAACATCGACAAATCAAGCAAATAAAGAATTGATCATTCTATACTATAGAAAATAATTCTATACTAGATTTACAAACTTCAAACCTTCGACTGATAAAAACGATTGAAACAATGTTCTAAATTGTAATGGCAAAATTCTGGATAATTTTCATGCACACGCAACATCCTTCAAGATTGTCATTGGTCGTAATTCAATGGCCAATGGCTGTTTCTCTCTCTCTCTCTCTCTCTTATTGAGAGAGATCTGGCTCAAAGTTCGTTCATCCCGGTGCATGCATGTTCCTTCCAGATTGACGGAACCCTCGCGCGTTACCTGCTTGCTCACCAGCTGTGTTTTCTCAAGGGATTCCGAATTTTCGGACTTACCCAGCTCCACACCTCGCGCGTTTCGAGTATACCGAGTGGCTCGTTTTCTCTTTTAGCCGCGTTCGAGCCGGTTTTCGGGGTTCTCTACCAAAGGCAAGGCAGTGGCTTTTGATCGGGTTTGACGCTAGATCGTGATTATTGTCTGCACACGGAGTTGCTGATCCTCCAGGCGGAATATCCTGGAGCACGCGGTGTCGGTTTCCATTCGTGGCGATCGCGTTCCAACGGAACGAAAGATCCAGCCAGGGGATCCATTAAACTTTCTTTCCCTCTTTTTTCCCCCTGGCCACGTTGCGTTTCGTTGTTTCCACTCCTCGAGATTATTTTCGAACTGGCTATCGCCGGAGCCATCCGATGGACTGCAGATTCACGAGTCTGATTTCGAGCGATCGCGAAGTTCGGTGAGTGGCTTAAATTAAAATTGTTTAACGTTCTCGATGCTCCGCAAAGATTGCTGATCTATTTTGTCATTTGCTTATTTAATGCTAGACCTGTCGACGATTGAAGCGTGAAATTTCCGTCAGAGATATTAAAGTAAAAAAAAAAAAAAATAGGAAAACTTCGTGTAAACATATAAAAATACACTGTTTTACATCTTTAATTTCCAGTTGTGAGAAAAATTATAAGTTGATCGCATTTTGGTAATTGTCGACACTATTCAAGATACGATGTCAAACTATATACTTTGTAAAAATTATAATTATTCACTGTATTTATTATTTTAGTATTTAACCTTATTTTTATCAATAAACCTACAAATTTTTACTCCAAAGTGCTAACAATGTTAAGACACAAAGTGTGTAATATCGACTTGTACGTGAGGGACAGAGTAAAAATCACGAAATTGTGGTAATCAATTTATATCACGTATATACATATAAATTATCTTTATACGTAACAGGCATTGTATAAAAATTATTTGTTAACATCTGACATTACAGAAAAATAAATAAACTACAGATATTTATGCACTTCACGAGAAACATAGAAATTTTCAAACGTAACAAATTACATTCTCCGATGAGAGAAGTTTGAAAATTTTATCATTTGCACAGAATGAACGTAATATGCAATATGCGATATAATATCCAAATTATATATGCTCGATATTACACACGATATTAAACAAAACAAGCCTGAAAAACAGATTCTTTTTCACGGAGAAACTCATCAGTATATCGCATCAATTCCTCACAAAGAGAAACGTGAAATAAAAAATTTAATGTTAATCTTCACGAGCTTCAGAGGAAGATCTAGGTTCTAACAGCGAATGTGTTAAAAAGAGAAGGAAAACAGCGTCGAAGGAAAAGTTGAATATCCCGTGGCTTTTTCCCATGACTCAGGCCAGGTAGAAACGGAGGTACGGCATTAGAGAATCCTGGGGGTTCCTGGCTCAAATCCAGGATCTTGTCTTTCTATTTGAATAAGATTCACCCTGTTTATCATTTTCTACGATTTCGACCCCTTCGTCTCACCCTTTCGTGCGCGGCTGCGAGACCGGGTACGGCATAATACGTAAAAATCCTTTCCCAAGGGGTGAAATGAACTCCCCGCATCGTTTCTTTTTTTCACCCTTTTGCTCGTCAGTTTCTAACGTCAAATTAGAATTTTGTACGGACCGGCTGGATAAAAATTCGATTTTCACCTGGTCCCTCGACCCTCCGCTCCTTTCCTTCCCTTTGAACGTCCCTTCACCAGGCAAGCACAACTCGCTAATATCGCTAACGTGCTGAGGTAATAAGTCTCTTCTTTCACTTATCTCTCGTTTTACTGATAAATCTGGATTTTTTCCAGATTCGGTAATAATAATTTTAAAATTGTAATTACAATTATTGTCCTATTTTAAAAGTCGTTTTGCTGATAAATGTTTCTCCTGATCTGTTAATAATTGTTTCATCTATTTTGTCTTGTTATTTGAAACAAGTTGCTTCATTTGTTATTATTTTAATGAATAATACTTGTCCTTACTCGAATGTTTTAATTATAATTTTGAAACGTACGGATAATAGGTTCTCATCCGATCGACTAATGACTTTTGAAATATCGTAATTGCAATTTTCATTTCATTTCAGACTTTTGCACAAATATTCGACGAATAAAAATTTAAAACTTCCACTAAGAAGGCTAGAAGACCTACACCTAACATTCTAAAAAACGATGTATTCCTTACAGCTAACTAATAATTTTTGTGGAAATTATTATTAAAAAAAAAAATCGTTTCCCTCTCACGCGGCGATCCAACGATCTCTCTCGAGATTCATCAATTTTATCAAACCCGAGCGAAAAACGAAAAAAAGAAAGAAAAAAAAGAGAAGGAACCAAGAACCTAGAAACCTTGAATTCGATTCGAGAGGGGAGGGCTTTCAACAGTAGAGATTCACGGCGGAGAAAGGAGAGAAGGGCCGAATTTCTCCGCAAGATCGAAAGAAAGCTAGACGCGTGGAATGACAAATGGATTTCTGGACTCGATCATAAGGCCCGCTAAAAATCTAACGGAACCACGTAGAAGATTTTGATGGATGAAGAGGCGCGATCATGTGTGGAAAATTCGCGCCGCGAATCGTCGATCGATCGAACTTTTCACGGGTAAAAAAAAGGAAACGATCGGTGAATCGACGAACTGCGAATCGATGGCAACCCCTTTTTTTTCTCTTCTCACTTTCCCTTCTATTCGTCCTTGTCTTCCGTCGTGGCCGAGTAGTCCTCTGTCCTCTCCGCCGGACTATTTATTTTCGGCGTGTCAAAACGAGTGACTGATGACAACACAATGCTAATTCCACCATGTGGGAACCGATCGTTACCAGATCTCACTGCCGCAAAATAATAAAAAGTTTCGACTCGTACGATTTTCATCGTGTGATATACGGAATCGTTTGGAAGAAGGAGGGAGAAAAAAAAGAAGAAGCGATTTGCACGGATTACGTTTCGCTAGTCTCATCTTAATTAATTGAAGAAAGAGAGAGAGAGAAAGAGAGAATTTCATTTCTTGGAATTGGAAAAATTTCCATGTACCAGCGAAAATATTAAATTTCTCTCTCGCAAGTTTAGATACGACAAAAAAAAAAGAAAACTGATTAAAGAAAATGATTTAAGACTCGACAGCATTTTCCTTTTTCCTGAAAAATTTGATGTTTGGCACTCACTTAATCATTGAGTGCACATTGAAATTTATGTAATCACTATGCACATTGAAATTTATGTATTTAATTATTGCGGAAAGTTTCGCAGCACGTAGAATAAAGATGAAGTTCAGTTGTCCGCGCTTTATATGTTACATATAATAAAGAATTTCAGACGAAGTTGAACAATAGTAGATGAAAGTAGTTGTTATTTAAATAAATGAATATTTCTAGTTGAGCCTCTCTGTCGAGTTACCAGCGACATTTTTATTAAATTCTTTTGTCACTGAACTACTTTCGGTACGTTGTGAATATAGAGAAGACTTCGTGAAATTTTCGGAACACTCTCTGCATAAACGATGTTCCGCTATAATCCAATGATTAGTGACAAAGTACCAAACAGAAAGAGAAGTAATTACGTCACGCTATTTCGAAGGCGTCAGCGAGTAAAGCAACCGGGAAGAGGAAACAATAAAAAGAGAAAAAAAAGGGGGAGTGAGGAATAGCGCACGCGAGGGCTCGCTCGACGAAAAAAAGAAAAAAGAAATCGTAAAATGCAATTTGTTGTGATAAACAGATTGGTCCATAAACTCACGAATTCTGACGAATTGGCTGACAAGGGTCCCCATTAGTCGGTGTTCGATGGAAACTAGCGGGATGAGCGTGACCAAACCCGTCGAAGCATTCATCAGACGGTGGCGGCTGTCTGAAACAGAGAAGAAACGATCGATTTCTCGGGCGAGCAGTAAAATGCGTGTTATTTCTCGTAAAGTGGTGTCCATTCGAGAGAAAGGAGAAAGAAGGAACGAAGGAAGTAAAGAAAGAGAGAAAGAAAGAAAGAAAAAGAAGAAAGGAAAGAAGTATCGGGCCTGTTTTCGCGTGTTGTTCACCGGATGGAAGAAAAAGGCGAACGCCGCTGAGAGAAACCTGAAAATCAAATATTGATTCTCGGTTATGCGCGTGTAGAGCGTCACGCGATGCCCGGCCGCCTTTATTAAGTGATTACTCTCATTAGCTTGCACGCGATGCGCTTTGTGGCGGTCGTTACAAGCCGATGAGACACAAAATGGCGTTCAACCGTTTGCTCCTCCATTCGGCCACCAACGTTTTACACCACGGTCTATAATTTTGTTACGGCAGAGAAACGTTAAGAATTAAGAATTTCAGTATTTTCAGGCCTCGCCGAGCGGACGCAACGCAAATACATGAAATACTTGATATAATTGTAAAACATTTGTATTTTTGTTGTTGGATTCCTAATATGATATAAAATATTATGTGTAACATGAATGAGAATGGAGGGTACTTGCGACGATGGTTAGTATTATTATTATAAAATATACAATCACAGTCACAAATTTACCACATTTATTTGCCATATGAGCAGGGAAAACGAATCTCTTCTCTTTTTAAATGTCGCTAACGTTATATCATATTTGTTGTGCACAACGTAGGAGATAAGTACTAATTTTGAAATATTTTCTTTACGTATAGTACAAAGACCAAGGATTAGATTTAGTATAGTACAAGAGACAAGGAGAAGACTATATGCGTATGTAAATGAGAAGGGAAATAAATGTATTGTATGTATTATAGTTTCTCAGTATGTATACGTATACAACTAAAAATTACACTACGAAACACTGATTACCAATTAATTACACGTGTAATAGAGACGCCTAACTTTTTTAAACGAAATTTGATATCGTGTCAAGGAATTGACTATTCAATGACATTCAACGAACGCGAATCGTTGCTGACAGTGAGAAACAAGGTTCGACGAAGCCGAGAGTTTTGCTTGATATACGATCCCCGTTACATTCTCATGAAAAGCAATTTCCTACCCTTTACGACCTATGCAAAATTGATCTTCCAAATGGAAGAACAGACGCTGCATCCCTTGTCACCCTAGCTGCGATCCGAGGAGACCTATGGCCATCATTAATATTCGAACTGGAAGCTCGTGTTCCATCTATCCGAGGGAAAATACTATTTGCTTCGCGTCTGAGAAAAGAGTGTTTGTTTGTTTGTGTTTGGTTCTTTCGAATTTTCGCATCAAATTAATTCGCTTAAATTTGGTATCAATTGACAGCTTGTGACGAGAGTAAGACGAGTCGTAAGAAATTTTCAAATTCAGCTAACAATTAATTTCTACGTCTGTTAATCTATGACAGTATGAAAAATGTGCGACAATTTAGGACGAATAATAATTAACTTCAATTAATCTTCCATATACCTATATATATATATATATATATATATATGTGTGTGTGTGTGTGTGTGTGTGTGTGTGTGTGTGTGTGTGTGTGTATATATCAATTAAACCTCCATATTATATATTCACATTTTGAAAATTTTATTTTTGAAGCTTACTGCTCACATTATTTTATTCCTGTGTTACAATATTATATTACAAAAATAATAATGACTTATTTATAATAATCATTAGTTTCCAATTTGTTAAACGTACATATTGAATAATTAAGTAATAATTTCCCTCCCTTATAAAAGTAAATTGCGGATTTTTACGCGTTTAAAAAATACATACGTACTCCAAAAATACATCAAATGCACATAATATATAAATCTACATAAAATAAGTTACAATATTCAGCAAGTTAATTACTAATTTACATAAATATTCGCGCTTTACTTGCAAGAAGTTCTGCTTATCTAGACTCACCAAAAAGGAAAAAAGAAAAGAAAAAAAAACGCCTGACGGAAAAGTCGAAATGCTTTCTCCTCGCTATCAACAAAAGATAGAAACATCATTCAAAGATATATTCACTTGGCAATCTACTCTCCTTGTCCAAAGAAACGCATTTCGTTCGATCCGATCGCGAAGTGCCGATGCCTCTTTCGGAACAACCATCCGATTCCTCGATCCTTTCTCAAAAGAATCTCAAAAGAGCATTGCCTTACGATGAATTAAATCCAACGAACGCCTATAAATAATCCTATCAACCGCGTGTGTGTCTTTGATCTTTGCCGAAGGTCTGAGCTAGTAAAATTACGTAAGAACTATCGGCGATCACGAAGCTATCAACGATCGAGAGTCGAGAAAAGCAACGGAAGAAAACAAAAAAAAAAAAGAAAAAGCAGAGGGAGGAAAAAGGCGTGTGTACCGACAGAAGAGAGAGAGAGAGAGAAAGAGAGAGTTCATCGATCGACCCGCGAACTGATTAGCCCCGAGGAAGCTTATGCGCGCGGATGACGGCCGGTTTTTTGCGCGGCGATTTTCACCATTGCTTATTTTGCTTGTCCCTGTGTGTTCTTGTGTCTTTCTCTGTCTCTCGCACAGCCAGAAGCCGTGGTCCTCCCTCGTGTACCCCCTCTGCGTGTGCGTCTGTGTTTCACGATCGAAACGACGCACGCTCTTGTCCATTTGCTCGTCATGGTTTGAATTCTTACCGACCGTCCGACCGGACGACGAACCAGCCATTTGGAATTCGATCAGAAATACTTAAGGTGGCGTCTGCTCTCTTCACTGCTTCTCTCTCTCTCTCTCTCTCTCTTTTGCTTTCTGTCTTCTCATTCTGTAAAGTTCTCTTCGTCTTTCTCACTGGTCGTAAGTCACCAATCAACCCCCACCAAAGGTCTTCTGACCGGCGTCGTTCGACGTCGGTGGACGGAGCGCAGTTTTGGCTAGAGATGGGATCGAGTACCTCACAAGCAAATTCGTAACCCTTTAAAAATGGTACCAAAATGGCACTTCTACTTTCAGCCGAGTAGCGGGATAGTTTCATCTGATATTTGTGAGAATTCAGTAGACGATGAGCATCGACACTGTCTCGCAAGCAACTCCCGAGCTTTCAAGACTGAAATTTTCTACAAATGTTAATGTCTCGATTGTACGAAGCATGTTTTCTCCATTGCGCGAGTAGATAGCTACGATCAACTGATAACATTCACCTCCTACGAATGAACGAAATTCTGGTTACAAAGGGTTAATTACGTAGCTTTCAATTCACTTCGATTGAAAATCTGACGACTAATAAATCGTATCGAAGTATAGTAAAACTTCGTTTATACGAGCTCATTGCAAAACAAATAATTTATATATAATGACGATATATAAAAAATAATAAACGAACTGTACTTTCAAGTTACCCACTTGTTATAGAGAGTTTAAACGTACGTTTATCATCTTTTATTTCAAAGAATCTCCGAACATTACAGATGGATCATTTTTACTGTGACAAAGATTTCCTTTGCAAATACATATCAAAATCGTGTATAAAAAAAGTATGAATATACTTTCCCATTGTACAAGTATTGCTCAAAATTTTTGGTATTCAATCTCGAGTATTCGTATATATATTCGATAAAGATTCGATCGCTCGAATGTATCCAAGTACTCGGATACTCATTTTCATTTATAGATCCGAATATAAAGGATTTTCTGCTGTATTTCTCTAGAATATAAAGAATTTCTTGTATATTTGAACTCAGTTTAGAGAGAAGAAGCTTGTCGCGAACATTACACTAGAGCGAATTTTTTCAAAAAAAAATTGATATTATGTACGTTTCATTACATTATTGATGTTGAAATCGTGTAATCATACAACGTTATGTATTATCGATATTAATAAAATTAACATTATATACGCGTATAAATAAAACTTTTCCATTGAACATTCCCTCTGTATTCAACACTTGTTTTGCAAAATTACTCATTAATTCAAGTTTTTGTATTAATTTTACACCAGCGTGTGCACACGTTTCAGGTTTCGAGACCAGCCTTGTACAAAACGAACGCGTGCTCACCCTGCAAATTTTCACTTTCAACCAGCATTCGAAGCTCGTGAAACGAAGCTTGCTTCGTCGAATTTAACCAAGAATATAACACATATATACAAGCGTATATCTTGACTTGATCCCATCCGTAGTTTTAGCCAACGCTGTATTTAACCGGCGCTCACCAGCGACTCCAAAGGCTTCCGAAAGAATTTAAATGAAGCCAGCCTGGCATATCGAACTGGCTAAAATTAATTGATTTATGGACGCGGCGCGGCTTCGACTTCTGCCGATCCTAAGTCCGTCTCGCGACGACGCTCCGATGGTTCCGGATGGACGGCCAATTACCTGGCCGAGCAGCGGACACGCGCAAGAAAAATCGGACGGTTATACCGGAGGACGTGGTGTCCTTTCGCGTGGATACGATCCAGATCGCCGGGGACATTCCTCTTCTTACTGGCACCACTTAGTCGATCATGAGCGACGATATTTGAAAAAAACGATTTTAAACCCTTTACCGCCGATGTTCCAGACAGAGACTCGGCGAGACTCTTGAAATCGTTCGTAAATATTCACATATTTGAATATTCTTCTGATCATTCTTCGCTGATTTTATTGCAGGTTTGCATGCTGACTTTTTAATAGACGTAACAAACTACACTATCTTTAAGTACATGTACTATTGGAGTTGTTGTTTCTGTTTATTTCAATCAACCGAAGTGGTGTTTGATTAGACTCTCCTCGAATCTCTTCGACTTAATGAATCTCATTAATATGAGCTGAAATAAACTTGATGTAAAAATAATAGACAACTTTTCGATGATATTTTTTTTAACAGACAACTGGCTACTTTATTCTTTATTGCTCTGCGTTTAAATGAAATACGTAAATCAACGAGAAAAATTGTCTGTTCTTTTTGTAGATTCATAGTTAATTCATCGTTACTAAGGAACTTCAGACTTTAAAAGAAACCTAACAATAACGAGGCGACTCCAATAGTTTCCCACATGTACTTCAAAAGTGTCAAAATTCAAGATAACTCTGCTTCGAGATAGAAGAACATTGAAACTTTCAGAGAAAAATTTCGAGGAATTTATCTATTTTTACAAAGAATATTATTGTTACTCTTCTTGCGTTTATATAACAGACAGCGTTTTGAAATAATTTAATTTTCATACTCAATATATTATTATTTATTAGCTTTTTATGTAGTAAAATCACTAATAAAAAAAAAGATGCAAACGTAAAAAAGAATTTAGAGAAGCAGCATAATTAATTATTTTAAATACCCAACGAAATTTTATTACTACGAATTTGCACCACGTTCGAAAAAGTCCGAAGAAATTTCAAATTAGTTTCCCGCCTGATTTATTCCAACTACTGTAACTACCTTATTATACTTGCACCTTCAATTAGAATATAAAGTCGTCTGTTTCTTTCTTTCTTTCTTTCTTTTTTTTTTCAGAAATCATTATTCACTGAGGATGACGGTTATGGTAGATAGGTATTTCATGTTGGAAAGAAAACACGTGTTTTAATGAGAATCGATTCCGTGGCCGGAACGGATACTTTCGGTGAACCTCGCCGAATACTGATTGTTTTTTCCGTTAAAAAGAGCCCGTGAACTTTCGATGAAAGGTGGAAGCTCATCAATAAGTTATGCACGCGTGCACATTGCCCTTTGAAGTGCCGCGGCTCCCGGGCTTTTAACCTCGCTCAATACAATTCGACGAGTTGAACGATCGAGGAAACCACGATTCGAACGCCGAGAAATTTCTGACTGACTGGTTAGCCACCCCCTCGGATCGTTTTAGTGGCGATACGTGAGCTTGTTTTCTAATGATCAGACACAGGATCAGTGAATAACCGTGTATTTGAAAAGCGGAAACAGCGTCCCAGAAACGTGAACGTAATAGGAAATTTGTCTGATCGAATATTTAACCCTTAACTCTCGGAGTTTTCAATCTGTATTAAAGTAGAAATTTTTATTTCACATTGAATAAATGATCATGATTGTAGGGATAATCGGAGATGCTTAAGATGATTGGCGTAGTTCGAATGTATAATAATTTTATGCGTAATAACAACGTTCATGTATAATAATAATATAACAATATCAGAAGGGACAAAAGATTACAAATAAAATAATCTGATATCTTTAGAACAATTCTTTTCAATGAATGAAATCAAATTTTTTTTTTAATATTATGAATGGAGAAATGGAGATACATTTTCTCAAAAAAAAAAAGTGATAAAAATTCAAACATCTGCAAAAACACAGGAAATTTTTTACGACTAAATCCACCACGGTCTTAAAGATTGAAATCTCTCCTTATAACCCAATAATCCCTTAGATGATATTTTTTTTTTTTTGCTATTTTTTAGCTTTTAATATTAGAGATTGTAACGAAAATTCGATGAAATATTAAGATTTTTTTAAATTTCTGTAGTTTAACTCTACATTTAGAGTTTAATAAAATAGTAAAAATCAAAATCAAAATACAGCAAGTTTTAAAAGACTGTGGTGAATTTAACAGCCACTTTTAAGCAATTTAGCTATTATTGCATTCTTTTATTATTAATTTTCATTTCCAACTCTTCCATAACCGAAAAATATATATTTCAATTATTTATGTATAGTTTAAATATATATTTTAATACATTATAATCATATACCATCTATTTATAATATTGAGAAAAGATATTTAAAATCGCCGAAATTTTAGTACTAGTGTCATCTGAAAGGTTAGATTTAGTAACTGAAAGATTTGCTGAAATCTGTAAACCATCAGCTGCTACGAATGAACTATATTATCTGTTGGTAAAATAGAATTTATAAAAAGTAGGGGCACAGAAGATTCAGATGAAGAACAGACACATTTCCCTATTACACTGATGATCGATTGTATTGCATTTTGACTTTATCATTTGATACAAGGATCACACATCTCGACACGCCACATCACATCATGGCAAATATTTAAATTTCGCGCTCTTTTATTATCTACGAATGGTAAGTTATATGCTTTCTGTTCTACCATTGACTAACTTGCGTTGCAAGTTAGTTAATGTTTCTATCGCCACTAGCGCTGTAATGCAATACTTGCCTAAGTCGATATGACAGAATGTGACACGAAAATGGTAACAGGGTAACCCTCAAAACCTGGGATATACACGAAAAAGCATTGGATGTCCAGTCTATGCAAGCTCTGGAATCACAGATGAGATATATGTAAATTTGTGGTAATAAAATGTATCATTTTATCGAGAAATCAAAGATTTCATAATTCCACGGCTATCTGTATTTCCGATCCCCATAGTTTGTACAGTGAACCTTACTTTAAAATCAACAACGATATGCGGGCAGCATAAAAATAACAAGGACTATTCATAGATGTAGATTTTCCAGAATCTACGTAATTCTTTCTAAAGTGTCTCCTTTCGAGGAATTTCAAAAAGAGGCCATCGATCTTACTATCCTACCGAAGGTACACACTATCCTTTTACCATCCAACAGTATACTACACTGTAATTCGTTCAACACATTCAATATATCTATTTTCATGTAATTCATGCAACGTCCACCTGTATACCTACACGCATATATAGAGCAAGGATACACAAGTTTATACACTGATTAACAAAATACATTAGCAAGTAGTTGGCAAACATTTCGTGCCAGCTAGCCACGAAGAGGAGCAATCCGTCTATCAGGGAAGTTGCCGGCCAGATAACTTTGTCGAAGGACCCGAACTCGCCGTGGCAACTCGGTAATTGCAGTTAACGCAATTCCCGCGCTAGTTCGGACGTCTTAGGCGTAACTTCGTCAACCGTAAAGCACGAGAGAGAGAGAGAGAGAGAGAGAGAGCTAATCCTATAGCGAACAAGACAAATCCGTGACAAAAGATGAGTAATAGGCCTATTTGCTATCTACGAGCCACCTGAAGAACAGCTCAACAAGTCTGCACTGAGCAAAGGAATAAAAACGCGTCGTAGTCAGGGCATTTTTTAAATATTTTTTGTCTGTGTTCAACATTTATCAGATAATAGAATTTTTTGAATTGCACAGTGGTAGTGTGGTAAGCAACGACGAATAATTTTTGAGGTGCTGTAAGGCACAAACATGTTAAAAAGAAAAAAACACTAACTGAATTTAGTAGCAGTAGAAGATAACTAATTACAAGGAACTTGTGAATATGATTTATGAAATTAATTAATTTATACGTACAAGTAAGAACAACGACTGATCTTCGTTCAATCTCTAATATAAAACGTTTTTATATACTATTTCTCGCTGAAGAAATAAATTTCATGTTAGTTTTCAAATTTACAGTATATTTTTTCTCTTCGCCACTCTTTATTTTAGAAATATGTAATTTATATTACAATTTCACTCCTCACTATGCACATACAGAACGGATTGATCCTAAATACGTATATTGTTTCAGCGTATGCTATAACGAAGGAGATTCAAGAACTAATTACGTTTGTCCCAGCATATGACTTATTACAATAGTTAATGCAGGATAAGCCACGTATAATAGAATATGTATATATCCGGCTGACATTGCTCGATGTCAAGAAATACATGATCAATATATTACAGTATCAACAATTCTTTCGTGGCTAGATACATCGAGACTAACACAACGATCAATTTCGTTTTCTTTCTGAAATGAAAATGATACAATGTTTGAGCAACTATAACTGACCTTCTCGAAACTCCTTAAAAGCGAAGTATGTTGACCTATTTACAAAATCACATTTAACAGACGCTTTAATCTTCGCAATCGAGGTGCTTTACACGACACACCCTGTACATTAACGCTTGACAGATTTTTTTTTTTCACTTTTCGTAAGAAGAGATGGCACTTGTGTCCCAAGACCCTTTCATCGTCGTGTATACACACGGTATGCTCGAGGGGTGTTGCAGAAGAAGCAGAAGACGAAAAAACCCACTGCAGGCTAGAGGATAGGTAAGGTTAGCTAAAACGAAAGACTTTCATGAATGGACATTCATTGAAAGAAAAAAGCCTCTTCAGCCGCGTTGCGTACTTTGAGGTAGAGGCGGTGTGCCTCTCGCGGACGATTTCAAGGCTCTGAAAAGAGAAGTGGGGAGAAAGGCCTTGCGCGAGATGTAGCAGGGATGCTAGAGCTTTCTCTCGGAATCGATTGCGCCTACCCGCTCGAGACCGCTCGGGCTAATTCGGCTGGCATCGGCGATTCAAAAATGTTCGATTTGGCGAATCATCCGACAAACGCTTAACCTTTTTTTCCCTTTGTTTTTTTTTTTTACACCAGCGAGGTGTAATTTACACGGACGAGAAATTTCATCAAATAATGGAGGTTTCGTTCTTGTCACTTCTCTCAACGAATGAAGATGGATTGAACCCTCTCCTCTCAAGATTTTTCTCTCTTCTTTTTATAATTAAGTGTTAATTATATAAATACGATAATAGCTTATAAAAGCATTCGAGCATACTTTATTCGAAATTTTTATGCGTATGCAGTGTGTGAGTGTGTTATATGAAGAGCTTAAAAGTCAATCAATGCAAATGCTCTTCTATTGAAATATATAAAATATATTTCTATATTTGTAAATACATTTATATAAAATTTCACAGTTATAGAACAGTTTAATTATTATCAGACAATCATTACAATATTGTAAGCTATTCGATTTGAAATTTTGACAACAAAGATATATGCAGGAATAATCTTCCATTGTAATCTTCCATGGTATTACATATATATTATACAAAATATATAATTTTCCACTAAAAGTGATTTGCATTGATTAGCTTTTGAATCCTCCTCATGAAATATTTTGAAATTTCACTAACTTTATAATGAGACAATTATATTACACAATGAGATCAATCTGAAAATAGAAATAGAAATTGTAAGATATTTAGGGCAAAAATTAGCACAAAATTACGAATTTTTATATAAGTCTAGCTACAATTTCGTTGATATAATCAAGAGAATGAAACACAATTAAATATTCATTCCTCCTACTAAATATTACAACACGTGCCACTTCGTTTCCATTAAATATTTCATATACTTTTATACTCCCCATTTTTCCGTAAATGCGTATACATTTTATGGGTTAATCATTCAATGCGTTAATCATTTAATAAGTGCCAAAGATTATCCCATGGAATATTGATATTTAGTAATACAATGGGCAATTGATTATGTAAACAGAAGTCTGCATCTATTTAAAAGTCAATCAATGCAAATACTCTTCTATTGAAATATATATAAAATATATTTCTATATTTGTAAATACATTTATATAAAATTTCACAGTTTATAGAACAGTTTAATTATTATCAGACAATCATTACAATAGTCTAAGCTATTCGATTTGAAATACATTGTATCGTGTCGTATTGATTATTTTAAGATCAAAACGTAAAGTCGAAGTTATATATTCATTTCTTATTTAACACGATAATGGAAATAGCAAATTTCGTTCTGTACATTTGGAAAGTTGATTATTTTCTTCAGCATTAAATTACGTCTGGTAAATCGTAAACTCGAGAGAGGGGAAGAAACTCCGATAAATTAAGTCGTTGTTAAGCGTGGGATATAAAAGCAGTTCGTTACCGCTGCTCTTTTTTAATCTCTCTCGCGCGAGAGGAGAGATAACATCGTTGGTTAACTCAAGAAATAATACAAATTGGGGAAGTAAATTTTTTTTCTTTTTTTAGGGAATTTTAAACGAATTTTTGCTTTTACGGCCACTTAGCCATAAAAATATATTCCGCCTCGCAATTTACATACGTAGATACGAGTCTTTGGATTTAAATCGGTTCTCGAATTGTGGTATTATTTTTGTTGAACGATACGATCCTATCAGATCGTATCGTTCTGATCAATTTCAACTTTTGATTCGTTGAATCGACGAATTAAAAAAATCGACGATATCTAGGGATTATTTTTCGAAGATTGAAATTTCCTTTCTAGAATGATCCATTAAAACTTATTGTTACTATTTCCACCGTTTCATTGAGCTTCAAACGTTGGAGTTGGACGATTCCTTCTAATACACAAAGTTCAATAAAATGATGAGAAAAGAAAATTGTACGGCAAGTTTCAAGAGTACGTTGTGAAAAAGGGAAATCTCAATCTTCAAACACCACAGTGAATCTAGTCGCGAAAGAAACGTTTTCCAATGTTTTTACAGACAGTTGAGCTTTCACAATTTTCGGAAATAAAAATACCTTCATTTTGCTCGTTAAATCACGTGAAAACATTTTTGAAAAAGAAAAAAAAAATAAAGTGAAGATTAGCAAAATAGAGAGTTTACGATTTCAAAACAGAAATAATGGACTTCTTTTTTTTCTTTCTCACGAAGTTGCAACAATTTGAGGTATCGACTATTTCTCATCGTTGCTATGTTCTTCAGTACATCTTTTAGAATTGATGTATTTAAAAATACATTGTCGATGTGCTGAAACGACAATTGATCATTAGACAGACGCTAACATTTGCCAACGGAACACGGAACAACTCGTTGCTTGCATTATTCTCGGTATTCTCTGGGAATTATTGTCACGGCATTTAACATGCACCTGTATATCACCATTGAACCATCAAGATAGAGTAAAGCTTGCCGACCATAAGTCACCGAGCTCCTTGGGGAACTACACGCCAACTAGCTACGATAAGGGATAGCTTCAACGTCAGTTGTTTTCGTCGAGGGAGAAGGAACCGGAGAAATTTCGTTCCCCTGTCGAACACAAGACCAGGTATGAAAAGAAGAGATTCGATACGACGTCGCGAACTGACAAACTTCCCTTCTAATAAAACACGCGTGACAAAGCGTAGGATTGTTTAAATCAAGCGTCACATCGTCGAGTACAAATTCAAATGAATTTTATGAAGTTCAATATAAAGTTCATTAATTGGTGGAAGACAATAGTTACTCGAGTGCTTTACCTTTGTTGTCTGTTATGTTCCATTACGTAATCGACAATAACAAGTCTCATTTGTGCATTTTTATTGGAAGTTTAAAGATGGAAAAATGCATACGACGCAAACCACGATACAAAGAAAAAAAAATGTATATAATATTCAGTAAAAACATATAAAATATTTGCTGCACAGTAAATATTTTAAATGCGAAGTGTGTCGCAGTTCTTTAATGACGTATATAAATAAAATTCAAAATTTAAATTTGCATTAACATTTGACGATTCAGATAATTTCATCAATGACAGCATGATGTTATATTTCACTTTGTGAATCTCTGATTTATGCACCTTGTATTTCAAAAATCTTCACGGCACGTGAGTGGCCAATTTTTATTTTCTGGCAATTATTATAATGGAAAATGAAACTGAAAGATGTACAAGGGCAGTAGTATTTTATAGTATAAGTTATTTTTATATATAACACAGTATTGAGGTAATTTTTTGTTCCAATTGTATTTTACAAACAAAAGGACAAATATGAATCTGTTTGGAAGTATAGCGTTTGAAATTTTTAAATGCATCGAGCAATTAATTACAGCATCGCTAAAGCATCTTTATTCATAGATTGTAGTTAACATTTGAATCTGGGATAAAATCGAAAACTTGAAAACAATTTTCAAAAATACTTGGAACATAAAAGCAACGTTGAAGAGAAAAAAGAAACGCACACGAAAGAAGAAGGTCAAACGGAACTCGATTATTTTTCTAAATTTCAGCAAGGTTGCATCACCTTCTCACTGATTTATTTAAATCCTTCGATGACACCTGTCAGAAACAAACGAGGCCACTCTGCAGTGCCATCATTTGTTGAGAATGATTCGAATGAACTTTTCAGAGAGTTCTAAGGATCGAGGATTTTCCAAACGCGGCATCCTAACTTCGAGACTTCGCCCGCTGAAACTTCCTTTCTTCTTCTTCTTCTTCTTCCTTTTCTTTCTTTCTTTTTTTATAGTCGTGTTTTCCTCCGCGAGAGAAAAGAGAGTTCTCGTGTCGGATGCTGTTACTAGATCATAACTTGTCCGGGGAATCCCATTTTCCAAAATCCCCTTCCGACGAACTTGTTCCCGAGGTGAAGAAGTTCACCGCTTCGCCTAAATCCCGAGACAGTGGCTCGTAGTGTGTGTAGTCGAGCATGTTCGCCGCACGGGATCGAAATTAATTGGCGAAAAACGAAATAACGCGAGTTCCCGATCAGTGTACGCACGGTCGACAAGTTTCGGGGCGTCGACCGTCTCGGGAACTAATTATGATAAGGAGCAATAGCGTTGTCATGTTCCCTTATCGGAAGGAACTTCGTCAAAGTCCGCGGACTTAATTATCAGGTGAGCTGGCATAGGCTGGCGACTTGGTCCAGAATAAAAAGAATGAAAAGAAAGAAAGAAAGAAAGAAAGAAAGAAAGAAAGAAAGAAAAAAAGAAAGAAAGGGAGAGAAAAGAAAGCACGAAGGAGTTGCTATAGAGAGTCGCTTTGACATTCGGAACAATAGAGCCAAGGTTCGAGTTTCGTCTCGCCTGTCTGGGGAATCAAACATTTCTTTATTCAAACTGCCGGAAAAATTTCTGACAGACAGCCATCGCGCGGTCGATTCTACAATTTAGATTGGTAAATAATAATGAGGACAATATATCTTTTAGCTCAGGGAATCCCCGGGTGGCGTACGACAGAGATTTCTAATTGGAAGCGTGTTTCTCCATAATATTGGTATAAATATATCTGACGTTTGTAGAAAATCTCACTCTTAAATGGTTTAATATGTACTGGTTTATTTTGATTTTTTAATTGGATGTATAATATGTATACTATTGGATCTCCATGAGAATATATAAATAGAATATATATGGTGCCATTTATGAGCATTCAGATGTTTTGGACTTAACATAACAATAACATAAATATATAAATTGATATTTCAACTTTGTAATAATTAATTAAAGAGATAGTACGTTTTCTGTTGTAATCAAAATTGGTTGACAAATTGGTTAACTGTCTAACAACGTTCATAGATATTTTGTACGAATTGTGGTATATATTGTAACAAGAAAATTTAATATTTTAATAATATAAATTAATATTGATTAATTAGTAATTGGACATGTTTCGTGAATATGCGGCGTATATTATCTTGCAACCAAACGAATGCATTTGAACGTCGTGTATAGAAAAAAAGGGGGAACAAATGCAGTTATAGAAAATCCCACCTGGTCACCTGGCGACTTGGAAATCGAGAGGAATTAAATGAAATTATTCCGCGAGCGTTTAGAGAGCGGCGCTCTCGTGTGTGTCACTGGCCGGCTCCATCGGAATCCCGGAGCATTTCGTTTATTGGCTAAGAAATTTTCGATCGCCAGCCACGCGACAGGTATTCCAGTCACGTGGCGAACATTCCTGCGATCTGGATCGTAAGCGTCGGAGGATGTGGAACACATCTACAACCTCCCGTGGAGAGATTGACGTCGCGGCTGGCGGTAATGAAAAAAATTTCCCTGATTACGCAACTTTGACAGCCCTCTTCGCCGCTGAATAGAGCAGAATATCCGAGCGGCGGAATTCTTTCCGCCGGAGACGCTGTAAATCTTATTCTGGCGATTCGAGTCGGGCAACTCGAGAGGTGCTCGAGATTTGCACTCGAGAGGTCGACGGAGGTTAGATGCTTGAAGCTCCTCCTCGCTCTGATTGGATTCCCCCGGGGATATACTTCGTCGGGGGCAGCCTTTTCTAACCGACTCGTTCGCCGAGTTTCGACGAACTTCGCTTCAACGAAGAGAACTTGAGTACCTCGAAGCTGTTTTTGGTACCCAGTGTGTAGTGGATGAGACGGGACCTTGGCTCCATTGTTCCCAATGTCAGACCGGCTTACGGCGATCCTATTTTCCCCCTGTTTTTCCCTCCTTTTGTATAGTTAAATACCAAACAATTGATCGGATGCGTAATTGAACGTAATTGGTGATTAATTAGTGATTTTGCTGCTGTTATTGTAATAATACTTTTATACATTGTGTTGTACGATATATATGCACAACTATGCACGAATACTATAAATTTATTGCAATTATTATCGTGACAATACCACGTGTTATCATCGTTATAATAATACATATAATTGACAGTTATTAGCTGGTCAAATTCATTCGTAATTCTCGCAATTAATTTATTTCGAGTTCAAATATTCTGCTTTGTTCTCGCAGAAATACGAAACGAATTATGTAACTTTGAAGAAAAAAAGAAAGAAATGGCAATGTCGTTCAATAAGCAACTCATAAATCAGACCCATAAATCTGCAGACTTAAAAATCGTGCATCTGTGACATTCGAGAATTGCTTGAAAGATATATTTGTCAATTGTTCTTCGGTATTGTTTGACGTATTAATCGCATTAATTGATTCCTGATAACTAACATGAATTGAAAATCACAGAAACATTGATGATATTGCAAGAAGCTCTTTCTTAATATGAATCTATAAGAGAGTAAATTCATTTCGTTCTTGAGAATTAAATATTAATCCCATATTTATGAGATTAATTTTAGAACAGTGTCTTTACAGTAGTTTTTCGTTTAGAGTATCATACAGATAATCGAAAACATTTAAAAGAGAGACCCTTCAAACTCTTCAAAAGAGAATTAATATTTAACGCATTTAAAGACGAGTGTGATTACATGTGAAATTACATGCTCTCCGTTCGGTATTAAACTGTTAGACTTTCATTAATTTCAACGAATCAGCCCGACATCCGAGAAGCTCGATTCGATCAGATCAAAGCTTTGAACAAGAACGGAACTATGGTCCGGTCCAGAAAAATCTCGAACGCACGCATCTCGAGGTTCTCTTCTCGCTTACAGGAAATCCAGTTTTAATAAGACTCTCGTCTCGTCGCTGATCTATATTTCTGGATTGTATTCCGCCGAGTGACATTTCCTTCTCTCTCTCTCTCTCTCTCTCTCTCTCTCTCTGTCTCTCTCTATCTCTCTCGCTATCGACATCGAACTCAACCTCTTGCACCTCCACCTCGCGATCGATTCGAGTTCCATCGAATAGACGGTGGCACAGCGAACGAAGACAGCGAGAGATCGAAATAACGTCGAAAAAGAACGAAAGGGATCAATACAACCAACGTCCCATTTACTGACCATAACTCCGCGCTGCTAGGTGGAACCTTCATGAAGGAACAACGAGGATCCTTTCTCTGCAACAGCTTGCCCCAGAGACGGGAAATCGAATCAGGAGAAAATCGAAAAGAACGGTAGTAACGTGTTACTCGAAGATATCTCTGTGTGGATTTGCGTTACAGGACATCGTTCGTCGCGCGATTCAATCACGTTGCCATAACGTTCGAGGCCATTAACATGTACGCGACAGCCTCGACACCCGAACTCTCGTTGAACCTGTGTATCATTGCTGGCGCTATCTGGCGAATTCCACGATCGCGGTAACTAGACATTCCTCTTCGCAGATTGCGCGTTCTTCGCTTGAACGTTATTATTATTGTTATCGTGACAAACTTGCGACGTGATTGCTTCTCTAAACAACTGAAAGGAGGTGAAGAACTGTTGAATCGTTGAAAAGTTGATACGTCGAGTTTCTTTTTATTTGTCGAGGGCATTCTTCGAATAGAAACTTGAAAATTCTTATTTTACATTTGACGATTCCAAAATTAGACGTATAAATTAACTTACGCGATACCTCGAAAGATATATTAAAGTATGAAGTTGCAGTTGTGTGAATAAAGGTGTCTAAGAGTCACGGTTTTCTTGGAGTTATTTTTAAAACTGTTTTCACTATAGGTGAAGCACAAAGCATTCCTGCGCGAAAAATAATGAGAAATGGACACGACATTAATTAATTTAGGACATTTGTCGTTCGAAGTTTTTCTAGACACTGTTTTGAAAATATTTTCCCTAACCAACCACATAGTTCGCTCCAGCCTGTTTTGTCAGATTGACGCGTATTAATTAGAACGCAGAAATTAATTTCAAATTCTTTCGCGCGAAACTACGAGCACTTATCTGAAAAGATATTTTCTTAAAAGATTCAATGCGAAGAACTTTCCTCACCCGATGAAAATACAAAGCGTGTGGATTTTCATCCGGAAAAAAAGAGTGTCCGACGATTTTAATCACCACGGGGACACGCTTCTCGTTAAAAAAATTCTCGACAAAACGCGTCGATTGCCTGTTTCGAGGATTGATTCGATTTTAAAAGCTCGAATTCGAACTTCGAGTGGTTAAACGTGGACGCAACCCGTTCCGGATATTAACGTCAATAAAAAATCTCGTGTAAAATACTAACGGACGTATCAATTATGCCGCATTTTAATGAAATCCAATTTTCGAAATTTATTATCTTTCGCCGCGTGCACAGGCACAAAGGACCGATATAAATTTCACCGGCGATGATAGCGCAACGCAAAAAAAAAGAAAAAAGAAAAAATAAAAAAAAAATAAAAGGGAAAAAAGAGGCAAGTTTTTCCGAGCATTTTTAAACACACGCGTCACGCTGATACTCACGCGTCGTAAATATTCGCGTTTCAACGACGCGCGGTGCTTCCACCGTTGTCTAATACAGCGAACAGCATAACCGAGCCAGCTATAGATCTCCCGCGTCAATCATCCTTCGTTGCTGTTAACTTCGCTGAGGCATATAAAATGTACACGCGCACTATAGAAACGTTCTCGCTCAGCGCAATTAACGATTGATCTAAACAATCCTCCAAAAATCGCCAATACCTTTTATTTTTTATTTTATACCCGTAACCGGAAAATATCCGATGGTTTGATTGTTTCCCATGTTGCTGAAATGCTATTGGATATTGGATCTAACGTCGATATTTGATCGATCAGATTGCATCCAGATGGATGGTATAGCAAACAGGTAAAAATATCCCAACGTTTCATATCACATCGAACGTTTGAAACTGTTTAGACACAGTCGAGAGTACGTTGCCCTCCGAAGAAATTATTACGTTTCCACGCGATCGGGATTTAAAAAAAAAAAGAAACACATAATCGAACGAAATTGATTCGAAATAAAAAATTTTATCGTATCGTAACAACAAGGTGTTTCGCGCAGAATCGCAATTCCATTCCGGAATCTGCGAGAATTTTTAAAACCGAGAAACTACGTACGTACAAATGTACATCGATATCGAATCCTTGAATTTTTGAAGAGAGTTGAAAAACTGCGGAACGAAATTCATTCTGGTGGAAAGTTCGACGAAGCACGCGAGGATACAGTAAAATCATCCTAAAACCAACATGCCAAGTTAAATTATTGAATTTAAATCTTATTAAAGCGATCAACCGTTATCTTCCGTTGCGATTAAAGAAACATTCGCAATATTAAAAAATTCGTTCGTGTTAGTTTTCAGTTATCTAAAATGTATCGCTTTCATTTTCTGTATATATTAACAGGAATAAAACAAGAGAAATTTATACAGAAATACTGTAATTATTGTAACATACTATATAGTTAGTCTGAGCTACTTTAATTAGACTAGTTGGCTCGCTCAACATTTCCAATATACTGAACTTGGTTCATCGACGACTCATTTTTGGAAACAAACTGGCAGCTCGTCGTTCGTTCTCGGCCTCTCTAACTCCCCGCTCTTAATTTTCGGGAGCCCTGCAAGCGATGCAGAGACGGTTGAAAATCCTTAGTGCAAAGCTAGAGATCAGCACGCGACTGAGTCACACAGAAGACTCATGGCTTTGCAAACGGGCGACGAGAGGATTAAGCGGAGGTATGACTCGTGTTTGATCACCTGTAATGGCGCGGAGAATCCTTCGGCCAACGAGCAATATTTACGAACCGTGCCGTGACAAACGAGGACAATTATTTCGGACGGGTTGAACACGCGGGGTGAGGCGCAACTGTCAGCGCGGTAGCAGAAACGAGGCAACGTCTGGCGAAAAATGAAGACAACCGCAGAAACGCGAGCAGTGAATCAGCACGTGCATCGCGACACGGTGTGTCAGTATCAATTCTCCGCCGGCTCGTAGAAAGAAAACCGTGACACGATGGGAACAATGGGGATTGAACCGCGGAAACAACGCGGTATATATTGACGTTACACGACGTCGCGCCCCAAAGAAACTAATCCGACATAGTTGATTGATCGTTCCGACTTCTCAGCCGGTTATGTAAAAATAGTATCGGTTGATGCCTCACGACGCGTAATTTATCGTCGCGGTTAGAAATCGCGATCCGTATCCTTCCTTCGTTTGAGCAAATGCGTAGGCATTGTGCAGTGATAGGGACTCCTCGGATTCACGAAGAAGAAAGATGGTTCAAGAAAATATTCGAACAATCTGTAGGAGGAATTTTCACGCGTATTTATTTGTTTACGTGCGTTGTACGGAACATTTCGAAGTTTTGTGGATACTACAATGATTATTAGAATTATATCGGTGAAAATTCAGACATTCGATCTGATTGCAAACGTGTATTGGAAACACGGTAAAACATCATTACGTATTAATAACTGTTTGGCAAATATCGGTGGTCCCGCTGAATATTTAAGAATATTGATGTAATCGAGTAACTGCTACGAAATATATATATTTGTATTAAATATCCTGTAACTTCGCCATACAATTTCTATATATATATATATATGTATTTGTTTTAAGTTTGACCGATATAATGACGGTCCCACTATAACACACTAATGAAATGTTTTACACAACAATAATATAAAATGTTTCTCTAAGTGTTCGAGTACTTTCGTAAGTAATTTATAACATAAAATGTTTCTCTACATGTTCGAATATTTTCGTGGGCAATTTTATTTATAAAATATGAAATATATTTTCAAATCTCAAACGTTATCAATGAAATATATTAGAAATATATTACAAATAAATATATTCCTCTAGGCGTCCGAGTACTTTCGCGACAAACTGCAACGAACCAAATTTGACTTCTCGAGACGGCCGACCGTCTCCGAGAATCAGTTGACAGAATCGAATAGCGCTCATTATCAGATTGTTGTCGGAAGCAAAATGAATTCTCGTCCGTGTACGATGCCTGAACGAAAGGGTTGAAAACGGCGATTACGCGTAGGCCTGACAGGGTCAGTCTCACGCGAATCCAGCATCTCTTCGCGACTCGTGGCGCGACCCCCCGAAGAGAGCGTATCGAATCGAGGATCTTCGCAGATTTTCGGCGAGCTTCGTTCGCCCACGGATTCTCCCGGGCAGCCGGCACCGCTCAGTATACTGCGTGGCAGCCTGGACCGCAGGCGCCTCCAGTCCGAGGGCACTGTAGTTCGCGGTTGCGTGCCTGTGCGAACGCACATACCACTCTGTGTGTGCTTCGAACGAAGGGAGAGAGCGTGCTGTTTTTTCCCCCGACTCTTCACTTCACTTTCACGTCGTGCGCGTTTCACTAACCTGAACCGTGACAACGTACCTCGCGACGAACAATTCGTCCATCCGACGAAGAAGACACCCGCAAGAAGTCGTAACTTCGTAAAATCGTGTTCACTCGGACTCGAAATTCGACGCTGGACAGCTCGATAAACAACTGTGTGGAAAACTTGGTATCATCTGCGAGACCTACACAACCAGTAGCAGCTGATCGCCAATACTCGGATGTTCGCCGCGGGTGATCTGTCTACCAGAAGATGGGACAACGTCAACATCGTTGCTCTCGGATAGACGCGGTTGACGTCGTATAGACGGTCTACGGACCGTTGTTCGTTGTTCATTTGGCAATTGATCAACCGCTGGTTGAGAATCTGGATCGATGCTGCCGCGATGTTCGCGAGGGAGATCACGGCTGCTCGTTTCTCAACCAGGTCGACCGATGGACATAGCGTTTCGCCAGCCGTCTGAGCATCGTCTGTGAACGCTTGCACGCGGATGCTGCTGTTGCTGCTGCTGTTGTTGACTCCGATTTGTGGTGCACCGACCAGGCGCGTTTGTGTGTGCCGTGTTACGCGGAAGATGTACGACGCAACGCGTAGACCGTCACCGTGATACCGCGCGATTCTTTCGCTGTCTCGCTGTTTTTCTGCTATATATACGCGGTGTTCGTTGAGATTAGAAAGAGCAGAGATTATCGGACACGTACAAAGAGAAAGAGAGAGAGAGAGGGAGAAAGGGGGAGAAGAATAGAGGAACAGAGGGGAAGATATAGCGCGTCCGGGGCGAGGGAACGGAAGAAGAGAGAAAGAGGGAGCTTGGAGAGAGTAATGATCGTGACGACGGTCGCGCGGACAAATGAACACCTCGGCACAGCGTTTGGGATATTCCAAGTGAGTAACTGGCGAACGAACCTTCCAACTTTCAGGTACCTTACGTATATTACCGTGAGATTTGTTTTTACAACCCTCTCACGAATCGAGGATTCAACTGGCTGCCTCCGTGTACCAATTGCACTGCACCGACTTGACTTCTTACCCTTACAACTAGAACTCGAGAACACGTTGATATGAGACGACAGTTTCAAGTTTCGTCTTTCCGAGAAACTCTTCATTATTTTCCTTGGATATCATTAAAAACTTCTCTCAACCTAGACCTCTACCCTGCGTAGCAATTTTAGTTTGCGCAGCTGAGAATGATCAACTTGACTGTTTCCATCTGCCATTTGGAAGCATGTTAATTAAGGAGGATAGTTTCATCAAAGAATTCCTCGATATTTTTTTTTTTTCTTTTGGGATTAACATTACTAGCTTAGACTTTATTTACTGCGTACTAATCGATCGTTTGCACAGCTAAAACGATCAGCTACATTCTTAAGCATGCTAATCAAGGAAGATAGTTTCATCAGAGAAATCCTTCCAATGTGTGTAACACTATAATATTTATTTATTTATTTTAACGACTATAATATTTATTTATTTATTTTGGACAAGCTTCTCTCAACATAGACTTGATCTACTGCGTGCCAATCGTTTGCACAGCTAAAATGATCGACTTGATTATTTCTGTCTATTACTTGGAAGCACGTTAATCTAATACCATAATATTTTCTTTTTTCTGACAACAATATGAGTTCCTCGCAAAAAGATTTCATCTATTGCATATCAATCGTTTGCACAGCTAAAATGCTCGACTTCATTATTTCTGTCCATTATTTGGAAGCACGTTCATCGAGGAAGATAGTTTCACCAAAGAACTCTTCCTTACGTAACAGAATAATATTTATTTTCTTGGACATCATGTCAAACCAGAATTCAACTATCTATTGCGGCGTACCAACTGTTTGCACTCCAACAGTGAGTAACGCGATTTGTGGCTGTTTGTACATATACAGTGACCAAGCCGATTCTTACACCTATTACTTGGAAGCAGGTTAATCCTTCAGGGACAACGTCTATGCACCATACTGACTTCTGTGCAACGTCTGCCAGAAATTATTCCGACAGTATTAAATTTCGTAACCATATATACTTACAGTTACGAAGATTATTCTTAAACCCGTCTAAATATTATTATTAATATAATTTGAATCTGTGAAAAATATCGAAAAGTCTAAATCATCAACGTCAGACGTCGTTTATTAATGATCAGTTTAGAAAAATAATTTTATTTATTTACTAAGAACTTATTTTTACGTAATAGTATGATATTTAATTTTTTAGATATTGTTACAAACTCTCCTCTCAAATTTACTATCTATTTCCGCGTACCGATTGGTTGAACAGTTATAGTAATCACCATTAATTTGGGAAGATGGTTTCATTAAAGATCCCTATGTTCACAAAGGGATGCTCTCTTGAAATCAAAGTAGGAGGAGGGAATCTTACGTGGCACGATTCCGATGTTTCCGAAGTTTAATCGAAAGATAGAAGAAGGGACGATACGATCTGTTCGAATCTTCTTCTTCAACCTTAAACCTCGTCATTAAATCTCATATCATTAAAGTCAAAAACATCTGAAGGTAAGTTGCTTAATCGTCGAATTCCAATTACGAATTTTATTTAACCTCGTAACTCAAAGTTATGGAGAATGTGAAATACCAAATAAAATCAGGTACTTGAGGATTAAAGTTATGAGTCAACAGCATCGGAATTCACTAAAAATCGTCCACTTGTTCGAAGATTTCCCGAATACAAAAGATAACAGTACGTTTTAATCCTTTACAATATTTGAAAGTTACGTGTTTGTATTTTCACAGTTGCATTTTACCAACACACCGATGTAAAAACACCAAGTGAACATGATTGATGACGATCGTTAATTGCCGGATTTTCAACTGGAGTAAATAGTTATAGCAATTAACCAGAACTCGTAATTGGAATTTATTCGTAGGAGGATTGTTTAATTAATTGTACCTATTTACTTACGTTCTTTAAACCCTTCGAATGCAACGTTTGGAAACCGCGTTCACGGGAACGCAAGAAAATGCTTCGTCAAGTCGAGATCGAAACTGTTTCTGAAATATGTAACATTCGAGGATTCCGTCAATTAAAAGATATATATCGTCAATTGTTTCTCTGTATTATCTTCACTTGATTGAAAAATACACGAGTATCAAAAAGATCCTCAATTTCTTAATGTACATTTATACACGTTGAAAACCACGATCTGTGTTACATACAGGGTTGAAACAACACGAGGAGTGATCCCTTATGAGAGAGAAAAAAAAGGAGAAAAATGTAGAATAAAACTTGTACAAATTCGACTATCTCGGAAACGAAGCCTCGACTCAAACAATCTTATTTTACATTTTCTTAAGAAATTACCCCGTACCTCCTTAAGCATTTCATTTCGACTTGCTCTGTATATACAAGTAATAATACAAGTATGTCGACGTCATTCATACGTTGTACATGTTAAACAGACGACGATCTCAAAATTGAAGTCGAAGTAAGTAATCTTACTTTAAGTTTAATCGAAAGATGGAAGGGATCGTCGCCTTCTTCCCTCTCCCACCCCCTCTCTTTTTTCGATCTTAAACGAGTCAATTTCATTTGCAGAACCGGTCTCGCCAAAGCAAAAGAAAAAGAAAGAAAAAAAGAAAGAATGTAAGAAAGAAAAAGAAGAAGAAATCCTTCGAATCGAAAATTGAGATGAAAGCCGTTCGGCAAACTGGCTCGACCGATCCTCCGGGGAAATTCGATGAATTCCTCCACCTCCTCCCTGCCCCACTCTCTCCCCTTCGTCGATGGCCGTCGTCGCGCCACTTCTTCGCCAATTTTCGTCCCGTTGCCTTCGAGCTCGTGGCCCTCTTTGGCCTGCTCGCTGAATACGCGATAAGGAACCGCTCGAGCGTGTTGCACGCCCGTTGGCCAGCACGTTTCGCAACGCGAAATGCAACGGTGCGGTTGGCACCGGATGCCGAGCAACGCCGCGCATCCAGCCGAGTTTCGAGGCTACTCGGCTCGCGCTTAACGAGAATTTCTTCGCGGGACTTGTTGTCCGGTGGAATTCCCTTTCCCGTGTCTTACGTACACGTCGACGAACTTGGCCGTGTTTGAACGAGCGAGACAGGATGGCGTTCAATCTTCTGCGGGTATTGCGAAGCGATGCCTTGAACGGAGTTATTTATATACGTATGTATAATGCTGGCGCAGTGATGACAGACGTGAGATATTTTGTATACGTTCAATTTATCGAAAGGGGATGATTTTGTTACAAATAGCTTTGTAACATCGCAACGAAGGAGTTTTCTAGGAGGAAAAATATTTTTTTGCAATTTTCTTTCGCAACCACTGAGGAACAGACTCTGGTAATTGATACGAATGAAGTGTTCGAAGTGAATGAAAATATAAATCACTTAAATGATGATAATTGAAACAACATCGTGTTTCTTTCTAAATAGAAATCAATATTAATTTGTTACGATTTTGTTACAAACAGCTTTGTAACATTGCAACGAAGGAATTTTCTAGGAAGAAAAATATTTTTTGCAATTTTCTGGAATTTTCTTTTGTTTTTGTGTCTTTTGAATTTGTGTCAGCCCACAGCACTGATAATAGATATTGATCGAATGAAGTGTTCGAACAATTCAACAGTGAATGAAAATATTAAACTACGATAAATGATAGTAATTAAATATAAGTAGTAATCAATATTAATTTTGACAGAAAACACCAGTATCTTTTCAACAACTTAAATAACGAAAATTTGAAATCTGTCATGCGTTGATTCTCCTTCCGAACAAAGAAAGAATATGCTGAAAATCATAGTACTTTTGGTATAATTGGTAATTCTACGTGTGAAAATGGATGAACAAAGAAAAATAACATTTCTTCATTTGGAGTTTCTTTTCTGAGAAGATCAGGGGTTCAAGCAATTTGTCAAAGATATTCAAATCTAGCTGACTTTGGATTGAAGAAAGAATACATTCTTCCACGTGCAAAGTGGAAGAATAAAATTCTACCCTTTTGAGTGGAGCCTTATTCTCACCAGTATAGAACCACCATCTGACCAGTTGTACCGCCATTTTACTCCGTGTATCGTACGCGACACGTTGATAGAAATTTCTCGCGAGGAAGAAACCAATTTTCCGAAGAAGATTCATGGAGGAAGAAAAAAAAAATGGAGAAAAAGAAACAACCTCGATTGGTGTATGAAGATAACGAAAACCCACTGGAATCTTATCAGCGTGGCGAGGAAAACTTCCGGTAAAATAGGAATTGAATATCCGCCAGAGGGAGATAGGAAAAGCGTGTATAACCGAGATAAAGATATATCGGAAAATAAAAGTAAATCCGACTCGGGGGGGGGGCCTTCCTCTTACACCTGTACGCAAGTTTTCCCCCGATAATCCAACAGATCCTATTCGTCTCACTTTCAATCGAACGACGAAAGTACATTAACTTATTGAGGGCCGAGCAACAGTTTATTTTAATGTTAAAAGTATCGGGATTGATGTCACTCGACCATCGACGGTCCACGAAGAATAATTCAATTTCGAATCAATTTAGAAACTTTCGATTCGAGTGACAGTGAGTCTCGTTGCTGATCTCTGGAGCGCTCCGACGTTCTTGCAAATTTGTGTTCTTGCAAAATTCGAACGATTGAAATTTCATTGCGCGGAGATCAACCTCGAGTCGATTGCAAATCCTAATTTTTTAACTCTCAAGGGTTTAAAAGTTTCATCGCTGTTTTGAAATTTTTCCCATAAATATCCTTAGTTATCAATAATGAACATTTGATAATTATTAATCTATATATATTATATATATATATAATATATATATATATATATATTATATATTATATATTATATATATATATATATATAATACAATATCTATCGAAGATCTATATAATGATCTAAAGAATACGTCGAACTAATTTCTATATTTCTAAAGACGTGAAGAGAACAGAGTAAAATTCAGCGATCTAAAATCGAGTTGACTTCGTCCAACAGTGCAATTACAAACTGATCTAATTAAAACTTAACGACAACAACAATAACAGCAACACAATTAAAAATCTATCGACGGTTCGACAAACACCATAAATAAATAAAAATCGACTCGTCGGAAGGAAACGATCGAAAGGAGCCTCGTTTTAATCTTTCAAATTGTTTTCGCGAATTTCTACAAATCCGCGGGGGGGGGGGCAACTAACGTGACTCTGTGGCTCCCGATGAAATTTCATTTCATTTCATCTCCTCTTCACCTCTCGTCGAGCCAACCGGATGTGTAGCATTACCATTTATATGGAACAGTCCAGGAACGAAGCTGGTCGCGCGCGTTTCTGGACGTCGACATCGAAATCCAGACGCGGGGATCCGATACGAAATGGAGAGAAGTGTCGCAAGCAGAAGTAAGGAAGCAAAAAGGCTCGAAGACGACGGAAGTAGGTTTCAAATGGTACATAGGAGAGGGACAGAAAGAGAGAGTGGGAGAAGGTAGGGTAGGGGAAGCAGTTGGTATACGACTGCGCTTTTTATCATCGTTCTAAAGTGCACATTTCTGTAAGACGAATCGCGAGTCGAAGTAGGAAAAAGCTGCTGTATTCCAACTCCCTTCTTGTACTCCCTCGACGAAACTGTCTTAAGAAAGAGAAACACGACGAAGCGACTCATTGTCGATTGTCGTACGCGAGATCGGCTGCGAATTATTGTTTCTCGCGTGTGCGACCAGACGAACCGCAACACGTGTGATTTTTTTAATACACGAGAGTAGCTCACTGTGTTTCTGTTTGACACGAAAATTACCAAATCGATCAAAATTCGTACCTTCTGTTCTGGAAATTCTATGGATGTACAACAGTGTGTATTTTTTCAGAGGTTTAAGTAAATCTGCAATATTATGAACGTTATATATTTCGTTTTAATTTATCCACCTATCATGGAAATTTCGTGGTTCGATCGTTAATAATTCTATAACTAGTAGGAAATAGTTACGATATTGGTTTTTGAAACAGCTGCAAAAACCAAAGCGTATATAATCTGTTATTTGAAACAGTTACGAGTAGAAAAATTTTACCAATGTTCATCTAATCAAGCGAGGAATTTGAAACATATAAATCTGATTCAAAACGAATCGTATCTTAAAGACACAAACTTTTTACAATTAATTTAACTGCATTAAGTGAAGAAGCGTACTTTACAATCTAAATACTCGCTATTGCTACAGATAATGCATATAGACATTACATCGATGTAAATATTTTTAGTAATGTATAATGACGACCGAAGTAATTTTAGATCGATGTAGAGACAAAATAAACGTCGGTCCTGGAAATAACGCCAACGAAAGAAAACTTGGCCTCTATTTTGGTATTTTTGATAAATTATCAAACTAAAATGAATATCATTTTATTACAAATAAAAGATTGTTATTCATCTCATTATCTATATATAACAAAGATTGAAAAGTACAGAAAAATACTTTTTGTACATTTCTAACGTCTTATGCAATTCCTGAATTCTATCGAATTTATAATGATATCGAGTTTCAAGTAACCCCATTTATATCTAATTGGTGGATCTGGATAACGAATTTGACCTTCTTGTATTTTCATTCATATTAAATCCTTCAAAACAGTGCTACATCAACACATGTTCATTTTACTCTGATACTATACATAATAGACATCGTACATAATAGAACAAAATCATTTATATGTATGAGAGACGCGAAGGATTTAGCTTTAAGCCTTTGAGGGTGTAATCCTCGATACTAGAATACCGTACAAATAATTTTCTAATCAATAACAAAACAATCGGTTCACCGTATACATTGTAAACATATCAAAAAGTATAAATTTAAAAATGAAAGTATTCGTAATTTATTATAACTCCTGATCCGATATGTTCAACTTTCCGACTCGTGGTAATTTTAACAGTTAGAAAAATAATTTTCAGGTTCACTGAATCACCAGCGTGCATCGAATAAATCTGCAGAAATCTTGCAAAATACATTACACCGAAATTTGTTTGCTAGATAAAAGCACTGTCTAGTATATAAGAAGCGGAAACTTAGCTGTCGAAGTTCACGTACGAAACCTCGTTCTCCAGTCAGAGCGTGTTCCCTTGGCTCCATTCGCCCGTTACACACCGTTCAATACCAATTTTTCGATAGCTTTATACTTCCTCGTGCACGCATCGTTCGCGAACTCGCGGACGCTCGACATTAGCATTTAAATGGCTACAAAGAAAAAGGAGAAGAAGAAGAAGGACTACAGAAGCCTGAGGTACGTGTCGCGGATCTCGCGTAAAAAAAAACTCGTACGTGCGGGGCGAAATTCAACGCGACAGAAAAAGAGAGAGAGAGAGAGAGAGAGACGACGACGAAGAAGAAGCTACTAATTGCTGGTGGAGGACGTGAGGTCGCAACGTAACCTTTACAACGTTTTAAGAAGCGTTCATAATGACCCGCGGTTACTATACTCAGTCCAGTACGCAGCGGGCCGCGACACCAATCATATTAGCATTTACACGGGGTTAATTGGCTCTATCGTGGAGCCCGCGACGCGGAGAGATAGATAAAAATACAACGAGCGCTCGGCGAATCCATTAAACGCGGACGGAACCTCGGGGAGAGATTCGCGATCACTGCGGGTACAATCTGCGAGGAACAGAGAAACTTGGAAGGTAGAAGCTGGACGCGAGGAACACGGTATCGGCGATGTCGTAATTTTCGTTTGGTGTTCGCCTTTGGTCGAACCGATACCGTTATTTTAGAACGACTTACCGGCTACCCTGTAGCTCTCTGATGGAGCCTCGAGGAGGTTAAAATGAAATCTAGATCCAGCTAAGAACGAAAGGAATGGACGAGGAAAGGAAGCGAAACGCGGTGTTGAGCGGTGGCGAAAGAACAGATAGTAGCGATGACAAGAATGTCCATTAAGGTTCGAAGCTGCGACGATGATTTGACATACGTGAAATGTACTTGCATTATCTCCTAAATTATTTGTAAAGTCTTTCAAGTAAAATTTATCTTGTCTCGACTGAGGAATCTTATTGTGGTCACAAATTTTATATGTGTTCCCAAGATTTCAAGATGATTTCTGTTTCTTTTTTCTTTTTTTCAATGAATCCATGTATTTTTCTTCAGATCAGCATGTGGTCAATTCGAGGACGAATTCATCAACAAAATTTGTCCGTTCGAAACAAAGCAAGTATTCCGCTCAAAACAGTTTGGAAGATTAATTGCGTGAGACATTTCAAACAACAAGTAACATATTTACAAGTGGAACCTTGTTTATCCGAATACAGAAGAGTTCGGATAATGGAGAATTAACTTTCTTCGTATCCTACTCTTAATTTCCTAGATAATAAAATATAATAGGCAGAAGTTGATGATTTCGTATATCTGAGGCTCACTAACAGATTCGCAGAAACGAGTTTTAATATGCACAATATATATACGCAAGAGATCTTTTTAGAGACGTAAAATTATTAATATATATACATATATATTATAATACAAGAGTTCTTCCGTGGAGATTAATTTCGCGTTCAAGTTCGAAATTCGCAAGTTCTGGAATTTCCCTCGTACAGACAGGCACATACGACGGTTACTCCGAAACTCGTGCGCGGTCGATTCCCATCGCTGGCAAGCTCGAAGAAGCTAGGAGGCGAGGTCAGAGACGGTGGCGAGAGAGAGAGTATCAGGTGGGAAACAATGGATATAACGTAGAAAGGAAAGCCAAGGGGTTGGAGTGGGTGGCGTAGGCGCGCTCTGCGCCAGGGTTGTGAGAAAACGAGTGAGGCGAACGGGGTGAGGGGAGGAGGGGGGGTGCAGATGTAACTGCTCTTATTTCTTCTCGCTGCGGCGCGGCGGCCCAGCCCGGAAACAAAAGACGATCCGACATCAAACATTCAAATTAGAAAACTCCCCCGCCGGTCCGGTCCGTGGGGCCGGATTACCCCCTTTTCAGCCAGTTCCCCCTAAAGCATCGCCAGGCTAACGCTTCTCGCCCACCCTCTCCCTCCCTCCCTGCCCCTCTCCCTCCACACTGTGTGTTTCCGCGGCCCCGTCGCGCCGCGTTAAACCTTCACATCCTACTTTCCGCGAAGCCACACACGATTCCACAGCGGTTGCCACAGTTGCCTGAGCCGCGTTTAAGCCTGCCAGCCTACTTTTCGTAAACCTACGATTTCGTCGAGGCTCGCGGTGGATCGTCTCATTCCCGCCAACATTTGGTTTGGCCTCTGTCTATTTCTGTGTTTTCGCATGTTCCCGCGTACATACGGGGTGTCACGCCGAACAGATTGGAGGGTGATTCTGCAACACGTGCGAAAACGCGAAGAGAAGGGGGGAGGAGGGGGAAGGGGGATAGGAGAGCAATTTTTTCATTCGAGGGGACAGGATCGATCTGAACCGTCTGAAAGTGGGTCGAGCTCGCGGATTTTTCTCGTTGGTAATTAGCAGATTCTGTGGATTTGGATAAAATTGCATGGAGTGTTTCACGCATTAATGAAAAACGTGTAATAATAATACTTGATTTGATGTAACAAAACATGCAAAATGTTTTTCTATAGATTATTTTTTTTGAATTATATTCTCAAAAATACATATCTACGTAAAAGTCTGGTAATTATTGCTTGAAACGTTGCAATTTTCTTAAGGTCAGCATAATGTTTGTTACGTTGAATTTCAATTCTATTCTCAGACATAAAAACCTGCAATCTTGCAACTACTGTAAAAGTTGTAATTTTCCTGAGGACAAGTGTTGGCAATCAACTTTATACTTCAATGTTTTTTCGAGTCAAAATATCACAAAAAATCTCATTTTAGTTGTTGACTACTATCGCTACAAGAGAGACTGAAATATCCGAATATTTCTGTTGATTTACAAATAGAAATAGAAATATGACATACGATATTTTTAAAGTTTCCAAGCATCGTAGCAATAATCTCATTAGACAGTCTCGTTACAGCGAATCTTTCAATGTTATTCTCAAGTTTTATTTTAGCATTATCCTTCGTTTCCATAATTCTCTGTGTAAATAATTTTGTAATTCCAAGCTCCAAGCAATCTTTCATCTTTCTTTACTATGGACACAACATCTTTCATTACTACGTCGTACGTACATTAAAGAATGCAAATTTGTCACTGCATCAGTCTGTTTGCTCGTTTAAGGAAGATAGATATCGTTCCCAGATAGATATTGAACAATTTTTCTTCTGAAAATGAGATGGTAAGAAGACGAATAAGTTTGGGAAACTCCGACTTCAAGCTTCACTTTAGAAAAAAAAAAAAAAAAAATAAACGTATATGCGCCAACTTGAAAAATTCTCAAATTTAATTTCCTCCAAGACAGCACGTTTCACGGGAACAAATTGTATTCTGCACTATCGAGTTATTTTCACAGGCAGAATACAGGCTGTTCGTTATTCATTCCTCACAAGGTTAGTTCAGAATTAATTAAATTTCACCCTCGTCGATCCGTTATTTTTTCAACTTAACTTGTCAACCCCAGTTTCGAGAAATTGACACAGCTGGCGAAAAATTAATGAAAAGATAAACAGTTAAAACTGCAAATACTCTTACTAACGCAAATCTTACTAACGTAAATTTCTAGTTTTAATTGCGCGGACCCACTCTCAGGTGTGCATATAGAATTCGAATTTTGCATCGCGACTCTACGAAGTTCGTATGGATCGCTTCGGGAACGAAACCTCGAGCGAATGAATTTTTATTTTCCACGAGTACAAGTATCACCTCTCTCGTGAGTTGATCGTCCGTGGTTTGCGGAACACCCTGTATATAGAGCTCCGCGGGCCTATACATATTTGCTCGCGGTCAGAGGCAAGGCTCGCGGCTGCCGCGTTAAAACAAGGAACACGAGAGTCCGAGCACGATCAAACAGGGCCACGGGTATTAGCAGCCGTTTCTTGTGGAGATTAAAACGACGAAGACACTTTGTTCCTTTAGCCGTGCGGGCTATTGTTAAAATTACCCTCGCGCGTTCCATTTTCGGCGGACGTTATGCATACTTTGGGATTACAGCGTCGAAGATAGAGATGCCGCTCTTGTGCAAGCGGTTGCGATAAGCATTTAGCGAATAGAAGATAGAAGAGCCATTTTTACGTAAGACCGCGGATTTTTACGTACATTTTGTCTTTTCGCAAACGAACGAGAGAAGATAGAAATTTTTTTTTTTTAAGTTGGACGTTCTATGTTATTACAAGTTCTATTACATTCTGTTATATTCTATTATAATACAATGATATTAAAATCTAATATAAAAAAAAAGAACATTTCAAGTTCGAACAAAATCTGAAGAGATTAAGCGAATAATACAAACACTGTTTCGCATGTTTCGTGTATCTTTGCAATTTTTAATTCCCCACAAATGCACAGGATTCCGTGATCTAATTATTGTATATTAAATGCGATCAGTGAAACGGTTCGAGTGGCTGCGCCTGACCATATACGATGCTACTCTACTTTGATTCTAGTTGATACTTGAGCGCATATTATACCAAACAAATATTAATGTATTAAATTAGATGTTTCGTTATTATATCAAATCTTCTCATAAGATATCTTCTCATATTATTTAAAATCTTCTCATTTAAAATCTTCTCATATTATATCAATAACTTCTCATAAACACATGGAGATCCGTTTAATTTTATCAGCAACGCCAAAATATGTAATTTCGATATATTTGAAAGTTATAAATTTGCTTCTGCTTGATACCTGGATACGTGCGATAATATTGAATGTATTGAACAAATATCATTGTTATGTGTTAAATCGGATTTAAATTTATTATTGTATTTCTACCTAAAAATCCACTGTCTATTAATTTTACTTGAATGATTAAAATATGAAATATTATTTGGAAATTATAAATTGAATCCTTTATATTATTACATTGTTTCAACCGACTGTATACTATTGCTTTTACTTTATACCTGGATACGCATTACATTAAATATACGTCAAATAAATATTAATTATATTACATCGGATTTCAATTTATCACTGTATTAAATTTCTCACAAATGTATAAAAATCCGTGTTAATGAAATTTTGTTTGGAAATTATAACTTGCGTGTTTTACATTATTAAATTGATTCAACCGACCGTGTCTGACCACATACGGTATCATTCTACGTTGCTTCTACTTGATGCTTGGGTACGTATTATAAAACAAACATCATTATTAAATATATATATAAAATAATTAATAATTATAATTAAATAAATATTATTATGCTAAATCGGATTTTAATTCATCGTTATATGAAACTTCTCATAAACGTATAAAAAGTCCGTGGTCAGTTAATGAAACTTTGCAAATTTTTGATAATGGATGTTTCAGGTTATTACATTGGTTCAACTGTATTTGACCACATACGATATCATTTTACTTTACTTCTACTTGACATATCTGGACATATTATTATTAAATAAATATTACCACATTGAATTTGCCGTTTCATCGCTCTATCGAACTTATTGCTATTCAAATTTCCACATTATTATATGAAATGCACAAAGATCTCCGGTCTAGTGATATACTCTACACATGTATGTAAATAGGTTAATATATGTAGATTAGTCTAACTTTTGTTTCAACGAAGATAATATTGAAGTTACGCAACCACATAACGTTCTTATTGATGTATAATAAGCGTCAAATGTATGGGATGATTCTTACGAATATATAGGATAGTGGATACGCTAAGAATTTATAATAGAAAAATTGTTTACATAGCTTTGGTGCCTCATAATTCTTTATCAATATTATCGTCCTTGTTATACCTCTATAAGAAGAACGATTCGATATTGTCATCTAATTAAATATAATAATAAAATATTTAACTGAGAAATCTGACACGTTGTAATTAGATTAATTAGATTATCACAATTTTTCAAACTACCTTTTATAATATTTTATACGTAAAATGACTTTCTACAGAAATTCCATTTCTTTTAATTGTTAACAAGAGAAAAATATAAATTCACATGAAAAGAAAAACCCACGGTCTCGTCGTTAGAAATCTCGCTATAACTCGCTCGATATTCCAACGTCCCTTGTACCGTTGAAAATTAAACAATTTAAACTGAATCAATTTATACTTGTCAGATTGACAGATAGAACCTGTCAAGAATATCAAAACGATCTTCGAAACTGAAACGATCAACGAAAAAGAAAAAGAAAAAGAAAAAAAAATCCACAGAGTCCAATCACTGCGTATATCATCTGCATCTGTTCATAACCCAACTATTCCCTTAAACATTCCAATATCCCTCGTACTAAAACTTAAACACTTTACCTATCAAATTAACAGTAAATTCCATTCAAAGTGACTTATACCCCGCTAATGGCGAGAGGCGGATGCGGGGGGAGGGGGAGGGAAAGACCGTTCCTCGGATCCCTCGATTGCCGATTCCTCGAGAGCGACGACAAAAAGGGAGAACCGTCCGATGTGGCAAGTCGATTATCAAGAGACTTTAACAGCGAGGGTGGCTCGATGGGATCGAGTTAAATCAAACGTATGGTAAGAAGCGGTGGTTCCCTTGGGCCGTGAACGAGGCTTTCAGATTCTCTTGTTCCCGGCCGATAATTCGACCAGCAGCCGATGGTAGAAAAAAGACGGGAACAGCTAACGGATAATTCGGTAGCACGAGGGAGGAGGGGAGGAGAGGAGGGAGGGAGGTAGAGAAAGCGTTTTATCGACTCGATTCTTCTCTACCCGTCCCTTTTCTTTTTGTTTCGCTGTTCGATGGTATTTAGACCAGGCTTGTCTCGGTGAAAAGTCTCCGCTAGTCTATTTAAACACGAATTCTCGATTGTACGGCTGGCTGTTCGAGAGGGAATTGAAGTGGATATACAGAGAGAGAGAGAGAGAGAGAAAGGGAGGAGGACACGAGAGATGAACAGGAGAGGTACAAAGGGGCCGATTACCGGCGCTGTTGAGGTGCTGCTTTGCCAAGGAACAAACCGATAGTCCCCTGCGTTTGTCTACGTGTATATACATGTATACGTGTATACGTGTATACGCGTGATTGCATTTGCAACGATGCCGCGAATCGGCAGCCTATTTGTCCGTTCGATATTCGCGAATCAATTAGACGCGGATACGTGACACAATGCGACACGACACGTGCGTAACAAAATGGAGAAACGTGAAAAAAGTGTGCAACCCCTGGAACGAGAGTGCGTACAATGAGACCCGATGTGTTTCTTCCTTCGTTGAATTTATATTTGTCGAACCGGAGGGGGGAGGGGGAGAGGTGCTGCTGAATGCGAAACGAACCGACCGAAGTCGTCAACGATTCTAAGAGAGAAGAAAGAGAGAGAGAGGAAGTAAGAATAATAACGCCGGGTGAAAAGAGGGAAACTCGACGACTGAGCTACTATAAATCTACGTACGATTGTTAAACGAAATTTTCTTCTGGGCGGGTGTATCTTACGACGCGCGAATAGAAACCGCAGAGGCGGCTGAAAAATTGTAACGGCGAATAACAGAGCCACGGGGTACAGGATTTTGCTAACACGCAGGAAGTGGTGCAAGTGTTGTGGGAAAGTCTTAGAAATTTAGCGTACGCCGCTCGAATGAAAAATGTGGGAGCAGGTGAAGGGTACGTATAGTTGTTTATGAAAGTTGTATTATATTCGAAGAGTAATACTGTGAACTTTCTGTGAATACGTTATGTGGAAAACATGTTTTTATCTGCGTCGTGGTTGCATTGTTCTAAATTTACAATAAATTTAGACACTTTGATTCTTTTGTAATAAATACAACCGCTCGCGAAAGTATTTGACCACTTGCAGAAACATATTATGACAATTTGATATTTTTTTATTTGTGAATGTATTATTATGTGTTGGACGAAATATTTTTATACTTCGTCTAATACCGCAGTGAAACTCGACTGTTACAGTTATATTATTCTAATTTGAAACGAATCTAAAAGTGTGTTTTTTTTACAATAGATATTACTGATCACGAAAGTGTTTGTACTTGTAGAAACTATTATATTTGCAAATATAAGCCTAATTTCTTATTTACGAATACATTGTACATAACTGTAATAATTGTAAATTTCGGTTAAATTTCGAACGAAATGGAATATATTTCATGTCAAATACAACTTATTAGTCAGTTTTAAGTTATTCGGATTCGTCAAGTATTCAAGAATCAAACAGAACGTTTCTTTCACGGCAAGGAACTGAATACTTCACAAGTTTGCAAAAGTTAGCTCAAGAAATTCATTGCCAACTGTAACAGTAACAAGTTTCACAGAAGCAATCATGAAGTTATCCGGTTAAAGTTACATATTAGTTAATCCTCGGGTAGTTTTATACTAGCGTAGCGGTCGGATCTCATTGAATATTCAATTTAATACTTTATGGAAATATTATTACGTAATATTTATTGCGGATATCATTAATATATTCTCATTGTCATATATTTATTTTATAATTGTACGACTTTTACAACTTTCTTTCTTTTTTTTTTAATTGAATGCCTTAGCTTATCAAGTTATTGTAGCATATAATAATTAATTAACAGTTTAGTATTTAGTTTGTACTTGATTCTCCACTCAGATTTCTTTTCACTGAATATTTCTTTCGCGTAATTTATATTCCAATTGCAAAACAAAAATGCAAGTATTTCTGTTTTCACTGGCGTATGTTTATTTTGCGAATGAAAGATTTATGAACGGGGAAGAAAGCTGTCCAATATAACACAATCCATCCAATATGAAGATATAATAAATACAAAACTATAATTCAACAAAAATATTCAACACGAAACTGCAAGAAGAAAGAAACGGCGTGCATATGTGTATGCGTGTGTGTGTGTGTGTATGTATGTCACTCAAGTGTACAACATATTCGAAATTTTGCCAAATTTCACGGCGGTTCAGCGATAAATACCGGGTTAGAAAAAATTGAGGAAAACTGGAGGAAAACCTAGATAGACACGATCCCGCGTGGAAAAAAAAGAAGAAGTTTCATTTCTTGACTTGTATTCGGGTACAGTCATCTCGCGCCGATGATTGGAATTGATTAAACGAAACGTCGAGTTAGTTTGCAGAACTCGAAAAAGATCGTTTAAAGAGAAGCTATGCAGGGAATAGCGGAAGCTGATAGGATTGAAGTTCACGCTGCGCTTTCTTCTCTCCTCCTCCGCCTCGCTATTTCGTCGATCGCGGCGCGGAGGAATATCGCTTTCTTCCCTTTATCAGCGTGAAAAAAAGGTGAGAAACGTCGAGAAACGCGGAAAAGCGGCAGGATGTTTAACGATACAAGTAAGCCAAGCGATCGAAAACAGATATACTTTCTCATCTCATTGTTGGAAACGCGTGGAAAGCGTTTCGAGGATCTCACTGGGTCAGCCGTTTTCGGATTTACGCGGCTCCTCCGCTCTAGGGAGCGTTGGAAAACTTTCGCGGGAAACGAGAGATTTTATTATAGAGGGAATAGGGGAACGAGATTAGAAAGCTATTTGAGAATATCGCGCGAAGAGAGATAGACGAGGATTATTGAATGTTCGGATAAATGAAGAATTGTTATTTATCACTTATGGTTGAAATGGAATAAAGAATTTTTGGACGAACAAATTCGATATTATAATGGAAATTTTTTGAGGAACGATTCAGAGAAAGAAATATTGCATTTACTTTTGTGCAAAGATTAATAGGAATGTTAAGATTCATTAATACTTGTTAATATTGATAAGACATTTATCGATTAATAAATAAAAATAAATATTAAGAACATTTATTTTTTTTTTTTTTTGTAAAGAAAGGTGGATAAGAAAATGAAGAATTATAAGGAGGATTTTTTTGAAAGATGTTATAATCGAAGTCTCGTCTTCAAATTGATAAATGATAAATTTAAACAATTCTGGCAACTGTATTATTAACGTATTGTCAGTCTTAGTGATTATACAATTTTATGAATAAAATGAACTTCCCTTTTAACATTGCTAGCTATCAAAGAAAATTTAAAAATATTTCTCAATGTGTTTTCGTGAATATTCCTGTCTAAATTTTATGAAATTTCAAGATTTATAGTATTTATGATCGTTTCCTCAATAATTTCAATTAATTGTCACGTTTTATGACAAGCTTTCCCAATATTTATGAACAGATATAAAATTTTTATTAATTTTTGGTGAAAACTGAATGTTTTTTCGTTTTATTTCCTTATTTCATTTCCATCAAATATGTATTATAATGTGCTACAAAATAGCATGAAATAAAATTCTCGTGTTACAGTTTAAAATATCAAATAAAATGAAGTCGTTAGAGTTCCACGATATGTTGTTGTATAATTATTTATATTTAGCTTTGTTGTTGGTGTACGTTAAACGTAAACTCAATTGCATCAGTCAATCACATTATTACATGTTGAATGCAGAGCATCGTACAACAAATATTATATACCGTACTGTACGATTCCTGCCAGCGAATTCTGTTGTGTGAATTTTAGTGGATAGAACAATGGAAGCATCTATCTTATAGTCCAAATTTATTACCATGAGATTTTCGTGTGTTTGCTCGGATGAAAATAAATATGGAAATCATTTCCACGCGAATGACGATGTAAAAACTGTGATGTTAAAAATGATGTGAGAAACATTACCGAGTAAAATGCTCGTGGAAACTGTTGCAAGTGCCGAACATCGAATTTTTCATAGCGAAGAGCGACGCTACCTGAATTTAATCCAAATTCGTGAAAAGAACAAGTCGAAGAATCCTTGCAGAAAAAAAAACTGCAAGCGTCAAACATCGAGGTTTTCTCTACATCAAAATATGTATCTTTTCAACAATCTAGAAACAAATGAGATTAGCGTTCGAACACTTGCAGTATTCGAGAAAATTTCAACAAACAGCGGATTAAATTCTTCCCCGCAGCAAAGAGGCGGTTATTTTCTACAAATAAAACTATGATGCAAAATGTAAGAAAGAAAATTCTCAGATCAATTTTGTAAACAACTCGATGCTGCAAAATTATAGCAAAACAAATTTTTTAAAATCACTCGAACTCTTTGAACCTCTCCTGAAGAAAGCCTTTAACGCCTAGCACTCAAGGTATTTTCTACTAAATTTATACCAACGGTAAAGAAATATTTTCATGCGTCAGAGATTCTTCTAACTAGGATTTTTTTCACGGACGGAGACGTGTTCAGAGGAGTGGACAATTTCAGGTGTCGGCGGGGATAGTGAAACATTCATAAGAAGCTTGTAAGCGCGTAAAAAGTTTCATTACTCTTCGCGAGAGTCGTAGGAACGCGCCCTGCGGACGATTCCGTTGCATAACTCACGTTTGTGACTTTGGCCGGGAAATTTTGTTTCTCAGAATACGTACAGGATAGCAAGGAGATAACTGTTTCGTACTGCATCTTCCGTGTTTGAAGTTCCTGGAACTTTTTCCACGGTACCGGGGAAAAGGACACGTATCATAAATCAAACGAGAAATTCTGAGCGACTGATCTCGTCAGAATTACGCGTCGCGATGTTGCAATCTTGGAAAACGTCGTACGATAATTCCTTGCAGTAAAGGAATTTCAATTTTTTTTTTTTACCTAGTTGAGTTTCATTTTTATCGAGTTTATTGAGATTTTAATTTCATCAAGGTACGGCTGTCATGACTGTATTGGAAAAATTTGGAATACACGTGTATAAAAATTGCAAGGTAATATATAGAATAGAAAATTAATCACCATGTATATTTGAAGTTTATATAGAAATTATAAAATTGACTACAATATGCATTTAATAAAAATTTATCATATAGTACGAATGACTGTGTTAAGCATATGAGAAGTTAAAGAAATGGTTCCTTGGAATTGTGGCTGTTTAAATAAGTTTTGCGTAATTTGTGTGAAATATATACATCCATAGATTTTTGTTTCTAGCTCGACCAATTGCTGTTTTACAATACTAATAAAATCCCAAAAATTTTGTGTACATAACGTAATACGTTCACAAAGAGTTGTTATAAATGTTTGAATACTGTAGCGAGTAACTGTATGTTTCCATGAAACAAATCAACATTATCCGCATAAAGAGGAAATTATTTAAATTTCAAATTTTATTTAAATTTTATTGTAGATTTTCCATCTACTTTAATATTAATGGCAAGGAAAATAATTTATATGAAATCTATAGTAATTAGTTCAGCTATACTCTTCACTGTACTGTAATAATTAATTTCCTAATAGAAGCTACGTAATCATAACAAATTTAGTAATAAATTATGGCATCACAATTATATGTTACAAATATATGTTAATATATTAAATGTAATAAGCTATCTTAAATATATAACATGTACTAAAAACGTACTGGAATCGTATAATTAATGATTGATTTGTTTCAAACCGACATAATCATTACTAAACTGCGAACGTCTACGCGTTAAATTAAACTCGTGGGATTTTTCTAATTGGAGATTAAAAACCGACAAAAAAGAAATATTCTAGTATATACTTCAACGTCAATGAAAAACGATTCACGCACTCTCGAGATCTATAGTGACCGGTATGATGATGCTTCTCACTGCATTAGACAACGTGGAAGCGTCGAAACGCGAATACATACTTACGACGCGCGAGAGAATATCAGGCTGGCGCGTATATTTAAAAATTCCTGGAAAAACCTACCCCCACCCTCCCCTGTTCTATTCACCGCCGCGGAATTTATATCGGCTCTTTTGTCGCGCGTACGCCATAAAAGACAATCAATTTCGAAAATTGGATTTCATTAAAATTCAATACCATCGATATACGCCCACGGGTATTTTAACGCGAGACTGACGTTAATATCCGAGTCGCTCGACGGGAGCTTCAAATTCGACTATGAAAATCAAGTGAATTTTCGAAACAACGTCTCCGGCATCGATTTACCATCATCCGTGATCATTCGTGAATCACTGTACTTGGAGATCTCGACGCTCTTGTCAAGATTTCATAGCGCGAGGAAAAACTTTTGTCGCGCGAACACACGATCGTATTTATATATAAAAAGTTATGTCGCGGGAGTTGCTCCAAGAAGTTCCATTAAAGAAGACACGATAGAAATTCCTATCGGCGGCGCATAAAGATGCGAGATGGCAGGCAAAGGAATTCAGAATGCTCGTGGAAATTATTCCACGTTGAAAAATAGTGAAACTTTCATTCAAAACGAAATATCTCGCCAAACACCCGGCGAACGAGATTTCGTGACACTAGTCTTGGTTCATCCTGTATATCATCCTTCTCCCCTACCCTTACTGTCTTCTGTATGAGAAATAAATCTGCGTTCCAGATGCATCCGCGTGCGGACAACCTATCCGGGGGAAAAGTTTTCCATCCTACTTTTCTCTCTTGAGAAGCCTACTCGTTGAAGATCTACCGCATCTCGCGATGGTTTCGAACCAAGCAAATATATTTTATTTAACTATAACCTACGAATTTCTTGGCTATTTCAACGAAAGGTGAAAGTTTTGATCGCTTTGCATCGCGTGTCTCACGTATGGATACTCATGAAAAACTTTTCGTTCTATGTAGCAACGAATATTTAGTCGAGTCAGTATCGGTAGAGAGATGTTAAAAGTCGATATTGTAATAACTGGATATTTTTAGTAAGGATTGGCAACATTTGTTATGAATGAACGTTATAATGGCGACAGTGATTATTTCACGTGAAAATCCACGTAATGGCGCGTAACTGCAGATCTTTAGCCTGAGCTTTAAAAATGACGTGACGCCGCAATAACGTTGTCAGTTACTAAATATTGGTAAGCGATACGACGCCGCAATAACGTCGTGGATCGCTAAACGCTGAAGATCACACGATACCAACGACGATGTAGTGTTTACAACGGGTCGATAGGAAGAAAAATAGCGGAGAACTCTGGCAAGTCCATCAGTGAAATGGTTCGGCCGGTCGCGTCTGACCATGCACGGTGTCGTTCTACTTCCAGAATTCGAGCTCACTAGAATTCGTTCAACGGGTCGAGATTTAAACGGAATATTCACGTACGTGTTACAAGCATAGAGGCAGTATTCCAAAATTTATTAATAGATCGAATATTAGAGAATTTGAATAAGTACACATCCACGCTATTCGCGTAATTTTTCAAAGAATTACGATTACGTTTCGTTTGAATAATCAATGCGAATATTTACAGCTGATGCCTCGACACGTTAAACGAACTATTCCAATTCTATTCTATTCTATTCTAATTCTACCCTATTCTAGAACTAGAATTCAAATTTTTTTTAATACGAATATTGTCTTATCACAACTTATTTTCGTGATAATTATATTTATAATAAATACAATAATATATCGTTTTAGAGCGTGAAGCTTCTATTTTGACAGTCGTGAGTTCATTTGTTTTTTCTTTTCCTGAAGATGATTTTACGTCATTGTAGCGGATGGAAAAGTGAGAATATTTTTTTTTCAAAAATTGTAAAAATTCAAACGCGTCACGTGCAAAGACATTAAAAATTTCTTTTTTAACTACATCCACCATCCATTTCGACGTCTCTCCCTTACAATTTCTTGTACAATTTTTTTTACCCTTCGCTTTTTAAAATGAGATCAAGTGAAACTATATATGTATGATGTTTCACAAAGTTACATTATCTCTTCACTGTACACGTTACCCTCCAAATTGTTAGACCAATGATTTTATTATTAATTGTACGACCATCTGTGCAATAGTCTAGCACGAATTAAAAACTCGAGAGAAAGGGAAATAACGGGAATAACTCTAAACGATCAACCGGTCGCGTCCGATCATGCACGATGGTCGTTCTACTTCGCGTACGCGTGTCACTGGAATTCGTGATAATCCATAGCGTAACGAGAGGATCCAACGTTCTATAAAAATCCCTCCGTTCGAAACGGCCTTTGCCATTTTCACTTTTAAGAGAGCTAGCCAGGCCAGTAGTCAAAGTCGATTAAGTTTTCGCGCGGCCCGGTTCTCTCCTGCTTCTGCTGTTTCATTTCTCTCTCCGCGTGTACGTATGTATGTTTGTGTGTGTGAGTGCGAGAAAGCAAAAAAAGAGAGAGAGAGAGAGAGAAAGAAAGAAAATTCCCTGACAACGGCCGTTCGTTCGATAAAAGTAAACGTTACGTGTAAGCTGAAATTGACTTCGCGGCTTCGTGTGAGACGTGCCGGTAATTAGTTCCGCCGAGTCTAACGTTGAGCCGAGTTCGGCGAGAGAAAGGGGCCGAAAAAGAGGGGACGAGAAGAAAGAAGAAGAGAAAAAAAGGAGAGAGAGAGAGAGAAGATGAGGTCGCGACTTGATGTACACATTCGCGCGGTCGAGGCGGAGTTTTAAATGAGATTCAGCGCGAAAAGAAAACGAGAGATTGTAGGTTTCGCGATCGAACCGTGGCCGCCGCGAACGAAATTCGAAAAAAAAAAAGAGAAAGCGAGCTTCTCCTTTTTCTTCTTCTTCTTCTTCTTTCGTTTTTTCACCGTTGGGGTTTATCCTCGTCCCTCGTGGTCTTTCATTGTCGCTGCCGACCCTCCTTCGATGCCTACACGCACAAACAAAAGAGGAGCGTTCCGGGGAAATACAAATATCTGGCGTAGCAGTAATTAAAAGGAATCCAAGGTACGAATGCGCTCTCGCTGGTCGTCCGTGTTCGTTCCACCGATGGTACATCATTTCCTTGCCCGTTTGTCGAGCTTGCAATTGACCTATCTTCCATCCCTTCATTTCTTCCCTCCGTGCAGCCCTTCCCCTTTCACCACCCACCTCCCATTTTTTTTTCTTTCTTTTTTTTCGTTCTTTTTTTTTTGTTTTAATGACTAGAAACGAAAGAAGAACTCGTCAGAAATCGGAGACGTTCGCGAGGACAAGCGGAAAAAATAAGGGTGAAACGTGTGCCTCTTCTTTTATCTTTCTCGCGTATACACACGCGCGCGCACGTATACTTCTTCGCAATGAAATGAGACGAAACGAAGAATTACTTTCGACGGGGATCGTATCGATTTTCTTCGCACCGATTCCTTTCATCTTCGCGTGTTTTTTCTTTTTTTCTTTTTGTTTCTTCGTTTGATTTCTCGACTGGGGAATATCTTTCTGGCCGTGTTCTAAAGTGTATGTATTTGGAATAGATCATTGTCATTATCATGAATCAGATGTTTAATGAACATGTTCTCCAATTTGTGCAAGATTTGTAAGTCAATCGTTTTATAAGCCTCTCTCGAGTGAGTATAATGAACGAAGAAAAATGTTCACATACGCAACGCTCGGAATAAAATAACATATCAATTAATTAAAATTAAACGTACTGACATACTAGTCAAGTAGAATTGTGCAATGTAACGTTACTTGGGATAAGATAAAAAATGGCAATTTGAAAGACAACCTTTCTCTCCTAATTTTACTTTATCTTTATCAATCGAAAATTGGTGATTTTGAAGACAACTTTATCTAATGCGACATTCAAGTAAATCACATTCAAATAATTTCTTATTTTAGTCAATTCGAATGATCTACCAGGAATTATTCGAATAAAGTATCTGAGAAATGACCGTCTTGTTGGTTAATTTATTTGAATAAGCAAATGATCTTTCTCTCTCTCTCTCCCTCTCTCTTTCTCTCGTCAATTACAACAACTTCTCATTTCATTTCGTATCTCGTAGTTTATAGTCTCGTAAGCTTCCCCTATTCTGTTTCAAATAAAACGTGTCAAAGGCTCACACTTTTCCCCCTCCCCCCTTTTCTTTTTATTTCCCCTTTTCCCCAACCTGGGAAGAATACTCGATTGAGAAACGTGTTCCTCCCAGTTATTCACCCATACCGTACACTGGCTCAAATATTTGTTTCGTTCTCTCGCCGGCCGGCATTAACTTCTCGAAAATGAAAAATAAATACACATCCATCACGAGGCAACGATATTCAACGATGGGATTCTACGACTGACCTTTTCCTCTCCCCCTTTTCGCCGACACTTGTCCATCCTGTCGCGTTATATCCCGCGGAATTCAATTTCATCCCTCGCGAAACTCGACTCCGACTGTCAGATAAACGCAATCAAATTCCGTTGAAAAAATATTACTGGCTGGATATAGATTCCGAGAAGGGGATTAATCCGGGCGCTTTCGTAGCGATTTCCGGTGGACGATCTAAAGTACACACGCGAGGCGTGGTTAACAGAACCAGGAGAATGAAATCGTTCGTCTGATTAAGACAAAGGTGCACAGGCCTTGGAGTGGACTGGGGCTGTAATGGTGTGTTTAACGAATGCTCGTTTACCTCGCCATTTCGATTGGATCCGTTTGGCTCGGTATACGTATCGTTCGTTACAGCTAAACCAATGGCAGTGCGGTGAATTTAAATTAATCAAGTGAAATAGAACGCTAATTATTAGATTGTCGAGAGCAACGTAAGTAAAGCGAGTAAAGCAAGTAATTGGCGCGACGAATTCCAATGTGAAACTCGTGGAATTTATGTATGCTGAATTTAAACTCGGTTATTTCACTTCGAATGTTACTATTCGTACAATGAAACTTGAAGTTCAGTTCGCTTCCGGTGAATTAAAATATAACTTTGTCAAATTTAAGGTTGAATCTATTCGTTTAAATCTGAATATATGTGTGTGTGTGAATATATATATATATATATATATATATATATGTGTATGTATATAAATCAAAATATATGTAAATATAAATTTAATTTCAAGCGCAACTTAAATTTCCCGGAATAAATTGAAATTCAAGCATTTGTCACGTAACAGAAAGATCAGACAAACTGAACAAAATTTAAAAAAAAATTAATTATCTATACAAATTATTATGTAGAAAACAGCGATAAAGTTAAAATTATGATCGTTTCTGTAGACCGTAAATCACCACTCTGTCTTCATTTTCATTAATTGTTCGGTGAACAATCGCGCCGCGAGAGTAATCGCATGATTGTGTAATTTCCGATCTTTCCTCTGACGTTCGAAATTCGGTGGTCGATCAATTTTTTTTCCCTCGTTCCCAAAGAGCGCAATGAAATATCGTTTCGCGGGTATTTTCGCGAAAGCAACGCGATAAACTGCCGTTACGAAATTATCAATCAGCCGTGTTCGAATAAATCGGGCCTGTGCCAGCCTCTCTCTCTCTGTCCTGCGCGCACGGTTGAAAAAAATTATGGATCACCGCGGAAATTGTACAAAAATAAAAACCAAAAAGAAAAAAAAAAGAGAAAAGAGTAACAACGTTTGACGAGTAAATCGTTGAGCAACAGTTTACAGAATTACACACAGTGATTGAGTGGAAATGTTGTTCGATAGAACGCTCGAGCCATGGACGTTGCGTTAAATTCCGCGTATTAAATTTCTCTCAGGGGGAACGCGATAAAATGTCCGTCGAGCGAACGAAGTGTTTTCGGCAAGGCAACGCGATAAACCACCGCCGCAAAATTACCAATCAGCTCCGGGCGAATGGAACTGCGCGCCTCCCGCGCACGAAAATTACAGATCGCCCGGGACGGCTGGTGAAAGAAGAAAATCGGCCAGAAGAATGGCGGGCGTCCATTCTTCGCGGGGATTATTTTCCACAGAGAGAGAGAGAATCGATCTCTCCTCTCTCTTTTCAACCGTATCCATAATCCATCGGAGCTCGCCGCGATGCGCGCAGCAAGGAGAATCTTCTCTCAACGAAATACGCGAAGATCCTTCGGACGTGACGCGAGCTTTCCTGAATGTTCCGAGCGATTCACGCGCTCGAATCTCTCGACAAAATGCATGAATTTTGGTATTCGTCAGCTTTCGTGCGAAATTAACGTTAATTACAGTGATACGTGCGAGTTATGTTAATCACTGGAGTTCTATTACATTTCAATTATGACACACTCCGTGTGTATTGAGTGCGTTATTAACGATTTTTAGTAATTTCATACTTTTGTAATTATACACATTTATTACTTACGAGATTCCAAAAGTTCGTAGTTATTAGAAGTAATGTTTATTATCATTCGGATTATGAATCGTCGTGCAATTTTGTATTTTCATAGACGCGACTAAAGGTGTAGAAAAATAAAAAAGAAAATTTCGATTCAATCGTTAGATCTTATGATGAATACTATGTTTCAAACACTACGTTTCTTTATTATTTACTAATTTCAAAAATTAATTTTATCAATTTTATTATTAACGTATTAATTAAAGAAACAGAATCTAAGCGATCGATCATTAAATATAATAAATATAAAATTCATTGAATTTAAGAAATATAAAATTCGAGATTTTTATATTAATGATATAGTGGCTCCGGACGATTGAAGTTATTGAATTGGATTCTCTCTTGAATGCAAAACTCAGACACCGACACGGCAAAAGCCGTGGTCAAAAGTTTTTGAACTATTTATTCTTTATTAAAGCAAACATCTTCGAGGAAACCTGCAAGATCTAGACTCTTGCTGACGATCGTATTCTTAATAAAAGTTTTAACAAAAACCGTAATAAGAAGCTGTCGTATTTTTTTTTCAATAATAAAAACTTTCCAACTTTTGAAAAATAATGCTAATCAAATACTTCGACTCGTCAGGCTTTTGATGCATTTTACTTTTCCCTTCTAATCGAAATTTTTCGCGTAAGTAGGAAGCTGTCTGTTCATATTAACGCAGCCTTTTGAAAACTTTTATTAATGATACGAGAGAAACTTTTACTTCGTAAGATTGAAGTTCCGAGTTTCATAAAAAATTCACCGATATTCGATGATCATCTCCATCTTGATACATAATCCATCTTTACCGATACGCTATGCCTACTTTAAAGTTTAATCTGTCAAAGGCCAACGTTACGTTAACATTGGCAATTCTTTTCGGCCTTTTATTATATCATCAGATCTTATTCTTTCAAAGGTCGGAGCTACGAACGAGAAAATTTCAAAGATTCGTCGTTTCAAATATTTTTTTTGGTCACTATGCTCCAAGTCTAAAGAAACCGATAAACCGTTGCCCGATGGACCAAAAAAAAAAAAAAAAAAAACCCGAATAATTTTACACGCTTGTAAGATCGACCAAATTTCATATTGGAATTCTAAAATCAAGGGAATGAAAAAAAAAAAACAAGAAAACGACCCATTTTCAGCCACTCTCTTCCATCCCATTGAACCTATCTTCCGTCTCCCGCTGCTCTTCACAATCACCTATTTGAAGAAAATACACACGCAAACACACAAATCACAACACGTTACGAAATAATACGAAACGTACGTGTGTCCCTTGCGGAATCCGAGGGAATCCGAAGGGAAAGTCACGTACTCGTGGAATATTCTAGCGCGTCGTTTCGAGGCAAGTTTCGTGTGCCATTAGGACAGGCCAAGATTCTTGCATGATGGTGTACGGCAAGCGGAACGATCGGTAGCTCGTCCCAAACGAGGTGTATAACCAAACCGACACCCTCGATTCCAGCACGAAGTAGTTTAACGAGAACCAACCTCCGTTTAATTAATCCGAGAAATTGGATTAACGACACCGCCGGCGCGGCCACTTTAGTCGAACCTGCCGGTCCAGGTGAACACGATCCGGCAGAACAGTTCGGCCGGTTATCGGGCGAAAGATAATAAAAATCTTCCTTTATCGAACGATGAGGAAAGTTCGCCCTGGTGACCGGCTACTTTCGGAAAAACTTCCTCTCTATACGAGCACAGCCACGCAAGCGACGTGACCAATCGTGTATACACACACATATATACACACCGTGTAGATCGCGCGACTGTAACAAGTTCTTATCTTTCTTTTATAAGAGAATGTGTCTGGAGGAGAATATGAATGCGAAGGTTCGAGACGGAGTATGTCACGTTGACGCTGATGCTCTTTTTGTAACAACGTATGCGTTGCACTTTCTTTTTTTTCTTCTTTTTTTTAGACGACAACATTCTTCTTTTTTATGTGTTATTACATTATTGTCGAAGAGCAATTGGAAACAATATGCTGGAAAAATAACTAATTTTGATTTCGCACTGCAAGAAAAGTTCCACCAAAATAGAAGAGCATATAATAACTCGAAATGTGTGTATTTTATTTTTTTCAAATAGGAACGTTCTTGTACCGAGTCCTTTTGTATTATAATTTGAAAGTAATATGATGGAAAAATAACCAGTTCAAATTATACTTCAATTTTGATTTTCTACTGCGACATATTTTGTAGTTGCATTATTTTCTTAACGAGGACATTCTTCTTCTTTATATATGTACCTCGAGTTTTCTTGTTACAGCATAATCTGATGGAAGAATAACTAGTTTAAACGATATTTTAATTTTGACTTTATAATACAAGGGAAGAGAAAAATAAAAAAAGTAGAATGTAATAACGTATGCCTATTTTTGCAGTTGCATTATTTTCTTTTAAGTGGGAACATTCTTTTTTTTCCGTATACACTGAGTTTAAAAGATACTGCAATTTTAATTCTGTTGAAAAAGATAAAAGATAAAAATTGAAATATTTGTTGAATTCCATGAAATGTATTTTTTAAAATTTTCATCGTAATACTAAAATACTCTTTTACATAGAGTGACGAGGAGATTTGATGTATGCACAAAAAGGAAGAAAGATATCCGATTGAAAAAGTAATACAATTGTGCATACATTATTAAAACTTGGGCAAAAAAAAGTTCGCGTGAATATGTAATCCATATGTAATTGAATCATTCATTTTCTTCCTCCAACACGTTTCTCTCCAATTTCAACGGCAAAATAATATTGCTTGTTATTGTCGCCTGAATTATCCTGCGTGGTACCAATCATATATCTAAGTTTAAGCCTTCGAATGTTTAATCCGTGCTAGAGTACTTTACAGATAATCCGACACACTTAAAATAATTAATTCCTTTGTTAGACATTCGAAAAGAACAATATATTGCAATATATTGAATAAATGTATCAAATAACGAATGCATTCCTAATTTGTCACAAGTTGTACTTCCCTTAGTTGCCCGATACTCTCAGATGTTCGATGATTCTCGTGAACGTTCAAGGGAGCGTTCAAATTGATCTCGGAGAATCAAGTTCCACGTGCAAATAAAAATTCCATCAATTCGATCAAATAGACATTCCATTTCGTATAGAGAAAAGTGAAAAGTCAAGAAGCAAGATTGTAGTTCGAGATCGTCGAGAAACAAAAAAAAAAAAAAAAAAAAAGAAAAAAGAAAAAAAAAACCTCCGGAACAATTATCGCGAATTACTTTTTGTTACAAGATTATCACCAAAAGTACCTCGAATGATCGACAGGTTCAATGAGGTAGAGAATTTCCCCGCGAATTACGTCCTCCCGTTAAGTGACTTTTAACGCTCAAAGCCACGCTTTTAATATCCTCTTTGTCCCTTTTTGGCGGATTTGATGCCCACAGCCACACGGCTGTGTATCGAACTAACCCCCGTGGCTAATCGTCTGCGCGGCGGTCAGCGCCAGACGCTGAATCGGCTGGATTTTCCCCTTTTACCGCCGTGCTGTTGCGTGTACGCGGAAAGAAAGGAAAAAAAAGAAAAAAGAAAAAGAAAAAGAAAAAGAAAAAAATGTAGGTCGCCATATTTCCGGCAACTCTGCTGCCAGATTCATCGACCGTCACGTCGCGGATGTATACGTCGGTATATTTCAGAAAAACAATCGTGACACCATCGCCCAACGAGACTACGCGTCTTTTCGTTTTATTCTTTGATTACATACCAGTGTTGCCCGGCCGTTGAAACGATGGTACTTGGCTGCGACTGGTTTCTCGATTCACATGCATGCGGATCTTGGTTTGCTGACCTGGGATGACTTCGCTATTCTCGAAAACGTCTGAAATGAAAGCAGTTTCAACGAGATTTGATTAGAAACTATTCGCTGATTGTTAAACGTGTATATTGCGTGATCATTGATGTAATTATCGACGATTATTATAATGATAATTCACCATTAATGATATTAGTGATAATTATATATCGTAGGATAATAACAATAGTAATAGTAATATTATTAACCCTTGGAGTGTTCAAATTGACCGAAATTGTTTAACATGAGAATTTTCTAATACAGTATCTTTCTTGAACTGTTTATTTTAACAAGTAAATTGGTTGTTTCAAGCAGCTCAGATTATCTGTACGATACTCAGGAACCAAAGGGTTATTAACCATTGTCGATAACTATTATACAAATGAAATTTCTGTCATTGCCAGACTGCAAATTTTCATCCATTTATTGCAAAATTCGCAGCTACAAATATATTGTGTAAAATATAGAGTTCTATTAAACAGTTATATAGTTGTATATAGTTGAATCTGTATTTAATTCTCTGCTAAGACACGTACAGTATCGTATCAATATTTCAGAAGATTGTCCGCAACGATGTTTACGAAATCTTAACGCAGGAAAGCAGGAGCACGCCTCGAATGTTTCTTCGTTAACGATTCCCTCCCTTATTTACTCCTTTTCGAAATTCGTACGACGTACAACGACGAAAACATGATTCCTCGTTGTCCATTTCGTCCGCGAAACAATATGAATCAACGACGTCCGATGCTGAAATGATTCACGGTCTTACCTTTCGATATAATTACGAACTGTAACGAGCTGCGATAACGTCCCCACCACCTCTGAAAATTGGCCACGAACTTTCTCAATAACGTCCAATATCTAATTGCAATTATAAAACGCTTGTAACTTTCGATAGAAATATGCGTAAAAATCCGCCGTCGTAGGCGTGCCATTCCCTTCGTCAACGAAACAAGATTTTCACTTACGATCGCGACGTAAAACCATTATCGCCTTTTGAAAAACCCCTGATGAAATTGTTCATTTTTTGATCGTAATTCAGATTCCGCTTCTATCCGATATCATTGTGCGAAACACAGTGATTGTTCCTTGGTTCTCCTCTATCGAACGACGCGTGAAACGTTAAGTCAGGAAGAACGTCCGTTCGTTCGTAATAATATAAACAAAGCGAATGGAACGCCCGGCATCTTATTGACAATAACACCGTGGCGCGGACGTATTTCCGACCGTATTTAGAGGGTTCCGAACGTCAACTAGGCTGAAGAAGAATAAGAAGAAGAGGAAGAAATAGAGGAGGGAGTAACCTTCCCCCCCCCCTCCTAGGATCCGGAGTCACAAACACGCGTTACAATACCGTGATTTCCGGGGACGAAACCTACTTCCAGTTTAACACGATTGCGCAAAATCAATTACCACGAGCTCCCCATAATATACGAGCAAAGTTCCCAGGCCAAAAGTGTTCACCCGCCCGGCATCTCTCCGCCAAACTTGTCTCTCTCATCCCTCTCTCTCTCTACCCGGCAATTCTACCCTGCCCTCGCTCTCCCCCTCCCTCCCGAGCCCCGCTATTCACCCGTTTAACTCACGAAATTATAGCGGTTCAGCTGCGAATTCGGGCCGCGTTCAAACCCGCCGCGAAACAACCCTGGAAATGGCTGTCGCGTAAATGTGCACGAATAATCTGTAACTCCAGCCGGGTCGTGTGTGTGTGTCTCTCCCTCTCTTTCATCCCTCTCTCTGTCCCACCCCCTCCCCACTCCTGCCTGCTCGTCTGTCGTTATCGTTCAACGCCACAGTCGTCGTTCCACGTACGCGAACAGCCAGCGTCTCTTTATCAGGCGGCCGATTGCACGTGAAAGCAGCGGGCAAAGTCGCTCGCAGACCGTTTGAAAAACCTTCAGATCGTTCTCGCGTGTTTCCTTTTACACGGGTTTCTTCCCTTTCTTCAATTTTCAACGTTGGCTGGCTCTTGTCTCGTCGCCTGTTAAATTCAGCAGCGTGCTCGATAAGAGATTAGAGGCTGATTGATTCGGGGCGGGAGTTGAGAGATAGAAAAAAAAAGGACGAGGGTGCTAGGAAGTTGGAAAGACTCACGCTCTATCTGGTATTGCGTCACTCACGCTATTTTGTCGTATGACGTTTAACCTGATAATTAATAGCGAAGGTGATACTGAAGGACGCTGCGATGTATGTGTCTTTTGGTTCAGGGGATCCTCGAACGTTGGACGATTTTTATTTTTCTGCTCGCAACGTTCGAATGTTGCAATTATATTGGCATATTTAATGATGATCATGATACATTTTGTCTTGTAATGAATAAAAATTTCGTACTGCGATGTTCGTTTTTATATTTTTCAATTTTATACTTTTATGAAAACAACTGAAAAAAATGGCACTTAGAAAATTGTTTTTACACGTTAGATACACGTAATAGGAAGTATTATGGCTTGAACATTTTACGTATTTTTACATGTATGCATATTTATGCGATTAAATCTTCCATGAATGTATAAAAATCCGCAGTCTAATTATATTACAATTTGATGCCGTATTTAAGATATATGTAAAAAAGTTGAATAATTAAGTAAATTATTATATGTTGCACTAAAGTATCATATATTTCATTAATTAATAGTAATTATCAATATGAATCATTTGTCATTATTACATTATACTATATTATATTATTATTACAAGTTATTGATACTGAAACTGGTTAAAAAATTTTATCAAAAACTCGACCACTTCATCTGCAACGATTTAACGCACCAGCAGCGTGAAATTATTAACGCAAACTCTGTTGAACACCATGTGATAGTGAATAGATTCGAATAAGGACGAAGATAAATATCCATGTAAAGGTGAAAAATAGAATTTTCATGAGTGAATGGAAAACTCGTGCGAGGGGAGTGTATGAGAGTCGTAGGGATGAAATTATTCATTTCCCTCGTGCCTGTCCTATTCTAAAATTATTAACGCGAAAAAGAGACCGCGGCAGTTTAATTTGATAAAGACAACAATCCCGCAACGTTTGAAAAAAAGAGAAGGGAAAAAGAAAAGCTGAATTTTCAGCAGATGGACGGAACGAAAGAACGAAACTGAATTCTAATTCCGTAATGAAAATTCAGGGCCACGTGTTTTCATTTCTGCCATGAATTTTAAATGAGTTCGACGTGCGTGGAGATTATATATACATATATATGATAACGAACAAAGTTTACGGAAAACGTCGAATTACAATTGCTATCGGTTTTCAAGAAATACTGGCGGATTTTTGTCACGAAGCTGATCTCTCGCATGAGGAAGCTTACTCTAATACAGATCTCGCGATAAATCAGTGCCGAGTAGAAATACGTATATGTGCATAGTAGCATTCGTGATTTAGTACGATACTAAATTAAAGCATTAAGTAGCTGAGTCAAAACAGCGTTGTACATGTTTTTCAGTTGTATCGGATTAATCAATTTTTGTCCCGGTATTAATTGTTTGTTGTTAAATCTTTAAGTTTATCATTATTATAAAACACGAGATGAAATAGAAAATATAGCGCGATCAATGATCGAAATATATGTAAATATGTAACTGCATTAAGAGCATTGATTACCATTACTGTTATTATTAATTCATTAGTGATTTTCTCTTAATACATCAGACGACATAAAAAATCGGATTCACTGATTCTAGTAAGTCTTTTTGAGACAATGCCTATTGAACACGGTCTAAACATTGATAATGTGTATAACGAAACGCGACAGTATTGTGATAGATCAATACTGGAACAATTTCTTCATTTCTAGCAACAATATTTGAAATGAACGAAACAAATGAAAATAAGATAGGAAAATATCTCAAAGCCTAATACGTTCTCGCACGAAATATTTATCAAATTGCTATTTTAAAAACTTACTGCAATTTGTTTTTTAAAGTTACGCCCAATCTGAAACAAAATAAATTATTCACTGTTCGCTGTCTGAAAGGACATTTCACCCAATATTTTATTCCAAAAGAAACCGAATCTTTCGTCAATAAATCGCCGATTTTTACGATGCATCTTGTGCATGTCTTGCATTTTCAAATTTCGTACAAACACAGAGAAGTGCGCCAAATTTCTAAATTCATCTAGAAAATCAGAATCGCCTAACGCTGAACCATTCAAAGAATATTGTCGAATATTCCGAGTATCCGATTTTCCACGATCGCCGGAATAGAACAGAAACTATTCCGCGCGAACAGCTAGGTTTCCGTTGATTATCTGTTTTATGGTCGTCCCTGCGGTCAGTTTCGCCAAAACACTTCCTAATGACCAGTTCACTACTGCGGACGCTTCCGGGGATATCCTTCCTGTTTCAACTACTTTCGCGGACAATGTCCATTCCAGATCGATGGTGGGAAATAATCTGTCATCCGAGTTTCCATCGGAATCTGTTCCAGACGATCGACCACCTCTTCGCAATCGAGTACCTTCCGCGGACTGCGATTGCTCCTCTGTGTCCTCTGCCGGTCACTTTCCCCCAAAATATCGTTCCCAGACCACTACTCGTCGACGTTTCTACCCTTTTCTGGCTTGATCACGATCGTGGAACAACGTCAACCCTCGGGACACCGCTGCAAACAATCCATCACTCCTCCGATTTCTCTTCGAGAAAATAATTTTCTCGTGAGTAACGTACGTGCACTCCGTGAAATCGGGATTGAAATAGAACTCGAAGAGCAAGATTGGCGAAAATTGCCGAATTGAATCAGAATCGCTGGATAGTTTTTGACAAAGTAGAGACGCCTGAACTGAAATTTAATTGCAAGCTTTAGTAAGTTTTAGTGCTGAAGTTTACGTGTTTCTGAAACGGACTAGCTATTAATTAAAAATTTGTTTCCTGGTAGACTGAATGCAAGACAATATTTGCAACGTCTTTCAATTTAACGCAGAAAAGGAGAACCGAGATGGAAGAAAAACGCACGAATAAAGGACAGAAATTGAACGTTGAAAATTACGAATGGTCCTAAATCAATGGTCCGGAAAGACGTTAAGAAGGGAATATCTCAGTAGTACGAGAAAGGACGTCAACTATATAATGTAAGAATAAGATTCCAGAAATAAGAGAAAGAGGAAAAGCGAAAAAGAATCGCGACAATGGAAAAATGACTCAGGAACTTAAAAAAAAAAAAAAAAAAGAAGAAATAACCTAGAAGGACATCAAAAGAAGGAGAGAATCTTCTGCAATAGGTAAATCAAACACACCGGGGGGAGAAAAAAAAAGAGAGAGTTCCACGAGTGAAAAAGTAGCACAAGGACGAAAAGCCGGGGAGAATCTCAAATTCGCCACGCCCGAGTTGTGTAATTATCGGCAGGATCGACCGTCCAATTAGCAAGGTATACCAGAAACCTTTAAAACGAGCAGCTCAACAGATAGCTGAAGACCAGAGGGAAATGCAAGCAGCCTTATCGCGGCTTTTCGTGGCCATTCACTTGCCGGAGGATCCCAGAATGGACGACAATCGAGTGAGTGTTGGGAGCGATAAAATCTAGCAACGTCCAAATTTTCCGACGCGTGTCACGGGAAGCAAAGTTACGAGGTTCGAAAAGAGGGATGAAAAGATACGCTCGGTCACGTCTCGTGGTCTCTTTCTTTTTGAGAGAGCAACATGATCGCATTCACAGCGCGAATGAAAGAATAAGAACTGGCAATTCAGGTACTAAAAATGGCATGACTTATATTATATGGAGATTTTACGATTGTTAGTGGATAATCAACTGGTATGTAAATTTTCTACTGCTACGAATTGCCACTCTTTCTCCCAAAATCTAAATTTCCAATTTAATAAGGATTTCTTTTCTGGAATTGAGCAATTCCAATGTCGTAATAAAATTATATCTTAAACTGTTGATTTTTCAGCGTAAATGGTTTATATTTTTTTTTTTACAGAGTTGAATCGATTGGCATCTTAAAAATTGTTCAACTCCATTTAAAAGCACAAAATTGTAAACCTGTTAATTATATCTGCCTCGAAATGATTTAAGTATTAAGTCTAAAACATTTTCCCATACAACTATATAAATAATTCGAAAACGCTGTCTCGGGTCTTGTATTGTCTTACCCTTACTGTATTTAAGAAAATCGGAAAACGAAGAAACAGGACAATTTTAAAGCAAATGAATTTTTAATTCATTTCGATTACTAATTATTTAATATTCTACGAATAAACTTCGATACTTAGAAATTTATGCCAGAATTTCGATTTTCGTCCATCTTATCTTTCAAGAATCAATCAAATAAATCAGAAAACAGAAAAGCAGAAGAGTTTTGAAGCAAATAAATTTTTCAGTTACTACAAATGAACCCCGACGTTCGAAAATTCATGCCAGAATTACGATTTTCATCCGTTTTATCATTCGACCACCAAAAATTAATCAAATAAATCAAAAAACAGAAAAGCAAAAGAGTTTTGAAGCAAATAAATTTTTCAGTTACTACGAATGAACCCCGATGTTCGAAAATTCATGCCAGAATTTCGATTTTCGTCCGTTTTACTATTCGACCACCAAAAATCAAACAAATAAATCAGAAAACAGAAAAGCAAAAGAGTTTTGAAGCAAATAAATTTTTCAGTTACTACGAATAAACCCCGATGTTCGAAAATTCATGCCAGAATTTCGATTTTCGTCCGTTTTATCATTCGACCGGCTTATCACAACCATCCCTCTGGTCGCTTATACTTTGATAAAGCGACGCGTTCGCTTACTGTCATACCGAGAAGTATATCGTACAAAGTAAGTATATATATTTTTCAACGATAAGTAAAACTCTCGTCAATTTCCAGGGTCTGACCTGGCCGCGAAGTTTCCCATGCGTTATCGCCGCTGACCCTGTTCGACTTTTACCTCGGAACTTCTTTCTGACCCCCTGCTTACTTCCCAGCCTTGCATTACATGCCGCCTCATCGCATCGGTCTGTCACCACTTACCCTAACTTCTACTTCCTCTTTTTTTCTTCTTCTTCTATTTTTTTTCTTTTTTTTTTGTTTCCTCTCGCTGCCTCTCGCCTGCGTTCGAAACTCGAACGAGGTCGTACGAGGCCGTATTTTAATACGAGCTGAAACGTGTCTAGCAGATGTAAACGGATGGCGGACGTGCGCTGCAAGAACAACGCTTATAAAAACGAATTTCTAAACGGAAATTGTATATTTGTCGAGCTCTCAGCTACGATGGGAACAAATAGCAGGACGGGTTAGATGGGTCTGTTTGAGTTAGCAGGATGCCCGAGTTAACGATTTGCACTTGAAAACAGACTGTTTAACTCGTTATTAGTGGCCATGATCAACACACGCGTAATTGTGTGTTCGTATGCTTGTACTCAGTAACAAAGGCATTTACACTGATTCAGATCTTCTTTACCACACGTGTTTCGACAATATTCGCATCAGTGAGAATAGTAATTAGTAGTATCTGACTTTGTTTGCTTAAATATTGTAAATGAAAATATTTATTAAAATAAATATTGATTGATATGGTACGGTATGTTCTAATAATCTCTCAAACACGTGAGATAATAATTTGCGTTATCTTGCAAAAAATTTAGACATTAACATTAGAACTGAATCCAGTCGAGAATTTTTAAGTTAAACAAAAATGTGAAATAACATTCGAACATCCAATGATATCAGTTATGGATTAAGTAAACTTAATTATACGTCATCGCTGAAAAGAATTTTATATTCACTCACTGTGCGTACATTATTGACAGGAATAATTATTATTAATAACCACCGACTATTATCATTATCAAAAGAAAAATTCGATCAATATTTCAATAATATTAATACATTCGTGGTCACTGCCGTGAATTCACGTCATTTCGAAGTTTCTGATTGTCTGTTGATGCGAATTAATCTTCCTCTGTTACACGTTGCAATCTTAACCATCGCGTTAAACAGGTTTCGAGCGTATTGAAAATGAATTGTCGGACAAGCAAAGGGAGATTAAATCGAGATAATTTAATAATCTTTATTGAGTGAAAAAGCACTAGCTGCTAATGAGTTGATATCCTCAGTTGCAAGAATGAAGTAATGCACACGATATTGAGATATGATAATTACAACTGAGAGTATTAATGCATTTGCAATCAGTATTTCTCCATTTTGTAAAATAAAGATTATAAAATATAATTTTTACTCGGAGAAATAAAGTAATACGCACGTAGTGTTGAATCACGATAATTAACAAGCCTATATTATTCCATAATTTAATTTCATTACTTGTCGTACATTCTTATATTTGTTATTATAATTGTAAATTTCTGACGTTCCTTTTTTCTTGCTGGAATTAAAACAGACAATATTCTCTCACTATTTTGCAATTACATCGAGAACTAATGGTATCTCGTTATGCGCAACAAGTTTGATTACACTGTGCAAACTTCAAGATTGAATTTTAATATGTTGAAGCGTAGGTGACTCGAATAACCCTACTTTGCTGCATGATTAATACGTCTGATGGAAAATCGCACCCTTAACGCGGGAATAAAACGACGAGGCGAGGAATTTAAAAGAGACGACTTAGAATACAATTATTACTTGGAGAAGTTGGCAACGTTTAAGAAATTTCATTAAATGTGTTATTTCTCGAGTAAGTTTCGCCGATTCTTTTTTTCCACGGAAGTTTCTATCATTTGCAGAATAATGGCTACCTTCGAGTGAATTTCACTCACTCGAGTCTTTAGAATTTTCACTCACTCGTGTAATTAAGAGAATTTCTGTATGTAAAAATCAAGTAATAAACGCAGTGTCCCATTTACGTGGCGAATGAAACTGAGGATCAGGAATTGAACATTTTTAATATAGTTGAAAATGGGAGTCTTTGCGATATTAACACAGAATATTCGTCTTTCAGCTGCAAAATAAATATTAATTTATTAATATTCAAAGTTCAAAGGGATATTTATAGTTCTATATTTCACAGGCTCTCTCGTAAAAATGAGAATATTGAAAGAGAATGGCGAAAGAATTAAATGCCATCAGTTTGTACGATGACATGACGTTCAAGTGAATTTTCAATTCTTAGTTTAGTAGTTCGGCTTAATTGGCGAATAAAAATAAATTTAGCAATAAATTCAGAATCGATGTTTGTGAACGAGTATATTTCGATGTATATATTACTACTCCTAGGGTCAAAAATCACTTTCTACTAAAATAAATCCGTAATCTGTTTATTATTTTTTTATTAATTTGCACTGAACACTCTGACGGTCAACGCTTGAAAGAAATAATTTTCAAAACACAATGAAAGGATCATGCTTGAACTTAAATTTAATTTAAAATTAATAAAATTAGTTTTTTTCTTGTATTTGGATGTTTTATTAAAAAGAAAGAAGAAAAATAGGTTTGGAGAAACTTTTAGACCTATATCTTGCGTTTTACATGTTTTAATTAAAAAATATATGTTAAATATTATTTTACACGTATAACATGTATATAATAGTTGATGACTAATCGCTACTTTATAATTATGAGATGACGGATTTATTGTACAAAATGTTTAAATACCGATAAAAATTACGCAATGACCCTAATAGTAATGGGTTGAAACGAGTTGAATGAACTCCAGGTAATTCAAACAATCTTTCCTAACGATCAAATAATCTCTGTATCTTGCACCTTTAATTCCCCATACACCGGTGTTCGGTAAACAGATTAAACCTTCTAAGTGCAACACAACAACGCACGGCGCGAAAAACCTGTTTAAAAATGCATGGAAATGGAGAGACCCTTTCGAAATTAACAGCACGATTGTTTTTAATAGACTTTTGATTGCGACGTAACTCGTTCCGAAGGTTTGAAAAATTAAATGAAACGAAAGCCCGAGTTTTCCCAATTAAGATTTCCGGCTTGTTGTTAATTTCCAGTTTCGTTTTCACGCGCGCTGATTAAAACGAGCTTCGAGAACCTGATCGCCTGGTATTTTCCAACAGTGGTTGCATAGGTGAATAAATGGTGCAAAAATCAAAAATCAAAAATGTAAAATTTAGCGCAAGAAACTTTCCACCATGGTGCAATAAGTGATGGAAGTAATATTAGTATGACATTAATTGAATATATTTATTTGTTGCTAGAACTGTGACGTAAAATAATGTAATACATTTATAAAATATATATATATATATTTATGTATTTATATATATATATATTTAATATTAATATATATATAAAATTATATATATATAATTATATATATATTTATAAATTATATACATTTATAAAATATATATATATATATTTATGTATTTATACATATTAATTAATTTAATGATTTAATAAGTAATTGAGATCAGTTTATCTTTCTTTTTTTGTCACGCACCTTTGCACCCTTAAAAAAAAAAAAAAAAGGAGAAAATATTCCAAGTCGAAAGTGAACTAATTTAGAAATTATGAATTTTGTCCCGAACAAATTTGCACAACGCAAATGTTTCGGTTGGTGTCGACGTGTCCTTCATATTTCTTTAACAGAGATCCGCGAAATCCTGTTACGTATTCCACGATGCAGCGACGTTATCACCGTCAGCGGACAAAGTTCGTCCGATAAATCTGAATTTTTATTCAACAGCTCGTGAAACGCCCTTTATCTTCCATCGACTTCTCCCTTAATTTGTAATAAAAAGAGAGAGAGAGAGAGAGAGAAGAGGAAGGGTGGATCAGATCAGCCCGCCGAGTTTTTAAGGGTTTCCCCAAACTTTTTTTAACCTTCGCCTTAATTTCAACCTTTTAAATCCCAGTCATATATATATATATATATATATATATATATATACAATCGCTCGCAAAAGTCGACGTGGATTTTGTATGTTGCAATGATATAGCAAATTCGTCTGGAATTTAACTTCGTAGGTATTAACTGAACTTGGATGGTTATAATGTATATCTACATTAGATGTGGCTTGCGAAATTAATTTGAATATAGCAACTTTTTATAAATAATTAAGATTGTGACATAACACTCTATGAAGAATACATTGTATCGATGCTTTAAATATAATTTCAAGAATAGATTTCCTTTCCTTCATTTGTTTTTCATACGTGTATTTCTAATGTTGCTCTTAACCGTCTTGCCTTTACTTTACTTGATTATCATTCTTTAACCAGGATTCAGACGTTTCAGAGATTTCAACATTAGCTTCACTTTATCAAATGGAATGACGTACTTTTCGATTCATTAATAGCTCGACATTTTCTATAAGGAATAATTATTAACGTGAGAGATATTTGAACATCAATTTTACGCGCCGGATTTGTTCATACTTTTCGAAAACAATTGAAGAAAACGTTTGAGATGATGGTACATCCTATCTGCAATGAACGCTCGAACTCGTATTGTAATTACAAGTCGCGAAACTTGCAAACACACAAATGAATTAATACAAGTGAATACAAATTCGTTTCACCGATTTCGTTGCACACTTCGTGCACCTTCGTGAGAATATGCAGGCTTCTCTGCTCAGCCAACTGTGGCACATGTTGTCACATACATGTATATATATATATATATACAAGCGTATATCTGTATACAGAAACTTCAATCAGCGGAGGAAAAATTCCTGCGCGAGACCTTTTTAACGAGGCTGCTAGCTCGGTCGTGGCCCTGCCACGATAAAAATTATTAAATTAGAAACTCCAGCGCTCGACGCTTCGGTCAAAGAAATTACGTAATAATGGAAAAAAGGGGGGAGCGGAAAAATCCTTTTCAGGAGGGGGTTGTTTGGCCGTTCGCGAAAAAAACTCGCTCTCATTAAACGATATTAACGCGCAAGAACCAGCGACCAGCTATATCCTAGCTGGATTTCCTCCTCCCTTTGTCCCCCCTAATGTTCGCGCTACTTAGTCGCTTATCCTTTATTTACGCAGAACGACGAGATTACCGGAGGAATTTCGCGTGGATCGCCCTGAGCTTCGTATCGAACGAACTATAAGGGGGGATAGAACACACCGGTTGATCTCGAGAATATGAAACTTTCATGTTTCACGTTGGGAAAACGAACGATGACCGCGACTGTGTCTCTAACGTCGATATCGTATCGTTGATTTAAAAACGAACGAAGGGAACGGAAAGAAAGAAAAGGCTTACGAGCGACTGGCCACCAGATAGAACAAGATTGACAATAGCAAGGAGAATCGTTCTAACAGAATTTGTTGCTGAGAAAGATTTTCGCTCCGAGAGAAAGCGAATTCATCTTTGATAACCAATGGCATTGTACAACCCGTAGATTTATTTAAAAGAACATCGTGAAACATAGATTTATTAGAACAAACATCGAGGCACAGATCTATTAAAAAGCAAATCGAAATATCCAGGATATAAAAATTTTATTGTACTCGTTTGAAATGAATTTGAGGATGTTAATTGAATTTGTTAATTGAACGTGAGGATCTGAATGTTTTTCAATACCTCTGGATACTCGTGCTTGAGCGAAAACGTTTTGCTGAGGGTAATATAATTAATACTAACTACTTGTTTAACAACGTTCTTGGCTACATTAGTTTAGTCTCCCTTTGACTTTTAACGTGTTCCTTTTCGAATTTCGTGATTATCATTTCTTCTCGCAGAATTTTTCCTCGAATCTTGCCAAACCGCATGAACTTGGCTAGAATTTTCCCGCTTAGGCATAGTCTTTCCGGTCGACACTGAAACCCTTTATAATTACAACTTCGTAGTTATTAGACGGATGTTTATGAGTCAGTTTAAAATTTCAAAAAAGTCTACAAATGACGAATGCTGTGCCCACGTTGATCGGCACAGAGGCGAATAAAAGAAAATTTAAAAAGCAAATGACGCGAGGTACGCCGTAATTTTGTGAAATGAAATTATATTTAACGAGAACGATGTTGTTAATATTGACAAACAGAAAAATGTACAGTACACAAGCAACAACGTATGAAATATTCAAAGCGAAGCGTAAAACAAATTTCCGTTTCTTCAATTACCTTCGCAAAACTATAAAAACATTTCTGCATTCCGCACAATGCATTGCTGACAATATGCAAATCTACTGCCTTCGTAGAAGTATGAAATTGTACAAACGTCCGGCTTGTCATCGATAACAATACGCAAATGAAATTTCCGTTTCCTTTGATTATTTCTCCGGCAAAAATATATAAATTCTAAAAAGAAAAAGGAAAAAAAAACGTCCGACGAATCGATATTAAATAATGTCAAATAATAAGCAAACGAAATTTCCAAATATTTCGTAAAAACGTTTTGCCAACAAACGTTTCTTCGACGAACGTTCGAGCATTTTCCGCAAAGAAGCGAAAACGAAGAAAAAAAAAAAGAAAAAGAAAAAGGGAGAAAAGGGGCACGAGCGACTGGCCACGAGAGGCCAAGTTCGACAATAACAAGGGAAACCATTTACTCGGTCGCCAGTCGTCGTTTTACAGAATTTGTCGCTGAGACAGATTTACTTCAGCGGCGTGCTTTGTTTCTCGTTAGCATTGTGCCCATGGTAACGATGATTCTTCTACTTGAACAGTCCGAAAAGAACTCTCTATACCGTGGAAAAGCGGATGGTATCCAGCGCTTCGAGTTCACGTCCTCTCTCTCTCTCTTTCTCTCTCTGCTCGCCAAATTTACTCGACCGTGAATCGCGATTTAGCCTGTTCGATCTCCAGCCTCGCGTGATCATTTATTCCCTTTTTCTCCGTGGGAGGAAAACTTTTCTCTCTCTCTCTCTCTCTCTCCTCTCTTAGATGTGTAAACTTTTTCTACGCAGCAAACGAGACTCAGACAAGAAACCGAGACGCCGAGGAAGTCCGACGATAATAAAATGCGTTTTCCCCCTCGGCCGGCGTGTAATTAACTGGCGGGCGCGTCAAACGTTGTAAAAATCGCGTAAACGTTTATTTAAAAAAAAAAAGAACGCGCGAGTAAAGCAATTTGCGCGTCGTTTTGCGAGACGAGATGGGTAAAACAAACTTCGTCATCCGCGTTAACGCAACGTTGGGTCTTCAACGCGGTGGATACTGAAATTTCTTTACTTCGCGCAGAGAATTCCTCTTTCCACGGTGTTACTTCATTGCAACGGAGGATATAAAAAAAAAGAAAAAAAGAAAAAAGAACAAGAAAAATACGAGTTTAATTTTTCCTTCATTTACTTTTAAGTTTTTTAGCGAGTACCTGTGACAGAATGTTTGCAATATTGTTGCGTACTTGCGAACGTAAACGCAATTACGTTTGTACTAAAATATTTATAATATCGCCGCGTGCTTCCTGTTCCGCGATTTTCAAAGTTGAAATCACAATATTGATTTTCACTATTTCTTATTCGTTGTTCGTAGGTATTAAAACATTTTTGAGAATAATGGTATTAGTCACCCTCAGTAATTTAGTTTGCAAGTTTTTGTTAATCAGTTTATATTCTATTTTTCAATGTTGGGACTATGAAAGAAAGTTCGAAAGATTTATTCAATATTCTCGACAATATTTTCTGAAATTAATGCATTTGTAATATTATGACAAATTATTGCTTGGTCCCCAGTGAATCAATATACAGAACTTGTAAATTAAATTTCACTCCAACCTTTCAATTTCTCTAAGAACATCGTAAATCGAATATTTCGAGTGATCCTAATCCAATGGTTGTACAATAATTCAAATGTTGTGCAATCAGCTCGTATGATAATTTAATTACGATAACACAATAATTTATATAATCCCTGTATAATCAATATTCTTCATACGTTTTCGTTATGTGCATTTTTGCAAATGCAAAATCGAAATCCACACTTTGATCTCGTTCAACACTGAACAGAAACGCTACTCAATATTAACGCACTCTGTTAACTTTGAATAAAGGGCAGATCGTGCGAAGGAGGACAACTATGAAAACGTTGTTTCGGAGCGAATGCGTTGCACACACCGCAATCGCAATATGGCAAAATAAAAGTGGCAGGAAGTAACAGCGAGTAACACTGCGACAATCGGCGTAACACGGCGTTCTAACAGTTGCGAAACGAGTCTGACTATAGACGGCCCCTTACTACTTGCGCCGTCTGTCTTCCCGCGTCTTACGTTTAAGCCTGGCTTACTGCATCTCGCCGGTGTGCTTTTAATGCACGCATTGTTCGCCAGATTGCTTAGCTTGTTGAAAAACACAGCGATCCCATTTATAATCCTCGAATTGCGTTTTTCTTTCCTCTGAGTGAAAGGTTGAAGTTTTTCCTTTAATGAGAGAGAGAGAGAATTTGAAAAAATGGCAAAATAATTCTTTAGCGAGGGATTTTTTGTAAAAAATGTATTGTTTTATTGGAAATATTAAATAGTGTGGTTGTCGGATCTTGTACAATGGATGGAAATAGAAAATTGAAAAATTATTATTTATATTGAATGAAAATTCGAGATTTTCGCGTGCTAGGAGAAAGATAGGAAATTGACGAATATTTATTTCTTTATATTCAGTTTTCTATCACAATTTCGTAAATCTCCCGTAGTGAGGGTTTTCACAATATGTAGAAAAATTTACTTTATTCTCTAATCATACTAAAAAGTAATCGCCAATGAAAATTATGACAGTCAACAGTGTTATATGATTTTTAGAATTGACTGAATCTCTAATATAATAGTACAATCCTTTTATCTATTTCAAGATTTAATTCAGAAGATAATTTTTACGTATTGTTTTTTATGGAAAAAACTAAGATCACTTTAAATGCTACAATTCAACTCCTAACATAATAAAATGATATAATAATAAAGAGAAATCCTGATGAATATCATAAAATTTCGACACCAAACAAAATATGGAAATTTTAACACAAATGTCACGATTAATTTCTTTTTTCTTTTATTTGATTATTTATGAAATAAGTCTTGCATTACATTCGACGAAGTTTCATCGAAGTTTCATAATTTGCAATTTCAGTTTTATCAGGAACGTCGGCAAACGCGAAATAAATACTCGTACCTCATAATTTGTACCAATTAAGAAACACACGGTTAATCAACAGTTTGACTTCAGAAGAACTTCTGTCAATACACCAAGTTTTTTTTTTATTAAATTTTATCAGAAAGGATCGATCGTTAGACGACGAGAAAGATTCCTTTTCATCGTGTTTCGAAACGATGAAGAGTTGTTTAATTGTTAGCTACGAAAGTTTACATGAATCTGCGAATTTCAAATATTTGAAGAGGAACATGGATTTTCAACATTTTATGCTTACTAATTTATTTGTCGATTAAAGTTATATAGACTTCTGAAAAGCGAGAGATAGTTTTTACATTTATTCACTAGAAATTAATTCAGAGAAAATATTACGAAATTTATTGTGCCGTGATTTTTTATGAATCATTTTATATCACGATGTATTAGCTTTCATCCAGCGAATACTGGATTTATTCAGACGCGTTCATATATGTATAAAAATATATTTATAATATCAAATGTATTATACATATATTTTTATTAGATTCATTAAAATAATATAATTGTACAAACTCATTTATGCGTTCTTTTAAACAAGTGTAAAAAAAAACACTGTCAATGATGAATTTCAAAAATGATCTAATTTTCACTAATCTTCATTAATCCAGATCCTTGAAATATTCAAAGTTCTTCTTTCTTTATTTTGAATGTATGAAATTCGACAGACGTGTTCAAATTTGTTGCATATGCGTAATTAAAATGATTTGACCATTACTTGCTCGTTTGTGATGAAATTGTATTTCAATTACGTGACATCATAATCATCTTTCATAATCACTACGTGTAATGTAGTATATAATCCTATTAAATTAATCTCTGAAGCTCGATATACAGTAATAAAACTGCTGACATTTACAATTATTAAGTGTGTTACAGGATAGTTTCGCTACTTCATAAACTATTTATGCTGGATCCTTAATTTTTAATCTTTAACTTTCTCTCGCTGCTGATTCTTTAATTATTGGGTTACAAATCAAATTAAGATAGATACTCGAAAAAGACTTCTGACTTTAATACAAAAACAATAATATTCTAGGTGTGTCATATAAAAAGTGACACTACTAAACAGATGTGTTATTCAAAAGGAAATGAAAACTATTTTACGAAAGATAAAATTGAATATCAGCCCGTCAATCAAAGGAAAGACGAAATTCAAGAAATACTTTATCAAGGCGCGCTCATTCACGATGACAGAATGAAACTTATGATAGAATGCATTTATAGAATATAGCATGGTGTCGCGTGAATCAGGAAGAGCGACATAATTGCTCTCTGCCGACTAAATTATGAAGATGAATGAATTAGATTTTCATAATTGTTCGAGGCGTATCTCTCTGCGTCATTCTCACGAGTGACAACTCGAAAATCGCGTTTTTTCGATCTACATCATTCTTCTCGTAAGTATCATGTTATCTTTTACGTGCGAATATATTGCACGTGTTATGTAAAATATTTTGAAATTACTAACTTTACACGTTTCGGGCACTTCATCAAATTTCATCAGCTGTCTAATGAAATACACCTGTCTCGTTATATTTATTAACGTTATTGACTTCAATCATGCGTACAGGAAGATAGAAAATATTTACTGCAAACGCAATTAGTAATAAATTAACGTGAGCAATCATTTAAAGTAATTTATCTCGAATGTTAAAAAATGGCGAATATTTAGATTTATCAGCATAATTTATTGTTCTTGTAGCTTTTCAAATCTATTTAAAATTAAAGATCTTGTTTCAGACTTCATTTATTTAAACTTTCGTCGTATCATTTGTTTCGAATTAATCACAATTAATATGCAACAATGTACAATATATGTTCAAAGTGAAACACTTATCACGATATTATTAGATGAAGAAAATTTCTATCTAAGTTCTATTTCCGTAATTATATTAACGATATAAAATTGCATAAAAATTTATAGAACAAAGTGTTCGAATGTCTTTATGGACAACTGCATATAATAATAATTAAGCATTATTCTAGGTAACCGAGGAATTTTCATTACTTTTCATAACATGCTTTCATAAGGAACTATTCTTACTTTGACGAATTCTTTTTACATTTCTCTTTCTTTTTCGTAAAAAAGAGCAAAGAATTCTTTCTCAACCATTTTACAAAATAATATAACGAAACATATAAATTGAAACAGATATCATCTAGGTGTTATCAAAAAAGAAAAAATTCGCCAAAAAAAGAGAGAACAACTATTTCAATGAATAAAATAACGTTTCTCTATATTTCTTCGTAACAGAAGCAACAAGAATTTCCTTGTTTTCTTGATATATCGCGTTACAAAAAAGAGAAATTTCGATTTATAGCCCGGCGATCCCCATAAAAACGTCATGTAAAAACAAGAGCTGCCACGACAAAGTTGATCAAAAGTGTTGCAAATATTTATGAACGATAGTTGTATTTATGTATGTACGTATCGCGATTTCGATTCGAAGCGACGATGCGCGAAGTTATCTTTGCTATTACAGCCGCCGATATCGCGAAACAATGTACCGTGCCGGCCAATAAATACTGCGATTAAATTGCTCTATCGTTGACAGGAAGGATCACGCTAATGGTAGTCAGTGTCCACGATAAAACGCAATTACCGGTCGTGATCGGCAGAAACAGTATTTAAATTATTTTCGCGAATTAACGCCTCCGACGTGATGAGGAGAACCAAAGCGATAGGGCCGAGTTCTGTTCTCAAATTATTCACTGGTTACTCGTTTTCTCCATTATCGATGAAACAATCGGGAATCAGTTGTTTCATCGCGCGAAAACACTCTCTTTAATGGAAACTGGTTAATTGCCACAGCTCCGCTTGGATTATGAGCGACGAGAATTCTATAAAACTGTGATCCCTCGCAAACCGCCGAAACGAACCTACATTGAAAAAAAAAAATTGTCGAGATACGTGGGCAGAAATTATCTGGAATCTGTTGCGAACCCTGCGAGATGGAAACAGTACAAATACACGCACAGTGCGCGTTCAATGGTTTGGTTCAAACATTGTCGATGGGTATTCTATGGGTGAAAAACTTTACAAATGGTTCGTTGCAAAGTTGAGAAATTGAAAACCGAAAGTTTTGAAATGTGAGAAGTTGTAAAATATGAAACCTCGAAGGGCGATGGTTTACAATCAAATTATTTCACGAAGACATTGCTTAATTATGGTTTTATTTCGTCTAATTTCTTCGCATGTAATTATAAATCAGAATGAGCCTGAAACGATGTTGTACATGAACAGATATCATTAACATTAGGTATCTTCTCTTATCTTATGTTACGAGAAAAATAATATTGACGTACATGTAATATTTGTCTTACATTTTTGTTTGATCTTTAGTTTCATTTTTATTTATCGAATACACACGGTAAAATTTCGAAAACACTAAATTTTTGGACATTCTGGACAAATAGTCGAAAAAAATAGTCACAAATCGCTGAACCAATTTATATTAAAAAAGAAAAAAGTAACACCATTCGGAATCTACTAACGAAATGTAGAGGATGTCTAATAGTTTAATGTTCAAATTTTGCCACCCTGTTCTACATAGAACAGAATTAAAACTTGTCACATTTCGTACCTCTGCTATAACTTTGTGCGTTTAATTTATGTCGCAGATAATATTACGTCTGAAAAATAAAGATTCGAAGATCCATATTGCATAAACACATTCAAATTTCTAGATTTCTAGATTCATTTCTACATGACGTTTAATTACCACGTACATATTAAACACTAAATCTCTCGATGAACCTTGTACAAAATAATCAAGAGAAAAATGATGGCGGACGAATCTACGTTGGAAAAACAGAGAAAGAAAAAGAGAGAAAAAGCGGGAAAAATCCTCTACTAACGATTTGGTCACCGCCGTGGAAAGGAAACATTCGCGTTGATGGAACACTGCAGAGAAAACTGAAAAAAAGAAGAACAAAAAAAAAGAAGAGAAGAATTGGAAAAAATATCTCATTAAAACGATAGATAGATACAGAGGTGGATTCGAAACGCGACACGAAAATATCCATGTAAACGTAAAGTCCAGAGACGTTTCTCGTTCCCTTGGTCGACTTGTTCCGATGGTCTCGTTCAACTGACGAGCGTAATCCCCGCGGATGAACACCGTGAAGAGGCAAAAACGTGCACAGGGAGAAATACGTGGAGCCTTTGTCTCTATGAGAGAACAAATGTGCCATAAAGGAGAGGTGCCTACAGGCCGTGCAAATAGTATTGGCAGCCGGGGCAAGCCAATATTGGCACCGGCGCCGCGAGTAGAAACGAATCGAAGATGCGTGGCTCCGTCGAGCAATTTCCAAGTCGCCGTGAAAATCTTGCCAATCGTGAAACAACAATTTTCAGCCTCGGAACATAGTAGAACCTGTATCGAGCTAATGTTGTTTAATTGGTTGCGTTTCGATTCACTTTGGAAAGATTCGGAGCTTTTAAACTGAACCACTTTCTTACGCAGGGGCGAAGTTGTCTGCGACCATGCTAAATTTCATAATTCCGTGATTGTTTTATTAATTGTCATGTACGTAGAATTATACATAATTATTTTATAATTGTATTATTAGTTATTATATAAGCATACAACTGTACAAATCAAATCGTTTAAAAACTGTAGAAATTGTTATTGAACCTAGCTAATTATTGTTGTTCATATAATTTGAATCTATGAAAATGATCAAAAAGTTTTGATACCTCCTACTGTAATGTATTTGAAACTTTTAAATATGTGTCATTAGAAATATTTAGATACTTCTTAAAAATCTTAACAGTTATATACAATTATACATGATTTAATCTTTTCGAGACGAATTCTCCCTCCAAAAATAGGCCCAGAAATGTAATATACATTTCTAGATTTTTATACAAATTCGTATATCTGAGAGTATGATTTAAACAACAGAAGCTTGGTAGAAAATTACATTAAAAAGCACTACATTATATAAATATTCTGCATTATTTTTCGTACGCATTCCGTGCAATTTTCTATCGTCAAATTTTCCACAAGGATCACAAACATTTGCACTCTCGTGATATTCGTAATACAGTCAAAATTATCATTATTATCTATCCTCACAATATCTATCGTGATACATTTAAAAGTATTTATAGAAACTTTCGAAATTGGACATGTCTGGAATTTTCTTAAAAATTGTCGTCAATCGTTTGTTTTCCCCATCGGAAGCGGATTTTCTTTTCACGTCTCAGCAGCTGTTTCGTTGATTCTCAGCTGCCAAATCTTAACACGGGACTCAATACATTTGTGTCGTGCAATTGCGCGAGAAAAATATTCCAGCCCCTTCACTCGTGTACGTATGTGTGTGTATGTGTGTCTCGCGTGTATCTGAGCTTCGACAGTGTGTGTCTTCGAAACGAGAGAGAAAGAGAGAGAGCGTGCACATTTGCATCGGCAAGGAGGCCGCGGATGCGTGCAGCTTCGAGTGAACCAGCTCGTATGAACGTGATGAATAATTTCTCGCCACGATATGAATAAACAACAGGTTTCGCGGCAGTCGAATTAAAAGGCCCGGACACTTGGCCCGTGGAAAAAGAAGGTGAATTAAAATATTAAGCGAACTTCTCGCTTCGATGAAAATATGTCACTGTATAAGAGAGCTTATTCTCCCTGACTGATGAGGCTGAAGGGATGGAGAAGAAGAAAAAAGAAAAAAAATGAGAGTACACGGACGAAAGTTGAGAGAAAGGGGATGGATGAATACGAAAATGGAATGCACGTTCGTGGAGGAAATATACGAAAGAAATACAGGCCGAGTCGATAAGAATTATTATCTGAAAATACCTCGTTTCTTACTGGTTTTGAATGAATTATGCTGCGCGTTGAAAGAGACTCGTCAAATGAGTGCCGTTTAATTTATACTTATGTTCATTACTGGATCGCGGGTATTTTAAAAATTTTATTAACCTGGCTGAGAAAACAATGAGTTCTGATCTCAATGTCTTCATACATTTGTGCGTTTGTATATTAATTTCGTGTTTGGAATTATACGTATTGTCTGTATTTTCTGCGCTGGTATTTTTTTTTCAATTTCGCATAAATGCACGAAGATTCCTTTATTTCCCCGTGAATGCGTAAAAAATTCGCAATTAACCCCGAAGGAAAGTCTTTGACAATTACTTCTAAAAATCGAGAATTCGCTCGTTGTTTCACTGTTACATTCAACATGGGTGTAAATCATTCTGCGAAGGAAATTAACACGTTCGAGGCCGACGCTTTGTTTAATCAGAGATTCAAAAATAAAATTCGGTAGCTGATCATTCATACAGTTATTTTGTAAAACTAGACTACTAGCCATCAGTAGCCGAAAAAAGAATTTCAATCGTAACGATGGAATTAAAAATTAATATCTCTTTATCATTTCACTTTCTCGGGTAATTCTCTGATTATTTCCCATTAAATCTTTCATTTGACATCTTTTAATCGTTTAATTTTTTTTTTTTTTTTTGCTTTTCGACATTGATTGACAAGTGGATTCCATTGAAGTTTAATCTACCGTTTAATTTCCTATTTAAAAACGAAAATCAATCGTCGACGAACCTAGAAAAGGATTTGTCGAAAAACGAACAATGATTTTTAATCGCTCTGACTGTAAATTAGGCCACTGTTGCGAATGGTTAAAAATTTTTTTTTTTTCCTCTGCAACCATTATCGCCGATGGAACTTTAATTTTTGTCGTCGGTAATCGTCATATCGAGTCGAGCTGAATTTTAACACTGATTACCAACAACCACCATCGACGAGGAAAAATTTTTTTTCGCTCACGTGTCCCACTACAACAGTCAATCGTTACTGATAATACGCTTTCATTTGATCCCATTCTCTGTCGTAATGTCTGATTCATCTTAAAACGAGCCGGTATTGCGAGTACCTGCTGTTTCTCTATCACCTTGCGACTTTTGCCCCGTTAAATTGCTGGAACGACCCATTGTACGACATTGTTACGGCAGTCGTTTTAATATTCCGCGATAACGTTCGAGAAGAAACGCGAAAAACGATCGCTTTTTCATCGACGCCGCGGGCTCTATTATCGTTTGTGAAACTTTGTCGAACGAGCTAAGGCATCGTGGCAACGAGTTCGATTAATAAAGGAAAGAGGTGGATGTGGAGGGAGAGGAAAAAGAGAGAGAGAGAGAGAGAGAGGAGATGAGAAAATTCCTTGAACGACGAGGCGACTGAGACACCTGCGAATTGACTGCACTTCCGATAGGAATTTTCGCCGGCGATGAAAACACGAAATTCTCGATTTTCCCGGGAATTCGAGTGTCGTTGTTACCGCGAGCTTTCGAAATTATTCAACCGGCGGCATTCGCGAGAACACGTAAGCAAGGAAAAAGCGTGCCTCCGTGCCTCCGTGTCTTCGTTGATGATGCAAAACGAACTCTCATTCCCAATGAAAATTAGACGGGAAATGTCAGGCGTTTGTGCTTTGTCGAGAGTGTCTCTTGCCTAGTTCGAACTCCTGTCTGTATAATGTACACGTACATGTGTATTATATTCGTTTGTTATACATATTTTCTGTTTTACGTTAGGTTTATGTTATGTTTTAATCAAATTTTTTTTTTAATCAATACTTGATACAGTAACTTTTCGTAATTTGGACATTTGTAATTGGCTCAATGTACAAGAATGTACATGAATTTCATGATGGAAATAGTTTGTATTGATAACTAGAAATATCATATCGAAGTTGTCGAAAAATTTCAAAACAGTAATAAACAATCGAATTTAGAATTGATGTAATGTAATTACGAAAGCACGGAATTAATTTTTATACTTGATACATGTATGTCATATAATACATACATGTGTATTATACAAGTGTTAATAAGAATATTATATTATCTTTTATTTTATTCTTTGCTTCATCTATCTTCGTGCTTTATAAAATATGCAAGTTCTATGATCAATTTTTGTTCCCCATGCTGTCACTGAATATTAATTATCAATAACGTTAATGATCGATCAAAACCAAGATAAAATTTGGATCATGGATGATGGTCGCTGATAGCATGCATAAACCAAACCAGCCGCTGAATAAAATTTTAATCACTCATCATGATTGTACGTAATCAGAACAATTAAAGATTAATATCTTTGAATCATTTCATCGACTCGGAATTAAAGGTGCTGCGTTTAATTTCACTTGCTACTCAAAATGTCATTTTTCTCAACATCGTAATTACGAACGAAAATTCCAAGGATGTTTCCTGAAAAATTTTCCAAAAAAGGAATGCCTTAGTATCTTTCCATTATTGCGTTCTCCGACTATACACGAAATTTTGAAACTGACTTGGCTACAAACAATTTACAACGTATTCGTAAAAATTGTTGCAATTATCCTCTGGTTTCTAACGATTCAATTTCTTTCTTAAGCTAAAAACCTCATCTCGCCCGGTGTTCGAACTTCTGTTTTACACTATATATTACGCAACCAGATAAGAGCCTCTCTCTCTCTCTCTCTCTCTGTCTTTCTCTCTTCGTATCGGGCGCGTAGACCCCCAAAGCAGTGAAGTTTAAGCTTCTGCGAGCGTTGGGGCTCGGCTCGGAGGCCGAGGTGCTCGCGAACACGCGTGAAATTACGTTAATTTGCAAGTTGCCAGGCGCAGCGCGAAGTATAAACCCGGCCTGGTAATTTGCCGGTAGCTTGGCTCGATTGTTTTCACGGCAGACACCATCGCCACGCAATCCTCCGCGTTGCGTGGATTAGAGATGAAAACGAAGAAAAGAAGATATTCCAACGGAGAGGCGGACTGGTTGGCGATGGCGGTGAAGACGCGTAACGTTGCTTTGTCTGCGAACGAGAACTGCACCCTGAAGGGGTTGGAGGGCGAGGGCGAGGGAACGGAAACGCGGCATGAAAATTGCTAGCCGTGAATAACCGAGATCCACGGGTTCGTGTAATCTGTTTTATGTAACTACTACTGGTGTTTCACCAATTTCGCGTAACAGAGCATAGCGACCGTCCGTAACAATAATTCAAATTGATTTCGCGATAGAGATACGAATTCACCGACGACCGCATAATTCAACGCGCTAATAACCTCGCTAACGGACGAACGAACCCACCTACGATCGATAATAACTCGCCGACAACGAAGCGACTTGGTAAAGAAAGCAACACGAATGAGTCAAATTATCGTCAACCCTTTGCAACTCGACTCTGTCTCCTCTGAGGGGACATAATTCTAGCTAACACCTCGGACTTCTTCTTTATTTATAATTTGCTGATAATTATAACAAACACATTTGGTGTTGTGTGATGCAATGTATAATACAGATAACACGATGATGTATAATACCACAGGAAGACTGAAATCCAGTTAATTATATTTCCAAATAAAATAATAAAAAAATTTTAGAAACGTGTTTGTGAAAGTTATTTTTGTTTAATATCATTCAGTCTTTCAGTGATCGCCCAGTAGTATAATATCTGAACAGACGCTTAGAGTGAAAGCCATAATAACGACGTAAAAGGAACAAAAAAAATTTCAGAAGAGAAAAGTTCTGAAGACAGTCCTGAAATAATTCACATAAACTAGACTTCTTATTGCTTTTTAAAAAATATCGGATATTATTTTTCCTATGTATCATTAACTCTTGTATATATTATACTACTTGTTTTAGTAAACAACCCGCAATGCACGTTGACGATTGCTTTAAATTTAAACGATATCACGTGTTAGAATGTTATAATCAACAAAATTTCGTTAAATACCATTTGAATGATTATTTCCAATGCTATATCATTTCATTTGATACGTGATACTTCAATGTAAATAAATTGTTGATACATGCAAAAAAAGCTTTCTTTTCGACAGCAAAGGGTTAACTTAGCAATATCTAGTGGGATGACCAATCTGATATGTTACAATTTGTTCAATTAAATGTTTTTTCCTTTCTCCGAAATAGTTTGTAATATTAATAATGCATTTGTTCGTTTGCACTAACATGTAATATTATATTACAGTATATTACTGTAAACGAATAAATGTTTGTAATATTTGTACACGTATAGTTACATATAGGAAGAAATCGAATAACTTTACTAGCATGTTTGGCGAGTCATTTTAAATAAAAAGAAAAAAAAAAGTCATATACACTATGGGTTTTCATTCACTTACTTTTTACTTATTTCGAATGACAGATTATCTCACATTTTTTCATTTTTCATACGTAGCCTGTTTTCTTTTTTTTACTCGCGTAAATTGAAGGACGACGACCTTCCTCTCGTGGTGCAGTGTACAGCGACAATAACCGAGAAAGCTAACACAAGCAGCACGCAATGCCATTAACGGAATGAAATTAATAGAATGGACTGGCAACGATCATTAAATCTTCGAACAGATCTCTGTTTACAGAAGCAAGATTGTCAAGTGTGTTGTGAATATCTCCTTCGGTTTACAGGAGGAAGATTGTCATTGCGAATATTTGCACGAGTAAGGAAAGACACGAAATACATGAATAATAAAGTAATTGCGTAATGTAAAACGTGAAATCTATCTTTTGATATAAATAAAAAACGAACGAATTAAAACCCATCTTTTCATTCGGCATGATCTGTCAAACACACTGGTAAAGTTATTTGATCTCCTTTCATATATTTTTTTGATCTCCTTTTGTATATTACATGTATATTGGTATTTAGAAGAATATAAAACAAAAGGGATATTCCAATATTGTAAACAATAAATGGCACTCTTTATTAAAGACGAATACTCACGTTTCGAATGTTCATGGCGTGTACTGCCAGTGTTAATGATTCTGAATAAATTGAATAAATTGAATAAATTGAAAAAACTGAGTAAATCCAATTTGAAGATCGTAAATTATAATACGTTATATAGTTGTATTATAATATAGTTATATTAATAGTATATTATAATAATTACAATTGCAACATAATTAGTTCGGATAATCGAGGTTCTATCATACCTCTTTGCCTACGTTTGTTCCAGAAAAGAAGTAATCCAGCCATCGCACAGATTATGCGTGCACGTGTGTCTAACCATGGTCGACGTTTGATACCACGGTAATCGTTTGTGACATGCGTGAACGTTTTCATCGGCTCGTGTCTCGTGCCTTCTTTTCCATCTTCCCCGCGATATACGTATATCTGTATGTGCGTCCTTCCATACGTGTGTCCGTCGCGCTCGTCAAAGGGACAAAAGATCGGCGTGCGCGCGAGTTCAGAAGCGAATTAAATACCACGAAATGTCTCTTCCGGGCTGGATGGATCCGAGAGGAACGCACACGCGGATGAAAGGGGCACTGGAGTGGCTTGCTCGCTGGCGGTGCAGCTATTTTTTCTGCTAATGGCGGACAGAGAGGCTCACGAGTGCAAAACCGGCAAGCAAGCTGGAAGAGAAGCGGATGGGCGAAAGCGCGCCCATCGAGAGAGAGAGAGAGAGAGAGAGAGTGACGTGGAGTGGAAAGGGACAGAAAGAAGGGGAGAAACAGAGAGAGAGAGAGAGAGAGAGAAAGCGAAGACTGAGCTTAAATAACCCCGCGAGAGGAAGAAAGAGAGGAGAAAAAAAAAATACGAGGATAGCTCCGGTGGATAGTTCGACTTGCCTCGCTGCTGTTGAATGATACCGGTCGAGAGTTTGACGGACGGTAATTTTTAATCAGTAAAGCCGTTCCCGGGCTTTCGTGTGCGAACGTGTAAGCGCACGAGAGTAGCTCTGCTAGGCACGTTTCGATGAGCTGCCGGCTCGAAAAGAGGCGCGTATCGATGATAAACTCGCGCATGATAGACGAATGCTTTTCACAGAAGGCATCCTTTCGATTCATTCCGGTTTTAACGTTGGTTGTGCAACGTTCGCTGTGGACTCGTCCGCCTCTCCTCGTTGCCTTAACCCTTTCCCCCCCTCACCCCCGGGCAGAATGGAACTTGCCGAAACAAGCAAAAAGCGCGAGAGCATCGTTGCATCCGTTGTGTCGAGATGCAAGCAATGCTTGAAATTTATGCAGCTGACATTTCTGAAAATCAGTTTACGAGTGGATTCGATCGACTCGCAATGTGTCGCCGGACCTAACTCGAGCACGCCGTATACCGCTTATATAATCGAAATTTTATACCACTTGGGTTGGAATTTAATTCGACGAATAAATCGACAAAATTTTCGTCTCACGTGGTTGTCACGTGTGAGAAATGTTAATCCAAAGTTGACAACACAATTAATTGTACCATTACTTGACAACCATTAATTATAGACATCAAATGATTATATATATTATTGTTTGTAAGTATTTGGTTTCGATTAGAATTGAATACTTTCAACAGTTGCATTTTCAATTATTATTATGACGAAAAAATGTATCTCCGCATGTTAATTCTTCACTACTTTCGATGACTGAGCTAAAACAAGCGTCGTGTCACGTTGTTGAATGTGGCTGGGAAAACTCGATTGTTTTCACTGTAAAATCCGTACGCGTATGATACAGCTGCGCTTTGAGCCACTTGTTAGAAGTTTAAGTTTAATTTTTCGCTTTAATTATATCCCATCGTATTGTCAATATCTTACTAGATAGATATTCTTCAAAACTTATTATTACTATTTAAGATATTCTACATATGATTGCCCAAATCAAGAACAGAAACCAAAATCCGATAGAGAGTCTCGTTTGGACATGGTCAAATATTTGTGGACAGTTTATGCGTTGAAATTTAACCTCTAACACTAATTTCGATGACTTTTGATCGTTGAATTAATATCATTTACAATATTCATCATCTTACGAATATTTAATAAAATTAAAGAGTCTGAACTTAATTTAACAATGAAATGTCATACGTGCATACATACACATTGAACGAGTGTGAAATACCTAGACAGTATCATATCTCTTTACTCACATTCATACTTGTACATTCTCTGACATTACTCCAAAAATACTGCTTTATCACATGGATCCAAGCGGAGCAATTAGTTTCATCGTAGAAATGATATCGCTTTAGAGACAATTAGCTTTTTTTTCTTTATCATAGAAACTGTACAAGGTTAATTCTACTCGCCTGTGTCTATGTGCATCACGCGAGAATGAGAACTTTCATGGATAAAATTAATTCTAACATGCCTCTTTGGATTATTTTTTGAAATAATCGCGTTTTTCTGTTTGCGAAACGAGGATCTGCCTGGACGGGTATTAGTTCTACGGCATTTTCTTTTCGCATCATTCTCTAGATATTCCGTGTTTTTCCTCGTTGTGAATATGGAAATTTTTACGGACAAGGTTAATTCTACTGCGTCTCACTTAGAGATAATCATAGTTTTTGTTATAGAGACGAGATTTAGAGGCAAGATAAATTCTGTCGACCATTTTCTATCAGTTCACTTCTTTTTCGATCGTGTTAGAAATAATGGAGCTTTTCTTTTTTATTGTGGAAACAGGAATTCACACGAGCAGGATTAACTCTATCGCGCCTTTTTGAATAATTTTAAAAACAATCGTATTTCTTCACAAAGTTAATACTGCCTCTTTTCGGATCATGTCAATGATAATTACGTTTTCCACTGTAAAAGTGCGAATTTATACAGATTAGACTATATTCTACTGCAGATAAATTAATTCTTTTCACTAAAATAAATTTAAACAATTTACATACATAGAATTTAACTAAAACTATTATTTTTTATATGCTACATCGTTCGCAAACAACTCTACTTTTACTCGGCGCTAAAATAAAAAAAAAAAAAAAAAAAAAAAAGAAGAAAAGAAAAACTCTTGAACGTCGAAATAAATTAACAGTTAGCCATGCTAAAGAATAGCAACGCGAAACACTCTGTTTAAACGTCAAAGGCCGTGGTTGTTTCAGTATTCCATTAAATAGTTTTCTCTCCCCATTAATATTAAAATATGAGGAGCTCCCCACCGTAATTGCGTTTTTCCATCGCAACGAACAGAATTAGTATGTAGAACGCGTGACGTAAATACACGGAGAACGCGGAGAATGTTTATGCCGAAAGTATAGCATAGGTAGCGATGAGATTTACAGAATGCATAAAGCAGAATGGGATGCACGGCGCCACGGGGAAATTTGGCTGCGCTTGGCTGAGATTGTGTATTGTACGTGAGAGATTCCTAAGAATACGAATATGACTGAAAAGCGAGGATGAATTCCGGATGAATCGATTCCGAGGGATCGAGAAAATCGTATTTTGAAAGTCGAAAGGGGAGAATTTCGAGTGACGTGGGAATTCTATGGTAGGATGATACTTCTATCACAATACTATTATTATTATTATTATTATTATTATTTCACTCAATCTAATTCTATTCCATTTCATTTTGTTGATTTGCAAAGCTATCTCTAGGGTAATATTAATTGTACTGTTATATGCAACTGATGGCAGATAATGGTTTCATCGATAATGAAGATTGTTGTTGATATTGATTTAACCCTTTTAAACCTAATGTCAATGATTTGTACCGTTTGATCATTTTCACGCGATTTGAATTGCGTTAATTGTGGTGATTAAATGGGTTTGACAATGACTTTTATAGCTTTAATTGATGGCGGTAAATTCACGAAACGCGTGGATTTATGAAATTTATGAAATTTAATATCACGAATGTTGAAATATGTCAGCCTCTGCTTGCACACCTCTGACGAGACAATTTGTTATAATGTATATTCTCCTTTCATTTTGTTGATTTTCATCCAATATTTACACGATTATACAGCTTTTGATAAATCTTATTTTAAGATATCAAATATCGATGGTAACTGGAAAACACTGAAAAAATTAATATTAATTATTTGAATGGCAACTACTTCATTTTATTCACTTGATTTACTATTAATTATGTTATCAATCATAAAGGCCTAACATTTCGTCCGTATTTTTCTAAATAAATATTTTTAAGAAGCTTCTGAAACTTGAAAGTGATGTTCATAATTTGTAAACGATCCACAATAGTTTTCACTAACGACAAGTTTGTCCAATCTTAAAATATTCAACTATTTTTTTTATTCTATCATCTAACTAAAAACAGAAAGGCTTGAAAATTGAGTAACCTAACGATTATTAAAGATCACAATTAGTTATCGAGATATCTAATAATATTAAATGGATCGTGTTAATATGCATGATCTTTTGCCCAATATTTATACCAAAGTATTCTTTTTTCAAAACTCACTTATTCGTGAGATTAGACTATAGGAAAAAATTAGATTTATATCTATAATTTATATTTATAACTAGATTTGAGAACAAGAGAGGAAAGAATCTTATTACTCGCGTATAATTTCTTATCTTATTCAAAACCCTTTTATTCGTGCAGTAAAGCGAAGCGTTAAAACATAAAAAAAAAATATTTCCAAAACTAATGAAAGATCGCTGAGAAAAAGAGCCAGAACGTTTACATGGCTCCTCCATTTCACTTTAAATTAACCGATTTCCAAACCGTTGTTCCAATTTATTTCAATAAAACATATTATCCCGCGTATGATTGCCACGATTGCGTAACCACCCTCATTTACAACCGCGAAAGCTGCAGCGTTCCTCATCCACGTTTAATCCATTAAACACGTATTGAGGATATTCAACGACACACACCTCGCGAATTCGCCAACTGTTTTTACGTATATTGCAGCAATTTATCCCGCGGTTCAATTCGGCTCGCGTAAATCTTCCGCGTGTTTTACATTCTTCATTTCCGAAACGGACGCGTCGCCTAATTTATATCGGCTACAGAATTTCGTCTCTCATCATTATGCTCTTTCTTTCGTTCGCCAAAACTCGTCAGTTCTGGTGTACGTTCCGTGCAAAAAGTAACAATTAACTTTTATTTGATATCGTAAGTCCTATCGAGAGCCACAACAATTTAAGCCTTATGCGATCTTTAGTTTGATTAAATTTCACACCGAAGAGAGAATGCAAAGTGCGAGATAGTTGCGTGAATTTTCGTAGTATAATTTTTGCAATGTATAATATAAATTTTTTAATTTCTGCGATTCGTAGCCATCTGAAGCGTTTAAAATACTTCGATTCAGATGTGACATTATTTGAAAATTCGTTTTTATTTGACAGTGACGCGTTTATTATATCTGGCAAATTAAGTCAGAGCGAAATAGGCAACCATCTTCTGTTTTTAAAAAATCCTGTACGAATTTACATGTTTCGTTTAAGAGGATATCTCCTGCGGAATTTTTCATGGAAAGAAATGTTACTCTTAGAAACTTCTTTAAAAAGTATTCCCGTGGGACAGATATCTTAGAATTTCTGTAATAAAAGTTCTATGTAAAGCCATTCTGAATGTCTATTAAAAAAGATTCTGATACATAAGAGTGTCAAACTATTTAAGACTAATTTTATTTAACAATATCATATCATGTTGCTGAAAATTCAAATTCAACTCTGTATTGTAACGTAATAACGAAGCATCATCAACGATGATGGTCGGAACGCAAATATCATTCAAATATATGAATTCGGTAATATTAGCGTTCTATAAAAGAGAAACAGTAAACAAGTTTTGAACTGTAAATTATCAGTTTACGTAATATATTGAATAAGAAACGTATTCAGAATATGAATTTAACTGTGACAATTGTTTAACATTATTATGGTATTATTCCTTGAATAGTTGTCGGTATTTGTTACAATAATTCAGAGTTCTTTTTAATAAAGTGAAGATATTCTTTAAAGAAATTCCACGGTCCAAGAAAGAACCATAAATTTGTTGCAAGTATATTGAAAAATATTTGTTTGAAACCATGCGATATGGGAAATATCGATTGAGATAACAATCTCTTCATTTAAAAATTTAGAAATAATTATTTGAAATAATATTTCACAATCTGCTAGGCTCGACGAAGGAATTTATTAAATTTATAGAACATTCCATAGTATCGTATTTCTCGTAAAAACGTATCCTAATCCCTTAAATGTCGTAAAAATTCCACGAAATACTTCGTTGCGAGAGAAACCAAAAACGTAATTATTTCGAATAATTATCGCAAAAATATGTAATTGAAACACTCCACATAACGAAATCGAATGAATATTTCAAGCAAAGATAATGAAGATAAATAATTACTTTAAATTAACTAAAACAACACCGTGCGAGAGACAACTTGAAATGTGTCGTTGCGCGCGTGCAAAGAGGATATTTATTTCAAAAAATTATCCCAAGTTATATATCGTGTAAAAAAAATATAATGATATTTCAATCAACACGAAGCTAAAAAATAAATTTCAAACAAACTGCGTGAGTGCTTTCACTTTTTCTTTCGAGTATCACCTGGCCATTTGACCACCGGATTTGAAATACGCGTGGCTAAATTACGTCAGACGGAGGTAAATTAAAAGGAAACAAAGAGAAAGAACCAAAAGGGCGGCACAAGGGCGATTTGTGGATGGCTTTCAACAACGAGATTCTTTGTTTTGTCAGCTTATTGCGATAATATTGACGTTGGTAGTCAAATTCAATCGAGATGGTTTCATGAATATCCGAGAGGGAAAGGCGAATAAAAAGAAAACAAGAAAGAAAAAAGAAGAAAGGAATGGCAAAGTGTCGATGGAAGGTTGGTACTTTGACACGGTGCGATTAAATTTGTTTTCCACGCAGTGTGGCCACGCGTTCACTGTCAAAGGGGAAGAACGTTTAACGTTTCCTTCGCGTCTAGCTAGTTATTCTGTCAAACGAAGAGAAAAGAGGCGTGTTCCCCTCTAAAATATCGTCCTGTCGAGGACGAAAATACGTTAGGATTAATAATAGTTAGAAACGATAATTTCCCAATTAATCAAAAACTTTAATTTATCAAAAACTTCGTTCCATCATCAAAACGAGAAGTTTGTTTCTAAAGAAATATGAGATCTAATATGTGTGTGTGTGTGTGTGTGTAATAGTTCAAGTGTCTGTGTCCCTTAATTTGCTTACAAAGCTCAAAAATAAGAGTTTCTTTATTTGGAGAACTCCGAAAGCGCTGACGAAAGTAGATCTCGTCATACTGTTTGCTAAAGTGTTGTCTATTTAATATACGAATATATTTAGGGGAATCAACGCATATAATTACACGTGTATCAACCAATTAAGATCAAAGCGACGATTTATCGCAATTTCTAAGCATATTTATGGAATTTGCAAAAAATGCACGCAAAATGAAAATACTCAAAGTGCAAACGCTCCTTGCAATACTTGATGGATAAATCAATTCTCTACTTAGATTCTATTCTTTCAATTGCTTTCATAAAAAAAAAAAAATATAAGAACGCATAAACATACATTTCGATTTCTTTAAATTTTGAAATTCTTCAAATTACGTACGTAGCGAATACAATGAAATTCAGTGAAATTTTACGTAAAATCTTGCAATTTCCATTTAATATTAAAAAAAAAACTTGGTAATATGGATAACTTGTTGAGAGTATGGATTTTTTTCACTCGCTAATTAATAACTGACGCGAATTTCATATGCATATGTGTACGTACGGTTCAAGATCTCTGGTAGACTCTGGTATTTTCCAGCTTGCGCTGATTTAAAAGCGATCCCTTACATCAACAAGTTAGCTTCGGTTCCGGCCGGCACCGCCAATTCATTCCTTCGTCCTTTATACCGGGATCACAAAGGGAGGAGAGAAAAAAAATAGGGCGAACAAGTGCCTGCTAATTAAGTTACGCTCGATCCCTTTTTAAGTGGTTTAAGTGCCGATGTTTCCACGGTGGCGCGGGAGATGTACCAAAAGAAAAATTTTCCTAACGTTACGACGAATCGAAAAAAAAAAAAAACTATTGGCTAGCCCTCTTGCGATTCTTTTGTGAAAACGAAAGATAGGATAACAAAAATCTGTTTCAAATCAGTAAATAGTTTGCTAAGAGTACAAAAGCGACGTGCACAGCAGCGATTTTCAACTACGAATTATAGAATAACAATACGAGTAATTCGAGAAATCAAAAACGTCTCGTATTGATATAGTTATTTTTTTTACAGCTCTATTGTGTATTTGAACAGAATATAAAATATTTCCAACGTTAACACGATATCGTTCGATAATATTCCAGTACTTACAAAAGGAGGATATTTTGTAATTCTTTTTTTTTTTAATTAACATTGCGCAATTAAATGCAGACGAAAAGCACGTGCCTATACTTTTTTTATTTGTTTGTTCGTTACACAGTGGTGATTGCGAATCATTGAATTCCTTCTAATACAAATTTGAAAGCATCTGAATACTATCTTCACACTGAGCAAGGATATTATCGACAATTGGTTATCATTATTAGAACAGAAAAAAATTCATACAATTTCTACGAATAAAAATCAAGCACGTAGACTTTTCCAACATACATGTCTGTGCAAATTTGCAAATTCTATCAAACTTTAACTTTTGATTCGATTTGATTTTCTTATTAATCACTCTCAGCAAACGAACACGAAGCACGAAATGAAACTGAACAACTGGAATTTGTTGTAATTACTAAAGTCACCGGTGATCTTGCGATTTATTACTTTTAGTTTTATTATCATTACGATGGACGAGCAAATAGGTGCAAATACAATTTCAGTCAGAGAAATGTAGGTCATTTTCAAAAACACAATGCGTATTTCCAATATAAGACGAGAGGTGTATATTTTTTAACTTTCAGGGACAATTTGTCTGACGCCTGATTTTACATTGCGCTTTGAATCGAAAACACTAAAAAATGTGTCTCTGTTCCGAGTTGCACTCCCCTGCTCGTCCATCAGAGAGTTCAAACTCGCGCTCCTTTGCACGCCCCATCAGAGTTATTAACAATCCCAGTTGCCGCTTGGCACTCGTTGCTCGTTCACGATGGATAATAGGACTGTCGATCGAGTACCTAAAACTCGGAATCCGCCCCGCGAACGACGGAGTGTCCCCGTTTTCGCGTTGCTCGTGTTTCCTAGTTTCTTCTTTTGCGAGAGGCGAGCGCGCGCGCAGCGGGAAGCAATCTTGATCTCGACCGCGTACAAAATACCGAAAAACATCCCGTCCCGTGAAAACTGATATTTCCCAGCAATTTCCTCTCATTTCGCCTGGCCACCATTTTAACAAAAGAAAAGAGAGAGAGAAAGGGATAGAATAAAATTTACAGGATAGGTAGCGCGCCGTTTTTTCAGAAAAATCGAAAGAAGAAAATTCGCATCGCTCGGCGGTCTCCTCTCTGAAACTTCGCTGCAATTCCCTTCCATTTCGTGTCCCCTCAGAGTGAAGCACTTAAAGGGGAACAAAGAATATAAAGTCAGCGGTGGCCTGCCTGGCTCTTCTCCTACGGAATCAGAAATTTTCCAGCTTTTCGTGGCTCTTTCCCGTCGCACGTTGCACGATTTTTCACTCCGGCTTCGGCCGGAAGAATCGCGGAGAACCGGTCGGACAAAATCAGTGGAAAATCTGAGCGACGCACTTCTGTGGTGAAATCAACCCCTTTGCAACCGTCGCTCTTGAAGTCACTTGAATGTTACGTGTCTGTGCGCAATCAGTCGTGAGAAAGTCGCAATACGGAAAGTTTGGGATTTACGAAAATATTCGAACACTTGGCACGGAACACCTTTCCTGTGTATTCTACGTGTATATTGTACACGCGTTGCACTTTGAGATTTCGTAAACGTTCTCTGACTGGAGGAAATGATTCAGAAAGTTCGAGGGAATAATCAGAGATAATAGATAAGTGACAAAGTAAAATGAAAATAAAACGAGGACGTTAACGATGTAAAGATAAAACGAAATCTGACTAGCAAGACTAACTTGTAAAAGGAAGACTATGATGCTGAAATTGTATTTAAAAACGTCTTTTAAAGATTCATGTATTTATTAGAGGAAATGCTTGATAAACTTTATTTTTACGACAATTATAATTATTGTATAATTATAATTATAAATATTGTACGATAATTATTATAATATCTTACGTTAATATATAATTTACATTGTATACAATTTACAATGTATACAATTATGTAATGTACATTGTATCATAATTTTCATATTGTAATGCTTTTGTAATAATTTTCATATTTCTTTCTTTTTTTCCATAATTGTTTCGTCAACCAAAACCGTTGAAACAATCGTTTCCAACCTTCGATTTCCAATGGTTGACGAAAATATCGGTGATGTGTGCACCTAATACGCAATCGAAAACGAAATATTAAAACGACGTTAAACAAATGTGGAACGATGATTTAATGCGCACGGCCACGTTTCATTACCCCTTCCTTTTTGAACGCGACCGCGCGGTGGGAAACGTATCGATATCGCCGTTAAATGATTGTTTTTCGAATATGTACATACCGAGCCGTCGATTATGCGTCATTTTTGTAATATTTCTTCGTCGGTTGTTTCACCGTTTCAACCGTCGCGGAATATTCATGTAATCGTCACGGCTTTTATAAAACGTTTCCAGTCGTTTGGAAAATCAATACCTTTGCTGAGACAGATTCTTGTAAAATGAATGCGATTACGTTACGTAAATACGGAAAAATCTTCTGGGACACGGATTCAACGCGATTGATCAACGCGATTACGCAATTTGGAATAGGTGCGCGTGCGATGATAAACAGCGTTTACTGTTTGACAGATCGTTTTCTCCTTCGCAAAAAAAAAAAGAAAAAAATAAATAAATAAATAAAAAGGGAAGGAGCCTTTACGCTCGAGAATTAATTAAAATTCCTCTATAATCACGGCTTTTGAAAGAAGTAATACCTGGCCAGATATTTTTCGCGCACCACTCTCCGCGATATCTCGGTGTTTATTGCTCATTGAAAAATGCCTGAGTTCTAATTGTTCCAAATATTTCGTCCGTTTTGTAATTAAAGCTACGCGATGTTGAAGGAATATTTTAACGTCGGGTCAGTCAGAGTTGCGATTTACGAACAAAAGTGACGATCGAAACAAAGTCTGAAGAATTTTTGTGAACTGCATGAAATTCTTATTCGAAGCTAGCAGTGGATTTTTTATCTGGATAAGAATTTTAATTATCAAGTCCTGAGACGTTTTAAACAGAACGTAAAATAAATTTAAATATTAAAGCGAGGATAAAAATGCGGTAGTTTTATTACAAATTGAATTACACCTAATTGAATTTATAATACAATTACGTATCCTAGAATATAAAAGAATTGTATTTCATATACGTACGAAATATCAATTTTGAAGTTTTATACATTATTACAAGTCCATGAAGCGAAAATTAAAGAAGGTAGAGGAGAAATCATATCATGAATATACGATATGTTTGTATGTTAACGTAAACGTGTTATATATAGCAAACTAACACAAATTGCATTATTATACAAAGGATGTTAATTTAATCGATCAACTATACAGAATGTTTTTTGGAAAAAGATCTAATATATCGAAATACACAAAGTATCCCAAATAGATCAACATACATAAACTTCTTTCTTTCATTGACTTTAATTAGTCGACTTTTAATATTTCAACTAAATTGTATCTCTCACATCAGCACGTCTCTTCCGATTGAATGAAATTCAAAGAAAATTTCAATAACTGTTTTCCCTCGTTCTTGATGGACGATGATAAGAGTCGATATCCGTGCCGAAAATTATTGACCCATCCCCTTCATTCAATCTTTATATTTCGCTTCAGAGAAGCGAAACAGATTCTTCCCCCAAAGAATATCAGATACGTACAATTAGCCAGACAGAACGCCTTTTCCAGAATCTGCGAGAAAGAGGAGAGAGAGAGATTCGAAGAGGGAGGTCGTAGGAAGAGTCGGCTTTACGGGTGTCGACATTACCATTCCATGGTGGTGGCACCGTGAAGAGAAGACCCAAGAAAAGGAATAAGAGAGGGCCGTTTTCTCCTGTCGCATCGCTCCGTTTCATCCAGGCCGCGTCTTTGCCTTTTGTCTCGGACTTACGAGCGCGAATAATGCGCGGGAATGGGCGAAGAGCGAGAGCCGTTGGAACTGGGAAGAAAGAGACTGAGGAGAACGAAAACGAGAGACGTCGGTGAGCGAAAGAATAGCGAGTGTTAAAGGGTCCATCGCGAGAAGGGAATCTCTCTCTCTCTCTCTCTCTCTCTCTCTGTCACGATTCGGTCGTATCTGCATTGCGGTGTGAGGAAGAGAAGACCGGGGCCTCTTATTTTGTTGCAGCGGGGCCGCGACGACAAGGAAAATGAGTGCCCCTGATAATTAAACCCTCGGCCCATGGAGAAGAGAAAAGCTCGGCCGTTTTTTTCTTTCCTTCTTTTTTTTCTCTCTCTCTCTCTTTTCGTTGGAAATTTTGATTAATCGTACACGCAGGAAATTAAACGTGCTTTGCGCGCTGCGAGGTTGATACGCGGGTTCGTAGCCACGCGCACGACCGTAACCGAGTGTGCTAGACGTGAAATATATCCTTCAATAAAGCTACTTCATTTCCTGCGTGCCTAAATACATTATTCGTGTACCGGAGATAAAGAGAAAAAAAAAGAAAGAAAAGAGCTGGCCTCGAGCTTTCTTCCCTCATCCCGCGGATTATGATGTTATACTTTAAGTATAAGACTTCTTTTTCTTGAGTCGCGTAATTTGGAACTAATTACGTAGAACGTTGGAAATAAAATGGGAGAAAGTCAAAACACAATTATTCGTCAAAGATTCTTTCCTTGTCTGAGGATTCTTTTCGTTCTTAACAAATCATTATATTATCATATTAGCTAGGGGGGAATTCATTTCGGCCAAATTGCGGTTTTGGACATACGTGACAGGTGAAACGTGTATTGAAGAATTCAAGGCTTTAATATTATTACACACGTGTCTTTAGTACTACATCTTTATAATATTGTATAATTTTTAGTTCGATTTTTAGTGACGAAGATTAGCGTGATGAAGAAAAACAAGTGACGAACACTATGGTCCTGTATTCTCTGAATAAATTAATAATTAATTAATAATCTCCCCCTCTAAACGAACCAAAACCTCTCTGGTCGTAGAGGATTAATCCTAGCTAAAACCTGGCAACTAACAACCGTCATAAATTATTTACTGTTTTTCTGCCAAGTTACCGGCGAAAACTTGGTGAACTTTCAACTCACACACGATTATTATAAATATCGAACTTGACTGATTGTGAGCCTCGTAGGTACATATTGGACTTGATCCCAACCCCCAGTCAAATCTTTCAAATCGATGCACGAGGAGAGGAGAGTTGGGGATGAACGGACAAAGGCGGAGGGAGGATAGGAAAACTGGAATTGTCTCGTTATGGCGAGTGAAATGGAAGGTCTCTAGAAAGACCAAAAAAAAAAAAAAAAAAAAAAAAGAAAAAGAAGAAGAAAGGAAAAACAAAACGGCGGATAAAAATGCGAAGAGCGGGAGACGAGAAGGAGAAAGTTTTCAGCGCGAAACTCTCGACCGACTAACGACCATCTGGGCTTTGGCTAGCACTCGCGGCGCATCGATCCTACCCGGACTCTCCTGCTTGCTGCTTTCGAATAAATAACTGGAAGAATAGCCACTTGAAGGAGGCTCGCTAAAATTATTCTCGTCGTTCCATTATCATTAAGTGGCCGTTCGCGGAGAGGAGGGCACTTGCTTGGCTGCGTGTGCGTTCGCGCGTGCACGCCAGAGATGGGAGAAACGGCTGGCGACGAAACGAAGAAAAATGACGGAAGCGTCCCGGCGGAAATTGCGGGTATCTCGATGATAATAATTCATGGGGGTCTCGATCGTTTCGCCTAGCGTTCAACCGAGATGTTCCAGTGTTTTCAAATCTCAGGGAGGCTCGTGTTTTTCTGGGGAGAGATCCCCGTACTGCCACGTGGTTAAACGTCGAGAATTTCACTCGAGATCTGCCTCTCGCCTCTCGTGTTTCTCGCGCTGGGATTATTTTTTACCGAGGTATCGGGCACGCTGGTATGGAAACGCAATTTTTACGGTTCGATCGAGCGAGGATTCGCGTTTCGTTCACGCGGCAGAGAACGAAATTTTCTCACGAGAGACTGCGTCAACAGGTTCATTAATACCTGGAGGCATCGAATCGATCGAAATGAGCAACTCGCCCATACGAGGAAATCGTTTGAATGCGGAATATTCAAACTCTTCAGTTTGTTTTTTTCTTTCCTTTCTTCTTTTTAAAGTCGTTTCTTATTTTTTAATTAAATTTTTAATAATTAAATAATTAAAACTGAATTTGGCACCAAGTGGTGTCAATCTCACGAGGACACGTCAGTCACGGGAAATTTTCGAGCTGAGCGGACAATTATTGTTTCCGAGATACACGAGGGGATCGAAGAAGCGTTCAGCGGATGCGACGTGCAAACTTTCACGTTGGTCGGATAATTTAAAAAATTGCTCTCAGCTTCGGTTAGGTTGTTCCCTGAATAATATAACCTCGAGCAGTTGTTTAGAAAAATAAACGACATAAATCAAATCGTGAATGTAACCAGTATATGGAAATAAACTCGCGTTATACACGTGATATATTGTGAATATATATCGATGAAATATTATATTTTATATTTACAAAGTATTAGAAATTATCTGTTTCACTATTTAAATTAAAAATATACGTTTCACAAATAAATATTGAAAGAAAAGAATTTCTGTTCGAGAAAAAATTATTTTCAACCATCGTAACGTGAAAACATATTATTTGAACGATATTTCAAAATGCCATGAAATATTTGATCTTTCCCGACTTCTTTGATCTCTCACATCCGAAATATTGTGTCGCACGTATTATATCATACATTAAATCAGAAACTAATTACCCGCTCAGCTTGAAAATTCGCTGCGATTAACATCTCGTCGCAAACTGTTAATTAGTGCCGAAATCACCACCAAAATTGGCTGACCAAAAGCGGGTGCGATATTTTCAATCGGTTCTTCCTTCTCTACGAGAAGGAAGCTATCAACAGGTTCATTAAAATTCGCGCGATTCTTGGAAAAACACAGCCGCGTGTATTCTCCACGCGGAGCTGCCGAAAACCGACACCGATTAAAAAGACTACGCGTAAAAATAACGCGTCAGACAAAACCACGCGTCGCTCTCTCTCTCTCTCTTCCCTCTCATATTTTTTCCATTCTCTATTTTCTTCCATTTTTTTTCTTTCCTCTCTTTTTTTTTCTTTTTCTTTTTCTTGTTCTATCACCCGACAAATCGCAACTCCGCAGCCACGGCCGGGGCGAAATTAACACGGGGATGGCGCGCAGGAGCCAGTTAGGGATCGTTTCCTAAGGTAAACAAGCATATCGAACCGGTTCATGCCGCGTTCCATTGTAATTTCTGCCCGGACAAACCGTTTCCCGGTTAGCTGTTATCCCCACGGCTTTAACGCCCGTGACAAACCGGATCGTCAGCCCGTAAAATGAAAGCGCCGGATTATTTAACGCTTCCGGTCGGTTAGACGGTTAGAGCGGCATTAGTTAGGAATAATTCAGGCGACCTGGAAAATTCCCGACGTCGATTAAACTCGGCGAGGGCCCGCCGCGGTGAAACGCGATCGTCGTCAGCCGCTTGTAACAAGTTTCGCGTCGCTCACCTCTCGGGAAATTGGTCCCCGGGAAATTGGTCCCTGAACAACAAGCTCCAACCGTTCGTGCAGTGGCGATGACTGATGTACGCGCGAGCGAAGAAGCACTCTGAATCCTGGGCGGACGAAGAGATAAGGAGAAACCGTGTAGCCGTCTGCTTTGATATTCCGCGGCACGCGGTGAAACGCTTCATGCAATTTTCACGACTCACCGCTGTGTAAGACGACGTGCGAGATAGCGCGCCAAGCGAGTTAATATGCTGTCTTTTTTTTTCTTTTCTTTTCTTTTCTTCTTCAAATTCCCTCTGCGAGGTAACGTGCAGAAAGAGGCGGATGAGGTTTCCCGGAATTATAAATTCGCGATGTGCGATAGAAAAATGGAATGGACGAAATTCGTCCAACAAATGGACTGACGAACACTGTGCAACTTTTATTCATTTCGTACAAGATGGCATATCGAACATCGAAACGAGAGAGCATCCTTTGAAATTCTTTTAAAACCTGAATCGATATTAATGATAAATCGATAAAAATGAACCTGAAACAATTTGAATTAATAATAATGATATTCCTAACATTGATCCAAAATTTCATATGTTATTAATATTAACAAGTAGTTGGTAAATAAATAAATGATGTTGGACGTTTCAATTAAAAAATGTTTCCGAACTAAATTTTTTCGTTATAATAATCTATTTCGTACAATTTTCTTTTTTTCAATACAACAAATTACGCGTCAAGGGTATAAACTGTATATATATAAAAACTCGAAGAGAAAAACAAAGTTCGATGGAAATTGCATCTTTTATTATTATAGTATTACGCTATACGCTTGATAAAAAATTGATACATATTTGAACAGCTGTTTTAAACGTATAATTGCCCCCAATGTTAATGGCTCGCAGTAAGCATCGCGATACATACGACACACTCACGACAATTGTATCTCATTATCGTGATCCTTTAAGATATCAACGAGTTTCATATTATAATATACATACATAAAGTGATGTTCTTGAGAAAGAGGACAAATTACTCGTATCTATGCTTTGAACTCGATATCCTGGAAGCACCGACGAATCGTTAATCTACGACGATAATTAGTTTCGAAGGGACTGACAACTGCGCGTACGTACACATAAACGCTGGAACTGAATGTCGCCAGTTAACGTTCTACTTTACGAGCTCGCTACGTATCACTTCCGCCAGACTTTCTCGCATCAAACTCGCGTCAAATCGGACGTGCTTCCGAATCCCTCGCTAAGGAGAAATCGAACGAGCACGCGCGCGCGACGAGGGAGAGACGAATCGCTTCGAACCGGTCGAACGATTTTTCCAAGACGTCTAACGATCGTCGCGAGTATTCGTTGCTTCCTTAAGTCGTCCCGATCACTCGCCGTGAGAACTTGGCGCAAAATCTTGCTCGTGCAAGAAGCGGACGAAAAGGAGCGATAACCGAGCGGCAGTGAAAGAGAAAAAAGAAAAAGAAAAAAACAGAAAGAGAGGAAAAAAGAAAAGAAGGGAGGCGGAGAAAGAGCGCGAAAAGCCACGAACAGGAGAAAGTTCCAGCTCTCGAGCGGCTAACGACCGTCGAAAGCACCGATGATGTCGGTTCCTCTTTCCTCTGGTAGCGGAGAACCAGTGTTGCCCGCCATTGAAACCATGAAACGAGTCCCCGTCTATACACGACCGGTCGTCTGACTACGTATCTACTCATTCCCCTTTGCTTTCCTCCCATTGTCGTTGTGCTCACAGCTCGGCGATGGTACGTGGCGCGCCAGCGATTTTTGCAGCGGTAGTAAAACAAGAAAGAAGCCAGTGGAAAGAGAGAATGTAACGCACAAAGACGGGAAAGAGGGGAAAATCCGAAAAACACTATCGAGCGTGGGCCGGTTGTTTCATGCAGAGATGGCACCGAGTGTCTCGCGAGCAGGTTTGAACTTCTCGCTCGACTGGACACGACGAGAAGCGTACTTCTGTTTCTCTGTGCGCGCAGTTTTCGCGTCAGGTGAGCTCGTCAATGATAACAGCTTATTAATGTAACAATATAACAGAGATATTACTAATATATTAACGTAACAGAGATGTCCATGATAATTGAAAGAAAGAAAGAAGAATAAGACAGATCTAACAATGTCGAAGAAGTAATTTTGTAATTCTGTGATGGTTAAGATGGTCACGATGGTCGTGATTCATTATACTGCTAATGATATAATAATATTGAAAATTTTTAAATAATATAACGTGTTCGCAAGAATTATTTGTTATCATACACCGATCTTGAGAAATGTATGGTTAAAATGTATTTAATGTATTTACAAGTTATGTATTGCAAACGTACGTACACAATTAGTACAAAAGTATCATGTTCTTAGACACGGAAAAGTAAGTGTTGGCTGGAAAAAAAAGGCCTCGGGATATTCGAGCTCTCTTTGAATAAAACACTTAATTAGATTCTAAGTACTTTTCTACACTTGCCCTCTACATTTCAGCAAATTTTGTAAGTCAATGTTGACCAGCAAACTCTTTCCGTTCCAAAGGAGTATTCAAGTGAAATGTAGAGTTAACCTGAATGCAGAACAATTTACATGTATAAACTATTCAGTTCGAAGTTATCCGAACATTAATTCCTTTGTTGGTTTCGTGGTAAAAAATTTCTTTTAGAACGCAACAAGAGAATTGTGTTAACTGTAAAGAAGAAATATCAAAGTGCTTCAACATTGTAAACAGCAGCAACATTAATCTCAAACATTTGAGCGCACTTAAAATTGAGACCTTTCTTGCATCCGACCAATTCATACTAAATATTACGATTCATTGATGTAATAATTGGCTATTCAAATACAGTATATAAATTGCAACGAACTCGTTTCTAACTTTCTCAATGTAAAAATCGTGTTGTTCACGAGAATATGATACATTCACAACGCTTTTATAAATATCCAAATACTCTTTTGAGTCACGGGACATTGCCGAGAAGGGAAAATAAAAATAAAACTGTAATATAAAAGAAACTAAACTAAAGTGGAGGTATAAAGAGAATTTCGTTTCTACAAATAGAAGCTGTAGACTATAATCTTCGTTCTTACGTGCCATAAAAACCGAAGTTACCAGAATTATTAAGATTCCTCCCGTTATCTATGAAGAAGCAAATTTTCCTTCAAATATGTATTTGAAATATATATATATATATACCATATATATGTTATTATTTTTTTAATTTTAGAAAAATTAATTTAAATTTCATTATTTTTTGTTTGTAGTTATATAAAAATTATTAAATTTATCGTTAGGGTATGAACCTAATAGCTTAAATTAGCTTATTATATATATATATATACAAATATTGGCTTATAGTTTCATTAGATGTCTGATAAAAAGAATTAATTTTTTAAATTAAAATATAATAACAGACATTATTTCTAATGATTATTATATGTTAGATCTATTATTTAATATCTACCAATTGCAAATCAATTCTTTTAAATTAAACTAAAATCCAATTAGTAATAATGTAAATAAATTATACATAAATATTTTATCAAAATATATCTTCAGACATATTACTAAAATTTTGCTGGAGTGGAGATATAAAGAGAATTTCGTTTCTACAAATAGGAGCTATAGATTATAATCTTCGTTCTTACGTGCCATAAAAACCGAAGTTACCAGAATTATTAAGATTCCTCCCGTTATCTATAAAGAAGCAAACTTTCCTTCAAATATGTATATATCACAAAAGAATGAACCTCCGGGTCCTAATGTCCCCTAAAATGTCCCCAAGTTACTGCACGATCGCGAAACATGTAAACTTTAACTCGCGGCCAATTTTTACGACCCAGGGCCGTATCGCCGTATCCTATAAACGACTCAAGCATCCTCCAACAAATAACAGCCTTGAAAAGCGTAACGCGAGCCACGTCACGTAAAACGCGCGATAAACTGAGACGATCCTGCCGACAGCCTCGCTCTCTCTCTCTCTCTCTCTCTCTGTATTCCGAAAATTAAAGGGTATTTTGACTCGAACTCAATTCCACGGAGCAACGCGTTTAAAACACCGCAAGTGTACCCACCGCAGTCTGACGAGCTAGAGATGGGATTGAGTATCTCACAGGTGCGCATCAATCGTTAATCCGAGCCTTTTCCACAGCTATTTACACGTAGTCTGACTTATCATTTATCACTCGTACAATCTCTCCTTTATTCGTAACGAAATGTTACTTCTTAAAATCGCTTTGAACGCGCGCTGAAAATTAGCTCGACAAAGTGCAAAAGTCGGAGTTTTCATCCGTGCATTTTTTCTGCGTTAATCGCTCGCCTGTTCTAGGCCATTATAAATTCATTTCTTCTTGCAATTCAGCTTTCGTTGCGACGCTCTTTGATGGAAGTTTCGCTGTGTTAGTAAATTTACTGAATTGTATAAATTTTACGAAAATCGCACTACTTGCGAGTAAAACCGATAATGTAGGTATCGCATCTAGAATACGAAATCAACTTGTGTAGAACAAGCCGCAAGTACATGCAATACACATTTTTACAAACAATGTAGCAATCCGAAGCTCACGAAACGAAACTTAGATATTGAATTTGTATAAAGTACATTTGACGAAGTCGTATATATTGTACACTGAACTGCAACGAACTAACGTTGAACAAATTACAAGTATCCTTAATTTTTATTTAGCGGTTCGAATACAGTTCTACCACGTCGCGAATACTAAACTGCGAATAAAACGTAAAATCAAACATTCGCTCGAGACGATTTTAGAATACGTAAGTATTCCACTTTCCAGCAATGTGTCCAAAATCCGCGACGACGAAACTCACCAGCCCGAACTTTTGACACGCGAGTACATTTTAGGCTTGATCCCATCTCTACCGACGCGACCGCGCGCGAGAAGTAGAAAATTACGTGCACGGCCAGACAACGAGAATAAATGGGGCGTAGCACACGTCTCTCCCCGGTCCGGTTCTCGCGGTTCCACCAGGAGGAAAAGAACTTTGACACGAGACAGATGCTCCGTCCTATTTTGTCGCGGCGACACGGCTGTTTTGCATAAACCGACGTGTTGCCACGCGGATTCGGTCGGGGATCGGCGTCACGATTGAAATATTTACGGGTGCAAGCCCACCGGCCGCCTTTAGCCGTGGTTTAATATCTCTGTCCTGTTTCGCGGTCTGCCAACAGGATTCCAGGCTCGGCACGTTGCTTTTTATCGTCGTTGCGCGTGCACTCGCGCGCGTTTTGCGAAATCGCGGTTACGAGCTACAGATGGGGGTTATTGCGAAACTTCGTTGACGAGGGGGAGGGGGAAGGGAAACGACGTGGCTCGTTACGAACTTGCGGATAGCGGGCGGATCGACTCGACGAAACGCCTTTCGTGAATTTTGTTAAATCACTCGCCTACGTTGAGGCGGAGGAACTTTGGCAATTGGCTGTCCGCGCGATCGCTTTTCATACTTTAGCTTGCTTTGCGCGTCGAAATTTTAGCAAACGAAGTTACCGCTTCTTTCGACCGTGTTCCCGATCGTGTTTGATCGACGATGTTCGAAGGTATTTTCTCAATTCTTGCAAGCACGTGAAAAAATACTCAGATATTCGATGAATGTATGAATTTCTTTTTGTTCGAGTTTGCTCTTCTGTGCATCGTTGTGTACTCTACTTCTATCAGAGAGTATGTTTTACATCGGTAACGGTGAAATCATTTTAACATCTATAATAATAAAGTATAAAATAGTCTACATCTTTTTCTCATCCTGTATTTATCACGCGCGTATATATAGACCTTTCCTTAGACTGCCGAAAGAGATAGAAAAGCAGCATCAAAAAAAAAAGAAAAAAAAATTGTTGCAAAGAAAGAACAAACTCCCTTCGCGAAGGAAACTGAGTTTAAAAATTTGTTGCAGACAAGAAGATATTCCGTAAAATAACTTTCGTGAAATTTTGTTTCTCAGAAAATTTTCAAACAGTTAGCCCAAGTACGCGTATATCGATCATATTGTAAAATAACTGGCAACTGAACCGTGTTTAAAGTCTGCTTTCTTCAAAAAAAATCTGACTGAAATGCAAAATTTTATTTATCATATCTTCAGCTTATTTTTTCACATAGAGATGACAGTTTGTGCATACATTCGTGCAAAGTATTTAACACCTACAATAATTTAATAACAGGAACAACTGTTATCATTTCTCATATATAATATATTACAAATTCCAATAAAAACGTTATGCGTTTCGACATACTTTTGATAGTCGAGTGTACGCAAGAAAGTTATCGTTAGAAGAACGAATCGAAAGAAAATAATCGACGATGAAAGCGAAACAACGGATGGTCCATCACGCTGCTACTTGTAACCCGGTTAATTTCCCCCCAAAGAAACGAGAACCGTTTTCTCCATCCCCTATATACACGAAGATGTTTCAATCGCCAATCGAGGGGGATCGATTTCTCACCAGATCACACACTACGTTCTTCACGAAGGTTCACGGTATCATGTATTTCATCGCTGTTTTCAAGTAAAACACTCTGGCCTTGATCTACATACGTGCAATATTGCGAAGGCGACGGGGCAAGTTCGGGGGGAGGGGGCTAAAAGACAGTCGATTCATGGCACCAGCCTCCTCTTCCACCCCCCGTCACAGTTCGCGGAAGTTTATGAATAAGTAGACCGCGGATAAAAGCAAAGTTGCTAAGTGTATAATTAACAGGGAGGACGGGGGGGAGGGGAAGAGAAGAGGGGACATCGAACGAACTGGAAAACTGGCGAAGATACTGGCGGAAAAAGAACGAAAAGGAAGGGAGATTGTTGCGCCCGAAAATTGGCCTGGACTTACCTCCGACACCTGCGACAAATTCTCTCTCTCCTCCACCCTCCCCCCTCCTCCCCCAACGTCGGTCTTTAGACTGCCAGCAAAAGAAAAAAGAAAAAAAATAAGAGAATATATAGAAGGGAAATCGTGTAATGCCTTTCAACTCCGAACAACCGGAAAAGTAATACTGGAAGTAGTCCAAGCAAGGAGAAAGAAAGAGACAGAGAGAGAGAGAGAGAGAGAGAAAGAGAGGATGAAAGAGGCTTCCACCAAACTCGAAGGAGTCGAAGCGAACACCAAACGCGAAATCTCATTTCTCATTCATCGCCTCCCATTTATTCAGCCCTGGTAATTAGCCCCATAAATGATATCCCATCCTAGAGAGCTCGGAAAGTTTTAATTGTGGCTGCCATTGGCGCCCCGACAGGTTGATCGGGAGTCGAAAATGGTTGATAGAGGAGGCGACGACATTATCGGGGGACACTTTATCGCGGACGAGAGTCTCGGGATCAGTCGATTAGGCAACATCGTTATAAAAGTGGAATAAACAGGGGAGTAAGTACGGATCCGAGCATGGCTGGCACCAGAAGAATATCTTCGTTAAAGAGAAGAGAAAATTAAGAAGGATTAAGAAAAAGAATAAATGGAAAAGTTTGCTAGAGTTTGGTACTCTTTACTCTTGCTATCTGTTCTCTCTGGCTATATGTATAGAGGGTGTTTCGCAAACCGTGAAATAACACTGATCGCGGGTTTTATATGGAAAAATGAGTCGGAAAGAAGGAATGAAATTTTTCGTTCGAAATTTCGTTTGTTTGAATTTCTCATCAATATATGTTGTAACATTTTGTCAACGATTTAATAAAAATTGACCGATGAGATTATATTGGTGCAAGTTTGAAGCAAATCTAAAAATACATAAATACAAGCATCTCGCAGAGAACACAAAAATACTTAAATTGTCGTAATCAATTACAGTAACATTCAACGGGATTATTCACGGTACATGTTACACATTCAAAGTGACTACTCGCAAAATAAATATGCTTGCAAAATAAATATTTTATAACTTCTGCATATATTTTCAGATCACTCCCAAGTTTCAGCACATATTTTAAACGCATTATGCAATTCTGTGATAGACTCTCGAATATTTGATAAATTCGCGACTCTTTCGAAAATAAATTCTTGAACGAGGGAATATTATTCCGTCTTTTTCACTGACTTTTGCATCCAGAATAGTCAACTAACCACGATTCGCAGAACATTCCATACACGGAGAGAGTTTGCTAAGAGAGTCGCTAGCGATTCCTTCGCGGAGAATAATAATTTGTAGACATTTTTATCGTCGTGGATATCTGGCAACGGAAGTTGTTCCATTCCGTCGCGAGCTATTCGTTCACGAAAACGAATCGGGGAAACGTTCTGGCAGCGAGCTTCTCTCTCCCTCTCTCTCTCTCTCTCTTTCTCTCTCGATCTGTAAACTCCACGTTAAATCGATATTTGGCCACAAATTCCCAACGACTGTAACGTAGTTTAAAATATTCCGCTCGATACATACATATATACAGTTGCTCGCGGAATTACATGGAATTATAGAAACGTATTTTGAAACGTGTGGTGCGCGTATTGTACGAAAATGACGACTATCATGGTTGAAGTTTGAAATTAATTTGAAATTGTGCATGGGGGAAATTTTTGACGCAAAAAACATGGTATATTACGCAGAGATCATTAAAGTATTTGAACAATTAATTATTTGTTATATCTCAGTTGCGACTATCTTGTTACATTTATTAATTTTGATTAAATATGAAACATCCTGTTTGATACAACAACTTTGTACAAGTTTGCATTAATTGGTCGAAATTATCAAGAAAATGATTCGTTTAGAATTTCTCATCTATGAAAGGTAAAGGTCCAAGGCTTGGAAAATTAAGAAGAAAAGAGAAGCTTGAAACAATAACAGAATTAAAAATATAAATAATTAATTAGAGAAATGATTATGAAATTATTCATTTAATAAGGAAAGAAATTTGTAATGTAATTTTTATTACAACATTAACTGACGTAAATGATTCTATTTATTTAAATAATTATAATTCCCGTCTATATTAATCTGAGCTTTTCAACGAGATAATAATTTTTAACCCATTAACTGCGTCTGGCGAGTAACAAGAACATTACCTTTCCCTCCTATAAATTAAGATTTTAATGAAAGCTGAAAAAATGTTCTTTCCGAGGTATTTTAAAATATTTCGAGATCGCAACAGGGAACCGACAAAAAGATATGAAAAAAAAACTCGCTTCGAAAAAAAATTGCACACAGTAAAGTTGCTAATACCGCACGCGTGTAAAATTGCAAATTCCCCAAAATAGAATATTTATAAGCTTTATTTCAGCTGCTCACTAATTGCGCAACAATTCAATAATATTTTTTGATAATTTTTTTGATGGTTAAATACAAAACAGGAACAGAAACTGTTTTCAACTTATTATTTTTTCCTCTTTCTCACGTACCATGTATTGACGTTTGAAATCAAGAATTTTGTCAATGATACTGATGCATTAGAGCAATGGAATGACTGATTTTTCAATGAAAGCATTTCTTTATAACTCAATTTTGCAGCAGGTGAATAGTTTAACTCATTTTTACATTCTGTGCGTTCTCCTCGTCTCTTAATTACACTACGTTGATTTCTAAAATAGAGGTATCAATTTAACGTACTGAAGGTTCTAATAATTTCTCAATAATACCTATTCGAAATTCACCTCATTTTCTGTAACTATTCTAATATAGTTGAATCTCTCATATCCGAATTCCCAATATCCGCATACTGCAATACCCGAACGTTCTATTATTCGAGCAGATTACACATATACCAGTCACAGATTCTATCAATACAATTACAATAATGATGTCTCATCTCAACATTTCGTTCATTACACACACACACACATAAAATATTTCACACAAAATGCTCCAAACGTTCAAAAAAGAAGAAAAAAGCTTAAGAAATTTCAAATTTTACCTAGCTCGATCGTGACAACATCGTCTCCTATTATTATTACAGTCATAACGAGTGAAATTACAAAATATTTCGCGCAACGTACAAAATCGGCCGCCACAGTTGCGAAAATATGTACTTTCGCAAACCGCACGTCGTAGCAGACGTAGTCGCGTTGAAGGGAAAAAAAGCTTGTCGCCGCTAAAAAGGGAGCAACGTGTTTCGCTGGGAAACTGTGTCTCTGGGAAAAGTGGAAACGATATCTTTCCGCAAGCGGAGCGGTGCGGTCCCCCTAATGACGTTCGAGCGAGTCAGGGACGTGATACCCCGCGCTGGAACGGATGCGGCGCGATGAAAAATTGGATGATGGCTTTCCCGCCCCCCTCCCTCTTCCATCCCTGGCCGAGGCGACGTAGCAGAGAGAACACAGAGAGAGGGACCAGAGAAACACCGTCTCTACATTCTCGTCGCGGGCGTCGCGGAAATGCTACAGCGAAAAAGCCTTTCTCTTTCACGATGTCGGCCTGTGGAGAGCGTGCGAGGCGAAAGAAAAAAAAAAAAAAAGAAAAAGTGGAAAAAAAGAAAAAAGGAAGAGTGGAGGGGAGAAAAAACGAGCCGACTACAGTGGAATTCACGAGTGATTTTCAGCCGACGACGGCGACGCGACGCGACGCGACACGCTGCCGTGAAAAGCACCCGGCTGGATCTTCCCAACTGAGCTTGCCAACCACCTCATATTTTATGGGCTTTCCCTCTCTCTCCTCCCATCCCATTTTCGACGATGCTCTCGCGCGTACACGTATTGAAGTAACACCGCCGTGGCGACGTTGCCCCCTTCGCTCTAAATTCGTAATTCCTGGCCCGGATCGAGGGGGGTTTTTCACCCGCGCCGCGCCAGCCAATTTGTCGAGAATTCCGAGACGTGTCACCGCGGCGACAAAGTCCACGTTCGCTCGAACGTTCCCCGTGATAAACGGCTTATGGCCGACGGTAATTCGTTCGACTCGTGTCGTCTCTCTATACAACAGGAGGAATCGTTCGGCTTTTTAACGTGATTCTCCCCGCGCGCTGACGTCGCGTCGTGTATTTACGCGACGTCGTGCAACTATGTGCAATTACGCGCGCGCCATCGTCTCTGGACAATTTCGACTTTTTCCGACGGTAATGATAATGAGCACGAACTTCTATGAAAAACGTAGAAATCACGATGATGAATTAATAACTACAACGCGAGCATTTCCTTTTGTACGACAGTGTGTATATTTATGCAGAAACGTCGTTTGGAAAATATATTCTGCGTTGGGAAAAAAACAGATTGATATCGGCGAATCTGTCTCTGTATAGTGCAATTTATATCTTTTTTTCTTTTTTTTTTTTTTTTATTCTGAAATGTATCAACTACTATCTATGGAATATATAGGGGGTAGTTGTTCGTGCATTTATGCATAGAATATATAACAAAAAAATAAAAGAGAATCGAAAGTATAGTGCAATCGTTGTAATATTTAGCAAACGAAGCTTTAAGATAATTAATTATATTCATGTTATAATCGTAATTATAATTACGATGACTTTCATACATATTTATAAAAATATTTTTGTGCTTGAAAACATAATTTGCATAAACATTCACAATCTACGAACGAATATAAGGTATAAAATATTCATCCGCACAGAACAAGCAATGAATAAACTCGAAGCAAAAACACCGCGAGAGCACAAGTTTCGTCGTAATATTTAATGGATGAAACGAATTTCTGCTTACGTAATTAATTATATTAATAGAACCGAATTAAATTTAAGTATTTATTAAGTATTTAATTAAATTTCTCGTAATGTGAATTTAAACGCACGCATTCTACAAATTAATAACTCCGGAATGAAATGTATGAAACGTGAGCGAGATAGAAAGATCTACGAGCTGAAAATGAAACAATACTTCACGCACAACAAAGACTCCGTTAAAAATATTAAAATGTTAATATATTAACAACTGTGTTAGAAAATCTACGCAATTTGAAAATTATATTATCTATTGACAAATACTGAACATTAAAAATCACTAGAACTTTTGTGCGACATATATTTCTGTCATAAAATGTCATTTGTATATCTTGAAAACCAAACTTCAAACGACATTTCCGAACATAAACTTTCCTCGGTCTTTATCTAAAATCAATCCTATAAATATCCTTCACGTACACTGACATTTCTTATTTCCATTCAATGTTCAATATTCATCATAGTTAATAACAAAATTCTTAAGACTGAAATTCATATTTCATAACGTGAATTCTTCATTCCGTGAAGAATCTTTTAGAACATTTTTTGGTTGGAATAATTGAATCGAATCGTTCACAGTCGTGCAAACACACACTGTCGAGTCGAAATAGTTTCTGATCGTTATTCTTGATGAAACGATTTGTTCGTATTGTAAATCTTAACGTGTATCTCTATTTTCGAAACAGGCACTGATATTGCCTGTCGTGAAACTTTCAAACGAATTGTTTTCCATACCTCTGCGTGCATATATCGTGATACAGGCTTTCTTTAAATACATTACCACAAAGTACTAATATATCACGACTCAGTTTCTTTATTCAACGAGCTATTGTTCAATTTCCAGACGAAATATAATACTCGTTGCAACGCTTCAAACAGGGATGTACACACACCGTGGAGAACCTCTGTACTCGTCTCCATGGGAGAACGTTCTGTTTACGTAAACGCGATGGTCCGGCGAAAATTCATGGTTTCGCCGGTTGAACTCCCGTTCTCCCGTGGATTTTGGCCCTGGACGTTAACGCCATATTCAGACGGGGAGGGAAAGATCACTTATGGAAATTTGTGCAGTCTGTATTCGACAAAGTACTACGTCTGCCAGTGTGTCGGAACTCAACCCTCTCCCTGCCCCCCCTCACCCCTCAGTTGAATAGTAAATCAAAATGAAGTGGCGGACCGTGTCTGTTAGCTACGTCTACGGGACCGATCCTCCTCCACTGTCCGTCTAAATGTTGTATTCAACTACTACGTGTGTTTCGTAGCCCGTGTAAACGGGCGCACGGGCTGTACGTCGTAGTTTATAATAATTCAAGTGAGCGTTAATTTCGTATTCCGGACGAGTACACGTAAAAGACGAGATCCTCCGGCGTATTAACTTGATACGTTATACAGCCTTCCTATGATATGATACGAATGATTAATACCAGTTACTTTGGCCGAAAGGTAGCTAGCGAGCATCTGACACGGTAGCGATGGGATCAAGTTTAATACGTATCAAGTCAAATCCGATGCAAAACCGTTTTCACCGTCTGCGCTCTGAGTACATAAAAGTTCACTTCGATAGGAAAGACTCGTTAAAAATGACGTACGTACTCATTATACACTGTATCCGTATTTATAAGTATTTAAACGAATTGGAGAAAATGGAATAATTTCTCGATAAATGTTGCGCAGTCCAGTTGCTCCTAACTTTTCATCAGAAACAAATCACACGTCTCTCCATTTATAATTTTACCGAAACATGTTCAACAGAGCGAGTAATATTTTCGCGTACTTCCAGGTTAGGTTCGATAATAGCTATATAATCTCTCTAAGTAGTCTTTATTTAAGTACTTAAGCAGCTGCGAAACCTGGTTCAGGTATAATCCACTCATAGCAGGATTTCGTTCATCTTCCCGAACACTCGCAAGAGTTCCGAACATTGTTCGCGTGATTTTGGTTACACTTGCTGCTTCGCTCGATCCCATCGCTAGCGAGTATTTTATGGCGAGGCATCTCCGCCATTTACCGATGCTTTCGCATATTCAAGCTCGTGCCACAGACACTGGGCCCCAGTTCACCGTAAATTCGCGTCCACCGCCGTAAATTTCATCTAAAATACTTTCCTCCCCCCCGCCCTGCGCGTGATTGGTCGTCCCTCCTCCCTACGCCCAATATATTTTCAATTCGTCTCGCGCCACCTTTATAAATTAATATTAATAACCGTGGATTCGGCCCGTGGCCAAAACTCGATGTTTTATGCCCTGCAGGCATCCGCGACGCGAAATCGAACGTCCATTACCACGGCTCTATGGCTCCATGGTGTTCGCCTAACTACATTAACATATTTATGGCATTACACCGCTTGGCGAAAGATCACAGCGATTACGCGCATCGAACGTACGCACACGTGTGGCAAACGGATTCAGATCTCGATCTCGTGTAACTTTTAAATATATTTCTCGCCCTTTCGCGCGTACCTTCATCGCAGGCACTTGAACATGGTCGTTGAACGCTTGAACTGTCGCAATTCTCTGTGTCTCGTCGTGGAGAATAAAGAAATCTCGACCTCGATTAGAGCCACGTGACGCGACGTAACTGCGGCCGCAGGAGAAAATACGGTACGTTATATGCGCTTATATTTTCAAGATATTATCGTGGAAGTGTTCTCAGTAGTTTCCGTTTCCTCTGCGTGATATACTGTCTCTCCTTCTTTCCGCATGGTACGTTATTTTTTTCGTCGAACTAAAATATGGAATAGAATTTTCGTCATCGTGAACGTTTACAGCCAATTATACTTTATAGCCAGTCAGTCGTAGCCAGTTTAACAAGCTATATAATAAAAAGGAAGAATTACAAGCTATATGATTAAAAAAAAAAGTAATCGTCGCAATCCACAAATTTCGTGCACTTGTTGCGTTAATTTGCCCAATGCGTATGAATGGAACGTTGAACTTTAGTTAAATTGCATTATTTCGTTGAACCAACAAAATTTGTACTTATGCATTTTTTTTTTTTTTTTTTTTTTTGAGGACAATTACAGTGAGTCAGGATTTAAATTCAAATTTTTTGAAATTGTCGCACGCAGCGAGTGTCCCGACCGTGTAAGGTCACGAACACAGCATAGTTCACGTACTACGTAGGCAACACGTGTATCAGGAACATAAATTCTTAATTCTTTCACACTGACTACGACCAAAGCTCGCGCTAACTGGAACTTATGTGGGAGAAATGAAAGTGCAAGGAACAGAGAAGAGTTTCCAGCACGATAAAGAACACAGGCTTTGAAAATAAATCATTCGAATCTCCAAAAATACACGCCGTTGTAAATCTACAGAAAATTTCTACGGAGAATTACGAATTGGTGATTTCGACTAGTTCTAGCGATGATCATACATCATTTCACGTAAATACATCATTTGTATTTCAGTACACATCCAAAAGAAAAAAATGTCGGCCATGAGATATTATGGATTACCGAATTAAGTATCGCTCAAGTTCCCTAGTTTTTCCTCTTCTTGTGTTTTTCATTCTGTCGTTCTTCTTTTTTCTTCCTTCTCCTCTTCTTCTTCTTCTTCTTCTTCTTTGTCTTCTACCTTTTAAGGTATAAGCTGGCAGAATGAATTTATGCAAAGCAGGAAGCGGCGCGTAACGATGAAACGTTGAAGGGGAACGTTAAATGAAAGTTTACAAGAGGAAGAATGAACGACGTCACCGCTGGCCGATGCTTTTCAATTAAGCAACAACGGCTGACGTGCCCTCTCGTGTCGATGAATTTTTATCGGGCTTTCGCGGCACGTGCAAAATTCAACTAATTACACGGCCGAAATGGAAACAATGAAAAGGAAAGGGACGGAGGGACGAGGGGAAACTAGAACGACTGCAGCATCTCTCGGCCCATTCCTAACTCTAGCACACGATTTTTGAGAGAGCTGATAATCCACGTGTCTCGTTGCAATCGCAAGTACGACCTTTACACGATGAAAGAGTAACGAACGACGTGACGTTTCTCTAATATACTTTAATTCTTTCGAATAGAGAGATCAAGTCACATGTTACATTTAAAAGATTCAGAATGACATTAGAAAAATAGCATTATAAAATATTATAATGGAACTAATTAACTTTACTAAATCTGTCTTTGCTAAATCTTCTCCATACTAGATTCTTTTACCTCCGATTCGATTTTACCAGAATATTTCTGCACAAGATTAACTTCACTTTGCGCTCCTCATCTACATTTTTTTAAAGATGCAACACGCTCGAATTATTTAAACTTAAGTAGATACGATTCGATTTACGATTTGATTGTACGTTTAGTTTGAACGTTGCGTGCTTCTACAACTACATTTTGATCATTTTAATTTCTTCGCCGTTGTATTTCGCAGATAATTAAAAAAGAAAAAAAAGAAAGACCGAATGACTTATTTGAAACGATATCTTACGTTAAAGCTTTTCACTTTTATTTATTGTTCTGTAAATCATTCGAAACATTCATCTACGCATTAAAGGATCTTCATCCACCGCGCAAACAATAAATAAATTAAAACTGGGAGAATAGGAGAGAAAGAGGCGGGAAATTCATTTATGCGGCTGGCCGTTTATTCTTATCGAGGGATTAAATGGCAAATTGGTCTTGGCCCGCGCCAATTACCCCCGATCGATGGCCACGTAGCCGCCGCACCCGTTGGAAACATTGTTTTTAAAGTTGCATGACGATCGAACGAGCAAGAAACGCGGCGCGCCATGGCCACCGCCGATCGAAACAAATTAATTCTCAATGCAACGAAGGCAAATCGCGGAGGGCCATTAAGTTTGCTCCGCGGTCGTTGGGGATGAGTTAATTAAGAAAGGAGAGCCGTGGCTTGGCGCGCTTGTTCCCCGACAAATTAAACTACAACCCGCGAGAATAGAACGCCGGATAAAAGGTTGTTGGCATGGTTTCTCAACGTTGTTGCGAAACAAAAGAATGGACCGGGAGAAAAAAAATGGAAACTCCTCGGTTTTTCGTAAAAAGGACCTTGACTTCGAGAGCTAAATTTTGCTACGAAACGAGACAACGACCGCAAGAAACTTTCAGATCGAGAGTCAGATTCAACAATTGGTTTTTTCGCATTGCAGCGACGACCAGGTCTCTGAAAATATTGGAAAATTTTTTTTCATCGCCACCTTGGCCTCGAAGAGATTGAAATTTCCACTTTGTAAACTTGCCGTGCGGCTTTTTCGCCCCATCATTTCATTGTACTTTGAATATTATACAAAAATTCACGAAATTCTGATATTTTTCCTGACCATAATGTTCAAAGTCCGATGAAATGGCGAAGAAAAATCATGTAGCGAGTACGAAGCAACGAGAACGTGGTGGATCTAGTCTAGGAAAATACAATTTTTTCAACGTTTTCAGGGACGTTTGAACTTGAGTGTCCTTACATTCCTGTTTCCCACGTGACGTAAAAATATTTCTCAATGAAACGAATTCGGGATTGTCGAAGTAAAAGCTTCGCGCTTTGAAACGAGACCGCAAGTGGACTGCAATGATTTCTTTCCAACAAGATATTAACAATTTTTCATCGTTATCGATTATATAATCTGTACATTTCAGAAACTTTGAAATTTACAACAATTGATCATTTGGTATTAAAATTGTTGCCAAAATCGAGAATTTTTTTCAGTCACTTTTCCCCTTTATTCGCATTTCTCACCGTGGATTTTCATCTTATCGTTCTCAATCTCTCGGCGATCGTACGATCAGTTCCGGTCAACCAATTAATTTTTTTGCTCTTCGGTCAGGAAAATGTGAATGCAACCGCGGGACCGCGGATTTTGAAAAAAAAACCGCCAGCTCGTTTCGCCATTTAGTTTTTTACTGCGCGCTGTGACCAGCGTATATACGTGCGGTAAATACGCTTCTCTGCGAGAGTAGAAAGGAGAAAATATTCTATATCCGTTGAATATATTTCTTTTTCTCTCTCTCTCTCTCTCTCTCTCTCTTTCTCTTTTTATTGATCCATATTTTTTGAAATACAGGCGAATTAAAGTCACCACGGAATGTTCATGACCGACAGCAGCGTAATTAACTTCTTTTCCTATAATTGAAGAGTTTCCAATAAAAGACGCTCAAAGTGACGAAAAATGAAAAATCTTTTATTTGTTATCGAAAAACATTGCACGCAGTAGCACGACGTAGGTAGAATTTCAATGCAGCTACCATACAATCGGTCGTACGCGATAAATGAAATCTCCTGCGAGTGATTTTTCAAGTGAAAACGAAACCTACAAAAAGTAGTATTTATTTAAGATTTTCTATCTAGTGTTAGAAGAAGCATAAGAATAATGTGTAAACTCTAATACTTGGCGCTTATACCAATATAATGCTAATATATACTTGATATTTACAAGCATTTACTTATTTTTATACATACGATACAGCGTCATATAAATGTCTAAAAACGTTTTCTTAACTCTCTTGCGAATAACATTTAATGGTAAAAACTTTCTTATGTATTAAAATAATATCTAATCCTAGTTTATATTTTAATTTTTATATATTTTTACACCGTAAATTATATCATATTTATTAATTAAAATTTCACCTATGATTAATAATTTAAAAATAATTTATTTTAATATAATTTAAAAATAATTTATTTTAATATAATGTTAATAGAAATTCATTAATTATTAACTTGTAATTAAAGCTCCCACTGTCCCCATATTAATCGTCTGAAATTGTCGGAGCTTTTAAACGCGTCGCAAAATCGTAGAAGACTCTTCTGATCTATGGATCAAATTATATGTAAGAGAAGATATTACACACATTTCTGCAAGAAATCTGTAAAGAGAGCATGATAAGCTGTTAATGTTTCGAATAACATGAAACAACGTCCAGTGACCCTGTGCATCAATGGAAATACTCTAGTAGAATCTCCCTTTACAAATAGTTGCTAAATAAATAGTTACTGAAATAAAAAAAACGAAATGTCTCTACCCCCGCTGAAAAGAAAAATCTGATTTCCGCTATTTGCACACAGTTGTCCTGCGTGTGCAGTTACTCTCCAATTCGCCACACGATTCTCTCCCCTGTTGCCCTCCCCCCTCCCACCTACCCCCCCCCCTCGTGGAAGCTGCACACACGTGAGAAATTAACCCCATTCGAGAGGAAATGAGATTAAACGCACACAACCGCGGATACGCAGCGACTACGATATATTTCAGCGGATATATCGCGGCGATGAAAAACTCGCGCGCGTCTATCGCGTGTTCAGGCGTGTCTATACAGAAAACGTGATCCTGTTTCGCCTGTGCGAAATTTTCATGTCCAAGTAGCTTATTTACGACGACTTTACGTCTATGGAAATGCGGCGGAGGGGAGGAGGGGCAGAGGAACCTAGAGGAGCAGCGTATTTACGAGAGCGCGTATCCACGTACGCTCTCTACCATATGGGACCGTGCTACATCTGTTCGAATTCCATATCCACGGACGCGTCGTATATTTGCGACGGTACGCTCTATCCGCGAGGAAACTACCCAAGTTTCGTGATCCATTCGCCGGGTCGTTTTGTACCTTTAACTTTCGCCCGGGTCGCATTTCGACCTGCACGCATGAACCAGCTGCAACTCATTGTCAGTCGTCAACGAGCGAGGACGAGCGAAATAAATCGGCAGCAGAAGACTCTTCTTGCGCAGAAGATTAGTTAACAGACCAAAAACTGAAAAAGATGCAACAGATGCACGTAGTGTTGGAAAATATTTTCGAGGCAGAGTAATTTCATTTCAGAGCAAAATAAATTTCTTGGTCAACGATCGTCAATCGTCGAAGAGGCAAAGGCATTCACAGAATGTCGCGAATTTACAAACAATACGAAATAGAAACTAATAAATATTATATGCTTCGTACGTTTTATAAATCACGAATACGCTCATCTTCCATTTCATAATAGCCGAGATCATTAATAGGAGACGAATCGAAGCAAAAATATTTCGTTGACGTTCGAAATGGCACAAACTGCAGTTCTTTTCCGCGAGTCCGTACGAACGGAATATAGTATTTTAATCCCCCTTGCGGGGATCATGATCCTTCATCAATTTTTCAAGAAGCTGTTCGTTAAGGGAAATGAAATTTTTCTTCAGCGAGCATCGCAAACGAGTCGTAAAGAAGAAGAGAGGCAACCGGATGAAGAATATCCGAGGCGTATCATCTTAAGCGAAGGAAACGACTATTCTTCTTTAGTCTAGCTTTTCCACCTTTTACCACCGGCGTAAAGCGAGGGCGAACGGCACTATGGCGCATGAATCTCTGCGGAACTTTCCATTTCGTTGGAAAAGCCGGAAACGCAACCGTTATGGGATAGAGCCATGGCGTAACATGATTTTAGTATCGCGCTGGCCCGGGGATTTTACCACAGCTACGCGTAAGCCACGAAATTTACAATAATACAGGGTGTATAGATTGTAATCTATAAACGCGAATTACTGGTAAACTGTGGCTAATTACTCGCATTCACCGCGCACTTGTCTCTCTAACGTTAAAACAAACCATGGCGAAAGGACTGCAAGAGCGGAAGGAAGACTTAGATCTTTTTTAACGAAGTATTTTTTTTTTGATAATTTTGGAAACTCTCATTTTTACAAGTCCTTTGGCACGATCCAAAATTTGGTGCCAATAAAATCAACCTACAAGACATATTTTATATTCTCGTTATGTTATTAATATATTTTATTAATATGAAGAATTAACAGGGAATATTTTATTAACGTGCGCTTCTAAATCAAATTTTAAATATCTCCCAATAGTTTTCTAACGTACGTAGAATAATACCCTTTTTTTTTAATATTTATACAATTATTTAAATTTATACTTGTTCGTTTATAAGAGGAAACTATTTTACACCACATTGGCCGACTCTCTCGAAACCGAATTCACTTTTGTACAAATTATCTTTGTGACATCGTGAATGGTTTCATCTACTTTACTAGTAATTCGCATTCATAAATTATGAACCGAACACCCTGTATACCGACGGAAACTCGCTTTATTCGCTATGCCACTTTTTGCCGAGCGATTAAGTGGTGCGCGCGCCACTTCAGCGTGCATAAAATTCGAGAGACTAATGAAAAGTTGGTTGCGCCAGCGTGATAAAGAGTCCAATGTGCTTACCGATCGCGAAACCCACGGCAAAAACTCGACTAAATAATTTGAAGAAGTCTTCCACCGTCGCTTGATCTCCGTGCTTATCAAAAGATCATTTTTCTTTGCGCAGGGTATCTCAGCGACGCGATAAAGTCACGGTTCTGTGGGGGAAAAGTTTGTTGAAAATATGGAATAAAGTTATTTTTGGGGGGGGAAGTCGAATTTGAAAATTCTGTTCCCGACATAAATATCGAGAGTTTAGTTAATTAACGATTGGAAAGAGAAATCTGGAGTAACATACTCTTTTCACATTTATGTAAATATATTCTTGTTTCATTTCGAGTCTCGACATTTACGTACATTCTTCTGAAATTGAATGAATAAGCTGAATATTCTGAATATAATTGAAATAATAAATCACGATGGATGCTGTATGTATAATTATTAAGTTTCGTTCCCGAATTAATAATTAATACTTTGAAACATTGATATCGCCAATAAAGTATTTATATTTATATTTAATTAAAATACTCATGTTGAATATTGACTAAAATATTGACGAAAATATTTAAAAAATATTAATATTGTGAATGAAATATTCACATTCATTTAAGAGAATCGTTATTCCTTTCAAGGTCTTAACACAATCAGCGGCGAGGGTAAGTAAAAAAACTGTAGAATAAAATTTGTTTCGTTCGGGACCTCATTTCCAAGAAAATAGAATTTAATTAAAAACTGATTGATAAATTTTCACGTTTAATTTCCTTGGAAAATTCTATAATTTTCGACTTACTTCCACAAGTAAAATAATTTTCCATTGATTGGTGAACCCTCTTGTTTGGTCGGAAATTAACCAAGTATAAATACGTATATTCTCAAACTCGATTTTCTCGGGAATGAAGCATCATAGAGACTGTTTGATAAATTTTCAATTTTTCTTGAAAACAAAGTGTTCCATTACTTTGCAAAAGTAAAATAACATTCCGTAAATTGTACACTCTTGTTTAGTCGGAAATTAACTTCTGCTACGCAAGTTTTCAAAAGCGTGTTCAATAAAAAAAAGCTTGTTCTACTTATTCTACTTATTCGTACAAATAATCGATCGCAAGTTCAAAGTACAGTGACACAAATTGTCAAAATGACGAAGTATACTGATTAGAAAAACGAATCATTTTCGAGGCGAATCGTCGTTAAAAATTTACAGAACAGAATCATTAATATTCACTCGATGGTAGAAAAATTTCAGAAGAATGGAATCGCTTAGCTGTGAAAATATACGTACGAATAAAATAATAAAATACAAGCAAATTAAAATGAATATTCTATCTTACTTTCTAATTGACTCGATAGATTATTTATTTACAGTAATTATCAGGCACTGTACCCTCACAGATACAGTTGCAAAAGGAGAACAAAACGAGAAGAAAGATAAAGAAGGAAGAAAAAAAAATTAATTGTTCGAGAGAGTGAAGCAATTTATCTATCTGAGCGTGCCACGCTCCAATCGATTTCTAAATCGTCGTGTCAAGTATCAAGCAATAGCCAGTAATTTCAATCCGAGATGGCGGCCAACTTCCAACTGGAAATTAGAGGCAGGCGCGACTCGAGAGACCTGGAAAAGATCCTCTCGATCCTCTCTTCCACTTGCCAGACGTTTCAGAAACGTCCAAACGGCAAGGCAAAATGCACGTCAAAAGACGAATCGAACAGAAGGCAATCTCGAAAAGTTTCCTACTTAAAGTCACGGTATATACTCGCCTCTGCTTTCGAACTTGAACTCCCCGGAAGTTCCGCCAAACCGTCGAAACGTAAGACGTGTACGAGAAAGAGAGAGAGACGGAAGGAGATAGAGAAAAAAGCGAGGGAGAGAAATCGACGAGAGGTGTCGATACCGTTATTTATTAAAGCGTGTCGCGAGAACCAGGTCCCCGATTCTGACCGTCCGTTGCAAGAATTCGAAGAGGAATTCACCGAAGGAAATGGAAGTTTTCTGCCGGAGATAAATTCGCTGTTATCTTAACGACAATCGACCACGATCGGGGGGGAAACTCGGTCATTAAGGATCGAACCGTTGGATTGAAGGACAGCGCACGTATAAATTATACAGTTTATTTAAAATTTGGCGGACCACTGAACCATAGTCACTCGTTTATAAACAGAAACAGCTGTTGAGGAAATTAATGATAAAATGAAATAATATCGGAGAGAATAATATACACGTATTGATAACAATTCCCTCGTGCGATTTTCTTGTTTAATTTTATCATATTTACGAAATGACAACGAAATTGCTGTAACTTTGAGCTCTCGATTATGTAACACTTGGTGACAATCTCTGTTTTGATCATTCCCGAGTTTGTCGTGTTCTAGGGAAACTTTTCTTCTTCGACAATTGTAAAACTTCGAACGCTGACAAAAATTTTTTTCACATCCAAATCCGCCACTGATCTCGCAGATTGAAATCTTTCTTTAAAGCCTGAAAAATGCTGCGCAATTTCTTTCACCGTCTCATTGATTTTGAGCATTAATATTAAATAACAAAATATTGAATTTAACGTTCGATGTTTAACCATATCCAATTAATTCGATTGTAAAAATAATGATGTTCTTCGACTCACCAGTTCCATTCAGGCTAAATTAAGTAAGTAATAACACAAATAATTGTATTAATTAATAATACAATGAAAAAGTGAGAAAATTACAGTGTGTACACCTTGAACAAGACATGAATGGAACAAGTGCTCAACAAAAATCAAATGTTATACGATATTCAATTTCTTACTCATTAAATTGCCTAAAAATCGACGGCTCGAAATGAGAACGCTGCCTCAAAAGCAGCCGTTTAATAGATTCGCTATTTCGCCGTGAAAATAATTACCGGTGAGCGATTAAAACCGAGCAACCGTGCCAGAATTAATTGGACGAATTATCCGCTATGGGGTAAAATGAAGCGAGGGGAGAGAGAGAGAGAAAAAAGTAAACTATTCCCCTTAATTGCGTGCGGATATGAAGATGAAACTTTGACGACGTATAATTAAACGATAATTAAGCAAACAGAGCACACTCGTGCCAGTTTGACCGAGAGAAGTCGCACGGGACAAATTTTATCTGCCAGTCATACCGAAAGACAAACGAAAACTTCGGGCCGTGTGCATCGTTGAAATAATAATTCCACCATCGAGCGTTTTCGTTTGAATTAATTATTCGTGTTTCACGCACGGGCCACAATCTTCCAAGAGAAACAAAACCCTCGAACGATCGCTCATGTAACTTTCCAACTTATAATTGATTCGATCTGGGATTTTGAAACGAGATACGATCGGTTTCCTTTCTTTCGCCGTAACAACGATAAATCGTCCGACGAGGGGAGGGTAAAAAATGTGCACATCCCCTCGTGTCGATGGAGCGCGGATTGAAAATTAAAAATAAGACAACTCGATATAACTCTTCCCCTCGAAGGGTAAATATTAGAAATAATCAAGAATCGATTCTGTCGATTCATTTGCACGTAAAGGTGTAAGAAGAAAGAGCGTAATAGTTTTTATCAAAGACTGTCTTCGTCATTTTAACGAACGATTCTTTTAATAAATATAAAATTATTGAATTCTTTCTTGACTTACTTTGAAAGAATCACTCGTCGAAATGCAATAACGATCGAGAGAAAGTTTGTACGAATATCGTTATTTCACAAAACTCAGTTATAATTGATGAGAGAAATGAATGTCTGGAATAGACGTGTTTAATGACGGGAATGATGTTCAATAGAAACTTGGATTCGTACACACGCGAAAGTAAATCATTACTTTGAATGAAATGCAGTCGGAGCTCGGTAAGTTGAATCTCAAGGAAAGAAACAGAGTTTCGTCTCGTCGGATTATGAAGGTTTTCGTCTTATCGAGTTTTCAAGTAAAGAACGATTTAATAAACGAAAACTCGATTTCCAGAGGCCATGACATTAATTCAGTTTTCATTTACCGAACAGTTTTTACCGAGCAGTTCGTAATAAAGGTTATCCGAGTTTACAGCCCAGAGAAAAGAGTGAAGAGAACAAAAGAGAACGATTCCTCGACTTATTTCTTCAATCACGTCACGACAGACGCGGAATTTGCGATCCCATTAAATCGACTGACTTTTGCGTACGTAGCTAAATTTCAACTCTCAGGTTCTCCTAAATTCAAATTACCAAGGTAAAACCTGCACCAAACAAGTTATTAGTTTGCTATATTTGAAGTTGCAGAGAGTCTCACAGTTAAGTTCAAGTTAGATTACAGTATATTTTTAATTGAAACTTAATCGAGCCTAATTCGTTCAATATTCTCAGCAACAAGACGTGATCTATGATCAACAAGCTTCGCTCTACGTTTTCGACTAATTTTTGCACGAGTAAAATAATTATCCATCGATTACATCGTCTCGCGTCGTTTAATCGACGATTAACGAAGTCTAACCAACAAACTTTCAAACGTGACTTCTTTCGGGAATACGAAATAACAAGTTTAATTTTGCTCTCGGTATATTTTGCTTCGATACTTACTATTTACACCGGTGTAAATATGGAATAACAGTTACATTTCCCCGTTCAACCAGAAACTAAAACCAAATCCAAACGCAGCTGCTGCGCTCAGGATTTTCGAATTCTCGATTTTTCTCAGAAAGCGGGAAATATCCTGCAAAAGTTATCGACGTATAACCAGCAAGCCATCCGAGGGGAAAATATCGCGCGCTGTGAATATTCGCGCCGATGTAACACGAAAATAATCGAAATCACGGACACCGCTTGTCGTAACGCTTTAATAACGAAATTCCATCCGGTCGATTTGAAGCTATCGCCGAACCACACGGGCACCGGGTTATAAAAATAACATGTAGCCTGGCAAATATAAGCGGCTCTCGCCGGTGGTTCTGTACACGAGAACAAGCCGGCACAGGCATTTCAGAATTGAGTTACCCCAGCCATTGGGAAGCAATGAAGCATCCCGCGCGAATTTGCCCGCCGAGTTTGCGCCAGCTTTGCTTTTGCTAGGCCGTTGCTTCGCTATCGTTTCGAAGGTTCCGCACAAAAGAAGCGGAACCTCTGCACTCTGATACGTGATCGATTTTTCTATGGCCCGTTTTCTCGTTGTCGAAGATTTTCCAGCTTCAGGAAAAGCGGGGGGGGGAGGATGTCCAGAGAATTGAAATTCAGCGGCTCAGACATGTTCTTCAATTAGGAATTTTCGCTAACTGTCGGATATTTATGGGAATTTATATTTTTGTCGATGGAAATTGGGCAGTAGACTGTTCTAACTTTGTGGCATACACGTTCTCTGTGTTTTCGTACCATTTAATTTCCCATAATCCGTAATCTGTTATTACTATTATTATTATTATTAGATGGTTTTGCATTGAATTTTGAAAGTACGAAATAAGTCACATTTATGGAAAATAATGTAGATTATTCAACGATATATTCCTTTTTAATTGTCAGTTGAAGATTTTTCAAATGACGTCTGAGCATCTTGACATGGAAATTTGAAAATTGAAAAGTCGAAGGACTTGAACAGTGTTATTAAATGAAAACTTCCTTTAAATGTAGAAAGAATTTGTTTTCTAGTGAAACGCAGAAAATAATTTCCTAAAATAAGATTTAAAAAAAACCAAATAGCGAGTCTGTTTAGAAAAGACATTGAATCAATTTCTATACTATAATATAAGATAGAAAATTATTTTGGTTTATTTTTTATCGCCACAAAAAGCAGGAAAATAATAATAAAGTTCGATTCACATTCGATTTCAAAGGTGTATCGAAATTTTAATTGCTCGAAGATTGCGGAATAACTTCGAGAAACCTACAAAAACATGAATCGTTATCCTTCTTGTCTCATGTTATTTCGCAATAATCTACTAAATTTCAATTAGTCCGGCTAATTGAGAATTTTTTTATTTCCCCCCACTGTGAAGAATGGAGACAAAAAAAGGAAAACTGTAAGCCGAGGCAAAAGCGTCCACTTCCTTTCGCAAATTTGCCCACATTCTTCGGCTCCTGATAGAGACGGAATGAACAGAAAACGAAGGGAAAGAAAAAAGGAAACGTGAAAATAAATAGAAGCGGAAAAAACTCGCATAAAGCTGGGAAACGTGTAGCGGAACGAGGCAAAGAAAAGTAGGCAAAGATTGTCTGACTACGCACTGGTCTGTGTTTACTGTGCGTCGACGAGGAGATAGATAAATATCGAAGAAGGTTTGATGGAGGTTCCAGTCCAACGATTGCTACGATTGAATTCACGGCATAAATTGAATCGATATTAACACATGTGCGCTTTTTTTCAGGAAAAAATCGTTTTTCTTTTTTTTTTTTTCAACGGACCGAATATCGAATTTCCGTAGTTTTACGCAAAGTGACAGGCATTTTTGTACACTCGGGAAAGTATACAAAAATAAATCACAATAAAATTCATTATAAAAGATGCATTAATAAAATGTCGCAAGAGATTTATTGAAAATGTATATTTAATGAAAAATCAGTGTGTCTTAAAGATCGTCTCGCTGTAAATTGATACATTGGATATTGTAATTGTTTAAGTATCTTGTATACAATTTTGTATACTTTTACATGTTTTTGACCAATATGACTAATAAAATTTCAAAATATTTCATATAACACGAAAATATTAGTTAGTTCGACGTAATTCAAAATATTTCGTATCGCGTGAAAACACGACAAAAAAAAAATTTCTATAAGTGTTTGAACCATGAATTTGGAATACGATTTGAAATCAATTGCTACATTTCTACAATTTTTTCTCATCACGCGCGTGTCGCAATTGAAAGTTTCGTTTCTAAATAATGATGAACACTTACAATTAATTTGGAGGAAACGCGCGAAGAACGAACAAAAAGCATACACGTAACACTATTTCTACCGAGGCGAAACAAACTTATCGCGATTGTCACGGGAACGTATTTAATCGGCACGATGGGAGACGCTTTCACCATTTACCCGTCTGATCGGGCGCGGAATTTCGGCAAAATTTCATTCGCGACTTCAACGATATCGATTCCGCCCCGAGTCGGATTTCACGCTCTGACAAGAGCGACAGCCAATAAATTGAGATTTGATCGATGACCTTCGGGGTAGTAATAACCGCGCGGCCAATGTTTGCTCATGGGAATTCTAGAATGGGAACTCAGTTATAGACTAGAAAGAGCAACCTAATTCTCTCGGACCCGGGTTCGCTCTCGAGGGTAGAAAAATAAAAAGTTCTCTTAATCCGCGGCCGAGATGCGCCGAGAGCCGAAGAGAGGGGGAGGGGGCGCAAGAACAAAGAACGTCCCCTATTACACGACTGGGCAAAAAAAGAGCCGAAGATCTCTTCCGGCGAAAACACGCCGTAAGCGCTATTGATTACGCGAAATGAAATTTCGCCCGCCGAAAACTTTCCTCTTCCTCTTCCTCCTCCTCCTCCACTCGCCTCTTCGACTCGATTCTATTTCAACCGGCAGAGATTTTCAAAGTCAGCGTTTCTTCCTTTCTTGGAGGCGTGGGAAATCCCGTCACCGCGGCCGTCCGTGCGATCAGCGAATAAATCACGACTGGCAGGAAGAGCCGTGAAATACAGGGCGGGAAATTTAAAACCGGGGCACGCGTGATCCGATGAATTTATTTAACCGTGTATATCCCGGGCTCGGCGGCGGAAACGCGAGACAGTCACGAAGCGCGAGGCTGATCGCGCGACGAGCAAACAGTTCCGAGCTGTGTGATTTATTCGAAAGACGCTGCTGTTTCTCGTTCCCGCTGGTATTTCTATTGTTCCCCGGGTAAATTGTTCATCTTTGTGTTGATAAAAATGTTCATCGTGCTCGCGTGATCTAATCTCGTTCGTTTGCAGTGTTCTTGGTATTTTACCCTCTCTCGCGACGTACCAAATACATACCGAGATAATCACGAAATTCACAATTTTTTTACATATATTATAGATGTAAAACAGTGTGTTTTTGAAGAGTTGAATGATTTTTTTAATATATAAAATACGTAAATAAAAGCTTGTGTATTCTGTTGTATGTTACAGTTTTTCTATTCTTTTTCTTTTTTTTCACTTTAATATTTCTGATGAAAATTCTATCTATTTAGTCCTTGGTAGTTCTATTATTAGAAGGATATAAAATCATTTGGAACTTTCATAGCTGAAAGTGTCGTTAAGAAATATTTATTGAACGTCGAGTTTCAAGTTCCTAGAATTCGACACGATCGGCATACCTGTGTTACAAAAAATTAAGTTACGTACGTATGAAAACGAACTACAAAATTATCGTCGGGTTCCGTTGAGTTTTTGTAAAACTTGGTCGTACGTTAAAATATTCATTGTTTATTACATGTTAAAAGAACGGAAGACAAACAGCCACTTGTGTGACACAAACAAAATTTAGAAGATATGAACAATCCGCGAAATTATCAAAAATGAACTGATAAACAGATTTTAATCGAATAATAATTATAAAATTGTTCTACGAAGCGTATCGAATATAATGAGTCGAGAGAAATTTAATTAATATTATTTCCCAGAAAGTTACAGACGCTTGTATTGAACGCCTGCAAAGAAACTTGTATTATGAATTTCGTCGGCAATAAAGTAGCATTTTCAGCGAATGATGTATTTAAAACTGCAACAAACTTCTGCGAATATTATCAATTTGAAATATCAATTCGTACAATTTCTTTACATAATAAATTGTAAAATTAGTATCCTACGTGCGCATTTAGATATCTCTGTCGTACGATGATTATACAAGCAAGTTCGAAACGCAATTTCAAACGTATTTCAAACCTTGAATCGACGTAAGAATATTCAATGAATGAGAACGTAACAATGACAATATAACCGGCTATACGTACAAGAGTTAAAGACGTTTGAGTCTAAAAGTAATTAAAGTCTAAAGAACAGAAAACAGACTATCCAACACAACAAACGACGCGAAATTCTCATTCATACATTTCACTAAAAATTCTGCTATTTCTGCTGGCTGCAGCGTTCAGCTCGGGTGGGTATTCTCGTAATCTAAACCGTCATAAAACGAAAGGAGAAACGATATAATTTCGAGCAGTAGGTCCGGCAGCTTTTATTGCGAGACACCGTCGTAAAAGTTTACGTCCCGCCGGGCCAGCCAGCCAACTTCCCTTTTAGCGAGTTTCGATCGAGCTTCTTGACCGTGTTTAATTACATCGATTAAGGTCTGGCCCTCCCCTCTCCGTACGCTCATCCTTCCACGCGTATATCGCGACAAATTCACCCTCTCTCGGCCCTCTCGGTCGTTCCAGCCAAGGACACGCCGGATGGAACGAACCTTATCTCTATCGAACTGGCTGGAAAAGGTCCGCGAGCGGTTCTTCGGATCCGACGAAAGCATCGATAGAGCCGGCAAGCTGGCAGTGATAGGTTCAACCGATCCGTAGAATTGAACCTTGATCTACGCCCCCACCCGAAGAACTATACACATGGTTGGCTTGGAACTGGGGATATCCATCGATTGACATGTCCAACGGTCGAGTGGATCTGTTTACTCGCAGCCGATTCTCGTGGACGACATGTCCGACTAGGATTTAAACCAACGCGATTGATCCTCTCTCTTTCTCTCTCTCTCTCTCTCTCTCTTTCTCTCTGGACATGGTTTAAACTCGATCGTTCAGTATCGTCTGTGTGCTACCACCGTTCATTTGATTTTCCAATTAAATGCCCCTTGCCCTGTGTGGCTTGTTAAAAGCGCAACGTCTCGGCCGTCTCCTTGTATTAAAAGTCACGTGATCAGGAACCTGATCAGGACACGAATAGGGGACGAATAAAATCCAAGCAAATAGCAGAAGGGCAGAGCCTTCGAGGAATACGAGTCTTCGTCAGTGTGTTCGTTACCTCGAAGAAGAAATCAAAGTTGTTCTCGATCGGCAACACATCTCGACGGAGAGGCGAAACATTCACGGAGATAACATTTCACGGAGAAGCTCGGGAATTTCTTAGGTCGTTGTAACGGACCACGGTCGAAATAATCGTGTTACTTCTCGTCCGGTGATCTAAACCAGAAATTCTGAATTCACCTGGAAACTCCGACTATTCATTTCGGCTCGATATAATCCCCGGGTTTTGGAACTGCGGCTGTCGAACTGCCACTTTAGCACACGCCGAGAGAGACGCCGTGCACCTGACAATTGTTAACAGAAGCGCATTGAAAGGATCAGCCTTATCAAGCTGCTGATTGACGTCTCGTATCAAAGAACAGGGATATTCAACGAACCGGTGAGCACCGGTGGGCAACGGTTTCAAACATAGCATATTCATCGATCTGTACTTCATTGATTAAGTGGAACAGCCGATGTTTCAGCGTGGGTGGTACGAGCTCCTACTGACCATATCTAACCGGCGGCGTTTTAATCGATAGGATTACTCTGTCGCACGCCTGAACTCACCATCTTCCCTGTAATTCCTCGTCCGTGAAACGCTTGTTATTGATCTAATTTTCTCCCTCCTCCTCCTCCTCCCCGCCTCGCTCCGCGCGATTGGCCATGCAAGTCTCACGCCGTGGAAATTCCCGCGGCAGTTTTTTGAAACAACGTGCAATAATTAGAAACGAGATACACACGTCCGATAACGAAGCGTTTGTTCCAATCTGGACCTCCGTGGCCATTGTACGGTGGCAATTCCCGGAAAATTCGGAACGGTATCCGTATCGGATAATTTTAATAGAGTTGAATAAACGAAGGAAAAAAAAAGCAAGCGAAAACATTCGCGGTTAAATATGGGGACAAGATAGATGGTATGTTAAAATTGTATCAGTAGCGAGCAGCTTGTATAAGTAATTTGCATTGTAATTTGCGGGATTCAATTGCGAAAGAGCCTGTTGTTTGTCTTTGGTCTCTACGTGAGTCGAAATGGATATTACAATTTAATTGATATTGAAATTATAATATCAATTGATACGATATTTATATTAAATTATATAATATTAATTGATGTAGATGTGTCCGGTATCATTTCACGATACGTTTGGAAATTAAAAAAAAAAGATACTGGGGAGGATGCAGGAATGAACAATTTACGTTTGAAAATTGTTTGTTCGATTCGTTATTATTAATGACAAGTAGTAGCGAGAGAGAAGCTTCAAACGCTGAGAACGATTCATATCTTTTTCACAACAAAGGTTCTAAAATTCTATTTGAAAGCTATCGCTTGATCTTCGACTACTTGACTTTTTTATGCATTTATGGAAAATTTGAAAATATAAAAATATATCAGATGTTCAAGCTACAATGTTTCCTGTAATATTCAATAGGTAAAATAATTTACCAATTGTCTGTATTCACATATGATTATTACAATCCAACAGCGTATTTTATTCCTTCAAGCTGTTTTATTATTTATTTTATTAGCTCTTGAATAATACTCTTTTCTCAACTCAAATATCCCTATCGCAGAATTATTCAAATAATCTTCTCGTAATTTTAATATTCTTGAACCAGGAGTGCGCGATATTTTTTTCACGTGAAAAACTGTTACCGCCTCGTAATAACACAAATTTCCAGATTAAGTCTTAAAAAATCAAAGCTCAAATAAACCCTAACCCAACTAATATTCCTCGCGAACTTCTCTCTCTCTCTCTCTCTCTCTCTCTCTCTTTCTTCTTCTTTCAGATTTTCGACTTAACGTAGGAAGAAGCTTTGAGAATGCATTTCTATGTTTTCGCAAATCCCAGAATTCAATCTCCCTTTCCGAATTCCCTCTCCTTATTTATCTGTCCTCTATACGTTACGAATGATCGATCGCCAGAAGAAACGCTACAGTTAATGAAAGAAGAACGAAAGAAGAAGATCGCTTGACATTGGCGAGATACAAGAGTACGAATAGTAGCTTAACAGAGTCCGGTCCTTGTGGTCCTCGTGTTCTGTGAGGATTTAAACTAGACGCGCCCTCCCGGCTCTCAAACCCCTTTCCCCCTGTAATTCCTGATCCGGATTTGAATTCTGGCGTATCTGGTCGGCTGCGCGAGGGTTTCCCCCGCTCGCGCTGGTGAAAAGACGTTTTCCCTCGTCTTCCACTCTGTCCTCGTAAGCCATTTTCATTCGTATGAGACGATAAATCCTCCGATCAACCGGGGCAAATTGAAATTCCGATATCTCCGTTAGAACAACGGGTCCGGGGGGAACGATTTTTCTTTTCATCTCTCTCTCTCTCTCTCTCTCTCTCTCTCCATCTCTCTCTATCTCTATCTCTGTCTCACTCGTCAATTTTCTAACTTTAGCCAAACAAATTTACCCCGCCACAATTTTTCTCCCTTTATTCCAACGTCCAACTTTCGTCATTTAATTACAAGAACGCTATCATTTGATAGAAGCTATTCTAATTTGTCAGCTATATAACTGTTGTAATGCATATAATAGTTATTTGTTCGTCGATGAACGCGAGGATTAAGTCACGGACAGCGTCGAAAAATAACTCTAACTCGATGATACGTTTTTGCATCTATGCGATACTCGTACTTTTATTTAGTTTAGGTTTCGTTTCTATGGGATATTTTAGCTTTTTAAGTTGTTTAGTGAACTATGGACGAGAGACGGTTGGTCTGCGTGCAGAAATTGGTCGTAGAGAACGGATAGAATTTTTTTCGTTTAAGGCTTTGTTCCTGCGAAAATCAAACTTGTCAACTATAACATTATTAGATTTAGCTAGCTCTGAACTGACCAGGAATGAATAACAAGCAGGAGGTTATTCTGTTTACACGATTCACGTTAGTGAAGTTATCCACAGTTATTCACAGTTTGCCAGAACACCCCAATATAATAACTGCAGAGAAAGATACTTTTTACGCGTATTTAAATAATTCGAAAATTATTCTCCTTGTCCGTCCAGAGACGGTTAATCCCAATAATTGTGAGCCATTTTTTAGTCGTCATGCAGCAGCTTGTAGGATCATCGGATTCGATAGAAGCTGCGATAGGTCATGTATCGAAGCGTGATAAGAGTAATTTATCGGACGCGACGATAATCCTTTGATACACGATGTCCTCTGTCTCTCTTTTTTTTGTTTTTCTATTTTTTTATTTTTTCCCCTTACGCTGTCTGCATGCTATCAACGAATTACGATCCCCGCTGAAAATTGACGATTTCGAACTGGCTAGCGAAACACGCCAGTTAGTTTATCTAGATGTAGGTGTTATTCTCTAGCTTTGAAGCACGAGAGAGAGAGAGAGAGAGTAAACGAGACGATTCTATGATTTGAAAAAAAACGCCATGCATCACGTGTATCAATTTTCGAGATATCGTTGTTGAAAATTTCTTAACTCCAGTTCTCCTTGTGAATTTTTCTTCTTTATTTTGTTTACAGGCACATAAACAAAAATATTCGCAACGTTGTTCACAAATCATCAAAATGGAACATATATTTCTCGTATATTTCAATTTGAAATAATTTTATATAATAACGCGAGATCGATAGCTATGCTCTACACTGCACGTAAATTACATTCAAATAGAGGCTATAAAGTACATATTGGAAGCATATTACAATTCAGTAACACGAACCACACCAAAATCACAGAAAGCACCGCACTAAGAATCCGCAGTCGATCATAATAGTTGAATTTTTTTAATGCATTTTTTTGACAATTTGAAATTTAAAGGAGAACTGAATCATAAAATATTTTCTTGTCGATGAATGAAAAAAAAATCGCAAGTTCGACAAATTGTCAACACACTCGAGACGGAGTTGAATCGACGTTCCAACGTTTCCTCACGACAGAAAGAGTTTTTCTTTCGTTACGTTTCTGATACATCGGCGTGTCTTCACGTTATCGTGTCATGTTTCAGCGCGTCAGCATATCATATATTACAACTTTAATAGAGAACAGATTTCCTGAAACATGGAAACTACAGATTTCCTTATCCGCATCTCAATTGAATCGTATTGTCAATCGTTTCCACGAATGTGCATTTTCCATTTGTTCTTAAAGCGTTGTTAAACGGACAATGGGAAATCATGATTTACGCGAAATCATCGTACGTAGCTATTAGGCCCAGTTATGCTCATCACTGTAACACGCAGCCCCATTTCTGTCGTTCCAGAGATGTGAGGAATGATCACGTGGGTGATGGTCGGGCTGCTCCTGGCTGCGGAAACTTGCGGCAGAAACGTCCTCTCCGGAAACGGAAACGGAAAGGAGGAGTCGAAGCAGAAGGACGGGCTGAAGGGAGTCGCCACGGAGGAGGAAGACATCTACCGTGGGTATCGGTGCCGCTTCGGAAAAGAGGACGAGGATGGAAAAGTCGCGAGAGAGAAAGGGCGGCGAACGAAAGGAGGCAAACAGATCTATGATTTGCTCGGGCTAACTCGAGCTTATCCCGCTTCCCTCTCGAATCCTGCAATCGAGCTCCACTAATCCTGCTTCCTGGCTTTCTACCGCTCTACGGATCTCGCCCCGGCTGCTTTAACCTCTTTCCCCTTACCAATTCCACCCTCTTCTTGCCCTCCCCCCTCACAAATCATTCGCCGATCTATACACCTTGTTTGTAACATATTGTTCTGAAATATCGCCAATCGTGCCCGCTGCCAAGCTTCTCGGAGCACCGATGCTTTATTTAGCGAAACTCTCTTTCTCTTTCTCTTTTTTGTCGATTTCGAACACGACATTCGCAGGGACGAACTCCTCGACGACGGACGTTGGCTTGGTAATTTTGTTTTTGTTGTACGCTTCGGACGTCGTCGTCTACGTGGACACATTTGCGTGTGTACTTTCTGATCTGATGATAGTGGTAGAATCTAGTTTTGATTCGATCAGTATAAAGGACATTCAAAATCTACTTGTTATACGAGAATTACGTTTCGTTTAAAAATTGCGTTGCATCGAAAGGGTTTTGCAGTGAGAAATAATTAACTTTCTCTACCCTTCTCTCGAGATACGAATATCACTTTGAATTTTGGAATGTTCTATTCATTTGTATCTCGCAGTTCCGTACGTGCATGCGTGCATCTTTATCATTTCGTAAATTAATGTACTTTATAACCGTCCCGTTGCGTGAATGCAACTATTAAAAATAAACGAACAAACCGAGTGCTGCCCTGTTTTGCAAAATGCGCATGACGAAAAAAGCTCTACTTCATAAAGAATTCTACGCCAGAACTGACGGAAGGCGAGGCCCGTTCTCAAAAGAGAAAAAATGAAAAAAAAAAAAAAAAAAGAAAAAAAGATCAAAAAGCCCTCGCTTCTTTTTTCTCCAATTTCGTTCGTCTCAACTACTACTCCTCCTACGCTCGTATTTCCTACTTTCCATCAGTCCCCCCGGTGAAAAAGTTTGTATTCCATTAGCGTGTCCATGAGTAGGAAACCTTTCCAAGGCGAACGACGGTAAACTCGATTCCGCCGCCGGAGCGGGCAAAACGCCCGGAAACAGCTTGAACGGTTTGAAAAGTATTAATTACGAGACTGGACCCTGTCGGACCGGAACAATGCGTCGCGTCGAGGTACGTGCGCTTGTCCCCTGAGGGTGGGTGCATTTCGAGGGAGAAACAAGCTTTTGTTACCGCGATCGCAACGACGCTCGTTATAAGTTCCATTCGACGGGGACAATCCATTTTCCGCGACGTTAAGTGTATTGCGACCGGGCCAGGAATTATATCGAAGGAACGCCTAAGCGTGTTTAATTGTTGCGTCTCTCCGCCCTTTGTCTCGTACTTCAGACCGGCCCGCTGTCTCCTCGTGCAACGCTATTACTCACTCCATCGCACCCTCTGTTGTTGCAGGTCTAACGTGCTACACTTGCGTCAACGTCAGCGATAACCAGGTATCGACGAGTCCATTAAACGTTCCCCTTAAGAGTCCCTAATGCCTGTATCGTACCAGCCGGCTGGACTACAATTTCGTTTAACACCCCTCCCACGACATCGACAGTTTAGTTATCGACAGTTTTTATTTGTTTTTAAAAACTTTGCCTCCGCGTTTTCACCTGACATTCGATTTCCTTTAAGCTACCTCGGTATCGCGCTTCCTCCGCTCGTACACGCGCGATCCTCGTTTCTCTTTTCATCCCGCAAACACTGGCCGTTAGATCGAGGACACGATTTCTGCATTGAAATTAAAATTGCCGGAGTTTTTCAACGTTCTACGTGCTTTCGATTGAAGATCGAAGAGGAGTTCGAACGAAATGTAATTGCGAGTTTTGTCAACTGTTGATATACATATATCGATATTTGACTAGCGTCATTTTCTCAGAAAAATTTTCTGTATAAATTTAAGTAACTAATATATGATAGTAATATTTACGTCATAAAATGCTTCAAATCCCCGTTTCTCTCTTTACATATTTCAAATTAAACAGACGAATATACAGGCTGATCGGCGACTGATATTTTTAACACGCATCGAGTCGCGTGTAATTCGCACGTTACGAATTAATAAACGAATTCGCGTCGTTAAAATCCTCGGTTCTTTTTTTCCAAAATATTTGAAATTTAATAAATATACGCAGAGTATTTGTAACCGAGTATTTAAATTTTGCCAAATCGCATTAACGTCGTAATATCATCCCCTTCCGGCCGTGTGAAACATTTGAAATTCAACAGAACGCGCGTACGAAGTATTTTTGTTTATTTTTGGCAGCCGTTTGCGAGCACGTTTTATTTCGCTTGCACATTTCAGGAATAAAACTGCATTCAGACCGTTCGAACTCTCGCGTTAACAACGCGTTCGTAAGACGTTGGAACTCGAGAGCCCTAATTCAAGAGCCCGGGCAGGGGTAGCTGCGCTACGCTTCAAGTCGTCGATGTCGCGAGAGGAATTACCAATATCGGGTATACAAGGTTTCGGTCGTCGATTTCTCCCGTGAAACGAGAAGAAAACACGGGACACGGCAAAGAAGATCGGCTCCGACGTCGTGGATCAACTCCACGGGCATCTCTAAACAGGAATTCCGTCGGCGGGAAATCTGTATCGAAAATCGTTGATACCGACCGGGTCGATGGCACGGCCGCAAGTTCCGGCTACTATTCCTTTGCCCCGGGAATTTATTCGTTCGATTCGTGGCTGCCATCGTCTTGTATCTTTCTTCCCGTTTCTTCCTCTCCTCGTCGAGAACGATAGCCGGAAACTTTATATGTATATAACGGTGACACACACACACACACACACACACACACACACACACACACACACACACACACACACACACACACACACACACACACACACACACAGTTGTTAGCGAGCACATCAGAAGCAACCAGAGTTCACCGGTTACATTTCACCCAACTCTCTGCTTCCCTAACTCTCTGCTTCTCTCGTAACGTCGATTACGAATCCGCGGAGCCAACAAATTCGGCGAAACTTTTTTTTTCACACATCGAACATATCGAAAACCGGCTAGCTCGTGCAACTAACGTCAAACTTCCGTTACGATCGATCGTGGCTGGTAATGACCAAACGGCCACGCAAACACAGCCATGAATTCGGGCGCACGTTGTTCAACGTTGCGCCAGTTTTTGCGATACAACGAGCAAGACAATTCTATAATCTCGGCGATTTATTTTCATTGATTTTCGACTTTACGGAACTGAAACGAACAATCAAAAAAGAATGAATGGATATTTTTATAAGCCAGTTAGAGGTAGTACATCACGAAACAGTTATTGTTTGCAAATCGTGAAAAAGATCGATTTTGTTGTTGAGCTTGTTGAATGACGCACACACGCGTACGGTTTATAGAATCAGATGTCCCATATATATATGTACGTATGGTGTACAGTATCGTCGAACGAGTAACGTAAATGGGAATCTGGTAACATTCTATTTTATATTTTTGGGTTATTTTTCCACGTAGAATCTTCTCGTTTCCCGGTTGTACCGCGAAAACTGGGGCAACCTGTATATATATATATATATATATATATATATATCAGTTTCACCTAATATTACAGCTATCGTTTCCTTTTCTTTTTCTCCTGTGTTCGCAGATGTGCAACGAATGGGCAATAGATACACCGTGTCCGGCGGGTGGCCGAGACTTCTGCAGATCGCTGCACATTTTGGACAGCCGTGGAAATAGCGTCTTGGCAAGCAAATTCTTTCTTTCTTCCTTTTACTTTTTTTTTTCTCTTTCATCCTCTCCCAACACTTGACCCTCTCTCTCTCTCTCTCTCTGTCTCTCTTCGGAAAAACTTCGAGTCGGCACGATTAACTCTGTCGTTGCCAAGAAATATTAGAACCGTAGCCTCGAGTGTTGCTCGTTCTTCGTTCCTTGGAACCGAGAAACTCTGCCTCGTTTCTTGCTTCACAATTCCAACGGGGACGAGTTTGCATAATTGATGTAATTTACCATTGAAGGAGACTTTAAATTGAAGACGCGACGAGAGCAGGAGAAACGAACGAGCCAGGACAATTTTTTCCTCTCTGTTCGATGGCGTTAAAACTCGCGGTTTCCTTCTTCGCGGCGTGATGTCGGTTTTTATTCTGCTCTCGCAGCTTCGTTTTACAGTGAAGAGCGTAACTGAACCAATAACTATAGACGTCGCGTGAATCAGTTTCTCACTGCTGTTAATTATTAAAGTGAGTAGAGGAAATAAACGATACATTTTGCCCGGTTAATTAACGCTGATCTAAGCAACGTTTTTGAAAGTAGCGATTTTTTTTTCTTTTTCTTTTTTTTATCCGTAACAGCAAGTATTCAGTTGTAGGAGTAAAAGTTTCTAAAGCGTGCTGTTGAAATCATATACAGTGTAAAAATAGAGTAAAATCATCCTAAGAGCTAAGGTGTGATATGCTAGTCATTTATTATAAATACCAGTAATAAGCAAATACTAATAATTCGTAATAAAAAATATTTAAAAAAATTGCTCGTACTGATTTTAATTATCTAAACTCGTTCCTATCGTGTTCATTCTTCGTACGCGCCCTTGATATCAAGGGTAATAAGGAATGATTTATACAGAACCTGTGGTTACTAGTTCAACCATGCTTCCTCATGCTGCGACCATGCCACGATGTCGCGATAAAATCGACACGATCGTTCGATGTTTATCGCGAAAACCATTGTGCCACGCGATAACACCCACCGTCGATGAAGATCAATCCTAAATTTTATCGCTGTTCCCGCTAATAGCTTCACCCAGCGTTAAATGCATTATCGATTTCCGTGTTTGTTAATGGATAAACTTGCAGAAGCGAATTCACGGTGGAAAAGGTCTGCTCTCTCCCTTAACAGCACCTATCGATTGAGCACTTTCGCAGAACTCTTTCAATTATGAACATTGCAATCAATTAGAGTCTGCTCATTCTTCTATTCGCGGTCTCTATACTCGTTCTCGATCGCGTTTCCTTAGTTAACCCATTGAATGCTCAAAATTACCAAAAACACCGAATGAACGTATTAGACAACAAATTAGAGCGAAATACGTAAATAGAATTGTCTTGGTTTGAAATAAACAAAATCGTGGAATGAAGAGCGAGAAGAAGAGTCGTGAGAGAAATATGAGAAAGATGCATATCGTGAGAGTAAAAATTATTAATATTACAAACGTTCCATCTATTCCGATTCATATATATTTATTCGATACATCGTGTACGTATTTTTGGTCCTCTGACGAGTAAATCAATTAATTTATATTCAGTACTCTAAGCACTCAAAGGGTTAATTAATTCTCAAATCACGAACAGTAACGCGATGGATACGTGAAATGATTCGCAACTGACACGGAATAAAACGTTCAAATGAAAAACCCGTGCGAAAAGTTTCAGGAACGCTCGGCAAGAATAGACGATTCACGGGGCAGTGAAACAAGCGGGAAAATTCGTATAGCAATCTGAGATGAACATTCTGTACACGCGAAATCGAACATCTAAGAATCAAATAGTGAGAGAAACGAGCGACGACGATGTAGATAGATCCCAACGACCGGGAGAATCAATACTCCGATATTCGAACAATCGGTAGATTGAAAAAGAAAAAAAAAAAATAGAAGAAGAAGCAACTCCCTCCGGTTGCATCGTCGAGAGATTGAAAACGAACGTACGAACGGAACGATCGAGCAACTGAACGTTAACATGCCCCCGACGTACAATGGTCGGCGAAAAATCACGTTTCTATATATATTCCAGGTGAGCAAGAGCTGTGTGAGCAACGCGGAATGCGGCCCAGCCTCAGTCGGTTGCATCCCAGTGGACACGCAGCAGGTGCGAAATAGCGAATTTTTTCCAAGTATCCTGGCCTGGCTTGCCCTCTCTTTCGGCTGTTCCTCTGAAACGCAGTTTCTCCCACGCAACTGGAACTGTCTCTTTCACTTTCTCTCTGTCACACAGTCTGTCTGTTGGTTGGTCTGAAACGAAAGAGGGGAAACAGCCGCGCGATCGGGTGAAATAAATTCGGTTATTTCGTTCCAGATTTGCATCAGTTGCTGCGACCTGAGCTACTGCAACATCGAGTCGCCGACCAACGCCACCAACGCCATATTCTCGCGGAAACGGCGCGCCAAATCGAAGTCGAAGCGCAAACGACCCGGCAGAAACGGGGTCGAGGGCAGCCGATTCTACGGCGACGGAGCGCTCTGGCTCCTGGCCTCACTCTTCTATGCATATCATTGCTGAGGAAGCAGCAGAAAGCGGAAGAATTTTCTTAGTTAGAAGACGCGTCGTGAAGCGGTGCGCCAGGCAGCTCGGGAATTATCCACCACCGGGGTTAACAATTCGAGAGACTATAAACAGAATTTTTGCGGAATCGTCTCTATTCTCTTGTCCTCTACTCGTATTACTCTCTCGTCTCTTCTCGACTGATAGCGTGTCCCTTCATTGTTATACCTCTACGTACGTACACACGCACACACACGCACACACATACACACACACACATCCTTCCACGTTTAAAAAATGTCTTCGCGGTAAAAATTAACTGGCAGAGAAAGTATTTGCTGCTCTGCGCTTCTCGCGAAGCTTCGGAGAGAGATCTATGCCTTCTATCGATCAGCTTCTCGTCTCTGTTTCCTCAACGAATCGCGCGTTACTAAATCGTTTAGCGAAATTAGAAATCACTTTGTCTTTCCCTTCATTCGACAGATTCAAGGAGCACCGGCTCGACTCCCGAAGTGGGGGGAGACGTCGCTAGGATCCTCTGGGAGAATCCTGCGCTGTCTGAAGCATGTATAGTTAACCGAGGGTCGAGTTTCAAACGACTCTCAGTGATGAAAAAAGGAATTGTTCTCTTCTCGTAGTAGCGTAGTTGCCTATGCCTTGTTAGAAAACGAAACGAAAAATGAAGAAACAAAAAACAAAAAACAAAAAAAAATGGAGAGAAACCAATAAAAATGAAAACACACACGTGACACACACGAGACAAGAAAACTAAATTCGAAGTTCTGCGACGATTGAACTTTCTACAGAGAAAGTTACAGTGCCAAAGAGAACGAAGAAAAAAAAATGAAACCACCTTCCATAGAGCCGATTCAACAGGGGCATTTTCATTTTCGATCGAGCACAGTCAACGCTGATATACAACTGGTATATTAGAGAGAATGAAGATTCATATTGTTTTCGCGTTTTAAAGGGCCCCGATTCGACACGCGGAATTTCATTTCGACTCCTCGAGGAAATGCGAAAAGGAAGAAAAGAGACGCGGAAAAAGGAATGCCTGTTCCCAGCGATCCATTCTGAATTTCAGTGCCTGGTAGAACAACGATCGATCGTTGTCCTCGAGGCACTGGCACGGTGAAACGCCATGAATTCCCCATACGACTCGCCGCGATCATGCGTTTCAAGTAAAGTAACAAACCGTTTCTATCGCTCTCTTTCCATAGTTTTGCTTCTCACGATTCCGAGCTGCTCCGTTAGACGTTCATTTACTCGGCCGATCGATCCGTCAGTCGAATATTTAACCAGTCCCCGCGATTCAATTGAGGTTTTGTTCTTCTTTCTCTCGGTCTCTCCTTTGAGACGAAGGAGACCGCGTGTTGATCCAGCTTACGTGGAAAGTTCTTAATTAATTAAGTTCCTTAATTAACAGCTGCAACTTCAAAGAAATTGCTAATTATGTATCCGAGGCAAGAAAAGAAGTTCCTAATTACACCTGCGTAACGACATTATTTCCACTATCTCGTGCTATCTTATTTGCCGGTCCTTGATGATATTACCTTTGTGTTAATGAAAACGTTAATCACCGTAAATCGTCAATTTACTTGATGAAATAGTTCCCTCTTTAGTTTGGATATCGGAAGCTGCCAGTATCGCAGAATTTATTAACAGGGTGGAGAAAATCGAGCGCGAGAAAAGCGAGATTAGATTCATTCGAAAATCAATTTCCACTCGATTCTTATCGTTCGATCGCCGAATCAGGGGAGGGGGGGAGAACGCGAGGACTCATTCAGTTTCCGTGGATATCGAGTTTCTTAAGCGAAAACGAGGAAAAAGAACGAACCGTTGGGATAACCGGGCGATATCCGGGGGCGCAAATCGAGGAGTTTGCTCCTGCACGCAGTTTGACAAATAGATATGCAAATCATGAATTACGCGAGCGGGGCGCACGCGGGATTTGAATTATCGATAAACTGGAATTACGCGTACCTAAAAGCTGTTTACATACCTACAAACTCGCCTACTAACAGACTATTTACTGCTATTACAATTATTAACAATTATACACGTAAATAAATGAATAAATATATAAATGAATAAATGAATATATATTATGATATAGAAATTATACATTGTTTCGGCATGAAGATGTAAGAATACTGTTGGTAATGAAATAAAGAAGACTATAATTGTCAGACTGGGCAATCGATGAAGTAATTTTATTATACAATCCTTTTGATTCTCGATCATTGAACTTTAGCGTTGAAATTTCGATCATTCAACGCACGAAGTTTTAAATTTCTGTAAATATTAAATTACTATCGCATTGAACTTTTTAAGTGCATCACTCTAAGGGACAGATCCAACATTGTGACGCAGCATCCCCGGGCAGTACTGTTAGGCCCAAAAAAGTAATTGCAAAAATAACCATCGCCGATCCTTTCAACTTTCGATTGTTAATCTTAGTGTTGAAATTCGTTTTAAACATTTAAAGCTTGAAGTTTTAGATTGTAATTTATTAAACTATTATATTAATATTAGACTTACTCGCATTAAATTGATTTATGAATGCATTACTACAGGAGATGCGTCACTCACAGGTGACGTTGTAAACGTAATGCAAGTGACGCATTCCCAGGAAGTACAATTTTGGTAAAAAAAAAAAAAAGAAAAAAACTTAGCAAGATTAGGAAGGGCTCAAAGAGAGTTGGCCTTATATATAAGGGCCCTAAGAGAGTTAGACTTCGACGCACTCAACGCACTAATAAGTATTAGTTCAAGCAAGTCGCGAGTCTTACTTTTGCATCGTTAACAAGTACACCTGGGAAACTCTCTACCTCGTTACACACACCGAAAACAAAAAAGGTACGTTCCAACGTTCAATAAATCGCAGCTTATTTTCTCGATAACCTAATATCTCTAATTACTATTATTGACTTTTAATGAGAAGAGAATATTTCGAATATAAGAGGCTAATGGTGTGCTAATCAATTATTAATATTGTAGAGAACTAGAAAAATTAATTTTTGTAGTTTAATTGTATATTAAATACAGATTGTATCAGTATCCATGATAGATGTATTGTAACGGGCTCCATCTTATTGCAAGGCTAAGAATTCACGTTGACTAAATAATAATAAATTTAATAAAATTCAGTATTAAAATTCGATTTTACATAAAATGTAAAAGAAAAAAAGAAAAGATCAAGCTTAATGAACTAATCAATGGATTTCGAGAGCTGCAGAGTTAACTCGAATTTCTTAATCCGATCAAAATGTAACCTCTGTCTACATTATTCAATGCATATTTAATCTAACCGGTGATTCAATCACACGTGTTGTATTCATTTAGTACTGATACTATACTATTATATATATTATAGATATATAATAGTATCTATATTGAAAAAATAATTCAAGGAATTGAATTATGTTAGAAGGAATATTGCACAGAATACTATATGAAATTTAGAATATAATTTAGAAATATTGATAATTGAAATATATAATTTAGGAATATTGAAATAAAAAATGTTCAAGATAAAAAGAAATATGTAGTCTGGGATTAGAACCAATAGAATTTCGTAATTTTGATTCCTAACGATGCGTTTAGACTAAACGAACGAATAAATTCGTTTCTCCCTCTCCCTCCTTTTATTTCGATCAAATGCATGTCCACACTATTATTTAATTAATTTTATCTAATATTTTAGTATTATTTACTAAACGATTGTGATTTAATAAATAAACATATATTTAGACGCACCGTAAGATCTTTTCCAATTAGAAATCAATTTACAACAGATTGATTATTGAATTATTATTCATTTATAAAAATATATATTTCGCTAATATAATACTGGTTCTGAAATATTCATTTTGAAACAAAATATGTAATATCGTTAAAAGATAATTGATTCATATTTCCACTTACATTGCACGATGACGAAGATTCGAACCGATGAAATGATCCCGCCAAAAACCGCGCATTCGACGCCATATTGCTTTTCCTCGCCGTTTGAAATCTCGCATCGTTTCATTTCCGCACCACCTCTCTTTCACGCGAAGTTGACTCGAAACACTATCACTCATGCTAATGGGACTGTTGCACTAACGCGACATATGAATATTTTCTAGCTCCAACGAGTTTTAAAATGAATTATCGAAAAAGTTCAGTTGTATCTAATACGCGTTCGCGTTACGTTATAGAACACTTCGTGCCCGCGCGGAATTTTTCAAAATAACGCGTGTAATTTCTTTTGCCGACCGGAAACTTTATAATATTAGCACTCCTTATACCGTACGAAATCTATTTCGAGTAATTTTTGTGAAACATCGCGAATTTTTACCACGTAAACTCCGTTAATTTGGCAGGTCGACACAGAAACCACTTTTTGAACGAACGTCCATGATGGACATGGCGGATGTCACGTGATACAATTATTACAAATGTATCTACATACCTATGCCTCCTCCCTCCCGCCACTACTGCTTTAATCAAATGTATGTTCATATTGGTATTATTTATTTTACTAAACGATTGTTATGTAATAAATGAACAAATATTTGGTCTAGACACACAGTAAAAATTCTCTTTCAATTATAAATCAATTTAGAACAGATTAATTATTGAATTATATAAAAATATATATTATATTAATAATATTAATTATTGAATTATATAAAAATATATATTATATTAATAATATTAATTATTGAATTATATAAAAACGGTTATTCATTTATAAAAATATATTTCACTATTATCATTAGTTTCAAAATATTCAATCTGGAACAAAGTAAGTGATATCGTTGAAAGATAATTGATTCTTGTTTTCTCTTATATTGCACGATGACAAAGATTCGAGGAAATGATAAAACCGACGATACAATCCTGTCAAAAATCGCACCAAATTCGACACCATATTGCTTCTTCTCACAGTTTGAAATCCCGCATTCTCGAAACGTTATGCTAACGGAACTTTAGCGAATATTTTCTAATTTCAACAATTTTTAAGATGAATTATCAAAAATATCCGTTTCTATCTAATATGTGTTCGCGCTATAGGACGTCTCGTACCCGCACGAAATTTTTCGAAATAACGCGTGTAATTTCTTTTGTCGACCGAAAACTTTGTAATATTTGTATTCTCTATACCGTATGAAATCTACTTCGAGTAAGTTTTGTAGAACATCGCGAATTTTTATCACGTAAACTCCGTTAATTTGAACCCGACATAAAGACAACTTTTCGAAGGAACGTCCATGGCGGATATCACGTGACCTTCTTGTCCGTCTAAGCGCCACTAGACGGAGCCACTGTGGTCTATACATGCGCATCATCAAAATCTATATTAAAATGGAGGAAAAGAGTCAGGTTGTAGAACGAGAGGCTAAAAAAGATGAAATTCACGAAAAAGACGGAAAATCCAAAAGGTGAGCGATCGTTCATTCGATTCTTAAGAAGCACTTGTTGTATAATGTTGATTTGATGCGATTTGAAAATGTGCGATACGATTCAATGTGAATGTGAGTTATGGATGACCGGCAATACCGTAAGCACAATTTAATGTTATTTCTCGTCATTCGTTGTATTATTGTTAGTAACAATATTTCCTTATCAATTTGAAACAATGAAAGGATTATAGTGTTACAATAATAGTGAACTTGAAACAGGTGTATATAATACTATAGACTTTTCACTACATTACAATCAATAGCTGCATATAAATTCTATCGTGTGTTGAAGTTTCAATATCCTTAACCTCATTATTATTATATAGGTCAATAAGAGAATGATATTTTTAATTTAGTTCTGTAAAGAGACATCGCAAGAAGAAGAACAAGATGTCACATGGCAATGGCGATAATCACAATCACAGAGATGAGCACGAAATGCACAGCGCGTGTAATATTTCTATCAAGGATATACAAATGGCAATGGAGGTATTTAATATACAACAGAAACCTGCCAAAACTCAAGAAGAGGCTATGCAAAAACCTTATCAGTTTTGGAGTACACAACCAGTACCAAAAATGGGTAAATAATTTAATACGTCCATTGTTAACCTTCAAAGATAACTAAATTCATCAAATTACATTGTGAAAATTTTCTACAGATGAGAAGATAGTTAAAAATGAACCGATTGAGTCTGACAGAACATCAATTAGGGCAGAACCTTATTCATTACCAGCAGACTTTCAATGGGACACATTAAACCTTGATGATCCTTTAGTTTTATCAGAATTGTATACTTTATTGTCTGAGAATTATGTGGAAGACGATGATGCTATGTTTAGATTTGATTATCCACCAAACTTTTTGAAGTGGTAAGTAAAATATTGGCTAGTGAAGGGTAAGATCTAACATAGCTTGATTTCTAATGGGATATACTTTTAGGGCACTGCAATCTCCTGGATGGTGTAAAGAATGGCACTGCGGAGTACGAGTGACTAAAAGCGGACGTCTAGTCGGTTTTATTTCTGCTATTCCAGCTACTCTGCGTGTTTATAATCAGTAAGTTTCGAATTATTTTTAATCTGTCCCCTATTAACTGATGAAATGAAAATTTTAGTACCCAAAAGATGGTGGAAATAAATTTCTTATGTGTACACAAAAAACTGAGGTCGAAACGAGTTGCGCCGGTGTTAATACGTGAAATAACTAGGAGAGTTAACCTTGAAGGTATATTTCAGGCTGTATATACTGCTGGTGTTGTACTACCAAAACCAATAGCAACTTGCAGGTGAGTCTGTATCAAAACCAATGTCACTGTACTAGTTACATTACTCATTGTCATCTAACCATGAATTCATTTTCAAAGGTATTGGCATCGTTCTCTCAATCCGAAAAAACTAATTGAAGTGAAGTTTTCTCACTTGTCTCGCAATATGACTATGCAGAGAACTTTAAAGTTGTTCAAACTGCCAGAAAATACAAAAGTGCCAGGATTTAGGAAATTAGTCGAAGCAGACATACCTCAAGCCCATAAGATATTAACTGATGTAATTATTTTTATACGAATATATTAATGTTTTAATTCACAAAATATTTATCAGTTTATTTATACGTTAGTATTTGGAAAAATTTGACTTGGCTCCAATCTTCTCCATCGAGGAGTTCCGACATTGGTTCCTCCCACAGAACGAGATTATTAATACTTTTGTAGTAGAAAAAGATGGTAAAATTACCGATATGGTTAGCTACTACACGTTGCCAAGCTCGATAATGCATCACCAAACACATAAGACGCTCAGGGCTGCATACAGTTTCTACAACGTATCCACAGCAACTCCTTGGCTCGAACTCATGACCGACGCACTGATATCAGCTCGTAATGTAAGTTCCACGGTTTGTACTTTCATTATATGAGAGAAAAATATATATATTTACCTAATATTTTCAGCTTGATTTCGATGTGTTTAATGCATTGGATCTTATGGACAACAAAGAATTCTTAGAACCACTAAAATTTGGCATAGGTGACGGAAATCTGCAATATTATTTGTACAATTGGCGTTGTCCTAGCATGACGCCCGGGAAAATTGGTTTGGTGCTCCAATAAAGTCTAGATTAACGTATCCGAAAAGAAAAAAAGAAGAAGGAAAACTTTCATTTTTTAAACTTGCACGTGCAAGCTTAAAAAACGAAAGTAACGATAAACGGTGGAAATGAAGATAATATATACAAGGGACATTGAAGCTGGGAGTAAATGATATGATTTAGACTTCTACCGTCAAACATCCAAAGCGCGTTGAAAGAAAGGAATCGATATTTCCTATCTAACGAGTTAAAGTAGGATGTTCCATTGAGCTCGTTGGTTTCGCGGATATTATCTTTTCGACCTTGAACTAATGTCAGTTCTCGTGTCAGAGAGCTTTCAACTTCACTCTTGGTCATGACATTAGTTCAAGGTCGAAATATACATGTGCAACGCGTGTATATAGGTATCTGCGTGACTCGAGTAATGTAGATAATTATCGTACGCTCTAGTAATTTACAAAAAGCTATGCGGGACAAGTTTCCTTCCTATAGGCATCGTCGACCGCAGAGTTACTTGAAAGTTCTTGACGAAAAAATAAAAAAAAAGCTTCTTGAGCTATTTTATTTGAAATCAATACGTTTTTTCTTCGATGCCTGTTTTGATTAAATAGATGGCAAAGTGGGAGAGTGGAAGATAAAATTTAAATAAAAGAAGATCGAAGTAAAGCGGTCCATTGTTTGCTTACCACCACTTACCTTCCCTTCGTTCTTCACACCATAAATTTCACTTTCCACTTGTAACCTACGTATATACACTCCTGCACGGAATAAAAATTCTCCTTATCGCATGTGATGCGTCGTTTATTGCCGGCACGGAAGGTTTCACGATCGCTCGATCATTAATTTCGATGGTACCGTTTTCTTTTCCGGTATCTTCGAAGCACGTGATTGCATAACGAACGACCCGCTTCCGGCGACGATTAGATAGCGGTAAAACTAAAAAGACACAGAAAGAAACCAGTTTTTAAGGACTGTCATTAAGGGAAATACCGCTGACCCAACGGTGCGGCATCAAACGTAATTTATGTTGTTCAAATGTAAACTTCATTAAAACATAAATATATACAATTTCAGGCTGTATTTCGGGTAATTTCAAGTTTTTCGGCTAATTTCTTTTTTATTTTTGTTCTTTTAATCTTGATAATTTCAAGCTTTCGACTAATTTCTTTTTTATTTCTGTCCTTTCGGCTGACGTATGTACTCTACGTGAGAGCAGCCTGTGGTTCTTAATACATACTCGAGGTCTTTGTAACAGTTGCTGCAGATCAATATTTAACACAATATACGCACAACTGACATGCAAGGCCTTTTCAAGATAAAAGGCGCCAAACCATGGCCCTGTGACGATTAAACTCGTTGATATTTACGCGCTCGTCTTTTTTTCATTTATTTGTATTGTTAACGTTTTGTCAATCTGTGTTGCCTTGATACTGCCTGAATTGCGAATATTCATTTTATGATAATTAAATTGCGAATTTTTATTCACTTAAATTTCAAGGTCCAGAAAAGCATATAATACACGTAATACTAAAAAATATATAAAACGTTCACAGCACGGTACTCTTTATTCAACGATAGAAGCAATTTTTTAAATTTAATTCCTACTTTTTTAGCGATGTACAGGGAAATTTGAATTTGCGTAAACTATTTACAATCTATAAATGATTTTATTTATTGTACTTCAATCAATTGTCCTCCTCCATACATTCTACGATATGTCGTTTATCTAGAAACATGACATTACGAAATAACACACACTCTTCGATGTACGCACAAGTGAATAACGATTGTGCAAACTAATGGTGACAGGGAAAAATATCTTTGATCGTATAACTTCGCAGTAGAAAATTTACCGATCAATTCTGGAATAATATTGAAAACAGATGTTAAATTCGCCTTCGTTTCATCTTCCATTCAATTTGTTCTTTCTCATTGTCTTTCGATTGTTTTTACGATGATTACTAATTTGTATTTAATTTTAATTTCAGCTTAGTGAAATCAATTATATTCACAGATGACAAATACTTGAAACGTTTATCACTACTATGTGATGACATTATTTGTATGATTAATGGTGAAAAATGGAATTTATTATTGCCTTGGTTGTTATCATGCTTTTATTATCTTAATGTGTAAAAAGAAGCCCACGAAAGCGAACTTAAATACCCTTGTAAAAATGTTTCACCTAGTCAATCCGACCATTAAGATTAAGGACACGTTCATTAATTCCAATCTCGACGATTTGTTTTGCTTGTACAAGTTTCATGATTATTTTCAAATTCGGGTGTCCAAACGCGGATAAAATTAACGTTTAATTAGAGTGTTTTCCACTGGCAAATTTCGCAAAATGGGAACACGCTCTTCGACAAACAGGCTGAAGAATTGTTTTATTAGATTCCATACGATGTACAAAATGTACAAAAAGTACAACGAAAAAGGATAATTCAGGAGTAATGTATAGTAGAAATATGGGCTACCCGCATATACTATCTGTAGCATCCTTATAATTGTTTGATATCATAACACGGTTAATAAGATAGATAGTTTGCTATTATTTCTAATTATTATTGCGGTTGTGGAATGTAAAAATCGATTAAAACAAAACTATATATTATAACTATATATATATATTGTAAATTTTTTCATTTTATACGAATATTTAAAAATGATTTTATTTATAAATTGTTATGTTTATTTTTGTTAAATTATTAATTATTTGTTATATTATTAAATTTGTAAATTATTTCACATTATTAAGACTGCGGATTTTCATTCGAATTCTATATATTTTCAGTATAATCGAGTATAGTTGAAAAAATAAAATCTTGGAGAATAAAAATTGTTTTACATTGTAAGTGTTACATTGTAAGTGTTAAAGAAGACATTACATTTTGAATATTTTATTACATTCTTTTCATATTGCGTGCGTTCTGTGCAATTTTACATTTTTCATTGTGCGTTTTGAATTTGCATAAAAGTCCACAGTCTACATGTTGCATACTTTCTGAGGCTCTCACCATTATATATACCTATATTTTAGATAACGCATGCTACGAAAAAAATCAATCAAGGCAGTTTAATTCGGTAACCGGTGGTACAAGCGGGCAAGGCTCTTGATTTAATGAAACCCCATAAACAGAAATCTATTAAGTTGAAACTCACGGTTAGTACAAGTGCACCGGGTTGATCTTCAAAATCGTTTTACTCGAAAACGAAGCCTCGTGCGCAAGAACTTTATTTTACATTTTCCACTTATTTTTTTTTTTCATGAAAAATCGCTTCTTGATTGACTGGACACTCTGTATTCAAGTACTATGCCATTAGTAGTTGATAGAGTACGAATTTTTATGCATTTGTAGAAAGATAGAAAATTTATTGATTTACTGGTAAATAAATTACGAATTTATTAAATTGTTTACTAATTGAAAATAAATTAGTAAAATTGCTTTGAATGCGCGTAACATGAAAAAAAAACATATAAAACATTCAATTTCTAAATATATCACCTTCGATATATCTTTAGACTTTCATCTTTTTGATTATACGAATTTTCAATTACAAGTAATTACATTTCATCATGAACATCTCCAAGAGGACGGATTTGCATAAAAATTCGTATTCTAGTCGGCGTGCAGTTGCAGCGGATGATAGATCGTCTGGCAGATCCGAGAAATACGGGCGATCGTGACGTCGCGAGTTATATCGTCAGGTGAGGCACGTATCGAAACGACGCGATGGAACACCGTCGATCCTCCTCCACCGAAGGCCTTCAACTCTCGCGTGGTCCTTGGTCAGGTAAGTGTACCAATTTCGCCAGAGTGTTTCCCATACGGGGCTCAATGCACTCCAATTGCCAGCAAGATTGATCGCTAACGCGTGATGTTCTTTCACACGAAGCGGAGAATGAAGAAGAAAGAAAAGGAAAAAACGGAAACGAGGAATCACCGAACAATACCCGGGGCAGATAACAGCGACGAAGCGCTGACGAACACGTAGGTGGGGAACACGAGACACACGATGTGTTGAATAAATAGTGGCCTGAAATCGAGCGGAATTCAGTCGCACTGCTGTTGTACACCATCGTCGTTGACGTTTATTCGACGAAGACCACTGACTGAGCACCTCGTGAAGTCATTCTGGTCTTATCTGCAAGCAGGATAAAATCAATAAGTTACCCGTAGGCTGATTCTACTACGCGTTTACTTCCTTCGTTGCAGGCTCGCTATAGTTAATAATCGACACGATCGTGCATTCGACTCATCGTCACCACCCGAGATGATACTCCGACTGCTGTTGATGCTAGCTCCTGCACTTCGGATCGACGCGTTCTTTTTCGGGTACTTTGCACACGTGTTAATCGTCGAGATGCCTTGCGAACAATCGACTTTGTCTCTTCTATCCTTTGTCTCTTCTAAATTTAGCCTCGTTGGACACGCTGACGTATTTATTATACGTGCACGTATGGCCTTTTCTTTTTTCTTTCGTTTAATTAAAATTGTATAACGATGAAAGCTGTCCTCTTCGTGCGTTTTCATCATCGTTTCTCTGAAATTTTTCTCAATTTCTGAATTACAATTTTTTACCGTCGATAAATAAAACGAATAAATTGAAGAAATTTCGTTCCTGAAAAAGATTAGAAAAGACCGGTACCATTTCAGGAAACACGTGTCGCAGTTCGTACATTGTATTATTAATTGAAATTTAAATGTTAATTTTATATCATGGCAAAGATACGTTGCACTTTGCTCCTCGAAGAATAAAAGATATAGGAGATTAAAGAGTAAAAAAAAAGAAAAATAATAATGCGAATGTTGGCAAGCGCGTCCCGTAACTCCTGAAATATATCCATAAAGCGTTCAAGTTCACATCTGAAAATATCTTATCTAATTCGTGTGTCGTTGGCCCGGCGGCTCTCTCGACTCGACTCGACTCGACGCTAACACCTCTCATCTTTTTCTCTCTTTCTCTCTCTCTCTCTCTCTCTCTCTCTCTCTCTTGTCAGCCTCGTACCGACCACCCCCAAGAACAACGGAACCGACGAGTTCAACATCTACTGGAACGTGCCCACGTTTATGTGCCATAAGTACGGGCTCCACTTTGAGGAAGTGTCAGAGAAATACGGCATTCTACAGAACACGATGGATAACTTCCGTGGCGAAGAGATCGCGATCCTTTACGATCCTGGCACGTTCCCGGCGTTGCTGAAAGATTCGAACGGTAAAACAATTACTTTTGTTCCTTTATGAACCGTGTGACAGAGTTGGGCATATTAATCTATGAAAATTTTTAATTTGTCAAATGCCTACGATGAAAAGAATTAATCGGATTTAATTGATAAGTTAGATAGATTTTTCTAAATAAGTTAGATAAAGCGGGTTCTTTGAATCTACATTTTTTTACATGTTTATCCTGAAATTTCATATGAAAAGCCTGCTGTTATGTTTAAACTTCCACGTTGTAGCTGATTTTTAATTAATTTATTAAGTTAACTCTTGCGGGAAAAAAATTCGTTTTCGTGGGGTTAATGAAATTAATCGTCAAAAAATTGATCTTCAATTATCAAGTATTGGTTTTTAAATGAAATTTGACTAAAATCTCAGTCAAATGAAGATTCCATTTGAAATTGTTCTTCTCGTATTTATTATTTCATTAAATTTTGAAATTGCGACGAAGAGAGAAGGAGAAACAGCGGAAATACATTTGAAAAATTTATAAACATTTAGTCAATGAAATGATAAAATAGAAGAACGTGTTTGCGAAAATTCAGCGTAAACTCTCGAGAGATTTATAATCCTTAACTGCGATTGTTAATTAAATTTTTGCCCAACACTGTCACGTGTGTAATTATCGATGGATTGGAGAAAGGGAAGAACGTTTGAACGTTGTTCAGGAAACGTAGTGATGAGAAACGGCGGTGTCCCGCAAGAGGGTAATCTCACCAAGCATCTGGAAGTGTTTCGAGAGCACTTGATCCATCAGATACCGGACAAATCGTTTCACGGTGTCGGGGTGATCGATTTCGAAAGTTGGAGACCGATCTTCCGGCAGAATTGGGCCTCCCTCCAGCCTTATAAGAAACTCTCGATAGAGATAGTTCGACGCGAGCATCCGTTCTGGGACAATCAGAGCGTCGAGCAGGAAGCGAGACGGCAATTCGAGAAATACGGCAGGCTTTTTATGGAGGAGACGTTGAAGGCTGCCAAACAGATCAGACCGTACGCCAAATGGGGTTACTATGCTTACCCTTATTGCTACAATCTGACGCCGAGTCAACCCAGTTCACAGTGCGACGCTGCCACTCAGCAGGAAAACGATAAGTACGTAGTTCATAGACTGTGAATTTTTATGAAAATTTTCGACAATATGAATAAATTATTGTGTACATAAAGTAAATCTGTTGGGAGTCATATCTTTTTAACGATAACGATAATATCTTTCGTTTAAACATAAACGAGATCTTATTGATACGTATGATTTCTCGTATCAATTTTTCAACAGTTATATCCCATTTTGTTGGAAAACGAGAGCCAGATGAAACAAATTAAATAATAAAATAATATAACTCAGACGAAACAAGTTTCTACTTAGGTTTCAATTAATAATTGATTTTTCAATAACATCGGTAATGACTATAATAAGTCAATAATTCAGTTTCTTCAGTTTCTCAATTTCTTCGTATACCTAGGTAAAATTTCAAAATGCATAAAAATCCGCAGTCTACTGATAACCAAATATGCTCTATCTCTGTCGTGAGCATCTGCTATGCAACTAATCCTAGTTCAACTAATCGCATCAGTTTCACTGTGTACGGATCTCTCTCTCTCTCTCTCTCTCTCTCCTCTCTCGCCACTTAACGTATTGGCACGTTTCACGAAACGATCGTGTGTTCTAGTTAGAAGCGAGAAGTTTCTTCGAGATTTAAGGTAACGAGATTACGAATCGACCGTGAACGTTACAATGCTCGAGCCTTAAGTGGGTCAGTGTCAAGAGTCGTGTACCGGTGAAAATTTCCACCTAACCCGGAGGGAGTCACATCCGTCTTATCTAATCGGCCTCTCTCGATAAGCCTAACACAGACTCGTGTGCTTCTCCATTCAGAATGTCATGGTTGTTCGAGCTGCAAGATGTCCTGCTGCCCTCGGTTTATTTGAGATTGAGCCTAACGAGCAATCAGCGAGTGGGTCTCGTCGGTGGCCGTGTCAAAGAAGCTTTGAGAATAGCCAAGCAAATGATGACCAAAAAGCAGGTTCTACCATATTACTGGTACAAATACCAGGACCAGAGGGACACGAATTTGAGCAAGGTGAGTGGCTTTGAAGTTTGAACATCGGTGGATTGAGAGCTGAAAATTTGGCGTGGGAAATTATTTCTTTACTCGTTTTCATAAAAACTCAAAAATCCATAGAAATCCTCAATCAATCTACCGACAACGAACCGGACACTTTTGTTCTTTAAAATGAAAAACTTTCCCCCTTAGGATGATCTCGAGGCAACTCTCAAAAAGATCATGAACCTCGGTGCAGATGGTCTCATCGTTTGGGGAAGCTCCAGCGACATCAACACCAAGCAGAAATGCGTAGAATTCAAAGAATATTTAAACAACGATCTGGGACCGATCGTGGATCGACTCAGGCGAACAGCTGTTGGCTTAACTCGATGTATCAGCACTCTAGTGGATAACAAAATCGACGTGAGCGTCGATCAATTTTGACACGTCACCTGGAGCATCGATCATCTTGCAAAAGAAGAGGCAAAGTATTAAGAGAAATTGTAAGGGTCTTCAGTTTCCGTCGCTTGACTATATACGATTACTATGCACGACACACGCGGAGGATCCGCCTGACCTTCGGAATAGAAAGATGTTGGACACGAGAGACACGTAGTTGAAACCAAAGACGACTTGGTCTAGACGATACTCCGCGACGTAGTACTCGCGTGCAACCGATCGAAATAAAATTTCTACGAAACTGTCTCGCTTCTTTCATTTTACGCCCGCGAAAGGTGGAAGTCCCTGGCGAACGTGAAACTGTACCACTCTTCTTCTATTTGTCAACCATGTCGCGTATCACCAAGTACGTTCGAGGCGAATTCGTTTTCGTTGCTTTAACTGCTTCGACTCCTTTGAAATTTTCATTTTCATTTTCTTCCAGAAATTGACAATTGACCGAGGTGGAGGTGAGTGTGAGGAAAATTTTTTTCGAAATTCGCGTGCAATTTTTAAAAGCGGGACGTGCGCGCGCCCGTCAGTTTTCACACGATAAACATATACGTGTGAGTCATTTCGGAAGCCACATTGATCAACTCTGTAAATCAAAAAGCAGGAAAGAACGATGACGTGAGAAACGCAATTACTATCCTGCTGTAGCAAATGAACTCACACATGGAAATAATTTCTTTCTAGGAATCGAACATTATTTGCGCAAGTTGAAAGACCGATGAGAAAAAGAGCGTGAAATTGATCAGTTTGACTTCCAAGAGGCAGAATTGTTCAATTGTCCCTGTGAGAACTAACAAACACGTGACTCTGCAGCCACACCAATTAACGAAAGACACTCTATCCTGCACGTTAGACAGGCTAAAAACCACAAGATAACGCACGCGTGCAACACGCGTCAACCCCCAAACAATGAGAAACATTTGCAACAACCTGCACGGACCCAGCAGGGACCGAGAGGGTTCAATTCGACCAGATCGCCCTGTCGTCCAGCAACCGACGCAACACATCGAAACTGGCAATGAGAACCCGGTACGAAACGCACTTTGGCACTAGCGTACGACAAGTTTTACTGGTTCGAGGTGTAAGGCCTCGGGCGATCTTGCTTTTTACAGTACACGCGACGTCGTTGTATAGGTAGTCAAAGATCTCTCTTGCTTACCGTTGATTCCTCCCCTCTCTCCATCCTGTTCAGGCAGCGATCGTCCTTTCTCTTTCTCTGTTCGCGCGAGAATACCTGAGGAAACTTGGTGAACGGAGAGAGAGAGAGAACGGAACGGGAACGGGCGCGGAACCGAACGTACCGAGTAGAAGGAGGAGCTGAAGGAGACTACGGTGGTGGAGGTGGAGAGCGAGAGAAGGTGGAGGAGAACGGAACACGAGAGATCGGCAGCACAGTTTCGTGTTCAGCTCAGCTCGGCTCGGCTCAACCTCATATCGTGATCTCTCCGTGTTTTCGTGGCGAACGGTTCTTCAAATTTGTCGCTGAGGATCTACCCGACGATCCGCTCGGTTCATCCGCCGGCCGGGCAACTATCGGAACGGCCAAGTTCCGGCCGTGGATCGAGTGCAAAAGTCGCGTAGAAAGAGAGAAAGAGAGAGAGAGAGAGAGAGGGGCCTGTTGATCTAACGATCTACCACTGTTTTCCCATTCTTGGCGAATTTCTAGAGCGGTGCGTAGTTGGCGACGTCGCTGACGTACACGGAGGTGAGTGACAGTTTCTTCAGAAAAGCCAAGGCTACCAGAGTTGCCAGGCTATACGCGACGTGCGTGTGCTGCAGGGAGTTCGCGATACGAGTAGTGGTGACAGGATCCGAGACACTTGGAATCGCTTCGAATCTGTATGTTGTATGTTTGACGACGAATCTGAGTCACTTTGAACAGTGATTCGGTGCTGCCTTGGAACTCACGAAAGTCTCAAGACAGAATCTTCAGCAGCCTCGAGAGTTTTCGTTCCCTCTGTTTATCCTTTGCTCTCTTCTACTTTCCGTTTCACTAAAATCGCTTCAAACATACACTTGCGTCTTAACCCGACGACTGATAAGGAAGACGATACTGAGAAACAATTGGCAATGCATATCGTTTTAGTTCGATTTCTATTGTAGTATCGACTTGACGAAATATGTTTGTCTTTCTATGCGCGAGTTTCAAATGCTATTTTGGTTTTCAACCAGAGAAACATGCTTCTCCATTTGTACGAGTAAAACTAGCTACGATTAATTAATAAATAAACGAAATTCTGGTTACAGAAGATCAATTTCTGCTACTTGCTCCAATCAAAAATCTGACAACTAATAATTGTTATAAGTCATTCATAGTACGAACTGGATATGTATAATTGTAATACATTTTTTTAATTCAGAAAACAATCGATTTCTAACGTGATTTTGTCCATTTGACGAAGCATGTCCCTTTTTTCTCTACGTAACATTTGAAAATCGCATATGGGAGAACAAGAATATACTTTTCTATTGTATTATTTACCATTGCTCGGATCTTTGAACACTCTATTGATGTAATATCTCTTATACATGCCACATATTTTATATCTTATATCATAATCAATACTCGTATAAATTCATTGTGGGATAAGTAATAGACGATAGACTCTAAAGTTACCATTAGGCAAACTCTCCACTGATTTCTTTTGCTAGTGATCTTTCACTTATATACAATACAAGCTCGACAGTTCGTTTAGAATCGGACATTGATTCTGAAATTTGATTCAAATAAATAGAATCCGCGCGAATTCCATTCTACTGTACATAGATACCGATAGATCGGATAGATGGTAGGTAGGGCATTAGACAGATCAGCAAAGAACAACAGCTTACGATTCATCGATTCGTTCATCGGTCTCGCTATCTTTCTCTCGCGCGTCACGATCACCGGAAGGTGGTATCCCTCTTCCGGTGGTCTGTGGTCCGAGGTAGAAGAATGTTAACACCAGCTGAGAGGTGAAGTCGCGATGATCACAGACTGTGTTCGGAAGGTGGCCAAAGGGACAGGGACTGCGGAGTTAAATAGTGGAGAAACACCCTATCCAAAACGTTTTGCCCACTAATCCTAATACCCAGACCCTATTCTCGAGTTAATGATAGCTCTTCTTAGACGCAACACTTAACTTCCGAGCTAAACTGTTGTGCGGTAGCCAACTCCGCCATCGGGTCCTTCCTAATGAAGACCTTTGGCGACTGCCTCGAACTTGCCACCGTGCGGTTTAATTGGCTGATTCCTCCCCCTCCTCTCTCTCTCTCTCCCCTCTCCCCCTCCCCCGAAACAAAAAATTTACCGATTTCTTGATTTCCCTCGAGCTTGGATTCTGGTTGATTCGACGAGATAATCTCACGAAGTGGATACAGTTTTTTTTTTTTTTTTTTTTCATTGGAGATCGTATTAAGAATCGAAAATGGATGAAAGAAGGGAGAGATATGATATATTTTTAAACTTATGAATTCCTGTCGTTCTCTGTTCTCTTCTTCTCCTGGTTTTACCAGGCGTAAAAGCCTCATTTTCATTTTCACGAATCGAAAGTTTATCAGCTGCCGGTAGAAGCAATTGTCTCTCCGTTTTTATTTCCTTATGCTTTCCTGTTTTGCCGCCACAGATGTGACACGTAACAGCAGTGAAACTTGGTGCAATAGCGAGTAATATCTATATGATACGGTAGAATACGTATTTTCATATATTTGACGTTACATTCGTGTTTCGCTTTTGCAAAAAATTGTCCCGTCAGGAATATTTTTTACTTATTTTTTACAATGGAGTATCATAGGATAAAAATGCATCGATAGAAATTCTTCTGCAGTGAAATAAAACAATTGCAAGCTTTCTCTTGCAAGAAACACTTTTCATTAAAAAAAAAAAATAATAATAATAAACGTAGCATCATGATTTAGAAATTCCACCAAAGCTCGAAGTTTAATGTGAAAACAAGTTAACTTCACTCTGTATACATTATAATAATACATTAATTGATTTGCCATTTGCTCGAAAAATGGTCTACGCTTGATTACGTCTTGCTGTACATCTGTTTTTCGAAGCTACAGGTAGTCGAGGTGTTCACCGAACCTCAATTTGGAACCGGGGCTCGCTAATGCGATCATGTTCGCGCCTTTCGCGTAATTGGAACTCCAGAAAATGGACAATGCGTACCTTCTCTCGTTTAATTGGTATTCTCGAGACCTATCGTCGAGCCGCGCAGTTATGCCTTCTCCAAAAAATTTTACCGGTTGACCGTGACTGTCGCACACGTAGCTCACGTTCACACGTATCTCTTTCCACGTTCTTTATTTTCGTTTTCCTTTCTTTCTTTTTAATATTCTTCGACTAAGCTTGTACGACACGTACAAGCGAGCCCAAAGAAAAATCGAAGGCTTCGAGGAGGTCCATGACACTTGATACCGATAGGCTGTGAGGTCAGACTGCGAAAGCGACCAAAGTAGCTGTGTCATCTCGTAGTGGGTACGGTGTCTGTAGCCCAGGTAACGGGTTATCGGTTGTCAGAAAAGATCATTAAAAGTACAAAGTACAAATTGTCGCCCCTTGAAAGTTGAAAATTCGCGATATCTTTTGAAATGAAGTTCCATTTTTCATCTTCCTTTTCATCTGCTCAGGTGATATTCGTACCTCTCTAACTCGTGTCGATTTCGTATGATTGATATTATTTCAAAATTCTTTTCAATAATGACGTATGTTGAAATAAATAGCATAATTAATATAACATGGTATAATGCAACAATTCTGTCGTATTAGATATTTAGTATCTGCTTTTACTGAAATCAAGTCATTAATGCCAAGTAGCCCAAAAATAGTTTATGTATGTTATAAGAGAACTTCAACTACATTGAAACTGAAGGTATAAGTTTATATTTCGGATGTACGAGGATGGTCAAACAATAGCAGCATGTTCTATAATTAAGAAGAAGGTTATATAAGAAGAATGTTATATAAATGCAGAGTCGTAAACCCTGTATTAAAAAATTTATTCAGTTAACTGAAATCTATCAGTATTACTACTGACTATAAACATAATAACATGTATAATTGCAGCAGTCACTAATAATAAACACAATTACTCTAACATTTTTAATTAAATATTGCCAACATTTCCATAAAGAATTAAATGAGAAACCAATCATTTATAATTTTAGTAATCATTGTTATAATTTCAGTTCACGATTATATGTTTATTTAACATTTCTTTCTTATTTTAACTCATAGGATATTGAAAGTCTTTTTCGTTTGTCAAACCATCTTTTGATCACCTATTTGAATTAGCAGTATTAATATAATAATATAATAATTTATAATAATAATACACATAATAATTAATTTATACTAATATAAATTTTGGATCATTCAAAGTTGACAAGAGCAATTTAAATTAAAACCTAAGTCGAACTTAGATTAAAGCTAGAAGAATATTTGGCTTAAATTAATCAGAACTTGAGAGGAACGTGTAATTGAAATTTGTCAATTAATTGTCCTCCGAAATATCGTCAAAATTTTCCATTTTCTTTCTGATCTGTTCTCCTATTAGAGACACACCGTTTTCAAATGAAACTCTCCTAGAGAAGAAAGGAGGGGAAAAAAGAGGAAATTGAAAAATGGAGCAAGACGAGTGGGCGACCACTTTTTTCGCAGATATCTCGTCAGAAAACAGGAAAGAAGTAGGAAGAGAAGAAACGGAGGCACTAGTAGCGATGAGGCTCGAGGAAGACGAAAGGGCCCGTTTTAAAGAGGCGAGCATTAAAAACAACAATGTCATTACATTTTAACGACCTGTTCTTGGGCTCTGCCCTCCCTTTTAAGAACGTTCGTTTGCAGGTATGTGGTCCGCGGCTCTCGTGGGAGCTACCACACCGAGAGAGAATTCTTAAAGCGATGTACACACTAGTTGCCTCCTCCTTTTCGCCCCCCATCGATGCGTCTCAGCTCTTTTCGATGAAAAAAATTATAACTCGATCTCGTTTCATAGTAGAACTTGTAGTTACATGAAACGTCTTGGCTGTATCGTATTTCAAATAATATATATTGGAGCTCAGAAGTTTGGTGCATTCTTCTCTTTTTTATGGACGAAATGAATTTTCTCGCACATTTTTTTTTCTTCCTGAAAAACATAATTACAATATCTTTATTTGTACATAGTTTCTTAATTTTGCACTATTTTATATACGTATAAATTTTGTAAGTGTATAGAAATTAACGACGATGGATAATAGGTACTATCTTCAAATATTGAAACTAGTAATTAATTATATTTAAACTCGAAACGTATAAGTATTGTGATTATAAGTTTCGATTCTGCAATGAATATCATTAATTACAGTTTACGCAGTATCTAATATCTAAATTTGTATACATTTATAAAAAAAGTACATGATAAAACGTTCAAAGTATAGCGCTTACAATGATGTTTATTACTATCATAAAAATTAATTCAAAATACAATTAACTATTTCAATATTTTTAAATAGTAATATCCAATCGATTTGGATTTCCATTTAAATTCCAGAAAATTCAACAGAGTATGCCTGACATGAAAGGATACATATAATATTCATTCAACTTCCATTCCTAAATTATACTACTATACCATTGCTAGTACTACTACATTAAAATATTATACTACTTCCAAACGAAACAATAATATCTACTATTTATTAGGAAACTAGTATCTACATCTAAATACTAATATCTACTAATATCTACTAAAAAATTAGTATCTACTTCAAAATCCTAACATAATCCAAACTTTCAAGCATCACTGTAATGTCCTAGATACTCTCCAAATTTCACTCATTCCTCAATGCGCTCAGAGAGACATCCAAGCTGAACGGTTGACGACGAGGATCAACAGTTTGAAACGCGGCTGAAACCGCCAGCGGTGCGGCCGGGGTGTCGAAATTTCAGCGAGCTTAAAATTGCGATCTAATCAAAGGTACGAAGAGGGTGCGAAAGCAGCTTAATCCGACACTGCTCGATGCACAAGGCCCTGCCCCCTCCACTGTTCGCTCGGGGCCCGTTTCTCCCACTCCTCACTCACTCACTCACTCCCTCCCTTTTCCTCTGTCGAGTCGATTTCTCTCTACGCACTCCGGGCACGGCGTGCCCAGCTCGCGAAGAATTAGTATGGGCGAAGTAACAAAAGCACGAGGAACAAGCTGCAGAGAGGAAAGAGGAGTGTGCGCGGCGAGTGGCGAAGAAGGAGGAAGAAAAAAAAGGAGCCGAGATGGCGCCACACGTCCAGCGTGTTTTCGGGGCTTCCTCCGGTGCTGTTGGCAAACTCCTCCTTTTCTTTTTTCTTGCTGGCCCTCCTCGGGTGGTTGCTTTCTCGCTCCTTCTCACCTGTCTTCCCCTGGTATCCTCTCGCTTTCGGCGCGTTCTGCCCGACCCTCTCGACGATTCCCTCTCTTTTTATTTTGCTCCCCTTTTTTTGGGCCCTGTGGGGCCCGTCCCCTCCCCCTCCACCTACCCATCCCCCTATTAGTTCGGCCACGGCACCGTATTGCCGAGGGAGGAAAAGGGGGAAAAAAGGAAGAGGAGCAAAGGACGGGCGGTCGCAAAATGCGAAATTGGGCTAGACGAGAATCGGGAGATTGGGATTTCTCATTAAAGTGGAAGAACATATTGTGATCGAAAATTATACGCTAATCTATTGTAATGATCAGAGCGCAGAATGGGGGAGGGGCGGTGAAGGTTCTTCCTTTGGAGTCTTTTGTCTTTTGAAGTCCGAGATCTTTGTCGACGAAGGATTTTAAGGTGTAAAAGTGAGGACGAATGTTTTTTGTATAATGAAAATTGCTTGCCTCAACTTTTACCTATAGGGTGATTACGCTAGGAAGTGATTCTATGTAAATAAGAAAAAACGACTTTTTTACATATGAAGTGAATTACATTTTGAGTGAATTAAGTATATATATATATATATACTCCTATACACTTTACGTTTAATTAGGTATTCTGTATTATATTCTTAAATTTCCAACTTTTGTAATGGAAGAATGTTTCTTTGCTCAATTAATACTTTATTTCTTAACTAGTCTCAAGCGGTCTATTAAATTGAAGTAAAAAATATACTTGTATCGCTCAAGTTCTTACGTTTATCTGTAACAAAACACCTAACACATGATGAAATTTTTAGAATATAGTTAGATATAAATCTAAAATCCCAACAGACGTACTTTGAATTATTTAGACACCTCTTCATCTATCTTCAATAATTATTCTTCTTCCATTGATCATGAATCAACCTTGTCTACCATTTTTGTCAGTAAAGTATTAAACAAATCACAATATTCAATGAGACTTTATCTTTGATATCTATGCTGTATATTAATATATGTTTAGTTTTGTAACTCCGAGTCCCGTTCGAGATATATTTAAACGTGTCTAAATACTTATAAACGACGAGAGTATATATCAGTCCCTGGTTGTGCTTCTTTCGTAGAAGAGGAATTCGAAAAATAAGAAACTGCAACCATCGAGACGAGGTACATACACAGGCAACCACCAGTCATTCTTCCACTTATGGGTACGCGTAGATGAAGCACGGTGAAGGTGATCGAGCTATGGAGTAGCTCTAGTCCTTTGATACCACCAGCAAGAACCTATGGCTATTCCTCGACGACTACCATTGGTCGAGCAACTTGAACCATTTTATTCCTAGTGTTCGTTCTTCCTTTCTTCCTTTCGTACTGGTATCTCGTATTCCCTTTATTCTCTTCTCGCGTCTAAGTACTGTGGCAAAGAGATCATGAAAATATCTCGCGTGCCTTAGGCACCAGGGCCGTATCAACTCTGGTTCAGTTTTGCATTGAATTTCAAATATTCCTTGTACTTCAATTTCGTTCTATTCGTATTGTTCTAAACCTTTGATTAGCATTACGAAGTCATCGATGACGGGAATAATTTAGTTTTGACTCGTTTTACGATTAATTAATTTTATTATGTTTCTAGTCTCTATCGCGGAGAGTATAAAATATGAAGTGTTCCATAGGCGTTCGATTAATATTGATATTGATATTTAATTCAATTATATATTAATATAAAATTTTGTTAACATCAATATCAATTAAATTAATCCAAATTAATCGATTAATCCATTAATACTCAGCTGGTATCATTGAATCTACAACTTAGGATTAGGAGTTTTCAACTTGTTTGAATTTCATTAGAACGTCCTATCGGAAAGAGTATAAAATACAAAATAAGAAGAAATATCTCAATTTCCTATAACGTAGGTAATTTTCAGTAACGTAGGAAAATAATTTATTTTGAAGCCTAATGTTCAAAGTGAATAAAAAATATAGCTAGTTCTAAGGGATCGCTGCAAAGAGAACGCCTCAATCCTCAAGACTATAGTAAATCTGGTCATCAAAACAATTTCTCAATGTCCCTCGAGACGTTTGAATTTTCGAAAAAAAAAAGTATCCCTATTTTCGCGACACGTGAAACGAGCTCAGCACTGTCAAACCGAAGGATTCACGCCAGGTGACATCGTCACAAAATTATAACAATTTCTGATCGTTCGTTGCACACTTCGCGTTCGTGTCTCACGTCGGAATACCGATCAACCCACAGCGATAAACCGTAAAGATATTTAACGCGCATTCCCGCGCTCTCCATCCGAGAATGGCCGTTCAGGCCGTTTTGCCAACACACACAATTCCTGCTGCTGCCGGTCAAAAGGGAAAGCCCTTGAATGAAATATGAATTCCTATTAGAAGATTCCTGGAAGCATGGCGCGTCACGTCCGCGGGCCGCCGGTTCTTCTAGGTGTTAAGCCCGTAGTCGAAACGGATTTAATCCTCGCGCTTTTTAAAAGGTCCCGCGGGACGGGAAGCAACGAACGAGAGATCTGTGGTCCACGGGTCGCGGCGGCCTTTGTGCTCGGACCGCCTAGGCTCCGGGGCGCGTCAAATTTGGTTGAAAATCAAATTAATCTCGCGGCTGGGCGCAGGACCCTTTGGCTGTCTCTTTCTGTCCGGCTCGTCTTGTCTCGCCCCCGCGAGCGGAGAAGCCAAGGCCTGTCTTCGTCCCTCGTTCCTCGACGACACACGAGCAAATCGAAGGAACGGGACTGAAGAGGAGAGAAGGTGGAGAAGGAAGGTGGACCGGAGGTCCTCCATGCCACCGACACGGACCTAGAGGCGAGAAGAGAAGGTGGCGCAGCAACAAAGAGCTTTCGACTTCTGGCTGCGACCCGGCCAGGGCCGTATTTATCTCCTTTCTCTTCTCAGCTTCTTACGCGTCTCGAATTGTTTTTCTCTTTTTTCGACTTGATCGTCTGTTAGCTTGCACGTCTAACAAACGTTTGAACGTTTAATTCATACTGGAATATTCCGAGGTTATTGAAGTGATTGGTTCACTTTCGTGTGTTTCGGAGTTTCGAAAACGGTAATATGTTACAGTATATTGAATTAAGTTGTTTGTTGTATGTTTAGTTATTGGAGGTCCAAAGAGGGTAATATATTGAATAAATATATCGGAAGATGTATGCTCGAATATACATGGATGTATTCTTAACTTGTCGATAGTTATACTTCTAGTAATTTTAGCGAGCATTCAGAAGATTAATCTTTTACTTAATGCACTACTTGTGCAATATACGTATCTGTATATTCGTACTTTGAGAATTTTATTTTGTCTGCTTAGTGGTTCACTAAGTTTTTTGAACAATTTTTGGTTTATTTGGAATGATTATAAATATCCGAGTTTTAAATCGAAATGAATAATTGTAATTAACAAATAACTTTCTCTCTACAATTACCTAATAATTTTGTTGTTCTCTTTTAAGTAAAGAAATTCCGGTTGTAAAGGATTAATTTGTCTTGTCTTGAGTTCTATCGATTTGAGCTACAAGTTAATAATAGTAATTTACAATTACTAAAGTTTCGAATATTTAATTTTATTTTGCATTTTTCAATGCAAATTCTCTGTGACGAAGATTAGCAATAAAACTGAAACTAACCCCAAAGTAATATCGTTTATGCGTGATAAATTATAAATTCCAAAGGTAAATAATTTAAAAATCCTAAATTACATCACAATCCCAATTGTAGACAAAATAATTGAAAGAAAAATATCGGTAATGCGTTAGTATAGTTTATACTTCATACTTAATATATCTTAAAGCTCCACTTAAATACGAATTACAAATCACTTACAATTCAAATAATTTAAAGAAAATTATCCTAAACTTCTGTTCTAATTAATTTACAATATTATTCTATTAATAATTCGTCTTTTAACCTAAATTCATAATTACCCTGCACATTCTGAATTATTCCAAAACGCCGTTTCAAGATTTGAATTTCATTGCTCGATGAAATTATCGTAAAGAATATGAAATAATCAGTTTGACATAATTTCATCGGAAATGTTTCACTTTAGGTGACAAATCAGAAAGCAAATAAATATCGATTATTTGCCAATTAGATATATTCACTCTGACGTAAGTGTCAAGATACACAAGCGTCTGATGTCTAAATATCAACGATCGTTTGTACAGGGACGAAGTAAGAATGAAGTGGTGCTCGTTGTAAGTCGTCAGACTCATCCGGATTAAGTACGTCCCTGTTTGTATCCTACTCGGTCATTCAAATCACCGCTCGTGGAAATGAGATGGGCGGCCGAACCTTGTAGTCGCACACCTCCACCTCGTGACCACGTTACAGGGTGATTCAACAAGAATCAGCTGAGAGTTCTAATTTCTCGACTATCATATCTTTAAGCTAATTTGCGGCCAGTCGTCACGCTTGCAACAGGGCCGCCGATAACCTTTCAAATTTTACTCTCCTGTGTCGATCCGGTTTGATAAATTAAATATCGAAACACCGTTACGCGTGGATCTTCCAAGTGTATATATATATATATGTATACATCATATACATGCAACATACATTGTATAAATACATATAATACTATAACATATAATATTGTGTTATAGTAAGACGTATATATGTACATTTAATAATACGCGTGAATATTTATTATATATGCATTTATATATTACACGAATATTTGTTTATAAATTTAACATAACATACATTGTAATATATTTGTATATATTTATAGCATACATTAGATATATAATAGACGTGTATATTCGCACAATATGATGAAGCATGTGACAAACGTTTTGATATTTCATGAACAGTTTTATACTGACTGATGACGCGAGTGTTGTGATAATATTAATCAAGTTTGAAACAAATCTAGAAACATCTGTACACGTTTGTTCAATTAATATAAATACAATATTTTTAGATCTGTTTCAAACAAATTACCAACAAATTACTCCCACTTCGCTGCAATTCACACCTGATGAAAAACCAGCCGCCGAGAAACGTTCGGATGCGTTTCGTGAGCAACTGTACGCGAACAGAAAGAAACGACTTGACGCGAAGGAAGAGAGGAAAGTTTCGGTGGAACGAAATGTGGCGGATAAGGAGGGAATAGTAAGAAAAGATCCGGCAGAGATTGAAACGCATCGGAGCGGAGGGGAACGAAAAGTTGATCCTCTCCTTGGAAATGCCGGGCGACCAATTGTTCGTAGAGGGAGACGAGATTCTTTCTGTTGTCAGGAATTCAACTCGCGAGTCCAAACGACAAAGTAAATTCCTGAACGACGAAGGATGCACGGGCGCGGTGAAACGGATCCGGGGATTTCTCGAGAGGCCAAAAAAAGGGGCCGATCGCTCGTAATTGGGCCTGCACATCCCTTTACCTTGTCGTTCGTGCCACTTGTCCCTCGCGCTGGTTCATCTCCGAAAGATCAAGAAAGATCGTACGATGAGATTGACGCTTTTTTTTACCCCTACTTCTGGTCGCCATCGATTCAACCGGTCTATATATGCCTATATATACAGGGTAATGGTCTTCGTTCGTCTCTTTCGCCGGCGTAGCTGCGGAATTATTGCTTCATTACCGATTGCTTCGTGAGAAGCAAGACGAAATCGCGCGCGTGAACTCGATACGGTTGCCGTAATTGAGATTTCCTTTGCTCGGTTGATTGCTTCCTGGTAAAAATGGTACGTGTATCTCGGCTCCTTTATTTCTTTCTCTTATGACTTTATTTCTAGCGTGTTTGCCCAAAAGATTGTTAATATATAAGTTTCAATTGTTCGTTAGGATTGTCGATCACCGTGCATGTGTATATATGGTCATTAAGCAAGGACCATTTTCAACACTTTACTTGTATTTGTATCGTATAATTATATTGTTTGTTAGTATGGTTACCACTACTTACGTGCATTTAGTATTATGATGCATGTAATAATAAATTTGATTAATTTCAATGCCAGAACTGAAGCAGAAATTTTTCGTCAGGGATGTTGAAGCAAAATAATAGAGAAGCTTTGCAATATAATAAATTGCACAAGTTTCTGCTTATATATTTATCTAATTATTATCTACTACTCATATGAAATCATTTAAATCTCTAAAAACACATTGTTTTATATCCATAAAATTTACAAAATAATTCAAAGTGGTCCCAATGACTAAGAACAATATAGATACGTATATACCTACGTATAGCTAATTTAAATTACTGTTTTTCTATCGAAATTTAAAGATTTCTCTGACATGTGTCTGTCTGTCCATTGATATACAATAAGAAATTTTTTTATAGTAATAGCTACAGGTTACGTTTCTTTAAGTGACCCCCACACGAAAATAATTCTTTTTCCTTTCTTCTTCTCACGATAGAAAATTTTCACATCACTATTTTCGACCTAATCTTTAAAAAAATGTTTCACTTCGACCGCGGGGGGGGAGGGGGGGAGAAGTGTATCTCTCGTATTCAAGTCCTGTAGCCTAAATCCACTACTATTTATGGTCGGGACATCCATGAAAAAGTCGTTTTTCCCTGGATTCTGTCAGAGGAATTTCGTTATCTTCAAGATCTAAGTGACTTAAAACTCGAGCACCTTGATCTCGTCTGGTAATCGAGGAATCGATCTTAAGACGACGTCCCCCATTTGAAAAGATTGTGTTCCGGCAATTTTTATGTTTTCTTTTCTTTCTTTTTTTTTTTTTTTAGGTAAATTCGTTTGGTACTGTAGGAACTGTAGAGTTTACGATTAGACGGAGTCTACGATAGTTAATTACAAAAAAATTACGGAGCGTCAATCAGGATCGATCGTTAACTAATGTTCCAGCAAGTGAGAAAGGACTCTCTCCAAAGTCCACCAATCGCCAATTGCGTTAACGATTCGTGAATGAACTCGCTCGTTTTTTCTCTCGAACGAACTCGGTGTACCTCGAAAAAGAAAGAAATCCACTCGCGGTGGCTCTCCCCAAATTTACGATGCTCCTCGTATATATATATATATATACATATATACATGTGTGTAAGGCGCCCCGCGTGTAGCTTGTTTTAAACAAAATTCACGCGACGCGCGAACCCGGGGAAAAAGGAAGAAGCAGGGGAAAGGCAGCGGCACCACGACAAATCCCGGTGACGTAATTTCAGACGGTCGTCGAACCTGAGACCTCGGGAGAGCCGCATCACGAGTGAAAGAAAGAAGGAGAGACTCGTAGACTTTCATTCATTCAGGGTGGGGACACGTGCGCACGTTTGCACGCTGCACCTCGTGAAAATCGTAATCGCGAAATTCCCTCGTCTCCGTAGGGTTATCCGTAGTTTATCGACGCGACGAAACCGGAGAACGGGAGAAAGTTTCCGGTCATTCTCTGCATGTGTGTCTATGTATGTATGCACGTGTGTGTGTGTGTGTTAGAAGCTTCACTGGTTCTTGCTTGGCGCGCGTAATTCAAGGTTCACGCAGCTCCACTCTTCACTACGTATATCCCATTTCAGATATGATCTTTTTAAATGACCTAGTGTGGAACAAAGAAATTGGAAAGAAGTATTGATGATAATTTCGTCGATCAGCCATGTTTGAGGGAGTACCTGATTTTTAATTCGTGCGCTCTGAATCATGAGTGAATCTAGTCTGTATTTCCGTTGGGTATTCTTTTAATGCTTACTAAATCAGGACTCAAGAACGTAGGTCAAGACGGTCGCTGACCCATACGTTTAACGTCCTCTTGGCATCAATCGTTATTTATCGATTCTTAAACGACCTACGGCAGGGCAATCAAACTTTGAATATGACTGGTTAGATTTAACTAAGAAGATCGTTCTAACAAAACTCGCGGGCCATGAATCAGAATTTCTATAATTTTCAACTGAAGAAGAATCTCTAGTAATTTTCATCGAACAATCAACATTGTACAGAGTTTTTTCACCAGGTAAAGAATTTCTACATTTCATCGATCGCGAAGTAAAGTAGTCTCATTTGTAGTTCACCACTTGGTTAAACAACAGACAAGTTCGCAGTCCAGTGCTGTGAAATTAAACACATTTTAATATCCAAAGGCCACGCTCGAGTAAGTCGCTACAGCTCTTCTGTTGATTTATTAAAATTAGCTGAAAGTGGAAACTGTCTCTTTATTGCAGCGATCTCTTTAACCGAGAATAAAGGTTTCTTAATCCTTATTCGTCTCTCAATTTGTCAAATTTGGTACAACAAAAGAGCAGATAGCCAAATTTGCAAATTCTTTCATTGACGATAAATAGACTAAATCTTCAATTCAATATAAGTTTCACACAAACCCTAATCTCATGTATCTACGAGTCAATAATAATCAGTTCATCAATTGTCAATGAATCAATTTCGTATCGTGATCTTATTCTTCCTAGTTTTATCTAACGATCATTTATTTTGGACTTGTTAAAGAATCATGCTTTAAAATTACGCGGTCTTCGAAAAGATAATATAAATATAAGATAAGAATTATATATTAAAAAGATAGCTGTACAATATGAGATTATCTAAGAAAAGTGTGTCAAACTGGCACAAGAATGAGATATAAGAAAAATATGTTTCTTTTTTTTTTTTTTAATAAATAATTTGCACCGTGATGATCTCATAAACGTGAGCCAGTGTTATATGTATTATGCATTTATGTTAATACATCTGCAATCATATACGCGTGATCGTACGTTTATTCGTCACGTAGAATATTGACAACGGCCATTTCGTCGGAAAGATTCGGATACCCTCTCTCTCGCTCTGTTGTTTCAGGGATCATGGGACCAACGTGTCATCTGACAGTGGTGATCGCGCTGTTCCTTCAGACGGCCACGCTACACGCTCATCGCGAGCACAAGGTTTATCGATCTTCCCGCGATCTACCCATTCCCTTCTCGCTTCGTTCGTCGAGTAACCATCAATTATTGATTATTTAAGGTGCACAACATCGTGTTGTATCCCGACAAGCACAGCTGGTGCAAAACGACCCCGATAAAGCAAGTGGTCACGTGGCCGCAGTGTTCCTCGCAAGAACTCGACAACAATGTCTGCGTGGGAGCCTGTTTCTCGTACATGGTGCCGCACAGCGAACCTTCTGCTCCCGGTGACCTGATCAGACCTTATTGCGACTCTTGTCAACCTTTGGACAGCGTCTGGCACACGGTAGGTGAATAAATTACGTAAATCGTTAAGAAACGATGGGATCGAGGTTCTTTGCATTTATCTTGGGACTTGCTATTAGTTTGAGAACTTAGGAGTTAACGTTAAATGAAATCATCTGACTTCAACGATGATACATTGTACGAAAGCTTGAGAATAACATAATTATGATTAATTGGTCTTCGAACTGTTTACTTGTGTCATTTTTTAGCGATTAATGAACCAGTGAATCATTCGTTTGAATCATTCGAATACATCTATTTTGTGTTAAAGAAAGTAAAAAATTTACAAGAAAATATTGAAGAATCGCACATGTCCAAAGTCGATGTAATATTAATTTTTTAATCGGAATATTCCAACTGTCTAAATAATACTTATGAACAAGCATGCATATAGAGTACACAGAACACTAGAAACCATATATTAACGAATCCGTATAATCTTCCAGGTCACGCTGGATTGCAAAGATGAAACGAACAACCCAATCACGATGCAGAAGAAAGTCCAAATCATCACCAACTGTTCCTGCAGCTCCTGCATGGAGACATCCAGGATCAAGCCGGACTACAACACTCTCCTTCAGTCATTAACGCAAGAGAATTTAGACAAGAACGTCAACGTCCCTCACGAGACGCCGGATCTCCTGGAGAATCCCAACTTGAACTCCTCCAAGAACACCACCAAGGACGGTGTCCAGGCTAACGAGAGATTCATGCAACTCTTCAAACAACTGAAGGACTCCGAGAAGTTGGAGCAGTCTGGTACTAAGGAGCTGTTCTCCAAGTTCGACGAGGACATCGATTTCGACAAACTGCGAGAGTTGTTGGACAAGTACGGGCAAGAAGATGAGAAGCAACACACCCATCGGCACGTGCATCAACATCAGCATCAATCGAATGGGAAACAACAGCAGCAACAACAGCAACAGCATCAGACTGTGCTTCATCGAGGGCCGCATCACTCGATGGTTTTAGATCCTGACGTGAAGGAGAAGATCGTTGTCGAGCCACCTTATCTTCACCCAGCTGTTCCTGGACAGGAGATCAGCTACCACGACAACGTGTTGGGCGATAAAGATAAGAAGAAGGATTTCTGAACGATGAAAAGAAAAAAAAAAAGAAACGCGTGGCTGATAGAATTTTCAAGTAAAGTTGGCATTCGGCCGGATGAGATGATCCTTTTTTTCCCCATGTTTGTTAAGATTCGTTCGTGACCTAGTCCCGTACTAATATTCGTTCGATTTGATTTGTTATTATAGAAAATGAGATCCAGAATGTCTAGCAATGCGATATATAGTAGACACGGAAAGTATTTGCACACCATTGTACTTTATTGTAGCGTTTATATGGTATGATAATTCGTTGCGACATACTCGTATGAAAAATGTCCCTTTTTTAGTACTCGAACGTGTATGACGAAACGTCGTTCGTACTATCTTTAAATTGTAAAATTTTGTACTTCGGATAGTTAGAATACAATTATTCTATCACATTTTATAAAAAAGAAAAATTCCGTGCAGATCAAAATCAATTTTTTATCTTAAAATATTGTGTTTCAAAATGTTTTCAAAAGGTTCAAGTACATTAAAGAATGATTGAAAAATGAAGCTTTCTCGCCTGTTCTTGGTTTCTCAACTTTATATAAAATACAAAGGATCAAGTGTACAAAAAGTAAATTTTATAATTTTGTGAAAAAAAATTGTACGATAAATTTTAAGGGATCTGTATATTTATATATTTGTAACATAAGGAATAGATTAAAGTTTCATGAGAAAAAACATCGTATAACAATCTACTTGAGCTCATTTCAAAACATGAAGCCTCTACTTTTATAATACTGCTTTCTTTTTTTTAATTTTTTATCTCTTTGTGTCATTTGAAAGATATAGAAAAAACATAGTCAAATTGTTTGCAGAGATTTCGCTAACGATGAATTTCAAAATTAAAAATACAGAAACTAACTGTCAGTTGAATAATTGATGAATTAGTTAGTGATCAGTTTCCAAAGCAGGTGGCCAAAAACATGGCGATTCTTTGAATTTTCTTTATGTAAATTTAATATTATGAAATATTGTGAAACGTAGGATCTGATGAAAAAGAAAATGCTTTATTGGAAAATGAAGGTGTGTGCAAATGCTTTTTTGTATTTGTAAATAGGAAAAATTTCTCGCCTTTACTTCTATGTATACCTTTTAATCAGCAAAATATGAATATTTCTTGAAGTATTAGCCTTGAGAAGCAAGAAAACTTGGAATCGATGTGAGAAATCGTATTTAGGGAATGTTGTTGTGTCGACGATACGGAAAGGACGAAAAAGAAGAGAGAGAAATTCTAATATATATTTAATTATTATTATATTAATTAACTATTTAATAAACTCGCGCGTCTAACGAAGAAATATACTCGAGGAATATGCTCAAAAGTCTTAGGATTGCACTTATTAAAAAAACTGGAAAAATTGAACAATACTTTATAAAATACTTTATAAAAGTTGAACAACAAAAACGTCTGTAAATTGTTAATTGTATTGTATAATTCGCGTGCAATTTAAAAATTTTATCGTCTGCGATGAACGCTGAATAATAAAAAATATTAAATATAATACATGATGTTTAAAAAGATATTAATATTGGTATCATATTATAATATTATTTATATATGTTAACGTATGTATACAATATAACATATAGTTCATGAAAGTATTCAAGTACTTAGAAGAATATTTTATTTGCATAGTGTACGTGTGTCGTGTAATTTTGAAATTTCATTGACATTGTTCTAAGGCTTAACTCTAATAATATCTTTATCGTCATAATGATATTAGTCAAGATTGAAACACGTTTAATATATAGAAATTACAAGACATTTAACATTTCTTAATAGTCACATAAATATTTAAACGGTCACAATCCATTACATCAATATTCCTCAATAATCACCTTGGATCAAGTTATATTTAACAGTCATGATTGATGACTTATTATATGCTTCAGATAACTGTAATGATATTTTACAAAATACGTGTTACATTTGCAATATAAATACCTTGTAACAATGTTTACAATCTCGCTGTAGTGTTAATAAAGTTTCAAAATGTTTCACATAACACTCGTAATATGACATGGAAATTTTGCTACGATGTACGTTCGAATATTTTCGTGAGCCACTGTGCATAATATTATAATATGTTGCATACATTATAATAAAACATTGGGAGAAAAAAAATATCGTAGGACTTTCGAGCGGGAGTGTACGTTCGTTCAGAATTTTCTAGCTGATAGTTAGCACACTTGGCAACCACTATAAACGTCTAAAGGCGTTGTTCTATCTTGTTGACTGCTTCAGAAGTACGTATACATTGTATCCATTGTCTCGCAGAGAATAAACGAAATCCGTAAAACATTCCCCTGGCGTATTCCCGATTATTTTCCCAACGTCGGTCTTCCACTTTTCGAAGAATTGCCGGCAAATGGAATTCCTGAGGAAAGGAAAACAATCACGAACGAAAAGGAAACGAACAAACGGAAGAAAGGAAAGTCGGGCAGACGTCGACTTGGCAAATCGTACAGCGAACGTGCAAGGAATGCATATAAAAGCGATTGGAATCTCGCTCGGAATCAATAAAAATGAAACCGGAAGAGAGAGAGAGAGAGAGACAGGCTTTGTTTGGAACGAGATGGAGAACAACTGTTTGAAATAACGAATTGTTTCGAGCAATTTATCACACTGTTACTCTACTCCACGTGAGAGAGATTGAAATAAATCATTGCCAAATTATATATTTCAATGTATAATCTGAAATTTACATTTGTGACGCGATTGAGAAATTTTATATATACATACATATATATACATATACATATATATACATATATACATATATATATATATATATATATAAGATGGAAATTGAAATGAATGATTATTTCGTGCTCGAGAACTAAAGTGTGATTATATTTTGAACGACATCTAACTAATAAGATCACATATTCGTCATTTTTTAAATACACTATTCGAATTATTACATTGCACTACGACTGCAAGTGTAACATAATTTTATGACAAATATTATAGAACGGTAATATAACATACAATAAACAAATATAGTAATATAACATGTATTGTACTACTCGAAGACACGAACAACTAGTCTCGTCTATTTCACAACTTTCTCCTTGGATAGAAACGAAACCGAATTCATCGGTTTTCCTCGCGAGTGAAGGAGATCCGTTCACTTTCTTTACACGTGCTTCATGCAATCGCTTGTAACGTAATTTTTCCAAGAAATTCGCAAGATAAGCGCTTACTGTCATTTTCTCTCAGCGTGCTCCGAATTATCAGAGATAAAGTGCCGACTTTGGAGGGAAATTACTGAAACTTTGTTACAGATGAAGTTGGCTAATGGCCTGGAACTTCGCTTCTGAACCTCATCGATGAGCCATCGATTCTGCAAGATTAATCTCACGGTAATTCCGTCTAACAGCGCGGTGAATTTGATTTATTCATTTATTCAATGAGAGAAGCTGGACGAAGTATTTACACTGAAGAACAAAATTTACTGGACGAAATGGAATAAAAATTAGCTAGAAGTTAAGTACATATGAAGAACAAAGAGTATAAGAAATTAATTCTTATCGTTATCGTCGTGGTACCATTGGTACTCATATTGGGAATCATAATAGCTGAAAATTACATTACGTAGTATTGAATTGAATTCTGTTTGATTGAATATAAAATGCAAAGTAAAACATCAAATCGCGTATTTAAATTTAATAATCCAACCATAAATCACTGCATATTTAAAGAATGTCTGCGCTACTTTTCACATATGCGTGTGAATCTGAGCAGGAAACTGCCGATCCATGAATTGAAACGAAAAAAAAAAGTGATAGTTATGAACGTTTACTTTGAAATTCACGACTATTCGCGCTATCTCTCTGCCAATAAATAAATTTGTGAAAGTACATAAGTTTGTGACTGGCGATCACGGGACAAGAGAAATCGCGAAAATATTGATTCCATGAATACAAGGATACAAAGATCGTACGTTAACGTTCATCTGGCGAATGTTGGGTTCATTCGGATCGGCCAAGAATCGTACTATATCGTATCGCTACCTACCTAAACACGAGTGTAGTAAATATGTCGAAACATGTTCGGAATATTTATAAAATTCGTGGAACACGTAGTTTATGAATAAGAAAAAAAGCAGTAAATATTGATCATATGTCAGTAAATAATTACATTCGTCTTTCGTTTCTGACGAATGAGTAATATTAAATATTAAATGATATTAAATAATCAATTAATAAATAACTAAATTTCTAACCAGGTAGCCAAATAGCTAAATAAACAAATGAGTAAATAGATAATACTGCGTATAGATAATATAGATAATTATAATGGCGAATATGCTTGCATTGCACAAGAATACGAGAAAATTAATCGTCGATCGATTCCTAACCGGTTGTTCGTTATTTTTAACTACGTATACGAAAACCGAAATACGTACGATCACGTTGCACGTACGCATGTACGATCTAATATTTTGTAATAATAATATTCTCATTATTAATAATATTACAACGACATGATAAATATAAACGATACTCTTGCTAGATAGGTAGAAACGTATGAATTCCGCAGATCAACGTGTTCGCCAAATGAAGCAGCGAGCAACAAAACGCATTTCTGATAACGCGAATTATAACTACTTTTTGCAAGCCTGATATCTGCTATATCCAAAGGAGCCGGTTAGATGAAAAATAAAAAAAGAGAGATTCAACGACAGTCAAGTCTGATTTCGTTGGAAATCGGCCGATCGACAGAGCGATAAGAGCGATCCAGTGATTCGAGTGTATCGCGTACGTCGGTTCACGCTAATTGAATAAGAAAGAAAAAAAATCGGCCACTGATAAGGAACAGCCGCGGCCAATCGCGAGGACCGCCGGTACACGAAAGCGATTACGTATGGCTCGGTAACGGGCCGAGGAACTCGACGAGTCGAGCGACGACAGTGTTGCTCGGCGCTCCGTTGCGCGTTCCTGCTGCTTTTCTGCGCGGTCGCGTAGCGTTTCTCTCGACGGCGCAACTGCGCGTGCCACCAAAAATGACGTTGCCTCGTTGCTGATATTCTTTCTCTCTCTCTCTCTCTCTCCTCCTCCTCCTCCTCCTCTCTCTCTCTGTCTCGAAAGAACGAAAAAAAAAAAGAGAAAGATCCACGTCGCGATGACACGCGACGCCCGGTAAACGCCGTGGTGATTTGTTACTTCTGCATGACCACCTGTCCAACAAGCACCGTCATCAGCATCGTCGATGGAGAACACTGATTTCGAACGAGCCTCTTCCGAGCTGAGGGCAAGCACCATGAACGGTAGGCTTTCATTATTTCAAAACGGATACGTTGCTTGGTGGTGGTGGTCTTGGATGAACAGATGATCTACTCCGTGGTTTAGCGAGATTTGTTCGATCTCGGGAGTATAACGATTTCGTACGAATCTCGACACACAGGATGTCTCTCTGGTTTTTTTCTTTTTTTATAGTTTTCATTGCCACGGTGGTTGTCTGCGATTGGTGTTTCAGAGCGATTAACAGAGAGTTTCGTTATAGAGTGCAATGTGATTTTTGTTTCGTGGTATATTGTACCGAATAGGCTATTTACTATTCACGTTTGTATCTTCATCGTGTATCTTTTTTCATTGGAACATCATATTCGTGGAATACATAAGAATTAGTCGAATTATGTCGAATAGCATATTTAACTGAAATAATTATTTAAATATCTAAACAAGTAAGCAACTATTGAAAAATATTTGAAAAATATTAAATAACTAAACGGCTAACGCACAGATATCTATTCGAATGGCTAAACACCTACATATTTAACTAAGCACCTAAATAACTAAACGAATAACGCTACAAAATAAAAAAAGAATACTTCTCTAGATACTTTCTCTAGAAACGGAATATTCCGTACAGCCAAAAAACGCTATAAATTTCGTGTGCCAATCGCGTTGAGAAATACGTGCATACATAACTGTACGTGCTCAATCTGGACCGTGCGAATGAAGGAAAATCGTAATCTAGGTAAAATTGGAATCACGACGGCTGTACCGTGTTTACCAAACCGAGTGATTAATGAATCGTATTGGTTATATTGGCAGAGGCAAGCATGTTCTGTGCTCTGTTTATGTACAGCCGGTTCCAGCGCTGTATATGTATAAAAGTAACAGCGAAACTTTCCTTTGCGCCAGTTGTGAACTGGTCTTCGGTTGCTCAACGATACTCGCTTGTAATACTAAATCTAGGCAGAAGTTTGGACATTAAGTAACCAAATACGTGTAACGCGTATTTAGTTTAATATCATTAAGGCTATGCTCAATAGACACTCTGCCACAAGTTGTCTACTCAGGCTTATGCATATGAAAGAGAGCTGTAGAGGACTCTAAAGAGGGCAGTCTCATTCACGGAGATTCAAAATAGTCTGTTGTCAGTTGTTCACAGTCATTCATAGTCGTGATTTAGGGTCAATCAAGAATCGATCGGTCAATCTCGATGGTCACTCAGTTATTAATTAGTCAATCAGACTCTTTCTCATTCAGTCAGTATTCAGCGAATCAGTCGGAATCAGCCGTCTATATAGTTTACGAGTTTAGTTTGCTTTATTCAGCAATCAGGCAATCTTAAATAACTGAGTCAAACTGAATTGATTCTTTGACAATAAATGAGTGTGATAATCCAGCTCAAAATTAGCTGAAACATTCCAACAAAGCCCTTCGTTTTCGAAAGAATCAATAGCTTGAAAATTTATCAAGTTATACTTGTATTTTAATTGTTTATTTCGTTTTGTACTTTGCATTTGTTTCTCCAATAGTTTTTGACTCTAGTGTATAAGCTTCATCTGCATCTATAAGTTGGAATTATTTGTTATTTAATTTCAATGGCTCGACCGAAGCAAAAGATCACTTGCAAATGATTTATCTGGATTTGGATTTCGTAAAGAGATGAAGTCTCGCTCTTTCGAATTATTTTTCGAATAAAAATTATATAAACTGATGGAAACAATTCGTTGTTTTAGACTGTAATTTCTCGTTCATTTCTTAAAAAAAATTTTGCCCAATCCTGACCCACAATTGCTATCTATTACAATAACTAATATACCAAAATGTCCAAATGACTGTGATATGTTATACTTCTTTCGTTTCAACGCGATCCGTTTTAAGCAGCGATAATTATCATAATGAACTTTGTCAATATCGATAGCGAGAATAATGAATCAATTGTGAGAAAACAATTAATCTGTTTTGCCTTTGTACAATAATAATTTATTTTGCCTTGAAGCATAATGATTGATCGTAAATTTGATTGATATATCTTTAATTTTTTTCTTTTTTTCGTATAAGATTGAAATCAATCTATCGATCACTCGATATCGACTGATAAAAATTAATGAAGAACTTTGATTGAAGGAAATTACTTTTTAGTAGATATAATTGATCGTAGATTTTTATGTGTTTATGGAAGATTTAAAATTGCTAGTGATCTATTGGATAGACGTAACTATAAATAATAATAATAATAATAATAATAATAATAATAATAATAATAATAATAATAATAATAATAATAATAATAATAATAATAATAATATGCGTAGAATGTATATAATATGAATACTTGAAATACAGTATACGAATTATATGACTGATACAAATGTAACATAATATAAAATATCCAAAATATTCATTCGTTATAACATTCACTCGTCGAGTAAAACAAATGTCTTCTTAGATTCCGTCTCTTGCATTCTCTTGCGAAAATTTCATTTTCCATAAATATCCATACTCTGTTCATAAATCATGACAATTTTTAAACAAGATAAGATTACAAGGAAACGAAAAATATCCAAGAAAAATGGTGAAAAAAAACTAATTAAATTTTTAAAAATAGAATATTTCAATGATGACTCGTTTTATCCACTAAATATACTTATATACTTTTTCCAAATAATAAATTTGTTTCATCTATTAAATATCATAATAAGTATGCTCTATTTCATCTATTATAATAAAACACATTTTATAAGTTTTTTTCCAGATGACACGCATTCCATACAATTTTGTATTCATTTATAAATTTTATTATTATTGTAATTTCTATTTCTATCGAACTGTAATCGCATGTGGCCGAAAAATTCATTATTTATTCGAAGTGACAGATACGAGCTACTCTAATGCTACAAAATGATTCTTGCTCGAGACGATTCGTCAATTAAGACGGTGACACATTTAACGAATGAGGCTGTTCAGCTGCCACGTTCTCAGCCTAAACGCTCTAACATAATGATTTAAAAAAACTGATCTATTAACGTCTTAACGCGAAAGAATCAGCCCGTGTCAATTGGTATTAAAGTACGATCGAGTACGAAGAATGATAGTTCTGATAATTATAATTGATTGCTTTCGCTTTCAACATGAAGATCACACCGTTGCTCTGAAGTTTGATTCACTCTTTAGTTTCGAATCATGTTACTTGACGATATTTTAATATGAAATGATACGATTAACGTCTAATACTTTAATATGAATAACTGAACATAGGATCTGATAAATTCCTTTGTCTAATATTTTGTAAACGATGTACTCTTATCGGAAAACAATTGTGACGTTCTGGCCGATATTTGCACGCGATATCGCGCGCGTGTAATTTTAGAAAGTCGCTTTATCGAAACAACACTTTGAATTGTATGGCAACATTCCGTTATCGAGACGTCTAATTCGAATCGCCTAATCGCGAATAACAATTTCATTTAACAATGTCGACGATTATGCCTCTTATCAATGTGAAAAATAATTCACATGATGATGATAGATACGAGATCGATTATACAGTCGATCGAAAAGATTTTTGCACACTTTTGTTTTTTTTATCTTTTTTATCTTTTTTTTTAAAGTTCTACGAGTTTTAACCAAGTTCTGATTACTACGTGTATATTAAAAGATACCAAAATACGTATGAAATATTTCAAGAAAGAAAAAAAAAAAACCTTTTTCGACGCACTGTATTTCCGTATCGATCAATTTTCTCTCGTTCGAATTTACGGATACATATGTACACGTATCACGAACAAAGTTACGATAACCTTAAAGGTTACGCGCTACAATCAGACATCATTCACAAATCAAGTATTTTTCCTTCGAGTCTATCGTTGAAAGAAACATCGACCGATTTAGTGAAACAGATACCAGCGAAAAGCAGCTTTATCTCGTTTCATTCTGGAATCTCGTTAAGTTACAATTGCGTTATCGATTAACAAATTACAAATATAAGAGTAATAATTGCAATAAGTGCATAAGGATGGAAGTATAACATAGCTGAAGTTTCTTGCTATTTTTGAAAATATAATTGATCCTTTGAGTGCTTAGTCTATACTAAAGTAATAACTCAAATGAATTAATGAATAATCAATAGTAAAATAATTGATTTACATATTAGACGTTCAAAGAGTCATATTATTATCACGTATATTATAATATGTAATATATAGAATAAATAAGATAACAAAAGGTAAATGTTTAAAAATGAATGTATTCTTAATTTGTTACATGCTCTTCATCCAATATTACAGTTCGGTAATTTTAATCACTCAAAGGATTAAGCAAATAGAAATTTGATATTTTACATATTAAATACAAGTCGTAGAAAATACTGTATACTTATGTATACTACTTCATGTTGGTTTAACTTCTAAAAACGTCCGTGCGTCAGTTTAACTGGATATTTTGAAAATAGGTTCCTTTTAGATAAAAACAACGTTCGTGGAAAGGACTTTTGACGAATCAAAAGTTAACGCGAAATACGTCACTCCTCATTGCATAGAATAAAAGACATTTGCATGAAAGATTATGGATAAATACTTGCTAAAATAAATAAATATCTGTGCAAAAAATATCTCCAGTACACCGATAATTGTGTGAAAATTATTTTTGTTGCATATCGTCGCATATTCCAAATAATTATATTAAAAATATTTTGAGTCTAATCCCCTGAGACGCCAAAAATCTTTCTCGCAGATATCACTTTGCTTGACCTTATCTATCTTTAGAATTTCAAACAAATCGGAGCATGAAACGTTTCCGAAAGTTTCATCCTCATGTTTTATGCAATATTTGCGCGATCTTGCGCATTAAAATCTTCGCATAAAAATCCTTAAATGCGTATAATATAAATCTGTTGCAACAATGTCGTTGAGAACTATAATTTCTGTGCGTGAGAGCGTCGAGTCAGAGCCATAATTGTCAATTGCACGCCTCGACGATCGCGGGACAGATCACGCGTCGCAAATAACAGCGTTAATAATTCGCGTGTCGGAAACGCCGACGATTCTGACGAAAATTTCACTCCCCGACGAGATCACGGCCCAGTCACTGGATTATTATAGCCGCGAAAAGTTCAAACGTTCACGCGCACCTGCTTGCAAGAAGCGAGTCAGAATAACGAGCAAGTAAGTAGAATACAAAGTGATTTTCCTCGAATCGGTCGGTGACACGACACGTTCAAAAATAGCATGATGCTCGAGACGCGTCTGCACTTTCGTCATGCATACTCGAAATCGCTTGAAACGCAACGATTTATCATTGAGATGTTGTATCATCCGATGCTGAGCTTGATCAATGACGAAAATCGATAGAGAAGCAAGAAACGTCTCTTTTTATGTCGACGTTGAGACGTCGTCCGTTGAACGAGGAGGGTAAATGAACCAATAACTTAGAGCGAATGGCATAACTGAAGCAATGACAATGAAAAATTGTCGACATTTTAAATTATTATTACTTCGTAAAAAGATATCGTATAAGAATCCAGTTGGACTCGTTTCAAAACCTCCATTTTGCCTGTCCTGAATCCGTATTTCTCAAAGATATTTCTACGATACGTAGCGGAGTGGGAAAGTAAGGACGTTTTTATCGAAAATTGTAAGAATCTATACGTCTCTGCGAACATTGAAAAAATCTTTTTCGTGACTAGATCCAACACAGTCTTGAAGATTGAAAGTCTTTCCTTTTACGACGACCTCCTGAAACTTGCTGTACGATTTTCTGAAGATTAAAGTTAGACGACGAAATGATAAGATTTCTTGAGTTTTTTTGTTGTTCGATCCTAATAAATTTAAAGTTGAATAAAATGGCAAAGAAAAATCGTATAATTAATTTTAAGGGGTCGTTGAAAACTTCAAGATCAGTCTTTAAGATTATGGTGGTTTAATCAAAAGTTTTTCAGTGATTTCAAAGACAATTGAATTTTTACAATTTTCGAGAATAAGAGTATCCTCATTTTTCCACTTGCTGTAACAACATCTTCCGAATATATATATATATATAAAACTTGAAGAATATATATATATATATATATATATATATATATAAAACTATCAAACATGGAACTATCAAAGTAAACTTTATGCTTTAAAATGAGAACAAATGGATTGATTTTTTCGCAGAATGTTACAGCAGTTTAAAGTAAAGTATTATAACAATTTTTCATCATTACTTGTGGATAGTTATTTATACTCTTCGCTGTATATAGATTTTTTAATTGCCATTAACATTAAAGTATATAAAAAATACATAACATTATAGAAACATTTTTAACAATTGATGTTAATTTAAAGTCTTTTTAAGTTACAGTCTTTCAAAGTTTCGAATGTTTTTTAAATATATATAACATAAAATATTCGATGTATAAAATATAAAATATGCAATAGTTATTTTATATAAATTCGTGTAGGTATTACCTATGTATGAGTAAGAAAGTATTAGAAAATTGTTTGTATTAACTTAATCACCCAAAATGCTTCTAATTGTGTTCATTCTCGGTATATTTTAACATTAACATTAATTTCAACTAAAGATTATCACTGGTTCACTTATTCTTCTCACTCGATAAATAGTCTCGATCAAATAAAAATTCCTTGTTTGAACGATATAAAAAACGTGATTGGCCTGATAAATATCTGGAAGAACGATAAGATAATTTCAAAGGAAAGTAAATATAACTCGAGTGAGAAATTTTCTAAGTTTATGGATTGTGAGAAGAGAGAAGATGCGTAGTTTCTACTTTTAATTTCTCGCAACAGCCTCGACCTATCGCTCAAGTTACGCTCGTTAAAGCATGCATGCTGTAATATTGAACAAGCAAAAGATAGCACACTCTTTTATGTTTCCACAGAAGCTGTTGATTGGAAATTGTCGGTATTTACAATTGATTACTACTGCCGATCTTACGTAACGTCGTAACAATTTTCCACGATTTTTTGATCTCACGAAGAGAGATGAAGAACCTGTTTCTTAGAAAAAAAGAAAAAAAAGTGTCAACGAATTGTTGATAATATATCTTATCTCTCTATCGTGCTGTGAATCGAATTTCTGACGTTTTGCAAATAAAACGTGACCGACTACGAATAGACAATTCGTAACACACAACAGTTATTTGATCGATAAAATCGTCAACTTTGCACGCAAAACGTGATCGGATAAAGAAAGCCACGATAAACAAGATAAGCGAGAAACATGCATCAAGTGACAGGAAATCCTACGATTCTTTCGTCGAGAAAAACTAACGTGGAAGTGTGCTCTTGGGTGCAAGAAAGGCCTGAGGATTTTTTGAATAAAATACCAATAATATAATGTTAATGAAGCTATTAAGAAAAAATATTAAATCTCCATTATTGACTGGTTTCGTTGACCGCATTCAGCACTTTAAGTCTCATTAACTTCCACATACCATCATTCTTTCCCAGATCGTTAAATATTTTCTTGTCAACACTCTCACCTCCAAGCTCGATCATTTTAATACCATTATATAATAGAATATACGAGATGCATCGTTGTATAACATGTATATACAAGCAGGGAAGGGGGCAAAATAAGAAGAAAATGAGTAGAATTAAATTCTTCGATTTGAGGCTATCGAGGTAATGCAGTTTTTAAGATTTATCAAGCACACATGTACCAAGGCGCATTTTTAACGAAACATATTCAAAGTCTATTCTTTTGGAAATGAAGTTAAATGGAAAAATTGTTGCATGTAAAATAACCTTCTAATAAATCTTCAAAGTCAATTTTCTCGAAAACGGAGCCTCAAATTAAAAAATTTCATTCTATATTTTTTTCTTTTATTTCTTTATAAGCTTATATGTTGTTATCTGCTTTATACGTTATTCTGACGCATCTTGTATAAAGCAGATAACAACGTTTACAATCATCTTGATTTTTGGTTCTGTGCAATTTTCCTTTTAGGATTTTTATATACAGAGGTGGCAGGTAAATGACAAGATAGAAAGTAGTATCTTTTATTCTATTTGTACTGAGAATATGACATTTCTACTATCATCACTATTTATATCTTAGTATACATGCATTATCTGTGTATCATTCATACAAAGAAGTCTTTTTCTCGTTTATTCAAAATTAAGTTAAATTGATCTTTTTAACAATTTCATTGTGTATGAGGAATATTTCAGTTTTAAAAGAGGTAACTAACTTTTGTTTCTAGTATAATTACATAAAAATCGCGTGTATGCAGTACGCAATATTCACCTTACATAAGTGTTACTATCTCTCGATTGCGACACACGGCAATTCCTAAATAAAAATATAAAAAATTCAAAGTAGCGAAGATTTCTAGTAGGATAAAAGGAATTCGAACGAAACGCGGCAAACAATCTTTGAAAAGATAGGGAAAAACCTAGTGTTTTTCCTCCTTGTCGGGATATTTACTTTGAATGTAGTGACTTGCGAAAGTGTTTGAACAGTCATAGATATTTTTGATATGGAAATGTTGTACAGAACGTTTTGAAATTTCATTTCACAAAATTGAAATGATCTTTACGTCTAACGATTACACTACTAAAGATATTCCATCCGGTCATTGAACATATCTCAGTCATTGATGATGTTACAATCTGACCTGCAGTTGATGCGTAATATCGTATTATTAGCTACTGTTTTCATTCAAACAAATGAAACGCAACAAGGTTTAAATCGAACGACACATTCTCTATCACTTATATTATCAAAACATCGAAACGTTATTCCTCAACTAGCATAGTCATTTGAAACTTGACCCTAATTTATGAATCAACTCAGCTCGGTCGGCTGAAAGAAGCTACTTTCGGTATATTCGCTCGAATAATTGCCAAACCCGTTTAATATTTCTGCAACCAGTGATGACAGACATTCGAATTCAAATGAAATTTGAAACTTTGTGCAATCCGATAGAACAATTTTCTTTTTTTCTATTAAAAAATGATCATCGAAGTGGACTCCGTTTCTCGAAGGAATTTTAACCTTTCGTATATTCGCGAAGCTTTGTAAGATACAGATAAAAGATGAAGTCAAAAGTTGGCAGAAAATTTTCAAAAATGAACAAAATTAACTTTCCTTCTCTATGCTTGTATTTATACTATAACATAACATTATATTTCAGTTGAAACTATTGAAACTTTTTTCCTTGCATCGACGAGTACCACGTCGCTTCTAAAATTCTTCTCCAACATTTTTATACATTCTTTTATATCATTCACATTCGAATTGGAAGTAGCTTATGGCTAATCGCGCGGCTAAGATCGGAGTTATCCGGAAGAGGATACGGCAAACATGTCCCCCACGAAGCGCGCGAGAGTTAGGTGTGAACGTTTCAGACGCTTGGCACGTGCTGGCCAGAGTGAAGGCGAAAGTTAGCACGAACGGAGTATCGACGATGAGACTGTCGGGCTCGTTCAATACTCCAATGGAGAATCGAAGAGAGAACGAAAGAGAGACGCAGAGAGAGGAAGAGAGAGAGAGAGAGAGAGAGTGACCGAGGCCCGGTTCGAGCGGGTAAACCGCTCGATTTGCCTGGGTTTCGCCGGCACGACACCTACTAACAGGTAGACTCCACCGGTAACTACTTGGAATCACCACGAAAACAGGCGCATGCATTTTAAGGACCGTGCAATTAATAGGGCCGTACTCGTGCCACGAAAGGCGATTTAGTGGGAACAAATGAGTCACGAGCGGCGACGGAACGTCGTCGTCGTAGGTCGAGGCAAAACCCAATGGTAGGGATATCTCAGGCACGACACTATCGAAACCAATGCCACGAAGCTTGCAATTAGCTTGCTTTGACGTTGCTTGAACGTGTCGACGCTTACGGGATAACAAAATAAAATGAAACGTATTCGAAGATTGTTATATTAAAGAAGATTGTTATATTTCTCTACGAAGATGAGCATTTCGTACTGAACGTAGTTGGTACTGCGATACAACATCGTGATTCATTTATTGGTATATCGCGTGCAACAGCGACATGAAATTGTGTTCGAAATAAAATTTTATTTCAAGACAGCATGTTGAAATAGAGATTCGACGAGCGATTGCTATTGTTCGAAATGAAGGTAAATTTAGCTAAATGAGGCGGCAAGTTAAGATGAAATTTGTTAGAAAGAAGCAAATTAAAATAAAATTTCGACGAAATTTATTTGAAGATTCCTCTACGAAGGTTAAGATCTGAGTATTCCATACTTAAATGCTCGGTACTCCAAAAATCATCCATCAACGTTATGACAAAACAGAACAAAACGAAATAAATTAAAAGATAATGAAATTGTTCCAAACGAAGGTTATGATCTCGATCGATTCCACCCCATCAAACAGTTGGTACCCCGAAAATCTCACTTTGCCTTGCCCATATCGATATTACAAATGACAACGAAACAAAATAAAATTTCACTGAAAAGAAAAGTCAAAGAGAATGTTATAATTTCTATCAAGTATCGAGACAGATATGATTTAGTCTCGCGACTTCTATTATCGAAACAAAATTATTGACAACTTACAACTACTCCAAAATCCGTCGCCGTGTGGCTCGAACGTTCGCACGGAGATCAGCGAATGTCTGCAAATGTCGTCGGAACACTTCAGTATTTCAGTCGAAAAAGCGTTGACAGAGCGTAATCGAGTCGTGGTGTTAAGTTTCATAGCTGGGAAACGAGACACGTGGCGTGGCAAAAAGCGCGGCGAAGCGTACGGCCCTGAACCGGGATGGTGGCAGGCGAGCGCGCAAGTCTTCTGCTAGTGCCAAACGATTCCCTTGGCACACTCGCGTCTGGAGTCTCGTTATAGTCGGGGCGAACGTTTTGCGTCAGCTTGTGTCGTTCACTTGTCAGCGTTGCTGAGTGATCGTGCGAACCGGTCCGCTGCGAAACTCGTCGAAGGGATCGCGAGCCATTGCGGCAGTGAGCGTCGTTGGTCGAAGGGAACAGAGTCGAAGTGTACTTCGATAGATCGCAAGGAACGACTGAGGAACGGCTGAGGAGTCGCCATCTTAGATTTGCGGTGAGCACGTTGCGAGCAGTGTCGAGACAGTTCCGCGGAGTCGGCGAGTTTTTCCAAGAGGAAAAAGCTTCACAGGCATGCGAGAGGGGAAGCTGTCGTTTTTCCTCGAGCGTGAACGCGTATAAAAACCGACACGGTGCATGCCGACAGGGGGCAGACGCAGTGAGCGCCGCGAGCGAGTAACCCGTGAGTACGGCGAATGCCACCGATGCACGAAACCCAAGTGAAGAAGAAACGACCGTGCGCAAAGTGACTTCCTGGAGGAGAGAGATTTTTTCTTTTCTGTTTCCTAATTTACGGGTGCCTGGCTGGGCGGAGCTGGTCATCGACGACGCGCACGAATCGACTGGACAGATCGTCAGCATGAGTAAGATGCTGGGTACAAACTATTGCACCGTATTCTCTGTACTTAGAAGTCCCGAAGAGGGTGAATCGTTTAAACGGATCATCTGAAAGAATTTCGTCGGAAACGAAAGGGAACGCCGTGCGAGGAAAGCCGAGAGAAATAAACCGTGTAACGTGGGAACGTAGGAAGAGACGAACACTGGTTCTATAACGAGTTCGAGACACGTTCGAGCGGCGGCCGTTTAGTCGAGGGCGATTAGTCGAATCGCGATCGATAGTGCACGAGCGAGCGCTATAACGAGTGCAATCGATTTTTTTTCGAGCAAGCGAGTGAAAATAAAAAGTGCTTAGTCATTGTCAGTTTGGGGGATGCCGACTGTCGAAGCTGCGTGATCACCTGCGAAGAAATAACTGCGACGTTGACGTAATCGATTCTATATATAGGTGTTTGAAATTCGCGAGACCGTGAAGTGAACGATATATAAAAGGGCGAGGTGTACGCGATAATAATTCCCCCTCCCCCCTCCTCCCTCTCTTCGACGGACATTTACGACATTTCAAATCTGCACGTTTCTCCTCTGTGGTATCAACGGTACTCTCCTCTTCTTCTTTAAGTACTTTCGAACATTCACGCGCTGCAAATCCTGTTTGGAAAATCGACGACGAGATATCTCGTCGTTTCGTAATCTCTGTTCATTTCAGTGATCAAGCGGAGAAGAAATCGAAATCGAAATCGAAATCGGCGATTCCGAGTCGTTGTCGTTAAGGGACACGAACGACGGGGTGAATTTGTCGAGGCACGATCGTCTAGATCGATAAGAGAGACAGGTCTCTGTCGATCGAGAAGAAGCCAAGTGCGGTAGAACAGTGCGAACCCGAACCGAGCCAAGTTTCCCTGCCGATCGAGACACCCGACGGCATCCAAAATACTTTTATAACCCGTAATGTATTTGAGATCGCACGTACAGGCAGCAAAAGGGAGGCACGAGAATGCAAGAGAGGCGATAGAGTCTGGCTGCGGAACAAAAGGCCGGAGCAACGTTGGATCGGCCGCGAGAGGCAAGGGCAAGACGAAGAAGGGATCTCTGGTTGACTGGTGCTGCTGGGATATCGAGGAGCCTCAGCCGCTTCGTCTGAGATTGGCCGACGAACAGGACTCGAAACAGGCGTGCATACGACGCGGTATGAGCGAAGGTGAACGAGCTGTGACCACGCCACGAATCGGCTGGCGAAAGCTCACTGATCCTGGCGACTGACACGAATCCAGCAACTCGGTGGCAGGTCCGAGGCGATAGCATCAGCTACTGTTTCACCGTCAACGTGATCATCGTTGCCCTGCCGCTCAAACAACCAGCCACTGCCACTTGGACACTCGTGGAACGATCGTCGAGCCACGATCGCGACCCGTACGACAGGATACCGCTATATCCTGACGCACCTTGGTCGCCGTCGATGTCAGCCAAATGCAAGAGAACGCCCCGTTCAGATTCACGTCGCCAACGTCATTGAAGACGGACCCGAAAATGGCGGGCAATCGGTGTCGGTAGCAGACGGGGTTACTGCCTAAAACAGCAATCCTCCTCCTCGTACTGCGCTTATCCTAGGGGAGCCACGTCTGGAGAACCGTTCGATTGGTTTCGGCTAGATTCCACTCCCGATTTTTTCTCTCTTGCCGCGAGTATTTCATTCTCGTCGATCTCCCTATATAGCGAAGCCGGTTGACGAACTTTGTGCTCGTTCGTTCTACTTTGTTTTATCTCGTTTTCCTGTTTTCGTTTCTCGTTTGCCGTTGTTTCCATTCGAGTAACAACGACATACACGCATACACGCGGGCACACGACTGGCCCCGTGATAGACAATAAACCGTAGCTGATATAGGAGTAGTGGTAACATGTAGTTGTGAGACGATCAAGGAGTCAAATTCAAAGAGGAAGAAGGACAAGGGAACGTCGAAAGGGAAAACCCACTGTCGTGATACCGCAAATAGTATCCTCGCTGAGTGATCTCTTCAACGAGACCACGAACAATAATTGTATCTGATTCAAAGAGAGAGAGAAAAAAAAAGAGAAGAGAAACATACATATATATATATATATATATATAAATATATAAATATATATATACACACGTGTAACATTTGCACTTAAATCTCGCTTTTCCTGCAATCATCATGCCGCCCACTCCAAATAAATTGAACTTGAGCTTCGCCAGAAACGCGTACAGCGTGTTTGGGGCACGCGGTACCAATACCACTGCTGATCATCAGCGTGAGCAGAAAACGGAACTTTTGGAGGGTAAGAGCTTTGGATCGTCGCCTACTTAATTAGATTATTTGGCAGGCGACTCGATCGGATCGTCCTTGACGATCCTTCCGAATGAAATCGCTTTCCATAAATATCGTGCCATTGATAGCTCGTTCTAATTGATGGTCACGAACGTTTCGCATCGTTACGAAGCAACGATTTATTTCACGTGATTATTTCTTCTGTGAAATTTCATCGCCTTTCATCGCCTTTCACAGTTGGCTGATGTTGATATTAATTTAATCGTTTGGTCGGTTTATTTCAGGAACCAGGAGCAACGGAATTCTTCATCTAAAAAATGGCATCGATTACATTAATCCTGGTGAAGAAGACCAAATGGAAATCTATGGGTAAGCGACTAAGCGATTAAAAACGGATTAACTCCGCTAAATTAAGAACTAGAAAAAATGAGGACATTGCTGATGCTGTTCTTTAAATTTCACACTGCAATTTATGATTATATATTGTGACACATCGCTTGTTAAGATTGTCGGATTGTTGTATTACGTAACGTCTTGTTTTCAATTCATTTCTATCAGGTATAAGAGAAATAAAATTCTGACCGCTGTTACTTGGTTCTTGATCATCGTTACTGGAGGCCTTCTTAGATTGGTCTTCCATTGGATACCGCATCTCATGTTGCTAGCGACTCATTCCAAATGTCAATTAGAAACCGCAGACACTGTTTTGCTGATAGAGAAGTTCCAAGGAAAACACACGAGTTATCACGTGAAGAAACTAAAGACCTTGGCTGCTCAAGATATACTGTATGTATTATCGGTTTTTCCTTATTGTAAATTCAAATTTTTCTCGCTTACGTTGCAAGCTAATCCTTTGCACGTGTTTCGAAAAGTAAACCATTCGATGGGAAATCATTGATGGATAATGAACCATCGTGGATGGAGAACGGCAGCATGATAACCATCAAGGAAGTGAAGGAAGAGTATCCACCCACCTTTTCGCTGCATTTAATCGGTGGACAATTTAAACGTAAGAATTTAACGATTTTGAGAAAAAAATATTTATTTTCTTTTTTTATAATAATAAAATTTTATTTTATCAGAAACTAAAATGAAATAATTCTTGAAAATATTTTCTGAAAGAAATGAATTAATATATATTACAGAGGTTCCGTCGATCGTTTTGTTCCATTGCAAAAAGTTAACTTACGTTTGGGACCCCGAAAGATCCGAGTTTCTGAAGCTTCGAGGTTTGGATGTAGAAGTCTTAACCTCCACGTTGCATCAGATGCAAGGATTAAATTCACTTGAACAACACATGAGGTAAATATCTCATACCGTAGAGACTTTTGTAGAAATCAATCGATTTAATCTAACGAGTAGCCTCCTATTTTTTTTTTATAGACGCAGCGTTTACGGAAACAATGAAATCGTGATTCCAGTAAAGAGCATTATAACACTACTCTGTCTCGAGGTCCTTAATCCATTCTACGTCTTCCAGCTGTTTAGTTTTTGTCTCTGGGTTGCCGATAACTATTACTATTATGCTATGGTCATCTTGTTCATGTCCAGCATCGGCGTACTTATGGCAGTCGTCCAGACTCGTCGGGTATGTAATTAGATTGCACATCTTTCTGCAATTTCATGTTAAATGTTGTAACAAGTACTTTACTTTCAACATATTATATTCTTATTTTATATACTTATTTTTATTTTATATTTTTGCACAACGTGTGCATTCTCTACATTGTTGCATTCTAATGCATAAAAATCGACAATCTGTTAATAAGTAATGATCTTTTCGACAGAATCAACGCAACTTACGATCCACCGTGCACTCTTCCGACGTAGCAACGGTGATGAGAGATCGCGCGACCGGGCAAATAGCAACCGTGCCTGCTGAAAAATTAGTACCTGGCGACATTTTAATTATTCCATCTCATGGCTGTTTGATGCCTTGCGATGCAGTACTTCTAACTGGGAATTGCATTTTGAATGAATCTATGTTGACCGGAGAGTCGGTTCCTGTCACAAAAACACCTATTCCTTCGTCCAATGAAATAATATACGACACTAAAGAACACGCAAGGCATACGCTCTTCTGTGGTACTAAAGTCATTCAAACGAGATATTACGGTTCGGAAAAGGTAACTAGATACATGAATATTTTTATTCATAAAATTGAAAAAAAAAATTGTCTCCGAGCAAAAATTGATTTCACGCATTAAATTGTAATTGTGTTATTTTCATATATTATTTGCTTCTAAATTTTCCATAAATACATAAAAATTGCCAGTCCATTTCGAAGAACGGTTTCTTAATTTGTTCGCAGGTTTTAGCTGTCGTTGTGAGAACCGGATTCAACACTAGCAAAGGTGGACTGGTTAGATCCATCATGTATCCTCCACCCGTGGATTTCAAGTTTGAGCAAGATTCGTACAAGTTCGTCGTGTTGTTGGCTGCTATAGCTAGCATCGGTGTGATTTATACCATCGTTACAAAGGCCATTAGAGGCGTTCCAAGCGATCACATTACTCTGGAAGCGTTAGATCTAATCACGATAGTAGTACCGCCAGCTTTACCAGCGGCTATGACCGTTGGCCGACTGGTGGCGCAGCGTAGACTTGAGAAGAACAAGATTTACTGCACGAGCCCAAGGACCATTAATGTATCGGGATCGATCGATTGCATCTGCTTCGACAAAACTGGAACGCTGACCGAAGATGGCCTCGATATGTGGGGCGTGGTGGCCACTATCGATAAGAAGTTTCAGCCAGCTATCAAAGATATCACGTCTTTGCCTTTGAACGATCTTCTCATCGGAATGGTGACCTGTCACGGGATCACTATAATAGAAAATCAACTAGTAGGGGATCCACTTGACCTAAAAATGTTTGAATCTACGGGTTGGACCTTAGAAGAGCCCGATGTATCCGATACGTCGAAATTTTCCATGCTTTTCCCTACGATAGTACGGCCATCGAAGGGCTCCAAGTTGCTGAAGAAGATACCTAACGAAATCAGAATCTCGATAAGCCGACAAAACTCCATGTCTTCTGACGTGATGGACAATATCTCTTTGAACAACCTCGATACCACGTTGGCTGGTTCCACGACGGAATTGGGGGAGCAAGGTTTAGAAATCGGGATCGTTCGTCAATTTCCATTTACATCTAGTCTTCAAAGGATGAGCGTGATCACCAGGACCTTGGGAGCTAATCATTATGATCTTTACTGCAAGGGTAGCCCGGAAATGATTCTCAGTCTCTCCAGAACAGAATCCAGTAAGTTATTGCTGCGTATGAACTTTGTCTTTTACGTTGAAATTACTATATTTCGAATGATACAGACTCATAAAATTTAGTGAATAAAATTGCTGAGACCATCAGCATTAATACCGATTTTCAAAAAATTACCTACAAAGAAAAATTTCGTTTTATCCAATGAAAAGATTAATTCTCTCAAGTTATTATCAATCGTATTATTGTCTTTACAGTTCCACCAGATTTTGGCAGCGTTTTACAATATTATACGTCGGAAGGCTATCGTGTAATCGGTCTCGCACACAAGTCTTTGAATCGTCTTCCTTACGCCAAAGTTCAGCGATTGAGTCGCGAGTCTGCCGAATCTGATCTGACATTCTTAGCGTTCGTCATCATGGAGAACAGATTGAAACCAGAAACCACGCCTGTGATCAGTGCATTAAACACTGCCTGTATAAAGACTGTCATGGTAACTGGCGACAACATGCTGACCGCGTTATCCGTTGCCAGAGACTGTGACGTCGTGAAGCCAGGTACACCGGTCATCGCAGTCTCTGCTACTCAGCAGAACCAGATGAAACCACAGATCTACTTTACGAAGAATAACAGTCAGCCATCGACGGGACACGGGGATCTCAGCGAAATGACTGATCTGAATAGTGTAGCTAGCTTGGAAACAGTCGAGAGTGGTTCCTTTGGGAACAATCAATTCGAAAACGATGTCAATTATTTATCCGATGAGTAAGTTCATAAAGCTATATCGCATTAATTACCAGATTAAATTAATTTTAAGTCTAATATTTTAAATTTAATATTTCTTTTTTTTATTATTTTAAATTAATATGTATTTCTTCTTTGATATTTTAATATAAATTTTTTTTTATTAAACATAATGGTTGGATATACTTGCAGTTTAAAATTACATGTAAATTAATTTTAATTTTTGGACTAAAGGAGATCAGATTTGCATTTGAATTAAATTCAATTCACATTTTTAAAAGATGCCTAATTTTTCCGCACCGTCTGCGTTTCAGCTTACAACATTCGAAAAACAAATACGTGTTTGCACTAACGGGTAAAACGTGGGCACTAGTCAAACAATATTACCCAGAACTGATTCCCAAACTTGTCACCCGAGGAGCAATCTTCGCGAGAATGTCGCCAGACCAGAAGCAACAGCTGGTTCAGGAATTGCAATCCTTGGGATACTATGTTGGTATGTAATCTAATTCCTTCTTGAATATTTACATTATTTTGATTGAAATGTTCATTTCAAATATATTATTTTCAGCTATGGTGGGCGACGGGGCAAACGATTGCGGAGCCTTGAAGGCTGCCCACACTGGAATTTCTCTTTCCGACACTGAATCTTCGGTGGCATCACCGTTCACCAGCCGCGAGACAAATATCTCTTGCGTATTAACCGTGATTCGAGAAGGTCGTGCAGCCCTGGTTACTTCCTTCGGAATATTTAAATACATGGCCAGTTACTCGCTCACTCAGTTCATCTCCGTGATGCTGCTATACGGTATCGAATCGAATCTGACGGACATCGAGTTTCTCTACATAGATCTCTTCATAATTTCAATCTTCGCTTTCTTCTTTGGTCGTACCGAGGCTTATGATGGTCCATTAGTGAAGACAGCTCCACTGAACAGTCTTATTAGTACCACTCCGATTCTTAGTTTAGTCACGCAAATTTTGATCGTCGCTCTATTCCAGTCCGTTAGTCTATGGCATCTTGAACAGATGGACTCGTTCGTGCCTTTTAATGCTACGATCGCTGAAAACAAAGACGACGTGAGCTGTACCGAGAATTACACGGTTTTTATAATCAGCTCCATGCAGTACATCATCCTAGCCGTGACATTTTCAAAAGGCCATCCATACCGAAAGTCTCTGTTCACGAATTACGGTCTGCTCATGTCGTTCATTTTCCTCACCATGTTCTCTGTCTACCTCGCTACTTTTCCCTTCGAGTGGCTGCGAAATTGGTTCGAGCTGATCCTTCCAGAAAGCGTAAGCTTCCGTTTCATCCTGGTCGGCTACGGCATCGTCAACTTCATTATCTCGTTGCTGATGGAGTACTTGTTCGTTGACTACCTCGTTTTTAGGAAATTACGCTACCGTTGGCACAACGTAGACAAATCCAGGCGAAAGTTCCTCGCGATAGATCGCGACATGGCGCGCGATTTGAAATGGCCGCCGATCTCGCAGGAACCATTGCCAGAAGCGGCGCCCGATATTCTCATACGGCAGAACGTCACCGAGATCAAGATCGAGAAACGCGTTCCCGAGCCCCGTCCCGTGGACACCAGCTTCATGAACAGCCCTATTTCCACCAATTTCAAGCACTTCGGCTCGGCCAGAGAGGTCACTCTGAATCCCAGATCTCTGTTCAATGATCGCAGGAACACCGTGTCCATGCAGACGGTTCCCTGTTTTGAGGATAGGGATTCTGTATTGAAACAACCGAACATAGAGCTGACGGCGAAGCAAAGGTACAATTCAGAATCGGAGAAGGGAATCAATCGATACGAAAAAACTAGTTTTAAGAGCCATAGCACGAATCCGATCGCAACTCTGCCCAGGAACACAGCTGTGGCGCTCCAACCGCAGAAATTGAGAGATTTGAAGAACGTCTTGATGCACAAAAGCGAAGATGGCTTGTCGCCCAGTACACAAAGTGTCCTTGAACTCGATATCTTACCGTCATAGAAGAGAGCGATTTATCTTCGAATCGATAGCGACCAAAAAAGACAGTACTTCAAGCTACGAATCGCGGTCGATTTCGAGTTTGGAAGATGATCTACCGTTTGATACACTTTCGTTCAAGAGTTTGGAGCATGTTGTTAGGATTTCAACGTTTCAAAAGGAAAGGTTAGGAAAACTTCTTTAAGTGGATATAAATATTTTATTTGTGATATTCATATTTATATTGAAACTGTAGTTGAACCTTGATATCGTTGGGCTGTTAGATTAAGAATTTAAGTTAGGTTTACTTGATTTTGGTATTTTTAATTTAATCGAATTTTATTAATAATCACACCAAAAAAAAGAAACTGAAATACCCGAAATTTTAGTAATTTAACATTAATTATTTTGGTCATTTGATTCAATGATATTACTTGAAGATTAATTGAGTCGTTTATTTGCCAAATCGATTGACTCTGCAAAAGAAAAAATAGAGAAAGTGAGAAAATAATATATTCTTCCTTAATTTCCTTCGAAATTTGAATAAACTGAAATTATGGAATATGGATTGTTACAGCTTTTACCTAATAATATATAAAATATATAGTATAGTGTACCCTTGAAACAATTTCAGTAGTTACTGAAACAAATTATTTACTATTCCATGATGAAAGAAATTTTGTCACTTTACTGATATTAAGCCCAATTACTAATGAAAATTATTTCATATATATAAAAAGTTAGGGATTAATCAAGTACTTTGATACAAAAGACGTTTAAAAAAAAGACCAAAAACTGTGTTAATCACTTTGGTCCGTGAACGGCTCAGTTATATATTTAAAAACGAAAAGTTATATAATTCAGAAAAAAAAGCATTCATATTTCTCGAAAGAGATACGAAAGAAAAATACTAAAAGAGAAATAATGTCCCAAACTTCTGAGCAGAAGTGTATCTGCCCAATTTATATACATCACAATTGCCACGAAGTATCTTCACTTAATCTGCCAGTGCATTTGTTGTCCCATGACAATTGCGACACAAGACTGTTTTTCAGCTGCTATACGGAACCACTCGGGAAAGTTTGATTGAACCATAATAAAGATCTAGAAACCAGTTTCAAATCACTTAGACGTGCAAAATGGAGAAAACTGAAACATGGCAAGATTTCCAATGCAGTCTCTAACAATCGTTCTACAAGAGTGCATTTAGAATGCCGCGGCATTCACGACAGCTTTGGTAACCGACGATGCATTCCCACGAGCATCGTACGGTACTTCGACCGAAGGGGTCCCTTTTGACCCAGTCTTTCTTCGTCCTCCTCCTTTAGTATTCGAGTATACCACTCTCGAGAGAGAAAGTATTATTGTATATCGTTAGTTTATTTAACACTAGATGATAAATTTTAACTCGCTCTGCGCGCCAGGGAATCGAGGATCTTCTCGTAGAAGAACAAAGAGTTCCCTTTGACGCAGGCCGAACGAAGGTAGATAGGTAGGATACATATTTTTCTTTTTTTTTTTCTTTTTTTTTGGGAAAACTTTTTCGCGTTTAGATGCCGTCTTTTTTCACTGCGGTTTCAAAGATATACTTAAGGGAAAAACGAAAAAAAAAAAAACAAAAAAGAAAAAAATAAAAATATTGCGTGAGCACACACGCGCGCGCGCTCCATGTGACAGAATGAATTTTCTATACTAGGAAACTAATAGGGAATTGATGACCGTTTCCGTTTTCACGACGAGTATATTCCCCTCCTTTCTCGATAATTCGCGACATCTAGTCTAATTTAATAAATTAATAAATTATTATTCGAAATATATCGAAACGACGCTCGTTGACGACGCTCGTTTGTGGAATGAGAGAAAAATTAATATTTCGTCGCGAAAGCGGGGAACTAGTGTATTGTTTTTTTTTTCTTTGTTGGTGTGAAGATGGGAAACTTGTAACTATACCGTAGTTTATCCCAGGATAGTCTTACTTAATGGAACTTCGAGGATCGCGATCCCGCGAACGCAGAAATTCGACGCTCGTTGTCGCGGATACTTATTGTTAAAACGAATAACGAGATAAATGTGTACTTATCTACGCAGTGGAGAATTATACATACTTAAGCGCGTTGTTCTACTATTTGCGACGCTAAGTTTGCGTTGAGTTATAGCGGTTGTCGAATAACAAAGTATGTTTTTAATGTAAAAGCCTTGTTCTTTCGTCCCACCCACTTATAAGAAATGAACAGACAAAGGTTTTCCTTAGACGGGCCATTTTAGAAACATGTCACAAGCACAAAATTGTGATTGCTTATGGTCATGAATTAATACGGAAACTCGCTTTCGGAAAGATGAAATTCTTAGTTAGTCTTGAGTTTTAAAAACCTTAAACGTTTCGATAAATGATACGTATTCAGTATGTTGCAAGCAATTTTTTTCTATTTTCCACGTGCGTAATGTGTGTTATAAAGGTGAATAAAAATAAATACGTAAATGTATAAATATCACATCCCTTAAACTTTTTAGATTTTCTTTAATATATTATATCAACGATACTTATGTTCGGGAATAATTATAAATATATTTATGATTTATTTATTCAGATATTCACATTCGTAATGTATATTACAAGCTGTGAAAACGAATAACGTAAATAAATGTATATACATGTAATAACTCGAACTTTCTGAACTGTTCTTTAATATTTTATATCAATGATATAACAATTTAAAATAAAAGAATAAATATATATAATTTTAATGTAAAATGTTAAAGAAAGTAGTCAATATTTGAACCAAAATAATAATAATATGTATAAGTATTATGAGATACGGAATACTGAAGACATTCAAAATCAAGACTTTCGAAGATTCTCGAAATTATCAAGACTCAGAAAGATTCAAAAACCTTGGAATCGTGCTCGAAATGATTCGACATCATCAAATATACAAAAAAATTTCAGAATGAAATTTATTTTGACATTAAGCTTGTAGCGTGATTATTTATTTTGTACTTGTAATGAGGTTCAAAAGTGGTCCGTCTAAATTAAACCGAAGGTGAAATTAAAAAAAAAAAAATTAAACGTTTATTAAGCGCGATAACAAACGAACATCACACGCACTTAATTTACAAGATATCCACATCGTTACAGTTCACACCATACGCCCAACATAAGATGTGTCTTTTGCCCTAAACGATTCAGACAGTCGACGAAAGAAAAACATCACCGGGCGCGAGTTGTAAGTTACCACAATTTCCACGCATCACCTTATTTAGATTAGAAAGTTACATGGTGTTACACGTTAGCGATTCTCTCGAAGACAGACAACTCTGTCCCTAACATTGAACATTATCTCGTCACTGTGTATCACGTTCCTCGAGCGTAGAATCGTCTAAATTCCCCAGTTACACAGTTGCTAGATCGTCGATATCGTTTGCCAGCCAGTTACGAATTTGTCAGTGATTCTATCCGGTACCGTGTCGTAAACTTTGTTTCATGCAAAGTTTTTACAGACAGCAATCTCTATGCTTGTTATCACTTGTTTCGCTACGAATTGATCACGTAGGTTATCCAATCGACTGTTTTAGCTACGCGATGATAGATTCCTGGCTGGCCTGGCTGTGCACACGAGTAACCTGCTGAGACGATACCTATTAGGTACCATCGTCCTGTTTTCTCTAGCATCAGTGGCCCACCGCTGTCACCCTGCAGATCATAGCATAAAATATATATTTACGAAACATGTTGTTATTTTCGTTAATTAAATTTATTAATTTAAAGTGTTTATGAAAGCATGTTGCGCGTTATAATATTGTTGACAATCGGATATTGGTCACTCGAATCTCACGGGAGAGGAGAGAATTCGAGTTACGAATGTTTCGTCTTGTCGAGAGGAAACTCTACTTGTAGAAGTTCTGTGAAAGCGTGAAGAAAGTTCTTTTTTTTCTCCATTTCTCTGTTAGTTCTTGCTTAATACCATCATTGGTCATGAAAATTAAATTCTAGACACTTTGCGAATTACTTATGTGTATAATAACAAAAACATTCTTGAAATCTAGGAAATATTGTTAAAAATTAGAATCTATAATGATCTATAATTTTTATTATTATTATTGTTATCTGTTATAATTAACGTCTATAATAGTTAAGAATTAAGATCCATTCTTTTGAAAGAAACAGTCCCCAACTCGTCGTTGTACGATTTTCTGAGAAAGTATCCCCTATCCCTCTATAAACATCTCGGAAGTACATACTTTTGTATTCAACTTTGCGACGTTGTGAACTTTAAACTCTCGACTAATTTTACGCCCCATTTATATCATTTCCACTCTTTGCTAATTTTAACATTTCCACTTATAGAAATTCCTTAGTAACTTTATGCCAAATTAAACTCACTTGGCAGGAGTCCTTGCCACCTCCACGATAACCGGCGCACATCATTTCGTCATAAATCACAACGTTAATCCCATTGGACCGGTGCCACCTCTCGCAGATTCGATTATCTATCACAGGTACGTCCACCGCTTGAAGAGTCTTCGGGCGTAGTCTCGATCCTATTCAAGGTTCAAGAAAATTCAGTACGCGAAATCAGTCTGCTAATCAGTTTCAGGTATATGTATTTACCAGCCTGCAACGCTCCCCATCCTGCAGCCCATCCATACTGTCCCAGAAAGTCTTCGTTCTTCTCAGGCAAACAGATCGGCGCTATGTGAGGCATGTAATGAACTGGACGATCTAATCGTAGAACAGCCACGTCGAACCTGGACAATGAACAATTTTATTTAACCCTCCGGACGGTGGATAATTTAATCGGTCTAATTTAAGGTGGATTCTCTTAGAAATATCAGACGTACGCATGTCAAGAGTCTCTGGTTTTTTTTTTGTATGTAATTTTCATCGAAAAGTGTTCGACGCGTGAGATACGTGTATCTAACGCTTGTAGATTGTTCTAAAGTCGATGAATGCAGAGACTGTTCGATCTCGTAATTTAATTTCTCGTGATTATCAAAGAACGACCGTAAATTCTTCGAGCAGATTTCTAAAGCCAATGTGCAACCTATAGTGGATATTTTATATAATTTTTCACATTCCGTGCAATTTTATATTGTTAGACTATTTCCATAAATACGACAAAGTACAGATCGTAATTTAAAATGAAACTTACAGAGGTCTCTGACAATATAATATATTCACTGACCGAGAGTTAATTGTTAGATTCGTTCGTCAAATGTCCACATACCTGTCAGCTTGTGGAGTAAACTTGAAGTAAGGATGAACACGAATCTCTCTAACACCGAAAGTGTAAGCTGGTAAAGTTTCGGTAGCCGAATTGACTACATAGTCGCCTAGGGTGACTTGAACTTGACGAGCAGATGCCCTAGAGATACGATAAAAAAGGGAATATCTTAGATAAAGGAACTACTGATGAATAATTTACTTGTAGAATTTTTACAATCGAGATTTCTAGGTGTGTGTGTCTTAACGTTTTGCTAACATTGTAATTCAATTCATTAAGTCGGCATTGATATATCAATGAAGATATTTTAGACTAAATAATTAGACAATCTTGTCAAAATAGTTAAAAGACAAAGATTTGTTTCATCTTTTGTTAAATATATCTATACATCTTGTCATCTTCGAATTTTTCATAAATATATTTATCAGCTAAAAAAACGATAATAATTGCAACGCTTTGCAAAGCGTTGAAACGCATCTCTCCTTTAAAATTTTCGAAAAAATTCTACAAGTCGTAGAATCTTTGTACGTTCAATATTTCACTTACTTGGCTACACAGTGTCCAGCAGTGACGACGTGGAATCGATTAACGAGAGTGCCGCCGCACCGGCTGGATCCGATTCGTATGTACGCCTGAGAAAGTAGAACATTTTCTCTGTTTAAAACGCGACACGAGAGGCTGGAAATGATTCGACTTCGATTCGTCAATGCACAGAAATCTGACCTGCCATGGAAAACTGCCAAAGCCTGCGTCGTCGCCTCCGACGATTCTTCTCTGCGCGGTTTGCTTCGAGGCGGGAATCCCGCAGCCTGTAATTACGAGGATGTAGATTTCTCCACTTTAATCGAAACACTCGATGTCGCAGTGTTTATTCACGAGCAGCTCTTGAAGAGTTAGTATATGCGGAGTACATACGATGATAGTCAAAACTATGTGAGTATATATGCCTTAAAATCTGTCTAGTATCTTTTAGAAATTTTTTATTACGTTGAGATTTGCGAACTGTGATGACTCTTAGCATACAGTCTATAATTATTAAATTTGCCATATATGTGTATTGTCATGTTATAATATAGTACTTCAGATTTAATACTTCATTTTTTATAAGGTGTATGCTCACTTTTGACTCTCATTGTATAGATACACTATTCAAAACAATTAGAGGATTATTTTCTATGTTATCATACTTTAATTGTACCCTGAATTATTATCTTTATTCCTCCGGGATAGATTTTTCTTTTAACAATATGAAGATTGCCATGTAATAATATTGATTATGTTACGTTCAAGTTTCAACAAGTATAGGATAATCGTAATTTTTAATAAAATTTTATGTTCAACAATTCTCAGCAGGATCAAGTACATCCAGTCATTTTCTCAAAAATCATCTTGGAAAATGAAAAAGAAAATCGAGTCTTATAAAAATCTGTTACAACTTACTAAGTACACAGAATCTTTTCTATACTTTCATTTCTTTATTTAATAACAAGGACGATCATAGCAATAATCCTCTAATTATTTTAACCAACATATATATTCGAACATTTTTGTACCGCAACGACATCTTTCTCTCGGCAGCGTTTCGTTAGTCTTCAAATTAGTATTGCCGAATTAGGCTTGGAGTAATTCAGACATTTCGCGATCAAATTACGAAACAATTATACATTTTAATTCGCGACTTCAACAACTTTTAAAAGTTCCAAACGCGATTCCATGCGAAAGAAAAAAAGAAAATTAACTAATTCACGATTAATCAGTAAATCAATCAAATTCGAAACCCACGTGTGAGAATGAGATTTACAATGAAAAATCGAGATCGTAATTTAGGGGGACGAAGGACAAATTCATTCCTCGCGAGCTAGGGAAACCGGAAGTGGATAACGAAATTCAAAGGACTCGCGTGACAAGAAAATCGTCGAAGAAGTGCGGAACGGATCCGTTGTTATCACGATGCAACATGCAAGATCGATTAGCAAATAAGATGAGAAAGGAGAGAGGAAGATCGTGATACATGCAATAATCGAAAAAGGAAAATAATTTAAATAGAAATTTAAGTGGCGTACATTCTGTTATACCTTGGAAGATGCGAACAGAGAAAGTGAAGGCATTCGATGACATGCTGAGGAAAGTGCAAGTGATAACGAGTAATTTACAAGTCAAGAATGTTTCGACATGCTGAAGAAAGTGTAAGTGTAATAGTATTCGTAGGATGAGAAGAAAAAACACAGCAAAATAGAATCTCGAGAGAACGTGGAAGAATCTCTACTATTTTCAAGAAGCTACGAAAAATTTTCTTTTCCTGATTTTTAATAATTAAGGTTCCTTTAAAAATCTCGTTCCTCGATCATTAATTTGTCGATCGTTCGAAGAGAAAGTTTTTAAGAAAACTTATTCTTATTTATACGTTTCATAACTTCTTGAGATTATTACCTTAGTCAATCTTCAAGTTAATAAAAGTTTTATCGTTAAAGAAATGTGACGCGATAAATTATCTTTGCATTAAGTTTATAAAGTCATTAATTTTGAAATCGCTTTAGCAATATTATTATTTAGCATTTTCTATTTATCAATAATTTTTAAAATTTAAATTCGGTACATTCACGCTAATTTATTGATTTCTTACGTCATTTTTTTTTTATTTTTTTTTTACGAATTCTCCTTACATCACTGTCTGAAAAGACATTTATATTTTCAACAAACAAATACGTAGCATCGTTCATTCGAACTCATGACAAATAGTTGAAGCTCAACGAAAAATGCTTCACAGTGGAGCGAGATGAACAAAATATGGACAGTCTCGAGTTCGACTATAATTGCAAAAAATATATATATGTATGGAAAGAACAGAGATATGAGAATAGGACAAAGAGGAAAAATCGAACTCGACGAAAGAAAGAAAAAAGAGATGGAAGAAACGCCTTTTGTTCAAATTGAGGAGAAAGTAACATCATTCAGGAAGCATTTCCAAAGAAGAAGAGAGCGGTGGTTGCTCATGCTAGTGCAAGAATCGGATGGCATGCTTCTGTAGGAAGGACTTACGATCATCATTGGCGGTCTCCGTGTAAGTATCCAACGGAAGCGGCTGAGATTGATCTCTAGGTGCCTCAATCAGGTTATAATCAGAGCTACCTTTCGGTTCTTTCCGCTGACAACAAGCGTACATGATGCCACCGCAACTGCCGTCCAATAGGCCAGCGGACATCCAGCACATTAGAAAAAATTCGCAGCTTCGTCCGTCAGCGCACAACGTATCGTCACCCTTCCACAGCGGTCTTTTTTGTTGACGCGGCTCTGCACAAAACAGGGCAAACTGTTCTTTCTTCTCCTTTCTCTTTCGCGACATTCTCCCCGGAATACTGTCTTTTTACTCGTTTTCCAGAACGAAACGATCGAAATGGAATAATGGAAGGGCGTTGTTACTAGGTGATACTTTTTTTTTTTTTTTTTTAGACACGTGCGATAAAAAGAAAGCAAGGTCTGATTACTCCAAGCCTCAGAATACTTTCGCAAGAAAAATGTCCGACAGATTTTAATTTCTCGTAGTTTTTTCTCTAACAGCGAACAATCAGTTCTGATCGATTTCTGCGCGCTGATTGTGAATCTGAAATTGGTTTTTTCCCCCTATCACTGTCAGTTGTCGGAAAATTCAGTTTTGAAAGGGACAATAAGTTTTGAAGTTTGAATTCATTTCAGTGCTTGAATAATAGAAGGTACACGATTTTCATTTATGGGAAATAATTTCACAGAATCTTCTCACTTACTATTAAAAACGTTTCGTGCCTTGCTGAGCAAACTTCAATTGGCAGCGAAATTTAGTTGTTATATCGTAATAATTAATACCATCGATTAAAGGTTTTCATCAACAAAATCGTTTTTTAATAAGAAGTGATTTACACTGATTAGCTTTTGAATTTTCTATCTATTACGTTTTATTCAATTGAAATTTTAATATTAAGTTAACAATATGATAGATACTAAATCAATAATGTAGTAAATATGAAATAATTATTAAAGCGATGAGAACCGATCTTTTGGAGATAATTTTCAATTTTTAACTGTTTATAATATAACATGTACATATCGTTGTATTTGACTTGAGAATTAGATTAAGTTAAAATTATTTCCCTTAAATAGATATACCTCTATATCCATAAGTGTATCTTTTTACCATTTAAACACAAATGGAGCATCGTTCGTTGCACATTGTTTATTAGGTTTAAAAATGTCCTTTCCTTTCCTTTGTCAAAATCGAATCTTCCAAAAACTAACGAGAAAAAAATGTATTTCAGGTTCTAGTCTGTCAGAGACTTTGTTACTCCCTAAAAAGAAAAAAAAAAAGAAACTTTCTTTTCACGTTGTCAACAGCATAATTGAGCAACTCGCGAGAGTATCAAGAAAGGCACGCAATGGTTTTAAAAACTGAGCGAAATAAGCGTTATTTCACGAGGTGTCGCTAATACAATTGCGATACGGTTGCAACGAAATCGTAAAAGCAACAGGAAAGAACGTTCGAGGCTCTCTGTCGTAACGATACGACCACTGCGGATGACGGAAATCGTCGCCACGACGGAAACCGGTCCGGCTTGCACGATCGTTGCGACACGCGGTTAGGATATTGCGCCCGGGCACTGTTTAATTTTCAATTATCCGGCTGGTACGAAATCCAGAGGCGCGATGCTATGTAATCGGGTATCGGTTTCACTCATTGGGTTGGCGAAAGAGCGGAAATGCTGAGCGAAACACGGGCTTTCAACAGGTACGATTAGGAATCACGATTCGTAGTTAAGGTCGCACTCTCTCTCTCTCTCTCTCTCTCTCTCTCTCTCTCTCTCTCTCTGTTAGAACACCGATCAATGCCGACCGATTCACGGAGAACGTACCTGACTCTAACCTAGGATAATCGTCGAGGATTTGCTTTCGATGATCTGAAACAACAATTTCGTCTTTTAAACGGAAGAAACAAATTTTCGGGCAGAAGTTTGTAATCAAATGTACTCGAACAGTACATGAAGTAAAATGACGTTTTATAATTAAATTAAATCATTAAATGCTAAAGTTTGAATTAAGTTCAACTGGTGATTTGTTAAATTAATGACGTTTCTAAATATTAGAGTTACTTGTAAGATGACAGTTTTCTTGACTCGATGCTCGACTCTTTCAAGCAGCATTCCAATAAAGCAAATTATTTAGGATTTAAGTGTATTTTTGTATTATGTACATTTTGTATTATAGTATTATAATGTAATGTAAATATGTATATTAATAATATACATATTTACATTTAATATATACTAATAATGTATATATATTTATATTTTTATATATTTTATATATACATATATTATTAATTTTCTGTGTGTATATATATATATATATATATATATATATGAAAAAAAGTATTTAGAAATTTAATGAACCATATAATATCAATTAATTATACACAATAAATTTAATTGGATCATATTTTTTAATACTAGTTGTATTATCTATTATACTTTAATATTAATATTTTACTTTTGTATTAATATTAATATTTATATTATACTTACTACTATTATACTTTAACTGTATTGTATAATTTTATTTCTGAAACGTTCAAAATGATGACAAAGGTGTATGTGTATGTAATCCCGAAATCAAATGCAAAGAAATAGTTCTGATTCAAAAAGAAATTCGAAGAATTGTTTTATACAACATATTAAATTTTCAAAATTGCTCTTTTAATGATAATGGTAATGATCAAAATTAATTATACTTTCAGCGACGAAATATAACGTTTGGTTAAATGGGTTAAATATACGTGACTTATCACGTTCTTTATTTCTCTCTGTCCCTCGGTACTAATTTAAATTACCTCTGATCTCATCCTCGAAATCTGGCAAATGGTTCGACTGCTGGAAAAACGAGGGTGCACTGCCACCAACTGGTGATGGAAAATCATTATCACGAAAGATCAGTCGTGGAGTTCGGTGTCCCATTACTGGCCTGTTGTACTCGGAAATCGGACTCCTCCACAGCGACTTCTGCTGTCTCCAGGATGGGAAACGAACACCAGGATGCGCACCGATGTTCCTCCCTATAGGTGGTCCACCACCCTCGAAGACGTAACCGGCTGGACCACTTGGAAATCGAACGTATCGACGTCTACGAGGTGAATTTAGAATAAAGCTTGTACGATTTCCATTGTTGTTGTTTCGTGGCTCCATGTAACCGGGATTAATGATCGTCTTTGGCTTGCTAAGGCTCGATCCTGAGATCTCTGTTTCACTGGTGGCACCATTCGAGGATACGATGAGGATTATTGCTATGAGTAACCATTGGCACGATCTCGCTGCACCCATCATTTGGCTGGAATACAACGAGGAACTTTTTTGGTGAGTTGAACTTGCTTGCGATGTATATTTACAACGATTAGTAGAAGTTAGTAGAGATTAGTAGAAATTAGTAGAAATTTAATTAGTAGATATTTGATATTCACTTGATCTTTTTATACGTAACTTTGAAAGCTGTTTAGACTCTGAATATATTTTTATATTTTTAAATATTTATTTATTCATTCATTCGATGAAGTACGAATTTTGATATAAAAGAAAAATGAATAAGATACAGTAGAAAACGAAATAAGGAACATAATTATACGATAATAAAATTATGTTTATGTATTAGAAAATTGTATAAATGTGAAAATGTTTTTTAATATACTTAGCAATATACAATGTCAGCAATGTATAGCAATATACAATAACGAAATTAAAGTAACTTCTTCATAGAGTCGAGATAATTTTGAAGTTAATCTTCTTAGTATCTTATCGTTTTTAAAACACTACACAGTTTTGTCGTAGAAATAAAACGCGTAAAAATCTTCGAGCACTAGAGTTTATCTGACGGGAAACTCAGCAAGTCACACATTTCCTATTGTGAAACTTATTGTATACATTCTTCTTATGAAACTAAGGGGGTGGTACTTTTAAAATCTTGACTTGTAGTGATTGTCTGCTCACAATATCTTTATTAAATTAATGTATGATGCAAAAGAATGAATTTCACATATATACTGTGAATTTTTATGCATTTATGAGAATTAAAAGATGCAAAAATATATAATACTTACTATAACATTTAATGTCTGAAATAAATTTTAAGATAACTACCATATATATATTTGTTTGGAACAACTGGAACAACTAAATCTCATACAATAAAGACTGTATCAAATATATACTAATAATTGTATTATAAAATATACAATGACTAAATATTGAAAATGTTATAATTTTGTAAGAATAAATCATTATATGATAAACTTGGGTTCATTTGAATGCGAATTTTATCTGAACCCAGGTGTAGAACTTTTTTTTTTTTTTGCAAAATTATAACAGTCGAAGTATTAATGTAAATCACTGTATATTTATGTAATTTGAAAATTTGATTAATGACCATTAAAAACAAAAAATATTCTATGATCTTTTTAGCAAAAGTGTTGATCTTAGAATATTTTCCAATTATTTCCATGAAAACAGCAATTCGCATAAATATCTACTTCTACGTCAGAGAACTCAAGTTCTACTTAAAGAAATCAAGTCAATGATTGCGACGATCAGACAAAAAGATTTAAACTTCGCCAACTATTGAGAAAAATCGTTCGCTACGTTCACAATTTAAATACTCCACTTTCCCCTCTGTTTAATAACGTCGCTCTTTCAGAACCACTTTTTTCTCCCCCGTTGTTTGCCCTTCCTTTCAGTCTCTGCTTGTGTTGTAATCAGCATCCTTTCCAAGTATCATTTACGATAAGAACTTTGCGTTCTTTTAAAACGCAACGTGCCTAAATTCTGTCCTTGTAAACCTGTTATCTCGCCATTTGTTTCGCCGATAAACTCTTTCAATTAACCTGTGCAAATTGTTAAACATTCGATACGATATCTTTCGAGGCAAGGCTGAAAATACAAGGTACCAAGTGTTCCCATTATAAAACACGACGCGATGCAAGGGTAAACAATCGTCAATTTCCACGATGAAGAGGGAAAAGGCGACTTCGGTTATCATCGGGATCAATTTGATTGCACTAGACTTTTCAGTGCGATATTGTAACGTGGTTTATGTCGTGTAGTTTAGTTTATATTATACGAGAACACGCGAAATGATTAACTTTTAACCGTTACCATTGGATCACTGAGAACCATGACATTTTAGAATTAAATTAAATTAAATTTAGAGTGGGGTAATAATAATATAGAATAGAATCAAATTACAAAGGAAGATTTCCAAACAAGAAATTCAGAAAATTTATGATGAAGTAACTGCTACTATTGGATTGATGGGATTATCGTGACAGAATTAGATTGAATTGAATTTAGAATAGACGATAATATAGAATAGAATTAAATTACAAAAAAATATCTGTAATCAAAAAATTTCGAAAATTATGGACCATTGGGAGCTGTTACAGTTTAGAATTGCTTCAACTTGCAAATTCACCTAAACACGTAAAGTTGAACCCCTAAAAATATTCCTATTTTCCAATTTTACGTTGTAATTCTAAAAAGCAGTCTGTAAGAAATATGAACAAGATTTTGAAACAAGGGTTACTTCCTTTAATCGGTAAAAGGTTTATCAATTATTCATAGCTTTTATTTAAAAATTTTTTTCTAGTTATATAATAATTGATTAATTTATTGTCATATAACAATTCTTATTAAAAGAAGTAATTTATGAGATTGAATTATGAGATAAAATTATCAATTATTCAATACAACAAAATTACTTAGTTATTTAATACAATAATATCAATTACTTATAAAATACAAATTATTATTCAATACAAAATAGAATCAAATTTTAATAATCTAGCACAAATTACTATAGTTACCTACGAGCCAGCTAAAGTCTCTTTTCTCTATTTCAACAATCATTCAATGATTCATCTGAATTTCTTTCCTTTTCGATATACGAGTTTCGCGTGTCTCTTCTCGATTGATCACGCCTTCATTTTTCATTTTCAATCAATTTTCCAAACATCGAAGGAAGAAACGTTGCGTGAACGAGCCCAACGAGTCACGCAGATCCTTCTCGACACGAATCCCTTTTTTTTTATCAAAGTTCATTTCAACTTCATCTATCTATATAGTGCACGCAATGATGCACGCACGTGACTAGATTGCATAATTGAGCTTGATCCAGTTGATTTTCAGAGAAAACGTTCGATATTGAGTTGAAATAGGATATATAACAGTTTGAAATATTACACTTGAATTTAGACACTTTTTATGAGAAATTTTCATGTATGTATCATACGTGTTGAACAAGAATACTGTCGTATTGTTAGTAGTAAATTGCAGACATATTTATACATATTTGTGATTTAAAAAATTGGAGCCAAAGTAGAAAATTGTTTTATTTATTTGCATATATCTGTACATCGTTTTATTAATTTTATTTAAGTATTGTAAGATGTGCTTATGTTCTAGAAAGTTTGTGCACAAAATACACGTTACAATATTTAACATGTAAAATGAGTAAAACAGTTTTCCGCTGAAGTTTCAATTTTTTACTTGTGTGTAAATAAAAATATGTATATGTATAAATATTCGTGGTCTACTGATGAACATACATTTACATTGAATACTTTGTAACTTCTCTTATTCTACGTACTTCAATTTTATCCAATCTCGTTGTAATGCTAATTTAAAAATTTTAATAAAAGATTTCTAAGAATGCTCGAAAGTAGTTTTGTGACCTACTGTACAGGATAATTGTAGATCCATACTCCTTTCTCCTTAGAAGAAAATTTTTGAAGAAAGAAGATGATAGGTTCACGATGGTCTATATTTGTAGACTGCAGACATTTATTCATATTTCGTCATCAGTTTTCAATCGTTTTATAACCACGAATATTCGTATTTAAAAATATATAACACAACTCCAAAATGTACATACATTATTACGCTCGAGCAAAAAACACGATCATGAATACTCATACGGTCCATTTTGAACCACTCATTTTTTCCCCCACAATTATTCGTCTCTAATTTCAATCGAAGAAAGAAACGTATCTCGTTTACAATTGCGCGAAACGTACGAATCAAGAGAAAGATGAAACTAGTAAAGTAAAATCGGAAATTGGCTCTCCCTTTGACCTACCCTTTCACCGTTCCTGGAAAGCCGGAAACCATCAACGTCTGGCGTCGGGGCAGACGTAGAAAATAAATTCCTGGTGAGCCGATCGAATGAATTCTTTCCCAATTGAACGAAAATATGTTGTTTGCGTCATGTTGGCTCTGCAACGAGTGAAAGTAAAACGAGGCTCACCAAACACATCGATTATACACGCGAAGATTCATAGTGGTTCTCCACTGGATGGACAGCATCCAGTTGTTGGTCAGTTATTAGGGATATTAAGGAGAAGTGAAAATGTCAGACATTGAATTTTATTGTCCCTCCCCCTCTGTGGAAGAGATTGGGCAATAGCAAGCATAGCCATCGTGCCAGTTGCATTAATCACTAGTTTGACCACGTTCAAGTCAATTTAACCACGTAACGGTCCTTATCGCCCCGTTTCGTAATAGATTAAAAAATTCTCGCCCGAAAGAAAGAACGATCTGGTCTTGATCGGGGACCAGAACAGTCAACGAACGAGAAGGAATTTCAAGGTAAAGGAATGTATAAATTAGTTAGAATTAAGGAGATAGGTGACAAGAGAATAGAAATTGGTACAGATTCGTCTAATTTCACCTACGATAAGTGAACTATTTCTTCAAATGTATATTAGAAAATATTGATTGTTAGGTCAGATTCTATTTATAAATATTCAAGTTTCAGGACTAGTAGTCATGAAAAGAGTTTCGTTCAGGGGGTTCATTTGAGACACGAATGCGATAAGTATTAGTGAACATTTCTGTAACCACTAATTATTGATAGTCTGTATAAACATCTAAGTTGCAATTGTTTAGTGATGTACCGACCAATTTTCGAAGTAGGTAATACAATACAAGTAGGTAATAAATCAATACAGCAATTACTAACAATTAGTCTGCAAATCTTCAAGCGTTTGATGAAAAATTCGAAAATGCAAAATTGCGCATGACACGAAGAAACGTAATATAAATTATAATATACTAACTGCATCAATTTCATCTAAGATCTATGTCTAAACAATTAGTAACAAGTACCTATTAGTACTAGTTCAATAGATTAGTATCAATAGATTACTATGATAGATTCTATTAAAGCAATTAACAGGTTCGAATTTTACAATATTAATTACATTGATCGTCGATCAATTTGTCTATTAACAATAATTATCATTTTATTATCTACTTGTGTCTTTTCTTTGAAAATCGATCATACTTTCCAATTGAAACTGAAATATTTAATGAATACACAGTCTGTCGTGAATTTTCAAGCCAAAAAGAAACAATCGATGTATAACGTCCTTGCCGGAATAGCATCGCGGTAGCGAGTGAATGATTCGATGTGTTAGTAGGTCATTGGCTCTGTCGTGTAGATCCAGCAGAAGTGAAAGTGCAGTTCTTGCATACACGACAGTGTGAAGTTCATGTTCACGCTGTTACCCGCCCCGCCGGAAGTTCCATGAACCATCGGCCATGTTCTTTTTATTCTTTGATTCCTCTGTTTAAATTTCATTAAGCTCAGTCGTTGATCTAATCAACAAAACGAATGTTAAAATGTTAATAGACGCAAGAACCAGTATAGTTTGCGCGTTATAATGGTAGCTTTTTCAAGTTTGATAATAAATGTTATCGAAAGAAGCCTGACATGAGCGAGAGAAAAAAAAAATGAAGTCGCTAGAAAAGTGAAACCCGGTAGAAAAGGTTTACCAGTTTCTAACTAGTTCCAAACCTGCTAGTGGCCTTGATTCTTTAGCTAATAATATATTTTCATTGCTATTTTTCTCGTTTCTTCCTTGGTGACATTCCCCATTGATCGTTGATCTTGGATTAGAGGTTCAAAATATCTTGTATGATAAGTATTACAACGTTCTTCAAAATTTATTACAGATTATATTTTGAAAGTAGTTTCAACTATTAAATGAATTGATAATCAATTTTCTCTCATAATTTAATAATTACTAGTAATATTAGATATATTAATAAATAAATATTGATATTATAATAAATTAATGGCAATTGCCAATAATCAACATTTATAACATTGTAATATCAATATATCTAATATAATAGTAATGTCCAATGAATTAATAAAGATTAATATTAATCTAGATTTTAATATTAATAATCTTGTGTTTGGTCATTAGTAATTATCATTAACTGAAATTCAAATATTTGAAAATAGAGTCTAAAATTTCTGTAAATTTCGTTGCAGTAATGTGTAAGTTTTATAAAATTTCTCAATAAATATTCTAGTTACTCTGAATATTAATATCTGGAATGTTAACGATTAATATGATATTCATAACGTATTGATCCTTAATATTTATTTGAAAAAGTTTCGTTAATCTTTACGAACATTCTGCACTATTGATTCTAAACCTACAAGTTGAAAGAAATTGTGAATTTAAATATTAAAGGGTAGAGAAATATAACTCTGTCATTCGTTCTTAGAGAGGAGACGAAATCCGACATTTTGACATCACATATTTATTTTCATTCTTACTGAAAGGACCACACATACATCATAATCATTTCTCTTCTATTATATACTTGATGCAAATATAATAGGAACACTTCTATCGTCGTTATTGCAATTGCACGAATTGCAACAGTTCGTATAAGTATCAAAATAGAATAATGTACCAAGATCTACGGGAAGAAAGGATCGCGAGAAAATCGCCGGTTCCCTGAACTCAATCGAAGGAAAAGTGATAGAGGATAAAAAATGACGAGGTAAACGATGGAAGAGGCGATGTACAAGTCGCACGAACTTTCATCTTCCTACGGCTAGTACGGGGACTCTATCATGCTGCCTTATGCTCGAAAGTAGAGATGGGATCGAGTAACTCACAAGTAGGCTCGAATCTTTAGTCCTCTCTTTAGATTTAGATTAGATTTAGAATCTAGTACTTTAGAACTAGAGTTTCCAATTATTATTATTATTATTTATTATTCTTACAATTTCTCATCTCCCCTGATTCTAGTGAAATTATAGTAATTTCGATCTATTATCGTTTGTCAGTTTTCTATCTTTCATTCTGTCAAAATTTGTTTCAAATGTGAAGAAGATAATAATTGGAAAACAATTTTAATTCATGGATGATTTTTTTATGTAAAAAATGTTTTATTCCTGTTTCTCTATGTACGATTTTGAAATGTTATTTAACTTTTAACATGCTTTTCCATTGTACAAATAAATTGCTATATAATAATCGTTACTTTTTACGTTTGTTCCAATCGGACAACTAATAATCATTATAAATCATTTATTTGATGTTTTTGTAACTGTGAATGTATAAACATGTAACGTTCAAATTGCACGATGTCATTAAGAGTTGAAACACTTTTCAGTTTGTCACCTTTTAATTCGGAAAATTTCTAAACTTTAGTGACGATTTTTAATGTCGCAGAGATTTCGTCGGCGAAGCACCTTCTTGTGGAATAGAAACAGGCGCATGCTTCTCCATGCTGACCTTGAAAAGAAACCTTAAGAGCCATCAGCTCGATCATTGCATCGAATCTCGTTTTAAACGAGACACATCGCACATATACAATATAATCGTTTCTTAATCGTTCAATTAATGGCTTGTCTTTCGGAATTTCTAGCGAAAGGGAAGAGAATACGTATAGAATTCTAATTTCTAATATTCGAAGTACTATTTGTAAAAGTTTCGAATCACACTACTTGCAAACAGGCAGGCACTGATTCTAGAATTCGAAACCAGCTTGTATGAAATGAACCCATTAAGCGTACTCTTTTCAAACATCGTTACTTTCGAATGGCATTCGAAACTCGTGAAACGAAACTCATTGGTTAGTTAGTCAAACTCGACTCGGATCCGTAAGTACATATTGGACTTGATCCCATCCCTAGTCGAAAGTACCGAGAGTTTCTTCTCTCGTCTCTCTTGTACGTCACTGCATACTACACAGGCACATAATTGTAGCTTCGTCTCCCAGCTGTTCGTGAAAGCCCACGTGCGTTGATTTCGCGTGTGTTCCGCGTGTTTCTTTTCTTCTCTTTCTCTCTAGCTTCTCCCCCCTCTCTCTCTCTCTCTCTCTCTTTGTCTGTCGTTTATACGTCGCGTTGGTGCGGTTCGGTGCGAACCGATTGGCGCCACACGGGTGTCCGCATCCCGAATGTCCGTGTGAACCGACATTAAGAGCACGATCCATTACTTTCTCTGCGGAGCCGCACAGGCGCCGTTTTACTTTCGCCGAAAGCAAACGGAGAAAAAGCCAAAATAAGAGAAGTGCGCGCGTGAAATTTTGTTTTCGTCTCGATATATCGGCCCGGCCCCGTTTCATTCCGTGGCGGTATACGCAGCCGCCGACGATCGAGAAACAACTGAATAACGAAGCACTGTCTTCTTTACATAGAATGGTGTCTAATACAGTATCATAAACAATATATCTCGTTTCTAAATTATAAAGATTGTATTTTAATTACAATTTCAACGCTTGAATATAACAATATCACGAATCGAATTTCCGAGAAATATAAACATTGTAATTGTGTGTTATAATATTGTAATTAATCTTTAATTTGTCAGGGTTTGTAGATGTCTGATAGTAATTAATGTTATACTAAAATTTTCGGCATTTAATTTTATTTTATATCTTGTAGTCTCCGCCGAAATTGAATATAATTTAGTTGTTAGCTCAACGATGTCAATTAATTATAATTATTCAACATTTAAAAATATTAATATCACAGACAAGCTACTCACTTGCTTAAAAAGAATCGATCAATTCTCTTAAAATCTTAAAATGCTCTAAACTCTTAAACCTGAAAAGTTCAAGTCGGCGAATGTGATTCGAAACGAATTGTAAAGCGTAACCTGCTGTTTATTTCGCGAAGATCGGCATTCGCGTGATCGCGTATATCACCGTAATTTCCGCCATATGGCAATAAACGATAACAAGGCCCGGAACGGGTTAATTCACTCGCGCCGCTCGGTTCAGAAGAAAGCGAACGAGCAAAAAATGCGATCTCTCGTCGAGTGAGTGTAACGAGTATTCGGGAATACCAGCCAGCCTCTGGAAATGGTAATATCGTGCCGTACCGTTTCTTTCCCCACCTGATATTTCGATAGAAATATCGGCGGCCTGATTGGCCCTTTAACGCTTTTACGTCGAACGTTGGATACGCGCGAGTACACATGCCACCTTTCGAAGGAGAACCGGTTCGAAGAAATCTGAACGGTTGCAACTTCTGCTCTTACTTCGTGGCCTTGAAACGGCTATACTTCTTCGCGGTCTAGTTCACCAGATCACCCTTTCATGACAAACACTTTCCATTGTGTAACGAGTTTGTTCTCCTCATAATTCTCCCTCGTCGCGTTTTCCCTTCGCCGAGCAAAAGTCTACTGGCACAGTCTCGGCCTCTTCCTAACCCATTAAGAGCTGAATAATATCGCGGTGTGATTTTCTTGAAATCTCGTGAAATGAGACACAACGTGACGATGGAAAAGGTCTCTTTGGTCTTTAGAGTGTTCTAAACTTTGGTCTTTAGAGTGTTAAATATAGAATTTTTATATATAGAATAAATTCGGTATCTTTGATTCTAATTTGTGTGGGAAAAATTCAATGTCTGAATTGATTCTCTAAGAGTCTTTGACCAACGACGAAGATACGGTGAATACGTTATGGCTCAGAGGCATCTATCGTATAATCGAAGTTGTATTTATCGATGAAAATAGACGTGATAATTCATTCAAGTGCAATCAGATTGTAATAATTCCAAGATAAGAAAGCAAGAAAGCGGCTGTACTTTACTAGACATATAAGTTCAATTGAATATTCGTGGTATTTGTTAAATATAAAAATTAAGGGAAAATTAAGCAAATAGAAATGATTTGGAAATGACATATTATTATTAGAAGAATGGTCAAATGTTAATTATTATCAATAATAAAAAGCACAAAAAATATTAAACACTTCTTTTACATAATAAATATAATATTTATGTATATATTTAATAAATTATTAATGTGTAATATTAATAAATAACTACTAGAAACATATAAACTGTTGAAAATTCCAAGTGCTACTAATAATTCAAGAACATAGACAATTAATTTCTCTGTATATATAGTCAATTAAAAAATACCAGCTTCGTCTGCCATTGAATATCAGACGATTCGTGTCAAGATATCGGTATACATATCAAGATCCATGAATATTCAATCAATGGCACGCGTGTTATCCGACACACTTTTTCCCCATTTTCATCTCGGGCCTCAGATTACGCTGTTTATGCGCGAATTAATTTCTCCTAGAAAGTAACAATGCAGATCGTTCCGCGATCGAGCGCCACTGGAATTGTTCTATCTTTGGATGAGAGAGGAAAGGAAAGAATTGATTTTATACTCGAGTACAAGATTCGGTGTTTAATTCATTAAAAAACCAACGTTGCGTTAACGCCGACGTTAACTATTTGTTTCTCAGTCAATTTATATCATAAGATTCTATTTTTCTAACATTACAGCAATAAAAAGAGATTCCAAGGATTCACTTGACCAATTTTTTCATCATCCGTGCCTTTCATCTGGATTCTATAGTTTTATGAAAATTGGAGTATTTATAATATTATGATGAATTATATTACTTGATTGATCAAGAACGTTTGAAAGAAAAGAAAAGGAAAAAATTATTAGAAATTGAAGAAGAAATCAAGCATAATATAATAATAAGTATTTAAATATTTATTAAAAATCAATAATATTTTAATTAATTGTAATTATTATTATATATAATTTAATTAGTCTACTATGATAATAATAATATTATATTAAATTGTTTTAATTACTCTCAAATATTATGAAATCTATATCATATTAGAATCAAGATAAAGACATAACAATGAAGAAATATTAAGCAAATCCTTGGAATTTCATAACCTCATTATTAAAAAAAAAAAAAAATAGAAATAGAATTTAGTATTATTGAATTTAGTTTATTAATTGAAAAGAATTGCAAATATTGCGTTAATAAACTGTTAATTCGTTAGTGGGTTCATGAAGCTTATAGGCTTCCTGTTAAATGAGATTTCATCCTAGTGGTCGATGGTTAACTTTAAAACTCCTAACCTTTGACTTCTCACATAAATTCCTACTTCAACACGCATATTTCGTTCGTCTTGTCTTCTGCATAGTGTTTTTCACTTCAGACTCTTGTAAGTGTGATAAGAAATTCTCCTTCCACGGTTGATCATCTCGTATGCATACAATATTCCTTACATGTAATGATTGAATCCTCAACATTCAAATACCAAGCTTGAACATATACACAGTAAACAACATGTAACAACAAATATCGGTTATTTGTTCGGAATTTTTTTGCACAAGACAAATAATTTTAATTACCCTCGAAATTACTATTTTATCAGACTGGCTTCAAGAAGTCCTCCTTAAGAGTTCCGAGGTATTAATTATAAGAAACGAGGCTTTGGACGCGATGGAATGCTCCCCATGGAGAAAGAGGGATCGTTTGATGGTATATGACAAGTTGTATCGTGTCTGGTCGCACGTTTCTCTTCAAAACTTCTATCGAACGATGTTACGTAAACGGGGAGTGGTGTTTAAGCAATCGGTAGAACGGTACCGAAGCGTGCATCCTTAATGCTTGTCCTCTTTGGCCGTCTCGTTTTGGAAAAGAACGGAAGTACTTTCACTGGCTACGAGATCGGAAAGTTGAACATTTCGATAGCCGCGGAGCCATTGCCAATTCGCCACTCGAGGAATCTCACTTTTCTCTCCCGATCCTCTTGCTGTCCATCCACCAACCGATTTCTTCATCGCCAGAATTTGCATGACGCTCGAATATCATTATTAGACATTATGCAATTCGTTTCCCTTTGCTAAATATCGTGACAGATTCTTTATTTTCGAGATTTTTGTGTTCATTCCGTGCATTCTCTGCGTCTCTGCATCCTTAAATTTTTTGCATGAACATCCACGTGGTACGTATCCAAGATGGCTGATCATGATATGTACCAATTAATTAATATTGCAACGTGTGCTATATTTTCGACATTTTACACATTTTTGCACGTTACGTGCACTTTGTTTCTTCTATCTTTCGTAGAGATACAGAAATATGTTAATAGATAATTTTCCATTAGTATGGAAAGCCTCAATATTATTTAGGGGGATCATCTTTAATCACTTTCAATTATTAGCAAGTTATATTTAAGATGACTGTATATGTGTAAGACACTAAATTTTTACTAAATCTGTATTGACTATAAATATGCAAATATTTTGCATATAATTATTATATAATGAGAAAATTTCTTTTTCCGACGTTGAAAAATATTCTAGACTCTTTAACGACTTTGGAATATTTTTCTAATTTTATATTAAATATACAATTGTACTAATATAAATATTAATATTTAATATCAAGAATATTAAGATCAATTTATATATTACGGATACATAATTTCAAAGTAATTTTTCTAATTTCATATTGAAATTCACTTTTTCCATATTCCAAAGTAATACCAATCTAATTCAACGAGAAACTAAATCCAACTGACCGAATTACTTTCAATGATAGAAACTCGATTACTTCGTTGCACGCTCGTGTATCATTAAATGATCATTGAATCTCGTTAATTACATTAGCGTTGGATTTCTGTCTATTAATTTGCCATCCGTGCAAACTTAAATCACGGTAAAGGTTACGAGTAAAAGGCCAACAATTTATTCGTCAGTAATAGCTACTTCGATCAACCATTAAAATCACTAGTTTTATTTACCTATCTCATCGTTATGCACGTTTTACTCGGCGAACCAGGTGATAGAGAGCTTTCTTTCAAAAGCTAATCCCAGACCTTCTCACTTTCACTCAATTTTTTCCAATCACTACTATTGTGTTATAATTTCGAACGCATCTAGTTCAATGGAGGCTTGTATAATTATTACATGTATTTTTAAGTCACTTATTACTTGGCTAACATTCGCATTTTATTATTTCATTTCATTATTTTATTACTTTAGTTCATCTTCTAAATTTTATTATCTCATTATTTTAGTATTAGAAGTTTAGTATTTAAGAGTAAAGAAAAAAATGATTCTTAATAAATTACGTTGAACATAATTAGAAAGAATTTCACTGAAGTCAAAATTCTTAATTTTCATTCGCTCCATTTCATTTTTTGTATTTCTATATTCTTATTTTATTCTTTTAAAGTTTAAAAAGTTAGTATTTTAGTACTAGTCCCTTGCTAGCTAGACGAAATTTTGAAAAAAGATTTCACTGTGTGTGAAGCGTTTACTCGTTACTTGTCTACTTACCGATCTGTCGAACCAAACCAATCTCGTTCTTGCAACCTTCTTCCGAGTGTCTACTCTCTTCCTTCCTTTCAGCTTCCACGCAGCTCAAACTTCGCCACCGTCTCTTCTTCTTCCTCTTCTTCTTCCTCTTCTTCTATCCTGAACAGTCTTCACCACCATAACACAACGGTTCTCACTGATATATCGCAATCACCCTCGATCTACCTATCGCGACTATTGCATCGAATTAATCACAATCACCAAAGATCTTCCTCATGCTTTTTCTCACTAGCTTTCGATCATCTTCACACCTCTCCTCTTCTTTCGACGATAGTCGAGCTTCTTTGAGAGAAAGAAAAAGAAGAAGAAACAACACGAAAGGCGACTCTACTTGGGGATTTCAATGTCCCTTCAACTCTGTCGAAGTTTCTTCACAGTGCGTCGACTCTCTCGATTCACCAGCGGTTTTCCTTAATTTTAATCGGTCACTGAGTATCGAAATAAATTAGGAATCGAGGCGAGGATCATTCCAAGGAGGAAGGAAGATCCACACGATGGAGGGCCTGCACCATGTCTATCCTCTCGTCTCGAGGAGTACCGATCGCCTGCTTGTCGTTGCCCACCGTCCGCTACGTCGGCTCTCACTTTCTCCGGCGAGTAGTTTCATTTCGGTAGGTAAAACTCTCTCGCGTGTCTCCCACCAGATCGACACCGGCTGCTCGAGTCTTCTCCCTGTGTCTGATCAAACGGGAAAATCGAACCGATCGTCCTTCGATCCATTACCGCGAAGTGGCGGTTTCCTTTTTCTTGGTAATTCTTCGGGATCGTGACTGAATGTCAGTCAAACCACTGACCTTCTTAGTAGCTTGTGATCTGTGCATCGTCAATTGTATCACAAACTTAAAATTCCTTTCATAGAAATTAAGAAAAACACTATGTATAAGATGTTCTGTTTGATCTCGCAATTTAGATTTCAGTCTTCAGTACCTTTATGGATTTACGTTCTCTATTCAATATTTTTTAAGATGTTTGAATCTTTTACAATTTCCTTACTTTTCCACCTGTTGTATAATTAAAAAAAAAACATCGTGTTTGGTTCTTAATAAATTGCAAACGTTAGAACAGGAATATTTCTAAATTCCCTCCCCCCCCCCTTTTTTGAAGTAGCGCGAGGTTAAATAAAAATAGAGAGTGTCGGAGCGAACGGGAAGAAATAAAAAAAATTAAGCATAAGTTAGCAGGAGTTTAAGTTCGTTCGTGAATAAAATAGATGAGATCGCGGTTCTAGTATCTGCTTAAAAGATTCCTCTTGAAGCGAGAAGAAAGTTTGAATAAGTATTAGGCGCGCGGGTGGGGAAGTTTGTCGTTAAATTGACAAAAGCGTAAATAAACGAGACGCAAAATGAGTTATTAAATGACACAATCTTCTCTGGATTCACGGTTTAATATATGTTATAACGAGATATGAAACTTATAGTTATCATCTCAAACTGATTCGACGAGCGTTTCCGTTTCTTTTGCATTTCTTTGAGATCACTTTAATTTTATCATTAGTACATCATTCTAGTATTTTTCATTAGTAGTTAAATATAATTGAAAATTTAAAGTGCTTTTATTGTACATATTTGTTCATTACAGACGGGAAATCACTAAATTGAATTCATCTAAATTATTGTTTGAAATTTGTTATTTTATCGTGTTTGATTTTCTTCGTCCAATTTATGACATTTAATTATTAAATTTCGGATTTCTCTGCATTTATGAGGGGTGAGGGGGGTGCAAACATACACATAATTCATCTAAACGTGCAAGTAGCTGATAGAACGTTTATTGCAAGATATAATAGGTAGAATTTCTATTCAGGTTTCACTTCTTTAGTTATGTTCACATAGATAAATGCCAAAATGCTAAGATAAATACTTAAAATACTTAAAAGGTTTATTACGTGAGAATTTCAAACATTTCAAAGATATTACAGAAAAGAATATTCAAATATTACATAAACTCCCTGTATATTTTAATCAGTCGCAAAGTGTTATTTTACATATTTATTACAAAATTATAAACCACAAGATATCACTTCATGTATTTATCCCAAAATTACATTGAGCTAGAAATTCTTCAGTCAAACACTTGGCGAACACTAACAGCAAAAGTGAAAGAGAAAAAGTAAATAAAACAGTATTAACGAAATCGATTTTTATTGAAAGATTACTAAACTCGAAGCAGCCGTGAGACCTCTTCCTTTTTAGGAGGAAGCTGATTTTCAAATCGTCTTCGCATTGTCAACATAGTCAGTAGCTTTCTTCCTCTTTCGACGATGATTTTACACGGTTTTTGCTCGTTCCGTAAAACGGTTGGGAAGTGATTCCAGGTAATTAACTGCAACCATTAATTCCGCAGAAAGAAAGAAGAAAAAAAAAGAAAAAAAGTAAACGCCGACATTGTACCATTGAACAGGAGCATGAAGAGAGAACCGCGGCAAAGTCGATATAGTTCGATTCGATTTACATCCGCGGGCGGCGAACGAACGAAAATGTAAAAATCTCGTAGCCGTGAAACGAAGATTCTGTTCACAAGAAATCGCGAAGAAATCGATATCTAATCAAGCCGTGTGTGAGCAATTGGAAAGTCCCGAGTAACGTGGAATCAATTGAATCTCATAAGCTTTCAGCTATGAGGATCCTCCGCGTTCCTTTTCTATACGTATGTGCAATTTTCTAGTCGATTGAAATTCGTTGTCGTGACGATATTACACGGGGAAACATTGTAAATGGCGATTGATTTCTATGCAAATTCCATATCTTTATGAATAACGTGCGCAACGTATTAATTTGAAATGCTTTGACTTCACCTGTTGAATATTATAGTGCTTGTTGTGCTTAAACTTAGGGAGTTTTACCTGTTAAAACCTATAAAGACCATTCTCATCTTAGGTATTTTACGTATTCGCGTGTATTATATGCGTTCTGTCTGTTTTTGCGTTTTTTAAATTTTCCACAAATACATCTAATAACAATATCATTTTCTTATTTTAAATTTCATTATCGTGTCTTATAAGCTCTAAGCATTAAATATGTTTTTAGCCAATTTTTTAGAAATAAATCAAATTTACATTTCTACATTCTATTACGATAATCTTAAATTATATTAAATTACATTAGGAAAAATCTTAATCCTAGGTTACATAAAAATACATTAGGAAAAATCTTAATCCTAGGTTACATAAAAAAAGAAACAATTGATTCGATAACGCTATTATAAAAATTATAACATTGTTATAAATATGTAGTGTAACAATTTTGCTGTTCGAATATTGCTATATTAATAAATTATGTACTAGAATACTTTAAAAAGTTAAAATACTCAACAAATGAGAACTCTAATATAAAAATTTTCTTACAGAAATACATACTATTTGTGTCAAATCTAATTTAGACACAGGCGTGTGAATATGAAATTACCCGCCATCCGAAGGTTAATTAGTACTTGTATAGAAATCGTGTATGTATGAAATAGTCGAGTAGGAAACGTAGCTGAGAACTTTCTCAAAACTAGGTTTCTCGAGTATAAAGCTAGAGATGGGTGATTTTTTGATCTCGTGCTACGTGTGATTTAAAAGGCAAAGGAATTGTCGAAAACAGTTCTCCACCGGTCCTCTTTCTTGGCCCACTGATTTGTCATCCACTTTCTCCACTTTTTCAACGAATTATTCGTTCAGCGATCATTAGGCTACGCATATTTATACATTCGTGAAAAATTTTAATAATAATGTACAATATCTAGAAATATAATATAAGATAGATATAATATAATATGTATTATAGTATAGATATAATATAACAGATAAAATAAATAAATAAAACATAAATACAAATGTAACATATAATAAATAATAAACGTAAATATATTTATATAAATAAAATGTAAAATCATAAATCAGTCATTGGAAAATTGTTTTATATACTAAATATCATAACGTGTACTATATATCGGATATTTTATACATTTTATAGAGTTTTGCTTCTTCCAATTTTCTAGTATTATTTATTTACACCGATATCTATATTTATTTTATTTTTTCTGTTATCCATTGTTGTTCCATCTATGAAATTTATTACTATTTTATGATTCAAATGATTCAATTCACCATCATTGAGAGATTAAGTAACCAATTCCAAAGAAAAAGGATCGACTTTCAGTTCGAATCGAGGCGAAGACGTCAGGATGAAGAGAAATTGGGATGACATGGAATTTTTGCAATTTCATCGAACTAAGATTCGTAACTCGTTTATTTAGAGACCGAATGTCACTTTTGCTCGCGTAATATCCTGGTGTAAATGTTTTCTCCCGCGTAACTCTGTCGGAACGCTTACATCCGTTTTGGTGATATGTCCTCTCAAGGACCGCTACGTAAGATCGAGTTAAGAGTACTATGAAATTCTTCTCGGTATCTGAGCAAGTCCAGGAATTCTGTAAATATTCTTTAATTAATTCGTTGAATTGTAAACCTTGATCGCATTCTATGCGCGTCACACTGGCAAGAAAAAGAGAAGAAAATCATCGTTCAAGCATGTTCGTTTCTTGCAATTAGACGTTAAGAAATTTTATTCACTGACGTGGATTATAAGTGGAAATGTCGCAGAAATAATTTTCCCATGAACTGGAACAACAATTGAGAATGATAAATAGATTGTGTAGATTTTTATGCATTCACAGAAAATTTGAAAACACGTAATTTCACAGAATACAGGTAAAATGAAAAAGTATATGAAATATGTAAAGTATAGTGCTTTCTATGACATATTTAATATATAATTGAATGTGCATACGTTGTTCATATTTCATTATTCTATGTCAAAGTGTCTTAAAGTGACAGTGTTTCTTATCTGTTATGTAAATGCTGTTTATAAAAGATGATCGAGTTTTCGAATTTTCATTGCAATTATATTTTAATAATTACTTAATTATAATTATTAATTTGAATTATCATTTAAAACCAAACAACTACATTTTAATTATCATTTCTAAATGTCATTCGAAACATCAACTTGATTCGATCTTCTTTCAATCAAATTCAACGTCTTCGATTCGACACCAAGAAAAATAATTCATAATAATTCATTCACTTCGTAGATCTATCGAAAAATAGAAAATCTATTGTCCAAAAAATTCCATTAACTTAAAATACATTAATTTCCCCGTATGATTAGACTCTACTGTACTTACTGCTCGTCATTCCATATTCACACGCGAGACTTTCCTCGTTTTCATTCATCAGAACGAGAGTCTACGATCTCGAGCTACTAATTATTCAATCTCTAATAGCTATTCTAAGCCAGCCAGCTAGTCAGAAAGACATCCGGACGTACGAAGACGAGCACATTGCGTGACAGTGTTACAAGATAGCGTATATATCGATGAAGAAAGTAAGAGCGTTTCACGGGACGGGAAGTGGTGAATTTAGGTGACGCTGTTATACACAGTGTACGAAACCAACTAGGCGAAAGCGGTCTCCAAATAAAAAAATTCTGAACTACTTCGCCTACGACAATGTTTCTTCCCGTGACTTATCCTCAAACACGTTGTCTCATTGTCTCCTCCTCGTACAACGATCAACGGTGATTGAAGGAAAAGTTTCGTCGCACTTTTCCGCCTTTTTCGTTTTCTAGGTTGTCAAGTAACACACATATAACACGAGCGTTTGTACATATATCATCAAACTGATGTACAATTGGATCTCTCTCGTTGGAAACGAGCTCTGATGCTCTCGATGCCAGCTGAAATTCCGGTCGGTGTCTATATAATTGTGTATAAGCGTGAAATTTATCTTGGGCCGTATCACTTTTGCGCCATTGTACGTGGGATTGTATTCAATGGAAAACAGCGTGATTCTGTGATTCAATCAGGTTCCCAGGTTAAGGTCACGTTTACTTTACACTCCTGCGCGAAAGTTTTAGAATACTTTTTTTTTAATTTTCCATATTCACCGTCACGTCTCGGAGATCATGTTTCTCAATCGTTGATATATCAACGGCGAAGAATATATAAATAATAAGAAATATATAATACACGTATATAAAAATGGAATATATAAATATTGTTTAACTTTTCTAGTTTTCAGACGAATACAGTACTTGTCCTAAGAGTTCTGAGCAAAGATTAGTAAGCAGAATGAATAATGGTCTCAATATACATCGCTAGTTCTTCTAAATAAATAAATATGATTCGTCGCAAAGATTGTCAAAAATAATTGATTGATTCATTGGCTTTGCGACGCGTAGTACAATTATTAATAATATATTATGACGATATAATAACATATATAATATAATGTGATATAATAACATATAAGACTTTCGTGCTAGAGTATATATCGTCCAATTAATACCACATGCTCGTGTAAGAAGAGTGATAGAGTTTCTTTTGAGAAATCTAGTTTCCTCTTAATACTCTATACGATTGGATTTTCAATTCTTTATGACTTGAAATTTACTATTATTTATTACATTAAACCAGGTCAGGTCCAAGAAAAAGGGAAAGAAAAAAATATAACAAAGAAACAGAAAACTATATACTCACGTTTAAAAGATTCTGTTTCGCCTGCTTGTTGCTCCACTGTTGTACTTCGTTCACATAAATTACCTAATATTACAGAAATACCAAATGATTTGTTTATAATAATTAACTGTTCCCAGATTTGAATTTGAAGTAAACAATAATATTTTTATCTTATAAATGAGCGAAATTCTGGAAACAGAAAGAGAGCTGATCTTTGTGTTTTCGGCATCATTCTAGAAGAAAAGAGCTTACGCGTCATTTAACTCGATATTGTATGGTGACTTAAGATCGAGAGTGTTAACTCGTGTTAATGAAATACGCTGCTTTTTGATCGAAACTAGCACGCATTGAACTTGTAACTTGTTGTATCGTACATCGAAGGGGAAAAAACTAGGTCGACGCTGACAGAAGCAACAACACACTCTGGATCATCGTTGCACATTTTATTCATCTAGACGAGTCTGTGGTGCACCTCGTACGCAGCAGTTAGTGCATAACTTTCTCCGTGAACTGGAAAGTCTAATATTTCCTTCACACTCCCTCTATATAAATGGGTAAACGTAGGTAAATCCTTTCGATCGAGCAAAACTTTCATCGTCAAAATCGTAATCGTTCGATCGAATAAACTTCGAAATATAACGTGACAAGTAGAAATTCAATTTCGAACAAACGTGACAAGTAGAAATTCAAATGGAAATCAAGATGATTGATTAATTAATATGATGGTGCATATAGTTTCCCACAAAAGTACTCGAACACCTGTATAGTAGAAATTTTTAATGAATTTTTCTTTGTGTATAAACCAGAGTATTCGTACTATTTTTATCTTGCGTGCATAGATTTTATAAAATTAAAAATACAATATCTTTTAAATCAATAGTTCTTCGATATATATAGGTATATCTTTTTGTAAAGAATATTGTGCTGCATAGATTAATAAATCAAAAAATTATTCAATTAAAAAAAAAAACAACGATTGTAGCGTTAAATGTCTTCTAGAAAACTCTGCAATTTTTGTTTGAAACATTTTTAAATAATTTCGAAATTATTTCAACTCGTATTACGAAACTCATCCTATATATTAGAAAGATTCTTAATAATTATTGGACTTAATTATTAACCCTCATTCCTCTCCAAGTTAATTCCTTAGTGTCAAATTGATACAGTAGTAAAAAATTAAAATTAACGAAAAGATAAATGGCCAAATTTGCTGTCTAGTTAATCAACTTTTTTTACTAACTAAGTAAGTAAACTAAATTTCTGTTCAATTTCGAAATTTCAATATAACTCTCAGGTATAAATGTTCAATATCTTATATCGTGAGAGTTAAAAGATCGCGTAGGACTATGTTAATGAGATTGCGTTCTCCGAAAATGACGCGGAAGCATCAACGTTAATGGCGGATTTATAATGTGTCCCATGTGAATCCATGTAAATGATCATATTTAGAAGTACGCTTTTTCCATTACTGACTCAGTTTCCCTCGTGTAAGTAATAAATCGATGTTTACCGCAAACTCGGACGATAGACACGGTTAACGAACTGCAATTACGTTGAAATTGCGTTTTCTGCCGGTTCTCGGCAGGTTCTGTTGCCCCGATTACAAACACGTGAATATTTCGTTATTTCTCCGGACGCATGAATATATAAATCGTCGTGATTTTATAGAAACGAACGACAGCGTTGCTTATTTCAGCGACACAGTTGTAGCTTGGAAAATCGGAATCAATTTCGCTGATTTGCGCGTTTTCATGAAATTACATGCGTGGAATTTTATTGCGTTCGTTACATCATTTACGAAATGTGACTGGCTCATTATTTATGCTGTTTCTGTAAATTTCTCATAAAAGTATTTGAACGTTTGATATAAAAAAATATTTATGAATATCGTGTCTGTTATAAAAATTATTATATTTTCGAATTTTATTGATTCTCTTTCTCTCTCTCTCTCTATATATATATATATATGTGTGTGTGTGTGTGTGTGTGTGTGTGTGTGTGTGTAAAAAAAGTGTCTTCACTTTGTCATCTGCTATATAGCTACAAAAACATGTTAGAATTAAATGAACGACACATGTTGAAAATAGTGGTTTTGAGTTTCAAAATGAGTCCAAGTTCGATTATTGTACGATTTCCTTTTACAAAATTATAACAGTTCCAATATTTCGCGGGCAAATATTACTGTAAATCATTCTATACAATTTACAAAGTACCGGGTTTTTTCTGCACAAAGTTTGCAAATAAGAATCTAATTAATTATCACTGAGCGTTCGTGGGAATTTTTTACATCTGCCAACTTTTATTTTATTCACTTTTGATTGTGTTAATTAACTAACTCTTTGTATCTCCGTATTAAAGAGCTTTCATCTCGTACAAATAAATAAATTAAATTTCTCTGAATGCATGCTAAAATGCCATTGTGATAAGAATAATTAACGTCTAGTTAAAACGAGGTAGGAGAGAAAAAGGAGAGAAGTTGATAAACTTAGGAAATTCGAAGGTGACGTTTGCGGTGACATCACGATAAGAGTGAAATGATGTCACGCAGTCGTCGTTGCAGTAATATTATTTTCAATTTGCATCGACGCGTGCGGAATTAATTGTGACACAATGAATACATAGCTATATAGGATAATTCAGGCAACTGTAGCAAGCCATATCTTCCTTTCTCGGTTGAAGTTCAAAAAAGAATATTCAAGAGAAAAGATTTAAATGTTCAAAGTGCATCTTGCCACAGTGTATATGCATTTTCATTTTTTAAATTTATTTCTATATCTTGTAATCACAAATTACAATTATAATTATGTATTCTATATTATATTAAAATATAATTATAATAAAATATATAATATTGTATTATTTCAGCATATTATATATGTTTTATATATTTCATATTTTTCCAAACATTTTCATATGAAAACGCGTTCACCAGAATCTATGCGATATATTAACCGATATTTATGAATATTGAGTATTATCTACATACATTTATCATCCTAATTAGCGAAGTTTCTAATTCATTATGAAAGCACGCTACTTTATCGAGTTACACTTGCGTCTCGTTATACAGTAGATCAGAAAAGTATTGGTACATTCTCTTTTTATTTGAAATGCCTTTACGTACTAAAGTAATATATTAACATTAACTATTCATCAAAAAATAGTGCACAGTGCTACGTATCTTATAACAAAATAGAATGTTCTAGAGCTTGTTCGTTATATCATTCTTGTATGTATTTAGAAATACATCAAATAAGAAGATCCAAATATATATATATATATATTATTATTATTATTATTATTTGTTAATACTTATATAATAATAATATACTATTATTAAACTATAGATACGTATATTAAATTTGATTTATTATTTTTAAATTTCATACATTGCACATACGTGCAAATTTGTAAATTGTATTTCTCGTTTTGATTTAATGAGGAACAGCATTATAACGTTAGCCATACAATTATCGTTATATATAGACTTATAATAAAAATTTACGAGTTTGCAATTTCTACGAAATAAAAGTTTATTTCCAATGAATGAATATAATCAATTCAGTTTATTAAATATGACATGTACAAAGATATTTCGAGGAAATATATGAATACATCAATACTTTTCAACTGTACTTTGTTAGTTAATCTTTCGCCGGAGAAAGAAAAGAACAATACAATATCAGTACTTCGCGACAACTGGCTATTCAACGAAACAATTATACACTCGGAATCTCTTTCACTCGGTCACGTTGAACGGTTATCTCAACGCGTCAAAAGATCCAAGTCTCTTTCTTTATATTCTCTCAGCTCGCTTTCGAGATTAAAAACGAACAAAAAAAAAAAAAGAAAAGAAGAAGAAGAGAGGGAGAAGAAGATAATGGAGAAGGAGCTCCTCTCCGTTCCTCGACCCAGAAATTTCAAGAAAATTAAAATGTGGTAATCGCGATCCTATTCCGCCTGTAACGCGCGAGTGTCTGTAAAAACGCGCGGTTGGTTCTTACGTGTAAACGAGACTTTACTTTCTCAAGCACGCGACCGCCGTCACTCCTCTCCTTTATATACGTCGGTATACTACGTCTCTTACTTTCTCCTCTGGGTCGGCTGAAAAGTAGGTCTCAAATAGGATTAAGCGATCGTTTAGGAACCTTGCTACTTAATCTGTCTTTTTCTCCGATCTTTCCACGTTTCTAATCTGTCTGTGAATCGTTAATTCACGCTGGTTTCCAAAATTTTCCGCGCCAAGTCGCGAATAACACTTGCAACGTTTAATTTTCGATATTTAAATGTGGCGTTTTGTAGCTGGATCAGGTATTAAACTAAACGTGAAAATTAATAATTTTAATAACATGTATATCTATTTTAACGAATATTATTTTTGATATAAGATTTGATTTGTACTCTCTTATTCCTTTACCAGAGATATGATTCATTTCGTCATTTTTGAAATGTATTTGTTTATTTTAAATCATCGTTAAAAAAAAACTTCTTCAGAGAAAGATATTATACAATATATAATTTCGCAAATAAATTTATTTTAAATGAATACATCTATTTTGTATATTTATATACTATTCATTTATCTGTAAAATATGTTGAATAATATCTTTCTTCGTAGAAGTTTTTTCATATATTTATTTTTTATACAAAAATATATGATATTTTATCATATGTTACATATATTTATATATGTCATTTATTTATTTTCATATGTCTCTCTTCGAAGACGAAATTTTCGAAAGATTCGTCAAACAATGATTGGTAATTCATTACGAATCGAAGACAGTGGCTAAACTTTGGAAATAGTTGCGCAATCGATATCTGCGGGTGAAATTTGTAAAAGTTAAATATAATGGCACGCTCAGCGGCACAGTTCCACGGTTAAAGAGAAACTGAACTCGGTAAATACCTCGCGTTGAAAATTTATAGTAAAACTGCGAAGCACAAAGTTTACGGGTGAAAGCTATCTGATAAAGTGTGAACTGCTAGGTAAACGATTTAATATCGTCCGATGATTAGAAATAATTAACGAACAAATATCTAACGAGTTCTCAAACAAGTTCTTTATCGGAAAAGTTATCGCTCGAGCAATTAATAGTATCTATAAACTATCGTTGCAGTTTCAATTAATTTATATTAGGCAACACAAGAAAGTTCTGTCACTTTTTTAATTTCTCTTCCTTTGCGTACAATAGAAGAAAAATTAAGATAGATAGTAGAATAGAAAGATATTATAGTTATTCTTATCATACAGAAATTGCATAATATTTATAATAATGTATTTATTTATTCGTTGACCTTATCTTCTGATAGGTAATTATGAAAATTCTGTAATTTTTTTTCTTTTTTTATGAAAGAAGAAAAAATTACGAAAAGTCGTTCGTTAACTTTATACTTGCAAATGGTTGTTTTTGATAAAAAAAAATTACGTTCTTTTTAATATTTCTGTATCATTAGTTAATGTCATGAAAAAAGCGACAGAACTTTAGTTACCTGATTGGATACTTGCCAGTCTTCCATGAAGTTGTAGAAATTCGCAATGTGAACTTCAACGTCTATAGCTTCCTTGAAAGTAATATTAATTAAATCTCGACTCTTCAGATTATGATGATTGCAATTAAACTCTTTAATGGCAATGTAGCTCGCATTAGTGTTCACGATAAGTTCCAAGTTTTGTAAGAAATTCATCGAAATTTAACGATCACTTTTAAAACAAAAAATTTTGCTTCATAACAGAGTAATTGACAAAACGACGATCATACAGAAGCTTCAAACTTTAAGCTTTAAATCGAAATAAGAATTTCATCTAGGTATATACCTAATATTTGTTCGATCATTATCAGTATCTTTTCTTTCCTAATTTGCCAATGTTATTTTATTATTCATCTAAACATCCTTTATAGTTTAGTCCCCATAGTTTCCCTCAATCGAGATCTTACCTTTGTAGAAGAGACGTGAAGAGACGTGAAGAGACGTCTTTTCAGAATCAAAACTGCGATGCTCCAAGGCACACGAACGATAACCTCGTTGCGTCGAGTATACTCGTCGGTCTGTCGTGCATATTATCTACTTTCTAATCGATACTAGGCCTTTGTCTCCCATGAAGAGTAACTCCAGTAGACCAAGTCCATTCTATCACTTGGATTCGTTCGATCACCCTGTTGAACGAGTTTCTCAACCAAACAGAACTGCATCTTTTCTGTTCGGCGACATCGACAATTTTCTCTAAGCTGTATCCTCACATCAGCTGAAGCAACAATAAGGAATTTTTCGTTCCCGATGTTTCATGTTTCTAATTATTGTTGTTGTTGTTATTATTATTATTATTATTATTATTATTATTATTATTATTATTATTATTATTATTATTATTATTATTATTATTATTATTATTATTATGTTATTAATGATTCAATATTTTTCCAAAGTTGTTTGTGTGTTTATTGCTAGCAATAAACATTGCTGCTTATCTTCCACTGATTAAGTAAGGATTGAAGAAAAATTGAAAAATATAAAAGAACTTTCAGTCAGTTTGAAAATGAATTTTTGCTGATTGAATTCACTTATTTGAACCTGAATTCATTATATAAACGAAAAATCGGAATTTTTACTGTTCCGAAGTTAGAAACAAGTACGCTTGCAGAGTTTGGCAAAAATTTGATCGATTAACTGTTGAAATACTTTTTGTATTTTATACAAGTTTCGTTCAAACTTTTATACGAGCCTTCGTCTTAACAAGACGAGTATTGGATAATAGAATCTACATATCTATCGATCTGTGAAATAAATGTTTTTGTTATTGGTTGGTATTAAAAAATTGATTTGACGGTGAATTGATGATTAATTATTTTTAATCACCGATTGACAATTAATTCAACGTCAACCGATTTTTCGACCGATTAATCGATTAAATCAGTCGCCAATTCTTCGACTGTCAATTGATCGATCGAGCAAACTAAAAATTTTACTCCCCCGTATTTATTTCTTCGATTTCACTTTACATTGCTTCGGTGTTGACAGAATTTTCCTGAGTTTGTTGAAAAATTGGCACGTGCGACGACAAGAAGTTGCACGTAAGTTCCCTCAATGAGGACAGAGTTTTATGCATCTTACTTTCGTTGCTTTCCAACTGGCTCTCTTCGTTCTCATCGGCGAAAGTGAATGGAACGCGTCGATGTTTCTAATTGGCACTTCGGTATTCGACGCTCGAACACCGATACCGCTCGTAATCGCCGATACCGCGATACTAACACGCCGACGTACTTTTTGAAATTCCATCTTCCCGTGGGTGGATGACGCTAAGAAGAGTTTGATGAGACGGGATCCGAGAGGATTCAACATAAAGTCTAGGAAAATGACACTGGTATTGATAGAACAATTCCGTCCAATATCTTGGGATCTAGAAATCTCTTAACAATGGAATTATATAAAATCTCTCGGGTGTGTTTTCTGATTTTAGATCTTTCCTTTATTTTCAATGGAATTGGACGAAAATTAATGTTTTCTCACTGTGGGATCGAAAACAGGCTTGGGTATTAGTCGAATGAAATATTTGAGGAACGATTACCGAAACGACGCAGCATTTCATTTGATTTGAAATAATATCGCTTCAGCTTGTTTGACGTAATTTTTGTGGAATAAATACGAAATACGATCAAATGTAAAGTACAATTTTAGTACAATTAAGTATAAATGAAAAATAATTGAGATAATCGAATATATTTAGAAATGATTAAAACAATTGCTTATTTGTAATAATGCGTAGTATATAATTGTTTATTTACTATTATTTAAAATAATTGTTCACACTTAAAGGCAATTGAAATCATCTTTTAAATTATACTCTGTACTCGTTTCTACAATAGTTTCGTTGAGATTATTATCTCATTTCGGCAAATTAACTTAAATTGAAAGAATATTATTTGCAAATGATTATTCATCCGATTTGGACGGAGGACGGAACTATAAAAATGCAAAATTAGAAAATTGTACGAGAAATTGAAACGCGTAAAAACCCAATTAATTACAACAATTTTACACGTAGCGCGAATCAAATTATAAACATCTTAAAGATTAACAATCCTCTGCGTTTAGATAGAGAAGCCAAATTTATCACAAATTTATCACTATGAAATCTAAATCTCGGTTGAAAAAAAAAGTTGACAAAAAAAAAATATATATATATATCCGTAAAAGCAGAGCGTAAACGATCGTGTTTCGCAGTTGCCGCAAGTAATAGTTTAATTATCGCGGATGAACCGTATTGATCTACAGGAAATCGCCGGTACACGGCCACTTGACCGAGAAATAAAACTGTTACTGTTATCTCCGGTACAACCGCTTTCGACCACCTACTCGCGTTATTCGGAGAGAAAAGAAGAAACAAGTAAAACAATCGAATCTAAATTCGCCGTTTAGGTTACAATGGGGAACTTGTTGCGCTCTTCACTAGCTAATACTAAAAGGTGGAATCGTACTATAAAAAAGGGAACAAAATGGGGAAACTCGATTGAAACTCGATATTAATAGAAGCGCAAAGAAGGATTAAGAGGAGAAACAGGAAAAGTGTTTTAAAGTGAATCTTGCCCGCTGAAATACAGGGGATGACGTTAAACGATGAGTAAAGTAATGTTAAATAAAAGGGCAGAGATGTGACACAAAGGGCTCGTGGGACGCGAAGCGTTAATAAAGGAGAAAGGAACCCCTTCGAGGAATTTCCCGGCGGGCTGACCTAATACCCGGGGGCCGTCTTTACTGCTGCCAAGTCGCACGAACTTTTGCAAAAATAATTAAGAAGCGTTAAACCGCGCGAGAAAGAAATGTTTATCCTCGAATGTCGATCCTAATTATCCTGGCCTCGAAGATAATTTAAGAGCTGGATAAGTTGCGACAACGGAAGGGAGAAACTGGCATGGAAGAATTTACGGTATGAAAAATTGAAAACACACATACATGTATACATATATATTCTGCTGAAAAATTTGGAGCATGATTTCCTTAATCCTTTGGAATTAATCAATAAGTTACACACGCTACAGAAGCCTAAATCAAAAATCTTAGAACACGTTTTGTTCTTAGTGTTCGGTATTTGTTTTGTAAGATCAAATTTGTAAATTTTATGTGTATTTTATGAGTACTTTATGGAGTACTTGTTCTAAGACTTTTGAGCGGAAGTATATATGTCTTTAATAAATATTTAAAAAGTGTGAAATTTCAATGGTGTATCGCAACGTTAACACAAAAAATTTCTTTGAGAAGTTATATTTGGACTACATAATTGGTAGAATTCAGATTCATGAACGATACGTTGATATCTTAAATAGCATGCCCATTTTGAATAGTACATCTTGGTAGATTTTATTAAATATACAAGTGTTATTCCAGATTTTATTCCGTAATTTTCTAAGTATTTCCCCAAAATCCTTTCCCGGAATTTGTTAAAATCAACATCGATACTTTTATTATATTCTAAAACGAAAGGAGTACAACAAGATTAAGTCATCCAGTCGGAAATTAAAGTTGTGAAATAAATATAAACGTAAATAGTTTAAATTTAAAAACTGGACTTGAGAAACGAGACTAATAATTACAGTATTCATATTTTATTATTTCCTTTCATCACGTGTATTTCATATATCATGTTGCATTTTATTTTATTACATTATTATTCTATTTCATTTGTCTTATTTCGTAGTGTTATTTCTCGGAAAATTGCACGCGAAGATTAGTCTCCAATTAGTCCGAAAAGAAAATGATGCTCCAATCTTCCGACTGCACTTGTAAAAAATCCACAAATATTACGCAAGCGGAATAACGAAGCAAAAACTGAAAACAGGGCGATAGTTAACTCCCACGTGTTTCGCAATATCGCCATTTAAATAGAACGGGTGAAAAATCAAAGAACGATCGTCACAGAATTAACAGAGTGAATTAAAAGGGTGGTGGTGTCGGTTAACAGAGAAAGAACGCAGAGAAAGAAAGAAAAAAAAAACAGAAAAAAAGAAACACACACACCAGGCTCTACGATGCGTAAACCGAAGCTGATATATGTATTTCGTATTTTTTTTTGCGCCTATCGACACTCGTTCGAATCGATTGAAAAACAACAAATCATCGCTAAGGACTTTTTGAAAAAATTGAAACCCACTCGTTCCCTCTGACGCGTTTCTCCTCTCTGTTCGTTTCGTTTGCGTAAAAGAGCCAACGAGTCGTCGCAGATGTCTGCAAAGGAACAGAAAACGGGCTAAAGTCGTTGCTTGTTCTTTCGAGAGAAAGAAAAAAAAAATTGTCGCGCTTTGAAACGAGAATTATCTCTTTGTACGTAACAATTTACAATTTCGCGACAAAGGGGGTAACTTCCTCTTCGCGAAAGGAAATTCTCTGACGATTCCCGTTTGCAGAGACGAAGAGGGAAGCACCTGCGAACTCTTCGGACTTCGAACAATGTGACAACTTTGAATATCTCGATTTTATCAACTGCAAAGTACCGTGAATTTATGTGGAAATTTTATGTGAAAGCTCCGCTTAAAATAAACAACCGCGTTGAAATAATTATTTTCAACGGTACAAAGAGCTAACTATGTTTCGATTCGCGGTATGATCTGTTTGAGAGCCTGCTCTTTGGTATTAGACGTTAGCCGAAACTTTATAACGAGTATCGTTAATAATTTCAGTGTGAATTCGTTGAAAATTTTAAGCTCTGGATTAGTTTCTGTTCCGACGAAATTTATATAAATTTACGAGCGTTAACGAGCAAAGAATATCACTCATTGGTGATTTCAATGCTGGGATATTACGTGCTGATAATTAGAATGTTTCTATTTTTGTCACTTTTTAACCCTCATTCGCTCCTTCTTTTTCTAGCGTGCAACGTATATTTTCTATATTTTTGATTAAACAAAATGTTTAATCCTCGAACGACATATCATTGTTACGTGACTCCACCATGTTTGAAGATGACAAATCTTCGGTTAACGTGCATTCCAGAAGTTATTTCTTGACACGCTTCTTTCTTAATTTTACAGTTATTATTTAACATTAAACTTTTGTCATCTTTTTTCTCAAAGAAAGCGCATTATACGTTGTAGACTTTCTCTTGTTACGTTCATACATTTTTCCCTCCATCTACGTAAATATTGCTATGAAATATTGAAATACTTGCTGCTATTCAAAAAATTGAAACAGCCTTGCGATTCGCTTTTTAATTTTCTTATTGCTTTGTTACTTCGTGTAAAATATCAATATATGAAATGATATATGTCATTTATATTTATTAATTTATAGGACCGAGGTTTGAAAATTCGAAATCAGTTCTAGACAATTCGCTCTTTCTTTCAACTCGAGATCGCGATTTCCGACCACGTGACCTGATGTTATAAAACAAGGTTTAAAGTTTAAAATTCTGAAACGTTAATGTCAAATTGATGACACAGTATTTTACTTTGTTATCAAAAATGTCCGATATATGTTGCACGTTAGAAAAAGAGTAGACGTGTAGTACACAGATAATAGACATGCTATAAAGTAAATATGACTTTTTGATTGACTATTAAATTGACGCAAAGGACAGATGAGAGTTGACATTTAATACTAATTACATTTGCACAAGTTATACGTTGCAAAGGTTTCGTTCGTTCCTTCTATATATAGAATTGTTCACAAAGAGAATTCTTACCGACGAAATAATCCTAAGGTAGAAGATCGAGATCGTTCCGGTTGCTGACGTCGTTCTCTCGATCGAGATCAATTTGATCCATGAAGTTGAGCACGGCGCTGAATCGATTCACCGACGAAACTGTCCGATAATCCGGTGGCGAGCGTTTTCCGTATCTACCACCCCAAAAGAATCGATCTATTCTCGGTACCTGCACTTCCACCAATTTCGGCAACGATTTGCTCGTTTTCTGCGAATTATCGTTGCGACCGTACCTGCCTCCCGATACGTAGAAAGCATCTGAAACTGAGATATTAAACTCAGACAGGATTTATTAATTGCAATTTAATTCGTCTTTTAATGATAATCATTATCGACAAGAATACGTACTGAATTTCGTACGAATGCACAAAAGTAATAATGAAACTTAGTAAATATTCTTGTAGATTAATTTAGATTAGATAATAGTAGATTAATTATTTATGTTCCAATTGTTAAATAAATTACTTGACATGAAATGTAAAGAAACGATACAAGAAAAGTAGATAAATTAACATGGCAGTTATTAATAATTAAACTGCAGAAGAAAGAAAATGCAAAATTAGAGAAAATTAAAGAATGCGCGTAATATAAAAAAAAAAATGTATCGATACATCATAAACAATTTACCAAGATTCTATTCTCAAAATGAATTTACATGAAAATCAGCAATCTATTTTTAACTAAAGTAACAACTTTTAAACGATCTACATTTAAAAACAGGTTATTTTATTGATTGTTAGTAGATTGTGGATTTTTGTATAGATTCGTATTTTTGAAAATATAAATAAAAAAAATAAAACTTTGGCAAAAAAAATTGTTTGTACACCCCAAATATTATTTTTGAGTATTATATTATGTATTATATTATACGCATTTTGTACAAGTTTGTATTTCAAAATTTCCTATGAATATATAATATAATTATTAGTGGTTAAATAGTAGAAATATTTGGAAATTTCTTTAAAATCTATCTAGTCAACGACATATTATTTTGATCTGTTATGCTTTGCAAATGGAATACGTAATTTCATTTCATTCGGTGAGAAGTCTCTGTTATTTTATCAAACAAATCTAATATATTGTGTTAATTAAATTGTGTGTATTTATATTGTTGAAATTCGTAATGTAATACAAATTCTAATAATTTCAAATGTCACGAACTCAAGCGAAATTATTAGATCTCTTAGATTTTTGAGGATAATTTTAATTATATAAATTTATATAAATTACTAACGAGTGTAGTGCCTTCTTGCACTGTTAGCATTACATGTTAACGAAGATCATAATCAACTACCTAAATGACCTGATAATGGCCATAAATTGCAAATTTGAAACAAAACAATTTCAGCTGACTCAACTACCTCTGTCTCATAATCGTGTACAATTACATATTTATAACTAGACATTTTTGCAAATAAGTAACATTAATGTAATAAATTACAAGTTACAAATTACAAATTACAGTTTTCGAAATCTCAGCCGGAAGTAACGAATCGTCGTTATCCAAGTTAGACAAACGTTTCAACGCTTCGTAAAGTTTCCAGTATATATTACAATTTCCACCAGGCGATAAACGATTCTTCGTTTCTTGTGTCGCAATAGAACGTCAATAGTTAATTGCTTCGTTGAATCGAATTTCACAAGAGCGTTCTTGCGAAAATAGTTATCATTGATTGTTGAGTATATACGCGTATTTTCTTTGACCGGTTGTTACAAAAAGGATAAATGTAAAAGTAGCAACGAAGCAGAAGATGAAATGAGAACAGTGAAGAAGCTATGAAAAGGAGATATATTCGAGAAAAGATTTCCATATTTCCATAATTGGAAGTACGAAAAGAAACAGAAGGAATCGAAGCGCGGTAATTAATTACGCCCTCGTTCAATGGTCTTAGGGCAAGTATGCTACATTTACTTGTTTCGAAATTAGAAAAATTAAATAATACTTCGTGCGGTGAAGAACCTGAGATATGCTAATATATTGGCAATTGGATTGTAAATTGATAAGATAAATGTGATTGTGCGATTAATTATATGCAGAGTATTGTACTGAAAATAATACTATACTATAATATTTATAATATTGTGTATTATAATTTACTATTATAGTAGTAAATTAGTACTGTAATATTATAGTATCGTAACAATATGCATTATAAAATATACGTGCAATTGGAAAATTTTAGTATCCATGGAATGAAATAACATACAATATTGTGTTCTTTATTACTGAAACATGAAATAATATAAATTTACGATTCAATATTAATATTAATATATATCTGTTAATGACATATTGTGTTCTTTATTATGAAACAATGCACAATATATTGTAGTTAGTCATAATTGTTGCATCGGTGTCAAATGAGAATTAATTCAATACAAGTACTATACTTTCCTATTTGATATCAATTAAAGATGCATATATCAGTATTAAAAACTGATAAAAATGTTAGTAGATCAAATTCATCAACAGTTCTGATTAAAAGCCACAATATTAAAATGTTAAAAATTAAAGAGTGCCTGTCTTAAGAGTGCCTAAGCAGGGGCACACATCGACTGCAACGAAACGAAAGGGTTGTATCTAAACGGAAAAAATTCTATTCGCGCGATTCGACGAATAGATCCGGTTCAGAAAGCGGAAGGATCGAATAATTAGAAACCGGAAACTGCTCTAATTCGAGCAACTGTTCGACCGCAAAACGTCCGCGACTCTTTTGATTAGAGCATTGCACACGGAATGCGTGGCAGAAACTGAAAATACGACTGAGAAATTAAAAGTAAGCCTCAACGAACGAAGAGGAAATAATACACACACACGTGCACGTGATGCCGAAAAGAAACTCGAACGGGTGTGCTATGAAAAAGTTAATCAATGGATTAATTAATGGATTTTAATTACTAGAGAATAAGTTTTAATTAAAATTTCTAACGATGATCAATTCTTGTAGAATCAATTCCGGCGATTGTTTCAAACGTACGAACTATAACGGATGGTTAATGTCTCCCAAGAAACGAGAATGGGTCTGTGGTTTATGTTAATTATGCTTTTTTTTTTTAATTTTATTGCTCACCTGCGCGTGGTTCCTGCCTTTTACCGTATCGGCCCTGTATGTAAAATTTCTGCTGAGATGCGACCAGAGTTAAAACGGCACACGCAACCCACAAACATATCACGATCTCTATGCTACTAAAGCACGGTACCAATTGCGTCTTCCTGCACCGTGAAAGCATTTTCTTTTTCCTGCAAGAAGGGAAATACACCCGAATATATTTCACCGTTACTCTGATTGTTCTTGGTCTCCTTATTTATTTATTCGAGTGTAAAATAGCCTACAATTATTTAAAAATAGAGAATACTGAAATATGTTGTATATTATAATAAACTACGTTGCTACTATTCTTTACGTGTATATTGATATATAAGATCGTGAAATATTTTTTTTTTTATCATAAATGCACAATTAATTTGCTAAAATGTGAAAGTAAATCATTGGAAATTATTTTCATGCAATGTATATTATCTTTCTGATATCTTGAAATAGTTTTTACTGTAGATGTATAATTAATTTTTCGAATCTAACCTGACGGGAGAATGTTTGTCCAGTGACTGTACTAATTAACTCGTACATTTTTTTTAAATAAAATAAAACATTGAAATACTTTCATGTAACAATTAATTTAGCAATGTCAATATCAATAAATGGAAAATAAATTACCATATAACAATATTTTTATAGAATATAACGTATAATAAAAATTTCTCTAAATATTACTTTACAAATGTAATATGTATCATTGAGACACTCTCATATTACATATTCTAAAAATCATGAAACACTTTTATCGTACAAAATCGATTAATTTTGTCAAATATTATTATTAAATTCTTAATAATTACCTTCTTAATAATTGTATCGATATCAATATACTTTCCTTATACGTGTCTGCTCGTAAATCCTCAAACAAAATTTTACAATATTCGCAACAAAGAATATTACTCTCTTCCTCTCACGACCGAACTATTTTCTCGTCATCAATACTTAGAACGAACTTCACAAAAAAAAAACGAAAACGAAGAGGATTCAAACTATCTATGCGGATGCTGAGGGAATTCTTTCGTTCGACGATGAGACGCACGCGTTACGCTTGGAAACGGAAGTTGAGGAACACGAGACGCGAGAGGTACGACCGCAGCGGATCGGATGAAAAAAAGATGATTCTACGTTTCCAGACACGTTCCAGAGAGAAAAAAGTCTTGAAACGCGGATGAAGCAACACGTAAAAGCAACTGCGATGTACCATGATCCGTGAAACGCTTTATATAGTCGCTCCCAACCACCCACGAAGTGTTCTGGCACCCCTAACGGCGACCAATAGCGCAACAGCACAACGTGCCCTCTCCTCACTGAATCCTCGATGATTTTCCTTCTGTTTCACCTTTTGCTATCAGTCGTGAATTGAAAAATGGCAATATACCCTGAACGCAGCAGACACTTCTGTATAGATTGAAAATTTCTTAACGAAAATGTCAAACTCCTGTCGCTTAAAAATTTTTTAATATTTAAACTGTTGTAATTTCGTGGAAAGAAATCATGCAACGATCAACCGGAGCTCATTTTACAGCACGAAACCTTTATTTTTACAGCTATAGTTCGATAATGCAATCAAAAAAAATCGTGTGAAAGAAAGCGAACCTTAAGCCTGCTGTTGCGTTCTTTGAATCGTTTCCCGCCCAATCGTATTTTTCTTTCGTTAATAAATCATAATTTCTTGAATTTCTTGAATTGAAAGGAAAAATAGTAATTTCTTTTACTGAAAATTCTTATTCGTTGAAAGCGTGATCTAGACACGAAAATTTCGAGAACTGCGACTGTCTTTTAGAATCGTCAAATTCTAACAAATCTTAACAATATTTTAAAAACTCCTTGAATTCGATATAAAAAGCAGAGAAAGGTAAACGAAGTTGAACATTTCTAAATTTGTTCGTTAAAGGACTATTGAATAATATTCCGTTTCTTTCATATTTATTTTGCTTCATTGGAGTATAAGAAGCAACTTTCAAATGTTCCTTAGTGTAGAACCAAGAAGCTCGAAGGAATTTAGCTTTCATTTTGTTGGTAGAAACTTTAACATAAAACTGTAGAATGTTTCATCATTTTTCTCCAAGGAACTTTCATTTATTCTTGGTGGAAGAGAAAAACTCATTTTTTCTTAATATCTGAACGGATAATCATACGCGACGGGAATAACTACACTATCCAAATCCCTGTTGGAAACTATCTAGCTATCTGAACAACCCACGAAATAGAAAACTCACTGTTTCCCGATGTTTAGTTGAATTCTTTAAACAGTTCAGTGATTACTGCAATATGCATAACCCGTGTTTATTCACGAAAAACAGTATCTTCCGAACTAATGTTCGGAATGTCTCACTTATTTCCTTTAAATAACGAAGAAATATTCTTTTTAATGGCGACTGATTATCACAGTCAAAAGTTAAATGAAAATTTAATAGAAATTTTAATAAATTTTCAAATAAAATTGAATTAGAAACCAAACTAATCGATTCATCTTCTCTTTTTAACAGACGCATAATTTGTATTTGAATTCGCCGAGGATTTTTTTAAATTAGCGTACAAAGACAACACGAATATTTGCAAATTTCAAGATAAATTTAAACGAAGAATGTTTATAATGTTCTTCTGTGTTCTTCTTCGAGTTTTAAATTATGAAATTAGGTAATCTTTAAATTATGACATTTGAATGACTCAATTCTAATTCTATGTTAATCCTTGGAAGTTGTGATCAGAGGGAATTAGAATAATATTATTGATTACAGTACACAACCGAAATTTTTACTTCAATACATTTCTCCCAAAAATTAACTCTCGAATAGTGTAGTCGTTGAATTATAGATAATTGTAGTAATTAAAGTACATTTTTTCTTAAAATTTGTGCTACTTAAATTTATTTTATAGTTTATATTTTATATTTACAATTAATAATACTACTTTTTATTTAATTTTAAATTACTAAAATTTTTAATGTTATTTGATAGATATTAGTAGTAAAGTTCAATAAAATTAAAAACTGTAATACCAATTTGATTTTAAATTCTCATGTTCTGCAATTAGATCCACATTAAATGAAGTAAAATCTATTTAATTTAAATCTGCGAAATTTCATTTACGCTAACACGAATGAAATATCACTTCATATCTTTTGACCAAAAAATGGCAAAAACTTCGCCTCCATTTAATGTAAATCCGATACCAAGGATTAAATATACCTATGCCCCTCTTTACACAGTATTTCTTTACACAATTAACTTTTAACAACATGTTTCATTTACTTTTACGCAGATTCTTTTACAACACGTTCCACTTATTTTTGTACACGGCTTGCAAAATATATGAAAATGTAAAAGAATAAGATTTATATGCTTATGATTAATTATAGGCATGTGGAAAGTAATTAGTGCAGCTATCTCAGATCCAGATTTCTTTATAAGACAAAGAACTGTATATGCAAATATTGAGTTATATTTCTTTTTTCCGTAAATGTTAATGAGATATCTTACATAAATAAGTATTTCTAATTTACACAATAGCAAAGGTCAAGTTTTTGTGTAGCCTTTTTTACACTTCTTTTCTTAAACATACTATATTCACCGTATAAGACATTTACAGATGTATATTATAATTATATTTATAATTCCTATATAATTATATTTATGATTGTAATATAATATATAATACATAATAAATAATACAATTAAATACAGAATATAAAATATATTTATAATTATAATAATTATTAATTATTAATTCCAACAGTAGAATTACAATATCTTAATTCAGGAAACCATCATCAAAAGAAACAGCAGTAATGCTCAAATTGTTTTATCTCACCACAAAATTTCTTTCTTGTAATCTCAAAAACGTGCAATTCCATTTTTTACTTATAAGTAAATGACACGGATTTTTGTTCATCTATGATAATTTAAAATGTAAAATACGTTTAATTATAACGTACCATGTGAATTTATACATATAATAAAAAGAAATTCTCATTTCACTAAACAAAGCATACATACTTTTCAGATGCATACATCCGCAGAAACTGCTTATTATAAAAAGTGTTAGGAGCTAATTAAATTTCTTTTATCTCTTCTTTCTTCCTATTGTTGCAAAGAACACGCTTGCTTCTACTGGATTCTCCAGATCGATTAAGAAAGTTTAAAACAATTACGTAATATAATATAATACAACAAATAAATATATTATATATATAATAATTATATTATATATTATACAAAGTATAATTATATAATTATAAAATTATTATTATTATTATAAAAAGTATAATTAGAACAGACTGTATCTTTCAAACATTATGAACCAAAATTAAATAATATTCGAAGTATAATCTAAAAATAATTTCATGCATTTTCATGCATCTGAAAAATGCAATTACATCTTCTTTTAAATGGATATCTCTGTAGGTCTATAGTCAGTGTAATCTTTTAATCTCTACAAAAAAATTTTAACTTTTCACACTTTTGATCCTAAACCTGTTGATTTACAAATTACCACTAGACTGCAGATTTTTGTGCACTTGTGAAAAATTCAAAGATACAAACAATGAACAGAATATATATATATATATAATGAATGAAACCAATCTCAACGTTGTTTCTCTTTCTGCAATTACTTTCATGAAAATATAAATTTGCATAAAATCGACAGTCAAACGTTTACTAAATTTACTTAAGTGTATTTGAAGACGTCACGCATGGAATATAATAAATATGTATCCAGTAGATGTTTTATATATATATATATATATATATATATTATTATAAATTATATATATATATATATATATGAACATAACAATTCTAAAAACTGCTTATTGTAGGAGGTGTTAGTGTAGGTGTTAATTAAGTCTTTTCATCTCTTTTCTTTTCTCGTCTTTAACAAAAGTTGCCAAGCGTACGATTACATCAATTGGATTTTCCAGGTTGTCCAGAGTCCCGATCGAGGATCTGCCGAGTGTGGTGCTCGTAAAACGGCCACCACATAAAACGAATGACGAAAGGAAATGTACTTCTATATACGCGTGCTCTTTATTCGCTGGCCGTCGTCAACGTGATCTTGATGGCCCGGAAACCAACTGCTCGATGGACATTCTTGGTTTTAAAGAACGTGTAAGGTGATCGTTTACAATCGGAACGAGATGCATCGATAGTCGATCGATTTCTAGAAGACCGAAACCATCAGTGAACCTACGTTCTTTGTAACATTTCCACGGCTATTCTTCGAATGAAGAAAGTTATTTTTATCTTTCGAAAACGTGAATATAATTCCAAGATTAATATAGTTGTACGTAAATGTATGCAATTCTACGTTAGGAAAGAAATGTAATTTTATATAATAAAATTTTGTTGAAATAAATACACAAAAATATATTACTTACTTCATTCGACATTATATCATGAAATAATGTCCCATTAATTTATTTGAACAGGCAAGTGATTTCTACTCTTGTTTCAGATAAAATAATTTTTAATTTCAATTAATATCTGTCGGAACAAGTTATTATTTGTAAGAAATTGTTTTGTAGAAACAAATACAAAATATGATTAAAAAATTATTCAATCAAAAGTATAAAATTATATGAAAATACTTCATTGTATTTTGTACTTGTTTCTCTGATTTTGATTCCCTTACATAAAATTTATCTTTATCTTTGGTTGAAGTTATTTGTCATGTTATTTCAATGAATAATCTCAAGTAATAAATAATTCATTTAATTTAGATATAAAAGATACAATATATACAAATATTATTAAGTTATTTTTGTTAATGTATATTCATTTTATAATCGTACAATCATTATTATCCTTCTACGCTCAAAATAATCTCGCTGCTCGAGGGTGATTCTGTAATCTACGTATAGATATATAAATATATTAAAAATTCGTGATCGTGTTACTGCTAGCGAAAGAGAAAACTATCCTTTCGTATTACTCCGCCAGCGTTAAGGCAGAATTAACGAAAAGCCAGCTTGACGAATTAGAAAATCTCCACGACGAGACAGTCTTCCTTCGGTTTCTACCTTGATTAACACTCTACTACCAAAATTATTCTGGACGCAGTAGCCAGATTTCTATTCTCGGCAAATTGTATCTCCATGATAAAAATTCTAGTAGAAATTCGAAGACAGAAACAGGCTACGCTTGTTGTATTGCTTTTGATTTTTATACGTATTGAAAGTTAAAAAACTATTCCTACATGGTTGTATAAAAATGTTTTAATAGGACAAGTACTGTAATTATGTAGTACTTATGTATGTACTTAAGTACAATTTGTAATTTTTTGTTAGAATTGTATCATATTATTATACTGTTGTATTGTTGTAAAAATATTATGTTATATTATATATAATATTATTATATTATTAATACGATAATAACATAATAATGTTGTAGTACAACTGAAGTAATATAATAAAACTCTTTTCTAATATTTTAAATGCCAAAGTGATTAGAAAGAATAATAATAGTAATATAATAGTAGTAAAATAATTTTTTATACTGATATTATAAACTTACAACAGTGCATTTTTTATGTATTTGAGTGACTTAAATATTGAAATATTTAGTACAATATTCAATTTGTAAGTAGGTTCTTTTTAATTTATAATAGTTAGAATGATCATTTAATAGCAAAGCGATGGAAACGAACAATTTCTCAATTTTTTATCAAGTGACAAGCTTTTTCATTTTTTATTAATAAAATATATACATTTTAGAAAGTGTACCTAGAAAGATACATGTACCAAAATCCTTTATGAAAGTCACATTTATAAAAAAATGATAAATATCTTATAAATTACTAAATAAATGAAAAAACAGTGCCATTATAGGATTACTTGATTTTATTTCTATTTATTTATTTCCTTATTTCCTTACGTAAATTATGTTTTTTATAGTTCTTATAACAAATGTTACCTTATGACATTCATGTAAATATTTTAACATTTTATATTCGAATGTAAAATAATATTGTAAATTAAAACTTCAAATAAATATGATAAAAGAATATTTCATATTATATTCACTTTTTTTTTTTTTTATAAACCTTTCTCATGAGTCTGATTACAATACATTGTTTAAATGAGATTTAATTAATTAATAAAATTAAATAATAGACAGTTCACTTCAGTTAATCAGCCAGTAATATAAAAAATACAAGTCCTTTAGATATAACTTTTGAAATACAAATCAAAGTTGAGGATGCGATTAAAACAATGCAACTACAAAAGTTAATAAATTAATCTCATCAATTAGATTGGTGATTTTTTGCAAATGAAAATTTATTCGACGCATGAAACGTACCATAAATCTATTCTTGTCGCATACTAGTGCATTCTTTGTTACGCAGCCTCAGGTCGCTCCCATCTATCGGATTTGGCTCGAAAATCTCGGAGAAGTAACAGGAATGTAGAACGCGCAAAGAGGTATCTGAGCTCCTGTTAGAAAGGGAACGCGATACTCCGCGAAAAGGACAGAGATACTTCATCGTCTAACCTATAGAATATTCACGAATTACTCGATTTCTAGGATAAATTCGTCGACTTTTGCAGACGTAGAACGAAGAATAGCCTTCAGAAAAGTTTCACAGACAATTTTGAAGCGGAATTTTTACTTAATTAATTAGTTATTAACAAAAACTGCCATCAGCATCGAATCGATCGTGATACCACTCTTCGCTTTTCTGTTAATATTAAACTTCTCCAAGATTAATTTATATCCTATGTAATTGTGGAAACTTCCTCAGTCCCTATACTTTATTCTTCATGCATAAAAGTGTACAAATTAATTACGTGTGACGTAAATTATGCAAAAATTCGCCGTCATAGGCGAATGGCGGGATCCATGACGGATATTGTTATGACGGAATATGTAATAACTACCAATAATCAATCATTGAAACAAAAATCGTGCTCCAAAATTGTGTCTGAACATTCTCTGGGATCCGAATTTTGTTTTACAATATCAAAAGTGAATAAATTTAACCTAATAAGAGAGTAATCGACGAATATTCGATAGATTAGACGGAGAAGTATATCTGTCCTTGTTACATGATAGTGCGATCCTTTTCTCTGCGAGAGCTGCCATCTGTTAGAACTGTCTAGAACGGAAAAGTAACAGGAATATAGAATATGCAAGGAGGTATCTGAACTCTTGTTAGAAAGGGAACGCGATACTCCGCGAAAAGGACAGAGATACTTCATCGTCTAACCTATAGAATATTCACGAATTACTCGATTTCTAGGATAAATTCGTCGACTTTTGCAGGCGTAGAACGAAGAATAGACTTGAGAAAAGTTTCACAGACAATTTTGAAGCGGAATTTTCAGTTAATTAATTAGTTATTAACAAAAACTGCCATCAGCATCGGATCGATCGTGATACCACTCTTCGCTTTTCTGTTAATATTAAACTTCTCCAAGATTAATTTATATCCTATGTAATTGTGGAAACTTCCTCAGTCCCTATACTTTATTCTTCATGCATAAAAGTGTACAAATTAATTACGTGTGACGTAAATTATGCAAAAATTCGCCGTCATAGGCGAATGGCGGGATCCATGACGGATATTGTTATGACGGAACCCATGTAATAACTACCAATAATCAATCACTGAAACAAAAAACGTGCTCCAAAATTGTGTCTGAATATTCTCTGGGATCCGAATTTTGTTTTACAATATCAAAAGTGAATAAATTTAACCTAAGAAGAGAGTAATCGACGAATATTCGATAGATTAGACGGAGAAGTATATCTGTCCTTGTTATATGATAGTGCGATCCTTTTCTCTGCGAGAGCTGCCATCTGTTAGAACTGTCTAGAACGGAAAAGTAACAGGAATATAGAATATGCAAGGAGGTATCTGAACTCTTGTTAGAAAGGGAACGCGATACTCCGCGAAAAGGACAGAGATACTTCATCGTCTAACCTATAGAATATTCACGAATTACTCGATTTCTAGGATAAATTCGTCGACTTTTGCAGGCGTAGAACGAAGAATAGACTTGAGAAAAGTTTCACAGACAATTTTGAAGCGGAATTTTCAGTTAATTAATTAGTTATTAACAAAAACTGCCATCAGCATCGGATCGATCGTGATACCACTCTTCGCTTTTCTGTTAATATTAAACTTCTCCAAGATTAATTTATATTCTATGTAATTGTGGAAACTTCCTCAGTCTCTATACTTTATTCTTCATGCATAAAAGTGTACAAATTAATTACATGTGACGTAAATTAAGCAAAAATTCGCCGTCACAGGCGAATGGCGGGATCCATAACCGATATTGTTATGACGGAACCCCTCTAATAACTACCAATGGTTAATTATTGTAACAGAAATTGTGCTCCAAAATTGTCTGTGAAACTTTTCGGAAGTCTATTCTTCGTTTTACGACTGCAAAAGTCTACGAATTTGTTCTAGAAATCGAGTAATTCGTGAATATTCTATAGGTTAGACAAAGGAGTATCTCTGTCCTTTTCGCGGAGTATCGCGTTCCCTCTCTAACAAGAGTTCAGATACCTCCTTGCATATTCTATATTCCTGTTACTTTTCCGTTCTAGACAATTCTAACAGATGGCAGCTCTTGCAGAGAAAAGGATCGCACTATCATGTAACAAAGACAGATATACTTCTCCGTCTAATCTACCGAATATTCGTCGATTACTCTTTTATTAGGTTAAATTTGTTCACTTTTAGAATTGTAAAGAAAAATTCGGATCCCAGAGAATATTCAGACACAATTTTGGAGCACGATTTTTGTTTCAATGATTGATTATTGGTAGTTATTACATGCGTTCCGTCATAACAATATCCGTCATGGATCCCGCCATTCGCCTGTGACGGCGAATTTTTGCATAATTTACGTCACACATAATTAATTTGTACACTTTTATGCATGAAGAATAAAGTATAGGGACTGAGGAAGTTTCCACAATTACATAGAATATAAATTAATCTTGGAGAAGTTTAATATTAACAGAAAAGCGAAGAGTGGTATCACGATCGATCCGATGCTGATGGCAGTTTTTGTTAATAAATAACTAATGAAGTAAAAATTCCGTTTCAAAGTTGTCTGTGAAACTTTTCCGAAGTCTATTCTTCTTTCTACGACTGCAAAAGTCTACGAATATATCTTAGAAATCGAGTAATTCGTGAATATTCTATAGGTTAGACAAAGGAGTATCTCTGTCCTTTTCGCGGAGTATCGCGTTCCCTCTCTAACAAGAGTTCAGATACCTCCTTGCATATTCTATATTCCTGTTACTTTTCCGTTCTAGACAATTCTAACAGATGGCAGCTCTTGCAGAGAAAAGGATCGCACTATCATGTAACAAAGACAGATATACTTCTCCGTCTAATCTACCGAATATTCGTCGATTACTCTTTTATTAGGTTAAATTTGTTCACTTTTAGAATTGTAAAGAAAAATTCGGATCCCAGAGAATATTCAGACACAATTTTAGAGCACAATTTTTGTGTCAATAATTGATTATTGGTAGTTATTGCATGGATTCCGTCATAATAATATCCGTCATGGGTCCCGCCATTCGCCTATGACGGCGAATTTTTGCATAATTTACGTCACATGTAATTAATTTGTACACTTTTATGCATGAAGAATAAAGTATAGGGTTGAGGAAGTTTCCACAATTACATAGGATATAAATTAATCCTGGAGAAGTTTAATATTAACAGAAAAGCGAAGAGTGGTATCACGATCGATTCGATGCTGATGGCAGTTTTTGTTAATAACTAATTAATTAAGTAAAAATTCCGCTTCAAAATTGTCTGTGAAACTTTTCTGAAGGCTATTCTTCGTTCTACGTCTGCAAAAGTCGACGAATTTATCCTAGAAATCGAGTAATTCGTGAATATTCTATAGGTTAGAAGACGAAGTATCTCTGTCCTTTTCACAGAGTATCGCGTTCCCTTTCTAACAGGAGCTCAGATACCTCTTCGCGCGTTCTATATTCCTGTTACTTTTCCGAGATTTTAGCCAAATCCGATTGATGGCAAGCGGCCGTTTCTTCACGTACGAAGAACGCAATAGTATGCGACAAGAATAGATATATGTATATACCATAATATACGACAAGATACGACAAGATACATATGAACAAGTGCAACAAGGATAGAAATAAAAATTAATTTCACCACTACGTGTCGATAGCGTTTCATGGTCTAGAATAAATTTTTATTTACAAAAAGAATTGACGGTATTAATTTATGAACTTTCGCTGTTGCATTATTCTAATTGCATTCTCAGTTTTTTTTCTTTTATTTATTTCATTTGAATTTCAAAACCCATCTAAAGGACTTGATTTTTTGCATTACTAATTAATGGATCAAACTGAGTTATCTACTGTGTAGATTAAACATTATTTAAAAATTGTATTTTAAGAACATTTACGCAAAAGCCTCAAAGAATTATTTATTATAGGATAATATTTGTATCAATTAATTATAAGAACTATAATTTATATAAGCTAGATGAAAATTTTTAGATTTTACTAGGTTTCTCTTTTGAATTTGAAAAATTGGGAGAGGACACTTGAATTTAAAAAAATAGAACCCTTGAATTTGCTATAAAAAATTAATTTATTTAGTAATTCTCTTCTATTCTAAATTTACAATAGTTTATAATTAATTATTTTCTAAACGTGACAACACAATAAAATACATGGAATTAGATAAAACAATAATGACAATATATGCAATATATAATTAATTATTTGCTTAATATAATCCGATACAAAACAAATACGTAACGAATACGATACAATACGTAATGAATCATTAAATAAATAACGTTCAAAGATATATTTATAATTTCGTCGATTCTATAAAATATCACTTTCTTTCACTTTTTTCCATCTTATAGGATACATTAGTAGAAGTTACGTCGACACCTTTTAATCTCTTGCATTTGAGGAAGATCTTCTATACATTTAACAATTGCCAAAATTTTACGTTCATAATCTAACAGTATCTGTAAATTCATAGATATTCGTATGTTGAATCATAAATTAGAATATATTATAAAATATAATATGCAATACTACACCTTTACAGCTGTCGTATTTATTTTCTTGATTTACTTTATATTACAAACAGTATCTACTTTTCAAATACGAATTTTTATTAACTCACCTCTAATTGTAAATATTGTCAATGAAGTCTGAAATTAGCTGACATGACCAGTGGCTACTTTCTGTTTACAAATTAACAGTGTAAGGAATCAATAACGCCTGAATGGACAGTGCATTTACATAGACGCGAAGCACGAATAATTAGCTTTGTTTGTGATTAATTATGCCTTCTCGAGGCGAAGATATACTTAAAGGCTTTCAGGTGTATCCTTTTTCTCGTATAACAAAATTATATACCTGTTGCAAACAAATCGCGTGGCATTTTCTAGGTTAAAGTCAGTTACGATAATGTTTATCTTACCTATTTTACAGAATTTGCGCATAGTAGTGTGTTCCTTAACTTATCTATTATAGAAATTGGATGAATTTACGAGATGCCGATAGTGGTAAAATACTGTGGCAAGGCAACGAAGATTTGTAAGTGTTTCATAACCTATACAATCTCTGACAAATGATAAGATCTTTGTATATTAACAATAGAATCTTTTCTGCAAAGGTCTGTACCTGATGTTGAGCACGAGGCAAGAGTACCTAAAAAAATTCTAAAATGTCGTGCAGTATCACGAGAAATTAATTTTAGTTCCGCAGAACCAATGGAAAGGTTTAGGTTAGAGCAAAAGGTATTGTTTAAAGGTAGATGCTTGGAAGAATGGTTCTTTGAATTTGGATTTGTCATACCTAACAGCACTAATACGTGGCAAAGTTTAATCCAAGCTGCTCCTGAAAGCCAAATGATGCCAGCTAATGTCTTAAAGTGAGTATATAATATCGTGTTGTTGTAATTTTCTATTTTAATATTGTAATTTTTTTTTTTTTTATCTATGTACAGTGGGAATGTTGTGATAGAAACGAAATTTTTCGATGACGATCTATTAGTCTCTACCAGCAAGGTTCGCCTTTTTTATGTCTGAATATCCATTCTAATAACGATACGTGGGTCCAACTAATGTGTTTCAACATGCACACATGAGGAGGAATACTAAAGATGATAATAATTTTTAACGAAGTTCATATTGAACATTTTACTTCATGCACCTACTGTGATACGCACTGTGCTAAATATATTTTCTCACATTTTCATGAGTAAAACATAAATAGCACTATTTCAGTTTTATATAAGCTAATAAAAAGTTACCATGGTAGTGCTTCAAATATAAAATGTGCACTTTTAAGGCACAGTACATTTTTATTTAAACATTAATGAATGTAGCAAATTTTGTACATATTGTAATACACTACACTGTTCTAATAAAAAAGATGTATAAAAGTTTTATGTTTTGAACAATACATTCTGATTTTCCCTTATTCTTTTTCGTAAAATAAAAATTACAACGAAATACCTTCAGAATATTAAGTGAAAACAAATTTAATGCAACAAGTTTGTAACTATTGAATTATTAAAGTCCTATTTTTGTAAAACGATTGCGAAAACGTGATAAAGATTCCATTTGATGTCTCTTACGATTAATATCGAAAGATCGGTGACAACACGATTGGCCATCGTGTGAATATTAATCTCTCCGAAATCTGTTAATGAGCATATAGGGAAAGTTAAATATACCGTTTGTCTACTGTACACTCATGCTATTGATTCGTGGTGTATAAGCAATACATTTTTGAGGCTTCACTACCCCTCTTGAGGGAGTTCATGTTGAATATACTCAATCCCCTACCCTATCTACGTCGTACAGGTGTAAGGAAAAAAAGGAGGAAAAGAGAAAAGAAATAGCAGAGTTGCGGAGTCGCTGTGGTACCCACACGAACTTCCCAACCTGGTAGTGATTCAATTACCATTAGCCTATCTTTCATTCGGTGTACCGCCCTGTCTCATCTATTCTGCGGCTAATTAATTAAACGACGGAAGCCAAATATTGCAATGGATTTAAAGGAAGAAGACGAAAGTGGAAACGAGAATAGCAGGCAACTGTTTTTGGTGGGTGCACCGCGTGATCCTCTAGTATCCACTGGGGCGATCGTGGCTTCCAATGCGGCACCAGACGAGATCAATCCCGGAGGAGATCTACAGTCGACTGCTCTGGCTGGTCTGATAGGCGCTCAATCTTCTTCAGTTTGCTTTCCTACAAAATTCTGTAAGTGCACCCTGCCACCCCAGACCTGATTTAATTAACTGCCACTCTCTACCTGTCGGCTCGTAAGTTGGGGCAGTCCTCAATTAAATTATTGCTAAATGCATTAAGCGAATCGGCAGCCCTTGTTTTAAATAGAGTTAGTGGTAATCAGTTTAACAGTTATGAACCATTTTACACCGCGTAAATTCCACGTGATTAAGTGTAGCGATACAACGTCGTGCAAATCGTGTATCATTAATATCCGTAATGTTTCACAACGACTGTGCTTCGCTTTAAAACGAAGAGATCTTGCACAAAGTCTGCCGAATATCTGACAACGAATGTTGAGAAGAACGATAAACTGTTGCAGCATACGACTTTTCACCAAGTCCGGGAAGCGAAGACAGGCAATCGACTGGAGTTGGAAAAAGAAAGCAGCGGAGATATCGCACCACATTCACCAACTTTCAATTGGAGGAATTAGAAAGAGCGTTTCAGAAAACACATTACCCTGATGTATTTTTTAGGGAAGAACTTGCTCTACGTATCCAACTGACAGAAGCCAGAGTGCAGGTAATGGCTCTGCGTTCTATTGCCTCAGAAAATGCGTCATTGGTAGTAATTACTCGATACTCGATAAAAATTTGTTCATAGGTATGGTTTCAAAACAGAAGAGCAAAATGGCGAAAACAAGAGAAACAATGTAAAGTAACCACTCACTTGACTTCGCATTTACCACCTTCTGAATGTCAAGAAGTGCAACAACAGCAGCAACAGCAGCAACAATCAGACCATTTATTACTGGAACCACCATTGGGCAGCCCACCGCCTATATACCTTGGCATGGAATGGGCAGGATTTTCGCCATATAGTAACACTGCGTCACCTCTTGTGGTTAACAGCATGAATAAGCCATTAGAATCAGAGACGGATGACAATCCTTTGCTGGATCCAGAACTGTTGCAATTAAAAACTCCACGTTCCTAATAGTATCAACCCAGATCTATGCTGTAGTGGAACTCATTAATAACATTCCTTATATTACGTAACATTTTTAAAGAACAAAGAGTGTCTGATGCAAACAATTCTTTGCAATGTCACTTAAATCTCTTACTATGTATCGTGCAATATATGGCTATCAAAAGTGTTATACATATTACTACCAGTTTAACTGGTACGTACGGGACCAGAGACTTATTATAAGCAAGATAAAAAGTAGAATTCAAAATATGCTTGGAATACTGTTACGTATAGATTTTGTAAAAATATATTGAATTATTCTTCGTATAGATTCAATGAATCTCAAAACGAGTAGTGAATAAATTTTTACTCTTGGGAAACCAATGAAATTGTCCCAGCATAAAATAGTAACATCATCTTTATTCCGTGCACATATATTACAAGTCATTGAATCAACTAAGTTATCGATTGATTTAGGGGCAATAAAGCAATTCAGGATGCTTTATTTGACCTTTCGAACGAGATTCAGTTTTAAATGAGAGATATCTTTCGTTTCCACGAAAACAAGTTTGATCAAATAAAATTTAAGCCAATTAATCGTTTTATTGAAATGTTAGCAAAAACTATTGTGTTATGAACGATCACAAAGCACCCTGAATGAAATAAATTAATGATTGTGTCAGATGGTACGATAAAATCATGCGACGTACGAATACTCATCTGCATTATTTGGCGTACGTTCGATATATTGCTTATCTATAAGAGCTTCAATACATTTTTTGATCATGCTGATTGATGGTGCAAATGTAACCTTAGATTGACTTAGTACCTGGAACCAAATTATTATGTTCAATTATTTTAAACGATTCCTACGTTTCATGTCAAAATAAAATCTCACCTCTTGTACTAGTTGATTGTGTCTCAAAACCTTACGACTCTTCATAATACGAACTATAGCTGCTTGCAGGTACAATTTTCTGTCATCGTCGACACTCCGATGTGTAGTTTCAACATCGTGACATTCGTGCGGTACATCCCGTTGTAATGTACCAGTTATACGAAATTTCGTTCTTTTATTATAATAATCGAAATTGAGCGACAAAATTGTATCTTCTTCTAATTCTCCGTCTGTTGACTTTTTTAAAATTTTACAATCAACCAAACTAGTCGCATGTTTAACTAATTGATCATGTGATAAGCGTAATGATGCGGCGGCTTCTCTACATTGTATCGAATCACAATGCTCGAAAAGAAGCAACAGTGCCATTTGGTATGTCTGTACAGTGACCAAATAGGGTTTTTTTAAGTAATTAAATTTGAGTTCACCTTGACAAAGATGATGCAACCAAGTAAGTTTTCGCCCATTAAATTGCGCATGATAGAAAGTTTCGAATGCTTGTATAGATTTTTCTAGTTGTTGAGGAATATCGAATGGTCCTGAAGATGGTGGTAGACCTAATGGCCAAGCTCCTGCTTGTAACACATATACCACAAAACCTATGCCTAATTGATTTTCTCTATCACCTTCTCGTAAGCTCGTTGTAAACTTGGCGTTTAAATCTGCTGAAACTGACATGTCGGTGAACATTCGATGTAACTTATTCGTGAATTCATAGCCACAAGCTTGTTTTAAACGATCAATCATGGATTCTTCGGCATCCATCGACTGCGACTGTTGGTGTATTAATCTCTTCGCCAACATTCGTGCGTAAAACTTCTGGAAAACATCCTTGTCGTCAACGTACTTGAACACGGTAATACAATGTGCTAATTTTTCTTCTACTTCTCCTTCTGACGCGGCCTTGGCAGATTTTTTTAACAGGGAATCACAATATTTAGCAAGCTAAATTGAAATAACGCTAATTAAACGAATTTGAACCAAACTGTATTGAAATACCATTACTTAAAATACTTACTAATTCAGGCGCTCTAGCTGGCTGCCGTGGAACAGGCCTATGATTCACGACCACTGAACATGCTTTATCGAGAGCAGTTACAAAAGCTTGATCGCCTCTGAACACATCTTTGATCAATTCCGAATATTTACGATGCACCTCCAGCATGGTTTCCACGAATTGCGTATGTATCTACATTATGTAAGTATTAAATAATAAAACAATTTCGCGTAAAATAAAATTATATTTATTGTCATCTCATATTCCTTACATTTTCTCCCTGTAAAGAGCCAATTGCCTGTAATCCTTGCTGAGTAATGTGCTGGGTAAATTTTTGTACAAGAGCTGCCAAACCTGACGGTAACGGCCTCAACAATGGATACAAAAGACTTAAATCCCTTTTACGTTCATTGTCTATCATATTTTTTCCTTCTGAATGTAGCCACGCCACGTGCGTAGCTATCATTTTTTCTTCACAGCATTGTCTCACCTACAATGCATTACTTAATTACAATTAAACGATCGACCGTTTTAATTTAGCACATGATATATTAAATGTTTAAATATAATATAAAAATATAAATATAATATATAAAATATACTTTAGGCACAGAGCTTGCATGAAGAAACTTATGGGCACGCAGTTCCTCCTGAATGAGTCGCCACGTTACTCTTTCCATGTAATGCGTTACGTCCGATTGTTGAAACAATTCGGCTGCTTCCCTCATATAAAACTCTCCACTAGCCTCAAGGAAAGGTGTTTCAAAAATTTCTTGATACATCTAAGACAGAATATACTATATAACAAGTTTTGCAAGAAGCATAAAGAAATAGCATACTAAAGATTGTTACATCTACTTGTCCCTTCATTTTATATTCTTCAACTCGAACAAAACTCTGTATCACACCACAAATAACTTCTGTGCTTGCTGTGGGAGATGTACCAACTCTATCCGCATGAATATTCTCTAACAATAAAGAGACAAGTTGTTTTCTTAATGGTGTAATCATTCTTGTTTTCCAGATATCTAAACCTAACTCTCCTATTTCCATTTGCTCTTGGCAATCAACAACTGTAGCGGAAGACATGCCATAAATCAGTTCTGCCTCCGACAGCTTTTGCTTTTTAATATGTTGTTGATTCAAATATAAGTACAAGCGATGCAAGTAGTTAATGCCCTGTGAATATTCTGTCCAGGCTTGATGATATGCCTGTAGCAAACTAGATTCACCTTGAGCACGAACTTTTGTTAACAACTGGAAGACATGATTGTCTAAAAACCTTTTTGTCTCACAATACAATTGATCGGCAAGTGGTTCTGGATATGCCACGCATAATGAATACACATCACTGAAATAAAATACACAATACACGTACACGAAATCAAGATATGCAGTCTTCAATTATTCTAAAAATAATCAGAACATAACACAAAGTACCTGAATCTATCATACCATGTTGCACGTGGAACATATGATAATGTTATTACACACTTTACAGTTTCTTGTAATGCTTCCCATGTCTGAGTAAAGTCAACTCGTTTAGGCTTTAGTGACATTCTTTTACACGATCAACAGAAAAGCCACAGACTTACAATACCAAAGATTTAGATATATAAATTCTATAATATAATTATCAAATCTTTAAACCTACAAAAAAATAGTGTTTCTATTAGAATCTTTCATGAATGACAGGAAAAAGATAAGGAACACTTAATAGTAATTAATTAGATGTTAAAAGGCATGGAATTAAAGAATATTAAAGCCAAGCACCTAAAATATATTCCAAGAATAATTTTTGAACTATAGACAAAGACTGAAAGACTATAAGATTTAGTCCAAGTGTTTTGTATATCATTGGTTTAAAAATAACATAAGAGTAAAATACATCGCGGACGCATTTTTATTTCATGGCCATCTCAAATTTCTTTTTATTCGGGTCGTTTTTGACGCGATGAACACATAACCAGCAAATTAATTCTTGGAATACCTCTCTAGAAGAAGTAGATCAAATTGATCAGCACTCAAAATAGCGCCTGTACATTTGTATCAAAAGATATAATCCGATCGTATAATGTCGTTATATACGAGCTAAAAAGAATCATTTTGTGTTGCAATTGTATCTTATTACACTTTATTATAATTGAATTCAAGTGATACGTTTAAATGATCATCAAACAAATTGCAAAATGCACGTGTAAACGCGTGTTACAAACTACAGCTGACTGGTTGTATCCAGATGGTTTTGATCGAAAGCACTAACCAAAAACTTGTAAAAAGAGCAATCTGTATTCTTCAAGATATAATTGCCGATTGATATTAATTCCTATCGAGATAAATCCTACGAAAATTCCTCTTTTCGTTAATTCGTAAATCATTCCCAGTTGAAAAATTCATGACATTTACAATGACTCGTCTTGATCGAACACATTTTCTCTCTCTCTCTCTCTCTCTCTCTCTCTCTTTCTCTCTTTCTCTCTCCCGTTCTCGCTCTTGTTCTGTCGCTCTCTCGCTCTTGTTCTCGTTCGTATTCCACCTCCCGTTTTAATTCTGGTTATCACTTTTACGTTTACTTAAAAAAAGACTTTGAACCCACAAAAAATATAAACTTTCTTCTCTACAATATACAATAGACAACGAATTAAATGCGAAACATTAAACTGCTTCGAATTTCTTAATAACATTGCAGAGCCATGTTTTTCCCCTTTGCTCTTGACTTTCTGGGATCTTGGAGGGGATTATGGAATATACTATGTAGAGACACTACTCTCAATAAAGAGTACGGCATACAACTTTTATACAAATAAACAATTTTCACGATATATTCCACTTTGTCTGACTAAATTAATCCTTTTCTTCATATTAAAAATATTTTCCAAGCATGTTTGATATAATCGAGAAATTATGTAAAAATTATTAAATTTCTGAGTGATCAGCAATCTGAAATAATACTGATTGTCTCGCACATTTTTTAAATACGTATACTAATATGATACTAAGAAATTATATATATGTCTAAATACAAATATTATATGATATTAATGATCTTTAAATAAGATACGTACTAATATGCGCCTTAACAAGTATATGAATTTATGTTTATGCTACAGTGAAGAAGGAACTCGAACTTCTATGCGTTATATGTTTCATGATTTACAACTTGCGTTTCGAGTTGCGTTTTAAAGTGAAATAGCATTTAATTGTTGGTGAATTTTCCAAAATTTCTTCAACATGGTAATCTTTCGTATATCAAACAATAGTTTCATAGTTTATTTCTTTGTGTTTTTTCAATTTTAATTACTGTCACGTTTAAATATTTTAAATCAATGGAAGTTAGAAAGAAGAGGTTATGTTACTGTCAAATATATTAATGACATTGCATGTTTTCTAAACTATGAAGCAATTTAACTATGTTATATATGAAATTTACTTAATTAATTGGCTAAAAATTTCACATTAATTGTAATAAATTAGAAAATAAGATATTAGTTAACTATCACAATTTTGTCTGTTTACAATTTTTTCAGAGTATTTTAGCCTATAACGGTGGAGCTATTATAGCAATGAAAGGCAAGAATTGTGTGGCAATAGCTGCTGATCGCAGATTTGGTATACAAGCACAAACAATAATGTGTAATTTTCAAAAGATTTTTGAAATGGGATCTCACTTGTATCTTAGCCTCCCTGGTCTTGCCACTGATACTCAAACTGTAATGGAAAAGTTAAGATTTAGACTAAATCTTTATGAGTTGAAAGAAAATAGAAAGATACATCCTAAAACATTTGCGTCAATGGTATCAAACTTATTATATGAAAGAAGATTTGGACCTTACTTTGTGGAGCCTATCATTGCTGGACTAAGTCCAGTTACTTATGAACCATTTATTTGCAATATGGATTTGATAGGATGTATAAGCCCATCAAATGATTTTGTGGTTGGTGGAACATGTAGTGAACAGTTGTATGGAATGTGTGAATCACTTTATGAACCAGATATGGAACCAGACGATCTTTTTGAAACAATCAGTCAAGCATTGGTAAATGCATGCGATAGAGATGCAATATCTGGTTGGGGTGCTGTTGTATATGTAATGTAAGTTAATCTGACCTTCATGTCTTCTTTTTAATTTCTTTTTAAAATACTAAAATATCAATTAATTTTTAATTATAGAGAAAAAGATAAAGTTACAGTCAGGTCTATCAAGACGCGAATGGACTAAAACATTTTTGAATACATGTTTATATTATGTACCGATATAAAATCTCTTATTAAGAGATATATATATTGTTTAAATAAATTAATAATTTTCAATAAACAGAAAATAAAATCCAAGTCTGTCAATTCTTATTTCCTATATTCCTATAATTATGGGTTTTTTTCTAAAACTATTCATCACCACGTTTTTCTTTTAACTACATAAATGAGGTTATGTTTCCATTCGGTCAATGCTTCGAGTTTAATACGTAACATTTTAACAATTTGATTAGAACATACGTAAAATTGTGTAAAAGTATACATTATATATAAAAAGAATTATAATGGCTGTTAGTAGACTGTGTGCAGCATTTCGACAAATAACAATAAGCAAGGAAAGTATGTAAAATGTATAAATTTTTATATACCGTCTTATATTACGAAAAACATAACCTAGTATAAATAACATTATTATCATTTTAGGTAATATTATCACAAGATATTGTTCTTTCCATGTGTTAAAAGAACGTAATAATATTTTACATTTTTCTAATGTTTCTAAAAATGCATTTACTGTAGCACCTTTAAATGCGCATGTTAAATTTATGCCAAAAACACTCAATATAGATTTTAGAAATTCAGACAATACTAGTAGAAAAAATATAAACGAAATACCATTATCAAAATATATACCGTCAATGGAAGAACCTTTAATAAAACAGCCTATTAAACAGGATTTACCATTAAAAGATTCATCTTTTCAACTTCCTCCAACAGAAAATACTTTAGAGAAATTAGCTATACGCTTGATAGTAATTAGAAGAAAAAAAATAAAGAAACATAAAAGAAAGAAACTGCGCAAAAGATTGCAGTATGTGTGGGCAAAGATGAGAGCAAACCGTAATGTAGCGAAGGAGAAAGCATTTCAAGCGGAATTGCTTGCACAAATTAAACAAGCACACATGTTTGATGCTCGAAAATATGTTGAAGGAAGACTTGCCATTCTGGATAAAGAAATAATACCTGGATCATATAGAGGAGAAATATTGCCCGTGGAAATGATTAAAAAATTTATACAACAGAAGATACAAAAACGAATGAGAAAATATCGTAGACCACGTATAACGCTTGATTAAATGTGATTAAATGTTTGAATAGATAATTGTTTTACCTTGATTTTTTCGCTATGTAGAAATTCCAAAATAAAATTTCAATATTTAAAAATTGAAAAATGCATTATACTTTTTAAACACATTTTTTTAACAGCATTTATGACATTAGGATCATAGAGGATCATAGAGAATATATAATTACAAACTACATAATAAATATATTAAAAATGTTTCATTTAACTTATTTGCAGTTTGCAGACCAATTTTTTTACAAATGTCTCTTATACATAACTTGTTAACTGCATGTCCTTTTCATCACATATATACAAATATTATAATACTATAAGAATAAATAGCACCTTTCGTTTTTGTATGTATAATGAAACATTTGTAAAGCTTGTATATATCTTGTCTTCTTTCTTTCATTTTTCTTTATCGACGAATAAATTACATATCGTCAATAACTCTTACAAAAAATATATCGTATTGCTTATTCTTATTAAAAAAATTATTTAAATTACTTACATAATTAGTTAATAAATATACACTTGTTGAAAATTAAAATTATTTTACATAAAAATAAGAAATAAAATTAAGTCTATATGATTTAATTGATCTTAATCGATTTTCGAAGTCTTTTGATCACGTTGCTAGCTCCGATGTCTTATTGCAAGACGAATTTATAATACCATTTCTGTTGGTTAAATTAAAACTATTCTTTGATAATATACGAATTAACTTTGATTAGTAGTAATAAAGCATAGCCATGTCTATGTCATTGTTCAGTGGAAGACAGATTCGTTAATTATGTCTATTAAAATGTTAACTGTACGAGTAATTCAATTCAAGGCAATATTTGACCCTTCTTTACTTCTAATACCTTTGGCTTATGTCTAATTATATTTCCCGTTCTCAAATCGTTGTTCCTTCCGGAGAAGTAATCTTCTATTTCTTGAAGCGTTTTACCCTTAGTTTCGGGAAGACATAGATAGAAATATATTGTGCCGAATAAAGATATACAGCCGTAAAGTATAAAAGTACCGTGCCGAGTAAGTGTGCTAGCTAAAAACGGGTACGTTTTAACTACTGTAAAGATAAACGTGTGGGCTGCCATTGTAGTTAAACCTCCGATAATACCACGTACTTGCGTTGGATATACTTCGCCTATCATTACCCAAGGAATAACAAGAAAACCGAGGGTGCAAGTTACAGTGTATGAAAATATACATAAAACAGGGAACCAAGTAGCGATAAATGGTAAATTGTTCGCAGTCCAGTAGCTCTTCAGCCATAAATATCCACCTAATCCTATCATAGAAAGTCCACAACCAACAGAAGAGACCATCGTGAGAGGTCTTCGTCCAGATCTTCTACACAAGACACTAGCGACAATGGTCGATGCTAATCTAACTATCCCGAGAATCACCGCAGCTAAGTACTTGTTTAATGTTGTCCCTGAATCTTGAAAAATTTCAACGGCATAGAAAGTTATGACATTTGTGCCCGACCATTGGTATATTAAAAAGTACAAAAACAGCAGAGTGAACGGTTTGATAGCGTTAGGCTTTAAAAGAGCGTCGAGTATCTCGCGAAAGCCAGTTAATCGCTTGAGATTGTTCTTATTCGAGAAATTGATAAGCGTCTCCATTTCCTGATTGATGTTATACGCATTGCCACGAAACTGTTGGAGCGCTTCTCGCGCCTTCTCAGGCCTGCTACGTGATATCAGATACGACGGCGTTTCAGGAAACAGAAACATCAACAGTAGTGCGGCAAGGGGCAAAATTCCACTAATAGCTGCACAGACGTTCCATGTAAGTACGCTTCCTAATAAATACTCGATTAGAACACCGGTGCTGACTCCGATACTTGCAAAAGCGGTCAACATCCCCCGTAAATGGGGTTGAGTCACTTCCCCTGTGTAAACGCGAGCCGGAGCACCAACCATGCCAGATCCAAGTCCCACGAAGAATCGTCCAGCGTATATCATACGAATGTCGGTTGCAAATGCAATTAATATCCATCCAAGTAGTGCAGGAATCTCCGTAATGATAAGAGATCGTTTTCTTCCAAGTACATCCATCATGTATCCAGACACCAAACATCCGATGGGAGTTCCAATAGAAGACATACTAGCTGCAAAGAAAATTAATTCATTATTCAAATCGTAATTACTTTACGATTAATAGAAATTAATTAGTAATAAATTGAATAATATCTAACGATTTTACGATAAATAATTAAATAATGTTAATTTACCAATCCATGATTCTTCGGATGAACCTTCGACGATGGGAATGGTGCTATTTGGTTCTTGAAGCTGTGGCAGAGCGATGGCGGAAAAACCAAAGGCCATACCAGTGTTGATGGTCCCAAGTTGTGCTACCACCGCTGCCAAAACTTGTCTCACAGCGCTTCCATTAATATTTCCACCATTTTCTGGATCGCTGTGTGCATTGTTCGTCGCTAGCATTGGTTTTTCATCTTCCAGATGATTGGATGACTGGATTTTTGGAAATATCTTCGACTCCACCAAGGATGATTTGTCTGAGTTTTGGATATCACCATTTTTCCTGTCACAAATAATTGATTTTGTATTAATATTCGATTTGTTGATGTAAGATGTTTATGTAAGATGTAATATAACTTACAAATCATAAATACTAAAGAAAATTCCTATTTTTTTTATTTAAATTTTTATTGTAAAATTTCTAATAAATATAATAACAATAATTACAAAACTCTTATAAGTTACAATAATATCTAATTTCTATAGTAAATAACTATAATAAAATATGATAAAAGAATCATAATTAATTTGTATTTGAAAATATTTGAATAAATTTAAAATAACATGTGGTTTGTTTTACTTTTCTGTATGTAACACTTATATCAGTCTAGTTATTTATCTACTGGCTGAGAGATAATTATTTTTACTCGATATAGATAAAGTATCTCACATGTGAGGCTACATGTCAATATTTACTTGAAAATTACTTAAAAAAAACGTTTATTTATAAAAGATGTACAGATACTCGTTAAGAGTTAATCTTTTCTGTATTAATGAATTCTCGTTATCGCAGATAATGATGCACACATGGTGAGTAGTTAACGCTCGGAGATAACTCGAAAATTTGGCACTGATTTTATGCTACCGAAATAAAATTCGACCCAAATCCCACATGCACCTCGAAATCGATTTATAAATTATTTCTACGAACACCATGTAATTTAACGAAATTTAATAAATTACTGCTTGCTAACAGAATTATAGCTAATAACATGTAATATGACATGGCTAATGTCTTATTATTTTTATATTATCTATTTTTATATTATTAAAAGCTACAGTGATCAATTCCATAAATTAAAAAGTACAGAAAAATGATTTATTTGATTTTGTTTGAATTTAGACATTTTATTACTTATCTAATTAAATATTTATAAGTTTTTTAATTTGTAATTTTACTTTAGATAATATAAATATTTACCAATATTTGTATTATTTCTTTACAATGAACAAGCTTACAAAAATAAATCGTTTCTTAGTTAAAAATTAATACTAATATATTGAATTATTATTATTAATTGAATATTAATATTAATGTATGAAATAAAAATGGGATCGGTCAGTTTATCTTTTGAGAGTCTTGAAAATTGACTTGTGAACGAACTTAAAGGAGTAGGTCAATATAATTACGGCCATTAAATCGAGAGAATGACAGAATGAACAAAGAGAACTTTGTAACGCGTGTGTTGTCACGAGTGGCACGCGCTGGCACAAATGTATCTTCTTTGTTTGACAATTTCTAGAATATCGAAAAGCATGGTGAGACAATTGTTCAAAGCTCAGGAACTAGCATTAACGCGAGGTACTGATAAGAAAACTTCTTAAGTAAGAAACTGAAAATACTTATAAAAACAAAATATTTGAAAAAAAAAATTTGAAAGCATAAAAACAAAATATATTAATAGATGAAAAAAAAAATTTGAAAGCACAGAACGGGATAAATTATTCGAAATTCAATAAAACGGACAAGAACAAGATTACAAAAACAATGAATAGAGAAAATTGATTAAAAAATCTAATTAATACTAATAGTTAACAGTCATATGTATAATGTAATAATAATATATTATAATATCATAGACAAGTACTTTGAATTACTAAATTATTAAATATTTAATTTTAAAAACTTCCTTTTGTCCACTTTGTATTTTCTCATGTTTACCTCAGAAATTGAAGATTTTACTTCAAAATCAAAACTATTCTTATCATTGTGGCTTTTATCACTTATACAGCTGTTATCGTTGTAGTATGCAAGCTGCTCGTAGATTATGCATGGATACAGCGCGTTAATATATCATTCAGTTAGCCAATCATATTGCAAATTAACAATTTTTCATTGGAAAGATACACGTTAAAATACCAAGAACGAACTAGAAAATTATTATTCAAAAAAAATTTATACGATAAGCGAGAGTCGAATGTTACTCTACAGTCTATGCGTATGTTACTTCCAATGCAACGAAGTAGCGATATCGCTAGTAAAAATGGTCGCCTAGCGATACGTTTTACATATTTTTCCATAATTTTTCAATGTCAATGATTTGAAAGATTTTTCACATTTATATATCTGTGGAAAACAAGCGTCGACGATTGTTTAGTGTAGCGCGAATGATACAGCGATAAGTATGGGTGCAATGTAAATAAATATCACTGCTTTCACATGCAGATTCGTTATTAATAAAACACAGTTGGATGCGCAACACGTTTATTATCTACTCGTGCATAATTACTTCATTTCAGTACGCACGTTTATAACGTCGATTCAAGATATATCGTGTTTATTCTTGTACGGAAACAACGATCACTATCGAAGGGATCATTGTGAAGTATATATGAATATATAAAAGATGTACATAGAATATAAAATATATAGAATATATATACAAAATACGTGTAGAATATATAGATTGTATCCAAACAAAGATTTATATTACTCTTCACTTATACGAATATTATACGTATTTGTCTATAATTATAAATATTTGTATTCTGACGAAATTTCAATATCTTGCACGAAAGAACAAAATCTGAAATAAATATCCAGATTGATTAAACAACTGAAGAAATTCGTGATTGAACATCCTTAACCCCGTTTTCTTTATATTCCGATTCTCCTCAGACAATAACCCATACGCGAGGAAAGACTACTAAAAGAAGCACAACCAAAAACAGCGTGATAAACCCATGGACGATCATTCAAACCTGGCCTTGATGATGTTCATTCGCGATCGACCTACGTATTTTTCATGAAAAAAAAAGAAGAAGAAGAAGAAGAAAATCAAATACACGTAGGTATTCGTGTTCATGGAAGCTTTCGAAGGTAAGTATTAAATTTACGCGTCAGGATTAAAATGCTCTCTTCGTCTTGTCCTCGCTGTCTCCCCGATATAGCTAACCACCAGCAGAGATTCATGAATTTTGGCACACATCGGGCCGAATTATTTCTGTCCGTACGTTACATGAAAGGGTTCAAGTGTACACACGATACACAATCGCTCCTGGTCGATGTGCATTAATAGATCAATTACATCATATGTTTGACAACGGAAAATAATAGTGATCGACGCCATGAAAAATCGAACAACAAGAATTAAATTTGGAGAACTAAATTCGTCGGAGAACTGAAACACCTGTTGCATACGATTGCGATAATCAACGATTGCCTTCCGTTTGCAACATTTAGTGGTGTAAATGAGATTGCACTGCTTACTATGTCACACGGATGATCACATGAAAGATGTTACTACATAGTGTCATAATTTAAATAGATTTTTCATTTATATATAGAGCTATTTCTTATTTGTTCAATTAATTATGAAATCATTATTATTGTTATTGAATTTACTTATTAAGGATCAATTATTTCTTATTTGTACTGATTTGAATAAAACTCATCGAAGTAATAAAATCAGTTGTTTACGAATACGATTTCAATTGTTATTTATGTAAGACATTAAATATAACAATTGAAACAATTGTTATCGCGATTTTCCTAGTGTTCAAAAGCAAAAGTCATTCAACATGAATGTTGAATGATTGCCTATACAATGAACTAAATAAACTGTCAGACAAGTTGTTTGAAAGAAGAATAAATTAAATACAAATGAACCACGAACTATTTGTAGAAAAAGAAAATTAATATTCAAGTCAACTCTTTCGTTAGCTAAAATACAAACGGATAAGAGGAAATAAATAATTATTTATTATCTCTGTTTTATTTAATCAAAGTAAGAAATAACGATAGCTTTGAAAATCAAAGATTATTTGCGACGTTATTTGAATGATTAACGATTCTGATATTTAAATAAAAAATTAAATCATTAAATTAAATTATTAATACTTTTAATTGTTACTTATTATTTATTATTGAAATGAAAATTTTCCTAATCTTGTTGACAGATACAATTATCCATGGATAAACATATATAAATACCATGATGATGAATCATCGAAAATATGAAAAGATTCGAACTTTAAGTCTACTTTGACAATCGAGACCTATCAATCAACCTGTCGAATTGTTATTGTTAAATATATTCTTAAAACTCTCTACTGGACGCGTAGAAACAATGTTTAATCGGTAGCAAAGTTTTCAGAAAATACTGGAAATTACTTTAAGCCTGAATATCTAAATTAATTTTAATCCTGCTGTTCTCCTGTAACTCAAAATGAATATTAATTAATTAATTTTAATTAATTTATGTATTACAAAATTATTTAAATAAAATTGGAGAAGATATCCAATCTTCTCCAAATGCTAAATACACGTTTCTAGCAATTTCCAGAGCATTTCTAAATACAAACTCGCATAAAGAAATTCAGAATAAAGAATAAACATTATAACAAATAAGAGTTTAGCCCTTTATTATCGGTTCGGTGAATTTTAAGAAACTGTCAAAAAGAAACATCTTCTTTCAGTTCATTTTTTCGTTTATATGAAATACCATCTTTCAAAAAAGAACTAAAAATTATACATATAAAATTCCGTTGGGTAATATTACGCGTAAGTACAACGTATTATAAATGTAATATCAAGGGACAGACTTCAAACGATTAAAGTATAAAATTCTACAAAAAGAATCTCAAACAACTTGTATCGTGCGCGAAAAAGTATGTTTCATAGAGAAATGAATATAGTAATGAAATAAAATAAACATAATTTGAATAGCAATACGTGCATGCTGTGCACGAAATATCAAGCTTTAATTATCATCCGGCCATTCGTCAATGACATTACTTGAGTGCGCATAGTAATAGAATAATTACATTAAGTCGCGGTAAATAGGCTCGATTGTTATCTGTTCGCAGCGTGTGGAGCAGGAAAATCCTTCAGCTAATTAACACGGCCGAAAATGGACATTTACCACGTGTAACTAGCAACTAGCGTGATAGCATTCTGTTATACAAGGAACACGATATTTATCCTTCAATGTTGCAATTTGCTGATTGATCCAGACTGGATTAAAAAAGTGCGCTTTAATTCCTTCACGCGATGGTTAGTGCTTATCTCTTATGACGAAGTCGTTAATTTAGTTAATTTTCTAAAATTACCAATGGGAATAACGGTCGACAATGTTCGATGAATTGTTATAAATAACGATGCTGTTATGCTGTTGTAAGAACCGGAAAAAGAAATTACATTGCATCATTGAAGAGAGAAACGAAAAGTGAATATCGCGTAATGACTTGATTGTGATAAATAGTGGCGAGTTTGAAGTAAATTTTAGCTACCGCGGCTCATGAAAATATTCGTACCATTTAGAATAAAAGAATTTTTATTTATGTGCAGATTGCACGTGTAATTTTTTGTATTTTACAATATTATTCTGAAACTTTTGATTTTGTTGAACACTGTATTGAGACACGAGTATCACGATAGGTAAAATTTAGAATCGATCTGAAAAATAATATAGAAGATATTTATTGCAAATAAATATATTTAGTGAAATATTAGTATGAATAATAATTTTAAATTAAGATTAACGAGTATTAAAGTCCCATTGAATATCGTGGTTTACTGATATATAATGGTTGTTTAAATATTTGTGAAATATATATTTGTATTATAATCACAAAGAGTCCGTATGAACATTACAAATATTTTCTTGAACAACTAGCTTAATTAACACGCTTATGCGTTCATGAAAAATTGGATAAAAAATCAAATGTTCAACGAAGTAACTATTGTAACATTTAGAACAAATCTCTTTTAGCCCTGTTCATAAAGACATAAATCTGAATAAATTTTTTTAGTTTAATAGTCATTAACGAACAACAACAAAAAATTCCAATATATTTAGCGTAGTAAAAATTCCAATAGAATTCATATTTTACTTAATTTAATAAAATGAAATAAAACATGAAATGAAAATTGATAGCGAGAAGTACAAGTTATAGTTATTTAAAGTATATGACAACAAGAAAAAGATATATATTTATTATAATAAAGATTTATCTAAATATTCTAATGTTTAAGATATATGTTTATGATTACATATGGTACAATTTGTATATATTTACGATTGTATCTGGTGTCGAACGAGTCGTTTAATTTTCGTGTATTATTTCGTGTGATTGTAAGACCAGAACACAAATCGTGCAAATAGAAGATTGAAAATAAATATGGCACGAACACGTGCACACGTATTTATATGTATTTGTATGTGTGTATGTACACTTACTCTGTCATTGTGTTCGTCATATCGATCTCCTGTTGCCGTTTATCTTCCGAAACGTAACGATTTTAAAAGTAAAATAAAATATGTACAATATATATCACAGTCTATTAATCACAATGCTGTGCGTTACCAGAGGAAATTCGCACGTCATTCTCTTTTTTCTCTTTCTTGACGTACGAACCACCTCTTTCTCTTTCTTCTCCTCTTTCTTTCTCTCTTTATTTTCTTGCCGTCTTCGTCTATTCTTTCCTGCTCGTTCTCCAAACCAGTTGGCTCACACTCAACGAAATCTCACGAAATTACGTAGAGTTATTCGAAACAGTTTTCGTTCCCTTGGGAAATTCTTAATACGCCAATTGTACGCCCTATTTCGTAGAATTCCACTTGTATTTTTTTCCATGGACAATATATCTACGCTGACTGTTTTGGTCGCTTCTGTTTCACCTTCCTCGTCGATGTTGATGATCTCCTCTTTCCGCTGACGAGGAATTCCTTTCGAACGAAATCACTACGTAGAAATATAGGATAACACTTGCACAAAGATCGGAGCAATGGAAATGAAATTGTTTCTCGTCATCCCTCCTGGGACGATGCGCGCGAAGCGAATGTACTCACACTGCCGGTAAAGCTTTATATAAGCACGAGCGGCCGATTTTTCGATTCGTTCAATCCCCGCTGACCTGCGCAGTAGAGAAACGCGCGAATTTCGTCCGCGCGCGCATGCGTTCTTCGAGTCGGCGCGCGTTTCGCGAAAATTTCTCGGAAAAAAAATTATGAAACACGATCCAATTTATCTCGTAAACGAAAAGAATTCGCTACGAGAAAGAAGCAACTTTATTTATCCGTCAATTAAATGCTATTAAATGAGACATAAGGATTATGTTGCATGTTTTTTTGAAAAAAAAGAGAATATTCTGGAAAATTCAACAAACGTATCAAGCGCTATAAAAAGTATGTATGTTAAAAGTTCTGGAAAGATATACTTGATAAAAAATTGTCAAGAAGACACCACTTTGAGGTCACTTGGGTTGGTTTTGTTAATTTGTTAATGTTATTTTGATTGTATTTGCAAGTTTCTCTCTCGTTAAGAATAATATGAAAATTGACCATGGAATTTCGGAACTTCAAAGTATGAAAATAAAATGTTCGTAACATGTCTGTTAAATGAAGAAAAAAAAAACATGTTAAATTTCATATAGGCAGAGGCCAACTTACATACATACATACACTTGATTTCTTTTTTAAATCGAAAGTACATGCGCAATCTACATTCGAATCGATAAGAACAATCACGAGGATTTGATCATTTGTTTATCTGAGAAAAATAGGACTGTATCGTTTAACGCTGCTACAACAACTCGTGACTGAACTTGTCACGATTGTTATTCGTGAATTACGATATTGATGTCTCCTTCATATGAAGCTGAAATGTGCAAGATGAGATAACGAATAAGCAAAAATTCTTTTTTGACACGTTTTTCATAAAATTACTGTTATCAACAGATAAAATTGTCCAATACGAGCTCGAGAAATAATATTTAGCAAACATAAATTTAGTAAAAATAAACATTATATGCTATGACAAACAAACTAAAAAAAAATACTCACAAAATAGAAAATTTCTAGAGATAAATTGAAGAAGATACGAATATAATAAAATAGATTTTCTTTATAGTTTAAGTTTATGTCATGTCCAGGTTTATATGTACAAGCTCACTTGTATACAATGACGAATCGTATGAATAAGACAAACAATAAAATCTAATACAGACATAGAGATAATAACCACGCCGAATAATCAGTTTTATGCAAATATGCTAACGTATGACGTTTTCACCATCAAACAAATAGCTTTTACGTATAGTAGAGTCCCCCATATCTGAACTCTTGTTATTCGAGTATATGGGTTCTCTCTACTGTAATATCCAAATTTCTATTATCTGAACATCAGTAATAGATATCTTTTCTTAAATTTTTTTTTTTCTATAACTGTATTTTCTATAACTGTAAAATGCATTCATTAAAATATGATTAGCAAATTTTACTGAAACGAACAATATTGAAAGAATATGTACGAGGCCATGTTTAATTCCACGATAAATTAATGTGAGTGACAGAAATATCGTAGATATGATTTTTCCACAAAACTGAAACAGCAAACAAAAATAATGAGATTACGTTTCCGAAACATTCGAAACATCCAGCAAATTATTTCAGAGAGTTAAAATAAATACAAAAAGAATATGACTTTATAAAATTATTTGTAATAATCAGGCAAAAGTTAGATAATCAGTAAATTAACAATTTTCCTAATCTCTATTTTTGTAATTTAATTGTAATAACGTAATTTGATATTGCGAAGTTGTTGTTTCGTTTTTCAGAAATTAACTCAGTTTTATCTCTCTATATGAGACTCCACTATATTTTACTTCTTTTTGAAGATAATTACAGGTTTTTATGGAGAATGCGAACAATACGGAAGATGCAAAAATGCATAGAATACATATAATAATCAAAAATATATAAAACATCTAAAATAAAATATTTATTACAATATATAATAAGTAAAACCAAAAATATATAATATTTCTATTTAGGTTCTATTTCTTTAGATGTTTAAAATTTAAAAATAAATGAAAATGCATTGTGCGCGCCTATTGTACATTCTAATTATGCATTGTAACTCAGCGCCTGTCTTCTATGATATCCTTTGAGCTGCGGTTTTATCAAAGTGTCTGATAGAAATAGACTGCAAATTTTTATGGAACTTCATACTTTTCTGAAGATAATTTAAATTAAACTTAGGTATTTTACTTATTAATTATTAAAAGGAGCATTGTATTTTGAATAGGTATATTATATAATTTTTCACAGTATTTGCATTGTGTGCATTTTTGCATTTTTAATTTTTTGCATTTTTAATAAATTCGCAATTTATCGATAAGGAAACTGCATCAGACACAAAGATGATCTTTTTTGTTCAACTTCTAATCCAGCACATCATTACGTAAAGCACAAACAAAGATAGTCGTCAAAACGAAGATAACCGAACGATAAAAGATTAACCACGAAATTTCACCAATTGCGAGCGCGAATTAATTTAAATTTCCCACTTTGTGATAAAAATGAGCTTACACGAAGAAAGTAACATATTCGCAATCGTTTCAATTTCACTTGAAAAACATATCCGCCATCTTTCCAAACTAGAACTATGATTAGACGAGCCCTGAACTAATGGCACTTTATCGATCGATTCACCTAACGAGCACGGAAAATAGCCAAACGAACCAATTACTTACATACATCATTGACCGAAGTGTACACACACGTGGCCGGCCTCGAATTTATCCAATTTCTTCACCTTTCGGAAACGCATCGATGAAAAGAATATTCTCTAAGAGTACTTACTCGCTGAGAAACGAACGCTCCTCGGTAAATGTCTCGTAATTCCTGTTCCTGGACATGTCGACGAAGGACTGAACACGTTTGCCGGTTATTGCGGCCGATTAAATTATTCTCGGTGGTTTATCGAGTCACGAGTTTCTCCGTATCAAGCTACAGTCATGTGCCTCTCGCGTCTTTTGTGTCTTGTTTTATTTAATTTCGCTGATTTTCACGCGGAGAGTCGTAGCTAGACGCTAGACGAAAGCTAAGAAAATCGATCGATCTATCGTTGATTTTCCATATTTCCGTTTCATCCTCGGCGATCCGATGGAACTGCTGATGATTCAGATCGATATGACATACCGTTGGAATTTAAATTGGGCTATTTTAATGGAATTTTCTATGAAATTTTCCTTTAGTAATTATTAAAGTTCCCACTGACACAGATCACTACGTTTATTGAGTTATCGATGCACTGTTATCGACGATTACTGATAAGCCACGATAATCGGAAATGGATTACATATTTTTTACGTAAATTTGATCGAGACTCACCTTCCAAGTTTCTGACGTGTTTAATTGCTGAAGTGTTTATAAAAGAAGATCGACCTTGGTGGATAGTGATTCTTCATTTAATTGTACTAATAATTGATCAGTTAGAGATCTCCTTATTTTTTAAAGATGATGACCTTTTTTAAGATCAGATTTTTAAGTGTTTGGCGAAAGAAGATCGGCATGGCTGATCTTGACGGATAGTCGAGAAAACAATTTACAAAATTATAAATCATCTCTGGATTGCTATATAAATAACGGATCATCAAAATAACTGTGTTGATCTTCATTAGCAAACATTTAAAAATTTAATGACCATCTTCTTTAATGTTCTAATTTTTAATAAAATTGAAAGAAGTATCACTACTCACCAAGATCGAAATCACTGTGACGATTGCTTCTTTTACATGCACTTAAAAATTTAATCTAAAAAAGTAATCATCCGCAATTCAGACAAGGAGATTAAATTTTAATAAAATTAAAAGAGAAACCAGTCTTCAATAAGATCAAAATTACTGTATTTTCTTTTGCAAACACTTCAAAAATTATTTCAAGAATGAAATCGACAGCAAACAGAGAGACAAATAAAAATGAGAAGAATGAGACATTCGATGGATTTTCTCATTGATTTTGTACTTATCTACCGCGTGAATCGTGTAAAACGTGCGAGAACGATGAATGATGGACACAAAAGTCTTGAAATCTGACTTTTCGTTGCGACACTTTCAGCATCAAGTGAGAAAATAATACAAGATCGTGCCGGGTTAATATTCAGACACCACGCTCAGATTAACGTGTTGCACAATCTTTCGTATTCTGCAACGGTCCGCGACGTCCTTCTGTGTTACTTGCATAATTCTAAAGGAAACATATGATCGAAAAGAACACATTATGTCTTTATCTTTTCAAATGAGAAATTTTTCTCGAAGATAAAAAGTATTTTATATTTATGAAAGTTATATATCGTGCTTTGTAACGGATATGTATATGTATTTATGTACAATACAAATATATCCTACTTTTTTTATAGCTACAAAATATTTTTCTCTTTCGAGAAAAACATTTATTTGGAAATTTAATTATTGCTTGATTCTCATTTTAATTAGTTTAATTGTCATTGAAAAAAATAGTTTAATTATCGTTGTTCAAGATTAAATCGATTCTTTTGCATTGTAATCTCAAGAGCTGTATACATATATACATATATATTTCTGGATTTTCCTGTTTTTTTTTTTTTTCGTAACAAAAACACTGAAAATTAAAAATGATTAGTATTTATGGATTTATTTATTATTCCGTTTTCTCTCGCAATAATTACCGCAATTACTTAACTAGAAGTCGATAGACATAAATCTTGATGTCGCGTATCAGGAAATTCAATTTTTTCATTTAAGTCTTGTACTGGAGTGTTTACTTTCACTTTCTCGTAAATGCATCATATTTAATATTCATATGAAATATCTGAGGAATGATTAATTAAAATACTAAAATATACAAGAAATTTTTTATTTCCATAAAAATCGTAAGATAGAAAATTGAGAAATTTATTAGAGATAAGTTAAAAATTAATAAAAATATAGAGAAGAAGCAAAAAAAAAAGTCTCGAACTCAGGTGGATTATTATCAACAACACTAGTTGAACAAGTTTCCCAATAAATGGAAAAACACTCGGGCAATGATGAGTTTGGTGCAATTGGTCGATTACTTCGTGATTTACGATTCTGTAGAACTCATAAATTATGTAATTGAAATCGAATCCGAATTGGTTTTAGATCTATTTTCACACACGTGTATCATGGATTTTGCTCGAAAAATGTGAACTTATTATTAATCTATTTTCCGATGATGACCAACCAAACAAGAAATAGTCTAAGTTTTTAGTTTGCCAATTTGGCGATGAAAAATATTACTGTTACGTGAGCCAAAAATTCGTAGTTATTTGCTAATCTCTGGTATTATTGCCTACGAGAAATTGTTCTAAAATTCATCGAGATATTTCAAAAAGCAACGACGAAATTTTGAAAGATACAACACATTCCTGTGAACAGTTCTGTGAATGTGTGAAACTAATGGAAAATCAATGGAAAAAAGTTCATTTATGATAAAGAGAGAAATTCACGTATCATTCAGAGATTATCCACAAATAGATAATAATTAGATCGAATTAATAAATATTAGAGATTGAAAACAAGTATAATAGAATCATAAGAATAAATATAACAGAAGTGTAAAAGAATTGCAAATAAAAAATATATGGTACAAGAAGATGTTAAAGATCTCCAACTTTGATCTCTCAAAGTAGAGCAATGAAAAATAATTCTTCGAACGAAAGTTAGATTGAACTTCATGATTGATGCAAATTGATACCGCGACGATATTAAATCAATTGCCCGTGATGCAATTATTGGGTTCAAGAAATCAAATTGTGTTCACGTATGACACATGCCGAGAGATTGAATTGATCGTCGTTTAATTAATAATAATCAGATCAGAGGATAATAGTTGCTGAGGTGGCTCGTTCGCGTTATCCACTGATTCACACGATTCGATTACTGATCACGAGAATTACACGAGGATTTCTAACATTCTAACTGAATCACGGAGAATCTATTAGAGAATTACATAAGGACTGATCCTCTATTACACCAATCTTAATCAGATAAACAATACGTCTCGATGGAGGAACAGTGATGTTCGCGAAAATAAACTAATATGCATATTCTGACACAATCTTTTATCAAATCGACGCGGCATTTGATCAATACCAGCGTAAGAGCTATTGTACGTTCTTTTTAATTTAACGAAGGATTTGTCACAAGATTGTTCTTCTAACTACTCTGTGTTAGAAGAATATAGAGTGGTTCGAATGAAATATTAGCTATGTTATTAGTTTAAGCTAAATATGTTACTCTGATGCTGTTATTAGTACTGATTATTAACATTAATACTTAAATAAGTTTAGGTTAAATATTAACTCAGTACAGCTATCAGTGCTAATTGTTAGTATCAATATTATACAATGAGTACTATTGTTAGTACCATTAATAATAAGCGCTATTATTATATTATTACTATTGCTAATATTAATAATTAGGACTATTCTCGATATAATAATTACTACTGATTACTGATACTAATTGATATACAATTGATTACAAAATTACATTACTTTCAAGATTGAACATTGATTACGGCACAAAGTGATATCTGCTCTTATTCTAAATTGCACGAATTTATTACGCGTGCCCAAGCAAATAAATATATGATTTCCGTATTAAGTAGCGATTTTACGAGCAACGTGGGCGGGCACGAGCCATTTCACTTTCTGGACAATGTCAAATACGAGTCACGAGATCCGATAAGAGTTAACAAGACAATCTCGTGACCTGACAATGAATCACGCGCTTTACAGCCCTCCAAAAATGATATGATTGATAGAGACAAATTCTATTATTTGTTCGCCAACTACGTGACGCAAGTTCCTTAGATTTATCTTTAAATATTGACCGGAGGGATTTGCGACAACTTGAGACACAGTTGTGAATCGGAAATAGTTTCAAAATATGATTCGAAAATCGAATCGATCGTAAAAATCTAATTATGAAGAGAAGATGGAATTTTGAAAGGTAAAGTTTGTTAGAAAATTGAAACGAGGAGAATGACCCGGTATACTTTGCGTTATTCACACATCACTTCAGAATTTTAATTATAAAAATTTTTAATTTTGTCACTGTCAATTTTACTTTGAAATTTTAAACAATCCCATAAATGCACAAACATTCGTGGACTATTTGTAAGTTAGAAATAATAATAATAGTAAATATAATTCATATTACCTTTTCTTATTTTTTTCATTATTCAAATTTCTAAATTTGCGTAAATTTTACATTTGATTTCTAAAAATCTAATTGTTACAAAGAGATAAAATTTTGAGACAATTAAAATTTGTTAAAAAATTAAAATCGTGAAAATGACCGTGTATCTTGCGTTATATTGCAATTGAAATTTGAAAAATTAATTTACTAGATTTATGAAGTTTCCACGAATTATATGGTTTTAAGTTGATTAATGTTCGGTTGATGATCGGAATAAGACTCTTCTAATAGATATAATTGGAAATTTTTTTCTAGAGAAAATTTAGCAAAAAAAAAAAAAATAGATATTGAAACTTGACATGACATATCATTTTTTATTGGTAATAAGATATGTCAGAACAACGACATTTCATTTGCAATTCTTTTCAATCAATTTATATTACCAAATTCTAGTTTTTAATATTGAATGATCTATGAAATAGAATACCAAGGATTCGCTTAGTATTTTTTCATCATTATATCTTCCATTTAGATTTAATAACTTCATGAAGGTTTGAAGAAATCTAAATTATCTCTGATATTATCATAAATTGTGTGAGTTAGTAGACGAGATAAGATATAGAAAAATTCCATATAAAAAGAATAGAAGTAAGCAGTAAGCTGACAAAACTATCAGAAAACTTTAATTTTACAGAAATTCTTATTCTTCTAATGAAATAGTATTTCGGATACCACGTCAATTTATGCGTTTGCAAAGGTGGTGCACAGATTGGTCGACGAATTCTGTTAATTTTTTGCATTCAATTCCTTTTCAACCTCAATGGTCCCAAAACGAAACTTGCAGAATCAAAGATATTAAATTTATTATATTTATATTTTAAATTATCTCTCAACCAAAGAAAAAATTAATACTTCACATTAGAGCAAAACAGTAATTAACACTAGAACTACTAACGACGAAATTATAAAATTTGTAACAGAGAAATTAAAATGCAAGGCAATTTATATATTTTATTAAAAATTATTTAAATCTCTAAGAATATACTATTATAAATATATAAAATTTCTATGGAAAATTATAAATCGGTCACTTTGGTAATTCTAGTGTTAAATAGAGAAATTTACAGATTTTTAATAAAACAAAAGAAATAACAGATGATCCCAAAACAATCTAGGTATATTGTCATAACCTTCATAATTTCTAAATAATTAACCAAAGAAAAAAATTAAATAATAATAAAAAATGCAACTGAGCGAACAAGTATCGAACAAAATGAACGTGAACAAAGTCAATAAAACGAGAAAAGTAATAGAGAATTGAACGACACATGAAGGAACATTTAATTAATCGACGGTTTAACTCTATACCTTCCAGGGAACGTGAACTTTGCCCTCAATTACAACTTACATTAAACTAACAGTCACAGTCATCGGAGGAAATATAGCTTTTACGTATCTCTCTTACGGATGCCTCAACTATTATGCTGACAGAGCTAATTAACGAGTTCATGCTTGATGAACTCTTGTTGATAAATTCCGCTCTCTTGCATAGATGAAAATTTTTTGATATTTTCGTAGACGAGAGGCAACGTCAATAGAAAACTCCAGCGAGTTTTCATGACCAACAAGAGTGCTTTTGATAAGTAGCGTAAAAAGAAGCTCGATATAAATATGCATATCAAGAATTACGGAGGATATCGATATCGCGAACGCAGCAGCGGATGTCTTGCTTTCTTCACTCCCGGACGTTTTATTCAAGCACATGATTGATAACGCTGGAACGACCGACAACACTATATAATAAAAAATATCTTTGTAATATTCATAATTGAGAATAAGAGAAGAAAAAAAGAGCTATTAAAGTTTTAAAGTTTTATTTAAAACTTTCATCTAATTCAAAAATCTGATTTCACTTTGATTCGAAATTTTCCTCTATTTAATAATTTAAATTATTAAAGAAATTAAATAAATATACGTTCTCAAAAGAAGTAGTGGCTATTTGAGTATTTAGCATTCGAGAAAAAGCTTCTTAGCCAAAGCTTCTGATAAATATTGGTTTTGTTAAAGACAAAATTCTATAGTATTCCAGAGTATTTCTACAGTGTTATTCGTAACGATTCTATGGCATAATTAAAAATCATTTTCTTTAAAATCATTCCTACTGATTCTCTTACTCTGAATGTTGAAATTAAAGGTCTTCTTTTAGTTTCAATTCTTTACGTAGACATGGAAAATAATATAGTATTCGTCAGCTATCTTTTGAAAATATCTTCCTGTGACTCATTGTACTGTGACAAAATTACGGTTTTATTGGACAATAAAAAGATTTCTTGAACTGGGCAGTTCTAATAACGAGAGAATATTTTCGAAGAATGTGAGAATTCAAGCAATAAAAAGAGAAAATAGCGCGAGGACATCGAAGGAAAAGCGATAAAAAGATTAGCACAAAAACAGTAAAAGAGGTCAACAAGTATCAGAAGTATAAAAGAAGGCGCATGTTAAAAAAAAAATTAAAAAATGCACCGGTACTAAAAGAAATGTTTCATCAATGAAACAAAGAACATAAAACCATTATAAGGAGAAATGAAATAAGAGAAGGTGTAATCATCAAAAATTCAAGTGAAGATCAAAGAATCTCAAGTGAAAATGATTTTAAACTTCAACGATTTGATTTGAAATTTCTTAGTGCACAATTTATAGATGAGAATTCACAATAAAATATTTGATATGTTTTTATTAATTATCGTCCATTTTGAAGAATCATAATTTGCATTAGAACATTTAATAAGAAGAATTAACAAGAATATTTAAATTTTGAAGTTATATTACTAGAAATATATTATTTTCAATCCTTAATTTTCTGGATTATAACCAATACTCGATAGAAAGAAAAATATGTTAACTATTGAAACAAACAATGTAAGAGATAATTAATAAGAATACTTGAAACAAAATTACGTTTGACAAGAATAATGAATAAATGTAAAATACACTTCAAAATAGATTACTATCACTGATATAATGTTTAATGGATTACTAATACTCGTATTAGTTTAAACAATATTTCACATATTTTTATTAACACTCATACCCTTATTGTAAGTTTTCTTTTGTTCGTCATTCAGATCTCATCCCATTCATTAAATAAAATCCTCAGATATTAGGAAACGTAAAACAATGCAATTCGTGTTACAAAAACTAAAATAATCGTTGATCAGACAAAAGGTAAATTAACTTGTCATACATCGATACGTGTAATTACAATACTGCTTCATTAACATCATAGAACAAGGATTGATTTATCACCTGTCTCGATCCTCATATTCACAATATCACTCAAGTCTATCTTTCGAAACGATAAGACATTATCGATAGAGATAAGTCGATCATTAAGTTGACTTATTTCAGCTGTTTTAAGAATAGATTAAGCAGCATTATCGATCGTGTTTTCTTTTCTTTTCATTTACTGTCGTGCACGCGAATTAGATTCGGTCATTACTAAACTGATGAATTTTTATGCAATTCAAAATTGAAATAATTTAAATAAAGTTTTCAAAGTGAAGGAAATGTAGCTTGAAATTTATTTCCGCTCCTAAATATTATATTTAGACTACGAATTTCTGTATATTTATGAGAAATTTAGAAAATTAATAAATTTTATAAAATATGCAAGAATATATAAAATGTATAAAGTGGAGTTCCATTTCTTTACTTACTCTACCTTTGATATTTTATATATTTTTGCATATCGTATTTTTAAATTTCTCATAAATGCATAAATGTTCGCATCGTTATAATCAAAGAATATTGCTCCAAATGTGTCTTTGGAAATTCTTTATCACATGATCTGTTTTCGGTTAGAATTATTCACGCGTTATGACATGAAATGTTAAATGATGTGTGAGAATCCCTGATGCGTCCTTCATGATCATGATGCTGATTCAAATGTTAATATACCTTTTATATTGCACAAAATATCTTATTCGCATAAATATTGCATTTCTGTTGGAAAAGAAGGCCGTAGAATATCTTTCGTAACTTACAATTTTAATATCATAACTCTTACAATTACTCTAACATCAGCCTTGTACTTTGTGCACATTATGTATATATAATGTATGTAAACTACCTAATCGCGGTATAGTGATTTTGAATAAACATATGATGCAAATTATTGGATGATTCGGTTAGTGTTATAATGAATTCTAAGATTTAAATTCTAGCAATCCAATACTTCACTGATTCTCATACGTCTCTATTCTTCAATTCTAATTTAACTTTTTTAATTCTAATACTCTTGTAGTGAATTCTAAAAATAATAAACAATATTATTAATAATGAATTTTTATATTTTTTATATATTTATTCGACGAGTTCCTGCTACTAAAACAACGCAACAACGATAATAATTATAATATTTATCAATGCAACCGCCAACTAACATGCATTGCAATGAGTACGCAACAATCTGCTCTTTCGCGCGCTCTTTATCAAAGAAGGTAAACACCGAGAATGCGTATAACGAAGTAAGAACATATTTCAAAGTGCAACTTAAAATAGATGTGCATCATGCTCGCGAAAGGTTTAAGTTAGGCAATGTCTTCTCGATTAACATCTGTTGTTTATTTTCTTCGATCTCAACAGATAAAAACCTACTTACTCGGCGAGATTTGACTAACTCCAGGATAAATTGGATTGACACATAATCGCGAATTCTGACGTTATTGTGACGTGAATTCTCGATAGAAACGATTGTATGATTTAAAAATAAAATTAACGCTCATTATTTTCGTCGGGATGGCAGATGGCAGATGTATTTCTGTTTTCCAAAGGAAGTCTATTTTTCATTAGATATCTCTAAGAACTTTATAACACATGGTATGCAAATCAATATATGTATATAGACATGGCATAATATACCATGTAAATAATATATTCGATAAAAATATCCTTGGGATATGTATTTTTAAAATAATTACTATCGTTGAAAAATCGCAGTTCAATATGTTTTAATTGGAGCATCTTAGTGTAATGTCTTCCTTTTTTAAACCAACTCTGTTTATCTTGATATTAATTGAATACAGTCTTACCTGATTTAGTAGTTGTTCTTCTTTCTTTCAGAATCTTGTACTCAATGTTTTGATAAAAGTTCGTCATGTTGCAACAGCTGCTAATTTTTCTGCAAAAAAATGAAAAATGGATCATTGCCTTTCTTACGTGTCTATCATGTGTGGAAGTGTTGATCGATAAAGTCAACCAGCACTGGGAGTTAGATTACGTAATCAGCATCTGGATTGGAAAATGTGGTTGAAATACGTTTAAAGAATTATAGCGTGACGGTGGTGGCAGTATTACGTAAATCTTTTGAGAACCGAAGAAATTTATAATTTTAAATCCTTCTTCTCGAATCACGAAAAGATCGCGTATTTTTTCAGTAAAATATAATTAATTTTTAATTTTTTTTAAGACACGTGTCATTGTTTGCTTTGCGAGTTTGAGGTAGGTAAGTGGTGAAATCAAATCACCGAAGTGTAGAAATATCGATATTGCTACTATCTTATTGTTAGCCTTGACCTATACGTTTACAAACCATACGAAAGCGCGTCAATCGTCGCGTGTAGACGACTTCGTATGCATAGACGACTATTTTTAATTCAAAAATAAAATAGAGGAATACGGGGAAAGTAAGTGTGATTCACGATGGCACGTGTGACACGAGGCATAGACAAATGTCTAGTAATGTTTGATTACAGATTATGGAATACGAGATGAAAGGAGATATGCAAGATATGCACGGCGTTACGATGTGTATTTTCAGAGATGCACAAGATGACTCCCGATAAATTTCCATGCAATAATTTTCCAAACGTAGCATCGATGAAAGTTCGAGACGGTTTCGTTGGCTTTCTACACACAGTTGGTTCGTATGACGCGCTAATGCGATTTTATTGTCTTTGTTTGCGGGTACGAACTGTTCACGTGACATACCTCTCGCGTCGAGCACGTGACTGGCACGTGGTGCGAGCATGTGTGCACCGTTTCACGCTGAGCTGCACGTATCGCTGCTTGGAAGCGAACTTGTACGACCAATAGCCTATGTATCACGCGGAACGCTTGACCCACTGGTTGGTGTTAACGTGCACGCTGGCATGTGAAAAACAAGAAACGCGTGCACTCGTCAGTTTCATGCATTTTCTGCGAATTTCCCTTGCAGATACCTTGATTCCTGTAAACATGACACCCACACACACACAGGCATATATACATAAATATACACCAGATGTGCGTATTCTAATCAAAGAGATTAGCATTTTATGTGTTTATGCATGCGTATACTGATGATGATAATTATGAAAAAGTAATAAAATTGAAAAATAATAATTTATTTGGTATATTTTTATCTATACTGGCTTATCCCCTTGAATTGACGTCATTGGCAAAATAAATTCTATCGGAGAAAGTGTAATTTTCGTTCGTAATTTTTTTGTACATGATCATTGTAAAATATGCTGATTGTAAAATAGAAAATTTCGTTCAATGTGATTTCGTGATATATTTAATAATAAAATTTCTAACGAAACATTTATCGTGATGAAATTTTACTCCGTAAAAGATTGAGCCTTACGCTCTCTTCTCAAACTTTCTAATGCGATATATAAGTAACACTATCTCAAGTTTGCGGGAGTAGCAATGACCGAGTAAATACAGCAAATGGCGATTATTATAACACGCTATCATCCGCGTTATCTTGTCCTCGGCATATCCAACCTCTTTTTCCCTTAACCTCTTTTAAACGATTTCTATATCACAAAATCTTTCTCGTTTATTGAATTAATGACTTCTGTACTGAACTTCTGAAAGCAAAATCAAGTGCAAAGAAAATACAATCGGATAAAGAGAAATCAAGGCTGCTCCAATTTTTCTTATCGTGTTAATCACACAATGATTAATTACAGCCATCTTGTAACGTTAATTACAGTTAAATATCTTTAGTTGTTCAATGGTGCACGTGATTCGGTTAAGTACGCCCTTATCATCAAAATAGATACTCTTCAATAAATTCAGCCTTAGAATTCAGCCTTAGATCTAAGTTTCGATCCATGATAAAAATGGTTTTAACGTTAACGTGCGATTTTATCGCATTTGATGTTTCCACAGACAAGACTCAGCTGCAAGCATACGCGACCACATGAATACGCATAGAATGCTAATTTCTGAGAGAAACGACTAGTGATATTGAAAAGATACTAGTCATGGAATAAATTAACTCTTACAATAGGTGATGGGTTAGAATGTCAGTCACTTCGTTTCTTGACTAGCAGTTTGAGTCGTAAGAAACATCATATTTCTCTCTTCTCGATATTCCTAAAAGAATACCACGTGTCGAGCAATAAATGAATGAAGAATTTACAGTGGTAAACAAAAATATTAATATTAATAGTAACAGATCAGATTAAATTTCTAGTCGAAGTCAAGTTTGACTGCCATTTGCAATATCAAAAATCAACAATTCAAGAGTAAGAAATATACCAGAGAGTAAAAGATTTCTGCACGATCGCCTTGAGAATATGTCGACTGGCATTTCTGGTGGACAACCGCAACAAGTTCTGCGAATAATATTGGCTCGTGGCCAAAAGTAATAAAACGATCGAGCATTTAGCCAGCTGGACAATATTTTCTCGAAGCTTGCCACAGAAGAGCAACGCGGGATGTCCGAGTCCCTTCAGAACTCAACTATTGTAGAGAAGCCATCTATTCTGGACCGCAGCATCGCCACCTTGTTTCCGGTAATAGAGACATTGATACGTTGTTCCCTGTTGAAAAAGATGGTTGCATCAGATCAATCGCGTGTATCTTACAATTGATTCGTCCACGATAAACTAGATAGATACCATGGATCTAAGAATACGTAAGGAAACGTAACGCAAGCTTAATTTACAAACGGCGAAAATGAAACTCAATTTAAGTGGAAGGGATACGCTTAAATTCGATTGGTTGCATTCATGCGCATGCTCCATACTATTAATATTAATTATTTAATTATAATTATTTAATTATTTATTATAACTATAATAATTTTTATTTAAAAAAAAGTATTATTTTTTAAATTTTATCAGCTGTTTTAGTTCTAATTAAAAGAAAGATAACACTGTGAGGTATCTTAAATTAAAAATTAAACAAGGTTTTTGTATTAAAGTAATTTTTCGTTACGAATAATAACTATACGACGCCATTTCTCTTTTTGAATTTTCATAGTTCATTTTATGAAATGATGCCCGATTTGATAGATATTAACTACTGATATTCTATGATTGATGATAAATACGATTGCACGTGTGTTGAGAACTATCTAGTAAAAATTAGGCACAATTTACTCTTATCCGGAAATAACTTCATCTCACGATGTTATGCTATATTTCTAAGTCCATGATAAATACCTGCCTTCATTACCGAATTTAATTCATGACTGTACATGTCGTATATGTTAATTAAAGGTTATAATTAGAGCTAATGAAAAATTAAAGTTACAATTAAAATTACAAACGACATAATTGATAGTAATTTCATTTATGATTTAGCATAAATTAAACGCGTACGTGATATATTGTGTACGACTGGAATTTGGCTTTCTTGAATTTCTTTTCCATTCGAAAAAGGAAACTTTCTCGATAAAAAATGTCTAACTGATCTATCAAACGATTACTTCTATAAATGGGAATAAAGGGGAATAGTTACCATGAATTGAAGGAAAATTCTATTCTTACTCGTGCAGATCCCAATTATGTTAACGTGTTTACAAGCTCCTCCATATAAATATCGTCAATTTGTGTACTAATTTTAAAAAAAATCACACGTAATATAAACTTTAGCTCGACTGCCATCTAGCGGGAAATCGTGGAACCTACTTTACCGTCATATGTATTCATCAATAACAGAAACATCAACTTTATCCGCTTAATTACAAGATACAAATATATATCTCTAATACAAAAATCTAATACATAAAATCGAAGTACATTTCTTTTGATTTTACCAATCGTTCCACTTTAATTCTAAAATAAATCGTAATGATAAGTTCCCATTGGTAATTGGCGAGAAAGAGTCATGTCACGTGTCAATTAACCACGTGTGCCAAAGGGTTGCACAGGGGTTGAACAAGGGTGAAATACACGTGACTAATTACCGGGGCTTCGAGCAACCGGTGCTGATAATTGGATCACGGTAGAAACTACATTTTAAGGTCAGCAGATTACCAGAACAATGTCATTCGTTCGTCGAAGCCCCGAGAGAAACGATGGATTTCACCCATAAACGAGTCTATCAAATTCTGTCAGCGATCTTGGTACCGTTGACGAGGGAAACAACTGACGAAAACGAAGAGAATGAGACGTAATACGATACTGTCTATGCACACCTAGCAAAGTTAATTAACAGGAATCGTGACCGTGGAAAAGAAAGTTCATGCTCTTACAATTGGTCATTTATGTCTCGTCAAGTTAGCTAGTATCGAACTACGAACGTTATCATGAAATCGGTTGCTTTTAAGAAATCGCGGTCGGAAAATGATTTTTCTTCGGTGAAACTACACGAACTTGATGATCTGTTGCATGGAAAACGAATGAAATTGTCGAAGACGTCGTTTCGAGTAAGTCAAGTGAGCTCTGTAAAATAATTATTTCATACCAATATTCGATATTAATTACAGCAATTACTCTGGTATAAATACTGTCGATACTTCTAGAATGCGTAGATTTCATGAAAAATATTTTTATGTTAATGTCTTTCGAATAAATTGGAAAGTATCTCTGATAAATATTTTCAATACGATAGACAAGTGCCCTGAGTTTAAGCATCAAGTATAAAATCGTCTCTTATCTATCATCTCTATTCTAAAGAGAATAATTCTAAAAACTTCATCTGATGTAATTCTCACTGTTAGCTAGATGATGTTGAAGACTGTTTGAAAAATAAGGAGAATGAATCGGAAGAAGAGAAGGTGAATTATTTTCCGAACTGTGACGCGTCCGTGTGGATGAGATCCTGCAAGGAGGAAGTAATTGAACCCATAATTGGCGAAGTGACAGGGAGGATACCAAGTTGGCTCAGAGGAACGTTGTTGAGGAACGGGCCGGGTAGCTTGCAAGTGGGAAAATACAGTTTTAATCACCTGTTTGATAGTTCAGCCTTATTACATCGGTATGTCTATGGTATCTTATAAGTAGAAATATTAGTATCTTCTTTTAAATTTTTATTTTATTATATCAATAATTTTCCTAATAAGTTAAAAATGCTTGTAGATACTTGTCTTATGTATCTCTTCGTTCAAATCTAAATCTTTACTTCGAACTATATTTATTTTAAACTATCCTTACCCTTATTTTAAGTATACATCTATTTTAAATCGGTTTTAAGTATTTCCATATCCAATTTTTCAACTTCAATACCTTGAATGTTCAGTCCTTGAAAAAGCTGACTATTATCGATCACAGTTTGACGTCGGAAGCCCCACGTTACATTCATACAAATATACGAAAACTGGAAATTTTTTCAATAGTAAATAATTGTCTCTATTTTGTTGAAAAATGATAGATTCGCAATTGTTAATGGGAAAGTGACCTATCAATGCAGATTCGTTCAAACGGACGTATACAAAAAAAACAACGCGGCTCAAAGGATAGTGGTCACTGAATTTGGCACAAAAGCAGTACCAGATCCTTGCAAAAGTATTTTTCAAAGGTGACTAAAGTAAATTATACTTTTAAATTACATAATTTTTGAACGTGATTTATAACATTATATTTAAGTAGAGTTGCAGCGGTATTCAAACCTAAAGATGATTCGGACAATTCTATGATATCTGTATACCCTTTTGGCGATGAATATTACACATTCGCGGAAACGGCGGTGATTCACCGGATCGATTCAAAAACTTTGGAAACTACAGGCAAGGTATTCATTTATTCATTCACGTTATTTGATAGTTCACTTCGTTAATTGTATGACAATCACATTTCGCGGTTGATAATGATTAAATCTAATGATCGTCTATAACAAATTAAATGATACGTATTGTAATTTTATTTAATTTTGTAGGTGAACGTGTCAGATTACGTTGGAATCGTAAACCACACGTCTCACCCTCATATAATGAACGATGGCACCATTTATAATTTAGGACTGAGCGTAACACCCCTAAGAGGACCACTGTATAATATCGTGTGCTTTTCGCCTAATCAATTGATTATTGGTTAGGATGATTCTAAGCTTGTAACCAATCATTCCAATATTTCAAGTATTAAATAATTTTTTGATAATTCATTTCATCAGATGATTCGGGAGAAGAAAAAGAATTATCTATGTTCGACCAAGCCACTATCATCGCCAGTATTCCGTCTCGATGGTTGTTGAACCCTTCTTACATGCACACATTTGGTATCACTGAAAACTATTTCGTCATCGTGGAACAACCATTATCAGTGTCCCTGACTACCGTCGTATCCTGTAAGATGAAACAACAACCAATGCGTGCAGCTTTAAAGTGGTACGAGAACGAAAACGTAAGTGAAACCTTCAAGAAAATTTCTTCAATTCATTTAGAATATTTTTCAATCAATTTTGATCATCAAATTCTACTTTTTAATTAATTAATTGTATCTATGAAAGGAAGTTCTTTTCAAGAATTCGCTTAAAACTTTTTTATCATATGTCTTCCAGTTAGATTCTAAATTTTCCGAAACTGAAGTATTTATAAATGACTTATAATAAGTAATTTCAGTAAATTTACTGTTTAGTAAAATTTTATTTCATTTTCATTAGTAACTTCGGAGAAATTTTCATTAGTAACTTTATTTATAATTAATAATAATTTTACTGAATTTATAAATTATCATTTACTCCTTAATAGATTAATCTTTAACAAACGTGTTAAGAAATATGACTTTATCAATATAGACTCTTATTCACGTGATTTCAAGAGAGACAGGACTACTGGAGAGAACGTTTATATCGGAGGCATTCTTTTATCTTCATATCATCAATCAATTCGAAACACGTGATCGCGATTACGTGGTACTGGATATTTGCTGCTATCGCGATGCCAAAATGTTAGATTGCCTATTTGTCGACGCAATGAAGGTGATACATAATTTTAATAAAATTAATTAAAAGATGAAAGTGGAATCAACACGAATATTTCTGAATGATTGCAGAACTTGCACAAGAATCCTGACTATGCCAAAATGTTTCGAGGCAGACCTTTACGGTTTGTATTACCAATGAAACGTCCACGATCAGACGTACCATTGGAATATAATTTAATTACCGCAAAAACCGTTAACCAAGGCCTGGAATCTTTTCAAGATGACTCTGTCAAACGTCATAATAAATCTGGTTCAGAATCTGTTAAAACGTCGACGAATGATAACAAGGCTAACAAAGGCAAGAAGAACGATTACAAAAATATTCTTCATCGAAAAGCAACCGCTCATAAACTCGCTAACGGTGATATTTTCGTGAAACCCGAACTTCTTTGCGATTTGGGCTGTGAAACACCACGTCTTAATTACGAGTACTGTCTTGGAAGAGAGTATCGTTACTTTTACGCTATTTCTAGCGACGTGGACTTGGATAATCCCGGAACGGTATTTATTCTCCAATTTCACTAGTTGTATTTCAGTTTATTTCAGTCATGTTACAACATAAAAAATATTATTTTATAGATTATCAAGGTGGATATCTTGGAAAAAACAAGGAGAACTTGGTGCGAGAAAAACGTTTATCCAAGTGAACCGATTTTCGTGCCAGATCCTAATGGAAAGGTATTATAAAATAGATGTGAAATTTTTAATTTCTATGATATTTAACACATTCGAGACCGATAACGCAACAGCTGCGTCATTGACTGAGACCAACAGTATTATTTATAAGCGAATTTCTATTAGCGAAGTCAGTTGTAAAACAAGGTCTCTAAAGTACTACGTTATAATAAGGATTTAAATTTTTTACAAATATCCGCAATCTGATAAAAGTCATGTTAAAGTATGCTTGTCGTATTTCAAGAATTTAATTGCTATTGATCTTATCATAAACGAAAAAATATCGCCGATTATTGAGAACAAATGTGTTAGATGTGTCTCGAACTGATTGATAATATGAAGATAAAAGAATTTTACTTTCCTGTCGTATTTCTCTTCATCAGATCACGTGAATTAGTGATAAAAAGAAGATACATTTCTTTAGAAGTATATTAAAAATTAACTCAATAGGAACCAAGCAATAATTCGTAAATACTAATATACTAAAATAGTTAATTATTAATCATTTTATTAACTAAAACTGCTAAAATAAATGGCTGAAATTATCAACTAAAATAAAGTGTTAATTTAGTGAATAATAAATTAAATAAATTGTTAAATGTACATTTAATAAAATTTATTTAATAAGTTATTAAATAAATATTTAGTAGTAAAATAAAATAAAATATTCATTTGCAATATTTCAGAACGAAGACGATGGTGTGGTTCTTAGTTCTATCGTGTGGTCTGACAAAGAAACACGGGTTGGATTGCTGATTCTAGACGGCGTGACTCTCACGGAAATCGCAAGAGCCATCTTCGACACTCCTGGCCCTGTGCCAAAATGCTTACACGGCTGGTTTACCTTGGACAAGTAAAATAAACTGGAACTTCTAAGAGACGATCTTCTGGCTGATCGATAGAAATGAAATATCGACTTGGATATATAATGTGATATATAATGTGGATTTTTATGCAATTTTATATTTTTACGAAGATAATTCAAAAAAATTGAGCTTAGATAGAAAATTATTTCATACAGCCTCTGGTTATTGATTTAGAATCACCTAGAATTTTCAACATTTTACACGTTTTCAGTAAAATTGAAAAGTTTGAACGAAATCTAATTACAAATTTTATATTAACTGTTAAAGTATTAGTAAATAATATTACTATAATGATATTTTATTATTTATTATTATTGAGTACATATTTAGCAAGAGTGATTTTATTGTATGTAATGAATAGTTGAACATTAAAAATGGTCCATTTGGATCTTCAAAACTGTATTATTTATTTTGTATTATGAAAAGAAAAATTGAAATGAAAATGTGTAATAGGATAAGACATATGCTTTAATGAAAGCAAAAGGAAGAAATAAAAATCACTGATACGTATGCGTGAATACTGTGTGTAATAATTTAAACTTATATACTGTGTATGCGTGTGTTAATAATTTAATAATTAATAAAATTTATTATTAAGTTGCATTCAGACTTTTCAGTTTTACTGAAAACTTGTAGGATGTTGGAAATTATAATTGGTTCTAATTTAATGGCCAAGGCTGTATATATTAAATCTTATAGGAAATATTGTATTTTGAATGTTTTATATTACGTTTGCATATTACATGCATTGTGTGCATTTTTGCACTTCTAAATTTCCTATAAATGCATAAAAATTCGCAGTCTAATTAAACTGCTGATATATTTTTATAGTATTATGTATTTTTTAGTTTATTCCCCTTTTTTTGGCTCGGTTGTCGCTTTGTTAGCAGCTTTAAAATTAAAAACCGTTCCCGCCTCAGTTGAATTTTCGTTAATAAGAAAAATATCAACAGCACAATATGTATATAATATAATAAATTATTTAATGTCTTCTCCCGATTGTACAGTGTACTTATATTTGGCGATTAGTGTGTCACATAAAGCTTCAATGACGTGTACGTAGTAAATTTACAATAAAATGGGATGCATCGTGAGAATATTTGTCAGATGGAATGTAAAATGCCCTACGAACAATCTTCTTAAATTAATATCCACAGATATCCGATTCTTCGTATCAGTTGGAACGAACGTATTAGTTTCATGATCCTAGATACCTTTAATAACAATTAATTAAGATATCGTTTAAAATTCTAGTATCTTCGTTGGATGTCTAATCAACTGAAACAAATTCTGTCGAAGAAACTATCATTGTAAATTACCTGGATCTTCGTGAAGCTTTGGCTCAAACTAACAGAGCATTGAAAAATGAAAAAAATTTATCCTAACTCAATGGAAATAATAATATATTATATAACGCATGTAGATATAATTTAGATATAATTTAATAATCTACGTACTTATCATACACTAGGCTGCTTCAAAATTCAATCAAACTTCACGAAGATCCTGTTGAGCACGTTTGTGCAAATAGACTTAATAAGTCGACGTATCTAGAGTTAACAGTGAACGATTAAAATAAATAGGGTTGGCACAACCATAGTCATAAGATTAGATATAGGAGCACTTAACGCGAGTCACGAGTTCCTCCTTAAATAATTAAACCTCTATAAATCATGATTATTACACAAAATTCTGGAGTTCTATGTTGAGTTTCTTAAAACATAATACAGTATCGATCACGTTTACGACTCGCGTTGCCGGCCACTAAACACAGACACATGATTCACAGCATATTTCTTAAAAGGCGAAACCACTCGTCGGGGAATCACTGAAGCACCACGTTTTAAAATACATACAGTTCTCTGAGAAGCTTCGACATTTCAACAAACGAGGACTGAAATCCTAATTCCTCTGAGCACTGATATATCACTAAGTCAAAATATTTCATCGACGCGTCACAATCATTCATTCCTGAATATATACGTGGTAACTCTCACTCTTTTCCTTTCTTATCATTATGCTACACGATTATGGGATTACGGAGAAGAAATTGCACTATTGGAATTCAGCTAAAAGAAGAAAATAAGGAAAAAATAGACCCTGATATGAATCTTCGGTACCGAGAACTTCCTTCTACGCGCAGAGGAAAACCACAAGCAACATGCCAAATAGTTTATCAATTTTCAAGTTTGACATACCGTGGAGAACACAATTTACGATGGAAAATTGATATTTTAAACTGTTATAATTTAAAAGTTATGGCACGTTTCCTCTACGATAAAAACCTTCGATATTAACTACGCAATATGTAAATATAATAAATTATTTAATGTCTTCTACCGATTATACAATGAACTTATATTTGTTTGTTGCTGTTCATCACTGTCAATGTGAAGCCTTTACTTTTAGTTTTACATCATATAGGGAAATAAGGATACTTGTATTCTCAAAAATTATAAAAATTTAGATAAACTTTGAAAACTTTTCTTTAAAAACTGAAAAACCGAACAAAAGTTCAAGAAATTCTAACATTTCGTGGTTTAATTGTAATACTCATTAAAATGATAAAAGGAATCGTACAGCAAATTTTAAAGGAAATCTTTATAAAAGGGAGATTTCAATCTCCAAGATCTAGTCGTGAATACAATTTTTTCAATGTTTTTAGAAACATTTGAATGTTTACGATTTTCGAAAATAAAAGTATTTTTACTTTTTCATCCTTTTCTATATGGTAAACATCTCTGAAAAAGAAATGAAGAAAAAGAGGAGATTGTACTTTAAAATGAGACTAAGTGGTATATGATTTCTTTTACGAGTTTTATAACAATTTAAAGTATCTGCAATTTTTCATCGTTGGTGCTCTTCACCATAGAACGACACGTTGGATATCAAACGTCGTCACGTTGCGTTGATTGAGAATTGTTTGGCCCTACGATGGTCTTGTCCTGAGATTAAGTACGAGAGGTGTTCGAAAGCGATTGCAACTACACAAACGGCTAGAAATACGACTTATTGCTCGAGCTTCATGGAAAATGTCCTACGTTCACGGAAGGAAGATTTTATTTAAAAAAAAAAAAAAAAAAAAAAATACGTCTCTCGTTCGGGTCATATTGTCGGTCTTGACAATACGACTATCACATTTTTGCTTCTACTTATCTTTCTTGCTCGTCCACCTTTCCCTCTCTTTCTCTCTCTCTCTCTCTCTCTCTCTCTCTCTTTCACTCAGACTTTTTCCACTTTCTCGCAATCAACGGAAGTGATAGAGTTCATCGTGCTAGCGTTTTTGCTTTCTGTATCTGTTTCACTCTTCGCGATACTAGATGTCGAGACGCCTATATGAGATTCTGAGTGCATGGGCAAGATTCCAGCATTCGCGTCTTCTATCGATTTCCTCAGCTGTAAACAAACAGAAAAAAAAAATGATTTAATACGATTATATATAGTTACAAAATACAAATACATATGAATGAAAATAGAATTTAGATTTAATAATTTAATATAAATGGAAGGAACAAATCTGTGACACAGACGAACCTCTTTTAATCCCACAACTCCAACCAGCCTTCCAATAGCCGTCACATAAGCATGATTCACTCCCACCATGCTGAATAGACTGTGGACCTTCAACAAGGACGTCCGTTCGACCAGTTGGAAAGGTGCTGGATCGATGTGACACCTTGAGAAGTCCACCTCTAACGCCATTTCACTTTCTTCCCACCGTTTCTGATCCTCTGCTGACATGTCTATTACCCTCTCGCGAGGCTGATCGTTATGTATAAACAATTACTTAGTTATATGTAAATTATTGTTATTGTCTGGATTGCGGATTTTTATAAAAAATTTAAAAGTGTAAATACATACTTTGGATATAATATAGTGCTTTCTATAATATTTGAAATATTATATATACTTATTATAATTATAATGTATTGTAATATTGTAATATTTACTAATTTTCCTACCGAAGAATTATATTTTAGAAAATATGAATCTATATAAAAATTCGCAGTCTAATTATATTCAGTTATGGATGATGAAAGGAATATATGGATTTACCAATTGTACTTTCTTCGAGGTGGCAGGACTCGGCACCAACATCGGGGTATGAGGAGGTACATCTTGACTGTTACGCCTGACACTACCTCCAGATCCGATCTCTGGATCTGGATCTACGTCTTGTAATGTGGCTGACTTACGGAAGATTGCCTCAAAGGCAAGACGTATCCTGAAAATGTAATAGAATATTTAAAAATGATAAAGATATATTAATTTTCTGTTGGTTGTATCTAAAGGAGTAAAAATAACGATTTCATTCGATGTTTTGCGGTTTATAATAATTCTCAGACATTAGAGCAGGTTTTGCATTGTTATACGAAATATATACAAAAGGAGGAGGTAAACTATAGAACATAGAACCGTAAAGTCAAATATATCTAATTCCTAATCTAAATTTGTTTTTATTTTAATTTTTTCATTCTTCTCACAATCAAAAGAGAACTGAAATAAAAGACCGGATATAGGCCCACAAAACCTTAATAAACTACACAAAAATGAAATAAAATTCAAATTTGTCTATTTTCCGATCTCAATTCATTCACTTTAATTTCCTCCACATTTTCATAAAAATATTAATTTCTTTTACCTGCTCTCCGCGCCGGTAACAGTGGTATAAGGAGTAGCAGCGGGGCTGACTAGTGGGCTGAATCCTTTCAACGTGAAGGAATTGGTTTTCTTCAAGATCGATTTCTTCGGCTGTGACCCAAATACCGGGGAATGGTAGGTGTGCTAAAAAAATAACACGCGAGTGACACGGTGAGACGAGAAAAAGAAGCTATTTCTATGATGACCAGCGCCACGTAGTTAATTGAGTAAATGTACACAATTATGCGTGACCATTGACGTCAAATGGGCGTGACTCACATGATCAGGAGCGGCACCGTTGTTTGGTGACATTGTTAGATCGTTAACACTTTGCCTCTGCATCTTAAGAATATCCGGCGCCGGAATCACCTCGAACCTGGACGGTCTCCTCGTTCTTTCCTGGTCCCTCAATTGTCGCTCCATCTCCTCTCGTGCTCTCTCCTCAGCTTCTTTGTGCCATTTTTGAGCTACCTGAAAGACAAATTAATCCATTAAGGATCAATGTAATTTTTGTACTTAATGCAAAAATGATGTAAATAACATCAATCAACTTTGATTTAACATCACATTTCAAAAACTATATATAAGTATATAAATGTATATATGTTTATTAATATTATAGTATTATTATTGTTATAATTTTTTATTATATAATTTTAATTAATATTTATTATTATTTATTATATAATAATATCAGTCTCTATTTTTCAACATTGGGATTTAATTGAATTTATTTGTAATGTAACAACAAGTTAATTATTTCTAAAAATAACATATTACGACAACTACCTGTAGCCTCCTCTCTCGTCCTATGTGTTTCTCAATCAGCTTGATTAATTCCAATCTTTGAATAGATCCAAGTAAAATCATAGAATCAGGATTATCGACAAGGGGAAATCCACGTAGCTTGCGGTTTTCCTTCAAAATTTCCTTTAATTTCTGATAGGTAATTCCGTGCCAAATATACTTCACGTCACGGACCATGAAATCTTCGACATACACATTGTACATTCCTGCGACACAAACGATTCTCTCGTAATAATTTTATTTCTTAAATCTTGATTTATATAAAGAGAAATTAGAATGAAGAGAAACATAGAATAACAAATTTATTACCTCTTTCCAAAACTTCCTTTGGGAAGCTTGTAGAATAAATTTTAGACAAATATAGGAATTATTACCTCTTAAATACTATAAACTGTTCGTGAGGCCAATTTTTATTCATCTCTATATCTCTTTCTCTATTACTTTATATTCTTACTATTGCTCAATTACGCTTGAAATTTTTTATCATTACTAGTATAAAGCAATTAGAATAGTATTTATTATTCCATTGAAAAATTTAAAAAAGTACTTTATATTATTGACACGAAGTACGAACAATTGAATTTAATTTTTATTTGGCACTTTAATTAATATTATTATTAATATTAGCGACCTGTGAGACTTGTACTAGTAAGTTTACAATACTTGAAAGTTAAGGATAAAAAGATTTACCTGAACTGGAAGGTAATAGATCTGGCAGATATGGCAGCTTCTTGATCAAAATGATACTGTCGTATATACTAGGCTGAAGAAGTGCAGCAATGGCGTTGCTGATCAGCACAGCGATCATGATAGGAACGATGTGAGTGATTTGACCGGTCATCTCGAATACAATAACACTTACGGAGATTGTATGGGTAACAGCACCGGAAAATGCAGCTGCACCAACAGTAGCGTAACCTCCTGAAGAAGAATTTTCTTTTAATTCTCACAATCCAACCCTAATACCTTATAATTTCTCTACGAAACTATTAAAAACAAAGCTAAATATTTTCTATGAAAACTCTTAGTACCTTACAAGTTTCTGCTTTTCTATTAATAATTTTATCTACTAAAAGTACTTTTGTTATCTAATGCTTTTCAGTGGGAGTGTTTTCTATTATAAAAAACTCATTTTATGAAAATAAAGTTGAAGCAAAACTAAAGCTATTATGGGAAGCCGAAATATTGGTTTAAGATATTCGTGGAAAAAATTGCGTATTAATAAAGTTAAAACACTCTGTTGTCAACTGAGAAAGTTCCAAATTACCTGGGACAATAGGAGTTATGATACCACCATAACGGACACCATTGGGAAACCACAGAGCCATAGCTTCACCCACAGCTCTGCCTAACGCAGCACCGATTTTGAATACGGGGATGAAGATTCCCGATGGCACGGGAACCGTGGAAGAAATGATCGAAAAGATAAACTGAAAATAAAGTTCTTCGTTCCACTACAAACTGTCTTTTTCTTTTTTTCAAAAACACGACCAGTGTCAAATTTGATTTTATAGCTTACCGTGAATGCAACGAAGCTAACTAAACCGATGAACACATCAGTATATGCAGTAGACCAATGTTTAACTATATTCATTTCTTCTACTCCTAATTCTCGCTTGGTCCAAGTGAAATTGGTGAACAAACCGTATACTTGATCATGGGTATTCAAATCACCGGCCATGAACTGGCCTAATCCCAGGGGGAAAGACACGGAGGATACGATGAGGGAGACGATACCAGGATACAAGAAACGACTGAAATAATTTTGTGGAATGGCGAGTGATATTTGAGTTATTGGTACTCTGGTTATTACAATAACCACATATACAATAGTGCAATATTAATTTAGTTAACTTATCAGTTTTTAAAATTATTTGTATTCTTATCTTCGAATTGATTTCTGTGTACTATCGTTCGATTTTACATAATTTTACGTAACTTTACGTAAGTTGATTCAAATTGAAAATACTGAAATTAGAATTTCTAATTAATAACATAGTCAAAATAGTTTCAACAGAAAATTATATTTGTTAAAGGTGGCGAGGAACTTATTTTTTACAGTGGAAGAAAAGTGAAATATAAAATATCGTTTAAGTAATTACGAATAATATTGAATATCCACGAAGGACAAAGGGTTTTGAGATTTCTGACAAATTTGCTCGATAATTTGTAAAAAAAAAAAAAGAAGAAGAAATGCATATGAAACATAAAAAACATGAAACTAAATATCACACTGATATACTATATTCGATAATTTCTCAACTACGAAAAAAGCTAATTAAACACGTAAAGTACATACGCGTATCTGTAATCTGCATTAGAAACATTCCAACCGAAAAAAAATCACTTACTTTTTTTGCAGGAAGCTGTTCATACTCTTGTTCTTCCTCATGAAGATCACGTACTGCCTGTGTAGCCAAACGTAGAAAGCACCTCCTAGGCCGCTGCCAACGCCGATCAAGGCAAACACGAACAACTCTTGAGGATCGAAAGGGAAGTCCATGGTGAAATTCGTCGCGAACATCGCGGTGATTGTTTCCTCCCGTTGAAACCAGATCGCGAGCAATCGGAACATCGTGGCGCCGCACACTGCAGCGAAGAATCCTCTCCAATAATTTCGCACGGCGAAGTAGACCGTGGTTACTTCGATGCTGAATAGAACACCGCCGATCGGCGCTGCGAAACAGGAGGCGACTCCAACGGCGCAGGCCGCAGCGAGCATCTCGCAATTTCTGCTCTCGTTCTCGTAGATACCTTGGAAACTGGTGACCAATTTGGATAGAAGGGTGGCCACGATACTGGCGATGTGCACGAAGGGACCTTCCTTGCCCAGAGGTATACCGGAGCCCAGGGTAGCGGTCAGACCTATCACCTGTTAGACATTACGGCGACTCTATACCGACGCTCGAAAACATGCAGAGCAGAAGCTTCGAGGGAACTGGGAACTCGACGAGTACACAAGACTTTCATTAGGTTCGGGTTCGATTTCAGAAGAGGGTTTAACTTCTTTAACGCGATGACTGCTATGCGAATTTTATTCACGTATTTCTTTGTATTCTTATGTACGAAGTGACTTTATATACGTATTTTGTATTCTTGCGCAATGGGGATACTCTAGTATTTTTAGTATTGAAATTGTTTTTGTTGTACTGTTTTAGCATTGTAAACGTATTCAGAATATTGAGAAATTTAACTTTTGTTTAATGTTTCAGAAATTACGTGATGTTATGAATTTAACATTTATTTCACGAGTTCTCCACATGTATCCCTTCTTTCAACACATACTGAATTTTCGATTCATATCAAACAATATTCTTCACTGACAAATAGAGCACAAGTGTTATACTTATAATACTATGATATAATATTTCAAATCGAAAAATAAATAATTTTTATCGAAATAAAGTATGTGAACTGAGGATGATAATCACTCAAAAAACACATCATAGGTAACACGATCATAGCAGTCATCACGTAACAATTCACAATCAGCTCGAAATTTCTAATCAGATTGATCAGATTAAAATTGAACGATTAGAAAGACGAAGAACAACAATTACAGTATACACTTAGATCTCTTTTTACGCGAGTAACTTTCGCACAATTCTTTTTAATATATTTTCTTTGTTATATCTAGAGGTTTTTTTAACACGGTTTATAAAATGATAAAAACAATGTATGAGCCAGTAAATAAAAATTTATCTACCAACAGACAATCCCTTCTTCTCAAGCGTAATAAATAAAAAAATTAAATAATTAAATATTAACTGTTTTTTACAAGTAAATACATACTTCTGATACTCTATCGGTTCTCTATTAAACATTGGTATCACATTCACCGTGTAAAAAAAGATCCTCGATGTACCTCGATGAAAATCAAGTCTCGTCTCTAACCTTCGCTATGAGAGTACGAAAGGTCAAGTATTCCTTCAAGGCCACTCCGCGTAGAATTGTCTTCATCTCTGGAATGCCAGAACCTATACTTTGTGGCGCGACGATGTGGACGAAACCGGCGCTAAAGAGTATCAGGCAAACTGGCAAGGATACCCAGGCAAGATATTGAAGCGCTGGATGATGTGTCAGGTCCTGATAAAGCCATATCCTGGCTGGTGGAATAACGATACAGTTAAGGACTAACGAAGCCTTGATTTCACTGCGTGTCGAATAGATTATCGAAATAAACGTGTGCACAGACTATTGACGTGGAAAATTGCGATACCTTGAAATAGATTGAACTTCCCGAGAAAAGAATTAGTAGCTAATTTCAACATTGCTTGTACATAAAAAAAAGAAAAAGAAAAATAAACTGTTTATTGATCATGATTATAATGGGAGAATTTTTAGAATGTTTCTTTCAAAGATATTAATTCCGTAGTTAATTCATTAAAGACTAATAATCTATCGTGACATTACAATTTCTTCCAATTTATATTATCATAAAATTATAGAATCTAGATGAAGAACATGATATTGAGAAAAATATTAAACAAATCCTTGGAATTCATTTTCATAATTTAAAGAACTTGGTTTCTTACGAGTTCCTACATTTCATTTCCACGATATCGAATTTCTGCAAGTATGTGATAGTACTAATAAATATGAAATGATACGAAATCTAATTGGTCCCAATTACCTCCTCTAGTCACTATAAATTGTTCAAAAAGAATTACAAATATAACGTCGTATCAGCGCGATAAATCAAGGGTTAAACTGACCGTTATTGCACATAGAAATGCCACGATCCATGGCGTAGCTGATAAGCGCCATAATTACTCCAAGGAGAGCCAAGAACACCCAATCTTCGCCCAATCTAGCTCCGGTGTGTTTCCAAGCGAAGGCCAACAATGCCAGCAACTTCCTGCACAGTGGTCCTCTTCTCGACTTCCGTAGACCCTCCGCTGTGGTTTTGTCGTACTTCCGCCGTGCCTTCTCATGGTATTTGAGTTTCCGTGCCTCTTCTTTTGCGTATTCACCCAGATCCTTCGTGTAACGACCATACATCTAAACGCAGCATTATCTTTCATTCATTTCGAACATTTTTCTAATTAATAAGTTCTTTGAACTTTTTTTTTATTCTTTTAATTCGATTTCGTTTTTCTCACGTCGTTCAGTCTTCAAGGGGACAATCGGTTGTTATCAATGTTCTCTTTTCTTTTATCCAAAATTTTCACATGACCGATATCGACGTTATCAGCATTCTGGGAAAACACGATGCAATATCTTTCCTCGCGACGATAACACAAAAATTTGTTAACAAAATAGTTAATATCCACAATCGAAATTTACACGTTTTATCTACAAGACAGGATATTTAACTTTTATCAAATATTATATTATGTTTTTCACTTATATACCATGCTAAAAAATGAACTGCTTGTTAAGAAATCTGAAACACCTCAAAAACTAGATTCATCATGATCTTGAAGCTTGAAATTTTTTCTTTACAATGACTCCTTAAAATACGCTACACAATTTCTCACTGTTTTTTATTAAACTTTGAATATTGGGATAAGACGATGAAATCTCAGAATTTCTGGAATTTCTGAAATCATTTAATTCTAATGTACAAAGTTCAATAACGTGACGAAGAAAATTGTACAGCAAGTTTTAAAAGATCTTTGTAAAGGTCTCCAATTTTTAGGATCTAACCATTAGCAGATCTAACCATTTATTGAGAAAATTTTTTTCAGAAATTGTAACAGAAAATATAGACAGTTTTTCATCAATTATGTATGTTATTCAAAATTTTGTTTATCGAAATTCATTTTGTTTTAATCATTCTAATTATGGAAATAGAAACGTTGCTAACTGAGGAGGTGATCACTAGCAGTCAACGTATTAAAGAATCTTCGAATCAAATTATTTACTTGCGACAAATTAATTTTCACGGAATTCTGTAAGTCACTATTGATGGATTTCGATTTATACAGATTTTTTTACTTCGAATATGTTTAATCATCAATCACGAGAGCGAGTCGTGTGTCTCGACAGGAATTCCACGACCGAATTAATGAAACAACAAAGATTTTGTAATTAATTCGCACACCAGAGTCGTCAATTAAACTAGTAAGTCGATCTTGAACGTCGTGGACTTTACAAGAATTAATTCTGTCAGATAAGGTCAATCATTTTCGTTTGTGATTTATTCACACCGCCAGAATCATTATTTTTTTTTTTACGTGCTTATTATCATGCTCCTTTATTTGAAGTATATTTTTCTAATTAATGAAATTGCACTGTTGAATGAAATTCTATTTGACGTAAAATGCTTCACTAAATTTTAGATTCTTTCTCATGCATGTTCTTTAAATTTCAAAAAATTGACAAAATCAAGTACAAGTCAAGCGTTAGGCATAAACATAAGGATAAGCCAAACACTAATCATTCTGAATGTAGTACGGTTTACATATGCATGGTGTCGGTCACAAAAATAATTAGACACTTTCTGAGCTTTATATTTTGAATAAATATGCAAATATAGCTATAAACATATGTTGCATCACTATATTACACTATAGCAAAGAGAATCCATAAATAGAAACAAAAAAAAAAACGTACGTTATTTTCTCTTTCACCGATTTTTATAAAACAATAATTATAATTAAAATTAATTTCGTTCATTAATATATCGCACAACTTAGACTACATTAACATAACGATAAAGAAGAAATATTAAATTGTTTAACGCTACAGACAATGTTGCAGCAATTTCGCTACATGTAACGAACTACACTTTCGAATAAAAAATAAAATTGATTTTCGCCACTGAAATCTTTCTTCCATCCAACAGTTTGCAAACATCGTGCTGTATTAATTTTTCACAAAACAAACGATCGATTAGGAAAATCGGAATCATTACGACAGAACAGTATCGAACAATACCTGCGAAAGCAATTTACGAAATTACAATAGTCACAGAAGTAATTATTAAAACATTATCATGCGAAATTTCGTTTCAACGAAAAAGGAAATATCACGTAAGTTAACGACATGGACAAAATTTTGTATCTCCTCTCGCAATTACTTGTAATCTTTCTCAGATAATGGTAAAAAGGGTAACAAATAAGAAATTGTATTATAATCACTTACTACATGGCGCGAGACTAAGGGCGAGTACTGCGATAAATCGGACTCTGAAATGGTGGAGAACACGAGGAACCACCGCGAATTGTACGAGAACATGATAAAGTATATAATTCACGAGGAACGAAATGTCTCGTACCTAGATCTCGTTCGGAACTAGGCAACACGAGCAAACAAGTTCACGCGGAATATCGAAGAAAATAAGATTACAAGCGTCTGGGGTTTGATGACTCTGATTAGTGATCGAGAAGACAAGACGTATCAGCGTTATATATCGATATATTGAAGGAGAACAACGGAGATGGAGAACGCTCGATGGATTGGTTAGTACAATCTGTCGACAGTGCTGGGTACAATGGTATTGAAAATAAAGAATAAAAATTTGTAGAGATTATTTCGCATACATTAAATATTTTGAAGAAATTGTTCGTCTCTATATTGATTGAAATATTGTTCAATTTCACAAGTATGTTCGCTATGTATTTCGAATGTAATTGCTTGAAAAAAATGTTCTTCTCGCTATATGTCTTTAATATTCGACAATGTGGAAGATTATTTCCTACGTGATGTTACATCGGTCAATTGAAATAATAATTTATCTTCGTGTTGATTGAAAAAATTATTATTTGAAATATTCAAGTATATATAGTGTATATAGTTTGACTCAATTATATATTTTTCAGAACAGTTAAAATAAGTGTTTTTCTCATTATACGAGGAATAAACGAACAATGAAATATTAAACAATTTTCTACGATATTCGAAATCGATATCTGTACATCACTGTTATAAACTCTGTATACACTGTTATATATATTGTTCACAATGTTCAACGACAATTTCCACATTTCGACACAGTATTACATTGGTTAATTTATAATTTTCATACCGATTGAAATATTTATTCGATTTTACAATTATGTTCACTACGTTATATTTCGACGATTACATATTGAAGTAATTACTGTAAAACTTGCATCGATCGTTATTTCAGAAGGAAAAGAACTTCTCAAGCAATTAGTATTTCCAATACTTCTTACACAGTTAAAATGTACCCAAAACTGTTCGCCATGATAAACAGTAAGAAAACAACGTCAAATATCATTCGCTTACAAGATAATCATCGTTACAGACGAAATTCGCTCTGTTGAGAACGAAAGCCGGCATGAAAATTCGATGATAGTTCCTCCGCAACCTTCGAACTAGTTTTGAAAATGGGTTTTCACTCAAGTCACCGACCAGGCATTCTTCGAGTACAGAAATGATTTATGCGTCACTGACAGCTGATTCGACATCTTCTACAATTTGTCAATTGGATCTGACAAACACGTTCACCTATACGTTCAAGTATAACTGCTCTGATATCTCTATCTCTGAAATCCACCCTTGGTCATTCGCTAGATAATTCACGAGACTAATTGCCGCTGGCTATTTTGAATATTCCGTTCTATTCCGCTCGCACTCCGCAACTTGGCAAACTCTGATTTTAGGTATTTCTGGCAATAAGCTAATATAAACAGGCCTTTATGATTTTATTGTTTTCTTCCTTAAACGATTGCCAGCATCTACTAAGATCGACGAAACAACGTGGAACAGCACTCTCGAATTTCTGTCGAATTTTGTCAACATTCGTGTATTTGAATTTATGATTCATAGAATTGTAATAGAGTTTATCGCCAATATTGGAGGAGCCTCGTGTGAATCATCCCGTTAGGGTTTCATTGGTATCTTTTTCTTCTGTCGAGGATCTTTTCGTTCGAATCAAGACCAACAACAAACGAGACAAATGATATTCCCTCTTTGTCGAAAGATGATCTCTATCTCTCTATTTTTCGTTTTACCACTCTCGAAATTATTGTCGAATTATTGCTATCATCATTTGCGTCGAATTTCAATTTCGACGACTCTTTCATAAATCTCTTCCTGATACCTCGAAATTCATTCGCACGATTCCCATCGACGAAATTGATTTCAAGGAAAAATTACGAATTTACCAGTCTGTCTCGCAAATATTGAACTTGGAAAATAATTAATTTGACGTCTTCAATGGCAGAGCAATATCCTCTAGCGAGTAATAATTAATTAATTGCACGCTATTGCAAATTGTTTTTAGAATTCTTCGCGTCGCCGTGAAAATGTTCGTTCAACAAATTTCCCGACGACAGAAACGTGCACGCAAATTTGCGGACGAACGACAACTGAACCTGCCTTCCGATTCGAACTTGAGCCGCGATATTTGTTGAAATTTGGCAACAGTCAAAATCCTTATTTTTAGCAGTGGTCACCGTCGATCAACCATGTTGCACTCTATTGTTCATTACACCATTAACTTAATGACCGGTGAAGGTTACAGACTAAATTCATTTTTTTTTTTATTCATAGATTTCCTATGAATTTCCTAATAAAAATTAAATATACCGTAATTCACATTTGGGAAGAGTGAAATTAAATCAACGTTATACTAACACAATATCTCATTTGCAATTCCCTTTTAATCGATTTGTATTATCGAATTATTTTTTCCAACGTTCTGACGAAAGCAAAGAGGTCCAAAAGAGTTCGTTTCATGTTTTTTTTCTTTCTCCCTTTCTATTTTCTCCATTTACGACTCTACGATTTTATGAGATTTACAAAAAGATATTTACAAACTGTAGCTTGAACCTTAATTTTGTCCTTCATTTCACAATGGAATTCCGTTTATATGAATTCGTCAGGAGACAAATAGTTTACGTAATTAATTAGTAGTTTATATAACAATTAGTATAATAAAGGGACATCCCCTCTACTAGCGATTTTTCAGTCACGTGACAAGAGTACAGATACAAATAAGTGGACTGGACTAGCATTTTATCGAGTTTTTAATCGAGTAAAATTTAGTTCAAATAGAGTTCACAAATAAAAATGAAATTTAAGATTAAGTTGTCTTAATTGTTTTTCAATCCTCTAATTACAGGAGACTATGGTTAAGAAATGGATTCTAACTTGTTTGGTTTTTTTGTGTATGAGAAAAGCATTTTTCTGACGATGCTTAGAAAACAACGTTTCGCAATCGTCGTACATCTCAAACGCGTCCCGTGTTTATCGAACGTTTGGAAACCTCTTGGATCGTCGAAAACCGGACAGAAATAACCGGCAATTTGCTATTCGGCTTACTACGAATTCTACGCTTGATTACGTACAGCGGTCATTACTTAGACTGCGGATTTTTATGCGTTTGTACGGAATTTTGAAGTGCAAAGCTACGCGTAACGCGTAATAATAGAAAAATATTCAAAACCCGTTTCAAGGCGTTTTCTGTAATATTTGCTATAATTTTCCATCGTTCTGAATTACACATATTGTACTATATATAAGAATTTGCAAACAGCATATAATCAATTATTTCCTGCGAGGCTATTGCTCAGTGTTATTGAAAAAAATTTCGCGAGTTCAAGATCTCCAAAATTGCAATCTTTTGAAAAATAAATAAAAGCTTGAGCTCTTTTTTCCTCCTTTTTGCGTTTTAATTTCTTTGATATGTATACGTATGTTTTATATTTTAATGGTCGGTAGTTCTAACACTAACTCCTTGCCTTATAATTACTTACATTGTGATATCCTTAATTAGAGATTCCTTTATAATTTCCTAGATATTTCGTATGTTAAATGATCTTCGAACTTCCCAAATTTCCCATGAATTCATAAAAATCAATGCACTTTTTATGATATACTGTTTCTATAATTTTGCAGAACAGAATTACAATTACCAATTGTTATATTAATATATGATTGTTAAATTTTATTCTATCGTTAATTATATAACTATACTAAGGAAGAAGAAATTTATCATAAATCATGTATATTCAGTAATGAGAAAATCCATAATAAAAATTATAAAACGTAATTAATGCGATATATAATTATTAGAATATTTATACGATTCCTTTATACGAATTTAAATTTGAAAACAATGATTTTTACAAACATAAATTTGGACAAGATTATTTTTTATTTTATCTATTTCGTAATTCGTAAATTATTTTAAAGAAATTTATAATTTCATTCCAAAACTTTTCGAATCAACTCTTGCAAATTCGAAATACTAAAGCAAATTATACAATTATTGGAAAAGTGCACCGAGTAATAAGAAATCATATCGATTTAGTCTGTGATAAAAAGCCACGTGTTAACATTTAATAATTACACACTAGACTGAAGTACTAAAGCATTTCATCTAAAATATTTTGTTGTAAACAAACTACAGTTATAAAATACGACTCCGACTGTAATAAAGCTGGATAAATAAAATCAATAAAAGTATAATCATCGCAGTATTTGATCTTTAATCCGTGTCACGAGTGCAAATCGTTATCGTAAGACAAGAGGTTAAGCTTGATTCACATTTTATTGCTCGGCAAGCACAATATCGCGAGCGTCTTACAAAAGACAGATTTTCAGGTGTTTTCTATGTAAGCTATAGCGAAAGGACCCTGTAACAGAGGGATCTCTGTCCATGATCTGCGGATTGAAATATAGCCGGCACCTGAGCAAACCTGAGCTCATGTGCACGAATTTGACGTCAACGATGGCCACGTTCCACTGGGCAGTCAGCCGCTAACCCAATTTTAGTAATTGATCGTAATCAATTTACGATACAATTAATGACCTAATTCCTCGGACAAACGACAAATCCATAGAAATTTCTGTATTAACTTCGCGATTTAAGATTTAACACGATACGAATTTAATACGATTAAAATTAATTAAATAAAACGATGTATCGCGTAACGCAATTAAGAATATATTCAACGAGATTAAGTAACTATTGTTCCTGGATTTCCAATGGTTTACATGTAAGATAATATAGAAACAGAGAAATATATTTTGAGATATCCGCTATTAATGCGTTTTCTTTAGTTCACTATATACCGAACAAGTAGAGTTGCAGATTATGATTATTTATGAAAAATAATTTCATAGGTTGATAAATAAATGCTACTTGAATGATCAGAGACTACAATGCTTGTAATCTCATCCTTTGCTCTACATTTTTCTGTATTAGATATATCTAATATCAATTTATATAATGCAAGATGCATTATGTTATTGGATCTTAGCTTGTGTATACTAATTATCAACAATAATAATAATTATATTTTGTTTCGATTTTTTTGAAAATCAATTATTCAAGCATTCACAGGAACTTTTTACGAAAATATCACGTGTATTGCCAATTATTTCTTGAATAATAGTTCTGTAGATCCTTTCTTGTAGATCGTGCACATTATTATTCATCTCAATTGAATATACAGTATAATTTTACAATGTATCAAAAATAAATGTTTAATGGATTGAAATTTGCTCATCAATGGGTATTTTTTGTAAACATTGAATAAGATGTTGACGTGCTACAGTGTGCAATAGCACGAGACACAAAATCAAGACACATTTTCAATTATCTGTAACTCGAAAATTAAGGTATATTTTCGATATAAAGCTGAGATATATTAAAAGATATATTTTACTTATTTTACCGTACAAATTCATCACCCAAATACATTAAAAAAAAAAAAAATCAGCCTGTATATCTAAGATAGTTATTCACATCTAATTTGCAATCTCTGTGTACATTATATCGTCAGATTTTTATCAACATAATCATAACAATCATAACATTTCTCGTTGCAGTATTAATAAAATTCCAAAGTATTTCATACAACACGTATAATAGAGCGTATATATACACGCGAAAGTTCTTCTATGGTAATTGTTCGAATATTTTCGCGAGCCACGGCAAGTTTTTGGTAAGGCTGCCTTCATCTTTTAGGGTCATGGTACCATGTTTATTACCAAATTATCTTCGAGTCGCCTTGGAGTTTTCAGTCTCTAATGGCTGGCCCGCAATTTTAGAATCTAATTTTAAGACACTGCAATTACAATTTACTCTAATTCTTATTTTTAGAATTCCATTGCGCTCATCGACCGCAAACAGTTATGTATTCTCGTCGTTCTTCAATGGTTCGCCGCGTTGCAAAACGTAGGACAGACTTCGGTCGCTCCTTTGCAAAAGCATCGGAGAACCGTTTCCAGAAAGGAGCTCACCAAGCGCAACTCCTGAAAGTAATCACCTCAACGAAGTGATAAACGCCGCCCCGTTTATTGTGGCGTTTCCAACGTGACACATTTTCAACATGGCGCGAGTACAACGCTGTACTATTTGAAATAAAAAAAATAGAAATACTCACAGGGATCATTTCTCACCAAGTGTCACATTGCGCGTTAATTTAAATAATTGAGTGCTAATTATCTGATTTTACAAGTATGTTCATTGTATTATGTTTCATCAGTTATATATATTTTTCAGGATCAGCTCGGAACAACTGCTCGGAAATAAATATTTTCCTCGATATAATACACGTGCAACATTTCGTGGAATATTTATAAAGATTATCAGGATTATCAGGATTATTTCAAATAAAATGCGACTCTGTGTGTGTGTGTGTGTGTGTGTGTATGCTGTCGTTCGATAAACAAAATTCGACTGTAATTCTTATCTACTCGTTACGGGGTAGTCGATCTGTCAACAAAATCTGGTTAAAATTATCGTCAATGACCGATGAAAATTTGCAAGGGCGTAACATTCATCGAGCAAATAAGCCTTCGCGTTTAAACGTGTGTGTGACTCGTTCAGAAGTTAGATTATATAATTGATAAGCGAAAATTGCGAAAAATAATGATTAGAAAAAATAATCCTTAATACGCGTAATACGTAATTCATCCAAGAACTAATTGATGTATCGATGAATTATTATTCTTCATGATTAGAATATGCAAAATTGGCGGGAGTATTTTTCAACATCTGATACTGATTAACATTATTATATCTGCGCTTTGTCGAATTCTCCTTTTCCTTTACTTTGAATATCTTTGCATTTTTGTACATTTTCTTTCTTCTTTATCATGCTGGATCCAGTCGTATCGAATAAATATGATCTCTAACTAACTCGATTAGAAAAGAATCACATTTGAAACTCATCATCTGCGATATACACGTGTAAATTAGGGATTTAGAGCGTTCTACAAAATCGAGTGTTCGCGAGTTATATGAAATCACAATTATATGACTGAAGCTTCGCTCCACTTTGAAGTTCAGCTCGAAGAAAAGGACGATTAACAAAATTAAAATGGGCAATCGATTCGCATCGAAATCGCGGCGAAAACGAAAAGAAAACTGGGTGCAAACCGACGAAGCGATGCAGAAACGATGCATCTGCAGATGAAAACTCGCCAGAGGAAAACGGCGAGCGTGTGCGTGCGTGCAGGTCGAAATGTTAGCGTGTTCTGTGCGCGTGTCGAGTCGGACCTGCATGTGCACGTGAGGGGATCTGCATGCTAGTCACGCGTGCCGGATAAACGTAACGAGTCCTTAAGCGCTCATTCATGCAGATAAAGGCATTGCTTAGAAAGGCGTCGCTGCAATAGTCGGCGTACCCATCCCCGTTTGTAGGATCTCGCCGAGAATTGAGACGCGCTTACGCGATACCATCAGGATTTCACGCGATTTATTGAACGCGGGAGAATCAGAAACGAATGTTACGAACGTTACGACAGAAATACGGAATTAATAATACATCCGCGATGCATTCTTTTCGCTGACATTGATTTGAAATGCTCGAATATTTTTATACATGGAGGAATATCGATTCCTTCGAACTCTCGATTAACTGACGAATTGTACTTGCAGATTGATGACGCGAGTCTTTGTTCGTATCGAGAATAATAATAAGCGTAATGTTATTTAAAAGAAGAAAAATACGATGAATTTCTGCAATGAATTTCTTGCATGTTGCAAGAGAAATCCTCTCGGAAAGAAAGAGAATAATCTTGATCTATCTCTCTTTGATCTTCCAACTTTCAACGGTGATAAATGCATTTTTGTATATTTCAAAAGAACCGAAAGAAATGAAGAACGAGTAATCGAGAGAGAAAATATACCTCCAGCTTCGTCATTCTTTAATCGCGTATTACACAATGAATTCTCCTACAAAATGACGCAGAAAGAACAATGAACAATTTTAATAATTTCGGAGATTTCCTACGATCTCCAGGAAACCAAGCCTAATATAATTTTTGACAGAACAATCGAGCCTAATTCAACACAGCTCGAAAGAGATTTCCAAAATTTTGAGAGAAGAAACTCTAAAAAAAAAAGGCGAACGAACCTCCTTTTCTAAATCTTTTTCCAAAGCAATAGAAGGAAAAAAATGAACTATGAACGATATCTAACAATTTTACGAACATCTTCCGCGGCCTTCACAGCGACGACAAAAAAGGATAACCCGAATATTATTCGGAATCTAATTTCGCGTATCTATGAAGTTGCGGTTGATGTAGATTTCATCCGTGTCAAGGTCGGGCCGCCGCGTGTACGCGCCACCGACTACCGCGAATCTGACATTTCATTGACATTTGTGAAAACCTGTTTCGCATGTCGTGCGACGAATTTGTCAAAAATTTGTCACGTGAGACGACGACGTCGCGCCGCGCGAGTCAAGCATTGCGAACGAGGAACTCTGCTGTTAGGGATGATTCGTTCGAGAGAGAGAGAGAGAGAGAGAGAAAGAGACTGTGCTTCGTGTAACATCGACGCCGACAGAGGCTGACAGGGATCGTGACCTGTTATTGCAAACTGCTCTCACGAAACGTTTATTTAAAATGTAGCCTCTTGCCCACTTGGCAACCGTTCAAAGGTCGCTCTAACGTCCACGCTGCCGTAAAAATTCGCGAAAAGAAAAAAGGATCTGAAACGGTGGAACTGTCGATGACTAAGGCTTCTAACTCGGAGAGAATTAAGATGAAAGAAAACAGGAAAAAGTTTGCAATACAAGCTTCGATGAAATATTAACGAAATATGCGTATATCTTATTTATATATGTATATACGTATTTATATATGTTTTCTCTAACAACCACCGACGATCAAAATGGGAAACTTTTCCAAGAGAAATTAAAACGCGAGGAACAGATGAAAGTTTACAAGTTTCTACTTTCATATTTCGGGTACTTTCCAAATTTCGGAAATTCCTTCTAAATTCCTTCTTCTTTCTAAAGATGAAACGCGAAAAATTACGAGTTGCTTATTTTGTCTGCTTTGATAGTTCCAGTATGAAAATCGATGATTAGAATATGAAAATCTGTATTTCAGTGTCAACTATATCACAACACAATTGTAAAATTATTAATGATTAGTATTTCAATTTTAATTAGAAAGAAGTGACATTAAATTGAATTGAAAATTAAAAATGATCATTAAAGTGATTTAAATTATCTTTCGATATCAGTAATTGACAATTAAACTTTTATTAAGAATCAGTTACTAATCAAATTTTGTTGAAACGTGAAATAGCAATTGGAAATCGCGGAAAGAATTACAATTACAATGTTGGCAAAATGAAACAAACGGATGATAAAATAGAAAGTATTGGCTAACGATCCGTGATACAGTTAAAATCGTCTGCGATTCGTCTGGGATTCACGGTTTAATTATAAATCTATTCGGCACTGGTTCAATGGCATCGCGTTTGACACTTTTGTCGAATTTCTTTTCTCACAAAGCGAAGCACGTATTTTCTGACAGCGTATCACGATCAAAGAACGTTGTAAAAGCAAAGAAGGGCCATGAGTTTACTCGCATAAGTACAAAGTGCCCCTGTAATCAAGGAACAACCGAGTGGTGATCTCACATGTAAAAATAAATCGGAAGAAAGAAAAGAATAAAAACTCGTTCGTTTAGAGTTTCGCTCTCAAGAGAATTGAATTTGGAAATTTGTCAAATTTGTAGTTAAATTTGGCTAATTTCGAATAAGACAGGGGAGAATAATCGATTGATCAATTATGTTGATGAAAAAAAGATATCTAATGTAAAAATTAAAATTTTCATTCGTATAAACATGCACATATTAATATCACGTAGAAGCCATTTTAAATTAATCTTTTTTGCTTGCTGCTGTATTTTCTTGAAAACGAGGCTTTAAATCTTCAATCGACCAATTAATCATAACCCAAACTGCAATTAGCCAGATTTAAGTATACTTGATAAAGTTTCAAAGCTACATTTTCTCACAAACGAAGCCTTGGAAACGTTACTCTTTCTTTCCCACTTGATTCTCATCAAGTAAACTGCTTGAATCACGATTACAGAGACATATAATATATCTTTTATATAGAGAAACTACAGCAGAACTCTGTTTATGTGAACTTGTCAAGGGACAAATTGTTTATGTAACTGGAATTTATACAATAGGAGTTCAGACTCAAATAGATGGATTCAATCAGCAGAAGTTCATTTAATACATTCGAGACAGGTTTCAATTATTATGTTTTTAGTATCAATTTCGTATCAACTTGTCAGTTCTAGAACATGTTTCTAGAAGAAAATATTTTTACTGCGTTCTAAAATACGAAAATAATTTATAAATGACAAAATATTGATTAAACACAGTATGAATCCCGATAATTTTGTTGTTTGATCTTTATTTTGCAAGAACTAACTCGTAGAGCAAGCCATACATTACACATTTGTGTAAAAGCTACGAAGCTATTGTATTGCATTTTAGACAGACTTGTCTATTCACTATACTATCATACTCTACTGTCTGTACTACTATTTCTATATATATAATAGAAATTTTCTCAAGTTAAAATCTTCAAACTAGATTTTACTCAATTTCAGATTATTGGTAATTTTCTATGTAACTTGATCCAAATGAAGTTCACTTAAACGAAGTTCCACTGTGCGAAACGACAATGCATTGCAATCGGCGAACTTAAATAATCGTCAAGGAAGATTCCATCGATGCCTCTACACAAGAAAGAGCTCGCCTCTCTTCTCTGCGCATGCATAAGAAACTTCATCACGATGCATCGAACGAATTAATCAGGGAAATCGCTTACAATCGTGTTAATGTAATCGAAGGGATCGAAATCCTGCTGCTCCTCGTCCGCGTTCGGCGGAGGGCACGGATAAAAAGCTTGCGACGGTCTAATGGAAAAGTAAAATATTCCAATATTAGGCAGATTTCGAAAGAGAAAAATAAAAAAAACCCTATAAAGTGCGCGAATTGTTCGAAATTTTCTTGAATTCCGAAGAATTAGGAGTTTAGAATTAGGATTTTTAACGTTTCGCGCGTTCTTTTCAGTAAAACTGAAAAGTGTAAACTATTAGAATTATTATTATTAATACTATTAAGTGTTATTGTGGAATTATCACTAGAGTATTTTACATTTATTTGGAACTTTATTAATTGATAGAATATTACACGTATACATATTAATAATTCAAATACGAGCTACGAATGTCTATATTTAATTTTAATTGTATTCTTGCGGATGTAGCTAAAACGTAGAAATTGGAATTGTACTAGATATCCTAACGCATATATATACTTATTTATATACATTCTGCAGAACTTGTATTTTATTATATTATATTTTATTTTGCATTTTATTATATATTTAATTTTAACAGAACTGTACTGTGAGATTGAACTGTGAGAGGAACGAACCAGTGTCGAATGAATATTTATATATGTGCGTGAAAGTATCAAAAAACTCAATTTGGATTTAAAAAAAAAAAAAAATTCGAAAAGAAAAAAGTGACGACGTGATAAATAGAGTGCGGATTTTCATGGACTTATGAAAAATTTGTAAATGCAAGAATGCACACAATACATCTATTAATACACCTAAATACTAAAATATAAAATATAAAATATAAAAAGTATTGATTATAATATCTAATGCAAATAGTGTAACAAATTTATTGCATTTAAATTCCAAAACTCGTAAAAATCAACGTAAATTATACTGATTATACATGATAATACCAATAAAACCAAAGAGGAAACGCATGAATTATTAATATGTGTACAATATTCCATGGACTTTACACTTATTCATTCTGTGTTGTGTATGTGTGTGTGTGTGTGTGTGCGCGTACGTAGCATGTGTATACAATGCTTTTTATTATCAAATTGCATTCAGAATCCTCGATTTTATGAAAATCTCACAAGACTGTCGAGAATTGCAAACATGTACTCCTAATTCAACGTCCGACATGTTTTAAATTTGGATACGTTTTCATATCTCGAAGGATGAAGTACCTGTGCGGTCTGTTTCGGCGATTTTCTCGCAATTTCGCCATTAGCCTGCTGAATTCCTCCCATTCTTTGTCCACTTCCTCCTCGCCACCATCCGGATGATAATGAAGAGCTTCCTCCAGCAGTTCTTTCTTCGTCGATTGATTAGCCATCGTTTCAATCTTTCGGCTAAACGGACCGGTTGTATTACAATTGTTCGAACGTCGACGATACAATTGTTCGATCGTCGGTGTTGGATTCTCCAGCCTCGTTCTCAGAGTGCAACTGCAAGCTCGAAGTTCCTCGATCCAAGAAGATTACATAACCACGTGGAAGCCGCGAAGATCATCCTCGAGATAACGGATACGAGACCAAAGGAATCGATACAATCCACCAAATTTATCCGAACCGACGAAACAAGCTAGCCAGAATCCAGGAGGCTTTCAGGAGAATTCCGAGTTAACGACAGACAGCTGTGAGTACTCGCGCCAAGGGATCATCGTCGTCTCATTCATCGGTGACGATACACGAGGATGTATATTCGCCGAGCTGTACACGCTCGATCGCATCTGTCGTCCGTGGATGATTCCTTCGGTTCCTACTTCCTATTAGCTGCTTCAGTTCTACTCGCGACTTGAATGGAAAAAGTTTCGAGCGTTTTCCTCCGGGCACGGGGAGAGAGAAAGTGGCTTTCTCGAGTGGTCGTCCACGTACGTGTGACACTGACACTGACACTAACCGGCGGACGGAAGCAAAAATTGGCAAAAAGAAACGTTTAAAGCAATTGAACACGTAGGCCGGACCGTCGCACACGAAGCCAATGAGTCACACTGACAATGGGAAGAGAGAACCACCGTGCGGACCTCAGATGATGGGAGGAGGGCCTCAGCGATGGTCCAATTTAGCGGACTCATTAGCCTGGCTCCGACTGTTGTCGACGTCGTCGTCGCGCTACGCTCGCGATCTTCCCCCCGCGATATACGTACGTATACATGTATACGTATGCACGTATATATGTACATTCGGCGGCCGGTCTATTGTCGCGGACACCTCTGCCGAGGACACTCGCCATTAGCATTTTTTCCCTTTCTCGTTTTCGAGCAGATCTCCTTCAAATGTATACGTACGTGCGAACGCAATGTTCAACAATGCAAAAGTGAAGTGATAATCACTTGGTCAGGGACGAAGCAAACGATAAAGCGAAATGATATTAAAGAATGTTTGATATTGTTATATATTAAAGAATCGTTCGATGTTGTTTATATTAATTGAATGTCTGATGTTATTGTAGGATCGAAGAATGTTAGATGTAACTTTGGTACCGAGAGACGAGGCAAAAATTTTGCAAAATACGAGGTAATTGATATTGTATATTATTACACGATAACATCGAAGAATGTTTGATGTTATTGTATTTAATGAATGTTTTATATCATCGTGTTATTGAATATTTGATATTATTATCTGATATTCTTTGACATTATCGCATTTTCACAGAATCACTCAAATATATCTATTCCATTGTCAGGATAAAATTACACTATATTTCAAAGAGCACGTGTAACGGTGGGAAAAATCTTTTTCGACGTCATTTTTAAGCAAATTTTAAAGCAGTATATCTTTAAATAAAATCCTGCATATTTTATCCATGAATTTTTTCTGTATACAAAATATATCTATTTACACACCCTGTGCAGTATGTTACTCAACTGGAACAAAAGTGAGACAATTTGAAGAGATATATCTCCAGAGAGAAACGAAAAACAGTTTTCTTTTTTAACGAAATTAGAAATGATTTTGTTGATCGAAGAAATGATATTAAAATAATACATTTTTCACCTTATCAGTGCATACTTATTGACGATGACAACTAGAGAAAAATCTATAAGACACAAATTTATACCATAAATACATAATAATATGTCACGTATAGACACTGGAGTTTTATACGTTTATAGAAAATGTTAAAGAGCAAAATTCGAGGGGATGTTATATTTCTAGAACATACTAGACAGAGAATTATTTTAGCTATTAAATATTACAAAGCGCGTTAAATACACAAAAATCCACCGTTTATTAATAAAGAAATCAAGCACCTCGAAAATGTTCAAAATCCTTGTTTTTCCCTAAATATTCGAAATATTTCACGGTTGTCCGTCAATTTTTCACTTCTATCCTTTCGTAAGACAAAGACAAAAGACAAAAAGATTTCAAGATACACGCGAGTTTGTTACGAAAATTATATTGCCGCGATTAAAACTTTTTCTTTTCACGTTTTCGGAAAAGAAGAACTTGAAATTTCGATGAAAATCATGATTCAGGTCACGGGGAACATTGACGAGATAATTGAAGCGTTTTTCGCGTCAGAGAGGGACGAAAGCTTCAGAGTCTTATCGGTTGTATTTCTAGTAGCGACTGTACGGTAGCCGTACACGGCAATTGGCCACTTCCCTCGACGAGGGCTCGTAGGAAGCTGCCTTCAAAGTCACCAGTTATCATTGATCAAAATTACCACGTAATTTGATGAATGGCTGTCTTATTCGACGCCGGCACCAAGCTCCGATCGATGACTCTCTCTCTCTCTCTCTCTCTCTCTCTCTCTTTTTTCTGCTATACTTTGTACAGCCAGCTTCCGGCTCCGACACACTTTGACCTTTTTATACTTTCACTTGTATTTGTTTTAATTAAAAAAAAAATAATAATAATAACAATAAACTTTCACTCTTCGATCGTAAAGAACAAACTTTCATCTCTGTCGTTTTACTTTCGCGTTTTGGAATTACTTTCGATATTTGAAAATTGGAAAAATCTTCGTCTGCAATTACGTGTTGTGATTTTACACTACAAGACAACGTAGCGAATTTTCATCTTTAGTTTTCATTTTACTTGCTGCACGGCCAGAGACGTTTAATTTTAGGCAGATTAAAGTGGCGAAACGCAACCTTTTCACCGGAGTCGTTTTTTTAACGAAATGAACACGTACCTTTCACTAAAGAAAAAAAAAAAAAAGAGAGAAAGCCGAGCTTTTGCTAGACGAGATTTTCGATGGACACGGATGAACGATTAAAAGAGCACCGTGGCAAATTGTTCGTATTTATTGCTCGGGCCACGTTACTTGCTTACGAGCACATCGAGCCGTAAATTCGCGTGTTGTTTACCCCGAAAAGCAAAGAGATAACAGATAATGAACCGGAAAGGATTGCCGACTTGGTAAATTTGTCTAGACGAAGGAGTGCGTCAACACCAGAGTAGCAATTATTGAACTTTGTGCAAAATAGAAGACGTATCAGGCAGATGCTGCTTGATATTCGCCAGTTAGAGATTATTACCATTAGTAATTAGTAACCTTAGCTTCTATCAATCGCGAAAGTGTTGAAAATTCTTCGAAAAACGAGATGTAAGTACAAATGAACCAAATATAACTATAAATTTTAAAAAAGCGAAAATCACTTTTTAGTGATTTCAGTGATTCAATGTTAAAGTATACAAAACTACGCTGCAAGGACATTTTGCTTCGAATGTTCTTTGAAATGTACTAAAACATTAGCTATTTAAAAAGGAAAAAAGAAAAGATCGATTAAAGATTTTAATTGTAATAACTGTAACTTTATGTTTTTCAATGGTTAAAATATATAGTAAATCGTGATTTGATCGATAGACTGCGAATTCTTATGCGTAATTAATGTAAAATATAATTTAAAAAAATAGGGTTTTAGTAGAAAATTGCTTCACCTAACAGAGGGCACTTTGTATGAAATTTTCTGTACATAAATGCATAAAAATCCGCAGTCTATCGATTAGTATTATTGACTGAAAAGCTCTATCTACAACAGACTATATAAACTATATTTCTTGTTACGAACAATTCTTATTATTAAAAAATTGCACATACTTGCTGTAACTGCTGTAATTACCCAAAAATAATTTCTACTATGTTCATTTTCTGTATATCTAGGATATTAACGATAACCTGTAGTTATTAGTTCAATAAAGTTCTTCATTATAAATATGAACGAAGGAAACCTATTTTAATTTTTCCCGTACCGTATGGATATACGTTCTTTGCGTTTTACGTTTTACGAGTTTGTTTGATGGATTTTATGGAGTTCTCGAGAATAAAAATGCGGCGGTATCATATTTTTAGAAATGAAGAACAACCGGGCAAGAGTTGCTGCAGTTTTAATACTTCGTCGAAGGAAGATTAATTATCGTGTCACTGTTAAATCAAACGTGAATCACGTAAGACTTTCGTAAAAAATGCGGTGCTAACGTATTAATGAAACATCGAACGACACACAGAGTACGTATGTACAAAGTTTCCAAGTTCTGGAACGTGCAGAACTTTATATCATTACTATTATTAATACTGATACTAATATTAACATTAGTATTCATATTATTGAAATTTAGTAATTTAGTTATTGAAATTTAGTAATTTAGTATTATTGAAATTTAACATTAGTATTATTGAAATTTAGCAAAAGATCGATGGAGGTTAAAATCTTTTTTCTTTTCTTTCAACGAGAATGAATATTGTACGAAGTTGAAGAAATCACTTATGCCAAGGTAACAAGAATACTTTTTAATAATGTGATATTCCCAAGAGATATTTTCTCGATTTTAATTATTACCACGTGGATGCAATTCTCTCGTAATTTTGTTATAGTAATAGCGAAAATTAAAATTATCAATGTCTAAAAGTTTAGCACTTAGAATCAGGAGCATATAACAAATTAAGAATGCTTTCATTTTTAAACATACAGCTTTTAATATACTTATTCAATATATATTTCAGTATATTATCCTCTTTGAACTTTTGACAGATAAATAAATTATTTTATTATTGATTATGAGATTATCCAATACTCTAATGTGACTAAACAATCAAAGGGTTAAACGAATGTTATAGATCGAAATTTGAAGACAATGAATGAAAAATTAATGATAATTAATAAGTTGTTTCGTGCCAAATATATAAAACGCGGAAGGTGACTTCGAAACTAAATGAAAAAAATTTTTTTTGAAAAGAGCAATAACTCAACTCTCTATGCAATCACGTATTGTTGCATGATTAATGGAACAAAATGTTATATTTATGCAGGAAAATGATCAAAAATCGGCACAAATTATTTAAAGAATTTTAGAAAGATAACGATAAAGTTAAGACTAATGATATCGCCTTGCTAATTGTAAAATGTCAAATTATTTCTAACGTAAATCGTAACTACATCTTCTCATTTTATTAAACGTTCACAACGATTTATAAATAGAAATGCATGTTTTTATGATACGTTATGTAAAAGTTACGTAATATACTTGTCGTTTTCAATAGTTTCGTGCAAATGAATAAAGAAGGATATATGTAAATAAACGTAAAATACCTGGATTTAAATAACTAACGCGTCGAACGTTCGTTAAAGCTATAAAACAACCATTATAAATAGTGAAAACTCGGTCCATTAAATCGTGCCATCGGCGCTCGTAATTTTCTCAAGACATTTTTATACCTCTCTGCGAAAATTATTTCTCTTACTTTGCATAATTCCCTCTCCGTTTTGTTCCTCTACGGACCTCGGCTGGCTATTGTCCGATTTTTCGTTCAGCATGAAAGAAACGTTTCGTTCTTGCGAAATTCATTGTCCGAATAATTAGATAATTTGTCCATTAAAATGGACCTCGTGAACCTTTAGAACGCAGAAATTAGCTTAATGCTCTGAATTCCTTAACGTTGAATCAGTTTGTTCGTATCTTCAGAGCCGTGAAAAAAAAAACCAGATACTTGAAATCGATGGGATTATTAGCGTTCTCTTGATACCTATTTCTGTTTTTAAGCATTTTACTACAATTCAAAACGGAATAAAAGAAGAATATTCATGTCACTTGTTTTTGAAGTCACAATGAATCTAACAATAAGAACAACCTCGATATTTTTCTTCTCGGACATAATTGCTGAGGTATGGCATTTAGGTGAAATATAGAGATATATTTGTTCTCTCATAAAATCAGGAACTTGCGAATAATTGTTTCCTCTATTGAATGTAATTACTTGGAGTGTAGTATTTAAATACTTGGGAAATATTTAAATGAAAATCAAATGAAGAAACGCTAGGAGAGAGAGAGAGAGAGAGAGAGCCAGCGAATAATTGCAATATTCTTCTTATCTCCGATTCCTCTCTTTCCTCTTTAAAACTTTATGGCATAAGTTTCTCTATTAACTTGAACAAATGCTTTATTTTGTCAAAATATACGCAAACAGATCATTAAATGAACAAAAGTTAGAAAACGAATTAAGAACACTTATTCTTCAGAGTTATAATTGTTACATTCAATGTTTTTCCTTCCTTTTAACTCTTTGAGACGTTAATTCTAGTAAAAAAAAAAGAGCTTCAATTTACAGTTACTTCAATCCGTCGATATCTTAGCATAAAGATATGGGACACTTTTTAATCCATATTATATTTTATAGAATCAAACGTGAACGTCGGCATTCGTGAAGTTCAAAATCCTCTCGGTTGAAGATGGGATTGTCGCATGGGATTAAACGAGTAGTAAACAAGTACGATTTGTCGAACAAGGGCCAGCTAAACAGGAAGGAAGGGACGATGATTGGACAAACGATCTTGTCGAAAATGCAATCGTATGCACTGTTGACGCATCACGAGAAGGTAATTCATTGGCTCGGCCATGTGACTGGCATTAACTAATTCAGTGCTCTAATACGACCGGCATGGGGTCGTGAACCCATGGGACATCCGTGGTGGCACTTGTCAAGACCTTTTCCAACACGGCTGGCTCGGCTAATTTTCTGCAGATCCACCGCGAATCTTGAATTTCCCTTATTAGTGAATGTAGAAAATCGTATCAAAGAGTCGATTGCAAAAGTTACTAATAGAATTAATATTAGCGTTTATTACACAAGCTATTCGGAGTCATTTTATTTCAGTCTGAATTGTTACAATGATGTCTGATAAGAAGATAACCAATTATTCCAATTATTCGCGTGTTTCTGACTTTAATGAACGATAATTGGTCTCTTTGGTTTACTTGAATGTTAAAAATTAAATATTGTAATAATTTCGTAGGAAATTACGTTATTAATCTATCTTTTAATTTTGGTCATTCAAGGTATGTTTAACAACTCCTATTTTTGTATATTTCATTCATTATATTCCGTTAGAATAAAATTTCTATATTAAAATATATTTCAAATATATTTATATTTTATACTTAAAATATATTTCTACATATATATATATATATATATTTTATATTTAAAATATATTTCTATATTAAAATATAGAATATATTTCGTTAGAATAAAATTTCTTTCTGAGAAGACAAAAAAATTAAAAAGAAAGAACGTGACAATTAGATCGCGGATTTTTATGTAAATTTATATTTTCGTAAAAGTAATTTAAATGGTAGAATCTAGACAGAGGTTTGTTTTACCTATTGTACATATATATATATATATATATATATATATATTTTATATATTTTTATATATATTTTATATATATAATATTTTAATATTAATTAATATTACATTATGATATTAAAATTTATATTATTTTCGTGTATGCGCAGTTTAATAATAATCCTCTAGATGTTATCAATCTATTTTCCACGTTCGACAAACCATAGTAGTTCCGCTTTTGCATATTCCATTAAAACGAAGTTCCTTTGCTGCTTGGGACATGTTTTACTGCAAAAAATCAAAGATTCCAGAAGAAGAAAGGGAAGAGAGAAATGTCGAACGTGCTCGAAGATTCTCTAAAAAATCGGGTCTAGGACGAAACACGACTCATCAACACGATCGAACATAAACGACGCCGCTCGATCTAATAAGATAAGGCCAATTAACTATTCCTCGGACAATTAGAGAGACTCATCAGCCTGCCCGACAATATATCTATGTTTCTATTTCTTCGGAAAGGAAATATCGCCGACACCATGAGTCATCTATACTTGATTTACGACCTCTTACTCTTGTATAATCATACCTCGTGAGCTCGATGTTTTTTCACCGCGATTAATTCGCCCGAAGAAAAAAGTCCCTTCGCGGATTCGTTCGCGCGTTATCGTGGAGAAAAAAAAAAAGAAAGAAAGAAAGAAAGAAAAAGAATAAGATAGCAGCGGAGCACGCTTTCGCGGCCTGCTCGATAACCGGCAATAAACAAAGCGCGCCGATAACTTTTGAACCCATTTTACGCTCGTCCGCGTGCAAAACACGTTATTCTCGTATCCCGTTATCCTCGGTCCTGAAAAATCAACTATTTCTGACCAACGTCGATCTTGATTTATCTTCCTTTTTGGGCACGAATTTTTTCTGTGGTGGAAAAAGTGCCAAATTGCACAGAAATTCTACTCTAATAAAATACGAAATAATCGAAATTAAAAAAAAAAAAAACAGATTAAAATAAATAAGTAAAGACAAATTAAACGCGACATAAATTCCTGCTATTTCCAGTTATTTTAATATACTTCGGGATGGATTGAACAACGTATCAGCGTACACATCAGAAAAAATGAGACATCTTCTAGCTCACTAGTATTGTTGGGTTAATTTAGATTAAAGTTCCACTTAAAGTCGAGCTCAAACCCTACATTTTATCTGATAAAATTGAAATTGAAAAATTTCAGTTTAAACTTTTTTAAACTCCAAGAAGAGTTAATCTTTGACTAAGACTATCGAATCAATTTAAATTAAATTATTCAATTCAAATTCGCGTTTTCTACATTTTACGCAGTAATTGATGATTTTTCGTCGCGTAAAATTAAGAAAGTGTCATGAGTAAATTAAATTAGGCAACAAAAATTATTTGAAGTAACAACGGACCCAATACCACAACCCAACGAGGGTTAATGATCTTTCTCGCCCTTCGATTCGGCACAAATCTCGATTCAAGTTACGATAACAAAACACATGAGAAGTGCAGTTTACGAATGTGCGTGCAATGATGAAACTTCTATTCGACATTTCTACGTGATACGAATAAACATAAACGTTTGCAACTGGTAGGATGGAATACGAATTTCTCTTGACTGTTTCGTCGAAGGAACTATCGTTGTAGAAAATTATAAAAGTATAATATAATGACTCTAACACAGGAGAAAATACTTTAGTACTTCTTTTTTTATCACGAAGAGAGAAAATATATTACCCAAACCGAACATGTAATAAATGAAATGACGAGTTTTCAATCTACGATAATCGGAGTACAAAGGACTTTGTAAAAATTACCATGGCGGCAAATTATTAATTACGCTCGTGCGTTCTCTCTTTTAATAATAATCCAATGATAACGCTGGATCGAAGCAGACTCAGAGTCTGCGGAGTCTTCACGATAACCCCTGTTTACGAAATCGTGAAAGAGAAAGAATTAACCGTTTCCAATGATTATAAGCTTTCGTTATTTTTTAATAAGAATATTAATTATTGCGTCGAAAAATTGTACAAATGATTGTTATTTAATAAGAAGAAATTATACGGATACTTGAGATTAATTAAACTTCAGTTAGGTATTGCTAAAAAGTAGATAGTTTTTAAATATTTGATTTTTACGTAGAATAAAATTTCATAAATAATATTTTACATAGAATAAAATTCAATTTTTTACGTGTTCTCTGCTTTCTATGAATAGACAGAAAATATTTGAAGAACTAGAAACGTAAAGGAGAAGTAAGAGGAGAGAATTAAATTACAGATTAGTTTAAATAAAATTTTGAATTGTAATTGGGAAATGGATTTGATGGATTACTTGATGCAAGACTAGTATTGAAAGAAATGAAATATAAATTATAATTCTAAACCTAACCTAATTACAAATGAGATCCATTTGATTTAGGAAATTAACTAAGGATAATAATAGCTACAGGAAGAAGCTCAAAGCTCCTCAAAGCAATTCATTTGAATTCAAATTAAATAAAAATACAGATTTATACTTGGAGTGCGAATTTTTATGAATTTTCACATCATTATGAATATAATTAAATAGACAGAAGTTTGTTTCATTTATAAATATTATTATTAGTATTCTATCCTCGATATTTTATACAATTTTACGTATCGCGTGCATTTCTGTATTTTTAAACGCACAAAAATCCAGTCTATGCGTTTGAAATTATGTTTGAAATTGAACGACTTAGCCAATAAAAACTTGAAGGGCTATTTCCACTAATAAATTTGAAATCGGATAGCTCGTCTTTAATCATTTGGATATCTGCGTTCATCGGATACGTCAAACTTAATTCCCCACGTCGAAAAATAACGAAGCCAATCTTAGTTAGTGGTATTAACACACGTCCTTGCGAAAAATAATTACACGCCGTCACGAGATTTCACAGCCGTTCAGTAACGTGTGATCGCCGAAGCTCGCGATGGAATATCGAATTTCTTTGATCGCGCTTCTGCGAAAAAACGCAGACGCACGTGATCCTCGGCTAATGTTTCTCTACGTTTCACCGCGATCTCCAACAAAGCGTAGAATCCTATGAATCTGTAAGCATCGATCGATCGTTCCCACCTTTCGTCGACCGATTATGCAATGTCTCGTTTGTTGTCTACCGGTGAATCGATGCCGATAATCGCGCGTTTCGATCGGTAATGAGTGCAATCGAGAACACGCGAGCCAAGTCCAAGGCCATTGTCGTCGTGATCATCATCATCATCATCATCATCATCATCATTATCATTGACCAACAATGAGACCACAAGGATGGTTATGTCATCGTGAGCATCGTTTCCATTAAATCGACGAAACGTACACGCGAACTCGTCTCGTGTAAACACTCTACGAAAAGAAACGTGTTGTTAGTTCGGCGAGATTCGATCTCGATTGCACCGAGATTAAGGTAATAAATAATTACGTTGCGATGATACAGCGTGAACGTGCAAGATGTAATTGAAAGCATCGATGACGGTGATACATTCGTTTCGTTTCTTTTCTGTTAAGTAGAAAAATTCAAATGTTTACAATATCGTGGAAAGATATGAAGAGAAACATGTGTGTGAGCCTTTCTCGTTTATGTAAATGTAGATGTCACAAGAATAGGGGTAAAGTGTTAGAAAAATACCTAAATCACCAAATTGTTAGGAAGTTATAAAGTAGTTTAGATTCTTTCGAATTGTGGAATATATATAGCACAGTAAAAAATAATATAATATGTAATAATTATGATTTTTATGCATTAATGAAGGATTTTGTGAAATATTCAAAGTACAATGCCCTTCGCAATATTTCATATGAAAAATTAATTTTCTACTTAGATTTCATTTTTTCAATTATCTTCATAAAAATATAAAAATGCATGAACATCCGCAGTGTATAAATGTTTATGATATATTATACAGTATACGTAAACAATGTCCACAATTCGATTATAGATACTTCATTGATAGATTCTTTTATGTCAATATACGAGAGTGATTATAATAACAATAATTATTAATTACCCGTAATTTAGTCATACTTTTTATTATATTAGTTGTAGCAATAAATGCTTTATCACGACTTTTTAACTAGCTATCTTTTTTTCGGGGTTTCTTATGACAATGGCTGGATCACTTTATGTTAAATTATTTATTTATATCGTATTGTATTTATATTCAACAGATTCCATATTTCTATAAATTATAATAATTGAACACAATTATATATATTTATATATTCAATATACTAAATATACTAAATATATTTATATAATTATATTCAATATAATATGAGAATAATATTTTTCTTCGACAACGTGGACGGATAAGTGGACAGATAAGTTAAAAAATCGTCGTACAAGTATCACACATGAAGATAAAACAGAATAAAAAAAAAAAAAAAAAAAAAAATTGAAAGAAGTAGCGCATACATGGCAGTCTTCTCGATAAAAGACATTTTTCTCTAATGATATAATAAAAACTTGAAGCTTGATACAAAAATACCACCAGACGCATTGCCAAACACACGTTTGACTGAGACGTTCTATTGTTATTTTAATAAATTTGGATAATTATCGAATCACCTTCGCATAATATTAACAACAAACGTCTATCAAATCAGCAAGTATAAATATTCTAAAAGAATTCAACTAAAATCCATTTAAAGACAATCCTTCACCAAATACTCAACAGAGAGAACTAACTTCCTGATTAATCCTTTTTAGTTAACATTTTTTGGAACAAGTTTCAAAGGTTCGATTCCCATATCTTTTGCAAATTCTTCGCACGCCTTTATTTGATTGGGATGATACGTAATGCCACCCTCTCTATCCACTCGTTCCATCGCTCGGTTCTCTATATCCCCGGCAATCATAACAGGCTTGTCCTCGTCCACGTGAGGCAAATCTCTCAGCTGTTTCAACAACCGGCTCAGTCTCTCCTTCGATCCACAGTTAAAAGCTTGCGGATTTATGGCCATGAAGCAATGACCAAGATTAGCAATCTTCTCCTTGGTTTTCCAATGTCTGACATTGGGACCGAATTCACTGCCAGATAGAATTCCGCAAAGAACCTCGACCATCAGGCTCAATCCATAACCTTTGTAGCCGCTGTTCGTCTCCACTCCGCCAAGAGGCAACAGACGGGCAGCTTTGAACGCTTCTTCGGCGTTCGTCGTTACTCGGCCGTCCATTCCAAGCGCCCAGCCTTCGGGAATCGGTTCCTTCTTTCTAATAGCCAGCTCGATCTTGCCCAAAGCAACGACTGTCGTGGCCATGTCCAACAAGTACTCATCGTCGTCTAACCCGCCCATTCCCACAGCCATTGCATTCGTGCCTAAAGCTGCCACTTTGCTACGAGTCGGGGCCATTAAAGGGCTGGTGTTGGTACACGTGAAGCCTATGAGATCTTGTTCGATGGCCATTTTCGCATAGTAACCGCAGATGCCGTAATGATTGGAGCCACGAACTGACACCATCCCGATACCGAATTTCTTAGCCTTTTTCATGGCTAGTTCCATGCCGAATTTACCCATCACCTGGCCTAGGCCGTTGTTCCCGTCGACCAACGCTATCGCCTGAAAATTATTTATTGATCGAGCCATTGGCGTGAAGAGAATATCTCAAGGGTGTCGACATTTGTGTGTTTCACGTAACAACTGTGCTGAAGTTAATATGACTTTTGACCATACACCATGGTTAAGAGAGAGACATCACAGAATTTTGAAACGAGAACGTGAAGAAAGTGACGATTTCAGTGGAATTTATGTCTCTCGAAGACTCCGTTTCTTGCAAATTTCTCAGTTTCATTGCATTAATTAAATCATCAAGGATCGACGTCGTATGTTAATGAAATTTATATTGTCAAATTCTGTTATTTAATATCAGTGATATTTACTTAATATCTTTTTTCATCGTTATGTTTCACGATAGGTTCCACACTCTTACGAAATTTGAAGGAATTGAAGTACTTCTAACATTCTAGTGAATAAATAACTATCGTATTTCGTCTAATTCTCCGAAAACAGATGATTTACCTCCACAAGTTCATTAATCTCAAAAGATATTTATAAAATGTTGAATACTCACGATTAATCAAAGCTTTCAATGCTTACAATGCCAGATTAATTCAGACTCAAGACATCTACGTTTTTTAATTTATGAACTTGTTCAATATAGCTTCTAAACCTAATTTCTTTATAGTCTACGAATTTCGTTCGAGATAAGAAACTCTCGTATCTATTTAAACGGAATTAAAGTCTACTACAGTACAAGATAAGAGCACGTTAGAAATGATCTGCTTTGTTCTCCAACGAGATCTTCATTATTAATTGAAATTATAATCGTTCTGTTTAATATGTTCGCGCGAAAGACTTCAGGCAACAACTCGGGAATTAAATTTTCAATTTAATCGACAGAAGCAACATAATAAATTCGTGATCAAGACAAAGATCAAGTAATATTCGCATGAAATGTTATCCATCGGATTTCAACGAGAGACATAACGTTTCCACTGGCAACGACAAGTAAACCGGTAGAAGCTGGATTTAGACTGTCTGTTTCTTAAATGATTCTTCAATTACAACTACAGTCTTTCTTTTAATAAGAAACGACGCAGTTGGAATTGTCTGTAATTTCCAAGAAGGCTAAGAAAGATGAATGGAATAAATCTTTTCTTGGTATCGCACGAAAGATACCATAGTAATCTCTCGAAATTATTATTCTCCCTCTCTTCGTTAGAATATTAGTGTAATAAAACGTATCCATGCACTGTGATCTCTCTCTCTCTCTCTCTCTCTCTCTCTCTGACATTCAGTGATCGCGTGACAACTGTGCTTTCAACTGATCAAACAAATAATTAAAACCGCGTCACGTCTCTAATCTCAGTTTAGACGCTGATCAAGTCGGAGCACGATGCGGAAAAAACATGGCGAGCAGATTTAGGGTGACGACGTGCATTGAAGAATAGAACACAATACAATCGACATATCCGTGTTTTAATCCGTGCAGTTTTTAATATATCGTTTTAACATCATACAGATGTGTCGGCATATTCAAGTTCCATTCTGCGTGATTGTTGAAACGCGCGGTCAATTTCTCAGGTTCTTGCACATGAAATCGTGCGAATCCTCTACGACGTCGTACGACAACTTGAAAGTTAAATAAAAAGTTACACTTCGAAAATTGGATTTTTATCTGCCTGTTGTGCAATTTCGTTGACACGCTGTTGAAAACAAAAGTACCAAAGTGACTTGCCGACGATTCTAATCCGAGTAAATTGCTACAATTAACTGAGAATCTTTTCTCCGTGATGAATAAACGAAATTTCGACTCCGAAGAGTAAATATACTCCAGAGTGACTATACTTGTATTACTGTAATTGCACACACGATGAAAACATGGATATATCAAGTACACGTGTGGCACATAATTTGAACACGCGTGTAATAGAGCGTATCATCCCTAAGATATATCGATCGCCTGACATAATCACCTGACAATCCGTAACAATCTGTGGCTTCGCGCATGGATCGGTCATCCCATCCTTAATATCCTGCACGTACATTGGCATTCTGTTCATCCCGTGACTAAAATGGCCACGATAGTCAGCGATCATCAAATGATGGCCGACAATATAGCCATCCTCGCGCGGCACTCCAACCTTGCACAAGCTGTCGGATGTAAACCTAATCACCTCCTCTTTAGGTGCCACCATTTCTGCGCCTTTCTGACAGGATCTCATCCTCGCCCTCATCCAACCGAACGTCCATGCTTTCAACAGGTTGGATGTACTCCACGAGACACTCGAAAGACTTCTGTACATGTTCGGCACAATTTCCCTTTTCTTCCTTTCTTTTTTTTTTTTTTTTCTTTTTCCTGTCGAGAGACTTATCGAATTTGAACTGAACAACAAAAACCAGTCGGTTTCAACGGAGATCTACTTCTATTTGCTGACTTTTTATAAATAACTTGTATCGTCGAATTACTGACGATATTTGTAGCAACGTACATAGAACAAAAAATTCATCGACCTAGGTTATCACACTTTATCGCGCGCGACTTTTAGAATGTCGTTATGTCACGCGAGCAAACGTGATGCGCGTGAGAATATATCTTGGAAAAGGTTAAACTTAATTTCAATAAAATTCGTCCTTTTCGTCGGCCTTTGTAAATCGTGTTCAATTTGATTTATCATACGTAATGTTTAATTCCCTTGATTCTTTTCAACAATTTTTACAAAGATAAGCGATGAACGCTCGTAACCTCGTTGCCACGGGCGAATAATATGCACGAAAGTCTTTCGATCTTCTTAAACAAAGATTCGATTTAATTTTAACAACGTTCGTTGTTTTATATATGTCGACAATCGTATCTCGTCGTTATTTATTTCGATTTCAGTACGTTCTTTCATAAATGATTCGCTTCTATTTTCTTCGCAGTTTCAATTGAAGTGAAGTTGACGAGATTGAATCGATTTTGGACACGTTTGAATTTACCGCTCCGAGAACTTCTTCGCCTGAGTTTACTTTCCCATCCTCCTTCTGTTGTGCAATTCTTCTTCTTCAATCAAATCATTCATCCTTCGAAATGTTTATAATTCACGCATTAGTTAATTCACGGAGAAATTCTCTGTCGAACTCCGATGAAAATAGTTTTTATGATTGTCGCAAAGATGCGCGTGTGCAATCTGATAATCTATACACGGCAACTTTCACGAATCGATGTCACGTTGCACTAAGTTTGCCACTCCGTTCTCAGTGTGTGACCTAATTTTGCCCTATTGGCTAGACTGGCTGACGTCAAGAGGCGGGAATGTTCAAACTTTAATCTTACAATTTTTCTTCAATCGAATTCACGCCTTCGAAGATATTTCTGCGGCGTTTCTTTTTTTCTTTTCTTTTTTTTTTACGGCGAAATACGGATCGAGTTTCTTGAAGATTGTATCGACATGCTTCCCAAAGAACGAAGAATAAACTTTATTTCCCATGTTTATTGCAATTTCCCGATCTCGTAGCATTCCTTCTTCTCTCCGCGATACATATGGATTGAAATTTCTTCAGAATTGCGTCAATATAGTATGTTTTAATTTCAATTTTTTTTCTTTGAATTTTTATCTCAGTTAAATATTCAATTCAAAGCATCAGCTTTTATTCTTTGAAAATTTAATTGTAATAGGAAAAGGGAGGCGAGGTTGTGCAAGAACTTACGAAAGAATGCATATTTGCTCGAACTGCTATTTATTTTACAAGGTGCTTCTAGGTTAAAAAAAGGAATGACATATGTCTATGTTTTTGCATCGATAAAACGAACGATAACTGGATACTTGAAACACGTGTTTAATTTTGACGTAATGAAAAAAGTACTTCAAAACCGAAAATTGCTATGAAGCAATTCTATTCAGATATTTTTAGACATTAAGATAAAAATATTTCCTCCATCATTTTAATATTCTACCGTTGAATAGGAAAACGAATCTTTGATATCTTCACTCTCGTTTAACCAAGTCTTTCATATCTTACGTAAATTATAACAATAAAATAATAAAATATTACGTATAATATATAAAATTCTACGTACTTAATACATTCGAATAATAATTACGATGTACACTTCAGTTCAAAAATTTTTTGGAGAATCTTTCAGACAAATTTTTTCGTACATTTAAAAAGATCAATGCGTCTCAATCTCAATTTTTTCTCAAAGAAATTTCTATCGAGGCCTGAACAAACATTGTTCCAATTACACTGTTCCAAAATAATATGTTTGCCGATTGAACAGAAGTTTCACGCGAGAAAAGGTTATCGTTTATCACCCGTTCCTATCAATTCTATTCAATCAATAACACGTTACACTAATCTTGTTATCACTTGCTTAAAAATCAATTACCAATTTCGTTCGAGAAATCCCAGCAGTTAACGAGACAAACATCAAATTCTCTAGCACGAGTCCAGCAACTATCAATCAGACACTTGATTCTTTATAAAAATCGTGTAATATGAAATTTACGTATCTATATATCTACATTTTGAAAAAATAATAAAATACGGTATACGAAAAGTATTCGTACACTCGATAAGAAATCGTAATTTTGCGAAAAAAAATCGCGCGCCAAATTTTAAAAGATTATTGTAAAGGGAAGACTTCGATCTTCAGAATCATAATGGATTTGGTTATAAAAAAAATTTTTCAACGTCCATGGAAACCAAAATTCTACACAAGATTCTATAAATTTTAATTCCATTTGCTTTCTAATAAGCAAATATAAATATAGAAAAACATATGTATATATTATAAATATATACAATATGTATGATTATCGCGGGTGATTCACACAGCTAAACTACATAACTATGTCTATCAACCAGCAACGCAGGACTTCAACTGTGCAACGACTCTCAAAAACTCTCTCCGACTCCCTCGTACTTTCTTTTTCCCTTTTATTTTCGTTTTTGGCGTAATTGAGCACCACCTACTAATTGTTGGCCAGTTTATATGCTAACAGAGATAGTTTGCGATGGACTACCAGTTATCTAGCCCCTCGGACCTCACCTGGTTCTGTCATTCGCTTATAATTAAACTACAATCTAATCTACAAGTTAAACGATTAAGTTCCGATACTACGCAAGAAACATACGTATAATTACATTTATGTATCTACGTTTTATACACAAAATTATTATACATACGTAAAACGTTTCAAATCCTCGTTTTGTTTTGTTTTTTTTTTTAAATATTTGAAATTTAACATATGTAAACTACCTCGAGTATACACTCGGTGACTGACGGCTTTATTCAAAGATCGTATTCGAAGAGATTGGAAGCAAGGATCTCTAAGCATATGCGGACGGGGTCGTAAAGCGAACGATTTCGCAGATGCACAGCGTGAATAAAATGCAATGCGACTCGTACATCGTTTGTAAAAGACCAGGTTGCAAGGCAAACCGGCTGATCCCCGGCCGCAGAAAAATCGACAATCGAACCTGCGTTTCCGCGTGACGCGCAGAACTTATGCAATTACACCGCGTCGAATATTTGGCACGTTCGGAGAAACAATCGAGCAATGCCCGCAAAATTTGAGGATGTACCGACTTCGACGACACGCGATTTATTCACATTGAAGTGTTGGGAATGAATGGGAAAAGAAGAAGAAGAAAGAAAAGAAAGAAACAAGAAAAGAAAAGGGAAATCGAACGATCGCGTGCCACGAGAAAACGACTCCTCGGTGTTGTGTGACATTCGCCAGTTAACGTTTCACTTCGCTTCCTGAAAAACGAGTATTCTTTTCAATGGTGAGAAGCACTTGCATACGACTGTGTTTATTATAGAATTAATTATGTCTGGTGTGCATTAGATCCCATATTATCTAGTAATATTTTTCGTCCTATTGACTAACAATGAGATAATTTTTAAAAGGAAATTGATTTAGAGCTGATAAAAATTTAGATGTTCTTCGTGGTGCGTTATTTGATAAATCAGAAGTGACAAAACATTTAGACTGGACTTGTTTAATTGGGTTGAATTTTTATCTCAAAATATTTAATTTTTCTATTTTGGACGGAATCTTTCTTAAAAGTTCTAAGAAAGAAAAAGAAAATTGACAATTTATTTGGGAATAGATTAGATTAAATATTTAATTTAATATCCCGTTCTTTCTTGAGAAAAATTGATGATCCGCGAAAAACTGCACTCGGCGCGTATGCTTTGCAATACCGCTTAAATTTTTTAAAGAAAGTAACAGAATATAAATCAACAAATATGAATTATATTTGAACTGAATTTTTATTTCAATTCCAAGTTACCCCAAGAAGTGAATTGAACTGAACTCAATTGATTAAACCAAGAAATTATAGATTTCAGTATATGATTAAATTTAATCATTAAATTTAATGACCAGAGGCAACAAATAAGGGAATAAATTAATTGGATAAAATATAATTTTATGATCCAAATAATAAATTCAATTCGCGACCAAATAAATATAGATTTATCAGACATTTTATTAGATATTGTCTCAGATAAATATATAGATTTTTTTGGAATCATTTCTATTTAAATATTTAATTATTTTCAATTCTATTTATCTCATTTTTGAAAAAATATTCTTCAGAAAATTCCGCATTTAACACTCGAATCTATGAAACGATATTTGCAGCCTTGAATGTTTAACAACTCACGAGGTAATTTGAATCACGAGGGTTTTAAATGGAACGAAGTGGAAAAAAGATGGAGTAAGAAAGTATTTAGTAATTGACAGGCGTAAGTTTATCGCCAACTGGTATCATCGTTAGTGAAACTATCAATATTTGCGTTCCGGTTATATATGTGTGAAGTCGTCATATGTATATAAACTTACGTATATATGTATATATATATATATACGAGTAGGTATACGTAACAACAAAGTGACCTTATGCATGGAAGTTAGTTGAACAAAATAGGTTGAAAATTGTTTCGATAATTTTCTATTCAACTCAAACTCGAAGAGATTGAAAAGAATTGGCGAAGATCGAGAATGAAATAATAATAATAAAAGTATTATAGCGTAATACTACTTAAATTTCCAGCAGAAATATTATAGTAAAAAAATTGAATAAAACATAGAAAAAAGAAAGGAGGACTATTAATAGTTAATTAAATATTATTAAAGATTTGTCCTTTGATTCTGTCGTTGATTTAGTCACTCATTTTGCCAACCTGATTCGAACACACAGAATGGTAAAAGATGAACACGTAGATAAATAGTTAGTTAAATTTGAAAATTATTTTATTGAGAATAAATAGACTAAATTTCTATTCAATCGCGTGTAAGATTCATACGAATGGTGAAGAATTTTCTCTAACGAACGTTCGTTTGGATTTTCCCTTGTTACAACTATGTATTCGAAACTACAAACGCCTATACGTCTTCGAAATAACGACGCTTTGAATACTTAACTGTGGTATAATTATTAGAAAATAACGTACTGCTTGTCAAGACTTCAAACAGGAATATTATTTACAACTCTCGCAGTATATTTTGTTATCAGAAATGTCAAAAGTACATGCTATACGTTAGAAAAATAAATTGCACTTACTTGCAAAATAATATTACATTTTTTTCTTGTAAGAGAAACCTTTAATATCAAATCAACAGAGATGACGGATGAGAGTTAAGATTTATTTCGTTTTAACTTTTCGAAAGTAAGTAAGAATAGGAATGTGTTTTCTCCTGGACTTTTTAATTTGATTAATTTCCATCTATGCTAAAGGGAAAAAGAGAGAAAGAGAGTCTAGAGATCTCCTACTTATCGTTAACCTCTCATACGACGATCTTTCATCGAGAGCTGTTATCGTCTTCTCTCTGTATGTACATACGTTTCATCAAGGACGTCTTGTGTTAGAAACGCCGAACTAATCACGACGATAATTAGGCTCGTAAATTTTCGTTCGTATAAATTCGACGTTCAAATGCATCGCCAAAAGCTGACGGAATCATTCAGGTATTAAAAAGACCTTGATTTCGATTCTCTCAAATGCAATAATTTCGTGCACTGAAAAACAGCCTTGGCATTAGCTGTTCAAACTAATATTCTGTGAATTATGGTTGCTTCTTCATCGCTTCGAACTGATTTTTAATTATTTCTAAAAACTCATATTTCTTTATTATCCATCGGCAGGATGTGTAAGTACAGTACGTGCAATATTTATGATAACGTCTAAATACAATATACGATGATACTAATGGAAATATGGAAAAATATAATACAAATATAATAAATATCCAAAGTATAGTGCTTCTTAATAGACATTTAATAAGTTCTATATGCTGTCCTATCTTATAAATTTTCAAGAAAATCCACGCTCTAATTATCACCATGGCTATTAAAAAACTAAAATCATCCATTAGCAGATTTAGTCTATTTTTCGAGATCATTGTACTAATAAATTTATATATTTACTTATTTTTATAAAGTTAGATTATGTAACTGTGTATATAAATGTAATATTGCAGAATTAAATAGAAAAGTACAAAAAAAAAAAAATAACGAACGAATCCATTATTGCATTACAAATGGACGAATAAATATTAAATTGAACCGAATTGGATACTAGAAATTTAATTAAAATTTATAATATTTACACTGGCGTAAGCAACTCGATAACAAGCAGCTTTATTGCTAAATTTCTGACGGTATAACTCGTAGTTCGTGGCTCGCATCGGAATGTTTGACACGATAAAAGATTGATTTACGACAGATAAATCGAATTAGCGGATCGTGAAGGAGAGAGAAACGCGGGCCACTAATACAGTTTATCTCACCTTCCGATGTAATTAGAAATCGACTAATCGTAACAACTCGTTTAGACTACTTGTGGATTGACGGTGTGAATTCCGGTTACGTATATATATTCATATTATACGATTTCATTATGTTAACGCTTTGTTGCTCTCTCAAAGCCTTCAATGGAAATTAAGGAAAAAAAAAAAAGAAAGTGATATACTTCTTGGTATTACTCATGACATGTCATAATCGTCTTGTGTCAAGCAGTTATCACTGCTTACAATTAATGCGGAATATGAATTCTCGTGTCTATTTTAAATAATATACTGCGTACAGAAATGTTTGGTTCAGTTTGATTTTGGAGAAGATTTGATTTAAAGTATCACGAAAAGTATCGTATTAATATTAATATCAATTAAGATTAATATTAAAAACATTTTATTACGAAGAAGTAGGTATAAGGATTAAATTTAAAAAAATAACAATAAATTGAATTTATTTTAGAATTTAAATTTAGAAAAGATACCACGAAAGTTACTAATAGAATGCGGGCACATAAGTTTTTGCATTTTTAAATTAACATGAACGTAATTGAAGAAACAGAATCTAAATAGAAAATTGTTTCTTCTACATATTATTACGATTAATACCCTACTTTGGATATTTTACATATCTTTGTGCATTGCGTGCATCTTCGAATTTTCTATAAACGCATAAAAATTTGCAGTTTAGTTATTAAAAGTATAAATCTATTCCATTCGAATAATTTTTAATTCAGACATTATTTAAAAGAAAAACAAAAATATATATATATATATACATATATATACTTTAAATGGAAATCTCTAACTTCTTGAACTAGCATGCTAGATTTTCTTAGGATCAATTGTTGAACAAAGGCTGCATTCAATCATGTAAATTATCTCAAATAAATATTGCAAGCACGGTTCAATAGTTAAACACTAATATTATTAGAAAAATCAATGGTTAAAGGAACTCTTTTTCTTTATTCACTTATTAAAATCTATTTTATTAATTTTTAGTAACGAAGTAACTCACAGATTTACTTCACAGATCAGTAAGAATCATACGGTATAAGACGTTTCGCACTAATAAATCGAAATATCGACAGAAAAGTATTGCTTGCGATTACATCATACATATTCGATCGCGTTACTTAACCAGCCTTGGAAAAAAAAAGAATATTGCGTTGTTTTGTGACGTCCCGCAAGAATAGAAGAACGATACTAAAAAAAAAGGCGCTTACCGCATGAAATCATCGAACTTATCGGTGATAATAGGATGATAAATATCAGTAACGATTATAAAATTTATCTCGAAATAATTAACGTTGGAAAAATTTCAATTTCAATTTCAAATTTTACGTTATTGGCTTTATTACGATTCTTGAATTTTTATGGTTACATTACACTATGTTATATTTCATATTTACATTTTAATGAGTAAGAAGAAAGTTTGAAGAACGTAATTTAAACGTAAAAGTGAAACGAGAGATGCGTACGAATAAAACCTATTTTACACGAACGGAAGATATTTGTTATCGTGAAAAAAATATTATTGGATCTAAAAATGACTGAAAGAACGTAGCAAGATTAAATTGGTAAGAAATGTCGTTTTTCAAGTATAACTTTGATCATGCCCAGTTTTATCAACTTACGTAATATATTTTCCCCACGAACAAATTCCCAATGAAAGTGAAGACAAGAATTATCAATTTGAAAATTAAAAATTTTTAGAATGAAGCTGCTGGTGTTTCTCGTTTTGTAGTCCCCTTTAAATAATTTATGCAATATAGAATATTATTTAAGTGAAATGCAGAATGTCTTCAACTTCCTCCAGAAATTTCCAAAGCATTTACATTAAACGTAAAGTTACAGAAGAAAATCACAGGGATGCGATTATAGCGATTAATAAGATGATTAAAATATTACTGAACAGAGTTCATTCTAATTATGACACTTCCATTAGGAGTTAAGATATCTTTACGTAAGATATTTTTATTAGAAATTTCATTTTATTAGAATAAGAAGATCTACTTAAAATATAATTATTAGAAATAAATGTAATAAATGTACACGATTTACAGGAAATTTCTTTTCCTTCAATGTGAAGAAATATCTTCAATAATTAATACAGTGAAACTTCGAAATATGCACTAACCTTGTATATCATGAAGATTAAAATAAACAGATACTGAATCAAAAAGGAATCAAACGCAAAGTGCTTAGTTAACATAAGATACGAAAGAACACTCATGAATGATTAAACAAGCGCAAGAATCAGGTTGGTTAATTGACCAAGTAGTTAATTCACGATGAGCGGGTTAATACATCAAAATTAACCGTCTATAAACTATAATGAAGTGAACGTACTCTGAATGAAATACAGAAAAGAGAAAACAAATAATGAAAAAAAAAGCGATCTAGTGCTCGAATAATCTAACTAACTGATCTCTAATATGGACTTAAGAAAATGTAAATGGAAAATGACGATCAGGAGAGATCAATTTCTTCGATGAATCGAACAAGAAGCTCACGGCACAGCTCCAAGAGACAAGAAAGAAGAAAAAGATATCAGGCCTTTTCAACGAGAGGATGTAATTTACCAGTTTCTGTTTCTTCTCTGTGTCTGCCAATAACTGTTACGGAGAGATGACTTTTTGTTTAGCCTTTCGACGGATAGCTGTACCTGTGAAATCGTGAAACGATGGCCTAGTCACTCTATTTCTGACATATGTATATAAATATTAAAACACCGGTTCGACGAATTAACATCGTTGGGATGTTTCCTTTCTTTAGCTCTCAAATAGTACGTTGGATAAATGATTTATAATCATTTATGCTACATCATTGAAATTGATTCTATACTTTGTATTGGTAATGAACTTCGATGAAATTGAAAATTTGACGGCTAAGTAAAGTAAGAGAACAAAGAATGAAGAATAAATATTGCTGTAAATAAAGAAAAAAATCTAGTTACTAAAAATAACTAAAAATTCTAGAGTTTAAGAAGTAAAGAATAGAGATAAGTAAAAGATAATGAAAATAAAATAACTAAGAATAACTAGGAATAACGAAATGGAATAAAGATTAAGAAAAGTAAAGAAAATGTTCAATTAAATTAAATTAAATTAAAAATTCTAAAACTAAATAGCTCTAAAAGTTCTGGAAGTAATTGTAAAAAAAACTAGCTAGTTTAACTCAACTTGTACATTTGTCAATGAGCTAATGGTGCTAGTCAAAAATTAAGAGAACTTCCTTGCACTGATAAGAAATTCTTCTAATAAGTTCTTCCATAAATTAGATATAAAAAGTGGATAGAAATCCAGAAACGAGTCGCTTCATAAAAAAAGTAAGTTGAAAACTGACTCGATATATAAAATTCTCGAAAAGAAATCACAATAACAATCGCGTTATTGAACTTTTTTTTCGTAATTATTACCATCAGGAGTAGCGAGCCAACGGGAGGAGCAGAAGTATCGAGAAATGGCAAGCATTTCATAAGGAACACGAACAAGACATAAAGTTTTCTATTCTATTTGTACCTCGTCCAAAAAGAACGTAATACGCAGCGGCGATCGTTTTAAACTTCCTTTCACAACTATTCTTCTCGCAAGCAAGAAGACAAACAGAAGAGACGTCGAGAGAAATGGCAAACTGCCCTAGAATTTCGCGCAGGGTGTTTCGAAAGTGACGCGACGCGAAAGTCGAGGACGCATTGTCTTCGCGCTTGCTATGATACAAGGTCCGAAAATCCGGCGGCGAAGTTGGCAGACATCGTTGCATTATTTGTTGCAAAATCACGTCTGCACGTGAGGGTAGAAAGAAGGAAAGAAAAAAAAAAAAAGGAACGTCGAGTTGGTCACACGAGTCACGCGGTCAAGACTAATAGGCTTTAAAATCGCAAGAAAATGTGGTTTTCCTAAGAAAACCGGGTCGTGTAAGAGCATAATTTATCGACAATTCATAAACACCGGTTTGATAAAGAGCCTGAATGAATGAATTTTTCAAATGTTCTTGGAATAACGACTATGTCTGCAAGTAGTTTAATATTACACACTGCTAATATATATGTACATCGTTATTATTCGTTGATTGAACTTCGATGTACGCAGGGACTTTTGATTAGAGATATTAAATCACGCATAGATTTGCTGTTTCTCGCTGATTCTTCGTTAGGAGATTTATTAGTTTTTCAATTAACTACATTCCAACGCAGAATATTCTATTATTCGAACATTTTGTTATTCAAACAAAATGTCTTATCTCGTACTGACCTATTTTTGAATATATTATTTTACATATTATTTATTATGTCTTTTTCTTAATTATAAAAAAAACTTGCTGAAGATTCTATACTGAAGAAACATATAGACAAGAATTTACGTTTCAAGGAGATGTTCAACGATTCAAGCTTGAGGTATTTCGAAATTTCATTAACACTGCAGTGAGAAGCGATTATTGTAATTACGTTTGTATTTAGTAAAGGATTGATATAAAACAGGATTATGCAGTCATCCGAAGCATGTAACAATTGTCAGAAATGGTCCCACTGAATAATAACGATTATTGGTATATATGGATTGTAGCTGTTTAAATATATATCTTGTAATTTCTATATATTTTTTCAGATTTGCTTCAAGCCTGACCAATATAATCACGGTAGCTGAGTCTCATATATTTCAGCGGTAATGAAATTTCAAAATGTTACGCGTAATATTTTCGCGACCAACTACACGTATCGTTTCGTTTCCATGTTTCAAATTCCTCCTTTATCTTCCAAATATACACATCTGCAATGCAATTCTCTGTGTCAACTAGTTTGCAACTAGCTACACGACGAACACCGTTGCCTAGGAATTCCGTGAAACCAGAACAAACAAGCGGATCTCCTGATAAGAGATAACTTAAAACTCGAAATGGCAAAGCACTTGTACGTATGATTTCCAGGTCACAAAACAAAGACGAGTACTAAATCGAGTATTAAAATCACAGATTTCCGACGTGATTCACGAGCCTATGGAAACAAACGTGCGTGCCTGTCACGATCCGATAAATTAGCGAAGGTTGGCCGTTTAGGCGTGGTGATCAGCTGACAATCAGCTGAGAGAGCGTGGGTCACACAGCGTATTGAAAATGCACGCGTGAAAGTAGAGAAGCACGTGGTGTCTCTCTGTCCCTGTCCCAGGCATAAATCGCGCTCGCGAGCGAACTATTCGCGGCTAGCAGCGCACCGTGGCCAAGAATAAACATGAAAATAGGTTCGCAACCCTTGCTTTGGCGTCGCTTTCGCTTAAACTCTCGGTATATATTATAAATCGTCCAACGAAAATAATCGATCGTGTCTATAATTGATCGTAGATCAACTTATCGTTCGTTTGTTGTTCGTATTGTATCGTGTTTTCCCTCGATAACTCGAAAAAAGAAACACAGTCACTAAGGTAACTGCTTGCACTAGTATGGCTATTCGTTTGCTCTAGCATTAAAAAAAAAAAAAAATAAAGAAAAAGAAGAAAGAGAACACTTCTTCTTTTCATTCCAACGATTTAATAATTTAACTTACTTAGGACTGATAAGTCCTTCAATATTTTATCAGAACACTAATATTGAAACGTACAAACAGAGACAAATACACTGATACGGTAATCAGAACGTTAAAAACATTGAACGAGCGGTAAAAAAAACTGAAGAAATACAACGATACAGAAGTCTGAGGATGAACTTACCAACGTGTTCTGATATCCCAAGCCGTACTCGTGGTTCTCTTCGATACCGGACGATGCCATGTTGGGAGCTTCGATTCACAGAATCGTGCACTATTCGAATTCGAAACTGAAACGCGACGCGAAATGGACAAACTGACGAACGAGTAAGAAAGGAGAGCTGAAGGAAGTTAGATCAAGCTAAATCTTCTACTAATCGTTGTTGTCGCTTCCTTTTCCCCTCCTGTCACCGCGGTTTATCAAACACGATCCCTGTTTTGGACACATCTATCGTCTTGGAGTACGGAAACGATCTTCGAGCATTTCTAGCCGGGCCACGCGACTCGTCCGCGTCTCTCGCCAACTCGGCGATCCTTTCGTACGTATACACACCGGTGTTCAAAACACGATACCACTCGACTGTTCCGCTCCTCTCTCAATATTTATAAAGTTACAGATAAGTAAGCTGCGCGTGGGATTGTACAGACGCATCGACGAGATCACGTTTCGTCAACGGATCCACTCTGGGTAACTATCGGTTTCGTCACACGCGTGTTCTTTCCTTCTTCTTGTTCTTATTCTTCTTCTTCTTCTTCCTTCGATTTTTTCCGATTTATCGGCAGTCTATCCTGTCTGAATCGCGAACATTCCAACGCGTCGAACGCGTAAAAACGGCGTCGCGTATCTGGCTAACGCGGTTCCAAAACACGCGCACGATAACCACTAGCTGCGAAACACGCGTCGAGATCGGCTAACCGAACCAGTCATACAGAAAGAAAAACAATTAGTTGCCCCCCCCCCCCACTGAACGTCGTTAAAGAAAATTCTACGATAATGCTTCACTTTCGTGTTTTTACTAATTTCCTTATGAAACAGTATCGTACGTTACGATCTTCCGGTTAATCGATTCGTGAGTTCAATACGATTTCTACGAAACCGATCCAACGAACGATCCGAAAAATAGGCCAATCACGAAAACTAATTCTCCGATGGTGACATAAACAAATACGCGTGCAAGAAAGAACGTGTGATGTCCCTCGTTCAAAACTTTCACTCGTTCCACCGACAAACTCGTTTTCGTAATTTGTTGTTTGATGAGTGGATATCAAGGCGTGAGCATATACGTGAGATGATGGTTCTCAGCGAGACGGAGACGATTCGAAGGGTCTCGAGGGTCGTCTGACCTACGATATCGTTGATACGAGACGCGCTTCACGAGCGACTGTCCGGTTGGACGGTCGTCAGCCGACTGATAGGTGTATGAATGAAGCGGCTGAGATTTCTGCCTCGGTTTACAGGAAAAATCGGTATCCTACCCCGGTCGGTTGACACTGTTCGACACGTGACTTCGACACTTCGTTTATTGTGTGTCACCGATTATTCGACTAGCCGCGGTTTCGCCGGTTTCATCAAGCATGGGCGCGACGATGGTGATGACACGCACGCTCGTAAAAAGCTCGATTCCGCTCGAGATGGCGGACGTAGTTCAGATAGACTGGATATAATTGATAATCTCTAGCGAGCTCTAGCAGATAATTCGATCAGCGTATCGGCTCACGCGATAGACTTACGATTATATGTTATCTCTCGCACGCTCTCCGACAGATGTAATTATGTAATTCAAATTAACCGAGATTGCCTGTTGCTCGTTGCTTCTTCGCGATGTATCTTCCCCTTGTGACAAGGAATCTCAAGAAAGCAAATGACGAATTTGAGTATCCTTTCCCAAGAAAATCCGTAACTCTGTTCGAAGCTGAAGTTTCTTTTGGCCTGTTTACCAACTATTATTTACGTTCGTGAGTAGAATAGAGCAACAGAGGAAGAAAAGAAAAATGACGCGCGTAACTGACCATTTTGCTCTATTGTCCCGTTAAATCGTCCTTCGATCACAGACATCAGACACCTTGACCATCGACTCATACATTGCCTCCTCTCTATTCTCAAGGTGCATATAAGCGCTACAACATTCGAACAAATACCTCACCTCATCGATAATTAGCCATCGACGATGCACTAATCGTTCGTGATATTTTGATCAAACGGGCAAAAGCGTCTAGTTGGATCGTGAATCGAGTAAACAAGTACGCAGATGTGTTTGTTGCCTACGTACGTAATGTAGTGAGGTGTGAACGTGATTTATTATCAGTTTTCAATTTAATACGTAATACGATAAGAAGATACGGGTGACAGGAGCAAGAAAGTTTGTGAACTTTCTTCTATGTTTCCGATACGGAATGATTCTGACGATTGAATCGAGTTTCACCGAATTCGACGGTATTGATGTCACTTTGGTGTTGAGAAGCATGACGGTATTCGCAGGAGAACGTCAGTACATGAATATTAATGAGCGCGAACGTTCTAGGTACGTAATCGCGATAGGCTTCGGAGCCGAATGGTCGCACCGAGTATGATCAAATCCTTTTTCTATCGTTTGGCACCACTGTCTTTGAACTACAGACGTATAGAAATTGCGCGTGGGATTGTTGGACGTTGATGTTTGGAGGGGAGCAAAGGCGGAACGGAAGCCTGAATCATATTAAGTCCGATGGAAAAAAGTATAAACGTTATATTATATATTATATATCGATAATAAATGTACAATAAGCATCGTAACAAGATAACATTATGAACTGTATTGTCCATTCACAGATTTACAGAAAGGCCACCCATTGTTAATACTGTAATTAGTCTAATAAATTGTGCGTTTGAATAAGTTTAAGTCTCAAAAATATACATATATTTGTATTTCTTTTCCTTTTTCACCCTTTCTTTTTTTGCCGTATTAATTGGATCGCAATTCGTTTGGACAGAACGTGTGAACCATGTGTTTTTACAACCATCATATATTATCTCTAAATTTGTGCGCGCTTACCACTTACTCTGCCTGAATTAACTTTGACTGTTAGACATAAATTAACAATTCCAGAGCATTATATCCCATTTGATATAATGCGATCACTTAGAGGGATTGTCAGAACTTGATGAACCTGGTATGGTTGAAACTATTGCAAACATTAAAATATATCCGTTTAAATCTATACTTCGATGCAACTATTTATATATATATATATATATATTTTTTTTTATAAATATCACTCACCGATGATGATGATAAGAATGAGCACGCATATAATACCAATGATGATCATCATTTTGAGATTTTTCCACCAGTATTTCCTTTTCAATTTCCCTGCTTGTTGCTCAAACTGAGTCGCTCCCTGTTGCAAAGCGTCAGCACGATTCTCCAATTCAGACAGCTTTTGATCTCTTTCCAATACTTTCTCCACGTTAACTTTCATTATCCCCACGACCTCGTCAACTGTTGCTTGTGTTTGTTGCAGCTTTTTGGTTGAAGGTGGCTGCGAACTCCGCGGACCACCCGCTTCTCCATCTCTCGAATTACCACTGCCTTCCATTCTGAAATCAAACCAAAGAAATCACACGTAATAAATAATAAATTGTAAATGCAAATTCAAACCAACATCAGTTTTGGTTGATACTTTACATCAGATTTTGATATTATAACTTTTGGTAAAGTGTAACAACATGTACCAACTGTTGAACACACCCATAACCTCAAAATTCGCGAGACATTTAAACAAGCGAAATTATTCAAGTATAATTTTGTAGAATACATTACGGTTTTTAATGAACACGATATAAATGTAAGATCGTTACATTAATACAATACAGTACGCTAAAATATGTACTTGTGTTTACAGTTATGCGATATGATTTCACTAAAAATAAACTGATTTATGTTGCTTTGCAAAGTGCAAACAAGAAAATAACGACAACTTACTCGAAAATGAAAGATTTGTGAAGACTTTGACAAGGATACGAGTTGTTCAAAGATAATTACAGTTATCCCGAAAAATTCTACTTCGATGACGAGTACACTTTACAATTGTGCGTGACATACGATAAAGATGGCGATACCCGTGACGTCATGTTTATTATGAAAAGATCCGTCAAATGCAACAAACGACTAAGTACTTTTTCTAATCTAATCTTCAATTCACAAGCTAATATTACGAGATACAATCATTCGAGAGATACGGTCATTTTCTCACGTTTCATTGCCAAATTTACAGTGACATGGACTTTAAATTCGAATTGTGTACGTGCTGCCATCTCGATTCAATTATGTACATCGTGAATACATTCGAAATCTTTGATACATACCTTCCATTCTACTATATTTTCTAAAATTGCAACGATACTTTAATTCTCTTACGATGAAAAATATTTTTACCTGTTTCAATAAATAATATAAAAAACACGTAATTTTTCTTCTGATAGACCAAAATAAGTTCGCAGAAAATAAAATTTTGAAATTGAAGTGTATAAAATATAAATCCACCGATGTTTAAATACCATAGCGGAATATTTGTCTAGCTGTTAAAAAAAAGAGAAAAACCTCGACGAGTAACAACTTGCATTCGGATTAATCAAAAAAGCAGTAGTATCGAATTTCGCAATTGTTCAATCTTTCTCAATCTCGTGAAATACACGTTCTAAACACTCACCAAACGGATGATCCATCGTGCAGCTTCCTCCACGTTCGTTCGACGACATTCTCACAAAGCGAAATTCACGACGACACGTTCGCCTCGCGACAAAAATCGTAACGAGGGCATAAATAAAACATCTTGCGGATGCTCGTGCGCGTGTTCTCATCGCGTTGCCAGGATCGTACGAACTTGCCGAACTCTCTTATATCTTAGCTCTATGCGCGAAACAAAAATTTCTCCAATTCTAACGCGGAAGACGGAAAGTTTTTTTTTTTTTCAAATCGTCAAACCTCGACGAGACCTCGACGAGACGACTTTGACGTTTCTACTATTTTATAAATATTCAAGTTTTACTCGATCGCGGAGCGACGCGAATAAAAGTATGGAAGGTACAAATACGAAACAACTAATCAGAGGCTAACAGTGTCGGTCGTTGGCCTATTTTCAAGGGAGAAGGGACCGGGCCTTGGAGAGCCACGCTCACGTTCCTGATTTACATTCAGGGTGTGTTTGCGCATGAGGGTTGCGTCGGACTCGCCTTTATTGACTGGAAATATCTACGCACGCGCGTTACTCACCGTTACGTTCCGAGCCGCAACTCGAACTTCCCCGTTCGATACATCGATCCTCGTCGCCTAATTGCCAAAACGAAAATTTCCTTTATATCAATATTCCAGCGAATGTACCTCGTCCACCGTCCGATTCGGCGAATTTTTCTTCCGAGAAAGAAGAATCTGACGATCGGTGAAAAGAAATCGAACGTGCGCGATGGTTAAAACCGGGAACACGGTGGGCACGATTCAAATTGTTCGAGGGTAGTCGAGATAACGGTGAAGCGACGGCGCGGCGGTACCGCTGGAAATTTTATCAATACCGCGGCCGTGTAGTCGGTGACAGTCGCTCGTGAAAAGTACGCGGTGGATCTGACGAGAGGTTGGCAAGTCAGCGGATAGCTCTAGTTCAAGAAACCAACAGCGACCGACGAACAACATGTGAGTAGAAATGTTCGCGATTTCCGCGGAAATACCGAACGATAGAGTATGCTCGTAGAGGAGTGTGCTCACGTCACGTTCGAGTAAAGACAAGGGTTCGAGGAATTCGTGGTGCGAGCTGGTGATCCCTGCGAGCGAGTCTATATCACTCATGGCGCTCCGCGAATCTATAACACTTCTCGCGGACGGGAACGTGGAATTTCTAGACTCGACAAATTGCCGTCGAGGCCTCTCGGATAAAGTCGAAAGTGACGAAATCGATAAATACCTCAGCGTTCAGATGCAAATCTTTCGTTTCTTTTGTAATCTTCGTCGATGCCGATTTTCGCCCGATTAAATGAGAAACGATACGAGAAACGATACGAATTTATCCTGAAGAATCGTTTCGAACTTTCTCGGTGATGTGGACGAACGAGTGAGACTTTTTCGTAATTCGCAATCATATCTCGATCGTTGTTTGAACGTTATATTAAAATTGACAAAGTAGCTGCTCTACTACGCACGAGTGTCTAGATTAAATTTCGTTCGACGTAAAGTTGAACGTAATTCGGGGCGATACGTATTTGTAGAATTCCATTGTTACAAGATGGATTTTAAGACGCAATTTCCTAGACCTGGTGTCGCCAATCGATCCCCTTGCACAGCTTGTTGGCAACGCACGCCAGAATTTCCAATAAAGTGCAGCAAAGCTTAAAGCAGAGCACAGGGACGATTCCTTTTCAATAGTGGAATTGCGGTCATTGAATTCTGCGATTCGATCTCGTGCCTTTCCTCTTTACGATCGAACGTCTACGAGCATCAAAAAACGAACGGAGGTAACTTACGATTATACTGCTATCGTTTAACCATGGTTTTTCCATCGTTTTTGTATTGTATATCTTCAAAATTTGCGATTCCAGTTAAACTTTTCCATGGGAACTTTCCCCCAAATTTACAACTTATGACTCTGCTATTATCGTTCGATTTAATTTCGCCCACCATCTTTGTCCTTTTATAACTTTCTCTCGGAATCCGCAATTTCTCTCTAACGCTAAATTTTTTTTATCTCTCCTGGAAAGTTTTTTTAAATAATTCTATGAAAGGGTAGGTTTTCTATTCTATTCAACGGAGTCATAAGAATTTGATGGTATGATAAGAATTTCATAGCAAAACGATACTTTGGAAATCGGTCTTCGGCATCGATCGGTATCACATATGTTCGTGATAATTGGCAAAATCGCGAAATTTAATTAGGAACACACACATACTGGTAGCAATCAATCGCGAAACACAACGGACTGTACGCTCTGTTCGTAGTTTCTATATTTAGATAATCAATGAAGAGCACATTTACAGCAATGGTCTACGACTTTTACGAAATAGAAAAGGCCCGTTTTCCAGTGCATATCGAATGTCTGGCTGCAAGTAGATCGTCCCAGACGAAGTCAGACAAGCTGTAGAACATCGCTGGAACAACAGGTCTAGATAAAACACGGTTTACCAAACACGTTGTTTATTATTTTCATCTGTATTTCGCTAAAACATATTTTAGATTTTAGAGGATTTTGTAGGAAATATTTTCATTCCTTTTTTTAAAATACATTTTGCTTTCTTTAGGCAAGGCTCTGTTTTAATGTCTAGCATATTCGATTATCTTTAACTAACTTTAATCAACTGGATTAACCATCGACGATAGAACTATAAAACTTGCACCAAAGAAATTAAAATACAAGGAATAAAAAGTTTGCAATATAATAGAGAAAGCTCTTATTTAAACATTCTGCGAAAAATTATTCAAATTTCTAACATGCGCTACTGTGAATTTTGTAAGATTATGAACTGACACGAAGTATAATTTCTTATAAACTTTATACAACCGCTGCTTAAAAGCATAAATGTTTGACGTCATATAAGCTAACGTGAAGTTTCAATAAAAGTAAGCCATCTTTCCGAGAACCCTTTGCTTTTCCAGAAAAAAAAAAGAAGAAAGATAATACACATAAAATAATACTTCGCACAGGGCGCATTCAATTATATTTCGTTGACGTCATTCTTATTCTTCAATAATTCTAAAATTAGGATATCGATGCGAATATTAAAAAAGAGAGAGAGAGAAAGAGAGAGAGAGAGAGAGAGAGAGAAGCTTTGGAACAACAATAAAAGTTTCTTTTCGCGTAGCATTTTTTTCGTGTTGTTGTTGAACACGTTGCCGTTGCCGTTCGAAAGTTCGTGAAACGTGGATTTCGATGAAAAACTGGATAAAGAATTTCATCATTCGTTAGGAGAACGTACGTGTAATATGTCCCACGATTAAAATAATATTCACGATAACTATTTCGTAGCCGACTCGAAGATAATTCAATAATGATGATAACCGGCGTACCTGCATCGATCGATATATTAATCCGATTATATAAGCCGCTTGAACGCATAAAGGCTTTAAACCAGGTGAACGCTTCTCTCTTCTACCCCGTAACAAAAAAAATTTCCCCCACTTGGAAAGAGAGAACTTTTCACAGGAAATATAATTCACACCTTTCGCGTTTATAGGATCTCGGTTTTGTTTCTCTTACGTTGCGCCCAGATTAATTAGAAACTGTTCGCGAGTAGTTCTCGAGTTGTTTTACTTAACAATGATTTATCTTGTACTCTTATATATTTTTGCAATTAAAAATTTCTGTTGAATTAATAAATTATTTGGTATATACTAAATATTACAAATCCAGTGTTTTATTATACATATATAATATTGAAAATGTCTCTTAAATGAATCAATGTTTACTAATGAGTTCAATAAACACGATTCAGAAATTGCTTTGGAAACATCAGTGGACACGGTTTAATATCGAGTCTCTATTTTGAATTACATCTATTCGTAAAAGTAATGTTCGAATGAATCGGTGAATCGATCGATTGTTGCCACTCGGTTGTTCGATCGGTTGCCAAAAATAAAATCTGCAACCTCTTCGATTGCTTTTTAATCTGCCACCGGTACTCGACATGTCCGGAAATCCTGATTTACCTTTTCGAGCACGCGCCTCAAATCGAAACAATTCCGGACACGAAGTGATTGTACTGTTATTAAAAATTTCGCTCATATAGAGAAATTTTCTATTAATCTTGTTCCATTAAAATTGACAAAAAACATTGACGGATTTGTGAATTTCTATCCATTTATGGAAAACTAATTTATGGAAAAGATACGCATGAAATGTTTAAAGTACATGATATTTCTATAGTATAAGAATATTTTTCTCTATAATATTCTATAATTTCTATGATGTAATATCACAGAAACAATAATACAATATTTTTATACAACATTCCTTTAATATCCGTCTATACTTAAAATTCATTAATTAAAATATGTCGATTCCGTCGATAAAAGATCCATAGACTAACAGAGAAAACGACTCAAATTATTTAAAAAATCTCAATTATGTAAAATATCGTCGTATCGAGATTTCGTCGGTTGAAAAGAATTCAGTAACGAAGAGAATGAATAAAGAGCCTCCGATTGTGAAAGACGCGTTTTCAGAAGTATCAACGTTTTTACGCGTATGCAACTGTATCGGATATCGTATTGAGAGAGGAAGCTATTTATGTAAGTGATCCCTTAATTAATCGGACCAATATAGAACAAAATATATCGAGTGTATCTACGTGTTGGAAATAAATCACAGTTGCTGGACGTCGGGATAATTGAGATCGGGGTGTCGGCGCCGATATAATTCAGAATAACAGAACACGATGAAAGTTGCCCATGACGTTGAAACGTAAAACCAACGGAACGCCAACGCGAGCTTGTCATGAACCAACATCCTCGTTGTTCCTTGAAAGGTCTTAACCTGCCTGAAAGGTCGACCCTTAAAAGATACGTTCGGTCAAGTTAATTCAAATACCAGGAAAAGAGTTCATATTGATGTTAACTTTCCCTTTTTTTTTTTTTTAACCTGGTCATTATCCTTATATTTTTAACAGAACAGAAGGAAAATACGATTCGTTAAAGCCGTTTATTTTCTTCGAAAAAAAAAAAACGCGAACCGAATTAAATTAAATTTCTTATTAAATCTGAAATTAAGTTGCATCCGTGTGTAGGCGTTTTCGAGTCGTCTTTTTTTTTTCTTTGAAGAATATTTAGTATAGTGTCTCGGAGAATGTTGGAACGTGGTGATAATGGAGACGGATGATGTCACAAGAAGACGACACGCATCTTATACGTCGTCGTACGCGCAGCTTTTCAAGAACGTGTCACGAACTTTGGCCTTTCATATTTGCCACCGCCCTCGATGGTTCGATGAAAATATCGCAGCATACACCATAAAATAGGGGAATCGAGTTATAATGTCTGTGGCACAGCTTCTGCACAGAAACACAGTAAGCATTCTGCGATCCTCAGCCAGTCGGATCTAGAAGACCTTTGACTTATGGACGCAACAAGCGTTTTAATTCATACACAGATCCAAGAGAAATGAAACATAGAGATAATGAATTACATTTGACAAAACGTTGATTAATATTAACCTTCAACTAGTGGATTATAGAAGATAACTATTAATAATTTGTGTTGTATCATTAAAATTTGTATTTCAATTTATCTCGTATTTCATGCGTTTTAATTGATACAACCATATCCAGATTCAAATGAAACGAAATATAAAAATGACGAATTAAATCTGACTAATTGATATTAATCATCGAATACTATCAGGTTATAGACAAATATAATAATTTACACTGTATAATTGCACGTTATATTATTAAAATTTCATTTCATTTTACGTTCTCGATAAGAAGATTCAATTATATTAAAAGGTCCAAAATTCTAAACGACGAATCATGACGAAAGAAAGGCCGTAGGGGAATATTTCATTATAAAACTTTTATTCGTCGACGATGTTTTCACGAGAAGATTCAATGCGCGAATAGGTCACCGTCACTATTCTGATTCTTTCTTGAACAATGATGCAAATTTAATAAAAGGCTGTAGCAAGAGAAAGATAAAAAGAAGGGAAGAAACAAAAAACAAAAAGAGTATCAGATTAGTTATTTCCGAGACTGGATCCTCTTTCAACGAGCGTTTATCTCGCGAAAACCGGTCTAGACACTTTGAGATTCCCACTCGCCCTTAATCTTCCAACGTGTGCATTACTTCCTCTATCTGCCATTCAATTTCCTCCCCCGAGAATTTAACTCGCCGATGATAATGAGACTTTGAGAATTTCCTTCCATCGGGAATGTTTCAAATATTCTTCTTTCCCTCGATACCTCCTTCGAAGGAATACTAAGCAGGTATAATACTAGCGGAGAAAATCCCTTATATTGACGAAATGTATGAAATTTAATAGATACTTTGGACAAAACAGATTATGGATATATAAAGAACAATCGGATAATGAGAGAAACAGGAAACTCTACTCTGCTAGGCTAATAAATAGACTTTAATCGGATTTTAATATAAATTGATTTTTAAAAAAAGAAAACACTTAAAAGGTTATTTTAATAAGAAGATTATCTTACGTGACAAATATTGTTTCATGTTTTCACTTTTTCATATAATTTGCAAACTTGCACTTTAACATTTCCTATACGCGAATGCATTGAAATCTAATGATAAATAAATAAATGTACCTGATTTGATGCGGGATTCTATCTTTCGAAAGTAAGAAAAAAAAAAAAAAAGAAATGAGGGGGATTTATAGCCACTTTAGATCGGATAGATACTAAATGATGAAAGTTGTTCGGCTAGAGGGACAGAATGAAAAATGAGGAAAGTTGATGTGTATTTCAGGGCCACCGAAGGCGGTTTAGCACCGGATGCTGCTGCGGGTGCAGGTGCAGGTGCGGGTTCCGATGGAATCGTCGGAGGTCCCAGGACACCTCAGCAGATCGCCTCGCAGAAACGATTGCAGGCGACGCAGGCGCAGGTGGACGAGGTCGTCGACATTATGAAAACGAATGTTGAAAAAGTGTTGGAACGTGATCAAAAGCTGTCTGAGCTCGATGATCGAGCAGGTAAGATCCAAACTTCTATCTTTCCCTTACTTCTTACCTGTTAAATTCATTTCTCACATAACAGAGAATGCGGTAGAACGCTCGCCGTTTGTTGAAACGAAGTTTCAGTTAATGATTGATTGAATTTTCCAATCATCCGAAGAACAGCTCCTCTTGTGTGAAACGAGAAGTTACGAGACAGACTGTAGACTTTCTCACATTTCGAATTTCAAAGAAACAGAATCATTTGCTACCTTAGAGCAGGTGTGCAAAATTTCACAATCATGTAAAGTATTTGTTCTCCGTCATAAGTTACAGACAGGCTTTTTATACTTTGTACTTTTGTAAATGTAACTGAAAGGATAAAATTTAAATAAAACGTTATAAGAAATACCTTGGCTATTTTGATATGCGTTCTCTGCATCTTTAAATGCACAGATATCTAAATGCACAAAAATTCGCGATTACACGAGGTAGCTTGTTCCTTGTTAAGTACAGATAAATGAAAAATAAATTGCACTTTAAAAAGGAAAAAAAAACGAGAGGCAGCATGCACACTATATGCTCGCGTGAAATTTAAAAAGTTTAAATATCGAGTGACGACGGACCATGAAAGAGGAAAAACAAGGAACGGTGACTAAACGAGAGACACGTGACGTCCTCTGTGTCTGCAACTCGCGTTTTATACCTAGATGCATCGTTGCCGATATATAACGAAAGTTTTCACAGGAGGAATGTCATAATGGTTAAATGGGGAAAGTAGGAATACACGTAGCGCGATTACGAGCGTACAAAGCGACGGATTAAACCGAAGGACGAGTTGTTCGCTACGTTTGCTCGAAGGATATTCTCTCCATTCATTCTCGTCGCGGCATTAAAGTAGTTCGACCCTGCGCGCCTCACTGCTCGTTGATATCGATTACTGTAACGCTCTCGAATCGATGCCGTGTCACGGGGCTGACCATCGTCGATCTTTTTCACTGCACGCAGCTGATCGTTACCTGAACTTTTCACTGGTCTTGCACGACTTTTTGAATAATTCAAAGATGATGTTAGAAAGTTGGGGAATTACTTGGAAATTCACTGAATGTTTTACAAACACCTCTATAACATCCGTGTAACTTTGAAGTTGTATACCGATACGTCAATGTCTTTTTACTTCATATGCATATATTTTTTATTATTTATTGTCTCTATTTATTTTATAACTTATACGTAATTTATTTTAACAATTATAAATTCATTGTTAGCGGAGATTCATATTTGTTGGTTTCAAGTTATATAAATCGTTTTATACCCGCAAAAATATCCACGAGAGAAATCGAATATTTACCTCGAATATTTACTTTGCCTCGAGAAAAAATATTTTGCAGAAAAGGAGATTTTATACCTTCGAACCCTATGTTTTAAATTTTATATTTATTAAGCGGTACGTGAGTAAGAAAATAGAAATGAAATTTCTCATAGTACAAAAGACAGATATTCTCGTAATATAGATTACTAGATTTAAATCCTATATTTTGATATTCTCTATATTATCAAGAAAGAGTATAATTTCTTTAAATTTCAGTTAATTTTCATAAAAGTTCAATGCCCGTAGCGCTTCAAATTCAAACAATTTACCAACACCTGCGAGGATTTCACGAATTTTTTTACGAAATTGATTATCCCATAAATAGTCGAAACTTTCCGAAAGTTCACAAAACTCGTTTAATTTCATCGGAATAATTTGTTTTTTTAGACGCGCTTCAGCAAGGAGCGTCACAGTTTGAACAACAAGCAGGAAAACTGAAGAGGAAGTTCTGGCTACAAAATTTGAAGGTAACGAATCCCCTGTTATTAATATAATCCTATTAAAATTTTCGTGAAATTTAATGCCCCGTTTCTGTTTCCTTATTTCTAGATGATGATCATCATGGGCGTCATTGCACTAATTGTATTGGCCATCATTGTTGGTAAGTAACTAGTTTCATAGATGCACTTATTAAAGCTAATGACACTGCCATTGTAACTGTCTAAATGTTCTATGTCATACGATCGATGTATCTCGCCACGATCTATAACGACTAATTCGGCATTTATTAAAAAATGGTATTCGAAATATTACTGATATTTTTAATATCAATATCATTGGTACTAATATATACTACTAATATCAATGATAATTGCCAATAGCACCGATATTTACATTATTACAAAAATAATATTCTATAATATTTGGATATTAATTTGGTTATTCTTTAACATTTGGATTGGTATAATTAATCATCGGACATTTGTTGTAACAAGTCAGAATCAATTTTGGATTTTTTTATTTTACTTTATTTCATTATTAATCTTTAACAGAAAGGAAAATACAAAGTAAAATCAATTGCCTAAGAGTTTAGCAACTCAACGTATTATAAATTACCAACTCGGTAATGCCATGTTTTTAGAGTTCGTATTACATTGCCAGATTCCGTTTAATATCGCAAACTGATGAAAATTTTAGCACGTATAGTCGAAAGAGTGAACCGAATCGGTCGTTTCTGGCTAATGTCTCTGCGTCTACATTTCCGTGTTGAAAAGAGGTTTCCATCACCGAAATCATATTGTGTTTGCACGACGCAAAGGGACGACAATGTCCTTTGAGTGAAGTGTCACCAATGAGCTTGCACGGTCGATCGAGGAATTCCTTCGAGCATCCCTTAGGAATTCCTCGAGCTGGTAAAGTCTTGTTGACAGAAGTGTTACCGTGCTTCGTTTCTATTCTAACTCGTCGATCGTTGTTTCTAATCAATCGAAAAAGATTGAAGAAAATTATTACGTGACGATATTAAAAAAAAAGAAAAAAGAGCGAAGTAGAGTTTTACTTGAACGATGTACGGGACATCCCAGTTTTCGTGGTGAAAACCGAGAAGAGAGAAGGTGACTCTACATGGAAAAATAAGCCAAAAAGGAAGAATAATATTTTTTCATTTGAGATTTCGCTGTCGAGGAAATTGAGCTTGAGCGGTTTGTAAAGTATAATTGAATTTGATTAATTTCGTATTGAACAAGAGCGAATAATCGATCACACATGCGTATGTGCAAGAATATATAAAAAGTGTAGAATAAAATTGTTTAGTTTAAATGTGTTCTGTTAAAGATAAAAAAAATTTTATTCCACATTTTTCATTTACTTTCTTGAATAGCGTAACCTTCGATATTAGTATAATTTGATCCCTTAAGAGCTCACTGAATTTTAAGAAATTATGTCGACAATTCTACTCGTTCTACTTTCTCATTATGCTACAGCTTTCTAATCATTCTATAAATATTTATAAATTCATATGAAATACTATTTTTCGAAACAGAACTTCTATTTTCGTAGATATATATAAAAAATTACCCATTTATTAAAAATCTGTAGAACATTGAAAATTCTAAATAGTCCTAACTCACTGATCATTGAAGGACATATTGTACGTATAAAATTTTCTTCAGAGAAATTAAGTACAGTTAACTTTCGAATTCGACTTTCTCGAAGAGCGTCGTACGAACAAATTTTATTCCACATTTTTCGATTAATTTTTCTACGTAGAATTTCCCGATTGTACCACGAGAGACTGGGATATCCTTTATAACGATTAATTCTGGCGACTGGAGATCGAACGATCTCGTTTCACTAGTGAAATCGCCACTATTGGAATTAATTTATTCCCCTTCCTCTTCGAGGGGAAGATCCTTCGAACTCGCGGAACTGCAAAACTGTTCGTATTATAGAAGATCGAAAAGGATCACGCGCTAATATGCTACTAATCTAACGTGTGACTTCTATGTGTTTCTCTTTTTCATCTAGCGAACTTCATGTAGACGCGCTGGTTGGTGGAAAAGATTTGTGTGTGAGTGAGTCTGAAGGTAGACAGCAACAAAACTGTGACATTGCGTATTACTGTTCTGTCTCTCTCTCTCTCTCTTTCTCTCTCTCTCTCTCTCTCTCTCTCTGTCTATATGTTACTACTTTTCCCTGTTTTTATCCTTTAACTGTTCACGTAGGCTGTGTGTACGAAATACCTGTATACGGATGTCTATATGTTCCCTTTATCGTTGTTCTACATCACTCGAGATCCACATCCTGAATCCTTGAAAATATCTTCAATTCTTCAACATACGTACATATGTTACCCTGCGAATGTTCGTTATTTCACGAGAATCTTTCTTGTTGGGATCCTAACGACGGAAATTAGAGTGAATCGACAAGAGGAGTTCCACTTCGAATAAAATCATCGGATTTTATCGTTCCACGTTGGAAATAAAGTTCCGCGAGAGCAATTGAAAACTTCACGCGATTCACAGGTTTTCTGAACGGAAAATAATTTTTACGAATATAATATTGAAATTTGACGCGATATTTTATACACTTCCGTATACATTTTATATATATATATTCATATTTCGTATAAACTTTTTACGTAATTAAATATTTCGCATGTTTTGCGCCTTCGAAACTTTCAAAATCTCCAAAAATATACCGTCGTGAGTTCAGATAAATTATTTTCATAAATTGGTCATAGCTTACACATATATGAATTGATAATCGAGTTTCTCAAAGTTCACAAGGTTAACGGCCGTCGTTAAGTTTCCCAACAAAAACAAAGAAACAAATGTCTTCTCGAAAGATCCTTACGAAACTGACGCTTAACCATCGATGTTACATAAATATTGTCTGCCTGTAATAGGTACTTGCTGGTGTATCTGTCACTATCTGTATTCCCCCTACGAACCGCCACCGTCCTTCGAGGCTCGTTGCATATTCACGAACCACTGATTTCACCGTGCCCAGTTCCCAATTAAGAGTCAAAAATCGCGCACATTCCCGGTGGTCGGGAACGAGAAGAAAAACAGTGTTTCATGAATCGTCGACGAGAACTTGGTAATCGTCAACCTAGCCCTGTCTGTTCGTGTCTGTTCCAAAGCAACACGATCCAGATCAGCGACACCAGATCACGAAACACGAACGATGAAGGCTTTGACAAAGAGTCTAAATGCCAAGGGAATAAGGCAGCGTGCAAGTTTCTCGAATCGAACGAAGAAACTTCGAGTCTTCTTTCACCGACGCATTTAAACTCTCGTCGTTTAAACGCGTTTCAAAGCCTCCGCGGTAGCGTTGCTCTACGACTCTGTCACACGGCGGCAGATATCACAGTCGTGTAATATAAAGTAAAAAAATAACAAAGAAAAAAGAAAAAAAGAGGAGAAGTTAAGAGAGAAGTTAAAAAATCTGCAAGGTGTTGTTAACGGGGGCGTATATGGTGTATTTCCGAGGAAGAAAATTTTTTGCATTTTTTTCAAGACGCTCCGCAGCGAGAGAATCGGCTTGGAACGCGAGCCGGAAAGACGGTTTTGAAAACTACACAACCACTCACCCCGACCTGTGCCTCGTTAATTACTGTTATGTGTCTGTCTGTACATTTTGGTGGCGTTATCTCCCCTCTCCCCCTGTCTTTCTCACCCAGAAGTTAGTCCCAGCCAGTGATTTTCAATTTTTTGGTGGTCAAAAAAAAAAAAAAAAAAAAGAAGTGCGATGAAGCCCGTGCAGTCGCGTAGTAGTCGTGTGAAAAAGAAAAGAAAAAAACAGAGAGAACGAAAATCGAACGAATACGCGTACAGTGAACGGAGATAAAAACGAACGATGATCGTTGAATACCACCGAGAAATGAAAACACGAAATGGACAACACCACAACGACAAATTGACAACATTAATAACAACAACAACAACAACAACAAGTACTATATATATATGTATGTATTATTTCTACGAACAACAAATAAGAACAACATCAACAACAACAGTAACAACAATATATAGAAAAAGGCTTCTAAAAAAAGCTTTTATTTCACTTCTATTCTTCTCTTCGGTACGGTAAGCTACAATTTTTATTCATGCATTGTAACACTTTCTCAACATTTTTTCTCTTCTTCTTCTTCTTCTTCTTCTTCTTCTTCACCTCAACGTCGTACAAGGAGACAAGAAATTTCTCTCTTCTACACCGGGAACACAGGTTCTAAGTTTAACATCTAACGTCTTTTTTAACATCTTCCTACGCGCAGAAGTGAATGTTTCTGAATTTCATAGTCCGTCTATTTCTTTTTTCGTTTTTTTTTTCTCGATAGAGATAAACAATGTCTAACAGGTCCATGGAATTTTTGAAGAATTTGATCAATTTCTGCGCGCAGCTTAATTCCAAACTTTCTGCATAGTCGATTCAGCATGAGATTCTATTTTCTTTCGTTCTTTTCTTTTTTCTTTTCCTTTGTTTCTTCGGTTACGTATTGATCCTGTTTATTTCCACGAACTCGAACACCGTTTCAGTATATATATATATAATACAGTTACAGAACAGTATATATTTAATGATATATATATATATACACATCTTATGCGAATATTTCTCTCTCAACGAAACGAAATATTTCTGGGACGATCTTCATGCCGTTTGCATGTTTCTCGGACGCTTGTAGAAACGATTATGGGGCATGCTGCGTTTTTTATGTTTCATGTTTCGATAGACAGTGCGATCGGGAAAACGTAGCGATGCATGGCTTTTCTCTGGCTAACGACTATATTATGTGCTACATTATGTGGAAGAGAAGTTCGATGGAACGCTTTTATCGGCGTTTTATCCAGCAAGTTACACTGATCATTCATATATCGAGAAACATTCTCGTGAAAACGAGAAAAAGAAAGAATACCGGTGGTACAATTCCAAATAAAAATCACGAGCGATAAAGTGCAAAGAAGAAAAAGAGACGCGATGATGTGTTCGGTCTGTACATCGAACGATCAGTGTGTGCAAACTGACGAATTTCCCAAGCAGTAGTGGATGTTAAATGTGATCGTAAGTTGCATGTATTTTGCTTGAGGTAGTATATACGATGTACATATGATATATATAGAAATTTATATTTATATGTTTGGATATATATTTAAAGAGTAGATTATTAGACGAACCATCGTGGACAAAGGTTATTGATTTTGTTTTACAATAAATGAAATGTATATTAATGTATATTATAGTGTACTAATATATTACTATGATATTAGTATATTGCTATTTATAATAATTTAAAATGAAAATAGTTACTAGATCTTTTGCACCTTCGCGTGGCGATAGTAGATTGTCTGACCAAGCGCGTTTCTATCTACTTACGTTGTATCTCCGTGAAAGAAGTTTACTATTAATCCTTTGCTCGAAGTCAATTTTTTCCTGCTATTTTATAGATGTTAGTGCTTTCTACTTTCTTTAGAATAAACTAGGCATTCAGAAAGCAAACTGATCGAAATTTTTTTCGCAAAATTCCTTAACTTTCCATGGCTCTTAATTTCTTCATTTTAATTTCTTAATTTTACACGGTATTTGACTTGGTAACGAATTAAAGTTACTAATGATACTTCAATTAGTTACCAAGTAACTAAGTAAATATTATGACTTCAATATGAATATAGTAATTTTGCGAGTAGAAAATCTCGGAATAACGCTCTTTTATAATGCTTTTGTTTTATCGAGGTTCTAGGTTTTTTTTTTTTTTGTTAGATTCTCAAAAACATAAATTTACATAAAAATTCGGCTAACGTCGACGATTAGTTTGGTTTCTGAACTTGACTTGAACTCCTTTCGCTTTGTTCATTTTTGTCGAGAAAAAAAGACCAATCTTTGTCCATGATGGCGATAGACTGGCATTCTGCATGCGAAGAATACCAAAAAAAAAAAAAAAAAAAGAAGAAAAAAAGAAAACCAAAAGATCGAAACGAAACCAAGCGATGTGACTGAAACGTCCGGCAAGATGATGTACATGTTGCAAAAAAAAAAAAAAAGCGGTCGCTTGGAAACGGGCAAAAGAAAAAAACACAATCGCCTGTTGTTCTTTTCAGCGAGCGCCACCGGCGGCAGCGACTCGCAAAACTGAACACGTGAGTAAAATTAAGGCAACAGCAAAACAACTACAACTACAACAACAGCAAAAACAAAAATCAACAAAAGCAACTAACAGCGAAACGAAGACGTGGTGAACGGCGGGGACTTTAAACGCGCGAGACGAGTTTTGAGACTGCAAACAGTAGAAAAAGAAAGGAAAAGAAAAAAGAAAAAGAATACACACAATCGACGAGCAACAAGCAACAATAAAGAAGTATTGTACGACAAGATCGAAGCAACACCTAAAGAAGTGGAGGACATAAAGTGGTAATAAAATGGGCTGTATCGACGGAGTATCGATTGTTGATAGAGACTCTTCGATCTTTCAAGTACGGCGAAATTCGAAAAAAAAGAGGAAACAAAAAGAAAAGAGAGAAGTGGAGAATGAATTGAAATATAATGGGTGGCGTGTTGTGTGAAGGGAAAGAAGATCGAAGAAAAGGAGACCGCTACGATTATGCGGTACCGTTTGCAACTCCGCGATCTTGTTCGAGATCCAAAACGACACTTTCGGCTCGAACACGAGAGTGGACGTGATTCAATTCATTTTGTCGACGTTTCGCATGGACGAAGGCCGGCTAACGATTTAGAATTGGAAAACATTTGTCGATCGTTCGTCTAAGCGTTGCAAACCGTTACATCGAACGATAATAAACGAACAAAAAAAAAGAAACAGACCGATCGTCGTACGGGATCTAGAGGAAATGAACGAAAAAAAAAAAACTCTGATCGATTAATTGATCCTTGCCTTCCTTCGTCCATCTTCGTGAAGTAATTCGCGCTGAATAAACGAATAAATAAAAAAGAGGAAATTAATTAATGGCCAGTGTGTACAAAGAAATAAGGGCGAGATGTTTCGAGGAAATATCGCGATACAGGGTGTCCGTTAAAACTAGCAGGATCATTTTCGACGAAGGCAGCGTGTCGTAGGGAATTTTCATTGTGTCCCCCTTCCCTCCGTAAAGAAGTGCCGAATATAAATAAATAAATGTGTGTATAAATGTATATCGACGTTTACTTTATAAATAAAACATGTATGGAGCTGCGAGGAAGAGCATACGATCTAGAAAACTCGAGTGAACGCGGATCTTCCATCGTTTTCAAAACTACTTGGTGACACTGCTTCGAAAGTTTGTACAATAATAATGCAAAAAAATCATTCGTTGTTAGGTTCGTTGGCTCGATCACTTCCGATATTTACAGTCACTAGGCTGCGGATTTTTATGCAAATTTGTACTTTTGATTGAAAAAAGATGAAGCTTAGATAGTTAATTGTCTTAGGATGTCGATTGTAAGCAAATTTTATAAAAATCACTGTATTTTGGATATTTTATATATATATATATATATATTTCTTCACATTGTGTGCGTTTCTGTGCAATTCTGTATCTTTAAATTTTTCTGCAAATGCATAAAAATCCATGATCTAACTGTTCTTTTCATCGTCAAAATTTCGCGGCGTTCCCTCCTTAATCATTTGCGCTCATTTTTTTGAAAGAACATCGCAAAGATTTTCGCTCGAAAAGATACGTGAAATATAATTTTCACTCGTGAATCTCAATTAACAATGGAAAGATCAGTTAACCACACGTGGATCGTACGCTCTGCTTGTAACATATATGTACATCTCGTGCTGTAAATAATATCATTTCTTCTTCATGTTCGTTCAATTATGACCAACTGCTGATAATTAATAAACTACTTAAAAAAAAAAAGTATATATACATATATATATATATATATATATATATATATATATATATAAAATGCCACGGTTAAAAAAACCACGGAAAATAGTGAGCGTGAGAGCGAGAGAGTAAAATAGAGCATTTGAGTAATCGAGAGAAAGAAAGAGAGAGAGAGAGAGAGAGAGAGAGAAAGAGAGAGATTCACGCGTATCCTTTGTTCTTTATCCTTCCACTGAAATCGGGAAACGAGTAAAAGTAGAAGAAGCCTGCCTTCGTCGAAGACGGCAACGAAACGTTTTCGGCGAAACGAGAAAACGAAAAGGGTCAAGAAAAAACAAGAAGTGAAGGTTTAAAAGAAAGAAAAAAAAAAGAAAGAAAAGTAGAAGAAAGACGAGAAAATATGGGGTTAAAGAACTAAACGCGATGAACGAGGGGAAAAAAGAGAGAGACGCATCGACTTGCTCGAGGCACTTATATAGGTTCGTTTTAAGGCTTGAAGAATTATCTACAGATGTTATGTATACATGTTAATAATAATAATAATAATAATAATAATACTAATAATAATAATAATATTAATAATAATATTAATAATAATAATAACGATGATGCTAATAATAACGATAATAATAATTATGATAATAATAACAACAATAACAATAATAATAGTGCAGGATAATATTTAACGAGAAAAACCACGCGCGATGCGACGACCACCGTGGAATCAGTGGGATCTATTGCCATTTCGAAAAAGAAAGAAACGGGAAAGATACACGCACGGAGTATCGTCGAAGATCTCTAAGATACTTTATGGCGTTTGCTCTGCGCGCAAGTTTAAGTTTAAGGAGTTACAAGGTTGTTCATAAAAAGTTGGCAAAGCAAATTTTGTTTTCCATTTCGTTCCGCGATCTTGAAACTTTTTCTTCCAATTCTTTTCGTAGAATGCAGAAATTCCACGTTGCATTGAAAATCATAAATACTAAATTTGACTCTTTTTTCTTTCTTTTTTTTAATTCTTTTGAAGTATCTCACACACTCGTTGGCTAAAAGCTTTTGTTTCATTGTTCTCGCAGAAACGTTTTTGTGCGTAGTGATGACGTGTCGTCGTTCTTCGCTGATACTTCGTGCACGATTCCACAGAGGAAACGATATCCTCAAAGTTTCTCATCAGCCAGCCGCTGTACACGAGACGAAAAAGCAAGAAAGAAAGAAAAAAAGAAAAAGAATCCGATGAAAGGAAGCACATTCAACTGGCGTGACTTCTCAGGCAGCTCGAGGAAGTCGTCAATGGTTTCCTTTTCATTTCACTGGTTTATTCTTGTGTTCATTCGTGTTCATCCATCGAACGAACGAACCACTCGAATTTTCGCATTTAGAACCCCATCTCCGAGTCCCTTCCTCCGCGTATATCTTGTTTTACGAGAAAAATAAAAAGAAAAAATTAAATAAATCTGAAAATAGCTTTGAAGTCAGAATTCTTCCAAATTCTACCACTCTGTCAGTGGGAACCGATGTCTTTTCTTCTTCTTCTTCTTTCTGACAAAATTCTAACGATTCGTTGAAACTACGCGAAGAAGGGGACCAGAAGTTATTAACACGGAGCATTATATCGATCGTTCGGGGCTAGAGGTTTTCAAACAGGATTCATAGCGTTCGTATGTGATTAGATTGTGTTTAAAAAGGAGAGAAAAAAGAAAAAAAAGGAAAGAATTATAAAATGAATAACTGTACGTCATGCGACACTTTGGCCGTTGGCGTGTTAATTATTAATGACGATTATGACCATGATTATGCTGCTTTCAACATGTACAGTATCGAATAAAAATTACAGTGCGTAGTCAGAAAAAAAAAAAGAGAAAACAGACAGCTGTAGAGAGCAAAAGGAAAGAAAAATCAAAGTGGAAACTTTCTCGTGCGACACTATTTTGGGTACGATCGTGTTAGACGCGCTCCTTCGCGTTTTCTGCTCTCCCTTTTTTTCGTCGTCGATGAAATTTCATCTTGATATATACGCGTATATACAGGAAAAGTAAATTTTCGAATTTCACGGTCGTGGCCAGAAAATGTCGACATTATCCGGTTGAAATTCTCAACCTAGATAGACATTTCATCGTAACCATGGGAGAAAAGGAACCCTTTAGAACCTAGTACCTATTTCATCCCAATAGGAGGTAAGAATTCTGAATATACTTTCCTTTTTCATTTTCTTTTCGATTCTCGTGTATACCTGATCTTTTACCAAAAACAATTGTCATCTAATCAATTTGGTGTGTTTCGGTCAGTATATCGATAAAATCGTGTTTATCATTGTGACTTGAGTGATCTATAAAGAAACCTATCAATCACAATTAATCAATCCTTCCCTGTGTTCAACGTATGTTTATAATATTCATTGCCAATAAGCAGACAGATACATAACCCCTCTTCTTCTCGAGTCCACCATTATTTTGAGGAATATCATCGTTGTTTCTTGCAGCTTATTAAAAAAAAAAAAAAACAACTTGCCCCTTTGTCGAGCTACAAAAGCAAAATGCCTCTTGCTCTGACTTCAAAAAACTAAGTGGAAAACTTCTTACATAATATCCTCTCAACCTAACAGAAGGAAGTCTCGTAAAGTAAAAGACACTCGTTATATTTATTTTCTTACTTGAGATGTCTTCCTCTGATCTTCAAGATAACAAATAAAAAGATACATATTCTAGAAACAGTATCATCCTATTTCTAACTTTTCTAACATTTTTCAAGCTGCGTTTTTCCAATTTTGTTTTCGTCTAATCTTTAAAACAACATATAAGAAGATACATACATATATACATACATATATATATATAATCATGTATAATCGACAAACAATCCTTCCACTTTTAATATTCTAATCTGTTAATTCAGCAACGTACTAACTACTATTAAAAATAATTTGCGCAATTGCGTTCTTTCCATTTCGTCTTTCTCTGATCTTTATATATATATATATATATATAGAGCAGGCTCGAAAACCAATCAGTGTAAATCATTTGCCATTAAAAATGACCTATGACTGTACAAACATATTTTTCAAAAGCATCCAAAAATTATAGAGTATCAATATAATAATCGTGTTATGACTTTTTAGTAACAATTTTAACAACAGAAAGATGCTCAAGTTGCTTTTGATGGGAAGTGACTTACATTGATTAGCTTCCAAGCTCTCCATATATATATATAATTGAGAGTTAACATCCTTTCATTTCTAATATTCCAATTTCTGTCGATTCGATGGCAACGTATTAGTCAGAAGTAATTTGTGTGATCGCATTTTTGCAGCGAAATTCATGCCAGAATCGACACCACCGCCTCCACCACCCTATGGCTACCCGATGCCAGGTCAGATTCCGGGTGCAGCTGTTCCGGCTGCAGCACCAGCCGCTGCATCAGGAGGTGCATCCGGCGGAGCAGGCGGTGCAAGCGGATCGCAGACCCCTGGCGCAGCGTTAGTTGGCAATCTGAACGGCATTCACAGCGTGATGTAAAAAAGGAAAGAAAGAAAAGAAAAGAAAAAGAGAGAGAGAGAGAGAGAGAGAGAGAGAGAAAGAGAGAAAAGCGAAATACACACTTGTCCGTACCGTACCGTATTGCAATAAGCTAATTTTCCAAGCTAATCTTAAGCAAGCAACGTGAAACCTATCGACGTAAGAAACTAAATAACAGAGTATTTAAAAAAAAGATAAGAAAAACTAAAGGAATATTCCGAATCGTTAGACGCGTGTCCACGTATCCAAAATTCCGACATCCCGCAATCAGCGCAGGTTTCTTTTCGAAAATAAACGAGGCATCGAGCCTCGAAATCGGTGAAATAAATCGTTTGATCGAGGAACAGCTAACGCGTTAACTGCCGCGATGCAATCCACGAAGGTGAAAAAAAAAAAAAAAAAAGGAAAAACAAAGTGAGTATAATAATCGATTTGCTAGTAGGTGTTCTCCGTTTCGATCAGACAAGCGTTATTGTTCTTCTCGATGGTAAATACGTACGATCTAATCGAAAGCTTCTAAAAGATGAATTGAAAGATGAAAAACGCGTGCGGCGCATACCATTATTAGTTCCTCCTTGCAGTTTGTGTATTCGAGAAGTATGCTGCAGAAAAAATTAAGAGAATAAATCGCGAGTTTCGTAAATAGCTTCTAGTCTCTGTTTGTTACTATTCACTTCCTGCTCTGGTGGTGAGCACTTAGAGAACCGATAGGGAAGTCGAATCGAACCCTCCTGAACGTTTATCCCGTAAAAAGAAGATAGCGATCTGTCTGTAGGTATAGATTTCTCTGTATATTGCCGACTAACTGGAAATTGAACTCAATTCGCGTAATCCTCGTATGGTAATCCTGGCCGAAGAGAGTTAATAAATACAGGAAAACGAATGAAGAAATACGAGGGAGAACGATGTTCGCGTGTCGGTGGACGAACATGTGTATCTACATATATACGTGTAAATGTACATAAATTATTACGAAATATCGATGTAAGATTGAACTATATATATATATATATATATATATATATATATATAAATATACATAACTTATAAATAATATAACTTATAAATAGTAGGTATCACGAATAAAAGGAAAATTATAAGAAAGAAACCGACAGAGAGAGAAAGGGAGAGAAAAAGAGAGGGAGAGAAAGTGAGAAAGAGAGAAAGAGAGATTGCTAGCGTTAAATTTTATTATTCTTCACTTTTTAGCACTGTTCGTAAATATGAAGATTAGCAATTGTTATTCCGAATGAAAATTAACAAGTGCATCCAGCAGAATAATTTCCGCGTTGATTACGTCCGTTTGGACGATACTTCTTTGAAGACCCTGGTTTCACCGATTCGAGTATGTACTTTAGCTTTAACCACAATTAACTTCCTAGTTGTCCTAGTTTTTTCCTCTGTGCTGCACTATTTTCTGTGAGTCGATTTTAATAAAGAAAGAGGATAATAAGTCAGATACGGGAATGGAACGAAGTAGTTTCGGACAGAAAATTTTGGCCATAAATGCCCCCTTTTTTGGCAATGATCCACACTTCATTATTAGACTGCGGATTTTCATGCGTTTATGGGAAATTTAAAGGTACAAAAAAAAAAATACGGTGCACATGGTATGCAAGAATACGTCAAACATCCAAAATAGAATATTTATTACAATATTAAATGGATTTATATTCCGTTCCTTTAGTTAGGTTCGTAAAAATATAAAAATGCACGAAAATCTGCAGCCTATTCATTATAATCATCGCACTAACGAAAATATTTGCCGATTTTTTAAAGATCGACGTAATTCTCGACAATTAGATTATTTGTAACATAGTACACACCCTCAGAAACAGTAAGTTACAAACGAAGGAGAAAGCATTTACGGATAGAGATTTGATAAAGATTTTCTATTATTTTTATGTGTGAAATCGCACCTAAGAGAATGCTCACTGTGTTTAGCGACAACGCTATATAACATCTGAATCCTCGATTGTCGACGACACAGCTTTTGTTTCTTTATGAAACAAAAATTTATGAAACAAAGGAAATGTTTCGATCATTAAGGATCAGCAACTCCACTGATAGAAATTTTTTTTTCTTAATGCAACTGACAACTTCTCAATGTTCTTCTCTTTATTGGCATAATCCATTAGGATTTCATCCCACTTCGTTTATCATGAGAAATCGTTCGATTTCCATAGCTGATTAAGACGATTGTAGAAGATACGATTATTGATTCTCTTTTTAAACTATGCGACTACGCTTGTATATCTATGTGTATACACCGTATACTACGTAACTAGATGTTCCACACCGAAGAAACGTAATCTATGTACGGGAGAATGGAATGGGGAAAACATTTCTTCTAATAGAAAACGACTTTAATCACACATTTAAAAAAAAAAGAAGAAGAAACGCAAAGAATTTGCAAAGGTTGCAATCAAACAGATTTATCGAAAAGAAACCGTAACTTAACCGTAGAAGTAAGATTACTCATTTTGCTACATCATTGAAACACGAGTCAAGATTTCAAGGTTTAACAAAAAACGTTTCCCCCTGAATTACTATAAGAATCGATCTCTCGAGGCATACCTTCCTTGCTCAAGATGCAATTAAATTAACCACCCGCCCAATAATCCTCCCTTTTTCTCCGAGATGCTTATTACTAATGTCCACGAATCGAAAAACAATAGAGAAACGATTATTTAAGACGTTTGTAAGTATATGACGAGAATGATTATACATACTACATAAAAAAAAAAAGAGGCTTCACCACATAGGCAGTTTAATGCATTATTACGAGGTGTAGAGGTACGATTAATAATCGCGATAATTGATTCAGTTGAGCGTCATTCAATTTACTGAACGAGAAATCTATGTTCATCTAGTTTTAGATGTTACTGTATATTAGCCTTAATAAATAAACACAATTATGGAAAAGATCAAAATTATTTGTGAATATTTTATTACGTTTATCCTACAAATGTATCTTGGACGACATTAAATTTTGTGATTAAAATCGAGTAAAAAAATATTAAAGAGTTCAAAACTTAATATTATAATTAAGATATTTTTTATATCCGCAATATTTTTCTTAATCTCGGGGTTCAATTTGTAGTAACTACGCTCCTGATATCAATGAAACGATGTCAGCGCCGCGTAGCGGTCGACTCTTTCATTTGTTGATCGTTTGTAAACATGGCTCCGGTGAGTTCTCTACTCGCGGAAAATATAACAATAATTCGAAAATAATCAAAAATTTACCAAAAATCCACTGAACATATAAAACGGCATGTTATAGTCTTCAATTCTGATATAATTTTATTTGAATTTTCGAAAAGATTGCGAAGATGTCGTTGGATGTAAACTTCCAGCACATCTGTTAGATGCTAACACATGTGTCTACAATAAATGTAGTTTTTTAATTAAAACAATCTCAAAATGTGGATTTATATATTTTTCAGCCAACTATGAAGAAATCTAAAGGATTGACCATCAAAAAACAAGCCCTTCGAGGTAAGGGTCAAAAGAAAAAAGTATCCCTTAAATTCACCATTGACTGTACACATCCAGCAGAAGATAATATCATGGATGTAGCCAATTTTGTGAGTATTCCTTAAGTTCCTTCCGTATTCTTTATTTTTCAATTCTGTCCCGAAGACTGAATCTTTTAAACTTATGTTTTTATGCTAATTTTAATGTAACAATATAGTCTTAACCTCACATCATATATCAAAGATTGTAAAAATATGTTTGTAAAGTTCATTCATGTAAAGTTATAAATAATGGTATTCTTTTTCTTTTTTTTTTTTTTAGGAAAAGTACCTGCATGAAAAAATTAAAGTTTCAGGGAAGACGAACAATTTTGGCAATAGTGTAAGCTTAGAAAGGGATAAGATGAAATTATCCGTTAACAGTGATATTGACTTCTCCAAACGGTGGGTATTGTCCAGTATATAAGGATATTATCTATAATGTTAAAAGATTAACTAATATTAATGATTTTGTGGGTCTTATCATATACTTTAACAGGATGACCGATATTTGCACTAATTTAATAATATATCTGTATAGGTATCTTAAATATTTGACGAAAAAGTATTTGAAAAAAAATAAACTACGTGATTGGTTACGCGTTGTCTCAAAAGACAAAGAAACCTACGAGTTAAGATACTTCCAAATTAACAGTCAAGAGGATGATGACGAAGAAGACGCAGAGTAAAATTCGCCTTAATTCTATATGCAATTACAGAACATCTGTACATATTTGTACAAATAAATAAAAAAGAAAATTTTTGCATTTTTTAAAAAATACAAAATTATCCAAACATTCGTTAGTTTTTATAAAATTGATTTAACCGGATTAAATCTGCTTAGAAATGAAATTACAATAAATGCGAGATCGTGTGTAAAGTATGTGATAAATCATGCGTTCGATTATCATGGAAGCATGCAAATATTCTTCACGAAATTGAGAAAAAAAACATGCGTCATCAAACGCGTAGTAAAGGAAAACATGTCAGCTTTATCATTGACAGACTCGTATCTATTTAAGGTTCTATTGGATCCCTGATAATTTCTATATTATTGTCATTCAAACAATTCAATCAATTTTGCTGCAAGTATAATTTTTGCAAAAATTAATCGAACATTTTGTAATTAAAAAAAAAATACAAATTGTAAAGTGGATAAAAATTGCGATTAAAACGAATAATGTAACAGGAAATGAAGTTCGGCAAAAGATTGTCTTTTTTCAAATACAAATGAACGATAAAATTTTCTCGCAAATTTCGTCAATTGCCGATAAATTAATGCCAATATCATAGTTTTGCTCCGAAATAATAGCGTAATAGTATAAGGAAAATCTTATAGAGACGGTACTGTTTTATCTATTAAGCAAATCAGCAATATCATTCTTGTTCCATCGAACAAATATCACGACAACACGTCGGAGTCTACTCAAGGCGTGTAAACAAATTATTAGGAGGTATCGTCTGATCCGCAGATACATTTTTCGTTGAATTTCGCAGAGAAAACCGAGGGACTATTTCGCGTCCGCGTAAGTGGAAAAGGGAATTGCAATAGCAGTGCGCAGACGAACTGACGCACGGTGATTGTTGTGACAAAAGTAAAGAGTATCGTCGTATTTCCAGTGTAGAATCGTCGTATGAATTGGTAGGGGAACGAAGAATTCGACAACCTTTCGGTAATAAACAGTTCCATCAAATTGCACGAACTTCGTGCAAGTTTACGTGAACGATGAAGTTTCACTACAAGGAGAAACACTCTTTTGAAAGGAGGAAGGTCGAGGGTGAAAAAATCCGACGAAAATATCCTGAAAGAGTTCCTGTGAGTATCACGTCTAAAAGTGCTAACCATTTTGCAAATCGAAACGAATTTACTCCTCTTCTCAGACAGATCGTATCGTTCTAGATAATAGATTCATCGCGATTAAGGCTATACTATTTTACGAATAGTTAGAACAGTTTAATTCGTTGTTAATTGATTCAGTCTGTATCCCGAGAATTTTCTGGTCTGGAGTGAACCAAGGTCGACTTTCTACGCCGTACATGCTCACATTTCGAGATGAAAATATTTCTTTTTACCGATCAAGACGCTAATGGTTGAATTTACCATTCGTATCGGATTTCTTTATACGCTCGCTTTGCCATTGCTCAAGTCTATTGATCGTGCTTATGCTCGTGTAATTTTCGATTGATAGAATTGAACGAAAGGGAAAGCATTTCCTCCTTTTTTCGCACGATTATTTCGATCGTGTGTCAGCAAATTTCATTTTTTACGCATAGAGCGAAACATTGGAAATGTAGACAAACTGTTATCACTTCAGAAATTTGGATAAATGTCAAATGTACGTGATATCAAACATGAAAATTTAAGATTGGCTTTCTGATCTTGACAATGGGCCAAGGTTCAAACATTTTATAACAGCATAACAATGTTAACGGAATAACGAAAATTGAATTTTTTTTTCCATTAAAATATAACGGAAAATTAGAATTAAAATTATATGAAATTTCCGTTATATTATTTTGTAACTGCTCCTGATGAAGAAATTTGTATTTCCCAGGTAATTGTTGAGAAAGCTCCAAAAGCTAAAATTAGTGATTTGGATAAACAAAAATATTTAGTACCATCTGATTTGACTGTGGGACAGTTTTATTTTTTAATTCGCAAACGAATTCACTTACGTCCAGAGGATGCCCTCTTTTTCTTTGTAAACAACATTATTCCTCCAACAAGCGCTACCATGGGTTCTCTTTATGCGGTAATTATATAATTTCAGACAAATAAATATCTATCATATTTATAATATTTTGTCATATTTGTAATATTTGTATTTCATTATGTTTCATAGGAACATCATGAAGAAGATTTCTTCCTCTATATAGCATACAGCGATGAGAATGTGTATGGACACTAATTCACAAAAATAAACAAGACAACATCCGAAGAGAAAAGCAGACAAAAATTTGCCATCTACAATAACGTAGTCCTTTTAGAAGCTTTTGGAAATGTCAACAAAATTATGTCTTTCAATTGTTTCGAATGAAATTTTTAAATCTAGCACTACATAATTTAAGTTTGCTTCCTTAAGATAAATTGGACACATTCGTCTGCCAATTATATTAATATTGTATGTATATTTTTTCTTTTTTTTTTTTATTCCATCACTCACTGATTATCAAAAAAATTTTAAGGATCAGAATGTAAAAATTAGAATTATACTATATGATTTATTATATTTAGCTTGATATGTAAAAAAATTAAAAGTCATAAAAAAAAAAAAGAATTCATAATTATAATGAAAATATATTTACAAATAATGATTATTTAAAACTAATATTTAGAATAATCCTATGATAGATTCATGATTCTGCATAAATATTTTATGTAATATAATTTACTTTTATCTAGACTAGTATTATTCCGTTCGTATGATTCACTATAATTTGACCATTAACAAAATGGAAAGAACTTATTGAGTATGCGGTGAAATTTGTTGTAACGACTGGATGTGGGTCAATAAAAAAAATTATAAAAGTAAATTTATTGTAGTTAATATGTAATTGTTTCCCTGTTGCAAAAATTATTCGTTTTTACGATGCGAAAATACGAATTCGCGACATTGTGACAACGATTGAAACCGTGTCTCATTCATAGTTAACATGTTTTCGTCGCGATTCGTGCATTTTTAACGTGTTTTTCTTTCTAACGTTCTGCCTTGTCGATCAAATGGAAAATAGTATCTAGTTAATACCATCCTCTTGGTAAAAGAAGCCATTCTCGAACCAGTATGGAAGTAGGAAACAATGAAACGAACATTACAAACGCTTCAATTGTAGAAAGATATATTGCTTCTGCATATAATTTGAATCTAGAAGATAGTAACTGGATTGTAACAAATTCATTTATAATTTTTACTATGCAAACGGGTAAGGTCTTACGTTAAATGATCAAGAAATGCAACAGAATTTATTTCTTTGTTTTATTCAGGTTTTGGTATGTTGGAATCTGGATGTGTTTCTTTAAAAAATGAAGTTAACATTATGATGAAAAACGTGGTCGACATAGTGCTTGGTGGTTTAACTTATTGGGCATTTGGTTTCGCCATGAGTTTTGGTACAAGCAAGTTTAATAATCCTTTTATTGGTTTAGGAGAATTTCTGATAGATCCTTCGGTAGAAGATACACTTATGGGTCCAAAATGCGCTGCATTTTTATTCCAATTAAGCTTTGCAACTACTTCAACCACCATTGTAAGCGGTGCCATGGCTGAACGGTAATTATATAAAATAATTACATAAAATAATTTACGTCTAATTGGATATTATATGATTGCAGATGTAATTTCAAAGCATATTGTTTATTTTCTTTTTTAAATACAATTGTCTACTGTATACCAGCAGGATGGTTATGGGGTGATCAGGGTTTTTTAAAAAAAATGGGTGCTGTCGATATCGCTGGTTCTGGAACAGTACATCTTGTTGGTGGCAGTTCTGGTAAAATATCGACATCGTCTCTCGATATAATTTGTTAATAGATATTTAAAATATTAATTTATAACAGCACTTGCGTGTGCCATTATGTTGGGACCAAGAGTAGGCAGATATGACAATGGAATTGATCCATTGCCTCTTGGGTGTCCAGTCAATGCTATCATGGGTTTATTTGTACTTTGGTAAAATAAATAATCAAACATTTCTCACCCACAGAGAATTTGGATTGTCAGATATATTAATAAACAATAATTGTATAAGGTGGGGCTGGTTAGCTTTTAACAGTGGTAGCACATATGGTATCAGTGGACAACGATGGCAGTATGCTGCTAGAGCAGCAGTTTCTACTATGTTAGCAAGTATGGGAGGTGGTTTAATTGGATTAGGCTTCAGTCTAAATGGTCCAGATAGAATTGACATTCTAAGTCAAATAAATGGCATTCTTGGTTCACTAGTGGCAATTACAGGTAAGTTTCAATACAAGATCATTCGTGAATATTCAATAAAGTACTACGGTTTTAACAACAACTTCACAGAATTAGTTAGGTGGCTGTTTCCTTTTCAGGGCATGGGAGGCCATAATCGTTGGAATGGTTGGTGCTTTTATTACATGTTTTTCCATGCCCATCTTGGATAAAATGCACATTGATGATCCTGTTGGAGCTAGTGCAACACATGGTTTTACTTTTCTCTTTTGATTTTACTAATTTATTTTTTATGCATCTCCTATTTTATTGATTAATTTTCCTTGAATATAGGTGCAAGTGGAATTTGGGGTATCATTGCCATAGGTTTATTTGCAGACAATCCACATCCTCTTGATACCACCAATGGAAGAAAAGGATTATTCAAAGGTTTACAACAAAAAATTTGACTTGATCATTGGATCAAATTCCATACAACTATTTTTGTGTTTATAGGAGGAGGATGGTATTTGTTAGGCGTACAATGTTTAGCAGTTGTATGCCTAGCATTTTGGAGCTTCATAGTATCTATTATATTGCTATGGGTAAATTATATTAGATAGTAACTCAAATTATATTTCCTTACTAAATTTGTTATTTAATTGCAGTTTTACATTTTTCTAGTTTATAAATAAAATCATACCGATAAGAATGAGCGTTCATGATGAGCTTCTAGGTGCAGATTTAGTAGAACATCGAATACGACATCCACAGGTTTTTATTTTAACTATTACATATTCGTAATTAAAAAATTGTATACATTACAAATTGATTATGCATACTTTTAGATTGGAATAAGTAGAGCTATGTCTGCACTTCGACCAGCTTCGCAAAAACACGAGTTAAGTAACGTGCATCCCATAGGAATCAATCCTGGTAAGATGCATTTAAGTTGAAATATATTATTGCTCAATTAATTATGCAACTCGATTTGCACTAGGTCACGATTTATACATTGAAAAACATAATCGTAAAAATCGCTTGAAATATGGAAAACAACTTTTACTTGGGAGAAAGTTATCAAAGAGTCCTAAGTTGAATACTGTTACTGATGCTGTACTAAACGATAAAAACAAACCGACTTTCGCTTGGATAGATTAGTATTTTCCAATGTTTTCAACATTGTAACGATCGTAGATTTATTAGAAACATATAAATGTATTCACATACACTTTATAATGTCTTCACACAACACTCATACATATATATGAGTACCATGTAGAGGCAATCTTTGATAAATAATTAAAATCTTACACAAATCTGTTGAAAGATCACAGACACTGTAAATACGTATAATATCCTAACTAATAGCATGGCACCTAAATAGAAGTCTCTTTTGTTATTATGAAAAATTATTTGTCATCTTTATTTATCAAGGACGTAATATTGGACGCTTTTTATGCTATGATAGGCAGGAATTGCTCTTCGAAGACTGTGTATTACATAGACATCAAGAAAATAACAATTCCTAATTTTTCTCATTTTGTTCGATATTATTAAATATTAGATCTATACATATGCTTATGTTAATCTCATATCATAAATGCAAACTACACTTTTTACTGTGTTAACATATGGCCTAATTAGATACCATAGTTATTTTTACAAAATACTTGATATTCTTTTAATACTACTAACTACACTAATAGTTTTATGTATGTAAAATTATATGATTTTGAAATGAATATATGTGTGAGATGCTTGTACAAAATATAGTATAGGAAACAAACTTCAGCTTTTTTAAATAAATAATTAGAGTAAAAAAAAAATACATTTAAAAAAATACAAATTTCATACTTATTCTGCAAAATACTTTTTTGTTGGCTAAAATTGCAAGTAACTGATTACATTATAAATGTAACTTTAGTATCTGCAATTTTATGAATAATCCATGATTACATGTTAATTACTGCCCATTGAGCCACCTCTGTTGGTAATCCAGAATAATTTTTTACAGCTTCTAGAACTTGCTGCGGGGTGAGCAAAAATTTATAATATTGATATTCTTTCTCAACTTTTGAATTCATACCACCCACTGGCAATAAAAATTCTAAATTCTGTGAAAATAATGTGCGTGAGTTTTGAAATCAATATGCCATTCATATAATGATACAACAATATCATTTTACTCCTACTTTACGGCCCTTACCTTAATATGTTCAAATGCTTTCATAATGACAGGCTTTTGAACTGTTTGTATAGAAGAATTTTGATTAGCAAATTTTATGTAACGATTATAAATTGCTTCAAAATTAAATGGCTCCCCGTCATAAATTTCTGTTTCATGTTTCATTGATATTATCTAAAATAACAGTAAGTATATTTATTAGAAATACATCCTATGCCAAAAGAAAAAGCAGTAAACACACTTACTAAACACATTTCTAACACAGACAATCCCTCAAGCATTAGCACCTTATCATCTTGGGCAAACATTTTGCTTGCTTCTACAAAATCATTTACTTCTAGTCTCTGATGCTTCTCTGACAATGTAGAAACAGCCATTGCTAAAAAGTTTCTAAAGCTTCTTTCACTAATATCGATCTGATACATTCTTTTTAATAGATTCACCATAGTAGCATTACTAACTAAACTTTTTATATATTCATTCCACACAGATCCAAACTGTGGGTCTATTGTACAATCTTCGTATTGATGTTCTATCCTATTTACATTCTCATCGTCAGGAAGACTTAAAAGATGTTGAAAAAGTTCTAAACGATCATCAAAGGCAGATGTTGGTTGTTCTGAAGATGATGTATCTCCAGGAAATAAGAATATTTGTCGATGAGAAAATCTTGATTTAACTCTTTTCTCTAAGAGTTCTATAACATCTAATCTACAAGTCATTCCAATCACACATATAGGAGCCTAAAGAGATGAACATTTAATATGACTTTCAACTCAATTTCAAATCAATGCAAAACTCTACTTTACACTTACTTGTGCAGATTGAGCAACATCAAACAAATTATACAACAGAGTTTGATTGTTGTGTTGGCAAAACAAGTCAAACTCATCTAATATGAAAATAACTGGTTTGGAACGTTTCTTATCGCCTGACTTCAAAGAATCAAGAAGGAAAGTTAAATTTTCAGCAAAAGTGCCAAAAACTTTATCACCAACCACATTTTCCAATTGCATTTGACGTGTAGCATCTTTCAAAGCCAAGCGATCATCAGTGTGAACAAGACCGTGAAGATTCACTATCAATGCATTCTCTTTGAAACTTTTTATATACGACAATTCTTTTAAAACACTGTTTATCAACTACAAGAAAATAAAGATTTATAGAAAGACATATTGAGCTAATTATAGTTTTTCTAATAGAACTAATAACAGAAAACATACTGTTGTTTTTCCACTACCCCTAGGTCCAATTAACAAAGCAGAATTACTTTCACCCATTTCCACTGTTCTTTTTAACAACTCTAATATATGCATTCTTTCTTTAACATGATGCCTGAACTTTGTCTCAGGACACATAATCTTACGTTTTAAATATTTCCTTGTTAACAATATCATATTGTCTTGGAAATCAATTGCCATATTTTTCTTATTCATATTAACTTCTCTAAAACGCGCCAAAATTTCACTATTAATTCTCGTTAAGTATCTTTTCTTATGGATTAAAATATGATGGAACAATGAGTTTCTATTTATATCTTATCCATAAAATTATTTCATTCATAATTTCGTTTTGTCACAGAATTTGAGATAAAATTTGACGATCATGTAGCACCTCTGATTAGCCAAATATAACCTATTAATTTTAGCAGAAAATGTGTACAGTACCTTCAGAGCGTACTTACTGAAAGATTTAACTCGGTTAATTCGTTATCAGTTGGCCAATCAAAGGATCGAGATAGTATTTTTACGGATTCTAAGATACTTGGGAAATATTGAATTTTAAAATTATAGAAACACTGGAACCAGGTTGTTTACAAAACAAATATGGAAGACGCAGAATCCAACACAGACAAGAAAAATTGCACGTTTTTATTTAAAAGGAGGAAGATCCGAAGCACTGCGGCCAGAAAAAAACGTAAAACATTAAATGACGGAAATGGTAAGTACAATCGAGAAACATCAGATTTTTCTTCTAACGTTCCAACGGACTGTAATTTCATTATATAAACTCGATTAGTATTATCTATAGGTTATGTTTATTGCCTATAAGTAATAACGTATTTTGTTGTATTTCTTAAATAGAGAGCAGTGAGGATGAAACTACAGTGGTTAAGAAGGAGAAGAAACAAGACGATAATAATCCTATGAAACAAAGTGTAAGTATTAGACAGAACCATATGTTTGCCTCCATTATTAAGCAGATTATAACGTTCAATGAAATTCAAGTGTTAACAAAAATGGAAACTTGTTGTAAATACAGCATTTTACAGACTAATACGAAGAGATTAAAAGATCAGCAGAAAGATATTGACAATGACAGCAGCGAGGAAGAAAGCATCACAGTGTCTTACAAGAGTTCTAGAACTCCTATGCCAGCAGGGCCGAGCGATCAAGGAGCAACAGCAATTTTGGAAACAGAGACAGAGAAAGACAAAGATGCTCAAGCTTTGTTCGAGAAAGCTCAGAAAATTAACGAAGTAAGTATAAAAACGCAACGCAGATATATCTGAGGATAGAACAGTATCAGTAGGAGGATAATAATGTTTATCTTAGGAACTTGAAGGAAAAGAAGACGACAAGATTTACAGAGGTTTGAACAATTATGCTCAATATTACAAGAAAAAAGATACAGCTGCTGGAAATGCTTCCAGCGGTATGGTTCGCAAAGGACCAATCAGGGCACCGTCCAATCTCAGAGCAACTGTTAGATGGGACTATCAACCGGATATTTGTAAAGATTATAAAGAAACTGGGTTTTGTGGCTTTGGAGGTAAATATATTTAAAACCTTCGTAGCTGTTAAAAGATTAATCATTTATTCTACTTCATTTCATTTCAATTCCAGACAGCTGTAAATTTCTTCACGATCGATCAGATTACAAATTGGGTTGGCAGTTAGAAAGAGAAGCTGCTACAGGAGAATACAATAATAGCGGGGACGAAGATGATAAGAAATACGAAATCGACAGCGATGAAGAGACGTTGCCGTTTAAATGTTTCATTTGCCGGAATAGTTTTACTGATCCTGTCGTTACTAAGTATGTGTCAAAATATTACACTCTACAAAAATTCCAGTCAGACGTAAGATGTACGAGACGAATTTATCTTTCAGATGCAAGCATTATTTTTGCGAGAAATGTGCTTTAGAGCATTACAAGAAAAGCACAAGATGTTACATATGCAACGTACAAACGAACGGTGTGTTTAATCCAGCCAAGGAGCTGATCGCACGAACGAAGATGGAAGAGAAAGCAAAATCTGTCGAGGACGATGAAATTTCTGACGAATAATAAAGCATATATATTTTTCTTAGTAGTATTTTTTTCCCCAGACAGTTGCAATTTTTTTATATATCCGTATCCTGATTTTTATCGTATCTATCGGTTAAAAGGAAATGTATGTTATATACTTGAAAATTTTCGTTTCTAAGTAATTTCTAAGAATCTATTCGCCGAAAGCTGTACCTTCTCGTATTGAAAAGGAAAAAAGAAGAAAAAAAAAGAAAAACGGTGAGTTTAACGCGTCAGTTATAACTGGTAGAAAAAAAAAAAAAAAAAAACTGGAGGAAATACGAGCATAGATGGATAGCGGGTAGGTCGACAACCCTTGCCAGCAAAGGGTCTAGATTTGGAAGACCCCGGGTGTATGAGCCATTCCACAAACACTCGTCGAGTTGACGTTGAACAAGGGCCGAGGGGAGGCACAGTGGTGCTTTCGCTATATAGAGCGAAGGTGATTCTAGCTGCTCGTAGTTGTTTCCTCAATCGATACACGCGCAGTGTTGTTTCCCTCTACTCGTACTATGGAAATGTTACCGAAGCTGCTCGTTTCTAACGGGCATCGAGGAAACTTGTAACACCGAGATGGAAACGTCACGAAACCATTCGAACACGGGATATCTCGCGACGAATCGTGAGATCGTGGAGGAGATCTGAAGAAGTTGCAAAACGGAGAGCTATCACTGCGAGAAAGGGTTCGAGGGTTCTCGCCATCAGCCACTTGCCGTCCCTTTCATTGATTTCTAAGACGTGAACGCCGCGCGCAAAAACCCGGAGTTGTAACGTGATCATCTAACAAAAAGTGAAGGACTAATATAAAAAAAAGGTGTGCGTGTGTTGTTTCGTCGTGTGTAAATTTTAAATTAAGGAAGATCAGATTAACGGGGGAATTTCCCTGCTGCGGAAGACTCGTTTTCGGTGGAGCTGCCGGCTCGAAGCAGCTATTAGTGGCTGGGGCAATGCTACGTTAGTCGAATACCACGAGATTTTAATTGAGTTATGGTCAGTCGAATTCTGTCGTGCAAGTGATCCACTTCCCGACTGAATGAAACTCCACTCGGTACACTGGTGTCGTTTTAACGATCGTTTGCTATCAAACCGATCCTGGGACGCATCGTGCTACAAAGTGAATAAGAATATATGATGGGGAATCGTGCTTTTCACGCATGATGTTACGGTATATGCGGTGAACAGCTGTTAACAGAGTTTCCTCCGGAGAACATCGACAGCAGCTTCCCAATTGGAATTGCACGTCTATCATCGACGATCGGACAGTACGTTTGATCTCAAGCGAAACTGATAAGCGGACGATCGACAACCGATGTTTCTGGTCCAATGTGTTAATCGTCGTTGAACGACACGCTCAGCAAATCGAGTGATGGAAAAACTAACTGTTAAAACGTGCGTGCGGAAGGTGTTACGTTTCGCGGAAATCTTCTATTAACCAGGTAATACGGCAAAAAGTGCCAAGTGCTATTGAAATGAGTTATTTTAATATGCGAGCACGCACACTTAGTCGCGTTCCTATTGAAATCCACGTACGTGCACTCAAACATGCACGACAAGAGCACGTCCACAGACCCCGAACCGCGTACAGTGTGTTAAAAATTGTTGTCAAAGATACTATGAAAAGCGTGTGGAAATAATGAAAAGACAAGAAGCTTTTCGATACTTGTGAATATTATTTTTTGATTTTTTTTCTTCTTTTTTTTTTTTTTTTGGAGCAAAGTCGAACAAAGTCGTAAGAAATTACTTAAGAAATTACTGTTTTCAAACAGAGAAACCTATTGTGATAATCTTCTTACACAATAGGTTTCCAAAATTGCTCGATGGAAGTTATTAATCACCTTAACAATCTATTTTAAAATACAGATAACTATTTAACACCACTTTCGTCAATCAGGTTTAAAATATGGTCCATGTTTAAATAATTATTTTTAATCTACGCGTACTTTACTCCATTTTGCAAATCAATTTCATTTCTATACGAATGTCAACACGTCTAATTATCACACCTACGTTTGACACCATTCCAATCCCAATTTTGAATCTGATATTTACAGTATTTATTAATTTTCGTACAATTTTAGACTCGCGCGCGATTAATTTTGCGATCAATCTTGCAAATCAGTTTCGCCTGTGTCTACACGTCGCCGTACTTAAATACCAAGCACTACGTTTCATGTAGTTTCAATCAAACTTAAACCAAAGGTTTAAAGTGATATAATTACCAATTTGCGACAATCGTAACGGTAATTTTCGCACTATTTTAGACTACTTCGCGCTAATTTTCCGACTACGTCGTGTACATCTGCACCTCTTCTATTCTGATTTTACAAATCGGTTTTATCCGGTAACGTGTCATATCAGCATACAACATATATGAACGTCAACAGTCGATATCTCATTTCAATCGAGCTTTTACGTTTTCAAACGTGACCGGCCGATCGTAATTACAATTCCCATGCCATTTGAAAAAAGTTGCCCGAGAAATTTTGTGACTCACTGTATCTGGCTAATTACCGCTAATCACCAATTAAATACAGTTATCGTCGGCGGTGTTTAAGCCTGTGCGTATCGCTGCTGATCTGTGTTGCGCACGGACGTCGACGAATATAAAAGCGAATATTAAAGCGAGCCGAGGCAGCAGGGTGCTGCAGTCAGTGAGAGACCGGATCGCATACGGTGCATACGTGTACATACACGACGATCCCTGTCGCGAAATTTTCTGTTATGCGTCACAAGCGCTACAGAAATTCAACGAGTGCGGATTGTAATACGTTGCCAATCGAACACGTGTGGCTTCTATTTCCTATCTGTCGGACACCGAAACGAACTTACTCGCGTAATCGTCACCGTCGCCGTAACAGACGATCATACCTAGTTGCGATTTGTGTACGGAGACGGTATTTCGACGAAGGCGATCGATCTCATCGGGAAATAAACACGCGTTTATACAGGCGTACCGCGTCGCGTTGCAAAGAGCATGTGATCTAATCTAAGGGATTTAAAAAGAATAAAGACGAACAGGAGATGTGAGCTTCGCCGTGCTTTTGTTATTGACATCGGTAAGGAGATCGTGTGATTCATTTCACGTAGCTTTTGACTCTTCCACGACTGAATCTGTGTCTAGTCTGATAATCTTCCAAAGGAAGTGTACGTACCATAGAAATATATGTTTTGTACATATTTTCGTGGAGGAGATCCTTGGTTTGGGTTCCAATCCTTTTAAGAATTGCTTTCTCAAGTCTAATTTTTCCGGAGTATTTTACGTGACATTTATATTAATATCGTATGTTGTTACGTTTCGTATCATATATACTTGCCAGAAGAAAGAAAATTATTTCTTTTACTAATTAACATTACGATTTTTCGAAGAAGATGCAAGATGTATTTTTAAGAAAGATAAATATGTGTATCATTCGGTTAATTAACGTTAACAGCCTACGAGGAGAATCGTTTACTAATTAAATAGTATAAACACATTCGTTCGAGTATCCAAAGTTACCCAAAAATTCGAAAACAATTTTACGGAAAATACACGTTTATCATTTAGTTGATTAGTGATAACCTACGGGAGAAATTACTGTTTCAAATGATTTAAGCGAAGAAGAAAATTCGAAAGTCTACCAAAAGATTCTACCAATTTCTACCGAAAGCAGACGCGTTTAACGTGCAATTGATTAATAATTCATTGAAACACAAATGCGTCGGATACGCGCAAAAGGATTGGAACCGAGGTATTTCATTTTTTAATTTGTTCGTTAATTTTCGCGTCTGATTCGTTTTTATGCAATTCGCACACGACGTGTAAATTGGATGTACGCGCGCGTAGATACAGCCTGTTTTATCACGAAAGTGTTGACAAATATTTGCCTTTCTTGAATATTTTGTAATCCGAGTGTTATATCGTTAACTTCCTACTACTGCATCGACCGCTCATGTTGTTTGGAATTTCACAACGAGAATATTTTTCCAATGATAATTGTATCTTGCTAAATATTTAATAAAGCGTGAAACACGGTGTTATCAAACGGCATAAAGAAGCTTCAAAGAGTCGCTATTATTTCATAGATCAAACGATCGATGAGAATGAACAAATATCGAGAATATAGGAGAAACGAACAGATATCGTGTGTATGATGCTCCGTTGACGTTTATTACGTGACTGCTTTATCCAGTGTACACGTTCGATGCCCGAGCACCATATATAACACGCGCGATCAACGAAAATTATACATTTATGTCCTGTGCAAGTTTCAGGGATGAAAGTATAGGCGATCAAATATATACATATATGTGTATACATACACGCGTATGAATGTTTTAACTATTGCGATTCTTGGAACCACTGAAAATAATTGCGCGCCGGAAAAGTGATATGAATGTAGCATATATATATATATATATATATATATTTCTTTTTTTCACGAACGTAATAAATTCAGGAAACGACAGGCAAGATCCGTGTTTATTTACAGGATTTTTTAAATGAAATTTATTACGTTTGTACGAGAGCGTGTCTGACAATGATTTTGTTAAGGATTAATCCTTTTCGATTAAAGTCGAATTATATTCGTTTTTTCTCAATTAATTTACATTATCGAAGTTTGATATCAATATTGTAGTTGCGAAAAGGAATTCCAAAGATATTTGGATCAGTATTTCTTTTCTTTTAACGAAATAACGCACATACAATGCTTGATATGATAATTTCTTTTTCAAATTGTGGAAGATCGTTTTATGTCTAAATTATCTAACTATACGAGACAATGTTTGATTATATATTGTTACCATAATTCAATTTGATTATTTATAATTTATTGTTATTATTATTTGATTTAATTTAAGGCATTTTATTCAGATTTTTTTAATAACGCAACTGTTTTTACATTATTTTAGCGCCTAAGCCTCAACCCCGTCATGTAAGAAAAAAAACATTATATTTTCCTACTTGGATTAAAATTTTAGAGAAAATTCGAAAAATACTCGAAAAATTAAATAAATTCGAGGAAAAATCGAGAAAAAATTCTAAACACTACTTAAGAAAAACTGCGCACGGTAAATCGTGTAAGATCCCAATTTCTTGAAATAGAATATTTAGGATATTTGTTTTGTTGCTCAATAATTGCACAACAGTTCAATAATAGTTTTTTGGCAATTATTAAAGGAGCAGACTGAACTTCCAATTTATCATTTTATTCGCGTAATTCCGGTAATTCTTTTAATAAGGAAATGAACATCTAAAATTCGCTAGTGTATATCCATGAATTTTCGAAAATATTAAACAAATATATAAATATATCTAGACATAAAACACATGAATGGACAAAATAATTTTCGAGAATTTATCCTGTGTTTTATCGACTGTGCTCGTCGTCTTTTAATTCTAGCTACACGATTAACAGGTTAAAAATTGTTAAAAACTTCAGAATTTCGTCTGCTTTGTATCACTTTTCTCTCGAACCTCTCAGTCGCAGCAAAGTCAATAGTATCTACCACATATTGATATTCGATTTACGTCGACGTTTGGCTGGCAAATTTCTCTTCTTCGAATATTTTCTCTTTTTTTTTTTTTTTTTTTCTATCAATTAATCGTCCATCGATCAGAGAGAAATGAATGAAAAATAGAAAAAGCAGAAGCATAAACGCGTGGGAGTAGAGACACATCGCCGGAGGGAAGGGGGAAAAAAAAGTGATAGGGGAAAAAGCGTGAAAAATGTCAAAAGAAGAGATAGAAAAGGTTGCGGAAACGTAGACTCTCCGTTATAGTTAACAATGCCCACCTCGTCGACGTTGACGCAAGGTTGACACGTATAGCCATGTGTGTAAGTTAAATAAAGCTACATACGTGCGGACCCGATCCGCGGACCGTATATTCATAGGCGGTGTATGATCGGACTTGTATGAGTGAACGCGAATCGATAAATTAGCGTGCCGACGTGTGTGTTTGATGACACGTTTCGAACTCGTCTAACCGAGATAATAAATGCCTACGAAAAATGCACGCTCCGATGCAACGCTTTGATGACGTGGTCATCGGTTGACGCAAGATGAATATTACGTGCGAATAAGATATTCCTAACTCTGTCTTTCGACAAACTTTCTTTGCGTCAGTAAATGAGGACAATTTTAAACGTCAATTATCTTTCTCGTGGAAATTTTATAGATTCACGCGATGCAACGTAGATTTTTCGTGACTTTTTACAAAGTGATATGAATATATAAATGTGTTACCTTATGTTCGATGTTCGAAGTTTTTATATATAGGACGATTCGCGCGATTGTAACAATCTATATCTTTCCTTTTTTTTTTTCTTTTTTTTTTTGAAGTTAGAAAAAGATATTAGATGAAAAACACGAATGCCTCGAGATAGACTGTTGTATATTAACGATGACAAAGTACAATAATGCATATGCATTTTGTAGTATTTTTTAATGAAAACATTTCTTTCTTTTATATATATTAAATTCTTAAGTTATTTTGCAGAAAAAAAAGATATTACAGTTATATGATAGAGGAGTTAAAAGATATTACAGTTATATATGATAGAGGAGTGCCTAATTTAGAAAATATTTCGATTTTTGTAAAACTTATTTTTCGTAAAATCAAGCAAAGAAAGTTATGTACTACTCTTGATACTACTTTACTAGTTTTTCATACAAGTCCTGCAAGATAGTTTTTAAATTCAGTTATTTTAATGCTTTTTTTTTATATAAAATGATGAGAGAATTTGATCCATGAAACAAAAAAGAAAAAAGAAATTACGACTACATAGTCATAGTTACGCACACAATTCATCTTTTCGATGTAATATCTTTCTCTATCTTAATCAAGAAAAGGATACAACTTGTTACAGTATGTAACAAAATATTAGAATTACTACTCAAGCAATGAAAAGCATTCAATTTGTACTTTATTAATAGGTCTCTTAATAAATACTTATATAGCAGTGAACTTTTCATTGTTACTTTTTATAAGTGTAAATAATAAATCTAATGTTAATAGCAATCGTTAGACTGTGAATACCGTGTACTTGTGAGTAAATTTACATCTATTGTACATAGATAAAATAAATTTGGATAGATTTCATTTCTTTAATTATATTTATATTATTATTTATATAATAATTTGCAAAAGAAAACTATTATATCAAACTATTATATATGGAATGACCGATTTTACAAGTGTATGAAATAGTTAAAAATTTAGTAATTTGTATAAAATTGGTATTTTATGAATTATTGTATTATAAAAAGGTATATTATAGAAACTATGTATATTATAGAAACAGATTATCGAAACTTCGATAAAAATAATAAGCTCGTAATGTTAATACGGATTATTGAGAGGAGAGATAAGCTACGTGTGAAAATCAGATTAAAAAATACGAACATCAAGAACAGTAACAAATAATTATATTTTTTTTTTTGGAATTGTTGAAATATATTGAATTAATGTCATTAATTAAATTAATTAAACAATGTACTTGATCAGCGCGTTTTTTTCAAAAAAACTTTCATTAGAAATTTGACAATTTCATCAGTAATGTAATATTCACAGTCTAGTAATAGCTGATTAACATTTAAAATTTTTAATGCAATAGAAAAGCAAATCCGTAGGAAAAATAAACGTGTAACAAGTAGAGTGCGGATTTTTCAAAAAATTCATACTTCCATAGACAGAATTAAAAGAGTAGTATCTAATTGCAAATGTTATAAATAATACTATATTCAGGATGTTTTATATGCTTTATATCGTGTCGTCATATATTAAATTTCATACCATGATTCATACGCTCGTAGATAAAATTAAATCCTAGTCAGAAATTTTATTTGTTAAATGCTACATAAAAAGTACCATATTTCGGATATTTTGCGTTGTACTACCTTTTTTTGGTTCTTTTGGAACTTTTAAGGTTCTTCTTACGATTGCATCGAAAATCCGCAGTCTACTCATAAATAATAAGTACATAACAAGTTCATACGTTCGTGCGATGTTGCAGATGGTTTGTGGCAGTGCGAGGAGTCCCTCGTCGGAGGAGGAAAGCCAGTGGCTCGTTGGCAACGGGGGTGGTCCCGCATCTTCCAGCGGTGGTGCGGTATCCGCAACTGGAGAACGTTCGCTGACCATTAGAGGAGGATTATACACCGAAGAGATGACGACTCAAGCGACGAACGCGAACGCGGCAGGTGTGAACGCGGCCTCAGCCGATTCCGCTGAGCACGATCTCATTGACTCGACCGCCGACGCGACACTTTTAGCACAATTTCACGAGGAGGCTATCAGTCAGGTATCTTTGCCTTTTTCCCGTTTAGATTACTTCGGATAGCATTCCAATCGAACTTCACCTTTTTCATCGTTTTTTTCAAATTTTATTATCATTATATCCACCTTTTCACTATTTTTACGTTATTTTTACTTTTAAGTTGACCGTCAAGTTATTTCCCATGATTGGACGAGCTTCCGTTTCAATTTTATCGAGAAGTTGTGACTCGTGACGTCACAACTCATTTTGCTTGTCGAAACGTAGAAAACCGTTAAATTAACCCTCCGGTGTTGGGTCTATGATACTCGTAATTAACATTATTGCTATTTGTATAAATTTGTCCCCGAAGGATTAATACTGTCTATGTTGGAATTTAAAATCGATTCTATTTCGATTGGATAATAGATCATAAAATTTCTTAGCAAACTCTCGTTCTAAAACCATTTCGAGGAAAAAGAATCGTCCATGATAGATAAGTTGTGACGCTGGTTCAACAATGTTAGAGTGTCCACTTTCAATGAGAAAGAATTTGATGTAATCTTATTTACACGGGGTTGAATTATTACTGTATTCAAACTTCACTCCACGTATTGACGATATTTAGCACTTTTACTGATATTCCGAGCAACGAAATTAAGAAAAAGTCGCGAAATTTGAAAAGATTTCGTTACCGACGCGCACACCGTTCCGGAAGTTCTTGAGAAACTAAAATTTAAACCACAATCGCAAGCAAATGGCGATTATCGAAATGTATCGAAGTATCGATTGTCGATCCTTTTCCGAAGCATAGCCATGGGCCAATGAGCTTATACATATTTGAAATCTGTATTTACATTGGCTGCAGCATCTTTTTCGACACATCGAAATTAAATATTGAACTTTGGTTAATCGAACAACAAAAACATAACCTATAGCAAATGGCGTCCTTTTTGATCAAATTATTTTCTTCAGCTATTTAATTAGCTTTTCACTAGTGCTTGAAATTTCCTACAGTTCCAACATGGACGAAGTTTTAGATGAATCGATTGTCAAGACAAAATACGAATCGAGAGAGATACCGGGCTATCTGGATGATTTCCCAGTAAATACATTTGTTTCCCATAATTTATTTGGAGGTTACACTTGTATTTTTATCAATTATAACTGTACCAATTTATATGCTACTTGTATTATCCAGATGAATTTAATAAACAATAATACGAATGATTGACTACTTACTGTATATTATTTGGAAATATTTCTGCCATATGTCATCGCTGTACATCAAATTATACTAAGCCGTTAATTATTTTTCAGGCTGGTGTTGGTTATTTTCAAGTGTTGGCTGCTTTCTGCACTGGCTTGAGTCTTGCAGCAGATACTGTTGAATTTTTTGTCGTACCGTACATTTTGCCAAGTGCAGAGGTTGAACTGTGCATCGAGGATAATGAAAAAGGATGGCTCAGTTAGTTTTTATTTCATTGCTTCTTATAATGTGCTTACTTCTAGATGTTTTTGTTCTTAATTCTTACGTGTTCCTATTTTAGGCAATATTACTTTAATGGGCCTTGCACTAGGAGGATTGTTTTGGGGTGGCTTAGGAGACAGGATTGGTAGACGCAGATCTTTATTGTCTGCAATGTCTGTTCACGCTTTATTTAGTGGTGTAGCTACTTTCATGCCAACGTACGGAACATTCATGTGTGCTAGATTTTGTTCTGCAATTGGGTAAGAAATTCCTTGTTTTTTCTTTTTTATGTTTAAGTACTATTTAAGCTCGTTTGATATGAATTATACATTTTATTTCACTACAGAGTAGGAGGATCTTTACCATTAGCATTTGCATATCTCGCAGAATGTTGTCCAAGATTAAGCAGGAGCAGATGGATTGGTTTGTTAGTAGCGGCAGGAGCATTAGGAGGTGTATATGCGGCGCTTCTAGCGTGGGTGGTGGTTCCTACAACTGGAGAGATGGTGGTCCTTGAAAACAAAGAACATTTCAGTGCTTGGCACCGCTTCCTTTTACTTTGTTGGTTACCCGCATTATGCTCTACTGTTGGACTCATTTTTCTACCAGAGAGTCCAAGATATTTGGTAGAGGCAGGCAGGGATGTAGAAGCAATGATGGTTTATCAGGTATTTTTTGATATCTATGCTTGAGAAAATGAAAAATGATGTTATTTTTAAAAGTAAAAATATAAAAAATTAACATATTTCTTTTAGAAAATATACAAAAAGAATAACACACGGAAAGGTGCAACAGGTGCGCAATATCAACTTTCTGAATTAGAGCTTCCAACCAAAAGGCCTCGCGGTTTGGCACCTCCATCTCCTACTAATCACACTAGTGTTTTGGCTGATATTATTTATTCTATTGAAATGGTAGGAATATTCTTCTTTTTATCTTATGTCTTCAAAAACTAATGAACATTTAATTTTTATTTCTAGTTTTGGAATTCCTTCTTGGAATTATTTATATCGCCTCATTTGCGCGTCACGGTAGTGCTTATAATTATTTGGTCAACTGTATCATTTGGGTGTGTATTTTCATTATACATGTTCCTCTATCTCATGATATTATGATTTTATTTTATATTCAGATTATACGGTCTTATGGTGTGGTGTCCCGAGTATCTCAAACTCTTACGTGCTACGGAATATAAAGCTCATACTAAATTGATTTCCGGGCAAGAATACAATGGGCAAACATTCAACGGTTCTTTGGAAAATTGTCAATATAAAGATTCGACATTTTTAAACTGCAAGTAAGTGGATGTAGCAAAAAATATGTGAAACAATACTGAACTGAACTGTATATGAACATTTTTGTTTCAGATTCACTAAAATGGTATTTAGTCACGTAGATTTCGATAATTGTACTTTTCGATCTGTAGAATTCAGTAACATAAAATCTAGTAAAACTCATTTTACAGATAGTGTTATTATGCATTCGAAGTATGTATTTAAAATATTAATATTCAACAGCAATGCTTCTTTTTTTATATGAAATACATGATTGTCTCTGACTTTTAGATTCGTAGATACAGATCTATCCGCACAAGTCTTCACGAGATGTAAGTTGCAAAATAATACAGAGTTAAGTTTAAGCGGACCGTGCCCGACTCTCGATTTGGATTATAATATTTACATAGAAGAAGCATTACACGGTCATCTTGTTGCTCAATTGGCATTTGTGCCTGCTGCTGCTTTAGCAGGATTAGCACTCGCCGTGCTGCAACGGCCAAAAGTGATTGGTATTTCATTGTTTCTCTCGTCAATAACTGCTCTGTGTTTAATTCTGGTGGATACAAATAGTTCTGCCGTACTTGGCTTCGAAGGTGGTTTTATAGCAGTTTTTGCTATTGCTTGGACGTCTCTTACCTTGGTTACAGTTGAGAGCTTCCCTACTCATTTAAGGTAAATTTGATTTTATTTTGTTTAAGAAAAAAACTAAAATAACTAATATGAATAAAATATATCGAATTTATAGGTGTACTGGTTTCGGTTTTGTAGCAGGCGTTATAAGGTTATGTGGTTTAATAGGAACTACAACTTACAAAACCTTAGTTGGCGCACCTCTAGTTGCGCCTGCACTGTTAACTGCATTACCCTTGTTACTAGCTAGTGTTGCAACATTCAAATTGCCTCATACGCATACAGTTTTCTTGTAAGAATCGCAAGTAAGTGGTAAAAAATGCAAATGTCGTGTAAAAGACGTTTTTAATCTATATTTTAATGAGTCACTTGTGGATTGAGCTAATATTTTTATTCAATATTCTCAGACGATATGAAAGATCTCGTGATACGTTATGAAATCTGAAACTTCGATTTCAACTAGGAATGTTTAAACGAAAATTATGTAAAGTGAAGTGTTTTGGACAAGTGCAAATTTTAAAATTTGCAAATTTAACAACCAATATTCTTCTTTTGAAGTGTGACTTCGTACAAAGTGACATATCCTAAACTAGTAAATGGAACGATAAATCGTGGTTTACATAAAAATTTGAATATTTAAAGCGCACAGAGGTTAAAGAGAAGCCGTCTCGTACGCTAGGATATGGACTTTCTACAAGATTTTAATAAACGTGTTTTAAACGCTGACGAAGCCATTGTTATAGCAGAAAGATCTTAGGAAAAAAAAGACAAAGGACATATGGAGTCCATATAATTAATATTTGACTCATGTTACATGAAATCTCATGTAAAACTTGTACTCTGAAATTTCACTCCATCTAACTTCAAACCATTATAAAATAACTCTATAGAAAAAAAAAGTCGTAAAATACGCATATGTTTATATATATTATAAAGCTATTTTAATAGGGCAATAGCCACGAAACGTGTCAATTTTGATGGATGTTAAGAATAAAAGTTGTCATCCACACTGATGCGTCAACACATAACTAGAAAATTGAACGCTAAAAAATTTTTGCTTGTTAAAATTGCATTCGAATGTTCAGGATAGAAAAATATGGAATATTATTATTCATAGTGCGTAGACTTTTCTTTTGTTTATAGTTGGAGAGATTATGCATGATTCCAAAATTACTACACTCTAAGTAATTCAATTGAGAAAGTTTGCCAAGGACAGTGTCATGGAAATTTTTATATTTACGATTGCTATATACGCTTTTGCCATTTGAGAAATTAAATATATATGTATACGTTATATATGTATCCTAAGAAGATAGATAGGGAACCTCGAATCGAGTAATAGTAAATTCTTTCTACAGTGAAAGGAAGGAATCGAGCAAATACATATTTGGTACTTTTGCTTTTTAACGATCAACTAGCTTACATTCACTTTAGACACTAGACTCGGCTAAGAGGCATTGTCCATGTAACTCATGTAAATGCTGCCGTTCGAATCTTAACATTCTCTCAAACTGAAGACTTCGAATTCGGGAGATAGAAGCTTAGCTTCGTTTATTATAAATTCGAGAGATTATCGCCTCTAGTCAACTTTTAATCAACTTTAAGCTTACAAAGTACGAATGAACTATGAAAAAAGGAAATACTTGTCAAACTTTCTAACACTTGTAAACGATGTAGATCACGTTATTTTCTACAAAATAATGAATATAAACTTAATTATCATCATAATTGTAAAGATTACTAATTGCATTTTGGAAATACTTGGCTAGAATTTTGTCATCGCGGGAAAGAGGCCGTGACGACACGCCAAAGTTGAAAAATACATTGGTTCCTCAAAACGGATGACTATTTTTAGGCAATAAGAACATAAAGTAAGTTTTACGATATGATTATCGAGAGTCTATCTCAGTCTTATTGAAACTTAAAATACATTACTAAGTATTTAAGGAAGGAAGTATTTATTAGTGAGATAAAGACAGAGCTGCTGTTGGCAAACTTAATCACATAAAAATCTACGTCCCATCATGGTTAGTGAATTTTTCATATCAAATTGTTGGCATCTGATTCAAAAATACAAGAAAAAAGAAAAAACGATGTTAATGTTACGAATCAAGCGTTACGATTAGCGCCATTTTAACAAGAAGTAGAAACGTGCGCGTGTTTGAAATTGTTTTATTGTTCGCACAAGTTTTCGTATAATAACCCTATTTTTTATTTTATTCACGAGGCAACAACGTGATGATTTTAGTGTCTAAAAGAACTGCTGCTCGTTCCTACTTCCGCAAACTGTATTTGTAAACTTGACAATGATGTAAGCCTGTGCTGGCATTGCAAGACAAGAATAAATTAACTTTCTTGTTTTACTTGAAACGATGGACTTGTACTCGCAGAATTAAATGTTTTTAACTTCTTTGATTTTTGGACCATATATATATCCACAACGTCATAGTCAATAGATTATCATGAGAGGTCTCCGACAAAATTTTTGTTAAAAAAAAAAAAAAAAAAAAAAGAAAGAAAAATTGTCAGCACACGGATTTCCACGTGATTAAATCGTACTACTATACTATCAAATTCATTGTCGCCCGTAGATAATATATTTTAATCGACATATCACTTATGAACGAGCACTTTAGATTCGTAGGCTTTAATTAGACTATCGACTAAACGTATGTAGAAATATGTACCAGGAATCGTAAACGATGAATCAAGTCTGTAAAATAGCGACATGCGTATGCAAGCGAAACTACTAAAGTAGTTACTAAAAGTTGAGGATCTTTTGTTTAGCGAATATAATTGATTATCAGTACACGGATTGATTATCAGCGGATCGAACAATGTAACCGCGTTAGATTGTATTTTAACATGAAAAATACTCGTGACAATTACTCGAGTGATATTTTTTAGTGCAATGCTACGTTGTTAAGTATAATTATTTTGTTTTTATCCTGCAGAACAGTTGCACGAATATAGACGAATGTGGTTTCGTTTCATTTCATTGTTTCATGAAGAAAATAATTAGATATTCAACTCCTGAATTACTGCATCCAATCATGCAGAAATATCATACCAATGATACATAATGTTATGTATTCGGTAATATATTTCAAACTAGATATTTATCTCCTTGTTTTATTTTACATGGACTGAAAATAAGGATCAGTTGATAATCACCGTATCTTTTGCTTGTTTTTATAACAGAGACTGTTTTTTTTTCTAACTTTTAAATGTGTAATATTTAATTAATTAAAAAGACACGAGTACGTCGTCCAGTGATAGGAAGAACTTAATTCTGGTTGCGCTTTCTACCAAGTAATTTCTATGATAATTTAATATCGTAAGCACTTGACTAATAATTGCAATTTTTATTTTCACTTCTTAAAAACCAAAATATTCCAAATTACAATTATTTATGTGTTTAGCGTTTTCAATGTATGTATGTTTGTTTTGCATAACTTATTAATGTTTTCATAATTGGTTCGTTAGCCTCGTATGAAAAGTTTCGGTCATTTCTATGAATGAAAGATAATGTTCATCAAGCTATGCAACCAGTACTTAAAAAAAAAAAAAAGAAAAAAAAAGTAAACTACGATACTATTTGCTAATACGTTGAATCATTAAGGAATATTAATTTGAAAAAGTAGCAAAAGTATTACGCGTTTAGAACATTCGTTCGAACACTCACGTAGAAACATTCAGTCGATTTGATAGAGACTGTTAATTATAAGATAGGCTCGGAATAATGAACGAATAACTTCTCCCTTAAACGTTCGAGCAATTGTATTAAAGATTTATTCGTTTTCGATACTACATTACAACAAAAGAAATAATTTTTTCTTCTCTTCGTACGAAAAAACTTTAGTATTTTAACTTTTTGTACACGGAAAAACTTCGACGTTCTAAAAATCGAAAAGACCGTTTGCATGATTTTCTAAACAATTTCTGAGAGCTTCGTTTTTTCAAAAGGTGACAATGGCTGCGATTTTTTAAGTAGGTAGCTTTTTTTCGAGGGACCCAAAAAAGCAGAATGTAAAAGAATAGAATAACTCGGACGCTCCGTGTGAGATACACACGCGGATGATGAATTGGTTAATTGGTATTACAGCAATATATGTATATGAAAAAAAAACAATTGTTGAAACAGTCGCAATTATAGCTTTAAGTACATATATATATATATATATATACATATATATACATATATATACATATATATACATATATATACATATATAATATATTACATATATATACATATATATACATATATATACATATATATACATATATATATATACATATATATATATACATATATATATATATATATATATATATATATTTACCTTGCAATACTTTTAGAACACTCATTTTACGATGGAAATTTGTATATAATTTGCAAGGGAAGATCTACATGCTCTTGCAAATTTTATGGCAATATGTAGTAAATTATTCGTAATATTAACTGTCATAATAATTATCATTGTTATCAATGTCATGTATGGCTCAGTCGATTCAATTATTGAATTCGATCTCTCTCAAATCGACGCAACTTGTATATCGTAAAAGAAAAAAAAAACATGAAGTTTTAAGAGAGCTTCAATATTCTTTTTCAGAATCATTTATAATAGAATCGTTTAAGATTGTTTAAAGTAAAATAATAACATATAAACGAAGTATTTGTCGAATCATTACGAACAGTTGCAATTCGAAAACCGAATTGAATACTATATATATATATATATATATATATATGTATATATACATACCATATATATATATATATAGTATATATGCATGTATGTATGTACCATGTATGTCTTTTATTCCACTGTAACTCTACTACAATTGACCGCAACATTCAAAAGTAGCAAGGGAATTCAAATTCGTGATGTACTGTATTCGCTCAGCTTTTTAAGTTAGTAAAAAATATATTTGAAGCGATCAGAGTGAATTTATTATCGCTATATAATACGTGTCAATACCTCTTATTTATATCCTAAAGTAAGAAGAATTTCTCTTATTATATTATTATTAAATAAATGAAAGACTAGACGAATAAGACAAATAAGTTTATCATTTTTTTTCAATCATATTTATTGTGCAATTACCTGCCTTGTAAATGCAAAAATCCTTTTTTTTTTTAAATTTTTCAGTCGAGTTTCGATTATAAAAAATATTGATTATAAAAATAAGAAATTTAAGCTACCCAATTAACATGCATTCCAAGCTGATGCTTTCGATTATTTCCAACCTTCAATTTTATTCTAAAGTTCGAACGTAGTTCGCGAGAAGTTGTACATTACTTGAACGAAATGCTCTGATTCAGTAGAATTTACAAATCCTTATTCACGTATTTCGTAGATTAAACGAGACACAAAAAAGAAAGGATCTAATTTTAAAAAACACAATTTTAAAACTTCACAAATTAATTCTTTCATAAATGAAAATTTGACTGTTCTGTAGGCGAAAAACTATCGCCACGTAGCGGTGAAACAGTGAAACTAATCGTTTCAAATAAAAATCATAAATTTCTTTATTTTTTTTTATGTATATTTTATAATATTTAAATATATATCAAGAAATTATATATTTTCTGGTATTAATAAATAAAGCAAGATACGATATAGTTGACTAATAATTAATCAAAATTAATATTTTTCAATTTATTTAACTTTGGCGCAAATTAGTATTTTACCGATAGATAGCGTCGTCATACTTAAAATCAGGGCACTTTACACTAATTGATGCGATTAATTAATTCTGAGGAAGAAAAGGCAATTGTGCTGAAAAAATTCCTCAGGAATTAAGAATTTAATTTAGTTGCCAAAATGTCAAAAAATTCGACTTCTAAATCGATGAATTTGATTTTTCAATTTCATCGTGAAAAGATTAGTTCTATCTTTCTACCACTACGTGGCGATAGTGTTTCAAGTGTGTCCGAAACATAAATCGATCAAATTTTTATTTGCAAGAAAAAACTAATTAACAAGATTAATTTGTGATTTTAGTTATATTACAGTGGCAACATTTTTTCTTCACGTTATTTGAGCTTCAAGAACGACACATAGAAATGTACAAATTTGTCACTGATTATACCGATCAGACTGATTAATACATATACAGCTAGATGTGTATACAGTTCATTAAGTTAAACTACTAATAAAAAAAGAAATAAAACTTCGAGAGTTTTATAACTTTATATTCTGTTAAAAAGATTCAATAAATGTTCAATCAAAGATTATTAATTAATTTATAATTTAATGGATAAAGGAGGATTAATATATCGGTACAAAGAACAGTTTCTTCTTTATCGACAGTAAGTTTTGAAGAAAATTATTTATCGATCAATTTTAAATAACAGTTTTTTAAATTTTCCCATAAAACAAACATGGAGGATTATTAGAACACATCGATACTGTTACATACCATGGCTACTTAATAAGGTAAAATTAATTACTCTTTCACAATTAAAACAGACGAATAATTCCGGACCATGATCTATGCTTTAAGTAATTATTAGAAGTTAAAAGTCATTGTTGATATAGTAGATGCAAATATTTAAAGAAGTACTGGCTGTACCTTCGATATTCCATTGATATTTCCGGCTGATTATTGACCTTGAGCTTGACCTTGGGTGTGTCCTTAACACAAGAAGTAGTACGAAGATAATCATGTCGAACGAGCCCTGACCTAACCTATTCTAGGCTATGTCTCCGTTCCTTATATACAGACAAAGCCTAGGAGAGGCTAAATCAAGTTACTCTGTCCCATAGAAACAAACATCACATCGGCGTATTTTGTATCCTGTTACGTGCATTTTTTTTTATGTACATTTCCATACATATATTTCATGCAAATATACTTTTCAGGTATATCTTCCTTTTCTAACGTTTGATCACTGTTGACCAATTGTTATCTCTTTCTATTTGCAATGGCAGCTATAAAGAAACAGTCAATCTTGCACAGACGCAATTTTTTCAACGGAGTTCTTTTTGCGACAATGCTGCAGACCGGACGGCACAAAGAAAGCGTGTCATGCCTAAAAATACGCGAGGCACGCAGGTAGATGTGAAGAGGTCGTAGGGACTGGGAGGGAATAAAAAAGATAAAGGAATTGCACAAGAGCAGTGATTTGGTATTCAAATCGTTCGGCATGTTCCCGCCTCTCTCGCAGCACAGGTCCTCCTCCCATAGCAATAATGCGAAGGCCTTCTTCGTTTAAATGTTTTCACTTCTTGTTCTTTCTCTACCTCCACGTCCTCTATCCTTTGTCCCTCCCTCCTATCTCTTTGCGTTCTTCTCTTCAGCCGTCTCTTCTTAACGTTCAATCTTTTTTATCCCTTGTGGTAAACGCACTCTTTGCTTGATCGCCTTGCATTCATTTGCATGGAATTATCATTCTTGTTTGTATTATCATTCTTTTAAATGCTCCAATGTTTTAAATCGTTGCTTAAAACGGGGAAACGAGAAAAATCTAGACAAACAGTCGAATCTACTTTCATGCAAATGTCTTCGCCCACGACTTCAATAATATTTGCAAGAGGAATTCGATCAACTGGTCAATTCATACTAATATCGTATCATACTTCCAGAGAGAAATGTCTTCGAGAAACTTCAATGCGAGAACGAAGCAGAGGCGTGGAGACTTCAACGACCGCACGTGCAATATCCGACCAGCACGATTGCACGAAGTCAAAAGCCATCAAGAGGCTTTTTATTTTGTATTTCCCAGTCGTTTCGCTTTCTCCTGCGGCATCCGTGCGCTGTGAAATGAAGTTGTTCCACACGGCCGTCGCCGAGAAATAAACGAAACAGCGTTCGTGTCGACGTTTCGTCACGGCTACGACTTGCACAGTCGCTCAACCGGATCCCGAACATTCACCAGAAGAAAAGTTTTCTCATTTGTCTGGAACTGAAGTTATCTGTATCGTTTTCCACCGTGTTAATTCGTAAATATCAAGCTCGTCGATGGGTGCTGCACTCGTGGCATTACGCGCTCTCGGTGTCCACGTAAAGTGATCAACCGAACGGAATTAGTAACGATTTCCCACTTGAATCAACGTCACACCGACAGATATTCGCAAATGTGTTCTATTCGTTGCAGAATACGATCTCCGACGAACGGGGATTTTCCCGCGTGTCATCGCACGTTACACTGATGTCAGCCGCGTCACAGATAGCCACGCGAAACAAGAAGAAAGACAGTCGTCCCGTCTGCTGACCGGAAGAGGTCTACCACAATGGAAAAGACAGCGAAAACTCACGTGTTCTCTCGAAAGGTAAAGTGCAAGGAAGCGGCTAACGAAAACAGTGGTATACGTGGCACCGGATTGGCCGGTGGCATACCTGACGACACGCACAGTGTGCGCACATATCGGCAACCTGTGCACCCACTAACCACTAACCGCCGAACCACGGGAGGCCAAGGTGTGCGCGCGCCAGGATAATATATGTATCTACGTGCGTTAACCACGTGAGAGCGGCCAGCATCTTTCCACGGAGCCCCTCTGGTGGGGACTTAACCTATGGACTGCTCTTTGTCTCCGTCTTTTTCTTGCATGAACCTTGAATCCTCGGGAAATAGCTGAAACTTTAATATATCAGTGAGTTTCAATGCAATCGTTGCATCGATCTCACGATTTTTATTATTTAGTAGAATTATTTTTAATCGATCGCTGTTCAAAGCTTCGCCATAAGAAAGTGTATCAAAAAGGTGTATGTCTGTAATATTTTTCTGTTTTTTTTTTTTTTTTGAGCAATTACATTGTCTGGAGAAGAATAGTTCGTTAACGGAAATGAAGAACAACGGTGTTCCATAAATTACAGTCCTGTCTCGGTCTGTTCGATCCATAAACGGAGATCTGGTTTTTTTCGCAGCAAAACTCAATATGTGACGATGTCGTAGACATACTTGTTTCGGCGTAGTACATTTCCTCGCACAGTTAGCGTCGTTTTTACCTTCATCACTGCACTGTCATTTACTCGGCTTAGTAATTAGCGTCGGTGTCTTGTTTGCTAAGGTAGGCGCCTGCTTTTTTATTCGCCACCCCGTAGACGGCGAGTTCTCACTCAACATTCCCGGCAATCTCTGATCGACGAGTTTTTATGAAGGTCGTACGAACTACGTGAGCCTACCCACTTACCCAACTGCATCGCTAATGTACGTGTTTATGCTATTTGTGGCCGCATCAGATGCGCGAAAAATGCATCCACGTTATGCACACATTATATATGATATAAAAATTAATTGTACATCACGGGTAACAAAAACTCAGAAGTATTGACAATTTTATCAATTTTCTGTAATGTCATTTACACAGGCGTGTATTTATAATTTTTGTCCAGGATATTCAGAACGTGGAATGGAAGCGAAACACCGAAATTTACCTGCAAAGTAAAGATAGAAAAAAGAGAGAAGATATAAGCTCAAGGTTGCTATAACTGCGATCGTATCTCAATGATTGTGGGTGGTCCGTAAGTTCTTTTGGAGCCATAGCAAGTTTTGAATGAATTCGTAGCAGAGGAATTCTCAATATGCAGATACAATTTATTAGATGCAATTTATATAAAGAAGATTTCTCGTAAAATACAACGAGTTTGATAACAATTATACAAGATATTGATCAATTTGTCGAACAATTTGGTCGTATTTCTTTCAAAGCATCGAAACTGTTTCATTTTCTTGCATATAGTAGTAGCTTGCAACCAGTGTGAGATTTTATTTCGAATTGGTAGTCAGTATTCCGAATTCTCATTTGCAACTTGGAAGATGAAGATGGCGGCGGACTACGGTAATTTATTAACTAGTCCGGCGAGTCAAACCTGTTGGTTCCCTGCCGATGTGTTTTGCTTTTCGTGTCTGAACGCGAAGTACTGGTGTCGTTTGATATCTTTCTACAGAAAATTGTCTCTTAATTCCTTGTTTCAAAGGTCGCAGAATCTTCTAAAGAATTTTCTATTTCTTTTTATTTGCATTAAAACGTAAGTTATCATTAATCATTAGTTGTATAAAAATATCTTGCATCTTAAAAAGAATCAAACGTATTATATTATATTTATACGACGGTTTTAGTCTTCACTTCGATATAAAGGCTGACAGCATCAGGACTTTTCTACTGGCTGATCACCATAGCGTAATCATTACATCGTACAATAATTTTTATTTCTCCCATTTTAATATGTACAATTTTTACATTCTTCATCTATTCATTTTAGATTAATAATATTATATTCCAAAGATCATCGATCAAGGAGCCTGTAAGAAAAATGACATCGCAGAAGTAGTATCGATATTTATCCATATATTGTTGCATAGAAACATGGTTAAAAGGAAGACGGCCACATTGAAAGTTGAAAGTTGAAAGTTGAAAGAAGAAAATTGCGAAATATGTCGCGCTGAACATTATTGCCTTTGAGTAATTGATATTCACTCTGTGTGCCTTCGCGACGCATATCTCCTAATGTTGCAAAGACTAATTGTAAGACACGATATAATTTCTAGACATTTATTTGGATTCCACGGATTCTTCCGTTGTGTGCTCTTGGCTCTTAACGGTTCGATATTATGCCAGTACTGTGATTCGCAATGGCGAGCAGCCAGCGGATAGGAAATTCTCCAGCAATGACGTAAAAAGGTAGTGCCCAGGGGCATTTCTTTAACACGGCGCCACCCATATACGAAGGCCCCCCTTCAGTGATCGTACGAATCAAGTTTGTTTTATCCTTTAATCCTTAAATTTTTGTCAATTCAATTTGATTAGTCGTCACTCGACAAATGTCGATGTCGATTTACTTCTTTTAAAATATAGAATCTTTCAATATTTCGCGAACGATCTTTTAATATATCGTCGGGTTAGTATCTACGGATGTTAATTCAGTAAAATCCTCGACGTATGTCTGAATATCTGCTATGTATGCAGATGACCCTGACATTTATGCTGATGCATTTCACTTGTGTCATGTATATGCTGAACGTTAACTGTTGCTCACATCAACAGTGTGTTCTGTTCGCAGCATGGTCTCTAACTGAGTTTGCATCTCGTATAATATTGCTTGCTTAATTTTGCGATCCGCAAATGCAACGTTTTTATTCTCTTCGACACGTTATATCGTACGCGATAAAAATAATCACGATAGCAAGGAGGAAGCAATACGGTTTAATAGGCTGCAACGCCTCGATGCCTGTTTCATATTTGATAAGGACGCTAAAGGAATCGGACGATTGCCTTTGTCGTTGATGTATTCGTGTTTGCATATCTCTATCGGCGTATTGACATTGCCGTGACGAAAACGAGCAAGAAAACCTGTTTAACGTACAAATATTGAGCAGCTACTAGATTCCTCTTACGCCTCGTGTAACAGTTGTGACAGTAACGTGAAAACGCATGAATATTAATCGTGAAATTTACCGAACATCTAAAAGCTCGTTTCACGACAACTTATATATATATATACTTATATATATATATATATATATATATGTATATATATATATATTCATCTTGCTATAATTATTGTTATTTATTCTCGACTCGAAAGAAGGTATATGGATGTTTTAATTTTTATCGATTTTCTTTTCAACAGAAGATGGTGTGCCAGATTAAAGTTTGTTCCAGATGTGTGGAAATTTCTAGTGATTTCCTCCTTGGTCTCAAATGTAAAACAAATTTTACTGGTTGCGGTAAGATATATTTCAAAAGGACACCCGAGGCATAATCTTTGAAAGATAAGACCACACGACTAAAAATAAATCGCATGCACCGTATTGAACGGCTGCACGCACGGTGCAGATAGTACCAAAAATTTACGACAGCCTACGGTACCAAGATTTTATTAAGATTGGCGCCTTGAGGAATGCAAGTTTAACGGATCGTCGTCATCCAGTCTTCTTCTTTTTCTTCTTCTTCTTCTTCTTCGTCTTCACCGTCCTCTTTCTCCTCGACGAGATACTCTTCGATCCATTTGCTCGAACTTGCGTGTAGATACATGGTGATGCAAACCGTTTTACATCTCGAGCAAATCAACGGGCACAAAAGTCATCACTTTGACAAATGAAATACATTCTACTATGAAGCGGTCAGTCCTCTGACTGTAAGATTCTATTGGAAGTCGCATTTATTATTGTTATTTGCATTCATTAAAGTTATAATATTTATTTTAAAAAAAAGACATAAATACAACACGAATAGAAATATATTTTAGAGAAAAAGAAATTGCAAAATAATCTCTTAATCACTGAAATTAATAATTCTAAAAGACGCATTAATTAAAATTAAATTGGTAATCATTCAAACTAATAGAGCGCGTTACTTCTTGTAGAACTTCCTGGCCACAAGTTCTATTGTAGCGCGAGATATTCGAATATCGTAGATGAAGCGTGAAGATGTTCAAGCTTGAAGGTCATCATCAAGGACGTCTATTTTTTCGAATGTTTGACGGCTGAAAATAGTGAAAACGTTTCTCCAATTGCTTCAATTATCTTTCATTAACCGAGTGTAATTTTCTATTTAATTATTATTATAGAGTTTCGTTGTTATTTTTAATACAGTGCTCGATTTTCAGAGGATCAGGCGTCTCAATGGCAAAAGTGAATTTGAACATTTTCAATATTAATATTACAAAATCTTTCTATCGAGTAGATTTATCCAGGGATTTCTAATAAATTTGATGTTTTGCGAGCTCATAAACGTGGGCGTGAACTTTTCAATAAAGCCAGTCTCGTTCGGGATACTTGAACGCGTGTATCGGGATCAATGACACGTCCGCAGATTCCCTGAGGTATCCTCTACGGACTACGTAGAAGCATCCTGTAGAATTCCAACCACCTTCGACTTCACAGCAGGACCTACTGGTTTCTATTTATATACCATGCGAGACCTTGCAGCTTACAGCTTGCGCGCTTACGGACTCAGTTTCCAAACTGTGCAAATCCCTATCGCCGCTCTATTAACCTTATGATAAATAATTATTTACCTTACTATGTTAATCTGTTAGATCACATTGATCAGCTTGAATTTATATTAATTAATATTAATCGTTATCAATTGATATTAATTATTTTATATAGAAAGTAATTCATGTACATAGCAATCAATATCAATATATTCAATGTTCGTTTAATAGCGAGAAGAAAATTCCTCGAGGAAGGATCTTCTAAGTTTTCGATGTTTCTTATGCGATTAATTAGAATTTAAAGCAACGCAAAAAGGTTCTGTGTATTTAAGGAATTCTAATCGATATATAACAACTAAATTACGATAATGCATACGGTGCATTAATAATTTTTACATGTGTGATAATTTATGGTATTTTTGAGAATTATTAATTATTAATGAGAAAAATAAGAAAAAGTTAAATATTAAGCTTTTATTTCAATTATATTAATATCTATTATAGTTTGTCTTATTATAAAAGTGAAATAAAAATATATGCAGAGAAAATATGACTATATTTAATATATTTATAGTTTACAGTGGTAAATACATTTTTATTTGAAATTTAACAAATATAATGACGCCATCTATCGCAAGGATCGTTTACTATCGTGTGTGTACATACCGAAGTGTTTTGTTAAAACATTAACGATTAAAGCAAATATACTTTCTTTAAAAAAGATTTTTGGAAAAAGCTACAAAATCGAAACTACAAAAATATGGCTGTCAGAATATCGGAAATTTTTAATTCTTTCCAGGATTATTTAAACAATGAAGAGGAATTGCGCGAGGTATATATTAATAGTATGTCATCTAATCTTCAAATTATGTTACTAAGATAATGTAAATGCTAAATAATTGCGATATTACTTTTAAAAAATATTTCTTATTTCTACAAATTATTTTGCAACATAATTAATTATTTTTGTTAAATAAATATTTATTCTCATGTTTATTCTGTTTTAGGTTAAGATACACTGTAATCTTATTCGTTATAAATTTTTAAAGTAGTGCATTTTAATATTAATTAAAGACATGCTATATAAAGAAAATGTACTAAAATTTTTTTTTATGTCAAAGGAAATCCGTGCTATTGTAAGAAATCTTGAAAAGAGTGCGAGAGACATTTTGATGATATTACAAAACATACATAATGAAAATAACATGGAAGAAAACATAAGTATGTGTATTCAATAGATTGTAAAAGTACCAAAGTAGTTATCTTTTTTTTTCATTTGCAGTTGTCTCTCAGTATTGTGCAACATCGAGAGAATTATTTATACATGTACGTAAAAATTATACAAAACTGGCAGAAGTGGTACCGCAAGATCAATATTATAGATTTCACGAACAGTGGCGTTTTGTCACACAAAAATTATGTTTTTTAGCTTCTTTAATAATATATTTAGAAATTAAAGTTTTGGTTACTAAAGAAACTGTTGCAGAAATATTAGGAGGTATGTAATTGTATGAAAAGAAATTTTTTTTATTTATTTATATCTAATGTATTTTGGTATTGCATGTATAGTTAAAAATAATAGAGAAGACGGTTTTCATTTGGATTTAGAAGACTACTTAATGGGTTTATTACAATTGTCTGCAGAACTGGTAAGCATATCGTATAACATATTTGCTACAATTACTTATTTAAATATTACATTTCAGAGTCGTTTTGCTATAAATAGCGTCACCAATGGTGATTATAATCGACCTATAGAAATAGCACGATTTGTAAATGATTTAAACGCAGGCTTTAGACTTTTAAATTTGAAAAATGATTCTCTAAGGAAACGTTTTGATGGCTTAAAATATGCTGTTAAAAAAGTGGAAGAAGTGGTTTATGATCTCAGTATACGAGGTTTAAAACCATCTCCAGATTCAGTTATTGAAAAAGGAGAATAATTACTTTTAAAAAATATTTTATATAAGTAATATATATCATCACGCATAATAAATATATCATTGAAGCAATTGTTTTCATATTTATAAATTATAACAATTGTAAAATTATTACATTTTGATTTTATGAAAATTTGATACAAACATTTTATATATAATTGAATTATTTAAATATTTAACTTTTTGCGCAATTAAATATCGAACAATGCATACGTCGGCCAATCCGTCCGATTATTACAAGCTAGACGTTTGAGAAATTAATAGCCTTCTTCTAAATTTGCTATATTTAGCAATTTTTCACCCTTAATGTATCTTTGATAATTTTGAACGAAATAGTTTGCAATATCTCGTGCACGGCTTACACCTGAAATATGTGGTGTAATCGTAACCTAAATAACAAATTTCTATTATTAATTAGACAAAATTGGATTTGATTTTAATTAATATTAATGCTCGTGTATTGCATTAAATTACCTGTGGTAATGACCACAATTTACTTTTTTTAGACAATGGTTCTTCTGCAAACACATCTAAAATTGCTCCCAAGATCCATTGTTGCTCAAGTGCATTTAATAAATCTGTCTCTTTAATGATAGTACCTCGACCTATATTGATAAAAATACTGCCGCGATTTTTACAATTTTCTAACATATTTCCATTTAATAAACCTAAAGTATTAGGTGTAGATGGTAAGACATTAATAATATAATCACAGTTTATTAGCACTTCAGGCAAATGTTCAATTGTTCTATGTTCGTCAATATAATTTAAGCTCTCCTTAAGTGGTATTCTTGTCATTCCCCATACGGTGGCACCAAACATTTTTATTTTTTCTGCAACTTTAAAAATGATAAATATATTTTTATAAAATCAAACTATCCACTAGTGATGGTAGTAATAACATATAAAGAATTCACAATATAACTACTTGTTTTTCCAATATTTCCTAACCCTAGAATACCCACAGATAAGTCAGAAATAAGTTTATAATCAGAAATGTTTCCATCCGTTATCCATTCTTTATTTTCTTGATTTTGATATTGCTGTCTTTGATTACGTTCAAAATTAAAAATGTGTGCTATTACATATTCAGACATAGCTAAAGCAAGACTCTTGTCTGAAAAACGTGTAACTGTATAATTAATTTTTTTGTCTCTCAGATTTGAAATTAGCGATTCAATACCGGCCCATGTTGTTTGTACCCATTTTACAGATGGCAATTTATCTGTATATGGCAAAAACAAATCACAGTCAGTTAGCACTATATCTGCATTTTGTAATTTTGATAATGTATCACATTTATCTGAAAAAAAAAGAAAAGAAAAATGACTTTCTCAAGGAAAAATGATATTTATATCGTACAATGAAATTAGTTTATATAAGAATGATGAACAAAAAAATATAGTTTCCAAGTTTATTGAAGAATATATTGAAAATTTAAATTGGGTGGGTTTTCCGCCAATATCTAAAACCCAAATGCGCAAATACAGTGATCAGCAAATCGTAGAAACAGTGCGTTTTAACACGTGCTTGCTGCGAAAGATCTTTCGAGCTGAGGAAATTCGATCTCTATGAATATGAGGAAAAGTGTATGTCAAAAGTAGTACCTGGCAAAACGTCAAATATCGTTGAATTTGGAAGTTTCATTCGAAGATGGTAAGATAACCTCGGAATCACGGAAAGAATTGCAATACTCTGCGCCATGTCGCAGGAAAACGATTACGCGGGAATATGATTTAACTTCAATTAAAATTTCTTTTAATTAAATAGAATGTTCAACGATTAACTTCCGTTATAACTGACTTCAAATAACTACAATTAATACTATACCATTAGATTTGTTGCTTCAATGTGTTGTATTTGTTAATGCATCTAACCTAAGTTTTTGTTCGAGGAAAAGAATGTTTGTAGGTATTAACGCTTTCTTCGTTTTATTTTTTTTTTCCATGATTTAATAGTATCATTGTTTCATTTTATCAAGTTTTTCTAGTTTATTCTTTATTTTAATATCTAAATATATTGTTTCAAGAAGTTTTGATAGTTGGAATGTTCTTTTGTTTTATCAAAGATTGAAATGCATTCAAAAGATATTTAATTAAACTAAAGCATTTAATTTTAATATCAAAATTGTAAGAAAAAAGAACAACGTCATAAGTTAATAAAAAGGCAATTCTAAACTAATCTTCGATTCTTGTACTCTGTGAGAAATTTAAAATACCTCAAATGTGTAACGCGTGCGCAAATTAAAGACATTTAAAGTACGAAACACAAGTGTACGTGAAAATTATAATAATAATAGAGACCCGTAATTCTATTATCGTTACTTGTTCTTCCAACTACATTATCGAGTATAATACGTTAATCTCGCAATTACAAAATTTCTTACAAAACTTAACGGGATGAAAAAAATCTTAACCTAAGGATTGTTAAAAAGTACATATTTTAACCTGTAAACCTGTAATACACTTATTGTGTATTCATCTCCAATTTTTAGCGAGAAGGTAAAAAGATCTATTTATTTTTATAGAACGTACAGTGTTAGGTTAAGAAAGCCTTAAAAAATTTCTACACCATCGGATAGTTCTATCATGTTGCTGTACGTTTGAAAAAATTATCAAAGTGTTTGTACAATACGTTCAATTCCAACGTTTAGACTGAAATCTGTGTAAAAGATTCGATTAATTTTCCGACGAACAATGGGTAGTGTGAACGAGGCTTGTAACGAAGAAATACGCGAAGCGTCCAATAAACGCTCGCGAGTTGACCGGTGGCGGTAGCAAGCCGATTCCCGCGCGGCGCACGTCGCATCGCGGAACTGCTCGAGCTGAACGTGTTAAATGGCTGTGCGTCGGCCATGATGGCTTTGAGCAGGGACCGTGTCACGCAAACATGTTTTCGAAGTGATATATCTCGTTTGGTGACTGAGTGACCGTGTTCCAGCGCGATGGCCGGAGAACGATGAGGCCCTGAGCGCTCTCTGTGCCGGGTATTACGGCCGCAGGGCCCCCAACCAGGCCCAGTCAGGTTCACGTTCCTTAAGTCCGAGGCCCGAGCCGACCCGACTGGCCTCACGGTTCGACACCAGCCAACTCGGTTGTCAACACGCGAGCCAGCCGCCTCAGGATGAGCAAGCTGTCGTTCAGGGCCCGTGCCCTGGACGCTTCCAAGCCCATGCCGATTTATATGGCTGAGGAACTGCCAGATCTGCCAGATTACTCGGCCATTAATCGTGCTGTGCCCCAAATGCCCAGCGGCATGGAAAAGGAGGAGGAATGTGTAAGTCGGACGTTCAGCCTTCTTCCAGCATGTTTTCCCTGTCCGCCATCTTACTTTCAGCCACGTCTTCGTAAACAACCGGCAGATGGCATCTCTTTTACCATTATTATGCCCAGAAATTCCTTATTTTTTATTGTTAAACATAATTGACTACGATATTTTATACGTTATTATTGTTCTTTCTATTTTCTTACACCTTGTTACATCGTTATTGATAGCTGTCAATCTTGTATATCAAAGTAATCATGGGATTGAAATGGATGTTTTAACGTTGCTGTTTCAACGTATAAGAAATTTTCATGTTACAATTTTTCCAATTGTTCTGTCTTTTTTCTAGTATGTTACTTTACAATGTAATTTTTAATAATTGTTTTTTTTGTTCTTCTTTCTATTCTAAAAATGTATAAACAATAAACAATCAATAGCATAGCATAGTTGTCATCATTATAATGGTGGCATTTCATTGAAACAATGCTAATAACATATATTTATTAATATATGTAGTACTATTTTCATATTATTTAACAACCTACGTCTTTATGTACTTTAAAGATGTCATTGGCATAATTTTCTATTTTGTTCCAATTTTATCAATAAAAATATCAATATTTTATATATTTGATATTTGACTTGATCTTAGTTAAAACATGTTTAAATGTTATATTACAAATATACTATCAATAGTGTAATATGTTAATTCTCTTATTGTTTCTTATAGTAGCGTATGAAAAAGTAAAAATTTAAGTAATTTCATATTCTACAAAGTCTCATATTTATTGTAATAAATATTTATCTAGGAACATCACTTGCAAAGAGCAATATGCACGGGTCTAATCATTCCTACCCCTGAAGTAACTGATTTAACAGATGTAGAAGCCTATGACAAGATATATCCAGCTGACTATAAGCTACCTCGTCAACTTATACACATGCAACGTAAGAGAACATGGCAATCTTTAATAATCAATGTTATTCTTTGTATAATAGATTTAATAATTTTATTCCTTTTTTCTAAAGCCTTTGCAATGGAACAAGATATTCCAGACTATGATATGGATTCAGAAGATGAAAAATGGGTTGCAGTACAAAGTCGTAAAATGGACCTGACTCCTCTCCAATTTGAAGAAATGATGGATCGCTTGGAGAAAAGTTCAGGACAAACTGTAGTTACTCTCAATGAAGCTAAAGCACTTCTAAAAGAGGATGATGATTTAATTATTGCTGTGTTTGATTACTGGTTGAATAAACGTCTTAAAACAGTAAGTTTTTATACGTTATAGTTTTTTTTTATACGTTAGTTATATATTATAATTACAATGATACATATAGTACAATTGTTGATAAAATTTTATTAACATTACTATATATTTCTTCTGTCTCAGCAACATCCTCTTCTACTAACGGTAAAAACAGAACATCGGTTTGGTTCAGCTGCCAATAATCCTTATTTAGCGTTTAGACGTAGGACGGAAAAAATGCAAACACGTAAAAATCGTAAAAATGACGAAACTAGTTACGAAAAAATGTTGAAGCTACGTAGGGATCTTAGTAGAGCAGTTACCCTTCTTGAAATGGTTAAAAGAAGAGAAAAAACCAAGCGAGAACATTTACATCTTACGATTGAAGTATATGAAAAAAGGTGTGAACATGATCTTCCAAACTTTTTATATTTTCATCTCTATGAAATTAGATTTCGAACTTCATATAGTGTGTAACTGGTAATACAACAGTGTAGGAGATGATTTTACGTGAAAAAATAAATCAAATAGAAAAAATACATTTTTTCATTTGAAGCTTCGTTTTGGAGAAAATTTATCAGGTATACTCTTGAATTTAGCTACATCTAAAAATTAATAAAAAATGTAGAATAAAATTTAAGACCTCGTTTTTAAGAAAATAAGATTTGAACGTGTTAAGAATTGGCTTAATATAAATTTTCAAATTTAACTTTCTCAAAAACGAAGCGTTTTATGGAAAAATTGTATTCTACGCTTTTGACTTATTTTCGCATAATCTCTTTCCGATTATTCACTCTTGTCTAGTTCAAAATTTAGCCAAATTTAAGTATATATTTGAAAGATTTTCAAGTTCGATTTTCTCGAGAACGAAGCGTTAAATAAAAAAATTTTATTCTGTCTTTTCGACTTATCTTTTTATGTAGAATCATCTGTAAACAATTGTGCTAATTGTGCTAAAACTAATTACGGGACAGCCTGTATAATTAAAAAACTGCACAGGTATCAGGCACAAGACTTTAATGGACAAATATTGGCAGAAGTATCAGCGTTAAAAACACCGAGACCTGCTTTCGCGCCACTATTTACAAATCAGTTTGGTGTTCATCAAAACTGGGCAAATAAAGTTTGTAGTAAAGTAAGTATTTTTTTAAATTTTTCATACTGCTCTAATAGTGAGATACAAATTTTAGCGATGATATGTTATTGTTTCTTTCAGGACGATGTGGTACCCAGAAAAGAAAAAAGACAGTACAAGAAACGAAAACATAAAACTGATAGCAGGGGAGGGAGTTTGGAAGATAATGGTGTACGGGGTGGAACAGGTAGCGGAGGTTGTCGAGGAAATCGGCCTGGTGTGCTTGGAGGCGGGCTGGACCCGCTACTAAGTTCAGACGAAGATAGCTCACTTCCATCTCATTCACATCCCCATTCACAACCCTCTGTTCCATCGGATCGCGATGACGAAGACACCGCTGATGAGGGTCAATTCACTTTCCGACGAAATAGAAATAGCACTTATCTACCAGTAAGTGCTATTCAGTTCTCACATGTTTTTATTTTCTATGTACGATTTCTGATATAAACAGGTGTAAACCGAATATCATGTGGATTTGAAACAGGACTGTTTGTTTAATTTTATACCAGCTGTTGTTTAATGTGGGTTAATCATGGGTGTCAATGAAAATTATCACGAATCATTTTGTGGAAATAGTGTTAGTGTTAAAGTGTTAGTGTTAGTGTTAGTGTTAAAGTTCTTTTTTTCAGGATTGTAGATATAGAGCTTTTCTCTTTGCAGCCTGTATCAGGTGGATTTGGAAATTGGCCTTGGTGTGATAAAAGCGAAGGGGGCTTGGCTGATAAGAAGTATAGGTTTGCACTGACTAGCATCAGCAAACCAGTACCAAGATGTATTGGTTTTGCACGACGACGAATTGGTCGAGGTGGCAGGTATGATATAACATTTACAAAAAAACTACATAAAATAACGATGTCTCCTATATTATTTAATGTTATGTCCAATCTCAGAGTAATATTGGACCGCTGTTCGACCGATATGGATGATATGTGGTCTTCTCTAGACTTCACGATACATCAACCAAAACGGGAACCAGTGGAAACTGATACAACTGCCGCGTCAACAACTTCTATCAAAAAGGAATGGTACGTTGATTAACAATTTTACAGTAAGTTCAATTTTACAGTAAACAAATTGATTTATTGATTTATTTGTAACACAGGTTACACTTTCGACCAAAGACTCCACCTCTGTCAGTGCATAGTCCAAGTGAGGAAAGTAGTGATACGGACTCAGATATAGAGCCAACATTGATTCCATCGAAACCGCTTCCATATCCGTTCCCACCTGAAGCAACATCTATCTGTGTGGAAGTAGAGCCTGAACGAGTGGGAGATGAACCACCTTTTACATCAGAATTCAATATCGCTGATTATTTCTCGGTGGATACTCTGTCGGACTTTGATCTTGCCGTGGCAAGTATCACTGGTAGTGCGTGTGTTAGTGGACTATCGGATAATAACTCTGATGATACACGGACAAACGAACTGGGCAGTTCACGTTTCATTGTGAAACCGCTACCTAGCAGTCTTTTTGCACAGCCTGTAACACAACAGAGTCGGCCTCAGTGCAGTGGTAGTGGTTTTAGTGTTGTAAATACTTCTACAAGCTCTACAGTCCCGTCGTCTTTCTCGTGTTTAACCAACCAACCCACAACGTCGAGTGTAGTATCTACGCAATGCGCAAGTGCTGTTATTGAAACACAGTCTAAACAGCAACAACACAGACAATTACCAAACAACAGCAGTCCTGTTTCCATCCTGTCTAAGTCCTTGACTAGTCCAACGAATAATAGGAATGGCGGCAGCTGTGGCAGTGGTAGTGCTGGAGTCAGAGTGTTTAGTGCAAGTACCACAACTAGTGGAACAATTACAAACTTTGGCAATGGACATCAAAATGGCCCGTTGCCTCATATAAATAACTCTAATAATCTTTCAAATAGCACTCACGTCGTGAATAATCAGTCAACGATAGTTCTGCCACAAAAACATCCGCCGTCCAATCTGCTACCTGGCTTGATCGCACAGAGCAAATTGGCGAGTCTCGCAAGGCAGCAACAACAGACGCAAAGTCAGGCGCAACAAATCCCAACGTCCGGGGAAATTACGCTTAATAGTAATAGGTGAGTTTCACTATATTCTTAATTTATTGTCTAGGAATTTAGTTTCATTGACTATTTTCTTCGAGAGTATTTATTATCAATGATTCCGTAATTGATTATAGTGAAAATTTGGATATGAAGGTGGATGGAGTGGAAAATGCGACTTGCGATGGTAAACCGCAGCAGCAACAGCTTGTACGGGCAAATAAAACAAATTCATTAGCGATGGAAGTGACATGATGCCTGCTATCGGCACCCCTGTTACCACCAATACGTCACTGGGGGCTTCGCTAATTTTACCTTGCCTATGTCTGTCTACCTTTTGGAGACTGAACATATACTACGTGCTCGTTAATACGAAAAACGGTACGGCTAGATTCGATTGCAGAAATACTCTGATCAGTTGCCTTTTACGGCGATGACGGAACAGTGTCGATTCCATTGCAAGTACCAAATTGTTTCGAAAATATTTAGACTATAATTCAGTTTTCTAAGTCGTTTGTTTCCTTGCTAATTGAACAATCACGATTATTCGCAGTCACAGTGTTTCATTAAATCTTTATAAAGAGTAGTTCATTTATTTTTGGTATATTAAATCTAGTATTAGTTTCAGACTGTTGTTATGTTTCTTCAATTCTTGAGAATATAAACATTTCAGAGAGATGTTTATAGATATAATATCAAAATAATGTAATATACATATTTTCTGTTTTTTTTAAATAAGAAATAGTTTTGTTCAACGCAAGGGAACTTTTATATTTGACAAAATTATAGTTTCATTTTTATTGAAAACTTGGCAGAACTCCTTTCTCATTTTTTTACTCATATGTAAAAAATGATACTGTTGAAACATGAAATTATTAAAATCATACAACGAGCCTTCTCAAACACAGCATTAATTATTTTTATTATAGAAATATAATGATTTACGTTTGAGTAAATTTCTTTTTTTAGAAAATTTAGGAATGTGTTCGGTTTTCATATTTCTAAAATAATTTCTAAAATCTAAAGAAGATAATAATCATGACTAATATATCACAATATTGTAAAAGTTTAATTTTAAATTATATTATTTTGCAACATGAAATCTGAATTTTTGGCAAATAGTATTTCTGTCTATACATTGTGGCTGTAAATTTTATTTAAATGATATATACTAAAAATAGAATAGACTTCTTATGAAAAATGTACAGTAAACTTTTTATAAATGTTCTTAATACATATTGTCTATTTTCAACTCTCAATGAACTCAAATTAGTTTAACTTATTGTGGATTTTTATGTTTGTTTCAATACTGTATATAAATTCAGTTAATATGTAATAAAGTATTCAAGTTAAAGTATTCAACTTTCTTTATAAAATATATAGTAGTACATTAAAAGCTTTCAGGCTGTGAAATAATAAAACTATTAACAGTAATAATCTTTAAATTACCATATAATAGAGAAAACAAGATTCTGATTGTTTTATGGCTGAGAAGTATTTCTATTTTAATAACACATTTTGAATTAGCTATAATTCAGTGTAATTATAATATATAAATATAAATCTTAATGTTGCGTTTGAGAAGCTTGTACCACAAAAATTTATATTACAAACTGACTAGTTCATGACATTATGGTTAGGGTTCATAATATTTACGAGAAACGTGTAAGAATTTTCGTCTTTCAATTTAATAATTGCAAGCTGTGAAAGTAAGAATAACAATTAATGAATTTATTTGCCATACAAAATATGAAAGAATCTATCTTTTCTCCATAATGATGTATTAAATTTATGAATTAGCTTCAAGGTAAATTGATTATTCATTTTTTATGCAAATAATTGGCATATGCCTAAAATAGCGTGTTATTAATTTTTTAAATATTTTATAGCAAGATTTAAGTAACAGTATTTGGGAAAAATGGGTATATCTTACATGTGTATATTCATACCAGTAGAATTCTTTACAAAAAAAATAAATAAACATATTACATAAATATTATAATAATAGCTAAGTCTATGTTTAAGCTTCAAATAAATGAGTATCAACTTCCTGCTTAAATCAAACATATAACGTCGTATCAATGAGTCATAAAAAGATTTAGTTGTTTATGTATCTATATTTTATTGTAAACAAATAGTTTTTGGACTCTACTGGTATAACTATGTGAAAATTGAGATCGAAGTATTTTGACACTCTGCTCGTATATAATCCATATACTTTGTTACGTAATTTTGCAGATGAAAAGAAGAGTTTAATTACCACTAGATAAAACTTACATGAAATAGTTATTGAATCTGTGCACATTTTTATGTGCATTATTCTCTTCCTCTTAGTCTTTCTGCATTGTCTCCCATTCCATGTAACTATGTATTGAGATATTACATTAAAATATAAGCATTCAACAAAAAATAAGTTAGCAAGAAAATTGACAATATCAAGATTCTAAGACGTTTTTATTTAAAAATTGATAATATGAAATAAGTATTTGTTTTATCTGAAAAAAAAAAGATCTTTAGTATAAATACACATTTCATATTTCTGTGTGGCTAATAGGAAGGATACCTGTAAAACTGATATACATTAAATATATGAGTTTTAAATTGACGAAGTTCAAGAGTATCTGTCACATAATTTTTATTATTATTTAAAGAAGGACATCCACATACGCAACATTTGTGTTTATCGATTAAATTTGTAGGCACTGATCAAGATAAATATCCTAGCCACTTGGACTGAAGATTTATAATTTAGGTGTATTACAAATGGCCATGGCAAAGTGTTTCAAATAGTCATTTATTTTCCAGACTTGAAACATAGAAATTTTTTCCAAGTATGCAATAAAAAAGTTCTTTCGCGAGCCGTAATACGAGATCAAGAGAGAAATAAAATATAATGGTGCAAATATTGCAAATTCTAGAGACTTCATGAAATCATAATAAGAAACAAACAAAAAAGATATATTGTACATATAAAAATAATTACGCTTATTGTATCTCTTACTTTTAGGTAATTAACTAAAAAATAACTGTAATTAATGTTGTTGTGGTAGGCGCACAGCGATGTGTACGAAAATTTATGAATTCGGGACGATTTTAGAGGAGGAGTAATAAAGAATTTTATCCTGGATAGGACTTATTATTTTGTTAAGAATTTCACTCGCCTGTATATTACATAACATTTTGTGAAATCTAATTTCTGCCACATTTGTATATACTTTAGGTATCTGATTATTTTTCTCGTTTTCCTCAAACTCATCATTGAACGTGAAGTGCTTTTACATTTCTCTTAATTACATATACGTTCGCAAACATTCAATTAAATTTTATTCTATATTTCTTTTACATTATTTCGTTTCTTTTGTCACATTTATGTCTTATATTGTTTTGCAAAATTCAGGCACAAAATGAAGAAAATATCTTCCGTCATATGATTTTGAGAAAGACGAGAGTTTATGCGGAAAAATATTTCCAAGAATGTACTTGTATAAATCATTTGTTTATTTTAGTTGGAACGCTTTAAACGAAATATAGTGGTACATGGATTTTTATATAAAATTTATTAATGTTAAAAATATTGACCCAATAGCCATTTTACAAATGAAACGTCGAAAATCTTCAAGGTTTGATCGCTCCAACCAAAGACTGAGTTCGCTTTACATTTTCTGATTTGGCAAATACGAAGTTCCACGAGACCGATATCTCATTGTTTTTTAAATTCATCATAAATATAGTACTAAGAGAGACATATGGTACTTTAGATATCACTTGGTAATATCTATCAAACATTTTATTATTCAAAGAAATTTTTGTCGAATTAATTTATCTGTCTTTAATAAATCGATGAGATTTAAAAGAAACAATTCGGTCAAAATCAACAGTGAAACTTCGTGTTTACCTAATTTGTTGCATTCGCGGAAATACAATACTGTACCATGTAAGTAGGACTAAGCCGAATCAATGCAACTATTTAGAGCGATCGAACAAGACCGATAATCGTTTCGTGTGACAAAAAAAGAAAGAAAGAAAAAAAAAAAGAAAAACAAATCATTAAGAGAAGGAATGAGCTTACAAATATAATGTTCAACGTGAAGCTCTTAAAAAAGTTCTGAATGTTAAAAAAAACTTTTACGATAATATCGACAGGTGTCGAAATGCGGTGTATCTATTATACGTGTATTTTATTCTGTGAATACAGTAGGACTTCTATGTCGCTGTGCGACAGGAAGATTTAATTGGAAAAAACGCTCCAACCAAAGCTCCAGTTTGAACGAAAGTTTGACGAGAGTATAGAGAATTTTTCTCGAGATTGTATAGTCGGAGAACGTGTAAGAGTAAGATCAAATTCTATATACGTATGTAGAATGTTTGATCTAAACAACCCGTTAATTTGTTCTTCGACACATACATCAGCTACTCTCTCGTCCCCTGATAACACCTTTCACTGAGTGCATGTATCAAATTTAATTTGATCCAAATAAAATATCATCAGATATGAATTAAGGCGTGAATTATATTTATTGCTTATAAACCGTCGAGGTCTAACAAATAAAAATTACATTCCTAAATTTATTTAGCCTCTCTCTCTCTCTCTCTCTTTCTCTCTTTATCTATCTATCTGTCTCTCTTTTTTTCTGTAATTCTGATGTGCTTACAATTTTGTAGTATTTGCTTTTTGTGTATGCTAGCTTAATAAACTTAAAATTCTTTTACCGACGGAAAGCGAAAAATATTTTGAATGGAATTACAAAAACTGTTCATACACTTATTTGTCTTCTTATTTCTTCGGAAAAGTAGAGATGTTATCAGGTAGATGAGTTATTTTCTATCACATATAAACATTTAAATTCAGAATCGCATGTAAAAATTTAAATTCAAAATTTAAATTCAATTATTGTTTAGCATTAATGTCTATAATAAATGTGATTAACATTTGAATCTATTAGATAATATAACTAATTGAATATGTATATATATGTGTATATATACATTAATGTAATGTATATATGTGTGTGTGTGTGTATATATATATATATATATATATATATATACACATATACATTGCAATTTGACTATCAGGTGTATTCTAGTTATATAATTTCAACAAAGTGGCAAAATTATTGACAAATTAATTACTATTCAAACTATTCAAATTAAAAAAAGAAAATGAAAAAAGAAAGAAATAGTTTGTCAGGCTAAAATATATATACGTATGCGTCATATACGTCTTCTATATTATTCATTTTAATAGATTGAAATCTATATTTTATTTCATTTAACTGTTGTATTTATATTACAATGAATATCTTACGCATTATACGACAAAAAAGTATTTGTTATGCTAACTTAAACTATGTAATAAATGATTTATTTTCCAAATTGTAGCAAGTAAAAAAGAGCAATATACAGTTGCATTTCATTCATAATATTAACAAAAGAAACGTTCGTAACGAACATAGATTTGGCAAAATTTAAAGAGGCAAATATTTCAAAATAAATTCTGATTATATTGTGTGAAAATTAAATTTCTTTATTCGATTTCTTCGCTGAGAATAGTTGTAAAATAAAATTCATTTACAACAATGTTTGTGTATGATCCTTGCTCGAAGAACTTGAAAGAAATAGTCAGATAGGTTACATTTCCTTTTAAAAATATATGTTGCATAGGTTTATTTTTTTTTTTGTCAATATCATATTTATATTATTTACGATTATTCCGTATAGAATTTTCAAAATAGAGTTCTTTTTAGAACTTATTATGTTTCAAAAATTTTTTTATTTACATTTTAGAATTTGTTCTTGCAAATTTTCAAATTCGTTTCATCACTGAAGGTTATATGCCAGGATTCAGGACAATCTAATAAAAATGCTAGTAAATACGAGCATTGTTTTCTTTATTTATATAGTTATTATTACATCGATTTTCGTAAAATATACAAAAATTACAAATTAAATCTGTTTCTTAAAGGCGTTTTGGCCTGTAGAATTTTGTATTTAAATATTTGTAACTCTGATTAAGTGAACTTATTGCTGTACTTGGTCCTTCATTAATACTAAATTATACAATTATATTTAATGTAAGCATATTAAATTTAAAAAAAACCAAGTAGGAAATTCCTTTTTATGCTGAAATTATATATGCATGCTTATAAACAATATGGATAAATATGACGGAAAACATTATTTTATTAATATATTTTATTAATATAATGTCTTGGTCATGTTATTAAGTTTTTTTTAGTAATGTATGTATATGTACACGTTTTATATAAATTTTTATATGTGATACATATGATATTTATATTCATATTAATAAATAATTTAATTTTCTAGCGCAATGCTGTTCATGAATGGAACTTTACTTGATTCGAGGTTTTTTTATGTATGTATAATATATAAAAGTAGAATTCAGAAAGAAGACAGCATTATTTCTTCTTCGTCTTAAAGGAGAAAATAATGCGTGAAAATAAGAAGACTGCTATTACTCAGAACTCGGAACATGTGTTTTCTATAACTTATGATTATGTCTATCTTTGTAATTGGATGTTCGAAAGAAATCTTATGGAACAAAGGTAAGAGAAGTACTATTCACTGCCACATGTTGCTACATAAATTCATTTCCAAGTAATATGTATGTTAATCTTTATAATTATATTAGATTTATAAAAAATAACCAATTGGACCTGCATTTCATCTAGGGACTTACTTAACTTTGAGGATGGTATGAAAGAGTTGTGAGATACGAATGTGAATCATATAAGAGTGATAAGATAATACTAGTTTTATTCTTTTTCTACATTTCTTTATCAATAACTAAAGAAATTAATACATATACATTTAAAACAGAAATATTTATTAATAAAGTTGTAAAGTTACTATTGAAGCTAAGTTTTTTGATATTATACTGTTTTTTATGTAGGTGAGAAATCTTGAATAGTTAACTTGAACAATAATATTTTAAAGAATGTAATTGTGAGAAAAGTATAAAATAATGTCGCAGCAAACACGTATTGATCAATTTTATAAATCACAACACAAAGGAAATTCTTATGTGACAAATGTTAAAAAACTTTCTAGATCAAGAAGTGAGCCTTATTCAAAGATGGTTAGTTATTTTCTCTCTTTTTCTTCATCGTTTAATTTTAATATCTTGTAAATTTTTTAAATATATTTATGTAATGTGTATTGCATTAGTTTTTTTACTTTTGTAGAGAAAAAAAAAGAAAAATGAAAAACAAAATGTTTCATTGTCGAAAATTAAAAAATGTGAATCAGATTGTATAATTGTATATGACAATCTGAATGATAATTTAAATAATACAGAAATGTTTAAAAGTAATGTTCAAGCATTGAGTCAGAATGAATCAAATGATTATTCAAAACAAATGTTGATGCATGATAATGACAAAAACAAATTGTCAATGAATGAAGGAATAAGAGAAATATCAATTGAAAATGAAGACTCATTGATGATATTAAAAAATTCTCCAAATTTTAATCCACAAGTATCACCAAATAATATTAACATACGATCACAGAAAATGTCAAAAAGTAAATCAGAAAACAATAATCATAGAATATCACCACCTATCATTGAAGATGATTCTTACTTAAAAAGAAGTCTAAATAAGAAACTGAGAACTCCAAATAAAAATAAATCTCCATTGAGAAATTCTAATAGTTCTTTCTCAACACCTGAAAAATCAGATTATGCTTCCAGAATATCATCTGTTACTCCCAGTAAATCTCCAAAAACTATTGTAAGGAAAAAACTTTTTGGTGAAAATATAGATGCTGATATCATGGCTCAAGCCATTGAACATATGAATTTAGCAACGCAAGATAACTTTGATTTGGAGAAAGTATATTCCAGAAGTACATTTAAGTATCAGTACAGTAATAATACAAATAGTAAACATACAACAAAGTATAAATTAAGTGATATTGATATATGTAATGATTTAGATGCAAAAGTCTTATTTACTACTATATTCACTGTACTGTATAATCCTGTTAATTGTACTTATTTTACAGAATCTGAATTTGATTTCGTATTTTCTATAATCACTCTTCCTAGAGAAGCTCAAATGTTATTGGCAAGAATGATAAAAAGAAAAAAAGAGTGGTTTAGGAAAAGCGAAATAAATTATCCACAAATAGCTGCAGAATTAAAAGATATTTTTGAAGTTCTTGCTTCACGATCTATTTGTTCTTTTGATATTAAAGAAGAGAACTTAGATACAATACTTAAATTATTACATGTAAATGAAATTCAGCAACTTTGTAAAAAGACACACATTGATTCTAAAGGAAACAAAAATAGTAATATACAAAAGTTATTAGAACTGTCAAATAAGAAACCTTTGTTTCCTGGAATGAAATCACCAAAAATTATTTTATATGATTTAATTTTGGATACATTAGATTTTTGTGTACGCATAACTAATGAAACATGGAATATTATTCATAAAATAATAACATTATTAATGCCAAATCAAGATCCCACAAATAGCCTAGCAGATACATTTCACATATTATGTAATGTTTATTTAGGAAATAGAATATATCCAAAAAATTTGGAAGAAAATTATTTTCCAATATTTTCTTCTACAGTACATTTAACAAGGTAAATCTATTTTTTAAAATTGGCAACAGATTTAAAAAATAAAAATAAATTTTTATAATTTTTATTGCATTTGTATTTATAGTTATGTGACAGTTAAATCTTTATTATTTATGATGTTACAAAATAAAGAGAAAAAAAATTGGGAAGAAGTACGAAAATATGGAAATTTAGCTATGGATGAGTTGCCAAATTTATTGAATGATGAGTCATCCAGGTAATTTAAATTCTTTCATTATAATAAAAATAGTGTTCAATAATTTCAATTTCAACTTTTGCAGATTAAAAAATTCTGTGCTTCCTGAGCATGTTAGACGTTTTATGCCAGGATATATATGGTTGAAAATACTTTCTGCATCTATATGTGCATTTAAAAAAGATGGAAATGAAAATAACGATAAAAAACGAGTGGTAGAAATGTTATCATTTTTATTGGAGCAAAATTGTCACATGCATGCACGCAAAGGAGAATGGTTTGCTGAATTAGCTCAGATTGAAATGTATCATTATAAAGACCTAGAAGCATCTGCATCCACTATAATAAAAGCTTTAAAAACGGAAAACTTAACACAAGTGGATAAAGTAAATCTCATAGAAAGAGCAAGAAAAATTTTAAAAAAGAAAAATGGAATCGAGATAATCACGAAACATTCTCTTAGTGAAATATTAGATAGTCATGTTCATTGTATGCCAAAATATGAAGCAGCATCTATCATTGTACATGCCACAGAAATGCCAAAGTACATTTAATTACATATGTATTGCGTTTTTTATTTTAAAATATAAAGTGAAATTAAATTGTTTCAGCGATGCTGCAGGTGGTAAAAAAAGTAAGTGGTGTATAAAAAGCAATACTGAAAGTCAAAGTTATGGATCAGTAGAAACTGCTGCATTTTATTATTATCAGAAGCAAGGATTCCCTAATGGATTGCATTGTGAAGGTGCATTACCGAATATTCTATTTTGTACTTTGTTTTGGGAAGAATTATATGATATGCATGTTCCTGGAGCATTTTCAACATCATTTGAACAAGCTCCAACTGATTTATTTACAACAGAATTTTATAAAAATCGGAAAAAAAGAATAGATAAGAAACTGCAATTTCTTGATAATTTAAATTCTGAATCATTAAGTTCTTTGATGGAAGAAAAATTCGCGGTACTTAAACAATATCAATCAATAATGTTATCAAATATAATACAGGATGATTCACAATTGAAGGTGTGTATTTTATTGATTCTATTTCTTTATTATCCGATATATTATAAAACTTTATAATTCATAATAAAAGATTATTTTAGCAAATAGTACACTGTTTGGGAACTCGGGGTGTAATAGGAATTTGTAAACGACTTATTGATAATTTCAAACTCTGGGGAGCTGGATTTCCAGATTTAATTGTATGGAATTATGATACCAAAGAAGTGAGTATTTATTTAATAACATTAATTATAGTAAAGTGTTATAAATTTTCTTACAAATATATTTTTATAAGATATATTTTTTAAATATTTTTACAAGGTATGTTTTTTTTAATTATAAATAAAATCTTTTCCCAAAGCATAAAATTATAGAAGTAAAGGGTCCTCGAGATGTCCTTTCAATCAAACAACGATTATGGTTGGAGTATCTACATCAACTCGAACTTAATACCGAAGTGTGCCTAGTACAAGGTAATATCCATTTGATTTTTGAGACTTAAGGTTCTAAAGCTTCTGTCACAGTAATAGTGCAGGGACCTTGAAAATGGTACCTTTAAATGATATATATTATGTTATTTTATTGCAGATAAAAATCATGCAAGGAATCCGCGTAAGAAACAGAAGATTAATGATTAAATTTGATCAATGACTAAATACAGAAGTCTAATGAATACAAATATTATTATATTCAATATAAGCAGAAGTATTTTAAATAAGATATTGATATTTTTTTACACTATATTATATATGCATGCATATAATTTTTTTATCTTAACTTACTTGAAATGCCTCGTACCAGGAGTTGTTTCTAAATTAAATTCAGCGACGGGAATTCCACGTTGTGCTACTTGCGGTGCAAACATTGCCGCTGGATACACTATAGATGAAGTACCAATAACTAAGCAAACATCACAGTTTTCAACAGCAGTATCTAATATTTTAATAAAAAGATAACGTGTTAATTTTATTAAAAGATATTTTATTTAAATGTTACATATATGTCAGTATTAAAATTTAAAAATGTATAGATAAAAAGATACTTACAAGTTTGCTCCAGTATATATTCATTTAAATTTTCACCAAACCATACAATGTGAGGCCTTAATAGACCTTTGCAATTTTCTTTCTCACATTTAGGTAAATCTTCTTTTGGAATATCAGAAGTCATAATATTTGGATCTGGTAACCTATTTATATTTGTATTAATGAAATTTATAAAAAGATATAAAAAAGATCTTACCCTTTTCCCTCTAATGCGGAACATATTGGAATATTTTTATTTACAGCAACTTCGTTACAAATTGTACAACGTGTTTTATACAATGAACCATGAAGCTCCACAACATCCTTAGCTCCTGCTCTTTGATGAAGTTCATCAATATTTTGTGTCACAATCACAACATTTTTACCCTCTTTTAAATAGCGGCTTTGAAAAGCTGCGATTGTTTCATGGGCCTACAAACTTCATTTAAAGTACGAATAATTTTTAAAAGAGATGTACTAATTAGAACTCAAAAATGTAATTCTTAAAATACCTTATTAGGTTTAGCCTCGCTTGCCACTCTTCTACGATATTCGTAAAATTCCCAAACTAAAGAAGGGTTCGCTACAAATGCTTCTGGAGTAGCAAGATTTTCAGCTTGATATTTTCTCCAAAAACCACCAGCACCTCTAAATGTTGGAATACCAGATTCCGCAGAAATTCCACTACCAGTTAATATCAACACGTTCTTCGCATTTGCGAGTACTTGACGAAACGAATTCATAGTAGTATTCATGGTTCGTGAATGTAGTTCATTTAAGGTTATTTTCCCAAATAATGCGTGTATTAGCTGATTCCTATGTATTCAATGATGTGACGTCGTTTCAGGATTCTTTCAGTTCATCAATTTAAAAGTGTATAAATTTACACAAACTTCATAATCTTATAATCTGACAGACCTTTCTGTGGAAAGAAAATGAAAATTATAAATATAATAAAATCATAAAAACGAAATTTTTTAATTGTTTAAAATTATACAATTATATAAATATTACAGAAATGTTTCTTAGAAACTTTTTTAAAAGTAAACCTAAAGTACGTTTATCTCAAGAAAATAAATTTTTTTTGCATACCGTCAAATCGCTATTTAGTGTAATAATTTTTGTAGACAATACCACGTAAAGTTGTCAATAGTTCTTTTGGAAATTATGAGATTATTATGCCATGGGAAGTTTCAAAAATTAGAGAAGTACCGCCATATATTCCTAAACCATCTTACAGTCAATCTTCAGTTCCTCGTCATGGTCCAAAAAACCCTGAAATTAAAGATAAAAATCAAATACAAAGTATGAGAGATAGTTGTAGTTTTGCTAAAAAAATATTAACTCATATTAAACAATACATAAAGGTATATAAGATGCAACAAATAAGATGGAATTTAGCTAACAGTACCATTTAATTTATTACTTTTGTTTTAGCCTGGTGTGACTACAGATGAATTAGATGCAATAGTTCATGAAATAATTATAAGTAATGGGGCTTATCCTAGTCCACTTAATTATAAAGGATTTCCAAAGTCAATATGCACTAGTATTAATAATGTTGCGTGCCATGGAATTCCCGATAAAAGGCCATTAGCAAAAGGAGATATATTAAATGTTGATGTCACAGTTAGTAGAAATAGATATATAGTATTATGATGTGATGTATTACACATACATTCTTTGTATTTATAAACATAAAAAACAAAAATATTTTATTTCTTTTTAGGTATATTTACATGGTTATCATGGAGATTGTTCAAAAATGTTTGAAGTAGAAGAATGTGATGATGAAGCAAAACGATTAATAAGTGTAACGGAATTGTGCTTAAAAAATGCTATTGATATTTGTAAACCGAATGAAAATTTCTCTAGTATAGGTAATGAATTATTATAATCTGAATGATAAAAGGTTTTTATATTCTTTTTAATTTTTAGGTAATATTATAGAAGAAACAGCAAATAAAAATGGATATTCTATAGTACCAATATTTGCAGGACATGGCATAGGTACTTACTTTCACGGACCACCAGATATTTTTCATTTTGGTATGTTGCTTTTATGAAATAATATATAAATATACTGTTTCCATGTTGTATATTTTACATTGCTATTAGCAAATAACTTTGATGGGAAAATGCTATCTGGAATGACGTTTACTATTGAACCAGTTTTAAGTCAAGGTAGCGAAGAAGTTAAAATTCTAGAGGATGGGTGGACAGCTGTTACGGTGGATAATGCACGAACTGCTCAATGTGAACATACTATTTTGATTACTGATACTGGCTGTAATGTATTGACTTGTTAATCTTGTAAATTTATTTTTTATTGCCTCAAATATATCTTGTGATGAAAGGTTGTACAATGAAAATTCGTTTAACAGGATCATATTGTAAATATTTTTTATTAGGAAAAATTTATTTTTATCTTTACATAATGGCAGGTCCCCAGTAACTATCTAAAGTTAACGGTCCTCGTATTTCAACACCTCCCTCTCTTGTGATTATTCCAAGTTGATACTAAAAATTGAGAGAGAAAGTTAAATTTTTCTTATAGTATATAATATCAAATATATAAAAAAATATGCAGGATTCAAATACAGGATTCTAGTATAATTATGTAACTTACTTTTGGGAAAGATCGTGCATCTCTGTAAAAAAGAACTTGCATCACTTTGTATAGAAGCTCAATTGCTTGATCTTTAGTCATTTCTTTGTTTTCCTCATAAGCTTTTCGTAAGATAGGTGTTGCCATATACGCACCATATCCCGTTGCTATCACTGGATCACTATAAGCTGTACCAAGTTTATCCACAGTACCCAAAAATCTATACAGAAGAGAATTAAAATATTATATTAAGCACATATATCAAAATAAGAAAGATAAAATACTTGCACTTTATCATCCTCCAAACCACCAATAATGAAGTTATTCCAAAATGGATCAAAATGTGATCTTCTATTATACATCACTCGAGTTAACCAACAATGAAGAGCTTTTGGTTTCAAAGATAAACCATCATCTAAACACTCTTCTTCTAGACTATATGGAATAAAAAAATAAAATCACAAAATTGTTATAAAATAATAATTAAATTTTATATATATATATATATAAAACATACATTTTTCTTTCAATGTTACTTTTCAGACATTGGTAATCAGCATAATCTCCACCTGCGCCCAATATAATATTGTCATTGACTTTCATCACACGCTCAAGATTTCTGAATCTAGCCAGTGATCCATAAGATCCAAGAATATCTGCTGCTATAAGAACACCATCTTTAAATTGAATTCCAACCACGGATGTACCAGTTGTTATAGGGGCTCTGTGAAGTAATAAAACAGAATTTAGCTTGCACGAAAATAAACTGAAGTAGGTTGGTGAGATCAAAACAACTATATTAAACAATTATTAATATGATCCACCATTCATACATTTTCCAGCAAATCTTTATTCGATTGTCGAGTGTGTACTTTAATTACTTGCATATAGTTTTTAATTTTTATGAAAGTGAGGATGACATGCAATTTTCAAAAGAAACATCCTAAGGCAAAACGAATATATAACAAAGTATTTTTACTGTGATCTTTGAAATCCCCCAGCGTCAACGTGTGTAGAACCTCCAGGGAAATGATAAAAGGCACCTGGTGCCGGACCATTTTGCCAAAAAGGAGCTGGAGTGTGCCAATCAGCTTTATTAAAAAGCGCCATGTTTTCTTGTAAGTTTGAAACAGTTTATTAAAATGTCATTCGGTTGAAGTCTGAGTTCGGACAGTCGACAAGCTTGCTCTGCAAAAACTAGTCCCTATTGATCTCTAGATTCCCCATCTAGAGATATTTAATTTCTTTAGAAACTGTTCCCTCGATTAATCTCGAACGCAATCGAAGATCTTGAAATTTCGATTCTCGAAGATCTTACTGTATTTCTAAAAGTGCGAAACTGTGCGAACGTGCATCAAATTACTACAATATTATTGGTAATTATTGCATTATTACGTTATATATTATTACAATATGTAACATATGTTGTTATGCTATATTTTCTAGCTATTTTGTTTCATATTTCTGCAATAATTGAGTAAAACTTCGCTCTCGAAAGACTGCTCTTCACATGTTCGTCAGAAATTTGAAATTATCACTTGTGCAGAGAGAGTTGGTTGAAAATATATTTTCCAATAAATGGCACGAGTGAATCACAATACACAATATGCTGTGATATGCTGAAGGAAATGGCGAAATATGCGGTAAGTTATATTTAGGATTTTATTTAATTTTTTTATTATATGTTATATTATATATTTTTTAAATTATATTACATTAAGATACCCTGTCCGCGTGAATTAGCTTCCGAAAAGAAAAAATACTTTCAGGGAGAAGAAGTATTTTAAATTTATCTCTCGTATATTTTTATTTATTCAAATAGAAAATTTCTTTATTTCTATATACACAATTAATTATAATAACGTGCGATTAGTATAAACAGCGTGATATTTTCTATATTATACTTATTACAATTGGTTAGCATAAACGTAAAAATGGACAGGCATTTGAGAGGAACATTTTCGATTGAGCTGAAAATAACTGAAAAAATCAGTTCTTGGAATATGTCGAATTTTTACGAAATTCTTTTGGTTTCAAATGTAACATATGAAAGATGTTAATATTATTAAAATAAAACTATAAGAGAATCTTGCGATTGAAGATGAGTTATTGCCTTTGTTGTCATCGTCATTCTTACCATTGTTGTTATCAACATTTTTGTTTCCATCATCGTTGTTATTACCATATTGAGATAGAACCACGTTGATCGATCTTAATAAAGGATATGTAATTTCAGTTCTGTCTAGAGAGTCTTTCAAAGAGGCACACTTTCCATTAAAATCGTCGGTATCGATACTCCATGTCATTACACCGGCTAGATTCAAGCTCATTGCGTGTTCAACCTGAAAAAGAACATAATAAAATTAAAGTGTACGTTGTCACGATAGATATCGCGATAGATATTAATCAACCTTCGCTTTTAAACTTCTTGGATTATCATATACTATGACGTGATCATTATCAACTGCGTAGGGAGTATCGCTGTTGTCATCCCAACCAGTTATCCAGTTGTTTGTACGACTCACTAATTCTTCACAAATCTAAAATCACATATATTATCGTTTCATTAGAAATAGAAAGAAGTAAGTACCTTCTTATTAGCGGATTTAACAAAAGTGAGGCGTACTTCATTGTATCCCATAAAACCTTTTTCCCCAGTATAAGGACCTTTGAATCCATCTGAAGTGGCTGGTCGATTAATTGGACTTTGCTGAGATGAATTTAATTTGCTCGTCAATATAAATGTTCTTCCATACATAGGCAGGCCTAACACTGTTTTATTCGCCGGTACGCCTTTACGTAACAAATAATCGAGTGTATCCACCTAAACGAAAATTTCATTCTCATTCTGTATTCTATTTTTTGATATTTATACCAGAGCGTAGATTTCTATCCAATTTACGAGAAAGTTGAATATGCAAAAATATACGTAATATATAGAATATATAGAAAATATACAAAATATCTAAAGTAAAATATAATTATTGTTATAATACTTTTTTAGCGAATGGAAGAAATTTCTGTTTAGATTATATTTCTGCATAAAATTCTACTTGTCACTCGTTGTTTATTTTATCACGTTACCACGCTGTGACCGTTTTCGCTTTTTAATGGCGCATTTGGAAGCACTTTTTTATCCCATACTCCATGATAATCATAACCCATTACGTGAATAAAGTCGAGATATTTGGAAATTTCGGGAATATCGTATGCGGTATCGATAGTTCCTTGATTAGCACTTATAGCCGCTGTTAGCAGATATCTCGACTTCTCGAACGCTTCTTTTAATTCCTGTTGCGATGCATACGGTTGATTTTTGATTTACAGTTTAAGATTATAAATTACTGTACTGTTACGTTGTTCACCTTTACGAGAGCGACAAAATTTTCTCTGTCCTCCGAAATCCCTCCTGATCCAGGATATTCCCAATCTAAATCGAACCCATTGAAATTGTATTTCCTGCAAGTTAAAAACCATCGTGTAAATCGATTTGTCAGCAAGGTGTGTATAAGTTATTAAATGATCTTGATATTCTGTATTCTGTACCCAAGGAAGTTTACTACGCTGTTGATGAATGTAGTTCTTTGTTTAGGGGATGAAACGAGGTCGGAGTAATTTTTACTACCCTCGTTCCATCCTCCGATTGCAAGCAGAACTTTTAGATTCGGATGTCGTTCGTGAAGTTGAGTCATATTTTTGTAATTACCTAGAATGTTATTGCGGCTATAAAGCAACAGTGTCATCCATAAGGATAATCGAGTAAAGATCGAGTAAAATTATGCATTTACCATTTTCAATGTCTAGATAAGGATCGAGGCTCCTAATGGTCCACGACGTACTGTTCAGTCCCGCGAACGCATATACGAGGTGCGTGCAAAGCTCTGCAGGAATATTGGGTACTTGGAATTGTCCATTATTAGGTCTGTAAACGGCCCAGGAAGCGACGTAACAAGTTACTACCTTGTTATGCTTAGACCTTAATAGAGCTTAGTAAAATAAAATATAACTTTAGTTATTACACTTATTTTTTTGGAGAGGGGGGGGGGAAAGATTCATTTTTATGATAGATCATTATCTTCCACTAATAAAATACGCAGATTTGAATCACGTACCGGATGTAGGATTATTATTTATCTAATATAAATAAACGAAATAGTAAATCCTTGAGATAACGCACTATTCATTCATTAATTATAGGAAATTACGATTATTTCTGCTTATTTACGCATTTTAGCTTACATTTTTGAGGATTGGCACTAGAATGTTAGATTTCCATTGCATAAGCTACCAAACGAAATGTCAAACGCATTCTGAACTTTCCTTTCTTCTCATTCTATAGTGCAAATATCATCAAATAATAATAATGTATTCTGCAACCGGTTCACATAAAAGGTTCTCTGTGTATAGTTTCTGATAAAACAGTAATTGCTCTAACGTGTCAATCATTCTATAGTGATATTTCTTATTGAGAAAGCATTATCATATGCTATGATATGTATATTGTAGACTAATATTATGTAAATTTGTATATGAATACTGTTTAAAATTCAAGTTGCGCGCTAGTGATAGTGATAAGGAAATGATTTCAATTTAATAAGTACTTACCTAGAATACCATTGCTATTGAAGAGTAGTATTGTAAATAGAAATAAGAAATCGCACGCCTTCATTATTGAGAACCGCCACGCGAATGTCGAGTTATTGTCCTGGTAGATAGCTTTCACTCGACTACAGTACGGTACTTTTATTCTCGTCGTGGAGAGGAAAAAGAAAAACAGTTGCGCATGTGGCTTGAAAAAGGACGGGACTAAAACCTGTTGCAAACTCTTATCTAGAAATCATATACCTATACGTGTACATAAATACTTCACACGTATTTCTTGAACTGATATCAAGCGATATCAATAAATTTCATAATTTACAATGATTACCAGAAACTTTACTTATTATTTAATAATAGTATGGTTTTTCATAATCAAAAATCAAATGAAAAAATTAATATCTCTTAATCGTTTAGTTTTTCAAAAAATTATTTAGCGATCGTTATATTGATTATTGAAAAGAATTATCTCTTCCTGAAAATTTTAAAAATAATCGTTATTTTCGGTCTGTGATTTTCTTCGTTTATTTCAAAACGAAAAATTTTTTTTCTTTATCATTTTAATGTTATTTCCAATGTTACCGACATTGACTAACGCGCATCATTGACTAACTTGCGTCACAGATGAGGTATATGAATAGACCAAGCATCTTACGGGATTTCGTGGCTAGTGACCTGAAATACCGACATAGTAAAAAAAATCACTGGTTTTTTAGCGCACTCTACGTTTAAATAACGGTGAGTTGGGGAACTAGTGAATGCGCCAGCAACATGATATTTTGTTCATTACAGTATTGTCAAACTTTCAATATGGAAATGTAAAGCTAAGAATAGCTATGCAAATAAGAATTCACGTTTAAATCAATAATTTTCGATGTAGATGTAATATTATTCAACAGACAAGGTCGGTTGAGCTCGGGCGGAAATAAATAACTATAAAGTTACATGTACTTATATTTATTCTACTTTCGTGATCTATAGAAGTCTGTCTTGATGTTTATGATGTCATATAGTGTATGGGATTAAAATAATTAAGAGTATCTTACCTATTTTATACTTTTATTCGCTATTACTTAGTTTCAATCAAAAATTTATTACTTTTAATGAATAGTTGCTTTTACTGTGATAACAGTTTTTGATATTTGATGCTAGTTTCTTTATAGATTTTTGTAATCTTATTTAGCATAACATTAAGCAGATGGATATTGATAGTTATTTAGTAATCATTACATATGATTGTAATTAATCAGTGCATTTCTTATTTTCATCTTCAATAACATACATTTGCATGTTTAAACAATCTGTTTTTATAGTTTTCAATGGAAGTAAATTCTTGTTGATCATTTCAGGAACATCTTCATTAATGATCCATGGAAAATCTTCGCAACAGGGATTTTCACTTAAAGCTACATGTGCAGTTTCATATGTCTCAATTTCAATGGAGAATGATGAATCTTCTGGCAATCGTTTTAGATAGGTTTCACACATGGATAGTTTCAGGCAAATTGTTCTCAATGATTCTTCTGTTTTTAAATAGTATGGATCTTTCCTAAAATAAATTGAAGATTAGACGAATAATGTAAAATTCTTCATAAACATACATACTCTATATTGTTTGCTTGCAGTTTAACAAGATCAAAGACAAATTTTTCAATTGGCTCTTTCTCTTTGTTATAAAATACAAGATTCACAGTTTTGACACTATTTTCATCTTCTTTTACTAATTCTCTAATTGCATTTAATACATTTCTTATGTATTCATTAAGTTCAGGATGTTCAGATACATAAATGCATATACTGTATATTTTCTTCTTCACAAATATTTCCTTTGGATATAAATTTCTAAAGAACAGGATCTGATTGAATGCTACTTCTAAAAATTCCAGCAGAATATCAGTAGCAACTAAAATAAAGAATATATCCCATTATCTGTTAACACTTTATTTCCATTTTCTAATAAATTAACAAATAAGTTTACCTATTTTATCGTCAGACATATTTATAAAACTATTGACCAACCAGGATAGATCAGAAATTCAATGTTTTGTTACGTCCCGTGTCCCATGTTCCATGTTTATTTGACCCTCATTTTCATGACACATACTACCACATCGATTTAGGCAGATTTTGCATTGCAGCATATTCGTAACGTAAAATTACAATCAGAAAATACTTTTTTCTACTATCTCAATTACTGCTGTCCTTTTTAAAAAAATTTCATTCATTCTTTAAAATAAAATCAATTTAATTGCCCTACAATGTTTTTTCACGAATTTATAACAGTTTAAAGTATTGAATTTTTCATAAAAATGCGTGTATATTTTCGTTCCATTTAAAGAATTACTCACGAATTGTATATTTGATTTAAACCAGGGATTTTTATTTTCTATTCTAGGTTATCATTTCGTGCGAAACACGATTACAGCGCCCCAACGGTGAAATACGTAATATACTCCCTGCGATTCTCGAACATATCGATATTTCTCACAATCGATTTTTAAACGGGAAGAATGGCGGAAAGGAGCACGCGTCATCTGTAAAGAAGGAAGCGTTATCCAGAAAAATCATCCAGTTAAAAGGTATCATCCAAAAGTTCTCAGGTAAAAATATAAATCAATAGTTGTTAGATTTCTGTATGTATTCTGTATTTTTGAAATAAAACGTGCATTTTTGGCTTCAATTCAAGGTAGGATTTAACCAAATAATTATTCCATATAATTTTCAACAATTAAAGAAATAATAGCATATGAACATTTAAACGAGACATACTATGCTAAAGGTTATTTATAACTTTATATCAAAATTTAATTTCAATTCCAACCAGTACAAATATTGTAACCTCATAATTGACTAACTTATTGTATATACATGTATTTTATTCTATGCTTTTGCACACACACTTCTATTATAGCATTTTCTACTTATTTGTTGATTCTTTAACTTTATACTGCGTAATCCTTAACAATTCTAATACTAAATTCAATATATTCTAATACTAAATTCAATAATTTGTTAAGAATATACGTATTTAATGAATTAAATAATAATTCTACTGCGACATAGAATTTTTTACTTCTCAATTTAAAGATATTGACAACTTTTCATCTAGTATATGAATATTTTCGTTCTTTTTTTTAAAGAATTTCTCATAAATTTTGTGTATTTGATTTAGAGGTTTTTATTTTTTACTTTCAAGTAATATTTCCTGCGAAACGTGCGATTACAGCGCCCCTAACGGTGAAATACGCAATATACTTCCTACGATTCTCGAACATATCGATATTTCTCACGATCGATTTTTAAACGGGAAGAATGGCGGAAAGGAGCACGCGTCATCTGTAAAGAAGGAAGCGTTATCCAGAAAAATCACCCAGTTAAAAGGTATCATCCAAAAGTTCTCAGGTAAAAATATAAATCAATAGTTGTTAGATTTCTGTATGTATTCTGTATTTTTGAAATAAAACGTGCATTTTTGGCTTCAATTCAAGGTAGGATTTAACCAAATAATTATTCCATATAATTTTCAACAATTAAAGAAATAATAGCATATGAACATTTAAACGAGACATACTATGCTAAAGGTTATTTATAACTTTATACCAAAATTTAATTTCAATTCCAACCAGTACAAATATTGTAACCTCATAATTGACTAACTTATTGTATATACATGTATTTTATTCTATGCTTTTGCACACACACTTCTATTATAGCATTTTCTACTTATTTGTTGATTCTTTAACTTTATACTGCGTAATCCTTAACAATTCTAATACTAAATTCAACAATAATTTGTTAAGAATATACGTATTTAATGAATTAAATAATAATTCTACTGCGACATATAATAGAATTTTTTACTTCTCAATTTATTTAAAGATATTGACAACTTTTCATCTAGTATATGAATATTTTCGTTCTTTTTTTTAAAGAATTTCTCATAAATTTTGTGTATTTGATTTAGAGGTTTTTATTTTTTACTTTCAAGTAATATTTGCTGCGAAACGTGCGATTACAGCGCCCCTAACGGTGAAATACGCAATATACTCCCTGCGATTCTCGAACATATCGATATTTCTCACGATCGATTTTTAAACGGGAAGAATGGCGGAAAGGAACACGCGTCATCTGTAAAGAAGGAAGCGTTATCCAGAAAAATCACCCAGTTAAAAGGTATCATCCAAAAGTTCTCAGGTAAAAATATAAATCAATAGTTGTTAGATTTCTGTATGTATTCTGTATTTTTGAAATAAAACGTGCATTTTTGGCTTCAATTCAAGGTAGGATTTAACCAAATAATTATTCCATATAATTTTCAACAATTAAAGAAATAATAGCATATGAACATTTAAACGAGACATACTATGCTAAAGGTTATTTATAACTTTATACCAAAATTTAATTTCAATTCCAACCAGTACAAATATTGTAACCTCATAATTAACTAACTTATTGTATATACATGTATTTTATTCTATGCTTTTGCACACACACTTCTATTATAGTATTTTCTACTTATTTGTTGATTCTTTAACTTTATACTGCGTAATCCTTAACAATTCTAATACTAAATTCAACAATAATTTGTTAAGAATATACGTATTTAATGAATTAAATAATAATTCTACTGCGACATATAATAGAATTTTTTACTTCTCAATTTATTTAAAGATATTGACAACTTTTCATCTAGTATATGAATATTTTCATTCTTTTTTTTAAAGAATTTCTCATAAATTTTGTGTATTTGATTTAGAGGTTTTTATTTTTTACTTTCAAGTAATATTTTCTGCGAAACGTGCGATTACAGCGCCCCTAACGGTGAAATACGTAATATACTCCCTGCGATTCTCGAACATATCGATATTTCTCACGATCGATTTTTAAACGGGAAGAATGGCGGAAAGGAGCACGCGTCATCTGTAAAGAAGGAAGCGTTATCCAGAAAAATCACCCAGAAACCTTATCATCCAAAAGTTCTCAGGTAAAAATATAAATCAATAACTGTTAGATTTATGTTTGTGTTGTGAATTTTTAAGACAAAATGTACATTTTTACGTATATACGTCATGTTATATTACTAATGTGCATACTTCCTATTGTAATAAGAAATATTCAGAATACAATTTCGGAATACAGTAATTGTCTTTCATTTATGCAGTAATTGTCTTTCAGTATTCAGTATTAAATAAGAAACACTTTATAATTTACAACTTTTAATTTTTAGTACTTTTTTAATTTTCATATTCAAGTTTCTTTATAATCATATTCTAAAATATGATTATAATAGCAATACTTTCTAAATGAACATATTCTTCACTTTCCCTTTACTAATCAGAGCTTTATTTTCAGAGAATTTACCGCGCGCAATGCGGTTGGTAGAGTCAGTGTTTGTTGCGAAATATTTTAATATTTTTCTGAGCAAAATGGCTCTTATTAAATTAAACGATCAGTTCATTCAAATTACAATTCGCGAAGATAGATTCAGTGAGTCCGCCGATTGTTACTTAAATGTGCGATAGTCTTTTATTTTTATTTTCTGTATTTTCTCTTGTTCAATATTCGTTTTCGCTGTTAAAGTCAGTGCTCAAGAGGACTAAGGCCTCTCCTGGAGATCAAGATGGTAAGTAGTTTTATATATTCAATTTATTCAATTTTACTAATTTAACAATAAAGTATAATGTTTGATGTTTGTTACAGACATACGCTTCACAGCATCTGTTGCATTTTTGGGAGAAAATTCAACGGTGGCTCTGAAGTCAAGAATGTAAGAATCTTTCATTATCTCTAACTTAAGACTTTGCTCCGCTTTTAAATATAAATTCTAACGTTTAATATTTTGTTACAGATCTTCTACAAGCTCCGCTTCTCCTAATCCTGCAAGAATCTTATGATGCTTCAACAGCTAAAAATGTAAGTACTTTAGCATGTTGTATTCAAATTTTATTCTCAATAGCTCTCTTTCTATTGAAGTTGAATGTAAAACTATAATTGTAAAATAAAAACACTTCAAATTATTCCAATTTTTATTACTATTTTTAAAATTTAAATTTTCACAAACAACACTGTGTCTTTAGAAAGGAAATGTTTTATGTTTTTTAAGAAATTTTTCACGGCGTTCATTTCCACCACGGGATCCTCAGTGGTATCTACTTGATGAGGATCTTCACGATAACTTTCCCCGCTTCAGTGCAGCACCGGTGATAACGTTCTTCACATCTATGCTGTGAGTCGCATGCATTTATGTTCCTCCGGTCACTCAACCATGTTGTAGGACGAAAGGTCCGAATCGGCACGGGTGACTGGTTGTATACGTAGAATTTTTGAGCATAGTGACCGCGGGTATTTTTTATATCCGTGAGTAGTATTTTTTCAAACTTTTTATGTATCAGATCAGGATAGGGCTTCTTGCACATCGCGATGTTAACAATTGAAATATATACATTTATAGTAATTACTTAACAATTAGAATATATAAATTTATAGTAATTACTTATAAAATTAAAGTACTTTCAATACTTAGATGTTTGCAAAAGTAAAATATCCATATGAATAGATAAATTATAAATATTTATAAATAATTAAATTATTAAAACGCTTTTGTTTGAGCATTTCATAGTAGAGGAAATGATTTATCCTCCGACTTCGTTGCTATGAAAGATGCAATTATTTGTGCTGGTAATTTATTTTGTTATAATAATTAATGTATATGTTATAATTAACAATATATGCTATAATAATTAATAATTAATAATTTTAAACTTTATCTTCCTTTTTATAACAGTATTAAATGATTTAATTAATTGTTTTATAATTGTGAACTTCAGTAGAATTTGAATTATAATAGATTAGAATTCTTTCCGTAGAAAAATGTATGAAATTTTATGTGCAAGAAGGTATTTCGCGACAGGCAGATTTTTGAATCAAAGCAACAAGTTTGAACATTTGCTTTCACATCTTCGAAAATGTGCTTTGATGAAGAAGTCACCTGAGATTATTCTATCAACATTTCATTTACTGTACAATTGTTTCATTCGCAACTGTATGTACAATTTTACCATTATTGTGTAACGCTTGCCTAATAACCCGGACGAATATTTCCCAAGTATTCTCAAATACGTGACAAAGTATGTTTGCACGTTTTACTCACCATCGCTCTTCAATAACACGACGTATTATTATTGTGTTCTTACAACAATTTCTGGCTCCATCGAGTACGAGTATGCTCTAAGCCTTGTGCTGGAGCTGCCCGGCTCCGCTTTCTGGCTCCTCCGGGAGTGCCCAGCATCGGAGCTTCGGATTTCTGTTCGTTTCGATCGCGTCGCGAGCTTTCCTTTGTATTCGCGTTTGATATGAAAGACACCGGTGTCTCGTGCAAGTAAAGATGTATAGTTTGACACGTCGAAACGAATTCGCCCGCACCTTCTTTGAAAATAATTTCCTCAGTCGTTTCAAGTTGGGCAAGTGTGTCGCAACCGTATGTAATGTCTATAGATCTTTTTAACAAATTGTTCGTTGTTTTTATTCTCTTGCAATTTGAATAATTTCTGAAAGAGTAGAGTCATTACAGTTTAAAATAAAATAATACAATAGTCCGTTAGATACAAATTACATAAATTAATTATTTTTTTAGCTCAGGATTTTCAGGTTTAACCCTTTCCGTGTTCATTGTCAGGATCTCACTCACGTGCCCAGGTGCTACTTGGGTGGGTGAAAGACATTGGGTACGATGACCATAGTTTATAATTTTGTAAAAAATTTCTCAGCGACTGACAATGCGTTAGCGTATCGTGCACGACGTATTTTCTGCATGTGTGTGTGGTTAGGATGTGGAATTGCGTCGTTTCTGTTGTTGCATTCATTATCGAAATATTTAAAATATTTATGTACTAATTTAAAGAAATATGAACTTATCACAATACTTAATGAATACACTATAATTACATTATGATTATTATAATACTATACTATCAGTTATAATAATGATTCCAAGTCAACTTATACGTGTACTTTTCTATAGAAATTATATATATTTTTTCTTAATTATTATTAGCTGTAAATATAAACGTGTTTTAATCACGTTTTACGCAATGGTCGCTAGCCATTGTCAGTCGATTTCAGGAAAATGGTACGTAAATTAGAGTGTGAAAGTTGTGTGTTAAGCTCGGGTGTCGGAGGTGTCCCGGGACGTCCTCTCTAGTTTAGGTCTCTGCGCCCGGGTGGTATGTGTGAGAACCGTGGAGCGAATGTGTTGGTGTGCCTGTTTTGCCATTTTTTAAATATAGGACGATTGTTTAGGATAGGTAGCTTACTTTCTGGTGTGCCTGTGTTTAATGATAAGTAGGTAGGGCCGGGCAGGTTGGCACAGTCTCTGATCGCGTATCCCCTTTTCGCGTGTCCAACCTGTTTCAGGAAATTTAATTTGAAAAATCGACAGTGAAACTGGTACAGATGGAGCATGCCACTCGTTTCTGGTTTTACTGTTCGATTTTTCGAATTTAGTATCGCGGTCGCGGTCGCGGATAGGTCGCGAGTAGGTCCCGAAACGAACGTTTATGTAGGTATTGCTCGAGCACGCACGTGCGAACGAATAACGATCATTACGATCGTTAGTCGTCCATGTGTATAGGGGTCAGCTTTCGCGATTTATATTATTATTTCATCTTTATTTTTTAGTTTGCGATTAGAAAGACTCGAGCTAGACGTAAGTTTCAGCGGGCATTGCGCTCGAAGAAAGAAGAGGCTAAAAGCTGAAGAGGCCCGGCAAACTGCCACGAAGAGGGTCGCAACAAATGGTTTCTCATCCTGTGGATTCAAATGATTCCAGAGCATGGGAAGTCATTCTCGTTACTACTTTGTCACTATGCTCTCTTAGTATTTGTAGTAGTTGTATTTTTTTTTTCTTCTCCATCATCATCGTTCATCTTCGTTTTGGGCAAATCGCGGTTTTCCTTGTTAGTGTTGCGAGAAATTGATCACGGTTTAAATTAGAGTTGCGGAGAAATGATAATCGAATTATAATGCCGCGATTGTGTCTTTTGGAATTTTGATTTGAATTTTTATAGTTTCGTAGTATTTTAGTGTTATATGCGGTAAAATTTATTTTGCTTTCTATTGTTTTCAAATTAAGAAATATTTGAAGTAACTTTTTGTTCGTACAGTTATATATAGTTTTAGAGTTAGTATTGTGATAATGTTTCATCGCGATTTTTTTCGCGAGTTTTTTTCTTAGTGTTGCGATAATGAATGATCGTGTTTCTTGAAGTAGCGTTTACAAAATGCCCAAATTCTTCCACTGAATTCGTGGAAGGCTGTTCCTGCTCCTGGATCACCTGATACAAAAGCTACAAAAACTGTACAGACGTGGTTATTCATCAGCATGGCTGCACTGGACGCGTCCCAATTAGTGTTGCGCATTTTTAAACACGAGTGCAGTAGATTAATAGCGTTGCGTACTTATTTTCGCGAGTTTTTAATACGACAAAGCACTCTTCGCGTTTGATTTTGAAAATTTCCTGTTTCATAATTAATGTTAGTGAATTAGCGTTGCGAAACAAGATACGTTTGTTGCTCGGATTTATGTCGAATGTAGATTTCACAATAGCCTTTCTGGTTATTGTACCGAGCAGGAAATGTTTTTTTAGTAGCCCTTCTGGCTATTGTTTTAAATTTTCTTTGTCAGTAGCCCTTTTGGTTGCTGTGATAGGTTTTCTTTTTCAGCACCGCTTTTTACTGTTTATTACTATTGAAAATATTGCTAAAAAATATATATTTTTTTATTAGCTATAACTCTATTAAATTTTATCATAAATTTAATTATTTACATGTATGAAAGTGTTACGCATTTTATGTATCATATGTAGATATAAAATGAAGTAAGGAAAGTATTGCAAGAATTAAATATTTAAATATTGCAATGATCAATTTGAAACGTTTTTTTTACAAAATAATTAAACCGATAGTACTTTGTGGAATATTAGCTTTTGAAATATGAATTGATATCCAATTTATTGTTATTGGAGTCAATAATAATGATTGTTCGTTATCAGAGTTCATATTTTCTTATTATTTTCTCTTATTTTTCTTATTCTAAATGTCTCAACGATAAAATAAAATTTTATAAATATTAGAATTTGCGTAAATCAAAATTTATTCACGGTCGTTGTTTATTTGTGACAAAAATCTTGCAATGAACATATTTTGCGTAATTTTTTCTATTCTTTGTGCTACGTAACGAGTAAATAAAAGTTGAAAAATAAATCAAAATGCGATTTTAATTAAATCTTCTTTTATCTTTGTATCAAAAATAAACAAATAAATTTTCAACTTTTAATTTATTCAGTCTAATTGAAATTCAATCACTAGAATTTCTCGTTTTCATAATTTTGAGTGAAAATATAGTTTAATTCTAATATCTTAACAGTAACCTGACTCTCTTTTCTTTGTGCATATAATATGTCTTCATTGCAGATATTTTTATTTTGTCTTCTTATTTAAATTGTAATACTAATCTAATGTACAAGTTTGTTTCAGATACATTAACTTACAGACAATATTAATTGCAGAAAATATGCAGAGATATGTACACTAAAATTTTAGAAAGATGGAATATGAATCAAAGAAAGTGATTAAGTAGGAGAAATTGTAACAAAATGATGTGATTTCATCCAACTGTAAGTAATAGTTACAGATTTTACAGATTTTACCATTCTTCTTCAGTTTCTTAGATTTGTTTCACGTACAAATTATAGAATCGATGGAAGAAGACTTCGCAGTGGTTTGACTACACTGTGAATTTTAAAAATCTTATTTCTGGCGCCGTCACTACTTGATCAACTTCGATCGCTTTACGCGATGTAGTTTCACCAACTCACCATTGTTTGAGCATAAAGTGCGCTAAAAAATCAGTGATTTTTTTTACTATGTCGGTATTTCACGTCATGGGTTATGAAATCCCGTAAAATTCTTGATCTATTAATATACCTCGTCTGTCCCATTGTTTAAGCGTGCTAAAAAACCAGTAATTTTTTTTTCCTGACCGGTATTTCAAATCTTGAAACAGGAAGTTCCATTTAATGTCCAGTTTACTCTATTTTTAATCAACGATAAAATGATAAAATTATTAGTAGTTTCTATAAAAAATTGTTCAATTTTCTATTTTCCAATGCTAATGATAATCTTTTCTTCTTGATAATTCCTTGTATTCGTGAGATTTTTATTAATAACATTAATATCCGTATATAACATTTTTCGTTCGAGAAAGATATTTGCTTTATTTCGAATGGATAATATAAAAATAGAACTAACTCCCGAAAAATTATATATATCAATTTAAACGTGACAACTTATTTAGCGATTGATTTGACGCGCGCCCAGGCTAAAGCCGATTGCATATGGCGACCAGTGAGTGGCGGTTAGAGTGTTTTGATGATACATTTTTATCTATTCACGCATGGTGTCGATAGATACTTGAGTTTAGTGAACTCGGAAACGTGATAAGACTCGTTTACAATCAGATAATGCTGTAGAGGAAGCACAATATTTTACAACATTCGCAGCGGCATTTTTCATAACCTCAACGGTCAGGAACGTACGGTACTTTTATGTGAGTATACAACATACAATTTTTAATACGCGAAACATTTTATTCGTCAAATGCTAGGTTTTAAGTTATATCGTTTACGATTATTTTTATATCATTGAGTTTTCGGGATTGTGCGTTTCATAAAGTTGATTGTTCTGTGCGATACTTATACTACGTTTTATTTTTATTCTGTGCTGTTGTATTACAATTTTCCTTTGCCGCAAAAGAAAACATGTAATATGTTAAATTCGAAATGTATGTACAATTTTCAATATAATTTTTCGTAATTTTCTTATTTACTGTAAAATCAAAGTAAAGTAAAAGGTTTTAATATGGAAATATACATTTTGATTTTGTTACGGAGGTTAAAAATATACTATTTTTTTGTTAATATTTTAGGTAAAAATGCCGCCAACAAAAAAGACTGATTTAGACAAATTAGCATGGTCATGGGTAGAAAGCGTGGTATTAGATCAAATAGAAAGGATACACTTGGAAACTGCATATAGAATAGGTTTAAAACCATGTAAAAATTGCAAGTAAGTTGTATGCTTATTTCAAATATTATTTATCCGGAGTGATATTCTTGTTTCAACATTTTGAAATAAATGATTTGTTTGCAGACGTAATTGCATAAATAACCCACAATGTTTGACTGGACTAGGAGAAGAAAAGTACATGAAGTCGCAACCTACAGAAGTAATGCCTTTGGAAAGTTCTCTGTCCGAGTTACGTGACCCTACCCAATATGTCGGTCTAAAAAATTTAGGTGCAACTTGTTATGTTAATAGCTTAATTCAAATGTGGTTTCATAACGAAGACATGAGGTACTATTAATTTATTGTCATTATTATTAACATTTAAATTATTTACACACATATCTGTTATGAAAATGAAATTTATTACAGGAGGATAATATACAAGTGGAATATCACAGAGGATCCGGAGGAAAGGGAAGCACTGTGTCAAGCTACGAAGAAAGGAGCACCATTTCATCCGGTGACAGCAGTAGGACAGTTGCAATATATATTTGCAATGATGCAATTTGGAAATCGCCGTCTGCTCGATCCAATGAATCTCGCGATCGCATTGTCTTTGGACACTAGAACTCAGCAGGATGCACAGGAATTCTCCAAGCTACTTCTCTGCCATATCGAAGGGAAACTCCAACAAAACTCAGAACTGAAGCAGATGCTGCAGAGGCTGACCCAAGGAAAATACAGCTATATCAATTGGTGGGTTTTCTGAAGTGGAAAACAAATGAGAATTGTCCTAAACGATGATGATGCTGATGATCTTGACGATGAGAACATGGTAGGACACGTTGCTCGCTGCGGTGACTGGTGCGATCAACTGATCTGACCGAGAGAAGTTAAGTCTGTCTAAATAACACGAGTTTTGTGTTTGACGCAGTTGCTCTAAATGCGGAACTGAATATCCAACCTCCACAACATTCTACGAATTGGATCTACAACTTGCAGCCACTTTGAAAGAGGCAATAGAGAAATACTTATCTGTGGAACAGTTGACTGGAGCAAATCAGTATCACTGCGTTACCTGCAGTGATAAAAAGGATGCGCGCCGATTTATACGCTTAGAGTCTCTTCCAGAAACATTAAACATACAATTAATGCGTTTCGTGTTTCATAGGTACTTTTATTTTATTACGTTTATATTACCTCATTAGATATATATTATGTTAATAGAATATATTACTTTGTGTCTGTTAGAGATTCTGGGCAGAAAAGGAAGTTGAATTCTTTCATACAATTTCCGGAAGATCTCGATATGTCAGAGTATGTGAGGTGTCCACCACAAACTCATTTGTACAGTCTGGTCGCAGTTCTAAGTCATAAAGGTCCATCTGCGCATTCGGGGCATTATATTGCAAATATATGCAATTCGAACGGCGAATGGTACCAGTTTAGTGACGATAAAGTAGAAAAAATGCAGAATAAAAGAATCGAAGATGGTGTTAATGGTAAGTATAAATTCTATTGTAATAAAGAAATTTATTAAAAGGATCGGATATAGTTAGATTTTTTTTTTTTTATTACAGAGAATCCAAAAGTAGTAAAACGGGGACGTATACCGAAAGGATTTTTGTCTTCTAACACCGCGTATATGTTAGTTTATAAAAAAGTTACTCCAGACAAACGAATAAATAGTACAAAGAAAAATAAATTGAAAAAATTAGACGGAGAAACCAATAGTAATAATGATGCAACATCTACAGAGAAAATATTAATTAAAGAAAAATCGGATTCATTAAATGAAGACAACCAGAATTGTGATAAAACGTTGGTTGTATCGGATATGAATAATTCTGAAAAAATATCAAGATTCGATGTGAAAGTTGAACAGGAAGTAGAAAGTTTGACAGCATCCCCAAAAGATATAATCGAACATTCTGAGAAAACGGATTCAACCTTTGATGAACAAAATGATAAACATTACGAATTCGACAATAAAGAAAATAAGCTCAATGCGATTTTGAAGAAACCGATTGTAAAAATTGTGAAGTTAGATTACAAGCGGTTAAATGGTGCTGCACACAGAGCTATGAGTTGCGGGGAACGTGATTTTTACGAAGAGGTTGATACATTTAATTTTTTTTTCTACTATTTCTTTTATGGACATTCGTATGTATACATTTTGTTATCTTATAGATGGAATTCGAAAACTGGGAAGTGAGTCTAACGATGCGCGACTTAGTAAGGCAAGAAAATGTGAAACACGAATTAAGTCTATTGGCTATTCAACAAGAAAAGGTGAGCAATAGATTGATCTTTAATGAGTTAAAAAGAATTCTTACTGGTGGTTTTTGTAGCAAAAAGAGATTGAAGATCAAAATTTGAAGAGACAACTTGTCATAGACGTGTACAATATTATTTCGAACGTGGTTTCGTGGGACAAGTATCAATGGATTCCAAGCGATTGGCTATCAAAATGGCTCAATGGACACTTATCTATCGATGGAATACCACCAATAGATAATTCTACATTAATGTGTTCACATTATCGGCTCGATCCTTTGAAAGTGAATCGTGCAAAGTGTATGCCTGTTACAGCTGCGGATTTGCTGTATGATAAATATCGTGGAGGACCACGATTGGATGAAAATTCTTTCTGCGAAGTTTGCGTAAAACGTCGGTACAAGCTGCTTCGTTTTAAGATATCGCTTGAACGCGATCACAAGGAAATTAGTGAACTTATTCGCAATTTCAAAGAGCCGTAAGTTTCCTATATTAATCAGAACTATATTAATTTAAAAACGAATGCATCATTTTGTAAGATACAAATAAATTTTATTATCACTGTGACAGATTTGAGACTAGTTATATCGTCGGTGCTGATTCACTCAGATCATGGCGAAGACTCGCGATGGAAAAGTTTACGGATGATATGGAGCAGGAAATTGAGGACGAAGATTGTCAAGATCCAAATGGATCCCAGGATGATAGTAAAAGCGGTACAAGTAAGGAAAGCGAAGGACTGAAGGAACCAGTAGAAGATGACGAGAACGAGATTATAATCTATTTCAATGAAGATTTACTTTGTGAACACGGTTCATTGAAAATACCGGATTCGACAAGGAAAGTAGTGCCTCGTGAAGCTTGGATGATACTTAGAAAATATTTTCCAGAATCAAAGGAATATCCTATTGGTGCTGCGTCATGTTCAATTTGCGAGGTATTACTTCGTATTTCAATAAAGACAAAACTGTGAATATTGAAGTACAATATATGAATATTGTTTAGGAGAAAATGGAGAACGCTCAAAAGGCGAAAAAGGACGACAAGATAAAAGCTAAGCAGCAAAAAGACGAGTTAAGTGACCTGTATCACGGTAAAAATAGGAATGAAATATTAAAGTGCGAAGATCCAGAAAAAGCATTTTACATCATTGAAAAGGGGTTCGTGGACAGTTGGCGTTCCTTCATTCGGTAAGTTTAATCATTTACGTTTTTTTTTTTTTAATATTTTCAAGATGTCAAATTTTATTAAATACGAATAATTATGAATAATATAAGACGACGTATTTAAAATTTATATCAAATTACATAGAAATTATATTACTGAATGAATAATAGCATACGTGAAATACAGAGTAGATTATACACTTTATGGTACTTCGTGTTACATGTTCTAAAACATTGATCTTAAAAAATTATGTGCTCCCTGGAATTTTCCGTAGTGAACATAGAAATTATATTCAGCTCAATCATTCAAGACGATAAAGTAGTACAGTACGTTCAGTTGTAGGGGCTAGGAACTTAAAACGTAGGAGCTATTTTAAAAACACCGGAGTTTAGGAATTTTATCTTTTAGAAGTCGCGTTCAATTCATACGAGATATTTTCGAAAATTTGTCGACGAAAAGTATTATATGACAGATTATGTAAATCTTTATGAGTTCGTCGCTCAAAATGCGAAAAATTTCTACATCCCAAAGGGAAGGCGAAAAGTATAGGAAAGAGAAAAATATAGAAAAAAGGATAAACATAAAAGAAGAAAGAAGTTAATAATTCTAAATTTTTTTATTAAAAACAAACGAAATCCGTGAATTCAATTTAACGAAATTTGCTCTTAACATATTTGTCTCACAAAAACGATCCGTCGTGTTTTGTCACACGTAACGATGAAAGGACTTCTATATCACGATTTTCCAAAGTCAAAGAGATTCGAGTTCCTGATATTTGAAAGGTCAGATATCATTCAGAGTAAAAAGAGCAAGTAAATAGGAAAACTAACTAACAGAGAAGAAGCGAAGAAAGAAGAAAGAAAGAAAGAAAGAAAGAGGGAGGAAAAGAGATAGTAGGGGCGAGCATTAACGAGCTTTTCCTAATTATGAGAAAAAACTGGACTGTGCGATTAAGGGCTGCGCTGGTCTCTCCCCTATACTCGTGTTAGACGGTGGGCCACGAGAGCAGCGTGGAAAACTAATTGAAACCGCCTAACGACCCGCCGGCAAATGATACATCAGTCTCGAGGAAACCGGCCCCGCCGTCTTAATACCGTTTCGCCTTATTCGACGATCATCGGGCACCGAGCAATTTCGTCTTTTACTCTCCCTTTTCCGGCTTTTCGCCACGATCTCTCTCCCAATCGTGTCCCCTCTGTTCGAGTTGTGCCTTCGCACGTCTAATTATCCTCGGCTTCAACGAAGATCGAGGATGCATCTGCACAAACGATTTGCCGTTGTTTGCCTTCGACAAAACGTTGCATAAACGGACAGTTCGTTTCGTTATATTTTTAACTCAACTTAAATGACTTGGAAGTTATTAGATGTCGATCTATTCATAATCAGTTTCATTCAGGCGAAGTTTAAAAAATATCGATTTGATTGGGATCTTTTCCTCAAGAGTTCTGAATAATCTTAACGAAGATCTGTCTCGTGTTTTGTTCGTAACAGAACATTGACTGGACAAAGCATTATATTTCTACTAGTAAAAATCTTTTTCACTTTCATTATGAGTATGTTTACTTGTTCAATTTTTATATCTATAGATATTTACTAAATTAATACATATTCGCTATAACATACTTATACTTCATAGCTATCTAGTTTTCTGTATTTATCATTACGATAATTTCGGTAGCTCTTCGAAGATTTCATCATCGATAGAGTGCTATAAAAGAACTCTCTTAAAATCATTCGTTCGTAATATCAATGTTAGCCCAGACGAAATAATAATCTGTCTCAAAATAGGGATTAAATCTCTCTGATATTAGCGGGCGAAAAAAAAAAGAAAAAAAGAAATAAACGATTTTAACGTCTGTGGACGAGTGCTACGAGCGTAACGGGATGATTATATGCTACCTCTTGGATACTCAAGATTGACGGATTCAAATTTGCCCGGGCTTAAGTCCAACGGGTTCCACGGTTTACGGACAGCCGGCTAAACTGGGATCAACCCTTTGCGCGGATTACAGCGTGTGTCATGTCACGCTTGATTTCGGTACAGGCCAAAGAGGGTGTGAAAACCAGGAACAAGTGGTCGCCGCTCCCTCCTCTGGCTAAGTATTTAAAATGGCCGAGGCGAAAGGTGGAATCTAATTAAGCGCTTCTAAAAGGATCGTAACGTGTATCGATGCAATTAAATTTTAATGAGCCCTGATTATCAACTAGCGTTTCAGCCTCGAAAATCGTTTCTTCCTTTTTGCTTTCTTTCCCTCTGTCGTCGGTACAAGGTCTTGACGATATTTTCTTTTGCTTGCATTTATAAGCATCGCTTTATTCAGATCGATTTCTATAAGTTGCAGATAATTGAAACATCTTTGTACACAAGTGACGAAATATAAATTATAGAAAGTTGCTGAGTTATAGTGCATTACGTTGCTGGTGGAAGTTTGATTAATCAATTATCTTATAATGCGCGTTTTAGACGTTGTCGGATAGATATGCAACGAAGCAGTTTTCGCAAAAGCTTCATTTTCATATAGACTAATAGTTCAGATGTTTATAGAAGTTTTCTTCGTTGAATATAAATATAGATAGAATCCTCCGACGAATTTTGTACATGTCAGTACTTGTAAAATTTTGTCAAACTCGTTTTTTTCCTTTAATACGAAAATTTAATTTCAATAGAGCGTAGGATTTTTCCATAAAAAACGATTGAAACCGTGATTATTCAAAGAATGCTCGCAGAATTTTATTTCACATTCCGACCAGCGAGAACGTTGCTTTCGATTCATCGCGGATACTTTACCCTTTGTCGACCAAGGGTAAAGGTAGGAAATACTTTTCCACACCGATGCCATTGTCTTTCCTCGCATCTCTGGGTGATTAATCCTTCAGACCCTTTTTTGCCGCGATGGTAATTATCGAAAAATCTCCGCTTTCTTCGTTTATGATAATTTACACGCGAAAATTGAAAACTTTTCTTAAGACAATTCTAATTGCGCAAGTATGAAACACGTTGTTCTTGGAATTATTTTTTTTTTCTTTCCTTCTTCGAGATATCGTCTCTGTTTCATCTTTCGAGTGTCTCGTAAACGTATAACAATCTTCTGATCGATTCTCGCGTGAAGTCAGTTCGACACAGACGCGTGTACTGTTTCATCTTTTCGATATATTTCGCGTTGAAAGGTGTATCATCCGGGTTGCTCTTTATTAGTAATTAACAAAGACCTGTTAATCGGTCTGAACGAGGTTTTCACGTTCGGTAGGAAGCTCCTCGCGTCTCGGGAGAAACAAATGGTGTCGCGCATTGCAATCTGTTTGAGCTGCCTCTGAACAAAGTCCTCCACCAATCCGTCAACGTCACCTGGATGGATTTCCGAAAGGATTAGGTATTTGCATAGACGATCGCTCAACTTCTATCGAGAAAGAGGGCCCTCCTTTCTTTTTATTGGTCTCGACATACCAGGAACAGTTCCTCCCTTAGTTGCGTTGCAACAGGATGAAACCTTGGATCTTCCTAAATGTATGAAGTTTCTAAACATATTATCGTTTGAGCAGTCCCGGTAGAAATTCATTTGAAGGAAAATATTTTGTTTATAACGTAGTGCTAAGTTTGGAGTACTGCTTGTAATAAAAAAAAAAATGTATATCAGGGTTTGGGCAAATTTTTGTTTGAAATAAAGATAACAAATAACAATTTGAAACAATTGGTCCATTTCCACTAATTTATTAATTTTTATTTGAAAAATAACTAAGAGAAAAATAACTTGGATCCGCATCAGGTAAATCGTTTGCAAGTTTTAATTTGAGTCGGTTCGTTAAAATAAAGTAATGAATAATTCCAGCAAAAGGTGACGTTCATACAATTAAAATTAGAAACTATTTGAGAAATTATTTGTGGAAACAGATATGAAATACAGAATGAAACAAGTTATTTTACTTGATAGTCAGATAATTAAATAATTTAGAGGAAAATCATTTGCTTGTTCAGACGGAGTAACGTAGAATTATTTCAAGATATATCAATTAATTTCAAAATAATGTCCTATTTAAATAATTATTTAAATTTATTTTATTTTGAATAATTATTTAGATTTATTTAAATAATTGTTTTTCGAATATTTTATTCAAATATTGCCCACGAAGAATTAAGAATTGGTGTTTGAATTTGTTTAAAAAATTTTTTTTCTTTAATTCACTTATATTTTTCCTTGTTCAAGTTTTTACGTAAATACTTTTATTTTAATATGTTTTAATTTTTTTTCATTTTAATTACTATTCGTTCCATTACTCAAACTTTCAGTTGTTACTTAATTTCCTATTCAATTCATTACTCAATTACTTATTTCTACATGTTCTGATTATCAATATTCAACCATCATCTTAATTAAATGTTAATTATTTTTGGCATCTGCAATTGAACGCTAATTTTCTTCGGTTACGTCTGCCTAAATCTAATTATGACACGTTGGTGCATTACAACCTGAACATGTATTAATTCGTAATATTAATTCATTAATATCGGAATAAAAAAAGTGGTGGAAACCAAGCCGAACGTCGTGATTTCCCCTTTTAAGCATAGTGGTCAGAAACGGGCGAGGACAGTGAAAATAATTAGTCATTTATGAGGCCGTAAGTGGGGCCGCAAATCGGTCCTTCTCAAAGGGACAAGGACGCAGGGACGGCGCGCGCGTTATCTCGAAATTATTAATCATATCGTAACGCGTCGCACCGATGAAGAAAGAGAGGCGACCGGAGAAGGGGAGAAAGAGCCACGAACCACCGTCTCCATGGACTTATCTGACACCTTAATCAATTCCAAGTTATTAATTACGGACTGTGCCCTCCGTGCCGCCATCGCGTTTGCTCCTCCATCAAACCCATAGGCACAGGTTTCAGAAAGCCACGGTAGCATTGTCTGCGGCTCACAATGCAGTGTCAACACGATCGGAGTCACACTTTCACCCTGATGATCATTAATAATTATTTAGAGGAACCTTAAGCCAGGTCTCGAGTAAACTTACAATTTACAAATTCTCTGCCAATTTTTTCTCGCTTCTTGCTGTTTTTCTGTTTGCGTCTTTCAGTTAACTAAGCACGTTAACTCACGAAGAACCAATCTGTCGCGTTGATGCAACGTTTCATTTGATTTATACTATCGAATTTTATTCTTTTCTTATTTCGTATTTTTTTTCGTCAGTATCTTTTGCTTTTTCTGTTCTTTGAAGCTTCAAGAAATTAAAGTTATTTGTGGTTTTTATAGTAACTTAAATAGCCTTTAATGACGCTAACGTCCTTATTATTAATAATACTACAGTACACATTAGAAAGTTTATTTGAATACAAGTATAATTGGAAAGCTGAGGAGTGAAAGAATCTAACGCGAGAGGTGTTTCGATTAATCAGTTTTCCATCAGTCTTTGTCAATACTTTCACACAATTATTTTTGAAACTTTTTCGTATATTTTCATTGAATACTAAAATTTCCTTGCAAGCCTGTTAAAAAAACTACGCATCTATAAAATGAAATTCTAAAACAAATATACACAGATAAATAGTTAAGTAGACACTCTTTGTTCTGTCTTCTATCTTCCAAAACATCGAATAATCGTGATCGTACATATTTTAATGTACAAAATGGAGTACTTCTATAATCCAGTAGTTCTATTAGCCCGTGTGCACGCAGCAGGATTTAACTTCAGCCAGGACGGTGCCGAACAAATTCCGACTATTTTGCGTACATTTGGCAGAGGGGTGCCGTTTGCGCGAGCAGGGGGTTGGGGGTCGAGGGGAGGACGGATGGGTGGCCACGGAAGGAAAACTATAAATCATTCTACGAAGCGTGCTGCGTTAAAGAAGAAGGGACACCGGGGGCCAGAGGGGTGGCTCGTAGTCGTCGTGCATCGACTCGCGAAATCCAACTACCCTTAAATAAGTTGATTCATTGCAGAAGGCCTTTGCAGCCAGTTCAGAGTCGAAGCAACTCCCACCCATTTTTCCCTCTTTCTCGAGCCACTCGACACTTTCTTCCTCTCTTTTTTTTTTTATTTCTCTCCCTCGCGATTTCTTCTGCACGTCGTTCTTCGTTCGTGTCGTGAAACATGGAAATCCCGGAGAAATAACTCGAACATCGCTCGTTTTCTAATTTGTCGCATTACGTGAATTATCATCGGTATCTCCCCCCTCCTCGGAAAGAAAGGGATACTTTATAGACGCCGAGGGACAAAGCGTTTCAATTAGATGGATCGAACGGAGGAGGATGTGAAAAAGTGTATTTTCAGTCGGTTAAAGTAGCTTCATAAAATCAAGGGGATGTCAATTACCGTGAGAGTGGTCGGGAAGAGCTGCACCCTAGCCCCCGATATCAAAGCGGGTAGCTTATGGGACGACGCGAACGAATTTCAAACGGGAACGTCGATATTTCGTCGAGACGCGGAGTGAATATGGTTAAATTTTCTCGATGACGATGAATATTCAAGGGTATCTTTTCGCAAAAATTACAATTCGAAAATCGAAATGTTTGGGATTAAAAGAGGATCAAAATATATTTGTGAGAAGATTATTTCCGATATCTCCGTCTGTAACTCCCTTTTCCTTCAAAATAAAACTCTCGGTTCCAAAAAATTTTACTATGATATCCCTAGGGATATCTGGTTGACACTCTTATCTCTTTGAGAGAAATAATATTAAAAATATTTTCAATTCCGGTTCTTTGCAGTCGGATAGTATGGACAGTGGTTAACTGCGTTACAAAAAATTTTTTATTTCAAGACCTTTCAATATCGTAAAAATTCCAAGATTGGAAGATAAAGTTGTATGCAAGCGCAATGTCGACGAACGAATCCTTTCCGAATCGCCAATTAATTGTACCGGAGAAATTTTCAATGTCAACCTCTCTCGCCAGGATTAAAACGTGACAAAAGATGTCCACGATCCATCGAATTCTCTGCTAGGCAACGGGGGAGGGTAGAGGGGAGGGGAGAGAGAGAACAGTTTTATCTTTCTCCTCATTAAACGCTGCCAAAAGCAAACCCTGAAAACCTAATGAACTCGGGTCGAGAACGTTTTCTCGTGGCGGCACAAGTTTCGATTCTTCCTGTCCTTTCCTGATACCGGTGAAAAGAGCCAGGCATATACAAAAGAATGGGAAGAGACGGACGAAGGAGATGTGAAAGCAAAGCGGATAGAAAGAAGACGGATAGAAGAAGAAGAGGAAAAAGGAAGAAAAAGAAGAAGAAGAAGAAGAAGAAGAAGGAGTAGAGAGGAGGCGTTCATCTCGCTCTGCCCGAGCACTGATGATAGTTTTTGCTTGGCAAGATTTTTTGCCACTACCCCCGTAGCCACCCCCCGGGGGTGGATGATATATGACCGCCCCCGAGACACTGGCCACCCCCGGTGGGAGAAGCAGAAGGAGAAAAAGAGACGGGGCGAGGGAGATACATCCTGATTCCGGAAGAATTCCTTATGTACAGGCGCGTGCATTTTGTGTTTCAAGCGGGATGATCGTTAGTGCGAACTAGCCGAATTTATGGGGTGCGTTTTCCGACGATGGTTAATGGCTGTTTGATTATATTTATCAATTATACGATTCATTTGGGAGATGCCTCGGTAGAAAAGGGGAATATCGTTGCAATATCGTGCTTGGAGAATCGGCAGGCACTGATTGATTGAAATTAGTTACAAAAACGAATAATAAATTTGCGAAATTCATTTCTCACTTCTGACACAGCTCTGCTTGAAAATATATGTATTACAGTAATTAATACATTACACACATATACTAGAAGCGAATATAATGTACAATTATATAATTGTGCATTGATATGATACAAATGACGGTCGATTTATTGATTAATCGATCATTCATACGATTGGCCATCAGTTTGAATTTATTGAAATTAAAATTAGGCATGTTTGCTACGATTTTATAAATTTATTTAAAAAAAAAAAAAAAAAAGGGGAATTGGATCACAGGAAAATAGATGGATTTGAAAACGTGTCTCTGCATTGAAATCTACGTGGTATCTAAAATGAGTCATTGATTATAACATGCTCTACGATACTTCGTGTTCAATTCTACTGTCAAGCTGCGTGAAACGTAATTGAACAATGGTACTGGCGAAATCGTTGCGTTAAAATCGTAAAATCGTGCAAACGTGCAGTCGGTATGTCATCGCGGAAAAATTCGTGGTGGAAAATTTTTCGTGGATCGTCGACGTGGAAAGCACGTTCGAGCGGATTCGATCGTTCCCCGCAACGGTGCCAATGTAAATAGACGTGAGCGACTGAGCATGGCGGGCGGCTATGGTTTTTCGTGGTGTATCGCGGTAGCCCGACGGTCACGCCTGGCGTGCAAGCTACGCGTGTTGCTCCCTGTTGATCGGGAACGCTCGATCGGTTTTGAGAAATCGTGCAAAAACGGGGCGCTGGCGGTGCAACGATTCGCCGGTTCTGCTGTTCGGCCTCTTGCCGCAACCTCGTTTCGAGAAACGAGGGCCGCATCGATATTTCCCTGCCGCTCTCGTCTCGTTGATTGTTCTCCCGCCTTTTTTCCCTCCCTCCCGCTTTCTTTCCTTCGTTTCTCGTCGCCCTGTCGAACCAGCGCTCGGAATCGGTAGTTCACATCGTGCAGCTTCTTAATTCCTCGACATTCTACGAATGTCGAATCGATTACCTCGGTTCCACTTTGTCGCGGGTTTCTTTCACGATAGTTGTACAGGATGCCTCTTGTTTCCTCTCGCGTCGAGGTTTCGTCTGATTCTCTGATTCCTGTCGTGGAGAGTGTAAGATAAAATAGAGTACCTTATTAATTTTTTAATCTATAATAATACATCTTTGGGGGGGGGGGGGCAGACAGAATTGCTGCGCTTTTTGGTAACTTAATGCAATTAGAATGAATAAAATCGCAGTTAAACAGAACATTTTTTTAATTATTTGCCCTTAGAAAATCTTCCCGTGATAATTTTTTAAATAAAATTTCTTTCCAAAATTTTGTCATTAGAAAGACGAGAATTTTTGGAAATTTTGGATAGTACCTATTCAAATTATTGATAAGAACCTAATTCTCATTTCACAGTTTCTGTCAAAAGTTAGCATTCACTTTCTGATCGAGTATTTGTCGTAAACAATTGCCATTCTGAGATTAATCGATTGTTACTTTTCTCAAAAGTCACTGTAGTTGATTATCTAATTACTATTTTATGTTCTTAATAGCACGTTTCTGGTTTTGGATTCATAATAGAAGTAAAGTAATGTTATCATTCCTTAGACGATAGTTTTAAAATTGGAATTCCTCAGAATCCATTGCCACGAAATTCAAATTTAAAGAAGTTTCTGATTGATTAACAGAGAACAACGCAAGAGCAGCAGAAAGCCATAAATTCTGACAGCCATGTAAGCGTCCAAGAACAGAATTTCATCGACACAGAGAGGAATTCTAATGACTATAGAATCTGAAAACTTTGCGAAAGAATGATTTCGTTCTCTGAAATAATATGAAAATGGTAATAAGACGAGAGTGAAAGTCGAATCGAGAGAATATATATTAAAACAAGAAAAGGAGTCCGTTATCAAACTCCATGTCGCGTTACATATATTGTCTTGCGACAACATAATGGACTTGATGAATCTGAAAAAAAAAACTCACAGAAAGCAGCACTAGACGTGCCAGAGACCGCTGGACTCGAAGCCTGACCTGGCCCGGAGAAAAAAAAAAAAGAGAGGCACACCTCGCGACGTACGAGAGCACGTCCTCCTCGCACATGGCTCTTAAGATTCCTCGAACGTTTGAAGAAGAAAAGGGTGTTTGCTCCAGCTTTGGAATCGAATGGTATCGGGGCCGGATTTCGTCGGCGGCCTGCTCCGGCTTTCCGCTTCCAAGACCACGGTCCAGGGCGGCTGCATACCGTGATCGTCGAAGCATCGTCCACGGATTTCGTTTTTACATCGGCAAAAGCCTCCGCGGCTGATCTTCTTGTTTGCTCAGGGGGGACTTGTCGGTCGCGACGTTCGGTGGTAACGTTTCGGACCGGGGCCCGGGGACTAAATTTACGCCGGTTTGCCGGTAGCGCGTAGTTGACCGACGGGACCGACTGCGGCAGGATGTCGATTATCGACGCTTTTTGCCCCGATTCACCACCCTTTTTCGAATGGAACGCATAATTAGCTTTCGTTATTTTAGCACGTACCCGGCGGCTTCCGCCCGCTGACAACGATTCACCGTCGCCTCGCCCTCATACTCTCTCTCTCTCTCTCTCTCGTTCATCATCTGGTTTACTTCACTATCTACTTGGTTTACTCGCTATCGTTCGGTTTGCGCCTTTTTTTTTTCTTTCCCCCGATCGAGCGATGAGATTTGGTCTTGATAAGATCTCTGTTGGTTTATTGATTTCGTCGGTAGTTAGGTTCACGATAATTTTCAGAGTGAGATGACAAGTAGATTTGGATAGACCGGACGACACTTCTTGAGTCAAAAATCTCTGAACTCTCGCGTGACACCTGTTCAGAGGGATTGGATTAACGTTTATTCGAAACATAAGTGTTAACGTGGGGCATAAAGCGGGCTGTAAAGAATTAATTAATTATAACGTGAGATGTTGGGAATTTCTCAGAAATTAAATCTTCTAAAATTGAATTGAAAATTTATATATAACGTCTACGTGATTGAAATCTAAAATTTCTTACTTGTATTTAATATTGTTTGATACGGTGTTACTCATTCAAATAACTAGTTTCTTTATTCATTCTTTACACAAATTTTATTTCATTATTACAGTTCTTTATTTATATATCTCCTTTTCACAAGACACGCGTGACTGGTCAAATGATTTTTTTTTTTCTAACAAAAATAAGGAAAATCGTTTCTTTCATTCAACATTCACTGTGAAGTTTCGTGCATTGATTTTTCTTCAATTGAAACATTCACAATGGATAACTCCGTTTATGGCATTACACGAAAGTTATTATGTCGCGAGATATTGCCGCTCCTGGCTGTAAATCGTGACGCAAATGAGTCAATTGAACACTAACTAAAATTTCTCTTAATAAATCTTCTACATGCGTGCACACGTGGATTTCTAATAATATTTAAACAATCTTAAATTTGCGAAGCATCTTAAATTTGTACACCCTTGAGCAGATCCTTGTTGCACGATTCTTGTAAGAAAATGTGAAAAGAAATGTAAAAAGAAACTTGAGAGAAATGGAAGAAAAAATTCGAGAAACTTGGTCGTGAGTGGAACTGTACTCTACCATCTGGATTACAATGATTTAACAGAGGGGCATTCCAGCGAGCCTCATGGCGCGTTCGTTGTTCGAAAAACCGCTCATCGCCAGTTCCTTTCTTCAGGTATTTACAAAGTTCGCTTGTAACGAGGCTTCGTTAACGGTACGGCAAGCAATAATCGCTCGAGTTACAGTCAACCGGCATTCCTCGAGGTATTGGCGAGTAGACGTTCTCTCTCTCTCTCTCTCTCTCTCTCTTTGCTGAAGAAGCTCGTGGATTCCGCGCGTTCGCCGTAGAAAACCGAGATTTTTCAGCGTTTCATTCGAGGTCGGGGCGAGGCATTCGACGGGGACCTCATGATTCTCGCGCGAAAAGTAACACCCGTGGCCGAATCGAAGGAGAGATCCAGGCCGCGTTCGATTCGATCGAGTCACGTTCGGATCGTGATCAATTAATCACGACTGCTGGTAGAAAAAAAAAGAGAAAAAATTCAAATAGAGCGAGCACGACCAGCCTTTCGCCAAGATCTCTCGGGCCTAGAAGCGATTGATTCGACCTTCGTTAAAATAGGTTTACCTTGACGCGATCAATGAAACCAACGGAGCTGAAACGTAGACGCAGAGCGAAGGACGTGCAATGACGAACGTGTGAATGTAACTATAATAGAACGTGGCGTTGCTTTTCGGCAAGTATAGAAGACGTAGAAGAATATAATTAATCTATATAAGATATAGAGGTGAGCGAAATGTTGAGGCTGTGGTCAACGAAGTGTTGGACTTTTAGACAACATTCGTTCTTCTTATTCTTCATGTATCATCGTATATCTCGCAAAAGAAACGAAAAGTAAAACGAAAATCAATAGAGAACGCGTCTCATCGTAACGTTCCAAGTCGAGGGAGATTTCTCTCTAAAGATTTCAGCTGCCCCGTCGTTCATCAGAGATCAGAGATTTTCATAGTTCGATTAAATATACCAGTCGTCAGAATTTTTTGCTCACGATCTTTAATCTACTAGATCGTCTAGAAAACGAACGATGGTCATAGAGAATCACGCTGGTAACACGATGACCAGTGGCACCTGGTGTCATCGTTGAACCGGCACGTCAAAAGTAGTGCAAGAAAATAGTGGTACCGACGAGGGGGGAGGGGGGCGAGTATGATCGTGTCGGGGGTTCGGGATAACGAGCCGGATGATTTACAGGTTTATCCTTACACCTCCATTTACGAAGGAACCGAGTGGACTCCTGTGATCGCTTTTAAATTCGCTCTCGTTGATGCAACTGGTCGTCCATCGAGGGGACCCTCTCGTCTTCTCTCGTTTCTCATCATCCTGGGGGCCCTCCCCCTCCCGCTCGTCTTCCCCGTTTTCTCTTCTTATTTTCTGGATGTCCTGCGGTACCGAGCGCGCAACATTGTTTTTCTCCGCCCTCGTCGTTCCTCTTCCATCGTCTCTGTCCCGCGAACCAACGACTTTTTGGCGTTCGTTTTTCCATACTGGCCAACTGGACACCGGTGTGGACCTTTTACCACGGACACGTACAATCTCTTTCTCTTCTCTCTCTCTCTCTCTGTCTCTGTCTCTGTCTCTGTCTCTCTTGTAATGATCGCAACGCTTCGATGCACTCGGGCTGTGCAGAGCTGCATAACCGGAGGATGCATCTTGCGCCACGTACAACGATCTTTTCCTGTTGCCCCCGCGCCACGGTCGCTCTCGATTGTTACGTTATAAATTATTATCGTGTTATTACCGTGCAGCGAGCGCCGGTGGTTTTGGTCAGTGGCTGGTTCTCTCTCTCCTCTGTTTTTCTACCGTACAGTTTCATTTTTCTTACTATTTTCTTCCTCTTTTTCTTTCTTTTTCTTTTTTCTTTTTTCTTTTTGTTCGTTCTTGATGAAATAGTGGCGAGGGGTTTTGCGCGTTTGCTGGAGAAGTTTGTTTGTGGATGGTTAGGAGAGAGGATGAGCTAGGGTTTTCGTCTATTTTCTAACGGACGCGTATTCGGCGAGAGGAAACTCAGGAAACGGTGTTCTTTAAACAGTCTTGTGTCCTTAGGTCTCTCTCTCGGCTTGAGGATGTTTGAACAAAGCGTTCTTAGCAGTAGAATTACGCAGAAGATATATATATATATATTTTTTTCTTTCACGTTTCGTGAATAGACGAAATTTGAGAAATTACAGCATACATTCAATGAAAGTATTACGTTTTATATTATACAAAGATTCAAAGATTTTCAACTGCTTGAAAACGATGTTTTCAATGCGCCAAGGGTTAACTCTCAAATGATTGTGTTATAAACGTCTACAACAATTTGTATTACGTCGTTGAAATTACGAATGTTTTATTTGATTCCGTATATCTTACATTCTCCGCGATAGAGAGACTGTGAAACAAGTGAAAAAACATTTCACGATCGAATATCTCTAAATTGTTATGATCTCCTCCATTGACTCAATAATACCAGGTAAGAGTTAAGTAAGAAGCAGATACATTAAATCGTGCACACGCGATCCCGAGGTTAGAATAGCTGGCCTAAGAATCGGATACGATCAGAGAATGATGAGTTACACGCGGAAGCAGCGCACAGCCTCGAGATAGTTACAGCTAATAAAGTAAAATTCTTATAATATCTTTTGTTATGAGCGCTATTTTCACCGCGCTTTTTAAGACGCGTGTTACGAGCACAGCGTGCTTCCTTCTTCTTACCTCTTCGTTTCCCTCATTTTAGTTTCTCAAAAACCGTATTTGGTCTTTAAGATGGTACGGGTGCGATTTGATATTGACAAGACAAGAAATTAATCTGTATTGACACGCGTATATACGTGTCTTTGTTTATGTCTATTGAAATGTACTTAGAAAGTCGTTAGAGATTTATTAAAAGTTTTCACTTTGTAAGAGGAAAGTTTCTTTCGAAAAGTGGAAAGATCGATCTATAAGTATTAGAACAGTTCTGAGTAACGAAGTATGTTTGAAGAGTCATTAGAATTTTATTAACTCTCGCATTGGGCTCGTTCAAACTCACAAGAAAAAGTTGCCAATTTATGACATTGGAAATAACGTATTTTCGTTCTTTTATCAATTATTATACAATTTCATGTTTCAATTATTTTTTTAATTGTTAAAAAGAGACGAATGATTGAAACACGTACACGTGTCTCACGAATTCTGTGAATATTTAAAAGATACTTAAAACGTTCATCTTGGACGTGTTATCAAAGAGATGGAAAATGTGACTTTGAGGAATTCGATTGCTTCGAAGATTAAAACCTTTATGATTCTGATAGAGTCAAATCCTTTCATCCTGTAATTCACACCTGTCTTTAAGGAAAAAAAAAATCTAAGATCGACGATCGGACGAGTACACTTCCGGTTACCGGAACCGGAAGTGTACTCGTGCAATTTTCTGACCGCGAGCCGGTCGATCCTCGGTCGCTGGCGCAACGGGGATCGAGAAGATCCGGGATCGTTTAGTCAAATACCATCGGCAGCAGCGGTAAATCAGGGAAAACCTGGGGACAGTCGCGTTCGCTTCTTCCCCGGACCGGAAGACAAATGTCAGAGGGAGCCGAGGGGAGACGTTGGGAGACGTTGGCTCGGGCTCTGGTTGCGCGGGGCCTCGCGGCGGTAAATCAAGCCCGGTGATATTAAAAGGCCGCTTATACGCGAAAACACAAGATTTATTTCTGCCGAGAGAGGCAAGAAATCGGTGTATACCGGGCGCCCAATCAATGGACAGGAGGAACAAGAGAGGACGCGAACCAGGGGGAGCCAGATAAAATGAAGAAGGACGTTGCCTCGATTCTCGAAGCGAGCGAGAACCTCGCGACAGACCGATTCCAAAGTAACGAAACGAAACGAAACGAAACGAAACGAAACGAAACGAAACGAAACGAAACGATACAATACGACACGATGAAAAAGAGGATCGAGAATACGTAGCGACAGCCACGTGGTGAGCTGAGAAAGTTGGACGCTGGCTGCAGGAAGAAGAGGATTCCGCTGGAATTAGAAGCAACTTCTTTGGCATCGGGAATCGAGATTCGATTAAAGTAGGTTGATTTGCTTTCCTACGTTTTTATTTCGTCTGCAATTGGAGACGATTGCAAGATCTCTTGGTCGAGCGCGTGTCTTCTTTTACGGTTTGTTTTCATCGAGTATTTACTCAAATTCGACAAATATGGCGGGTCGAAATGAAATGGAAGGGGAGAGGAAGGGCGGAAGTTTCGATCGGTTGCTGCTGGAGAACGAAAGTGGAGGAAGCCGGAAAGAAGAACTGGAGAGAAAGAAAAGTTTTAGGAATTCTCTTGGAATTGGTAGCAACTTCTTTCTCTAGCCGAGGCTTGATTTAAATCGACTCATTTAATTTCGTACCTTTTTCTTACGAATCGATACCGACGTCGAAGGTGTTTGACAGCGAGAGCATCTTTTACAATTTCCATCAAATCTTTGATCAGTGTACGAGATAGAAGAGAGAGAGAGAGAGAGAGAGAGAAGGCAAAGAAGAGATGGAAGGAAGAACTTTGATCACATGTAGAATCATTGGACGAAGGGAGAAAGAGAAAAACAGAGAGGGAGAGAAGCGAGGGAGGAGAGGACTATGGGGTTGGTTATCGGGGTGTTGGTGAGTGAAACGGAGAGGATTCACCCCTGTTTCGGTCGAATAATCGTGTCGTCCTCGTCGAAAGCGGTTTGCTCCAGCTAATATCGAACCATCGCCCACATTCAAAGGGATGTCAGGGTAGGAATGGTATTGTACTCCCCTTCGAGTAGCGATTCTTCTTCGAAGCCCGTGTCACTTTTGACGTTGTTAATGAAAAGATTGGGCTGCATCAAGAAACGTGCGTGTGAAAAAACTTCGTTTCTCGTTGCATTCGTCTTCCTTTATTTTCTTTTTTTTTTTTTTTACTACTATTTGTTCTTCAGAGAAGGAAGATCATTATGGACAGAAAGTATCATTCGTCTCGAACGTTCAGCGTGATCAATCTCTCTTAATTTTTGACTTTTACGATGTTTGATAATGTTTTGCAAAACACAATCGTATTAATCCTCTGATTCTTGTCCAGCAATTTGGATAAATGTGAATTCGTAAATATCTATAGATGAAGATTAATGATTTTATTTTTCTGAACCGTTCAAAAGTGTTACGTAAACGATATTACATTACATTATATTTATTAAATATATATTCGATTAATTTCCGGCCGTATTTTTCTCGGAAACGAAGTCTTTAATGTTCGTTCTTTTCGGTTTTCGTGTCATTTTCGAATCGTAGAATTTTTTCTGCTTCACTTCTGTATCACGTATTATAAATTATTCAAAATTAATCTTATAGCGAAAGTCGAGTAAAAATTGAATTATTATTTAAAATTCGAAACCTTTCTTGAGAAATGTATATGTATTTTATTTCACACATAAAGTTACTCAAATCTCTAAGACTGGACCGTTGTAAATTTACAAAATTTCAACGAAAGGTTCCGGATAACTGCTCGCGTTTGTCATTCCAATAATCTACATATTAAGAAATGTCTCTGCAGAACGTACTCCAATTAAGCTGTTCGTTCGAAGTTCAGTGGAATTGGCAATCGTGAGTGTGAACGATAATGCACATACCAGACGAAACGTTTCGATACGTTTCGAATATCCTTGTAATCATTGCGGTTTATATGATCACTGTGGTCGAGATATCATTATTCGATACCGGTGCGTAATATCCTGCTCTATGCACGAATGAGTCTGGAGACAACAACGATCCGTGGAACGCCTTAATCAACAGAGAGATATCTTTCCTTCGAAGCTGTCGATCTCTTCCACCAGAGAAAACAGCACCTTGGAGGATGTTCTTTGCACTCTGCGCAACGACATAGAACGATTTCAATTTCATGCTGCCAGCCGTATTAAACCTTCCGGTTGCGGCATGGTAAATCGCTTTTCCTTTGACGATCATACCTTATTTTTTTTTTCCACGTCTCAACGCAAAAAAGTCTCCATAAGTTTATCGAACTTCGCGCTCGACGTGGAAAGATTTAAACAAATTGACTTTGTCGATCGCAAATTGCACTTTAACGTAAATTTTTTTTTTTTTCATTTTCTCTTAACTTTTAGCAAGTGAAAATTATTTTTATCCGTAATGTAAATAACTAACGGAGGTGATTGCGAAAATCTTCGAACGAACGTGCATTTCAAAAGGACAGCGATTGTCTATTGTGACATTTCGAACGGATTTGGCCATTTTTTTTCTCTTATTTCAATGATCATTCTCATCAATTAATTTTCGTCGTAAATAGTTTTGCTTTAAGTAAATAGTAAACCATACACATATTCTTCTATAAAGTATTGGGATAAACTGGTCGAAAAGTGATTTTGTGACACTTGACAGGATATTTCAATTATAAGTATGTGTTTAAATGAATGTTGAGGTACGTTTGCAAGTAGAATAACGAGTTAAAAAAAATTAAAAGCTTCTATATTACTTATAGTTGAATTAAGATTCTGGGAGACCAATAACTATTACAAACAATTCATTCGGTATTTTTGTGCGAATGTAGAAAATAAAATATCTCTCAAGTCTATATGACATTGTAGAGAGATATGGTAAGCTCACGCTTGGCTATTGACCATTGAAATTTCTCTCTCTTCAAATTTAAATTTTCGTTAAAAACAAGTCTTACAAAAGTCACGTGCGTCGGAAGACGGTGTATATATATATATATATATATATATATATATATATATATATATATAGAGCGATGTGGTCGAATTATCGAGGCATTTCCAAACGATTTCCCTGGAACCATATCCCATTCTCTTGTAGTGGTCATAACTACCCCCTTGCATCGGTCCTCGGCTCCTGTTTTCCTCTTCCGTCTCCTGGGAGTAATAATCGTCGTGGACCGGAAAAATTCCGCGACAGAAGTTAAACAAAGCCTCGAATGAGAAATAAAATAAAAAAAAAGAGAGAGAGAAGGCGAGAGGAGAACGACATTTGGGGAGGAAAGGGGAGGAGAACGAAAGGTGCAGAGCATAGAAACAGAGGGACACGGAGAACCACACGAACAACGGAGAGAGAGAGAGAGAGAGAGAGAGCCGCTTCCCTGGTTCTACTGTAATAAGGGTGACCAATTTTCTCCTCATCCCCGTGCGTCTCTCACTGTTCGACTGTTTGAACAAGGCTCATAATTAATACGCATATTCGCTTCTGGAAAATCCGCTCGGGGGTATTCGGCTGGGAGACATTTTTTAAATCCTCCACAACGGGTATTTGCACTTTGCTCGGGTGTCCTCGCGGTTTCTGCGAGTTTCCTGCTTTTGTGCTTCTTTTTCTTCCTGTCCGTCCTTCGCTCGTGCACGGATCGATTTTTTTTTTTTTGTTTTTCCTTCAATAATCGGCACGGTGATTTCAAGCGATACCGAGGGTTTTTTTGTTTCGTCGATGGATTTATTGGAAAGTTTTTTCTTCCTCTTTGTTTCGTGTTGCGTCGAAGTGCAGACGATGGTATTATACGGAAGTGAGTCTAAACGAATTGAGCTTCTTAGAAGCCTTTTCAAATTATAATTGTAGTAAATATACTTTCTTTGTCACACAAATATTATTTCTTTTTTATAGTGTCATACTAGAATAAATTGAACATCCGTAATCGATTGTGAGAGCAGATGAAAATAAATAAATATTAAGAGAATATTCAAATTCGCTAATTAATGAAGAAAGTTTAAAGGCGAAATGGAATTTGAAACATTTTGAATTAATTAGTCGTTCGAAATTTCGTTTCGCGTGTAGTAGAGTACAAAAATTACGTGAAACAGGAAGGTTAAATGCAAAATGTTAAAAGACATTTTCTCTACTTTCCAATTTTTTTCTGTAATGAAACGACAGTTTAATAAAATGGATGTCCATCTTATTTCGATATGTTACTATATATATTTCATGTTTTCCAATTTGAATTTAAACGAGAACGTACGAGGCTGATAGTTTGTAACATACAATAGAGCTTGTATTTTGAATGATTTAATGAAAGAAATGCTGTCTTTTCTCTTCTAAATCATACTTAGAATTTAATGGAAATTGTAATTTGATAACGAAACTATAATTGATACTTAACTATTTGTACAGCTATTTGTACGTACAGAAGTTATTCACGAATTTATAAATGCTACTAATCTTTAGATGACTGGCAAAACTTTTTTTCAAAATTTTCAAAGTCCGCACAATATATACCGTGTATATACATAGATAAATTTAAAAAAAAAGAAATCTATTGTCTTTTTTTTTTTTTTTGAAAAGTGTCGATCCTCGAAGAATTTAAAACATTGATCTTAAAGACATTACACTTGAAACGAACAATTGTTACGTTGATATATCACAGTTCGCGTTTTCTCAAATTCAAGATTGTCGCATTTTCCACAGGGAAGGAGGGTGTGGTAAACGTTCCGTTTAGAATTTTAAAATTCGCATAGATCTCCCGTTTAAGTTCACCTTCGTCTCGAATAGGATCGCGTACCTGGCTGGTTTCGCGAGAGATATCTGTCTTTAAGAGCATTATCTGGATGGTGGACGGGTGGGGAGACGGCAAAAACCGTCCGCCCCCTCGTGGTATGTGAAAAATGATGCACAACCCTAATCCCTCGACACATCTCCACCCCCGTCGGAATGTCCCGAAGGAAGCGTTCCTCCTCGTCGTCTTTCTGGTCCACCAGCCGAAAGACGTGTCACGGACGAGGTTGCATTATTCGGAACGATTAACTGGCTGACAGCGTTCGTAAAAAATAATCCTGGAAATATATTTTTAATGCTCGGGGATTTATCATGCGTGCCGGGTGCCGGTTGTCGGTTGCAAATGGCAACTCGGGGGTTGGACTTAGCAAGTAACAATCGAGATACTTGACGGGATAGTTTTAAAAGTGAAATAAGCAGGCTGTACATTTGCGAGAAATTCTAAAGTGAAAAATTGCGCAGAATGCACGGAATGTGAAAAATGTATACAAAATGTAATGCTTTAATATTTGGTTAAGAAAATGATTTTCTACTTGAATTTTATTTTATTTTATTTTTTTTTCAAATCGTAATCTCAGAAATCTGTTTACAAGATTGGAGTAGAATGTAGTAATGATTGGAAGATGTAGCGATATTATTAAATATTATAATTAATATTCTATTTTGAATATTTTTTTGCATTTTTATATATTGTTCAAATTTTCCGAAAATATGATACATGAATATTGATGATGATATTTGGAGTTTACGAGGAACATTTTATATGATTTCGTATGCTGTGCTTTCGTTTTTTGTACATGCCTGTACGAATTTCTAAGAAATTTACAAATCCAGACTAGTAGTCTTAGTATCTTGAAGTTACTTTTCCATGAATTTCAAAATGAATTTCCATTTTCGTTTCAGATACGCTGAAGTGTTCTCGAAGACACCACCGGTTGGCGTTCGAAACGGTACTTTCCTCTGCGAGCCACACAAAGGGTTTCTGTACTCACCTACGGTCAACAATGAATTGTAAGTAATATTCCTCTCGATTTATCATTCAGTTTTTGTTCTTCAATCTTTGATTTATTTCTCGCACGTTGAGAAAATAATTGAGAGTTATTTAGTCTTTTCTCTTTCTTTCAAAAAAAAAAAAAAAAAAAAATTGAATCTCACGTATGAATCTTGATCTCAGAGAAGTCAGAATCTTTTTCTCAAAGTTCAGTTCCGTAACCACTGTGTTATAAAGCGAAAGTGCGTGATCTCTTGGCACCACTTTCTTCTTTGCTCGTCCTCCGAGTCTACGTGACGTGATGGATACACGAAAATGTCACAAACACGCCCCCCGGGGCCAACGTGGCAATCCACCCTCTGACCATTATGCTAAACCATTGTCCACTATCTGCCTAAGATAGCCGACGGCTTAAGTCTGTTCACCCTCCGCTGTATCCAGACCGTTAAAAAATCATTTTAGCCGTCAATCATCGACCTCTCGCCTCCTTGTGCCATTCCTTCGTGCTTTCGTACCGAATACAGTGATTCAATTACTTTCGAACGACTGTCCACGGGATATTACTTCATCTTGGGCACGAAATTCTTGCTCTTTATCGAAAAATAACGCAATATTTCGTTTGCAATCCGATGCATTTCATTTTTGTAATATTCCATTTTTTTAACGACGTTGGAAAGGATAGTCGTAGAGATTTGCTTAACGTTTCTTCATTAGTACGTATTCCATCTAAATTTTATAATTTCATGAAATTAATAGTCATTTTAGAGTTGTTTTAGAAGAGTTATTTCCTCATAATTGGAGTCGAAGGCCCAAGCAATATATTTATCGTATATTTAATATGATGTATTTCAAGTTCTTTCTATTTTATGTAACTGTAGACTCTATCAGTGACATGAAAAGAATATTGAACGAATTTTTGGAATTCCATTAATTACAATATTTAAAAAAAAAAAAGAAAAATAGATTCGACGGTACAAAATGATTTGAAAAAAAATTGCAAATGGAATGTTACGACCTTATAATAAACGAATATCAATTCCTAAGAAACACTTATTTTCAAAAAACTTGCTATGAAAGAATACTCTATACCAAATATCAAAATTTAAACATTTTCATGTTATTTTCCGGATACTTTTTCTCAAAGTCTGATAAAATTCCTCTATTGAAGCATCGTCAAAGGATGTTGAAAGCACGCACAGAGATACGATATAATAAACGAGTTAACGATTGTTCGATCGATGAATAACATGGAGCTCGTTAAACGACGAATTATATTCAATAACGCGAACATGATAGCGTGTTTCGTTGGAGACTGGCCTCCTCGCTTCCTTTTTTTTTCTTTCTTTTCTTTTTCCGTTCATCCGACGAGAATTTCTGCGATTTCCCTCTCTTTTTCTCCGGCTCTCTCCTCGATGCATCCACCATTATTCCGGCGTTAGGCAAATACACGAGGAGAGACGACAAGCTTGTCCGCGCGGTTTTTGCCTCGTGAAAATTCAAATGAGACCGCGCGGCATATTGCGCTGAATCGAAATTAATGTCGCGCAACTAATTATCGGTCGAGTCATCATCGTCTCGTATCAGCTGGTTGCTGGCTCGTTCCATCGTTTCGAAACGCGTCTCCATAAGTTTCTACATCGCCGAAGAACGTATGTGTGTGTGTGTGTGTGTGTGTATGTGTGTGTGTGTGTGTGTGTGTACGCCTGCTAATTTTCTTCGCGACGATCTTTAATTAAATCGCCTAACGAGCGCGACCTTTTCATTTTTTAATCGTGATTGTTCTCTCGTACTTTTTCTTTTTGGAAGGTGCAAAGATGTTTTTTCATAGAATATATTAATCTGATGTTTTATCTCAAAGTTAATAATATTCTATGAATTAAATTCCAAAAGGTGTGCTGTGAATATTCCAAGATTCTGTATATGATATATTAAGAGAATGGTGGAAATGATGAAATGATTTATTTTATCTAGGAATTATCATTCGAAGGGAAAGGATCGTTTTATAGTGTTAACTTTGTTAATTTTTGTTAATGTGTGAATATGAAACTTCTGTTTTCTGGAGTAAATTCATCGTCGTCTGTTATTTTAATTTGTCATTCTCATCCGTAATTGTTAATTATCGGCAGCTGTTTCCCACGTGTAACATAAATATTCGTTTTATAGAAATCTTATCTACAAAGTAACGTTCGAATTTTTACATGCACTTTCATTCAATTTACGAATTGCTTGAATTTCTAGTTTTTACGGTCTCTCGTTTTATCGCTACTTAATTATGAATTATTATTCATAATTATGTTTGCTCTAAATGATTGCGTCGTTGCAATTGGAACATTACTAGCAACGATTAAAGTATAGTAAAATGCATAAATTCCGTATTCGGAGACATTAAAGTGAAAGCTGCAGTTACAAATAATACATTTGTAAGAATAATACGTTTCACGAAAAATCATTCAAAAAATTTGTAAAATCTAGAAAACCTGTTTTGAGAAAGCCTGTCTAGAAAATTTTTATAAAATATTACGAAATCGCCCACCTTGGTAATTCTAGCGTCAATAGTCGTTAGTTAGTTGTTAATATTTTGCATAGCACAGTGCTCTCTCCAAATTTCGATCGTTTTTCACAAAACGTGAAACGTCCATCTGCAAATTGAGTCGTTGAAATCACCGACGATGAATTCTAGCGAATTCCACCTAGAAATTCTTTATTCTCCCTATTTCATCACGTATGTTTGTCACTATCTCGAGGAGATGTTCAGACGACGATCAAATGCGCGTATCTCGCGGGAATTTTTCAAGGTGTTATCGATCATAGGCGACGCGAGATGCCGGCGTGATGCACGAGCATCAGGAACCACGCCAGGATCCGGCGAACAATTGCCGGGCAAAAAGCTGGAGCCGGTGCGCGGCAAGAAATTTCTAATTTGCGGTATAATTAAGGGAGACGGGGCAAAAACCACCACGGATTCTACACCGTTGTCGGAAAATCGCGAATTCCACCTTGCGAGCACGCCGCCGCCCCGCGATCGTAGAACGTTTGATTTTATCTGCGTGTTATCCGCTCCCTAGTCGAGTGATTGTTGAGTAAATAATTAATTAGAACCGTCGTTTAAACATTAAAAAGGAAAAACGCGCACGAATAATTAATAATGGGACCACTGGTGGCTTTTTGCGGGAAATCTTTGCAACGCAGTTTATTTATTGCGCGGTTTTGATGAAATATTTATACGTACGGGAGAGAAGAAATAAACCGGCGTTAATTAACTTTTTTACTAATAGTAGCGTGAGCTCCTTTTTTCTTTTCTTTCTTTTCTCTTTTTTTTTTTTTTTTTTTTTTTTAGTTCGATTACCGTGGATTTTTATGAAAACTTGTATTTTTTGAGAATAAGATCTTTTAAAACGAGATAGAAAATTGTTTCGCGTATTAAATGTTTATAGTATGGTATTTTATACTACGTCACATTATATGCGCACTTTCTGAAATCACATTCTAAGATTTCGTGAAAATCCATACGCTGTTTGTCGTCATAGTTGCTTCCTTACAGTATTAATATTCTATATTCTATATTTAATTTTCAGAAAATATGAAATGCGTTTTAAAGGTATAAGTATGTTTGTAATTAGAGATAGAAAATCACGACAAAAGAAACTACTTCAGGATATTTTTTTTGCGTCTGTTTTTTGCTCGTTCATGTTTCTAACTCGATCGATTATAAGGGAATGAAGAAACGTATTAACATGTTGGAAAATTTATTACAGATACACCATCATAACAGCCGAGGAATGGGCGAAATTGATGCAGTTTTACGACGTCGATTATCCAATCATCATTAAAAAGGTCAATTCCGATTTCAAGACCGAACCTGGTGAGTACAAATCACACGCACGACAAGAAAAAAATCGCCATCGAAATTTAAAAAGAAGAAACATTTGGAAATTGGTTACGTGTTTATACTCTTAACGCGAAATAAGTCGGAAATGATTTTTCCATTCTCGCGGTTTCCCTTATCGTTTTATACTTTTTAATGTGCAACCAGCACGGATAACCGTAACGTTATGTAATGCTGAAATCGTTCTTTTAATCGTATATCGATCTTTTATCGTCATACCTTCAATTAAAATGTCGCATTTATCAAGTTTTATCTTCGTTTTCTTTGTCTCATTCAATTTCGCAACTTCTTGTATAATATAAATTTACTCACTTTCTTGAGACTTTTATTTTCCTTAAGTAAAGTTACAAATTTTATCTTTAAAAGATTCATTTAAATTCATATCACTTTATTTTCTAATTTTATAAATTATAATTTTACGTAGTAATATTTCAACGTACATTTATATCTTGGGGAATATTATGTAGGATCATTTAAATGAAAAAGACAGAATATTGCAATCACAATATAGAGAAATTAAATAATAAAGGGAACTAAATTTTTTCAGTTAAATTTAAATTCGAATTTAATCTGTTTAAATACAGAAATTTCAATGCGCGTAATATTCGAAAACGAAGTACTCGTTACAAACATTTGAACGAAGCAAAAACTACCTTTCGCGCTAATATGAATTTCGATAAACATCCTAAATGATCACAAAGTGAAATCCTAGGAATTTTTATTCGAATGTTAATTTTTAGTTAGTACGTGTTGCGAGGTGTTACACTGTTAACAATTCTTACTCTAAAATTCTTCTGTTTTTTAAAATTTCCAGATATTTCTCAATTTGCGTCCAGTTTCACGCGGCTGAAACATTTGAAAACTTAAAAAGGGAAGAACCTTTAAAAATTGTTAATCCACGCGTGACAAATTGATTACTCGATCGAGGTGACGATATTCGCAATTGGACGGAAATTGAAACGAATCGCAATGTGACGACCATCCTCGCACATGTTCCTCAATAAAGGCCTATCAATTTCCTGGTAGAGCGCGGAAGATCCGAAGACTGATCGCGGCAATTAACGACTTTCTCTTTTATCCCATCCTGGGACCGTTCGATCTTATCGGCAATTAATTTTCGTACGATTCCAGGAGGGACATTATGTAAACGATCGTCCCTAGGTGGATCGTTACCAGCGCTGCTCCCCCTCTTACACGTTCCCTCCCTTTTTCTCTCTCTTTCTCTCTGATTCTCTGTGAACACAACCAGTCTAATTACCCGTACACACAATCTCCGGTACGCATACACGCATACGTGGTGTAAACGCGTGGTGATATTTCCTTTTTCCGATTTTAACTGGATCTCTCCAATACGTCTAGGATTTATTTGTAACTCAATCGCGCGAGTCGTGCAGGCCGAGGACATTTCTCTTGCCACGAATTTCACGTTTACGCGCAACCGGATCTCTCCCGATCCGGTTACAATTTATTTGTGACTCAATCGAGACGAGGAAATTGTTGATAGCCTGTGCTATAGTGAAATTGCCAGTTTCTTTTTCTGGTGTCGTGTAAACAGCTGTCTAATAGGGAGAGGAATGTTCGTGTGATTGACCAGGTATCCACCTATTATTTTTTCTTTTTTTTTTTTTTTTTTCATTCAAGTTAGCGTAGATTAAGTGCATGGTGAAACGTTTCTAGTCATTCTCTGAATGAAAAATCATCTTGAAATTCATAAATTTATAAATTTATTCGTGCGTAACTCGAGAATTGTACATTACTGTCACATTACTATACATTACATATATAACTTCGCGGGATTTATACTCTCATTCAAAATTTCTCTCAAGATAAATTCTTAAGTTGTTGCATTTCAACCAATTGATGTCTGACAGATGGATATAATCTACAATCTGTAACACATTAATCGATACGAATTATGAAAAATTATTTAAAGATGTGAAAATACCGTTCGATTTCACACCTTTACACAATTTGTGTTAAACTTAAAATTCGTAATACATGCGATAAATATATACCGCAAGAAAACTAAAGACGATAAAATGACTACGATTTGAATATTATTATTTAAATACTAGATAGTAGATATACTATATATGCGCGTCTGTGCGTTTCCTTTGGTTCTCTGCGTTCTCCTCTCGCGACGAAACTCGAGGAATAATGCCAGAAGACATTAGCCACCGATTTACATAAACACCCCTCCCACGTTTGTTTCGCTGCCATCGTCGGTTAGCTTCTCTAGCAGACCCTAAAGTGTCTCATTATAATTAAGAAGTATCCTGAAAATTAACCGACAGAAAAACCGGTGCTGTTGGGGAGATGAGTAGGTGGTGCCGGTCCAAATGGGCTTCTAAAAGTTTCTCGCCCTCGATCCTCGCGATTCCGATTCTCCAAGAAAAATTCTTTTTACGATCTTTTTCTTTATCTCTTTTTCTTTACACATACAGAGAGATGCAAAAGTAATGGAATTCAACATTGGTAAATATTAGGTTGGAACATAAATTGAAAAATATCAGCTTGTAGGACGGGGCGATATGTTACAATTATGATGTATCGTCCAATTGTCAATTGTACGTAGAATCTTTCTATTGTTAGGACTTTAAATTTAGCATAAATTTTCTTCATAGATATTCAAATATTTTCAATCTTTCATAAACTCAACTCTTGCAATGAAATTATGAAACTAATAAATTCTTAATTAATTGATTAATTTATTAAAATATTATTTCCATTTGTACAACAAGTGGTATTGTTAATCCGAGATTAACAAGACATATGAAATACACTCAACGAAATTTCTCTACATCCTACGATAGAACTATAATTAGATTTGTAGATTCTCCACGCATTAGAGAATACACGCAACATGCAAAAATATATACAAGACATCGAAAATAGAATACTTGTTAAAATATCTAATCCCAGAAAAGAATTTTTCCGTGTCTTCACGAGTCGTGCTCATAAAAATACAAACTCGCACAAACAGCTATCACTCACGATCTTTCCAATACTAAACGTGTCAACAAAATGACTGGCTTAAAAATTTGATTTCAAATTCTCCGTTCATTGTCACTTCTTTCGTTCATTTAATTCTTATATATATAAAAAAAAAAAAAAAAAAAAAATGAAAATGTATAAAAGTTGTTTCCTATATTAAATTGACAATTAACTGTATTATTTTCGTAAAATGATTTTGACCTTTTATTTTATTTGACCGGTTACAATAGGAATATGTATACACGAAGTGCTGGCGTTAATACGTTTAGCGTCCAAATCGGTCGCAACGAAACACGAAATTATTCTCTCTTGTAACGACGACAAGGGTCGCAGAGAGTCCACCGAGATCAGGCCTTACACGCGTCCTCCGGTTGAATCGGCCACGCGCAAGCCCACTTTGTCGAACGAGTGATCCTTGTCGTCCGACTGGCAGGCAAATTGGGTCCCGAAGATAGCACCAGGGGGATCTTGCGGACCGATGTTCAACGTCGTTGGTTACGCTGCTTTGGTAACCGTTCAAGAGACCCGCAGGCCTCTAAACATCCCATTGTCTTGTCCGTCTCTCGGTCGCCGATCGCCGAGCGATTTTTTCCTACCGACATTTGTCAAGGCGACTCTCTCTCTGTCTTTCGTCCGAGGAGGAATCGTCCGCCGGTTAATTTGAATTGCAAAGTCCTCGAGGGGGGCTGAATGGGCCGGCGTCTCGCGTCTCCTCTCGGGTATCCAACAGCCGGATCGCGGATCGCCCAGATGGAGATGTCGTTTAGGGTTAAAACCGTGATCTTTTCTACACTCGTGATGGCTCGCGGGCTCGTGCCGCTTGATCTACATCCCCGATTTGATCTTCTTCTTCTCTAACGTCTTTCTCCATTCCGATCGTGTTCCCGATGTTTCTCGGAACGCGCTTCTCGCGATTTCTCCTTTATGCTTTCAATTTCACGTTTCGCGTGAGATGATTTGGCAACGAGGTGATGAAGGGATGACGTGATGACGTCGCCTCTGTTTAGATCGACTATATAGTTGCAAAAATCGGGCTGCGGTAAAATTCGGCTTTCGGAATGTTATCGGGGTGTTATGTGTGTTTTACTATTTGAAATATAACACGTTAGACGGCTAGACAAGGTATAAATTGCAAAATGCATCATTGAGTGATAGTAGCAACTCATTGCGTTACGAGCACCTCCAAGCTTTATATTTCCTGTAACGAACGTTTCCACTCTTATTTCCTGTAAACAATTTTACGTTACGAATTTCTATTTCTATAAATGTCAAACGAGATCAATGAAACAACGAAATCGTCGACAGATGAAAATTTTAAATAATACAAGAGTAACTAGATAGAAATATTCCTCACACATCACGATAAAAAAATTAATTAATATTGATGTAAATTACGAACTTCAAATTGCACATATTTTCCATCGGGGATAAGTCTTCGAGTACCAAGCACGTAATTCACTTGACTTGATGACCGATCGAATTACTCTCCCGTTGCTTTAAGTCCCATTAACGACGTACGAGATTATCGTTTCCTCGCGGAAACCTCACCCTCGCTAACGAAAAGAGGATTCTCTTCACTCTCCGGCAGAAAAGAGAACAGTGCGGACACGCGAGACACAGTAACTCTAGAACAAACAGACAATTTAGCTCGTTTTAAGAGCACGCGTCCTAACGGGTTGGACAAAATTGAAGCAGGGAGCCGGAGCACTTGCCTCTGGTTGGCAAAAAATCGGGGGTTGCTTTCGGTGACTGATACGGCCCTGACTAACGAGCCTCGAGCCGGACGATCGTTCCGGAGACTCTTAAAGCCTTCGGAAGGGGTGGTCCTTTTCTCCCTTTCTCGCGCGCGGGCCCTTTCTTCGTCTTTCTTTTCTCGCGGAGGCACATTAGGCACCGTCCAACCTCGTATCAATCACTCGACAACCCTGGAGTCGTTGGTCGGCGTTCGGTTGACAGAACCGGAGGTGACGCGATTGAATACCACCCTCCGGGCATCTACGGCCCACCGACGCGATGACGACGACGCTTCTGGAAAACCTCGGGGAAAGGAAATGTTCCTCGTTCGGCTGCATCCGTTTAATGGACGACAGCCGAAAAAAACGATCGACCGCTAACGAGCCATCCGCTGAACCGTTCGTCCTTTTATTATTATCGGTTGCTTTCTACGAATTCTGGTCGAAGAGTTGCACGTGACAAGTTTTGACGAAGATTTTGTGGGATTCGATGGTGTTAGGGTGTTAGAGAAAGTTTGACATGATTTGTTTGACAGAGATTTGTTTAGAGAGCTTCAAAGCTTATTTAAGATGAGGTTATATATAAAGGAAAGTTATACAGTTACAATTATATACTAATTATATTATTCGATTGATCGATACAGTCATTAATACAAAATTATATATTAAAATAAGTGAAACAAATATTTACAGTACATGCTTGTATGTTTATAAATAACTAAAACAGTCTTTTATCGAAATTTTGCTTCTTCGAGCGTTCATTAAAAATTACCAAGAAATGATATATAATAAATAAAGTTAACCTTACGGAACATGCTTTGACACATTATCCTCTTTATCGGTATAAATTCACCCTCAGTTTCATATACACACGTACGATCGTAATTTCAAAAATGTAAATATCCATACAAAAATCCGAAGACACACGGCTTGAAAACTCGTCGCACGAAACCCATAGAACGTTCCCATCGAGCCAAACATACATTGAATTCGCCGACAACAGGTCGATCAGCTCGCCTCTCTAGCTGCTCTTTCCGCTTAAGGGGTTAACGTCTCGGAAGGGTCCTCCGGCAGAGCCGCGCGCTTTTTACCCGCGCTTTGAAGCCCACGGCTCTCGAAATCGATTTCCGGGAACCGGGCGACTTTTCAATGCAATTAGAAGCGGCCCCGCGGAGCACCGACCGTGCTCCCGCAGCCGCGGTGTGTTTCGATTCCCTGAACGACAGTCGTAAATATCGTTTAGGCGCCAGCCGGTGTCACAAATCAGCCTTCTGTGCGCGCTCGCTCGCTCGTAGCCAACAGCGGTTGGTTGTGTCGCGCAAAACCTAGGCGAAACGACGCGACGGACGCGACAGAGGAGGCCCTGGCCCTCGGCTACGCGCGATGGGGGGACGACGGTTCTCCGTTGGACGAGCGAAACCGAACGAAACGAACACGCTAGGACAAGGACAGAGAGAGAGAGAGAGAGAGAGAGAGGCCTCGAATTAATATTCGGACGGCGATTTAGATTTAGAACACGAATTTGCTGATTAGTTTCCTCGTGGTTCCGGAGGACTATGCGGTCGGAGGACTACGCTGCACCAACCGTCCTTTCATCATAAATGCTCGAGTTTCTAGGGAGGACAGGGTTTACTCTCTCTCTCTCTCTCTCTCTCTCTGTTTCTCTGGTGGTTTTCCTCGACTCGAGATTCGAACGGTCTAACGCGCCGGTGGCTGAACTTACCAGGGGTCAAACGCTTCAGGAAGGACATTTGTTAGCCTTCTCCCCCGCTGCGACAAGTGCGCCGGACACGTCTTAATATATGCATTTAACGACCGATGAACACGACTTTGCCACTTGTCCTGCCGCGCGTTCTCGTGAATGAATTTTCGGTTAGGCGTTCTGGTTATTTCCATGGTCATTTTCCTTCGTATCGAGGAGAATGAAGATTCAAAGAGGAGAGGTTTGATTAAGAGCGGTTTGTTCTGTTATTTCTATGCTTTATTCTGTTTCTTCTTTCTTCAATAGTTTTATTTCTTGCTTAAATAATGGTAGATCGTGACCGATCGTGATCGTGATCGATGGTAGAAAGTGAGAGAGAGAAATTTTTTTGATTGATGAGCGAACAAGTATGAATTAGAATTGCTAGTATTGCAGCAAAATTACTCGTAATATTAGTCGATACTCAACCAGTAACGATAAATCGGAAACGATAAATCACTTGATTTTGGAATTTTTAATTTAATTCAATCTCAATGTCAGCCGCCGATTGCGGACAATATGAAGCAATTCATAAATTCACAAATTTAATTACAAATGAAATAGTAATGCAATTACTTGAGAGTTTAAGTGTGTCCGTATCTTCCTATTTATTTTTTATTAAATTAAAACGTGAAAGTCTGCGGAAATTATTTCTCGCAACGAAGGGCAAACCTGAGGATAGATTCTCCGGGACATAAGACAAAGGCCGCGTGAGATGGTGGCATTAGCCACGGACAATTAAAGGGACTCGTCAGTCCGCGGCGCGGAAAATAATGTCGTAAATTAAAGTGGAAGTGGACTAGGAAAGTCGAGCAGGTCAAGTTTCGAAGGGTCGAATTAGCGACATCCCGCCGGTTTCTAGCCTCGCTATTTCTCCCTCTTTCCCTCCTTCGTCTTGCTCCTTCTGTTATCCTACGGGAGTAGGATCCCTACTTGTCTCCGCGCCACGGGGGGTTCTTTTCCAGCAGGATTAAATGGAGCGCCTAGATGACCGATGCTCGTCCTCCAGCTACGATCCTCTCGCGGTGGGATTCGAGGGGTGGTTGGAAAACAAGATAAAACGAGGATAAAGCTCACTTAGAGCGTTTTCCTCCCTTTGCAACGTGACAACGACACGGGGGTGTCCTGCGACAACTGACAGCGCGGAGCCTTTGTTAATCCACAAGTCTAATCGGTCAGATCGTACCTTTCGCTCCAATCTGTCCTCCCGGTTTGTCTTTGTGTACGTGGTTCTCGAAGGTTGGACGTTACGTGAGAAAATATTGGATCATGTTGCTCTAAAGGATTCTCATTTCTTGTCCCGTTTAAGCGTATTCAATTTTCATTCAACTCCCCCGTTAATTTTGTTTATGATAAAATGTTTATCAAATTTCGTATTTTGAATATATGAATACATTTTAAGAGAATGGGATTTCAAACAAAAGTTTCATTGATTCACTAAATATCGAAGCGCTATATGCATATTGTATGTGTTTGCGTTATATTTTTGAAATAATTACTTGAAAGAAACATGTACCTGCATTTTCGCAAACTAGAGTTTATTACAAAATTGATAAGTCCACTGTCAGAATAAAATGTTCCGTGCATTTTTTGTTGAGAGAAACAAGATGGCCTTCACTTCTTTCTGCATGCAATAAATAAGTATTGATCGTCTTTTACAAACTTTGCTTATTAGAAGATATTTTTCTTTTCATAGACATAGATTTGGAAAAGTACCTCCATTCCAAGTACACACACAAAAAAAAAAAAAGAGAAAGAAAGGGAAAGAAAAAAAAAATCGTGCAAACACACAACTAGCTTTTCAAGGGATTAAGGGGTGAGAGTACAGTGTTGTTGGAGAACGACTGCTTAAATTGGCTGAAAACCGCGGTTCTCGTTTAATTAACTCGTCGATCGGGGATCCATTAGCGGCGTTCAGAGAGGCCCTTTCGATTTTCTCGAAACACGTAGGCGTCGTCCCGGTTGCGGAACCAGGAAGCCGCGTGTAATACCGCGCTTTTAAGCCCCCGATTACACGCGCAGCCAGCTTCCAGTTGCTCTCTGCCGTGTAAGAGGATTACATTCCGACTTTGTTGTGGCGCTCGAAGACGTTCGTTAGTGAAATCGTCACGGCGACGATCTTCTCCTTCTTCGGCAGCCAAGCCATCGTTAGAGCTACACGAAACGCGTAACCGCTGCTCCTTGGATTCTCCAAAATCCACCTCCTTCGGGTTTTCTGCCGCTTCTAACAGACTTACTGATTTCCACTTCTTGATCGAGCGATTAAACTTTTTTTTCTCTCTATGTCGTTTATATATATAAAATTTAATAGATAATTTAATTCTAAATTTGAAGGGTTATAAAGAAGTGTATAAAGATGCTATATTTCAATTGTATAATAAATGTATTAAATGTATAATTTCGAACAATAAGGAGTGATCCTTAATATATGCCAGAATTTTGCTTTCGTTTCGCGATTTTTGTCGTCGAAAGGTGATGATTTAAGAAAGCAAGGGAGCGATCCTCCTTTGGATGATTAAATTGCACAGTTTACAAAATGCGGAAAAAAATCATTATTTACTTGTTATCTCGGTGATGCGAGAGCGGAAGAACTCGAAGCATATTCGAGGGTGGACGAGGGTGACTCGCCGAGGGGTTGGGAAGCATCAATCTTTCATTCACCGGACGAATTCGATGTTATGAATGAAAGTCGTCCTAGTCTTTTAATATAATGTCGCGCCGCCTGTCCTCGGGCTTAACGTGCCTTCCATTTTGATCGAAGACCCATGAAATTTTGCCTCCGAAGTCGAATCATGTTACTCTGATATTGGTACGAGATTTACAAGCTTAACTTAAGTATTGGGAATATTGGAAATTTTTTTTATCTTTGATTGGAATAGTTACGTTTCTTTCATGTTGATTCGAATTATCTTTTTTGATTAATCGTTGTATAATTATCTTTAATTAAAGGGTTTGCAACACCTGCTACTTACTTTTATGAAACGAGTCAAGGAAATATTATAATTTAATAAAATATAATGGACAAAATAGTCTATGTTAGTAGCATTGTTTAAATTTTTGTTATCGTTTTTATTCATTTACAAGTGTTGCGTTTTTCAATAGTTAAAACTTAACATATACTTTGTTTGATCTTCAGGTTTCTTTATTTTTTTATTTATATTTTTTTTTAGTTTACGTCAATTGGAAAACAGTAGCTGCGTCGATCGCGTCAAAGATTGTTGCGTATGAGATTTCGGATTTTACGAGGATATGAAAAATAGATGAAAAATTAGATTTAATTAATATAAATTAACAGAATAATTGCATTTATGAAATTATTTTTGACAATGGTCAAATGAAACTTCACTTTTCAACGGAGTTGTAAACGTTGAAACTTGCCATTAAACATGTAACTCATTATTGAAATGAGAAATTCATTTATTGAAACATAGTCATGTTTCATTTGTTTCATTCACTTTCACTACGTGAAAACTTGTTATTAGAAATGAAAAGAAGAGTAGCTTTTATATGACCAACGGAGTTTAAAATAATAACAAGAAGCCATATTTTTACGTAACGCGGCGCGAAATGGGTCGAAGACAAATTAGATCGAGACTATGCTGGCGGGATGCTTTTTCTCCACAAAATTCTGATTGCCCGGGGAATAATTTTCCGAGAAAGACATTTCGAAGGGATTTGATTTTCTGGAACCAAGGCTGGAAGCTCGTCGATCATCCGATTTCACGGAGCAGTATGAGTTTCCTGCAAACGTCCCGCCCAATTCTGTTTTTTTTTCCTTCCCCCCTCCCCACCCTCTTTTCGCCGATTTTTACTCCCGTTTGTTTCTCTTTTTCTCTCTTTCTCTTTTTCTGTCTTACTGTGTCCTCGGTTCTCCCTTCTCCCCTCGTCTTACTATTAAGCTGGATCTCCTTCGTTTCTGTGTCACGGCAGCTCTTCCTGCGGGACGTCCGACACGGCTGTCCGTGTGTTCTTTTGATTTATCGACCTTAATTAGTCGCTGGATTCTATGAAAATTGCTAATGCCCAGCACCGCAGTCGCGGTTTCTTTGCTTCTACCTTCGCCTGGTACGCGTCGCCTGGTGGACGTCGTTTGCCACGACGATCGGTTAGGATTGTTTGTCAAAAGACTTGGATCGATTAATTTTGGGCATTTCAGAGAAGAGGAACCGACGGATATCTGTATTTTCTTTAATTATATTCATCTGCAGTCGAGTGCAAATTATGCAACGTTACATTTTTTCCTGCAAATTGTACAACGTTAACTCGATTGACTTTTGGATCTGTATGCATAGTTCGATTCCCTTTCATCTTCCCATCTCAATGAAATTTCCTAATTAATTACACACGTAGTCACTTTCTTTGCTAATGGAATCTTCTTTAAAATTAAATCTAATAATCGATCGTCTGAGATTTAAAAAATCGTTCGTTCGAATAATTACTCGATCAAACAGTTGTGTCAGAAACACGTAGGTATATTTATTTCTTTACAAATACAATCGGCTATGAAATTATTATGTGTCTGAGAAAACTAGTTTAGAATTTCTATTATATTTTGGACAATTTTCTCATCAGAGTCCATCGAATTAAAAATAATTCCTATTTATTTTAATTTCGAATTAACAACAAAATTAATCTTACCATTCAATTTGTAAAAAAAAATTACTTTTTTACAAATTCAAATATATTTATATTTTTAATTTCACGTGTCACAGTTAATCTTCAATTCTCAAACAAAACAGATGATTTACTTTTATACGTTCATGGGCATTTAACATATAAGTTGCACGAAGATATCTCAATTATATATCTTCCGAACGCGAGTGATTCTAAATTTTTAATAAACAGCGTGCCTGTTGTAAGGAAAAGGACGAAGGATAGAAGAATATTTCTGTGAGCAGAACTTCACCTCTTGGTGAATTCTTATTCGTTCGTCGCCTGGTCGTCGAAAATTATCGGAAACTCGAAGAAAACTTTGATTTCGTCGTGGCCACGGGGGATTTCGGCGCGGGCCGTTTCCGCGCGCGCGATAAAATCCAAAGGAATCGGCGCTCGCCTAGGAAACTTCTCGAGAGTTGATCCCGTCCAAGTTTTTGCCCCTTCTCGACTCGATCCGTTTATGGTTTGACTGCCCTCGGATGGCACTTTAGGGAAATAGAGGAGGAAAGCCACTGTTAACGTTCGGCTCTATTGGCAACCGGTAGAGCCTATTGTGTATTATTAGCCAATAAAACCTACTTGCTGTTTGCTAGAGACACGCGTGAATGCCCTCCTCCCCCCTCTTCGAACTCCTTTTCTGGTTTTCCAACCATTTCCATTCGCTTTGTTGCATTCCCTTTTATTTTCTTACTTGGTGGATGATCGTAGATCTTTTTAACACGTTGTGATCTAATATGGTTGTGTTTTTATTCTTTGTATTTTATTATTATTATCTTTTATACTGTAAAATATTTTTTATTAATTAGATTTTGAATATCAGCGAAGAAGGAGAAAGGTCAATTTTCAATAAATGCAAGGTGGTCAATAAATGTTAGATTTAAAGCCTAATTAAGCCTAATATTGATTTCTTATTATAACATTGTGTCATACTCGTGGTACGTATAAATTACGTTTAAAATTCGACACGGACAGATTGAACTTGCAACGAAATTGCAACTTTAACTCTGACTTTAGCTTTTTTTCAATTAAGACTTTCGAATACAGAAGTCTACATACATCTGCATACAATTTCAGATATTGAAAGCAGAAACAGAAGAAAGGTTTCGAACATTTTAATTCGTCTCTTACTATATTCAAAGTCGCATCATTTTTAAAATATTTTTTACACTTGTGTAAAGGAACAGAATTGCGAAACTTCAATCAATAAATAAATCAATCTCATGAAATATTTAAAATCCTTATTTTACTTCAGGCAATTATTTGGAAATTAGCAGAATATATACGTTCAAATGTTTTGCGTTCAAATTTTTTGTGTTTGTTACGACAGTGTTACTAGAGGAGCCATAAGGCAAGATAATGGTAGCACGTCGGTAGCAAGGAGAGCAATCGTAGATTTCAGTTTGTAGGAAATTGTAATCGTTTCTAGGAAGGAGGAGAGAAAGGTCGGTGGTACAGCTACTCCGAATGAATTCAAATGTCCACCCTTGGACCTCCAATTACGGAACGGTGCATGAGGGTGCACGATAGGATCGTTTGCTATCGAGTTTAATCGGAAATACGGCGAACCTAAGCTAATCAGGGATGCGTAGGGCTGACTGAGAATCACCGACTACCCGTGACATCCCTTTTCCAAGTCTTTTAACCCTCTCGTCGTTGCGTTACGATCGCTCCTCTCGAAGATCGATTGGTTGTAACTTTTCGGACTGCGTTGAATTTTTTTTCTTATTTTTAACTCTTTCTTCCATTGCGCGTGTTCTCATATTCGTTCTTCGATATTCAATTTGATTTTACATGGGATGTGTTAGATGTTGAGTAGTCTAAAGACTTTCTTTTCCGAAAGAATGAGAAAAGGGGAATTGTCCAAGAGAATCGTTTCTATATAATTCATCGCAGATTTTTTTCAACGGGCTTCATATTAAAGACTTGTAACAACTCAACAGATAATTGTCACAACTCGATTAGTTCAATAGATAATTATCGTTACGTTGCCAATAAATTCGAACTTTTTTTCGCACGAGTGCAAAATTCTTTGACAATTTCAATTAATCACGGATGTGCTAACATCAGACTCGAGTTTGCGACTCAAGTTTCCAAGAAAACGGCTGTCCTTCCTCGAAAGGAGGGAAAAGAACGTCTCGTTCGATCCTCCGAGAATCTGGAAACTGGCTACACCTAGTTTGGGACAGGGTCGTCGACCGTCGTGGGTCATTGTTCGGTGGGGGTGGCGTTGTTCTTACCGAGTGTGTTCACGTGGACGAACGCGATACCAGGACCGGCCCCCGGTACTCCCGGCAATTAGGGCCGCGGTGACGGAGGGTGGTGGACATTCGAATTCATTCGAGGTCAGAGCGTTCCTCGAGGGGGTTTACCCAGCGCGCAGCCCCTTTAGCGGAAAACTGTCTGAACATGACGTAACGCTCGTGAAAGCCCGGGGCCGGATAGGAGCCTGGTTCGGCCTGGTTTTTGCGCTGTCCGGCCAGCAACAATGGCCGCTTCTTACGGCGGCTCTGGTCACCGTATATTATTAATTACTGTATTAATCTCGCCGACCGTAAGCAATCTATTATACACGAGGATAAGAGCCAGCGTCGTCAAAACCGCCCACCTCCGGCTGGCCTCGGTGCTCCCACCCTCTTTTACCACCCCACATCGGGATTTGGTTCCTCTTGTGACTTTGTAACTTCGTCGCTTCGGGGGCTGGTGTCGATGTAATCTGACCTACGCCGGTGTTAACGAAGGGTGGCTTCGGAAAAGGGTGTTAAAGGAATCTTGAAATTGGTGTGACCAAGCGTCTCACCGGCGCTTGACGCTCTTGGGCCGAAAGGGGTGGAGTTATTAAGGGGATCGATTCCGCAAAAGTGTCGGAGGGCTGGCGCGGTAGATTCTGAACGCAGATTAGTTTCTGAATTCCTTCTCTTTCGTCGGTTTGGAGAGAATTTTTCTTTTTTCTTTTTTCTTTTTTCTTTTCTTTTTTCTTTTTTCTTTTTTTTTTTTTTTTTTTTTTTGAGATTGTTTCGCGTATTTTCAACCCCCGTTCTTTTTAAGTCGTGGCGTGGAAATTGTTTCACGAAGACTTGTTTCGTCTTTTATATAGAGTATTATATAAGGGAATAGTATTCGTAATGCAATGATAAAGTTTATTTGAATTAAAAAATATCTTTATCGATCGATTTGATCAAAGTCTGTAAGTAATGTATGCGCTTCCGGTTTTGAACTCATTCATTCATTCATATATACTAGGTTGAGAAAGAAGATTGTTCTCATATTATGTTATAAATCTTTTATAGAGTTTAGTTCCTTCAGATCACAGTATTTTGACTATTTGAGTATTATTATTTCAGTATAGTAACATGAAATATGTTACTATATTTCGGTATAATTATTTTACGTGGGATTGTAAAACCAACTGGCTTGTTTTACCAATACATTTCAATTGTAAATATTAAAATTAGTTAAATATATAAATTCCATTGTACAGTAAAGATGTTAATTTCTAAATCCTTTTAGAGATTCGTACAGTTATATATACATAAAACGAAAAGTTCGGGTACACATATACTTAGCTATACGAAATACTTAGATTTCCCAATATCAGTACACACTTCTAATATCAATTGTAATTTCCTTGGCGTAGAGTATTGAAAGTACACTATTTACAGAAAATGAGCACGTAACCGTATAATATATCTAAAAAAATTACCTAGAAAAATATTAAACCAAATACGAAGTACAAATATCGTAGCAAAAGCAATCGTAGAACTCGCAACAACTTATTCAAAGATCTAACAGATCCTCCAGCCGTCGCCCCTGGAAATCGATATTATTCCTACAATGATATCCCTCCCTTTGCATTTCAGGTTTGTGCGCGTCGTGTATGCTGGCGAGAGTGGAGCAAGAACGTCTGGAGAGCCTGAAGTACGACAGGGCGACGATTTATATAAAGTGCGTGGAGGATAACGAGGACACGAAGCCGGAGAACGATTCGGAGGTGAGCGATGGAATAAAAATCCATAGATTCGATCCTCTACGATTCAATGGACGAACCGTGTTCAGAACGGACGAAACAAAGTGAGAGAAAGAGAAAGAGAAAGAGAGAGAGAGAGAGAGAGAATTATGAGAAGAGTGAATTATTCGCCCGGAGACGTAGAGACAACGGATTTTTGTTAATGGACCGACGTGCCGAGTCACCAGAGTGTCTCGGAACCGGCCCACTGGTTCAGATTGATGTCGGCCGATAAGGAGATTGGCCCCATCTCATTCATTTCACGATAATAATCGTCATTACGTTTCCACGATCTTTTACGGGCTCCAGCTGCTCCTTTTCTTCTTCTTTCTGTCCTCGTGTTGCTTCCTTTCTCTCTGTTTCTCCGTTTCTCTGTTTCTCGAGCGTTGAAACAATAGTGGTCACGAGTCCGAGGAAGACGAGTCCCAAACAAAAATTTCGTGCTGTTCAAATAGATTTTTGACCGCAGGTGGTTGCGAAGAAGCCGAAGATGGAGAACACGAGGCCGTCGAGGACCAGGCGGAACTTGAAAGGCTCGCACGAGCTGAAAGTTTCATCAGAGATCACGTTGAAAGAGCTGAAACTTATGGTAAGTGTGCGTTTTTACTTTTTGTGAGTTTTTGCGTCATACGTTTATTCCCATTGTCAGAATTTTATTTGTTTACGAGGGGAAGGATTTTTTTAACTTAATCGGAAACTTAGAAATTGATAATTGTTGCGAGTGTATATTGTATACATTCTGTCTTAACAATGTACAAACTGATTCTAAATTAGAATTAATAAATGAATTAATAAACAGTCATACATAATGTGTTTCATTCACGAGAAAAAAAAAATTCAGTCGAATTGTGATTTCACTTATTTTGTTAGTGAGGATTGATATCAAAAAAACAAATTTGATAATTAGACTGCGGAGTTTTACGAATCACATGAAACATATAACGTTCAGAAATATCCAAAATAACCGACGGAGCAGATTTTTATTTCGCTCGTATCTTCGAAATCGTATCACGAAAGATAAAAATGGTAAATTTTTAAACGTCGTTGCATAGAACGCGCGTAACACATCCAAAACGGAAGTTCTATAATATTCTCGGAAAATGCCCCAAAAATCCGCGATCTTTCTCTAAAAGAAAATCTTCGTTCGCGCGATCGAACAAAATCCACGATAATGGATTCATTTCGTCATCGTTTCATTGAACAACTGAACCTTTCGGATTTCGACGCGTTCCACGATCGATCGTAGCCGCTCGAGAATGATAGTGATCGCGGGATAATTGAATGAAATGTTTTTTTTACGCGAATGTTTTACGAGGGTAGCGCACGGTCAAGGTTTCCGGACGAGGAGACAGCAGCCAAGAGGAGAGAGAGAGAGAGAGAGAGAGAGAGTCTCTCCTAAAATCGGACACCCTGTAAGCAGGTTGTTCCTTTGGTTCGTTCGCTCGGTGGACGAAAGTAGTAAAGCAGTAGTTATGGTTGGTTAGCATATGCCCCGTGTGCTTAAACTATAAGCGTATTTATATTGCGAGGCTGCGGCCATCTCCTTCTATGCTTCAGCGAGGCCGCCGGCAAAAACTCGAAAGAGCATAAACCTCGCGCTAATAACAGGCCTTCTCGGCTTCACTCCACTTCGCTTCACTCTGGCTGCTCCCTTCCATACCGGTGGCTGTTCAATTCTCTATTTTTCTCTTTTCTCCCGTCGTGTGCTCCCTGTCTCTCTCTACGAGAGTTTTCAGCGTAATTCAATTCGCGCGAAAGCTCGGCTCGCCTTACAAATCATTGCTGATTGCAATTGGAAACTGCATTTGCAACTGAATATTTTTTATTTTGTTGCTTTTAATTTTATCTGCCGTTACGTATAAAATTGTTGTCTCTTTGTTGAAAGTACATTGGTCTTTAAGTGCTTTACTGCGAATGTTTATAATGAGTTTAAAGAGCGGAGCAGGATAAAATTTTAATTAATCTTACGAAACTAAATTACAACTGATAGAAAAGAAATGAATAATGAATAATCGTATATCTTCGAATAGACGAGTGTAGGGAAAGTGTTTGACATACTTGTAAAAATATCGATTTCAAATATCGATTTCTTTTGAACATAATAATTGACATAATAATTTTAAATTCTGTTTCTGAGAGTCTCTTTAAATTTCTAGATCATGAAAAGTCGACGTTTAAGTTTGTAATTAGAACAGTGTTCAAGTATATTATAACTTGAGAAATTTCTCCTTTTTATACGTATGTGTATATATATATATTTGTTTTCTGCGTAGATAGTGTTCGTTTCTTTTTTGATTCAGTGATTTTACTTTCTTTCTCTAAGCACCTGCGCATCTCTCTTTTTTAGCTTCTTTTAATATCCGGTTGCGAAAGATTGTCGGCGTCAATGGGATGACCAGTCCTCTCTTGTTCATTCACTGATTGATTGTCTTTTACAGTCCCAGTGCTCTATTTTTCTTCTGCATTCTTGTCTTTTATGCAAAATCAATTATAAATGGTTTAAACACGGTTGATGAAATTATGATAGATTATAACATCGTTTCAACTAAGAAAAATTTAAATTTAGAATTAGACTTCTCTTATATATGCCTAATAATGCAGCAACTAGTGAAATTAATAAATTAACTAAAAACTTGAAGAAACCAATTACGAAAATAATAATTATTTAAATTCAACAAAGTATAATTAATATTCTCTTGGATATTTTATACATTTTTTTACTATTCATTCGGATCATATTTTAAATCTCCAATAAATGCATAAAAATCCGCACTCCATTAACAATATTATTTCATCGAGCAAATGTATCTCGACACTTTGATCATTCAAATAAAATAATAAAAAATCTGTCTCATTAAAATCATCGTGTATTGAAGGAATATTTCAAGTACCTTATATTCTTAGTACCTTGCAAGTACCTTATATTCTTAGTACCTTGCAATTTTTTTTATATATCGTTTAAAACTAGAAAGCGTTATCGTAGAAACGTGTAAGAATCTCGGCAAAACAGAGTATACTACTTTTCAGTAGAAACACTTTGTAAAAGTAAGGCATCGGTAAGAGAAGCCAAAATATTCAAGTGTGCGAAAAGTGTGCAAAGTATTAAAAACAAGACAAATACGTAGCCGATGCAAAGGGTAAAAAAAGACGAAATTATCAAAATTACAATTTCTCCGGAAGCTTCTCGTGTTTTATCGCGAGCACAAGGATGAACGAGAGAAGCAATCTACCCGGAGTTGCAACCCCTCTCAGCGAGTTAACGAAATTTTCTCGCCGAGTTTCCCCGCAAAAAGCCACGCCGACCGAAAAAGGGCAAAACCGAGCTCGTCTCATTGTCAGTTTTACCGCAATAAAGTTTCCTCGCAGTCTGTCAGTAGAAACATTCAGAAATTTAAGTCGACGTGTCTCCCGCGTCCACGTTTCATTCTTCGATTGGAAGAGAATCTTAAATTGATCGGCAAGATGCATCGATCGAAAAGATCCTCCGACGGTTAACGATCAGACGATACCGGTTGGATCGTCGATTTGTTGAAGAGCCGCTTTTTGACAGAAACGATAGTTGTCGGTTGGTTTTTATCGGCTGGAAAAAAAAATCCACGAATTTCATGGTCGGGCGCAGAGCAAGCAGGCAAGCAAATCGGGATAATAGCCGGGTGCACTTTTACGTAATCGGCGTAACGCCGATTGCTATCTGTAAATATTACTTTCTAGTCACATTCCGTGCCAGTAGTCTTGCTTTCGGTTTTGTTCATTTCGCGATTCAGAACTTGTCGCGAGCGTGGATTGGCTGTCTCGTATTTCGCAATCGTGGAGTTGGAAAAATCGGCGTAATTTTGGAGAACTGGTGCAATTTAATCGTGTAACTGAAAGAATAATTGTCGTTTAGAACAAAAAGAAGGAAGAGTTTGCTTGAAATATTGCCATTGATATTGTACAAGGTCTTGTTCTTTTTTTTTTTTTTTTTTTTTTTGCTAGTTCAATCAGAGAAGGATGTTATTTCGAAAAAATGAGAAAGAATTTTGTTCCAATCATTACTTATAACGATGTCGTTATATTCTCCATTTGAAAGAAAATAGTTTACCATTATTATATTAAGGATCATATATTATTTGAAACAGCGAAATACAATAGAAGCAACATAATTTCATATTTTATAAATTATATAATTTATTTATTTATCATTCTTACTAATCTGTCGTGTACTCTGTTTATTTCCTTTCTTAAGATTCATGTTATTCTCTGCTATTTTTTTATTTTTCGTCATATTATTATTTACACGACGTGATTATGAAATACAGTCAGAGCAAGTCTGAGTCAAGTGAAATATTGTTTTATTCCAAATATTTCAACCTATCAAAGAAAGGTAAAATAATAATTCATAGAACAACTGAACAAATTTTTCGGTTTCTCTCCTTTCTACTTCGCAACCCTGTTAAATCGATCTCTATTTATCGGTCTGGTCGAGCATTTTTCGTGTTCGGAGTGGACCTTAACGAGAGAGCATCAGTTTCTTGACCCAACCAATCATTTCTCCTCTTCTCTCTGGTTATTTCTTTCTTTTTTTCTCTCTCTCTTTCATTTTCTTTTTTTCCTTCGGTAAACGCTGGTATTATCCCGTAACTTTCGTCACTTCAACTTCTCGATGGAGTTCTTTGTCGAGGTTTTCAGGTTTCAAATTAGAGACTCGAGGGAACTTTTGCAGTTCAATGTTCAAAGATTGTCGACGAATGTTCATTCGAAAAAATATCGTTTAAAAATTGTCTATTTAAAGATACAGAATGCTTGTTCGGTACGTGGATTCATCTCTGTGTGTGTGTGTGTGTGTGTGTGTGTGTGTGTGTGTGTGTGGAACTAATTTTTGGAATTTAAAATCAATTTCATAGAAGACGTTTTTGCTACGTCACCGTCAACTCAATCAGTCCGCAGAGATTTCTGGGTCTTATAAGAAACCTTTTTTTAGAGTTCGATTTAAAGTCCTCAATTGTAGAACGGCATTCAGCTTTTCGCCCCCGAGAGTATACTACTATTTGTTCAAACTATAAATTTCCAATAATAGGGATTTCCCTTACGTTAATCTGATGGATTATAAAAGATAAGTCATTCTATGGATTGTGATTTATTATTTAGAACAGTTTACGAAAATTGAATTTATTCTTAAATAACAACAATACTTTATTATCAAACAGTAAACAATATTAAATTGATAAATAGAGAAATATTACTCTACGCATTTTAAGCTGGAATATAATTTTATCTATTTAATTCACGATATTTAGTAATTAAACGTTTAATTTCTTCTAGTAATTTCCTTTTTAAATTAAATCTTCGACAATATTATTACGGCTTCCTCATATTATCCTAATCGAAATTTTGAAGTTGAAGTAAATCGAACGATAATTTAACATTCTCTCCTAATAATAATTTTCCTTTAAAATTAAACTTTCGACAATCCTGTCATATCTGCTTCCTATTTAATCAGTGTCAATTTTAGAATTTTCAAGTTCAAGCGAATCACATTGAACAACGAAGGTAGTTAAAGCTGTAACAATACTGTTCAATATAGTCACTTTACTAATCGTGTCAGAATTTCGAAAGACTATGTAAAACGTTGCAGAGTTAGACAAACGAGAGTTTTAAACGAAATTCTCCGATTCTTAAACGCGTACGAAGGATAATCCTGTTGCAAATGGTTCGCTTCGCTCTTTAGCCTCGTATAACCAGAAGTGTTTTCCATTTCTCCTCTTTGCTGTGCCTGGTTCTTCTCGCTGGTTACTCGCTCGTAAAACAGAAACCCGCGCCCGGCTTCAGCTGGCCCTTGTCCGTACGAGCAATTGGACGAAGAGTAAACGCGAGACTATTTTTCGAAACGCGGCTTCTACAAATTAAGCAATTACCCGGCACGCATGCTCCGCAATTCCGAAGACCGCGGTCCTTTCCTTCGGTTTCTTTTCCTTCTTCGCGATTTCGCTTTGGAGTTCGATGCGCGGAGAACGACACACACACACACACACACACAACAGCTGCTGGAATTTTTGACGTTCTTGGAATTTGTCCGCCTTGGTCGCTCATTTCCCAACAGTGGCCATTTTTATGTTTGGCGTTTAGGAAATGAAGGAAAATTGAAACGAACAGATGAGAAATTTTTCGATCCGAGAGCCCGTTCCTCTCTTTGAAGCAAAATCATTGGTTTCAGATTCAGCCTCGTCGTAAACAGTTTCTTATTAAAGTTCAAAATTTTTAACGATTCGCGGTATTCACCACGATCATCACGCCCACGGAATGCATATTTCTCGATGATGATTCGAGTTTCGGTGTAACTGTCGAATTTCTTTCTTTTTCTTTTCAGACGATGCAGATTTGCGGTGCCGGGCCTTACGATCAACATCTGATGCTGGGCGAACACGAATTAACCGATCACAGTCAGAGTCTTGCGGCGCTTGGGATATTCCCCGGGGCACTTCTCACCTTAAAGGTAGGCCTCGAAAGAATTCTCGTTCATCCGATGTATTTCTTTTCAATCGTCCGACGAATTTTCTTTTTTTTCCAGAATTTTATCACTGTGACTATAAATATGTGCTAATACTATGATTTGATTATAATGCCACGTGGAAACACAGTGAATGCTGATATTTTTCGTTGTTTGAATTATGAGATAAAGTAGCTTTATTCAAGCTATTATATTTACGAATGCCGGAGTGTTCGAATGTAATTCTCCACTGTTCTCTAAACTGTTTCTCTTTGATAAAAGTCGATTTGTGAATTTCGCCAGAATCACAAATTTATCGAATTCAAATTCACTTGAACATTAAATTATGCATTGAATGATTCGACGTTTGCTTTTTCAATTTTTAATATTTATTTCATTTTACAACACAACACAGCACGTGTACGAATATGAGATTTTTACGAGATTAATATTCACTTTATATCCTTAGTGTTTCAATGACGCTTAAATATTTATATTAATTTAATTAAATATTTGAAATCAATTACTGTAATAACGTTCGATGATTCGTGAATGGAATATACACGTTCGTATCTGACCGAGTAAATTTTCTACGTGGTAAAGTTTTCTCGAGCACGTTTTCTCATCTAAAAGAAAAATAACGAGGGAAAATAATCAAGCGGAAAAGAGCCTTGAATCGCTTGATCAATCGGTTCTTTGCCAATCATTGTCGCTGCTTGATATCGGTTTCCTTTATATTCGTGAAATTTTAACGCAATTAACGACCAATTGCCTTGCCAATGGTCACGCAGCCGTTTCGCTAATAAGACGAACCTTAGGTTCGTCTCTGTCTGTTATGTCTGGCATCGCATTCCTCGCGCGAAAGCATCCGAGCAAGACCCTTCAGGATCGTTCGAAGGATTCAAGAAGGCAAGAAGGTGAAACGCGACCGGATGTTTCCTGTTTTCGATTTACACCGATTATTTGTCTCTTGCCGAGCGTCTCGATACGAATAGTCGGTTTCTTAGTGTGTGTACCTACTCTACTTAATTTAGTTGTGAACATTCCTGCTCCTGCAGGAGGCGAAGTTTCAGGATTTTTTCGCCACTGGAGTGTTCTTCTTTGCTCCTTTGGTTCAATTAGTTTTAATCATCACTGCGCTTGTTACTTGCTTCGTTTTGTTACTACTACTTACTTATTGTCGCACTCTGTCCATTTTCTCGAGAATACACAGAGACGGTCTTTGTCTCTCTCTCTCTCTCTTTTTTTTTTCTTTTCTTCGCTTTACTTTTGCTATTCTGATATTCTTATTTCTATTTCTCGTTTAAAGATTCTGATTTTTAATTTTATTATTTATCATTTTATTATTTTAATATTACTAATATTTTCTCACTCTACTCAATTATTTTTGTACCTCTGTCTTATTCTGTTTTTTCCTTTTTCCGCTCGATTCTCAAAAAATATTTAATTCAGTTCGAGTCCAGAAGCTTCGATAACTGTACATCTTTCACGTTATAATCTCACGCGGTTTTCTTTCTTTTGCGTCTGCAACATTCTAGACCAAGCATCTTTCATCTATCTTTCTGTCGAACATTCTTGCTTTCGCCAAGACTGTATGTTTTTCAAACGAGACACATCACGTTTCTCGTCCTTTCATATCAATTCCTTTTCGACGCATTTTCCATTCGAAATTCTCGAATATTTTTAACTCGCGAAAGCTTTCTCAATGCTTCAGTCACTACTCGTGTTGTTTAGGCTGTTTGATAATTTCCATAGATTTTGATAATTTCTACAATGTCAAATGACGGTATTGAATCTCGTCACGAGACAGAGAGGTCACAGTGTAATACATTATTAATTTTCTAACTCGTCTTTTATTTTCAATGTATAACGCATGAATTCTCACAAGGCGTGCAACAATATCCCAAGCAACGACAATCTCGCGAAACAAAAATTATTTTAATCTCTGGTATAAAAGCATTTCGAGTTCCACGCACCTGTCGATCGTTCGTGAACGTTTGATATCGGTAGTTGGCGATCAATTATCGCTGTCGAAACTGACCGCTAGACTCGCGCGATTATCTGAAAAATCCGGCAAAAAGACACGATCTGGCGAGGTGAGTTGCAGTGTGGTAGTTTAAAGAGAGATGGAAAGAGAGAAGAAGAGAGGAAATGGAGAGATAAATAGATAGCAACGGGTACGTAAACGCGTGGAACCGGGCATAACTCGCGGCTTAGTCAGCCATGATCGTTGCATTCGCCACGCCAGGTCGTGATCGATTCCAACTTTTTTCTTTTTCTTTTTCTTTTTTTTTCCCCTATCGTCGACGAGACTTTTTTCTAGCGAGGTGGCGGATTAACGCATTCGTTGCCTCGATTTCAAGCATCCTGATTTCCAATTCTTACGTGCATGCGGATTTCTCTCTCTCAACCCTTCGACACGCCACTTTGTCAACTGGACTAGAATGTTACAGAGCTTGTATAGTGTTAATTTTCAGTATTACAACGTTGCTCAACTCACTTGTTATTGGCACACGCGAAGCAGAGGATGACGCGTGCGTGTTTATTAAAATTAGAAAAGAATAGTAAGAATATTTGATTCTTGAATTAGTGCATATGTCGTTTTCACGTATTTTGAATTTAGTAACTGGATGTTGATAATTAAATTTAATTATTAATATAATAATTTGATTCAAGTAGTATAATGATATATAATCATTTGATTTAATTAATAATTGAATTATATCCTTGAACAAGGATAGGATACTAGTGTTAATTTATTAAATTGTGATTATCAATCACGTTAAAGAAGACGAAATTCGCTCTGAACTATTTAGTATTCAATATCGAGAAGATTTAAGCTTCGTCAATGTCTGCTATAGATGGTTAGAATTCCTTTTAATTTGAGTTCCTTAAAATTTGAGCGCAGATTTGGAAGAAATGCTATAAAAACAATCTCTATATTTTTACTTAGAAACTACTCCAATTATTTGGAATAGAATTTATGAAAAAAGTTTCCAATTTTAGGACTGACGATTTTAACAAATCCAGGCCAATGGAATTAATCGCGGAAGTATAGTACATTGAATCACGTGGAAATTGCTTGAATCAAAGTAATAATAATTCCATTTGGTGAAGCCACGTTTTTATCAATCTACCAAATTAACTGACACGTAAAAAAAGATTATTGACGTTGTTGAATACCTGATTCAGATGGAGAAATCCATAATCAGAACTCACGATCTAGTTTAACGCTCGTACAACACATCAGAAGATTATCTTTTTTACTCGACGATGCTTCGTTTCTTGAGGCATTTCTCTCTAATTTTCCAAAATTGTTGGTCGATTCTCCTCGCGGCACGCTGTGTTAATTGCAGTCAGAATACGATACGTTTGTCGCGGGTAGGGGCAGCGGACAGTGACAAACAGATGCAATTTAGATTTAAGATCTAGCTACCGTTTTCCTTTAAGCCGGAGACAATGGATAAGTAACGCCGGCAATGGTCCAAGATAACGAGAAGACCGCCGATTTTGTCTTGGGATTAGCCGAGAAACGTTGCCTCTCGAGATTAGAAGTGTTAATTGGCCTCTTACTAGACGAAGATTAGACCCGTGAACTGCCTCGAAAAATCCTCCCTACTCGCTGGAATTTACCCCGATATAACCCTTCGATGTTTCCAAAATATATTCAACCCTTTTTATATTCTACGCCAGATTAGACTCGACTGTTTGATTATAATTTCGTAGAGTTTCGTTTCACGCTGATCCATCTTAGCGAGGTTTCACTAAAAGTTGTTTTAATTAGCGAAAAAGCGAGTGAAATTGTGCACGTTGAGTCGGTCTTTTTTTTTTCTTTTTTTTTGGAAATCAGCGAGTAAAATTGATTAAAATTTCCCTTCACGGTCTCGGGTATCGAGAAATTAATCGTGCGATTAAATCTCGTTCGAGGTTGAATTTCCTAGAAAATGAGATCCGAGTAGAAGATTTTCTTTTACGTGTTCACGAAATTGAAAAATCAAACGAAAAGTCGAATTTTTGCTTGTTAAATTTCTCTTACTCGATAATTCGTTCATTCAACTTCTCTTACGGTAAAATACTTCCATGATACGAAGATTTCTGATTTTTTCTTGGATGTTCGAATTGACGTAGAGATTCGATTTTATAATACAAATTGTAATTATAAAGTATATCGATTCTTACGAAGTCGACCGTAGAAATATCTGGCGAATGGAACTTCCGGAACTGAAAGATCCGAAAATTCATGTTTTTGAGCGTTGTGGAATATTCAAATTTTTTATTCAACATTTTTTGATCCACATCGAACGTCACTCAACATTCTATAATCCTTTAATTCTACTGTTTTCGATAAATTCAATGACAATCGATAGAGGAAAAAGAACACAAGTAGAAATTTTGATCGAAATTATACAAGTAGCAATTTTCTATATCAGAATAAAACGAACATGTGCTGATTTACTGTTCCAAAGAATAACGCAGAATGTTACGATAATATTTAAAAATTGTTTGAACACAAGAAATTGAAGCTTGTCGTTACTATCAATTAATCAAGAAAAATTTAATGTCAGTGAAAATTTCATAGACTTCCGTATCCAATAGAATTCAACAAAGATAAAACACATAAGACGAGACATTTAAGTACTCGAAAAAAGAATTAGTTTCCGTGCTTTTCTCAACAATAAACGACAGTTCGACAAAATAAATGAATTGATCTTATTCTAAAGTGCACACACTGTGTGCATTCTAAAGTACAACGAGAAGAGACGTGTTCGAATTCGTACGAGAGAACGAGGGAAATGGATGAATTCTAAAGGTATGGTAAGCCGCGGCGAGGATTCGCGATATTTCGTCTGTCTGTTCGCATAACTGGCAGTTATTCGCACGGGCCACGCAAGGATCGAACATTCAGCCAGAAATTCGGCGGACGTGGCCGCCGTTTTTGCCGGGTCGAAAGCTGTCGCCGCCGCCGCCGCTGTCGCTGCTCGACGAAAGAAAAATTCTGCCCGCTTCGTTTGGGACGCGGCACCGCCGGAATAATCCCGTCGTTCCTCGACGTTCTTTCCTCTCTCGCGGTTCACTGATTTTATGAAACCACCGACTTCTAACACTCTCTCTCTCTCTCTCTTTCTCTCTCTCTCCTCGCGGATCGTGTCAAATGGGAAATTGTGCCGGGATCTGTCCTTCCTCGGACTGGTTTCCGTCGATCACAGCGTGCAGAGTGGACTGGAATGTTGGATAAAGATTTTTCTTCCTTCATATCCCTCAATTATTATTATTATTATTATTATTATTATTATTATTCGATTCTTGTCAGAATTTGTAATTTTTGTGGGCACCTGTGAGTCGAGAAAGTAGATACCTATTTTATGAATTTTTGCGTTTCCAAATCTGATCTGGTTGTTACATTTCGTTGAAAATTGAGCAGATTGATAGACTACGTGACGTGATAGTTTGTGAGATAACAAGCAAATCACTTTATTTATTAGAAATTTTTTAAAGCAAAGATATCAAGGATTTTATTCTTCGGTAATGTGCATAAATAAAAAAAGAACAAAGTGAAAGTTTGCAGGTGTACGAAGTCAGTAAATTAAATGCGAACAGAAAGTAAAGAGTTGATATTAAATTATCCTAGTTAGTAACAAACAACCAAGTTAGACATAGCAGCACGTGTATCGAACAGTTGATAGGTGAGTGAATTCTGAATATTTTTACATCATTAATTTCAAATGTAAATGCATGAAAATTCGCAGTCTGGTTGTCATGTTCGATTTGAAATTATAAAAATGTTGTACGACTGTTAAAAGATTATTTATTCTCTCAAATAGGTTCTTCGTAAGTGTTTATTTCGTTGAGTATCCACGAGTAATTGTGAAAGCAAAAGAATTGAAATTCATCGATTTGGTAGTTGCACTATTTAAAAAAAACAATCGAATTAATTATCGTTCGAAACACAGTTATCACAAGAATTAATTCGACAGTTGATGGAAAAACAAAGTTTGATAGTTTCAAACAGAAACGAAGTTTTCGTAGCAATTTTAGCAATCGTAGCATCAAATAACGACGAAACAGGTCTCTGTCGTCAATGCCACGTTGAAAAATCATTAAACTGACAGCGAATTCCTCGAGCAGATCGACGGTCTTAGCTTCCGTCTTGGAGGCCGTAGTAAAATGAATTTCTTGCCACGATCGAGTACAAACGAAGATTGCACGGAAGAAACCCAATCAGTCCGGTGAATCATTACCGGTACAAATTAACCTGAATTCCCCGTGACGCGGATGCACCGTGGTTCGATCCGAGTTTTATCACGAGGATTAGAGTAGCTTGCTCCCTGAAGTGTGCAGCCTTCAAGGCAAAAACAAATCCGGTATCCCCCGGCGTGAAATTCGTTCGTCGATCAACGTGCCTTGGCCGACGATGTCCAACCAAGGGACAATGTTCGAGCATGTCGTTGATTAAACGTTAAATTGAGAATTCGATGAAACGGACTCGTAATTGAAAACTGAATCGAACGAGATATTTTTCAATATTTCGAGAATTATTGCGACAAGTAGAGTAATATCGTGAGTTAAAAAATACACGTGTAAAATTAAATATCGTAACTTAAAGTAAAGTGATCAAATCTCATACTGAGTTATATATCGCGATCTGATCTTGATACGAGAAAACAAGCAAATATTCGGAAAGTGAGAAGAATTCAATCCAGATTTATCGAGATATTCTAAAGATCAGACAGTCTCTCATTGGATCGTTCTTATCCTCTTCGAGACTTTAATTCTAGAATGGGCAAGTAAAAGAGTGTACGTCAGAATTATTCGTTTTGTAGACAAGCGTTATAATAACGAAAGTGCAGTGTTCAGAATATTTTTCGTTTGAAAATTCATTGCAGATATATATTTTCTGGAAGTCGATAAAAGTACGCGAGATTGTCCAGAAATTTCGTACCAAAAAATGTCAGAATTAGTCAGATTAATCAAGATGACTAGCCCTTCGAATGTCGAATACACTCCGAGTTTATAACAACTTACGATACTCAACAGAAGCGTGCTCAAAATTGTGACCTCGATGATCTCTCATTTCCCTTAACATTCCTCAGAAGGTGGAAAACTTCCTCGTTCTCTTCTCTCCTTCGACATCCAAAAATCTTTCATTATTCAAAACAAAATCCTGTTCCTCGAAAAAAAATTTGCTTTCGTGGGGAAAAAGGAGGACTGATAGGACGCTCGCGCGGTGGTTTCCAGTCGAGTTCTCCGTGACAAGGAAAAAAAGTTGAGAGATTTTCCGGCACAGGATGACTGCAATTACAGCCAAGGAGGCACGGTGTCGAGTTCGAACACAGGCTATCGGCCGCTGACGGTCGATGTAACGACAGTGATAAATCCTTTTAAGGAGCGTCTAGCTGCTTTTAACGGTCGACAGCACGCTGTCGTGGTTGTAACGTGACCGAACAATCCGTAACCGAGAGATAATTGTTCGCAGTTACGCGGATAACCATGAACCAATCCTCTTTGCAAGAAGCTCCTCCGCAAACGCGGGATTGCTTCATCGTAAAATGTTCTCGTTCGCGAAACGCGAAGACGTGAACCATGATCACATTGAAACTTAATCAGCCGAAAGATTAACGTATTGTCTTACGATCTCGCGAGCTAGTTAATTCCAAATCCTAAGAGGACAAACTCTGGTGGTGGACTGCGAGAAACTGTGTCAAGAAGAACTACGAACGTCGATCGTTTTCCTTTTTTTTTTCTTTCTCCATTGAAAATTTATCGACGACGAATGATGGGAGTAACTTTGAAACTTGAAAAAGCTGAAGAAGGGATTCTGTTTTATTTAGAATTTTACCAGCAGTCATTTTCATCGTGTACGAATCCTCTTGGTTTCGTGATTTTCAGTACTTGATATGAAATTTTCATCGATCTTTGCGGATCAGAAAGCCAAGAAATAATTCATTCACTTTAATTTCTTGAAATTTCACGAAATTATAGAGATTATAGAAATAAATGGAACACGCGGTGAAAAAATGTAAATCCATGGAATTTCCTGAATTTGAATTTGATCCTAAGTAGAAACAATGTTGCAACGATGAAGAAGATCACTTTTCTAATATCTAATATTTTTCATAATCACTTAAATCGTCTCAGGCAATAAGTAATTTCGTGGGATTCTCTCCCTTTCAATAATCCCAAATTATGTCGAATGTTCAGAATTTCACCGTGAATCTTGGAAATGTTTCCCGAGTTAAGTTAAAGAGGTGTTCGTAAAACGACTTTAATCGATCGTCTTCGCCACGGTGCGGTGATCCGGCTACTGGGATAGTTCCCAGTGCATCGTATATTGAACGATCAACGACGGTTCAGCGAGCGGCTACCGGTTCAGAATCTCGGAACATACAGTGACTGGGATGACTCGCCGGCAGAATCAGCCGCGGAACGTCTTTTCGATACATTATAAAGCGCCCCGTCATCGTCCGTTCTGTAATTCAAGGTCGCGATTACAAAGTCAATACATGCTGCCACCTATCTGCCATCTTAACATTTCGATTTTTCCTCTTTTTCTTTTCTATTTTTTTTCTTTTTCTTTTTCTTTTTTTTTTTTTTTCTTTTGCTGTTCATCGTGAGTGCATATTTTATTTCGCGTGGTCGCGTTTCTTCGCGGGTTGCGTAGCTCCCTCTTTGCTCCTTTTCACGCCACTTCCGCTCGAGTCGCGTTTCTTCAATCGTTTCTTGGTCTTCTCGTTTCACGTTCGTAAACATTCATTTTCTCTCTCTCTCTCTCTCTCTCTCTCTCTTGGTGTGTGGAATAAATCAGGTTTTTTTCGAGCGTTCGTTCAAAGTGTGTCAAAGTGTGGTGTTTAGGTCACTTGCAAGTGTGCAATGTGGAAGTGATTATTTTAAAATCAGGTGTGTACCTATATTCCAAAAAGGTATTCGATATTCCGTTTATTTTTTCTTTATACTTTCTTCAAACAAGATAATTTCTTTCGTACATGTTTGAAAAATAAGTGCATCATGACTATCAATTCTAAATCTACTTAATTGCAATTTTTTGTAATATTTGATATACAATATTTAAGGAATTCATTATTTCTTTCGTAATTATAATTTGTTCTAATCTATTTTTTGGAGTATAGATGATAGTACAAATAACACACCTCTTATATAGATTCATGCATATAACGATCAATAAATAATTCACGGTAAAACAACCCCATGACAGATATGTCTTGGATAAAAAAATTTCCAACAGAAAACCAGAACCATTTATTTTCAAAAATTCGTCACGTTTAGTCATCGTCGTTGCCGTCTTTCTCTCTCTCTCTCTCTCTCTCTCTCTCTCTCTCTCTCTGAACGTCTTACAAAGTAAACGGTGTAAACGTTGAAAGGGGTTAATCAACGTCGCAATTAAATCTGAATCGCCACCCCCGCACGAGAGAAAACGTACGAGATCAATCGAGCTTGAATACAAGAATGAGAAGCAACAGAGCGCCCTTACAAAGTCGGCACCGGCCGTTTCCTCCTTCCCCTCATTTTTCCCGATTTTTTTGCGATTCCTCCTCACTGTGCGCCCTCTCTTCATGGCTGATCGACCGGAGTCTTTAGAGTCGGTCGGTCGAGTCTCCAACGGGCGGCAGCCGCGTTTGATGTCGTGTGACGAATGTCCGCGTTGGACGCGCTCTCCTCTCCTTTCTCTCTCTCTCTCTCTCTCTTCTCTCTTTCCCCCTTTTTCTCTTCCCGTTTCCTCTCTTCACGGATATTTCTCTTTCTCTCTTTCTCTACATCTTCTTCTCTTGTACCTATCTTCGTCGTTTGACTCACGCGGGATTCTTCGCTTTCGTACGAATTCTTCGCTCCAACGTGTTCCAACTTCGTCCAATCTCTGTTCCATATTTTCGTTCCGATGCGTCATCGATCGTGAAGTTTAGCTCTTGTCTTGGAATTAAATGGAATTGAACTGTACAAATGATAGATAGATCAATTTCGATTTCAAATGATTTGTCATTTTTTTTCTTTTTAATTAATTCCTATTTTTTGACATTGGGATTTATCACGGAAGATTTGCTTAATATTTTTTCGTAATTACGTTTTTCATCTGGAGTCTGCTTGTAATTTGAGGGATCCGGAGCAATGTATGTTGCAACAGCAGCGTAATTATGAGATATCGAGGGTTTTTGTGAAGGATAGCGTCGAAGCGGCAAATTTTCACAATTGTGACAATTAGTTAGTTTTTAATCTTACGAATTATCTTTATTGGTAAATTAAATCGGTGCCCCTAACGAGTCGATCGAGAAATTCTAGAAAATAATTCTGTTTCCTGTACGTTCACACTCGAACGCTCCCCCGTTTTTTCATTCCTTTTCAGTCTCAATTTTTAAACGATTCGCGGCTTCTTTCCTCCGTCTTTATTCTTCTCTTTCTCCTCGAGAGATTCCAATATAAGCGAAGCTGCGCACAGTAGTTCGGAGGCGCGCCAACAGAAAATTAGAAACATCCGATGGGGTCCTTTATACCAGGCGATCCAAAGGTAGGGCAAAAAGGAACTGGCGACCGGATCGACTGCGAAATAAGCTGACCCACCGGCGGATCGATCGATCGCCTGCAACGCGGACGTATAGATCTCGACTTAACGTCGCTTCTTCGATGGAATTCAATTTTTTTTTTTTTTTGTTTTGTTTTTCTCCTTCCTAGTTGACGACGATTTCTCGCGGCCGAAATTCGTCCAAACGAATTTTGTCACGACAGGAATTTTTCAACCAAGTTAGTACACTCGCGCGTGTAATTATAATTTGAGTTTCAATAATTCGTGGGTATTTTCTCGATGGTTTTTATTATACCTTCTAGTATACAGTTGTGTCTTTTATTTCTCGAATACTGTGAATTGTTTTTGGTTTCGAATGAGAGATTTGATGTCGGAATAAGATTCTCGAGCTTAGTTCGTTTCAGGGTTGTCTTTGATATGTTACAATCATTTGAAACTTTTTTTTTTTTTAATAAAAATGAGGATAGAAGGAAACAGAAATTTAATGAGTTTCGTTTAGAACGAAATATGCATACTGTCACTAATTTTATATATTATTTAAAATCCTTTTAATGATAATATTCATCTTATTTTAATCGTCTTAAAATATTTATCGAAATGGGGACCTCTGTCACGATAATCAATCACTTTCGTCAATTGTACCATATATACCAACATATAAAACTAAATTTATCGTGTCACAATATTCTGCGACACGATAATACATTTCACTCTGATAAATAATATTTATTTATAATTTTGTAAATGTCCCGGTTATCCCTACGTATGAGCAATTCACTTCGTATTTCATATATCCACGAAAAAGAAAAAAAGAAAAAATAGAACATTATTGATCTCTTAAATATCAAACGATATCATCAGAGTTCGAGATTAAATATTTTTCTATTTTGACAACATTGATGGCTAATCTCAGTGTCTATTTGCCTGCGGAGAAATGTGAAAATTTTACAGTTTTTTCCGTTTACTATGGGACGAAAGAGATCGCGCAAGGTTCCGCGAACGAAAATTCCACGGTGTTCTCGAGCGTATTTCAACCGGGAGTTTCATTCTTCTGACCCGCGGCGCTGCGCGAACTCGAGCCAGGTTCTCAGGATAAGCAATAACGGACGATAAGTCGTGTTCGAGAATCAATAAAATCATCGTAAAGCTTTCAGCATCGGTACCGAGGATCGTATAATTTAGAGGGAAACACACTCCGCTGAGAGCTGGCAGAAATGTTTGTTGTTCGACGAAAAACACTCGTATTTAATACGAACGATCGTATCGCAAAATCAGTATTCGCGGTTGTTTTATTCTCGTCGGAAATTACTTTTTCGAGTAGTATGAATCCAATGTAAATACGTACATTTTATGTGATTTATCACGGTAGTCTCAGGAATATTTCTTTGAGTTTTGTAAAATTTATATTTATCGTTTAACGTTAACGACGAAAGATGTTAAACGAATCTTTGGAATTTGCGCGTCGCAGTCTCGCGAAATGTACATATGTGAAAGTATTGGAACATCCATTATTTCTTATTCGATTAAACATTCCAAGTATCCGTAAAATTTCATCAATGGCTATGATGAAGCTACCTATAATTACAAAAGCTTTCGTATAGCATTTTTTCATGGTAAATTTTCGCAATCATAATGTACATGTTATATGGAACGTTTTAAAATTTCATTGACACTATATCGAAACACGACTCGGATGGATAATGTTGATGAAAATCAATTAGAAAACTGTGAGAAACTACGAGATATATTGTAAATAGAGCAAGGATACATTGTAAAAAATCAGTATAATCATCTCAAGAATAAAATCTAAATATCTTACACTTTCAGATTTTTGCTCCAAACTTTGCCAATGTGGTGTATCGATCCCGTGTCAATGAAATTTCAAAACGTTTTATGCACCACACGCATATCTAAGAACGAAAAATGTTCCTTCGCGTAGTATCAGCAAATCCATAAGTAAACCAGTTTCTTAGCTAAACTAAATTCAAGCAAACCGACTGAAACCCTATCACGAACGGCGTCGATCCCATCCTTTGGCGCCATCGAAAGATCCACAGCGACGAGCAAGCCATCGGGAAGCCCGGATTACACAGTTAAATACTAATACAGCTAATAATAATAATAATGTTCGGCCGGGCTGGGCTGAAATCGTTCGAATTACAACGCCCGGCGCGAGAATTGAGCGATTATTAATCGCTTTTACCGCTACGACACGAACCTTTTCGAATCACTCGTCCCTCTCGAGTCGCCTTTCGTTTCTCGTTTCTCTCTTTTTCGATCGCTTGGAAGACCGGTAGCCAGAGATCGGTAGCCGGAACACCGTAATTATTATCCTTAATTGTCGAGCCTTTCGTGGATAAGATCGAAGAAAGGGTTCCGCGGAACCCGGGAGGAAGAGAGAGAGTTGATCGTTCTGTCTGGCCGATCTACGCTGGCCAATCAGCGACCCTGGTACCTTGACTCCTGGACCCTCTCAGAAATAAATCAATTAAGCCGATGCAGGCTTAAAAGGCATCGTCATCATCATCGACGTCGCCTACCAACTTGGAAATAATCGAACGACGCTGCCCATCGAGCGAGGCAACACAGAGAGCAAAATTCTCTTCTTCCTGCGAAGGAGGAGGAAATCCATCGCGCTCTCCGCGATGTTAAAAGACCGATCAACGATCGTTCCGACGCACGGCGGGGAAAAATCGCGAATACGGTTTTGCGATACAACACGGGGTTATTTGATGGCTTAATAACGTTCTCGTATGCCTGATGAAGATGAAGGTTGCGTGGCAGAGCTTTCACGATTAAGAGCAGGAGGGAGTAAATGCAACGTGTGGTTTTCGCTGGTAATGCACGGCGAATGTGTTATTCGGCCATTTTGAATATCTCGCCGATGGATCTTCATCGATCACGATGTGGCTGTTATATATTGAAATACACGGATTTTTCCGTGCACGCTAATGCTCGCATTAGTTAGTGGAAGTTTCTAATCTCGAAATCTCGATTCATTCGTTGGTTTAATATATTTAGGCTACTTCTAAAATACACGGTTGCTCGATATTCCTAGAAAATCGAAGAAAGAAAGAAGTTATGTGAAATAAATTGTACAAGATCCAAAAGGAAACTACTTTTTAACCCTTTTGGCGCCTAAATTGGCACTTTTATAATTTGCTAATTAAACGCGTCTATAGGCGCCTGGCAAACATTGTCGATAATAATTGCAGCAAATCTCGCTTGGATCAGACGTAAGTGAATTCTAATTGAAAAGAAATGTGACGCAGCATTACGTATTGGACTCATGTTTGCGAATAGTATCACACCTTACTAGATTATTACAGATAAAGCTTAAAGTTACTGTTAAATTTTTCGGATGTGCACTAACAATTCAATACAGAATAAATAAACAACAATTTAATGTAGTGCAATTCAGTATTCGGATTATTTCAACATATTGTACTTTCTGACATAATCGGTACGTGTCGAAATCTGCCGTAGCGAAATTATTAAAAACAATCGTAACTTCCTAGTTCGAAAACAGAACGGTGATTTTTAATGCAAAATAGATCACTTTCGTATTTGAAACAGAACTTTTTCCCCGATCCATCGTGTCAGAAATATTATCTAATCTAGATTATTTTCCGTAGAACATGGAAAAAAACGCGACGAGTCATGTTCGAGTAGAATCGGATCGTCTGTCGTCAGACGAATTTCGCAACCGCTTCGAATATCGTTTCGTAATCTTCTTTTTATTCACCGCTCGTAACGCGAAACTTAGGTGTCTCCAGGTGTCTCGTAAAAAATATGTGTATTTCGTTCTCTTCTGTTTCGAATCTATCGAAGCGTGAGAAAGTAAGAGAAGCAAAGTGTCGTAACGATCAACTGCTTTTTTTTTTTCCTCGAACGATCGGGCGCGTGGCTCTCGATCTGTTTGCATTTCACGCGTCACGATCGCCATTTCGCGCGTCTCGCGCTTTTCTTGCGGCGATCCGCTGCGCGAGAAAGCGGGTGTCGGATCGGTGGCAAGAAAGTACGACTCGAGGGACACGGTAGGTACCGACGGTCTCGAAGAAACACGGGATTAGTTGACACGTGTCTCACCGGTGTCGAAAGAAAGGGAAGTTTTGCTGGAATCTGGAAACGCTTCGTCGTCTTTGTGGTTTCTTCGCTTGTTGCGTGATGGAAAGCTATCGCTTTTTTTTTTTTTGCTCTTTCGTGTTAAATTAGAAATATTATTCGCGAAGTTATTGCTCAGTTGCAAGAAAGAGAGTGGAGAAACAATGCAGAGATCAGAATTTGGGATTTTTTCCTAGATACTTTAATAACAGAAGGGTCAGATCGTTTGTAAAAAGTTTACAATTGCAACAGTTGTTTAGTGTACGTAGCAATCTCGAATTTGAACGTAGTTTGATAAAAAGATAGAAAATTATTTTCAGTTGGAAAGTACAGTGGAAAGTTTGACTCTTTCATTTATCTGACAATGTAGGTTGAAATAATTTATTCAAAATATAATTTTTTAATTTGTATTGAAATATGTATTGAGGTTCAAATATTTATTTATTGTGTATTATATATATATATATAAATAAATAAATATATTCATATGTTTGTTAACTATTAAGAATTATCATTAGAGTACAAATTGAAAGTAACTAAAAAAAGACACAAATGGTGTAATTGAACGATAAAGTTAAAAATTATAGGTTTTCAAATTGAGAAATTCAACCAAAAATTCGTCAAAAAGAATTAATTTTCGTAGACACAACTCGTAAGATCTGCGAATTCTCGTTCAAAAAAGTTACAATTTTGTGCAAGCAAACTACGATCTTCCGAGCATCGTCAGAGTATAGTAGAGTAATCTATGAACAAATGGAGCAACGCGAAGCAAAATGATCGTTTAATCGACGCTTTCGTTTTTGCCGATGATTCGTCGTTTCGCGAGCTTTTCAACAGCTTTCCACCAAGCGAAACGAAATCACAGCGAAACCAAGCGAAACGAGAGATAAAACGAAAATAAGGAAAAATGCAGCAGCCGCCCTATAACTTATTCACCGTTTAAGGGAAGTTATCGACACCGCATATGAAGAAAGCGCGCGCGAGCCAGCGCCGGGGTTGGAACAGTGGCGCGGCCATAAATCATGGCATTTTCAGATTTTCCTTTTATCAGTGGTACTCTCGCGGTGACCAGCGTTGACCCACGCCCCATAAATATCCCCATTAATATTAACTTAGGCTGCAAGGCGAGAATCGCGGAGTGACCGAAACGAGCTCAGAGGAAAAAAAAAGAGAGTCGGGGGTGGGACCTAGGGGGTGGAACAGCCGAGGAAAAAAAAATCTCGTATGCCAGGAACGAATCTCATATTGGGACGCAGCTGGGAATTGGTCGGTCGAAAAATTCATGGTGAACCGAGTTTCCAAGGGGATTGTACGTATACTGTGCACCAACACACACAGTGGTCATCGGGGTGAGGATATTAGCTTTATTTTTTCCTGTTATTTTCACGATTTTCGTTGATTCAGAATCATCGTTGTGAATCATCGTTTCACCGAAATTGGCAAATTCCTAAGGAAGACGAAATATTTAATTCGGACTTTTTTTTTGAAAGTGAAAGAATATTTTAGCATCTTTAATTAGAAGATTATAAGTACATTTAAGGTTGCAGTTTGTGTTCTTCTCTTTATTTGTCAGTATTTTTGTCTGTTTTATTAAAATACAAGATTTTTGAATATTGAATATAAATAACATTCAAGCTTCCGCGTTTCAACTTCTGTTCGTCACGGCGTTATAGATATTTAAATTCCATGAACGCAAAATCAACGAAAAGTATTCTCTTAGAGTTCATCTCTGCGACTGTTAATGTAAATTAATTGGAAAATAAATTACATTACATTCGTCTTTCAATTAATCTTGCCTTTTGCCTCCAAGTTGACGCAGTAGTGAAAAATATAAATAGGTACGATCGAAATATAAATAGCTAAATCTGCAGATTCTTTTATTAACAGTAAATGGATTGAATTTCTATACAGTTGCTCAGAGATATAAATACTCAATTTTAAATTACTTTTTTTTTTTTTTTTAAAGAAAAACATGTCAAGGATTGACACTACTCTCACTCTTAGAAGACAAGAAGCGCGAGAGAAGCGTCAAAATTTCTAATTTCATTAAAAGAAAACCGACTGGCGTGTCTGACGTCGCCGCGCAGAGTCTGTCTGTCTCTGCGAACAGAACGAAAAATTTCACGCGGTCGAAATCCTCCAGGGGATCAATACGAGATTAACGAGAGCCACGTGTCTGGTATTATCGGCACGCACCCAAGACCACTTGTTCGAAGGAGCAACCTGTAGAGGCTGGCATACCGCACCGAGGCTCGCACAACCACGTACGAGAAACGAAGCAGGAATTCAGGGTTAGCTGCTCGGCCAAATATAGATCGGAGTGTATGTGGGAACACGTGTACGCGGCCATAAATATCTCCTTTACGTTTCGTGAGCGCAATAAGACCGAGCTGCGACCGAACTACAGATGCGCCATGCATAATTGGACGGCCCGGTATTAACCCACTGACAGTGGAATTAATTTTCTTCTTCTTCTTCTTCTTCTTCTTCTTCCTCCTTCTCTCTGCTTTTTTCATTCTTTTTCATTCGTTCGCTGGTCGCTCTTTTCGCTCGTTTTTGTTTGAAAAGGAAATAAAATGAGGGGACGATGCAGTGGAAACAGTTGCATTTTAATAATGACTTCTTCTGCTTTATCTTTCGACGTCAGATCACTCGTCTTCGAGGAGAGCGTGGGTATTTATCGCTTCATTTTGGAACTCTCCGGTTAAAAGCCATCGGATCTTATCTAATAAATGTATACGATATCGTGTATGGTACGTATTAATTATACGTATATTGATCTGATGAAAGCAATATACTACGAGTTCCTCAGAAATCAAATTAATTGACTCTACTTTTTATTAATTTCTTAATTTCACTGTATAGATCCATGATTAATAAGAAATGAAGGCGTTACTTCTGTGAGTTAATTCAGTGCAGGAAGCACGTTACAAATAATTTAATTCAATTAGACAAATTTAAAAGTGACGCGTGTTATCGCTTTTTAAAATTTTTCAATTTATGGGAAATTGATCGTTGCGACTTCTGCTCATCTATATTACAAAATATAGTTTATATCCGCGATGATTATCCTTAATTACTGAATTGAATTACTTTCTATTGGAATTCTAATTGAAACTTTTAACAAGAAAACAGAAGGCAGAGAAACGAACAGTATCCAAAATACGAAGCAAAAAACCCGCTCTTTCAATCGATTTGTCATCCTCGAATCCTGTCTTTCGAAGTCTATAATTCGGTATTTTCTATCTTCCATTCCAGATTTCGCAATTTTAACGAAATCTCTCTTAACGTCGCGACTAAACCCTAATGACTGAAATCGTAGCCGTTATAAATATCTACGTTACAAAGACGAGATCTCCAGAGTCAAAAAGCAACCACCCTAGTCGTCGCTATCACGGAAAGCTGGCCGCGAGTGCCAGGCCATAAATCTGAGGGAAGGATTCACGCCTATCGAGGCTTCTCTCGGCCGCTACGCTCTACGTACGTACACGCGTGTCCTGCTCGAGGAAAGTGTCCGGTCGGCGTGCAAGGGTGACATCGAACGGCCTCCTCCCCGTCTGCCCCTCGAGATTCGTTCGGATCTCCCGGCTAGACCGACCTCTGGAAGATTTGTCCCCTAATGTAGTCAGTGAGCCTCGGGGACGGCTTGCGACGATGGGATTCGCAAGTAGGCGTCTAGAAAGTGAGTAATGCTCACGACAAACGCAGCCCCCGGGGGGGGAGGGGGAGGCCGAGCTGGGGTTGGACCCGGGAGAAGATCCCGCCAGATAGGGTGCTAAGCGACACGCTAAGACCGCTGACTATCTGCGTGTCTCCTCGAGGGTTGCTTTTCATCCTGATATCCCACACCCTGCCTCCCTTCGCCTCTTTGTCTCTTCGTTCCACTCCCTCTCCTTTTGTTTTCTCCTCTCTCGAACTTCTTGGTCTTGATCTTCTTCCTCGGTTTCTTTTTTTTCTTTCTTTTTTTTTTTTAATTTTTGAGTTTGTCCCTGGAGATTCTAATCGGGATCTTTTATTTTTCTTTCCGGAATTTTTTTTAACAGGATTTTTTTTTTTTTACTTTCAGCCTCGTGATTATCTTAGTTTAGTCGAGTGTGTTTCTTTTAAGCGTTATGCGCCTTTCTTTCGTTCCAGATTTTTAAGTCTGTCGTTCTAATTTTCTTGACTTCTATCAAAATCTTGATACTTTTTTTAAAATATTTTTTTACAAAGCTATCATTCGATACGTCTTTCTTTCCATCCTTGCTACACAAACACACGGATTGCGCGTATTCTTTCACTTCCCGAACCTCGCGCAACCAACCCTCCTTGGAATTCAAATCGCTCATGATCTTCCGCAGCCTGCAATTTGCCACGGTGCCTCCCTCGACTCAGGATGCAAAGGGTGTTGAATTGTGTCGCGAGTCGTTGGTTTATCCTTCTAATCGCTTCCTCACGGAGTTCACCCTTCGAGCGAACAATCTCGAAACAACTCCATTAACGAATTTCAACGACGAGCGTTGCGTTTAACAGTTCCTTCTCGACGTTGACGATGTCCAAGCGTCGAGGGAGACGTTCGATCGAATTAAAAATCTGGTAACGCGTACGAACGTAGAACAGACACGTCATGTGTGTTAACGTGATGATAACAAGTCGCTGGAAAGAGTGGCCCAGGCTCGATTACTTGGCCGTCGTCGACGACGAAGAGGACGGTTCGTGGTATGAAAGCTGTCTTTGTATCTTGCCGGAAGCATGGATCGGTTCTTGATAGGCGACGTGTCTAAAGTGCCTCTTTCTGAATCTCTGATGATCCCGTCTTTCTCGAGGCACGTCTGTCTCCATTTTCTCGATTTCAGTCATCTGCGTGTGTTTTAAATATATATATATATATATATATATATATATATTTTTTTTGTTTGAATTCGTGATATTTTTTAGGTGTCTGAAATAGTTTTGAATCTTGGTGTAGATAGATTCTGTTTTCACTTGAAAGGAATAAATGTATTATTACTTTTGATTGATTTTTATCGTTATATTCTTTGAACGTGAGTCTAGCAACGTGATCGAAGATCTTTTTTAATTTCTTCTAAATTGATAATTTATATTTTCCGAATTATTTAGTTTGAAGTATTTCGAATATTATTTTTTTTTTAAAAATGGCACGCAACTAAAATTAATTAATTCATTGATTTTTATTACGCAAACCGTACCGTAGTAACAAACTTGCAAACGTACAAATGTCTAGCACCTTATTTGAAAATTATTTTCAATAGCAAGGATCTGTCACTCGACAATATACATTCAACGTTCAAGAAATTCATAATAAAAATATAAATCACTTTATTGTTACATTCTGAACATTCGTGTGATTTTTTTTTTTATACAAAGTTAAATTTGGGAAAAATTGCTTTAAACATTTCTCTTAACATTTGGAAAACTTTAAACATTTAACATTAAAGAGACGTTTCGTTCTGTCTAAGCAATTTTTGAATTCACAAATTGTCTAGGAAGAAATTCCTCTCTCCGAAAGTTGATAATTCTCACGAATCTGGAATACAGAAACAAAATAATCACTGGAGAAATATACGTGTCGTTAAAGTTTGATCTCGCCAACTATATGATAGAAAGCTAATGAAATTTCGCAAATGTACTATAATACATAGACTGCACCTTTGATAGTTGCAGATTTTATCGACCGACTAGTTTATTATCCATATTAACCGTATCGTCGAAACAATTTCTCTTCGTTCCTTTCAATTTTACGGATCAGCATAGCATTACGTAGCTGTGTATAAAATCGCCGTTTCACGAGCTGGTCGTTCGTGGAACCGAACACCTGAATCATTTGATCGGAAACCGCAATGCAGCGAGGAATCCATCAGGCTCGATCGAGATTTAGGTCGGACGACGTTGGACAACGCTGCTGCGCTGGCAGGCGACGGGGAAAAAGATACAAAAGTGATGGCCCGGTGTGTGTGCTGGCTTCACCCGTTATCCAATCGAGCGGAAAACTCATCAGTCACTCCACACATAACACCTTCACGGTATCTATGCCCGTCTAAAAAGTTTCTTACTCGTCTAATCTCTATCCTCGTAGAAGGCTCGGGCCTTCTTCTTCTGGGGGGAGGGTGCACCCCCCCCCAAACCCCGTTCGTCACGAACTAGTTGATCTCGATACGACGCTCTTAATTTACTTTGCCAATCAGATTTTTCTGCCTCATTTCGAAACACCGAGCGGAAACTCAACTTCGCTTCTAATGATGATTAAAATATTAATTCAAAATTCGGTTGTTGTTTCACGACAGTGTAGAAATGATATAGGAATATGAAAGAGAGGCTATAAGAGACTTTTAGGAATATGAAAGAAAGGCTCGTAAGAGAAGCTTTTATACTTTTCTATAAGAACAGTGGAAAGTAAATGATATATTTGGTTGTGATTTTGGCTCCTATTTGAAAACAAAACTTAGATCAGTTTTATTAAACTGATTCATTCAGTTGCCATTCGGAAGCATTGATAATTGTAGACTTTCTGTGAAAGTAATGAAAGTAATGAAAATAATTATAGGAAACTATTTTAGTTGTTTGATAATTTCATGGAAATAATCAATATCATATCTATTGGATATTATACTATTGTTATATACATATAGTGTTATATAATAAATTATATAATACAAATTTCCACGAGCATCATCTATAGATGCCGTTCGATGACTAAAATAATTTCCCGTTCTTCGTGTCAAATTTAAAACAATGAAAACCACAAGCAACAGAGGAACGGATTGTATTTTAAGGTTATCAACAAGGATGAAATTTAAGCATTCGCAAGATGATCCCTCGATAACCGATGGCTATCACAAAGCTGTCTTTTTATTCTTTTCCTACGCTGTGCACTTTCGTTCACACCCGTTAGACTAGAGAAGGCGAGTATAAAGACATCCGCCGCGGTGGCCGAGCCAGAAAACCGGTGGCCTTCTCTTCTTGAAAATAATTTGAATAATTACCGGCCCGGCTTTTTCATCGGGGATGCTAAACAGCTGTTGTCTACGCTTCTCCTCGTCCCGCGAAGCTTCCGCAAGACGGGAGACAATGCAGGATGCCTCTTTAATTTTCTTAAAAGAGCTTCGTGGCTCTCGCCTTCTCGGCCTTCCTCCCTTTCCCCCGAAGATCAGAATGACAATGCGAGTTGCTTTCTTTTTTCTTCTCTTTCTTTAATTATTGATTAGGTAATTTAGATTCTGACGATTTTTGACGTATCTTTTAAATATACTAAAAAAGTATTATTTAACTTTTTATTTGTTTAAATTCAGATGCTCTGTGGTACAGGGAAAGATATAAATTAGTGAGTCCTAAAATATACATAAAGTCTATCTAAAATATACAAAAATACATAATACACAGATGAATGACGTGGATTGTAAATTACGCGAAGGAATTTTATCGCAAACATTTAATGAGCAGGAAAACAAATCAATATGGTAGTTTGTGACCATAAAGTGCATCTGTTTTATACATGTCGGCGTTTGGTATGCGAATTACATATTTGGATACAAATATAATCGAATCGTTTAACAAAGCGGGGGTAGATCAATTTTTTACAGGTATATTTGATTTAACACCGCGTTTCGATAGTTTAACATTCATTCATTCATTCATTACTGCATTTTACAGAACTTTTACTTCTTCCTTCGTTATTATTACGTTCTGATTCGCACCATTTTTACACTAAACGTTGTTGAATTAATAAATAACGTGATATCATTATGATATCAAAAGTTCCTGTTCGAATGACTCCAATAAAATGCCGAAAATCGTATCGTTAGAAATGAGTCATGAAGAAACTCATCAACCCTCAAAATGACAAAATTGTAATTAAATACAGTTCCATAAGTGGATCTTCATTTTACAAGAATACTTGCCAACTAATAGAATACAATAAATGTATCAATGTGTTATATGCAACAATTACCAATTCAAAACTACGTATCTTCGCTGAAACTGAAATTGTCGAATAAAAGCAAGAAAATCTATGATCGTAGAAAATTTATAATTATACCTCCTCACTATTGAACAAGACTCTTCGATACCTAAATTCTCAACCATACGATTTTAGATGTTGTTCGTTGTCAGCAATTCGCAATTTTATGCAACGCGGTTGAAATTCAAGAATCGGAGGGGAGGGGTGAGTGCTCTAATATCCGAAGGACACGTTCCATGGAGCACGTACGACTTCTATTAACGACAGGGCAGCCCCCGTTTTGGCAAAACACACAGTGGGGCTGACTGGAGGCAGCGCCGAGTAATAATTCGTCGGCCGAATTAGCGCCATAAGTTTGCCGCCGCGACAGCCGCGGGGATAATATTAATCTACTTTGAATTTATACACCGTGCGGTCTTCCGCCGCGTAACTTCCTTCGTATTAAGTCCTCCCGTGGTCTTTCCGCTCTCTTTCACTTCCCGACTTTCGATCTCTGCGATCTCTTTATCGTTTTCCAAGCCGACTTATTCTCGTCTCTTTTCTTGTTTTCTTTTTTTTTTCTTCTTTTTATGTTGATCTTGAGATTTCCGTCCCAATTTTGTCGCAGTTCGAAACTCTTTGTATCAATCGGACATCACACTTTCGGAGCTCGGACCTCCCTTTTACCGATATTTTCGATATATTCGTATCTCAAATGGCGTCGTTAGATCGTAGATGAGTAATTTAATAGTATTTAGTAATTTCTGTTCGATTGTTAAAATTGTGGATGTTTAACCTTTTACTTTTTCTGATTAATACTAGAGTTAAAACGAATTGAAAAAAATTCTGAAATTGCACTCCCAATAAAGATTTATATAGTATTTTTATTTAACAAGCTCGTTCGCAACACACTGATTGACGTTATTTTAGAATGATTAAAATAAATGTAAAATATAAATAACTGAACTAAAAATAAATGTAAAATTGATTCAATTTAATTAATAGTAATAATCATAATTTAAAAAAATGATTAAATAATATGAATAATTATATTAGAGACATGAACGATCATAACTAAAAATTAAATACTCCAAAATTTGTTAATGTATTATGTGCTTCATTTTCATCATTCGATAAAAATATGAATTGTATGAATAATGCAATGGTTAATTTTTTTTTTTTAAATTGATCTTCAGTCTACTATAATGTTACATCAATTTAACAATCGCTCAACGAAAAACAATTTAGTTTCATTCGCGCGGTTGATCACCGGAGCACCGGATTGCACGGGATTAATTTAATTTTCGAACGAGTGTCTTAGAGTATGGGGAGCAGCGAATTTATTTACTCCGCGCGCGTATTAAGACGCGGTCAGAGGGAAGGGGTGAGATTCACCCCTTCGTTGTAGCAGATAAATAACTCAAGACAGCCTGGGAATAACTTAAGACACGCATTGTTGATGAGAAACGGCGAATTGTCACGCAAGAAATTCACCAAAAGATAAATTGTTATATAAATGCACACTTTGTCGCATAACATATTAATAATTTATATTATAATAATAAAAGAAGAATAATCTTATCAGTTATTATGCGAAAAGTCTTTGCAACTTTTTAAATTTCTTCTTTTAACAACAGATATCTTTTTTAGTATTGGCCATTGACTTTGTGTATGTACACATTCAATGATGTTAAGCATTATCCTTTTCAAGGTTTAGATACTTTGTCGTTCACAAAAAGAAAAAGACGAAAGAGAAAACATAGACTTTATTAAAAAATATTTTTACGATACCAACTAAAGAAATGAAACTTGAATAAAAATTCGACAATTCCCATTTGCAGTTGGCTGAAATTTTTCACATGATGTTCGGAGACGACTCAAAAGTTAGGACAAAGTTAGTTTTTGAATATTTTTTTTTCCCTGTAAATCTATTTCACTTTCTTAAAATTACTCTCTCTCTCTCTCTCTCTCTATATATATATATATATATATATATATATATATATTTCACGTATGCATTTTCGCGCGTTATGTGCACTCTGAAACACGTTGAAATTCCTGTTACGCAGCAGAAACATCCGCGTTCTAACTGTCAGCACAATTCCACGAATTTTCTGGCTCGGCAAGGTTCGACCCGTAGCTGATAAGGTGTCGTGGAAGGACGCGAGAGGCGTCGAGCAAAAAACGTTCGTCTACCTTAACGCGGTGAACGGGGTTCGACGCCTCGCATGCATTATGCACCGGCGTTGCACACCGACTTACGGGCATCATCCTCGCATCGTCCGCGTTTCTCCGTCGAACAGGCCGCGGGAGAAAAAAATTTACGTTAAGACCAAAAGCACCGCTGGTGGTGTTCGCCTCGCCTGTCGAAGATTAAGACATTCCCCCGGCTAATAATTTTCATCCTCGGCCCGCAGATATTTTGTCCATCTCTCCGTCACTTTTCTCTTCTTCCCTCTTCTCGTCGCGTTCTTGGAGAATTTTTCGTAACGAAAAGAACAAAGAAAAAAGAGAAACGCTTGAAAGAAATAGGAGAAATCTCTGTACCGGAATATCGGGGATTTTTAGAAACGATTTCACGTAAAATTTGACAACATCTTTCCCCGAGAGTGCGAGAATATTTTCCTGCGGACAATAGGTGTCAGACTAGGGAGGTGGAACGCGCCCGAAGGTGCGCAGCTCGAAAGTCAGCTCTGCAATTATGAGCCATACCAACGTCGGACCTCGTCTCGTAACGAACTCGCTTATATTGCCGGAGCATTTCAAAACTGGCCACGCGTAGTAGACGCTCTTTACCTGACCCCCTTGATCCCTCCTGTTTCTTCCCTGTGTTTCACTCGTGTTCGGTGGGACGGGGCCCGATCTTAGGCCTGAGAATAATGTTTCGGAGATGAAAGAAAGAAAGAAACTTCGGGGAACTCGCGGCTCTGCACCGTGAATTCCTGATGTTGGTGGACCACGATCCTTGCTTTCTGCGAACGTTCTACCATATCTCGCGGGAATTAGGAGCTCGATAGTTCTGATAATAATTTCGCTTTGTTGTTTCACTTTTTTATTTTCTGCGATTGTTGAGATGTTTCGATAGAGTCTGATAAGGGAAATTGGGAATGGACACTCGATAATTTCTTGAAGCCATTTCGTCGAAGCTTCTTCTTCGGCTCTTTTGATTGTTAAGGTCTTTCGATAGAATCTGAAGAAACATTGCGGATAGATGTTCGATAGTTTGATTATTTTTTCGTGGTCGTTTTCAAGCTTCGTTTTTGGTTTCTGTGATTGTCGAGGTCTTTGATTAACAATCTCTCGATTGTTCGAAACTTCTTTTTTATTTTTTATTTTATTTTCCATGATTAATAATGAAATTGATGCTCCACAGTTTTGGTAACATCTCTTCGTCGAAGCTTCTTTCCTGATATCTGTGATTGTTGATTTCTTTTCTTCTTCGCCTTTTTCTATTTCTCATTGGACCAATTCGAGACGGTGAATTGCGAAAGAAAACGAATCAATGAACTGTGCATTTTTGAAAATATAATTAAAAAAAAAAATAGAACATTTGGTATGAAATTATTTTACGTACCAAATATTATAAAAACTATTATACCTGAAATATTTTATGTATTTTTTCATAAATGGATTTTAGTCAACGGTTTTTAATCTCTTATATTAACATCTATTTTTCCTGATTTCTCTTGGCGGTGACGTTTCTCCGGATAGAACGTGGGATTGTTTTGACTGGTTGAGGATTCATCGTGAGATTATATACCGCATTTCTCTTCTGGTCATTGACTGTTCGGCTCGGCGTGATCTAACTGCTTGCGCTGAATCTCTGGGATTCGTTCGCTCGAAAATAAATCATATTGCAGAAGATGCCACGGCTATAGCAGGAAACAGCGACCATATGTGGGTCCGCACTTTACGAGACATGTGTGTCCAGGCACCGTCGGATGACACTTGCTATATTTAGTTCTGTGGGAAAAAGGGGTTCCAGAGACATAATTACACCTACGCGAAAGCATGTCGCACATTCATCTGACAAATCGTCTTTCGATTCGGTTCGAAACTTTTTTCCTTTTTTTCAATTTCATTTCTCCACCGTGTTGAAGTGTTTCTCTCGTCTTCTTCGCATCTCGTATTTTATTCGAAGAAAAGAAAGCGCAATTAGGTTTTTTAAGTTACAATCATGGATCATTAAAATTTTCTTTTCTCGATATATTCGGCGGCGTAAAGTCGATCGTATTTCTCACGAATTTGATGATATTGTATTCTGTACTTAAATTTTAGAAATTTTTAAAGTAATATAAATATATAGATTATAATGTACGCGAAGAATTGATCAATACCATTAACTTGTAACTTATAATTCACAGAATTACACTATCCAATTGTTAAATTAAGAAATTTGTGAAATATCAAGGCTTTTATGAAAAGTAATAGAAGTTTCGCAACGCCACTATTTTTTTTTATTTTTCAATTTATTCGTACATTAAAAAATAATAATTAGACACCAGGAGAGACATCCCCGATTGTACTAGATTCTTCATTTATTTCTGCGAACAACGTGATAAACAAAAGAAAGTTTAATCCTTTGGATCCTTCAAATACCATAAATCTAAAAATTTAATACTGAATGTGCATCATATTCAATATATTATAATATACGTTGTTCTCTTTGAACCTCTAATAATTAAACCAGTTATTTTATTATCGACTATGAGATTATCTGTATCTTATAATCCAGTGTGGATTAAAAGGGTTAAAAGGCAAATAGCACGATTTAATCCATAAAATGGAATTGCGTATCGTCGTTCTTATAACGATCTTAAGCTTAGTTCTCAGTTCGTTAATTCTGCTCATAGGAACGAACTTATAAATCTAGAAGTAGATTTACACAACGGAACCGTTATCCTACGAACGAACTCGATTAGAGAGATTTATTGTTGTCGTTTCTGCGCCACGTACGAGACGCAGATAAAACAATCGTGAGATCGTTCGTCTGGAAAGGGACTTTTCAAAGAGGGAAAGGAGACGGAACGCGCGGCGGATTTTAGTGATGCACATAAAGGACACGTGTGAACAGCTGCCGACATTCGTGCGACGTTCGTCTTCCCACGCGTCTTCGTGGATCACACGTGGGATCTTCGGGTATTCCACATGGAACGCGGGCCACGTGGATCGAGATCCACATTCATTTCGCCCCCGAGATGCCGTCCCGATGAATTAACAAACGGGGGCGAACATTTATTTGCTTTAGAACGACCGATCTCTCTGGTCTGTGAACTTCTAAACCGGCGATTAAACCGTGTCTTTTCGATCGTACGTCGAGTCGAATTCTCCTCGATTTGATACACATATGCAAATACATTTTCTTATTTATTCAAAACATAGTAAACATAGCCCCCTTGCTTTAGTATTAATCGAAAGTCAATAAAATTATTCATACACAGAGAATATCATTCGGGGCTCAGGCAAAAAGATGTGGAAATTCTTGCAAATTATGACGAATTTTGATAGGCTTCGAGTTTTTTATGTTTTGAGAAATGTTTCGAAAACTCGAAAACAGCGAAACATGAAATTCAAATATTGAAATATCGAAAATTTAGAAATCAAGGGAGATAATCAATATCAAATATACTTTGAATCAAAGTATATATATTTTTATCAAGTAATTAATTCAAACAAAAGTTGCAAAAATTGTTCTATGAAAACTTGTTCTAATCTCTAATAATTAATTTAATTCAATTCTACATATTAATAAATTCTATAATTCTATATATTAATAAATTTCTCAATATTATTATTCAGACATATATATGATTAACGTAAACTTCTCAAAAATATACTAAACATGCAATGATATAAATATATATTAAAAATGTAATAAAATATTACAACTATGTAATCGTAAATTTTAAGGAATAATTTTTACGAATAATTTAGTGTTGATCTAACGAAAATCTTTCCATTTGATTTCAGATCGACACACCAATAGAAAACGAAGCAGACGTCACGTGCGCAGATGCGAACAACCCCGAGTCCATCTTTCCGGAAAAGGGTTTCAAGGGTGAGTGAAAGATCGCATAAAATTATACCGTATTTTCATAAATTCTCCTACACGATTTAGTATGTTCATGCTGGAATTTACATATCCGTGTCTAATCAATTCCTCTCCTAATTTACAATTCTCATCTCGAATCCTTTTGATTATTCGATATTTATGTTATGATAAAAGGCAAAGGAAAACAGAAGATTTCTAGAAATACGTCGAACGTTTAAAAAGTCGAGACAGTTAATTCTCTCTTTTTTTTAAATTATATTTTTTCATCATTTTTATGAAAATTCTTATTACGACTATCCAGAAAACTATGTGACCGAATGTTACGCGTCTGCCCGTAAGAAGAAGCACAAGATAAAATTTTCTAATCGGAGGTTTGGTTCTTTCACGCGATTAGCTTGCTTCCGAATCCTTCGATCTTCTTCTCCAGATTCCAAATTAAGCCAAAGTTTCAATTTCGCGCGATTAACAGAGTTTCCCAAGAACGTCTGTTTCGCGGAAAGAAGCAGGATCCGTCGGGGACGGGGAAAGTGCCCGGTGTCGTGAATCGGAAGTCGTGAAATCGAGAGGCTCGAATTAAGGGCTCGGGTTGTTCAGCGCGTTCAGACACTCGAGCCGATCTCTGGGCGAAACCAATCCACTTAACTCTCAACCCTCTTGCAAGCGGCCGGGTCCCATCCCGCGTGCAAGAAACGCCGTGAAGGTTTTGTTCTCGAGCAAAAATCTGACAAATATGCCGCGATTTGCCGAAGAATGGAGGCGAGGTATAGTCGGCCACCCTCGAGCCACCCCTGCCCGTCTTCGTTCGCTCGAACTATTCCCCTCTCTTCTCTCTCGCCTGGCCGGGAGAGGGTGGCGAGCAAAGGGTGACTCTTAAATTACTTAGACCGAACAAAACGTAACAAATGACGGTGAATCGGGCCACTTATGCGATATTGGCCCATCACCGGCACCCACGTATATTGATACGTCGCATTAGGCTACCCAGAGACCCACCACCCCTCTTCGAACGTCTTCCTCGTTCCGCGTGATTTCTGCGCGAACTGCTGGCAGACCCGATTCGTTTCTCTGTCGTTTCTCGTTAGTTTATTGGATCGAGTAATCAATTCTATTTTGTTGTCCTATTTCGAAGGAGAATGAGCAAACATTACGATGAATATAACATGGGTGTTGCTTGTAATAATTGCGTCATTTAAACGCAACGTCATATGATTATGCTTGGTAAAAATTATTGGGACGTTGGAGATTGTTGGAATACCTCTTGGACCACTAATATTTGAAATGTGAATTGAATTGATTTAGATTCGAACGTTTAAACATTTTCTTTGAATTACTTGCGATGGAAAGTTGGACGTTCATGAAGTGTGTCGAAGAATTTATTTTATTTTTTCCTTTCGTTCTTATTCAACATATATAGTGATGATCATATGTAATGACGTCATGATATCATGAAGATCATAGGTAAATTTGGTGTCTTTGTACATAAATATATAAAACATTTTGAAATTTCATCAGCGTCGTAATAAAAGACAACTGATTATATTGGTCAAATTTGAAACCTATCTAAAATTATATATAGAAGTTACAAAGTATTTATTGCAAACATATATATGTAATAAAGAACTTGTATAAATGATATATGATTAGATAAATAGGTAAGCTGTAACTCATATATGTATCAAATAAGTCATGCAATATCTGTAAATTTGTTTCAAACTTCACTGACATTTAAGTTACTAAAACCTTCAAATATAAAAACACGCAAAGTATTGGCAGAAAGTTTCTACAAATGTTTGAATACTTTCGTGACCAATTTCGTTCGATTATAATCATATTCATGATTTATCATCTCATCGTTCAATGAATTTTTCTTTGAACAATGGACGATTGATAAAAGTTGATCTTCCAACTCGACGCTTACGAAATAAATTGAAATATAAGTTTCTTCGAGCGAAAATGTTTCCTGCAAACACCTCGAAACGTATTCCACCCCTTTCTCCACCGTTCTGCGAAACTTGGCTCGCTTGGTTATTAATGGTTTTCGCGAACTCGGTTCATTAAGGAGCTCGCGAAACTCTGCACGTTCACACTCTAGTCAGCTACCCCCGATCTCGAACAGGCAAACGTGTCGAAAACCATAGTCTTGCTGCAAATTAGCTACGTATATTATTTTCAAACGTTGCAATTTGCCTCACCCCCTTACGGCCTGTCAAGTTCTCCCGGTTTCTTCCGCTTCTTCCACAGAAATTTTCACTTCAGATTTCTTCCTTTAGATCTCTCTACCGGTAGAAATTGTTATAAAACGAGAAAAGGAAGCGACCACTTTATTATTGCTGCTGGAATACAAGAACTATAGGGTACGTGTATCGTCTATATATAATTTGACACTCGTAAAATTCGTCACTTTAAATTGTAATACTTGTACCAATGAAATTAAAACGAAATTCGTATGAAAAGTAGTAGTTCGAAATTACGAGTTCTATCGTTAGGTGAATTTTTATTCAACTTAAATAATTTAAATAGAAGTTCTTGTCTCTAACCTAGCTAGGGTATTCTCAATAATTTTAAGTATTTCTATGATATTTCCAATTGATCCCTAATTACGGTATTAAATATAATTTTTATTCTTCTAAATTTCTCTGATAAGAGCATGTATCTGTTCTGTGAGTCCTGTAAGTTCTGTAAGTTTCTACGGTATAAAACTGCCAGTAGTCTCGAGTATTTTTTACAATCTTTCATTTCTATGATTACGCTACGATAGAACTCCATCCAAACTCGTATTATACGAGCAAAAGATCGCTGGTAGAGAGAAGAATCAGTTCACCTTTCTTTTAAATTACTTACTACGTTAAAAACTTACTTTTTACTGTTTTACTCGTGAAATTCTCAATCAGAAGCTTCGTTTCTCTCAAACTTAAAATACCTACCAGTGGTCCTTCGATCCTTTTATTTCTACAGTCTTCTTTCATTGGCATAAGCTTAGAAAGGAAAAAAAGAAAACATAGAGAGAAAGAGAGAGATAGAAATTCGAAGCAGATTTCCGACTAATCGTTGACACTCGCCGGATAAAAATTCAAAGGGCGGGCAAGAAGGTGGTGAAAACGAGGCCGTCGGAGAGGGCTCGGCTCGCCCTTTCGACGCGGTGTCGTATCAATTCTCCTTCTCCTTGCTTCCTCCCCCCCTCCTCCTCCCCCCGGGGCCTTTTTGCCAACCGCTAGAATTACACGCGCTATTATCGCAAAAAAGCACGAGGCGAAGATAAGAAGCCGGGATTCGCGGCGCGGCGCAATCCACCGCTCGCGGAAATCCAGAGATGAAGACATTATCGTGATCATTGGCCGCGTGTTTAAGCGTCGCAAGAACGCAAAGAAGACGCGGCCAGAGAGCAAACCAGACGTTCCGCAAGAGAGAGAGAGAGAGAGAGAGAAAGACGATGCACCTGTCCACCGGTTCACTAACAAGTGACCTGCGTGTAGCGATGTGTTATCATGTATGTATGTACTTTGAACCGTTTCGAATACGTAGAGCCGTATAACTGAACCATAAGCCGCGATTTTTTTGTATAAATTTCTGTATTACGTGTCTAATTTCAATGCTTTTGCTATTATATCCGATATATCCGAGGAATATTATTTCGGCTTTTTCGATCAGATGTTTTAATATTTTTCTTTCCCACAAGTGAAACAAAATAAAAAAGAAAGAAGGCAACTTCGTTTTTTATGAAAAATATGGCAATTCTTATCGATCCCTCAAAAATCGCATACTTTTCAAAGTATCTCTGGAGAAGAATTTGCAGGATGCAATAACTATAAGAGGGTTAATGTACAAATGCAATTATTTTTAGAACTCTCTGTAATTGATAAAAATGTTTCGAGCGAAACCTGCGCGGTTTTTAGAAGTTTATTTGTAGATGAAGATGTGAAATTTCGTATCATGCAACATCTACAAAAGTATCAACAGCTAAATTGTCTACTATGATCAAACACAAATACTGCTATCTATACTTTTCGTACGATGGATTTCTCAAAATTAAAATTCAACGATCTTTCGATTTTTGACTGTCTTGGGAAACATCGAATCAGTTTGAAACCGAGATTCGAATGCCCGTCGCTACGTCGCGTGTACATGAAATCGATGCCAGTTTTGCTTTGAAAAATATCTTCTTCTCTCGTGAAATGATTGCCAGATTTTCTGACTCGTTCGCGAGAAATTCCTATTCGTATTATTCGTATAGCGAGAAAAACCCATCATCAGTATGCATACGATACGAATAAGTTCGCGAATAATTGGCAATTAAGCACGCTGACATTTTTCGAATTCTCGCTGTTCGAGGATCAGCGCTTCATTACGATTTTTGCGTTGGTTAATTAGTCACTGGTCGACTGTACAGATCGGAGATGAAAGCCTCTGGTCTTTTGAATTTAGGTAGTTTTTATTCGTAGTAGCAAGAATCGGTGGTTCGTTTTGTGGCAAATGGATTTATTTCACGGAGAATCCAGTGGTTTCTTCGATTTTTAGCCGGTTTTTTGTTTTTTCTTTTTTAAAGAGAAGAAAAGGGAATTTCTAGCCCGACAGATTTGCTCTGTAATTTCTTTGCTTATCAGCATATTTCATAAACGGTTTGACTTCAATTTTGATTTGAATTTATCTTTTTTTACATTTCTTATTTTATGTACGTACGTATGTATATTATATCTTATCCATCTAAATTTTTATACTTATGCACGGAATCAGCCTTTGAATTTTTCACTTCGATTAATTCTCACGTGAAATTTCTTATACTTCGCGGTGAAGAACTCAATCGTACTTTAATTTTTCAAATTTATATCTTATAATTAACTTGTTTTTCTACATACTAATGAGTTTATTGAAAAATTCAATCGTCCTTTCAACTTTTATTTACCTTCCATTCAAATACATTTCATGGAGAAAATCCATATAGTTTTCTAAGATAAAAGAAATTTGAAGATTGATGAAACTTTTTATTTTTCAAATTTATCAACTTCAGTTTACCTTTCATGTGAAGAATCTTTTTTCCACGTATCTTTATATTTAATAAAAATTTGCTCTTTCCTTGATATCTTGTTCAATTATTTTTTAAAAGCAAACGCCCCATTTTTTAAATTAATATTTTTTTCTACAATCTATTTTCTTTTTTTTTTTTTTTGTATATCAATAGATATAATTAAAAATTCTTCATCTTATGTCTCACATTTGACAAAGAGTCCATTTATTTTTTAAAGAAAAACTTTGAAACGTTATCTCTTCAAATCGACTAATTTATTAACTGCAAGAAATGAATTTCTATACGTATTAATAGAATTAATTAAACTTGAAACTTTTATCCTACGAGTTAATCAATTTATTCTCCCAAATTCCAGATAGTCTAATTCTCCGCATACGAGCAGATTTTTATCAAAGAATTCCTGATCTTAAACCATTTATTTTCCATGGTGAAGTGAATGAAATTTCAATCCTTCGAATTGAGTCCTATCTCTCAAACACCAGAAGAATAAAGATGCTAAATACTGAAGTATTTCTTCGGGCAACATTGGATAAAACGAAACAAGAAATGCAATCGCGCCTTTACGTATTTCTCTATCCGCAATTACGCTATTGCACCGAGGATTATGTAGTTCGCGAGATTCGTTTCTCTTTCCCATTCTGGAGAGACTTTTTCACCTCGTGTTCGTCGGTAAAAATATTAATTTGTTCCGCGGCGGCCTCTCCGCCAAGAGGAGAATCGTTCTAGGCCAAAGATGAGATAATGTAATAATAAGTATAAGTTAGGTAGAAAAGGCTGTTGCCCCGCGGTCGGGGGAGAACCAGTGCTCCTTCGCAATCTTCGGTGCCGGTTGATTATTATGTCGTTCTGCACGGGCCCCGAGCATTTTCACGAGCACTATCTCGATGGCTTCGTTGCGTTTTCTCGCGAAGTCACTCGTGTTCACGCTCTTCTTGTTCTTCGGGAGGAGAGGGGAGCCAAGAGATCGGTTCACCGAGAATTGGAGTACATACTCGGGCATCTTTTTAGGAATTTCATTGAAAAAGATGCAGGGAGGAAAATTATTTTTTTAACAAGTATCAGAGTTTTATTAAAAGGATATTTTTCAAGACAATGATTGCCATTAATGCGAAAAAGTTAGATCTTTCTAACTGAAGATTTCAATTGTTAATATATCCGTGAATATTATTTTCGAGAAAAGATGTATACTCTCAGAAGACTGAAAATTTTATTAAGAATTCGATCATTTCGTCTGCGATATCAATGATTTTGTGAAATACTATTTTGGATACGCAAGGAAATATATGTTCGGTATTGTAGCGTGTGAATTACAATGTATTAATAATAATTTTAACCATGCACAATTAATTATTACGAACCTGCACAATTCAGTTATTACGAACGAGCGTTGTGATTCATTTTAATCACTTCTCTAATACTTCGAATCAATTATTATACCTGTGAGTAAATTTAAATTTTTCTTTCATTCACTTGAACTTGAAATTTGCAGAAATATACAAAACGTACTTCAATTACGTAGTTCAATTACACGAGATTCATACGTGTTCTAGACACTTTTAAACATCGATTTACATTAAATTTCCTCGTTTTTATCGCGCAAAGTCCATTCTTGCAATACCAAACTAATTAAATAATTAAAAAAAAAAGCGCAATCTAGATGTTGTTTGAAGTCTAATTTAAACATTTTGTTCGATGTCTACTTCTAAACGTTGTGGTTTAGGTGCATGATAATAAAGACTGCATGATAATAAAGAAAATATAACCGAAGAAGTTCTATTTGAAGGACCGTTCGAAATTTCTACTAAATTCTACCGAACGTCACCGCAAAACGACTCGACCTTTGCAAATTCGAACGCTTTCGAATGGCGCAGATAATTACGGAGTCATTGCAACGTAGATAAACGATCGTTTTCTGTGATTATAGCGTGGCGAGGGCCGAGGTCAAGCGGAGAAAATGGATGGGTGAAAAGCGAGGACGCGAACGATGGCGGTGAAATTGATGGGAACGTCTTATTCCGAAGGCCCTCGTCCCATTCCCTTCCACGCTTTTGTCTCCACTCTCGTCTTAGCTGACTATGACAAATAATTGCCGAAGCTTAACATAAGCCAGAGGCGGTATACTTAGCTAATAGCAAAAAAAGAGAGAGGGAGGGAGGGAGGGAAATAGCAGGAAGTTTTACGTGTGCTCGCTCACGACGTCTCTTTTCACTCAGCGAACTCTCTGTCTTCGAATTCCTCTAGAAATCTCTCTGTTTCCTTCGTTGGTGAAACTGTCCTCTTATATAAGAGATTTTGGTTGCATGGAAAATCTGGTGAATTCCAAAATTGCACAAACACAGAATCTCGAGCAATAATGTATAATTCTTGAGAAATCTGTCTGTTCCAATATATGTTTATCCGTATAAAATAATGAGAATGTAACGTGCAATAATTTGAGAATATATAGCGGTAATATAGTGGAGAATATTCTTTGGGAAATTTGTAATTTGTTCTATACAAAAGGTGCAATCTCGTAAATCACATAGATGCAGAATATTCGAAAATAAAGTAATTTATTAAGTATATTTCGATAATAGGTATTTCCTGGAAATCGATCGAACAGATCAATAATGAAAGAAATATTCCATGGTTTATTATGTCGGTGTACGTACAGTAGAATTCCATATATACACACATTAAAATTGACGAAAATCGAATTTATTAGAAATTGAAGAATCTCTAATAAAATTCTAGCGAAGTACAATGAGTTCACTTTGCAATATACGTATGAGATTAATTTATTTGAATGTAATATATTACCTTTAGCGTCTGATTGAGTAGCTCTCTCTTGATTGAATCCAATTTATTTTAAAGCGAATGGAATATCATTAAATTGTACAGAAACCAATTCGAAAGAGATATTTGAAAATTATTCTCAGATTTCCCTCGTGCGATCGCAGCAAAAAAAAAAAAAAAAAAAAAAAATTAAAAAGGATTGGATTTAGTCGTGTGAATTGATTGAAATTATTGCAAAAACTCCTTAATATTGAAACATTGCTCTTCATGGATTGTACCACAATTCTCACAACTTGAATACTCCTTTCTCTTCACTTTACTTTATACGCTGGAATATTATAGTTCAGTTAAGTTATTTGCATGCAGTTTAATTGGAAGAGAAGAATCGCAGAGAAACGCAGAGACGAACTCTTTTTTTCTCTCTCATGATACTTTTACGATTCGTGAGGTCCTTGAACGGAGAGAGAGAGAGAGAGAGAGAGAGAGAGTATTATTCAGTGTTCTGACGACGAAACGAGTTATTTCACGACGCGGTTTGCAGTTTGATGCTAAACGCTGCATCGACATAGCATGCGTGACACCCTTCGTCCCATCATTTTCGTCGTCACCAGTCGTCCTTAATGTGAATTTAAGAAACCTCACAAACAACCGTCGATCTTGGATTTCCACGACTCGTTTTGAATTATTCCTCTTGTCTTGGTACGTCCGTCCCTCGTTACCGAATTCCTTACTGTTTCATTTTCGAATCTTTTGTTAACAATCACATGCACGCTGTTTGTTTGTCCATCATCGAGTGTTACTCATACTATCACTGATCAAATGTTATATCATTTTTCGGATACATTTAAACTCTCTTAAATATTCCCAATAATTATGTGTTACATGTAATTATTATCATATTAATTTGATATATCGTAGTAACTACGACAATTATTATACTTGCGTGTGTAGTTTTCTGTTAATTTCATTTTGGACATTGTTAATTATTTAATAAACTTTACTAACTACTCAATGTAATCGATAGTGTATCGCTGAGAAATTTTTCAAACTTTCTGTCCGATTAGATTTTATTTTAGAGATTAATTTATTTTAATCAATGATGGACTGCACGGAAATTACTTTCTATGTGATTAAATTATTTAGTCATTTCAATTAATTTAAATTTAAAGATAATTTAGTTATTTAAATTCTTTACTTTCAGTTAATTTAATATTTATTAGTTTGGATTTATTCAATCGCGTTTTTTATGCACCTTTTAACGTTTCTCTTTTCAGATCTCAGTTTCCAATTCCCGTCACTTTCAACATCTCTTGCTAATTTCATTTTGTTTTTTCCTCTCCTAGCTTCCAGCATGCAGCAACAATTCCCCTCGAATTAATCCAGCTACTCCAAATTTCGAATCCTGCGTTAATTACAAAAATCGAAGAGAAGATTGCGAATATTTATTCAAATTTATACTATTTTTATGAATTTAATTGGACGGACTGCAACTCGGGCAAATATTTCTTTCACTTTGCAAATGTTTAAGCCCAAATTTTGTTTCAACGAGCAAAAGCTTTTTTTTTCTTCTAATTGTTTCATCAAAATTTCGACGTATGATAGTGCTTCTCTCGAACTAGAGATATTTTCCAAAGAACGGAAAGGCAAACGATTAACACGGAAATTAGTTAAAAAAAAAAATAAGAACAAGTATTATGGTTTAATTAAAAAATTTTATTTTCGTGGGAAAATGTGATTCTATGCTCTTTTTATAAAATATATACCTTCAAGAGCTGGAGGTAACAATATTATATTTTTGTGGCTACTATCAGGATGAAATTCAAATAGAAAATTCATTATAAATCGTTGTAATAACAATATTTTGCATATTCTCGTATGTTACATTCAGTAAAATTTCCCCAAAATACATAAATATCCGCAGTCGAATCGATACCAGAACTTGGCCACGAGAATATCTATGTTACCAATATATCTGACATTAATTTCATGCTATTTTATTCTGTATTATTATTACCATTATATACTTCGAGTGTTATCGATACGGCGTCCAGTTTCCCTCAGAACGCGTCAAGAACGGTCAGCCACGGCGTCGAATGAAATGCGCTTCGCGGTCGACTGACTTTTCCGAAATGTTTTTCCAGCGAGCAGGAAACGACCGAGACTTCGACTCGGTTCTTTTCCACGGCCGTTCTTTTGTTCTCGACCACGGGATCCTTTCTCGCGATACTCGACTAGAAGTGTCCGGGAAAGGAGAGAAAAAAAAAAGAAGAAAAAAAGAGCTCGATTCTGCACTCGGTTTTGTCTCGGCGATTCTCGAGCTAGGCAAAAAGCAAAACAGGATCGTTTCGCACGTGATCTTTCGAGGATTTTCTAATCGACGAATTAAAACCGCGTCGCGATATTGCTCGCAGGTGAAATTCTTTTGTTTTTGGTTTTCGATTCGTTTTTCCGAGGGAATTTCCTTGCCCGAAGAAATCAATCTTCCGTTCGTTCTCGATTCCTGCGTTATCCTTTCCATCCAGAGTCTTTGATCTCGTCTTTCAAACAAAATTCAATCCAGCATACTCGGCGTGAAAACACGCTGCAGCTTGCGTTTAACTCAGATATGCCGGCCATCTGTATAAAATTCAGTAATTTTTTTTCTTTTTTAATATTTTTCAAGTAATGTTAATGTTATGTTGTAATTTTCTTTTTGCTTGAATTAGATTCTTGTATCTTGTATCGTATTATATTAACGTACTGCCATGACTGTTTACTCTCGATCGCTGTTGCTCATAATTTATTTATTTATTATTATAAATTTGTGATGAAAATATTCTCGTGTAAATTTAAATTTGGCGAAAGTACTCTAAAATCTTCTACAAATGTGAATTTAACTTTTGGAGAAGATTGAAGATATTCGTATTAAAGAGACTTGTAACATTTGTGATATTTTGAATTCTAAAATTGATCATTTTTCACAAATCTGGGATATGAAAACTGGTTTGACTAAATTTATTTGTACTTGGAAAAAGAAAAAAAAAAATTAAAGTATATGCTAGAGATATAAAGTATGAAAGTGTAAAAGAACGTTTCATACTTTCACGCATCAGCCTAATAATATTAAAATTATAAATTTATTGGAAATTGAAGATACAAAAATCGGAAAATTCGGATAAAATTAATCCGAAAAAGTAATACGTAAAAGTATATCAAATATATTTATTTAGAATTCAGCTCTTATTTTTGTAATGAATTCATAAGAATTTGCGTAAACATCCACAGTCCAATTATCAATGAAACTTTACAAGTTACACCAACCTAATAATAATGAATTACGGAAACAATTTCTCCATAACGTAACGAGCATATCTGAGTTAACATTCACGAAGAACACGAAGAACAATGAACACAACAACGAGAACATCCATCCACTAAACAATCTATCAGATTCTCGTTCGTCAATAATAATTAATTTTGTTCCAGGAACGGAATTGGTACCGAGCTGATCTGCGTCACCGAGGATCAGGGGTTAGGCTATTTGTGGCGGGACGTTTAGTAACGATAGTCGCGATTTAACATAAAATATTTTTCTACACGAGTTATCTATATATACTATATACATATATACATATTAATCTGTACAATAACGTATACAGAAGGCGTGTTAAACGAGATATATTACGTTGCTGTAGCATATATGCGCGCGTGTATGTGTATGTGTATATGTCTATATATATATATATATATATATGTATATATATATATATATATATATGTATATATATATATAGAGGAGAGAGAGAGAGAGAGAGGATGTAAAGTCGAATGATTGTATTTTTTTTAGCATTATTACTATTGTTTCACGCACAGAGAGGGGTGAGTCTGAAGAAAGGGTGAGAAGCTGCGGAGGGATGAGTGGCGACGAAGAAACCCAAAGAAAGAAAGATTCGACGTCCCATTTTTTTTTTTTTTTTTTTTTTGTAATTATTATTATTGGCGAATCTTTCGGTGGCTAACGTGCCACCAAAGTAGAAGGATTTGGAGTGTATGATTTAACAGAGAGAAGGAGAGAAATTTCTCGCGAAGGGATGGTTACGTAAAAATGAAACGAATTATTTCTTCACATTTTTCTATCGCCAAGCAGCGATTAGAGATTCGAAAGCGATTTTCCAAGAAGAAACGAATGATTTCAGTTTCACGATAAACGAAATTAATTAACATTTCGTTAATTCGAAACTTCCTTTGTCGCGAAGTAGCGATTGAAAAATCATTCTGTTTCGCGCTCCGATCGTAATTCAATTCCGTCGATTCGGCCTTTTCTTTTTTTGTAGATTCTCTGTTCTAGATTCAGATTCTTTGCTCTTCGAATGTTTGCTTCGTTCGAAAAACGGAGAGCAAAGCGTTTCTATTATTTTACAACATTCCTTTTCTTTTTCTGTTTCCTCTTAACCCTTTGACTTTTGGGGATGACGATTTAACTCGTCGCTGAAATGCTTCTCCAGCGCTCGGGAGACGTAGATTTCTAGATTTTCCAATTCCTCGGGAACAGATCTTCCAATAATCTTTGAATCACGCGTTACCTCAGTCATTCCCAGTTGCAAAAGTGAAGACTCGCTAAGAAGTTGGGGAGCGTTTCACGACGAAAATCGTTTCCCGAAAGTAATTCAGTATTAATATTATTATACTCTCGTTATTTTTCACTGTCCGTAATGATCTTTCAATGGTGAAGTTGAATTGTCCTTTGGCAATGTAAATTAAACGATGCGATATTAAATAATACGAAATATAAATAAATGCAAAGTACACAATAAAATAGGAATAATAACACTGGATTAAGTAAAATAGGATTAAGTAACTGTTAAATTCATTTTCACGAGCCATTCTTTCACGTTGGATAACTACTCGAAAAACGAGAACCGAGATTGTGAATTCGTGTCTTCGCTGTGTTGTAACATGGTGCTGAGCAGAATTGCATTTCAGAGAAAGAGAGAGAGAGAGTGTGAATCCTGTTCGAATTTTGGATACCGCTAACGCACGTATACATTTATAATACATTTGTACGTTAGAAATTGGTGCGTACGAATGCGAGGATTGCGTTATGGTGGTACCGATCAAATGGTATGCGCGAATATTTCCGGTGTCGAACACATCCAAGGAGCGATACACGAAGAGCTTCTATCTTTTCGTTTCTGTTCTTTTTTTCTTTGCAATTCGACGAATTGCTGTACAATCGTCTATTGACGAAACTTCCTTTTCTGTTCCATTTTGCCGCGGTTCTCGATGTATCGTTGCCGAGCGAAACCGTGTACATGGCTGTATCGTTGCATAGACAATGGTTATAGGTGCGTTGGATGAGGATCTAGAGATCGTAGGAGTAATTTTACTGTTCGTCGTAGAAGCTGAAAATAAAATGGCACAGTACTACCGATTATGTATACGTCGACGTGTTTCTGCGTGTAATTATTTCTGTGAATTACCCCATTTCTTTTTTTTTTTTTTTTTAATTTCAGGTAAGACCACCAGTCCTTGTTCCCGCCTTTCATTCTTTTTCTTGAACTACGTTTCTAAATAAACTAATTAATTTCTAAATATGTATGTACTTAATTTTTTTTTTTTTCTTTTTCAGCAAGATCGTCCACATAGGTGTGTTCGGCTGTTCGATTTTTTAGATTATTGATTTGCTGATTGATTGGCTCTTGCCTTACAATATCGAGTCACGGTTTGTCAATTATGGTTTCCACTCATTACGAAATAGGATAAATTATTACATATAGAATTGTTAGTACAATTGTAGAACCCAAGATTAGAAAATACAAATTATATAGTTCATAGTTTCACTTACGTCTATTGCAATATTACAATAATTGATGCTTACCATCTGAGAAATTCGGCAACAAAATCGTAAGGCAAGGGGTTAATATTAATAAAACAATTATTAATATTTATTATATAAAATAGATATTTATTACATATATAAAATATCTCTTGATATAGTTTTTCTCTGCAAAATTTCTGAGTCAAATATCTACGTATAGACTCGTTAAATTTTCCAATTAAACAATTCTTTTCACCGTTCTTGTTAGCACAGTGTTGTTCAATATTTTGTTTTCAAATTGGTCGAGAAGACAAAAGGGAAGGATTTTTAGGGGATTGTTTATAAAGCACAGCGTGTTTAACAAATAGCCGGTGCGTTCCGTCAAGATTACGACTCGCATGCGGGTGCTTCGTGATACGAATTAGGGAAAAAGCATGATTACCGTGACATTTGTAAGGATTAGAAAGGGAATAAGTAAAAAAAGGGAGCTTAGTGGCCGGGAAATCTGTCCCATCCTAATAATTCGTCGCGACTTTTCTTCACTCGAATTTCTCGCCTCGTTGTTACCTTTTCTGAAATCTTTCTTCTTTTCCTGAAGAAATTGCGGTATGTTTATGTTGTCTGTCACAAAAATTTGGACTGTCCAGTTTTACTTCGTGCGTGTTTTAAATTTTTTTTCTTTTAGCGATGAAATTAATTTAAATCAACGATTTCAGAATTTAGTAATTTGAAATCCTAAATCTTCAATGTCGATTTTCATTGTTTCACTGATTCAAGCGAGAAAAGTTGAATATTGGAAGATCAACAATTCCGACATCTTTACTCCGCCCACCAAAATATTTTGTCTCACTTTTATCACAAATGTTGAATCATGTTCCCTTTTTTGGTCATGTGTCTCTTTTCCACAGCAAAATACATTTTGAACCAGTTTTTTCCAGTGAATATCAGTCAAGAGTTAAGCGAAATCAACAATTTTAATTCACGCTTCCTTGCTCTCTTACTAAAAAGTTTGTATTTTATTTTGTTTCTTATTGCAAATATTAAGAAGGTTTCTCGATCTTTTTTATCTCTCTCCTCTTTCACAAGAATATATTTTAACAAGTTTACCGTCGAATATCAATTGTAAATATTCTTTTGCAAAATTAACAAGTGTAACGTACTTATTTATACTTCTTATACTTGCCAAAGATTTTATATTCCTCTCTTATTATAAATACCAAACAAGCTTTTTATTTCGTTCTTTTTCTTCACGAAATTCATTCAGTTAAGAATTAAGCAAAAATTCTTCTTTGCTCTTGCAAGAAAAATTCTATACCTTATATCTCTTTTATCATAAATATTGAAGAAGCTTCACATTTTTGGTCGTATCTTTCTTCTTGCCACTCTGATCTCTCCCATAGGGAAAGATACACTTCAACAAGTTTGCCATTGAGAATACGTTTTTCCTGGAAAATTAACAATTTATACGTCTCTTACCAAAGAATTTAATACTGTACTTTGTACAAATATGGAACACGCTTTTCAGCTTCTTACTTTTCTCTTCTTCGCAAAATGATACATTTTAACCAGTTCGAGTTGCACCTCATGATCGTCGTCTTGCTTCCTTTCGAGTGATGGAAAAAAAAACAAGAGAGAGAAGAAAGAAAAAAAAAAAGAAGAAGAGAAGAGGGTTAAAAGTCTCGTACGATCCAAACGAGATTCGGCCGCTGAAATTGGTAGCTGTTAATTAATTAACGCGTCCCGCGACGGAACGACGCGAATTCTGCCTGCCGACGATTATACAAGGAAGTTTAATTACCCGGTGGTAAGTTTAATGTAGTTAGGCCTATTGAACGCGCCGGCAAGATTGTTTTACAAAGTAAATGAGGCAATGATGACTCGAGGCTTCGGGACCACCTAGAAACCAGCCAGAGGTCCTTCCGAGCCTCGCCTTTAAACTTCTCCAGAATTAATTAACGTACGAGCACACGGTGCTCAGGTTTGCTCTCGACTTTCGTTGCCTAGATCCCACGAAACTGGGACAGCGTCTGTGAAAGTGTCCGAAAATTTATTCATTTTTTTCGTTGCTACATCTGCTGGAAATATATTTTATTTTAATTTTTGATATATTTCATTTAATTCGTGTAACGAGAGGCGATTATTAAAATTATATTGGTAAAACTTGAGAAATCTGAATTCTGAAGTTGACGAGATATTTTGTTAAATCTAAGAGGTGGGCGCCTGATATCCGATCATTTTTTTGAATCGTATTAGTAATTGTCTATTCGAGGTTATTTTAATAATAATTTATGCAGCTGCTAGTGTATGTAATTATGAAATTTTGTAATTTTGAAATAACTTTCGGTAGACCATACGTCGTGTGCGAGTTGGTGCAGTTTACAGATGTCGTTCTTGAAGGATTGAAAGTAAATATATTTGATAGGAGACGAGTATACAGCATGAATATCTATCTCAAACATATAATTATCTTTTTTCTGCGAAGTTGTGTCAGTTGAAAATTATACATTATATAATATAATAAATATATAATTTTCCATTGTTATTGGTACAATTATATGATTATCTTTGCGTGTTGTATTCATTCTATATGCATTTTTTGGGGAAATTTTTCGAGCTTAGCTTCTCTCGATTTTAGCTTTCAATGTTTCTTTTTAATAAAACGAAATGTTGGATCTCATATTTGTCAATATGGAACAAAACGAAAAGAAAGAAAGATAGAGAGTACAACGAAGTAGTCAAAATTGTAAATAATAAAAATTTGTAAAGCCGGTGAACTAGAAATTTTTGCATCTCCAAATTCCTCACAAACAAAGTAAATCGTGGTCATTTATGACACTAAAAATAAAAGAAACGTCCGCAGTTTGCCGATCATAGACATTATACTTCCAAAGTTTCGCGCCAACGCGTCAGTCATCGATCCAGACCGATCCTCGATCGCCAGACTCAGACTAAAGGGAGAGGATACAGACGGTCGACAAAAAGTTCTACTCTTAGGAAAGAAAACAGAAACCCCCGGCGGAGAAAGGAGTCGGCAGGGTAAAAACGGTCGAAGATCGAGAGTGGAAATGGAAAGGAAACGTGGGATGGGGTTGTTACCAAAGAAGTGTTGGCCATTTCCTCGACCTTGGTGAACTTCTTCGTGGTCCTGGTAACTGGAGCTTTGGATCTCGAACAAATGAAATTTCTAATACATAAATACTTGTGTATTTCTGTGCATTTCTTACTCTATGTGTTCGTGTATGTTTAAATATACACCCATAAAAGTCTTGAGACAAACACTCTGCAAAAAGGTCTGGTTCTGGCAAAAAGTTTATTTTTTAATATCGTAACGTGACAATTCCATATATTTTTATATATTGAAATAAATGTAATATTCAGAGAGTTTCAATTTGCAATGAGGCAGTGACAAATTATAACAGAAATACATTGGCGAGGAAAATTAAGGAATCGTTAAATTTTCGGTGAAAAATTGCCGGTATGCGAATCATTACAATTTCATGGGAAAGAATCTCTTTTGGTATCCTCGATTATTCTTTTTTTTTTTTTATGTCATATTACAAGTGGACACAACGAAAAAAATGTCTTTTCTTTCTGAATATTTTTACAAATTCAAAATATACGAGAATTAAAATTTTTTCGCTGCTATATTGTGTCTTATTGTGCCAATAAGAAGCCTATTTTTATTAGAACACTTTAAAGTTGATGTATATGTGATTAGTTTAGTATGTTTAATATGTGTATAATAGTGTTCACTCTGTGTGTGTGTGTGTGTGTTTATGTATACTTATACATTAGATACACACATTAAATACGCACAAAATATACACACACGCCATAAACATTAAGCACACACATGGTAAATTAAATAAAAATATAGTACGAAAGATCTATAAGTATACTAAAAACACGAATATTTAATTTCTTAAATTCAACGTTCAATTTTTTTCAACTCGTCTTGAACACACGTTAAAAAATGCAATTTCTATCATTCGCTGAGAGAGAATTAGCGAAACTCTTCGACGTGTCAGCGAGACTTTCGACGAGAGCATGTTCCTGAAGATTTCTACAGCGCGACGTAAGATCGTCGTTGGACGATGTTACAAGATTCACCAAAGGGGACAAAACTATCTCGGCTTGGTAGACAATGGGGAGAAACTGGCGAGTCAAACGCAAAGCTGAGATGACAAATGAAAGGAGATCTCGTGTCGCGTGGGTGGTGATGGTGAACTGTTTCATTTGTTCCGTGGTTATATCTCGGACCTCTCTGTTTCTCTCGATCTGTGGTATATCTTCATCTCTGTGGAAATTCTCTTCCCTTATTTTTGTCGATCAATTTTTATAAATAATCGAAATGTATGATCGTGGATTGTAAGTTATAATGAGATTTGTAGTATAATAATTAGGGGATAAATACATAGTGTTTTCGAAGTTTAGCTCGAACTCTGCCATGTGTGTTCCATAGGTAAAAATAAAACTAAAACGTCACGTAGCTTCATTAAAATATAATAAAAGTGATGAAACGTAAAATTATACATACTTATACGTGTCATCCCTCTTTGTTAATGCAAAACTGATATCGAAGCACTATTTAGTTCACCGTCAACCGAATTATCATATCAAATTTTTCAAATTTATACACACGTAGTTTCAATTCTTGCAATTAATTAATTCATTCATTTCGCGAGTACCAATACCACTTCTGCATCGTAAATTCTTTCCTTTAAAGATAATAGATATTTTTCCATTAAGCAGAGATCTGACCGCGGTAATGGGTTTATTGAAAATGCCACACTTCGTGTACTTTTGTCGAACGCTATGTATAAATTAAACTCGGAGGCAAGTGAGCAATAACACAAATAATAAAAAAAAAAAAGAAAAATCGGGATTAAATTTAAAGAAGAACAGGTATTAACAAATAGTAAATATTAATAACTAGCGCGAAAATTATAATCCCAGATCTATCCCCTCGGTCTTCGAATATCACGAAGAGTCCCACAATTTCAAGTCACTGGTGTACGTCGAAAGAAACGATGGAGGAATTTTCGTTGGAAGAGCGATAGTCGAGAGTGGTGGGGGCAGAGAGGGTTGGAGAATGCAATTTGTTCCAAATTCCAGAAGCGACGCAGCGATGATTGGAGGCACGGGTAAAAAGAAAGGGTTGGGGGGGGAAGAGGAGAGGAGAGGAGAGGAGAGGAGTTAGGAGAGCAACGAAGGTAGAATAATCGAGTTTGCTGTTCGTGGCTGGACGAACATTCCGAAGTAGTTGGCCGTAAACGGTGCTGACTTCGGACCTGGCAGGAACATGTTAATTAGCGGTAATTAAAGCGTGCTCTCGTCGACCACTATCCGGCGTGCATCGGGCTCGCTCTCCTCGCCGTTTCCTCCCCGTCGAGCGTGGTTTATCCGTTACCTGGAATCTCCTTTCGTTCCTTCAATGGACACGCTCCACCGTTGAACACGCGGGCATAATTGATTTCGCCTTTTCGCCAGCTCGTTCGTCCAACGATCCTCCGACGATAATTAACGAGCGGATAGGTGTACGCTATATCGCTGTTGTCGAAGCGCGTCAGGGGTTGGAACGTGTCAACCAGGTTTATCACTTGACCAACGAGTCCTGTGTATTATTATTAACGTGATGTGTAATGGGTATGATTATTACGTTGTATAACTTGTATAATTAGTGTGATCACTATGATTATTAATTCTATAATGCGGAGGATTTATGGAAGAACTCTGTACATTACAGAATTAATGATTGATAAATTCTAGCCTGGTCGATGGTATTTAATAATTTTTGTAAATGAAAGTACCGTATATACAGTGGCGTGACGTTTTAGGGAAATAATAGACGTGTAAATAAAGAAATCGTTTGTTACATCCGAATGATTGAAATTCTGGCGAGTGAACAGGTTATCGTCGATAATTTGGAATGGCGAACATTGTCAAGTGTTGGATGCATTTACTTTCTTCACAATGGAGAAGAGTAAATAAGAGTTGGTGTGATAAATTCGGAAACGAGTAAATAGTGATAAATTAATAGAGACACAGTTAATTGTAATCAAGTCAGTAAACGTTTTACCATTAAATTTATAATTAAATTTGGAAAAGAATAAACGAATACAAATTAAAATTAGGGCTACGATTAAATTCATATTGCAACAATTTAGTCATCATTACACTTTCATATTTTTCAATTGACACTTATAGGATTATATATTTATACGAATTACAATCCAACACACCTTGTCCACAGCTTTCTTCGTCTCATTTCACACAAGATTTCCACCCCTTTGTAATAAAAACAACCTGTTTTCAAAAGACGATTTCTAACATTTAAATCCGCGAATAAGAACTAAACTTGTCGTTAGGAACGTAGACGTGAAAGGAGCCAGAAAACGACTTTGAATAATAAACCAATCAATTCACGCCTGGAATCAGTCGTTTCAACCGCGATGAATCTTCAATACGATCTTCAGGAAATATCTCTTCCTGCACCAGAACTGAAACACCAACAAAAAAAAAAAAAAAAAAAAAAAAAAAAAAAAAGAAACGAAGAAAACGACTTTGTTCGTCGCGACAAAGTTTCTCTAAAGAAAGAGGGGAAAAAGGGGGGAGGGGGCTGAGAAAGAAAACAGCATCGTTAACCGAAGGGTAACAATTCCAGCCGCGAACGAACAATAAGAAATCATACGAGCCGTCCCGTCGCGGGTTACCGTCCCGTGTATATAACATCGGCAGCCCCACTGGCTGCCATATTTCTTCCATTCCACGAATCCCGGGGACGTTGATAACCGATCGATTAATTCGAGCGGGGCCTGTGCACGTCCATCGCATCGCCTCGGTCTCTCTTTCTCTCTCTCTTTTTCTCTCAGAGCATCGGTAGCCACCGGGATCTCCCCTCAGCGATCGCCTCTCCTTCTTTCTCCTTTTTCTCCCCTTTTTTCCTCTGTTTTCTCTGCCGCGTGTTCGGGGGGCCTCCTCCTTAAGTCAGATCGCAGCAAGATGGCCGCGGGCCCCGGTAAATAAGCGACTGTCATCTGACGCCCGCAAAAACCAGATACACCGCGCCAGACTGGTCTCCGTTCTCTTCTCTTCTCTTCTCTCTCTCTCTCTCTCTTTCTCTCTTTCTTCCTTCTCTCTTCTCTCGGCTGCTTGCTTTTATTCCCTTTCGTTTCGTTCATTCCCTGTCTCCCTCCGTTCCCCCTTAAGTAACCCTTCAGCTCCTCCCTTTCGTCCGACAACTTTCTTTTCTTCCTCTTCTTTCCTATCTGTTCTTTCATTTTGTCGTCTCTCTATGCTCGTTGCCTTTTTCCACTCTCCGTCCTCTGCCGCCTCTTCCTCTTCCCTTTTGCCGAGCCCTTGCTTGCTCGCTCGCTCGCTCGTCTCCTTTTGCTCGTTCCCCTTGGTTGTCGTCGTTCCGTCGCGACGCACGGCGAGAGAGGATTAATTACAAAAAATCCGCGGCGACGCGAATTGGAAACGTCGTTCCACGAAGAAGCGGCCGAAGGTTAGGAAAGAAGGGAGGATGACGGTACCGGAGACCGAAGGTTTTTGGCCGGTTCGCGGAGAGATGGCCCCAATAAGCGATCGATGGTGGGACCGGGCGAGGGGGGAGGGTGAGGCGACAGCTGTTCCACGGTGACTTTCGCTCGCGTTCGCTCGAACCGTTTCACCCTTTCGTTGGAATCACGACTGGAGAAGTGGAAAGCATCGGAGTTCTTTTTTCGAAGGATTTTTTTTTGTTTTTTTTTTGTTTCTTTTTTTTTTTGTTTTCGTGGGTTCGATATTTCGAGACGTGCTTGGAAGGAATTATCTCGATTTTCCTTCTTCTCCTTTTTCCGATTCTGAAATCTTAGTTAACGGAGCACTTATTTTTCCGGCAAGTTTTTGGATTTTTATTTTATTCGTGCAGTATCTAATTTTCTGTTATTGAAGGATCTTAGACACGTTGATATTTACACATTTTTTTTTTACAATGGTTGAAATAACTATATATTTTGTTAAATTAGTAGTACAATTGCATTAACATTGTCGTTTTCGATAATTCAATAATTCAGTAATTCAACTTTTCTGCAGATTTCTATTGTAGGAAACGTAAAATGAAAGTATCCTGAATGTTTATTACGTGTATTAAAATACTTTAAGTTTCTACTTTTTATAAACATCGTTATGTTAGATTAGAAAATAATTCTGAATGAATCTGAAAATTCAGTGAGATGATCTTTCATATTCTACCAATACTAAATTTTTGTCAAACATATGTTTTCTATTAGTTATTTTTCTATCAGTTTCACATTTCACCAATATAATAATAATCTTCACCTCTCGTTACAATATTAATGAAACTTGAAAATACTTTATTTGACACGTGTACAATTTATGTGAAAATATTTTATTTGACGCAAGTACAATTTACATAATATGGAGTCACGGTATATCGATATTTTCAGCTAAAATCAAGAATTTCCTATACTTTTATACATTAAGATACACAGAGCAAGATTATCCAAAGCGAACGTCTTGTATTTAAAAATAATATTTTTTATTTCTCGAAACGGGCTCCGCAGATTCTGAGAAATATCTCGCAGCGTGTGAATATTTTTCTTCGCATACGTATTCAAGGATCAACATGTCCTCCTTGTTATTAAAGGATTTTCGTGTTTTCCACGACATTTCTGGGAGGGGTGATGGTGTTCTCGTTCGTTAATCTCGCTCGTGGAATTTTCAAGAAACGACGCTCGGTTACGAGGGGTGAGGAGGGAAGGAGGAGTTTTTCAAAGGGAACACAGGATGATAGAATCTTTTATTTTTCGGCAATTCCGAGACAAATGGTCGGTTGCCTTGACGGGCCATTATAATGACATTAGCAAAGTTTCTACGGGGCGCTCGACTGAGGAAGCTAGCAGTCGATTTCGCTCCGACTTCATTCCTTTTTTCCTTGACACTTCCTTCTCTGTAGCCATTGCACACGAACCGAGAGAGCCAAGCACGGAAGCAATCAGGACGAGCGTATTGCCTCTTTAAGGGTTGCTACTGTTAAAAACACGTGGTTTACTCTCCATGTGCTAACAATAAGCGCGAATAGTTTCTTATTCATCCACGTTGCAGTACAGTCTAATAGTAACGGTGTTTGAATTTGATCAAATTGTAGAATTTCCTCAGTGTTGTTCATTGGGAAATTTCGATAATTTTGAAATTCGATAAGGGAATTATAATTCGAAGATTTTTCTCGAAATTCTTCTTATCAAGATTCGCCTGTATTCTATATAGAATAGTCAACAAATTTTGGCACATTAATCTCAACTTCAATTAGTAGTTTCTATAGTTTTCACCGAGAAAAACTGGAAGAAATTCTCTTATTCGATAAAAACTCGATAAAACCTTCGTAATTTGAAGATTTTTCTCTTTCCTCAAGATTTGATTTATCAAAGTTCATATCGAATTTATCTTCAACAGGAGTTAAAAAATTAATCTCAATTCACAGTCTCATTTCACAGTCGAAAAATTTACCCGACAAGTTCTAAAATTCTTTCACTCGAAAAGTTCTTGTCATAACTCGAAGATTTTTCCTTTCCCTTAAACGTACATGCATTTACTCTATTGTATACTTATACTTATTGTATAATACCTATTTCTACCTTTTACACACACACATACACACACACACACACACACACACACACACACACACACACACACACACACACCTATTTCACAAAATAAAAAACATTCTTTCTACGAAAAAAACATGACTAATTCTCAATGAAATATAGGGAACAGTGCGCAAAATAATTTTTTGATAATAAGAAAGAGAAATTGATATATTAAATTTTTTAATTTCATTTAAATTCTTCCTTATTGGAGAAAATAATATATTTTCCTCTTTTTCGACGAGAGTCGAACGAAAGGAACAACAATGAACGCAGACATTTCATGTGAAACTTCTAAACCGCTCGTTTGATCGATTGGTAAAATTCAGCGTTAAGATTCCTGGAAACTGGAAGATTCGCCTGTTCGTACGTCCTATCGAATGAATCCACCGTCGACGAAACAGTTTCAGTCAATTCTGACCGACAGTTTTCCGTAATCTTCACCGAGAGGAATGACCCGATGAACACCCGAAAATTCCATCGGGCGATCGATTGTCGGTTCATCGAGATATCGAAGGGGTGGAAAGGCGGGGTGGAGAGACGGCGAGAGGTCCCCGTGGCGATTTTTCGGTGGCGGCGGTCACTTCTTGACAGTAGAATTGGGAGGAATTAAAAACGAAGTGAAATAAAGCAAAAGGTGGAAGCGGCGAGGGGAGAGAGAGAGAGAGAGAGAGAGAGAGAGAAAGATAGAGCCGGGTGCTTTGTGATGTTCCCAGAGTTGCCGCTCTCTCCCACTTATTTCACCCCCTCCCCCCTTCTCCGTCTAACCCTCTTCCTTCGCGTCGTCTCTTTCTCTCTTTCGTTGTCCTTTTCTTTCCTGTCCTCTTTCAACTTGGCTCGGTCCACCTTCGTGGATCTTACTCCACGGCCTACGTTCATGCAGCGAAGAGCTAATTTGTGTGGAGTGCTAGCAGTTCGTCTCTCCTTAGCAAAAACTAATTACCCCCTAACGCGGTAGCTGCGTCTGTCCCTTAACGTCAATTATCATTTCTAATCCAGTCTATCGTGAATTCATTAATTTGTCGATCCCGCGACGGAACACCCGTTCGTCTATCCTTGTATCTTAGTCAATCTGTATATTTCGATTTTTTCCATCCGAATTTTGTACGCAACCCTGTCGGTTAGAGGCACGTGTTTGCAGTATCGTAGGATTAATGCGACGACCTCGTTAGGTGAAATGTTCCTCTTTGTCGTGTGAATGTAATTGGTACTTGTATTTTGAAAATGAGTATCATGGTATCTTACAGTGTTACGATAGAATATTTATGTTGTTTCAAAAATTGTATTGAACTGGAGAAAGAAATAGGTATTTGTTAGTATTTTTGGAAATATTCGTAACACTGGATATAATTATATTTAACGTGTGTTATTTAATATAACGATATTGTGTTTAATATATCAAATATGATATAACACAATAATGTTAAATTTAATATTTTTAGACGAATTGTAATTTTCCCAATCAGCGTGGTAGCGTTGATTCAGAATTGATAACGGAGTACAACGATTTAGGAATTAAATCCGGCAATTTTGGAATTATGAAATTCAATTCCCTTTTGTTGCTAAAACTAGATAGATCTGAATTTTAGCCGAAATTTATCCAACGTACAATCCAACAATGCTACTCGATTAAGAAGGTTCATTGACTGGAAGCCACCAACTAAAAAGACACTCGAAACTTGGAAAAAATCTTAATATGTATTCGAAACTTAAAAAAGAAAAAGATCATTGACCAAGAATTACGTAAATTATATCAATCGAAGCGTAATTGATTCGACGATCAATTCAACGATTATGGATGCGAATCGATCTAATCTAATGGCAATCGAGCGTGTTGAAAGCGATCCTTCCCACATTATGCGACGACGTTTCAACGAATAATTCGAGCGTCAGACGGTGTGACACATCGGTGGAACAACGATGTTTCGATCGAGAAATTGCTACAGAAAGAGAGAGAGAGAGAGAGAGAGATGGGGCGCGGGGGTAGAGGTGACTCGAGAGGGCCAGAGTATTAACGATAATTAGACAATTAATTCCTCGTCCCAGGCCAATGGAGGAGATCGCTCGGCCGGCCGACCGAGACGAAGCCGACTATAAATTCACCAATTATCGCTCTAACGCGTAATTGGGCCGATCTTCCGCTTGAAACTTTGTGGGAAAGCAGTCGACCGCGACATTGGCGCCAATTTACTGATTGCATTAACAGCCTAATTGACATTTGCCGTGGAAGATTGTCGTTGCCTGGCGATCGAAATCCTCCATCGATCGATGGGAGAGGATCGTGGTTAACAAGCCAATTTTATTTCATTAGATGTCATAGAAACGTTTTAGGGAAAAAAAAAAAATGGGACGTAAGTGGCATTTTTGAAATTTTTTTAAATCAACTCTCTTGGTTGCTTGCAATTTTTCTACGTTCAGAACCAGGAAATATTGCCAGGAGATATTGTAAAAATCTCGGTGAAACAACGTGTATACTGATTCTCGATAGAGGAAACGTTTTGCAAGAATAATTTGTTAATAAGGAAAGCCGACGTATTCGAATGTTTCAAAAATGTTTCAACCGAGTATTGAAATAAAAAAAAAGAAAAAAAAATCGGCCACTAAAAGGATTAAGGACAGAAATTAATCAAACAAGCAAATGTAATTTTGTAGGTTTAAAGGCGAGAAAAGATTGCAGATTTTTCTAACAATAAATGAATAATTAAAATAAATTACAAGAGGATGCAAGTGATTTATCGAGCTCGTTGTAAAAGTCGTAAAAGTTTCCAAATTGATCGAGCTTGCGCTCGAACGAGCAGGGACCGCGAAATTATTATAGAATCAGATGAAGGAATTTGGGGATGATCCGGCATCGACGGAGGAATGCATCGATCGGTCGATCGTCTAGCAAGGGTCCGTGGATCTTTAAAGATCCACGGCATTTCGGCGACAAACGTTTCGGCGGTAGCAAAAGGGCTTCCTGGAAAGTCCTGAAAAAGACTTCGCGTTCCAGCGGAGTCGCCGATATCCTAAACTTTCGAGATACCAATGCAACTCGCACGTCTGTTCAACGATTTCTGGCAGTGAATATCGTCGTAAAAATCTCTAATTCGTTGGGAATAAATTAATGGCAGGTAAAAATAGTAATAAATTTCTAATTCTTCACACCGTGTGAAGAGTTTAATTTAATAAATGATGAAATCTATCTGATGATGTGGAATTTTATTAAAACATATTGTCTTCTCATAAAAAAAAAAATTTGTTATTTGTGAGAGAAATAGGACAAGACATAGGCTTAAGAATCGTATTTTGGAATATTAAATTTATCAGAGTGAAGATAAGAATCGTACTCTGTCGAAATAAAATATGAGACTTCACTGTCAGGAGGATTAAGAGTATTTTAAACTTTAATATTATTTGTTGCATTGAGTGGTTTGTTCAAGTATAATAATTTCTCCGAATTTATACTCGTATATGAGAAAATCACAGGAATAATTTAATTATTCATGGCAGAATATCTTTATTACAAATATTCTTAATGGAGGTACACAACTTATATTAAATTACTTTTTTCATTCATTGAGCGCCAACTTTGTGTTTGTGCTCAATTGCAATTCTTTTCAATTTGTCATGTATTCTTAATATTCGTTTGAACTTGTTATATATCCTTAATATTGAGATTATTAAGAGAAACATCGCTTAGTATTTCTTCATCATCATGCTTTCCATCTGGATTCTATAATTTTCTAAAATTTCAAGAAATTTAGGTATTTGTAGTACTACAAATTATTTGAGAATACAATAGAAAAAATGAAACATTGTAGAGAAATGGTAGAATATCGTTTTACGCAGCAAATATTATAGAAAGTATTATATTTTTAAATATTGCAATATTATGTAGGTATAATAATATTATTAGTAGTATTATACAGGTATTACTGTTACGATAACTATTTCACTTTGAATATTTTTTATTTTTTTAAATACTGCTTTCATCCCTATTTGTAAAGTTTTCACAAACGAATTAAAATGAACAATCTGATTGCAAATAACTTTTCAAAAAATCGACATATGACAGTAGATCACATTTGGCTCGTTATATTCTTTGATATGTATCCTTCAGTAGGTTCATCCTTAAAGAGAGAAGATAGTTTCGCCGTCGATTCTTTTGATCAATTTTCACGTGACTCGAGTGTAATTGTCCTTGATAAGTCCGATGAAGGTTCAAACCCTTGGATCAGAGAAAAGGGTGATCTCCTTGTTGCTCCAAGCTGGCTGATATTCCATTCCCTTTTTAAAAGAGTTCGTTAATCCGTGGATAACGCGGGGTCGAAATTAACGTCCAGCCTTCCCATTAATATCGTCTTCCTAATGAGTAATTACTTTCTCCGACGAAATAATCGCGAAACGATGACTAATTACATTCCTCCGCGTAGACATTTTCCTCCCCGGCGACGCGCTCTCGAAGACAAATTTTTCCACAGCTTTTCCTAATGGCTTTGTGTTGCTTGTTTGCATCAACTGGATTAATAGTTACACATTTGCTGATATCATTTTTATTCATTAGAAATAATGTCTGCTGGAACTTTTAGTAGCTGGAATTTGTCGACGATCGACGTGTAAATTTTAAAGAAAGTTCAAAGAAATTAATACGTGACGAGAGAGTAAGGAACAGAAGTTTTTATTTGCATATTTTGCGAAAAATTATCGAGGTGTTTGAATACACGTCGTTGCAAAGCTTGACGAGATTTTTTTCTGACGACCGACGAGTAGTTTTTAGGTAATTCCGATGATGTTCGATGAATTTTAAATAATTTTTGCTATCAAATGAGCCACTCTTTCGCGAATAATTCTCGGAGATTCGACGTCCTAATCGCACTTTTTTATTTCCACGAATAAAAGACAATTGAAGCGAAACAATCTCGAAACAATCTCGAATGCGAGGAACTTTTCAACGATAGAAGAGTCATTCGATTAAATAAATAATATAACAGTTAAATATGTGAAATCCACCTGATAGTTACGTAAAAAGCAAAAGTAAAAGAGACCATCTGTTTCTAAACGATAAAAGAAAGATCTCTCGAGCGACACTTTGAAGAAAGATATACGTGTACGCTAATAGAAACTAATTATTCATTGTCCAATTATCCGAGAAATCCATCTCCTCGAACAGCTTGAAATATTCAGCACCGTGATCGTTTAGCGATGCTACCATAAATTCCAAACTGCGGTGCCCTCTCGAACCGACCAAAGAAAAAAAAAAAAAAAAAAAAAAGAGAGGAACAAGAATGAAAGAAAATAAATAACTTTGCCTTCATTAAGTACGTAACCCAGAAGCTCGTTCCACGGTCCCAGTGTGGTAGCCTCGAAAAATAAAAGACAGAGATGTCAAGAAGGCGAAATGAGAGAGGGGAAAAAAATACTCGAGATAACTATACCAAAAACAAAAAAAAAAAAAGAAGAAGAAAAGGAAAAGAGAGAAACAAGAGCAGGACAAGACGAAGAGAGAGAGAGAGAGAGAATTTATAAACGAGATGGAAACGGAAGAAAAAGAAAGGAGGAAACGGAGAAAAGACGAAATCATACAGTAGCCAGCGTCCTTTCAATCAGAGAGGTAATCGCCTTCTCTCTTTCTACCCATCTCTCGCTCGCAACACTCCACCCTTTTTTCCACTCACTCACTCGCTCTCTCTCTCTCTCTCTCTCGCTCTGGCTGGCTTCTTAAATTCATTCTTGCCTCCGACCACGGCTGTAAAAGCTCGCGCGGTTGCTTTACGAGTGTGAATAGACGGCCGTCCAATTATGCGGCTTAATTTAAATGGGATAATTGCGTCGAGCGAGAGAGTGAAGCCGGCTTTGCTGTGTCCGGCATTATGCCTCTCGCGTGGATATTTCTCCTGGTTGCTTGCTGCCATACACTGCCGCTCAAAAGTATGCGAACGTTTGCCATTTTTCGATGAAGTCTCTACGGCAAACTGTAATATTACACTGCCATGCGAGAAGTCTTGAGGCAACAAGTTTTCGTTATCGTTGATAACAAAGTCTCTTTAATCACACGTGCGTTATTATTGTTAATATATTATCAATGATAAAATCTGCCACGATTTGTTTAATACGATTGTATCAATACTTCGTGAGGTATTATTCTGTTCTTTCGATTTAGAAACAAATGTAGTAAATATGTATGTTTTTGAGCGAGGATGTATTATTATTGTTAAATTGTCACGAATATTTATATACGGTTATGTAATATATTTTAATACGATAGATTCTTCCTGGTGCGAATCTCTATTTTTCAAACTTTACTCGAACGTCTGCTAGTGTAATTAGAAGATTATCTGTTATTAGCAGACACTTCATTTGGTTTATTTTGGTAATTATAGTATCTCTAGATAACTATTAAATTGAATACTAAATTTACTCGTTAAACCTTTCAAAACACCGTCAAAAAAATTGAAAATTAACGAAAAACGAAATGACAGTTGCATAGTGCACATTGGAAGTCGTTTTTCCTGTGATGTGAGCATAGTTCCACGACGTAAGGACAGGAGATTTATTAAAAATATTTTAAGAATGGAAACGTACAATAATTCGCGAACGTAGTTGAAGAAGACCACACCTATTATATTTTCCATTGTTATTGATGAAATACTAAAATATACATCAAGTCAAAAGAAAAAAGTATTCGCTGTTCAGATTTTCGTGAGTATAATTACAAGAAATAAAAAGCTTGTTTTATTTTTAGATATTAGACAGAAGGAATCGCACTTTTTTTCGTATTATGTCCAATCTGCGCAATTTTTACAAATGCGTGAAACTTCGTCTAAATAAATGTGCATAAATTATATGAATCATTTGATAAATATATCTACAAATTCCATCGTCTGAATTAAGAATGCGTTCACGTACTTTTGAGCAGCAGTGTATAGAGAGCCGCATAAGAGGGTGAATGAAGGAAAACGAGACGTACGTAGGTAGACGCGCGCGCGCGCGCGTGTGTGTGTGTGTGTGTGTGTGTGTGTATATATATGCGTAATACCAGCGGGGTGTGTTTTACAGGACGATCAACGAACGTAGGTATGCGTAATTGGATCGCGCTCTCAGGAAATATTCATTCGGTTTTAACAGGCTCACTCTCCGACCGTGTATTTATTTTAACGCGTTTCTTGTTGTCGCGGCTACTGACTGGTAGTCAACCAGCCTCTGGGTACCATTTCTCTTTATACGCTTGTATTTTATTTTTCCACTTCCGTGACTATTCAAATGATTCGCTTAACCGTCTACCTCGAAGAGGAGGAGAATCGTTTCGCCCGCGTTGCTTTAGCTTTGTGAGATTAGCAGTGGAAATTGTGGGTATATTGAAAGAAAATGTCACTCTTAACTTGATCTTTCCACAGTGGATGGAGCAACTGTTGGAACGATGATGCGAAGTGATAATGATAACGATAAAGAATCATCGATATTTTAAACATTTACTAACTTCGTGAAACGAAATCTACGAAAACTTACGGTCACGTTTTAAATTTCCATTTTTCGTGTTTGTATTTCTGAACGATTTTTTTCTACATCGTGCATCAGCTGGGATGGGGAAATAATTCTCGAAAATTTTGGAAAATCCAAACGTCTCTAAGAATATTGAAAGAATTTTCTTCGTCCATCATGGTTTTGAAAATTGAAATTTTCACATAAAACTTGCTCTGTCGATCTTCTTTTGTCTCTTGATCATTTTATCAAGCATCAAACATTAGAGTTAGACATATCGTGTTTCGTTTGTATTTCAACTCCAATATTCAAAGTGTAATAAAATGGGGAAAAAAATAAGAAATGGTTGTACAGCAAGTTTTAGGAAGTCGTAAAAAGGGAATTTTTCTCTTCAAGATCTTGATGGATGTAATCATGGAGAAGAATTGTGATAAAACATAATTACCTATTCGAAGGTATTTACTTTCCATCAATCGAGTGTTAGTAATAACAGGGCCATTAGTTTCGAAGTTTTATAGACTAATTTAAGGACTAATGAAGCAGACGTTTCGAGTGAATGAAAGGCCTTTCAACCTGAAAGTAAGTGTCAGTAACACCTAACGGACGCGGCCAACGCACGAGCCACGGATTTAAAGTTGGTCATTGGTTTCTTGTTTTGCGCTGCTCCAAGCGTGGGAGGTATCGTTTCGCTCGTTTTCTTTTCTTACCATTCGCGATCGGGTTACGAATTGGATTTTCACGCGTATACGGTTTCATCCATCGACACTAGACTGCCTCTGTAAAAATGTAAATTTTATGAAATTTAATTCGTCTTATTGTACATGTAGTTTCTCTAATACTCGCGAATACTCGCGAACACTCGTGCTCGTACTGAGAAATTGTGTACCATGAAAATAACTGAAAGTTATTCTAAAAGTAAGCAAAAAATGTGTGAACATAATTGTATTTCATAAAAATCAAGAATTTAAGTTGACCATTTTCGTATTTTCGTGGCAGGAGATTGTCAAAAAGCACAATTGTAAACTACTATCAGAAATAGTCGGGATAAAAATGAATAAAAGAAATAGAAATTAAATTATGAGCGAAGAGCAGCCCTGGACAATGATAATGATAATGATATTTCTTATATGATTAATACATAATACATATTTCAAGGTCAAGGATGAAAAGACAAATTGGAGAGTAAGAACCAAAATTTTACTCCAAAAAGATAAAAGTGTTAAAAGAAATTGACAATTATTTTATAATTTGATATTTCGAAAAGTTTGTAAAATCAATTTTATTTCGAGGAAGAAGAATAATTAAAAAAACAACGTTATATAGCAGAGTATTAGCTTCATTATAAAGATGAGCAAATGAAAAATTAAGATTGTACAATAAGTATATACAATACTATATTATAACGCATACAAGGTACCATACACAATATACAATAAGTGGAACAAGGATAAGAACAAATGGAAAACTCTGTAATATCTAATAAGAAGAAAGTGAGTGACCGAAAAATTGTGTAAACTACATAAGTAAGACGAAAAAATGGGATGGTAAGACGAAGGGATGTTAAAGAAAGGGATGATTTTACTAGGAATAACAACTTTGAAGAAAGGAACTCTTGGAAACGATAATTCTATCGAGTGACGTTGATTCTACGTGCAACGACAACGATGGGGGAAATTAAGCACAGTCATATTCGCAATTAGAACGCGGCCTAAGTTCGCTCGTTTGCGGATTGTGCCGTGTAATCTCGCGTGGCCCTTCTTGCCCTCTTCCTTTCACCCTCTCGTCAGGGATTCCCCTTTTCCCATGACTCGCGATTTTTCACGTCCTCGAGACGATCGTTAGGCGAGTTATCAGTGCTATCCCGCGCGTTTCCCTCGGAATCGCCGCGTTTTTCCCGGCGAATCGGCAGCAAAGCTCGAGCAAACCTTTGCTTTCTCCTCTGCTCCTTTCGCCAGCGGTTGTGTAATTTCCGCTTGTCAGAAAGTGCAAGAGACTCTAATTTTTTTTTTTTGAAATTGAACGTTTCAAAAGTATGCACAACACTCGTCCGCGCAAGAGCGTATGAAAATATTTCGTCAAACTGCAGTTCTCGCGCGAGTTTGTATTTTCGAGGATATTACTATCTGCCACAATGTTGTTTCATCTATCGAACATCAGTTTGAAATTGTCGAAGTCTCACGTGGTGACAATACAAAAACGCAAAAAAAAGCTTGTGCTACACGACTGCATGTAATACAAGATTCAAGAAAGAAAAAACGAACGAAAACATTATACACGTATATCTATTTGCTATAAAAACAGTGTCCAAAGAAAAAAGAGAGAAAATTTTCACAAAAAGGAAAGCTTCGTAATTCCAGCAGAATATCTTTCAACAATTCCCTCTGATCGCACCGAATAATACTGTCATCGTCATTCACTGCGATACTCTGGCTAACATCATAAAGTTGCACTTTGTCTTACAATGCCAGTTAGGCACCATTTACACCGTTCTCTGTCTGCTTTTTACCACGCTGTTAAAGCCTTCGGTGTTATGAGCCATTGATCGTTAAACACCAAACACTGTATGTGTAAGGGGATTGATTTAGAAGCGGCGAAGTAGCAAGGGACACGCTCGATCTTGGTGGTCAGACACGGAGAACGGTACTCGTCGACTCCAGGAGTCCGTTGACTTTCCTGGAGGCCCTGGAAAGACCGACGACTTTGAACCACGCGGCGCGCCGAGAGAAAATTCCATTCCCCTTTATGGAAAAGCGTTGAACGTTGAATCGCCGTGGTGTAATTAGCGCCGTTGTATATGGGAATAAGGAAAGGCTCGGTCTATTGAATCTGAGAGATCCTCGCGGAGAGATGGGCTCGTCGCCGCCTGTTTCAATCGAGATTCGACGAATTCCACTTTTCACGAATCCCACCACGTTACGATGAGTCTACATTGTTCGATTAACTCGATTAACTCGATCGTTCGTTCGAGGCGAGGAAATTTTTACTTTGACGCTAGAGTGAGTTAATTTCTCATATATATATATATATATATATATATATATATATATATATATATATATATATATATAGAGTGCGTTGGAATAACACGCAGGTATAAGCAGAGAGTGATGTCTCACAAAAAGAAAAATGATACAGAATGAAATTTTTTGAACTTGGTTGCAAGTCACTGTAATATATAAAACAGCAGTAAGTGTAACGTTTTATCGTTATATGCATTAGATACGAGGTTAATATCAATATCAAGTGGTTCTTAGAAATAATTAATGATATATAAAATTTTACATGGAACTGGCGCAGATTAAGACAGTTTTGTGAGATTTCTTGTTTACTCCCGTCTGAAATAAATAAATTAATTAATTAATTAATATTTTATTGATTATATTTGAATTTAACTATTACTTGACAAGTGATTTTGCCAAGTCTTTCTCCTTAAGAGTAAGTACGAAAACGATACTGAAATCAATAAAAATCGCTTATCGAAGTGAATATTGAAGCAATTCTGTGTGATTTTCGCTGCTTTTCTGCGCTATTTAATTACATCGTACGTTCATACTCTGGAATATAATTACATTTTACAAATTGTGTTCTACAATGCATATTGTGTCGATTACATTCCACGAATGCATTCTAAAATCTGAATGCTCGACAAATGTATATCCAACTATGGGAAAGTTTCTTCAGGATTCCTTAAAAAAAAAAAAACGCTCTCCTCGCGTTTTAATTGCGATCGCATCGCGTTTCGTCGAAAGTGACGAACGCTTCCGCACGTTTCCTCTCGTCGCGCAGAAACGATCTTGATGGCGAGATCGCGGCGAAAATCGCGAACGATGGGGGGGTCCGACTTGGTTAACGAGCAAGTGACGCGACCGAGATGAGGTTGAAAACCATCCGAAAATAAAATTCGGATGCCGCGCGGCGTTCCAGGCGGCTGGTCTCCAGGTAGACATTGACTTTGTCCTCGCACATTCCTTCGGCCTTTTGCGGCAGCTGGAATTGGAACTAAAATTTCTGCGCGGGGATGCGCGTGGAATCGCATTCTGTCAGCCTTTAAGTAAATCCCGAACGAAGTATTCTAAGGATGGCGGGGTGATGAAACGGGTGAAAAGAATTGAAAAAAGAAAGAGAGAACGCGTTGGACGCGTTTTAGTCAGAAAAATGGCTGCAGATCGTCGAAAGGCTCGTCCATCTTTCAGCACGATTTGCTCGATCGAAAACGATCAATCGACCAGAAGAAGCTTTAACAACGTCTCGTACGCGTACTCGGTTTGTTTGGATTAATAGAAAGAAGTTGCAATTTATTGTAATCGGGGAAATCAGACTTTTGTTATTCGCGTGGATTATTACTTTCTGTTATTTATATAATATTTATATAAATTGAAAAAGGATCATATTGGTTTTTATTCAGTAAAGTGTTTAGGATAGGTTTAGGAATTCTGTGAATATTTGTAGAATATTGATTATATTTGTCTTCATTTTATCCTCAGCTAAAGAAATGAACGAACATAGTGCTCTTGACATTTGATTTACGAAGATTGAACGATATTCAGGGATTTTTGGGGGATGAAAATGTTGATGACGCGTTTCAGACAAGAATTTTTTTTTATTATGTCACAGTTCGGGAAATAGATATTTACAGAATCTATGAATATGTTAGAATATGTGCCAAACGTGGTCATAAATTGAAATATTAAGGAATTACACTATTTGAGTATACATTCCGTGTATGAAATAGATCTCTTAATATCTAATGTATACTTTTAATGACAATAGTGATATATTTGCCTGGGCTGTTTTACTATATCATGCTATAAAAAATGAACATGTCTATTGTATGATAATAAAAAATTTGCAGGAACTAACATGTAGCGAAATATGAAACTAATACAGTACAAGTGCATACAAACTTTTCGTCAGTATTGTACGTCCATTGACAAAACATATTCAGGACTAGCTGATTTTATAGAAGTAGGTAACTATTTCAAACATTATAGAAAGTGTGAACGAATGTGATTTTTTTTTTCTTAATTGGTACTTTATCTTCTCTCTCTCTCTCTCTCTCTCAGAAACGAATCGTTGTTAAACACTTTTTAAATTTCTCATAAAATTCAGGGAAAATAGATTAGAGATTATCGATGTGACGAATGTAGCGTGTAAAGAGAATGTCACGAAGGAGACAACTGCCTATAAACGAACTGAAAGAAAACATAATAGATCTTCAAGAAAAATAATCTTGACAACGAAGTAAACCAAACAGTTTTTACTTCCAAAATTTCCTACGAATCTTACATCAAGGATCAGAATATTAAGTTCCATACAACATGTACTGATCGCAAACTCCAAAAAACTACCTATCCTCTCTCCGAAACATTTTTGTTCATTCGATTCGTTCCACGCCGACCGAGCTATTTAAATACCCAATACCCACGTACACCAACCAACTCTCTTTTAAAACATTCAAGCACCTGAAGCTTGAGAAAGCGTGATGAAACCCTCGGAGGGAAAGGCTCGATACCGCCTCGGTGGATCGAGATCTGGGGATTCACGGTTCTACCGTACGAACCCCCTCGCGGGGGATCTCGGGCGGGAAAGAAGAGAGACGCGATGATGGCGGCGTTCTCGAGGGCTGGAGGGATCTGGAAGTCAACCCTCGGGCGGGGTTGTTGTCGAAGGAAAGGAACGGAGGACAGAGGCTGGCTGGTGGTATCCTGAAGCGGCTCTCCTCTCTGGCTCCTTTTCGCGCCTTTCATCTCTCGTCCACCTTGCTTCGGCTGCTTCCTCCGGGGCTCGTTTTCCACCTCCTCCTGCAGACAGAGAGAGAGAGAGAGAGAGAGAGAGGGGTCGACGATATTTTTTTTCCCCATCGAGTAGTTGCGCCTGCGATGGGTGGAAACCAGGCTGCTCCGTTGCCGACCAATCGAGTCGTGGCTTGTCGGTTACGCCTCTGAGTGCGCCGACCGAGGCTGCCTTCCTCATCGACCTCATCGTGGCGGCCGGTCCTCCCTCGATCTGTCCTTGTCGCGCCTCCGACGACCCTCTCTCGTCGCCTACTCTTCGTGCGGATCGTGCTCCTCTTCGCGTTCTCTCTCCGTTGCTCTTGGCCAGGCTGGCTGGCTGGCTGGTGTCGGTTCGTGCTCCGTTCGATCCTCTGGGATTGCCTCTTGTTCTTTGTATCCCGTCTCCGTTGCTCTTGGCTGGTTGAACCTCTCTCCGTTTCACCTTCGACTCTCTAGGATCGTCCCTTGCTCTTTGTATTCCGTCTTTGTCATTCCAGGTTGCTTGAATCCTCCTTGTTCTACCTTCGATCCTCTAGGACTGGCTGTTCCTCTTCATGCTCTGTCCTTGTTCTTCTCGTTTGGTTTGCTGGTCGGACCCTTATTGCACCCTTCACTTTCTGGAGTCGCCTATGGGTATCCTCTTTGTATTCTATCTATGTGTACACTCGACGTTAGTTTGTTGGTTGGATGTCTCGTTTCTCCTCGTTTCTCCTTTCTTTGTATTTTTTTTATCTTTCTTATTCTTGGCTGATTGGTTATTCCGGGATCCTCCTGCCTTCAACCCTCATTCTCTTTACAGTTCCTTCGTTCCTACAGTTCCGTCGCAGTTTTCACTCTTTTGAATCGCCCTCCCCTCCTCTTCCATTTGAATTCTCTCGTTTAATTCGTTAGTTCGATCTTCGTCTCACTTTGTCCTGTCTTCCTTCTTATATCGTATCTTTTTGTTTTTATCTCTCGCTTGAACTTTCGTTTCTTCTTGTACCACCTTCGACACTCGAGTCACCTTTTCGTCTCTGTATATGTTTTATCCTCGTTACTGTCGATTGGATCTTCGTTTCTCCTTTCTGGTTAGTTTCACCTCTTCTCTCTTTAACTTTACGTACGACTGGCACTGGTTTCTTCAGTTCAGTACCTTGTTCTTTTTCTTTTTCTTTTTCTCTTTTTTTTTTTAGTATAAGTCTTTTTTAATGGTACCTTGTTTCTCTTTGAGTCTGAGTCTCATCTGAAGCAGATACTCGTTTCTCTATAACTATGATCTCTAGCGTCTTGTCTGTTCATCGCAAGCTGCTTTGATCCTGTTCGTTAGAAGCTCCAGGTTCTTATCATTCTTTGGCAAGTGATATTGAATCCTTCCGCTATCTTCTGTCGGCGTTTCCTCGTTCCTCCACGTTAGTTTTTACTACGAATTTCTCTGAATTCTTGTGTATTTCTCTTCCAGATAAGAATTCTTTGGTTATCTAGATCTGGTTTTTTGAATAGAAAGTTGACGTATAGAGTGGTGACCGAACACGTTTCGTAATTAATAGAATCTTTCGTGGTCGGTCAAGGAACGATATTTAGTATCGATTTAATATGAGAATTACCGAAGATTGTAAAATTTATATTTATCTAGATAACCAGAGAAATTAAAGAGTCTATGGCAGAACAAAGAAGACGAGCGTCTTGAAATTTCTTCGAAGAAACACGAATTAGTATTAAGTAAATTAATCGTTAAATTTGAATAAACGAATGGACGGCTTGATTGGTCAAGTTTCTCGAAAACAATCGTAAAATCTGTGTTATATCAAATTGGTTTTTCAAGAGAAATTTCGAAGAAAATTTAAAATTAATTCAAACGTGATTGGATGACTTGATAGTGAAGATTTTTTTAAAAATCGTTACAATTATTCTTGCACGATATTTATATAATTAAATTCTCTTTCGAAGAACAATCTCTTGAATCGGTTTCAGTTCAAACAGGTAAACAGATTGCTCGATAGTGAAGATTTTCCAAAAGTTGGAGTAATCTCCAAACGATTTCTACGCACTGAAGAACGACGTACTAAAGATAAAATCCTTATTATTGTCAAAGAATTTTTATAACAAACGAACGAACGAAACTCGACAATGAAGTTCTCCCAGAGCCATTTTCAAACGCGTTTTATGTATGAAATCCATTCTCGAAGAACGATTTTTACAATTTCAAATGAACGAGCAAACGAGCGAACATTTCCAAGAATCACTTCACCTGTTTCAAAACGACTTTTAAATGTCACATTGTCTTTCCTAAGATCGGCTTGACGAACTGAAGTCGATCAACTGGATTACGAAGATGGTCAATAATTCTCCCGCGGATATCTATAGCTGCAATTAATTTTTTACAAACGCATACTTATTGCTCGTTTGACGTACTCGAGCAGCGATCGATCATTTTTCTAGATTCGTGTTTCCGTATTCGTAATTAATACGATCTTTCGTGGTCGGTCTACGATGAAAATAATCGGATTATATTCCGTGATCGTTTCGTTTCGCGGAATTCGAATTGTTTTTGAGCCTGATATCCTGCCAGGGATTCACGTTGCACTTTTAATTGGCTGCGAAGACTATAACGATCCCGATCGGATGCTGTAGTTTCCCTCGTTCAGCTATTTTAATTAAACTTCAGCCTTCGCTTGCGAACCGGGCAAAAAACGTGCACTCCACGTCATATTAAACCTATCTTAGCTTTTCTATCGATTCGTTTCGGTAAAAAGATTGTCCACCGTCTTCGAAGGAGTGCTCCGCTCCCTTTCGTTGGGCGTTAAACCTGACAAGAACCACCCTTGTTCGACCGAAATATTGATATTTCTTGCCTCGTCTTGACGTTCACGGTGCTTTTCCATTAATCCAGTGAGGACCACATGGTCAAATAATTCACGAAATTACGACGTTTTACACTCCGGCAGCAATTTTATATGCGATAGAATTTTCTTCGTACGAGGAAGAATTCAATTTTTTAAATTTTAAGTAGGATATCGTAGGGTTTAACTACGAGGAGGAATGCTGAAGAAAATTATTAACTTGTTGGAGATCAATATTCTGTTTGCAATTTCTTTTCAATCAATTTGATGATATTATCAAATATCGAGAGGATGAAAGAAAATTTTGTCTTATTTTGGCAATCAACGTATTAACCTCCATAGCATCTTTAAAGATGTATATTTATTTAAAAAAAATTTTAATTTTGTATTTAGTCTGTATTTTATTTCATCGATATATTATTTATTATATAAAAATACGAAATAGATTGTTTGCAATTATCATTTCCTAGATTTTAAATTGGTGGAAATCGCTGAGCTTGTAACCATGGATTGAATGGTACTTTTCCATTAAACGAAGGATTAGCAATATCGTGGTAATCAGAATTCCATTATTTCTAAATTTTTAATAGAATCAAATATCGAGTTTCGGCGAAGAATTTCGATCGGCACGTTGCTGATTGGCTGTTTTGTAATCAAAAATGAAAAGAGTTGTTACTACATTACAAACAAATCCATTTGACGTTTTTATAACGATGTACTAATGAAATAGAAGATGTACAAACTAAAATTGCCATACGCAACTATCATATCTAATTACACCAATCATAGTTTCACTACTTCGAAAATAAACCTAATGTCCCTCATTTTGAAAACTGCACGCAACACAGCCCCTACCTAACAGTTTTCGCTTGAAGATCAACGTGCCTCTCGGTGAAATCATCTCGCAGCGAAATTTCACCCCCGTGAAAGCGTACGAGTTGCAGCTGCACACAGGTGTGGCTGCTCCGGGTCAGCGTTTCCTTCCACCCCTAAGGAGAAAAGGGGATGGGTTTCCATGATGGCAGTGAGGCGCGCATGGCAGCTTTTCGTTCGTCCAAGACCTGCACGAGAGACCCGGGTGCTTCCTCCGGAGGACCAACCCCTTTCCTCGTGGGGGTGCGGCCACCCTCTCGCTCGCTCCAAGGCGTAAGTTGTGCAAACCCACCCTCCCTCCCCCTCTCCCTTTCCCTAGTCTACCTCTGCCATCGTCACGGCACCCACGGAAGCCGCGGAAACGAGTTTTAATTAATCACTAGTTCCTCCGGTGCTCGCGCCATCTGCGAAGGATCCTCTTCTCGCGGCCGACACCGCGAGACCGCGGCAAAAAAAGAGGATCCTCCAACGAGCACCGAATCTATGGCCCGTTTTTCTCCACCTCGGCATAGTACGCGCGTTAGATACGCGATACTTCGCGCGATCCTCGCCCGTCCGAGAAAGCAGGAGAAGGATTTAGGGGCTCGGTTTCAGGATGGTTGAGAATATATTTTTCGTTGAAATGTTGCTGGCTACATGCTTGTCATTTTTTTTAATACGCGGATAATGCTAGTTTCAAATTTTCTAGCTGACGCTCAGAAGCTTGGGAATACTTTTAATATTTAGAACACCTCTTTCTAAAGATGCCGTTTCACTTTTTAGTATTTAACGTTAATATTTTTTAATTCCATGTGTATTTTATAATATGATTATACAATAATACACTTCTGCTTCATGGAAATTTGAAACATTAGCTTTTCCTTTTAGATGAGATATATTCGTACGTTTCTGTGTGGGGAATATGAACACTTTTGTGATTACAAGTTTCGTTTTCAAATATTTTTTTTTAATTATATCTTCAATATTTGAAACTTTTTCAGAATGCTTTATTCTTCTTTGTTATATAAAGTATTACTCTATTTTTTTTTTCATTTTTGAAACAAGGACAGAAATTTAGACTTTTTAGAATTCACGTTCAATTTGTATGACTGGCTTCTTGAAAAGTAATGCGAATTGAATGGTGACAATGTTCGAGAATTATTAGAGTATGATCTTCAGGTTTGGTTTGAATTTGAATAAATTAGATCGTTGAGACTCATTTATAAATGTGTGAGATTCATTATGTTAGATTATTTCTTTAGATTATTTATCTTTAGAATTAATTTGAACAGACTGATGATTAAGTAGCAAAAATCTTTAGGGATTATTGAGGTTGATTTTGAATGATATTTGTATCTGTATCAAATTGTTTTTTATGGTTAGCGATCTTGAATATAATCTTTGAGGTCTTTTTTTAAATATTAATATTTTATTATTTCATGAAGAACGAGTTTCAAAATCAGTTCAAATGTGAATGAACGGCTTAAGAGTGAAGCTCCTTGAAAATTATTAGAATTATTTTCAGATAATTTATATAATTAAATAACATTGATCAAAGAACGATCTTTGGAATGAATTCTTCAAACAGATGAATAAATAGCTTGATAGTGAAGTTTCTCAAAGATCATTAGAGTTGAAAAACCTTAAAGTTTTGTCAAAGAACGATCTTTGGAATTAGAAGTGTAAATTTTAAAGAATAAATAGGTAGCGAAAATTAAGATTGAGACTTCGAGAATTCGAATGGATATTAAATTGCGAGGATCTTCATCGTCTTCGAACGTTGTTTGCAAACGTTGAGAATTACTAAAAATCTTCATTAAATACTCGAAACACGGGAATTGATACCTACATTAGTACCAGGAAACTGTACACTTGTAAAACGAAGAAATGACTTTAGTCTTCGCTTGAAGACTCCTCTGAAATACCGATCTTTTTCGCGAAAATTGAGAAATGAATGAGAACACTCATGGAACAGCAGGGTACTCCAACTTTCATATCTCCCATCTCAGAGTTCATATCCGCGAGTTTGGTTAATGGTACCGGTCATAAACAAAATTCATCCCTTTCTCTCTCTCTCTCTCTCTCCTCCCCCTTCCCCATTCCCCGACAGGTTTTAAAACGGCGAGCACATCGATGTATACACGAGCAAAAAGGGCACCTCCATTTTCCTCTGGCGATAGAGGGAAGAGGACAAGGGAAGAGCCATTCGGAGGAGGATCGAAGCGGTAGACTTGCGAGATACCTAAGCGGGATGATGTAACGAGGTGCGCATGTTCCCCGGGGTGGGTGCACGCCCTCTTGTGCAATTTCATTTTCTAAATGAGCAAGCCAACCCCTCTTTCGGAGGAGGGATCGGCTGTGCACTCGGGTTCTCGCTAGCGCTTGCAATCGAAATTGCATATCCATTTAATTAATTATACATGAGCCACGCACCCGGCAGGCTTGTGGACCAGGCTGTGTTGTCGTTACTCTGTTGCTTCTGGGAATCGAGAGCAGAAAAAGAAAAAGAATTGAGATTCTACCTATACTCTGGAATTTTCGATTATTTTATATAAGTGCGTAGGATTTTTTTATTGAAAAACGTTATGAGTTTTTGATTGCATTTTTATAATTTATTTTTGGGTAGTGAGAAAGAGAAACGAACGTTTTATTTATGCTACAGGATTTTTAATCATTAGATAAATACGAAGAATTATCCAGTATGATTTCTGTCGAGGAATATTAGCCGAGTATTATTACAGGTTGAAGATTTTAGTTTCTTGTCCTGTGATTTATCTATTTTTTGGAAAAGACACTCCAGAAATTCAAAAATTGTTTAATATAATTTCTATCAAACTTCAGTTTTATGATCTATTTTTTAATCATTTAGAACACTGTGGTTAATATGGGAGTAGCTGAAATACACAACTCTAATAATAATTTATCTTTTATCACAGTTTCATAGCGAAAATTCCTAAATAAAGAATTAAATTTCGAATCAATGAAATGAAAAATATAGAAACATAGTTTCATTCATATTCGTGTTGACCATAATTTTTCACGATAACAGTATTATTATATCCCAAGGGGTTAATTCTCCTGAAATTTCGGAACAATATAATTCATGAAAGCGAACCCTTCAATGGCGAACACTTGATGCTGATGTCTTAGACTTTTTTAACAATGTTCGTAGTTTCAAATTCTAGTAATAATAATAATTAGGTGAATCTAACAATAACATTTATTTTTTAGATTCAGTCATATGTTGATTTCTTTTACACTCTGATTACTTTAAAATTTGAATACTGTTGAAATGATTTCTGGCAGAAGTTGTAGACAATTCAGTACGACGTACAAATGTCGTTTATTTCGGAGCAGTGATCCACAAAAAGGATTACTGAAAGGGATTTCTACAGTTATATTCTCGATTTCCAAGTAACGCTTTGGGAAAGCGGGGAGGAAAAGGATCGTTTAACCCTGACCTGGGGCAATGCAATTGTACGAGGAGATCGTCTATTTCCCTCGCAACATGGCGAGCCCTTTTCGAGGATCAGGTTCGAAGGCTGCTCCTCGATCGTTCAGTTCTCTCTTCTCCTCTCTCCATTCTCGTCCGGATTCGTTTCTCATTAATCTCCGTCTCCACCCTTTTGCTCTGTTTCAAGATTTCTTGTTACTTGGCCGGCCTCCTCTTTTGCCCTCTTGCCCCCCTCTTTCATTCTTCTCCCCCCGTTCTCCTCGAGCAACATGGCCGACGAAGGAACGACCAACGAGCACCATTCGGACGATTCGTCCCGGGATTTTTCAAATTTCGTCCTGTTCGCCCGGTCGATTGGTCAGTGAAAACCGGCAGGAAGAAGATGGCCGCGGATCTTGGGCCAGCTTGCACGATCAATGCCGACGCTTCCTAACGTTCGTCTCTGTTTGGATTATTTTCGAGCACCCATTTCGCGAGCGGAATGCGAATCTTTTATTATCTCACGGAAATATCTCCGATATGTTATCCTTTCTTTTCAAGTCTGTTAATCCACTAGTGTTTCAAAAGTGGATTTTCGGTTCTTTTCTTTTTTTTTCTAATCGGTTGAAATATTATTGGAATTGCGGCTTCGTTCGTTTTCAGTTTATAAGGTGATTATTTTCTTCTCTAGAAGAGATTCTGTTAATTCCGTGTTCAGAATTTATTTTTCATACTTTCGGAGGCTTAGAATTGAAGGCGTTTGTTATATGAACGAGTAAGGAATAAATGAATAAGTAAGAACACTTGTCAATTAGAAGGTGGTGTTTTATGATATGCTTCGATTCATTCGAGTTTTTCGATGATGAGTAATCAAAAAGATTGTAAGATTTAATGGCGATTAAATCTGATTTTTATATTTTTGACTTTTCTACAATTATTGAAACTGATCTCGTGTTACTAACTTCTGCTTTTTAGACGGAAATACTGACGAGAGTGATTGGTAAATCATAGTCACCGGTTACCAAGTTTCTTGATTGTGACCTAAATTTTCTATTTGTGCAAACCATCAGTCTCATCAAACAATCGCATTCTTCAAAATTAACTTTAACTCACTATGGGCTTCTTTCCGACGAAATTTTTTAAGTTAGGTAGAAGAAATTTTAGATGGAATTTTAGTTGGAAAAATAGGGTTAAAAATACGGAAGGAACAACGTTAAAAGAAATAAAAATATCTCGTCAGTGCAAACTTTCAGGAATTAGAAAAGTAGCTAGAATTGGGGAAACTTATCGAAACTTGTTCACGAACGACAGAAGAGTTTGAGACCCTACCTAAATTCTCAGGTTTGTGACGTCCTTCAAAAATATTTTTAACACGCGAACACGTTGACATTCCATTTTTTCTTGCCTCCTCATTACATCTTGAAGAATACTCTAGCACACTCTTTATTTAAAAAAAAAAAAAAAATCGTCCGACAGCTGAAGCTAGATTCGGAGGGCAATAGCCAGCTGGGTCTGTCGGTCTGTCGGTCTGTCGGTCATTCTCTTTCTCTCGTAGTCGAAGCCAGAGGGCGAAAACAAAAAAGGCGCTGCCCTCACTCTCTCTGTCTCTGTCTCTCTCACTTTTCTTTGGAGAATGGCCTTGAACTTCGGGGGAGAGTCTCTCTCTCTCTCTCTCTCTCTCTCTCGTTGGCCGAAAAACCGTGTCGCAGTTTTTCCTTCGGGCAGCTACGATGCCGCCGGCAGCTCCACGAGCACGAATCACCGGGCGAAACGGCTCTTCTTACAGGCTACTTGTTAGGTAGCAGAGAAGGTGGGACGAACTCCCCCTTGAACCTAACCAACCACCCTCTAGCGCCTTCTTCTACTTCGCCCCGCGACCTCCGGCGATAAGATTTGTGGTTATAGCTTGTTTTTGGAGCACGCCGCGGGAGTCGAAGACGTGCATGGCGGCGTCGCCTAGGTCCTTTCCATCCGGCGAAAGAAACTAGGAAGCGGTTAAATAGAGGATAGACGAATGCTTCAAGGTCGACGTTCCCTAGCGTTGCAACGTCGCGTCGGGAAATTGGGGAATCCGGCTGGAGTTCTTGGGTGAGTTCTCGTTTCTTCTTCAAGAGTCAACGATCTTCGTTTGGATTGCCATCGGTCACTGGGATGATTAACTTTAATGGTGCTCGGTATCTCCGTGGATGTTTTGATATTTGGAAATGTCACATTTATAAGACTGTAATTTTTTTTTTGTTTTTTTTAAATCAGAAGATAATTTTCTAGCATTGTATTATCAGTGTCACCTAGTAGAATGAATGACTTGGAAAATAATCAACAACATTGTCTGTATTTTTTGCGTCAGATATGAAAAATATGTCCTTTTAATTTTCGTCAGTATCACTGAATGAAGTTTAACATGCAAAGATTATAATATTATTTTTGACAACGTTCCTGAATTTTTGTTGGACTATTACTGAAGTGTTGACGATCTGTACATTATCATCGATATTATCGTTTATTATAGTTCGTGTCACCAATTTCAAAATTTGGAAATCAGTTGCAATGACATTTGAAACTTGGGACAGGCAAAATCTTTTATTTTTTTTTCAAATTCTTCAGGAAAGACTGAAATTTAATTCAAGAAATGTTGCCAATTCTCAAGATTTATAACACAAATATTTCTCAAGTATTTTTTTCTCAAGAAATCAGGAATATAACGTAAGAAAAATTACTCTTTTTTTTTTCTTCGAAAGTGATCAAAACAATTGTTGGAGAACTGACCTACAGAACTACTAGGCTGTTAACTACTAGACATTTAAGAAAGTGGAACGTCTCGAGTCTGGTGACCCTGTAACCGTGACCATCAACCCCCTTCTGAATTGTCTCCACCCTTGGCTATAAGATTTGTGGTTATAGCTCTTTTTTGGACCATGCCTTTAAGGGTCGATGACGATGCTTCCTCCAGGGTATCTTTTTACAGACAGACGACCCGAATACTGCTTAAACTCCAAAACTTGAAAGCTCTGCTTAAAGATATAACTGCATAAAAGCATAAACACTTTTCTAAATCAGATACATAACATTTATCATTTCTTTCACTTTTGATATCAAAGTATCGTGCCGTAATTCTTACCCCATTGTTAAAAATTCCTATACTAATTTTTCTGAACGAGAATGATTGTTTATTGTTGTTAACAACCGACAAAGGAAATTTCTTCTCTCTTTTATTAATTCTTATTAAATTTCCAAATTAACAAGAAACAACTACAATGCTTCAAATTGCTTAGTAGATTATGCACATAATTGTTTAAAAGATTGCTTACAATTAATCAAAGAATTTTCAACGAACTATGATTTTTCTAGCACATCAGTATAATCTGTCTATTAAGAAATCGTTGCCTGAAATTTCGTTATCTGTATTCATTTTCAAAACATTCCCAAACAGTCGGTGTCACGCATAATTTGAAGAGCGACAAATGCCAGGCAAATAAGAAGAGATTGATTCAAGAGATACTTTTGCGTAGACGTTTACCGATCCCTCGTCTCGCTGGGGTGACTTTTTATTCTAGGTACTGTTTTTTTTTCTGGCGACGAAAAAATTCCCGAGGAATTCGTGGACCGTTTCAGGGGCGGCTTTTTGCATGATGCCTCGTGATGCTCGTGACCTTTTCCAACCTATTCCTTGAAGCGTTACACCAGTGTGAAATTAAGTTGTAGGAGGTTAGGGTCTAGCCCTCTTATTCTCCATTCAAGAAATCCTTCTGTCTTTCATCGAATTATACTGTCGTCATCTTGTTTAAATACTCCAGTAAAATTCTTCGTCGCGTTTACCTTGGCTTTCAATAAAAACGCGTCATTCATGTTCCATCAGCGTGCATCGGTTAATGAATTAATTAGGCATGCAAGGGGAGGGGTTCGTGCTTTATGAATTTTTGACATTTTTACTCTTGGTAATATTAAGTTGATTTCATTGCATGGATTACTTAGAACCGTCGTGACAAAAAGTGTAGCTCTTTTTTAAAGGAATATTCGGTTTTTGTTGCTTCTATGAAAAAGAGATAAGTGATTCATTCTCAGATTTCTTTACAGTTAATGTTACTACATATGTATATTATCTATTAATCCTCGAATAGATAATAGCGCTAGTTGATAGATGTAATAATTAATTATTCAATTTTATTTTGTATTTTATATTCTCTCCGATTGAAATTGGTAGCAAATTTTACTGAAACTAAATAGTTCAAAATTAAGTAATTTAATCTATTATAATTATTGTAATGGTCCGTACAAATTAAGAGTCAGATTTTATTATGACGTGGAAAAGAAAATTATAAATTGATAAATTATCATTTTTTCGACAAAATAGTTTCTTATTATAAAACGCTCCATTGTCGAGTCTCTATTCTGAATAATAATTTCAAGGCTTTGGTTATTACACCTTATTCTTACTATTTTCTCTTAGAGCATTTTCAATTATAAGCAAAAAAAAAAAAAAAAAAAATTTCAGTAGCAACATTAAAACGAATATTTGAATAATAATATATTCAGCAACAGGAGGGACAAGGAAGGAGGTATTAGGAAAGAGAAGGGGTTAATAAGAGAGAGAGGAAACCCGCCCGTTCCTCCCACCCTGCACTTAATCCCTCCGTGGTGGCTCGTTACCCCCACCCCGAGCCGCGCAGCACGAGCAAGCCGCGATGTATCGCGAGGGGCAGAGCCGAGGACAGCCGAGCGGTACCGAGCACGGCCGAACGGTTGTTCGAATCGCGACTCCCGCGTCAGTGCTGCAACCGCGTCCGCGGTCCACGGTTCACAATTTTCGGGCCCCGCCGGTTCTGTTTTTTCCTCGCTCGTCGCAACGTCCGGGCAAAAAAAAGAAAAAAAAACGAACAAACGATCAACGGTCGTCTCCGTTTTCCAGAGGGAGTGACGCGTGCCACCTGAGGAGTCGAGGGAAGGCTTGTCAATCGACGGCGAATGCGAGCGGAAGCCGGCAAGAAAAGTCTCGGCCGCTTTTCCGGTAGCGTCGTTTTCCCGCCACTTTTCGTCAGAGATAAGATGGCCGCGGTTGTGACACCATCCTTTCCGCAGAGTTGGGCGTTCGAATCACCGGCACAGTGAGCCAGGACGTGCATCGTGAACAGCCATTGCCATCGACGACGATCAAGACGATTATTGAGTATCGATATATCGAGTGCAAGCGAATGGTCGCGAGATACCAGTTATCATGAGGCAAACCAGCCTCGATACGTGGACCGTTGTTTCGGTGGTGGTTGTCGTTTCGACGGTCTGCCGGTAGGGTATTCGAAGAATCTTCTGCGAGTGATCCTGCGCTTCCTGGTACTCGGGGAAACGCGATCATGGAAGAATGTGCCGCGAGCGTGTGTACCCTGCCCGATCGTACCGCGCGAGCGTCCGTCTAACCTGTAAACGCGAGAGTGACAGTCGATGTTGACGCGTTGAGGACGATTGCGATGACAGTGGGGAGCGGAGTCCAGCTGTCAACGGAGCTGATCACCACAACGGGGACATCTTGAGGAAGCTCGGAACTCGAGACAGCGTATGATTAATCAGTAAATAAAAGTGCGGGTTTTCTCCCCACTCCTTCTCCGAAGTGCAATATTATGACGAGTATCGCGATCGACCAATATTAGTGCAATAATTCGATTACGAGACTTTTCGTAAGGCAAGTGCATATATATACGTGTGTATATATGTGACATCGAGAAAGAGAGAGAGAGAGAGAGAGAGGAAGAGAGAAACAAAAGGACACATACATAGGTAGGATAGAAAATAAATCTAGTCATCGACCGAGGAACGATATTATTTTTAATGTAAACGGTTATCGCTGGTAAGAGTCTCGATCGAAGGCCGCTAGCCAATCACGGACCACGCAGGAGAGAGAGAGACAGGTAGACAGCGAAAACATTAGGCCAGTGCGCGGTTTCACCCTTGACGCTGTTTGTAACCGACACAGCGTGTTTATATCGTGCGCGAAGTTATCCGTAGTTTCAGTTCGATTGTTCACGTCGTAACACGCACGCCATACCACTGCTCGAATTATATATATGGGATTATAATACGCTCCGATCGTCGGTTATATATATCGTCGGTTACGTTCCTCAGAACGTATATACACCGCGGTATATATATATCGAATATATATATATACATATATATACATATATACATACATATATATATATATATATATATATATATATAAAACACAGTGCGTGTCTCTGTTGAGCGTCGAGTCTCTGAAAATTCCAATTTCCGTAAGAAGGTGCGATTAGCGAGAAGCGAGATGCGTGAAAAAGGGACGCGAGGCGACCGCCCATCGAATCCCAGTGAATCGTCTCGCAATTAGAAGTGTGTGTCGGTAACTGTATCGCGCTTCTAGAGCAGCAGGACAGGTACAGGGAACGCAGTGCGTACGAAATAACAGAAACAAACGAAAGGGGGAGAGGTGTGTGAAGTGTCCTTGTTTCTCGCTTGGACGAAAAGGTGGAAGAACAATTATCAGATAGATACCTCAACGACGACGAGAGTTTGCGTGGTTGTCGGACCCGATCTGGAAAACTCTGGCGAGATAAAATCGGTACCGGAAGTGCGACCGATTGCTCGCAGTGACGTAAGAAGGAACCGTGGCGCCTCGGGACTGTTCTACGGTGCCAAGCGAATATCTCTGGTCGAGAGGGATCGTGTCCAAAGACGCGTATACGCAATTAGCCGACTGTATACGGTGTTCTAGTGAAAAATGTATCCGTGGTACCGGGACAGCGTCGCGGCGGCGGCGGCGGCCGGCCTCGGAGGACCCGTCGGAGTCGTGGGTTCCGGATTCTGCTCCACCGGACCGGGCCAAGGCGGCACCACCATCAAGACCGAGACCGGATATTCGGATTGCATGCTGGCCCTCGACTATGTCCAGAGTAAGGTAAGTTTGACAAATTTCTATCTATATATTCTTTCTCTCTCTCTCTCTCTCTCTCTCTCTCTCTAAATGTCATTTTCAACGATAGACGCCTTTGATTTCTTGCGACTTATCCATTGAGCGTGGAATTAATTATTTTGACGAACGACACGGCTTTTGGCGGTTCAGCGCGAACATTTTCTAGAGTAATTCGTGTGTGGAATTGGTGAAGTTATAAGATATTGATTCCTCGTGTGAAACCTGGGTGAAAGTAATAAAATGTATAGTGCAAGTTCGAGTTAGAATTGTACTTGAGAGGGTTCATTCAGGTTCCTTCTGTTGTTAATTAACATTGAATTGTAAAATATATGAACGTTTCTTCGTGGAAACAAGACGAGAATAGCAAAGTGCGCAAAGTGAATTATTACGGGAAATATCATTAACAAACGATTCTTAATGATTCTGTAGAAGTTTCTGACTTTGTAGTTTGAAATTGATTAAATTGTAAAATATTGGTTCTTTATAGAAACAGAATAAAAATAGTAAAACATGTGCAGTATAGTTGTGATTATTCTATGATTAATAAATGATGGTAAATTATAAAATATTGCTGCCTTTGTAGGAATATAATGAAGCAGAATCGTTAATAGAAAATTTCAAGAGAGGCTCTACATTGTAATTTTGTAGTATTGCATAAAACATCAGAAGTATGTTGAATATATTCTGTTTGGATAAAATACAGTACTTCGATTATTATTCTCTGTAATTTATTACAAGTAGATTAACAAAAGGGTTGATAGAGTAAGAGAGAAAATTATATAGCTTACTCATAAAATCAAATTTATTTTTGAACTAATGTGAAAGAGGACTAGATTCAGATCAATTTTCGACATGATTTTGTTCATACGTAGAAGATTATCTCGCCATGTTTACTTTTTAATAAAAGCAAGTTTCAACACGCAGGATTAATATTTCACTGTAAATGGTATGTTATGAAGCTCAAGCAACGTGTTGACGTTGATGTTGCTCGTTTCCTAGAAAATTATAGCCTCTCTCGAATGTTTATTTTTAATCTGCAATAATAGGAGATTACCGCACACAGGTAATGTAACATTCGCAGCAAGATTTTTTTATTGGGTCTCGGACATAGATTACCTTTCAAATTCAGAATGTAGTAACCACCATATTTAGAAGTATGAAAATCTAAATTTTTATAAATAAAATTTCATAGAAATTTACGTAGAGTTATTCAATCGAACAAGATAAGATCTAATTTTATATATCATATAAAGCAAGATCTGAAATATAATTGCAATTCTGACTTGTTGAGAATAAATTGATTCCACGCTGAAAGGATTGACGACTTGTAGAGTAGCTAAAATTGAATGTAATCGATCAAGACTGCGTAATAGCAGGTTACAAACAAGATTGTGAATAAAACACCCCTTTTTTAAGCTTTTCTTGTTTCGTGAATTAACCTGTCTGCTTGGTTTTTATCAGCCACGCTTTTGGAGCAAGGTTTTTAGTAGCTCAAAGAAATTCTTGTAACGTTCGTTCTTTCTCGAGTACCTGTTTTTTATTCAGTCAATCAGAGTCTAAAATACCAATAAATTATTAGGGAATCATTAGAGGGGATTTAAACCTCTAGTCTGATATCACTTTTGATATTTTATCCTGCGATCACAGTAAATTTAATCTCATTTATTAATGGTTCCAACATAGGTACACTAGCGGATGCAAGAAAGTTTAAAAGATGGCAGTACGAACGGGACAATAATTTCATAAATATAATATTTTACCAGTGGATAAATCAACTAGGAAATAGCTGAAGATGTACCAGATTATTAACAATTAGGAAATAAACGAAATCGAAAGTTTCTAGTACAACTGCAAACTTCAAACTTGGCAAATAAAATAATTAAAATTTGAGATTATTAACAAGTTTGAAGCGAGTTCTATTACATGTAGAAGTTCATAAAGCATTTCTTATTCTATCAAAATCTACACAAATATTCATTCGTTATAAACACTAGGTATTATACTAGGAATTATACGTACTTTCTTCTTTATCGTAGCATATACATCTAAATATATTATTCCTGTAATTTATCACTGATAGTTTATCATCTTGCCATTCGTTTAAAGCCTATATCATTTGAAATGAATATCATGAAAGATATTATTAAAAATATCAGATAAATAATAAAAGATATTAAAATGTGTTAATCATGCAATATCTTTTATATAGTTCTCTTTATTTTAATTCTTTTTATACTTCATTCGTTTCTTAAATAAAATATTATAAAAAGTATACGAGCAGATACAACGCGAAAAGAGCGGCAGAATTAACAATAATTTCTTGTAAACTCTGGCTTCTAATATACCTATTACTTTCCATCACAACTGGTGTTCCTTTGGAAAGTTACTTTATGGTCAAAGTCGGCGTTTATCCATTGTTTACTTTCATTTCGTTTCACCTTAAATTTACTTATTCTTTGTTCCAAAACAGACGTGTCACGCCGAGAAAGGGAATTCTCGCTCGCTTTTGGTTTTCCCCAGGCACTGTTCCGCGTATAAACAATACGATTCGATTCCACGTTGATTTATTAAGCGTTGTGAATTCGCCGCGGAATCTCTGCGTTTCATTTTTCTCGTTACCGGACGCAATGTCGCTTCTCCGCAGCGAATTCTCATACCAAGGTGCTTGTGCAATTGCGATGAAATGAAGGGTAGAGAGATGAATTTTTATACGCGAAGGAAATCCTTTCGTTTATCCGAGCTAGCCGGATAGTTTCGCGCTGGTTCTCCAGGAATTTTCGACGCGAATGCTTCGGGCTTGTATCGATAAATTCCTCTTTTAGATGCTGCACGCTGTCCTAGTTTTCTTTTTTTGGTAATTGAAGTATTTTATTCTCTTTTTTTTTTTGGAGTAATTTTGGATTCGTGTCGTTGTCGAGAAGAATTTTAGATAATTTTCGAGAACTTCTAGATTTCAGATACATAAAGTTCCTATTGAAAAATTTTCTGCGTATGCGACTTTTGACAACGTTCCAGAGTAATTTCAAAGAGTTAGTAATTTCAATCAGTTTTCAGGCAATTTTGGTTATTTTTTCACATTGAATTTTATCTTTAAAGTTAACTTTGAACGTTTGAAATCTATTCTAAAGTTCAATTTGGAAGTTAAATTCTGCTGCGAACCTCCACTATTTTAAAGTTCTCGAAGTTCTCGGAAAATTCTCTGAAAAATGTTGAAATTTTCCAGAAAGCCTCTGAAAATTAGTCTCAAAATTAGTCTCTTTGAAATTCTCTAAAAGTCTTTTTAATGTTCCTGACGTTCTCTGAAATTCCTCGAAATGTTTAAAATTCCCTAAACCTGTTTAAGATTTTCTGATATTTCTGATCAGAGCCGACTAATCACACGCGAGATGAAGCACCATCGCTGTAAAAAAAGAAAAAAAAAAAAAGGAGAAAGAAACGCTGAGATCGATGGAACGACGGCGAAATGTCCAAATGAATGGAAGGCAACGCGCTTTCAGTAATGCAGGAATTCATTTCGTCGCAGAGAACGGCGATTATCTGTAGCAGGCGTTATACAGCATAAATCAAACGCAATTAGAAAATCAAATGTACCATTCTCTAAATTGGAGTATGCTTCGAAGTCGCTCTTAAATCATCGGGATTGCACGCCACACGATAAAGCACTATAGTTCCCAACTAATTCCAGTTGTAGTTAGGCGTTCAATAATTCTTATTCCGTCGTTGAAGCTGTTCTCTTTTAGTTGCTTTTAGTTCTCCCTTCGAGCATAAATTTTTAATACAAACGTTGATCGAGCGCCGATTTATTTTAACGTCCTGCACGAAATGAGCGTATTCCTTTGCAGCGCCGGTATTTTTCTCTCTTCAAGGAGAATTTGCTTGATTTTATTCGGATTTACTTTCGAATTCTTTTTTATCGAACGTCGTTTGACGTCGTTAGACTTATATTCTCAGGTCGATTTCATCTTTATTCTTCTTCTACGTTTACTTTGTTTGATCGTCGTGTAGTTACTGGCTTCAGTTATTGGTCCTTCTGTTGTAACAAGTGATTGCAAACAAACGGAATTCATTTTCGTAAAAGACGAAACGAGGGAGAGAAGTTTATAAAGGTTTTCATCGGTTTAATAAATTGCAGAAATTTCGAAATTTCCCATTACTTGAAAGTTGCATACATTTGCGCTACTAAACACTTTAAACGATATAAAATTTAACAATTGTTACAAATAATCGATGAAATAATAATTTTTAAAATCCGAACACAGATGTGAATGAACTGGTAACTTTCAAGTAACACGATGTCACAGACGATTATATTTTAGCTTCCAAATTATAAAACCTTTACCTTCCGAAATCACAAATGACATTTATTCGCGCTTAACACGTGTCATCTTTCTCCCCGAGAAACGCAAGAGACCATAATCGATCCTTGATTTATTTTCTCACAAAGCAAAGAGAGAGAGATATCCTTATTGAAAGAAGAATTAGCAAGAAAATGAAGGTAAAATATCTGTTTGAAACTTAGACCCGCGTGGTCTCGCGATGTTTCGCGAAATAACATCGGGGGTCGTTCACCCCCTTGGTTTTTTTTCCGCAGGGTGTCGCGCACCGATGAAAAAAAAAAAAAAGGAAAATAAAGATAAAAAGCTCGGGGACGACTCGTGTCGTCCAGTTTCTACCATTCGCGAATTATCGTGGCTGGCCGAGACAATAATGGCATTGTACGTCTTCGAAGACGAAGATTAATATCGAGATTATCACGCCGGTAGCAGTGAACCTGATACTTTGAGCCGTTAATCGCCGGACATTCGTCGCGATGCGGCGAGTTTTCGCGTGCTATTTTGCATCATTCAGCGCGAGATGAGTGATTGCGCCGTTTCTGTAATTAATGTCGTGTACGATGTGCTCTCGTGACAGAAACGCCGTGAAATGTTCCTCGATCGGATAGGCCGATAGGCTGCTGTTTTTCTCCCGCGGTTTCACTCTGCTCTTTCGCTTTCGTATTTTTTTTTTTTTCAACTCGCGAAGGAGACAAATTCGTCGGTACAATCTTTTCAATCTTTTTAGTTTAGTTTTCTGAAGCACTTGAAGTTTGGGGAATTTGAAATGTGCGATTCCGCATGAGGATTTGAATTGCGGGTGAAATTTTTTTAAATTTATCCGTGATTATTAATCTGTTCTTCTTTTTTTTTTTAATTTATGTATTAGGATTTATTAGGATTAGGTTTGTCACCAGTTGAATGCTCGGAGATTTAGAGGAGAAAATTTCGAACGATCAAATGAAAATTGATCTAGAAGTTAGAATATTTTATAGAACTTAGAATATTCGGAGATTTATACAGATTGTAGTATCTTTGTAGCGAATGATGAGGAATTATCGTGTTAAAACTTTTAATTTATTTCCATTTGTCAGTTTATACAGACAGTTTATAAGTAAATATTTAAATGTTTCAGAAATTTTTGTACTAAGACTGAAGTCAACATGCAGTAAAAATACAAGAAAGGCAAAAATTAGTTATTATCTTTGATTTGAAAATCCATAGATTCGCCCGTAACTGCATTTTGTTAATTAGAATATACTTAGATATACTTAATATTATAAATAATATTTTTAATTATATTTAATGATTTCGCGAATGAATCAGGTAAGCAGACAGAAAAATTTGGGAAAACTTCAGGGAAATGATGGTTAATTAAATATCTTCGTTGCAATATCGAGAAAGACTTTCTTCTAATTGTGCCACTTAAGAAAATTTCATTCCTCGCTTTGTTGCAATCAAACACTTTTTTTTCCAATATAAATTAGAAGCGCAATGGCTTTGAAAAGCCGTTGGAAACAGAAAAGAATCTTCGGCCACAATGGAAATCGATGAAACGTTAACAGTTAATTATTCAACTCGTCCCTGTGCTCGCGAGTTTCTCCAACCACAATCCCCGCACAAACGTGCAAAGAAATATTGAAAAAGAACGATCCGCGCTACCAATTTACGAACAAGCGTTACTCACTGCTCTCTCGGACGTCGATCGTCGACGAGTGTCGATTCGCCAGTGACTTTGTAATTAATCGGTTCGCCTACTATCGATTCGCGAGACGTTTGCTTTTTTTCCGCCTGTTCCGCACGGCGTTTGTTGTTGAAGAACAACCGTTGCAACCGCGGTAAGAAAATAATCCGGCGTGTCAACCTGTGAAAATGATTTGCCAGTAAAAAAAAAACCGCGAACGATCCATCGAAGTTAGCTCGGTTGCATACGGTTTTTCCATTCTAGTCAACTAGAAAGCGGTCTTTTTTTTCTGGATTTTTGTTTCTTTCCTTCTTTTTCTTCATTTTCTTCTTTTTCTTCTTCTATCGGACAGAGGAATGTAACAGTATCTTATGACCGGCAGTCGTGGAAATTGATTGGAAGCGGACTTGGAATTTGCACGGGATTTCTCGTTGCCCCTTCGCTTTTTTTTTTTTCACGCCGATTCGAGAAGACCGATCGAGATGATCGATCGTGAAGGTGTTGCTAAGTAAGTACGAGTAAGCCGCGATGTGGAAGGTCGTTCTGTTTTGAGGATTTCTGTGGCTTTTTATAATACGCTCAAAGCATATACTTTCTACCTTTACTTTCATTTTGTGAAATGATCGATAAAGCATCTTTTGTTGCAAGTGGAATTTTTTATGCTTCTCCTTGATTTATACATACATTTTTAGTAGTTTCTCTGTATAGATTTGTTATTTTACTATTTTCAATCAAATATTGATGAAGCACTGTTTCCATAGTGCGTTACCATTGAAGTCTAGGTGTGAAACGATTTCTTTTAATTTTCACATCTTTCATCGATTCGCGTATTTTAATACTTTAGATCTACATTAGTTTTACGTTCGTGCAATGTTATCGTTACAGCAACAGGCTAGTTATAGATTATGTTAATATCTTATTTGTAAAATTTTACGAGTGTAAAATTTGAAAAATTTTTGTTCAAAAAACGTACGAGAACTTTTATAAAAAGAAAACTTTTATAAACAGGTATATGTTTGAACTCCGTTACATTCGTAGAATCTTATTATTCGCAAGTAGCTACGAATCAGTCATTTTTACTGTTCCATTGCTATCAGTGTTAAAAGACAGTCACGAATGACGCTCGATACGTTTAATAACACGTGTGTCTACCTAAACTCAATTTTTAGCAGAAAATCATAAATTAGTCGGTGCGTTAATGACGGTGATTATAAACGTAATGCCGATAGAAATTGTAGCCATTGTAGGAAAGCTAGCGATTACTTTCTAATATCAATCATAATTTCAATTGACAATTAATCGCTCGATGTAAATGGTCGACAATTAATATCTTTATTTCCCTTTTTTCCCTCTCCTTTCTTTCATACATTCAACCATTTCCCTGATCGATCGATCGATCTGTTCAAACGCAGTATACGTTTCTTTTATTTTTTTTATTTTTTTTCTTCTTTTTTCACATGTTCGCGACACCATTTCAATTAACGCGTTTGGCCGCAAAACAGAGAGCGAGACGAGAAAAAGGTCGCAAGTTGCTGTGAAGTGTCTCGTTCTTTTTCTTTTTCTCGTTTTTTCTTTTTTTTTCCTTCTTCTCGCGATTTGTAGAAAATCTCAGACGAGATGATAAGAACAAATATAATGTCGTAGTCATGATCGATGGTCTTTTTTTTTTGCTTGGCCAGGAGGAAAAAAAAGGCAGTTTAATAGCGCATACGTTACTTGCTTTTAATAGATCTGGTTTTTTTATTGCAGTTTGATCTTTTTTTTTTGCCCTCTCGCTGTCTGCTTTTTGCCGCGACAATTACACAAGCGTGATTAAAAGTTTATTTAGACGATCGAATGTTTTAGATGGATAACGCGTTTTCATTAAATTTGTTTTCTTAGAATTGCGTTAATTAATTGTTATGATTGTAACAACGCATAGAATATGCAACATCCATATTGATTAACTGGTATCGTCAAATCGTTGAGAATATTAACAGTTTAGAATCGAGTTATTTAGTTAATAATAGTTGGAGTTTAATTATTTAGTCGATCAGGATTTTCCAATTTTTAATGTAATTTAACTTCATAGATATGCGATGAAATTATTCTGAATCAACGATAATACGCGAGTAAATGTAATTTTGTTTTAATAATCGTTATTGTTTCATCGATTAATTTACAGAATATTAATTCGTACAATATGATTTTGTAAACAAAATTGAGTAAAACATTATCTCTCGAGTACACGTTCGTCTAATTCGAATTCATTTATGAAAATTCATTGAATTAATTCAAATGTCGGTATTGCTGTTTAATATACTTTGGACAAACATTTTTCTAAATATAACATAATAACGTAGTGGATAAACGTGTTTGATCTAAACATATGGATACTCGTGTGCAGGAAAATTTACTCCTTAATCATTGCAAGAGACACGTTGAGCTCTCCTTTACTAGAATTAAAAGCACAGGGAAGTTCATTTTAATAATGCGATTTTTCTTTTTTTATTTTCGTTGGTTGCGACGCTCGCGTAACGTAAATGCTCGTGTATCGTGAAATTACCTAGGACGATAAAATGGAAAGAAAAATTAAGAGATCGAGCAAAACTCTGTTAAAACCGCGTGCTATTCGGATCAAGGATTACGAAACACGTTGCGTCTTTCGCGCATCCTGTTTTAGTGAACAAACTTTCTTTTCCTCAAACAGGCTCATTAAATAGTCCTTGAAGTTCCCTATCAAGCTAGTACGCGTTTACCACTTAATTACGCGCGTAACATTTGTGTAAATAATCTTCAGGCCACTAGAAAATATTTCCTTTCAAAAGAAGTTTCTCATTTGTGCGAATAATTTCACACGCGATTATTTCTTTGCTTTCGAATTCAATTTCAGATTTCGATTTTATATGTCAAAGTTCTCAGTGTTATTCTTTTTAAGTATTGTCATGTAATATTGACATTGATCGTCTCTGTTAGGAAAATAACTAGGACTATAGGGAAATATACAAAAATTTTCTTAGTTTCTTCGATATTAATTTCTTGTCATTAGACTGCGAATTTGTAAAAATTAATGTACGAAAATTGTTATTTCGAAATGTATAAAATATTTGAGATTTAGCATCGAATGAGTGAAATTATTTTCTACTTCCATCTTCTCGGTTATCGTATGAAATTAAATTTATTTGAATGTCCGCAGTCTAATTGATATTAGGATTGATATTAATTCTTCCAATTTGAAAAAAAGAAGCTGTGTTATAGTTCTTCAACTATATTTCTGGAGTATTGAGCGTTACAAAAATTCCGGCCGTGTTTCTTTCATTAATATCGTTGAAATTAATATTGAATTTCACAGTTCTTAATAATCTCCTTCGAAAATTAACTGTTCTTCGAAAGCATGTGTTTTCCAAATATCTGCCAGAAAAATTCCTTGTTGTTTCTTTTATTAATATCAATTCTTCTAATTAGAACAAATAGTACTTACAATATACAAGAATACTTTAATATTTCACTACAAAATCTTTTTTCTCAATTCTCTGTAGGAAATTAAATCTCGACAAATGTTCGTAAATTCTTAAATCAAATTCTTTTGAAACAAAAGCCCCCCTCCCCCCTCCCCCGAAAAAAAAGAAACCGTCCGTTGAAAAGCTCAGATGAAGTTTGTCATCCAGGTTTCACGGTGCGTGGATTCTCAGTCGTGTAGCTTAATTGAATAAAAACGCAACGAGAGATGAATTCGTATCACCCGGTTGCAACGTGTAATTGCCTGGCTAGTTAACCGACCCTCTGGTGTTCCTTCTGTTTTTTTTTTTTTTTTTTTTGTTAATTATGTATATTATATATCCCGTTGCCGAGTCTCTTTCCCCCGAAGGCGAGCGAAGGCCTTTCACTAGCCGAAGCCGAGCGCTTCCACGGCTCGTGGCTCGCGCTCGAATCGCGAGAGATGAATTTAACGCGAACGATTACCGGGAAAACGCGATGACAGCAGATTATGAGAATAATTGCAGTGTAACGTGTGTGCGCGCCGGGGTCGTAAGGCCGTGACTAATTGCCATGCTTACGGGTAATCGTTCCCCGCGATCTCAGGTCGCTGGATTTCTCGTATTTTTATGATAATCCAGTCGCTATCGATAGCGGTTAAGGCTCTACTCCGTCCTCTTGCCGGAGGACTCTGATTCCGCGTGCTTCTTTTTCTTTCTTCCTCTGCGTCTCCATTTCCCCTCCCCTCTCCCCTCTCGATAATTAATGTCTCTCGTCTGCTCGTTCGACGTTTAATTTCCGCGCAGCTTAACGTTGTTTTATCTATCTTTATCCATCCTTGTGCCATTGCTTGAAAGATATCCACAGTTTGATTACATTTCCATACATTTGCCGGGCTTGTTTCTAAGCCTCGGTGCGCAATTAACTGTTGTTCAGAAGACTGTAACTCTAGATCTGAATATATAACAGTATTGACTGTGTGGAAAATTTCATTGCAGAATTTTTCAATTCGACTCTGGACAGTTGTTGTGTATAGGTGATGGGTGAAATTGTTTGTCCGCCGTTGATTGCAATATTTCACTAATTCAATTAAATTTAACCTAAGTTGATGGATGGATTAAAGAATGGTTAAATTGGAGTAATTTATATACAGATAAAATTACTCGCAGGTTCGCTGTAGTGTGCAATTGTTATATAAGATCGTTGCGGTATTTTATTTAACTACAAATTCAAATGTATCGCAGTCCTGGATATTTGTAGTAAATAACAGATAAGTAATTTCATCGACAAGTTCTAAATAATACTTTGTATTACATAATCATAGGGTGGAGTAAATTATCGTTACAATAGTTATTTCGATCATGGAACGAGCAATTGAAGAAATTTATTATTCAAGATTATTGTTCGGTATTGTGTAATAACACTCGTTATTGTTCAGTGTTATTTGTAACAAGCCAAAGAGAACTAATTTTTCTTTTAATAATTAATACCACGCGTCTCTCCGTGTTTTATTCCCTGCGGTTTCTATTTATCATAGTCCTATATTTTTTTCCCTCGACGTTTACAGCTCTATTTCATTTTCATACGTTTGTAATTTGTTTTTGCTGAACTGAAGCTTTTGAACGCGCGTGTTCGAATATTTCAATAAAACATTATGAACAGTCAATAAACTTAAGGGCGCACTGAATTTTAAGAAACCACGTCGGAAAGGAACATTATTCTTATTAATTTTCTACCTTATTATATACTTATATACTTTGCTATATCAATGTCTGTAAATGCTACATTTTTAAAAGAAGAACTTCCGAACTTTTTTTTTTATCAACGCCAGGAAAATGTATTTCTGCACGTAACTTTGAAGGGGTAAATTACATAGAAGTTACATCGAACCACTCGATCGGCTGACTCAAGGCTTAGCGTTATTTAAATATGTCTTCGAGAAATGATAAATCATTCTACGTAGCTCGAAGCTATTTTGAAATAATTATGCATGTTTCAGTTCGAACAAAAAATCCATTTTTCTTGGGATTACTTTGGCTGATGATAATTCGTTTGAATAAATGTTAGTAAATAAGTTTCCGATTCTATTATGTCATTTACGTCAGAATTCGTAAGCAGAGGTTTTCACACATGCGCGTTGCAAGCGTAATTGACTTAATCTTGAGTGTAAATGTAAATCGTTCGGTGTTAGATGTTATATAGAGTAGTTGCAGTAGTCCATTCTTCACAGAAATCTTATATTTACATTCTATAATTTTTATAAAATTTCAAGGAACTGAAACTGATTATTTCCATCAAAAAGAAGAAAAAAAAAGAAAAAGAAAAAGAAAGAATAAATCATTTGGTTGCAGTTTTAATATAATTATTTAAATATTCCGAGATAGCAATTATACTTGACTCAGGCGGATTTTTATGCATCTGTGAGAAATTCGAGGATACAAAATTGCACCGAATGCAATACAGTATGAAAAATATAATATATAAAATATTCAGAGTACAGTGGCTTTTAACATAGTTTGCTAGAAGAAACAACTTTCTGTCTAGGCTAGGTTTCTTGATGATTTTGCATAAAAGTCCGCTGTTCGAGCAAGAGATCGATTAGAAATACCTGGCGAAGACGATGGAACGAAAGAGAACTTCATTGGCTCCATGGTCGGAGCTGGCTGATAAAAAGCCTCTGAAAGTGCAACGTGCAACCAATTTCCCCTTCGTCTTGTCTCACCACTTTTCCGCTCGGCGACCATAAGTGCGATCGTTCCTGGTACCACGAAGCGGAAAGATCTCGACATTAGTCCACGTTTTTACCAGACTTTTCGTTCTCCTTCTTCTGTTTTCGGCGTTATCGCGATACCATCTTGCGAAAACCCTCTGCTTCTCGAGAGTTTCTTTTTTTTTTGTCTCGATCGTTTCATCCGTATCCTCCTGGATTATCGAATTTTCCTTTTATCGAGTTTTTGGTCCATCGATTTGATCCATCTTTGTGCATATACAGTGTCGCGATATACAGTGTCACGTCAGAATAAAATGAACATCTGTTTAATTATGTCGTTTGTTATGAAGAAGGCTGACAAGTGTAAAAGATACTTTTTACACGTGTAAAAATCATTTATTTTGTTTGACTTCTGAGTTAGATAAGGGATTTTAATGGCAAAGCAATTTAATTAAATTTTCCTCGTTAATTGGTAGATCAGCTAACAAGTTTTTACCTTCTTGCAATTAATTGAAGCAGCACTGACGTTCTGCCTTCCTAGAATTATACTGTACGTCTTCATATCATTTGAATTTCTTACAATAGTAAATCAGTACCATGTTCATTTTACTCTGATGTACGTAGTTGCTTTCAAGTGTTACAGTCGTTGAATATGTATATGAAATATATTTTTTATTCATGCACCTATACTTTACTACAGGTAAATCGCAGTAAGTAATAGTTTTATGTAACAGTTTAAAAAAAAAATGGTGAAATCATAATCAATTGCAGATCAGTAATTTTATTCGTAGTTAAATTTTAATTTGTGCTGCAAGCAACGTCGAAAGTTCAAGAGATACGTGTTTACAGCCCATTTTCTGAAAATAAACTTATATTTGACAGTGAAATATATTTCAAAATGTAATTATGTTGTAATTATGATATGATACTTTCTGTTCGTAACTGCAAAATAATTCAACTGTAACACTTGCAGGTAATTGCAAATTTTCTAGAATTAAAAAATTTATTCAATTATGAAACTGATTAATTTATAATCATAGTCAATTATAATCGTAAATTATAGACCAAACTTTTTATCTATAATTTAATTGTTATTTAGCGCCATTGTGTTACACTATTATTTACAATAATTTTCAATAAACTATAGACAGATGATTCGACGATTGTGAGACAATTAAAAGCAACGAGTAACTAATTTCATCAATCGCAGATAATGATAAATTACATAAAATCAATTTACTCGAATTGTTACTCATCAACAATTTCAAAAGCAACAGCTTATCCTATCTACAAATTCACGATCGGTATTACAATACAGACACACATTTACAGCAAATTATAGAAAAACTTCGTATTTAGTGCTGAAAGGAGAAACTCTGATTGAAAAATAGAGAGATAATTTTCACAGGTGATTTTCCACACATTTGACAGCCACCAGACTTCAAAAATAACTCTATGCAAATGCATGCAAACGCGGTAGCTTTGAGAAATTATATCGGCTGCTGTTTTGCATGTTACATCGTTAGATTGACATTTATTGCCCGGAGAGTTACAGGCCGATATAATCGCCTAAAATTACAATACTTTCTACATTAAAGTAAATCAAAGGAACTTGTAAGGGGGATGTTTCGTCATGTTGGGGATAGGGGGATGTCGACGACCTCCGCGAAAAGGTGGAAAACTTCCATTCCGTGAGACTGGCACTGACTTCTGATTTCCGTAGAAGGAAATCAAAGGGATCGTCGGGCACGTTCATTAATTGTCATAAATCTGAATGAAATTAACTGGCCGTGTTGATTTTTCCGCTCTGGGAAATCTCCGTCGGCCGCTTAGATGGGGAAGGTGGGGGGGGGGGAGGGAAACGCGGCTCGTTTAGCTAATTGTAAGAAAAACACCATATTATTGTGGAGTTGCTGGCACGCGGAAGCCGGTAGCGCGTTTCCTACGATGAAATTCGCCTCCCGTGAATCCTGCGAAATTCATACGTGTATATTAACGTGCCATTTTTTTTGTCACTTGCCTCAACACCCGGTGATTTTCACGGTTGTTTTTTTCCGGATAAGAAGTGCCGGTTAATGAATTTTTAATCTCTCTCCACCGGGGGGAGGTCGGCACTTTTTTTTTACAAAAGTATTCTTCTCTTTCGTAGAGAAATCTTTTAATCTGAGTTAGGCAGGTATTTACAGGGCCTCGTTTGAAATTGTTAATTCAGAATCTTTTTGCAGCTGGGTATTCAGATGAAATTAAGGTAACGGAGAAGACTCAAATGATATAATAATATTAATATAGATTAAAGAAAAATTCGATGTAAACTTTGTAAATTTCGATTCAAGAAGTTCTGAGAAACACGGCCATCGTGATCGTGCAGTGTCACCTTCCATCTCTTAGTACAATTATAGTGCCAATTACAATATTTACACGTATCTATTTAAAAAAAGAAAAATTATTTCTTTTTTTTATTGAAACTTTTAAGCGAAAGCGTGCAGAATTTCGTCGTAAAGTTATTTTTTACAAGTGGCCTATCTCGTCGCGCGAGAAATAGTGTGTTTCAACGAGTGTAATAAAACTCCGGTTGTGAATCAACAACATCAACCTCGACGAGAAGGCTGTTTCGCAAACGATCGAAGTGATCTACTCGCGGCAGAAATGCCGGGAACGTGGCCGTGTCCTCCGCGGCCGTAAATTCCATAATCCTCGATGAAATTCCGCGGACGTTTGATCGGTGAAAAGTCCCGCGCCGAAGGGAACAGGCGTGAATCGTCGTGGGCGTTAAAACACGAATCGGAGAACGGTTCTCACGAGCAGATGTCTGTTCTACGATTTTTCAAGCCGAAGGCGGCCATCGGCGATCGGTGGTCCACCGTAAAAGGCCGCCCCTGGGTCCAGCCGTCTTTCCAAATTTGGCTGTCGCGGGCGCCTTTTTGTCGTTGATCCGTGACGCAAAAATGGCCGTGAAGCCGGCTTCACTCGCGCTCCTCCCTCGTACCGCGAGCTTGCCCGCGCGGTTAAGTTCAAGGCGCGAGACCGATTTTTATACGGCTTTCCTCGGCGATTTTTATCCGTGCGACGTCGACATTAAAGTCACACGCGGCGGCTTGGTGCAATACGTCTCGCGTTTCCTCTTTCGTCCGCTAATATTATTTCGTTTGTCTTTTTTTTTCTTTTTTCTTTTATTTTTTTTTTGTTTTTTCTTCTCGAGTGAATCTTCAACTGTGACTATGCAGTGGTCGCATGTGTACGCAATTATGCTCTTACATTGAAATTATTCAAATTAAAGAAATTTCAGTTTATCCTGTGTTAAATTCATTTGATGTTTCACCTCTTCAAGCAGGGGTTGATTGGATGGAAATTTGAAATTTAAACGCGAAGAAATTTTCTGAGTAATTTGTTGTTCGAATCTTCGGATAAAGCTTGAAGTACAATTCTCGTTTGTTTTACATTAAATTTTGTTGTTTGAATGGAATTTAACCAAACATTTATATAATTAGCTGTAGAAGTAATAATTGTATATTAGTACGATCATTTACTACTTAATAATTATTTAATAGAAATGAAGCTTTCTTTCTTTGGAAAATAATGAATTAATGAGTGGAAAAAATTGTCACGTTCGAAAGATCGGTTTCTCAGTGACGTGTTAACTCGAATAACAGATTAATAACAGAGAAAAAATTATGCATAAACAAAATTACTAAAAGCGAACTATACGAGATTTCTTTAGCCATTTATAAAATTTGCGATCCTCCATTTCTTTTTAAACGAAACTTTAACTTCAGATTTAGACACGAGTAAGTGTATCGATCGCTAGAAAATTCCTGACTAATTTAGTTCTTTGACAAATTGCGAAGAGTCGTGCGAGACAAGAATTTGTAATAATGATCGGATATTGCGTTAAAATTGTCGTTTCTTCTTTCATAAATTCAGCCAACAATTCCGATATAATAAATTTAAAAAAATATTAGAGAATCACCGTTTTCGTACAAAACAACTCCAGTGATTGAATCTCTTCATATTCGTCTCTTATTTTTCTAAAAAGATTCTTCGTTAAAATCATCCTAAACCATCGCTCGTTGTTACGTGGTAGATATTTATACAACGTATATAAATACCGATTCTAAATAGAAATTCGTTTTATCTACGAAATATTATAATTCCACAACCCTTTCAACCCTTTCAGCTAATTACTACGAAAATCATCTTAAAAAGTCCATTTGCACGAAGACCTCAACATCCGAAGAAACATTCGAACTCATAATCGAACATTGCTGAAGTCGTTCAAAACGGAGTATTTCTAAAGAAATTCATTCTAAACCATCGCTCGGAATAAAACAACTTCAGTGATTGAATCTCTTCATATTCGTCTCTTATTTTTCTAAAAAGATTCTTCGTTAAAGTCATCCTAAACCATCGCTCGTTGTTGCGATATTTATACAACGTATATAAAGAAACTGGTTCTAAATAGAAATTCGTTTTATCTACTAAATGTTGTACACTGCTTTTTTTTTGTATGATTGTAAATTTTTCAAACTCAATCTCTGCAAACTAGTCACTACCACAACTAATTACCCTCAAAGCTCATTTCCATGAAATTCCTCTGCCCAAGACTCTAATGTCCGAAGGGACATCCGAACTCATAATCGAGCATTGCAAAGATTTGCTCAAGGCAAAGCAATTTCTAAGAAAAATTCACCCTAAATCGTCGCTCGTTATTAAACTTGTGCAACGTGATTAAATACCGGTTCTAAATAGAAATTTTAGTTACTAAGTTTTAGTTACTGAGTATCATAGGTTTCGGAATGTCTTTTCAACCACCAGCTAGAAGTCCATTTCCATGGAAATTCCTCTGCCCATCGGAACTCTCATAATCGAACATCGCGGAGGTTGCTCGAGACTCCGCTGCTGGCTTCGTCTCGAGCCGCCTTGCTGGGAGAGGGTTGCGCGAGAAGGAGGCAGCCCAGAGGGCAAAAACGAAGAAGAAGGAGGAAAGAAAGGAAAAAGAAAAAGAAAGAAAGAAAGAAAGAAAGAAAGAAAGAAAGAAAGAACGGAGAGAATCGTGGAAGGATGGAGAGAGTGCGCGACGAAGGTGAGGTCGGAGCGTGCGCTCTCGAGTGGAGGACGCGTCCTCTTCCTCTCCGTTGGATCCACCGTTCCCTCTCCATCGTCGGAGGAGAACATTCTCTCTCTCTCTCTGTTTGTTCCTCGGCTCAGAGTTCACCAGGTAGCGCGTCCTCCGATTGGTGGGCGTGAACGCAGGTGCGCGTAGGTGGGGGAGGCGTGGTGAGCGGTTTCCATTGGCCCGAGTGCACCTAGGGAGAGATCTGACCGGGTACCGGAAGTGGGAGTCGCAGCGAGAGAAGAGAGAGAATTGGAGGCGAGAGAGAAAGAGAGAGAGAAAGAGAGAGAGAGAGGGTTCACCGGTTGGACACACCGGGGCAAAAACGATATCGCATCTCGCGTAAGGGCCCGATAAAAAGCTGCCAGGTGGCATTTCGCCTTACCTTCAGGGTTACTGCCTCTTGCACGCGACGAACACCAAGCCCAGCGAAACCAGCGCGCCCGCGATACCATGCGTCGTCGATCTGCGGAGCAGACGAGAGGATTTTCGGTTTTTCTCTTCTTCTTTTTCTTCTTCTTTTTTTTTTTTCGTTCGTCAGAATCGGTTGGTTTCTCGAACGTTTCGAGACGGGCGAGGATAGGAAATTAGGGTGTTTGCTGATTAATTTCAATTTGGTTCGAAGTCCTCCTCCGTTCCATTGGAAGCTGGAGAGATTTCGTTCGTCAGATTGCTATTTTGTTTATTAGATCAGTAGACACGTGAAAACAGAAATGAGTCGCGTTCGTCGTACAGTCATGGGGGGGTATCTGGACTGCGAATTTTCATGCGAATGTTCATATTTCTGAGAATATAAGTATAAAAAAGAAGTTAGACTCTTGGTGGAAAATTGTTTTGCGTACCTACTAGATATTATGGAAAGTATACATTTTGGATACATTTCATATATTTCTTTACGTTATTTGTACTCTGTGGAATTTTGCCATTTCTTCTACAAATGTTTGAAAATTCGCAGTTTGGTTATATTTATTGTTGAAAATTTTGTACGCATAACACGGAACCACGTGGATCGATGAGTATTCCTGTTATCTCTGTAATGTTTTAAAAATTTACAACTGTATCTGTCTTAAAAATTTACTGTCATTTTGAAATACTTGCTCGTTTCATAGAAAATGTTCACTGAAATCCGTCGATTCAATAAATTTCGTAGTTGCACACTTTCAAAGGAACGTACCGAAGTGTGAATCACCGATTTTTGATGAAATTTGGCACAAACGTAGTTTTCGAAAAAAAAATATTCGACCAGTATTTTTGTCTTATCGGCAATCGTCGATGTTGAAGGGGTGAAAACTACCCTGAAATTTAGGGGTGCGGAACATATTTTGTCAAGTATCTCGGAAATTATTGGAGAACACCGTTTCTGTGTACATTAACGAAATTAGTGTTTTCTAACGACGAATTTAATGGTGTATTTTGCAAAAAAAACCGTATCGTTTGAACGATATATTTAAAAAAAAACCGTATTTATGGTAAATTTTCTTGAATATTTGTTGATGAAAACTGCATTCAAACATTAGTCACGGATCTAAAACGGAATGATGAGTTTTTCATTATAAAAGCAATCCGTTATTTTCAAATCATTTCTCGTTCGTTGGTGTTACACTAATCGCGAGCCCGATTCTGGCGTCTGATTACGAACGGTCTTATACCACTGACTGGCTAAATTCCACCTAGAACGAAAATTCTTGCACGCTATTAGATACAGGCCATTATCGTTTCCACGAATGGTGATAAATTATGAACAAAGCACCGGCTCGAGCTGCTACCGACGAACGTTGTTAGAAAAATGCAAAGCGAATTTCTAATTCTCTCCGTACGTGGCACATTTTCTTGGAAATCGTTTTCTATCTCGAGGAGCGTTTCGCAGGGGGAATTTGCATTCGCTGGAACAGCTCTTCCTTCTAATTAATTCTATTTAATTGCGTAGCTAGTTTGAACAAAATAGAACTCTCTTTCCGTACTTGTAATTTGCTTATTTTTCCCTTGCTCGCGACGGGGAAAGGAAAACAAACACACGGCTGAATACACGGTGAAACGTCGGCGAAATTTTTCCAAAGAAGATATATATTCCCTGCCTCGATTTGGTCGAAATTTTGAAAATTGCTTCCGTCTCAGAGGGAAAAAGGATTTTTAGTGTAATCAGACTGCGAATTTTTATGTATCTTTTCAAGTGCAAACTTGTATAAAATACACGTGATATATCGTATAAAATTGTTCAAAGTATAATGCAAGTATAAAACAATTTCTGTAAAATTCGATGTGGCGCAACGATCAGTTTAAACAATTCGTGATGGACAAATGTAATCGTTTTTTTTTTTCCCAAGCTTTCGTTTTTATAGTTTCAACGAGCGATGCAGGCATATCTAACGAAGGTGTAGAATTACAAGAATGAAAAGAATTAAGAATAAGTGAAATGAATGTAATAAAACTATTCATCGATAACAACTATATATTGCAAGAAAAATTTCATTCAATTATTTTGTCCATCTAGAATCTCGAAATTAATTCTTCCCCGTAAAATCTAACTTAAATACGATCTATAAAATGTATAATATTGAAAGTATTTTCGCGCATATATTAAATATCAATGATCCTCCACGCGAGATTTTCTTTCTATTTTGCGCCACGCACAGCAAACTGAGAATTCTATTTCGAGAAAAGATTCTGGATTGCGACTGTTTTTAAAAATTTTTAAATTTCCAAAAATCCTTTTCACAAGTATTGCTCTCTTCTCACGGAGGATCTATTTCGAAGACGAATCACAGCCAAATTGGAGCGTGTTTTGGTGAATTTCGAATGATCGAAACGACGCGTAAAATATAGCGGGGGGGGGCGTGTTTCGACGTTTTCGTTTAGAACAAGTCGGACTCTGTTCGAGATACGTCGACACAAACGTTCTTCATCGCTTGTAAAAATTTCATCTCCGTAGATTTATCGTCCGATGCCTCGCTGGAAATGATTAATAATCTCGTAAAATCAATTCCCGGGATTTATACGAGGCTGTAAACGTGTCTTCTAGACCGGTACAGGGGAGGAAAAAATGAAACCATAATCGACAAGCAGTTAATTTTATTTAGCGGTTTAATTATTCGACGCATCGCGCAAGGAAACCCATTACGCTTCTCGTTTTCTTTTCTTCTTCTTCTTCTTCTTCTTTTTCTTTTCTCAATATCTCGACTCATTACCGTACGTACGAGAGTTCGAGACAAATTTTCTTCTAGACGGACGAGTGTTTTATAAAAATTTCCTGCGAATAAGTTATGTTGTTCGAATACGTGTATGAGTTTTCTCTTTCAGTGTGAAAATTTCACTTTACCGTATAAAAACGATTGCGTTTGCTTTCAAGTTAGTTCTGAATTCTAAAACTGAGTGACTGTAGATTTTAATTTGATTTTTTAAATTCAGTCAGTAAATAGAAAAAGAGCACAACTTTAAAAATTACATTTTGAGAACTTTCAAGAGATATTGATTCTGTTTTTACAGATCACAAAATCTGGTATCTTGTTTAATATAAAATTTTTTCAAAATAGAATATTTCTTTAGAGACTTTGATGATTAACTAATAGCGAATTAATAGAATTCTACTTTATTCTTTTTTTTTGTAACGTTTCGTAAAAAAATTTACAAAAATTTTCGTTTTTATCATTATTCAAAAGTTTGAACAACAGGAAAATTTCCAAACGATCAATTGTTGATCAAATAATTATCCAATAAATTTAGATTTATCATTAAAATTGTACAGAACCTTTTCAGATAGAATTTTATGTAGGAATATTATTCCCCTTTTTTCTTTCAAATCAGTTTTTTTTTTTTAAATTCGGTATTAGTATTATATTAATGCAGGTTTCTCACAGTAGCAGTATTCAAATTTTCGAAATATCGAATTCTAATACGATACTCACAAGTAATCTGTGGATTTTATATTTTCGAAAACACAATCAGAAAAATAGATTTTATACATCTTATTAGTATCGTATCGTAGCAATTTTGAGATACTCGCAGCACATTGGCGACCACGTTGCAAATAATCGTGCAATCTTTCTAAAAACAGTGGAGGTTCGTTGTCCTATGCTCGAATAAAATCCACGAATCACAGAAAAAAAGGAAAAAAAAAAAGAAAAACACCTGCCAGCGTCTTTGGAAATCCTACAACATCCCCCGTTTTTGCTGTTAAAAACTGTCCTTAACACTAGGTTTACCATGAGTTAACATATACCTATTTCTACCAAAGTGGTCAAAATGGTATTTAATTAGAAAAAATACAAATTGACCTATCTATTATGAAGTTAAAGTAGAAAAAACGAACCTCAATAAAATTACATCAGTAATTGTAACAACTAGTTTTTATTATCTTTCTTTCTTTTATTTTTGATATTTCCTTGAAGAAAATTAACGAAAAAGTTTTCTCGAAGTGACCCCTCTAGGTAAACCTGGTAAAAGTGTTAAACGCGAGGAACAGTATTTCACCGCCATATGATTATCCGTAGCCATACGTAGCCTCACGGTGTACAAACGAACGCCGTGTCACTAAATTTCCTAGTCCGGGCAATAAATATCGCGTCTGAGGAGCAATTCGAGCACCGTGTTTCCCCCTTATCTCTCTACAGCTTGGCGCTTGCTGTAGTACGCGTATACGCCGCCGGCCTCTCGTGCAAACTTTTAATTGGATCGAATGAGAGGAAGGAACCGGGGCGGTGGTGGTGTTGTTGGCTTTGGTCGCGAGAGCTCGCCTCCAAGCTCGTTCTCGTTATTACGGGGGGCAGGGAAGGCAAACACGGTGCGCGAAAGCGACTTTGTGGGTGAGATGAGGAGAGGCGATATTCCGCGTGCATTCCAGCCGACGTCGACGCCGGGGTTTCTAGGATTGATGGACGGAAACGCGAGAAGAATGGCAGCGCGAAGTGGTCGTCGTCGTCGTCGTCGTCGTCTTCGTCGGTCTTACCGGGGTCGTTGACAGTCGGACAGATGCTTGGCGCGCAGGGCCGTACGAGGAATTTGAAACATCGCCACCGGTTGTCGCGTCTTTCGCGATTTTCGAATCTGTTGTTCTTTCGGATCGCGAAATTTCGATTTCTCCAAGCGAAATGCTGACTGCCAAGCTCGCCCAGGTGGCTTGATAAAAATCGATCCGCGATACGAACGAGTGTGTCTCTCGGTGGATTAGGAAGATGCAGAAATCGTTCATTTGATTGATTTCAAGCCACCAGAGTGGAGAAACTGTCTCGCTTCTTTGGGAAAATATGCATAGCGACGAGTATGTGATTTGTGTGTGTGTGTGTGTGTGTGTGTGGATTGTTTTAGATTACGTATCGGAACGACTAATAAATGACTGTCTTTAATTTTTCCTGTTTCTTGGTTGCCTGACGGGACGATTGCATTTTTATCGTAGCGTTTGAAAATGTAATTGAAAAAAATGTGTTATCAATTAGAATAAAGTACGATAGACGAATCGATAATCGGTTTCAAGTATTGTTTAATTGATCGAAACAAAATATTTTTGTTACGATCTACTGTTATTATCTAATACCTGTTAAGTTACAGCAAATAGCAATATTTTCAATATTTTATATTTTTCTGCCACCTTAGGTAGATTCTTTTGAATTTCCCCAGAACATCATAAACACTCGTAATTTAATTATCTTTCAATTATCAAAATAGTCAGGTACATACGAAGGCTTAAGAATCACAGTGACGTAAATCACTTTTTACGATATATCTCGTAAAATTATGTTTTGCGTTTGCTGTTGTTGCTTTCTCAGTTAGGCGTATTATCACTTTTCGGTAATAAATGAAATTACAACAACAATCGGGCATGAAGCTAAAGGCTGTAGAGTCTTCGACGACTTGAAAAATCATTATCAACTATAGTAAATATATGGATTTACACCACCATGATTCGCAGTTCTTTGCATATCAAGCGAGCTGAGTTTGGACATGATTAATAAATATTTATCGAATAAAATAACTATTCGAATATATGTCTTCTTAATCTGAATTGTCATTCATTCAGATTATGAATTCCGATCGTTCATTATCCGCAGTAATTTACTCGCTTTCGTTCATTCGAGTGAATTCTTCGAGCGAACAACTGTTATTTTCGTTTTAAATTTTGTAATTTCGAATAAATACTCATCCGACTGGGGTAGGAGGGGTGTATTTATTCAATAATGACAGAAACTTTGCCCAACGATACAACTAACAAAAGTTTTCGATCGCGATCGCGAACGTTACACACACACACACACACACACACGTTGATCAAACAGTCGTTTTACCGCATCTCGGACGGTGTGGTAATTTTTTATATCGTGGGGAAACAGACGAGATAAGTCGTCGAGCGGTGGTTTCTTAATTACACTGGCTGGGTAAATTTAATAATGGCGGTCCCGAGGCTATACAATAACAACCCCCTCCGCCGAGGATATCCTCTCACGGGTAGCAGTGAGAAGCTGTCGACAGTGTGTCGACGAGGTATAAGTTACGCGCGCGATACATCGTGGGATACCTCGAAGGCCTCTTTCGACAATAGAGGGTAGAGAGGATGGCATGAATAAACATCAGTGAGGCACATGTTTCCCTGTCGTTGGTATCGCCTCGTTGCGGTAATTGCGGATCGCCATAAGAGAAAACATTTTTCGCAATTAACCAGACCTACACCGTGAGGCTTTATTGGATTAGATTGTTTGTATAACCATCGAGCTAATGGAAGTAACTGCCGCGAGATTCTAACAATCGACGAGAAAATTTGAGTTCGCGAGCGAACGATTAGTTAGCGTGACGTGGACGAGGTAAATTGTGCGATGGCCGATGAGGAAATATATGGATAAATTTTCGACAATGTGGGCTGTGTTTGGATATATATGGACACGGTGTGAAAATTGTCATCGTTGTAATAAATTAAAAATGATAAAACAGAAGCTGAGATTGTCCAGCGTATCTCAATAATTATTGATTTTTCAAATCAATTCGAATTGTTTATTAATTTAGAATCGGTCAGGTGCGCTCACTCCTTGTTTGACGAGTATACTCGTCATCTTCTGATCGACTACCGATACTACGAAGAAATTGCATGCTTTGAAATTTTCATCCAAGAAAGATAAAAGTTCAGCAATGTTATTAATATTTAAATACTTATCAAGTAGAGCTGATTTTTACCTTTTTACAACCAACAAAATTTCGATCGAGAAAAATTGAAACAAGTCTTTCCTTTTTTTATTCCACGTGAGCTTTGGATCTAACTAGAAAAATGAACTGAATCGTATTGAAATTGTTTTGATTGAACACATGACACAAGGGAATTGCGTCGTAGTATTTCTCTGTCCGCCAAAGTCAATGAAAAGTTCAAAAGTTGACCTTTTAAAAAAAAAAAGAGTTAAAATAAATTTTCCTTTTTTATTCTACATAAAAAGAAAGAGAAAAAGATCTAGAATCGTGGATGACATGTAGCTGGAAAAATGAACGAAATCGCGTTGAAATTGTTTCCATTGAACACACGATGCAAAGAAATTCCACTACAGTTGATCTTTCGATCAACTCAAACCAGTAAAAAATTCAATTAACCTTCTTAAACAGAAGAAAATTTCAGAGAATTGAAACGAGTTTTTCCTTCTTATTTTAACCTCTTGCGCTGGCAATTGGTTCACGGACCATAACGAGTGACCAAACCGTATATAATAATTCGCTTTGTTTTTAAACTTGTCGGTACGATATATCACTGGATAGAAATTACTACTAACAAGTAATAAATTTATTTGTTTTGCCTTAATATTTAAATATACTTAAAACTGAGAAGATATTGCAATGATTTTGCGAGGAAAAATTCTCGACGCGCGTGGCGCGCAAGAGGTTAAAATGGAGAAAAGAAAGATCCAAAGTCTTGGGTGACATCTAGCTGGAAGAATTGAACCGGATCGTATACTGAAAATGCGAGAAGAAATTACACGCGTACTGTGTTAAAATTCCGTTGCAGTGTCTTTCCGATCGACTGAAAAAAAAAAAAAGAAAAAATTCAAAACCAATTAACATTTCTAAACAAACAGAATTTCCATCATAGAGAGAATTTCCATCATAGAGAAAAGTTTCTCATTCGAGACCTTATTGTAATTGATCATCCAGCGTCTACGTAGTAGCGTGCCATGTCTTAACGGGGCAGAATCGACGAGTACGGTAGCCACCTAACCACGGTAACTCAATTAAACACCGGGCTGCGTTAATTATCCTGGATGGCGGTAGAAATTTATCACCGTGCAAAGAGCCGCAAGGATTTTGACACGGTCTATTTACCGGTTCTACAAAGAGAGAGACAGAGAGAGAGAGAGAGAGAGAGAGTGAGGAGAGAAGGGATAAAAGAGAGAATCTGTAAAGAGGAGAGTCGCCTCCTGTAAATACTTGCAAATACTTCCTCTCAATTCGGCGGATACGTGCCGCTTTCACGTACGCTTTCAGGTATTAATTAATTAGATAATTAATCGTGTAATGGGTTTAATTGGGTCCTGTTAAGTGTCAGGCGTGCTCCCTCTACGGGCGTAATCTTCGCCGTGGCATCTTGGCCGCTTTGTCCACTTTGTGTGTAGCAGAGAGGAACACGATGCGACGCATCTCGTTGTCCAGGTAGAACAGGCAGCCAGAACGAGCTGAGCCGGGGGCCTCGGCAATACCCCGAGAAGTTGTTAAGATTACAGATAAGCATACGGAGATTTCGCAGATCCGATATTGCGTTGATAAGCGAGCATGCACCGCATGTAAACGGGGCAGATACCGCGCGAGCTATCTTCCACCCCTCTCGTCCCTCCTCCCTCTCAAGTTGCTGTTTTCAATCTCCCCGATTTCTCGCGACTTTTTACTCTAATATCGCGAAATTTTCGTCGCGTTGTTTCATCTTTTATATAACTTTGCGTTGTATTTTATTGCAGCGAAATTTGCATTGTATTTCATTGTGATTTTCATTCCGCGTAAATATTTAGAAGGGTTGAAAAGGAAGAATTTTACTTTCGGCTGACGACTGACATAGTTGTCGAGGTTCGGCTAACAAAAATTTATTGTTAGCGAAGGTTTGGCAAGGAGAATGTTTTTTCAGTTCGAAGAGTTCAGATTTTTCTCTGGATTTCCTTCGGATTTGGAAACTTCGAGTTCTAGCAACTGTTAAGATTAACCCGGGATTTTTAAATTCTCGGGAAGTTTGGAATTTTGAAATTTCCATGGATCATACGCGATGAATGGTTTTTAGGAGACTAAAAGAATCTCGAATCGAGGGAATGAAGTAGTTTTAAAATTCTTAAAGGTCTTAAGATCTCGGTAATTTTGAAATATATTCAGCTTTCAAGTGATTTCGAAGAGTTTCTTAGGATTCTCGGTATTTTTGGATTTTATTCCAAGATTTCGAAGAAAATTCAGAATTCTTGAATCTTTAAGTTTAAAAACTCTAGAATTCTCGGAAATTGGAATTTCAAAATCATACAATCCTAGAAATCCTCGGCGTCCCGTGTTCTGAATTTCTAGCATTTCAGAATCCTAGAAACTTTCAAATTATTCGGCTCCGAAACTCCAGACTCCCTGAGAACAATAATTTCTAACATCTACCAAGCTTTCAAAATTTGTCACAAATATCGTCTAATCTTAAACTTTTTCCTGAAAAAAATCTCCCCCCCCCCAAAATTTTACTTCTTTTTTCTCTCGATAATAATAATAATAATAATAATAATAATTCTTTAATCCTTACACCAAACGAAATATCAATTTTATATTCAAAGATAAAAAAAAAAACAAAGATCTCGTTCGAACGAGAGAGTCGAGAAACGTCAAAAGCACGTGTTCTCTCGAGGATCAACCTCGCAACGAGGGTGAGAAAAGTTTCGCTCTCGCGTGAGAGATTCGGCTCTACCGTCTCCACGTGGTTCAGGTTTCACGAAAGAGAAACGGACGAAGCGAAAAGGAGAGAACAGGAGAGTATGTGAGAGAGGCGTGCGTGTACCATCGAAGCTTCGTTCTACTGAACGTCAAAACAGTTCTGCGTTTCGCCGTGGCGTGGCGTTAGCAGCCGCGCGATTATGCAAGTCAATTCGAACCGAGATACGTATGTGTCCTCTCCTTCCGATTATAGCAATTTTCTATCGCTATCGTTTCGACGAACTTCCAAGTGATATTTCATGGATGTGATTTCTTTTTTTTTTCGTGTACTGAAGAAAAAAAAAATTTTTTTTTTTGACATTACTTTAAGACGATCTCTCGTGGAATTTATCTGGGAAGAATCTGGAATTTATCTTTCGTTAGTGGTTTTAGTATTCGGTGATAATGTCGATTATTGTTAGTAGCTTTCGCGGAATTTGATTTGAGGAACACACCTGTTGCTTTTTGAGAAGTTTCATGTTGAATTTTATTGAGAACCACCTGTTGCTTCTTTGAGGAATTCACGTTATCCACATTGAAATTTATATCTAATTGACATAAAAATAGTATATCATATTGATATTTATTAATATATGGATTATATTTCTACATGAATAAAACATAGGTCCATACATAGGCACATATATCTAAAAAAAAAAAAAAAAAAAATTATAGGTTTCATAGACAACATATGAGACATCATTTGTTTCAAAATAATTCTAACTAGTGTATGCAAATTAACTGTTTAATGTATGCAAAGTGTTAATGATAATCTTAATGAGATATCAAAAAATTATAGAAATCGCGGGCAGATCCTCTTTTTCTGCAAATATTTGGCCAAAAAGAAAAAATAATAATAAAAAAGGAAGAAAAAATAGAAATTTCTTAACGATTAAAGAAATTTATCGCTCCAACAAATTCGAGAATAATCGCGTAATAAAAGGTACACAGGGCAATTAATTTTCGGATGAAGCAATTAACTTGATGAAACTAGCAAACGAAAGAGGAGGAGAAAAAAAAAAGAGAAGAAGGGAAGTGAAGTCTTTATCTTTATTTCTTTTTTCTCTTTTCACATTTCGACCAATCACGACCGAGCGATAATTATCCTTCCCGTTGCTACGCCCTTGCATTTTAAACAGCTTGTTTTATGTGACCCGAAATGAAGTCGAAAAAATCGGTAGAACCTTTCTTAATGGAGTCGTAACTTGCGTGATGCTGCACAAGAAAGCTGCAGCTTCAACTCGTCTAACTATCCTAACATCCACGTTGTTGCAGCGTCTTTAACGATGAACCGTTCGGTTCTTTTTCATACTCGTTTGTTCACTTTCATATTTACATTGTCTTTGCGAGAACACGAAAGCAAAAGATACTTTTCGAGTTTATCAAGAACGAGAAAAATTTAATTATTAATTATTATTAATTCTAAGGAGTTCAATCATTAACCATCTACGAACAATTTTGTGTCGTTCATGTTCTGTCAAATATTTCACTCGTGAATTTTTCAAAATTTCATGAATTTTCACAGATTTTTTCCCTTTCAAGAGACAAAACAGTAAATACTTCACTGGGTAATCCAAAAATTTTTTTTTCCATTTTTTTAGAGCTTAGAACGGTAGAAGAATTAGGTGTGAACGACTCATTACCTGTTAGCTTTTCAAATAACGTGCTTGTTCAGGGAATTGCTATTTTAATCGCTTATTCGCCTAAATTTATACGAATTAGAATTTTACGTGTATTCGTGAGTAAAGAGTTCCTTCAGTTTGTCAAATTAAACAACTATTAATTATAATAATTTACGATAATTCTAATAAATAATTATCCGTACTATTATTCGTATACAATCAAAGAAATGATTTTCGGTTCGTTGTTTCATGCTTGCAACTAAAAAAAATTTATTCGGCGAATTTATCCTTCCGATCTTCTCGTATGTAAGTCACGAAAATAATGTAAAATTTTTCTATCTGGATAGTTTGCTTTTGCCCATAATAAAAATCGGTATATGTTTCTTTTTGATAAAGCCTTTCGTCTTTTTTCCGACGATTTCCAATGATTTGACGAAGTTTCATATTCGATGATAGGAACGTTGTCATTGAAGGAAGGAGTTAGAGAGAGAGAGAGAGAGAGAAGAAAAAAAAAGAAAAGAAGAAACGTTCGCTTTGCTGCGTAAAAAGAGGAATTACTGTTAGGCCCGTAGATGGAAGAAACAACGTCATTGCTCCGTGTGAATACAGTTTTTACGAAGATGACGACTCTATTCACCTTTTTAGGCAGATATCCCTCTGGCTGATTACGCACGAAGACTATTATCTCGCTTAGCCGCTTGCTCGATCGCCGCCGTGTAGAAGAAAATCCATCGGAAACTTTGTCGCCGAGATTTTAATCGAGACAAAGATCGTTTCTTTAACGCTCGCTAACGATCAATTAGTCGTAGGTTAATCACGCATCTCATTCGTTTTCATACTTATATGGGCTGGAGTTTGGTGGCTGATCAAGATGAAACGGTGAATGTTTGCAACGAAAATTAAATTGAAATAGTTGAATGGTAACAATTATAGATAATTTATGTAGGAGTGTTTGACCTTATTTCGCGTGTTAGATTGATAATAAAGTTCGTATTAACTGCTGTAACAATTAATCTTTAATACGTGCTTGGTAGATTTAATTATAATTTAAATGATAATAGTTAAAATAAATAGGTTTAAAGAATAGAGCTTTGTCTTTTTGTGTAGAGATCAGTGTTAATTTTAACAAAACATTCGAGTCTTTTAAGCAATTGTAAAAAGAGAAAATCTGAAATCACATTGACGAATTTGGTTGTTCTGATAGATCAAAAATTCTAGAATTGATAGATAATTTAATCCTAAATTGTGATATATTACTATTGTTAGTAATATAATGCTTTTTCTGACTTTTTTTACATTAATAATAAGATACTTATTTTCTTAGGACTAGCACTTATTAACAGCGATCAATATTAATTAAAGTTGTGATTAACATTTTTTTCTGTATCGAATTAAGCATCGAAGCTTCAATGTTGATTCACGGTTCGCTTCGATAATAGATAAAATACCAATTATATGTTGTGCCTGTTCAATTTTAAACTTTAAATCGATTATTTAGCAATTTCATTCGCTAAATAATTTTACACGCCCTTGAAATCGATTAATGAAATCTTAAAATTCGAAGACGTGCCAAGGATTGCAAAGATGGCATCTATATTAATTCGTAATCGATTGAAACGTGTAATCGGAAAAGGACAAAAGTGACGGATGATGATTTTTTTTTTTTTTTTTTACCAAAGAAGTTTGGTAAAAGTTATTAGCCGTAGCACGCCGTCGTGGCAACGTTTCACGGGCGCGTTGTGCATCCGTGGCAGGCTGGAAAAGAATCCTCCAGCGAGGCGTGCAGTGGCCCAGAACGGATGAAATTCCACGGACGTTTCCGGCGGACGCGCACAGCGGAGTTCGTCGAATCGGACGAATCCAGGGGCCACGAATAAGGGAGAGATACTGCCGTGATAGACGCAAGACGAATTACTTGCTCCACGCCAGGATTTTGATTCAATGTCCAAAACTACTCAATCAACATCTCGCTCGTTTGAACACAATCTACGTGATAAAGTACATTTCTTTTTTTTTTTTTTTTTTTTTGACAAAAGCCACACGTCAACAAAAGTAGATAGAAAATAATTTACTCGGTTTAAGATTTCTGTATGGAACAATATTAATGTATTAATTTTTATATCAAAGTGAATAATCAACATGCTTCTCTTTTAATTAATAAGTAACACGAGAAGCAAAGAAGATCAAAAGCCGAAATTCAAGCTTCAGATCTCACACTATTTTACTACCAAATGAACAATTAATCGCTCTCTAAGTATTAATTTCTATATCAACGCACAAAATCAGTGATTAATGTCCTTCTCTTTGATGAATGTAAAATGTAACACGAGAAGCGCACAAGATCAGAAGTCAAAATTCAAGCTTCAGTACTCTACTGCAATGAACAATTATTCTCTCTCTCCTAAATATGATTTTCTATATCAACATTCCAAATCAGTGATCAATGTCTTTCTCTTTTGATTAATACAAGAATTAACATGAAAAGCACACAAGATCAGAAGTCAAAACTCAAGCTTCAGGTCTAACACTGTTCTATTTATTAGAAAGAACAATCTCTCTCTCTCTCTCACTGTCTCTCCTTTAATTAAACTGAAAACAATCCACCGAACAAACCGCTTTGAAACAGATCCAAATCTTCTTAATCTTAAAAAAAAGAAAAGAAAAAGGAAAGAAAAGTAATCTTCAACACGTCCAACAGAAGTTTTTATTCCAAGAACTTTCCCTCGTACGTACGTTCACGCTCGAAGTCTGATTCACTGTTTGTTCCCGAAACGAGTCTGCGAAGTCTAGGGCCGGAAGCGGGGAAGCTTGCTTTCCACGGCGGGGCCAGGAAATCCGTCAAAGAATCCGACGAGGAAGAGGAGGAAGGGTGGCGCTCGCGTGTTTGGAAAAGCGAGTTAACGCTGACGCTTGGTCGAGCGCGGGCCACGGCCGGCAGAAACAAGCAAGCCCCAGGAAGAAACGCTTTCAAAACGAGAAACAGGGAACAACCGAAGAAGAGAAAGACAACGGAGTGAGCTCGTATTTGCAGGACATCCGCGCCACTGGGCATCGAGACAGTTATGACTCTCCCTGTTCTCCAACTCGTCAGTTGTTTTGCGCTGGTCTCGTTGCTTTTGTTCTAGCCTCGGCGTTTGGTCTCTCGTTGCTTTTGTTCACTTCACCATCTCTCTCTCTCTCTCTCTCTCTCTCTCTTCTTTCCCGGTTGCTGTTGCGTTGCCAGCGCCCTGGTCTTTTGCTCCTGTTTCCACCGCAGGAATACAGCGAGAGACGTGTTTCTCTCTCTCCTTTCTTCACATCTTCTGCTTCTCTTCGTCCCACTGCCTGGCACGGATCCTTCTTCTTCTCATATACCTCCGTCTACAGTAGTCCAGCTAGCAGTTCTTCTGCTCTCTTTTTTTCACCGCGAGTTTCGGTGATCTTTTTGCCGGCGCGGCGCGCAGCCCCAGTCCACGAGTATATGAGGACCAAAGAGGGATGAGATAGAGAGAAAGAGAGAGAGAGAGAGAGAGAGCTCTCTCTTCTGCTGTCGGGCTTGAAAGGAGCCGACGTTACGTACGGTAGCCGGCCAGACTGTACCCAATTATTCCGGCGTGCTATACTAATGCCATGGACCCCCTTTGGATAACCACCCCCTTCTTCTTCTTTCGTCTTCTTCTTTATGTTTCTTCTCCTCCGCCTTCTTCTTCTTCTTCTTCTTCTTCGTTTACTCTTCTCGTCGGTGTCTTGGTCTTCTTTATGGCAGCGATATACTAGCCTTCTTCTTCTTCTTCTTCTTTCTCTTCTTCCATACGCCGCTACGAGGAGATCTTCTTTGTCACTATAGCGCAATAGGGAGAGCCAACTTGTCGGATGCTGCCGACGCCGACGGATCTCTGGAATGACGAGAGGGATTCTTGATCTCTTGGCCGGCTACCGGCGTTGCCATTGATTTTTCGGGCCGATGAGAGTGCTGCTGCTCTGGTTTCGATAGCTACTAAAGGTCTTCCGTGAGAATAGAGGTTTCTTTTTTCTCCCTCTGTTTCTTTTGTTTTCTCAATATCCTTGCGGGCTGTTAGATTATTGTTGCTTTGTCGATTGAAATTGTTCGATTGAAATAGAAATGGTTATGATGATAGTTTGAGTTTTTTTTCTTTCACGTGATATGGAAATTCAAATTGCTCCAAAAGTTTCTTATGAATGCGAATATATCGCGGAGTATATAGCAATACATAAATATAGTTTTAATAATCGTGATATCATATTTTGCAATATTAATTTCGATTAATTTCTAACTTCGTGTTCGTAGATTGCTGAGAATATCACAGAGGGTTATCATATTTTCACCTCACTGTTTAGTTCTTGCCTTTCTTCAACTTTCAATTGGAAACATTTCGAGTGGCGTGGAAATTATCGTCATTCATGGCTTTGCGTGATTTTCTCTAATTTTGCGCAATTTCGTATGATTTTGTACGATCTTGTACGACCTTACAATTTCATATCATTACGCATGATTTTATTTCACCGAGAGGCAACAATGCTATATAGTTTGATGTCTCGAAGAAGCGATATAATAATTTTTCGACGAGTTTCCCGACGATGCAATGTCGAACAATGCTCGAACTCATTCGAGATAATAATTCTCCCCCTTTTAATTGCTAATTCCGCGCTCAATTACGAAGACAAATTGCAATCAGTTTTTTTTTGCCGAGGTTGATAGCTGGAAAATAATCGGGATATCATGCGGCGGCGCACGATCTACGATCATCCGCGCCGGTCGTGAATCATCGTGCCAAAGGTCAGCTCGATTATCGGCAAACAGTTGTAAAATGCGTGCTACCACCGTGCACCGTCGGTCTTTATCTGCCGATCTTTTTCAACCATACTCCGTTATTTCGTCAGCCTTTTCAGCTATTGACGACGTACCTTAATCTTCTGCGAGAACGAACAACCGAGTATATTTATCTGAGAAGAACTCGACGTTCTGGACAGAATGAGCTTTGCAAAGAGACTCGATATTTGTTAAAAAAAAATTTCTTGGATAACTTTTAATTTGATAATTGACGATGCGCGATGCTTTAACTTTCAACGAGAAAAGAAGCACAAGTATTACAAATTTGGACGCGAATAAATAATCTTTGGAAGTGAGATAGAATATGGTAATTTAAATTGTCAATTTGTTTCGACGATTAACATCATTTGTTTCAACGATTAATGTACAGATTCTTCTACAAGTATTTTCATTCGGAAAGAAGAATCCATAAATTTCAACTAAATTCGAATCCATAAAGCGAGGAAGAATTTAACATTTTGGAGATAATATAATCTACAGAGAAACACAATATTTATCGTAATTTTAATTATCAATTTTTCGAACGAACACTTCTGCGTCGTTAGCTTTAATCTTCTGCGAGAGAGATAAATGGAATCTCGAAGGAAATTATATATCAATTTTAAGTGGTAATTTTTTTGGACAAACACTATTAATTTTATTTAAGGAAACAAAAACAAGTGTACTGTCTGAGAAAGAACTTTAAAGTTCGAAAGAACAGGAAAGAATTTAATATTTTTCACAAAATGGAATCTGCAAAGAAACTCAATACCGATCGCAATTTTTTAAACGAATTCAGCTATTTTTATTAGCTTTTAATATTATAATTAACAAATTCTTTCGAAAGACGTGAGAAACCACACTGTTGGTCTAAAGTTTCGGAGATGAAATTCTTTTCAAATGAAATCAGTGTTTTCGTACAGTTTCCTGAGAAGTACGAACATCGTAATTACAAGCTTTTAATTTCTAAATGTAATTATGTATGTTTAATAATTATTGTTTGTTTAATAATTATGTGCAAGGAACGTCGAGTTATATCTTTTGAAATCCTACTGTGCTTCCAACTTTCACGCAAAAATCTGGAACAAAAAGAATATACATATTTTACATCTGGTACAGTCATAAACTAACTAATAATTTTGTTATTTTGTTACACAAAAAATAGATTGAAGCGACAGAAAATTTCGTGTCACTTCAAATGAAACGAAGATTCCATGCAATCGCATGATTTGTTACACAGAAAAATCAAACGGAACGCATCGTTTCCTCGATGTCATCTCTCAATTGATTGCGAGACGAAGATTCCCCACAGTCGCGAATCGCGTCGTAATTTCAACAAACGATACGACAATCAAACGAAACGAAACTCCTCCGCGCCTTCTCAACGTTCTCATCTGAACCCGAAACAAAGATCCTCCAAGATCGGCAAAAGAAAAAAAAAAGAAAAAAAGAGAATCGATTCGGTGAAGAGTGACGACAGAGTTACCAGAAAACAGTGACTTACGTTTTCCACCCGCTGGCCGGGAAACCGGGAGTCAAAGGAACGGGTCTAATCGCGGACAGGAAGAGATCGTACATCAGTCTCGTTCCAGAAACGTGTTCTGCTCGTTTGGTTTGGTCGACTGGTGGAGAGAGAGCCACCCCTTGCTGCCATCCCGGCGAAAGAGAGGGAGAGAGAGAGACGGTATTAAGGATTGTATTAATCAGAGGCTGTCAGTGTGATTCCCTGTGACGCGAACGAGGGGTGGCTCGACGAGGAGACGAGAAGCGGAACGAGACACACAGGCTCCCGAAGGAGAAGAGACACGACACGAATTCTGGCTGCGGTCGCGCGGGGTGGATCTGCCGATGACGTCGAGAAATGACGGGAAAAAATAGCCGCCAGACTATCTGGCACCGCGATTCTTGCGCCTTCTCTCCTCTCCTCCTCTCCTTTTATTTTCTCTCTCTCTCTCTCTCTCTTTCTCGGAATCGTCACGATCGCGACGATTCCTTCGGGGACGTTTCGTCCTCTCGTTGCCACGTGCTTTGGTTCTCGCCTTTGGGGTCGTTTCGATTTCGTTTGGTGGAAATCGATGGATTCTTTTCTTGGTTATTCGACGATTATGAGAATCGCTTGTTATTTCGTGTATCTAGAAATTTAGGATTTGTTGCAGATATAGGTATGCAGAATTATTCTGTTCTGGATGAATTTTTCAATTCAGAGTAGAAGAAGCTTTCGGCATTTTCAGAGGTGAAAAATGGATTTCAGTGAATACGTTGGATTTCAGGCGTAGAGTTTAGGATTTAGAATTGTCGCTCGATATTATTTATCTAGAATTTTAGAGAATTGTTGCAGATAAATGTATTCAGAATTATTCCGTATTCTAGGTGTATTCTTTAATATTTTCAAGTCTCCGAACGATTAAAATCGAGGGAAGACATCAATGTGTGTCTCACCAAACAGTTACGTGACACGATCTTCGCAACGTGGGACGCCGCTGTAAAATCGGCACGGCGCCGATTAAACAGATAATCCCCTACCCTCGCCGCCGCCGCCGCCGCTCGGATATCGGTCGAAATTGAAATCTCAGGTGGCCAATTAAAAGCAAAAAAGGAGACTGGAGACGGAAACCCGGGGGCGTTATTAACTCTGCCGGCCTCGGTGAAGTTGCTACGTCTCCTCGGCAACGTCCATCAAGCGGTCTAGGCCGCGTCTCGCTCGTTTTATTGCGTATGCTTCGTGTCGAACTCGATTATAATAGTGGCGTGGCCCCCTAAATGGCCCCGTGTTGAACAGCCCTCAAGTATTTCCAATATCCTGCAGGGAGATTCATCTTGCTCCGACCTCTTTCCATCTTCTCTCTCTCTCTCTCTCTCTTTTTTCCTTTCTTTATCTTCTGCTTCTTTCGCCTGTGTTCTTCTTCTTCTTCTTCTTCGGTTCGCGGTCGCCTCTCTCCAGAGTTCATTCATGCCTCCTGGTGGCGAGGACCTCATTACCCGCGGTGAATGGATTCCTCTCGCGTCCTTCTCCGGCCAATCCTGCATTTCTCCTTCTCGCCTTCACGCTCGGTCCGCTCGCGTCCAACGCTTGCCTTCTGCTCGAATTTTTCTTTTTCTTTCTTCTTCTTTTTTTTTTTCTTTTTTTTTGAAAGTTGCCGTCTCACGGAAGCCCGGTCGTTCATTAGGTTTTCGGGAGGCTGTGTTCCTAAGGCGGCCTCTCCGGTGATGGGGGTCTTGGTTTCTAGATCACGATGAGGTTTCTAGGAGAGGACGAGGGGGGGAATTAGGCTTTCGAGAGGAGGTTTTAATAGTCGTTCGAGTTGGTTTTTGGAAGCGTGTCGTTGTCAATTCTGTTGGTTTTTAGGAAGTTCGTGGAAAGTTGCTTTACAGTATTTCTTCCTCGCGCTTTAATTTTTATTTGTGGAATATAAAGCACAAAGTACAAGGAAGTTGGTGAAATTACGTTGAATATTGGAATTCAGTATTCGAAAATTGAATATGTCCAAGGTACAGAAATATTTTTATGGTATTTTAATAAATGAAACAGACTGCGCGAGAGTGTTCGATTGTCAAAAGATAATTAAATATCGATTGTCAGCTAGTCGGATAGTAGATACGTGTAAAAATTCAGAGAGAAATTTCTAATATCGGCATATACGATTTTTCCTTTTTCAATTTTACCAGTAAATTCTAGGAATTGATATTTACTTTCGAGGTTTTTTAGAAGGAAATTTTTAATATTAGAGCACCTAATGTGCATTAAATTTTCGAAATTTTCGATATCGACATGATTGAAATAACCATTACTAACAGATATATTATACATGATATTGATGAAAAGTGTATAATATATCAGACAATAGATATTTGTCCTCGGCTCTATAAATATTAGAAATGAAATGTTTAATACTGAACTATGGTTGGTCTGTATTCATTGATCATAGTACATGAAAAAACGCAGAAAGACACGAGTCTCGTTCTCAGTATGTTGAATTTCACTTATTCTGCACAAAAAAACAGCAGTCACTGTCGACAACATGAATCGCAGGATTCATATTTCCTAATAAAAAAGTTTTCGAAAGTTTCCAACATAAAACATACTACATTTTTTGGCAAATAAAATTCCAAGATTTTCCTACAAGTATTTCAACAGTTGTATAAAACTATACAGAATTTATATTTTTCAAAAGCATAAATAAATCTTCGAAATTCTTCAGTACGTCGCCTTTCGTATTCCAAACATTTTCATGTATTTTAACAATTATGTAAAACTTCATCCGTCAAACGTAGAAGCTACAGAATTCGCATACTTATCGCGGCGATACTAAATCATCGAAATTTTACGATGCGAAGCATCGCTGAATCATTCCTCTATTCACATCTGCGCGCTCTTTGATACCAAATCAAATTCCATGATAATCGTACAAATGGCTATTTAAAATCTCATCTATCAGAAGTCAAACTCGAAAACCTTCTATAGAAAACATCAGCAAAACACTTTTTCTCTCATTCGCCGAATACATTCACCTACATATATTATAATCGATCTACTTTTTAATACAACCGCTTATAGAAATTTCTATTTCACAAGAAATTATTCGAATCTGTACAAACATCTGCGACATTTTCAGTCGTGGAATCTCTTATCACATACAGAAATTCTAAAATATCTGTTCCACGAGAACGCTGTTCGAAAGTGTTTCTAAAAGTGTAACACTTCCTTCTGTAAGGAAATTCCACAGAAAAAGACATTCTTTTATACAAAGTGTGAAGTTCGAACAGAATTTTCCCTGAAAAGCGAAGAGAACCTAATTAATTTCGATTCCTGTTCGTAGCAAATTTTATTGTTAGTGTCACGCCGTGACAATAATAGCGATCGTTTTGTCTGTTCATTTTTCGTCAAAGGAAAAAGAGAGAGAGAGAGAGAGAGACGCGGCAATTTCGGCAGGCGTATTTTTCTTCTGACGCGCGAAAGGTTAATCGAGCAGCGAGCTTTATCTGGGGCCCGGATCTGCACACCTGGAGGCCAGGGGCCTAATGTCTGCCTCTTCTGCTTTCGGGGGCCAATCATCACGTTCGCCACAGGCGCGTGCACCGATCACCATCCCCCGATTTCTCTCGTCTCTCTTACCCCGTTTCTTCTCTTCGTGCCTTTCCCTCGGAGTCGCTTTCTTCCCCCTTTCGAAAGCGGATCCGATCGCAACGTGCTGCTACTTTTCGCGTTCGTCCCCCTTTATTTTGCCCTCTCTCTCTCTCTCCCCCCCTTCCGTTCCTCGATCTTCCTTCGTCTCTACTGCCGTTGATCTCTTTCTTCTTGCTCCCTATCGTTCGTTTCTTCTCTTCGTGGGTTGGAATCCATATTTCTTTCTGGATTTTTTCTAAATGTTAGAATCCTTCGATTCGTTTGATTTTTTATTCATATTTGTTACTGTATAGTGCGTGCTGTATAGTTCTCTTTAGACAAGTATTGCAAGTAGAATTTCTGTTATTTTTATTAACAGCGATTTATTGGTATATTAGGAATATTTTTGTTTCTCGTAAAAGCGATATTTTTAACAAAATTCTTGTCAATTTTATCAATCAAATTTGTTTGAAAAACAATCTTTATTATTGTCCTTTTTTATTTTTTTTATTATTATCTTTTGTTGCTTTTATTACATTATCTCTGTTATTATTAAATTATACCATTTAAACAGTTGTTCAATGAAAACACCACTGTGTTTTACAGAATTTCCCTTTCCAAGCTGGAAACAAACTTTACGCAATTTTATATCTTTACACGGTTAAAAAATTGAGACCTAAATAGAAATTCGTTTCTGTTGCTAAGTATTAACTCTCTCTGTTAACTTCCTACGATATATCGTGTTTTATCTTATCTTGACATTTATATACTTTTTTTTGGATATATGAATACTTCGTGTTTTCTTACATTATTTCTACTTTAATGTTTTTCTACCGAGATTTTTCCATTTCTACGGCAACGCTTCTATGATACTACGCAAGAGGGTAGTATTCAGTGTTTCTTGCGTTCTTAAATTTCCCACAAATGCGTAAACGTGCAATGTGCTCTCAGTCTAGCAAGGAGCAAGTATATTTTTGCTTCACTCTGACAACCACCTAATCATTCGTCTTGCAACCGGCAACTTACTTGGAAACGAAGCTGTGCCCACCACCAAAGACCATGTATCACGCTGTATTTTTGTCCATGGAAAACTCGTTGAAGAACGAATCGTCGCTCGTTACACGCTATCACTCGTCCCCTTTCAACAGCGTGCGACTTTGTTTCACGTTCGACCGGCAGTTTTCTTTGTCCGGTGTCCGGCCGTTTATTTCACGGTAAAACTCGTTCGATTTTCTTTCTCTTTTCTTCCACGCAAATTATTCGAAAGTGTGTGTGTGTGTGAGAGAGAGAGAGAGAGAGAGAGAGAGAGAGGAGGACTGGAAATAATTATTGAAAATTGTAGATCTACCACAGGCTTCCGAGAAGCTGGTGTCTCTGCGGTCAGAGGCAACAACTCGCTCGAATAATTTCTTTTCCCGTGGCTAATCGAAGAAACCGGCTCCCATCGCTGCAACTGTTCCAAATTAATCGAACTTTCTGTTCGGAGATCACTGTTTTCTACGTGTATCGAAACACGCTGATATTCTAAAAGATGAATTCCAACAATTCCTGATCATGAAAATTATATACAAAATACCGATATTCTTATGATTATTTCATATCAGTTATTTATTTATAAAAATTTTTTAATTTAAATATCAATAGTAATTGAATTACTTTAGATTTAATATTATGTCTGAGAAAGAAATAAATTGTAAATTTATTTATAAAGATATGAATTCATTTAATATTAAGTAAAATATAAATAAGTATATAAACTGTAAATTTAAATATTTTTTTTTTAAATTTTAAAGATTAATAGTTTAATTAACTTAAAATTTTTATTTATTTATTTTTATTTATATATATATATATTTAAGTAAATTATTTAATTTAATAAATCAATTAATTTTTTAATTTCTTTAAATTTGCAATTTGAAATTTTATTTATATAAACTATAATTAAAATTACGACGTGTGCCACTTGTAGATATTAATTAATACGTTCGGTCTTTTTTGTAAATTAATAGATTGTGAGTTTTATGTAAATTCACATTTCTGTTAAAAAAAAATATAATTGAAAAGCTAGTCTATTTCATCTGTGAAATATTATGAAAGGTATTATGTTTTTGGTATTATTATATTTTACGTATTTCTTCGTAAATGCATAAAATTCCGCGCTTTATATATATTACGCACGTGTAATTTAGCCATTAGTATAGTCTCTTTTCAAGGTCAGAGAATCGAATGTTACGATGAATCATTTTTAGCGTTATGAAGCATGTTTCTCGCATGTTTCACATCCTTGTACAAGTAAACGAGGTTCAATAGTGTTTATTTACTCCGTTTAAAGATCCAGTAATTAATAATCATTATAGATCATTCGTTTTTGTAATGATATGTTGACAAAGTCCAACGTGTAATTTTTCACGTTGCACGATGTTACAGAGAGTTGAAACATACGCTTATGTCATCTTTCACTTCTGGAAATGAACTTTGAATATCACAAGTGAACAGAAATTTCGTTGATTGGACGTTTGTGGGAAATGTCACTTCAATCGAGATCGATATTTCTTTATTTCAAGAAGAAGTGTTATTTTTTCTTAAAAATACTCTGTAAAATACTCTTCATTTTTAATATTCGACACTTATTGTTGATGATACAATTTTAAAGTTGTATAATATATGTATTCTGTAGTACAATCGTTAATACATTAAGACTTTCCTTTTTTTTGTATCCAGGTATCGTTTAATAATTTTCAAATAAATATAGTATCTGTCCTAGATTTTTGGGACGTATATTTAAATATATTTAAATAATATACATTGCATTTGTTATTAATACAGTGTAATTAATAACAATATTAATATAATGTATATTATAATACATATAAATTATATATTATATATATATTGTAATACATATAATAAGGGTCATTATATATACATATATATAATATATTTAAATATACTAATATAGAGTAGAAATACATAAGTATTCGCGAAACCGAAATACAAGTATTAAAAATCACACGGATCGAGAAATAGAGATCTCTGCTTATGGTTGGAAAATTAGAGGAAGGTCAAACCACCTGAGGTGAAGTCCTCTTCCGCGTGTAATTTCTTTGATTCTTCTTTTCTCGGTTTTTTGTCGTTTCGTTTCTTTTATTTTCGCCGATTTTTATGGCCGCCGACCGAAACGCACTTTCGACGTGTTTGCGACTCGTTCATGCAGAAAATAACCCGCGAGAGACGAAAGCAGGAGAACGTGAGATAAGATCGAGATCAGGTCGAAATCAGATCGAGATTGATCGTGGAACGATCGTCGGATATTCGTTGAATCATTTCGAGAAGGGTCGAATCGTCGACTGAGAGAGTTTTATTCAATCATACGCGAGTATTTTGTGTGTTTATCACTTTTTCTCTCTCTCTCTCTCTCTCTCTTTTTGTCGAGGAAATTGGTATCGTTACATTGTCAATGAGATTGCAATCTTTTCGTACTGTGAATGTCAGTCACGAAGAACGCAAAATGCAAGAGAGAATCAAATTTCTAGATGTAATTCTACGTTGTCGATTAAATTGCAATTAGAATTTTCGCGTTATCATTCGTATTGTATATTTTTCTCAGGTGATACATCAAATTCTCAGTTTGCATTTCTTTTGAAAAAACATTCCAAGCAAGTGAGTAACGCAAGATGTAATAAATTAACCAAAAAAAAAAAAAAAAAAGTAAAAAAAAGAAATCCAGTCCAACAAAGAAATACTAATAAAAACACTGTTGTATTAATAAGAACTAAGTAGGTGATGGATAGTTCATTTCGTTTTAGAGAATATATATATACATATATGTATATATATATTTTTTTTAAGATTGTAATCTTTGGACGAGAATAATTATTATTCGAAGGTCAGACATCTTGGAGAAATTCATATCTCCTTCGGACACGTATCGAGACAGTCTCGTTATCAGCACTGATCTCTGAACTCCGACCTAAGCCCTTGAAGGAAACTGCCGTTACAATATATTTCGTGATATCAGGCTTCACATCTGTCCTCGAACTGAATTTACTGCAAGACGAGAGACGCTCATTCACATAAATTCCGCAGATAAAACAGGATTAAGAAACACTCGGCTTACATATACTTTACATCGTGTAATAATACGTCGCGTGTTTTCCAACTAGCTACTCGTAAATTTATCAGCTTGGTTTACGAAAAATTCACCAATTAATCGAGTGGCCGTCGGAAGCACCGAATGGTCCTTTCGATTTTTATTTCTTTTTGTCACGATGCATGGAAGATTTGAGAAGCAGAGTTTTTCGACAACATTTGTCGAATTAAATCGATCGAATTAAGTTTCGATCGGAGCAGAAATTCCGAAATTATTGAATTAAAATTGACTGAATTTGCGATAAACGCCGAACATTAACATTGAATGTTGTTTATTCAATATTAGGTCGATTAGGAGAGGTACGAAATACGAAGTTTTTTGAAATTTAATTGAAGTCGATTGATTTTCCAATCAACAGATTTCAAATTCGCAAAGAGTTACCAGTTTTAAAATTCAAAGATTCATTGGAGTGCAATGTAGAGAATTTGCAATAGAATTATTACGTTTGGCCTTCTTTAATTAATTAATTTATTACACATACAAAATTGTCCGAAGTATCGTAAATATATAACTTCTGAATATAAATTCACCGGATTGTTCTGATCATTCGTTTTGAATTTGAATTTTAGCAACTAATAATATCAAGTATTAATAACCAGTGTTAAATATTAAAATAAATGTACGACATCAACGAAAATAGAATGAAGAATGAGATGAAAGCAAAAATAACGTGAAATATTATTATTTTGCAAAAAAATAAAATATCAAGTATCGTTGTACATCCGGTATCAATATTAAATCACGCGATTTCTGAACACAGGACATATATGCAAGGGAAAGAGAGTCAGTGTGCTCGAAAGTGTGTACCTAAGCAAAACGAAGGAAGAACCGGGGGGCCATTTATGTCTTACTCGGCCACCTTCCGCCTCTTCTTCGTTTACTTCTTCATCACCTCCATCATCTACCGGCACGACTCGTGGCCGATCTTTTTGCAGCACCCGGCAGTAAAACGCATTTCATGCGGGCTGCAAAAAAAAAGGAGGGGTAGGGGGCAACGAGAATCTCGGGGGCTGTGGCGAAACGCGAAAAATTGTAACGAAGCTGCGCGCTTTTTCTGAGAAAAAAAAAAAGTTTCTAAACGTCAACGTTTGCGTTACTCTTCGTCGTTTCTTTTCTTCGATCTGCTTGTTTCCTGTTTGCCTTTTATCAAAAATATCTTTTCAGCGTGTTGGTCCGGTTTCGTTGGATGTTTGCTCGGTATTCTGCAAGTTTTCGAGACCAAACTTTGGTTTAATAATAATACAGTTACTGTAAATTAAAATACGAAATGTTAAATAAATTGAAATTTCTTTTCGAATTTTCGTCAGAGAAGAAGTCAGTAAAGACAGTACCAATAATAGAACAGAATGTTAATAATACAACAAAGACATTAGGTATTTATTTTGGAAGGAATTTCACATTATTATTTTACAAGAATTCAAAATACATTCGTAAATTCATACGATATTGATTATATCGAAAAATTACGGGTTGATTGTATCAGTTAGTATTGAAATAATTTCAAAATGAAGCACGAAAATTTCAATGGAAATCGAATTTTAATACATTCTATGAAAATTCTCGTGTTTGTTCGATTTTTCAAAGATTCTTCCTTACAAACTTTTTAAAGAAAAGTCTCTTCTATCGAAAGTAATTAATAAAAACGATCGATTCACATAGCTCGAAAGTTTAAAAAAAAAAGTTGATCAAACTTCGAGAATTCGTCTCTGCTGGTTCTCTAACAAGAAACTCACAAATCCTCCAATTGAAACAGATTCGATTTAAATTGCTTCGAACGAATGGGAAAAGCGTTTCACTTTCACGATTCCTTCGTTCAGACAGTCGAGAGATAAAAAGCGTTTCGTTCGCTCCGAAACACTATTTATTTATCTTTTTTCTTCGCTAGACGATCGCCGCGAATCTCGCGACAGTTCGTCAAAGAACCATGTTTCTTTTTTTTCTTTCTCTTGATATCGGTAGGAGCCACGCGTGCCGTAATCCTTTTTTTTTACTCGTGAAATCAGAGGTCATGGCACCGCCGTATTTCCTGCAATAAAAATCCGCCATTTCTATCTCGTGACCGTCTCGTGAATTTTATTTACTCGCTCGAGAAAAAAGAAAAAAGAAAAGAAAAAAAAAAGGAATGCGACACGCAGAATTTCGCAAAAAAGAGATTAGCGACTAGACTCTGGTGAGTTTTCTCATCGTCGTTTCATTGGCACAATGAAAGCTTGCGAAAGCCTATTGTCAGAGGCCAAGTTGCTGAATTTTTTTCATCGTTTCGTTAGCGCGCATTTACGAAAGAGGATAATGGCTACGAATTAACGAGTCTTCGCTGTTGGATACCGATTTGTAATAGTCGGGAATTGTAACACGCGAATGGGTTATTTTTTTGTTTGCTTCATTGGGAGTTTCACCGGATGAAAAATACTCAAGTAGGAAAGTATTATCCATCATTGGAATTAAACGTGATTGGTTAGAGAATACAGTCACCGTAGTTCGTCAAAGTTTCTCGACTCGTTTTACTTGAATATTTTTATTTTTACTTTTCAAAAAATTTTTCTTATTCAACTCAAATATTTGAATCGAAGATGACATTTGGGTTAAGAATAAGAAGAAACAAAATTCAAGCGTCACGAGACTGTTTATTTTTACCACGTTACACAGCACTGCTGTTTTGAAAGTGCTGATTTGAAACGAGTTTGGAAACATCATATTTCATGAGAATTATCTAAATACTTGAAAGTCAATTACCGGCTGTGATTACTAATTACTATATGCATTTATGTGGAAAATGTAAAGTATAGAAAATGAAACATCTACTTCTTATGACGTTCAATAATGAAAACAAATTACTATTCAGGCTAATTACTTTAATTGCGTTAACGAACACATTAAGATTCAATAGTGATTCGCAGGCTAATCGTGGTATTTAACGATACTATTTGTAACATTAATTATATGCTTAATACCACTATTCATGTTGTAACTTTTAATCGCAACACCATGCAACTTTTCTGACGATTCCAACTGTTGTCAATATAATCGTAGCAATTGCGTCTCAATAATTGCGCAATAATTCTAGAAATGAAAACACACTCGTAAACATTTTCTATAGCATGTGTTCGAATACTTAAGCCACTGTGGATCAATTTATCTTGAAGATCCAAATCTCATTAATAGTATAACTCATAAAGTATAACTCATTATAACATATCATATTGCAAATATATCAACGCGTGAACTACTGCATTTCGCTAGAAGCGAGATTTTGCAAATTTATTACGTTTCTCTTGAATATTGGACAGAAATGAAGTCGCACGAAAACGAGATACTTGACGAGAGTGGAAGAAAACTGACGGCCGGATTATCAGTGTAAGATTTTAGTAAAATTCCGACGTCTGCTTCGCGTCTGATAAACAATAGCGTCACTCGGCAAAAGACGTCGAAGACATCGTTTTGCCAATTGCATTTTGTCCCAATATAAAGCTGGTTTCACACAGATGCAGTTTTGATCTTTTCATTGATAAAAATCGTCCAGATCTTCAAGTTTCAACGTTTACGATCTTCTTAAACGTACTATTAATCAACTTTATATTAATTAATCAGATTCGAAAGTCGTGATCTAAAAAATAAAAATATAATTGATCATAGTTAAATTTATTTTTTAATTGGATACATTGGAATTGGAATTGAACCAGCGATTACAGAATTTAACATAATATATTGAATTTTTATACGAAGAGTACACGTAACATAATATGAAATAACTTACAAAATATATAATAATATATAATAATTAGGAAAAATTATTTTTTAATAAAACAATTGTTATAGAAAAAGAAAAGGTATTATATCTTCAAGAAACAATTCCACCAAAAAAAAAAAAAAAAAAATAAGAATTCATAATTTTTAAAAATTTTATTTATTCTATGCTATATATATAGATCATTCTTCTGTCATGAATCATCCTTTTTTAACTTTGTCTTTGTTTTTCATTTTTAAATACGTGTTGTTACTCTTGCACTATTTCTTTCTTCTTTCGTCTTTCGCAAAAGGGATTTCATCTCGTGCATTCGAATAAATCGAATTCAACAGAAACGAAACGAGTTCAGAATGAAGCTGAGCGAGTAGTTGGAACGACAGACTGATACGTCAATTAACTGCATAACAGTAGACACACTCTATGTGATCAAGGTTTCGATTCTCGGATTACATCTGCATGTGAAACGGAGGACATCGTGTGCGATTAAATCGTGTCACGAATGCAATTGACGCGTGTCGGTCGATTTCGTGTTACGAAATATTCCACGTCATAGGAATCGCCCGAAGGGAATTCTTCTTCGTTCCTCTCCGACTGGTCGCGTCTACCATTTCGAGATCATGTTTATTAATCGTCGGCTGGCCCCCATGCATAATTAATTTATGATAAATGGACGATAACGCGAGGCTCAATAAGCGCCGGCAATAAGTCGATACTATCGATACACACTCGCGTGGCCGTGGAAAATGCAACAGGTGAACCAAGCATCCTCCCCAGACCAGAAAACGATCCACTCTAGATTTCTTCAACGCTCTATTAAACGCGGCTTATCGAATCTAATCGTTTCATGCTTGCCACCGGATATAATTATATTATTCTCATTATTGACTTCTTGACGGACGTGAACACTTTGATATATGGCCAGTTTAAATTTCAAATGTTTGAAATGAAAGGGGAAACAAAAGAAAATGATGTCTCGCGTGGAACGTTGGAATGTTTATCTATTTAATACTGTTAATTTACGTACGAGTGGCTCACGAAGAGTATTGGAATATTTTTAGTGTATTGTATTACACGTGTTACATAAAATATTTTGAAATTTCCTGAACACTGTAACGAGACGTGATTATCGTGATCTATGATATATTTATTCAGTAGGTAATTACTATGCAACGCAACAAATAATTACGTGTTTAATTACACTCGTGATGTATGCGAATTTATTATGTACGCTTGTGTTAAATATCTCTTGAATATCTGTTACACGTTTCTAAATTTATTCACTGATATAACACGATTAGACTGTGATCGTTTGTGCATGAAATTCAAATTTGCTTCCAATGCAGAGATTCTTTACAATATTCCTTACATTTTTCCGCGCATTACGCGCATTTTATATACTTTTATATCTTCCGTGTCACGAGGGAAGATATATCTCGTCCGTGGTGGCGAAAGAGTGAAGAAATCAAACCTTCGTATCGTATTGAAAAAAAAATCGACTTCTCTCGGAAACACTGTCGCGTCGCATTTTTTTTCTCATCAGCCGTCATTCATTTCCATCGCGAAGTTCATTTCCGCAACGGGAGGATCGATGGCGTTCACTGTTTCATCTCGACTTTCCACGGCTAATCGAGTGTCTCTTGCAGCCTCCCTGTGGGTCCGGGAGAAGAATAGATCCAACGTAATCCCGTACGTGTCGTAAAAGGTTCGAGTTGCGTGTCAACGAGATAAAAATTTCTCAGGAATAAAATTTCCTACAGCTGTATATCGGAGCAAGCGTGGTCTTCGACCTCGAATGATACCAATAAGATTGACGCTCTAATTGCGTTCGTCCCGTCGTTGTGAAGTCGGGGGTGTAGGAAGTTATGTTTGCCTGCTCAGGGCGAGTTTCGACTTGGACCGGATTCACGCTACAACAATAACTGTCTGTTGTAGCCGATGAAACGCGGCGATGAATCGCGTGCACGCTCTGGGCGGTTACCGAAACCCAGGGCGACCATTTCGAGCAACTGCTCCTCTGTCCAAGGACTTGGCCCTTACCGAGAAAATCCCGTGCCGACACGGTGCACCAGGCGCCGTTCAAGCCGTCGATCGCTCGGATTTCCGGTTTATCGAACTTCACGACGTCTCGCTACAGCGTTGCTCGATTCGTTTCGAAATTTCTCTGTCTCGCGTCTGATTTGATTTCTATTCGAATTCCAATCTCTGCTCGTTCTTTGATTTTGTTCTGCGAGCGTGGGTAGTATAGATTGTCAAAAAAATGTAGAATATTTTTAGATTATTAGTATTTTTTTTTTGTAGAATTGGTTTATAGATTGTTAATATTTAATTCCGTACGTGTTTGGATAAATGACGAGAATTTAGTTATTCTGACGATAGAGAGTTTCGAGTATAATTATATAATTTCGAATATGTTGAAAGATAGAAAGATAATCACATTCTGTTCTAAAAGAAACTGAATGATTTACTCTTATAAATTTATTGATTGGAGTAAAAGTAAATATTATACGCGGAGTGAGCTCTAAAAGATGTTTGAACAATTTCGTTCAACACACTTCGAATTTTCGATGCTCTAGAATCTAGAACTAGGGCTTGGCTGATTTTTAATGAACCATTTTCACAGTGTATAAAAGGAATCCACTCTTCTACTTTTTTCAACTATTTGCAACGTGATCGTCAATAATATTTATCAAAGAATTCTCATTCTCATTCATCTGTCTTCATCGTTCCTGACATTTCAACGAAAAACCAGTCGGTGTACATTCTTGCCTGAATGCAACCCATCTCATCTCATGCAAGAAATGAAAAAAGAGAAACAATCAAAATTATCGGTATAGTAGAAAACCTCTCGCTCGTTTTTATTATTTAGAGTAAAATTACGAAGCAAGCAGAACTGTTTCGTTTCAAAACTTCTGCGAGGTCTGTCCATCCTAGCAATTGGCGCGCAATTACGCCGTACACGACTGCTACAAATAATGGTGAATATGCAAAATCGTCGGTAATAGCTGATAAGAATAATTGAATATTGATAGCCATCGCGAGACGAGCACGTTTCTTTTGCTTCTTTTTTTCGCTCTTTTTTTTTTTCTTTTTCTTTTTTCAACGTGCGAGAACGATCCACGAGATCTAGCATTCCGCCGCGCAAGAGTAAACACCGCGATCGTTATTAATATTATTATTGCGACTACGTAGTCGTCGGAGCAAACGCAATTATCGACTATCGTCATTATCACCATTATGGGATTATTTTTCCAGATTGGGATAGAGCCTGTTATTTCCAACGACCGCACGGTTGGTGGTTGCTCTCGCAGGAAGCTCGCGATTTTAAGCCCGCGGGTGATTGGCGGAGGGAGGGGGATTATTGAATTATTAGCGTCTTGTTAATAATCTCGTCGGCTTGTAACACGCGGCATAATGCCCGTCTGGAACGTGATCGTTCCGAGGGCTGGCTTTTAAACTGTTGCATCCGCGGCGGAACGTGACTGAATGGAATATTAATATTCGCTCGTCCGTTTTCGTGAAAATATATCCAACGAAGGGCGAAAAGAAAGGTGGAACGGATTTTAGATAATTTCAGGGTGATGAAGGATATGCCTGTTTGTGGTTTCGGATTTTTTTGGAACGGTTAGAAGAAGTGCTATTAAAATATTTATGCTGTAATCTCCAATTGTGAGATTTTATTCTACTTTATTCTTTCTGTTCAGTGAGGAATTAGCTAAATTTAAATACACGTAGTGTATTTAAGGCAAATGTTTGAACCTAATTTTCTCCGAAAGGTATAAGGTGGGCCAGAGATCTGCGAATGCTCTGGTGGTTAACATTTGAAAAAGAAAAATTATTTTCGATACATAATGGGAAAATCATGTGCTGAACTTAGATTTAATTTAAAATTAATGAAATCAGTTTTTTTTTCTTATATTTTGATGTTTTATTAAAAAAAGAGAGAAACTTTTGGCCCACCCTATCGTTTCAACTTTTCCGCGCGTAGAATTATAATCGACTCGGAACCAAAGATACCGATTATACATAATTGCTATAAAATTGAATAAAATTATATTCTGTGTGTGTGAAACTTTTTCTTGCAAGGGAAACTAAAAATTTGTCGGGCAAACATATCATTTGTTACAAAATGGATTGCCACAAGTTGATACTTAACATCGAATGACCCTTAAGACGTCCCACAGGAACGTTGATGATCTAACTAATAATTAGCGGCATGGATAGTTAGCACACTAGAATCGTGGACATAAACTTGACAATACAAAGATATGCTTAATTGCTGCTTTGATGAAGACCGTGCTGCGTTGAAAGCGACAAACTCAGATTATTGATATGAAAGACTTTTTTAACGTGCAAGTGAACAAACTTGCGTAGTTGGAAAATTATTGTAACTTTGATTACATGTCTGTATTGTGTGTAATTTTTATACGCTCTAATATATTATGTATTGTAATTGTAATCCAAGTTAGTGGAATAAATGCATATTAGATTATCGTATATGGAATTGCAATAATCTGTGCAGGCGGCGTTCAGTAATATTTTTCAGCTAGTATAATTGCACGTCTTATTGTCTGTTTCATCATAAAGAGAATTATCAAAAATTATTGTTGACAAAATGAACGAAGATTGAATTCTAAAATACTTTTTTTTTTTAGATTTTTCTAGCATCTGTTTAACACTTAAATGTGCAATTCTTTTTTTTTAACTCGGGTAACAGATTCAAAACGAAAAATTAATAACGTGAAATACTGCAACGATACACAAATTATTTGAGATTTTAACAGACCTATAACCTATTGAAAAGAAAATGTCAATTCAAACTCAAAGCTGTCGAAATGACCAAATTTACCATTTTCGTTAGAAATTCTCACGAAGCGGTATATTTTTCTCACACGATGGAATATATAAATATAAAAGTTTGCTAATGCCCTGTCGCATCGTAAAGCTTCCCAGCCTTTCTTTTCTACTTCAACGAGTCTCTAGTGGAAATTTCGCTTAGATGTAATTGCCGATAGCGCCGGTGTTATATCCCATTGGTCATTGTTTTAAGTCTTTAGCCCCTTTAGAAAGGTAGGGCTGCACTCATCATGTGTACCACGCCCTCGTTGCGTTTTTGCGATTTAATTAGGGGTATGAAACGGAATTAGCAGAACCACACCTCCGCCGTCACCTTGGTTTTAATGCGCCGACTATGCGACGCTTCGGGAGCCCAAGTGCAATTTTTCCTCGAGGTTCACAAAAGGGTTAACAATTCGCAAAGACACAATAAGTAAAAAATTAAGTCGCGGCTCTGAACGGGATATTACCACGATCAATAATTCAACAGAGACGAAAGAAAGTAATTTTATGGGTTTTTTCTATTAACTGTGGAAATTGCGGATGGTTTTATTTATATACGCACGTTGGTGGCTGGGTTTCAGATTCGACTCGACACTTTTGCGTTTCCTTCTCCGCGTATCCAGAAGCGCAAATTTTTTACATCACGTTTCTCTTAATTGAATGTCTCAGCTTTTTCAGGTTATTATTAGGTATACGACGATCGAAGGAAAAAGAAACGTATTTATAGACGTTATTGTTGCGTTTTTTCTTTTCTTTTTTTAATATTGCCGTTTTAAGAGCGAGTTCCAGGAAAGCGATACGATTTTATTATTATTATTATTTTTTTTTTTTAAATAATAATTTCCGTTAGGTACTTCGTTTTATGTTGTATTTTATATATTTTCCGTCCGATAAAGATCAGCAATGAAATCCAATTGAATTGAAGATGTCGAAATTAAATATCCCGAGCTCGAATTGTTACGTCTCTTAATGATTGAATCATACCACTTAAGAGATATTTTAATTACGGACGTGTATATATATATATACATAGTATATGTGTGTGTATATATATATATATATATATATATATATATATATATATTCTACAATTATAAATGACACACCTGTATTTATTTTATAATTATTCCGTTCTCGTAATTATATTGTAATTATTTTTCTTCAGAGTTTTCTTTCATCGAGTGTGATTAGATTTTTGAATTGTCGTGCGTAACATTATAATTAAATATTATTATTCAATTATTTGCTTTTTAATTTAATTATTTGTCTTTTTTACGTGTCTATTATTTAATTATTTGTCTTATTATTTAATTATTTGTTCTTTTACTTGTGTATTTTGTAATTATACTGTGTAATTTCCTTTTTATATTCGAATAATGTCATTCGATTTTAATAAAATTTATAGGTTCGGTTTCTTTTTCAAGTTAATTACGAGAATATTAAATATTAAATGTTCAACGAGAATATTGAATATTAAATATTCAAGTTAATATAGTTATTACTGGACTAAATATAGTTAATTACAAGTTAACACTAAACTGAAACATACTTAATTACAAGAATATTAAATATTCAAATTGCTGCTGTATATAACATATTCACCAATATTATCGTATTTATACTATTTATTATAACACCTACACATATTTATACTATTTGTTGTAACATCTATATTATTTTATCGTTATACAATTAATCCGTTGTCCTATAGTTAATCTTCAATTTTATTTACAATTTTCTCAGATCATTCCATTCTTCTTCTTCCTCGAATTTTACGATTAATAAAAGAAGAAGAGAAAAACGCAATTAACCTTTCGAGTGCTAAATGTAATCGAAAGTCTAAATATTTAACACCGAACGAGGAAAATTAGGAATTCATCTTCCGATATGTCGTAATGTCATCATCTTTGGTTGCTTAGGTTTAACAAGCAAAATAATTATTCTATCAATTGATTATAAAATTACTGCAAATTGTTCGAATATACATAGAAAAGATCCTAATATAGATTCCATACTATAATAATAATAATAATAACACACAAAGAGTGACTCGTCTGATTACCTAGCTAGGAGTAAACTTTCACCGAACGGGCTGAAAGAACAAAACGATCGTTAATAAGCAACGATCGTTAATAATTCAAGGAAAAGGAAGGAAAGTTAACACGGTTGACGAAAGGCTGCCAGTCACGTGAGCGTTCTCCGTTCCGATGGGTCTCTTTGATCCAGGGGCGGCTTCATTTGTCAGGTCCGAATAAATTCCGTGCGCGTGAGTTGTTTCGTGCCGTCGGCGACGACAACGACGAGAACGACGGGAACGTGGACGGTGTGGTGTGGTGTGGTGTGTCGATGGTTCCCGAAACCCGTGCACGCTCGCTCGGTAATTATATTCTGCAAAACTGCGAGGCCTTGGCGCGCGGCGAGGGTGGTCACCGCCCCGCAGACGCCACCCCCTGTCGCGGCCGGAAGTGACGCACATCTATCTTGTCCCTGCGTTTCTGCCCTGCACTTCCGTCTTAAGACGTAGCTAGAGCGAGGGAACCCTCGTTTCGCTCGCGATTTTCTTTCTTTCTTTTTTTCTTTCTTTCTTTCTTTCTGCCGCTCGTTTCGTTGAGAAGGGAATCTGACGTGCAATGTTAATTTCCTCTTGCAAAATTGTTCTCACTTTTTTTTTTTTTTTTTTTGGTGGAGAGTCTGATTTTCTCCTTCTCGAAAGATTTTCAGTTTCTTTGTTATTGAAATGATTGGTAGGAGTTATTAGACGATGGGAAGATTGTCTTGTCCACGTGCAGTTGAACAAACATGAGGTCCGTTCTTTGATAAATATTAGTAAGATTTTTGATTTGGAAGATTCGTTTTTTCTTCGTGAAAGAATTTTTAGTTTCTTTATCGTTAGAGTTATTAGGAATTTCTGAACACGAGACGATTGTGTTGTATGTTTTTCTTATTGATTTCCATTTAAATAGAAAAAAGATTTATTTTCTTTGTAAAGGAATTTTGACTTTCTGATCTAAATTCGATTGAAGAATTTGCAGTTTGATACGTTTCACGTTAAAAAGTGCAAACGCTCTTCAATTCTTTCAAATAGATTTATTCACTGAAACATCGTTCAGATAGAATAAAATATATTCTTGACATTCTCTAAATAGAATGCAATTTTCTGGAATTTTCATTAAAAAAAGTTACATATGAATATTCTGATTGACTGACAATGATCATTAACGTAGTCCTGATATTTTTATTAATAATTTTTTTGCTTCTCTGGAACCAACCAGGTTTACAATTCTGGAATACATTCTTAGAAATTTCAATAATTGTTCTCTTCGATACCTGAAAGTTTTACATCATCGATAGTTCCAATAACTAATCACACAACTAATCGTTTCAGCGGATATCCCGCTAAATGTCCCATTTCCATCAACCTGACGAGTCAATAAATAAATCTGAAAGAAACCTGAGAGGTTTTAATCCTCGACCACTCCTCGACGTAATAACGAACGTAATAACGAACTTATTTCGCAAATAATATCCCCCGTTATCGTGTCTTAGCGTAATTTCATTGCTTTCCGATCTTTCATTTAGCGATTAAAGAAAAAAAAAAAAGAAAAAAAGAAACGAAAGAAAAGATAGCTATATATCCCTGGCGAAATAAAAAAAACTTCAATAAGAACTCGGTGCCGCGGGCCACGATCAAAATGGATTAATTACACGATAATGAAGGGATTGCCTTTATTCGCCGCTTCCTTCTTTTACGCACCGACCGAGTTAATAATCGGTTCGAGACGAACCTCGACACGAACTGAACGCGCGAACCGGCCATTGGCCGGCCGCTAATTACTCGTGGATTTTGTGAAAAAGATCGAAGGGGGCGGTGTATCGGTCGCGCGACGACGCCTCGGCAACAAAATAGGCCGCCCCCGTTTCAGGGGGGTTTTATTTGCTCGCGCTGTTTCCCAGCGGACGATTCAATTAGGCGGCCGATAAAATCGTGTCGAGTCCCCCCCTCCGAGTGCGAGGAAAAGGAAGAGTACGCGGATGGCACGGTAATTGGGCAAAACGCACGTACGCCGAATTTTCGGCAGCTAATGGAGATTTATTATGGCCGCTGTTGTGCGTGTGTGCGTGGTTCTCCTCTTCTCTCTTCGCCTTCAACGGGCTGCAGCTGCGCCCGAAAGAGACTTTCACGCTGGCCGCGTTTCATTTTTGCCCGCTTCTGGGCTTCTGGGGCTGTTGCAACACATTGTTACGCCTCGCGCGGAATTTACAACAATGGGACAGGTGGACGGATTATACCGCGACACCTGAGAGAGTGAGTGAGTGAGTGAGAGAGAGAGAGAGAGAGAGAGAGAGCTGTTGATCTTTAGTCTCGCTGCTCCGTTACTCGTTCTCGATCTCTTACGATTAAATTAATCCCGCCAGATGCTGTAATTGTATCTAATCGAATGTATCTAGTCAGCGGTTTCAATTTGTATAATATCGATATTTGTTTGTTGATGTTAGGGATCTATTGAAAAGTTGACGAATCTTTTCAAATAGGTTTCATTTTGGATCGCATGGATCGTAGAACTTTCTCGAAAGATGTTCTTACATTACAGATATTGGAAATAAAAGTTCCAGACGAAATGAAACTTGTAGAACATAGAAATCACAATTTTGCTGTCGGAGGTTAACTACGCAGATGATTAAGAAACTTCTTAATATTTTGTAACAAATACAGACATCGAATAATATTCGACAATTAGTACTTTTAGAATGTGAAAATTAAACGTACTGAATTCAACATACTAACTCGTTCTCGTGGGACAACCGAGATGACCAAATCGACGAAAAATTTTAATCATAATAATTCGAAAATTGTACAAATCAAGATATCATCAAACTGGACAAATCATAGACCTTGAAACTTATATTGAAAATCTTCTGCAACAGTCTAACGATATAAAACGAGGATAGAATTCAGTCGGATATTAATTCTTTTTTCCCCCTTCTTTTTTGGATCCGAATCGGTCCGGTTGAAAGACACTCGTATCGTTTCGAGACGATAATTTTTTTCCAACGGATTGCGCCATGTTTCTTTTTTTCTTTTTTTTTATCACCGCGTCAATATGAGTACATCGATAAGGATGTTTCGTCTAAAAAGATTCGGCGAGCTGTGGATCTGTACGAACGATTGTGAACAACGAGAGAGGGCTTGTCCCTCTGCCCGGTCAGAGTTTAAGCAACCGTCTTCCGATTAATTATTCACCATACGTAGCCGTTTAATTCGATTCCCTCTGGTTTCACCGTGGTCCCGTAGGTTCGTAAACATTGTCAATTATTTAAATAACCATCCTCTGCACGCTCACTTCGCCCCTAATTGGCCGTGTCTTTGTCCATTTTACGACTCCGTGTCTCCACCCCCCCCCTCCTCGCCCTCCCCCTGTCATCGTTCAACCCTATCTCTTGCTTCGAGATTAGTTTTCAGACCGTTTGTTCCTTTTTACTTTTCTTTCTTTTTTTTTTTTTTCTTTTTGTTCACTCTGTTTTAATCTTCCGAGATACAAGCTCCGCGTTTTAAGTTCATCGAGGAACTTCATTGTGAACGAGGCTGTAAAATTTTGGTGATAAAAGATTTTTGAAAGAAAGTGAATTCGGTTGGAGATTTTGGAATATTAGAGTTTCCTTTAGCGTGGAATTGATCTCAGACGTCGAAGAAGAAGGAAAAATTAGAATTAATGGTGTGACAGTACAAGCTTGTTCTGTCAAATGTAGCGATTATATTGAGAAAGTTGTTCGAATATTGACCATTTTCATAACACGAACGGATTTATGACAGTAAATCATACGAAACAATGTATGGAAATCATAAACTATACTGTATACAATATTATATAATGCATGAAATATAATATATCGTATGACTATATGTAATATTTAACATATATATAATATATCAGTATTATACGCAATAAGGACACAACTAAATTAAAATTCGTTTCATTTATCAATATATTATGTACAAAGCAGCCTCGTTCACAATGAAATGATCAAGCAAAAATTCTGTCAACATCGTCTTACAACAACTTTGCTATCTTAGAAAGAAATATTTCGCATTTAAACATTCAGAAAACATTCTTCGCGAAATAGAAACAGTACAATGAGAAGAATTACAAACTAATTCGCGCAGCTAATAATAAGAAACTCGCACCTTTTCCAACGAATAAACACTGGATTCTCCACGTATATATCTAATCGTAATTTTCTTTTCCCTGAATTATCTCGGTTCATGTTGAAACACACGGCTTCGTGCAAGAAAAGGAGCGAAGAGAGAGTGGAAAAGGGGCAATCGTCCTTGTCCTCTCCTCCCTTTTCTCCGTCTAATGGTTTAGGAGTCGTTCCGGACATTAGCTTCTGCGTGCGGAGAGAAACCTCTTCTTCTTCTTCTTCTTCTTCTTCTTCTGCTTCATCTTCGTCGTTGTCGTCGTCGTTGCCCGTCCTGTTGTTCTTATTTCCCTCGGCGAGCTTGGCCGTTCGCTTCACTTCAGAAACGTTCAGAGACTCTCTCTCTTCCTCTCTTTCTCCCTGGCTGCCGTTTGAAAAATGACCCGCGTCCTCCTCGAGAAATAAGAGTGTCATCATCATTAGCCCGCCGAGTTACACGACGTGTTCGTATACGCACACGCGGGAACACGCGTGTCCGGGGCACACCGCGAGCTATTAGCTCCTTACGAAACTTTTGTCGGTTTTCACGACGTATATACCCGGTGTCTCTGCTCTTGATCATGATTCAGGGACTTGACGGAGCGGATAGATGTTCGCGCTTTCGTCGATATTTTCTACAGCGTAGCGACGTTCAGCGCACCGAGTTAGAGCGCAGTTTTACAGAGGAATTTGAAAGAAGAAAAATGTGTAAAATATTTGAAGCTACAGTGCTTTCTACAACATGTAATATAGTCTGTGAAATAATATGTAGGTACGTAAAGTAATTTTCTATCCAGGCTCTCTATTGTTTTCTAGTCTCGAAATATGAAATTGCATAAAAATCCACGGAAATCGGTAAAAATGTTATATGTGAAATTTTCTTGTTTAGTTGAAAGTGCTTGGAAATCCTGGATTAATTCGTTACATCTTGCAGTTACAGCATCGAGCTCATGTTTTCTTTGTTCTGGTTAATATCGTATTCGAGCATTTATTTATTTTATAAATATTGCAAGATAAAATGCAGCCCATGAAAATATTCAAACACTTGTAAGAACTTGTGAGATTTCATCGATTGCTTTGATGAAGAACGATAATGATGATCGTATCGAGCAAATATAATTCAAAACAAATCTATAAATATATGTGCGTGTATAGGAATTGCAGGATAGATTTTGCATCACGGAAGCATTTAAATATCCAGTTATATATTGATAAGTCTTGACATTCAATGGGACCATCTTTGACACTTATTGCATGTTTCAAATGACTATTCAGATAAGTATATGTTTGCACGTCTCTCGTTTTTTAACAATATTAATAAAAAATTTCACATAGAATTCCGCGAATCTACGTACGTTTTTCTATTGTCAAAAAATATCCCAAGTTCGAACAAAATACGAAGAAATTCTTATTAAACATTTTCTTAAAGCACTAAAAGATTGTTTGCCTATCAAAATAAAAAAAAATGGGCAACATAAAAACTCGAGAATCGCAAAATCATTAAGAGACGCGACAAGCAAATGGGTTTGTTGCAAACGAATTTTGAATACTTCATTTCATTAGTAAAAAAATAATCAGACGTATCCACAACGTATCTACATTTAGCAGATGACAATTTGTGTAATCTGTTAAATATCATAGTTAAAAGTACTTACTTTAGTTTTCGCTTTAGATGCTTTGCAATTTGCATTGGCGTTCCGTGTAGTTTCGTACTTAGAAATTCCCTGTAAATACGTAGAAATTCGTAATCGTGTAACGGTATAGAAATTATTATGCAAATTCTAACTATCGAGTACTGTTTATAGATAGATTAATAGCTAGTCCAATCAGTGTAGCTTAAAATTGCTTTACATGTTTTCGATTAACGTTGCTACATATCCTCCAAGATGGAAATCTTCATATTAACGAGTATTAACATGGTGATATTATCGAGCAATTATACATGTTATTTTCATTCATATTATGACACATATAATTATATTATAAATGTATGTACGACAAATATAAGAATATAAGTTTGTTATTATTATATCTATTATAAAATAGTAAATATTTGAAGAGAAACATTAAACGATTTGACAATTCAATTGTCAAATGAATGTGAATGAAACACAGATACTGTGTAATATTTTGAAGAATTTTGTAGAAATTTTCTGGGAATTTTCTAATACTCGTGGAAACATTCCACATGGATGAAAAATCGAACCTTCAATTAGTAGCGGTTTCTAGATCGATTGTAAATTTTTTGCGAATTTTTGGTGAAATTTTGTCCCGATGAATACGAAGGGAGATGCGTAGACTGGATGATAATAGCAATCGTGTCTAAAATTCGTCGACAAGCCGAAGATATATCGACGCTGGATGACGCAAACGTGAATTATTGGGCTCCAAAGTGCAAAAATAAACTCGCGGCGAATTTGATCTTGCACTTTGAAACTTGTCACGATAAATTGCAATCTCGCGCGCGCAAGTACGATGATTGTCGATGGAATTTCGTCTGAGATTAGCCGACAAAAGTTATACAGTTCCAGATAATTATATCGTGATATCTTCCGCCGCAAAATTGTAAGATTTTTAAATCGCGGAATTTGAAATTCTTTCGAACAAGTTCGGCTGATTTAAATTTGAATGTTTCTCGAAAGCTTGTTCCGAGAAAGAAAGGAAATTATGAAACTACGTGGTGAAATTTGAGGCTTAGAAAGATGTAGTAGATCTAGCCTGATCTTCTTCTCGATCGAAATGTTGCACGATCTTGTGAAATGAAATTGTAAAATTGATAGGAACGGTAACAACAATGCTTTTGATTGTAAAAATCATAGAAAGCTGGAAATTTGGATTGAAAAAGCACTCTCCAAATAGTAATAATTTTCTGTGATATTCTTCATTTGACATTTATTAAGAAAATATATTTTTTATCGGTAATTGAAGAATAAATTTAGAGACTCAGTTTTTGCAAAATAAATGTAAAATTTCGAAAGACATTTAGCGTAAATGTAAAATGCCATTATGAAAAGGAAATTATCCCTGGTAATTATGACAACGGAGTGCTTAGAAGTAACGTGTCGACAGACGTAAAAATTTCTCTTCGATTAACGCGAAGATGAGAGGTGGCTTGTATCTTTGTCTTGGATTGCTGTTATTTTATTTGATTATCGAAAGTCCAGGAAACCGGTCGAAATTCAGACGGTAGTGGCGTAGCGTGAAGGTGATTTATGAAAAAGCTGGTGACGAGCGTGGACCCTCTTTCATCCGACGAAAATTGCGGCCTAATATCCTCGAGCTCGTCCGATTCGCCTCGATGCCTGCAATTATTGCCTGTACACGCACATACATACATATATATATATACACACACGCGCATTCACACATATATAGGGTGTTGACAAAAATTCCCAATTTTTCATTCAACATTTATTCATATAAAATACTTTTTTTTTTTTAAAAAGATGATTTTTTTCTTCGTCAAAAATTTTTGCTACTTATTTAAAGAATGAATATCAATATCTACTTAATATTCCATTTAATATATCGTTATTAATTTATTTAATGTGTCATCTCTTCTTTCAAAAAATTATTTCTTTTTCGTCAAAGTTTTTATTAACGTTCAGAGTAAATCAATGCTTGTTTAATACTATGCGGCGTATAATATAGTCTCTTTCAAAATGTTCTAATCTTTTATTGATTAGAATTTTCACTAATAATTAGAGAGTGGATAATTATTTATTTACTAAAGCATTGATAAATTCATTTAATATATATTGATATATACTTACAACAATTTTCTTCTTGCAAGATATTATTCGTTCAAATATATCGTCAAAAATAAACCTGTGTGTGATATATTAGTATCTGATCGTTAAATCGTCATCAATATTTATTCGACTCGCAATCATCGACGTTATAAGTATATATAATAAGTACCACAAATGCTGCCATAAAGTGACCGAATTACCAATTAATTCCAAGAAAGGATCCGATCGCGGTGAATAAAGAATTACAATTATGTTCGATAATTCAACACGAGGGCAAGGGGTAAATTTACCGTGAAGGACAAAAGTCCCGCGGTTTCGTTAATAAAAAAAGTTTTTTGTGGCTCGCGTTGAAGGCACATCGCTCGATAAAGTGTGTCCAGTTTTTTCACCAACACCCCGTATATGCTCGCGGTATTTTTTTTTTCTTTTTTTTTTTTTTTGCTCCAATGGTCAACAATGGCACGAATTCGCGCGTGGCGGAAGCGCCGTTATAATCTTCGGGCGTGAAAAGATTTCGTGCTGGCCTACAGAATGAATCGGGCAACACCCCCCTCCCTCCTCCCTCGATCCTCGTTCGACTGAGCTCATTATCCTTTCGCCGGCGTGATGTTTGCTCTGCGACCGATCGCTTTGTCCCCATCGCTTCCTCTTCCGTTCGTCTCGACTTTTACGTAACGCTCTTCGTTTTCCCCGCAAATCGATTTGCGGGTCTCGTAAATGGTGAAACTTTGCGAACGAACTTCGTCCGAAGTTGCTGAAAGCTCCGTGAAACAACATTAGAGTTTTGATCTAGATCAGAAGGTTCAAAGTAGGCGATTCTCAGAGGGATCGAAAGGCATAAACGATTATGAAGATTCGAAGGATATTCGAAGATTGAAATGTTGGAAAGTTCAGAAATCTGGAGATTCAACAATTTATGGATCCAGAGATTGGAGCGTGGATAATTTAAAGATTCGAAGATTAAAATATATGGAAAGTTTGGAAGGTCAATGGTCCAACAGTTTAAGGATCCAAAGATTCAGAGATCCGGAGAAATCTAAAGGAAAATTCTAAAGATATGATAACTTAATGATTCACAGCGTTCCATTCAAAAGTTCAGAAATTCATAGGATCAAGCATTCAAAGATTCAAATGTTCAGTACTGCAGAAATTTAAAGATCCGGCAATTTAGACATTTGGAGAGTTAAATGGGCGAAGGGGAAGATTCCAGAAATCCGAAGATCCAGTAAAAGTATCCAAAGATTCAATCCTCCAGAAACGATCCGATTATCACCTGATAATATTCAGAAATTCTAGATACTTCAAAAATGCAAGTGTCTTCAAGCCTAGAAACTCAGGGATTGAATTTACAAAAAGCTCGAACGCTGAAATAATAATAATAAAAAAAAGCGTAGATCTAGAAATTCGTAGATCCAAAGCGGGGGTTCAAATTACTCAAAGATCCAAACGTTCGAGAAGTTGAAGAGAGACAAGCTGACTGAAGAATACCCGACTGCGATTGCAAGCTTGAAATAATACATTCAAAAAGCCCGATATATTCCCACGTCGCGAAAGTTGCGAGCACGAGTGCACCGAAAACCCATCGGACGTCTCCGCCGGATTCTGGAGCAGCGCCTGGACGAAGGAATTCACCGGGGCGCAGAAAAGCGGGGCGGGTCAGAGCCAGAAAACAGAAATAGAGGAAGAAGCTGCCGCTCCGCTCGGGACGAAATTCCAGGAGAGCCAGCCTCGCGGCCAGCGATCGGCGGAAGATGACCAAGGGAGAAAGAGACACACCGGGAACGGGAACGATCGACGAACCGGGCATTGTGTCGGCATTTCTACGACTAGTCGACGAGGTTTGACGAGAGATTGATGCCCGGACCTGATCTCAAGGCGAATCTCAAGCGCGTGCTAGTACGATCGAGTCGAACGAAGATACTCTCTCCCTTTATTCTCTCTCTCTCTCTCTTTCGTCATCCGAGCGAGTTGCCTTTAGCTTCCGACGAAGCAGAGGACGAAGAGGAGGACGAAAGAAGAAAGGGCAGGCCGCTCTTCTGCTCGTCTAACCGTGGCAAAAAGGGAGAAGGCGAGGCATCGCGGGGGGACAAAAGGCACCGCCGCGGAATTTTGAGCGTCGGCGCAGCTCCTCTTCGGCTGGCAACAGCCGACCCTCCCTCTTTAACGGGGAGACCTCTATCGCGGATGGAGACCCTTCCACACACGTAAAAACAGAAAATATTTTCCCGCCGAGATGTATCTGGCGGATCGCGCGGGTGGACGGCGCGCAACGTTTCATCCACGACGACGCCGATTTCCGTTTCACCACTGTCGACGATTGGCCATTCTCCTCTCCGCGAGAATCCGAGGAGAGGTTCATCTACCCTGTATATTTGCACGGCGGAACTACGTGTGTTTGTTCGAACTTGTTCGAGGGGGCACGCAGCTCGTATCATGTTAGTTCGTCGATTAACTCCGAGTGTCGTAAGGTTGAAAATTGGGAGAAGCGAGTTTTGTTTTGTTCCGTATCGATGTAATGTTCTGTTTTCTATCGATGGGAAATAAGAGCCAATTGTTTTACGTCATTAGAAAATAATGACACCTGATTATTTATTACGTCGAAGTGTTCCTCTTTCTAGTTACGTGTGCATCTGTGGTGATTCGCGAAATTGGTCCAAGAATATACGAATATATCCGCGAATAACTTGACGTCGGTCTGAATTAACTTGATTGATAATAGTTTGACTGAAAATTAAAAAAAAAAAAAAAGAAAAAGAAATCGTTGTAAGAAAAACAGAAAAGTATCAGAGATTCGAGACATTTCGTTCAGAGTACAAATACACAGTTTTAAAGATTGTCAGATTATTTGATTGCCCGTTGCTCGTGATTCCCATTGTTGCGTCGCCAAAATTATGTTTACCTTCTAAAGTGAAACGAAGTGAAATTTCAAGAAACCAACGAAGCGAAAACAAAGAACTCGAAGCGAAACTCGACGTATATATAATTGTCACGTGTGCCTGATATTAAAGATGAAAATGTTGCGATCGTAAGAGAGAGATGTCGCGTGAGATTTCTCCTCTCGTGCACGCGTCTTTAAGTCGCGCCGAGTTCCGGTTTCCGGAAGGAGTGCCCCATTCCCCTCTTCTGTCCGCCCACGGAATCCTTTTCCAGAGATTCTCCGGGGGATGGAAACGCGTTCAGTGTCCCCCGAAGCATGCAGCCAGAGATTTAGGGGAGAATCCGTGAATTAATGGCATCCCCCGTGGCATAAACGACTGCGGCTTTTCCTCTCGAATTCGCGTTCCGAAGATCGAACAGCTGATACAATCTGCTGGCCTATTCGTCTCTTTCCTTGCTCTTTCTCTCCTCTGTCTTTCTTTTATTTTGAAATATTACTTGCACCATTCGTCGAATGACACTGACATCATTACTTATATTTTACGTTATGTTGCGTATATTTTATATGATATTTTTATATTTTATTTTATGTTTTATCTTTTATATTTTATATTATGTCATATTCATATTTTTTTTACGTTTATTTTAACCCTTTAAGTGTTCAGTCTCTACCAGAGTATCGTGCATTAATCGTGCAATTAATAATCAAATCATGAGTTCGCGTATCAAGAATGATAACGTTCTTAATTTGTTCCATGATCCTCGTTTTGAGGTTCAAGAACATTGTTTTAAAATTTCTAGCCACAAATGTGAACGTGTGACCTGCTGCGATTGAAAGATACGTCATTGGAACTTGGATTTTAATTCAATATATTTGACACTTGACGTTTAGGATCTGTGTGATTTATTGACACTAAAAGATTAAAAAATATAGGCCATTTAACTTTTAAAGTCGTTTAGTCTTCCTTCAAATTTGGTGAAAGTTGCTCCTTTGATTCTTTTTTTTTAGTCTGATTTTGGATCCACTTGCATCAATTCGAAATTGTTAGAATCGTATGTTTTAAATAACATGTTGTCGTAATCCGCATGTTATTTCGCCTCGTAGCCTGAAAATGTCGCAATAGTACAAAGAAATCAACAGTAAAAGAGATAAATTATTAAATATTCAAATTCTTGGAGATAAAAAGAAATGAAACTTCTGTTCATTCAGTCGTTAAATTGTTCTCGTTATTTATGAGGAATAAAGTCGTCTGTTTCTGTATATCTAAAGAATTTTTACTGCAACGCAAGATATAAAAAGCTTTAAAAGATGTCTACTTTATAAACAAATTACTTTATTTATTATCCTTATTATAAAGAGTCGTATTAAAATGAATCGAAACAAGCAATTCAAGGGAATAAAATCAAATTGAATTACATAATAGCGTTGACACTAGAACCACCGACTAAAGTATAGTAATTGTAGCAAAGAAATTAAAGCGAATGAACGCAAGCTTCTGTTAATATGTTTTATCAAAAATCCCTCGATCTAAATATACACTGTCATAAATATATGTAAAATTTCCATTATAAAATTATAAATTTCGATCACTTTGATAGGCAGTTCTAGTGTTAATAACGAGCTGATGATATAATGTTTGAAAAATAGAAGCAGAAATAATTGTAGAAACTTGTGCCGATAATAGCAGTTTTAATTAAAAACAAAATAATGACATCAGTAAATTACAACAGAATCTATCAATAGCAATGACGTTTGAATAACGCAATAACGTTCGACGTGTTATCGCGCATTATTCGCATTATTCGCACTTGCCCCCTATCATAAATCAACATTCAGGATGTACGATGAAATAAGCAATAAAGCTTCCACGCTGCAATTAAACAGCCGATTTTTTTCCCACGTTCTTGTTTTTTTTTTCTCTCTCTAAATAACCGATCGCAGCGAAATCGCGTGCACGACCGCGTGTGAGACGCAAGCAAATAACTCGCCTATATTGCACACACGTGGTCGTTTATTTTCGCATGATCGTCATTCGTTTTACTTGCTTACCTTCCGTTGGCGAGCCGCGACTCGATCGTTACGGATCGGCCGATATTTCTGGATCGTTAACGACTATCGTCGACGGGTCAGCGAATGGCGAGGAAAAAATCGGCGACGATTCGCTTTGCTCCTTTAATTGCTCCGCCCGTTTTTGTCAGGTTCTTAGTTATCCACGAGTTACAAACCAGACCAGGAACGAGTTAGGTAGTTAATTGCGGAACACTTGTATCCTCGAGTTTTTAGAAGGTCAGTGATCGGGATTCGTAAGATCGCAACAGGTTCTCCGCAACTTTACGGTTTCAAGTCGATCGTAACGTCCATTCTATTGGATTGGCAATTGCGAGAGTTTTGAGAAATTATTTTTTTATAATCATTTCGAAACATTCGCGTTGCTCGAATACTTACAAGTAAGTTCGTCAATTGAGATCTTGGGATTTCAATTCTCTTCGGATTTTGTGAGTAAACGGTGAATTTTTGCAGAGATTCGTATTTTTGTGAATAAAATTGAAAGAATAAAGTCTCTGTGTCGCGAAAAAAATTCTTCGCGCATTTGCGGGAAATTTTCATTCAACAGTCGTCTTTCTTCGAATTTTTGATTTTCAATTACTATTGACACACTTTTAGTCTTCACTTGAAAATCATACGGAATGTACTGTTTCCTTTAATAATCTACATCGAAGTTTGTAAATTATTATGGTGATTTGTTCTTTAAAATTCAATAGAAAGACACGAACTACAAATAATTCTTGAAGCTGATCATGACAATTGTTCACGTTAAATTTTTCAATGTATTCACATGCTACAATCTATAGCATTTTCGTGAGAAAATTTACCTATCTTGACGTAAACAAACATCTTAGAATAAAATTAATCGTTTTGAAAGCAGAGGCTTGGAGCTTTACAATGAACCCAGGTTTATTGTTTTACGAAATTGTAATAGTTTAAATATTTAATGTTCGAATATTCGTGCCTCCAAATATTAACGTGACCATTACTCTAAAATTCTGTTGCGTTGAATTTTGAAGTACAAATCACCACATTCCTTCGCTCTTCCATCTTCCACTCTATGCGATAAATGTAAAAACATCTTTGCAGAGGACTTCATGCTTTGAAATTGATTCAACTCTGTTGTTGCAAAATAAATTTTAAATAATATTTAGCGTCCGTTTATGAGGGACGGCATATTTAAATGGAAATAACTGAATAAAAATTACAAGTATTTTCTGTGATAAACATTAAAGTTTAAACACTTTCGTGTGCTACTATGTACGATGCAACTGTATATTTCTCCATAGTAAATACACACGTGTATTCTTCGTATTTTTTTTTTTTTTTTTTTTTAGTATCCTCAGATGTATCTCAGAGAACTCCTAAAAATCCACGATCCACATCTGTCAAGTCTTCACTTACATGCGTGTCTCACTTACCTCGCCATTTGTATTTACATAAACGTCCTTCGGAAGGAAGTTGCTCGCTGATCGACTAGTTTTCTCTCCGCCGCGGCCGAGACGCGCGCACTCCGAGAAGCGTGTAATCTAACATGCAAACGAAGGTTACAAGTTGCCAATCAATCACAATTCGGCATTGAACCGGAGCGCGTTCGTAACCCCGGAGGCCAGTTTTCCCTCTTGTCGTCCTCTCGTCTTCGCCGTGCGAGCCAGTTAATGACCACGTGCACAGACCACTACATAGTGCAAAATTGCACTTAATGCACCGTCGTACCTGTCTTTAACGATCCATTACGTGAATTCGCTAGAAATGAGAGATTGAGACGAAGAGAGTGAGAGAGTGAAGGAGGAGGAGAAGAAGAAGAAGAAGAAGAAGAAGAAAAAGGAGAGACGGTCAGGTAATAAGCGAGCAACTGATTGATCTCGAAATATCGTTCGAGACGATACATGTACGGATTCAGGCGTTAATTACCCCCGTGAAAAGAGGGAGAGGGAAGGGTCGAAGGGGGCGGAGGAAGGGTTGAAAGGAAGAGCGGCGGTGATTTACGTCGCGCGATAAGCGATCTCGATCGAAGAATCGAGAGGTTGCATTGCTAATGACACGTCTCTCGCCGTCTCTGTTATTGCTACCAATTTCGTCGTTCGGATTTTTACCGGGGATAATTAGAAACCGAAAGGGGGATATTTTCAACTGTGCTGCGAACATAACCGGAACTGGAGGGAATGCGTGGATGTCGCTCGGGTTGTTTGCGATCTCTTTTTTGAATTTTTGGAGAAAGGTTCTTTTTTTAAATAGTTTGGGAATTTTGGAGTGTTTTTAATCGTTTGGTGATTGAGAGATTTTAAACGGAGATTTTTCTTTTTTCCTCTTGTGAATCATTTGAAGCAGAAAACGTCTATGAATCGTCACTTGAGTTATTTACGTTCGTTAAATTAATTTAAGTAGTTTCATCGAGTCTTTTATGTAGTAATTTCGTATTCTTTTAATTAGTTAAATTTAAATTTAGTACTCTTTGAGTTAATTTTTTTTTTTTTTTATTAAAAAGTTCTTGATGCAGAAGCGTTACCTGAGAATTTTTCAAATTCAACAGGACCATTCTTTGATTATTAGATTTCAAACATTCATACGAATTTTATACGTATTTTATTCTGCAGATTCTAACGTGAAATATCATAGCATAAATACGCATAAATATTCGCAGTTTCTCAAATTTTACAGTTCGATTCCCCTTTCATCTTTTAATTTCGTAGTTTAAAGTCGCAGAATTTTTCCAGTGCCAATTTTTTCCGTGGTAAAAAAATTATGAAATTATAAAATTCGAGATAAAAAAGAAAGTGTTAGATATATTTGAAATAATATCTTAACGTAAGCGAAGATATCTCCTCGATGATTTTTTTCTCTTCTCATTTCCTACCTTATAAGTGAATCAAATATTTTTCAAACTTCTTATACACAGTATTTTTCTCGTACATGTAGTGTTTGTATATATAGCATTTGCATGTATGTAGCACGGAGAATGAATTCCACGAATTTGCATACAGTTGTTTAAAAAAGGCAGAAGGGTAAAAAACAAACGAAAAAGAAAACAGTGTCATTCATCTACGTATGATACAGCACTCAATGGGTTAATGGTGATGCAAAATGTAAAGCAATCAGGGGTCAACTGGTGCACGTCAGTCAGGTGTACTGTTGTATTATCTTGAAGTAGCACTTGATGTTGAGTGCCTGCTGATCACGTGCTGCAGAGATTCTAGAGTGGATCGACGAGGTCGAGGTTGTTCAATGGTGTTATTTACTATACTCTGTTCCTGTAAATACAACATTCAAATCCTTTTTCCTCTCGAAATTTATAGAATCTTTTTCTCACTATATATATATATATATATATATATATATATATATAGAGAGAGAGAGAGAGAGAGAGAAAATATACATTAGCATTATTTTTGCAAATTTATCTTGAATTTTTTGTTATTTGCATCTCCTTTTTATGACAAACTTAAGGATATAAATTTGATAAAAATTACGATCGAATGATATCTATCTATCTATCTATCTATCTATCTATCTATCTATCTATCTATCTATCTTGTATATATATATTAAAACATATTTATCTATTTATCTATCTATCTATCTTATATATATATATATATATATATATATATATATATTAAAACATATTTATCGAAGGTGCCACATATAGAAAATAACGTATGCAAATAATAGATTTTTCTTAATGCCACAGTTACTTTAATTAGTGTAATTACTTAACTCTGCTGCGATTTTCAAATTTTTACAGTTCAATCTATTTCTCATCTTGCAATTAAAAAATCGTAAATGTAGTTCGTAGCTTCGAAAAAATTTCGAAATCCTCCGTTAAAATAAGGAATATCTCGTCGAGAGATTATTCTTTTCAATTCAAGGCCTTTCGAAATTCGACAACGACCACTTGTCGCCACCGGGTGTCGCAATTCTCACGCTGGCAGTCAGGTGTTGTGATTGATTAACGCTTATTATTGCAGCCGCGGTGCATTTAGACGACAAACGGTGAAAGCAGGCCGGCTGATTAATTTCGGGGTCAGCGTGTGTCTTCGGAACAAAACGGTTGCAAGATCGCTTACACGTGGGATTGTATACAAATGTCGTGACGTAACCAGTGTCAAAGATATATTCCTATTTCTCATCTGTGTGTAGTAAAATTTCTCGAGGATCGCCGTGAGTGAAACACATTGCAGTTCAAGACTCTCTTCTCAGCCATTCTCTTAGAGCCATTACACGCGCATTTTTCTTCTATTATTGCTTTGTGAAATTCTGTTACATGTTTTTAGGTAGGCATTCGAATATAGTATTATTAATTTTTGAGTTAGAAATAAGGAGTGTTGTTCTTTGATTTTATTTTTGTGGTTGGAGAAATTTTCAGTCAGGCTTGAATGGGAAATTTCTATGCAAAATATAAAATAAGATGAAAATAATAAAATATAAAAAAAATAATTGGAATGAAACAAAAGATAAATGGAATATAGAAGATTTTACTTGTTACTATTTGTTTTATTACGAATTTAAATACTGATTCTTGCGAAAGGTTATCAAATATTAGACTGGTTCAAAATTAGTTTGATATTTTTGAGAATTTTGTGTGAACAAAAAAATTACCACCGCACGATGCGGAAGAGTTTGGTTTGCTTTGAAAATTTCTACAGTCAGCCACCCTTATCCTCGGTGGATAATGCAGGGAGAAACGTAGCCAGTTTACCAACCCCTATTTTAGGGGTTGAACAGAAGCACAGTTCATCCTTCGAGCAACCAATCTTGATTATCCTACGAAAATTCCGAGAATCTTACTTCGAATACAAGATGTCGCAAATCATCTCAAAATTCTTCGCTAATTGAAATTAAAATCCTTCTCTATCTTTATAAAAAGACTTAAAAATCTATATTGCTTTACTAATAGATCCATCTTGTTGAAAGATTCAATCTTCATATTACTTGAAATTTTTCATTCACTTGAAAAGTAATGAAATTCTTTTTTATATTCGGTAAAAATTGAAAGAAGAAACTAAGAAAGAAGCAGTTGCTCCAGTTTCTTATGATCGATGAAAGATGCTTTCTAATATTCTTTAATAATCGTTTAATTGAATTATTAAAATTATGTTACAATATTTGAAAAGTTATCGACATTGTAAAAATCGCATTGGCTTAGAGATATCTCTACAATTTTCTCTTCGAGATATTTCCTTAAAAAGAATAAAAAAGAAAAAAAAAAGAAAGAAGAAAAGAAAAAGAAAGGCGATTGCAACGTAAAAACAGACGTCAATTTTACAAAAGTCAAGAGGGGAATGTTTGTCGTGGTGTTTGTCCAAGTCGTCAATTTTTCTGGCTCGAGAGCTGAGCTAAACAATTTTTTCCCCCATAGTCGCCGAGTTTTATTGTTGTTATCCATTTCTGTCTGCAACAAGTTGCGACAAGGGTTCTTTTTTTTCCTTTATTCAAAAATTTCATTCGCTCTTAGTCTTCTACTGCAACAGTCCATAGTTGAATTCATTTCAACGCTTTAATATTTCGTGTAACAAATTACAACAATTGATAATTAGCTGAAAGAATTCAAGAGGAGATTGTAGGTCAGCGACTAATTAATTTGTTAATTACAATTAATCGTGGAAAAAAATTCAGTTTTCCCCTCGGTTGGCCAGCGTTTAACCAATATTCTGCCGGTTGGAGAGCGAAAATTTTGGAGAGCGAAAGCATCGAAAAGGGGATGAGCTTTTGATCAATGCACCGGCCGGAATGCAACGTGCTTTCGGCTTAACAGCGAGTGCAACTCGCCTTGTTCTGTTTGTGCAACAGGTGACTGTCGCCCCATGAATAAAACTATCAATAAAATTTCCACTAACGAGTCATTGACGTTTTTCATTCCCTTTTCTCTGTCCCCTCTTGTTGTTATCCATTGCTCGTTAATACCCACTTGGTATCACTTGATTGATTTTCATCTACAACGATCGTAGATCGTAAATGATTTCTACCGATGCTTCTGTCTAATTCCGAGAAAGATTCCGCGGGAATAAAGTAGAATGGGAACGTGAGTGAATCGGCGATTGACTTGGTCCATGAATTATTTCGTCGATCGCGATGGAAACGACTTTCACGATGGGTCGAAGCGATCGAACTTCTGCACCCGCTACCCACCCACTCAATCGATAAGTTGATTTTATTAGGGGCTGATGAAGTACGTCTATCTTTGTAAGCTTGTGTCCATAATGGAAAGTCTTAGGACGAGGATTGTTAAATTATTGGAAAATTAAATGGTATTGAATAATATTAAAATATCATGATAAATGACACTATAATGTTACAATGGAGTCTTCCAAACTTTTATTTTACGAATATCTTAATGTTATGTATTACTGCGATAATATTTTTCAGTTACTGGTAGACAATCTCATTGGACAATATTCGAACATCAAGATATTTAAAAAAAATAAAAGCGATGAAAGATTCAGATAAAAGAGATTTTACTATACAGTATGGTGTTATAATATTAATGTTTAATTTTAAACTTAATCGTCAATGTTATAATACTATAGTAACTATACAATATATTATGTATGATATACACCTAGATTATGATATATACTTCGTTAATATTTTGATAATTAAATAATACAGTGTTAATATATCAATATTCTTTTTTTCATTCGAATAATCGAAGGCTGTCTCGATTTCGCTTCCCAGCGAAAGTTTTCATTCGAAAATTTTGCAAGCAGCCTGATCTCTCTCTTTCGCAACGAGAAAAGGAGCAGGATGGCTGAAGGGGGGTCGAGGGGAAAAAATACAGAATCGACGTCCAAAAGGGGGTGGGTGTATTTTTTCTAAAAACACCGTCGCCACCTTGTCTCGCCATCATCGTTCGCGAAAAGAATGGAAAAACAATATTTTGACGTTTCGCGGCCCAAGCTTTCCGTCTCCTTATCATATTCCATCCACCCTTCGATGCATTTTTTTCTGTCTCCGACAGTTTTTTTTTTTCACCGTTATTATAGGCATCCACCCTCTGTGGCAGTTCAATACGGAAAAGAAATAAACAATTATCGCGTGAAATTTTAACGACCTGCCGGCTAATCAGTTGAAAGTTCAATATTGCTCACTTTCTCGTGATTAAACGAAAAAAGATATATATATATTTTTTTACTGTATCAAGTTTGAGTTAGGATCACGTATTAAAATTAAATTATAGTATAGCTGAAAGTATCAAATAATACGAAGTCGAATTTACATGGTAATAATATCTGCTCAAAAAGAGCAAGTACGAAGTTAGTATAAAATTAATTTTTCTCTTTTTTGAAAATCTTCAAATTCCAAAAAAAGTACGAATTTTCCGTAATTCATAGAGGAACCATATAAATAAATAGATAACTTCTAAAATCTTTTGCTCCATCTTTTTTTCATCTTCAATGCAATTAAAAAAGATTGCACATCAGTTAATATAACGCATGTATAATTTACAATACGCACTATGTCAAAATATCGAAATCCTAATTATATTTATTTATAAATATATTTTCAATTCGAAACTACGCTCGAAAATTTCAGTTTCCCAATCGATGTTGTGATATTAACTTCATCTGAAGAACGTCCTTGAAGAATGGGACGACACCTTTCTCAAAATGGCGCGGAAGAGAGAAATTCACTCCGTTGTGAAAAATAAAAATCGGTACGTCGCGCCAAAGGTAACGCGACGCCTTCGTTCATTCGGCTGAAAAGTCGAGAAATATTTCAAACCTGCGAGCAGAACGTTCCAAAAAAAAGTGGAGTGTAATCCCTGGTAATTCAACAGTTAAATTACACCTCGGCGGGTTTCGGCGCGCCATCCCCTTTAACAATGTTTTCGAGCCGGTCCGCTTTAAGGATGGGCCTTTATTTAGGCTGCCGGCGCGGGGACGGGGGCGGGGGCGGGGGGGTAGCGAAATACACAGTTGCGTCTGTATATCTCCACGATTCTCTCTCGGGCTGTTTCACCCGAGTTTTCAAACCCTCCCACCCTCGTGCTGCTGCTCTTTAGCCAGGGGATCAGTACCTCACCCTCTTGCGCGCCTTGCAGGGTGTCGCTGGACGAGAAGGAGGAGGAGGAGGAGCGGGGCCATGTTATCGATTAAAAAATGTCTGCCCTTCAAGACGGCCTAGGTCACGACCTGTCCGTCACACAGACACACAGACGCACACGCACAAACACTTAAACCATTAAACACCCACACTCGCGTTTCGTTCGAGTACGTTTGATTTTCGGGGTGATTCCCTGAATATGGCCTTCCTACGCTACGCTCTGGCATCAGCTGGATTTCACGAATTACGTTCAGACGTTTATGACGACGTGGATTCAAGTCGTGGGCGTGTATCTTCATGGCTTCGTTCTAACTTTTGTAAATACAAAATTTCGCAAAATTTGCAGATTGAAGCCGGGGGGTTTTATTTGGGATAATTTGTCGAGGAACGTTACGGGTAGTTATTACCGTAGCGATGTTCGAGGAATTACAATCTCGTTCATTGTTTTCAGTTGTAACGCAGGTGAGAGAGGATAATTTTCGATTTGTTTTTACATACGATAGACTTTTAATGTGGTTTTGGTGTGTTACATGTATTTTACATGTAATTACGTTTAGATCTTTATGGTGGATTCAAATTGTGAGTGTATGTATTTTCGTAGTTTCGTTGCATCTTGTAAATTTGCAAATTTGCAAATTATTTTAATGGAAATTGAGAATTAATTATTATTCTAATATGCTATTCTTTATAGTCTTCTTACGTTTCACGATCAACTGGGTTCAGCACGTTTTAGCCTCTGGATCTTAGAAATCTATGTTTTTAAACTGTTACCTGAATATTGTTTGCAGTGAAAATGTTTCAAAGTGATCAATATCTAGATAATCAGATCAGTCACTATATTATTGTACTAATGACCGTTCATTATAATTATGTTAACGATTGAAATTGGTTTTCGAAAATCAGCTTCGCAAATTCGTTTATTCTGAAGCTATTAAGGTAATTTCATCGTGTTGAATTTTAAATTTCCGTTTCAACGAATGAAAGCTCGAAAGGTTCCATAATTTCGAAAAAGCCTATAGTTATGAAGAGAAACGAATGTAATATAATCGTATGTCCTAAAATAGACGAACAAACAGAGTATTACTCCAATGAGAAAATGTTCAGTGCGAAAATGCAAAATGCAAAAAAAATACGAGCGTGCGGAATATATTTTGTAACAAGTATGAAACCGAGGATTTCTCATTGGGAATTCTGGATGGACCAGGAAAGTTTCTTCCAAAGGAGTCGAACACGTAGACGAAAACTTTCCCCAGTTTAAAGCGACTCGACTTTAAGAGTCGCATCTGCCTTCGCTAAACCCGCGAAAAATTAAAAGTGTTCGAGATTTACTGTCCAATTCGCCGTTCTCATCGGTGATTATTCTTTCGAAGAAGTTTAACAAACCGATCGACAATTTGCTTTCACGGATTGATACCTTCTTTCGATTAAAACGGCCGAGAAGGCAAGTGGCTCTTGTTCGCGTCTCCCCCTAAAGTATAAAGGCAAACGTTTCCAGCTTTCACCAACGAGGCAGCTCTTTAAAGTCGAATTTTTTACTCCTCCAGCTCTTGCGAGCCGAAAATTCCGGGGAAAATAATTCCCATTGACGAAAGCTCTTTCGAAGATCGAATCGTCGTTCTTTGGATGGTTGGTGATTGAAAATTACAGGAGAGAAATATTGATTTTCAGTTTTTAATGATGCTTTAAAAAGATGGGGTATAAAAGGAGAATTTTGATACAATGAAATTGGAAATGAAGACTGAAGTCTTTTAAAAATAAAATAAAAAGAAGATAAATTAACGAAGTTGTGTCGAATTTAAGGATATAGGTAAAATTATATTTCTAATTATATTTCAAGTGTTAATAACAAATAATACAATAACAATAGTTTCATCAGTGATCGTTTATAGCTGAGCGCCAATTTTAATGCCTTCAATATTCTAACATAACGATAAACAATATTTCGGATGCTCTATAGATATTCCATTTTTCGTGGACGTGTTAGGTCGTTTATATTCGCATCTAAATTTTTTACTATTCCATACTTTGAAAAATCTGAAGAAAATTCTAGATGAAGTATTTTACCGTTTTGTGCTTTCAAGAAATTAAAAAAACTTCTCGATTTGTAACTGGATGAATTACTGACTAGTAAAGTCGGTTTCTAAATCAAACATTTAATGTAGATCTTCCGAGGAGAAAATTAAAATTTACCAACACTAAACTTAAAATCTTCGTTGTAAGAAAATGAGAAAATTAATTTCTCGCTTTCTTCATTCTATGAATGAAATCAATTCTTCCATTAGCTTATTGAGGACCAACATTGCGTTAATGAATTTGTATCATAAAAATTTTATGTTTTCATACTACAGGAAATTCCAAGGATTTGCTTGATGTTTCTTCATTACACATACAATTTTATAAAATATATAACAAGATTAAGCTTTTTAACGTTATAATAAATTACTGCTTGCTTATTAATTTCTCACGGTCATTATTTGGAAGGAATTAACATACAACTTAACAAGCAATAACAATTTAATATGCAGTTACCAACAATTATCAGTTGTTTCACGTCAAAGTCCACTATTATTATGGAAGAGTCTAAATCTAAGAGTCGCTAAATCTATTGTTGCGAAAAATTTAACTCTCCAGTAGTATCGTGGTACCACAGGTGACAGGTAATAATTTCTAGTGTTGCAAAAATTAAATCGTTCAATTTCACATTTTCCCCGGATTGGGGACTGGTAATTAAAATTAAATTGAAACAAAAAATTCCAAAATCAAGCAGAATGTAACATAAATAATTTTCACTTCGAATGTCAAATGATACCCGTTTTAAGGGTTGAAAATTAATTTCTCGGATAGGAAGTGTCTTTGTCGCACTGTCGGACGAAAGGTGAAAGTCAGCGTCAACGTGGCGTCAGTTATCAATCGTCGGAATCGTCATTTGGAAGGAATGATCGAAAGAATACGGAGAGGATCGCGCGAGAAGAAGTCCCGCGCGAAAGTGCGTGGGTAGTTTGCGACAGGTCAGGAGCAAGGGGGTGGCCGATGGTGGATCGAAAAATAGGGAAGGAGGAGAGAAAGAGGGGGTGGAGAAGGGGTTTCTGCTGGTAGTGGGGCATCGTGCAGAGGGGTGGTAAGATCGGACGAGACAGACGAAGATGGAGGATAATCGATAGACACGGCTAGACGCCGCCCCAGACAACCTTTTACCTTAGCTTAAGGACACCCCAACTCTTCAACAATTTACCTTGCACGACTGGGATGCATATTTACCCCGCGAAATCCGGGCCACTGCTATCCCCTGATTCTCACCCATCGCCGATCCTGCGATCCGATTTTCTAAGTGGATCATTCTCCACCGTGGAAACGAATTTTTCTATTTATTGGCATTTAGGGGGTGGCTTTCTTTCTCGTTCTCTTTTTCCTTTTTTGTGGAATGGCAGTTGGTAGAGCGAGAATGATAGCTCGTAGAATTTTTAATAGGTGGCTATTAGTTTGGTATTACTTGAAGCAATTATCGCAATTACTGTAATTATTTAGTACTACTTGTTACAATTTTTTTTACTTGGTATTGTTTTGATTATCTCTAATAATATTTGGCTGATGAAATAAATTTCTAATAATAGGTATTTAGTATTTATTTACAGTATTATCTACACTTCTTTCAATAATATTTGGCAGGTAAAACACACGTGTCTATTTATAACAGATTTCTCTCAGTTTGGGTCATAAAAGTGCAAAATTGTAATTTTCTTTTTTAAAAATTCAGAATTTTCCTTTTTCGATGTAACGTCCCCACAAGGGGATGATATATTTTCTATTTTCGAGCGAAAGATATGCACATGGTAGAAAATTGAGATTGAAATACACCAACACTGGTTTAACAATCACACATAAAATATACAATTTCCTTCTTCGGTGCACCAAAATTGATAACGAGAAAACGAATAATCTTCGTACATTCAGAGATACATTTGCACGTCATCATCAACTATCTAATAAAGTAGAAGGAGAATTAATAACTCACACACACGTAAACTAATATTTTCTTAGAAACCGAAAGTCCATTTATCAAGGATGAAAATTGATGCGAGTTTGAAAATTTCCGTTGTCCCGGCATAGAAAGTGTTGGATATCGTGCTTCTGTTTGAGAAATAATCACACCATCGGTGGAAGGGTTAATTTCGTTATCGTCGGTAATTGACTTGCTCGGCTCTGTCTTGAACAGACTCCCGGTTCAACGGGATACGATTTTAAGGGGATTAAAAGCACTCGCTTCGTCTCTCTTAAATTTAAACTGCCGTAGTAGTCTCCGAGGAGAAACAAAAAGAGAAAAAAAATCTGCTGAAACTCGAACGTATCTATCTATCGTGTAATGATAATCGATCTTCTGTCGGAATCCCTAAGGAAGAAAGGGGTTTGATCGGGCTTCGGGCGGCAGAGTTTTGCTTCGAGACTTTTAAGCCGGATCGATCTCATTGGGGAAATTCAAGTTCGCCTTATCAAAGGCGTAATCGGTTAAGTCGAGCAATATGAATCAGGAAGATCGAGGTTTCCGGCGTTCCGGGTGTCGCGATAAGGAGGATTATTGAGACACAAGCCTGTCCCGAGATCCCGTGAAGCAATCCACTTTGCTGGAATATCCTCGATTCAAAACACGGGATTCCATCGATCGGCTGCGTCGCGCGTTTCCGAATCTTCTTCTTTTTCCTTCAGACTTGACGGGGCTTGATTTTGTAAATTGAAAGCGTCGACGAGCTAACTCTTACACTTCTCTGCATGTTGTCAAATTTTTCCGAAAACGTAATTCGAACTTCTCGAATTAAGCAGCGAAGGTTTGATGTTCTTCACTATGAAAATCTTGGCAATTTTGTTGGTGTTATTATTTTCTCTCTCTCTCTCTCTCTCTCTCTCTTTGTCTTAATCTTCGTTTTTAGCTCGAAGGCGAGAATGTTTATCTTCATTTTGATTTCTTCAAGACATATTTTCGTGTTCAAAAATTTCCGAATTAAAGAGATAAGAAATTTGAGAATCTCTGTTTTATTTTTCTATTTTTCTGAAATATTTTTATCATTTCTAAATTAAAGAAATCTGAGACCTTTTATTTTTATTTACCAAGATTTATTTTATTTTTTTATTTTTTTGTTTATTTGAAAATTTTCAAATTGTGAAAAATCTTCCTATGTTGAAGAAATCTTAAAATTTTCGTCGTTATGTTTGATCATATTAATAAATATGAAGATTTCCAATTATAAATCAAACATTTACCAGTTCACCATTTTAAATAGAAAAAGAATCTCGAAAATCTTTACTTCTATTTTCCAAAATGTTTTTATCAATTTGACGAAGTGAAATAACAGCAACAAAAATTTCAATTCTACAAATAATTGGAATGTTTTCGAACGTTCAAATTATCGTCGATAATTAAATCAATTAGATCGATGCACTGAATCTTTGAATTAACCTTCCAGCGTTGGCAGAAATGGCTAGTGACGACAGCCGACAAGAGTCTCACTTAATGTTCCTCATTTAATCTGTAAAACAGGGGGCAACTTTTCTAATTCTTCTGGCAAAATCGCGAAGAATTTGACCACCGAAACCGGTCTCGTTAGCTTGTCAAACACACTTGGCGTTCGCGAGTTACCTTTTTGTCTCGATGACGTAAAACTCCGATCTGATAATACGATCTACGTTTGATTGATCGAAGCGTGGACTCGCGTGTAATTTAGTGGACTTTGATTACATCTTGGCTATACACTGTTGCCTCTTATCTGCCGGACAATCGCGTGTTTTGTCGCTTTATCCTCCGATTTTTTTTTTTCTTTCATTGTTTGATTCAAGAGAGAAGCGCGCATTTCATACAATTTTCAGTTTCACTCAATTTGAGGTTTTTCTCTTGACGTGGCCTCTTCGACGTGATCGATTGGATATCGTTTGGTTTATATTATTGATATTTGAAAGACGCTGTTAAAGTTAGTAATAAGCTCGCGTTATTAATCGCACGAATCACCTAAAAATTCGTCATTTATCATTTATGAATCCTCTCAGTGTGTAATTTATTTGTCAGATATAGAATAATTTGAAAGAAATTCTTTATTGTTCTTATTCATCTAATAAATGCAATGATCAAAAGCATGACATGTAATATTCAAAATTTAATGTAATATTACATTATTAATACATATTAATCAAGAATATTACAAGATACAATACCCGTTGTAATATCTAATAAGTGAAACATTTATTTCTTTTTTAATTATCTTCAGAAAAAATGTCCGCAATTCAACTGTCTATTTTGTTGTCACTAACTTAGAGGAATTTCAAAATTCTCATTTTTCAATATATCATATATATATATATATATATATATATATATATATATATATCATATATGTTCAACATATCAATTTCTTGCGCAGGTACAAAAATTCTCAACTCGTTGACATATTTTTCTCTCATACATTTTAACGAAAGTTAACATCTGCCACAGAGAATCTAGAATGCAAAGTAAACTCGAACACAAAATTCTGCGTAATCCAATTCTGACAAAAATTATCACAGCCATTGTCTGCGACCCGACAACATCATTTAACAATGGAACTACCAGAAATGGTCGAAATGGCCAATTTATAATTTCCGTTGGAAATTTTATCGAAGAATCTACTGAACGCAAATAGAGAATTTAGACGATTCTTCGTAAAACATGTAAATAAAAGCTCGTGCAATTTATTGTATCGTGAGTTTCTCTAATGCCTCTGATGGACATTTCATGGAAATTATTCTGTTGTCGATAGTTTTAGCGTTAAGTGTTAATATGTAGCTTCGACAACATTTCGACTTATATTTTATAATTTTAAACAACTGGTGTCTTATATACAACGTTCGAAAGCATTATTACGAAAAGAAAGCGTGTAGCGAAATAGCTGCGATTTATCACGTTTATTTATTCAACTGTGAAGCGTGTTCGCGATGGACGATGATATCGGTCCATGAAACGGATAATAATTACACGAATTTAGCAATAAAGCGAATCACCGTGGCGTAATAAGCCGGCGTTGTAAATAAAAATGCAAGATATTTGCAACTGCAGCCTCGCAATATCTTTTTTTCCCCCTCTTTCTTTCTTTCTTTCTTTCATTTCATTATTTCCGATCCGACACGTATATTTGCAATTCAAGATGGCCGGTGTGCTCAGCCCCTATGGTTGCCAACGAAGAGATTCGGATGGCGCGATAAAAAGAAAAAAAAAAGAAGGAGAGAAAAGAGAAAAAAGAAAGAAATAATAAAAAGGGGGGGACCCTCTCTCGACAGCGACCAATCGTAGCCACGCTTGATCATATCGCACAGCTTAATTTATTATTTTATGCGTGGCGCACGTGTGTTACGTGCACACGCAACCACTCTGTGGTATCTTAAAGGTCCGTTCACAAAAAAAAAGAAAAAAAACATTTGATACCCTATCCGCATTAAGATTGAGAGTTTCGTCCTTTTGTCGTTACTACTGTTGAAACGCATTTATCTTTGGAGTATTCTTTTTTTTTATATATATATTTAGAATTTGTGCTTTATTTCCTGTAATAATTTAGTGATTGTTTCTTATTATATTTCTTGGTTCATTCGTATTACCTTATTTATATTTATTATTTATGGAATATTATTTATTTATTTGTTTTCGGGGAAAGTTTATGTATGTTCGACTATTGTTCTTTTGAAATATATAGAAAGTTTTCTTTGATTATATTGACTCGTTAAGGATAATTTAATTTCTTTAAATTTTCGAGGGCCTCGTAGAATTTTTTTACAAAATTATAAAATATATAATGAAAAAATATTATAAGCAAATCCTTGGGATTTCTTCACGCGTATTAAAAATATTAAAAGATGGAATTCCAGAATTTAATTTGAAATTTAATTTGAAACTGATAAAGTATAATACTTAATAAATCCTGCTTAATTTAGTTTTCAGTGTCGCAAGATAGAATTTGGCAGCGTGAATTGATTTAGCGTAAATTACGACCAAAATGTTGAAGCAACAGATTCTCTTTTAAAAGAGATTCTCAAAAAAATAAAACAACACATTGCTGCTGAAACTTTAATACTTTTCAATATCGTTATATTTCTTTGAAATGTTTAATTAATATAAGAAGAGATCCGTGTGTTTCGTTATTTCAAATACATTAACATAACCTCAAATCTTACGAAACGTTCGTTTAATCGATTTAAAAAATCCTTGGAATAAAGCTTGCATGTTCTACTGTTCGCGGTATCAATGTTGAAAATACAACGCCGGAGTGCAATTTCGCTTCTTATTTAATTAAAAGATAACATTTATTTCCTCCATTTTTTCCTTCTCTTTTTTCCTCTTTTCTTTCAGCGAACAATTTTTCTGAAATTCCCGCGACCGTATAAATCGAAGAAGCGATTGGTCTCTGAGAATCGCGAAACCGTGAGGGCGAAGACCGACAGTAAGGGGTAGAAAAGTGGAGGGGAGGGAGGAAAAATAACGCAGGCGTTTTTCGTTGCGATTCGTGGGGTAGTACGGGGCGCACGGTAACCAATGAGGTCGAACTGGGCCAGCCAAGAAAAATCTTCGAGGGAGAAAAGGGTTGCAAGAATGGCTGGAAAAGCTCATTCGATCTTTCCACGTTTGTTCAATCGTCGCGGGAATTCTTATCGGCGTATGCAGCTACGCTCCGAGTTCCTTCGTTCTCTTAAATTTACGCTTATTTATACACCCGCCCTAATAACTCGCGAATTTTACGCGCTCTTCTCTGATCGATCGCAATTCCTCTTTTTTTTTCCTATTCTTTTTATTCGTTATTCAATTCAGAGTTACCTCTCAATATTCAATTATTCGAAGTCACGAACTTTGCTTTCTTTTGGAGCATATTAATGAATTTAATGAAGTGTATTTTCAAGGGATATTCCGTTTCACTCGAAATCGCTGTTGTGAATAGTTTCGCTCGATTGATTAAAAAACGAGGAAACTAATTTCGAAAAGCATTTTGGAATATAATTTTAAATTTTAATCTGATAATCGCATTTGAATTAAACTTATTGAGGATAGATTCCTTTCGCAAAGAACATGGGGAAAGAAACAGACAAATTTACTACAAAGTAAATTCATTTAAAACTTGGCTGATTATCGAGCTGCGGACTTTAATGAATTTTTAGAAAATTTAAAGATACAACAGTACGTGATATACAAAAATGTGAAACATCATATACATCATCATAATATACATATACGTATTATTTTGTGATGTAACTCATGATACGAAAATACAATATAATACCAGTTTTAATTCAAAAGTGAAACGAATCTCTATCTTTAGGTCCCACTTTCTCGATTATTCCCATCCAAAAGGTATGAAATAAAATCCTCCTTATCTGCTTATTAAATATATACAATAAATCTAGGAATTCGTCGATGGTTCTCGGCGAATTCACGAAATTTCAACTCGTTCTCGTTGAACGAGTAGAAGAAACAGAAAAACGCAAGACAAACAGAGAAAAGCGTGTTCATCTTACATAAAAGGGTGGAAGGTGAAGAGACACGCGCGCATGCACTGTGTGTGTAGGTGCACGGGGGTGGAAAAACCTACCCCAACGAGGTTGGAGGAGGACGCGCTCGGCGATGGGTGGGTAAAAGGAAGAAATAAGAAAAGCCGGAGCCACAGAGGAGACGACGTCGTCGACGACGACGACGACGACGACGACGGGGTATCTGGGTCGAGACTCGTCGACGCCGACGACCCGGCGCCAGACGTCCTTTCTTCTGGCTTTTTTTCGGCAACGAAGTGCCGAGAAAAACGTTGCAAGAGGGGAAAAGTACTGCCGCGAAATCCTCGTTGTTTCGCGGTTTTCTACCTTTCTCCTTTCGTCCTTCCCACTCTCCATAGCACAACGCAAGGGGATGGAAAGATGGATAAGTCAAATTGTTGTTCGACGGTGATCACACGATGGTGGTTCGACGAATGAATTCTTGGTTGGTTATTTTCCGCGAATTTATTTTTGTGAAATGATAAGGTGATTCTCGACGCGAAGGATATTTATACTGTTGCAGCTATCGAAGGGTGAGATTGTCAATAATAATAAACTAACTTTTATCATTCTGGGAGACTAATTTTAACCTTATGGATTGAGTAATATGATAAAATGAAATTGGTTCTTTCTATATTTAAGACACATTTTTAGGAAAATAGTTACTTTTATGAATAATTAATTAAACGATGAGAAACTCTCTGCTTTGTGTTAATCACAGTTGATACGACTGTATACAATGTGTATTATATTACATAAATATCTGTACAATTGAGAAAATTGTTTAAATGGAAAAAGATCCATTTCAAACGATTCCTCCTTTACTTGAATACATTTTCCGGTTATTTATCGATGCAGATGTTTGAGTTTGATTTTGAGTTACCGTTAGTAACATTTGCATTGGAAATATTTATATTCGTGTATTGTATATGTTACGTATCATACAATATTGAATACAGGAATATATTGTGTGTATTACACACATGTTTTCATCACTTTGTCATTGAAATATATCCAAAAATCAAATTCATCATTACGCTGATCTAAAACAAGGCATTAACTCTCTCTCTCGAGAGAGAGAGAAGTCTCGAAAGAATCTCCATCGCTCGGAAGAACTTAAACTTTCCCTCTTGATAAGTCTCGCCGCTCTAAACAGTTCAGCAGCGTGTACAGATTTAATTTTTTCTCCTTTTTTTTCTTCTTCTTCTAAAGTCTTCACGAGGGGAAGGGGGCGTAGAATCGCGGCGCGAAATTGCTGTGTATGTTCGTCTGGCCTTTGCACGAAAGTTAGAAGTTAGTTACACGGGGGTGGCCGCCCCTCATCTGCATATCAGCGCCCTACCGCCTCCGTGGATGCTGGACCATCCCCTTGCCACCCCTCGATGCTTTCCAACCCCTCCGCGCTGGCTGTAACCAACGTGCCGCCACCGCCACAAGCTGCTCAACAAGTGGTTCTTCAGTTTAGCGGCCGACTTAGCGCTTCTTTAATTTTCACCTTGCACCCCGACACTGCCGCCATATACCCACCCTCTCGTGTTAACCTTGGATTTTGCGTCTTATCAGCCAGCCACTGGGCTCCACTCGAGAATCTGCGTGGCTCCTTGCCAACGATACGATCGAGATTATCGTTGTATCCTTTTTTTTTTTGTATTTGTACATTTTCGTGCAACTCTTTTAGCTAGTCTTTTTTTTTGTTTTTCTCGGTTTCTTGCTGTGTTTTAAATTTAAATCACGTGAGTAAGGTTGGTGATGTTCTTTTTTTTTTAATTTTTCTGGTTTGTAGTTTTTTTTTTTAAATTACGTGAACGTTAAAGGGAATTTATTTTGTTTGGCGAATTCGAAGGGTCAGGATTTTGGAAGTTCAGAGTTTCAAAATATCGGGTAGTTTCGAGAGTTTGGCGTTTTAGTATTTGAGAATTCTAGTTATTTAGAATTTTGGAAGATTGGGTGCACTTTCAGAACTTTCGATATTTAGTATTGTTGAAATTTAGGATTTTAGAAGTTTACAATTTCAGTGCTCTAGAATTTTAGAAATTTAGAGCTAATCGTTTATTTTATACACGTTAACGTTACACAGAAATGAAAACCATACGCTCCTTCTCTTGTTTCACAATTTTTCTCACAAGAAACTACCCTCGAAGTTCCAACAGATTGTTACTCTGCAGATCTCGCGTTGCGAAAATCTTCCAGAAAAATCTTCCTCTAAACGTCCCCCTTTTTTCTGCCAAACAGAAAGGAAACAAGCCGTGTCGAATTAAATTCGAAAGATTACCCAACACCGACTTCTAATTTGAATTTTCCCCTCCCGTCTGGGAAAGCGCACAACCATCCGCACAACAGGAAACACTGACTTTTCCTGAGCGAGAACGGTAAACCAACCCTCCGTCATTCACGGAAACAAGTTCTCGTGTTCTTCTCGGCTCTCGATACGGGTAATCGTAAACCGAGGAACCATTTCGAGGAACACCTCTTCCGCTCCACCCCGAAAAACCAAAACACAAATAATCACTCGCTCGGACGAAAGGGTGGCGGCGAGGAAGAGGAAGAAAAAAAAGGAAAAGAATAAGAAAGAAAAAAAGAAAGAAAGAAAGAAAGAAAGAAAGAAAGAAAGAAAGAAAGAGAGAAATAAAAGAAACGGCCGCGTAACCCACAGAGGGATATGAAAGAAAACGTGCAGGTCGTGGCTCTCTCCCATCGTGCCACTTAAGCGATGCAAAAGAAGGAGAAAGAGAGAAGGGGTGGAATCCGGGAGTGTGAAGGTATTCTGCATGTGAATGGCACAATGGTAATTTCGGGGATGCACCGTTAGAGGATATTAGAGCAGGCGACTACTCCGTTCGTCCCGTTTCCCGATCCTCCCGATTCTCCCGTTGGACTTTTATGCAACCACGTGAAACAGCATCTCCGGAACGTCGCTCGAGTCACGTTCTTCCTGGCCACTCCTTTCTCCTATCTGTGGGTACGTGCCTTCCGTGTTCGTCTATCTTTGTACATATAACGGGCGAGTCGTCTAACAATAGGACTGCAAGCTGATGGTGCTATTCAGTAACAGTTGTAACAAATATTAATTTGGTGTTAAACATTAGTTTGTAAATCTACTGCGTAAGATTAGTGTCGAAGAAAAGTTTTATCGATATATATATATATATATATATATATTTGTTTTGGCTGAAATTAGAAAATATATCATGGAAAACACACGTTCATCCCTTGAATTGGCACAAGTTCAAAAGTTCAGGAAAAATTTAATTTTGATTTGTTACAGAAACAGTTAAGAATACTTGTAGCATTTGTCAATTTAATTTGTCAGTTCAACTTCTAATTTGTATTTTCTTCTATATTAATGGGAAAGTAAGAGTTAATTTTTTACATCAAGTGCCATTTATGGAGTTAATTTACTGTTGGAAGAAAAATGGATTTTTCTCAAGTTGTCGTAATTTTTTTTCTATATTTCTTCACTTTATTTCCTTACGATAAAGCTACATTTTGTTATAAATATTAGACGAAGAATTTTCACAATGTTAAGAAAAGAGATTTAGTTCACTTGATCAAGGATAGACTACCTACTCGTGATCATATCTTCCGAATAGACACAATAACACGTGTACATTTACAGTAATTTCAATTCTAATTTTATAGAAATAGTATTTTGTTACAAGACGAGGCCTTCTTGAATTTACCTTCCTTCTTTTTCATATGGCAAGTTCTACAGAATTAAATTCATATTCTTTAAATTCATCAATTCTCAATGCTTCTCTCTTTAAATAGAACGACGAGAGTATTCGTTGTATATAATAATAAAAAGAGAAAGCTTCCGTTTAAAAAAAAGATACAATTACTGTACTTGCTTAGAAATATAATCATGAGCAGATATTGGTACCTGACAAACTAAATTCTCTCGAGAACGAAGCCTAAAATGAAACAAATTTCATTCCACACTTTCTCTACACTCGTGCAGAGGATGACACCCTGTAGATACGTGTGTGAGTGGATTCGAAGTAACCTCAAAAGCTGATACCACTCGAGGAGGAACTACGATATTACCTGCTCATGTGACCCATCTGTTATTTGCGAGACTCGTTCTCCCTATACGCACGGTGCCGCGTGTTTCGAAGAATGGAGCGCGTATGGTACGTGTATTATGGCCTGGCCAGCCTGATCTGAATGCTTTATATCGATTGACAGTGATATAACAAGTGGAGGATTTCGCGGTGGATAAGGTGGTGTCGATTGATCGAGGGGTTAGTGTTGAAAGAGAGTGGCTTCTTGCTCGCGGGGAGCCAATCAAAGGTCCTCTGTGTTTGCGAGGAATCCTAATCCTTTCCTCTGCTCAGTTCGAATTGACAATTGGCATGGCCAGAAACAATTAATTTTAATAAAACGTTTCGTATTATTTTGGAAAAAAAAATAAATAAATTTACACATTGATACTGTCACGACCTTCGTTTTTGATTCAAAGATTAGAATGTGAGTATCTCATTCTGAAGTTTCAAATTTTATGAAAATTCCAGAAGAAATGATACAAATAATTTATCTTATAATATCCAAAATATGCAAAATAATTATATATATATATATTTCGAAGTATCGCAGTGAATTATATTTAGAGATGATACTTATAATTGCATTCAAATTGATTTCATGCACGCTGACGAGTTACCTTTTTTTCGTAACGAAATTTGATCGTATAATAGCAATTTAACCCACACACTATCAAAATGTTTACGAATATTATGAATCCTCTGATGTATCATATAGTATATATTGAATCGTGCAACAGAACGATAGAATGTACGTAAAACCTGTGCACGTGATCAAAGAGATTAGTCTGATAATCTTCTATCCCCAAAACGGTAAAATTGAACGGCACACAGAAATTGGACATTGAGAAGAGTCTTGTGGATTGTTCGGTCCTCGCCACTCTAAGACGCTGGGAGAATTTTCAATTCGCTGAAAAAGAACCGCGGAACGGAAACGCATCCGTTCCGGGCTCGTCTCGCAACGATGCCATTTATCACTTAAATCGCGCTCGAAGAGAAACGATGATTTCCGTCCCGCTAGGCGTATTACTTTTACATTCGGGACCGAGCACGGTGCAATCCCCTTCCTCCCCCCCCCCCAGCCTCTATTATCGGAGACCATCGTTTCAACTGCGTCTCGTTACCGCCTCCAATAAACCATCCGCCGGGCAAACAAACAAACAATCGTTCGGAACCGCGAGTAGAAAGAACCGACTGCGAACCTGGGTGTACGATCCACCATCGCGAAAACTGGAACGAACTTTCCTGGAACGAGTTGTCTTCCTCTCATCGCGACGCGCGGGATAAACTTCCCTTCTAACCCTCGAACAGTTGAACACAAGGACAACAATATGAATTTGTAGTAATTTTGTCAGTGTTTTGTATTCTGAATTTATTTTTATTTTGATGTCTTTTAATTGAAATTGAAAGTCAGGATAAAAAGAAAGGAAGTCTAAATTTGGGTTTAATTCTGTTTTTTTTTTTTTTTTTAATTAAAATTGGATCATCGGAGATTGTAACAATTTAAATGATTTAATTTTGGTATTTTTTAAATTAAAGTTGGGCTATCGGATTTGGATTGTTTAATCTTGGCAGCGTTGATTGAATTTCATTTTGTCACTGGTCTATGTCACAAAGAACGCAAAATAACGCTAATGAAATCTAAGATTCGAGACTGCAACAACTTAGTTTTTAATTATTTAACCATCGCACTGTTAGTTGGTGTCTTTGAAATTGAGTCTCATTTTATATTCTCCGTGCATTCTTTGCGACAAAAGATCAGCAATAGAATGAAATTTAATTATAATTAAATAATAACAAGTGTTACAGTGTTCGACTGGAGTCGAGGGTTGTGGAATATTAATTACAACATTTAGATTGATACATGAAACAAATTTGTCATTGTCAAGTTCAGCTCGTAAAAGTGTAGAACCGCGTAAATCCAGAGTCTAACAATTAATTTCAACGAGTTAACAAGTCATTTGGTCGAGTACGTAAAAATCAGTCCAGCGAGGCCAAGTAACCGTTCAGTTTCCTAGAAGGCCATGGAAATGACTCGAGTATAATAGCGAAACGAGGGAACGATAGTCCGTAGGATATTCGGGAAACGGTCGCGCCTGAAAAGAGGAATGTCCTTTTTCGAATTTCAGCCGGGAAGCGAGTCGTGAAGCGTAATTGAAAGGAGACGGGGATTAAAGGAGCGACGGATCAAAGGGATGAGCGCGGCGGCAATCGAATTCCATCGTGACACAGATACTTTATTAGAGCGAAACAAAAGAATCTCCGACTCGGGGAGCGTGAGCGGGCGCGCGCGCGCGCGCGCGTACTCGCCTTGTCTGCCTGCATCGCGAACGGAGGGTTAATTTATGTACGGAATGTAGCGGTCTTTCGAACTGGTGGCCATGTTGGTTTCGACGTGCCCGTCAAGATATCTCTCTCCCCCCTCCCACCCCCGGTCGTCGTCGCATCACGCGAGCCCCTTTCTCGATCTTCCACCCCCAGAGCCCCACTTTTCTTGCCTCCGCGCCGCGCCGCGCTCTGAAACACACGTGAGGAAACCCAGGCGCGCACACACGAGCGCGAGAAACGATGTGTGGTTCCAACGGAGAGCCGGGTGGCCACAGCGCATGCTGCACTGCGCACAACCCCTACTCGCTACCCTCTACTCATCCCACCTACTACACAGTCAGAGCTACCCTCCGGTTTCTGCACCCCGCTGCAACCCCTTCGGCTGTTCGTGCAGCCCGCCATGCAACCCCCCTAGGAGGCGACTCTTATTATTTCCATTTTTCCAATTCGGTCTGGGGGGCGGGAAACGTGCAACACCCTCCCCTCTGTTCTCTCTATACCCCCCCAGCACGGTTCTCTACCACCCACGAGGGTTTCTCTGTCCCTGTCCGTTCTCGCTGTTCGTCTGCGTCGCTCCTCCACATTTCTCTCTCTGTCTCTGTTTCTTCCCAGGTGGCTAGCCAAAGGAAAAATATCTATATTTATCTGTTTCTTCGCGGGATATATGCCTGCCCCCTCCAACCCTCGTCTCCACCTCGCTTCGCCTCTCCTCGCTGTTCCGTCGATTTCTTTTTCTTTCTTTCGCTACTCCACCTCCACCTTGCGAGTTTCTCGGTCTCTCCCACCCCTTTCTCGATCTCCTCGTTACCTTTCCGTCTCTCTACCCGTTTCTCCGTCCTCCGTCTCGCTCCCGCGCTTTCTTTCTTCCTTTCTGGTGGCCTTCTCCTTACCTCCGCCCAACCACCCTCCTTCGCTACGGCGCGTTGTGGCGGTAGAGAGACAGATACGCGCGTCGGTGCGAGCGAGCGAGCCGGATAGACAACGGAAAGGAGGAACGGCGGCCGACGGTCGGACAGAGAGGGTAGGTAAAAAGCGAAGCAAAAGACGGAGAGAGGCACCACGACGACGACGACGACGTCGACGACGACGCCGGCGGCCGCGGCGAAGCGTGCGCGCCTTTCCTTGGCCGGCGGCGCGACAAGGAAACTCGAAGGAATGGACAAGGATAGTCGGAGCGGTAGAAAGCGGAGCAACGGAGAAAAAGCGGCGGAGAGAGAAGGAACGGCGAGCTTCCGCTTCCTTATGCTCCGCCGCGGACTGCATCAACCAGTCGCACGGTCGCGCTCACATAAGAAACTGGGATTCGAGAGGCAACCCCCTTCTCGCGAGCCGCCGCGCGGTTTCCGTGAGCGATAGAAGAAGAGAGATTCGGTGCCCGGCCGATGTACGTGTTCGCGTGACGCGATCGTCAACGGCGTCGTCGTCGTCGGCGGCTGAGATAATACTCCGTCACCGCTCGACGATACCTCGCGCGCTGTCAGCCGCCACTTGCCAGCCGGGAGTCTATTTCGTCGAGAGTCAACGTTTTAATCGACTGGACGACGCTCGACTCGCGACTAACCGGCCGCGTACCCCCACCATCGCCGCGATCGCCGGCCACGAGCACGTCCGATCGCGCACGGAAACGCACGAGCGGCCGTGCGGCCCGTCGGATCGGGTCCCGTCGCGTTCGTCCGGCCCGCGCTCCACGAATCGCGTGCCTCGTACCCCCACCCACCTGCTCCGCTGGACATGAAGGAGGGAGGCCATCGGGCCTCCTGGACGACGACGATAACGACGACGACGACGACGACGACAACTACGTCGACTCGACTAGCCAACATACGGGAAGACAACATGCCCTACGTCGTGAGAGCGATCATCTCGATGGATGCCTGAGGATGTTCCTCGATGCGACGAGAAGAGGAGGATGCTCCTCTATCCGTTTCCTCTTCCTCTTCTATCTCTACTTCTTCTCCTTCTCGCCGCGCTACCTCTTCTTCTACCTGGCGACGGACGAGCCCGACCAGGCGGAGGAGGATCTCCACTGGGAAGAAACCAGTTGGCGATTAAAGCCGTGTTTGTAACGGGGTGGCTGGCCCCTCGATGACGCTGTTGCACGCCAATTCGGCGACAGACAGACGCGACAGACAGGAGAAGATAGACAGAAGGCAGGAGAGAGGGGAGAGAGAAGGAGAGCGTGCGAGAGTAGCGGAGGGGTGACAGAGGGGCAAGAAACGATCAACCAAAGTTCCTATTTTTCACGTGTTTTATGCGAGTATCGCTTAACAAAGTAGGACGTAAGAAGAGAAGAGAAAAGAGGAGAATAGAGAAGAGAGAGAGAGAGATAGAGGGAGGGATTAAAAGGCGTTTTTTTCTCTCTCTCTCTCCCTCTCTCGGTTCGCCCGGTGTTCGTCCACGTCCGGGCACGTTCAGCCGTGTGATATATAAAAAGAAGCGTGGGGAGAAGCGCGGACGGTGTGCGACCGCGTGACACGCGCCAACACGCACGCCGGAAAACCTCGTGTCCGCGGCGCCAGGGACACCCTCCCGCGCTAATTAGCCAGCCAATTAGAAAAACCGCGGCCATGCGTAATGAGCTGCGCGCGCAAAAGTTCCTAAACGCAACGATACAATGTTTTTTTCATGCGGATGCCTCGTCTCGCCGGCCTGCCTACGTTACGCAGGCGACCACTGATAATATTCGTAAGACGTAATAATACGCTAAGCCGTAGTTGAGTAAAAATAGTAAAAGGAGAAAGAAATAAAGAAAACAAAAAAAAAAAAAAAGAAAAGAAAAAGTAGAGAAACGCGACGCAAGCAAGAATAACTAGCCGGGATATATCAGGGGAGGATCGAGGCTTCTTCTTCGAGTTTGAAGATTCGAGGAAGTCGCTGGTGGTTGATCAACACCACCCGTTGACAATGCTGTGTTCATGAAGGAACCGTGAATCGTCAAGAGGAGAGGAAAATCGTGTCTCGCAGCGTCCAGATTCGCCAGGCAATAAAAAGAAAAAAAGAAAAGGAAAGAAGAGAAAACACGTACGAATTTAGAGAAGCAAAAAGAGGATATCTTGGGTGGCTGTGTCGAAAGCAGACAGAGTGCGCAATTGAAAAAAAAAAAGAGATTCGCGAATATCGTATTCAGCGAATAGATTATTCCCGTTTTTCGAAGCAGCCTGTTCCCATCAAATTTTTCACCCCCACCTCCCACTTGTCTCCTTGGTTTTCGTTTTCTTCTCTCAACTCAATTAAAAGAACGTCGTATTTTTTTTTCTTTTTCTTTTTTCCTTCAAACGACGTCGCATCAAGGGTGCTGCCCACGTGGCCAGCGCTCCGCTTGCAAGCAATCCTCGCGACCGCGACCCGACTCGCGGTGTGATGGTGTTCTGTTTTTAACCTCTCTGAAGCGAAACGATTCTCCCGCGTCACGACTAATAAAAAAAAAGTATATATATATATACATATATATACTTAAAAAAATTAAGCAAATCTATATATATATATATATATATATATATATATATGTGTATGTATGTATACATACATCCATATTATATATACACACTTGGAAAAGCGTATTTAATTATATATTCCTATACACACGCAAGGAGCACATGTACAGGTATTTTAATAAGCTAGTGTATAATTAGCCTCGATATAGCTGTTCCGAAGAGAGAAACAGCGGAGAGAGACTTGGCGAGGGAGAGGAAGCGAAGAGTAAAAGAAAGAAAAAAAATAAAAGAAAGAGGAACGCACCGGCGGATTTCTCCCTCGTCTTCCGGTTTCCGGCCAACGAGCAACGCGTGTTTTTTTGCAACAAAAAGAGAAAAAAAAATAAAGAAAAAAAAATAAATAAATAAAAACTTGGGAAGAGATTTGGCTATTTTTCTGGATGAAAAACGACGACAGACAGGGATCCGCGGAGGAGCACCGTGAAATAATGTCGACGATGAGCGTCGTGTCGAATTCGTCGGTCGAGGTCGACTCGGACTCGTCGAACGACGTGTCGAGCAAAGACGACGCACCCGCCGAGCAGAAGTTCATTCTGCGTAACGAGCTGTACAACAGCCTGCTGGCGAGCGCCCTCGGCAAAACGGTGCTCAACAGGCACCTGAACTTCAAGGAGCAGGGGATTAATTTTAATCTGGCCAATCTGAAGGATAACCTGAACGCGCTTGGCGCCCTTAAGGAGCTGAAGGATCTCAAGGGTTTGACGGTCAGCAGCGTGCCGGCTTTCCCGAGGAACCTCGCTCTGCACAGGGAGGACCACGACGAGGTCAGGCCACGTTCTCTTTCGTTTCCTTTCTTTTTCGTTCGTTTCTTTGCCCTGAATTCTTGATTCGACTCGGATTTCTCGTTCACCGATTCGTATCTTCTTCATTTCGATTGTTTTCCCTTATTTAAGAATATTTGCGTTTCCTCGCAATCGCTGACGATCGAGAAGTGACGTTATGTCAAAAGTGAATAGATTCGGTGATCAATGTCTCTTGTGATTTATTCTCGATTTGTTTTATTCACGGAGCAAACCTTTTGCTCTCTTAATCGACGGATTTTTTTACGAGTAGATCTTTTGAAATTCTGTGTTTTTCTATGCTTCGTTCCTCGTCGTTTATAAACTTTCGCTTTTACTTGATCGATGGATTTTTGGTTCATTCTCGACAGATATTAGCGACTCCAAAGCGACTAGAGATTTTTAGAATTTTACGATTTCACTCTGCTTCATTTTTCTTCCTTTTTTTTTTTCCTTTTTCATCGTCGATAGAACTTTCCCTTCGCAGTTGATAATTTGAATTTTGCAATTCAAAGTGATTGAATATCCACTGGTCAATTTTTTTGAAATATTCTGTTGAACGTTTCGCTCCATTTATTTTGGTTCCTCGTCGTTTCTCATTGTCGCCGAATGATTGAAAAGTAATATTTCCATCGGAAGTGTGGTAGCGGCGTTGGAAAGTTGGCCAGCAGCAGGAATGCAGATTTCATTGAATTATAGCGTGGCGAAAACAGGTCGCGTATAATTCCGTTATTGTCTCCAGATTTGCTGGCCAAATTTCCAGTCAGCTTTCGGAGTTCTGCGACTGAATATGCGACGAAACAACGACAGAATCGAGAGCTAAACTAGCAGTAAGCCTGATCTTTTGATACTTCACTAACACAAATTTCAATAATATTATATATCGTGTAGAATATTTATCGTTGTTCGTTTTGAAATTTTTGAATTCTTGAGCAAGATCAGACTCATTTATTCTCGATTCATGCAAACATGATTAAACAACAGCAAATGTATTGAAGGATATAAAATAAAAGTGCAAAAGTACGCAAGAAAGGGAAACAGAGACGAGTGAAAATTTCGCGCACTTACAATTAGACTACTATTTTGGAAAGTGAATTGGAATTTTGTCAGATTTGAACATCCATAGGATACTCAAACAAAACGGAAGAATTTCAGAAAGAAGGAAAATCATATATAAAAGTCTTAGGCGTTAATTTAAGAAGAGCGACTGATTGACATTGAAACAAGAGAAATTTTCTACGTAAATATTATAACCCCGATTTCTACGATCACGTGTCTCTCAGTATTAATCAATATTAATTTCGACAAAAAAACAAAATTCGTATCTTGATGACTTGAAACGATGAAAATATCCAACATCTTATAATTCTCGAGGATTATTTCTAGCTTTTCGTACGGAGTTGAAAACTCGTAGTGACATAGGTATATATTTCAACGTTTTCCCCGATCGTGGATCATAATTATCGGGGAAGAGCATCGGCGACACCCTCTTTCGGTCGGCAAACGCACGATACCGCTCGGCGGAAAAAAAAAAGAAGTAGGAAAAGTTTCGCAGTAAACAGTCGCCTTTTCTCTCCGAGCCGTTCCGAAGTTGCAGCATCAAGATCAATAATCCCCGAAAGATTCCACGTCTTCACTGACCTACCCCTTTGCCTCGCGATTCGAAGCAACCCCTCGTTGAAAGTGGAAGAAAACAAATTCACAAATTCTTTCCGCGACAGTGCCGAACTCGGGCAAACAAATCAATCGCCACCAAGAAAATACGAATTTTCGAAAGAAGCTTCGTCTTCAGAGAAGACGAAAAGAAAATGGAAAAATAGAGAAGAGGGGATAGGTCGGTAATGTAATCTCGAAGAAATTATCCAGCGTGCTCCACTTTTTCTTTTTTTTCTTTTTTTCTCTTTTTGAGAAACAAATGGATTAAGAGTAGTTTGCAAAGAATCGGGAGACACTCTTGAATCTCGAGCATAAGTCTTGCGGTGGAAAAGTTAGCGGATACTTAGAGCGAGACGCTGTGTAATGGCCGAGGGAAAACAAAAGGGGTTGTAGATGCGCAACTCTGCGAGATTTCGTAGTTCGCCGAGGAAGAAAATCCTGTTTGCTTGACAATTACTTTTTTTGTTCGAGTCTTCGACTTTCCAACTACTTTCAGTAGTCACTTTCTGCTTAATTCGGTTTCTTTTTTTTTTTTTTTTTTTTTCTCTTTTCTCTTTTTGGTTCAATCTCTGAAAGTGTTTGAATCATCGGTTTGTTGCTGTGTTTCGTTGTCGCAACAATACAACAAATAATTGTAATGGCGAAAATTGGTAGTTCCAATGATATAATTAATATAATCAATATAACGAATACGAAATGTTACGAATGACAATATTAATACGTGGTATAATTACATTAAAGTTTTTATTTCATTGACAAAACAGTGTCAATTTTATTGAAGCTTATACGTTGAATGAGAACTTGAAATTCGTTGTCTTTCTGAATTTCGCAAGTTCTTCTTGATACTCTCTCTCTCTCTCTCTCTCTCTCTCTGATGGAGATTAGCAACAATTAATAAATAAATAAAATTTAATTCAATTAATAAATAAAATTCTGGAGCTAAGAGTTCGCTTTAGTTCTAAATTATTGCATTTCCTAACAATCTTGTCTAATAATCGTTAGATTATGTCTCTGTGGTACCGACATTATCGAAAGCTTTCTCCCTGTTCTTCCACATGTAAATCTATGTTTTCATAAATATACAAATCCTATACTCCGTGTGATTCGTGTGAATTAACGCGTAAATTTTCTGAAATTTCGACACGCGGCTTTTTTTTTTTTTTTGGGAAGCGGATAGTTCGCGAGAGACATCTTCAGGGACGTCACCCACAATTGTATTCAGGCGCGAGTGTGAACAAGCTGCATACATCCTATTCAATTGAAATCGGCGATGAAAGCGAGCCGGTGTTCCCTCCTAGCGGGTGAAAAATTTTTCCGCGACTTAATTCATTAACCTGCACGGGGCGGTTCCAGCGACTCGACTTCCTGTTGCTTCCTTTTGCTTCTGGCCGAGTTATCGCCGTGAGGCAACTTTTCTTGGCACGTTCGCGGTTTTCGCTCGGCTTCGTTGATTCCACGACAACTCTTGACCCAAATTCATGACGCACTTTTCCTCCAGTTTGTTTTTTTTTCTTTGCTCTCTCTCTCTCTCTCTCTTTCTTTTTTTACTTCAATTTTTCATTTTTTTTTTTTCATTTTTTTACGTCTTACCACTTCAATTACGCTTCCCGTTGTAAGAATCGAACATTTTCTATTCCTTTTTGTGGTCGATAGAAATTATTCTGTGTCGAAATGTTGGTGAGGAATCTTAGGTGCGCGGGAATAATTCAGGATTTACGAGCGAGGCTCTCACTCGTAATCTTAATTTTTTACGATTCCTCGTGACTGAAGGAATCGAATCCGCGTGGCGATTTAATTGAATCTGATTCCGCGCGAACATTCAAAGTGAATTTGACATGTGTTTGTGGGAAATTCGAACATCGAAAAAATGAATTGAACGCGTAGAGTGCGTGAAATGAGATACAAATATTTAAATATATAAAATACAACTTGAAGATTCGGAGATGAAAAATATTTTAAAATATAGTATGTAAAGTATAATTCGAAGATCCCTGAATGCAATACAAAAGAGCGTACAATAATAATACATACTGATTTCAATATTTTTTAGGTAAAACATTTTTAACCGGCGTTCTTTTTTTTATAAATTATGTTCGTTTTTTGTATTCGTGTTATATTTATTATACTTGTATATTTAGTTGCACTATATTTGTCTACTTGTACCATAAGTCATATTTTTACGAATTTTTGCGAGCACCTCACTTTGAATATTTATTCTATAATTTGAACATCTTATCGAATAACAACATCTGACTAACCAAGTCTCTCAAGAATTTTAAGTCACCGAGTATTCCTATTCACTCATATTATGACATAATATTATTTAACTTTTTGATCGAGCTTCGAAAAAATTACTTATCGTACGCATCAGGAACTGAAATTTCTACATACATCCAGTTACATATATCCACGTGAATTTTATTATGAATTCGCACGTTATGCGAAAGTTCTTTATAATCGTTATAGGATTTTTTTTTATCTTTCATAATTCCTCCGAAGAGTGAAAAGAATTTCTTTCCTTCGTTCGTTTGTCGAGTTTTTTATTTCCTTTTTCGAGTTATCGTCGCCGCGAGGAGAACGTAGAATCGAACGACCGAGCTTTTGTCGAAGAGGAAACGAGAGGGGGGAAAATAGCGGCGCACGGAGAGTCGGTCGGTTGGAGAACGTGTAATTAAGTGCGAGGCAATAATGAAACGCATCATCCCCCATGGCCGGAGAAATAACAGCCCCCATTGGTGCCCCATGGGGATGGTTCCTTTGAGGAACCAGCTCCCATTCGTCCTGCGATTTCTAACGAGCTTTCTCACGATGCATGTTAGACGATCAATTAACAAATCCGCCTGGCCCGTTAATTACCGATTCAATCGTTCGACAGAGTATCAAAGAAAGAATGAGAAGTCTTAGAAATTCGGAGAATTCATTGAGAAGTGAACTCATTAAGAGTCGAACCACGACATTGTAATTGAATTTCCAATCTATTTCTAATTTCCAATTCTCTCAATAATAATTAATATTTTAATTTCACGAAATTACGGAATCGAGGCGGAGGATGTATATCGAGCGTTAGAAAATCGATCTAAACGATTGAAAGAGTAGCGTTTGATGATATAAATCGATTGATCAACAATGGAACATAATTTGAACATTTTTCGTCGATTTTTCAACGTTTTTTTTCGAGAAAATTTTGAAAATTCGAATCACTTTTTAGAATCCTTCGGATACTTGGAGAACTCTCGAGAAGTTGCCGTAAGTTTTCATAATCTCGAGACAGAAAGATATAGATTAGAGATGTGAAAAGTCTCGGCGGTTGTCGTGATATTTCCGAAAATCCTTGAAAATCTTGAATCGTTCGAAACTTCTCGATAATTTGGACGATCTCGGGAATCTTGGAAGAATCCGGAAAGTCTCGAGAGTCTGGAAACTCTTGAGAATCTTGCTTGATCCTTGAGAGTTTGGCATGCTGTAATCCAAAGCATCATCGACATAGAATATTATAATAACATAATATAATATATCATAGTACTAATAACGTGATATCACAATAAATAAAATAACATAACAAATATTTTATCTCGTTGCGTTTGAACTGCTGGTAAATTAAATTCATGATAATTTTAACAACGAATTCTGCTTCGACAGAATTAATTAAATAAAACTCGAACGCGAAGTATGAAAATTCTGGAATTATTAGTAATCGGTTGTTCATTCTTTGCAACATTGAGCCCGAATGCGAACGATACAAAAAGCATCGGTGAATATACATGTTTCTATTTTCATCGAAGGAAGGCCGAACGTTGTCAGTTGTCGCAGTTCGACGACGTATCGATTCGCCATCATCTGACATTTCTCCGTTTTTCCCTCTCGGCCATGAATTTCTCATCGGGCGAACAAGCCCGATGGTTACGATCGTCGCGCAATTATGCACAGTCGAATTCTCGCGGACGATTTATTCTCGAGAACATCCACTTCTTGAACTTCCAGCCCCGCTGGAATGAATGGATTTCATAAGTCTTTCCGCTGTCAATTATCCTCTTAGCCTCTCCATCTCCTCGGGGTTTATCCTCATTTTCCGTTTGTGATCTGATAGACGCTTCACGCGGAAATAAACTTTTGCGAGTTCGATATTTTTGGGGATAAAAAGCCCGAATCTCTTTGAAATTTGAATCTTGAACTCTGTGATGATTCGCGGTTGATTTTCGATCATTCTTGAAACTAACGGTTTTTTTTGCAATCCGTGGTCTATTTACGATCGTTTGATTAAAAATTATAAATGCAAAGTCGATATCGATTCGAATATTGTAGATTCTATTTCACAGTTTATTCGTGTATATATGTAATATATTGTGAGACTAGAATCTTACATGTACTCACAATTTTACATGTATATAATTAAATTAATTTACGAATGAATCGTAAATATATTGTAGAATAGTATATATTCATATATATGTTGCTCACGGAAATATTTGAACACTTTTTTTATCTTATACGTATTAAATGAAGGGTTTTGAAATTTCGTTAACACTGCGTGTACGATTGTCATAATCACATTAATGAAATTTGAAATCAATTTGAAAATGTACACAGAGATTACATACTTGGTAAAAAGATTAATACAATAGCATGAATAGTTGTCCTGATCATATAATATATGATTTATTTTTTTCTTTGATTGCACTTATAATTCGCATGCGTGTCTTCACTTTTCACTAATCCTTTCTTTCTATTGTCCAAAAAAAAAAAAAAAAGAAATTCAACCGGTCACGCAACAAGTAGAACGAAATCTCATACCGGTGGTTGTTCGAAGGAATACGAGTAGAGTAGAGCCGTAACGTTTAATCCGCCGGATCGATCGATCAGCAATTAACCTGGTTGCTTTTCCACCTTGCAGAAAGCCTCTTTCGCGTGGTCCGAGGGCGGCGAGGAAGGCGGCGGTGGCGGAGGCGGTGGCGGAGGAGGCGGCGGAGGCGGTGGCGGAGGTACGGCTGGCACCGGTACCGGAAGCACGGGCCCAACCGCCACCGGAGGCGGTGGATTGGCCCATTGGGTCAGCGTGATGGCGGAACACATCCACAATCCACACTCAGCCACTGGGGTGGGCGGTGTCCATCATCAGCAACAGTCACCCCCGCAGCCACCCTATCCGTGGAACAACGGCCTCTCCGGTGATGTGAGTACATATATATATATTTATTTATATATTTATAGACATATACTATTTTTAATTCGACGGGATTTTTCTCGCAGAAAAGTTTCCTAGTCTCGCACGCGCGTTTCTCTAAGCTTCTTGAATAGATTTTCGTTTAAAAATTTCGAGTTTCTTTGTTCGTAATGTAATTTTTTTTTTCATTATATTTTTGTTGTTTATATATCTTTAACATCGGGGTTGGAAGAGGAAACCGCTTTATATTTTCATATTTTTTTCCTGTTGTCTTTCGTTTAATTCTATGATTTTATGGAATCGCAGGAAGTGAAAGTGTTTGCAATGTTATACTGTGATAAGTCGTTGCCTGGTCCTCGATAAGTGTTGCAGTCAGGCGAATTTTGAGCGATAACAGTACGCTAGAACGATCTCGAACGAAGAATAGCAGAACGTGTTTCATTGAAGTTCCTCCTTGATATCAGCTTTGTCTCGGTATAAGTTTGTGGAAAAATTGCAAACTTGAAACTTCTTATAAATTTTTCTTATCGAATATAATTTCGTTTTGGAAAATTGCGGATTATCTAGTGCCATTTGCCTTTTAAACTTTCTTCTAGTGTACACTGAAATAAATTTTTACGCGATGAAATATCAGAAATCGTGTATGATATGTAATGCGAAAAAGACAGGATTTCAGAAAAATTGGAAAAATGTATGGTTAACGACGTCAAAATTATTCGTAAAAATTAAAGGAAAGAAAGGGAACTTTTGATTACTAGAAATTAATCAAGAACACTATATTGTGATACGTTAGAAATAATAATTAATGACAATTAGATACGTCAACGATAGAGGAGCATTTACGATAGGTGTATAGAAAGTTTGGAAAGAAAGATCAACAGAGTGGTTTCAAAATTTACAATTGCTTTACGATAAATAACTTCGTGAGACTTTAAATACTTTATTTAAAATTATTCGAAATGTTGAATATTAATTACATGCCTATAAATAATAGAAATAAAATATCGGATACTAATCGTAATGCATCGAAACAGTAACTGGACATTTCACGAACGTAATCTGAACGTAATCTCAAATCTATCTTCGAATTCGCGAAACGAAATTCTTCATCAAATTAAATTAAATTGAATACTATTAATCACAAATCTAAAGTCTATCAATTTCTCTCAAGAAAATCGTGTATTAATTTTTCAAAATATGTGAGAAGAGTGGTAATCCTCGGTCTCGATCTTTAATCGAACAGACACTATAAAACCAGGCTCGCCATAATTTTTTTTACGCAATCTACGCTTTGAATTTCGCAAATTTCCTATCTCGTCGCCGTTGAATTAACAAGTCGAAGTTAGCGACGTTTCACAAGCAAACGTTTCCCGTTCCTGATTGAACTGTGGCTGAAAACAGCCACGTGCAGCTCGCCCGTATTTATTTCACGATCAAATAATTCGAGGATTAATATTATACGCGACGTGTTACGAGGCAGGGACCGATGGCTAATTGGCGATCTCAGCTGGATCTCCGCCGCGAAACTTTTTACGACCAGCTTTTCGCTTCTTCCGCTGGTTACTGTTACAACTGCGGCAAGCGTTGTAAAATCGTTTCGAACCGGATGTCCTCATCGGAGACGAAGGCGCCAGTTTGTATCTGGAAGGATTCGAGGCTCTCTCTCTCTCTCTCTCTCTGCTTCATCTGCTCTCGTTTTATTCGTATTTCTTCCACGAACAGGTGTAAACTGGCCTTTCACGGGTTGTTCTCGTGTTTTGAATATGGTGAGATCGAATTGAACGAAGCGTTTCGGAGGATGGAGAACTTCCTTTGGAATCGTGTGCGAACTTTGACTTGCGCTTGAATTTGAACGCAGTCGGGTTGAAAAAGTCAATCAAATCTCGGCTTAGTTGATATTAGGTTATTGTAATCTCGGGTAATAATTTGGAATGCTTGAAAATATGATAAATATTAATAATAATATTTATGCCACGATAAATAGTACGACATAAAGGAATATAATTTATATATAATATTAGAGATTTGACATTGCATTATATTGAATAAATTCATTGAAAAGCACGTCTCTTATTTAATATTAAACTCTTAGACTTTTGGTAATTTTCAAGCATTCAAAAATTTAATGTAATGGGGTAATTGACGGTCTGAAACATTTTCACAAATTTCTATTGGTTGGTTATTTGTCTTTTTTTTTTTCCTATCGTTCTCTGTTGCGAATGATTCTGTGGAGGGCGAAAGAAAGTTATGTATATTCTTTATCACATTAGTAACAGTAACTTTAAAATACATTTTATATTTATTTATTGCTCTTCTTAAATATAATTCTGTCTTCATAAAACATCGCCTGTTTTCTTGTCATTAATTTCTCAAACTTTCCTTTGTTCATCACTGTATTCAGTGTTTGCGAGACCAACTATAGTCGTTATACTAATAATAAGAAGATTAAATAAATTTCTAAACTTCCCACGATTCGATCCTTAAATTACGACTAAAAATTAAAGGAAATTAATTAGATTACTAAAAAAAAATTGTATTACTAAAATCGTTAGATTAGATCGCTAAAATTGGATTGCTAAAATAATCAGATCGCCAAAATTCGGTACAATTTGTAACTTACGTTACCACAATCTCGACAAATCGAATTAAAATTTTCAAAATTCTGAACACAAAAGCTATATTTTTTCCCCCTCCCTCCGATTATATTCCAATATCCAATCACATTATTCTAAAGATCGTCGGAAAGAGAAAAAAGAGAGAAAAAAAAATATCTCACGGAGAGGCAAACGGTTTTTTAACCGACAAAACCGACTCGGAGAGAGAAAAAGACGATGCGCTGGCAGAAGAATGAAAAACTAGGCGCATTAAAATCGCTCGTAAGACGAGACCGCCGTTAGCTACTCGCGACGTGGACGAGGAAACGCGCGCGAAAAAAAAAGGATCTCTGCCTCCCTTCTCTTCCCCTTTTTTTTTCTTTTTTTTTTTTTGAGCGAGCAACGGGTTACCCCCGGCTTAATTTTGTTTTTCCCCACCCATGTCCGTGTCTCCGGATGAGAATCCTGCATAATTTCGACGAGGATTCTCCCGGATTTCGAGGAGGAAGACAAAGAGGTCGATGGGTGCTCGGTGAGGAAGAACAAAAAAAAAAAAAATAAAAAAAAAAGAGGAGAAAGGGAAAAGAAATGAAAGAATGACACGTGGAGGGGGGACGCGTGGAAAGGGTTGAAAATCGCTTTGCATACTCCTCGCTCCGCCCCGAGGTGGTAGCAGAAAAAAAAAGACAAACAGACGGAAGCGCGAAAAAAAAAAGGAAAGATGTTCACGAGACAACAGGGGCGAGAGGGTTCATTTGAATGCACGCGGATTCGAAGAGGTCTCGCCGCGCCGTTAGAGGTAAATCTCTCGTTTCGACCACGCAACGACACCCGAGGGTCTCCTTTTAGGAGCAACTTCGTCTTCATCTTCGAGGTTGAACTTTCTTTTTTTTTTTTTCTTTTTTTGATAATCTTTTTTTCTACTCTTTGCTGTTGTTCGACGTGACAGTTTTTTTTTTCTTTTTTGAGAAAGAAATTTGAAAAGTCTTCACAAAAATCATGTTTTACGGTGTTTTAAGTTTTGAGTCATCTCGTGAATTTTTCTATTCGCTTCTGTTCTCGCGTTGTCTTTTGGAATTTAAGAAAGAAGTTTGTTTTTATGGAATCTTTCGCATTTCTTTGGCTGAAGGGAAATTTTTTGCTTTTTTTTTTCTTCAAGGAAGTTTGGAAATTCTTTGCTTTCATATTGAAAATTATTTTATTTTGTATAACTTGTGGATGAAATTTTGGTGATTTTTCAAAATCCGATGGAAAGATGCTCAATTTCCCTCGCGTCATTTTTTTTTTCTTTTAAATTCGCTTCGAGATAATTGAAAATTTAAAAAGTATAATTTATCATATCAGTCGTTTATCAAGTTTCCTGATCCTTTTAATTTAAAAATTTTATCTTTTAACTTCTACAGAAAATTTCCTTGATCAATTAACAATTTTAAAAGTTTCCTTCACATGATGAAATAAGAATTTTTCAATTACATAAATTAAACCAATTTTCTGTTATACTTAACACTGGAACTACCAACAGGTGTATTAAAAAAATTTAGGAAATTCAAGAAAAAAGTTTGTCATAAACTTATACGCAAGAACATTCAAATTTTAAATATTAGCGTGAATTTATCAAATTTCTATTAATTTTACACGAGAACAATCGAATCCATATTTAACATGTATCAAATTATTTTACGCAGGAGTTTTCGTAATTAAAATAAATAGATCTTGAATATCAATTTTGATAAAATTACTCGCATCTTGTAAACAACTGCAAAAAAAGAGAATTCGATATCCATCGTATTGACGAGTTTGATTGTCCGATGTTAAATTCTAAATTTCACTCTAAAGCTAAGTAATCTAAATAGTTCTAAATTACTGCGTTATTACAACGTTTTCAATCGGTTAATCGGATTTGATCGATGCCATACGATTACGTTTCTGTCTGAACAGAAAATCGATACCAATTTCAACAAAATATAACTCGTGTGTCTTTTAGACTTAAAATTGCGAGAAAGGAAATCGTATTGACGGGTTCGATCGTTCTGACATTAATTTTTAATTTTCGCTTCTCGTGCACGTGTTCATCTTCAACTGTCAATGTCAAAAAAAAAAAAAAAAAACTCTGCGTCGGTTACGAAACGATATAACCGAGGAAAACGTTACGAAAGAAACGGAGGAGAGTCTGGAGGAAGATCCCTCAATTAGATTCCGCGACGGCGTCGATCATCCCCGGGACGATCGAAGGGGGGTTGGAAACTCGCTACCCGTATGAGTCCGTATGCAGATTGGTCGATTGTCTTCGGGGTCCTTCTTCCTTTTTCTTTTTCTTTTTTCTTTTCTTTTCCTCTCTCGCCTCGATTATCTCCCCACTACGCGGCCGAGAGAGAAATCCTCACGGAACGGCCCCGTTCCGTGAGAATCGACCGTGGCATTTGCATGCCGCGGATTATTTAAATCGTCCCCTTATTGTTGGCTCCTTGTTTTTTCCTGCGGACCTCTCTCTACGAGAGAGTTGAGTCCCATGGCGTGGGTCCTGCGGGCACCCGAGCGAGCCTAGACAAAAAAACCGGCTGATCCTTGTATAGAGCCCACGGAAGCGTCTCTCGCATCCCGCGGCTCTTCACGAACCCCGTAGAAGGCCGCCACCCCTTTAAGAGCATCCCTGACCGGTCATCCCGATTCGGGGACTTGGATTTCCACCACCTTGCGTCCCGTTACGTGGTGCTGCAACGTTCTCCTTTTTTTTGTCTCTTGTTGAAGCGACGAGCCTCAAAACGGTTGTTGCTGATTGCTGCGATTGTTCTTTCGCGTTAGGGGCGAGGGACGTGGCACAGGGTGAGACTGTGTTTAATTGTTTCGCGAGATGAAAGTCTCCGATGGATCGTGAGAAGTCGATTTTCAGATTACCTTGCCGGTGTTTGGGCCTCCTTCGAGATTTTTTTTCTTTTTCACCTTCAGCCGTGAGCTGAAAGTTGAGCGAAGGATTTTGTTATTGTCATTATTTGTTATTCATTATTCCTTTGTTGTTGGAAGATTAATTGTCAACATGTTTGCCTTGAGTGTTCTATAATTTGCGATAAACGAGTATGATTTTTTTTCTTAAATTATGTTAGTCTTGTTTTACAGTGTTCGTTGTTATCGCGTGTTCAGGCCTCGAGCGTTCTATAATTCGCAATAAGTGAGTGTGATTTTTTTTTAAATTATGTTAATTCTGTTTCACGATATTTGTTAAATGAAATTCATTCAACACTGATTGTATCACGTTGACATCACGAGACAGTAAACGTGTTAATTTGACGGATATAAATGTAAGATTATTCAGTGACTAGTTATGCTGTTTTTGTAAATTTTATTATACACAAATATGATTTAGGGTAGTTCAGTGAGTTTTCTATTTTTCTGGAATTTTACAGAAAGATTATGCGACAAGATATAATTAAACAAAATTCTTTTCTTTCAAGAAAATCCAGCAAAATAATGTCTGATTCCAAAAACTTGTCGAACTTCATTTTTAATAGATATTTCAGATATAGGATAGAAAAATTCTTTAATTTGGAATTTTTTAACTATGGAATGACACGTTAATTGTGGAATATTTTTCATACTTGTTTTTATTCTTTATTTTATCACCACTAATTACTTTAGTTCATTAATTATTATTAATTATTTTTATACGAAGTTCGCAATCGATATACTAAAATACGTCGCAGAATTATTTTCCGCAGAGAAGATTGATTCGAGGGATTAAAGATATAAATAGCTACATATATTTGCAAATCACTTCCGTTTGGATGAAAATTATTTTTAAATTTGGCCGAGGATGGAAAGTTCCTTCGTTCTGGATTAGAATTTTTGTGGTACAAATCCTCGCTTCGAACGGACGCTACATCAATCAACTGTCCTCTCAAAAATTTAGAATCTCCACTTCGAACAATTTCAAAGAGACCTACTTCTTCTAAAAAAGGATATTCAAAGTCGCGAGTTAAAAATGTCACTGCGAAGGGTTATTTTATCTCGAGGAAGAGCCTCGACGTTGCTCCATCGCTTTGATTGAATTTTTCATACTTAAAAAGTGTTTTTAATCTTTCTATTCGTTTTTTTTCTTTTTTTTTTTCTTACGGTTAAAACTCATCCCCCAGAAGTTCTCAAATCAGTGACTTCAATTGTAGAAGGATCGTCGAGAACGATCAAACATGGAAAGATTTTCAAAAATTACAGATTGCAGGTTATCTCAACAAAAAGTGTGTGCACCTTTTGCTACAAAAAAAAATGCGCCCTTTACAAAAAAAAAACGTCACATCCACCTTGCAGTAACTCAAAAAGAACCTAGCTATGCGGAAAAAAAGTATGGAAAAAATCTAGAAAAAACCTAAAAGAATAAAAAAAACACGAGAAAAACTGTGTACAGTTTCTCACGAAAGTATTCGAACACAATTTTTTTAACACTGTAGCGAGATCCGAGATACAATTGTATTGCTCAGTCGATTATTCGTTATGTTAACAAGATTTAATATTTAACTTTTTATTATAGTTTCATCTTAAATGAGACATATTTTTATACCTGCATTTCCCAATTGGTTTCAAATTTTGTCAACACAATAACACTTTCATATTAAAGTACTAATGAAATTTCTTAATATTTTATACAATCCGCACAATGTGTGTATTATGATGCATAAATAATTGGGCAGTTACGACGATTCCATTAAAAATATTGGTATATATTCGTTACGTTATTGAATTTCGTATTCACTGGTAACAAAATAAATAAACTCTAATAAAATTCACATCGTGAAGTAATTCTAATAAAAACGATTATTTCTAGTATGAATTCTACATGAATAATCCTTGCAAAATTCGTAATTCATAAAATCTGTATAAATGTTTTCAGTGTGGTTAGAAATAACGTTTCAATCTAAAATTTCAACAATTTGAACAGACATACTTAAGACCATACTCTGCACAGTCTTCATTCATTATTATATTATTACAATTGTTATCAATATCTATTAACTCTATATCTTAGAATTAAATCAAAGAGATTTACTTGTATTCAATTGTATTTTCTACTGGAAAAATTTAAACGTCCAAATATTTATCAGAATATTATTTAATACGAACTTAACAAGGAACACGTGTAATTAGATTTCATATGATAAGAATCCACTGATTCTCTCCATTGTTACTAATTCACATGACATATAAAATTCAACCAACACGAGTCCATTTAATCGAGCATCGTCTAAAATTTAGTTCAAACAAATCTAGTTCAAGCAATTCGTACGTATAAATAAAGTACTACTGTATATCTGTCGTGCAAGAAATTTTGAAATTTCGTCGCTAACACTGTGAGAAATATTTTACATGACGTGTATATATATATATATATATATATATATATATATATCATCTAATTTCCTCGTATGTTTGTGTGAGCCACTGTAGGTCAAACCTAGTTTCGGAAACCAGGTCCAAGGCCACCGCATGCCTCCGCGTGTTACAAGGGGGATAGTTGAAAAGGAAGAACGCTGTCGCTGCTGCCCTTGTAAACACGTTTTCGGATGTTGTAATCTGTCGCTGGTTTCGCCCAGCGGGTGGTCAACCCTTTTTCCGTGCTTTTTTACGCCTGCCCGACCTTAATCCCTTAAAACGCTTAGAGCAGCTCTTTAGGGTAATTTCCTCGAGAGAGAGAGAGAGAGAGAAAGAGAGAGTGTGAGTGGAGGGGAAGGGGCGTAGAACGATGAACGCTGAACTGGTGAAAGGGTGAAATGGCCGGATTCAGCCTCCGAAGGCGAAGATGCAAAACACTTTGGAAAACACCGGCCCGAATGCGACTAACTGGAACATCCCGTGCCGCGTGAGACTACTGCAAGAATCTACCCCCATGAAGATTATGCAAAGAGAGGAGATTCTTCCACCCCTTTGACTCCCATAACCCTCCAGTTCTTACCCCTGCGCCACGCTCTGCCGCGATGAAAATTAAAATAATGGCCCTGTACTTACCCCCACTTGCCAGTTTTTTTTTCTTTTATCTCCCTCTTCCCCTTTCTGTCGTTTCTTCTTCTTCTTCTTCGTCTTCGTCTTCGTCTTCGTCTTCGTCTTCGTCTTCGTCTTCGTCTTCGTCTTCGTCTTCGTCTTCGTCTTCGTCTTCGTCTTCGTCTTCGTCTTCGTCTTCTTCTTCGTTTTTTCTCTATATTCGTAGTTTCGTGTAGTCGTATCTTCCGTTTCTTTCAGTTTCTACTTCTTGCTCGGTCGTTTTTACTGATTGTGAGATAGTTGACGATTAACAAGGGAGGCAGTATTGAGAAATAATTGACAGTGCACATCTTAGTTCAGGAAATATCTGAATTCAATGTTGATGATAATGTACGAGGATTTTTAATGTTTGTCACAGGTTTCCGACTTGTTTCTACTTTTCTATACGCGATTTTCAAATGTTGCAATCACGTTAGGCTCGTAAACTCGCTTTTTGCCAATTTTGTCTATCAAATATTATAAATATAATTGTACTGTTCTTCGTGTATTTTGTGTGTGATATTTTTACTCTTTCTTTAAACTTCTCATGAACGTGTAAAAATTCGTCTGTTGCATATTTTAATTCGGAGAATTCTCAGATGATACGGATGATTTTTAGCGTAGCAGAGATTTCGCCGACTTGATTAAATTTATTCGCTATACTATCGCAGTCATAGATTTAATAAATCATTAAAACAGAAAAGAAGGAAAAGAATATACTCAATAGAAACAAAGTTTACTAAAATTATAATAAAATCTTCAAATTAGATTGACCCATTTCAGATCATTGAGCTTGATTAATAGCTTCCTGTATAATTTGAGTAATGATTCAGTTTTGTAAAATTACGATTCTTTTTCGTTTTACTTTTCAGTCGAAGTCTCACTTTATTAACTAAATCTAGATTTTCTGTCTTCTTTCTAAATACTCTATACACCTCCCTCCTTCTCTTTATCACTCTGTTTCTGAACTTCTCTTTCATTCAACTTCACTTTTTTATTTCTCTATATTAAATTTCTTTCTCATTCCATTTTTTTTCTGTATTTTTTCCATATTTTTTATTTTTTTTCCATCTTCTATCTTCTCTCTAAGTTCTCTATATTTTCCTCCCTTTTCAAACTTCTCTCTATATCAATCTTCTTTTCTATATTTTCTATGTTCTGTTCTTTTCCCTTCTTCTGTCTCCCCTCTTTCTTTTGATCATTCTGTTTCTACTTTTCATTTTGTTTTTTCATACTGAATTTCTTCTTCCGTTCTATTTCGCCCCGTCTTCTCCGTCTTCTGAGTTTTCCACGTTTTCCCCCTTCCTCTCTAAACTACCCCTTCATCCAAATATCTTTTCCCCCACATTCAATTTCTTCTTCCTTCTGTCTTTTCTCCTCTACATTCTCTGTTTCTAAGCTCCTACTTAGTTCAAACATACACTATCCTCCTCTTTCTCTCTCTCTCTCTCTCTCTCTCTCTCTGATTCGCTCTGTAGGTTCCAGGGATGCAAATCGTGTCGCAACGGAATTTTTGTCTCCGCTCGACGTGAGACAAAAAAAAAGAAGAAAAAAAGAAAGAGAGTCAAATAAAAAAGAGTGGCGTGTTACAGGGCCAGGGGCTCATTGTCTCGTTCGCATATTCGTCACGGGGTTAGTGGTAACCCCTTTTCCTTCGTCGATCTGGATCGGCTAATGAATTTCCGCGTAACGTATCACGGATCGAGAAAGGGGTTGCTCGTTCATTTCTTTTCTTTTTTTTTCACATTTTTTTTTTTCCTGGAACGTAACCTGGAACCAGTCTTTATATGTATATATGTATATATGCCGGGACTCAACGGCTGTTCTGGTTTTCCTAAATTTTTTTCTGCTCGTTTTTTCGGAGGAGAGTCAGTGTCGCCACGTTAACTTTCGTCGCAGGGAGATATCCCACAGGGGAATTTTCATTATTGTTTCGCCTCGTTTTGTTTCGCCAGGATATTGTATCGAGCGCCGCGTATATGTTGAATTATATTACTGGTTTAATTTATTGAAGATTGTTTGACAAAAGGACGGGAGAATGAATCGGGACCTAGAACAATTATTCCTCTGTTGCGATACAATAACAGTGAATATTCTTTTGTGCGTGAGTTTCTGGTTTTGCGATACCGGTGCCGAAGTATCCTCTGGTTTCTGACGTCGATGAATTGTTTATTCGTTTGTCTTTAGCGAGATTGAACGTTTTTTTTTTTTTTTGGAATTGCGAGAAAGCTGTAAGTGAAAGGAAAACAATTCTCACGCGTGTGCTTCTTAGAAATTTAAAATAAAAGATAAATCACATTAAAAGTGAGAAGGAAGAAATCTCTCCGGCTACAATTGTTCAAAAAATATCAAGGAAGATACATTGGATACGTACTGTATTCCAAATAAGAAAGAGAGATCTTTCGACTCGTAATTCGTAAGATCGCTGCAGATCAAGAATAATTATAAATCCGCAGAGATTCCTTTTTGGCTGTGATATCTGAAAGTTCCAAAAGAACTTTCACGTTGAAAGTAAGAAAAGAAAATTCCTTTCGATTCTTCAGAAATACCAAAATTACATTGTTGTAAAAAAAAAAAAAAGAGGAAGGTTTCTTAATTGCAGATTTTGAAAAGTGGAACTCCTGCAATTGCGATTCTTGAAAACTTCCGAGAAAACTCGCGTTAGAACTGGCGAGGGAATTCCTGCGAGAATTAAGGAAGTTGAATCGAAGACAAGAAAAAAAGACATCGTTTTCGAAAAATTCCAAACGAGCGTGCACTGGAAGCGGGGAACAGAAACTTCTCGGCTTCTCGAAAAATATACCAAAACTGTCCTTGAAAAAAAAAAAAGAACTCTGAATCTCTTAATTACGATTAAAGAACGAAGCAACACTCTCTTCGCTGTAATTCTCCGAAAACTCCGAGGAAAGAAAGTTACACACCTGAGGCGAAGTAAAAACGAACTGCTCTCGTGACTCGGGCTGTTAAAAAACTCGCGAAGAAGAAGTCGCATTAAAAAAGACAATTCTTTTGATACTGTAACTCTCGCGGAAAATCAAAAGGAAGCTACGTCGAAGCTCGAGTTCGAAAAAAGAAACAGCTCCTCCAGAGTTGGGAATCGATTCGCAGAAAGGGTGAACGTACTCTGGACGTTGCAGCGGCGGCGCTCTACGAGAGAGAGAGAGAGAGAGAGAGAGAGAAAGAAAGAAGGAAGGCAAAGGGAAGAAATCGGCGAGAAATCGTTCTGCTTGGACGGACACGGCGAGAGAATCGAAGAACGGAGACACGGTTGAAAAAGAGCCATAACTCTGCCCTAGACCCAAATGTTGTGACATCGTCGCCAGAAGAGGGGTTGCTACTTGTCCATTGTCTCTCTCTTTCTCTCAATCTCTGTCTCTGCGGGGGGTTGTTCCTCTGGGGGAATCGTAATGATGAAATTCGAAAGTGTGAAATTCTCGGGGACCGGGATGTGACAGTCTGCGAAGGCATAGTCATGTTGTTGTTCTGTGGCTCGATGAGAACTTCTTTGATTAAATGGTCTAATCTTTAAATATAATATAAAAATTTGAAATATGAAATTGATCTTGCAATATAAAGTTGATCGAATCTTGGTCTGATCGTTTTTACGAGATTGCCGCGTGTTGAATATCGAATTTTAGTTGAATGTAGTTTGCTTGTGCAAAATATATTCAACCACCTTCTAGAATTCGTAGCTGTCAGGATTCATTTACAGATTTCATCCCCTACAGCATTTTGATGCTACACGTTCATATAATATCTAATATTCTCTGAATTTAATTTCATTTTTAATTTGCCACTAATTCGTTGCGTTTGTCAATTTTTACTTTATACATCAGGCCAAATTGCTGTTTTTTTTTTTTTTTTTTATTATAGAATAGAATTATTATACCGATCTCAAGTTACATACATGTTTTAATAGCCACAAAGAAAAATTCGGGTCATAGTTACAGAAATGATTTATGAATCGAGTAATTGCTCAGGTGTAGTAAAATGTGCCTGAAATTTTAAATTCTGCCTTTCTTAAATATTTTCCAAATTCGTTTTTTTTTTCATCGATTATAAGTTACATTAATCACGTATTTTTGTTACGAATTTTTTCAAACCTTAAATAAAACAGTGATTTACACTATGACGCAATCAGATTATGAAAATGCAAAAAGAAGGTAAAAGAAATTCTACCTACGAAGTATTGGAATATATTTGCTTTGCTTGCAATTGGCATCAAATCTCAAAAAATATACTCTCTCATCCGTCTGAACATTTCCACTCTCTCTCGAAGAATATCATCGAACACAAAGCCCCGTGACGTTTACGAAAACGAAATTAACATCAGAACATGCTGTGGAACGAAGACGAGTTGTCTGAAGTTCACTGAAACCCGTTAGGAAGACGGTGATTAGGAATCCGTTAGAAAAGACGACGAAGAAGATGAAAAAAAATTAGCACCCATGAGAGAAGAACTTCTTTCTCTTCTTCCGGAGATTACGCGGTCCCTGGGTTGAAAACGACCTCGAGAGAGAAAAAAACCGGAGAGAGGGATAAAAAACCAAAGGGCTGCAGGTGAGAGGGGTGCGTATGCAGATGACAGTGAAAGTGGAGTACAAAAGGCCCATAGTCTCACGCTATTGTGCCGGCCAGGTAAGATAAAGGTGGCCCTGGCCCTCAGGCCAGGCGAGACCCGCAGCCATACCTCCTCCCTTGATGTCTCTTTAATTTTTATTAATGACGGCGAATTTGAATTTCTGCATCGGAGATATGGGAACGAAGCGCGATCATCGAGCACGCCGCGTACGTGACGCGGACGAATCGAAATTCGTAGGACAGGCACGACGGTTCCTTTGCCATCGATCATAATTATCCGGTTTACGGGACGGGTTACGGGACGTGTCACGGGAGAAATTTTCTACGTCGAAGACACACACAAGCGGTAGTAGCTGAGCTTCCGGGAAAGGTTTCGACGCTCTTCAGGGTGGAGTTCTCTGGGGTGTGCACGAATCTTAGGTTTTCTGCGCGAGCCTCAGGGAAAAATGGCTCGATACTTTTCGCTGTTGGATGATTTCGTCAGGTGATTCTGCTACTGGTCAGATACTTCTTTTGGAAGAGCGATGATATTTGGAAATATAGAGTCAAAAGATTTCTTCCCATAATAAATATATAATATTTAAAAATTTATATAAAATATATAATATAATATAATATCATATATAATAATAAATATATAATATTTAAAAAAATTTTCAAACCTACGATGAAAAAAAATTCGGATTCATTTCAGTGATTTTTGGTCCTTCCCTGTTTAATAGAAATATTTAAAAAAAAAATAGAGATATCGGTAGAACTTTTCAATCAGATATAATTGAATTTAAACTTGCGTGATTTCGAATTCAAGCCGATTTTTACGCGATTTATACAATTAGATCTGAATTTGTATTTTACGTGCAGTCGTAGTACTTAAATTTCAAATACTTAAGGAAGAACAGGAACACTATAGACACTGTTTATTAAAATAATATTTACTGTATACTGAAATTCTGAAAAATGAACAAGTATCAGGAATGTCAATATTCTTCTCCGCGTTGCAACGCTATTAAATAGTTGAATCTAAATATAAAATTGTTCCTTCGATTGTGCGTTTCTATATGTAAAATTGTGAATTTAAATTTCATCGGTTCAACATTTTTAACAATTGAAAGGAAGGAGCAGATTTATATTTTTTTTTAAAGATACTTACATTTACACAATGGCACACAGAGGCGAAAGCTTCTTCAAGGGGAGTAAATCTCTTCGTTCGGAATATTTCAGTAAAGATTTTTAAGTTGTTTCACGGACTGGTAATTAAAAAATCATAATGGAAAGATTCGTAATCAGGAAAGCGTATTAAGCGAGTGAAATAAGTTCATTTAATTAATAAATTCCGCTGAAAAGATTCGTAGTCGAAAAAAGTATGTTAAAGGGACGAACTAATTACGTTGGAGTAAGATTTTTTGGATTTATAAAAAAAAAAAGAAACTTATTATATCGAAAATTCGTTTAGAGATTCGTAGTTTCGAAAAGTGCCATTAAAAAGACCACGTAATCTGCGAAATGAAATTTGTCATTAACGAGAAATGTATAGTTAAGAGACAAATAATACAGTGGAATAGAATTTTCGAGTTACATTTACAATCTCGTACTGTTCGTGCAAGTCCCTCGGTCGCGTTCATCGAAATGAATGTTGAAAAGTACGAAAGCTTCGTGAAAAGACGTAATTTTGTTAGTGAAAACCAGCCACAGCTTATGAAAAGACGTAATTTTACATGAGGATCTACGGATCTATTAGTAGACGCGAAAAACAGAACGAAAAGGACGAAGTGAAAAAGAAAATTAAAGCCAAATGAAAATAGACGAGTATGAAAATAAGCGGAAGGGTGAATTAAATTTTGTAAAAGATTTGTAGAAGATGATTACAAGGATGCTTTGAAATTTCAAATTGAAAACCGTTGTGACAAATAATACACGGTGCTTAAAACTATCAAGTTCATTTTCCAAACTTATATTCAAAACAGAAGGAAAAAAAAAAACACTTGGTGATTTTCGAATTTACTCCGTAAACTTAAATTTCGTTCAATTTCAAATGAATTAATTTCGGGATATCGTGCAAATTTTAAAATATAAAGTGACAAAATATAAATTTTAAATATAAAAGTGACAAGGGAGAGATTCCGATTTGAGTTTCTGAATTAATTTGATGAAATTTCTAAATCGTTTCCAAATATTGACAATATTTCCAACGCTTGTCATTCGAAATTATAAGTTGAAAATATACAATCTACTATATTTAATTAAATACGTCAGAGTATAAAAATATTTTGGAAATATAATTGTGATAGTAATAAATGGAAAGTATGCAACATATCCATGATAGATATAAGATATTTAAATTAATCCGATCATTTTGGATTAATTTTGGATTGATTTTTCAGCGAATAGCAAGCGCAAGAAACATATTTCAATTTCTGTGTCTATGGAATGTTAAAAATGCATTCGTCTCGAGGATATTAAAAATTTTTCACGGGCAACGATTACAAATATACTGAAAATAATCTGTTCGCGTATTGGAGGAGCGTGGCGGCCAAGAACATGAGAGTAGGGAGATTCTAATTAATGCATACCGTGTTGTCAGCTCGTTAAAGTGGCGCGTAGAAATGCGTGTCGCGAAGAAACAGTAGGTTCAGTGTTTTAGACGGCCACGTGTTTTTTAATGACGAGCAGCAGACGCCGTGGCGTTTCATTGAATCGATCGAGAGAGAGAGCTCGATGTCTCCCACGTCTCTGTCTCTCTCTCTCTCTTTTTTTTTTAAACCCTCTTTAACAGACGTGGCGTTTCGAACCGAAGGAAACTGATCTGGAGAAAAGAACGCATGCTTCGCATTCCTTTCATACCGGAACGCAGATAAATATGAAACATAAAATTAGTCGGAGAAAATATCCTCGACGTGTCTTGCGTGGTTCTTCATTTTTTAAAAAACATATACATGCAGGTTAGCAATTGAAACGATGTAGAATTATCAATCGAATGTTCGCGTATTTCGCAATAGACGTAAAAATGTAAGTAATCTACGAAATTGTGCGAAATATCTAAAGTGAAATATAAATTGCTTACAACGGTTGAGACAAATGGTTTTTGAGTGTGAGAAATTAATAAAAGTGATTAATAGCAGAGATTGAAACCAGAATTAAAGATGTAAATTATAGAATATATAAACTATTTATCGCGATATTTAGTAAACGAAAGAAATTCCAATTGCCTTAATTATAAAAATACGAAGTTACACGAACATTGTACATATTAGTAAAAAAAAAACATTGTATATATTAGTAAAAAAAAAAAAACGTAAAAAGAAATTGTTTTAAATAAACATAAATAGAAACGTAATATACGTAGGTATACTTAATTAAGAAATACAATTTAACAAATGTGTTTCACGCAGAGAATAAAATTCAAAATTTCGTCAGCAATTTGCAAATTACAATTCGGCTATCGCGATTAAATTTGAAATAAATTTGTGTATGTACGTGATGCGTGCAAGCTTCCGAATAACAGCGAACGTTCTTCAACCCTTTGAGTTGTAACATACAAGTGCGTACTCGTGGTATGGCGAAAGAATGGGAATTTTCAATTTCAAGTCTTCGAATACTGAACATCAAATAAACACAAATTGCGCGTCTGTTGCATAGATATGTACACGATCATTATAATGACCAATGTTGAACTGAAGAAAGTCGCCGAGGGGTCATTATTTTCGTTCGTATTGCATCGTTCGCACGGCAAATGATATTCTTCGGTATTCTACGTACTTCAAGACGGTCTCGAAAACCCGCAATGGAAAATAAATTCGCAGTTTCGTATCGCGGGATACGGGGGGAGGGGGGGGAGAAAAAAAATCAGAATGAAATTACGTCGGCGTGTTGGCCGGGAATGAAAATAACGAGGGCGATAACACGGGTCGGTAGAGGAGACCGGCCCGCAAATTTCGAGGGAAAGGACGCGTGAAAAGTTAGGCGATTAAACTTTCAACTAGTTCCGCGCGTCACAATCGAGATTTACGGAAGTTGCTGGCCGCGCAGGACTTTCCCGGGAAGTTCGGTCGAAGGAAAATCGTGAAAGTTCAACTGCTAAAAGGGATTTCCACGCGCGCTGCACCCTTTTTCTTCCTTTCTTTTCTCTCTCTCTCTCTCTCTCTGTCCGCGAAAGTCCTTTTTGCGAAACGATCGAATCGCAGCGAAACGACATGACTGTTTCGAACGCCTGTGTCCGCCTTTGCGAGCCAGGGAAACAAGAATAGGGAAAAGTTGTAAATAACCGCGATCAAACGCGAGAAAATGACGAGGGAAATAGGGAAGAGGAAGGAAATTGTCGAGGAATACAGAGTGAGAATTACCTACCCTCCGCCTTATACACCCGCTTTATACACGGTAGTTTTTTTGCAATTCAATTTTCAAACTGAAGTCTAGCTAGTGTTAATTTCGTGAACGAAATGAACGAAATTCGAATAAGTAGAACTACAGAAAGTGCAACTATCAAATATTTAACATCACTGAGTGACAACGGAAATTTGTCCAATGAATTTTTGCCCAAGAAGAAAATGGATTATTTTCAATTGATATTAAGGTAATCGTAAATTGTTTGTTGCGTGAAAAACTGGTATTTTGTAATAATATGAATGTAATTTATGAATGTATTGAATATAACTGACGAATATACTGAATGTAATTTATTTGATATTGATTGAATGTGTTTGACCATGTTTGTTCATGTTTCTATATATATATATATGTGTGTGTGTGAAGGAAATCATTTAGAGCATAGAGAAAAAATGGAAAATTATATCGCTTCCATGATATGATAAATAGATTAGCAAAAGCAGAAGATTAAATGTACGTGAAATTTAAATGATTGTAAACTTCAGAGGAACGATTTAATGCAACGATTATTAAATACATTGTTTATCTAAAGTATAAAATGAAATATAAAAAAATGGTGAAAAGTAATGACAAATAGACATTAATATGTCATAAAACAAAGTATCACAATTATTTGAACTAAAAATGAACAGCTTGAATCGTTTGAAAAGAATTACAAAAGCAAGTGAATAGTCAATCTCAACATGCCATATTTTTCTGCATGTTAAGATTTACAAGGTTAAGACATTTTCCAAAAAAACAAAGAGAAATAGCAAAAAAATTAACTATTACGTTGCACGATTCTCTTATAATAATGCTACATAACGTTTGTTCGAAACAAGTAAAACAATAAATTGTTTACAACTAGTAATACTTAAGGTTTCGAAGTTAAGTGAATCTCACTCATTCTAATGGAAAAAAAAAAGTTTCTTTTTAACACGGAAAACTTTCGAGTCCAGAATTCCAGACAAGAGTCCGAAAAGATCTCCGTGGCTGCAAAGATACATGTTTCAATACGCGAACGTCGATTTGTGACTGCCAGGGATTTTGAGAAGCAGAACTCGGAGAAATTTTTCGATCGCTCGCGGCGCAAGTTTGCCGGAAGTCGGCGCGAGGAAGGCGCGTGGAATTCGATGGCGAACTTCGGTCGAACTTGCTCGCGGATATTCGACAGACTCTAATGAAATAGTTCGGAAGAATTAGCGGAGATTCTTCGCTCGGTTTTTTTTTTCGCGGAATTTTATGCGAAGTTTGGAAACGTTCTCGGCGGAATTCTTTGTGCGTGACTCGTTAATTTCTCACGAATTTAAGAGAGAGCCACCCTCGGGAAGAATTTCGCGACGGATTAATTAACAACGTTCGCCGCGAGTGACTTGCGCAAAACTTTTACGAGTGGTTGTATATTAAAAAAAAAGAAAGAAAAAATGAAATTGTAACGAAACGGATTGTTTTGTTAATTTCAGAGCAAAGTGCTGTAAATTGTTCTCCTCGAAGTGTAATTATAATTGACGTTTCAATTGTTGACGATTAAAGCGTAGAAGTTGTAACAAGGAGATTAAATTGAAAGGCGGTTGAAAAAGACGAGTGTGTGTACATATTTTAGAGAAGAACGATGAGATTTTCTATGAAAAATTTTGATCACTTCGGAAGTAATTAGAAGTAATCAAGCTTTCAGTTTCGTAATCGATTAACCTATATCTTTAATTTCGCGACGAATTTTTGATAATAACAATTGCATACATTTCATGGAGGCATTAAAGATTTCTAACACTCCAAGTAATTCCGGTATTCGAATTTTTCATGAAACACTGTACTGCGTTTATTATTATAAAAATTTAGTGATATTCACTGAATTCGCGAAAGTATCGCGGCAAAAATCGAAGATACAGCTTGATCAGCTGCGACGTCGATATTTTGTAAAAATATTCGCGACATTTAAATTTAAATTCTCGGAATTCTTAATTTCCTTCGACTTTCGTTTGAAGAACGACGTGTCCGAAGAAAGCGATAACTGAAAAGTATCGCTAATTAACGAAGAAAATATTTTAACATACTTGCCGAAGAATATGAAATGAAAGAAAAGACGAAAATCCACGCTGAATTTTCGAAAATTACAATTTCGCTTCAGGTAAATAACAGAATTGTCGATCATTTATAACAGTTACTTTTAATACTGATTCTGGCCTCTTTCAATCGTACTCAATCAAACTAAATCGTACTAAATCAAACAACCTTGAAATCAGTCAAATACTGTCGTCAGTTAGCAAATTGAACGTTAACAATAAACTACTAACAATAAAAGGGGAAAATTAGGAGGAGACGAAGATCGAAACTATGAAAATATGAAAGTCCAAATATTCTCTGCCTATTGATCAATCAATAGATCGTGACACAGAAGAGAAGAGAGATCTCGTAAAAACGATCTCGGGGTGACGAAACTCGCGAGACCTCTACTTTCACCGGGGGGCGAATTATCCCCCTTCCGGTTCTTCCCATCCGGCCGCGTCTCGCATCCTGTCCTCCACTTAATGAAAAATAGGGAGGACGAAGCGGGAACAGAAGGTGGAAAAGGCGGTTCGACGCTAGATAGAGGAAAAAAGAATGCCGGTGGAAATATCAGAATCGATATTTGACCCCCCTCCCTCCCTCTTCCTCCGCCCGCGCAATGCTGGTCGACGCGGCGGGGAAAAAGCGGGAAATGGAAGGAAACTCAACTGGGCGCCGAACTAGCCTTTGAAGAGCAGTAGCTACCAATGTTGCCGCCATCTTTCCGATATTTGATGGATCTCGAGAGAGAAAGGGGGATGGCTTCTTCCATCTGTCGCGCGATATTGAAGACCGAAACGGCCGGATGCAGCCGAGCAGGAAGGATTTCCTACGGTTATTTGCGAAATTAAATATTCGGGAATGATTTCTCTCCTTTTTCTACTCCTTTTCGTTTCTATTTCTCGAGTCCTTTGGTTTCTTGTAAACCGAGAGAACTCTCGCCAGGAATGATATTTGGGATCTTTGAGATTATTATCGTTATTAATAACTGAATGGTTAGGTTAGGTCGCCATTATCATTGACCACGGTAGGTTACTATATCTTTCAAAAATTGCTGTGGCTTCTTTCTCGGGAAATCTTTTCGCAACATTTCGAATGAGTTCCTAAGATTGCGTTTTATCTTCGTAATTGGCACAAACGATTAATATATGTTCAGCGAAGTTGGAGTTGGATAGATTGCACTTGTCACAGATATTTGATGCTGTATCTCTGATCGGATAGGAATGAATATTTGAGATTATTCTTGTATGTATAATTGATAGTAATCGTACAATTATGAAATGAATAAGTATAAGACAAGTATACCATGTTTGTTCCAAAACTCATTTACAAATTTGTTATATACTCGTTTATAGGTTTTTATGAATTTCTTCGTGAAGAACGATCGTAACATTTGGGATTGTTTTTCTTTTTTTAAATCCTTGAATTTTTTTTATATCCTTTATATCCTCCGCGAGATATAAAGTATAATAAACGAATATAGAATAATAATTGAGAGCACGATTGTATACAATCATAGCGACGAGTACTACATTTATTTCAAAACTGTATTGTTAAATAAAATTCAAGTATTTGTGGATCCTAAGTGGAAAGAGTTAAACTGGTCCCTCGATTTTGAAACAGTTTGTGGTGAACAATTTTTTCTGTGATACAAAAGATGAAGAACTAAAGACACTCATATTCATTAGCACGTGTGGGTCAAATAATTTGAAAAACTGTTCCCGGAGACACGAATAAAAGCTAATATATCCAGTACAATTGTTTTAAACGTACATATATAAATTTTTTCATCATAACAGTAAAAACAGACGATAATATCTAGTCCTATAATTTTATGTCGCTAAATTTCTCACAGCTCGCAACTCTAAGTATTCGCTGTCTAGTAATATTTTATAAAATTCTCCGCTTGATCTACAACAAATGGTTTTAAATAGTCACTGCGAAAAATTGGCTGAGTGTCTTCTGTATCGGTCAGATTTCGCAAAACAGTCAAACGAGATAATTATTTCAAGCGAGTAACTTATTTTTACAGCACAGTGGAGCACAACAGGGGGAGAGGGAGGGAGATTAAAAAGAGCGAGGCGCTTAATAGGATAATGGACGGATATATTATGAACCTAATCGATGTTTCAAGCCACTCGGCGAGAGATGAATATTTCAGAAATAAAAATGTTCTGAAAGCGCAATGTTAACCCGATGCATTCTTAATGCTGCCAATTAAATTCGCTAAATTCGGTGACCAAGCTCGTCGTCTTTTTAGACATGCGGCGGCGTTCTTCGAATCCTCCGCTGCCGGAGTTGTCGTCCTCCTGATTTTTTATTAATTAATTCTCCGATACTCCCCAAAATTTCCGAGGTTTCCTCTCGCGTTTTCGTTTACTTCCCGCTTTCTCGATCTTTCATCGCCGTCAGTTGTGGCGTATCTCTGTTAATTTTCTTTTTCTCGATGAATTTACGTGATTGACGATACTTTATAATACGATTATAGCCTCGATTAGCCAAACATTATGTGTGGTATGAATACACAACATATGTAACGCATATACATATTCTTCAGTTATTTTTGTTTTCTCAATCTTTCTGAGCCAAGTCACCTAGACTAATTACTAATAGCTCGCAAATTCATTGTTTTATGAATAATCATTTTATTCTACAAGCTCATCTTACGAACAGATGTTACGATAAACGTCAAATTCGTTTTAGTATGAATATTATATCGTATGAAAAATATTTGAAATATTTCATACTCGATGGTCCTTGCCAGTTTCGAGACCGTGTAAAATGTTTGAAATATTTCTCAAATTCGAATTAGTATCGAGGATCGACTCATTTCTTGTTATCGATAGCGTTCCTCGTTACATAAAATATTGCAAATATTTCAAATTGGCAAGTTTCTCCTCGATCAATTTAACCCCGCCAATTTCGCGACACAGGATTGACTCGTTTCTCAGTATCTTATTGTGCATATTCCAAATAATCCAAGTATATTCATACGAACAAGTTTCCTCGCAGTATCAGAAAACAGAGACATAAGATTGACTCGCAATCTTGATCCTATATAAAATGCCTCGAATATTCTCGATTACTTCTCAATTGCTTTCAATTTTTACTAATGTAATTAGCCACTCGACTGGAAATTCAAAAATTGCTTTGTTTGCTAAATTTCATAGAACGCGCCGTAGATGTGAACATTTTTTATATATTTTCTTAAAATTCCCCACGAATGCGTGAGAATCCGCAGTGTATCGATCCGAGGATATTTATGCAATTTCTCATTTTTACGAGTATAATGGGGTATAATTACTAGTGGAATTTAATAGAAACTTAACAAGCGGGAAACTGTTTGTTACAAGTAGGGAAATATGGTGAATTTCTGCGTCTTGAAAACATTCAGAGTCCATCAACGATATAATATGAAACCAGCCGATGGAGTGGCTAAACAGTTTCGAGACCACGGGATCGTTGGTCGCAAATTGTTCCGCGATGCGCGCGAATTACCCCGTTAACCGGAAGAGCAACGCTTACATCCCTGAGGGAGAGTGAGCGGCGTCGCCTTCCGCGAGCTGGAAGAGTAGCCGTCGACGAAAAAAAGGGGCGAAAGAAGCCACCGAAAAAAGAGAAGAGCCACCTCCTCGCCTCCGTGTATTACTCCGAGAACCACCGGGGCGAAGATCGATACTATCTTGGGGGGGAAAAAGCCGCAGTCCACCGAACGTACGTACGTGCGCCGAACGAGAACAAACAGATACAGAAAGAAAGAAAGGGAAACAAAAAACTCACTAGAAGAGAAAAAAAAAAGAAAAAAATCGCGAATATGAGGACGGAACACACCGCGGATTTCGCGGCAGAGTGAACCTCGAAGGGTTCGCGCGCGCACCGTGCAGCCCCGGACGGACTATTATGGATTAAACTGCGCGGAGCAACGACGTCCAAGAGATGATAAACAAAGACGAAACAAAGGAAAAGCACGAAAAATACCGATGCGCAAAAGCGTTTTGCATAAGCGATCGCGGTAGCGTGAGAATATACGCGAATAACACCGCGCGTTAAGAAAAACACGGGCAGCGGGAGAGAGAGAGAGAGAGAGGGAGAGAGAGAGAGAAAGAGGGAACTGGAGGAGGATTTCAGCTGTGGAGAGTTTTTTTTTTTTTTTATTGCAACAAGAAGATTGCGTTTCCTTCTTCGAAGGAGGAAACGGCGGAAGAGAAGAGGGAGGGAGGGAAAAACAAAACGATTTTCCCGCTGCTGGCCGCTGTTGGATCTTTGTATATGTGTGTGTGTGTGTGTGTGTGTGTGTGTGTGTGTGTGTGTGTGTGTGTGTGTATGGTCGTCGTCGGTGGATATACAGAGAGAGAAGAGAGAGAGCGAACGAACGGGGGTTGAGGAGGGAGTATGGTCGATGGGGGGATGTTAACGGTCCTGGTCAGTCGGAGGGCAAGAGAGATATTTTTATAAAATTATTCGAGGCCCGAGGCGGCCTCTATCTCGCCGGTAGTTTGATGAAAACAGGAAAAAGGGAGGAAAAGGGCGGCACTCGCGGAAATAGGGAAAAAGGAAGAGAAGGAGGAGGAGGAGGAGGAGGAGGAGTAGAAGCAGGAGCAGGGGGAGGGCAAAAAAGGGGAAGGGCGGGTGGAAAGAGAGAAAGAAGAAAAAGAAAAACCGGCCACCAGGATCGATATTGAACCCCCCTTCTGGAAAAAAGGAAGGGCGGGAAAGAACGAAGGTACAAAAAGGAAGAGATCGAGGCGGAGGAAAAGAGAGGAGACCGCGTGCTAGTACGGACAGAGCCAGCGTTGCTTTGAGGAACGACACTCCGGCTCGCGGATAAAATCCAAGATTTCCAATATCATGGCCGATCCGTGGTGTTGCCTCGTCCCGGGATAATTTTTGTTGAAAAGTATTTGCGCGCGTCGCACGGAGACGGTCAGAGGGTAATCGACGTGGCAGGCTAATTTGAAGCTTTTCATCGAATGTTATTGTTGTTGTTGTTGTTGTTGTCGGAAACTTCAATATAGTCGTCACGATGTGCTTGCAACTATATGTAAGCAATAGGGTGTAGCGGTTGAAACTTCGAAACGAGTATTTGCATGGCACAAGTCGTTTTTAATGAAAGTCGACTCACACAGATTGGTTTTTGAGTATTTTATCGATTGAGTGTTTTGTCGCTGACAAGTCTTGGGGGACCGTCGTATATAGAATAAAAGTTTTCAATTGCGTGTGTATATCTTGCAACGCAACATTTTTATTGCATAAAAAGCGTCTAGAGATTTTTTATAAAATTTGTGTATTTTTATAAAATCCCACCGGCTTCTAAACGAATATGGTACTTGTCTCAAAACTTTGGAGCGAGTTTTATAAGTATAATTGTATTATTATTGCACCATGTCTAGGAAGTTAGGATTTCATTTGTATTATTGTAAAATAATTTACAAATACGCGACAAGAGATTGTGAAATAATTTTACGTACTGTATTCACATCTGTGCATTTCTTAATTATTATTTCAGAACACATCGCAAAAGTATTAGATGAATTGAACAAAACGTATAAATAATTTAATTAATCAGTGAAAAACCCGATACAAATTTGATACTCAAGTACTTAAAGACACGATACGCGTAAAAAAATGATAACGCTTAAATTTATTGCACAATCGATCGTTCGATTTTTATCGAACACACAATCTGAGATTCACGATCTAAGATGCCGGAACGACCAATTTAATAGCCCGCCGAATTTTCCCTCAATTTTCTACAAACAATCCGCACGTTTTCTCGAACCCTGGCCAAAAGAATGGACGCGCGAAAAAAGAAACCCATAGAAAATTAAAGGGGGAAAGAAAATAACGAAATATACCGGGAATGGGGTACCGGTAGACCACGAGAGGCGAGTTAAACGGCGAACGAAAGGGGTAGAAAGCGGTATAAAGAGGGTGAGGCGCACAGAGAGAGCGTAGAAGCACGGCGCGTAGCGAAATTGCAAGAAAATTCGTCCCGTTCCTCCACCCTTTCCCCTCTTTGGTGACCGATGAACGAAGCCCGCACGCTAGATCGAGAAATATAACTTCTTTCGGGTTCAGAGGGTGGCACGAGAGTGGTACGAAAGAGTGCAAGAGAGAAAGAGAAAGGAGAGGGCGAAGGGAGAGAAAAGGGGTTGGCCGACGGAAAGAAAGAACTGCTGGAAATGACGCTCGTACGGACGTGGAAAAAAAAGGATGGAAAAATATCAGGATCGATATTCGACCCGGAAAAAGGAGCAGCGCTGCCCGGAGGAGGAGAAGGAGGAGGAGGAGGAGGAGGAGGAGGAAGACTGGTGGGGCTGGCGGAAGAGAAAAGTGAGAAAAAGGAAGCGGCGTGCAGCCGGAGTACCCGGGGGCTGCACTTTGAAGGAACGTACAATGGCGAAACCGTTTCTCGCCGTTTCTCTCTTTCTTTCTCTCTCTCTCTCTCTCTCTCGTCTAATATTTGCAGGAACGGGCCGTACCCGCTCGCGAATCGTCGCCCCTTTTCACATGATAATAAACGCCGCGATCCACCCTCTTCTCCTTTCCCGTTTGTTTTCGTCCGAGACCCATATATGTACTACGTGTGTGTATGTATGTATATGTATATATATATATATATATATATATATATATACGTACGTATGTGGCTCTTCGGCGTGAGCCGGTCAATTCTTGGGACAATCTAGAAATTCTTGAGATCAAATGATATTAGAATTGGAGCACTGGATTTCAGTGTTGACGAGAGTCATGCTCGTTGCGTTCACGCTGGACTTCGTTTGCCATTCGTTCTCCATCGAATTTTTCTACGAACGTTAAATTGTTCATCCTTGTTGTCTGTGAAATTTTGATCCTTGAATGCGTACTGCTGCAAATCGTGCAGTCACGTCGATGTTTAGTTACGGGGAATTAGGCTAGATTCTACTTTACGACGTTTCAAGAAACTGAAGTATTTATAAACTTTAATGGGTCGACGGAGGAAGTTAGATCCGAAAGCTTGGAAATGGATTTCAACGGAAGGAATTTATTGATCTGCTTTCTTAGAATTTTTATTTAACAATTTAGAATACGACGAAAGACATAGCTCGAGTAAGATTCGTCAGTTTAAATAACTTTTCGTTCGAATCTAATTTCGAAGCGATTAGGAAAATCGTTTGCGCTGTGAATCTCGATTTTACGTTTTACTTAAATATGCATGTACACGTAATTAATGATCCGTGATTCAATTCCCGCGGTTGGATATTTAAAACGTGGGAAGTGGATTTTTAGAAATCCGCGACTTAATGGAAAATTGATTGGTTTTTCTTTTCTTACAATTTCGTAGAAATAATGGGTTAAGTATGTATAGTTTATTGGGTTAAATAATTGATGATACACTGAATTTTGAAAAATAAATACAGTAACTATATTTGAAAAATATTTATATTGCAATAAAATACATTTGAAAAACTTATTTAATGTACTTGTTAAAATTACATACTCATTATTGTTTTATGTATACTTTTAAAAACTAATTTAATCAGGTACTACACTTACAATATACTACACAGCATATGGAGTCATTGCAGTTTGGTCTTCTTGGTCGTGATCCTCTAATTAAATTGTGTGCAATAGTGTATTTATAACAGATACAACGGTGCGCAAGCATCTCTTGTATCCACTATACATTTACACATAAAGAATATTGCAATTGTAAAAAGACAAATTGGCAAATAACAGTACCTACGAAAGGAAAAACGGAATCTTCCCCTATTTCGTTACGCTCGTATCTTCAGTTCCAAAAATAACGAAAAAGCACCTCAACGAAAACGAAAATATCAAGAATAATGCACAACTAACAAAGGCAACCCTATACGCGATATCCCTCCGTGACTCTCAATTTATTAAATATTCCCGTTCCCTGCCACCCTCTGATATTTCATCGGAATAAACCCTGCGCAAGATCCCCTAATTTCTTACCAGCCAAAAACACTTTCTCTCCTACCTTTTAATGTGTCGCCCGATAATCGGCCGGCGAATTATTGGCGTTATTATCAGCAACTCGCAGCAGGGATAGTTTTCTCGTCGCAGGTAGAAACGTAGCCATCCACCTGGCCGAGTGCCTCCTCGTAATATCGATACGATGATCCTCGATCGATCATCGAACCTCTACGAGCTTGTTTTCTTCTTCTTCTTTTTTCTTTCCTTTTTTTTTTATGTAAATCGAAGCATGACGATTCGCAAAAGAGACGTCTTTTTAGGGGACGAATTGATCGTAGGGGTCGTAGACCTCAATTCAATTCTTTTTCGAAGGGGAAATGAGCGATCACGGGGAATCACGAGCTGCCTTTGCGTGATCGACGTATTAATCTTCGATGATGTCTCACTTGGCGAGCGTTAGAGTGTATTCTAAATATTCCGACATCTGTGCGTCTCGGGAGAGATTTATCGCGAGGTGGAGGAGAGAGAGAACGTTGAAGAAGTCACGACGAGAGAGACGATTTCTTTGAGGTTCTTCGTTGAGATCTATTAACTCGTTATAAGACTTAAAAATACTCTTTTTAACTACTTAGAATACTCTCTTTGATCGGAGCATTCTTAATTTTTTAGATAATGTGAATTATAGTCTTTGGAGTTTCATACAATTTTGGAACATTTTGTAGGGATTGTAGTTGAATATAGTTATATTTATGACGACGGTGATTCTTGAACAAAAAAAATGCATTCGGTAATTATTACATAATTGTTCCTTTGTTTTCAAATAATCCCGGTCTTCACAAAATGTTTGTACAATTTTTGTTTAGATATTTCGTGAAAGTTGAAGTCATTGCTGCATTATTATTTAAAATTGAAAAGATGGCAACAACGAAAGAATAATTATGTATTTAATTCATTAACTGGATCATTGTTTAATCTGAAACTTATTTTTGAAGGGAAAATTGGACTTAGCATTGTGGAAGTAAATCGCAGTGCATTAAAAACAAGAAATCTTTGGACTGAAAATCTTAATTTTGAAACAAGTTAATAAATTTAAAAGAAAAAAAATATATATATACACAGTGAAATAATATTAACAGTGAGGATGCTTGCGCATGTTTGATAGTCAAATCAAATTTAATTTAATAGAAATTGTTTTCTCATAGAATCATAAACTTCGATACTGTACTGGATTTTCTCGTAGAATTATAAACTTCAATAAAGCACAGAAATTATCGATTTTTAATTAACTCGAAAATTATGTTAAAGGTGCGACGATTTTGTCTGAATTGATGGAAATGGCAAGAAATGTAGGTCGATCGTCTTTATTTTATTCCATCTGTGATTTCTCTCTCAATTTCGTAGCTTCAGCGAGGTTTAGTTCATGGTTGAATCATTAATGCCAACCAATTAGGTTTAATACTATCAAATTTTCCTTCTAAATATTTCCAAGATATCTTCTTCGTAGGAAGGAAATTTCTATTAAGAGTTGCGTGTGTATGTGTATGTGTGTGTGAAACGTTTCTCCTTTTCATATAAACAAATTTACAAGAAAGCGCATTAATACGAAAACTCAATTAAACAAAAATGATTTATTAATATTCGCAGAATATTAATAAAAATTTGTTTGCAAAATGCTTGTAAAGTAATACTAACAAAAATGATTTTGTATATTAAGTAATCGTAGCAAAAGATACCATACTTTTATATACTTACATGTATATATATTTACATACATACTGTGTCCATTGTGTGTATTTTTCTATCTTTAAATTTTCTACAAATTCGCATGTATAAAATTATTTTCTTACTAGAGCCCAAATATTTATACGAAGTCGCATTTGTGCGAACGCAATTGAACAAATAAAATCCGAGCAAAAATCTGTTTACAGTAGATTCTAATAGTTTCTTCTGAAGAAATCTTATGTTTAATATACCCTGTATACATTTTTGCATTTTGCATAAATTTTTCTGTTATAAGCTAATTAAATCACACACACACACACACACGAAGCCATTTAAAGAAGCAACGAAATACCTACATTATCTCGATAGAAAAAGAGAAAAAGAGAAGAAAAGGAAAGAGAGACGTTGAACAGAAAATAATAGCGGGAATGCACACCGCGTTAGGGGAGATCTGAAAACGAGCAGGGGGAAAAACGTTGAATCTCGACACCAAATTTACCTATCACCATTCCATCACACGAATCTGACGAAGATAGGAACAAAAGAAATCGACAATTATCCGAACGATCCATCCCTTCGCTAGCAAAAATTCCGGCCGGGCTGATTCGCGGTGGCGAAAACAAAAAACTCGCCGCCCTATCGGTGCGCCCTCGTCTCGTCAATGTGCTTCAGATCCAATATACATCCCTGATGTTCCCCCCGCCCCCCCGGAAAAACGCGTCCGTTTTCATTTTCCGACGTTCATTCGCCGTTCCTTCGCTGAACCGATCGTTCATTCTCACATCGAGGAATACGACGATGAGGAATATCCTCATGCTCGCTCTGACAGTGGGTCGCACGATTTTTTCCCACGATTTCCCCCTCCCCTCTTCATTTTCCGTTTCCGGAATTCGATTCGTTTTTCGAATCTTCTGAGTCTGCTACTGACTCCTACTGTCTTTGAAATTTATTATAATGCCCGCGCTGGTGTCTTTGGACGCGGTGGAAATTTTCAAACGATTCGAGAGGGAACTCGTTCGAAGATTTATCCACGAGTGGAGTTCGATTTTTTTTTTCTTTTCTTTCTTTTATGGGAACGTTCGTGCAGAATTTATGCGTTTGTTCGGGCAAAATTAAGGGAAGTTAAGTTTCGCAAATGGTGAATATTGTAACAAATACGTTTTATATTATATATTCTTGTACATTTATATTTCTCGTAAACGCGTGGGCGATCTGATAATCGTAACTAGATGACTGACTAGAAGTTTCTAAGAGGTTTGAAATTTTTCATTGGAATTGGAGAATGTTTGGACTTCTAGAACAATGTCACCGAATTTTGAACTACGATTTACGTAGGATTGTGTATTTTTACGAACGATAAATATAACCATATTTCAATAGCAACAAATCTTTTTACAAATTTACACTATATTGTATTATATGCTTTATTTATCATTGCATTTACGTATTATTAGATGATAATTATGCACTTATTACTAATCGATTAAATTTCTTATCATTTAGCGATTTATGTCAGTTAAAAATCGTTCGCAAATCATTGTATTTCTCAACGATCGCTCACGCACGTGAATTTTGGCACTACGACTGTAAAAATTAATCTCACGCCACGAAGATGAAAGATTGCCTCTAAAGATTGCAAATTAAAAAAAGAAGAAAAGAAATACGTGCAATTCTGTATATTTATTACATTATATATGTCATTGCATTACGATTTCATACTCTAAGCCTCAGAAGAGAGTCTTTTGAGAGAACTCGCCTTCAAACCCCTTCGCATCCTTCTAATCCGAATTTCAAACGACCGTCTCGCATAATCGTCTGGCCGGCCAATTCACGCTGGATGAACACGATATTTACACGCGTGTACGAGCCATCGTGTCGGACAAATATTTTAAACATTTCGCGCGCTCGATAGAGAGAAATGGTGAGGGAGGGACGGAGAGTTTCGAGGAAAAGGAAAGGCGTTGATACTTGAAAACGTCAGTGGCCTCGTATCGCAAAGACGTCATCGCGGGCATTAGAAGGCTCGAATCGACGTGTCGCGCACTTGAAGACCAGCAGGATCCTCGAGGGCCCTCTCGAAGGGGGAGAGTGGGGCCCCCAGCTCTTTGGCAGAAATTCACGAAACAACCGGCCCTCTGTGCTTTCGCCTGGCTCTGTCCTCTCCCCTCTCCTCACCCCTTTCTCCCGCCACGAAGTGGAGGGAGAGCTGCACTTTTATTGCTTGTATCCTTCCTCGAAGCGACCAATTCGCTCGAATATTTGCTCGGTGGATTGAAACGTCGTGGCTTTCTCGAGCTTGATTCTTCGAAAACTGTCGACGAGTTGAAGCTTTCTTCTGTTATACTCTCTCTCTCTCGAGTGGAGTTGATCGTTAATGCTCCCCGAAGCGGATGATCGATCATCCTTAATTGGTATCGTTGGATTGGCATAGGTGGATCATGAAGTAATACCGGGTTTTGCATTAGGGATAGGTTCGGAGTAAAATTGACGATTAAAAGTCGGTTTTAAATGTTATTGTAAATCGATGATTTGGAATATTGGTGAAAAGCGTGAAACGAAAACGAAAGAAATTTAAATAGAAAGAGATATTATTGTATTGTGTTATATATAATACGTTAGGTGAAATTTATATTTCTTGCGTTTTATTCGTTACGTGAAGGATATAAGAAATACATTATATTTACGAATTGTTAATTATTTTTATTCTCTACACTTTCGGTGTTACGTGTTGTAGAAAAAGATGTCCAAAGTTTCGAGATTAATGATTTTAGATAAACATCGAATGTTTAAGAATTAACAAGTCTAGCCTAACCTGTCGTGATCATTCGCAATTCAACGCTGCAGTTGTAAATTATGTTAAATAAAATGCGATCTTGTATGAAATGAACAACTTGTAGAAAATTTCGATCTCGACTGAAAAGTGACACCGAGAAAAGAAGAAAACACTTGATTTCGCTTCACTTCGCTTCAGCTCTACTACAACTCTTCTATAGTTTATTGTTGGCACATAAATCTCACTTTTTCGTTCGAAAAGCAAGTTTCTTTCATGATCAACGCGATGACACAGAAAAGTTGATCGAGAACGTTTCTCGGATTTCTATTTCTTTCTTTTTTTTTTTTTCTGTCAGCGACTGCTTCTAATATTAAGTGCCTTTTTTTTCTACTAGGAAGAGTCCTCTTAAGATCATCCATCTTCTGTCCACTCTCGTAAATTTGGGGAAACACAGTCTGAATTCAAATTTCTCGTTTGTAATTTGAACTGTTCCCGCGCCTAAGGTACAAGATCTTTAGATTTGATCTGATTAATTAGCTTTACTCTGGACGATTAATACGAAGAACTGAGGTTGCTACATAAAATAACGAAACTTGCGAGTTTCAATTTTTAAAGCGCGATAAAAATAACGAAATTCGTGACAAAAATCTCACAGTTTTGGAAAATAGATTAAGAGTAATTCGAGATACTAAAAAAAAGGGTAAATATTTCAAATTCCGGGATGTTCCAAATCACGAAGAATTATAAAAATTCGGAATTTCAAAGAATAAAAAAAGATACTCAAACTTCTAAAGAATAACGAATCCAAAGAATAACAGAAAATTTCGAAGTATAGGAGCGACTTCAAGAAACATCAAAATCAGAAGACAGTCCATCGAATCCAGTCCAGAAATCACTTTCAATTCTCTTCTTACCCTTCTCCTATCCAGATTCTACAAAATAAAACACCAATACCTCTGTTGCTAGATCGTTGATTTTTATGCATTTTTCTTTTTTATACAAAAATTTGAAGATGCGAAATCGCACATCGCGCGACAAAATGAAATGTTCGAACGACGATTTTGAAAATATCTGGTACGGGAAAGAAAGTTTTCTTGCTCTCTTACTTTTTAAGTTACATAACTTTTTCGAAAGCATAAGCAATGGTACTTAATCGGCGTTTCGCCAAAGTTACGATAGCTTAGGAGGGAAAAATGCAAGATGTTAGAGTTGCTAGTCAAGCTCGCTCTTTTCGTTTGCCGATTTCCTCGATCCTACGTACCTCAACAACTGAAAGTCTCTTCAAGACTCAGAAACCAAAAAAGAAACGCGAAAAGACTTACTAACCAGGACAATTGCATCGTGCGATAATTAAAATTGAATTGAAGAAGTTTCACAGAAGAACGCGATACTTCTTTCGTCGCTGTTTTTTTAACAGAAGACACCTGCTTATTGTCCATACCTTGAATTTTGCTCGTAATCGAAATCAAGGGTTCAAAATCGGCGACACCTCTTTCTCGGCTTTCTTCGACGCTTCAAAAATCGCGAACGCAATTATCCTCGAACCTACCTACCATTCTGAAAACAGGGTGAGGAAACGCGTCGGTTGTGCTTCTCGTATTTCCCCGTCACGTTCCACGGATGAAAACCGGTGGTGGTATGAGAATCTCGCAGACGATTCCTTTCGTTTTACGTTCAGCAGCCGGTCCCCGGCGCTGTGCGTCGGCTCGTCTGGATGCACAGCGGAGGATCCGGTCGTCGGTGGAAATAAAGTTGGGCCACGGTGAGGGGGTGAGAGGGAGGGTGAGCCACTCCTTTCGAACAGGGTCTCGCGCTGAGTGCGCTGGTAAAACAGCCCCTTAAAATGGTTTTACTGCCGTGCACACGGGGCGCAACGACGTCTAGACGGGCAGGGCAGTAAAGTTTGACCTACTCACCCCCGACCGCCGCGCGGAAAGAGAGCGTCAGCCGGTACTCTCCGTTTCCCCTGACTCCTTCGGCGTCCCTTAAACCTGGCCGCGTTTCTCGCGGACCTTGAAAACTGGGCCAAAGGGTCTCCGAGCTTTCCGTTCCCATCTCTCACCCCGGCAGTGTGTTTTGTTTGTTTGGTAACGCGAGGGGTGGAACGTTGGGGATGACTTTGCGTAGGCTCGACTATGTAGAGTTGGACCACCGTCAAATTGAGAGTGGAAAAGAGTGATTTGATTTTTCTTCTTCATTCGATTGTGCCGACGACAAGTGGATAATTGCCGATAATTTCAGCTGACGTGAAAGAGAAGTCGTGTCTCATTTTGACATAGGAATTCGAACGTGTGTAAAAACATTGGAATATTTTATTCGCGACTAGATCTACCATGGTGTTGAAGATTGAAAGAATCTTCTCTTTGCAACCACACCTTAAAAAGTCGCTGTATGACTTTGTTTTTAATTTCGTTGAATTTTGAATATCGAAGTTAGACGATATATTAGGATTCCTTGAATTTTTAACTAACATTCAATGAAATCATACAACAAGCTTGAAGGGGTCATTGTAAAGAAAAGGCTTCAGAATGATCGTAGATCTAGTCATGAAAACAATTTTTCAACCCACTTCTTCCATCTACTAAATAAAGTCATCTTCGGGGAAAAAAAAAAATAACTGTCGTAAGTCGTATCAAAGTATAGTCTTCGTGCCTCAAAATGAGATCAACTCGATCCCAGTTGAAATTGTCGATATATTTTCCATTGTCATTAGTTTTCAATTATGTTCTTCACTGTAAACATGAGCCAAACAAAGACGGTATGTCACAGAGGAAATGACCCGAATTTAATTGAATTCTCCGTGTCTCCCTCGTTCAATTTGAAAATCGAGTGATTATTTGCTCAATCGTTACACGTGCTTTCGAACTGATGAAATGAAATTTCGTGGTTAATAGCGAATGGGGAGACTCTAGAAAATCGAATGAACAATAGCGGTACACGCGGCCGCGCAAATCCGGTGGTAGTAATCAAACTTTTTTAATATCCTGTAGAGAATCAAACGACAGGAAATATAGCGAGAAAAAAGAGGGGGGAAAAAAAAGAAAGGAAGAAAGAACGAAAGAAAATATGGGAAAAACAGGGAAAAAGAATTTCTCTTTCCAATATTTATGCGCGCCAGAAATACACTCGAATAATATTTGCCGCTCTATCGACGTACAAATTTCATTTTGTTTCGACGTTTCTTGCTCACCTTCCGGCATATGATACGAACGTAATATTTAGGAAAACATATTGTTTAAAAAGAATGGAGAATGGAGCTCGGGTATCGCGCAGTCGATCTTCTTTCACTTCCGTTCGCCGGCAATGATCGAAACAAATTTTCTCCTCGTCTCTCTTTTTTCTTCGTCGAAAATATCCCGGGTGTTATATCGTTTCATTGAAAAATCAGACGGTAATACACGAACTAATTTATTCATCGATATTTGATTTTAACTGGATTACAAGGTAGCCTCCATTTTTCGTTAGTTTAATTGCGCCTTTTCGCGCTGAATTCAAATAAGTATGTTCTCTTTTATTAGGATTTTTAGCGACACAGATTAGCATTTATTATAGTAATTCGTGTTATTTCGTGTAATTGGAAATTGTGGGATAAATAAAGATATTTATTTATGAGTTTAATACTATAGTATTATGAATATTATAAATAAATACTATAGTACGAATATTAGATAGACAGTAAACTATACTACAAATTATTAGAAAATTACACTAAACATTAGTAAATATTTATAACAGCTCAAATTCAACTTCTATTATTGACAAAAATAATTATAAATTCAATATTTTATCATATTAATTTTGAAATTAAAGTATAATGTGTATCTATAAATTTCCTTTCGGAAAAATTTAATTAGCTAATTATTCAGCTAAACTCTTTACCAATCAATTCTTTGTTTATTATTTATTCACTAGTTAAAAATTGAATAATAAAAATTATTCTGGCTACACTATAATAGCAGTGCAAAACAGTAATTTTAAATAGTCGATTTATTATTGACAAGTAAAATATAATACGTTTTAGAATGAATGAGTATTTAATCCATTTCAGATCCAACATTTCATTTGCAATTCCTTTCAATCGAATTATATTACTAAATTCTATTTTCTTATATTTAATACCGACATTATTCTATTATATTATATTCAACAATTTTTAAATATTGGAAACTTAAAGTATTAATATCACAGGTTACGTCCTTGCCGAGTGTTTGAAATTTCGCAAAATTTCAATGAATTCACCTGTTTATTCGCACAAGAAATATTCAATACAAATACAAATTTTATTCACGCACACGAAAAAAATATTAATATCAATTTTCTTTATCCCCCACTACATGTACATGTGGATCACAGATTGAGTAATTGTACCTGAATACGTAGGATCAGCATGAGAATTTGTTAACCAGCATTATTAGCGTTTCGAAGGGTGAAGGATAAATTTTAGGGATCACTTGGACGAGATAGCAGTGGAATTACGACGTCCTCTTTAACCAAGCCATAACCATCCCTCAGACAGCGCATCTCGGACCTTGAAAACTGGGGCAAAAGGTTGCTTTCACCCCCTACGTTGCGAACGGAGGAGGGTCGTAACGTTGTAAGGGTGCTCGACCCTTCAAGGAATTCCACTTTGAATCGCTGGTATCTTTATTGGAAAATATATTGCAGTCAGATTCACGATCCTTTTCTTTCTTTCTTTCTTCTTCTTTTCTTCTTCTTTTTTTTCTCTCTCTCTTTTTTTTTGCTTCCCACCCCTTCATATAGTTTTTCGACGATCGTTATTGAAAAATTCATTTCGCAGGTTTTTTTCGTTTTTTTGTTTTTTTTTTTTTTCTTGAAATTCGATCAATAGGATCGAGACATTCGGTATTTCCGATAAAAATGGAAATCTGGGTTTTTTTTGCGCGAACGTTTGATCGGCGAACGATTGCTGAGGTGAAAAAATTTGTGGGAAAGGGAAAGGGAAAGGGAAAATTCGTAACCTGTTACGACAGAGTTCACACGAATTATAAATAATTCAAGGGGAATATTTAAAAATAAATAATACAACGAATTAAAGTTAATTATAAAATTAATAAATTTTTATAGAGGATGTTAGAAATTAAAAATTCATATGTGCCTCGAAATTCAATTTTAAGCTCACGTGCCCCAAGCACTTAGCTTTATCTTTTCTTTACTAGCTTGTTTTCATCCAATAAAAATCAAGTAAAAAGAAATTTATAACAGAGAAAATTAATATTATCTTTTTTTTATTATTTTAATTTTTATACTGGTTTTCTTCAGAAAATATACTGGTTTATTCAGAGTCAATTTTTATAACAGTGTCTATAAATCTATTTCTATCTATTACTCACTTCATCGAATATGAATTTTTTATAACAACAATCTTACATAATCATATTGAACATTATATTATATAGATAAAAGAAAAAGAAATAATGGAAAATAGAGATAACAGAAGAAGAAAAAATGTCTGGGAAATTCGATATTATATTAAATTATACGTAGGATATATTTAGAGGATGTTATGTGCAATATTTACAATATTGCATGTTAAATATTATTTTGATATTATATGACATTAGAAAATTCAAATTACCGTCACATCGTTTGGAATGTTCGGGCGGAAGAGGAAATACATAGAAAATTGATGAATTGATGATGGAACAAAATGATGGAATAAATCGAGCAACGCGTGACTTTATTTTAAGATTAGAAATTGCTGAATGAATCCTTGCCAGTTCCTTAACCTCACCATACCATTGACCTTCGAAACTGGGCTAGAGAGGGTTCTCTTTCCCCTCGACGCACTTTGCGGTGGGTCGTAACATCGAAGGGGTGTTCGACCCTTGGTGGAATTTCGCCTCAGACGTCTCGGGATGTTTCCATCGGATTACAATTTAAAGGGAATCTTCGTTGAAATTCGAACGCGCCATCGCCAACGCCAGGAATTTTCCGCCTTCACTTTTCTAGCGATCATGTCAAACAATCGTTCGCCATTGTACGAATTCGAATTGTGTCTGACGATCGATCATTGGCGGCTGAAATCGATGATCGACGCTTTAAAGTTCGTTTTGCAACTGGTGAACTAACTGGTCCGCGTGATTAATTTGAAATCTGAATAGTTTAGGATAACTTCAGGTAAATTATATTCAATTATAATACAGCGACTCGCGAAAGTATTCGAGCGCTTAAATTTCGTTAAGAACTTGTAAAATACATTGAAATTTCATTAATGTACCGTCAAGTAGTATCGTGATTGGTAAAATTTACAGTGAATCTGAAAATGTGTGTAAAAATTTATTACTAATTTCAGTTCGTGAAAAAATTACAGTTACAATTGTAGTAAAAATTACAAAATATTTGTAAAATGAGTGTGAAAGATGATCCTGTTGAATATTGCATCTTATTGATATGTTTTCGTGATTTCTGTAAAATATATATTTCTATTGAATTCCTTCTAGATATAAGTACAAATCCAACAATCGTATCTCATTACGCTGTCAATGAAATGAGCAAGTGAACGAGCGTAAGCGCGTTTCTGAAATTAACAGGCGAGTTTAAAATCTGACTGGGACTGGCGTTGGGATTATTTTCGCCGGAAAAAACATTTCGACAGGTTGTAAAAAATTTGCGAAAACTCTGCGACGAGGAAGTGGTAAATATCATTTTGCAAAAAATTCTTCAGCTCGTTGATACCGCGCGAATATCGAGTGTGCCAAGCCCGCTTCCCCTAATTCGACGCGTAAAAAAATTACGTTTCTGAAAATTATTTTATCTGAAAAACCGGTTCTTTAGAGATGCGTGTCGGGTCGCTCTCTCTCTCTCTCTCCAAATTAAAATATTTCGCTGCTACCAGCGAAATTATGGAAAGTTGCTCGAACGAAAAAAATAGAAACCTCTAAATACACGGTGAAAAATACGCGATAAAAATATCTCTCGTGTCTGGGGATGAAGTCGAGTGTTTCTCGAACATCGTGAGCGATAATCTGCCCTTTGTAAATTCCTTCATGCTCGTCGAAGACGCAAGTGCAAAGAAAATTTGAAAAGTTAGACAGAAATTTATAAATAAGATTTAGTTTCTTCTTTCTCAAAGGGAAAAATACATAATGAAGATATTTCTCGTGAATCCTTTCGCGTTCGTCAAAGAAACAGACACATAAAAATCTGCTTCTCAAAGGAAAATACGTAATAAAGATATTCTTCGTGACTCGGAAGAAGGTTGAATGATTTCGAACGTTATAATTAGAAGGTAACTCTTATGATTCTCTTTCATCAAGGAAATTATTGTAAAACAATCTGTAGCATAGAATGTGGCATAGAACTCTGCAAATAATCTTCATTTCATTTCCTTTCAAATGCAACGAATTTTCTAGATCGACTGATTTAAGGAAGAAAAAAGAAAAATTCGTGGCCATTGGAAAACGAAGAATCGACAGAAAAATCTTTATTTCGTTCCTTCTCGAAATAATTTGCCAGTAAAATTGACAGATTACAAATACGAACGGATCGAACAAACTCTCTAAAATTAATTGTTTAAATAATTCTTTAAAAAAAAAGAACTCTTTATGTCCATCATAGAAACAAACGCGAGAAACTAAAAAGAAAATAGAAATCCATACTTAATTTCCATTTAATTTACCCGCAAACGAAATCCTTGCTTTCCAATTTTCAAAAACTTAATCTCAAGGTAGAAAAAAAATATGTAATTACTCGTTTCCTTCAGAGAAGTTTTCACTAAACACTGTTAACACGTTTCATGAAGGAGTGCACAAGAGATTTAAAAAAAAAAAAAAAGGAAGAGTAATTAGAAGCGATGCTTTCGTCGAAGACAGGATTTCTACGTTCACTCTCTGACGATTTTAATAATCTCTCTAAATTAATTATGAAACAGCCGTATCTTTCCCCCCTCCTCTGTCTCTCTCTCTCTCTCTCTCTCTCTCTCTCTCTCTCTCTCTGCTTTCACTCGTGTGCTCGACGTCATTCGTCGTGTAACGAGCCCCGGGGAAAAATGGGGCCTAAAAGGGTTGGTTGACTGCTCGTTGCCTGCACAGGGAAACGAAACTCGAGAACTTTCGCTCTTGAGATTACATAAGCCGGAAAACTCGGTCAAACGGAAAGTTGGACCTAAAGGGAGTAGTCACGTGGCCCTTTTTTGAAAACCGCCAACCGGAGAGAGTACAACTCGCGCCCGCGGTTTCGCAGAATATCCGTATAACCAGCGAAAAAAAGAAGAGAGAGAAAAAAAGGGAAAAGGAAGAAGTGCAAGAGAGATGGAGAGAGAGAGAGAGAGACGAGCGCGGAGCGAGAAACAGCGAGAAGTGTCTATGGACCTTTTAACGTTAATTGCAAATTCACCCTCTCTCTCTCTCTCTCTCTCTCTGTTTCTCGTTCGAACTACCGTTTCTCTCTTTCCTTCGGTCTTTTAACGACAGTTCTTTCTTCGTTCTTTTTTTTTTTAATTCCTCCACTCTCTCTCTCTCTCTCTCTCTCTCTCTCTCTCTCTTACTTTTTTCACCTTTTTTGCGCGCACGCGAATCGCCGTGATGTAAACGAAAAATTACGCCCTTAGTGGTTTTTCCGCGGGCGCGCGCGCTACTCGAGGAGGACGGCGCGTGCGGGCTTTTCATTTTCCGACGCTCGTGCGCTCGAAAAATTTAAACGAGCCGCGCTTACGCGCGCGCGGGTCCCCTTTGAACTCCGGGCCGTTCCCGTAATTACTACGGAAGGCTTTCACAACCCCTCGCGGCCGTCTGATTCCGATCGTAAATCTAAGATCCTCGAGCGCGCAGTGGAGAGGCACAGGGCGAAAATAGGGCTGGTTCTCCAGCAGCTACCCCGTTTAATTGCGCGAATCACGAGGGCTGAAAGTTCGCCGATCTTGGGGAATTTCAGAGTTGAGCCAAGCTCTCTTGCCCCGCCATTCACTCGCCTTATTATACGCGTGATACGCCGCACGGCTGATTTCTCATCTTCCTACCACCTACGGGTTTCTGTTGTAGCGTTTCTTCTCTCACTCTTCTGATTTCTTTTCTTTCCTTCATGTCGAACAGTATCATCGATTTTTGACGATATTTTGGACGATCTGTGTTTAACTGGAAAATAAATATTAATTAATTATTAATATTATTATTTTATAAATAATAACTTTGTACGTTTGGTGTATCTTCGAATGTTTTATTGCATGTGTGTATATATATATATATATATATATATATATATATATATTATAGTTGCATCTGTACTCTTATATACTTCTTCGTATATGTAGCTTGCAGATCACATTATCGCACGAGAAAATCGTTTTAAGTTATATTCGTTGAATAATAGCGGACGTCTACGAATTTTCTGTATGTGTGTAAACTCATGTCTACATATATGTATATCTATATATATATATATATATATATATATATATATATATATATATATACTTCTTCATATACAGTCTACGAATTACATCGTCACATCTTTAATTTCAGTTACGTTGGACATTGAATTATTCTTAAATAATTTCAACCGACTTCAGCAGGGAATTTTAGCTTCGAATCTTTCTTTCGCCCTCTCCTCAACACGTGTTGACCGGCCACGCAAAGACCTCCGCGCTCTCCACGAGGAGGAGGCCCGTCGTCCCTCGTACGTGGGTGTGTTTATTCCAGCGAATACACAAGTATAGCACGCTCACACGCTGGTGTATCCCGTGACACCATGTGTGCGCGCGTACGTGTGAAAGATAGAGTTACAACACGCCGACAGCGCCGGTCGAAGTGCATCCAGTGGGTCGACTCGCGTTTTAACCCCGACGCGACTACTTGTACGAGCCGATTTAATGGCGACGTAGGAGAAACCGACGAGTGGAACCATGTGTTCCCTTTGAGACACCGCTCTTGCTCCTTTCGGCTATTTTATATACGAAGTCTCTCTCTCTCTCACTCTCTGTCTCTCTTTCTGTCTCTCTCAGCGTGGCTGGATGTGATATAAATGAACGTTTTGTCGGTGCCCGGTTTCCCGCAGGAACAGCCTGCTCCAACTGGACGAATTGTCGAGTGTGTCGCGAGGTGGTGAGAGGATGCTCCCGTCTCTTCGCCGAGAAGTTTCTGTTTCTCTGTAGTTCGAGACTTCAGCAGGGAATTTTAGCTTCGAATCGAATCGTTTTGGAAAGAATTTTTGTTTTTACTGGAGAGTTTTCTTTCTTTTTTTTTTTTTATTGTTTTAAGAATTGACGTAAGAAATATAGGTTAATACAAGTCATTACAACGCATGTGATGATAATTAAAATAAATAGATCTATGCAGTCATCTGTCACCGTCTATGTCAACAAAGTATTCGTAGTTTTTCAACAATTGTAAAGAAAGAAAATCTGATAGTTTGATTTGGTCAATTATTGATAAATATTTTAAAAAGTTCGAGAAAGATTATTGGGGCTGTTTATTATGCGAGTAGTTGATTCTCAAGCGTTTTTTTTTTTTTAAAGAGGATTCGTCAATGTTCCGTTTATTTCTACGTTGAAATCTAACATGTCGAGCAACGAGGAATCGAATATAATTTTAGAACAATCTGCTCCGGCTAGAAAATTGTGTTCACGAGGAAAATTGTATTGCTTGAATTTGTTTGGGAAGAGTTTTGTATTTTTAACGAAGCGCCTATCAAATATTCAACACTCAGACGACAGTGACGAAGTTATTTAAGTATAGAATTATTTCTTTCAATTATTACACTCTGAAATAATTTAACTCGAGAGTAATTCAGGTTGCGAAAGATGACAATAATTTACGTTACGGATTATTAAAACTTATCACCGAATTTAATCTTAAATTGTCCACAAATTGAATCAATTGATTAGCAATTATGAAGCAAAATCGATTTGCTATAATTGTACCGCGAATTCAAAGCGAAAGAAAAAGAGAAACAAAAAAATGAAGAATACATCGGAAACACTTCGTATGAATATAATGTATAATGTATAATGTGAAATTGAATCAATTAATTAGCTATGGAAGCGAAATTGTATAAACATTTGTTCAATCCTATTTTCGCGTTCAGGGCCAAGAAAAAGGAAGAAAAAGAAAAAAGAAAAAATAGAGAACACGTCACACGCTACGAGGAAAATGAGGTTTCGTTTCAGGGCGAGAATTAAATGAATATCAAGCCGGGTTTTCCCCCCCTCGTCGTAACGGCACTTTAGGAGGCTACAAGAGATTGGAAGTTTTAGATGCAGCCTGCAGACGAGCGGTTTTATGAGTATTCCGCGAGCGGCCCGCGACCATTCCGCGCAACCAGCCTCTCTCCTTATCCCGGCCAGACAGCTGTAAAGTTTCTTGGATAATAAAGCACCTACGCGGCCCATAGCCATCGTGTCTATATAAAATTCATTTACCGCCGCTGGATATTTATAAGCGTTATGTCATCGTGGTGCTTAACGCGGAAACGCTTCTTCCGTTTAAACGTCGCGTTTTTCCTTCCCCGTCTTTCTTTTTATTTAAATTTTTCTTTTTCTTTTTATTTAATTTCATGATCAATGATTTGGTCACTTTACATAATTTAGTTTCATTCGATTCTTCCATCGCGTGACGATTTCGTGATTGATAAGTTAGTTTGAAATTTGTTTTTTTTTAAATCGTATTTTACTTCCCCTTTTTCTTTTCTTTTAATTTTTGTTTCCACTGAGAGGAAGACTTTGCGTTGCATGGTGCTTGATAATTATTAAGTGCCGTTAATAATTCTACATAGGTTTCGCCGATTTTATATTCAATTGTTTTTGTCGTATCGAGAGAATATTTCAGGAAAAACGATGGATTTATTCGAACTTATTATTTCGTAAGGAAAATTTCATCCTAGCGGATCGCACGATAATTCTTTTACTAAAAATTGAATATTTTCTTGAATATTTTCGACTTTGCTCGGCGATTTGTTTTTTTTTTCTTTTTTTATACGTAGATGGTGATCTCTTGAGAGCTGCCGAATGCACGTGTTGCTATTGTTTATTGTTCTTGGACGATAGCCGCAGCATCGAATAGGAAACAGGCCGTTTTCAGCGTAAGTGGGTCCTACAGTTTTTCTAATGGCTTGTGAGGGCCCTCCTAATGAGCTGTGAACTGATTTACGCGGGCACGGCCCCTTAGAAGGGTGTAATATGAAATTCGAGTTCCTCGTACTTACAATCTCTCTTCTCCTCTGTCCGTCAACGCTAAATAATCTTTTATTCAGATTTTGGAAACCATTGAACGCTACTTCTGACGAGTTCTACGGGACAGGAAATTTGTCCGTCTTCGAAATTTTATTTTTCGGTTTTAGATGAGGTTTTATTATGAGAATATAAATTGCTTCTCATTCAGCTCAATTACTACTCTGATCGAACTGCTTGAAAGTATGTATAAAAATAGAATTTTGTTGTTCAATTGTCAAATTATAACACGAAAAATACGTTTTCATCGCGAGTAGTGTATTTTTATTCTTACTTTTATAAGTGTTTTCATTCTTACTCTTGTAAGTATTGGTGAAAATAATCGACACTTTCTCAGCGCACTATAGATTTTTATGTATTCCTAAAAAAATTTTAAATGCACAGAATTAATCAAGGTATAACATTTAGTACAATTCTTCGAACGAAGTTTTATTTTCTTGAATAGAAATTTGTACTAATCACGACACGTGGTGCAATTCATGAAATACATTTATCTCGTCTAAAATGAAATAAACGAATTTTATTCGAATTTAATTACTAATATTGATAACTAGACCGCGAATCTTCATGCAGATTTGTACTTCTTAGACTGTAATTATATAAAGCATTATGTTAGGGCATTACCCATAAGTAATGTCGTTTTTTTTCAAATTTAATAAATATTGCCGTCTAGTGGAAATTATACTTATTATAACATAATCTACATTCTAGTTAAATATATATGACATTTAGTGTGCTTATTGTTAAATTATATTACAGATTAAAACTGTATTAATGCTTAAATAAAATAAAAATTTGTACAGTGCATCGAAAAACGATATTACTTGTGGGTAGCCCTAATACTTCGGATATTTTATCGACTTGGATTCCCCCGTACGGATTCTACATTTTCAAATTTTCCATTCATAAATCCATGAATCCACAGTCTATTAACGTTTATTTACTCTTAGATAACTTTTGGCCTAACGGAGCAATAAACTTTTCAGTCGTTCGTTTCACTTCTCTCGCACAGTTGAAAATTCGAAACATGTTTCTTCTTAATAAAACGAGTTCGTCGGTGACTCAACACACTGGCATTTTTTTTTTTTTTTTTTTTTAGGTAACGCTCGACTACGGTTGTTCTCATTAGCATCGTTTCCCTTTCTGATAGCATTCGTTATCATCCAGCGGCTCCCATTTTACGAAACGAAGAACTGCACGCCCTCTTCTTGGCCCTAAACGGGCTGTAAAAATCCTCACGGAGGAACTGTGAGATCACATTCAGATAAACGAACCCCGTCGGTTTCGCTTGATTAAAATCCATCCGTGGCTCTCTCTCTCTCTCTCTCTCTCGAATAAAACCGAACGAGCCATAGCTTCGATAACGCGCCGCGTATATCTCTCCGCGTCGTCTCTGGCTCAAAAAATTCCATCAAACCGTGAATGAAACTTTCATCTAATTGATCCCGCGCGATCTCTTCCATCTTCGCGGCACTGATTCCTTACCGTTTGAAAGCCTGGAACTTCTCAGCGAAATTTCAGATCGTCCGTAATTTTTCCTCACGCTTATTGATTATTAGTATAATAACGCGTTATCAATCGATACGCGTTATCAAAACGATCAATTCATAATTTTCGTTGGAAAATTTCGCAGGCGTAAAAATTTGAATGATTTATCGAAAAATGGAAGCTTGTGTGATTTATTGTATTGCAAAGCTTCTCCATTTTTTTTTTTTTTTTAGTTCAATTTTTCCGATGGAAATTTTATGCTTTAGTCGTTGGTAGTTCCGGTATATGAAAGGTCTTAATGAACAAGAATGAACAATCTTTTATGACGAAGTGTGTTCGAATCTTCCACTTTTACGATTATTGATTTGATTCAAGTATTCCGACGAATTTGAAATATTCGCATGTACTTCGACTCATACTATGTGAACATATCGTTCTGTTACCTCTTAATACGGAGATTAATCAAATATCGAAGAAATGAAGTACAAGCTCGCGAGATGTTAAATTGTAAATAAATTAATTCGCAAAAAATATTCGAACGCAGGAAACATTTGTATCAGATGCGCCGAAATGCGTGCGAATTGAAATTTCACTATATGCTGCAAAAATGGAACGCGACTGTTTAATATTCAAACTTGTCTACCTCATTTGCAAATATTATATCGCATAAATATATCACACGTGTTATATACGAAATATTTTGAAACTTTACTGATTATGAGAACTTTACTGTACAGTTTGAACTATGTGAAATATGTTTTTCTAATCTATCGTCGTAATTTCCGACGAAATTGTTTGCGTGCTCTTCGTGTAAGAGATGATAAAAAAAGAAAAAAATGAGTGTGAATTTACCGCACAATTTAAACCGCGGACTCCGCCGCTTCGTCAGACCACATCGACGTAACAACACGTTCTGTTCATTAAAATGCACGTAATTAATATACGTTGGCTCATTGTCAAAGACGAGTTGGAGGAAGATCGAGATCGAGATCGAGAACGCGAGGCGACGGTCGTAAAGGCCTCCGCTTCAGACTCTTCATAACACGGTCTCGAATCAATCCCAACGCGGAAATAAAGATAAAGTCCCGATCGCAGATAAACGTCGGGACGACGTAAAATATTTCTCTCTTCCTCTCCCCCCCCCCTTTGACGGAAACAGCGAAGCTCGAGGAGATTGGAGGGCAGACGTATGTATAGGTTTATGGGCTTCCGCGAGCAGGCCGCGGCCATTCCGCGCGTCTGGAAACACCGTCGCCAGCCACCCCTCGCGGCGGACCTGGTGTCACAAGGGTTGGGGGTGAAAAGGAGGGGGGTGGAGGTCGGCTGTAAAAATTTTACTGCGAATTGTCTGCAGACTGCCGACCCGCCGCCCGGCGTTACGACCGGGAAAAATAGGAAATCCCCGGGAAACCGGCGGAAAAACTCGTCTGGGTCAGGTCTCCACCCCTCTGAGGCTGACTGACGTCCCCACCCTCCCCTCGCGAACTTTCTTCCCGCCGTTTCATTTGGGTCAACGGATACGATACCGCCGCGTGTGTCGCGAACAATCGAATCGCGTTTGAGAGATTTTTGAGACTTTAGCTTTGGAAGGTTCGGAGGCTGAGCTTTGGAACCGAGTTGCAGTAATTAGGGGGGTTCGTTACTATTGCAGTAGCGTACTTTTCATTGTAACGAGTCTTGCAATTGGTAATGAAACAGAAAGCCACCATTAGAGATTATATTTAATTCTGGAAAGTGTTGCACAGATAACGATGTTTCGAAAACGTTCGATTTCGATCCGTATTGATAGGTGTTATAAATGAATGGATCATCTTCCTTTTTAAATTATTGAGTTGCTAAACCATTGATTATTTGATCTTTTTTTCTTGTTTTCTTTTTTTGAAAGTGATTTTTAAAACTGAGGTGGAAGTTTGCGTTTGATCTCTCTTTCGCGAGATGAGAGGCTCGAAGTTTAGTTTCAGAGTTATATATCCGATTCAGTATGACCAAAGTTTCATTATAATTGATTATAAAATTACACGCAATATGTATTCCTAAATTTTCGTCAATTAAAATTCTCCTATTAAAAGTCACATCCTTCATTAATCTCGTCTTAGTTACAATGTTACTACTATAATAGCATTATTCTGCGATTTCCACAATCTTCCACGATAATTCCAACTAACACAATGAAATTTTCTTAAAGAAAATGCGTCATCTGACGTTCTAATCCCTAGTTGATTGTTGAATTTCACGCCAGTATCAAACATCGTTCCCATATCACCTGCGTTGGCAACATAAGTGAATAATATTTCTCCGACTTTTACAAGTCGCTAGAAAACAATTTCAAAACGCGTAATAAAATTTTCTTAAAGAAACGTGTCATCTAAGGGAGCAGTTCACTGACCAAGTTCTCTTTCGGGGTGGGAGTAAAAGTCGGGCAGAGAGATAGAGAGAGAGAGAGAGATAGAGAGAGAAAGAAGGGTCAGAAGTCACGTAAATTTCAAGCGATCGGTTATCGGGCCAACCGTCTCCCCTAGAAACGAGGGAAACCGAGGCGACAAGAGAGAAGAGCCGCCAATTCGGGGCCAACTGTTGAATTTTATTCGTGTTTCGTCCGCTGGCCTGGCAGAGGGGACAGAGGGGCAAGTTAACGTAACACAGACCACATGTGTGTCCCGTTCTCTCTCTCTCTCTCTCTCCCTCTGTTTCTCTGGTGTTTGCTCGATTTCTAGGCCTAGTCGACAAAAAAAAAAAAAGAAAGAGCTACGAAAGCGATACGGCCCTGACACCCTGTGGGAACACATGTGTGTCTTAGATAGCTGGGAAGTAAGTGGGAGGAGTGTGTAGGTCTTCGAACCGAGATAATCCATTGAACCCCACGTGTGTGTGTGTGTGTGTGTGTGTGTGTGTGTGTGTGTGTGTGTGTGTACGTCCTTCCTTCAGGTTGGTTCAGAGGGGTTCCTTCGAGAGTGGATTTGATTAAGTAAGTATACTTGCTCCACTTAGACTTGTTCACTGGTCATTAAACTGTGAATTTTCGTGAAAAGATTCTAAAGTTATGTATGATAGTGTGGAAAATAGCGTACAATTCCAGATATGAGTGAAAAATAGAATCCAGTTTTTTTTTTAAGAAAATTTTTCTACGTACTGAATACCATGATAGCATAGCGACAGAAAAGAAAGAAATTGGTATTTTATGTGTATACGAGTCAAATTTTGAACAATATTGAACATTTTATCTAGGACGTGTTATATTGTAGATTTTCGATCAATTACAAATCAGTTTTATAAAATCACACCACTTTTCCTCGTTTCGCATTATTGAAGACGTAATTTCTAAAATAGAATCTTGCTTTACATCATGCCAAACATCATAGTATACCTTCTTCATACTATGTGCAATTTTGTATTTTAAAAAATTTTACATGTATTTTAAAACACAAAGATCGAAGAAATTATAACACAACAGCGGCTGTAAAAGTATTTGCTACAAAATTTTTAATAATAACTGTTTCTAATCTTACAACTTTCAATAATATTTTCGTACGACTAAATACGTAAATGTAAAACCTGATAAAAAGACACTTTATTGAAGAATAATAAGAACGTGTGCAAATGCTCCTTGTACTCGCGCTGTGAATTCCTTATGTTACGAAAATTTCGAAAAACCCTGTGTCCCTGGACATTTGGATAAAAATTCGTAAAAATATTTTTTAAAGTTCGTCTGATTCTCTGCAAGTGTTTTAATATTTACTTTCGAATAGAGAGGCGCAGACACGTCGAAATGAAAATTACGAACGATTCAATTTCTGGTGTCCTCTTGATTTATTATTCGCTTCCACTTGGTTATTCATATTTTCTATTACTTCCTGCAGGCCATTTCGGTGATTCATAGTGCTGGCAAGCCAACTATCCTACCGATCTTTTACTTCTTAACTGTCTCTGCGCTTGCATTCGATCGACGTTAATGTAATAGATGGTTGGAAGCCCGGATTAAAAAGAATGGCGAGCTCGAATGAGCTTTCCCTTATATTTGGACTGCGATTGTATTTTTATTTCAAGTGCAGAAGAATTTTCTTCTTAATTTTTTTGAAAATACTCTTCGTCCTTCTTGCGGAAGATTCAGAATCAAAGATATTTTCTATCTTATTCAACAGCCCGTCAAATGTTTCACTAAATAACAATTCTATTAAAGATCGAGATCAAAGAGCTTGATTTCCTTCGAAATTTTCTTCACCTCTCTTTAAAACATCTTGAACGTTGATAAATCTCAGAGAAATCATTTCTAATGTTAGTTTAACAATTTATCCAAATGCTGCATTCAAGAATCTCTTTCCTCCGTTCTCTTTTTTTCTATTTCTCCTTCAAATATTTCAAACGCCGGGCAAACTTCAACTCGTTCGAACACACGGCCAAATATTCCCCTTCGATTCAAAACTTTTCTTTTCCCGAAAATTTCTCTGTTTCTCTTTCCGTTTCCAGGAAAGATTTCTTTGAAATCTTTCAGAACTTCATCGAAAATAAAAAAAATATGACTATGAAAAGGAACAAGACCTGGAAATCTTCTTCTCCCCGAGAATCTTTCAATTTTCGAACATTCACAAATTTTGAAGAATGCTATTAATTTTATATCCGACAAATTATCTGAAATCTAAACGTATTCTAGGAAGAAAACCATCTTTTTTTCTTCTAAAATTGTTCTATTTCATTTAGAAAACTTCAAACGTTTGATGTTGAACTTCGGCAAAAATTTAGAATTCTTTTCGCCTGAACATTGTATTAAATATTTTGCCAAAAAAACCGGAGAATGTTCTCTTTCCCAAAATTCGCGGAACAACAATATTTCATGTAAAACGGAATGTTCACGGCGCGTTTGGAAGGCATGTGATCGGGAGAAATTCCCCAAGGAATTCCTCCGAGCCCCTTTGAGACTGCAAACACTGCAAAGGACACGAGCTTCAGGATAATTTAGGAATTTTTTTACGAGCGCGATTTCCCTCGTCCAAGTATACGAATGCCCGCGAAAAATTTTCTTTTACCTTCTTGCTTCGTGTGAAGTCCTCAGCCTTCCTTCTCGCGACTGTCTCACAAAATTGTAATCCAGAGCTTTCGCTGGAAAGTTGAAGAAAACGTGAATTTCGTGATCGAACGAAGACACTGGAGAGAATCGAGAGCTAGTATAGTTTGCTTTTTTTCGCGGCCACGTGTGCCAACGTGTGTAACCCCTTGAGGAACCACAGGGTCAAAGAGAGAAAGAGAGAGTTTTGCCAGCTGCCAGCAATTTATCAGGATGGTCGGTGAGCCAAGTGCTAGTCAAAGACCTTGGTCGAGTAGATCGTGTAGTTTCGTTCTGTCACGACTCTAGAAACCCGACTCCAGCGTGTTCAAAAGTGCTGTCCCGAGTCTGTTCACCCTGTTTCACGATCTACGCTCGTTCTGAGAAACGCTGGTCCACGGGGAGACCCACCGGATCGTCCTCGTCCCTGATTTGTGTCATTAGTGCCAGAGCCTGGCTATAAGTCATTAAGATGACGACCAACATGGACTATCAGTCTTTCGGGTCAGTCTCTAATGTCGGTAATTCTTTTCACAGAGAGAGAGAGAGAGAGAGAGAGAGAGATTCTTCAACGTTTCCCTCGTTTTACGAAAGAATGTACTTCGGGATGGGATATATGGTTGCACATATGTACATGGTTCGAAATTAATGTTTTTTTATGACTGTTTTTTTATACTGTTTCGGAGGGTAGCTTGCTGTTGAAAATTGTTGCGAGTTTTGATTCGAACATTTAAACATAACGTTATTTGTTAAATATAATATTTATCATAAATGTATTATAGCACGATGTAAATCATAATATTTAATATAATATTTTTTTAGAAAATTATTTTTACATGCACGCAAGCGTAAGTACAGGGATCTCGAGCTCTGTGATAATTATTTTTCTAACATAGGGAAGATTTTTGTCATTTTTTGATATGCCGCCGAGAGTTGCAAATAATGTTTGTTTTCAATTGTTGCACTGCACGACAATTATGCATGCGTTCGACGCGTCTTTTCGAAAATGCGTATGGGCACATTTCATTTTCAGTACAGTTCCAACAAATGGAAATTAATGATTATGAAGTTAGAATAAAATCATGATATAAAATTCAGAATCTATACATTTAGACTAGAATATATATGAATTTCGTGTGCGATTTGATAGAAATTTAGTCTATTTTTTTTTTTTTTTTTTTGTTAGAAGAATTCGCAGGATTTAACTATTTATTTTTTTTATTGTAGCTCTTCATTTCTTCATCATTGTGTCAGTGTGACAGGGACAAATTAAGTTAAGGAAAAATGAGAGTTCAGTATCACATATTACAAGAATATATATATATATATATATATACATGAATGTAGATAAGTAAATTTAATTTCTCTTGGTGCTGTTCGATTTTCTTTTCTGCAATTGAATCGTGAATGTTTCGTGAAAATTTTTCTTTAAATTAAACTTTATCAGTTTTTGTATACTTTCGCGAAAAATGTAGAAAATGAATACTTGTCATGATAATTATAATGATAATTATACATCAACAAAGATTTTTGATTATTGCTTATTTTAATTATATAATGATTTGTCAATTCGTTCAAAATTTTCAACTTTTACAAAAGACAGGGAATGAAAAGAAAAAGATAAGGAAAGGAAAAAAAATGCTCGAGATCCGAAAGAAAACAAACGAAAAAAAAAAAAAGGAAAAATTAAGAAGGAAGAGAACGAAATAAAGGAAAAGAATCCTTAAGAATTAAATTAGCATTTATTAACTTTCGCAGGAAACTTCTCAGTGTTCGTAATTACATGTATCGAACTCCTGAAACTCTACGACCAATTTACTTTCCCATAACTATAAGAAAAGAAAAAAAAAAAAAAAGAAGAAAGAAAAGAATTGAAAGAAAGAGCATCGAACGGTCATAGAGCACAGTCGATTATTCTTCCATCGAGGCGCAATTAAGCTTCGCTGGAGCGTCGAATCACAGGATCGAGCGAACGCAACAGGGGCTAAATCCATCGCGACAGATAGCACTCGAGGATCCAGGGAATTGTTGATCTCCCACCGGGGAGATAGTTAAACACGAGAGGCCCTTCAGGGGCATTAAGAATTAAGTAGTCCTCTCTAAACATTGGATCGACCCATCAGCCGGTGAGATACACATTGTGAATGCACTTTGCCAGCCACGGTGCCGATAGCTCACGAGAAAACAAAACTTCGCCTATATATGAAGTATGATTCTCGCGATTGTGACGGGCTATATTCTCGAGAATGCTAAGAAACATATATCTGGAAAAATATTGTAGAGAAGAAAGTTGATTGGTACGAGACGATGTACTTTTCTACTTTTCTACGTTAAGAAGTTGAATATCTCCTGAACTAATTATTTTTCGTTGTTAATATTCTATTCATAGAGAGTGTCGAGCTTCGTCGATTGATGTAAAAAAAAAAAAAAAAAATTGCATCTGTATTTTCTAGGCAGGACGTTGCATTTACGAAAGAAGTAAACCTGCAGAAAAGTAGATCCTCTTATACCAATCAATCCTCTCCTCTCCAAAGAATATTTTTATATCTCTTAGTATGCTTCAGATATAATTCGTCACGATCATTCTGTACATTTCGTAGACATAGACGGTATTTTCTACAGTCACCATTTTTTCTTTTTTTTTTTTCTTTGAGATATCTTCGAATTTGGAAAATCTGTGAAATAAATAGAGAGAATATTCGAATTTTATCTCTTTTTGGATCTTTTTTTTTCATTGAATTCTTTCTTGGATCTTCTCTCTCTCTCTTTTTTTAAATCGAATTGTTATATCAGTCTTGTTATTTTGTTCCGTTAAATATTTTTACACATGGATTTTTAATGGATGTAGAAAGTTTTGGATATGACTCCCTTTCGTTGTCTTTTACAGAATTTTAAATGTTTCTGTGAGGATTTTGAAAAATTTGAAAAATTTGCTCTTACACTGTTTTGAATTTTGAAAAGAGAAAGAAAGAGGAAGGTTACTCGATAAATATCTCTATATCGTTTTCCTTTTTGAAATAAAATTTTTGCTTCCGAAAGTTGTAAGAGAAGTATCTGCATTTGCTGAATGACTTTCTGGTAAATATTAGGTATATGAATAGTACATGCATACATGTATAGATAAGAATATTTTAAGACTCTTTTTCTATCGTATAATTTCACCAATGATAATTGTATTTAAAAACAAAGAAATTCGAAATGAAGTTATCCATAACATCATGTCAACTTGAAAATTATTTAGTATATCGTTAATTACATGGATATCCACACACCAACTCTGATTGAATAGAATTAAAAATTTCCCTTCCACAAGTTGGAACCTTCCTTCTCGGCCGACAATTTCCTGCAATTTCCAAATCACACCAAGATCTTCGAAACCACTTCATAAAATAGCAACGCGTTCAAATTGACCGTAGAGCGCTTCAGTAATAATATTCAAACCACACCGTCCAAGCGGCGAAATAAAAGATTCACCCTTGAGACGGCGTTTAAAAGGGGTTGAACATAAGATCAACTGTGGTGATTCTTAATCTTTCTCGAGGAGAAGACACGCTCTGCTTGAACATGGCCACTGGCGACGAAAGAAATTTGCGTGAAAAAGCCAGCGCAACGATCTCGAAGGGTGTTCTACGCTGTTGGCGAGTATAGGTTAGGGTTGCTTGCCGAAAGGTGACGTTAACTATAAAAGATTGACAAGAATCGAACGGCCTAGCCTACTTTGGGGATTCGAGTCATCGGTTCGAATCGATGAACCCTGAACTGTTCGCCGTGGGCGAAAGAAAAATCGCAAGAAGAACGAAAGGGTTCGTCTGAGAGATGAGTCGAAGAAACGAATTTAGAGAACTTAACTCGAAGAGTATTTGTGCGAATTCGTATTTTTCTGGGAATAATTGAAGAAAAGTACGAACTAGATAGAAAATCGTTTCATCTGCTAAAAATTATAACTTTCATGTTTATGTTAATTTATCGTATATAAATTGTTTCATCTAGGAAATATTCTTAACGAATAACATACTCTCTACTTTGGGTATTTTACATTATGTTATATTTCAAGCTATATATTTCATTTTATTTTATGCTATAGTATTTTACATTCTACGGTATATTTTCCAAACTTTTGTTTTATCATAAGACAAGATTAAATTGATTAAGAATATTACAACGAGTAACTACAACTTTATAAAGTAATATTTTTGCATCTTCGAACTTCCTATAAATGTATAAATATTCACGTAGAATACTTACAGAGACATGTATATTTCTAGAAACAGTTCGTATAATCCAAATAAAAAGTTTCTTCAATCCTTTAGCAGTAATTTGAACACGAAAGAAATCTTATCCGGCGAAATTACATATTCGTTACTTTATTTGATCCATAAAAATGCAACTGCGACGCTGAAATGTTTAATGTTTCGATACTCGATGTCATCAAATGAGAAATAATTCACCGTTCGTTGTAAATAAAAATGTATCGTCGTTGTTCTTTCTTCAAGCGAAGTTTGTATAATGCATGAAGAAGGAATTAAACATCTCAGACCGTTTAATCCCGTCACTTTTGCAAAGCGTACGGATTTTGCACTTTTAGCTGCCGTTGACGAAGGGAAACGTTGTACCAGCAGTGCGAATAAATAAATAAAACGACAGCAAAGTCGGGAAAAGGAAACGGTAAAAACGAAAGAGAAGAGAGGAAGATTAAAAAACACGAGCAGTCATAATCGTCGAGTGAAGAGTGTTTAACGAAATTAAATCTGCCAAGGAACTTCGAAAGTTCCTCACTTTTCTCGTATTCTCGCGCCACACTTTCCCCTACCTTCCCCTCCCCCTCTCCTCTCTTTCGCTTCTAAGGAAAGAAATACCGAAGACAAAGCGGAGGAGAAAAAAAAAAGAAAATGAAACAGGACAAAAGGAAGGAGAGAGAGAGAAATAGAAAGATTAAAGGGAAAGCTCGTTCTCGATGGAGAACGTAATTTCCGGTGTTTAGCATGGAAAATATTTTCACCTCGGTTGCGCTTTTCTCTCCAGCCGGAATTTTCAACCCGTTTCCGCAACGATGCTTGCTATAATTTCGTTAAACAATTACCGTTCACTTAGTTACCGCGTTCCGCGGAGAATCTGCTCGCGATGAAAGTGAAGCTTTAACTTTCACCGCCCCCGTCTCGGCTGTGAATCGCGTTAGGGGATGCCTCGCGCGGAAAATTTCCCTAACTTCCCTAACCCATTGATCATCGTTTGTTCGTTTGTTACGATTACGTGGACAGCAAGTTGCTTTCACATATATATTGTCCTTGTTCACGGAAAACGATAATAGCGATAGCAATGAAATTGAACATCTGGTCTCTAATTTTTGATCTTTCAATTGTTTCAATCCATTGAGGGCAGATTTTAGGCAGTACACGTGGGTTGGCTCGCAAACACCCAGCAAAAAGTTACATTTATTGACCACAATGTACGAATATCACCATGTTTTATGTTTTTTTTTTTAATACATATGGATATGTACGAATATTAAAAGAATCTAGAGAACAATGTTTACAATTGGACAAGAATAATACAATTTAATTGTCAGATTAGTCATTCTGCTGGATCTCTACGCGTGTGCTAAATTTTTCATTTTCTTCGATCAATTTATATTATGAAAATTGAGAATAAATAATGATAATTTGTATTAGAATAATATTAATTAATAGATAGTATTATTTAATTAGTTTTAATTTCATTAGTTTTAATTGTTAAATAATATTAAAAAGTAGAATTTTTGTTAATAAGAGGATGAAATTTTGGTATTGTTTTAATATTGCTTCGCTTTTTGTAAAATTTCAAGAAATTGAATTAACGAAGAACTTGCTTCTTACTATTCTTAATGTTTCTTTCCTTCGCAAAAGTTTTTTTGGAATTTATTTCATTTTCTCATCGACTCCTTAGAGACTACAAGCTGAAGACAAACGAAATAATAAACGAATAAACGAAATAATTTATAAACTACTAAAAGTTTGAAGCATTCATCAATTTTGTATTAAAAGAATAAACAGGTACATACACTCTGTAACATACACTCTATTTCTAATTATACCTGTAATTTAAACAACATCAAAAAAACATAGTTTTATTAAAACAAGGGAGGCAAAGTTTATTAGAATGAAATATAGAATACTCACTGTGTGAATCTGACACGTAAACGAATTTTTCCACGACTCAATTATAGGTCTTGTTAATTTTCATAGATTAATAATAATAGTTAGGTGGGTTTAATAATAATTTTTTTGCATTTAAATGATTATACGTGTTAATTTGGTTTATATACAGTTTTGAAATTTAATTAATATTGCTGAAATAACTTCTGATAGAAATTGCACAGGAATTAATACAATGTACATCATCCCTTAAGAATTGATAGACAATATTGATAACAGAAATGTTCAAAATATCCAGTGTATAATATTTACCAGCTCAAACAATTCTCAAAATTCCATATATAAATTTACATAAATATTCGCAGCATATTTATTATTAATCTTCTATAATTAGAAGTGATAATAGACCAGAGAATTATCAATTCATTATTACTTAATTGTTAATTATAATTGAATTAAAAATCCGAGGCCCAATAATTCCAGTAAATAATTCATTTGATATTTTATAACAAGATATATTATTGAAATACAATGATGAAATAGTAAGGGCGGAAAATAAAATTTTCAGAAGGTAAAATACGCGGATATTCGTATCTTCCAAGTTTCATGTTATACAAGACGTTATAAAGGGTTGAAGTACTTCCATTTCCTCGAACTCAATAAACTTGCACGATCTACATGAAAGCAGAAACAGTGACGAAACAATACAAACAATTCCTTGAGACAATCCCTCTTCTCGCAATTAAATTCAAAAGTACGTTATAACCAAAACCATCCCCCAAAAGGAACAACTTAGTTCTTCAGTAAGTATTGTAAAATTCCTCCCCGAGGGAACCAATCCTCATACCGAATACCGAACCCAAAAACATCGCCACTAAACTGTCCATCCCGGAGGAGGAACCTTCGAGAATCACCTGCATCGACTGTCGACGATGAAAAATTCCTACTTAACGAGCACCGATTGCCAGTCGAAGGACTTTCTACACGAGAGGAAAGGGATCGCGCTAAACCGATAAACCGAAGGACGAAGAGGACGCAGGGCACAGTCGGAGGGTTTTAGGGTGGCAAATAACGACAGATAAAGAAAAGAGGAGTCGCGAGTGACGTCACGCGAGGGTGGCGGAGAGGGTTGGGCTAGGTCGCGACGCGGCCTCCCTCCGTGTCGCCGTGGCGTTCCTCGCCACGGAACGGCGAACGGAGTCGCCACCCCCTCCCGCGTCCGCCAGCATCTAGCAGCTCCTCCACCCTTGGCCGTCGTGCCGAAAAAAGCAAGGCTCGCAGAAAGGACGCCCGGCGTCGTGGCGCTCTTTGGTTGATCAATACATGCCGCCTCGTACGCGGACGGACGGTCACGCATGTGCACCGTGTGGGCCCCTCGTTCTCTCTTCTCTTTCGCTCCTTAGCTCTCCTCCCCCTCTTCCCTTCTCTTCTTTCCGTCTCTCCTTTCTCTCTCTCTCTCTCTCTTGTCTCTCTCTTTCCTTTTCTCTCCACCCGACCACCCACTTTTCGTACCGTACTCTTCTCTCTCTATCTCTGTCTTTCTTCGTGTTTCTTTTTCTTTCCCTCGTGGTGTTCGCCTTCCCCTTTTTCTTCCACCCCCTGCCCCTTCGAGTGTCTTCTTCCCTTTCGTTTTTTTGCGCCTCCTCCACCGAACCCCGTCTCTGTCTTTCTCTGTCTCGTCCCTTCCAACCCCTCCGGCTATCTGCGCCCCTCCACCCTCTCTCCCTGCCACCCCCTTCAGACGTCTATCTCGCGCCGGACACCGGGAACGTGCGACTCTTCTTCTTGTCCTTTCGAGAGCTGGAATTTTCGAGAGCGTGAGGAGCTTTTAGAGGTGGCTGTTGCAGAGGGGGAGGTTTCGAGTAGGCTAGATAATTGAAGTCCTTTCCGGAGGATTATCGTTTGTGCATTTGCTACTTCATTATCTTCGCTGAACGCGAATTGTTGGCTAGTCAAAGCGTATCGAGTACTATTACTCGTCGACTTTATTCTTGAGTTGAGAGTTCAAATTTTTGGACTCGACGGTGAACTTTCAGATTTGGCGTCTTCTTATTCGTTTGTAGATTACTTTGGATTACTTTTTACGTTGGATCGGTTGAGATTCTTCGGTTTTCTCGAGTTGCGGGATTTCCCCGTAAGCGTACGTCAGACGATACGCGATTTTCGGATGTCGGGAAAACAGGAATATGCTTCGTCGTTGCATCGGTCTAAATACGCCTGATCTGCACATTTATAAAAAATCCCATTTTTAAAGAATCTTCTATCCATCAACTGTTTTATTTATGCCTCTAAAGTTTTTAGCATCAAGAATTTCTGGAATGACTTCTCGCTAATTTCAAGAAAATGGACTTTGCTTTGTATTGGTGCTCGATTCGAGATCTTTCGATTTTCTTAAAAGGTTATGTCTCTTGGCTGTCCTTTCAACGGTTTAATTTATTATCGGTTTTTGGAAAGCGAGGAATTTTCAGGTTAGTTTTGTTTTTAGAAACGGGTTAACTTCAACGAGATAGAAGAATTAATTAAAATCTGAGTGTATTGAATTAGTTGGGATTCTTCGGTGTCACATTATATATTCTATCAAAGTTGAAATTCTTTGGTTTCTTAAGAAGATTATCGTTTCTATTTTCGGCTCCTTTCAGGACGAATTTTACTGAATTTCTTTGAAACAAGAAATGTGCTTTGTATCAATTGCAAGAAGCAATTCGATTACAATCAGGTCAAAAAACTACACATCTGTATATAACTCTTAACTGACATCATTGGCTCACTGGAAACTAGAACAAATCACTTCGTTCCAGAATTTTTCATTGAATTTGACTACTAATCTCTATCACGAAGAATCCAAATTCTATGAATTTTAGTTAACGTAAATCGCTCTAGATTCAACAATATTGTTCGATGGTTAAATTAAAATTAACTGGAGGCGATAATTAACTCGGAATTTTGAATCACCGAATTGATTTCCGAATCATTGGTTCAACTTCAAATTTCATCGCCAACAATCATCGTCCAGAATCCAAACTTTAACGATCGTAACAACGTGAACATAATTCGCCCAACGACACTACATTAGAAATCGGGATATTAAAAGTTTCACGTGCGATCGTCCAAAGGGAAACACATCCTTGTCGACAATTTTTCAATCCGCCTTCCGTTCTCCCGAAACTACTACAGAAAAATTCATCGTCCTCTATCAGCTATTATTCCAATCGCGCCTCTCTCCTTTGTTCTTCAACTGGCAGCCTTACCCGTTCCTCTCTGTCCGTTTCTGTCTTTCCACCCCTGGTTCCCCAGCCGTCCCTGATTCTCCTTCTTTCCCGGAGGCTGGCCGATTTTTTCCTCCCGTTTCCTCGGCTCCGCTATTTTTTTCTCTCTTTTTTTTCCTCTCTTTTTACACCTTTTTCCCTCCCCCGGCAGGTCGTTTCGCCCGCTCCCTCCCCTTCCCCTCAGCTCAGGCAGCACGAAGCGCCCTCTTCCTCTGTCTCTTTTCCCTTTTCTTTCTCATCCAGCCCCGGTTTCTTGCTCTCCTTCGATCTACCCTTTTCTCTCTCTCTCTCTCTCTCTTCCCTCTCTTTTTTCTGTCTCTCTCTCTCTCTCTCTTTCTCTCTCCATTCACGTTCTCTCGCTCGTTGAACGAACCGAACCCCTTCTTCCTTTCCCCCGTTCTTGTGATTTTTTTCCTTCCCCCCCGCCCCGACCACCCTCCGACGCCGGGCGTCGGCGTCCTTTTGCTATCGGGACGCTCTCTCGACTATCGGCCCGACCACCTACCACCGACGTACGGAATAGAAAAGAGGAGAAAGAAAGAAAGATAGACAGAGATAAAAAGAGAGTGTGTGTGAGAGAGAGAGAGAGAGAAGGGGTAGCTGCAGCGCCTGGATGCGAGCTAAAATGTATTTTTTTTCCCTTCTTTATCTTCCCTTCGAGCTGCTCGTGGGTAGGTTGGATTACCAATCCGGGGATCGTCGAGCATGTATTTCCATTTTTTCCCTCCTTTTCGCCTTTTCCATCCTCCCTTGCCGTACCTTTCTCTCTCTCTCTCTCTCTATCTCTATCTCTATCTCTCCATCCTTATCTTTCTCTCTTTGTCTCTCTTCTTTTTTCGCCTGGACGTAAGGGTTGCATCGGACGGAGCGAAACTCGCTCTCCTCTCTCTCTCTCTCTCTCTCTCCTCTCCTCCGCCGTCGTGTTTCCGGCTCGATGGAAATTATCGAGTTGAATTTTTGAAGGGCCTGTGTTTCGTGGACACACGGAAAAGGGGAGAGCCTCGAGAGGAGGTCGATCGTGGATATTTCGATCGGCGAAACTCATTCGCCAGATTTTAGCGACGGAATGGAGAGGCAGGCCCTCTGTGGAGAAATTTTTAGAGAGACTTTTTTTTTTGTTTTTTTTTTTTGGTTTCGGTTTAGTTTTTGATGCTCGAAGTTCTAACGCTAGTAGATGTTAGAGCGAGTGAAAGGATTCTTAGCTTAGTATACGAATGTCGAAGGTTTTAGGATACGTATTTGTTTCGAAGTTTTAGAGCAAGCACAGTGGACAATCGTATATATATATAACGAACGAATGCTATAACGAATTTTATCGTTAAATCGAAACGCTTATAATGTGATATGAAAGATATAATTAGTGTCTTCTTTACAATTTACGCGTGTGTTAATACTAGCACTATGTTCCAAAGTCTATATTTAAATAGATTTGTACAATCACGTCTCTGAATTAATCAATAATTCTCGTATCTTTTCAGCAGTAAGAAAAATCTGAAATTCGTTATATTGACGATGTCAATATTTCTAATGTAAATTATAATAATATGTTGAATTTATAATACAAGTGTCCACAGGTTTTTATTTTACATATTTGGTATCAAGAATATACTTTCTTTAAGAACTGTAATTATGTAACAAAGATTCTAGAACACCTCGCTGTATTATACAATATTTACTTCGAAACTACAAAATGAAATAATACTTTGTACAATAAAGAATATACGAAATGTTAGTATATTCAAAATTGAGAAACTAACAGGTCATGATTTTTGTTTGTCGTTGTAAGGAAAAACACCACGTGTTACGTGCTCTCATTTTCAAGATATTGTTATTTAAAGTTCTTGACGCCAATTTCTTGTTATTAGCGATGTTTTTTTGTCTTCTAATTATATATATTCTTTTGCTTGTATGTATGTATAATTTTACATCATGTATTTGTCACTTATAAAGTATCATTATTGCATTTTTTTTATTTCTTGAACTCATAATATTTTCACGCATACCGTAACAAATATGTAGATCCTCTACTCTGGAATTTAATTAATGCGAGAATTCACTTTTTTGAGAGTGATATTTTTGAACAGATGTTACATCTATTTCTCGCTCGTCGAAATTGTTGAAACTTCAGTTCGAAATTTGCAGACTCGTCGGACTAAGGATAAGTCTCATTCTCTCAGTGAATTATTAAGAGAATACTATTCGCGGTGCGACACGTGATTCCAAGAATCGTGACTGGCGATGGATTGAATATAATACTTCAAATATAATATTCGTTATCTTACGCTTTTGTGCTGTTTGTTTACTTATTAATAGAATCTTATAATATAATTATATGTTTGGAAAATGAATAGGTTTTAGATTTAATATTTTTCTATGAAACAGACAGTACAGTCGTTTTTCATAACAAAATTTATACACTATCTGTGAAGCAATTTGTGAAAATTTTTTCATTTGCCTGTAACAAATGTTATGTTCATTTTTATTAATATATATATATATATATATATAAATGTATTGTAAAAATATTTCTGTTATCTCAATTTTTTGCATATTTTAGTATTAATGTTAGTAAGAAATGATGAAATGAAAATTAAGAATCCCATACTTCACCGCAATATAAATAATTTTATTATAAGCATAACACAGTATTAAAAAATTATTTGTATCATCCTCAATTACGTTGTCAGTATATCTTAGTATTAACAGATATAATAAGAAATAATTTATGTAAAATCTACAGTCACCGGGTTTATAACAGAGCAAAATCAGGTTTTTCCGTTTATGTTTTTTCCTCGTGTAAAACGTAACCCGTTCAGATCGATTCACCTTAAAAGGATTTGGGTCGGCAACCCTTGCAGGAAATGTCAGACAAATGTCAAAGGGCGACATTAGACTTGGTCATCCGACTTGGAAGCTCTTCAATTATTCTCCTCATTACCAGATCCAATTTGAACCGAGTCGTGTGACCGATCTCGATACCATCTGCCAGCAAACGGACGTATTTAAGGGATGAATCGGTCCTGTTATTGCTCAACGACGATTTCCTTCCACCTTGCTGCCTTCTCTCGTTCACCAATTTTAAAATAGAAATAGTACCTACTTCCTGTCTGTACTTGAGAACACGCTCAGATTCTTTCTCCTGACGAGTGAAGAATCTTCCCACCATCGGATGCTTTCTTTCAGGGGGTGAAGGTTTTTCAAAGAGAAGTGGCTTTTACTTTTGTCGGGAAAGTGTGGTCTGTTCCTGTGGTTTTGATGGGATTAACTTTGAAATGTGGTTACTTGGAATTAGGATTTTCCTTTTTTTTTTAATTTTTCTTAATTTTTAAATGATTCGTTGATTGTGACAGATGAGAACGATCTTTTGGTCTCTATCCTTTTTGGGTGGTGAAAATTTAAAAAATCCTGAAAGTAGAATTTTTTAGAGATTGAGAAATAAATTGCCTTAGGGGTGGAAGAGATTACATATCTTTTTTTTTATTGGATGATGAAAATTCGCGGAAGTTTGGAATGATCTTAAAAGTTGGTAATTCGTAAGCAATTTTGCGATCTATTTTTTAAAGGAATCTCAAAATTTTCGAAATTACACGTAGAAAAATGTTAACTAATTTGTAACTGACGAAAATTCAACTTTCAGTGGACATAGTAAAACAAAATTATAAAATAAAATAATATTAAATTATGGTAATTCGTAATTACCAAAGTTTCAAATTTCGCTCGTTTGACATTCCCCCTTTTAGAAGTGAGTAGTATGTTTGAAATTGAATTATCATCGTTGCAAACTATAAATATAATCTTCATCCATTGTGAATGAGCATTTTCAAAATGGAAAGATGGAAAATTGATTCATCTTCGTCAATTATCCTAGGTTTAATCTCAAAAAAAAAAAGAAAAAAAAAATACTATTAATAATTAACAATATTTCCGAACTTCCAAACTCGACCATGTTCAACTATGAACAAAAAGAAATAAGTAAATAAGTAAATATAGAAAGATAAAGTAAGAAATCTTCTAAATTGGCGAATCAACAGGCGTTGATATCGTGGAATGAGGAGCCAAAAAAAAAAAAAAAAAAAAAAGAAGACGTCGAAATTTTGTTTCAATAAAGATGATGTCAGTAGATGGGATCGGAATATCTGGAGGGATTTTATCCGATCGTTCGCGAGAGGGTGAACTTTCGACGGCGTTAGGGCCGCGCTGACCATCCTCGCACTGAAAATGCATATTCCTTCACGTTCTTGGACTTTCTCACAAGAATCGGATCGTTTCACGAGCCACCTGTGGAGCGACAGACGAAAGCATTGCCCTTTCGACGCCTTATGGTGTCCCTTAGCTCGGTTTCTAGGTCGGTCCTGCACCCGCCGATTTATGACCGCGTAAAATTCAGTCTCACCGAGTACCTACCTCGCTATCGATTCGCACTTATACGAACTAGGTCGATCAACGAATCATCTTTGACATCGATTTACGAGCCGGTCGATGGCTATTGAGAATTAGTTTCCTGTCGTTTTACTATACCGAGCCGCTCGCGAGAGGTTTTCGATTGTCAGTTCAATAAAAGTATCAGTTAAATATTTGGTACGTGGATAGGATGATTTTACGCGATGAATTCGATGAATCGATGTAGGGTATACATGGAAGTAAATGTGCAGAAATAAATTATCAAATAATGATCAGTTGAATGGATTGATCAACGTTTCACGTGTTTTTAGATTTTTGTGTGTTTGAATGTGATTTAATAATAAATTCTTCTTTTTCAAATTTATGACAAATACATTTTAATTATTAAAGTGCATATTATTATGCGTACTGTATAATAGTGAATTTATATATATATCGTCGAAAAATGAACGTTTCTGTACGAAAAAAATGTACATGTATACTATACGTACAAAATATACTAAATTATTATTATTTTTTATTTTCCCTGATAGAGAACAATGAAATAAAATTGAAACGAAAGATTGAAAAACTGAATAATTTAACATCAACGGTGAATATTTATGCAACATTTATGGAATATTCATAAAATATGTCTACAACATGTACAAATGTTTGCACTTCATTTATCCATTATTTTTATACATGATAAAATGTTTAAAAAAAATTATTCTCCAAGCTTTATTAAAATCTACAATTAAATTAATACTATTAATGTATGTACAATATTTGCATTTCATTTATTCATTATCGTATGACGATATTTATAAAAATTAGTCTTCAAGTATTAAAGTCTAACTGTTGTATTAAACTGTTGTCTCAATAATTATTTTATAACAATAATTTATTTCGTTTAGGGAAAATTATTCTTTCACCTTTGGAGAAACCTTCGTTCTTCAAAATACATACATTACATTCCACATATGTCAAGCACATGTCAAAAGACCTGTTTCAAACAATTTCGCTATTACAACGAATGGGTAATAAAGAAAGAATAAAGAAAGAAGAAAAGTTTTCGAATTGTCGCGTTCATTTTATCGTTCGTGTAACGTGATCTCGCCACGTCATTGGAATAGGCCACCCTTTATGCCGAGCATTCACGAGTCCTTGGAGATGGATACGTGACCACACGCAAGGTCCTCCGAGTTGCGGAGGGCTGTCGGAGGGTGGTACGGGGTCGTTTGTGGTTCAGGAGGTCGTGAGAAGGGAAACGAGGTCATCCCTTAATGTTCCTAGCATCCCCGGTATCCCTCTTGTCATACGTATACATGCATACGCACACATATTTCTCTAGCTGTTTTAAACCGCCCACGCTCGTTCTCTAGTCTAGAAACACGGCGTTTTCGTTTATGGGAACATTAGAATCGAGGGGAAGAATTCTCTAGCGTAATTAGCGAGACGACCGATGATTTATTGCATACAAATTCGAAAGATTTGAGAAACTCCGTTTCACGCGACGCTCGTCGTACGAAAGGATTTATTAGTTTTATTTTTAACGAGGGTGAAATTTCTTCTCTTGAAGTTGAGATAAGACTCGCGAATATTTTCTTCATACGCTTTTAATTACACTTACTTTGTGTGTTATCATTCTATTCTATTCCTATGCTGTTTACAAATTACAGGTAATAAACAGGTGCAATTTTATTCTTTTTTTTTTTTAAATAAATGAATTTTATTAATACATGTAAAGAAACCTCTTGATTCTGTTAGCTCGTTTTGTTATACTAAAAATCAGTATACCCATGATGTATACTATTTTGTATTATATAATTGTATTATATAATTTTGTTTGTTATACAGAATGCGATACGGTTAAAAAAGCGATGGTACTACATGAAAAAAATAAATCGAAATGAAAGAATGAAATTTTTTCACTCGAAGATTCTTCATTTTCTCGAGACTTCTTGTGGAAAAATTATATTCTACACTTTTTGATTTATTTTTGCTCGTGGATTCTTTACTCCTCTCTAATCTGGAGTTACTATAATATTAACAGTACAAGTAAACTTGAACAAATTTTCAAACTCAATTTTCTTGAAAACGAAACCTCGAATGAAAAGATCGACTTGTCTTTTCACGTAGAATCATCCCTGTAGCACTGGATGCATAAATTTTCAGACGTGGATTAAATTACTTTAGTAGGAGAATAGAATAAGAAAATATTTTCGTTCGCAATTTGCAATTTGTGTCATTGAATTTTGATTTTTCAATACATTTTCTTCCTTTCATTTAAATCCTACAATTTAAGAAAATCGAAGCTTTCTCGTACAATAATTTATAAATCGATAATAATAATAATAATAATAAATTGACCAGATATTTCTTATAAATTATAGTAAATAATTTTTAATGTGTTTAGTCACGTTGGTCACAGTATTAATATCATATTAACAGCTAGCTGCTCGTCAAATATTAAGTTAAAATATTAACTTGCCAAATATTAAAATAATTTTCTCATGATGATACATTTTTTTGTTCTTAGCCATATTATGAACGTAGAACGAAACACATCAATATCTCCTTTCTCGTTTTATCAATTTCGTTCGCTCGAATTACCTGAAATTAATTCACTCACGTCGCGTGAGTGAATTTTTCACCCTCCCCCCTCCCCCTCTGCTTGAAAATGCGCAACGATTTGCGTATCTTTGGGCGAGAAACAGTTTAGGGTGGAGGGTTGAATTGTTTGTTTCTCTAGAAGGCCGAGTGATGCCCAAGGTCACAGGCTAAACCCGCCACCCTCGTCTATGTTGTGTCTAGACGGTGCTTTTCACCCCTCGCCGTCCTCTTTGCCATCCACGACCCTCCTCTGCCCACGCTTCCATCAGCCTCGCTACCTCGACTGCTTTACCGGCAGTATCACACTCCACCACCTCGCCAATCCTCCTCATCCCCCCGCCATAATGCTCGATCAATTATTGATGCTCTTTACGCGGCTTTTGGATATTAGCATTCGACGATGCCTACGTCGTTTATCGATCGAGCAATTATTTCTCTCGTTGATTTGTTCGCTTATTTTTCGTCGTTCAACGTGTCGAGTTTAGATACTCGATCGGTGGAGTATTTTTTATTTTGCGTTGAAGGTTCGCTTAAATATCGTAACAATATATAGCGTGATGAATATTGTATATTTAATACGTTTTGTTAGAGGTTTCTTCGAATTTTTTTCTCTTAGCAGAAATTTTTTTGAAGATACCAGGCATCTTGTTGAATATTCTTTTAAAATTAACGTGTTAATGAAAGTTTTTTTAGGTCGTTTCTTTTTTTTTTTTTTTTTTTGGTCGATTTGTACTCCAGTTTTCTATCGTGAATAATATGTTAATAACAATTAAATAGAGAAATTAGAATTCGATTTTATTTGACGAATATCGATACCAGGTTTAGCGATAACGAAACGGTACAAAACAAATATTATAATACGCACGTAGATCTGTACAAATTGTCTCTTCTTCATAATAACACGGCTGTTACAATATCATGGTTTGCAAAAACAAGTGGTTGTTCAGTTTCGAGGAATTAGTCTATGCGAAATTACGTTCGAAGAATCGAGTCTGTTTATGTGAAAAATGGGCGGGACGCTCGAGGAAGGCAGCAAGATTATTTGAGTAAGAACAACAAATTTAAGGCAGTTAAAGGTGAAACGTTCACGTTGTAACATCTGTGCGTTGCGAATTATAACATCGTAGCGTCCATGTTATAGCTTCAATTTACGCGTTAAATATATTTCACGATCGTGAAACGTGTCGCGAAAGATTACGATCAACGGAAAGCGAGAAGAGAAACTATCTCGTGTCTGTAGCAAGATGATCCCCAAAGTCGTTGCACTGTCGCAATTATATAGGGTGGCCACTGAAACACTGAAAGGTTTGAAAAAGTCATAACTTGTTTCCAATATTTTTTAGTTTCTTTTTCTTTAGTTCCTCACACATGATACCGAAAAAGATCCATTAATTACATTTCCAAGTAAAGTAATAAAGAAATTAAAAGAAAAAAACATGCGTTTAGTAAAAGTTATTTTTGTTTAATATCATTCTATACTTACATTTTACAATTGTCCCGCTACATACTCACCGTCGTTCGAACATCGTACAAAATTACCAAATCACCAAATCAATGGTTACAAACGATCCAGCTGAACCCTCGAAGCGAATAATAATAATAATAAAAGAGCAAAAATAAATCGAAGTACGCGATTAAAAGAAAAAAAAGGAGACGCTATCGAACACTTGACTCGAACACATTCGTGCGAGATATAAAACTAACGGATGCCTCTCTTTTCTGTCGCAGCAATGCAACCCCCACGACAAGGAGAGCGACTATTGGGGCGGCGGACGAGGCGCGAAACAAGGTTACGAGGTGAGCCAACCGCTTGCACATATTTTAGTAGAACGGTGGGAATTTTCACGGCCCGCCGTGCTAATTCTACTTAGTGAAGCGCAGCACTTTCTGTTACAGGCGAAAATGAACGCGGACCACGGCCAACTGCAGAAAGGTGAGTTGTCGCTTTTGCCTTCTTCCCCTCGTAATTGGATCTCTTAATCGTCCGTGAACGTATGCCCCGCGCCACGATTTAATTATGCGTGCTTCTTCGTCTCTCGCCTGTCTTTCTTTCTCTCACTCTCTTTCTTTCTCTCCGTTCTTATCCGTTTCGTTCGAACGAAAAAACATTTTGGACATAGAATAAACGTGGACCGAGGAGCGCGCAAATGTTGGCACTCAATATTCGATAGTGCGGCCATTCACGGATATTGAAATAACAGAGGTGAAACGACGACACGGAGGATGGAACTTCCCCCGGTCTCCTTTTTTTTTTCCTTTTCCATCGTTTCTTTTTTTCTTTTTTCTTCTTTTTTCCCTTCCTTTTTTTTGCGCTCGTTTCTTTCTCTTTTTGTTCCTCGTCGAACAGAATTTCGTCTCGTTTCGGGCTCGAGGATCGGCGTGGCACACAGGCAGTGTGTGTTGACCGGGATCACGCAGTTTTCAGCGTCCGGTGAACTGTTGTTGGTTATGGTGTTGGCGTTGGTCGAGAGGTGTTTTGAAAATTTGGAAAATTGCTCATGCTCGCCTCTCGCGAGGCTGGGAGTTCTTTTTTTTTTTTTTAATGAGTTTGCCGTTCGCTTGTTGTAAGTTCTCTTATCAAAGTTGAGCTTAGGTTCCGAATGTTTTTTTTGGGGGGGGGCGGGGGAATTTGTGAAAAATTTTGGATTTTTGTCGAACAGTGATTGTGAATTGCCGTCTGCAAATCTTTAGAATCGATGACTGTCAAGCGGGGAATAAATATGGATATAAATTCTGTGAGAGCGAATTATTATTTAATCTTAAAAACAAATTAATTCATTAGGTTCAACGTTAATTAATTTGATCGAACATCGTTTCAATATAACATCGTACGAAATAAGATGATGCATTTGAATACATGTATTTATTATTATATATAAATTTAGATAGATTGAAAAAATGGAATGTTTATCTATTGAATAATTAATGAATAGTGTATTATAAGTTGAGTGCTTTTTTGTGTAACTTTGCACTTTCAAGCTTCTTATAAATGGATAAAAATCTGCCATCAATTTTCAAATAATGTTCAGGCCTGTTATTGAATGTTCAAAAAAGTAATAAACTTACTTTAACATACTTTGGATATCATTCTGTGCAATTTAAATTTCTCATAAATGCGTGAGAATTACTCAAACAGTGCCAAAATCTATCCAACAATCAGCCAAATATCAGCTTGTCTGTCTGAATAAAGAAGAAAGGTATTACTGTACATTAAATATTTCGAAGATCATTACTATTATTCAGTTTTATATTTTTACGAAGCTAATTAGAAGAATCGAGCCTTGATAGAAAAAAATTGCCCGAAGAATTGCCATACAATGCGTGCATCTTCACGCAGATATATAAAAATCCGCGGTCTAGTTTATTTTAACTTTGCTCGCTTTACACGATAGTTTCTCGCAAGCTGTATGCATAATCGTTTCCCCAAGTATTTCATTCAAGCAATATCCAAACCTGTCCAACACCGAGACTAGAAGACCTTCGTCACTCCGAAGAAAGGAGGAAAAGAAAAAAGGGGGGATAAAAAGAAGGAGAGACAGGGCTGACACACGTTACGTGTAAACATAGTTCGTAAGGTTGGCTCGCTGTCTGAAACCGGTTGTAACTTTGCATCCGTGACGTAAGATCGTCGATTAAGATCGAAGCAAGAGCGGGGCCGTTTCAGGCCAGGCAGAAAAAAAAAAAAAGAAAAAAAAACACGCGTGAACGCGAATTTATCATTCCACCGTGTCGTATCTTTCTTTTTCTCTTTTTCTTTTTCTTCTCTTCTCTTTTGCTTTTTTCTTTCTTTTTCACTTCAGCCTGTTACCGGACGAGGATCTCCCGTTTCCCTGTGGTTCTCTATTCCGACTTCCTTCTTCCGCGTAGCAGTTCCCCTGACCTCTGTCTTCGAAAGATTCTGTTTAGATCTTCTGATAGATTTTATAAGTGTTTCGCGATAGTTTTGTTGCGAGATAGAGAATTAAAGAGAGAGAGAGAGAGAGATTTTTAATTATTTTTGTTAATTGACTCTCTTAAGTGGACCATTAGGGTCGTTGCAATCTTTTGTAGATTACATGTTGACGTTCTTGTTCGAAGATTTAATGGAATTCCTCGGGATTTCCAATTTGGCACGAATTAAAAATAAAACCGTTTGCCAATCTGGCGCGAATTAAAAATAAACTGCATCTATTAAATCAGAATTGAAAGGATTAAAGAACAAAGATTTAAATCTGGATGTAATTCGTATGTTAATACTACGATGATCAATCATTTTTCATAATTAATCAGTCTTAAAATTAGAGAAAAATGAATAATTTCTGCTCGTTTATTCTTTAAATCATCAACGATAGATGTGGTTTTTCTATCTTTGGTACTATTAATTATTTTGACCGATAGCAATTTTTATCTTGATTCTTTAATTAGTTTTCATACGTTCGATTACTCGCTAATTTAATTATTTTATACATGAATACATGGTTGGTACTGCGATAACGTTCTCAAAATCAGTAGTAAATTAGAAAAATCGATTATCATTAAACGCGTGCTAATAAATTATATTCCTCTCCCTGTTTCCGTGAATCTTCGACATTGAAAAAAGTCGAACATTACGTACAAACGAACAGTCGAAATTAATTTTCCGCACTTGTATAGCATTCTTGACTTCCATTTCCTGATTTCGAAATTAACGTTAAGAAAAAAAAAAGAAGCTCGAAGCTTGACAAATTTGACAACGAAATCGAAAGGCCAAATGGCAACATCCTCTTTTAACTCGTGAAAACTTCTCAATTTTCATTTACATTTCCCGAACGAAGATAGTGGATCGAGCGAACCTTCGTCACGCGTTTAAATTCGAATGAAAAAATTAATGGGAATTTTTTCGTCGAAACGATTGGAATCATCGATCGACGCCGGCAATGACCTAGGCCATTTTTTCCCCCCGGTGTTCTTCCCGAAGGGATTAAGTAATCGGTGGCTTCCACTCGTAAAAGGTGAAGCACGTTTCCATAAATGTTTTTCACTGCCAATGGCACGCGCGACGTGTCGTGTATAGATCGGCCATTTGCGAGACGCACGTTTTCCCCACCATATTAGCACCATTGTACCTATTCACCTGATAACTAGAAAGAAACTGGACAAAACGAAGTGACCAGATATATATATATTTTTTTTTTTTTTTTTTGGATATTTGCATGGTAATTAGTAAACTGCGAATTTTTATGCAGATTCGGTAAAAAATTTTACCGAATTTTGTTCGGTAAAAAATCGTTTCACGTGTGTAGAAAAGGCATTGTATTTTGGATGATTCATTCATGTGATTTTGTACTCGATGGAATTTTGCACTTTCGAATTTCCTACAGGTGCGTGAAAATCCGCAGTAAATTAGTTAATTATAGTTAAGTTGGTGAAATTGGTTAATTATATGTAGAAATATTTATTTTTATCGACTATCAAGTGGGGTCATAGATAATTATAATAATCGGTAAGAACTTAAGTTGTTCGATTTTATTTTGTAGTTTACGTTTTTCCCGGTTCAGGGATTAATAACAAGATTCAATCGAATCAAAAATATCAAAAATAAACATGTATTTTACTGCTTCGAATATCCAAGAAATATCCAAGAAATACTTTACAGAGAAATTACCATACTGACATGAGAACAATTTTTGTTCTTTGTCCTTACGTAAAATGACTACGTGATAAATTACAAGATAGAAATCATTAAAAAATTTTGTTAACAAGTTTAGCATAGAATCTTGTTTCTCTACAAGTAAAAACATTTTCTGCAACGTCAGTCTCTAATTAGTTATGAAATTAACAGATAATTCGATTCGTAAGTGCAATTTTATGATATACTAAAATAATCTAAAATGAAACAAATAATAGAAAATAAAACGATGCCTTTAATGGAAATTCTACGTAGAATAGAAAATGCGATCTGCATTGGTTAACAATTAAAAAGGAAATTTCTTAATAATGATAATACAACTTGAATGAGTTATCGTTGATTTGAAATCGTCTGAAAATTCTCATGATAGAGGAGCGTCCGTTGAAGAATTTGGGACACCGTGGAATGGATTCTTGGGTCTGGTTTGATGGAAATTTCAACGTCATGCGATCCGTGCATTAGGGAATAGTCTAGGGCAACGTTTACGCCAACCCTCGGGGCTGATTTTCGAGGCCCAGAACGAAAACTGTTGGCTGGGATTCGGTTTCGGGACACGCAAGGCGACGATAATGACGGCTCGAAAGATTGAGTTATTAGTTAACTTGTAATATTGTTGCAATGTTTTCACTCAAAATTTACATTGCAACAATCGTGATCCGTCGTTTCTTTTTTAAATTTCATAATCTCACAAGATATGATGAAACAATACTAATAATATACAACAACGATAATTTCGCAATTCAATATAATCGTACTGTACAACGATGAAAAATAAAAAAAAAGAATCGAAACCTTGTTTCTGTTTCATTTTCATTATTCAAATTATTCTTAATAACGTGGTCGAATTTTAAACAATCATTGAGATATCTAATCGAAGTCAAAAATGCGTATACAGTTTGTAACACAGGATCGTGCGATCATCTTCCCACGAAATTCAATTTTTTTTCGTGTTGTTTAAACTGGAACTGTTTCATTGCAAATCAAACAAGATCGACATGTTCTGTTATCAAGATTACAAGTATAAAGCTTCTTGACAGGCTCGATCGATATTTTCAGCGTGGGTTGACAAGAAAAATTTTATATACTTCGCGTTAATTCACACTTTTTGTTTCGACTGCAGTGTCGCACGTCGTAATTGACATTTGAAGAATCTAATTCGAGCAACGAAACTTTTCGAATCTGAATCGAATCTGAATCGAATTCAACGAATGCGCAATGATACATTCTACGGTATAAGGCTACAAGCCGAACGCGAGACGTAACATCAAAAACCAAGCAGAAGCAGAAACCAACAAAGTCAAAAGGAGCAAACGTCGTAGAAAAAAAGAAAAAAAAAAAGAAAAGGACGAACTATAGGGCCGAGGCGAAAGTAGAACGCAGAAACTGGAGATCTGGCTGCCTAATAACGAGAAAACGGCAGCCACCAAGAGTCATTAAGATCGAGAAACCGAAAAAGCCAAAGTGGGAGAGGGCTACACGCGAGTTGGATGCTACTCACGAAGTTCGAGTCGCTCGGTGGGGTTTCGTCACGATTTCCGTTTTCGAGACGTGTAACCGGGGCAAATGGGGCCCCGGACCTCTAATGACCGAAGCAGCTTCGCCATGGTAATTCCCCGGTTACGAAGCGACTCCCGGGTCGACTGTCTCGATTGGGTCCCATGACGCCTTGGCCTCCGCTCGTTAATGGAACGGATAACGACTTTCACTATGCGTGATCCGGTCTTGTTGCACTGGCCTTTTATTACTTCTTCGTTGGAATTGGCGATCGGCTCGCCATTTTCACACACACACACACACACACACACGCAGACGATGTTTCTCGTGTCGCTACAGGTGGTTAACAACAAAGGTTATCGCGAAGGAACGATAGACAGAGCTGAGTTTATTGGGATTGATGATGGTTCGTCTTTTTGGAGATTTGTTTGATAAGTAAGATTGGGAGATGCATCTGTCAGATTTTGTCTGTTGTATGTTAATTTATTCGTCGATGACTGTTGATGTTGTTTGTTGTATTGTTAACATTGTAGATGAAGCCCTCGCTCAGCCAACGCAGCATCATTTTGAGTTATTCTAAAATAACATATGTATTATAATACAAATTCGAAAATATTACAATTCTATAGATTCTTCGTTACACGTAGTTACGTATAAATTCTTATTACAATTCTTTTACAAGTCGTTGTATTTTAATTATTGTTGGATGATATTTGGTATTTAATGATTAATTTCAAAGCAGACGTAATAAGAACTTTGATATTGGTTTGGCTGGGTTAACAGATTGTTAATATTAATATTAATATTAGCGCGTCTATGCAAATTTGTAATTTTACGAGCACAAACAAAAAGATAGAAGTTATGCAGGGATTCGTTTTATCTGTTGGAAGTTATTAATATTATTTCATTAGATTATTAATAGATTATGAATGCTAGAAACTGTTAGTAGATCGTGAATAATATAATTTATTAATTATTAGACTGCGCATTTTTATGCAATTTTCTTTCTGTCGTCCTCTCGAAATTTACTCTCGATTGATTCATTTTATTTCTGATTATCAAACTATCGGATTCAGTCACGATTAAACATCTCCGTCGTCAACTTAATTGTGTTGTTTAAAAATAAATCTATATTTTTAAAGAATGTTATTGAATATAATTAGAAACAGTCAACCCAGTTGCAATGAAATTAAATGTACATCGTACGCCGTAATCGCTCAATTATGCAAACGACCAATGCCTCATTAATTCTCAGTAATCAAATATTAATATCCTCCTACTCGTTATCTTGAGCTTTGATCGTTTACTGTCTCTTGCGAGATAAAGAAAGACTTCCGAAAGAAAAAGAGGGGAAAAAAGTCACTTTAGTTATCATTGTTGATTGATTGTCGACCTGATCTTTCGAAAATCTTCCAGTCGAGTAATTTTTCCAATTTTCTACTCATTATTTTCGTATGTCGATTCTTCTTTCTATTTCGAAATACTACAAGAACTTCAAGTGCCAAAGAAGTTTAAAAATTCAGTGCTAAAATAATTTCGAGAAATCACTGTATCACGCAATAATCTTTCCCGTTGTCAGACACTAGTCCTAAATTTTTTTTCTGTATCCTTTTAGTGTTTGAAAATTAATTAGAGATTCAGTGTTTGATACCAGAGCGTAGATAATCTTATAATCAATAATAAAATAATTACTTATCAGAGATACAATGATGTATTATATATATTTATATATCTAAATTTTTAGACTCTTGATAATTTCAAATGTTCAGGGGGAAGATTATTTTTAGAAAAAAAAGGAGAAAATGACACGAGAAGGCTTGAGAGAAAAGTTTAAAAATTTCTTCTTTTTAGTAGTAAGACAGTGAGAGATGTCGCAGTGCTTGATTGAAAGATTACTTGATTCAAGGATTCATAAGATCAGATCGACCGCGGTGATTCTCTTGCTTCCTCTCCAGAGAAAATGAGAAAGATTCGTAGAGTGACGCGCGAACGACACGTAAATCATCCCTCCCCCCGCCCCCCTGTGAATCTGTCGTTGGGTGTCGACGGACGATGAAGAGGAACTCCGGAGGCAAATTCAAGTCTTCGGAAGGGCTCGTTTTCGCGGATATGTTTCTGCAAAGCGGCGTGTAAATCGAGTCGTTGCTCATCGACGAGCTGCCGTCGCGATATCAAAATCCAGCAACGACGTCGTAAAACTCGAAGGCTCGGGCGATAAAATCTCTGGAAAAGCCATCAAACTGAAGCAACGATGGTGCTTACGGTTGCGGACGGGGGAGAAGGGAGAACTCGAGTTTCAAGGGAAAAGGAAGGGAGAAACCCGTAAAAACACCTGAACCACCGATCGCTCGAGCCAGACGATCACCAGACGGTCCGTCTGCTCGAGAAAAAACTTTCCCCGACTCCGAGAAATTCCATTTCCAAAGAGAGAAAGAAAAAAAGAAAAATGACTCTTTTCGCTGGAAATCGATGGTCATTCAATTTTTTTTCCATAATTGTCTCTTTCAATTCTCCCTCTTTACTTCTTCTTCTTCTTCTTTTATATAATAGATCGAAGAAGATCGTTGAATATAGAAATATTATAATATTTCTGGCGTTATTTTTAAGCAGCAATTGGAGACACGATTTATTTTATGAAAATACTTTATTCGATGAAGACTATTTTTTTTATAATTTCACAATGAATATTTCTTTTCGCGGTTGTAGAGCATTTTTCATTTCGTCTATGTGGTTGGTGTAATGTGTTCCCTCTTTGGTATTATTGTATTCAAAATGTTAATAGTGAAACAGTTGTTTTGATAATAAAATGTTCCAATACATTCAAATAATAGGATTGTTACGTTTTTCTTTCTTTACAAGTAGTTTGTAGTAGTTACAGTACGTTTTTCTTTCTTACAAGCGAATGTCTGGAAATCAAAATTTACTTTGCTTATATGAACATTTGTTGTTCCAGTCAGAATTGTAACACATTTTTTGTTTGCAAGCAGCAGTTGAAAGTTGGTTGTAATGTTTTTCAACAGATTTTCGAAAATTATATCGCGGTTCTTCTCTATCAAAAATCGAGATAAAATTCTTCGTATGATTTCCAGAATTACGCCAAATTTCTTCCTCTACAACCAGCTAATACTTAAAAATCGAAATTTACCTCTCTTACATAAACGAAACTAAGAATATTCGTTTTCATGTTCTTGGAGTTTCCAAAAAGTTTCCACAGTTGAACCACGTATCTGTTATTATCAATTTCCATCCGTCAAACTAAAATTTCCCCCTTCTTTCTCTCTGCAACCTAATATTTAAAAAATTATATCAAAATTTGCCTGTTTTGTACGAGAAAAATTGCAAGAATTCTCCTTCGAAAAGTTTCCACAATCGAATCTTTCTGTCAAGTTAATACCTCCCCTCCCCCCTCTTTTAAACTCCAATTAATTTCAATAAACACGATATTGAAATATTCCCGGCTTGAAACGCGACTAATCCCGCGAGGAGAAGGCGAAGTAAAGATTTCGCCTCCCATCTATTGGGATTTAAATGACGGGGCAGGGAATCCTCTTGCACGGGAATTTCATTGGGCGTCCCAGAATTCGAACGAGGAAAAAGGAAGTAGAGCCGCGTCAGCCACTTCGCGTAATGAAAAACCTTTAGAAATACCAAAGAAGTCGCGGTCGCTGTTACACTCTGCCTCTTCGTCCACCGTTTCATTCTTCCACGAGCTTTCGAATTCTCTGTCGCGTTGAGAAATACCGAGAAAAATTTTTTTTTTCTCTCTTTTCTTTTCTGTTTTTTCCTTTCTTTTTTTTCCCCTCTCTCTTCGGGTCGATAGCTACCAGTCCGGCTGGCAAACGAGATTCACAGCCTACGTGTATGCAGATAAATCGCCCCTCGAGGCGATTGGCTAACTGGTCTAATAGTTGCTCGATGACATAATGACCTTGCCGAAACGCGAGTCTGGCTTTTAATTTTCGCGCTGTCCCGGACAATTGATCGGATCGAGAGAATTCGTTCATCGACGAGAATTGCTCCTGCGAGAGCGAGGAGCAGGCGCGGTAACGAAGACGTCATCTTCTTTTCGATTTTTTTTTTTTTTTTTTTTTTTGACGTCAGGATAGAACTTTCGGTTCTCCGTTCTTGTTGCTTTCTGAGTTGTTACCTTCGGAATTTTCAACGGCTGTTTTTTTTTGTTTTCTAAAGATTTTAGATTCTTTTTTTAGTCTTGGAGTTTTTTTAGTGTTGAAGGTTTTTTTCATCCTTGGGATGGAGATTATTTTATCCTTGTTATTTGGATCGGTGAAATTTTCAGTTCTGTTGCTGTTTAAAATACGATCGCGCATTTAATGATTTGGAATCTTTGCCATTTTAAAATTGTGGACTTTTCAATTTCTTACTTTTTGAATCTATGGAAATCTTCGTTCTTTATTCTTTAAATATCCTTGGAATTTTTTTTTTTATTGTTAGTATCCGTGAAATTTTTCATTTTCTGCCTTTCGAATCTGCGCGCTTGGAATTTCAAATTTTTGCTGTTTAAACGTTGCGAAGCTTTTAATTTCTTGCTTTTTATAAGTATTTGGAAGTTTCCAAGTTTTCGTTCTTCAAATCTTTGGAACCTTTCAATCTTTTACTATTAATCTCTGTAAAATTTTTAATCTTCCGTCATCATCAGATCTAAGAAACGTTTTATTTTATTTCGTGGGGAAAGGTTAGGTCAATTTTTAAAACTAACAAATAGTGTAACGATTCAGTAGAGATTTCTTAATTCTCTTTTCGAGAATTCTGAAATCGAAACATAATATGGATAATTTCAAATAATTTCGAGTGTTCTAAGAAATACTTACTTCCTTTATTATATAAAAATTTCCGAACTTTGAATTTCCACGCATACATTTTACAGGTGAAAAATTTCACCAAAAGTTTCGAAAAATAATTGTTAATAATAATCGAAGATTGAAAGAGATTAAAATTGGAGGAATACTGAAGAAATTCTGAAAACAACATCGAGCCAATCTCGAAAAAAAATACTTCGATCAATGACATTGCAACAAATTTAAAATTCTTATTCAAATTCTTATTCAAACAATAGAGTCATTGATTCCTTTCTTAATATACAAAATTAACGTCCGATAACGATCTTGAAAGACATTCAATTCCTGCAAGCTTATGTTACAAATTGAAAATCATTCTTCTTCGAGAATCTTGAAAATTTCATTGAATTCATGCGCACATTCGTGGAACATCTACAACATTGACTCTCAACCAATCAAGATTTTTGCCAACAATTTGAAAGAACAATGGTGACCTGATGGATAAAATAATCGGAAAAATAATTTAAAAGTACAGCTTGAAAACCACGTTTGCAACGTTTCGTGACGTGGAATGATTTTACTTGGCCATCTCCTTCCAAAGTACGTACGGGAGTTCCTCCTTTGAAAAATAAAATAAATACGGATAATTAAATTCGAGGAGCACTCGAGCAGAGAGATGTCTAATTGAATTTCTCCGCGTGTCACGGATTTATCGTAAGGTCCGCTCGATTCAACGAAATCTCGGTTTCCGCACGTACGAGCTTGCGACCATAGTAGCTCTCCCGTCGCCGATCTAAATTTCATATTACTCGCTTGTTGTTCGCGCACGGACTCGCTTATACGCGTCTTCCTGTTCGTCCTGCTCCGCTTCGTTGAGCATCGAATCCGATCGATCTGCCGACATTTTCCATGCCGGTCGTTTGCATGATTGCAAGCAAGTTAATCCTTCAACTGTTGAACGAACTATTAAGCGTTTTTGCCAAAAAGAAAAAAAAAAGAATATTATTATTACTCGTACATCGAGGAATTTATTTAATTGTGTGTTTCAGCTAGATTTCAAAAGATCGTACTGGGAAAAGTTCAGGAGAGAAATTCTTTTCTTTGATTTGTACGAACAGTGAAAATAACAAGCGAATATTTGAAAGTGATATATGAATAGAATCGAAAGAAATGAGAATTCTGTGGTATCGTTCATCTTTATTTTGATAGAAGTATACCTTGATAGAGAAATAAATGAATATTTCGTCACGACTTAGTTAATAATTAATAACTGAGTTAATTAATTATTTTGTCCGTACTTCTTCTTTTGTGTTTCTTTTCCTTTGTAACAATTATCTGCTAAAATATTTCTGTTACTTTAGAGCAACAAATGGATATTTAGAAATTACAATGAAATAAAATGTGCGGAAGAAAAATTTAAAAAGTAAAGTAAGTTCCATGATATTTTTTTTTTCTAGTAAGTAACATATAATATATATTTGGAAATTAAAAATCTAGTTTTTCTTTCATAGGAATTACTGTTAATTCTGCCACGCTAAAAGAATTTAATAGCATTCTCGAAAATTTAATAATCAATATTATAAGCTGAAAACGATATGTCTATGTCAATTGTATTATTTATATTGTAATCGAGAAATATTACGACAGTATAGTATAAACGATAGTCACAAAATAAAATGAAATATTATCAAATATTGTTATAAATACCAAATGAATAAATGCATTATTTGCATTATTATAAATATATTTCGTTCAAAAACTTCCGAGAATTTCTAAATTTATATCGCGTCTTTCTACCAATCTTCAAGTCTCTCGAACAGGAAGCTTTTCTCTGAAATTCAAAATTCAACGCTCAGAGTTTTATTCTTACATCTATGTTGGAGTCGAAAACATTGTTCTCGGAAGTTATAAATGGATTCGCAAAGGAAATGTCAAACTCCACTTGAGAATCGCTTGAATATTAATTAAATATATCTTAAAATTAGACAACGTCTTCTACAATTGATTTTTCGTTTCCTTCATTTGCTAAATTCCACCGAGAGAAAACGGAAATTCTTTAATTTTCCTTTCTCTCTCTCTCTCTCTCTTTCTCTCTCTCTCTCTGTCTCTCAATTATGCTTGATGATATCTATGCGCTTTGGCAAGCTTTTAAATTAAAGAATCAAATTGATGATACCCGTTGATGCAGTGATAGTTAGAAACGACGTATACCAAAATAATTATACCAAATTAAAAGAGATAACGGAAAGATATTGAAAAAGGAATGACAATGAGTAAAATAAAACAAGTCAGTCATATTAATAGTTAATAATTTGAATCTCTTGAGGTTTCATCAAAGTTATAGAAAGTGTAAGAAAATATTCAGCGAATTTCAGATTGAGCGAATCTCTTTGGAATTTCTTTCCACTGTCTTGATATGAGAAAAAAAAGGAACAAAAAATAGAATATAAAAACATGTTGCAAATTAAGTGTCGAAATTTTGTTGTAAATTAAAATAATATAATATCAATGACAAAACAGTACGAAGAGAAGGATCAGTAATAATATGTTGTTACATCGAAACTGAAGGAAAAGAATTTTACTATTAACATTAGCGAAACAATGCGAGAAAGCACGAAAGAAAATGTCAGCTACGTATGTCAACCGAGAGCTCCTGAAATAAGAGAAAAAAATCGTAGAAACGATACAAATTTAGTTACAGTAAAGGAATGCAAGAAAACAACAATGCATAAATAATTCTCTCGCGTAATTGTGTCGTTGTATGTATTGTTCGTGAAATTGTACAACTTACGAATAAATGTTGTAAATGCTAATTGATTCTTTTACATAACGGAAACGAGTTTGATAATAAAACACGTGCAACAAGTTCTACGAGTCGGTTTCATGCGACACATATAAATAAAATCCAAAAATTGTGCAATTTGAAGCCTACGTTTACATTTTGTCGCTTGCACTTACTAATATTATTATTTCTTTCTCGCTTGTCAGTGCTGTATCAACAATATTACACTAATTAATTCTACATAACAGTACCTGGTTCGATAATAAAACACGTTCTACTTGCAACATGTTCTGTATGTTAATTTTATGAAATCCTGCTGATTATTTTTTTTTTTACAATATAAAATATAAAAATTGTGCAATTGGTGTATTTGTAACAGCCTGTCGCTTGTTACTTGCCCTAAATTGCTAGTCACTATTATCAAATATTGATAGTAATTTAATACTATTCAATGATTGTAATAATTATCAATAAGCAAAGTGGTTATTTAGTAATAATGTTAATAAGTAAAATAACAGTATTCATATATTTAATGTACAAAAGAAAGCTAACACACGAGATGATTCATCGATGATTAAGAAATTCGTTTTCTCTAAAAATCTTTCTCTCTTTGATTTTCCAATCTGGTCTAATTCACTTTGCATAAGACTAGGACAATTTTCTTATATAACATTCGCCAGGAATTGAACGTACAATTGTTGATACTTTCTAAAAATATTTTCCACTTTGAAAGATTCGTCGACACTTGAAGCACAATGCTTTATCAGCCCACATGTATCCATGAATCATCAAACACTTGATAAAATTAAAATTTGACGATGATTTCGATGGAACTTACATCTGACTCATTTTTTTTTAAGTTTCAAAGTTCGCTGGAAATCGCGTGAAAATTCATAAAAGTTGCAAATGACATTGAATATTAAAAATTCATTTTCCAAATAATTTTTACGAGTTTAATATTTTGGATCGATGTAAAATTTCTTTTACCACACACACAATGCATATTCTTTTTCTGAATGTTTCTTTTTTCCTGACACAAACTTCGACTCGTTGATCCATGTAAATTGATTTAAATCACGCGTGTTATTAACTGACTAGATTTTCATGTGTTTAAAGGAAATTTTAAAATACTTATAAAATATCCAAAGTGTTACGAAATCTTTTTTCATTTGTTTAATTATATTATCAGAAATACGATGTTGCACAAAAATTCGCATTGTCGCAATTATTAATTTCATATCGCTGCATAAGCTAGATAATAATATCAAATACAATAAAATCAAACAGAATTGTATAACAATCATTTCGATCAAAATAGGGAACCGATTTATAGACCGTAGTATAAAACTTCGTCTACATAAATTCGTAATGATAGACGATGAACCGAACTCTGACTAATCGAGTCCAATTCGTTCGAGCCTGAGAAATCAGCGGACTCTTATTACACGAACTCCAGTTATATAAATTGTTATATTTATCTTCTAGCAAATTCATACAAGCAAAGTTCTACCGCACTTGCTTGTCAAACGACTGTTGTCTCTCTCTCTCTTTTAATTCCTTTGTGTCTTTTCCTCTCGTTGAGAATGGTCGCGAGCCTTCCGTGTTCCTTAAGATCGAGACGAAAAAAAAAAAAAAGAAAAAAGGAAAAATCAGTCGATGCATCGCGAAGCCAGTCGAAAGCGCGGAGAGACAGGATCCTTGATCCTTCCGACTCGGTGACGTCAGGATCGCTGCCGACGACGACCGATCGAATATTCATGAGCGTCATGGGGACAGAGCGCAGGTCGCGGCGTCGTGTTCGCCGCTGTTACGACAGAGATCTTAATGGCCCGAATCAGAATCGTAATGATAACAGCCGTGCCTCTTTATCGGGCCGACCCTTTCACCCGTTGCTTTCATTCTTTTTTTTTTTTTTTTTTTTTTGTAATCGTTCCAGTAGCACTATTCGCAATCTCTTTTTCCTCACCATTCTTAAACGCCCTTCTCTTCGCTTTAGTATAGTCAGTACGTGTGAATGAGTTTCGTGCATTTATTAAATATCTTTATGCACGTAAATATGTTTATTTATTTATATAGATTTGTATTAATTGATTGTTACATAGGTTTATATTAATAATATTATATAGATATTATAGATTATTAGAATATTATATAAATATTGTTGTTTTTAGTTTTTGCATATTTAATATTTTAATAAATAATATATTTATGTATATTATTAGTGAAATGTTATATATATTAATAGTGAAATGTCTAAAGCATAATATTCACTATATTATGCAATATTTAACGTGAAGTTAGATAGAGAGACCGTGTATGAGATGAGATCAGCCTTTATTTAGGTTCTGTTTATTTGGCGAAATACGTACGCAAAAATTTCAATTTTCATAAAAATGTTTAATTATAGCTACATGTGCGTGCAAAAAGAATTACGTATTACGATATTTTTGAAATTCTGTTTAGAGATATGTTCGATTTAAAGAATTGAGAGTTTAAGTTGAGGCTCTGTTTCTTGCTAAATGTCAAGGATCTTTTAGTTTAGTTTCGATTGGGAATATGAAAACCGAGGAATCGGGACTTTTTTAGTTTTTAGTTTCTTCATCGAGTTATTTTTAAAAATTTAAATTGGTTGACCATTATATTTTGAAATAGTATTTGATAAGTAATTAAAAAGTAAAAGGGATTGATGTTTCTCTTCTTTTTAAAGAATTGAAATCGAAACTCCTGTGTGTTATTTAAAAAAGAAATTGTTTAAATCCGTGATGAATCATTCTGCCATAAATTGCTTTCGAAATAAATAACATAAATAACTTTTGGAATTTTATTTAAATTAAATTCTATTTAATTGAGAGATCAGAAAAAATTTTTGATTTCTTTATCCATGACGTATATGAATTTCTTTATTACTTGCTTTACTAAGAAATGATTAAAAATTTATATTCTTCTATTTAAAAAATTGACGATTTACAATTACAAAATCGAAGCTCCTATGATGTTTCTTTTAACAAAGTATCTACGAATTATTTTGCTAAAAAAATTGACCAGATAGAAAAGTGAACCATTTTTTTTTTTAAATTAAATTTTAACTTCCGGTGGATTATTATCTAGTTTCTAGTTCAGATTGAAGAAATAAATAATTTTCCAATTAGGAAATTGAGTAATTAAAATTAATGAATTGAAACTTTGATTGACAGCAATTTTTTTTTTTTAAATCTACATTGATATTCTTTTATTTAGAAAATTAATGAACTTCTATTTAAAGGATCGAAAGTTGTGTATTTTACTTTTAGATTAGTATGTTTCTGATAAATCATTTTACATACGAGTGTCAGCGATATTCTTGAAATTTCATTTAAATTGTTATTCCTCTGTTTGAAGAATTGATCAAATAAAATTTATTTCCTCTTTCCTTCCGAGAATTTTATTTTACCAACGGGAGAATCAACGTTTCTTCAAATTTCAGTGACGAAGTTTCCTTTGTTTTAAAGAATCGTCGAGCTGAAATTGAAAAAAAATCGATAGTATCTCTCTTTTGAGAATTATTCACAAGAATTGTGAATTAGATATTTCTTTTTAATCTTAACGTTAAATGTCACGAAATGAGGAATTAAATATTTATTTATGAATCATTTATATCAGCGATCATTCTTGAAATTGGAATTCTTTTCATACAAAATTTGCAAATTAAAATCGAAGAATCGAAACTCGTATTTTTTTCTGTTACAAGCGTCGATATTTCATAACGTGGTAATTTTCTCTCTCTCTCTCTCTCTCTCTCTCGCTCTTTTACAATGCATTCGCGTTTGACAGGTGGAATAATTTATACTATGCAATATTTTACACTACGCGATTTCTGCGATATATAATTAATTCTCTTCGGCATTGAGCACACTTTGAACTTGCGACTACGCTTCGAGCTCGTCGAAAACTTCAACGAATCCAAAGATCCTCTGTTCTCCGAAGATAAAAGACATCTGATTTATCGCGTCGGATCATTTTCATTCCTTGTTTTAGACTAGATCTTGCTCGTATAATTTTTGAAATGATCGTCACATTGGCTGGTAGGTCGTTTTACAACCTTGGAATTTGTATTGCAATGATTTCAGTTATTTTCAATGTATTTCTCAAACGTCTTACGATAGTTTCATATACTATGAATATTTCCCAATCATCAAACCGAACGAAAATATTCGAATCCCATTCTTTTTTTTCTCTCTCTCTTTTTAATATTTCGTTCTATATTTCAAATATGGAAATGATTTTGAAAAATTTTCTTTTCAAAATTGCAAAAGAAAATATTTACGTTTTGACGTTATAAAGATATTCGAACACTTTACGAAAATTAGTGAGACTCAATTAAGCAAAAAATCAATTCACAAATCGAGAATAGGTTTACAGGTTTATTTTCTATAAAATATATATACAAATTGTTAATAGTAAAGAAAACTCGACTGTATAATGTACAGTGTACTACGAAGTGAATATTAGAAAAGAAACAAGATATCATTGTCCAGACTGTAACATTGGATTGTGTATTTCGCATTCCGATATATATTATGCATATCGTATCTTAAAATAATAAGAAAATTATTGCACATCTTTTTTTACGAGACTGTTAAGGGGCTGGTGCAACAAGTGATGTTCTCAAAATTTTATTGAACGACCATGTTTTTTTTAACAGCTATAAATGATTAGAAATATTAAATATAATACTTTTCAGATGTTCTTTATTGCTGTTTTTCCATTCTTTGAGTCGTATTTTTAATTTATTTTATTGCTCGCGTTTTCTGCTATTAGGATGGGAGTGGGGGGGATATACAACATTTTAGGACATTAATATTAGAACTTTCAGCCTTTAATTTATGTTCCAAAAATATTCTATAAACAAATACGATAACAATTAATAGATTTATGCAATTATATTTCTGTTCAAAGCAGAGATCGATATTAATTTTGACAAAAGTAACACCGTATATATTTCAAGCAGTTGTAAAAAAAAAGGAAAATCTGAAATATTTTAGTTGTTCTTATGTTGTGATAAAACTACGTATTATTACCGAGCAATGCGTGTTAAGAATATTTCAATGGTTAAGAAATTAGTGGAAATAATTTGGGAAATAACGAAGAGAGAGAAGAGAGAATGATTGACAATGAGGAATCGTCGAAATTCTTCGGCGAAAGAGGCAGAGATGCTGGTTTCGACGCAGCTGGTAAACAATTATAAACATGTGTCACAATAAAGACAATTGTTACGCTCCCACGGCCATTAGTCCCGTTTCCCGCGAGCCTAAGTTCCGCAAAACAGCGCCTCTTTTCGCGTTGTCTTTTCAGTTATGTATGTTATAGTGAAATTTTTGTTACCCTCGTTCATCTGTTCACGAATGTTCATCCCCTTGACTTTGATTAATCTCCTTTATCCATGGCAAACTGTATGATTTTTAGGTTTAGGCAAAATTTAAATTTATCAATTGCACATGTATATAAAATTTTATCAACTTAATATGTAACGTTATTAATATTATATCAAATTGATACAATTTGATACATTAAATTTTGAAACATCATCTTTCGAATTATTTCAAAATTCTTTCTTATTATTGTTATATTTTCATTACTGTATATTTGATTGTTTCAAATTTGGCTTATTATATTTTGATAAATTGCCAAGTGATAACTCTTTATATATTATAGAAATTAATTTCTTTGTTATTGTTATATTTTCATTATATTGTTGTTTCATTTTTGTACTACCACAGCACTTTTATTAATTTACTACCAGGTAATTCATTTAGAATGATCATTGGTATATAGTTCTTATATTTGAATAAAAAAAGTCTAATCTGCTGCAACAAGCAATACTTAGAGACAATTTTTATATTTTTATTCGGTGTAACTTGGTTTGTAATTATTACTCGAACCGAGAATTTCTAATCGAACGACTTTATAGTAATTCTTTTATCTGAGGAAGTTGTCAAGTTGAAATTGAAGAATGTACAACTATCATTTTTTCTTTCTTTTTATAGAAGATACTATCATACATGTTTTGAATTTCAAAAATAGAATTACAAAATTAAAAAGTCAATTATTTTAATAGAAATATCATCTTTTTTGAATCAAATTCGAATCAGAGCTCTTCCATTCTGTCTCGTATGTAGTAATTTTCAACGAAATTACTCTTTTCTTTTTTGTCTTGTTAAAAAAAAAAAAAATCACTGCTTTACAAATCGTCCAAGGAAATATGTTTCTATCGTTGATAACCAAGAAAAGGTTTCTTCACCACAGTCCAAAAAAAGGCGTTCAAAGGATTGATCACGTTGCGTAATCGGTACAAGGTCACTTACATTAAGAACCAATTTCACTTTTAATTATACGAATTATACGATCTGCCTGAAGATCAATGCCAATTTCAGATTTCATCCACGGTTGTTGAAATTGTTGCAAGGTAATGGCACAGTGATTTCGTTCTTAATATTCCGCGTCTTTTTTTCTTTTTCTTTTGCGTGGACCATAAAATGTAAGTACACTCTCGCTCGAAAGTATTCGGACACTTTTCGGACACGTTTTTAGCAAAAAACAAGGATCTCCCATATAAAAAAGAAAATTTCTAAATTAAATAGTATTTTAATCACTTAGGATCCATTTTTATAATTAATTCCGTTTTTCCGAAAAAGGAATATTTCGCGTGAATTTGCGAACACTTGTATGACAATAAAATGAAGAATATGTATATCTCTTTCTGATACGGTTTCCTAAAGTTCAAAGTGTCATCTCAAGACGCAAAGTGTTGTACAACTTTTTAAGCAGAAAACAAAATTGCAAAAAACGAAATACAGATTCTGATTAGAAATAGTGTCGTCTACGCTGTCTTCACATAGTTTTAATTGAAAATTGAAAATTCATTCTCGCGAAGAGTGTAGTTGAAATATAGTCTTGAAAACTCGTGAGTGGCGAAAAAAGTTTTTCAAAATGGACTGCGGTTTTTTATCAACGATTTATCAAATTCTTTATTATCTCGTTGGAATAATTTTGAAAACACACGCGCTTGTATCCAAAGATTTTTGAGCGCGAGTGTATGCGCGAAGCAATCACACGGCTCTCTCAATTACGTCTTTTCACATTGTCCTCGCGATTGCTCAAGGTCGCCGCGCCGTTCGTTCGAAGTTTCCGGCCCCCGTGACAGGTTTTTCGGTTTTCCGGCCACGATTGCTTCGGCTCGTTTCCTCCGTTAAATACTTGATTGCAATCCAGATCGCGTCAGACGTGACAACATTGGAGAAATTTCTTCGCCTGGTTGCTCAATAACAATTATCCACTGTGAATCGTGATCGTTATATAAAATACGATATGACGTTTTTTTTCAAATTTCTTTTTCAAATTTATATAAATATAACACGAGTAGACGAAGGATCTTTCGTGCAAGAAGTGATCGAAATAAGATTTTTTTTTTTTTCTTTTCTTGGAGCGGAAGGATTTTCCCTTTGAAGAAAGAATCGATCACAAAATAGTAAGTTGAATCATTCCCTACTTAAGGCAAACATCCTTTTAACACTAGAATTACCGACAGTTAAGACGAAGTTATTTCTACCACAATTATTTTGATTATTTCAATAAATAAAAATAAAATAAAATTCATTATATTATTTCTTTAGTTATCACTGTAAAAGTCATTGCATTATTGCGGGGGAAAAAATTGTAACATGAAATAGAAATTTTAAAATAAAATTGTAAAACCAGTCATTTTAACTGGTGTGGTAGTTCTAGTGTTAATTAATCCTCAGACTAAAGTTTCTGAAACTCTAAGATACATTTCAAACTAATTCAAAATTCCACAAAGTAGAATGGAGTTTATGAATCAAAATCTAAGTTGAACAAATTGTATTATAGAAAACAAAAAAAAAGAAAAAAAAAAAGAAGGGAAGACTGATTGTGAGTGGCCCCAAAATTACCTGCTTCAAATCAGTATCCGAAGAAATTTCGAGCGAGCGGACGAATTTCGAAATCGGGGTGCAAAGTTGAGGGAAATATCGCGAGATTTGGTTGCTCCGTATATATACCTATGTATATATATCGCGGCTGCAAGCAAAGAGAATAACTGAGAGTGGGAGAAGAGAAGAGAAAAACGCGGAGGTCTGGAGTTGAACGGGGAAAAAAGGAACGGGTTCGTTCGAATGGCTGGTTGAATGAAATCGTAACAAAAGGGAGAGGCGGAAAAGAAAAGGAGGGAAAAAAGTGGGAGGCGGTTTTTCGCGCGAGGAGGCGCCAAAACGGCAATGATAATTCCATTGAAGTTGCGCTGGTGTCGCGGCGTTGATGTCATTCGCCATTAATGATCTCACTGACGATGAAAACACGCGGCGAAATTAACCCGGCTCGTTGTAAACAGTGCGATACGTTTCTCGCGCGTGGTACGTGTTCGTCGAAACAGACGGAGTTAAAGGAAAATGATGATCCTCGATTCACTGTGAAAAAAATGGGAAAAGGAAATGAAATTAGAGATTACTAGTTTGAATTGCTATTTTACAAAGTTACCGATGGAAATGCAAAATTTGTATGTTATAGAATGTACGTGTAGAATTTTATAACATCGTAAATTTATATCTCTCTGAATACAGCTATGTGAAAATGAAACTGAAGGATTAAATGGAGTGCAGAATTTGTCTATGAATTATGATTTCGCAAAAGTCATTGATTATCGATGTTACAATTGATTAGACTTGTATATATATATATATATATATATACGTATCTGTATTAAAATCACAAAAACAGTTGACCAGTTTGACGAGTAACATTAAAATTACCAAAAATAAAGAATGATCAAATGAAACAATCAATATCAAAATCTCAAATACGTTATACATGAATTTTTGTATATTTTGTGCATTCTGAACACATCTTCGTGAATTTCCTATTATAATCTCATAATATCATAATATTGGTAGTACTATATTATTGTATTAATATTGTTATGTAGAATAATATTAATAAAATATATAATATTGCCTGTCATGATTTCTGAATTTCTCTGAACGTTTCGTAAGTTTCATAAACTTTCTGTTACAGTGTCACAATAATGCACAATTTTTACATTTGAATTTTCCATTAACGCGCAAACGTCTCTAAAAGTTGCTTCTCATTTCGAGCATGATTTAGTCTCAGTCTCTCGAGTCGCTTCGATACGAATCAAAGAAAATTCGTCGCGTCTATTCGAAAGTTAAATCGATTTCGTCGTCGTAACTCATTTCCGAAAATATATATATATATATATATTTATACGTATAAGAATAAGAAGAAAACGAGGCGTGACGAAGAAGGAGAGACCGGGCGAGTAATAAATTGATCGGCGGAGGTAGCGTGATTTTCGAAAAATGTTGATCGTCCTCGAAATTTGCCTCGTAAACAACTCCGAGATGAATCTGCATCCTGCAGAGAGAGAGAGAGAGAGACAGACAGAATAAAAAGAAAACGTTCTCGAATATTGTTCTCGAGACGATAGCAAAAAAAAAAAAAAAAAAAAAAAAAGGAAAAGAAAATATTCTGAAAGAGGTAATAATTTATCTTGTTCATAGTCTATTGAATCGCTATATATGCGTTTCTATACTTAACTAAACGTCATATTATCGTGTTTTATTCAACGAACATGAAGCGACACCTTTTGACTTTTGCAACGTTGCAAAACGATCTCTCTCCTGCGGGGCATTTTCCGATAAATCTGTCGTATTGTATATTTATCTGTTTTATTATGTTCGAATAATAATAATAAAACGATGGCCAAGATAATATCTGAAATAAACGATAAAAGTAGTTATTTATAGAGATTATTTTCTAAGCAGTGTTACTTATTGGTTAATTTGAAATATTTCATTGATTTTACAAGCATTCACTGTGCATTTCAATTATGTGTTTTTCTTAAGATGATTTTGAAATAATTATTTAAAGTAAAGGATGACAGAAAGTATTTACAGGAATCACTTCCAACAATGTTATATCAACTAATTTGAAGTACTGTATTTGAAATGTTTCTTTGATTTTACAGATACTCGCTACGTATTATACGTATTTTCAGAATGAATTATTTAAATTAAAGAAGTATCGTACGCAAGTGTAATTATTCATGTTTAAGTTTGTTCACCGTGCGTATTTTAATTGTACATTTTTCACGATAAACTTTAAATAATTACTTAAAAAGAAGAAAAAACAAAAGTATTTGCAGGAATCATTTTCTTCTGCTAATTAGTTAATTAGTTAATTTGAAATAAATATTTTTATTCGATCGAAATATCAATATTTACTACTAGAATGGATATGAAATAATAATTCGAAACAAATATTTCTCTCCAAAATTAATTCATTATTTCCGAATCGTCATTTTTTTATTCTATTCTAAATGAAAACAAATTAAAACCTGGCGAAGAAGAATCGCAGCGCAACGAAGCAGCGATTTATCGTTTTTCTTCTCTTTCTTTTTCCTTTCTTTTTTCTGACGGGAAAAGAAGTTTCGTTCCTTTTTTCCCCCCTTCCTCTTTTTTTCCTTTTTGTTTTGATTGGAATAGAATATAGCGTGTATAAATCAAATAGAAACATTATTAATGGGCCTGAAATTTTTTACTCACGCTGCGCACAAGTTGAGAAGATCTTATGCAATTTTTCCAGAAGCGTGTTATTTCAACAACCTTAGTCTAATTTCTGCCGGTGATCTTTTGATCCTTTTCTATTCGAGTCTTCTTGCCAAGTACATATGCAATCAGGTTAATATCATTCCGATATTCTCTCTCGTTGCTCTTATGCTAACGCGAAATTGGTTAGTTTTTAATTATTTACGTTTGCAAACAACTAATGGCGAAGAAAATATAGAGAAAATATCAAGAAAATTTAGATTGCGACGATATCGTTTTTAAAAATTTCTTTGGTACATCTTTGAAATACGAGATGTTACAGATCGAGTGATTAACTCATTAGGGGTCAAACGATAATTTCTCGTATCATTGTAAATATTACGATTTCTTGAAATTTCGTAAAATCATGAAATTCGGGTGACGATATAATGATGAAATCGTAGCTGCAATATTGAAAAAATAGAATTCGATGATGTAAATTCAGTAGAAAAAAAAGAAAAAGATTGCAAATGAAATATTGCGTTAACGCAATTATCCTTGATGGGTTAAAGGATCGGCAACTAAAATAAGCCAATAGTCACATTATCGGATAAAAGACAAATTACTGAAATCCATTTTTACATTTTAATCTAGAATTTGGTGCAATTTTGTTAATTTCAATATCAAGATACGCCGAATTTTAATATCAGAATATAATATAATTTCGTAAATTTAGTGTCAAAATCTTTCGACCTTAATGTCAGTATGATTAGCATTTAATTTTCTTTAGAAAATAAATATATTTACATCGGCAAAATATATATATACAAAACAAAACTATACATATCGAAAGAAAAGAAAAAAATAAAATTTGTAAGAAAATACTACTCAAAGTGCAATTATTTTAAAATTGTAAAATTCCGAAAATTTCCTTACAATTGATTATCTTGTATTTCAACATTAAAAATCGAACGATGGTGCATGCCCTCTTAAATATCATTGATAGATAAATCATTGATAGTTGTCAGGAATTATATCGCTCACATTCATTGTTTAAAAGATTCTGATTATCAAAAATTAACAGTGAAGAAAAGAAAAATAAATAAGAATGAAATATGAAGATTCCAAATATCTTTAAACTTCTCTGGCGCAAGGCTCGATTGTCGGAATGCAGATTTCAATTGCAAGCTCACATTTCTACAAATGAAATTTAAAAAAAAAAAGAACAAACTTCTTCGTTTCTTTATTCCTAAATTGTTATTCTATCCTAAAAATTTACATAGAAAACTGTACTCTCCGCTAATTGTTACTAAACATAAACTATTGCACACTTCGGGTGCAATTTTGCACGCTATTACGCGCGTATATTCTTCTCTGTATTCTTCCATCTTCGAATTTCGCGATCGCATAATTCGCTGCTCTTGTAACTCGTCGACGTTAAGGATCGAACGAGAATTCAGCCAGATTTTTCAACGTCCTTCCAAGATTTAATAGATAAATAAATCGAGTGACAGATCGAGTCGCGATCGAGCGGAACGACGCAGAAAAATGTCGCGCTCGCTCGGTGCCAGCTTTCCGCGGTGTTGCGATATATTCCAGTGAGTTAATTGCCGGTCGAAGGAGAACTTGCGCCCCTTCCCCCCCCCCCATCCCTCCACGCCCGATCGACCGATGCAAAACGAGAAAGACGATCGTGGCTCGCGTATGCAAATGATAATTATCGAGTTCAAGCACGCAGGAAAGATCAATTAATTGTGCCGCGAGGAGAACGTTACGTGTGTGTATATGGTCGCCAGGAGAACCGATTCGACGTTTATTTTCAAGCGGCAACAGGGGTGAGGGGGTTGAACATACGTTGGTACGAACATCAACTGACTTTTAGCACATTATCGAGTGCTCTATTGTGTCACGCGTTTATCGATGACACGATTATTGCGAATGTATCTGCAGATCTTATGCTATCGAGAATTACGATTGAGGAAATAGTGTACGAATGATCGTCTTGTCGTAGAAAGCACTACACTTTGGGTATTATTATTTATCTTTATGTATTTTCTACGTTTTATATTTTGCATTGTATTATATATTTTACACGATATTCGATAATATCATCGATAAGTTGAATTTCAAAAGGAAGGGGCAAGATCGATTTTTATGAAGATTGGTCTTAGCAGAGTGGGTCTAAGCTTTCGAGCAAAACGACAAAAATTCGACTTGAATCATTAATCAGTTTTTCTTGTATTTATCAAGTTATATTTATTAGATATTAAACTAAGGAGCAAGTGTAATTCTTTAACAAGTGCTCTTTCAAATCATTTAGCGCCGTCTTCACTATGTGCCAAAATCGTCTGTTAATTTTCAAATACATTTATATCTTCCTAAAACTGTCCGAACAATTATAATATATATTAATATAGTATTTTCTAGCAGTTTTCTTCATATAATATTTCTTGCAGTTATATAATATTATATTATATTATATAACTGCATATAATATAATATAATATAATATTCATATAATATTTTCTTTGATTAAAAAAAAGAAAAGTGAGAAATGCAAGGAAGAAATAGAAACAGATGTAGAAATAGATTATTCAGTCCAGGTACAATTTATAAATCTACAATCTGACTCGTGATTTGATACATTTTTGATACGCTTGGCTTGAGATGGAAATTTTCAATTTGCAAGGGACTAATACGAATCTTTTAGAAGTTGATTCGAAATTTTTTTTTGAATTCTCCGTAGATTTGTTTTTCGATTTTTTTTTACTTGGAATGTAAGTTTAAAATTTAATTGCCGAACTTCTTGAGTAATAGATTGAAGAATGTTTTGCTTTTAATGTGACAGACAATTCACAAAAATAATAAATAAATTCGGAACAATTAGAAGGAATCTATTCTGAACGATCTTATCATATTAATGGAATAAACAAAGAAAATAGATCGATATATGATTCACACGATATTGCATTTAAAAAGTTTACTTCGTAAGAATCATTAAAAAATTATCTCTTAAGTATTTCGAAGTGCAATTAGTGGATATTTATACAAATTCATATTTAACTAAATGCAGACGACTAAAACGTCAAATTTCCATCCGGATCTTTTAAGGTAAAAAAAAAAAAAAAATAGTAAATTTATAATATAATAAATTACGCAAGCTTTTATTTATATATTTTTTGAATAATCTAAATCTCTAAAAGTACAGTATTTTATATCTACAAAATTTCCAACAAAAATTCTAAATTAATCGTTCTTTGATAATTCTAGTGTTAATATAATTAAAGAAAGTGTATCAATTAAACACATAGATGTTAGAATCTTATAAGATAATGCATGTATTATAATATATGAATAATAAGATTATGTCTAAGATATTCTAATAAAAATTTATCTCACGAGAATGACACACAAATTTTTTTCATTTTCTAAATGTTTTACATGAACGATGTAATTATTAGACTGCAGATTTACGTAAAAATTCATATTATTATGTATTACGTATTACGAATATATTTAAAATCGTTGTTGTTACATATTACGTATTACAAATATGTCTCTAATTCTTTCACTGAACTGAACATCGTTTAGGGCTCATACCATATTTTATACATTTCTGTATAGATTATATGCATGTTGTGCATTTTTATCAAATCTCATACAAATCCACACAATCTTCTTGCAAATATAATTAAGTGCTACATATTTTTATAGATTCTATATTTTTAATCAAAATCCTTCGAACGCGTAAAATCAGTCTAACAGCTTAGCAATAGTACTTAGTGACAAATGTCAATAAAAACAATATATTTATAGTGCACAGTTGATACGTCGCAGATCGTTAATTGCGTAAACGCGATATACAACGATCTAATAGAAGAGAGACACTGTCCGAAATAATGAAAGAAACGCATCTCATATGCGCATATCTAGCGAACAAGAAATGAAAAAAAAAAAAGGAACATCTACGTGGTATAGTTGCCAATGAATTTTCCCCTCAGTCAGTCAAATCATTCTCAGATGCAGCGCAACCGAAATGCAAATTGAATCTCTGCATGCAGAATCCGTGACATCTTAGGACCTCCCCCCCCATTTTAACGTGAGTTAAAACCCACGTGCACATGCACGAGCGATTACATGTGCACGGACCAGGCCAATTACCAACTAAATGCGACGATGACGGTAATAGCCGCGCGATAAAAATGTACGCGATGAACGTGATTCGCAAAAATTTTTAGTCGCCGCTAGAGCAGCGATTTCTGACGCGATTTTTAACAGTAAGATTAATTGGCTTGGTTCACGTGTCGTCGCCAGTTCTCATCTAGAGTTCTTTGCTTTGCGAACTTATCAACCGAATCTCGAGGATAGGTAGTTCGTTACAGGCAACGAGAATAAAAAGAATCGCACGATGATTAAATTTTATTTTCCTTTCCGTTGAAACGAAATTTTTGATCGAAATCTTCGTATCAAAATCTTCGTAGCGAGCGAGGAGAAAGAAGCAACTAGGCGCGTTTAGTTTCTCGGCGATAACTTTGTGAAAAGAAATGACGTGTTGGGGAAATCCGTATTTCCATAAATAAACAGTTCGCTACGTACGAAAGTGCAATGATAATAATGCAAAGAATATAAAAATTAGAGAGTCAAAGAGATTGTGACACGTATTTTTTTTTTTTTTTGTTTGCAGCTCTGCCATGTATAATATAATACAATCATTTTTCAAGAGTTACTTTTTTTTTCATTCGAACGATGCGCAAGCTTAGCTCAGAAGGGAACTATTTTCAAAAGTTTCCAAACCGTGGTTTCAATGTTTAAAAAACTATTGGCAGTATTTGATAAAAAGAAAAAAAAGAACGACAGACACAGACTCGTCCTGAGAAGTCGGAAGTCGAATTGGAAGCTTCGAGGCAGTTCGATCGCCGATTTGCCCGGCACCGGTAATTGAATCGTATTTTTAAAGATGTCCGACGGCTGGGCAAGGTCGGTGGTTTTTCTCTTATTGGTAGGAAACAGATACTGTAATTCATTACAGCTTCCTCCGTTTTAATGCTCCTAATGCTTCCGTCAGTTTCATTTTCTTCTTTTTCTTTTTTTTTTTTTTTCTTCTTTACGCGTTTCGCGATCCGTACTAAAATTCATCTTGAAAGGGAAAGACGAAGGAAAGGAATTAACGACGAAACGGAGAGAGGTGCAATAAACGCCCGTAAAACGCGTAATGCGTAATGAAAATCAAGAAATCGTTCGATCGTGGCGTGCAACTGACCAGGCGGATTTTTGGAAAAAGAAAAAATAAAAAAAGAAAACGAAAGGAAGAAAAATCGAACGACCGCCCCTGAATCCTCCTGGATGAAACGATTTTAACGATCGCCTTGAGGATCGTGGCAATTGGTAAATCGATTCGATAAATTTAATCGATCCTTTAGACTCGGCGGAATTCAACGTCGGAGATTACGATCCAATGGATCGTACGATCGTATTTGTATTTTTCTAATGAAATTATTTTATTTAATTTCTATAACGATAAACACTTCGTTTTAGTATTGTTTTTTAGGGAAATCGACACGGCGGTAGCGTGGTGACGATCGCTAATTTTCTCGATTTTTTCTGAGAATTTTCAAAGAGTCGCTCGCTTGGGCTCATTTCGAAGCGCCAAGTGTCTAGAATTCTAAAGATGTTCCCTGAAATTCGGCCAGTCGTTAATAAAATATCTCTTTAAGATCCTTTGAATTTCGAATGATCGACGAGTTCTTTGTCAAAATGGCAAACACGAAATTCTCGGTCATGGCTGCAATCTACCGATGTACAATTACAATTAAATTATAATTACAACGATTGTGCAGTTCAGTATTGAAACTAAAAACAACATATCAAAAAAACACTTTCGAAATATATTTTTTCCTTTCTCTGTGTAGCGAATAATCTAGAAACAAACAGTATTAACATTAACCGTGTTTAAATACAAATTCGCAAGATTCAAATGAATTTAAATGAATTTAACTTTTGTCTTCTTTCTGAAAATTTTGATTTGCTTGGCACTCGCATTGTTTTCTACGACTCTTACACTTGATACAAGACCGATCCCACTTTTCCACTTCCGACGAGTTAATAATCGGTCGAGTGAATAATCACGCGTGTTGTTTCGTTGGCGGCAGTAAAGAAGGAAAATGAAAATGTTAACAGAAGATGAAAATAAGGAGAGGGGAAAATGTTAAGAGAAGATGAAAAGAATATGAATATGAGAAACGGGAGCAGAGCACGATCGTGCAACGCACGCACACATCGTACGTTGCACCTGTGCCGGCGAGCCCGTGCACGTGTGGCTCGATCTCGATATTGAGAACTCGACTTTTAATGACAGCCACTCGTAACGCAGGATCACTCGTCCTTGCAACCTGTCCAGGATCCTTGCCCCTCGTAGCCAGCCGCGTTGCGTCAATACCGGTCGGCGTGCTTCTTTCTCTGCGTGTTTGCTCGTGCCCCGCCGCAATTCCTCGTATCTCGCGTCGTATACCTTCCATTAATTATCATCGCAGGCTTATCATTAGCGGGCTACGGATTTTTATGCGTCTGCGGGAAATTGGGAGTTGCGAAAGTGCACGCAACGCGAGGAGATATCGCCGGCGTATAAAACGTCCCGAAGTGTAGAACGTATTGCGAATAGTAGATGAAACGATTTGTTTTTTCTTTCTTGTTCTTGTTCTTGTTCTTCTTATTTCTTTGGCGATTCGAATTTGTAGAAATTGATTGCCATTATCCGGGGGGGCTTCTCGTTAGTGGATTGCGGATTTTTATCGCGCACGTTTATGGGAAATCGAGAGTTGCAGAAATAGAGATATAATGTACAAAAAGATACCTACATAAAATACACGAAGTAAAAAGTATATATATATATATATATATATAATGGATAATTATAATGTACGTATATAATAGATAAAACAAATTTTTTTAAGTTCTAGTTTTTTAATTAATCGAAAAATATCGAATTGCAGATCTTTTCTGAACGTGAGAATTTCTTTTGGAAATTGCGAATTTTTTGATAGTTTCCAAATATTGTTTCATTTTATTTATTAAAGATTTATTGTTGATAAATCTTTAATGCTGATTAAATATTTCTTGAATAAGAGAATTTCTGTCAGTAAAATCTAAAAATTTAATTTAATAAAATGACGGATTTTCTTTGTTTTCAACATGAAGTTTGCCATTATTATTTGACACTCTGTTGATAGTTAATAAGGGATTGTTTAGTAAAATTCGATAGGATTTCTTATTTCAATCTGGAAATTTCGTAGATCCAAGAAAACTGCAGATTTTCTGTTTTAAAGATGATTTAATAATTTATTTAGTCATACGAACAATTGTTCAGGCAGTATTTGATTTCTCTTGTAATTAGAGAAATAATTTGTTAATGTTGGATTTCTTTGAAAAATAAACTATACTGTTCGAACGTTTCCTTCGAAGATAGAAAAAAAAAGAAAAAAACACGTCAGAATCGAATACGAGAATTTAATTATTTAATCGTTTGGATATTACCTTCGACATAAATGCAATTTTAATAACGTTCGATGTTTAAGTTCTTTAACTGTAAAAATCTAGGATTTGTCTATGAACTTAATTACATCGGTCGTTCGAGTATTATTTTTCAAGCAAATAGAATTTTGACAACATTCGTTAGTAAAAATTCAAGTGAAAGGATTTCAGCAGAATTTCGTGATTTAATAAATCGAATTTCGATGACGTTAATTTTCTCGAACAACAATGATCGAAAGGATCACTGGAAAAATATTCTCAACCTATTTGAAACTTAAATTCCTTAATTCCTTATTTCTACGAACTCTTGAAACTGTAGTTATCGCATAAAAGTAATTATTCTCGATATTTCTACGTAATTTCTGCGATAAGTAACGTCGTTTTTTTTTCAAATTTAACAAACATTGTCATCTAGCGGCAATAATTAAGAAAAAAAATAATAATTTAAATGAAATAAAATTCTGTACAGTATCAATAAAAACGACCGATCACTTACAAGTGCTCCTATTAAAACATCGCGATCACATCCTGTGCATAAGTGTACCTTATGTTAACTTTTTAACTGTTATCGAGCGAATTTATTAGATATTAGCGAAGCAACCGCATCTTTTCTGCGAAAGAAAAGGAAAAAAAAAAAGAACGAAAGAAAAAAACAAGATACGAGGGTTTCCTGTTAACGGCTCTTATTTCCGTAGCATCGCACAATGTTCCTCTAATTATAATGTCTTTTATTCAAAATCACTCGTCACGATAAACGTCGGCAGAATTCCGTGAATTTGCGTACACGCCGGTACGTTCGCGTTTCGCAACTTTTTTTTTTTTCTCTCGCTGTCGTTACCATTTAATGGACGTATTATCTCGCGTTAATCGGCCGACGATGAATGACTGCGGACATTTCTCTCGAACCAGTTTAATAAATAAATATTATATTCGCCGCGATAGCGACTTTCTAATCTGGTTAGATCACGATCGTGATGTTTTATTTACACGGATTTACAAATGGAGGAAATTTCACGCGGATGTGATTGCGATAATTATCGAATCTTCACGCCGTGCGATGTACTTGGAAATATCTTCTCTGTTGTTAGCTTGTTTGTTTCTTGACTGATAGTAGAATTTTTTTTTTTTGAAAGTGATAGTAACTAGTCTTGAAAGATTACTGTAATGATTACTGTTAGATTTCAAATTATTTAATACTCGGAACAGTCGAATTTTTATTAAATTTTTTAAGATCTGCATTCCCGCTGATAATAGAAATTCTTAAAAAATATATTTTAATGTGGATGTTAATTTATTTGTTTATAAAATATTGTGTATATTTATTGATAAAAAATTTATTGATAAAATTTCCTTCGTTTTCAGTTTTAAAATACTCAAATTTTACTCCTTACTTTCTGATAATAATATTTGTTTAATCTAATTGACGAATGTTTCCGACGTAGATATTAATTTTTTGCTACCGTTTCTTGTCAATGTACTACCAGAAAAAGAAACAATTGATATCAGTCTTTACGTTTACCCTTTGATTTTCTTCTCAGTCGATTTTTATCTTCGCTCGAATTTGATATTTCTATTTTAAAGTAATCTTTCAAAACTGTCGCGGTAATAATTGAAGAAAACATTCGATTTAAAAACAAAAATCTCTCCGTGGAAGATTTAGTTTTTACGTAATAAATCATTCTCATTATGCTTGTCACACTGTCACAGGAATAAATTACAAAGCGAGTCAATTAAACCATGAATCGCTGAAGATTGGCTTAATTAACATGGCGCAGCGAATATAATTGTTTACAAAGAGAGAGAGAGAGAAGCAGGTTGAACCTGTTCTAGCGAAGTTCACCACATGCTCCAATAATAGGATTTTGTTGATTTCAGGTGACGAGCAATATCGAGGTGCCGGGGGATCCAGCAGCGGAAGTCCTCCAGCGAGTCTGCTGGTGGTTCCTCAACCCTTGACCGTGAAACCCTCTCATCCGTCGCATCTGAACCCTCATCTGGGTGGGCCGCACTCTCATCCACCGAGAAAGTACCAGTGCAAGATGTGTCCACAGGTAAGTAATTGAAAAATTTTATCTTTTATTTCGTTTCGTTTATTTTCAGTGTCCTTCAGATTTTCATTCACTCTGCGTGGTTAATATCGCGAAAAATACACCTGCAGAAATTCTGTGACCTTAGAATTTCGAGAATTTTCGGTATAATTTTAGAATTTGAAATTTTCTGTTGTTAAACCTAGACTTGGACTTGCGTTCTGTTGAAAGTTTAAAACCCGGGGGGGGGGGGGATATTTTAAACTGTGTGTAGGTGTTCTTGTAAGTTTTTTGCAGTTCAAGTTTGTTTAATTATTTTCTTTTTTTTTTTGAAGTTGAAGATTTAAAATTGAAATTGTTAATTTAATTTCTTGAATTTCAATTTTGATAAGATCGGACTACTCATCAACGTTAAAATTCACTGGATCTTCCGAAGTTCAGATTTTGAGATGGAAGTTGGGTAGTTTTCAAATTCATTCGAACAAATTTATTAACTACTGATACGAGCAACAAAACGAAGCTAAACCGATTTTATTCTTGAAATTCTTGACGTTTAAACGTCGTCTTTGAAGTTTCCAATCTTCAGCACACGAGTCAAATTACTTTTACAACTTCCTACAGAATCCTTGCTAAAGCACAGGGGGTGCGGACAGATCGTACCGTCGTAACAATCTTAGCACTCGCGTAAAACGACTTTCAAAGGAAACAACTCTCCAAAGCTGTTCAAAACACGTTTCTCCGTCTTCATCCAATTACTTTCGATTTATAATCAGACGTGAACCGGCAGAATAACTTGTTACTCAATCCTATCTGGAGAGCAACTAAAAAAAATAAGAGAAAAAGAAAAGAGACTAAGCAGAAAAATCGAAAGCAATAGAGTCACAGGGGGTGCAATTAAACTAGACTTATCTTTCTTTCTTTTTTTTCTTTTTTTTTCTCTCTTTTTCGAAGCCGATAATGGGTCGTTTTATGGCGTTTCAACCCTTTAACGGTGTCCCCTTAGGCCTCGTGCGCACGGTAGCGGCTGATTTTTACCACAGGTACACTCGTGAGGCCGCGATTCAACAAAGCCACGAGGGTTATTCGACTCTCACCACTGTTGTAAAACACCGGCCATTCAGCTGGCAACCACTTTTTCTCTGCTCTCGGTGCAATACTCCATGGAAACATGGGGAGACACCGTCTCTAGCCTTCCTCCTTTCTAATTTCCCCTCTTTCCCTGTCTGCTGTCGCAGTGTAATCTTTGTCCAATATTCTTTCTTCTCTCTTTTCTTGCTCTGCCCCCCCCCCTTTTCTTTCTCTTCTCTTGCCTTAATGACCGAGGAACTTTATATTTTCTATTCTGTCCTTTTAAATAAGAAGCGACATTTAAAGTTTTTTTTTTTTTTTTTTGAAGGTGGGAAATGTTTGTTTCAAAATTATTTCAGAGATGGAAAGTTTTCTTTTCTTTTTGTTTAGTTAATCGAAAATGAAACGGTTTCAAGAAGATGTTCTCGTAGAAATGAAGAACTTCTCGGTTTTCTTGAAATTTCACAAAATTGTTCTACGTTTTTCACTTATTTTCGCACGTATATTAATTATTCCTTTCCGTGCAATTAACCAAACTCTGACGTACTCTGGTGAATTTTTGAATTTGATTTTCTCTTGAAAACGAAATCTTATGTGAAGAAATTTTATTTTCGTACTTTTTACTTTTATTTTTTTCATTCCCCACATGTGTTGTAAGGCGATGCTGGGATATTCTGCACAATAGAGTAAATAAAGATATTAATTTAGCATATCTGTAAATTCTATAATTCTGTGAAAAATAATTTTATGCTATTTTATAACAATATAATGTTCAACTCGCCAACTACAAGAAGTATATATTTCTTTTTTGCAATTTATATCTTACAAACTGATCTCTTTAGCCTTGTCTTTTTGAATTCAATTTAAGAAAGCTTCGCTACATTGCCTCTTATCGATTTTCATTTTTGGAAATATTTTCTTCCTTCGTTTGGATTGAAAAGAGAAAGAGAAAGAGAGACAAGAAATATATTTGTACATTAAAAATATATTATAATCAATCCTCTTAAATATATTTTAAGAGAAATTTGATCACTCTCTTCTGTCAATATAATTGAAAATATTTCAACCAACAACACCACCCAGCTCAAATAAAACAGAAGATAAAAATACGATTGTACTTTATAAATCGATCTTCTCGCTCACTATATATTACAGAGTTAATCATTACAAATTCTTCAATTGCAATTACATTTCGTAAATCAATTTTTCTTTTTTCTCTCATAAATGGTCAGTCTTCTAGATTTCAGTTTAAAAGAGTATTTTTTTTTTTTTTAATTTCCAAAGATATTTCAAACCAGAAACGCAGAAATTTCCACTTCGCTCCGCCTGACCTGAGCCAAGAGAGGAAACAATACAAAAATACATAAATTTCGTTCTCTTTCTTTTCTCTGCAACATTCTTCGTCCTCTGTATCTCGTCATACGGGCGTGTATCGATTTTGTTTCTATTTGTATCTCGCCTGCTCTCGAGCGTCGTGGAAGTCGTCAAAGGGTTGGTCTCAGGTACAGAAAAAGAGGGTTGGTTGCTCTCGTGACTGTTTCTCGAAAATCGAGCCGCGTCGCTTGTCGCACGGCTCGTTTACCACGCAATGAGGATCCTTGCCGTTTTACATCTTGTAATCCGACTACAGGGCGGGAAATTAGCTTGTCGAAAGCTAAGACCGGCGGATTATCGCGCTCTTTCTCTCTTGCTTGTGCGCTAATCGCGAAAACACACAAAAACGAAACAGCCCCGGCTGGTGTTGGCAATTAGCCGCGTCAATGAACCGTCGTGCCGTGGAAATTCAACGAATGAGCGAAACTATTTTTTTTTTTTCCGAAATTATTCAGAAAGGATCTTCGTAGCCACGCGCAGCTCGGCTAAATTGTACGATACTTTTCACGGACGAGGAATAATCGTGATATATAATTGTGTTGGGACGTTCCCGTGATAAAGAATCTTGATGTTTGCTCGTTTTTTTTTTTAATTGAAGTGCTTGTCACGTTTGTTTAAACGAATAGGCACATCGTTAACAGACGTTCGATTCGATGACGATGAAATGATCGAAAGAGAAATCGAGATTGAAATATTGGTCGTTGCTGGGTTATTTTCACGATATTGTGGAATAATTCATTCTTTTTCCACTTGAACTCTATTTCATATTCGTGTACTGTAATAGATGACAGATAATTTGGAAGCGGTATAGATAGAATAATGTTTCTGAAATAAAGTGCAGAGTTACTAAAATAAAAAAAAAGAAAAAGAAAAAGAAAAGGTTCTTCTAAAAATCGTCGTTTTACGTATTGAACGAAAACTAGCTTCGATCGTCTCCAATTTTCTCCAATCAGGATTAATGAAATTCAATTGAATTAAGTGAAATTCAACTTGAATGTAAATCTAAGGAGATAAATATTAAGAGTACGTACACCACCGTTTCGTTGAATAGAAAACTAGCTAGATGAAGAGGAGTCGATGAAATTCGATTAAGTCGAATTGAATCTAAAGAAATAAATGCTCGGAGTATTTTCTCGTATTTAATCGTATCGAATAAAGTCAAATCATCTGAACAGTATCGTAGAGTATTATTATATCGTAGATATTCGTTTGCCCTGTTGCTATGCAAGTAGCAGAAGGGTTATAAAGTGATTTTCAAAAATTGACCTGTCAGCGACTGTTTTTCTTTTTTTTCTCTCTCTCTCCCTTTTATGACCGGATTTCACGGGTACGTCCATCCGAACACTAGATTTCTCTAACCCTTTTTTTTCTCCCCCGGTTGTTTGCAGATTTTACGAAAGTAAAAGTCCTCCAGTCCTGCAACTGCCTTTACGAAGGAATTTTATAACACTCAGATTCCAACTGTCGAAACATATTGGATTATCTAAGAAAAATTGTTAATTATTTATTATTACATATATTTTTATTATTATTCACTATCACATTATCGTATGTTTTGCTAATCACTCGTTTGAAGAGATTAATCCGATTTGAAAATTTCTTCAACTCTTGGGGTGGATATACTGGAGATACTTTGAGTAGCGATCATTGATCGAATCGTACACAATTTTCTATTATCATTTTATCATTTTCTACGTGTGTATAATTGGTATTTTGGATTGTAGAAATTTTTAAGAGAATACGAATAAACAAGATATGGTAGAACGTGTTCTACACACAGATAGTCAGAAGTGTATAAACATTTGTATGAAATTTCAATATATATTATTTATTATAGACTTAATTGTACAAAAGTATGTTATAAATTTAATTATATTGAAACTTAAGTCGAACTTAATTATATTTAATTATTTACACTTAACTTAATTATTTGCATGAATTATATTGGATAAAGGCAGATTATAGTGGAATATGAAGTAAGTATACAGTATACAGTAACTAGTAAGTATACAGTAATAAAATTCAATTGGAAAGAACGATTCCGTATTTATATGAATTTAATTATATCGAAAAGCTGTATTAAATATATTGATGCTTAATATATATAAAAAAAAAACAATCACATCGAAATTGTGTTTAAGAAAAATTTCGAATTTTCATCGAGCGGAATTAAATAGAATTTAAGAGAGAGAAAATTGAATAAGCTTACATGTCTACCACAGAGTCTGAGAATTCTGAACAGGACAGAATGTGATCTGAAACAGAATAAATCTAGAGATGACAGTTTTGTGTGATCAAGTTTTTGTGAAATTTCATCAAATCGACAGCTTCGTAAATTGTTCGAGAGAAGAAATGATATAAAAACGTCTGTTTAAAGAGGGAAACGTTGCAATAAAGAAGAATATCATAAGATCTGTATGAAAGAATATCGTAAGGATAATAGAAGAATAAAACGAAAGATAATGTGCCAGAGAGATGAGAGGAAATATGCAAAACTAAAAAGGAAAGGCAGAACACTCTGAAGAGGAAATGAAAGCGCATGATGAACAAGGGGAAGACGAAGTGCACTCGAATTAAAATAACATTTGGTACCGTCTAATCTCCCGACATTGAAACACTCCGAGAGAGGTTAATGATAAAAACGACTTCCATGATAAAAACCAAACAAAAAAACGTAGAGATCTCCTTTCAAGAAAAAAGAGAGAGAGAGAGAGAATACTCAAGAAAACGTATACTCTTGCTCAGAAGTTTAAAATATTCTTTACTTTTTGAACGGGAAGAACGTCGTCGTAAATTTTTTTCCGAGAAACAAGAACATTATAATTAAAACTTTGATCTTTCGATCAATTTTAACAGTACGAAGAGAAATAAAATATTTATTTATTGTGATAATTATATTATTATACTTGTATTGTACATTATTATAAAAATAGTAATTCTTGTCTTTTATCATTACTATTATTGCAAATTTGTAAATTTCATTACATTTGATTCCCATTCAATGATTCAATTATTTTTATTTTATTTGCATTATACGTAACGTTACAATATCAGTTTTCATACCACGATCGATATAAAATATTTGTTATTTCAATATCAGTTCTATTTTACATTTTATATTTCCATTTTAACACAATTGTTATTATTTCGTTTGTACTGTATGTGTTATCGCCTACTAATATCCAAAAATAATATCAATTTTCACATCGTGATCGACTTCAACTTTACATAATTATTATTCTTATTATACAATCAATTCAATTATATCTGACGTTATTAAAAAGAATCTGTCATATTTCTCTTAAAGTTTCCAAAGTTTCGTACTCGCTTGTCCAACAACGAGAAACGACAAGCGCAAAATCGAGAGAGAGAGAGATCATTCGATCCGCGAGATATTCTAGATCGCGGTTGCGAGCAAACGAAGACGATGAATCGTCAGTTGGAGAAAGAAACAAGAAAAAAAAGAGAAGAGAGAGAGAGAGAGAGAGCGAAGGACGCGCAGCGCAACGTATAACCATAAGACAGATCGTTAAAATTTAATGATATTCACCGAACGGTTATTGAATAGAACAGATTATCATAGACCAGAGGCCAGTGAAACACACCTTGCCTCATCTGACACGTATACCTTGCCCGTTTCTGCTGAAAGAAGAAGAAGAAAAGAGAAAAAAAGAAGGTAAAAAAAGAGCAACAATTATTGCCTGCCATTAGGCGAGCAAACGCAAAGATAGAACACGATAGGAAAAAACGTACGGATTTCATATATGGAGATATCGCAACCAAGCGAGATATATCGTGCTTACGATCGCGCTCCTCACTCGCATTATTACCGTCGACACACACTCGTAATCCCAGGATCGGATCTAATGTCGATCGATCAATGGATGCCGTTTTGAGGATGGCGGAAGGTGGAGAAATTTCTCGTCTTCTGGTAATTCTTTTCACGTTTTCCAAATTTTTTCCCATGGGATTTAATTTCGCAATTTTTGTCTCTCTCGTTTTTGAGATGTTGGAGAACGAAAACCTGTGTATATATATATATATATATATATTTTTTATTATCATTGTAAAATATGTACTTTCGCGTACTCACAATTTTCAAATTGTAGATATCGCGACGAAGACTTTCTCACGAATCATTCATAAATTGATGAAATTCAACTAACGACGATGAGGTTCAATGATTCTCTCGAGTCTTTTGAATTTTTGTATATCTGTGTCTGGACAGATGTCGTTTGAAAGAGTAATTTGTCATTACGAGTGGTATTACGCTAATTTTTCTTCGTTCCGGCGACGGCGAAGTGAAGGTTTTGAAAAACAGATACATTATGAAATTATTCCTTTCGCGAAAGGTCCGCGTGTTTTTTTGAAATTTTAAATATCACCGCGAAGAATCTGTCTCCGGCGACACGGGCGCTATTTTTCTGGTTCTCGAATTGAAAAAAGTGACGCAATTTCCTCGCGTGTGCTTGTTATTCTCTTGAATAATTAATATCTTTCCACACTTGCATTTTCAATTAGCAAATTTCTTTTTTTCGATATTAATGTAGAAATGTTTTAACACGGCTGTGATAGTATCTTGTTCGCAAGCAGCAGCAAAATACGTGGTAATATTCGTAAAATTTTCGAAACGATTTTCGACTCGAGTTTATATTTGCATCATACCACGGTATCAGTGTTACAGAACGAGAGTAAGTCTCAAGATGAAGATCTTAAGAAAGTCAGTAATTTCAATGCACGTAGCATAGTTCAAGGATCGCCTGATATGAACAAAGTGCAACTGCATCGCAATTCTATCCTTTTCAGCCGGTGACACTGAAGAAAGTTGCATGCACTCTGAATGAACATCGAAAGAACGATCTCGTTTCTTCGCGTCTTTTTCCAGATTTTCCACGAATTAAATACCAAATAAAAATTCTTCGGGACTTCAACTTCCAAGAGCAAGTAGATCTTTTAATGAACTTTCATTCCAATCAGCAAGAAATTTTATTTCCAAATATATCTACCGCGAAAAATTTCGATAGTTCTATTGCCACTGTTAAAGTCTAAAATCTTTCTAAAAGGAGTAATTATTCGATGCTTTGTCAATTATTTGATATATTGATTCAACTTGTTTGTAGCAGAAATTCCAGTTCTTCTATCTTCCGCGATAGAAGACACCGTGTAGAGTTTTCAATAAACTTTCTTGCTATCACGAAGAGAACTGTGACGGTGGATTTCAAATTATTTGCACAACATTCCAAATTATAACTCTCGTTCGGAATATCGCGAGAAAACACCATTTATCTTCAATTCACCTCGTTATTGCATATACATGTAAAATACTCGATAATCAATTCAAACGTGTACAATTGTTTTAACTGATATTACATCTATACATTTTTATAGTTTTTAGTCCATTTATTTGATCAACGAATGTAGAACAGAGTCTATTTGAGAGAATTCTAAAATATTCTATAATTCGAATGATAATTCCTTTCGCAAAGATGCTACCTCGTTGTCACGCGCGCTTTTTGATTTTCGTAAAATCTACCTCGATCGGCACGAGACAATGAATTACATCGAATTATTACAATTCTCGTCGTCGTCGTTACTCGCGAATTCTTCCACTATTTACTCCACCACCCTGGTGGACAGACAGATGACAACACCCGTTGTACGAGAGAAACCTTCACCTCTCTCTCTCCTTCCTCTCCCGTCCCGTCTCTCGCGGCAACTCAACACGCACGCGGATGAAAAGTTTCGCGAACGCGAAACCATTGCACAAGATCTATGTAATTTGCCCAGCCGACTTCTTTCCCTTTCTCGATCGAGGAGGGGGGACTCCCCCCCTCCGTCCTGGTCGCCGGCGAGAATCTGTAATTTTCGTCGATTTAATCCCCGGCGAAGTCCGCGCTCGCTATTTATTACACTGTAATATTGAAATAAGCGGCTGACGAATAAGCGGGTCGACGTGTATATATATATATATATATATATATATATATATATATATCTCGCTGTCTTTCTCTCTCTCTCTCTCTCTCTGCGCGCCTTTTGCCGATGTGTGTCGGAGTTGCGCGCTCGTCTGATAAGACGCAGAAAGCCATTAAAGCGTTGCCTTGATCGGCATTTAATGAAGAAAATCATAATAACGAAGGCAGCTGCCGGGGCCCTTTCCGCCCTTCGCTCGCTAATCTCGCCGCCGCTTCCTCAATTATCGACGCCGACGACCGCACGATCGGACCGTGACTAGTATCGAATTAAGGGTATCGAGAAGAGGGCGACGCAAGAAGAAGAAGAAAGAAAGGGGCAGGGGGGCCGTGAACACGCGAGACCGTGATGATGGAACCGTCTCTGTCTTTCTTCTTTGTCGCTAAGATGGGTTTCAGAATGGAGAACGTTCTTTATTTCTTAATCAATGGAGCGTGGTGGGGGGCAATCTTCGACACTTTAATTCATTAAGGATCACCCTTGTGTTGAGATTCGTGTGTAACGTCGTGCGAGTCCGAGCTTTGCTCCAGTGTGTGTCTTACAAGTGAGAGATTCGAGTGTCGTTCAGGTCAACGTCGATAAGTTGTGACGAAAGTGCGAGACGAAATTTGTATGTATGTCTCTTGCGGGCATCTCGAAGTCCGTCACTCAGCTTGCTCGTCAATGCAAATCGATGGTCGAGGTATATTGCTGGATTGCTGAATTCAATTTTAATATTTCGTTCGAATTTCTTCGCGCGTAGTTCCTTAGATTCTTGCGGCTGAACTTCGTATTCTTGTAAATACTCTTGTTCTGTACATTTTGTCGTAGATTCCGAAGACGATGAATATGAAATGTCGAATAATGAATATTGAATGTTGATGAAAGTCTGACGACGTAAGGTTTGCTGACTTGGTAGACCAAGGAGATCGTTCGTGTTTGTCACGTTTTGTATTTTTGCTTATAACATTTTCCAATGAAAATGTTTATAGGCCTTTTTGTCTTTTCTTTAATTTTTTTTTCTTAGTCTGTAATTTTAGCCTTATTTTTATCTGCAAAACACACTGGCAGAATTTGAACAATGAACTTTAGAACAACTTGTACGATATGGATGAATATATTTACATACATACATACGTATAATTTATATTCATATTTTAAAAAAATATTTAACATTCACGTGAATGCTTGCATTTATTTGAATAAGAATCATGTCATTGTTATATTTATTTAATTATATTATGTCGTACGTAAACGAAGGTGTTTAATGTACGAGATTAGTCACATTTTATTCGGCAATTCTTTTCGTATTGTCCTTTACAACAAAAATTTTCTTATTTTCAAATGTTACGCGTTGGTCGAACGTATTTTTATAAAAACATGCACAAAAAGAAATAATAATAATAATAATAATTTGTTTAATACATTGTAATGTGTTCTGCTCTTTGAATAAATGTACTAATCACAGAATTAATAGCACGATTCTTTTTTTCTTCAAATCAATTTTATGAATGAAATTAATCTTTAATTTGAGTGCACATCGTTGCAAGTTCTCGATCAATCTGTGAGTTGAAAATATTTGATCCATGGGTGAAATGCGAAAGGAAAATTGCGGGACTTTATGAGACAATTTAATAACACATTTTATCAATGATTAAAGTCGCGCATGTTTAAAGATCGAAATAGAGCATTCGTTTCATAATCGCTACTACAAATACAAATATTAATTATAATATATATACAAATATTAATATATAATAATAATAACTAACATGACTTCGTGTAGATTACTAATACAAATAATATAGATAATATTTTAATGGCTAATAAAACCAGCAATTGAATTTCATTATTCGATTAAGTAATTCTACAACTGTAAATTGTTACGGTTCCCAACGACCCGATGCTAAATCAATTGATCCTCAGCTTTTCAACTCGTCGTTATTTGAAATTAATAACATGATATAACATAAGATAATATTAATAGACTGTCGCAATATACACTCTTCTCGGATTTGAAAGGTTCTCTTCCGACAATGTGTCTCGAAAAATAACGAACGTTTCTCTTCCTTCCACGCTTTTCCTGAACAGCATATTCATAGATAGAAGCATGAGTTTTGCTCGATCGAGCTGTTTCGTTTTCTCGCGACGAAAGTGCGTTTACCCCGGCGTGATTTTCGAAGCGGCGAGCGAAGCCGAGCGAGGAATGAACTCGCGGCCGATATTATTCCGCGAATAATTTCCGCGGCGCGGTTAACTAGATCCGCGTTGCGGTTTCCCGTTGCGGGCCACTCTGGTGTTTCACGATCGATCGTGAGGCCGATCGATCGGCTCGCCTGCGATGATGATGGCCTGCGAAAACGGAAAAGAAACAGAAGGAAATCGAGCGGTTTGATCGAAAAGGAGGGCAAAAAGATACCGATCGCGAATGGCTCGGATTGAAACGGAAAAGGACGATGTTCGTCAAGGTTGCACCCTTGGATCGTGAATCGAGAGGTCGATGAATGATATATATGTATATACTAGCTACTCACGAATATTTTCAGAAACATTTTACGAATACATTCTGTGTGTGTGCGTGTTACGTAAAATAATTTTTATATTTTATCAACATCGTAGCGAGATTCCACGATGTTGAATTTTGGAAAAAGTTTAAAACTATGTTGCAAGTGTATCGAAATTGCAAGATCATTGGATGTAGAGAATATAGGTTAGAAAATAATAAAATATATATTAGTATATTGTAATAACTGGTAATAATAAAGTATATTAAATATAATAATATAGTGTGATAATAGAACTATGATAATGATATTATAAATCATTACAATAAATTGCAAGAGTAAACAAGATGTTATTTGAATAACGTGTAACACGTGAAACGCGGAAACGTGCTTCCAACGAAAGAGGAGAAATGCATCATTACGATCAATTGTTTAATCTTGACAGAACGTTAGAGAGTCCCATGGAATTTAAATTTTCAAATGGGACCTATACCTTTATACTGTATATTCTTGCAATTAATATCGAGAGCTTTAATATCTACGCGTATATTTCGTAAGATATTCGAGTCATTAACTTTCTAGAATTACGTGCCGATATAAAATGATACACGAAGACAAGGCACGGGTGTACACGAATTAGAATCAACAGAACGAATTAGAAATCCTTGGTCGTCATGAAGATCTTGCAAAATTTCACAAGTTCGAATAAATCTCGGTGAGATGTCGGCTCATATCGGTCAAATTTGACTCGAATTTGTCTGGTCGTGTGCGTAGAACGACAGAGAGCGTTCGTAAGCTCGTTGAAGAGCCAACCAGTGAGCGAGCGCTGCTTGCTACGAGCATAATGATGATAGAAACAACGACATCAGGGACTCTCGCATTATAACTCGCAGCTAGAGTAAAATGATTCCGTGGCCAGGTAACGATTCGAGAAATCGTCGATCGGTGGATGGAGCTCGACTCGATGGAGAAACAGAAGAAGAAGAAGAAGAAGAAGAAGGATGAAGAAGGAGGATGAGGCAGGATGCTGCGCTCGTCACGGTACACTAGCCCCCGGACTTGAATCTTCGGGCCCCCCGGGCACGGAGGTGCATAGCTTCATTCACCAGCCAGCCACTTTTTTTTGTACCCTTTCCTTTTCTTTCTCTCCTTCGATTTATTCTTATTCCCTGTTCCTTTCTTCGTCTTTCACCCGATGTGGAGGAGCACGGTTGCTCGTGGAAGGACATAGGATCGAGGGGAAACGACGCCGAAGAGATTACAGTGTTGCGAAGTGACAGCCCAGTCGATTAGTGCCTCCCCTCCTCCCTCTCGCTCCTCTTTTTCATGTTAAGATGTCTTCCACGGCCGTGTTTTTTTTTTTCTACCCTGCAACGCGATTCTTCGAAGTTTCACTTATATCAGGTTGATGTATTATACGATTTCGAGAGGGCGAGTTTTCGCAGCCGTGGAACGACCGGATTTTGATTTTTGCATTGTAGCTGGCATTTTGATTTTTTTTTACAATTTCAATCGGATTTCTAGGGTGTTTAGAATTTGATTTTTGGAGATTTGCGACCGGATCTTCAGATCGATTGAAATCTTCTTGAAATTCTAGTTAGAACGTAATTTCTTAGAATTTCAGTTAGAATCTGATTTCTCGGGATTTGTTCGGAATTTTTATTCAACAATTGCTCCTCGATGGCCGGAAATTTAATTGAAAAAGAATTTCAGGATAGTGAAATTAATAAGTTTCGATGATTGACTTCGAAGCGTAATACCAGCGAATGAATTTCACGTGGACTTAGACGTGGAGAGAATTTTAGGAGATTCAGGCATCAGAGGCCGAAGATTTAACGCTTTGGAATCTTGCAAATCTTTCGATTTCAATTTCTTCTGAACGTCCGACCTAATCAAAAACTTTAAGCTCTCTTCTAACAATTTCTCGTTGCATCAAATACATAATCGCCTCGATTATTATTCTTTCCTACGAATCTTCTTTCACTGTTCAGCAAATAAGCGACATGGAAATTTTTCAGCCGCGATCGAACTGGTAGAATTTTTCAAATTACACGTCTGCTTAGTCCGACGCGTTTCATCGTCGTTTCCTCGCTCGATTGGTAATATCACGTTCTATTCGCATCCTTGATCGAAGCACCAGTCATTTGACCGTAATTACTCTTTTTTTTTTCTTTTTGCAGCGATCTGTCTTTTTTTATTAACCTATGTATGCCTCTGCTTACAATTAGTTACACCTATCGCGCGACTAGCAACCTTTCGACGATTTGTTTCTCGCACGTTGACTGGTTTAAACGCAGTCGCTGCGATTCTATTGCCGGATGATCCAGATCGAAATACTCGATCGTTCGAAACAAGTCGAAATACTTTGTAAATCTTTCATTTCTTAATGTTATTTATTGATCGCAAAATATTAACATGTGATATTTCCATTATTTTTATTAAAATTTTACTAAGAAAATGAATGTATATTTACATACATATATATGTTTCTTTTTGTTCAAATTATTAAACTACAAAGATTTGGAAATTATTATCCAAGATTGCTAAAGGATTTATATTTCTTCCTCTTGTACAATTTATTGAAATAAATAACATAAACCTGCCCCTCCTTTGAAAATTCTCTCCTCATGCTATTCTCCCATTGAAAATATTAATTTGGACGCTACTTTGTGGATAAATGGAAATATTTTAATGTATGTTTGTAAAAAAAGGAAGAACTTTTTATCCAAACATACGAGTTTCTTAAAAATTAAGTAAATCTTTGAAGTTCGTTAAAAATGAACGTGTGCAAAAAGATGAAAAAAAAAGAAATTTCTAAATCAAACAATTAACTTCATGCGATATTTTATGCAATGTCATGTGATTTGATTCGTATTGAATATTGAATTGAGAAATATTAAAACATCGAACGCATTGAAGAATATAAATTCCAAAGTTCCTAATTATAATTCCAAATTTACTAATTATAAATATTAAACGAGACCAAAACTTACTATTTGAACATTAAACTGAAATATCACTTGAAATATGAAAATACTTAACAAAATATTGAACGCATACTGGAAAAGATAAAAATCTCTGGCGAGAACCTCGGGAAAAATATACGCAATTTGTCGAAATTCCCCAGACTTAAAACCCCAGAACCGACGAACACGTCAGATATATACACAAAGATTGGCAACGTTTAACAAAACTAAGCAGCACTGGGAAGAGCAGCAGCGCTCCACTTAACTCGTCCCTGATACAATTACATTTACAAACGAGACATTTCGCCAAAAAGAAGTCCACGCCGACGTCGCCAATTGACGTGCGGTGTAGAGAGTACACAGAGGAGAGAAAAGAAAAAAAAGAAAAAAAAAGAAAAAAAGAAAGAGAAGAGAGCGAGAAGAGCCACACAAAGAAACAGACCACGGGGTCTCTCGTTCAACGTGTGAGGGTTACATCTCCGAACAGAAGTGGTCGGGAGAAGGCTCACCTGATCACGCACCACGGTAGCGAGAGGCCCGTCATTTTTTCCGCTCGATTCTTCTCTTTTTCCCCCCGTCTCTCTTTTTCGCCCGCTACCGCGTGAGAAGGAGAGAAGAAAGGGACCGGCCGGTGAAACGCGAACGGGCGGCGTTCCCCCGTCGGTGAATCCTCGAGCCCCCACCTCTTTCTCTCTCTCCGTCTCCTCAACCATCTCAAAAACATCGGCTTAGATCTAATTTTAATCGAGTCTCTGCCGCCAGGCATCCTCCACACCAATAATCGTACCCTTTCTTTTCGGGCCCTTTCTGTCTCCCAGCGAGATCGCCGGCTCTTCCTCTGAACTGTGGTGTTTCGCCGCCGACCGAGGTGGTTCGTGTTCACTTGTTCGTGGTATATATACGACACAGCGTGTCGCGTGATCCCGGAACTTTCGGCTAATCCGATGGATAATTTAGCCCTGAGAATAATTTGAGATCATCTGGATAGAACGGTTTTCTTCTTTCTGGGATTTTGTTCGCGGAGTTTCTTTTTTTTTTTTTTCTTAACATATTTCATGCTCGTTTCGTGACTGGGATGTTTTTTTTTTTTTATTGTTTTCCGAAGTTGGGATAAGAATAAATAGATGGATTAACCTTGTCCGTGACTGCTCTTTTCTGGAGAATTTTTTTCAGTCATTTTTAAAATTCATATTTGGGAATTTTCCGACGTGTCGTATTTAAATAGCATTTTCTTTCGTTTAAGAAGTATAACGGCATCATCTGGCGCAGATTTTTGTTTTTACATCGAACGATCGTCCATCGTGCAATCTCTCACCTGGGTGATCGTGGATCGTCCCTTTTCCGCTTTTGGGACTCGGATCTCGCGCGAGACAGAGAGAAGAAAAAAAGAGAGTACGTTCACACTGGACTAGCTTCGAGAAAGCTATCGTACCGGTCGATCCCCATGGCCGTGGCCCATTCACGCGAACAGAAAGAAGCTTTTCGTGGGCAAGAGACATGGCACACACGAACACGGACCAGACGGACAGACGGACGGTTACATAACCGTGAGAGGAGAAAGAGAGGGAGAGAAAGAGAGAGAGTACGAGCCATTGTACCCTTAGACTAGCACATAGGTATACAGCATTAGGATGGAGGAGAATTTCGGACTTAGAAATTTAGTACATAGAGGTAAATGGGGTATCATGTTCAGTCTAAGGCTTAAGGACTTTTGTTTGGCGTGGGAGGCTAGCTGCGTGCACTGGCCGCTCCGCTGGGCCCCACCTGATGACCCCCTTCAACAACAGACGGGGCCAGACAACCTGACCCCATTCAATAAAGCCAGCTTTTCGTTTTCATTTTCGATCTCTCGTGGATCACGTGGATTTCGTCGTCCCGTTTTGATCGAATTTTCGCCGGTTTTTTTTTTTTTTTTTTTTTTTTTTTTGGAGAAGTTGAGGTGGACTGTTTAAGTTCTCTCGGAAGAAGCTGGAACGTGGAAGATCGAGTTATATGTGTTAATTTGAAATACACATGTAAAGAAATGAAAAGATGCTGATAGATTTTGTAGGAACGATAAGTTTATAATATACAACGTGAGTGAACTCTCTTGAGTTATATATCTTGTTGGTTCAAAGTCTTATTGTTAGACTAAGTATCTGGTACGTTTGTTTCAAAATTTGGAAGAATAAAATGACACTTCGTACGAGTATACACGTAATAATAATTATTGTTATTACGTATATATTAGTAAATTGTAAAACGAGGGCTTGTATTTGAATTAGTATTTTTAACTGTAGTGTATATTAATAATAGTATTACGAGACATGCGCGTTAATAATTATATTGTAGAACATACATGATATTTAAACATTTTATAAACTGAGACAATCAGTATTGGATAATAAATGTAAAGAGTCTCGAGATTTAGTACGTGTGTTGCAATGCGAAAGCTCAGAAGAAGATAACATTAAATTAAAGTCCGAGTTTTTGACGCAAATGTCAAATAGTAAAATTTCGACACTTTAATGAAATTTCTGAAAGATAGATGTTGATTTCGTTTCTCGAAGTAAGTGGTTTGTCGGATTCTTGAGATTAGATGGAACAATCTAAAAGGAAATTGAAGAGATTACAATTTCGTTTCGAATGAAGGAATTTCCATTGAAAGAAAACCTGATTTTGAATTGCAATGTAAAAATGTCAATTAATTAAATATTAAAAATATTTTTATTAATTATTATTAATAAATAATAAAATTCAGCAGAATTAAACTTAAAGTCAGTAACTACGTAAAATTAATTAAAAATTTGATAAAGGTGATCGAATTTACCTACAAAAAAGGGAAAATATTTCGTCATGGTAGAGATCTTTTTTTAAAAACTTGTAGCAAGTTTTCTTCCCGAGAAAAACGTATTAAACTTCAATGAGAAGAACCGACACAAATACATGTATAAAATATAATATCTCTATACTTTATGCAAAGATAAAAATGATTGAAAAATCATTCATATTTGTGTACTTGAATATCCAAAAGTATATAGAACATTAAGTATATTTTACGATCTCATCAAACTGAAACAAATTTAAATTCCATTTCTTTAATTGTACTCGTAAAAACACGAGTTTCCATTAACATCCGCAGTCCACTAACAACCGTAATTACCTGCATCCTTCTTAACCTTAAAACTTCCCATAGCGATCAGAGCGTAATAATGTTTCACTTCCCTGTTAAACTAGCGTTAACCCTCGCCGCTGCTGTTTAATATCTGCGAAACAATTTCCTAGCGAACTCGATAATTTCTGGTGGATTCCTTCTCACAATCTCGTTAACCTCAACGAGACCACCGATGCTTTTACTCGATACTTTACATTCACCACGCTCTGTCCCGCTTCGAATCGCTTGAACGAGAAATCAGGGATCCATAGATCCTTGTCCCTAGTTATTGTATACCGAGCTTGATCGCAAATTTTATTCGGAACAGAAACAAAAAAAAAGAAAAATAATGACGATTATAAAAATAATTCAATTTTACAAATTAAATGGTGATTGTATATAATTATATAATGTATGATTGTATATAATTATAGAACGGTCGTTTCAGAAATAACGCAGAAAAAGTTTTTATTCAGCGCGAGGTTCGAATGAATTATTTTTTGAACAAAAAATTTGCGTCGATCGAGTGTTGTTTAATTGTTCGAAGTAAAAATTTACTCAGCACGGGATCAGATGGGAAGTTATTTCGCTCGATGGTCAAATAATGAGATAACGTAGAGAAAGACTATATTTTGATGTCCGAATGAACCAGTGCGTAATTACTTAGTTGAATAAGATAACATGTGTATTATTCAATTCATTATTTCTGATCATATTATTCGAATGAAATTTGAAAAATTATTCAAATAACGCGGATGATATTTCACAAAACTACTCCATGTATGTGCTGTCAAGTAAAATACCTTTTTTTATTTTAATTTCTCCAATAACTTCTGATTCTATTGTTGATCATATACTCTGTGAACAATATCAACTGCGTCAGAAATTTAGAGAAAACAGTTTTTCAATTTTAACGTGACATACTAAAAATTCTTGTTACTCTCCATCGTAAAGTACCATCGACGACGACATTATACACGTCATTTTAATTCAACAAAATATTCGACGTGAACGCGAGAAATCAAATCAAACGTCCTACATAGTTATTTTATCGAAAGAAAATATCGTAAATGACGCGTCGTTTCGAAATTCTCCGTTATTTCTTATCTTCGTTTCCAAATAAAAACCGAGCCCGGTTACTTACTCGCGTGCACTTACTGCTTTCGTCTCGTCGCTGCGCCACAAGTCAAAAAGGATCCAATTTTAAGCACTCGAGTCTGTTCCCACAGGAACATGAAGAGAGGCATATCCCCGATAAATCCCCGTTGTCGAATAGAAAGAACAAACTTCCTGTTCGCTCCCTTCGCTCGGCTCCTATTTTAAGATCTAGCTTGGCCAAGTCAAGTGTGATCGTCCTCGAAAAACCGATCCTCTCTCGTCGTACGATCGCGCAACGCGATTCCTCGGACAGATGAGAACCTCTGCCACCATCTCACGGCCCTACCGTGATAATGCGTGACAATTCGAATTTACTTGCAATTACCCATGGCCGGATGATCACGTGACGCCTGGAAAGACGATTAAAGCGGGCTTCGTACCGGGCAACCTGTGTTTCTGTCGGCAGAAACGAGCCTATTCCTCGAACTGGATACGCGGCCACTGCCTGGTAGACCGTAACTAGTTGACTAGATTCGTCGTTCCTTTTTACTCTTCATTTATTTCCTCTTTTCTCTTTTTTTTTTTGTTTTTTCTTTTTTTATCTCTCTCTCTCGTCTGGTCGTGTTGCTTCTTTTCACCTTTTCTGGTCTCCCCTTTCACCTGTTCGCATCCTATACGTTTCGTCGCGTTTCGCCATGATCCGTGACGAAAACGTGCGCGCTACGGGAGCTACGTGAATGTAACGCGATTAGTCACGGATCGGCTGGAAGATTCGGCGATACTTCGCCGTCTTTCGAGATCAAATTCTGTAGTTACGTACGAATAATGCGCTCGTGTATGTGTGAATAATTGGACAAATAATTGGTAACGCAATTCCATCGAAGGGCGAGACTCCTCTCACAGTCACCACAGACGAATATTCTTCTGCTATTCTCTAATTTCTCTAATTTTTCTAATTTCTTAAACGAAATACTCTTGCTAAATTTGAACTACAATTTTGAAGCGATAATGCTAAGGTATTATAAACTCAAGTTTCATGATAAACAGCTGATACTTCGTGAAATTTATACGAACATTTTATAACATTTTGATACGTGTTTCGATCATTCTAATATCACGGTATTGGAGGTTGAATAAACATGCGGTAAAGGCGTTCAACTAAAATTAATCTTCAGCCACGTTCAATTCATACTGATTGACATCAGCCATTTTATTAAATAACCGCACGCGTTGCAATTAAATCGGCAAGATTGAATTTATATTTATGCACGATAATTGTAACACACGTGATTCCTTGAAAATGAACGAGGGGAAAATGTGGGATTAAATTCTTTTGTTCGAAAGGACTTCGTTTTGGAGAGAATCGAGATTGAAAGTTGATCGAGCATGCTTGAAGCTCGGTTAACTTTAGATTTAGACAGTAAGAAGTGAATTAATCGGCAGTGGAAGTTATTCTGCATATGAAAACAAGTAAAAAAAAAAAAAAAATGTGGGATAGATATGTCTTCCGTCGAACGCTTCGATAGTAAAATTTAAATGTTATTAATTGCACGTTCAAAAAATTTCACTTCACATTTTCATAAGTCGATGTTGATTCTGTGGAGCTGATGGATTATGAAGAAGAAGCTCTAGGATTTATATAGAAGTTTGTGACGAAATTCAAAGTTTAGAGTAAAAATAAGAAATTGATCTGTAAAAATTGCTTAATTTAGAATAGACACGCAGATGGTTGACTTTTTTTTAAGGACTGTTCCCCCCATAAGGATTTCTCGACCTCCTGTTCCCTTTTTATTTCGTTTTTTTTTTTTTCCATCGACGTGTCTCATTCCTGGATGTATATATCTTGGCTAGCCAGTTTTTCATCGTTTCCGCTTCGGAAAGGTGGAATGTGTCGTGTGTCACGAGGAAAATCAAGGTTGCCTTGTAAATTTGGCGCCTTTCTTAGTCGCGTGTCGACCTCCTACACTTTTTCCTTCTTCTTTTTCTTTTTTTTTTTTCTTTCTTTTTAAGGAAATTTTACGGCACGCTTACAGACGAGATCGAATCAGTGAATCATTTCCAACAGCTTGTTATTTTCATTATAGAAATAACTGTTCTATTCGAATTTGAGTTATAAAATTCGTTGAAATAAAGTAACAGCAAATTCCGAGCGAGAGATAAGTTTCTCGCACGATAGAACATCTGTTTGAGACACATGTCACGAAGTAAAATAAAAAAATTATTTCGTTCAAGTAATTTGGAGAAAGATCGTTTGCCTGTTCAAAGAAACTAACGCAACATTAAAATTCGAAACAACACATACGGTCGAATAAAAACATGATACAGATAATTTATAATTAATAAATAGTCTTTTTTTAAGTGTTTTAACTCAATTTTTTGTGTTATTAATTAATCAAATGTTTTTAATATACCGAATCATGTTCGCCAACAATCGAATATTTCGTATACATGTTCTTCAACTACTTATTCTTCATTTCTGTTTTATAATAAATCGAATTTAAATAATTTCGGATTTATTGTAAAACAAAAATTAAAGAAGAATTAGAAATAATTATGAAAGAGAAATAATGTTTGAATCTTTTACTTCGTACAATTCCGGAATTCTTAATTAGACACGGAATCTATTCAATTTCTAACGATATCAAGCTTCGAGTAATATCCATCTTAAACTTTCTTTCGATTATCGGTGGGTAAATCTGGCGACGATCGAATTTTATCTCGGTCGCAATCGATAACTTTTCGAAATCAAGTAACATTCTACGTTTCTCTCTTTGTGTCCTTTTTATATCATCTTTGAGTATTGAATTCCGTGGTGGAATAGTAAATTAGTACTATATCGTGTGTTCATTTCATTCTGAAACGTGGCAGAACGTTGTTCAGAACGTATTCGGAGAACACGGGCTGTAGCTTGATTGAAGAACCGATCGGCGAGAATTTCATTTAAATAAGACAAAACCGCAAAAACTGCCATCAAGATCAGAGTCGCGTGGCAGATCTCACGTCGAGATTCACGCAGATTCGGCCTGTTAATGCGCCGATCAAGTGGGAAAGAGACGAGAATAGGGAAGAAAACAGCAAGTTTGGGAGGCAAGGGAAGCCGATAAAAAGAAAGGGGGAGGGGAAGAATAAATAAGAAATGGTGAGAGAAAGAGAGAGAGAGAGAGAGAGAGGTTGCCGATCGTAAATCTGTGGCTGGACCTCATCATGGACTGAATATTCTCTTCCCTTCCCGACACCATCTTTCTTTTCAACATACGCATACAATACTCTTTCCCTTCTCTCTTTTCTTTCCCTTTCTCTCTTTATCGCTCTGTCTTCTTCTAATCTAGCTTTTATTTTCCACCAGCGTTTTTCCAACAGCGTTTGTCTTCTTATGCTTCTCTTTTGTTGAAGTATCATCCGCTAAAGCTGAAGAATATACCTGTACATGCAGAAGTAGAGAGATGATTGCGTGCTCTTTGATTTAATAATGGATCACTCGCTTCGAGAGAGACTGGAAAGAAATTTTTCATCCATTCGTCTGTTCTATTCAGTCTTTGTTTAATCTATTTTATTTCGATTTAAATCGGAACAGTTCTTGTCATCAAGTTTGAATTTACTTGATAATAAATCGTTGAGTTATAGGGAATTTATTCGATAATAAATCAACATTGGGGAAAAACGAAATTGTATAATTTACTATAATTGATTACCTTAAATTCTTAATAATCTCGTTTCTATCGTGTCTATTTTATTACGGTCTGCTTATTTGTATTCGAAATATTTTCCTCGTGTATTTTTTGTAGTAGCAAAAAAATTCTATAACCTATTGATTCGCTACTTTTATTAACTGATAAATTATTACACTCGAAAGCCGCTAATACGTGTATTCATGCCTCTTTTTACCATTTATTTTCAATCTATAAAATATTAATTCTTAAAAATATAATATTCTTATTTTATAGTAATAAAATTCTATAATTTATTAACTCTATCAATCGATAAATATGTTAATTCACATATTTACCGTCTTTTAAATTCTTACTCCATTGATTTCCAGTCATTTTACTACCATCTGTTCCTACTTAAATACAAAATATTTTTCTCTTACGTTTTTATGGTAACGCAATTCTATAATTGTTAAACTATTATTTCCAACATGTTCGTTCGTTAATATTTCTTAAATTCTTGCCACGTTTATTATCCAATTATTTTGCCAGAATCCATCCACCTGTACGCAAAATGTTCTTGTTTTACATTTCGTCGAAACGAAATTCTATTCTATGACACAGTTTCGGATTCGTTACTTCGTTACTAATCGATAATTCGTCGAAAGCCTCGATATATTTATCCGTATTTATTTACTATCTCCTAAATTTTTACTCCATTTATTCCGAAACCATTCTATCACCGGTCTACCTACTTACACACAAAATATATATTCCTCTCTTACGTTTTATCTACCCCCCGGCACTCCTTCTTTTTCTTCGCATTTCTACTCTTGTAACTCTCTTTTTCCCCGCGATATCTTCCCTTCTACATTTTCCCTGCCGCACAATCGACTCGGTGAAACTCGCGCGTTATTCTTCCTACGCTTTTCTTCTACGTTGCGTTTGCATATCTTCCCTCAGCTTCTTTTTTTCTTTCATCTTTCCACGTATTCCTTGCCCCCCCCTCTCTCTCTCTCTCTTCTTTCTTTTTCTCTCGATTTTCGGCCCCTCCTTTTCCAGAGGTGTGGAGAGACCTTTATCTAGTTATTTAACGTAAACAGGGCCCGCGGGCCCCGGTAGCCGATTCCCTCGGAAATTGAGTAGCTATAAAATTAATTATCCTTCGTACTTTATCGCCCGGCAGTAGTCGGCTTGCGCGTCGACGTGCATCTTCCGTTTCCTTCCTTCTTCTCCTTCCCCTCCTCTTCCATTGCCTCGTCCCTTTAGCACCCTTTACCTCACGCGAGGGCGCCGGAAATGTTTAAGAAACAGGAAATATCGTGCGTTGTTACTCTCGTGATCCGTCTACACGGGAGAATTCTCGATTTTTCCTAACGATGCTCGCGTTAATTTTGCTGGACATTTTCGAAGGAATTCACACCCGTCACACGTTCATTCTTTCTCGTTTGACTTCGTTCTCCTTTATTTATTGTTCCGTTGCATCGAGCAGTTTATAAATATATCGTGTGATGAACGTTGCACACAAATGTTTATTAATGAATATTTTGCAATATTACATTAATAACGTGTTGCAGTGAATTTTCAGATTATTATTATTATCGTATTTGATTTGCAGTTTTTTTGAAGAAATATCTCGAGAAATATCTAGAGAATTTTCGGTGACAATCTTGAAGGCTGTAGACCACAGATTCATTTTGTTTTTTTTTTTTTAATTCATTACTTGTGTCGTGGTATTTTCCTTTGGCCATCGAACGACACGAAAATTGGAGAACGAACTTGTTACATTTTTCTCGTGTGATTTTTGGTATTAATGTTGGCTCGAGAAATCAGTTTGACTTTACACTACTGACTTAATTTCAGTTCGTTTCATAATGTAAAGAGTGGAAAAATTTCTACAAGATATATGAAATCATACGTCGTATGAAAACAATTCAACATATAATTTGGACTTTGGATTTTTATCAGCAAATTCGTGTTTTTAAAGAAACTTAATTAAACAATCTGAAATCTGACGGAAGCAATGGAATTTAAACGGAAATATATTTTCATCCATTAAATACACATTATAATAAATCACCACATATTGTTTCTGCGACATTATACGTACGTTTCGTGACTTTTTCGCAATTTAATATTTTTATAAATTTTAAAATACATATATTTAAAAAAAACCGCAGTTTATTTATAGCCACTAGCCAATTATTCTTTCTATCAAGAAATAAACTCGATGATCCAAACGCTTTCAAAACATTCCGCGAAATATTTCGCCAACATCATTTGCTACTGATACAACTAATAAAACTGACGTAAGATTTCAAGAGAAAGTCGGAAAGACAATTTATCAAGATTTTACGATAAAATTCATGCTCCATTTAAATTGAAACAATCTTGCGTTTGATCTGAAACAAGGAAACGAAAAACGAATAGAATATATACAGGATGCCTTATTTTAATCTGTAAAATTATTTCCGAGACCGTTCGTTATTCAATAATTTCGTAAATAATAATTTCAAGATATCAAATCTTGAAGATTTGAAAGTGTAGAAATTCGAATAATAGTTATATAGACTGTCACTGAATAGAGGATAAGTTTTACAGAGATTTTATAAAATAATAATGATACGATGAATAACAACATTTTGATTTATCGAATTGATTAAATAAAATTAGAAAGTATAGCATCAAATTTAAATTCTTCTTCTTTGAACATAAGTCAATTAACATAAGGAATATGAAAATAGATCGACTGCATGATTCCAGTGAAAAAAATGAATTCAACGAGTTCCGTTTTCAAACTTCTTTTTCCCAATAACAAGATCCTCGGACATTGTCTAATTAACTGTTCTCTGAGATACATATTAGTTTATTATTTTATCCATTCAACGTACAACGGGCCAATATCGATGAAACGATCTCAATCCTGCAACACGGAGAACAACTCATCCAATCATTCATCCAATGTTTTTCCGTTTGCGAGGAAATAGAAAACACTCACAGTTCCAAAAAAAAAAAAAAAATGTTTCCAAAGTGGCATTAACTCTGCAAAAATATTCCTGCGCCTCGTGTAATAAAAAAAATAATACTGATAACATAATAAAAATCTGTCGTCGTATATATTAAATTCCCTCACGAACTTCCGTTCTCACAAGACTGAACGAATTTCGTCGCTGATCCGCAATATTCCCCCCCTCCTTTCCCAGTAACGAGCAGTAAAATCTGTGATGAATCGCGCTCGTGGGTTAAAACGGAGTTCACGCCCCGTGTGCGAGCGTGGCTATCGAGAGGAAAATTGTCGCGCGGGACGCGCGTTTCTCTCTGACTATTTTTTTGGACTATTTTCCTTTCTTTTTTTTCTTTTTTTTTTCTTCTTTTTTTCGGAAGGTTCGCAGCGGAGCGAGAGCCGCGGCGAAATTCAGCCAGTCCTTAATGAAGCTCCTTTCCGCGGACGACGTTGTGGAATTAATTAGGGAGCCGCTCTGGCCCATTTAAGTTTACGACCGTGGGTTTACGTTAATTATTACCGAGAACTAGTTGTAATTAGTCTTTCTCGAATACAAAATATCGGTTACGCGGCCTCGGAGAAGCGAAGTGCGGCGTCGCGGAGCGGGAAGGGTTGGAGAGGGAGGGAAACGAGAGGCTCGTAAAAGTTTTTAATGCCAGGCGCGCAGATTTATTAAAATGCGCGACATTCCCGGAACAGAAAACTCCTCAGATTAATACCGGGGCCGCGTCTTTTTTCCTTTTTTTTCTTTTTTTTTTTTTTTTGGACAGGAAGAAAAAGAAAATGAAAACGCGGAGAGAGAGAGAGAGAGAGAGAGAGAAAGAAATATTTTTTTCGGCCCGCGTTTCTTTTAATTGCCTCTCCGTTTCGCGTTCACGCCGAGTAGAAATTTTAATGCGATTCGCATTAAATGGAAAACGATTCAACCGAGAGCGAGGGAGATCTCATCTCTGACGGTGAATGGATCTTCTTCGAAATAGATGTTTAATGTCCGAAGTAGGTGGAACAATAGCGTTTGATACGTTGGCTGGTGTTTTATTTAGGATATTTCGATCATCACATCGATATTACCGGAGAACGTAATAGTGTGTCTTTTATGGTAACTTCGTGATTTCAGAAGGAAATACAGCATTCGCTTGACGAAAAATTGCCGATATTTCGAACGCTTTTAAATTCGGATCCGTTTCAATGCGCGAATCGCTTCTACTTTTGTAATATCGAGCCCGTTTCTTTCAAAGATATTTTCACATCGTTTTAAAATGGAGTAAGTAAAAATAGCTGCTTTCTGCAGACCCGGACGTTTTCATGGACGCTTTTCAAGGCGAATTGTTTTCATTATTAAAACGATTGTAGCCTTGAGGATCGAAATCTCTTCTTTACAACGATATTTGTTGCGCAATTTCTTTTTCACAAAGTTACAAAATATCCACAGTTTTTCATTAAGCGTATACATACTTTCTAATAAAATCCTAGTATCTGCATGTAAGAAGAAATAACGACAGGAAAAAATACTGCGCAAGTATATGTAACACACGAACAATGTTAAATAGCAAAATTTTCCTCGAATCTATGCATAACATAAGAATTTCACGAATTTCCAATAAAACCTCTGTAATCTAGGATCATTGGTATTTCATCGTCAGTAACTCTATACTCAAGTTCACAAGATCGATAGCTGTATCCTCCAGATTATTTTAGACAACAATTCCACCCTCTCAAACCTGTATAAAAAAAAAAATTTCGAGACTCCTAATAAAACCTGCAAAATATGCCTCCAAATTTTCACGGTCCTTGATCACTGATACTTTAACTATAGACACATCTCGCAAATTATTTCAAACGATACAGTTCCATTCTTTCAGTTCCGTAATCAAAAATTCCCAAACGTTCAAACTTCCAAAATTCAAATATATATCTTCGTTTAGTGATAAATAACCGACTATATTAGAATCCAGAAGATCGATCCATCTATCGATGTGTATCTCCTAGATTATTCTAAATTCCAGCCTCTCGTGCAAAAAGAATAAATTTCTCTAAAATTCAAATGTATATCTCCAATCACTGATAACCTCGCTACCAGGTCACCGCTCTAACAACGATATAATACAACCCAGATCAGATGCAGATCGCTTGACGTGTGTGTTTTAAACGCGCGATGGTCGGGCCCTCTCTCGTTTTCTATCGGGCCCCCCCTCTCATTTCTCATTTTCTCTCCCCTGGTCGTGCCAGGTCGTATACCCGGGGAATGAGAGACGACCGGGGAGGCTCCCTTGCTCACTTCCTAGGGATGCTGCCCCCGAAAGTCAGGTTCCCATGCCCTCTGGCGTTTCCCCTCTTCGTTTCGTGCGCCGGCAACCGGATCGTTCTCTTTCTGGGCCACGGGGGCCCAGTCTGCCACCTGTCCCTGCGTCTGCAAGGAGCAGCAACGATGTCTTCCTACATGTTGAACACGCATCGAGCTCTCTGGCCCATTGTCTCTTGTTCCGGCTTCTGCTTCTCTCCTGTTTTTCGTCGTCGTCGACTCGGACGCTTCTTTCTTATTTTTTTTCTTTTTTTCTTTTCTTCGGTTATTCTCCATCTCGAGTGCGGATTTTGGTTGTTCTTTTTTTTTTTTTTTTTTTTTTTAGCTCTTTTTGCGTTCTCGGTTTCCGTCGACATGTGACGGAGGTCAGTGCTTCGATTATGCGACCTGTTATCAGACTGGGTCAAGGAACTCCTCTAGGTTCGAAGCTGTTCGACGTTTTCGGAAGACAGCTCTGTTTCTTTTTTTTTTTTTTTTTTTTCTTTAAATCGAAATTGACGTTTTCGATGGGCGTGGATTGAAAATTGCGTTGAAAATTGCGAGTTCGTGAGTTCGGAAGGCAGAGAAATTCTGCAGAGACTACAAGCTGAAAATTTCATAAAAAAAACAGCCGAATTGAAAGTCAAACATTCAAGTTCTTTTGAAGACAATATATTTAGAAATATTCTAAAGCTTTTTTATGATACATAACATGAAAATATTTGTCAGGAAACGTAGTCAAGCATGCAAGTTCCATCGAAGATAAGAAACACTCTCATCACAATACATTAAGATACTCGTTTCAAATTCAAAGTCGAACATCCAACCTTCTATTGAAACAGAAATATCCGAAGGCTTTTCAGAGCATACTTCCCTCTTTCCATTTTCCACTTTTCGAAAGAAAAATCGGCGAAACGCCTCAAGAAGTACAAAAATTGAGTAACAAACTTGATGAAATTCATCGAAATGCGCGAACCACCGCGCGAAACATCTCAAATCCATGCCCCCGTTCGAACTGCTCTACACCAGTAGCTTCCAAACAGTTTACTGGCAACGCAAAAAGAAAGAGAGAGAGAGAAAGAGAGAATGGGGGGGGAAAGAAGCGGAACAAAAGGAAGAGAGAGAGAAAAAAAAAACAAAAAACGCGCGCGTGTTCTTCGTTTCACCTCGTCGGAGGAGTCGATACTGGGCGAGTTTCGCTTTTTGATCTTTCACATTCTTCCGTGCACGGGTTTAATTAAACTTCCCCGGATGATGTTGTTCACAAGGGGACCAAGTTGAAATTGAATTCCCACTTTTTCTTCGGGCAACTACTACTACTCTCTTTCACTTTCTGGCGCGCGCGCGGAGCGAGCCCTCCCGACTTTTATCCTTTGAATCTTCGCGTTATTTTTTTCCCTCCCCGTCTCTCCTTTTCTTGCGCCTGTAATTTCACTCGGGCGTCGTCGTGATTAAATTGTCCTTCCGTGAACCTCTTCAGGGAGAACCGTCGGCGAGAATCGTCGTTAGAGGGGAAAATCCTTCTCTGTATCGCGAGGGGGTTCGTTTTGAAATTTCGCGGTATCGACGATGCTTTCTTTTCTGGATTTTTCGTGCGCGAGTTTAGCGAAACGAAATATTTCGTATTAAGATTACGTTGTAGATTAAGCTTCTTTTGATTGATTTTCCGCGATTCACGAACGTATTCGAAATTGTTTATCATAGAAATACTTTTATGTTACGCGTGTTGTGTGTGAAGCATTTTGTAAATGAATTACATACAAGGTATTCGTTGTACATGTGTATTTATTAAAAAATGGGTATATAACGTGAATAAGCATATATAATAATTTTCCACAAATTGTTCGTTATTGTAATCATATGTTTCTAATTATTACACATATTTATTATTATATTGCCTACTTTTTCAGGCATCTCAATCACGATGCAGTGTCAATGAAACTTGAAAATACGCGTAATATATATTCGTAAAAAGTTATTTCGAAACATTCGAATACTTTACCTCGGCAATATTATTTTCGCGAGCTTCTTTTCGACGATTGTTTGAAATATAATTTGCTGAATCTTCGAGGCAGATATACAGGCATGAAAACAATAACGATCGAGATAAATATACGTGTATTTAGACCAACACATCAAGCAAGTAAATATAATTTAATGAGAATATTCTTGAATCCAGCGGATACAGTCTCGCAGTCTGCGAATTAACAATTTAAAGCATTAATATAGTTAATTAAATTTGTATTGCTTCAGAATTCACTCGCGGTTAAAAAAGCTTTTATATCCGGAGGATCCTATTTTAAAATCAGAAGTGTAAACAACGGCTCCTTATTTTTATATCCCGTCGAGACGTGCTCGTGCATCATTGAGAACCGTCTGATGAATAGTTGGAATATCCAAGTGGACAATAATCAAGTGATCCGCGCGGATGATTCTCTTCAATATTTCACGAACGTGCCAGTTTTAGGCAGCGAAAATTGAATTTTACTGATCGTCACGTCCTTAACGGTCCTTATTGAAGTTGACGAGCCGACCAAAACCGCGAGATTCCCGGACGGAAATAACCCAATGGACAAAGGGGAAGTTCGAACAGACGTTCGACAATGAATGATTTAGAAGGCGGTCGACGAACACACACACACACACACACACACACACACACACAGAACCATATGTCCTTAAAATAAAATATTACTCTAATATTACGGGCGCTAACCCTAGACTTAGCATGATTGACCCTCGAACCGAGCCAAGTCGACTGAGTCATTTTTCGCTCCAGAAACAGTATAAAATGTTTCCCTGTATATTGATAATTATAGAAAATCATAAATTCGTAAAACATTTTCATTCTTTCTTCCTTCTTTTTATGTGATGTAATTTTCACTGATCGATATTTATTAGCATCTATAATTTCGATATATCGAGTCGGAAACGGATTTCAATCGGTAGCTTTTTACTTATAAAAAGCATAGTTCGAGGTAAAATAATAATCAATCTTAAAATAATACTGTCGAATTTGAATTTCCTTTGAGTGTACTACAATATCGCTCAGAATTATCTGAATAATCGATTAACCATCGAACGGTGAATATTGGGTCCAAACCCTATAGAGATACGTTGCCTTTAATATTTTTCCAAATATACATTCCAACGTATTTTGTTATATTTATAAACATATTTTTTAACGATAATAATCACATTAATAATTATATTAATTATTATTACATTATTAATAAGTCAGGATGAGCTCAGTTATCCACGAAAGTTGGAATAATTAGTTTGCTTATTAGAGGTTCAAGGAAGATAATTTTGAACATTTACTGTAACATATTGGCGAATTATCTAATTTAATAATCGTATAATTAATTATTTATTTTCTAAATACTATATTGTTGTACATAATTCGACATTAACGTATCGAAAACAGGATCGGTCGTTAAATTTTATTTTACAGTGATTAGAATAGCGTTATTATTGGGAGAATCAACACCTTTTTCGCATAGAGTTCGAAATATTTTTTTCCCCCGCTTTGACTATCTTTTCTTAATTTAAAGAAAGAATCTTGCGAAATTGTTCGACAACTGGAATATTTGGATTTTCATTTTAGGTTGCTCGTCAACAACCTGGCAGCAAAATAAAGCAGCGTCGTTTCTAGGATTAATTAGCGAATTAATTAATTAATTCGAGAGTGGACGGCTTTGTAAATTTTATCCGTGCCACTCTCGAACGATACTTACCGCTAACAGGTTCATCCTGGAGCGGGCAAGTTGAAAAATCGTGAAAATTCCATCGGGTTATTTAATTAATTAAATTCCGCTAAGTTTCGTTCTTCCTTCGAAAGAGAAGAAGAACACGCTCCGTCTTAGGACAATCGAGTCAGCATCATACCAAATTTCAATTTATTCCTCCTCGTCGCTACGGTTTATTTTAATAAAAATTATTCGTTCTGCTGGCCACTGGTCGCGTCGAACGGATTCAGAGCGTCGACTTATGCGATTTCGATTCAATCAAATTTGAAATCGTCTGGCAAAACGAGGCTAAAGTTAGAATTCGTATTAAATTCTTTGTTGCAGATACAAAGACGATGCTGCTTATTATTAAATTAAAGCCAATAATTATTCATTTCTGTATTATTATTATTTTTTAATAGTTATTCGTAATAAAGAAATATTATCATTATTTATGTCTTGATATTACGAATGAAGGTGCTCGGTTGTCTGATTTGAAAAATGTATTTAATTTTCTAAAATATACATTCATACTCTTTAAATGGATATTTAGATTGAATTTATGCCTACGTTAATTTAATTCCTATTCTTGTCTCGATTGTTTCATCATCAAACGACAAATAATATATCGAAGCGAATTATTAACATGATAATGAACAACGATAATAGTGGGATTATGGTTAATATTAGAGTACGCTCTTCGAAGAAGCTATTATACATTGATACAACGCCAAAAAAAAAAAAAAAAAATTGAAAAATTCCATTAAAAAATTCTACCGCGTGTAAAATTGCTCTCGCAAGAGCAAGAAAAATACAAAACTAAGTAGAGCCGCAGGTTCCAGTAAAAAAGTCAAACGAGCCTTGGAACACACGGGACGATTCGGGCAAAGGAAAGCAGCGAATGATCCTCGGCGCAGTGACCGAGATACCAGGTATTCCAGTTGCAACCCTTTGACTGATCGGGTCCAGAGGCTTCCCTATAAAAATGATCCCATGGGGCCGTGGCCGGGATTGATTTAGCGAGCTAATGACGAACGAAGCCAGCCTCCCACACATCAAGGGAATCGAGAGAGGGAAGAGGGGGAGATGGTCTTCGATGGGCCTCCGCTCCCAAAGGTATTTTTTTACCTGGGACCCCGGGGCCCCGCCGACATCTGGTCAGATTTTGTTTCACAAAAAAGTCCAGTAGGCCCTTATCAAACACGAACCAAGCCCTCTGCCAACTTGCGCCTGTGGGAACCTACCCCTCCTCCTCCTCCCAGTCCTCCGACAGATGATTGCCTCCTGGAATCATTTTCCGGTGTGTAACACGAGTTATTCCTTGGTTAACACGATGCTTCTTTGTCTAGCACGGGTATTTACGGTGGTTGTTGAAACAATTCTAGAATTTTATTCGACGATTTGATGCAAATGTAATGTCTCTGCCTTGACCAATCGTTCAAAGTCGATCTGGAATTGGGTTGGAACGAGAGTAATTGAACATCTACCGTGAAGAAAACTTTCACCATGTTCGTGAAATATTTGCAATCAGACATATTGGGGATTCTCGTGAATAAATTTGTGAAAAACTTGCAACTGTGAATAAAATCCAAATACGAATGAAATCCAAATATGTAGAAATTTATATGAATGCGAAATTATCAGTGAACATGTCAGAAATTATATAAATATATAAATATATATCCAAATGTATAAAAAGTAATCAGAATTTATATGAATATACGAAGTATTCAAATATTACAAAAAAAATTACACGAACGGCCAGAAAAATTTGAAATTTAAACCGGTCAGAGGAGCTATTAAAAAAAATTACGAGATACTTACTATAAATGCATATTCAGTAAGAAATTCGTAGAATCACCTGTCACACTATTCTATAAAAATATTATATATATTACATGATGGTATATTTTTATAAAAATCTTAGTCACTGCACGTTGCATGACTTACAGATAACGAAATAAAGAAAGTTCTAATATCTTCCCTAAGATAGAAGTGTAATAAATTTGTACAAATTTGTATAAGTTTTTCAACACTTCGGATTAAAATATAAATTCGTTGAAATAATAACGGTAACTTTCAACAACAATTTGCAGTAACAGATATCAGACAAAATTGACAAAAATTCCATTGGCAACGACGTCGAAAACGACGAGATCTTTTTTCAGTCCACCTAATATTACGCAAAGACACGCGTCTCGTAATTTCGCCAAAACACGACGAGAGAGGGTTCTCGCCCGAAAAGTTGCAAAAGCGGAAAGAAGAAAGAAAGAAAAAAAAAAACGCTACGGAAACGCTTGAAAATTAATCGGCGAGTTCGCTCCGTACCGGCTCCAAATAGTTCACACTCGAAAATTTCATGAGAAAATCGCGGGTTTTAATGGCCGGGAGTTGCAAGAGGGACAAAAGGTTCGTTTCCTTGCCGGCGGAATAAAAAGGAGAATCAACAAATTAATTTCACCTGCAGAGGAAAAAACTGGGTCGCCGGCAAAGGAAGCCGGCTCCGCAGAATTTCCAGACTCGTTTACCCCGGCACACGACCACCCCTTTTGTCCCTTGTTGGTCGCGTGCACTCCCTGCAAACTACGCGCGCATGTGTGTGTGTGTGTGTGTGTGTGTGTGTGTGTGTGCGTGCGTAGATTTTTTCGCAAAAAAAACTACGAGAAAGAACTGCAAACACAGAAAAACGCACGTTTCTTCACGAATCGAGAGACACGCGTTTACTACCCTCTGCTCTGCGTTTTTCTCTCCTCCATCAACGCTAACCCGTAGCCGATGGATTTTGTAGGAAATTTGAAAGTCTAGGGGACTTCTTCCCTTTTCCGGGTTTCTTCCTTTCTTTTTTCTTTTTTCTTTTTTCTTCTCTCCTCGTTCATCTTTGCGTGGATTGGAAGAAAGCACGCAACTTCCTTTCACATGCCACATGGTACTTCGTGAATTTACAGTGGTTTTCGAAACCAGTTGCTACATTTTATATTTCATGTACAATAAATTGTTATGTCGTGCGTGTTGCATAAAACATTTTCGAAATTTCATTAACAGTGCAGCCATGTCGATCAAGTTTGAAAGAAATCGAATGTATATGAAAATTATCTGTCTTAGAGTATCGAATCGCAAGTCACGGGTGCCGATTTGAAAGAGAAAGCGAATCGTGAAATTTCAATTCGAATTTTAAGCTTAGTCTCCCTTTAGTTTAGTTGAACTAAACTCTTTGAGAAATGAAAATTATGTATAACGTTTCAATATTTACTTATCACGATTTCGGGTAAGTAACATCTTGCCTCAAGAATTGAAAAGAAAATCGTCAAACAAGGAGTTTGTGAGAGAATATGTATTACCCAATTTTTAGTCATTCATAGTTTCGCAATTTAGAAATCAAGACCAAGCTTCAAATTTTGATCAAAATTGATAAACTTTAAGTTTTTATATAAATTCATATTTTTACAATCTAAAATATAGAATTTTAACAGGAAATTATTTTATCTACTAAATATTACAAGGGCTTTGTGTTTAAAATTTCTTACAAATGCATAAATTTATCTTGGACTTGGAATTTTTCTTCTCCGAATTGGCGTTACCTTGTAACCGATGGATTTTGTCGGAAATATAGAAATCCAGGGGACATCTTCCCCTTCCGGGTTCCACCACGCTTCTTCCGCCATCTTTCCCGTTTCTTTTTTTTTTTGTTTCTTTTTCCTCTCGTCCACCTTTCCATGAATCAAAAAAAAAGCACGCAGCTTCCTTCCACGCGCCACATGGTACTTTGTCGTATTTTTTTTATACATATTTTTTTTTTGAAGGGGGGGGTGAACTACCCTGCGTCTCCTTACTTTCCATCCCTCGATTCGGACCCCTTTGTACAGAACGTTGGGCCCTGCCCAGCGTCCAGCAACGTTCGAATTTTTTTCTCCTTTTTTTTCCCTTCTTTCTTCAGTTTGGTCGAATCTCACCCCAAAAGAGGGGCGGTGGACGGAGAAAAAAGTTCATTGAAAATTTGCCTAACCGTCGAAAAAGACTGGCCACAATGGACCTGGAAGTGGAAATACTCGGACGTTTCGATCGTTTTCCAATGTGGAAACGACGCACGCCGTGAATGGTGATTAGATTTCTTCGGAGGTTGGAGGGGGGGAGGGGGAATCGTGCTCCTTTTCTTGATAGAATTTCTTCGGGGCTCGTGGAGGTCGGAGTCGGTTTGAAAATTCATGAAGGCAGACTGTGCATTCTTCAGGAACCGAGCACAATTTTTCGTTATTCGTTCGTATCGTTTTCTCTTTATGAAAGTCTCATAAAGGTAAAATCATGTCTTTCTTGAGAGTGCAAAATCTAACGTATATACTCACGACGCATTATTTTAACGAAGTAACGAATAAACAGCAAGATCGATCGAAAGTTTCACTTTCTGAAAATCCCACGTTGCACGGAAATTGTATCGAGATAGAGAGAGAAAAAAAGAAAAAAGATAGTGAACGTGACACGAAATTCATTCGTTCGCCAACTTTTCAATTGCGAGTTCGAAGGAGCGGAGTAGGTAAGAAACGACCCAGTTAACAGGCTAATATACGAACTTCTGGTAACTTGAACGCGTACGTGGCGAAATTAATTAACTTGCTGCGTCGTCGTGTTTGCTTTTTTTTTTTTTTAAATAGCCAGAAAAATTAACTTCTTCCTCTGGTCGGCGAAATTCTCCCCTTGGTTTTATCCTTCGGGGATGCGAGAGAAAGAAGGGGAGGAAGAAATAATCCGCGAAACAATGCCTGCTTAAAAGGTACTTCCATAAAGATTAAGCCCACCCTTAGAGGGTAATCATCCCCCGCTTTCATCCTCGCGAATAACTCGGAAAAATCTTCGTCTATGATTCAAAGTCGAGGAGGATTTCAAACGTCGAATTTGATCGTTCCAGTTTGTCGCCGTGGACTCGTTTCTTCTTACCTTGTTAGGGTGAAACTCGTTGCGATTGTGCAGTCTTTTCGAAATTTATTAATATGTTTGGAAACATTATTATTACGTTATATGAAACATTATTATTACGTTATTAAGCAACATTAAATATATTAACAATTTCAATTCGTCGTGAACATTAAAATTCATTTGAATTGAAGTATTACCTTCAATTTGAATAACGTTGTTCGAAAATAGCTACTGTGATATTAAAATTCTTTCACGAGTTTTAGATATTGATAATTAAAAGTATAATGCTGCAATGTGAATTCATTCGTCAAATGAAGACTGAAGTGAAAACAAAAACTGGAAATGAAACATATAAATCTCTCGCATAAGCATTTAGCCTGTTGCGAATTTCCGCTGGCTTTTGAAACTGTTGAGCTAAAAAAACTTATACGTATACATATAATTTGTACAATATAAATTACATAACACAATGTAACACGCAACATAAGTGATAAATAACAAATATAAACGCTATTTACAGAAAAATGTCGATATAAATACATGTTCTTCGTCGAGGTGACATGAATACAAATAGAATGAAACATTTAATTTATTAAAGTAATCTAGTAATTATGCGGAACGGAATTTCTGCTCAACCAATTCAATCGTATTCAAGAAAACGTTATTCGCCGTTCCGCGATAATAATTAGCTCTCTATCGAAAGGCGGCATCAATTGTTCAACGTCACATAATTAGAATCGATTTTTCATCGTCGTCGTCCGTTTTCGTTCCGCGCCGTGTGTCGTTTCAAGGCTGACCTCGAACCGCGAGGAAAGGGGATGATGGCAATGGAGGGTGGCTTCTCCAACGCACAACGAGAGAGAGAGAGAGAGAGAGACGCGGTTTCAGCCGCGAGCGTTCCTGGAAAATCCGCTTTTCCGCCGGGGAGAGACGACAGTTTTCGCGGCTATTATGCGCACGTCTCGGATCTGACCGGCGGTTTTCATCGTTTCATCTGGCAGAGGGTGCGCGTGGATTTTTGACAGCGGGGCCTCGCCTCAATAGGAAATTTGCACGGCTAAACGGATTACAGATGTTTTCGTGCCGATGGGTACAATGGGCACAGTCGACTCGAGCCTTTCGATTCCTTGATTCGAGGTGAATCGTGGATCCTTCCACTTTCCTTGCTGCTACGTCCCTCAGGGACGTGCGCGCGTAAGTTATCACCCCGACGAAATTTCAACCACTTTGCTTCTCATCGATATTCTCATCGAGTCGAGTTTGAATTCTTTTCACCTGGTCCTTTTTATCGCTTTTAACGTGTGTTTCCCTTGGAAACGATCCTCGTTCGAAATAACATCGATGCTGTTCACGACCAGTTTTGCCATCTAAGACGACCATCTAAGATCAGATGAAAAAGAAACATGACCCCGTGTGCTATATGAAAGAGGCTTTTTCCCGTCTTTCGAATCGAATTTTTGCGATTCTCAGCTTCAATCTTTGGAACTTTCTCTTCGTACTCGTGACGAGTGAACTGCGCTTATTTTCTGATTTCTTGAAATCGTGAATTTTTGAAAGTGCGCAAATTGGAAAAATTCGAGGAATTCACTCTATTAATCGAACTCGAAATCTGACAATCTACGCTTGTAGATTTATAATAGTACAAAAATGTATATATGAATAGCGTAAAGTATAAAATCTTGTAGTATCTGGCATTTGCAATATTCGTTTATATTTTCACATTAATATACCTACCGAAATGAATCTAAAATCTCGAAGTCTAGTATTTGTAAGATTCGTTCGCATTTTTTCGAAACATACGTGCACACGAACAAATTACAAACGATCGCTTAGAGAAAATCGCAAAATCGCAAAGTCTGTCTCTTTACGTTTCGTTTGTATTTTTTTTTTTCATTTTTTCCTTTTTTTTAATTTTTCATCTTTCGTTTCGTTTGCACGTACACCGACGTGAGGGAACTTGAAGGAACAGTTTATAAGCAAAAGTAGTTGCGGCACTGTTGATTCACGTCGACTTTCCTCATGGATGATGCGCGTCAAGAGACATTCAGAACATTTCGCCGAGGTTTGAATAATCCATGGCCTAATGCCGCGTAAACGTCGACCGTTTCACCATTTTTCTCGCCTGCTTTTTATTATTCCCTTTCACCGACTTTCTGCCCCAACATTCCTAGCACGTGGTCTCTCGCCGATCGATTCTGCGAGGATTTCCTCAATAATAGGGGCCATCCGTGTTTTGATTCCGGCCCGTTTCCTCGATATTAATCGCTCTGAACCTCGGCATCATGATCGTGCATATTCCTTTATTCTATATATACGTGTATATCTATATTTCTTTATTACAGTGAAATAAATGAATTATCAAATTTTCAATGTTAATATTGCTATCGTGCCATTCGTGTTTTGATTCCGGCCCGTTTCCTCGATATTAATGGCTCTGAACCTCGGCATCATGATCGCGCATATTCCTTTATTCTATATACGTGTGTATCTATATTTCTTGATTACAGCGAAATAAATGAATTATCAAATTTTCGGAGAATCAGGTGAAACAATCAAGTGAAATTTTATTTTCGTCCATCAGCATTTTGCGGGCTATTTTTCAAGTATTTGACACTCGACGAGATTAGCTAATAATAAAAGTTGTTGTTCAGAAAGCAAATTTGTTCGTTGATTTTAATAAAGCTCTTTGGAGCATCTCAATGACGCAGCATGTTTGAGAACGTCGTTCAAGAAGATGTTCCTAGAATGAAATTTCTAGTTCTAGTTCTAGTCACAGATATTTAGAATCGTAACATTTCTCAAAATTCCAATGTTAATATTGCTATCGAGACAAATTAGTTGTAAAATATTTACCTTACTCGAAGCAAAGGATTTCGTGCATATTTGAGAAGAAATGTGTAAAATATTTAAAATGTGATACTTAATAGGTGAAAGAAATCACCGTTTAGATTACATTTTTTTGAGATTCTCATTGTGAATAGAAATTTTAAGATGCAAAGATGTAAAAATACAAAAATCCCAATACTCGTACGTTCAGTGCTCAAAGCATCTAATAATTTTTTCAAATATATAAATATATAAATACGAAACGGCCATTTTTAAAATAAAAGAAAAAATCTTTACTCAGAGTTCGCTTTTCTTTCGTTTCATTTCTTTAATTAAATGCATTCCGCAAAAAAGAAGATTTTCATAAATCACATTTCACAGTCAATCTTCGTAGCCACAAAACTAATAATAAATTAATACCACTTGGTACTATATTAATTCAAATAATTATATTAATATAATTATGATATAATTAATATAATTACAGTATATTATAGATATAACATAATGAACTAAGAATTGAATTTCACACTTAAATTATAATATTAATCCATTTAATATTACAATGATTGATATCGGTATTGTATATTAATTAATAATTAAATAAATATTAATCATATATCTCGACTAATACAACACACACGTTGCATTGATAGAATAAAAATATATCAAATACATTAATTAATATTAGCACGTGTAATATCGAAATTAGCAACGTGTAATTATGAACATTCGACAAAACACGAAACCGTGTAACCTTCGTCTCGATGGATCAGCCCCTCTAGGGTATTCTCCGATCTTTCGTCAGCTCTGTTTCGATTTCGTGGCGGTTGAGATCCTTGTTTAAAGAGGCCCCAGCTTTGGAAACGGATCCGAAGACACTGCCACGTGAAATGCAGATGTTTGCAAAAGGGATTTCGCCAAGAGGCTGGCGCGCAAGGTGAAAATGGAGCCCTCGTTTGTGTGAACCGGGTACAAACCGGGGGTGGCGCAAATGGCAAAGCATTCTCGTAACGAGATTATTCCACGAGTGAGACAGTTGCAGCCGGTGTCGCAGTCTCCAGTTTCTGTGTTGCGTCTTCCCGTGAAAATGAAAGAGAATGCGTCCATCGAAACCGTTTTATCGACTCGTACGGGATTTTTAACGAAACTTGGGAAATTCAGGTCTGTTCCGTTTTCTTTTTCCCCCGGGATATTAAATCTTTAGGATATTATTTTATGAACATTTTGTATGTATTATATATATATAATATATAATATATATATATATATAAAATTTTATTTTATTAAGATATTTGCGCGATTTCGAGAATATTTTCTTCGCGAAATCTAGAAAATTGAAAATTTGCAGTTACATTCTTGCTTTTGAGGGGATAATCAACGATGGTTATCGTTGCAAAGAAATTTTAAGACGTCAACGGTATTATCGTCCTGAAATTTTAAAATTTAGACACGTCTATTGTAATACCAATGAACGCTATACTTTTGAATACATTTCGTACATTTTCGCATTGTTAATCTCAACGGATGTGCGAAAATCCCGTTGCGTTTGCAATATTTTCTACCTAAATGTTTGTCGATGATAACTCAAACTCTTTTTTTTTTTTTTTTGGTTACTTTGACAGTTTCGTCATTGATGGAAAAAAATATTATCGCGAAGCTCTTTGGTTGGTTTTAATCATAAAGACAGAAAGGGGTTGAAAATGGGGGGGTAGCTGGTGAAAAAACGGTGGATATTACGTTACAGTGGTATCGAGTTGCGAAGATCGCGGTATTCGTGCTAGTTCGGTTTCATTTTTTACTGCTGGACCTGTGCATTGAATGAAAAATCGAGCATCTAGGGTTGTATTATGTATGACAAGTTTCCGCGGCGATTTTCACTCGCCATTTGCGAAACCCTGGGTCATCTATACTCTCGTTTAACGTGTAACAGAATTTGAATATTTCCACCAGATGCGAAGATACCTTTCGTAGAAATCGACGAACAATTTATGGACGAATGATAATATTCGTGATTGTAAATAAAATTGATGCACGAATTATTTCGTGAATGCAGATATTAAGTTCTCGATGAAAGAAGAAAAATTGTATTTTTCTAGCGTTAGTATTCGAGGAAAATGTGAAGGAAAATTTTTTTTATTAAAATCGTAGGACTAGATGAATCGAAATTTCCAAGATGCTCGCATCAGTTCGATGAAGAAAAGAAAAAAGGAAATCTTTTCGAGATAAAAAACAGATTAACACTATCCACGAGTAATAATAACATATCAAAGATTCATTCATATCACGATAGAATTCATTTCGTACCTCATTTCCCTTCTTATATGACGAAAGGAAATTTAAAAATCATTTGCAACACTGTTTGGTTGACCAAAGGATCGAGACTGATCCTTTTTTGCTTCCACTGGCAATCTGAAAGATTTCCAGTGGAAGCAAAAAATCAGCGATGGACAACGAGGAATTTTCAAAAAGACGAAAGAGAAGAAAAACAGTATTTTCCACTGTGAGAGTGAAGGAAACGAAACGTGGACAGGTCAAGAAGGAAAAGATGTCGACGAGTTGGTGCACTTGCTCGTGCTGGCCCCCATTTGGGATCGTCTGGTCAGTCCCAAAACACGGTCCTCGAGCTTGGCCACCCCCGAGAGAATCGAAGCGAACGAGATCAAACGTGCCGGAGGTCCAGATTTCTTTTTTTTTTTTCCGTTTCTTTTCTTTCCCTCGGAGGCCGCCTTTTCGTGTTTGTTTGCTTGTTTGTTTGCTGACTCGAATCATTCAAGCTGTTTCGAGGAACCGCAGCAGGTTCTGTTTAAATCGACCTGAGGAAAGAAGCAGTGATTTCGAGAAATTAAAGTCGTAGATGTAACGCAAATTGGCTTTCGATTCAAATTTTGGTTCGATCGATTGAAATTTATTTACACGCTGAGAATTTGCACAGATAGAAAATGAATTTTCTCTTCGCGGTATTTCAGTTGTCAATTCAAAATCATGATACAGTTATTAATTTCAAAACAGATGAGATTGTAACAGCTTCATTGATCCACTTGGGGGGGGGGGGTTAAAATTAAACACTTCGTCTAATTTATACTCACGTGTTGCTTTGTATTATATGTTAATCCACCAAAAGTTGCTGCCGTTAAAAAAATCATTACCATTATTGTATATTATCGCGCGTGTTTGTATCTTATTTTTACTCTATTCATTTCGGAAATGATCTGTAACGGAACGATTTACTTCGGAGAGAAATGAGAATTTTTAAAATCCTCACTGTTCCAAGAATAAAGAGGGATTTATATTTTCGAGATACGCGATTCCGTTTGCGGCAAAGAGTCGCATTAATATATTACGCTATGTCAAATAATTGAAAAATGTTCAACGCGCGAATGAAACGTTATAAAGAAAGTTTCACCGGCCAGCGTTATCACGTTTCCAAAGTCATTAAATATGACTTATGAATCTGATCCACGTGTCGCATCGTCACGCTTTGCCGATGTGACTTTTTTGTAAAAATTATATCCAACGTGACAAGTGACAAAAGTTTCTGATTGTAAAACGAAGTTATAACATAAATTTTCTGTTTGTAGATAATATAGACAATGATATTCTCATTTAATATAGATAATAATATTTAACGATACATAATATTATTATCAGTCTTCTCATAATATATAACAGTATATCTGAAATTCAAATGTTATTTCATTCTTCAACCTTCGAGTAAAAGATGAAAAGATCTTTTAATGAAAAGAAAACCGATGAAAATTCCAAGTAGCTGCGATTAAAAAAAATAGATAAGAAATTTCGTCTGACAGTTTTCGCTCACTTTCAGTTCTATTTCCTTTGACGATTTCCCCGTGCTGTAACACCTTGGACGTGGTTTTCGACGCGAGGCGTGTGCCCTCGGAGAATAGGGGTTGCTTGCGGGGCACCGTCGGCATTGTCGCGCGAACCAATTTGGGTATTGAACTGTAATCGAGAAAAAAAAAAAAAAAGGAAAAAGGGTTCCTATTGGCCGCGTACGTGTGTACAGATCCACCACGATAGCATTGTCGATGGTATTGAGCCATCAAAATATTAAGGGTGGCGCTGGCTCGCAGGTGCATCGATTTTTTCTCTCTCTCTCTCTCTCTCTTTCGTCTTTCTGTTTCTCCCATTCTTTCTCTTTTTTTTTCTTCGCTACCCTTCTTTCTCCCTCGTGGCTCCATTGTCGAGAACCGCGTTTCTTCACACCGCAGAGAGAGAAAAAGGGGTTCGCCATCGATTGATCGCGCCTCGTTATTCTACCGATCGATTTCCAACCCCCTCTTCGCGGCTTCTTCCTTTCAGGGGGACCGAGACTCGACTTTTGACGCCACGTTTGCCACCCTGCTTTCGATTTCGGCGCTGATTTCAGGTTTGAACGATGTTTTGGGGGCTGACGGGGTAGAGGCTGAGAAATTTTTTAAGGCGATTTGGAAGATTGGATGTTAGCATTTTTCTAGTTTCAAAAACTGTTCAAAGAAGGATCTTGGAATTTTTTAAAGGCGCAGTTTAGAATTTTCAAAGGTTTTGGAATTCTTGATTTCCGACTTTTGGAAGGTGAACTTTGGAATTTTTCGAATTTTCAAAGGCAACGTTTTATTTTCAGAGTCAAATTGATGTTTGATTGAGTCGCCGTGTCCAAGGATTTTCAGATATTTTAAGATAATTGAAACTATATAGTTTGCGACATTTTAAGATATTTAAAAGTATAGTTTTCATACCATCGACGCCATAATTTTAATACTCATATCATCCAAATCTTCATTTTTAATTAGACAAACATTCCCTTCTCCTAGTGGAATACTGAAACTGTTCTCAATTTTTTTTTTTTTTTTTTTGCTTAAACGTATTTTCCGAAATGATGCAAATTATCTTGACAAGTTATTTAAAATCTCTTGACAAGTTTATTTAAAAATCTCCGAGAAAGATGGAAAATATGTTACGAAGACAGAAAAAAAAAAATGAAAGAAATTGAAGATCTTAGAGGTATCTTTTCTCGAGCTTCAACGAGCCATGCGCCAAGGAACGTGTTGAGTTATTGTCGGAAGGAGGGCTGGCTTTCAATCGAAGGCCGCGTGAAGAAAGCCAAAGAAAAGGACAAAGTTAGGCAAATACGATCGATAAATACAGGGTACGATCAATGGGTCCCATCGAAACCCTTTTCTGTATCGAACAGAATGAAGGAGCACAATTGGGACAACGAAACGAGGTACTGACGAAACTGATGCACTTGTCGACGTCGATGGATCATTCCCTGATTAATTTTCATCACAATAGAATATCGGAACTATCCTGTTCACGTTGCTACAAAATAAAACAGTAATTATAAAATAGTCTTTTATAAAAGTGTTTATCACTTGAAATATTAATCCAATTAATATATACTTTTTCTTTTAATATAATCATTTAGAACTTCAACAGTATATTGACTTTCCTTCCTCTTGCCAAACGTTAGGAATTTAATAAAACAATAGAACATTTCATTTCGTAATTCGAACATTTTTGTAACGCGAATTTTGAATTTTCACATCGAGTTTGTACAATTTTTATTTATATTTATATTCAGTGACGAAGCAACAGAAACGTTTCGAATTTCGAATTAAAAATTCTTCTAGTTTCTACAACTATGCAGTTGTACTGGCATGTATGATGTATGATCACACAAATTACACAATTACAGACATTTCCAATCAATGTTTCGCTCTCAACTGAAAATTTAAAGTGATATAAACATAAAAATTCCAGAAACGTTTTACAAACCTTTCAAATAAAATTGTTTCAATTATGGTATACAATTACCACTATATTAGGTTATTACAGATGAAACTGTTGCTTTCTTGAAACAATATTGATGAATAATATTTATTGAAACAATATTTAAGATTAGGTGCAGTTAGGCCATTGTAAAATAATTCTCTAGGTATGTGTAAATTATATCCGTAAAGAATATTACATAATAATATCGTAAAATGTTACAAAGTATTGAATGATACATATTTTTCCATATTACACCATGATCTGGTGTCCATTATCTGAATCTCCAAATTTTAAGAATATTAGATATCAGATACTGAATTAGATATTAAACATAGATACTAAATATTACATATTATTATTTTTAATTAATTATATACAATTAATAATAATATTATAATTATATTAAATATTATAATAATATTTAATTATATTAAATATTAGATATTAAACCCAGTTTAAATACAGAATACAAAAAAAATTTCAAAGCCGATAAATCCGTCACACTCTCTGAGAACGCCGCAGAAACAATCCCTCCAGAGCATCCTCAATCCAATTCATTCGATCCTCCGAAAAACAAACTTAAAACGTATAACTCGAGTCTAAAGCATACACGAAGATTTCTCGGTCACCTGGCCAAGTAGCGACGACGTCACGAGAAAACACCCTGTCAGTGGGCCAATGGCCGACTGGACCGGACCCCCATGGGTTCCCATGACCTCAACTGACCCCGTGGTTAAGGTGTTCCTTGGAGAGGACTCTCGTTCGGGTTGACCTTGGCCACCGGGTCACGCATATGTTCGCAATCTAGACGACTTCCAACACGGAAGGAGGAGATTTTTCCCAAAAACTCTATCGGACCGCCTCCCCCCTCCCTCCTTCTCACCGCTGCGTTTTTGGTCAGCCATTGAGATAATACCCTCTTTCGTGTTTCTTTTCTCGTGAGTCGTCGCTGGGCAAATGCAAAGCATTTCGTTTTACCACGAGTTTTCGAAATTTTCTCACAGTCTTTGCCAGCCGTGTCACCGTGATCGAGCGTTTTCGCAAAAAATTGGTCAACTCTCCTTCACTCGGAAGGACCGTTGGTGACACCACGGTGACCTCTATGGTGGATCGTTACGCGGCGGTTTTTCCATAAACGACTCCTTCGGAGTTGCAGCTCCGATGAACACATGCTGCCTGGAATCCTGGCACGTGCTATTTTTTTATGGGTTTTTTTTTCTTTTTTCTTTTGGCAAACGGCGGGAAAAATTTTTGTGAAGCCTAGGGAGAAATGTATATGGCGGCTACGAAAGGGATTTGTACGCCATTCTATTTATTGCAGTCTAATCTAATTAATAATTAGATTCGAATATCGGAATCATAATTTCTAATTGAAAGTCCGTAAAACATCTGCAATTAAAAACATTAATAGAGGTGCTAGAAAAAATTAGATTCAGATTACGAAAATCTTGTGTTATATTGTAAAAATAAAATGTAAAATGATTAAGTGAGTTAATTAGTGAACGACGTAATTAACAAACAACTCTGTTTATAAATTTGATATAGAAAATTTGAAACAAAATTGATATACTTGCAAGTTTGATTATTTTAGTGACACTATACATAAAATTCTTTAATAATAAAAATACATAGAATCATATTAATGTTCAATATACTTTTTTTTTTTTGGTGGCCATAATGAAATATTCTAGGCAAAGAAATTATTGTTAGTAATAAAATTCTACACAGAACGAATAACAGCAATGAACATACAAATCCAATAAATCTTTCAACGACTGCACATCAACGTATAAATTACACCCTAATTACACTGCTAAATAATATTTAAAAATCTATATATATATAAAATGGCGACATTAAATGAATCAATTCATAGAATCAAACGGAACGCACAGAATAGGACGCAAGTTGGAATGTGCATTACGTTCTTCTTCTTCTTTTTTTTTTTTTTTTTTTGCAAAGTCGTAAATTTTTTCCATCTTGGTAAATATTCGCCAATATAACTGCACGTCAGAAGACAGTTTCTTGATGGAGTGCGAACCATTCGTAAATCCAAGTCGAAGACCCCTTTTCTTTTCTTTTCTTTTTTTTCCTCCTAAACCTTGGTGTGTCCAAATATTATTCGTAACAGCGCACGACAAATTACCCACTCGTCGTTGGACATCCTTTTATTTTTTTGCTCTCTTTCTCGCCCTTTTCGTCCAGTCATTAACGAACGAACCGACTCAGACCGGACAAAGTCGGCCGCGATTTTTTGCGCAAAACGAAGAATTCCCGAAAAATCAAGCATATCCGTGCTTCCCTTCTTCGCTCTGTAACTTCCGCCATAATTCGTCGAGACTCTTGCTTGTTGACACAGCGCAGTTCAACAAGGGAGGAGGGGTGGGAAGAAAAAAAAATTGAAAAGATAGATAGAGACGAAAAGAAAAGACGTAGAAGTGCGTGGTAGTTAATATAAAAAATTGCGAGGGAAAAAAGGGAAACGGTCAAGTCAAGAAAGGGTTGACTGGCCCTGGCGGAGTAAGTGACAGTGGCTGCAATAACAGGGAAAGGGTTACAGCCGAGTTTATGGCACGAATTCTCACTTTACCCGGGGCTTTCCTCGTTTTCGTTCTTTCCTTTTTTTTTCTTTTTTTTTTTTTTTTTCTTTCTCTTTTCCCGTGCAGTTCTTCCGGCGTTAAATCCTTTAGACTGGCTGGTAAAAAAAAAAGGGGGCATTATAGGGGCCCGTGCGAGCGGATTATCCTGTTATAAGCGAGGATTTCGGTGTTCCTTTCGCCTTTTTCACCCCTTTCGCCGTAGCGTCTCGGTGGTAAAAGTTTATTAGGGCCCGGCAGAAGAAGAAAACTGACAGACCTTCTCACGAAATTACGGGACTATGGCTCGAAAGATGAGGCTGCACTCAGGCACGCGCTAGGGGGAATTAATTTTTTTTTTTCTTTTTTGAGGAGATAGGAAAAGATACGTGACTGTAAGGAGATTCGAGGATTTTAGATACTCGGTGAATATCTTAAAGTTCAACAAGTATAATTGTTTGCAGTTGTATAATTCTTCGAAAGGGCATAGAACTGGAGTTTCTTGTTAGAAGAGCTTGTCAGAGAATTTCGTTTGCAGTTTTCACTTTCAACAGCGAATTTTCGATCAATTTGCAATTGTTCAAAAATCAGAAAGAATAGAAATCTTGTAATTATAAGTTGTACTCCTTCGGCAAGATTCGCAATTTTTATTTGTAGTCTTTTTTTAAGAATATATTATGATCTAGTAGCATTCGCCATTTGTAATTATATATATTGACATGGGAGAAGTAGATAGAGATTCAAAGAAATTTGCATTTCTTTTATTTACAGTAAAGAAGATTTTCTAATTATAATTATTCGGAATAAGGATAGACAGCAATCCTTCCTTTTCACGAAATATTTCTTTGTAATTACAACTACTTCTTTTATTTCAATATTATAATATTGCATGCCAATAACATTATATAGATAATATAAATTAATATTATAACTACGTATAGTGTTAATTACGTATTCAATATATAATATCATGGAATTATTACTAACATTAACATTTACTATTAAAATTACAATTAATTCCCACGAAAAATCTTTTACTCTTTCTCTCTCTCTCTCTCTCTTTTACTGTACGAAAACTCGGTACCTTGGGAGAAGAATTTTTCAAATCAAGTTAAATTTTCTACTGTAACTGGAAATAAAGGTAGAATTCGTTTGATTCCCTTCGTAGGTTCTTTGGACGAATTTTTATGGTTGATTCACCAGGGAAGTTGCGTTCAACCGTTCAAGTTTCTACAACATTTTTTATTCGGAGAACGGGAGTGGCGTTTAATTATTCGTTTTACCGTGGCAGGACTGCTGTTTCAAAGGGGTTGCTCGGAATTTTTCGTAGTATAGAGAAGCGGCTGTCAGTCTTGAGAGCTTCCCCGTGTTAGTTTCCTACCGGTAGCTTCAAACCTTTTTGCCAAACCAGAAGAAACTTCCCTGCAACGGTTCTTCGCCACGGCCTTTCTTTCGATCTTCCCTTCATTCAAATAATTAAAACTTTGCGACACTGCTCGCAAGGACGAATAAAAAGTGCTAAAATTTCGTTAGTTAATTGAATGAAACTTCATGTGAAGAGGATACGCGTTTTTAATTTGTCATTTTTCAAACGATAAAAAAGATAGAGAGATCTGTAAAAATTGAACAGTAGAAAGTAGAAAATATTTGTAATATTTCTTTTATATATATATATATATATATATATATATATATATATTTCTGCAAACATGACAAATTGAAACAAGAACAACCAAATAATTCTAAATACAATTTATCGACGACTTAAACCATAATATATAATAACCAATTACGATCCATAACGATCATCATAAATTTAAGAACTCTTATTCGACATTCAACCATTAAATTAAATGTAAAAAAAAAAACAATTTTATTCAATCAACTAAAGTACAGAACAGAAGAGAAATCAATTTTCGATCAAATGTTTAACTAAACATGTACAAATGTAAATGAAATCGAGTGAAATAATATGAACGTATGATAAAAGGAGCTTCCAAGTTGAATTTCGAGTTATTGGCGGTCTCTATTAAGGGAGAAAGAAGGAAGGAATCCCTAGTCGTGGATGAGGTACGGTCACGAAATCTTCGGCAACGTTCGCCTAAAGTTGGTCTGGTTTTTCCTTTCTTCCCTTTTTTTTTCTTTTTTGCCTTGGATCCGGCCCCCGCACGGACCGTATGCCCGGACAAATTAGAAACGCGCGTCAAACCGTGCCGGGGCTCGGCTCCTTTCGAATTCGTGACACCCGGTATTGAGCAACACCGGGACAGATCGGATGCGACGCGTTACAACACGCGTTTTTTCTATTCTACCACCTAAATATACGTCTTGAAAACCACTCGAGATTGCCTCCCTCTCTCTCTCTCTCTCTCTCTCTCTCTGACGAAAAGACAGGATCTTACGTATTTTTCGTATTGCCAAAACTGAGCTGATTCGAAGTGTGCTCTTTCGGTTTCAGTTTTATTGGGCTTGTTTTGAATTATTCGCGTTCATTCATGAAATAATGCAAAATATTAATATTAATATTCATTATAAATATATGTTGTTATTTACATTAATGTTTATGTATTTTTATATATAACGCATTAATAATGGTACGAAATAAAATATGAAATGATATTATTATTAGATTGCGGACTTTCATGCCGACATGCGAGATGGAAAGGATACGAAGGTAATATAAAAATATATAAAATATTTAAAGTATAATGCTTCTTACGGTGCTCGATAGACAAAGCAATTCCCAAGTCGATTAAATAGCTTAACTGCACCTTCGTGAAAAATGACAACTGCGCGAATGAATGATAATAACGAAATATAAATTCTCACAAGTATAAATATTTCAATGTAAGAAAGTATTTCAACCATGTCATCACTGTCAAGAGAAGTTCAATTTTCTATTCATAAAAAAAAGTACGTGTTTTTGCTTGAAGAAAATGATCGAGAAATATTAGAATTCATAAATGACGAATGGATTTTGTCAATTACTTATGAATGATATATATAAAAGTAACAATCACTGAAATGGACGAACATTCACAATCACGTAAGAATTGATCATAATTGATAAGACCCGAGAAATTGTGAAAAAAAATCGATAGCAGAAAGAACATGTCTCGACGTAGCAAGACACATATGAAACATATCGTCAATTTAGACAAACTTCTTTCCCACTGTGTCAACGACGTTTCTCAGACGTCATGTCTGAACGTTCAACGATCCTCGATGCGTTCGATCGCGGCGAGCATCGTCGCAAGCTCCCACGGAACCGAAGAAAAATCGCAAATTAAGTCACCCTTTGATCCATGCTGTGACAAACTCGCGACGAAACGTCTCGATCCTCCGCGTTCTCTCTTCTCTCCGCGGCTATCATTAATCTCCGCGGTTAAGTGGAGCCGCCGTGAAAATATTTGCATATCGGGTTGCAGGCGCAAGCAGTTTTCAGCCGGTTTGATGATCGATCGACGCCTGAAACCGTCCGCGAAGAGAGGAAAAAAGCAGAAGAAAAAAGGGGTGTTCCGAAGGGTGTCCCCCCTCCCCTGTCTTCCAAGTAAAACAGAGAAACTCCGATCATCTCGATCTGGGACGAGAGAGACGGCGAGAGTATCTCACTGTGGCATGATGTACAAAGTGGAAAATCGTCTTGAGGCACCACCCGGTCTGCCTGGGTCTCGTCGTTGTCATTGTCATTCAAAACGACTCTAAGTACAGTCGATGTTCGGACGGTTGGAATTAGGGCGATGTTCTCTCGCTCTTTTACTTTCTCCCTTCTTTTCCATCACACGCACCCTAGTGATCCCTAGATTCCTTCGGCTGGTTTCGGATCTCCCTCAGTCAGACAAAAGTTGAGGACAGCCAGAGGCTAGAGCCTCCACGAGAGAGAGTCAAACGAGACACGGAGTGACGATCGTGGTGAAGAAAAGGGAGAAAAAAAGGAAGAGGAGAAGAAAAAGCGAGACGAAGAAGGGGATTTCTGCGGACCAATATGCATATGAGAGTACAGATGCGTGGAGTATGTGGAAAATCCGGTTTTTTGGTGGAGCATTGAGATCGTGAAGGATGGGGAGAGGACGTTTCGCGATTTTGTGACTCTTTTGTATTTGTTGAGTGACCCAGAGATTGAAGCTGTTTAAATGCTCCTTTTCTTTTTTTTTTCTTTTTTTTTTTTGAAAATTTCTTAGTGAATAGACGATTCTTGAATTTAGAGAAATTTGTAGATTGTTTCTTATTGCTAGTATTAATAGAGATTCAAATCACTTAAATATTCCTTCTTTCTTAATGGAAAGAAAATTCGTACATTTTGAAGAAAATCTTATGATAGACTAAATGAAATTTTTTTTGACTTTTTAGCTAGAAATTTCTGGCTACAATGTGTAGTACTTTAGTTTCATTTAGTAATTTTCATTTGAAATTAGTTTACAATTTTTAATCGAACTATAATTGAAGAATTAGCTTAAATTGTATTGCAAGGAAAAGAATTTCGAGTTACTTTTTATTAATTTATTTCAATCGTTGTTACATTGTAGATTTCTATAAACTCGTAGGAAATTTTTTAATTTTCCAAAATTGTATTAAACGTGGAGCATCGTTTTGATAAAATCAATTTTTTCGTACAATTTACCAAAAACTATAAATATTGAAGCTTTGAATATTGTATAAATTTCATTATTAAACATGATATCGCAACTCTCAAATGAATTTTTCCACGAGTAAATAATTTTTACTTCAACTTAATCGTGTTACAAAGTGTGAACTTCTCCAAGTATAAACCATAACGCGCGAATTATGAAATAACTCGTTTCGAAGATTTCATTCCGTGTAAATAAGCTCTTCATTGCGTAATCCTTCCATGTTTAACTTGCCCAAAGTAAAATCGAATATCGTCGAATATCGTCGGATATCGACGAAAACCGCGAGACTTCGCGCGTTTCCTGTGAATATCCGTCATTTGTCGATTTCTCACGCACGAGCGCTACCGCGTCGCGGCAAAAACAATGGCGGCCGATCAAGCACAGCGATCACCTCGTCGATTTCACCGATCATTATCCACGTACACGTCCACGCGTCTCGTCACCAGGCGACTCGTCGAAGACACGGGCTTGGAAATAATCTATATTAACGCTGAACGTTGGAGTTTCAACGACAAAACGGTCACGAACCACGGTCCGCTGGTTCTCGCTATTGGAAGTGAGGTTAGGTCGTTCCTTTCGACGTCCAGCCACGCTTGATTGCTCCTAATCGTAATAAAACGTGCCAAGGTGCTCACTCGTGATTTCTATCTTTTCTTTTTCATTCTTTTCTTCTATTTTTTTTTTTTTTTTCTTCGGCGTTCGAGCATTTTACCACTGCTCGACGCTTCTACGATCGTCACTATCGTTCGAAGATGATCTAGGAGGATTTCGTCGCCGTTCTCTCGCGAAAATACATCGATTGTTCGTAGAAAAATGTTCTCTGGTGCGAAAAATACACGCGGACATATGCAGGGACGGACTTACTTTCATGCTTTTTATTATAAGTTTTCTTAATACTGAATGATCGATAACAAAATTCTTCTCCTTTGATATAGTTGACAACAGATAAATTCAAACTCCAAAGAAATGAAATCGTAACCTATTATATAAAATATATTGCTACGAAGTATATTGCTTTTACTGCTGTGTAAAACTATATTCCACGAAGACTTTGTTTACGTATCAAAATATGAGTTTGCGTAAAAAATTCATAGTATAACTCCACTATAAGTCCATTTTTTCTTTCTTTTTTTTTTCTTTTCTTTTTGTTTTGAGACATTGAAAAATTTGCAAATTCGGTTATGCAACTCCATTTAGCAACGAAATTTCGCTTGACTGAAACGAACGAATATTGTAAGATTTAAATTCGTAAAGTGCTTACAAACGTAAACTTCACATTGGAGTGCATGTAAGTTTTTCGTTTTCTCGATTTTCTTAATGAACAGACCGCTTTCAAAGTGGCACAATTACGCTCTTCAGTATAGCGACAGGCTCCCCAAGGGTTAGGTCCGTCACTGGACATATGGCAACCGTGTGCCACGATTCTCTTCCGCTCGACGTAACGAAAGTGCCGGTTTCACGAAAATCGCGAGCAGATTCCTTCGATGCTCGCGCACCAACGGCCAGATAATTATCGTCCTCGTGAAAACGACTGGTGAAAAGCGGCTAAGCCTCTGACACCATCCTGGGCTCTTCCTCTGCCCCGCCTCGCGCTCCCTCGTCGGCGACGCAAGTTTTTCCAACGGAACTTTAAAGCCGCGTCGAAATTGAATTACACTGCACTTCGTGGATTGGAAACAGGCTGTAGAGTATTTTTGGTAAAGCCGCGTTGCTCTATGGTTGTATATGTACTACCATGGTGGAACGAACAGGTTGGAAATTCGTAGATTTTCACTGATTGTGAGAGAGGAAAAGAGCAACGTTGTTCGATGGCAAATTGTATTTTTACGGAGATATTTGCAACTGTGTCTTGTGCTTCGGACGTAGATTGAAACAGTGGACGATTAGAATTCTTGTTTATCGGCGAAATGTTCTCTGTTTATTAATTCTTAGTTCTTTGTATGTTCTCATTAATCTTTAATTCTTCTGTTTTTTTGTTCTTTAGTTTTATAGGAAGCTTCGAGGAAATTTTTGCGAATTTTATACTTGTAAATTTTATTCTATACATATTTTGCATGCGAACAGAGAGATTTCTATGGTTTTTTGCTCTTTTGATAATATGTTGCAAAATAATAAATTGAAATAATAAATTAAAATTTCACATTGATCCATTCCATGAATTAAAGTGGACGGAGAAAAATTTCGAACGTCATTTTTTTTTATTTTACCTTTAATTTTAGCCAGCTGCCACTTTGCAATAAATAAATTCTTTCTTGAGATGTAAACAAGACTTTCAATGAGAAATTACGTAAATTGAGAATTTCATAAAAAATGGAATTAATCAGTTTAGCTCGTGCGAGATTCAAGGATGTAAGTAACAAACACAGAATATGAAGATTCATATTAATACATTACGTTATCGCTTAAAACGAGACAGTCTATACAAACAGAATTTAATTTGACACTTAAAATGATAATCTTTGTGTTTAGGGATTTCTTATTTTTCCAATTAAAGTATATTATACTCTCATTTGCGGAAACTAACATCGATCCAATTGAAATTAATTTATGAATTTCTTGAATTTTTAATAAGTTCACAATTTAAAAAACAGCTGAATAATGATTCAATAATGGTTTAATGCTGATTAAAACACACTGAATAAAAATTAAACTTTGCCATGATTGTATCAATAATATTCCAATATTATTAATAACAATACACAGTATACCTATATTTTTCATTCCAAATTAAAATTTACCGCAGATTTTCGTGCAGAGTCACATTTTTGAATCCAAAAGGATATGATCTCGGTAAAAAATTATTTTCCGTGCCAAATCTAATAGAAAGTATTGTACATTAGGTACTTCATACTTCATACGTTTTATATATTTGCATATGTATCTTACTTTGTACTTGTTCGCTTGTATAATCTATCAGTTTGGAAAACATCACGCATGGTTATTTATTTTTATATTTCACATATGTCCTTTTCTTTTTTCGTATCACGTGCATAGCCCACCCTAATAATTACGCCACGCGAGAAACAACTACTGTTTGCTCAAACAGTTGGAAAGCAAAGAGCGTTAAATGGAAAGTTAACCGCGTTAACGCGGCGACGACGACGATTAATCGACGGAAATTACGCCAGATGTCATTCGCCATGGTCCCCACGATAAACAGCCAACCCCCGGGGAGAAAAAAAAAAACGGTCTGAAAAAAAGAACGTATCCATTGGGAAAAATCAAATATCCATCCCTCGAGTGATTTCGATCTCCCCCTCTCCTCTTCCTCCCCGAATGTCCAGCAGTCACCCTCGTTCTGGCTTGACCCACGCGAAACAGGAAGCCAGAAACACAGAGCCAGCGAAAAAAAAAAAGAAAGAAAGATGGCGGACGATCGGAAAGGTAGAAGGGAGGAAAAAACGAAAAAAGGCGACCTGGGGGAGGGACAGAGCAACAACGAGCTAGAACATTGCAAAAAAGTCGGTCAACCACAGATAGCGCGAAGGGAAAGGAAAGAAGTGGGAGGGAAGGACGACGAATTGAGTCGTCGTAGTGCGTTTAGCGGAAAGAGAAAAGGAAAAGTAGCTGCTGTAGCGTCGTTTTTGGGGTGGAGTGGAAAAAGCGAAGAGGGAGAAAGCGGGAAGCGTAGTGTCGTAGTTTTTCCCCGTGGCGCCAGAAACGTCCTGATTCTTCTTTTCTCTCTCGACTATTTCGTTTCTCCTCCCGAAAAGCAAGGATTGTTGTTCCTCTCGTGTTTCTGTCTTTGGGACAAAGGACAAGTTACGCTGGAAGAAGTATAATTATATTAATTATTAACCGAACAAGTTAAGGTCTCGATTTAAAAGGGAAAAAAAAAAATAAATCGTGTAAACCTATGGAATTTCAAGTCAGAATTTTAAATCTAACTTCATTAAACATTGATGAATAAATATCGCGTATAATGTTTCAATATTTTGAACATCCTGAATTAATTTTACGGTTTCAATAAGCGATGGTTACTCCTTCATATTGAAAAGAAAATCGTAAGGCAAGTTGATGTATATAATAATTAATCGTACGTTTAGTATTAGTGGACGTATATTAGTAAGTGTGGACGTTTGATAATCATGTGACTCTGTCTCTATATATACTAAACTTTATTCCATTCCATCAACACATCATCGTAACAGTATCAAATGAATTATTTAACAAATTGTCCTCTAAATAGTTGTATATTTCCTCGAACGAAATTCTAGTTATGAAGGATCAAGCTTAATTGTGGAAAATATTTTGACAACTACTAATGAAGGATAAGTAGAACACGAGAATGGAAAGGAGTCGTGGAGACGTTCAAATGTTTTCGACAAATTCCCTGTCCCTCGCTGTGATACTCACGTTCAAGGGAATCACGTGTTCAGTCGAGACGCAGGAAGCTTATTATAGGAAAGCTGGATCGAGGGGGGAAACGATGCGTCATTTTGCACCCAGGTGGATTCTTATGCGTGGAGAACAACAGAAGGTCGACTCTGATGACTCTGCAATTTTCTCTGAATGGATCCACAACGAAATTCGAATTGTCTACGGTTTCCACTGTTCCTTCGAGCCAGTTGCGTAACGATTCTCATTCACACTCGTAACTCTGGGAAAAGATAGCGGACAATGAAAATTTGGAATTTCGATGGAGAAACTGGAGGAATTTCTTTTCAAAACGTTAACACTTACCGCCTGAACGTCATTCGTTCGCGTCATTGTAATTCACTTATCATATTTACGATTATTGAAGTTGCTATAAAATGATTATAAAATTATTTGTTAAAACACTATTTTAATGATTGAAAGTGGGTAATTCAATGTGTACAAATCAAATAAATTTTCATAGTGATAATGTGTTTCAATAAATCATTCGATCTTGATTTCGAATGTTTGGAAGTATTATATGAATTTTCTCAAGCTCTTTTAGAAAGAGATATCATCTATTTAAAAAACGTAAAAAACCCATATTCGCACATTGAGGGGGTTAATAAATTTCGTCGTCGAATTTGTTCAATTTCCAAGCTCCTCGAGTTGTTTTGTCTCGACTCTCAGCGGAGAAAAATTCCGGCACTTCGAAAAGAACACGCGAAAAAAAAAACAAAAACGAGATTGCATCTTTAAAATAGAATTTATTCGGCATCCTTTGCTTCTGACACATCAACAAGAATATCATTGAATATTCACGAGGCGAACGGTATTTTTCGACATTGATTGTGGTAGGTCATCGAGGATCCCCTCCATCGTCGATCGCTTTTTTTCACTGGAATTCCTCGTAAGATGGAACGACTAGAGAAATTTCTGTTAACGAACGTTCGTTATATAAGTCGTTTCAGAAGAATTACGTAGAGAAATTTACGCATTGTTTTATGAACAATTTTCAAACGATCGCACATTTGAAGATAGACTATCTGTCACTAGTGGTGTGATAATCACTAAAATTTATCACGTGCATTGACGACTCAATGATTATGGTTTTCTACCTTGGTTTGAATCCTAGTTTATTCAAAGATTATTAATATCCTTATTCGTCAGTAAAGTGTGTATTATATCACTATACAGCTGCAAGTTATTCTATTTTTTCGATACTTTCTCTTTCTACAGTCTCAGTCTTTCGTTGCCACATTAAAATTACTTTGCGCAAAGTTCAAGGTTAAACGTTCAAATAATCGATGTAATCAAAGTAATCAGTTATTAAATTACTCGAATTATTCTCTCGTTTTCTTATCGGTTCCTTAAACCTACACGTTACTTTCTCATTCATTCGTCGTGATATTAAAAATCGATAGTTCACCTCGTGTGATAAATTCGATTCTGTGCGAAGATTCCGAATGAAATTTTCAGATGTTAAAAGAAAGTTTAGATGTGCGTGGTGAACCAAACACATCTGGAAAGCTCTCTCAGATAAACTCCTTTCATGCTCATGTTTTCTGTTAAAACTAATTTATCAGCCTTGCTCGTGAAAAAAAAAAAACACACGCACACAGAAACGTTCAAGAATCAGTGTGTGAGAGAGTGAAGGGGAAATGATAAGCGACGAAACGGTTCGTTAGATCGTCGTTGCATCGAAAAATGTTGTAAATGAGCTGCTGGATTACGTTGCCGGGTGAAAGAGGGTGCCCTGTAACTTAGACATATCTTGAGACGTCTAAAAACGAGTGACACGAAACGAGGGACTGACTGAGAGGCTTGGGAAACAAAGGCCATCGGACGCAAGGGGGAAGTTACCAGGCACGTGAACTCGTCGATTCACAGATGGACCTCGCTGTCCCGCGAATTTTGATGGGACTTCAGTAGAATGTGTTTGCGAGGACAGGTTACTCTTGTCTAGGGACCGTTTTCAGTCGACAGACAGGGCTAGAACTGCAAGAATTTATTTGTTATATACAATGCCTTAGGTAATAGGATTTGTAGATTGGCTCGTCACGTTTCCACACAAAGTTACAGACACGTGTGATTTTCATCGATTCGTAGCATTCTGAGCAACTGTTGCTTGTCACGAGTTCCAGAATTGAAAAATAGATTCAATTAGATTTTTTATTACATATTTACATATTTGTTTTTTTTCTTTTAATTATTCTTGGAATTCTGCAAATGATCGTCGATTAATTTCAGAATCCGAGAATTTGTGGAATATCACAGTTTTTCTTATCTAAAATTTCTTTCGAATAATTATAATTATACGTCTGTTTCATAAATAATTTTAATGTCTGTTGTTAGAATTTTTTTTTTTGAATAATTCTAGATAGTAAACTTGGAACATGATTAATGTTTCGTATTATACTCTGCTTTTTAAGATTCGAAATATGAATATTTTGTAATAAATATTTATTATAATTTATAGTAAATGTTTAATACAATTTATAATAATTTATAACAAACGTTTTCTTTTTCAATGTAATTGATAATCGATGATACTTCGTGCAGCGTACGATACTTTCTCATAACATTTATTTCTTTGAAAATTAAAGCAATTGACGATCGGTGTATATCTATGTTTCTAATGTGACTGACAATTTATGGCACTTCGCACGATCGCAAGATTTCTTTTCGTAAGCGTTGATTGAATTTTTTGAAAATTACTAGCAAAAGCGTGTAACGCGTGTTGCGTGTAAACGGAAGAGAGAAAAACCGCGTGGCGGGGAATTTCCTCGTAGAGTTCGTTTGATAAAATAAAGTGGACGGAGGGCGAGGGTAAAGAGCAGTCGACGCGGCTGCTTAATTAACCCCCTCCTCGAACCTTTCACAGCCTCTTGTTTAAGCAATATCAATTTTACCACGAAAAGTCCTCCGGAGCCAATATTGACTCGCACTCCCTCTGAAAACGCATTCACTACTTTCGTGTCCCGAAATCGGACCCCGATTTTCCCGAACGCTCGTCAACCCCGAGCCTATCTCTCCGATTGAAACTCCAACATAAAAAAAAAACTCCCAAGAAACTCAGGATGAAGGAGAGAGGGAGAGAAAAGAAATAAAAATTACAATATTCTCTCTGTATCACTCTTATCTCAAGAAAGTCTCAAGAAAGAAAGAAGGAAAGAAAGAAAAGGGAATCGTAAAAAACTGCAGGAAAACAAGGAAAAAATCGGATGGGGGTTAGAAAAAGGCGATATCGTCAGCTCGAAATCCTTTCACTGCCTCTTTCCTCCATGTACATACGTTTGCGTACGTATAGAAAAAAAAAAACCGAGAAAAAAAGAGAAGGAAAAAAGAGAGAGAGAGAAGGAGGAGATTTTCAAGCAACAGAACTCTGCACCCGGACAAAATAGACGCTCTTCGTCTGGTGGCGAGGGTAAAAGAGACGAAGAGAAAAACGTCGGCTAGAATACGGCGGAGGGGATAACACGACGAAGATAAAGATATCCTCGTGGCGTAGAGCACGGCCGGTGTGTAAGAAAGAGACAGAGGAAAGAAACGAGCAGAGCATACGGAGGACGCGATATGCCCGCTTAATTATCCCTCCCGTGCCCTCTCACGTATGCGCTTAGTCCATGTCTTTCTCACTCCCTCTTTATCCCTCTTACGCGTTCCCCCCCGCTCCACGTCTCTCCCTCTTTCTCTCTCACTCTTTCCTCGCCTCGTGTTCCCTCGCTCTAGCTACTCGTAGCCGAAGCGAGTGGTGGGGGAAGACTGCGTGGTGACGAGAGTGGAAGGGAGAGAACGAGCGCTAGGTAGAGTTGGCAGCGGTGCGAGAGAGAGAGAGAGGAAAAGCACAGGAGAGCACTTGCGAGGCGCCGTGGTGGGGGTAGCACACGCTCCAGCCGCGCTGCGAGGGCCGCCACGGCGGCGCAAAACATTCAGTCGGCAAAAAGTAGCCAAGGGGTGAGCATCACCCTGAGCTACCGGAACGCATCCGTCGTCGAGTGTGCCCGAGAGAAAACCGCTTTGCTTTTGCGTCCTCTTACACACGTACGTGCGTACGTGCGTGCGTGCGTGCGTGCGTGCGTGCGTATATACATACAGAAAAGTGGCCAGTTTTAGGCAACGATCTTCTTCACCCTCGACCTTCTTCTTTCTCTCTCTCTCTCTCTCTCTCTCTGTGCATCAATCCGTCGAGTTCGAGAGGAAAAACGAAGGAGAACACGCATGTCAAGTGTGCCGAAGGCTCGCAGAGAGACCGAAGAAACCGAAAGAAAGGGGAAAGAGAGCGAAGACAAACGAAGAAGAAAAAAGAGAACGTACATGGAGAACTGAAGCCGTCCGTGCATGCACATGTTGATTCCTCATGGTGATATTCGTTCGATAAGCGTCGGTTTTGCTTGTTTCTTTTTTTTTCCTCCCTCCCTCTCTGTCTCTCTCTCTCTCTCTCTCTCTCTCTCACACTCACTCACTCTTTAAGATAGAGTCCTCGCGTGAGACTCTCTCGTCCGTAACAGAGGGCAGGACTAATTGCAAAGTGGGACAGTTGACGTTACGAAGGTGAGAAGCAACGACGTAAAACAACGGCGTAGAGGGTAGAAAAGTGTTGTTGTTGTTGGCGTGGCAAATGAACGAACAGTGTATCGATGATTTTGCTGATGATACCGGGAATTGCGCTGTACCACCGCGTCCGGTCGCAAGGTCGCAGCTGAGAGTCGAGACTGGCTCAAGGTCGCCGTGAATTCCCACCGTCACACCACCGTTCGGGATATTTCGTCGATAAGACGAAAACGACAGCCAACACGAGGAAGACCGCGACCAAGACCGCGAAGACGGGCACGCGATCGTTAACGTCGCGGCTGAAAGGAGGACCAGGTGTAAGGGAGACACCGGTGATTGAGGGAGATCGAGATGGATGTGCGCACGATGGAGTATCGTCCTGTGATGCCCACGGGGGTGATACCGACCGGATTGCAGGACTATCACGCGAGTATTCCGGACCTCAGCCCGCCGAGGAGCCAAGGCTCCTCCACCGGTGGCGCTTCCTCGATCGGCGACTACGCACCCCGCATGTACACGCCGCCCACGCCGCCCACCCCGCACGACGACGACAAGGTAAAGGAGCATATTTCCTTCGTTTCAAGGTTAACGCCGCGATCTCGACCAGTTCGCCAGCGGATCTCGCGAAAAGTACGAAAGTTTTTAGGTGTCCAAAAGGGGGGTGGAGGTTGACGAGTTCAATTTTTTACAGCTCTCGCGCGAAATTTTGAGAAGTTACGCAGAAGGGTTGACGATACGTAACAGGGTCGTTTGAGGGAAAATAATTGTGCAAAAGTGTGTATAAGATATCGAACGAACTGCAAAAATGTATGCAATTTCAAATGTTTCCTATTTTTTTTTTTTTTTTTCTGTTTCGCAATGAACCTCGAAACCGTGAAATATGTTGGATAGGGTTGGAAGATGACAAGTTGACTGCGAACGTTTTAAAACGCGTAATAGTGGTATAAAATTTCCGAAAAGCACTCTATTTCTACGGAGAAATTTCTGATTCTTTACTGTTCCTTCAAGTTTACGTGCAAGGGAATTGTAGCGACGAGAGATTTGAATTTTAAAGAGATTATTCGTTGGTAGTCGAGGAGTTTCGTCATTAATCGTGACGAAGTCGTGACTGGCAGAAAGACAAAAATACTTCGCTTCGAACGATTGAATTATTGGTTATATTGATTTACTGTAAGTCAAGCTGATTATAAGGTATTAAACATGTTGTATCATTGTGGCAAATTAGGTTTCGAGTTTGGAGAAAATTGCAGGCAACGGTATTCTTCGAATTCTTCGGTATTTTTTTCGACGGTATTAATCATACTACTTTGTTGCAAATCGAACTAAGCAATTGGAAGTACATATTCAATATAATGGAAGTACACATTCAATATTAGGTTTAGATCTTGAAAGAAATTAAAAAAAAATCAATATATAGGCCGTGTAACTTCGAACGTTTAATTTCAAATTCATTGGCAAATTGTGAATTACATATAGATCCAAAAAGAATTGGAACCAAGAATATTTCGATTTCAATAGGAATTAGAGATAGTTTCAAATTCCGACGAGAAATCGAACAATTTCATTTCGTAATAAATAAAATTTAAATTTTACGAGAAGCCGGAGTAAAAATTTCAGAGAAGAATTTTAAAATTGGTCGATGTAATTTTCAACTTGCGATCAAAAACTGATACTAATCGTATTATTTTATAAGTAAAATTGTACAATTTTAAATTACATTAGGGGCGAACTAAAATCAAGGTTATTTCGATTTCAGAGGAAGTTAGAGAATTTAATATTCGTTGATCGTATGATTTTGCGGTAGATTAGATCACAAGATGTTAAACAGATTTCAATACTGCATACCAGCAGCTTCGTTCCCAAAGTCTTCTCTCTATAGACGTGATTTTTCTTCAACGTAAATTGGTGCCTACGTTTTCCTAGAACACCGTCCGCAACTCTTAAACACATGTTTCTTAGAACAAAAACCGGCGACATTCTTAGACGTTCTAACGGATGTTGCATCGAGCCGAAATGTCTAACTTCAAACATTTGTTGTAGGTATTTCACAATTGGGACTGACAAATGAGTAGGAAGTGCGCTCGAGTTCGAAAACGAGAGTTCTCTTAAGCGTTTACATCATTGGAAATTAACTTCAATGTGCTCTCGTAGATTGATATTAAAACTTTTAAGCGTGGATAGCGACAGTTCGTGGAAAATTATTACAAAACTGTGGAAAAATATACGGAAGTGCTCTTGGAGCGACATGTTTTAAAAAATGAAAAAATATACTATAAACTCTTCGAGCAACGTAGGTTCGAAATTACCGTCTTAAAATTGATGGAAAACTCGCGAAGAAATTAAAAAATGAAATAAAATTTTTCAATCAAAATACCAAACGCTTGCTTGAATTTGTATGGACCTAAATCGTAGAATTACACGTGTTTGAAGATTTAATTAATAGCTTAAATCAAATTTGAGAAAAGAGTATCAGAAAATGAGGTAAACTTTCTAATATTAACATTCAAAATCTAAATTAGTTCAAACAGCAAATTTTAAAATCACTGTCTTAAAGCTATATATGAAAAACCTTGAAAAATTTTGCATATATAGTTGCACGTGTTTCATTTGAAAACTTGTTTGACAACTGAAAAGAAATTCAAATGAGAATTTCCGATATAAAAATTCAAGATCACTGTCTTGAAGTTTTATATATATATATATATATATATATATATATATATATATATAATATTATTTGTTATTTTTTATTATCTAAATTGTATTATCTGAAACACTGTCGTAGAGTATTATCTGAAACTATCGCTATCTATCTAAAATTATACGAAATACCTTAAAATTGCACGAAATACCAATTTCGCGATCTCAAGCTTTAAATTCTATCTGCTTTCATGAGTGAACAGAAACGCTGTTTACCTCGTTCCTGCGCCATTCCACGCGCGTAATTTTCATCCCTTCGGTTAACACGGAGCCAAGTATCCGATTTTTCGCTTGCCAAACATTCTTGGCCCGAAATCGGGTCAAAGATTCGAACGCCAATGGCCTCGGAAGAGAATCCGGGGATCAGTTCGCCAGCTACGCTCGATCTTTCGTCGCTCTCTCTCGAAATTGATTGAAAATTCTATCCCGTGGCCGATTGAAAATTTCATTCGGCGCGTACTTTTTCCTACTTCGCGAAGCTCCTCTCGAATTCTGTGTTGGCGATAAAATTCTCTCTCTCTCTCTTTCTCTTTTTTTCGTGAGATCGAGGGACAGATGCACTTCACCATCTTGCGAACCGCCAAGCCTTCCGATTCTAAAATCGAATCGCGCAAGTTTCGAGCCGACGGCGCTCGGCTTGCACTCATCCCCGGGTTAGTTTCCCGCCTAAATCAACTTTACGAGATTCCGTTTCGATATCCCCCCTCCCCCTCCGGTAATTAATTGCATCGCATTATTCGAAACTCGTTTTCCAGATTGAGACCGATCGCGTCGCCCCGGATCAATTTCCATGATGGTGAAACCTTCGGTTATTTCAATCAATTGGTAGATAAGGTTTTTTTCTTTCTTTACTTTCGCGCGTTGGTAGATTTATGTGTCTCTAGTTTACGTCAACGAGGAGCAATGAATAACGATTGTTTCGAGAAATTTTTCTTATATATTTTTTTTTTTTTTTCTTTTTCGACGATGTTCAGATATGAGGAGAATTTCACGGTTCTACGGTTTATGAATTTCGATGTAGAAGTCAGTGTCTAAATTGTTTTGGTTTCTACCCAAGCTTGCACGTTCCATTTCTCAAATTTATACATTTCTACAAACCTTCTGTATTAATTAATCGCATATAGTTTCGTGAAAGTATCAAAACAAATCAAAGGAATTCTAATTTTTTTTTACCAATATCCAGCGGGGAGGGGGTGAATTATAAATCTTCACGGAGAGGGTGAAAAATCTGTTCTGCTAAGTTCTCCAACGAGAATCAAAGTAGTTCTGATATTTTTCCATCGGCGATGTTTTCATCGGACACGGTGAAAAATAACGTCGTTAAAACATCTCGGAAAGCCCTTTAGGAGGGCGATGTCCGTACCGAAACCGAACACGAGAAAGAAAATCTCCGTCGGGTGTTGGGTGTCGCGTCGATTCCCCGGCAATCTTCTCACGAAAGTCTCTGCATAAGGGATCCCGAAGGATCAAGGCAGAAGATCCACTGACCCCGGCGATCTTAAAGGCGCATTGATGGCGCGCAATTTTCCAGAAGTGGACGACAATAAGGCGCTGTCACAATAAAGACTCCGGGACACACGGTGCAAGGAGAAAAATAATCGGCTGTCCTGGACGCAAGAATAAACGATACAATCGAGTCTCGATCTTTCCTACTTCTCTCTTTTCTTTTCTCTCTTGTCACACGCCCCTGTTCTTTCTTCCTTTTTTTTCTTTCTTTTTTCTTTTTTTTTTTTTTTCACCCTACGTTCCGTTCGTTCTCTATTTCCTCCTTATATTTTCGCTCTGATTCCTTCTCCTTTCTTCTTTTTTTTTTTTTTTAAATTTAGTTTAATCTTCCAATTCTTATCCTTGCCCCGCCGTTTTTATCTCGTTTCTATTATACCCACTTTCCTTTCATTGTTTCCCCTTCGTCCTGTTTTTCTTATCGCTCGCAGATTGTTTCTATCTCGCCCGTTCTAAATTATTCCACTCGCGTGTCCCTCTTGCTTTTAATTCGCCACCCTCCTCTTGTTGTCTCGGATTTTGTAAATGACTTTCCCCGAGACCGTGATTTTGTAATATACACTGAAATAAAATTGGAGGAGGGGGGAGTGTTACGAGAGAATTGAAATTATTTTTAGAGAACGGTAGACAGTTAATAGTTGCAACGTAGAAATAATTAACTCGTTAAGGATGAATTAATTAATTAATGCATCGATGCACGACGATCAGATCGGCGATTTTGTCAAATTCCATTTTTCTTTTTCTTTTTTAACATTGATAATGTTATACTTACGAAAGAGAAATTCCAAGGATTTCTTTAATATCTTTTACGTCGTTATTTCCTTTTTTTCTTTCTTCGCTGTCGATTTTTCCAATTCTGTGAAATATGAAAAAGATCGAAATACTTATTACACGGGAAATTGCTTTCTCACACTCTGAAAAATTGTCTCGACGGAACAACCTGTAAGTTTATTCTTAACTTTATTTACATTTATTAACACATTTACATTTATACAGTGTGTCCGCTTGGTTCAAGGTAGTAACAAATTAATGAACACGTTGACTGAAATTTAAAGGTAATATTTACAATATTTCATTTATTATCTAGTTTATACTATTTAACATTTTCTACTTCTATGACAGTCGTCTTGTTTCGATTATTGTAAAATATTCCTATAAATTGTCGTCCAAAAAAGATGTTAATCAATCGGTTAAGTCACTTTAATTATTAATACGTTATTCTATCAAGGATTGATGTTGTTTTCATTAAAAAAAAAAGGAAACAAATTGTGTTACAATCGCCAGCTACGTTTTATTATCAAATCAAGTTTTCATTCTTTAAATGTGAATTTGCGTGAAAAAAATCCGGGCAGATTGAAAGTTCTCATTTGAAAAATATTTGACTGAGAAATACCAGACTTGACCAGATTGACAAACTGAATTTACCAAATCTTATCTTCTGCTCTCCCCCTCCCCCCTTTCCCCAAGAAAATTCTCGTTCCACCCACCTGGACTCGCTTCAAGGTGAATCTAAAAAAACGTCATGAACAGCGAACAAGGGCGCGTAGAGAGGGGTTGAAGCTAGAGAAAAACGGCGCTAGAGGGTGACGGATAGGCTTTCTTTCTTCTCGCCGAGTAATTCCATTTGTGCGTCACCGAGATTCTGAAACTTGACCTGTTAAAAAGTCCTTTAGGTCTCGTGTTCCAGTTGATGGCGGAAGGAAGAAAGGGAAAGAGAAGAGGGGTTGCTGGTATATACCTCCGTCGAGCCTACGCCAAGAGGAAAATTGCCGGAATGGCACAGACTTTTCATTCGTCATTGCGAAATTAGGGGACTCGCTCTTTCTCTCTCTCTCTCTCTCTCTCTCTCTCTCTCGTTCTTGCGATTCCCTTTAAATATTAATGACGATCGATAGGCGGTGATCAGCAGTGCTTCGTCCCTCGAGCTTCTTCGGTTATTCGTGGTTGTTCTAAACATTCCGCTTGGATCGCTGCAATTTGGAAACGATTCAACGATTCAAGGGGTTAAACCTGTTCATCCCTTGTTTCGCGCACGTTCTTTGGAAATCACTGTAGTGTCGATAAGTCTTTCGGAGAAACGCGCGAGCGGTTGAATGATTCCTTAAGTTTTAAAGAAATTCGACATTCGATGTTTCAAAGAAATTTCTAGGAAAATGTACAAACAATTTCTGTCTATTTCTACGAACAAATTCGAAAGACTCTTTCGTTAAGTTAAAAAATTCCTCTATTGAGTTTTTACGCAGCTTTTAATTCTCGAAAGGAAAGAGGAGTGAATATTTCTCTGAGTATTTGAGAAAGCATTATTAAAGCCATAAAAATTATCGTGTATTGAAAGATTTCTGTGCATTTGTTTTAAAAATGAAACTCCTTCTCCTAACTAGACGTCTTAATATGTAATTTCTGATTTCAATTTCATTTATACATATACTAAATGATTTTATTGTTCCAAAATTTCGCACGAAGTATTAAAGGCCCCTGTCTATTTGTTGAAACGAGAGATAACATAATTGGAGCGTAAAAATTCGAGGATTACAAGAGGGAAATAATATCAGTCGGTTTCGTTTCGCTACACGCTATCGATCTTCCGTTTCATTGTTTACGAGTTTGTTAAATGGACAAAATAAGTACTCCACGGCCTGTTTAGAATTCTGAAGTGTCTCTCGACACAACGAGCCTTATCGATACGCGCTCATGTCTCACAGACTCGAGGAAACTAAACGGAATGCTCATCGAAGATAACTCTTTATCAAGGGGGGGGGGGGATATTCGTGCAATCGGTCGTGAAATTTTGAAATCGTTAGTGGAGCACCATTACACCGAGTACCATTCGTTTACATAATTCACGAGATACGTATCGAAAAATTCCTCGTTCAAAGAGAGAGAGAGAGAGAAATAAATTGGAAGTGTAGCAATCTGCAAAAGTATTACCATCGCGAATTTTATTGTACGTGTTATATAAGGTTTCATTTCGAAATTTCATTGACAGTACAATGAAACACGATTGTTATAGTTATACTGGTGAAATTTGGAACTAATCTGAATCTGCGTGTAAAAAAAAAAAAAAACTAGAAGGAAAAAAGTTAGAATACTTTTCTAGTGTGAGTAGTCATTTTAAACGTATAGTTGTTCGCTAAAGTGTTCGAACACTTGGTTAGAACTTTTTAATCATGTACTTGATGTATATTGTGTGCATTATATAAAAATACACACTGACACATCACTGTCACAATCATTATAGTCAGATTTGAGATAAATTTATAACGTTAGTGTCTGAAATTTCAAAAATAAAGGAGAAAATTAAAGATTCTTCCTTGTATGACGAGTCTTTGAACGACTTTTGCGAGTCATTGTATGAAAAATATTAAAACATTGAAAATCTGAGTGACAGTATTCTAGAAATCCTAGTGACCTAATTATAAGTTATAATTTTATTCCCTGCCAAGGTGGATACGTTCTCACGATTTAAGGAAATCCAATGAACTTTTTATATATGTAGAATGTACGTCATTAAACATGGAAACCTATCAGGAAAAACATAAATACAAAATACATTAAGCATAGAATTAGAAAATGATCGATCTTTCAATTGACTATTTAAAGGCTTTTGCAATCTCTCCGAAGTGCATACATATTGTGCATGCATACATGCATACATTTGCATGAAACGCTCAGTATATTTTCAGATTTGTTTTAAATTTAATCGATATAATTATAATAATCGTGTGTCTTTGGAACGTTAATAAATATATGCGCACAACAAGATGGTATTTGTTTTAAGAATGCGATTGTAAAATATAGAACACACGAAACACAGAACAGAAAAATAGATTCTAATCGAGTTTTTGGTTGCTGAAATGAAGATTAAAAGCGCTTCTAAATTACGTTAGAAATTTGAGAAAAATTATGATTCTTTTGCAAATCTAGTACACAATCATTCCTTTGTGTGGTAAATTTTAAAAACAAGGGATGAACTCGTCAAATATATCTTCCATTACATTTTCCATAAATAACATCGATTGTATGTTATCATTGCTTTCTTTATATCTCTGTCTATCGGACAAACGGTAAATTTAATAAATAAAATATTCGTCTCGCAACGGAATTTCAGAATTCGTTTCGTTCGAGGCGTACGTTAAATAACATATTGATAAGAACGTTTCCAGACAAGCGTCTGAATACTTTCATTAGCCATCGCCAGAGCTACAGTAAACAAACGAGTAGAAATAATTCGCACAATGGGCGAACGAAGCGGAAGCATGGCGACGCGAAATGGCAGGAGAAATTTCGGCACACTTTCGATAATTAAAAATCGGGTATCGCCTCGCGGTGGTGACCGGTGGGGTATCGTTTGTCGTCGGTTTTGCGCGAGTGTTACCCGTCGGCAGGCACTTTCTCGTCGCGCGTAAAAAACTCTGTCGAGCGTTTCTTCGCCGAGCATCGAGGCTCTGTGGCGCGTGCCCACCCTCGTCGAGAGTTTCAAATATTTGCGCGAAAATACTCGAAAAAGAAGATCGAAGAGCCGGCCGGGACGTTTATTAAATTAAATGATTATCCAGGTCTCGAAAAACCAGCAGACTGTTGACCTTCGCTGCCAGACGTCAGCGTAATTCACCGAATATACATCGGAAAACTTCTTTTGCGACGGGATCTTTGAATCGTACCGCTTTTCTACGTCACTGTCGCGCCATGATAAACAAAAGACAATAACGTGGCATTGTCTATACTTCAGGGATAACTACTAATAAGTATTAATTTTCTGTTTGGCAAAATGATCGGTGATCTCAGAATTTTGTTCTCGTTTCTTTTTCGGTGAAGGATTTTCATAATTGTAATAAGAAAGTCAATTAATTTTATATTTACGTGTATTTTATCTTACATGATATGTATATAAATTTATTGTCACACATACATATAATTTATATATCTATAATGTACAGTATAACATATAATGTTATATTTACTTGTAAATCGTAGAATTGAATGATTCATTTTATCAAAGTATGAAAATTAAAGTTTCTTACGTCATTGAGAAATACATATTTGCCCGTGGAAGATTAACCCTTTTTCTCCTTTATGTACTCATCGAATAATTAGGGTTGAAAATTGAGAACGTCATCTTCTTTGTTTCCAATTTTTTATTTCCAACTCGAGAATGGTATACTATAGATAGGATTTCCGTCTTCTTAAAATAAAGACACTCTCATTTTTATTAAACGAAATTTATTTAATAAATAACTACATACTAGACTTACTACACTGGTAGAACAATGTAACGAATATACACGAATACGTATTATTAAAGTTCTCTCAAATGTTCTTAAAGTCTGGAAAAAAGTGAATAAGATTGGCATGGACAGTTTAAAAAAAAAAAAAAGACATATTTGCACACACAGAGAGAGGGTTAACTTTCCCCTGATCATTAAACGTTAAATCTTGCCGCGTGAGTTCATCAAGTGTGTATTAGGGTTGGAGAAAACAAAAAAAAAAAAAAAAAAGAAAAAAGAAGAAAGGGGAGTATCATGTTTTGCGTCTCGTGTCGAGTTGTACTTCAAACTTGCAATTTCCGACAAAGTATTATATTGTCGCTGGAAACGGGTTTCGCAAATGATACACCACGTGGCGTGTTGGAACCATTGGTCGCCATTGGCAGGTTCGATGGACAAAAAGGGAAAGGAAAGGGTTAAGGAAACGAGAGCAAAAAAAAAAAGAAAAAAGGGGGGGAGGAAGGAGGGGAAGAAAAGAAAGAACGAAAGAAATCAAGCGCGGAATCAAGGTAATCGCGCGTGATTTTTGCGCAAATTTCACGTCGTCAGGACGGTCAAGGAACTTTTTCCATTTGCCCCGCGCAGATTGAATAACTTTCGAACTTCTTTTATCACTCCTGTCCCCCCTCCCCCTTCCCTCCCTTTCGAGACGATATTGTGGTATCTGCCGCAACATGACAAACTCGGAAATTAATGGTATCTTTTCGTTACTTTGCGTCGTGGTTTCTCCTCTCTCGTTCTTCTCTCGAAGGAATTTAAGAAGCGTCGAAAATGATTTTTCTTTTTCTTTTTTCTTTTTTGTGGAAATTTGGTTGTTTCAGAATCATGCATCGTTCGACGAATTTTTGAATGATTTGTTTATTTCGTTTTAATTTCGTACGTACTAGTGTAATAGTATTATTCACTAGAACATAACAATTCAGCGCTACGTGAAACTGTTCAGAATCGTTTACGCGATCAATTTATAATTTTTTCCTTAAACGTAGTTGATCTAGGATACAGTTTTGCGAATTTTTGAACGAGTTTGTTAGTTACTGTAAATAAATACACAATGTCGTTTTTTGTTTCTTCTTTCGTTTCTTTGTAGAATAGCTTACAAAAGTATTCGAATCTTCTCCATAATGTGTCTTGCGCGTGACGTTTTGAAATCTCATCAACGCTGTAATAAAAAAACGACTGTTATGATTATATTGATGAAATTCGGACCAATATAAAAATATATATATATATAGAAATGTGGAATCAGTGTCAAATATATATCTAATGGTTTCATTAAATATTGATATTGACTGACACAATGGATTGTGACTGTCCTAAGTGCTTTTCTGATTTCTGTGTACCAAATGCAAGTATAAGCAATCTTTATTGTATTTCTACATTCGTTTCAAATTTGATCGATACGATAATCTGTTCTTATGAATATTCGTCAATTCGATGATGTTCTACGCGAGGCACGTGAAACGTTGCGTGAAATTTCAAAAGCATTTTATATTGCACGGACCAAAGTTTCAATAATACAGAGTTCCACGAGCAACTGCAAGTTTTTGCACTTTAGTTGTTGCTCAGTACGAGTATTAATAATTTGTCGCACGTGAAGGTTGATTTGGCCGTGAGCTCTAAGGTGCATGCACATGTTAAGAAACAAAGCTATAATATCGCGTATCCTTGAATATTTAGCAGCGAAACTGTGATTACGAATCGTGAAGTGGAAACTTGGTTTAGAAGCAAGAAGAACGAAACACTTCCCTTTCTGACACAACCAGATGAAAAATTTGGCTCGATCTGGTTCGAAAATTTTGTTTCTTTCAAATTCGTCGTCGAAAGGAACTTTGTTTGTCCAAAAATGACAAAGTCGACGAACGAAATTCGATGAAACACCAATATTTCGATAAGCACAAATTAACGATGATCCTCTTTCTTTTTCAAAATATCGCGAGATAAAAAGAACTTCAGCGTTCAGAGAATTCTTATCTCCAATTGAACATAAATATTTCGATAAATGTGAATTGATGAAGCTCGTTTCTAAAACGCGTGCGTTTTAGTTTCAGTGTTTTCAATTTGAGATTGCATTCGAAATGAAGTTTGATACGGTTGGGTCATCTGTGTCAATTTTTGCCAAAAAAAAAAAAAAAAAAAAAAAAATTAATCGGCAATGTAAGAAATTTATAATTCGGCAGTTTGGGGATTTAACTAATTTGCCGCTGCTCCCAATGGAATTTTCACATTCAAGCCCGTGTCTGTTCTATGAATCGTGATACTCGTCGTTCCTTTCGAAACTCGTGTCCGATTTTCGGCGCGGTTATGCGACGAAGAAAGCGAAAGAAATGAATTTTCAGTCGATTTTTTTTTTTTTAAGAAAACCAACGGTTTTCTCTTTCCTTTGAGGAAATCGTTTGTCGCTGACGGCTGAGGCGCGAGCATAATCTGCAACGCGATAAAAGAAATCATGCGGCCGTTTATGAAATTCACGCCCTGGCTGTCGTTAATGCGCAAAACTCGCAGCAGAAAAAAAGAAAGAGGCGAAACTCTGCTCGTGTAGATTAGTCTTTTTGAATCTTGTTAAAATATTGAAAACAGAAGGCGTATCACGTGGTCTAAAGTCGAATCATTCTTCGCAGTTAGCTCAAGATACATGTTCACTAACAGGATTGATATTTACGAATGTTACTGTTAAAAATGGACGATCGTAGAAAATGTTATGAAATTCCAGAGAAGATCTTGAAACTTCGAAATTTTCTCATTTACAATTGTTTATCACTTGTAGTTATTCGAACAACTTCGAAAGTCAATGGACATCGCTTCCTTGATATCGTTTTAATTGAATACACAATAATCCACAGTAATACAATCAAAACTGTGTTTATTGTTCTAAACGAAGGATTGTACATGTTGTGTAATGCGAAAAAGATCTTCACTTAATTTGTACAATGAAAAGTTGAAGTTGAAGTGAAGTTATATGTATATTTGTATCGTCGTAACAACAAGAGTATGTACATTGCACACAGAGACACAAAAATTGCTACAAAATTGTTTACAGAAGTAAAAATTATAAATTATATTGTAGATTACATAAATTATAAACTGAACGAAAAGAAGCACCAAGAAAGTGCAAATACAGTGTTTAAAGAGTTGAGACAAATTGCATTCGATTAGTCCTCGTTAGAAAACTTCAAAATTCCTTTAAAAAAAAAAAAAAGATAACAAATTTCGTCTCCCCTTTCAACTTGACTTGAAAAATATTTCTGTCCAAAAAGAAAAGTGTGATAAAGTATCTAAATCGAAACCTATTTAAAAAAAAAAAAAAAAAAAAAAAAGAAAACAAAGAGAAAAAGAAGAAAAAGCTCGCATTCGAACGAGATTCTCGGTGTCGTTGGAACTCGAACAGAGCCACTTTACTTTAGAAACACCCTATACGACCGTGGAAGGAACGATGTAAAAGAATCCAGGCCGCTGACGAAACTCGAGGCGGCCCTCTGCTTCGGCTTTCATTAAGGAATCGTTAGCGCGGTTCTCATCAGCATCCTCTTCCTCATACTCCTTCTTCTGCCCCTTCTTCTACCACGTTCCATCCCTTTGCTTCATCCACTCTGTTCCTTTTTTTTTCTTTCTTTCTTTCTTTCTTTGTTTTCTTCTCTTTTCGCCGTGTTTCTATCGCGGTTCACTTTTCCACAGGTTGGTTCTCATCCTATCCGTAGCGCGTAGCGTTATCCATTTTTCTCGATCCTTCTTTTTTCGTCAGCGTGATTTCACCCTCGACCCTCTAGCCATCTTCGAGAGGTGGAGCGTGTCTTCTCTCTCTTTCTCTCTCTATCTATCTATCTATCTATGGCCCTGTTTTCCTCTCTGCACTTTAATTCCCACCATTTTAGAATATCGGCGAGTTTCCCTTCGTCGAATTCTTTTTATCGGAGCGTCCCTCGAACTCTTGTTACATGCTTCGTCTTTTCTTCTCCTGGCTTCTCAGAGATGCTTGTGCCTGCTAAATGAAAATTGTTTTTATTTCTTACGCTGGAAAGAAGGGGAAAACTCGGTATTTTAGTGAAAATGTAAACCAAGATAATTTAGAATATAAAATAGAACACACACACACACACACACACACACATATAAACAAAATAAGTTATACTACGCAAGTATAACACAAAACAGGGATTCACTGCTGTTCACTCGAGTTCAAAATCAAAACGAAAATTTATATGATAAATTGACCTCACCTTGTCCAATTTGCACCAAATTGATTTAACGAACTTAACGAACGCATACATGAATGATATACCAAAAAAACTGTACTTGCTACCAAAATTAATAATAATACCTCTCTTCTCTTTTTCTTTCTTTTTTCTTTTTTCTCTTCTTTTTACGTCGTCTTTTTCCTTTTTATTTCTTGGCTTCAACGATGCAGAAGAGAATTTTTGAGGTTTAATACGTTTAATGGAGGCATTGTGCCGTCATTCTCTTCGCGGCGGGGAAAATGCAACGCCCGGATCTCGTTGTCTTTCTTGGATATAGCTCTCCCTCTTGGACTCTCTTCTGCTTTTGCGGCGATTCCTGACAGCTGGCTCTTTTTGCCCGCGGTTTTTTGGCTGCCCGGGGTTTTTCAGCGACGGTTCATCTCTTCCTCGACACCATCCCCTCGAATATATTTCTCCTCGTCGTCTTTGATTTGCACGGCGGTTTCCTCGTTCCTCTTCCGAATCCTTTCTACCTTGCGGATCCTTGCGAACATTCGACGTTAATTTCACATGATTCACGAGATTTCGTTCGAATTCGAGATTTTAGAAATCTCCTTTTTCGTTATCCGCGATCTCTTAAATACCTCGCTCCTTGTCTGCTTACGATCGTTTCTTATGTACGTGCTATGTGTAATCTCTCGTGAGATACGTATTTGTTGTGGATTATATGTGCACGTTTGTGCAAATGCAACGAGAAGTGTGATTTGTATGAAATTCGTTGGGGATTTTTTTTTTTTTTAATTTGAACGATTTACGTCTGGTATCTTTTTACAATGCAAATTTCAGAAATTATTACTTTAATTAAGTTTGATTGATTGCAACGTTCGTCGTCATTGAGAAAAAAATTTTGAAATTTCCATTGGTATTAATCTTTCAAAATTGACAATTAGACCGGTGTAAATATTTTCGTGATTTATAACTATTAATCGTTAACTCTTATAACAGCATATATATAAGTATTAACCCTTTGAGTATCCAGTCCGTATAGAAAATCTAGGACGTTACTTAAATATTAGACATTCACGGAGGATAATTTTATTACAACGAATATACATTCAATATTGAACTTTTAGGTTCTTAGGTAATTACACTGATTGACGAATATAATACCTATAAGTTTCATTAACACTAGAACTACCACACCAGTCAAAATGACTGGTTTTACAATTTTATTTTAAAATTTCTATTTCATGTTACAATTTTTCCCCAGAACGATGCAATGACTTTTACAGTGATAACTAAAGATATAATAATATAATGAATTTTATTTTATTTTTATTTATTAGAAATCAAAATAATTTTGGTTGAAATAACTTCGTTTTAGCTGTCGGTAGTTCTAGTGTTAATAAATGTAACCTAAACTAACTATAACCTAACCTAAACCTAACCAAAAGTCTATATAATATACGTAATAACGATATATATTACATATTATTACACATTATGATTAATTAAAAGACTTAGTTATTACAATTAATATCAATATTACACAAAGACGGTGTTTATATATTAACTGTTATCAATAAATAGTTTCGTAAATACTCCAACCACCCCCTTCCATGTTCGCCCTTCTCTTCACAGGCTCTTTCCATGCCTGAAAATAAAAAAGAAAAAAAGAGAAAAGAAAAAAATTAACATTCGCCAGATCCGTGAAGCGGGATCAATCTCGGTGTCTAGAGGCAAGTTGGGGTTCCGCGCTCTTGAAAAACAGCGAGCGGCGACGAAGGGAGGGGAAGGAGAATTGTTTAACGAAAGAACTGGATGGAATCGAACGCGACGGCAGGTGAACGGCACGTGCGTGAAACGGTGAAAGGAGAACGCGAGGAGAACAGAGCAAAAACGAATGAAAAGCGCGAGTATACAAGGTGTGTGTGCAACAGGGAAACGACAGGGTTGAGAGAGAGGGAGGGGTGGGAGAGTCGAGAGGGAGACGGTGGTTAGAAGGGGAAGGAAATTTAGCGAAAAGAGGAAAAGCACCGTCGAGATATCGCGGTGAACGGAAGAAAGAGGGTAACAGTTTGGGAACACGGGGAGGGAAAGTTCGCGCGAATATATTCGTTCTCCTCGTGACAGGTGGAAATGGGCGGAATAACGGGAGACGTTGGAGCAGAAAGGATTGAATAATCGTTGAAAGAATATTGCAATTATTAGAGAGTAACTGAGTAATCGGATATTGTTATATTTGGTGAATATTGTTTTGTTCACTCGTGACTTGTACTTCAGCGCACGCGTTTGAAACTTTCGTGCTTCGCGATGAATGATAAATTGATTTAATATAGTGGAGTTGAATTAATTGAATTAATGGGAAGACAAAATACATGATACATAAAAACGATTTTTCTAGTATTAAATGTAAGTATTTAATTTTTTTTTTTTCTTTCTCAATATCTTTTATGCTTGAGCATTCTCATCATTTTCGTTTGCTTTTGTGGAAAAAATTATATCTATATCTATTGTCTTTCTTAAAGAAGGATCTTGTAAGTTCTTCTCGCAATTACGGAAATACGCGATGCGTGATATGTAAATGGAACAGGTTGTTGCAAAAGAAGATATCTAGTAATTACTCTGTTTGAACAACGGAATATCAAAATATTCGATTAACCACCCATGTAATCTTTCTACATATTAGATTAGTCTCTTTCAACATTTCATTAAAAATATTAGATTCGACAAGCTGACAGGTTTTAATATCTATTCCTTTCGAATCGATAAGAACATATAGAATTGATATGTAATGACTTTCGATCGAGCGTGATGAAAAATTATGTGTAAAATTAATGGCAACTTTTTATTGAGAAATGTAATCATGCATTTCTACTTTCTCCTCAATGTTATATACAATTCTTACTCGATAATTTCATAAGACGGAACCATGATCGAAAAGAAACTTCAAAAGAGTATTTCTTACATTTCAATGACTGAAAAAAATCATTTACAACCATAGAAAAAAAACTATGCAAAAGAAGGCTCTGTAACTCGAACGCGTACTTCGTCCCCTACGGTGAATCTTTTCCAAAAAGTCACAACGACGCCATGTCCTAGACGTGAAACTCTCCCCCTACACAACAACGAGAAAAAAGAAGAACAAAAAAGAAAAGAAAATGAACACCGCCATGGAGAGCGTGAAATCTCGCGAATGATCTGGCCAATAAGTCCAGCAGATATCCCTCCTTCCGAGGTAAACCGTTAGAAGTATCCTTTCGAGGGCGCAGATGGTGTCTCTCCCTCTTTTCTTTTTTTTTTTCTTCATCGCGCTGAACACATCGTGTGCGTGCTTGTGCACACTCAGCCATTCGCCACTGAGTGTGTGTGTGTGTGTGTGTGTGTGTGTACGCCAAAAAGGAGAAAAAAAAAAACGGGAGAAAAAACGAAAAAAAAATCCTCCCCTAGGACCACTCGGCATCCGCGTTAGCATAGCCAAGGGATACCACCCCGATCGAAACGACCAACCTCCTAGATCTCTCTCTCCCGCTCTGTCTCTCGCTCTCTCCTTTTCTCTCCCTTGTCTCGTGCGTCGATGCAAAACTGGAGGAGGTGGATCCCTGCTTTACACTCGGGGCTTGTAACACACCACCCTGTGCCCCCCCCTCCCCCTCCCTCCTCCTCTGCCCCCCACCCCTTCTGGCTAGCTGGGCCTGCTGATTGAACTGGCTCGACACTCTGCCTCATTTTGTCGCCCGTGTTTCACCCCTCGTTCGCGTTTCATCGCGTAAGAAAGTTTCTTTCCCATCGTTCCAACGGAGAAATCGAAGAACGTGGCGGAGTAACAATATGTCCGGAGGGAAGGCCGTTGATGGGGAGTGAAAATGACCACCAGGTACGTGCAGATAGGTTTACACTGTGCTTTCGCGCCGGTTGATCGACGAAATTTGGCCTTGGATGTTCGCGCGAGGAATTCCCGTTTCGAGTAATCGTGATCGGTAGATCGTTCGATTTTATGTGCAACAGTTCGTATTGTGCAAGTGAAATGTTAGAAGAACGATTAGGGGGAGTATAGAAACTGAAAGAAGAATTGGGAAGATGTCGCCACGTAATCGAAGATAACAGGAAGAGATTCACGTGGTAAATTGCAATTGCAATGTCTACGATGTAAACCGAGGGAAAATATATCATTTATAAATGTGAATGATGAAGAAGGACGAGATGAAGAAATTAGATTGGAAAAATATCGAACATCGTAGAATAAGTCCGGCGGTGGAGGATGCTGTTGGATTTTAATAATGATTCGTCAAATTTGAAAAGTTGAAAAGTGCAAGAGGAAAATGAAGCCGAGGATTAAAAGTTATAGATTAGAAATAGAAAAAAGGACTACTGTGAACTATTTTAGTATTTGATAATTGGAAGAGACATAGTTGAAACAGTGGAAGGTAATTTATAATTCATAGCGAAGACGAAGAGTGAAATTTAAAAGACGAGAGTAAAATTAGGTTAGAAAAGGTATCGGATACTGTGGTATATTCGATGGTGGATCGTTGGACTTCATATCCATTTACTTAGCTATTCGAAAAATTAGAAAGAAAGTTCAGAAAGAGTTAAGGAAGGAAGAGACCGAAGAATGGAATTTAAAGAACAAAGATATAATTAAATTAGATTAGAAAAAGAAATAATTCACGTATACTATGTCGATGTTTGCGAAATTCCGTATACTGTAAATGTAATTTACAAATGAAGATGAAGATTAAAGATTGAAGGATGGAGGGGCTTTATTGAGAAAATTGGATTTCAATATTTTAGTAAAGAAAGTAATGCATCAAATCTATCTCATGAAGACATTTTAGATACTATAATAAATTGCGTTTAATAATTTTGTAATCCTGGTTGTTACAAACGAAACATATTATAAAGCGGAAAACGATGAAAAATTCTTCATTTATTGCTCCACTTATTCCTCCATTTATGAATTGGGGAAACGCATTTTCAGAAAATGTAGAAATTTAATTGTGAGTAGATGGAAAACAGTAGATGGGAGTTGAAGTTTGGAGAACGAAGATAAAGATAGGAAGATGGGAGGAGATTTTAAATACTCTCACATAGTCATATAGTTGAAAATCATTTCGTATAATATTATTGGAGAAAATGAATTTGTCAATTAGAAGAACAATAAAAATGAACTGATAGTTTCAGAAGAGAGAGAGAGAGAGAGTTGAAATTCGAAGTTGAAAAGATTTTTCATCAAACATTCGAAGATGATAATTAAAGAGGGAAATTTTGTATATTTTACGAGCAGGCGTAGATTGCAGAACTGAAAAAATAAAAATTGAAAAAGAATGTGGAAGAGATTTTGGACACGGAAGATTACTCTGCGATAGAGCATTTTATGCGATGAACGAGGGTTAATTGTCTAAAGAAGATGAACGCCGAAGAATGAAATTCGTGAAAGGAACCTGAGTTCGAACGACGAAGATAAAGTTAAGCCAGTGGATTTTATTGATGTAGAAAAGGTGGAAGATTTGAGAAAGAAATCGGTCGGAATATGGTTAAGGAGGATTTTAGGGTGGTCGAGAATCGAAGGGTGGTGAAAGAGGTGCGGATTGATTCCGTGGGATTCAATACTTTCTTCGAGTACAGTATCCCGAATAAAAATTCTGCGAGTGAAAAGAGTCTTGAAGTATGAAGAATTTTTATACTTCTGCGTCGGTACTTTGAGGAAGAGGGCGCGGAAAGAATTCCTAGTCGTTTCTTCAATAACTTTTCCCTCGAGCAAGAAAATATTTAAGTTGGAATTTAAGGAGCTTACATCATAAGCTTCGATAAGGGAAATCGTGTTTCTTGCTTTTTAAATATCCGGATGTTTTTGTTGAAGAAAATGCTGAGGGGGTTGGTAAATTCCTATTAAAACACACCGCAGAAACCGCTTATGAATTATATATGTTACATGAAATAAAACACTTTAGAAGTTTCTTATAACTATCGTGATTATATTGTGGTAAAGTTTAGAATATACTTGAATATACTATATATATATATATATATAGAGAGAGAGAGAGAGAGAGAGAAAGAGAGAAGCTGCGAGGTATTATTGTATATAATATATATTTCAACAACAACAACAATTTCATTAATTGCAAAGATGTGAATTGATGTGACGGTGTAAAGATTGATCACAATCGTGAAAACATATTTTGACAAGGGATAAAGCTAGATTGTAGATAATTTTATACTTTTATAAATATAATTATAGAAATCATAATAGGTATTATATTTTGTATTATGTCCATTTTTATAATTTTCAGTTTTCAACGAATGCATGAAAATTCGCAGTCTGATTACAATTTAGTTAATTATAAAATTAAAAAGATGATGCTCTTGAATAATTAAATCCAAACTTTTATAATCTTGACCAAACTGTTATACATATATATTTATATAATCAGATGACCGTCTACGTCATTTATATGTTTAAGAATTTCTAGCCTCGAATAGTCTTCTCTTCGGAGAAGAGAATATTCAAGTTGGAATTTGAAGAAATCACATCATGATGATGGATGAAGAAAATTATGTTTTTCACTTTTCAAGTTATCCTGATATTTTCGTTGAAAAGAATGGCTAAGGGACGAACGAATAGAATATTCTTCTCATTCAACCTGCGTTTGCAGTAAATATCTTGTAACTTTGCATACTGATTTTTCAAATCAGAAATTGCGTGTTATCACATTGCATTTATGAAATGTCCAAATAAAATATTAATATTAAAATAGTAAAATATTAAAAAAAAGAAAAATAAAAATGCAAAATATAAATGGGCACACGAAATATGAAAAATATCTGTGAAGCAAAATAGTTCCCTATCTTTTCTCAATTATACTTTCAAAACTGTACAAATTTACATCAAGATTATCTCGATTAATTTTTTTACTCTCATTTCGTAGCTTCGTAGCTATTTGATTTGATTATTATCTGCATCTTCAAATGGCATGTTTCGAACGTGCTATCGCGAGGCAACTGGTAGCCCTTGTGGTGATTTCTCTAACGTTTTGATCGCTATCGCGAACAATTTGTCCTCTCCTGGAAGCGGACATTAATTATCGTGGCGCGTTTGAAGGAGCGTGAAAATCGCGGAGATAATTAACGGGGGGAGGCAGAATAGAGGGTGGAGGTTGGTCTTTCTCTGGCTCAAGGACAATTTCGTTATACGTTTCGAAACGTTTTCACACGCGCGTGTGTATGTGTGTGTGTGTGCTCCTCCGCGCCACCGACGCGAGAAAAGAAAAAAACGTGGACAAAGATAAAAAAGAACGGGTGATAACGCGTGTTCCTGATAGTAAGTCGAGCGAGCGAAAAGGGATTCTAAATCTAATTGGCATGAATACACCGAGGGCCGAGTCATTACGAGAATAGTTGAATTAAACGAGCTGGAAAATAGAGCTTGTGCCCGACGTTCAAATTAATATGTGTTGGCGGCCGCCACTGGAAAGAACGATTCGTACAAAAGAATGAATACCTCAACTTTACGGGTTGAAGTTGCAAAAAAAGGAAAATAATAATAACAATTACGAGTAGAAATCTCGAAACGTAACGTGAATTTTTTTTTTCTTCTCTTTTCTTTTCTTTGGGCGTGTTCACCATCTCCGGCTATTTTGTTGGCGAAATTTTCAACGGAACGGTTCTATTCCTTTTTTTCACCCTGTTTGAAACTCGAAAGCCCGCGCAAACACTTGCTCGTAACACTTAAAAACATACCTCCGAGTAATTAACATCTCGCTGTACGAAATTCAATAATGTATTCAAAAGCGATTCGCAACTGTTCGCGCGTGTGTAGATTGCATTATAAGCGTTGCGAACGATCGTGTTATCTTAATGGGAATCGAGATCAGGCTTGAGCAGCATTCGAACCGATGGTATGGCGGAATTTTGCTCGCAATTTTATTAACGCAAATTAGGGGATTACTTGAGAGTGATTAATTTTGATTCTCACGCTGGTTGGAATTAATGAAATTAATTTTTCCGCGTCGTGTGTGAAATTGCAGTAACAAATTCATCAGTTCAATAGTTTCGTTTCGTGGTTGAAGTAATTCGTTCTCATAATCGAGGCAATCCATTATTTCCAAATTATTCTTTTTTTTATTTTCCATCAAGTGGAATAATTTTTCCAAATAATGTCAGTAAAATAATAAAATTGTTCGAATATAACTAACGTGTATATCAATATGTTGAAATGTATTAACATATCATCATATGTGTGATATACTATTATTACATAATATATATTAATATATCATTGAAACATATAATGAATAATATATCAAATCATTTCAAATAAAAGAACGAAGCCTACCTGAGATTATAAATATAGAAGAAGCTCTCTTTCAATAGAAAGTTGTAATCATGGAAACGTCACCGACAAAACAGATATATAAAAAAAAAAAGAGAAACAGAAAGAAAAAAACTTGAGATGAAAACTCGAGAAGAACGTTGAAGTTCCGATCGAATGGATATCTGTCACTTTCTTCGCTTTTATACTCATCGTTCGACTTCCTCTTACGCTAGAAAAAAAAAAAAATAAAAAAAATAAAAACAAAAAAAAAAAGAAGAAGAAGAAACGTGTAAGGAAAAGTGAAATGAAAGGAACGTATATAATATTCTTTTTTTTGCGTTTATTTACGGTATTTAGAATCGGCAAGTTGCATCACTGTTGTGTAACAACTGGCGAAAGAGCGTGAAAAAGAGAACCGCGAGGAGAGAAGATAAAAAGAAAAAAGTCCCGGCGGTTGGCAAACGCGTTTTTTCCCCGGCTGGCGATATTTTTCCATTTTAATGAATATCAGCGAAAGAAGAACCATTGCATTACAACTGTGATGTGATTTCACTTGTGCAATTTTCCTTCATTTCCTGCGGACTTCGTTTCGCTTTGCTCGGCCGTCTTTGCGCTTAATGTGTATTTGCATGTATCTCTTCTGTTTGCACTGTTTTTGCCGGCTGTGTATCCATGGATCGCGTATACACGTTTTCCCAAGTTATGGACGTCAGTCGAATTTTTTCGAAGAGTGTCGCGGCACTCGAGATCCCGCGAGTTTTATTCTGCTAATTTTAGAGTGGAGAGTTCGCGTTGTTTTCGGCACTTCGTGTTGTCGTGTGACTTTTGGATCTCTCCGATCTCTCTTGGCTTTTGGTTTTAACATCGAAATTGTACGCCGAGCGTGATTGGAAGATCGCGATTTTTCGACAGTTCTCCAATTAATTGCTGGAACGTTTTAATCTCCATCTTGCGATGGTTTCAACGCAAGACCTTGAGATTCCCGGAATTTCGTCTCCAGTATTGTTTTGTCCTCCGATTGTTCTAATAATACTCTCGTAGAAATCGTAGTCGTCGAACGACTTCTGGACATCGTAAAGTTTAAGATCGAGATTGCACGATCGAGCTTGAAAATTAACAGATTTACACGCAGACAGTTTAAAAGCGAAATTGACATTTACGATACCGGGACGATATATGCGCGATATTTACATAGGCAATCAGATGTGTTGGAAATTCCGAAACTATAAAAAAACTGAAAAATTGGAAAGTTTATGTCTCGGTCGAGGCTATCACGTGTAAAATGATGAGACCTTTAAATTATTTTTCAATAAGATATTAAAAAATCGAGAGTATCATTAATCGGAGTATCACAGATTTTACGAGTTCGATCTCTTTCGTGATCTTTTTGAAATTCTGCAATATCGTCTGATATTGACAAATTAAGAATGCACTGATCTTCGAACGTGATATATATATTTCAAAATATTAATAATATATTTCAATACGTAATACATACACGATATATGATATATTTATCCAATATACTACTATATATAATTTAATATATAATATTCAATGTACTCCTCTCTGAACATCTAATAATTATTTTGAGCGTCCCATATTATCTACACGATACTCCTAGTACAGACTCGATTGAAAACCGGGCAAAATGAATTTCCTACAAAATTCCCGACCCCTGCGAATACGGGAATATCAATTCCGTCCCTAATAAAATCCAATTCGCCCGCAGCTGAGCGAGAAAATCCATTAACGAACGTTAATTCGATATATCTTAATCGCCGCGATTTTTACACAACTTCGTAATTAACCCGCGAACGGTGGAATTGACGTGAAACGAGAAGAAGTAGAAATTCTCCCCTTTAACCTCTTTTTTAGCCTCGACTGTATCGTTTCTGCAAACATTGTAAATCATTCAACGACGAAAATTCTTCGAAAGAAGGGGAAAAAGAAGAAGAAGAAAAGAGAAAAGAAAGAACGCGGGTCGAAGAAGTGGCAGCTCAATAAATTTTCACTCGTTAAAACCTCAATTACGAGCGGTCGTTTTTTTTTTTTTTTTTTTTTTGTGGAACGGACTCCACTTTGAAAAAAGCAGCACGAGACAGGCACGGAGAAAAACAAAGGGTGCGAGAACACGACGTCTACAAGAAGCTGGGCTACCGTTTTCTTTTCTCTTCGTTTCATTCTCGTTCCGTCGTTTAGTGGGCCTCCTTTTGTGTCTCTTTTATTGTTCGCCACGTGAGACGGAGAGAGAGAGAAGTTTTCCACCCCCTAATTATCGGTGAAAAGTTTTGGCTTTCTTCGATGAATTAGAATTTTTTTTTCTTTTTTTTTTCTTTTCTCGAAAGTCAATGCTCGCACCTTTCGACCGACCGGGCGTAGTCCAGAAGAATTTTTTTCAGGGTAACTTTAAATTAGTTCGATATTAAGACAGTGATCGGGAACTGATTGATTTGAATTTCTTAGGCATGATTTCAAGAGTTTGGTTCGATAGCAGCGTTGCAAAGAAATATCGTTTCTTGAATCCCGTGTTTTATATTTTTTTTTTTAACGATTAATATCTAGGTTCATTCTTCACGCGGTTGTATCATTATTTTCTTTTTTTTTTTTTTTTTTTTTGTTGGTATCGAAAACTTGTTGCAGAAGCACTTTTATCATCGGTGGTACTTTGTTATAGAAATATATACTTCATTATAAAATCAGTTCGAACTGATGCTTTAATTTGCATATTGAATCTATTGAAAGTTACACAATGAAAACGTGTTAATTAAAAATTGCACAAAAAGGAAAAGATAAAAGTTTCCATCAACCATCTTAATAATGTTCCAATTCACGAATAAATTGTCTACATAATTATGCAACTGAAAAGAATAAAAAAAACGGTCAGCAGAAATGGTGAAATAAATTCTGTTAAAATTCATCTTGTTATCGTCCGAAGAAATAGAAGAATAGGACAATAGCAAACGAGGGGGGGGAAGAAGAAAAGAAGAAAAAAAGGGGGGAGATTGTTTGTTCATATTTCAATCACAACCGGAGTAACCGCTGTCGACTGGTAATTGTTGCAGTCGAAGGCATACCAGCAATAGCGTGAATCGTTCTGTGAAAACTCCAAGGAAAAATATCTTTGCTCCCTTTTCCACCTCAGGTCTTCCGCTTCTGCCTCTCTTCATCCGATTCCCTTCTCTTTCGAACGATCGTTCACTTCGTTTCTTGGCGAACCTCGAAATCACTTCGTTCTTTCGTTTGTACAGTGCACGGTTATATAAAAACTCGCTTTTTTTTTTTTTTTGTTTTTTTAATGGTCAAAGGCAATATGTCGAAGAAACTTCTTTTCTTTTTTCTTTTTTTTTTTTTTTTTTTTTTCAAAAAAGCGACAAACTTCTTTCGAAGCTTCAAAATTCAAAATATCATTCGTTTCTGCGACGATTCTGCGATGAGAAAACTGGAAAATTCGTAGTGAAATTACACATTTCATTCGATGTTTATCACAGAATGTCAGACTGCAGTTGTTTAATCTAGTAGAATACAGTTGTTACTCTACGATAAATACTCTACTTAAGATGTTTTACATATCTTTTCCATATTACATATACATAAAAATCTACAGTCTGCTTATGAAAAACATGTACGAAAATTAGGTGCATATTTCAAATTTATACGAATACTTTTATACTTGTATAAAAAATATATAGTATATAGTATACTTGTATACATATATTTTTTAATTATATTTCAATTGTATTTCGTATTTCAATTATATCAGCGTCATTAACTATGATAAATCGATATGAACGTGATATTTCATACTTTTTTTCTTGATTTAATTATTTATTTTTAACTATTTTTGTTTATATATGTTTTTATATTTTTTATTAATATATTAATATATTTTATTTATGATTTTTGCGTCATTCGTCGTATTTTATATTTATATTAGTTACATTATTGTTGCAAAAAGATCGACACGTAGCTGTTTCTAATTTTACCCAGAAAAATCGTAGATCATTGTACAACGTCCGAATGAATTTTTCCCTTTCGGTATACTGGTGATTATTATATTCGTTATTGATTATATTCGGTATACTGGTGATTATTTATTCCTTTGGTTAAGCTTTAAGAAGTTCCTCGCGCGATTAGGTAATCATCGTTCACAAAATGCAAATGATCTTGTAACTCTTTAGGAGTTCACCAATCAGGCGTCTGTACACGTATTTTCTAATCGCTCGAAGCGATTTTTCTTTGACGTTGAAATTAATCATGCATTTTACATAATATACGCTTGTTCATTACGTTTCTAGAATATTCAGATTTTCTTTTGGAATTCTAAGACACTGGCACGTTCTTTATCATTTCGATCGTTTCTCATTTCATCGTGCTTTTCATTGTCGGAAGATTTTTGTTTCATTTCAGAAGCGTATAACGAGCGTTGTTGCTAATGCGTTGATATTTTGTTTTAATTTCGTTAAAGCTTCCTCGAGATTTCATCGAAAAATTATGCTTTGAAAGTGGAAATGAATTAACATGTAACGTGAAAGTCGCACATACATTCATATTTCGAGAATGTTTGTTGTTTTATTAATACACCGTGACTCAAGTATCAAATGAATTATTAGCTTCCAGATTTTAAATTGAAATAAATAGACGCAATTGTTGAGTCATGTCTTTCTGTTATGACTAATAATATTTTTCCAAAATTCAGAGAGAATGTTGCCATCTAGCATTTTCCAATTTTCGAGATATATCGAAATTCCTCAATTTTCTTTATTCTTTAATTAATGGATAAATATTTTATACTGCTTATGAGTGGGGAAAAAAAAACTATTTTAAACTGAATGAAAACAAAATGACAAAAGGCAATTTTTCTCAGAATTTTTTTGAGAATTGTAGCAAACTGAATTTCTTCATAAAATTGCAGACTCTACGGGAAGTGAAAGAAATAAACAGAGAAGGTATTAAACTAATCGTTAAAATCCCCTTTTCATAAGCACAATATTAAGAACATCGATCGTAAAAGAAATTAGCCAATAAAACGTTGGATTAATACTGTTAAATTAAATGTTAGATTCTTGATGGAAGAGAGTTTCTATAAAATTTATACAATCTGAAATCGCAGATAATCAAACATCCAGTCGCGACGAAAAAAAGAAAAGAAAAAGAAAAAAGGAAAAGTGGAAGAAAAGAGGGAAACAAATCCGAGTGAGTCCGACTGATTTCTCAAGCATAAAATCATCGTGCATCCACGTACCTGCATCTAATCTCTTCTTTTTCTTTGTTAATTATCGCACAGGAAACGCGCGATCATTAACGATCCATCTCTCCCTTCGTCTTCCAGCTCTTATTTTCCAAAGTGCAATCGCGCTTGAATTACAACTTACCGCGACCACGATCTAATATATCAGACTACAAATGGTGGAAACCACGGATCGTTGAATCGTTGGTAAAAAAGAAAAAGAAAATAGAAAGAAGACACGTCTTCGAAAGAAAGTCTTCCGATCTGACCGAAAGAGATACATAAACGAAGTATCTTTTCTCATGTGAACACTTCTAAGAACTTTTTATGATTGTATCATGAGTCAAATAAAACATTTTGACATTTCGCTAGCATTTTAAGTGAAACTTAATTATTGTGATTATCAGGTTTTTATGCATTTGGAGATAGCAAAATTCATAGAATGAACATAATGTTCAAAATTATAGTATCTGTTGTAATAGATGAATCAAATTTTTAGCACTTAAAGTCCTATTTTTTCAATTATCTTCGCGAAAACATATAACGAATGTATACAAATAAATTAAGAAATTTTTATATTATATAAAATGAAAATGTATAATCTATAATTGATTGTTTGACTGTTAATGAACTCTGAAACAAATTCAAAAAAAAAAACAGTACTGAAAGAAATTGGATGATATAAGTGTTTAAAAAGTCATTGTGTCAGTATTTAATATTCAATGAGATCATTACATGCTATGTCAGTATTTAATATTCAATGAGATCATTACATGCTATAACGCTCGTTACGTGCTTCAGACGGCCATTTGTACTGTTATATTAATTTTTTACTAAACACATTGTATTTAAAAATAAATTGCAATTATAATATCAAAATATAGCAACAATAATCGTCTCGGTGTCAACGAAATTTCAAAATGTTTCATAAAATTACGCACATGTAACAGATAAAAATCCTGCTGTGGCAAATGTTCCGATTACTTTCACGAGCCACTATATAATTCCACGAAATCTATTTAACCCGGTTAAAAGGCTACAATCCTGAAAAAGAGAGAGAGAGAGAGAGAGAGAGAGAGAAGGGAAAAAAGAAAAGAAACAGCCAGTGACGTGGTCGTTGATCCTTTCTCCCTTTAGACTCTCCGTCTTCAACTTCTTTTTCGTTTTGTTCGTCGTTTTTTTCAGTTTTCTTCGTTCTATTCGTGGCGATTTCGTTTCTCGTGATCGCGAGGTATCGTTCCTAAGAACGCGGGGCTCGTTGGATAATGAATGGCGAGAATGGAGTGTGTTGGGTCGTCTAAGCTCGATCCACAGGTGCGGATGCTGCGCTCGTTTCGCGACGATGCCGCCGGAAGTTGCAGCGCGGCGAGGCGTTCCTTTCTCCGCGAGCGCTGTCCTCTTACCGGCTCCGTTTCAATCGCACTCGTATATTTTATCGCTACGTTAAGTATAGCCTGATTTCTCTTGTCGAATATCTATTTTGAAATTGCGTCTTTTTTCTTCTTTTTTTTTTTTTTTTTTTTTTAATATTTTGATGTAGAAAATTTCCTTCAGTTTTTTGACGAATGGTTATATTTCTGGGATCGTTAACGCTGTGTTATGTAACGTTTTAGAAATTGATTAGCTGTTGTTGATTTAATTGGATTTCGATCTTCTAACTGGTAATCTTTTTAACTGAATTAGCATTCGAAAGCTGTGAAGTTTGTTATTTTCTTCGTGTGGAAAGAAACTTGTGATCGATCGATCTTCTGCTTTTGTACGAACTGCATGAATTTTTACAAATTATCTATGAATTATTTTTACTCTTCTTTTTTTACAGTTCTTTTTTTTTTCTTGTTTTTAGAAGAAAAATTCTTAATTCTTTACCTAATTTCGAATTTTCTAAAAATTCCCTTAACTATGCAGGAAAATTTCATCCTTCGTTAATCCAAATATAATAAAATTCTGACTTTCAAATTCTGACAAATATAATAAAATTCTGTTAAAGTAAAAAATATTACGTGTATATACATATAATATTACATATAATTCATAATATTCTACATAAGATAAAACCTTGAAATCTTCCTACTTTTCGCTTGTCAAAGATCACAAGCAAAAAAATCCTACCATAAACTTTCTCGCCTCATCTCGACCAAATATTTATCAAAAGTTCCGTAAACGCGTGCGTGACGAGCACTTGGAAAAAACTTATTGCGAAACCAAACGAAACTTTCGAAGAAAATTCCGAAATTAAGCCCCGAAACTGTACCGAAAAAGATTTCTCTCTATTCTTATACCTAAATACACGACGAGTATAATAGATCCCACCGTGGAGGTACGGTGATCCGCGAATTAATTCCCATGCAACGTAGCGATGCACCATCGCGTTCATCGCGTAAACGATCGCGGATTAAGGACATAAGCGCGGAATACAAATTGCCAGGAAGTTTTCGACGAATTGTAAATCGCCGGCTCTAATGCGATGTTCAATTATGAAGGCCGCGTATAAATGACTAGTGTATACAGAGCAGCCCGAGCACCGCGTTTAATGAATGGCGGTTTCGCGGGCTTAAGGCCGATTCACACCTACCCACGCGGATCGTTGCCCACGAGGGGGAGGGGGGGGGGAGAGAAACGTGATTTGCGTGCGAGAGGGTTGGCCACGCCACTTTTTTTTCTTTTTTTCCCCGCTCTTTTTTCTCTCTCCCGTTTTTTTTCTCTTTTCTTTTCTTTTTTTTAATCGCTCTTTAATTATTCGAGGGCAAAAGGACTTCTTTCCTCGTTTATTTCTTTGTTCGTTTTTACGGTAGCGGTTAGCTGTTTTTCTTCTTTCATGGGAAACGCGTCGAGGGACACGATAAGTTTGTTATTGATGTACAGTAGTATTTTCATAGTTCATTGTCAAACTTCAATTTCGATGCTTTGTTATAATTGAGTTCGGTCGGTTAACTCAGATTCGATGTTGTTAACAGTATTTTGCTAAAACGAGATGTACATCGTGTTTCGTTGTCAAACTTTTAGTTTTCGATTGTTTATTACAATCAAGTCCGATCTTTAATTGAGATTGTCGAATTATTGTTTTCAGTATATATGTTATATAAGTTCAAAAGACGCGTTACGATGTAAGTGAATTGCATTCGAATTCTGAAAATATTACGTACAAAGTTTGTTTAGTTGAAATGTACGAAGAGAATTCTTTGTCTTCAAATTTCAAAATCTCTAGAATTAAATTATTATTCAAAGCATACAATGTTACAAAGTCGAAAGTATTTCGAATAAAAAAAAAAAATTTCGTAAAAAAAAAATTCATCATGGATGTTTAATTTGAATTGAATGTTACTGCTTTTGCTTCTGCTTGTACAAAAATTTTAATAACGGAATACAGTTTGAATGCGAAACAAAGAAATTATAAATTTTAACGAAACGTATTGAATATCGTATATCTAGTATTTCTTCGCTTTATAAAATATATTGAAATATTTGTAGTGCTTTAAGAGTTCTGATTCTTTTACATACCTTTTCGAATAGAGAACGAGGAATTAAAATTAATGAAATGAGCTAAATGTTCACCTAAACGACACAAATAAAATAAATAACTTATTGAATCGGAGCCAAGAGTCGAAAACCATTCAAAACAAACGACTCTCCGATATTATTTAAAATCCTCATCAATCCACCAGCCATCTAATTTTCAATATTCTCCTTTCTCGCGAAGAAACGATAAAAACAAATCAACTCCTCGATAAACAAATTAAGTGCCCGAAACTGTTCAATCTACCCCCTTCTCTCTCTCTCTCTCTCTCTCTCGTGAAATCGAACGTGTCTCTTACACTATCGCGTAGCGTTCGAAAAAAAGGGAAGAACGAATCGAAGAGAAGTTGTCCGACGGCGTGAAAAGGAATCGGTCAAGTCGGGTTTCGCTTTTCGTTAAGGGTGGCCGAACGGACGGCCAATTAGAAAGAGGATTGTATAATTGGGGAGATAAAGAATCAGCTGGATACTCGTTCCTGGAGAACCTACCAGCTGCCGTGTGCACAGCCCCCGGGACGAGATTGCCAAGGTGAAGGAAAAAGATCGAATCATCCTCTTCATCGTCATCATCGTCCTCGTTATTATTATCATTATTGTAATCGCCGACAATTTTGTGTCGTGGTTGTGCTCCTTGAATTCAGTGCCAGGGAACGTTCCTCTTCTTATTTTTTTTTTTCTTATCTTCCTCTTTGTTTCGAGTAATACTTCTACCCTTATTCTTTTTTTTTTTTTTTTAATTTAATTTTAAGTCAAAAGTCGTACGTCGAAGGAGAAATTGAAATGTGTCGATATTTTCCGACGTATTTTTCCGGGGATCTCGTCGATTCTTGGTTTCAATACTAGAGTTAAACGAGACGAAGCTTTGTCGAAGCATGTTTGTCGTAGATAACAAAATTTTTTTGCTGCACGTGTATTTTATAATAGAATTACTAATACAGAATATATTATAGAATATTAATAATATTATTAATGGAAATATTAATGTACAGATTTTTCTTTTGGTGTAAAGTATTATTTAATTTTTCTAGTTTTGAAATAATATGTAGTAGGCACTTGTCTTAAAAAGTTTAAACAAAGATGTAAATATTCGTATAATTAACAGTTTTGAGTCCTTTTTCTAAAGAAAATAAAATGCAGTGGAAATTTTTATTATATATATATATATATATATATATATATATATATATATATATATATATATATATATATATATATATATATATATAGATATAAATATATTTAATATTAATTTCAGCAAATATTATACCAATATCATTTAGAATGAATATAATAAATCAGAACTGAGCTTAAGGATTAACATAATGCAACAAATTTTGGAGTTTGAGCTAGTTTCAGTAAAATGAAATTGAATATAAACAAACTAATCTAAACCCGAAAATTAAACTAACCTACAGTCGATTACGAAGCTCGGCTTCAACGATTTCTGCTTCCTCATCAAAGTTTCAAAATTATTCGAACACGCACAAAAAGACTTAATCACCGATTTACACGCCGCGGTGAAGATTCACCGAGCCAGCTCGCAAAGTCAATTAAACAGTCGTTTCTTTTTTTTTTCTTTTTTTTCTACCTTCGTGGCGCGACAGGGATCTGAAAAATCGCGGTTCGTCTCCGATTTCACGATTTCATCCCCCAACTTTCTCAGTCCACGTCTACGACGCTGGCATTCCAATTAACGCTACAATGTTGCCCTGTTGCGCGATCATAAGGGCATCAGTCTCGCGTTTCTTATCCCGCGTCTCAAATTGTTATCGGCCCGGGATCTTTATATAGTTCGTCGTCATCATTCACGTGCAAGTGGTTTACATTGTCACCGGTGCTTGTAATTTTAATGGAACGCCGGGTGGTAATCGATAACGAAAATTACTCGTTGGTGATTTCCCCTTCTTTCTCTCTCTCTCTCTCTCTCTCCTCTTGCTTTTTCGATGTGCACCGCCTTCGCGGTGGACGTCGTTATCATTAGCATCATAATCGTCATCGTACGCCATTAAAGAAAAGAACCAGTTTCCAGGAGAGCTCTCCCGTCACCTCTCTCTCTCTTTCTCTCGGTCTCGCGAGAAATTACGTGCGGAACCCCGCTTCTCCGACTTCTCTTTTGCCGATCACGATATTGCGTAAGCGCGGTCTCTTTATAATTGGACGCTTGCTCGATTGATTTTTCTGCTTGGTCACTATGAATTTCAGAGGCTTCGCGACTTTTAGCGTATTTTTATTTTAGCTTGGAAAGAGGAAGCTTCGGTAAAAAAAAAAAGAGTGTACTGGCATTTTTTGGGGACTTTTTTTGAATGTTATAAGTTGGGACTTCTAGCAACACGTAATTGGATCTTAAGGATTTTTTTTTTTTTTTGTTAATGTTTTGTGTGTTTTATTATTTTCGTGATTACACTCATCATTTAGCTCTCGTTTGTGAATGATTCACATCTTTAATTAGCCTGTACATTTCGTACATTAAGCGGTTGCAAACGCGACAGATTAGTAGCAAGAAAAATTTACGATGATGAATGATTGCGAACGAAAAATTAATCATCAGCGTGGTCTTCAGATGAATGAAATAATAAAGTACACAAAATATTATAAATTACACGACTACGCTGCAACTAAATCTAAATAATTTCCAATTTTAACCATTAAAGGACTCCAATTCAGAAAATGGCGATAATTTTCAATTCTAAAATTCCCTGCTGATCACGCGACTATTTCATTGAATTAAATTTAAATCCAACAATTTCCAATTCTAATCGCTTCTAGAAATCTTATGATTTTCAATTCTAGCCGATAATTTCCAAATTTTAATCACTGAAGTCCAATTAAAAAAAAAAAAAAAATTGTAATAAAAAAACAAAAGACCGCGACAGCAGCTGAATTTTCACAGAAAAATTGTGGGAAAATCGTCTCTTAAAAATGACAGTAAAATTAAAATGAACTCACCCTCCCTATGCCTAATTCGATATTAAATATCGAATATTAAATTCACCTAATGCCAACAATTTTGAGGATTCCAAACACGACAGATAAATAAATAACCGCGGCAACAAGCGTTCTTAAATCACGGCGGAACAATCCTGATCGTCGTGCCGAATAACAAATCCACGAAATATAACAGAGAAGAAAGATTCCTCGGTGCTTAAAGTCCAATTACACGAGCCAGAGGGGAAACCAACACACGCGATTCCACTGTTATGATAATCACTATCATCCCCCTCCCTCGGGCTGGATCTCCATCATCCCGGGATTTGAGATTACGTTCGTGCGAGCATAATCGACACACACACACACAGATAAAACCTAAAGCTATTTGATTTTCCATAGAATTTATGCGTACACGATCGTGCACATCCCCGGGAAAAATGCTTCTCTTTCCCTATTCTCGGGCTCACCCCTTTCTGCGGTGCGTCATCTGGGTCCCATTGGGACCCACGTGCACGTGAAAACGCTTGAAAGGTGTTCTCTCTCTCTCTCTCTCTCTGTCTGCCTCTTCGTAACGCAAAAAGGGGAGAGAACTATACTAGGCAGTCTAGTGTAAATATAGAGATCGTTCGGTGATTCTGCGGTGACGCTTTGTGAGCCTTTCATCGGGATGTTTTATCGTGACGGGGCGATCATACGAACGTAGGCAACAGTTCGAAATCACAGGTTCGAGGATGATGGAATTCGTGGCTTCTATGGGGAACGAATAGGACAGAGGAAGTACAGAGGGTTGTGTGTACGCCTCGTCGATAGAGGCTGTTTGCAGAGGGAATTTCTCTGTTTGCGCGATGCGGCTGTTTGATATCGCGGTGACGAGGTTCCTGATTTTTTTTAATGGTGTGCATTATTTTGGTATCTCGGTCATATAGAATGATGGTTAATGGAACTGATTATTGGCACTTCGATTGATCTTCAATTGAGGGACAATTTGTTCTAATTTTCTTTTCCGATTTCTCGAAATTTTCCAAGTGGTAGAATATCGATTATTGGAATGTAGATCAATCCATTTGTATTCTGTAATATTGTTGTTATCCTGCGTTATCACGATAGTATAAATTTTACATTTTATTTGAAACTTCGTAAAAATATAGAATCTAGATCGAAGAATATTGATAGCAAATTTAGATGCGAAATTTTTAGAGAAGAAAATGAGAGAAAATGACCCGGAGGTTGAACCTTTTTCACGACCATGAAGCCACATGTGAATGTTAGACGTAACATTCGCTGCCCATATGTGTTATCGTTCCCATGTTTTCTTCAGATTCTGTGCACTACATCCAAATTTTCCAATAAAAGCCAGTGAACTGTGAGAAATTGTTTCTCATTAATTGATCAATAAAAAATAATTTGTGGCAAATGCAGATATCACATATCGTAATAAATATCATATATTTTCAGATATTTATGGTGTCTTAGACTTCAGATCTAGAGTATTAACTCTATTACGATCCTTGAATTTTTATATTTCAATCACGTTCCCATTTCAGCCATATTTGAGAATATTTCGAACATAAAATTGAAACGGAAGTTTATTCGTATCAATGCATGTATTTTATTCAGAACAGAAGATATCTATTATTATTATAAAACTATTATTGGATCGAAAATAATCTAAAAAACGTAGAAGAACGTTAACACCTTTAGATCTTTATTAGATTATAAAGATAATTATGAATATTGTATGTAATCATACAACAACTATAGATCAATGGACACACTGAACATTTTTCTCGATCGTCTACAATTCGAAAACCAAGGTACGAAAGATTACAGATTCATTCTGTTTTTACTTATTTCATCAAAGTATGACATTCAGTATCACCCTGTGTCCTCAGACGAGATGCAAGTTTTTTCGAAATTTTCGAAATCCCACCGCGAGATGAAATCTCGACATCTTCAATATAGCTAAACATTAAATTGACAGAAATGAACGAATCGTAGAAGATAATAGGATTTGCACGAATTACTGGAATATCGCGTCGATTTACGGTACCAGGGATGTCGTTCATCGTTCACAAAGGGATAATTAATAATTCCAGGAATAATTAACCGCCAGTTCCGCTTTTACCCCCCCCCCTCCTCTCTCTCTCTTTTCTGTTTCTCTTTTTACTCGAGAAACCGTTTCGATTTCAGTTTCGCGTAGAATCGCCGTGTATCATTACCGCGAAACATTCGAGAAACGTTAACAACTAGTAATGACTGGAGCACGATGGCTTGAAAACCTGTCAACCGAGACACGACGGAGGCTTGCACAATACCGTTCCGGTAAATCGTGGCTCTGGCCGCAGGAATCCGCTTAGTCAGAGTCTCCCTTTAGCCGGAATAAATATTTCTCTGGAAACAATCGCCCAGCGTTATGGAAACGAGAGGCAAACGGGAAAACGTTGCATAAAGACCAGCGCGAACCACCTTCGATCGATTCTTTTATCTGTTTGCCCAGTCTTTCCCCCCTCCCCACTTCTTAGAGAGGTTTTAATAATGTTTAATCAAGTAGGTATACTTCTTGCGAAAGGAGAATGGAGATTTCTTGGAAGTAGGGTTTAAATTTTGCAGCTGGAGTGGTCATTTTTTTTGTTTTTTTTTTTTGTTTTGAAGAGAATTTTACTCGTCGTTGCAGTTCGTTTGGATTTCGTGGATCTTCGAAAGAGTTTCGAAGGGAGAATTCGAGAATCTCAACCATCATCGGTTGATTCTAAATGGGGAACAGGGGGAAGTTTATTGGTAAAATGTTGGCAGGATATTTCGATTCAACTTTTAATGGAATTTTAAAGAGAATTTCTAAGACGTGAGAATAGAGGGGGTTGAAAAATATGTTTGGGACTTCAGGGGATGAGGAATGATCTATATACCTTCGGCTTAATAAAAATTTGATTTTCAGTGTAGATGTGGGATTAATAGGATTCGCAAATTTAAGCAATGATGTGATCTAGTCTAAATAATCGAAACGATATTTCGAAAGTATAATATCTGATTATTCTGTTAGTAATTTGAGAATTAATTAATAAAGAAACACATACGCATGTTCCTTCGATTCTAAAAAGTTAGTTTCACAATTTTGTATTATTCTCTCACAATGTAAACAATTAATTTCTATTATTCTGTGTACTTTCTTGTTATTGTTCATTACAATTAATCTCATTCTGAAGAAACTGAAGCAATTTAATTTCCATTAGAAAGAACAAAATAAAAGATCCATCCGTGTGCGTTCTTACGATGAATGCGTTTCTCACATTCTGCTGCCGACAAATATTTTCTCTGCGTGGAAGACGAATTTCACGTCAACTTGGAGAATGACGGATGGCTATGAGTCCCTCGGCCGAAGGGCCCCTCGTATACGCCCCACAACGGCACGTATAAGTGCCTTTTCGAATTTCTCGAGGATCGTGCATCAAGATACATCCCGGTAATCTGTCGATTCTTCGTGAGCAGGAAACATTTGGCAATTTCTTTCGGGGGTCCTCTTTTCATCGCGGCAGCTTCACTCCCCTCTTGAGAGAGTTTTTCCTTTTTTTCTCTGTCTTTTTCTTTTTTTTTTTTCTTTTTTTCTTCCGCGCAACGAAAGAAGCCGGAAATTCCACGGTGAAATAAAAGAGGAAGGAATGATCGATCGGTGTGTTCCTCCGCGAAAAAAGATATTCCTTCGTGAATACATAGAAATCCACGAATCCTTTTATTTCCGGCACGTAGGAGAGCACGAATGTTTACCCCTTTGTCGCTGAAAACCGCTGTCCCTTGTTGAGCGAGTTGTTTCGAATTAGCGATTTAATGGCACTACAGTTGCTGCTCCACTTTTTTTTGTTATACCGGAGAATCGTTGTACTGAAAAAAAAAAAAAAAGAAAGGAAGAAGTCGCGTTCGTTGTACACCGTGAAAAGATACGGAACAGTTTCGCGTTTTTTTTTTCTTCTTTCGTCCTACATTTTCGTCGCAAAAATCGCGTCTCTCGGAATAAAAATATTCCTTTTAGGTTTATATTAAATAATCCGCTGCGAAACGAGCGCGTTATCTTCTTGTTACCGCGAATCTTCCCGTGGCTTTTGTTCGGTTTCTGCTTTCTAGGGGAAATTGATTATTCCGTTTAAGTTAATCGCTCTTCGCAACGATGTTGTCTTTCAAATAATTTTTTGTCGCGAATAATTATTTTCGTAACGTCGTAATATTCAGTACAATATGTCGGCGACGTTTTTTGCTTCTGAGCAAACAGTTCAAGATTTTATTGTAGATCTTTAATTTAGCTGGTTTAATTTTAGCTGGTTAACTATCTACGTTTGGTTCGAATTGTTCAAGTTGTTCAATTTCGATTTGCATTATATATTTTAATAGAAGAATGCATTTAACTTTTGTCACAAAATATACAGAGAATATAGGAATAAAATATCTTTACTTTTAGGTGTTCACTTTTAGTAATTATTAATATTTAAATGTTTACTTAACTACTGGTTAATAATTTGGGTTATTTAATTTCAATTCTTATGTCTAGATATTTTAATAGAGAAATGCTGCGAATGGGCCTTGCTGTAGAAAATATAAATTAGAAAGATTTTATTTGAAAATTAAATCAGCTCTTCCTAATATTTAACAACATAAATTGGATTCAAGTTCAATTTCATTTTGAAGAATACAATTATTATTTTGTACAAACTATAGTATTATTGTAGTAACTATAGTATAGAATATAGTATACTTTCTTTGCAAATTCTTTTTAAAGAAAATAATGATTCTATATAGAATTAAAGTCAACCGAAACTAGCAGTAAGATTGAATTTAATAATAATCTAACAATTCAAAAAGTCCAGACATACTTCAATCAACAATCGTATCTCCTTCTCTTTGAAAAACTTCTGAAATTGCGCGAAATGTGAGAAAATGTCCTTATCAAATCGTCCATTAAACGTCCATTAAAAAAAAAAAAAAAAGAAGAAGAAGAAAAGAAAACGCGAAAGAGAATCGAGAGATGAAAATCGGTGGATCGAGAAGTTAAAAAAAAAAGGGTGGGAGGGATAAAAGATTCATTACATGAAATTCCAGCTATCGGAAGTGTTTTATTGAATCACGCGGAGAAACGCGGTGTTACGAATAACAGATTGGAGCGTCAGTTCGAAACGGGCGGCCCGTTTCCAAATAAAATTTCCGCCGATGTACACGGAGCGGACGTCGATGCAATTATCGCGCGTCGAGCGTGGCCCGACTCGGTGACACGTTTCGCCGCACGAAAATTTCTATCAACAGGTTGTCACGGGGGGCTGGACGTGGTTTCCAAACGACTGGAATCACTTTCACCCCCGCGTGCTTTCGCTTGTTCTCTCTCTCTCTTTCTCTCTTTCTCGTTCTCTCTTTGTGTCTCAATTTCTCTGTGACGGAAATTGATGCGTGGCAGATCGCGTTATTCGTTAAATAACCGTATCGATTCGGTGACCACGATGGGAAATCGTTTCACCGAATTCTCGTAGCTCTCTCTCTCTCTCTCTCTCTCTCTCTCTCTCTCTCTCTCTCTCTCTCTCTCTGCCGCCTCGCCTCGTTGAAAACCATTGCAATTCATTCGATTTCAACAAATTCGATTTGAAGGGAGATATTCTGGACGTACGATTGTTTATAAAAGTGTTCGTGCAAATTCGTTTTATGAATTATCGCGTGTATCACGTTTACTTGATTGTTAGTTATCTTTTTCTTTTTTTTTCCCCCTCTATGAAATGAAAAATGAATTCGATCGTTTGTAAATGAAGAGAAATTTGTAACGTTAAAAGGTTAAATATTATTGGTTTATATGAGATAAATTGTAGGAAGTTGTAGAATTGAAAAAACATGTTTTTTTGTTGTTGTTTTTTTTTTGATAGTAATGTCAGCTTTAATTTTTCTATGGTTGTTATATTTCCTATTTTATTAATTCTTATCTTGGTTTTTTTCGAATTCTTGGCCTTTTCTAATTCTCAAATGATATTTATTGAACGCTGAACGCTTATAACAGTTTTATATTAAATTGCACAATTTTGGGACTTTAAGTTTAATCTTCATTGGATAGTGATAAAATATAAAATGTTCGTAATCGTAACATAAGTTATCACAGTCATCTGTAACTCGACGATGTTATTCAAGGGGTTAATTTCTAAAAATATGAATTCGCATAAAAATCCGCAATTTCAAAATTCAATGATCAATAAATTTTATATTACTAGCTGTCTTGTCAATTAATAATTATTTTCTAATTAATAAATATATACTTTTACACTGCGCGTGAGCACTACAGTGAAACTCCAGTCATTCTCTCAACAGACATAAATAGATACTCGCGAGTCTAAAAAAATTAAAAAAAAAAAAAAAAAGGAAATCGCTCAACTTGTCTTCTTTCCTATATGCTGTTCGCATATATAGCATTACACTTTTTTTTAATAGATGCACGGCTCGATGTTCGGATTGAATAATCCATGTTTACGTGGAGTTTTCGTGGAACTTAGAGAGCAAGATAGTGATTATCGGCTGTCTGGTAATTTTTCTCAATTAACCAGTCTCGTCTGACCGTACGCACATAATTCGTCGTACCGTGTATGCGTCCTATCGAACGAAATCGATTTAAGTTTTCTTCGACGATTATTTCGTACGTGAAATGGTATTATTAAAAGTTGCAAAGTTTTGTAGAGAAGAACAGTTCGTTGTGTGTAATCGTAGGAGGAGACAATTTCATCGTGCAAATTCAATAGGAAAATAAATCGTTGGCATAATGAGTGATAGGATCGATACCGATACTATCAACTCATTATGAACAAATGCTTCAACTTTTTTCCTCTTCTTTTTAATTTCACAAAGTTGCAGGATCTAAAAAAGGAGAGAAATTCTTTATATTTTATTTTACAACAGTGAACATAGAAGAGTCTTATAACGTCATTTTTATTAATAGGAAATCACGAATCAAAAAAACTGTCGTTGTTTCGAACAAGGACATTTTCCGTGATTATTCCTCCTCTGAATGGAATTCGAAAGGCAGTTTTTCATATAATTAACATCATAGATACGAATATGTTTCTTTAGTGTGGGAATGAACGAAATCTGTGCATCTACATGGGTTAGACTCATCATTTTCGTAACGTAGTCATTTCCAACGATGTAAATTTTGAAACAGCAAGCATCAACTTTTCAATATTTGTAGATATCTACCAGATATTATTATTTTTGTCTACATTTTTCTCTCTGATCTGTTTATAGTTTTTCTTAATTTATCATTGCTGTTTGCTCCACGTAATATTGGTTGAGACAAATGAAGTTAAATTGTTCTCCAAAAATATCAGGCATATATATCAACGTTTTCTTATGTTAACGTTAATATATAAATATCGAAGAAATGCTGATTATTTTTAATGTACTAGAAATGTCTTAAATGTAATACGATGTTTAACATCAGATTGAAAATTGTAGAATCGTATCGTTACAATATCGATCTCGTCTCTAATCGCGCCAGTGTCTGACTCACGGCCCCGTGGATAATTTTGCCCCACCGATACAAGTAAAACGAAGGATCCGGCCGATTAACCAAGTAACGTAATCTCGTCGAATCAATTTCACCGTTTTATTCGTCGACGGTATTAATCTCTTCATAGCACCGGTTTCGGCGGCACTCGTTAATCGTAATAAACAATTTCCTACATTTATCGTTAATTAAAACCTCTGAGAAATGTCTTGGCTTGCAGAGATCGAGCAGCCTACATTCAGAGAAAAAAAAAAAAGAAAAGAAAATAAAAAAAAAAGAAAGAAACAATAAAAAAAAGCAAGAAATTGATTGTACTTGGATCTCGAACGACTTTAATACGGTAATTAATAGTTGTTGGTATTTTGTAATCTCTCTTCGGATGAATTTAAAGCAGTTCTCATTACATCGTTTTTTTTATTCGCTTAATTTCACGTTACGAGAGAGTCTTTCGTATTATTTAATTTCGTCGATTCTTCGCTCCTTTGTTTTTCGTTCTTGTTTCTTTTTTTTTCCTTTTTTTTTTTCTTTTTAAATTTGCAGCGCCAGCAGGAGGAAATCGAGCGGCGAGTAAATTCGACTCTTCTTTTTCTCTCTCTCTCTTTCTCTCTTTCTCTTTTCATTTGCTTCGCGACCCTGACAACTACCGAATGTTCTCTCGCTCTTGCCAAGCACCGTCATTAAGGTCGAATATTTAAATTGAATTTACGAGTCCTGGCCCGAGGCTACGCGTAGGATCCAGTCGGTGATGTAGATGGATTTTACGCCGGGATTTGCTACGATCTTTCGCATACAATGAGAATTACGCGAAGGTTGAATATCGTTTTTCGGCGATTGAGCTGAGATTTTGCTTGATTCTTCCATGACAATTCGAATGAGATCAATCAATTTTTTTTTCTACTAAATTTAATATAATTCCCCTGGAAGAGTAAATTTATAGTAATTAATGAAATCAATTCGAGTAGTTTTCGAGTATATTTTATATTCTAGAATTCAGCGTATTTCAATATAATTTGCATTCTGAGGGTGAATTTGGAATAATTATAGATTTTGGGTACGTCGCGCCAAGTGCGCGATTTAATTCGACGACCATTGTGCAATTAATCGTGCGAAACAAGTGGAGGAATGGCGGATATTCTCGAGACTCTCCAGTTTAGGATACTCATAAATTATTCATGAGGAGATTTTTAAGAGCCGTCTGGCAGAAAGTGTTCGCAACAATTTACGAAAATTCCAATACGTTCGCAGAAGGTTACGTCGGTCGAGTCATTTCAGCCGCTGAAATGTTCAACAATTTTAGATTAGATGTGAACGAGCCGCGTATTAATTGTCAAAAATTCCTCGGCCTTATGTGACGAAGCTCGGACCGATGAAATTTGTATTCCCGAAATGAGCAAAGCTTCCGAAAATTCGAAGGGAATGATCGCAGATCATTTGTCGCGTTCAAAATCTGTAAATATTTCGCCGTTCTGTAAATTATTACACGTTAGTCCTGCCGTCATTTCACTTTCAGTTTGTACACTTGTACAAAAATTATATTGGGCACATGTGATGTATCCATTTTTTTCGAATATTCATATAGAAACGTTCATTTCTAACATTTTTGATAATAAAATGCACCGAGCTGCAAACAAAAAAAAGGACCAATTTGATTCATAATTTTCATACGTTTTTCAAGTCTCTTAATAAGGCAGTAAATTATCTATGTAGGTATATAATTGTGTATACAATGTATCTATAACTTCGAACACGTGTAATTGAACTACTTATTAATTTTTTATCATTTTACCGTAAGGAAAAATGAGGATTAAATGTTAAGACGTCTTTCTTGAGACTGACTTTTGTCACTAAGACCTTTAAGTTTAATTTCCTGGAAATATAAATATTATATATGTGTAAGGAATACTCTCAGGAGTTGGTCAGAATTCTCAGTTTTTTTTTGCAAACGAGCACTTATAATATTTAAATTTGTAGTGTGATGTACAATCTTAATAAGGGCATTCAATTAGGGTACGTGAAACTAGACTAGGGATTTTCATACATTAAGAAATCGAAATTTGCAAAAATGTGATATTACAAATCTGCTCCAGGCTCCATTTCTTTAATAACATTCATAAAAAATCAAAAATCCGCAATTTAATGAGAGAACGTGTACTTTAAAATTTTACACCATTTTTTTTCTTTTTTTCTTTTTTAATAATAACTTGCATCATTTTGACAGAAATTTGACTTACACTGTTTTGTCGGTCGAGAAGAGAATTCTTGAAAAATAATTTCTTGTTCCACCAAATTCTAGTTTACACGTCGACGTTCGTACGCCACTGAACTTCCTCTCTCGGGCGAAATAACTGTTAAAAAAAAAAAAGGGAAGAAGGAAGAAGGAGTAAAAAGATTCCCGTTTTCCTGAGTCGATCGATCAAGCTTCCTAACAGTCATCAAGAGCAGTCTATGCCGCGAAATTACCGCGAACGTGATTTCCTCGGTTCCTTGAGCGTCGCGCGAAGTAAATCACGGTCGATTAATCAGAAAAATTGCAGAAGTAACGGCGGCGAACGAAGCCCTCGAGGCCATCCGGGGGCATCCGACGTTTCGCAATTAAAAGCGTTAATTTCTCGCACACTCGCGCGATTTCGGCATTCGTCATTAAGTGTTTTTTTCGTTCTCGCCGCGGCTACCGATTTTTCGTCTTTGCGAATTATCTTGGGATCTGAGTCGTTTCGACGTTTCGAAACGGGGCGAGTAACCCGTGATTTCGAGCAAATTTTTTCGTCGTCGTGAAAGGAATTTCGCGATCGTTTCTATATAACTTTCGAAATTTTTTGAACTCCCTCATCAAGTTACCCCTAGTTATTCCAACATTGAACGCAGTAACATATATATACGAATAAAACGGTTCGTTATAAATAATCAGTTTAAGTGAAAATATTAAAATAAAGTAACGAAAACGTCATTCATTATAAATATTAAAATGAAAGTATTAAACGAGGATATTTTATTGGAAAAAAAAAAAACAGGAAATTATGACGAGAATATCAGAATAAAGTAAAGTAACAAAAATATAATTCGCTATGAATAACAACGAAAATGTTCATGCAGGTGTTAAAATGAAAATGTTAAATGCGAATATATTTCCGTTTTATTTCATTTTAATATTTCCTATCATTCACTGATTACTGCATGGAACGAAACCACAAATTTTTACAGAGAGATTTAATATCAAGCACATCTCGAATATATCAAAATAGTTATTCTTTTTTCCCGTCGCAAATCAGTAGAAACGATATGATGATGCGTTATACTTCTCCCACAATGGCGCCTCGTCGAAAGTGAATCGTTTCGTGGAGAAGGTTGAAACGAAAAAGGCGCGGTCGAGCGATTTCGAGCTGCTTTTTTTCAAGGTCACGTTCAAAGGCTTCTATCAATTAAAAGTGTCAATTTGTAAGCCAGTGGCGCGCAATTTGCATCGAACGGGGAACGTCAGCCAGGATTATTATTATACGAGAAGAGCCTTGGGATCCACTAATCGTTCATTCTCCACGACGTAACAAATAAACGCGAGAAAAATATTTCGTACAAGGGGAACGGTTGTTACATACATTTTCATCGGTATTCTTATTTGCGAATGACTGTCCGCCGACACTTTTTTCAACGTCTACGTCCGTCGGGATTCTTCTGCAACTGGATAAACTCTTCCAAAAGACAACTTATTCTCTTTTTAAATTTCTAGCTTATTAATTTTTCAGTGTCTACGTTCGTTTTCGATTGAGTATAACTCTTTCAATTTTTATTTCTTCAATTCCTATTTTGTTATGTAAAAGAGCAATTCTTGAAGAATTGTTCTAACGTCTCTCAGAATTTTTCTAACAACTCTAATTTTCTGTTATGTCTTCCGAAGTAAATCGATCGTTTCTCTAATTTTTATTTTATTAGACGAAAAATAATTGCCCTACGTAAAATGGTTAATCCTTTTTTTTTCAAAATCTATGTCCCTAAATATTATTCTACAACTAGACGAGTTCTTTCAACTTTCTTCGTAAAGGAATTTATTTCAATTTATTTTAACTTCGTTAGATAAAAGGCAATTGTTTCGCGTATAAAAAGTTAGCAGTGTAATTTTTAACATGATTGAAAGAAATTGGTTGAAATCTGTTCCTCTCTCTTTTCGAAGAAAAAAAATGAAAAAAAAAACATAAATAACACTTCGAAAAGTCATTTGAAACCAAAAGGAAAAAAAAGACAAAATTTTTTGTTGCATCTCTCTCTCTCTCTCTCTCTCTCTTGGCGTGCGATCATCGTGCTATTTTCGAACCAAACCTCGTTCTCCCGTGCGTCGATCGTTCGAAAAAATGAAACAAAAAAAAGGAACACTCTCGAGCACTTCTTTGGAACTAGATAGAAAAAAAATACAAAAAAAAAAAAACCGAAAATGAAAGGAAAAAAAAACAAATAGAGAAACACAAAATTCCCATCTTCATTAACAAAGGAAGCATCATCAAACGAATCAATTTACTCGAGCCAGTGAAGTGAAGGGCCATTTCCCCTCCTCTCCCCCTCTCTCTCTGATCTCGTCCGCGATGCTCGAGCGTAATCAACGCTCGCGTTGAGCAGTTTTTAATCGACATTCCGCGTGATCCGGGCTGAATTTTTCCTGCTCGATTCCTTAATCCTCTCGATTAATCGTGGTTGCGAATCTCGCAACTAGTCCCCCTTCGACGAAAGAGAGGAAGAGAGAGAGAGAGGTCGAGGCGACCTCCTTCTTTCCAGGTGAAGAAGAAGAGGAAGGACAAAAGAGAGCGACGATCGGCGTTACGTGGGCCCCGTGTGCGAACTTGACACCGGCAAGGACGCGTTTCGAAAGGAGGAAATAAAAAATACTGGTCCCAAGCCGTTAAAGGACGTGGCAAGTCAGCTGTTGAAGACGCACGCAACAACGATCACCGAATAAATCACGAGTAAAAGGATCGGCAGACGGTGTCGAGTCGAGGTCGAGTCGTCTCATCGACTTGGGAATTGAGAAGGATCTCGCGAGAATCGCGAACCGGCTAACGGGACACGTGAAGAGTGTTCGAGAATTCTTTCTCGCTTCTTCTATTCGCTATTTCCTTCTTCTTTGCTTCTTCTTTTTCATTTTTTTCTTTTTTTTTTTTTTTTTTTTGGAGTATTTCTTTTCATTTTGAATTTTGCCGACAAAGAAGAAGTTTGCAGTTGGCGTTTGTCTATCCGGCGACATTAAAAAACGTGAAAAATTACGAAATTGTTACATTTCTTTTATCGTAGACCTTTTTCTATCGATTCATCCCTTTTGTTAAACGTACAATGATTCCACATTAAGAAAATTGTGAATCATCTTGTATTTCTTTTGTCTGGCACAGTACAGATTGTTTTCAATTCTGTTATTATTGGATTCATTGAATAATATAACAGTATTTTGAATATTTTGTATATTCTATGCATTTTTGTGTATTATGTTGTGCATCCTTTTTACCATCAGATTTTCCATAAACGAATAAAAATCCACAATCGTTATACGTTACGAGTCGTTAAAAAGCTGCATTAATCAACTCTCATAAATTGAGAGTTTACAGAAAATGTGATAATATTATAAATTTATCTTCTAGAATTAATAAATGTAAATATATTCATTTCTATGTCATTTGTTTCTTTCAAAATTGTATTCTAATAAGGAAATTGAGAAATTAAGAATTATTAGTGAAATAATTTATCTTGTGATTTTTGAAATTAAATTTCGAATAACTTTTAAGTAATTTACATTTGAAAATATACTATTAGTAATTTTAATATTAATAATTTCTGCAAAAATGTAACCTCTATTCGTCAAAAAATTTATTTAAGTAACGTTAAAATTGTTAATTTTAGTCGTCATAATTGAATCATAATTCAGTACATTACTGTATATTAAATTATTTTATTTTTTATTTAATTTGTTTTTATATAATATCTTTTCGCTAATTTAAATAATCCTGCTACAAAATCATTCGAATTATTTTCTCGTTTTTGATATTTTTTTTTTTTTTTTTTTACTAGTTCTAAAGTACGCTGTATTTTCTCATTTCTTCGTTATTGCATTATATTATTTTCATATTAAAATATTATATGTATTATTACATCATTATTTCGTTATTATATTAATTACTAATTATGTATCGCGATGTTGTATACCTACAACAAGTTTAATTATTCTGTGCAAAGTTCAAGACTGAATTCTAAGATGTTGAATTAATTCTGTCGCAGATACTACATATGTATTGAAATTTTAATTCAAATTTCAGATGTGAGCATCACATACCGGCGCATCTGTAGCTTATAATTCGACAGTTTCATAAAAATCAAGATGCGAGTAATTATAATTTTCCTTACAAAATAACTTATTATTCGTATTTATACTACACGTAACTTACACATGGAATATATAAATATACAAATTATTTAAACGTGTCGTGGATACAAGTATGAGCGTGTGTGGTCATTTATATCAGACGTACTTACACACACCTAACGCGTACACGTGGACACATGCATTTACATTACATAATAAGTGATTCACAGAAATTCATAGCGCATTTATAACGTATATATATATACATATATATATATATACATATATATACATAAAACTGTAGACGTTCGTAGAAGCTTGTACTGGAAATGAATTTCACGTATAATAACGATATTACGTTCAACTTTATCTTTATCCTCCATTTAAAGGGAACGATTTATGAAAATGTACCGGCAGTTAAAGGGTTAACGAAGTCGCCGGTTCGAGAGACCTTATAGAATCGATTTCAGGGCCGTTTTCTTGGTCCGCGTTATCGGTGGTTAGACTGGCTTTGATTAAAGGAAGTTCGTGATGCGGGGAAAGTTGCATGCCTTGCTCTTGCTCCTGTTCTATCTGAACGCAACGCCGGTTCTGTTAAGTCAACCCTTTTGGTTCCTTGCATCGCACAGGTTTGATCAATAATCAGTCTTCGAAAGGATCTTCATCTCTATAGTACGCGCGTCTCGATTCCCATTTCTACGTGTACTGTTCTAACGGATTTGTTCAATTATAAACAACAACGATACCGGGCAATTACGGCCGTTTGATTTCCCGATCTAATATTCCGATCTATATTCTCATTTTCCTGCCGGCGGCACTTTATGTAACTCGCAAGGTCTGGGTATTTATAGATGATCAGTCCTCATTTTTCTTCCTCGACTTGGCGGCTATTATTTTTCTATGTGACATCTAAGCGAGTTCACTATCAGGCGTCACACGTCGCGCAACTGAGATTACGTTTTAATTTTGATGAGAATCAGTGAATGACACAGTATTCGTACCACGGTTACCGTAATTGAATTTCGTTATGTTTTTTTCAAATGTACGAGTTTCAAAATTCTCGTCGATGAAAAACGTGATTGATTAATCGATTTCGCTGTATTTTAAAATACCTTCGTCACTTGCAAGAACGTTGAAGATTATGTTGTAAATTGCGACTCGCCGAATGTCGGACGATTCATATCGTTTTGAAAATTCTTATCAACGAGAATGAATCTAACTGATTGATTTCCCATCGTTTAGAAAAATTTCGAAACTTGTATTGTAAATTGTCGACGTTGAACGATTGCTCCAATTCACATAAAAATTTCTTCTTAGATGAAATGATATCTTTTCTGAGAGATCTGAATGTTATAGATGTAAGTTTCGTTTTTTAAATACCATATGATTAATTATGATGTAGAATATTAATATAATATCACAAAGAAAGTGTTTCATCTCAAGTCATTACTTAATTATTATCATTTACATTTATATTACTTATTGTTGTTTTTTTTTTCAATCCTAATGTATTGCAATTGTTTGAACAAGACGCACTATAAAATCGGTGCAGATATTTGGCACACACGTTGCCACAATGAATACTGCAAAATTTCATTCTTGATCTTTCCTCGAACAACGATGGCAAACTTTTAACCATTAACTTATTGTGAAAAATCTACGAACAAGAAACAATCGGGAACGAAGACGAAAAATGCGTTGAAGTATACGTTATATTCTACCCATGGAACCAAGCTCGAAAGTAGCATCCATAGTTTATAAAACAGCTCGTCCACCTCTGAAGTCTATTTTACTTTACCCTACGGCGATGCATCCCCTGAACCCTTCATCTCTCCTCTGTTCCTCTTCCAATAAGCCTCTCTTGCCCTCTCCACCCTAGGACCCATATTTTTATCTTTTCCACTGCAATCCTGTAATTCCACGACCTCATCATCCTCCTCCCGTATTCCTGTAACCGTATTTTTCCTGTTTCTTACGTCTAGTTGTTTATCTGTGACCGAAAAAGAAATATATATATATATATATATAAAATCTCATATACACTTATGTGTATGTATTTTTATGAAACAGGAGTCTCATTAAGACGCTATACTAATCGTGCTATCTTAATTGCTAATTAGTCATAGGATATATTTGAACATGTATAAACTTATGTTGCTTAATCACTTAAGGACATATCTCGAATTAACTTGTTCTGAATTTTATGCGAAATATTCTTTATCTCGAGTTAACTCGATTCTTCAGTTGTGCCTGAAATCGACGTGACCAATCTCCTTTTTCCCTTTTCCAACCGGACTTGAACTTGTGGTTTCTCAAAGTCAGACAACTTTTCTCTTTCAGCGAGCTAAAAAAATTGGTACTGAATTATCTGTTTGTTGCACTGATCCTTTTGATTTGGAATTATTTTTCGATTGGAATTTTTTTCGTTGTCTATGAACAAGTGTTGTTATCAACAATAGAAATAAATCGATCAGTGGAATCGCAGAGTTGCTATGCATTTTATTTCGTTTACTAAAAACACTACGACGAGCAGAAATATCACTTCGGATGCTCTTGTATCAGAAATTTTTGCATTTCTGTGGATTCATGCATCTGTTTGTCACATAAATGCATAAAATCCACATTCTAGTCGAGAGCAGTTTTACTTCGAACGAGAAGTGACTGGAATAAAACTAGAGTTATGGATCTGAATCAAGGTCGGATTTCTTTAATCTTTGCGCCATTGTAATTATCTTCTGCACTACTTATCTAATCACTATCTTATCTAATGCACCGCTCTTGAAAAATGCTATAGGAAAACAGATATATTTGCATTTATTCTAATCTATCGTAGGATCTTTCAGTCGTTTGCAACAGCTTATTTAAATTAAATAAGTCGAGGCTTATTGAAATTAAATGGACGATAGAATAAATACTTTCCTACAGTGAAATTCCTCAAGAATATCGTGTCATTATTTTTTTCTTAGTATATTATAAAAAATATCAAGCAGAAAACACGAAATTTTCATTCCTACTGAAAGTAATGGCAACGATAATTTTAATTCTTTACTTCTTACGATTAATGGAAGTAAATTTTTATAATATTCGAGCCTTCTTTATTTATTGCAATTGACAAGAGTAAAAGTTTATATAGTACACGTAACTGAAACTGAATTCTATAGCGAATATTCTTTTACATTTAAGAAACGAGAATAGTATAAATAATAGCGACATTAATTTCTAAAGTCTATTTCTATTTAATTAACAAAAATAATTTTTTATATTACATGAAGTAAAAACTGAACTCCATAAATTATAAATATATTCCGCTCAGTAGTGGCAGTATTCATTCTAATCATCCAATAATCTCTAGTTCCTAATTCAAAATTTTTAATTTCACGTTTCTTTTTTCCAACAAAAATCAATTTTCACGGCAATCAAGTCAAAATCGAATCACGTATCGAGTACCCTGTTTTATTAAAGCGTAATATCGTAGCTCAAAGGTTAAATTCGCGATCGAAGGCACAACGAAATATCAGTATAGAACAAAATTAACTGATCGAATCTGTGGTCCGTACGATTGGCTATAAATTATTATCATAACGGTTGTAAAAATACGTAACGGTTCGATCCACGAAGACAGGCTTCCCGACACTTTTGCCGAAGCAATGTTACGACTGGCTCGCAGGATAATCTGCTCGAGTGTCTTTTCGGTGACAAGTTTGACCTAATTCGTGGTCAGGTTTCTGCCGAAGACGACTGCAGCTTCATGGAAACGAGATGACTCCTCTATCTCGAGAAACTCGTCAAGCTGGACGATGATTTTTTTTTTTTTTTTTTTTTTTGGTGATTTTCGAACAGGAATCACTGAAGTTAGGAAGAAGATCGAAGTGTTTCAAAGCGTTCTTTCTTTTCAGAAAGACGACTACGTGAGAGAGACTGAGAACAAGTGTACAATAAAGAAACGAATCTAATTGATAGAGTGTAGATGTTAATGCGAATACATATTTTTCTAAACGAAAATTTATTTTCTTTGCCAGATATCACAGAAAGTATTGTAACACGTGGACTGTGGATTTTTATTCATTTATTTTATAAAATAAAGTTAAAAAGAAATTTTTCAAGTGCAAAATTATAGAGTGCATATAATATGAGAAAATGTATAAAATATATTTGTTAATATAATTTCAATTAGTCTACAAGTTTGTCTGTCTCGTTGCAGTGTTCATAAAATTTCGAAAAAAAAAAGTATTCTATGCATGTAACAATATATGTTTGTGCGTAAACAATATATACGCGTAAAAATATTTTCATAGTGAGTGTTCGAATTCTTTTAAATAGTGAGTTCAAACAGTTCTAGGTGAAAAAAAAAAAATGAAAATATTTGCAAAAGATTATTTCTCGACGAAGTATAGTCTTGAAATATTCTCTCATAATACGTGTAATGAAATATTTTCACTTCTTTTTTTACTTGAAACGTATTCAAGTTTGTTAAAAAAAAAACTAGTGAAATACGTACGGCTGGATACTCATTTCGAATCTATCAAATAAACACGTTTAAAAAAAAAAAAAAAGAAAAGAAAAATCAAAACGTTTCAGGCAATTATGAACGAACGAGCAGGTGTTTCAGTTATCTAAGAATTATGATAAAAAGATAAGCGCAACGGTGCAAAATGAAGTTGAAGATACAGGAAGCTCGGATAAATTCAAATTCAAAACTCGCTGATTTTTTTTCTTTTTTTTGGAATTATTTCGCTGCAGGATGTATGTTATTTGCAAAATTACGGACGAAAGATTTTTTTCATTCTCTATCGCTATTATAGTTATCATGGTATCATAAAATTGATTTTTAAGACTTAATATGCAACAACAAAATTGGCGTTGATTGTTGGCAAACTTCGGCCAACTTCTCTTTATTGCCGATACAGTTATGTATGATAGTACGTTACAACGCGATAAAATTGGTTTTTAATAGCTACCTTGCAACAACCAAAAAAAAAAAAAAAAAAAACATACTGGCGATTATTGCGAAACTCCTTCAAACTGCGACTCAAGTAAAAAAAGAGAAAGAATCTTTCAAACTGGTAGAAAATCCATCAGGATCAATTTAAGCAGCCATTTCTTGAAGTTAATTCATACATCATATGTACGAATTATGCATTTGATCTGATCTTAAATTTATATATTCACAGTGCGTAAATGGTATTTCCAGTCGTTACTTTGGTACGTACATTTTGATAGATTTCGATCGAGCTTTTCTTTAATTCGGTTATGCTTTGATCAATGTGCAACGAGAATAATGTGAATTTTATTCGTTCATCTTATCATGCTAAAAGTTGCTAGAAATTTCAGAATTTGTTAACTCCATTATATAATTGTAATTGATATATTAATTTCCATATATTAATATTAATATGTTATGTTACATACAATAATCACAAATATATGATATTATAATATAATATATAACATTAATCATTATATATCATACAAGTATATATCACATTATTGTATACCTAGTACATGACATATTTATTAAAAAAAAATACACTGAATACACTGCGAGAAAAATTCACTTCGTTATCAAGTCATAAATTAAATTAAATTAAAGGAAATATCGTTTCTGTTGATTTAGAACGGGCATATTCATATCCCGTCGTACGACTCTGAAAACTTATCGAACGGAGAAAAGTTGATTGCGTGTCTCTGAATGATTATTAAGCAAGAGCATCGACATGGACGGAACAGTATGATCCTCGGAAGGCCACTGGATCGGTAGCTGTGATCCCGGGGCGTGGCACACCCGGTGATCTGAGAAAGGAATCCGCCGTTTTACGTAACAAATCGCGATCAGCCAGGAAACTGACCGTCTCTGAGTGTCGTTCCTCGCGTGTCCAGGATAGTTCCATGATTCTTCGCGTCATCCCGGTGCGATACCCTCTGTCCCTTGATCATTCGTAGCGTAGCACCGCTCCAAGAAGTTTCCAGCACGCATCGTTTGTAATTTCAGGATGAAATCTCGTGAATCCCGACTGAATTACTTCTGCTACTCTCTCCTCTATTTTCTTCTTCTGTGTTCCTCCTCTTGATCTCGCTGGTCTTCAATGTCATTCATCACGATCATGAAAAGATTATCGACAAATTCATCGCGAAACGTCAACTTCGAACATGAATCTTCGATTGCGAAAATCAGAATTACTTTTCGTGCATCTGTGAGTAGTTTAAAGATGGAAAAATATATAAATACATACGAAGTGGAGCATTTATTTAATAGATACGAGAAATCTCGTATTATTGATAAAAGTCTGAGTCTACATGAACATCTGCAATCTACTTTTATTACTCTCGAGTTTTCTTGTCTTCGGTGATTATTTTATTATTCTTATCGATACGAAACGTGAAATTTAGATATGTGATTGCTCGAAAATTGAAATTATTAAATCGTTCCAAGAATTACTGGGATTATTAATTTTGAAACGACACAAATTGCTTTGAAATCTAACATCTCTGCTTTCTGAGTTATGTTTGCATTTGTTTGTCAGATCAGCAGAAAAAAATGGAAATCAACTGAAATATGTTAATATAATTTTCGCAACAATTGCTACATTTTTACATTTTTATATTTGATCTTTAGAAGTACAAATAAATGTACCGATGTATCGAACAAATGGAAATCACGTAATCACTATTTTAAGCCAGAGGATTGCGTGTTACTATGAATATAATGGCATGCGATATATGCCAAGCCATATTTATATAGTACCTACTTGAAATATTAATGTGACGTTACAGTTAGCAAAAGCGGCGGGAATTTATGCGAATTCATTTTTTCAAAAAAAAAAAAAAAAAAAATGGAAAATTACGTACCAAATATCATAGAAAGCATTATACTCTGAATATTTCGTTGTTCGTATTATATTATAATTTTACGTGTTTCAATTTTTATCGTCTGTTCGTCGTTCAGCTTCTTAAAATGGGAATCAATTTCACGATGAGCGCGATTAACTTTTAATAATCGTTGTCGAAGATCAAAATTGGAAAATCGCTCAGACCAACACTCTACCCGATCAAGAATAAAAATTACCAACAATTACGAAAGAACGGGCAGAATCTAAGTTGAACTGTTTGGATTTTCATGCAAATTCATATTTATTGCGAATTCGATTACAAATTGTTAGATTGAGCTTAAGCAAAGATTTATTTCATCCATTAAATATTATAGTACAACAGATATCTTTACGTATATGTCGCGTCGTTGGATTTTAATTCGACAACCTAAAAGGCCGACACTCTACTCAATTAATAAAAATTAGCAATGCGTAGCTGCGGTATTATTAACAGACGAGGGAACGAGTCTAATGAGAATTCGGGCGGCCCCGGCATCGCAGAGAACCGGTCCGCGCAAAAATTGCGGCGGTTCGTGGAATCGGCCGGAAGTCGCGCGCGACGTTTGCTTCCACGCGAGAAACGCCGCCCGGAATCCGTTTCCTCCTCTAGGTATCAATTAGATCGGACAAATTAGAACACCGAGTCGGCCGAGTCAATATTGATACCGAACCCCGGGAATCGGGTAGGTAGCGGTAATGAGCGACGTTGCTCTTTTCTCTTTATCCTGAACAGATGAAGAAGGGAGAAAAAGGGAGCGAAATAAAAAGAACAAGACAAGAACTACTTAAAAAAAAAAGAGAGAGAGAGAAGACGAGAGAAGAGGTATTTAAGGCTACCGACGAACCAACTACCGTACAAAGAGGAGCCGAGACACACCGTGAGGGCAGGAACAAAAAGGGGCAGAGAGAGAAAGAGAGAGAGAGAGAGAGGCAAAAGACGGACAAAGACGAAATAAAAAGACGTGGAAGGGGGAATTAAGAGAGAAAAAGAGGAAGAAAGATAGGTAATAAGAAGAGAGAGAGAGAGAGAGAGAGAGAGATCTATGCGGTAGCTAAAGCCAGTCAGTCAGGTATGCCTGGAGGCTAGGCCATGATAGACAAGGTCATCCTCTCCCAGCTTTACACGTATGCTCTGGCTACTGCCAGTCCTCGTTTACATTTATTTATTTATAAATATACCGCGGCGCTCGGCTAATGCGCCGTCTCGTGAGAGAGAGAGAGATGAGGAGAGAGAAGGAGCCAACTGGCCACACGGATGGAAGGAGACCGGATCGTCCAGACGGCGATGGAGGAACCCCTTCACCTGTAGATCGGCTCTCTTTCATTATTCGGTTAATCGCGGCGCAATAGACGCCGCGAAAAAGGCTACCGCCGTTACTCGTTTTCTAAGGATACAAGCTCTTTTTTTCTTTTTTTTTTCTTTTTATTTGTTTCGAGAGAGTTTCGGAATTGTACTGGCTATAACTCGTCGGTGTTCAACGAATTTCCGGTTTTGTCGACGATCCGAGACGATTAGATCAGACGCTTAATTCGACTGATCGGAATTATTTCATTAAACAATGCGGCACTGCGTTTTCATTTTGCGAAATTTTATGTTCAATCGCGTTGGGTATTATATTATTAATTTGATGTAAGATTTTTTTTTTTAATGTAATGTGAAGTTCGTCGTGACAGATAGATTCGGAAGACCAAGTTCTGGAGTTCGAGCAACAGATTCTTATTATATATTAAAGTTTTTTTTTGTATAATACAAAGTTTTGTGTATTACAATGTAGTAATTTTTTTTTTTTTTATTGATAAAGATTCAAAAGATTAAATTCTGGAAGTATAACGACAGACTTGTTCGTTTTTGATCGATTTCCGTCGATGATTCATGAATTTTAATTACAACGATTAAGATCTTTCTTTAAATGTTAATCTTTTGCATGTTGCATTTTTTCTTCAAGATTCCTATATTTATAAAAGTTTATCTATTCTTAATAAATATATATTCGATAGACTTTAACCTTGGTTAATGGTTCTGTCGATGAATCGAGATCGGACCAGATGAAGTTTAATTTCATCAGTTAAATGTAATGTTATGTTTTCCATTTCATATTTGTATGGAATTTCATCTTAACAAATAGTAGATTTAGAAAACCAAGTTGTTAAATTCAGAAAAACAGACTCTGACGCATTGATTTTAATTCCCAATTCTATCAGTAACTCGTAAGATCAGATTTAAGTAATTAATTAGAAATTTAAATCTTTTCTTATTTATTTTGGTTATTTCTTTTCATTTTCTCCCAAGGATACGTATATCGTTGTGTGTTGTTAATCTATTTCTACTAATAAATCTACTCGAGAGACTAAATTCCGGTTTTCCAAAGGCAATCGATCAATTTCTAGTTCTGTCGATGATTCATCAAAACAGATATTGGATAAATTTGAACGATGACAATGAAGATTTTCCACTAACTGATACTTATCTTGCATTATATTACAATTTCTTTTTTTTTATATATAAGTATATAAATATACATTCGCTGTCGTATTTAATATGTATGTCGATATACGATTCCTGGAATGAAAATCAAAAGTACAGAAATTTCAGAAGATGACATTCCCAAAAATCTGTAATTACTGTGCAATGGCACAAAATCTGTGAAACGTTATAACACGTCGAAAACTTATATACATTCGACTAGAAATTTCAATTTACACTTTAGTTCTATAATTACAATGGCTACAAAAGTATTTGTACACCGCTGTATTTATTACGACAGATATACATTAATTAATTGTATTCGCCAATGTTTTCATACGACTACGAAAATTTAACATTACACTATGAAAACGGAATATTTAACATAGTAAATATAATTAAAAGAACATCATGAAACATCATGAAATATTTGCTTCGAAGAAGTCATTGTCTCTTCTGAAATATCAACTGCTCCAAATTTCCAAGTTTAAAAGAATTAACCTAACATATTGCCCCAATTTGTTATTTACAGATCTTCGGTAGCAAGGCGGACCTGCAGCTCCACACGCAGATCCACATGCGCGAGGCGAAGCCGTACAAGTGTACCCAGTGCTCGAAGGCGTTCGCGAACTCCTCGTACCTGTCCCAGCACACCAGGATCCACCTGGGCATCAAGCCGTACCGCTGCGAGATTTGCCAGCGGAAGTTCACCCAACTGAGCCACCTACAGCAGCACATCCGCACGCACACCGGTGACAAACCGTACAAGTGCCGGCATCCAGGCTGCACGAAGGCGTTCAGCCAGCTGAGCAACCTACAGAGCCACTCCCGCTGCCATCAGACCGACAAGCCGTACAAGTGTAACTCTTGCTACAAGTGCTTCTCCGACGAGCCCAGCCTGCTCGAGCACATACCGAAGCACAAGGAATCCAAGCACCTCAAGACGCACATCTGCCAGTACTGCGGCAAGAGTTACACCCAGGAGACCTATCTGGCCAAGCACATGCAGAAACACGCGGAGAGAACGGACAAGAGACCGCCGATAATCGGCACGGGGCTCAGGCCGTCGATTCACTCGATGGCCGCGCATCATCAGGACCACTACTGGCCGAAAGTCAGCCCGGACTCGGTGATCAGCGACTTGCACGATCGGTTGCCGCATCATCACACCGATTACCATCAGAATCAGAATCCGGAGATGCTGCTGCCCGGCCACGGGCACCGCGGCGAGTCGATCGAGAACGACTCGAGGCAACAGACCCCTCAGCCAGGCGCCAATCATCATCCGAACAGCAGCTCGGCGTTCACGCCGATCTCCTCGATCTCGATAAACTCCATCTCCTCCATGCAACATCCGTTGAACCCTCTGAACCATCTGCACTACCCGGGCAGCCATCATCCAGCATCCAGGCCGTACCTCTACGAGGCGTTCAACTCGACGCAGAAATCGTCGCCGGCGTCGTCCTCGTCCGGCGTCACGCCCGGCACCACCAGCAACCAGAACGCGACCTCGTTCCCGAACCAGTTGATCAGCCTGCATCAGATCAGGAATTACGCGCACCAGCCGAACCTCGGCAATCTAGGGAACCTCGGGAACCTAGGCAATCTGAGCAATCTGAGCAACCTAAGCGCGACGATGGAGAGCCACGCTCTCCTCGGCGGACTCAAGGAGAAACAGTAACTCCGGCGGCTGGTCGCGGAGATTAGGAACAAAGAAAAAAAAAGAAAGAAAGAACTGTTTGCTACTTCTCCTCGGTTTCTTTGTTTTCTTCTTCGACTGTTCGACCTGTTCCTCGCCCCTGTTGCTGCTTCTTTTCCCCGGGGAAGGTTGTACGGGGGTTCTGAAGATTTCTCGGAACGATGCTTTTGGCAACTACATGTTTTCGCATTCGGAAGGAAAGAAATGACGATTGCATTAGTATTTGGCTGCTTCTAATATCGGTGTCTCCCTTGTACCTCTTTTTTTTTTTTTGGTAGTTCGTTGTAATATTATTGGGATGTTTTTCGAGAACTGTTTACAAGTGTGTGCATGCAGATCGCGAGTGATGACTTCTGAAGGGTTCCTGGGTTTTCAGTGGGTGGTCTCCGAGGGTGGTTATTCGCTGTGATGGAAATATACTAGCACTTTTCCATTTTCACAAATGCAATACATAAATATAAATGTAAATATATACATGAGTGTATATTAATACATAATTGTACATTACAAGATGGAGTAACGTGAAGAAAGAAACTGCCTGTTTTCTTCCATCGGATGACAGACTCAAATTGTTAATAAAAGTTATCGAAGGAAGAAAAACAATTTTATACGCGAAAATCTTTCTCTAAATACATTGAATAATTTCTTTTTAACAGATGCTGTCTTGAATTAATAATGAACATTATTGCAAAAAGTATCGCTTACACAAATCTAATTGAGTAAGAAGAAGAATAATGATAGTACACTTTGTTAGCTACAATTTAGTCGCTATTTAAAACAGAAATTTCTCCATTTTCTCTCTCTTTTTTTTTTAAACAACTCCTTTCACCAATGTCGAATTATTATTGGTAAATTATATAAATTTAATCAATTAAAAAAATATATAATATACGCAACGTGCTCCGTTTTCTCTCACATTTTAAACAAACTTTGTTTTACCAATCACATATTACTTAAATCCAATTACAAAGGAAATAATGAGTGCATAAACGTACGTTTCAAAAATCGAGCAACCCAGAAGAAAAGAGAAATACGTGCTTCGTTCTCTCTTGCATTCTGAGCAATTTTCTCTATCAGCAACCTTGAACTACTACCATTGAGCCTAAAAACATTATGAACGTACATCTGACCAATGACACGACTCGATCGAGAAATAGAACGATCCTACCGTTACTCCATCGAGGAACATCAATCTTGTTCGAAAAGCGTTCGCAAGCCGAATGCAAATCGATCCTGGCTACTTTTAATCGTTTCAACGCTACCGGGCATCCATGCATGAAGAACGAATATTAGAAAGTAGCCCTGATTCGGCTAATTCCCGATCGATTCGCCGTGAATCGGCAACATCGATCCGCGATCGAGTTCCTCCCGATGTAACCGACCGTGATTTAGCCTCCACGCTGATTGACTTTCACGTTCGTAGGTAGTGCTAGAAAGTAGCCTGGAACGATAATCGACGAGCGACAAGCGTGTTTCACGATGTTCTTTCGAACACTCGCGGCGAATAGCCATCCGACGTGGACAATCCGTGAACTCTCCAACTCCCGATTTACCGTATTTCCTAGTGAAAACTACTTTCGAGGGACCGTCCCTCTTCAGTTCCAAGCCGAATACTTTCATCCCCCCCCTTCGCAATCCATCCCGAAGATCTCCTTAGGTTAATGTTAATTGTTAATCTTCTTCTTACTTCACATTCCTTCTATTTTCTTTCTTCTTCTTCTTCTTTTTTTTTCTTTTTCTTTTTTGGTTCCTGTCTAATTGATAGTTGACCGTACGCTGCACTGGTCCCATCGATTTATGGTATCGTAAAAAGGATTTGATCTGGCTGGATTTCTTTTAGTGGCATGGAATATAGTTCGGTGATGTTGTTCGAGAAAATTCTGATCACCAAGTTTCTGGATTTTTGTCAGATTGTTTGGTGTTTGATTTGCGTGTCACACGCGCGTTTCGTATGCGCGGAGTATGAATGTAAAATAGTCTTCGATCTAGTTGTTCTTTTTTTCTTTTTCTTTTTTTTTTTTACGTAAGTTATTCTACGATATACGCCTACTATCATGAAAATGTACAAAAATTATTTGAAGATTATTTTATTGATGTATAAAGAGGGCAATAATTTAAAAAAAAAAAGAAAAGGAAATGTTGGATATAATTCCAACGATCGCAATAAAAGACTAATTTACTTAAGGAAGTAGCTCAAGTCATTAAGTATCGAGCAACAGTATGCGAAAGTTCTTTTATTAAACAAATGTGAAATGAAATAAATTGTTCCATGAAGATGCGAAAAATAGGTAAACTGCAGAAAAAAAATAAATCGTAAATTTTGAAACTCAATGTTATAAAGTAACTCAATTTCTTCGTCAAACTTCAAACTAAATAGAATAATTCTTTTTGTAATCAATTCAATGGAATTCAATAGTGCGAATTAACTAAAAAGAATTACAAATTATATATGAATTGCAAATGAGAATTACAAATGATATACTACTGATTCTTAATAATCGGTTAAAAGCGGCTGTTTCGTGAATTAACACGTTCATCTCTGTCATATTTTCTATCGCCAAAATCTCAACTCTTAATTGGTATTATTACCGAGTCATCGGGGACCATAACAATTTCGGATTAGATTAACTCAACTTTGAAATTTTCAATTTAATTCCATTTTATTATCAATCTCTGTCATGGAGAATTTAACGCTCTAATTCACAATAATCTATCATAAATTATGATAGTCATTCGTAATCCGAGGATTGACTTTAGCAGGTATCATTGTTTCATAATTTAAATTAATTGGAATTTAATATCCTGCTGTTCTTCTCACTTCGGCTGTCTTTCTTTTCTCCCAACACTTTCTTTATAATAAGCACCGAATATAAATTGAATATTCAAAAATTGTTTAGAAAATAATTTAATAATATCTCATTTATTAAAATAATAATAGTTACTAAAAACATAATGATTCATTGAGGATCAAGAGATATTATAAATATATATCATAACTATAATTAATAATATATATAATAATACATAGTAATTTTCATAAACTAGTGAAAATAAAATGAAATGAATACATTATCGCAATATAGATCCGAGAAAAACAGCAGGATATAACACAATATACAACTATTGAAACAAAAGAATAATAATCTAAAATAAAATATTCAAATCAAAGGAATGCAAAGCAAAACGAGGAAACAACTCCATTTTCCAATAATTTTAGCAAAAAAGGCAATTCGTATTAATAAACTTTCGCTTGGAATTAACTTCCCTCTACACCAAGTGGAAGATCATCATATATTTTTTTTTTTAATAAAATAAAATATTTTTAATAAAATAAATTATTTTTTTTAATAAAGTAAAATATATAACGAAAGATGTAAAAAGATAAAAGAAGTGGTACTGTAACCCCTTCTTGCTGCAAACCTTCCAATTCTTGCAACGATACCAATCGAAAGTTCAAATTGAAGAAACGTTTCGAAAACAGAAGATACTTTTTTCGTAGATCGTCATATATTTAAACATGTTCCTCTGAAATTTCGCGTTAATGTTCCTCGTAATCGACAAATTCCATATGTTGGAGAAACTAGAACTAAAACTAAAACTAAAATTTCAATTCGTCATTTCGGGCTTGTGGCTTATTTTCAAAAGCGTTTGTAATACCAGAATCACCCTCGACCGGAAGAGGAAGAACTGATACAAGGACACGTATAAATCGATGGGATCGCGGGGTTAGTTGCGTTCTTTTCGCGTTTCTGCCTCCCAGAAGCATCGTACGTACGATGGAATAGCAAAAGCTAAGAGAAATCGTGTCGTGGAGTAGAGCTATTTTCCAAGGGGTGGCTCACCCCCTGGAAAACCGGGGGGGATGGGCACATCTTTCTGGGTCGAGTGGACGTTTCGCTCGCAACGGAATAATTAACGAAACGAATGTATGTGTGTATGGTCGTGTGTATCTGAACAAGTCAGAAACTCTTCTATATGTGTGTGTATGTACGTATGTATGCCTCTGTGTGTGTGTGTGTATGTGTGATTGGGCGAGTAAGTAGAAAAGAAGCAGAAGAAGAAGAAGAAGAAGAAAAGGTGGGAGTCTAAGTATCGCACGCACCTTTTAAGTAGGAATTACACACGCGTACACACACATTACATGAGGGCACAAAGCGTGTGAATACCTTTTTTTGAAACAAGAAAGAGAGAAAAAAAGGGATTAAAAGAGAGAGAGAGAGAGAGAGAGAAAGTGAGTGAGAGAAAGATTTAGGGTAGGTCGACGACAGTGCCACGAAAAAAATAAATGCGAAAGTAACGGAAATAATAGAAAATTAAAAAGGAAACGAGGAGTAAAGAGAGAGAGAGAATGTGTATGTGTATATGTGAGTGTATGTGTAAGAAAGGGTAAGAAAGGGTTAGAACGTGAACAACCATATAGGCGCACAGAAAGAAGGAACGAGAATGAAAGAGAAAGAAAGAAAATCGGCACGGAGAACCTCCTTGTATATAGTTATTATATAAATATATATATATATATAAATGAATAAATAAATATTATATATTATTATTATTAATTGATTAATTAATTAATTGATCGATATTCGGTAGGTGCGTAAGGGGAAAAAAAAGAGAGCAAGAGGATATAGACTCTACTGAAGATATTCTAAGTACCTTGTCTAACGAGAATACAGCGAACAAACGAAAAAGAGAGAGAGAGAGAGAGGAGGAAAAAATGAGCGAATAAAGATATAAACCGTTTGAATGAGGCAAAAGGAGAGTGAATGGCAGAATGATCGCGAACCAAGAGTGAGGTTAAAAAAAAAAACGAAAAAAGAATAAAAAAGCAAGCAATCATCGCCCAAAGTTATTTACGATAATTTTTCTTTCTCTTTATGAGCGCGTTTCCGTTCCACGTAGCCGCGATGTCCAACGATCGACCCTGACGATCGATTCCTCCTCGTTCTTCTTTCTTCTTTTTTTCCTTCTTCTTCTTGGAAAGTCTCGTCTGAAACAAAAGTGAAAAATCGCAATCGTCGCGGCCGATCGGACCGGCTCGTTTAGAGAGAAATTTCGCCGGATAGCGAGCGAAAAAGTGAGAGGAACACACGCGTTGTATACTGTAGATAATTTCTTGTTACGGCGCCGTTGGTGTTTCGTTTCGTGGCCTCCCTTCTTAAATCGGCGTTCGCCGATAACGCGTGGTGCAGGGCTATGAGAAGGTTACCCTTTTATTTTTTTTTTATCGTTTCCACATTCTAACCAGCATTTTTACTTTGTTACTCGCTTCCCCTTTTTTACAACTGTAAAACGTTTAATCCCCCACCCTCCCCCGAGGAAAAGACAAACGAATCACACCCCCTCCCCAAAAAAAAGAAAGGAGATACGCGAGACGCGACACATCGGCGCGATACCTGTGCTCAAGTTGTTTAAAACTATTACTTTGTTAACTAAGAAATGAGAGAAAGAGAGAATATGTATGTATGTATGTATGTATGTATGTATGTATGCATGTATGTATGTATGTGCGGTAGAGAGCAAGAGAGCGCAAGACGAACAAAGGACTCGAATGCCTGCAAAGAGGAGAAGACGAGAAAATTAGTTAATGCATAATTTGGCGTGGAAGGCCCAGCCCGATCTCTCGTTTCGTTCGACGTTTTCTTCCACGTTTATTTCAAGATCGAATTGGATCAACGATGATCCAATGAACAATACGATCGTTAAATAAACGCGAGGAACGAAGACCGGACGGACGTCGAGGAGAAAAAATCGTAGAAGAAAACGGGGAGGGGGGGGAGAAGGCGGTTATGTTCAGGCGAAGAGAAACGTTCGAAAGGAAAAAAGAAAAAAAAACCGCGAGAGCGATCGCTTCTTTTTTTTTTTTCTTTTTCGTTCGTTGATAATGGAACATTGAACATTGGGGTGGGGGTGAGGACGGGACGAGAGTGGAGTTTAGTTTTTTTTTTTTTTTTTTTTTTTTTTTTTTTTTTTTTTTTTTTTTTTTTCTCTCGTAATTCGGTGGTTGTGGGTGGTTGTAACCGAGCGCCGTTGTCGTCGTCAGGTCCCCCCGCGCTTTAATTGTGATCTTTTTTTTTTCTGTCTATCCTTTAGTTTCCATTTGATGATTATTTTATTATTATTTTATTAATATTATTATTAATATTATTATTATTATTATTATTATTATTATTATTATAATTATGATTTTCGTTTAATAAACTGTCACGTTAAAAGAACACACTTTGGAGGAAGAGGCAGACATGGTAATTTTCTTCTGTCACGTCATCGTCTTCCATCTTCTGAGATTACCGCCACCCCCCTCATCGATTAGAAAAATCCTCTCCTTTCTATTCTTCGCGAACGTATGAATCGCTCGCGCGAAGAAATTCCCAAATAAATTTGTTTTCTTGCATTATTTTGTTTATTTTTCTTTCTCTTTCTATGAAACGAAAGGTTCTTTTTTCTTTTCATTCAATCGTGCTTTTTAATAACGATCAACGATAATTAAATGGAAACCTCGAATAAGGATATACATATTATACATTTATCACGTACAGAGATAACACGATTTAAAATCACAATGAGGTGAAAGAAACCTAAGTTTTTGGTGATGTCTTTATAGAAAAGAAAAAATGATACGTTAGCAAAATCTATTTCCACAGATGATTCGCTACGTAGAAAATTAATGTGCACAGTAGAAATCTCCAATAATGAGTTATACGATAATAATACAGGAAATATAAAAATTTAAAAGTATAAACTATCAAAAATATTTTATATTCTATTCAAGTACATGCTAGAGTTTCAAAGAAAAAGAACTCTCATACGTCAATATCTTTTTGATCCTTGAATTTTTACATTATTTGTATTACTATTGTATAATTGAAAATTGAGCATTATTGTTATTAGAAATTGCTACTATGCACCTTACTTTCGTGGAAATAGATTTTGCTACTGTGTCATTTGTTTCTACAAAAATATTGCAAGAAAACTAGATGTATCAATACTTTTTTAAACTACTGTACATTAAAATCTCCACTTAAAATATTTTTAATTAATTAGAATTAATTATTACTTTGTTTCTTTTTAATTATTTAAATTACTATATATATATATTGAACAATTAATTTTTGTATTCTTTTGCATTAGAACTTGTAACGCAACGTATCTTTTTTTTGTTTTTTTGCATATTTATGTTCGTAAAATGTAAAACATACATATTTATGAGCATTTTTGTAACCGATCGTTAAAACGATTGACAGAGCAGTTAAAAACTATAGTAATGTATATTTTCTTCATTTATTACAATGAAGCAAAATTAAGGATATAATTAAGGACTATGACATAGAGTCTTCTTCCATAAATTTCAAAGACCTAAAGTATTCTTTTTTTTTCTATTTTAATAAAATTTTCGATGGAATATTTGCAACCTGTGTGGACTAAAATGATCCATAGAGATCATACTACACCATTAATTCAATTTTCATCGAAATGTAACATAGATTCGAGGCTTTATTCGAGGTTTCCACTGGGTTAGTAATTTGTAGACTGTGGATTTTTATGCAAACTCGTATTTTTTGTGAATTAATAATTAATAAAAGCAGAACCTTGATAGGAAATTGTTTCTATCGAAAGTACTATACTTTGAATATTGTATATATTCATCTCACATTATGTCATACAGTCTTGCTCAAAAGTCTTAGGGCAAATTCCATATTTGTTTCAAAACTAGAAAAATAAAATAATATTTTCTATACTAAAAAAATCTCCAGAATTTTAATTTCGCAGTTAATATACATAAATTATACAGTAATTAATATACATGCAAAAAATTTTATTATCCAATTTAAATACTGAATATTAAAAATAAGAAATACCCTGACACTTTCGAACAAGAATGTCCTCTGCATAATATATAAACGCAAATATTTGCGGTTTAAAATTTCCTATCGCATAACGAATTCACGGTCTGACAATTTGATTTGCAGATTAACCCTGTTGCGTTCTTTCGATCAATTTCGAAATAACCGCTTACATTTCTCGAGAATTGACAAATTGTCCGAAGTTGAAACGTAATGTGAAAAGCATTCACGTTCAGTTAATAAAAAACATCTTGCTACTTGTTGAACTGAGCTTGAAAATTGAAATGTAAAGTATTTCGACGGTTACTGTTGCAGGGTTAAAGAAGTAGTTGTAAATAATTTCTCGTTGCAGAAGAACCTTCGAGCAAAATCTCTCCCTCCTTCCTTCGTCTTCCACGAAAGATTTCCCCACTTTTTTTTGTTTTTTCTACTTTCTTTTAATTTCCGTCGTCCTGTACTTGCGACATAGTTCACTCTGCTTTTCTGTTCTTCCTTTTGCCCCCGCTTTTGTTTCCTGTTCGTTTCGACGCTAAAATTTGCAGTGAGATGCCGTCCATTATGCTTTCGGAAACTAACGAAGACTACCAAGGGACGCGGAGGATCGATCGTTCGCGAGCACAAGTTCCTCAGGCTCGTTGGCTTCCAGTCGACGCGAAAGATGCAATTTCTTTTTTCACGTCTTGTGAATTTTTTATGCGAGTCACGTGCAAGTTTTCCGCGATGAAAATTGGCCATCGGCGAAAGGCAATTTCGAATGATTGCTAATTCTTGATCGTTCTTTTGTGCTCTTCAAAACGAGGGAAAAAACTGGTTTCTTAACGAACCTTTGGCATTTGTCGTTGATAGACTGCGAATGTTTATGCAATTTCATATTTTTTTATGAACGTGGCTGAATTTAACAAAACACGAGTCTGTTTCGTTTGTTAAAAATTGTTGTTAAACATTGTATAATAATTATCTATAATATTTTATGATGCAATGGACCTTCGTATTCTCGACTTTCGAACAATTCTTTTTCTACATGAAACCAGTATTTATAACTTTCAAAAAATTTGATTCGAGAAAGAAGACGGTTATTCTGACGTATGAAGTAGAAGTTGATAATTGTGATGAATCATTTTCTTGGCTACGAAGAAGAAGCAACAAAGCAAGATATTTTCGATTAAAAATAAATATTAATACACTAGTGTGTAATTTCAAAATTACACGGCGTTATGGAGGATCAAGCTTCCCCATAGGAAATAATGTAAATTGAATTAATTCGTTCCAGAACCCCAAAGTTTAGTCAATATAAAATATTTTTAATATAACAATATAATTTAATATTAATTAAATTACATGTATCTACAATTATATGTAATATATAATTAAATGTTAACGTCTAATTTAATTAATGTTTAACGATCGTATTGGCAAATAATGATAAAACAAGTATACAGTGAAGAGCATAACCGAACAATGAAAAGTTGTCAATAATTCAAACTATTATAGCTTTGTAGAAAGGAATCTTCAAACAATCAATATGATCTCATTTTAAAGTGCGAGACCTCTAATTCGACAATCTTAAGTTCGTATTTTTCAAACATGCTTTTACATTATGTGGCGGGTAAAAATAAATAAGGACACTTCTATTCTTAAAAACTGTAAATATTGAGAAGTTTTTGAAAAATTTTTTTCACGACCGTTTTTAGGTTGACCGTGATCTTGAAGATTAAAGTTTTTGCTTTGCAGCAACTCCTTAAAGCTTGCTGTACGATTTCTTTTCATCATTTTATTGAATCGTTGAATTAGGATTAAGATTTCTTGAATTTTTGCTATTTAACTTTACTATTAGTAGTTTAATAAAATGGCAATTGGAAAAGAAAATCTTACAGCAAATTTTAGGAATTTTCCTAGAATTTTCCATTCGAGTTTCAGGCTGTTCAAACATGGAATCCTTCAAACCTCGAGGATTTATCGTATTTTACAAATATCTGCGTTCTTAAATTTTGTAAAAATGCATAAACATTCGCAGTATAATAATTGAAATAGTATAATTGAAATAAATATTTCTCGAGAGCTGTTAACAAATACTCTAAGAATTTAGAGGTTCTAAGAGACGAATGAAATGAAAGTGTTCGCTCGTTTGCAATTTTCGAAATGAAAAATTGTTGAATTCGCTTTATCGTTGTGCCATTTGAAAAAAAAAATACAACACTGTTGAGAGGTTAAATTTTAATAAAGCGTAGATAAAGAGTCGTTAAAACTGTAGAATATTTTTTCTTCCAAGGGACGATTAAGAATTTGCGTTTGTTACGTATCGATAGCTTGCCAAACCGTCGATCCTTTAGATCCTCGCGTGCAATCAGTTCCTTTTTAAATGAAATTCATTCGTTTTCTGGCGACGAAGGTAACGCTACAAAAATGAAAAACAGTCGAGCGAAGTACAATACGTGAATTGGTTTGCCAAAGAAAAAAAAAAAAAAAAGAAAAAAAAAAAAAAAAATAGAGAACAAAAAATGCTTGTGGTCGTTTGAAAAATAGAAAAAAGAAAGTTGTTCATTTAACAGAATACAGAATTGACAAGCTTCGCCGATTCGTTTCTATCATGTTGCACAGTTTAAATTTATGTGTGAAATATTTTCTCAGAAGGTCACGAGCATATTTCTTGATCGAAATCTGTTTATGGTTCCACGCCGGGTCCCTTTAACCCTGAAACATAAATTCAATCAGTATTCACGAGTTTTCGCGTAAAATACTACAATACGCAGTTATAAAGTTTTCTTGGTAGAATAAACCGTGATAGTTTCATCGAGTAATTCGAAATATTCTTTTCTAAAAAAAAAAAAAAAAAAAAAAAAAAAAAGGATGTATTGTTGAGTACCTTGAGTGTAGGAAAGTTAAGCGTAAGTATACACTGGCTCACGAAAGTATTTGAACATTTTTCATGCAAAAAATTCTTACGTGTGTGTGTGTGTGTGTCACGTAAAACATTTTCAAATTTTATTTATTTAGGATCTGTAGCGTGATAGAGTTCAGTTGAATTGAAAATTCCAAGAAAGTGGAACTGCGAATCTCCAATGTTCGTTTGTTAATATAATTAATTGTTTAAACTCGTTTATATACCTGCGCTAAATATTTTGCATCTTCTATATATCACATTTGTTCCTTATCGATGTAATCGGAATAATCGAGTCTCGTCACAGTCTCTAGTGAAATTTCAAAATGTCACGCGCAGAATGCATGTTCGTAGAAAGTTTCTCCAAGTGTTCCGATACTTTAACGAGCCACTGTATCCATATTTTCTCGATTGTGATAATGATTTGCTTGACTGAAAAATGAGAATCGGAAAGACTGGCTATATGTTGTTTTATCGTTAATTGAATCGTTAGCGACGTAGTGGATCAAGCGAATTACAGAACGTTTCTTGGTCGATCAGGCGGAAGGAGGGGGTTGGAAACCGGGTGATCGTTACGAGGCGACAATGAAACACTCCACTTCTCTTTATTATCTACGGATTATCCGATCGATTCCTTTTTGATTAGCACGTTACGTAGCGATTATCGAACATGAGCACAATAAAGGTAATATTTGATCGTGATCCATTTCATGATACGTTTATCGAATTCTTCAGGGTTAAAGCGACTGAGTAACTTCTTAGAACTGTTTCTGAGCGAAATTGGAGCAAAGAAGAGCATAACTAGACTGCGGACGTTTATGCAATTTTTTTTTTTTTTTTTGGATGAATATTGAAGATAGGCTACTTTATATGACGCAACATTTACATTTAAGTTCCATTGCTTTAATTATATTTGTAAAAATATAGGTATATAAATATTTGTATCGCAAGTTTCGTGTAGATCATTTTTTATTATCGTTATTACATTATTAAAGTATATGAAAAATACACGTTATAGAAATGTATTGCACGATCTAAATTGACACAAATCTGAATAATTTTTCGAAGTTGAGAATATTGTTTATTTATCTCTGACAAATAAATACTCGATGATTTAGTTATTTTCTATGTTGTAGGAATAAAATTGTTTTATCTATAATTAGTTTCTTGCATCAAATGAATGGTACTAATAAATTAGTACGTGTATAAAGATATTTTTACAGAACAATCGATTAGATGCAATTGAAAATGTGCCATCTTGTGAAGAAACTAGGATGATCTGTGCAATAATTGAACACCAATCCACTTTTGAGGAATCCAGGCTTGTTCAATTTTTACACTATTCATTTGCATTTTCCAATAGATTGAATACTATTATAATTGAATACTTAACGACTCGGAATTTCTTGAACTAAGTAGTTTCTAAGTAGTTTTCATTCATTGGTGCTCACTGTTGTTATATGCATCAACATCTAACAAAATCCATAAAACTTTAAGAATCTGTTACTCATACAATTTTATTTTTCGTTAAAGACACGTGTGCAAAAGAAAAGATTGAAGAAAAACGATATAAAAGCGAATTTATCGTGGATCCATTAAACGCACAGCTCCGTTCCAAGATTGTTTTGAATTTTAAAATTAATAATTGATCATTTATAATACCGAGACAAAAACGTGCAATGCATTAATAAAAAAAAAAAAATCCATTGAAATATATAATCGATAAATTTTCCATTTAAGTTTTGGTTTCTTTAATTATGTTAAACAATTTAAAAGCACGTTCCAGTTGAAACTCAATTACAAAAAAAAATGTGGTGCAAAATTGAATCGACGAACGTTCTTTCTTACAGACAACTGAAAAAAAAAAAAAGAAAAACACGCGCAATATTGAGAAAAACCAACGAAACAAATTTGATTTCAGTTAATTCATTTTCATGGATATATCTTGATAAATAATATCGGAAATTTGTTAGGAATTTCAAGGTACAAAAATGTTCACAATCTGTAAAAATAAATATTCAAAGCACTCTTTGCAATGTATACAAAGCAATCTCCATTTAGATTCTACTTCTACAACGATATATAACGAAAGTCGAAATTTGCATAAACATCCGTGGTTTAGCAATAAGAAAGGATTTATGCAAAACCTGTGATTACTGGTTCGCTTACGCTCTTCGCTGCAACTATACTCGTTGTATAATCGTCAATTTCGCGAGCAGAGAATGGATCATACGAACTCGCGCGTGTCTGTCTGTCTGTACGAATGAGTAATAAAACAAACGACCGTGTAAGTGAACGATGCATGCACAGTGAGAGAAAGAACGAACGAACGAACGAACGAGAATGTGGAAAAGATGGGAGAGAGAGAGAGAGAGAGAGAGAGAGTGAGACAACTCTCACGTAGGCAACGTTAAGGGAAAAACAATATATTGATTATATATTGCGTGGTACGAACAGAACTGTGATATTTTATTGTATAAATTTAACGGAGAACAAAAAGAGAACAAAGAGAAAAAAAAGAGATGAAAAGAGAGAGAGAGAGAGAGAGAGAGAAATGAAAGAAAATACGAAGAACAAATCTCTAAATGGATATACTTATACGGTAGTAGAAACGCGCGCGGGATATTACTGTATTTTACAATGAAGTGCATCCTTAAGCCATTTGAAAGAAAAAGGAGAGAATAAAATGACAAAAAAAAATGGGGAGAAAGGATAAATGAGAGAGAGAGAGAGAGAGAGAGAGAGAAAGGAAAAAAAGAACGCGATCGTATGCAATCGCGTGCGTGCGTCTTAACCGGGTATCCCTTTTCGAAGATTGAGTCTTATTTACTTCCGTTTTAACGAACGTATTCGCGAACTCGCGGGAACTCTCGCGATACAACGCGATGAAGAAACTTCTTGTAATAACGAACATTAATTGAGAAGCCTCTTGAAGAGTTGAAACTGAAACGGTGCCCTTTGTGTCCGGTCCATTCTCAATTTTAAAAGGTATACCCGGGGCGAATTTCCGGGCGAATCGCGAAGCCCTAGCGTCTAATCGTTTCCTGTTTGTAAAGTATATATATAGATATATAATATAGATATATTATATATGAATTAAATGTTTGATAAGAGAGAACGAGGAGCGAGAGCAGCGAAGTGAGAGAGAAACGAGAGAAAGAGAGAGAGAGAGAGAGAGAGAGCGACACGATAAAAAGAAAAAGAAAGAACGATCGAGATCCGATTGCAACGTATTCGTGAAAACGATTTTAAAAGAGAAACAGACACGCGTACTCAGATACATACACATGATCTCGTGCATAACAGGTACATGTACACATACACATACGTACACGCGTACACTCTGTTTAACAGTTTATATAGAAAGTAAGAATTACATCTGTAAAGTTTCGACAGAAGATCACAACATTTTTTCGCGTTTACTCTGATCGTCCCTCGCCCGTGCCCCGAGAATAAAAAGAATATGGAGAATATGAATATCGAGGAACACCGTGTTTCCTAATCCCCAGCAGATCGAGAAAACACGAGTGACAGAGAAATGAAAGAGAGAAGGGAAAAGTGAATGGAGTAATTGACTGGTTTCGATTTTAATATCGCTGTAAAAGTATCGTAAACTTGCAAGCGGCGATTCTTTTAATAACGCATATACATATAGCACGTGTTATATTTTTGGTGGGAGTGCAGAGGAGTACAGGTCAAATTTTGGTTAAAATAATACTAATCGTTATTTGAAAAAAAAAAGACACATGTTTTTCCAAGTATAAGACGAGATATATATATTATCAACTTTCACGTCCAAGATACCTGCGTTTAAAGCCTGATATTACACTGCACTTTCAACTTAAATGTTATAAGTTAATTTTCTAAGAAATTAATAATTTCGACTTGTGCTTGTTTGCTCATCCACCAGTGAGAAATATTCCTAGTAATTTTCCGAATAGTTGGAAAAAATTAATATCCGTAATACAATTTTATAAATTTGTAATCTGTCTACTCTGTGTAATTTTATTTTTCTATAAAATTATGCAGACGTGGTTCCTGCACAGTTTATAGTATAATTTAATCTCACGTATTTCTTTAATATTGATATGAAGCTCAAAACGAAAGCGTAGCAGCAAGAAACAAAAAAATGAAGAAGAAAGAATTCGAATGACAAAGTGTTTTTTATCAATTGCGATGTTTTACAGCAATATTATTTAAGAATACGAATCGAAGAAAGAGAAGACAGATTAGACCACAACTCACATGTAGAAGAGAAAGGGAAGTAACAGCATAAACTGCGACAGGTGAATTCTGAGACGAAAATTGCAAAGTATCACTTCGAGAGAAGGAACTATTCAATTTTTCCCTTGACATCGGAAACGTTCACCGACTATCGCAACCGGTGGAATATTTTTCATGAATGAAGTGGAAAATTCATCGGATATTATTGCAGTCCGTCTAATACGAATATTCACGGTGCATGTAACACAATTTTTCATTAATAAAATACGTTGGTTAAAAGCTAGAGGTACTTCATAATCTCAAGGAAACGGAGATCTTAATAAAAAAAAAAAAAAAAAAAAAAAAAAAATAAAGAAACCATGATCCTTGAATCTGAATCCTTTCATATAATCCAAAATACTTTCAACATAGTACATTGTTCTTAATCAGAATAATTAAATGAAAAGAATAACTAAATAATTATTAGAACTACGATAGAATTAAATAAAATGAAGAACGAACGAATTTACGTATGAAACATGCTCTCGAAGTATAGAGAACTCAAAGGATCAAGAGTCTTACGAGTTCGCTATGTCGCAGTTTTCATCCATCAATGATGCTATTCCATCAATTTCGTCCCCCTATCGACACACGCAAGAATTCGTCGTTTGAATGTAAGGAAAGCCGTGGAATCCAGTAATTTTCCGATCCCTGAATGCGAAAAAAAAGATCAGGAACCATTTCCCACAAGATAGATAGATATTGAAACGAGAGGAACAGCGACGAGAACTCGTTCGATTAATTAACAAACTGTCGACATCGTGCGCATGAACGTGATACAACGAAGCGAGACGATCATCGTTCCACTAAACGTTTTGAATATTATATAGTAAAAAAAAAAAAAAGAAAAAAAGAAAAAAAGAGATCGCGGAACGTTGCTCGTCCTGAAACAAGAAACGATCGCAGACTGAATAAAAAAAGAGAAGACGACAAAAAAAAATGGAGAAACCGTGCGATTTTTCGTTTTCTTTCTAAGCGCGAGCACGACAACGGTACAAAAGAATAATTACAAAGCTAAATAGAAGAAGCAAAAATTGTGGAAAAGATGAAGTAGACGGTGATGGGCTCGTGCGCCCCCGTGAAACGAAATTCGTACAAGGAATCAAGTTCTTCTCGCGAAGGTTTCTCAGATAACCTTTATAAAAATCGTTGACGAAACAACAAAGCTCCTTGAAGAACGCTTTTCTGTATGAATTTCGCGAGAGAAGCCCCATCGGTTGCAGCGAATCCTACTCGAGGACGAAGAACGACGATCCGCGAGCGAGTTAATGGAATTTATAAGTGACTAAAGAGGGATACCGAGCGGTAGATACGTCTTTCTTGGTCCTTGACTGTTTGGCGATGCAGAGTATCGTAAAAAGAAAAAAAGAGAAAAAAAAGAAAAGAAAGAAAAGAACTGGCGTTGTATTCATAATCGATTTTCAGAGTTTTTCGTGACCATTTCTTCTTGATTCCCACTGTCTCGCGCGGACAAACCTTGTAAAACAAGCCCCCGACCGCCCCAATCGTCGACATTAACTGTTCGTCCTTTTTAACAAATATAACAAAACTTACGTCTTACTAATCGAGATCGGCGATCCGGAAAGCCGTAGCAGTTCGAATTTTCAACAATCAACGAAATGAAAATGTTCAAACGTGCTCCAAACGTTAAAAGTACTGCCACGGCATTCTGCATTTGCAAAGTATTTTATGGCTCCTCTCCAAATGATTTTCACTTCGAAATATATTTTTATCCAGAATTTCAACGAAAAGGATAATCTTAATACCAGAGTAATAAGGAAAATTTTAATTTAATTTAATTTTTGAATAACGGCAGAGCATTCGTTATTTTTCTTTTCTCTTGAGATCTTTAGTTAAGATATTCGCGCAAGATTTTCTGTGGAATCAAGAAATTGATAGATTAAATTGCAGAAATCAAAAGTAGGAAAATTATGTGTTATAAAGAATCAAGTAACTAAATCGCGCTAAATATCGAATTTAGTAGTAAATACTGCACACAGATGGCGTACGATTTCAAAAGATACTATTATTGACATCTTTGTAAAGATGGAGCAAACTAAACGCAACGATGCTGCCGGTATAGTAGAGAGCACATGTGCTTGTGTGCGCATGCGCACAACCGAAGATATGTCATAATCAGCTGATCAAATGTAGGTGAAAAGATGGCGGGTGTGCAGCTGAATGCTATCAGATAACTGTCAAAAGAAACAGCTCTAACCTGCTGTTCATTCGTTGCGTCAATAATATTTCGCTGCAGATGTGTAAATAGATAATTGCCGTACACGATGGCATTTCTCGAGGTTGGTCTTACATTTTACTAAAGCATTTTATGTATCGTGCTTTCTGTGTCTTGTGCTTAACCTCACTTTTCTTATACGAACACGCTTTTTTAGTGGAGGCGCTTCAATTTTTTCGATCTTAAGAAAGAAGTCGACGGTGGAAAAATAGCCACGGCACTTGGTGTGAGTTACGCCGGATTCAAATCCGATATTTTCTTACACAATATTTGAGTATAGGTTAAGGATGTCGTGTTTGATGTATTTCATATTCTCTGTTGATTAGGATGCTCAAGTGACAGCAGCTACAAGCGGTAACGGGACTCTAGTGTTTGGCGATTACACCGGCAATGTGCATTTAGTGAATAGGACTTACGACGTTACTACATTTCGCGCTTATGATTTCACATTAACGTTAGCTCAGCAAGTCCAACATTCCACTTTTCTATTCACTATTGGTGTTAGTATATTCCTGCACACCTATTACATTTTATGCAGAAATATTTGTTATTGATGAAAACTGTGTTTATTTAGGAGGATGAACCAGGATGTAACCCTACTATAAAGGTCTGGAATTTAGCTAAACCGGACAAACAAGGCAATCCAACGTGTCTTCGTATAAGTAGAGCTATACCAAGTTACAGACCAGTTCCTGCAACTGCTCTCTGTGTGCATACTAGTCTTACATTAATGGCTGTCGGTTTTGGAGATGGCTCTATCATGCTCTACAGGTAAAAGTAATTTTGGTACAATTATCTAATAATTTCCAAATATGTTTTAATACACATTTTTCAATTCTTAGGGGTGATTTAACTAGAGAAAGAAAAAACAAGATAAAAGTATTGAAAGATACCAATGTTTCTATTACTGGTTTAGCAATAAGGTCTACTGGCAAACAAAATCATTTATTTGTTGCTACACCAAATAGCGTTTTCTTATATAATGTTACTATTAAGGATAAAGAATTTAAATCTCCCTTAGATACTATGGGTTGTGCCAGAAAATGTAGTGTTCTTGCAGAATCCATGCAAGATAGTCATTTCATGATTGGCCGTAATGATGTAATAACATTAATAGAATTTCATTATACGATATACCTAATATCATTTTACTAATAATGATAAATTTTTATTATGATAGGCAATTTATTGTTACACGCCAGATGGTAGAGGTCCATGTTATGCAGTAGAGGGTCAAAAAATTATGTTAGAGTGGTTCAGAAGTTATTTAGTTATTATAGCAAAAGAAGCTGCAAATGTTCCAAGAACATCAACTACCATTTCTGCAAAACCAAGGTAATAATATTTTATATATTCATAATGTCTATAATATAATATATATTATATGTGTTTATAGTACTATAGAACCAATACCTCCAGGAGTAGATAAACACGTAATCACAGTACTTGATATACAAAACAAATTCATTGTTTTTTCTGCTCCAATGTTGTCTGTGCAAGCTGTTTTGTCAGAATGGGGTGGATTTTTTATACTCAGCGGCGATAGTAAACTTTATCACTTAGATGAAAAAGATTTGCAATCGAAATTAGCATTACTTTTTAAGAAGAATTTATATGATATATCTATAAGGTAAATTTAACTAAGTTATTGAAAACATTTCAATTATAATTTAATGTTACATTATTTTTAGAATAGCTAAAAATCAACAATACGATGCCGAAGGTCTAGTCGATATATTTCGACAGTATGGCGATCATTTATATTCAAAAGGAGATCATAACGGAGCAATAGAACAATACATTAAAACTATTGGAAAGTTAGAACCATCATATGTAATTAGAAAATTTTTAGATTCCCAACATATAGATAATTTAACTACTTATTTGCAAGCTTTACATAAAAATGGGCAAGCAACAGAAGATCATACAACTTTACTATTGAATTGTTACACGAAGCTCAATCATACAGATAAATTAAAAAAATTCATTATGGTAAACCATCATTAATTTAGATACGACATTAATTGGTAATTTATATAATTGTGTGATATTATGATTTCAGACAAAAGATAGAGAAGTTGATTTCGATGTTGAAATTGCAATAAAAGTTTGCCGTCAAGCATCGCCAGAGGATGCCTTGCTACTTGCGCAAAAACATGGTCGTCACGAATGGTATCTTCGTATTCAAATAGAAGATAAGCATGAGTACAAAAAGGCATTGGAATATATGGCTACGTTAGACTTTGAAGAAGTACGTTTATATAATATTCAGAGTTAATTTAAGTAAAATTTGATTAATTTTAAACAATTTTTTAGGCAGAATCCAACATGAAAAAATATGGTAATATCCTGATAGAAAATGTTCCAGATGAATCAACGCAATTTTTAAAAGCCTTATGTACCAATTATAGGCCTTCTAATCAACCTCTCGTAGATCAGGTAAAGTCGGATGATGAAAAAATAACAGACTTGTATCAATATCACTTATAATAACATATTTGATTCAGGAAACGTTAGATGGTATTGTGGACCAACATATCGATAAAGCTAATCCAGAAGATTTTATTCACTTGTTTTTAAATAATTCAGAACGTCTTGTAGAATTCTTAGAGCATCTAGTAAAAATACATACCAAGTTAGTATATCAATATAGATAAAAACAAAATTTCAATTTGCATTCTACAAGTTAAATGTTTTAATATTTAGGTGGAGTACTTTGGTATACAACACATTAGTAGAACACTATCTTCATGTTTGGTCAGCTTTAGATAACGATGTGGCAAAAGTACAATATGAACAGAAAATTGTACGACTTCTGCAAAATTCGGAAGCGTGTTACGATAAAGACCAAATATTAATATTATGTCATCAGCATAGTTTCAGGCGTGGTTTGCTTTTTCTTTACGAAGAAAGTAAATTGTGGGTTGAAAATAATTACACAGTCCATATTGTATTTAAAAATTTTATTTAATGATTTATATTATGTTATATATAGATACCAGGAAATATTACGATTCCATTTGCGTGAAGGAGATAGTGAACAAATTTTAGCTACGTGCAAACGATTTGGACATCAAGATCCAAATTTGTGGGTCCAAGCTTTGTGGAGTGTCGCAAGAAATAAAGAAGCACCAACTAAACTTCTTGCAGACATACTAGCCTACATAGGTATGTTTAAAATTTAATTTAATCATTTAGTTATAATATTTTTAAAGACAAATTTACATACAGCTCAAGAAAGGCTTTTATCGCCATTAATGGTTATTGATGCACTTTCTACTTCACTTTCCTGTACCTTGGGTGATGTAAGAACTTACTTCAACAGCGTGTTACGAACAGAGCATAAACAAACACAAGCAGATATAGAATTAACTGAAAAGTATCGAGCAGATACTAAAAAAATACGAGAACAAATAGAATCAATTAAGAATAGTACTATAATCTTCCAAGGATCGCGTTGCAGCGCATGTCATCATCAGTTAGAACTTCCATCAGTACATTTCATGTGTCAGCACTCGTATCATCAACAGTGAGTTTAGATTTTATACCATATGAAATATAATAATATTTTCTGTAATATTTTAACATATCATGATTTTACTCTTAGTTGCTTTCAAAGCTTCTCGGAGAACGAAAATGAATGTCCAGCTTGTTTACCAAATAACAAAAAATTGTTGGATATTATAAAAGCACAGGAACAATCGAGAGATCTTCACGAAACATTTCATAGTTTGTTAGATCGAGCAGAAGATCCATTTTCATTAGTAGCTGATTACTTTGGCCGCGGAGTTTTTAAAAAATTAATGGTGATTACAGACAGTGATAAAATGTTATCCGCAGTAAAGTTTGAAGAACCAAAATTGAATTATGGATTAGGGGCGGAAGCTAGGATCAGATTAACGGAAGGGAAAAATACAACATTAGGTAAATAAAATTTTACTCGGACAGCTTTCGCACGGCAAATACTTGGCAGATGTTTGGACACCACATTCGCCGGCCAAAGATTAAAACAATTAATTTATGACTTTTTAAAACATAGCTATATTTATTATACTTAGCATAAATCAAACATTTTATTTTAGGAAAAACTGAAACTCGTCGTTCTCATGATAACTACAATGCCGCGGCAGATGACCGATTGCGTTCTTATCCAAAATCAGATGTGTACGCTTCATCGTTAGAAGCAAATATCTCTGGCATGGTCAGTGACATATCCAGTTCACGAGGAAATTCTAAGAAAACTGTGCCAGTACCTATAAAGGAAGCTCGTATTTTAAACAGTACAACACCAAAATCATCACCAGTCCAAAAATCGTATGTGCCACCAAAAACACCAATTGCACCATCAAATCCATTCGGAACAGACGATTATGATGAATCAAAAAATCCATTTTCCGAAGATAACGACGATGATACTACTAACCCCTTTAAAGATAACGATGACACAAATCCCTTCAAGGATAACGATGATGATTATAATAAGAATCTAAATCCTTTTGATAGATAAATTACATTTATTATATTCAACTGTTTTAATTACTAAATTCACGAGTCACTAAGAAAAACAATTATACTCGTACGTTATTACCGTATATAAAATTGTAAATTCAGTTTAGCTTTCATTTCAGTATAATTACTTACAATTATTCAGTCCAAATGTATCATATATTTTTTTCCTTTTTTATACATGCATCGTATAATAATGATATCTTTGGTGCTTCATGCAATTTATAAAATAAAAAAATACATTCACGTAAAAAAAATGAGACACACATATATATTAAACAATTAATTGTACATATTCATTTATATCATGTTTAAATCTATATATTCTACAAAATGTCTGTAAGGCAGTCTTATTTAATGAGTATTATAAAAAATACTTTACATTTTACAAAAAAAAATATATATATCTACCAAAGTAAGTGTTTTCCAAATAGCAATTAATAAATAAGTTACATATAATACAAAAATACTACTTCAATATTATTCGTGATTTAAAATATGCTTCCATTCATTTATTTGATCACTTATTCTAAAGGCATTCCAATTATCCACAGTTTCTGCAGTTCGTGGTTTTATAGAAACAGGAATACAATATTCTTCAGTAGATTCGGGTGTAAAAAAGTCAGAAAGTATTGGTACAACATCTTTTTGTCTTGGTTCTGGATCTTTGCTACGAGTTAATCTGCTTGGCAATTGATTTTCATCTATGGATAAGTCCACCAAATCTTTATAAATTACCTCATCAAGAGGAAAATCCAAAACAGTAGAAATCTAAAATAAAAAACATAAAATATTCTGTAATCTGGTAATAGTAAACTATTAGTCTCTTTATTACCTTGCTATTTATAAGATTCTTATATGAAGTAGGTAAATGTTCTATATCAGTTACAACTTTTTGTTTCTTCATTTCTTTTAATTTATTAATTGTACATATAATAGAATTATATTCCGGTTTTGCTAATTTTTCTCCAGAAGTAATTGGTTTTGTATGAATCTTCTCATCTGTTTTTAAAATTCTTAAATTATCTGGCTGACTGCGTGATACACCTGGTCCAACATTAGGCTGTATTTTAGAACCAATTATATTCCTTATCATAACTTTTTTAACAATGGGAGTTTTGATTTTGGATGTAACTTTATTGTACTTATAACATGGCATAACATCAGCAGGTTTTGAATTCAATTTTTTTTTAGTTGTAATTGAGCTAGATTTCTTATTTGTAGCATTATATTTTTTTCTATCACCATTAGCAGAAGCCAGTCGAACTTTATGTTTTAAAATGTCCAGATCTGTGGATGTTTTAGTTAGAGTTTTAATGCCTTTCTTATTAATTGTTGATTTATTTTCTTTTTCTTTTCTACCTTTTGTACATTCTTTTTTCAAATCAGTTTTATCAGAAGTATTTGCTTTAATATTTTGAATATTGTTAGCATCATTCAAAGGAATTTGATTTCCTGTTTTAATAGTATTTTCATTCAAAGATGAGGTCTCAATCGAAGCCGAAGAAAGTGGATTTGCACATAATGTCAAGTTTGCATTCGATTCGTTATCAATAAGTTTTGAATTGTATTCCTCATTGTTAGATACCTTATTCGGATCCACTAATTTAACAGATTTATTTAATTTTACTACATTTAGAATTTTTGGTTTGTTCGATTGCTTAACACCATTCTGGTCAGTCGAGCTTTCCAATTCTTTTGTTATCAATTTGCCAGCATCTGTTTGACAAAATCGTACTTTTGGTCGGGTAAGAAATTTCGCATCCTCGGACATCGTACAAAAATATAAAATTCTAAACTATTTCGTTTATGAGAACGTTGATAAAAAAAAAACTGATAAGAAGGCACATACATGAATGTTGAAAACATAACCTTCGTGGCACAGAGATTTTGAATGTTGTTTTGACAATAATTAGAAATAACTGTCAGAATCTCTTGTGGCGCTACCAATTTCATAATAATAAAACTGTAGAATTCGCTATACGGGACTCCCCGATTTTAAGCTTTCTTTCGCGATGCTCAATTTTACGAAAATAGGTTAGTCAATGAAAGAACAATCGTGCTTACCGCGTGCATTGTTACGATTGTAATTTGTTTCAACAATTAGTTTATTGTGATTGCAGTTGTTTAGCAACGATCAATAGTATTTATGACGGAAAATGTATCTCGTGAAAACATGGATCCTTACAAGGTAATTTTTCCATAATTATATGTAATGTCGCGTAATGTTGTTCCTCATCGTGGAAGGTTAAAACAATCTAACTTATTATAAAACGTTTAAGTACACGATATTTGAATAATTTTTTCATTTATTTAACAGAATCCCGACTGCCTACCGTTGGAAAATTTAAAACTGGAAATCAAAACCGATGGTGTTGTAAAAAATGTTGATGCCTTGGTATGTACATAAAAGCAATATATTTATTAAGTAAATTTATTAAGTAAATTTGACTAATACTTACTGTTATGATATAATAACTTACTATTATTATAACTTATTTGAGATTCTTATGTCTCCAAATAATTATTTTTATAACTTGTTAATACATTCTTATGTATCTATATTAAAATCCATGAAATTATGAGTTAAATAAGCGTTAAATAAATTGTGATGATCATTTTAGAATGAAATCTGGGCAAGTGACAATTATTTTTTACACTATGAAACTCCTAATATATATAATGATGATGGACTTGAAATTCCGGGAGCTAAACAACAATGGATAGAAATTGTCAATTATATTATTAATGATTTAAAATGGTTACTTGGTCTTTCATTTTATAGGTAAAATTAATAATATTAATATAAAACAATAGCATTAAAAATATTGATTGATTATTATAATTGGAAATTCATTTATATACGTTATTATATATACTTTATTTAGGTTTTGGTCAAACATTGTATTTAATACCTCAATACTAGATACACTGGTATCTTTTCTACAAGATGCACCACCATTCTATGCTTTGGAAAATTTCCCAAATTCTCCAGAAATGTTAGAACTTCTAGAAACATTAAGTCGCTATGTACTTGTAGTTTTCGCACGACTTGTCACAAATAAGGAAAGCCCTAAAGAATATATGAACCGTCCATTTCTTGGAAATTTATTATATGAGAAGTATATATTTACAGTACCCATCATTTTTGATCTCTGTCAACTCTATGGTCGAGAAAATGCAAAAATAATGGAAAGAATTTTAAACTCTTTATTTACATTAGAACCACAGTATAATAATGATCTTCAGAAAACTGTTCCCTGTCTTATAGAGGTGAAGTATTAAAGACAATATATGTAAAATAATTAATATTTTATCAAGATAGAATTAAATATAGGTGTTGTCAGTTTAGGCCCTTGAAAATGTTGAAAGAAAATTTGATGGTTGTTCTACTTATACCAATGAAGCAGTTTCACTGTCAAAGCAGAATATTAATTCTTCAAAACTTACATTATTTCAGTTGGAAGATATGATATTATATGTTCTAGATATATCATCAACCATTAGTGTGTTCTTAAAGAATTATACCCCAGCAGTGAATATATTTCACACAGAGGATTTTATGAATAAGTAAGTTAAATTAAATAAATTAATGTTTTTATTCGTCCTAAATACGTTCCTAATAATTTATTTTATCGTTTAACATTTATTAGACTTGTTTCAGTATATGAAAGCACAATACCTGAAATGTATAAAATATTAAAAAACCTGGCATGTAATGATGAAAATATGCCAAAATATGTGGAACTGAAGCATCGTTTGGACGTAACGAGAATTGAAATTTTAAATCTTTTTCGTATTATTATATATGAACCAATATTAAATATTCAAGAAAATTTGTAAGTATACAAATATTCAAATTACAAAGCGTATCTTTTATATCTTGTATATTTAATGTATACATAATGTAATATAATTATGACATTATGCCTAGAAATACGATAAAGGAAGCAGAGGTAAAAGAACGGGTGGACGAATATTTTAATTTATTAAGCAATGCAATTTCTGAAAAAGAATTCATTACAGATTATGATCAATTTTATCCCGTTAAATCAGACTTGACTGTATTATCTAATATTTGTCCTGACGAGTATCCTTTCTTTAACATAGCGCGATTATAATCACAATAATAATTAAGAAATATATATAACTCGTTTTGTACTTAACAAATATACTTAGTGATATAATAAAATATGATTATATTTTACAATCAGTCAATGCAATTATTGGAAAACCCAATATTCTATCTGCTAGCGTTTCTAACGTAAGTCTAAGAATCAACTTGTAAACTATATTTTGATGAACTTGTTACATAATATTTTTTGTATAGGAAGCTATAGCTGGACCTAGTGGTATTTCAAGTCGGACAACTGTATCTGAAAATGTAAATTCTGTGAATGAGAAACAAACTATGTCAAAAAACTCTGTCCAATTTGCTTCTCTTGTTTCTAATGTTAAAGATATTTTACATCAACTAGACGAAGGTTTTATTAAGGTAATTTCAATATGAAAAAATTATGTATAAATATATGTAATAAAACTTATTTTGTAGGTAAGTTTGGAGTATTATAATTATGATAGTGCAGCTGTAATAAATGCTGTGTTACAAGAATCACTACCACCAGAATTAAAAGAGTTATTGGAAAAAGGGTCGCCATTAATACCTAATACTCCACCAACTTATACAGTAAGAGCATTTTATTATTTGACTTATGATATGTCAATTAATGCATTAAATAATTTTATTCTTCTTCTAGGAAACTGCAATTAAAGATGTAGCTAATGGTATTGAAAGACTAAACATGGTTGTTAATTATGACAATGATAATGTTCATGTTAAAAAACCTGAAATTATAGACATACCTAAAGAATACATAACTAAAAAGTAAGGAATCAAGGAGAACAATTATTCTGAATTACTTAATATGTATAAAATAATTATTCTGAATTACATACTTAATACGTATAAAAATATTTATTTGTAAATAACAAAAATATAAACAAAATTTGTTACAGTTATAGCCTTGTCGAAGATGTTTACGATGACGAGTATGACGATACTTATGATAATAATGATATACGTGGTACACAGGACGATTCAACTGAAGTAGATTTAAAACCTTTTACCATACCAAGAGTTTGTATTCATACAATTTAATTACAGAATAACAATAATAGTATAGTTGTATAAAAATTAACGAGTAATTATTTTAGATTCTTCGCGAAAAGCAGAAAATTGAAATTGTAAGTGAATCGGAATCAGAAGACGAAGATGTAGGAAATGACCAAAATGGAAAAGACTGTTTTGTACAAAATCCAGAAGAGATACGTGTTAAAGCGGAACAGCGACGACAAATGCGAAGTGGAAAAACTGCAGGGAACATAGTTGGTATGCTATTTTTATAAAAATATGTTCGATAAAATCTACATAGTTACGCTGTTCCGCTAAGATTATTTTCTTATGTGTAGGCAATCCTAAAGGTCAGGGGCAAGAGAAAAATGTTTTATACAACAGGCAGCAAAAAAATGTCAAGAAAGCGAAACAGGCTAATCATAATCGCCGTTCTGGTGCTCAGTGGAAACGAAATCAAGGAATGGTTCCATTATAAATCTACTTTTAATATAAATGTAAATACTGCCATGTGATAAATACATTCGTACCTATGTTAATTTTACAGATTTTGATTTTTTCAGTGTTTAAATTATTATAACTCTGTTAACACATTTATTTGACAAATTTTTATGATTCTTAATGATCTTTAACTATTGTAAGAGCTTTTATTCTATTCATTTGATTAGCCACTGCTTCTTGATATTCATCTTCAGGTATCATGGTACTCGGCGATGATTTTGAAGCGTTTGGTATTGGCATTAAGTGCGTAAATAAGTGCGTTGTACTTCCATAGTAATCTAATTGTATCATGATCAAAGCGTGTATGCTAGGTTTAATATATTCCAGCCTCTTATCTAAAAACATGGGTAATTCTATAAGTAATTGAGCATGTACAGTTTTCAAGTCCTTAGCAGCTGCCTCTTCTGCCCTGCGTTCTCTTTCTAATTTCGCGATGTGACTAGCAGTTCTATCTTTTTTTTCTTGCAATTTTTTAACGCGATTATAAGAGTATTTCCAAATCGTTACTAGCTCCTCGCGTTTAGCAATTGCTGCGGCTATCAGAACGAATTCATCGCGTAATTTTTTTAATGGTTCTATAAAAGTTTTGTGGCAGAGAACTGCCATCTCTTGCACTGTTTTTCCAATCTGTAAAATATGAAAAATTTCTATGATATTTCTTATTATATATTTTTATAATATTCTTTTTATATAGAACAATATGTAAACTTACTTGTGTCGTCACTGAATGATAATTTTCTACCACTTTCCTGAATTCATCATTAAGATGTGCTAGGCCACAAGTTGTTAGATTCAATGTCAATCTTTGGTCTGCACGATCTAGATTTGTTACAGCTTCTATGTACTTTTTCATTTCTTTTGTCAATTTTCTTATTGTATCTTCAACACTTGAGAAAAGCAATTATTAAAATTTTCAGTTACATAAAGTTTAGGTAGAATAACGGCAAATATAGTAATAAACATACTAAATGAGTCTTTGAACAGCAATATCTAACTCTCTGTCTTCTGTGTGGGTTAATAAAGGTGGTGCTGGTGTAGGCCTCTGAGTTAAATGATTTTTCTTTAAAGGATTCCTGTATATATCATGATACATACATGTTGTAATAATTGTGATTTACAAATGTTATAACCTATAACCACACGATTATTAGTAATGTCATTTACTCACCACGTCATTTTGTTATCATAATTCAATAAGCTTTCATGATATCATGCTCCATCGAATAAAACTGTTAACAAATACATTATTATAATAGCTACTTAAAAAAACATTGAATACGGTGACGTATACCACATTTTAGAGTCCTATCATTACTAATCTTGCATTCGATAGATAAGATTTAAGATAAAATAATTTATATGTTTTCATATTTCACTATTTTATTAATTTCTCCAATGAATTTAAAAAAAATACTGAAGAAATTATGTAACAGGAAAGTTGTTTCCCTGTAAATTTGAATTTAACATGAATACTTTCTAACCTCAATTATCAACGTCAACTAGTCATTTAAATGTCAATACAAATGCACAATGTGCAAAATATAAATATAGTCAGTATTAGTTATTAATTTTTTCCAAGGTATCTTATAATTACAAAAACACGTACGATATTTTTATTAAATTCTTTTTATTAATATGAATTCCAAAGGATTTTGATATTTCTTAAATTATTTCTCTTATAGCTATATTATAAATGTACAAAATTAAAAGCAGAATTTAATGATCTATTATGATTAATTCATCTATACCCCAATCCTCATAACTATTGTCAGGTAAATAACGTCTAATTATGATCGGAATTTTTCTTTGCTTTAGTTCTTTCATTGCAATTTGCAATGGATCAGTTTCTCCTTCTAATTCAACCATCACAGGAGCACACATTGCTATTTGTAATGCTCTTGTCCCTAATACTCTTGCTCTTTCATATCTACAAGCAAAAATATTACATTAAAAATATTTTTATTCCTTTTAAGATTAAAGATTTTTATTCAGATTTATATACCCACTTTGTCATATATCTTGTTGTAATTCTTTTAGACCTTTGCACTCCACCAGTAGCTTCACCAGCAGTTAATAATTCTATATTTTCTCCATCTTCTTCTTGAGGTTCTAGTTCAATATTATCATCATCGTCTACATCATCAAAATCGTCTGCTACCCTTCAAATGATAACATTCAATCATCTTAATATTAAAAATTTTATTTATATTACATTTCAAACTGTGTTATAAAAAAGTCAAATTTATATTAAATCATTTATTAGATATCTTATAGGTTATGTTTAATTTTATGTGTATCAATTGTCAGTATCGTTACAATCATTACACTGTAATCTAATTGATATCTAACGTCAAAACACATAAATCAAAAAACAAATAAATAAGTGTATATGTAAAATATTAGTTTAATAAATATTACATACTCGTCTCCATCAAAATCATCGTCTGCCATTTTTTCTTAATCAAATAAATATTGCTGCTGATACAAAATGTGATTTAACTCCTGCCTGTGCAACGCATAAATTAACAATCAATGCTCAGAACAAAGAGATGCAGGTAAACAACAAAGAAACTGAAAGTAACACTACATACACGTAAAAATTCCTAGAATAACATAGAGTAAAATATTTGAAAGAAGATAAGTTCGTATTTGTATTTTATACTTAGAATTATCATTTAGTCTGAATATTAATAGTTCAGCAATTTTAGGTAGTTATATTTTAAGATATTCTTCTCTTCATTCAATATATCATCACTCTGCAAAATTGTAGAAATTATATTGTATCTTCCATGCTATTATATATTATTTTTGAAAATATTATTTTATTTAATAAAATACTGTTCCAACTGATTATGATATAGTACATCAATAGATATATACAATTATTTACTTTCTTGGTTTTTATTTTGTAAATAAAAATTTAATTGTCTTATTGATGCTATCAGCGGTAAAATGGTGGAACCATTGACTAAAGATAGAATAGATCGTACATGAAATGGGACTTTATGTCTGAATCTGAAGTACCGACCAAAGAAATGTCACTAGTTTTTCAGCGCACTCACGAGGTATATGAATAGACCAAGCATCTTACGGGATTTCGTGGCTCGTGACCTGAAATACCGACATAGCAAAAAATCAGTTTTTTTAGCGCACTCTACGTTTAAATAACGGTGAGTTGGGGAACTAGTGAATGCGCCAGCAATATGATTTTTTGTTCATTACAGTAATGTCAAACTTTCAATCGAAATGTGAAGCTCGTCTGTGACTATACCAAGTCAAACGATACAAACAAAATGTTTAATGGTATCTCCAGATTCCAAAATACGAGCTTAGTATCTAAAATTATTCTATTATGTACTTACGTGTGTGTCAAAAAGAGCCCTACTCATGTTTTACGAATTTATCGATTCGTTTTCCGTTGGAAATGATAAAATTATAACGGGATGTTTTATTTATTGAAATATACTTGGGGAAATATATTTAGAACGGACCTGATATTTAATCAAAAAGAGACGACATACAAAAGATCTATCATTTTATCAAATCATGTTATAAAATATCTATCAAAATCTAAAGTCCACGGTCTTCCACAATATTTTCAAATGAACTATACGTTATCATTAAAAAATACAATCTATAATTTTAGATTATATAACTCAACAAATCCTTTAATTACATAAAAACCAAATCGTGCTAGCAGCCGATTAGATCATATTATAGTATTCATAATTGTATCGTAGGAATGCAATTAGTAATTGTATCACAAATAACAATGATTGCTCTGCTTGAGATTGCTACGTACAGAAACCCATTCTTGTCCCATCCCACAATGTCTCTGCGAGATCCCTCGTCGTCCTATGGTGTCCCGCGGGGGGTGGTCTGATATTTTACTTATCAACTAATTGTTCCTACAGTTCAGTTTAGATCGTGAAATAAGGAAAAGGAAAAAATATGAACGATCTAAAACTGAACCATAGAATGCGTAGTTCGTAGCTTGATATCGTTTTACAAACATTAAAGTTTGTCGGTTAACGTTTTACAACTTGGCTTGATAACGTTTTACAAACTGTACAATGAATTTACAGAGATTAACTAGAACTAAACGCACGTAACTTAAAACTAAGACGCACGCATCCCACGACGGCCCAGCGAGATCCATCGTCGTCCAACGGTGCCCCGGGGGGGTCTAATAGTTTATCAACTAATTGTTCCTACAGTTCAGTTTAGATCGTGATGCAAAGAAATTTTCACGATCTAAATTGAACTATAGGTTGCGTAGTTCTCAGCTTGATATCGTTTTACAAACTTTAACGTTTCTAAAACGATATCAATTACCAGATCTCACCACGAGGAGGTGACTACGCACGAGACCCGCCCCCGGGCTTACAATACATCATACAATACATCCCATCCAAATATACAATCATACAAAACACAAAAACGCCCAAGGTTAATATATGTACCGGTCGCCAGTGATCCGGAAGGGGAGGGGGCGACGATTCTTCTTCAGGCTTCCGTTTGGTCGATGCGCTCGCGTCGGAACCTTCATTGGGAATGAGTCTTCGTATCGTATGAGTTTTGACACTATTTTCACCTTTTTTTACTAATTCTCTAATTGCATTTAATACATTTCTTGTGTATTCATTGAGTTCAGGATGTTCAGATACATAAATGCATATACTGTATATTTTCTTCTTCACAAATATTTCCTTTGGATATAAATTTATAAAGAACAGGATCTGATTGAATGCTACTTCTAAAAATTCCAGCAGAATATCGGTAGCAACTAAAATATATAACGTATAGAACATCGTACACGACTTAAAAATTTAGTAATTATATCATATCGCGCCATTAATTTTTCTCAGAAAGTTTCATAGATTTCGAAGTCTCCATCGTTACCAACGATTGAAGTATAGCAGAGAAATTAAAGTGCAAGGAACAGGACAAAATTTATAATATAATAATGAACGTAAGTTTCTATTTATATATTTCACTAAAAATCATTCATGTCTCTAAAAATACATTATTATAAATATATAAAATTTCTATGAGAGATTATAAATTGATCATTTTGAGTTCTAACGTTAATTATTTAGATTAGTATGTTTTAAAGAATTAGGCTATCTTGCTTAAATATTAAAAGAAAAGAAACTGATAATAAAGTTTTTATTATATAGGCAAGTCATGAGAAATATTTTTTTTTTATTTCTTTATTTCTGCAAAATGTACAAATGTATATATATTTTTCTATGATCTTCGATTATTATAAAAGTATTTTATATATCTGAAATATTTGCGTGCAAAATCTTTTCAATGAATTAACCCATGGCATTGATTTAATATAAAATAGATATATTTAAACTGTGTATACACTCATTTCATAATAATAATAATAATAATATAATAATAATAATAATTGTAATACTAATAATAATAATAATAATAATAATAATAATAATAATAATAATAATAATAATAAATTTTAACAAACACAATCGGTGAATAGTAAAAACACCATAATCAATGGCATACACCACATACGCATACTTGCACATCTCCGATCAAAAATTTGACATTCTTCGAAACAGAATGCGCTTCTTAGAAAATTACGTAGAAACGAACATTGTCTATCATTCTTCTCACGATTTTCTATGAAACGATTCCGATGGAATGGCTGCTGAAGTTCAGCAAAATAAACGAAAAAGGACACCCATGTTTCAACGTTGCGGGTATTCCAAGGATATTGAGCAGATAAAAAAATGCAAGGAAACTCTTGAACGATACTCTTTTCAAAAGTATAAATACCTTTAATTACATAATAAATCATTTAAATCTTGTATTTCGCCCGGTAATAGTTTCACACTTGTTTTCAACTGTGAATCGTGTCTCTTTCAAGTCCTCATATCGTTTAGAAAATTCTTCAATCGATCGTTTACTGATTATTTAGGCTTGATGCAAATAAGCGACGCTCAAGATCAAGATTAAACGAAGAATTTCGCGTAATTAGAAACATTAAAAATTATTAATTAAATAATAAAGAATTAAGAATTTTTACACATTAACATATAATTAAGAATTAATTATATATGTAACGATATAGGAAAGATCTTGTCTTAAATTTTGTAAAAGTTATATCAATAATTATGATGATAAACATTAATCAAATGATAATGAATTATTTTAGTCTATCTATATCTTGTCATGAATTTTAATAATGAAAGAAAAAGATAATAATTCACTGAAAATACTTAATTTTGATAAAAAGTCATGAAATTTTGAAACTTCGTTAATGAGTTTAAAATTATATCGCTATTTGAATAACTTAAATTCGTTTAAAATAGTTCCAAGCAATCTATAGACTGACAAATCATTGTTTTTATTGAATCATTGAACTAAATTTTGTTTATAGACTATATTATCACTATTCATTGATGCGAGTATTTGTAATAATGACGTATAATTTTGTAGAATTATATTTTTATTGAAATTATGCACGCGAGCTCGCTACTGAAAATATAAACATAACGAATCACATATCGTTATTAATACAACGTCGCAATACTTATTTGCGTCGAATCTTAATAGTAAATTTTTAAATTAGATAATATATTTATAAGTGCAAATTTGCAGCACAATAATACAATACACGTGAACTCATTATTATTTAAACGTTATATAAACGTAACGAATCGCACATCGCGCAATAATAGAAATTCTAATTTTAACTAAAATTATAATAATCTTCAGTTATTCCAAAAATATATTAATACTAAAGCGAACAATTTTCTATGCGTATGATTCCATAAGACTTTATAATTTATAACTTACAATAAGAGCATTATTTAGTCACTTTTACATTCTTTTTAAAAATAATATATACATAAATTTAAGAAAAGAACAATCTTTTGTTACAATTTCCATCTTCAACATTTTTTCCACAACTGAAAGAAAATACATTTTAACAATGAAATTACTTAATAATTTGTCCATTTAGATTCAGAATTTTCACTGTGCGTCGTTAATATCACAAGATCACAATAATGTCGCATCACTCATTCGCATCGAGTCTTAGAATTTAACTAAATTTAAAAAGAAAATGCTCGCTTGGTGCAAATTCCTTAAAAGTACTGCATAAGTATCGTAAATTCTAAATTTGACTATCACGAATATCAAAAAATATTTCTGACGTGAAATTTTCTAATAACAATAGACACGATCGACAATTGAAAACGTTGAGAACCAGCAAAAGGTGAACCGACCGCAATAATCGTAGAAAAAACCTCGACTTATCTTTCGCGGTCTCAGAAGGCAACAGAAAGAGCATGTTCTTTCTTTGCAACGGTTCGAAGTTCCCATGTCATACTTGTTCGTTCGACGTGTTTGAAAAATCTGGAGAAGGAGTGCCCGCCACGAAATGTCGTCGCTACGTATTCCCATATAAAAATAGCGCCAGAAAAATTGTTTCCGCAGTGCCTGACTTCGGCACGCGAACAATCGTAAATTTATCTTCTTTTTTTTTTTTTTTTATTTGTCCGTGATCGATTTTCACGAACCTCTACGCGGCACTCGTTCTCCGTGCTCGTTTTCATACACTTCTTCTTTTTTTTTTTTTCATTTTTATTTCCTTGTTACAAGACATGGCTAGTATTGGCTCACCGGATAAAATCTTCCGAGTGCACACGGCAATCGGTTATTTACGTGTATCTTTCAACATTCTCCGATAGAAAATGAAAACAAGAGATAAGAAGAAGAAGAAAAGAAAAACGACATCACGGTTCCCTCAGTTTCACATACATACAACAACGATGATATCCGTCGATATTACGCTAAAAACGTAGCTTACCTTCCACTATGCTAAATGTGTATTGTAAATACAGTAATGATAGAGCAGAAAATCGTGTTCTCCTCGTGCCAACTTCCATTTCTCTCCTATCCCTTTCTTTCGATTTTTATTATAAACAGTCACACAGAGTTACAAGGTTATCCCTTTCACGCGATCCTCACTTACTCTCTCTCTTCTCTCTACTCTCGTCTTGATTTTTCTTTTTTCTCTCTCTCTCTTTTTTTTTTTTTTTCAAAGATTCTAATGATTTTGTGCTTCCACTTTCTCACGCTTATCGCGAAACGTGTGCAAACTCGCGAAAGAAAGTGATTTCTCTTTCTCTCTTTCTTTCTTTCTTTCGCGATTTTTTCCTTTTTTTTTTGTTTTTCTTTCTCCCTTCTTTTTGGCAATCTGCTAACGGCCGAACGAATAGACCGTTGCATGGGCGGCGTAATCTACCGTTACAATGTTTTAACGTTAAAAACTCGCTGCACGCAGTGACAACGACTATGTGAAACAGGTGCTTTTTTTTTTCTTTTTTTCTTTTTTTCTACGGATAATGCAACATCCCGATGCTTCCGTTCGCGGTACAGTAATTCACTGAGTCTAGAGTAGTCAGAAGTAAAAAAAACACTTAGAATTATCGTTTAAACTTCAACCTACGAACGAGAGACTCGCACACACCGATTGATACAAATTCGCCTCGGATCAATTTTAGCCCTATACCCGGGCGAATTTGTGCCAATAGGTATTTCAATTCCTAAATAGTCATCTAAAGTCAAAATTTCGAACGCTTAACTTTCGCTTAACCCGTTGCAGTCGTTTTACAGGATTGAGCTTGTACACACGTTGAATCTCGGTTTAAAAGCTAGACGTTTGTCGCATTTGTCCTCATCGATGAGGAATATAAGTGGAACGACTGGACTGCAGATATTTACGCAAATTTTCGTCGATTTTGCGGATATAATTTACAAGAAACGAGGTCTGAATAGAGACTGAATGAGCATCGCGCTCTTGACATTTGCTTTTTTGTATATTTTTGCAGATATTACACTCCTGTCCATAAGTTTCCGGGCACTAAGCAAATTTGGATAAATCGTGTGGCAATGATATATTAATACAATTATTTGAAGAATCTGTTTATATATTATTATATATTTTGTTGAATGATCCCAAACATATTCTACCATTAACTAAATATTTTAGGGAATTAGAAACTAATAATGACATTAAGCCTCATCATGAAATTTTATATTATCTTGCAGCTCATAAATACAGATACAAAGACTCTGTGACCATCTATTTCTCTAACATATAGCATAAATTTTTGAGATTTTTTTTTAATAACAAAATATGTTGCCCGAATTGTAGATCAATAATATTGATTTTCAGACAGGCAATACATTGCCTTTTAATTATTATTATTATTATGCATTCAATGCACCATCTTTTCAACGTACAAACATCCTTATTTTTAAATAGGGATATTTTCCTATTTTTAGTTGTAATAAGTGAAAATTCAAAACAACTCTAACACAAATTTAATATATTTTTAATAAAAAATGCTGTTTAATAAAAGAATAATTTAATATTCTTAACCATAATATTAGACAAAGTTAAAGAACATAGAATATGAAGTTGAACAGCTATATGGAAGAGTAAAAATTGTATGAGTTTTATGCGTGATTAAACAGAAATCTAATCTATTTTCAACGAAAAATATTGTTAATAAAAGAATTTGTATTGTATTAGTTTCTTTACCATTGTGTTAATTTGACACCGAGGAATAAATTAAGTTGAAAATATGAAGGATGAGGGATAAAATTGTGCGATAGTTTTCATTCAATCTTAATTCGATTGAAAAATTATGAGAAAGAAATTTAATAAAAAATTTTAAAGAAACTCATCGAAAGAATCGTCGCGATTGATTTAATCAGTTATTTATTATTTCGTAACAAAACAGATATATTAATGAATCTAAGATTTCAATGTTTTTATATTATTTCACGATAAGAATCTCATGTTTTTAAAAATATTTTCTACAATAACGAATTTCTTAATACCAATTTTATTAGACTAAGCAACAAATTCGTTTCTCTCTTAATGTTTTGAAAACGTTGCTTACGTCATATATACATATATGCTGGGTCAGAAAAGCAAATTTTATTTATTTGTTTTTTTAATTAGTGTAAATGAATGTGGTAGAATAATTAGAATTAATCAATTAAACAATCGTGAATATTTAAAAAAATTACTACAATAAATCATAATAAACGAAAAATTATTTGCTTCTCTGTGTGAACAAATTTTTTTCGGAACGCGACTAAAAAATATACGCAGGGCCAAAAGTTTTGAAATGATCGGACAAAAAGGATGCTTGATTTATTTGCAACGAATAATAGAACGAAAAATATATATACATATCATATTAAATATAAAAGTAACAATCGTTGATATTCTTCCAAAGAAAAAAGAACAATGCGAATGAACTTATTACACAATTTGATATTTAAAAAGATAATTATTACGTCGCTGATACACGCACTTCACTTGAATTTTCCATAATACACTTCTGCCCGTAAATTTATGGACGAAAATGTATATATATATATATATATATATATATATATATGCGTTGTGCATTTTCAAATTCCGGACATATTTAAGTCCTTCATAAAAGAATAACATATAAATATCTGTAGTCTAGAAAGTGCCAAACTGCAAGAAGTTAATTATCGCCTAATCGTACTACAGTGCGATTCAAAAGACTTTCATTTGGCTGGAGGTCTCGCGTGTCCTCTCTAAGCAGCCTCTTAAAACGTACGACATAGAACAACGAGCTTCTCCAAAAAAAAAAAAAAAAAAAAAAAAAAAAAAAAAAAAAAAAAAAAAAAAAAAACAAAAAAAAAACCTTCTCGAAGAAAGATTCATCCTTTACAATCGAAGTACTGTACAGATGTTGCATACGAGATTAATCAATGATATTTTCGCCTCGCGTAGACACTGAATAAACGTGTACAATCCTCCTCTATGCGACGCGGAAATATCCCACTAGCAGCTTAGATCGGTAAATTACACGTTAAAGTTAATAGTAAGAAAAAACGTCTACTTAAAATCCATGTACACAGAGTATTTTGCAGCGATGATCTTGCACGCGAAACTAGCTTCGCCCCCCTCAATTGAGAAACGAGCGGCTCCAATAGTTGACGAGGAGGAGGAAGTTAGTTTCAGGATTCTTTTTATATCTACGAATGATCCAGCAAGATCGAGGACGAATGGACCGTGGATGTCGAACCGTTCGCGCAGTTTGAAATCCACAGTCCACGTTTTTTTTCTTTTTCTTTTCTTTTTAAAGAGTGTCGTTTGGCATTTAAATATGGCGTTGTTAAGTGCTCGAGATTCGCGAGAAATCTTCTATTTCATTACGAAGAAACTCTGTGCGATCGATGTAGACAGCAGACTCTTATTATCTGGCCACGTTTTAACCGGACAATCGTTTGCCATAAAAACGGAGTGCGACAATTCTCTATGGCAATCGTGGACTTCGAACATATAGCAGTTGACAGACAATCGTTGCACATCAGACTAATCGAAAACTAGCTTTACGATGCAAAACGTTCTCATTTTAAACGTTATTTATTTGCCTCGTCGAATTATTCGTTTATCCGGCCATAGGCTGATTAAAAGCGAGTCCATTGTAACTCGAAAAATTCGCGGAAATAATTTCTTTTATCGAACGCGATTCGTCCAGGATGGCAGTGTCTCGTTCAAAGTGAACAGAATTTCATGAACGAACCATTAAATATAAGCTGCCGAAATCGATGACAGAACACAGTTTTGGAAATATTTGGGATACAACAGACTGCAGACTTTTATTCATTTACGGGAGAAATTCCAAAGTGCAACACATTGCGCGGTGTCACATGAAAAGATGTATAAAATATCCAAAGTTTCTACAATATTCCATCCAGATTTTAGTTTTGATAAATGATATCTTCAAAAATATTAATTCACGTAAAAATCCGCAGTTCAATGATATATATTTTGTATCGCGAAATACATACGCTAACTTGTGTTCGACTCTTAGAGAAAACTGGTCAATCGAAAACTGTTAATATTTTTCTAATTTCACAGTACAAACGTAGAACCAGCTCGATTGAAATCCGAATCGATCGCACACGTTCCTTTCGCATGGCGTCTAGCCATTTCTGTCATCATAGTTATTCTGTGTATTTATTTTATTGTTGTTCCTTGGTAGGCAGTCACGTAAAAGACGGTGAAAATTCATAAGACACAAGCGGCTGAATGTTATATACACGTTCGCTAATCTCTGAACAAAGAGGAATTGTTTGATTTGAAAGAGAAGCGTAACGCCAGTGGGCCAACAAGAGAGGCACGACAATGAACTCTCGTATTAATACTGATTAATGCAGACGATGATTTCAATTCTGTGTGTGTGTGTGTGTGTGTGTGTGTGTGTGTATGTATGTATGTCTGTATATGCGTGTACGTGTGTTTGATTAGGAACTAAACTAGTCCGAGAACTAAGAGTTTCACAGAAAAATTTCCTTGCAGAGTTTTTTTTTTTTTTTTTTTTAGGATGCCTCTCGAGCAACGTACAGAAGCGTATCGTCATCGTGTTCAACTTTTGAGTTGAGTAACGCGTGAATCTCGAAGACAAATCGATGATAACACGGTGGCAGAAAGGACCTTGGTCACGATGGCATTTGATGGAAGAAACATTGAAGAAGAAACAAATGGTGGTTAAACGACATAATCATAAACGATATAATCAGTCGTATTAGAAATCGATTGTCCAACGATTAACATAGCACAAACGATGCAAATCATCGCTTCATTACGATTATAGTTCGTCTCGTGGTTAAAAAAAAAAAAAAAAAAGAGAAAAACAAATAATAAAATAAAAAAAAGAAAAAAAACGAGGTACAAGAAAATGTCGTATCGTTGTTAAAAAAAAAAAAAAAAGAAAAGGAAGAAATTGTTGGTTGCAAAAAAAAAAAAGGAAAAAAAAAGAGAGAAACAATATTCGATATACAGTGTAACGCTCTTCTCGTGACACGCACGATGTCTAAAAAATAATACTAAACGAAACGAATCGCACACATTGATCACACTATTTGCGGCTCGCCCGAAGGTTCCATTTAGCCTACCTCAGTCTGTGTATCAAACTTGGTCTTTGAAAATTGATTTCGCCGTTCGCACGGACCGTGGCACGCTCAAACAGGAACGCTACAATTTAAACGTAGTCTCGCTTGCATCCGGATTTGTCCTTCTTTTTGAGCGTCCTTTTGTAACTGCGGGTGAGACTATGGGTAGCCACGCTGCTCAGCGCTACCTTTGTGCATGCCACGGTACTTGTTTCCTAATTCGTGTCCCTGGAAATTAGTAGAAAAATATCCTTGATATATTCACAGTTTGTTAGTAGAAGGTCGTCGGTAGTTAAGATTCGATTCAGTGAAAAGAAGAAAGGTAAAGAGGAACTTATGGTCAGTCTTATAGTTTATATATAGAGAGTTCAGAAGCCAATTAGTCATTTAAGTCATTTTTTTTCACGAGAAGCGACTTTGTGTCGTATATATATATTTTTAAAAATCAAAACTTATATTATTTCATGGAAAAGTTTAGTTATAATATCACAATGATAATAATTACACATTGTGATAACATTACAATGACTGAAATGTTTCGTTGATTGACAATTTTCAATTATTTCTATTGAGAAGTGACTTATTGCCTGACTGAACTTCTTTCTGAATACTTTCAGATATTTAAAGCAGAGAAAGAATAATTTTATGCAACTTAATTAATTTGTCGATTAATTGAAATTAGATCAACTTTAAAATATTGGCAATGTTTTCTATGTTTCTTCGAATGTATAGATCAATCGAAAACAATCTCATGAAAATCTGCAACATGTAATTAACATATTATACGATAAAGCAGATAAAAACTTATCCTGATTATAGAAACTCTAGTAACTGATGATAATAATAATCCTTTACATTCAGCATCGGGTTAACTGTGATATTTTTATTATCAAATCAGATGTAAAAAAAATCATGCAGAAAAAGTCAAACGATACTTTATAGTATATATTATGTGAAATAATAATGTTTTATTTTAAATAATTGTTTATTTTAAATTCCAAACAACTCCCGATACTTGCAATACCTACCGCACAGTGAAAGATTGTTTTTTGATACTGGCAACATCATAAGAATTTATATCAAGGCAAAATAGAGCGAATTATGTCTTCTCCACAATTTAACGTTATTATTTCACACAATGTATACTATGAAATATTATTTTTATATATAATTTTTTATGGATATCATATTGAACCTAAAAGTGAAAGTAGAAAATCCGAAAACATTTTAACTACTTATATAATTAAAAAGACCCGACCCGAAATATTGAGTATTCGAGAAATGCAAATTTTCGAAATTCCGTCCCGATTAGATCCGAATTTGAAATCTCGTATATCAGAAATCTGAATATTATAAATTTTCGAGATCCCGACCCGATCTGAAGCAAGATTTCCAACCTGACGCGAACTCGAAATATTAGGTATCAGCATATCCTAAGCTATTATATGTAATAAAGATATTCCTGGAGCTTCTCTAATTTTTTTTAAAAATATTTTAAAAAGTATTCAAAGTAATAATATACAGTATTGGCTATGACGTGTACGCTAGCAACGGAAAGTTCGTGGAATACAATTTCACCGACGAATCATAAAAACTCGAGGGGTTAAAATATCGAGGTATTAAAAATTAAAGCTCAACTCACCCTGGCCCAGGATAATAATAATAGGGAGGTGGTCGCTCGTATTCCGTGCTAAGCGGAGGAGGAGCAGCAGCAGCTGGTTGGTACCCAGGAGGACCACCATTAGGGAAGTCACAATTTCTGCAAAGACATCCCCATCGATCAATAAAAACCACGGAAAAATAAATTCCAATATATCGCTCAATAGTTTTTACTTTCTATACTTCGTCAAACGTGTCGAACAACGAGCACAAATAAAAGAGAGAGAGACAGAGAGAGAAAGAGAAAAAAAAATGAAAGATACGATATCAAAATATTCTCGAACATCGAAGAGACTTATCTTTTTGCCATAGCGTAACGTATGCCTTAGCGAACAAACGAATGACGAAGCTGCTGAAGCGAAAAAAATCAAAGAGTAAATTTTACACCGTGATTCTCCTGTGAAGAGGAAAAAAAAAAAAAAAAAAAAGGTGACTCGAATCTATGACAAGACTCTTTTACACATGCTCTTTTTTACAAATCCTCGTGGCGTATTTGATCAAACGCGATTCGGTGGCAAAATTGCGTGTAAATAAGTAGCCGATATACGCCGATACGAAAAGCGAGTTTCGTTTATTTGATCGACACGGTCACCAAATAACCTGACGGACATGTATTTTTCATTTGCTCCTGCGAAAGCTCCAGCGAAGCTATTTTCCTTGCGACACGCAAACGAAACGAGTCGAACAAAAGAACGAAAAGAAGGAAAACGAGAAGTACGGAGACACAATTGATAACAATCTGTCTTGCGACTTACGTGCAGAGGCGTATCGAGAGACGCGAGAAGTTGCCCCCCCGCAAGGTTCCCACTCACCTGGAAATAACCGGGAAAAAAAGCGTGACCAACGGGGTTGCATGAGATGTACAGATGGGATCAAGATTAATTTTCATGGTGTGTCAACAATATTCTGCACCTTACAACGATACTTTTCTAACATTTTCTTCTTCTTTTTGATTGTTATTTACGAATCGGATCGCGCGGAATCTAATGAAACACGCTCGAAGCCTTTTTCTTTTTTTTACAAATATTTTACAAAAAATGAATAACATGTTCCATTCGAAAGGATAAAAGTGTAAAATTTGTAATAATACAAACGGCTGAGTAAAATTGAAATTGGACTGAATGGATCAAGTAAATAATTTTTAATAACATTTAACCCTCTTAATGGTATCGTTGGGTCACAAATGACTATAATTTGTATTATACAACAAAGATTTAAGACATTTAATTTTATTTCCTCTATTTTATCTTATTAAAAATTCTAAAAATTAAGCGATAAGATGAAACCTTGAACTTGCATGGCTCCGAGTGTCCAATGATAAAAATTAAATCAAACAATTAAATAATTCGATTCGAGGTAATTTGAAGTTTTAGATTTTTAGAAAGCTACTTGACCCTTTCAAAACAATTTTCAATGATATACTGTACAAGGTAAATCATGCAGTTCATACTTCTTTAATGGTTGCTGATAGAATAATACGATGCGGGAAAAGACATGATACTTTATCTATGATTAACTTATTACACAAAACACAGGACGAAACATCGGTAAGAAATTTTCTCTTTATTGACTTCGATTTACAACTACGGAAAAAAATAGGAACATAATCCGAGTTGTAAGTGGTTCGACATTTACTAGATTTCTCATACAAGTACTTACAATTATACGTCAGAACTCTTGGAATTTGAAATGTCATCTATATTAACAAAGTATCGTGCAAGTTTCTATGTACGAAGAATAGTGATCCCTATTACCCGTGTATTTAATATATTCGTATTTTAATCCATTTAGTTTTTAATATACTGATATACAGATGTATCAAATATATGTATACGGCAGGTATATTAACATATGAAAATGTACAGTGTATTCAGATATTCAAGTTTTATTTTCTGTGATCATTAATGAAAAACAAGATTTACGAGACAAATGTACGATATTGTTAAAAAATAACAATACCAGCATTGATCGAGTATTAGAAATATTGTAACGACAAAAAATGACTATCTTTTATTATTTAATTTATTAGCTCTTTTATATCAAAATAATTATTTCGTTTTGTTGAAATTATATATGTTGTTTTTTTTTTATTGTTAGCTACAATTTAGGATACGATATATTTGTTCTAGACATTACGTGCATAATTTACACATTCGAATATGATTTTATAATATTAACCCTTATTTGTTCTTTACTTTTTTCAATTTTAATTTGTCCCTTGATATCAAATTAACGTAACTGATGTAAAAGATACCTACTAATGGAAAGATAAACGGCGAATTATAGTATATCCCGCACCTAATTTTTTTTTAATGTTCTGGGCTTCTAAAAAAAAAAAAAAAATTTGGATTATCTAATGAAGGTTTTACTACATTATACAGACAATTTTAATTTTTTAAATTTATCAAAGGTTATTCTGGAAGAATAACAATTTGTTTCGAAAAGTCCACAAATAAAATTTCGCCTAGGATATAAACGATCTAGCCTGTTTATAAAGTCTTAAACTTGCAAAATCACTTATTAATAGTAAATAAACTAAATTTCTATTCAATTGCATGTAAGCTACTTCTGGGTAAAGATGTTTAATTTCATCGTAATTTTACACATTTATACACATTATATTATTATTATATATTATTATTATATTATATACATTTTATAAGGAAAATTTGTCAAATTCACACGAATGGTTAACAATCGCAGAAAATAAAACTTGAATATGTTAATGCATCTGTACTATATATTTTGATATATGTGTGTTTCAGTTCCTGCGTAATTATCTGTTTTATTAAAAGCTACACGGATTAAAACATGGCTATATCTATCCATTATACATTCCCTAAGTTTCCAGATATCTAACAAATTCAGATAGAAAGCGTAATAATGATATAAATATTAATACAATTATTATTTCTTAATAAAATTGATACTAACCGAAAAATCTTAATAGTGCGAAAATGTGTGTCAATTAAATATGTAAGAGAGTTAGAAATTAATAATGATATTAAAACTATGTAATGATTTTTACAATCATTTGACCTTGATCGCATCGAAAAATTAGATCGGAAAACTGAAATTCGAGAAAGATCTATAGGAACAATTACAAAAAAGTTGGAACGAAATTTAATAAAAAATTTTCACAAGAAATTTATCGAAAAAACAACGCGATTTGGTTGAATCAATTATTTCACAACGAGGTGAATATATTGATGAATTAAAAATTTAAATGTTCTTATATTATTCAATGCCAAGAATCTCACTTGTTATATACAGGATGTGTCCTATTTTAATCTTTCCACGCAATTATCTTTGAGTATTTGAAAAGATGTTCGAGATAAAACTGCTTCGATGGTGACATCTTATAATAATTTGTCTAGGCGAAGACGTTTCCGAGATTTCAAGATCATGTCTATTTTTTAAAAATAGAATCATATATTTTTTTACGCATTAATCGATAAAGCTTGACATTATCTATAAAAAATGTATTAACCTGTGTATCAAATGTATATCAAAAAATTATTAGGGGATATTTAGAAGATATAATTTTAATGTTGTAAAATTTATTATAATATATGAAAGACGAGAAAAAACAAGGGCAGTATTCTTGTATTTCTATTGAGTAAGTTCTACGTGACACATTTTTTACAATTTTGGAGAAAATTGCGCGTGGAAAGATCAAAATGGAACACTCTGTATCTTCTATAATAATAGATAACAATATATTAATTTTATTAAACTGTATAACAAGTTTATTCGCCTGTCGAGATTTTTAAAAATAATTGCAATAGCTACAACATGTCATATATATACATTAGATCAGAATAATAAATAAGTCCTTAGTTTATTCAGCTTAGTAGTACACTTTAAGAAATATTTTAAAAATGTTACTTATATCAACTACAGCAAACAATCTAGATGCTTAAACAATGTACACAATCATAATTATGTCATTTAATAACAATAACGAAGAAGGAAAAACAATTATTAATATTTAAGAAAAGAATTCATATTTATAAATCAGAATAATTTTTAATACCTTTAGTACTAATAACAGATCTTTCAGACTAATTTTATTAATTACATTGTTATATTATTGATACGCATTTGATCTGAATTTGCTGAATTTTCGTCTGGAAATTCAAAGGACGGAAGTTCATTGTGTAGACGTGTGTTTTCAATATAACGTTCAAAATCGTTGAACGTCTAACAGCGAGCTTGATCCCATCCTCGAGTTAATGTCGAGCGATTCGGAAGAATCGAAGAAACAAAAGGCGAGAGTAAAAGAATGTACCGCGCGATGAGTGGGAACCCTGCTCACCGATGAAGAGAAACGAGACAAAGGAAAAACAAACAAACAAAAAAAAAAAGAGGATATAAGACAAAATAAATTGGTGGTGGAGAAAAGACCAGATCTCGAAATACAGGAATTGAGAAGAGCAATGAATCGTATACAGGTAAAAAAAAAAAAAAAAAAAAGAACGAGACAGAGGGGAAAAAAGAAAGAAATTGCGCAACGTGTCACAGAAAGCCGTGTTTAAGAATGTTTGCTCGGTCCGAATGGATATTTTGCAAGACTTACTGCGTTTCTACTGATATGCTAAAGACTTTATTGTGAGGTTCTGTTTTGGAGGGAGCGGTATGTTCGTGGCTTCGCCACGTGGGGTTGGAACTGCAAAATAAACCACAGATGAACTAGTGAACCGGAGAAATAAAAGGAAGTCGTCGATTTGAGAGAGAGAGAGAGAGAGAGAGAGAGAGAGAGAGAGAATACCTATGAATCGTTCAAGTAACGCGAGAAACAACCCTCCAGGGGTCTTTGATAAGATCGCGTTCTACGCTTCGCTACGTGAGTAACATTGACAGTGTTTTTTTCTTTTTTCTTTTTCATTCCATTTTCATTCAAAACAAATGCAAAATGACGATCCGAGTGAAATGAGCAGAGAAAGAGAGGAGATCCTTAAAGCGACAGCACGATTCTGTAAAATAATCCCTTGATCTTTGAGATATTTTTTCTAGTACAATTTTATGTTGAACTTCGTTTTGAGACACGCTAAATTTGTGATATTCTTTCAAAACGTGTAACACTGTTTGACGATTAGAATATCTAAGAATATTAGTTTTACGTGGAGATTATTATTTTAAAAGTTTAAAATATCTATCACACATTTGCGATGAAAATGCATTTTTCTTTCAGAAGAAGCGAGAAACAAGTTTTTAAACAGAATTGGACATTATTTTGCTAGTGAAAGAAAAAAAATGTAATTCAAAATGACACACATTTTTCATTTTATCAACATGCACTTGCTCACGATAATAGTCAGAATGCAACTCGTAATAAGATCACTGGATACGAAATGATAGATGTTTTTTTGGATCTTAGATTTTTATTCAAAATTTCGAGACTAAAGTTTTAAATGCTGTTAAAGTAATATTTATTAGGTTATAAAAAATCTATCAGAACAAATATTAGATGTCGATTTAAAGCTTAGAGTTTGTAAAATTCTACATGATCGGTGTTTTGATGATCGATTTATTATAGAAAATTAAATTATGTGTCAAAATGAATTATAAATGATTATCGAGTTTCAGTGAATTTTTTCTAGACCATTTAAAACTTCATTTCATTGAACGAACTACAAATTCATGTGAGATATATATATATATATATATATATATATATATTCTATTAAATAAATTATGAAAATAAATGAATAAAATTTTTACATTTAATCAGGAAATACTTCCGTGATATTCTTGTAGTTTCAATTATGTCTTATCGCAAATATGCGGTAAATGAGTTTGAAATTAATTCCACTATTTGAATTTTTTTTGAAATTTAATTCTAATCTTAATCTTTTATATTTAAAATGAATTTTTTTAATAACTGAACAACACTTAATGACAAAAATTTATTTGACCTCCACAGAATAATAGATAATTCATTTCAGAAGTTAAGGTGATTATTCCAAGGACATTATTATTTTATGCATTTTGCATATCGTCAATTAAAATTACATACACAGTAATAATTATAAAACAAAGTAAAATGAAATGAAACAAATTTTGAAAGGATTTAAAAGAAGATATCTAAAGATATATAATTTTTTAACTCTTTAATTTTATAGAGTTAAGTTAAGGCTCATATTAAGATCAACAAATACTATGATTTTCATCTTTTTCTCATGACAAAACAAAAAAAAAAAAGGAGAAAAAGAAGAAGAAGAAGAAGAAAATAAAAATTACAAATTCTGCGTGCTCCAAAACGAAGTTCAGCCAGACTACGATTTCTACGCATATAAGACGTCTTTCAAGGAGCTTCGTTTCACGAAGAACGAATAGTCCTCTCGCTTTAAGAAGTTTTCGACTGACTGATCCGTGGCGACTCGCTCGAAACACTTACTTTGGCGCCACATCAGAGTATCTGGAATAGTGATGATAGTGGGACGTGCTCTGATGCGCTTCGGGGACTCTCTCCCGTTCGTTGTATCCACCTGCTGGACCGTCGTAGCTTTCGTACTTTGCATAAGGATCTCTGCTGTGCGATACGTATTTCTTGTCGTGAACACTGCAAGGAAAAGGAATGTTTGTCAGCCGAGTTAGTCGCCGAGCCATCCGCCGCACTCGTCATGCGAGTTAGAGAAATATCAGTGTACTGTTTCTTGCTAAAGCTGTTTCTGCGTGTTACGCGTATCATTGAATCCTAGGTAAATAGCTTTCATACGCGAAAGACAATTTTCTAGCCTCCACGCCGCTAAACTCATGTTTATCATCGTAACGTATGCGTGTGTGTAAGAAAGAAAGATTTCATTTCCTCGCGCGGTTGCTAATTAATAAAAGCTCTGAAAAAAAAATCTCACGCGAGCGTTAGTTCTACGTACGTTTAACACCTTCCGGACTGATCTGAATGGAAATATTTGATTGTTTATTCGTGACTAACTTTACGTGTTTGTTTGAAATTAATAGACTGCGGATATTCATATGTAGATTTACTTACGAATGTAACGGAAGCTGAGAATACTTTTGGATGTTTTTTTTTATAATATCTGTAGTTATACGGAAAAACCCTGTCATTTTCGAGATCCGATACATATTATTATTACTATCGTAAATTTTTAACATTAATTCGTCTTATTAGCAATGTTCTTTCGTTTTATTTTTACGTTTTAAATGATATTTTTCCTCTTTCTTTTCATGTTTCTATCACTTATATGTGATAGGCCGCTAAATATAGAATATGCTTCATTCTAAATATAAAAAAGTATAAACATATAGAAAAATGTACAATTATCGTAGAATTGTTTATATAAATTATATATTAGTATATGTTATTATAATATGTATAATTGTACATATAGATATACAATACATATAAAAGTCTATATATGAATACAGAACTGTTTTAATTTATACAAAATAAGGATATGAATAATCTTCGTGTTTTCCAAGTTTTCTGAATCTCTTGGTTTTTTTCCCAATCAAAGTATGAATATTAAAATTAAATTTGGTTAAATTACATTATTTTTTTGAATATACAAATAAAATTTGTTTTCATGTGTTCTTCTGTAATACGTTCTATTCTACCAATCCTATATTTTATCATTCAATTCAAATTTTTAAGGTAGAACGACAAGCAACATTTTCCCTTACAGTATTGAATATTTCTTTAGATATATTATACTAGATGATTCACGCTGACGACGTACACGAATTTTCAAGCACCTCCGATAATGTAATAAAAAAATGTTCCAGACTCAGTTTTGCATCAACTACAAATTGCAATAGTAAAGATTAGTCAAAAAAAATTTCTTTTCGATAAAAAGTCAATATATCGTAGTTGATGTCAAGACGAGTGACAAATGCTAAGATTTATAATACTGTGACCTTTGAACGACTCTGAGGATAGAAATTTGGATTTGATTCAGGAATATTTGTGCGAGAAGTTAGCTAACAGCGTGAATACCCTGTATATTTTCTGAATATTTCACACGATTAAATCTAGTATTTTGAATTTATAAATATTATACAAGTGACAAATATACAGATTATAATTGGTCATACAACCATGTAGGTAGAATTCTACATGTAGGACGTCAAAAAAAAGAATAATAATTATATTTTTTTATATAATGCCTCGTCTTTTAAGAAAATCGAGTTTGTAAGTTTGTCAATTACGCTTGAATTTGGTCGTTCTAGACCTGAGAGAAAATTAAATTTGAAAATTTATCAAGTACGTGTATACCAAACCTAATCTCTTGTAAAATGACGCTTCAAATGGAAAAATTTTATTCTACATCTTTCATTTATAACTTCTTAAATTCAACATTTTTACGAAAATGAAAAAATGTTATTCAAAAAAATGTTCTTTTCATGTAGAATCACTACTTGATCGGTTAAACCATCAATTATATGATTTTGGACATTCGATATATTTTTTAGCATGTTATATGCAATCCGTTATATCAGTTTCTATGGTTTTAAATTTTCTATAAACACATAAAGATCCGTAGTCTCCGCAATGTAACAAATAATGTAATAACAACGTAATAAAGTCAAGAAGGTATCAGACAATATTCAAGTAGCAAAAAATTAACTTTAAATAGACTTTAAAGATTCTTTCATATACCTATGTATATCGAAACGATATTGTAGGATCTGTAATTAGAATCATATTGCATATAATCAGAATTTAATCATTACAACAATTGAAAAATTTTCCTAAAAATATTTTTATAGATCAAAAAAAAAAAAAAAAAAAATGACGAATTAAATAAATTTAATTTAATTAAACAGAAACTAACAGAATGTAAGTTGACAACAGCTTTTGCAAAACTTTGTCCTTTTTATATTCACGAGATAAATGGAAATTTTACAGTGATTCAGCTGTTTGGCTGTTCGAAACATTTTTTCAGAAAATTTCTCAATTTTTCTTTTGTACATAATTTCGATCCTACAATAGATTTTCCAGAATGCTCATCGTGTTAGAATTAAGGGGTGTGTTGTATCATGCAGACAAAGGATGGAATCGCTTTAACGAACCAAATCGCTACAAGATTTCTTGTGTCTCTCTACGTATGATCGCGAAGAATAAATATCCGAATTTGATGTATGAAGACTATCGGAACGTGAAACGGACAATTATACTGTGTTCAACAGCGTTAATGAAGGATTTACGGACATGCTTAAACGATCAACATAATCCAGCATGCGAGCAACTTGGCTGTTCTTGTTTTATACTTACTGAGTAAGGGGTATGTTATCCCTGTCTGCGTACGCGTCATACAAATATTCACTGGAACGGAGCGTGTTAGCAGTTAGATTCCAACAACCATTCCACACATTAGACAGCTACTTTTAATTTAATATGAGCTACTGCATTGATAAAAATGAAGTGATTCGATCGTTTGATATTGCTTTTCAATTAATACGCAATACGTCTAAGGGCTGGAAATCATCGCGGTGTAAATGGAGACTGTGAGAATTTGGATTTAGCCACGTGTTCTAATTCTTAAAAGCATTATATCTCCTTAGTAACTATAAAATGTCTTTTCATGATTTGATAGAATGTATTACTCTTTTAGTATTTTGTGAAAAACTAGCAGTGTCTACACATCACAGTGACTCTCAGCCCTTCGATAAAAATTGGAATTTCCGGTCCGCTGGTAAGAAATTACAAATTCCATATTTTTTTATGTTCAAGAATATTCGAATATTTAATAACAAAATTTCGATAAATTTCTTAGTGACGTAATTAAACGAAGGAACCGAGAGAGAACAAATTTAGATATTTACTGGAAAATATCAGACAATCGAATTTTCACGAAGAACAGTGTTCTCTCGAGCGAAACTCGATTTTATTTTCCTTTTTCGTGATATATTTCTGCGAAAAGAAGATATGTGATATATATGACGATCAACGCGATAAAAATGATTAGTTCAACAACTCAGAACACACCGAGAGAAAATCGAGAGTAAGGCCAAGTGAGCTTGTGAGAAAAACAACGCGTTCATCGATTTGCATGAGATTTTTCTTCAAGAATTGACGATGCAATTTTGAGACTCGCTAAATAAAATATAGTAGGATGACTTAGAAATCGAATGAAACTGTTAAAATTGGTCGTGAAATAACTATTGTCTCTTTTGTTTCAAGAAAACTGTTACAAAATACGACTTTTATTCAACACTTTTTGGCATAAATTTATTTCCTTGGAACTAGAAACAAGATTTTAGTTAAACAGGAACATTTATTCTACTTTAGAGAAAGTAAAAGTTGCGGTAAGGAGATTTCCTGCAAAATATTTTGAGGTATGTACAGTAAGTGTAGAAAATATTCATGAATGTTATGAAATATTATCGATATTTTAATATCGATAAATATGTATAACTTCTTTAAAAAAATTAATTGTATAACTTAAATAAATTGTATAACTTAAGTAAATTGTATAACTTAAGAATTATGTGTAACACTTATGTATAACTTCGTAAAAAAAAAATTGTACACTAAGTTCAAAGGATCGTTATAAAGGAGAGACTTCAATCTTCAGACTGATTTACATAAAGAATTTTTCAGTATTTATAAAAATAGTTGAATTTGCACAATTTTCAAGAAAAAAAATATCTATATTTATCTCTTGTAGAAACATCTTCGAGAAAAACGAACTTAGTAACCTGCAAAGGTAGGAGTTTCATACTTTAAAATGAATTCAATAAATTGTTAAAATAATTGTCAGAACTGTTGCATTGCAGCACAGTTAAACTGTTTATGAAGTAAATTTGGAACGGGGGGAAAAAAAGAAAAATGATTTGGAACTTAGTTTCTAAAAATTTAATTCTAAAAATCTGTCTACAAAAGTTAACAGTTTCATTTAATTTCCTGAGGATAAATTCATGCCGACTAGAAAATGAAAAGATATCGCAAGCGCGAGTATGTGCATGCTAGGGGTAATATGAAAGCTCGATTGACTACCAGATCGAAAACAAAAAGGCTGAACATTTTCTACATAGAGGGTGCTGAGAATTTGCTGGCTAGAAATTAGCGAGGAAAAATAGAAGCAAATGTTTCCGGAGTGGCTGTAATGTTGTTCCTAATTTTCCTAATTTTTCTAATATCTCTCAAGGACAATTATTAAGCCAATTGTTTGTCTCTATAAGCTAGATCAATATAATAATTTCGAATATGGGTGAATCGAAATTTCTTTAACGAACGATATGAAATAATCCCGAGTTCATAGCAATGGACATTTTGGGAAATTCAAAATTGACATGCACCGGATATCTAATTATTATATTTTGGAAACATTTAATAGCGTTGAATCTATCGATTCGATTTAAATGGTACTGAAACAAGAGAAACTTACGCTTCGACTAGAGGTCCTGGATAGGGATCCGATTTCTGGTAGAGCGCGCTCAATTTCACGCAGAGTACTATAGTTGGGATGAAGAGGATCAGACACCAGCCCACACTCACCCAGAAACCATTCTGCAGATTACAAATACAAGAATTTTTGTGTAATTTTGTAATTTAAAAAAAGCTATTCTGTGAAATACTCTTTTAATCTAAAATTTTATAATTTAGAACAGAACATTCTTATGTGAATTACAAACAGAAGTTTATTTTGTAATTTTATAATTTAAGAGCTACTCCGTGGATTACTTTTTAATCTAAATTTTAGAAAAGATCGTTCTGTTGTATGACAAATAGAAGAATTTTTTTGCAATTATTTTCCGATATAAAATTACATTGGACTACTTTTTGCAATTATTTTCTAATGTAAATTATTTCTAATGTAAAATTTGGAAAATTAAAGAAAAAGTAATTCTATGGATTTTTTTGTAATTTAAAAGACCATTCTATGGATAATTTTGTAGTTTCAAAAATATGGTTGCATGAAAAAGGATGAATCAATTGCTTACAAATGGATCTAAGATTTTGTTGCATCCTGCGACTAGTGTGGCATTGTATGCATTGGAAACAGGACCACATCTTCCTACGTTGGATAGCGCATAAACGATAACTCGCTCGAGGAAATCGTCGACTTGACGAAGAAAAGCGTTTCCAAATTTAGTTGCCAGCTGTAACAAAAAGGTAATTATTGATTGTGACAACTGAGACACATTAATCGGTGCAATGTAATGAAAAATCTGCAGAATGACCTTATTAAAATTTTAAAACAATTGAAATATGTTTTTCTAACTACGTTGAGAAAATTTATGCAAACTTTATGAAACATCAACTTCAGTAAAAATAAATATGAAACTTAAAAATATAGAAAATGAACAATAGGAAAACATTTATCAAACGTTCAACTCTCGAAAAAAATATCAAGCTTTCAGTGAAATTGTATCGAATTCTTTATGCATTTATAATTAATTATTCATTATAATTTATTATAATTATTAATATAATTGTAATATAACATTATATAACACATTGATAATATTATTATATATTATTTTAATATATAATATGTATAATATAGTATTGTTATGTAACATTTATTACAGTTATTATTTATGCATTTTTTCGTACCATAGGTATATTCTTTGTTTTTATGAGTTTCACAAATTTCGCATAATTTCGCGAATTTTTTTTATTTTACGTATATTCGCATGTGAGAGCATATTGAAAACTTACTTGTTGCACATATTCTGGCCCGTCTTTATTCAAGAACTGCTGCGCCTTCGTCACCTCGTCAACCAGATGATGAATAGCTTCCGCCATTGAACTATGGTTAAACTTGATCTTCTCCTCGAGTGTCACAGCCTTTGTAACCAATTGTTCGCTAAGCATAGCCATAGGTCTCACTAATTGATCGTGATAATACGCCAGATCCAATGCATTCTTCTCCAGACTGACGCGAATTTCATCCTGTCCCTTAGGCAATTCAGTCGACACCTCCAACAATTGTTTCGATAGATGTTCCAGATTGATATTCGTGATATTGTCGGCGAGGATCTCGACGTATTGGTAGAACTTTATGTCACTGAGGCCACTCTGTGCAAGATCGTTCAATTTCGATTTTGCACTCTCCGTCAGGATGACTACGTCAGGCGAAAGACTGATTTTACGCCGCAGTTGCTGTATTGTGTTGTTGATGTCGTAACGACCAGCGTACTCGCGTAACGAGTTCACATTGTAGATGTTTTCTAACTTCAGTACTTTGTACAGTGTTTCGTTTAGATGGCAGTTTCTGTCATGAAGAAACGATAGAATTACTTTTCGCTTGCTGCATTGTGACGGAATTATTGCTTGATTTTGAGAATTAGAGTGAGAATTGAAAACTGTGCTTATGAGTAATAGAACTCCCTATATCCAGACTCATGCATATTTTAATATTGTTAGGTTTCATGAATTCTGCATTGGTCTCAGTATATTTCCCACGTTACTGATTCTTTTTATGTTAGTTTGTTGTGATACCAACGTTAAAACATGGAAAATAATTTAACATTTCAAAGCCTAATTATTAAAACGTATTAAGCTTGAAAATATTAAATTATTTTCCAACTCCAGTATTATTTTTAATAATAGGAGGAGTGTTTCTTTTTTTTTTTTTTTTTTTATTAATGCAGTTTTACTCTCCTTGATGTGGGTATTCTGCAAATCCATTAAGGACTGCAATGATTTATCTTATTTGTTGTTATAAATATTTTGATGTCTTCGAACTTTGTAAAATCGAATCTACATAGGTAAAAGCACATAATGGCGAGAAAATATCATGCAAATCTTTGAAATTTATTTTCACGATGTAAATATTAGAAAGTAGGATTTAAAATACGTAGAACGTTGTGGACATTGATTATAAAAAAATATAATGAAAAATTGTAAAGAAATGGGCAAAAAGGTGTTGAAAACTACAATATCTATCGAATTTATTCATCGTTTTTGTTTCAATTATAGTCTTCGCTTAAAATAACAATTTTCTCCATACACGTTAATATTAAAAAAGTTATTTATTATTATTATGCTGTTATTCGAAAATTCCATTAATCGAGTTGTCTTTCTATTATTTCAAATATAGGAGGTTCTAATATATTTTCCTTTTTAAGCATAAATGTTTGGAATGGAGTGTTAGAATTTTAGATGGAAATGAAGAGTAAATGAAAGTGTGATTATAAAGAAAAGAAGATGAAGTTACAGTTTACGAGTCTTTTAATACATTTGCTACTATGCGTCATACATGCGTGACTCATTAATTAATACAACTGCTATCAAGGGATTAGAACTGTTGAAACAGCGCTTGGGCTCTGGAAACGACTTCTTCCTTAAATGACGGTAGCAAACGTGTTAAGAGATTTAAATTGATGCATAAAGTCAGTTACAAAAGTTACATGCATCTGTCAAATTTCAGATATTTGAAACGATAAAAGAATGGTTTTGAATATTTTATGGATCTAATTAATTTCCTAAACAATTTGCTAATTACACCAATTTTGAAATATTAATGACGATTTCCGAAGACTTTGAACGGAGAAATTTTATTCTATGTTCTTCATTTATCTTCGCAGGCACAATTATTTATTCAGAATAAGCTGCAATCGAATATACTTCATTTTTTCGGAAATGAATTGCATATTCTTGCATGTAGAATTATTACTCGGCCACTTGATAATTTCAAAGCTTATGTACAATAAAACAAATAAAATTTATTATTCTGATTATCATTACACAATAATGATAACACATTTCGTATATGTGTATTATTGTGTGGTAATTGTACAGTAGCCTTTACGATTTTTGTTTCAATATATTTATATTTTCCACTTGATGTCATTTTCTCTAAATCTGTTTAATTTCAACTAATTAACACTTGTAAAATGTTTCAAATCTTTTTTCCTTAAATATTTGACATTTGCATATGTACGTAGTTTTTTGTGACTAACTGTATATTTAATAAGAATATAATTTGAGTAATTCAATAATTATATTGAATAATTGCAATAATGATATTGTAAGTACTGTCTTTCTTTTTTTCAATTTATTTTAGAATTTATCATTAAGATACTTATGTCATTTTCAAGATGATTGAACTTGTGAAAGCAAGTCATTTGTTTCTCGAGAACTTAATATTAATCATCAATTATTAATTTATGTAACAAAATTAAAAAATTAGACTTGGTCAGTTTCACTTTCAAAAGACTCACTTATCTTTTTGAATTTGTATTAGAATTACATACTAATTAATTAAAATTCTCGATCAAAATAATTTTTTTGTGATGTTTTATGATCTTTTCAGTAATCTTTGATCGATTTATATTTTAATGCTCTTTGACTTACCTGACTATATAGCTCATATTCACATCATTAGGATTCTGAGGATACAGCGTCTTATTAATTTGAACGATCTCATCAACCAAAGCAAACATCCTATTATCGTATGGATTCTTCAAAGGTTCACATACAGCTCTTTGGACAAGTACACCAATGACCATATGTACTACAGTGATTACCATCAGAACGCTCGTTAAAAGGAAAATGATCCAAACAGCCCTAAATAAATTTTATAAAAATTATCTCTTCAAAGTTCATCTCACACGTTTGTTACAATATTTATATATTTATATAAATATAATTTATATATTTATTATATATATTTTATGTAAAATTTCTTATTATTAGACTGCATATTTATGGAAAGTTTGGAGGTGCAAAAATGCACATATAATATGCAATAATATGTAAAATAACCAAAGAGAAGTATTAATTATAGTACTAGATAAAAGAGACAATTTTCTAGGTTTCTTAATTATGTTCAATGTTATGAAAATTTAAAAATGCGTACAAATCTACAGTCTACATAGAAAACTGGAAGGTTTTTTTTTTTCAAAAAATAGTATCTTATGTAGATTTATAAGCATTTATACAGGATAACTTTTATTAAATGTTAAAATTTCAGAAGCGCGACTAACAATAAGAAAACAAGTCTTTTAGACATTTGTTAGCTATTACTTCATTTTGAAGAAAATTGCAAAAAAAGAAACAAAAACATTTTTGTTTGTAAGCTCTTACATCATAAGAAATCGTGCTCCAGATCCTTTGTTACAGCAATCGTCTCCATATCCATCGGGTCGCTTTCCACAAATACCACAAAAGAGGCCAAAAGTCAAACACATTAAAACTGTTAATAAAATTCCTGATATCCCAAGACCAACATAGTATCTGTAAGAAAAATATATTTCTCAGAAAAGTAGAACAGAAATTGTCTACAATGAATATTCGAATATTTGAAAGGAGGAAAATATAGAGAAAAAATGGAAATATAGCAGAGCTTTTTATATCCGGACTCTCATTGTCTAATTACTTTGATATTTGAACATTCTACTATGCTATTCTGAATATTTCGTTATCTAAACAGAATATTTAATAGCATTTGGAATAAATAAAAATATTTATAGAAATTATTGAACATATTAAAATATAAGTCGTTAGTTACGAAACTGTTGAATGGTGCTGTTTCTTCTATGGTAACAATGGTTTCTTTGACTGTGAACAGTGAGGTCAAACAAGCGAAAGTTTAAGTTTCATGTTTTCCAAAAGAGATCATTCCCCACATAGTCTTATAGTTCATTAATTTAAAAATTAATTTAAAACAATTATTTATTTTTATATTGATTGAAATATTATTTGAAATACTTATTTGATTTTATAAATATACTCACTATGTACTTCAATTATATATTTTTTAAGATTAACTTGAAATAACGATTTATTTTGTTACACGTACAATAATATATTTAATGGAATTTTTACAATAAGAATAAGATCTTAAAAGATCAGAATACGTCTTGAACAATGCTTGTACAAATAATATGCTTCAACAAATAATATGTGGAAACTATTCTATAAATTTAGTACATCAATTTCTTTGTTGACTAATAAAGAATTATAATATAGTTATAAGGCCATGCTAATATATAATAAAGGACTAGTTATAAGACCATCTATCTGATTTTCTGTTTGAAATATGTATATTATTGAAAACAAACAGCGGAAATACACAAATATTTGTTTTTTTTTTTATAGTTTCTTTCCTTCTGAAATAGTGTCCAATTGTAAAAAGCAATATTTGAAATGATCAATGCAAGTCACATAATTATTTCTAATACTTTTTAAATTTAATATTTATTTCAATTAATAATTCCCATATGTATGCTTCAAATAAATATTTTCAATATATTTATATGTATCACTATTAAATAAAATATCTCTTATTCCAATTATTATTCTCAATATTTTTTATTTAAAATACAAGGTGAGCTGAAGGAGGCCACTTAAATGCCCCCTTTGTCTTTAATATCATGGAAATTTAAATGATTTTAATAAAATTTAAATTGATTTTCAAAATCAATATCGCGAAAGATAAAATCTTTTGTTGGTTCAATTTTTTAATTTTTTTTCAAAATCATCATTACTATCACTGAATGTGAACTGTATAATTAGTAGGTATCTGCTCTGTTATTGAGCCATAAACAATCAGTCAGTGATTATTTGTTTTAAAAAATGCACGGTCGAGGAACATTTCAAATATTTAATAACATAAAGACATAAACAGTAAGTTTACATCCAAATCACATTTGAAGATCACAATTCAAATGTTATATATATTATACAAAAAGATGCAATGCTTCCTATGTAAAAAAATATGATGATGATTTTGAAGAAATTAAGAAAAAAAAGAGCCAACAAAAAGCTTTTTTCCCCAATTTCAAAACCATTCAAATTGCGCTAAAAATATTTTTGCAAGGTATTAAAAATAAAGGAGATATTTAGCCTTCTTCAGCTGGGACACCTAGCGTATCTAGAATCGATAATTACTCAAATTTCGAAATTAGCAACTTACGGTTATACCAAATGTTATTTCTTACCTGTACGGTGAATACTGATCGATGTGTGTTCGCGCAAAGTCCAGATTCTTCACGGATCTGTCTATCTCAACGTTTATCCTATCGATGAGCATTGTCATGTTCGTTGCTAAACTACTGCAGAAGACCCCAATTCTTCTGATGCTCGCGCTCACCACCGGTATCGTCTGATTCACAGCGTGTTGAATGTCCTTTTGAATTTTCAGGAACGACTCTTTACCCTGGCTGACCTCTGACACGATGTTGCCTTTCATCAGCATCGTGATGTTGTGCAATGCAGACGTGACGTTTGGCAACTGGAAGAAAATCACGCAATCGTATTCGACATAAAATTAATCAAAGATTCGATTGATTTCGAAAAGAGCGGTGAAAAATCTATCGGAAAGAAAAGAAGAACGACTATGCCTGAGAATGACACATTAAATGAGAAAATGTAGAACAATTAAAGGTATCAATATGAGAAGTGTCATGCTCGTGTCTATTCAAATGGACAGTCCCTACTGGTATGTTAATGGTATGTTAGAGAGAGAGAGAGAAAGAGAAATAGAGAGAACGAAACTGAAAAGTGCATTGAAATGTATCAAGTCTGTTACAAAAGCTCTTCGTCGCAGACCGACAGAATGCAAAGAGTGCTCAGCTGGAAATAAAGGCACGTTCAAGATGTGTTTGACAGATCTCTCGAATTCAGAAAAGAAAAGAAAAGAAAAGAAAAAAAAAGAAAGAAAGAAAGAAAAAGAAAACGTAGTAAGAGGAAACTTAGTGCAAAATAAGAAAAGTTCTCATTCCTTCTAAACGTTTGTCGCGTTGTGTTTACAGACTTGTAAGTTTGTTATAATGTAACTGTTCTTCCCCTCGTGATCTAAGTTCGCAAGAGTGAGGATAGTAATTCGAAATCATTCTAAAACGTCACACTTAAAAGGTATTCAATGAAACGGTACACATATCGAACGTTACACAAAATCGAAAGTTGACATGCTTTAGCTTATGACTTACAGACTGAAGCTATTTTGGTGGTAAGCATGGAATCAGATAAGTTTATACTACAATAATTCTATTCGTAAACCAATGGCTGCACATCCATAAGATTAAGAAAACAAATTAACAGATCACTAAGTGTATCAACATTCTACAGTTCTACTTTTCTTTTTTTGGGGCAAAGAAAAAGTCAATATTATATGTATGCTAAAACAGAAAAAAGATTTTCTAATTTCCATTGGTCTACTATCTCGATTAGGACAGAAACATAAGCAAATCGAACAGCATCAGTAAGATTCGTCTTCCTTTTTCCATTACGGAATTAGTGAGACAAAAAAAAAATAAATAAATAAATAAATAAATGACAAAGAAAGTAAAACAGAATGAAAGAAAGAAGTGTACACTATCGAATCGATGGAGAAATAATGCCGTAACTTTCATCGCGATTCAATGCGAATAAACCGAAAGGAGTAATAGATATAATAATAGATATAATAATAAACTATCATACCTTTGGGAAGTATCGGTCCATGTACTGTACGCATGTAAAGGAAAAAGAAGATTAGACGATGAACGTGACGAACACAATTGATAAAGCACAAGAAAAGCGAAAAAAAAAAAGAAAAAGAAGAAATACCTTATCGAAGTCTACTTGAACTGACATTTGATTCACTTTGTAATCGTGCAGCACTTGCTTGCAATTTTGGGTCTTGCAAGCCGCGAGCGTGTGAAGGAGATTGTTTTTAACCCCTCGGACAACTGAAACGAACAGAAATTTCGCTAACAGATTGTTCCATTAAAATGATTATTTTAAAACTTTCTTTGGAATATTCATAGGAAATTATATCTAGAGAAAGTGTTCCTTTCCGTAACAATTGGTCTTTAATAAAAATGAAAATATGAAAATTGATAATAAAAATTTCAGTTGGAACATCTCCAAAGCAATCAGATTCAAAAAAAAAAAAAAACACAAACGTTTCTTTGGATATGAAAACAAATAATAAAAATTTCTCTAGAATATTTCTAAAAAAAAAAAAAAAAAAAGAAAAAAAAAAATCAAAGACATAAATATAATCTTCAAAAGAGATCGTACCAATGTCCAATTGACTGGCGTTTGTCCTTAGATCGCGGGTGATCGTGTGCATGATCTTCAGGTCCTCTTTAATGGACTCCAAGCCAGCGACAATATCGCTTAAATTAGTCAACGAGACCGCGTGGGAGTATTCAGCGAGTTGTTCAGTGATGATTCTACCGCTGGCCTGCAGGATGTTGTTCAGGTTAATTTCCAGCTCGTCGAAATTAGTCTTGAGGATGTTATAGATCTCCTCCTTTGTGTTGTTCAGATACAGCTTCACGTCTTTCAGGCTGACTTTCACATTGTTAGGAAGCTCTTTGGTCCCGTCTTGCATGTACTCGTTTGTTACAAAGGCACAGACCACGCCAAACCTGAAAGTTACATCGTATCGTCTGCCTTCCTGGTATCTTTTGTCGAGGGAATAAACAAATTGGAAAGCTCTCTCTCGATTGAACATCACGTTCCCGTCCCGATGCGCTTCATTGTCGATAAATTATTTATTGATACAGATATCCGTTCGATAACGTCCCTTTGGGATGCACATTAGCCAGATACAAAAGCGAATTTCACTTTGTTTTACTTCGTTTGATTAGAGAAAAAAATTAATAAGAGGAAATATTGGGGAATATCAATTATTACTATTTATTCGGGTCAGGTGATTAACCTGGAGGTTCATTATTGGAAATACGTGCAAATTATTTACAGTGGAGAGCCAACAATCATAGGTTTTGGATCAATTCTTCCTTACTGTCGTTAATAGTGTAATATCGATTAAATCGATTGAATCGATTAAATTGATTAAATGTGATTTTTAAAAGAATCAGTAACAATAGAATGAGAAATGTATGTTGTTGTATTGAGTCTCTACATACACGTGTCTATATTCATTCATTTATATATCTAAGTCTAACTTGCATTTTCCATATTAATTCGTTCTTCATACACGATGAAAGACAGATTTTGTAAATTTTTAATAGAACTCGCGGATCTCTCTGGTGAAAAATGGTTATAACGAATACAGTAGAACCTCGTTTATGCGAATTAATTAATGCTGAGTTTCAGAGTCATAATTAATCGTAATTAATCAACATCTATTCTTATCTATTATCTCTTATTATCCAAATAATAATAAGGTATGAAAAAAGTTAGCGAGTCTCTCTATCATGCGAATTCTATTATTCGAACAGCCTCGACGTGTTTATATAAACGAGATTTTAATTTCTTCAAAAATAAGAGGATTTTCAATTGAATCTAATTAATTATTTTGTAAAATATCAAGCACGTACTGGTTTACTGTATCATCTATTTAATACAGTTAGTATCGATAAAACAATTTTAGTCCTACAACATGAATGCTGAATTATGAAATATTTTTCGTTGTAAACAAATAAAAAAGTATTTGGAAAATTATTTAAATTAGCACTAATTGCGTAAAATTTTTCTATAGCCTATACTTTAACGTTAATGGCAATAAGAAATAATTTACGCCTATAAATCTGTAATCATTGATTCAATTATGTATATATTAATCATTGTTTATTGCAATGCAGTGTTTATTATCATGTAATGTGTTATCATGTTACTTTAGGAAGAATAATTATAATTAGATTGTAGAAATTCATGTTTTCGTAAAGATTTAAGCTAAATTAATCTAAATATCATGAAAGCTGTAGCTTGAATATCTTATGCACGAAACTATTTGAACTGTCATAAAAACTTGTTTGAAATATATTATGTATGTTTATACAAAAGCAAATCTTAAATAGAAAATTCATTAAATATTATAACGCTATATTTTGTGTATATATTGTATATTTTTGCACATTGTATATACTTCGTTTTTGTACCTTTTAATTTTTTAGCTGGCTAAATGCATAAAATAATCACGATCATATTGGTATGAAAAAGCATACAAAAGTTACAAAATTTTTTTTTTTTTTTGATACGGTTAATTATTCATTATATTAGCAAACCGCAATATTTAATAAAATAATTTTTAACACTAATTATATCTTTAAAACAATCATAACATCCATGTTATATATCAGTTTTTTTTATCAAGGGTATACTGGCAGTAGATAGAAATTTTTACATATATTTTCAGTATAGTTTCAAATTCTACTAATATAATCATGATAGTTGTATCTCATTATTAGATTCTGGTGTTTCATATATCTATGGAAAACTTGAAATGTATGCACATAATACAAAATATATAAAATACCTTTAATAAAATAATTTTTTACCTAGGTTCAATCGTTTTAATGTAACAATAAATGTAAAGCAATAACGTAAAACTGGAGAAAATCATCATTACAATGTTTTCTATGATGCATATTTCCAACATTTTTTACAGCAAATGTCCAAACACATCCACGAGCTGACATAGGTTCTTTTTTAATAATAATTAATTCTTTAAGAACTTCTTATAAATTCGTGAATTTAAAAAATTCTAATTGCAAGAAAATTCTAAATAAAATAGGTGGAATGCTTACAGAATAATAGTAGCAACCGCGATAAGCACCATACTGAGCATCACTTTTCTACAATGATCATGTTTCTTGTCGAAGGGTTGACTTCTAGCGCCACAATGGCCGGCACACCTACAGCAACAGAAAAATAATCCTACGCAGGGTAAAATCGCAGCTAACAGTAGTCCAACGATGGTTAGACCAGCCAATCCACCGTAATGCGTCGCGATTTTTTTCCATTGGGTCAACGTGTACTGAAACGTCGGCATTCCGTCACTAATAATGAACATTCCTGCAACAAAAAATTATTATATAACATTTAGTATATTTGAACATTGATTAATAACACTAAACAATAGCAACGGACATCAATTGATAATCAACAAATTTCAATTTTTTCTTTTTTACATTGCGTGAACTTTGTGCCTTCAATGAGAATACGAAAATCGTTTAAAAAAAAGAAACAATTTTGAAGAAAAAAGAAAATTTTTCAATCTTGAATATTTCTTCTGTTTTAACTGCGAATGTCATACAGAGTGTATTCTCCATGATGGAATACCGTCATTATTGCTTTTTTTTTTTTCCTTACATAAAATAATTCTGCAGGCCTTCCCAAATATAATAATATTTATTTTTCTAACGTTGTAAATAACGTTTAAATATATTTAAATAATATTCAGAGCCAAATGGATATTTCGTTAATTTTTATTTTACTGTCATTTCGATCTCAGAAATTAAGGATCTAAGAGAAAAATCTAATTATCTAACAGGCGATAGAGTAAAACCTTTTCCTCTAGAAACAATCAATCAGAAAATTACGATACAGATTTTATTTTCGACTGATGAAATTTGATTGTTAAAACATTGTGAAAGACATTAGACATTTTCATTAATGAATATCATTGATATTGTATAGTTGAAGAAGATTGAACAACAATGGAAATGTTAAAAATAATTACTAAAAATAGTAAGAAAGTATGCGACTATATAGCAGATTTATGATTTTTCTCTTGTGTTGGGTTGTTTGATGGAAAATTTCATCCAAATAGGTGTAATTTTAACGTGATCTTTCATTTAAAAAATCAAAATTGACTTTCACAAATTTTTCATCACGTGTTCACTCGTAAAAGAAGAATTATCAGCACACCTCGAAACCATTCGTTCTTCATTCCAACATATAAGAAATAACGATAGTGTTGTACACAGTCGTGCACAGACACTGCGGAACTGCAGCGCCCCCAATTTTCCTCGATACATAAATATATTTACTAATTCATTTATATTTGTCTGTAATATTTAATTTTATCATCAACAATCCTGTCATGCGAAAAATAATATAAAATCCACTGTATCTACAGTGAGTAGGTATGTTTCAAAGGCTTGCGCTCTCACGATTTGCAAGCCATGAGCCACCCCCACTGGTTGTAAATCAAGATAGTAACATCACACAGTGTGACACACGGCTCCGTGTATATTTTCGTTTTTGACGAGCAAAATTTCGTTTCTCGTCGACACATTACGGCTCGGTTAAAAGCACGGCGTCATTGAACAAAACAAAAGGAGAAAAAGCGAAGCACGGGCAGGGCATCGAACAATCGGCGAGAGGAAGAGCAAAAGAGCAGCAGCAACGAAGAACAGATATTAAAGAGCATATATTTTCCATCTGCAACCCTGATGCAACGCTTTTTGGGGCGAGAACAACGGCGAAAACGAGGACACGGTCGGATGTGGGACGTAGGTCACGAGGAAGGGTTGCCAGGTCGAAGGGTGAACGTAATGAGGACGGAGGGAGGGAAAATTTATTTCCTGGTTACTCCTGGGGAAAAATGGATCAAACGTCGATGACCGGTCGCGTAGGATTAAGACCCGTGGACCCGCTGCATTGATTTTCTGATGCGGCATGCGGTAGAGTCTTTTCTGCAAGGCATATAAAAGTTGCCAAGGTTATCCCTCATAACTCACGTCGTCACCTTTATAACTAATTCGAGTAATTGGTATAAATGCTACTTCAACAAAAAGCAACATTTTCAGTTAACATGTATAGCTTCTCCCCGTAAAAAAGAATCATTAAAAATCAGGTGTTAGAAATTTATGATTTCTTACAAAACCATCATCGTATTTATCGTATTTAAAAATTAAAAAAAAAATTAAAAACTAGGTGTTATAAATTTATGATTTCTTACAAAATTTATTACTTGGGATTAACTTCACTTTGCTTCGAATAAAAGATTACGTTCTTTTTAATGAAGTAGGATATATAATTAAAAATATGTAAAAGATAGAGCTCTCTTTCTTGCAGCAAATGTTGTTTTAAAAAAATAATATATAATATATATATATATTATATATTATATATAGAATATAATACTATATATAATACTATATATATTATATATATATATATATATATATATATATATATTCTTTAAAAAACCTGTCTTTCCTCGATCTTTCAATTTTGTAATATGAATTTATTTTAGTTATTGTAATACATTAATACACTATTATAGTATAATATACTACAGTATTTATATTTATATTTTAGTAAAAACGAAATACAATATATTTAATAAAAGAGTATGTATATTTATTAGTATATTTATTAATGTAGTTAGTATCATACATATGTATATATTTTCTATACTATACAAATATATATAAAATAGTATCATACATAGATTTTAGTATCATCTATGTAGATTTTCAGATTAATGTCAAATATTATCAATATACAATCACAATAATTGTATTTTATTGCGGTGCCAATGAAATTTGTCAAATGTCCCATGTAAATCTAAAATAAAACAATCGGTTGAAACGAGTAAGAATTCGTTTATATTATTAGTTATCATTCTCTATTTTGTTATTTATTACCTTCACATGTTTAAATTTCTCACGAATGTACTCTTTCAATAGTCTTTATTAGGACATGGCTTAGACGACAGGTACAGTTAGAATCGGATGCATGGCCTAGCCAGGTTAAATCGTTTTCATGCAGCTTTTCACGAAGACCTGTACGACCGCAATAAATCCGTCGTTGCACGCTAGATTCGCGTGATTTCTCGATGCGCCAGCGTTAACTTGCGCCAAAAACTTTGCGCGATGCACCAAAAATGTTCGGAAACTACTGGTACCGACTGGTACCGACAATTAGAGGTTTCTTTCACCACGTGGATTGTTCCTGGTAAATGTTACTAGCCTGTTACCTCGAGTTTTCATTGCTGGGTTCAAGTTGCAAAACATACGATATATATATATATATATATATATATATATATATATATATACTTTGATAATTCTTATATAATATAATTCTTTCATATTCTTTATATTTTATTTGTAACGAAACTAAATAATTGTGATCTTCCAGTTGCACGTAGATTCCCGCTCGAGTGTTTAGAGAATTTCGAAAAATACAAAGATTTTCTTAAGTAAATATTTCACTTGTGTTATTAACATTGCGATTTATATCGAAATTGCAATTAATTTTTCCTGGTTCGTTCACGTTTGTTAAGATTACAGTCGTGGATTTTCCTAGCAAATTTTTCTCGAGAAATCTTTCAAATATTTGACTGAAAATTGTATAATATAGTAAAGACTTGATCAAGTAATTCGAAATTGTTCCACAAACCTAGAATAAAATATTATTATATATAACAAGAAAAATTAAATTTAAACACGAACGATTCAGCTTTCCTTTTAGAAATGCAATGGGAAGCTTGCTTACAGATGGTTAATTTAAAAATGATTAAAAATTACTATATTAAAAATTTACAATATTCATATTTTTCAGAAAAATATGTATGAAAATATTTATATCGTCTGAAAACTTCTGTGCTGCTGCTGCAAACTTCTAAGTATGAGCACATGTCGTATCGTGTGATGTAAATTTGATATTTCAATGAAAGAAATATCATCCTCATCGATATTCCAATATTAAAGATTCAGGATAGTAACGTTTAAATACATCGCGGAAAATTGAGCATTTTTCAGGCAACAGGGATTTTATTAGATCCTCGAAATAGAGGTAATTCATGGCTCGTATATCGAGTAGAGTTTATTCCTCTTTTCATTTTAGCTGATTTCAATTCACATCGCAGAGTTGAACTGGGAAATATTTTCCACCGTGATAGACTCGATCTAGGGGAATTTATCGAAAAGAATTATTCGACCAGGGAGAAACTAAGAAGCAAACGTAATCATATTCGTTACAAGTTTCCGTTTCGAGATTTGTCCGCGAAGTAAAATTATCAGAAAATTATAAAATAAAATTCATGTATTTTTCGCAATAGTCATATTCGTAATTTTCATAATTTTCAGCGAAGAACATAGCTGAACGAATAACTATAAGTTTTGTATAAATCCTTCTGTAATTATTAATAGTATTAATATTTTAATTAATATCTTGATTAAAAAATTAATTTATTAATAAATAATAAATAATAAATTAAATAAATTAATATCATTAATACCATCGATACATTAGTATTAATATTACATATAGAAAATGAATAGAAACATTTTGCATAATTGAAACTAATGTAAACAATCTTTTTAATCATGAATATTTTCATGAAGTATACATTGTTCTTCGTCTAATAACCTATTAATATTTACTGTACAATCCTTTTAGCCTCCAAGGTGGTTTTATCGTATTTTCATGTTCTTAAAATTTCAATGATAATCGCGATGAATTTTATTCCACTTCAGAAATTTAAATTCACTGCACATTTGTAAGAGTCTCGTACTTTCCCTTTTTAAACATTCCCACAGGTTTTGAAAAGAATTCAGTGAAATGGAATTAAGATAAATTTCTATATTCTGAGTCAACTTTTATTTGAAATTATTTTATTTTGAAATACACGCTTCTTATTTGAGATCTCGATGGTATATTGAGATATGATAAATTGTTCAGAAAACAGTATATTTTCAATTGTACCAAATCAATGTTATCTATGTTTCGTAAAATATCTTCATATTATCATGTATCATCCATTTCACGCAATGATCTAATATAAAAAAAAATAACAAACGTAATTAAACAATTAAATCATCGAATAGCTTTTTTGTTACAGGCAAATAAAAAATATTCATAATTTCAAAAAGTTGTTCAAACCGGCGTTAATTGTTTAATAAAACGTTTCTGTACGTATATTAGTATATATATATTTTTTATATACTTTACAAAGAAAAGTATATTACATGTAAATTTACGATATTTCACTACGTTTATTAGTAGTAATATTATGATATTTCACTATTAGTGGCAATATCACGTTATATCATAGTAATATATTATATATCACATATTTTCAATAATTCTGTAATTTACAAAAATTTAAAACCTCCGTTGTTTTGAGACCTGACGAAAATGGTTCACCATCGGTGAACAGGCCAATCTAGTGGAGGTCACTGCGCACCAATTCTACGAACTGTGGGACAGAGAGCTGGTTAGTGATAGTGAATGATAATAGCGAGCAGAAAGATCGTCGTTAACGCTTTTATATAGCGAGTTTGTAGCAGGAGATCGCCGGGAATTGCTTGTTCTTGCAATCGTTTTTGGGCGTTTATGGTTGACGTTAATGATTGTGTTTCCGTTAAGGATTTGGCAACGTATAAAACAAACGTGAACGAATGCGTAAAAGTTTTAAAATTCGCGGCAATTAGTATACACTTTTCTTTTTCTTCCTCTTTGGAAAAGGATCTTTAACGAATAGAATATCTTCGGTAAAGGAAATTTCACTAAAGCTAAAAATATAAATGAAAGGAAAATTATGTTTCCTTTACGAATCGATTTCTCTTCTTTGCTATATTTTCATCTTGATTGAAATAAATTTACTAAAGAATAGACTCTAGAAAAAAATACTGTTTTTATAATTTAACGGATACTAAGTTAAATTATTTGGAAAAATAATAAAACAAAATTCGGTTAAATCCAATTAAATGTTACATATTTGGTAGATTTTCGGCCTTTTTAGAAAAATTGCTTAATTATTTTTAATATACAATATATATCAAAAATGTAAACCACTTAATAATTAATTTAATCTTATTTATAATCAACATTGTGTATGCGTTTTTTGAAATTACACAGATAATTTCCTTTTTAAACATCTGGCGAGGGGTGTAAATATTGAAATTCATCTGTCAGAACGTGAAGCATCGGGTTCGTTCAAAATTTCTCGTTGCAAAATTCCCTCTTTGCGAGAGAAAAAGTTGTACGAAGGTAGTGCTTATTCACGACACGTTTTAGCCGCTTTTCTCTCCGCGTGTTTTGCTTGTATTACCAGTGTCGTCGTAACTTTCGAGATAATGGATATTCGTATCGGTGGTTGTTCCTTTTTTTTTTATACTTTCCCCGCTTACCATTCGCAAAACTTTTGAAAAAAAAGAACCGAGCCCCTTGATAAATTAGCACGCCCCTCGAGGATTCTGTGCAATCTGTTAAGTAAAATTGCAACGAAAAATCCTTTTCACCGACGAGAAGCAGCAGAGAAACGAAACGTTCATTTCCATCGGAAGAGACACTTGCCTCAATGACATTTCATTTGTCAAGAGATGTTGAACTCTGTTCAAAGATTGAAGAAAGAGAAGAAGAAAATGCTTGAAATGGTTTAATGTTCATCTGAAACAGAACTGTATCGTGGTAGAACATCAATCATCCGAATCAGGCTGCATCGTCATTATTCCTGATATATTCTTGAAATGTGAATTAACACACACACACACACATATATATATATATATATATATATATATATATATATATGCATCAAACTTTAAATTACAACAATGGAACTTCTGAATTCCATGATTAACTTTAGATTTGATTTCTATAGTTCATCAACTGAATACGATCGTGTTAATTGTTCAAACATGATATAATTTAATTATGTACAAACAATTTGATTTCCCGAGCCATCTTGGTTCTAATCAATTCAGATAATTGACGTTCTGCTGTGTAATTGAAATGTTAGATTGTTGTTACATGAAACATGAATTCATAATTCGTTGCCGCATATTTTTCGTTGTTGTTGGGCCATCCTGGAATACTTTTTTTTCGAGTATTTTAATCCAGTTACTTTTGTTACATGATCTATCAATTATAACGTCAAGATATTTTTTTAACATCTCCAATGAACGTTAAAAAAGCGTTATTCAAGCAAGGAAGTCTATAAATGATTATACTTTAAATTATATTACATGTAATTTACATGTATGACCACTGATCGTTGATTAAATTCTAACAAATCATTTTTCACAGCAGTTTTGGTTTCATCGAATCAATTTCACCAAGCTTACTTCTTTACTATACGGATTATTCATAATTACTTGACGATCTTAACTTTCGATTTATCTTTCTACTATCGTCATCATCCTCGGTATAGATTACAATTAAGTTACTATATTTATCAGAATTAAAAGTCATCCTCGTTAGTCGAGAAGTTCAAAAATCTTCGAAATATTCAACGGTAAGAGATTACTTCTCATTGAAATAAATAAAAATAAATTAAGCATAAATTAGAAATAAATATTTGAAAGCAGAGAGCTTATTTATCATATTTTTAAAACTATGGCGCATAATTTAAAATAAAATCACGGACTTACTTACTGGACGTTCACTCTATTTAATATAATATTCTCTACCCAGCGCCGTGTAGATGTTATAAAAGATTACGTTAAAAACCCTCGACAAGGTATTAGCATAATCGCGGTAGAGGTCAATGACTGGGAAATCGATCGAAACCCTGGACGACAGTGAGTCTGTTGCACCGGTGCAACGAGCGCTCACCTGACTGTAATGCCCTTCTTTAATTATTCAAAGAGTTTTCGAGCCGAAGTTCTTTGACCCGCGTTCTTTATTATTTTTGACAGCAGATACTCGTACTAATCCAATTATTAACGTCACGCGAGTAATATCTCTCACTCACAAACGAATAACGAATCTCCTTTATAATTATTTATCATTCGTTGCCAGAATCTTACTTGTATAATATTGAACTTGCTTATTATTTTTCTAGCTTACGAATATCATTGTCACTCCCAGTTTAAGAATAATATATTGATTATACATTCGAAAGTACATTCGTAATTTTATATTAATAAACACGTTAAAAAAATATATAAAAGGAACGAGCATTAACGAAGAGTTGACACTCGCCACTGATACCCCAATGTTTAGAACATTAATAATTTCTTCATTTGTTATTACTATTTTCACTGAATTGAATCGTGCAATCAAATCTTATCTTTGTTGATTTCAATTAGTTCTAACAATCTTTATTAGAGAAATCTTCGATTAAAACTATCCAATTAACTGTGATTATAGATTGGAGTTTCCAATGCATCAGAAATGCACAATTAATATTCCCACATAGTTTAGTTCGATAACGACGAAATATATTAATGTCAATTTGGTATATATTTGTTGCAAGATTGCAAACAACTGTCCGATTGTTTGCGGTTGACAGTTTTTATTTGCTCGTGTACCTGTATGACTCGCATTACGCCACGCCACGTTACAACGTAGCCATGGCTTTGTAACACGAGAAAACCTCGACCTCCGTGCTCAGTCGATTTCCGGCTCGCAACGATGCACGAGGACGAGCCAGCCGCGTTAGCGGAAGATCATCCTATTTGATGTAATGCTCGAACGCGTGAACGATGAAGATAACCTGGTTAAAAAAAAATTAAATTCAAACAAACTGATCGAAAGATCTTCCGTACCTTAATTATTTTATTTTTCTCTCTCTTTTGACATTTGATTTTCGGAAGCAAAATTTTCTCTCGAAGTCAATTGGAATTGCATTTAGTTAATCATAACGTATAACAGACAATCGAATGATCAGCCACGTTAATGAAAAATTATCTTTCTAACGTAACACTCGAACGCGTGAACGATAAGGATAATTTCATTCGAGAAAATCAAATATATCAAATATATCAATCGAGAGTTTCTCGTATCGTGATAATTATTTTATCGTCATCGTCTTCGGAAAGAATTTCGAAGAATTTTATTTACAAGTATTTTAATGTTTTCTACGCTTTTTTTTCGTATTACGTACGATCAGTGCAATTTTGCACTTCAAAATTTTTTGTAAATGCGTGAAAATCCGTAGTTTGAATCGTACGATATAGTGTTCGATTATAAATAGATGAATTCGATCATTCAGATTGAATTATTTTACAAACATTAGGACAGTAAACGAAATTTTCTTTTGATAAAAGTATAATAATTCTCTTCAGTCTCTTGCTAATTAATATTTCGGCAACCGAAACGTTGCATTGATCTTCTGATAATTGACATTCTACTGGAAAAGAAAATTATTGAAAAATTGTGAGATCGTTTCCAGCACAATTACAATAGTACAAGGCTAATTCTAATGGTCTATTAAAGAAGCATTGAAAAACAAGGAAGAAACGGTTTTAAAATCCGACGAAACCGAGTCGTTTTTCACGTTATTATCCCGAACATTCCTTCCTGTAATCCCAAAGGAGGCGATCGCTATTATTGCAATGAAGAAATCCATTAACTTTCCGTACGGTAAACAGCGTGTATTGGAACAGCGTGTATTTTCATCGAATATTTCCACTTCGTTGCTCGTCGATACGAGACGTTATCGATTTATTAGCTTACTGCAACCTCGTAGCGGAATAGACGAAAGTATTTGGACATCGATCAAAGAAAACTTCATTTTAAAATTAAGAACTTTTTTCACGTAAACGAATCTATCAAATTTATTTTAAAACAGAAGCTTTCGAATTTGGAAACTTCAAAATGAAACGTTTTCTTTAGTAAGTATAATTTAATGGCTCTAGCCATTGGGACTCGAATTTTTTAAAGAAGTCTGTTATTTTAAAAATTTTTCAATTTAAAGTATAATTGGAAACACGTCATTTTCCGACTTTTGTTTTGAAGCGAATCCAGTAAGTTTTCAAAAATTTAAAAACTTCCAAGTTGCACCGAGAATTCATTCGTGTGAAAAGTCTTTCAAAATTAAAGAAATTCAAAATCTGTCTTTCTATTGTCTGTTTACGGTCTTTGTCGTCTAGAAATATAATAATTTCTTCAGGAAATGACATTTTCAATTATTTTATTAGTATTTATAATATTTATAACATTGAGATACTTGTAAAATATCCATTTTTTGATCTATTTGATGCAGATCGATGTCAACAATGAAAAAATTCAAACTCCACGAATCATCGAATATTTTTTGGTCACAAACAAATGAAAAATATTCGCAACTACAAAAAATTGTTGTAGATTAACGTTAATTTTTCGCAGATTATTTCTGTGTGCATTTTTATATGTACTTCGATGTTAACAACAATTAAAAATAATTTACGCTAATCGATTCAATTATGTTCTTCACCACTATATGTCCGAATTTCATGAAAAAAAAAAAAAAAAGATACAAAAGGATACTGCTTTCATTTCCGATATCGAAAGGCAATAAATTCGTCAGGGAGCTGAACAATGTACTTTTCGTATAGTTCAATGTCAATGGCAATGAGAAATATTTTCACGCGTTATCATCTTTATAGTTATTGGCTCAGTTGTACCATCTTCACGGTACGGACAAGAAATTCAGAGATATCAGAGGGCGACGAAAAATTTTCCGTGATAAATCGCGAGGAACAACAGCGAAGGAAAAAAAGGTTGATCCAAGGGGATCACCCGGCTGATTCATTCGTCCGCTTCATTTTTCTTTCCGCTTCGTTTTTCCAAGGTCCGCTAGACACACATCTCATTATTTTCGAGGACAAAGTGCTTCGCGCTTTCCTCTCTGACTGAAAAACCTGAAGACACCGCCACCACTTCTGGTCTTGTCACGCAGCTTTCACCCTACCTTTCGTTTCGTTTCGTTTCGTTTCGTTTTCTTTCTACCGCTTCGGCGTGTTCTTCTCGTTTGCGAAATGAAGATTATTCACCGTGCAAACCAGCGCTCCAGTCTTGATCGACGTTATATTATATTTAAAATAAACTGCAGTTTAATTTCTCATCAAATTCAGTTATTCGTCTCTGCGTTAAGCCTCATTTTTTTTGTTGTTTGTCTCGTTGTCGCGACGATGAAAAAATGATACAACGAGTAGTTTTCATTAACAGTAAGTAGTTTAAATTTCTATTCAATCACGTAACAAAACTTCACGCAAATCCTACTATCACTGTATCACTAATCAATTTCGTACAAAGGCGATTTTACCTGTTCTAATTTTGTGACCACGATAAATGGCAATGGAGTGCATAATTTTAGTATAGACAATATCCTTTCAAAGAATTTGAAAACGAATATTATTTGCAACTCTCTGGCAGCATATTTTGTTATCAAAAATATCGAAAATGTTAAATGCTGTACGTTAGAAAAAATAAATGTTATAAAATAATACATTTTACACGAGAAATTGACGCGTTATTTATCGATGAATGACAAATATATTTAAAATATTCCTGATGCGTTAGAAAATGCATTAAAAGGAATTTTTATCGATGATTAGGATTGAAATAATTTCTTGCTAATTTAATTATTCAGTTTCGGAATTCTGTGGATCGATGCGTAACAAATATATCGGAAGAAATATTGGAAATGCTTGCGGTTTGTTAGACAAAGCGCAAAAAGAAAAGATGTTGATGAATAATGAAACAATTGATACAATTGCAATTCAAAGTTTCATTTCACGGATTTTTAATCTTTCAAAATCACGAGATAATGGAAAAGCAATTTTATAATAATTTCTATCAAAAAGCAAAATACAATAGTATTTGGTTCGAATAAACGAATGAAATTGCAATTTAAAATTTCATTTGAAGGAATCTTGAAAAATTATGAAATTATGAAGCAATAAATAATCTTTTCGATAACTCTTGAACATTAAGTAAATTAAAAATGTAAGAATATTGTATTAATGCTGCTTCAATAAGATAATGAAAAGTACATTAATTTTTCAAGCTTCCCCGATTTATTTTCTATTTTTTGCTCTCCGTGTTGTTGTTACGATCTAACTTTTCTAAATAACTTTTTTTTTTAGTAAATTTGGAATATTAATATAAATTAAATTAAAGAATCATAGTATTTTCTTAATAAAAATAATAAAACGTACGTTCATTTTTCCTGATTTACTTTCTATTTTTGTTTTCTGTTTCATTGTTACGACGAGAACCTAACTTCTTCTAGTAAACCTTGAATATCAATTAAATTTAAAAAGTGTCGCATTCCCTCAATAAAATAATAAGAAGTACAATAATTTCTCATGCTTTCCCAATCGATTTTGTGACCTAACCTGTGACCTGACTTTTTTTTTAGTAAATTTGGAACATAGCGAGTGAATCAAAATTACAAATATTTTCCAATTGATTTTCTATTTTGCTATTATGACCTAAACAAATCTTCCTAGTGAATTTTAAATATTGTATGCATTTCGCATGTCACGATGAAACAATAACAGGTACAATAATTTCTCGATACTTGAGAATGATTTTACTACACTCTTATACTAAATAATGAAAATTCGTTATGGTCGTGCAATTTTCGCGTTAGCTTGGCGACGTTCGAAATTCCATCGTTCGCGGCCGAACAATGTTGTTCCGGTCGGTAGATACACGACAAGGTTTTAGGTGAGACTAACATGATATGAGGTGAACATGGTCGAAACTTCCGGCGCATTGTCAGAAAAAGGAAACGTGATTCTAGAATGTGAAGGCACGTTTAAATAATTAGTAAACTATATCAAGTTCAAGTGAAAAGGAAATTGGCGGAGAGAAAAAAAAAAAAAAAAAGAAAAGAAAGAAAAATATGAACTGAAGGTAATATGATAAATTGCATCGATAAATCATTGACATGATTTTACAATTTTTCGATACATGTCAAACGCATAGGTAGCAAAGATAATCGACATTTTCTTCGATTATCTTTTGCCAATCTATTATCTTTTGACATCTACCTGTTTGATATTTTATAAAATTTTAGAAAATACTAATACGTGATTGACGCTTGTATCTGCTAAATTGTAAATTTATATCGCTATAAATATAAATATATTTGTATTTACGATTCAATCGTTAACACCTTCGGAGCAGTAAAACTTCCCTTTCATTTTTCTTTTTTTTTCTTAAAAGTGTCATTGACATATGGGCGGATGAAATTTTCCTGATTAAAATAAGACAAGACACGATATATTGTTATAAAACTATAGTAATATCGATGGTGTTTTTAATTCTTCTTTCTTCGCTTGATGTTTCCTTCTTTTTTTTTTTTCTATAACACGATCATCAAAATATAAAAATCTTGGAATATCGATAATTTCCTCAAGTTATTAATCAAATCAGAATCGTCAAACGAATATTTCGATCAGAAATATTATCGATACTATTGTATTTCAATGGCTGCTATCAATCAAACGATAATTTCGATACGATGCAGTATTAATTTGGTAATTGGTCCATTTATTTTGAAAGTAGCGTAATTTTCTTCCATTTTGATATATATCGAATCGATTCATCGATTATGCTTCTATTTAACAACGAAATTCCAATCGATTAAAACCAACGAATATTTCGTAATCCATTATATTATAAACCTTTTGTTATAAATTACATTATAACATAAATCTTTTAGAAACGGGAAGTTCAGATTGAAATATACATAAATCCTTCGTTCTCTCAACTTTTTTCGATATCTTCTCAAATTTTGGTTATTCAAAATTTCGATATCTTCTCCCACTGATCGATTCGTATCGAATTGATCGAATAACATCAATGGTACCCTATCGTTCAAGACACTTCAGAAGTGTCTATTCTTTGTTTGCGATTATTAATTATTTTTAGCGTTTTCTTCAGTCGACGATGCAGAGAGATTGGATTAATAGAGAGAGCGAGACAAAGGCAAATGGTTTTCTGTTACATGGTCGGGGAAGCGCGATGCGTATAGGAAAAAGAAAAAAAAAAAAGGGGTGCGCTTGTATCAAGGAAGCCTATAAAGCTCCGAGTGAAGTGCTACAAGTATTGCATAACGTTGTAAGTTTAGCGCTATCTAACGTTATCTCTGATCTATTGGAATTGCGAGGAAAAGATACTATCGCGATTCTTTCATACGATAATGAAATGCAACTTGATTTAAAGAGAGGTGATTTTTCTTAGTACCTTCGAGTGTAAAGTGCCTTGTACGCTATACTAGTAATTTCACAATGTCAGTGTATTAAATTTATGCTGATTTTGAATTACAAAAAGTTATAGCTTTAAACTTTCTGAGAGTGATGATTTAGAAAGACTTTGGAATTCGTTCGTTCAAGTTCCGATTGAATTTTACTTTGTACTTTTAGATAACTCGCTTGCGTCGTTCTTGGGATTTTAAATATTTTGAAAAATTTTTTGGAATTTGGCAGTTTGGTGATTCCGAGGTTGAGAAAACTTCGGAAATTTCGAAGCTTCAACATTGGCAAGCTTGGAAAACGAAAACCTCGAGAAACGCGAAAACTTGAAATGGCTTGAAAGTTTTTTGGAGACCGTAGAATTGAAACGTTGGACACGGCTTAGAAAATCTGGGGAATTTCACGATTCGAAAGAGTTTGAAAATTGCAAGACGCACGATGCTCGAAATATCTGATACTTCTTCCAAGACTTTGGAAACGCGAGAACTTCGACGTTCGATTGTTCTCGGAATTCTCGAAGCCTTGAAATTTAAAAATCACGAAAGCACGAAAATTCGCGAGTCTGGAAAATTTAGAAAATCACCGCGCCACTTTCATCGCGAATACTTCTTCCAAGACTTTCGAAACGCGAGAACATCGACGTTCGATTGTTCTCGAAATTCTCGAAGCCTTGAAATTTAAAAATCACGAAAGCACGAGAATTCGCGAGTCTGGAAAATTTAGAAAATCACCGCGCCACTTTCATCGCGAATCGTACTCCTCCACCCAGAACGCGAGAACGCGAAACACGAGACGTGGAGAAATGATTTAGGGAGGGCAGTTAGTTAGTCGGATAGGAACGACGAAGCGATATTACGGTACCTAACACGTAACACGGTTATAAGTCAGAACTGGTGGAACGAGGTCCAATAGTGGAGAATTCCAGCTTTCTCCGGCTTGGAACGAGGCAAAATCACCGCGAGGCCGTTCCGCTAATCGCGGCCGTCCACCGCTGTCCTTCGCTGTCCAGGAATATGTAAGCGCTTAGAAAGTCATTAACGCTTCCCACTATAGCTCTCCTATTTGCACAGTGCACCCGCATCCATCGACGAACGAGAGATACCAATGGAGCATATAATGCACGGAATAAACACGTAGGCAGCAATCATCAGGCATAAATTCGAAACTTTTTACCCAGGCAAACGAATTATATCTTTGCTTGCCTTTTTCATTCACGCTGTTGTCACACCGGGTGTCCCATTTGAAACGTGTGTTCCAAGCAATCATTCTTGCCAAGCTTCGTTATAGAAGAGAGGTGTTTTGGAGGAAAGCTTGTCTAGGTACTCTGAGTGGATTTCAAAGTGATCGTTGTTCTTTTTTTTTTTTTTTTTTTTGGGATAAAACCATGTATTTTTCTTCGATGGACGTGTAACCCGTTTCATGACGAATCAATCGACGTTGATATTTCAAAATTATTCAAGGTCGTTTCACTATCTTTCAAGAATCACTTACCAGGAAATTATTATTCTCGACTTCAAGCGTCGATAGACTGATTTATTCTATTTCTAAAGGATAATTGCAGATATTAAAACGAAAATTACCGTGAAACTTCCTCAAGGAAGTACATTTACTTACCAAACGATGACTATCTTTCGAAACGAAGTAAGTTTTACTCGAAACATTTTTGCAAACATGATTGTGCGGGACGTTTCAAATGGGACACTCTGTATGTACCTACAACGAAGAGCACAACTAAACCAATCAATACACAGAGTGATTTATGCAACTGTAACAAGCTATATCTCGCTCCTAATTCAAGTTAAGAAAAAAATGTTTGAGGAAGAAGATGGAAGGTTTAAAATGGACTACGTAATATGAGGATCATTTGTTTCGGTTTATTAATGGATGTATTGTATATTTTATGTTTTTATATCGCGTTATAGAATTACGTATGATCTATTCTGATTTACTAGCTATAATGATACATATAATGCATTTTGCAATTGCTCTATTCTTTTTTTTTTTTTTTTTTTTAAGTAAAAATTATCCTTTTTCTGTACATACTGAATGTTTCGTTCATTATAAAAAAATTATTATAGTGATTCAAGCATGACTTAGCTTAAAAGATATTTTAATTTTAATTTAGCAAAATTTATAATAAGGACAAGAATCTAACGTATGATTTTTGCGTTGTATTTGTTTCTTTTATTTCTTGCACGATGAATTTTATAAAATTCAAGTTAAGTGATTAAAATATTAATGAAATTACTTGCCGTTAATATTAGCCACTAAAATACAAGAAAGTCGTGAATGTTTTCATTTGCCTGCGACAGAAAAAAAAAAAAATATTCAAAAAATGATTCAGCTGGTTTTTATTGTAGAAATAACATTGTTTTGTTCATTGCATCAAAATAAATGGTACGATAAAATTATTTTCTAGCACAATTGATTATATACAATTAGATGCAATTGAGTGTATAAAATTAACATAGAACGTAAAAGTTTGTTGTACTGGTATGGCTTGGATACAATTCTAATCTTAACTTCATTGAGAATTTGTGAGAAATACAGAAGAGAAGTACAAAATGTACAAAAGTCCATCAATATTGATTCTTGAGATTCTGAAGACAATTGAAAATCAGTGGAACAAAATTCATCTTGTGTATTAGAATCTTGTACGAAGTACGTGAAAATGCAATAAAGTTATCCTAAAAAAATTAAAATATTATTTGCTCTATTAAAATTGAAAAATATTTGTTAACAGTTAACAGTTATTAAAGCTGAAAAATTTAATTATAAATTTTTAATTAAAAATATTTGTATTTTTATATATAATTAATTTTGTATAATAATATAATTGTAATCTTGCGTTTTAAAATTTTCTACAAATGCACAGAAATACAATCGGACAGATATCTCTTGATACAGACAACTGAAAAATACACTCGTGATATTAAAAGATTGTTTATTCTAAACATCTCGATGTTAACAGATAAGACAATTCATAATATAATAACAATTATATAAATAATATAAAATTTATATAAATTTCAATAAAATAATATTAGTACAGTGACAGTAATGTGATATATAAAATTTATAATATAACAAGAGATAAGAAAACAAATCTATGGCCAGTGTTTCAGTTATATGCTGTTCGCATTCTGCTGCACAGAATATAATAAACTTGGTCATTTGAATTTTTTTAGAATTTCTCTTAGATTAGAAAGTGTTACTCAAGCGTGTAGATGTAATTTTTAACGCGATTAATAAAGCAAACGTGGGATCAAGGACATAACGATGAGAAGTGACGGGACTGGCATCAACCTCGACAAGTTTCATTGGAATTATGCTGTTCTGACGTGTACTAGGCAAAAAAAGAATCTGAGGTGTATTATAGCGCAAGGAATGTATTATAGCGCGTATTATACAATGGCTGACACAAGAAAGTTTATAATTAGTACTTGTCTATATAATATTGGCATATAGTACATATACTACTGTTTTACTACTTTTAATTTCGATCGAATTAAATTTAATTCGAAACAATTCAAATTCCATATTTATTTCTAATAAATCACTGAGACTTCGTCAAATTTGAACATTTTGAACGTAATTGAAAATGCATATTTCAATCTTTCTATCTCAACGTAACTATCTCTTTCTAACTGAACGTAAAGTCACTTGCAACGATTAAACTTCAATTATTGTTTTTTTTTTTTCGATATTAATTTGCAAACTGATATTCATTTATCATAATTGAAATCAGCTATTCTATTAATTGTACACGTTATAATAAAAATTTGAAAAAATATACAATAATGTATAAAAATATATAAATATCCAAGTCCGTGTATTTATTGATAGTTAGTAAATGAAATAAATTTCTTTTTTAGATTTCTATTTCTTTCTTCGATGATGTCTACAAAAGTTTGAAAATCCACGAAATGTTAGTTATAATTAATTAACTGTCGGTCTGCCGAGAAAATTAAAACAAAACACGCGAAACAGGTGAATATTTGAAACTTCACCTCGTCTCGTTCCTCTCTCCTACAATTAATTTCCACTTATCGAATGCATCGAACATTCAACTTCTCGGTATATACAGAAATGAAAAAAAAAAACGAATCGTCTGAAAACTAGAAAACTACCGGCAAACGTCGGATATATCGAACGTGGCAGAAAAAAACGAGGCAAAACTTTTATCCAAGCCGGGCGATAATTTCCATGGGTTACGACATCGAAAACCAGAACGAGAGAAAAACCCACGGCGCGGAATGAAAGTAACCGAGAAGAGTCCGCAAAACACAGGACAGGAAAGTATCTCTCGCCCGTGGAACAAAACCGCAGCCAGAGTTTGCGAGAGAGCGCTATTCTACCGGAAGCTGCGTGGTTCCCCTAACACCTAGACACCGAACGGGCCAGGGAGAGAAAAATGGAGGGAGACGAACAAACACCGGTTCGATGGACTGACGACGATGAAAGACGATGAGATCACCTGAGAGAGAGAGAGAGAGAGAGAGAGAGAGAGAGAGAGAGCACGAATGAATCACGGAGGCTAGCGATGGGATTGAAATCGTGATATTCGAACAATTCGACGTCTACGATGGTTTTATTTAACACGTATGTGAAATGTATACGTTTCGACTGTGGAACGGAATATTTAATTTTTTATAAAATATCACATGTTACAATATAAAAGCAGGGATCGAATGACACTGATATCATTTCTTTTCTATTTCCAAATTTATACTTTTGCACGTAAATACTTTCACTTTGTTGCAACGGTTTTAACAGTTAGTATCTTGTATTTTCAACGTTGAAAATATTATATTAGAAGTGGAACTGGAGGATCATGCAAATTTGAAGAGGTATTTCAGGGTAAAATGTAAAAGTTGAGAATATATTTTTTTCTTAATTTCAGCAATTTCGATATGAAGGAAGAAGCAAATCGAGATTTTATATACAATTGGCAATTTTTATTTACGAACAATTTGTCAAAAGTGTTATTTCCTTAATTTTTATTTCCCTTCGTGTACAAACATTTGCATGCGAATATTTTGTAGAAAATCTGCTTGTCATAATTTTTACTTCTTTCCCTTCAGAGTGAAATGAACGTTCCCGTTTAACTGGAATTCTCTCTCTACTTCCGGGAAAATAAATTTGTGCAATAAAGTTTGAAATAACATTTCTGCGAACGCACGATATTTCATAACAATTGTTTTTCTTGATAAAAAAAAATATTAAGCTTAAATATTATTAAGCTTTTTTTCAATTTTACTCATCAGTTGATGATAATTAATTAAATTCTTTTTCTGATGAAATTAACATTTTTTTACGTGTCTTCTCGTACACTTATAAATAGATGATAAAGCCTCAGTAAAAGTTCGCGAACAATGAAATTAATTATTAATACCTGATATAGCGAAATCTAATTTTTTTTATCATTGCTCGTTTATTTAATAAATTCTGAAAGAGTTTAACGTTGATTAGGCTTGTTTTTCGCTCTATGTTTCTCGACAGTATAAATCAGGAACGTGTTTTATTTCGATTGAATACATTAACTCTGAGCTGTCGATGTTTCGCTTACAATTTCAAAGTGACACCTTCAATTTAAATGGAATTACAATCGAATTCGTAATAACTAACAATTGATAATTGACGATTGACATTACCAATATCAATTAAATCAATCGCCGATTCATCTGATTAATCGTAAGCATTGATCAAACTAAATACATTTTACATCGATCGACGCTCAACTCTGAACGCGGTCTCAGTCCCAACACTATAGTGCAACCGAAATTTTCTGCATCCTAACGGCACCGCTCGAGAAATTAACGACCTCGACTCGTGTACGTGCATACGGGCTTAAAAAAAGAAAAAAAGAAAAAAAACTAAAACTGTGCGGAAGAGAGCGAGAAAGAGAGGAGAAAATAAAAATCGAGCGCGGGTTATGGAACAGGGGGGAGAACGGAACAAGAACGTCCTCGAAAATCCTGCGTCGCCGGAGGAATTCTATGCTGAGAGGAAGGATCGATTGCACCGAGCGGGGAAAATTGCAACTGCGCCCGCCGACACACACGCTCCAATCAATTTCGTTATCCGATTAATTTCCCAAACTGTCCGATCATGCTTCGTTTCCAGTTGACGAGACGAAAATGTCATAAATGTCATTTGTAAATCGAAATTTGGGGAATTTCAATTTGTTTAAGCTGCTGAAAGTATCGTTGTCTTTTTTTTTTTAATTAATTAATTAAGTCGCCGTTTTGTTCTCCAGCACGATATCTTTTTCACGATATGAGTCCCGTTTTTTTTCGTAATACAAATGTAATATAATTTGTAAATAAAATAAATGATATATATATAAATATATATATATATATATATATATATATAGGTATTTATAAAAAAAATGATTTATTATAATCCTTTGTTGATAGAATTTTCAGTTTAATTATATTGTAAAAATTATATTACAGTGACCATATTGTGAATAAATTGTTCTACTGACTTTCAAGATTTTTTGATAAACAAGACATGGGACAAGATCGTTTTTGGTAAAAATTCTTTCATTTCAATACTTTTATATTATCTCTTAATTGTAACAATACAGGTAGATTACTTTACATTTAGGATCTCGAAGGAATTTTGACTGTGGATATTTATAATGGTTACAAAAAACATTTATTATAATTAGACTGCGTATTCGTGGGAAATTTAAGAATGCAAAAATGCAAAAGACACGCACGATATACAAAAACATAAAATATCTAAAAAAGAGTACCACCTATTTGTTAAAATATTTAATAGCAGAAACAAATTTTCCGTTCAATTTCCTTAATTGTGCTCATAAATGTAAAATTACACAAAGATCTGCAGTGTAATTATGCGTATTAATTAATTAAATATATAAATTAAATTTCAGACCACTTGGTAGACCATTTTTATACGACTACGAAAATTTGATGTTGTGAAAATAAAATGTACAACTTGATAGAAAAAAATCCTTCGTTGGAAAATAAGTATTTATATTACGTGGTTGATGATAAACTGCATTTATAACAATTTGGATATTTCAAAAATGCACACAACGCATAAAATATACAAAGATATATAAAATGTCCAAAGTGAAGTATTTACTATAACAGATATGTATAGTAAATAAACTTATTTTTATAATGTTATTTTCTATAGTTATTAAAAATTTTAAAATAGATAGAAATTTGCAAAAAATCGAAATGGTTGATGTCAAGAATTTTATTGGTAGAAATAAAATTTATCTTATAAGATTAGGTGCTTTGATACCTTTAGTAAGGAATATGGGTTATTGTAAGTATCTACTCATAAGCTTGGGTAGTTACAATACTAAAGCTTGGTAGAGATTTAGCTTTGCTTACAGTCGAGATTATTGTTGGAATGAGAGTGGGTTAAAGTGATAATGTTGGATTTATATGTACTTTGACATATTACCATAGAAGCAACATTTGACATTTCATACTAACTGGTTTGTACTCAATAATCTATTTTCACAACTTGTTCTTAATTTTGTTGCCATTTTCATATCTTTGTAGCTAATGATCAATATACTAAATATATAATAACTAATTAAATACCTACGCATGTTCACATGTTTTTACTAAGTTAATTTATAATAGAAAAGAAAGTTTAGTTTAATTTATAGAAATTCTGTACGTTTCAATTTTTGTAAAATACATGAATAAATATTTTATTCTGTTATAAAGTCTTCCTTTCTGTCAACCATTTAATAACTTTCTATAAACTATTTTTCCAAATTTGCAATATTCTGTATCACTAATTTAAAAAAAAATTGTGCATTTAAGGGTTAATTTCTTTAACAGATACAAGCACTTTGCACTTTGATCCTCGAAAGTTCCAGTGTTAACACATTCTTTCTATAATTTTGTAATCGTCAGTTAAAACTAAGTTCCAATCATTTTCTTCCCCTGCCAAATTACATTAGTTTAGCTCGAGACTATTTTCTTTTTTCATTGATATTAAAAATCGAATTAATAAATAAAACAAACACGACTCGGTGACAGAAATTTAATATACTCGGTAAAACGAAATACCATACGTCTGTATGTGTGTCGAAGCTTAAAGTTATACATTCCGAAGTTCGAGTTTCACGCAGCCTTGCAAAATGTATACAGCTAGCAACTGGCAACTAAAGTCAACGAAACAACGAAACAACGAAACTTGCTAGTCAGTAATGTCGTAATGAATATTAACCAAAATGTGTCAGTGGTCTAAACGAGATCGCAAGAGAAGGCGGGTTAATCGAGGGACGAATCCTCTTCGACTCCTTTCGATATTTCAATATTTATGACGTTCTGAGTGGCCGGTTCCATTGTCGTGGAAAGCGGTGGCATTCAACCAGGCACAAAAGGAGCCGTAATGAGAGGGATCAAAGAGGCGAAAAGAAGGAAAAAAAAAAAAAACGACGTGTGTGTTGGTTGGTACACTACCATCCACAAGTAACTTCGACTTCTGAAATTATTATAAATATATGAAACATACGGGAATATATTTACGATATATATAAACATATGAAAATATATAAATAGAAATTGTCTCAAGAAAGTCAGTTTGAATGCCTGAATCGTAGAAAACGTTTTACATTCATGTTGTTTGAATTTTCGTTGTTATTGCAATGATAGACTGAGGATTTATGAATTTTCTTACATTATATTTTGTTGCTAAATATTACGCTTAATGACTAAAACATTTTAGATGTTTCGCACGGTTTTCCTCGTTTTGTGCATTTTTCCAAATTGCATGGAATGCAAATTGTATGAAAAAATAATCGAAAAATATAACGTTTATCTCTGTCTATAACGTTTCGTACATAACATAATTTTCTACGGAAAGTGTATTTTTTAATACGTGTACGAAAACGCGTTGTCTAATAATACGATATCACCTCAATTTCTATAATTTATTTTATTAAGAAATTCAATTCTAATGAATCCTTGTGTCTTTTTTTTAATTGGATTAACGTTTTACAAATTGGCGATAAGTATATTTACCACTTGTTGTGCTGATCTAAAATATACATACGATTTTTATAATTGATAACAACTATTCTTAATATTCTCTGCTCTAAACATTCAATGTTTAACTACCGAAAGTTTTATTATTATTGTATATATTATTATCTTGTTATTTTTAGCTGCATAGAATATGTAACATGTATTCTGATCAAAAACTATATAAACTGAATTCAACAAACGACTTTTAATAAATATGTTTATCACGCTCTAACAAATATAATTGAAAAAAAATGTGATAAATAGACTTCCCGTTTCTATATGTTTCCTCAAAGTTTTCGTGAACGTGACGAAAGAAATGAAATTCAATTCGAAATTTGCTTTCCGCCGTACGTCACAATAAATACTCTATAATATCATATGTACTGTATCAATTTTCAATTTCCTTTACAAATACATAAAGATCCGCAATCTTGTGATAAAATTTTTAAAAAGAATCATTAGAATTCCAGTTTTTTTTTTTTTGTTGCTTCGCAATATTATCACACATCATAAATCAATAATAAAGAATTACCAGAACTCGTTACAAGAAAAAAAAAAAAAAAAAAAAAGGAAAGTTAAATCCGAAGAGAAAAACGAGGGGACAGCTTATTTTTAAGCTGTAAGTGAGAAAAGGTCGTCAAACAAAATGGCACGCGTGCCGTTTTATATTGGTCCAACTGCGCAGGTGTTCAAATACTTATGAACGGTAGTGTACGGCGCAAACAAAAGATAAAAGGCCAAAGAAGAAGAAGAAGAAGTAGAAGAAGAAGAAAAAGAAGAAAAAGAAGAAAAAGAAAAGGAACGAGAGAAAGAAGGAGAACGTGGAAGAAGATGTGTGCACCTGTAACACGGTGCAGGTTTCGACAGCGTCCCAGAAATGCGATTGTCATTGCGCCACACGGTGTGTGCATTGTCCATAGTTTCACTGAGCTCGAAAATCCTGCTTTCATTTCGGAACAATTTGATGAGAAAACGAAGCCTGCCCTTTTCAGCTGCATATCAAACAACAGAACGTGCTAATTGGTTCTCGCTGTTGCTCGCGCGACGAAGTTGCCTTGTTTGTCTCGTGATAGGCCCACTTGCGAGAGATAAGAGGCGCGAAGAAAACTACACTCTACGTTGATAAATTCGAACGAATGAACGTGATGATTAATGCGTTAGACTCATGAATGGTTGAAGTAAACGAAAAACACGTATACGTGTAATTCATTAAGGGATTTTATAGGAACTTGCAACGGTGCGTTTTTTCTTTTTTTCGTTTTGAAACTTTTCGAGACTTTCTGTTAAGTAAAGAAATTAATCTAAGAGGCGCAAAGTTGAGATTGTGCGATAAAAGGATGACGTAGGTACGTGTAATTTCTATGCCAATTTTTCGACATTGATAAACATACCGCGGATTTCCAGGCATTTATTGCGAATTTCGAAATGCAAAATTGCACGGGAATGTACAAGAAGACATACATTTTCTATAATATTTAGTACGTAAACTATTTCTCTATCGAGGTTCTATTTTTATTCTATTTAATATATAATAATAATAATATATTAATTTTTCTCGAGATTGTATTTACTAGGAATTTTAATATTTTAGAAATGATTTGATTTTAACTAATAAATTGATAAAAAAATGAATAATAAATCAAATGAGATCCATAAAACCTTTCTTTTTCTGTTCTAAACATTTGAAGTTCAACAGATATATACATAGACTTCCATGACTGAGTACAAGTCCCTTTTCATTTATCTTTTTCACCAAATCTTAAATATGAAGTCTTTCTGAAAACTACATTCGACGAGTTACACGTTCGAAAACGTTTTTCGATTACATCGTATCATGTTTTTGTAACCAACTACTTGCTTAGAATATTTTATTTAATACATAATATTTTATATACTAAAACGAAATAAAAATAGAATATCAAATTCATCTCAACATAAAACTAGACAACACAAATGATTAATAAAAAAAAAAACAAATATTTTCAATTTTCAAATTATATTTAACTTTTAATTTTTAATAAGAATAATAAATAGTTTAAATATCTCTTTTATCGATGCACAATACAAGAAACTCTTTTACATTACAGAAATACAACAATGGGCAAAGTAAATCGCTCTATAATGATAAAAAAAAAAAAGAGCAAGAAGCTCCAACGAGCGTTTGCAGCGTTGCAATTTCAAGCTGCAACGCGGGGATACACGATACTGATCGAACGATTCGCAGAAGCTACTTGAAGAAGATAGAACTATGGGCAAATCTAATCTCCGCGAATGGAATTTTCTGCTTGGTTCCTTCCTCGAACATCCCGAAAGTAAAACGCGTACAGGATTTACCGAGAAATGCACGTACAATGAAGTGCACAACTCAAATTTGATACGATTTTTTAAGAACCTCCTTACAGAATAAATAGGTCTGGTACATTAGAGTTGAGTAAGAAATTAACCCTTTTGATACCAAGCAACGATATGATCGTAGATGAGTCAATATATTTGCTATATATCATAGAATAATTATTTATCTATCTTTTGAAACGCAGTGACTCTTAACAAGTCCTTTTATCAATCTTGTAGCTATCACTTAAAACAGAACTTATAATTTTTCCCCCAATCCTCACCAAACTACATCAATTTAAACTCGCTATTTAATTTCGCTCGAGATTACTTTTTTTCGTCGACGTTAAAAGATTAAATTTTTTCCAATAATCTTTAATCGCGATCAATGGCTGTATTCCAACTTTGTTGAAATCATAAGTAATGATTGAATTCCTACTTTGCTCGTTGCAGTTACATCGAACGATTAAATATCTTTTTAATCGTTAATTGTTATTAAGCATTAAATTTTTACTCTGATCGTTATTTGTTATTAACGATTAAGTTCCTTTCAATTTTCAGTTGGACACCTCATCGATGATTAATTGGTAAAATTCTTTTTGTAATGAAATTAGTTTTTCATGTGCCTTCTTGTACGCGGTCCTTGAATATTTCTACTTTAATCTTATTCTCATTTTAGTAAATAAAATGGAATTTCAAAGAGCTTTTAATCCTAAAGTATCACAAAGTCAGAGATGGCTATAGTAATTTGTATTACATTCCAAAAATTTAAATTATTTTGCGTATTATATTATTACTTATTAGGTTAGTGAAAGTCGGTAATAAAATTAAATCAAATTGGAAATTCCAAAATTAAACAATGTAAAAGATAAATTTTTTAATTAAATTTGAATTCTTTTTTAAATATTTATATTTAAATTTAAATAAATTTAAATCTTTGTTAATATTTATATTTAAATTTTAATAAAAGAAATATTCAATGACCGAGGGTCAACATAAAATTGAAATGAAAAATCATGCGTACTAATAATACTTCTCTTATATCATAGAGTTTCTTAATTTACAGGATCAGAAATGATCCAAAGAACTGTAGATAATTAAAAACATTATGACAGTGTCATATGAAACATTTTGTAAATGTAAACTCTCGTTAAAACTTTATAAAGCATTTAATACAGTAAATATCTACTACTACTATGAATGCTAGGTATAGTCAATTGATTTAGAAACATTACAAATTCAGATGTTGTAGAATATTTCTAACAATAAGTTGTACTTCTAACAATAAGTGTTGTTAAAATCATACATAACCAAACCAAACGTTATTTTTAAATAGTTAAAATGAAAAATTGTCGTTTTATTGAAAGAATTAACAAAAGACAGAAATTAGAAATATTTCACAAACAAGATCATATCGAACATGTCTTTCTTTCTTATTTCTTATCTTAGTTCAGCTTATGCTGAATTCACCAGTGAAGTTATGCTCAAATATTTTCAAACACCCTACGTAATTATAAACTTTAGTGCTGTTGAAATAATTTTTGGTAAAGATCAGAAATCAGTTCCATGCATAAATGTTGTCTCTTAAGGACTACTAGTCGAAAACTTTGATTATAAAAAAACATCATATATTTTTCAATTAAAGAAACATTTGTAATATTGAAAAATTATTTATATTAATTCTAATTGTCCAAAACATTCACTTTTTATGTATCTTAACATTTTATTCTAGGTTCTTTATTAATTTCCATAAGTTTAAATTGTGTTAATAATAATATTTAAGCAGATTCAACAATAATTTTTATACGGTGGCTGTAAATGTTGACTTCGTTCATTCATAAATTACAAAACTTTATTATTATTAAATTATTAAACTATCGAAATAATAGAATCGAATAATTTTGATAAAGATCGTATGTGGGAGTGAGCATGATTTTAGGTTTAGGCAAATATCGACACTGAAGAATTAATAACTCACGAAAGAATTTGTACAAAATCTGGTTCACTCATGCTCTTCACGTACATAACAGAATTAGAAACATGAATAGAAACAAAAAAGCAGCACAAGAAGCGAACGAATTTCGTGGATTAGTGTGGTCGGACGTCTTTCTCATGTCCCTAATTACTTTAACGACCAATGTCCCGAGTGGAAAGTTAATTTCGTGCTGTAATCGCAGTGGGTTACTGCTACGGTGTTTGTAACTCTCGTTACAACCAGACATGATTATATTAGAGTTGTATATGCATAGAAATGTTACGAATATAGTAGAATTATTATTTTGCCACAAATATTCTTACAGCAAACGAATTATTTTCTTTTTCATGCTTAATGAAGTGCTTAATGATTCTATTAACCTCGTCTCACGTGTTCTTTTCAATGGAAAATGGATTTTCTATTTGTTCAAATTTTATACTCTCATTTGTGAAAAGTGAAAACTGCATAAAGATAGAAACATTTCTCACAGAAAAAGAAAATATTTCTTTCATATTTAATAATCGTAGTATTGTTTATAATTTTATTTTTATATACGTACATATTATGTACATATTTTTTCTGTTTTAAATCTGATACTTTATCCAGTAATGAAATGTGTGAAATAGGTAAAAATATTGGCAAAATTTAAATACACATCGTTAAAATTTAAATAAAAAAAAAGAATTTTTTTCTTCGTAAAAAGAATTTTTATTCCGAAAACATCGCCTTTTGTATATTGATTTAAATAAATTAAATTATTTTCCTTGACATTGGGAAAATTGAATTTGTGATATCTTGTAGCAAATTAAAAAATGGAATGTAGTTTCATCGTGAGGAAATAAAGTGAAAGAACAATTATAATAAGATAACTTAAAAAAGAGGCAAAAAAGTATAGCTGTATCAAATTGACAAATAAAATAAGTATATTTAGTATTTCTACAACATACTTTTAAGAATTTTTAAGTGTTATAAATATAAGGTGCTCGTTTAATGATTTGCAAAAAATTTGAAAATTTTATCAATTATTGTTCTTCATAATAAAAATACTCTTTGTTCAAATTTTATACTTTATTCATGAAAACGAAGAAATGGTAAAATTTAAACATACTATCATTATCAAACTACGTAACATACCTACTTCATATCAGTATCCTGATTTCAATATCTTCCTTTTTAAATATTATAAATGTTCTTCGTCTTATCTAGAAAATCCCACTAACATTATTCTCCCATTGGCAATGCTATTAACATTATTTCTAAATATCTTAAACTCTCGCTATTTCTTTTCTAAATGTTCCAAATTATCCTACGAGTATCTCTTTATCTAAAAATATCCATTTGTATCAATTCCCATTAGCTCCGAGATTAACGCCGAAATTAATTCCCGTAAGATGATCTGATAATCAAGATGATCAAATTGATGATCAAACACTCTAGTTTACTGACACCTTTCTCCCCAAATATGTGCTCTAAACGTCGCCCGGTGTCAATGCACCGCGCGACTCCTCGTTGTGTTAAGCTTCGAGGGGAATCACACACTCCACTCGGCCTCATTACATATTCGTCGTTTGACGGTAGCACGAGTTCCTTCTACATAAAGAACTGCCACCACCTCTCTTCTCCGTGACTCGCGCGCATCGGGGAATGTCGGTCGCTTTAATTGCTAGCCGGGTGTTAATTCAGACTTCTCTCGGCTCATTCGGAACTTGGCCCGCGCTCAAGAAAGAAAGAAAAAGAAAAAGAAAAAAATATATATATATATATATATCGTCGTATTCGAGAGGAGCTCCTGCAGAGACAGCCTCCTCGAGGTTGATGGACTTTCAGCTGTGACCGAGATGCGGTTTACCGGCAGTCGTAGTGGCGGTGTTCTCTTTCGCTCGGCTCTCTTCGATCGTCAGCCTCGTCAGAGAAATTTCCGACGCTTCCGTGCAAACATTTGGACGAAGGCCGTTTCTTCTCGCGAATGAAGACGTTTCCATCGTTTGTCGTCTCCTTCGAGCTTCGAATCGAATGAAAAGAAACCAGAAGAGAAGCGATTATCTCTTGGCTTTCTTACGCACCGTGCAAGCGACAGTAAGCTTGAACCAACGTAAGAGCTAACGCGTTCTGTTCAGCATGCTGAATAATCGAGATTAATTTAACCTTGAACTGTAGACGGTTTGAACAACGTGCAGGTAGATACTGGATGGGTCCTATAATGTAGCGGGGAGCGTTGTTTTCAACGTTTTTCCAAATACGAAGCATAGCATATTGAAATCGTGTTATTTCTTCTTTTTAATATGTATATGTTCTTTCTTTTCTTGAAGTTTTGATCGTTATATTGATTATTATTATTGTATTGCGTTATTATATTATTATTATTATGAGATTCTGATGACATTATAATGATATCAATCATTATAATGAATTCATTATTGTTAGTAAGGATGGATTTCATTTCTGGAAATATTGCTGTTTCCAAAATGCAAAATATAGTACAAATAGTTCTCTTGCATAACATAATGACCAAATTGTAGATATTTTTATGCATTTAAAAAAAATGGCACGTAATATGGAAAATTCCATGAAATATCGAAAAAATCAAAATCACCTGTTTTTTAATATTAGATAATATTAAATAATACAATTATTATCCATCTGCGTTCTATTTTATAATTATTTTTATAATAATACGAGTTGCAAAATTGCAATATTTAGTTGCCTGTTTTAAAATATTTAGAACACGATTCTTCATTCAAGTCCTGCAATCGTGGTATCAAAATGTTACGCATTTTTTGCGCAAGTTGCATAAATATCTGAAATATCTAATAATGATTAGTGTTTATATAACTTAACAAACATTTGCGTCACCTATTCCAACGAATGCCGAATTTTCTCGTTTTTATGTAATAATACAGTTATTTTTACCTATATTGTGGACACTTGTACATTCTTAAATTTCCCACAAATACGTAAATATTAGCAATTTAACAATTAGAATGAAATCGATTATAGAATAAATTAGTACATCGCTAAAAGCTTGAAATGGAAATTTTTTAGTATAAGTGGTATAAAATTTTTTAGCAGCTTCTGTTTTACCATAGAGAATTATTCTATTATAAATCGTAACATCTGATGAAACGTTCGATTTTTAATCATTCATACTCCATAAAGCTTATTGAATTTGTAATGGAATGATTCACGCAACCCCTTAACAAGTAATGTCTTTTCTTTTTGATCAGAAAAAAAAAAGATGAATAGTTCAAACAAAAAATACGTTCAAATAACGTTCAAAATGCACGATCATATTTTTTGCTCAAATGCAAAAAATGTATTTTTTAATTACGCTCTTTTTTCAAATGGACTATGGCTCCTTTTTTAACCTTGTCTTTTTTGCGTATATATCTAATTGCTACTTTATATTCGTCGCTTATGTAAAAAAAATATTTATAATATGGTAATATGGTCAAAAAGATATTTTAATTTTAATTTCGTAAAACTTATTTTGTATAAACGAAGAACAAGGATGTAACGTACGTCACGTCATGTGACAAGTTTTACAAAATTGAAATCGAAATATTTTTCAAATTCATCAGTTTCTAACAAAACGACGAGAGGATTTCGTACACGCAAAAAAGGGAGAATTTTCATAAAAAAAAAAAACATGATCATGGCCACTTTCTGCAATATTTTTGCCTACTTACGACCAAAGATGGCTTGCTATAATTGCACAGATTGTACAGAGAAAAGTGAAAAGAAAATCCTCGTACACGAAGGAAACAGAGATCGAAAAAAAAATAGACTTTCGTCGATTTCGCGTACGTTGGAAAATCTAATAAAACGTATACAAAACTTTTATACACGTATTCAAAACTTTTTGATACGCATTTAGAACTACCGAGACAGAATTATTCGACGAACGTGGATAAAACGGAGATATTAAATTGCGGGGAATTTCAACTGAGAATTCCCGGTGGTTATGAGGCTCGCAGCGAGACCGGATTTCCCGATGCGTTCCAAAACGAAAGAGAAACAGAAAATGGAAGGGAGAAATTCGCGAACGCGATCCATCGTTGGCCATCAAACGAGAAAAACTCCATATTCTCTTTGATAGAGAGGAAAATGTCGAGTCGACCGACGTTCCGTCCAAAAAAAAAAAAAAAAGAAGAAGAAGAAAAACGAGAATCAGAAAAAAAGAAAATGAAATTTCCGTACGAAAAGATGATGGAAGGTCGAAAAGACTAGCGTGAAAAAAAGATGGAGGCTGCTAATTGCCTCGGAACTCTGCCGATGGATTCGATGAAAATTTCCCAGCGCCGTCGATCGCGCGATATATTGCGAAAGTTTTCGAGCTTTCGAGCGGCGCGTTTTGCCGCGGAAACAACTTCCGGAAACGTGTCGACAAGGATAACCCTTTTCAGACGGCAATTACCGATGTTACTCGTTGGCAGTTGTTATTGCTCGTCAGAGGCAACGTGCCAGCTGCAACGCTTTTCACTGATCGCAGCACCTGCAACCACTAAGTTAAAATGGCGTTTTGTTCTTGCCATCGAGGCATAATTGTTCGCCACACACTTGGAAACGCAACTGCGAGATAAAATCGCGATCTCCTCGATGCGCATTGCACCGCCGTGATAATGATACTCGATGGCTCGACAAGTTTGCGGAACTCGACTTTGCCATTTTGGTGTAATTCTCGGGAACAGAAGTTTTATATTAACACTTTACCGACCGATAGCGGTAAGTAATAGACGATTAATAGGCTATCGGTCGGTAAAGTGTTGTATATCGTATAATAATATATTTGTATATATTAATATATTAATATACGATATTACGTGTTAAAATATATAAATATATTATTATACGATATCAACACTTTACCGACCGATAGCGGTAAATAGTAGCCGATTAATAATTAGTAGTTAACAAAAGAAAAAAATAAAAAGAATATTTTACCATACGGTGCATTTACAAAATTATTATGTTTGTCAAAAGAAACACTATTTTTTTTTAATTGAAAAATATAATTAAAATAATTAAGATTCAAGGTAATTTTATTATTAAATAAATGATAAATGAATAGAAATGAATGAAATCTTAATTATGATGTAGAAAGATAAGAAAATTCGTAAAAGAAACCGAAACTGAAAATTCATGTGCAAGATAATAAGTTGAGCCAATTTTCTACGTGAATCAATAAAAGAACTAATCGAAGCTACGAAGCTTAAATGTACCTACATTTTGCCACACGTCTTGCCTTGCAGTGTAATAATTTTTACAAAACGTCCCAATAATTTGAAATTAATGTGAAAACTAGCAAACTACCAGTTTACTTTTACAATTTTAGACTACTATCCTAAAATCTGAAATATTTATGAAAAAAATATTTACTTTTAATACTTTTGACTTTATTTCATTTTCGAATATCTAATTTCGCGACTCGCGTTTAATTAAGTATAACAAACTGCGAAATTCTGCGAATGTGTCCGTCGTCAATTTTCTTTTTTTCTTTTCAAAGGAACGAAAAGAGAGGGGAAACTAGTACGAAATTTCTACATATCACGGGGGACATGCAATTTGTCATCGTTACTTCCGGGTTTTCACGAAATTCAAGGAAACCAATTTATTCGACTGAGAATTCATTCCGCGTGCGTACACGGCGCAGGTGCGATATCACGCATCGTAATGTATTGTGCTCGCACGACGAACATAAATGCTAATCACGCGAAGAATTTCATCGAGAGTGACTGACCCGAAACAATGCTCCCCATGTAACAAAGCCCACGAAACAAAGCTTTTCGTGATTCTTTGAATATTTGTGTTCACTACGTAAATTTATTTCACTTTTTCTTTTTTTTTTACTGCAATCTTTTGTAGCCCTACGTGATGTGTAAAAAGTCATAAATTTTATTTTGGCGAATCTTTTGTTTGAAATACGTGTCGATACTGGATATTATATGTTGGGCTGTAATAGCATTTCATATATTAATTATTATTGTATCTCCGTTTGTACGAACGTATAATCAATTAACTCCTTATATATTATCCCTTGTTATTCAAATTTACTACTTCTCAGTTTATAATTCATTACACGTAAGCGTAATTAATAATTATTGCATAAAATTTATATTATACTATACAATTATATATTGTATAAACAATAATCAACAATGATTATGATTACTTACTAATTACATATAAATTCAATTATTTAATAACATTCAAATACATTTTTCGACCACGCGTGGCTAATTAATAAACATTCGATGAAAATTATAGTACAACAGACACTTGTAGTATATAATTGATCATACATATGTAATCACGTAGTATATAATAATTATTTTCCAATAATTTGTTTATCGTCTTCAATTAGAGGAGTGAGAATTTTTCTTTTAACACTCTTCAAAACAAGATGAGGAATTATAGCCCCCACATTTAGCAATTTAAACATTTTTTTTCTATTATTAAATGTATCGTAGAACTTGTAACGAGCTCATATCGAAATTCAGAACATAACAATTCTGATTAAAAATGGCACGAAGAAACAGAAATGACTGGAAAAAGTTGTAAGAATTTTTTTTATATCCGCTAATTTCCAGCTCGATAATTTTCCCACTGAGAACGATTAACACTAGAACTACCACACCAGTCAAAACGACTGGTTTTACAATTTTATTTTAAAATTCCTATTTCATGTTACAATTTTTTTATTTTATTTTTATTTATTAGAAATCAAAATAATTTTGGTAGAAATAACTTCGTCTTAACTGTCGCTAGTTCTAGTGTTAAATAGCTCGAAAGTTGACGATGACTCAGGAAATTCCTATTGAAACACGTTTCTGTCGCATTCTACTATATTACACGTGTTCATTGATCGCATTCCCAGCAATCACTGCTTACTCTCTGTTCCTTGCTATGTCAAAACGTGATTGTTCCTATCGTGTGGTTTGCCAAGCGTTATCGGCCGCACTGATAAATTGTGCATTAAATTAATGAATATATACGTGAATATTAGCTTTCGCCTAATTGAAACTGACGACCGTGAAAATAACCATTTGCTTGATACAATGAGGAGCGCACAGTTGAGCCTGGTATAATTAATCTTTTCTCATCACTGTTAATATTAGGATACGCAGAGAATGAACATTTGGAATAATGGAATAATGAAACGTTTTCGATAATTAAAGCTAATACACGCAATTCGTTGATTCGATTTTCCGCATTGTCCTTCGTACCCAAAATTTTTCAATAACTAAATCATGGATTTTTTTTTTTTAACTTTTTATGAACATAAGTGAAGAAACGAGATGTAAATGATGTAAATTCGTTGAAGACACTATAAATATTTTATTTTACAATGTACTGGAAATGCACCAATTAGACGTGAATTATCTATTAATTAAAACTAATTAATCTTTAGTTCTCGGATGACTTTTGATGTAATTCGATGTACTTTGGACAATATTTCAGAAATAATAAGAATGAATTTTATTCCACTTATGCTCAATTCCTTTCTAAAAAATTCAAAAAAATAAGTATCAGTGGATATTTGTAGTGTCTTCTGTAACAATATCTCGTTTTAAAAATTCTGACAAATTCTGAATGGTGTTGAGGTTGGGATTCTATGTAGATCACATTGATACACGTTTTTTTTCAGACTTATATACTGGATAACTGAAACAAATAATTTCTATAGAGGCATTAAAATAAAAAAAAACAAAAAAAAACAAAAAAGAACTTTATAATACAATAGAATACACAAGCTTTAATTTATAAAAGCTTTAACTTGTAAAACCATATTTTAAAAAATCATTTAAATTTCAAAAAATACATTACTTTACATTTGTAGAATTTTTAATAAAACTGGTCATTTTGGTAGTTGTGGTGTTAAAATCGCGTGTGTATTAAAATACAATAATTTCAATTCTAATCAATTTTATTACTTTGTAAAATATTTTTACACACGTGCTCTGGTTTATTATAGCAGGCATTTGATTGATAAAACAGAGAGCAACCGGATCATCGAATATTTTTTATCACGGGCAAATAAGAAACATTCGCAATTATGAAAAATTATTTATAGATTAACATTAATTGTGCAAAATGTGTTCAAACGTGGTATGTCCTTTTTAATATTTAATTTAACGTCGAACGATGAAAAATAATTCACGCGAAAATCTACAATTAACTGGTTCAATTGTGCTCTTCTCTGTACATCCGGTTTGAATGAAAATTGCTTGTAACGAAAGAATACAGCTTCCAGTCTAACATAAAAAAAATAAAAACGAATTTCCTCGAGATCTGCATTTTCTTTCACGCGTTCTCAAACGCATTGTGAAGATCTCTTTTATTGTCAGACGACGGAAGCTTTGCAAAGCAGTAAATTTATCAAGCAGCGGAACACTTGGTAATTCATAACCGACGAGGTATACAACAATGTTGGTTCAATTATGATCTTCATTGTTCATCCAATTTTACAACGAAGAATTGCAGCTTCCACTCTAACATTGAAAACAGGCAAGATTTTTCTTAGAAATTTTCCACGGAATATTCTTCACTCTAATTTTGCCCATTGCACAAACGCATTCTGAGATCCTCTTACTGTCGAACGACAAACGTTCACAAAGCGATAAATTAATCAAGGAGCGAAACACTGGTAATTCGCAACCGAAGAGGAACAATAATTACGGTCCTCGTCCCGTTATAAATAGACGACATAGTTACTTAATGTCGGGCAAGGCCACAGTACAGTAACCGGCGTATGAAAGTCGTTAATTATAATCAACCTCTTCTCCATTCGAGCGGAATGATTTGATCTCACCCATTTTCTACTTTTCGATAATTATCTACTCGAAAAATTCATCCGCGCTCCCTTTTGTATATCCCATCGGTAAGATCCATTGCGACGTGACCGACCTTCGTTCTGAACGAGATATCTCGCGTGTTTGAATTTTGATATGCACATCATGTTTGATATGCATATCATGTTGTCTCGATGCAAGATCCGGTTGATCGAAGATAATCGAACTTTTTTTTCAAAATAACAGAGCACAATTTTTGGCGAAAAGAAGATGTATTATTTTGTTTACAGTGTGCTTTTGTTTAAGTTTCGAAATATCTCACAGGGGTATTGAAGAAATGTTCGGATGAAAGATGTTTGGAAAAAAACGAATGACAGAGATGTTTCTGTAGATGGAGTTGCACGGAAGACCTCTTGCGAAATTTTTTTTTTAATGGTATTATAAAATTTTGAATGCAGTAATCAATTTATTTAACGTGAGCACTCTCTATAAAAAAATCAACATATTATGAAGGTAAAAAAAATCATTGATTTGGGGGGAATTTTCATTTTGATCTTTTCGTAAAGTTCATCGCGTGAGAGGCAAAAACAACGATATCACATTCTGTATATATATATATATATATATATATATATATATAATATATAATTTTATATATATATTGAAATAATTAGTTCTCTGAATCGATTAAATTCGAAAAAATTGTTTTCTAAATTTTAAATAGAATAAATTAAACTGATCTGTAGAAATTGTAGAAATATATTATTTTATAAAGATAGTTTTATAAAAAAAGATATTACGCACTGAAATTCGAGATAAATTTTATCAAAAATAAACGTATTTATCACTATGTTAATTAATAATATACTACGTATATGCAACAGTTAACCTCTTTATATCCATCGACGAGATATCGAAGAATAATTTTCATTCATACACAAGATATTCGTATCGTGTTCATTAATTTCTCTGATTACTATTTCCATAAATATAAACAGTGGATATTCCGAGGAAACTTTAGATGTACATGTAAACTTCAATATGTAAAATCTTCGCATGAATTTCAACATAAAAATTGATGAAAATAAAGATCCAAAGCAACTTGGAAAAAAAAATGAAAAATTCAAAGCAACTTTGCATTATTTCATTGTCGAACAAAAACACTAATAAAAAGGATAACGGAATTGTGCAGACTAAGAAAATACGAGTTTCTTGTCTTTTCCAATCTCAGAAGATAATAAAAATTCCGGAATTGCAGCCATCTGATCCACCGGTGATATTGTTATAAAACTGGAACAATCACAGCGAAAGTATCAAACTCCGAGTGTATCAAACTTGTAGCAATTTGAAACTTCAATATGTAAGATCATCGCATAAATTTCGACGTAAAAAGTATCTAAAGAATCAAGATTTAAAGACAAGTACTGATGTTTGAAAGCAATGAAATTAGTAAAATTGTACATAGTAAAAGCTTCCTTCTCTCTCTCTCTCTCTCTCTATCGCAGAAAATAGCAAGTCGAGTGAAAATCAATTCAAAGTAAATGTAAAGCTTTCTCAAAATAAATTTCTTTTGTCTAAAGAGTAAACATTCGAAGCAAATACTGACAGTTGAAAATAAGATTGATATAAAAATCAGGACCAAAAGTTCCTTCCCCGCCTATTTTTCTTAAATAAAACATCAAAAATACAAGGGAAATTGTAAAACTAATTTTCGACATTGAATTAAAAATTTTACTGATATTACTTCAGTAGGAAGTGATTTTTAGACCCACCGTGTAGAAGCTTCCTTCCATGGTAAAAAAAAGTAGTGAAACTGGGACAGAAATCACAGCAACCGCCAATATGTCACACGACTCTTGCGTGGAACTTGGCCAATTGCACGAAGCAGACGACGAGAAGACGAGGAGAGTAGTATCGTTGGTTTGAAGAGAAAACGTAGCTGGAAAAGCTTATCGACGGCGAACGAGCTCGTAAATTACGGCGAGAAGCTGGCCGGGGCGAAGTTTTCTCGAAACCGGGCGAGAACAATGCCGGACAAATTTATGGGTGGTCGTTCTCTTTTGCGAGGAACGAGAAGGGGTGGGCCCACCCCTCTCTCTCACGGTTTCACGGATGAAACGGCTTGGGTAGCCGCCGCTTCAGCAGAACTTGATCTCTCGAATAAGAATGCGGTGCGCGTAAATCCCGGTAAAAAGAGAGAGAGAGAGAGAGAGAGAGAGAGAGAGAGAGAGAGAAACTAGAACCTGGCCTTCCCCTCTTCGTCCGGTTTACTCTTCGAACCGGATTCCGATCGCAACACCCCGTATAAGGTTCACGAGCAATTATTAATCCCGCTTGGACTTGGCGAGCGTCGTCTCGTTTCTATTTCTCTCGTTTTGGCGAGCGAGAGGCCGGATCATCACCTGCAATCGGCCGAAACGATTAGGCGAACCGATTGAATTCAACTGAGTGTTTAACACATTGTTCGCTGATCTAGTTTCTTGACAGCTGAATTAATCCGACGACAGGCGGCGTTCCACCGCATGAATCGACGTCGGACTTGTCGAACGCTCGAGAAAACAGAATTTCACGAAGTTTGTCTGTCAGTGGCATTTTAAAAAGAAGTTGAAAAAATATTTAAATTATTTGTTTATTAGTGAAAGTACATTTTCCTTAAAATTGAAAATACAAGCTGATGGCGCGGTCGTTAAAAAAACGCGGCGATCAAGAGGTTAAAGTTGCGATAAGCATGCAATATATATAACAAAACAGATGAAAAAAAAATCAGTCTGGAAAATTTGAAAATTTTCGGAACGGAGCGAATAGTTCGGCGGGAAAACATCGTGAAACTGCCTAATTGAGATCTCTCTTTTATATTCGCGAATTTCCGCGAATCCAAGGTCCAGCCCCGTTCTCAGGCATAAAATTGTGTGTCTCGCTTGCCTGAATGAAATCCTCGAGATCTCGTAGCTCGAATAACTACCTCCTACGTTTATCTCTATGCAAGGACACGCTGAACCTTCATCCCGCCAGCGACGGGGGAGGGGTACGTATTAATTTCCTGCCATTGTGCGCATGAAGAGCATGGAAAAGCATAGACGAGGCTTGAATGCGAAAACGACGTGAATAAGTGAAAGGATGAAAATCCACGAGCAACGCGCCCGGACGAATCCTCGAAATAAATGTCGTTGGTCCTTTAATTTTAAAGGGGTTTCTCCGTTGTTTGTCAGAAAGGATTAATTACCGACACGTAGATTAATTAATCGTGAAAACGCGATTCCAAATGATTATCATCAATCTGTTATTTAATAGTTAATAATAAATAACAATGTATCTGTATGAATTGCGTTATTAAATTGTTATTAGTATACGCGTGAAGAAAATTTGAACAATTTAAAATAACAATACACGAAATATTGTCATTTTACGTCATTAACGAGTGATCATTGTTTGACATGATTTTTGCACATTTTGACAATTATCACTGTCGTGTAGTTGAAAATTCTTTTGCGTTAAGATTTCAATATGTGGCGTAGTTTATTTAAATTATATATATATATATATATATATTTTGTAGAAAAATTTGTCGAGATGAGTATAAAGTATCATGCAATGATTGTTGTAAATAATCATATTCAAAATTATATTGTCTCGTAATTATTGTATATTGCAAAAATCAATCATTAATTTATATCTTCGCTTGTGTAGTGCAATACGTCATATAAATAAAAAAAATTCAACAAAACTGTTAATGTATCATGTTAATAAATAATCTGAATATTACACTTCGAATATGATAGATAGAATATTTCAAATGTATAATCTTCAATTCGTATCATTGTTATGTAATATAATGTAATATAATATACCTAATATAATACAACATATGTTATTATTAGTAATAACATATAATACATTAACAAATGATCTAAATAACTGAACTTCTATAAGTATATCTTGTTGTTAATATAATGAATCAAATTGGGAAACACTTGAAAGATGTTATTCCAAATCTGACACGAAATCTTCATTCTAGATGTCAAATAACATATTGAAATAGCTCATTTGAAATTTGAAAATACACCGGATGGATGTTGTTCGAAGTTGTTTTTCCAAGCATTTTCCAATCATCGTTAATCCTTCGTCCTCGAAACAAAACAGCGAGCGAAGAAGTGAAAAAAAAGTACCTATTGCGATTGCGTGCAGCGGCATAAATCTTTTTCTTGCCGATTTAGCAGGCTGGCTTCGTGCATGCTGAAGTAATCCGAAGCTTTTCCGCTTTGAAAAGGGAATGTCCTCGAGTCTTCCGCTTCACGGGGCTCCACGGAGCGTTCCACTTTGCACGCAAGAAGAAAGGGGCAGAGAGGATGAGCTGGCGCGAGGGATGCTAAAACTTTTCCAAAAATACCTTTCACGCTAATGAATTCGTCTCTACGAGATTTAACGCTGGAAACATTAACTTAAACTTCCTAACTAGAAACCACCCCCCCCTCCTCGTTTGTTTATTTACCTTTTGTGTAGTTTTTACAGAAAAATAAATAAATTTATTCACGACAGTACTCGAACTCTTCTCAAGTGTTGATATCGTATAATAATATATTTATATATTTTAACACTTTACCGACCGATAGCGGTAAGTAATAGACGATTAATAGGCTGCCGGTCGGTAAAGTGTTAAAATATATAAATACATTATTATACGATATCAACACTTTACCGACCGATAAATAGTAGCCGATTAATAGGCTACCGGTCGGTAAAGTGTTAAGTGAATATGTTAATTCTGTTATTATTCAATTGTAAATTGACTTAATGTAAATTGTGTGTATCCAATTGTACGTATTGTAAATTGTAAAAGATTTTAATTGTATATCGTAAGAATTATATAAAAATATGTGAAAAATCTTTAATTGCTTTAAAATATATAGATATAGTTACAGTATGTATGGACTGATTAGATTAAATATAGATATAAAGATTAGATTAGATACAAATATAATATTTGTTGCTAGTAATATATAGACATTTTGCAAATATCTTGTATTGAAATTTTATTAGCAATGAAACTGAATTAGTAATGAACGTCGAGTAGAACGTATATAGAAATTGTTATCTATTGTTAGTCGATTAAAATTTATACATTTGTAAAAAATTTTAAAATGTAACTGTATAAAAATTTGTATTTGGTTCTATACATGTATATGTGTAGAAAATATATATATATTTTTTTTCTACACACACACACACACACACACACACACACACACACATTTTCTACAGACACACATATATATAAATCAAGCCAATCGTATCTCAATACTAATAAAATTCCAAAAAATCTTTGTAACACACTCTAAAATTTTTCACAAAAGATGTTAAAATATTCAACTCTACATATAATCTTCAATTCCAGTTTTTTTTTTCCATTCATTCTTACTCTTTTCTTTTTTTTTTCCTTTCCTTACTTTGAGTTAGAGAATGAATTGGAAGGAACGTGCAATGTCATGACGTTTTCTTTCACTTTTTTTCTGCCTCTCGTTCCTTCTTCTTCTTTTTTTTTTTCAAACTGTTCAAAAGGAGATGAAAAGCAGAGTTCAGAGCGCCACCCAGAAATCCAAGGTTCTTCAAACAAACTTGAACCCTGGAACTGAAAGAAAAGTCCGACGTGCACGCTTTCACGCTTGCACTCCTCCCTCCCCCTTTTCTCCATTTGCCGGATCCACAACCGTGCATGCTGAAATAATCGGCAGCCGTGCTTTTCTTTCAAAGAGGAATCATCCTCCAGACTTTTTCTTCGTCGCGAAACTAGCTGCAGAACGAAGGAGGAGGAAAGCACGACGGATGATGGGGGCAAGTTTAAACGGTGTCGGTACAGCCGTGTCTTTTTAGACTACTAATCTCTCCCCCTATTAATTCTCAAAGCGTGTTTCGAATTGCGTTCTTTGTTATTCTCTTGAAAAGGAAGTATCATTTCCTCGATCCATTGAAACGGAGGATGTGTCAACTGTTGTTGTTTATTATTTGTTAACAGAACTTTTGATTATCTTTAAAATTAAAGTAAAGCGAGTCAACAAAAATTGTCACTTTGAGATGTTTCTCTTACGATATTGATTTAGTAAAAAGATTTTTAGATTGAACTTGCATCACATAAGCTATTACATAAGTTAAATGTATATTGCCATGGACTATTACTATGGTGATATTGAATTTTTAATTTTAGATATTGATATTGAATTTCCATTACTTTTACGCGAAATTGTGCAAAACGAATCGATAAAATAAGAATTACTGCTTCAAATATTTCTTCGTACACTGATTTGATAAAAAGATATTTTTTGTCTGCGTTGTAGGTTGTTGAACTCGTATTTTAGTAGCTCAGTACTGTAACACAGTAACGAAGAAAATATGTGTTGTTACAGGTGATATTGAGTTTTAAATTTTCAATGTTGGCATCGAATTTTCATTGTTCGGCTTTTAATGTTATGCAGAATGAATGAATAAAAATTGCTATTTTAAATATTTCTCTATGCATTGACTTGGTAGAAATATTTTTAGATTGAACTTGTATCTTCAGTCGCTTAACACAGTAATAAAAAAAAAAAATGTATTATCATAGAATATTACGGATTATCGAATTTTTATTTTTGGTAGCTGCCGACAAGGAAAACGTATTTTAGCATTTAAAAAATTCAAGGTTATCTCGATACTTTTGAAACTATCAGATATAAGAGAATTAAAGTGTATTAATTCGATAGAATTCTTTAGATAATATACAATATATTTGATATGAAATATTTTCTTTATCGAAGTGATAAATAACGAAAAACTTCAAATTTTTATTAATTCACTGTATTTCATCATTCTTACGAAATCTACAACAGTTTATGACAATTTTAATGAATTATGTTTCATATTACTTGATTCTAAAAATCGATTTCATAATTCTTTCATATTTCATATAGATTTTTATAGTATATTTTTAAGAATTTGAATATGTATTCGTACTTTTCCTTCAAATTAATTTCTTTCATTCAACGTTTATGCTTTCGTATTAAATTATTATTGTTATCAATTATTAAAAATATTCTATTATTGTTAAAATTATTAAACAGCTTTGTCAATCTTTGCTTAAGATTAACGTAGATGTCAGTAACATGAATGCTTTAAATACGTTTGCAATATATCAAACACACTTTGCAGATTGCAACGAACGAAAATCGTGAATGCATTCATTTTTCTTTAATTCAATTACATAACAATTCGAAACAAACTCGTCTATTAATAAAGGAAATAAATTGCAACTTTCTTTTCTCGTGGATTCGAGAGTATATATTTATTCGTACGAAAATGAAATTTGAAAATGATAAAATATCGGAACCGCGTGACCTTCTTCGTCAAAAATCGATGCGAAAAGTTTAAAAAGGAGAAAGAAACTTTGAAACTTGAAAAGAGGCAAAGAATCTTAACGTTTTATTTATCGCTGTAAAACAGCCGGACGTCGTAGCTGCAAATTTCTTTTATCTCAACCGCGGTTTCTCGAGCGATGGCGTCGTATTTATGGCGAGCGCATAAAAACGCGGGCCAACGTCGTCGTCGTCATCCCTTAGACCGGATGTTGCCCCCTCCCCCCAACGCCGCCGCATTCACCGAAATTTCTATTTCCCATGCGAAAAAACGACGAGGCAGACGGTCGTAGACGGGAAAGAAAAACGCGAAACATGAAAAAGAGACGGGGGGGAGAGGAGGAGAAAAAAGGCGCGAGCGCGTCGGAAACGACACGATAAAAAACAATGGCCGCCGGGCATAACCGGGCGAAGCGCGCGATTGTGCGACGAAAAATCGCGAGAAACCGTAGAGGGCGGATCTAGAGGTCTCGGATTAGAGGGGAAATGAGGAGAGATAAGCAGGAGAGAACGAACAGGACCATTTCACCAATGACGAGGAAATGAATTAGAACGTGAACACGTGGACGTGAATGAGTCAATGGAGGAAATCGAGCGAACGACGAAGCGAATGAAGAATATAATAAAGATATCGATTCGTTTCATTTCATTACAAGGGGAATTTGTAACGATATCACAGTGATCAGTGATTTTGCGAATTTTGTACGCTTCTTGTGAGAAATTTGAGAACGAACGTCGAACGTGCACGAGATTTTAGTAATATGCAAAAACATCCGAAGATGTTTACAGTATTTAGTAGATGAAGCATAAAAATCTGCATAAGATATTTATTTTTTTTTTTAAGCACAATTGCAAACAGATATTTTTATACACACGCATGTAAAACTTATTTCTTTCGTAAATAACGTAATTGCAATGGTGTTTCTTAATATTTCTACAAATATTTTAAATTGATTGTAATAAATTTGAAATCATATCAACAACTAGATGACAGAAAATGCGATTTGCAGTTTTATGATTGTAACATTTTTTTCGATACTTTATAAAAATTACATATTTCATAGCCAAAACGTATGAATTCGCGTAGCAGTCGACGTGTTAATTAACTTTTGTGATGGAGTATTGCGAATGGAATATTCATTATATACCCAAGTAATGAAATTCAAAGTTTCACAATAAGTGGAGATGATCAATTTAACATTCATGAGGTCTTTTGGCCATCTCTGACCAATATGAAATTTTTGTTTCTGTTGCACACTTGACTTTTCATGAAGATTTTATTTCAAATTGAAAGGCATAGCCTTATTCTGCCTTGAAGAGATGCTGTGAAATAATTCCTCCAAAGCAAATATTGTCCTTACGTAATGTTTTCATGATCGAAAGTGACCAATAAATAGAATTCAACTTTTAATTATCTAACTGTCACGATTACGGACGCAGTTAAAATATTACAACATTTTCTACATTTTTTATCCTTTTGTCAAAATTTTGTCAAAACAATTTGATCGCGGTTAAACATGCGAATATTCATGCACAATTTTATATCGTTCTAAGGAAGATTTACAAGTATTAACACTTTACCGACCGGTAGCCTATTAATCGGCTACTATTTACCGCTAGCGGTCGGTAAAGTGTTGATATCGTATAATAATATATTTATATATTTTAACACTTTACCGACCGGTAATATCGTATATTAATATATACAAATATATTATTATACGATATTAGCACTTTACCGACCGGTAGCCTATTAATCGTCTATTACTTACCGCTATCGGTCGGTAAAGTGTTAAGATGTTCTACACAAGATGTATGAAGTGATTTGTACGTTTTGCTACAACTGTATCTTTTTTATAAAAAAAAAAACTTTGTGAAATTTGCCTTAAAAAAATTGACCCTTGCACTTGCACTGTTTGTATATAAAAGCTCTGCATAAATACACAACGAAGCATTATAGTAAAATTTAATTGTAATATATTTGCAATTAGTGTCAATTGTATCAAACTATGGTGTATACATCAATATAATATTTTTTTATTCAGTATTGAAATACTTTATAGAAAAAGAAGAAAAAAAATTAAAAATTCCATCTTTGATAAAACTCTCTGGAACTGGGAAATAAATTGCTGTTGCAATTGTATCTCCCCTATCCATTCCTATCTCTACTACCATCTAACATTAATTCTGCCACAATTACTCATTCGTTATTCGCAAACTTTCGTATTTCCCTCGGTGAAAAAAAAAAAAAAAGGAAAAATGAATCCTGTTTCAATTGCACCGTGTAGTCTACGCACCGTGTACTCGCCCCATATTGTCATCCCGTGACAAACACACTGGGCAAAGTTTGCCCGCTTTATTATTGAATTTCACGCGGGTGCACTCGCGTGTACTCGCGTGAGTCACGCGGCGAGAAACAACACTCGTTGCTCCGTATCGAACGTAGCTTCCTAACGTGCACATATATGCGTACATCCTCGCGCAAAAATCTTAGATCGCTCCCAACTTTTAGAAAATCCAACATTCATAGGAAAATCCAATTTTTAACATCAAGTAGTACTTTCACCGTGAATGACGTTTTTCGAATTAATGAGGAAATAAGAGCATTCGGTTAATCATTTAGGTTGGAAATTACCGAATAAATGTCTAAATGTTTAATGAAAATTGAAAACTGAATGAAAAGCATATGAGAAATTAATATATTCTTTAAATATATATTCGTTCAACTACGTTGTAGTTTTTATAACATAAAGTAATAAGCAAAATTATTTTATTATCGATTATCAGATTACTTGTACAGTACTGTGATACGAGATAAATGTTGAAAAGAATGACAGAACAATCACTTTTCTGATATTGCATTGTATGGTACTTATCTTAATATTTATTTCAACATTTGGGAACCTCTTTTCATTGAATATTTTATAAATTATATGTACATATATATATATATATATATATATATAATATAATATAATATAATATATATAATGTTTTATAATATTTGTTTAATCTTTTCACAAGTGTCAAATATACATTATCTTCGCATGCTTCGAAGTATCTTTTTTTTGCAATCGTGAAAAACGCAGTAGATCTTCGCTTATGTCAACTTGTGTCGAGGTATAATTTACGTGTACAATTGGAATTTATAATAATAGAAATTCAGGCTCGAACAAGTGGATTCGACCAGCAAATGTTCATTTAATCGGGTATTAACTAAAATTTGATTCATATAAATGAATTTTCATGTAAAACGGAGTTCCACTCCGCATCTCAAACACGTAATTAAATCAGAGGTGTGTGAAATCCCGAGACTGTCAAAATCCCAATAGTTGGGAAGACTATTAGGTTCCCATAAATTTTGGAAAAGATTCCTGGAATTTTGAGAAAGCTCGCGCCCGAAAACCTGATTGATTTAGTCTGAAGCTTGTTTCGAAACAACATCGATCTACGGGATCGTCGAAACTCTTGAAACCTCCGGGAAAATCTTTCTTTCGAAAAACCCGAAAATGATCGAAAATCCCAAAATTCGCGGGAATTCTCTCTCTCTCTCTCACCCCTAATAACAACACATAACACACTGTCTGTTGCCAGCAAATATTTGGATAATGGAACGTTCTGTTCTGATTTCGAGCGACAATTTTCGCGTAATTCGAGCACTCGGATATCCGCAGATGGCAAGTGCTCATGGCTTTTGTGCGGGGGTGTACTCACACACTCGCTCACGAATCGTTACTTTCTGCCCTCGTGCACTGTGCATGTTTTACGCACGCACCGGTCTCGTTGTGCGTCTGCACCCCGCAATCGACCGACACATTTCACTCACGTGTTCTCACATTCGTTAAACAAGTAGTGTGTAAAGTCTTTCTCCGATTCTCCCTCTCTTTCTCTCTCTCTCTCTTGACAGCTGCTTGCCATACTGGCTGGCAGGGAGGAAGAGAAGGGGTGAACTGGAATGGTTAGGCACTGTGACTCTTTATTAAAGACCATTGTCTTTATTGCCGGTATTTTTTCTTTGCACACTTATCCATTTATTCGTCCGTTTGCCTCGCTGGCTTACATAATTTAATCGGCTGCGATTTTTTACGCCGCTCGATCTATCTTTACACCAGTCTGGACGATATCGATTATCTCGTAGGGACGACGATAGCAGGGAGATTTGTAGATTTGTGGTTCGTTCGTCTCTCTATCTCATTTAAAATAGTTGTATCGCGATTGCTTGGCCAGTCGTCCGCATGAAGAAAGAATTGTCGATGAATGATCGTGTACGATCAATCAATGTATCAAAAATATTTATCAAAAATGTTTTGATAAATATTTTTTCAATTACCTTGTATTCTTCTATTGTGCACAGTGGATTTCTATTTCAATAGTACAGATCGGACAGATTTTTTTCAACATTCTCCTCGACCTTGTTTATTCTAATTTATATTAATGTCTACAGTTTTTGTTTCAATCATTGGATAACAACGTGCATTTATGTACATTAAAAGTAAAGATTTATGGAATCGGGACAGTTTGAAAATTGAATTTAATGCCAGGCTGGGTTCTTCCAGGCTTGTATCAATCAAGGCTCCTGCATTCTGATTTATGATTATTGGTATTATTTTGAAGTCACTTATTTCTACTACGTTCCGATACTATGTATTCGATATCTGTTTATATTTGTGTATTTAATCTTATGAATTTTTATTATAATATAAGTACATCTATTTTTATACTTTCACTTTGATTTGAATATTACGATTGTGATTTTAATGTCAATTATCGTTGAATTGAATTTGTTTTCTATAATATTACTGCTAACCAGTAATTAATGTAGAATAAAAAAATTACTCTTTATTACTATTCATTAATTATTATTCATTAATTATTATTATTACTGATACTAAGTTATTATTATCGTTATTTCATTTATTCGAGGAATAAACCTTGTACAAAAACAAGCGAATGAATTTTTTTACACAGCGTGATATATATATATATATATATAAAATTAAATACGACCCCGTCATACTTTAGGTCCTGAATTACATTGCATAATTCTAAATTAAATTACACATCACTCGTTCTTTAGTTATTTCAACAATTGCTCGAAACTACAGCCACAGAAAAAGAAAACCACGAGAAGCTAATTCTAGTTCAGAGTTCTGCTGGAACCTTGTTCCATAATGCAGTCTCACTTGCCTGACCGAATCCAGCGGAACATGTAAATGTTTCCCCGAAAACTGCGGAAAGATTCAACAACAATTCTACATAGCAACCCATTCAGGAATCTTTTCTCGAGCCAAGGAATTCGAAATAAAATTCAACTCGAAATTTTCTCGCTCGTAGGGAATTTCGCGGGACACGCTGCAACCACCATAGGACCGAGACGTTATCAGATCGATATCAGATATGAAGGAACACACGTTGCGAGAATTTTTGCTTTTGCGTGAAAAGAAAATTTCACAGCGTGTGCGTATCATAAACACTGTGCAAATGGGATGATTCTACGTGCAAATATAAGGCAAAAAGAAATGGTACTTCGTTTTCGAGAAAATATTTGAAAATTTTTTTTTCGAATGTTGGTTAATTTCGTACTGTAAAAAAAAGCGAGTAATCGAAGAAAAATCTACATGCAGGAATAATGTTTTGTTAAACGTCGCCTCGATAGACGTATACTTGATAAATTTTGATATTTAATTTTCGCAAAAATAAAGCATCTTCGGTTATTACACGTGGAATAAACTTTTGTTGATTATTCTCTCCTAATCGGAACCTAATTTCCAAAATCTTCGATTTATTTCTCGATCGTGCTGAAAATGTATAAATCAAACTGTGAAATAATGAAAAAACACGTAAATGTAAATGACTGTACGACAATTTGAAAATCCAAAGATGTGGACATTTTGAAATTGCGAAATTTGATAATCCGAGTGCTTAAAAATTTTCAAGTCACAAGATATGAAATGCTGCATTAATGCCAATTAAACAAATTCACATTTTGTAAATTGCTTCGGGCAATTCCAGCTGACTGATCGATGGAAAGTTTCACATTCGTTTGCTTAATTCGCGATTAATCCATTAAGGTTCCAAACTGTGAAACGTGCTGCACAATAAAATATTTGAAAATTTCGAAAAAAGGCAAATCTGGCACCATAAAAATTAAAAATTACGAATGTTTGCGTCAATGCAAACTGTTCGTTCATCTCGAACGAAAATCGTTGAGAATCTTTTCTTCGCTGGAGGATCTACATGTCGAAGAACTCTAAATGGAATTCGAGCTTGTCTTTCTGAAGAAAATTTCGCATTCGTTTGCTTAATTCGTGTCGTTTAATCGACGTGTTGACTGGTGTTGCTTCATCGGCCATTAACCCATTAACCCTCGCATTAACAACGTCGCATAACTTGAAAGTTACGTATCCACATATTCATTTCGTCGATATATTTACAAAAATGCCAAATTAGTTATTTGTACGAATTATTATCTACTTCTAACATTTTTAAGTAGGATTAAATAGCCATAGTTAACTAATGACTAGTCTGCGGATTTTTATGCATTTATCGAAAATTTGGAGATGCAAATACACACGATGCACGTAATATGCAAAGATATATATAAAACGTTCAGAGAAGAGTGATAATTATGTTGAAAGAACAATTTTCTACTTAAGTTCCTTCAATTTCTTTAATGTTCATAAAAATTTAAAAGTGCATGAAAAACTCCGCAATCTGCTAATAATAATCCTTTTCTGTCGAAATATACTTTTATATATTTATAGGAAATTTAAATTTAAAGATTTACTTTATAAAATTAAAAAAAAAAAGAACGAACTAGTAGATAAATTATTTATTATTATTATTTAAATTATTATTTAAAATCAATATAAACTCCTCTAATAATAAAATCAGGCACAAAAATCACACTACAAGACCAATCATGTTGGATCAATATCAATTCTAAGTTTGAAACGTATGCATGAAATAAGTATTACATGAAGTATTACATTGGAATATCCCAAATTATGGAATAGAACGCCGTTTATATGTTTTTGGAACATATAATTTATATAATAGGAATTCAGGTTCAAATAAATGAGTTTAATCAGGAAAAGTTCTGATTAAAATTTTAACAAATGGAGTCAATATATTTATTAACATGGCATTACAACCTAATTTCATATCACATTTTGTATTCTCTATATGATCCATGTAATTAATATGCAAATAACTACATTGAATGATTTACTCCAAAATTTGGACGTATTTTAATTATGATTGAATACTTACTGAAAGTATTACAAATTAGACAACGTTAATAGTTTTGTAGATACTTTAGTATTTCAAATTATTATTATTATTATTATTATTATTATTATTATTATTATTATTATTATTATTATTATTATATTCCAAATATGCTGCACTTTTTATATCTATCTTAATACGGATGCTAATCATAGTTTTCGCATTTCACAAAACGCAGTAAAAAGACTTTTTTCTGTTACTGAATTTATAACGAATAGACTGCGAACATTTATACAATTTGTTATAAGGATAATTTAAAAACAAAATAGAATCTAGGTAGAAAATATCTTATTTTTCCTATTAAATATTATTTAAGGGGCATTATACTTTGAATATTTCATATTTATCATCTTTGTGCGCACGTTATTTCTGCAACTGCAAATTTTCTAACAATGAGATACTGACACTAGACGATTGAAACGTAAAATTTATAAAAGTACAAGTAACAGGAGAAAATTCACGACACGCTAAATCATAATAAATACTAAATTTCTATTTGTATATTTCATCAAAAATTCATTCGAGTCTCTAATGATATTATAGAACTATATAAGCGCCCGTTGCTATCTCCATCAATTCTTGGAATTGCAATAACGAGCAATACTTAATACCGACATTTCGGCACGCGATTCGCGGAATAACACATCGCCGCTTTTAAGAGCAATTAAATCGGTGAATTTCGACCACAATGTTCATTCCAAAAAAAAAAAAAAAAAAAAAAAAAACACAAGAACGTATTCCGGGACACGTCACATGTGTGAGATATAAAATAAATAAAAAAAAAAAGAAATTTCTCCAGGCTACGCGAGGTTGAAAGCCCTTTCCGAATGTCTGTGTTACGTGTGTGTGTGTGTGTGTGTGTGTGTTATAGACGAAGCTTTCTGACTGGTGTCGCTTAATCGGCGATCAAGAGGCACGTTGAACCTCGGATATTCAAACTGCAGGGATCGCGCAGACTGCACTCGAGTGCAGCGAGGAGAGAAGAGCCAAGTGCATCGCAGACACGTTATAACGGTGTGGTGGTGGTAGAGTGCATACGTTCGTTCGGTTGTATGCACCTGCGAGACACATGTTGTGTGCACTGGTCGCCAGACGGGAGAAAATTGGAACGATCTCCTCGCGACGAAATTTCCGGCAGCATCCGCGAAAAGAAATTTCCTGGCACTTTCATACTTACCGACCGAGTATATGTGCCGTGCCTTCGCGTTTCACGAAAGTCGATTGCAGAATATTTTGGTGAAATATACCACACCTCGGCGGTTAACAATTGGTATTTGCTTGGTGGTGCATTAACACTAGAACTACCACACCAGTCAAAATGACTGATTTTACAATTTTATTTTAAAATTTCTATTTCATGTTACAATTTTTCCCCCCCGCAATGATGCAATGACTTTTACAGCGATAACTAAAGAAATAATACAATGAATTTTATTTTATTTTTATTTGTTAGAAATCAAAATAATTTTGGTAGAAATAACTTCGTCTTAACTGTCGGTAGTTCTAGTGTTAAACGTCTCATTTTTTTAAGGGTCTATAACTCAGTGAATGGGAGGAAAAAGGGCTTTCACGGGTGGAGAGCTGTACTTTAATTTTTTAGATAAAGAAAATGATTTGCTTCTTATTTCATTATATGTTTTATAGATTTCGTTCTATATGTGTAGGATTTATTAGAAAGTAGAATTCTACCTTTGTTTTCGTTTTTATATAGAAGAAAGGTTTAATTCTATTTTTTTTTTTTTTTTTTTATATGATATAGACATAATGATTATATCTATTTTTTAAATACGGAAGAAAATTTCTTTTCTTCTGAGTAACAGTATATAAATACTATTACTATTTATATTATACTACATATATATAGTATAATAGTTTTGTATAAAACAGAAAAGATTTATATATTTCTTTTTCAACATAGAATTCCAAATTTCAGTTTTCTAATCTTTAAAATTTTCCTGTCTCGGCGAATAACTACGTGTTAAATTAAACTGCATCTGACGGAATAAATTTTACTTTCTTCGTTTCTATTTTTTTTTCTTTTTTCCAACGCTTTTCTAACCTTTTCCTCAACAAAATTGCTGTCTAATTTTCATTCCAATTAATAATTACAAATTAAACTGAATTTAGTACAATGATTTTTTCCTTTTTTTTTTTTTTTGTACTGAAATTCTCATCGCGTCTGTAAATTTATAAAATCGAAATTACATGCGAAAAATGTACGAGCTCCCTGTTGATTCTCGTGTCATTTGTTTACAGCGGATTCCGTTCCTTTTACGTAACACGATTTGTCGATTGATGACAGTCGAACTGTCCATTGAATTTTTGCCGGATTCTTTGCACTGACGTACATTTCGACGGCAGAGCGCTATCGAGGCACGCACAATTCGCGCGTGTTTTTCCACGGGCACGTACGCCAAGTGTCACGTTCATTTATTTCTTTCTTTTTTTTTTTATAGCGTGCACACGAGTGCACTTGATACGTGACACCGATATGGGGTGCGGTGAACGAAAATAGAATCGGATCGATGGTGTTTTCATCAAAGCAGCAGAAACACAGGTATTATGACCTGCTATAAAACAATTTATTTCGCGGTAAATACATTTCTATCGGTAACTCCATCTACGTCAACGCTGACGGAAACAATCGGCGAGGATACTACGGCGTTGTGTGATTTTCAGCAGTTAACAAACGTTCGAGACGGCGTCAGTCCCTGCGGACCGACACACCGTCAGCCGTTCGGCTGGTGTCGGTCCCGCGGGACCGACGCTTGCAATGCTCGTTTAGCCGATGTCGGGCATTTTACTGGACACTTTATTTGGGAAACGCAATTGATTTTTATTAATATAAAAAATACACGTCAAAAAAAATGTAATTTACATAAGAAATACACGTTCGGCTTCGTCTCGAACGTGTTAATGACCGTTCGAGTTTTAATATATAATAAATTTAGATGCAGGTTTTATAATAAGTTGAACTCTCTTACCACGGGCGAAATATCTCGCTTCATAATACTACTGTTTCTACAATGCCATTGATGAGTCATCTCGCATTATAATTTCGCTCAAATTCAATGTATTCTTTTATTTTTGACTTACAAGCTAATGCTTGCATTATTTCTCAGTCAACTCTCGTATGTTTCTCCTTAATCCATCCAAGCCGCAGTTCGCAAATTCTTAAATGTTCAACATCACTCTCGTTTTAGGAAATAAATATTTAGGAATTCATACGAATTTTTAAATAACTTCAACAAGCTGCTTCTTTCGATTTTTGGCACAATTAAACTTGATTTTGTGTTTCTTCCCTGTCTTTCTCTTTTCTTTAACCCTGCTACGATCCACGATACGATCCGCAATTTCAATGATTTTTACAATTCCCTTTTATTTATCTTATTCGGAAACAAAGGGAGTTTCCAAGCAAAATTTCACGCGTACTATAACAAGCACTTTTACACCATTAAGACTCGAAAAATAGCGAGTCTGAAATGATTAAAAGAACGCAGCAGGTTTGCGGCTTATAGCAACTGACTATCGATTACAATTCGAACATTGGAGTCACAAGTAATCATTGATACCTCAGAACCGCCGGATCAGCTTAGTGATTCTTCGCGCGTGTGTCGCGCGACAGAGTGATCGTGTCGTGCAATGTGCTGGACGTCGTCGTTTTCACGGGACAACGACAATTTCGTCGGAGCAGAAACGCAACCGGGTGTACGAAGAAGCCGGACGAAAAGTAACGAGGCGAGATCGTGGCGACAAAGAGGGACGTTAATGAGCCAGACGACGCTGGAATTGAATTCGACGCCGCGCAAAGCGGACAAACGAACTTTCATTCAACGACAAACTGCCGTGAAATCCTATCGAAACCGTTTCCCCCCTCCCCCTGTTCCACTGTTGGCCATTGAAATTTGACGTCTGCGATTATTACAGTTGCAAAAGATTAAAACGGTCGGTGCATTGAAAACAAAACCCTTTCTGTTTCATTCATCGTTCTCCAAGCCTCATTGTAATTAAAATGAAAAAAAAAACGAGTTTTCTATGGAATTCTTGGGATCAATTTATTATCATAATTGAAGATCACTGCTGATTTCTGTGAGTTCATAGGAAATTCAAGGAATATGAAAAAAATGTGTAAAATATACAAGGTACAATGTTTTCATAATATTTGATACGTAACGCCAGTGCTTTCATACAATTAAAGAAAAATAAGACTTAAATAAAAAACTGGTTTTACGTAAACCAGTCTTATTTTTTTTTTGTTCAATTGCATTCTCAAGAGTATGAATTAGCGCAAATATTTGCAGTCTAATTGTAATATTTATTCTGGTGTTAAATTAATGATTACTCTAAAATTAAAAGTCGTGAAGTTTAAGAAACCGACACAAAAATGCGATAGGATTTTTTTTCAGTCGCAATAAATAGAAATTGTTCCATGTTAAAATTGAAATAAACTAACATCCTCTTTTCCCTTACTATTAATAATTACGAAAGTATTATTCTTCGTGGAATGTTCAAGAAATACGAGAAACCGTGTACGTCAGGAGATTTAATACACGAAGATAAAAAAAAAAAGTATTACATTTTATCGTTCAAAGAGAAAAGATACGAAAGAAATCAGTATTTTCGTTCACATGCGAAAAAAATTTAATCTTTCACTCGCGTACAAACATTATGGAATTTAACAGAGAAGATTTAACAGAAAATAAATAAAAGAGTGATACAGTTTATTTTTTAAAAAAATATTATCAGGATTCGAGAATTCTTTCTCAGAGACAGAGGACGAGAATCCATTTTTTTCCTCTGCTAATCCAAGATTTTTTTACGCGTTTCTCTCGCGGGTAACAAACGAGCTTTGTTTCGTTCGGCGAGTATAAATACATAAGTTCTGGCTGGGTGATTTTTAGCACAGGAGTCGTGGCCACAGCTGAATAAGAAGCACGGTTTCGTCAAAAACCCTTTTACACTTCTATGTTAACTCTCTTTAATTAGTATCTTAGAATCTTCGCCTTGAAAAATATAGGATTATTTTGGAGATTATACTTATAAAGACACTACAAAAATTCCCTTAAAATTTTAAATTTTCCTTAAAAAGTAAGAATATCCTCTCGTTATTATTATTATTTTTTTATTTTGTTGTAACGTGTACGTAGTTTCACACACGGGAAAGAAAAAGGATTGTTTCCCGTAAATTGAAACTTATCATCGAATTATGGGCTCAAGGTGTTTTTCAAGAATTAGCACGAGATAGCAATGCTTTCATATAAGATATTACTACTTCTAAAAGTTCAGAAAGTATTTTCGTATTAATGATCTCTCTGGAGTCGTTGACTCCCAGAATATTTGTCGATCGAAAAGTGTTTTCTAGTGTCTGAATGCTGGAAATTTGTATTTATGGTCCCAATTAATTAGCTTTCGAGTACGTGATCATTGAAAATTTGCGCTTCTGAATATTCATTGACACAAAAGCAAATTGTTGAATATTCGATATTGATTCGATATATGTGTTTTCGATCATTTGTCGACTATTATTTATCTATTTATTTACCTGCTACTGAATATATACTCCCGATGTGAAAGTTGAATATTTGAAATCGATACACAATATATGTATATACCTTCATCGACACAAAAATACTCGAACATCTAGACGTTGAAAACTTGTATTTCTTGATAATCGGCATCTCTAAATATCTAATAATTATTTCTAAATTCATAGAACGCAAAAGTTTGCCGAATATTCGAAATTTGCACGTGTATTTTCGAGAATTTGTTTAAAAATTACAAAATATTCGAACATCCGAGTATATACTGAGAATCTGCATTTGTCTCGTCTCGCGAAAAGTTGTCGAATCGTTTGAAATATCGATCCATGAAAATGAAATAAATATTTGAATATCTGAGATCAACAGTCTTAAATCTACAACGAGTACAGAGATGCGAACACGATTTTAGAAATCAAATTATAAGAAAAATAAACGTGTATATATAATGATCGTATGTCCTAGAACAGACGAGTGTTTCAACGCGGGAAAAAACTGCGCGATACAAATTTTACTTATACGCGTGTAAAATATATCAATTTCAAGCTTTCTTCCATCCATCACACCACCGTGAATTAGAAAAAATTCCAAACATTTCCAAGTGCACTCTTGCGAAAAACTCTTGCTTAGAGGGAAATTTCTAAACTCACATATTAAATTGCCAATGTATAGAATCAACTGTGTGCAATTTCGCCTTGAACCGTCGATTTCATGTCACGAGGACATCAGCATTCTAATCGATGCCGTCTGCGAGCCGTAGATCGCGTTAGAAAATTATTTTTGACAAGCGGCGATCTGCGGACGGAAGTGTTGCAAACGTTTTAAAAAGAATATTCGAAACTCGCCATATACGGCGAGGAATTTAAGCCTTCTCTCTCTCTATCTCTCTTCCTTTTTTTTTTTCTCGTCGCGTTCCCTTCGCGAAAACTCTTTATCATCCGGAATTAACGTTCGTTATCCTTTCATCTTTCGAAGCGGGGAAACTGAATTCGTCCCGTGAACTTTTAATGTCCCAGTGAAATTCACTAATTAGATAGGCAGCCGAGTCTCGCCAGCCTGAGCGAGATTAAATTTTGCTTAACGACTGCGCAGCCAGTAAAATATCCTGTGTCCAATTAAAAGCGTAGCCATGCCATTTTTCAAATATATCAGCTGTATACTCTCTATGCGCGCTGGATTCGTGGAAAACTATTCTTTTTTTAAAATTTTATTCCTTTGCGTATGTTACTTTAGTGATTTTCTCTCTCTCTCTCTCTCTCTCTCTCTGTCTGTTTTATTGGTGTCTCATCTTACAGTTACGTTGAATGAACAATTATATCTTATTACGTAGATTGTGTTTAATTTTTTTTCCAATTAAAAATTTCAATCGCAATTTTAATTTCTACATATAGTTCACATAGTTATATACAATTGTGACGATTGCATCTTTAGTTTTTTAGTTGAAAATTTAATACGTAATAATTTTCAAATACAATTGCAGATAAATCTTCAGCTCGGATAACACAAATGTCGTAAATACTTGTTGAATATGTTCAAAAAAGAAGAACTCTAAAGCTTTTGGAATGATCAGAAAGATAAGGAAGGAATTATCGAGATCAGAACTTTCTTTTAATTCAGGACTTCTTGTACGATTAATATTAAAGTATTTATTATTATTTATTGAGCATTTATTATTATTTTTGATTCATTACTACAAAATTTAGCTTTCAAGTAAAAAGAATATTAAAATGTTACGTGTGTAGAAACGAAATGAGACACGATTTCCTTATCATTTCTAAATCAATAAATCTAAATCATAGTTTAAGCAACGATAAACATATATATATATATATATTTTTTTTTTATCAAAGAACTTGGCTATACACATATCTACATAATACGTAGATGCATACAAAAATAAATTGCAACTAGCTAATACTACGTTTATTAGAATTGGAAATAAATAGATTCAATGATAGCGATAGAAATATATTATGTATAGAAACACACAGAGATATCCCTAATTAAAAATTCCTCAAATTAAAGATTCCATCTTACTTCATATTCCCTCTAAATTTCATGATCAAAACTACTCAACTAACAAAATTTCTGACAGATCCGATCATATCACTTATTAAACTTAAAAAAATCAAAGTTATAAAAATCCACGAAGAAAGGAAAACTTCAAAGAAAAGAATAGTCGATGAATTTTCATTTAACAGGCAAAAACAGAGAGAGAGAAAGAGATATACGAGCGGACTCTAGCAAAACAAAAGAAGAAGAAAAAAAAATGGCCACTAGCCGAAAGTGGCGCGGGGGCCGCATGCGGAATAATAAATCAAACTTTCCCGACGTGGATCCCAGCTTCAATTTAATTTCCACTCTGAACTCCCGTCAGCAACGAGACGCAGAATGTTGATATAGTTCGCGTTTTCCCACTATACGACTCGCTATATACGACTGTCTAGATAACGTAAGCTGCAATTTAGCCTGCATCCAGTCGGCATCAGCCTCGCAATGGGGTTTCGTTGCGAATCCTTGTACATTTGACCCCATCGAATCCGTATGGTTGATCTAACCATAAGAGATTATGTACGTATGCTCCATTCGATATATTAATTTCCCATTTTTTATCATGGGAATTCCTGTATCAATTTTCGGATAATGCTACATTCGCGGTACTAGGACCAGATTTGACTTGACAGAATATTTCACTTTCTTGTTGTTGAATATTTTAACATTTCCAAGTTATTTCAATATACAATTATTTTGTACAATAACTTATTTTAATATACACGTAATTGAAGGCACTATTTATAAATATTATTATTATTATTATTAATATTTACGAATATTAATATCATTATTTGCAACAGTGAATGCCTTTTTTTAAATTAATTTTTCTGCTTTTATTTAATTAATTTTTCACAGAGAATTAATTTATTATCTTTCTTTAGATCTTTACACATCAGCTGTTATTTAATTAATTTTTCCACTAGAAAACTAGTTTATCATCTTCCTTATCGAATTAATTTCTTTCTTCAAAGAAGTGACAAAGAATTCTTTCAAATTTTTAAATCAAAATCTTCTTTATCTTTTTTTTTTTTTTTTAGATCTCTATACATGCTTTTATATAATTATTTTCTTGCAGAAAGCTAGTTTGCTATCTTTCTTATCGAATTTATTTTTTTTTCTTCAAAGAAGTGACAAAGAATTCTTTTAAATTTTAAAATGAAATACTTGTACAAATATTGTGGAAATTGCTCGCTAACTCGACTATCTATAAAGAAAAAGTGCTCTATCTTTCTTTGTTATCTCCAGTTACTGTCCAACGTCGAATTAAATGATATCGAATGAATCCATTGAGATTAATAGAATAATGTTTTCCTTAAAGAATATTGTTGCGAATACTATTCTTTTATAGTTTATAATATCACAATTACATATACATTTATTATATATAAATTAAGTTATTAAAAATGTTTAATACAAATCATCGCTAAATATAATGATACAGTTATATGTTACAATTTTTGTTTTTTATTTAATCAATAATATTTATGTAAATTATATTTTAAACGTATATTCATATATTTTTATGCACACATCCGAGACGGAAATTTATTACGTCTACTACTAAGAAATTTAAATAACAAATACTTTACCCTGGATATTTTATAAATATATTACATTAAAATACGTGTTGTAAATTTTTACATCTTTAAACATCCTCATAGAAACTTGCACCGCAGTTGTAACAATAGCTAAAACGATATAAAATTTAGTAGTAAAAATTTACAGTAAAAAATCTACTACTTTGTCGAAGAAGAAATCATGCACTGAGAAAAATGGACGTCACGCCAACGTTGAAGACATCCGCGTTTTCTCGCTTTCGGACAAAAGCTTTCCACGACTCATTGAGCAAACCAGATTAACGCTGCACGATAAGCACGAAGATATGCAAACTTTCAGAAAACTACGTGTACACGGCTCTTACTTCTGCGTTGTCAGCTTATCAGCTTTTCACCACAGAACAGAAAATTATCTTTGGGATAATCTGCCCTTTCTAATCGAAATATCTCCGATTAAATTGAAGAAGTTTCTTACTTCGTTCGTGTTATGTTTCGGTTTCCTCGTTGAAAGTTAAAAAAAAACTGCTGCGGATTCATATTCTCGCGAATACGATTTGAAAAAAATAGAAAGTGAAAAATTCTTTTGCGCGGCAAATATATTTTTGCGTTGCGAAAATATATTTTTATATTGCACGTAATAATGTTTGTATTGTACTGTGGGCAATCTAATTGGGAACGAGTCTAAAATGGGCAAAAAATGAATAAAAAAGAAAACGACCAAATTTTTTCATTTAAAACTTTCAAGTTGGGAAGCTAATTTGTTTTCGAGAGAATTAAATTTGAGAATTTATCAAGTTCACCAAGCCAATTCTTATCTAGGTGTATTCGAACACTATTTTCTTGAAAAATCCTTTACTTTTCATTTATTTTAACAAGTAGAATAACCTCTGTTTATCAATTATTCACTCCAATACAGAATCAGCTAAATTCAAATATACATTATAAAATTTGACTTTCTCGGGAACAAGGTCTTACGAAAAAATTCTTTCCTTTCTTCTCGACTCATTTTTGCATAGAAAATGAATCAGTAGTCTGTTCACATGCAAGACACCGTGTATAATATTTTACATCACGAAATTTATAGAAACAGCAGAACTATCGACGATTAAAGCATCAAATTTTCATCCAACACGTTAAAGTGCAACAAACGAGAAAATTTTATAATACAATAGAAATTTTATACATTTTACGAAAAAATGATTTGAATCTCTGTCTTACGTCTATAGAATTTCTAACAAAAATTATAAATCGATCCTTTTGATCATTTTCATCAGTTCCAACATTCAATTCATAAAATCTACTACAAAATTAAATACAAATAAAAAGAAAACGAAACAAAAAATAGAACGGAAAAACTTATTTTTAAAAAGATAAAAAGAAAAGTACTGGAAGAGAGCGGTATTGTCAATAAATTTCTTTCGATTCGGAAGTAATCCACTTCCACTTTTCACTGAAATTTTTCCGCCATATCTTATCGCGATAAGTAAACGAACAGGCCAGGCAAGTGTCTCCTGGAAGTTGACTAAGCAAACTGTCTTCCGCTGCAACTGTATCTCAGCGCGTAACAAGTTTGTGCATATTTCGTTGCAAACGTCATTCGAAGAAACGTTAATAAATATCAAATAAATGTCACGCGATACGTTCGTATCGCGATCAAACAAATATGGCTTGTAAATTTTTATTACAGCGTATTCATCACGATATTTCGAAGATTGCTGAAGATTCTCGGATTTCGCGGAAATCTCGCCGGTGCGAAACGATTGTTCGTTCGAATCGTCTGCGAATTATTATACCGTCATTGTCGTTATATTGTCATTATATTAATTATCCTACGGAATATTATATGCAGATGCTCGCGTGTTTATCGAAAAGTTCATTGTTGACTGGTGTCGAAATGTTATCGTGTTATTTTGTATACTACGAGGTGGAAACTATTGACGAACAGAATTTCTATACCACGGTTCAATATTGAACCGCGTTGAAATTTTTAATTGGCCCCCCTCCCCCCCGAATTCCAACGATGGTCGTTAACGAAAAAATAAATCGTCACAAATTCAACAATGTTTATCACCAGTAAATAACGAATAGCGAATCACATCGTTAGGGATGAACAACGAGGAAAAATTACGTTATTTCGTATTACTCCGTTTTCGTGAACAAAATTAAATAATGAGAAAATGAAATTCAAATGTTTGTCATAAAATCGAAATTCGTCGACGAAAATTCCTCTCTGAAATCTTACTTTTTCGTTTCTCGTATAAACGTTCAGGCTGTACGATAGATATTGTTACGAACAAAAATGGTCGAATCGCACAATGGTTCGCTGTTCTGTGAAATACGTGACATAAATTGATATTGAATATTTCAAAATTGCGTAATTCAATGCAAACGTAATTGTACTCTATATTTCACTTGAAAAAAGATGCGCATATTATAAACTAATATTAAATTTTTTTTTAAATTAAATAATTCAACTTCATTTCAACGAAGTTTCATCTTTGATACGATGGTGTTAATTAATGGTTAAATATATAGAAATTTATAAAAATATACTTATAAAAATCTAATGAAATATATGAAAATATATAAAAAGGTAAATTACGTTATATTATTTGAACAGCGAAACTTTCATTTAACTTTTATTTAACTTCTATCGGTATAATTATATTAATATTAGTTACATTAGTTATTGATGTAGTTAATGTATTAATGTTAGCACACTGTTCTATGAATTTTAACTTTTTCTATCTCACTAGTCATTCCCGACAGACTTTTTGAAAAAGTATTTTCACGAATAGTGTTATAAACGAATGAATTTGTATCACAATACTTAAACAAATGCTGAATATATTTAGCACCGCACGAGTAATTTCCACGATTCATCGAATCCCCATTATAAATCCCGAAGAAAGTTGTTAATTCTAGAATTTCCAGAAGAAAATTTCCTGTCGCAAGGCCTTATTGTAATTTTATAGCAAAAATATTAATTTTACAAATTGAAGAATTTAACTGATGTTTGAATTCAGCATTAAAAAAACGATTGAAAGTCGCGTGAGAACAGTGGTAATGATTTTCTCGTTAAATCTTTGTTAACTAGAATACAATCAATAATAATAAAAACACAAATAATATGATAATAATAATATTAATTTAAATTTCGTGTATATTGGATATCAATTGAATGTTTGGTTTACTATCTTACCACCTATGTTACCACCTACTATTTTATAAATAAAAATTAAGGATTAAATTAAGGATCGATTTCACAGGAATTCTGACGTTGAACGCAGGAACACGGGGGTGGTTTTAGGGCTGAGAACGCGATGGATTTCCATTTCTATCGACGCGCGGACAGCGAAAGCATATCGAAAACACCTCAGCCGGCAAATAAATCACGCCGTGGCGACATTTTGTTCCAGCTGCGCGAAATTTCCAAACGAACCCCCAGTCGCGTTTCTTCCACTTTTTTTTTTTTTTTTTTTTTTTGCTTAATTGAAATCTGCTGCTGGGCAAACGCTGGTTCGAAAAAACGCGAAGAATTTCATCGGACGATTTATCGCGAAGGATCGGGGACTTAAATTAAAATCGGTGCAATGAGAAACCGGCAGATACAAAGGGGGGAATTGCAGTAATTTCAAGAGAGGAGAGAGAGAGATCGAAGAATTTCTGGTTAACTCTTTCCTTTAATCTTTTGCACTTTCAATCGCTCGCGCGCATTCTTCGTCTTCTTTCGCTCGTTCGCGTTGATTTTTCTTTATTCGTTGATCTTTGCGCTACTGCTCCTCTTTTTTCATCGGTATGATTTCTTCTTCCTCGGCAAAATTTTTCTTATTTTTGGAATTCTTTTGTCATTTCTCTTGCATTGCTCTTCTCTCATCATGGAAACTTTATTCTTGCTTTTTTATGTGGTTTTTTTTTTTGTTGATTCTATGCTTGAAATTCTTTGTTATTTCTCTTGCACTACTCTTTTAATTATGGAAACTTTATTCTTCCTGTTTTATGTCGTTTCTTACTTGTTAAAATTTTATTTCTTGACGTTACGTTGTTTTCTTCTTTCTTTTGTTCTTGTATTGCTTTTTGCATTACTGTTATTTTTTTCTCCATTCATTCTTCACATTGTAATTTTTATCTGCAATTGCGATTGCAAATTTCTCTTCGTGTTATCTCCATCGAGAATCTTGCATTGTTCTTTTTTTTTTCTTCATTATCGAAATTTTACTTTCTGAAATTTCAATTTTTATTGCACTGTTTTCTTTTTTCTTTGTCGTTGGAATTTTCTTTTCCAGCGCGCGCAAAAAATATTTTTTTATCACCGTATTCTCTTTCGCATACATGTTTGCACTTCTATTTTTCTTATTCTGTCTTTTCATATTCCTCGAATTTTTACATTGCTAGAATTTCTTCGAAATTCCTCCCATTGATAAACCTATTTCACTATATATAAAAATTTCAATGTATCAAATTTTATCTGATTTAAATAAATAATAATCAGTAATAATCAGAGCAAATAAATAAATCAGTTTCAAATCTTAATTAATTAATGCGCGTTGCATTAACGCTACATTATCCGGACTTTTACAATTTACGAGTAAAATTTGATAATAAATAAAATGATATTTCATAAAAAAATCCCGTAGTATTGTTGTAGAATTGTAAAATCATAAAAAAAAAAAACAAAGAAGCGTTTAAAATTTCAAGTTAGTATTCATCCAAGATGAAACAAAAGTGCACTTTCAAGTGCAATTTCGCTAATTTTTCCAAAAATTTCAAAAATTCTTTCTATCACACAGTATTTTATTCAAAAATTTCTGTCACAGTATTAATATTAAAAAAAGAGAGAGAGTGCAAAACGATTTCTTTTAATCTTCTGCAATCAACATGGCGATGTACCCCGTTTACTCACCCCTGTTCAAAAGCCACGTGAGCTCTCCCCCCACTCCCTCCGCCGTACAGGAAACACCAGATTGACGATGGCTTTTATGCGAGAACCGAGATCGATAACGCGTGTACTGTCGCCATTCAGAACGATCGTTCGGATTCAATAGGCACTGCGTAACAATTCTTCGTAGAAAAGCGCTAATAAAATCGAACAAGAGAGTGGATCGTCAATGGAACGCGAGAAAGGCATTAAATTCGATCAATTTTTTTTTTTCGACGGGTTTCACGACGTTCCGATGATTAAGTTACAGGCAGACCGGAAGTTCTTTCAGAACTTTGTATAACTTCCAGTGGAAGGATGATCAGAATAGAACGAATATTTTTCGTGATCGCATAAGTCATTTTTTACTGTTATTAATATTTTTGAGCGTGCGGTCCGCATTGTACAAATAATCGTATAATTAATAATAAAATAACCGTTTTATTTGTTAAAAGTTCATGGAAGATACTATAATATCTAGTATAATGTATAATGTTTTGAATAAATTTTGCTTCTCGTCCTCGTTACAAGCACAAAAGTATGAAGCTATTTGAAGTTTTCGTATTTATAGAAATGAATTTATAAATTTTGCAAGAATAGCTCTTTTAGATTTTCTTTTCTTTCTTTTTTTTTTTTTTTTTGAACGTGTATAAACATTCTGGAATTGCTACTTTTAAAACAACTCGACACTAATTTTAAACTTTCTACGTAACGTCGTAACTTTTCTGTTTCATCTAAACAATTCAGATAATATTTATCGAAGCGTTCAGTGGAAGAGAATTACGTTGATAATGTTGATACGAAGGAAATTTTATTCTTGAAACAGCACGATAGCCTTAATTTTCTGTCGTCAACGCGAATATTTCTAATTTTGTAGATTTTGCGATTTAAATAATAACAAATAAAGTGGAACAAATGTATCTTTTCCACAAGACAGGAGTATGAAAAATATTATCAAATTTTTGTAAATATTTATAAATATTTAATTACATGCATTAACGTCGGATTTTTCTATTAAATATAAAAATCAACCTGTTAAACATTGATTTTTTCATTAAAATCCATTTCATGTGATTAAATTTTTATAAACATATATTTAAATATATGTGACCATTTAGCATTCATAATTAAATGCATCAATGTCTAAAAATATCTACAGATTTTCTTATTAAATGTAAGAATTATCTATTAAATATTAGCCTTTTCGTTCAAGTTTAATGTTAATAAATCTTTGGAAATATTCACGTGTGAATACCTAATATGTGTCTAATACCTATGATTAAACGCATTAATATACAAGCACGGGAATTTGTCTATTAAACATATACAAGAATTATCTATTAAATATTGAGATTTTTCTACTGAAGTTTGTCTTTTACATACATCAACCTGACCTAACACATGGATTATATTCTATTTATATTAATATATAAATCACGGGATCGGCCACAATTTCTTCAAATTAAATACATTGAAAATAAATATATTTCAATGAATAATTTCATTCTACTGAGAAACTCATTGTTCAGTTTCGGATAATCATTGCATAAATCTCGGCGAATGTTCTGCACAATCTGAAGATGGGGTCGCCACAAGTGTAATAAACGACCAATTCATAACACTTTCCGAGATTCGATTGCTATCTACATCTCATGAATGTAACACCTCAACAAACTAGACCTGAACAAACGTTCAGATCTAACGTAATATGTGAAGAACACGTATAACACTGAGAAGACACGAAAGAGAAAGAAGCGAAGCGAGACGACACTTGCTCGCCTCATAAAACAATAACTGCTAATAAGACGTAATTGTTCGTGCCACGGAAGTATATAGAATCATCTTCAAGAAGCTAATAAAACTTCTCCGATCCGTTTGTTTCTACCGGAACGATGAGAAGGTGTCTAATTATTATTTAAATGCGACCATTTAAAGATAAATAAATACAAATAATAATATATTATATTGCTAATAATATTATGATTAATTTAAATTATTATCAAATAAATACAGATATTAATATTATTATTATTGTTATTATTGTGCATTTATTTCACATATACACATACATTCAGAAAAATATTTCAACATTTGCAACACACATTTTCATGGAGTAAATGTAACATTTGGAAATTTAGTACAGTTATGACATAGTACTGCAAATGTTTATGCACTTTAAGGGTATATGAGAGAAAGGAAAAATGTTGATTCCAATGAATTTTGAATTTAATATTTTTTCCGTATGTAAGCTAACTAAAATTTTCCGAGTTCTACATTTATTTTATTTGACATAAAACTATACCAAAAGCTTGGCATTCCTCTTTTTTTTCTGCTGAATGTAAAAATATATATATATATATATATATATATATATATATATATATATTGTGTCTGTATTCTATTATATATACATACATACATACATATATACATATATAAATAGAAAATAGAATATTATATTATATAATATTATATATATATTATATATATATAATAGTAAAGTAAGTAAACATAAAAAAAAAATCGCATTTCGCGAACTTTATAAGATTTCATAGGCATGAAACCGGAATGAATACTGATAAATCTGTATCTATACGTATATGTAGATATGTACCTATATATATGTAGATATGCATACGTATATCTACAATTTCTTTCTATATGATCGATAAAATGACGCAATCGTGATGAATGAAAAAGGATGACTCACGAATGATTTACAAGAAATTCTTCTCACGGACTGTTAAACAGAAAATCGGCTTCTTTTAAGAATGCATCTGGAAACGATTCGAGCGTGAATCCGCTCTCGTAACTTCAGCAGTTTCGTGCAGCGAGCTGTGAACTCATATACACATTCGAAAGTTATACGTGATTAGTGAAATGCGCATAATAAAGATTCGTTTCGATTAACTGTAATCTCGTAGAATGTGTTTCAGATAAACTAGAGTTTAAATAAAATTGAACACGTACCTACACTGATACGCGCTTACAATGTTGATAAACAATACGATGGTTGATAGTGGAAATCAATACGTGATTCATAGAACGGAGGAATTTTAAAGAAATTTCAGATTAAAATAGGCTGCCATGTTAGGAAATTATTCGTTAAGAAAATTTATATAATAGATATTATTAGTATGTTAATATAATATTAAGGATATTATTAACACGGTGTAAGACATTTTTTTTATCAAAACTTACGTACAAATATACTTTCACTGTGAAAATTAATAGTCAATGAAACAGTTTAATGATAATACTGTAATTATTATCGCGATGACTGAACTTTTCCATCAACTGAAGATTTTGATGAAAAGTGACTTACACTAATTCTGAGCCCTCTACATATTGATAAATAGATACGATGGTATTATTCTATCTATTATTAATATGTACATTTATATACAATTATTTTGCAGTTACGATATAGTTTTATATTTTACATATTTATATTTAGTTTCGGTACTGTTAATATTGAAATTACTAAAACGATCAACTGTGGCCAATTTCTAATCTTTTCAATGAAATCTGAAAAATTTACAACTACGCGTGCGACTACTCTTGTATTCCCACGTATGTTATAAACTTTTACTCATCCCTTGCACTTGTTAACAGTGTTCGAGTGAATTTTCTGAAAATTCTAAAAACCGGGGGAAAAAACGCCGGCGTTTTTCAGCAACCGCGAACCGCGTTAATCGATACGCGCCTCTCTCTCTTTCTCTCTCTTGGCTTCTCTCAGCCAAATGGAGCACGGATTGAGAGCCACTGAAGCCACTGGCAAATAAACAGATCATCGACAGCTCTTTCATTGTCAATGCTCTTCCGAATTGGATGAAGAACGATGCCAGGAAGGATGGAGAGAGAAAAAAAAAAGAAAAAAGAGAGATGAAATAACGCATCGGCAAAGAAGAGACGGACGGAAAGAGGTGAAACGAGTATGGTAGACGACAACGATTGTCAGGTCTGTTGGACGATGACGAACGCTCTCGCTATCAACTTCCTGCTAGAATTGATATAGATGCGCGGGCCCTGTTCCTACTATGTTAAACGCGTCGAAAGGGTCATTGATCCGGATAGTTCAGCAAGTTATCATCGCCTTTTTTTCTAACGATCGAGCACTGTGTTTCCAGCGCTGTGGGAATTGTCGATTGGAAATACCCGACGATGAATCGTGAACGAAAAAAAAAAAAAAAAAAAAATGAAAAGAAATCGATTTTTCCCAATTCGCAATCAATCGAGGGGAAACAGGAAAAGATTGATATCTTGCCGTGATGAAAACCGAAAGGAGAAATTGTTGCATTAACGAACGTATTGCGTTGCGATTTTAAAAGGGGGTTTTTCTTTCAAGTATGTGAAATTCAAAATTATGTCTTATATCTGTATGTAATGTATTAAATAACAGTCTAAAATCTTCAAATGTTTTTTCAAAACTTGATCAATGTTATTAATAATAATAAATAATATGTTACAAGAAAATATTATACATCATAAATTATGTTATCTGTTGTAACAATATTCCTTGATAAACATCACGAACTATTTGAAAATTTCATTATATAATATACAGATATAGACAGATCTTGTATTTGAAATTAATTCCATTCTATTATTTCTTTTAATTAATATTACTGTTATAATATATACATTATTGTATATATTATTTATAACATATAATTATACTATACAGGTTATTAATAACAATATATTATTATTATATCATAAATTGAGAGTTGAATTATTTAAAAAAATTTATATTATTGATATTATTTATATTATTGTAACATACATTTTCCACGAAAGCACAAAATGTTTCTTCCTTTGAGCATTATTTGAAAAACAATGCCCTCTAAATTTCCAAAAAATACATTCTTCAAATTTTAATATATGTAAAATTTTAATATATGTAAAATTTTTTTGCGAAATTAATCGATACTTAACTTTGCTAAAGATAAGAGCTAGAAGACCAATCCTTCAGTTCTGAAAATTACAATAGACTTCCATGTTTTATACCAAGAAACATTGCATTCAAAATGAACATTCGACGTTATCGATGTTATCATCTCTTCAATATCCAATTATGCTCTATAAATCTATGTCTTTATGACTGTTATCAGGAAAGTTGACTTTCTTATATACAGATAATAATACGCGTTAAAGCAACAGATAATGCTATATAATTAGATTATATAATTAGATTATCCAATTTAATATCCCCAAGGACAAACTTTTTAAGGACGCAGCAATTTTTCATATACTGTCTGATACATAGTTACTTTCATAAATTCAGACACTAAATTTTCGATTTTTGAGAATATATAGTTATAATAAATATATTGCTACAATATCGTGAAAAAAGTCGCTCAACCATTTCAGCTCGTTTTAGTATTTTTTCATCGTGTAACAATGTGTAGCAAACGAAGTTTTTTTTTCTTGAAAAAAGAATATAGAAAAACAGAAATTCTTTTTCGGAAAAAGATATTTCATGTATAAATTTACAAACGTTCATAGCGTTTATCAATAAAAAAGCAAAGAAAGTTGTAAAATAACGGAAGCTGTTTCTTTTGGCACAGTCTTTTTTAAATTTTAATGAACCCTTAGAAGATGAGGTTAATATCGGCGTTCTTAACCTCAAAGTAACGATCAAAGTATCAATATAAAAAATGACAAGAGAATACACTGATTTTCAATTTCGCAGTTAAAACAATTAAAGTTTCGACTAATTAATCAACGCATTTAATATTGAGTGTTTTACAAAATATAACAAATCGCAAGAAATAACAACACTGAATATCGACTATCGATATTTGCACAAAGAACTTGCAATTTTCGGGTGATAGAGAGAATAATAGATATTCACGTCTGACCGTGAAAGATTTAGTCGTATTCCTTTCACTTTTCGGCGAACTGGCTTCCCATCGGTTAGAAGCATAACTAATGCGTTCATAAAATTCCTCGGTGAGAAATATAACCATAGTAAATGATAACAGAATAGAATGTTTCTTTTGTTTTTCCAAAAAACAGCAAATGCGTGATGATTACGCGTTTGCACTGCTCGATAGAATTGCAAGTTCATTTCACATTTTTCAACATTTTTTTTTTTTTATGATTAACTGAAACTATAAATATATAGCAAAAAGAGATATAGCAAAAATGCATTCAAAATATTTGGTAATTTAAACATTACTTAGAATCCACTTTTTTTATTTACATTTACGATTCGATCGTATCTGTTCAATCATTCAAAGATACAAATCCAATTACACAAAACAATCTGTCTGTATTATCGTTAAATTACAACCAAAAAAAAAAGGAGGGGGGGACAGTTTAGAGAACAAGCGACTCCAGTTATGAAAGAGTGAAATAAATTCGTACAATTCTTTCCAGCAATTAGTAACAAAATCCATAATACGATATCCATCGATAGCCTGCCGCGTTATAATTATCACGCGAGCCTCAATAAACCCGAATGATGAATTTTATTATTTCACGCGGACGGCCATCGAATATTTCTTTGACAGCGATCTGTTTACTAACAAGCAGCCGGCCATTTTCGAGCGCGCGGATACAGGGCGTAACCAAAGCCGCGTAAAAAACCTGTCCCTATCCCTATAACCTATAAAACCGTGCGGCCTGTCGTGACAAAATTCGCCGAAACACCTTCCGTCACTCACCTTCGGGATAGGCCTGCTTGCTCTGTACGAAGTCGATGAACATGTTGGTCACGTTGTACAGCTGGCCCATGCCCTTGGGGTTGAAATACGTGGTGGCGTTGTAGCGCAGCCCGGTCGTGTTCACCGTCGTGTAGTTAAGACCCTGCGATGCCATGATCCCGTTCAGCTGCCGGTCCAGATCCTCGCTGATCACGCGCATCCGATTGGTCAGCGTCTCCTGGCAGTTAACTGGACACGACACCAGAAGAAGAACAAAGAGCAGACAGAGGACCGCGAGTCCATGATGCACCACGGCATTCGGCCGAGAACCGCCGATCGAGATGAAAATCATGACAGCGACTTGCGCCGGGGACGCGTCGCTACGAACTGATGCCTCGGCTCGTCTCGCAGGCACGCGGAACCGAACCGTCCCCACTCCTTCGCGACCGTTCGGGTCGAACGTTCGTGCTCGGTTCGGATCCGCTCGTTCCTATCGTTCAACGACCTATCATCGCGCGTTTTCTTTATCTCGCGTTGTATTCCTTTCGATCGATAACTTTGATCGTTACTTTTTCTTTTTTGGTTTTACGTAAGAATCCTGCACGCGCGACGACCGTGTGCAGAACGTGCGTGACAAACAGTATTTCGTATCCTTCTTATACTGCGATAAGAAAATTAACTTTTTCGGTGTTCCTGGTTCCACTTGTTCCCGCGTTCTACCGTTGAGAAAAAGAGAACAATGTTCGACGAAATTGGTGACTTAATTTAGGGTCTTTTTTTATTGACACGATATTACATGGAGTTCGACGAATCTTGGCTGAGTGTTTTCATGTGATAAAATAAAATAAACGAAATAATGCGATTGTGAAGGTTGATTTTCGCGGTCTTACGCGATTGGTTGAAGCGTAAGAGCCTGGCGAATGGATCAATCAGGAGGCGTGATTTTTCCCGCAAGTTTGAAACGCGTGTCCCTGTTCCTGAAGCGCGAAAGATTACGTTTCAATTAATCACGCTGTCACGGGCATGATAGTAAGATTGTTTTTCTATGGTAATTATAGAGATAAAGGAAGAAGCAACGGCAAATTAACGTGGGAATCGTGATGAAAGATGCAGTGTGTTTCTTACGTCATTTAATTGACTTAATGCAACTTTCTTTGATCAAAAGATTCTTGCATCAACTCTGTTTCAAAGCAATTTAATTATTTTCAACGTCGAATTCATTAAATTTTCGAATTTGATTGCACAAAATTTTCTGATTTTCAAAAAATTCTCTGACTTTGCCAACTATTTTCTTTCATTCCAATGTTTTGAAGTACGTGTTTTATGATGTAAAATAAATATTACACATATTAATTTTTGCTAATTCAGTCTCATAAACAAAAATATTTGATAAAATTCTTCATATTATATAAGTATTCAATCTGTTTAATTCTGTTTTAGATTCTTTTCAAATCTAATCAAATTCGTCATCGATGATTAATCAATGTCACGATAAGCTTCCCGAAGTTCCGCGTAGGAAGTTTAATCGATCGCAAATTAATTAAGTGGTAATCGTAGAATTTAAAGACGAATTTCGTATAAGAATTTATAATTAATATTTCTTATAAGAATCGCTGGTATAATTCGTCATTTTCAAATTTCCTTAATTCCATTTAACCTGATTAGATAATTTTTAAATTAATTTTCATAACTTCTCTAGAATCCTGAAGTATCAGTCTTAAGTAGATTTCAAATCTCAGTTTAACAGTCGTACTTTATACTTGATTTATATCGAAATAAATTTTCTTTTGCTGAATCAGAAATATAATAAGACAAATAGAAAATTTAAATAATTACATCGAAACATAACAATTGTTAACTTAAAATTGAATGGACCTCGATGGTCCATTTAAGGATAGAAATGATTGGCATATAACCTATATTGGAAACCGGAATTTCACGTTCTGAATTTACTTAAGAAGAGGATTTTCCCATAAGAAATGTTAAAGAATGTTAAAGAATCCGAGATTGTTGGAAATGGTTGCAGCTGCAACTGGTTATTCGTACCAATCCATACCAGTTTGGCCAAGCTTTCACGAAGAGATCCAATTTTGTCGACTAGTTCTATTGAATAACCAAAAAAAGGAAAAGAAAAGGCCATTCTCTGTAATTAAGAAGAAAGTCTGATGGAATTGGCAAATCGAGCCCAATAACAGCTGCTTTTAAGCAAGCCATTTGTCGCGTTGAACGATTACCGGAAATGTTATTTCAATTTTTATGACGGTCTTCTTATTGTCGCCAAGTATAAACGATGACTTTTTTTATTGTACGTCATAACGTGCGGCAATAAAATCGCTGCGTGAACGACGCAACGATTGAAACGAGCTGCGTCTGACAGACTGGTTTGGCCAAATCCCGAGTTTTCATCGTTTTTCATCACCGTTTCTCGAGCTTCTCGGTTAACACGTAGCAAAACCGCAGAAGCATCGGATCCAGGTCGTGACATCGAAAACTGCATTTCGATCGGCTGTTGCCTCTCTGTTCTGCCTTCTCTGATGACCCGAAAACCACTGCCTAGACGTCAGACCGAGCATCTACTTTTCCGCCACAATGATCAAAATCGCCATTACGCTTGCGACAGACGATTTTTTTACAGGAATTATATTTTCTTCTATTGAAATTAGTAAAAATTATATTCGATTCTGTAAAATTGTATTTGGAATTTTTATTTCATGTGATTTAAAATTTAAAATACTTAATTCTATAGATATTAAAATTATTTCAGTTCTTGAGGATAAGGATTTTTAAAAATTTTCAATCTCGTGAAAGTTAGCTGCAAGGGATGCGTTTCTCTGACCTTAGTCCTACTGCTAGGATCAATAAACGTACAAAAGTAATGTGAGGGACGCATCCCCGGGATGCAGTACTGTTAAGCTCATAGTTGCAAGAATTACTTTATATGACTGACTTTTAGCTAATAATTGAAAACGCTTCATCTTCTCAATCAAGTGATCGGAACGAACACAGAAAGAATCGGCATTATGTAAGGTCCGACTTTAACGTGCTACGACAGTAAAATAGCACAACATTCAGAATAAAATAGTATGTGACGAAGACGTGACCACTCTCACCATGGATTCTCAAATTAGCATAAAAATAAAAATTCAGAGTTTTAGAGAAATTTGGATTCTAAGTTTACTAATTTAGAATGTTTAATAGAAATTAAAATTTTAGATTACATTTTGGAATTCGCGATTTACAATTAAATATTCTAAATTTTAATGCAATTCCACGTGCATTAAAATATTTAAAATATTTAATTTTTTAGGAATAAAAATTTAGAATTTTCCAGTCTCATGAAAATCAGAATTTAGGCACTAAAATTTAGAATTTTGTAAAAAGTTTAAATTCTTTGACAACTCAAATACTGAAACTCTTTTCTTAAAATTTAAATTCTTTAATAATTTATTCGAAATTATTACATTGTTTTTATCGCTAATGTTAATGTCATAAGCAGTATTGATTTTTGTTTCAAAAACTTCCAGTATTAACACTGATTTTTTCATACATATATTTATGTGGAAATTTTAACTTTGCACTCTGGCAAAATTGAGCAAAGACATGGAATGGTATTTTCCAAGGAAATTTATAGCCACGAGTATAGGGCTGTTCAAAGTAAGAACTTTCTAAGCGGAGCTTAGAGTTGAATAGCCACAAAAGTAGTCTTCGACGTTTCGTTTAATGGCACGTTGAAGACTGAATTTTCTTCGAGATACGAAACATCAGGTCTTCTCTTCGAGTAATTTAACCAGCGAGTTTTACTTCCCAATAGCTCCCTAAAATTTCTTTCTCAAATTAATTCTAGGTAACTACGAAATTTTTTCACACTCGCAGAAAATTTCGAAAACATTTAATCTGCTTAATCTGCTAAATTTACATCGATATTAGTTTCGTACCTATTGCACATAGATGATTAGAATTAGAATATGACAACATTACAAAATTTTCAAAATTTCTTTCTCTAATCATTGCATATGAACGATTGGAATTAGAAAATATGACAGCATTGTAGTTTCCTAAAATTCCTTTCTCTAATATCATCAATTATTAAATTTCCATATTTGCAGAGAATAAATTACATTTAACTAGTTAGATTCGTAATTTGTATGTAAGTGTACGTAATATTTGTATCCAAATATGTATAATATACATAGTATATTTCTATCTATTATATGTATAGAAGATTAGAATTAAGATATGATAACATTGCAGTCTTTTAGAACTTCTTTCTCTAATCAACGGCTATAAAATTTCTCCACATTCGTAGAAAAGATTGAATAAATTACATTTTCACCTAAGATCTGTAATTTATATCTAAATATACATAGATAATAGTAAATCTATAAACGTTGCATATAAATGATTAGAAATTAAAATTGAGACATGACATTACAATTAACAATAAGATAAGAATAACTGCGGTTTGAAGAAAAATTTTGATTATCAGAACATGATTTGATAGAACGATCGATTACTGATACTTTGAATACTGATAATTTCCGATTAGAAAGATTAGGAAACGAGGATAGAAACTGAAAGAAAAACTGCCCCTTTTCCTGTTTAATATTAATAGATTTAAAAAAATCTAAGCTCGTACGAGAACAAGATTGTTCAATTAAAATTAAGAAAAAAATTAAATCGTTCCATTAGTATCTATCATGATTAGTTAGGATAATCGAACTTCCACTGTATATGTTATCATATTTGTGTCTCATCAAAAGTTGACATTAATTTTATTAAAAGCTTTGTGGTGTTCACTGTATCAAAAATAAAACCGTTTCAACGAGTTTCATAGTTAGTTAGCTACTTTGATTAATTCAAGTTGAGTTTCTGCCAAGATTGCTGGCATAGTTTAATCAACTTGATAAAACTGAAATTAAATAAAATTTTAAACTCATTGTTTTGATTAATTTCGTAATTAAAAATTTCAAACTCATTAATTAATTTAATTAATTTCGTAGTAATTATTAATTTACACTGAAAAAGATCGTACTAATTCGCACTATAATTTGCACATTTTAACTACATGATTTATAAAAATCATTTGCATATTTTAAATAATATATTAGAAACTAAAAATCTAAACTCCATCATTTTGACCATTCTTTTAGTCCTAATAGATATCAGTTCAAAATTATAGTAATTGCCTCAATTGCCTCAGAATAGCTTGCATTTTAATCAAAACTAAAAATGTATTACTTTTCAAACTTTTTAAAAAACAATGATAATAATTCCACTAAAACCATTTTAAATAATGCTTCAAAATCTTTTAAAAAAAATTGATAAATTAAATATAAATTTATATCGAAATTCTTAACAAATCTTCGTTCTAGTCTGCAATGCAAACTGAAGGGAACAACACTATCTGCATATTTCAACTAATAGATTAAAAATTTTCATCGCTTGTGTAATTTAATCAATATCAAAGTTCAAAAAATCCAAGGTCATAAATTTAACAAATTTCTCAGTACAAGTGGAAAAGAAAAAAAATAACATCAATTCTATTGAAATCGCTTGCATATTTTAATTAGTATATCAAGAATTAAAGATCCGCTGAAATCCACTTTGAATCTATTCTGACCAAATCTTCTTAATTACTAATGTGTATCAATTCAAAACAGGAGCAATAATAACACCTGTCATCATATTTAATGATCTTCATCTATAAACGAGTTGTACGAGTAAAAATAAAAAAAAAAAGAGAAGAAAAAAGAAGACTAAAAACAACTAGCGCAGAAGAAATTCAACTCAGCTTACTAAATCGACACTGTAATTTCGTAATTCTATTTCGGTAATTCTAATTAGGAAACCACAGGGCCATTGACTGATACTCACTAGTCGAAGAGAATGCTTAAAGATACTTTTAAAGATAGATCGTTAGGATCGTTAGGACACAGAGAGAGGTTTGCTAAAGGAGTAATTAAAATTACCGGTGTAGACAAGCAGTCATGTGAAATGCAGTGACACGGGGAACTGCATCTGAAAATAAGTCCGGAGTAGTTCCAGGCGGCGCGATGAGATGGTTTAAAATTGGCATAAAACTAGGCTACATTCCATCCGAAAACCTGAAATGTTCTAGGCGCATGCAATCATTGTGCTATTCTCACTCGTAGCGTGTACTCACTCCTGTATATAAATAACGTCACTATCAGCAATATCAGTTGTTAACTTGTTACTTGAAAGTTTCATCCATTCAATCCATTTTAAATCGCACTGCAGTAGTAAATTACGCTGATACGTCTCTCAGTTTCTAACATTAGCAAATTTTTTGTTTCTTGACCAAATTCGTCCTCTACGAGTTTATTCATGCCGAGCGAATAAATAAATTCGTTGAAATTCACAGATTCACAAATTCGCATCGAAAAGAGGTAGAAAAAGCGCCATAAATTGTTGATTCCTCGCTTCAAACGGCGTGTCGCTCATCATCTATTTGTAATATAGAAAGAAAAAATTCACATACTTCGACTGTATCCTGCATTCTAACATTGTTTCAAAATTTTAGTATATTTTCGATCTTCATGATCATACGATAAAAATCGTACGTTGGATGTATTTGAATAACGGTATATAATGTAATAAAAAAAAAATTACATGCTGTCTAATAAAGAAATGATCGTAATGTAAGAAAAGATTTGTGAAAGATGATTATGAAAAAAAGTGCACGATATCTGTACACGATCGTTTAGACGTTTAAAACATTTGTCATATTTTGAAAAATAAAGAAAATACGTATTTAGGCATTCACTTGCACACCAAGAATCTATACGCTACATCAACCTATCCTACAGGAAATCATTATGTAACAATATTTGCATAAAAATATTTGGAAAATACACATATACATGAAATAACAAAACGTAAATTACTAAACTGCCGATTTTTATACACAAATTCATATTTTTACACATAAAATCTAGAAAATGGAACCTAGATAGAAAACTGATTTCTATATTAATTATATAAAATATTACATTTTTTGCGCAGAGATATTTCACATATATATATTTTTATACATATATATTTCATGAATTTTGTTCATTTTTGCACAATTCTTCAAATTTTTCATAAAAATGCATAAAAATGCCGCAGATCTGGCGATTGTAATTATCAAATGACTTTGAAATTAAGCTAGTTTCTGCATATAAAAGTTTTCTACGGTGTTTTCAAATAAATTGAGAAATTAATGTGAATACTCATTTTCCTTGCACAGAATCGGAAATTATATACGAATAACAAATAGTATACACCGATGTGTACAGATTGTAATAGAGAATTAAAAAATAAATTTCATACATCTCGTTTGGATTGAATTACATATATATATAAGTGCACAATGTTCATACAATTTCATTGCATGTCAATCTATCAATTTGCCTCGATCTTCTCTATTATAAAAGCTCGTCATATATAATCGACAGAAAAAGAAATTCCACAATTTCATAAATTGTGCTATGAAATAGAGCAGACGGCCGCATAACGCGAGTTCCTACAACGCGAATTGCTATAACACGCCAAAAATACTGCGACTGCTACTTCCATACAACGCCATTCCTTATGCAACACACTATGCGATAGAACGCAGGGAATTCCCTGCATTTAAAAATTAAATTTGCTTCAGCTGAGCGTTACATTTTTTTTTTAACTAATGTTAAAAACATAATAAATGTCTGATTGTTTCTTTCGTTAAATTTCCATGGAACAAGAAAGATTTTCTTACCGACATCCGATGAAATATAGAAAATAAAAATTAGCATGACAATAATTATTCCAAGCATGTTATTCACGCACACTAAGTCTACTGTATTTCAATTTTTTGGAACCTCGCGAAATTATAAGTTCTCGGTGGAGAAAGAAATAGTAAATTAGCAAAATTTTCAGTAAATTCCTGGGAGAAATTCGAACAATGCGTATCGGCTAAGAGAAAGTTACAAATCAGAAACAGGTTGAATCTCTATAATTAAGTATTAAATTACCATCGGTGACTCTCTCTACATGGTAAAAATTTTTTCTAAAGCAATAATAAATAGTAACGGAGAAATAGTAACTAGAAATAGTAACTTAAAATTAAGTTAATTACACGTTTTTAACTTTAACCCGCGAGAATTTTAATACGCAATGACAAACTAACAATAAGTGGAACGACTGTTTGACGGATGTAGAAATGAAAGAACCATTGATATCGAGAAACGGAGATAGCGACAGGACTTATTGTTTAAAGGCGTAATTTCTGAGCTTTATGGGTTTTGGTAGTTCCTTAGCGGCAGTGGTTTTGTTTGATAGGATTTTTGGCATTTCCAGAACTGATGGTAGACTTGCGTCCTCTTGTGGATTCAGCCAACTCGTTCTGAAACAACCATAAAAGAAATGTAAATCGTGTTCTACAACATTTGGCCATGAGAAGTTTCAACAATTCACGATATTTTTAGTGAAATCAAGATTTGAACGAATTTTAATTACAAGTTTCAAATTCTTTCAATAAACGTGCGGATTTTTAGAGACGGATTTTAAATACAACTTCAAAAGTAGATTTTTTTTTTTGTTAGATTCAATCTTTGTTTCATATACTATGTTTTATGTGCTATATATTATTCCAGCGTTATTATTTCTTCAAACTTTTAAACTATGCATTTCTTCCGTTTGCGAATCCAGAAATTATTGAGAATTTTTAGAAAAAATAATAATAATAATAAAATGTAATAAAAATATTCTATCGTATTATATACATATCAAGATTATTCTGAACAAGTTTTTCCTATCCAAATAATGAATTAAGAAACGTAAAAGATATAATGTTTATTTAAACCTATCGTAAAATTGGATATTTTATGTAATTGTATTGTATATTTTACCTAATAAAATATTACACGATGTATATACAGTCGCTCATAAAAGTGCTCGCTAAATGTGAGTACTAAATTTCCGATGTTCGAAAAATATTCGAGAAATTGTTTTTTAATTTTGTAAAAAGAGATCGCATATAACAATAAACCTGAACTCATTATAAAGAACGAAGCGTCTATTTTTTAAAATGAATCATTCGTTTTATTCTAAGATGTTTTTATAATACGTAATAAATGGAAAAGTGAAGACATTTTTCTTCTCGAAAATGCTATAAATTATCAAAGTATATACACAAAAACATTGAAAAATTGTTTTCGTGGCTATGATCTTGAAAATCTGTATTTTACAACGATCTTTTATGACTAAAATTTGATGTACAATTTTCTTTTTGCCAATTATAACGAAAGTATTACGATTTCTGGAATTTCCGTCTTTTCGTTGGAAGCCTTTTATTCAGATTGATATTTCCGAGAATATAATTAAAAAAATGGAAATAATTGTTTTATGTGCCAAATTTTATAGAAAGCACTATATATTCTTCTCGAGTGGATTGTTCGTTCCACATGGTTCTTTTTACATGGAAAATATCGCGTAAATAGAATCTCGTCAGTAAAAAAAGAAAAAAATATTGCGGAGAAAAATCTGCATATGTTGTAAAAAATATTCCGCAAAAACGAAGAAATAATAATAAAAATTCAGAAAAAGCGAAGTAGATCCTTTTAGTTGATGTCAGTCCAAAACAATCCAAGCCAAAGAAGAGCGATGTACAATTAAATAGGGATTTGTGTTTCAGTGAAATATAGTAAATTCAATAAAGATTATAGAAAAATATATTTTCTGACTGCGTAAAATGAAATAGCATACGGTGATACTGCGTATAAAAAAATCCACGTAAACAAAAAAATTATTCGCGTTAAAAAATCTGCGTAATCATTTTATCACGTAAATCGGAAAATGAACGCATTTCGAATATTTTATATATTTGTTTATATTATGTGCACTTTGTAAAATTTTGCAAAATCTTTAGCTTCTAACATCGTTGATAATTTTCACATTTATAATTTCTAATCTGAATTTTTCACACGAATGACAGATTTTTTTAAATCTTTGTTCTCTTTTCAGAAATCTGTGCCAGTTTTAACTTCATTAAATCGAAGTCTCAAGTTTTATAAAAAAACGTATTCGAATTTGATGATCTAGCTTTTTTTTTTTTTTAAAAAGTAGATCATCAAATTTATAAAACATGTTGAATTTGATAAAGATTAATTCAAATTTTAGTTACGAAATTCCGAATGATTTCATATAAATGAACCTAGCATATTACGTTATTCTATTTTAATATAACTATCATAAATATATCTATAATATATTTTACATAGTAAATATCCATTGCAGTATGTTATTTATCGATTTAGGTCTCTTGGTTTCTACTTGAAAATATACTCGATTTACATTTTACAAAATTCAGGTCCAATTTTAAATTGGGAAAGCTTCGAATCGTAATTTTTAGAGATTAAATTGAGGTCAAAGAATAAAGTATTTTCAATTTGCAGAAGATTGCGTAGATTCAATTATATTGCTTCGTATCTTATCAACCATTTTGATGCATTAGTGAACATCGATAAGAAACTTTATTCATATCTCAGGAAATGTTAAAAATGCGTGAAATATGCTCAAGCTATTATTTCACTATAATACATATTTATTCAATTATCAAAGGATAAAACGCTTTCAAGAAACAAAGATTACAAGGTTTTAATTGCGTCGCTATATACTATCTCATCAGAGAAGGAAAGTCGTCTTAATTCACCACTGAATTATGGTAAAAAGAAACGTTCTTCGTTCGTATTTTAGAAAATCTCAGAAACTCGGGAGAACTTTAAATTTCGCAAACATCTATTTATCAAAAGATACAGAACGTGGCAAGGATCTATTTAAAAATTAATAAAAACAAAAAAAAAAAAAAAAAGAAAAGGAAAAGAAAAAAGAAAAACGAGGAAATCTTGTAAGATTATGTCTATAAATAATGTCTATAATTATGTCAATAAATATTTCTTATCTTACGTGTACATCGATTATGATAAAAATCTTATCAAACAGTGACTATAGAGAGAATTTCGAAAACACTTTAGCTATTGTAAATATACAATATACCAGGAAGACAATCACATACTAGACAATTATTATGCAAAAAGAATAAAAAGCATATCTACCCATTGTTGGAGATAGCTTCTCCAATCTCTTCCGACAAGGTGTCATTCAGGTCTTCGGCCGCGTCATCCTCTGTTACACCATCGAACGATTCATTTCTCGTGCGATCTATTATCTCAACGTCTGTATTGTTCCGATTTCCATCGATAACCTGGTGATTCCTCACGGAAGTCTCGATAAGGATCTGATCGATCAACGTCTCGTTACTAGCTGTTTTGTGCCTCTCTTCAGCATTATAGCCTGTCTGACCCTCTATCGTATCCGGATATCGATGCAACACGTTCTTTTCGTAATAATACTGACCAGGTTTCCTCAATCTGTTGTTACCTGTCTGGTGAGCCAACGGTCTCGGAATCTCGCTGGTAACTCGATTCTCTATCTTGTCGATGTCACGTTCGCCTTCGCTCACCGTGGACTCCGTCATGATTGTCATCATGTGGATCATCGATGGCTTTGGTCGCGTGACAGTCTGATAAAAATTCTCTGATTTATTCGCTTGATAATCGGTAATCTGCTGTGCTGTGGGTCTGTAAATAGAAGTTGAGTGAGACATTGTATTATAAGATCCGTCAGACTCTTCATCACTGGTAACAGGTCTTGCAGAGGAACTTATGTACACGGTGTTGGGATTAATGGCGCTTCCTTTGCTATTTAGGCTTGTGGTAGGTCTAATGGGAAACTCAGTTTGATAACTCGAGCCATAATCAATCTCCGTTGGCTTTCTACTTGGTTCTTGATAAGGTCTGTAATGTTGATCATTTGTCACATTGTCCTCGGCCTTCTCGTGAGAAGAAACTTCGCTGGGCCAAGTGGTGTGTCTATTCGCTGAAACACTTGGATAAACCTGGTCATTGGAAGGTTTGTTATAATTATTTTCAGAGCCCCTTTGATAATCCTGTTGTATGCCTGAAGGTTTCGTATATCTGTTTAGATAATCTTGCTGATTACCAGAAGGTTTGCCATACTTATTTAGATAGTCTTGCTGATTACTCGAAGCATATTTGTTCTCAGTGTCTTTCAGGTAATTCTGTGGATTCTCTGAAGTATAGCTCAGCAAGTTACTAGAGGCTTGTTGATTAATCAAAACTACGGGCCGATATTGAACCTTCTGCCAAATATTTATTCTATTTCCTTGGTCATTATTCTTTAACGAATCGTAAACAGGTCTGGGCGACGATTGACTCTGATACTGTGAATGCTCTGACAAACCATAGACAGGCTTCAACCATGCTTGACTCTGATACTGTGAATTAGGCCGCGAACTCAATTTAGACCCATGATCCTGTGGTTTATAATAATTTACGATGTAAGCGTTCACATCTTGAGGAGGTCTCTGAGTAGCCATCTTTTGGAAAGTGGTATAATAAGTGTACAACGTTGGCCTTGGACTCGATCCTTTGGGAAAACTGTCAAACACCACGTCGCTATCGTAACCCGATCTGTATCCTTGGCTCAAAGGATTAGGATTATTCGGATCTCTGAAACTATACGGAACATAAAAATCGTTGTTGAACATAGGATTTCCCAAAGGATGCGTTATTATTATAGGCCTCATTGCAGGAAAGTTTGGGACAGGCTTCTGTTGCGTTTGCTGGTTCAACGAAGGATTCACCATTATACTGGACCCATGAACAGCGTCATTCAGAAAGACCGGCGAATTAATAGCGTTATTCTGAACAACTATGGTTATGTTGTCCGAAGGTCCGACAGGTTTCTTCACAACAATCCTATTTTGCTGGTGGACGTTCGTTTTCGGAGGATTTAAATTATGTGTGCTTGAATTAGCTGGAGCGTTTGCGCTTGTTGACGTGTTCTTCTTTATTTTATCGAAGATCCCTATCCTCTTGAATTCTGGTGCTCTCTCTGCCCAGAATTGTAAATTCAATTGACCAATGACAGGATCGTCGCAGGATACACGTTGATTCTTCAAAGTGTCCTGCGTCAGGAATACAAACGGTTGAAGAGTTCCGATATTGTCCATAGTTGCGCAAAGAACTTGAGCCAGGCTGACTCTTCGGATTTGTTGAAGCTGGCCAGCCGTGAAACTACCTTCTTGGCGGGGATTCTCGTACCAGAATCTATCTCCCCGACGTGTGTTGCTAAATTGTTGTCCAATTATGCAAGCAAACGTCGGGCCAACCAGGCCACCCCTCACTGACTTTTCTGCGAGTCCGCCGGTAAATAAATCAATATCTTCAACGGACGAATAGACTGATCGAAGTTTTGCTACTGCGGCCGGCGGCACGAATCTCTCCAAATCGTCGAAGTTCTTTATCGGTGACAGAGCGCACGGTTTTCTCCATTGTACGTACGGAGGAATTCCGTGGTCTCTGCCTCGTTGAATGTTGATGGAGGCTAGATCCATCCCAAAGGGGAATGACGGCGTTTGGAAAAGATGGTTGGTGAGTTCTTCGCTTATGTGCTCGTCTCTTCTCTGGGCGTTCTGGTTGATTAAACCCAGAATAAGGCGGTCCACTGAACCGGCCGTTTCCAAGTTCGCTGGATTCGTGAACTCGTCGTGCACGGAGACGTCTAAAGAAGAAAAGAAGAAATTTCGGAGTTTTTGATTCATTTTTATTTCACACTTCGTCGCTCTCTTAGAGGTTCAAATTTTAATTACCAGATTTTATATTGTATTCCATGATTCCTGCAAGATTCTGACATAGGACATTATTTTATTAGGACGTCGTTGCTTTCTAGGATTCTGACTATAAAGATATTTTCAAAATTTACCGATAGAGTTTTCCGAACGTTGATTATAAGATTTGTTTATATTTCACATTTCAATATCTTCTTTTTCTAAGATTTTATTTCGTAACATAGTTTGCTTAGAATCTTTACTATTAAAGTAGAAATCTTTTGGATTTCAGTTATAGAATTTTTCGCATTATACTTATATCTCACATTGTAGTTTATAATTTTTTATAGTTTTAGAACTTCAGTTGGTTAAGACTTTAGTTCTGTGATATTTTTGTAATTTTCGACAATTAAAATAGGAATTTTTTAATCTCAATTATGGAAATTTTCATATTATTAAGATATTTCATGATTTTCTAAAATTCTCTAAGACTAATAAAATTTTATAATTCATAGTTTTCTTTTTTTACTATTGAAGTAGACATTCTTTGAATTTTAACCATAGAGTTTTTTTAATATTTTACATCGATTTGCTAGAGTTATAATAATTAAAGTAGAAATTTGTTTATTTGAATTTTTATACTTTACACTGTATTCCACAATTTTCTAAGCTTCTATTCTATTTCATTCTGACTTCAGACAGTAGAAATTTCTGACTTTGTTAAAGTCAGAAACTTTTAAAATTTTAATTGTGAAATTCTTTGCCTTTCAAGTTCAATTCCGTCGTTTTTTTTTAACAATCCCGACTAAGATTTTCATTCTACGCGATTTTCTAGAATTCTTACTATTAAAATAGAATACTGACTATTGAAAATTGGTCGATGATCGCTAGTAAATCGAACGAAGCTTCGTTGAACCAGAGAGTGACCAAAGCGATAAGCAGCCGTAGAAAATCCGTTCGCGATGGTTGGATTCACTGTTGGATCGTAATCCTCGTAATAGCCTTTCTTCAGAAGTTCGAGGTCGAATATTTTCATCACATCCTGACCTGGAATATTTCGATCTTAGTTAACTTCATTTTTATATTATTCCTCAGCTTTGCAATTAATATTCTAATAATAAAAACAATCTCTCCTAGAAATTTTATACATTTCGATCGTGTATTCGTATGCCTTTTTTCCAGAGTTGTTCCAAAAATCCGTACAAGCTATCAATTAAAATTTCGCAAAAACTCTCTTGCGTGCTTAAGTATATTTAGCGAAATATTTAGCAAATCTGTCGAAAGCAAAATATTTGAAACGAACATTTCTTTTAACATAAAAATAAAAAGAAGAAGAAAAATTATCGTCTCGACGTATAAAAAAAACTAGCTGATCATCATTGCGTTGATATAGGTTGAATCCACCAAGTGGTTCGAGCAAATTTCGGTTCTCAATTTAAACGTTCGATTCACCAAGAACAATAGGCAGAAACTCCCTGTAGGTGATATGCTGGACAATAGCGGCGACGATTCTCCGGGATTCTTGAAATAGTTTCTCGTCGCTCCAATGAGCATTCAACGCGGCAAGTTTCGTCGCGATTCTATTGTGCAGCCTCAAAAAAGCTACGTGAAGAGACGTGAGGGCAGGTTGCTCGCCAAGCCGGCCATCACCAGCTCTGAAGCAGCTTGTGGACAACGACCCACGTCTACAGAGATCGGAATCCAGTTTCGGTAGCACTGGCCTCTGCGATTCAATCTTTCCGTATTGCAACAAACCTGCAGATTAAATAGGAATATACAACGTTAATCTGACATATCTAATTTAATTTTTTATTTATCGAAAAAGTATACAATGAAATGAAATTTTTCTCTTATCTGTTATACGAATTATCTTCGCATTTTTCTTAAAAAAATTGAACTTTCTTTTCTAATTTCGATTTAGCTTCTCTGAGATTTCGAGATTTACGTTTGTACTTTCGTTCGGGTGAACTTTCGCAGAAAAATTTCATGCAGAAAAGTTTTCGAATTGTCGAATTAAAAAATGAAGAATCCTACTTCTTCGTTCGCTTCGTTGTTATAAATAAATTTTAGAGGGAAACGCAAGAATTCAGACTATTAAACGTATGAAAGTCTACAATTCGAATTACAGAATTTGAATCTGAATAAAATTATAAATTAAAAATTAAAAATTTATCAAGATACGTGGATGTTTCAAACAATTCCAATTGATTCTACCTATATTAAATATAATCAAGCGTATTTAATTATCATCACAGTATAATAATTACAAAATAGTAATACAGTAATGAATATATAATGAATATACCACGAATATAATTACGAAATGCGAACTATTCCCCATTAAATTAATTTACGCATATATAAATTCTTTCCACAACATAGTCTTATTACCATTTCGAAATAGTCGTAAAGCGTCACTTTGAAAAGCGTTGCTGCTATATACCGTCGAAGCATCCAGATAACTCGTCACCTGTGACAATTGCTCTCTCGTGCCAAATTCGCAGTTTTCTTTCGGCGCTGGACCGCTTCGAACGAATTCCAAACATCTGACACCCAAAGGACCGAAGAAACTGTCCTGCGTGCTCACTGATATTGGTAAACACTCCGGATGCTGCGCAGACATATTTTATTTTCACAGAAACGTGCAAATGAAGGGAAATTGAGTTATAAGGGTAGTTATGTATGTACCGTGAATTCCAGTGGCTGGAAGTCGGAGCCAAATTTCAGACAACATTGCGGTACAGTGCCATTAAAGCCTCTGCTTTGTCCGGTCGCTAAAGAGAATACGAGATGAGAAGATTTTTGTGTTGATGGTACTCGCTAATTACGAATCAGGAAAATTGAAACTGAAATCCACGGTCAGTTTATAATTAAAGGTGTAAAATCTCTCTTTAAGTTCCGATATAATTTCTTGTTTTAATTTCATTAGGAAAAGTGGGATATTAGAAAGATGGAATATTAAATCTATCGATCGTGTAAATGCTATATATAAAATCTATGTATGATAATTTCTAGCATGTGAATTCGTACATGTATGTTTGATAAGAATTCACATACTAGAAAAATAGAATATTAAATCTGTAGAAATTTATAATTGAAAATCTAGAACGTTGATCCTTTCTTAAATTCTTTTTACTGATTTGCTACAGAACTTTAAAATAATAATAAATGATGAAATAAACTTAGAAATAAAATAACAAGACAAAAGTTTGCACGATAATATTCTCTATTAATTCTTATTAAAAGTAATATTAAACTTATTAAATAAACTTTTATAAAACTATAAAACTTTTATAAAATTATAAAACATTATTGAACTTTAATATAAACTTTTATAAAACTTTTATAAAATTATAAAACATTATTGAATTAATTACTTTAATTACTAATTAATTAAAATTTAATTTAATAAAATTATTCACACTTATTAGATCATGATAAAATAAACGAAGCAAGGACATTCTTTATTAATTTCAATTTTTAAAAAATGAAATACATTTATCCCTGGATTCGAATGAATTTTTACAAAATGAGAAATGGCTAAAAATTCATACCTGTCAGATCATGATCAACAAACTGTCCCCATTGCATGAGCATGTGAGTAACAGATTCCAAAGGGATATCTTTGTCCTCGTGAATCACTGTGCTCACCAGTCTAGCGCTAGGAAGTGGTCTTCCTGTGACAGATTTCCTGATACTCTGAATGCCATCATCGTAAACCGGAGGCAAGAATCTGACAAACATCCATCAAATTCATTACCTTCCATTAGTCAAATCAATCTCAACGTTTACGTTACGTGTGCTAACTCAAAATCGTTATATTTAAGGTGGCACAGGATGATAAATGATGATATATCCAAAAATATGATAAACTCATTTCTTTTTTTTCCACTTTGCATGCCATTTGGCGGTTAAAAGAGAATATTTTAATATACTTGCACGCTAATTGGAAATCGTTAAATCTAATAATATCAGCCTTTTAGAGATAAATTGATAAAGTTTCACAACTAGGTTGTCGAATTTTTATGTAAAAGCATATTTTGATATTTTACATATCGTATATGATCTACATACAATTAAATAGCATATACATATGTATAAGGTGAGTTACTCGAAGCTGAAATATTATCGAAATTATTAACTAAAAAATAGATAGATCACTTTTTGAAAAGCTACTGAAAGCAGACAAAGCAGTTCGCAAATATTTTTCCAAGACGATTATTAAATAAACATCATTACACGTAATACGTGTATTCTGTAGATTCTCGAAATTTTAAATTTCCCCAAAAATTCACACACGTTCAAACATTAACAGTCTAAAATTGACAAAATAATTCCGGTAACAAGATGAAGTTTGCAGAACAGACTCAGGAATTATTTGGAAAATTATTTGTGGAAACGAATACAGTAAACTAATGAAATAAATGATCATTTTATTCAACAGCCAAATAATGAAATGATTTCGAGAAGAATCATTTGCTCTGTTCAACTAAACTAACGCATTGAATCAGATAAGATGGTATACTGTTTAATCCATTAAGAACCAATAGGCAATAATTTATCATTATTATAGGATTTTGGACTTTGGAAAACTTATTGAAGCGAACTGATTTAAAAAAATGGTCGAATGACTAATGGTATTGATAGTTACCAAAAACTAGGAATTAGTGGTACACAATTCTAACATTTTTTTTTTTTTTACTGACAGCAAACATATTAAGAAGCTTTCAAAGACATCAAGCTTTGATTTGTGGTGCTAATTTATTATTTTTTTATCGATGCACTGTCGAAACACTATCAATGAATGGCACTATCAATGGATCATTATGCTAAGTTGACAGTGCTTCGCAGTGACAGAAAATTTGTTAATAATTATAATGATTTCATACACGCGACGATTCAACTCGCTTTTATTCTCACGCTCGACACCGAACCCCTGCCATTTTTCAACTTTTCTTCTTTTCACACGTTTCTTTTTCTTTTTTTTATTTCACCGATTTATTCGACTTCCTTCAAGATACCTGATCTCATCCATTCGCAATAGACTCCGCACTATTACAAATGCTTCAATTCTCTTGGAATTGAAGTGGAAGACACAACGATGAGAAAAAACATTAAATCTTTGGAATTTCTTTTTATAGTTGCAACGTTGAAAAGGAAAATGTTGCATTGGCCCTTTGATGGATTGAATCGTTAACTTTGCAGATTTAATTCCTCCTAATTGCAATAACATCGATGCCTGATCTTCATTTGGCAAATCACCTTTGCATGGTGGACATTGCAGAGCCCCACCACAAATGCTGCAAGTTATTGCAGCTTCCGTCGGAAGTCCTATATCGCGAACTAGCCGCTGGACAGTTAGGAACTCCTCTGTTTGGGCAGTTACGTCGAAGTGGATTGCTTTGACGAGACAGAAGCGAGCCCGCCAGAGTATTCGGGAATCTGGGAGCAAACGAAACGAGTCCGGGAAATGTTCAGATTAAATAAGAGTGGAAAAGTTGCGGCGGCAAGCGAAGCGAACGCGCTTACTTTCTTTTGAACATCGTGGCGCCCTGGAGAACCGCGTAGCCATACTTCGCGAGGGTTCTTGCCTCTTCCGTTTGATCGTTAAAGACTGCCAGGTGCCTGGCAGGGTTGTCCGAATCGAGGTAAAGGCCTGTTAAAAAAGTCAAGTTTCGAAGTGAAATTTTGCAATTTGCAAAGAGGTTTTGTTCATTGTTTTTTTTTTTGTTTTAAGTATAATCCTATGGATTATCGAATTAAACAACGAATTTCCCTGAAAAGATTAAAAGGCCGTCATATTACTTTATTTTAATGATTCTACATTTAATGATAAAAGCTTCTCCATATATTAAAATAATCGAGTATGTAATCCTTGTCTGTTAATTGATTTTTTTACATAAATTTGTACTTCAAATTATTTTATATTTAGTAAATTATTAACTTGTAACTAAAGTTTAACCGCCATTGCTGGCACTTTATTCGTCATTGTTGATTTTAATTCCCATATTTAATTTTCATTAATTGATTTAGAACTCTTGCAGCTATTTGTGCTTACAGTTGTGTTTACTTGAGAAATAAATTTGAAGTTTTCTCAAAGAAGAGTCATTTAAATTGTATTTTATATTGCAATAATTTAAGAATGTAATTGAAGTTATTTCAGCTTCTTAATTATTATCTTAAGTTGATTGTCTTTACTTTTTTATTATTACAATGAAGAGCGTAATTGAACTAGTAACTTATAGGTTTTGTATAAGAATTTTCTAATTGTCGTTCATGTTACATAAATACATAAATGTAAAAGTCGTTTCAGCCTCTTAATTATTATCTTAAGTTGATGAAGTCTTTACTTTTTTATTATTACAATGAAGAGCGTGATTGAACTAGTAACTTATACGTTTTGTAGAAGAATTTTCTAATTGTCGTTCATGTTAATATACGAATGAATACAATATTTAGAAATATAGAGTAATTAAAGAATGAATATAATATTGAAAAATATTTTGGATAATTGAAACTAATATTGACAATTTTTTTATTACCGCGAATGTTCTTTTCATTGCCCGTGATAAGAAATTCATTTCAATTTGTTACGCATGGATGATCTTATACAACAATTATGTCTACACGTAAATCAGAAATTAAATTGACGGAATTCACTTTTTATTATTATAGTGAGGAACACAACTTAATCATCGTTGATATTAAGATACACAAAGAATAAATATACAGAATGGAAACACTTTGGGTAATTAAAATCATTCTCTATGAAAATTGTTTTATACAGTAAATAATACGAAAAGTACTATACTTTCGATGTTCTGCATATTTTTTTCAAAACATTTTTCTGTGCATTCTGTGTAATTTGATGCTTTAAAATTCTCCGTAAACGTAAAGTCCACAGTTCAATAACCATACACGTTCACTTCGTACATTTCGTTCGTTGAAACAATTGAAATGTTAGACAAAGAATAGACGAGAACTCACCCATCGAATAAAGCATCGGCTCCTTAACGTTATACAAATCTCTCATGGCATCGAGGCCAAAATTAGCCGCCTCCAACAAGTCCTTCTCGTCGGGTTCGCCTTTCCCATTGTAGCCGGCGTCATAGTTCTTTCTTTCCATCGAAACCACCTCGTCGTCCTTTCTATTACTCTCCGTGGTTGTCCTCGGAGCAACTCCTCCCTCGGGATTTCTCTGCAAATATTTCTCCCCGTTCTCTTCTCTCTCTGACGGCGCCGAATTCCTCCCTCGAACAACGTTCTCCTTCTCCAGCTTCGAAAATCGATCGTCGCGTTTTTCATTGTCGATCGCGTGCTCGATCTCGAGGTTCTTCGGTGCTTCACGATCGAACGGTTCGATCGATTCATCCACCGGCTGGAATAATAATCTTCGCACGTGAAGTGAAATTCGTTCGTATCCGCTTGGATCGTCGGGAATAAATAAAGTTTCTATCAGCGAGGGATTATCGTTGCCTTGGTTTGATTCGTCGTGCGTCGAGTCGTTTGTTGGCCGAACAGCTGAAGATCGGGGAATTTCATAGCTCGTAGCTGACTTCGACAGACCGGAAGAGAGAAGGACGAGGAGGACGCTGAAAAATAATAAAATTAAAGACAGACTCCGTCTCTACGTTCTAAGTGTTTTATACTCTACGTTCTTCTGAAAACTTTCACTTTCTTCGAATCAAAATTAGAAACGAAAGAGATTCTACAGAATATTATTGTTCGATGAAATATCCAATCTCATTGATCAGAAATATGTAACATTATTCAGACTGTAGCGAGTAAATCTTATTTGTTCGATAATATTTTTGTGACAGTCGATTTAACGTTTGAAGTTAATACAAAAACATAATGTAATTGGTGTTTTCATTACATTGCAAATGTAATCTACAAATGAAATATAATTACGAAATATAATCTAGAAATAAAAATATGAAATATAAATCTACAGATAAAATATAAATATTGTGAAAAATACTTAATATACATTCGAGGCAATCTAATTAATAGGCTACCGGTCGGTAAAGTGTTAAAATACGTTAGTTATCCGATTAATACGCTACTTGTCGGTAAATATGTTAAAATATGTTAGCCGATTAATAGGCTACCGGTCGGTAAAGTGTTGAGATACGAATCTTATGCAAATAGCCTGATTCACTGCTAACTAAATCGAGGAACGACGCGACACGACACGTTCAGTTTCGCATTTTCTCGACCGTGACATTAACTCTCTCACGGAACAAAATCGCACAAAAGCGCCGAGCGTTGAATGGTGTGTTTTCTGGCACGCGTTGAATACCGTTTGCCCGGAGCGCGTGCGGCCACCGCGCGCATTTGCATTCCAGCGTGTTTGCCGCATTTAATTGCGCCGATCCGCGGTAGACCGATTGACTGACTCCCCCGCGATCGAAAGATACCGGTGTGTCCATTCTGGTTTCCAGGCGCCTCGTCATTCCCGTCACGATGCAATCGAACTGGATCATCGATCACCGATGCGTACGCACGCGTTCGTAATATGCAAATACCCCGTTAGTAGAGTTTTTTTTCTGGTCAATTACTCGACGAGAATGCGAGAATACAGTGTGACGAACAAGCAAGAAATCGACTTTCTTCGTGGACGGTCGACAACGTGTTGGGTCGTTTCGAAAGTTTGTTTAACGCGAAGAATTTGTCAATCAACGCGTAAGCATCGATTTAAATTTCGGACATGAGCTTCGTGACAACGTGTTTGCTAAAAATTTTAAAACGTGCTGAAAATTCAGAAAAAAGAAAATTATATTTATACTTTTGTATTTTATTATTGTACGTATTATATTATACACGTATTGTACTTGCGCGATGTATAATTAATTTGAAATACTGTTGGCGCCTGACTGACAATTTCCGATGTCAACAATGATCTTGTTTGAACTTTAAACTTCAAACATTTTTCAAAATGATAGAATATCTCGTTTCGAAATTTCTTTAGTTTTAATTAATAATGTACGTGACAAAAAAATTGTTTAAAAACTTCGTCAACCACATTTTCGTTTTTAAAACACCGGATACAATTTATTGAATATCTAATCTAATATTAGTCCATGAATATCAAGTATATCAATTATATTAATTAAAAATTTTTATTTATAGCTGACTGCAGATCACTGTGCATAACTTTTTAAAAAGATGTCTTGTCTTTTATGAATCAGGTATTTAACGATCGATAGTCATAATTTGAATTTGGGACATGAGAATTAATGTGAGATCACGGAATTAATTATAATTGTTCATTGCTTAATTGCTAACACTGTACGAAATCGCAGTGACACAACAGTTGTAATTTTAATTGTTAAGTTTGATCGTCGATGAATAGAATAGACAAAAAGAGAAAAATTAAGAAATTTTCTAAAAGAAAATAATCTATGAGAAGAAAATGGTGAAATAAATAAATTGTATTAAAAATTCTAATTTTATAATATTATATTATAATATATTAATATAATATTACAATACAATTGAACTGATAATTACAATAATTGCTGCTTTTTTATATTTGCAAAATAAAAGAAGTTTCATGATAATTGATTATTTAAACACACGTGTCATGTGAAACTACAAAAATCTGATATTACGAAATTTTTTATTTGACTTCAATAAGTCATGGATCATTGATCTTGGTAAGTTTAACAACTTTTGTATTCTAATATCTGAAATTCTGTCCAAAGGATCTATAGATCAATATTGAATATCAAATAAACATGAAATCATAATGTTTGGTTGTATATGAAGATTTCAGAATATATAAATAGACAACATACAACTCTAATTTTGGAAAATTGAAACGTTTCGTTCAATTAAATTTACAGAGCCATAATAAATAAAATGTTGTTAGTAAAAAGAAAATTAAAAACTAAATTCATTTAACTAAATTTCAATAGAGCTAAATAAATAAAATGGATATATATATATATATATATACATATATAAAGTAAAATATTTGTGTTTGTCGATAAAGAGACAAGTAAGTCAACTACTTTGAATATCATGAGATTTAATTAGGTATAATTACTCCAAGTAAGCAATATGCGATTAGAAATATGGGTCAAACAAATAGTAGAACTTGTAACTATCGAGGTTAACGTGTAAAGTATCGAACAAGCGTCGATGATAAGTTCAAACGCCGATAATAACGAAGCGAGATACCAGGTACTATGACCAGGTAACACAAATCTTTATTTGGAATGTGGAGAGATGTAACGGGACTATCGATTGTAAGATGTTGAAGAACACAAAACGATAACGTATTTTCCTTGTTTACCGATCGCACGAGCACATATTCCTTCAGCATACAACCAACAGGTTCATCGAACGCGATAAGAAACAAGTTCCACTAAATTGAAGTGGAATTTTTTTAATGAAACTATATCACGGTAATGTAAGATGAAACAAAAAGTTGTAGACCAAGTATTTCCATGAGAAGGAAATTATGAATATCCAATACACTCAAGAGGAAGAAAATTTTAAGAATACAACAATTCTCAAGATGAGGTATTTAACAATATCTTAATATATTGTTGAGATATTGCAATAGATCGTTAATTAATTAAAGAAAAAAATTTATTTCTTTTTAATAAAATTATCTCTAGTTCGAAAATATTTATTAAAATAATTGCAAGTATCAAATAATTCTAAACCAAAAAAAAAAAGGTGAACAAGACTATGATTAAAGACGCAGGAATTCTCAAATCCTAGTTATATTACTAAACAAACCATTAATTAATTAATTAAACACCAAAACGTACTTGTTTTCAATAAAAGTATTTTTTTTCAATTTAAACATTATTTTTCCTGCGCAAGTCTATAATATGATTATAATTGAAGAAACAATAATTTTCAAAATTCACTTGAAGCCTTCACTATTTTATTACATTGATGTAATAGGCTGTGAATTAATTAAATACAAAATTTATTTATTTTTGGTCAAAATTAAATAAATTTCAATTAACTATTTTGCTTCTTTACAAAAATATATTTTAATACTATTCATTAAGCACTAATAGTTACGTATTTAAGTGTAAATAAAATTGTACAATTATTAATTTAGTTTAAAAGTCTGGATATCAGCATTAGATATAGAGAAAAAGTTTATTATTAATAAATAGTCAAGTATTTAAATGTCAGTATAATTTTACATTTAATTGTAAAGTTATATTTTTATTATTGCCAAAAGTTAATAATTGCTCATAGAAAAGAACCAATCATCAATAATTAATGAACACGAAATTAAAGCAATTTACAATTAGTAATTAACCGTAATCAATATTTAATTAATAATTGATATGCATTTAATTTACAATTGCAAATGTCTACTAATATTTAATTTTACCAATACAATATGTAAAACATTATACGTGGATAGTGATTTGTAAATGTTTATTTATAATTGTAATATCCATTCAATCAATAACTGTAATATTATACCGACACTTGAATGCTCGACTTTCCTTCACTATGGAGAAACACATGTATTAACTCTAAAACTGTGCCGAATTAACAAGCGGCGAAGAGCCACGTAAATTCAAATAAAAACCTAGCAAAACTCACAAAGCAGAAAAATGCATGTCAAGAAGAATCCTCGTGCACATTGGACCCCGGATCACGTTTCTACCCTCCCTCAAAATCCAAGAGGCGCGCAGGAAGTGATCCTCCGTGATACCGTGGCCTTCGCGAAGACGGTTCACCAAGCACTAAGCCTCGTGGAGGCCGATCGACCGGTCTTATCCCCGAACAAGGACGCAGGAGACTATATTTTCTTTTTTTCTTTTTTTTTTTCTACCGGATCGTTCGGTCGTACACCTTTTTCTCGGATTTTTACTGTTATTCAGGCTGCCTCCCTCCCCTTCCCCCCAAGGGGCAGCATCACCTCTTTGATTTCGACCAAGTGTTTCGTGATCCGCTGCCGACAGATCACGAATCCTCTTTCCACGATACACGTACACATATTCACATATTCAGTCGAATGACAGCCGTTCGAATAGACGTGGAAAGAACGAAGCGTGGAAAGATTCGCTATCTGACGCGAATCAACAGCCTCGAGGAGGCATCGTGCTCGATTCCAGATAGGACGATCATTTGGAGAGGTGATCGATACTGTGGTAATAATTCGTGGCTAGCACTACCGATAATAATCTTTAATCTCTGCTCACTGGTGATTGGCCCTTTCGTAAGTTACAATTTACTTGTTGAATTTTAACGAGGAATCACTGGGGAATTAATAAATATATTAATGGAGAATTTTAATGAAGATTTATCGAGACCAAAGTGAGATCGATAATTGTCGAACGATAAATGTTATAACGTTCGATTTCAATTTTGTACATTTGTACAGGATCGATAGGCGAAATCGATCGATCGATAAATGATGTCATTGATTTTATTCAACTTTAACTGGACACACACTTGCATGAGATCGATAGATCGATGAATCAGTGAATGGAATTATTGATTTTTTTGTTTAGCTTCAATTTTTAATTCTATTTATTTGTATAAGATCGATAGATGACAGGCGAGATGGACTATTGACGAACAGTGTTATTGATTTTATTTATTTTATGTTAATTTTAATTTTAATTTTAATTTCATTTACTTATGCAGGATGAAAATTTGGTACGAATGGTACGAATGTGTACGTGAAAATGATATTTAAGAAACATAAAAGCGAATGAAATAAAAGTGAGCAGACATAGAAAATCGATAAAGATAAATTTAAACATGAGAAACAAAAAATTAGAAAATAATGTTAAGTAACGAAATTGGATTAGTTTAGTTTGCAATTCAATATGTAAGAAAAACAAAGAATAAGTCTATTGATTGGTTAAGTAAATTTGCATGCGTATAAGTTGCGAGAAAAGGTATTGATGGTGCTAATCAGTGCTAAAATTGCTAATGAAAGATATTTTTTGTTAAAAATAAGATAATATAAAATGTAGAGAATTTATAGAATTTTATTTTGTCATTTCCTCGATATTTTTCAAATTAATCATTTGGATCTTTTGCTTTTTAAAAGTGATACTCTATAACAGATTATTCTAACTCTTCATTTGTTATTGCTCAACATATTTTTTATGTTGTAATTCAAAATATTTTTATTATCGTCACGTTTCTTCGAATTAATTATTATTCTGCCAAAACGTAGTTAGTTAAGAAAATATCTTTCATTTCATTTCGTTAAATAAACAGTTAAAACTAATACTGACTCGAATCTTTTTTTCACATGTTTGATGTTTCACAGATTTTCGAAATTATCAAATTTCATGTACACCGCATGTTCGAAAGTTTGGAAATGTTGTTAAATATATTCAAAAAATTAATCTTTCATTTATATTTCATATTCATGTTTTATAATAAAAAAAATAGTGTTTTGTTTCTGCTTTACTTGTTACTACGCTTATCTTCGTCATGTCGATGACATGTCCTCGGACATAGACATACAAAATTAAGTAAAAGATGTATGTCTAAAATATAGAAAATAATTGTTATTTTATGACGTCTATGTGCAACAGCAACTTTTTCAAGCAATAAACTTCTTCGTATATTTTTCTGAAAATCAAGAATTTCATAATATTAACTAGACTGCGAATTTTTATGCATATGTAGGAAATTTGAAGATGCAACAGATGAAAACAGTGCATAGACTCGTAGAATATTTAATAGGTGAAACAAATTCCAATACTTAGGTTTCATTTTCCTTCAATTATGTTCTTAAAGATATAAAAATGTATAAAATCCGTGTATACGTATAAAGTTTAATTACAATACTTTGAATTTTGAAAATAATTAAAACATCAGTTCTTTAAAGTATAATATTATAAATAAAATATGTAATTACTTGTAGTAATCATTATTTCTTTAAAAATATACTCTGAATATGTTCTAAACTTTAACAGCAAGTATACTCCGACTTGCTGATAGTTCTAACATTGAATGCTCGCATACTAATTATTATAATTACATATTTATTCTTATTCTTTTCTTTGTTACGAACAATCGCACAATATTACTACTCGTATTTAAAAATGGAAAAAATTAAGTGTTAAAATTAAGTGTTGAAATCGTATTTCATTGCAAGGCAACAAAAGTAAACAACTCCATCTATTATTGTTCGAAATAAAACGAATAAACAATAAATTAGAGTTAGTATACCTATAATTTCAAAGACAAATTGAAAGGCATGATCACGAAATATCAAGTTATATTTATTGGATTTTTACTGATTTTATTGTTATTTTTTATTTTATTTCATCCGAACGGAAAAATAAACTTTTTTATTACTTTCGTTTCAGAAATTTAAAAATAGAAACAAATATTTTTTTATACAACTTACAACTGTATGTCAAAAAAAAAAGAATAAAATAAGAAATAGTAATAACTGTAATTGTTGAATGTAATTCTCGATTGAAGAAATTAATACAGATATAAAATGAAATGTATCAAGCATAAAATAGAAGACGAAGGATATGCAATATGAGTAGTTCAATTATATTGTTTCAAATACATTTCAAGTATTTCAATTACGACATCAATTATATTGTAACTCCATTGCACTCGTGATTGCAGTAATTAGCATTTGAATTAATTGAAAAATCCGCATTATGTAATTCAATTAAAATTCACAATTAAATTACTATGTAATTGAAGTAGAATGTAATTTTACTGCATTGCATTAACAATGTAATTTATATTATATATAATTCAATTGCAATATAATTACGTAAATTATTGTGATAAATACGTAATAAATTGAGATGAAGTATAATTTAATTGTATTGCAATTAATTAAAATGCAATAATTAAAGCAATTGAAATATTATTAGATTGCATAATTCAATTACAATATAATTCAGTTAACACAGTTGTATTGATTTAATAATTAGTCATTTTTCATTAAAAGCGACTTGCAAGCATATTTTTCTTATCAATATCTTCAGTCCATGAAACTGAATCAGTTACAATGTCATAATAATTATATTATAGTGGCTAGACTGTAGATTTTTAAGGCATTTAAAACGCGAAACTGCGCGAAACAATTGTAATACAAAAATAAAATCTTGAAAGTTATTTCTATAATATCTCGTAGGTAAAACAGTTTCCTATGGTATATAGCTTCTTTTGTATTTCAAAAAATTATATTTCAAAAAAAATATGAATTCGCATAAAGATCCGCGATCAGATAATGACCAAGCTGTTCTGTTCTGTCGGCCGGCAGTTTCAACAACAAAATGATATTTGTTAGTTAATATTATTCAAACACATTGATTTCTGATACAAGGTGATACTCGCACTGATTAACTTACACTGTGATTAATTTACATATGTTGATTATATTAATTGAGCGATACGTACCTTATCAGTGCCTGGCAGCTTTCTCTTGTGCTTGCAAGCTGGCGATCGCCTTGCCAGAACCGTACAGCACTTTCGCGCGTACCTGTACTCTTCTGGTGGATGTGCAAGAGCTTCCAGACGCGGAGGAGCTGCTTCCGGTCCCGCCACCGGAAGCCGAGCTTAACTGCAGCGTGGTGCCTGCATAATTCGCACCCCTGCAACTCGTGCAGCCCTCCGACATTCTCGCTTCCTGAATACCCGTTCGTGTTAAATGCGAATGTTTTTTCCTGAACGAGAGCACACCTTACAATCGTTGCAACGATCAACGAAATTAATTTCTTTATTATTAGAAAATTTGGTATGTAATTCGAAGGAATTATTTTGAAGTTATTCAACTTATCGTTGGACCTAAAATTTTGAAATTTTTGAGTTTAATCGTTACGATTTAATTGTCACGGTCGATAGTTTTTATTCTATCCCTTTGAAAAGCTGATCGTTTCGTTAGAAAGTTTTACGTACTTAATTTTCTGGACAGTTTGAAAGAGAAACTTTCATTCTTCAGTTTCAATTAGTCATTATCCTATAGAATACCATTAGAATTTAACGTTAAGTCGATTAATTTTGAAATGTTCAATTTGATCCGTAGTATCGTGAGTTTGTTATTTTTCTTCAGAAAATTCTTCATTTCACTGTAAAATACTATACGAAACTTGAAAGAAAAGATTATTATTCTTAACTGTTAATTAGTATTATAGTGCCATTAAGAACCATTATAATTTATCGTTAAATCACTTAATTTTGATATTTTCTTATTTAATCCTTGATATCATGATTTTTTTTACTTTCCTATACGGAAATAATAATGTATACCATCAAGAATATATCATTCTTCGTCCTCGAAACAAACTCATTAGGTTTAAGATCGATTCATGCAATTCACAGACTAATATGGACAATATTCTCTCGATGTGTGACAAAAAAAGATATATGATTCCATTTAAAAAAAGAACGTTGAAAATTTTGAAATTCCTCCAAATACAAAACAAGTGAAAAAATACGCCATCTTTTAGCCCTCTTGAAACCATACTGTAAAAATATAAATAACTATAAATAAAAAATAGCATTAAAAGTTAAAGCTACCTTTTCAAGTATTTTAAAACGTGATTTCTGGACATATACTGTTCTTCAACAAAGATTTCACAATCTTTCTTTCGATGGTTTACGATCATCAACGAGAATCAAAAGCCATTACTTATTCGTCGTAAATAATTATTAAGATTTTTTTTATTTTATACGCGGTCGAAGGCTGATCGGAATTATCAACTTGAATGGTGCTTAAAATATTCACGGTCGATGTTTGCACCGTTCGCCAAATTTGCAATCCATCAATGCACGCGTTCGTTTGTAATTGCTCGAGAACACAAATTAATTTTATTAACAGCTCGCTATTATTAACCGACACTCCGCTATCATTCTATAATAACCCGATCCGTTTTTATTAATAATCGCAGGAACGTCATTAGCTTGCAGTTGTTTTTTTGTTGTTGCTCTGAAAATATTGTGGAAATATAAATTTTCTGACCATTACAGATTTTTAATTTAAGATAGATTGCGGATTAAATTTTTTTTTTTTTCATTTCGTGACGACATATTTTTTTTAGTTTTTAACTTGTAGTTTAATTACCACAATTTTTATCCAGTGAGATAAAATAAATTTTTTTGTCAATCATAAATTATACATTTAAATTTCTGTTTTTCTTCTGATAAATTTCCTTCATCCCTTGAAATCTTTACCTTTTATTCTCTAATTTATATTCAAATTGCAATTTGCTTAAAATTCTAAAAATAGTAAAAATACATTTTTTTATCAATCATTGATAAATTCTGAATTTAAATTGCCAGCATTTTTTACTTTTTCGTCCCTTTTGTTTTTGACTCTCTAATTAGCTTCTGAATCAATTGGTTAAATGCTGTTTAATACTTTAAAATTCGGGGAGGTAAATTTTCTGTTAAATTTCAAATTTAAATTCGTGTTTTTCCTTTCATTTCATAATTGATTATTTTTTTATTCTGTAATTCGCAGTCTGATCATTTTCATTTAGTGACCCAAGATTGAAACTAATTTTCATTTGGTGACAGAAATGAATTTTCTACTAATCGTAAAACACTAAATTTAAATTTCTTCTTATTCTTTTACTCTTTAATTCCCTTTGACAATCATTAACTATTTAATCGTAACAATAACTTCTGTCTAGAGCTTTGAAATTCGACCCTTTGATTTCCTAGTTCTTTGATAATCAACGAAAATTATACTTCTTCCTGGACTTAAAGAAGAAAGAGTGTGATTTCACTGCAATAATTCTTACTTAACGTTCCAAAATTGAAAAGATCGACTATTAATTCTCGACTTTAAAGTACAAATCCTGATTCTTCTCATTTTTGTTTCTTTAACTGACTAGTATTATGCGCATATTTATTAACCAAAAAGAACAGCGTTTTTTTCCGGTTTAAAAACGACCGAGAAAGAAACAACGAAGTGGACGAGGTACTACAATGTATCGAGCACGGCTCTGACTCGTACGCCGTTCACCATAAATCCGGGGAAAATCTGGGTTAATTATAATGGCAATATAAGGCGAACTTTCCTACCGGAATGACCTTACCGGAAAAAGGCGAGACCCGGTAACTTCCCTGGCAGGATCGTTAGAGTGAATTTTTACGGTGCGAAGCAAGAACAATTCGTTCATGATGGAGCGGTATTCCACAATTATCCACACTGTTCCTTTCGAAGAGCGGGGGAAAAAAAAAATGATAAACCGGGAAGAAGCATGTTTTGATACGAAGATAGTGTCGAAGAAATTTTCTACGCTCGGAGAATTCGTCTTCTTAGACACAAGACGTTCTCCAAAGAGAAGTTGAGGAATCTGAACGGAAATAGTTTAATATTGACGGTCGTTTGCGATTAATTTTCAACACATTTGCTATCAAATATTTATATGGAACATTTTGTTCTTTCAACGTATGTTTGCATGTTTGTATTTTATTTATAGAATAATTTGTGACAGATACGCGTTGCATCGAATTTTAAGTATAGGAAATGAAAGTTATTTGTTAACTTTTATTAGGCTTATAGGATGTGAAAGAAAAAAATTGCATTAACAATAAGAGAAAAAACAAACTGCCATTCGTATGAAATATTTTGATTGGAAAATATAAACGTGAACAATGGGCCACAAAAATATAAAAAATTGTAATTTTTAAATATAGGATGTAATTTCTTTTACGGCAATTTTAGAGATTAATAATAGCATATTTGAAATTTAAAAAAGAATTTAAAAATGACTTTTAGTTTAGATAACGCAATTTTCGTATTACAATTCAGAAGAGAAAAATATGGAATGAAATTTTTTCGCTTCATTTTCACGAACTTTAAATATTCCTTAACTTATTGATTTTTTTAAACCAAAGATTTCAAAAATTAAAGAATTAATGATTAATACAGGCAAATTTATTGTAGTTTGGTCAATCATGGTTTTTATAAATGAAATTACAACATAATTTTTCTAATGGAAATGATTTAACAAAGATTTAAAAAAATAATAAATTTATATAAATAACGCTTTAAAATTAATTTATATTTAATTTACATTTGTGTTATAAGATGAATGTATGAATTATCGCATTTAGAATGAAAACCTACAACTCTCAGATACTTATTGTTTATAATAAAATTACATTATATTACTAAATACATTGTATTGAATTATTCGGAATGAAATTCATAATAAATATAAGTTTCGAAATTTGTACCTTTCTTGAAAACATCTAATATTAATTACACTTCGTCTGTCCAGATTCAATATATTTCATATTCAATATATTCAATATATAATTATTACAACTAGAATTTGTAATCGATTATTGTTGATAATTTGATGGCCCATTATTCACGTTTATATTTTCTAATCAAATATATATTGTATTAATTGCAAGTGACTTTCATTTCGTTACGTCGAATTTTATAAAAAATGCACATATCCTTCTTACATTAGACGATAGTATACATCTTCCTCACAATCAGTATAAATCTATACCGATATCAAAAATATAAAAAAAAGGAGGTTATTTCTTCTATCTCTGCCATAAGGTTCAAAAGGTCGATTGGATCCCGAATGTGTTAAACAATCTTATCGAAGCGCACAGAAGCTAAAATTATTTCAGTAGCGTTAGTTAAATAATAGAATCGAATACAAAATTAAATAAATATTCCATACTTGTAGATAAAAGATAAAACTTCGCATGGCAGCCAAATGTGCTAATGCCATAAGAGCAGAGAATTTTCACAAAATACAACAAATAACCATGAAGCAGTTGAACGTTGTAAAAAAAAAAAAAAAAAAAAAAAGAAATAAAAGTCGATTACAATATGCTTTTGAAAAAAAAACGACGAATCGCAACGAATATTCCAAAACTAAATGTGCAAAGAGGAGAACAAAACTAAAAGCGATCTCTCCAGCACGAAGTCGCGAACAGTTACGTCCGGTCTTTTAACCCACTGCCTTACAATCCCGACTGGCACTATAGTCCCCCCCCCACCGATCGCCGTTCAAATTTGATACCTTCTAAAATTCAACCTTCGAAATCATCCTCGATAGAACCTCAATCTCTACTTTCGCGAACAAATGAAATCAAGTAAAAAAGAAAAAGAGGAACGAGAGAAAACAATCAAATGACAATCAAATAAAACATTTTTTCGAATTTGATATCTTCCAAAATTCAATTACTATCATCGATACGATAGTGTCAATTTTTATTTCAAAGCACACTTTTACCAATAAATAAATGATAAATAAGAGGAAACTCAATGAACAAATGAAAAATTCAAATTTGATATTTTCTAAAATCCAACTCTAAACCTTCTCGATACAGTCTCAATTTTTATTCCAAGCTACACTTTCACCGATAAAAGAAAAAAAATTAACTCAAAGCGAAAACAACGAATAGAAAGAAACTCTAAAATAAACAAATAAAAAATAATTTATAATTCAACGATTCGATAATAGAGGAAAACACGAAATAGGAATTGAAGAACCTTAGAACTCTGAAGCCTAAATTCTTAAGCCACGACACATACTTCGTTCATATTATTTTTTTACGCGCAGCGTTTTTCGCGTACAATAACGAGAATTTTTTAATATCACGTTTAAAACTACCAAAGTGCTTAAAAATGACCGATTTATGATTTCTTAAAGTAATTTTACAGAACTATAACGTCGCGTTTTTAGAAATTTGAGTGATTTCTGCAAAATAAAAGTTTGTGTTATTTATTGTATCGTAAACTTTTTCCCATTCGTTGTCACTTTAATTTTTCTGATACAATTTTTATACTTTAATCGTCGTTGGTTTTAACGTTAGAAATACAGGTACACGACAGTAAATAAAATTTTTAGAATTTTTTGCGAAAAAATGATCAATAGCCATCAGACTTGCAGGTCTCTTTAGGAGTTTTTTGGATTAATCTTCTATAATTAGAATTTCGTTTACTTGCAAGAGAAAACGATTTGCAGTTAATCACGACTGTTAACAATTAATTAATATTAAAATCTGATAATTACTAATTACAAATACCCTGATAACCAACATCTCATTTGTTTACAAGGCAAAAAAGATTATTGGTTAACAACATAACTTAAAACCTGAGGATTAATAACTATCACAAATCACTCGGTATCTTCATAATATTGCATTTACACAAAATACAATACTAAAGCAACGAGCAAGCAAAATAGGAGGACTTTCGAAAAATAATTTAAAATACTTTGAAAATTTTCAAATATGATAGTCATCGCGATACCGTACATGCTAATGAGATGCAACAGCGAATCAACAAATCGGACAAACTAAAATCTTCGAAAAAAAGAATGATGCACATACAAAATTCCCGAAACGACGAATTACCGTCAAATTCATATTTCCGTAATATTCGTAATAATTCACCACGTAACAGCAATTTTTGAAAGAGAACTATAGGACCATACGGATACGGAACTTTCGATTTACAGGACGTTATCGAGGGTCAATGAAATCATCCCGATCCGGTGATATACCGATACAGATGTCGAATTGAAAACGTACACGAGGAATCGGCTGACGTTATCCAGTGAAGGGACGAGGCATCCTCCGGCTAATGATCTCTTATCCCGAATGGTACTACTCCTATGGTAGGCTCACTGCCAGTTCACAATCGGCGACCAATTCACGTCCGCGCCGGTTCTGCACGTCGACCAAACTGATCGCTCGCGACCGCCTCGTGGTAAGCCTTACCACGACCGCGCTCGTCTCTCTTTTCTTCTTCGCCGGGGTCTTTTGACTGGCGATCTCTCCTTTTCGTCGTCGTCGTCGTCGTCGTCGTCGTCGTTGCCCTCTGAGAAGGCACGATGTGTCCCCGCCAGGAGGGGACTACGCCGGAGAAGTGGCCTCCGCCGTGTGAGTCGCTCTTGCTTGAGTCCGGCTGCTCTGACTCACGATCCTGACGGGTACAGTCGTTCCTGATAACAGCAGGCGCCACGCGCCAAGTCTGATAACAGACTTTTTCCAAGACAAGACGATTTCGTTCGATCGAACAATGGCGGAATTATTTTTTCAGCAGTACCCGGTCGATAATGCTGGCATCCTCTCTTGTACTATTTTCGTACGATATACACGTATAATATGGGATATTTTTAATATTTTTCGTGATTTTATTTGGCATTGTAACTATTATAATAACAGATCAATAATAACGATCCGTTGGACTTTTATGCGGGTGTGTATTTTCGAGAATGCGTTTCAAAAAGGGGAAAAATATAATCGAACTGAACTAACTGAATGATTAAACTGCAGATTAAATGTGTTTCGTCGTGACCCACGATTGAACTGTGAATTTTCGAAGATTCGTATTTTTGAGAATATGGTACAAAAGATAGAATAAATATGAAATATTTTGTAATTTCGAGATTCGCCGATCGTGATTAAATTGCAGATCTTGCAAATTTATGTTTTTGAGGATACGATAGAAAAGTACAAATATGGAGTATTTTGTAATAATAAGTTAGCATTATAACGAGACTCGATGATTAGACTGCAGAATTTTATCTGCATGAATAATTTATACTTTTAGGAATAATTTATACTTTTGGGAATAATTTATTTTACGCAAACTTATATCTTTTTATGCAAATCCATACTTGAGAATAATTTATTTTATGCAATTTTATTTTTTTAGAATTAAAAAAATGTAAAAATTGGTGTAAGAATTGTTTTATGCAAAAAAACATTGTGTTTTGGATATAAAAAAAATTTTTAATTATTGCTGTGGGAGTTTTATAAAATTAAAACAGAAAACTTAAAACAAGATAAAGAATTATGAAAAATATGGGAACATTTTTTAATTTTGCAACAAATAATTTTCTTCAATTTTTGTTAACATGTTGATCAACGATCAATCGTCGTTAATTCTATAAATATTTTAAAATAATTAAAATGGAACAAACAATGAATTTTAAGTAATACAAATTAGACGATATTATAAAACGAAAAATTTCGTTGTACATTGCAATATAACATCTTACAGAAATTAAATATTTTGTCCCATAGATAAAACGTGTAAGTTTCGCGTGGTAGTCAAATTGTTAATCAGCATTATTTTGTTGGATCTTATGAAGATTGAAATGATTATGGTTGTTAAAAAATTGTAAGGTGTATTATTATCATTATGAACGTATATGGATTGTGTATTAAAGTTATGATGAAAATATAGGTTTATATGGAATCTCATATGAGATATAAAAATTAAGTACATGGAGAAGTTCCACTTGATTTTTAGAATTTATTGCGCATCCTAATTCGTTTAGATATTGAAAATTATAGTTTTACGAATTGTGTTGGATCTCATCGATTCATATTGTTATAAATAAATTGTTTATTTTTATGTATTGGCAAGACATTCAAATATGCAAAACTATCAAAAGCAGAGTGCTTGTTATAATGTTTAGCAAAGCTGCCAAATTTTCGCTTAAATTACATTTCTTTAATTATATTAATAAAACTTTTGAAATTGCATAAAGATCCATAAGTTTGGTTATAAAGGATAATGAAACCTTCAAATTATTATTGAATTTATTACATTTGTCTATAACATTAAATTTAGAAAGTAAAATCTATGAAATGTTAAAATATTACAAGCACGTAGGATTTGCTTAAAAAATGTAAAAAAATATACCAAGTAAATAAAGTAACAAATTCCAAGTAAAAATATAAAAGTACGAAAAGTAAGAAAATTCCAAGTAGAACTTTGTAATAAAGAACATCTATTTTAGATATTAATATTTTTACATATTAATCATCTAAAATTCAAAGTTGCATAAACGTAACATTATTTTTTTTTAGTTATTCTACTTTATCTGCTTTGTAACACTGTAGTAAAATGAAATTTCAAGAATCCATTTAATATCTTCTTCGTCATTATTTTTTGCAGTCTGAGTCTACGTTTGTATAAAATTGAAAGAAACTTAAATAAACATTATGGCAAAATATTGCTGTACGTTCTTATATTTCTATATTTTCTACAATTGCACATTCATAATCTTTGATTTATAATCTTTAAGAAAAAAACAAAATCTTTAAAATCAGTAGAATGTAGCTTCTGAATAAAAGAACCAAACCTTCAAGACAAAGAACATCATTTCATGTAGTATAGTTTCAAATTACAGCTATTTAAGAAATATGGAAAACTTTTTGATAAAAAAAAAAGATAATTTAAGTAAAATTATGCTAATTAGAAATGAAATTTTAAAAAAATCATGAAGAAAAAAGAAGACGTATATATGTGCTATATTATTTTATTTTAAATTAATAATTTATAGTTAAATTAATTAAATTTTATTAATCATAGAAATTTATTTTCAATTAAATTTATAATTAAATTAATTAAACTTTATTTGCTTTAAAATTTAATTTTAATTGCAATTTTCAATTAAATTCATTTTACTTTAATTTAAATTATATTTAATTTAATTTAATTATCTTCATTTTAATTTAATTTTAACTGTAATTAAATTAAATTAAATTATATTCATTGCATTAAATTATGTTAGTAAAGTATGAAAGCGTAATAGGATCGTTTAACAAAATGTCTCTATCTTGACAAAAAAATCAAACCTTTCAAGACAAATAATGCCATTTATCTAGTACTATGCCATTCATCTAATACTGTTTCGAATTAAAGTTGTTTAACAAATATGAAAACTTCTTTTACAAGAAATAAGATAATTTAACTAAAAATAATAATAATGAGGAAAATTTGGGGGGAAAAAAAAGATCGTTTGACAAAATGTGCCTTTCGAACAAAGAAATCAAACCTTCCAAGGCAAGTAGTGCCATTTGTCTAATACTTCCAAATTAGAGGAAGTACGTTTAACAAATGTGAAAAATTCTTCTATATCTTCTAATAAAATGATTTAAGTATAATACTTAAATAGAATACTTAAAATGAAATTTAAAAGAAAAGTAAGCGAGAAGAACACATTCAAGACGGACTTTTAACCGGATATTTGTATAAAAAATTATATTTTCAATCTTTACAACGTCGTTACAAACTTCGGAACACGTTCAAAAATTAAAAGATTTTACTATACTTTTATTATATTTGTTTACTTACTGTATGTTGGTATCGCTATATTTTACTATATTTTACTTATAAATTTAATCATGGGAACTGTGGTTCTCATTGTGGCTTTGAACGTGTGTTAAAGAAAAGCAGCATGATAGCAGAACTGACTGTACTGACGTGATACGGGGACATTGGCGGAGGAGGGAGAGGGCGTTACAGGGGCCACAGATCGCTACGCAGACCCAACTGCGAAACCTAACCTTCGATCGGTAAAAATTCGACTGGCGAATGGCCGGACCTTGTGCCCTGCATAAGTCTGTCGCAATACAGTTGGTACATGTTTACGTCAGCCAGAAAGATCCGTGTAAAATCGAGCCCTTTGCTGATCTTAGGACTTCCACTATGTTCTAAGCTTCATGCTTCACTTTCTATGAAATTTCCTTATTTTTTCCTTCAATTAAATTAATTTCGATTAACTTGAAGTTCAAAATTTAAAAATGAAATGTAAAGTAGATGTACAATGAAATGAAAATGATTGGAATTACTTGTATGAAGAAATGATAAATTCAACGCTTAAGCTCAACCTTTAAGACGATTATATTCTTATATGCATCACTTGATATTTTGATAATGTATCTCGATGAAAAATATTTTTTTGATCGTTGAAGGTAAATATATCTGATTTAAATTTTTTATGATGTATCATAGTTATTGCAGCTATATGGTAGGATAAATACAAAAAAAATATTTGTGCATATACTTTTCAAGATTAGAATATGCAAAATTATAATTACATAGAAAAATTTGTTTTTTTGACATCCACATGTTTTTAGTTATTACTATTGTTACATTTGATTATTTATTTATATATTACAATGAAGAACACAACTAAATTAATAACTGTAGATTTCATGTAAGTCATCCTACATTATCGTTAACGTTAAATCATACAATATACACTAGAGAAACATTTTGCACAATTGAACCTGGGCATGTACTTTGGTCGAAACTGAGTTAACAGTATAATATGATTTTATAATCTCTCTGGAGATTGTTTTAGTATACACAAGTTACAAATATCCCGTAACAGCAGAGATTGAGCATTTTATGTATTTGAAATTTATGGAAAATATATAACTTTAAACTACGTTATCCCAGAATGTGATAAATATAACAGATTTTTATTCGAGAACACCATTCAATTGATGCTAATTTAATCAATTTTCAAATGCTTTCGTTGTGCAAATATTTTCTGTTTACCTGCGAAAAAGACATTTGTTGATTCAGTTCCATTTCATACGAATAACGTTACTGTATAATTAGGCACCGACCTATTGTATCGAGTGGATAAAAAGTTTTAAGTTTTCTTATAATTGTTCGTTAATGTCGAAAAGAAATTCTTCAATTTCTGAAGAGAATTAATAGAACAAAATTTATTCTGATTATTGTTGAAATCTCATGTGTAAAGCCATATTAAAAACTTAAAAGAATCAGTAAAGTACTATTAAATACTTAAGTTATTAGACCTGAAAAATTTGATCGCAATAAAACAAAATTGAATTAATGAATATTTCTTTTGATAAATGTAAGTGTAATTATTTATAAATGTATGCAAAATCATTTATATACGATAAATTTTCCAAATTGCAATGCAAAATTCGATATAACTGTTACAGGCAAATGAAAGAACATTTGCACATTAAAAAATTGTCTATGTTAGATTTGTATATTGTTGTATATACTATTTCATTATGTTCATTTTTTGTATATGTATTAATATGAACGGTAATAAGAAAATAGGTGTACAAAATCTATAGTTATTAGTTCACATATGATCCTCACTGTAATAATAAAAAGTCAATTTAATTTCTAGAAGGCTCGAACGAATAATACTATTTTGTATAAATATTAAAAAAAAAAATTAAATAAGTATAATATAAAACACAATTCAAATGAATCTGTGTAATGTAATCTTAACATATACAGTTAATGGATAGTGATGAAAAGAATAAATAAATATAATAATCAAGTGGCTGAAAACACTGCAGAGTGATTTTAAGTATATATTACTATACATTGAAATTTTAGAACGACTAAACAAGTGTTTCTAATCACATTGAAAAAGTTTCACGAAGCGTCAATTTCATATTTATTAAAAATGAATATGAAATTTGAAAATACAGAAAATTAACAGCAGAAAAAGATTTATAGTTGTATAATTGTCAATCATAATTGTCGGAACGTAACAAAAGTATCAACTTTTCAGTAGAATTGCACTAAGCGTCCAATTATTCGTACACAGTAATGTATTACATTAAGTTAGTCAAAAAGTGACTGCGTCTTTTTGTGTGCGAGTGAAAGGCGAATTTTTTTATGAGAAACAAGAACTTCATTGGACAATATATTGACCATTTTGTTCGATTATCTTTTATGATCTTGCAGGCAAGATCACAAAAAAAAAAAAAACAGTTTCAAAAACGATTTGATATCCTCACCAGTGAAATTTAGCAAAACCAATTCTGACACTGCTACAGTTCGCATTTTTCGTCATACACGTTAGATAATTTTTTATCAGTTTGAACAGCGTTTTTCTCCTTCTCGGAAGTAATAGTACAGCAAAATATGACGAAAACGTTTCTTTTTTGATTTTCCATTTTGAAACCGACAACAAACAAACAAGTAACGAAAACGTGCTGAAACGAGCCTATACCTATACATGTTCATCTTAGAAACAAACACAATTATTTTTCCACCGACCCAATACAATACAACGTAGTTTGCTATACAGTAAATTACATTTTTCGGATGAAAATATACACTTCGATCCAATGTTTTCGTTACTGGTGCAAATACTTATGCGTTCTTTCAACTGTGTGAGAAGTTAATCGTCGCTTAGTTACGGAAGCATAAAAAGTGCGTTAAAAAGACAAAAGTGTTGCATGCGCCACACCTTGAGCCGTAACAAAAAATCTGAAACGTCCGTCGAAGTGTAACCCGGCTGAGAGATCAAGGCAACTGGATATCTTTTCCAGAGGAGGAATTGTTACACATCCTCTGTTACTATAGTCCACGGTTACAGTGGATGCAAGAAACGTTGCCGAGAAAGAACTAGACGGTCCAGTTCCCTGTCAATAACTGGAGCGACGATGCTGGGTGAATCGATCCCATTGACACCGGATTTGCCAGGAGGTTCTAGGCCTCGTTCTATGCAAGTTGACCTACTGCTTCTTATTAACGTTATCTGTAGTACTATGCTCCATGCGCATCCACGATTCTCCTTTTAAATTTCCTCCTTTTCTCAACGAAAGATTCTCCTTTCAAATTTTCTCTTTCTTTTAATTTTAAATTTCCTCCACGATTCACCTTTTAAATTTCCTTTCTTTTCTCAACAGTTGCTGCGCGGGAATTCTGCGATTTTATTCGAAGATAAGATTAAGCCTTGAATCAATACGTGTAGATATTTTTCAAAACGAATTTAGAGCAAAATTAAAAATTATTTCATCGCGTGATAATTTATATGTTTGTATTATTTTTTGATCGATCTTTTGTTTTTCTGTATTTTTGAACTTGGAAATCTAGTATTTTAACCTAGTGTTTTAAATGAAATTATAAGTTACAGTTATAAGTAGACTGCAGATTCTCACATGCAAATTCATGTTTTTAAGAATATTAATAATATAATATAAATATAATATAAATATAAAACATATTAATATATTAATATATACAAAAAATATAGATATACATGTGCATATTCTTTCAATTTATATTCTTAAAAATTCTCAGTTCTGAAATTTCGTTTTATAATAAAATAAAGTGCAAAGTTGAATTCAATGCTTTTGCAGTTTCTTAAAAATATAATTATACACACACACATATGTGCTAAATTACAAAAAAAAAAAAAAATGATATATATATATATAAAATATCAATTTTTTTTTTGAATTTAGTACAAATGTTACATCTATTATAATCAGGCAAATTTCTTAAGAAAAATCAAAGACTTAATGCGAGAATTCAATTTATATTTCAAGTAGTATTTAACTATTAACGACATTGTTGTATTTTAGCTTTGATGCGCTACGTTCAAATTGGTTAAGAAATTATATTAATATTAAATATACTAAAAATAATATTATAACATTAACAATAATATTATATAATATACAATATATTATAGTATGTAGTATAATGTAGTATTATGATAATATTATATTAATATTAATTAACCTCAAATAAGGCTGTCATTCAACATTACGTAGATCTTCATCGTTATATTAAATAGAGAGAAAGCATTTAAAAAATGCTAGCATTATATATATAAACTGTATATGAGTATCCGTATGTAATTGTTCAACTAGATAATTTTTTCCCTTTTCAAAGTATTTTTTTTTTTTTAAATCTCTTCAATCTTAATATCGACATTTTCATTTTAAAATTTTTTGTTACTACTCGTTTAAATCTCATTCTCCTGTTTTCTTAATATTCCCCCGATTTCCTAAGAGTTGGATCTTATAAAGCACCTATAATAAATCTCTTTAATATCGACATTTCCTGCTGAAAATTTCTGAAAATTTCCTGCCTCTACTCGTTTAAATCTCATTACTTTCAAAACTTCTTCTATTTTTCAAATACTTCGGATCTCATAAGAACCTAATCTTGTAAAATTTCTTACAAAGCATAATAAATTTCGTTCTCCTTAACATCGATGTTTTCTTCTTGAAATTTCTAATCTTTCATAAATCTTCTGTCAGTGCTCATTTAAGAATATTTTCTAATATTCCACCTGTGTAATATTATGTTTGTCAACGTAGCAAATTTTTCATGTAAATTTCTTATATATATATAGAAATTGAAATTGTTTCCCAAAAAGTAACATTTCACACACAAATTCATAAGTGCTTATAAACTAATAAAATAAAGGGGACTATGCAAGAAAGTATATAATCAAGAAAGAAAAGAAATCAAAATAAAAAAAAAAACGAAAGAGAAGCAAAAGACAGAAAAACCGTATAATAAGAAAATAGAATAAAATAAAGAAAGCTGTTTCTTAGTTCCCTAAAATTCAATAAACCTTTATGAAATTAAATTTTATTATTTCTAAAAATTTTCTTAATACTTCTGATTTCGTAATAATCTAATTTTGAAAAATTTCTGTTTTTTATTTCTTATATTATAGCATATTATTATATTATACTTATATAAAATACGATAAATACCTTGCTTCTTAACATCGACATTTTTTTCTAAATTCTCTCAAAAATTTCTTTCTCACTTAGATCTCATTGTCTTTCTATCATTTCAAAATTTCTGATTGCCTGAAAATTCTAGTTTTGCAAATTTTCTTTTAAAGTATAAACAAATCTCTTGCTCCTGCATTTTATCTAAAAAGTTCCTATCTCTGCTCATTCAAGTCACGTTATTATTTCCAAAAATTCTCGCAATATCTCTGATCTCTAAGAATCTCCAATAAGTTTTCTCACTTATAGTAGTAATAAACTTGTTCCCCTTAGACCGGGTTTTTTCCCTAAAAAATAACTGATTTTCTAAAAATTTTCCGTCTGTTCAAATCTGATTACTTTCACAAATTTCTCTGTTTCCTTATTGCTGAGAGTAAGTTTCTCTTCCAATCTCGAAAGTTTTCTCATAAAATTATCAACAATATATACTTAAACCTTTTCCTTCTGCATTGGTATTTCCCTCCAGAAATTTCTGAACTTTCTAAAAAATTCCTATCTCTGCTCGTCGAAGCCTCGTTGAAATCTCTTCTCGCAAGATGCAAGCTCGTTTCTCCTACGTTGGACGATTCTCTTCTTGAAGTTTCTGATCTTCGAGTCTCGTTATTCCCAAAAATTGGCCCGCGTTCTTTCCAATACACTCTGACCTCTGATAAGGAGTTCTAATCCCGCAAGTTCTCTTACTCCTGTTCATGTGTTCTAATTTCCTCGGCTTTAGCAGTGACATGGCAGCGCATGGAGCTGAGCTAACATCCAGAGACTGGCTGCTCTCTATCTCAATCTCTTCCGAGCGTGTTTCTGCGGAGGAGAGCGAATATCAATCAAATTATTACGGCAATCTGGTTCTCGTGACAGCCTCGGGGGGCAATTCCAAGCACAATGCTGCGCCGTGTCGTAATCCGTCGATCGAAAGACGCGAAATCACGGATCACGGATGCGTCGAGCGCTGCATTTTCGTGAAGAAGCCCGATCGTTTTATCGGGATATCCTAGCTCGCGGTTTATTAGAGACGACGCGAGATTGTTAGGAAACTGGGCTGCCGTTCGCGAACTTTCCACAACCATATTGAACGCGTGGTTTTATTGAAAATAGATACCACGGAGGGTTGAGGATTGTTCACGTGCCAGTTGAGAAAAAGTTGGCGTTTGAAATGTTCGCTACACGTTCGATATTTCGAGAAAAGTTTGCTTTTCGAACGGCATGCGCGATATTTTTTTCGATCCATGCGTGGCGCATGGTTTTTTTCTTCCGGTTATCATCGATCTATCATTGTTCAATTTAAACACGTATAATTTATATATTATGAAATTATTTATATATATATATATATATATATATATATAATTTGATATATCGAGGTATATAATTTAAATACATATAATTTGTTATAAAAACTGTTGATTGATAATATTGGAAATTAGAGTGTTGCAAGAAGAATTTACGATTCGATATTTTTAATTTAATTTAATAGCCCATCTCAACGCGGAATGTAAAATACAAAATAAAATTAAACACGACAGAGACCATAAGAATTTAGGATTTGAAGCTACTTAATTTTAGAACTTTTTTTTTTATTTCTAATTTAATTTAATTTTGTAATCTAACATAAACTAGTATATAAGAGTTAATATAAATTACTTCGGATTTGAAATTATACAGAATGTTCTGCATTTTAGCATGTTCTATAGATAAAAATGAGACTAAAATATTATACAGCAAAAGGTTCATAAATACTTCATTATAAAGTTATAACAGAAAGATATAACATGTAGAATGTTACATAACACAATTACTAAATTATTACTGAAAATACAAAAATTATTAATAATCGATTTCTCGTTTCATTCTGTAAAAATTGGCACTCGTGTTAGAGAAGCTGTAGTTACTATTAATAGTCGTATAATTCACATATTATTTGTATGTATAGTACATATTATTATATATGTATAGTTGTAATACTACGTTATAATACTGTATTGTAATAGCAATTTTAATACCGATTTAAATGTATATCAATTAGTTGAATGAATTTTTAATTTTAGTATTTTTGTTATAACTTTAAAACAAAGCATTTATTACTTTATATTTATATAACTTTTTCCTTATTTTTAATTATACCGTTATAGAAGATGTAGAACCATTTGGTTCGTGACAAATGAAATATAATATAATACAAAGCCTGTAATGTAATACTTGTTTAATCCTAATTTAATCAAATTCAAATAAACTTGACAGATTTTAAAATTTCCTCGGAAACGAAGTCTCTCAAATGATGAAATATCATTCTTTCTCCTCGATTTATTTTTTTTATTACAGAATCACTTACTAGGAATCTAATCTAGCCTACTATCTACTACTGGCAAAAAGTTTTTTCGATCAAGCAATAATATTTGAACACAATCAGAAACCTTGAAATATCATCTGGATATAAAATACTGTACAAATGCTTGTATTTGTCTGAAATATACAGAAAAATGAAATTAGATTTAAGAAATCGATTTAATTCTCTTACACGAAAAATTTCCATCAGTTTTTAAGTACTGCCTCAATGTTTTTAAATAACACTTGCACACGGTTTCTTGCACACCATAGTTAATACAGATAGTTTCTTTTTTTACTAAGTATTTATTATAGATGATAATAAGTCTGGAACTTGATGTGTCGAAAATGTGTTGAAATTGTCGAATTCTTAAAACCAAATGGCCCTTTTCACGGCCACAATTCATATCTAATAAGGAACAATATCTTAAGACAATTTAAACAGTAGTTTTTTTTATATATACTTACATATTATGATATAATTTACAATATGTATATTACAATATGTAATTTGCAATAGTTTTCTACGTGACAATAAAAAAAACATAACCTAACAAAATTTTTAAATCAATATCGTTCAAATCTAGAGCTATGATATTAGTTATAGTATGATAGAGCTATATTTTTTTATTGTTTATTCGATTCTTATTTCGAATTTTTGATTTTAGAATTAGTTTTTAGAAGATGGACGACAAAAAGATTGTGAGATGATTTTGATTTCTCAGAGTGTTGCAAACGAACGAACGAACGAACGATGTGAACCGAGCACCGCGGTATCCCGCTATCAATATCGTCAGTGGGTCAGTTAACAACGGGGTCAGCCGAGGGCGAATCCGGACTGCGGGTCAACCAATCGCCTCCGTACGGTTACGTCCTCCCAACAATGACTATTAACTGTATATGCACCCACAAAACCAAATTTGCCAGGACTATACAGCATCGTAACTACCAAACTTTACGCTTCTTCGACATTTACTGTGCCTCTTCTTTCTTTTAATTTTTTCTTTGCCGGCATCTCTGCTCCGTTTCGTTACGGTCGCGGAAACTTGGAACATTTCATACTTTTGGAAGATTTTTTAAGAATTTACTTTTACCAACGGTGATTGAAATCAGCGATTGTTTGCTTATTTCAATATTTCCTATCTCTGTTTCGATCGCCGACATCTGAAGAAATTAAGCGAAACTTGAAAGTTTCCATCTTCGCGTTTTACAATATACCACGATCGACTGAGAATAATTAATTTTTCGTTTCAACGGTTTCTGTTGTTTTGATAAATTTAGACGAAACATGGAAATTCCTTACGCTTGAGGATTTTCTGCATTTGCAATATATCTATGACGATTGAAATAATTGATTTCCTGTTTTGCCTCAATTTTACTTCAACGTCTCTGTTTTTCATTTCGGCAGCTGTGAAATCTGAAGATTTCACATTGATAAAAATATTTGTAGTTATCGGAACAATTATTCTGCGTTACTTTTACTTCGTTTGGATATTTGTTACTTTATTGAAATTAAGAAAATCCCTTCATGGACTTCGGATTCATATTTCAATATTTTAGTAAATAAAAGAAAGTTTGAAGAGAGTATAAAATTGAAGCGAGATATCTTGCATTTGAACATATTTGAAGAAATAGAGAGAAAAAGTTGTTCGATTCGAAGGGAATTTTCTAAATACTACTTGTTTAATATTAAATTTATTCCGATATTTATTTTAACGTTCAAAAATGTTTATATTTTTCTTCTGGCTGTTGAAATATCTAACTTCTTTAGCAAAAAGATATTCTTTTTGTGATTCAAATCATCTTTTATAAGTGTGAAAAGACATGAGTCTTCTTCGTTCACAAACGAAATACGTGAATATTGATTTGTCATAGAATTAAATGTAACAAATACAATCTTTTCACATTACTTTTCTAGTAAAAATCTTCTATTTCATGTTTAGAATAATAAATTCTTTTTTGCAATTATGAAAGACATGTCAAACATGTACTTAATGGTTCATGTAAAATAGAATTTTAATATAAGAAATTTATTATTCATTAAATATAAACTATATAATACTTATAAATATAAAATAATATTAAAATGCAAAGGAATGTTTATTGGTATTAAATATTCTGTTTGAACAGCAGAATTATCGGACACATATATATTAGGGTATACATTGGACAAGTCAAAGAAAAAACAAAATTTTATCATATAAGGCTTATAGTTTTTGAGAAAATCGACTTTCATTTCGATCAATTCATTTTGAAAATTTATGAATTTGTATAATAAAAAGAAATAATTAATAGGAGGTTATTCTACTAATGCGTGAAAGAAAATCGAAAATGTAGAATAAGATTTTTTTGTAAGATCCAATTTGAAAATTTATCAAGCGCAAGACAATTTTTTTAATGAAACGCATTCAAAATCTATTTCTTTGAAAAATGAAGCTTTAAACGAAAGAATTTTATTCTACGTTCTTGACTTATTTTCGCACGTTATTATTACATTAATCTCCTGTTAATGATTCTTTTCTATTGAAGTTTAATAAAATTCTCTCGTGCTCGATAAATTTTCGAACTCGATTTCCTCGGAAACGTAAAAAAAAAAATTTCGACATACTTCTTTACGTAGAAAAGAAACCTTCCTCACACACTGTATATTTTGTTCCAACAGAAAATATTTATTATTATTAAAAGAAAAATGCAAACAAAAATATAAAATTAAAGCGTTTACTATTCAAAGGTAAGGCCTATTTTAATCTAATCGAAAAATCATTTCACAACGTGTCTCTATTAGTCAATTTCGTACGTAATGGCGGAAGAAAGTCAGTGAACAAAGGCATCGACGAAGATATGAATAATGCGGGATTATTAATGCGATTATGAACGCGATTCGATTCAGCAGTGTACTCGAGTACGGCGTGCATACGGTACCGAGCTTCCGGCTCAAATCACCTAGCGGTTGTTCTTTATCGTGAAGCGATTGGCGACTGTGATTAATGATTCCCAACGTTAATCCCTCAGCCTTTTGTACCTCTTAAATCTATCTTGCAACACGTGACTGCTATCTCTGCGAGCATATTGAAAGTTTCCAAATATATCCGACTCTGTGAAATTTTCATTGACAGCGGATCAATCGTAGAATATTTATTTACATTTATACAATTTACACACTTAGTCTTGAACGATCGAGTCAGATAGTTTTCTGGACTTTTCCTTTTGCATTCGCGATGCTGATAATGATTCAAATGTTAAAAAAATCCAAATTTTAATCGATCAGCAGAACTCAGTCAGAAAATATTAATTTACGCTTATTATCGCAATTATGTTGGAAAGTGTTTTTATTTAATCCTCAAGTAGTCGAGTCTTCTGATCTTTACTAATAATTTTCTGAGAACTCTCGTTTTCTTTGACTTGTCAATCTTGTCGAATTTTAATTCATAATGTGTCAATTACGGAATAATAACACGTTGGTCGTCGGCATCTTAGAATAACTAAAATAAAGTGCACGTCATCGATAAAAAAAAAAAAACTTTAAGTAACATAAGTATAACTAGATAATACTATAAAGTAAAAAATAAATTCCAATTCATATTTTTCTAGATACAATTGAAAAAAAAAGATTGAAAATATTATATTTTGGGTATTTTATATACTTTTTCATGTTGCTTGCATTATGTGCATTTCACTTTCAAATTTTTTGCAAGCGCGTAAAAATCCACAATCTTAATTATGAAAATTAAATGTTTTCCGTCCTTCCGACGAAACTTGTAATTTCACTCAATAATTATTAATTAATAGTTAAACAGATAATTATTAAACTATAGATATTTACAAAAGATTGTAAAAAAATATATATCACAAATGTTACAATATTAATTAAATATTATATATTGCATTAACAAAAGTATGAAATAAATTATGTAATAATTAAATATTATTATACTAAAAATATTATATGTTCCATATTAGTAATAATATATTATTATCCGAATATTATAACAAGTAGTATATTTTAGACAGTTGCAAATGCATGATAATCCGCATTCTATTAATTTAAAAAATTCTCCTCGACGAATCCATTCAACATCCACGATTTTACACGCTCAAATCTCCGTCTTGATCGTTGTGAAATATTAATCGTCAAAAATTGCTTTTTGCATATTGTTATTCGCGATATGCTGACAATTATAAAATGCCAGGGAATCGATGTCGACGTGAAGAAGTTGCCTGACCTACGAGGGGGCATGATTCCTCGGAGGGGATATGCCCTGGCAGTTTTTCATTACCACAGATCTCTTGGGAACTAGCCGGAAGACCAAGAGTGCACAATTACGCCCAGGTGGGGGATAAATAAGGAGTAGGTGGCTCGACGAGATGAGACGAGAAACAAGACGGAAGTGGGTCAGCGGGACTCTCGGTCGTGAGGGTCCGGGTTCGTTTCATCTCGCCTCGAGTTACGGCTCGTGCTCTGGCTAATGAAATAAAATCTATGAAATCTCCAGTGTAATCGAATTTAATTTTATCGAGACCAAAAGAGACGTACCATTTGTTTGCACTTCTTCGAAAACAATTTCAAACTGGGTCATTATCGGTAGCCATCAATTACTAGTGGGAATTGATCCTTGAGATATCTCGAATCTGTATTATACGATCGATAACGTTCGAGATCGTAGATCTCTCTGCTAATTTACATTTGCGAGGATATAATTGAAAAAAATCGAACCTGAAAAAATAAATTATTTTACGTAATAGGTTCTTCAGAACTTTCTTCGGTTTCAGACTTTTCTTCATCATTTCGTTGAACTTTGAACGTTCATAGGGGTTGAACGACAAAAATTCAAAAAAATCCTAATATCTTGTCGTCTGATTATAATGTTCAAAGTTTAGTAAATAAATTTAAACTCGAATAAATTGACGAATCAATGACTCGTTAATCAAATCAATAGAATTTCAAGTTCAATTGAAAATCAAATTGTGGAATGTAAGTGCAACTTTTATCTAATGACATAGAAAATTGCATAATACATTCTTGAAATAAAAGAAATTGTTTTTTATTCCATAATTAAAAAAGTTTTCCATAATGATATTAAATATAATTAAGAAAATTTATTTTAGTTTAAGTACCAACCGTTTTGGTACTAAAATTAAAAAAAAAAAAAAAAAGTGGAGTTAATCACTTTGGCCTGCAAAGTGCTCAAATTAAATTGAAAATAGAAGTTGATCATGTGATGAAACTAATCGTACCATTGTAAAAAAATAATTGTATAATATTCTACAGATTGCACATTATTTTTGTCGACGTTTCTGAAAGCAAATGCTTTAAAATCCTTTAAAATGAAATCTTGATTTGGATAAAAATAACGGATCTCAGTTTCTTCAATAATTTTCATTTATATTTTATACATACATAGATTTCTTTGAATATTTACAAGTAGTTCGTTCGTTCATCTTATACTTTTTTTTCAATTTTTCTTTTTTTTTTCTTTTTGGAACTCCTGCCCGAGAGGAAAACTAGGACTTCTCGAATGTTAAACTTCGTTTTCCTCCCGCGGTAACACTTAAACTGCTAATGATTATTTTACACTCAACATCGATAAATACTCAGGTAGAGCTAATAAATTTTCTAGCGCTTTAAAATTCTTCGCCATTTTTCACTACTGCCTTCTTTTACGCGCCTCTTTCTCTCGGTCTGTCACATCCGTTGATATCGACACACAGACAGATTTTTCGTATTTCCATGGAAATGTGTATTGTTCACGTTCCTCAGGAGGATACGAACGAGTACGCACTTCGGCAAAATATAGTAAAAATCTCTTTTTCACCTTTTCCCTTACCTCCTCCACTCTTTGTTTCCTTGATAAAAAAATATCTGCATTGTATTTTCTTTGTTTAAACTTAGGTGGACCCTCGACGCACGATACCACAGGTTCAATTATTTAAACGCCAAGCAAATTGAATTCTCAAAATTTCATTCATCAGAGATAAAGGACGGATCCAACAGCAATGACAACATTTCTCAAGCCTATTTATTATGTAACAGAAGTTGAGAGATTCCTGACAATTGAGAAAATTGATTAAAAAGAAAGGAAAAAAGAGAAAAACGATATTATCTCAGAATCTTGAAGCATTGCATACTACTACACGTAACATTTGCCGAAAAATACTTGGTATCGTGTGATTAGGGTGTATTTCATTTCATTTTCCTCTCTGCACCATATTTATCACGAACGCGTCGTCTAGGTCGCTTATTAGGAAGTCTTCGAATTCTAACAAGATCATCGATCAATTCGAAATCTCGACACGTTCTTCTCCTCCAACGAAATGCCAATAAAGAATTGAATATACAATGCTTGTTAGGTGACAGGAAAAATCCTACTCTGCACGCCTTAAAAACAGAAATTGAATTTGAAAGACACGCAAAAGAACGAATAATCATGTGTAACAAAATAATCGTGATATCTTGAGAAGAAGTAACCTTAACAATCGTAATAATACTCTTTTATTTCTACGCAACAGTTTATAAGCCTCTTTTACCTGGATCACGCTTCTTCTACGTTTTAATTTTACGTATTAATCGTAATCTGCTCTACTCGCCATTTTCTAATAACTTTGAGTGATTCTCTTTTAAGTTAATGTTCAGGACGTTTTCACTGTTCCCATTAGATTTACAAATGAGAAAAGAAATTCTATATAAAATGGATGATAAAAAAAAATTTCTCACATTGATAAAAGAAGGTAACGTCAACAGATTAAAATTAAATCCGAATTACAGAGAAGAAATCGTTTCGAGAATCGTGCATCTCCTAAAGTCAAAGACTCGGGTCAAGCGAAATTGCTTGAAAGAAATCCTTGAGCGGTTCGATGGATTTAAAAAAGAATATAAATACAAAATTTCTTCTATCTCTGCAAACGTTCGTGCTGTCAAGTTCGTTCGAACGTGTGCAAGTTCTCTTTTACCGAAATTAGATCCTATCCGAGAAGATAAAGAAAGCTCTGAATAAAAATACGAAACGAGATGTAGCTTGAACGCGTCGAATACAATCGGGATAACAATGAAATTTCTTAAGCATTTGGCGCATTTGTAATCGGCGTGTGATGCGTCTATATCGAGTAAAACACTGAGATCGGTACCTAAAATATAACAATATGTAATATTACCATGAGTATTATCCATTTCTTTGCAATACTGCCTCCTACTCCATCGGCGAGAAATTACAGCAGCCGGATCGAAAACTCATTTGGAATGTATTTTCTGGGTCGCCTGAACAACGCAAGCAAACTTAATATATATACCCCGTCGTTACATACGATCGTCGTGTCTTTCCCCTACCTAATTTACACGTAATTTACTTAGAGCCTCGAGAGGTATAACTGAAAAATTCATCATGTAGCCAAGCGTTTATTTTTATGTACATATCCGAGTGCATTCTGCGTCTCGCGAGGTTCACCGGGCAATCTATGCCCTTCGTCCTGTACTAAAGTGAACAAGGAAAAACAGGAAAATACATACGGCGAACGGAAGAGAGTATCTATCTGCGTCTATCTAGACGACGTCGAATTACCATGAGACACAGAACGCATTCTACTAAGTGATCTTTGGCTTCTATCGCCAATTATTAACGAGACGTAGCATTTGTTACATTGGTTAGACATCGTGAATCGCGACGTGAATTTCCCTCATCCCGATGCCCCATCTAATCACAATCTTCTCTCTTTCTCGTTACTTATGCTATAAATACGCGGTGTGCTTGCTGCTGTGTTCAAGAGCTGCGAGGACGTCCTGCTTTTGTCTCACGTACAATCTACCCTTCTTCCACGGATTCTGAAGCTGAAGCAGCTTGAAGTCGTCTCTCAGGCAACGCTCCCTGGCACCGATCACGGCTACCAAGCAGAAATTCGGCAATTCGTCGGCTGTGTAAATGGGCCCCTCCTGGCCCTTCAAAACTACCGCCATGTTCAGCTGCTTCACAACCAGGTTCACAACTTCTCTGGCCGTTGTCCTTGGGGTAACGTGTAATTTCAGGCTGGTTCCGGAAGCCAGGCCGGTTTCGTAGGCCGCGTAAACCTGCAAGAACACCGGATCTCTGGTGAATACGAGAATTCGTTGGGCAATCTGCAGGATTGCACAAATACAAATTGTCTGCAGTGACATTATTTACATGGCAGCGCAGTGTCTGTCAGCACGTTGCTCGATGCATCTGGCTGTTGTTAACGAATAGTAAAATTAAGAAGTTATTGTTAAGAAAAGAAACAAAAAAAAAAAAAAGAGGAAAAAAAATGATTGAAGACAGAAAGAGGAAAAAATTGCTTACCTAATGGTAGTAGCGATTTAAAACAACATATATAAAGAGACGTTATATGCAACACGTATTCAGACGATTTTTTAGTTACTTTTACCAGGCGGTTATACCTGAATTAGACATGGAAACAACAGTTCAGTATCAAGTGAACTGAAAGCTCGGTCGAAAATTTCATGCTCTGCTAGATCAATGATTACTACATGAAAAGCGTAATTGGGAAAGCGCATCTGAGCGAAACAAGCACTGAAACTTAGCGGTGTGTGACGGGCTTACTCATATGTCTGCTACATCGGTCTGCACTAGAAGACCAAGTGAGCTGTTTTTAACTACAATCGGGTTAGACTTGTGTTCCCTACAAGGAAAAATATTATTTAAACTCAATGAGCGGTTTCTCCGAAAGATAATAATAAGCTTTTGCGGATTCAGGATTGGTATAAGCATTACTCTAAGGAAGCTTGCATAAGAAATAATTCTTCGGCTAATGGGAAGAGACCGTGACAAATTGTACTAGCTGTCCCCAAGACATTATTACCCTCGTCGCTTATAATTGTAACCTGCCGTGATCTTGAGAAATGAGGCAACGGTTGTGTCGCAACTAATGACAGAATTCTTTTCAACAGAACAATCCTCCATGATGATTTCTATCACAACGCTCAACTATCAACAGGGTCTCAATCCTGTCATTTCATCTACTGACTTTCGCATCAAGTCGCAATTTCTACTTAATAAATTGACACTTGAAATGTGGCAAGTGTTACCTGAAGAATGCCAGGTAGAGGAGCAGGCATCATCGTTGCTTCGTCCTTCTCCTCCTCCAATTGACTCTCCAACGAACCGGTTGCTGTGGCCGCGACACTAGCGGTCGGTTTGCTCGATTTGTTCTTCGCAAGCCCGCTCTTTATGCAGACGCTCGAGTTGGGTGTCGAATACTCGTCGCTACTTAACGAATGCAAACTGTCAGAATTGGTGTTGCTGACGCTCAACAAACTCGTCGTGTTTGTCATGGCTGTGGACACGCTCAACAGCGAGCCACCGTAAATGATAGGCTTTATGCTGAGCAATGGACTAGTGCTGGCAGACGCGGACGTGATCGTAGCTGACCTATTTCTCGGACTATGTTTGTATTTCGTTAGGATCAGAGTGTCCTCGGATTTAGATGGCGGTAGTCTGGTGTTCTGTAATGGTACCAGATGGTTGTTACTGCCAATGCTGGCCGTGTTGCTAAGATTGCTGGTGCTGCTCATCGGCACAGAAGACTTTTGGGGTTCTGAGCCGGTCGACACGTTCGAGGTGTTGCTGCTCTTGCGAATATACTGGCCACTAGGTAATTGCTGTTCGCTTTTGCTGAACTCGGTAGTGAGTAGATTCGAGGAGGAATTAGACACGTTAGGCCCTGGCCAGCTACCTCGACCGGGACTAGATTTCACCAGCTTTGGATCGCGCGGCGGTAACTGCAGCAAACTTCTCTTTAGGCTGTTGCTATTACTGTTGCTTCGGTTTCGATCAAGGCTGAGCAAGTGTTTCATGGAAATTCCAACTGTCTGTGATGAACTCTGCAATTGGAAATTATAGAATTAGTTTAATTTAAGCATCGCGAAACTATTATAGAACAGCTAGGACTTTGAAGAATCGATACATCAAGTTTGGGCAGATTTTGTTTGAAATACAGATAAGAAATGAAATAACGAATCATTTTCTATTAATTTATTACTTTTATCTTAGAAATGGTAACGATTTGGAAAAATAATTTTATTTTGTGCCCAAATTAAGTAAATCATTTGCGAGCAATTTTTTATTCGAGTTAATTTATTACAATAAATGGACAGTAATTTTATATATTCATAATTTAAAAAAGAGAAATTTATTTCACCTACTAATATCTACTTTATACATATTATATATCATTGTACATGATGCTTGCTGCAGATTTTTGGAATTTTAAATTTCGCAAAAAATGTAGAAAAATTTACAGTTTAGAAATAATGAATTATCCCAGCATAATGTTTGCGTAATAAAATTATTTGCAGAAATAAATACCAAATGCAAGATAAAATAAAAAATTATTCATTGGCGATAAAATAATTTTGTAAAGAATCATTTGCTTGTTTAAACAAAACTAGTGCAAGATTATTCCAAGATGATATCGTCTCAAATGAGATATGTATTATATAGATAATTATTTCGCAAATATTTCATTCAAACAATGCCCAAGCTTGTGTTACGCGAATTTAGTTCAACATTAATTCAACTTACGCTCTGCTGCGAAGACCCACGATCTCTAGCGAACGTGATCACATCGATGAGCCACCTGGCTCCTTTCCATACAGTGTTCACTTGAGTCTGAAGATCCTGCAGCCTGGCCAACTTATCCTTCGCCACGCTTAACTCCAGAGAACTGAATGCTTCTCTATGGTTATATTGAGCTTGCGCTGTGTCGAGTTCCAAGATGCAACTTAATCTTGAATATCTGTTAATCACATCTTTTTGATAGGTGTTCAAGTGGACCATCTCGAACACTTGGATAGGCAAGGACAGGAGATCACCACGTTGAAGAAGGATTTCTCTGGTACCAGGTACGCAACAGGCGGTTTCTGCAGGAGGCACAGCGATTAGGAAGGACACGTCGTGAGTTAGATCGATAACTTCGGCGTCGTAGAGTCGATGCAATAAAGAGTCTTCAGGACTGATCTCCATGTAATTGAACAATCGTCTCGCTGTAGCAGCAACCAGATCGACGAACAATTTTTGCTGTTCCGTACCTTGGGACTCGTTTGTTACGTTTTCCTTTTCTTCGCAATCTTTGACCGACGCGTCCGATGCATGAATGCGTGTTATCCTTTTCAGATAATCCCACTCTTCACTATAGGAACAGGAATAACAATGATTAATAAAATTGCAAAAATATGGCGATAACAAGAACAACAAATAAATATACTTTAGAATGGATTAACAGAGTAATCTAATCTGAAGATACAAAATTGATTCAATAACTATCCGCAATATATTGATAGTTTTTTGGTATATATTAGCTTTGTATAAATACTTTTATTATACTCTTCTTGTATAAACATTTATCATAATAATACTGTTTGTAGCAAGATAGTTTAATTTTCTTTCATGACAATATCAATGGCTGGACCATTTTACATTTGCACCAAAAATAGTAGTGTGCTATGTTATTCAGTTTTTTACAATCTGAAGAGACAATATGAGAATAGCGTTCTTTTTCAATCTAGCGTGTATGAGTAGATAGATAAGTTTAAAACTGATCATAAAAAATTAAAGAAAGTTTTTGGGTAAAAAATGTATTCTGAGGATATAAAACAGATTGTACAAAGATAGCTCAGGTGCATTAACCATGCAAGAAACCATATTAAAAAACCAAGAAACCATATTATTATAACATCTCTATTGTTATTTCAATAAATTTTATAATTCACATTGCTGATAATTATCGAATATATGTACTATATTACATTTTTACAAAATAGATTTATACATTTGACAAGAACAATGAATAATTAATGTAAATTAATGTAAATTCAATATGATAAAGAATATAATATTTGGCAGAGTCACTCTTAGTATCTGTGTTGTGAATTTTTATTCATCTATGCTGTATGAATGAAGACAGTATTTTTAATATAATAAAATTATACCAATACTTACGCAGAAACGTGCGGATTGTCACGAATCTTGCAATGAGGCAAAACATTAGGCGATTTTGCGGGTACCACGACTTGTATAAGATCAACGCTACTTTGCATCTTCAGATAACCAAGATAAAGCCCTTTTGACAGCTTGATACTGCTAACTTGATGATAGGTCATCTGTTCCTGTATACTGGCAATTAAAATATCCGCTACGTTACTATCTTCATGAGTGATGACTTTTTTCGTGACTTTACTAAGCGGCAACCATCTGCTGTTCAACACTGAGATCGATTTCGGGAATTTTATGTAATTCACCGTGGAGAAAACCATCGTGCCTTGAACGTCTCTGATGGGTTTATGGTACAATTGACCAAGGTCTTGTATACATAGTGCTGCCTGCAAATACCAATAATAATTAATATTTGTTTCAAAAATTATTCATAAATTTCTGTATGTTGTTATGTAGTACATAATGTCGTTATATATTATTTTATTATTTTGTTATGTACTGTATAGTGTTTATTTAAACACTGGAACTATCGATGACTAAAATATAATGTTTGCACTGTAGAAATTAAAATGCAAGGAATAAGAAAAAATTTATAATATAATATAAAATATAATATATTAATTCATATGCAGTGTGGTTCATTTAAGTGTAATCTTCTAAATATCTTCTATTGTGATAACGCAGAAAATATTTTCTATATAATTTCACCGTCAAGGAGCCAATATTCTGTAAAAGTTACGTTTCCAAAAATTGTTTTTTTTTTTCGAAGATTTCATGGTGTTCGATCTTTGCAAATAATTATATAATTGTATATCTTTTTCTATTGCACCGTACGTATAATGATACTTAAATGGCCATGATTTTACGAAAAATCATTCAAATCTTGTAAATTTAGAAAACTTTTATGAAAAACTATGAATTGGCCATTCTGAACATTTTGATAGTTCTAATGTTGATCCTTTATATCTTAACAATAGTTAAAAATACCGTTTTATATGAAATATAACACTTATATCACTGTGACAATTTCAAAAGCTATTCAAAGAGACATAAGACAAAACAGTACAATGAATATTTGTGAATCATTGCATAAATCATTTCAAAAATACATGTAGTTTTTCTATTCTTCTAATTTCAATATACAAATGTTATATTACACAATATAATTAGTAGTAACTGAAAGATCATCTGCTATTAACAAATATATTCGAACGTTCGAAAACTAAACTCTACTTTACATTAAATTATTCCTTTTCCTCTTGCTCTTTGACGAAATATGTCAAAAGCCATGTAATATAAAAATATCTTAAATAACTTAATATTCGGACATAAAGAGTGGAAAATGTTTCTAGAAATCTAGAAAGTTTCTATGAAAAGACATTCTGACCATTTTTTGTATAATTCCAGTGTTAGCCATTGACATTTACAACACTACAATAATTTCACGTCGTTGAGAAAAACAAACCTGCATCTGCGCAGCAGCCTGTAAAAGTTTTATCCTGAAGTGATTGGTCGAGCTGCTGTGACTTTTCTCCATATCTTGCCGAAGAGTTTTAACATCGTCCCAAGTGCAGCCCACTTTCATAAGCCAATGGAAGTCGTTGTAAATACAGCTAGGGTAAGTCTCGTCGACTTCGATCACAGGCAAGAAATCCTCGTTCGTTACCAATACTTTATCCTCGTGGTATAATAAACAAGCAAGAAACACGCCGCGCCTCAAATTCTTCTGAAACTTGCTGGTGGCCGTGAACAGCTGCTTTATCGTTGTCTTCTTCTTGTGATTACGCCTCTGCACGGCTGGCGTCTCTTGAGTGTACTCCGGTCGCCTTATGTCCGTGAATAAAGTATTCAACTGCTCCAATCGGCCGGCAAACCTTGGCACTCTGCCATCGATGTCTCTCCAGCCTGGAAACAATAAGGATACGTGTCTTCACTTCGATTTTCACGAGCTTCGATAAACCAAATCAGACTTAACGATCGGTACACGTGCAAATGCAAATTCTGAACTTAACTCGATTCGAACGCGATCGAGCGAAATCTGGACGTGAGCTAAATGTGGATTCCCTTCTATATTTCCCAGTTGTTACTCAATGTCTTACACGTAAAATGGCAAAGCAGGATAAGTCACGTTTCCCGTCTTTTATATAGAAGGGAATTTTATAATTCACGCAGAAGAATCTGCATGTACTCTTTTTTTTTTTTTTATTAGGCTTTAACTTATATTTTTGATTATTTCATCGTTTTTTTGAACGAAGGAGTACATAAAATGATGCGTATTTACAATATACAATAGAATATTATCATTAGACTGTAAATTTTTGTGTATTTACGGAAAATTTGAAGGTGCAAAAATGAACATAGTAAAAATGTCTATAAAATATCCGAAGAAAAGTATCAACTATAAAAGAAACAATTTTCTGTTTTGCTACTTCTTTAATTATGTTCAAAAAATAAAATTAAAAATCAGCGATCTAATTACCAAGCGTCCAAAATCTAATATTGCGCTTTAAATTTAATTATTCTAAGTGCACTTTTTGCAAAACCAATAATTCTGACTTGTACTTCTTTGCCCGTCCTTTAGAGATATTAGACTTTTGCATGTAAAATGACTGAAATCACAAGCGTGTAAAATCATTCAGGATTTAAAGCATTTTTAACATATTAATCAACCAATTAATAAACCACGTGAAATTTAAATATTTCATCTATAAGGCAGAATATTTATTTTTTATAAAATGTTATATTAGAAAACTACAATGTACTAACTAAGACGAACCATATGTTCCACTTGAAATTTCAATTTAACAAAAAGTAAAGATTGCTCGTAACAATAATACAGATTTTTGAAAAGTTATATTAAAAGAAGAGACAACTCATGTGAATTTAGAATTAGAAAATACAAATGTCGAAAATATTTATTAAATAGAATACAGAATTTATGCATTTTAAAATTTTTATAAATATCACTGCAGAAATAGAATTTATTTCATCTACATATTATAATATACTATATAGGTATTTTTGTACATTATGTGTCACACAATTTTCCAATGTATAAAATCTGCATCCTAGTAGCAATTAAAGATTTTAACTGTGTTACAACCAGAATTACAACCAGACTGCGAATTTTTGTTCATTTGTAGAAAATTGAGGAAGTAAAAATGAGAACACAGTATGCAAAAGTACAGTTCAAGACAAAAAAAAAAAAAAAAAAAGAATGATAGGATATAGCTGTAGAATTTTTATGTTTTTTAAAAAATAATTTACAGGTCTATAAAAAATATAATTTTCTTAGGAACATACGACAAAACCATTACTATTTAAGTTGTTTTTCTAAAATTATAAGAAGCTGAAAAACAGATGGGACAAATATAAAATATCGAAAGCAGTGTTTTTGTTACATATTTAATAATGTAACACTTTCTACCTACACTCTATATCTTTAATTCTATTTATAAAAATATAGAAATGCATAAAAATGTTTAATTATAAGCATTGTTTCACAATGATTAAAATATACCGAATCTGGCGAGTGGAAATTTGATTAATTGATAATTATCAAGTAATCTGTAAACGTTGAAACTTTAATTAAATATATAAGGATTTGGCTACTTCATCTACAACAACCTAATAGTTCTTTTCCTTTTTTTGCAGTGTATATCTTAGAAAAGAAACAAAAAAAAAAATGATCGTACTGCTAGGTGTTACATGGGCAGGAGTCGAGTTTCTGAATCTGCTGTAGCCCTTCAAATTGCCAGCAGCTGCGCGAAAGTAATACTTCTGTCCCTGGATCAGATCGTCGATCCTGCACTCTCTCTGTTTCATATCCAGGACCTCCCTCTCGCCACAGATTACTGAGAAATCTTCCTTGACGCTCCATTGAACTTTAAATTTCGTGCAGATAGGAGAATCGTGGGAATCTGGCTCTTGAAATCTCACTGTTACAGAATTTGTCCCCGTCACGTCCACCGCGACCAAAAACGGCATATCTGGCGGTCCTAAAAGAAAATTAGCATTAATTTTATTTAAAATTTTTCCAGGGGTTGGACTTGGAGCAGTAAGCCCGGAACATTTTCGTCGTTATATTTTAGTTTCTTTCCTGCTATTCAAAATTTGATAAGATGGTTTGCAAAGCTGCAATCTTCAAAATTCATTATAAATTCAATCATAAAAAATTTTTCTTCAATGCTTTTATATACTATAACAATTTGTAGCATTTTCGAGGAGAAAAGTATCTTCACTTTTCCATGAACTATGTGACGTAAAAAAAACATCTCAGAATAAAATGAACAGTGCATTTTGAAGGTAGAGACTTCAAGCTTCGAAATGAATTTAGGTTTGTTGTTGCACGATTTTGTTTCACGAAATTGTAACAATATTCAGTGGTTGAATATCAATGTGAATAACTGTGTCAACGTGTCGGTGTTTATAAGGATAACTTACTCGCTTGATCGAATCCAAGCAACATTTTTCTAAGCGCTCTAGCTCTTCTTTCCCACAAAGCGAGTTGCTTGTCCTCGTTATTACCGCCACATCCCGTGAGATTGTTGTGCTGGGACGAAAAACTTGATCTATGACTGCTCGGTGGTTCTAGGAGGGTAGTCCCGCCGCTACCGGAAGTGTTGCCGCCGAGTTCTTGAACTCTGTGTTCCGCTTCAAACAGCAACGAAGCCAAATGAGTGCCAAGAGATTCTGGCGATTTGACTGTGCAATCAAAATCGAGAAAATTATTTCTTGTAAAAATTGGAGAATTATCAGAGAGAACGATAGAAAAATCAAAAAAACAGTTTTCAATTTTCAAGAGATTGAGTATCTCTGAAGAACTAAATTACAAGCTAGCGTTAAAATTTCAATCAGGATAAGTTTAACTTATTAAAAAAAGGAAAAAAAAGAATGTAATTAAAGTGAAGAAAATTCCTCGTGAAAATATCAAAGAAGAATATAGTAAAAATCTAAGTTTTCAATTTTAAGAAGTGAAATATCCCTGAAAAAATTTTTCTGAACTTAATTGTAGTTTAGTTGAAATTTGGAGAAATATTGAGAGAAGTTTTCAACTTATTAAAGAAACACTTTGAATTCAGATTTGACTATTTGAATTATAATAGAAAAAATTCTTTTGCGAAAATTGAAGAATCAAAGGAAATTATTTTGCAATTTGTAAGAGATTGAATCTTCTTGAAAACACAGTTAAATCTAAAATTTAATTTAATTGAGAAGCAAGTCAAGTTCTTTATTTGTTAAAAAGAATCTGAATTCAGATTTGAATAACTAAAGTCAAGAAAAATTGTGAAAGTTGGAGAGAGAGAGAGAGAGAGAGAGAGAGAGAGAGATAAAAAACAAATTTTGAATTTTAAAATGCAATTTCTTTGAAATTAAAAAGAAAGAAATCATAAAAGACCAAGAAAAACTTTGAATTTATAAGAGAAGAAGAATCTTGATTTAGGAAATTTGACTTTACAATCAAAGTGTTTGTGGAGTTACTAAAGTGAAGAAAATTCCTTATTGGAAAAAGATCAAAAACACGAATGTCATTTCTAAGGAGAGTATCTTCAAAGAAATGTCTCTAAGAAATTAAACCTTGAATTCATAAAAATTTGAGGAAGAACCAAGGTAAAAGAAAAATCTTCATGAAACTAGAATCAAGGAAATTCTTTGCACTAGAAAACTCCACAAGATTTCCCAAACAATGTCCAACCAATCATACTTAAATGAGTTAATATACTCCATACAAAAAACTGAACATAAAAAAACTAATATAGACGCACAGCTGGTCGTTACATATTTACCCGATTCTCACAATTTTCGCGAGCTCAAAATATTGCAAACTGTGAAACAGTGCCAGTGCTATAAAAAACGAGAAAGAGAAAAGGAAAAGTAATTAACCATTCTATGGTTGTTTGACCTAATTCCTCACACAGGCGGTTTCAGTGTTTCTAGACTAGCTATGAATGGGCTTTGTTAGGAAACAAATTCACGTCATCGAAGATTACTCTTATTTTTGAATATATTGGAAAAGCTACGAAAAAAAAAAAAAAAAATAGAAAATAAAATACCAGTAAAAGAAAGACGAGTGAAACGTGCGATCGAGTCAATTGCGCGAATCAACGCGCGTTTATGAGCGGAGAATCGTGCCAAAGTCATTCGTCTAATTGAGCCGATTCACCTCATTCGTGGTATTTACGAACGTGAAATCTACGATGGTGGATTGCATCCGGGAATGATGATCATGCCGCGATCATTTCACCGCAACTGTCTCCACATCGGATATCGATTTCCGCTTTTCTGCCCGGAGAGTTTGCCCTCGGATCGGGATCGTTTTACAACTATCGATATGATTTCTACCAGCAGAGAGAGATCAACAACAGTGAACAAATCATTTTTTATTTTCCTCCCTTCGTAAACTTGTGCGTTATTTTTTTTTACAAAATATAAAATATACTACAATATTAAGGAATTTAACGAACTGAAGAATTATACTTTAATTAGTAGATTTTCAACTTGTACCCGCATAGTTTATATATTTCCTGCATTTATTTTCAATGTAATTTTCAATTTATATTAATATACATCTATATGATATATGTTGCAATAAGTAATTTTTATGACATTTGCATATTTATTTCTTTTTTAATTTAAATAATTATAATTGCATGTGTACAATAAACTTTTGATTTGAAGTTACACAATTTATTATGTCTTTATATATATTATTATTTATAACATGTTTATTTATATAATTTTTGATATAAATAAATATATGATATATATCATATATTTGTTTATATTAGAAATTATATATATATATATATTTATTTATTTATTTATATGATATATGCGTGTAATAAATACATAAATATACAGGCGTAATAAATAATTTTTATAATATTTACATATTCATCATGTAATTTAATCAACTGCTACAATCAAAGAAATTCGTTCTAAAGAATTAAATTAATGGAAGTTTTTAATTTTGGAAGTATCGAAAGAGGTTGCCCTGAGAAGCTGGAATTAATAAAAAGCGTCGAGAAACAGAGGCGGAGGACTTTTACAAAAGCTGAGACCTATAACTCTTTCTGCGGTCGAAAGCCGCGCCTGAACTTTCATAACGAAAGTTTTCGCGACAGGATAAAGGAGACTTTAACGCCAGCATAAATCGGACTCGGTTGCAAACGAGTGTTAGCAAATGCTTGAGGCCTTCTGATGCAAACAAATAGCGGGTGTAACGTGTTGTAGACCGAGGAGAAAAAAAAAAGCGGGAAATTGCAAAAGCAATTTCGTTTCGCGCAAAGAAAAATCCTCGGGCTCCGTATAAACGCATCAGGATCGTTTAATTTAATTTAATCGTTCCAATTAAAACTTCAACGTGAATATTTAATCCTGGCGGGAGTGAATTAACGGTTGGAAATTAACGATGAACAAACGAACAACGGGTGAAGAGCCCGAACGTTGGATTATCCAATAAAACATCGTCGAAGAGTTTCATCGACAAGTTCGTTCAATGCAACAACAGGATCGTTAATTCACGGAATCATATCATACACGATTCGCGAAATCCTATATCGGCGCTGGTTTTCGTAAAATTTCGCTCGGTTGCTAACATTAATATAGACAACTGATCCGACCGCAAACTCCATTGAAAATTCCCACTAATTTGAGTGCGATTGCTGTTGACCGCAATATTGCACCCGATATACCGCGTTTCATTGTTTAATCAACCACGGGTATAAATATTCGAGAGTTTATTAGCATTCATCGATCGAACTGGTCTTGTAAATTAATAATTGAATTAGTTGTCTATGGTTCTGACGTGAGCTACGTTGACTAAACTATACGTAGCAATTGTACACGAATGTGTTCACAAGATCCATTGGAAAATCATCGATTTTTTTCAAATTGTTTAATTTAGTGAAAATAACTGTCTCTTAAAATCGTTAAGACATTTTTTCCTTCGGGAACAGATCCGCCATGATCTCATCGAGATTGAAGTCTTCCGTCTACATCTTGCTGAAGATGATTTTTTTTCTTCCGTTTTATTTTATCGAACTCTGAAAATTAGCATTAGACGACGAAATATAAAACTTTTTGTCGAATTTTATCGTTAAACCGTTATATTTAAAGTTCGATAAAATAGGGATTCAAAAAAAAGAAGGAGACTACTGAAAAAAGAAAATTTTAATTTTCCAGATAATGGTAACTTTTTAGTCCTAGGAAAAAGTTTTTCAATGATTTTGGAGACGTTTGAATTTTTACAGTTTTCGAAAATATTCACGTCTTTCCATCCGTTGTATGAGGTAAAAACAAACTCAGAATTATGAGAATTTGTATTTTCCGCATTTTACATGGATATTAAAATTTTCCATAAATGTATAAAAATTTGCAGTTATTAAAAGTAATGTTATGCACGAGAATTCATTTCGAATGTCTATTGTAATATTTGTAACATTAGTTCATTTGAGCGAGATTCTCTCTCATGAAACGTTTTATTTCATTTCATCAATGATAAGAAAAAACATAAATCGATAATTATTGATATCTAAGTAAATATCAATAACCTTAAATTTATTTTTTTTTTTACAAGATCTAACAATCAAAATTTCATCCTATATGTACCATTTCTTTCTTTCAATTTTAATTAATATGAAATTAGTATTTGAAATCGGAAATATTATTGAAGGCAAAAAAATCTCCGAAAATATTTAAAATTTTTAAAAAAATGTACGTAAAGTAAAGAGGTTTGTATCAAATTCCAAATATTTAGAAAAGAAAAATAAACGTTTTAAATATTTTATGAATATCTTAATTAATTTGATAGTTAACACTTTACCGACCGGTAGCCTATTAATCGGCTAACTAACATATTTTAACACTTTACCGACCGCTAGCCTATTAATCGGCTAACTATTCACCGCTAATACACGGTCGGTAAAATGTTAAAATCGAGTCACTTCTAAAATAAAATAACTCTAAAATAAAATAATCTTACAAAAATAATTTAATATAGTCGAAATTGCATCATTTCTATCTATTCTTATCACAAATTATATCACAAACAAATCGAAAATTTCAAATCTTACAAAAATCCATACAACAAAGCATACACAATTTACTTTTGTTATAATTAGAATAATAATAATGGCACATTTCACGTTCTTCAATGTACTCATGATAATTGTGTGTCTTTTCTTCCGACTTACTCATATTTCCCTGTAAGCAAATCGTCATTTGTTCAGAATTTGTACAAAATTAATGAACAAATAAATCTCTAAATGCTTATAAAAAATTTCTTTTTTCCTCTTCAAAATATTAGAAATTTGCAAATGTAAGTACTTTTCTGACCGACTACAGACTCTTGGTAACCGACTTCTCTACGAGTGTCGAAGATTAATTAAAAAGATTAAACCGAAACGGAAAAAAGTAGAATCGCGAATATCGAATATCGCATTATTTTTAGTTGAAAAAGCGGAAGACGAGAACATAAATTTTCGAGGTTCAATTATCAACGGTACGAGATTCCACACTTGCGATTACACTTGTAAATTGACAAATGAGGAGAAAGGAAAGTTCTTCGATCCTTTTCATAGGCGTCGCGCGTTCTCTTTGTTTTTTTTCTTTTTTTTTTCCATTTTTTTTTTTTTTTTTTATTCCACCACGATCGAAATGCAATAAAGCTCGGCGGCATTTTTATTACACACCGCAGAATCCTAATTGGAATCCTGCCCTGTTCGACCATTTCTTCTCTCTTCTCGTCGTCAAAAATTGTTCCGCTTCTATCTTTCTTTTTTTTTTTCCATTCTACTTTTTAATTCCATTTCTTTCCCGATCAATTTTTGAATCTCCTCTGGTTTTTTGAATTTTGTTGTTATACCATACACAGGATTCACGCGATATCTTTCTTTCGAGTGAGGTTGCAAGAAAATGTTAAAGGAGAAAGACGAATGATTCAAAGTGGATTATTTACTGATGACCATAATTTTTTCTACAAATGCAATAATGCATTTTTTTTTTTTAATAGGAATTTATCTTTTTCTTTGCGTAAATTGAATCCTCATTCTATGTATAAAAATACTAAAACATGGTGGAAGAATGAATATTCTGAAAAAAGATATTTTTAAAAGTTACAGAACTTTTCGTAACTATTTTTCTTCGTGACATTTTTTAAGGTATTTTTTGTATACTTGACGATAATGAACAATAATTTTTCGCGAAATCTGTTGCTGAAACTAAAATCGATTTAGTTATGCACTTTTTTAAACTATTTCGCTTCAGTAGTCTAGACATGCTAGAATTATCAATTTTAGAATTCGAGCAATCTTAGAAATCATAGTATCTATCACAATTTTTTCAACTATCATTTACAAATTGAAGAGTTCAGAAAAACTGAATATCTCTAGCCTTCTCCAAATGTCAAATTCATGTTTGTAGAAATATTCAACAGATTTCGTAAATTTAAATTCACACAAAGGAATTGCACAATATATCGAGAATTATATTCACAATGATGAAATTAGTGAAATTTTATATTTTTATTACGAATTTTCTCAATATTGAATACACGCAATTTATAGTAAATTTCTTCTTCTTTAATATAGTTGATAATTAGCGAAATTTAACGTGATGTTTGTGTGTCGAAATCAAATTTTCAGAAAACAATATTTCACACGCACCAACTTAATATTTTGTAATTGCATATCATTTGCGAAAAAAAAAATAACACAAATCGATAACAAGTATGCTTTTCAAGAGAGACAAAAATCTGGTTTTCAACAAAATTAAATTAAAGTTAATAAAATTAAACAAAAAGTTATTTCGTTAATTAAAAAAACAACGCAATTCAAAGTAATACTTTTTACTACATCGATAGACTGCGAATTTTTATTATTTACTATTAATTTAAAGATATCAAAATGCAGAGAATACACACAATATACATATATCGATATATAATATCGAAATCAATTGTTATAGTATTTAATGATAAAAATGAACTTCTATCTATCAGATATCATTTTCTTTTTTTTTGTAAATAAAAATTTAAAGTCACTATACATTTCTGCAGCACACAGTATCGCACGAATCAGGAAGAACAACATAATTCATAATTCCTTTTTACTAAATTATGAAAGTCAGCGAATAAAATTTTTACGATGATAAAACTTTTATAATAAGAATTATTCTCTGCAATTTTTTTTTCAGTTATGTCACTTTCGTTGCCAGGGAAACGCTACATTTTGAACCAATTAACGGCACAAACAATTATTTCCACGATGGAAAACCAAAATATTATAGAGTTTCGAATCATTCATCAACCATTTTTTGTACACTTCTTTTACAATCGAATCGCGAAACAAGCGAGAAATTTGCACATTGTTTTCCCGACAAAAGCCGATCGATCAAAAGGCTTTCAATTTACTTGCTTTTCTACGTCGAAACCTCTCTCGCATCAACGTTTACCGTGAAAGAAAAAAAAAAAAAAAAAAAAAGAAAAAAAAAGTTGAACACCGATCCTAGAAAATAAATAATTCCGCGAAAATTTCTCTGTTGACTTTCACTTTCACTTTCTTGTTCGATCGTTTATATATCTGTAAACGAGAAAATCGAAAAAAGCGAATTTATAACTTTCTAAATTTATAATAAATTTATTCTTATGGGAAGAGTTTTTTGTTCACAAAGGCTGTTGCAAGTCAAAGTTTATCCAAGTACGTTTTTTTTAAATTGAGATATTAATAAAGTTAAAACAAATGAAACTTGGCTTGGTTAAAGACCAATGTTCGCACGATATTTCATTTGCAATTCTTTTCAATTAATTTGTATTATCAAATATTTTTAATATTGAGATCATGAAAAGAAATTCCAATACTATTGATATTCATCTGTTAACAGAATTAACAAGAAAGATATGAAACTAAATATAAAAATATTCGGCGAATATATAATATAAGTAAATATAAGATATTCAGTGTCATTGCTCGATACAAATTTCTATTCCTTTAGTTATATTTGTAAAATTATAAATCTGCACGAACATGTTTATTAATTTTACTAATATTCAACATAAGAATGCTAAAATACAAAAATATATCACTCCTGTTTATTTTAACATAAAGACCTTTTCAAATATTCTTGTTTTTCACGTTTCTACAGTTTTATTTATAAAAAAAAAAAAAAATAAAGTTGCACGAGACCTCTAATTGCGAAATAGTAATACGAAAACAAAAATTCTCATTGGCTCGTTAATTTCACTCCACGTTTTGTTTTTTTCACTCAGCCTTTGAAGAGCGATTCATCGCAGCTTTTTACTTTCGCTTTTTCGTTCGAAATATATGCTCGTCATCAGGTAAATAAATTTTCGTGAAATCGTTGCCAGTGACAGTTAAAAAAAAAAAAAAAAAAAAGAAAAAGAAAAAAGAAAACTGTCGGGGGAATTTCGCGCGAGCCGACAGCTGGATAAACGTAACGAATATGAATTCCTGGATACTTACACTGGTTACCCTCCTGCGCGCCGAACGCGACCAGCATTTTTGCAAGCGGCCTATTGTTGCTGAGCACTGCAACGTCCAGGGGTGACAGGCCGTCGCTGTTGACGCTGAAAATCCAATTCATATCGATGTTATTCGCCGGGAGAGATTAATTGCGAGATTTAATTGCTAAATCACGATGAAACTCGCATTACACTAATTTATCATATCTAACGATTCATCGGTGACTTTCGAGTGAGAAAGTATATATATATATATTCCACCTTTTTTTTTTTTTTTTTTTCTTTGGAATAAAATAAAATTTCGTCAAGATTGATACGAACAAGAGACGATTTATAAATTGTTTGAAATTCAAAAATTTATCGCTCCTTTTCAAACGCACAACTTTCAATGTTGCAATATAATCATTCTCCTTGAATTTTTCACAAGTAAACCAATTATTCTAGTACTGATTATAGGATTTAACCGTACCAATTTAGTATTTTAGTATGAGTACTAAATACTTAAAGAGGCAAGAAATATAATACCGTTATATTTCAGATTTTAATGAAAACGTTCATGGTTTTCTTGCTGTGTGACATTTTAATCAATTTCGGGACACGTTGTACAATAACCTAACAATTTTCATGACAACATAAATTCATGAAAAGATTAATTTCGAAGGTTTAGGTTAGGTTTAGGTAAGGAAAAGATGAAGTTTCACACTCAAATATATTACACAAACCAAAAATAAGAATCCTATGAACTAAAATTTCCAAAATTAATAGAATATTTAACACTTTACCGACCGGTAGCCTATTAATCGGCTAACTAACATATTTTAACACTTTACCGACCGGTAGCTTATTAATCGGCTAACATATTTCAACACTTTACCGACCGGTAGCCTGTTAATCGGCTAACTAACATATTTTAACACTTTACCGACCGGTAGCCTATTAATCGACTAACTATTCACCGCTGATACACGGTCGGTAAAGTGTTAAGCATAGTCAGAGGATACTGCATTGTCTTGTATGACATACAGTCAGCGAAGCTTTCAATAGCGTTACTCGCTTGTATATATATCCAAGTCGAATTCGAAAATTACACGAATCTCTCTATTGTCATCGAAACGCGATATAACGGTGGAAATAAATCGCGAAACCTGGATGAAAAATCCTGGCGTGTGCCCCGAGTTCGAGCCCCGAAAATAAATGATCCGCGCCTATTTCCGCGAGGTAATCGGCATCAATTTCGTTCTTGGATAAACGCGCTTCTCCCCAAACTGCCATCAGCAAACTGGGACAAAGAGAGAGGAGAAATGGATAAACGGATTATCGTTGGCAGCGAATGGACGTTCAGCGGCGATTACGACACTGTGTACACCGATCGCGACGCAAACGTCGGCCCACGAATCTTGATTATTCGATTACGCGAACGTTCGATACGTGTTTGTTCGTTTTTGCATTTCGAGTTTTCGCGAATGCAATTGTCGGGGAATGATTCGTCATGGAAGTTCGTTCGATTCTGTACTAATATTGATCTCATGAAAATTCAACATTTCGTTTTCAATCGTGAAAAACGTATCGCGTCAGGAGCGACATCTTCAAGGTCAGAACTTCAAGGTCATGTTCTTTACACACCTGAATGTATTTTTCTTTTTTTTTTTTTTACCAGCTACACGATGTAATGAAAGAAATATACACAGTTATGAAAAAGGAAACGATGACCTTGAAATGACCTTGACAATTCCGAAAAAAATGACCTTGGGGGGAAAAAAATGTTTTACCTGTTGGCTGGATGTTTCGATACTATTCACATTAGGTTAGGTTTGAGTTAGGTTAGGAAACTTCGATATATCTCAATTTACATTCCTATTTTTAATTATTATTGTAGTAATAAACTGTAGTAATAGTTAAACTTTGATATCCCAATTTATATTCATATTTTTAATTATTATTATTATATAAACATAATTAGAAAACCATGATTTTCCCAGTGACCTCGAGTACAGAATTATATTTCTCAAATTTGTACAGATTTGGTGGAGCGTCAGCTATTTATTAAAACCGAATATCAATCGGATGTGTTAAGTTTGAGAAACCTAACCTAACCTAAACCTGACCTAAACCATTTGATCCCGATTATAACGAAATGCAAGAAATTGACAGTAGAAGAATGTTCATCAATCGTAACTATATCGCATTAAGTATTGTATAATTATTATCTACACGATCGTACAATTACACGATAATTATCTAACGTAAGATCGGAAATCAAAATTAGGTTAAAAAGTCACGTTTGGATCTTTACCATTACGTACATTGTATTTTGTCATCCATATTTTGATTTTTCTCCACCGTGGACGGTAGTATGTTTTTACATGTAAAATAACACCTTGCCCGGCTATGTCATACTATAGACGATGAAAAAGAAAAGAGAAAAAAAAAAAAAAAAAAGAACTAATCGTTGCGAGTAGTGACGAAACGCTACCACCCCACGAAAAATAGATTACCACGATATCGCGGTGGAATGGCTGTGACACAATGCAGAAAGCGGTACGCTGCGAAATATCTGCGTCCATCCACGGTGGTGTCCATTTAGTCAACGAAATCTAATTATCTCGTCGGGAATTGTTACGTATCTAACGAGCCTTATGTTGCGGATCGATGCGATTACAATGTAGGAACCGTGTAACGTGTCGAAATGCGTACGAAAGGCTTTGGACGGACAATGGCAAACGGACGTTCCATCGAACCCCAATTAACGCGAGCTAACGTAGTACAAGGTAGCAGGCAAATTAGAATTTATCATTCCGTGCCATGATTTCGCCTCGTCCTGCTCATGAGATTAACAATTAGAGTACGTCCGTTCAGTAAGGAGCGTGTAACTGAATTAACAAAGATTTCTGGTATCTTGAACTTTTGTAAACTTTTGTAGGATAAGATCTTCCTCCAGTACCATTTCAGAAACGTAAAACTTTTACTTCGAGTGCATTTTTTAAGCTTTTACATCACGAAGCGGACGATAAAGTAAAATTGTGTAAAAATTTAAACGTGTTTGCGAAAAAAGTTTCCTCGCGAGAAGATTTACCATCATTTCGAAGATTAAGGTGACACAAATTTTATTATCATTTTATTTTTCTTTCAATTTTGAATATTAGAATGTTGAAATTTCCTGAATTTTTACGGTTTTACTTTTAATATTCTAAATTCAGATAAATTTGGCGGGAAAAAATCGTACGGCAGGTTTTAAAAAGCCTAGTTATGAAGTTATGAAGCATTTTTTAAATTTATTTTTACATCATGCAGAGGATGATAAAATTGCAAAAATTTAAACGTGTTTACGGAAAAAATTTCCTCGCGAGAAGATTTACCACCATTTCGAAGATTAAGGTGACACAAATTTTATTATCATTTTATTTTTTTTTCAATTTTGAATATTAGAATGTTGAAATTTCCTGAATTTTTACGGTTTTACTTTTAATATTCGAAATTCAGATAAATTTGGCGGGAAAAAATCGTACGGCAGGTTTTAAAAAACCTAGTTATGAAGGAAAAAATGTTCAATGTGTTTCCAAAGACGTGTTTGAACAATTTTTGTCCTTACTTTCCTACTCGTCAAGTGATGTAAAAACATCTTGAAAAAACGATTATTCGTTTGGATTGTTTCGCGTTTAATAATGAGATATTTTTTTTCAATTTTACAGAATAAATCCGAATTACATATAAATCCGAAAGAACGTAAAACGTGTAAAATGTGAAAAATGTAAAATGATCGAGAGAACGTTTAAACGAAGTCTATCTTGTATACGTATATTTCATAAATAAATTGTGAAATTATCGCTGTACGTAAGTAGTCTTCGCTTTAAATTTCGTTACAACCATTTCTGTAAAATTATAACTATCTTTGGCACAATATAGTCGAATATGTGAAAATGTTCCGACTACACCCACCAGTTTTCAGCGAAAATAGCCGAACCGTATTGCGTTAACATCGACTGATGACTATTTCTGTGAAGTTATATTTTTGCAAAGCGACAAAATATAGTCGAAAATATTGAAATATCCTCGCTACGGGCATCACTTTTCGCGAAAATAGCCGGATTGCATTAAAATCGACTAATTATAGGATAGCATGTATCGATGTTTGAGCATTTGAATAAAATTTTAGGTACATGAAAATACATGCATATATGTATATGTGCAAATTTAATGTTTAATATAGAAATTAATTTTTGACAGCAAGCTTCACAATATGATTATATTTAGAAATATTTACAAAAATAACTGACAAATAACTGACAGGTCAATCTCCATACAGTTAATTAATATTAATTATAGTTAGTTAATTGATGTAATTAATTCATAATAGAAGTTAACAAGATAGAGTAAAAGTCAATGTACTGCCTGTTCAAGTACTCTGAAAACGAATATTACTTGCAATTCTGGCAGCATGTTTTGTTATTAAAAAAAAAAAAAAAAAAAATCAATGTTGCAAAGCCTATCCGCTTACGTATTGCGAAATAATATAACACTTTCTGAGACAACTGCGTCAAATCATATCAAAAAAGTTAAATTTCCTTATTAAATTGCATTTCTGGCCGTTCAATCTCGCTAAAACCGAATGAGATAATCGAAAAATTGCAAGTGATTCTGATTCAAAGATCAGGGATCTCACGATAAAAGATTTACAATGGATAGAATTGATGTATAATAGATTGAATTGAAATACTTTTAATACTTACATGTGTAAAAAAAATTGCAACTTCTAGATCAGAAGCTTGTGCGTTCCATTTCAAATGAATCGAGCATTTGTTGCACTGAAGCAGCGAAAAATTACAAAGAATTTTTCGAAAAAAGAAAAAAAAAAAAGAGCAGTTCGATCATCCCTCATAAATTTCCAACTACGAGAAATTTCTGACGAGGAGAGTAATTTTTCCCGTGAAATCAACCATGAATTCGCCGTATCGTAAATTGTTATCGAAGAGAGAAAGAGAGGCTACATACGTCTCGTGAAACAGACTTGAACATTTTTCCGCTGAATTTCATTTATTCAATTTCCGCGTGTAATCGAACGATCAAACATTTTAAAATCACTGGCAATTCCCCCTGTTAATCCCCCGGACCGATGTAATTTGCGAAAAAAAATGAAATATCTGCGATTGCATCGCGACGGCTGAGAGAATGAAGATTACACTTCTATCCGATTGAAAAATCCAACGGGGATATTTAATTTTCGACGGACTTCAGTTTGTAATCGTACGATTGGAAACGGCGATTTTAAATGGGCAGAAACGCACAAAATGCACGCGACATATGTAAAAATATATGTAAAGGACTATATGAAATATATCAAAAGTATGTTTTTCGATTTTATTCCTTCGGCGCAGTGCGCGCGAAAGTATAAACTTCCATAACGTCTCAATTTTGCAATTCTATAGAATTAAACTGCGGACCTTTGCATATTTATAAGAAGCTTAAAAACACAAAAATACGCGAAATGGGCATATTATGTAAAACTATATGAAATATCGAAATTATAGGTTTCCTTTTTCAATTTTATTTCTTCGATCGTGCGCGCGAAAGTATATAAACTTCCATAACGTTTCAATTTTGCAATTCTATGGAATTAAATTGCAGATTTTTACATATTTGTAGAATGAATATTTAAAGAATGCATATAAAATAAATAAATAAAAAAAAAAAGCATATGAAATATTAAAAGTATTGAACACTCGTTATAACATGTAAAATAAATCTCTTGTTAGATTTTATTTCTTTTTTTTTCAGTTATTTAGTTGTTTCTTTAAATTGTGATATAAAAACATAAATTTTCATTATTATATAAAAAAATTCCTATAAAATCTCATTCTTGTGCAATTCTATAGAGTATAAAACTATAAATATACAAAATATGCTAAACATCGATAGCAGCATTTGTCACAATATGTAATGGATAAAACAAATATTTTCTTAGATTTCACTTGTGTATAAATTTGTGTAATCGATATTAATATTGTAACAATCATTTGGAGAAATCTTACATACTGTTCCATTTATTTAAATGTATAGGAACTAACACTGACTTAACACGAATCAATCTGTTCCGAATCTGTGACGAAAATGTTCAATTTGTCTCGAGACATTTAATTTAACAATTGTAACGTAGTTGCACTGTGACTTTCACGTGCATTTATGAAAAATTCAAAGATGAAAAGACGCGCACGATAAAATGGATCGCATGCAAAAATATGCAAAATATCAGAAGGCAGAAGAAGTCTTGTAACTGGGCTGTGTGCAGCAACTTTCATGCATTTATGAGAAATTTAAAAATGCAAAAAATGCACGGAATATAAAAAAAAAAAGAAACTGAGCAGAATATAAATTTGCAAATCTACAGGAACGCCTGAATTTTTATAACTTTCAGGGATAAAAGGTATCCTTTACTTTCTCACCTGCTGCACGATGCAAAAATATCTTTTGAAAAAAAAAAAAGAAAAAAATGAACTCCGGATTGTCAAAGTAAAAGAGAATAGAATTTCCATTTTAAAACCAATTGGATTGTTGTACGAGTTTTTTTTTTTTTTACAAAGTTGTAACAATTTAAAATATTCTTCACTGTTATCGGCTCAACTATGCTCTTTCACTGTATCGGATAAATTACCTAAGGAAGGCTAAAATATTTTTGAAACGATTATATAGGAAAATTTATATAGTTATATAAATTTATAATTTATATAGTTATTTATATAATTATATAAAAAAATATTTTGAACGAAAGTTGAATGGTTTCGAGGGGGACATTGGTTGATGTAATTATCACCTTTAATGCTGGACGTTTTCAAACATAATTAATATATATATATATATTAGAAAAATAGATTTCATAGAATTTCACCTCTGTATTTGTACTTACGTGTTACAAAATAATGTATTTTGTAAGAATAACGTGTCAATTTGACGCAAGAGACGGATGAAGGTTAAATGATCGTTCTTCAAACATTTTATTCAAATAACACCGAAGCCTGAAAATAGAGTCCATATATCCTAAAATCCATCGTCCAATTCTATGTTAATTGGCTTGTTCTCTCGAGTTGCCAATTAATTAACAGTTGCATTTAACCTACATCACAGGATCACGTGGAGTGCCACGGTTCTTTGCCTCGCAAATCACAACGCGTTGCATTGCCAGCTACTTTGCAATTTCCAAACTGCTACGAAATTAATTTACCTCCCTCATTTTTTCCACCTAAATTTATCTAAATTTATCTAGTCTTGTAACTGTATATTATAAAATACTGTGTATTGTAAAATATTGTAACATATTGATATTAACATCCAACTTGAAACATATTTATTAAAACGTAAATAATTGTAAATTTGCAAATATTTTTTTTTAGATCCACATATTTCGATTTTAGATATTTCATCTAACATTATGATTATTTGTTTTGGATCTATACTTTTTCACAATTACTACAGTTGTGAGAAGTATTTCGATGAACACTTGATGAAAAACTGTGGATATTTTAAACTCATGAAACTTCGATTGGCCATTTTTTTCTTCTTCACGAAGTTACAAGAGATTAAGTTATCGAGAATTTTTCTTTGAGTGTACGAATATGTTTTTACACTCACTGTACATTCAAAATTATCCACATCTTCAAAAATGGTGCATTGAATGCATAACAGTTGACACGTTCAATGTGGAACGATTTTTAGAATTTTATTCTCAATAACGAAATATTGCTCTTTCAATTCTTTTCTATTGTTTTTACATTAAAATCGTCGGTCATTTAATTGGTTGATATTTAATAGTATTAAATCATTATTATTTAACGTTGAAGTTATTAATTTAATGAGAAAAAAAAATACCGATACATGTATCGATCTCGAAAAGAATCGATAGCAATGTACTGACCACCAAGAGACTTCAAAACGAATATTATTTGCAAATCCAGCAGCACATTTTGCTATCAAAAATAATTAAATGGCGATCGTAGATTTGTGTATATTAAATTTCCAATGTTCGAAAAATTGTCGATATCTGAACTATTGCAATTTCGTGACAAGAAATCATATTGCGATGAAAATCTAGCCTCACTTTAAAGCGTGAACCTTTTACTTTTACAAGCCTAAGAGAGAAATAAAGACACTTTCTCGAAAATGTTATATATTCAAACGTCTCTCGAAACATTGAAAAAATTTTTTTTTCAAAACTGAATCCACGACGGACTGAAATGACAAAAATTGAACTTTGAATATTAGAGTTAAACGACAAAAGTTCAAGAAATTCCAGAATTTCGTTAAACATCTGTCGGTTGTTTCAATGATCTGGCAAAAAGAAATTCCAGAAATTTCCAATCTTCGAATTCACGGTGAATTCAGTCGTGGGAGAAAAAAAAAAAAAAAATGTTTCAACGTTTCGAAGGATGTGAATTTTGGAGGAAGCACGGATATGAAAATATTTTAGCGAAAAATAAATCCAATACCGTGAGAGTGGAACCTTCATGAACATTAATTCAGATTCATCGCTGTGTGATCTCTTGTTGCGAAACCATTTTCGTAAATAGTTCAAATATCGAACAAATTTCTCGAACATTGATGAATTTTTAAAAATTCTGCAAATGTGTACGCAAGTGTGTGATCATCACTCTCGTGTTAGATAGATAAATAAATAGCATGAATAATAGATAGTAAATAAATAGTATAATAAATAGTACAGAGATTTCACCTCTATACTTGTACATTTTTTAACAAATACGTGAATCGACACGAATTAAAAGTAATATGTACAATCAAATCGTTTCCAAGAGGAAACATTACGCGCGATGTTAACACGTGAAATTCCATCGAAAGCAAGAATATACACGAGAACTCACCTGTTCACGTCCACGTCTGTCGATTCCAAAATTGTTCTGGCTTTGTCGAGGTGGCCATGCTCCACTGCAGCGAAGAGGGCTGGAAAAAACAAGAGATAATAAATCGAAACGCCCCGCTGCCAGACAAAATAATAATTTTCCCCGCACGGGTGAAAAAAATATTAGAAATTCTTCGTGATTCATCAACGAAATAGAAATAACACGCGTGTTCGTTTCTTATTCATTCAGAGAGTAAATCACTTTGAACATATGAGAATAACGAATAAAAAATATATTTGTAACGAAAAACGAACAAAATCTGATAGAAAAGAAATTTTAAAATACAGCGATGAACAAAAGTATCGACTCTTTTTGGAGATCTTTTTGTGTGAATCTACGAAACATACGGGTCTCTGTTTTTTCTCAAATGCAAGCTCGAAAAGTTACGGTATATACTATTATTTGATTATAATAAAAAAATACACACAATGGGCTGTAAGGCTCAAAAATCGAGTTTGGAATTGTTTGAGAGCCAATAATATAATATAGAAGGCATAAATGTCGATATGGAAATTTCGAAATTTTATTCAGAATAAAGACTCTGCATACAGAAAATTCCTTACGAAAATAGTCTAGAAACATTTATAGAGACTTTTCGTGAATATATATCGTACGTATGTGTTATAAAATTTTCGAAAAATTACAAAATCATGAAAGCACTTGAACGATCAAAACGTGTTCAATGCTATATGCTGATTTTCCGTCAAATATATCTTAAAAACTCTTATGTACATTTTCAAGTTGCACATGTAATTACAATAATCGTTTCTCATATTTTAGTGCCAATTTCAAAAATTTCAAAATGACCCGACATACAAATTCTTCACATAAAAATGTGTCTGGCAGTAGGTTCCTTTTTGTAGCAAGCAATGTTTGAATACTTTCGCGAGCCACTCTAACTGTTTCAAAAATCAAAGAAACAGTCACAATCGTTGAAAATTACATTCCACGAAAAATATAAAATATTTCCATACTAAATTGAATTCAAAAAAAATAAAATTTCCTTACACGAAATTTGCCCGAATATACGAAAATTTTCCAAGGCAACGCTTCTGTTCATCGTTGTATATACTTAAAGAGCAACTGAACAAAGAGAGATGAACGAACAAATAAAGAAGGAAAAATAAAAGATACCATGCAGGTGTATGTTGAGAGACTGTGCCGTTAGGGGATTGATGTGCACCGACGAGATATTGTTCGATTGCTGATTTGCCTGATGTTTTTTCTTGCCGAAACCCTCCAGGAACTCCATCCCTTGCAAAGAGTACAGCTCTGCGTGAACACAAAATCAAACGGACTGAATAAAGACGGAAAAATAAAAAAGGGAGACAACAACTGGGTCGACGCGAGGCTCTTTACGCGAGCAAGAAAATAAAAATAAATCACGCATGGAGAAGGATTTTTCACTCGCGTAAATGTATGATAACAAAGTTCCTGACAACTCGTCGTCATCGTGAAGACCAACTGTTGCGTAACCGAAAAGATAAAAAAAAAAAAAGGAAATCTTTCTGCTCGCGAGTGGAACACGTTCATTTTAAACGTCCTTGCGCAAAGTGCAAACGCTGAAAAGAAGAGAGATTCTAAAAAATCTCTCGTGGAAACTCGGAATATTTTATTTTTCTTTAATACCGTGCAGCATTAATTAATACGCTTTCTTATTTCTCTTTCTTTCTTTTTTTCTCCCTCTTCACTCGCGCGATGTCACAGCGAAGCAGTTAAAAAGCAAAATAAGCAGCAACAAGGCACCCGCAGGGAAATAATTTCTCTCTTTGATTTTAACGTGCAATTTTAACGCGAAGTGAATTTCTTGATTTTACGAATTTAACAAATATGATGCCGCGAGAGGCTTTAAATTAATTAATTAATTAAATTAGAACTGTAGAATCCATTTGTTTATGTGATCGATTAATTGCGTTACTTTATATTTTATTTTCAATTAAAATATCCCTTTTATTTGTTATTTCTCCTGTCTATTATTATTATTATTATTAGTATTATATAAATACGATAAATGTTTTAAGAGATTATGCAATCTCTTATTTTTATTTGTTATTAACTATGCAACTTGTTTGTTTATCTATGTATACTAATTACATTTTATATTATATTAAAGCCTCCATTTTTATTTCCTCCTGCTTCTTTCTTATCAAAAAGAATTAATCTTATTATAATTTATCTAAAAAAAAAAATATATCCATGATTTATCTATTTGTTTTATGGAGTTAGTTTACTTTAAATAAAAATTAATCACAATTTTTAGCATTTGTTTTCCTTACAAAATGATAAAATTAAAAGGAAATTCGAAAATTCGAAACAGATACATTTATGTAAATTTTCACAAGGTGCTGTAAATAATATGGATGAAAATATCTTCCTCGCATTGTGCACTTTTTAAAAAATTTGTTGCTTTAGCTTAGTTGTATTGGAAAGAAACGTACGATAATTTCAATAGTTTTAAAATTGTAGTAGTGAATTTCTAGATCAACTCCTCCTCCGATTGCAATATTACGTTAAAAATAAACCTATTAGAAATAAATAATGTACGACGATTCTAAATAATTCTAAAATTAAAGTGGATACTGAATTTCTACACTAACATTACATATATTACGATTAATAATTGTAAGATCGACAGTGAATTCCCAAACTAGCCCCTTAATCGGAATTATCGAAATGATTATGCATATCATTAAACATTGAATTAAATAAGTGAAATATATATATCGAATAAACATGTTAGAAATAAATGTTTAAAATTAAAATCCGTCGTTTACACTAGTTACAATCGTTATTTTACATCGAAATTTCGAAATTATTAAACGTGCCGGAATATTCCCTCCTGATTCCTCATCTTTTCACATTTCTTTTACCAAAGCACAGATTGACGCAACTCTCGGAAAAGAAGGAAAAAAAAAAAAAAAGATAAGGAAAAATCGTTCGAACTGATTAAAAACCTGACGGCCCGTACTTGATCCAGAAGTGGTCGTGAAAATCACCCTATTATCCATGGATTCGGGTTCCCTCGAGTCTCTCATCGACTTCTTCCTTCCCACTGTTGTCACCTTGTTACGAAAGCTTCCGCCGCGAGCATTGGTCCAAAAACTCGCGATATTGTCCACCGTTCGGATTCTATAGGACCTGGACGAACAAACCGACGGCTTTCGCACGGCTTTCTCGCCGTTCTTCAGCCCCGTCTCGATCGCGTGATCGTTTCTCCAATCGAGACTCGTTCCATCAACGGTGTTCAACACCAGGCTGCTCGCCGCTTCGTCGTCCTGCAGGACCACGTCGTCCACCGACAAGCTTCTACATTTCGTCGCGGCGAACACGGGACGATTGTTCATACTGCACGCGAGATTCATCCCGGTCACAGCTTCGTTCCCACTCGTTGATCTCTCGCAATCTACGACGATTGTTAATCCGGGATCAAGGCTATTCTTCGAAGGTTCTTCCTTGACGTCGCTCGCCACGTGGTCGGCAGGACCACTCTCGGTCTCGAACAGGAAACCGGACACGGACGAGTCCAAGGAACTGTCCAGCCGGAAAGTAGGATTCTCGTAGGACATGTGGTCACCAGGGCAAACACCTTTCTTTTCATCGTTGGGCATCGAAGTCTCGTCGTTGCTCTTCCAGCGAAATACACGCGGCACTATCGGTGACACGGCGTCGTTGTTCTTTTTCAACGATTTCTCTCGATCGTTCGCCGCTATTTTGTCCGTCAGGCGTAATTTGCTCTTCAGATCTCGGGCGATCGCGTGAGGCTCCGATTCAGCCGAATTTCTCGGAGAGAAATTTTTCGAGTTTTCTTTTACGCTGAGGGGACTCTTTGAACTGCGGCCTTTCGAGGGATTCTCGATCGAAGGCGGTTCGAGACTCTTCTTCGCCGGTGTCTTCGAGCAGGTCGAGCGTTCGATCGGCGACGATTTGTTTCGTTGTTTCTTCGACGAAACCGGGGAGAGATCGAAGCCAGCGTTCAAGCGCAGACTCGCGTGAGCTCGCAGCTTCGACATAAGCTTCATCGATGCCCGGAAGGATCTCGACCGCTTGAGCGTCGACATCCGGTCGCTCGACGACCGCCTCGACAGCAATTCCATTTTCAGGCTGGACGTGGAGGATTTGCGAAATTTCATCTGGATCGATTCTCTTCGATTATTCTCGCTGGTCAACCTCTCAAGAATTTTTTCTTTTTGACCTCTCAAGATCAGACTGTGCGGCCATGATAAAATTCGATATCACGTTTCGGCGATAATCACTTTCCAAAGTAAGAATCCCGATCGGTTTTTCGATAGAAATTTACATTTACGTTTGATATTCTTTGGGCTAACGAAGACCTCTCTCTTCTTCACGCACTTCTTTGGTTTAATAAAGCTGAAAAAAGTCACACAGTTTTTTTCTCGTGCTTGATAAATGAAACACGCAGACGGTTCTTCTCCTTGTTTGGAAAAACACGATGAACGTTCCTCCCAGATGATCGAGGATATTTAGGATTTATAACAAAAAAGTCCAGGTTTTGCGATACAAGGCTCCTCGTAAGATGAAATAAGCGCAGTTTCGATCACACTTCGTTTCTCATCGAGGCCGAGTTTTTGCACACCATTAAATACACCGAGGAGCATGTGCAATTGCGCGCGTCAATGCCTTCCCCATTCGGGAAAAAAATCGAGCCTTCGAATCGATATTCTTCGGGAGATGACAGAAGAAGAAGCAGAAGAAGAAATGCTCGGCAACAAGACCGATGAAACGTGAACTGCATTTCAAGCCCGAAAATTCTCCTCTCTTTCTTCGGATCTCATTTCGCCCTTCCCGAAAATCGTTGAATTATTCGCGAAATGTAGGTTTTCGCCGTGAAATTTCACATTTCGACGCGGACTGATTCATAATTTCCGAGAGGTACGAGAGAGAAATCGAGTTACTTAAGCTCGCCTTGGTAGCTTCGATATTTTAAAATTTGTTCGACGTAAAAAAGACAGATCCGAGGACGTTTAGACACTCTTTCTGAATAAAGAATGCTCCATCCAGATTTTGCATTTCGTTTTAGATTCTACATTTTTGAATTTCATCGTGTCGTATCTTCAAAAAATTTTTTTTATTGTACTTTGCAGTTTATTTCTCAGCGGTGACTGTCATTCTTCTTCAGTTTGAATGTAACACGATTAGTGTGTGTATATATATATATATATATATATAAAATTAAGCAGTGTATAGAATATTTTATTATCTTCGTGATTATGAACAAAGTGAAATGAAATTTTAAGAGTACAGTAAATAATGCTCGAACGAGTTAATGAGAAAGGCTAGAAATTTTTCTTTATCACATTGTTTTAATATTAGGTTGGTACATGTGATATGTCGTTTCTTCGAGGTTTGAATTCATCAATCATCAATTATATTAAAGAAAAAGAAATTTGCTAACTATATGTGTCAAATGATAAGAATAGGTCTGATAAAAATATCGATAATTTTACCGATTAATTCCGATATATAGAAATATTGAAATTTTATTAATTTTAAATTAATTTTGACTTATGAAAATATCGAAATTTCACCATCAATTTATTGTTAACGAATGATCAGAATGTTCTTATGATTTTTTTCATACAAGTTTATAAAATTCAGTGTTTTTTAGAAAATACATTTAGCATTTAGACATTCTTCATTCATCCTAGACAATTTTTTAATATCCACGTCAATCAATGAAGATAGACAGCAAATTCAAAACACCATAAAAGCTCCAAGAATTTTTGGAATTTGTTAGTGTCATCGAGGCATATGGAAATAATTACTTACTATCAAAGTTACATTTGAAAAAAAAATGATACTAGCGTATATTTCCTTCGAACGTTATGCAATTATTATAACAATGTCAAAAAAAACAATATCGTTTTCTGCGCATCACCACCAGTTTACACAACGTACATAATCAAAATTCATCTTATTCATCAAGACATCACACAATTCGGATTAACAAAGACGAAGTATTAAATTTTTCAACGTTACGGACAATCTTGCCACAACAATTCCACTAAAAAACTTCCAAAGTAAATGTTTCACTTCTAAATTGAAAAAAAAAAAGAATTATTTTTAATCGTAAAAAACTTTCAGAGGCTGGTTTTCGTCCATTGATGCCCTTTTTTTACGTCCAACAGCGCGATTCAAAAACCGAAAACTTCGCGCCGAATTTATCGTACGTTCGAATTAGAGATCGAGAGAGAACAAGAGTAGAGGAAGATGAAGTCCGGTGTCGCGCGATAGACTGGCATGATCGCAGCGAAAACGATTTTATTATTTACTTAGGACACGCACCCGGTCGATTTCAGTGCGCCAGCCACAATTGCCTATTACGAAGAAGTGGCCTGAACGTCGCCTCTTCCTCCTCGAGACGAGCGTGACGACAATTTGTTAGCCTAATCAAACTTATTGCTGGCGTCCGTGGCTGGTTGGCTGGCTGCTGGATCGCCAAGATCGAGGGCATTGTATCGAGAATATCGGCGAGAGAATCAATTGGAAGCGTTGGAGTAATGGCGGAGAAAGTGGATGAACGAGCGTTCAATTTCTGACGAGACAGATCTATTTTTTTTTTCCTGACGTAATCTTACGACGAGATGATTTCACGTGTGATTTCTCCCCCCCCCCTGACTTAATGATTCAAATGTACGATACACGCGTATTCAGTTTACGGAGGATCATTTGAAGTAAAGTTAGTTTTATTATTTTTTCGATGAAAACTGGTGATTGATTTGAACGCTGGAAGAACTATCCAATTGAAATATAAAATTTGCATGTACGAGAAGAACGAACGAAAAGTCTGTAATAGGCACAAACCTTCATCTGTGTGTATTTTACGAAAAATTAGTTGAAATTTATATTAGAAAAAAAAAAAAAAATAGGAACAAGTCGTTTCAACCACTTTCTATACAAATTTAGAAATAAGTCACTATTAGAATTTGCTGAGGCATTTACGTTTGCGAATTTCTAGCCAGAATGTGAAGTGAAATTTTGTAACTGATTTAGAAGCTGAATTAGAATTTACGTGAATCACGCAGCAATATATCGAAGTATAAAATGTTCAAACAGACTTGCGTGACGAATTTTCAAAGAAAACAATAAACGAAATTCGCCGAAAGACACAGATGGAAACTCGTGTGCAATTGGTTTAGAATTTAAATTAGAATTACGCGAATAATTGAAACAATTCTGCGTAATGAAGCTCGGAAGTTTATGCAAGAAGAATGTACATAACGGAAGAATAAAATGGAAATATATTTCCCTCTATTATATACTTTTAAAAAAATGTATACAGATCGATCTGATACGCGCGTTCGATAGAATCTGGCCTATTACTGTCGACGAAACTACCGATTTGAATGCTAAATAGAAACTTCTTGCGAGTATAAGCGGGGGGGATATATCAGGGGGAAAGGAAGAGGAGCTTTATCAAAAGGTAAACGAAAGTTACGAGAGAGAAAGCGTAGAACACTTGGATGAACCAGCCGGAGTAACACGTCGAAAGAAAAAATCGGATCGATGTGAAAATCGTTGTGCGAACCAGTCGGGATAAGTGCAAATTAAACAGAACAGACGGAAATGATATTATAAGTACGTCGATGATTAGATAAACTCGGCTGGCAGATGGCAGGATTGTTAATTTCGAAATGTTGATAAGCAACGAGAGAGAGAGAGAGAGAGAGAGAGAGAGAGAAAGTCGGCATCACGAAAATCTGTATCTGTACGTTCAACAGAATTTGATATGTTTGATTTACGAAGAGAAGAAAAATTAAAACTGCGTCTCACGTCTCAGTGACAGATGGTTGAATCGTTAATTTTGAAACGTCGATAAGCAACCAGAGAAAATGACACTGCACGATCGATTATAGAGTATTATTTCTGTATTACTCTGTATTATTCTCACAGAACTTTGTACGTTCGATTTACGTGAGAATTCGAATTTTATATAAGAAAGAAAAACTTTTAAATGCACAAACATCTGAAGAATTACTTTTAATTCACACGAATGTTACTTTAGTAAAAAGTGAAAGAATGAATAAAATTCGAAGATAATTTCACAAATTAAACAGTAATGAAAGGTAAACTCTCGATCAGAAGTTTTGAGACTACTTTTTCTTTTAAATTATATCGATTATATATGAATATATCGTACGTATTATTTCTAAATTAATTAATTAATTAATTACAGTCTCGATACTTGATAATATTAATGCAATAAATAAAATACTCGAGAATTAGTCCTTTCGAAATCCAAACCAGTTTCAAATTCAAGTCTATGTGAAATATTAAAATTCTTTGAAAAACTTCCTTGGAATTTGCAATGATTTATTTCATCCTCAGGCATTGACAAAAAATCTTTTTTAGCAGTTCGATGATAATAATTTGTAATAATTAATATTATTAACAATTCGTGAAACGTGGTGAAATTTAAAAATTCACAAAGATTAGAGTGGTTCATTGAACTTACAAAAATCTTGAAACGAAGTTACATCAGAAAAGATTGTAGATTATCGTTAATAGTAAAATACAAAATTGTTAAAACAAAATTTATTAATTTTCATGCAATAGATATGAATGAATCTTATTACTTTTTATAGCATCTTATGAACCATATATATATATACACACACACATATTATTAAAAATAACACGAAACATATATACATCAAAGTTTGTATACATATATTTTGTATATTGTATATATATATATATATATATATATATATATATATATGTACAAACTTTGATGTATATATTGTGTTTCGTATGTTTTTATTTTTCAATAAAGATGTAATCTTATCTATTTAAGCATAAGTAGATATATTTGCGTTCAATCAATATAAAATTTGAACAATCAAGAACAATCTTCGTTGTCATAACTAGACTGCTGCTATTTATGCAAATTCACATTTTCACAAATGAAATCCAGATAAAGAAAAACTATTTTACGTACTGAATATCATGAAAACTGTTTACATTAAAATTTAAATATCAAAATTTGCATTATACCTTGAATTTATATACTTTCGTGTATCGTGTGTATTCTATGCATCGCTGTATTTTTAAATTTCACGCAAATGCACAAAAATCCACCATAGGCCTAGCTAGAATAATACTTGAAATTTTAAAAAGCAGACTTTGACGATGACAGAAACACGAACGCGCTTAAGTGTACTTGAATCGATAGAGAAAAATAAAATCGCCTCTTACGATACAGATTGGAGTCTGTTAGAAGTTAACGAGGTAATTACGGCTCGTCGAAATGATAATGGGATAATTAAAGCCCGCAGTAAGTAAATTGTCGGGGGAGTCATGGATTTGTCCAGGATCATCACGACGATCGAACGAGCGAATGAAAATCAGAATGGCAATTAATTAACATCAGAATTTAAAAGAAATACTATTATAAAAGAAAGAAAGAAAGCACGATCTTGTAAATGTAAGGTAAAGCCATCAAATATCGGACCCATGTTGTTAAAAAGATTACAACTCTCGACCAAGATCGTTTTTATGAAAAATTTGATACGTATTTTAAAAGTAAGAAAGTAAGAGAGAATTCCATTCCTTCGCGATAAAACAAAAATGAAAATTACATAAATACATGTGGATAAAAAATATTTCTTTTCCTCTCTTTTTTAACATATTGGGCATGTAAAATCTATTTTTCTGATCTTTATTTCACTGTTTTCATCTTTCGAAAGAACTTGCTCAAAAGAACAAATTTGGACATTTAATATAAGATCTACTATTTATTGTAAAAACTCTCAAGGCTTTCATGTTAAGTAACAGTAGTAAAATAATAATAAAGGTTGATTATTAAATAGCTTCGAGGTTCAATCTGTTATTTAATGATATAACTACATGCATTATTTATGAAACACAGCAATATTTATAAGAATGATTATACATTTGCCAATTTGGAAATAAAATAAAATCACTTTAGAAACTTTCTACGATATATTTCACAAATTCAATATTATCCCATGTATAAATAATTGGATAATCCAGTGCAATTAAAAAGTTGATATTTTTGTTACGTTTCGACAAATCCTTTTAACGTTAATTTTTTACATCTTCAGGTTTCATATTCATCTCTAACAAACAGTTGACGTTTCGTAAAATCTGTATGAACTTTCTCAATACGATTCTAGAAACAAACATTTCAAATTTTGAAATTTCAATAATAAAATGAGGTCCTGCAGAGCGACCTTCAGCTACTTATTATTATCATTATAATATTAGCTATTCCTTTTATCAACATCTATTAACTGTTATTAAAATGTAAATTAACACTCGAACTAGACTGGAATTTACAATTTTCGTTAGAAATTTCATAGATGTAAAACGGTGTATCTTTAGAGATTGAAAATGATTTTTCGTAAAATATATATAAATGAAAGCTTTACTAACTTTTTAACATACTCTGAAGAAAATTTCATACTTTTAATCATCCATCATAATTCTACCCCTTGCCTGATCCTTCTTTTTCGCGACATGTTTCAAAAAAAACGTCGATTTTTCTTATGCCTCTCTGTTTCTCTGTTTGCACAGTTCACCTGATCCGAAATGATTATTGTCAGACAAGAGAGGTTTGTTGAAAATTTACATTGCAATAACTTGAATATCCAAATAGTCATGCACGGCAGTTTAATTTATTACCAACGAAATAAGAATCCTGTAACGGGGAAAAGCTGGATTCTCCAATTACGAGAAGTCTCGACAGACACGATTTTGTTCTAATAATTTCGTCCATTTTGTTCTTCTGAACTTTTGTTTTGTCGTTAACGCTAACGAACGGAGGGCACGTCGATTTCTTTATCGAGAGAATACACACTTCGAAATAACAGAAGAGGCAGGAGAAAACAATAGTGAAGAGGTGGATACGTGCCAGTAACTTCCTCTCGTTTTAACGTTCATTGTGCTAATAGCCACTAATAACGCTTCCGTTTCCCCTTTCTCTTTCGTGATTACTGTTGTCTCACGATTGTTGCCACGAAAGGATCTTATCGTCGTAATTCCACGCCAAGATTTCCAGCCGCGTTAAAAGAACGAAAGTTCAACCCTAATACATTAATCATTATCATGAAACGTTCATGCGAAAAAGAACGAGGGAATGTTAAATTTTAAATATTATTTAAAAAAAATTTGTCGGACAATGTGTTTCTTAATATACAGCGAAGAGTATAACTGCAGATTCTATAAATCATTTCTATCAATATATTATTGTTAAAAATGAATATAACAAATGATTCTAGCTAACATAAAACTGATATAAACTACAGCACTCGCTTGTTTTCTTGAATGAAATCAATTTTTTGCACATTTTAAGAACTTATTTTTACTTTTTTATTTATTCGTTTTATTTTAATAAAAATGTATAAATAATCGTAATTACAAATATCAATTCTAAATGTAATTGAATTATAGTTAATGTGCAATGTATAGATATATAATATAATATGTAATTAATATAGTTTCTTCTTCAATCTAAGTATAGTTTATTCAGAAATAATAGTGTCAAAAATAATAATTTATTAAAAGATTATTCCTTAAAGATTATTATATTTCTTCTGAAATTTTAATATGTTTCAGCTTTTCAATGCGAATGTATGTGTTACTATATGATAATGTAAAATACGTATACTATAATCTAATATAAATATATTATGAATGTTTTTCCAGTTACCTCTAATCAGAGATACTCATTGATGTAACTTTGCACAATGAGATGCAGTTTTCTTAAAAATGAAACTTTTAAAATTTAATAACTTATTCATCCCACGATTTTTTAGTATGATTTTAGCAATTTTTAGTATGATTTTTGCATTTTGTACAAAATTTTCACTGTCTTTCAATTTTCTTCAGAAATTGAAGAGTGGATTTTCACAGATTTTGAATAAAATTAAGACCAGAACTCTATTCAAAAAAGAAACGATAAATTTTCATATTCTATCTTATATATCTTTCGCTGTATATGATCTCCCAATCTCATTTTTTGAAATATAATAGTTTCTTCGAAAGATATTTTTAACTATACCTAATTGACATTTTTATACATCTAATTGACCCATCGATGCAATAAGCAAACCAATACGGAAATTGATTGGATCATCGATTACTTTTGCAATAGGTAAATAAAAATATAACTCTGAAAAGTTATTAATTATACACAATTTTTCCAGTGGTGTCTATTTTTTGTATACTTGAATATTAACAGCAATGAAAAATGATTTATAATCATTGAATCGATTCACGTAACTTTCAAACAGGGAAAACCTCGAGAAAATATATTTTCTCACTCGAGAGAATACTAATTTCACTCCCAATAATCCTCAAAGATCATTCGAAAATCCAAATATAACGTATAATTAATTTTCCTCAGATTTATGCGCAATATATTACGTATAACGTCGCAACTTCGTACTTTCACATATATGAAAATAAATCAGAAAAATAAAATTTTTACTTGCAACACGATATAGCCAGTGACAAGTCGAGTTACGCAGGAAACATACAGAAAAAAGTACGAATGAATTCAATGTTATTTTGTTTGACAAAATGTACGTTCTCTCTTTTCCTCTCGGACCTTCGAAGCTTCTTCGAGGCTCATTGTCGTTCGAGTTCTTTAAATCATCGAAGCTATCTCGAGCTTCATTTAGCTAGGAAATAGCAGCAAAGCAACTCCTCTCGGGATAACGACGTTAAGAAGAGATTCTTTTTTTTTTTCTTTCTTTCGATAGAGAAACGGGTTCGCCGCATCGCGAGACGCCGATTCCATCGGATGGGCTTCAATCCCCAGGATATTACTTTCCTCGAGGAGGCGAATGAAATTAGAACTTTTACTACTTCCTCGTCGAAGCAACTTCTTCGCGGCCATTAAGAGCGCCAAGCAAGCAACGAAAATGGATTACATTACGGAAAATTGCGCCGCCGCGTTTTCTTGTTCAACGGTGACGGACGAATCTGGCATCGAAACGTGTAAATATTACAAAGTAGTACAATAGAAAAAGCAGCGAAATATACGACGTTACGAATAAGTTTTCATTTCCATTTGCATTCGATGCGGATCTTGGTTAACTTTTAGGTTAGACATGTAGTTGGTAGTTTAGGTTAGGTTAAGCGTGTAGCTTAGATATGTAGTTTTAAGTTAGGTTAGGTTACGTTAGTTTATGTATACAAATACATTATATTATCTATAAATATTTGGACACATCCAAATATACACAAAATGTATTGCAAATTTTTATATCTGCTTTTATTCGTACCAAATAATTCCATTAAATAGGAAACACAAGTAGAAATATTTTTCAATGGTAGATCCTGAATAGTAAAAATGAAAGATAATATCGATTGAATGTAAAAATAAAAATAAAAACAAGAAAAGAAGATGAAAGATGAAAAATTTAAATAAACTTTCAACGTATGTTCCATGTTAAGATCTTAAAACAATAGACATACGAATATATTTTTAGCCACAGTGTCAAAGTTTCGATAAACTTCACGAAATGTCACCAGTGTCGAAGTTTCTATAAACTTTACGAAATGTCACGAATTCATTACAGATAGATAAAGAATTTCAGATGTATTCCTTGTTTCACCTTGAACTTAGCAGATCATGCGATTCGTTATTGCGAGAGATAAAAGATTAATGTTACAAAGATTGGATATGTATATAATAAAATCAAAAGATGAAAAGTATTTTTTTCATTTAAGACTATGTTTTCGAAAAAAAAAACTGAGTTTGAAAGTTCGTCAGGTGTGAATTCCAAGAGTGGATGATCGATAAAAAGTTATTCCACGCGCGAAAATAAATAAAAATTTATGCGGGACAAAATTTCCCCATTTAAAGTCTCGTGTTCAATAAAATTTGTTTGAGTGTATTAAACGAAGTGTATTAATTTAATTAAAAATTTAGTTGAAAATTTCAATTTTAATTTTCTTCAAAACTAAATTGCCAATGTGCAAATGTGAACTTGAAAGCTCAAAATTGCAGAAAACAAGCATTATAAGAAAAACTATACAAAATATCAGAAGCATAGTGTTTTCTAAAATATTCACTAAAACAATTCTCTCGTGTTTCCTTTAAATTACATTCGTAAAGATATAAATTTGTAAAAGAATCTAATCTAGTCGTGATAAAAATCTTATATAAATATAGTAAGATCACAGTCCCTCAGTCACTGTTCTTATTTCTTAATATTTATATTATTATTTGATTTCAAATTTCAATTCAAACTAAAAGAATTGCAAAGATCAATACACAATATAACTGTTAACTCATCTTATTTAAGATTTATTTCCTTGAATTTGATTCAATTTGAATCAATTGTCACCTTTCATGTGAGAATATGAAGTATTTTAATTTATTTATATCATAAAATAGAATACATATATATATACACAGCACGAGTAATATCTGCTTTGTGTCATCAAATCCAGAATAACCTGCGACTGACTAATAATTTTCTATTTAATAATATATATTATCCTTTATACTCTGATATCCTATTATAATCAGTTTTAATAGATAATAGAATTATAATTCAAAAATTCGTTTCATTCACTAAATATTGTAAAACCTGCTTTATTTTAGTTAATAAACGAATGTTCTATATTATTATGCGCATTCTGTGGACTTTTCAAAAAAATAGCTCGCAGTTTAGTCATTAGTCGTATTAACAAAATATTAATAGAGAATAGTGAATAGTTCAATTGGAGCAAATTATGAATTATTAGTACCCGCCGTACAGGCTTCATTGCAATGCCCATTGTAGTAGTTTTATTGTTGCTATTATGAGTGACAGACCCTGCAATTCAAGTCGTGTTGCAAATAGGTTAATACCTAATACATATGAAGTGTAATAATATGTAGATTTTTATCATGCACTCACATGAGATTTTAAGTACAAAATTATAAAAAATGAACAACAATATTTACTCTCTCTCTCTCTCTCTCTATATATATATATATATATATATATATATATATACTTTTATATATATATATACACACACTTAAAATAGAGTGTTTTAGTATTTTTTATCGAATTTTTATCTTTTGCAATTAAGAGAAGAAAATATTACTAAAAACTGGCTATTAAAACAAAAAAAAATGTGGCATAATGCGTTACTAGCAGCTATAGCGAGTTCTTATGCGTTTGCTGCTTATATTTCTAATTTTTATAATCGTTATTTCAAACAATAACACGAAACGAGTTAAAACTTTTGCACGCTACTTCTGAAGGAGACACCCAGTATTATATTAAATGCATAAAACGAACATTTCCCTAATATGTACAACGTCCCATCATTTTGTCACGTAGTGTGACACACAATGAAATATAAAATGGGAAAAGTAGGCGTGCTACTCTTCTGAAGGAGTATCACCCGAATGTATAAATAGAATGTATAAAATGAACATTTTATACAAATAGTAATTGTACGTCTTTGTAATATGATCTTCACTGGACGAAATGAAAAATCGGATTTGTGAACGTGCCGGACTTCGATTCAGAATGAAGAGCGATCTAATAAACGACGAATGTTGGATCCTAAAAATCGAGCGGAACGCGCGAAGGAAAAGTAACGAGAGTAAAGTACCTAAAGGAGAGAGAGAGAGAGAGAAAAAGAAAACGGAGTAATAAACGAGCATCCAGGCCACTGTTTTATCTCAGAATAAAGCTGTCGAGCGCTGTCAGCGATGCAGAAATCCTGAAAATAACGATTCGCGGCTAACGGGGGCCGGCCCCCCCTTTGCGAGTCGCGTTTGTACTCGCAATGTGTCGATTTTCAACAAAAAGCACGATGTCAAAGGAAATGAAAACCCGGCCGACAAATAGAAATTAAAACGTTTTCGCTCCCCTCTTTTATATCGTGCTGTCCTCGTTACATTCCCTCGATAAACTACAATCAGAGGTTACCGTTCTCCACCGGCATCGTTAACACAGCGTTGTCCCGTGACGAATCGCGTCTCAGCTGCGAACCATCGACCGTGAAATTAATGAATCGTTAAGGGAAATACTGGCAGCGAAGAAGCATCAGATAGCAAAGAAATATTTAATCCGTCGTGGTAATCCATGGAGAATTATCACGGTGAATTTATAAGATGAAAATTACTCGTGTCATTAAAGTACGAATTAACACTAGAACTACCACACCAGTCAAAATGACTGGTTTTACAATTTTATTTTAAAATTTCTACTTCGTGTTACAATTTTTTCCCCCCGCAATGATGCAACGACTTTTACAGTGATAACTAAAGAAATAATATAAAGAATTTTATTTTATTTTTATTTATTAAAATAATCGAAATAATTTTGGTAGAAATAACTTCGTCTTAACTGTCGGTAGTTCTAGTGTTAAACATCGTGTTTATGTTTGTGTTATATTCGTATACGTAATAAGACCAACGTGTATTTATTTGACGTGTTGCATAAGTTAGCAAAATTTAATCACACGAATCTGTTTGTAGAATTAACTAATTATATTTATAAATACAAATTGCTCGCTTCTCTACGAGATACGATCGAAATACGTGAAATGTGCATCGATGTACTCGTAGATTTATTAAGTTTTAATCAATATTTTTAGTAATTTCGAGTGAAGAGTTAATATAGCGAAGTGGAACTGTCGTATGTTTTTAGTAGCGAACTCTTTAATTACTGAGAAATTCTGTAATAAAGTTCGCAAGAATTAGGGGAGTTAGTAAATCGTTTAAAAAATACGGTGCGGAATTTTTCTAACGAAGAAATATTGATTTGATCTAATAAATCTGGGAGATTTTATCAGAGTAAATAAATTCCTTGGAAATATTTAAGTTTCAATAGAGTGAAATTAAATGGTTAATACTTTCAGTAAGGGTAAGGGTAATTTTTTAATTACCGACAAACTGGGAAAGTTAACGAATCGTTGAAAAATTTTCCAAGCACAGAAACATTCTTCTATCAGTTCTTGAAAATTTATCAAAATTACGGAAAATTAAAACAAACATTGTCGAGCATTGTCGGAAGAACAATTTTCGTTGAGCAAAATTTTGACTGAAGAAATATTGAACTTGTTACACGAAACTAATTAAGAAGAATTTAAGTTCTTGATAATAATTAAAAGCGATGTAAAATTGTTAATATTTTCAGTGAATAATCTTCAATTACTAAGAAATTATGCAGAAATTGAGAAAATTGAAGAACAATTTTAAAAAAATGCCATACAGAATTTTCCTAAATTACTAAAGAGATACTAACTTCTGTTCTCGAAAGTTTATCAGAGTGAAATTAAGATAATATCCGCTCTCACGAAATAATCTTTTAACTATTCTAAGATCCTCGTAATAAAACGCGTAATCCGCCGGAAAACTAGAAAAATTAACAGAGCCGTTAAATTGAAAGCCCGTTGAAAAAGTGTCCGAAGCGAAGAAGAAACATTAAATTGACAGAGCTGAAAAGAAAGTTGTCAGCAACTAGTCCTAAAATTGAACTAATAAAGGATAGAAGTGAAATTCCCAGCACTTTCATCAGCGGGTAATAATTTTTTTTTAAACTAGCGCGAAATCCTCTAACAGAACGTGTCGTTCGCGAAAACTAGGGCAATTAAAACGTAGAGAGACGCTATTGGACAGATGGAAACGTTAACAATGGATCCTTTCAAGGCGTTGTCTTTCTTATCAGAACTGCGTCTAACGATAAATTGCAATCTACTTCCGTTCCCGCGTGAAACTATGGTTCTTTGACATCAGGACCGTTCGTATGCCTCCTTCCGTTCGTCAAGTGCTGCTTCGATCTTACTCAAGACGCATACTTAATGAATTCGAAACGACATGTTATTACACAGCAGCAAACGTGTAACATCATGTTATTAGATTAGACCGTGAATGAGCGTGAACGCACGAAAATATACGAAACGTTCGAAATGAAGTATTCGTCGTGTAAGTTACGATATTCAAAAGATATATAAATTCTATTATCTAATTTGAACCCTTTGAACCTTTAAATACAAATTTTACTGTAAAACTCGAGTGTGACCTTCGAGATCAACGATAATCACATTTTAAAACATCGTAATGATAGCGACAATAATAAAGGAATAAAAAATATTGAATTTTACTGCTATGCATTAATTAAATACCTTAAAAAAAAAAAATACAAGTTTACGGGCAGCAACATTGAAAACAAATCGAATTCAAATATAACTAATTTGTACTTTTAAAAATATACTTTACCTCGCTACTTTATTAATTTAATTGTAATTTAAAAATTACATAGACTTACGGAAATATTTGAATGTTTGTAAATATCTACTATATTTATAATATTATGTGTATTGTACATTATTATTGTTATTGTGTTATTCGAACATCTATTATCGAAATCATTTAATACTATCATATTGAATGATTTTCTAGTAGATATTATGTTCTGATAGTGTAATAATAAGATATTTAGATATTATAATGAAGCTTTATTGTATTACTCCAATCAGACTCGACTATCACGACGATAAAAATTTACAAATTTGAAAGTATATAAGTATATGCAAATTACGAAATATTTAATATAAGTACTGAGCATGCGAAGCTCTACGTGCAAATTAAAAATGATACTTTACGAGGAAATAAGAAAAAAATAAAAATTTTTTATTCCACGGTTACTCTTTGAGAAAATGAGATTTGAAAATTTATTTATTATATATAAATGAATTTAGCTAATTATCAATTGAGACACAACGTGAAAAGTTCAACATCTAAATGCGAAAAATTTTTTCATATTTAAGAAAATAAAGTTCGAATATTTAGTGAATATTTGATAAATTTAATTTGTTTTTTTAGAAACAAAACAATTCAAAGAGAGAAAACTTTCCGTTCCACATTTTCGATTTATTTTTAACATAATAGAATCACCTCCTATCGATTATGTATTATGTATTACTCATTCTTATTCTACCCGGAATTAACTATAAATTCAACTATGTTAATATAAACATAACATTCAACAAGATCATCTTATTATATATTATAAGAATATATATTATATATTATATATTATGTATTATGTATTATATATTATATACTATATCCTATATATTATTATATATTATAGCTACTTATGTATATTAATTTTATATTAAATATATTTTTGCAATAAATATTTTGTAACTCATACATGCATTTTCAAATTTGTTTTAAACTTGATGTAATCATGTCAGTCGTATTTCACAGTGATCATAAAATTTCAAAATATTTCACATATAAACACAATATACACATATAAAAGTGTTTCTACGAACAGCGTTTAAACATTTTCGTGAGACAATGTACGTACACACATTTGTTGAAGCATCCGCCAATCCAATCTGATTGTTACACATGATACAAAGTTAACACCTAAATACCGTTGAAACAATCTAACCAATGTCCCTCCAATTTTTCTTGATTATAACTCGTCGTTTGGTGAATCATAATAGCGAGAAGAAGGGAAACTGAGATCATATAACAGAGACGAAGCTAAAATATTAACCCTCGGCGAAGGCTGGATCAATTCTGACTCATATGGATGTTTCACGTTTATTACTTTCTAAATTATATTTACACGTTATTACGTTGTCAAACTGTATGAACATCCTTTAAATAAATATTGCTGTTATAACCAACGTTACTCCTCATTTATCATCGTAAAACGGAATAAACAATAATTCAACTTCCGTTAAGCGAGGATTAAACGGAAATGATTTTAACGTTCAATGTTTCTTCTCTGGGAAATATAACGTGCACACTTGTGACCAGCGGGCATTAAATTTAACGTTATAGCAAATAAAAGATAAATTCAAGCTTAACGCTCGATGATCACACATGTACGTGCACATTACTTTTCTCAGAGAAACGTAGAATAATTTTCTATGTTCAATCTTAATATTATGTTGTTAGTATTTGAACACCGTGCTGGTTATTTAATTGGAGAATTAATTAAAAAAAAGTAAATAAATACACATCACGTTACAGGGAACTAAATGTACCATTAGATACCATTAATGTAACATATAATGTATCACGTTTGTTAAAATATTTATAAAAAATATAATTCTTTTCGAAGAATAGTTATTGAACTTAATGTTCGAGTTCTCCCACAAAAAATAGAGAATTATCTTCCACTAATCTCAATATTATATTTTTAACATTTCGTATCTATTATTTAGTTAAGAATTATTTTTTCAATTAAAAAAAAGATATATATATATATATATATGAATAATCAATTATTTTTAAAAGAATTATAATTATATTCTTATAATCAAAAAAATAATTATTTCTCCTTGATTTTAATATCACGTGTTTAATATTTAAGTACAATTTCTGTTATTTAATAACTGAAGAATTAATTGTTACTCAAAGTGGTGTTGACACTATCAATTATCGTGGTTCAATACTTTCTTTTCTACAGTTTCTTGAAAACTGAAAAGATTCAAGAGAAAAGACGATATATCTTTGAGCTAATGCGAAGAAAGGTCTTTCTTTAATTTTGTTACATCACGTTCTCAATTTTATTTCAATTCTGCTTCTGTCGTTTAACTGAAGAATAAATGAAATTGTTATTCGATATTTTCTGACAACTCTATACGAGCTGGCAGCTCTCTATATTGTTTCTTGAAAGTTGAAAAAACAACGGAGAAGACAATACCTTCGACGCGAGAAACGTGAAAAAAGAAAAGAAAAAACATCTGAGACTGGTAGGAAAATATCTATAAACGAATCTATTTATGGTTATGCAATCTTCCATCCATGGAGTTTTACCTCGCAAGGACGCACGTGCGTCCGTTCACTACCGTTTTCGAACACCATCGAGAGCAAGTCAACCGTTCGAGTTGAAATAGCGTTCATCGTGTTTCCCAAGAAGGAAAAGCAACAGTTCTTGTCTGTTCACTGCCATTTTCTGCCATAACGCGTCTCATTTATATTTCATGTATATATATATATATATATACACTTTGTATAAGTATATATATATATATATATATATACTTTTTCAGATATATATATATATATATATATATATATAAACCCTTTGCACTGGACTGTTCCTGAAGTATATTATATATATATATATATATATATATATATATACTTTAGTATATATATATATATATATATAACCCTTTGCACTGGACTGTTCCCTGAAGTATATATATATATATACATATATATGTATATATATACTTTGAAGTATATATAACCTAACCTAAACCTTTTGCACTGGACCTTTTAAGAGAACTTAAATCTAGCTAATAACTGAGGTTTCCTTTTTTTTTTTCTAATTATAACGTAGACATACGTTTAGTGTTGTACATAATATAACAGTATAAGAAAATTAACTCTGAATTAATTGACATTCATTTGAATAATTCGCATGATTTGGAATAATTATCATGGAAGTTTGTAAAATTCTACATAATATACTTGTTCTAGCAAATTTCTAATGTACATTGACGATTGCTTTTTTAACACATGTCTCGTAAACACGTTGTTGGCAGATGATAGAAAGAAACAAGAAAGTTTTCAAGTGCAAAGAGTTAAAAGTTAAACAAAATACGATAAAAACAATTTCCCTCCGCACGCACAGGGGAAAAATACCTCGATTGACATATCGATTAATCCGGCGACACGATTCATTAAATTCCGCGATATTTGTCATGGGAAAAATAATTGTCTCGATACAAGACACGCCTGTCAGTTATAGATTACCTGTATTTTGGATGTTACACTCGCGACACGTGATATTTGTATACCTCGTGACAATTGTAGATTGATAACTCTGAACAACTAGGTTAATTAACTTCAAACAATCTCCCCGTGAAATTTGAAAAAAAAAAAAAAAATGATTAATTTAACGACGATCGCATTTGCACGGCAATTAACTCGCACGTACCGTGTGTCACACATTCGTGCATATAGAAATTTCCATAACCTCTTTCTTCTCGTCGCCTAAACTCGTTTTTTTTTTAAATTCAATCTACAAAAACTTCTAAAAAGGAAAAGAGAAAACAACTTTGTTGAGACGGATAAAATGAAAATAACCGTGACAACCGAGACGATTTTACTCGTTAAGCAAAGAATCGATTTCGCGCGCGTTACCGATCGAGGAGCACCGTTTGGAGGCAAAGCGTTCCCCCTGTTCGAAACTTAACCTGTCACCAACCACGCACTTCACATTCCGTTTTCTCAATCCACCACACGTCGTTTCACCGCCAACTCGTGATTTCCTTAAACGTCGTCGATCAACGTCGAGCATCGACCGCGCGGCCAGTTCTCACAGCACTTACGAACAATCCTCTCTCTCTCCAACTTCTCCATGTTTTCAACGTGTTTTGTCGTTACTTCTGCGTGCACTGGTGATTGCTTTCTGCCTTCATTTTCCTTCGACTCGGTTCACACCGCGCACGCTAACTAAAAACGTAGAGCAAACGCACTTTCTTTCACGTAGGAGCGATAGACGTCACCACATTTTTCGTGTCCGTAGCGCGTTTTTCGTCACGGGTTTTCCAGGCAAACACAAAACGACGGCGGTGGTCGCACAGCGGCGACAACGATGTAGCATTGCCGGCGGGTATACATGGAACGCGACCCTCGCCGTGTGCCGAGCAAACAGCTGCCGTCTAGCCCCCACCATGTGGCCGAACGCCCCCATCGTTCCAGCGTTTCGTTCCGAGCGTACCCTTCTCTCGGGCCGGTGTTTTTATCAATGAAACTTGGATCATGTACGCGTGGATCTACGTATGTACGTACACCTTCGACGAACAAACTCAAGTAATCTCTCTCTTTTTTTTTTTTCTCCGCTGTAAATATTTTATTTTGCACTGATGCTATTTCGAGGAAGTAAGAACAGAGTGTTCCTGAAATCGTGACGCAATCGGACATCAGGGGTGCTAAATCCTATATGTGGAAGTATGCCGCAAAGAAAAGAACTAAATTTTTCACCACGTGAGGTTGAATATATATATATATTTGAATTTTCTGAACTAAGTTAATTCTAAACGCAATAGAAAAAGAATAACAGGAGGTTATATAAAATAATGTAGAATAAAATTATTCTCAAGGCAATTTTCAATGAAACATGTTCAAAGTCGAATTTTCTTTAAGTGAGAAAATTTTATTCTCTTAAAATTTCTTTCCACTTATCTTTGCACGTGGGATGATCTTCTGTCAATTATTTCCTGTCACGTCCAGAATTAGCTAAATTCAAGTGTATATATATTTAAAAGCAAATTTTAAGAGCTTAAAGGACTTTGCGATTTATTTCTTAAGTTCGCGCAACTCCAATTTAGGAGGTTAGAAAATTCATGGAATTAAACAATAATAACGTAACATTTACTACAAGAAATCTTATTTTCAGGATTTGCGATGTTACTTTGTCAAGGAAAATATTCGCCGCACTGAATACCTGCATTCACGTTTCATTCTGCGAGATATCTCTCTAAATCAGCAAATTTAATTCCTAATGAATATTTATTTTTTCCATTTCACTTTTACATGTACAAAAATGTATGTAATATTATGCATAATATATACAATAGATATTTATAACATGTATTATACGTAAATATAATAAAAATATGTACATGTTATACTGGATGGGTCGCAGGTAATAGTACAACTGCATTGGAGATGACTTTGCATTAAAAAATAAGCAAAAACTTTAATACATGAAATTATAAGTATAAAGTATGAAGGTTCTTTTGTCTGATGAAACGTCTCGTTTTCGAGAAAATCGAGTTTGAGAAGTCGTGAGATATTTATGGGCACAGTTGAAGAACAGATGTTCAATCCAAATGTTGAAAGTATATACAATCGGAGAAAAAAAAGTATGGAGCAATTTGATAAGTTAAAAAGTACATCAGAATTTGTACTTCTGCTAGTTTGCCTTCAATTCGACGAATCTGGTTTATTTTATTATACACGCAGACACGAGAGTAATACAATAAAAAAAATGAATATTTTGCAAAAACCTGTTGCGCCATTTTAATTATATAATTTCAAAAAGACAGGGACAACCATGAGCAGAGTTGCACTTAGTATTTCCTGAAAATCTTCAAACTTGATTTCCTCGAGAAACGAACCTTCGATTGGAAAAAAATTTTGTTTATTTTTTTCATGCAGAATTATTTTTACTACACATGTAAAAAAGAAAGTTGAAATTACTGCGAAACTCCCTCGATTTCGAGAGAATAATAATTTATCATTACGAAATACGCATTATACGCGCATTATATTATTTACACGTGAATAATAAAATATCATTACGAAATTCTTTATACATGTATTGTCTTTTTTTATTTTTTTATTTTTTTTTCAGTACGAGAATCCCGGCAACTTTTTCGGCGAATCCGTGAAAAATGAGAGCCAGGAGAGCATGATACCGTGACTGGTCGCAGTTTATGCAGGCTGTTGAATCGCGAGCAGGTATGCGAGGGTACAAAACCAGATACGTACATATGTATAAAAGAAGGAGGTTTCCGGCGAACACGTGGCATATTCAGCTACCGATATGCATTATGTACTTTACGTGTATCTCTCCATGCTTTTCAGAATGTCACTCTTGCACGCCAACAATCACGTTTTATCTTCACGTATTTGAACGCATTAAATGTGGATACAGGATTTCCATAGGGAAACGCCGTAAATACAGAAAACACGAATTCGTATTTTGAAAAAAATTTCAGTTATTTCACGCAAATTTAGGTTTATTTTATCAGATTGTTTCACTCGGTATATTTTGTTCATTTTGGTGAAATCAAAAGTGACTGCAGAAAGAGATTATACAATACACCAACCGAATCTGAATAGATATTTGTAAAGAAACTTAGACCGATTTGGAATTGTAGTAAAAAAGAAAAACTAAAAAAAAGGAAAAAATTTTTCGAGAAAAAAAAAATAAGAAATACATTATTTCTCGCGTAACTGTAATTTGCTATTGTTATTATTATTCATTGTATCAAATATTATATTTGTTGTTATATTTATATTATTATTATCATTAAATATTATTTGAGGCCATCGAAAATAAATACATGGTGATTACATTTGCAAAGATCAAGTTTGATCGGATCATAATCAGTTTCTATTTATTAATTATTCATTTTATAATAAGAGAGTCGTTCGTTAAGAAATAACCCAGTTTACAGATTAAAAGATAAGTCATTCGACCGAAAATATAAGAAATTTAAATTCAAATCCCATTTGATATAAAAGCACAAGCTATCTAATAACTTATCTAAGGCTTAATTAACTTCTTAGTTAACCGTCTTTGGAGTTAATATGAATATAGAAAATTTGCAAAGAAAATCAAGATAACTTTCAATTTTTATACGTACAAAAGAATAAAAGAGATTACGCGTTCACCTCTGTTTTACAAAATGAAAGAATGGAATTACAAGAATGAACAGCTGATGGGAATTAAGTTCGTTGATGCAAGATGTGTTTTTTTAGAAACCGATAACTGATAACAAAAATGAAGAAAATATATCTAAATATCGATTAAATCGCAAAGATATAATTGAACAAAAGCATTGAAATTTAATTGTAATTGTAATAACAGGGAATTTTTGTTTATCGAATTAATTTGATCAGAAGATGTATTTAAATATTGATCAAACGACAAAGATATAATTGACTCCGAGATGACATGTATGCCTCTATACTTCAACATTTATATTTATATTTATATTTACATTTTTAATTACATCTGTACGTTGAAATTAGATTGGAATTGTAATTACACGAAACTTCTATTTCCAGATTAGTCTATTTGAATACAAAAAGCGATACGAAGTTACATATTTCTAAACAGTATTATAAACGAAAAGCATAGGATTGGCGAAAGTATAGTTAATCGCTTTGTGAAACTCAAGGCGAGGAAAGGCGTCTATTGTTCAACGAGAATTTAATTTCTATTTCTTCGAGAGTGCAGCATGAACAATGCACGGTTTTGTTCGCACGAGAGAGAATGCACAACTGCGAATGAATCTTCGCTGAAGATTATAATCCTGAAAACAAACTCTTGTTCGCTCGCCTCTTCATACACGTTCTGATATATGAAATTTGAAGAATTCTTTTCTGCTTGGAAATTTTTCTTCTTTTCCAATTTCAAATAAAAAAAATTATATAAAAATTAGAATCCTCGAAAATGGAAATTATGCAAGAACACAATCGGTAATCAAATAACAATAGAATTATATGATAAAATAATAATAAAATAATATTAACAGTAATAAGTATTACAAATACGCAAATAGAAATATAATAGAAACATAATATATATAACATATTCAAAATATGATATTGACATAATATAATCATAAAACAATTTTTTTAATTTTCTGCAAATGTTTTCCTAGCTGGAACAAGAAATATTCATTGACTCAATTTTGTACAATTCTACTTTCCACGATCAAATTTTTCAGTTTTAATAACTTACTAATATTAATAGTAATAAATTTAATAACTTACTAATAGTAATAAATTTTTCAGTTTTAATAACTTATTAATATTTTCCTCTATAATTTTCGTTTAGGATAATTTAAAACTATCTCAGCTGAAAAAATTAAGATCGAAGAAACACGCAGGTAATAAATTTTTCAAATAAAAACAACATTTTGTTCACACTAGTACTTATTATCCTATTAAATACTTTAATTAGTTACGTTTAGAAATCGAAGTTAGAGTTATAACATTCCTATTTGATTTATCTCAAGAGTTTAGCTCAGAACTTATCGAGCGAGAGTTTATAATATAACGAGGTTATGATAATCAAGATAAATTCTAATGGACTTTTAAGAGTTCCTAAAGAATCTAAATAGACCGAAAGTCCCACAAATTTTTTAATGAAATCGACTCCGACTGCGGGTTACATTAGCGTAACGAATTCTCGTGTTCTGAGTTGACTTGATATATATTGCTATGTGCTCGACATATAATAATGCCCTCAGGTAGTAATATATTTTCGTACGTGTTTACTCAGTTGCTCAGTAAAATATCTTTATATACGTATTGGGTCATTTTATCGCTCGTTCGATCCAATGGGTCAACATCGATACAATAACCTCATTCACGTTCACCACCATGTGAAACTGGATCGAACATTTCTTAAATGCCTTCAATATATTCACAACTTCGAAGAATCGTTTAGGTTACAGGCAAAATACTTCAATTTGAACGACAATGAAAAATATATTTCTACGCGAAATTTGTAGCAGGTGAATTGCAACTACATGGTAAATTGGTCGATGCAAAATATCGGTTTTGAAATATAACATTAATCGTGAATGCATCAAAACGTCAAATATTTTCTATATGATTCGGCACGCGATATTTAATTTCATCATGTTTATAAAAATTTATAATTAAATTCATAAAAATTGTCAATTGTCAATTTCAATGTTCAAAATTGAAAAATCCTTGGAACAAAGTTGTGGTCATTAATTTGACGTCTGTTTTTAATTAATCGAAATTGTCTAAACAATTGATTTTATTACAAATCTTCCAAACATATATATATTAGACGTAACAGATTTCTTCAACTTGATAAAAAATAATCCACGCAAAATCTATAGTTAGTTGATGCACTTCGGTGAGTACGTTACCAAACCATAAAAAAGTATAGTCACACTCGGAGATAGAAGCGGTATCAAAACGGTGTGTAACAGGTGAAACAACACCGTATCGCGTGTTAAAAATCCAAGTGCAAATTATTAATTTTCGCATGTTCTACGAAAATGTTACCGCAAATTAAATCAGCACTCGGAGAATAGGAAAATGACGTAACTGAAGCGTGGTTGAGAACAAGCTGCGTGTAATTAGTTGACGCGAATGACGCCGGCTAAGTCAGCTTCTTCGCCGGCACAAATTATTTTCGACGTTTTGTCCCGAGCATTCGAATGAGAAGGGAGGGCGGGAGGACGAGCAGAGCACGATCGTGGAATTGAATTTAATAAATTCGTAGCGACGGAAGCGGGAATTCCCCGGTGAGGAACGAACTTGGCGAACACAGGTCGGCTGACAGGTCTCCTCCGGAGGGCGAGTGAAACGAATGCCGAGGCAAACCGGCACGTGGAACACCTCGTTGGCCAACAAAACCACCGACAAAAGTGTTTCCTCCCCCGAAAGTGTTTCCCCTGATATTTTAATGAAAAATTCACCGATTCGTCGGAATCCGGCGACGGGTGCGACACGACGAGAGAAATCAACGCGAAATCTCGATTAAAATTCCGGTGAACGACCGCGGTTTTCGATCGAAGTTTCGATTCCTCGGGCGTGAATGATTAATTTCGGTATCTCCGAATTACATTCTGGCGCGCATTTGCGAATTCGAAATATTTCGAGGGATTTGAAAACAGGCGTTTTATCGACTGACTTATTTATCCTGAGAAAACGACGATATTTCTTCTGTGATGTTTCGTTCGGTGGAAAACGCAAATAAATTGGAGGAGAAGGATCGCGAAATCACATAACCGTCACGGATAAATTAGAGATCGTAAAATGTGTTATTATTATCAGTATATTCAGTATATATAATTATTCTCTTTAGCTTTCTATCGTAGTTATATTTTAGATTCTGGCGAGAATTGCTGATTTTTTGATTTATTACGTCTGCTTACGACAAATGTGAAGAAACATAAAAACTGCTCGGATTGATTAAGATCCAATAATCGGAAAGTGACCCACACACATAAACTATCTGCACATCACTTTTGGGATAATCTTCAACGTAAATTACAATAATGAATTCTCTTTTGTTTAACTTTGCGCAATCCTCTCGGGAAATAATCCTTTCAACGTGAGTTACAACTTTAAATGAAAAACGGTGACGAATTCGAGCGAAACTCTCGATTTTGCGCAATTTCAGTTGCAATTTCAAATAGCAATTTTCCAAAGTATCGACTTGAGATTGAGATTCTCCAAGATATTTCTAATCGCGAGCTGCAATTAAAAAAACTTGCAAGGTTATCATTAATACGAACTTTCGTGTTACGTCGTGCATTGTTTATATCGTTCGTTAAAAGAAAAAGTGAAATCGCATAATACCCGTTTCTTATGCTACATTGTTAAAAAGAAGAGCTGCACGTTTTAATGTTATAGGCAAAACGTGCCTACGCTGTCCTGCCAATTTGGGGAAAACGGTTGCAATTAGGGCCGTTTGAACGAAAAATGGAATCAAAGAAATGGACCATGGTATCAGGAAGAAAAATCTGTGCAACGTGCAACGTGCAACGTGATACGACAATTCACGAAACGCGAAAGTGAATTTGTGCTTTGTGAAAAAAAAAGCTATCTTTCAAAAGCATGAAATCTTTTTAGCCCCTCCCCCCTTTATGGGACAGAATATTGCATGGCAATAAAAAAAAAAAAAAAAAAGAAAATCTATTTCCTGCGGGTAGTATTGCAATAGTATTGCAAGCTCGCACACGATTTTGTAAAAAGAAATCGTACGATAATAAACTCAGGATATCACTTCGAAGCTTGAAAACCTTTACTTTCAAGAATCATTCGCGTCGTTCATTTTATTCTAAAATGTTTTTTTTTTTTTTTATACTATGCAGCAAGTGGCAAAAATTTCTCCAAGATGCTGCCAACTGTCATACTACGTAAAAATATTGGAAAATATTGTTTTCATGGTCGGGTCGACGATGGGATGTGAAGATCGAAGCCCTTTTCTTTTTTGTTTTTTTCAACGACCCTTCGAAACCTGTTGTGCAATTTTTTTGGTCCCCAAATTTGTTCCTGAATTTCGAATGTCAGGCGAAAACAAATGTGTCGCCACGAAAATGTTGCGATCTGTTTTTGAATTTTAGAAATTCAAAAAAAAAAAAAAAAAAAAAAAAAAAAAACACGGCGAAAGAAAAATCATACGTAGTTTCCAGGGTCGTTGTAAAGGAAAGATTCAATCGCGAAAAAAACTTTTTAACATACTACAATGAAATTTACAGCATTTTTTACGAGAAAAATATATCTCACCAAGCGATGTAAAAATATTTCATAGAATAAAATGAATGACGCATTTCGAGAATATAGACCCGCAAATTGTAAAACGAGTCCAGGTTTATTTTTTGAAAGGTTGCTACCGACGTTTACGAATGTTGGTGTAGGTGCTGATGTCGCGACTAGGATCGACATTCTCTTTAAAGAAAAAAAAAGACAAAATTGAAAGCCTTGTTAACGCGCGTCTCTTGTTATAGTGTGAACATTATGTAATCGTATACAATGTAGTTGATAACTTATTGTACTAAATATGGACTCATTTACATCATCCGTACATTTTTGTGCGACTTTTTTTTACACTGAAATATTTAGTGTCCAAATATTAATAAAAGTCGCTGTATAGTTTTAATTATATAATATTATATATAATATTATAATATTATTATTATATTATTATATATAATAATACTGATAATTAAGTGATTTATTCTGCATTCGGATAATCGAAATTCGAATGATCGACGTTCTACCATATATATATATATATATATATATATCAATAATTAACCCTTAACGGTCGAGAGCTTTTTTTTTTGTAATACTCGCCCATAAGACGAGAATTCGGTGAAAGCTTATAAAAACGTTTCTATGAAAACTGAGATAAAAACATTGAAAAAACCAGTTTATTTAGATATAAATTCACGATATTTACAGTTAATTTATATAATTTTATAAATAAAATTAATTTTTTATAATTTTTCGAGAGTATGATTATTTTTCAAAGCAGTCGCCGATGTGTAGTCGATAGATTCTCAAAATATGTTGAACAATATGTTGAACAACATGTCCCCGTATTTGGGCCTATCGTTAAGGGTTATAAATATCAAATTCATTGTTTCTTAACACTTTACCGACCGGTAGCCTATTAATCGGCTAACATATTTTAACACTTTACCGACAAATAACCTATTAATCGGCTAACTAACATATTTTAACACTTTACCGACCGGTAGCCTATTAATCGGCTAACTATTCGCCGCTAATACACGGTCGGTAAAGTGTCAATATATTAATAAAGCAATAATTGCATATTAAACACTTTACTTTCGAACATCACTGTAAAATCTCTCTCTCTCTCTCTCTCTCTCTCTCTTTGAATCGAAATATCGAAATTCGAAACTCGAAGTTACATTCGTGAATTTTCACGGGACAAGGATGAGAGTTAACTAGTTAACGAGAAAATTTTCCGCACAGACGAATGTTTAAAGCGCCGATTGGATGCGACACTGTCCTGTTCGGCACAATTTAGCAAACTAACGCGTTCTCGGTTTAATTGATCCGCGCAATTGGAAATGGCCACGGTTGATCGTGTTAAACAGCACTCATCAATCGTATCGAATTCCAATTAGATGAAAATAAACGGGCACGCGAATGGAAGATGAAGTCTTTGCGAATTCGCGCGACACACTTTCACCCCTTTGAAGTGTGAACTCGTTCGCACGCCTATGGGGGCGAATTCGTTCAACTCGATTCTCGCTTTTGCTTTTTTCTCTATTTTGTCTATCGAGAGTGAAATTTTTTATCGGCAATGGCGCGGAGTAAAATTGAAAAAATACTACAGAAGACGATCACGACGTGGAATATTTCTGAAATTATCTTCCGGAAACGTGACGTTCGTTTTTTGTGTATTCCGCTTTCGATTCAGGCTTTCGAAAGGCAATACTACGCCATAAATAATTCAGAATCACGGTGATGATATTCGTATAAATTACAGTGCTGTAAATGAACAAACTGATCGTTAATTTCATATCAAAATTCTTTTCTCTTTTTATTATTATTATGCTATATTTCTACGTTTCCATAATAAAAATAGTACCATAAATATAAATTATAAATACAATATTTATAATATAAACTACACAATTATGAAAGTATAAATTATGTGCAATATAAAATGTAAATTAACACGATAAATAGAATGTAATTAAATATTATAAATACTTCATACAATAAAAATTCTGTTAATATATTATGTTATATAACATATTGTGTTATTACATTATATATGCAACTCTACACTAAATATGACAAATGAATGTTAAAAATAAAAGTATTTTAAGACCTTCGAAAAAGCGTACTTTGAAAAAGTTACATAAAATCGATTTCATAATTCATTTGAAGAAGATTATAGAAAATCAAAATCGGTTCTGAAATAAATTTGTAATCTATTATTTAACACATAATATTATTATTGCAAAGAAGGTTAATCAACCAATAAGTTTTTCGTTCAATTAAATCAAATTGATCAATCAATTTATTTAGGCTACACTGTATTTAGTACAGTTTATGTTACACTAACGCAACATTTGATTTGCAATTTCTCTTTGAATTTCACGTCTATGAGAAATTTCAAAGATTCGCTTAATATTCGAATATTATCCTTTGCCGAGGATAGCATAAATTCATCTAAGATGTATGAAACATAAACTAAATATACGAATATCCTGTATTTATCATTAATAATCATCAAGTTTACCTAAATTTGCAGCACTAAAATAACTCAAATTTTTCCATCCTATATTTTTGGTATTTGCATAAAAATCTGTAAAATAAGTAGCATAAAGATCTATAAATATTTAGTATAAGTATCCAACAATGTCTGAACATTTAATAAATGTTAAAAGAAAATGAACGAAGACGACGACAACAACATCCTGTTTTAAATCAACAGGTTATGCTTGTTATTTTTTCTCTAAGTTAATACGATCTCGAGGAAAATGTCAATTTACTTTCGAATTTTCTCAAACAACATGAACAATCTAAACTTCGAACTGAAGCTTCGAAAGTCCGCGAGACCGGAAACTTGTCGATGCTTTTTTCACAAGCTCTTCAAAAATAAAGCGTTCTCAGAATCTCAGCTTCGAGGGACTTTCTCAGAGATTAAAAGACATTAAAGATAAAACAGAGATGTACATTTCAAGTAAATAATTCACCACGCTACTTTCAGCCAATGAATTTCATTAACGATTCCTCATTATAGCGCTATGTTTTTTTTAATCGAAACGCTCGCGCTCTCTCTTAGGATTTTATCAACGTATCACGATCATCGCGAGAAAGACAAAGCCTGCCCCCCCCCTTAGTTTCCGTGTTAATTGCCCCGTGGAATCTAATTATACTAAATATCATCCATTAAAACCAGCGTGGAAAAATTTTAATTCCGCGAACTTCTGCTAACGATTTTACCAACGTTAATTAATCTCTCGCGGAAAAATAACTTGCTCCCCCTATTTTTTTTTTTTTTTTTTTTTTTTTTTTAGAAAAGGACATTCATTAATGATTCGATGAGAAACGCGAGAAAGTTAATATCAGTTGCATAATTACTAACAATAACAATCACTGTTTTTGGGAGTTGATTAATGTTATTCTACTTTATTTATTTATCGCGAAATATATACCAAAACATTTGATATTAATTGTCATCTCGATTCGAAATAATTCGTTTCCTTTATTTGTTGTTCTTATTGATCGGCACTTCGATTCGTGTAATATTACTCTCCATAAAACGTGTCACAAAATGTATAATAAGTTAATCATTGTTGGGCTCCACGGAAGACGCAAGGTTTCGTTCACAATTTATTTATTTATTTACTATCAACACTTGCAAGCATTTATAGTTTATTTAGACAAACAATCGTAAAAATAAAATGTTTTATGACAAAAATCGCCTCGATGAAATTATACGACGTTTTTTTCCCCTCTGATGTATATCGAGTTTTTTAATTATCTTTATAAATACATACGTAAAATTATACAGATATCCACACTCTAGTTATATAATACCTAATTATTGATCAAATTCTTATTTAATTTCCATTATAAGAACGTTAATAATCTGCCTATCACCATTTCAATTCAATTAATATTACGTATTTCTTTGTCACCTAGATATCGACTTTTTTAAATTACTTTTTACAAAAATATAAATGTCGATATAATTGTAATTATAATACTTATTTACTGATCAAACAAATTCAATTTTCATTTCTTTGATTGTATCCGTGAGAGACTAAATTTGAATAAACATTCGAATTTTTTAACTATTTTCAAAAAATAAAAAAATTATATAAACACTTTGGTTATAACATCTGATTAAAAGTTTTGTTCAATTTTCATTTCTCCGATAACATCTCTAATAGGAGAATAAATCTGAACAAACATTCGCAGTTAGTCTGGAATAGACCTATTACTATTCATATTATCTCGATTAATATTACACCTCCCTTGTCACCTAGATTTCGACTTTTCAATTACATCACGATAATATTTTTCGCCAACACAAGACTTCTTATAATATTCCTGATAATTTCACCGTAACGGGAAATATAAATTTGAATCGAAGCACTCTATCGCTATTCGGATTCGATTAATGTCACATTTTCAATCGTGGGAAGGGAACACGTCGCGTTGCCGAACAATGGGAACAATGGTAAGAGAAAAATCCAATATCAAACAGGATTTTGATACCCGATATTCGTCGAACTGTCTCGTTTCATTCGCCCCGTCAAGATCCAGTTCGCCCGTGGAATTCTAAATGGATAATTCCAGGGGGTAGTCGAGGGGGGGGCGAATGAAGAAGGCTCTCGTCGCCTGGAGAAACGAATTTCTGGAGGAAACGAAGTTTTCGCCGGGAGAAAAGATAAAGGGAGAAGGTTGGATATACTAAGGATAGATGCGTGAGAAAGACAGAGAGAGAAAAAGAAGAAGAAGAAGAAGCAAGGAGAAGAGGATAATGCATTTCCTCCGCGCTAGGAGTGATGATTTACGCTCGTGTAAATCGGCGCGAATCCATTATACACAGTCAGAGATGCAAGCGTTAATTATTTTCCGCGCGAAAACGTACGACGGGCAGCAGCAGCCCGTTCGAATTTGGAAAGATTTCTCGCGCGATAATGGACAATTAAAGAAAATTAGGAAAATTCACGCGGCAACACTCGCACACTCGCCCCGCTGAAATTTCAAAGGACACACATACACACACACACGCTCTCGATGGAAAGAGAAAAATTCCGCTTGGCGAGAGAAGAAAGAGAAATTACGGCTAGATGGTAAAAGTTACGCGGAAGGTTGCAATTTTTACGAGAGATCTGACTGAAACTCTAATCACTCTAGTGATTACCAGTCGATTCGGTTCGCGCATTCGAGAACGTAAGTAGAAGTTTGTAAAGTAGAGAAGACAGAATATCTTGTCTGTACAAAATAAATTAAAACGATTTTTAAGTTTTTTTAAGTTACGTTCTCTCTTCAGATGACGAATATTCGCTCTTTATGAATAAACTAACAAACAGATATTAAATTATTTTTTTTTTCTTCAAACATCTGATAACCAAGAAATTATATTATTTCGTTTACAACGAATGATAAAGAAATATAAACATGATCTTTTACTAAGAGTGTCATTTTTATTTTAACAAACGATTTTTAGGTTTTTTAAGTTACGTTCTCTCTTCAGATGACGAATATTCGCTCTTTATGAATAAACTAACAAACAGATATTAAATTATTTTTTTTTTCTTCAAACATCTGATAACCAAGAAATTATATTATTTCGTTTACAACGGCGACGAACGATAGAGAAATATAAAAAGAAAAACATGATCTTTTTATTAAGAGTGTTATTTTTATTTTAACAAACGATTTTTTTACAGCCTTCTCTTCTTTCACGCAAAGGCCGTAGAATTTTCTGGATTACTTTAATAAAAACAGTGATAAGCATGTAAATTACGATGGTTATTATTAGACTGGATTTTTATGCGTCTATGGGAAATTTAAGGATGAAAAAAATGCGAACTGCGCAATGATATGCAATATATATATAGAAAACCGACAACTTTTTATGATATTTAATTGAGGAGATGAATTTAATTGTGTTCATAAAAATATAAAATTTTTCGCACAAGGATTCGCGGTCTAATTATTACGTGGCTTGCGCTTTTAAAAAGATCGTTCTACGAAATATGAATAATTACTTCAACAGGATGATGTTTTGTATTGCTGTATCAATTCTCTTCTGTCATAAAAAAAAAAAAAACGACAGTAGTTTCTTTATTAATTAATTAATATTAATTCGTCTTAATTCTGTCAAATGTTAATTTTATCAAAGATATAATTATCTTTACGAAACGTATAAAAAAAATCGTATGAAATTATTTTTCATAAAATGTATTATTTAATTGCGATGAAAAAGTATATTTTTATCTACGTATGTAGTGATTTGTATAAAGCTGCAAAAGATGTTTCAAGTTTCTTTCAGAATTTTTCCGCTGCAATCGTTTTAATTACACATTCCGAAACAATAAAAACGAAACACTGTTTTTACTATGATATTGTTTTCGCATGAAATGAATATTGTATGATATTGTTCGCATTTCTCGTATGATATTGTTTTCGCATTTCTACCGAAAACTATTGAAATAATTCTACCAAATAAGTAAATCCAATCAACGTCAATCTGTAAATTATTTCAAAAGGTCGTGATCGAAATAATTAAAACTTTTCTGTATCGCATAACGTCAACACTTCCGTTGATGTGTAAAAATTCAGTGAAATATTCCATTACAATGTTTCACGATGAAGATGATCAGCGAATGATCGACTCGTTTGAAAAATCGCACTCGTGCAAAAACCCATGAAATTTCCCATGAAATTCACATAAAATTGGCATCGCTTCGAGCGGTTCTGTCAGCGTATCCTGTTGATGACAAATTTTTGTCAATTCGTGCGTCGAACAGTCGAAATTTTTTTTATCTTTGGGGAAAAAATTGGAACGCAATTTGCCAGGCTGAATGCTATTTACACTACCATATGCACTACCATGGCTCGTAAATCATTTTGCATTTTGAGACGTACTAAAAATGAACAGTAAGGAGAAGAGACAATGTCGCAAAATAATTTTGTCAAAAAATCAATCTTCAAGTGACAATATCACAGTTGCACTCGATAGAAGAAAAAAAAAGTAAAGGAAAATTGCGAACCTATGTGGAATGTGAATTTGAATTTTCAGCTTTCAATTCTTCAAACTGAACGTTAATTATGTATAATGCTTTGCATCTGACGTGTTGCAAGTTAAGTTTCAATATTACTTCAGTCCAGAACAATTCACAGAATAAATAAACATAACATCGAATGTACATTTCAAGAAAAGAATAATTAATTAAATTGGGATGTTACACAGTGGATGTTTCTTATTTAGATATCCGGAAACCGTTTATATTATATCACGTGAAGAAATTCTGTAGATTATAACCATTGTGTTTTTCTGTTTTTTTTTTTTTCGGTTTTCTAAAATGGAAAACAGAAGATTACAAGAATTAAACGAATTCCTCTTTGAATGACTGGCATTCTGAAATAAATTTGTATTGTATAATACTGTACAGAGTGTGTAAAGTACATGCAAGATATTTAACTAAAAAATATCTTTTTTTAATTAAGGATGCAAAAAATATTTTGAATTTTTTTTCAAATAACTACATATCTTTTTTCTGTTTCACCTCGTAGCTTATGGAAAAATATGTTCAGACGTGTGTGATGTGACATAACCTTCAAAATAACCTTGAACCCCGAAAATGAAGATTAAACTTAAAATTCATGGTTAAGAGTGATCTATGTGTCGACGAAAGATGACAATTAACAAGCAATATCAAATGAAAGTAAGTGATAAAAAATTTCATGATCCAGGATGTTCATCTGGATGTTCTTTGCGATATAAAAAAAAACATTTTCTTCGTACTTACAGGTGTCTCCCGAATTTTCGAATTTTATTTTTCAAAGGTCATTCGAAGGTCATCTGGGCGTATTTTTTCACTGGCTACACGATGCAATAAAAAAGATAGTTATTTTGAAAAAAAGAGAAATGACCTTGAAGAATCTGAAAAAAAAGACATTTTTAACGCTATGACGACAATATTTTCTGCGCCCTTGTATGTATAAGTATACAATAAATATATAATATATTATACTATATATTTTATATATATATATATATATAATATATAATAAAACAAAAATTTCCAATATATTCGAATTTCTTGAATTCTTGTCATTCGACTTTTCAACATTCCAACAATCAGCGAAATGGAGAGAAAAAGATCGTGCGTCAAGTTTTCAAGAAACGCAGCGCGTCGATGCGAAGGGGAGAATTTTCAATTCTTCAAAACTACGGTGGACTCGGTCGTGAAACAAATTTTCCCCTGTTTTCAGATACCTTCGAGTCTTTTTTACAGCTTTTTCGAGAATATAAAAATATTTCCTATCCGCTGTAGGATCTCAACAAGAAACAAAACTCTGAACCATCGGAACAGAGAGAGAGAGAGACCTCTTTTAAAATGAAACTGGCAAATCGATTTTTCTCTACGAAGTTACAACAGTTATGTAGTTTAAAATATATATCGACAATTTTTCATCGTTCATTAGTTCAATTGTGTCCTTCGTTTGTACGTAATTTTGATAGTGGTATGTCGACTCCTTTTTTTTTTTCTGACAAGTATTTTCGAGAATTTCATAGTGTTTCCATGAACTTGATAAGACACTTATAGCGTCATTAGCGTAAATCCAACCCTCTGGTCGTTTTCTCAACGTTCGTTGATAACTTGATCTCCGTCTTCATTAGAGTTTTCGGTGAGTCAATTGGGCAAGCTATTTGCATCGATAATTAGCAGGTTGCTTCGTAATAGCTGGCAGCTTACTGCCGGAAATCTATAAAGTTTCATCTTGAAGAAGAGACGCTCGAAGAGAACCCCTAATGAACACTAACACCGTCTCCGCCGTGTGTTTGGAAATATTCGAGAAAATTGAATTGAAATTTTCTCGTTTTCTTCAAGACCTGGAATCCTAGGTGAATCTAATCGCGAAAAAATTCACGGACGTTTGAATTTTTACAATTTTCGAAAGGGAAAAGTATCTTTACTCTCCCGTCTGCTATAAAAATATTTCTGAAAAGAAAAGAAAAGAAAAAAACGAACTCACGAACGTCAAAGGTAGATGCTTCATGATTCAAAATAACACCAAGCGGATCGTTTTTTTTTTTTTTCACGAAGTTATCACTTTAAATTATCCATGATATTTCATTGTCGTTGGCACAATTATGCTCTTCACTGTCATAAGAAATTTCAGATTTTCTTTTCTCAAAAAATTGCTTAAAAGATACGGGTATATTTGTCAAAATTAATGCCGATTTCTACCTAGACAGAAAACATAATTGCACGAGTCTATTTATTTCAATCATTTGTCATTTGAATTGCAATGATTCATACGTGGAATACTTTGATGTAAGCTTGTATTGAACCTTGCAATATTAATAAAATTGTCAAAGTGCTATACTTTCGTATGTTATCAAGAGAACGAATAAAACTTACACTAGTTGTACACGTTATGACGAATATTTTGACAAAAGAATATTTTGACACACGTCGAACGGAAACGAAGTTTTCCAGAGTATTTTCCACTTTTCCGGGAGGGGGAAAAGGCACACAGGTTCCTCATTGTTCCCCCCGCGGATTCAAATTTCAACGGTGACAACGCTGTTAAACACATTTTGCAACTTTCCTCATTGGAGAGAGAGAGAGAGAGAAAAGTTAAAAATGTTCTGAAACGAGAAATTGTTCATTTCCCCTCGACGGAATTGGATTTATCCTCTCCGGATGAATTTTGCGTTCGCCGCTTCCGTAAACTCGTTGCTAGATTGATATTCCTGATGGCGGTTTACGTAGAATCGCGATCGAATCGTGTGCGTAAACGTTAGCGCTGGTTGCTGCAGTTTGCGAACTGTTCGAGAGAAACTCGCGAGTAGGAGCTCGCAAGTCGTTATGCCGTGTTCACGCTTGCGCTGCTGGCGAACGCTTGTACAACACTTGTACATCGAAACTCGCGAACTCGAAGTTCGATGAGATTGAGAGCGACCACAAATACCAAGCGAACAAGCCTGGAACAGCTCGCCAACCAGTGTAGATACGCGATGACAGTTTCTATCAGCTAAACTGACCACGAGCAATTCTTGTTCAGCGTGGACGCGGCATAACAAAAACTACACTGCACCAGCACCTGCTGTTTTTATTTCATTTTTTTTTATAATTAACATACCCTCCTCATCACTGATGTAATACTGGAGTTGGAAAATGATCCAACATTTCAAGCACGTGTTTCACATCAACATCACGTCACACTGACCTAGACGAAGATTTCATGTATCAACGTGTGTGTGTGTGTGTGTGTGTGTGTGTGTGTGTGTGTGTGGTGTGTGAGAAGGTTTCAAGTTTGTTCATTTGTCGCTTCGAGTTCGCGAACAGATTTCTCACCGAGCCAAACAACACTGTTCGCTGTAATCTGATCGCAGTTCCAAAGCTGAGGTCTTCACACACTTTTGTGAAGTGCGAACGTGGCATTACGCGGGTCGCGAGAGCGTATATCAGTCCAATCAACGACTGCATATGTATCTATACGCCGATTTCATGCGTCACAGATGCACACATCAGGCTCGCGTATCGGAAACACGCGTTAACGGATCTGGTGTGTTTGAGTTGACGTTTGGGTTCGTGTGTCAAAGGCAGTGGCCGTTCGTCGCACGAAATCATCGTGAAAATCAACAAGTACCACGCGAGTTTTAAAAGGCTGAGATATTTCTATAATATTAGGTCGTTGCGTATGAAACGCGCGGGATCGCGCAATTGTGACAGATCATTCGGAATTTATCGACACTAATCACTCGGAATTTGGCGTTAAATGTATATTTGATGTCTGACATTTTCACATTGACTTATTTGTTTTTGTCTCGTGTTAAATAATGTTTAACGACGTGTTTATTTTTGTATTACGCGCAACGTTCGATGATACTTGAAACTTGAAATCTTATTATTCTAATCTATTTATTTTTGTATTACGTATTTGTGATGCAATTATTTTCAATGTTAATTGTTGTAATTATTTTAACACACTGTATCTTATCATAATTTATTACACTTTCATTTATATTTTATCGTAGAGTTTCGACTCAAAGTTTGACACTTTGACTCAACTCAAATTCAACGTGAACACGGTCTTTATATGAATTACTTTCGCTTGAATCGACATTGACATTCACAACATTCTCTTCTAAAACTCAGAATTTTCACTCGACTTGAAAAGTGAAAATCGCTCGTAGGTTTTTTAAAAGCTAGACTAAAAGAACAAACAATTTGTCGTTCATATAAAAAATGATCAACAATTATAATAACATTGTTTTACAACGATCAAAGTGTATGCATGACTCTGGTGAGCCGAAATTTGATTAATAATATTTTCAAGTAAGCTAAAAATATTTGAAATTTCTATTAAGAATTTCGTCGTTTCATTTGCAACGACACCTGCATGTTTGTTTAAATAATTGTCATAATAGGAAACTAGATTGATTAATTGATTGATTCATTAATTTGAGAGATTTTGAGCTAAGATTTTGTTATGAGAATACTTGAAAACAAATTTTTTTTTTTTGAAATATTTTGAATATGTCAAAATATTATGTAAAATAAAATATAATATTCCCCTTATTGGTACTAATTGTTTCAACTAACTCAAAATCTTTACACACACACACACACACACACACACACACACACACACACACATAACGAATTTTTTCAAGTAAAAATATTTCGATATTTCGTAACATAATAGTAAAAAGATAATATGTACTCGTTCTATTTGTAAAAAAAAAAAAGATGGAAGTATTCTTCGAAGACAACAAAGTACTATGCAATAAATTTTAACTTCTTCAGCGTCTTACACTGATTACCGATATTTTATATCATATTTATACATTCTATTTTACTATAATTTACTAATTTTACTTTAACGAAAAGTTACAAATTAATAAAGTTATAAATTTCTCGTAATTTATATTGCACAGTTTCTCTCGTGACAGGATAATTACATAATTTACAAAGTTCACTCTGTCGTGAATTACCAACAATTTATAATTTACAAAATTTACTCGTGATATTTCATTTGTTTTAATATCGATGACTTATCATTTATGAAAAAAAAAAAAGAAGAAAACAAATTCATTCGTAAAGAATCTCCTCTCCGTCTTGTTACCAACAGCATTAAATAAAAATTTTAAAAAATTTCACTTATCATTCGTCACTCAAGTTCTATTTTATCCTTTTTCTTTTTTTTTTTTTCTTATTGCCACAAGCAACTTCCAATCATTCGTTTGTTCGTAATGCGAGTTCAATCGTGCAAAAAGTCTCTGATAACTATTTCACAGTGCGAGCATTAGCGTGGCAATGTACACCCATTATTAAACGTAGGTGTGTCCACGCGTGGCCTGGTCGATAAAGCTTCTACGGCTGTTCGTCTCCGCGTTGTCGATTACAAAATACATCATCACAGAGAGAGATAAAAAATTATCTCTATCCTAAACTATTGCAATTCCGTGAAAAAAAAAAAAAAAAAAAAAAAAAAGAAAAAATGGTTGTACAACGATCGAGAATCGGTCTCATTTCAAAGCGTGACAGAGGCTTCTACTTATGTTAGTTAGTTTTTTAGCTTGAAGCTTCTATTTTATATTATCGAATAAATTAGTGTTCTCACATCGCGTAGCGAGAATTACTCTTTTGTTCTCGAAAAAAGTTGTTGTAAAAAGTTCGTACGCATCCTGAGAGAATGTTTTCAAAAAGATTTTTTCCACGGCTGCGTCTCGTCTATCGTCGAACTTCGAAAGTGAAATTTTCCTTCTTCACAGCGGCCTTCTAAAATTCGCTGCGCGAATTCTTTTCACTGAACTTCGAACATTTGGATCGAACCGAGCTTTATTTCCGAAAATTTTGGAAAAATTCAATCGACACCGGAAGGAAGGCTCGTCTTTGCAACGATTTCTTAAAACTCACTGTGCTATCTTCTTTCGATGAAATTTTATTGAATTTCGAACCATTGGAGTTAAACGACAAAATTCTAGGATTCTCTTGTTGTTTAATTCCGACGTTTCGATAAAATCAGTGAAAACGAATCGTGTATGGCAAGTTTCAAGTCGATGCAAAGTGAAGTCTTCGATCTTCAAGATTACAGTAGATCTCAGTCAGAAAAAAAGTCCTTGCTTTTTCAGCTGCTATATGACACAAAAATAATCTTTAAGTTCAAAATATATCGATGATTTTTTAGCGAGCGAGCGAATACTTTTGTAGAGCGAATACTATGGAAAAAATGAATTTAACCTATGCAAGTGTCTGTCTCGAATATTTGTTACGTATCATTTCTTTATTCCTCGCTGAACTGAATCATCAACGCGAATTAAGACTGGCGGCCTTCTTTTCGTTTTTAAGAAAATTCTGTTCGAACTTACATATCTCGTGTAAAAAAAAAAAGAAAATCTGTTTCTGCGGGATTTTTATAATGAAGTTTTTATGCAAGTGTTGCACTTAGAAAGTGCAGCGTTTTCACGGAACAGATATTTTATTTAGATATTTTTAAAATCTGATATTATTAGATATTTTTAAAATCTGTATAACAAGTTATTTCAGAACATTTAATTAAAATTATATTATTTTGTTATTATAATTACATATTTTTGCATATTATAATTATAAAATTATATTACTTTGTATTCGGGTACTCATCGAATAATCAATATTTGCTGCAAACATTGAGAATTTTTTCAATACCAATGAGCAAATTATCCGTCCTCGCGATAATAAAAAAGTTTCTAATTTTCATAGTTTCTATAAGTTCTATTCTATCTGAAACTTTTATTTATTATCGGCATTTTTTCGATAAAAAGCTCTACGATCTATGTTTCAAATAGAATCTATTTGAAAGTTCTTTAACTTTGTTTTCGATCCCTGATCGACATCGTTGATAAATATATGAAATTTTATATTTATACGATGCTAGTTGAACGTAAAAGTTTCTAAGCTATTTTCATCTTGAAGCTGATGCAGCTTCGGTTCTTCGAATTATTAATCGAGACTTTCGAGCTTTAAGCCGTGTCCAATAGTTTTTGGCGCTGCTAGGTTTTGCTAGTAATACAACTGACTTTATGATACTGGTATTAGCATGTCTTTTTGCGATGCTAGCTGGTTCGAGCAAAAAACTATAGAATGCAACGTGAATTAGATACGAAAGATTTGATTAATAATTTGTATGCTTTGAGTGCTTCTCTATTGTTGGAAAATTTTTTCAATATCACCAAACAGAAAAAAGAAAAAGAAGAAAAAACACTAGAAATGAAATTGTCATTGACGTGTATGATTTTCTGTTTGTTATATTGCTGAGTTTGAAATATTAAAGAATCGGATTTATTTCTTTTCTATAGTTTTATTAATACAGTTCGAATTCTGTAATATACTGACCCATCAAAAATTAATGATAAATAGTCTTAAAAATTTTGACGTGACCTTTTGTTCGTGACTTAACTTTTGTTCGTGCTCGTTTCTATTTTTTCGAGATATTTGTTCTCACTTGCGATAAACACGTTATAAAATATAATAATAATATATAAATAATATACTCCGGTATCCATAAGAAAATAAAGCAATACTTGACGATAAATATGAAAAATATGCACACGTATGTACATTTCAATCTTTCTACATTCAATGGAACATCTTGTAATCTTGTTTTTCGAATTACTTCAAAAATTACGGAATCTGCGTTTCTCTAATATTCAGAAATTAATCGTGACAAATATGACGAAACTTTTCGTATTTCTGTGATCACGCGAGGTTAAACATTCTTTCACTTATTAAGACAAAAAAAAAAAATGGGATTGGAGTGCAAAGAATTAAGATCTGCAGAGAAAAAGAAAAAATATTCTTCGAGCGAGTTTATTCGAACTCCTTCGCGATATGAGATGAAAATTGAATTCTTCATTAGAATGTAAAATGGCTGATCGATGGTAAGCGTAAATTATTGATTTCCACGAATGTATCGCGCTCGTAATGACGCAGCGAACAGCCACGTAATGCATCATTATGCGAGCAACAGTCTTGATTCACGCACATTATGTAGTTATTATCATGCTACGCAATACACTCGGCACAATAAAGTCCTTCGCTGACGTTCTTCTCTTATAACATTCCATGCCCATACTACGTATATCCTCGTCATTCTCTCATGCTACTTCATTCCTTCGACGTTGTTTCTTTTACGACGAAAATGCTTCGCGGATTAGTAAATAACTATTCTCATCACCAGGACACGCTATTAGTAGCAGTACAGTAATTTTAGAATTGAGAGCATCATTTTCTCTTCAGAAGTAAATTAAAAAAAAAAAAAAATTAGCATTGACAAATTTAAAAAATTTTTAAATTTTTAAAATTAGTATTAATACTAGTATGCTAGAATTGACAAGGCGTAGGTGCACATTCATTTTCAGATTGGATTTGGAGCATTTTCTCCATTTTGAAATTTATCTTATTAAAACGGGATAGAATTTATGTTTGTTCCTTGTAACTTCTTTCGATACAATCTTGAACTTTTATCGTTCATTCTCGACTCGACATATTTATTGCCTGAGAAATACCTTTCGACTCGTATCGTTCGTTTGTTAATGAAAATAGTTTGCATTACGTCCGTGTTTGAGACTGATCTTTAGTTTATGTTTTGTTTTATATTGTAATAATTATAACGATTATTGTATATGTTTTTATAGATAATAATGTACAGAAAATACAGGATACAGATAATAGTCAAGGTATTCCGAAAGCACGATTTCCATGTGGCACCACTTAACACTTTACCGACCGTGTATTAGCGATGAATAGTTAGCCGATTAATAGGCTACCGGTCGGTAAAGTGTTAAAATATGTTAGCCGATTAATAGGTTACCGGTCGGTAAAGTGTTAATATAAAATTTGACAACCCTCGTATAGCACGATTTTCCCATCACTGTTCCTGTATTCCAAGTTTCGTTTAGCACATGTTTCAATAATGGAATAAATAAACCACGTTACAAGAGGGTTGAATGTTTTCTAAAATTACAAGTGCTTGAGCATACAATTTTCCACTTTTCCACTTTTCTAATTTTCTCTCTTTCGTGGTCACATAAAAGTGTGTCAAAAATTAACTAACAGGTAACTATAGACTTTTATTAGGTAACTATAGACTAACAGGTAACTATAGACTTTTATTAATATCTATTTCTATAAAGAAATAGATATATAGGCACAAAGAAAAAAATTTATTTTTGTGTTGTCGAAGATTGAAGCTCTTTTGAAACTTGATTTTCTACTGAGACGATTATAATATATAGTATATGGTATATAATATATATAGTATTATATTATATATTATATATTATATATTATGTATTATGTATTGTGTATTATGTATTATGTATTATATATTACGTATTATATATTGTATACCATTATAATCACATTATCGATTCGTGAGTTATATCGAAGTTTCATCGCACAACTAGAATATCGAAATTAATAGAATCTTTTAAATTAAAAAAAAAAGAAATTCTGTTCGAACTTGTATATCTCGTATAAAAAGAAAATATCTGTTTCGTGGAACTTTCGTAGAAACAAGTTGGGAACACTTTTGGATAGCGTTCTCGCGGAACAGATATTTTAGAATATATGTGCAATAAAAGTTCCTGTGGAACAAATTATTTCAGAACATTCAATTAAAAGTCACGTTTTACGACTTTTAATCTGTTTATCAATAAATATTCGATTATTTATTGAACTATTCAGTATTCACTACAAATATCGAGAACTTTATTCAATATCGACAAACTATCTGTTCTCCGTTAATCAGAAAAACTTTTATTTTCACAAATTCTAAATTTCTGTCTGAAAATCTTTTATTTCTCAGAAAAAAAAAAAAGAACTTTCTCAATCCCTTTTTAAAACACAATAAGTACTTCCACTCACCAGTTCTCAATATCCCTTTGTCTCATCTCTCCTACGTTCCTATCCCATCTCCTCCATCTCCTACGTTAAATTCAACGTTCACTTGCACATGTCCACATATGTTTTTTCAAAGTTCACGAGGTTCTCGGATGAAATTCTTGGCCGTGAAAAGAGCAGTGCACGGCTTAGAGATCTTTACGACAGCAGAGAAGGACACCGACTGAATGGAAGGCTTGCAACAGATGCATAGAGCACTATGTTGGGCATATGGACACATAATATCGGGGCAGGTGAGTTCGAATTTCGTTGCACCTCGGGGCTGTATATCGCGTTGGAATTGAGAAAGAGCACGTGCAACGTAGAACTTCCACATTACGCGTTGCCACGTTTTTATTCGCTCGTTACGTTATCGAAAATATTGGATAAAAAATTCCTCGGTCAATGTTTAATAATTCAATGAACAATTCAAGTCGAGTCGTCGATTCGTTTCAATCGAAAAATATCAAATCGATACCGAAACGCCGCTGTTGAAAGTTTCGCCAATTCGATCGTCGTCGATTTATTTTAATTTCATTGTCTTGATTGCTTAGTCTTGGCTGTTACGAATTGTTGAGAATTCGATGAAGAATCCTATCGATTTGTTTCCACGTCGAAAAATCGACTCTGGAATATTTCGAGAATATTGCGTGAAACTTTGAATACCGCTAGAAAATATCCATTGAAAATCTCACAATTCGATAAATAACTCGATTCATCGTCGGTTTATTTTAACTTGATACTCCCAAAAAAAAAAAAAAAATATATATATACTAAATTACAAAAATATTACACGAAATACTTGAAATACCCTTGAAAAATTTGGAAATTCATTTTTCATCTTAACTTATTATTACTTTACTCTAATCGAGATAATAACAATAATAAATTCAGACGATAGACAGATCTATTTTATCCATATTTATTCATTCGACAGACACGCCTCGAAACATCAGAGCTATTCCAAATCGAATCGAACGAAATTCCAATTCGAACGGTTCCCAGTTCGTCTGAATATCCTCTGAAAGCAGATCATCAAATCGAGATTGGATCGGAAGTGAATGGATCAATTAGACTCGACTAATCTCGACTTATCTCGATAACCCCAGAGGCTACAGGAGTTTCAAAAATAACTATAGAAGCGAAGATACTCGGCGAACTGGCAGGTCAGTCAACGTCCCTAGGACTGGCAAAGTGGATATAATTCGTCGAAAAGCGGATAAAACATTAAAGTCCGAAGGCCATCTGCTTCACTGTCAGTTCACCACCACCTACAGGGTGGCCTGAAAGAAAGTTGGCCCACGTGTCCGGCTAACTTCCCCGGGTCTTTGCTTTATCTCGAGTTAGTTATCATCCACCTTGGGGTAATAATAGTCGAAGAAAAGTTGTTAGGAACTTCTTTTATCCTTCGGGAGCCATACCGATGAGAGAGGAGAGATTTATAACGATTGTTCCTCGTTCGGCCAGCGCCGAATAAAAAAAAGTGTAACAGCGCGGGGTATTCGAAACTCCAAGTTTCCTATCACGATCGGGAATAGCCAAGTTTTACTGATGAGCCTCGCTAGCTCGCGAGATCTGATGAAAATTTCAAACGTGCGATATCAAATTTGTGCAATTGTACAGTGGCGTATCTCTCGCAACGAATTAATTCCTTCCCCGGAAGTTTTCGTTCTTCCCTGTGGAAGCGTACTTAACGCTTTAATTATCGGGATTAGCCTGAAGCTAATAATTTTGCAAACCGCTGAAGCACTGACGGATTGTTCGGAAAACTTGAAGTTGAAAGAATGGGAAAGATGCAACGAAGGATAGAAGATTTATATGTTTCAATGAAAAGATCATTGGAATCTTTAAGAGTGCATCGTTGTAAATTTATAAAATTTTTCTCTGCGACAAAATTGCTTGTTTTAACCACTCTGGTAGTGTTAAACATAGTATTCTTCTTCACAGCACGAAATATAATCAAATAATACATGAATAAATCTAAATTTATTATAATTTAAATTTCATATGCTGCACAATTTATAGAAAATTTTAAAGAAGAGGTCGATTCTGTGCCTAACTTAACGAGAGAAACTGTTCGTTATAAAGTTCGTTCGTTCTAAAATACCCTTGTTGCAGGTACATGGGTGCAGAGTTCAACTTCGAGGATAAATATCTCAGGTAAAATTCTAGTTTGGAAAATGGAAAACAGAAGAATATAAATGGATGAGATAAATTATTCAGGTAAATGAAGAACGAAATAGAAATCCAATGTAGCTGAAAATCAGAGTGCTGATTTATGCTGATCTATTTGAATTCAAATAGAAAAAACAGGTAAAATGAGATTCCACGTTGTTTCTCAAATTTTAAATGGAGTTTCACAGCAGACAGATTCTTATAAATTCTTTAGTGAGCCTAATATCCTTTGTTTTAGCAAGTATTTTATAATTCATGCTCAATGAATCTAAAACTTTCTGTATTTTACTGCAGGACTATAATAATCTAACAGACATTAATTTTTTTATTAATTATTTATAAACTTTCTATAACTTTCAATGGAATTAAAATTCTGTATCGTACGATGTATTTGTGTAATAAATTGAAATTAGCTTCCAATTCATTTCTTATAAATTTCCAATAAATCTAAACTTTCTTATATTTTGTTATTCCTTCGATATTGATACTAGAAATTAATATGCGGCTTAGCTTTTTTTATACATTTTAAAATGCAATGAAATGGCAAAAATCAGTTTTCAATTTGTATTTTTATTAAATAAAATAAAATAAAATTTAATATATATATAAAATTAAATTTAAATTAATATTAAATAATATTATTATTGATATCAATAACTTCATATATCAATAGTCCTACAGTAAAACATTGAAAATTAATTTGCAATTCTCAACCTAGATGCTAGAATGAAAGGACAAAGAACATTTTTTACAAATTTCCAATAAATCTAGAGCTTTCTACATTTCGTTACGTGCATTTCTTTAGAAATTAACTGGTGAATCAACTGGCGATTAATTTTTCTACAAATTCTTAACTTACTCCCTTGGTATATAGTACCAATACCAATGAGAATGACACAATTTTCAAATTCATAGTTTTCTCACATTCTACCGAGAAGAATCTTATACTAGACCCGAATTGACAATTTTCAAGGGGAATATTTTCAAAGGGAACGAGCAAATTCAAAGGGAGACGCATAGAGTGAGATGTCTCTTTTCAGAGCACCCGGTAGACAAACATACCTGTAATACAGGTGCCGCCCTTTTCCGGACTGTTTTTCTCCAAGACTGTGACAGGAAGAAGGGTGAACGATAATGTCCTCGTAACGGATAGTTTCAGACTACCCAACGTACGCGGGTTAAATTTGATATATAGAACGTTGCAACGATGAAAACGAAAAAAGAAAGAAAAAAAAAAAAGATTATGCCGAGAGAATGTACGCAATCGGATCTCTCCCGATGGATTCATAAATCAAGTCGTTTATCCGCGTGATATTCCATCGCTGACGACACAATTAGGCGACATACGGTCGCGAGCCCGAGCAGATTTATTAATGACGAAAAAATTCAAATGACATAATAACAGCTTCTTACCGTCTACGTTCCCTTCGCGTAACAAGACACACAATATTGCCACAATATTGCACAACACAATCGAATTGATTTTTACCATACAATTTTAAATATATACTGAATATTTTCCCCCAATTGAGAAAAAGAAAAACAGAACAGTTACGTTTCTCATTTTTTTCTTTTTCTTTTCTTTTTTTTTAGAAGAGAGCAGTTTTTAAATACAGTACATTCCATTGTCAATCAATCGCACGTTATCGAAACTGATGTTCTATTTTTCTAGTTTTCTACGTCGTCCTCGAAATTCGAGAAATATATAACTTGCAAAACCGAGGCAACGCACGCGTACTGTTGAGTTGTTAATTGAACTAACTGGTTTCTTCTTGGGAAACTATACAGGATGTCCCTGTTTTAATTTATAAATGCATGTATGTATCTCCGAAACTAATAGCCTCTCGATATTCATATTTTTCTTTTTTTTTTTTTTTTTTTGCAGAAAATGACCTGCTGCATCGACTGACGCAAAAAAAAAAAAAGAAAAATTATATTTAAAAAAAATAGTAGTGACCTTCATATTTTCTACACGCGTCTGTCTAGAGACAAATTAACTGCACCGAAATTGCTCCCTTACTCAAAAACAGGAAAAAATTGAGACACTTTTAAAATGACGAATAGTTTCGAAAACAATTACATTTATAGATTAAAACAGGACATACTGTATATACGGCACTTTTTACGTTTTTAAATAAAGTAACCACCACCTTCGTGCATTTTCTGAGAAATAAAAATAATAGAACTTTAGTGGGAAATAGCAGAGGAATTATCAGAATCCACATTTGTCGAATATCTTAATGTCAAGCCTGATCGAATGTTACATAGAAAGTGCCAAAAAAATAGAATGTCTACTGGGAGCAAATGATCTTTAATTAACACACATTCATGATTAGATTCATGATTGATTCGGATAATTAGAACTGCGAATTCATATTTTTTCGAAGATTCGAGGATACAGAAATGCATACGATGCGCACATTGCAGTCAGATTGCAAAATATCCAGAAAAGTGTTAATTACAATTCTACGTAGGCGAAACAATTTTCTGTATTTTCTGAATTTTCTGTATAGGTTCCAGTTCGTTAATGGTGCAAAATTTATAAAAATTGCGTGAAAGCCAGCAGTCTACTGCAGTCAATATAACACTCGAGCCTATAATATTCGAAAGATTGAGATTCACACAAAGGAGGCTCTATTGTATGTCTTATATTTCTTATTTAACCGGATATAAGTGATTGAAATTACAGTACTGCAAAAGAAAAAAAAAAGTAGATATTATAAATATACTTATTTATTTAAAGAATAATTATTACTTGTTTTGAAATCTTTCGTAAAAATTTTCACAAAAACTTTATTTCTAAAAATTTATTATTATTATTATTGTTATTATTAATAGGTTATAGACTTTTAGAAATTTAAATGAGCATACGTGTTTTTCATATTGCTTGCACTTTACTTTTACACTCTAATTCGTCAGTAGTTTTCTATTAACATGCTTTAAATTTTCGAGTGCATCTGCAAGTTGTATTTGAACTGCTTTCAAAAATGCAGTCAGTCTTGCAAATTGTTTACGATTGAATTCGATATGAATTGCAAGATAAATACTTCTGAATCTATTTCTGATCTGAAATGCCCCTGAAATTAAACTCCAAATTTTTCACGAAGCGATTAATTTCACATTTCAAGAAGAGAAATCTTATTTTCAGAGAAGTGTGTGCAGAGTCACAAGAAGACAGTGAAAATTCTGACGAGACATTTTAAACAATAAAATGCTAATCGTCATTCTTCCACGTATTTTGATTTATGGAATTAATGTGACTTTTAAGCGAACTCACAATACGCGGCATAATTTTTTAAAACGCGACACACGTCTCTGTTTCGTACAATGGAAATAAATCGCTCGCTTATAAATCGGCATTTGCAAGCTATAAATCTGATTTTAATAAACCAGTAAATCGTGCAGTATAAATGGTTTCCTTAGCTTTAAAGAAAACTCGGTTAATTTATGGTTGTTCCGCGGCGCATTACCGAAGAAGAATCGGTGTTAAATGTTAGAAGCGATAAATCGCGAGCTAAGTCTCGTTTCCAAAGCACTTTGTATCGATCCTTGTTCACCGGGTTTTAAAATATCGGCCATGTCTTTCGAAACAACATTGTTCACATTGTTCCATGAAATTTTTCACTCGCGATGAAATTATGTTCTTTCAGTTTCAAACTTGTCTCTTAATAATAGAGAGATTTAATAATATTTATTTCGCACAGTGTGATTAATATGTAACGTGATCGCGTTAGATTTTAAGAAGTAACATCTTCCTGCACATCTTTTGTGTATTTTATTAACGAAATGTTGATTTAAAGGCGTACAAAGTACTTGTAAATACTAAATTGAACTTATTAGTTAAGTAGACATTAAATTAATTAATACAATATAAGCCTACCAGTTATACATTGTATATTTATACATTAGGAAAAATTTCAGTTGTTATAATTTTTTAAAATTGAGAATTCATAGTTTTCTGAAGAAAAACTTTCTTAGAATTCATAATGTTAGAGAATTAAAATTTCTAACTAACATGTAGAATTATTAAACTGATTTTCTATCGCGCAAAATTAAAAAAACTCCAATAGTGTGTGAAATTAAAATTTTGGTTTTCCAATATATGGAATTTCCAATTATTCTTTTATTTGTGATTAAAACCAAAACATTTAATGTTTTTAACATATAGAATTGAAAATTATAATTTTCTAACGCATTATCAAAATCTACCTACATGTCGAAAATTCTAATTTTGTATTGTACAATTCTAGTTTTCTGATATGTACTTGGGATTTTAAATTCTAATTATCTATTGTTAAGATTGAGAATTCTAAATGGAATTCAACCTTCTGCCTTAAAATCTGAATTTTCTTATATATGGGATTTAAATCTTTTAATTATGTCTAATATACAAGATTAAAAATTCTAATTTTTTGATAGATATATCGACTTTTCTAATAGAATGATGATCTATGTTGAATCCACTAGACTGCAGACTTTTATGTAAATTCACATTTTTGCAAATCTGATACAAAGAAAAGAACATCAATAGAACAAAGTTCTATCTATCAAATATTATAAAAAACACAATATTTTGGATATTTTTACATATTTTTTTCCATATTATACGTATTCTGTGCAATTTTGCATTTTTACTCATTGCACTCCATTCTCTAACGTAATTCAATGTAATCCTGATTATATTACTTGAAATTCAATACGATAATATAATTCAATATAATCGACAAAAGTTTGATGTATGGTCTCATCGAATATTAAATCTAATGAATACGTATATTGATTAATTTGTAGCATCTGCAAAATATATATTAAATGTATAAATTATCATGTATATATATATATATGTGTAAATATTATATATATATCATGTACAAATTATGTATATATATATATATATAAAATTTAATATATTATGAATTAATATAATAAATATGTTGGAATTTTTATATATATTTTTTAGATATGTTCCAAAGTGAACCAATACATGATAGTCATATAACTAATAAAATGTCAGAATATTTCAACACACATGATACATTTATAAGAAGTTTCTACAGTTTCTATGTGAATTTAATTTTTATTCTCTCGGTTTGCCTATGATTGCCTGATTCTCCAGAGAAAGATTTTTCTACGTTGCCACGAATTTCCGCTATCAGCCACGAATTGTAGTTGTATGCTATTATCAAGCATGAACTGTGTCCATCTCGCGGTGAGTCAGTGGTCACTAGAAGTGCCACTTCCTCGAAAATTGTTCCTTCTAACTGCCTAACTACCGTGGACATTTCTGCAAACCGTCCGAGTATTTCCGTGTACAATGTCGAGTTCACATTAACGAGAAATAATTTATCACTACAGGGATTGTCCCTTTGACAATATGTATCCTAGGATATATATACCAACGTAATGGAGTTAAATCTTATAATTAGTGGAATAGCTTCTACCAAGGACCAAACATATAGCAGTTGTCCCAGAAATTTTTATGAAAAAAGTAGCAGAAGATTTGTTATTGAAATTGAGCAAGTCTCGACGAAGTAAGGAAAGATTTTTCAAAAGATTACAATTACAAGTGGCTGATATGATTTTTTCCGTTGTCGACAATTAATAGGGGGGGAATTATATTTTTATAATATTATATGGAATATTGGAATATTTTATATATTGGAATAGAATTATATTAGAATTATACATTACATGTTAGAATATTTTATAATGTTATAATTATTAGGGAAAAATTTATTTCGGTCGCTAGTCATGATAGTGCAAAGTATAAAATATCGTTTCGAATATTACCTGGAGCAATCCAAAAAAAGTATTTTAAAAACTCGTAGAATATAAATTACTTACTATGTAGAATATAAATTAATGAAAAAAAAGAATCGAAATAAATTTCTCTCATCGATACAACTGTTGTAATAAAAATGTTGTTCTCTGCAACATATTCAAAAATCGTCGAGCCCTCGCTACATGAATGTAGACAAATATCAACAGTATATTAATAACGTAAATTGTAATTTATTTTTATGAGTCCGAACAGACCCAGTATTCACCATACGATTTCACAGTAGAAAAATTAAAAATTCCAACGACCACAAAAAACACTACAATGTCACCTAAATAACAAGCAAGGAAAATAAAATAAAATGAACCGAGCGTGTGCCACGACGCAGTCGTTTATTAAACAACCGTGTGAAATTTGTAGATTTCAACAGTCATAAAAAAAAAAAGAAAAAATATTAAAATATCTCCCGAAACAGAAAGAGATTTAAAAACCACGGAAAAGAAAGGAAATACCAAAATAATCGCGAAAAATATTCCCAGCAAAATGGAAAATAAAATTTACTTAAAAAGTTACTGCTACAAATAAAAAATAACAAGCAAGAAAATTGAACTCCAGAAAATAACTGGAAATATAATACCAGGGAAATATAATACCAGATTGGAAGATTTTTCTCGCAGGGAAACAGATTTTCTCGACACGTTTCGTGGGTTTCTATGACGCGTGTATTAAGAAATCTAAAAGTGACGAATACGAGAATATGTTACGATATACGCGATCTACGAACAGTGTAATGCAAGCAATGGGAAAATAAAATAAACTCCGTGTTCTCGTATTTCCACGGGAATATTCCCTCGCTACCAGTTGTAAAATCGTTGCGCAGAAATCGCTTGTTGATTCGTTCGCGAGCAACACTGATAACAATTGCCGAGATAACGCGTCAGTCGGCTCCGCGCCTTTATCGCGGTATCGCGAAGAAGACTATCAAAGAAGACGCAAACGTGTTCTCGCAACTACATTTCACCGCTGGATCCTCCTCTTCGCTTCGCTCAACGAGGAGAAACGAGCTCGTCTTGTTAGTTGGAATTTCAAATTAAGAAACGGACCAAAGCTCGCTTGCGGACAATATTCTGCAATTGAAAATTTTATGCGAGGAGCCAACGTTACCTACACACCGCGAGCATATTTATCTCACCAGATGTGTTTCGTCACGGTGGAAACATTTTTGATAAATGATTTTGACAAAAGGAAAATTAAACAGATGCTTTCTCGCGTTACGTTTCTTTCCTTTTTTTACTGTTTTCTTATGTTAAATTATTTGTATTAAAATTTTTATACCATTTTACGTATATAGTTGTATATAGTTATATTACATATATATAGTAGTATAGTAGCATTAGGTATATAGCTAAAAATCTTGGAACACTTCTTATCTTCGATATTCAGTATTTATAGGATTTTTCAATTTCGTGTGAATTTTATAATACATTATTTATTACATTTATTATACTTGCTACGTTCATCTATTATATAACACTTAGTATAATTGCAGACTGTAATATTGGGACTAAATTACTCAATTTCGAAATTTTCAATTTAACTTAATTTTATTATTAATCTTCATCACATGAAAAACGTAAAATATAAAGTAAATTGAAGAAATATCCGAAATTTTAATAACCTAACATAAATTACTACAATCATCTAAAAATGATAAGTACTCATTGAAGGTTACTATATTTAATACTTTACAGATTTTTTATTATATGATGAAGTAGTATTTCATTTTCCCAGTTTTTTGAAGTAAATATAGTTGCTCTAATATATTTGAGCGAGAATTAATATTTCTTTTATTATAAATGTTATCTTTTTAACAATAAAAATTCTAACGATTAAAGCACATGTATATTTTACATAAAAGTATCAAAATATTATATATATTTATATATATTAAATATTATATTATATGTATTAATAATATTTATGTATTAAATTATATATATTATATATATTAAATATTATATATACATATAATGCAAAATATAAATCTCTAATTTTTTATTGTTAATCATTTTAATCATTCTCGTAATTCTAGTATTAATTTCCTTTACTTCATTAAAAATAAATCGCGAAAATTATGTAATTAAAATTTTATATATATATATATAATATATATATATATATATATATATATATATATTTTATATATATTAAAATATATAAAATTTTATATATATAAAATATATATAAAATTTATATAAAATTTTATATATATATATAATATATATATATATATCTCAATGTCAAACGTGTAAAATAATTTACACGAATTATTTCTACAATTATTAGTTCATAATCATAGTCCATGCTCTGTAATAATCTGCATAATTTTTTTCCATTTTCAATCAATTACCAGTTTTATATATATTATCGGCCAAATGTATAAAAATGGCATAGAGTTGAAAAAAGAAAATAGTGTGTTTCCACGTTGAAAAAACTTATTTGAAGGACCAATGAAGAAGTGAATTTTCGCCAACTACTTTTCGTGTTCACATCCTTCAACGAGCAGAGCAGAGTGACCCTGATCTCTTTCCGTTTCTCGCGTATTCGCAGAAATACCCATTCTCACACATGATCGCGTGCACAGAAAATAAGATTCCCGTGCACGGTGCACAGCATGTTTCCGGCGCGAACGATAACGCATTTACAGCAACACTCGGACGCTTTTGCAAGATAGAAGTTGTTACGCCCTCGTGTTTTTTTTTTTCCACGTCCGCGATTCACTATCGTTCGTATTTTTTAATTTCACCAGGCACGGAGAAACGCTGAACAAAGAGGAACATAGCGTTTCAAAGCGTTTCTCGCGACGTCGATTCTTTTCAAGCCATCTCGTATCTCCTCAGGTTTCTTCTTAGATAATTCGTTTAACATGTTTGAAAGAGAGCCAGCAGTATTTCAAACGAACGATACTGGAATTTCCATCCTCAATGCTGGAATAAGTTTTCGCTTTTCCATGAGAATTCCCTATTTATCGTGGAGATTTCTTTTTCAACGATCGCACAATCTCGAGTAAGAAACGTTCCACGATTTGTTTCTGATGGATTGTCTCTCAACTGGTATCATTGGACTAATCAGAACTATTTTATAAACGAATTACTTTAATTTTGTATTTCGTTAATTTTCGAGTATTTAACTATGAAGTTAAGTTATCGAATAAAATCAAATATCAGAAATTTCAGCAATCTGAGGTCAATTAATATGTCTGAAAGCATTCTACAATTAGCTTTTGATGGATTAACTCTCAACTGGTATCATTGGACTAACCAGAACTATTTTATAAACGAATTACTTTAATTTTGTATTTCGTTAATTTTCGAGTATTTAATTATGAAATTAAATTATCGAATAAAATGAAATATCAGAAATTTCAGCAATCTGAGGTTAATTAACATGTCTGAAAGCATTCTACAATTAGCTTTTGATGGATTAACTCTCAACTGGTATCATTGGACTAACCAGAACTATTTTATAAACGAATTACTTTAATTTTGTATTTCGTTAATTTTCGAGTATTTAATTATGAAATTAAATTATCGAATAAAATGAAATATCAGAAATTTCAGCAATCTGAGGTCAATTAATATGTCTGAAAGCATCCTACAATTAGCTTTCGATGGATTAACTCTCAACTGGTATCATTGGACTAATCAGAACTATTTTATAAACGAATTACTTTAATTTTGTATTTCGTTAATTTTCGAGTATTTAATTATGAAGTTAAGTTATCGAATAAAATGAAATATCAGAAATTTCAGCAATCTGAGGTTAATTAATATGTCTGAAAGCATTCTACAATTAGCTTTTGATGGATTAACTCTCAACTGGTATCATTGGACTAACCAGAACTATTTTATAAACGAATTACTTTAATTTTGTATTTCGTTAATTTTCGAGTATTTAATTATGAAGTTAAGTTATCGAATAAAATGAAATATCAGAAATTTCAGCAATCTGAGGTTAATTAATATGTCTGAAAGCATTCTACAATTACCTTTTGATGGATTAACTCTCAACTGGTATCATTGGACTAACCAGAACTATTTTATAAACGAATTACTTTAATTTTGTATTTCGTTAATTTTCGAGTATTTAATTATGAAATTAAATTATCGAATAAAATGAAATATCAGAAATTTCAGCAATCTGAGGTTAATTAATATGTCTGAAAGCATTCTACAATTAGCTTTTGATGGATTAACTCTCAACTGGTATCATTGGACTAACCAGAACTATTTTATAAACGAATTACTTTAATTTTGTATTTCGTTAATTTTCGAGTATTTAATTATGAAGTTAAGTTATCGAATAAAATGAAATATCAGAAATTTCAGCAATCTGAGGTCAATTAATATGTCTGAAAGCATCCTACAATTAGCTTTCGATGGATTAACTCTCAACTGGTATCATTAGTACCAACGAGAATATTTGATGATTATTTCGTTTAATTTTGATATCAATCATTATTTTATTTACTTTACAAAGAATGTGAAATACAAAATAAAAATATCTTAAGTTTTAGTAATCTAAAATAAATTAGTATGCGTAGAAGCATATAAAGCATTCTACAATTAACTTTTGACGGATTAATTCTTAATTAATATCATTCGGAGCAACGAGAACAATCGTTCTAGTTAAATTACTTTGAAATTGAAATCAAGTTGAAATTGTTAGTTTACGCTAAATTGAATTTTAACCAACTATCTGGAGTTTAAGTTTACGTTTTGAATTGTTTAACTTTTTAACGTGATTCTTAACTTCGAGTTATTTGATTTTAATTGAATTGAATTCGTCTGATCATTCTCTGTCATGGAAACCATAAAATATGAAGTAGAAAATAAAGAAAATGTCGGAATAATATTACAAAATGAATTATTATAGTCAGGTTAATAATAGAAAAATGGTACAAAATGAAAGTAATTGTAGCCTCGAAAAATAATAGATGACGTAAGCTGAATCACACGGGTCACTTAAAATAGAGCGAGCAAAGCCAAAGGAGAAAATTACGAAAGTGAAAAGACTTCATGAAAATCTTTCTTTAATCTCAAATTGGATTTGAAGCCTAAACGTTATTCGAAGCAACCCAAGAAAGATAGGAATATCTAATTTGGGAAAGAATTTGCGAAAATCTCGTCTTTCCTGTTTTTCGCATCGAGTAGTTTTTTTTTTACACTGATTACGTCATCCGCCATGCTATAAATAAAGAAGAAATATTTGCTCTCTCGACTGCATTTTCATAATACTTTATTAATATTCATAGTGCATATACTCAATTAACAGTATGGTAGCAGCAATTTGTACTCGGTCCAACGCGTAATATGAAAATTTGTATAATAAGTCACTTTCTTCGATTTCAAATATGTTTTCATAATCATCTTTTTATACACGAAAACTTGAAAATTCAGAGTTGCATTAAACTGCGAATTATTTACGAGACGATTTCAAGCACTTTGATTAAAGAACTTTAAACAAATCATGTATCTACGTTATAATTGAATTGTCGATGTTTGTACAAATTTACATTTCTATCAACATAAATTAACAAAAGTGAATTTGAAATAGTTTTGTCTCGTCTAAATACCATAACGTAGGTTTTATTTAGAATATCTTTTATATCATATTGATTTTGCAAATTTTTGCATATTTCTAGCAAAAGTCACGTTTCATAAAATACACCATATTTTATATATATATATATATATATATATATATATATATATATATATAACGAGGGATCATTTTAACAATGTGTAGAACGGATGTTGGGTTCAAACAGATCCACGGTAATGTTATTTTTAACATTTTTCCAAATATATGATATACAGATTAGAATCCTATTACATCTACAAATATACACTTACCACAATATATATCTTTTTATTTCTTAAAGATAGAATTTATGATTTCGTTATTATTAGTAACGATCGATCGTAAAGTAAAACATTAATAATTACTAATAATTTTTGTGTTGTAACTGAATTTTCCAATTTGATTGTAAAATTTGATTTTTTAATCAAACCCATTTATTTCCTATATAATCCTCCTTTAGTTAAAACATAATGAAACATACGATTAATACAAACAGAAAATTAGAAAAATAGAATAGGAATTAGTTCCCAATACTAATTTCCCAATCTTAACCGTAATAATTATATATAATTTATATATATTATATATTTAATTATATATTTATATAATTATATATTTATATAAGTATATAAATATATTTATTATATATCTATATATATTATATATATTTATATGTTACATATGCATATATAATCATGTTACATGTGCATATATTATACATATAATAGCATATACTTAACCACAGTATGCATATATTTAGACCAAAACTACAAATAATATATATTTTAAAAAGAGACAGAGAGAGAGAGAGAGAGGGAATTACAGATGCACCCGTGTCGTCCTTGAACAAATATCGGAAAGAAAGAAATGGAAATGAACGTACCCTAAATTTTCATCCAGGCTACGGCCACGGCGCTGGGGACGTTCCCATGAAGAGTGAAAGCCAGATCTCGCTTCCACGGTTTCCAACGAGAGGCAATTAGAAAACGTAAAACGGAAGTACGCCGGTGTAACGTGAAAATTTCTTGCCGAAATTCTCCGGCCAGGTAAAACGACGAGGCGGACGCGTCTCTTGCACCAAATGCAGAAACCGGTTTGCTCTTCTCACTCCGGGATGCGGCAAGGTCCTCCACCTTTTGCACCGTGTGTCCCTCAATGCTTCGCACCGTTCATTTTCTTTTCGCGCATTCTTCTCTGTCCATGGGACGCGTTCGATATCTCGCGGAACGATATTGTTTTTTCTTCGACCGCATCCTGCGACGCGGCACTACTTTATTTTCACGGACGATAACATCACCCTTTTTTCGCACACGATCTTCCTCCCTCCCCCTCGTGACCTCGATCACTTCTGTTTACTTCAACAGTTCACGGAGAATTTTTACGGGACGTTCGAAATGACAATTGCGCGCGTGAGAGAATATTTGTCAGAGCTATATCATTCTGGAAGTTTTGTAAATAATTATACGATTTTATCGTTACTTGGATAATCGAACTCGTTTCAGAAGACACGGGCACATTCTTGTCGAAATTAATATTAATTTCTGCTTGGACAGAGATGTAATTGTATATAGGTCTATTTACTTTAATTATCGTTTAAATTGCAACGATTTGTAGGTGAAACATTTCGATACGGGTATTTTCGTTTATCTAATTATGCCGATATTTTTGGCCAAGCAAAGTCAAATATACTATATGTGACGCCCGCCGTGAGAATGTAAGTCCGCTACGTGTATGTCCTACGGGAAACTGTGTGACAACGTTAGGCAGCACGATTGACGTCCCACGCCAATCCATCGATCGTAATTAACTTAATGGTTATTCCGATCCTCTGCACCTTTTCATCATTTAACATTAATTCAATTCAGCTCTAATGCAATTTGGTGTCGTTTACCGAACGATGAAATGGAAACTCTTCACTGGACATACGTATATAGAACCACAAAAATTTCTGGATCGCGGACCTTTTCATTTTTAGGTTAGACGAGTTTTATCTAGCGCTCTATTAAAATTCTACTCTCGACGTGCATCGAATCGCAAAATTTCTGACAATGGGTCTCGACTCTTTTTATTTATCGGTTGTACGAATCATACACACTTACTAGCTTCAGTAATGATTATTCACTCGAATTGCGAAATTTCAAAATCTCGAACCTTCCTCTTAGCATAGGTAATTTATACAGATTCATAATTGAAGAACTATGGAGTTTTTAACGAATCACGAATCAAAATTAGGATCCTTGAATCCTTCTTTTTTTTTTTTTTTTTAGGTTAAATGCATGAATCTTCTCGAGAATAAAATATGAATTCGTTGACGTTACGCGGTGGCGCCGTTTTGGTGACAAATATGCAAAATTGATATAACCGTCGACTATAACTTACTGAGTCTCAACAACGTGCAGTTTCGCGAAGTCTGGTGTTTTCTAAAAACGATCGTGTCATCGAAGTCCGGTCGAATTACCAGACGACTATTAAATTCTATCGACGATATATTATACGCATCACTATTGGTAAATCTTTCTATCGAATCTGTCCGTGAATAGTTCGAACATATCTAAGGAACGCAATCTTCCGAGACTTCGACGCCACGCACTGCACCACGGGTAACGCGATTTTAAATTCAAACGACGTTCGATCGATGGATTCGCGAGCATTTCGTTTCAGCCAGCTGATTTTAACCTACAGCAGTTAAATCTGCAACGCGATGAGTCACGCTGTCACGCTGTCACGCTGTCACACTGAAAGATCACAGATTCTTCTCGAACGAGCAGATTTTCACAGAGATACACACACCACCGAGTGCCGCGAACAATCGTGAACTGAGTGCCTCTTTAGACAAGCGACTCGAAGTAACCAACCGCGTGACCAGACACGAGGACGTAAACAAAGCGTGAAAGACGATTGGCCGAGACGGTGCCTGGCCATTCAGATATGCTGGATCATACGGCAAGGACTCGTGGCGTTCTATCTAGCACTAAAATATCAGAAATCCAACGTGCACCGTGCGTTTGCGTAAATGAAACAAACAACCTGTCGCGGATTATCTGTTCGAAGAACAACTTCGTACCATTAACGTAAAAAACAAAATCGAAAGAAGCTTCTTCGATATCGGCGAAAACTCAAGAGACACTTTCACGTAAAGATCCTAACCCCAACGATCGCGAATCAAACGAGTGAAACGAAACTCGTCGCGGTATCTTCTCTTTCAATTTACTACTTACTATTATTCGTAGAAACGCACCTTTGATATTCCAACATTCACAGCGACGATGTCACTCGTCCGTTCGAACGTCGAACGTTCTCACTCGCATCGACGACAGTTTTTGCCCTCGATCGATCGCGAAACACGAACGCGAAGACGCTTCCTTCCACTTTCACTTTACTGTTTACATGCTCGATGTCCAGTTGCGGACTACTCGGCGTATACTACTCGCGCGTATCGATTGCACACGTTGCGAATCGCGCGCCACGTGACATGGAGAGAAAATTCGCGAAAGGAGACAGGAGGCGATCGTAAGTGTTCCCGAAGGTGTTCATTAAAGAACCTTGCGGTTCAAACGTCAGCCAGGTAGTCGAAGGCGCACACTAACGTCGGAATCTCGTGTTACATGCCACAATAGCGAAGAGCACGTGAAAAGCCCCCCGTATGTCACGAAATTCACGAGGCTCGTGCACCTTTCTTTAGTGGGAGCGTTGCTCCCTTCTTGCCAAGAAGTGGTGGGGGTAACCGGTTCTCTTCTTCACACATCCTCGAGTTGCTACTAAACGGGCCTAACCATTGGTCGAGGCCAGACGAGGCCCAGGGACGTATCTAATGTTGGTCTCCGGTCTTACGGATGGACGAAGAAGTTGAAACGATTAGAGATAGGATATTGGTAAACGACATAAAACGGAGATTATTGTTACAGAATGTGTATAGAACTATAGAATTATTTAATTGTACACATTTGTGCGTTAATTAGAAGCATTTTAGATAATTGGAAGGATATTATTAGTGAAATTTTAATTTCAATGATAAAAATTCATTGATAAATTTAATGAATTAACTTTGTATTAATAATTAACGTCAATAATAAAAGTTACTTTTTATAAGTTGCGAATTATCATCATTTATAAATAATTCGCTGCAAGAGAATTTTGGTAATAGATTATATATTGTAGATTGGTGATAGATATTGTAGAAGATTAGGGCCATGAATAATTATATTGTATATAGAATATTTAATTGTAGATAGTGCGGAGTTACAGATAATTGGAAAAATAATATTAGCGTGTGTGTGTGTGTGTGTGTGTGTGTGTGTGTGTGTGTGTAACGAATTATCACCACCAATAAATAATTAATTATAAAAATTTTTTCCTTATTATAATTTTATTCTAATTTATCTTTATTTATTATTCGCTTAACTTTTGATATTATTTATAGATTTTTCTTATTTTCCTAATATTAAATTTCTAGATTATTGCCCCTTTTTTAAATTTTACATTTAGAATCATTGAGAACATCGAGAATTCAGAAATAGCAAGAAATAATAAATAATAGAAATTTATTACTTTTCAAAATTGTAGTTTTCATAGACTGAAAATTTATAAGCTCATTTTTCATTAAGAATAAATTATAGATATATTTTCACGTTCTTTCAATGTAACATACAGTACAACATACAGTACAGAAAGAAAACTTTTTTTTTTTTTAGTTAACGAAAATGTTTTTCAATTATATCTCTAAAAATTTAAAGCATTCTTTCGAAAATTTCATGGAACAATCAATCACAGAAACCCATATAAGCAATTAGTTTACATTTGTCAAATTTCAAATATTTCAAAATAAAAAGCTTTGGACATTTTATGAATTTAATTTTAATTTGCTGGTTAAAATTAGATCATTGTCTAAAATATTGACGTTAAAAAAAAATACAAATAAATCAAAAACATAATCTTGAAAAATGAAAATACAATTATTATTACATATAAAGTAAAATGTATTTTGATTATAATTATAATAATAACAAGAACACATTTTGTACACTTTAATATACTTATGATAATGTAATACTTATAATAACTATATAGTAGATTTTATAATTTTTTTATTCTCATATATTCGTGTCTTCCAATAAACAAATCACAGAAAACATTGGCATTCTTTCAGAATTTATGTAACTTTAACTAAATAGATCAATGCCTATAAAATCCTCGGTTTCTTTTCTATAATATTTTGTATAATATTTCAAATTTTCAGATGTATCTGGACTTTCTGGACTGACTGTAAATGATTGTATGTTCCTTTTATACAAACCCGATCGAAATGGTATTTTTAGTGTTTTGAAATGAGATTTGAGCTGCGCTTTCGGAGAACTTGGCACCATCGAAAATTGGACTGAACGAAATTTAGCTTTCATCTATGCGACAATGAATGGATTCATTAATACGCTCGAAATGATTACTACACGAGACAATGAGACGAGCAAGGGCGTCGATGCAAAATTCACGAAACGAAATAATAGCATGACGTTCCGACAGTTTCGAATTGGCTGAATTTCCTAGCGGCCGGAAGCCGCTGATCGCGGAAATTGTTTCTCAAGGACACTGCCTTTTGTGAAACTATAATAGAACTGAATTTTCGTAACCACGTTGGCCGATAACAACGCGTAGAATTATTAGAAGCTGAACAATTATTACCGCCTATTATATCTTAAAGTCTTTGTGATCCCCTATTATATCGAACACAATTCGACAACTTGTTTCATTTTATTGTTACGATTTCAACGTCTATAAATAAGAGACAAAAGAATAGATAGATAAGTGATAAAGTGAATAGATTACTTAACTCTTTGAGGTTAAGTGAATTAAAAAAAGTGTCCCACTTTTTGCTTAGCTTTTTGTGTATGGTGAGATATATTTTAACCCACCTCGAAAAGTTGAAGTTACTCATAGTCATACAATTTATGTTTTAATATCTTTTCCATTTTTTTTTATATTAAAAGAAATTCTGTGTAACTTGGGTTTCTATTTTCTTTAAAATCGTGTGCCTAAAAAAGAGTTAAAAGTGAGAGAAATTTTTCTAATATTTTCTAGGAATTTTTTATTACGTTAAAATTTGGAAACTGTGAAAAAACATTATTCGACTTGTAGTATTCTGTAGCAAACAATTTCTATTCACATTCACGGTATATTTTAGATAGATAGATCTATCTTTTTAGATAGATCTCGATTTCATCGAAAGATTTACAAATCTGGAACTGAATCTATATAACACATGTTAAATTCGATTTTAAGATTCGATGTCTAAATGTCCGAATATGTAGTATTGCTAGTAAAAATTAACAATTTTCGATTCTCTGTGATTTCAAAAATTAATACGTTAAATTGATCTCAAATTAATTATTACCTCCGCCATATATGAGAGTATTTACAAGATTTGTTTTTCCAAATTTGTATTTTTTCCCTTTATGTGTTTCAAATTATTATCTCAGTTTTAATATCTAATATCTGTACAAATTTCATTTCTATTAAATATAAATAGGATATGTTCTTATTGTATATTTTATTAGGTTATATTTTATTTCGAAGAAGTATTATTTTTGTGTCAATTTAGATTCTCTCGGAAGTTAAACTAATCAACTTCACTTTTCGTAAATCTTTTATTGCTTGCTTGATTGCTTATTATACTTATTTCGATAAAAATATACGAATGATCAGAAGCTTTCAAAAATCAAACTGACCAGCTACACTTTTTATAAATTTTTTAATTTTGATAGATATTTGAATTACAAATCGCGTGATTAATGTTTAAGTTTTTAAAACGGCAATTTATTTAATTTTACATGTTTACTTGCTGCGATGGCATAAATAATTGTAAAACTTCAAAGTGAATGTAGTCAACTATTTGTAATAGTAACATCATCATGTTTCTCGAGAGTCGATATGAACGGTTCATATACAATCAGTAGACTGCAGTTTGTTTTAATAAAAATTCATATTTTTCTGAACACAATTAAAGAAATTGCATGAATATAAATTTTCATTTATTTTAAATAAATAATATACTTTTGAATATTTCATATATTTCTATTTATTATGTGCATTTTGTGTATTATTAGATTTTTTTAAATTTCTTATCAATGAAAGAATCGATAATCTAGTTATCAGTCGAATCTAAATTACGAATTTATTTGATAGTTTGTTGGGTCATGAATCAATTGTTTTAACTGCAAACGATTAAATATCGAATATCGTATCTTTCATTGATTTCTTATCATTCAAAGACAATTTTTGACAAAGCTATAATGAATCCATTCTCCTTGATTTTCTGATTTCTGCGTTATTTTGATACTTACAGTTGGACAAAAATATGTCAATGGATATCGAAGTTCAAATATACGAATAAATTCAAATATAAGTTATGAAGTTCAAATATAAAAAAAAAAAAATACAAAAATGTAAATGTTATAGATGATCGTCTTGAAAATTATATTCAAAAAGTACATGCTCAATTTCAAGAAAACATTTTGTGATATGAAATTGAATTCTTCATTTGTAATTATTGATTTGAACTGTACGAGAACAATCGACTATTAAATTATTGTTACTGATAGAACAAATATGTTAATCCAACGTTTGCCATTCCCATTAAAATATTCGCAGCTACCTACTAATTAGAAATCGTAAAGCTCGACTAATTGGAATAATTGCGGAAGTTAATCGAACTTCTGGAACGGTCGACGAAGAGTATAACTTCCTACATAGCTCTCTCAAACTATGATGCGAAAGACATCTGAACTTTTCAACTAATGTTGTCAGCTACGACGTTTTTATCTAATTGACGTTGGCGTTGAGTCGCAAGTAACAATTCGATCATTCAGGAATGAGATCTAAACCAAAAATGTTATGAGAACTAGCCCAAATTACATAGACCAAACGAAGAAAGATCTTTTGAGCTGAATAAAATATCATTGTAAATAATTTAAATATTAAATAACAAATGAAATCTATAATGCTAAATAATAAAATAGTAAAATAGTCAATAAAATGAGTAATGCTAAATGGTAAAAATTATCTGTATATATGATTTTTAAAATGAAGTATTCTGTTTGTTAGAACAATTCTTAGAATTTAGAATTTTAATTGAAATAACTTCTTACTTAAAAAAAAAAGTATTTCAATTTGTATTTTTTTATTTAATAAGAGTCTTGAATTTTATTTATTTCAAATATTATTAAAAAGAAAGATATAATAAATTCAAATTTCTTAATGTTTTATTGCATATTGTTAACACATTATTAACATGGTTAAAACATTTATTAATAAATAAAAGGAAATTCATATGTGTTAATATATATATATATATATATATATATATATATATATATATATATCTTTTATATAGGATATATATATAAGAATTTGGATTCAGCGAATTCAAATTAATTCATGTCAATATGATATAGATATCTATTAATATAACTATTCTAATAAGTTTATTTTAATATTTAACTTTTGATAGCGGATACTAGATCCATCCTTACTATGAATAATGTATTCATGACAACAGTAATTAATATAATTATTATGTTCAAAAAATATAATATATGTTCTAAACTATATTTTAATTATTATATTCTATATTTGAAAAAAACTTTAAAAGCATATTTTCCAACATCTGCTGTTTGAAAGTTAAATTGAAGATGTTACACTAGAAAGTATTAGCATAAACGTTGATTGTCTTCCATTAATTTACTTTTACAATTAAGGAATATCTCTAATAATTCAAATATCAAGACTTTTTTACTAAATCTTGTAATTTGACTATTACTATTTCATTTCTAAAATAAAATCTCATCTCTTATTTAAAATACTGTTCAGCGTCTGATAATATTTTTAGTATTTGAAATACTTATTCTCCAAATTTTGCTCAGCTCTGTCTAAAACGTAAAAGCGTAAAAGTCTCTATACTGAATAACAGTTTTCACAGTTTTCACAATTGCTTCCTAGAAATAGAAAATTCAAAATAGCTGGAAAAGAAACGTCACTTTTCTTCTCCAACATACATTTCGTAGTATTTATCGACTATTCATGTCTCTTTCCATCTTTCATACCTCACCGCTTTGTGTTTGGAAATTTATGGGAACATTCTCGCTGAGAAATATCATTATTCTGTTGGAATAAATCTTCGAAGAGTGGAAAACGGAATTTCGAATTTCCCTCGTGATCCAATATAAATGGCAATTAGCATGCTTGTATGATAAATGACAATTCAACTATCAATCAAAGAAACCATAAAATTATAAAATTTGTTTAAAAAACAAAATTTTCATCGTTTTCTGAAATGATTGAAAAAAAAAGAAATAAAATCCTGTTTTTATCAGTGTATTTTTTGATATTTATCGATAATACTGTCCTATACGTAAAAATTTCTTTTTATAGCGAATAGTTATCTCTGATACTAAATTACCATTACTAAATTATTGATGTTTATACAATTTTACGGTCTTACGAATATAATTAAAGAAATGGAATCTGAATACATAGAAATTTGTCTTCGCCTTAATATATTAAAGATTATTAAAGTTCAATCTTATATTTTATTATGTTACATTAATTCATATATATTTCATCATATTGTATATTTTAATTACAAAGAATTATATCTTGCAATTTTTTAAAATTATGAATTCATTTTTCTCCATTTCTCTCTCACATTTCTTATTACGAGTTATATATTTCAAAAATTAACGTTATTCGCGTAAAATGTTTGACTCCCACACCAAAGTACATTTTTTTCCAATTACCGAAACGACACAGAAATCAGAAATGATCGTTCACTGTTAGAGAAACGAAAGAAAAAAAAAAAAGAATAGAGAGAAACTAGTTAAAATTTGTCAGACAGTGATAATCATATATACCATACTTGGCACACGTATGGAAAAGATCCGTGCTAAAATACATCATCCGGTTGGAATAAATTTATCAGAACGGCAGAATATCGATTCCACCCCCTTTCAATATCTATTGGGCGATCTATCAATTTCGTGTTCGATTTCATTATCGGTAAGAATTCGTTGAACCAATGCCAAAAGAGTGACACTCACCTAATACTGCTCTGTGACCCTTCACCCGCCTGCCGATGTTCGGTGAGACGAGGCTGAGCCTGTCACCTCTGGCACCTAACAAGGGACTTGGACTACGTCTCGGTGGTGGTTGATCGGCGAAAAGTCCGTAACTGCTGCCAGCGTTGATGGTGTTGCTTGCACTGACAGTTCCCACTCCCCCGACGATGCTCCATTCTGCCACACTGTCGATCGAGCTACTCCTTGGAAGACAGGAGCTCGTCGTGCTGCAGTCGCGTCTGTCGATCAGTTTCCAATTAATCAGTTTTTTTTTTAATTCTCGCGCGGTGTCAGCCGCTTGATTATGTAACTAGATCGCGCGGGTTTTAATTCGGAGACTGGAGCCCACGAAAATGTGAACGTGAGTACAAAAATCAGCCGGCCGATTAATGTGTAAATAAAATTGCGGGTACTACGTGATTTGGAAAAAAAAAAAGAAAAAGATCGGAGAAACATTTTTCTTTCTTATCTGAGACCTTATTTTCGAGAAGGTCGAGTTTGAAGATTATACTTGAATTTATTAGCCAATTCTAGATGCGACGGAAAAGAATAATTAATAGGGAATCTCGAGTTTGGAAAATCTCCGGCACGAAAACACATTCATATTAAAAATATTTTCTTGAAGATTGAACTCTAAATGAAAAAATTGTATTCTACATGGAATATTTATTGCAATATACGTATAGTGAATATGTGAATAGTTAAAATTTCTATTTTGCTTCCAATTTCTTTAGCTCGCAAGTGAAGTTCACAAGTATTTGAAAATGCATGAAAATTAAAACACGCTCGCAGTGTACGAATTATGATTTCAATTTAAAAGAATGAACAAATTGCAGAGCTGTGGATTTCGAATTCGGATCTTAACACTTCGCAGTTCTGCAAATTGAGAATTAATAAATACAAATTGCACGGAGTATCACGTAAGCGTTGATACAATCACACGCGAAAAAACAAATCGAAAAGAAAGAATGAAAATTTCTTTTTTAACACACTTCGTTTTTAAGAGAATCGAAGCTTCAAAACTTATGCTCTCTCAATGTGAAGCAAATGGATTGCAAAAGGATTGCTGGAATTTAAACGTTCTTTTTAAATTTTCCACTTCGTCTTCTATCGAGGACGAATGATACAAGAAATGCATTATTTCTCTCGTTTCGAAAAGTTTTCGTGAAATTATTTATGCCTCGATATACAATGTAATTGAAAATACAATCAGCCGCGTGTAGAAAATAGGTCGAAAACAAAGAATGACATTTTTTTTCATTCGAGCCTTCGTTTTCCGAGAAAATTGAGTTTGAAAGTTTGTCAAATTTGCTTAAATTCGATTAAATCGACCGGAGGTTATTTTACACGTTTCGGAAATGTGAGATAAAATTTTTTCACAAGACGCCTCTCGTTTTTCGTCGGAAAATTAAATTTGAAAATTTATCTGGCACACGTGCACTAAGTCAATTTCCAATCAAACATATTGAAAGTTCATTTCCGAAGCTTTAAATAGAAAAATTTCTCTCCGAGGTTTCCTCGTACGTAGAATGAACGTCGGTTCATTTTGGAATGAATTCATCTCCGTCCAATTTGGAATTAACCAAATATATCGATACATTTCTAAATTCGATTTTCTCGTTAACGAAATTTTAAAAAAATGTTCCCTTCCTCTTCTCGACTTGTATTTTCATATTAATAGAATTCGCCTCTGTTCGATTGTACACCCTTTGTGCAACATTTTAATACTTCAAACACGATATAACAGGTTAGGATAACTAATATTTACCCGAAAAGATTGAAGAAGAATCAATACCGTAGAATTCATGAAAGTTGAAAATTCGATCGATATATATACATATATATATTTTCTTTCTAAATTGAAGATCTTTTCATCCATATTTACATCATAAAATCATATTTCGATGAGACGAATAAATTCTTGGCTCACGATTCAAAATCACGTTTCGATAAGAAAAATGTTCGATTTAAATTACAGAATGATATCTCAACATTTTAATACTTCACGTCAAATACAATATAACAGGTTAGAATATACTAATATTTACCCAAAAAGATTGAAGAAGAATCAATACCGTAGAATTCATGAAAGTTGAATTCGATCGATATATATATATACATATATATATTTTCTTTCTAAATTGAAGATCTTTTCATCCATATTTACATCATAAAATCATATTTCGATGAGACGAATAAATTCTTGGCTCACGATTCAAAATCACGTTTCGATAAGAAAGATGTTCGATTTAAATTACAGAATGATATCTCAATGAAGCAAAAAAATTCTGTGTTGCACGTGTCGACGATTTGTATTAAAGTAATGAAATTCAATTGAACGGAACACGATATATCTCGATCAATTTTGCTGTCTTCGCAATCTTCACGTCGCAGCCGCCGAAGAATGTGTAAATTCGATAAACTTTATCATCAGACGATCGAATTAATAATCGCTGTGAACTACGCGAGATTATCGATAAACCGGTTTTGCACGGCATTCCGGAAACCAATATATTAAATTTACGAAGTTTCCTGAACGGACTTAGACACTTAATCTTCACCCTGTGCCTCAGCTCGTTTAAAACCACCCCCTGTGCCATTGCGTCCTAACCATTAGCATGCGCTATTAGGTTCGCATTATAACACGTTATAACTCGCAACGCGAGAACTTTAATCCTGTTTACACGAAATTGCACCAGCTCGATGATATTAATCAGCGTACCAGTCTCTTCCTGTTACTTCCTTCCATTCTTTTCCTTCTTCTGCTTCTTCTTTTTTTTCTTTTTCTTTTTTCTAATTTCATACTCCCGACATTTACCAGCCCCCGCTCTAACGTCGCATGCACTAAAGCTAATAAAATCACTTTTTACGGTGTTATCTTCGCCCTCATAATTCGACGATTCTGTTAGAACGGCAATATCGTACACGCATAAACCTAATTACACTTGCGTGAAAACTTGAGAACTCCAGAAACAGCGACCTTCGTTTAAAAATATCCATCGTTTCGATTACTTGCGAAGCAGTTTTCTTTTTTTTTTTACGACATTGTCGAGATCGAAAAACATTTTGCTTGTTACACTTTTCTTGTTATATTGATCAAATTAAAATCATTTGGAATCTGTGTACTTGTATATACGCAGATATAGCTATGAAGATAGATTATTTTTGTTTAAAGATAGATCTGTGATACAAAATTGTTCTTGCTTAAAAGTTCTAGATTTGTCTCGGAATTGGAAAAATGAAACAATACTTTGTACGAAATATCTGTAAAAGATTAGTATTATTAACCGTTGTATTGTAAAATGTGCGTGTAATTAATATTATTATATTATTATTCTTTTATAAAGATTTTTGAATGCATGTTGTTATTAAATCATCGAACACTATTTCGATTCATATATCTCTTAAAAACTGAAAACAGAAATTGAAAAGTGTACATTCTAGATAGAATAATAAAAATGTTACAATGACAAAATTTGGCGTCCAAATAAAATAAAATTCAATATTAATCTTCCTAATTTCGATTGGCAGAAATTACCTACCTCGATTTAATTTTAATCCTAGATAATTTAAATCTAAGGATCTTTGACTTTGTTATAGAAGCAATAATCTAATTTCCACCATTTTGACAAATCTGGTATCTGTAACATTAATCATTAATAGAAATTGCGGATTTATAAAAAATCTAGGAATGCAACAATGCAAACAACGAATGAAGAAGTATATAAAATTTAAAACAATATTATATAATATATATTATATAAAATTTAGAACAATATATAAGTATTTAAAACAATATTTAACAAGTGAAATAATTTTCCATCCAGGTTCCATTTTTCTAAATTATTTTCACATGAAACGTAAAACTGTGCAAACGTCCATGATTTAATATCACTGAAAATCTCTGATTTATTAAGAACAAACTTTTACACAGAGAATCGTTGTGAACATGAATTTGGCCAAACTCCAAATCGATGAATCCCTGTATTTTCGATAATTACAAATTCGAACTTTCATCGCCGATGAATCGCGAATTTTTCACAGATATGTGAAACAATTTCAAGATATAAAAAAATGCAAGAGAGATGTAAAACGTATAAAGTATTTAAAGCGCAATACTCTTTACAATATTTAATAAATAAACGTGGGTTACGTCTCTCAATTTATTACATTCCCCGCGTAAAACGTGAAATTGAATCTGTAATTCAATCGTTAAGAAACTCTTCTACACAGGAAGATCGTTTCACGTCCATCGTAGTAATAATAATATCAAGCGTGAGAGATTTCTTTATCCGCCAACGCCAAACTTTGCAAGATGAAAACAGTTCTCCGTGGATGTTCTTTCATCCACGGAGTCTCGGTCGTGTTACGCAAGCAACTCTTGGAGAGCTTCTCCTTTATTTTTTAAGTCCGGTGAACTCTTACTCTCGTTTTATTTGTCTCTGGCCGTGCAAACAAGGGGAAACAAGAGGAAAGGTGAGCAATGCTAATAACCTAAGGAAACTGATTTGAATTCCTAGAGCCGCGCCGACGAGTTTACCCCCTCGGCCGAACACGTTTTTCATCCCCACCCACACTTCCTCCCTTGAGGATTCTTCTTCATCGCGAGAGTTGCTTGATCTTTCGAGATCGTGGCAATTGCAGGAGGCACTTAGTCGTTTCCTCGAAATATGTATATCTCGCAACGAAAATTGCGAATACAACGCGGCACGCGAGAAAACAAAGATAACAAAAGCGTTCGAAAAGCTCCTCAAGCATCCCCCGTTTTTCTTTGAAATTTCTTCCTTGAAGTAACACATGCCTGGAACTATAAATTCTTCCCGGCGATCGATATTCAAAAGCATTCTGCGGATTTTTATTTGGCGTTCAAGATCAAAGGATCGTTATGAAACAGAAAGAAAAAGAAAAAAAGAACAAAATCTTCCTCGTGAAGAAGAAGAATTCCTCGCGCGATATTTTCATTTTTGTAGCTCGCCAGAAGAGAATAGTACTTTCACGATGCACGATTTGTTAATTCACTTTTTTTTTTCCTATCGCGTGTTTGTATATCGCGATGACTGAAGAAAGCGAATATAATTTTGTACGAACTAAATTGTCTCTGGAAATATCGCGAAATTTTTTTCGCGACAAAAAACGGATTCGGGGATCGAAGAGTCTCTTGTCTGCGACGATGAATTAGAATTCTAACGCATTCGCTGTCGCGTTCCGAGAAAATTTATGAAACAATGAAATAAAAAACATTGCGCGCGAAATGTGCGTGGCAATTCCTGTCAGTTGAAATAAAGTTACTTCTGGCAAAAAGTGTGCATAAATTTCAAGGATGGTATAGCTGCATTCCAACCGCATTGACGTACAGTGGTTACGAAAAGTATTTGCACATTTTGCGACGAGACCAAAATTTGCTTACATTTCATTTCCGCAATATCGACTTTTATATCGCGAAATGATAACAATTAACACTTTACCGACCGTGTATTAGCTGTGAATAGTTAGCCGATTAATAGGCTAGCGGTCGGTAAAGTGTTAAAATATGTTGGCCGATTAATAGGCTATCGGTCGGTAAAGTGTTAACAAAGTGTTAACGCTTTGAAATTTGATAATTTCTTGGTTCATTCGCTGATGTAAAGTGTAATATAATTTCAACCAAATTGACTGATAATAAATAAATGTTACAACAAGTGGACTATGAATACTTAAAATATAAAATATTCGAAGTATGACACTTTCAACAATATTTGGAACAATTACCTACCGAGGTTTTAACTTTGTTAATTATATTTTCAAAAATTTTCCACCAGAATTCACAATTTAATAATAAACATGATGAAAGTATGATATTTGCATATTTTAACCTTGTCAATTTGTAAATTTAGGAACACGGGAGCGTGTAAATTTTGCATGACTAAATATCCGGGTTGACAGTCGAATTTTGAAATACGAAAGTTATTTGCAAATTGGCACTTTGCTCGTGATTTTTCACAATTAAAAATATTGTAGCGTTTCAGGTATTGTTTGAATCAAATATACAGGGTGATCTTTAAATGCACGTCAATACTTTTAGCATAAGTGACACAACACGCTAAAAACAAGAGTCACACGAACCTGCATATCTTGATTTTCGAGTTACGAATGATTCGGAAAAAAATATATTCAGTCCAGTGCTGTTGAAATATAAACTCTGCAGCTTGAGAAAAAGATCTCAAAATCGCGACTTGAATCTCAAACGTTGAACTTATAAAAGCTGAAATCTTCACACTCACGACCTTTAAACTCGAAGACTCGAGCTGTTAAACTAGTATACAATGAAGATTATAAATAGTATCGTAGATTGTCAAGTGTCACGTATGTCGTATGGTAGTATTAGGAGCTTTGAGAACTAAATCTTAAGCTTCAGTCTTCAATCTAAGCTTCGGAACGCTTTATGATCTTCTATTCTTTGGTCTTAAAATATACTACATATTATAATTTATTATATTTGTGGTAATTATGTTCATATTATATTATTGAAATATATAATTAATAATTACAATTATATTATATTATTATTATATAATTTTTATTATTATATATTTATTATTATATAATTATATAATTTCAGCTTTTAAGGTTGAATTTCGAAGCTTGCGAAACTCAATGATTACACAATTAATTCAATATGTCCGCAATGTGTTTGATTCAAATAACATCCTGTTTTAAGAACTACGATCTAGCTTCTTCTTAATTATATATATACGACTAAAAATTATATAATAATAATATAATATAATTGTAATTATTAATTATATATTTCAATAATATAATATGAACATAATTACCACAAATATAATAAATTATAATATGTAGTATATTTCCCTCGTAGCTCACCAGATTCAGTCATAAACAATTCATTTTTTTTTTTTCATTTTCGAAAATCAAATTAAAAACACATGTAATATTTCTTTCTCTCGATCATGCACTGTAAATCTTAACACAGTATCTCACAAATGTGCAGCGAATTTTGTCATGTCTCGACTCGACGAAAGTGTTGCATCGCCACTTTTTCATCGCCATGGTACCAGAAATTGGTCGACGAAAGTGAAAGGCCGCCGAACATTTTCTTTCGTTCACGGCCAAAAGAGCGAATGATTAAAAGGAGGGACTCCATCATTGCGCTACTTTGAATGCTCTTCGCTATATAACTAACGCTAATTAATTCGCGATGCTGGTGATTCGTGAAAGAAACCGGGAATAGCTATCCGTTTTTAATCTTGGCTCTGCTTTCAGAGAAGCAGGACCCCCTAACAACCTGTCTCCGCCTTGCATGTTCGACGAAATTGGGCCTCTAAATTACAAGCTTTCGATTCAGCCTCGCGAAAGTTCGCCTCCGTTAGATTCTCGGCTCATTCGTGGTGAACCATTCCGCCCGGAACACGTGAAAGGGTGTATATATGTACACGTGGGGGTATTCCACGAGCGAAAGGGGAGGCTATTTTTAAGTTGAAACGTTCAAAGGCATGCGACCGAGGAAAAAGAGTCCACTTTCTGAAAAATCGATCCTTGGCGGTTGCCATTGTTTCGTCGAAGATCTCCGAACAGTGTTTCAGAAATTTCGTCCGCGATTTAGAGAAATGAGAAGAGAAACCTTATCGAGAAGAAGAAAGGAAACTTCATCGACATTTTGGACATTTTCTATTCGCTTCTTTTTCTAAATGTAAATCCATTTTGAAATGCTTTTATGTCAATGAAATTTAATAAACGAAATACTACAAGTACGTAATATGAAAATATGGTTAACAAAGGAAAATGGCGTACATATTAAGCAATTATTGCCCAAAAAATTTGCTCTCGATGCAATGCACGCACGTAGGAATGTACATGTCCTTCAGAATTTTAATTTTCCCTAACTGGCGTCATTGGACGTGAAAATTTAAGTCCTTTAGTTTAGTTTTAGTTTAATTTTTTGATTTGAATTTATCGCTGATTTCAGAAATTTATCGCTGATTTCAGAAATTTCTGTGATTGTAAATTTTTAATATTTAGTACAAATTATTATAAATGGGATCTACGATCCCACGATATCATTTGACAGTTTTCAATCTTTTTTCAAAATCAATAGTTAGAAATGTTATAAACTTGACATTTCTAAAGGATAACTCAGAAATGGCTATAATATAACGATATTCCATATTTATCAAAAAAAACTATGCATTATTAGATGTTAGTTCAGATATTGCCCGTCAGAAAAAGACACATTCAAAGGATGCACGGGACGATACTGTTGATTGAAAAATTAACGACCTTTTTACGATCTTAAAGCGAACTACGTCAATATACTATGATGGAACTTGCAACTTCGTTTCAGCAGTTCAAGAATTTAATTTAATAAATAAATCATTTTCTAATGCATGTATTAATTACAACAATAAATAAGTAAAAATTACCCTTAGCTAACTTCATCAGTCATACTTTATCGTGATAGTGGTACAGTAATTCGATGTAACAAGAAATAAGAGTATTGTTTGAAAAACAATTAAAATAATTAAAAAAAAATAAACTTTTATCATGGAATTATTTGAATCTATATTCGTTTGTACGTTTCGTAATAATTAATCAATCAATCACTGTTACGATAGCTCAGCAATTATGAATACAGCTTCTCGTAATTTTCGAATCATCAAATTATTCAATAAACAATCATCCAATCGCCTAATTATTAATTATCAATTTTTAAATCATCCAATGATTAACTCATATCTAATTGAAATCAATTCAATTTCACATTTGCACATGGAAAATTGCATAACACGTATATGCCACGAATACGTTCGAAAAAATCGTTCATATTGATTTAATTTTTCTACGTTTTAAAATACTTCTTTTTTATTAAATTAAGAATTTAACAAAACTTGTTTTATAAATGTTTTTTTGTCAATGACTGCGTCGAAAGCGGAGAATATATCGACTCGAACGAATCATTCTCATCATAATGCATTGCAATGAAGAATTAAATTAAAAACATTACAATGAAGAATGTTTGTGTTATGAAGTTGTGTCTCGTCCGAAAGGTAGCTTAATTTATGTGTTTGTCCAACTCCATTATACTCGAAGAAGAAATGAACTTCTCCGATACAAATACTCTTTTCATCTTTTTTTCTTTTTCTTTTTCTTCTTTTTTTTTCATTTCAAACTTGGCATTCTCGTCGCGAGCGAAATTTCCCTTGTTTCCGTGTCAACAGCTGTCACTGTCACGGAACAGTCAGAACCATCCAATGGAAACTGCCTTCCATCGTCGACCGATTATAAAGTTCGTTTTCACGTTAAATTCTCCCTGCGTTCTTTCGCCGGAATCACTTTTCTGGCTTAAAGGAGGAAAGCAGATTACGCGATGGGAAAACAGCATCCACCGAGCATCTAAGGGGGGAAGGGAAGCACAGGGAAAATTGCAGAGATCCTTGAACCTGTATAAGACCCTCGATGCTGTATTACGAATTATTTCTCCAACGTGGCGAGGACCACGTGCACAGGCATCCGGCGACGTTTCTCTGTCTCTGCAATTACGTTAACGCAAATTACCCGACGGTGACTTGGAATCACGCAGTCAGCGCCCATTTCAGGCTCGCTGGTTCGCTTTAGTTCTGATGGCTACAGAGGGAAAAACAGTCTCCGTTCTGGTACAACCATCATTCACGATATAATTTACCGACATTCGTGCCACGTATATACATTTAATGAGCGTATTAAGCAGCTCGTTAGCCAATGAGAATGTGGACAACCACACTCGCTCTCTTTCTCTCTCTGTTTGACAGGTTAATCCGTAGTTTTTCGATTATCCGAAGAATATTCGATTATTCGATTTTTTATTTTAAAAACATACTAACGATATTGTTATTTGATTCGTCAATGATATTTCATTTCGTTTGAATGATTCATTTCGGCGACGTCGACGGTGTTATTTATTTTTACCAATGATTCGTTTTATTTAGTTTAAATGATTTCGTTTCAGTGATTTATTACTCATTTTATCGATTTCAATGAAATTTTTTATTTCAATGAAATTAAATATCACGTTTGGTTTCTTTTTTTGCTCTGAGAGGGCATAATTATAGTTCAGCGTGTAGCGTCATCTACTCAGTCTTATAAAAAGTTACCATGGAGATAGCAACAAATTATTAGTTACTAGGTTGCAAACAAATTGCCGAGAATATATATAACAGTAAATAAGAAATTAATAAGTAGTCATCTGTCGTCAGTAGTAATTAATCCATTAAATTCTGTATCGTGTGAACATTAAAATAAATTATAAAAATTTCCTTTTATACTTATTCCTTTCCTTATACCTACAAGTGTTTCTAATTTTTATCCAATTTTACTTGTAAATTTTGTTCAACAAATATTCCAAACTCTTTGTCACTGATTTTTGTCTAATAATTTTTTTTTTTAATTACTTCGTTCTTGAACAGAAAGTTTCTTTCAAGAACTTTTAACTTTTGCTCTGATAAATTTCTAAATATTCCAAATATTTTGCCTTCGATTTTTATCCTACAAACTTTGATATATCTCCCGACGTAATATCTCAAATGTTTCGTTTCCGATTTCCAACAAACTTTCAATTATTTTCTTAACCAAATATGCAAAATCTTACGAGGAATGTAACAAAGGACGCTTATTTCACAATGAAGTGACTCTCGCTTCGGACATAAAATTAATTCAGTGTAATTAATTTAATTAACAGTGTTCGATGTCTGGCTGTGGTATTGCACTTATAGTTAAACGATTCAATTAAGAACACGCGAACCGCACCGCCGGCTGATACCCGGCTGGTTTTGATTTATGCGTCAGATATCCGATCGAGCAACATATAAATTTCGTTGCATTCGCGTTGTTTCAAGGAAACTTGCCAACTATAAATAATTTTCAACACCAGCTGAGGGTGGATAATTGCTTTGCCTCTTGGCTCGAGGATAAGGTTTCAGGCTTGAAAGGTCAGACACAAGAGAAGATAACGCTAACTGTGATAAAAATCCATCTACTACTCAATTCGACTATAACTCCCCTATGCAGATCGATACTGGCTTAAGATTAGGTAAGTATTACATCGAGAGGATAAGTATTCCGAGAGAGACCTAGCATTTCAAAAAGTTCGTCGAACGAACGACTTATTTGTGAAACAGATAAGAAACTATCGAGGGAACACCGTGAAACTCGAATGTGTGAATTTGAATGAAACCATAAAAATATTGAAATCAAATACACGCTTTCACTTTTTCACCTGTAGTAATTAGTTAAGTAGAAGAAAGTGCAAACAACGATATTTCGAGTAAAAATTTAACGTAATAACAAGCCCTAACATTTTTTTTTTATTTTTGAAATTTCCCTTAAGTCATTTTTAAAATCTTTTACCTGAGTATTTTTCTTCTGAATCGAGTAGTACGCGTATATTGATTCTGCAACGTATTGTACATTACTACACTCATCTTACCCCTAATTAAAGTAAATAGAATGACGCGAAGAAAATTTTGAAAAATAGAAAAAAGATTTGTTACAGCACTTATTTCTGCTTCTCCTTTTGCTTGAAGAATGTTCAAGGATATAACACGTGTGTCAATGTATATCTATAAAGATCAGTTCCTTCAACTGAACACATTCGAGAGAGATTTCATTCTCATAGCAGAAAAAAAAAGAAATAAAGTTTTTTCTTCTTCTTTTTCTTCCTCTTCTTATTATTATTAAGTCCTTTTTCTTATTATTCTTACTCTTATTCTTCTGTTCTTATTACTTTGCTTTTGATATCAATATATTATTATATAAGTTTTAAATATCTTTTGATACATGAAACGCTACATGTATGTATATATGTACGTATATGTCTCGAATGTATTAAGTCACGAAGTTAGAGAGAGCACGATGCAAAAGAACGTCAGAGAGAGAGAAACGAAGCGCAAGTAGAGGAGGTTGTTCGTGGTCAGACACAAGAGTGGACGTCACTATGTTCTTCTGATACATCTCTCTTTGTTCCACGACGAATGACTTGTTACAAAATTGTGTAATATTGTAACTAGTTAAATATTATGAATTGTTAACAACGTGTTGACAATTTTCGATTAATGTCAAAACGATGGCCAATGAGAAATCTATACACACATATATATGTATATCAAATTTCAAATATTTAAAGAAAAATGAAGACTTTTTAACATTTCGCAGACACATAGTTTATTTATTTGTTAAATGTAATTATACAGATTTCGGGATAATTAATACATTAATATAATTAATACATTCCATGTTATTATTGTAATCAAAATACATTCTAATTATCCTACTAAAACGTATGTTATTAAATGTGTTTTTATACAAACACATAGATATGTGTATAGTAATTATATGTATATGATACATAATATAAGATGTTTTTAATTTACTTTAATTTGTATGTTTCTTTTAAACAAATATCAGAAGCACTGTCGATATTTTAAAGAATGATCTAATTTTAATAAAAAAATTAATTAAGCTTTATAAAAGCAGCTAAAGTAACTTCCTTCCTTTTTTTAAATATGTATTTGAAATTTGACTTCTGTGGCTGACTACAGTTTTCTAATAAAAGGTACCGAATTTCTTTTTTTTTTTTTCTTTTTCAGACAAACGTGCAAGATATTTCATATTTTCTGATACAGTTATTAATTCCTACAGAAAGAAGAGAATAAAACCGTGAATTTCTCGTTAGACGAATGTAGCAAGCCATTAATAGAGACAAGTCTGCTTGAAAATGAAGAGGATTGCCAATATATTAATCTGCAGTTTACGTATTTATGTGTAAACATAGCATCAAAATTAATACCGTTAGACCAATAATATTTACACAACAGCTTAAAAAAGTATTAAATCCTGTTACTTTCGTATAGACTGTATTCGTTACGTGCATACACCGATCTAGCAATCAAGGTTGAAGTTCAGCAATCAAAGCTGAACCTCACGGAGTAATAAATACAATTTTTAATTACTATGAATCTCATATCGACAGAGTTATCGGCGTTAAATATACCTAGCTGGGCGTTTCTCGAGAGAGCAAAATCAACCTCATTTCACATAACCTTCGTTTCATTCTTAATCACGTTAGTCACAGTTTGTATTTCACAAAATGAAGGACTTATTTTATTATTATTAGACCGGTGCATGTCAATTGCAATTGGTGCAATCGCGCAGAGTCTCTTCAAGATATTATATATTAATGTTACAATGCCACGATCGATTAATTATAGATTAATATTATAATATCATGACCAATTAATTATAGATTAATATTATGATATCAATGTGTTGTAACTCCCATGCCAATATAATTACACTTCTTCAACGATTCTTCCGTTTCAATATTTCAGATTTGTGAAAGCTATCCGAAAAATCTTAGAGATGGAGAGAAAAAGACTTGAATACGAATTAAAAAGTTTAATCCTTTGAGATTTTTGTAAGTTTACTTTTGTGGAAATCTTTCGAAATTTAAATTATGGAGTTTCGTATCTTTTTTGTTTTGTGAATTTCGTAAGTATTTATATCGTTGAAAATATAAATAAAAAAGTAGAAGTCCGACTATATTATAAAATATTACACTTTGGATATTTTATATGTATATTATTTCTCATATTACATATACTGTGAAATTTCTATAAACGGATAAAAATCTGCATAAGATTGAATATATATAATTTATAGTATAGTTACAATTAGAGTTACAATTACAGTTTTTTAGGGATACTTCAAAGTGCAAGATTGCATAGAATGCACATAACTTTTTACGAAAAAGTTCATAAAATATCGTCGTAAAAACAATATTTGATCGAGGTTTTATTTTCTTCTTAATTACACATACATTCTCGAAGGTACGAATTTCCATAAAAATCTGCAATCTAACTTCAAGAAAACGACATTTCACATGCATGAGAGTAATATAGAAAGAAATAATGTGAATTACAAGATAAATTAAAGAAGCAAACTATTATTTATAATTGTCAATGTTCTCTACACTTTCGATTTATGGATCGTGCAGTGGATGTCTGACATGTCCAATCCAATAATAAATTCGTGAAAAACGAATCCTTCATTTCTTATCGAACAGAAGCTGTGTGTATGTACGTATGACTATACGAAAAATAAGAATTTTGCGTGAAATGGGTGACTGATCAGGCTTGGCTTCAGTTATTACACTGATTGAATATCGATTTATTTCTGTTCTCCTATTACAAGACCCTCCCCCCTCTGTATCGAATATTTTCATTTCAACTTTTTAATAGAACCTCAAACTAGAATCTATCTGCGTAACTGCCTTCTTCATTTATATCTATGGAACTGTATACTAACATAGTTTCGTTGAAAAAAAAAAAGAAGAAGCTAGGGAAAAAAAGTTCCTCCATATATATACGAAAAAGCAAACGCAGAGAAGAAACTGCTCTGTAAATCTCGACTTCATCGACTGGATCGCCAGTAGAACAACCAATCAAACTCGTGAAAACTCGTCCGGATCGCGGTCAGATCGAAAGCTTTAAATCGGCCGATAGTCGAGTAAATATGATTTCATCCATGAGACGGTAATATTTTTTCGAGTTCGCAGAGCGGTATCGCGCCGCGTGTGTTTTGTTTTCTCGGATGGTGGTCTCGTCTAGCCTGATCGCAAACCGGGTCGCGTCCATTTGCAAATTGAACTTCCCACATTCTCCGGGACCGTTCCGCGCGAATAAAGCGTGCACACAACGTTTGGCGGAAGTGTTACATTCGAGAAAGCGTCCATTGGAAAAAAATTTTTTCACCAACGTGTTTTACCTATCTTTCTATCGTTTATTTTCGAAATTTCGTTTAACTTATTTTTATTTCATTTATTCTGTCGACTCCGCAACGTGACCGATTTAAAATTAATATAATACATGAGTTAGTATCTTAGAGTAATAAATAAAATGAAAATAGCAGTATTCGTCGAATAAATAATAAAAGAAAAAGTTTGTAACGAACATGGATTGAATAGTCAGTATTTTAACGATTTTATATTTATACTGTTTTAGGTTTTATATTTATATTTAATTACTTCGTATGTTATATTCATTTCACATTCACTTGTATTTTGTATTTTATAATCTAGATTCCATTGTTCCGTGTTTTTTCATATTCATTTTAGATTTAATTGTCTTATACTTTGTTTGACGTAAATGTTTAAGGTAAGAAAATTGTTTATCAAAAAAAAATTCGTTTGCATTTTTGAGTGCATCATTGCAGTTGTGAAGAAATTTTACGACATTATTACGATACCCTTCAACTTTTTTTTCCATACTTTTTTTCTTGTTCCTTATCAAATTTAAATGTAATTCGTATACTCTTTGCTACATACATGTCATTATTAATATCATTAATAATATACCAACATATAACGTAATAATTTAGATTCTATTATATAATATATATAACCCACACAATGCATAGAATTTGTTTATATAATATATACAATCATGATAATCGAGTCTCGTTTGTCTTAATCGGTATTATTAGGCCAAAATTATCTAATTAGTTTCGATCGAATTACCTATATTTAGAATTTTATTATTAATCTGTGTCGCGAAAAACATAAAACACAAAAATATGGTCAAATAAATTTAGATTTTTTTTTTTGGCATAAATTACTACAATCATTTATAACTAGTCTAGAATTTTATTATTAATCTTTATCATGGAGAACATTGTTATTAAAACACAAGATAAAATTAAATACCCTAAGTGTTAGTTATCGATATAGATCATTATTGTCATTTATAATTAGAGGGCTTAGAAGTCAATCAATGTAATTATTTCCCATTGGAAGTAATTTGTGCCATACAAAACATTCAGTTCATGAAACAATTTAGCTACAATGTCACATATTGTAATGAATTATAATACAATGTCATATATGATCAAATATTATAATGATCATGTTATTACAACGAGTAAACTGTTTCGCCAACTAACAGTTTTAACAACAGAAGGATATTTGCACGGCAAATTTTCCCTAACGAGATTGGTTTCTGAACTTTGTTATATATCAATCTCCAGCATGGAATACGTAAAACACAAACAAAATCAAATACTCTGAATTTTAGTCAACATTAATTACTTTTATGTTCCGTATTACTTCATATTACATACTACATACTACTTACGTCAATTATCTAATCTAAATTATTACAATCATCTATCAACCGATGATATTACTCGAATGTTATTAAAAATTTCAAAATAAGGTATTCTGAAAGTCATGTCAAGCAATTCTACATTAAATTAAAGTTAAAACAATTATATAATTGTCAATCAAGATTGATTGATTTTCCGACATACAAAATAATAATAATATTCAAACTGCATCCATTAATGGATCAAAAGGAGTACGAAATGCTTCATTGAAAAAAGAAAAAATAAAAATCTCCAAAACTATTCCACCTGTGAAAAGAATCACTGCCGAGTAATTTACAATAATTTAACAAATTACAATAATTACATTAATTTAACAAATGTTACGACATTACGATAATTTACAATAATAATTTAACAAAGTATTTTTACGTCTCCAAAGCATTTCGTAGAACTGTTGAAACTTTCATAAATACTCGTCACCGTAAAATTCTCTATCCTCGATGTTTTTCCAGCTGTCACACTATAGATCTCCGTTTTTCCCCAGGTCATTTTCGACGCCACGCCACTCGCGAACGTGACTTATATATTTATGTTTTTTTTCAAATAATGTCTATCGATCGTTGGTCATCAGAGTCGATGAATTTCACGTGAATCCGCGCGAGGGAATACGAGGGTGACGCCAATGATGGTCGGCCATGTAATTTTAGCGAAAGTGAGGTTAGGTCGCCTCTGAGGGAGAAAGCTGTTGCCTCTCTCGTTTGCGAATGGGCTCTTCTTTGAAGGCAACTCGAACAACTCGCCTGTTTCCACGTCGATGAGAGATAACAATGATTTGTCGGCAGATAGAAGCAATTTCGAGCGAGATAAAAGTGAAAGATAAGCCTGGAGTTAAGTTTCGGATGAGTTCGTTTTAGAGGGGTTGGGAGAGGATGGTTGGATACGTTTTTAGTTAACACTAGAACTACCGACAGTTAAGACGAAGTTATTTCTACCAAAATTATTTTGGTGTCTAATAAATAAAAATAAAATAAAATTCATTGTATTATTTCTTTAGTTATCACTGTAAAAATCATTGCGTTGTTGCGTGGAAAAAATTGTAACGTGAAATAGAAATTTTAAAATGAAACTGTATAAACCAGTCATTTTGACTGGTCTGGTAGTTCTAGTGTTAATTTACTTGGATGTGACAACGAAGAACACCGAGATGAGACACGCTTCTATCAATGTTTTAGCCATCTTGGTATCTTGCAATTTTTCTATACACTGTTTAGGATTAAAGAGAATCGTCGTAGAAAGAGAATATGCAAAAATCTCTCTTATTGGCAGAACAGACACGCTAGTAGAAACATTTTGTAAAAGCAGCGCTTCTTTTCGGTAAGAAAATCCGTAGTATTCGAATGCCTGAGAAATGCTCAAAGTATTAAAATAAGAAGAATCGGGTAACCATTGAAATTAGTAAAGCTTCGCGACGATTAGTATTAAGCGCAGAAATTAATTTGATTTATTGAATCTGCAGATTATTAAAAAAAACGATTATTATTAAAATAGATTATTAAAAAAATAATCAAATATATTGAAATAGATTATTAAAAAAAATTATTTAAAGACATCAGCTATTTTTTTTTTATTTAAGATAGATTTTAGATATTTTTTTTATTTAAGAATTTAAAGATTATTAAAAAGATTAAAAAAAGATTAAAAAAAAAATTTTAAAAGATTAAAAAAGATTTAAAAAAAATAATTAAAAGATTATTAAAAAGAACGATATTTAGAGACATCAGCTGTTATTTTTTTTTATTTAAGATAGATTTTAGATATTTTTTTTTATTTAAGAATTTAAAGGAGGAAATTATAACTCGATCCGGAAATTTTCAATATCTACCAACAACCTGCATAAATTGAAAAGGTTCGTTCAAAAATTACGGTAACTTTAATCTAAAAATATGCAAATCTCGTACTAACAACTTGCACGAATCAAGAAGTTTCATTAAATTTATTTAAAAAAAGGAAACTCACGATAACTTCGATCTGCAAAATATGCAAATTACGGAATTAATAATCTGCACGAATTAAGAGGTTCGGTCAAATTCCGAAGAAATGAAAAGAAAATCACGGTGATTTCAACCTGAAAGTAGTACAAATTCCAGAACTGATAACTTGCATAAATTAAAAGATTCAATTAAATCTGTTTGAAAGAGGAAATCACAATAATTTGAAAGTCCAAAAATATGCAAATTCCAGAACCGATAACTTGCATAAATTAATTAAGAAATTCGTCGAAACCCGTTTGAAAAAGGTAATTGCAATAACCTCAGTCATCGAAGGTATGCAAGTTCTAGAATTAATAACAAGCGCAATTCCGGAACAACGGAACTTAGTCACCGGATGGAATACATCGAATGATACGGAAATTATTCCGGTCGAAAATTCTATGCGCACCAACAATGTTATTATTCTATTATACCATTATAACTCCACCGAATAATACGGATCCTATTATTGTCCCATTGAATTAATGCGAATCAATATTCGATGCTCAGTAGAAGTTGAACGTAACCGGAAATCCAAGACGTTTTGACTAGATTTTAGACCCAGTGTTTCCCAAAGTGGGCATTGAAACGATAATAGCCTCAAGTGCTATGATCGGGGGCGTTGAATAAAAATACGGGGAGGCGAGAGGGGCGGTGAAAAAACAAACGAAGAGGAGAAAATTTTCAAAGATCGTACATGCTATCATAGTGGCGATATACGCGCAAAAAAGTGCAAGTTGTAATAAATCGAATAATTTCACGATTTTTCAAACCTATTTGCAACATCTTCTCTTACCGTGTCTACGAGGACTATGTAAGTAGAAATATAGACACACGAAACAGCAAAACAAATTTGTCTCGCTGTACTTCTCTGTTCTCTTCCGTTCGTTTAAAGAAGATAGATCTTCAGAGGAGGGGCGGGTTGAGTAATTTTTTATCTGAGAAAAAAAGGGACGATAGGCCAAACAAGTTTGGCGAACGAATCCTAAAAGCTATTCAATGTCCAACGTATCGATATCGATTGTTAAAACTCGTAATAACTCGCAAGTAATTTGTCGCGAAACAAGGGCTCGTACCGGTAAAAGTTTCGTCAAAGGATTCTTGGTCATCGACTAATGAAGTGACGGCCTCAAAATCAATTTCTTTCATTTCTCTTTCCATTTCTCTTCCCTCTCCATTTCTTTTCCCTCTCTGTTTTCGTGCGACCACAGCAAACACAGTAGTTTCATGAATCTGACGATTTCGTGACATACCTTTCCCAGGAGAGCCTTCGCGGGATTTCGTCGCTCGGGGTGAAGCTCGGCCTTTGGTTCAGCAGTCTCGCCAATCTGGTCAAAGGTTGAGAACCGCCGATGCTGGACGTGCTCAGTCTACCGCTCCTGGTGGAGTGCTCCTTTAAGGATTCTCGCGGTGGTCCTGAGTCCGAAACGCGACGTTCTTCGAATATAAATGGAGAAAAAGAAAAAGAGAAAGAATTCTTTAATAGCGCTTTTGCAGAAATGAATGGAATAAGAGCGACGTGGTGAATTATCAGCGACGAAATTACGATAATCATGATTTTAGGAGAATTTATACTTTACTCGATGCGACGAAGAGTACGATTAAATTGAAATAATAATAAAACGGCAAATCGAAGGAAAAATTTCCTATTTTTCCTTTTGTTGCATGTTTCTGGAATCGGCAGATTGGATTTTTTGAACGGAGAAAAAAAGATTAAACGAGAAGAGGGAATAAATGAAACACCGTTTAGGAGAGGTAGCTCCGATGACCTTGACCTTCACGAACAACACCCAAGAGGTTTTAGCCGTCGATTTTTATTTCTTAAGATGTTATTAATTATTAAAAATAAATCTCAATAGGAGATTAATGTTGCACCAAATATTCAGTTGTTGCTAAAATTTTCGGAGATTTTTCGAAATCTCAAAATATGACGGATTCCCTACCGAAATAATAGAATCAAACTTAATCTAATATTTTCTGTATAGAGATAATCCAAACTATTCTATTCCGAATTTAATTATAAGATAAATAAATCAAGTAAGCTACTTTGATTAGTTCAATTCGGAATAGTGATACAAAAAGAACGAGTCTTTTCCGTCCCTTATATTTTGAGTTTTTATCATTTTATATATTTTGAGTTTTTTTTTCATTTCGTTGGATAACGAAGCCAAACGCGATAATATATATCGATCCGATTGCAAAACAATTGCTACATTTTCGTAAGTATTTTTTGTCGAAACCTCCTGAAGATTACTCAGGAGGTTTCGACAACCTATTCTTGACGATACTTCAAGGTCATCGAATTTGCCTCTCTTAAACGTAAATTTTATACGGAGATTTCTATGGATAATATTCTTTGATTTTTAATGTTAGAACAATCAACGATTATAAATACAAAACTTGTATTCAAAAGGATTAAAATATAGGGAATTCAAAAAATTTCACGGTGCGATAAATAACATGAGCTTTTATTCATTTCGTTCGAATTTGTTAAAATTGTACAACTATGAACGTAAAGAATTTCTATGAGAATTTACGAATTCATCGTTTTGATCAATCTGATAATTACAGCGTTAATATTATAATTTTTGACCATTCTGTTAGAGCCATTTTACACGTCTATAGTAAAATTGAAGCATTTGAAAGAAGATTTAAGTTTAAATTATTACTTTGTGTGTGTGTGTGTGTGTGTGTATGTGTGTACATAATTTTAATTAATTTTCAAAATTTTCCATTTAATATTTGTCTTTAATTTTGTTAAAAATCTTTACTAAGGCACATGAAAACTGGTCTTAATTCAATGGCCAGAAGTTGCGATTAATAAAAATTTCACTGGTATATAAAAAGAGAAAATATTACAAACAGAATATTCATTTGCTGAAAATAAAAGTTTTTTTACTTCTTTTGAAATCGTGCGTTAAATTTTTGGAATTGCATGTAAATTCAGGCTTTTGATGATCCAAGACCCTTTGAGACTGTTATGGTAAAATCTAAATTAGCAGAACACCGATTAATGGAATGATCGATTATCGGAATATTGATTTATGGAAAGTTTGGTAATAAATAAAAGAAGTGAAAAAGGAACTTTTGCAAAAGAGAAATGAATAAGATTAATTATGAGATGTGTCAGAAGAATGATTTGCATTATTTTCAGATAACTTGTTATCGTTAGACTGCAGACGATTATGCAAATTTAAATTTTTACAGAAGATGACTCTTGAAAAAATCTCATAGTACAATTTAAAATGCCAATGCTTCGATTAATGAAATGATCGATTATTGGAATATTGATTTATTGGGAATTCAGAGAAGAGACTTCCTCTATGCGAGAAAGATCGACGAATAAAAATAGAAATTAGAGTATCTAAAGTATCATCGCAATACAATGTATATTAAAGTATTACAAATTTTTATAAAAACTACATTTTTTCCAAAATCAAATAAAATGCCACTGATATCAACGATCAATAAATACTACGAAAAGTAAATATTACGAAATTTACTTTAGTTCCCGTGAATTTCGTAAAACGGTAGAATTATTCGAAAAAAAACAAGAGAAACTCGAAATTAAATTAAAAAAGAAAAAGAAAGCAAAAAAAAAGAACAGACTCTGATAAACAAATGGACTGCGAAGATAAACCGATTCGAAAATAAACTGTATCGAGAGAGTAAACCGAATTCAATCATAAATCGACGGAAATGGATTGCAAACGAAACGTAACGCCGATCCTTGACGGATTAATGAATAATGTAGAAAAACAATATTCTCCACAAACCGGGGGGGAAAAGACTCGGATAATCTCAAACAGTTTCCAAGCATCGATCGATTAAGCTTATATCTTTCAGTAAACCGACTTCTAAAGAACATTTGCTCCCCCCCCCCTATTTTTTCTCCCTCGTTCGCGGCGAATGCAATTCCATAGATTTGAGGATTAGCAAGCGGTAAAACGAGCCCTCGAGAAACGAGATGAACCTTGCTTACCTATCGTGTCGTCTGTAAAGGATATCCTCGGCGTAAGTAGCTTGCCGCAATGGGAAGCGGTGCTTCCACGTTTCGCGGAAGTTCCGCTCTCTGTGGCGAACGGGGCGGATAAACCCGTCGACGCAGCTGTAATTCATTAACGAAAGCGAGTTGTACTTTTATCGGGGGGATACAAAAAATAGCTAGCTGATGTAGCGTACGTAGATTCGATCGAATCGAATCAACTTAGCCTAATCAAACGTACCGTTGTAACGTGCATCGATCTGCGCCTGAAGGATATTCAAACCGGGCGTGACTATGGCTGGTAATGTTCTGGAACGCAAGAGGGGGGCAGGACGTCCCCCAGGACCTCGTGCACCTCTGTTCTCCGTTTTGCATTCTACCGTGGGTATGCTGAAAGCAAGCGAAACGACGTCATTGTAGCGACGTCTCTTTAATTGGAGATTATCTTATTTTTTACGCAAAGTGACGACGAACGCTTGCCTCTCGAGGTTTTTACGCAAAGTCTCGAGTTGCGTATTTCTTTTTAATATTTAGTTTCGGTAGTGCGTATTTCTTTTTAACACTTTACCGACCGGTAGCCTATTAATCGTCTATTACTTACCGCTATCGGTCGGTAAAGTGTTGATATCGTACAATAATATATTTATATATTTTAACACTTTACCGACCGGTAATATCGTATATTAATATATATAAATATATTATTATATGTATAAATATATATAATATATATATAAATATATTATTATACGATATCAACACTTTACCGACCGGTAGCCTATTAATCGTCTATTACTTACCGCTATCGGTCGGTAAAGTGTTAATATTTTATATCTGTTATGCGCGCCCTATCTTTTGTTTCATCGGTATTTATCTTTGATATTTTATATTCCTATTTACATAGTATTTAGTCATTGTTATAAATTTTAATAATTTCCGTGAGATATTATCTCTATCAATTTCTGCTAAATTTTTATTTAAAATTTACCTCGAGCCTGTTTAGCACGATTTTCCCAAATAAACTAATAAAATATCGACGAATTTTTCCTGAAAATCTCACATGCTAAGATATTATGTATTTAAAATATTACTGTATTAAAATATTATTTCTATAGTGATTTTTTTCTGTTTAATTATTATTATCAATTTCAATACGCATGCAGTGTAAAACGATTTCGACTGCAGAATAAAATAGAACTAGAGCACAGAGCAATGAAATACAGTTGAAATTTGGCCATTCGAGAAATAACCTACGTACTATATGTTCTAATATTTTTGCATTCTCTCTGGCTTTATTTACGGATTCTCTTCAATAAAATTGTCCGGAAACATTTTCTCTCTGTTCATTCACGTATGGAAACTCGTGTCCAGCGCCGGAAACTCAATTATTCGCAACAATATTGAACAATGGCTTAAAATTTCCATTGCCGCGAATATTTCTTTCGAAGTAGTATTTCTGCTAAATGGTACTATTGTTCAACCACCTCGTGGACCATGTATATACCGCATATCAAATATCTATGCCATATCAACTTTTTCAACAGCACAATAAAATTACGAATTCTTTCCTTTTCCTCTTTTTTTTTTTAATACGTAAGTTTCGGAATACTTCCACACGTGATGAAAACTGAAGATAGAAAAATATGTGTTTCACAAGTTTCATTAGCTTTTATTGAAATTAAAAGAAACTAGTCGTTATCGAAAAGTAAATAGGATATAAAAGAAAAAAAAAGAGAAGTGAATTTCGGGCATGAAAATGTTTTATAAACGTTAACATGATAAACTTACTGATCTTGTCTATCGCCTATTGCCCAACAATAATCATTGTTATATATTATATATAAATCATGATTAATATTATATTATATTTGATTATTATATTTACATGATTATTATAATATTATATTATATATAAATCATGATTTATAATCATGCCACGTTTATTGGTTCGTAGTCGCTCGAAAAGTGAGCTTTCCAATATTTACACGATCAAACTATAATTAAAACGACCAGGTCGTTCAACCAAAAACGATGGTCAGAGATCGTTTCAACATCGTCGACATGTTCGACGTGTTTACAGTGAAGACTGTAAACAATTTAGTGCCGATATCGATTCGGCTAGAAGCTAAACAGACCAAATGGACTACTTTGAACAATCAGAAATCGTTCCGAATTTCGTTGACACTGTGTTTACACGTTCCGACCAAAATTACCTAATGCAAACGCAGCTCTAATCGATCTCTAGGATACAGTGGAATACTTCGATACTCGATGAAAGCGAAAAAAAAGAGTTCTTGTTTGGAAGTGAGAGCGTTGTTGAGATTTAGTCAAAGGGCCAAAGTACCAGAGAAAAATACGTTATAAGCGACGAAAAAGGTCCAGGAACATTTTTAGTCAATGGTTAAGAAGTAACCATAAAATCGGCGTTGTTAGATGGTATATTTTACCAAATTATACAGGTTGTTTCCGAGATTGATCCGCGGCACAACCGTGACTCTACGTTTTAAAAACAAGAGTCGAGAAGAAAGAATAAAATTTTTCCACACGACACTTCGATTTCGAGGAACTCGAGTTTGAAAGCTTCAAGAATAACTTCAAAGGCATATTCAGTCCATTTCCTTGAAAAAATGAAAAGAATTTCATTCTACGCTTTTTACTTATTTTCGAATGCAGGATACTCCCTTGTGAATTTTCTGCCATATCTAGAATTAGTTAAATTCAAGTATCTAGTGTTAAGCTTAAATATCCAGAATTGCAAAGTTCTCCAATATATCGAAAATAAAGTCTTAAATCGGAAACCTTCAATTTCGCTCTGTTCTTTTCTTCTTATTTTTTCATGTACGATCATGATTTCGAAAGCACCCTGTATAAAGCACCCTGGATCTACCTACGTCTAACAAGAATGCTTTACTGCCGTTTTCGACGATGACGATGATGCCTTTCGTGGCCCTAACTTCGCAAGAACACAAACGAGGCAGTAGCGAAGAAGAAAAATCTCCAAAAAATCGTCAAAAGAGAGAGAAACGTGGAAATTTAAAGTAAATGATTCTAAATCCACTCGTCGTGCCGTCTTTACGATGGAAGCGCAAATGAAGTTAAAAATAAAAAAAAAAAAAAAAGAAAAAAAGGAAACAAAGAACATCTAGTAACAAGGCGAATAAAATCCAAGCTAGAGTGTTCGAGTAATTCTAGAAAAAAAAAAAGGCTCAATGGCAACGACCTGAGGTAACCCTTCGAAGGAACGAAGGAAACCCGGTGTCACGGGATCAGGATTATGGATCCTGGCTCGCAGGAAGTTCATCTACCGGATCGAGCACTTTGTCTCCCAGGCAAACCAACGACCTTCCTTTTATCTCCCCCTCCCCCTCCCCCCCCCCGATAATTACAATGTGTATAAAAGCAACGAACGACTTGGCGAACGAGGGGAATTCTTTCTGTTCGAGCGATTGAACAGAAGTTTATTAAACGATCGAAGAATATTCAGGAGTTCGTGTGATCAATCTCGGATGAGGATCGATTCAGATATCGAGAAACGAAATTTTAGCGACGAATTTCAAGGTGCATAATGCAGGCGAAGAGATATATAGAAAAAGTAAAATGTAGTGATAAATACTTATTATTATATTTGATACGCGAAACAAATTTCAATTCAGATTCCATTTGTTCAATTCTGTTCGCAGGAATTTTAAAATGCATAGAAATCCGATGGTGTCAGAGTATTGTAAAATAATCTGTTCAATTAATTCTCAGACAGTTTGAATAACTTTGTTGTATAAATTTAATTTATTCTTGACACTTTGTGTTACTTTATGGTGGTATTGTTTTAATTTTCATTCTACAGTGTTTTACGAGATAAAGATTGTCGATAGCTGAACATTGAATTAACAGTGAATTAAATTAGAATTAATTCAACTTAAATCAGATTTAATCAAGGATTAAACTTTATTTTTGACACTAAAATTATTAGATTAGAAGTGTTAGTTAGACTTAATTACATTTTGTATAAATGATTTTATAATTTTTGAATTAAGTGAATACTCAAGTTCTAAATATTTACTACCAGAACTATTACAGTCATTTGTTTATAATAAAGTCATTTTTATACGAATAACGTTCCATATTTCCAATAAGTTCAGATATTTAATATAGCTCATTCATACTTTTGTCAAAAGAATAAAAATTATTGCCGTCATGCAATCTCAGAGAATGATTCATCCAACTTAATTCAAATTCAAATTCGTCAATTCTTCAAGTAACTTCAACAACTAGATAAATATTAATGATTAGTCAACTGCGGATGTGTATGCACGTAGAATATGCAAAATACGTTAGCAATAATTGATTTGAAGACAAAGTGAGTTATTTCATGATTTAATCGATAGACATTGCTATCGATTTCTTTTTCGAGTGATAAAATGTTTATTAATCAAGGCAATTTTTCAGTCTTTCGGTATGTACCGTACGATCAAAGTATTAATAAAATATAGTTACACCACACATAGTATATCGTATATTTGCAAAAAGTTTCTGACAAAAGTCCAAACACTTCTACGAGCAACTGTATTGCATGATCCATAAATCGATTTCCTAGGTCGCCTAAATCAATCGCCACGCTTTGTGCAAAGTGCACAACAAGTGTACTCGACAGCAAGTGTGAAATGAATTTAAGCTCACGAAGACGTAACGAAGCAGGACGTGTTGGCCTTTTTAAAAGAAAGTCACATACATTTCCGCCAGCTTCTTCCAACCAGCGTTCATAGGATTCTCTCGTGTAAAAATACGTCTCTCCACGTATTTCCACGTGGCAGAAAATGGCGTTCCGATTCATGTAACTCTACGTTTTTCCAAGACACGGTTTTTCCCGCGGAAAACCGGTTTGCCCGAGCAAATTTTTTCCATTCCTTCGAGCGACGAGAGTTTTTTCGACAGATTTGTTCGCCTTTATTCCGCCCATTTATCACGACTATAGTCTTTGTTTTTATATTTGTTTCCTTTTTTCAACGGCGATTTAAAGCGTCGACCCGACTCACGGAACATGATGAGACCTCAAGGGTTTTACGTCTTCCTCGGGAATGGCTCATTTTTCAGGATCACGTCTCATGCACAAAGTCATTGAAAAATGTCTATAATATACAGGATGTTCCAACACAACCGAGGAGGCGGCGATTCCACGCGAAAAAATAAGAAGGAATAAAAATCTTTAGCCCTCGTTTCTTGGAACCGATCTCGAGTATGAAAATTTATCAAGTATAATAAAATTCGATTAATTTCGTATTGGACAGGTGCAAATATAATCCGGTGTATATTTTGTATATTCTATATTCTAATAATCAAGCGAGTATATTCTAGGTACAAGTATAAAGTAAAATTTTTTCGTTTAAGATGTTCTCGTTGAATTGAAATCTTCTATGCTATGTTTTAATGAATTTTTGCTTGCAATTATAAAAAAACAACACGTGATAATATATGCGTAAAATAAGTTAACACAAGGAGAACATCTACTATTTATTAGTAAATATTTTGTTTGACGAAATTTGTTTGTACGGCAGAACGTTTGAAAACGTTAAAAACTGTAATATAATCTTACTACTATTACTATCTATTATTATCATTGTTGAATATTAAAAAAATAGAAAGTTTCTAGATAACAACGGTATGAATATATAACGAAAAGTTTCATCGTACCAACACTGCTGCGGTACAAAAATTTTTATATCTCCATTTCTGTTTTCATTTCAGAGAAACGAAAAGGATTTGTAATGTTTCAAGAGGACCTTATTCACGCTTGAAGTATGTTTTCTAACGTTAGAAAAATACGAAGGTAAGTGGAAAGTTCGAGAGAACGAAGCAAGATTAAGATCTGTAATAACTTCATAAAATCGTAGAGTAGTAGATTTAACTTCACTTGTCGCGACAACTTCCGGTTGAAGTAAAACTAAGCTTCGCTAGCTCGCGTTTAACAGCATTACATACACTGCCGGTTGGAAATGGTACTTCGTGCCTAATCGATAACAGTCGGCAATATTTTTCGAATCAGAAGTCCCATAATTTCATTTCGAAACTTTCGTGAGCTAGATGCACCGTGTTGCCGAGAATTAAAAATTATTTCACGTTTTTATGAAAGTGTTTCGTGTAGAATTTCGTAACTGATTATATTAGACTGTATGATTACATTAGATTATATTTCTCATAAAATAATTTATTTATTATATTGCTGCGTAATATATTTAAAGAAAAATTCGATTACTCGTATTTTTATATTTCTAACGATGCAAAACGATTTTTATATACATTTTTCGAAATATACGTATTATGAATGAGAGAAAAGCGAATGAATTTATTAGTCGAACTAATATATTTACGGATCTAATTATAGCATTACAACCTATTCGAACACCTAAATTCACCAAAGATTCAGTCGTGGGTCACAATTTTACAATTACATCTTCAATTTATAGCGCTACGCGATGTAAACATATCCGAGAATGAAACGAACGATACATTTCGAAATAGTAGAGGCTTCAAGCTCTAAAATGAGCCCACGACGTTTATTATCGTACGATCACTTCTTGAGAAGTTACAACACTCGATCGATATTTAGCGTTCGAATATTTATTTAGACGTCTGAGTATCAGTGAGGATAAATCGGCCTCGAAGAGAAGAGAAAACAAACAGGAAGTATTCCTCCGCGTTGCCTAAACGTTTGACGATTCTCGGTGTCGGAGTGGCAAGATTAACGCGTCCCCTCTCGCGTTAATAATTGAAACCTTGTAATTGAATGCAGAATGTGACCGATTTTCCGAGTTGGAAACACACCCGAAGACGTGGCGAGCAAATTGTATGTATCAGTAAGTCTCTGTTTTCCGCAATTTGATCTCCTTGTTATCTCCGGGCTTACATTCGGGAAATACCGGTCCCGATATTATCCCCTCGTCGCCATTACATAATCCCATTGTTGCATTAAACTATCGAATATTCCATTTTCCAAACAGGTGTAAGTATAATAGGTATATACGAAAGTTATCCAGCAATTTATCTCGAAAGTGGTATAAATGGGAAATCTTATTTTTAAATCGAGACGTTCAAGTATTTGCGTTTCAACGTTTGTACATAGGTTACCTCCATACTTGTATATTTTTTCGGTATAAATAACTTCGCATGGATGATAATTTTGCCATTTTTCACTACGGCGAAGTGAGCCACGCCATTTGCAAAATAAACGGCTCAATTGTCTACACAATGTAGATAATAATTCTCTTTGTGAATGATCGTGCGTTTTTCTTTGTGTATTTTCTTTCGTTGTTCACCGTATGTATGAAAGAATGAAAATGTATGAAAATTAAATAAAAAATCATAGAGTATTTGAAACGTGAAGCTCAAAAAATGGAGTCTACATGAATTCTACACGCAGAATTGTCATTCGTGTGAAATTATACGAAAATTAAACAATTTTTAAATTGTCAATAGTTTTAGCTGGAGCATCGTGAGAAAAAAAGTGTGCAATAATTACTGCTTGGCTTCTTAAAATTACCGAGAATCTAAAAGTTCGATGCTAAACGAGAAGCGTATAAAAAATGAAAAAATGTATTCGTTTTTAACACTAGAACTACCGACAGTTAAGACGAAGTTATTTCTACCAAAATTAGTTTGATTATTTTAGTAAATAAAAATAAAATAAAATTCATTATATTATTTCTTTAGTTATCACTGTAAAAGTTATTGCATCATTGCGGGGGAAAAAATTGTAACGTGAAATAGAAATTTTAAAATAAAATTGTAAAACCAGTCATTTTGACTGGTGTGGTAGTTCTAGTGTTAAACATGCACGTAGTAGATGTAAGTTTGATACATTTATTCAGTATAATATATCATTCCCTTTGAACACTGTAGTAGGTAAGCCAATCGTTTCATTATTAACTGACTATAAGATTATATCTGTGCAATATTTCAGTAACAAAGGATTAAAACATGCAGCGTTAAAATTCGCATGATGGCGAATCATTAAGTTGCAAAGAGCTCGTTGCAAAGAGAAAATTTCAATCAAAAGACCGTGATGGGTCAGAAAAAAATTTTTCAAGAATTTCGGAGATGTTCGAGTTCTTACAATTTTCGATATGTATATCGAAAATTTTTTAAGTTACTTTTAAATATTCCAATTGTATTTTAAACATTCAACACCTTCGAGAAAAAAGGAATTCAGGATTGCTTCACGTCTTAAAACGAGGCTAGGTAGATGATTTTTCTTCACAATTATAACAATTCAAAATATTGGCAATTTATCAAAATGTTTAATTTCATACGAACAATTTTACGAATGACCGTAAACGTAGAATATTTCTGAACATTGTTTTTATCGATTCATCGTTATTACACATTTCCCTAATGAACATAACAGAACGTTGTGTTGTGGTGCTTCCATCTTACCATTTTACATTAATGAAACTTGTTAGCTTTAGCATCGTACGAGAGAACATGTTATCCCTGTAGTATATGTGAATTCTCGTACACAATCCGCAGGAAATGGTTTCGACTTCGAATGAAATTTTCCAACAGGAAATAATATAAATTGAATTAATTACTCCAGTGGCCGAAAATTTGTCCAATATAAAAGATTTCAAATCCTCGATTATATAGATACTGAACACTTTAACTGCTTGAAGATCATATTAAAATTGTGCAAATAATGGTGGAACAAGTATAGTAAAATTTTGCTTGTCCGAATTCATCAAGGGGCAAGTAGTTTGCACATGTAAGTTTATATAATTGAATTCTCTACTTTACTGGTGATTTTTCATTCCTAGGACAGCAGTTCAGGTTTAAATCACTGGATTCAATTAGCAAGAGTTCATTTAATCCAATGTTACTAAAATTTGTCTCTTAAATAAGTGGAATTTGCACAAACGTATAAATTATATTTAAACATATAATAAATTGAAGAAGTTGATTATAATAGTTTACATTTAAACGTTTAATAAATTGAATAGCTTTCAGATTGATTTCTCAGTGATATAAATTTTACCTCTAGATGAAAATAATTCCTCAATTATTATAAAACTAATTCAACGAAGAAGCTGTGAAATAAATACAGCGGTTAATAAAAAGTCGAGAAGTAATAAATTATTTCCTTTTTCATATGTAGTCGAAGATCTTATTGTTGCACGACGTTACTAACAAGTTATACTAATTAAATGACGAATAAAATTTCATTTCTGTGAATCTTTTTCTCGAATTTTTCAGTTATCGAGCCATTCGAAGATTGAAGGTTCACTATAGAGAAAATCAGCTAAGTATTCGAGATCACATCTCGACGAGCAGAGGGCATTAAACTAAAAATAAATTGCCGTAAATTTCTAAAAACGATTTTTAGTTTTCACTCATTAGTTTCTTTCAGGGAATTTCTGCTTCTATCGAAATTCCATTCAGATCGGATGTTTCAAGAGTTTAAAATCTCAGTGATGTACGTGTCTGGGATTAGGGAAGGTCAAGATACTTGGGGTTCACTAATTTATGATTCTATTACACCGTACGTCACGAGACTTGACCTTCTTGCAATTAGAATTAAATGGGTTCTCGAGTCTATTTTCTTCGTCTGGAATTTTTCGATTAATCCAGACTCTGGCTAATCTCTTAAGATTTTGTTTCAGCGCAAAGTGAAGAATCTTGCATACCTTCGAACCAGTCGCTTCAACTTGAAATTTCTATCTAGCATTTATTTCGTTTTTGAAGAATACTGAGATGCTCTACGTGTAAACACGAGGATATTTTTTCGTCTGTTGCGTAGTCAAAATCCACATTCAACGGAAACGAACATTCAAAATATTTGTATTTTGCTATTTATAGTCTATTTGTTAGTTGAAGTTGTACGGATTTTGAAAAAAAAAAAATGATGACGTTTCTTGTATTTGTTTATTGATGAACGAAGCACGAAATCTATTATACATTTGTTAATCCCCTGTCTACTAAAAATAATGTTATTAGAGTTCTTGAAATATCAACTAAAGAGGTTGACGAATATTTTAATTTACCAATATTGAATAATCATCCAAATTAAAAAATAAACAAGAGGAAAATTTCCAAAGCTGGTGAAAATATTTGTCGCGTTCCCTGACGATAAATAATCACTAAACAAATATTTCAAATTGATATAGGAAATTTAAAAAAAAAAAACAAGGACACCTTAAAAGAAATAATACAAATTTTTTCTCTAAATACGCTTCAATTGAATCACGCTCAATCGTTAACCATATTTTCCAATTTATTCCATCTTGCAAACTGAAAAGGAAGAAAACACGAAAAATCCATTCCGATGAAAATATTTTGTCCCCAAAATAATCGCTAGATAAATATATCAAATTAATATAGCAAATACAAAAAAAAATAACGCGTTCTGAAGAAAATAACACAGAACTTTAGTTTCGTCAAATATTTTTAAATTTCACCTAAACTAAAGGGTAAAACCATTCCCACTCGCATTCAATCGCATCTGATCATCATCCCATTTCCCAATCCACGCATTCCATATCCAATTTCAAAATCAATTAAAACAAAACAAGAAAAAAAAAGAAGAAAAGAGACAGACGAAGAGTTTCCAAAGCTGCAGGGAGGGAGGGGGAGAAAATGTTTGTCACGTTTCTCGTGACGATTTCACAAATCGTTGTCCGTCGGCGAAAGTCGTTGCGTCGAAATTCGTTCGAATCGAAACAATAAACGTCGGCGGAGTGAAAAGAGGCGGAGTGAGAGAAAAAAGAGAGAGAAAAAAAAGAAAAACAAGAACAGAGACGGAGAGGAAGAGGCGTGTATCCCATTTCGACATTCATTTTGTCGAGCGGCCTTCTGCATCGACGCGTTTCGATTCAGCTCCTGTTTTTTTCCGCTTGGAATCCCCAGCAGCTTTCACGCTGCCCTCCCCCCTGCGTTGGAAACTCGACGATGAGTGCCGAAGACCCATGTAAAGTGCCATTGTCCCCTGGCGAGAGGATTCCCCTTGGACCAAGGGACCACATCACCACATCGTTCGTTCAAACGCGAGGTCAAAGGACTTTGAAATCGCGGCCGACTGTCTTCGCCGTCTGTTAAAGTTATGATTGACGAGCAACCATTGACTTCCCTTTAACGAGGTCGTGACATTTAATCCTGTTAACGGCTCTTTTAGTTTCCTTTCCTGGCAATATATATATATATATATTTGTTCAAAGCAAATTAGCCTAGAAACTTTCATTAAATTTCGAACAAAGCTCTTCTTTTGTGCACAGTCTGGTTGGAAAATCGCGAGATTTTATCATTTATCAAAATTGTTGCTCCAAGTTTGTACTTATATATATATATATATATATATATATATGTGTGTGTGTGTGTGTGTGTGTGTGTAGTATCGAAATCATTGTGTATAGTTATATATTTAGTTATTCTTACTTTTAATAAATGGCCTGTTTGCTGAAGATGCGCGAATGAAAAGTATGAATGTGATGCGAGAGGCACAGCGTTGGCACTGAGCGCTTTTCTTTTTTTTTTTTTAAAAAGAAGAAAGTCGTGCGTGTCGGGACAGAGTCGAAAAAGAGTGTTGAATGAGTGTGGTCAAAAGAGTAATTTTTGTTGTAAATTAACTGTGTCGTTTAAGTTTATTCGAATTATTGTTGTTTGAGTTGTCTTGTATTTATCATTTGTTGTTTTGTTTTCGTTTTCTTTATTATTTAATATAATAAATTATCTAAATTATATCCCTATATAGTTCAGTACACACACACACACACACACACACATATATACTGACATGAGAAGTTAACACTTTACCGACCGGTAGCCTATTAATCGGCTAACATATTTTAACACTTTACCGACAAGTAGCCTATTAATCGGCTAACTAACATATTTTAACACTTTACCGACCGGTAGCCTATTAATCGACTATCGACAAATATGACACACAATCTCGAGATTACACGATGATGATAAATTTGGAATTCTAAAGTGAACTGCTCTCAATGGAACAACTGCAAATGAAACCGTAAATTTTAATTTCAATTTAAGCTGCACTACGCAACGTAATAAAAATATAAAAAAAAAACAATGGAATGGAATAACGTTGTCTTCATAAATTTAAAAATTATGACTTAAGTAAGTATGAGTTTTTTACATTTCCCTCCGTCTTCGAGCGCAAATTTGCATTAAAGCGCAATAAATTCCGTAAAGTTTAAACACGTGACCGCGGTCAAACATTACAATCGAGCCAGATATAATTTGTACAGTGAATCCATTTTCCAACTGGTTCGTTCTTAGCATAAAGTAAAGTAAAATAAAGAGATACTGTTTTAATTTTCTTTCGAAATGATTTCGATGGAATTTCAATTTCTTTTTTCTTTTTTCGGAGAAGAGTTAAGTACGTAGAGAGTTAATAGTCGGTTAACTATTAAAATTGATTAGCGTGACAAGTTTAAAATATTGTGACGAAAGCTCCAACTTTCATAAGTTAAAAATTTACTATATAGATATTACAATCGAAATAATTGTAGAACACTCTGCGAGTCTCACAAATTGGACAAAAAAGATATTTGCACACTCGATAAAAAGTAAATCTCTATATTTTAAATTGTTATAAATTTATAGAACAAGGCCGTATATAACAATCTAGTTTGCCTAATTTTCAAAGAGCAATGTTTCCATTTTGACGAACGTACGTCGATCAATTGCACGATGTGAAAATATTTTTCTTCAAAGAAAAGCCAAGGATATACTTTTGTTCTCGAAATTTGTAAAAATTCAATATATACCTCGGAAAACATTAAAAAAGTTCTTTTTCTCATGATTATGATTTTCAAAGACTGAAATCTTTTCCTTGCAACGATCTCTTGAAACATTTCGCCGTACAATTTTCTATTGAATTTTGAACGTTAGATCTTACTTGAACTATTTTTTTTTTTGTATGACAGATCGTTTACGAATAACTTTCACACCTTGTACATATTAAAAATGAAAAATTACAAATACAATTGAACATTGAGAAATATGAAATTAAAATGTAAAATAATCCAAGAAGAAAATTACGTAGAGATGAGTGAAAATAAAGAGTGGTCTCACAGAGTATTTAAGGATTAATAATACTTAAGTGCAATGAAAAAAGGAAAAGAGATGAAAAATACAAAGTACAATTCTACAAAAGTTTGACCAAAGTCATGAAATAATTTAAAAAAAACTAGAAACTTTCTTAGAGAAGAAGCGAGTATGTAAAATATAAATACAACATAATATAAATATAATATAAAGATATAAAAGTATTTGCACACTCGACAAAAAGTTCTCTATATTTTAAATTGTTATAAATTTATAGAACAAGGCCGTATAACAATCTAGTTTGCCTAATTTCAAAGAGTAATGTTTCCATTTTGACAAACGTACGTTAATCGATTGCACGATGTGAAAATATTTTTCTTCAAAGATTATTTCCACATCGTGCAGTTGTATGGAAACAAATACAAGTACAGAAGATACAAATATATAAATATACAAATATATAAATATATTAACAAACTATTCATCAATTGTTTGCCAACTGTTAGAAAATTACTTTCTATCGAGAGAACAAGCAACTCGCACATACGTAGAGCTATTCGAAATTTGTCTACTATATACCTATATATCTTTTGCTTGAAATATTGTAATAAAATACCTTCACCTTTAATTGTTATATTACGCACGATAGAAAGAAGAAATCGAAAATAACAATGTAGAAATATAGAAATGTAAATGGATCTGTTGCATGCTACATAAAAAAAAAGCTTCCGAAAAAAATCGAGCATACGATGGACTAAGTTATATTATCATTTCGCGATGAAACGTGAGAATTTCCCACCGCGGGAAACGAGAACAGGGTCGTTTGTTCTCTTCGACGTTCACGGTCGTGTTCGCCTGGAATATAAATTAATACGACGTAACATAATTGAATGTAATTAACACGTCGTCGCGAGCTTGGATGCTCGATATAATTTGTCGATTCGCGGACTAATACATCGGACCTGTTCAGTGCTAAAAGAAAAAAGAAAAAAGAAGAGAGAGAGAGAGAGAGAGAGAGAGAGAGAAGAAAAAGGAGTAACACGCCAGGTGGAAAAACTTGGCTAGGAAATGAATTTTTTAATCAAGACCACGAGCACTGGTTAGAGAAGGATTTACATAAGCTAACGGGGGCGTTTATTTGCTGTTTTTTTTTTTTATTTTTTCTCATTAAAACGTCGCACGACTTGCCCGAATAACGACTACTAATGACGCAATTAAACCGCGAAATTTACGTTAATTACATCAGATAACAGGAACAAGCTAAGAATTCCGCCGGTATAAATAAACGCCTTCGAAACGCTTAATTCGACAGGAAAAAAAGAAAAAGAAAAAGGATACACGTGTGCCTTCATTTGCAAGAATGACTTCGTTCTTTTGTTAGTTCTCATAATCAGATATTGAGAATACGTATAGATAGACATACTCGATAGACTATATTACAATCAATATGTTTCATCAATTATAATTTCGATTAAAATTAATATTAATAAATATCACGATTAAATATATTAATTACAATTGTATTTACAATTAATATGTTTAATTGTAATTAATTAAAAATTAATTAGGCAAATATGTGTGTAATTTTATCGTCATTATTATTTTATTCGTTTATCAATTTATGATCATTTACTAAAAATATTTTCAATTTTATTCGAAATTAAAAACACATTCGCGACCGATAACACGATCCTACGTTTAAATTCTTCTTAATTCTTTACGGTAATATAATTCTTTACGTCATTTTAAATTTGTTAACTAAATATCGATACATATCGCACGGCTCGATTTTCATTTCATTGTCTGATAAATATATGAACATTCGATAAAGTGAACAATAATATTGCAATTATCCAAATTATAATAATATCGCTGAATAATAAACTCAATTACAGTATCAAGTTCGCGAAGTAAAAGTAATAACACTTGTATGGTAAGAAATTGATCATTCATCGCCCGTTTTTTTCATCAAAATTATTAACATCTTCATTTCAAATTTTTATTAGGTTGCATGTTTAATGTTCGAGCTCGTTTAATTTACTATTCATTTAATAAGGGTAATATAAACCGTAAATTTAAATAAAATAAATCAAAATACATCTAATAATAAAATATGGTGACTGGTATTTTTTCACTTTATATATTTTATATAGTATAAAATTATCTCGATTTCCTCTCTCTGCCTCTAATTCATTTTCAAGCGAACAATATACTCTAATAGTGAACAATATAAATAATAACATAATAAATATATTAATTACTGTAATATAATAATACAAATATATTACACGTAATAATATAACAATATATACATATATTATATTATACATAAAATTTTATAAATTTTTAAACTTTTTATATAATATACATTATGTATTGTTAAATAATATATAATAATAATAATAATAATATAATATATAGATTTATTTATTTAATTATAATTTAAACCACCATTTAGATTCATATTTGTTATAAAGAATAACAATAAATAAATTGTTTTGTATGTATTAAAGACCAGTGTTAAGTGTTAAATGACCCGGAAATAAGTTTTTACTGGAGATTATCTCCAACATAAAATGTGAGCTTCTATTCCTAGAAAAAATTCATTATTTCTCATCATCATCCTTGTTTCATCGTAATTGAAAATTTCTCTACACTACTGTTTTATTATTGTCCTTCCGCTCTTTTTATTACAAGGAAAATCGTCTGTTTATGTTGCTAGCATGTTCTAGAAATGACGAGATGCGACTTTGTCGCAGTTGTACGGTGGTTAGAACCGAGTGAAAAAGCGCTGAATATTATGGACATAAACGATACAGTTCATCCCCGAGATGTCTCACCAAATGGAATAACAGAATTTTAAATAGTGTGGTCCACAACTGTGCTTCAACGTTTATCGAGCTTTATTGTTACTGTTTCTTTCGCTTCGCGAAACTTTCTTTCATTAATAACCTTTTTCATTAATAACAACTACCTTTTCATTTCAGAATTGAATGAATTGAAAATAATGAATAGCAGTGAATAGTAACGTTTCGATAATTAAGAAAGTTCTGTCGTTTCGTTTTTTGAAATAAAAGCATGTCGCAGAAGTAGGAAGAAAAAACTAATTTCTAAAAGTTTACTAGGAGTAATTAATTTTTATTTCGATGAATATAACGTTTGCATTTGTCTCTTCTTTTTTCTCCTTCCATGAAATTTTTTTTTGGTTATCTTATAAAATGGAACAGTGACAAGCAAGCAAGTGACAGTAGATATGTAGATTTAGAAAAAAGTGATCGAAATAAAGATAATAATTAGAATTGAAACGATCTTTTTCTATATCATCAGACTTTACTTTTCTCGATTACCTAACAGTAATCATTACATAATTATTATTAATAAGCTCTTATATTTAACAACGGTCAACAAACGTAGAATTAAAATTTCTGTGAAACAGTGTTTAAATCATCTTGTATGTGAATGTATATATATATATATATATTTGAAAATGCGCAGAAACATTTGAAATTAAGTTAATTTATCAATATGTTTTCGTTTTGTCATTTTTCTTAAAGCTAAAGGGTTAATAGACTTAATATTAATGCAATTTCACATTTTTATGAACACAGTTAAAAAAAAATGGAACAAAACAAAAATTGATTTTAGTTTCTCATGTAATGTACATTTTGTAAATTTCTTTTTGCCATTTCAAGTTTTCTAAAAACGCGCGAACAAACATTTGCAATCTAATAATTTAAAAACTCTTTCAAAAGTTGAATTTTATCGCTCTGTTTTTCTTATTATTTCAAAATTTTCTCTCCTTTGTCGTTTCATACATGCTTATAAATTTAAATGAAACATCACTTACACAAAGAATTTCTAATTTCGTACAAGAAATACAATTTTCTACATTGACGAACATAATATTACAGAGGCAAGGGAGTAATAAGAATAATAAATACGATAAACAGTAATAAGTACGCTACAACGAAGAAAGAAGACGAGGATAAAATTTTTTTTTATCATCTCGAGAGAAAATTTAATATTGAATTTAAAAATAAACGCAACAAAGCAGTAATAAATATGCTATAATCGATGAAGAAAGAAGACGTGGATAAACATTTTTTTTTTCTTTCATCATCCCGAGGGAAAATTTCTTCGGACGAAATCTCGGACGCGTCGCTTAAAAGTCATTAAAGAACACCGTGGAGAATGCCGCGAAGACTCAAATAGAATTTCCGGCATGAAAATTAATAAAAGGACAGACGTCCGTTTTTTTTCCCTTCTTTTTTCTTTCTTCCATTTTTTTCTTCTTCTTCCTCTTCTTTTCCTTCACGGCCAAGTACTACTACGCCCAATTGAATTTTTCTCCCGCGAGAATCCTCTTCGAAAAGAAGATGGTCCACTCCCGTAGCGCTCTGAATTTTCGCCTCGTTCGTTACTTTCTCGTTAGCTCGCGCCTAATGTAATTTTCTCCGAATTCTTAAACTGCAGATTCACTGCAGATTCACTGCAGATTCAGTGTTCTGAAATAGTTTTCCGCTCTCCGTTTTCTTTCTCCGTTTTAAGTTGGCCATCAGCGTTGGAATTAAGAATTACAGTCCTTACAGTCTGAAATGTCACCGTAAAAGGCGTCGTCGCGACGTCGAAGACGGAATTGAGTCTCATTTACCTACACTGTGCGGTTGATACTCATGCACGTCGTCGCTTTTCCGCGAAGAGAGAAATTCTCTTTGGAAAATTCTTGGCTTTCTACGACTTTAAGCGTGATGACAGCGAAGAGCGCAACAGAATCAATGTATTTTTGTTTTCGATTATTTATTTGTATCATTATATATATATATATATATAATTTATTTTATTTGTTATATATTTTCGTTGCGGTTAATATTTTAACACTTTACCGACCGTGTATTAGCGATGAATAGTTAGCCGATTAATAAGCTACCGGTCGGTAAAGTGTTAAAATATGTTAGCCGATTAATAGGCTACCGGTAAAGTGTTAAAATATACGAAAAAATTACAATGTGAAGTACAAAGTGTATTATAAAAGTTAAAATTGTAATAAAACGTAATAATAATAATATAAATTGATATGATTAATGTAACTATATAAACATAATATAAATATTTACATAATTTAAAAATTAAGTATACAAATATAGAAATTAATCTGAACAAATTCTTTAAAATTGCAAATGTTTTTTATTTGCCTGTAACAGACGATTCATTTGTTTTCTATGTTGTAAGAACAAGATCATTTTATCGATGACTCATTGTGTCAAACGTGTGGTATAATAATTCAGTAAAGATATTTTATTAAATACAGTTGAAAATATGTCTTCTAAAGAAATTATTATCCTTTAAGGTGAGATCGGTTTAACCGGTTTAATGATTTACGTGATTTACAGTAAATTTTCTGTCGATTGATCACCATTGACTCGTCGAACTCAAACTTTAAGTAAAAAATTGCACAATCAAGCATGGATAAACGACGTTATATGTATTATAAAAAAAAACAAAAAAAATTAGTTACATTTTATTATTTTATTTCAAACGAATCAAGTGAAACAGAAGATTACTTGATTTTAATCGAAAAAATGAAGTTAGTCCTCGCATACTAGTAATAACGTTAACAATCGATAATTCCAAATAATAATTCAAATCGATCAAAGACACAATTTAAAAATTTCAAATTACCACTTCTCGCGATCGTAATAATTCTAATCATTTGTGAAGAAATAAGACATATCGTTAAACTCATTGTCAGTATTTTTGAAATACAATGCCTAAATATCCTACGCAGTATATACGGATAATATACACATAAATAATACAAGTTTTTTCCATGGCGAGTGTAACACTTTCACGAACGTGTCAGCAGCGAACCAAGTGTTAAACACGCGCTTGAAGAAAAACAAAAAGGATTTCACACCGCGATAGAAGGGAAATGCGCGAAGAAAACAGATTCGAAATGACGTAGAAAAGGGCGAGAGAGGTACGTCAAATTTATCACAATGGAAAACACAAGTGAATCTTTCAGACTGAGCTTGCTACGAAGTTTCACGACGCAACAACCCACGCTTCCTACAACACCTACACGCTTTTGTACAGCACGGTTGGTAAACGAGCGAGCATCGAGCTCGAACCGCTCGTTTAAATGTTGCTGCGAGTAGCTGGCAATGAACGTGACCCCGGGCAAAGATCAACCGAAGGAAATTCGCTTCACCTCGCCGGGTGGAGGCTTATTCGCAAGCATCGTCTTCCCCTTTCTCGCGAATATTATTGGATTACGTAATGTTGGCACAATGCTCTTCTTCGCTCACAATGGCGTTACGTATCTACCGTGCAATTTTCCACCGATACACAGCGTTATTAAGCCGCCGATAGAGAAACTTAAGGCACAAAGGGACGCAAGATCTCGTATTTTACCGACAGAGTATAAATCTTCCTTACCGCTCGCGGTGCGTTAATTAGACGTGGCGTGTAGAATGAATGGAAAGAGAGAAGAGGTGAAGATGGTATTGTTCGCAGATTGGCAAAGTAAGTTCGCACAGTGAATTTCATCTTGTTAATTATTATATTCCTTCAGGAATTAATTCCGGAAGGAATGGTAACATGTGTTTCACGTCAAACGAGAAAGAAAATGGTCAACAAATAAGGATTCATCCCTTAAAGTCACTTAAATGTTATATTCGCCAAATTTTATCTATGGACATGCACATATATATATATAATACACGCTTTTTTGTACACATAATATACATAACGTGTACATGTAATTTTATAATACTATTATAATATGTAATATAATATGTAATTATAATATGTAATATAATTATATTCAATTATTATAATCATTGCAATATTATATTATATTTATATTATATAACTATTACAATAATTATAATATAATTATACATATATATGTATATAGGCGTATATGTTTATATACGCTTATATAAGTATGTGTAATATGTATAGGTATAATACTATAATATTATATTATATATATAAATTACTAATTACTGTATATAAATAATTACTACATTTATAATATCCAATGATTAAAATATTTTTTCCACGTAGCTAATACTTAAATCTAACTCTAATACTTTAATTTAACATTAGCAATATTGAAGTTAATATTACTAAGCTTAAATAATACGAAAATGTTGTTAAAATTATTATTACCAGTTTTAACAGTGATTTCTAATTTATCCCTTATTTATTCCTATTGTATATTTTTTCAATTTTCGACTTCGTCACTGTCGAAAACAATAACTGAGAAGGATGCTAATGCAAGAACATAGTTTCTGCATAGTTCCTTACTTCTCACTTGATGAAAATAATAATCAATTTCCAACACAAAAAAAAAATAATGTAAAACATTCAAATATGTAAACATTAAAAAGATAGTCCTCTGTTTTACGAAATAACCTGTAACTGTATCTTTTTATCGCAGAAAGGTAAATTTTGATGCGTTATTGATCTCTGAAATCACTACAATACGTCTTTAGTTAAATTTGGTAACGGATAGATTCGAACGGAAATACTCGGCCCTAAAATACAAACGATCGTACGAATGATTCCGATTTGGATCGATTATCGGCAGAGTGGCTAAGCCAATATTTCACGATATTATCGTCGATTCAATTAAATCAACAGTATGATAGGCGAAACCGAACGCGACAGATTCATCTGGTTTATCGATTCAACTAGCGGAAGCTTTCGGATGAATCTTGAATTTTCAGAAACTCCGACTCCTTATTAAATCCCTATTTTCTCGCTACCATGAAAAGAAAAAAAAATCACTCAGAGCGTGACCTACATGTTAATTTTATTAATGTTTAACGAGCTGGAGCTCCGAGAGCACCAAGTGATGAAACTGTAATTCCCATCTTGATCACACTCCACCGATGATCGTTTGCAGTTTTATTGCAAGTGTCTTACGAGTACTAGGGAAATTTCGAAAACTCGTCGTGTTTACGTGTCTGTCGCAAGCAAATGAAAGACTTTTCTTCTCGAGAAGGTTGCGCTTTTACAAGATTTGGTAAGGTTGTTAGGTGGACTGAGCATTTTTAGTGAGAAATTCAATCCTTTTCCACTCCTTGTGTCAATTTGACACACTTTAAATGTGTCGTATTACGTACATGTTTCTAATAAATATATATTTTTAATATTCTCCATCATAAAACATGTAGTTTTGATATTTCTGATGATAGAAATATGTTGTTCAAGTTTGCAAACAATACTCGCTGTCGTATAATAATTATTATTATATTATATTATTCTACAATTATATATTCAAACGTATTACCTTTTCGAAGGTGTATATACTGTAATTTTTTGTAACAACTGTAATAGATCCAAGAAACAAGAAATCATAACGTTAAACACAGAGAAAACAAGATAACGATATGAAATACTGATTTACATGTAAAAGTAAGAATTCGTGTGAATTTCACACGCAATTGAATAGTTTTAGAAAGCATACAAAACCGGCCATACACATATTAACACTTTACCGACCGTGTATTAGCGGTGAATGGTTAGCCGATTAATAGGCTACCGGTCGGTAAAATGTTAAAATATGTTAGCCGATTAATAGGCTACCGGTCGGTAAAGTGTTAACAGACTGTACTGCTGTCAACACACTGTAATTCTACGCGAAAAAAAAAACAATTCCAAAAGAGTGAGAGACGACTATGTTCAAATTTAACTCTGTTTAAAAAAGAAACATGTCTGTTCGCGAAATCTTCTGTCAAAAAGTTCGTTGAAAAATAATACGTAACATCGCGAGAATTCGTAGAAAGTTGCGCGAATGAAACAGCTCTCGTGGCAAGAACGTAGGAACACAAGTGGCCCCGCACCGCATGCATCAAACTTATCGATTTTCATCGAGTGCCTGAGCGTCGAGTGCTGACGGCGAGAGGATTTTTGGTTCGAAGCTTCCCCATCGGTTCTCTTCGTGCACGGAAAGTATTCGCGGGAAACTAGATTTACGTTCGTTCGACCCGACCTGGAACGTGATCGAACTATGGTGCCGGTCGTGGATTCCGCGGCCTCTACGATCGTTTCATGCATATTATGATACGTACAGCTGTGCTCGCGTTAATTGAAGAAACGTTTTCGTTTTGAAAACTTCGCACAGCGAAATTCAGTAATTTCACTAAGGAAGAAGTATCTTTGGTGACAAATTCTCGACATTTTAACTTTGCAGGGTATCTGAGGGAACATCGTACTCAAATCGAGCCAACGGGACTTTCGCTTTTTATAATTTGCTGATAATTATAACGTATGCATTTGTTGTTGTAGGATGCGATGTATAATACCTGAACCTAGAGAGTGAAGGCTATAATAACAACGTAAGAATTTCAGGAGGAAGAAATCTCTGATGACAGTGCTGATGACCACCGACACTCAATAATTCACGTAATTCGGTATAATTCGCACTTTTTATTGCTTCTTACGAAAGTTTAACGATGATAAACGGAGGATATTATTTTTCCAGAGATTGTGGAAAAACCATGTACCATTAACTCTTGTATATTGTGTCTTGTTCTAAAGAAACTCGCGATACACGTTGATGATTGTTTTAAACTTAAACGATGTCACACAGTTAGAAGGACATAATCAACAAAATTTCGCGTTAAATACCATTCAAATGATTATTTCCAATGCTGTGTCATTTTATTTGAAGTGATGCTTCGTAAATAAATTGCTGGTAAATGATACAAAAAAAAAAGGTTTGTCGAGGGCAAAGGCTTAAAATATGAACGTGTTTCTCGAATATACAGTGAGTTTAATAAAAAACGTGGATGCCATTTCTCTGAAAAAAGAAATATTGTACTTTTTGTAAGATATTTTTCACAGATCGACAGTATATCTAAAATACTATGATAAATATTAATAATGATATATATATATATATATATATGATGGAAACGAAAACTTTTCCTTTTATTTTTTTGGAAGCATTTATTATATTTATTATATTAAATCCTCTTGTCATTCTACGTAAAACAGTTTTAGGATAATATGGTTAAAAATTGATTTTGCAGAATTTGTTATATAAAAGACAAGGATATCAAACTCGAGAGTCAGATTGTTATATCATTGTCCTTGTCACTCGCTAAATAAATTTTACAAAATTAAAATTATAATCTCTTTCAAGCATCAACCGTCATTTTGTTACTCGATTATGTTACTCTAATATTTTTTTAAGTAGAAGGACTAAATGTGTTGATCCGAAGAAAGGTACATTCTTATTAAGAAAAAGAAATAGTGCAATTGTAAAATACACGTGTATTGCATTTGCAAAAAAAAAAGAAAGAAAAAATATAATCGTGTATTAAATATGTAAAATAAAAATTTTAAACCTTTCGTCTTCTTTTTCTAACATTTTTTTCTAATCTCAACTACAAAGAATTTTTTTACGACGCGTAAATTATTCCAATAGTAATAGTGATTACAAAAAAATATTATTACAGAGTTTTAATTAGATTCTACATTTCACAAGTATATAACTTCATTTCACATGAAATTAGTAGGTAAATAAATACAATGGTTTTCGTATAGGTACTTTTTATACTTAAGACAACATTATTCACGTTATATATTAATTTTTCCTAAATGAATTTTTGTAATAAATATCTAGAAACTTTATAATATATATTTTAAAATTGGTTTGAAATTTCGTCAATATAATCACGAAATTTCCAAATGTTATATAGTTATATATATATTACACAAATATTGTATAAAAGGTACTCTTCGTGAGTACTTAAATATTCTCGTGAGCCAGTGTACAACAAAAGCTAGTTTAATCCGTTTGCAAAAGATGAGGTAATACAATGAATTGTGTAATACAACAATTGTGTGCTGATCCTCGCAAATTTTCTATTAAAAAAATTTAGGTAATACGAGAACCAAACATTTTCTGCACCTTAACAATATTTGGAATGTAACGTTTTGAAATGAATGAGAGAGATAAATTCTAAATTTTCCAACTCTGATGCAACATCGTATACTCAGCTCCGTAAAACATGAATTGAAGATTAATATACACAATATGTATGTAAATGAAAAATTGAAAAATTAGAACGCGATTGAAAATAACCAATCGTTTGTTAATATCTCAAAGAAGTTCATAAAAGACAGCTATTTTTAGAGATTCAAATCGATTTCATCGATTCCAAACAATTAATCGTTTATCACGTTACACGTAGAAGCTTATGGTTCCGCGTATTTTAATTTCTCTTGCACAAGCTCTATAGTTCGTTCGGTGGTTCTCGCGTTAAGGAGGAAATACGGGGGCCATTTCGTTTAATCTCCGCGTGAAAGATGGACCCCTCTCCCCGAATCTGTGAACAATTTAAACGCGAGGCGACGCAGAGTTTCGACGATGAGTAACGACACGAGTCGCGGAGACATCGGAAATCTCTGAAATTAGAATCAACCGTTCGACATGATGCACGATACACATGGAGAGCCGAACTTTCTGGCATCTATTATACTTGACAACGCCGTAAATTTCGCGGCATGATGTCTGCGCGAAGTGGAGCACTGCTGAGAAGCAAAGGTCTCCGTTTCACGTATACGTACATGCATAAGTGCGATAAACGTGTGATAAACGAATTCAGATCTGTCGGTGAGTTAATTTATTGGAATGCACAAAACCGCGACAAGAACAAGAGGTGATTTTCTAACAAAGATAGATCGCGATAACATTTGCCGACTGCCGAAATATACGAGATACGAGACACGAGAGCTCAGAATGTATAAAGTAAAGATAACTTCGTTATCGACAATTGCAGAAAGAACATCCTGTAACAATTTAGAGGAAATTAGTTTAAACAGTTTGGTAGTTTAATATATATTTTGAATTACTTTTATTTCGATATTTTCACTTCGATTTCATTCTGATATTTTGATATTCTTATAGCTCAGTCTAAACAGTTTAAAACATATTTCGATATCTCGAAATTTGAAATTTTATTCCGATACTTTGATATTCTTATTATGATATTTCGATATTCTTATAATTCAAAGGGAAATAGTCTCGATAGGTTTAATAGCTCAAATAGTTTGAAACATATTTCGATATTTTTATCTCGACGTTGAAATTTTATTCTGTTATTTCGATATTTTCATTCTGATTTTGAAATTTCATTTTTAGTATTCTTATTCAGATATATTATTTCGATGGTCTCGTAATTCAAAAAGGAGAATAATTTCAACAGTTTAACAGTGCGGACAGTTTTAAAACATTTTTTGATATTTTTATTTCGCGAAATTTTATTCCCCGACATTTCGATTTTGACGTTTCATTTTAACATTGTTCATCGTCTAGGTGAAATGAGATGACGCAGCTTACGTACGTGGATCGTTCGCTTTATAATTCATGTGTTCTACAGTTACTTCACAATGTAATTTCGCAACGCCGTGGAATTGCATTAAAAAAATCGAGTTTGGTCACACGATGCTTTGTTAGCTGCGTTACACTGCGCACAAGAAGAGCAACCTTGCGCTAATGAGGGCTGGATACAGTGTCGTAAATGCTTAACCCTGTTGTCCTTCCCGCAGCTTCATTATATTCTATATCGTCAGACTTTTCCTTTCTTTTTTTTTTTTCTTTTTTTTTTTTTTCTTACAACACATAATTTTAAAAGAGCCAAATTATACGAAACGTGTCGAGCTAAATTATATCAGAAATCGATACAATATTGTAGTATCGAAATCATTATGTATAGTTATATATTTAGTTATTCTTACTTTTAATAGATGGCCTGTTTGCTGAAGATGCGTGAATGAAAAGTATGAATGTGATGCGAGAGGCACAGCGTTGGCACTGAGCGCTTTTCTTTTTTTTAAAAAAAAGAAGAAAGTCGTGCGTGTCAGGACAGAGTCGAAAAAGAGTGTTGAATGAGCATGGTCAAAAGAGTAATTTGTGTTGTATATTAATTGTGTCGTTTAAGTTTATTCGAATTATTGTTGTTTGAGTTGTCTATCTTGTATTTATCATTTGTTGTTTTGTTTCCGTTTTCTTTATTATTTAATATAACAAATCATCTAAATTATATCCCTACAATATATCGTCAAATTATATTAAATATTTTCATCACATATTTGAGAACTATTTGGTACTCATGTTTGTTAAGACTTTTTTGCTTGCTTTGCATGAGCGCTACCACGCTTCTGAAGTTTGCCATCAACTTTTTTTTTTTATCAGGCATCTATTAACTCTTAGCTGAGTGAATGACGAGTATACACGTCACGAAGAAACAATTTTTTTTTTTGCAATGTTGAGTACACTCGTCACGTGAAGTAATTACAATTTGTTATTCAAATTGAACTTTTCGTGGAAAATGAAACGTATTTGTAAATTTTAGAATATTTCGAGACTGAGGGCTTTCTTACATCATTTCTAAATATTTTCTTGCTACGATCGCTCGTACACGCTAGATTGTGTGAAAGTCAATCTGGATATATATATATATATATATATATATATATATATATATATATATATATATATATATATATATATATATATAATAATTTCTGTGTGTATACTGGAAAAATCGTCTCGTCTATTATTTGTTTGAATTCATTTTTGTTATAAAAAGAATAATGATAAAATTAACGCTGATGTAAACTTCCTGCTGGAATGTATTGAAAGAAAAAAACCATTGATTTATATCCTTTCGAAGACATAAGCTCAACACGTACAACATCAGTTAGTCGGCAATGTACAGCGAAGCCTACACGTTTCATCGGAAAACATTTTCCAGATCACATACCGAGCACATCGTCAAAACCAAAAAAAAAAAGAATCCTATTTTGCTTTGAGAAATTTCGGAAGAATAAATTAAATTTGTAATTTCTTCTTATTCTTTCCAAATATTTGACTTTTCTTTTGTCGCTTAATAAGAGAATTATGAGTGTTTAAGTTTTGCAAATAACATCAATTAAGTCAAAGAAAGAATAAAATTATTGATTTTAAAATTACAGAATAAAATTGTTGACTTTTCAAAAAGAGATTATTTCCTTGTAACTTAATTTGATTTTACAGCAGCTACGCGTGTGTTCGACGAGTATAATCGTCATCGCGTCAGCGACACACAGTATAGATACACATTTTTAAAAAAAATGGCGTCACGGCGCTAAGAGCACGAATTTTTAATTTCTTGCTTAGTTTCAAGGAAAATCGCGATTCTTCGTTGGAGAGCACGCACGTTCACATACGAGCGATATAATGCCGATCGTGATGATACACGTTACATCCTGGAAAACTTAACACTAGAACTACCACACCAGTCAAAATGACTGGTTTTGCAATTTTATTTTTTAAAATTTCTATTCCATGTTACAATTTTTCCCTGCAATGATGCAATGATATCTACAGTGATAGCTAAAGATACAATAATACAATGAATTTTATTTTATTTTCATTTATTAGAAATCGAAATAATTTTGGTTGAAATAACTTCGTTTGCTGCGCGCACCCAGTGACGCTTACGCGAGATACGATTGGCGTGTTGCGTGGTGTAAATTCGCACGTTATATACCATGGCCAACACCGATATTGAATTCCTATTTGCCTATTTCAGTTTGCCTATTACTGCTTGTTCGAATTCTTGTACGTACGGGATATTTCTGTGGATGGGACTGGAATTTTTGAATTTCGAATTTCCAATGAAATTCTGGACCGCTCGCGTTAATCTGTAATGTTTACAAGTGGAGGAAGCTAATGTTTCTGCTAATTGTATTTATTAACCGAGTATGTACCATGGTTCGTTGTTCTTTTTTCATTTCGTTCATTCTTAAACTATTTTATAATAAATATTATAAAATATTTTTCAAATACTGCTTCACAATAGCGAGTGCCTTAAATATATTTTCTTTCTCTGCGGAGGAAGTATCTTCTTCACTTTTGCCCGCTGAAGCTTCACGTATTCTTAACTTAGGATGTAAAGTGCATGTAATGGATTGTGTAGAATGCGGAGGAATCGTGAATTTCGTTCAGTACATTAAAATGTTGAAGGAATTGGAAAAGGATGCACATCAGCACTAATAAATAACTGAACACTTAATGCTACTCCATTGAAGGCTTGATATTTTTGTTTATTATAACTGTTCTGGCAAATTTAATTTTAAATAAAGAGTATATACTCAAGTTCCACACGCTTCATAAAAATTATATAGGTATATTTTTTTAAATTTGACATAAGATCACACGTTTTTTATTGTCTCAATCATGAATGGATGTAACTGATTTCGATATTTTTAATATCACAACATTGAACGGACATAACTGATTCACTTGTACTGATCAACAATTTATGTTAATTATATTATTTGCAGCATATGTTACAATTAAATTAAAACGATTGATTCGAATTTGTATTTTACGTGCTATGTACGATGAGAAAAACAGCTTTCAAACAAGCTCCTTAGTTGACAAACGAATCAAATTCAATATTTAAAACTTTAAAACTCTCCTTGGTGTTGTAAAAATTGGAATTTTGTGTGAACACTTTCCTTAAAATTAACATTTGAGTAGACATTATCATTAGGAGCGATTTATATCGTGCGACAAACATTTAAATTATTCAATTTCCCTTCGTATTCTATATATTTCTGTCTGACAGAGATTAGCAATGAAAACAAATCAAAATTAAACGTAAATTTTTATAGCTTTCAATATCCAGTAACATCGGTCGAAAGTTAAAATCAGAATGTATTTTTATTGTAAGAGAATAAAGTGAATGAATCGCAGTTATGATAACATAGCTTAAAATAAAAAAAAAAAAAGAACAGCGTTTCTTTCGACATTGATAACGTAACGAATTGTTTGAATTTCGCAATGTAAAATTTTTTTCTCGAAAGAAAATGCAACAGTAAATTCCGTTTAATTAATTAGAATTAATTTAATTAATTACAATTTCAATTTCTGTTTTATGTATTAAAATAAATTTATATAATTAAAATTCACGCAATAGATTCTTCTTTGCGTTAATAAGCTTTAATATAATAAAAATTCAAGTTCAATTAAGTGAATTCAGAGTTTATTTAATCGGTTATTGTCAAAAATCTAGTTCAAACAAATGGATTCCATATAAATTGGAGCACGCGAGTTAAATCGATGCAGTAAAACTTCGTTTATCTGCACGTTGTTTGTACGAACCAGTTTTGAGCACCGTGCTCATATTTTGATCGATTTGAACTTCTGTTATTTTTAGCCATCTCTCGTTATTAAACTAGGCATTTCTATGCAAATTCATATTTTTAAGAGTATAATTAAAGAAAGTAGGATTTCAGTAAAAAAATTCTTTCAAATTATAAAAAGCACTGTACTTCGAATATTTTATATATTTTTTTTTTTCACATTTGCATGTTTCATGTGTGCATTCTGTGTAATTCTGCGTTTTTAAAATATCCAAATGCGTAAAAATCCGCAGTCTATTTATGTTTGGATAAAAAACTATACTATAAATACTTCTATACTATAAATACTACTATAAAAAAAATAAAATGAATATTTAGTCTTTCTATAATGAATTGAATTATGGACTAATTTATTGTACTTTTAATTCATATCTGTTGTCCTTTCTTTTTTTATTCTTCAGAAAACTGAGCATATGCATTATTTACCAGTCGACTTTTTATATTATATTTTTTACCATAATCGTGCATCACGTGCTCTTTATAGCAACGGGCTCCGTCTGTAGCGATTATGTTTCGGGGTAAAAATACACGAAGGCTTGAAAAATTGAAAATCTACTTATTTCACCAAAAATAAGAGCACGTGAAAAACCGAAAATGAGAGCTAGCTCACGCATTATACTTTAAAAGTATTTCAAGCAATGCTCAACGCATAAATTAATGCTTGATGTTAATTAATCTACACACTTAATGTAAAGAAGAATAACTTTCGTAATAGGAATGTATCATAACATCGCAAGGAACGTGGCAAAAATGAAAAAAAATACACAAAAAAAACAAAAGGAATCAATTCGTTGAAACAACTATAAGCTCGTCATTGATAGTAGAACTGACGTGAAGAATAGACACTCGACTAGTGTTTCAAATATCAGAAACAAGCTACAAAACGCGAGTAAATGGAATATTCGAGGAGAAGAAATTTGCGAATGAAACCAGAGGCTGATTCCGAGTCAGCATTTTTCCTCTACTTTTTTCTTTTTTTTTTTTTCTGTCACTGTGCCAGAATTTCGCTCATTTTCAGGCGAAATTATTTTCCGCTTTGGAGTTCTCCATTACGAGGCATGATAATTGGGAGAGAGAGAGAGAGAGAGAGAGAGAGAAGGAAAAATTCAACGCGTGAATCGACTATTGTTACAGAAATATTTTTGAAATCGCATTGTTATCGATCACGGATGCACTACGGATGCCAACGCGTTTGGATCTTTTCATACTCGTTTCAGCTTGTGAAACAACAGATTACCAAGGACAATACATGTCCTTGTCGATTTTCCACCATTTTGGTGCTCAACGTCTGACCAAATGCGTCCATTATGCATTCGATCTTCTCGTAACGACCGAAATGGGTCACGATTTTTCTTTGGATCGCGCCACATCGAATCACGATTAACTACCGTTGAAGAGCATGATCGAACCGACAACTGCAGATTTAGCTTATCGATGAATTTTCTCGATCAGCCCTAAAAGTGCTGCAAATAGAGCAAAGAACATAATTGAATCAAACCACGTGGTTTCTCGCTGTAAATCATTTCTTATCATCAAATTGAGTTACTTAAACAAATGAAAAGTATTTGTACAAAAAAAAGAAGAAGAAGAGAACATTGTAAGTGCCGATATTGGGACATTATGTTTTATTTTATTTTATTCTATTTTTCTAATGTTCTCAGTGTCAATGCTGCGACACGTATTTTAAGTGGAATTTTCGTTCTACAAATATTTGTCAATAATGCTAAAATATGACATCACTGGTAAGTAATTTAAACTTCAACAATATCTTTTTTTCCTCCAAAAATTTGACGTCTGGCATTTGCAGTGTTCCCTACAAATATGCAAAGGACATAACATTTTTATTTACAGTGATCCTTGTTGATAAACTTCGGATATTCGTGTATGAGAAATATGGAAATATTCGTGAAATATTCATGAATATGCAAACGCGGTAACAACAGGTGTTAACAATATATTTTGCAATTATTGTAGTATATTATACGCACGAATTAAAATAAATTGGTAGCAGTCTCTTGACATTCGATGACATTTATGTGTGAAATTCATATTAATTCATAAACTCTGTTACATGACGTATTGTGTATGTACCTACTCCAATTTACTTGAGCAAGTTTATGGCACATCTATTAGTTCTTTTGCAAATTCATCATTTTAAAATGTTCGATATTTTATTTTCGTTGATGATGTTAGTTTCTTTTTCTTTTTAAAATCGTAATTTCTAAACGATTTATATGAATTTGTATCCAAATTTATTCTGTAATAATGTGCTTTCAGTGGTTCGTAATTGACATAGACTATATCACAGTTAAGGCTTATGAAAGTTTACTGATTATTAATTTAATCAGATATTTCACATGAGCACGAAATATGTATATTATTTGCTAATAATTATAAAATTCACTTGCTCTTAAACACAAATATACAAAGTACATGCATTATTGTTTAAATTAGCACTGATTTTGCAAACTGTCTCAGTATACTAGAATCAAACTTATAGCGGGACATATAATTTATACAATTGAAGTTCATGCAATAGAAATCTACTCTATTAACGAATTTTCATTCGTGTAGAAGTTCAAGTTTCAAATAAATGGATTCGACCAAAATCCATTTAATCGGACATTGACTGAACTTTTGTTCAAATAAAAATATAGTTCGTACAAATAGAATTCTACTGCAATTTTTATCTTAACGTTAACGAACTCTACAGTTACTTTATTATATGCTTTCTATTATATGTATCTTTCTACGCTAGCGTAGAGTTACGTATAGTTCTCCACTCTTCAATTCTATACGAATGCATAAAAATCCATCATTTCGTAAAGTAGCACTTTCCCTTTACCCCAAACAAATCCGAAACCTCAACAAAAAATCCTCGCACGCGCAGCTCGTGATTCTTTAAAACCTAATCGTAATTCCACCTTCATCTGCCTGCTGTCCTGTTACCCTTTTTTTCTTCCTTCAGAGTTAAAAAATTCAAATCCATTTCGAGCGAGCGCAACACGTGTCCAACCGTGCACTCTAACTCGCGTTTAATTTCCACGACGCGTGTCAGTACAAAAGCGTGCGTTGGCTCGATTAAATTATTAAATTAAGAGTCGCGGTAAAAAAAAGTAAAAAGATGGCAAAGCAAGGCGAGCTGGTTTTATTAAGATACCGAAGCAATACCGAACGAAGATCGTTATTTTACAATAGCGTATTAGCATGCTGTGCTACTTACTGCACAATTATCAAGGAATTGTCTCTTCTATTATACGTGAACAGCGACATTATTTTCAAACTATCGGCAAATGCTCGAAAAGTAATCTGCATCGATTAGAAGTGAAATTTCTTCGCGATTATTAGCTCTGTTATTTCTCCGAGTCGATGTTGAATTATCGGGGAATAACACTTTTTTCAAATCCTTCTTTCCATTGAAACTCGTTGGAAATTCTTGGGCTTCAAGTTCGCGAGTGAATCGTTGACAATATTTGTCAATTCTGCGCGGAGCGTGTTTCGTTTAAATATGTTCGAAACGATGGCTGTTAAATAAGCTGTAGTTATTATAATCATATAATATGAATAATTTTCATACAATATGAAAAGTATGAATGTGGTGGGAGAAGCGCGGCGTTAGCATGAATTGTTTTTCCTTTTTGACAAAGGAGAGAGTCGAGCGAGTGAAAGAAAAACAGGAGTTGATGATTGAATTGTTAAACAAGTGAAATTTCTTCGCGATTTCTCTTCGCGATTTGAAGAGTTGTAACCGCGTATATTAGTTGTCAATCTGTGTGTTCGATTATCTTGTTCGTTAACTATCTATTGTTTATTCACTAGCATTGTTATTAAATAAATGTTATTCATATTTCCTACAGTTGCTCGATTCCGCCATCGAGGAAATCAATTTGTGCATTCTCTTCATCCGCCGTAGCTGCTTTCCCGATCTTTAGCGATTGAAGTTAACCTCTTGACGCGTATTTTAAATACCCGCGCATCAGCTAGCCGCGTATATTCAATTTTTAAAAAATGTGCTTTCAAAATAAATAAATAAATAATTAATTAATATGATATATATAAATAAATATATATATAAATAAGTAAAATAAATAAATAATTTAAATATTTTTTATTTACATAACTAGTGAGCCACAATCAATTAGGATATAATAAATAAATAAATAAATAATTTAAAATAATTAATTAGTTAATATGATATATATAAATAATATAAAATAATTAATTAATTATTTTAAAATAAATAAATAAATAATTAATATAATATATATAAATAATATATATATAAATAAATATATATATAAATAAGTAAAATAAATAAATAATTTAAATATTTTTTACTTACACAACTAGCGAGCCACAATTAGGATACAATTTGCACGAAAAAAAAAGACACCTGATTTTCACTAGGGTTGCCATACAATAGATCGAACACTAAATATTAAAAAGATTAATGTTGACGAAATGTTATAATATTATAGTCTAAAAGATACAAATATATACTGTACACAATAAAACTAACATTTATCTTGGGTGTGGAATGCTTTGAAGCAAGTAGTTGGGCAGAGTGGAATTTTAGCAGTTTTCGCACGCCTTCTTTTTTTTTCGAATAAATCCAAAATCAAGGAAGAGTAGATATATTTTTCGATTTTTTTAGCGTTAGAAAATGATTCTAGATGTCACCGATCAAGAAATCGAAATTAATTTCGCTTTTATTTAGGGTACAGGGACTGGCGATCAAGTGGTTAAAAAGGAGAGATCGACGCAGTGGAGGGGATCATCTGACCAATCAAGAAAGTGGGGGTGGGGGCGCGACTGGTCCACAGAGTAGTCAGTTCGCCACCTCTGTTGCACGCTATTGAAAATATCGCACGGATATATAACCCGTGACCCTTCGGTTCCAATGAACCCAGCAACAGGCTTTATTGTTAATGGGATTCCCTCGTAAAAAAATAACGCGAGATTCCGGCCATAAATCAGTGAGTGCGCCACTCGAGGTTCCCCGAGACACGGGACTTGACAGTGACAGAGATCAAGCGTAGATGCGACAGGATGTTTGCTGTAAGTAGTCGTGGCGCGCGTGTAATCAGCCAGAACGATCTTGTTAGATAAAGAGAAGGATCGGTTCTATTTCAGCCACGATCAATAATCTTTCTGGTCGTATAAATAGCGACCTATTGATTTTCTAGCCAGATCTTCTTTCATAGTGCCCTGCCATACAATGTTGTCAATATTTCAGGTGAAATCCGTAAAAATAAGCACCGATTTTAACAGAGAGGCGGCGTTCTTTTCCCCTCTTCGTTCTCAGCTGAAATTTCCATCGTTTCTTACTGTCAGATAGTTATGCGATTCGCGAAAATGACAATTCTATTTTCCGTAACAACGGATTTTAAATGGGCAAATATATCGAATTAAACGTAAAATATTAATATAATAATTGATAATTGACAAGATCATTGATATTGGAAGTAAACTAAACAAGTTTTGAAATAATCGGAATTGTCTCGATAATTTTATGTATAATTAGAAATTTGGTCAATATTAAATTATTATTTATCATAGATAATAATAGATGTATTAAACCAATATTGCAGGTAATCTGGACAATTTTTGGAACAGTCTATTAAGTTAAATTCGCTCAATTCATAATAAAATTATTATACTTTTCTTGAAAATTATATTAACCTAGAATCACGATGACTAAAGTTTGAAGATTACATCAGAGAAAGTGTGAGGAACGGGGGAAAGTTGATAATATATAAATATGAAAAATTATTCAAATTTTAAAAATATAGAAAACTTTTATGAAATATTACATGAATTTGTCATTTTATAGTAGTAGTGTTAATCATGTTATGATTTGCTAGGTTTAATACATTTTGACCATTGTAAAATTACAGTGATCTCAATTAATATCATACTTTTGGTTTATCTTTGTTGACAGGTTCCTAAATTGACATTTTTATTACGTAAAACCAAAGTTTAAAAGAAAAAATACATTTGAATTTAATGCTTGTTTAAGCAAAACGCTTTTTTAAAGCAAAATCTCCAACCTTTTCACAATGAAATCAACGAAACATCAATAATATGACTAAATATTTGTGCAACTAATTAACTAATTAAATATTTTTAGATTATTAAGTAAATTAAATATTTTTACAGCTATTAACACTTGTGACATTTCTACACGTGTATTGTGATCACGTGTACCTTTGTATCTCTAAATTCTCAATAAATGCACAATTTAACTCGACAACTAAATCGCTCTTTCACGGCATTAAAAAATTCGGTTTGAAAAACAAAGCAAGTTCGAAATCAGAACCGTTTTACTTTCAAATCTGCCCAAATGTATTCCGTTAATTCAACTTGCGCAAAAAAAAAAAAAAAAAAAAAAACAAAGGACACACAGCGATCTCATTTTTTTCTCCTTCTTTTTTTTTTTTTTTTGGTAATCTCAAACCTCTTTGTTGTAATCCAAACCGTCGCCACGATTGAAGCAAAAAAAAAAAAAAAAAGAAAAAAGGAAAGAAAAAAGGGAACAAGATCAATCAGGATCAATAAAACGAATTTATTGCATTCGGTGCAATTTTCACGCCGGATACCCAGGCCAACGAATTTCATGTTTTCAATCAGTCTGGCCACCGAGGAAACACGACGAACAAGAGGAAAATCCATTAGACAAACAGAAAGAAAATTCTGGATTCTTTCTGCCCTAATCGTTCGATTCAATCACGACTTTCCACTCTCTTTCGTATTCTCGTTAACAAGACGATGAACTTTTCGCTTTCCTTTTTTTTTTCTTTTTAATCGCGGATCCTTTATTTCGCCGCTGTTTGTTCCCCTAGTTTGCTAGTAACTTTCGTTCCGTTCGTTCCCCATTTCTTTGTTTTCGATCGAAAGATTGTTTTACTGTTGCTTCGTCTTCGTAATTCTGAAATTTTCGTCGCTGCGTTTTGCGGTCAAGCGAGTCTTTCTTTTTTTTTTTTTGGTCGAAAAACAATTCCATATTGATTGTTCTTTTTCGGAGAAAAAGTTTTGTAAAACTAATCTTTAGATTAATTTTAAATTACATTACTCGATAAGGAAAACTACAAAGGAATAAATGTATAAAAATGTATTAATATTTTTAAATTCGTTTAAAATTATCATTGCTCGAGAATAAAAATTCCTAAAAAAGAAATTTTTTATATTCGCTAGCAATGGATATGTCTTTTAAAAATTAATTTTAACCAGTTACAATTACATAATTAAAAATAATTCAATCACGACTTACACACACACACACACACACACACACACACACACACACATACACACAATATATTATATATATTATATTAATTTCAATAGTATATATTATATATACTATTATACAAAGTATTCAACTGTCTAACTTTTCGACAGAGTTTCTTAGATTCCTTTCATATTACATAATTATTATTGCTATTAAAATATAATATTGAATAATTAATTCATATTATATATTATAATAATATCAATATATTATTATATATTTAGTCTATTATAATATTATTCTAATATATAACATGAATTAATTACTCATGAATTAATATATATCAATATATTATTACATATTTAATCTATTATAATATTATTATAATTTATTATAATATTATTATATTATATATATTTTATATTATATACATATATATTTATTATTTTTTACTATTATCATATATTATTATAATATTATTATTATATTATATTGTTATCATATATATAATATTATAATCTGTTGTATAAACATCAATATATTATTATATATTTAATCTATTATAATATTATTATAATATGAATTAATTATTCAATATTATACTTTAACAGCAATAATAATTATCTAATGTAAAAGGAGTCTAAGAAACTCTGTCAAAAAGTTAGACAGCTAAATACTTTGATCCGAAAAACTATGAAGTTTCCTGCCATTAAAAACGGATTAAATATTTTCCAGAGATCTCTCCTAAAATGATCGTAAATCTCTTTCTTTCCCTTCATACTGTAAACCGATCGCTTTCTTTCTTTTCTGAAAGTTGATCCGTTGGCTGTTTGCCACTTGATTCTCCGCGTCCTTCGAGGATCCTCAACAAGAACCGCAAAATCGATAGCGCAGATTATCCCTTAAGGATGTTACACCTAGAACTTTCCTCGAATTCGTCATCCACTCAGATCTCTGAATCGCGTACGATTTCACTCGTTTTCTCGATATATACGTTACGTAATACCCACCACGGTTCTCGAAATGATCAAACTCTAAAATTATTTCCACTCCGCTGTGTCATCTTTCGATCACTGATCTTTTCGATCAGTTCGTACAAATTTTGTGGTAAATTTCTAATTTATCGGCAATTCCCAATTCTGCTATCTTTTCTTTCGTATATAAATTTTCACCACCGAAGCAAGAAATCAATCGAGGAAGAAGTTGTTCGAAAAAGTTGTACAGTTCTTGTTACTTCTTTTGTTTTTTAAAAAACGTATCATGTTAAGGAAAGAAAAAATAATAATAGGCAGAAATAGCCAGAATTGGAGAAAGCGGCTGAACTAGATTTATATTGGACTCAAATTTTCAAATTCGTGAGGAAAAGGAATAAAAATTTTAATGGTATTCTCTTGGTAGAAGAATTCTAATAAATGTATCATACACTGAAGGACATAATTGAATTACTATAGATTTCATATAAATTATTCTTCATTCACTGCATAGTTATTAAAGTATAGTGGAAAATAAACATTGATTTATCAGTTCCTGTGACAGAATTGATTGATTTATTTAACTCCTATTACAGAACTTTTTCATTTATTAATTTTGCACAATTAATGGTAACTTCAACAAATATCCAAAATAAGGATATTTTTCTTTAATATTCTGAATATATGGTACGAGTAGGGTTATTGTATTGGCATTGTATTGGCTTATTGCATCGAATGAACCAATAAAGATCATTTTAACAAAGTAATTGAGTAGAAGACATTTTCTGGGTAAACTGTTGTATTTCAACAACAGAACTGTTCAAAATTTCGCGATATTTTATTTTCACTTCATTGGATTCGTTATTTATCACGTATAAGATTATGTGCAGTGAATAAATGAAATTGGTATTTTTCTTAAAGTACGATGAACGTTTTTAAAATATGAAAAAAGTCAATTGCTTCCGTAAAGCTGTTACAAATAAATATGTAGATCAATAATCTCTTGTATACCGTTGCACTCGAATATCAATATTTATGCAATTTTTAATCCTGAAAATTCACATTTTCGTTTTGAAACTTTTGATCTGTCGATCTTTTATATCTCAAATATTATTTTGTAATTATTTCACTCAATTATTATTATTATTATTAATATCGCGTAAATTTATTATATTATACAAATTATATATATATAATTATATATATAATATATATAATATTATAATATTAATATATAATATATATTATATAATATATAAATATTATATATTAATATATAATATTATTTAATAATATTTAAATAATATTATATATCATATTATAAAACAATATTTAAATAATATTATATATTATAATATATAATATTAGTGAAATATTGTTTTATAATGTTACTTAAACAACGCTTAAGCTTCGGCAGATAAATACACGTATTTCGAGCTACGTGTAACATTCACTTTGAGCACGCGCAATTCATTTCAACGCGTCGAAACTCGAGTTTTCCCGAGTCGGAGAACGAGGCGAGTTCCTTTTTTTCTTTCTAAACGACACCACGTCGGCACTTTTTATTTTTCATGCGACGCGACTGGCGTGTTTCGTTTCGTTTCGTTATTTCTTTCTTCCACCATTCTAAGACGCACCGAGGAATAGTTTGGCTTTGAAGAAACACTATCGTCGTCGACCTCGTCTTTTTTCTCTTCTGCCAGCGGCACATCCGCGGCGCGATAAAATCATCGAAATGAAATGAAATGAAATTCCGCTTTCTGTCGAGTCCAGAGATCTCTCGATATTTCCTCCCCCGCCCCTATTTTGTGCCTAGGGATTTAGAAACGTTACTAAATTAAATGTAATCTACATACGTGGTCGCGTAATGTCATTCACGATAGGATGAGATGTTTTGAAATGCAACGTGAGCTTGCGCGACGCGCGATCATGTAATCGTGTAATACTCGCGGTGTCGCTCGAAGCTTCGATTTATCCCTGCGTATCAAAGAAATCAGTTCATTTCTATACATAAATGTATACATACAACAGCGTACGGTGAAGGAAATACTGACGCGGTTCTTTTGCGATATCTTTATGAGAAAAAAAAAATGATACATTTACAGAATCTGTAAATAGTTGTACAACAAGAAATATAAAGATTTCTGCAGAGCTGCATAAATTATCAAAATCTAAATTTAAGTGGACACAATGTAATTAAACAAGAGTTGTTTACGCAGAGTTCGCATTTGAGAGTAGAATGTAAAATATTTCTAATGATCTTGAAGACAAGCGTTTCTTTCTTGATATTTCAAATAATATTTCGCCATTAAATGTAGATGAAACGCTAGAACCACAATACCTTTTTTTTGACTATTAAATTTCTATACTTCTATATATCGTTATTGTATAATCTACGATTGAAAATTATTTATTACTCTGCTATTTATGGAAACAAACTTTGTTAATATATCATTTTGATAATATATTTCCATTAGATAAAATATATTCTCTTCATTTAACATTGACAGCTTTTTATATTCATAAATACGATGGTTTTATATTCATAAATACTTTCACGGTGTTCGTCGTTCCATATGTGACTTTGATCGTTCAAACATTAATATAAATAAATAAAGAATCATTGGACTAATTAACAAGTGATTTATGTTGAGTTTCGTGCGCTGAATAGACATATCAGAAATCATTTTTCTCCATCATCCTCAGTTTTCGAACACATTATATGGAAAAAAATTTTTTGCATGAATTTAATTAAAAATTGGTCTGATACACGTATATTAATTAGGTTTAAAATTAGCTTTTGAAGAAAAATTTCTTTCTAGGATGAAACAATGAACAACAAATGTATAATAATACAAATGCACAATTACAGATGTATATAAAGCTAGCAAACGTAGCAAAGCTAGCAAGTGTAACATAATTAATTTACTAAGTAGCAAGATCAATTAAAGATATAATTAAATATTTATAAACAAAAAAGCATATACACATACATTTTTAATTGACAACGTGAAAAAGAATTTTTATGAACAGAATAATCTGCCGGTTATTCCTGTTTTAAATAATTTTTAAATAATCAAGTTCAAACATATTTTCTTTCTTTTAATTTTCAAACTCGTTCCCTTTCTTTCGTGAATTTAAATCTGAAAAGAGAGATGCTTCTCTTTTCATTTTCACGAAGAATTACCTCCCGCCAGGTTTCGTTCTTTCGTTGCATCTTGTTATTTGTTCTTTTCCTTTTTTTTCTTTATCTTACGCTGTGATCACGCAATGGTTCGAAATGGTTTGCACGTAATTTTCTGCGGTAGTTACACTTAGTAAAAAGCTTGAACAGAGCAAGCGGAAATATAATAATTTCCCGAAGTCGCGGATCGATCCATTACGAAACAGCGCGCCAGATTTAAATTTCTTTTGTTCTCGAGCCGAAGTTAGCCGCGGATTTTTGTAAACGCGATCTCCAAGTCGCTGGCATTACGAAACAAAGCAAAACAGAGAGAAGTTGAACGAGACTCGTAAACCGTGCAGATAAAAGCCGTGTATAGAAACGATCGCCGCAACTTCTATTCGTATTTTTTTCTTTTCTTTTTTTTTTTTTTCCTTCAGTTTTGTCCGGCGTATCTACGACAACGTTCGATAACATCGCGATTTTATCGAACCTTTCGATATTCGCTGACACACGCTTAAACACGCGGGTTTTTTATTCATTTGCCATAAATTTGGAAACGAGCGTGCACGCGCATTGCACGAATTTCCGACTTTTTGGGGAAATTGTGGATATTATTTTAAACTGTTGTAACATTGTGAAAAAAAGTCTGAATTCATTTTTCTTTTCTTCATCGTGTAGTAAATAACAAGCTAGGGATACTTTTTCTCCTTGAAGATATTTCAAATATAAAAGACTTTTCTGAAAACATTGAGAAACATTTTTCATACGACAAATCGAATGAACTTGAACTAAAATGAAATAGAAATTAATGAATTTTCTCGTATAATGAATTAATATCATTAATGAATAAATTTAATTAATTCATATGGCAACAATGGTTCGTTTGTGAATTTAGAGATTTCAAAGTAATCTTCACTTTTTCAGATGGAATGATGTATTTTTCGATTTATTAACAAAGGCAGCTTCCTCTATCTCTTATATATCGCAAAGTTTAGTTTGATTTTATAAAATCCGTGCGAGACGAGAACAATATCAACGCAAAAATATTGCTTCTAATATATTTCCTTGTCTCTCGTACGATAAATTTTACGAAATTCATTTTTAAAATATCTCTTGTTATTATTGCATCGATTAACGCGTCAAAAAATATATACAATGGATAAATATACACGGATGAAAAAAATAAAAAAAGTATAGATTTCGAAATTTTCAAAATACCTCCAAATCTACAAAAAAAAAAAAAAAAAGAATCATACGCAACAGATATTGGCAAAATTTTACATTTCGTATCTTCGAAAATATCAGAGATCATAGTTATCGATTCACCCTGTGTAAAATATCTAAAGTATACTTTTCTGTAATATTCGATACGTAAAACAATTTCATGCTATTTCTTCCATCAAATTTTTAAAAGAACGAATTTCTTCAAAGAAAAAATTCCCAACGCGATCAATGAGCAACAAAATGAAGTTATTCGAATAATGAAATTTTTTCCGCGAAGACAAGTCTCGTGCACTGTTACGCTGAAATTCGATTCATTTCGTGCAAGCGGTCGAATGTAACAAAATTGATGACACAAGAGAGACCGTGGAAACAGAAGTTGAAACGAATGGACATTTTTCGAGTCGGGAGAGAAACAAATGTTATTGTTGATGACTTTAAAATAGGAACGATACAAGTTACTCTCGGAAGAGCTATATAAAAGACGTCTCCATCTTCGTGGCTAGTTGTTCAACAGCATCGGAAACCGTACGAAACCAACGTTCATCATTTTTTCAGAAACTTTCTTCGATAGAGTGGTCGTAAATTCTTGTTGTCGCGACCTTACAAACCGTTTGATCCCCGACGATAAATCTTCCGTCAGCCATCGATGCTATTTTCATCAATTCTGCCGGTTTTCTTCTTTTCCTTCGCGAAACTGGCGTCACCAATTGTGGTAAACAGCCGTGATAAATTTATAATAATAAAGAATTCGCTGTACAACAAACTGGGCGGTAATAGCGATTTCTCGATTATGGTCGTGTTTAATCGTCGGATCTTATCGAACGTAAAAACTAGCGTGAAGCATTTGGACTTACGAATTATCGTTGAGCATGAAATGAACGTTTTTTTAAATTTAACATTTCACTTGTTACTTAATCTCTTAAAGCGTACAGTCAACAAGATAAAAAGAATATTATTGTAAAAATAAACTGATGAAAGCGAAAGCTAGTATTATAATAATTGACTAAAGACACTGCAGCAGAGCGACTCCAAGCATGTCTGTTCATCATCGATGAAATTTCACAATGATTGAAACGTGAGTTTCTAATTATAGATTTTATCGGCTATTTATTGAAAATGAATATGAAACTTGAAACTTGCAGGAAATTAACGAGTAGAAAAACGTTCGTCAATAGTGATTGTCAAGCTTCCAATGATTTACGAAGAATAGACAAAAGGAGTTATCTTTCAAATAGATGGAACAGGAAGAAGCAAGATAATCTTCGAACTTCTAAAATATAAAAATTCGAAATTATAAGGGAAAAAAATAAACAAATAAAAGATCAGAAATTCTTAATTTAGATCTTTTTTTTTGTTGAAACAAATCAACCAAAGCTTCTGTTGAAAAGTAAAACATCAAGAAAAATCGAGATGAACTTCAATTACGCTATCTTCTGTTACGAGAATCACCAGTTGGGAAAAATATAAGAATTTAATCGATACATTTTGCTGAATAAAATACCTGGAGAAGAACGAGACAAACTTCGAACTCTTTCCCTTGCAATTAACAAGAGTACAAAAACTAATAAAACAAGAAGCTAAAAAATAGATGATCTTCGAACATTTTGATGCACAATCAACAAGAGTAGAAAAGCTGAAAACTTTGCAAGCAGAAAAGTAAGAAAGTAAAATACCAGAAGAAGTGAAATAAAAAAATGAAATAAAATGTTCATTCATTCTGTTTCTATATTTTTGTACTAGGAACCAAATGCCCGTTAATTGTTAACAAATACAATACTTTGAACACGTTCTCTCGATCGCATCGCAAAGAGCTACTTTCATTTGCCTACGTTTAGCCGATTTAATCTTCTTTAACAAACAACGATTGTTGTTTCGCGTGGGTTTCCTCAGCGAAACTGACTGCCAGGTGTCGCTCATCTCTCTTTCCAAGGACAAAGAGAGCACCCGCTTCTCTCCACGGTACTATTCACTTTTATTAAAAGGGCAGAGAAGAGTCCGCGTGTGCCATGATCTCTCGGCAGCGTAACGTTGACGCAGAAGTTCGTCGGAAGTGGCGAAGAAGAATCCCCTCGCCGCCATTTACTTCGTCCAGGCGACTGTTTCCTCTCCCATTTGGCTTTTTTTTTTGTTTTAATTTACTTCTCAGCGAAACTCGCCCGCTCTGTTGTTTCGCGACACTTCTAATTCCTCTCCTCGGCCTGATTTCCACGGTTTCCCTTGGCGAGGTCAACGACCTCGTTTTCTTTCTTTTTTTTTTTTTTTTTTCTTAATCTTCGAAGATCAGCGCGACGCTTTAATAGTCTCCGAGTCCTGGCCTAATGTCCGTCGCGCGATTTTTCAACACGCAGATCGAAGGATCTGTAGAGTTGAGAAATGGAAAGAAAATATTGGAACGTATCGTTCTCTTGCGACGATTTTATTTCAAGGATTGAAAAAGGGCTGTGAAAGTTTTCTAATAAGTTCCAACACGCTTGGAACGTGGGCGGGAGGATTTTTTTAAAATAAAAAAAAAAAAAAAAAAAAAGGAAAGAACTCCAACGGGGAAGTTCTTGGAAAGCAAATGTTTCATGTTTGAGCAAGGTAAACAAAAGCGATATAAAAATAGAGATTCTTCTGTAACAAGAACGGGGATATTTATACATCGATATTGAAAAAGTTCTGTAAACCATTCGATGAATAGTATTACAATAACATCAAATAGTTATTATTAGACAAATAGTTATTATTGCGATGCGATTTCTTCGTCTCTTTGTCCTTTTGCGCAATTTCGAATTTTTTTTCGCGGACAGAAGGAAATGTCATCCGACAGCAGAATTTTGTTTTCCATTGTTCTTAAACTTCAGCGAGTATATTTTTACATCGGATGTTTCACATATTTTTACAATTTACACGCGTACTGCAGAAACTTTCATGTTTCAAAATTTTGCATAAATGCATAATTCGTATATTTTGAATGTATCACTGATTTGTAATGTTTGCATACGTATTTCACAGTTCGAAGCTTGTTTCTGTTTCTCTTTTGAATAGATACTTAAAAAGCTAAAAATGACATTGAATTTTACTTTATTTATGAAGAAGTTATTGTAATTGCATTATGGAATATATTTGAACTTCCAACAATATGATATTATTATTTATTGTTAAATAAAGTTAGTACTTAATAATTTGGTTACTTTATTTTTCTTAATAAATATTCCGAAAATCTTGTTATTTATTTATATATACTAAAATATTACATTCTATTAGGATATATAAATAGGATATATAATCTATATATCCTATTTATTTATATATCCTAAAATATCTGTTCCATAAACTTTTTAACCTAAGGGTAGTATTTCTTTTCATAGAAATTCCACAAGGAACAAATATTTTCGTAGTATGTGATGTGGGATCACAGATGACTATAAGAATTCACATTATATTACAAAAATTTAAGATATTTAATCTTTTTTTTGTATATTGAATAAATGAATAATAAAATTAAATTAAATTAAAAATTCCAAAATTGAGCATAAATCCATAATAAGCATTAACGTTATTTCTTTAATTAAATTTTTAATCTTCAATTAATGATTTATGTTTTTTAGGAGTTAAATGAAATACATAAATTCAAATAGGATTTTTTTCAAAAACGAAAGATCGGAATTGGGGAAATTTGATTTGAGATAAAAAAAATAACGATTTAAAATACATAATGAATCATTTTCATTAATTCGTTATTTTTGTTTTAGAAATAACATTAAGAAAACTAACTATGAGATAGATAAATCATTTGCTAATAATCTTTTATTTGAGTTAATTTATGGAAATAAAATAACTGGGCTGTGGTTTATGTAACTTTATATCCTTGTGAATACAATCAAAGAAAAAGAACACAAGTTTTCTGTGAAATTTTGGAAACTATATTTCTCAAAAATGTGGCACACGCACCAGATAATTCCAGCACAAAATGAAATTTGCATTGTAGATTTAGAAAATATTTGAAAAATTATTTGTAATAACATATGTAAGATCACTTTAACATCGAATCAAATAAGATGATATATTATTCAAATAATTATTTTTTAATCACACCATTCAAACAAAGTCTGATTATTATAGGTTTGGGAAAAATCAAAGTTTACGTCTATAGTATCTCTATCCATCATTTTCTCTAGAATCATCTAAGTCTCTATTTGATCATATACACGTTTTACAATCGATTTTTAATCACAACGGTGGTATTCTAACACAAACTTTCAGTCTTTCTTTTTTCCATTCTTTATAAATGGAATTTCGTTTATTTGCAATAGATCATTAATCAATTGCAATTGTTATTACTTCGATTTAAAATCGAGGAACTGTCGTTGGGAATAAATTATTCGATATTTTCGTGATGTTTTGATGGCATTTAAAAAATATGAGTGCATGAAACTGACTTTCAAGTTACGCGTTGCTATAGAGGGTTGAAGACGTATCGATACTGTAAGTTATTCACGTCATCATGCAGTCTATGACGCAACGTGACCTGATATTTATTACATAGTTATTGTCAGTGCACTCTTGTCATAAATCACTGGATATTTGTCAATTTCAAAGAAAATATTCGTCGTGGTAGATTTACGATAAGAATTTTAGAAACACAATTTAAACGAATGTTTAAATTGAAGTGTCAACTTCATTTTGTAGAATATAACATTAACATTGTAAATGATCTGCTGAATACTTGGCAAGTAATTTAACTTCACCATGAAATCTATGACACTCATCTGACATTCATTAGACTGCGAATTTTTATACAAAATTTATATTTTTGAGGATAAAATCTCGAGAAATAAACGATTATTTTATTTTATAATTTTTATAACATTTAGTATCATTGATATTTGATATAATATAATATATGATACAATAACGATAATACATAATTATATTATGATGGAAAATACTGTATTTTGGATGTTTTATATATTTCTTCATATTATGTGCATTCTGTATTTATAAATCTTGCATTTTTAAATTTCCTACAAATGTATTAAAGTTTGCATGTATTTGTTAGTACACTCGCGCCATAAATCACTAGATATTCAAAAAAAAAAAATCAAAATCTGTTTAGATCTTTAGAAAATCTATTCTGCAAAATTGAAATATCAATATTAAAAATGTTAACGCTACTCGAGCATGGCTTGGATTATCAATTGCACTAAGTGTAATTCACACAAATTTTATTGTAATAAACATGATCCTTTAAATTACGTTAGTTCCACGATATTTCTTAGACAAAATTCATTCAACACAAATCGTACATGCACGAAACAGTGTTAATATTGTAAGAACATTATAAAAAAAATATTAACCATCAATGTAATAACATATCTGACTCACTTATTGATTGTATCATAAATTACTGGACTTCAAAGACATTTGTCAAAGACAACTGTTTCCTCTTTTATTCAGATTAAATTTTATTTTAAGCGGTTGACAATTTCATTTTGAAAAATATAACATCAATAATACAAAATCACCTGCTAAATTCGTGCAAATTCATACTTATTGTCAGATACTGAACTTTTACAATTATATGTACTTCATTTAAACGAGGTTTCAGCAGAGATAGGTATAATAATAACATAATTTTCTTCATAGAAACTGTTTTTAAATGTCAACCTCGTTTTCCGAATAAATAAAAATAAGTCGTATATATAAAAAAAAAAAAATATATCGAGAAACGAATGATTTTGAAAACATTTGAAAAATTCCTGAAAATCATTATACAATTGCAACAACTTGAAGCTACGAGGAAAACACTTAACCGATAAAAAAAAAAAAACTCATCGTGAACGAGTTACGTAAAAAATCCCATATGTTACAAATATACGTGTGGACAATGACAACAAAAACCAGCGACTTTAGCTGTTGCAAAATTGCAAAATGAAAAAAAATATTTTACGCAATTGCAATACGCAATAAAATGTACACGGTAATGTAAAATAAAATGAAATGTATTTTATAAATGTATTTATGATACATTTATATTTTTTTAATACGTTTCTAGCCATATTAGAAGCATCATTGGACCATTAACCATAAACGAGTGTTCAAGCTTGGATCATAACGTCGACTATTTTTCCTTGGCTTTCCGAGGGCAAGTAATTAAAAAGTATTATTCGAAACCCCTCGAGTCCTTGATAACTTCTGAACGAGAATATATATGAGCCGTTTATTTGAAAAGTGGCCCAAGTCCATTTATTTTTCAATCAAGATAACGGTTTGCGTTTTGATAAATTTAAAAATATCGTAATAACTAGTATGATGTTTTTGTGTTTCTAAGAGTGTACAATTTACCAACCCAATTAGCATGATAAACATTGTTTAGAAAGTAACACACATGTTTTTGATGGCTATAAATGGACTCGAGCCACTTTCAAAATTAATGAAACAATTTTTTTTAATTTTTAAAAATGAAACGAATTTAAAGAAACGAAATTCACTTTACAAATTTGTGTTATGAAATGAAAAAAATATCCACTTTTATTCACTATTAAAGAAATGTTACGTTCAAATAACATTTTACTGATTTATAATTCATTCTTCCCCAATTTGCGTATGCGGGAGGGATTTAAAATTATGGTGTACATAATTAACTATATCGTTATATTTCAGTACTGCGATTGATCTTACATTTTACAGTTGTATCAGTTCGATATTATTATAGTTTCTTGATCTCGCCAGACGCGGTAACAAATCCAAAGTTTTGAATACCGCATTCTCATTCATTGATGTTTTATAGAACATTTTATACAGTTCAGTAATGCAACATATTTTTAACCAATTTACCCCTTCTCCATTACTATTTTTTAACCTTCTAAAAACCACGTCTCCACTAGAGGTTTAGTTGAAATGAAATATCCTTTATATTTAATGGAATTATTATTATTTTAAAAAATCAGCTAATCGAAACGAGATAATCGAACACTGCTACCTCAATAAAGAATATAGCTCTTACCTCATAAAATTTCACTGCACAACGTGCTTCATATCAATTTGAAACTGTTAAAATGGTACTTAAGCCACTTTCGAAACAAAAGTAATCATTCATTAATCGGCATTAATTTTCTGGCGTACAAAATCATACAATTAGTGATTTCAAACGTATCAGTTATAATTTGTTTAAAAATGAAAAAGATAACGCAGAAGTGTAAATGTTAAAACGGCTAGCCTGATTTTTTTGGGGGGGGGGGGAATGGACCATTGGGCCATTTTCAAAATACACGGCTCATATATCTAAGCGAATATCGCGTAAAATGCACACGGCATAAGAATCGGAAACCTGCATGCAGAAAGAAGCAGATATATCGTAATGAAGGAGAACATAATCTCTTCCTGTTACGCAAAGAAAAACTTTTTGAAACAGAAACAGCCATCTGTCGCGGAAACGCAAAAATCTTCTTTCGAAGTTATCCACCCTCGAAATTTCATCGTTGTGTTTCATATATGTACGTATGTACCACTTTCTTTTTATCCATCGATCCGAACTCAGCTCGAGACGAGAAGTTAGCAAGAAGGGATTGGTTCAACTCGAAGATACATACGTATGAATTCGAGTATTGAATTTCATTTTATCGATTTATCGAAAGTATAAATATATTATCACACTTGAAATATATTTTGTTTCATACAAGTTTCTTTTATCTGAGTTGAGATAAAGTCGACATTTAAGTTTCATTTCATCGACTTGGAATATCATTTGGAAATAAAAATGTATTGGCGAGCACGCTTGTAGTGTATTTATCTTATACAAGTCTTCCGTTTGAGCTTTGGAACGAATAGTCTGAGTTAAATTCGATATTTAAATTTTATGTTCGATTTGAAACGCTATATTTGGAAGCAAAACTGTATTAGCGAGTATAGTGTATTTGCACTGTATTCATTTCGTACACAATTTCGCTTTAAATTCCAGAATGAAGCGCAGAAATGAATCTGAATTAAATAATCGATATCTGAGTTTCATTTTTTATGGATTTCGAAATGTTTTAACACGTACACTCGCGATGTATTCCGTTTTATACGAATTTCTTTTGAACTTTGGGACAAATATCTGTGATACCGAGATGAATCTCGATTAAATTCGATATTTAAATTTCGAATACGACTTTGGAGACAGAAACTGTGCTTAGCGAGTACACTTTGAATTTGTATTTATTTTACATCGCTTTATTCAAAATGAGTGTGTCTGGTCAATCTGAGTTGAAATTTGATTTATTTAAATTTCAATTTGCCGCATTTCACACACTGTGTCGAAAGTAGAAATGTTTCAGTTCATAGACCTGTATTTATTTTATTTTACACGAGTTTGTTTCGAACCCGATGACAACATGTCACGGTCTATATTTCTTGGTACATGTCTAAAACTTGATGACAGATTCGATTAGTTCGCAGGACTCGCGACGGAAAATATTAAGCATTGCGATATCCCCGAGGCAACCGCGGAAACTTGCGATATTATAGTTTCGACAGATTCTGATCGAAGTTAGTAATAACCTGAAGGACTTTGAAGGACTCTAACCGGTTTCGAAAGTTCGGGTATAACTGCCAGTCTTACTATCATTATCCTTTTCCTCCTTTTTGTTCGTTTGTCACGCCTCGAGAATCTCGATTCGTTCGCGTGTAATTTCGAAATTACGAAAAGCAGACACCGTTGATCAGAGATGGGATTGAATGTCTCATAAATACGTTCGAATTTCATCTTTGATCACCAGAACGTTCCCAATGGTGTTTTAAATTAAGTATTACTCGCATTAATATTCGGACATTAATTATTTACAATTTAACGTACGAAACATACATCGGTATATTTGAGTATACTTTCATTTCGAAGCTCGAAGGGCTCTATTCATTTTACTCTAAATATTTTACACTTCATTTTAATTTCTGAAATATTTTCACATTACACAGCGAAAAGTGAAAATACCTTTCTCGTCGATTGGTGTATGTAAAAACGATGGAGAAATCTTTTGGAAATCGAAGCTTCCTCTTTACAATAATCCCTAGTTGAAGTAATGATTGAACTTTGAATATTGGACGACGAATAATTCAAGAAAGAATATTCTCGTCCGATGTTCAAAATTCAATAAAATGACGGAGAAGTATATATTCCAGTTGAAAAATATTCCACAAAGATCTTCGTAGATGGGAGGCTTCAATCTTCAAATCTATTTTAAATTCAATTACGGAAAAAAAATTTTTCAATATTTTGCCAGTTACAAGCATTTTTCGAGAAGAAAAGCGTTTGTATTATACTTTTTCACATCGCTGCGTGATGCAAAAAATGAACGAGGCGTTTTGAAAGTGGAGGCTTGCAGGTTTAAAAAGAGACCCACGTTTTACGAAATTTTACGAAAAAAGCAGCAAGTTTAATATTATTAACAATTTAGTATTATTAACGAATGTTAACGTGGCCAATTGTATATAAATATATACATATATAAGTATAAATATACATATATATAAGTATAAATAAATAAATAAATATATACATATATATAAGTATAAATATATATATATATATTTACTTCATAGTATATATAAATAAGTATAAATATAAAGTATAATATAATATAATATAATATAAAGTATATAAAGTATAAGTATAAATATAAATATATATATAAATATAAATATGTATATATAAGTATAAATATAAATAAATATATATATATATATATATATATATATACACACACACACACACTTCATATAATAAAGTAAGTTTGCGTATTGCGCATACTTCCAATGTCAAAATAAAACTTAAACCCAATTTAAATGCAAAAACTTCCCAGGAATCCTCGGGAATTCGAACATGCTGTCGAACGAAATATCGAGGATAACGATTGAAATATATCGAGGAGCTGTTGAATTCGATACGTTAGAAATATCTTAAAACGCTGCGTCCGTACATTATGACGACGGTACAATAATCCTCGTTCGAGGGAGGGGAACAAAAAAAAAAAAAAAAAAAGAAAAAACGAGTCGCGGTCTTTATGAAGTATTTTACGGCGGAAAATCCCCGCGCGTTTTACGCTGCGCGCTTTCCACGCGGGGGGAAATTAGATTTGTCCTGCTGGCGAGCAAAGAAGAAGCCTCGCGAGACGAAGCAAAAAAGCAGCCGAATGAGAATCGCAAAGGGGAAAAAACGAAGCCTGAAGTCGTCGTCGGCGCTCAAAGAAATCCAGCGCGACCCTTTCAATTTTGTCCCCGCTCGCCGGAAGAATTCATTGAGGCCGCGTGTGCAGAGATTATTCGATTCGGCGTGCCCTTTCTACTTTCCTTCAAATTTGGCTGGCTCGAGCGAGATTAACAGCAGTTTTGTCGAGCATCGGTCGGCAGAACCGCTTTGGTATGTAAAAACTTCGGTTTTTGGCATGTAAAACAAGCCTTAACGTTCGCCGAGAAATTCGGACAATTTTGGAAAATTAGAAGGTCTAGAAGGGAATGTGTGGACGAAGCACAGAGAAAAAAGGATCGATTGTTGAGATTTGTGTTGAATATTTAGTCGATGGTATATTTGTTCAATTTCATAAATATTAGAAAATTTAGTGATAATTGTAACTACAGATAATTTAGGTCACTTAACGATACGTTAAGAAGCCCAGAGGAAACGAATATTGATTATTGAAGTATTTCAGTATTTGTTGAATAATATGCTCGATAATAATGTTTGTTCGATTTTTGTAAAAAAAAAATTAGGAAGTCGATTGATAAATGGAACGTTTAAAAAAGAATATATTAAGAAACACAGAGGAAATGAATATTAATAAAACGAATGTTATCAAACTATTTCAGTATTTGTTGAACAATATGTTAATAACGTTTATTCAATTTTATTGAAAAAATTAGATTGAAGAAATCGATTGAATAACTAAAACATTTAGGAATACATTAAAAAATACAGAGAAAATAAATATTGATTGTTAAAATGTTTCACTATTTGTTGAATATAATCACGATAATAATGTTTAGTTAATTTTATAATAAAAAAAATTCTATTAATCTATATTATAAACAACGTTTAGAAATAAGGAACGTTGTTACTCTGAAACAATTTAGATATAGAATATATGAAGGATGCAGTACGGTTTTCATCAAGTACCAAACAAGTTTTTACCAAGGTTCTATTTTTTAAATTACATTCAGTACAAAAATTAAAATCCACAGTGTATTTATAACATTTGCAAGAATATTACAAATATTCTTGAGAGGTTAAAAATATCGATAATTCTAATTATATTAGAATAGATATTAATTGAATTAAATTAATATAACAACTAAACTAATATCATTTTTTTTATAGAACATTGTGGATTTATCATTCTTAAATTATTCTTAAGATGTTTATATCATTGAATTTATCAGGCTATTTGTTTCTTCAGTTGAATAGTATAAAAAAATTAAGAGAAACAGATTTCTTTTGCCTTTTTTTATTATTAAAAAAATTTCAAGTTGCAATAAAAAATTTAACACGTGGACATCCTTTTCACGGATTATTCATACTATAAATCTTTTACACTACAAATCATCATGTCAAAATTGAAATTTTATCAATTCTGTTTCGAGTTATGATAAAAAATTTAATATGAACGACTTTCCTATAAATCATTCACACCATAAATCGTTTATACTACAAATCACTATTTTAAATATTTGAATTTGATTTTTATCAATTAAGCTTGAGTGGACGACATTTTTATGAATCATTTACATCGTAAATTTTTTATATTACAAATCACTGTTTCAAAGCTTGTATTTTATTAATAAATCTAGGTTAATATAAGAAAACTATTGGGATGATAACCTTTCTCTAAATTATTTATATTGTACATCATTTATAATACAAATCACTGTTTTAAAATTTGAATTTCGCTAATTATAAGCTAAATCAACATAAGAAAAGGTTGAGTCGATGACATTTAACTAAATTATTTGTAATTATAATTATTCATCATTTGCAATCGGACCGCGTTACGTTCACGCAATTTTACATTTTTACGAGCATAATTTAAATATCATAAGTATTTCAATTTGGATATTTTACATATTTTTATATACTATATGTATTCCTAAAGTTCCCTCAGTCTGTTTATAATATAAATTACTACTTTAAAACTTGAATTTCACAAATAAAAATATTTACAAGAAAACTAATGACAATATGAGAAAGAAATATTTCGAAATCATCCATATTACACGTCGTTCTTAATTAGATTGTATTTTTGCTTGATTTTTGTGCATTTGTTGGACATCTGGAAATTCAAAAAATAATAATAAACGATGCACGTAATGTACAAATGTAAATAAAGCATTCAAAATGTACACGCATTGACGAAAGTATGAATTCTGCATAAATTCGAGTTCAACAATTGAACAGACAACAACCTTCCAAACAACCTACGAATCATTCACATCGCAAGTCATTTATGATTAACAAAACTTCCTAAAATTCGAATCTCGACTGCAGTATGATCCAAGCGAGTATGATTAAAAAAAAGACAAGAGACTGTGAGATAATAAAAGGAAGACCGAAAAGTGATCCTCTAAAAATCATTACACGAGGCCGGCGCACGTGAATCGCACGTTTCCCTTGCGAAAACAAAAAAAAAAAAAAACGAAAAGAAAAGAGCGAGAGAGAGAGAGAGAGAGAGAGAGAGAAGAAAAAGATCGTCGCTAGCTAACAATTAACAGCGTTTCGAGGTCGATCGCGAGAACCTTCACCCCCTCCCGATTCACCCCCGCTCGGAGGCGAAGTTCCCTTAGTCAGCTCGTCCCTTAATTGATCCTTCGATTCTCATCTCGGATTCCGAGCTGTCTACGGACAAAGCCGTAGTCTCGGAAAGTTGCACGCCGGATGGCAGACATTATTAACGCGCGGCAAGGTGACGAAGCGTGTGGATAAACCCCTGTTGTACAAAAGCGCGAAAAAGAAACTGGGTCATCGCCAAGTTGGGCGTGCAACACGGTCACGAATCTCGCGGATGCGCCTCAACGCGGGAACAATTGAACAACCGTGAGAACGAAGAGGAGAAAGGGAAAGAAAGAAAAGGAAGAGAGAGAGAGAGAGAGAGAGAGATGGTAATTATTTAGAGAGCAGGTGCTTTTTCGATTTCGATAATACCTTTCTCCTTGTTTGGTTTTTTTAATATTTAGAAATCGTTATATCGAACAAACAGCGAGAAATGTACAAACACGAGCAGAGAGCTCATTAACAATTATATTTTGCACGAATTGAATAAATTTATCTAGCGAATCGAGTAAATTACAGGAAGTTTCCTCGATGTCCAGTGTTGTTTGTGTGTAAAAATTAATTCACGCAATTTGAAGGAAAAAAATTAAAGACGGATTCAAATTCTCTGTGTGAAAGCGATTGCATTTCGTGAACAGAACGAAGCAAATGAGAAAAGAAATTTTTTTTTAACAAAAGCCGCACAAGGCAGAAATTTATTAAACGTATAATTCCCATGAGGTGACAAATAAAATTGACAATTAGGTTTTAGTTTGCAAGACAATCACTTTTACATAAATTAAATTAACTTTTCTTTCGCATGAATCATTGAAACCGATACACTGCGGAGAACGCAGTTTAAATAACAATAAAGATAATTACACGAAAATTACGCTATACTGTCTGGGATCATGATCAAACAGATGTACACAAAGCTCCAAAAACCCTGAATCTCTGACAATTTTTTATCCGTTTCAACAGGTTGTCTCAAAACTGGTCAACATTGAACGAAAATACTCTTCTAAAAAGATTGAAATCGTCATCGAAATCGATAACGTTTTTGCTTCCAAAAGCAACTACTAAAGAGAGACTGAGAGAGAAAAGATAAAAAAAAAGTTTTTGGTACATTAACCCAGATTTTCGCGGAGTCTCATTTCAATTCCTCGAACGATTAGAACGTGTAACACGGTGTGTTCCATGTGTGTAATCGCGCTTGTCAGATAGCCATGTTTGTCAAGTCAGCCGAGACCTATCCACCTATCAAACTGATTGACGAACAAATCATTTTTCCCTCGGATGATCCCGGAATTTTATTTACGCGAGATATTCGAGAGCCGTAGACAGGTATAGATACGAGGTAGATTATACGCGCGGTTATTTGTCCATCAGAAGCAGCTTTTGGAATGCGACGTTTCCCGTATGAAAGAAAATATTCCCTGGAATTTGACCTTTCGTCCGGCACGATGAAAATTTTTCGTCGAAACGCGTGAATTTCCACACTAGGTGGTTATGGACGGAATGTGGAGTGTGTTTGTTTCAGTTCGTTGTTGGAACATATTTATTGTTATAATATATGCATATGTAGGATGGTCCATTTGAACGAAGCCATCTGGAAAGATCGATATGACATTCACTTGCGGTGAAAAACGACTAGTGTTAAAAAAGAAGTACAAAGATGTCCCGAGTGTACAAAGATACATTTCCTAATCGTACAACTGTGTATTTTTTTTTTTTTCTTCATTGAATCGCATGCACAAGCGAATGTCATATCGATTTTTTCCCATTATGAACTACGACAAACTTTAAGCCACTGGAAGAGATGTAATAAATACATTTATTACAAGGTTCTCGATTTTCTCCTGGCCAAGGTCTGTGATCTCGATAGAAATAAATTTCTATGTAAAACTTACATTTTCAAGGTCACGTTCTTTACATCTGAACGTATCTTTTTTACTAGTTATATGATACAATAAAAAAAAAAAAATATATATATATATATATATAGTTGTGTGAAAAAAACATCGATGACCTTGAAAAGTCTGAAAAAAATATTTTTACTAGTTATTGGCCGCCTATTGGATATCATTCATGTTAGATAAAAAATATTTTTTGTGTCATCACAATTCGCAAAGAAATTTAAGTGACGTGGCGTCACTTAAATGGACCACCCTGTATACATTATTATAACATATTGTATATTATCACAACATATTATATATTATACTATTATCGATATAATATATTTATTTTTTTTACTCAATTTCATTTTGTTTGCAATATTCCTAAATTGAGATAATAAACATTGTGACGTGGCAATGAAACGTGCCACATTTTATGAAATATGTATTAATTTATATTAATTTCAAAACTATTTATTTCACTTTATTTTGAAAATATTTTTTGCAAAAATCATTTACCTTGATGTTTATATTAAAAGTGATGAAACTTAAAACCTTAGCTTGAAAACTTAGAAAATTTTACAATATTTGAAATTAACACGTTACATTTCGTTTATATCATATTTAATAAAATATAATACATCAAGATTTTGCACGAAACAGTATAGATAAAATTAAATCTAGTATATTATACAAAATGATTTTCAACTACTGAAACAGATAAAACGGAAGATTATCTCAAATATTTGAATAAAGGATACAATCTCGTCGTATTTATAAAATATTAAAAAATTTATAAAATACCATAAAAGTTATTTAGGCTCGTATTATGGATTTACAGAGAAACAATTTATATCAGAATATTAGAATTTTGGATATTTCACTTTGTATTTCATATTTTGCGCGATATTTAGAAATCGACGATAAAATAAAATTAAACTAAAATTTCCAAAATTTCAGTAATTTAATTCTATACATTCTCTAGTAGCCAATTAAGTATTAACAAATAACAAATGTTAATATCAATTAAGTATTACTAAAAAGAGAATTCTGACAATATTTGAAACTGATTCAGAACACATTTTGAAACACTCTAGAACTTTTTGAAATAATCTTTAGTCTATTAATTTTTGGTCTCCAGAAATAGAAATGAATTTTTCGTACGTGTAACCGTATTTATCTGGAATAATTTCCGCCGCTTTCCGAAAAGGTCAAGTCCCGTTAAAAATATCGAATTTTTTCAATGTTATCGTTCGCTACGATCGGCCCCGGAAAATTCGAAGAAGACGGAAAGCGAAGTTCAATTGAAAAATAATCGAATATCGAATCAAACCAACCGCTTATGGAAAAATAAATTTCAATTTGTATTTGAGAGCTTTTTCTGTGGTAATTTTGTGATTCTTTTAAAAACGATCCATACAAAAACGATTTCGTTTCGAAATTTCTATACCGAAGAGCAACCAATATCTACAGATGTGTAAATCATTAAAAAAATTCAAACAATATACACGGTAAAATATTTTGCACAATAAATGGTAATTTAAACAATTATCAAATATTGTTCATTTGATTGTAAAAAGAAATTAATATTTAATAATAATAATAATAATTCTTCGATAAATAATATCTCCTATCACGAGAAAAAAAATTCACTGTTTTCAAAGCGATGTTAATTAATGTTTTTAGCTTTAATTATTCGAAATTCAACGTTTTCATTTGCAGACTTTTTATCCAATTATTTCACGCCGTCGAATCTGCCTTTCCAACATTTTAATTGCGAAACGAAACTCCATAAAACTCGTTCATCTCCTAGTTTCCTCCACAATTTATATATTGAAGTATACTCTTCAACGTTGTGAAATAAAGTAAACTATCGCTCTGAGCAAAGAGAGACTCTGTGCGAAAATTTCTCTATAATTCACATTTCTACGTGCCATTATGCCGCGTATGAAATGCGCCTCCCAACAAAATCGAAACTTTCCAATTTGATTTGCATATTTCGCGCGAGTTCTTTATCGTTAATCACCGATTGTTCGCAGCAGAAAGTTCCCGCGCGGAGAGTAATTAATTAACTTCAACGGCGCATCAGATTGTTATCGACTGTTATAAATAGCAATAAAATTACGTAAAACCGAAAATGGAATGGCCGAGGTAGTACGTGTTCAACATCGTTCGCTTGATTATTAATTGATCGTCGTTTGTACACGCGGTACAGGAGAGAGGAGTGCAACACCTAGGCAGTTTATATATATATATATATATTATCGCCGCTTTGATAAACGAAATTCGCGCAGACTCGAAAGTCAGACTCTCGTTGCGAAACTCTCCCGTTGTGAAACGTGAAAATCACGCGAAACGCGTCATTGCAAATCCTCTTAATTGTATCGAGTGTTTTACTGAATGCCGAAAAGCACCACCAACCAGTCGCAAACAAACGAAATCATTGTACAACGTGAGTAAACGAGCTAGCTGTCGCGCGAAGAACGTATAATATTGTGACACGGTGTCAACAGTTTGCAGTTTAAGGAATTGCTCGCGTTGGAAAATTCATTCTTTTTTTTAAACGAAATTCAATTTAATTTAATTTCACGCAGCGACAGCCCAAGCAGAGGAAATTTCGTTGGAAATCGCGCACGTGCGAATCTCGTGAAAAAATGTATTTTCATAAAATCGAATGGAAAAAAAAGAAAAAAGAAAAGGGATTCGAAATTGATCGAGGTTGAATTTCGTGCATTGCTGAATCGATGACAGCGTGTAAATCCGCTTCGAGTCTGACGAGTTGTCACTTTCTGTTTATAATTTGTTGAAATTTGCAAATTTTTTCCTTCGCGAGTAAGATATTTGCATGGAATGAAATTACTAGAGGTTTGAAACTCAATTCGAAGCTCAATTTTACGCACTTTTTTTTTCATCGATTGTGGAGTGTACAGTCTCTAGCCATTGAATCGAGGGTCGCTCATAATTTTTAGAAGTTTTTAGCAAAAAGGATCTGAACGCAATTTGACAATCAATTTCATTAACTATTAAAGTCCACGCGTACTGTGGATTTTTATGCAATTTCATATTTTCAAAAATATAGCTAAGGAAACAGAATCTTACTAAAAAATTGTCTCATGTATCAAATATTGTAGAAAACATCATACTTTCGACATTTTATATATATTTTTTTATCATATAAATTTTGTGGAATATTGTACTTTTAAATTAATTACAAATACATAAAAATCCAAGTGTACACATTACTGTTACAGTCCGAGCTTTCTGTTATTGTCGTATTAAAACATCCTAACTTTTCAGAAATATTCCATATACACCGCTACAATTTTTTCCCCTTTTTATAATACAAAATGAACGACGTACTTTTTGAAAATCCAAACGGAGCATTCTTATTTATTTTCAGCTGCTACTCAGTGAACTTCGTCTTCAGCTACTCTGTTGCTCTAATTATTATTAATAATTACTATTATTACCTTGAACTAATATTATTAATATTATTTACTAATGTGTTACAACTTCTGATTGAATTTCGTTGAAAACTCTACAATCTTGTTAAATGCAAATAAAATTCGACGCAAAATATTGAAAATCGTAAGATTTTGATCATTATCGTCCTTAGTTGCTTCTATTTTTAATTCGTAAAAAAATATTTAAATTAAAAACATTTAAAGTAGAAAAAAAAAGATACTTCAAAATTGGTCAGAGCTCAATTTTGCGTACTTTATCAGTCGACGACAAAGTGTTGTGTAAGTCTTCAAATCGTTATTAATCTTTCTTGAGAATAGAGGCCACCGTTTCGTTCAGATTTCCCCCGGCCGAGCGAGAAGAAATCTTTCAAGGAATCTTCAACCACTTCTTCGTGTCGCCGATCAAAGAACTGGCCTACATTCGGCTCGTTCAGATTTTTAAGCCGGCTACGTAAAAGGCCGCGGAGTGTGCAAATCTGACCACAGGATTCACTCCTTGAAAGGCCTTCCGAAAGTCGTAAGTCCTAAATGGTCGAAGATTCTTCACGCCTTGCTTCGAGAACAAACGGACATTTCACTTTGCTGCTGAAAATTGTGAAATTGTTTCACACAACTCCTCATAAATTCCCGATGCTCGTAACATTTTTTCTCGAGTTACTCTGCACGACTGACATTGTATCTACAGTTTTACAATTTGTTATTACGTCCTGTAGCGTTGAATCTTGAATTATAACGGCGAGGTTGCATGATTAACTTCATGCAGTCACTCCTTTTCCAATGCTTTGTAACTTTTTGCAATGGAATTCATTGATAGTGGACTGGGTATTTCATAAATTTGATCGTTCATAATTGAGAATAAGGGCAAGTTGAAAAATGTATGGTACAAGAAATTATGGTAATTTTGTTTGTGGTACCTTTGTGCAATGAAGTTCAAACTTCTCGTTTAATGGCATTAATGATAATGGACTGGTTGATAGTGGTATAATCATAATTGAGAATAAGGGCAAGTTTAAAAAATGAATGGTACAAGAAATTGTAATTTTGCTCGACATACGTAACAAATATATATCTCGACTGTGGAGAATAAATTTAAAACCCTAACGCAAAAAATATATTATTTTTATATCATATTATATAATATATTTGTAGATATTTGTCAATTTCAATTCTTATGTAATTATTAATAACACATATTAATTGTATATAATTATTATTAAAAATATAATTGTATTTACATGTTATATACATACATATCGTATGACTCCTACAGAAGCAACACTGATAGCAATATGATTTGAGATGTAAAAACGACATTGGAAATACTATTTTTCATATTTACCTTAGAATTCATTTCTTATTATAGTTTTACAACAAACTTACGAAAGCAAGTCATTTGCTGTTTGAAAAATGTATTGAACATTGGTCATATATTTATGTAACGAATTTGACAAATTGAAAACTCTAAAAAGTGTGTAAAAATGTAATAATATTGTAATACATATTTAATACATATTTGATGTTTGAAAATTGAACATTAATCCTATATATAGTATGTAGTGATGAAATTAATAAACAATGGAGTTGATCATACTTCATCATCAGTGATAAATTTTAAAAAGTATTAAAAACGTATAATATGTATTTAACATAATACAATAATTATAATTAAATATATACGTATATATTTAATAAAATCATGTAATTATCAATATATAATATATTCTTGTATTGCATCGAAAATACATTGTTATTTTTTATTTTTAATATTACACGTATCTCATCATAACTGTTTCACAAAGAGAAATTCAAAATTCTAACAAGTGCAGGGATAAATTATTGTAATAAAATATCTTAATGCCAGTATTTCATATGCATGAGCATATAAAAATTTTTCTTTTTTTTTTGCATAATAATAAAGAGTCCAATTAAAATGTTATTGCGAATATTAGATAATCTCGTCCGTTATTACAGAAAAAAAGGACTAATTATTCTTCCATTTATTGTACTTTAATTGTGTAGAAAAATTCTTTCTTTCTCATGGAAAGTTCGAAAAGTTAAAATATTCGTATTAAATGGTGATCACGTGTCAACCACGATATTACAGATTTTAATACTCTGTTTAGTGGCTTTTATATCATAGGCTCACTCTCAAGTATCTAAGAGGATAAGGAACTTGCCGATGGACCCGGAGATATGATAGACTTATGCATCATCGGTCGCCTCAAGGTCGAGGGTTTTCATCTCTGACCACTCAATGATCGTTGAAATTCACCCTCTGATCCCATCCTGGAACTTCTAGAGATCACGTATCACAACCATGGTTCACATGAGACATAGGACCGTCCTTAAGTCGTAAGATCAAAGCACTTAACCCTCCAGAAGTGTCAAAAGACACCGGAAGTCAAAGGTTAAGATCAAGCCCCCAGTCTTCGATGGAAATCTCCGAACTTGGAAACACGCAAAGTCATGAACTATGATTCAATGTCGTTGGCCTTAAAATCATTCCAGAAATAATCGATTTCCAGGCTTGTTTACGTTATTTGTACATTTCGATCGAAATTGAGTTAATTTTATTTCGAGTCGAGTAGAGCAATTCTACAAGCTCTGTAGATTCTTTCAGCGTGCACAAGTGTACAACAAATGTTTCTTCACGATCTGACGTTAAACAGAGGGGGAAAAAGGACTTTTAAAACTTCAGTATAAATTCAGTGTAACTTTAACATTTTATATATTAAGAGGACTCAGAAGACACTGTTGAACGAATGTAATATCGCGTTGATGTGACAATTTTTCAAACATAGAATTGAACATTCGTGAATTTACTTAAAATTTCTTGTATTATCGTTACGATAATTTATTATTGGAAATTGGTACTATGCACGTTACTTTTTGCAAATTATTTATGGAAACGAAGTCGAATACATCATTGTTTCTTTATAAAGACATTCCAAGAAAACTAAATGTGCCAATATTTTTTTGACCCACTGTAGATTACGAATGACCACAATTGTTGTGATACAATTATGATACAAAATTCTAAAATTCTACTCGAATATACTGAAAATAAATATTTGAAACTTTGGTGGTATATCAATAATTTCAAAAATATATGTTAGAGAAGCAGATGTTAAGAATCTCATCTACGTAAAACAATATTGCATTTCATAAAAAAAAAAAGATGTGTCAGATTGACACAAGAAACGAATGAAAGTTAAACATGACTTTCCGACGTCATTGCAAGATTAAGTAAGTACTAGAACAATATGTCGCACTTTATACTTTACAACTTTCATCTCAAACATTTTTTCGTGTCATTCGTATTTTATATAGTAAATATAACAGGGATTCGAAGAAGTTAAAAAAACTATTAAATAGATTCTATTCGAAATATAGATCGTACAACTTTTTCGAAAAATTTCAAGTCCTGATGAGAATAACACATAAATAAATATTCATGGAAATAAAAAAATTCAGATAGAATAGAACTTACGAAATATAAAAGTAAAAATTATACTTACTACTAAAAATTATAATACTACTCGATCAATAGCAATCGAATATAAAAATAGATTTTTAATTAAATCTGTTTCCAACATTTATCATGCAGATTCTAAAATATCTGTTCCATGAGAACACTATTCAAAAGGCGTTCCCGAGTATAACACTTATTTTTATAAAAATTCCACAAAAAAAAGATATCATTTTTCTACGAAATATATATAAGTTTCGACCAGCAGAAACGAAAACAACCTGCTAACTTCGATGAAATAATGAAATGTAATGAACCGTGCATGCTGTAGAATCACTCTGACCTCCATTTGTACCATGACTTACGGATCACTCGGTATATGAAATACGATTAAAAAAGTTTATCCTCTGCACTATGAGATCACGTATTTTTCTTCACTGTTACTAGCTACTTTACCCCAGAAAATCTCTTGAATCACTTCTGTCTCGTATAGTTATAAAACTTTATCATAACTTCACATGGCTAATAACAATGAAAACAAGTAAGAAAACAGTTTCGTTCAGAGAAGTATATATGTGCGCAGAGAAGTATATTTTTCAGCAACGAAAACGAACAAACAAACAAACATCCGCACGCAATTGACGTTGCCTTTCAAATTTCGTATGCGATTCAGTCATTGTTGGTATTGCACGTACGCTAAAGAAAAATAAATAACTACGTATAAAATAATGAACTACGTATTTTGTGTTTTGACGTTACACATCCGTTTTATTAATCATTTCCATCCATCTATTAATAAAAGACGGAACCTTAAATAACTGCAGGCAAATTTCTTCGTATTTTAGTTGGACATTAAAAGCGGAAAGAATGAAATGAGAATTATGCTGTACATCATAATGATAATTCAACAATTATATATAATACTAACGATGATCTAGAGGTTCATAATTTTGTTATAATAACTTTAAATATATTTCCTATATATTTATATATTGCACATATATATATATATATATATATATATATATACATATATACATATTGTAATAATATATTGTAGTAACTCAAATACAATCTAATATAAATTATATACAATGATATAATTCAATGTGAAATATATAGAATATTGTCACGATTTTTCAGGTATTTTCGATTATTGTAAAACAAAATATTGAGAATAAAAATTAATCAGTTTTCAATCGACTAAAAGTTCTAAAAAAAAAAAGAAAAAAGAGAAACTGCATTTTCAAAATTTTTCTCAAGATGAAATTGATTTTTTAAATAGCATTAAATATTGTTATAAGGATGAATTCAATGACACTATGACCTTGACATGACCTTGGCTCTCGAAGTTTCATCTGAATCAAAAAAAAAAAACCACGGCGATGATTTCATTCTCGTTAAATTCTCATGAAAATGATTACCATCGATAAACAGAACATGCTGAAATTTAAAGAAGTATTTACAATATCAAGATCAATTATTACGTAATTTTTAATGTAACAGAAGTAACAATTTAATTAACTATCGTTATCGTTATTTGTTTTTTCTTTTTTTCTCTCTTTTATCGTGAATCGGTATTTTCATTAATCCAGGCATGTATATTGCTGCAGCACAGAAACTGTTGCAGGATAATTCGACATTTACTTCGCAGATATTCGTTGAATTATTCATACCTAAGGTAATTTTCCTATTTGGAACATCGAGCGCATAATAAATAGCGCGCGTATAATGCAACAATTTCATTGATACATTCAACACGGATCTCTGAAATACAGAGCTCTGCATTGTTATTCGAATGATTGATATATATTATACATGTATTTAACACTAGAACTACCGCACACCAGTCAAAATGACTGGTTTTACAATTTTATTTTAAAATTTCTATTTCATGTTACAATTTTTCCCCCGCAACGATGCAACGACTTCTCTTACAGTGATAAACTAAAGAAATAATATAACGAATTTTATTTTATTTTTATTTATTAGAAATCGAAATAATTTTGGTAGAGATAACTTCGTCTTAACTGTCGGTAGTTCTAGTGTTAAGAAAGCAAATTAAATTCTTACGGATAGTTGAAAAAGACAAAAAGAGAGAAAAGGAAAAAAAAGAAAAGTGATGTCTATCGAATGCATATATATTTATCCGAGGCACGATAATACTCCATTAAACATCGCCAAGGCGAAGCATCAGCCACGTCCATTCAGTCGCTGGAGAAAATGGAACTGTCATTTTCTCTATTTCCTGGTGTCGTCCGACATTCTTTAATGTACTCCTCGAGAAGGGAACCGGCCATGCTTCGAGACGCGTCACGGCGAATCATAATTTTTCCTCCAAGTGGAAATTAGGTGAACGTGCACCTAACTTTGACCTCCCTGACCTCGCGAACATTACGTCGAACGAGAAGAATTTGGATTTGAGATCTTTATCGCCGTTCGAATCTCGTCGAATCTTGACAGCGTGAGTTTCGCGACGAGTTCAACGATTGTTAAAATTGTTCGCTGCGCGAAAAAAAAATGTCGCATGGTTTCCCAAGGGGGATGTGTTTTTCTTTTTCGTCTTTTTTCGTCGAGACACAAAATGAATGGAACGACTGATAGTTTTTTCCATTCACTGGTCGATGCAATTGGACTATATAAAAAAAAAATATCAGTCTACGTATGTTAGGAGAAACTATTAGGAGGAATTCCTAGGAGGAATTTCAATTCTGCAAAAATCTAGAACGCATGGAAGACAGAGGCAATGTTCTTTCATTGTAGTTGAAACACTACTACTAGTGGATTTCGTGGAAAATTTTAAAATGCAAAATCACGCAAACGAGATTCGCGAAATATCTAAATTACAGAACATTCAATAATAATTCGTAAAAAAAAACGTAAAAACGAGTTTCTACCGAAGTTCTTATACTTCCTTAGCGTTAGATCTCAAAGATATGAATTTCACAGTTTACGAATAATTTTTCCATATACATAAATTAATAAAGAGCGTCTTTTTAATAGAGAATGTGTCGTGCTGCACGGATTAATGGATCCAAAAAAAATATGTGCATTATTCCGCTTGAAAAACTGAAGGTTTCTGACTTCTTTCATATGTCGATAAAAAAAGCAAAGTGGTTGGACGAAACGATTATAGTATTGTGTGCCTTTCTGGAGACCGTGCAACTATCGTTCGAAACATTTTTCCGTACAGCGAAATGATTTACGAGATACTTGGAAGTCGTCACGCTGCAAAACTCACTCTGCATAATGAAGAACATAACCGATAAAGAACATAACTGATATATAAATCAAAGATTCTCCACTAGGGGAAAAAATGAACGCAGGTTTCTCATTAATTTTAATTAGAATTAAATGCATTCAAATAGAGTTACATAATATATAATATATTATATAAATGATGTAATATATATTACAATATAATTATAATATAATACAATATGTAATATAAAATAAATTAATTAAAATATTATAGAAAATAAATATATAAAGTACAACTGAATTTTTATTTAACAAAGAGATAAATTTATACGAAGTATTAATGTATCTAAGAAGTAAAAGATTTCTGAATTTTTTATCAAGAGTGCGGAAAATCTCTACGTCTTACTATTAGACTGAGGGAGGGGGATGATATATGACGCGTGTAAGATAAGAAATGTTGGGAATCACTGACGTGAGTCATTTTTCATTGTCGTTAATATTGAGATATACAGAAAAAAAAAAATGACAACGTACTAAAATGCACAATTAAAACTGATCGAAACAATTTTTTAAAGTCGCAAAAATATTTCTTCCTTGCCAACATGACAAGATATATATATACGACGATTTATTATAAGTTGGACAGGTTATTCCACTTGCGAAGATAAGCGAAAAATACAGAATAAAATTTTTTATCCGAACGTGTGAATTAACTAGAGAATAGAAAGTGGACCGAAGCTTCTCTTTTCTTAGGAAATTAAATTTGAGAATTTATCAGGATGTGCTAATTGTAAGCTAATTCTTACGTGTTGAAGGTCTACTTTCGTGAAAACGCGGTCTCGAATGGAGAAATTTTATTCCGTAGAATAAAAAAAAAAACTTCACATCGTTTATTCACTCCAGTCCATTCCGGGATTAACTAAATTTAAATATACTTAACAGATTATTTTCCAACTCAATTTTCTCGGAAACGAAGTCTTAAACGGAAAAAATGTAATTTTTCCCTTTCGACGTTTTTGCACGTAGAATCAACCTCGTGCATATCTTGTGCACTTTTGTTTTAGCATTTCAAATGTGTTTTGTATACGTGTTTGTTACTTTCAAATTCTCCTTAAACGTATAAGAATTCATAGCAAACAGACTTGGCTGTTGCATAAATTATTTGAAACATGATTGTTTAAATAACGTGTCATCTTATTTTAATAAAATATCGTTTCATTGTCTCGAAATAATTTTACATTAGTTTATTCGAACAAGCAAACGATTTTTCTCTAAATCATTTACTTATTTGATTAAAATAATTTTCTATTCCATTCTGTATTCTGCATTCGTTTCGACAGATAATTTGTCAAACAAATGTTTCTGACTCTATTGTATAAACTTTATCCTTATTATTATTTCTGTTTCGATTTAACTTATTGAAACAATTAACAGAGTTCCTTGAATAAAATGAGTTATTTCCAGAAATAAAAGATTTCAATGATTCTATTCGATTTAGACTCAATCAATATGATTATTTTTTCTAAATTATTTTTCGAATGGAAACGATAAATTAACAAAAATGATTCATCATTTTAAAGTTGAGAATTTCAAACAGATATAAATTTGATTAAAAAAAATTAAAATTAAAATTAAAAAATTAAAAAAAAAAAAGAAACTACAAATATTTCAAGAATAATTGAAGTTATGTCAAGTTAACGGTACGAACGTGATTTCTCTGTTATTCTGGAGATTTGGGGCGAAGTTTCGAGGTAATAAATCGTAATAAGCCGATTAGACCGAAGCCAGAAGTAACCTGGCGCTTATCTTCCAAATAGGTCAAACGATTAGCAATTAGTTTTCATATAAAATTCCAAATTCCAAAGTTCATAATACCATGGCGTGCAATTATGAACAAACATAATTATGTTACATTGTACATCTCTATGTACATCTCAGCTTTTATACGAAAATTATTCGTTAGCTATCACAATGCGCAATAACCGCACCGCGAAATTATAACACTGAAGCTGATTAAATGACATTTTAGCATTAACTGAGCTTTCGTTTCATCTGTTGCAGAGATTCCGTTGTAAACACGATAATCCGTGCTTGTAATAGACGTACTATAAATATACAACGCACTGGAACACATCTCCACTGTTAAATTATGTTCTAATTTTACTGACAGTATAGGAACTCCCCCTTTGTTATAGATATCATACTATTTTAAACTTCAGTTCAATTAACACACATGCACGTGCAAGTCACCTTGCGCTTTCACGGTAGAAAGATTATTTTCGTCAAAATAAAAATTGTCACAAAAAGTTAGTAAAAACATCTGTTCTGCACACAGATATGTCCAAGAATTATTTTATCAATTTTTAAGATATACTTTGTTACGTGTTTTGTATTATTTATTTCACCGTAATGTGAATATCAAATCTTTTGTACTTGTAAGTTCTACTCTCGCTCTCATTTCAGCATACTAACTGTTTTATTTTCTTTCTTTTTTAGTTTTATTTAATTTTAATTAAATTTTAGAATTTTTACGTTGTCCACACTTTAACATTTTATTAACAGCTGTTGCATTTTCTTTATTCTTTTTTTTAGAACGCATTTTATTATGCAACGTTCTTTGTTTAACACCCGTTATAAAAATCGTCGAATTTCTATACGCCAATGTCATTCTCGTTTCTGGCAAAGAAAATAGATTTACATTTAGGCATTTCACTAAAGCGTTTAACGCAAAAATTTGAACGAGAATGGTAATTGAAACAGTGAAATAAAAATAGGTTCTTTTGCATGGAATGTGACGACTAGATCGCAGATTTGCATTCTTATGCAAATTCACATTTTTCACGTAAGAGATTTCAAATTGAAAAATTCTACGCAGTGTGCACTTATTTTAATATTTCCACGCAATTATCTTCCAAAGTATACGTCATCGTAAAAAATGTCAGGCGAAAGTTACCGCGTTTCGAGGATGACGTTTTACGATGGCAACTGGATTTACCTAGATGAAGGCGTTTCCACGACCTGTAGATCCTCCTCCACTTTTCATAAATGGAATCATATATTCACTTTTTGATGCAGTTTGACTCTCTCGTTAATTTATGTAGCATGTTGAAAAATTATTAATTTAGGAGAGATATTTTAACTTTCAACACTTTTAACTATCACTGACGTAAAAATATCATCATTTTCTCGATTGCCGTGGTATTATCATATTTAATAATCTAATATTTAATAAAAATTTTCAAATAATATCCATAAAATATTATTGATACTTTTCAATGATATTTAATAATTTTATGTGTGTCATCAGGCAAGAAAAGAGACAAACAGTTCTTGGAACAAAATAGGATTTAAAAACATTGAAATCTTTCAAGCTGCTACATTTGTTTGAAATATATAAAAAATTTGAATTGAATTCCATTATACGAAAAATTTCAATGTTTTTAAATGCTTTCGAATTTGGCTTGACTTCGAATTTGACTTTCTGTCAAAGGTAGTAATTGCATAATTGTAAATACGACACATAATTGCATGATACATCTCAAACCAGATTTTATAATATATTTTCATCCATGTTTTAATGATTGCGATAACCAGCAACGGAATTACTATACAATTGGAATACATGAGGCGTTCATCCAGCGCGCTATAATAAGACGAAAAAGTCATATAAATACATCTATTTATAATAAGCTGATACAAACATTGCAAATGTTTTTTAATTGCCAGTAACGAAAAAATATTCATTGGATCGATTTTCGACGAACTTTGTTTGCAAAAATTTCAATAAAAATCAGAATAAATTTCATTCTATTGTTTATCGATTATCTTGAGAAATTCAAGGATCAATAAGATTTGGAATAGTCTCATACTTTTCGTTTTCTGAGTTGAATTGAGATCGAAACTCTTTGCAGGCATATGATAATGCGTACAAAAAGGTTTAGTTATTCTCAGCTAATTTTATACGCATATTCTATTGTATGCTTAGGATTCTATAATAATTTCCTCAGAAAGTGGCACATTTCCAATTATATGTAATTAATTGTAAATATCTTCATTTGATGCAACGAATAATTATTGACGAATTAATATTAATATTAATACCTACGCATCGTTCATTTGATGCAACAAATTTGTATTAATACGTAAATACTCCCACAACTGAATCATCGGATAGTTTTCCGCGTTATACACAAATACGGAAATATTTACAGCTTTGAAAAAGTTATTTTTTGATTACCATTAAATTTAGTGCAAATCAGTGGTTTCTTCTTTGTAATATCACAGTATATATTTTGATATGTGATACAGCGATGAAAAAAAAATAAAAATAATTCACGCGAAATCTGTAACCATCGGTACAATTACATGCTCTTCGCGATATCTATTTCACGAATATAATCATACATAATTTCGAATTTCGAAATTTTCTGTAAATTCAAAATTTAAAAAAAATCTACGACCGTCATATCTTGTAAATAATTATATTTTACAAACGATGCTTTCGAATTTCGAAATTTTCTGCAGATTTGAAATAGAACGTCAACGACTTTTTAACGAATGAATTCGAGGCCAGTGATGATGTTGCCGCGTCCAAATAATATAATTTCTTCACCACCCTCGGCCAAGGGGAAATATTCAGGGAGAACTGCTCGAGAGAAAAATGATGCGGAATATCGCATACAATACTGCGCAATATGTATACGTACGTGTATGCATATCTGCGTGCAAATGCATTAAATCGAGCGTGATCGCGCTCGATTAGCGGTTATCTGTTTGAAAAATCGACGACATCTGGACGTACCGTTGCAACGATGTTGCTCGGATGTTTCACGGATCACCTAATCACGGGGAAAAAGAAGACGCGGGTCGTTCACTCGCGTGAGCGAACGAGCTTTAAACGTTCAAAGCAAATTAGCCTTAGAAACTTTCATTAAATTTCTAACAAAGCTCTTCTTTTGTGCACAGTCTGGTTGGAAAATCGCGAGATTTTATCATTTATCAAAATTGTTGCTCTAAGTTTGTACTTATATATGTATATATACGCAACTTCTAATCAGTCTACATATGTGTATCTATCAAATTTCTAACATTTCAAAAGATTTTGAATATCAATTAATTTTAGTTAGTTAAAATTGGGCCGTTTCAATCGAAAATCTATGTGCAATTATTGTACACATAGTAAAACGAAGAAAAGCTTGCTTATTAAGATTATAATTGTGATAATAAAACACATGTAATAATAAAGCTGGTAATAATAAAAACACATTTTGTATTCCTTGATGTATCAATTTCAATTGATTTTAAAACCTAGTAGATCTTTTGTATTTTCTTGACGTTCGGCAGTGAAACTATAATAAATACGCGATACATCGTGATTTTTCTGAAAAATCTGTTTAATATTTAATTAATAAATAAATTGCTGAGATAAAATAATAAATAAATGAATAAATTACTGAGATGAAAGTTTTTAATTGACTGCATATACACTGTAAATTTTTGGATAGAAGATAGAGAAATATTTGATGTTTCTTAAATGTTAATTAAATACGATATTATTATTTCACTGAAATTTCGTTGAATGTTGAATGTTGAATTTAATTGACAAAGCAACGTGCGTGTTACAAACATCTTTCAGAATTTATGATGTTTTAATTAATTATTATGCATGATTTTTATGAAAGAACGCCCTCAAACGAAAAAAGATGAAGCAACAAAATTTAAGTAACAGAGTCAGTCAAATTTGATCTCGATTGATCTTATCTACTTCCATCTGTTTCTAAAATCGGTTTCTTTCGTTAAAAAGTTAAAATAAGAAAAAAAAAAAAGAAAAAACTCCCGAAGAGTGTCCTTTGTCGTTTCTACTTGAAGATATACTATTCAAAAGTCAGAGGACGAAATATATTGTTTATGATATATCTGGATTCTTTCTCCTCCATATGACAAGATAGCGGAAAATTTCGAGATCGTAAATTATGCATAAGGGGACGTGATTTATGGACCGCGAAGAAACACGTGCGATAAAGCAGCTTGATGAAGCACCTGTGCTATACAAGTATGAACGTGAGTTTCTGATGATTGTTTACAATTACACTGTGGACTTTTATGCATTTCGAGTAAAAAAATTGCACGAATAACACAGATAAATACAGAACGCAGGTACGAAAAATATATATAAAATACTCGAAATATAGTGCTTTCTATAACATTTAGCATGCATAAAGCAATTTTCCACGAGGTTCTAATTTTTTTAAATTGCATTCTCAAAAATACGACGTAGAAACGTGTAAAAATCTTGAATTTATTGATAATCATCTTTCGCACGAGAATTTCATTCGTGTGAATTTAATTTGTTTAAACGAAATTTCGGTTATTTCTGTTGTACGATATTTTTTCATCATTTTATTGCACTTTGAATGTCAGAGTTGGACGAGAAAGATTCGAGAAATATTTCGTCGTCGAATAAAATGGTGAAAGAAGAAAAATCATACAGCAAGTGTGTTGAAGAATTGTCGTAAGATCACGATGGATTTAATCATTAAAGAAAAATTTCAATGTTTTCAGAGACATTCGAGTTTTTACAATTTTCTAGACGTGTGCGTGATGCAAAAATATGCTCAAAGAAAAAAAAAACTCAGAACGTAAGTAGAGGCTTACCGTTTCGAAATGAGACCAAACAGATTGTCGTGGTATTTCTCATCACGTGATTGTTAACACTTTAAAGTATTGTATTCAATTATACATCTTTATTGTTAGCGATGATCAAAGTTACACGCTGTTTTGTTGTTTTGTAGAATGAGCTACCAAAATTTATAAAGCTGGCGAGAATTATCGCCTCATTGACTTTTCGATCATGCATTGTCGCGATGATCGCCCATGGGACAGTGAAGGTAACTGAAAAGCGAACAGAGACTTGCGGACCGTGAATACATTATACTCTATTATCGAGAAAATTATATCTGTCACCGCGTCTTCGATGGGAAACGTACAGTGTGTCCTAGCTTTTCTAATACACTTCTAGATGTATCGCGAATAAAAGTAAGAAAAAAATGTCACACAAATGTAGGCTCATAGCGGTTGAAATGAAAAACATGAAACAATGGTAAATTAATTTTGTTTCGTTTAATTTTGATTTTATGTTATTTTATGTCCAAAACGAATTGAACGGAATATTATATAGATAAAGGTAAGAAAAAAATGATGCAATGGTGTATTAAAAAGTCACAATAAAATTATGAAATAACGATATGTTGGTTTCGTACTGTTTAATTTAGCTTTACATTATTTTATATCCAAAATGGTATTGAAATAGAATATTTCATACGAGTAAAAATGATGAAACGTATACGAGGGAAATCTAATGGTTCGTTAGAAAGTCACAGTAAAAATACGAAATAATAATGAATTAATTTTAACAGTTTATATAATGATGAAATAATTGATTAGATGTCACGTCATTGCATGTTTAGTTATGTGCAACCTTGGAGCAAAAAGTTTATCATAAATTAATAATAAATTAATTATAAATTAATAAGTATAAAGAATTCACAATATATTCGCTGAAATTAAAGAAAATCAAAATAATGAACTGTGCTTTCGTTAATTAGTGAGTTTATGACGGTATTATCAAGAATTTACAGCAAAAATACGAAATAATAGTGGATAATGTGCGAAATAATTGGGTTCCAAACTCATTACAAGTATTACATTATCGAATTTTTACTCGTTGGCAACATTGAAGCAGTAAGTTTATTAAGCGCAAATTAATCGATGTACTGAATTTATAATACTGTATAAATACAATAGAAAATCAACGAGACACATTCGAGAAATAACAAATTCAATTTTTTTACAAACATCGATCCAGTATTACATCTGCAAATGAAATTGAATTAGTTTGCACTTTTTTATTATAACTTTTACTACAACTTTCGTAATCATGGAAATAATCAACCTTATGATTTTTCATAAAAATCGTACGGATTCGTTGGAGCGAATTTTTTTTCTGATTCTAATGACTTTTCGCAAAATACACTGCTATACATTTACATATTCATGTATCTCGCCTCGATACAAGTTTCGCTCTTTAGATAGATCTAAAGATAGGTTAGCGTCAATGTTAATAAATCATTTATGAGCTCATGTTTATTCGAAATTTCTCTCTCTCTCTCTCTCTCTCACTTTTGTTCAAAGAATATTCTCGCACCGTGGAGAAAATCTTCGAAATATCTAAAAAAATATGTCGAACGATGACACGATAGTAACGATAATAGAGGAACGAATGCATGCACTGTCATTCAAAATTATTTCGAACGCCTTTTTCATTGTTACAATCGCAAAAATTGAGAATTCCTGATGTAAAATTTTATAATATAAATTTCAGCTTCCGTTGTATTAAAGAACATATTTGATACATTGCATTCATTGCATCACTGATAATAATAAATTAAATATTCTGTATTAATTAATTATAATTATTAACTAAATACAGTTATTAATTATTAATTAATTAAATATTCTGTATTAATTATTAATTATTGTTCAAACACATAGTAATAAATTAAGTTTTTTTATCTTTCTCATATCCGATATCTTTGTTATTCTTACCGATACAACGAGATATATTCATGATTCCTTCCAACAAAATGATACTTTCTCGAATTTTCAAGATTCGAATTGTCATTTTCTAAATTACGATATATTTTTCTCATCATTAATGCTTCAAACATGCATAACGTATTAATTTTTCACGGAAAAAAATATCGTAGCAATTTGAAGAAATCGTGGTCGAAATCGTGATTTCGGTACGGTCACGGTAACGATATATACCCGTCACGCGTATCGTAAGTTTCATAAAAATGTCAAGCAACAGTGTATTAAATATGGACAAGAACAAGCGACGCATCGAGCGACAACCTGCAATCACCGCGCGTGTCATCGTAGTTAACATCGTGAAAAGAGCCAGCTAGGTGTTCCTGCACCTAAATTACGCGAGTTTCCTTGACCGGCGAGTAAAGAGACTGCGAAATGGATTTAACGAACACGTCGAACATCATCCATCCATCCATCTATCCCACGGTGATTGAACCGATCGCGACAGTTTCCACATTTACCCCCGCGTCAAATGGGGGGAGAGGGGTGGGGGTTGGCTTTAAACGGGGCACGTAGGTGAGTGTCACACGCGTGTCATGGCATCGACCATTTACCGCCTAAGCGGCGCACACATGTGCATAAATGGCAACCGGCGGCACCCGCAGCAGCGTCGTGGAAAATGGCTTCCCAGCAAAGTTCCACGGGAACAGATGGTGTTCATTAAACGATACTCCTACGTGTAGCGAGAGCTGACACGCGTGATTCCACCCATTTGGTTCGGCCAAATTAACCCCGCCAGAGATCGGGTCCAGTTTCGAACGGTGTAAAATATGTATCTCGGGATAAGTGATAAGCGTGTTGGATTAATTCGAGAGAACGAGATTTATCCGTCCGAATGTTTTGTCGAGCAAGGGATGGCGATTCCCGTATTTAACGCTAGAACTACCGACAGTTAAGACGAAGTTATTTCTACCAAAATTATTTCGATTATTTTAATAAATAAAAATAAAATAAAATTCATTATATTATTTCTTTAGTTATCACTGTAAAAGTCATTGCATCATTGCGGGGGGGGGGGGGAATTGTAACATGAAGTAGAAATTTTAAAATAAAATTGTAAAACCAGTCATTTTGACTGGTATGGTAGTTCTAGTGTTAATGTATGGCAGAAAATTTCATACAGTAGGAAAGGATTCGCTACTTTCATGATATATTTCTCAAAGCGAAAGAGTAATTTGAAATGTACAAAGATAAGTAAAGACGATCAATTACCGAGAAGTTTCAAATTCATTGAAACAGACATAAACTGTGACTCTTGGGTTTATAGAAAATGGTTCGTTACTTTTATAATATAATTCAAGGGAGCAGACCAGTCTGAATTGTACAAAGATAGGTAAAGTTTGCCTATTTTAGAATTTTAGATGATAAATTACTGATGATGTTTAAACGAGAAGTGTAAACACTCTTTGAGAAAAGTACATGAATGTGACTTTCAGGTTACATAGTAGAAAAGAGTTCGTTATTTTTATATTATAATAAAATTCAAAGGTATAGACTACTAGTAAAGTATACAAAGAAAAATAAGGTCTGCGAATTTTTTGTATGGATAAATGAGAAATTAAAATTCTTTGATGCATAAATGTAACTTTCAGGTGTATATTTCAATGTCTTGTTTTTCACATAAAATGTTAAAAAAACGGCAAAATTATTCATTAGTTTCGAAACACCGTTTTTTATTACATGGCGCCGCCATCGTTCGAGAGAAGTGGAACATGTCAAGTGAACAATTCCTATTAATTCGCGAATGGAAATGTCACCTAAAATATAGCGTGACAGATTTTTAAAACTGAATTATCACAGAAAACGTTTGTAAGATATTATTAGACTGCGAGTTTTTCTTTTTTTCTAATATAACTGATGAAATGGAACCTAAATAAAAATTTATTTAACATTATTAAAAGTCTTTATTGTCTCTTTTGAAATCAGATTAAAAAAATAAAAATCCATATAAATAATCGTATCAGCTTCAAATAAAATAAAACGTTTCTTCTCGTTGATTGTACGAAGCAACATTATTACAAATTCAATTTACAAAGAATTTATGCAAGTTTCCGATAAACAGCGAATATCACTAAACACACTTTCAATATTATTTAGATTAAGAAATTATTTAGATTGTTAATTTATTATTCTTCACGGATTGCGAAATCATTGAAACATTTTCGTTAACAGTTTAACGATTGAAACGAAGAAATTAATTTAATTCAATTGATTAACTAATTTAATTTGCTACTTTCCTTGTAAATTGTAAATCATTAAAAACTTCTTCAACGGAATTTAAACGAAGAAATTGTAATTTGTTGTTTTTCAATAGTTCTCTCTAAAATTCAAATCAAGTTGTTAATTAATTATTTCTCTGCATATCTCGCAGATTCTAAATCATTGAAAATTGTTTTAACGGGATTTAAATCAAGAAATTGTTCATTGTCAATCGCCAAAGAATTTTTCTATAACGCTTTCGATAAATGATCAAGAAATTTTTCAACTAAATTTAGGTTAAGAAGTTATCGATTCGTTATTTCCCTGTAAAACTTACACTTGTTAATTTTTGCTGTTACTTCGCACGAACTCAAAATTCCGAGTAATTAACCACACATTCAGAATAATAGTCGCGTTTCGTAATAGAACACCGGGTGTCTCGATGCCCACGAAGATAGTTGTCGTGTATAATAAGAGAAATGGCGGACGAAGTAAGTACAAGCTTCTGTTTGCACAATTCGTGTTAACACATTGTTAGAGTCCTCGAAATCCCCGCTAGATTCGCGTTGCAAGTTGTTACAATGAATCATTATAATCACCTCTGTCTTGTTTTATATCAAGCGAAATACGAATTGTTTTGCATCGAACTTTAGCTTACAACAAACTGTGTGTTACACGTAAGATCAAATACTTTCAAAACTTGTTTCTATCGATTGTTCGAACTCAAGATCCGAGAAAGTAAATTATCGTTTCTAGTATAAAACATGGGATAATGGTATCGAATATGTGACCACATTTTTTCCTTCGACATCGAGTATCAATAATAATAATAATAGCAGGAGAAGGTAATATTTTTTTTATTTTATATTAATTTATTTTTCATTGATTTATACATAGGTTCCTAGAGAAAACATAATGGTTTCAGAATTCAAAGAATACAAAATTAATGTATGAAAAAATTGCGAGCCTCCACTTATCACTGACATTATGATTAGTATAATAAGACTGTATCAGAGAAATTAAATAGAAAAAAGATTTTTAATATTAAAAAGAAAAACACAAACTTTCGTCTAAATATTTAACAAAAAGTTAAATTCAAATTTCTAAAAGTTTTTATAAAAAGTATGAATTTATTATTTTGATCACTTTGGCAGTTCTAATATTAAAATCAGAAGTTAAGCTCACAACATTTATATCAGCAACTTGATGCATTACATTTACTGTTCACAAATTTAAGCCATGCGTAGCCACATAGATAAAATAATTCTAATTCAAAATTATCTTTATAACGTGTCTTGGTCTTTTTTTTTAATGCAATTATTTAAAGTCACGTGTTAAGAACATCTTGTGTTAAAAAAGAGACGTTAAATCAGTCTGAGAACTGTTGGAATTTTATTATTTTAATTAGAATTGATAGATATTGTTAAAAGTCGCAGTTAATTAAGAAACGAATGAAATAATGTTCAAACTTTCTTTGTGAAAACATTTAATTATGTTATATTACTCAAATGATAATATCCACCGTAGACGATATTATTTTTTATTTCGATAATTCTTAACGTTGCAGTATTTCTGCCCGAAACACATAGAATCCCATATTACCAAATAAATAATATCACTCATATTATGACTTAACCTATTTGTATGACATGATATTATAAATTAATAATGTTTCATTCATGATGTCTCTAAATTTCGAACATGTTGTACTTCTCCTCTGCCTCGAAAGCAGACTTGACTCTCTTCTTTTTTTCCTGAGAATTTCCTCAGAAATCTCTACAAATATCTGCTGCATTTTCTTAAAACGAGCGAACTGTTCTAATTAAACTTAATCAATTGATTGGCGACTGGTGTTGACTCGTCAGTTCTGTTAATTAGTAATCACTTTTAATTGCAACACCTCGTTTAGCAGCTCCTAACTTTCTCCGTTTGAGGATAAAAAGGCAATGAGGAATGAATTTCCTCGATGAAAACGATTTTTCAACCGGAGTTGTTTATACTATTCGTCTGGCACGCTTTAATATCTCCGTGCTCGAATAATCCGAGTTGATGGTGTAATTTATTATCCCCATAGATAGGAGAACGAATGCCGCTGGAACGATGAATATTCATGGAAATTGACGATCGATCTAACCCTTCATTCTGCTGTTTCAAATTCGATCAGTAGAAAAAAGTTGCTTCGAGTCGATCATTTTGCTGAGATCAACTTGTTGAATGTAAACCTTGTAAATTTATAAATAAATGCGAAATGTGAAAGCAAAAGGCCTGTTAGACCAAAGAACTTCACTTCGAGACCAGCAGTGTTCGATTTTCTTTTTTTTTTTTCATTAGAAACTGATAAACGTTTCGTTTAGACATTTTCTTTTGTTAAATTAAAACTTGCTGTTGAAGTTCAATTTAATGGCGGATTTTTACGTATATTTGTAGAAAATTTGAATACACCAAATGCAAAAATACTCAAAGAAAGATATATATATATAAAATTGATTAATTGTATTATATACATATTAATTGTATTATAAATATATTGTATTATATACATATTAATTGTATTATAAATATATTGTATTATATACATATTAATTGTGATTCTATATAGAAGAAATAATATAGATTCTATATAGAAGAAATAAATTTCAATATTCGGAAAAAACCGCAGTGAATTAATAATGTATCAATTATACGTTCCAATTCTGACAAAATAAAAAACACGATAATTACGTTCGAAATTGACGAACGGATTAATGAACTATGAACTATATTAATTTATTAATGACTGACTAATATAAAATCAATATACAATCGACATATAAATTACAATTGACACATAATCATTGTGGAATTATTATTGAGTAATATGACGTTCATAGAATCGAAATTGAAGTGTTTTTCTCATGATTTCGGTTCTTATGTCTCTTTTAAAAATCGAAACATCGATATATAATGACCGTTTTCAATCTTTGAATTGACTCTTCAGTACCAATACTATTTATTCCATTTATTCTATTAATTTCAACGAGTCACATTATTATCATATTATATCGTATCACATTGAACGTGTAAATTTTAGAACATTCAATCGGTACAAAATCGTGTAATATATCCAAAATAAATTAAATTTAGTGATACTTAATGCCTGAGATAAATTTTAATTTAAATTACATTTACTTGTGAATTCTTTAAATTGATCGTTTAACTTAATTAAATTAATTCTTCAAATTGTAATGTAATTCAAATTGTAATGAAATATGAATTTTCACGAACATTCGCAATCTAATGATAAGCATTCAAATATTTATATAAATTTTATATCAATATTATGCATCGTATTCAACAATATAGCCATGACAGTCAGATATTATTACTAGATTACAGTTGTTTATGCGTATTAATATTTTTCTGAATGTAATTTCAATAACATAAATTGAACCAGGGATTGGTTTCATCGATTAAATATTAATATTAAAATTAAATGTTAAATATTATTAATAATAATAATTATTATTATTTTATATACTACAAACGTATCATAGATATCATGTATGTTTGGAGATTTTACATCTTGATGTGCTTAACAATTCAGAGCCTAATCATTACAATGCTGATAAATTATTAATACTATATTATTAGCATTCACCTAGTTGAATAAATAATGTTCCACGATTATCGTTAGCATTGTAATGATTATGACTATGGATCGCTAAGCATAGAATTAATAAGAGGGGAAATTGTTAATGAAATTTCCAAATATTTCATATAAATAGATTGCAAATTTTTATCGCACTTATGAGAAATTTGAAGATACCAAAGTGCATGGAATGTACATAATACGTGAAAAGAAAAAAATATACAAAATATTCAAAATACAATATCTGTTATAATATCACCATACTTTTTACACTTTTAATCATCTTCACAAAAGTATATTCACAAAATTCTCTTAAAAATCCGCAGTAAAAATGCACAGACATTTGTACAAAGTGTCTACAAATGTTTGAATACTTTCGTCAATAGCCTTCCTATCATTTTCATTTATCTTAATTGTTTTCTAGATGCAGTGATCGCCACGTTAATCTTTTGTCCACAGTAACTCGGATCTTCGATCTTCAGGGAAAAGTTCTCCCGGCTGTATAAATATATTAAAAAAAAAAAACAAAAAAAAAGGAAGATCACAGCGCCGAGAACGGAAAAGTTTTTCCCAATCAGCCGACGGCGAAACGTTTCATTATCGTTATAACGCGCCATGTCAATTTACCAGATCGATGCGAATTTCCTTTTTTTCCCCTGTTACCCGTCCATAAACCCCTTCCTCGGGCGCAATTCAAGTCGTTTCTCGTTGCAATCGACCACTTGACGCAGTAAAATACAACCCCTGGGCCATTGAATTACGAACCGCTCGGAATTTTCAACGTTTCAGATGGTTTTTAGTAAAACTGAATGAGCTCGAATGAAATTTAATTCGATTTTCATTCGTTGAAAAATCTATGAAACCGTTCAACGTGTTAATAGACATATGTATATTAATTCTACATAATATCTTTATTTAGTAATCATCTTTTCTTTAGTTAATAATATTAGAAGAAAAGGTATCAAGTCACAATGTAATACAACATAGTTAGTATAAATATTAGAGAGTATTTACACGAATATTTTTTGCAGTTGCTTTATCTTTCGTTTTGCCATGCATCGATTTTTTTTCATCAGTGTACGTGAAAAAGTGTTGCGTTAACATGGTGGAAAAATGATTAATTTGAAAGATATTTTAATTTTAATACTCAGAGTCAGATTTATTTTGCGCGAGACAAGGACGAAAATTATACATAAATATCTAGCACGTTGGAAATATTTTATGTTCTTCTTTTTTTTATATTTTTTACGTGTCGCATTCGCACGAAAGTTATAAGGAACAAGCGACTGCGGAAACACTCTCTGTATTTTGTATCCGTGAAAAGGAAAATTAAAAATAAAATATAAACATGATAAAGCCGCGTATTCAGAGTATTCCAGAAAGGCTGTGTGTCATAATGAAAGTGTAGATAGGAAGTGTAAACTGTAAACATGTACGTGTGCAATGTTATGTTCACTTTCGTTACGTAATGTGCACGTACACGTATACTCTAATAATAAATAGAATATTATTATTAATTCATTAAGAACCGTGCAAGAGTGTATCATAATGTTAAAAATTTCGTTGAATTTTATACATTTTATAAAAATTCTGGGCTGGGAAAAGAAATTCCATTGAGAATCAACATTTTCTTTCTTTCTTTTTAATTATTCCACATTGTTGAATTTATTTTTGGACAACTGCAACAATTTTGCGAAACAACAACTCCAACAATTTTACTCGATATCTGATCAAATCTTTGCCTTTCAGAACTTGTAATTTTAATAAAAAAAAACAATGTTAAAAATCCTGATTCATCTTAATTCAATAACCAGGGGGGGCTGTGAAGGAAAATTGAATTTCGTCGAGAATAAAAATCGTCGAAACGTGATGAACATAATGCTTGCTTCTTCCAAAAAAAAAAAAAAAAAAAAAAAAGGGAACAAAAATTAGATTAACTATCTCGTGGAAAAACGAGACTTGGACGATCGTACAATACGCAACTGCTGGTTAAATCTGTTTGGTTTTTAATACGCAATCAGGCGTTGTGCAAGGAAGAAGGTGGAAACGTAATGAAATTCAATAATTGGAGCAAAATAGAAGGATGACTAAAATACACGATACGGCACGAGATGACGAGATTACCGTACGAAATACACCGTAATTCCGTGAAATGGTCATCTCCTTGATTGCTTATTTCTTCGGTAAATAGTTGGCTAGTTTGCACACAACGCCACTAGCTATTTGCAGCAAATTTGTCGATATAACTTCTCTGGCTTGGTAACTGCTTACATCAGCACGTATTCGAAGGAATCTAGCAACTTTGTTCGAACCCCCGGCGTAGCCTGAATCTACCATAATTATGCGTTTTCTCGATTAACTGTATAATTGGTTTCTCACGACGGTCCATCTTTCGAACAAGGAACGAGCATTATGTTATTCCCTCGAATAACTTCTACGTTCTCTTTCTCCATGATTTTCTTCGAACAGAAATTGTTCTGTTCTCTGCTTTTTTATACGAAGAAGAATTATCTTTCACTTTTCGAACAGTTTATAATTTATTGATATTAATAATTGATAATTTAATTTTCTTTCTGTGATCGGTCATAAGTCGTACAATGTCCACGTTGAATTATACACGTGATTTCTCAAGAGAAATTTTTATTCATATTTTCTATTTCTCGACTAATTTTTACGTTGTTTTCTTTTGTAATTCGCCACGAGTTCCACGTTCGAGATAATTTTGTTTGTTCTGCCGATCAGTTGTGCCAATTTTCCAGAAGAAATTTTTGTATCCTCCATTTTTCAAATAAATAGTTTCTCGATAACAAGATTACCCTTCGAATAATTCTTTTCTTGTAATTCGTCATAAGATAGTTCAATGTCTAGCATCTGAAAAACAGAATACTAGCAAGTACCTATTTTGCTCGCAAAGTAATAAATTAACACCCACACAGCCGTCTTTTCAGATTCAAGAATTAATATTTTATAATTCACTTTGTTCAATGATTTTAAACAATGTCTTACATTGCTTATCTATCACGAATATACGTTTAATCATTTAATGTCAACATCCAAAATTTAAAAACTTAATTCAAATATTTTCTAGTTATACTATCACTGATAACATTGGAAACTATATCCATATTATACATAAAATGAGTACCTACTCAACATCTTGCAAGCACCCGAAATTTCCAGATTTATAAACATTAATGTTGTAAATCGTGAACATTTCTCAAGACACACAGAAATTGTTAAGCAATTCCTCGGAATTGCTTAATGAAACTTCCCATTATCGAGATTATCCTCTTATTTATTAATTTTGTTTCCTGGTTTCAAATTCGTTCCATTAAAAATTAATAAATACTCGCGTTGTTTCAGCAACTGAACAATTTAGAAAATTGCTTCCTATCAAATCTTCATAGATTCCACACGCATGCGAATCGAGAAACGTGTTCGAGTAATTCACGAATGATCAACAGAACACTGCCACATTCCGTCATGTTTGCCATTTCTCGTTTCAACTTTATTTTCTATTCTCCTAAAGGCAACTGTCTTCAATGGAGAAGGACGAAATGAAAAAAAAAAAAAATATTTAAAATGAATTTGAAATTTTCCAAGAGTCAGGCACTGTTGTTTAATAGCAATTGTCTTTGCAAAATTTCACAAATCCGTGGTAATTATCATAAGAAATGGAATCAAGGCGGAAGATAGCCGAGCTTTAAGATGCGAAACGATATCGGAATCGTTTCTAATAGACTTCCTTTCGAAGGAAGTCTCGACTTCCTCTCCCCCCCCCCTCCTCCTCTTTCTCTTCTAGGATCAGAAAGATATCCGGATGTAGAGATACCACAGCTTTCTGGAATTTATAGCTTCGCAAGGATTTAATCGAAGATCTCTCTTTTCTGGTACAGTATGTATATATATATATATATATATATATATATATATATATATATATATACATACACACACACACGATCATTCCCATTACAGAATATGTATATATATATACATACATATACGATCATTCCCATTACAGATATATATATATATATATATATATATATATATATATTCCCATTACAGAGAATATATATTCCCATTACATAATATATATATATATATATATATATATATATATATATATATATATGTACATACAGATTTGTGGGAAATATTTCCACGCTGAAGCAATTACTTTGATCCGTTTTCACATAAATCTTTCATGCTTTTCGAACAATATACTACATTTGGCTACTACTGTGGACCTTTTTCCTTCTTCAGAGCTAAGACTGTCCCTTTCTTTATAGTGTCACGAAGACGATTGTCACTTTGAAAGATGGATTTTTAGCACTTCTGTATTTTGACCGAATCTATCGTTCGTTGGTATAACGAAGTATCAACGAAGTCCAATGTTTATTGAATTTTGAGCAGTGTGTATTTTAATTTTATTCGATCTTCTATCACAATGGTGTACTTTTCACAGTAGTTTCTACTTCCAGAGACGAGGCAAATTGAAAACGTAATGAAAGAGAGATTACGTGACGAATCACAAGGTCATGTAGAATCTTAGATAAGTTTCAATTAGTATAATTATTAGTATAATCAATATACAACATACAGTTCTACTATATTTTATAAAATACAAACAACAGACCTATTGAAAAATACAATTAACGAAAAACTGTATCGTTCGATTATTTCTATTGTCATTTTCTCACGATTTCAACTACGTTTTGCCCATTTCTTCGAAAAAAAGCATCACATTCATTGTGATAAACATTACTCAAGTGCAAGTTTGAAAAAATTCATTACGGGCTACGACACAATTTTTTACTCACCCGTTAAGTCGAAGAAAACAATTTCTAGAAAGTCAACTGTCTGAGAGAAGGTTAAGAATAATTACGAGGAAATAAATTTATCTCGGCTGACAGAGTTGGAAAAAATTTCACTCATATATATATATATATATATATATATATATATATATATATATATATATATATATATGTACAGAGACAAGGCTAAAATCATCAATCAGAATCTTTATCTCTATCAGTCGTATAGTGAGAGAAGAAAAGAAGGACTCTGAAAGAATCTTTCGGGCTAAAGTAACTAATGTTCATTAACGGTCGTTTTTCAGTAATCCGATGAAATTTAGAAGAAGAAGAAGAAGAAGAAGAAAAGATAGAGGAATAAAGTTCGTAGAAAATTACAAGTTGAAGAAGAATACAAGAATACAAAATTATTTTCGAACGATATAAAAATTGAAATATAAATGCGTAAAGTATATTCGTCGAAATGAGAAATATCACAAAAAAATACTCTACGTGTAATCTGTATGATTGTATATAGTACATAATTTTATACACTGCATAATTTGTGCACAATTTGTACATAATTATGTTAACACTGGTGCGATTCATGAATTTTGATATTTTAATTTTACAATTTTCTTTTAGCGAAAAAAAGATTTGTAATACTTTAAGAAGATGTTTAACAGGAAATTTATAATCACATACACATTAGTAAGAATTTTTTTTCTATTTCGATTAAATATTTTTTCAATTTTTGACTAATGTAAGTGACTAATAATTCTATGTAGAATTATAAGTAATCCTCTTCTATGAATATTTTATACATTCTTTCACGTATTTTTTACACCTTCGAATTTTCTATAAAAATGCATAAAAATTATATATATATATATATAAGTTACTATATGTTTATACAGTAATATATTTTAGTATGATATACATATAATTTAAACACATAAATCTTATATATTATAATTTAAATATATATATATATATTTAATATTTTAATATTTATATAATATATATATATAATATATTACATTATATTATAATATTATATATATTATTTTTATTAATTTTAATATATATATTATAATATTATAAAATATATATAATTTTTCTATTTATATATTTATTAAACAATATAATATATTGTTTTCATAGCGGTATTATATATATATTATTTTTATTAATTTTAATATTATATACATACAATATTCTACAATATATATATAATATTTTTATATTTATACATTTATTAAACAATATAATATATTGTTTCCATAACTTTTACCACCATCGTTATTCATTCATCATACCCCGGAACGTGGTGTTTGCATTTACCGATTTCGAATAAAAGCCGTGTTTCTGACTCGTCTTCTTTCAAGAAAAAAAAAAAAAAAAAATAAGTCAACAGAGGTGATGACGAGCCTCGAATAGACTTTCTTTCTCGGCGCCCTGCGACCGTAACGATTCTGCGACAACGGCAATTAGGGTTAGACCGTCTCCGTCGGTAAGCTCGAGAAAGAAAGTAGAACGAGCCAAGAGCTTCTCGGGCAATTCGTTTTCTCGCGTCCTCTCCCTTAAGGATATATATACGTAGCACAGCTTTCACAAATACGCTCCGTTAAAAATAATCGCGCGACATTAACTATGTACGCCGAACGTCGGTGCCATTGTCACGTAAAATATTATTGCGGGAATCACGCCTCCGTACGAAGGAAGAAGAGGGCGAGCTTACGAGCATCCTCCCACGACGTCTGCTTCCGCGACGCACTAGGAATTTAATGTCGGCGCGATGAAAAATATAAAGTTTTTCGTTGGATACGGGAAAAATCTCAAGATGCAGTAATAAAAAAGTGTTCGTGAAATGGGATTTGTTCTTTTATTCACTTTATTCACCGGGCGGGTTGAACAAAATGAAAAATACACGAATACATTTTGTTCCTGTGTTTCGACGAAACTTGAAATCGAGGGGAAGAAATTTTAGACGAACGTTTTTCATGCATTTGTCTAGGAGACTAGAAAAAATGCGCACGGTAATACGAAAAGATACATAAAATACGCCAAACGACATGTGTTTTTTCGTAAAATGATTTTCTAGCTAAGTTTCTTAAGTGCGAATGTCAATTTTCAAAATGCTAGTTTTATTATTTTCAAGCATATAAATCACTGCATCAAAATCTGCAAGCTATTAATATTAAATTGATATTAATATCAATATTAAGTGTGATTCTGAATTGAGAATTTAATTTGATTACACGATGATTCTTTCTTTTATTTGTTAAATTTTTTTCATTTTATTTGTTAAATTATAAACATTTAGAAACCACAAGAAATTTCGAACCTCTGTAATAGTTAATTACATGCTTCTAAAACCTCGATTTTCTGCTTCATGCTTTTACATTCATTTTACTATTGATTTGTAAATATATATATTGTGAATTACAAATATTTAATAATCGCTGCAATTTGGAGGAATTCTATAATTTAGCAATCAGTTTCATACTTGGAAAGAACAACTATTGTTAGCTGCGATATTAAATATATCCATATCTTTATGCATTATTGAACATTTAAAATATTTTATATATTATAATATGCATATATATACATATTTGAATATATAATAGTATATAAGTATAATATAATATATAATAAATATATGATATTAAATGTTAAATATAACATACGTTGAATGTATCACATGTACATATGTTTCAATAAAACGACAACTTTTCGACAATGCAAATTATGATTATCGAATCGATCAAAAAAATGATCTAAAATTTAACTTTCAAACAAATCGTTTGAAACACGAACGTACTCGAAATTAACGTGCTTTTCGTTTTTCAAATTCGCCTTTACGTATTTTCCTCAAAGAGAAAAATACGTTCAAAAGGACAACGAGGAAATAAACGAAATAAATACAGGTCCTTTTCGCCCTTTTCGTCGAGTTGAACCGAATTCCAAAAATACAGAATCGTAAGATGCACAAAAGGTAGACAGAGATGAAAAAGAAGCGTGTACAAAGCGAAACTCGCTCTTCCGCGTTTCTCGATGCACAGCTTAATTCGGAGTGAAACGTTGTGAACAGTATGAAAACGATGGACAGTGCCGAAAGGATTTAGATACGCTTCGCCAAGGGCTAGTTTCAGACGTTTGCCAGCACAAGCGTCTAACGTTTGACAGAACCATTATGTGAAACGTCTTTGTATTATCTTCAACATCCGTAGCAGTTTCGCTTTCTCTCGTGAAAAATGAGGAAGCTCTGCGATTTGAGAGAGTAGTAAAGGCCACAAACCAATTCAACCGAGCCTTTGTTCCAGTCGTTCTTTTTCTTTTTCTTTTTTCTGTCTCGTGTATCTCCCGCGACGAGACAACGTCGGCCGATTTATACGTCGATCGATCACCCATTCTAAAAAACGATACCAATCTTCGACAGAAATATTCCACAAGTGATACATCGTCATTCTCGATGACGAATTATAAAGACGCGAAGTTGAAAATGAAAAATGAAAAATTTTCAAACGGTTATTTTCCTCCGACAAAAAAAAATCGAAATAGTTATTTTTCTCATTTAAAAAAATGATCTCTGTTTCATTTATCTAATTTATTATTCATTTAATTTAATCTAATCTGTGTTGGAATATATCGATGAATGATGTGACTTGCGTGAGTATGATTGTCTTTTGTAAACTAAACAAATGAACTCGTTCTGGCGTCGTTCCGAACGTAACTATGTATGCTTCACGTATAAATTATGTTATCGCGTATTCATGTTTAAATAAATATTACATAAATAAACTCTGACAATCTGCTGCTTCTTAATTCCTTCGTCAGCCCATTATGAATCAAATTTATACACATTTATGATATGTACATGTAATGTGATACGTGGTATATAAATATTATAAATACTTCGATTCCTTGAAATTTTATAAAACTGATTTGAAAATAACTTTTAAGAACAATTTAATGAAAATATTCAATCAGTCTATAAGCAACATTACGTTTCGGATAGAAATAGAAAATGTAAGAAGTTCATCTTATTGATAAGTAAATGACACACTGTTATCTTTGTAAAGTTTTTTTCCTATCGTTTTTCGATTCACTGAAACCAGTAAGGATCAAGCAATAATTTATCATAATACTGAAATTTCATAAAATTGTAGAATTTAAGTAAGAAACAAATGACTTTTAAAAATGATTATTAATTCCAATGAAATCATTTGATTATTCTATGAGTAACATCGCATTTATGATTTGTAATTTAAGGCGCAAATTATGATATATTAAAGATTTTTTTTTATTACTAAATAATGCATCACTTTCTTTCTAAAATCGTGTGTTTCTATTTTCTTTATTTATCTTTAATTATCATTTTTTCCGTATAAATGCTGTTAAGGGCAATAATTTATCGTATAATTATAAATATAAAATAAAATAGAAAATTAAAATAAAATTTCTTCTAAAATTTTGAATTAAAAAGGAAATGACCTCCAAGAAGTTGCGATTGTAATATTCGATCATTTCGCGAATAATATCGTGTTTGAAATATGTAACCTAATCCTCCGTGCATAGGCAAGCATAGGATCCACGTGCCGTATCTACTCATGAATGAAAATGAGTCGTTTACTTTCATATCTAATTTATTTAAACTCTTCTACATTATCAGAATAAAAAGCATAAAAAGTTCTTGGACTACTTATTGTTGGTAAATTGCGGTATCGTACAATCAGTTTTTAAGTCGAATCTTTAAAAAGTATCTCAGGAAAAATGAAAATTTGCCTTATTAAAAGAAATTCACGAATGCGTGAAAAACTCAGTTTGCCTATGGAGAGTTAAGAATGACACCAAATTATAAAATGTAAAAAGTTTATTTGCATTCAAAAGCGCACGAAATGCGCGCAGTTTACAAAACTGTGTAAAACATCTAAATATCTAAATATCTAAATATCTAAATATCTAAATATCTAAATATCTAAATATCTAAATATCTAAATATCTAAATATCTGAGTATCTAAATATCTAAATATCTAAAAAGTGCGAAGTGCTCGTTCTAAGACAAAGTTCAAGTTCTGTTTCTTTGATTATAAAATACAAATTTAAAGAATTTAAAAATTTGTATTCTCATCTTTGAAAACTATGGAACCAAAATAGAAATTTGTGTTATTCACTCTAGATCATAATATTTAGTTTTATTACTAAATATTTTATATTATACACATTTTTGCATATTGGATGAATTCTACGCACTTCTCACAAGTGTGTAAAAATCAGCAGACTGATTTTCATGAAACATTAATTCATTATTATCGACCATCTCTATACCGTCACAGACGAGGTATATGAATATACTTCGTCTGCAATACTATCTATATTAACCTGTAAAAATAATGTTTGAATGTACATTTCATTTCACTTACAATTTTATCATCGAATTGCTTGTAATTTTATCTCGCAGAAATTTGAAGTGCAAAATAAAAAAAATCTAACTTTTCTATTTTATCTAAAATAATTCAATACTTTAAATAAAATAATCTTGTGGAATGATCTAATTTTTTAACTTTTAAGTGCACGAACAATATCGACAATTAACATCCGCGTGCCGTATTTACTCGTGAAATTGAAATAAGCAGATTTAAAGATTTATTTTGCCTTGATTTAAACGGGGAGAGAGATTTACATTGGAAATGTTCTGATAATTTCCGTTTGATTCGGGGAAATTTTCGATTTAAATAATATTTTCAATAAATAAATAATTTTCAAATAAACAATTAGAGTTAAACAATTGCGCGAAGAATTTTTCACTCTTCACTCTCGTACGTAATCTAACTTTCAACAATTAATAACGAAATAAGTACAGATAGAAGAAAATACATGACGAATTGAATGATTATGGCTCTTCGCGTAATTTTATATTTCTTCAAATAAAGAGATGGAGTCTAAAGTGAAAGTTTACTTGTCATTGCTAGACTGCAAATTTTTATGCATTTGTAAGAAATTTACAAGTGCAAATATAAAATTTACGTGGTATGTAATGGATAATGCAAAAAATATTCGAAATGAAGTGCTTTTTAGAATCTTCAATTGAAATAAAGGTGAAGTAAATCTTCGAATTCCGTTTCCTTGGACGTGTTAATAATCAGCGAATTCATTATAACGAGCAGTTAACTCTGATTTCGATACTTTGCTACATGCAGAGCGTTGAAAATTTTATACGGATATTTCTGCGCGCAATATGCAAAAATATAAAAAAGAAACACTATATAAAATTATTATGTGCATAAGTGCTGATATAACTGACAAACGATGTTAAAATTTATGAGATTTTTGTCATCAGTTTTTATGTAGAACATCACAGTGAAAAGATAAATCGTGTATCTTCAATTCTTCAGGGTCATATCGAAATCATTAATTACTTTTCTTATTCTGAGACGCTATGTCTTTGATTTGGTATTATGAAAGTACAGAAGAAAAACGAATTCAACATGTCTTTGGAACGACCCTGAACATCTAAAGTTGCAAGAATGAAGAAATTTTAAAATGGGCGATAATTAATATCTCTGTCTTTTATATTTGCGTTTAGGGAATCCAATTTTGATGACCTTGATCTTTACACATATTATCAGGTGAGTTCCAAGAAGTTGTTTGTTAGAAAATAATCATTAACAAATAATTGTTATGGAAATAATTATTAACAAAATAACATGATTATCGACATAAAATAACTTTCATAAATAAAACTTTTAAACAGTGAGTATATCATAAGAAATTAACTCACGGTGTATTTAATATTTTTTTACATTTATCGCCTTTGCCTTGGTTGTTTTCTGTCGAGATTCTCCATGACGTCAATCATTACAGACAAATTGAGTTTTAAGTTTAAGTTCTCCGACGAACACGTCAACATCTTTTTTTTTCAATATATTTAATTTAATATATTCGTTGCTGCAGATGATCGATTAAACACGTGAATTTCAAATTTCGAATAAATCTCTCAATTTCTATCCTTTACATTTGAATTCAAGCTTTTCAACAATTTACAGAAGCATCCACTTCACCGATTCTCCAGGTATTATACAATACACATTGGGATGATATCGCTTCCGGGCCGGAAATTTATCCAACGCAAATCGATAACCAAGAAAATAACCAGTTCCTTTTAAAGAAGGTATTGGGCTTGGATTAGATAAATATAAATTAATCTCCGGCGATCAACGAATTCACAGTGAAAATCGATTGGACGCTTTTTGCGAATGAAAGCTAACCACTTTTTACCTTATAAATATCTTTTTTAATGAACAACCGAGATTTTTCAGAAGTCATTTCAGAAAGATGGCCTTATGGTAATATATGTGAAAATTCTTTCTTCAGAAATACATGAAAAAATCCGCGGACTAACGATCAAGTAGAACAGTATCCGATGAAACGCGACGTAGAAGCTTGTCTCAACGTTAGGGGAAAAAATCTGACGAGTCTCAAGTGGAGAGACAGAGAAATTGGAACTGACGTATGTGCGTGTAAAGCTGTTAAAAAGAAACTGGATCGAAACAGTGGCACAAGACAGAATAGAATTGGCACCGAAACGTACCCGGTGTCAAAATATTTTCGTGACAGCTGTCGGACAAGCGAGAGACAGATGTACAAGAAATGTTCGACACGGTTTCAAACATCAATGCAAATCCGCGAAACCGATTTCCTATTTCCACGGGAAAGATAATCCAGATTAGATACTTTTTCCATATCAGGCGGGGATTATTCCTGTCGAACGAAATATATATATATATATATATATATATATGTGTGTGTATATGTGCATTATACTTTTCGAATATGATGTTTTGGTTGACGAGATCGGAGTAACCCAAATCCATTTCTTTCCGAAATTGCAATATACAAGGTAATTCAAGCAACCGAATCGTGATAAATTATATCTTTTCTCGATTAAGACCAGGAAATAAAAATAATATTTACATTTATATTATGTCATGTTATATATATAATACTTATTTATTATTTTAATTATTAATTATTATATTAATTATATACAAGTTATAGTTTTCGTTAATATGTATCGAAAATATAAATATTAAATATTATGCATAAAAATGAAGATATTATATATAAGGAAAGAAATGGATGATTCAAGATTAGTTACACTACATTTTTTCTATTATCATATTTTGTAATTAAATATTCTTCTTCCACTTTACTAGTTTCTCACTTTGTTTTTTCTCTGTTTTTTCTACTTTAAACTTTCCTTTTTTTTCGTCCTTTCTTTCTTCTACTTCCTATAAAAGTTAACAGATTTTTTGTTACTCGTTAATAAATATAGACATCAATATTTAGTCCCTCTTTTTCCTTCTGTCTTTTGATCCCTATCTCATATTCATCCTTCCTCCATTTTCACTCTGAATGAACCATTCTCCCCTTTTTTCTTTTTCGCTGCCATTTTCCAAGAATTCATACAATCTTATACTATAAATATTTGAATGCCAATAATTGCCTACCCTTCCGAGATGTAATTAAAAAGGACTCACCGGATCAATCCGGCCCTTAGGGATGAAAATTATGCGACTAACAGAAAAATATACACATCGCGTAGCGCAGGTTTATTTTTCGCCCCGGCACTGTTCATCACCTGCAACAATCGATCGACGAGGGCAGTTTTTATTTACTTGGCGAATAAATCGACAAGAACAGACGTGGAAGCACAGAGCCATCGAATCGAGTTTATTCCCAATTTTACGAACCGTGACGTGTAACGCGACTGAGACTGTCCGATAGCCATTTTCTCGCCAATTTTAGAAGAAACCTGGGCCACGAAACGCGCATACATCATATTATAGCACACGTCGCGATTCAGCCGAAATTTTTGCAGGCATTAAATCACGTATCCGGTTATCACGAGCAACGATGTCATTCGGATTCCGAATGGCGAATATCCAGGAACGAATGGCTTTGAATATTTCGAACCGTATAACTTTGCCCGATCGTGCCGGGCAGTTTTCACGCACGAGAGCGGAGAGGATTCTATATATTTTCCACGAGCGGACTTTCCTCGCATGATTTCTTCTCCCGGAGATGAACGAAGTTCCGTTCGGATAAACGCACAGAGACGGCGAGTAAGCGTAAAAAATGAAATTCTCGGTGGAAATCGACGGAATATTAAAAATTTATTCGTAAAATAAAATGACGATTTTATTTGTATTAATTGGTCTCGCTTTGTCTTATATTTATTCATTGTTTTATTATTTTATTAGAGATAAAAATTCAGTTATCGTATAGACATAGCCAAGTCATTGATGAAAAATCAGTGAATGTTGTAGTAAAATTTGCTCGGATGATTTATTCGATTCGCATAAAATGAAAATTTCATTTATCATTCATTATAAGTGATCATTCATTATCTATTATTTGTTATTAATATTTATTCGTTATTATTAGTTATATAGCTTATTTAATTTATTTATAAAACAGGAATTTACTTATGTTACATCACATATCGCGAGATTATATTTTCAGCGCTTCGCAATTCTTGATTATACAGAAGCTATCAATCTTCAATGATCTAAAACTCAATGACGTTTATTTCTATTCTATACTATACTATCGTGTATTTCACTTCAGATTTTTGTTCTACAATGTTCTCTAATGGTTTAGTATAATAATGAATAATATAATTAGCATTATCTCTGAATTTTCTATAATTTTTGTTTTCCAGTATTAGTATTATTAGTATTATTCAGAATTTTCAATTTCAATTTCATCAAATCATTACTTGATAGGTTTGACATAATTTTAAAGTAATTTTGCAGATTGTTTATCTTATGTAAAATAAAAATCATAAAATTTATCATTCTGAGGATTGATAGGTGTTCGCATAACTTGGCCCAATTGTTCTAATCTTGACTTCCACGATAAATATTTTCCAGAAACATTTCCATTGAATTTATAGTGTTAGTTACGATATTTAATAGCAAATTAAATGCCATATAGTTAGTATTGAACTGATCACGATACGTAATTAAATCTTCAAAACAAACAAACAACTTATTATTGTTTGAATAAGTCTGTATTTGAATAAATAATTCGAATAAACAGCAATGAATTATATGTAAACGACGATTATCATTAACAAATAATGATTAGTCAACTGGTAATAATTACTTCGTATTTAAATATTAAATATTCAAGATATTAATATTAATATTAATATTAAATATTCAATAATTTAATATTAATATTAATATGAATATTAAATATTCAATAATTTAAATATTTAAATATTAAATTTAATATATATTTAATATATATAATATTTTAAATATTTAAATATTAAACATTCAAGAAATGAAGTAAAGCAAAAATATTAATATACAAAACTATCAATAGTATTGCAGTGAAAATTAAAACAGAATGAAGTGTAATAACGTTTAAATATTGAATATGAATATAAAATGAATTTACTCGAGTAACTACCTAATAGTTACAGTTACAAGAACGCGATCGAAATATGTATCTACTCAAAATATACAAAAAGATTCATGTCCAACTGTTGAAAGTTAGTCTCACGTTTCAGTTGGAACCGTCCGTAGGGTATAAAATCTCCGTACAATTTCATTTTATCATTCGTTCCGCGATTTAATTTCTCTGAGCCTCTCGACTATATTAGCAACATTCGAAGAAGAATCAGCATCGAGGATTCCAACCGAAGACGAACGTGCGACAATTCACTTAACGCCATCTTTTCTCCACCCCCGCCCAATAAAGTGCTTGCAGAACTTGCCGTGGAGGCGATCGCTATTCGGGTTAATTAGTAATCGGGGTCATGACATCGTTCAGAGTGGGTGGGAATAAAGTAGCGACGTGGATATGCGCATCACGGGATCCCCATGTTTCCTTTGCCAGTGGTAGAACTCGACGAAAGCTCTGCCCTTTCGAACCAAGCACAACGTGAAAGAAGCGTATAATTGAATCAACATATGCACAGGTCTCGAGTAGATCATTCTTCATCGTTGAAGATGTGCGAAAGCTGAGGACATTTTGAAAACATTCTGCTAATTCCTTGCAAGTGTAAATTATGACGTAACTGATTCTCACGCGAGACGATACTGTTACCATTTAATTATACTTTCGAAGTTAGGAATCCAAGTGTTACAACGAGTGTTGCAGCTACATAACTGTATATTAATTTTCTAGTAAATATGCAAAATGAAGTGCAACCAATTGTGGATCTCCTGTAAATTATTTCTCATTGTCGTTAATACTGCTGATGCAATGAAAATATTTACACTTGTAGAAACATTTCGCGCGTGTAAGAAAATTTCAGCTAATTCGGTTTAATTTAAGCTAATTCTTGCTAATTTCTCGAAGTTATATTTAATATGCCTGGTATGTTATGTTAGATTATATTTAATATTTACCTATAACACGAGATAAATTTATGATCCAGTTGTTTCATTGATATTGGCCTATCGCATCAAATGGTATAATAAATCAGTTTATCTATCATATAAAGATATTTTAGAGGGCAGTTGATTAAATACAACTAAAAATATCCAGTCTTTTGATAAAACTATTATTTTTCGACACGATCTAGATTCAGTAAGTAATAAATAGTTCAGAGTAATAATAATTTGTTGCAATAGCGTGTCATGCACAGAGTCTCGATCTCAATTTCATTCAGAATCTGTGTCAATCCGAATTTTTAAAACGCAAGAGGAGACCTAGAAATTTTCCAGCAATTTTTTTGAATTTCTGAAGAGAATCAAAAGAACAATGAAATGAAATTCATCCCGATTGTTTTTGAAATCTTGTACAAAGTAAAAACCGCAACAAAGATATCTTTAAAGAAAATCCTAAAGGAAATTATTATCAAATTATTTCAAAATTGAGAAATTGCTAAAAATATTGTACAAAATTGAATCAATAATAAAACACATTTGCAGTATTAAATTGTTTGTATCAACTTTAACCCTTTCATAGGTAAGTATATTTATTTATCAATTGTTAATTTGCATTAATAATGCATAAAAACACACAATATAACAATCTGATCATTCTTATTATTTTTTACACACACTGTGTAAATAATTTGACACTTGTTGTTAGTGCAACTTCATTAAAACGTTGATATTTTTATTCGTTTCAACCATTATGATTGACAAACGTTCTCCTATTGTAAATTTCCCGCATTTTCAATATTCATCTCTAATAAATAGTCGAAGCTTCGTAAAATCTTTTCGTAAAATATTTCAGAAAAAAAAATATTTTCCGTACAGTCTGAATCGTTCTAAAATTTCAAACAATGAAGCCAGATTTAAGTCACTCTTAATTTATCATAACATCAGCTATTCGTTTTACCAGCTGTATAATATATTAATTATTTATTAATCTATTAATTATATAATATATTAAGATTAAATTAAATAGATTCAATTGAATTACATTTTATACTGCAGTAATTTAAGAAAAATCCTAGTATAACACTGTACAACATTGAGATTTGGCAAATTATTTCTGAATATACTAATCAAAAAATGGTGACAAAATTTTTGGAAAATCATCATATTAGAATTCCAAAGAAAATGGACTTTCCATTTTCAATTCCCTTTTGATTGCTCATAATAACATTCTACATAAATAATTAATTAATTAAAATGTTTCTATCATGTTCGATTTCATGTACCTTATTATCAACAAGACCGTAAATGTTTACGCATTTTTTTGGAAAATTCAAAATTTAAAAAGAATCTATGGAGTATATAAATACGATAAAATACTCAAAATAGCCCAGTTATTATGATAATAATAGTCTGCTATTTAGTAGATGAAACAAATTTCCATTCGAACTTCTATTTCCTATTTTCTAATTGTAATTTAATTCCTATCCCATATCCTTAGTTATGCTCGCAAAAATGTGAAATAGCATAAACATTCGTAGTCTACTAAGTATAATAAGAAAGGATTTATATAAAACTTGTAGCTACTAACTCTTTAATAAAACTTGTAGCTTGATGTGACAGCTGTTCGCTGTCAATTAGAATCAGCCTATCCAATTACTATTGCTAACGTGTATCGTTCAATTATCCGGTTAAAATACTGAAATTGAACGACGAAGAATCGAAACGTAAAATTGTAAAAATATAAAAATTTATAGAACGTGTTAATATTCAGCGCGGTGTGAGTTCTAGCGGACGCAATGAAAAAAAAAAACATGAGTGGCTTGCGCACGAGGAGAGTTCACTTCTTGGTAAATATCGCGAGATCATCCCCATGAATTCTACGCACGTCTTTCGCAAGACTTTAGGCGAAAGTTTCGTCCGAGTTATGACAGAATTTTCCAAGGAATTTATCGCACGACGACATATCCAGCGATCATTGCTAATTCGACCAAATCTTTGCCAACTCGATCTCGTTATATTTGATTAGGAAGTTGTAACAATTTTTAGAAGACACTTTAGACGTACATTACTGCCAAATGTGAAGAATCGAGGAAAATATTTGACTATAACTATGATGGATCTTTGGGAACTAAAAAAAAAAGTGTCTCCGTGATAAAGAACTGATAAAGAAAATAGATATTTCAGCTTAGAATAGAACTTATAAAAAATGTATTCAGAGGAATAGATAATTTGATAACAATATTTATACATGAGAATATATGTGTAATAACAATAAATTCAAAGACAACGCAAAACTATACTGATTCCCATGTAATTTGCACCGGTTTGTTATTTCAAAATCGTTAAATTTCACAATCATGTGTAAATGATATCAATATGCGATCGTTCTCGACCATCGTTTGAAAACATATAAATTTAACGATATCAATATAACTGAAGCGTAAAAGTTCAAATCATCAAGCATTGATGTTGATCAGGCGTCAAACTCTCAAAGGGTTAAAAGAGCTGTCAATCAGTAAGTTGCAAGAAATACTAAATATTCAATGAATAATTCTACAATGTCAAGTAGTTACTACAGTTATTGAATTCACATTCTGAATATGTCATTTATGGGTATTATAATATTTATGGTGATGATTTGCAATTCGAAGGTTGCTCGTGTTTGTCTTCGGGATAAGCAGTTAAAAAGCAGATGTTTTACAATTTAAATGTTATTATTATTATTATTATGTTTATGATTTAAAAAATAAAACTTAGAAGGCTGTTCTATGGAGTGAAAAGTTTTATCCTGTTTTTTTTCTTTTTTTTTTTAATAAAACATAAGAAAAAAAGAAAACTAATTTTATTAACTTTGAGCTGAAACATGAACTTTGAAAATTAATGTACTTTATTAAGAAAAATGTATAATAAAAAAAATTACGGATTTATTTTAGTGGGAAGTGATTTTTAAATACAGTAACCGTAGCGATACACCGTAAATGCGTCGAAAAATTCGCAATCTAATTTATCGTGGTATTTAGCGAACTACGTAATTTTTAACTGCATAAACTTTCGCGATCTAGCAATTACGCGCGCGAGATAATTGACGTAACTTTCGATTACAAGAAGCTCGACTCACGTTGTTTTCTTCCGTTTCGAAAATTCCTATCTGATCTGCCTCGATCTCAAAACTCGCGTTTGTCGTAATACCCAGCGCGATTAACACTTTACCGACCGTGTATTAGCGGTGAATAGTTAGCCGATTAATAGGCTACCGGTCGGTAAAGTGTTAAAATATGTTAGTTAGCCGATTAATAGGCTACTGGTCGGTAAAGTGTGAAAATATGTTAGCCGATTAATAGGCTACCGGTCGGTAAAGTGTTAAAATATGTTAGTTAGCCGATTAATAGGCTACTGGTCGGTAAAGTGTGAAAATATGTTAGCCGATTAATAGGCTACCGGTCGGTAAAGTGTTAAAATATGTTAGTTAGCCGATTAATAGGCTACTGGTCGGTAAAATGTTAAAACATGTTAGCCGATTAATAGGCTACCGGTCGGTAAAGTGTTAACATCAGCGAACTTACGATACTTAAACTTTCACTGTCACTTATTGCACGTCGAACGCGAGTACGTTGAATTTTCTAGCGGACAGCCGAAGCTGAAACGGATGCCCGATGCTGATTAAATTTCGAAGTTTAGATTACGAGAGCGCGAAGTTGACGTTACTGACATCGTTCGGTCCAACGTATTATACTTTGCACGTTCGCTCGATTGCAGATTGTTCCAATTATTGAACGAAACTTCTACAGAATTCCCTGATTGTACCACGCTTGCAGTGAATGCTATCAATTGCAACGATGACAACAATAATTTTGGCTGCGATATCCGATTGTTGGGGGGTCAGTCAATGAATTCAACGAATAGGGAAAAAAATTATTGTTTTTTGCTTCCCTCTTGAACTTTTTTTCACAAATTTTACAAAATTCCCCGTACATTGTGAAATCAATGCTATTATGATGTTCATCAGTTGTAACGATGAGATCATAAATATATGATAAGATCGTGAATTTCACTATAGCATTCTCTGTTAAAACGAGCAAATGAAATCGTCGGGATATAGATGTAACGATTCAGTTTTCGTGGTATAACGAAAGGAGAGGGTGTTTTACGTAAAAAAGATAAAAAAGGAGGAATAGTATCTTTTCGTTCTAGACTTCGTTTTCAAAAAGAGCGAATTCGAAAGTATATCGAGTATACTTGAATTTAGATAGTTTAGACACAGACAAACATTAGAACATGAAAATTGATTCTACGCGTAAAAGTAATTAAATAATAATACGTAGAATAATAGTTTCTCGCTTAAAGCTTTGTTTTCGAGAAAACAGACTTTCAAACATGTTTCGTTAGAAATTGCTTTGTCAATCAAGTACATAGTATACTTGATATATTTTTTAAACCCTTCAAGTGCTTGAAAATTACCAAAAAATCTAAAAGTTTAATACCGATATATGTAACAATGTGCAACAAAGAACGCATTTATTTTTAAACTTGTATCTTTTGATATATTTATTAGTATACTATGATGTATCATGACGTGTCATCTTCTTTTGAATGTTTAACAAATAAACCAATTATTTTATTATAATATCCTGTAGTACAGATGAAACAAGGGTTAATTCAATTTTCTAAATTTAAAACACTAATATGTTAATTAAAATAATAATTCTAAACAATTTCTTATATATATATTTATAATTCAATATATTTCAATATATTGTAACATATTATATTTCAATACATTATATATATTTGTAATTTATAAATTATAGTCCTTTCGTGTAAATAATTCAATTTAATTTATAGACAGATTTACGTCGATATGAATCCAAATCACAGTCAGAGTTTAAAAGTCGATCAGATTAATTATTAAACTTTTACGTTTAAAGTTTATCTTAATTCAACGTCGAGGTCGCAATCAGTTTTTTCTATGAAAAAAAAATAATAATAAAATGCTGTTTCATTTTTAATGCCTTATTCCCAAGACAATTTATTCTTTTAAGAGAGAATGTTTTACGATAAAATTTTATTTCTTCATTTTTTATGGAATGATCTTCCGTCAATCAACATAATTCGAGTTTAATTTAAATTGTACTCACTCTAGCTTGATTAAAATGTCATTGCATTAATAATCTAAATGTAATTAATTTATAATTGTTGACAGCCACCAAATACCATGCATTTGTTATATATGTTTATCATAATTGAATTGAATAATAACATTTTTAATCTTCGAATCGAGCTTTAAAAATCACTCATCTACGCTAAAATAGTATTATTAAAATAATTATATAAAGGAACGCGAAAATATCTCTCGCCTATGAAGCGACCTACTTACATTTAGCTCAAGCCTACTTTTCTATCGAAGAGATTGCGAAATATTCAAAATCGAGGTTGCAAGATATTGAAAATATCCAAGATCGTGCGGAAAAATTTCTAATCCATATTTACGACTGACCTTTCCGTACCCAGAATTCGCACCTATTTTCACGTTGCAAAACGACAAAGTAACTCGAACTCATCATACGTCTCGATTACGATCGTGGCGACAAACTGGATTATCATAAAACAAAGAGCAAGAAATCAAGTTGATTCGCGTGACTTTTCCCCCATTTTCGCAATTCAGACGAAATTCATTTAAATTTCCCCTCGACAAGATAGCCCCCGAATTACAGCAGAGACGCGAAATGTTTGTCGAGTCTTAGCGCGCGCATCTGTGAACCAGGCTGATGAATATTCACGACGCTGGAATATAACAAGAATTATTAATATCACGAGCAAACAGAAAATGCGAGGCCGCAGTTCGAAAACATTGGCTGTTTGTTAATTTTACGACGACGTACGAGCCCCTCGTTTGCCCTGGACATTGTTCCGAAAACAAGCAAAAATTTTTTTACTAAAAAAAGTATCTCCCTTAATCTGCGATTGGCTTCCTCTTAGCGAACGGCTGAATGAATCTGTGTACACCGTGTCGAGCTGTAATCAAAGCGTGTAATCAAAGTCTCGAGCTACACCGAGTTATTTGTACAAGATAAGACAGCTGCCAAGAATGCATATTGTACGACGTACACAGTGTTCGACACTGTTGAGCTGCAAGTACTACATCTTCTCCCTTGTCATCCACACTACGCGCTGTGTTATACACACTCGTCCAACAAAATTGCATATTGCTTTTGACGCTGTGTTACCGTATCGCGTCTAATTTGCGTGTAACAACGATGAACGTAGCTGAACTAATGACTAATAAAAATTTGTCGATATATAATAAGTCTATTGTAACTTTGTAAGAGTAGGTCGTCGCATTCTGAAGAGTAAAATCTTTTATTTCGGTAATCCTGAATTCGATGATGATTTTGCGACACGCGACGGACGTGAAAGAAACGCTTGTTTCTTTTCTGAGAAATATTGTTGAAAATTCGAACACGTCTCTGAAAACAGTGAAAAATTTCTCTGCTCGCAGAATGAAGTCTCCTGTTTTCCCTTGGAATTTGCTTTTCCCTGTTTTCCCTTGGAATTTGCTTTCTTCCATTCGTTTTATTAAACTTTGAATATTAGGACTGACGATAGAAATTTTGTCATTCAATCCTAATCCGTCCAAAATTCGATGAAAATGATAAAATGAATAGTACAACGAGTGTTTTCAATCTTCAAGACCGTGGCGAATCTTGAAAAACATCTCGAATATCTAAAATATCTAAAATTTCAAATTGTGTAATTTTCAAGAACACATGTATTCTTCCTGAATATATTTGTTGAATGATGTAAAAACATTTTTGAAAAAAATGAACTCAGGACTGTCAGAATAGAAGTTTTACATTTTATCACTTCAAGATGACTTTCGCTTTTTACAGTTACTTAAAAGAATTAATATTGACTCTTGTTTCGGACAGAACTTCAATTATTATAAATTACGATCATTTATACGTAGAACATATACATGATCGATACACATTAAAGGCCGGATGTTCCAGTACTAAAATGAGATCAAGTAGATTGTCGCATGAATTTTTTTTTTTTGAAAAGTTACAACAATTTAAATTTTTGACAAATTTTCATTGCTGATGGTTCAGTTTTGTTGGCTGTTCAATATATATAATTATAATATTCTCAAGTTGTTACCAGATTTTAAGTAATGGACATGTAATAGAAATTGTTGCACGATATATAAAAAAATAATAATATGTAAGAAAATTTCATATAACGTACATGAACACCACTATAACTAAAAATTCCAAAGGAATATTGCGAATCAAATACAGATAGAAATAATCAGCAATAATAAATACAATGTAATTTTAGAGATAGTTTGAGAAATCTTGAATCGTTCAGGCTTGGATCATCATGTTTATAAAATAAAAACAATCGATAATTAAATACAGCACAGCCTCTCATAATGAAAACAAATGTGAATTTTAATTAATCAAACAGAGATTAAGAAAATTGTCAGCTCTTTTTTTGGTGAAACGCTACTTTAAAAATATCATCTATTGTTTGCCGAACTTTTTTCAAGAAAATTAATTCGGACAGAATAATTAACATGATAATCGAATTATCATCAGTATTTTAATTTGGTGTTTCAATTTGTAGAAAAATCACGTTAATCTTTATCGTTTGTAAACGAAAAATTGTTTTATCACAAAATCAATTTCGTAGGGATTTCTTTTTGCAATTATGAAAAACACATTAAATAAAGAACATATACTATGTACCGTGTACTAAATAGAAATATAACAAATAAAATAACGAAGTAATTTTTTATATAAATATAGAAAAAAAAATCCGTAACTAAACTTATACTAAACTATGTTTAAAAAAAAATTATTACTTATGAATATTTCGTTTGTATGAGAAAACAAACGTTCGTTCAACATTAGAAATTTCTGGTTTCTTGAGAACTCTGCTATAGTTATAAATAACAACATTAGAAAGGGAAATCGATAAACTATCATTTCTAATAAAGCGAAAAACATGACAAATTTCGAAGAAATGAATCGTCATCTCTGCGAGAAAAACAGAAATAATCGACAATCAAAAGTAAAAACGAAAAACAAAATAAAATAGAAAGTGTCGAAGGATTCGCCCGTTTATGCGAATCTTCACGGTGGACGCGCCGTGAAACTAAACGCGTTTCACGACAAATTCAAGAGCTGCGAGTTTACCAGGCTCGTTAAGATTTCCTATCCTAAGGGTAGTTTGAAGTTGGCTCATGACTCCCGTAGCTCTCTTTGACAGCCGATGAGCACGAGATAATTGAAACGAACATACTCCGATCCTTGTGCAAAGTTTTCGTCAGAAGTTTTCGCCGAGAAAACTTCACCCGTCCCCGATCGATTACTCGATAACGATACTCCTCCATTACGCTCGTCCACATGTGAAACATGTGAAACTCTTCTGAAAACCTCTCTGAACGCGTTCCTTCTCCCTAATTTTTGTAATTATTTTTACAAGTATTACTTTTACAATTATTATTTTTCTCAAACGTTTCTCCAACTGAATACATCTCAGATCCGATGAGATATCTCCGCCGGTTATTGATTATTCGGTAACGCTATTCACTATACCGTCGTGCAAACATCTGCATACCAAAGAGAGAGGTTTCGTTCGTTACCAGCCTCGCTCGAAACTCTTCAAACTCGGCGAATCCGCGGATTGTTTCACGTTGTTTCCGTATAGGCGACGTTTCTTCGCGAAGGGACGATGAAATCTCCTCGATTTAACTAGTCTCTCCCCGCGAGATAGAGTCTCTCCCGCGAAAACTTTCCATCTTTCCAGCCTGTGCATTCGCTACCTCCTGCTCTGCGGTGCCCTAATCTAACTTCCAAGAAAACGACATACCATTTCACCAACACACAATTTCGCCACGCCGATTCGATTCAGCTATCCGCACGAGGTAATTCCCTCGTACGAGCAGGCCTAACTCTCGGCTACAACTGCGACAAGACAAAGCAAATTGTCTGATAAATAATTCCGCGAAACGGGGAAGAAACAAGTTATCCAGAAAACTGGTCGCGATTGATCCGCTTCGCCTAGAAGACGGATCGTCAGGGAAAGAACACGCGATAGAGTCAGCCGGAAGAGGGAGGATTGATTAACTTGGATATAATTGGATTTACCGATACTCTGTTTGAGTTCCTTCAGTTTGTTGAACCATTTCTCTCGGCGAGGAATCGTAAAGAGAACATTGTACGACAGTTGTAATGTTACAAATGTTCCGCTGCGATTATTATACATAATTTTTTCTTTTTACTTGATTTTTTTCAATCGTTGAATTTCTACTTTCGTTTCGTTTCACGGTTTCTCGTCCCTTCTGTCGGGATTTCAATCATACTCTTGCGGAGAAAAAAATTCACGATAGATTAATTTAAATACCGTTTAATTAATCGTGTTGTGAATAATTTGCCGGGATGGTCGATTCATAATTTTACTTCGTTTGCGATTAATTTCGCGATTCGTTGTTTCATTTATTGAAATCTCTTCGCGAGATTTTGAAGAAGATTTTAGATGACAGGCTAATTTAAATATTATGTCGTTAAGTTCATTGTTAGATCATGTTACTGTTATTATTAACATTAAAATTACCAAAGAAGTTTGGCATTTACAACGATTTTTCGTAAAATATATAAATTAAGAAAATTTATCTCTAACTTTATTTAATTACTATACTGTTGTTCAAAATTTCTTGTAAAATTTTCCGAAAAATTTTGCGTGGTCGATTAAATTAGATAGATGTTTGATTAATTATTGAATTACTGTATTATTATTAACAATCACTATCACACAACTATAATAATATTATATGATATAATAATTATTATAGAGCTACCAAAATGATTCAGAATTTTACTTTTTTGCACTTTAAACGATTCTTCGAAATATACAAATAAAATATCAGCCTTTTACTCTGTCAAAAATTTTTTCCCATTCTTTATATTCTAATTTCTTTGATACTTTATACTTATATTGAAATTTTATACTTTAGTCGTTAGTCAACAGTTCTAGGATTAATAATCATTCAATTGCAATTTGTCGAGATTTTGTTGCAAAATTTCATACAATCGATTAAACACACCGGTGTTTTTTCTCGTCAAAGTATTTAGTAAATTTTGCATTTAATTCTCTCTCACAATTTTCTGCTCCTTTAATCCAAATATTTCTCACTTTGAAAGGAGAATTCTTAATTTTCAATTCTCTTCAAAATAAAAAAAAACAATTTGCAACGTTTCTTTCTTTCTCAAGCGATTCACTGCTCATTCTGTTCCGACTTTCTCGCAAAATTTCCCGACCGAATTCAGTGATCTGCATTTCTTTCATTTTCATTGGAAAAATTTCACAGCAAAGAATTTCACACGGTCGATCGAGTTGAATAGCCCCGTGTCGCGCAGTGATGCGAATAATTACAGGTTTAAAGGACATAATCTTTCCTAATACTTCGTCTCTGCTGAGGATAATCTTTTCAAATAAGTACCTGTTTATCTTACGAGTTCGCTATTGAAAGCTACTTGTGATAATGAAGCTATTGTCCACGAAATTCCTCGATGTTGCTTGTTAACTATCGGAGAGAATCATTGACCAATCTGCCAGATTGCTCATCTTCCTCATAATTTTCTTTTCCTTTCAATAAAAATGGTTGCTAACATTTTGCAATCTATACACTACTTATTGCTTGCAATTTCTCGCTGCGAGAAATTCCCCCGCAACATGAGCAAATTCCACTAGTGCTCAATCTTTGCAATACTCCCGGACCTCGTCGGCGAATTGTTCGTAATTGTGCGCAGAAAAAATAAAGAACATTTCTCAAAAATAAAGCTCAAGACGAATTTTTCGACGAAACTTGCGTCAATTGAAATATTGGCGGATTCTTTCTTATAGTTTCCATCGAATCAAATTGCGATCAAGCGCAACGAACCTCGATTCATTCGCAATTGAACAGTACAGTATTTTGACGATGAAGTCATGTCGGTAAACGAAAGAAGAAGAAAAAAAGAAAATGTTGGAAAATGTTTTCACCTAAGCCAGGTAGTTTCGCTTTGCAGAAACGTTCTCCAAGAACTGCGAGAAAAGTTATCCTTTCTGTTCGCGAAACTTTTCGAAGAAACTGCTTCGAAGCTTGTAATTACCCCACACCGGGCATTGTATTTTGCCTCTCGTGAAATTTCTCGTAAAATTGGATTTTTTCCTCTCTTCTTTCGTAAAGTGAAATTTTTCCCGAAACACGACGGAGAGGAGAAATAAAAACGAAAACGAGGCACTTGCCTTTTCTCTTTCCGCTGTTGCTTCTTCTTGCGAAAGGCTTTCTTCACCCGCAGAAGCAGAAAAGCGGCGCGATCGATGGACAGGCTCTGTGAAGCCTTGTCGCCGCTCGACATCCTGCGTCCTAGTCCTCCTAACACCTGCAGCACAAACCAGAGAAATCTCTTTTTAATAACAACGTTACGCGTTCGTAAAGCACTTATCAACCAGAGGAGAGAATCGACTCGCTAAGTCCGCCATTTCTCTGATAATTCGAGAATTTAACTCTTTAATACAACATATAACAATAATAATAATTTTCTGTTATAAATACTTTTTAATTATAATTAACAATAATTATTTCGACACAAATTTTATAATTTAATATATATAATTATTTTGAATATTATTATTGTTATAAATATTAATACATTCCTTTATTATATTAATACATTCCTTTTATTAAATAATATATTCATATATAATAATATATATGATAATATATCGTGGCTGTAAATATTAATGTAACTTTCCTTTATTGTAACAAAAAACTCTTTTATTCATTTTACTTAAAAAAATTGCTTGTTTTATATAATTGTAACATTGCATTTAAAACGTTATATATAATTTTTATATATAATAATAATAATATAAATAATTTTTATATATAATAATAATATAAACTATATAACTATAATAATAATATAAACTATAATAATTTTCTATTATAAATACTTTTTAATTATAATTAACAATAATTATTTCGACACAAATTTTATAAGTAATATATATAATTATTTTGAATATTATTATTGTTATAAATATTAATACAATCCTTTTATAAATAACATATTCATATATAATAATATATATGATAATATATCGTGGCTGTAAATATTAATGTAACTTTCCTTTATCGTAACGAAACTCTTTTATTCATTTTGCTAAAAAAAAAATTGCTTGTTTCATATAATCGTAACATTGCATTTAAAACGTTTTACGTATGTTACATTAAGAAAGTTTTTGCTGTGTTATAAAATGAATTTTCAAATAAAATCTTTGAATGGTTTTACAAGTGAAATTTCATTTGCCTACGGAGAGTTAATTTTGCGATTTAAGATAAAATTCAGAGAAATTACATGCAAATTATATGCTATATAAACTGTGTTATACAAAAATATATACATTATATATCATTTTCCTTTGCAATTATATAACATAATATGTAATATCATTTATATTATTACATAACATATATGATTGATATATCTTTTATATATAAATTGTAGAAGAAAATACATAATAAATATATATCTGCCACTATTAAGATAATCGTTCTGCAGTGAAAAAGTATTACCCAATTTATGACCAATTTATGGCAGAAATGATCGATTCAACGATCGTTAACTGTTTCTCTTTAAAATTGAAATATCATGGCGATACCATCTACAGTTAAAGCACGCATTACTTCAACATAGAACAGGTTAAAAGGTAAAAGAGACCTTCGATATTGCTCATTTCCATCCTCTTTTATTATTTTTTCTTTTTTTTTTCATTTCTTTTCACCGAGCAAATGAAGCAAGGTGAAAATAAAATGGATATTCTTCGTTACTTTAATCGACCATCGTTTATCACGAAGCACTAGTTCGTTCCGTTTGTCTTCTAATCATGGCTGCGCCGCGGTTCACAGCTCACCTGCTTATCACACACGGCTCCGTTTTATTGAAATCACCCTGAGACACGCCATGCCTTTTGCGATCTGTGTGCAAACACAAAACCTAGCCTAACCTAAATCGAGCCAAAAAAAAAAATTCAAAGAAATAATAGCTTCCTTCGTATATTGAATCTATAGTCTGGAATTTATTCTAATTATTCAAATCCCGCATATTTCGATGAAATGTACGAAAAATTGATTCTAGAAAGGCCAGTTGAATTTCTAATGGAAATTCGTGACTCGACATTTTATCACAGGAACTCATTGTTGAGTCACACTATGATATTTTTAAATTGCCAAAAAAAAAAAGAAAAAAAAAATTTTTTTTTGAGAAATAGTCGGAGTGCGAAGGATTAACCTGGATTGGCCAGGAATCGAAAAAAAGGTTACTTTATACGTAAAAATAAGAAGAAGATGTAGAGCAAAATTTTTCCATCTAGAGCTACATTTTTGAGAAAATAGACTTTGAACATATACCTGATGAATTTCATTTTCTCGAAAATGAAGCATCTTCTGAGAAAAGTTTTTACCTGTAGAATAACCTTCTATCGTTTCTACCCACTGCTGTTTAGCATGAAATATGTTGGAATCAATTTTCTCGAAGACGAAAACTTAAATCAAGAAAATATTATTCTCCGTTTTTAACTTTTTCTCTAACGTAGAATTACTTCATCATGGTTGTGTCATCACCAATCACACGACACCGATTAAGAAACCAAAATTTTGCGCGCAAACACGAAATTTCATTTGCCATCCTTTTCAATCAATTTATTGTTATCAAACTTTAAATTGTATTTCAATATTATAATATTACAAACTATGCTATAAAAGAAGAACATAAATTCCGAGTAGTATTTACATAATATTTTTTTTATCATTTGCATCTGGAGTCTGCTATTTTGTGAAATATTTATTCAAATTGAAGTGTGTATAACGTTATGAGAAATTAACGGGTCCCGGGCATGGCGCAATAATAAAAATTTTCCGAAATAATAACGAATAATTTTCCATCTCGCGAATTAATTTATGGAATTTATAAATTTGCAAGGAGTTTGCTCCGGTCGCAACGGTTTCAACGTTATTTCATCAGTTAAACGAGAAACGAGAATTTTAAACGGATCGGAACTCGCGTTGAAAAAGAAACGTCTACGCGGTGTTGGAAAAATATTTCTCAAACTGAAGAAGTAATTACACGCGGGAATCCCCGAATCCTGGATCAAATTCGTTTCCATTCATTCGTTTTTCACGTCAACCGCATTACATGTACCATCGTTGGACGCCCGTCGTATTTTAATGAAAATGTTCAAGCGAATTACACGGTCTCCAGTATTTTCGCCATATTGCAGGATTTCATCGTCGTCGTGTTTCTCTTAATTAGCGGGCACACGTCGTACCAACGAAATATTACGGTGCCACGTATGAAACGTCCCGAAAGTTTCAAATTAGAACTGGTGGCGCGTACAAGCCACATCATAAATTTCATCCGGCCGATTGTTAGAAACTGCGCTAACGACGAAGAAATTTAGTTACACGCAAGACGAAATACAGCCGCGATAAAATCGTTGAAATTTCATTCGCACATTCGGCTGCGGAACGTGCTTCGTAGACGTGTGAATTGAAAGTGCAAAAGTGTCGCGAATTTCAATGTTCGAACTTCGCAACAGGGTGTGTACCTTTATCTTCCGTAGGTAAAACAGAAACATCGCGCAACAAAAAGCTCGTGAATGCTTCGTCAAAAGATCATGCAATAAAATTCAATTGAATTAAAAAGGAAGCGTAAAAATGCTGAAACACTCTTGCTTTGCGTAATAGTAAAAAATTATCTTCGAATATTATATTGTTGGAATAAAATCTTTGCTAGTAGATGTTCTATTCTGATAATATAACTTTCGGATATTGAGATACTCAAGAAATAAGTTCGAAGTCTATAAATCATATCACATATTCGATATGATCAAAGTTGATGATCATATTGTAAACTTTGATTATAATTAAATATAATCAGAGTTTGTAAATTAAATATTTTTCTCTCCCCTATTATAGTGTCAAAAATAATCCAAACGCAAAAATTTCAAAAAAAAAAAATGTGGTCGATTTGAAGTCAGACATAAAGGATTGATGACGACTCGCCGTTGAGGAATAAGTGAAGAAAAAGATCGGAAAGTACTGTCAACGATGTTTCAAGAGAGATTATCGGGAGAGATGATATCTTTGATGAAACACGATGATTATTTTCCGCTTAACACAAACAGAAGGAGTAAAGAGTACGAACAAACATTTTCCACGTGAGAGAGACTCGCGAAAGTCAAGATAAAACAGATGGCATTATTATTTCAAAAGAATGGCACGATAAGACGAATTATAATCTGCCATTTATCATTGCTTCATCGAGACAAAACAGTAAAATAGAAAACGTAAGGAAAATAGGATAGGAAGAGTTTTATCCCTTTTACCAAAAAATTAAAAGAAGATAAATTTTTCCATCGCTGTTCAAAGGAATTATTTAATTTTTTTGAATTAATTAATTATTATCTTCTAAAGGAAAAAGGAAGAAAATATAATAGTGAAAGAAACGGGAAATAAGATAAATTATACAGAAATTATTTTAAGCCTCAACTGATTATGCTGTATCATGAATGGCACAACAGTATTTATGATATACTTAAACGATTAAATTAACAACTTTTTAAATATCCTAGCAATTGTTTAATTATAAATTAAATACTGTAATCTTTTCAATTATAAATTCACCAGTCTTTCAAACAATTCATATTGAACGTTCTATCGAAATACGTGACATTTTATATGCACCAGTTAATACATTATCAGTGGAGATATTATTGTAATCTCCGTTCCTTCACCTTCCGGATCAACTAGATCTTTAAATCCCCCCCCTGTAGACGTCGATTAATCCCGCTATCAACCGTGAACACCGATAACGTTCCGAAACTTAGCGTAAACATTGACTCGAAGACAATGCAGTTTAACCTTCGCCAACGCGAACAATCCATTTTACCTCGAAAGATCCATATTTCCGTCAATTGGCATTATTTCACAATTGTAATTTGCAACAAAAATAATTAAAGATAAAAACCTGCGTTTGTCAGGAATATAAACTTGGCTAGTTTGAACTGTCGCGTTAAATTACGATCACGTTAGATTTCGGATATTTATCGCAGATTTAAGTTTTTGAGAAGAATATGAAATACTGAAAGAATATGAAAAATCCGTTACATCGGCGAAATGTTAAACCGTTTAAAACCGTTTGTTTTATGTATTATTTTTGCATAATATGAGCCTTCCGAAGTCGCTTTGAATCATCGAATTAGCTTATATCCCCGTGTTTGCGAACATGCATATAATAAATAAATATTTTTCCTTCTACATACACGCTCCCGCTTAAAAGTCTTAGGATCTGTTCTTTATTTGTTCTGTGCTCACGTATATCGTGTATATAAATTATTACTTTTACATTGTGTAATTTATATTGAAAATATTGTATTTATTGCATATAATTTATAATTTATATTGTACTATTTTTATTGTAGAAATATAATATAATACTTGTCCTAAGATTTCTTTGCGGGGGTGTAAGTATAGAGAGTGATTCAGAACATGTGAAACACAGGAGAAACTGATTCAGCGCACTAAAATGAGAAGAAAAATTCATCTAAACGTATATCCTATATATCTTTGTTATTAAATATATGTATACATGTGTGTGTGTGTATAATTTCCTTATCATCACTGGGATGTAATGTAAAAGACAATATATCTTACTTTTAAAAATATCCTAAACCTATTTCTTTTTCATATATGAACATATTATTATATATTATTGCAACAATTATACATACGTACGTAAATTTCTAGTTTAGCTTTTCCAAATTTTGACTACTTCGCTGACTTATAATTTTTTTAATATGACGTTTCCTTTTTTAAAAACAATTCCTTCCTTGAGGAAGGGAGGCCGGTAGCTAGAAATTTATATATATACATATAGAAGTATATATACACATATATATATACATATATACACATATATACACATATATACACATATATACACATATATACACTTATATACACGTATATATACGTATATATATATATGTATATGTATATGTATATGTATAATTATGTACATTAATTGTCCAAAAAGGAATCCGTGAAATTCCATTTTTTGGAATGAATTCTCACCTGGTTGGAAAATTCCGGCTCTAAATATATATAAGGCTCTAGATATATATATTGAAATGGCCACTATTCTTTTAATGTATCATAATACGCATCCTTAAATTTCCTACTTAAAACGCGTAAAAAATTTCAACGACCAGCGCTGTACCAGTCGTGTACGCGGTGCGCGAGCAACGAAATTTTTAGCTTTGGTATCAGACAACGTCAGACATCAACATTCTCGGTGAGTGATTTTTTTCCCGAAATGTTATTCATACGTTTTGCAAGCGTGATTTATTTCCGCGCTGTCGGGACCTTTGGAAACGCCTCTCACGAGAAACGCTTATCATTTCGCGCAATGCCGGCCGGATGTAAAACGCAGTCGATGTATAAAACAGTGTCGATCGGACGTTGGCAAAAATGTTGATTTATTATTAAAATCGCGCACGACGCGTGATTTAAGCTCGGCTACCGCCGATCGATTTTCGTCTATTCGTCTGTTCGAATATAAACGAGACCGCTGAAAGACCGCTTTTAGCTCGCCCTCTGCTTATGCTTAAAGTTTCCTCCCTCTCTCCTCAACTGCGGTTGAGATCGCTTGATCATTTCATGAGTTGGCGAGTAATAGATTCTCCCTTTGCTGGCAAGCAATTCGTTTCTTTCCCCTTTTGCAATCGTTTTCTGTAATCGAGATTACTGTCAATCAAGTTCATCAGTTAATCATCCGTCATTACGTCGATAATCTTTAATAAGCCAATTAGTTTCAAACACATCGATATTAATTGGATATTTAAGGTGAGTATTAATCTTAAACTTGCGATGATAAATATTGAGATATTAGATACTTAATAAATCAATTATCTTCAAATTGTTCAACGATTATGTTCAACAATCGGCAATGTGTATTTGAACATTGGAAACTTTGTACAATATTATATATCGCGAGTGTGTTCAAGAAATTCTGCATTTTTCGCTTTGATTCCTCAACCAATTCAATAAAATCTCGATCGTGCATAACTTTTTCACGTGTCCTTTTCAATCAAATTTAAGTTAAATTTTCGTAATATAATTTCGTAATTCTTTTACGAAATACTTTCGTGCATGATTGAAATTTTTTTCAATTACATTTTTAAGGTTCTGAACACGGCACACAGAGTCTTTTGAACGAATCATTTTCGTCATATATACATACACACATACATACATACATACATATATATATATATATATATATATGCTAAATAAATAGGCACTGAATGAAGTATAATTGAAAGTGTAATTATTTCTTGAACCTTGATTATAACACCTTCAATTACCTTCTATATGCATCAAACGATTTCATAACCAGTTTAATGATGATAGCTAGTTAATCATTCCATGTTAATTATTGACTTCAATAATTAATCAGATTACGTTTCGCCTAACTGTGGCTACAGGGGAATCTATTGACCAAAGTTGGTTCTCGCTTCTACGTTAAATTTGACGAGTGGCGTAGTTCCAAAATTGCGAAAAATGATCTGTTATATAATGAATACTAAATTTGTTATATAATGGATATAACTAAGAATACTTGTTTCATACGCCGATTTTATATTAAAATTAAAAGAGCCAATTTTTACATCATAAGTAAATAATGGTACTTGGTCATTTGTTACTTTATCGTTGATTTAAATGTTCTGGAAGAATGTAGATTTCTTCCTCTTTCAAGTTATATTATCACAATTACTACTTTTTGATTTTATTTTGTATTTATTTTATACACTTTGCTCTTAATTTGTTATAAAATATCACACGGAAGTCCAATTTTCACAATATTATGAAAAGAGGCTTAATTCATTTGTCAACAAAGGAGCTTAAATATTAACATTTAAATATTACGTAAATAAATTAGCATTACATGTTTCATATCTCAAGATCATATTCTACATTAATGTATAGACAATATATGTCTTTTACATGAAACCATATTAATCAACTCCAATAAATAGTATGAGCATTATTTTTTTAAATTTATCTCAAAATTATCTATCGCCATTTTCTTAAGATGAATGAACTTAAATGAAAATAAATCATTTGTTTCTTGAAAACAAACTGAATATTAATACTTATGTAACGAAATTAAGAAATTAATAAAATGTTGTTCATATTTAGACAGAGAGGCTCGTATACAGTAGATAAATATAAATTTTTATTTAAGTTGTATTTTTTTTAATATTCGCGAAAATTAAAAAATGCATAAAAATCTACGCGTACTGCTTTTAATTTGTAACTTTAGTTCGCGTTGCACATACCACTGCAGTTTTTTAGTTAGTTTATAACTCTGAATAAGCGTCGTATTTTAACTTCTAAATATCTTTTTATACAACATTTCCTTAAAATCTGTTAACTAAATAACTGCGAATAATTAATCCTTACAATTACCTCTCAAAATATACGTAACATTTGAAAATAAAGTAATTTATACAATAAATTAGCGCAGATCAAAAGCAACCAAAGTCAACACTTGAAAATTTCCCCATTTTGTAAAATTTCAATCTCACCGAGTCTAAGCCAACAATTAAAAAGAAAGAGGCGCTCTTTCGCCGCGTTTCGAAGGCGGAAGGCAGATAAATCGACCAAAGTAATTTAAACCCGATTGATAAATTTTCCGCAAGCAACGTTCAGCCGATGTAGTGTCAAGATCGAAAGATTATTTCGTTGGACGTATTAACGTGGGCGTGACAATCTGACGATGTAACTAACGAAGAATCCCCGTTCTATGGTAATGGAATTAAAGGGACACGACCGAGTGCGTTAATTCTAGGAAATGGATAGATCACCAAGGCAATATGCCACGAGGATTTGTTCCTGTGGGAAACTCGTTAAAGGGCCGATCAATTATTGATTAACAAGGGATCGTTTAGGTCCCGTAAGCCAATCAAAACGCCCGAAATTCCCGATGACAAACCGAGATAACACGATGACAAGATTTAAGTTCAATTATGTGAATTGGTAAGAAGAAAATTGCCGAGCATTTCTCTCTATTATTCCGATAGAAGATAACTTTCCATTTCAAATATTTTCGAACATATGAAAAAACTTTGTTTGATTTTTTTCGGAGGGATGGCGGAGATTTCAAGGTCAACTCCACTTTTTTAAAACGAAATGACATTTTTTTTCATTTAGCAATCGTCGAAGCTCGACAATCTCTATAAAAATATATTAATCTACGTACGACGAGAAAATTATTAGTTTAGCAGATATTTTAACTTATTTCTTGCAAATGACGAGGAAAAACAAGGACAGTATTCATGTGGTTTGTCTTTCATACAAAAAAGTCATTATATTACCAAGGTGTTGTACTGAATAACTTTTGTTAAGAAAATTTCTCCATATTTTCAAAAGCAATAGAGATATTTGAGGTGGCAAACTTAGGTGAGACCCTGTATATCTTTAATGCATTAATTCTGCTATGAACTTCGAACATTAGGATGCGACAACAAAATGTTAGGATTCCTTGAATTTCACAGAATATCATTCAATTACATTGAATTATATTCCGTGAATTACATTCACGGAATTACATCGATATTTATATTTAATAAATAATCATAAGAATTTGGAGAGGAAATTGAATGAACTGTAGAACACGGAGACTATCCTGAATTACAGAGTACAGAATATAAAAATTTGAAGAATATAGAAAATATTTTATTCTTGTGAAATATAAAATAATATATAAATAATATATAAAATATATAATATAAATATAAATAATATATATATATATATAAAATATATAATATAAATATAAATAATATATAATATATAAATAATATATAAATATATAATATAAATAATATATAAATATTTTATTCTTGTGAAATATAAATTATAAAATAAGAAAAGATTGACGTTGCGAAATATGGTTAAAGAACATATCGACTGTAGAACATAATTGAAAATTAACTTGAATTATCGTACATCATATAAAATTAAATATATAATTAGTACATTTAAATTTCACACGAATAGAATTAAAAGCAAGGAGAGAACGAGTGTATTTCGAGAATACGATTCTCAAAGTCAAACTGAATAAAGGAGAGCAGAGAAGTGAAAGCGACCTCGGGCAATCGAGGGACGATTCTTAGCGACTCCGTACCGATTTCTCGAACGATTTCGATGGTAAGAGATTTTATACGGGATATCCAAGGGGTAGAAACTCCCCATAGAAACAGTGAATTCGTTGGACAATAGTGTACGTATGTATGTATGTATGTATGTATGTATGTATGTATATCGAGACGATAAACGCAGAGCGGCGAGATCTCGATGGTAGAGGCGAATAAAGGCGGTCGTTTGAGAAGAATATCCGGGCACCAAATCCCGAAAGTGGATCACCAAATGCCTCTATCTCTATCTTGCACCCGCCGAACGAAGGAAATAGTTCCATTAGCGTGAGAAGTTGAACGCTTCGCTTTCACGCTGTTTTATTTTTTATCGCCGAGATAAGAAAGTGACGAACGAATGATTCGGAATTATCCGAAGCCCTCGGTTAAACGTCTGAAGACAGATTAAACAGGATCACGGTCCAAGCCAATACTATTCATCCGCTTGATCCGATTTAATCCAATTTCCGATTTTCATTCGTTAACCCGTCAAGTTCCAAACGTCATGTGGATATGTTTTGTTTCGTAATCCTCTGTGTGTCGTATGAACATGGATTTCTTTTCTTCAAATTTTCTGTATCATGTTATTGTATATTACGTGCATACATATATCACAGATATTCAATCGTCACAACATATTATTATATTACAATATTTATATTTATATATAATTTAATTCATACTGCAAAATTTATTATATAAATTATAATATAAACTATAACATAGTTGACATGAAATATACATGAGTGTATAATATGAAATATAACATATAATTCACACTATCAAATTTGTATTAAAATTTATACTATAATTCTGTATCACACAATGAAATTCCCCAAAAATTGTTCTTTCCATTTTTCTTCCTTTTTTTTTCTTTCTTCGTCTTCTCGATTCAACGTCGATCAATTTTTCACAGTTTGTTACAAGCAATTCTGTTTACGTAATTCTACTCGGCCTTCCTTTTCTTTTCCATTTATCTTCGTTTTCGATTTTGCACGTCGCAAAGAGTTATCCCCTGATTTCAAAAAGATCTCGCTTCATTTTTCCAATGGCTTTTCTCGCAATTTATCCTCGATTTGAATAAAAAAAAATTTTCGAATCGTTATATTCTAGCCGTAAGAATGAAATACTTTTCTACGCTCTATTTTCTATACTTCACACGCTCGAAATATTCTATGTTCTACAACGAGGCTCTCGAAGATTACTCTTCCAAAACTTTCCGATTCATTATTAAACAAGGTTTCTTCCGTTCGATGTTTCATAATATGCAATTTCGAAAAACGACTCCCTTAACTTTTCTTTTCCTACCCCTCTCTCTCTCTCTCTCTCTCTCTCTCTCACTCATTCATCTTCAATCCTTCATGTTTCGCAATGCGTAATTTCTCCAAAAATCGTGCCCCCATACGGTGATAATACCATAAGTTGACCATTCCATTTTTCCTTTTCCTACGCCATCACCCTCCCCCATTTATCCTTGACTCGAGCGTCAATCGTTAATTTTCCATGTTCTATAATCGTCCCTGTCTTCTAATTAATTAAGGAGCGTGTAAGAGGAGGCTGAATGTAAACACCGGTGGCCATTGATCGTCCGTGGTTACTGGTACACTAATGAAAAATTCATTTTCTTAGAGTGGAAGCAGCAGTCGCGTTACCATTGCCCGCCATTCGGTGCATTATGCATCGGGATTATATGACACGCAACCGGACTGGCTGGCCTGTTAGGCGACTTGTTTTATTTCTGAAAAATCCTTATTTGCAAACTCGCCGGCAAGCCCCGACGAGCTTCTTAATTCTCTTGAAAGAACGCCAGTGTTTTTCTTTTTTCTTTTGTCGATCGAAAGAAAAGGCTGTGGTCGATTTAAAAAAAAAAAAAAAGAATTGTCTCATACCAAGACTTTGATCACCGAGTGCGGATTTTCATGCAAGTCTAAGAAAATTTGGATAAGAAAGACTGAATGAGAAAAATGCCGTGACAATGCGTTTACAGTAGACACATAGTTAGGGTTTCATAGTAAAATATTCATCACAAAATGAAAGATGAAGAAAATTTCTATCATATTCAGGCTTTATTCCTTTAGCTCACGAAAATGTAAGAATGCATAAAAATCCGTATTTTGTTCATAAAAAATTGATATTAACTATCGTTGAAAAGTGTGGATATTAATTCTTCGACGAGGTACAATTTAATCACAGAATTCTGATAAAAAATTGACTTTTATAAGCTAGTGACTATGTTTGACGAGTATACTCGTTTTTCATGCATTTACAGGAAATTTTAAAATATAAATAATATTGGAAATTGGATTCTGATAAAAAATTGACTTTTATAAGCTAGTGACTATGTTTGACGAGTATACTCGTTTTTCATGCATTTACAGGAAATTTTAAAATATAAATAATATTGGAACAGGTACCTAAGTATAGTGCTTTCTACAACCCTTTATATATATATGTATATATATTCTATATATATAGAGAATTATTTTTTACCTTGGTTCTATTTTTTAAATTACAATTTAAAATATGAATTTGTATAAATTTCCATGTCTGATACTCGTCGAGCGAAAAGAACCTTATCTTTTGCTATTTGAATTATTCGTAAATTTAAAACGTTTTAGAATATTTTGAAACTACAATTTTAAAAAAAGGATAAAATAAAGAAATTCACTTATAAAAAATTGCACACAGTAAGGTACAAAATTTATTTCAAAATAGAATATTTAAAATATTCATTTAATTTGATAATTATGTAACAGTCTAATAATATCTTTGGCAATCTTTTTCTGTTTAACGAAATTAGATTGTTTAAATTTGGTCACTGATGTAGAGCAATAAAATTTAAATAATAATTTTTTAAAAACTCGACTGCAATATCGTATGAACTGCGAGTCCATCATCTTTTGATTTTAGCAACAAAATTGTTAATAATTATTGCTGAAAGCGCAATGAAACAGGAATAATAACAAAAATATTTACAATTTTTATTCATAATGTTTTTCTAATTATACAAATAACTGATAAATTTATTATCACGCGAGACTCGCAATTAAAAGAAGTAATTTTCGATCTGAAATCTGTTTTCTTTTTTCTATCTCTTACATTTTGCAAGTTACAATATAAAGTAAGATTATTTCAAAACAAAATCGAATCAAATACAATTACAAAATGTATTATTTATAACTTTAGCTTCGACGTCTATTATCATTTCGTTATGCTAAACATGTTATCTGAATAATCATTTCTCAAGTATTTTATTCAAACAACGTCTTGGTTAAAACCTATTTACAAGTAGGTTCTGATCCAATCAAACGTGAAACTTTTGAAAAACAAAAGTGATAGACAGTAAAAAATCTCGATAAGTACTACGAGTTTTCATTTGAACTTCTAGAGCTAAGAAAGACTTATTACTTACAAAAGGTTGCACAATACGTAGTAGTAAAATTAGTTTAACAATGCTGCAATAGTTTACAGTGGCAACATAGTTAAGAGAAGTAAGTTTGTCTGGCGCATAATGCTAACTAACTTATTCAGTAGTACGTACACTAGGTTAAGAAGGTATCGATAGTTTCATTTCAAAGATCGATGAAATTCATGGAAGAGTAAGAAAGTTGAATTGCTGTCTATTTCTCCCTTGCTTAATTTTATTTGAAATAAAGACGAAAGAATAATATTAATTGAATATTAATTAAATTTATTATTTCCACGTGAAATGAAATCTAGCAAAAGAGTAAGCTCATTTTGTTCATCAAATCGAATCAATTATTTTCGTAAGAAAATAGCGAACAATCCTAGCATTAAATTATTTCTTCGACAGCCAAACAGTGAAATAATTTAATTCCTCACGCGAAAAATGATGTTCGATCAAATAAGATGATGTATCATTTAAATAATCATTTTCAAGCGTTTTATTCGAACAACACTCTGCTTGCTTCTTTACTTGATACCATGAGGTAACTTCTGAGAACGTGAAAATTAAAATAATTAGAAAACGAGACGACATGAAATCATTCTTCTAACATCATTCATCTGAAATCATTTCAAGTTTAAAATATCCCGGAATATAATATATTTATTTTTAGACGCGTAGTGAAATAAGAAATTTCAATCACTATCGTTTCGGTACCTCTCTGTATCCAATATTTTAAGAAGAAGGTCCATTTTATCACCGATGAATTTCTAACACCGTAGAAATCACCAGGAACTTTTTTATGAAAACATACAGAAAATCCTGTGAAACTTTGAGATATTTGTAGATCCATGAAGAAAGATGCGAAACCAAAAGCTAGCATTCCAGTTCTTGTTCGTTTTTTTATTCGACAGTGTCCGTTTTTCTTCACGGAAAAATATGTTTCCACCAGCGATTTCGATCTAAACGAAACTAAACGAAAAAGAATCATTTTGGAACACGCAAATATTCACCCAGAAGTTTGAAATATTTTTAAATCTACTAGGGAGAGAGAGAGAGAGAGAGAGAGAGAGATTTTAATCGCTATATACTACTCACTATCTGACGTTATCTTCTGCAAATATTAATTACGAATTTATCAAGGAAAAAGTTTGTCCATCGAGAATGAAATTCTAAATCAAATTTTCCAATATTTTTGCATCTATGGGGGAAAAAAGGTAAAAGATCTTGATTCATCAGCGTCCCAATTCGAATTTTCTTCTCTATTCGGGAATATCCGTCAATTTCTACAGAGATTTTGAAGAAAAATGGATTTTCATCACCGACATCCGATTATAGATAACGAGACGAAATGAGATTATTTTTCAACAAAGTTACGAAATGGAATTAGTTCCAATGAAAATTATTTTTCTGTCAAACGTTGGAATATTTTTACACCTACAAAGAAAGATAAGAAATTCTGATCACCACCATTTAGGTTCAAGCTTGCCTCTTTATCCAATTTTTGTTCGTAGAAATTCCAAGGGAAAATATTCTTTCATCGCCGATTTTTGATCTCCGATTACCAAACACGAAAGAGAATCATTTTTTTCGTCGAACACTCAACTCAAAACTTGAAATACATTTTCAAAGTCCATCGAAATGTAAGAAATTCCAATTGCTATCACACTTTTTGACCATATACGACGCTATTGTTCGCGAATTTTGTGAATTTCTAAGAAAAACATTTATCCATCACCGATCAAAAACATGAAAATTAACAATAGTAGTCACCAGTATTAACTAGTATTTGTATTTCTGTACAATGTATATGTAAGTATTTTAGAATTCAAGGGCTGAGAATCATAGTGGTGTGAGTCACTCTTGATGTTTGCCATTTGATTCATTTCTTACGTGATGAATGTTGGCCAGGATACTAAATATGTAGAGTTTTGAAGATTTGAAAACTCAAATTATAAAAAAATTTTGTACACCACTAATAATTTTTCTTTTTTTTTAATATTTAAAGTCGCCACATATTATTTTCTTTATCTCTGTGAGTTATTAACGATTCGAAACTAATTTATAAATTACTGTACAAGTTAAAAAGAAATGTCAAACAACAGAAACAAATAAGTAGCTAATACCGTTAAAATGAAAAAATGAGCTTCCATTGTATTTTTTACTTTATAAAAACTAAATATTTTTCAGTCACAACATAATGTTTCACGAAAATTAAATGTTCCATCCTGTGGGAATATTTAATTTATACAGGAATATCGAATGTTCCGTATAAAATTTTCGTGACAGTCAACGTGTGACATTCACAAAACGAAGCAGAGTAACTTTTTTTCATCGAAAACTGCTGTCAAACTCTGAAATGAGAAAAAAATAAGAAATTTTAATCACCAGCATTCTGGTGCGAACTCTCTTCTCTATTCGAAGATTATATTCTTCTCCACAGAGAATTCAAGGGAAAATGTTCTAATCAGGTCATTTTCGAATAATCGAACTGTTCTACTATAATTTTTCTACTCGACAGTATTAAATATTGAAATATGAAAAATTTCTAACTAAGGATCATCACTAAGTCGCGGAGGTTTATGCAAATTTATATTTTTGCAAAGATAATTAAAAAGAACAATAGAAAATTATCTTGTCCGGATGTTGTAAAGAGTATTATATTTCGAATATTTTATATACAGGGTGGGCCGAAAGTTTTTTCCCATCTTTCTATTCTTTTCAAACATTAAAATGTAAGAAAAAACTAATTTTACTAATTTTAAATTAAATTTCAAGTTCAAACATGATTTTTTGAAGTAGGATTTTTGGCCCGTCCTGTATTATCAATATTGCGTATCCGAACGCATTTATGCATCTGCAGACTTTTCACAAATCCGCAGACATCGGCATTCTGATTCAAAGTTTCTTCTTTATTCAGCAACATTCACCCTTCACCGTAGAGACTTCAAAAGAAAATGTTGTTCCATTGCCGATTTCCGATCTTCGAAGAACGAGACGAAAGATAATCATTGTTTTTCATAGAAATATTTCTTTCAAAGTCGTTGGGATATTCGTTGTAAACGAACGAGTTGTTCCTTTACTCTTTTTTTTTTTCTCGAAAACCTCTCTTTGGGAAAGGGATCCCTTTATTTAGCCGGTGGGAAATTTTCGTTTTCCGTTTTGCGCCAGAGATTCTGGAATAAAGACGCGAGAGAAAAGAGAATTTTTTTATGCAGATGACAGATACATTCGGGGTATATAATTCGTTTCGTTTGCCTCGCCTTTTCACGACAGCCGACGATTTTATTTATGTCGCCGCGGACGTACAAACAAAGAGATAAATAAAAGAGATCTGCGTAGTTTTTTTTTTTAACCCGCCGTTTTCACGCAGGTCGAGATGATTTTTGAATTTCCGTTAAACTTTAGTGACTCGAAACACTCGATCGATTCTCAGCCTTTTGTATTTAAAGTAAATTTCTTTGATATTAGATTTAATACCACTGAGTGACAAAAATTTCTCTGACGTGGAATAAAATTTAAATAAATAAATGAAAATAAAATGAAAAATTTAAACTGATATGACTGTCCGAAGGATATACCTATTACTTTAATTAATTAGATAAAACCTAGCCCTGTAATAATACAGTTTTTATAATATTTGTTTGAGATAAGTTCAAAAAGGAAGGTTTTTTCATCGATTCGTCCATTTCTCTTTCGTGCAGGTAATCGATTTGAGCGGCTTATATGTCATGCAAAACTTGAATGTTGCACGACCACATTTTGAGAATTTTATTCCATAGAATTTTTAGAATTTTATTCTGATCTTATTCTCGTGTTAAAAATAATTAAAACTATTTTTTATATGCGAAATAAGTTTCTCTGCTGAAGCTACTACTCTTTTTCTTTCTCCACCCATTTCTAAATAATTTTCGATATTCACTTGATGAACAATAAAGATTGCTAAACAGTGACAGAAAGCAGTAATATTGAAGAAATTTTATATATAGATGAAAAGAAAAATGATATACGTATGGAAAATCGTGGCTTACGATACAGTGAACTAAAAAAATACAAAGAATTCACACAATTCATATGTTTTTATAGTAGAAAAAAATATCGCAACATTCGATCATGAATTGAATAGATATAGAGCATGTATAATAGGATGAAAGGGAGAGTTGAAATCATGTTATCCCATTCCTGAACACACTCTTCAAAAAGGTCTTCATTTTGATTTAAAAAGCATGTAAAGTATAAAAAAGATTATTAACTAAAATGTTATCTCTATGTGCTTTCTCTCTTAAAAGCTAACGCACGAAATCAGCCATTGATACTCATTGCCAGTATAACTATAGCAATATGTATTAACTGATGCTAATTTGTACGATTTCATTTCCCAAAAGTGGATATATAATACGAATGATATTCAGTATCGTCGTAATTCAGCTTCATTATATTCTGTTACTCATATTCATGAAACCTGTAGAATGTTTCCAGATTTGTAATAATTGCACTAAACTTGCTCACTTGTATCTGCACAAGTAAACGTGTCGGAAATATAGAATATCTGGGGGCAATGAATTAACTACTGAAACTATTGATAACAAATTACTGATAAAAGAAAAAATTGAATTGAAGGAAATAATATCCAATCATACCGCGAAAAAAGTTAAAGAATATACCGTCTACATTGAAATGTTTTAAAAACCCTTTGAGAGGTATACGTATATACCAGCGCTGGTGAAAAAGTTAATCAAGGTTGCGAATTAACTTCCGTTCCGCTCCGCGTATTAACTTCATCAGAGTTTGCAAAAACACGGATAAACGACGCCGGCGACTCTTTTTCATTTCGCGCGTTCCGCAATTTCGATTAGAGATGGAAAAAGATCCGAAACGTTTTTCCCTTTTCCTTCTTTTTTTTTTTCTTTTTTTTTCGAAACGCGCGATTATTAGAAAAGTTTCGGTGAAATTTATTCACACAGACGTGTGCGAGAGTCATCGCACGGTGACAAGTTTCGACCACGACGAAATGCAATCGCTCAAGGGGCCAACAATTCATAGAAACGAAATTTTTCCCAAGCTTTCTCGCGCCGAATGTTCTTCATCTGTACCACGAAACGTGAGATTACCTTTCGCAAGCGACGAATCCTCGAAAGAATCTTCGAAAGAAGCTCGGGGGGGAGTCGTAAATATCCGCGAAACCATTTCAAACTCTGAACAAGAGGGAGGGGGGGGGAGGAAGACTCGTGTAATTGGTATTTACATCTGCTCAAAGAAACGAGAGAGATTAATCTAGCAGAAGTTTCGCAATATCTTTTTATTCTTCGACTCGACACGACTTTGCCGATAAATTACGGATATTAAAAATATTAAAAAAGAGCAAGGAACCAGCAAAAAAGTCACAGAATGCCACGATATGAACAATACTTTATATACAGAATCGTCGTCGTTACGAGAGGTACGAGAGGTATCAAATATTCGTTAGAATGGTATCCCGGTGACGTTCGAAACGAAGAATCATGGATGCCCCGTGAACAACGGAACAACTCGAATGGTGTCCTATATATTAATTAACATACGACAAACGGTACGATGTTTCTGGCATAACGAAGCTCTCCACCCTGTGCAAACTGTCCGATTAGGTTACGAAATGTAACTGACTAGTTATTAGAATTAGTACTAACTGAAATTAGTATAAGAATTAGTAACATTGCTGTTATTAATACTATAATTACTTTTCTAACGATATAGCATTACTAGTAATATATAGTAAAACATAGTAATATATAGTAAAACTAGTAATTTACATTAGTATTATAGTATTAGAATTAGTAATATTAGTAACATTACTAGTATCGTAGCAATAGCAATTAGTACAATATAACTGATATTAATACAGTATAATTAGTATCATAATGGATCAAAGTCAAAATCGTTGCTATATTTTTTATTAGTAATATTACTAGTATTATTTATTTCATTAGTAACTAGTATTACCAGTATTGCAGTAATTATAGTATTAATAGTAGTAATAGTAATTAGTGCAATATAATCACTATTAATATATAATTAATATATTATTGTTTACGTATACGTGAACGTAATTTTAATATTTAGTAATACTAATAATTAGTATTACTAGTATTACTAGTATTATAATTTTAGCAGTATTAAATACAGTATCTCATTTTAATTTTTACCACGCAATAATCTCTTAAATTATTCGTTATTCTAAAAAATACTACAAATCAAACTTACTATACTTAGGGGGCACCTAACAGTGACTGATCAATATTAATTATTAGTGTTCTACTTTAATAACAGTAATACTAAATATTAAATATTTTAAATAATATAATGATTTATCGTAGAACCAGTACGAGCAATTAGTATTATTACAGGATGTCCCATTTTGATCATCTGCGCCCAATTGTCTCAACTATTTATTATTCGAAAACATGTTTGAAATTAAAGTTGTTATGTTTCGCTAGAGACATCTTATGATGATCACTAAATTAATTTCAGGGAAAGATTATAAATGGGACACCCTATACAATATGCCGAATAATATTAATAATACTGATTAATAGTACGTAATTGTAGTATTGCTGCTACTAAAGGACAGTATTTAGTATTTAATATTACTGGCATGTTGTATTAACAATAATAAACATACTAGTATCATTAGTATTGTAGCGTTAAACTAGCATTATAATAATGATAATTAGTATCACTATTATTATAGTATTACGAGTACTATAATATTATAATATTACTACATGCACTATCAGTTGTTATTTACAATAAATGAAAAATAATAAAAGTATATTTTCAAGACGTACTATATACGTGTATTTACTATGTGTAATTTATATTTCTGTCTCGAACGATAGAAGCATGAGACGACTGATTATTTTGAAATTAATATTTTTACTTTTATGTGAAAATACCGATAAATTAGCAATAACAAAAACAGCTTTGAATAGCGGAAACATGAAAATGGTACGACAGGGTAAGAGAATAATATTCTACATATCTCGAGAAATTGATAAGCGGATTATTCTAGTTATTCTTGTCGAAGTAGGATGTCTTCAAATTCCTAATTATTCTCCGATTGCATTGTCAAGTTTATTGCTTTATAATAATTTAAGTTTTCAAAATTATCTTTTTATTTTCGAAGTTTCTCATATTTTGCACTTCTGTTTCGATAGCGTCGATTTGCAATTTTTTTTATGTCTTTTATAAGAGTATTACAAAATACTAACGTTTATAATTTTCTACAACGATAAAATATTTTCTATATTTTTCAAATATTTCCTACATTCTTCCATATATTTCCAATCCTATAATTCTCTATATCTTTTGACAAAATTCCCAAAAATTATTCTTCCATTCCAAAACTTTTGATCTCTTTTTTTATCTCTTCCATTTGTTCGTAACACTATACTACGAAAGCGCTTCACAAAAGGCACACTGGTCGAAATGGTTTTCACTTCAAATTCCTGAGAATTGTCCCTCGATCGCAGAAGTGTCTCTTCATTTCATTTTCATTTTTTCACTTCTCTCACTTCTCAGTTTTTCATCCCTTCGCGTGTTCTCCATTGAATCTTAATTTCAGCGTCAATCTCGCGTGTCCTAAAGTATTCCACGTTTTTTTATTTTCTGATCTTCAATTACAATCGTAGCGTGAAATATGACAAAATCTTGTTCACGCGAAAAGAAACATGATGGTAGGTGATTGAGAATTCTCATTGAAACGAGCTCGTTCGAGTCAGAACTTCGATGAAACTGCGGCAAATTGCACACAAAGTTTCAACTGCGAATCAAAGGAAATACGCTTTATTGAAGCTCGTGTTCACTTTCGCTCGCTTTAGTCACATTTAACGTGTACTTAAATGTAAATTTCTCGAAATCGAGTTCTATGCGTGACTTAAATTGGTATATTTCGCGCATGATCGTTGATATTTTAGCAAATATCTTATTGAAATATCCTTTTTACCCCACGTTTCGTCATTTACCACTAACATTCAATGAAATATTGAAAAAAAAAATCGTAAAATCATGATGGACTTAGTCGCAAAAAGAACGTTAAAATATTACAATTTTTATCGTTCTTTCAAAGATATACCATTTGTTACATCGTTTAAAAAAAAAAAACAAACTCAAAACTCTTAAAGTAGAGAGACTTTGAAGACGTTTCAAAAGTGCGTTGTGTCACGTGATATTTTTGTTAATTATAATAATATTTAAATTACATCGAAATTATAATAATTTAAATTGTTCGACAGTTTCTCATCGTTATTGGCTCAATTGAACGTAATCCAATACACATAATTTGATTTGAACAAATAATAAATGGAACGTGAATCGCAACGAATTTGAGTAGTTAATATCATTCTATATAAAATAGTATTATTTTTATATTTTACATTTTATATTTACACTTGTTGTGCGTAATTAAAATTGAAATACAACTGGGTTTCACCCTACAATACAACTATGTTTGAACCAATAGCTTGGACAAGTTATAAATAATAATAAATTAGTAAAAAATTTTCCATGCAAACTTCCGCAAAATAGAGATTGCAAAACTATACTGTATAATTCCGTTTAATTTCTGTAATAAATGCAATTAATTTTTATAACAAATATACCGTGTATCTTCGTGCAGATTATACTGCATAATCCTTCAATATTTCGAAGTTTAATATATTTCTGTAGAACGTGGTTCAGTTATAAGACATAAGTTATGAATTATTTATCATTTAGTATATATCCATAACCTGGTCCAAAATTTGTCAAAAAACTAGTCCTCTGAAATTTTAGGTCAAAACAGTGCATACAACTCTGCAGTTAGGCCTTTTTTTAGATTAGGAACGTTATTTCTAGCGTCACGTCGAGTCAAGATGGCGAAGAGCAAAAAGGTATTAAGCTTCTCGATATTACGTTGCTTTCGAGGAAACATGACCTGGATAATCTGCGCTTCGGCTGCAGATGAACGTAATAACGTGTATGTTATTGCTTATGGTGGAATAACGAGCAATTGAGATTTATAGCAGCGAGGTGAATGACAGTAATTTATCAGGCATCGTAACAGTAATTTACATGATTGCCGTTGAAATGGATCGTCAACGATTCATTCGCAGAAGCGAAAATCCCTAAAAAAGATTAACAATAGAACCGTTGACGAGCGAAATGCGAGATTCGTATTAAAACGAATCAAAATGGAAAAGTGGAAAAGTGAAAGACATCTTCTTTCTTTTTTTTTAAATATCTCGCTAATTAACGATCTTTTTGCCATTTTACTCCAATACTTTTCTTATGTAGAACGACGAGAAGAATCTATCGATATAAAATATCTAACCATATAAAAAAAAGTTTGCACACATTGTTCATTGCACTTAAAAAAAAAACAATAATATAGATGTAGTCCTCTTTGAATCATTCATTTTTCTTCTTTGACATTTTTCTGTAACTACATTAGTAACGAAATTATGATCTGAAATATGGACCACCCTATATATATATAATACAAGTAATTAAGTTTCGTATGTTACTGTCCCTGGAAAAAAGTTTTCACAACATCACAACGCAATTTAAAAGCATTGAAATCTCGCATTTCGTTTGGAACGTATAGAGAAAAATGGAATTAACGATTTCAAGTGAATTCTCTTCTCGTGAAAGATGTCAATGCTTTTACGTGCTTTCGAATATTTGCATTTCATCGAAAACTTCTTGCGCCTACGCCTTTTCTCAAGGGTAGTTTTAACGTGTGAAAAGGCCAAAATTGAAACTAAGTAAATGACACGACCAATTACGAAAGTTCACGTACGTTCTGCCAAACGAAATACTTAAAGAGGAACAAGAACTTCAAACATTTTATAGGCATTTATTTATTTATTCGTCGAACTGATAGAGACTCCAAATAAATTACGATGTTTCTTATAAGAGATAAATAAATAGATCGAAATAGAAAATTCACGAAATGTCATTATCATTGATACGTTAAATGTTAATTATGTTCGATACATGTACTTGTTATTGTTATAATTATAATCAGAATACAAGTTTTATTCGCTCTACTGTACATATGACGAAGATTTTTGCAAGATCATGTTTCTAATTTATTACTATATTCTTTCAAACAAATATAAGAAACATTATTTTAAAATCTGTCTGATTGTAGCTAATAAATTAATTGAGAGCCACAAAACGTTTAAAATCCTATTGTTTTCTATCTGACAGATGATATATATATTTTCGTTTGCTATATATATTTGTTTTAAAATTGAGAAAATTGAATAGTGCTTTATATAACAAAAAGTAAATTCTGTAAATTGTTAATATATTAACAATCGCAAAGCACGTGCAATTTAAAAAGTTCATGCAATTTATGACGAACACACTGAATATAATAGAATTATATTGATACGAATGTCATTTATTTAAAACAAATTCTAATTCGTACCCTATTAAATGAATCCTCGTTTGTTGAATCCAATTAATTTCAAACTCCTAATATACATATGAACGGAAAATCATTGATAATAAAGAATATCAGTGGAATATTATATATCAATTCCAATTATAGGTATAAATTATTTGTCTCTTGACAAATTCGTATAAATGCGGTTTTATATTGTATTAAAAATAAAATATAGCAGAGTATATGTTACACTGAATCTACTTATGTATTGTGTACCTTATTTTTGAATAAACCTAACCAAACAAATCTTGGAAATATATTTACATAATTTATGAGAAACTAAAAATAAAATAAACTAAGAATAAAATAAAAACATTGAAACGAAATTATGAAAGTCGCATAAAGTCTTGTTTATTAAGTTGTTGCATACTATTTTCTATTTTCATCTTTTATTTTCATATTTTGTTCACTAATTCTAAATTTAACCAGCAATATTTCCTACAAATGTCACAAAGAAAAAGTTACATCCTTCAAAGTTACAAAATCATATCTCAGGCACAGTCGTGATCTAACTCGAGCTCTTCTAACTTTTCATTTGCGTCTCGGTGTAACGCTCAGCTTGACTCTCGCTCGAAGTCTCGCTTTCGTCTCGATAGCACTTCGATGGAGAAGAAAGTCGACCGAGCCGCCGAAGATGAATTTCATCGAGCTGCCCGATCGATGAGAGACAGTGATTAATGCGACCCAATAATACCGTGCATCGTGATCACATAGCTCAGCTGGCGCGCAAGAATTCTAAAATCAGCGATGAACACCATCACTCTGTCCGTCGTTGATTTTATTGAAACGAAATAAACCCTCTTTCTCAGTGACCGAAATTTATTCCCGCTCCGAAAATTCCGTCCACCCGTTGGAAAAATCTTCAAGCACGCAATCGCGCGAGATTCGAGTTGAAAAAGAAAAAAAAAAAACGATTGCCCCTTTGACAGATGGGCACAAAGTATTTGCCCATCTGATCTACTGTTTGCTTGTTAAACGTTCGAAATCTCATGGTCATTGAAACAGATTGGTAAAGAGAGAGAGAGAGAGAGAGAGAGTTACGAATTTGTTCAGCTCGAGCAATACGCTCTGATTTCCCGCCGGTTGTACGAGCATCTCGATGAATCACTTAAAATTATTACTGACGTAATTGGCATTTTTGTAAGTAAACGAGTATTACGTTCTTCAACAAGAATTATATAATATTATTTAATATTAATTAATAATTATATTATGTAATAGTAATTATATAATTCCGTCTTAATTTATAACTCTTATTGTCTATATTTATATTATTGTTTATTGTATTTATAACTCTTAACGTGTGCCGAGAAATCGCTGGTTTTCGATCATTTTATTAAAGATATTTTAATATTATATTAAAGATATTTTAATTTTAATGATGTTGACAATTTGGAGCCAAAACATTGAAATCGGCTCAGAAGAATATTAGAGAAATCGTCTGACATAAAGAACAGATCGTTTATCGGGAAAAAATCATTTGATATAGATCGCCTACTGATAGTTTGATTGTGAGATTCAACATTGCATTCAAGTCGAAGAGACAGTCCAAGATGTTTGACAGTAAGCTAATGCATGTACCACATACAAATCAGGTCGTCTTTATCCGGTTTTAAACCGCGAGAGTGAGCAGTTTCAAAAATATTTTAACTTCCAATCTTAAGTGATTCATCCGGTATATCCGAAGTCTCCAACTTCGTCGAATATCCGTCTTAAACTAACACACCGAGCTTAATGCTTTATTCATGAACAATACTTTAATGTCTTACTTCTTCATCGTAAATTTAAATATCGGCCGTCTACCACCATCTCTTTATTCGTGTAATTGATTCGTGGTTGCTTTTCTCTTTTTTTCTTTTTTTTTCTCCTTTTTCTCTTTCTGTTCGAGTCACACTTCACTGCATTAAAATATTAATCAAATGTTTTAGGGAGGATTAAAATAGAGGATGATCCCATAATTGGTAGCAAAATTGGGTCCAACGCACAGAGAAAAAAATAAGATAAAAATGTGAAGTGAAAATTATTTCGCGCGGACTTTTGTTTTCAAGAGGATCGAGTTCGAGAATTCATCTTGAGACTGTGCTTGAATTATAAAGTGACTAGGAACGAACAATTACAAGATTACTCTACCTATGAAAATAAGTATCTCGAAAGAGTATCTAGAATACGATTTTTTTAAAATTAAATTTCAAGAAAATTTATCAACTATACTTTAAATTTAATCAATTATAAACTGCTTAGGAATAAATAATATACAAGAGATTACTTTACCTATGAAAATAAGTCGAAAGTGCAGAATACGATTTTTTTCATGAAAAAGCTTCGTTTTCAAGAGAATTAAATTTCAAAGTCATAATTTATCAATTACACATCTACATATTAAACCAACTCTTGACTGAACACGTTCAAAATTTATCTTCTTAAAAACGAAAAAATTTTATTTTACATTCTCATTAATTTTCGCAGGTAGAACAACCTCCTGTCAATTGTTAATTTCTATTTGGTCCACAATTAGCTAAACTCGATTACGTTTGATAAATTTCAAACTTAACTTCCTCGACAACGAAGCATCGCTTTCAAAAAAAAAAAAGAAATTTACTTCATCTTACGTTTCTTTCTTTTTCGTAGAATTGTCAATTGTGCCGTTAGTTGCGGAGCACCCGGTGCATTCTCGTAATTCACGTCACGTAATGGACGACGAATTAATGACGTGTAAAAGATTCGCGATAAAAGCATTCGATTTCGAGTTAATGAAACGTAAGCAAATGCGACATCACATTGTGGATTTTGCCCAACAATTTTGCCAGCTCGTTGTCTCTAATTTACCCGGAGATAATTAAATTCCCTCTGTATACTTTTTTCAATACCTCCCTAGAATTTTCTCTCTTTCTCTCTCTCGCGTGGGATTGATCGAGTTAAGACAAGCTTGGAAACTAGTTTACAACGCACGATTATCTCCGAGATAATTCCTATTTTTAAAAAACAGGCTGGCCGATGGATTTTCAAGGAAATTATCACATTCCACTCAACATTGTTAATCCGTTTATCTGTAAAACACCGACAACGACGCATTGTGTCGCGCAACCATAATTAACTCGTGCGTGCGGTCCAATTTTACATCTCGATGGATCCTAATTCCCCCCGGAATTAGGGAAATTTACATATGAGCAAGATTTTGTCCACGAAGCATAGTAATCGCTGGTACAGATTGATTCACTGTGAGAAGAACAAGCTGCGAAATTACTCAGGAATGAAAGAGATTAATTAAAATGGTGTCGACAGAATTACAAGACATTTTTAGAGATTTTTCCTTCATTTATTGTTAACGTATTAATGAAAGCTAATAGCTATTATACTTTTGCGATAGAGTTACGTACTTCACGTGATTTCTTATTGAAAGCACTGGGTTGCAATTTCTGAGAATTTTACTATTTTCTTTTATATATTTTATAAATTTATATAAATATTATTTATATAAATTTATATAAAAATTGTATAAATCATTTGTATAATTTATTGTACAATAAATTATTATAAATAATAATTTATTGTATAATTTATTGTACAATAAATTAAATAAATAATATAATAAAAATAAATTAAAATAAATAATCTAATAAAATATAAATTAAAATAAATAATATAATAAAAATAAATTAAAATAAATAATATATAGTAAATTATAAATTATAAAAGTATAACTGATAAAAATATGCTTGTTTATTCGAGTATCGCGAATAAATAATACAATAACTCTTTTACATTTTATATCACACACAAATACTATAAAAAACAAAATAATCATACAAACTAACACTAATGCGGTCACATCGTGACCAGTGTTGAAGATTAATGCTAAAAGTCTCTATTGAAGATCAACTTTGAGGTTAGTTTCAGAGAAACCGATCGTGTGAGGAAGAAGTATGAAAACGTGATTTCAAAATGATACCTCAAAGCCGAAAAGGATCGAACGTAGAATTTACAAAAGAAAAAGGAACATTCAAAGAAATAATTTTTACACAAAGGAAAATTTAAAAGTATGAAATTATGTTTTAATATACAAAATATCCCAAATATAGTACTGTTTATGATATTTAAAACTGAAATTTTCCATCAAGATCTCATTTGTTTTAACAGAGTAAATACTAATATAAATGTATTCGGGACCGTTTTTGAGCAATTTATTAGATAAAGAAAATGTTAGATTATTATAAATCAAGAGTTTTTGAAATTCTGTGTTTGCGTATGCAAATTACAAATTATTGTACGTTTTCCCCATTTTTGACATTTACCATAATTTACATAATTGTATATCGTTATTGTATTTGAGAGAGAAAAAAAAAATCAAAAATAACATTCGAAGTCGAGAGTTCCCGCAATTATAAGTTTGCAGAAAAATCCGCACGTATTCCTTGGACAAACGCAAATTATTATTTTCGTTTCAATTATCGTTGGGATAATTAGTATACGAGTTAACGAACGATGAATTTCTCGAGATAAAACAAATTTCTGTGTAATTTAAAAACGCAAAAAAGAAAAAAACGTATAAAATGTACATATCTGAAATGTCCAAAATACAATACACACAGTAGATTACAATATTTACAGCGAGAAACAAACATTTACATGGTTCATCACATTCTTTCAACTATTTTCTCAAAAATTAAATTTGTACAATTCTCCACAGTTTAATTTAAGATCCTCTTTACAATACCTGAGCTCTGGTGAAACAATCTCTCATCGAAATCTGATTTTCTTAACAACATTCTCAAAACTTGCACAGAGTTTCGCGCGAAATTCCGCGATCTGTTCATTAGAGCGCGCAAATAATGCCACGCTTCTTATTTAATTCCTGACTATTAAGCCCGTGAAATTCCCTCTTTCACTTTAAAAGGAGGACTTGTCGTTTCGCCGCAATCCCTCAAAGTGAGCTTCTTTTCAAGTTCTTATTAATCCGGCGTTTCCCGAAGTAAAGCTATCGAGGAAGCTCGCTCGCCGCGTGAAAGTTTTACGCTCGCATTTTCTACCGCAATTCGAAGAGTATAGAGCAGCCAGAGCAGCGCTATTTTTCACTGCTACGAGGCTCGCGTAAAATACGTACGGGGTTGAGAAGAATTTTTCTGTAAGCAGAATCTCTAAAATAAAGTAAGTAGTAACAAGTACACGAGTGTCAACTAACAACAAAAATATTTCGAATATGTTTGCAAAGGCTTCGTTAAGTTTTCAAGTGTTTTTTTTTAGATCACAGAGGGAGAAATAAAATTACGAAAATTACGAAAAGCTTCCAATTTTAATAAGTTAACCAACCAACATCAAAATATTTCAAATGTGTTTGTAAAGATAGATTAAACTTTTTTTTTTAAACTTCTTTTTGATATTTCTAGATTACATGGTTTTAGAGGGAGAGTAAAATTACGAAAATATAATCATGAATATAATTATAAAATTACGGAATATTTCAAGTCTACAGCCCCTTACTATTGAATCAGGACCGTTCAGAATTTTCAATATTTTTTTTGCTTCTAATGAAATCGAAGAATTCCAACGAAATTTTACTATAAGTTTCGTTAACTATCATATTATCATGATACATGGTATTTCATTACCTATTACTGTTGAGTATTTATTAAAAAGTATATAACAAGATATTTCTTAATATGTAAGGATCGACGAAAATTTGAAAATAACTACTCTCTGTATTGACAGAAACTTGAATATTTCTCGAGAATTTTGCTGTACTTCAACAATTGTATTATTAATTTTTCAAATTAATTTTTTATCTATATTTATTTTTGTACTGTATAACTTTTACTTTAAAGTTCCTTGTAAGTAAAAATCAAGGAATATAAAATGAGATAGTTAAAATTCGAATCTGTTGCTATGCACATGGCCAATATTCAAGCTGCTTTCAATATTTGCCTGTAACTTTGTAACGAAGCATTTATGAACAAACGTCATGTAACATTCTTTCTTACTTTCCCCTTTTGATCGTACTTCTACAATTTTGTCGATAAAATAGGAAATACCCTGTGTGTTAACATATAAGTACATTAACTTAATTTTTAATTTTATATAATTTAAATTCTTAATTTCTAGTTTTGATGAAAATTTAAGTTTTTAATTTTAACATATTTAAATTAATATATCTCAACGGTCGAGAAAACCTGTACTAATTAAACTTTGCTCAAATCCTTCGACTTTACTAAAAACACGTAAAACGTTGAAAATTCAATGTTCAAAGGTTGCAGAACTAAAAAGAAATTATCGTTCAACATAGAACAGTTGTTAACAGACGAAGAATTTGAAGGTCCCATTCTTGTAACTAACGAAATACCTAATTTTCGCTATCGTTAATTTCGTAGAAAAAAGTTTGACGAATGCTTCCCAAAGTTTCCCGTTTTCGAAACTGTTTCGAACTGTGGAAGGATCTCGTGACCAGGCGAAATTGCCGGTTAAAGTTTTACGTTTAGCCGGCGATCTCGCGGGAAAACTATCGTTCGAAACGATCAGCTATAGCAGAGGTAAAAGTTCGATTCGCTAATTAGCGTGGCCAGGATAAACCATGACCTTTCACACTGTGTACCGAGAGAATAGGTGTGGTGCTTATCGATCCTTTGATCGTTGCAAACTTACGATGTTCTTGTAACCATTGCATTCAACTGGGATCACTTTTCAATAATGGATGCACTTTGCTGCACCAATTGCCGAGAAGCATTTCATATCACCTGGGTGCAATTTAATTGTTTCTCGTCAGAGATGAGGACAACGAGAAACGAGGAATAGTTTCGTTCTCAAAGGAGTGTTCACATCCTTTTTCTTTTATTTTTTTTTTTTTCATCTACCTCTGCGAAGCTTTACGACTCGATTTTTACAACGAGAAATTTTGGAATCTCGTTTCGTACGTTTTTGCTGTCACAAATGGACGAGGAATTGCAGGTGAAACGCGATAAATATCATATTTCTGATTAAAAGTGATTAAAATGAAGAATTGTAATATTCCGTTACGCTTTGCAAATTTTAATAATTTAACAATTTCAATTCAATTGAAACCTGACATATTTATTATATATCGTTTTGCTCGTTTTTTTTTTTTTTTTTTTTTTTGTTAATTACAAATGAGCAGCTAAAACGTGTTGATTTTTTTATTCTGATACAACATAGTGATCAAAATGTATATATCCGCGAAATTTTATAAATTTCGTAAAGATATTAATAATAAAAAAATAAGATATTTACGTGACAGATGGACTACGGATTTTTACACATTTATAAGAAATAAAAAGTTGCAAAAATCATGCGCAATACATGCAAGTACATTCTGCATATTTTCACAAACATGCAAATCACGTTCATAGTTTGTAACTAGCATATAGTTTATAACATAGTATAATGAAATAATCGATATTTATGAAATGATCAGTATTTATGAAATATATAAGAGAAGAACAAAGACAAGTAATCAGTATCACGAAAGTTTTAGATGCATCTTACAAATCTCATAAAAAATTTAAAGAAAACCAAGAAACTTCAAACATTTGATAGTTTGATTGTTCAGTTTAAATAATTTGAAAACGATAACGTTGCTTACATTTACTGTAAATCATAAATAAATCGGGACAAAAAATATACTACGTAATTATTATAGATACGTCAAAGAACATGTACTTTTCATTAGAATTATAATTGCAGATTTTTATGCAAGATCATATTTTCGTGAATATAACTTAAAAAAAAAATAGAAAATCTAAAATAGGAAAATAGAAAATTATTTTACACGCCAAATATTATAATAAGCACTAAACCTTGAATATTTTATATCTTTAAATTTCCTACAAATGAATAAAAATCCTGATACTTACGACAGTTCTATTTAAGCACTCCAATAATTATAATAAATTCCATTTGTTTTGCTCTACACACAGTATATTTTATATGAATTTTCATAAGATCGCGATTCTTTTAAGTAAAAATAAGAAATAAGAAGCGAATGAAAACTAACAAGAAAGAAGTCTACAATCTGAAACTTGAAAACTCGTCAATTCACTAGCGCTAGTTTAATTTATAAATTACTGTGTACAAGAACAAATGCGATAAATCGTTGCTCATTACAACAGAAATAAGAGAGACACTTCAATACCAGAAAAAGAATATCATCCCTTAATCTTCTTATTTTTTTTTTTTTTTTCTTTGCGAAATATCGAGCAAACAGATCGTTAAAAAGTCAATTTCGCAAGGAAATTCGACTAGAAATCCTGAGAAAAGAAGTTTACTTTTTACTTTTCCCGCGAATAACCAGCTGACGTTCAACTTCCTTTTTCAATTCAACAGCAGAAGGACTCTGTTGACTCTGACATTTTCGTCAGCCACTTTGAAGTGAATAGTGTTTTGAAATGCAGCATATTCGTAACCGTGCATCGTGTAGTCACTCTGCAAAAAACGCTATTTCTGCCGTCGAGTATAGAATATAAATGGCGCTGGGATCCCAAGTTTTAACATCTAAGCGTTTCTGGAAAACAATAATCTGCATCTCGGTTGCATATGAATGCAACAGTACGTGTTTCATTGCTCACGATGAAATAAAAAGCAATCGCGTTTTGCAACAATTAAAATTAGAAGATCAATTAACATTAAGGTTATTATTGAGACTAAAAGGTCAGAAGATCCATTTTTGTTTTATTAATTACTGAATCAGTGGAAACTATAACAACTTAGAATTAAATAACCACTGAATATATACATAACTATACAGAGTGTTCTAACTTTGCTAATGTGCACTACAAATAAAGCAAGAAATCCATGAAGAGTTATAATAAAGCTATAATATTCAATATCATGAATTCAAGTATATACATGATAAATTTTCAAACTCGATTTTCCTGAAAACAAAGGCTTCAATGGAAAAACTTTACTCCTGCTTTTCGACATGTTTTTTCACGTAGGATCAAACCTCCTACTCGGTTATTATGAAACACCCTGTATACTAGTTCTAGAGACTGCTGTACAAAGCTTCAGAATTTTCCACTCTTTTATTACTTTCTGCACGAGCAAAATAATCAATTAATATCGTTGTTTTCGAGCAAAAGAGCCCAGCCTTTTCGTCAAAGCGAAAAAAATGGAACTGGCAAGTGTTGATTGGCACATCATCGAAGAGCTGTCGTGAATTCTAACGTGACACAGTGTATTACACAGTAACATACGTGTATTATTATATATAATTAACGAGCAAACTTGTTCAAGCTTTTTACGAAAATAAAAATCTACATTAATTTTAAAATGTCGCACGTTGGCACCTCATAATATTCGTTATTTAAATAACACTATGTATCGTGAAAACTGATTTCATAACAGTTAATATGTCGACTATGTTATTTTCCCTTGCTCCTCAGCCGTCGTTTGAATGAACAATTTCACAAATTTTAATCCACGTCATTCATAACTCTGACTCTTACGACAACAACATATTGAAAATATAAAATTTCCTAAAGCCTTCTTCGTTCTCTTTCCTCTCTTAGCCCTGAAACTTTTAGCTGAGAATTTATTTAATTAACGCAGTTAATAATTTCAACCTCATCTTATTGACCGCCACAATAATTAAAGTGTCAACAATCTGAAATTTCCTATAATTTTCTTTTCTCGCCTCTTTCGTTTAAAAGTGCTAAATATCCTTCGAATTTTAATTAATATTATTCGCAACTGGAACAAGCATTTTCACACATTTATGAGAGATTTGAACAAGTGAAAAATGCAAAACATTCAAAGTACAGTACTCGTTATAATATTTAACGAATGAAAAGTAATTTCTATTGTGTGTTTCTTTAACAATACGCACAAAAATTTAAATTCGCAGTTTTTTTATTAATAATTAAAATCATCAATGTAGAGATAAAGACAGTCAATATAATACATTTTCCACTTCTTTTCTCTCTCACTCTTGAAGTTAAAATTTTTAATCAATATTTTTATTAATTTTAGCATCACCGTGCATTACTAATCGCCAGAACAGTCAATGTATTAACAATTTCCTATTATTAATAATTTAAACTTCTTAAACGCGTCCTGTTATCTTGTGTTTTCCTTTTCTCCCTAGTCATTTAAAAGCAACTTTAAGAAACATCAGGAATTTTATTAAAATTACGAATTTTACTAAAAATTTTCATAAAACGTCTTTTTGTCGTTTAGCTCTAAAATCAGCGGAACTTTAAAAATCTTCAGTTAATAGTTTCGCACATTGCCGACCAAGGTAATGGTCTATTATCAAAAATTTTAATTTTCAACGAAACGTCCTGTTGTTCTATTCAATTTCATTTTTTCTCCTCTGTCGCTTGAAGACACTAAGAAACTTCGTTGAAATCGCTAAAAAATTTCCACGAAATTTCTTTTCTCCATCGGCCCTGAAATTCTTACGACTTCTCAATCAACATTGTTGATAATTTCAGCCATGATGAAAAAAATGATCGCCCGACAATCAGTGTTATTATTCAGTACAATTTTCTATGTCTGTCATGGTCGTTTTTATCTCTCGTCTATTTTCTCGATGCGCTTCAGAGATTTACGATGATAGCAACCGTAAGCCGCCTCGAGGCCTCGAACCATCCTAATCTACTAAATCGTACGGACCTAACGCCCGCCATCTTGCGTCGAAGCGAATTTCACCGTGGACGGAGGAAAATGTTTCTCGAGTTTATCGCGAAAGGATATGAAGAAAGAAATAGGCGACGAGTCGGAGGAGGAAGGCGGAAAATGCCGGTAAAAACGTTTTCTCCACGCAGTGACGACCATCGCGAAACGATTTATATGGCGGCGTCTATTTTCAGAACGGTGACGTATCTGGCTGGTAATTATCTACGAGAGGAAAGATTATTTCGATGGAACAGAGGGAGAACGGACACGCTATTAGAAAGCAACAAATACACCCACGCGACAGTATCCGACAAAGTAGCTTAACGTTTCACAAAAATGTCCCGTCGTTACGCACGTCTGCCAAACAGGGGGAATTATCCACGCGATGTATAACGATGTTTCATTGGTGTTGGAGAAAAAAAATTTTGACAAGAAGATGAAAGGTTCAAAATGGACTGCATAATGACGATCGTTTCGTACGATGTAATAACACATCGTGCGTGTTGCGCTATTTGTTTGAATCTTTTTAACTATTATATTATTTTAATATGCTACATGTAAATATAATTACTAAATATACCATATATATATATATATATATATATATATATATATATATATCTGTGTACATATATCGCAAATGCAATAACGCGTGTGCATTTTGTAATTGCACTATTTGTTCAAATATTTTTACATTATTATATTATTAATACACTATATTAATATATTTTAATAATATTATATTAATATTTTAATGTACTATAATTATTACATGTACTAGTGATTATAATTAGTAATTATCAATCACAATTGCTATAATTACTAAATATATTTTACAGGTACGTATATACATCGTAGATACAATAAAGCACTATTGTGCAACGTGTAATTGTTTGAATTTGTTTAAACTGTTACATTATTTATTACTAATTTTAAATTAATTACTGTACTATTTAAATATCTAAATGTTCAAACTTAATTTTTCTACTATCGTCTATGAATATTTGGGCAATTTAAAAGATTAATACCTTTGTTATATCTTTAAAAGATTAATACCTTTGTTATATCTTTAAAACCTGTCGAAGAAATGTTTGTTTCCCTTGTTTTTCATCTGATAAGTCAAAGTTAAAATATTTCTTAAATTCATCAATATCCAGCCATTGTTATCCTAATTGGAGCTATGTAAAATTACAATCGAATTGCTTTATGAATTATATAATAGTTAGGAAGTAATTCAATTAAATTAGAATATAGTTCGTAATAGCATTTGAAGCACAATGTATTTGAATCAGAATTGAGAGGTAATAAGAGGTAAGAAACGTTATGTAAAATTGGTATACATATAATGAATATGTTAGAGCGTTATGCATTTCAGAGTTCCGAATAATATTATAATTCTTCGGAGTAATTACAGTAATTAAAGTTGAATAAATTGGAAACTTTATATTATATAATTTATATTATTGCATAATTTAATAGTATATACGTACAGTATAGTATATTATGGTGTAATTGAATTAATATATGATTGAAATATAATGTAATTACGTGATACAATAATAAAAATTAGGCGAGAGAATTTGATATATACTAAAAATATATATATATATATATATATATATATATATATTTCCAATGTAAAAACAGTGCAATCGTAAAACGCACATGCATCATTGCACTTGTGTAAAAAAAATACAATCAAGATTATGTAGTCCACGTTAAACAACTCACCGCCTTTTCCTGTAATATTTTTTTCTAATTTCCTAAAAGAAGATATTGCTTGTTATAGTTGCATAAATCACCCTGTATATTTACTGTGCATTCATGCATCGTAGAAGCGCAAGAAATTTGCATGAACTTTTCTTGCGCAAACACTGATATACGCCACAGAATAACTTTTCGTCAGTACTTTTTTAAAAGATCGTTTTTGAAAACTTGACTACACAATTTGTTTGAAAGATAATGATACTTTCGTTATCATTATTTCAATGATCATACATTAATTTGTTTACATATTTATATATTTCTCTAAGTTTGTTATGTAAATGCTGTCTATCAATTTTTACTGTTATTTTCTGAGGTTATGTTTGCCATATACGAATTTGCGTACAAATACGTACAAATACGTACGAAATTTCCCACTAGCATAAGCAATAACAACTGAGGCGGAAATATTTAGCAATTAGTATACAGGGTTTATCTTGCGTGATAATATATTTGCTCATTCTGGCGCAATTGTACGCGTATTTGGACGAGAAACAAAGATACAATGCTGATTTACTAAATTACGTCCAGTTAAGTTTCTGTAATTACTCCATACACAAAAGAGACCGCAGGTTATTATGTATTTCTTAAAATGCAAAAATTTGCAAAATGCACGTAACATGGTGAGATACAATTATCTAAAACAAAAACGCACATTACAATATTTAGTGCTTGAAATGAATCTCGATTATATTAAACGTCATATAATATTATAACATTTATAAACATTGTAATATTATAATATTTAGTGGATAAAATAAATTTCTACTATATTATAACATTTCTACTGAAACACATTATAATATTTAGTAGATAATATTTAGTAGATAAAACGAATCTCTATCCAAGTTTCATTTCTTAAATCACTCTGATAGAAATATGAATTTTTACACAAACATGCGCAGTCTAATGAAATCGAATTCAAAAACATATTTTTAGATCTATCCAGTTACTAATTACCTTACTAGTTAACCAGTAATACTTCTCACAATGTACGATTTATCTTGGCAAAGATGTAACAGTGAAACGTAATAGAGTTAATCAGATCTACTCTTATGTCTGTCCATGAATAGCCTTATCTTTAAGTTCAAAATCATTCTCAGCATTACGTTCAAGGAATATACTTTGGATAAAGTGAACGATTTTATTTTTTTTATTCTAAATACAATTAGTAAGCTTTGAATATTTATGTAAAATTATAATTTCATAAAAAATTTTGTTTTGTTCATTGTCCAATTTAAATATAAACTGCATATCAATAAAAATTTACGTTGTGAATGTATTTTAGACATTTTATACATTTTTTGTATATGATGAATAAAATGAACGATTTCTATAAATATCATTAGCAAATTTATAATTTTATGAAAAAATTTTAGTTTATTCGTTATCCAACTTAAATTACATATCTATAAAACTTTATGTTATAAATTTTACTTTAGATTTTTACATTTTTGCACATAATGAATATATTTATATGAATATCATTAGTAAACTACATAAATTTATAATTTCCTGAAAAAATTTATTTTATCCATTATCCTGTTTAAAAATAAATGAATTACTTCGTTTATTCATAAATTACTACACATCGATGAAAATTATGTTAAAACAAGTTTTCTGTTTATATCTTTACATGAATGATTTCTATAAATGCGTGTGATCAGTAAATTCTATTTACACTCGAATTTCACGAGAAAGTTTATTTTATTCATTATCCAATTCAAATGCAAATACTAAATATAAATTACTTCATCCACCACACACAGCGATAAAAATTTATGTTGTTTATCAAATATTGTGACAGGTTCTCTGTCCTGGATATCTCACGCATCACGATGAATGAAACGAACCTATAAATACGATTAGTAAACTTTGATATTTACGTAGATTTATATTTTTATAATTAAACGTTGCAGAAATGAAATCTATCACGATTAAAAAAAAAGAGAGAGAAAGAAAAAAAAACATTCGCGTACTTCGTCACAAATATCACGATTCATTCTCCATTTTAAACATTTTTTATACATATCGTACACATTCCGCGCATTTTTTTTTTTTCTTTTGCTTCTTCGAGTTCCTGGGAAAATTCATAAAAATTCACCGGTCAATGCTCGAATTAATGCTTTCCAGATTCGGTCTACTGTCTACCGTGATTCGTTCTCGTTAAAAGTACGTTTCGCGAACGTTTCGCCGACTGTTTGGCGTGCAATTTCGCAGAGCGCGCGGTGTGGCATATCGCGTGAAAAATAAAATCGCGGGACATTGACACGAAGCTGAAAAAACGAGACTCGAAATAGCGGGGACTCGAATAACAAACATTTCCTGAATCGCTCATCCACCCCCATCGATCCGCCTCGACGCATCTAGCCGCTTCATATTTAATAGTTTACTACGTACGTGCTCGAACGACATTTCCAGTTATACCTTCCTGTTTAAGGGAGGGACGTTAATACTTCAACGCCGACCATACGTATATATATATATATATATATATATATATATATATATATATATATATACGTACGTAAATTAGTAACAAACATTCGAAAGTTTCCCTCCTTAATTTCAATGTTGTTTTATTTGTGACGGTCACTCGAATTGATCTGTCTTTTTCTTTAACTTTTTATAGATCGTTGATAAATATAGTGGTTGAGCGTTAATTATAAGTTCGTCGAAGAGATGTCCGTGCGAACTTTCCTAGGGGATGATTTTTTTTTTTCAAAGTACAATTAAACCGACAGCGATGAAAGATTGTCGATCATTTGTCGAACTGATTCAACTTCGCCGAAAAAAAAAAAAAAAAATCGCATAATAATTTCATTTAAATATGTAAAGCTCTTAGTTTTATGTTCGTTTCTTTCTTTTTTTTTTTTTTTTTTTTTTTATAGATAATTCTACAACGATCGAGAAAGTAAGGTTACCTTTTTTTTTCAAAGGAAAGTTGTAAAAATTGAAATGTCCTTAAAAATGTTGGAAAATGTTCGTGATCTTCTCGAGATCTTCTCCTAACAAACTAGTTGTACGAGTTTCTTTTCACTGTTTTATTGAACCACGAACGTATCAATATTTATGCTGGTCTACTTCCATATAAAATCAGGCACGCATTTGCAAATGAAAACGTTGCATTATGTTACGACGATGAAGCTTCGCCGCGCGATTTCTCTGTTCATTTAACAACGGCCGGAGAAAACACTGGTGGTTTGCCAGATCGCTTGTTTTTCTTTTTCCTTTCCACAAAAAGTTGACAAATACGTTTGACGATCTGCACAGAAATGCTCGCAATTTCTCGTCGCTACATTAAACCCATGCTGCGCACGCGAAATTTGTTGCCCTTTTTTTTGGAAATTGTCCCGACATCGAGAACATTGTTTCTATTTATTATACATATAAAGACGATTTTGTAAAGCCTTTTACAGTTTAATTAACTGAATGAATGAGACTGTGACGATTGTGTACTTTTTACCGGTAATAATGTAATAAATCGAACTTCTGCTTTCAGTTAAGGCATATCCTAATAATTGTTGAAAAGAATTATCTCTTATATATTATTAATCTTAGATATAAATACATGTTATATCTTCGTCTTTCCATCAAAAAAACTTCATCAAAATTGCCTTGAATCTGTATAATTATTCACAGTACTGTAAACTTGTGCGTATTTTGAATATGTTCACCAAACAGTGTACATAACAACATAGTAATAAACAACATGGGCACTTGTTACATTTAAACGTGCATTTAAATATTAATTTGGTTTTGTATTCCGGAATTTTTTAAGACTGGTATTTAGAATTTTAATTCGAATTCCTATCTAATTTTCCAATTGTATTTGAATATTTTAAAACCAATATTTTTCACTTTTCGAGCAGAAGAAATATTTGCTCGAATATCACCTCTCAAATAATAATATTTTATTTTGGATACTTTCGATGTTTGTAATCTGTTGTCATTATTAAATATTATGTTAATGTTAAAATATAATATTATTATTATTAAAATATTATAATAATTAATATTATTATATATATTATTAATTTTGTTATTTTATTACGTCATTACGAACAGACGGCACATCCATAACATTTCGTTGCTTTATTACGTCATTACGGATAGAAGATCCTCTTTTCGTTTTATTCTTTGTTGCCATTACATAGTGTAACGACGTAATAAAGTTAATGTGGAAAAAGAAAAAATGTCATTCTAACTTTAGGATAAAAAGAAGATATTTTATTTAGGATAAAAAGAAGAGTTAATTAAAACATTTCAGTAATGTATATGTTACACTTTAATGTTATATATCAAAACGCTATAAAACTGTGTAACATACAAAGTAGATGTTTGATGAGGTATAATAATAATTGCAGTTTTATAAGAAATATTTGAAATTGAAATTTTTTTCACTACCTCAACTTGTTAACGAATAAAGAAAACCATTATAAACTATAAATGAACATTTAGGAGTCAATCGTGACAAATTTTTTAAGGTTACAAATGAGCAATTCGCTGGATTTATAACATGGATTTTATGGATTTCATAGATTTAACAATAAAGCAAAAACATTTTTTTTATCAAAAGAATTGCTAGGAAACGTAAAATGAATATTTGAAGTATTCTATTGCATGTGAATTTTTCAGGGCACAATCGATACAGTTTCGGGACAAAGTCAATCGAAAGAGTATCTTTATTTAACAACAAAAATAGCTAGAATTTCGACGTTTTCAATATAAAAGTTTTTAAGAAAAGAACAACTAAAAAATGGAAAATGAATATTTAAAAATCTATTCAACTACTAATTGATTAATGATTGTTCATAAGTAGGTTAAATTTCTGATTAATAACTTGTTAGCGAAATGGATAAGAAATTATCCATTTAACTGATTAAGTATATAAAATATATCAACGTGACATTTTTATTTACGTTTCGTTGCATTCGATCTATATTACTAAATTCTATGTTTTCTACTAGTATAACAAACATCTATTTCACGCTTTTCTGCTGTTATATATTTTCCACGTAAATTCTACAATTTTATAGAAATTTCAAGAAATTCAAGTAGAAACACTCACAAAATTGTTCATGCGTTCGACGAGAAATTGTCAATAGTTTACATTGTTATAATTATCCGAGAGAAAAAGAATGGTGCAACAATTCACTTAGCCTCATTTTAAAACGTGGAATCTTCATTTTGAGGAAGTTTTTTACAAAGATGTTTTCACATTGTGCAAAGTAAAAAGATACTTTTATTCTCGAAAATGGTAAAAATGCAAAATTCAATGGTTGAAATAATTTTTTATAATCAAGTTTTTAAAACTCGCTGTACTACATTTATAATATTTATATCCGACATGTTTTGTCGTTTTATTGAACTTGGAACAGCACGATTGAACAAAAATCGACAAAAATTCAACAAAATCTCAAGTATGACGTTCAAAGTATCGACAATTTCTCTCGAAGTGTACGAAAGTGTTTTGTAAGCTGTATTTATAATACTGCGATGCTCAATCATCAATGAATCGAGAATAACAGTGACAGTAAAATTATAATCTCTCTGAAGAAGGACACACCATTAAGCAAGAATCTCAATTCAACAACAAACGAAATCAAATTCTCAAACGAACTGATTTCACGGAAGATCGAGAATCGCTCTCGAATTTGTGGTGCAAATCCCGTAAGTTCTCTTTCTCGTGGCGGTACTTTCTGGAAATAAAAGAGCAGGAGCAAGCGATTGTTTCCTCGCGATGGAATTTGCGAGCAAAGACGCGAAGAAAGGGTGAAAATTCGGCGAAGTTTGGCCAACATTCGTCACAATGACGTAACCATGGTTGACTCTTGAAACCGGTGACGATTAACGGCGAGTGGATTGGTGTAAACAGAGGTCGATTTACGAGAATTTTGCCTGCGCCACGACGTTGCAGATCTATCTGGTGAAATTACGGGGACAGACCGGATACATCAGGCTGATCGCGAGAAATACGCGACGTTATTACAAAAAAAAAAAAAAAAAGAAACTGTCGCAGCTGCTTTTGCCCTAACAATCGAAACGTCAGATTTCCTGTCTTTCACACGACGCTCGAAACTTTTTCCGATAAATCGGCAGTCGAGCGTCCTCAACTTCGAAAAATCCTCGTCGCAAGAGAATCAGGCAAATGGAGAGCAAACTTTCGTTTTGAAAACGTAGTTTTCTGGATTTTAGAGATGTAAACATACACGTCGACCGGTGAAACGTGAAAAACGCGACTGTCAACGTTTCAATCCCTTCCCTCCCCCGTAAATCGAGCCACACAGTGTCGACGCGAAAAAATTTTAGAACAAATACGCTGGCTCGTTTTCGGAACAAAGCTCGCCGAATGATGGCGGTACGTCACGGAACGGAACAACTCTGCGCGAAGGATAATGGAAATTCAAACAGAATGGATGTGCATATTCATCCAGAAGCAAGTGAAACTCAAGTCGAACAATAACGGACTGGAAAAATATATGAACATACCGACAATTTAATCGACAGACCACCAAGAAACAGATAGCTAAGAAGACCAGAGTTCACTAATGGGAAATAATTAATTAAATTACAGTAAGTTTATTCCTGAAGGACTACTAATGAGTGGTGCCATACACTGTCGTTATCCGTGCCATCATATTCGTTAAATGATCTATCGCAGGTTAGTTGTAGATCGAAGCAAAATAATATTATAATAATTATATTAACTAACACAATATATATTGTGTTAAATATAATGATGTTATAGTAATTATAATTGTTAACACAATTGTAACAGTGTAATAATATTTGTAATAATTATAGGTAATTATCGCGAATGTAGACTTTTCCATTGATTTCAACAGAAATATAATGAAATATAATGTGTTATTCAGATGTTCATTCTGAATATTTTTAAAATCTTTTCGACACTATGTATTTTCATGGAATTTTAACGCAGATTAATGTTTATCCTTTGTACTCGAGATGTTCCTCTTAGGTATTGCCAAAGTTTCCGTAAGTTTTAGCTTACCAAGAACAATTAGTTTAGTTCGAGTTTCACGTTTGTAAAAAAGAAAAAAAAAAGAAAAATGAGCATATGATAAGTTTGGATTGAAAAAGAATAAAAATTAGAATCTGTAATAACCAACTGGGCTAGATAAATCTCCGGCTGGCAATATTGTCAATACTTTGGAATGATCGACAAAAATAAATAATTATTAATGAAAAAAGTTGTGTCAGCGAGACTCATAAAATACAAGAAAAGAAAGAAACATAACCTGAACGTAACACAATACAAACATGACCAAAAGTTAAAATTTAACTTGAAAAAGTATCAAAAATATTTTGTGTAAATATCTCGGAAACTAAAAAAAAAAAGCGAGCGGTTTTAGTTAGTTACATTCATAGAAAAAAGTTGCTCAGAATGATTTGTAAATCACTGATTATAATAAGACACGACTGTGGCGATTGTATTAACAAAATTTGATACTATGCGGAAATGCATATGATAGTTACAAAATATTTATTGCAAACATACATCTATGGGAAAATTAGTGCACAATACGAACAACAATTTTACAAATTCATCAAGATAACGTAAATAATAGTAAATTCCAAAAAAATTTTAATTTCTTCAAAATTTTTTTTGAAGAAATCTTGAAGTTCGAATTTAAATTTGGGAAAAAACGTCGCAAGACATACTGAAAATGTAAATTATTAAGACTTGTGTTTAACAAATAAATTATTTTATTGAAAGAATTTTGCAGACGCAAAATTTGCGACAAATTCATTCCGAGAATCTTCATACTTTATAACTGATAATTCCTAGAAATTTAAAATAGTGAAAATAATTAGTTTTCGACTGATATAGGTTAGTTTGAAAGAAGATGCAAATATAAAACTCGTGACAGCTTCATCCTGCGAATTTCTAGATTTCATAACTGATAATTTTTAGAAATCCAAAATGTTGAAAATAATTAGTTTTATGAATTACTTTAAAAGAAGATACAAATACAAAAACACTCGCGACAGTTTCATTCCGAGAATTTTTGGATTTTATGATTAATAATTTTTAAAAATTTAGGATAGTAAAATTAATTAGTTGTTGACATGGAAATTACGAAAGTTACATACGAAAGTTATAAAAAATCGACATTTTAATGGAATCAGCCCGATACAAATCCTCCATATTCTATAAACTTCAACTTGTTTCCAAAGGATTAACGAGAGGATTCATAGTAAATGGAAGTAAGAACATAGAGAGAACCAGAGTCCTTTGAGTTTTGGTCTCGTATGGAAATTAGTCGACTCTGATCGTTCTTACTGCATGTAGTACAATTTGCGTGAAAATTAATAAAGTTTGAAATCAGGTTATCTCTAACAGAATCCAACCATAATTGAATTCAACAAAATGGTGAAATATGATTTTCCATGGAAGTCAAAGTCATGCGTCAAATTTTTGTTTTTTAAAATGGTTTTTGAAACAAAACAATTCTGAAACTTTTCAACGAAAATGAGAACTATTACGATCTGTGGAATAATTGAGAACCTAATTAACCGTCATGTAACTGAAAATGCTCTTCAATATAATATTTCAATATTATTTGAGGTTTCGATTGTTAAAGCGTGTATGTTGTAATATAATACATATATCATATTTGATATATAATATATTTTTTTATATGAAGATCATAGGAAAAGAACACAATAAGTACATATTTTCTAATTTCAATGTAATTTCATTATTAAACAGGGGAATTTTATCATATCATAATTGAAGTAATCTAAATTTTTGTTGCAATTTTTTAAAAGTAACTGATAAACTGGCCAAGTTTTATGAAATTTTATTAAGACAAATAATATTTTAGTTGTTACTTTAGTTCTAAAACCAACATAAATTAATGAGATTAATGTCGATCGATTAATAGTAATTTCCCAATAAAAATAGAAAATGTGATTTGTCATGTTCCTCCCTCACATTCTTCGTATAATTTTTTGTAAATATTTAGACGACAAAAGCTGACAATAGTAAAAAGATCAAACATTCGAACTATTTATATTAAAGTATAATAATAATAATAACTCTTAAGAAAATATTTCTTTTATATTCTTTTATAAGTATTTATATGATAAAAGCCTAATGAGAATTGAATGTTAAAATATTTAAAAATAAAATTCTAAAAATCAACATTTAAAAGAAAGAAACAGCATTTAAAGTTGAAATTTAATATTGGCTTACTCAACTTTCCAAATAATTATAACATTTTCGACGTTTAAATATTATTTAAATATTATCTATGCTCTAATAATTCTATGACAATTGCTATAATACTATATAAAATATCTTTCCCAAACTATCTTTAAGTATAACATTCCAAGTGTAACAAATATTTTACAAAATAATATAAATAAACAACACCGGTGCAATAATATTCAAGTAAAATATTCTATAACATGATGCATTTTAAATATCTTACTAACAGGAGAACATAGTCGAAGTTAGAATCGCCGATTTTGATGAAATTTGGCATGAATGTTTTCAAAAAAATATTCGACTCGTATCTTTTTTTATCGGCAATGCTTGATGTTGAAAGAGTGAAGAAACTAAAACTTGGTGATGCGAAACATATTTTGTCAAATATCTCGGAAATGATTGAAGATTCCGTTTTCGTGTCAAAGAAACCGTATTTTTTAAGTTTTTCCAAGTAAATGTTAATAAATTTTCTTACATATTTGTTTATGAATACTATATATTTAAACACAGATTACGGACAAAATGAAATCTTGATATTTTCATTACAAAAAAAAAGATTCGTTATCGTCAAATCTTTCTCGCCGGACGTGCAAAGCAGGATGTACACTAGAATTGTTTGTGAATACGTTTTAAAATGTCAAATGTAAATTAATATATTCTAGTTCTGACGAAAAGCTGATTTTATTGTTCAATGCTTGTTGCTTTTTTTTTTTAAAACATTTCTGTGCAAGCGCGAAGCATTGTCAACTGTTTTCCGAAAACACGAAAATCGCCGCGAGCGATAAATTCAAACCAAGAGACCCATCACGAAAATTCATTAGGACCCATTTACTCGAAGCCAATTACTTAAAAAGCCGTTTATTCTGGCCGCGTTCCGTTTAAAATCGAAACATTTAATACACTGTTTGTTCGATTCGCTGCGTTTCCCCCCTCCCCCCCCCCTCCCTCGAGATCATTATCACAATTCGTTGGCATTAAACGCGATGGCCTGTGCCACCTCGATTAACGTCGCCACTTCGCGATCGATCGATCGATCGATCGATCCGCGTATACGCGACAGCGCAAGCAACTGCGGCGAAGGATGCTCGAATTACTTAAATAATCGAATCGTTGCACACCGCGAGCCTGATTAATCGGTGGCAAATCATTCAGGGAATTTCGCGTGCCAGGGTAGGACTCGTGCAGACTATCCTCGTCGTGCGTCGCGATTCCTGGAAACTATTCAGGACGAGTCTCGCCGGTAACCTCGATCGAAATTAATGGAATCCTCGCAGGACAGGAGCACTCGGCCGCAGGAGCCAACATACGTCGTAACATTCCATACAAGACGCTGCTGCTTGTTCCATCCATGGGGGATGAATTTCATCGTCTCGATTGGAAATTGGCGGAAAATTCGGAATGTAAGTTTGACGGAAATCAAAAGTAAGAGAGAAAGAGAAGGGAATTTCATTCGATCGATGCTTCGAGATCGGTGAATAAACAAAAAATTTTATAGCCATTTTATAGCCAGAGCTATGTACAGATGATCTTGTGATTGATATTAAACTAATTGTCTATTATCGATTATTAGTTTATTAGTTTATTTAGATTCAAAGAGCATATAACATATTTTTTTGCTTTAGACTGTAATTGCATTTTTGTGTAAATTCATATTTTCGTGAAAACAAAGTAGAATCTAAGCAAGAGTATGTATATTAAATATTATAACAATTGTGTTTTCACGTGTCTTGTTAGTTTTCGCATCTTTAAGTTTTCTACAAATGTATAGAAATTCGCGGTTCACACGTTATAATATATTGAAAGATGAATGCATGTTTAATTTCTTGTATATGCGTGCTGCTCATTCATTATTAAACTTTTAGAGTTTCGACAACCTTAAACACCGAAAGTAGCGTTAATAACGTTGAACGTTTCATTAAAACGAGAACTTTTCATCAGCTTAATGAAAATTTCCTCTCGTCGAGGGGTAAATTTTGCTACTATTAAATTATTAAAACGATAAATTATTGAAATATTAAATTATTATATTCGTTGTAATTATTATGAAATTGAATCATTATTAATATAATTATCAGAATTGTCGACGATTAATATATGAAATTTGTACGACAGATATTAAAGCGGAAGATCCCATATGCAGGTTGTTCAATTGGAAACAAACATCGAAGATCGAATATCTCAGAAATAACAAATTTTCGAGAAAAACTATTGATCAACAAGAGTTTCAAGAAATACAATTGTTATATTTATTTATTTTTTATTTTGTTAATTTATTTGAATGTCAAACTTTTCAAACGGAATGTATATTTTTCCTTGTAAATTCGTATTTTGTAGAAAATAAAAGAGGAAACTTTTACATGCGACACTCTTTTGTTCTATTTTATAAAGATGCTTGACAAAACAAAAACTTATCTTAGTTTTGTAATTAAAAGGAAAGTTAAAGGAAATTTCAAAAGGAACTCTCAGCGAGTGAAAATCGTCTCTTTTGAAAAGAGACTGTGTTATTGTCCAGCACAGAACAAAAACAGAGAACATTTTGAAAACGTCTTACAAAGGCAGTGGAATACTACTGTGATTCATTTTATCGTGTGATAAAAAAGAAAGTTGTTGATTCGATAACGACGAGAAGAATTGTTAAAGAAGTTTCATTTTCCCTATTTTGACAGTAGAAATAACTATTCATTTTATTAAATATCTTTTCCAGAAAAAGTCTCACACGAAAGTTTTGCCTTTCGTCGCGTGGAATAAAAATCTGCAATGAAAAATATATGTACATACGTTCTTTCATACTGCATATGTATATATATTTTATATTCATACTTGAAAGAGGAAAATATGATCTTCAAAATATGTAACAATTATGTTATTTTCGAAACATTTAAGCATTCATTTTCAAATGAACACTCTAAAGATAAAATATACATAGTATAATAAAAATATAAGATATAGAAAAAATTACAATGCAAGAAGGAAACCATTGTAAAACTATGAAAATAACAAATTGATTATTTTATAATTAATCACATAATTCTAGCATGAAACACTTTATGAATGAACCCGGAAAAGTTCCATACGATTCTATCCAGAAGTTTATTATTCCATAGTTTAAAAAATTCCAAAACTTCTTCAGACTTTCACTTTGTTAAACTCTACAAGAAAGAACACAGAAAACTAAGAGTTTCAAACGAGACTGAAGTAAATTTTACTTGAATTAAAAATAAAACGTGAATTGATTTTATAAAAAGTAAATAGAAAAAAATAATCAAATTTAATCAATATCGAGCATGTCTGACCTATCAGTTGTGCAGCTCGATACTTGTCAAACTTGTTGACAAATTGAATTATTATAACGATGTGGCAATTGATGTTCTTGAAAGGTCAATAATTTGATTGCTCAAATTCATTAATACTATTAACAATGTTATTAGTCGCAGGAGAAAAACAAATGACGCCAAAATATTGTCTCAATATGTAACTAATTAATTTAATAAAATATTTTAAAACTCTATTTAAACATCGATTTCATTTTATCGCAGCAGCGATGGAAAATATTAAGTTACAGTAAAGAGCATAACTGAACCAATAACAATGAAAAATTGTCGATAACTTAAACTGTTGATAACTTCGTAAAAGAAAATTATACAACAACCTGTTTTTGATCTCATTTTAAAGTATAGAACCTCCGCTTTGACTGTGCTTCTTTTTCAAAGACGATTTTACACGATGAGTGGAGAAGTGACGGAACTTCTTTTTCGGTAAAATCGTAAAAGTTCAAACATTACCAAAAACATTTTTAGTAAAAATTCAAGCTTCTCTAAAGAGAATAGAAATTTCTTTCGCAACTAAATCCGCCAACATTTTGAAGAATAATGTCTCTCCTTTGCAACAAACTCCTTAGAATTTGCTATACGATTTAAAAATTATAATTACAATCATAATTATAAATATAGAATTATATTACTATAATATAATAAAAATTGATAAAATCATATTGTACGTTTATAATTATCACGAGTGTTATTTCTTTTATCGTTGATTATTCACGTTCACTCTAAAAAAAAAAAAAAAAATGAAGTACTTCATACTAGTTATACATTGTTCAATGATCATTGTGTGTATATATGATTCACACAAAATCGGTTAGTGGTTCAGTTATGCTGTACCATCAGAAAATATCTCGTTTATAAATGTTTAGAGACGAGTCACCCTTCTTCTACCATCAAACAACCCAATCTTTCAAAGTTCAAAGAATGTTTATCACTGACTGCGTTCCTTCGCCGATGCTGCAGTGGGGAAAAAGAAACATCGTTCGACAAATTTGCCGTATTTTCGCGCTGCCATACACGCAACAATCTCACAACATTTCACTTTCCTTCCTTCCATTAACGATTGAATCGAAGTTACACGCGGACCGTCGCGTTGACGCGCGAAAATACGACGAGTAAACGGACCAGAGATGCGGAGGAAAGTTCTCGCGCTTGAGAGAACTTACGAAAGCGACGATAACAAGGGGACGAAAGGGTACAAAAGGGGACGAGGATCTCTCTCTGAAAGCGACTGTAATTTCGAGAAAGCGGCTCGTTAAACTTATTACGCATAAGCGATCGTATTTCCCGCGACGCGACGCGAACGACTTCATTTCCCGTAGGTCGCGGTTAACTCGTTCCATCTATTTTTACATGTGGCTCGTAAACTTTTATGGGTCGAAGGTGCACATGAAACCGTGTACCGGCGTGAAGAGGGAATCGTTAAACACTCGTGAAATCGATCACTGTCCTTGGTAACACGGCGCATAGTAGTGGTCTCTTTAATCGATGAATGCAATAGAGACGCGCGAGAGACGAGTCTAGGAAAAGAGGTCGATAATCGCAAATAGAACCTCGCCTACTGATAAATCCATAGTGCGGTGCGTACGTTGTCGATATATATATATATATATATATATATATATATATATATATATATATATATATATATACCGTAATAATGTCGTTTTCATTCAAATTATTCCTTTTATAAATTCTATGAATTTTATTTCATTCAAATTATTTTTTAAATTATTCGTCACTAGATGGCAATGTTATTAAATAAAAAAACGACATTACTTATGTATCTCTAATACATACATACATATATATATATATATATATATATTACATATATGAAATATATTTAAAATTGAATATTATCGTATATAAAGACGTCCAAAAGCTTTCGAACGGCAGTGTATACTTTCGGATGTATATTTGCAAACATTACTCACATAATTACGAAAATTTCATCATAACGTGTGTTCCAATAGAACGTGCGAAAGAATTTAGCAATATCATTTAACCCTTTGAGTGTTTAAACCGTGTTATGTATAAATGATCTTACAATGAATAATAAAATAATTGGTTCACTCATTAGAGGGGTTTAAAGAGGATAACATATTACAATATGTCGAACGAATATGATCGAAGGTTGTTTAAAAATGAATGCAGCATTAAGCTGTGAGATTTTAAAAATAATTCTAAACATTCGAGAGAGAACAATAACAACGTACGTCCTACATACATCATGGATTCCATAAAACCAGGTAAGCGTCCATATACTTCAAAACAACGTGCTTGCCACGATCAAATATCTCGTAGCTTCCGCGTGAATTTCCAGAATTGTTCCGAACTTCACCAATACAGTCCAACGATGTACATGCTAACTAAAATTTCAGAATTGTGCATTATAATGCACGTAATATATTCACAGAAGGTATCTGCAACTGCTCGAACACTCCCGTCGCGAACAACCACGCTCGAAAATGTTGCAGATTGGCATTAGCGATTACGAACTACTAACTACAAAGGAATCCCCCCAGCGTGAATCACAAGTTTTACTACTTACTCCCAGTAGTAAAAGTCAACGCGCGCGGAGACGCGACCTCATGTGACGCCCTCGCTCAAAATCACCAGGACAAAAAATCACGCCGCCAGCTTTCTTTTTTTCGCTCGAGAAAAGAAAAAAAAACAGAAAAAAAGAAGAGAAGAGAAGAAAATAAAGCTGAAACACGAACCGGTGCCCGGAGGATTTCATTTTTTATTTACGAAGGTGCCCTCTCTCTGTTCGCCTCTTATCGGGGGGGACGAACGAACATGAAAGCGAGAGGCGAGACACGCCAAAAGAAGGGTTGCACAATCGTTCGTTTTTATCGCGGCGAAAGCTGGATCGAAGCCAATGTCGCAAACCGGATATGCCCCTGCGGATTAATCCCGGAAACTTTCACACCGACCCGATCCACTTTACTGCCGAAACTGTCCACCGCGTCCAAACAAATCCGCGATTCGTCCCACTCTCGACGCGTCCGTGAAAAATTGCCATTCCGCCTGTCCGCCCCCTTTTCTCCTTTGACGCTTTTGTCGCGTCCCGCTGTTGGAGATCCAGAGACTCCAGCTACATCGAGATCCAGGTAATTTCCCCACCGGCTTCGTTAGTATTATCGATTACAATATTTGACAGTAGTCAGCATCTCGAGCCGAGGGGGGAGAGCTTTGCCAAGCTTTTATCCAGGGTTCAAAAGGGTCGGCTTCGAGAGAAACGCCCGAAGAAACAAGATCTTAATGAAGAACCGGGAAACGTGACCTTCTTTTAGGCGTTGGAACGTCGAAGATAACCAATGAACAGGAAAGAAAGAGTTCGCTCTTTTTTTCTGGAGGATACGTACGAAGGTGAGAAAGTTGTTTTGTTGTTTTTTCTTGCTGAAGAGGAAGAGATCAATTGTGCCACTGAGACTTCTATTAATTGGTCGTCGCTGGATTGCAGATTTTTGTGCTTCATTCATACTTTCTCAGAATATAGTTCATTTTTAGTTGGTATCGTTAGACTATTTGTATATGTGTGCATGCGTACGTGCGCGCGTGTGTGTGTGTGTGAGAGAGAGAGAGAGAGACTATAAAAATTTTAAATTAAATTAGTTCATTTTGAAATTTTACTTCATTAACTGTGCATTTTTATTACGGAGGAGAAAATAAAATCAAATATCCTAAATTTTAAGAATCTCGTATAAAGTACGATGAATTGTATCCAATGATACTACTCGAGAGTTAGAGAAATAAAAATTCGGCAGAAAATTATTTTACGCACTATATTTCACATATTAAACATTTTATACCATTTTTATACCATGTGTATTCTGTGCAATTTTGCACTTTAAAATTTCCTATAAATTGCTATGTTATTTCCTTGTGTTGCTATATTAAATATATTGAATATATATTTTATATATTATTGTATTAAATACAGTCATATATCATTGTATTACTATATTATAATTTTCAATGTAATTACTGTGAATTTTCATGTAATTATGAAAAATCTGTAGGTGCAAAAATGTATAAAATGCATGTAATATGCAAATACACACACACGCACAAAATATACAAAGTACAATAATCCTTATAATATTAATTATAAGAAAAACAATTTTCTACGTAGTTTTCATTTTTTAACCATCTTTATATGAAAATATCAAATTGCATAAACATCTACTTATAATTTATATAATTTCATTTATTTTATTGTCGTCGAATTTTCTATCTTTTTGTTCCTATAAATATCTCTCCATAAAAATTTTCCCACGTAAAATATTTTATGGAGTACTGAACATATTACAGTGTCTAAAACTGCACACGCAAGGCTATTGCATAAGAATTTATTGATCAAATTTTCAACGGCCGATTCAACTTATTCAGTGCCATTAATACGACATTTTATAGATTGTACTTCGAAGGCTGAAACACACATACGTTTCAATCATCTATAAGTTATTATGAAAATCTCGAAATAAAATTATAAATAGCGACGGAGCTCTAAACCTAGTATACCAACTTCATCAACTCAATCATATTACCTTGGATAACTATACGACTATGCACATAGTATGAGAATAATTCAATAACTATCCGCAATGTAATTATAAAACTTATTAGAATAACAAGAGAGAGTTCTTGAAATATTATTTTTCAATGTAGTTTGTCAACGCGCTTGCTCCATCTTTGCACAAGCTTTTTTATGCCATGAGAAAAAGATACTAAAATTCTCTACTAAAAAATAGAATGTACGTGTACGCACGTAATGAACAAGTCCGCGTTTTAATACAGTTTTTAATAAATAAATTATAAAAATAATTTTAAAACTGTGTTAAAATTATTAAATACATTTATTTAATTGCATTAATAAATTTCAATAAATTTAGTGCAATTATGAAAATATATATATAATATAAATACATTTACTCGCATAATTTCTGAAACAAATATACGATATTCTGAATTACAGGTAAGAATAAAAAACTAATATAATTTCAGCGAGATTTAATCAAACAATTGTCCACTTTGACAATAAAAAACATTTTCTGGTAGCAGATCTTCCTTTTTGCTGTAATATTTCCGACATTTGAAAAGCTCGATATACCCAATGTTATTTTATCGAAAATCAAGTAAATGCGGAAATGTTTCGTACTTTTGTTAAATGAATCGCGCAAAATGAAACGAATTGAATATTTTTATATACAACAGCGTGCATAAATAATTGGACACTTAGTGGAATTTCATTGAAAGCTCGATACTTTTTGTTACGTTTTAACAATTGCGATTAACGAACGTTAATTGTCTGCGTTTCGAAATTTCATATTCATTTTTAATAAAATGCTTCTTTCATGAAATCTGTATAAATGATAACTTTCAACGCACATTTCAGTCGTTATAAAATTTCACAAAATACTTTGCAGAGTTTTTAGCCACCTAGTTGTTATATTTGTTTGTTTCTTTTCATCAATAATTATCAACTATGTGCGTTGATATGTAATATATATTAAATTTGAATTATGTTCTATGCTATTATATTAATTACATTATTAATCGTATTAATTATATTGTATTTTATACTGTAACATTTTATATCTTCATATTATTATAATAATTTAGAAAACGGATGTATTAAATATGCACATGTGTAATATGAATCTCTATTAAAAAGCAAACCATGTATTTACGATCTGAGACATACAAGTAAACTATCCTTTGTAATTAGTTTAAAATTTTTCGTAGAATAGAGTACATTGAAATAAAATGACCCATTTCACTGTTATTACAGAAACAATTGAAAGTCAATAACTCAGTTAATCACGAATGAAATAAAATCCAAACAATATAATAAAGAATATTATTGACCATTCGTAGTACGATAAAACTATAAATTTTCTGAAGGCAGGCATAAAATGATATTCTCGTAAATGAAATAGAAAACAAGAAATATCACCATCGTTGCAAACAATTAAAACACGCTCGAAAGAATTCTTCCAAATTCTTCACAGATTCGTGAATAAAAAAATCAGTGTCAGGTGAGATTTCTTTACGTTCAGCAATATTACGAAAATTATGTTCAAATCCAATCATCGAGTTCGCTGCATAAAGCATCATCGTGCCCGTGGAAGACAGGTCGTTACAACCCGCATATGGAAGAAGATCCAGCTATTCTCGATCTTCGCTCATTCGACCAGCATCCACTTTCCAAGTGGAACCGCGCCGCGCCGAGGTCTCTAAACTAACCTACTTTACAAAGAATCCCTCTTTTTATTGAGCCAAACGATCATCGAATTTAGCATGTTCCACTTTGTCTCGTCCTTCGATCGGGCGAGCAAAGTCTTCGAATTTGTTTCCAAGGCGGCGTGAAAAGAGCACGAGAGAACTTGGAAACCGAATTGAAAAACACAATCTCCGTGGTTCCTTCCCCCCCCCTTTCATCGTAGCTTTCGGAAGGAAAGTCAATTAAAAAGCTTTTTCAGCAGCGTGAGCTTTTCCGAGTGGCCAAACTCGATGAAAATCAAACTCTCTCTTTAGATTTTTACCACCGATCAAAGGCACTTCGCGATTCTATTTCGAAGGGCTTTGGAACGGAAACGCTGGACAAGCCGCGTTTGCTTTCCTTCGCCAGGCCGAATTCGAAGGGAGATCTCACTCTGTGTTTCGCCAAGTACGCACACCTACGTGAGTACCAGCTCCTAAATCGAGAACCTTTCGATGAGAATTGACTGGCATTGTCGGCAGGAAAACGATCCGATGCAAGTACCTCTAAATCCTGCAGGCAGTGATCGTTGAGTTCTCAAGATCATCGAACAATGAATTCAACATCGGTGAATTCGAGTGATTTGGTATGTCGGTGAACTACCGACGAAAAAAGAAAAAAAAAAACAAGTTACTGACACGTCGATGAAAACAAATTGAAATTTTTATAAACAGATTTCAGAGGTAGGAACAATTCGTACTATTCGCTGTAAAGATTATTCTATACGGTGTTTCTCTGTCAAAAAAAGGATAACTTTCCTTTCGAAAGTATAATAAATTTTCAAAGGATATTTTATAAAGGATGTTTTACGTATTTCTGTATTCTGTGCATTTTTCCCTCACAAATGCATCAAAAGCCTGATAAATTGCGCACGATAAAACGTTTAATTTTTAACGATGTTTAATGAAGTGGTAAAAATGTTCAATTTAACGTACAACGTTAAGCCTCATTTTTCCTTATTCTTCCAAATTTGTCTCTCAATGTAAAATTGACGTAATACCAAAAGAATTAATACAACGAAAAGATAAATTAATAATAATAAAAGAACTAATACAATGAAAAGATAAGTAGCTGAATCTCCGAATTCTTTTATTAACAACAAATAAACTTATGTCCAATTTATGTCCAATTGCGTATGAGATTCACACAAATTTTACTGTTACGTATTCAATTTCTATTTCAATTCCTTCAGCTTCACTTGACGTTCGAATTTTGAATTTAAATTTACAACTACATATATATTCAAAACCAAAGCTGTCTGCACGTATGTAATAGAGGTACTGACTGCATAATTGAAGAATAATAACTCCGCAATAAGGCTAGCAGTTTATGTTCGAAAATATATGCTGTATGTTGTGCAAAATAAATATCACAAAGTATTACCAATTATCTGCATTATAAAAAATAAGTATTTCTGCACTGCAAAATAATATAACATTTCATAAGGAAATTGTGGCAAATAACGTAACAAGGAACGTTGCGTGTGAAATGGTTGATTTTACAGACGTGAAAAATTATTTAAAGAATAAAAGTGCCGTTCGATAATATTTATTAATAGTTACAGATTAAAAAATAGCACAACAATACTGGTGCTTTATTCCGTCAATATTGTATTTTAATGCATTTTTTAGAGAGGTTCAAAACTTTGATCTGCTTTCAGGAAAATTATTTTGCCATTAAATCAAACGAGAAAAGTTAAATTAGGGGGAAAAAAAATCCACCAATAACGAGTAACTAAATTTTTTAATTGAAACAATTGTAACTTTGTTTTAGAGTGGTCAAAATCATAGTGTAAATTATAAATTGATTATTTTCTAGAAGTTTTATTAAGAATTCATTTGCCATTTCACATGTAACGACTTAACATTTACCTCATGCAACAGCTTACCAATATTTGTCATATTAATAAACTCAGCCTCAGATGAGAAGTAAAACTTTGAAATTTGTCAACAGTATCAAACTACACGATCAATTTCAGTAATGGTAATTAAATATTAATATTCAATACTCAATAGAACAAGCAGATATAGATTTCACATTCAGAGCTGCTAAAGTTTATTGCTATGAATATTGATTAAATACGAGTTTGCAACATGTTTGAAAATTTAATTGAACATCGAGTCGCTTTTTGTTGATTCATTCAAACAACTAGAAAGTAAACCTAGTACTATCCTCTCATGATGTTCTATAGAAATTGTATAAATTTAAAATATCGTACTTTCAGAGGCTCAAACCATTTTTAAACACACGAATAAAGGCTTTCTTTGCTTTTTAGAATACTCAATATATTTTAACACATAATTTTAACGAACTTAATATATTTTGATATTTCGTTTCATTTTTGTTTCTTTGAAATAAATTTTATACTCCAATTATCAACAGTATTCCATTAATATCAAAACATTATTATTATTTATTCCACACGCGTCACAAATGTTACCGCGATGATGTTTCTCATTTTTCTCGTTTCATTCGCCAGAGCAGCGAAAAAGAAGAAACGAGAATCCGTTCGTTCGAGAATCGAAGGAAAATTTTTTGGACAATGAGGATGACCGTTTACCTTCATGGTGTGGTCATGAAGGCAAATAGACGCGTTTCAGTTCGATGTCTTCGGTGCCGTTTTTTCCGCTGAAAACGAACACGAGATAAGAAAACCGGCTTTTCAACAAGCTCCTGGCGCATTGCCAAACAGAGGAGAAGATGTTCTTTGTTTGACAGACTGTTTCATTTTCCGCTGACAGGTGGCTATTGAAAAATTTACGGCAATGGGCCATGACACGGAAACAACAAAGAACAAGAGAGTGAGCCACCGAGATAACGACATATATATTGTCCAGTGCTTGTAATTAATTGAAAGTCACGGAACGACGATGCCGATTTCAGTCAATCCCCGCATTTCGATGGAATTTTTTGAAAAATCCGCTCTCCGTCTATTCGCCATTTTACGAAAAAAAAAAATGGATTTTAGATTTAGATTATACATTTCTACAGGAATATATCAGTGTCCATTTTTTGATTCATCCACACTTTTGATGTATTTTTCCATATAACGTGAATTCCGTGGACTTGTCCGTTCTCAAATTTCCGAAAAATTGCGCGAACTAGCGACGATATAATTTCTCGTCAAGTTGAAATAACAAAATTAAATACATCTTATCTGACTGCGTATGACATATCTATCGCATTTTTTTAACCATCATTGATCGTCTTAATTTTATAAAATCTATCGTATTGAAAAATAAATGAAAATAGATAAAGGTAAATACAAAATAAATACAAAAATATAGTTTCGCTCGTATCTTTCCTCGTGTTTTACAAAATTACAGTTAACGTATCTTAAATTTCTGATACAAATACAATTTTGTTGAAAAAAAAAAATAAGCCACATTATAATAATTACTGCATTGAACATTACACTGTATGTGACTTCTACGTTCATTTATAAAAGAACTAATCTGCACCCTTCTTGCTCTGAGAAATTTCTTCACAAGCAATTTTCACTTACAAATTAAAACTGTATAAAAAGTTGTTATAGCTGTTCGAATACTTTCGTCACTATTTATATTTCGAATTTCAAACTGTGACATTTCTGAGATATACGTACAATATGTGCAAACTGAAAGCAAGCAATTAACCTTCCATAAGCCTTTCATGGTCGTTTATTTTTGCCATTTTAGGTTGTCAGAAAACGTAACGTAACAATTTCAATTTATTCAACACGTTAAACGTATATTTCTGTTTTTTTTTTTTGACAATTTTAAAATTTTCATTTCTGATATCAAAACATCGTCACTGGTTACCGACGCGGCATTCAAACATGTTAATGAAACTTTCGCTGTAATGTACAATTTAAATTCTGAAATAAATCTATCTATAATTTCTTTTTACTTTTTCGTGTTAATCTAGAATAAATAAATATTATATATAATATTAATAATAATTTAGTATAATATACTTATTTTGATATATATCATGTAATTATCGAAGTTAAATTAAATTGTAAATTGATTTTTACGTTAATTCTTATAGTTTGTTTTAATTGTATCATTATATTATTGCATATTATATAATTGTGTTATTTAATTGCATTATTATTATTTAATTTAATTATTCAATAATTAGGCACTGACATTAGGTTGGTATTAAATTTTCATTCGATTGCAATTTTCGACTTTTACAAACGACTTAATTGCACAATCAATGTGTTGAAGATCTTTCAGGAGGAACAGAAATTTGCCTCGAAGGAAAATTCGCGAAATGAAATATTTCGCGAAAACGATTCAGGTTATCTATGGACAGTTAAATGTTCCCTAAACGCACTACGACAGTCACAGTATCTTCGCTATCACCATGAAATATATTACCTACCATTTATTTTAAAAACCTCTCGCCCCTGGTTCACTGTTTCCGACTCGCTCGGACACGCAAAACGACAAGTTTCCCTAAAGTCTGGAATCCCTGTTAAAGTCAAGCATAATTCGCGTGTCACCATCCCCCGCGCCACAGAAATCGTCACGCCAAAGAAGCTTCGCTCGTGCCAGACTTCAATTAATCGCAACGATGGAAACCTTTAACCGACGCCGTCATTTTGCATTATTTCTCTCGAGCGAAACATTCGACCCTCGTTCGGGTTAACCGAAAAGAATCACTGAACCTTCAGTGGATGGTTTTGCGTCGCATTTCAACTTTAACGATTCGAGCGTTGATTAACCCTTTTGTAACCCTGAGTGGGGCATCACGCGACTCGTACCTTTCTCTGCTAATCTACTACCACTGTCACTCGTACGGAAATGTGATTGTCGACATTTTGTACTTTTTCTTTTTTTCTTTTTTTTTAATTTCGTGCAAAGAGCGCGAGGTCTTTGCTGTAACAGTCTTGAGTTTGTCTTTTTCGATCGAGATTTGTAAAACATATTGAATACCGATATAAAGATATTTTTCCTGATTAGATCTACCATAATCTTGAAGATTTTTGCCGTCTTGTCGAACTTTATTGAGATAAAATATCACAACGTTTCATCGTCGAGCCTAATGTCCAAAATTCAAGACAACGACGAAAGAAGATCGTAAGTTCGAAGAAAACTTCAATCTTCACTTTTCAAAGAATTTGTTTGAACGTTTCCAGGGACGTTAAAATTTGTACAATGTTCGAGAACGAAAGCACCCGTTTGTAAAAGCGTTGTTTAAAATGAAACTAAGCGAGGTGTATTGTGATTTTTTTTTTTTTAATGAAATTACAATCACTTAACATAACTTTCCACCGTTATTTATGAGTTACGTTTCTCACATCGTTGGAAATGGACGAAATTTCGCCCCTTCCTGTAGATGCGCGTAAAGTAGTTGAACTGATTGAACAGTAAGTAACAAGGTAATAAAGTAATAAAATATTTTCAACACGCTAGAACAACGATTGAAGTTTAACATTTGTAACAAAGAAGTTAAAGTGCAAAGTACAAGAAGAAGTTGATAAAACACAAGCATTCTATTAATATAAAATCACTCGAGTATCTAAAAATATACTGTCACAAGCATATAGAAATTCCATGTAAATTGATCGTTTTGATCAATTTCGATAGTGTTAAAAAAGACACGCTTAATTGTAGAAAGAAAAGAAAAGAATCGATACGAAAACTGACTCGTGCAGTTGATCGATTAATTGAAGTTTAATACAAAGGAGGCACAGATTGACAGATCGGCGTCGATTTTACGATTTCATTGCCGCGTGGCAACAGTGGACTATCTCGACTTCGAATAAAATTGCAACCGAGACCTCGCCCGTTCCCTCGGATTTTCAACCGTGCTGGCCAACCGGCTATCGATCGACACGCCGACACCGCGATTATCCCGATTCGGCCGTCAAGAGCCGATGAAATTATTCAGAATTCTCTTCGAACGAGCGAAATTAAAACGTTCCCCGGGCGACCCTCCTCGTTTGATCGAAACGTGATTCCCAGAGAGAGAGATCGAAAATCTTCGCGAGGATGGAACGATGGGGGAGCGAGGGAGGAGAAGGCAACGGTTGCAGCGAGCCGATAAATCACCGGGCGAGTCATTGCAACGAATCGTCCTTGAACCAGGATTACCGATACCGTGAAGAGAGATTGTTTCCTTCGTTCCACGATTTTTCCGATGGGATTCACCTAGAGGGATATTACTCTGTCTCGCGGCGAAAAACGAAACGGGGGGGAAGATATACGTGGTCAAACGGGCGAAACGATCTATTTCAATGAGTTTGAAATTATCGTTATCGACGGGTCGTAAATTTATCATTCCGGGTGCGATGTTAATTGCAGGATTGGTCGTGGTTTGAAAACGAAAGACAGAAAACGATTGACGCATGATCGAATAAACGGGAAAGAAAATGGTTGTTGAGAAGCTAGAACACAAAGATTAATATATATGAAATCAGCGTGGCACAGAAAAAGAACATCAATTGCGAACGTATAAAATTTCGAATTAAAAATCACATCGAAGAGATCAAAATTAAAGGTATTTAAGAAGATGTGCGATGTAAAAAAAAAAACACTCCTCTTATCACATTTTTGTTAAAAAAGTAATTGAAATTTTTAAAAAGCATGTGTCACTGTTAACATGTAAAATTTCTATCGAAAAATTTCATGTCTGTTGGTTGATTTAATTTTGGAGAAATTAATAGACAGACCATGATCGAATGAACGAGAAAATAATTCTATCAAATTTGTCAAAATAACAGCGCGTCCGAAATAACATCAAGCTTTCATTTATGTTTCTTCAAAAAGTAACTGAAACTTTCAAAAAGATCACTGTCAATCTACAAAATTTTTTTTTTCGAAAAATTTTTAATGTTAGGGAAAGAAAAGAGAAAATAAATACACGGTCAAGTAGATAAAAGAATAATTTTACTCTAAAGTTAGTTAGAATTTAAAATAAAAATAAATTAGTAATTGAGAATAAATTATCAATAACTAAACTAATTAACCAATTAACTAGGAATAAATTGGAAATAAAGATAAAACGTTAGTCTAACTACAATTATCATTTATACTACTCAATTACCAACTAGTAAATTAATGTATGAAATTTGTTCACATCTGTTTCTTCGTTTCATAAAAGAAAATTACAAACGAATCGTTAATTCTAATTTCAAGAAAAGACAACATCGTCGTTGATCATTGAAAACAGATGGAATGGAATGGCGTTCAGCACGCATTGTGAAATATTCACGTTTGAAATTCATACGGTTTTGAGGGGGTAGAAGATACAATCGATAGATACGTATAATCCAATGGGAAACGAGAGAACCGAGTTTCTACAAGAATAAATTATAATAGTTTACACTCGCTGATAATAGATTTACACTCGTTCGCACTCGCTGCGAATACGTTCGCGTTTGAAAATACGATTTTAGAAAAGAACAAGCCGATAGATTCACGCTGTTCAAATGAACAGATCTGCTATTACGAACATAACGTTCGTTCACGCTGGCTGTGAAATATTTGCGTTTTGAAATACACGAGTATTTCTTTTCGCGATTAATTTAACACGTACTTTCGAATCTTTTTCAAGGATAAATTACCATTGGTAATTATTTTTAAAATACATTTTAAGAACGAACGTGGTAACAGAGAGATACGAATTGAACAAGCAAAAACGATACGAATTCAGAATTAAAAACCAGCTGCAATACAGAATAAATCGTTGCGAGAATAAGCGAAATAGAATTACATTTGTAACGATGTAAACGTTCTTTCGTGATGATCACAAAACACTCGTATTTCGAAATGTGATCATTCTTATCAATATTTATAGACACTGCGGTATTTTCGAAATTGTTGCATGTTTATCTGTACTCGGTACTTGTTTGTACAATTAATTGTTGCTTTAATAAGTCAAAACACACATTTATTGTCGTTAACAGAAACGTAGACTTTATTTATTTAAGTTACGCTACAGTTAAACAACGACAAATTAAATAAATTCGAATAACGAGCTGATTATGTCAAATTTATTTATTACAATTTCAAACTTCGCCGTTATTTAATTTACCGCAACGAAAAAACCAAATTGATAAATAAACTTTATGTTTCTACCGACGTGTGAATCCTTTGAACACATTCGAGTACTATATATTTTTAAAATAGATAAGAACGAGTAGTAGAAAAAAAAAAAGAAAAAGAAAAGAGGAGAAGAACTGCTTTCTATCATTTCGCTTTTATCATGTCTTGAAACAATTAGGTCCGTATAATTAAACGCACAAGGTTGCCGGTAACATCACTGTTCCACGGAAAGAAACAAATTTATTCACCCATTGGAAATATCGTTCACGAAGATAGCATCCCTTAAATGGTTCCTCTCCACTTCCACGCGCGCTATTTTATACTATTTTACATCTTTCCCGATAACGCTTGCCGTTCATCCTCGGTAACAATCGACTTTTGTTTGTTTTCCTTTTTTTTTTTTTTGCAACCAAATCCGTGGTCACCGTGAATTTATTTCGTTCGAATCCGTACGAACGCGACCAGAATTTGATTTCCTTTTCGAGTGTCCTCGATTTTATCGCTTTCGCTGATTACGTTAGAACAAAATAGCGGCGAACGTTACGAATAATCATTCATTTTTGACACTTGAACTACCGACGATTGAAACGAACAAATTTCTATCAAAGACATTGAAAGTAAAAGAAGTGGAAAAACTTTTATAATAAGAGTACACAAACATCTATTATTATCACTTGAACTCTTATTTCACGAAGAAAAAGTCATTCGAATTTTCCAAAATACGCTGTATTTTACAGCTACAAAATATTCTACAGCTACAAAATATCTAACGAAAAAATTATGAATTGGTCATTTTAACCACTCTGGCAGTTCTAAGAGTGTTAAAAAAACGGCGTAGATGTCGCGAAGCTCACTAACAATCTGACCAAAGATCCACGTAGTGTCCATTTTTTTTTTCCTTCTTTTTATATTAACATCGAACAGCTTGCTTCATTTCAGAACGACACAGAAATTAACCATCATGACACGGACGATCGTTGTCACGAGAGAACGACACTGGTCACAAACCTCTCTCTTCGAATATACCATCGTCACTCCTATAAAAAACACGTTGAAATTTAAATTCGTGCGAATTTCTCCACGCCGCGAGCCCACCCCCAAGAATATTCACGAAGTTGAACCTCAACGAGGACGATTCGATTTCAAGGGCTCCATTAGCCTGTCTGGGGGGTGCAATGTCCATCGATATTCGAGGGCAACATGATTATCACGAAGACGCGGCCAGAATTTCATGTCGTCGAGACACACTTGGCTCGAGACTCGGGCGTTATATAGATTCGCATAATGAACTGGAACACGGTCCTCTTTCGTCGAATGATCAATATTTGAAAATTTAATGCACTTTCGTCACACTGTACATTCGGTTTGGTACTTTTCACAACAAGGATTACCAGATTAAAATTTAAATTAGAATCACACAAAAGGGCAAGAAATGGTGTTCAGAGTATCGTGATCTTTATGGATCTTTATGGATTTTTGAAATTTTCATGGACTAAGGAAATTTCTTTCGTCCAGTGAATGTCTTATTTAATGCACGAACAGATGGTTATTCTCATTTGTTATTATTATACTTTTTATATATTATTTTGATTTATTATTATTATTATTATATTTTTATGTATTATTTGTTATATTATTTGTATACGTCACATTTGATGATTACGTGTCATTTAGTATATTTTTATATATTATTTCACTTTATTTCATTTTGTATAGTATACATTATTTTATATATTATGTATATCAATTTTTCCACCTCCTGAATTTCTTATAAATGCACGCAAGATCGAGAGTGTGAAGAACTCGAAGAGCGAGATTTATCACTTTTAACGCACTGATTACAAAAATTGCGAAAGCAGAAAATTGCGTGAGACTGAAATTTAATCAATGATTGCAATAAAGAAAAGAAGCTCGTCGAGGATAAGCTAAATGATTAGAAAATTCTAAAGATTGGAAAATGTTAATCGCGAGGAACGAAATTAACAGGAACAAAAAGGAAGGAGATTCATCACTTTTAACACACATCGGATGATTACGGAAAATCGCAAAAGCAGGAAATTACGAAAACTGAATTTAAATTAATGATCAGAACCAAGAGAATGTTGCGGACGTTATGAATACGAAGAGGAACAAACTGCAGTGATTGAGATTCATCGCGCCTCTGACGCACGAAGATGATTCGAAAATTCTAAAAGTGAACTCACGACGGTGAATTTCATTACAACAATAGCAAGTAGGGAGTAGCTTGTCGACGTTAAAAACCTGCGAGTTGTGAGCAAACCTAACAACCCGATGGGCAAAATTTTAACGCACTGAAAGTTTGTAAAGGCAGAAAGTCACGGAAGTAAATTTAATTAACGATCATAATGAGGGACGTTAAATATACGAGGACAAACAACACCAAGATCAGAATCGTTAATTCTTGAAACAACAGGGAGTTATAATCAATTTAATCAACGATCGCGAGGACAAGAGTATAGGTAATCCGAAGAACACTATCGACCGACGCTGAACAATTACAAGAATTGTGAAATCAGAATTAACACAACGAGAAAGAAGAAACTCGCAAATAACTTCATGTTGGGGGTTCGTACACTAATTTCGATGCAAGGAATGGCCGAGAGTAAATTTATTTAACAATGGAAATCATGAAAGTGACTTTAATTAACAAGATCACGAAGAGGAGAAGAAGCTGCTCGACGTTAAAAACGACTCGAAAATCGAGTGTTCGACAAGGCCTCCGCTGTCGAGGAAACATAAAAAGGGACGTTTTTTGTTTTCTTTTAGAATTAACGAGATTTCTGCGATTATCGGAGATGAGAGGGCGCGTCTCTGCCGATTAAAACGAGTCGAGGAAACAAGAATGAGACGTAAATCCCGCGAATCGCATCCAAGTGCAACTTCAACGAGATCGACGAGTATCGTCGTGAAAATGTCTTTCCTGGGTCGATGGACGATTACATCAATGAAGACGATTACACTTAAACACAAGTTTAAACATCAGCGAGCTCTATAGGTGTGAGACACGCCATGCGTTTAATCAAAAGAACAATCAACATCACGGTGGAAAAGAACAAATGTGCTTGAAATTGAACGTGGAAGATTCTTCGCAATTTGACGTGTGTTTGCAATTCATCATCTACGTTAACCGTGCCGCAGACGATGAATCATCGCGATTGCCTCGGTAATGAAATAAATAATTTTCGAGGGAAATCCGACGAGATGAATCTTGAGAGAACGGCGAAAAAAGATGAAGCAATTACAACAAATCACAATAAACCTAACCAAAAGAGAAAACTGGATCAAGAGAGGGAGCAATGTTGCACGAGTGATCTCATTACACGCATAATCCAGAAGTACCGATTTTTTGATTGGGCAGAACAAACGAGAGCACGGCGAAATACAGCGAGTAATAGCCAGCTTGGCGAATTAATTGTTCCAAACCAGGTATCCAAATAATAATTATTGTCGTCGATTGCACCGTCTCGAAATTTCGTACATTAAATCGCACATATCCAGCACACGATCATCATGTCACACAGCTTCTCTCCTATTCGCGGGAGAAACGCGAACAGCCGCGTTGACAGGAAAAGCTCCTCGAAAGATCCCGAGGTGCAATAACATGCGAACACTCAGACACAGTGAAACGAATTGACTTTCTGGTCAATGAACATCGGACTGACGGGGATTTCTATTCCAAGATCGCCCTGTATATCGCCCCTGCTGCGAAAATGTATCACAGAAGGGATAAACAAACGCGTTTCTTCGGCGCGTGTACGGAAACAATCGCCAGCTGCTTGAAAAACTATACAATCGGAAGAGTATGTGCGAAACAACACGTGGAATTCGAAGGAAATTCCAATCCGAAGCGAGTCGAAATCCCGGGGAGAAAACGAGCGAGCGAGAAATTTCTTTTGTTCTCGTCCACGCGTCCCATTTTCCATTTATCATCGGACGTATAATTATACGTCAATAGAGGACAAAGCACGTGTTGTTCGACAAAATGAATCGATCGGTAGGTTGAAGCGCAGAGCTGTTTAATCCGTAATCCAGAACCGTCAATGGAGAGACTATGTATTCACGTATCCCCCCCTCTCCGTATTTTCCGCCCAGAATTTTCCAACCAGTCGAATTTCAAAGCAAAGCTGCTAATTTCAAGCGGCCGTTCGGCACAGTTGATCGCACAATTGAAAATTGGTACAATCGGTGGACTCTGAGTTACAATTACTGAGTCGAAAAAGGCCAAATTATCTCTGCGCGCGCGCGTGTGTATGTATGTGTGTGTAGAGAAAATGGAACATTTTCCTGGCCATCATTTTTTTGTAATCGAAATTGTTATTCGATAGCTGTTCGTCTGGTTGAAAATTCCTACCAGCCAGCATCGATCTAGTGAACAGCGATTACCATCGACTCGAAACGAGTCGAAAATCAACTGTGAAGCGAGAAAAAAATGGTACATTTTCCTTCCCCCAATCTTTCGCCTTTCGTAGTTATAAATTACGTAGGCTCACGTAGACAGAAAAATCCCCAAGCACTTTAACGATTATTTCTATAAAGAAACACGGGCATTACCAGCGTCGTAACACGGAACTTCCTCCCTTTAGGCGCGTCGGATGAAGTCACCCCCTCGCCGGATCAACGGAATTCTCGCGATATTCTCGAACGAATGGCATTCTTTTCTCATCGCGCACGTTTACGATACAGACCATCAGTGTTGTCCGCGTGATAGACGGCAGGTGTTGTGCATTTTTTGATGTTTCGTGCTGCGGCTAAGCGTGTTCCCTGTGTCCCATGTAGTTTCCGGTCCGCTGACGATCGAGAACGCCGATGGAGAAAACGTAAAACGGCCGCGCGAAAACGCGTTGACCACGGAGCTCGAAAATCACGGCTCGGGCTCTCTGTTCCCGTTGTTCGGCGTTGAGCGGGGAAGAAAAAGAAAAGAAAGGGACGTCGCGTGTTGTCGCGAGTGAAAAGCGTAGCACGCTTGTACGATGCACGCGTCGCGATGCTCGGCCACCGACTGTCAGCTGCGTCGCGGCGGAACATCGGCGCGACGCCCGAGTACGTCCGAGGACGACCGAGAACGTCGAAACGACGCCCGGTGTCGTCGTCGTCGTCGTCGTCGTCGACAAGTAACGTGTAAACTCGACGAGCCAAAAGCGCGACCAAAAAGTTTCGCCCACCTTTGACCCTTTGAAACGAGGTTGTAGTCGATGGACGACCGGAACGGAAATTTCGCAAAACGCTACCGATCTCGTCGAGCACAGCTGTTTAAAAAATTAATTTACCTTACAAAAGTCTGATCTGAAAATCGCCTATTTTTTTTTTTTTTTTAAATCATTGACTTGGTGAGAAGAACCGGCTTACTTTGCAAAAATTGGACAGAAAATGGCCTATTTTTTAAATTATTGATTTGTCGAATCAGAACTGTAGGAAATTTCTTAGTTTAGAAAAACAACTGTCGTTTTACAACAAAACTGAAGTCCGACTATAATCGAGAAAAGAAAAAAAAAATAGATATAACCGATTTCGCGTAATGTTAATCTGTGGAACAGGCTCCGGCTAACTCGAGATCAATTCAGGGTAAGTGGTTAATCGATTTCGTATAATATTAATCTGTAAAATGGAATTCAGCCACCTCGGAACGAAGAACATTTTACATAAAATTGAACACGAATCGATTCGGGATATGTCATCAAGTGGTCAAGGGCGTACTCTCATTCGGACCCGCCTATTTTTAGGCGATTTATTGCATAGAAATTATTCGCTTATTATTAGATTTTACGCATTCGTCAGGAAAATTCATAATGTAAAACTGCAGAGGATACACACATAATATGAAAAAAGTACATACAGCGCCATAAGTATACAACGCCAAAAGTATAAAAAGTTATTTTTATACGCATAATATCAAACTTCTGCAGTGATCGGTAAAATCACCGGATTTACATGTTATAGAAAATATACGTAGGGAAAATTATATCGTGTTGGAAAATAATTACAAAAATCATACAATTTAAGTGATAATAAAGACATAATAATTACAAAAATTACACTGTGTTGTCTTAAAATACGGCCAAACAAAATTTCAAATCTCTTGATCTATAATAATCTAATAATTTTTTGTGCAATAAATCGCTTGAAATCGGTGGTTCCGAATGAAATTGTAATCAAGTTTTAAATAGGTCAGAATTTTCACGATTATTTATAATTATTAACACGCTATATGATCAAATCAAAATTTTTAAAATTTGAATTTAATTTATTTTTCTAATACTATGTAGTATATCACTGAATTTTGATATTGTAATTTTGTATAAATTACATATCATTAATATTTAATTAGTAACATAATTAGTAAATAGTTTTATAATTATCACAATATAATAAAAATCTGGACTAGCTGTAATTAAAGAATTAAGGAGTTACCTCCGTTTTAAAAATACATCGAATAGAACAAGATTACTGTCCTGTTTAGATCCAATGTCCCATTTACAATTTTTTTATTTTTCAAAATATGTTAAAATAAAAAAATTTCAATCGCGTATTTTGATTTTAAATATATTAATAATTAATTAAATCAAGTGCAATTATTTCTTATAACTTGAGAAAATATAATCAAGTTAAGAGATTTTATAAACACTTAGAAACAATGTAACTTATTTGTTCCTAATTGTTCGGATAGCTTTATTATATAGTCCTATGTAACATCTATTATAATGTCCTATGTACCATCTATTATATTCTAGATAGATAATCCTAATTTTAGATACAGACATTGTATCACTGACAAAACATTGTATTGTAATGCATATGTTGCTATAGCAACTATCGTCCTTTATTACTCTCCTATTTGAAACATTTAATTAAATGCGTTAATAATATATCATCTGCTTATACAATTATAATAATAATACAGTAACACATAATAATGTATAATAATTACATAGGTTGTAATTACTATGCATTTCAGATTGAATAAAACAAAACAAAGATGATACGAAGAATATGATAAAACTTCATCGGTAATTATCAGTAAAACCAAAAAAAATCTATACTCATAAATATCTTAAAATAATTAAAATAAAGATAAATATCACCGACGTAAAAGGTTTAAAATAACATAAATAATTATATAACATATTGTAAAATGAAATTTTATAAAAGCTGAAATGAATATTTTATAAAACGTAAACCTCTTTCATTCCAAAACGTATGAATTTTGCGTATATACATAGTTTACGGAATTTTAATATTAAATGGATTTTAATATTAACTTTAGTCTACAAAAAATTACTGCGATCTATTTAATTTTTTATTTTCGTGAAAATTTTATCAAAGACCAGAGGATCCTGATCCCTGTGAGAGATTGATAGCGGAAGGAGAGTGTTATGATAGAGGGAGAAATCGAATATGATCATAAAGGATTAACGGCGTCAGCGCGTCACGCAAATCAAGATACTGTCTGGAATATCTGGTATATGCTAATGAACTTCGACCAACAACGAATAAGCTGTTTAATGCTACACCACGGCCTCGCAGGGTAATAGCTTTAATTTAGATAATAATCGAGCAGCCGTTTCGGTTATCTATTCATTACCTTATGCGAATAGAATTATTCATTGTACCGGTAGCCAACCTCTGTACAAAGAACATATTACAAGTTCAGAGAATTAATAGCTAAGATAAGTCGATAAAACTAAATAGTACAGCTGAATTGCAAGATAAAGCGCCAGAAATATTGTAGTCGTTCAAAAACAAATTCTCCGTGATAATTTAATTGTTATGTCAATAGCATTGTATAGAAATCGATGTATTGTTCTGCCAATTAATTAATTTAGAAACGTATAACGATAAATGTTTGGAGACCCCGCAAAAGTTCTGTGCACCTGCTTACAGCATTAGTCGAATTGTCGACCATTCAACACAGACCTTTTCTTTGTTTTGCAGTGAATGCAACATTTCACAGTAATATTCGAAAATTCACAGTAACATTCCCGACATCTCGAAGTAATATTGTATAATAGGAAGGAATTCTTTTTTCAAATTTTCAAGCAAATTATTTGTTTAGTTTCTATAACAAGAACATAACAAGAACGTAAAAAAAAAAAAAAAAATTGGTTTCTATAAAAACGAAATACTCTCAATATATCTTCTGGTTTGTATCTTAAGTTTTGCATCATTACTTCGAGAGACGGATCTCTCTTGGGTCTATTACGCTGGCATTTTTCCCAAATTCTTTCGAGAAAACTCTACCTCTGTCTACAGCGCGATAACAAAGCATTCATGGGCCGCAAGTCAATTGCTGCAGTTGCGAACGATTTTGGGAACGAAAACGTGATACACACCTGGACACTCGATCAGCCGCAATGCGACAAATCATTGAATCGTAAGAAAGTCGAAAAAAGGATGTTTATAAAACGTCTCGATGCCAAACTTCGAAACTATCATTAATATTCATTGAAATAAGTAAAAAAGTCTTAATAAACACGGGTCCAAAAACCATTGGTTTTCGAGCTATTAAATTTTTGTTTTTACTTTAACTCTGGCGTGCAATTTCTTTTAAGTCGTAAATTTGTATGTAATTGGTGAACGATGTGCATTTAAGGATTAAACTTGCAACAGAATAATCCCTGCTTCTGAAATCGATCCAAAGAAATGTAAGCTCAATCATATTAACACATTGTAAATAAACGTGTTAATATCTTAATTAAATCTTAATTAAAAGAATGCACTTTGTGTTTCTGTACGTGCATGGTGACTTGATTACTCAGCCTCGTTGATAATAACTCGTTCATATTCGAATTTTGAAATTTTCATGCGTCGTGCAGAAATGAAAGAACACATCTAACACACGCTATGGAGATAATGTCTTACTGACAAAAACATCTTGTAACTCCGACATTAATGATTTTTGGATTCACGTTTATTAAGAATTTTTTACTTGCTTCTAATGAATACGTATGTGGAGAAACGAATATCGATCAAAAATACTTGTAATCTAAAATTGGCGAGCTGCAAGTCCGTTTATCATAAAATCTATCGATGAAATCTATATAGGTATATTTCTTGAGCGACAGCTCATTTGTATTTTCGCTTGACAAATATTTTCTTTCTTACCGCTCATCTTCCTCATAGCATCGACCCTCCTCGTCCTACCATCTTCCTTCAGTCCTGTCATTTTCTGCGCTATTGAATTACTGCTAGGAGATAATAGCTATTCCCCGGATCTGGAACAGAAAAACAAGTTAGTAAGCATTACTGCGACACCGACTCGCTCTCTCTTAAATAATAAAACGTTTTTATTGAAAAAGGAAAAAATACGATGGCTTTTATCAAAAAAGAAAAATTCTGGAAATATTTCATAAAATATACGCTTTTTGTATTTCTGGTTTATATAAGTGCTTGTAATATTTATTACTTGCTAATATAATGCATTACGGTTATTTAGTATTATTTGATGATTAAAACATTTAACGACTATAACAAATTATTTACGAATTAATGAACTATTGAACTAAAAATATAAATATAAATATATATATATATATATATATATCCATTTTCAAACGAATCCTAACCTGAATATTTCTAATTTTATTTTAATTGTTAACCTATATTGTTCTATAATGAAAAATTATAGATGTATATGAAAAATTATGGACGCATATGAAATATATCGTGAAAAATACAAACCTATAAATTGTATAGAATTTTATTTCAACTCTTTAGAATGCACACGTTTGTCATACAATACGTTAATTCAATCATTTGCGTCAAACTAAACTGTCACTCGGTATTTTATTCACATTCGATAACCGACTTTCGACACTTTCGAAAATTTCGATTTTCTCTTTTTGCTTCACAAATACGCGTTATTACGTTTATACTTGCAAAACCGTTGATCTTTCGTTTATTTTTCATTACGACAGTAACGAACACTACGCATTCGATTACGTTTATTTAACGAAAACGTACTTTATTTGTTGTCTCAACTGACACATGAAAATTCATCGGTGGCGCCAATAACACGACGGCCGTTATTTCTTTTATTCGTCTGACTATTTGTCGATTTAAGAAGAACATCGTGCAAATTTCATTTTCCACTACTTGTTAAATTATTAGAAATATCAATGAAAGTAAAAAAAAGTTAACCGATTGTACCGATAGACTATATTCAAACGCGATATGTTATACTGTTGGAACGCCATCTATGCTACTGCAACACCGGAAGTACTACGTGAACATTTTTAGTTCAAATAGTTAATTTGAACAGATACTTCATATGAAACAAAAATTCAAAATAGAAACAATTTCGATAATCGATAGAAATTTCAACGAAATTGTGGTATTTTTGTTTCTTTCGTGCAATGCATAAATTTAACTTATGTTAAATACCTAAACATTATAAAATAAGAGAAAAAGTAAAATATTTCAAATAAAATTGATATTTAAAAAGCTCAATTATTATTTTCTGGAAAGTTCAAAATAGGAGTTAACGAGACTATCCTGTTAAAGATGTGAAAACACCGTTTTATTTTACCTGGAACCAGGACGACAAAACCCAGGCTTAATGTACAAGATATCGTATAACGAGGGAAATTGTACATTAAAGAGGAGATGAGAAAACAAGGTTTAGGTTAGGTTTACAACATAAGGACACGTCTTAGCAACGCTCCTTATTACTCATTAACTCGCTAGTTCAACAGATCTTTGATTCTGTTATATGTAGAAAAATCTAGTCATCTAATAACTAACGAGAAATTACATAACTTAATAACCCTCTATTAACGGCTATATCAACTAAAAGTGAAGACGTACACCATTTAGTATCATGATGCGCCATCTACAGAATTTAGATTTAAATGAACGTAAGATTGCCTTCAAGATCAAACAATGCAGTTTTAAAATTTTTGGCGATATGGAGAAAGCACGGTTGCGAATACGTATGCTTTTTTAAAAATAGAAATACCAGTGTACTTGTTATAAATCCGTAGCAACAGATCTTTCTTTGTTCATGTTTTCAGAAAGTTCATATGTTCAATCGAATGGCGAACTGTCTAACAGATTCTACTATGACTCAGCAAATTTTTCTTCAAAGCGTGAAAGCTAGAGTAAAACTGAAACTTCCAGCTTTTGACGCTGGAATTTGAAAAAATCGATCGAAAAATATGTCCATGGATGGGAAAAGATCTATAAAAATGGTACGTTATTCCTTAGGTGCTCTTTAAAGTCTACCCATATGAAACAGCTACATAGATATAGCTGTCAATTATAATTCAATTGGAAAAATAATTGACATAACCTTGAGAATATAATTGAATACCTCTTTATAATTTTTTATTAAAAAGGCAGGATAAAATAATTTCTAAATGATTAATACTACAATTAATCTTTTTTTTTCAGGATCCATTGTCACCTGGCCCTTGTTTAGATATTAGTGATGATGAACTAGTGACTATATCAGTCAGAGATTTAAACAGGCAGCTGAAACTGCGTGGATTATCACGAGAAGAAATAGTTCGTATGAAACAGCGTCGACGAACATTAAAAAATAGAGGATACGCAGCTAGTTGTCGTATCAAACGAATTGAACAGAAGGATGAATTGGAATCAGAAAAGACACAAGAATACCGTGATATGGAAGCTATGCAAGAGGATAATAATCACATGAGAGAAGAGATAGAATCTTGGCATTCTAAATATCAAGCTCTAAAAAAGTTTGCTATAGAAAAAAAGATTCACATTCCACCTGATCTAGAAACTATATAAAAATATATTGGAATTTTTTATCGTAAAACAATAAAATTGATAGGTATTGCTTTCGTTCCTTATCCTACACTTATCTTTACACTGAATTTTTAACATTTTTCTGAATCTTTAACATTTTTCTAATCGAGAAAAATATGAACTGTACATTATTCAAAAGTAACAATGATTATGACTATTATTATTAATGATTGCAAATGATTAAAATTATATAAATGCTAATGTTTCCAATTGTAAATGTTCATAAATCATCTGTATTTGTAGATATCATTTACTTATTACACTTATTATTTCTTCATAATTATTTCTATTATCAGGAACTTTATAACTTTGTTTTAGAATATAAAAGATTTTTTTTATTAAAAATATATATAAAATATATTTCTGTAAATGTCACGTAATTTTCTTCTTAGTGTATAATAAAAATATTAATCTACTAACTACATGTACATTAATTGAATTTCCCAAGAGTCTGTATTTTTGCTTACACGTTATATGTTCTGGAAATACAAATTCCTCAGGAAAACACATCAATCTACACACTTCTCTAGGTGTAAAATACCTTAACATTAATCTTTGTAAAACTTCTGATGCCTCCAACGATTTCTTCCCATATTTATTTGCTTCTAAAAACGTCTGTTGAATTATTTCTTTTGTATATGGACAATATATAGAACCAGTTCCTTCTACATAATGGCTATAAGCTTTTGTAAAACAACAGGAACCATCGCTCTGAGATGTTCTAATATCAAACAACCAAGCTCTTGTTTGTAACAACTTTCTAGGAATTAAATACTGTGATGCTTCAACATTTTCTAAAATATTTTCTAATTTATAGCATTTCTTATCTGTTTTAGCACCTTCTGCTAATAAATTATGTTTACTTTTTGGTAAGGCCTTTAAAATAGCTTCTGGTAGATTAAAGTTTAATGTGCATTGATCGAAGCAGAATTGAAGATCCTTTCTTTTAGCCAACAGATAATATCTATATCTGGTATTTGGTATACCAAATTGACAAGGGCTTAGAATTAATTCCTTATAATTAAATCCAGATGCGTTCATACATTTTAATACCGCATTTCTCATTTCAGACTTTTCAAATCCTTTCACATTTTCAAGCAGTATGTATTTTAATGTTTTCAACTGTGAAATCAATGAAAGAACATGAAGTAATGAGGATGATCTGTTATCTGATATATCTTTCTGCAGTCCTACCCTCGTATAAGGCTGACATGGTGGACTCATTAATATAGTATCTATATTTAAATCATTTATCTGTTTTGCAGAGAGTGATTGAACATTACAATTCATAAGTGATACATCTGGAAAATTATATTTGTATATACTGTTTGCAATGGTATTGATATCAACTGCAGCAACAATGTCACCTTTAATACCACTTTCTGAAAATAAAATCTTTAATTATCTATTTTATTTAAAATGTAACATTCTTTTACAAGCAAAGTAGAAAGTACAGGTTAAATTCTAAATTAAACAATATAACCAACAAACGTCAGTATATGTAGTTCACCTTGAAGAGCATAATGCATTCCACCAATACCACTGTATAGTTCTAATACTCTCATTATAATGAATCATGCAAGCTTTTTTCAATGTACAGATGATTCAATGTCAATATGTCTTTCCTCTTAACAACTCTTTATTGTGAAATTATGTTGAAATCCTCTTTTTATTTTGCACATAATATTCATTCGTTTGTATTTAAATAATTCGTATAAAATTTAACGATACGTTTAAAAAAATTATACTTTTCTTCTTTTTATTAAAATCACGATCCTTTAGTATTCAACAATTATAAATAATGATAACAAACGACATTAAACTAACCTAACGTGTAGTTCCACTGACCATTTAGTAATGGAGGGTAGGCTTCGTTTTGCGTCGTGTAAAATTGAATGTGATTAACGTTATTTCGATTTGTGCTGTTGCGTAATTGGAACAATGTACAAAACACGTAAATGCGTTTTATATAAAAATATGATAGTTAATAATTAGATAAAAAATAAAGATACATAATGGAAAAGTAACTCTAACCTGAACATTGTATTAAATTTTACTGCTATTTCGACAATCGTGTAAACGTTTATAAAAATTTTAATGAGTATTAAACGATCATAATTTTAACAAATTACGTAAATAAATGGTGATATTTCTTTAATAAAAAAAAAACAAAAAAAAAAAAAAAAAACAAAAGGAATATGTATTTAATACAAGACACCACCCAAACGCAGTTGTATTACTAAAAAATGTTTCGTAGTCGGAGCTGGTTTGGTGGAGGGCTTTGGAAGCCTAAGAACCCTCATTCTTTAGAGCATCTCAAGTACGTATATGCATATGTATATATTTAAATTTTTACTTTGTCTAAATTTTATTCATTGTTATACATAGGTATTTGTATCATGTCCTGTCAAAAAATCAAACTGTGTCAGAAAATAATAGAGGTTTATTAGTAGAAACCCTTCGTTCTATAGCTGAAATTTTAATATGGGGTGACCAGAATGATAGCAGTGTATTTGAGTAAGCATTAATGAAATAATTTTTATTAAATTAACAAACTTTATTATATGGTAAATAATAACTGTATATATATATTCTTTAACAGTTTCTTTCTGGAAAAGAACATGCTTTCATTTTTCCTGCGTATAATGAAGCAAAAATGTGGAAGCTATGTATGTGTTCAATTATTGCAGACTCTAAATATATTATTTGAAAATATACGTAATGAAACATCTTTATGTAAGTTTCAGCATCTGTTATATTTAATCAATCTTCTTTTTAACGAAAATTTCATTAAGATATTTATTTCCAGATTATTTACTTAGTAATAATCATGTAAACAGTATAATAGTGCACAAATTTGACTTTAGCGATGAGGAGGTGATGGCATATTATATCAGTTTTTTGAAGACTTTAAGCTTGAAGTTAAATGCACATACCATTCACTTTTTTTATAATGAGGTAAACGAGGTACACGTGATAATCCTCTGTGTCTATTATTTCACTTTTGCTAACCTCATGCTCATTAATTAGCAGCTGCCTTTCATATATTTCTTTTTTTTTTTTTAATTTAAATTTATAACATTTATGCATAATGACATGCATATGTAATTTAATCTAACATAATGTGCTTCTTACTGTGATCATTATTTCATTTTCATTGTCATCATCATTATTTAAATTCTGCACTCAGCACATAAAAGAGGATGTGTTTTAATTTGATTTTTTTATCAGCACACCAATGATTTTCCATTATATACGGAGGCAATTAAATTTTTTAATCACTCCGAAGGAATGGTTCGTATAGCAGTGCGAACTTTAACTTTAAATGTATATCGAGTAGAAGATGCCTCCATGCTAGCATTTATAAGAGACCGCACTGCTGCACCGTATTTCAGCAATCTTGTATGGTTTATTGGTAATCACATTATAGAGCTTGACACTTGTGTTAGAAATGATGCTGAGTAAGTCATTTTCAAAATATAATTTAAATTATCATATTAGAAAGATATTTTATAATATATGTGTGTTTCAGTCATCAAAGCCAAAACAGATTATCAGATTTAGTAGCAGAACACTTAGATCATTTGCATTATTTGAACGATATTCTTTGCTTAAATATATCTGATTTGAATAAAGTTTTATCAGAACATTTGCTTCACAAATTATTAGTTCCATTATATGTTTACTCACTTATGAGACACAAAAATTTTCTGTGCCAAAATCAGGTATGTTTTTAATTAACAAGTTTATAATTATTTGATATGCTAATAATTTCCATTTATCATTAATAGGAAGAAAGAAAACATGTGAGCATTGTGGTAGCCTTGTTTTTACTTTCTCAAGTGTTTCTAATAGTCTCTCATGGTCCTCTTGTACATACACTAGCAGCAGTAATGCTACTGTCAGATTTCGAAACAATACAAACAGGTGCAAGTAAAGTACTTGAAATGTATGGTGATATATCATCGGATAAACCAATTGCTTTTTCACCACCAAAAGAAAGTTTAGAAAAATCTTTAGAAAACTTAAGTGAGTCCTTAACAGTATCAGATGAACTTTATGAAGAAGAAAATAACTTGGAAGAAAGAAAAGATATTGTAAACACTGGGAATGAAAATGAAGAAGTTTCAGGAATGAATCATGCTAGTACATCATTTAATTCTGTTTCAACAGCACATGTACCAGTACTTATGAGCTCTGAACAACTAGGTATAAATATTCCAGCTGAAGATTTAGAAGAAATTAAACATTTAAATGTTACTGACGAAGAAAAAGAGCAAAGATTGGCACTAGAAAGTCCTTTAACACCTCAAACACAAAAAAATATAACTGAATCATTATCAAATAAACCATTTTTAGAAACTATTTTAAATTCTTTATTTTGCACAGAAAATGATTACGCTGCTCTATTCGCATTGTGTTTACTATATGCTTTAGCTAATAATCAGGTAGGAAAAATACTTTGAGATTATTATATCTAACAAAAATATTATTCTGCTTTAATAAGAATAAATTTTTAAGGGCATAGATCGTAAAACTTTGGATCCAATTTTATGCAATTCACAAAGTTCAACTACAACTTTATATAATGAAATTTTAATAGATAGACTGATTCATATCATAACGTTAAGCTGTCAAACAAGTAAGTCATTTTCCACAATATTTTTCTTAATTTCCGAAACAATAATCTACGTTTTTACGAACGATATTTTTGTCAGATGCTAGAGTGAGGCTTGTTACTTTGGAATTAACAATTAAATTGTTAATACAATTAGTAATGTCTGAAGGCCAAAGTATGTTAAAAGATTCACATTTGGCAGCAATTGAAGCAGCCAAAGAGCAAAGCACGTCGTTATTAAAGAATTTTTATAAGGTGTGTTATATTAAATTATTCCTTTTCTTTGTTAATATTAAAAATTATAAAAAGATTATCTAATTCTATTTGTAGAGTGAAGACATATTTTTAGATATGTTTGAAGATGAATATAGCGAAATTCAAAAACGACCTCTGAATGTCGAATGGTTAATGATGGACAGTAATATTTTATTACCGCCAACAGGAACTCCAATGACGGGTATCGAATTTACTAAAAGATTACCATGTGGAGATGTAAATACTTCTTTCAATATAAAGTTTTTTATTAATACATATTGTTAAATTTATTAATAAAAAGCGAAATTAATATTTGTACAGGTTGAAAGGGCACGACGCGCTATAAGAGTATTCTTTTTAATAAGAGATCTATCATTGACTCTTAATATGGAAGCAGAAACACAATTGCCACTAACGAATCCAGCTAATTGTATTCAAGTTGACAACGTTCTTGACTTGAGTAAAAATTATTTTGTTTCAGCAGATTGTAAATTAAATATTCAAATATTTATAAATGCTAATTTCTGATTATTTTTTGTCCAGATAATAGCGACATAATCTCATGCACTATTGTATGGAAAGATGGTCAAAAAATTCGTCGTTTTATAGTCATCGACGTTAAGCAATTAATTCTTGTTGAACCTGATACTAGTAAACTAGGTTGGGGAGTAGCAAAATTGGTAGGCTTTCTGCAAGATATCGAAGTTGCTGGTGACAAAGATGATTCCAGATGTCTATATCTGACAATTTATAAACCTTTAAGCAGTAGTACTGGCAATCGTGTACCATTGTTATCAGCAAAATTCATTTTTGATGATCACATAAGATGTATGGCCGCGAAACAAAGGTATGATTGCATGTTGCCATTAATATCTGTTGTTAATTGCATATATTCATTGAATGTGCTTCTCATTAAAGGCTAACAAAAGGAAGAATAAAAGCACGACAAAAGAAAATGAATCAAATTGCAAGGTTACTCGACATTCCTACAAGCATACCACACGCTACTACACCACCAAATTATGCATTGCGTGGTTTTCGCTGTGAACGTAAGATATATTGGAAAACTAAATTAATTTAGTTAATTAAATTCAGTTAATTAATAAACCTACGAGAACTGAGTAACATTTTAATGTAATTTCAGGATTAGGACGTGGTCAAAGACCAAAAGATCATCAACTACGTCCAATGTTTACTGTAAATAAAGTTCCTGGATTCGCAGCACAAATGCGTAGAGAAAATGTTGCTAGAGCTACTCCTGGTCTATCATCAACCCCAAAACGCGGCGATACTGCCTCAAATGAAAAAAGTCACGAAAATGGATTACGATCTCGAGATAATTCGCCAAAGATGCCAAGGCCACGAAGTGAAGAAATTCCTTTAGAAGATATGCGACTTCGAAAAGCATCCTTAACGTCTAATGGATTAACTATATCACATATATGTGAGGAAAAGAAAGATGGTCAAATTTCTGCTTGTTCAACTAATGGTGAACCATCATCTGTGATCAGAAAACATTCAGAAGAAACATCGTTCACCTGTCCACAAGAAGTGAAACCACCACGTAGAAAAGGTCAAGTGGAAACAGTATGATTACAAAAACAAATTCCTGAAAAAACATAAGTTATGTAAACATTTTTTTTAGACACATTGGACAAAAAAAGAAAAGGAATAAGAATGTAAATGCAATATTAAATTAAAAAAAGAATATTTGATTGATATAATAAAGGATTTACTATACGTAAAATTTTTTAAACCCTTAGTTTGTAATATTTTCTTTTTCATAGGAAAGACAACATCTTAAAATTAACTTTGTACAAACGAAAAGAAGTAAATAAGATCATATACATGTATCCAACAAAACGTCAGGTATAGATAAAACTAGTTTTCTTCAGTTTTATGCTATGTAACATATAAATATTTTGTACATACATTACATCTAAATACATATATATGAAATTTGCTATTTAAATATTATAACCTTTTATCGGATATATATTTAACAATTATGCAAAAAATCATGTATTTAATTTGTGTATATATTGTTGGAAATTTCTATAACTTAAAATAAACATGAATAATGAAGTAATCAGGTTTTTCTTAAATATACCTTAAAATCACTGTTTGTTAACAAGTGTAAAATTCAAATCATTATTGTAAAATTCAAATCATTATTTTAGAACTGCTTCAAAAATTTATATTTTTATTAATTCTATAAACAGCATAAAAATTTTATCATCAATTGAAACAGACAGTGCCAATTCAAGATCAAAATTGGTATGCAAAATGATTACCTTAAATGCACTTCTTATTATGAATTAGCTTGTATCGGCATGTAATTCATTCAATCAAAGGAAATTAATTCTGCTGTTTCTGGCTTCACTTCTTCCTTTAATTGTGTGGGTTCATTTGACGCAACTGGTAAAGAAGTTGACGGCTGATATTGTAATTGTTGTCCCTGTGATACTGGCGCCTGGGTCATTACTTGCACTGCCGGTACACCAGGTCCTTGAGGACCTTGCATTGGCGGATTTGATGGTAACATAGTTCCAGTTGTAGTTCCCGGAGGTACTTGGATAGTTCCTGATCCTTGTGACGAAATAGGCGTATTTGAAACATGAGGCTGCATCGAAGGTCCCTGAGGACCTGGCATTGTAGATGGTTGCTGAGGTCCCATTTGTGGTGGTAAACCGACTTGTCCAGAACTGTGTGTTCCAGGTCCTATTTGTGCAGGTGATGGGCCCATGTGAGTTTGAGGTACCTGAGGTACCTGAGGTATACCCATTTGGTTTGGTGGTCCTGGTTGTGTGATTTGTGAAGTACCCTGCGGTGGTAGATGTACTGTTGTCGGCTGCGTTTGTGTCATATGATTTGGTGGAGGACCTTGTGGTGGTGGTCCCATCTGATGTCCACCTGCTTGCTGAAGTTGCAGTATGGGATTTGTAATTTGAGACATCTTCAAAAGAAATGTAAAAAGTAATTAAATAAAATATGTAATTCAAAATGACTTAGGTTGCTTAACAAATACAATAAAAGACAAATACTAAAAAAAAAAACAAAGTATATACGTATAAATACATTTTGAGATTGCACTAACCATTCCTGGCCCAGAAACAGAAACTCGGCCCATTGCTTCATGTCCCTGAACGGGATCAGTTGGTTGCTGCTCTTGATTAGCTATTGGCCCCATTACGTGAGGCGGCATAGAATTCATTGGTGGCATATTATAACTTTGCATAGGATACTGCTTCATAGTAGGTTGTCCATATATAAATCCTTGATTTGTTGGTGACATAGGATTGTAGTTTGTTCCTGGAGTTTGATACTGAACGTGACGAACAGGTGAACCTTGAGATGGTCCAATAAAACCAGAGACAGCTTGATATCCACCTAAAATATGTTTAATAAAGTAGAGATCATTTATATATTATTTATTTATATAAATTTACCCATTATATATTGTTGCTTTTGTTGTTCTTGTCTCATTTGCATTTCTCTTTCTTGCTCCTGAATTTTTTGTAAAGCAAGTTGACGTTGATATTGTAAATATTCCTGTTTTTTCTTCCTCATAATTGCCAATTTTTGAGCCATTAACATTTGCCTTTGTCTTTCAGCTTCTTCCGCTTGCCTCCGTAATTTTTCTCTATGTTCTTCTCGTAAAGCGTCCAAGGCAGCTCTAGCATCTTTCATTTGTGTTAATTTATCTTGAAGACCTTCATAGTATACTCTACTGTCGTCTTGTTCTTGAATATATCTCAATAATCTAAAAGAATTCATTTATTGTATCACAGAATTTTATATCGTTTTATATGAATCTAAAATATCTTTTGAAACAAACCTCGAATGCATAGCGGTAATATTTAAAAACAAAGTCTGCACAGAACTATCATTAGCAATTGATCTACCTCTTGACGAATTACTTTTCATTCTATTAACAAAAATTTCAACTTGAGATCGTAAAGCGTTAACAAATTCTTCCATTTGAGTGTCAACTTCTCCGTTTTGCTGTTTAGCAATTATAACTTTTTGTGGCATTGGACTGCTTATATTAGGAGCAGAAGGACTTGTAACATCTGCTCTAGAACTATGTTCTTCTAATGCGCTCTGTCTCAGTTCCCAACGTTTACGATTCAAATATTTTGCGAGCTCGGGATCAACTTCCGTCTCTTCTTGCTGGAAAATAAAGATTATTATATTTTTCTACTAAGGTCTTATACTACTTGAAACTTACAGGTGATGGTGGTGGAGAAGATGTCTTTGTAACGCGTGTACTAGGTGGATTTACTTTTGTTGCAACACGATTTCCCCGTTTCTTTTCTTTTTCTTGATGCTCTGCTTCACTCTGACTTAAAGCTATAGCAAGATTAAGTTCTTCTTCTTCTTGCAATTCTCGTTCTGTTTTTCTAGGAGGTACCTGTTAAGATAAAATATTGTATATTAGATATGTATATTTCTTAAATTTAACTTTTTTATACAATAATATACTTGTTGTTGTTGAGCTAAAGAGCTGTTCAGATATTCAGCAGGTAAATCCTCCTTAATTTGAGCTGTGGATGGCCTGTGAAATTAAATGAAAAAATTAAAAATATGGCACAAAAGCAAATTAATTGATACTTGATACTTACTTATTAACTTTTCCGTAGCATGATTCACAAACTCTAACTTCCTTTTCAATCCCAAACTTAGGCAGTGTAGTTGATTTACTTGAACACTGATTACAAAATACTTGACCACATGCTCTACAATGATGTTTTCTTTGTACCATTCCAAATGTTACTCGACAACGATGACATACATCTCCATCTGCCCATGCTGGGGCTGTATCAGCAATAAACATGGCATCACTTTCTTTTAACGTAGGGAATTTATGTCCTTCTGCCTTCATAATATTAAGTGTATCCTATTATGCATAATGTTTGATTAATGTTACATTATTTAAAATAAGGTACAGCAGTTATGCATAGTTATCAGTATATTTACTAAACATACTTGAACTGCTCGATATTTAGGACTATTTCGAAATGCGTGTGCCCAGGCTTGAATCAATTCCAAAGTTTTTAGTTTAACATTCTCATGAGTTGTTGTCTTTACCAATTCCTTAAGTTGTTCCATATATTGCTTAGTACCAATTTCATCATGTATAAGAGTACCACAATTTTTAACGCATGATTCTAAAACCTGTATAAGAAACAATGCAGTATGAACAATTTTACACAATGACTAAATAATTTCAAACAATATTTCTTCTCACCAATAGAGCATACAGAGCTACATGTGGATTTGCATTTGTTATTTTCTTTTTAATGGCTGCGAGTGCTATTTTAGGTCTGTACATACAAGAAATTAAAAATTTTATATCATTTCTAACCTATACTTAAATGATACAATATAATTATTGTCAATAGAATGCGAACAAACAAATGACATTTTCTACAAGAGGGGTAGAAAAATATCGATTTTGACAAAACATGAAAGATATGTAAAACTACAAGTACACACATCGAAACCGAAATGTCATAATTGCGAGATAGTGAGGTTAGCTTCACATTAAGTAATAATAAACTTACTGCACATCTCCTTGACGTATTAAATCGCATATCTGGAGTATTGCTACCCAGTCAGGTTCAAGTTGGTAATGACTTGTTGCTTTTTCTACGAAAAAAAAAAAGAAAAATTCAAAATACAATTCGACAGTCGGACATTTTGTTCGCCCGATATAACGAGAAAAACGTACCTAATAATTTATCAAAATTTGGCGAATTGCGGAACATTTCGTTCTATTAGGAGCGATTTTTATTTGCAATTTTCCTTGGACACTCGGATCTTCCCGAATATTTTTGTATAAACAACAATTAACTAAATTTAACTTACTTAGTCACAGCACTGCTGTTCCTTCGACTGACTGTTATGTGATTAAGCATGAGTCATATCACATGTATGCGCACACAATGTAAATTACAATCGATTGGTACAATCGACTGATGCGAGAACGAGACAATCGATTTAACTTTTTAAATGATTTATTCTCGTCGTATATTTCATAAAATCCAGCATTTTCGTAAATTTTAAATTAAACATTTAATTGTATCCTTAATCTCATAAATTTGGGAAATATGACGGGGTAGACGTGAGAGATTCGTCTTTGCATATTTTTATTTCATCTGAACATTCATTATTTATTGATATCAATTTGCAAAAAATTCTAATACAGACACACACAATTCTTCTACACATACAAATGGCTACATTAAGAATATTTCACGTTCGGGAATAAACATGTTAAAGGCAATGTTTTTTTTTTTAAGTATACCTTATCTCATCGCAATATCGGAAAAAGGAATTAAACGCGATGAATGATGTTTTATAAAAGGAAGCAGCAATTAAAACAAAACGTAATTATATACAAGATTATTTTTCCAAGATTACTGAGCTTGTACTGTATTCAGAATATTCAGAGTAATAAGATTGTAAATACTCTTTCTCAGAAAACTTTACGTACTATACAAATTTGCCGAATAAAATGATGAAACATCGAATGTTTCAATAATATTATTTCTACATTTAAAATCTTAGTCACTATATTAATCGTTATATTCCATTATTGTTAAAATTTAATTCGTTATTTTAATTACCACGTCGATATAAAATTTAATTCGTTATTACCACATCAATGTAAAATTTTATGAACCACGAAAATGTAGTCGCAAGAAAATGCTCGATTCTATAAATAAATATCGTATACTATTGAATACAGTCGAATATCGCATACAAATCCCACAACCGAAACCCCAATATTTGTGATGGTCTTCCAACGATTTTACGAGCTCGTTGCGGAAAATCGTGGAAAATACCAATCATAATTCTCGAATAATTGTTAAGAATTATTTTTTGCGCATCAATCTATATATAGACTAATCAATTACGACAAGATGACTGCTGAAGATCCGAGTATCCCTTCGTAAGATCTTCCGCAGCCATGTTGCAAAAACATTTACGTATATTTTAATATTTAAAATTACTTCCTTCAAATATGTTTCATTAAAAAAAAAAAAGAGAAAGAAACAAGATCAGAAATTGTCCTGAGAGTTTATACTGTCCATTTAAATCACTAAGAGATTTTATCGGAATTTAGAGAAATAAACTTCGAGCAGATAGGTTAGATTCTTCTATCGGAATCTGCCACTTTTCCTCCCAATTCTCGTTTTCCTTAGACTTGTATAACCCGCACAATGGCAATCGCGCTTCACGCTCACATCTTCTCGAAACTGACCAGTAGAGGAAGTTCTCTGGACACTTGTATAAATAACCTTGAAGATCGTTTCTGGAATTTCGTTTACAATTATAGAACACGCTATTGCAGCCCAATTTGTAAGGGTAGTGACCTTCTCCTAGGCACAGTGGCTGGGTTGATACTTTTATCTGAAACAAAAATAGATAATTTTAGAAAATGTTCTATGTAAAATACAGGAAATAGAGCCTCTCATATCCAAACTAACAGAAAAAGTACTTAATTAAAGGAATTTTTAGAACAACTACCTTCTTGATATTAAATTAGTCAGTGTTCTTGTTAATGAAAACTTGGTAAGTATGAAAATAAGTATGAAAATAACAAATGAAAGAAGAAAAAGTGGTACTATTTTTTGTAAGTAACATAATGGTAACATATGTAATTCCTTTGTGTGCACTATTTTTTAAGAAATAAAGATGATTTTCAATTTCTTAGACGAAATAATACATATGTTTCATAACGTGACTGATATTTTAACAGAAGAGAAATCTATTATTATTCTGTTATCTGTTATAAATATTCTGTTCGAATAAATAGAATATATGTTGAGTAAAACATTCGAATATTTAGATATGAGAGGCTCGATTGTATCGAATACTTACTATAGGCGTAGAACTTTGCTCCAATCTTCTATAAAATCGTGCAGAAGCTATAGTGCCTGTGCACGGTTGACTAGTTTCATCTTCGGGCAAACACTGTATCTTTCGTTCGTCGAATATCGTTCCTTCTGGACAGCTTAATACCAGGACTTTGATCTCCATGTCGTTTTCGTTAGTACATTGATAGAATAAATTGCAATATTTCGGATGTCTTCGGAAACCAGTTGGACAAGCGAGCACTATCTGTTCATCGGTTAAGTTACCAATTGGACAAGGTGTTGGGATGGTAGGTTCCGTACTGGAAGTCGATTCCGTGGTGGATTCTGTCGTTGATGTTAGCTCGTTTGTCTGTTCTGAGCTGGATGCTGTACTACTCTCAGTGGTACCTTCGGTTGTTGATTCTACTGTTGTGGACTCAGTTGTTGCATCAGATGTCGATTCTGTCGTTGATGTTGATTCTGTACTTGTTTCGGTGGATTCGGTGGTTCCTTCAGAACTAGATTCGGTTGCTTGAGACGTAGATTCGGTTGTACTTTCAGAAGTCGATTCGGTTGATTGAGATGTAGATTCGGTGGTACTTTCAGAAGTAGATTCGGTTGCTTGAGACGTAGATTCGGTTGTACTTTCAGAAGTAGATTCGGTTGATTCAGACGTAGATTCGGTAGTACTTTCAGAAGTGGATTCGGTCATTTGAGATGTAGATTCGGTGGTACTTTCAGAAGTAGATTCGGTTGCTTGAGACGTAGATTCGGTTGTACTTTCAGAAGTGGATTCGGTTGATTCAGACGTAGATTCGGTAGTACTTTCAGAAGTGGATTCGGTTATTTGAGATGTAGATTCGGTGGTACTTTCAGAAGTGGATTCCGTTGCTTGAGACGTAGATTCGGTTGTACTTTCAGAAGTAGATTCGGTTGATTCAGACGTAGATTCGGTAGTACTTTCAGAAGTGGATTCGGTTATTTGAGATGTAGATTCGGTGGTACTTTCAGAAGTAGATTCGGTTGATTGAGACGTAGATTCGGTGGTACTTTCAGAAGTAGATTCGGTTATTTGAGACGTAGATTCGGTGGTACTTTCAGAAGTGGATTCCGTTGCTTGAGACGTAGATTCGGTGGTACTTTCAGAAGTGGATTCGGTTGATTGAGACGTAGATTCGGTAGTACTTTCAGAAGTGGATTCGGTTGCTTGAGATGTAGATTCTGTACTTTCTTCAGACGTAGACTCTGTAGTTGGCCCTGCAGTAGATTCTGTAGTAGATTCAGTAATCGATTCAGTTGTGGACCCAATAGATTCAGATGTAGATTCTGTAGCACCTTCAGAAGTAGACTGTGTAGTCAGTTCAGATGTGGTTGTAGTCGTTTCTATAGTTTCAGTACTTGATGTTTGTTCCGTAGTAGATGGAGGTATCGCGCAATCTCTTGGAGGATAAACTGATTCAGGATAATTACACGTGTCAATGCTAGGGTCCCATATAGTTCCAGGTGCGCAGTCGAAGTAATACACGTTGAAGCCGTTTCCGTTATCAACGCAGCGATAGAATTTGTCACAGCGCGTTGGATGCGGATAGAAACCTGGTTTCTCGCAAACTATCGTATTATTAGGCTTCTTCGTGGTGCAATCTGAAACGCTGGACTGAGTGGAGGACGTTGATGAAGTTGAAGATTCAGTTGTCGCTGATGTTTCCGAGCTACCTAGAGCTGTGCTTGTTGTTGGACTTTCTGTTCCTCCAGATTGTGTACCAACTGATTCAGATGTGCTAGTAGCAATACTTGATGGTATACTCGCTGTACTTTGAGTTCCTCCAGATGTACTGGTAGGAGTGGAGCTACTGGAAGAATCACTTTCAGGTGGTGTTAAAGTAGACGTTGGCGCATTACTTGAGGAACAAGAAGCTACTAAATCGATATGATTGCATGTCTTAATAGCTTGATCCCAAGCTGTACCAGGTGCACAATCAAAGTCGTATCTTTGTAAACCATTTTGCGTAGGTACGCAGCGGTAGAATTTCTTACAGTCGTTTGGATTCGGGAAGAAACCTTCTTCTGGACATTCTGCTGATCCAGAAGGTGAACTGGAGCTTGGAACGTTTGTTGATTGTGTAGATTGAGAGGATGTGCTCGTTGCAGGAGATCCAGTGGAAGATGGCACTGCAGGTTGAGAACTCGGTGTATTGGATTCAGCTGCGGAAGATGCGGTGGTGGATGGCACTGTAGATTGAGAACTAGATGCACTTGATTCGGCTGTAGGAGGTGCAGAAGATGGCGCCGTAGATTGAGAAATAGATGCGCTTGATTCTGTAGGAGATGCAGTGGAAGATGACACTATAGGCTGAGAACTAGATTCACTTGATTCGGCTGTAGGAAGTGCAGAAGATGAAGCCGTAGATTGAGAAACGGGTACGCTTGATTCTGTAGAAGGTGCAGTTGAAGATGGCACTGTAGATTCAGAACTAGATGCACTTGATTCAGCTGTAGGAAGTGCAGAAGATGAAGCCGTAGATTGAGAAACGGGTACGCTTGATTCTGTAGAAGGTGCAGTTGAAGATGGCACTGTAGATTCAGAACTAGATGCACTTGATTCGGCTGTAGGAGGTGCAGCAGATGACGCCGTAGATTGAGAAATAGATACGCTTGATTCTGTAGGAGATGCAGTGGAAGATGGCACTGTAGACTGAGAACTAGATGAAGTTGTAGGCTGAGAACTAGTCGATTCTGGTGAAGAGGATGACACAGATGGTGGACGAGTAGTCGATGTAGAAGACGCTTGAGTTCCTGACGGCTCATTACTTTCCGTTTGAGATGAACTTGCCTGACCAATACTGCTACTAATCTCGTTTTCAGATGTGTTTGGCTCTGTAGTGCCAGGTGAACCAGACGAACCAGGCCTATTTTTACAACTAGCAACCAGATAATCGTGGTTACAGCTCTGAAGTTCCGAATCCCAAGCAGTATTTGTCCCACATTGGAATTCATATTTGATAAATGTTGAACCACTGCCAACGCAGCGATAGAATTTGCGACAGTCGTCAGGATCAGGGAAGAATCCTTCTTGTGTACATTGCGAAGTTCCAGGAGATGTGCTGACGGTAATTGTTGGAGAGCTAGACGAGCTTGCAGGAGGTAAATAGGAAACAGATTCGGTGACTGTAGCTGTGGACTGGGTTTCTGTACTTGGTCGTACAGTAGAAGAGGACGATGGTGGAAATATTGTTGAATCAGATGTTGAGCCTCCTGATGTCGTAACAGTGGATGGTTGACTTTCTGCTGTTGACGTTGTTGAAGGACTCGATGGTGCAAGAGATGTCGAAGTACTTGAAGACGAGGCAGTTGTTTCAGTTGTATCTGGTTGACTAGTTGTAACGCTAATTTCGTTAGAAGTTGAATCTGTTCCTGCACTTGAAGAGCTAGAAACACCTTTACAACTAGGAACGAGGTAATCGTAATTACAGTTTTGAAGAGCTGAATCCCAAGCAGTACCAGCACCACATTGGAATTCATATTTGATAAATGTTGATCCACTGCCGACACAGCGATAGAATTTGCGACAGTCGTCAGGATCAGGGAAGAATCCTTCTTGAGTACATTGCGAAGTTCCAGGAGATGTGCTGACGGTAATTGTTGGAGCGCTAGATGAGCTTGCAGGAGGTAAATAGGAAACAGATTCGGTGACTGTAGCTGTGGACTGGGTTTCTGTACTTGGTCGTACAGTAGAAGAGGACGATGGTGGAAATATTGTTGAATCAGATGTTGAGCCTCCTGATGTCGTAACAGTGGATGGTTGACTTTCTGCTGTTGACGTTGTTGAAGGACTCGATGGTGCAAGAGATGTCGAAGTACTTGAAGACGAGGCAGTTGTTTCAGTTGTATCTGGTTGACTAGTTGTAACGCTAATTTCGTTAGAAGTTGAATCTGTTCCCGTACTTGAAGAGCTAGAAACACCTTTACAACTAGAAACGAGGTAGTCGTGATTACAGTTTTGAAGAGCTGAATCCCAAGCTGTACCAGCACCACATTGGAATTCATATTTGATAAATGTTGATCCACTGCCGACACAGCGATAGAATTTGCGACAGTCGTCAGGATCAGGGAAGAACCCTTCTTTAGTACAACAGCCTGGCGCTGAAGTTGGCTTTGTTGAATCAGTAGTTTCTAAAAAATGAATATAAAATTATAAAGTTCTTATTGATTTTCATTGTATCAATAAAAGCGTCAAGAATTGAAAGTCCCCAAAATGCGCAAATTTCAAGTAGAACAAGCGTGATCAAGATTAGTGCTATAAGAGGCAAGGATAAATTCTGATTAGTAGCGGCTTTCCAGATTTCTAGATTTATTTAGAAAATTAGAAAATCTAGATATACTAAAGTGCTGGGGATATACTATACACAATTAATGTTACACCGAAAGCATTTGCAATATTCAGATACATCACGTGCACCTGCTAATTTTTCTGAAGGATCTATGAGATCCAGAAGTTTTAGATATGTTGAAGTCACATGATTACTAATAATATTTGTAGTATCAACAATATCTGTTTCTTCAGAAGTACCAGGAGTTTCTGCTGTGCCAGAAGTGCCAGCTGCTCCAGAAGTACTAGGTGTTCCAGAAGTTTCTGAAATGCCAGGAGTGCCTGCAGTGCCAGAAGTGTCCGGTGTATCCGGAGTTTCTGGAATAGCTGATGCGCCAGAAGTACCAGACGTGATAGAAGTGCCAGAGAAATTAGGAATACCAGAACTACCAGGAAAGCCAGGGGTACCATTGGAAGTAATAGCAGCACCAGAACAACCAGGAATACCGGGATTGCCAGACGTTCCAGGAGTACCAAAGGCACCTGGATTGCATGGTGTAGTGGAACTGCTAGATATATCAGGAGAGCCAGGAGATTCAGGTGTGCCAGAAACACAGGGAGTGCCAGGAGTACTAGGAGTTCCGGAAGAATTAGAGGTACCGGCAGTACCAGGACTTTCTGATGTTCCAGAGGTTCTTGGGCTACTTGGAGTAATAAAACTGCTAGATGTATCAGGAGAGCCAGGAGATTCAGGTGTGCCAGAAACACAAGGAGTGCCAGGAGTACTAGGAGTACCAGAAGAACTCGAGGTACCGGCAGTACCAGGACTTTCTGATGTTTCACAGGTTCTTGGGCTACTTAGAGTAATAAAACTGCTAGATGTATCAGGAGAGCCAGGAGAGTCAGGTGTGCCAGAAACACAAGGAGTTCCGGGAGTACTAGGAGTACCAGAAGAACTGGAGGTACCGGCAGTACCAGGACTTTCTAATGTTTCAGAGGTTCTTGGGATACTTGGAGTAATAAAACTGCTATATGTATCAGGGGAGCCAGGAGAATCAGGTGTGCCAGAAACACAAGGAGTGCCAGGAGTACTAGGAGTACCAGAAGAACTAGAGGTACCGGCAGTACCAGGACTTTCTGATGTTCTTGGGCTACTTGGAGTAATAAAACTGCTGGATATACCAGGACAGCTAGGAGAGTTAGGTATGCCAGAAACACAAGGCGTACCAGGAATATTAGGAATACCAGAAGAACCAAAGGTACCGACAGTATTTCCTGATATTCCAGAGCTATCAAAGGTTCCCGGGATAATTGGCGTAATTGGACTGCTAAAAATACCAGGAGTGGCAGGAGAGCCAAATGTGCTAGAAACAGCAGTATTAGGTATACTAGAAGTAATAGTGGTAACAGAAGTAGCATCGATTATTGAAATAGACGATGTAGTAGGATTAAGAGATATACCAGAAGTGTCAAAAGAGACAGGTGGTAAAGAAATATCAGGAGTGCGAAGAGTAGTAGAAAAATCAAAAGTTTGAGGAAGGTTGGAAATATCAGTGATTCCAGAGACAGCAGCATTGTCGGAGGTACCAGAACTAGCAGGATTGATCGATGATTCAGAAGTATCAAGGGTATGCAAGCTGGTTGACGTATTGGAAGTGCAGTATGTATCTACAGTATCAGAAGAGGCAGATGTACTACCAATACCAGCAGTACTACGAGTATCAGAAGCATTAAAATTACCAGGAGCGCCAGAAGTAAAAGGAGAAATATCAGAAATATCATCAGGTGGCCCAGATACATCAATAGTAACGGGAAAACCAGGAGCAGCAGAGGTACCAGGAGAAACAGTGTGCTTTGATACTCCAGGAATACCAGGTGTTATTGCTAGTGTACTGGAACAGCTTGATGTACCAGGAATATCAGGAATGCGAAGAGTAGTCGGAACATCAAGAGTGTGAGGAAGAATGTAAAAATCAGTGATGCTAGAGATAGCAGCGTTGCCAGAAGTACCAAGAGTAGGAGAATTTACTGATGTTTCAGAAGCACCAGGTGTGTGCAGAATGGTTGACATACTGTAAATGTTATATGTACTAGTAGTGTCAAAACAGCCAGACGTGCTACAAGTATGAGTAGTGTCAGAAAAGTCAGATGTGCTGCGAGTACCAGTTGCAGGGCCAGGAGCACGAGAATTACCAGGAGCGCTAGAGGTAGGAGAAATGACAAAAGTAGCAGAAATATCAGGATTTACTGGTGTTTCAAAAGTACTAGGTGTGTGCAGCTTTGTGAATGTACTGCAACTGTGGTGTGTTTCACTTGTGTCAAAAGAACCAGATGTGCTACGTTGCCGAGTACCAGTTGCAGGGCCAGGTGCATCAGAAGTACCAGAAGCGGCAGAGACAGGAGAGCTGCCAAAGCTACCAGGACTGTCAGGATTTATTGGTGTGTTAGAACTACTAGGTGTATCCGAGGCTGGCATGCTGAAATTGGTTGATGTATCATTAGCACCATGAGAGACAGTACTGTCCCGAATATCAGGAGTGCGAGGCATATGGGCTGGAGTTCGAGGAATATGAGTGATAAGAGAGAAGGCAGCAGTAACAGGGATATCAGAAGTAACAGGATGTCCCAATATTCCACTAACAGTTGTTATTGGGATAGTTGGTCCAATGAAACTGCTCTGTGTCTCATTAGTGTCGGGAAAGAAAGTTATATTGGGAGTGCGGGGAGTAAGGGGAACATCAGGAGTGGAAGGAAGAGTGTATTCATCAGGGAAACCGGAGGCAGTAACTTTGCCAGAGGTACCAGAAGTGGCAGTATGTTTCGATGTTTCAAGAGTACCATATGTTTCTGGGATCGTTGGTTTATTGGAACTACTTGATGTACCATTAGCCTCAGAGGAGCCAGTTGTGTCATTAATCTTTGGCGTGTGAGTAAGACTGGGAATATCAGTGTTTCCAGGAGTGGCAGACTTTGTTGATATTCTAAGATTAGCAGGTCTGAGCAGCTTTTTTGATGTACGGGAACTGCGGCGTTTACCAGTAGTGTCAAAAGAGCCAGATCTGCTACAAGTACGAGTAGTATTGGAAGGGCCAGATGTGCTACGAGTTGCAGGGCTAGGTGCACGAGTAGTATTAGAAGGGCCAGATGTGCTACGGGTAACAGGTGCGGGGCCAGGTGCATCAGAAGTATCAGGAGCGGCAGAGATAGGAGAGCTGCCAAAACTACCAGGACTGTCAGGATTTATTGGTGTGTCACAACTACTAGGTGTGCCCGAGGCTGGGATACTGAAATTGGTTGATGTACCATTAGCCTCAGAGGAGCCAGTTGTGTCATTAATCTTTGGCGTGTGAGTAAGACTGGGAATATCAGTGTTTCCAGGAGTGGCAGACTTTGTTGATATTCTAAGATTAGCAGGTCTGTGCAGCTTTTTTGATGTACGGGAACTGCGGCGTTTACCAGTAGTGTCAAAAGAGCCAGATCTGCTACGAGTACGAGTAGTATTAGAAGGGCCAGATGTGCTACGGGTAACAGGTGCAGGGCCAGGTGCATCAGAAGTATCAGGAGCGGCAGAGATAGGAGAGCTGCCAAAACTACCAGGACTGTCAGGATTTATTGGTGTGTCACAACTACTAGGTGTGTCCGAGGCTGGGATACTGAAATTGGTTGATGTATCATTAGCGCCATGAGAGACAGTACTGTCCCGAATATCAGGAGTGCGAGGCATATGGGCTGGAGTTCGAGGAAGATGAGTGATAAGAGAGAAGGCAGCAGGGATATCAGAAGTAACAGGATGTCCCAATATTCCAGTAATAGTTGTTATTGGGATAGTTGGATCAATGAAACTGCTCTGTGTATCATTAGTGTCGGGAAAGAAAGTTATATTGGGAGTGCGGGGAGTAAGGGGTACATCAGGAGTGTAAGGAAGAGTGTATTCATCAGGGAAACCGGAGGCAGTACCTTTCCCAGAGGTACCAGATGTGGCAGTATGTTTCGATGTTTCAAGAGTACCAGACGTTTCTGTGATGGTTGGTTTATTGGAACTACTTGATGTACCATTAGCCTCAGCGGAGCCAGCTGTGTCATTAATCTTTGGAGTGTGAGTAAGACTGGGAATATCAGTGGTGCCAGAGATACTAGGAGGAGAAATATGTTCCGATGTTTCAAAGGTACCAGATGTTTTTGGCATAGATGGTTTACTGGAACTGCTTAATGTCTCATTAGCGTCGGCAGAGCCGGTTGTGTCGTTAATCTGAGGAGTGTGTGTAAGACTGGGAATATTTGTGTTATCAGAGATAACGTTTCCAGAAGAACCAGGAGTGGCAGGCCTTGTTGGTAATTTAAGACTACTAGGTCTGTGCAGCCTTGTTGATGAACGGGAACTGCGGCGTGTACCAATAGTGTCAAAAGAGCCAGATCTGGTACGAGTACGAGTAGTATTGGAAGGGCCATGTGCACGAGTAATATTAGAAGGGCTAGATGTCCTACGGGCAATAGTTGCAGGGCCAGGCACACCAAAAGTACCAGGAGAGATAGGAGAGCTGCCAAAGCTGCCAAAGCTACCAGGACTGTCAGGATTTATTGGTGTGTTACAACTACTAGGTGTATCCGAGACTGGAATACTGAAATTGGTTGATGTACCATGAGAGACAGTCATGTCCCGAATATCAGGAGTGCTAGGAGTACTGGAAGGAGTGTTTGGAAGGCTGGGAAGATCACTGATGATAGCCCTAGTAGCAGCAATAGTAAAACTATCAGGCTTATACTCCGATATTTCTGTTGTTAGTTCACTGTGTGTATCATTAGTCTCGGGAATGGAACTTATATTAGGACTGCGGGGAGTAAGGGGAGCATCAGGAGTATAAGGAAGAGTGTATTCATCAGGGAAACCGGAGGCAGTAACTTTGCGAGAGGTACCAGAAGTGGCAGTATGTTTCGATGTTTCAAGAGTACCAGATGTTTCTGGGATCGTTGGTTTATTGGAACCACTTGATGTACCATTAGCCTCAGAGGAGCCAGTTGTGTCATTAATCTTTGGCGTGTGAGAAAGACTGGGAATATCAGTGATCTCAGAGACAGCAACGTCGCGAGAGGTACTAGGAATGGAAGTATATTCCGATGTTCCAGAGGTAGTAGATGTTTTTGGAATAGTCGGTTTACTGGAACTGCTTAATGTTTCATTAGCGTCGGTAGAGCCAGTTGTGTCATTGATCTGAGGAGTGTGTGTAAGACTAGGAATATTAGTGATGCCAGAGACGGCAACGTTTCCAGAGGTGACAGGATTTACTAGTATTTCAGGAGAATTAGGTGTGTCTGAGCTTGTCGACGAACTGGAGCTGCTGGATGTACTTGTACTGGAACTGCTGGATGTACTTGTGTCAGAAGAGTCAGATGGGATATTGTGAGTGTAAGGAGCGCCATGAGTGAGAGAGGTATCAGGATTATTGGGATTTTCTGATGCTCCTGGAGTACCGGAGTTTATTGGGATACTTGTTATAGTGGGAGTGTTAGATATGCCGGCAGAGCCAGGTGTGGTAAATGTACCTGGAATGACAGAACTACGAGAGATATCAGGAGTATCAGGAGTTGCTGGATTACTTGGTGTTTTCAGAATTCTAGATGTGCTTGGATTATCTGGAGTGTCAGAAGTGTCAGCGATTTCTAATAAATTCGGAGTTGCAAGTGCTGCTGGGTTGCTAGGCATGCTTGGTATGCATGATGTGTCAGATGTGTCGGAAGTGCAAGGAGTAAGAGAACTATCGGTCGTGCCAAGAATTTCTGAAGTGCTAGGTCTAACAGGTGTGCCAGGTGTACCAGATGTGCCAGATGTACCATGTTTGTCAGGAATAGCAGAAATGCTAGTTGTAGCAGAAGCATCATAATTTTCTGATGTGCCAGAGACCCCTGAACTAGTTGCTGTGCCAGAAATGCCAGTTGTACCAGGAGATCCAGACGCAAGTGTGCTGTCAGATGTTCCTAAATTGTTAGACATACCTGATGTGCCTGAATTATCAGAAGTTCCTGGTATGCTTGGAGTACCGGAAGATCCAGGAGTTCCCGGTGTGCCCGGAGTTCCTGGAGTACCAGGAGTACCAGGAGATCCAGCTGTTCCCGGAGTACCAGATGTTCCAGGGGTTCCCGGTGTCCCAGGAGTTCCTGGAGTACCAGGAGATCCAGGTGTTCCCGGCGTACCAGAAGTTCCAGGGGTTCCCGGAAACCCAGGAGTTCCTGGAGTACCAGGAGGTGTCGGTGTGTCTGGAATACCTGGAGATCCAGATGTCCCCGCAGTTCCAGAAGTTCCAGGTGTTCCCGGTGTACTAGGAGATTCAGGGGTGCCCGGAGTACCAGGAAATCCAGGTGTTCCCGAAGTTCCAGAAGTCCCAGGTGTTCCCGATGTACCAGGAGTTGCAGAAATACCAGGATATCCAGGGGTTCCTGGAGTACCAGGAGATCCAGGGGTTCCCGAAGTACCAGGAGATCCAGGTGTTCCTGAAGTACCAGGAGATCCAGATGTTCCAGAAGTTCCTGGAGTACCAGGAGATCCAGGGGTTCCCGGAGTACCAGGAGATCCAGGTGTTCCCGGAGTACCAGGAGATGCAGAAATACCAGGAGATCCAGGGGTTCCCGGAGTACCAGGAGACCCAGGTGTTCCCGGAGTACCAGGAGATCCAGGTGTTCCCGGAGTACCAGGAGATCCAGGTGTTCCTGAAGTACCAGGAGATCCAGATGTTCCAGAAGTTCCTGGAGTACCAGCAGATCCAGGTGTTCCCGGAGTACCAGAAATTCCAGGTGTTCCTGATGTACCAGGAGATGCAGAAATACCAGGAGATCCAGGGGTTCCCGGAGTACCAGGAGACCCAGGTGTTCCCGGAGTACCAGGAGACCCAGGTGTTCCCGGAGTACCAGGAGATCCAGGTGTTCCCGGAGTACCAGGAGATCCAGGTGTTCCTGAAGTACCAGGAGATCCAGACGTTCCAGAAGTTCCTGGAGTACCAGCAGATCCAGGTGTTCCCGGAGTACCAGAAATTCCAGGTGTTCCTGATGTACCAGGAGATGCAGAAATACCAGGAGATCCAGGGGTTCCCGGAGTACCAGGAGACCCAGGTGTTCCTGGAGTACCAGGAGATGCAGAAATGCCAGGAGATCCAGGGGTGCCCGGAGTACCAGGAGATCCAGATGTTCCAGAAGTTCCTGGAGTTCCAGGTGATCCAGGTGTACCAGGAGATCCAGAAGTGCCAGGGTATTCAGACGTTCCAGATGCAGCTCCTGTACCCGGTGATCCCGGGCTACTTCCTGTAGTAACTGTCGCTGTGCCTTCTTTACAATCTTCTCGTGATACTGCCCAAGGATGATTACAGCTTACAATATCTGGATCCCAAACAGTACCAACTCCACACTCGAATTCGTACTTTACAAATTTTCCAGAACCTTCGTCAACGCATCTGTAGAATTTCTTGCAGTCATTCGGATCAGCGAAGTATCCTTCTTGGACGCATTTTCCTTGATTTCCTGGTTTTCCACTTGTTTCAGAAGATTGGCTAGTCGTTGACGATCTTACGGTAGTAGTCTGTAAAGATGTTGGCGGTAATTCACTCGCGGTCGTGATCTTAGTCGTAGTCGTGCTTGTAACCGGCGTCAGGGTTGTCAATTTCGCTTCATTCTCGTTTGTGGAGTTTCTGCTACACTCTGGTCGTCCACTATCGCCAGGGAAAGTACAAATGTTACCTTTCATCTTCGAGAATACTGTTCCGAAAGCGCACTCGAATGTGAAACGCGTCAGAGGTAGTCCGAATCCCCAATCAACACATCTGTAGAATATCTTACAGTCGTGAGGATCGGCATGATATCCTACTTCCACACATATGAAACCACTTTTCGGTGGTTTATGTGGTAGATGAGGGAAGAAGAGACTCTTTCCTAAAATAATAGAAATAATTATGATAACAACTAGATGAAATAATGTAAACATTTGTTTTGACAATTATTAAATAAAATAATAGAAATGATTGTGAATAATAATTACTAGACTGTAAATTTTATGGAAAATTTGAGGGTATTTACAAAGTATGTATGCGATCTGTGAAAATCTAAGAAATATTTGAAAATAGAATATTTGATACAATATTTGGTAGCAGATATAAATTTCTTCTTACAAAATTAGATTAGAAAAATTTCTTTAAATTAATAAAAACGGGCCTTTTACATACCGTGTAATGCATGTTGCGTTTTTTCTTTTCGTTGAAATAGGAATCTTGTGTTTCAATGTAAATGACTATACAAACGTGCTTGTTTCTGCAGTCAGTTGCATTAAAACACATAATTTCCGTTTTGACGAAGAAAACACGAAACAAAATAAAAATTTCTGTTCGCTACTAAATATCATAACAAGTACTCTGCTTTCAATATTTTACATATTTTTGCAACGTGCAACACTACATAGACTTAAGCTCCAGTTCTTCAATCATGTTCGTAAAAATATTGAATTGCATAAACTTTCGCAGCTTAACTTATATAACTTATCTCTTTGTATTATGTTTAAACATTTCCAATAATTCCGTCTTGCAAGTAATGTTAACACTGAAACATTGTTGTACTCGAGTCTAGCTCGCAGTACGTAGTCGGCGTGAAGAACTTTACATTAGTAACGTTTCCTTCGATACGTCTCTCGCGAAACGAGCTTACGCTGCTGACGAAGATGAAGAAATAAAAAAATGATGGAGTTGCGCCATGAAATCGGTAAGCGTAACGCGTGCCCGCGAGTCGTACTTTAAATGGGCTTGTCAAGAAAATAGATAGTTCACGTGTTCCCTAAAGCGACCATTCATGTCGACTCGACTGTGATTCATGAATGTTACAAACTGATTTTATTTCAAACTCGGTAGCAATGAACGAAATCTTACCATCCTGTGCAAACGTCGATGAAATCAGCACTATCAGGACGCTTAACGCGCCCACGCCAGTCCGCATGTCTTCGATTCAGTGTGCCTGAAAGTTGAACAATTGATCTCAAAAATAAAGTTGACAGAAGCCGGTCATTGGTTGGTCTCAGAACACTTTCTATCTTTAATATTTATTACCTATCAACAATATCAACATTTTTAAATTGCACGTACATTTTGTAATACAAGTTACGGAGAATTACAATTATCACTAACACTCCTTGTGTGTAAAAACGGAGAAACATCAATTTTTTTCTTTATTTCAACGAAACTTATATTTGTTATTATTTTTACTTAGGTTATATACTAATACCGGATCAACAGCATCATTATTCCTTCGTACTTATTGTTATATTTGTATTTCGACATTTCTCTATATCAAAATTATTTTATGTCAATCTTTGTCAATGAAAAAGTTAATAAAATAGTTTCGAATTGTTATTCGAAACACCCAGAAGAGTTTAAATTTTTGTTTTATCGATTTGATGAAATTTTATCTTCTATTGGTTTAATCTATGTGAACACACAATATGTACCAAAATAATGTATTTCATTATATAAAATGAAATTAATAAATTTTACAGTTTTTAAATAAACATAGCGTTTGCAAGACTTTTAAGCGGTGTATGTCTACTTTCAACGATTGAAGCAAAAGATTATTCTGATCGTGCATTATATATACACGCTTTGGAGGCATTCGCAAAGGATTCTTAACTTTACTAGAAATAATATTTTTCAAATAATATTGCTTAAAATAATGTTTACACTTCATAATATCAAACTGTAAAAATATTATCACGCATGTGACAATTGAAATAATAATAAATTGTTCAAAATATTTCAATTATCTTCATTCTTCTATCAGCGTGTTCGTTTCGCACATATTATATTAATGTTAACGATAATAAAAAAATGAATTCACATATAAACTAATTGTTATTAATTTAGTTATTCTCAAATAGGGAAACTATCTCTTAACAAAAATCACACACATCCAAATCCATATTGATGGACTTGTAATTATTTCACGTAAAAATTAACCAATAAAAGCAATAAATTGTACTATTTACACGTATCGTATTATCAATATTTGTACACAATGAAAATTAATCGCAGGGTAGCATCAGTGCAAAAAAAAAAAAGACGAAGATATAATACAACCGCAAAGGGTTGATCAGTCCGAGCGAATGGAATTTACGACGAATCGAATGCCGCTGTTATTTCCATAGTTTTAACGGGATAGCAGAACATGACGTAATCCCGTTTCGTTTTCTGGGACGAGAGGCGTGGATTTCCTCGGTTGAGAATTTCGCGTAAGCGGGTAGAGATAAGCGGTCCCGGGCACAGTTACTCTTGGCCTACGTCCAATCTTCCTCCCCCCACCTATCCTTCCCAATCGAAGGATTCTAACTGTCCCCTGACCTTGGCTGGAATAATTCAACCATCATCGATCGTTCAAGATCAAGGAATTCTCATTTCGCCCCCATCCGTGACCTCGATTCTTTTTTTTTTCTTCGATCGCTCGTCGATCCACGTGCTAAGAGTAACGATTTGAATATGTACTCTACTCATTGTTGATTCTGCTCGTAACAGTTACGTTAGCATCGATTTCCAACACGCCTTTGATGATTTGACGCGATGATCTTCTTCTTTTTCTTTTTTTTTTTTTTTCTTTTTTTTTTGGACCGAGAGCGTAAATCAGCAGTCGACGTGAGCGGAATAAGGAAGACGACGAAGGCGAATGTTATCTCCATTACAAATTCTTTAATTCCACGTCGCGAGCAATCCTTTCTATGCAGCCGGTGCCAACGATTACTGGTTAACTAACAGTCTTTCAGAATCATTTATCGCGTAACAATACTTGAAAGCGTCGTGGAAGTGGATTACATGGACTGGCGTGTTGTGACTAACTGTCGACTCTGATCAATTAAGACGTCCGACATGATCGTCCATTGTCACGCATCATTATCACTTCTTTTTTCTGTTCTTCTTCCCATATTCGTGTTATTGCGTTGTTAATCGTGTCTGTGTTAATTGATTGCCTTTATACGTTACTATCACTTCACTTTACTATCTTGTCTTTTATATCTCGCGTCACTTTATTCTGCTTTTTCACATCATTTCTTTCATTCTTAATTATATTTGTATCAATCAATTAATTTAATTAATTTCTTATTTTTCTCTAATCACTTTCTCCATGTAGTTCGCATTTTTACGTCGTACAAACAGAGACTTCTATTTGATTAATCGATTCCCTTCGATCTGGATCATTTAATAAATAAGATCGCAAAAGACGTGAAATCTTACATTTTGAAAATAATTTAAAAAATGATGCCTAAGTACAAAATTGTTTTATATATATACAAGGGATACATTACAAGGGATAGTTTGAATATTTCATATATTTCTGCATATATGTTTGTATTGTGTATATCTCTGTACTTCGAAATTTTCTATAAATGCACAAACATTTTACTTGTTTCTATCAGCACGATAGTCATATTACAAAACTAATAACATTTCGAAATATTTATATGACGGATACAGCAAGAGTGTACACTCTGATGACGCGGAATTCACCTAATAGTTCCTAAAAAATTTTCTATTACGCTAAGATTATAATGAAGATCGTGATGAAGAATTAATTAATTTTGGAGTATCTTTAACACCACTTTCGTAATATATTTCGAATCTCGATCTTATCGGACGATTCATGAATCCAATAATTGAACTTTCGTGATAGTTGCAGTTAAATTTGATTTTGAGATATCTAAACGTTCAAATTTATTCAGACTAATGTTATTAACAATTCTCCGAGTCTAAATACTGTCATGCTATTCCAAATATTATCTTTGTCACGTTTGACCCATTTACAAGATTTGTTGCCTCTCTTATTCCGTATTTTTCCTTTTTCTCTTAACACTTTACCGACCGTGTATTAGCGGTGAATAGTTAGCCGATTAATAGGTTACCGGTCGGTAAAGTATTAAAATATATTAGTTAGCCGATTGATAGGCTACTTGTCGATAAAATGTTAAAATATGTTATATAAACTTCATTTTTATTAGGTATATAATATTTAATTACTTTCGACTTTCACTAATATGTAAAAATTATTACTATCTATATCAATGTGAATATATAGATCATCATTGTATACTAATATATAAAAATGATTATTGTAAAACGTGCAAAAGTTTCTACAAATGTTCAAACACTTTCGCGAGCTTTCGCAATAAGGAAAAGGCAAAGATCTCGCGATTGCGTTGAAAACGATCGATGCGACGTTTCTGTTAGTTATAAATTTACTGAATTTGCTAAATTTATACGGATAAGAATAAAATGATCAGTGATGAGATCAACCAGGAACCCAGGTACTCTGTCTGCAATTTTTAAACGTATCGATAGCCTGTCAGACAATCGACTGGCGGTGCAACATCAGCCTGTGAAACATCAGCATCCTCGCGTGTGGGTGCAGATTGCAAATCAAAGGTGTGGGTGGTTGCAGGATTCCCTAGACTCTTCTTCCCCGTTTCATCGCGATAAACTGTAGGAAACTGTGAACTCACGCCGAGCCTCGGCCGTTTCAAACGTACGATGAGATAAATTTACGGAATGATACTTTCTGACAGCGCCTGAGAATTCTCTCGCCCAAGGAATCTTGTATATCTGATTGCGAGTATTTCACGTATCAAAGATGAATTTCATTGAAACTTGGTTTCATATGTCGTTATTACGACAATTAAACTGCATATTTTTACAAATATATATATATATATATAATTATAAATATATAATAATATATTATAGTATATAAGCAATATATAATAATTTCCTATCTAGGTGGTATTTTTTCTATTTTTACGTATTTACGAAAAATTTAGAAACGTATTTAGAAACGTATTTGTTATATAATATTTATTATTATTATATAGGTAGTGTATAATAATAATAATAATAATAATAACTGTATGATAACAGCATATAAATAGATAAAATAATTTTTCATCTATGTTCTCTCTATCTCTTCTAAAATAGCGACTAAAGTAGAAAATAGAATAAATAAAGATACAAAATTGCATGAATATTCGCAATTCAGTGATAACCAAAGTGTCAAGGATGATTAATCAATTAGAATTTTATATTCATAACATTGAAATTGACCAAAATGCTGATCGAAAGATATGATAGATGTACACCGACGATAAAAGAATTTAATTTTGTTACCTCAACTTGACGAAACTGTTATCGTTAGACTATTTATGCATTTTTGAGATACATTATCCAAAAATATGTATATAAGATATTCCAAACAGAGTATCAATTTCGATATTTAGTGAAAGAAAATTTAGATTCCATTTTCTTGATTAAGTCCATAGAAACTATAAAAGTTTTCGAAAAGTATAACTATCCCAATTTTCAACTTAATTAAAACAAATGTTTGAAGTCAAAGAAAGAAACGATATTCGAGTCAAAGTATATCACTCGGAAGTTCGGTATCAGCGATTAGGTCACGAAAAGTTCCGCGTTGTTAATCACCCCGACAATTTTATTCGTTTCTGTTATCCTTCGCCTATGTGCAACATGAAATATTCGCTGGATGAAATGAGGTGTACTGGATCCAGTGTCATAAATACTAATAACAGACTAATGATAGGTACTATGCGATGCCAACGAATTGCATCGTGCACGACCCGCGACTGGTCGAAATGCGCGTACTATTAAATAAGGGTGGGATCGAGTAGATCCACGAATCAAATTCGATATTTAAGTTTCGTTTCGAAGATTTCAAATACTATTTCAAATACTATTAAAAAATGTTTCAGTGAGTATTCATTTTATACAAGTTGGTTTTGAACCTTATAATAAGTATCTAAAGACTCTAAAAATATATTTATAAATATACTTGTAGATATTTAAAATATATAAATGTAAGATTTATATATAAATAATATACTATGTAACGCTATTATATAATATATATAAGTATATATAATTTATAAGATTATACAAGATTTAAAATATATTTCTAAGTATATGTATAATAAGTATATAAGTATTTGAACACTTCTAAAGTAATCTCTTTAATTTAATCTCAATATATACAATTAAGTGGCTGAAGAACAGAAGAACTTCGAGTATGTTTATTTTAGTATGACATACTAAAACAATTGAAGCATGCGTTTGTACACATTTTACGAAGCATCAGTTATTTATTACAAACACTTGAAAATTATTCCAGTATATACAGTAGTGTAGTTCGAAGATTTGTAAAATTAGAAATATTCACAAGTAATGTTAGATTCTTGAAAATCGGTATTTCTCGAAACTTATTAACTTATAATAATAATAATTATTATTATTATCAACTAGGTTGCATAATTTGTTAAAGGCTATAAACACGTTATACGAAATTTGGATTAAAATTAATGTCGAGGAAAATCTTCAAAAATATTTGGAAACTCTCATAAATACTCTCAGTACTGTTGAAAGGGTTAAAGTAATCTACTACTAAACCTGTGAGGTATCTCATCTCTACCCACCAGTATTCGAACCTATATGGATGTACTGTTTTCATATCCGGAAATATTTATAAAACGTTCGAAACTATCTTGCTTAGGTTCTCGAGTATACTCGAGAGAGTACTGTTGGAAACATTTACATAGAACTTGAATCCAACAATCAAACATTCGAACGTACTCGTGAGATATTCAATTGCATCTCTGCTATCAAGTGAATACGCAGCAGTAGGAACGAAGAACTATAAATTCCGAAAGCGAGCTGAAAGCTGCGCGTGAAGAACCAGTCGTAGCGAACCAGACCTGTAGCAGGGGGAAAAAGCTACGCGTTGAAAAATCTAAACAGACCGTGAATAACTAGCCTACTACGTGATCCTTTCTCCACGTTGGTGGAGGATTGCATGAAGTGACATAACTTGAGAATGTGGCTTCTCCGTGTTCACTGTGACTACTGAATGGAAGAGAGAGAGAGAGGAGAGAGTTGCGATGACATAACGCTGACAGAGTCAATGTCAGTGCCGACGATCGTGACATTGAAATACAATTGTTGGTTACACCCAAATGGTGAACTGGTTTTTTTTTTTCAAGATATGGTGCAAAAAAACGCAGAAGCTGATGGAATTTGTCACGATAAATTGTCTCTGTAGATAAATAATAGCAAATAATGATAATAATAATAATGAAGAGTACACGCAACAATAAATAATAAAATTTAAATAATGAGAAATAGAAAATCACGGTCAATTTGAATAAGTACTACAAAGATAATAGTCATAAATTGACTGTATCGAAGAAATATCACAAAGTTGTTCCATTTGTAAAAATGTTCAAAAAATTCAGACGAATTCTTCCTCATCGGTTTTCTGGAACACTTTCGGTTTCCCAATGAAGCCGTCGTAATTCCTCCGTTTTTCGCGCGATTCTCGAGAAATCGGGAACACTGTTCGCACGAGATGCGACCAATTCGTATTCAAAGCACGGGTGTTCTCGTGCGAACGGGGCTTGAACCCTCGCTGCACAAAATGTTTCATTCAACGAGAGAAGACTCTCTTCGCCCAAATGATTTGCGGTAAATCAAACGTCTATGGTGTCATCGGAATCACCGATCAAACAAATACGCAACCTACTCGCTCCACTTCGATATCTTTGAAAATTCATCTCGCCTGAATCAAGATTTCAACCATTGGTACATAAATTAAGGATAGATCATTCGAAACGTCAAAATTCCGAAATCCCTCGAAGTCTAAGGAACTATCGAGTTTCGAGAATTCGAAACTTTGTTCTTTTTTTTGAAACCAGATAAGAAAGAGTAAATAACGTCAATGAATAAAGAAACATTTTCAATGTGAACAGAGAGAATGTTTGATTCGTATATATCTCATGAATATTAATATTGTAAGATTATTTGTAATTTTTGTTTTTAAGAATATAAGCAGATATGCAGTCGATCGTAATTTTCAAATGATAACGTGAAATATTCAAGTCTAAAACTTTACAATATTTACAGCCACGAAACATTTTCAATGATTTCGATTTTCACAATTCCCGAGAACAAAAGTATCCTTGTACCATGTGAAAACATCATTGAAATAAACGAACTTAGAACTTAGAACTGTCAAACTAGAGATTTCTAACTAATTAATGACGATACCAATTGAATTGTTGCATGATTTCTTTTTAAACGAAACATAATAACTTATAAAATTATTATCGTACAATTGTTCATAGTTATTGGTTCACTTACGCCTTTCACTGTACATCAGAAAATATCGTAAATATCCAAAATACCTTAAGAAAAATCTTGGTAATTACTGCATGTCATTGTACAATAATTTATCACTGGTCTGATAATTTGTCGTTAACACATCAACTTTTTACGATTTTCTTGGATCGCTGATACGCGGATGCAAATATAGACGTTCGAAGAAACACAATTTAAACTACGCAAAGATGCATAAACAGGCTGTGTGAGGTAATGACGGATCATTAAGAAGTTACACGACTTATTTATACGATCACTCGGCCACCTGCTGCCATTGTTAACAGGGTATGTAGGGTAAAAGAACTCGAACAAAACTCGAGAGATCTCAAGGACGAACTTCTGTCTCGGAATACTCTTTCCTGAAGCAATTAAACTTGTTTTCGAAAGTGTATTCTAGTTGCAAAAAAAAGTTACAAGTAAAAAATTTGCGGCCAAATTACAGACTACACGCGCGCATCTTATGTAAAAATCATCTGGAAGTTCTCCCTTTCGGGAACGATTTTTTGAATATTCATAGCATCGTACGTACGTTTTTCTTTTTTTTGATGGACCCTTGAAAATGATTTAACAAGCACCTCTCGAGAAGAGGCGAACAACTTGGAAGGTATCATTAATTGTGCATCTTCTCGCGAGGCCTGTGATTTTACGGTTTTAAGGGCCAAAGCACCCGGAAGCTAAGATATATTCAGGATACTGACCATCAAGGTAACGATATAATTAATATTTCTTTCCTTGATGGTGTTTGGAAAAAATGCGAGCGTGAATACAAAGTGGAGTTTTATTTAATATGAACTCGTTCTGAGGCAAATATCGATGCAGCGAAAACTTTTAGTAGAAGCTCCAATGTTGACAGCTTTTTTGAAAGTAATATCGATCAAATTTTGATTGACTTCGACCAGATTCGATACGTTTTGAACATTGTAAAATAATAATGTCATAATTATCGCAATTAACGTCTTTGCTCGATCATTTTCATATTTCTATCTTTTAATTTAAGTTTTTCGTATAAATGGTTGTCTTTTCACTTAACGTAGTTAGATCTTCAAATTATTACTATTCTCTTTATCCTTTTTCCCGCGTTCATTGAAATTTGATTGAAATAAATAAAGTTTATATAAACTTGTTTAATGAAATATTCAAATAGAATTAAAAAATCTTTATCAATTTAAGTATTCAAATATTTCATCGAATTAAATATCTAAATCTTTAGACTGCGAATTTTTGTGCAAAATATCCAAAATATTGTGCTCATTGTATTAAATTCTTGCATATGAAACAGTCAAATCACGTAAAATTTCATAATTAAAAATCTCGCGAAATAATATTTACTAAATGTTGACTTAAAGCTTGCAATTTGTCAAATTCAATTGTTAGGTCAGAAGCTAATTAGAACCTCGTTGCATAAGGCAAATGACAATCAATTTTACAAAACCTATTGCAAACGATCATATACTGAAATGTCGAATATTATTTTCGAGAAAAAAATACCAACGACTACGAGCATTGAAATTTATACATTCGCAAGCAAGATGATACTTCGCGTGTAATTTCCCGTGTAATTTCGATATCATTAACTGCATTCTCTTCCGCTTCTTGTTACTTTCTTCCAATGAAAAAATATATTTCCAACGTGACCGTGATATGACAATTTTCCCAATAAAGGTCACAGGAAAAAATGCACTCGAAACGCGTGACCTCAAATTAAAGTCAATTGCTCAATGACTGGCAGCTCATAGTTCAGGAAATCGATTTACACACGAATCGTACTATATTGCTATCATTGCAGATAATTCGTCTACGAGAATTAGAAAAATCCTGAAAAGAATGCTAATGACCGAGATCATGCTTAGAAAGCCATTCTTTCTCGTCGGTTATACTAATCGACCAAGCATAGACATAGTTTCTCAGAAAAATATTTGAACATTTATGAACATATATGTACATTAAACGTTATATACATTTACGAATATATTATAATATATATATATATAATATAAAATATTTTAGAATTTCATTAATATTATAACGAGACACTGATGATTATATTCATCAAATTTGAAGTAAATTTAAAAATGTCTAAACACATAAAACTGAAACGTTTGAGCAAAATTTAATTACAAGTTTTGTTAATTATTATTAAAATATTGGATACAAGTGCATCCTGTGTTTTCTGTAGTTTCTTAAAAATATTCTTATTTTTATACAAGAAATACAGAAGATTGCAATTAATGTGACTTAAAAAAGGTTGAGGAAATCAATCTGATAGATTAAAGTGAGGAGAGATAGGCATAGATTAAAGAGAGTAATCTGATAGATTAAAGATAGACAAATGTAAAAAAGAAAAGAGATTAGAATGATTTTTTCAAATAAAATGGAAGAAACGTATAAATCAAGAAATGAATTGAATATTGAAAATTATGAGTGGTCCTAATTTGATGGCTGTAAATTCCGTACTATCATGCATTATATTAACACTTAAAATGGCTATTTATGCTGTACTAATACTAATTTTTCTAAGTATATTTATATATAGGGTGTTTCATTTTTATTCCATCAAACAGTGTCAGCATGTTCTATAACTAAAAACAAAAAACAAGAAACAAATATGTAAAAATAGACTCGTAGAAATTATAACAAAAATATTAGAATTAATTTATTCAATTAACTGATATTAATGTCAACTACAATGAATATTTCAGATACAATAAATAATTGACAATAAATACTTCGCAACTCCTATATTTTGAGATTAGTTTTAAATTTTATCAATAATTCATTACAATGTTCAAACATACGATATATGTGTATACAAATGCTTTTATAAATTTTATAAATGTTTTATAAATGTTCAAGTATTTTCATGAACCATTATATATCATGGATTTGCAATCATTACGAAGGAAAGAAGAGAATTTCTTAGAATTTTATCGCGAGCTCGTACTTCGTAGATCTTCACTGAAACGGACTGATCGACGAGTTCTAGAAGCTTGTACAATATAAGAACAAAGCACGTTGGAAGATGTCGGAATGACCAATTTAATCGAACCAGTTCTTGATCCGAGGAGAAACTGACGGGCCGATCTCTTCTTCGAACCTATAAAAGACGACTTTAAAAGCGAAATACTCCGCGCGGAATTGCTCCACTTATCGCGCGGAGATCCAGCTCGCCGTCCGATAGAAAGGGAAATTCGATAAAAGAACGAAAAATGATACGTGATACACTGTAAGATTGAAAAACAAAAATATAGGACGTCTGGAATCCTGGACGAGAACGAAAAAGTCGTCGTATATTTAATTGAACCAGTTCGTACAACTCCAAGGCACAAGTTGCCTAGGTGAACGAAGAAAAAGAAAAAAAGATAACTAACGAGCTGATACGTTGAGAACAAGCTTGGGTACATTTCATGCGGAATGAAATAAATAACAATTCGAAGCAATGAATTATTTCAACTAATTTATTAACGTCACTTACTCTCGCGCTAAGAGAAACGTGATTTTACTTAGCTGTGAGACTCAAGTAAATCGTTTCCAAGTAATTTTTGTACCTCGGTTAATCTAATTATTCATAATAGGGTGATAAATAATCTGATACGAGAAATTATGATGAGATTAAGTAAAGATGAAAAACAACGATCTTTAAAGAAAATCTTTTATTTCTATTTCAAAAATAATATAGAGAAAGTAATTTGATCTTAGAGACAAATACAAAATAAAGTGGATTGTTTTATTTCATAGTCAAATAATGAATAATAATTTCGACAAAAATCATTTACTTATTCGCAAAAAAACTGACATAAGATTATTTTAAAATCGAGTCAAATAAGATGGCGTGTCATTTGAATAATTGTGTTTCAAGTATCGTATTTCAAATAATGCCCTGAGTAAGTTTGATAAGAATAGGGAAATTATTCAATTAAAAATTTATTCAAATATAAAATAAAAGATAAAATAAGAAGTTACTTCATTTGATAGCCAAATAATAAGATAGTAATCTATTGAAAAAATCATTTTCACGTTCAAATGCAACAAACGCATAGTTATTTCAAATGTAACTAAATAAAACAGTGTATTATTCAGTTCATTGTTTCTTAAATATTTTATTATATAAATTTGAATAACCAAAACTGGTTAGGAGCATAGTATAGTATAGTATCCTGATGAAGTAGCACCGATGCATACCGGTGCAGTGAACTTAAATTGTTATGATGGCATCCTGGCTGCAATAAGTGCAACCTTGCCGTGGAAAGTCGCAAGGTCGTTTCTTCTCCCACCAATTCTACAATTCCCCCCTCTCTCTCTCCCTCTTTCACATCCTCGTCGATACACAATAGCGTTGGAATTATTATAGCACTCGTTCTGAGAATCTGACGATCAAAGAACTATGGAATTTATCTTATTGTTAGTTAATGAGTCTGACTTGGAACGATCACATTCTACTTTATCGAATTCTCCAATTTTCGAGCAGTCTATTTCTACGAAAGACATAGAGGATCGATCAAATCTTTGTAAGTAAAATTTTTCCAAGTGGTAGGAATTTTTCTTTTTATATTTCTTGGAATTTATAAGCTATAACAGCTAAATGATTGCAGATTATTCAATTGAATTTTCTATCTTTCAATACACCAAGGACAATTTAGATTTTTATGCAGATTCATATCTTTATAATTAAAAATATATCGTGTTATATAATTATATCGTCATATCATAGCATGAAAAGCACTATACTTTGGATAATTCATATATTATATTTATATTTATATATTTATATTATATTATGTCATCATATGTTTTACACAAAATAATACGAACAATATATGCATAATATCAATTGTAATTATCAATCATTATACTATATATTATACTTCTATATTTCATATTATGTTATATTATTTATCATATCACTACATAGGTTCCTTAATCGATAAGTGACATAAATCCAAAATTAGGAGAAATGAGCTTATTATGGAAATAGTAAGCTAAGAATAATTTCATTTTAACTTGCGTATATTTTATTTTATGTTAAATAAAAAATATAAAAAGAGTCAACTTTTGCATAGTGAGTAAATAATGGCAATCGATCATTCGTTTGAAAGAAACGCAATTCCTTTTTTTCAAGTTACATCATCATAATTATCGTTTCTTTACAATTCCTACACTTATTACAAAATATTACGATTTTCAGAACGTTTCAGAATAGAAATTCGATTCATTCGTAGTATATATTTAAAAACCATATAAATACAAAAGAAAAACACACGATATAAACTATTATGTAAAAACATGTGGTATGAAATAGTGCGAAAAAATATAGCACAAAATATTAAAAAGATAATATAAACATAGAGAGGACTGTCCATTTTTTCATATAATCGTAATCCTACGAATACAAATTTTAAAAAAGCCCTCAGTTTGATAATACGAAACGGAAGCAAAGATTCCTTCTCTTTTTTTTCTTTTTCCTTACACTCCGCGCGATCAATTAAACCTCGCTCGATAACTTTCGAATACTTGTCACCGACTCGGACGACACGGAACTCCCCTCTTCAAGATTTCCACACGGCAAACACGTCGTTTGCTGAAGGTAATCGTATCCACGGCGGCACGCAATTAAAGGGATACTTGTAAATTGCACGTGCAGGCCTTCCCACACCGGTCGCTTACACCGTCCTCTTCATTTTTTTCATTATCCCCCTCATTCGCGATCCACCGTCCAACGTTAACTGTCCAACGTTCGATTTATCACGCATCGGATGCGGGCCTCGGCTTGAACGAGGTTCAAGGCTCGATGGACGCCGGTAACATCGAGAAAATGAGAAATCTCGTCGGTATATTAACGTCGACGTAAATAGAGCGTAATTACAGCAGAATGAATCAATGAGGGGAGAGAGATATCGTCGACGATACAACGCGGGCCCCTGTTTGGGACGATTAATAACACGTACAGTTGAATAACACACACAGTTGTTAAGCGGAGAAAAATGATTGAATTTCCTTCGTCGAGGCACTTTGTCTTGGACCCGGGGTACGTAATTGAGACTGTGTTCAGAGCCGATGTTCGCTGACGTTTTCGCGAGCATCTTGATTGATCGAGCTGTTAACCGGATCATTTTTTTGTAAAGAAAAGACTTTAATTACGGGATTAACAATTAATGAAGACAAAATGAGATCGATCTCGGCAATTGTAAACGTAATTATGATTTAACTTGCTTTTAATACGCTCGTGCTTAACTTTAACACTGGGAATTGACACTGAAATCACCAGAGTAATCAAAATAACCACAATTCACAATTTTTGTTAGACATTTTATAGATGTAAAACAGTGTATTTTCAGAGATTAAATTTTGTAAATTGTATCATAAAGTTTTTCTATTTTTTTTTTTTTTTTTTTTTTTTACTCCAATGTCTCTGATGGAAATTTTTAGGTTTTAGTCATCGATAGTTCTAATTCTGTTAATCTCGAAATTTAGAGAAATAAATTTTCATGTATTAACACGTAGCTTCAATTCGTCTTAAGTAAAAATAATTCGTTAATGAAAATAATACTAGGGCTTAAATATGCAATAGATATATGCACAAATAAAGAAATTATTATACTGAAAAAATTAGCATCCTAGTTAACGAGTTAACTTGTCCTATTAGCATGTTAACGAGTATTTCTCCTTTCCAGAGAGATCCAATTATTATTTTTACATCGATAGCTATACGGCTGTTTTACATATCAAATAAGTACCACACTCTATTTGGACTTATTATAGCGTGAACATTTGACGCACAAAGTTCTTCGATATAAAAATAATTGAATTTCCTTTCTCGAAACACTTTATCTAAAACCCACGTACTTGAAATAATTATTTTTGAAGTCGAATATCTTGACATTGTCGATGTTTTCGTGTTTCTTGACAATTCTTTCGATGTTAAATTCTCTTTTTAAATGATTTCTTTCTAATAATTATATATTCGTTTTCTCTGAGAACATTATAATCTGTTAATTGTTGTAATTTTTTTGTACGAAGTTCTTCGACATAAAAATGATTGAATTTTCTTTTTTGATGCTTTTTGTCTAGAATCTAAGATGCCTTATCTGATTTTGACATCCTGACTTACATTGCTATTATTTATTTATAAGGGAAAATATCTCGGATGAGTTTCAATTAGCAATTCAGCAACTTGAAGTATTAACTCATGTATATTGAAAAAGTATTAATTTAAGAGATATATTAACTTCAATTTTCTATGATAAATCACATGAAATACAAGGATAATATAAACATTCAAAAACTCTTTGTCTTTCATACGATATTTTACATAATAATATTTCATTCACATAGTTACGTAAATTAATACTTCTTCGTAGAGAATAAAATATAGTTCCATTCAAGAAAACAAAGTATCCACTCACAAAGAAGATTAATAACATCAGAACATGCTTCCCTCGAAATCATGAAAATTCATCTGGAACATTTTTCATTACAAGCAGTGCTAACAATGTGAATCGAAATACCAAAATCAGGCGAAACACTCTGTATAATTAAAAAGTTGAAATAAATTTTTAAATATTTAAAACTTAGTTTTAGTATTTGTGTCTCGTCAATATTTCTGTAGTGCTGTCCTATTATAACAGGAACAGTAATCTAATATATGAATAACATACATTATTAAATATAATGTCTGTCTAATTTCGCTTATGAATCTTTTATAATTGGAATAAAATCTATAAACTTGTACTATTCTTCAAAAATTTTTTTGTAGAGTTCTCGATTCTATCGATGTTTCCGAGTTTTTCTTCTTTTAACATATTTATTAATGATCGTTCCACCTTTCCGGACGATAGTTATACAATACAACGTGACGGGTGTCAATTACCATTCAGGTTAATTAAACAACGGTGGAAAAAACTGCAGCGGTCTTGAGGAGATCGTTTAGTATAATCGTAATTGCAATCGGTGAGAGTAAGAAACAGTGGTGCACAGCGTTGAATAGATTCGTTCTTTACAAGGAGAATATCATTAAATAATAGCGTGAGTCAGTGCGCGAGATTTTTCTTTCGTCGATGGAAAAATCAACTTTTAATCGGAATTCTGGAATCTTTCAAGGTTACGCTTCAATTAAATCATCGATCGTTGAAGTCTCGTCATGGCGAACGTATAACTCCTCGCGATGAATTACCCTTTACGAGCAATTGCTTTTTAAAAATTTTTTCTTATCATATCATCGAATCGCGTACATTTCATCTCAGCTTCGGAACAGTGTCTTGTAAGTATAAATTCAACTCAGGATCAGAAGTTGAATTATACATGATTATAGTAATCGATGTTAGATTACGATAATTTTGGATACAGATAAATTATAATAATTTCACATGTCTTGTTCTAATTTTTCTTTTTATATTCCATCCTTTTATTTTATATTCTTTTTATTTCATATCGTTTGAGACTTTGAGATTTTTATGCATTTATAAGAAATCTTAAACTACGAAATTACATGTAACACGAAAGAATATTTACTTTTAATACGCGAAACATTTTGTTTCTTTTTTTTTGTATTACATTTTCAGAAATTAAATTAAATTTTGAATTTCAAAAGTGAATGAGAAATGCACGTAATATAAAAAAGAATATGATGCTTCCTATTACAGTATGTGAGATAACTTTCTACCGAAGTTTCTACTTTTTTAATTATATTTTTCAATCATATTCTGTCTTTTAATTCATAATATTTATTACAATTTCGCTATACTACTTGTGTATTACATTACACTTGTACTATACTATATTATATAAATTATATTTTTTTAACTATATCTTTATTATGTGTATTTTAACCAGACCATTTTATTAAATTAGAAATTTAATAATATAATATTCTAAAAATTCGACGGTAATGTAACATCATAGAGCTAGTTTAACAACGAGTGATGGTATCCTAAGAATTCAATAATGTTTAATATTCTGAACTGTTGCAGCGTTGGATGTCCAGTGATGCCAGTTAAAGATCAAAAATTCACACGAGCGTGCGAAGTTGAATGAAAAAGGAAACGAACGAGAGCCTCGAACTAGCCTCTCGTCGATTAAGCAACGCGATACAAACAGCTTTCTTGACGTCGCGATTTTCATTTTTAGACTTCTTGTTGCGCCTGGCAATGAGATAAACCCGCGTCCGCGGGAAAAACTGCACTCCCCGGCTCGTGAATCGCACGATGGTGGAATGTCCTTCGCGGATACCCAGTTTTTATCGTGAACCCGGGAAGAATGGATCGTTAAAACGATTGAAAAAGCATCGCGTGCATCCGTGTCTTGTGCATAATGCATTTTACTTATTGCACCTTGCACCGCTCTTCTTCGTGTTCTTGTACGAGGTTGTATATCTGCGCATCGTATAATTCCATCGTCGATGAATGGGAAAAAAATGTCGGTGATGACAGGCACACGGAAATGAAATTCGTTGAAGGCTTCTTTTAAGCATTTCGCCACGTTATCCCACGGAACTGGATGTATTTTTGGTATTCGAGGCACTTGTTGCCGACACAAAAAGAAATATTTTGTCTGCGGATATTTATGTGTGCTACATCTTGCATGATTGATTACGTTGTACATATGGCGTAATATGTCGCATTAGAAAAAGAAGTGTAAGAATTTATAAGTGGAAAATAAATAATTAATATTTTTTTTTTTTTTTGGTATTCATTGCTTGACTTTACAATTTCTGGGTTTCTTTCTGCGAGGATGTTTAAAGAGTGTGATCTATCATTCATAAGTAAGTGTGGTCTATTTGTCATTCGTAAATTTGTCGACTAAAAGTTTGACTTTTACTGCATTTAGATGAATATTAACTTATATGTAATTTCTGCATAATTTTTGGCTATGTTATTATATCCATAGAAACGATCTTTTTCTATCTTTTTCTATAAATAATATACTAAAATATATACTTAAGCAACATACATCCTTTTAGGTAAGGAAATCACTTGATATTAAAAATATTAAAAATTATACCGAGGTACTGTATTATACATTCATATTCGTATAGTACATCATCTAGTATACATCATTCTAATAATATATATATCTACAAATTACAAGATAAGTATTTATTGCAAATATTTTAGTAAAAAGCTAGTAGTACGAATAGTCATTTAAACCATATAAGTGTTAAAGATCCTAAATATTTACTCTTGTCGATATAATGAATTATGACTGTTTCAATATTTTCTTATAATTTTCTATATATTGTCTATCCTTATAACTGTCTGTTTCTAGTATTAAGTTTTTATCATTACATTTATTATATTATATTAATATATTTTTATACTGTCTGTAATTTCTACATACTTCTTTTGCTTTATTTCCAAACTTCGCCAATACAATTGTACAATATTAATAAAATTTTAAAATTATTACATGCACAATATATTCAGAAAGAGTTCGTACAAACATACCAAAAATACTGTCACGAGCAACTGTACATAAATCTTACTATTACAGAAACAAGACACTTTTGTTACTAAAATAACGACAACCTGAAATCTTCATAACTATGTATTCAATGATTATTTCACATCGTATTAACCGCTTTCTTCTTATCTACATTCAGTGTCTCCTAGCTGATTAGCGTCTAGGTCCAAAAATATTTTTCGACAGCCTTGCTGAAGCGCTCCATTTACGGACACGCGAGGATTCTGACGAGACAATGTCGAGGACATACAGGCTGCAAAGTTGCATCGTGCTATTGCCTCCACGGTACGAAACGATTCAATGCCAAGATTGACGAATCGGTTCGCGACTGGTTTAAGCGGGAATGCTTCAATCGATCCAAATACAGCCGGCGATTTTCGGCTAACCGATGCGACGTGAATCGATAATCGGAATCGGGAATTTTCGGCCAGCGCGCACGTCCGTTCACTCTACACGTTGTAACTTTCGTAAATCGTGTCGACTAACCCGGTGAAACAGTTACGTGATCTCTGGCGATCGTGCAAAGTACACACGGTGCCACACTTTTTTCCGATCATTTGCGCGAACGTGCTATAACCGCGGACTTTTATTGTACTTTCAAACTGAGGATTTCTGTGATGATTTTTATCTATACGGTAGAACTTCGTTTGTATGAACTTGTCGGAAGAATGAATTTATACATAGTCTTTTTATACTTGGAGTTCGCGTAATAAAAATTTATCGACTTTATACTGTACGCACTAGTGATTTTTTTGTTCATGCACAATGGGTCGAAAGGATATTCACACACCTAGCTTCGTTTGCAATATTTTTATGAAAACGAATGATACATTAACAAAAACTACAAGGGGGAAAATCCTATATAAATAATTCTTGTTAATTTAATTGAATTGGATTTTGATAATTTCTAGGAAGTTTTTGTTTGCAGTTCTATCACGTATTTGAGATAAATGTCCTTTCCTGATGCTGACGTTGTTAATCGAAAAGGTATTTCGTAGCTTTTCAATATAGTTAAAACAGTGGAATTATAGGTCAATACTTTTTTAACTCTCAGATTTATATATATATATATATATATATATATATATTTCGTTATTATTATTGGAAATTATTATTACCCATTATTTGCTATGATTTAATTTATTTTTATATTTAGTAAACTATTTATGGAAGTAGATTTTTGTTAATGTATAATTTATTTTAATAAAGATATTACTACATATATATGTCAATACTTCTTTTTTTTAGGAGTTCAGATAAGTGGATTCAATCATGAAGAGTTCATTTAATTAAGTACTGTTAAAAATTTAAATGGAAAAGAAAATGAAGTTTACACAAACGAACTTCTGCTGTATGTGAAATTGCATAGGAATAATTCAAAGTTTGGGTATTATTCGAATAATATATTTCAAAAATGAATTAAATAATATTCAGCAAGTTTAGCGCGTTAGTTTAGTTGAATATAATCATAATAAAATGACTTCTCTTTAGATTATTTCATTATTTAATGGAACAACTTTTCATTTTCCAAAATTGCAAAAATTTAATTACAGGAAACCTATCGTCGTTTGTAATCTAGGATGCAAAGAATTCCTGTATTCCTAAAAATAAAAATATCTTGCTTTTTGACAAATTATCTATTAACAACATGCTTCCAGGAAACAAAGAACAAACTTGTTACGCACGTTGTCTGTTTTATTTACAAAGTCGCCGACGAATTGCATTATAGCCAAAATGAATTACGATATCGCGCAGCAGTAGCTGATTGCACAAATATAATTACAAGATCACGATTGCTCAATGCAACGTGTTAATCACTTGCTACTTTAGAGATCCATTTAAGTGTCATCGAATTAAAAGCCGCGTATTAACTAACTATATCACGTCGAAATTTAACAATGATATATACGTAAGATCTCGCAATGTCAGAACGTACGGTGTGTTACACTAATCTTAATAAATTTTGACGTCACCGTTACACGATTATTAACATCTGAAAAAGAAAGAGTTGCTAAATACTCGAGTGAGCCAACAACGAAAGACCTCGAACCAGCTCCAGTTATGAAATGTATTATAATTAGGGAAACGCGTTTATACGAAGCTCCAAAATTTACATAGTGGAAATTCACATATCGGAATATAATAACAGAGACACAATAGTAATTAACGAAATTCTCGAATGAGCTTCTCTTACATTTGCAAGAATTAAATTCCATGTATTTAACCCTTGTGTGAATTTGATATATTTTTTTAAATAAATTTTGTTACATGGGTAGGTATAACTAATAGAGCTGAGTTTCTGTAATATCTGTTTTTTCTAACGTGCAGCATACGTTCGTGACATTTTCGATAACAATGTATGCCGTCAGAGTTTTACAGATAATGGTCGTTTCTAGAGCACTTGACATTGACTTGTAATTATTATCCATTCAATCCCTTTCCGAAGATGTGAGTAGGTATCCTTTGTTCTGAATATAGTTGTAACAAATGAGAGAAGACAAGATCACAGTATGAAACTGAACACCTGTTCAATTATATACGAGAATAGGTCTTGCGTATCTTATACGCAATTGGATAGAAATTTAGTCTATTTGTTGTTAATAAAAGAATTTGCAAACTTAATTATTTGTCATTTCACTATATATGTATCAATTTTTTGTGTGAATTTGATCTAGGGAACAAATTAAGTTGGAAAAACGACGAATGGAGATTAAGAAAATTTATATCAGTTTATCTTGATATTTAACCTTTTGATGTAAATAAAAAGAGAGGAAGAAATGCTATAAATTTCGTTCTATATAATAATTACTAGAATAATGATTACAGAGTCAACATGTAATCTTTTACATATTGTTATTAAAATCTTGTAGATATTTAATATGATCGTTTCTTCATCAATGTCTTGCGCTTGACATTTTAATAAATTCCTCTTGCAATTTTGACGAACACGATGTATATATAACGAAATAAAATATTCAATGAAGAACACAATATATAATGAAATAAAATACGAAATAAATTATGAAATAGACATTGCCACAAGAACATTAGCACAACAGACTATTCGAATAACAAGATCTTCGAAATAATAATATTATTCGAATATTCAAATAATGGGATTTCAGATAGAAATACGGCTCTACCGTACTAATCTCGTTTAATAGCCACTCACTAACAGTTAATCTGTATTTCGATCACACTGTGTGTATGTAGCAATATTTGGAACACATACTCGCGAGGTTTACACTCGTAAATCCACGGTTCACTCGAGAAATGAGAGAAGACAACATTTAACGAACTTCAAATCCTTTGTTTGTAGAGAAAATATAAACACCATAATATTCACTGGCGATATAACACTGTTGTCAATTTCTATATTGTCCAAGATCACTCACGGCACGATATATTTCTAGAAATGATAGTTTATCGAAATAGAATCGTTAACACATTGATCGTCACGCGAAATTTATTAAGTGTTGCCTATGGGAGGAAATATTTAGTTTTTGCGAGATATGTTACAATATAAAAGTACAACGAAAGCACATTTTTCAGTTTATAGAGTTAATTGTTCGTGAATTTTTTTTTTTTTTTAGTTAGAGTATTTATTTTATTTTAATTATCCTACAATATTTACACCATGGTACCACTACAACCAGAGAATTACTCATATTTAGAATTTATTCTAGAATATTACTACCGAATTGTTATAATAATCAAAATGAACAATAATAAATTCCTTCGTCCTTTATTGTCCTATATTGTGTTATCATACATTTTTTTCTCATTCATCAGAGTTCATATTTATTTATTCATTTAACATTGGAACTATCGGTATGGGCAAATTCATAACTTTTCGTTGAAATTTGGTAAACTTATAATAGAGCGCACTTTCAATTAATTTCTCCTCGCGTTTCTTTATATTACACCGAACGAAAGAAAGTTAAATAATCAACTAAAATATCGTATTGTTTGCAAATACTAACATCGTTCTATTCTAAAGTATCTTTTATAACGTTGGTCCATTCTGTAGTATATTACATGGGATTAATCAATTCTGAATTGAATACATTTCTAACAACGTAAATCTATTTTCTTACGTGTCGCTCATCTCTTGCACGGTCTTTCATCCATCGCTATAAGCTGAACTTCATATTACCAGCCGGTAAGTACTGATTTCTGACTAATTGATTTCGATTGAAAATCGATTGTCGCGAAGATAACTCGCCCGCGAAGGATAAAAAAGACACACTGGTGCCGTTAAACGAAGAGAGCAACGCCTACTCACCTTTTGCACGTAGGGGGGGAGGGGGCCAACTCTAAACTCTCGAACTCTCGAAAGTCCTCTTCAATTAGCGAAGGACGCACCTCATCGTCGACGACGAACACGTTGATTTCCAAACAGATGTTGAGAATGTTTCCAAAAAGGTTTCGAGAATGTGTCCGCGTGTGGTTCGTGAGGTGATCACAATCTAGCGCGGGCCGCGAGATGTTCGAATGTAAAACGCGAGAGAAAGACCCGGCGATGTTTTCAGGAACTATTCTGGAAATCGTTTGCCGATCGTGGCACGTTCTCGAGAGGGAGTAAGTCCTGAGGACGCGGATGGCTCCTACTTATAAAGAGTTGGCCAAGTCTTGGCTCTCCAATTGGCTTCCACGTGTGTGTTCAACGTCTACGTAAGTCGGTACCCCCTGCACGTGCGTGCGTATGCGTGTTCGCGCGTGTACACAAGAAGGAATCGTGGCTACGTCCAGGTGGAAGGGGGCACAAACCGTGTCCCGATCGTTATACGCTCGATGCTGTTGTTGTTACACATTACACGAGGCGAATCGAGTCGAATCCCAGTCGTCTGTTCGACGAAATTTCGCTCGTTCTCATGCTCGATTTCTTGCTCGACGAAATTTTTACCGTGCTCGAGGGAATTTAAAAAGAGTTCGAATATTTTCACGGTTTTCATCTCAACGTGGAAAATCACGTTGAGAGTAAGAACGTGACATTTGAAATCGTTGATTTACAGTCTATCGATCGACGAATTTTTGTGAAACAGAGCGATTACCAGATTTTAGGAAATTTAATGACGCAAAGTTGCACAGAATGCACGTAATATGAAAAAAATATGTAAAATATTCAAACTGTAATGCTTTTTATAATGTTCGGTATGTAAAAGAATTTTCTAGCCAAGTTCTATTTTTTTCTAACTATATTTTCAGAAATAACGTGATTTTGCATAAATCGCAATCTAGTATTAATCAATTATTAGTATGTAGTATTAATCAATTAGATTAGATATCACGAACGAAGATTTTTTTTTTTTATGGATTAAATGTAATCTCGTTTGTTAATATTTCCACGTTACTATGATCTGCGACTGATAATTTCGATGAAAATGATTCGTCGAAAAATATTGAACTTTGTAATCTTGTAAAGTTATTTCCTTAACAAAGATTAAAAATTGTTCCAAGGAGATTTGAAAGTATTGAGATGTTCATACGAGGTAATCTCAATTCATACACTTAACGTATAATAGCGTCGAATGAAAGCTATTTTCTAGAATTCTATGGAAGTCGATATTAATACAGATCAATAGTAAACCGATATTTTGTTCGATATGTATAGAATTTGTGATAAGAATTTTTATTCTTTTATCTTTCTATCATTCAATTGTTTACGATAAGCTTCCCAACACTATTACTCGTTTGTGAATTGCAACTAAGAAAAAAATTCATTCTAATTCAACCGACTCAAGATTATTTTTATTAATCACTCAACAAAATATTTATGTTCTGGTTCGATTATACTTTTATTTATCATTTAGTATTTATGATAAACAAGTGCTTAAATGACTTATTACAATAAGTAAAAAGTGTTATTAGCATCAATCAAATGATGTTATAATAAAAATTAATTTTGCAATAACTATTAAAAATTGTGTACAAAAAAATTCCTGCTCAAAAATTTCGAATAAGGCTTCAAAAGAAATAATGATTTCTTTATGTAAATAAATACTTTATCCGCAATATTATCTTTCTATATTACTAAAATTTTAGTTGACTATATTTAACAACAGAAATTATAATCGTAATATTTTTTGTTTCTTAGAAAAATGTACATAGAAGCTGATTTTGTCCAAAAAATAAAAGGTGTAGGTATGTCAAAGTTTAAATATTTAAAATAGAGAAAGAAAGGGAATCGAAATAACATGCAGAAATATACAAAATGTCTAAACTGCAGTGCTCTTCTAATTTTTTTTCTAAATTCTTTTTCCTAAATTAGAATCTAAGTTTTATATAACGAAAATTTAAGAAATCTTATCCTTGTTATATTCCTTTTCATCTGATATTCAAAATTCGCTAAAATTGTGAAAACAAAATCGTGCATCAAGTTGTAGGGGATCATTCTAAAGAGAAGACTTCAGTTCTTAAATGAAAAGAAATTTTCTATATTTCTATGTGTTATGACAATTTATAACATTTTCGAAAAGAAAAGTATCTTCACTTCTCCATCTGATGATACATTTTGAAAATACAGCTTCAATATGAACCCAGGTTTATTATTGTACGATTTTGTCTCACGAAATTGTAACAATTCAAATATTTCATGTTTCAATATTAATAGCAATTATAAGTCTACGAAAAATATCATTTTCTCAATAACATGTGATAAAACTATTCAAGTTACTTTCCTAGAAACTATAAATAATTTCCTTACATTATACAATACTACTTAAATTAATTTTCTAAAAATCATATTAAAATAATATTTCCTGTTATAATTTTATAATTATATTTTATTTTACAATTTTTTATATAATTAAACTATAAATTATAATAAAAATTTTTATATAATTAAATTGTAAATTATAAAATCATACTTAGCTCAAAAACAGATTGGACAAACCGATAGGAAACTGATGGAATTAACATTCTTTCAGACAATGAACAAATTAGGTTCTAACAACCTAATCGAATAATTCATCATGTTTTCACAATTAGCTCGTGAAGTATGATAATTAATTCCAAGAATCGTTGAACGATTTCTTTTTACGAATCACGAAAACGAGACGCGGGAAAAGGTCAAATGAAACGGAAATAAAATGGTTATAAATTTACGACAAGATGGCACGAATAAACAGTCGTAATTGTTCTGTTTGCTTCCAGAAATCCACCCATGAATTTTGACAATATTTTAAATAAACAGGATATAAACCTGTAATCCTCGCTAAGATTCCGTGTTGTCATGTTCTTGTTCCTAACGCTTCGAGAGTTATCACCTCTCGCAGGTAAATCGTGTTCGCGATGATAAGCGATGTGAAACGAAATCATACGTCTCGTCGTAAATCAATGGCGACAAGAAGCAGCGTCTTGTTTGATCGTTGCAAATCATGCTTGGTATATAGTACGTCCTTGCTGGGTTTTGCATTACGTTGATGCACCTCTTTCTTTTCCACATTAACGCATATTCACGTTTTACTTTTACGCACGACCGCTCGGCAACTGGTTCTGCTATTAATATCTCAATCGACATACGATCTGAACGAAAAAAAAAAAAAGAACAATCGATCTCTGCCAAATATTGCCTCGGAAAACGGTCGTTTTGCTCCTGGAAGAAACTTCGCTAGAAAAGAAACAAGAAGACAAACGTCACGAACCAGCTTCGTTCAAAGAATTATGTTTCAGTACTGTTTCAGTTCGTCAAAATCGTATTTGTTAGCTGACATCTTCGTGAAATGAAGATTACGTGACGATAATCGTTAGACTGCAATTTTATATTTTTATGAAGATGAGTATAAAAATAAAGTCTACGTAGGAAATCATGCTTTAAACGTTCTACTCCATATTATTTGTATTATGCGAGTTTTCTAGATTTTTCATAAATACATAAAAATTCTAACAGTCTAGCAATTATATAGGAACAATAAATACAAGAATAGCAAATAAAATAAGATGTTAGATATAACGTTCGTTGGACATTTCTTTTTTTTTTTTTTTTTTTTTTGAACCAATACACCAAATCTTCAATATTATTTTGTAAAAAAATTCTGAATGTTACAATAATTGCGAATTGATAATTCTATAGCTTTAGTTGTTATAAACGAAATGTGTGAAACGAAAAATCACGAAAAATGAATATTCCTCATTTTTGAAATGTGAATACGATGAAAAGAAATCTACGAATTGTTAATATGTAATAATGTTTAATAAGTTTATCATTCTCGAAACTAAAAATTGATACGATTGGATACTAAAAATAGAAAGAGTTTAAGAGTGTATACAGTACCATAAAATGGACACGTATTAATATAACACTGATTCACTCTTATAAAAAATTTAATACAAAGATTGGGAATGTAGAATTACTCTAAAAAGTATTGATTAGAAGAAGATAAAACTTGTTGTTACCAGATCCATTACCTAATCAAAGAGATTTAAGAGGGATATTGAAGTATAACAAATAAATTAAAAATTTAATCGATTTCACATCTAATAGAATTCTTTTACATAGAGAAATTAAATATATAAAGAAGTATTTTCTGTTCTCCTTGACTGTTTTAAAAGTGTAAATCACCATAAAAACAGGGAAAACTTTAATTAGAAATAAATATTATCTTTCAATTTTCTCAGTTTCTCGTAAAATCGAACAAACAAGTCGTTAGAAAGTTAGTCTCACAGAAGTTTCAAATTCAACGGAGTTTAAGTTCAATTTCCTTTTTTTAATTCTGTTTGTCTGATCTCGTCGAAGACAATATTTCATTCGTCGAAGTTGGATCTGATAACGACGAAAAATTATAAAACACGAAGTAAATTAATTTTCTTGTTTTTTTACGAATCCCCATCACATGGAAAGCCTTTTCTTTCTTCGAAATGATTCGATTCGGTAAATCCTCTTAACTTCGGCGATGTTATATTGATATGCTGTCAGATTTTTACTTGTACATATTTATTTAGGGATCGTCAGAAATTGCACTATAGGCATAATGTATGTGCATACATTTTAATCTGTGGCTGTATCATCATATCTATGACGTTGGCTGAAAAAATGATTGTATCGTTGCATACGGAAATGGCGCGGCGCAAGTTTTCACAACTGAGTGACGAATTATTTTGAATATCAACGTAAACAATCATATATAATTTCAAGAACTTGTAAAAAGTAATTCAAGTATTTTTCATTGATTTTCATTCATTAATTTTAGCGTCGTCACGCGTCTTGTAAATTTGATATATTTAAATGTATTTAAATTTGGTACACTTTCACTGTCTCTGTTTATCTGGTATATTTTCGCGAACGAATACGAATTGGCAAGAAATAATAATAATCGAATCACTATAGAGAATCAAAATCCTGATCATCCGGATATTGAATCTTTACGAACGAAATAAAAGATATTAGAGAAATCTTCTTAAAATTCACACGCCATGGAATTCACTGAGAACCATTATTCTTTTCTTGCTCAACGCGAAACGCATGTTTCAAACGTCTCCGTGTTCGACGTTCGGTCTGTTACCTCACCAATTGTTAATCCTAAATTACAGCATCCGAGAGAGGGGTCAACGTTTCTCAAGCAAAGGTTCGTCGAACTCTGGGCTCCGTGGATGAAATTGTTAGACGACCAGAAGGGAAACAAAAGAGCAAAAAAAGGAAGATAGATAGATAGATAGATAGAGGGGGGGGGCGCGGTTGTGAGAGGGAGAACATCGATTGTAATTTTCGGTAAAAAAGGCTGACATTCCCCCGGCAATTTCCTCGCAAGGTTAAGGGTCGTCGATTATCAGCAATTATCAGCGATTGTTTCTCGCGTGCTCGTTCCAACGCGAATTCCGGAATAACGAAGCGGAATTCCCGTGGGAATTTCACTGTGCATGCCTGCCTCCTTCTTTTTCCTTCGAGGATGCTCTGTGGACAACGCCTCGCCGGTAGAGAAACGACAAAAGCATTCAACTTATCGGCTAGAGAAGCCTCGAGAGATTCACGCATCCAGTTCTGAATATATTTCAATCCTCTTCAACACGGCACTGAATTTCTTATATAAACTGACTGATTTTTATTGTTACGTCATTATTACAATGGAATGAAAAATATTACGGTTAAAAATGGTCATTTGTTTTTTTTTTCTTTTTATTATAGCTGACACAACTTTAAAATAGAAAAGAAATACATCTATAGCGAACGAATAAGTGAATCTAAGAGATGTTTATGTAGCTTGGTACTTCGAAGTGAACAGAAATTCACTCTAAATGGATATTCGTTTTTATCAATTAAGTTTTGCAATAAATGTTGTACTTGACACTAAACTCAACACATGGTATAACGAATGTTTTTGCTGTTCGATGGTAACGTAATAAATGTGCGGTAAACGAAACCCTTAACTCGGTTCTCCTTGGATCGTCTACGTTATTATTTGAAACCAACCAGAGCTACTGTAAACGTCTGTTGATAATATGCGATTATGGGATTACGTTTGAAAAAGTTGTTTTTAGTTTTATTGTCTAACTATTTAATTTGAAAATAGAGAAATATAATATCAAACACCAGAGGAAGAACTTTTGAGTTAACCTTTTAATAGTTAGAAGATGCACAATATGTCTGCATGATATGTAGCCTTTGGTAATGGGCCAAATTTCCAACCAAAAAAGATATTTCTGGCAAGAAAGGTCTTGTTTATAGTTAATTATTTTATTCCAATGATTTGAGGAATAGGAATAAATTAGTTTTATTACGTGACAATTTGCTCTGTAAATTCTATGTACCTGTTCAATGCACTCTCATTCCATGATAGAATGGCTTGCATTTTTAACAATGAACATCAAAAAAATCGTTATTTAATTTTGCAGTCTGAATAAACATTTATTTACTTAAAAAATAACTGATTTAATTTTCTAATTAAATCTTAAGTATTAAATATTAACTTAACACTTGAAACTTGAGTACTAAGTATCAACTTATGAGATAACAATTAATTTATGTATGCGTAAAAAGATTTTTCAATAAACATCGTTTAGCAGTAAGAATATATATCATATTCACAGATTTTATTATAAATTAAGTTTTGAGCGACAGTGTAATAGACTAAAATGTCATGTATCAAAAAACTCAGAAAACACTTCATTAAAAAGTTGTAACTTATACGTATTTCGAGATATCATCCTCTTTTATCGATGCAAAATTGATATCGAAAATATTGTACTATTTAAATTTACCGTAGTGCTTCTGAATTTCTTCACATGCAGCTTTTATGCTGATGTTTTATCTATGTCTACAAATTACATTACTATTTCAAGCAGAAATCAGCAAAGATGTGAAGCCTGACGATTTGAAAGATTGGTTCTTCTCGACTAATCCATCATCGTCTCACACTTAGTATTTCTTTTTATCAAAGTTATTTATAGACTCATCTGCACACCTTGATTTTACCTGTAGAACATGTGTATATTACAAACAACCGCGTACGATATATACACATATATACATGCTTCCTAACCACCAATAGCGAATTTAATGAAACAAACGTTTCAATTTGACAAGAAATAAACCTCGAGATCGATAAAGGACAAGTACACGGTGCTTCTGACCATTTAAATGCAAACGACCTCGTACGCGAGAGTCAATTGTTAATTGTATCAACGTGTCAAAAGGAGCGGGGTGTCGGCGAGCAGAATAGCCGCCGGCGTGGAAACACGAGTAGAAAACTGGGTAGTAGAATACGGTTGCAATGGGCAGACGGTGTGTAGAGAGGGCTCCGATGCATCAGCAGCGTGCATACAGAAAATATACGATCGCGGAGGAAGCAGAGTACAATGGACCGTATCTCAGGCCTCTGTAACCATAAATGTCGGAAAGGAAAAATCCGTCCGCGCGACTGTCCGAACGATTATAGCTGTCGTTTTACCTTGGATTCCAGCAAGGGAGGAGGGCGATTCATTCGAAGGAAAAGTCAGTGAATTAACGAGCAGCGGAATAAAGCGCGGAAGTGCCGGCCCTGTTGGACCCGGTCCCGTGTACTCAGCCCTGATCCATGAATTATTCCGCTACGAACGACTAACTCGATTCTCCTGTCTCTCTGATTTTTCCGTCAGCCACGGGACAGAACTCACCGAGAGACGGGGTTGTAATCTTTGTTCAGAGCCAACTGACTGAGACATTGTTGGAATTTTCATTTTGCCCGGTGCATCGGAGCTGTTCGATTTCTTTTTTTCTTTCTTTCGGTCGTTATTTATCGATTCGTTCGGCAAACGTGTTTTATATTTTGTCCTTTGTACGTGGACAAAAGAGCATAAGGTGAATTCTTTGGATATCGTACAAGCACGAAGATCGAAGAATAGAATAGTTTTTTTTTCTTCACTTTTGAATATATTTACACGATATATGCGAACTTTTAATAAAGCAATTTCAAGCATCGAAAAGATGACTCAAAATATTGGATTGAGTAATAAGTTCATCCGCTTTTATTTATAATATAAATTTAAGTATGTTGCAAAGATTATCTAAGGAATAATTAAGTTGTATTTTCGGTAAGAAATATATATATAGAGTAAATGAATTGATACTTGATTAAATAGATTTTGTATTTCTTCTAAGAATGAATTTATTACTTGATTTAATAATATACACCATCGTTTAAAAAAAAAAAATGATATACATTTTATAAGTGCAATAGTATACGTAATGAGTAACGAAACATGCGTTATCAACTTTCACGTCAAAAATCTAATGCTTGATCTTACATTGCACTTTGAATTAGCAATTAATAAAATCTTGAATACATATAAATGATTCGAATCACGTGGATCTGAAATTTTTAATAACACGTAGATAAAATTAACAAATGAATACCAATTTTGTTTAAAATCCCACAAAAATGTCAGTATAGAAAACAAATATATTGTACAAATTATTTTTACATACATCACAGATTTCAAAGAGGTTTTTTAATGATACAAATCATTGACAAAAATAATTTATCAATCGAAAGCTATAATTCACTTCCGTTCATTTTTAGATTAATTTCAAGACCAATATAAATGTAACAGTCGTATCTTCCTGCACTGTTGATAAAATTTCAGAATTTTATATGATATATATAGTAAATGTTATACTTTTTCAATACACGTAATACCTCTCGTTATAAACAGAAAAATTGCTAGATCAATATTAATTGTGCAAAATATTCTTGTAGTATTTATTTTTCGTATAGTTTATTATTAACGATAATAAAGAAATGATTTATTATGTCCTATATTAACTCTACAGTTATTCGTTTATGTTCATTTCGAAATTTTTACCGACATAATCGTGACAGTCGTCGTGTCTCATTGCCAATGCAAGTAAAATTTTTAAATGTTTTACACATAATTCAAAATACTTTTGCAAACCACCATTATACCTCTCCTTATAATAATAATACTTCTCGTTACAAAAATCGTTTAAACTATCCTTAATTGTGTAGAATGGTATCTTCATACATCTTCGGTATATTAACGGCAATGAAACATGATTTACGAGAAATTTATACTCTCATTTGTACTCTCCGCTGTTTATGCGGACGCACATGAAATCTCCGTCTTCGGTCTGTTTGTCTCTTAACGTTCTCTTTCGGTTTATTCTACATTCCTTTCGCCGCGAAGAAGGGAAAATAAGATGATAAGATCGTGCGCTCACGCGCGCAAGGATCCAGAGGACGAAGATCGGCGAACAGAGGCGCCAGCCGAAGAAAGTGAACAGAGTGCACCTGTTACCACCTCGCCGTGCTCGAGCATCGAACGAATAATGACGAGGAATAATAAAGATCGCCCGTGGATCCTGCATGCAGGCTTCCTTTTTGCCTTTTCTCGACGCCACGCTCCGATAGCGAGCGCAAACGAGGGGAAGCCCTTTTGCTTGCAAGGCTTCGGGAACCGGGCGCAACCTATAAATAACCAACCGCTTCTTTGCATCTCTTTGCGCTTCTTTTCTTTCTCTCCTCTTCTCTTCTCTTCTCGTTCCGACGCACACACACACACACACACACACTCGCGTTCAGAGACCCCGTAATTCAGGTTCCTTCGCACGTACGCGCGCGTACAATTGGCGCAATTAATGTCCACGGCGTGGAAGCTCGCCAACCCCCTGCTCGTTGCCATTAGTTGGAAAAAATCTATTCAAACGCGAGAGCGTAAACGCCTCGTATCTTTAGAAACTTGTTCGTTCATTCAATTTAATTTAACACGGTTTATACCGTTTATTGTGGATGAAGTGATGTTTGAAAAAAAAAGAAAGAGAGAGAGCAGCATACGTATGTCACGCTGCTCGCATGGAGACAATTTACTTGGCCAATGGGATTAATTTTTGTGAAGTAACACCTGCTGTAACATCGGACGTCGAGTCCGATGCTTTAAGCTGGAGAGGCTCGTTTGATTACGTCTCTGTTGCTTCACGTCCTTCAGAAGTCCCATTCGTTCGATTCGAAAATGAAAGTTCTTCAACTTTTGCTTCGAAAATGAGTTAAGATTTAAAATATTCCCATTTCAATTTCTTACATATTCTTTTTTTTATTTTACTCTGAAAATTAAATCAGGGTTGAAAAATGATTTATCTAACCTTCTATTTGTTTCCGAATGGTCTGAACTTTAATACCCCAGTCTAACAAATTTTTCTAATCATCTATAATCTAACAACAGCGTTCGAAACTAAAGTAAAATTAAACAGTTAGATGTGAATTACACCCCCCCAGTCTTGTGAGTAATTGAAATCTCTATTAATTGAGAATTAAAAATCTCTCTGTAAATAATAGATCCTACATCCCCGATCATTCTCTGATCCCACTGGAACAACACTGTTCTTCGAATAAATCACGACGCGCGACGATAAGAAGTTCAAAAGCCTTTCTTGGTAAAGCGAAGAAACCGGAGGGGCCCGTTTTAAAGGTACCACCTTTAAGTGGTGGTTGCTCGTTCGAATTCATTACGCGAGCCGATTATTTATTAGCCCGAATCGCAGGGTGAAAACGACGATATAACGCGGAGCGAATTTTTATCAATTTTCTCGAATTAAGGGGAGCCAGAACGATGCAAGATGCCCACGCCAGGGTTAATAACGTCCGCGAGGAAGAAGCAATGGGCCGATAATGACTTGCACGCTCGTTTTTTAACGATCCTTCAAGGAGGATCATACGACCCCAGTTAATAATCCCCGTCGAGGATGATACGTTGAAATAATTTAATTTCACGTTTGCATGAAAGAAGAAGATGGCTCGGCCGGTTGTTTACCAGCGAAAAAGTAAAAACTGAAAGTGAAATTCGTAGAAAGACGAGACGTTGTAAATTTGAAGTGCGGACAGAGTGTGTTCAAATATGCGAGATATTATTAATTGAGACCGTTAGACTATGGAATAATCTGTTTAACAACTTCACATCTCACGACGTTTCACGTACGTTTACAAATACTAATCAGTTTACGACTTTATGTACGCGTTCACTTCCATGAATATTATATTTAGATTTTCGATTTCTAGGAAATTGCCGATGTTCAAGCTGCTATAATTTTTTTTTTTTTTTTAAAGTCGCGAAACAATCGACTTGCTTTGCTCGTTTCAAAGCGCGAAGTTTCTCCACTTTCACAATCCTAGAGTCATTTTTCTTTTTTTCAACACGATGATTTTCTTCACCACGATATCGCTATAAAAGTTTACTTATTAAATAATATAAGCGACATTGTATTTCACACGTGTCTTGAATCAAGAATTAATTGAACATAATATTTCATTCCAATAAATATTTATGAATAAATAGACGGAGTTTTATCGTGTTTGAAACTTAATGGAGATATGGAGACTTTTGTAAATGATTGTATAGGAAATAGAAGCTCTAATGCTTACTGGGCGACCACCGTGGCAGTCTGGCCATGTTAGTAAGCTTCCACTTCCATCAATCCATTCCCATTTCAATTCCACGAAAACACTCTAAATTTTAATGTCTCTGGTCGAAGCTGATTGTGACGAAGACATTCGCTCACATTTTAGAATATTTAAGGGCTCGTAAACGAGCAACACGTAGAGAGAGAAAGAGAGAGGAGAGAGGAGAGAGAGAGAGAGAATACCATCGTGAATCAACTAAAAATCACTAATAATTTTCTCGACTCTCTAATTTGCTACCTTAATGACTGAACATGATATGCAAATGGTAGGGCGAGCGTTCGGCCGTTATAATGCTCGGGCGACACGATCGGCCGATCAGGTGTACTTTTTGGGTCCGTTTTACGCATCTACACAGTGGCGAAGAGTCGTTGGCCACTGAATCAGAGTACGTTTACTCTGTACTCTCGTCTCGGTCCCTGAAACTTTCAATATTTAGCGTGCGTTTTTTAGTAAAACTGAAAGATTTGAACGAAATTTCGTTAAATATACGATTCTGCGAGTTTATATTATTAGTTCCAAGTGTGCGACTTGTCGACTTTAAATTTTTGTAATTTTGTGGGAAAAGATATCGTACATTTTGAAGGATCGTTGGGAAAGAGAGGCGTCAATTTTTAAGACCATGAAAATTTGTCAAACTTTTCACGTAAATTCATTCATACACTTCACTTTTAAAAGAAACTTATTCGATCGAGTAATAATTTATTTATTCTACCATACTATCGAATATATTTCTTACCGAAAAAATTCAATCACTTGTATTTCCATATTCTTTGGACAATTTTTGCAACTTAAATAGGGGCGAAGGAACTTATTTCATATATCAACTCAATATTTAATATTAATTGTAATTGTGATTGTCCGATTTTTATGCATTTGTAGAGAATGCAAAAAATATATAAAACGCCTAAAGTAGAATTTATTATAATATATATAACAGGTAAAAATTTTATGTACGTTCATAAAAATTTTATAATAGAAGTAAAAGTAGTCGCGATCCAGTTATAATATTTAGTACGAAACAAACTTCTAACTTGTAATTTATCCCATTTTTTTCGGTTATATTAAAAAAAGAAATACGAATTTTCATAAAAATCTGCAGTCTACTAATCGAATTATGTTTACTCCAATTTTGTGATAGGTCAATGTTCCGACGAATTATCCTCCACGTAATGGAACACACATCCGAGCGCCCGTGAAAGAAGTAAAAGTCGTGTTAAAGGAAAGAAAAGAAGGGAAAAAAGGATCGGTCACGAGATCCTGGTTGAACGTCTGAACAAAAACTTTTTACACAACCGCGAATCTATTCTACGAGATAGAAACGCGAATAATTACCGGGTTGGAGGAAGAGGAAACAGGCGGTCAGCCAGCCGTTGAAGTCGAGGTCGTTTAGATTTCGGTCAACGTTTTCGAACAAATTAATTGTTAGCAATGCGAGATGAGACAGAAACAGTTCATTGATTAATCAGTAAATTGTGGATTTTTATGTTCATAGAAAATTCAAGAGACATAAAAATGCGGAGATTGCACGCAATATTGTAATACTCTTTACGATATACAAATATTCGGTGAATATGTATAAATACAACAAGTACAATAAAATTATATGAGATATAAAAATATGTAAAATATATAAATTCCTATGTAATATGTAAATATCAAATAAATATGTTGTAAATATACAACATATATACTTGTTATAAAGCGAAAGATAAAGCTATAGTAATTTTCTACATAGGTTTTTTCACGTAGGTTTCATTTTCTTAATTATCCTCATAAAAATATAAAATTACACAAACTACTGAAAATTACCTGGCAATTCGTTTACTCTACTTGCTGAAATTTTTATTCTTCCTAAAAGTATTCTTTCAGTACAGGATATAAATGTACAAAATTTCAAACATCGCGCACAAAGGTGTAATAAAATACATTCTTCTAAATTTTTAGTTTTAATATGTGAAACAAATATTTTTTATAACTTGTACCAGCTTTTTTTTTTATCTAATATATCACTTTTGCGCAGGTCGTATCTATGTAATCTTGCGTATCTCTTGCGTATCTATTTTGCAGATCTAATTTTCTTCCACGTTAGAAAAAAAAAAAAAATCCAAATACGCGTGAGGCAAGAAGCGCAGGTATAATTATATTTGCACGTAGATTCCGCAAATTCTAGCAAACTGATAACAAGTGTACCAAATTACGTTGCCACGAAACTATGGAAGAAGCGAAACTAATGAATTAATGGTAAATATTAATGGTAATAACAAATGATTCATGGGCGAGATTATAAGTTCAAAGATCTTGCAAACGAGATTTAAAATGCGATCAGAAAGCAGTTATTAGAATTAATCGTCAAGAGATTTGTGGGAAGAAATCAATTCTTTCAAATGCTAATGGATTTCCGGAAAGTTCCGTGGGTATTTCACTCCTTCAATCTGAATTCTAATTGTAAGTATAGGTACGCGGCACTTCCTTGGTAATAAATAACTATCATAATTTTTAATTAGAGCGCGCCTTCTAGATTGCTCATGGAAGTATTCGAACATTTCACAAACATCTGAAATGCGAGTTATTAAAAATATTTCAACAATTCATTAACGTTATAATGAGATCCGGTTCATAATTATATTGGTGAAGTTTCAAAGGCATGTAAAAATAGATACAGAAATTGCACATAATTTAAAAAATAATGTGTTACAAGTATGAAATATAATTTGAAAATGTAATAAATTAGAAATAGATAATTATAATAATAGATGAATATGTACAAAATTAGAGATTGTTAGTGCAAACATTCCGTTGATTTCGTTCCGATTTTTTCTTCAATTTTTACGACTGAAGAATATTTCAAATACAAAATTGAAATTAAATTTTATTCGATATTTCAGATTATTAAAAGTAGCATATTTCATTTTATACCAATAAATCAAATACTTAAAATGATTATTCACGCTAGTTAGCTATATTAGTTTTTTTATATTTTCACATTAGTTTCAAATTTTATCAATACAGTCGTATTAGTTATCTTTCATCACAATGTTAATACACTCTTGAAATATTTTATATAGCTGCATAATACACATATACATTACCATATATAAGTATTATAAGATACTTTTAAACGATTTTAATATAAAATCCAATTGAAATGAATCTCTTCAATTTAATCTTAATATAATTAATAACTGCAGTTAATAAATATTGATAAAAAGAGTAAATGAATATAAATGAAAAATAAATAAATAAAAAAGACTCTAATAATTAAATGATTGAAGATTTTACAAAGTGACTTAAATATGTCTTCATTGTTGGAAATGATTGAAATGATGTGTTTCTAGCCACATTGAAAATATTTATACAGATCTTATGAAGCATCAGATATTATCATTAAAAAATAAATATAAAACTTGAGAATGCAGAGAACTAACAATAAAAAAATGTTCGTCAATTGTAACTGTCGAAACGTAACAAAAATATATCAAGCTTTTAATAGATTAAGATTTATGCTCAACATTTATGCACGATGGTGTACGTAAAAAAAAATTTTTGTATGTTTCTTAAAAAAAAAAAGAAATTTATAGAAGAACCGAAGTTCACTGTTGAACTTTGATAATTACACAGAATAAGGATGACCTTTTCGATTTCAATGATCTTGAAACATGTCGAAAAGTCATTCTGACCAACAATTTTTACTTCTGTTAAAAATCGGTCTACGTAGAGAAGAATTTAGGTCGAGGAACGTTTAAAAGGAACTTAAACCTCGTTTCGCATGAATGCAACGATTCACATTTCATGCACCGAAGAAGGCAAGGGCTTATGTAAATTGTTTTGCCAATTTTTCGCTTCATTGTACGCCGGACGGATGTCCATCGAAGAAAGAATCTACCTCGCGAGCTAACGGTTCCTCCGTAAACGTTTGTTAACCAAAAAGTCGGTAAAGCAAAGTTTCATGTATATTTACAATGCATATTTCATGATATGATACGTAGAATTGCTTTAAAAACATCTTTAAACAATTCGCGAAAAATTGTGCAGATTGTAAAATTTTATAGTGAATAATATTTTATCAAATGACGACACTTTAGAACTGCGCAACGTTTGAGGTCAAAAATATTTTTGATATTAGATGCTGTACGATTTAAATGAAGTATAATAGTATTTCAAATAGAACTTAAAATTCTGGCAAATAAAATTTAATAATCTGAAGTATAAAAAAGAATATTTTAATCTTGTAAATATATATTTGAAACGTTTCTTAGTTCTGAAAGTAAATTGAGAAAAGTTTCAGGATCAGTGGACAGTGTTTGTACTAATACTTTCTTGCATACAACTATAATTTCCTTTCTACTCCAACTAATTAAAATTTATTAGAATTTATTAATATATTTTATTACGTTTTCAGAAAATTTTTCAATCTAAATATTACAAACAGATTTGTTTTATAATAATTAATATTTACTCAATAGACATCTGTATCATACTAACATGAATCCAATTCACTGATAATGGATCTTTTCAACATTGTATCGACTACGCAATATGTTTCTCTTTTTGTTCAAAACCATACGTACGTCTTTATATACAGAGTTAAGCACATTAATAATATGTTAACAAATAATGGAACATAAGAAAATGTTCTCTGATAATAATTTGAAGTGAGTAAAATAAATTAAAGTAAGAGCCCAAATATTTTCAATGTCTTTCAAACAAAATGCTATTTAAAAAAAAAAGAACGCATTATAATAAGTAAACTATTCTATTTCCAAATTTACGATTTAAGATGAAATGAATTATTTATCATTTGCTATTTAAAATGATATTTTATTCGGGAACGTCTCCTATTTCTTTGGCCTGAGCAAGACTTCACGAATCGTAAGATCATCTGTTCAACTATCGGCAGTTACATCTTTATGAGTAACGCATCGCGTCCATTGCCATCATCTGTCGACCATTCCATTAATCACGCGAACGATCGTGCTAATAATTCATATCCTTCTACACATGTGGCGAGCGACGAGGGAAAATTATCGCCAAGGGAAATCTAAACGAAAGATCCTCCGCGTCTGCTAACGGGCCCTGAAGAAACGAACAGAAAAATGAACGTACACAAGGACACGCGTACCATAGGTAAAAGTGTCACCAGCCGGTTCGTGGAGTTCTTTTATTCATTTATTCCGCACACACCGGGGCATCCTTCTTGAAAGATTCATTCAACATTCTCGACATTTTTACGCGGTAGAATCGAAGGCGCGATCGCGATTCCTCTCTGATCAACCGGCAACTTGACGGCTCGATCGTTGTCCTCCTTTTCGTCGTGTGTGTATGTTTCGTTCGTACCTTGAACTTAAGTAGTAAAATCTCAGCCCTAACTCTTCGAGATACATAAATTTTTATATAATAAAAATTTTTAATAAAATATCAATTGTTAAACGTGCAAAATGATATAAAATAGTCGGGAATTAAAGATCGTTCGAATACCTCGATCGAGAATTTAACCGTGAGGACATTAAGCTATAATTCTTTGAGGCGCAAATTTTTATATTATAGTGAAAAAGGTACATAGTAATTTCATTTTAACAAAGTGTATAAAAATATTCAATGTGATTGTTTCAGTCGTTGAACTTTCGAAGTGATGTGAAAAATCGGTCGAATCTCGATCGAGGATTTAACCTTGGAAAGACTAAATTTTTAATTTCCTGTGGGACAAATTTTTATGTTATAGTAAAAAAACAAGTTCCAAGTTGTACGGAAATTATATTTTAATAAAATATATATATGAAAGTAAGATTATTTAAATTATTAAACATATAAAGAGATATAAAATGGTCAAAAATATCAAATTGAATGCGACGTAATATACAGTGTACATACCTCCAATTATTTCAATTTTTCAAAGTGAGTAAAAAATACTCTAATATGCGTATCCAAAAGGTGAAATACTTTGTCCCTAAAAGTTAAATCGTTATATAAGAAAAACCAAAATGGTCTTTCTGAGGTATTATTTTCGGTCAGAAAATATCTTCTGAATACAAATATTTTTAAACTATTGATTCTTTCTTATATATTGCAAAATATTAAATTTATAGCCCGTGATTTAATGTTCAAATTTTGCCAGTGTATTTTATAGACTAAAAACGTGCCAAAAGTTCCATGAAATGGTCAAAAATATCAAATTGAATACGACGTAATATACAGTGTATATACCTCCAATTATTTCAATTTTTCAAAGTTGAATTAATTCCTTAATTAAAAATACTTGAATTAATTCCACAAATACTTAACACAAATATTTAATTCAAAATACTTGAATTAATTCCACAAATACTCTTAAGCCATACGTATATGTACTTATATGTGCATTTCGAAATGTTGTCATTTTTTACCAATGCAAATTTGATGTAGTATATTTCATACGATATATTGTATATTTCGCGTAATTCTAATTCTTGTAATTAATTCACTTCAAAATAGGATTATTTAATATTCCTACCTTAAATATTTATTCATTTCCCACAAATAGTAGATGTAAAGTTTATGTGATCTAAGAGATTAGAAAATTGATGCTTCTAAACCAATCTATCCTTGAAATTAATTATATTAATCTTATTTATTAAGATATTTCGAGATATGTTTTATTATTATATATTATATATTATATATTAATATATATTATAACTTTTAAACAAAATTTGAATATTAAATCTGCCGGTGCATTCTGTGTTAAAGCATAAACGATAGCAAATAATTTCATGGAATTGAAATATAAATCGAAATAAAAAAAATAATATATTTTTCATACTTCCCATCTGATAAATTCAATATGGATCTCTTAAGTCATTTTAGTGGTTGTTTACGAATTATTCTCCGAAAAGAACTTTTTCTAGGAATAAAAAGGAATCAAAGAAATTTCTTGATCCGCTGATAAACAATGATAAATTAATGGCAAGACACTTTTATCAGAACGAATCCTATCCAACCTGAAACAAACATACAAATAACTTTGTGACGATAAATTGCAAAATCGTATCGTTGCATTTCCGCGAGTTGACGTGACGAAATGTTATCAGCTAACTTATCATTCCTTTTATCTTCGTTTTCCTACTACATTTATTCTCGCGTGATTTCTTTTTCTGTTATTGCGAGATACATGAAAGATTTTTACAAATAGGTCAACAAGCTGTTTAATTTATTAACTGCATGGCCCTGTTTTAAAACTGTTTGCTGATCGCAAAAAATGAAACAATGACGAAACAGAAATTGATTTTTCGAAAAATAAATAATTCTATTGCTTAATGTTACTTACTAAAAAAAAAAATTATGTTACGAAAAATGAAAAATTATTTAAAAAATTGTGTATGTATTTATATTATAGGTAATTATACTATATGCTTTTGATATATTGTACTATATATTATTATTATGTAGAATTTTATACTATTACTTGTTGCTTTTTTAGTAAGGATTATATATATGTATAATATAAAGTAATACTATATGCTGAGTAAATAATATGATAATATAAGGTAATATAACTGTATAGTGGCATAAGTAGTATAATAATACTACACGCACACGCACACACACACACAGAGTACAATAATATAAGTAATAAAATATAAGTATATGGCATAATAATATAGCGTATTTGTAATATTAATTGTAATATATATATCGTAATATATATAATAGTATATACAAAATATAATAATTATAGTAACTCTAATTTCAATAGAAAATAGTAATTATTTTCCTTTCGAACAACGAATATGCTCACCACAACATAGAAAAAAAGTTGTCATTTCTTCACGACGAGTATACGTATTCGTCATACGCAAGCAACAGGTCAAATAACAAGTATCTTGTAGATTACAAGAATCTTTGCGATTCGAGAAATCCTTGAATTTCTTCGACCAGCATCACAGCTCGTTCCTGCTTCAAAAGAAAAATCACATATGGTAGAAGAAGCTCGATCAAATATTCCACGATGTCTTCTATAATGAAACATCGTTAAATATACTTGATTTGAAAAATTTCTACGTTTTTACGTTAATCCTACCGTTTCAGCTTGTATTTCTTTTTGTTCGTTAACAATATTTGTTCCGTTTCATCGAGGACGGTGTTCGATTGAATCACTGGCTGACACGTGTGCCATTAACATCGATAAAATTCCAGCGGACATAAGTGTTTGCACTTTGCAAACGTCATCGGCGGATTGTATCGGAAATCGATTACGCGCATCCTTGACTGTTCCGATTTATTACAAATAGCATCGTGCAGATAATAATAAGTTAAAATTAGGTATAAGTAGCATTCCTCAACTGTGGTCAGATATATATATATATATATATATAACGCGATAAATATTATTGGTCTTCAATGTGGATTTCAGTGTGTAAAATACAGGCTATGAATAATTGAAACGTCTCGAAATTTGATTCAGAACTTCAGAATTGATTTAATTGTTTAACTCGATTAAAACTTTTGTGTGTCACTTATGATTTAGTGCTAGATGACTGAAGTACAAAAATTTGTATCAGTGAAACGAAAGTGCAGGAAATAGAAAAGAATGTATAACACGATAAGCTTTCATTCCCATATTTTACAAAAAAAATCATTTCTACGAAAAATTACGAATTGATCATTTTGTGTACTTTGGTAGTTCCAGTATTAGAAATATCACTTGAGAATCTACATGAAATCAAAGTAAAAAATAAAATATACTCAAAATGTAAATTGAAATTACTATGCAAACTTGGGCAACTTAATGTGAACTTTTGTTTATCATGTACGACACCAAAGCATCAGTCATCAGAGGGTTGAGAGAAGAATTAAAAGTAAGAAAGTTAAAAAAATATGAAATGCAAAATGTAAATTAAAAGTTGCTGCAAGAATGAGTAATTTAAATTAAAGTCTTGTGTATTACTGGCGATTTAAAAGTATTAAAGGATTAAGGAAAAAATTAAAATACACGAAACTAAAAGATAGGAAATGCATTTGAAATGAAATGTTCGTTACAGTTGTTACAAAAATGAGCGACACGACCTATTCCTAAGTGCAAAAATAAGTGATTTAAATTCTTCATTTCAACTCTACGATCTAAAAAAATATCGAGAATTAAGTAAAAATTTCTCGTTTCAAGAAATTTCTTTTCTTATCTTACGAAACAGCTTACTATCTCGAGCGTAGGCGTGAAATTGTCCATACCAACACTGTGTATCGCGTGGAAGATTATCCTTGACCCAGAAGAAAAACTGGATTCCGTGAAATTATCAATCAACGACATACAGTGCTCTGAAACTTGATGTTTCGCGAATGAGAACGAGATTCTTACGCATTCTTATTCGTCGTATATTTCATACGATAAACTTCAAATTTCACAGGATATTTTTCGTATATTTTCTTTTTCATGCGCTCTTCTGTGTCGTTAAAAAAAGATGAGTGTCAATAATAGTGCCGGTCTCGAGAAACTTTTCTATTCAGAAATACCAATAACGAAGACAACGGCTATTGGCCGATACATCTAATTAATATAACGGACATGGGACCATCTTTTAGGTTCGTGTCGAATCCATAGTCGAAAAGGGTCGCTATAAATGATGAATACACGACTCTATATCATTTGTCTTTGTTAATAATTTTCTTTTCATTTATATTTCTTCTTCTTTCTTCTATTTCTCTTTTGTTTACATTTTACTTACAAATCTTATTAAATCAAACACTGTATTATTATTAACAGACTGTGGATTTATGGAAAATTTACGGATACAAAAATACAGAGAATGCATACAATATTAAAAAATATATAAAACATCGAAACTAGAATGCTGGTTAATAGCTGAAGTAATTATTCTTAATATAGTGGATTTTTTTAAAAACAGCATAGTCTACATAATATCTAATATAATATCTAATATTACATGCTTATCAGTGTCCTATTTTCTATGGCAATAAAAAAAAGTTATATTGTTTTTTTTTAAAAAAGGAAAGAAAAATGTAGAAAATGTAAATGTAATAATAATATATACATATAATATAATATAGTATAATAATACATGTATATAATATTAATAATAATATTGTAATAACATTTTATTTATAATATTACAATAATCATATTACATTTTATCATGCTATCATATTAATTATAATATAATATTTTAATTTTTAATTAATTCAACAAGAAAATTAATAAGAACAATTTAATTGTGTTCGCTAAATCAATTTTGTCACTAAATTCTCGTCAGATTTTTCTCTGTATTATTTAATATTTTACGAATTTCATACTCGATCTAAATGCTTATTTCCTTTCTGTAAATTAATTTTTGTTTTCTCAACGTGCTTTGACATTTCGAATCTTGATGTAGTTATTATACAATACTGTGTGTCATGCATCAATTATGAATGAAAACACCCGCAGAAGTGGCAGGTATGCGCTGTTGAAGTATCCTTTTGTCATGACGTTCCATATTTTGATTTCCTGAATAAAACAACTGTACTTACCCAAACTTATAGTCAGTGACTAATAATGTTTGTTCTGTGGAACGTCGAGGTGTATTCAAAAACAGACTGGTCATTTTTATTTAACCTGTTAGCTACATAATCTTGTTTCAAAGGTGTGTTATCTACGTTATGTTAGAGAAACGAAGCAATGACACAATCGCTGTGAAATTGATTGGAGTAATAACAAAACAAGAATTCGTTTTTCCTTGAATAATCAATAATTTCATCGATCAAGATCGCTGAAACTTAAACATTCATAATTTCCTTACTAAAAATACATGGAGAAAAATCAAATACAAAAGTAGTAATAAAGTAAATGGAAAGTAGTAATAAAGTAGAAATTTCATCTGTTTCTATTTTTAATCTAACAACGGGAAAAATTATCCAAAATAGTTGTTACACGATTAGAAGTAACTAAAATCGAATAATTATTTCGAATGATAGTTCAATCGATATAAAAGAATAGTTATTCGTAATTGACCAGTGTAACATTGTACGAGAAATAATTTCTATAAATACCTTCGTTTTTTGTTTCAAATACTATTTTTCAAACTCGAAGTTTCAAAAGCTTGATCGAAAATAAAAGAACCAGTAGCATTCCACGTTAATTTCATATTCGTAATTGTATAATGAACATATCGAACCCTAATAATTATGCTTTTCACACTTCATAATGCGTAATTTTAAACATTTATCTCGAAATTTCCGATAAAAGTCAGTCAAACTCGAAAACTTGAGAACTTAAAAAACGAGTAAATTATTCTGATGTTTGATTTACGATTCGAACGGGAATGAAAGTAATATGATGTCGTTAACTGTGAATTAATATGCATACACGTAACTTCATGGTCGAATACGATTATGGTAACCCGTTGGCAGAAGAAACGCAGTGCAATGATTTAAGCAGTTTCAGCACGAATCTGCATATTTAAATGTCCAAGCAGTGACGTCTGAAGGAACCCCGTTGACCGAATATCAGCCAGCGGAATATCAACATCTCCGACGAGGAAGAATATGTCACGGCATCGTAATTAATCTCTGATACGTAATTGGACGCTTGATTAATATGACATTCACGCCAGGAATATTTTTTCCTCTTAACTCTCATCAAAAACACCCTGTCATCTCTTCCTTGTAGTAATTAATATCGAATATATAAACTAACGTCTGATATTCCAATTAATTTTACCCTGAAATTAGTAAATCACTTGTTTTAGATTGCTACCATTTAAGATATTTGATGCTTCCTTATTTTGTCTTACATTTTAGATTTTAGATTTAGATTATTTCTATTTTGAATTTTAAATCAATCAAATTTTGAATATTTGATTTTTTTTTTAACTTGAGTCAATAATGTATTATCATTCTCTCTTTGTTAATAATCTAATCACGTTTAACTCGTAACGTTGGATCATAGATGTCTAGAGTAATTAATTAAATTAGTAAAGTTAGAATAACTGATTTGACTTTGCACTTTACTTCAGGTAGTAGTTTAGATTTTAAATTATCAAAATTTAGAATACTAAGACCAACTCGTGTGTAATAGTTAATACATCAAATATATTTCTAACCAATTTAATCCTCAGCTTATTTCAAATTACTAGAATCTAGAATGTCCGATTTCCTATTTTTTCCCATTTTTTTTACTTTGTTTCAAAATTAAATAATTCAATCGTCAAATTCTTATGATCTCTCTTCTCTCTCTCTCTCTCTCTCTCTTTCTTTCTCTCATTCTCTTCTCATTGATCTTATAATACTAATTAAAAATTAATCTCCAACACGCGAAACTATGTACCTCTGTTCAACATCTTTCCCCTCTAATAATAAATTAACACATCAAGCGTATATATACGTAAATCAAAATCTAACGATCTTACCAATTTAATTTTTCATCGCATGAAACCCATCCAATATAATTCTTTCTTACCTCCGTTCACCTAGTCATCATACCCTTATAATTAACATGTCGAATATATAACTCATTCCAACCGTTTAATTTCCAATATCCGAAGCTTCCAATTGATAAATGATAAAATCATTTGTCCATACATACTACTGCCTGTTACCTGTCCAATACTAATCTTGTTCACACACAGAATTACTACCTTAGACAGATGTAAGTACATATCTCCGATATCTACATATTCTTTCGCGCTTCATTATTTTTCCCGAGACAACGAGCTACACGCGGTAGGTAGTCTCTGGTAGTTCATATAGTAATCGGTTCTTGTATACATGATCGTTTCTACAGCTTCGTTCAATAAATCTCTGGGAAAGGTTCGCTCCGTCGAAAAAATACTAACGGTAAACAGCTGACGTATATCTCGACTGCTGGCCAGGCAATAAAAAAAGTACAAGTGTATAAATTCCGCGTTGTGTCGTTGTATCGAAACTGATACTGCTATCAACAACGTACGGTCTCGTTCCTTTCGAGAAATTCCAACGGAATTCGGCTCGACGCCTCGGGCGTTACACTTATTATGTTAATTGCACGAAATTATGCTAATCCCGACGAGTTTATGCTGAACAACCCGCGGAAAGATGCAAAACACGTAACATTCTGGTTGTATACGACGTTACTACAACGAGTTTAGGAAAAAAATTACAATTAATCAGCGGCTATTAACATTACATGTCGAGTACACGATGTAAGGGTGATTTATAAACCGTATCACATACAGAAGCGGAAACGAATTTGCCTCGACGATGTACTTAGGTGGTCTGGAGAATACGGCCGGAATTACGAACATTTTCACATAGACGTTTTTTTTTGCAACGAAAATATAATATAAATATTGTGAATAACATAAAAAAATAACTGAGAAATACATGTGCAAATATAAAAGTCAAAAATCATAATAAATAGAAATTTGAATGAAATTTTTTTTTTATCCTCTTCTTCGTAATTGTTGAAAGGGTGATGCCAAAATGATGATTAGCTACAGATGATCTCCGCAACTGCAGAGAAGTAACAGTAATCGCGATATTTCTCGTGGAAAAACGTGCTGTTAACGGTATAAAGGTGTAATATTGTGAGGCAAAAAAAGAAATGCGTAGAAGTGTGCAAATTAACCGACAAGTCATATTGATTTCCTTGCTCGCACGACATTACTACGGGATTTCTGCCTTGAAAAGATAGGCCCCCTCGAGCACTATAAACTATGGACGTTTGAATATTTTTCGATAGAACGAAACGACACCTTACACCTTGCTAGGAATCTAACCGTGGACACTTGATACTCGGCGATAGCAGTTTTTTTTTTTTTCTTTGTCAGAGACTTTCTAATCGCGTTGAGAGTTGACCGATTGTCTGCAGCATTATTAATTTCCTGAGTGCTCGCTAAACTTATCAAAGCTATGAAACAAGTATGCGGTAAATTAATCTCTTAAAGTTCGTATCTGTAATATTATAGATATTGCTATGATGCAGCAAAGTGCAGAGTATATAATTTTTTATTTACTAAAATGGAAGTTATTCCACTTGTTCAAAGAAATAATACTTTGTGAGAATTTTTAAAAGAGCTGATAAAAAGAAAAGAATGACAAAATAAAAACAGTTTCTAAAAATTCAATAATGCCTAATTGTAACAAGTAGTAATAACAAGAAATAATGTATTCTTTTTCTATGCATTTATATTTACGTATGAACTAATTATAAACAATGTTTCATTAGATAATTAGATTTCATCGATTAACGTAGTTAATAAAATTGAAGATTTCACTCGTGGATACTTGTTTCAACAGAATATGATATGCTCTTCCATTTTAATTATGTGATATCACAGGGTATGAAAATCTCAAATTTTCATTACGCAATTTGATCTTTGTAGCTATGAAACTTATACTTGAAATCAAAAATTGATAAAAGAATGATGTTATAATTTAGCAATTAATTTTGTAATGTACAATCAATTACAGAATGTACACACAATTACTACATTTGTCAAGTTTCAAACATTTAACACAGAAGAAGAAGACTTCGGAACAATTTTAATTAATTTGTTAGTTGAAGGCATTTCTAAAATATTGATAAAGTTTCTTTCATTTGTTCAGTATAAATAAATTGAAAATATAATCTCGGGAAAATTTATATACAATTACAACATATAATAAAACGAATCATAACTCAGTTTAATGGTAATTGTATATGTCTTAATAATAATAACATATTTCTTATGTTTTACCTATTCGTACACACACCACATAATAATTAACAAATCTCGTTTAGTCTGATTTACATGTTTATGTTTTTCAATAAATAAATATAAAAAAAATGAATATCATCATTTTTTTATTTTAACTGACAAATAAATTAGTATGAAAATATTCCTCGATTTTCTTTAAATACATTTGAAATTCAAAAAACGTATCTAGACTTTTATAATTGATCGTATAAAATCAAAGTAAAATCGAGATTAATATTCATTACCTTAAAATCAAAATCTTGTATATATCTTAATATTAGATATCTATCTTCTTATAACATACCCAATTAAACTGTACACTCAACTTCATTAAAAACAGCATTCCGTTTCACCGTCTTTCCTCAAGCTTAAATATCTTTGACTGTAGGTCACAAGGCATCCGGACCAATAAGGAAATTCACCTTAAGCCCCAAATCGTCTGGATCGCGCCGCCAATTTTTATGATCGAGATACAGTTAACCGTTGAGTTCGCCTTCCTCCATTCACTTTATATCCAGTTATTTTTTTCACAGCGTCAGGTTTCGTTCCTCGCGGTCCTCAGCGTCGCCTAATATCCTTCCACAATTCATAACGCTGACAAATTTCGACGTGAATCAGCAACCTCGATCAAGAAAATCAATTTTCAAAAACTTGTCCATACCTCTCCGGAAATTTCTTAATCTCGCGCGACATTGTTTATGTCCCGTCTTGGTCCCATCAGAATAATCATCATCGTAATAAACGTCGGCTAATTAGATGGCCAGACGACGTGATGAAGAGTCATTAAATTGTTTATGACCTACGGTAGCCACTGTACGCCGGTGAAGCGATGTAGATCGAAGATAGACGAAATTAGACGAATGTAAATTTTTGGCAAAGGCCTTGACCCAAAGAAGCTTGACATCAAAGAGACTTACAAGAGGAAGACTCTTCTCTAATCTGCAGATCAATCTGTCGTTCTTAAACTTGATCTTCGATTGCTTTTCCGCATGTTTCCCCCTGATCGCCGCTGATCTCAGGTAAATATAGTACTCGATAAATATAGTAGCCTACGTGGGCAGTTGGAATTTATTCGCTGCCGCGAAAGGGTCGTTAACCAACGTAAAACGTGCTTCGGGCATCGTTACCACGAGAGAAACGTGAACGACGTGAAAGAGCGAGAGGGAGAGACGAATAGAGAGACGGAGGATCCGACGACTCTTGCTCGTTGAAAAATAACGAAACACGGTGTAACGTCCCCGCTAAATACTGTTCCGTTGGATTTCACAGTTCCTGGGCTTCCTGGGAACGATTTCTTCTCCGGGAATCGTGCAATTTCGTTGCTCCCTGGCTTTAATACATGTAGGATGTTGCAATATCTAAAATGTTGTATAAATCAAACGATCATTTTATCCTTGATAAAACCTCCGACTGTAATGTTGAAAACAATATTCAGAAAAATGTGATTCGTTAACTTTAATATTCAGTGAAGCGTTCGTTCGTTACATACACATACAATACTATCGTACATCAATAATTGGATAGTACGATCCCTTCGAAAGGTTGATATTTTTTGTTTTGGTTTCCATAGTTACGATGAATGAACATTTTTTCTACTGTCAATTCTCCAGACTCTAGTATCAAACGAAGCAAATTTCGTAGAATTTCATCTTTCTTTACTCTGTATAGTTATACTCTTTTCGTCATTTTTTCCATAAAGATCTTACAAGGAATATTTCACATTTTCTCTTCTGACAAATGGTCTTGCTAAAAGAAGAAACAAATTATAATAATTGATGCGAAGTGTACGTACCAAGTGTACTCTTTTAATAGGTCTACGCTTCTTCTGGAGATTCTTTTTTCGAGGTTGCAACGCAAGATGGTCGCCATTTTGGAGATACAATAGTACACGCGATCATCGTTTATCTCATAATTTAGACTTGAGTTATTTCTTTTATGGATAATTTTGCTTAGTAATTAATAACAATTTAAAATTAAATTACTTCTTTTGAAATTTTCACGACTAATGTTAATGTACAGAATATCTCAGCTAATCATTTTAAAAGATAGAAAACTCTATTCTTTTCAAGATCACCAGTTTTATAATATAACCTTATATTTTATTAACCAATACGATTTCTTATTTTCTGTATAAAGTATTAATATATTTTACACTTTGCATTATTATCTGAAATCATGATTTGCAAATAATTAATTTGTACTCAACTAATACGAATAAACCAGTTAGGTGGAAAAATTAAGTCTGTGCTTTTACAATACATTCTAAATTCAAATATTCTGTTGTTGCAATATTACAATATTCTGTTGTCTTTAAAAATTTTAAATACGACGTGAAAACATGACTTTGGAGAATTAATTTTACAATTGAATCAATCGTAGATCTAAATTTCTAAATTTAACAGTACCCATTGCTATTTTCGAATTTCACATAAAGACCTGCAATCAGCAACAACAAATATTTCTATTTATCAATTTTTAGCGATGAATAACAAGATCTAAACAAAAAAGCCCCGAATTAATTTCATGTTTGAAACATTTAATATTTTTATTATTTTACTTGAAATAACGTTTCATTTGTCTTTCTCATTTATTATTTTCATTTCAAACGAAAAGTGCCCAACCCTACTTAAATTAATATTGCATGCTGCATCTACCCGTGCGAGTTTTGGAAATTCGCATAACCTGACAGTGTTTACTGTCTGATTTCGATAATAAGGCGTATGACCAATGGAGTACCGTAAAACGAGGAAGTTCGAAAAGTAAACAGAGACTGCAGAGAGAAAACGGTGCACATGAGGTACAAGAGCAGTCCGAAAAGACAAAAAAAAGAAAAAGAAGAAAAAGAAGCAAAAAAGGAAGAAGAATAAAGGACCCGGGAATCCAAGCACGAACAACAGATTCTTTTTTTTTCACGAGAAGCAGTACTCGAGGGTTCATGGACACCGATCTGGAGCTGATAAAACGTCCGGCTCTTTCCTTTTCCATTGCACGCCATTTTTGGTTGTTCCTTCACTCCGGCACGCTTCATGAGTTGCTTTTTAACAGCCACTTGTTCCGTTACGAATATTACCATACGGAGATTCCACGATGCGGGAAGCAGATGCAATTCTTTGAATTGCAATGACCCAGCGTGCGGAGAATCTCTGAAAAGAACGCACAGGTCACTGGAGTAAAATTGATAAAATTAATCACTGAAATTAGTAGACGTAATAAAATTAGTTTAAAGTTAATAAAATTCTCTGAGGAAAATGAGTAGTCTATTTGATAATACATATGTACATTTCAATTGTGACATACACAATGCACAATTGTACAATTGCGGCACATTCTAATATATACATTTTTATTTATTTTCTTCTTTGTGCACGTATATATTTTTGCATACTATGTATTTATAAGATCTGTATATTTCCATACATTTAATTCATTATAATATAATACTGAAATAAGTGAAAGAAAATTGAAATATGAAAAATCGATTTCCTTCGACTTCTAATAGGATGATTTTTCAAAAATTTTGTCTCACACTTCCTTAGACACTTTAATGTCTACATAAACCTTGATGAGAATACATATATTACATACAAATAAAAATACATATATTATACACAAATATACACGTAGGTAAAAATAATAAGAACGGTCATAACAAAAAATAAAATAATACATAACAAGCGGTAAATAGATTTACCAGTGACCTGTAAACGGGTTAAATTTCTTATAAATATTATATAAATATCCGTAATCTACTAATTATGTAGTTTATAATATCTCGATTAATTCGCAAACTAATAGCTATATTATACATGTGCTTCCATTCTCATTCATCGAATAGAAATCTCCTTCAAGGTATGCTTTAATTGCTCTCCAGTGAAATCCGTACTCTTTTTTCTTTGACCTTCCTTGTTCGTTCGGCTAACGAGGTTTCAGACTCATAGATCTGAATCAAAGGGATCTTATTTACGAGCACGAGGTAGAAATTCAAGAATATTCACTGTCCAGCGGAAGTGCCATGACCTAACGAGCGAATGAAAGAAGAAAAATGCTTCGGACGGTGATGACAAAAGGTGATTCATTGTAAAGGGTAAAGCCATTCGTTTCGTTTTAGATTACGTCACACACCTCCGCCGATTTTACGTAATTTTTCGTGGCCATTTAAACGTGCACAATAGATGCTGTGGCAATGTTAATGGAACTCAACTCTCGCTGGAAATGCGCCTTGCGTACTGCAACACATTTCTCAGAGATGTATTCGCTTCGTTTGTAATCTACTGTTAGGTGTATCCATCAACTTGATTTTCATCACGCAAACAAGAACGTCGAGAATCGCGACATTTTACAATCTGCAATGGAAAATTATATAAAGATATGTTTTTTCCAAAATAATTAATTTAATAGTTAATTTGTTCGCAACATAATGTAAGATACATTTCTTTCAAAAAACAATGTAAGAGATATATTTCTCCACGACTTTGACACAAGTTGTAATTAATTTCTCGAAACATTAATGAAAAAACCATAATTTGTCCGATAGATCGATACATAAAAAGCATAATACGTTAAAGAACAAAGACAGATTCTAATATTATTCGGCAAGAATTTAAATTATTTATAATTAAATATTAAGAACGATATCTTATAATTTGTATCATTGAAGCAAACGTGATCATCATTATAGTGAAAAGTACAATCGAATAGTTATTACGTTTCCTTTGTATCATTTTCCATTGCCGTTAATGTTAAACAAAAAGTATACGGTACAGAAACATTTGCACAATTAACGCTAATTTAAACTTAATTTTTTTTTTCTGAGTTATGAATGTTTTTTGTTTGCAAAAAGTATTCGATGATAGTTTTTATTCGACAATAGTTTATAAAAGTAAGATTGATATTGATTCATCAAGTGGATGGTACAATATGTGTATAAAAATATTTTATAGATTAAATACAATGAACATATGCCGTCTTCTGAAGAAATTATTTCAGAATATAAAAATTAGTTATATTAATGTAGCTCCGATTTCAATTCCATTAGAATCTGTGAGAATTTTTAAAACGAAATAGATGAAACCTATAACTATTCACCAATATTGTTTCTTGAATTTCTGAAAAGAATAAAAACACAGTCGAATGAAATTTATACCTAGATCATTAGACTACGGAATTTTATGCATTTGTAGAAAATTTTAAAATACAAAATTACACAGAATTCAGATAATATGAAAATATATATGCATATATATGCATATATAAAACATCCAAAATGTAGTCCTTCTTATGATATCTGGTATTTCTTTGTTTATATTTTTAAAAATCTTCAAATTTTGTACAAAATACGTGAAAATAAAACCACTCTAAAAACTAAAGGATCGTAGAATAAATATTAATAAGATGTTTAATGTTGAAAACCTGACTCGATGAATATTTTTTGCTACAGGCAAAATGAAAAAAGCACTTGTAATATTAAACAATCCTCAACTCTAATGCACAACATGAAGTCCTAATTGTTTCACAACTCTAATACAATCTTCAATAAATACCTAGAATCACTAAAAAAAAAATCACGATATGGCTAATTTGGCGGTGGATTGATATTTGCTTCAGCTAGAAAAAGAATACATAACTACTCATACAGAATTAGATACTACTAATACAGCACTATAAATATAATAGTAATACTACTAAAAACAAACATACTGATAAAGTACATAGTAACAAGAATGACCTTCCATGTTTTGCATGGATTTCTTATCTATAGGATTGGAAGTCATGAGTAGAAGCCCTCCTCATATTTGAGACCGGTTTTTTACTTGTAGTATAATTACATTGCAGTAAGATAAGCGTATTTTCACATAATTTTTACTTAAAAAAGATATGATGCATACGTGCGTCATCATACGCGAAATTATTTTTCTCTTGCATAGCCGGTTGATTGTATGCATTTCTATTTTCACATAATTTCATATTAACAACCATGTATATAGTTAGATATAATTCCCTCATATCTTGACCATAATAAGTTTTGCGTTTAAATAATAAATATTGTCGTTTCATATCGAATTTACCGTTGCATTATAGTAATACTTAGCTTCAAAGTCGATTATCATTTTTTTGTATATAAATCTGAGAGTTTCTGAGAGTCGTAAAACTATTTACATTGTTGAAGTAAAAAAATAAATTGCAAAAGCTGATTCAAGATTCAACTTGTTACTTTAATTTGTGAAATCTGTCTATCATGAAATGTCTCCTTGCTCGTGAAATTTAATATATTTTTGGATAAATGAAATAAATAGATATTTTAATACCTTCATATTTCAAATTTAATGAATTTTGAATTTTATTGTATTTGATTCCTCCAAATAATTCCTCAGATAATTCTTGAAAATAATTTACATTCAATAAATTTTTTTCGTTGTTGGTGTTATTCGAAAATATTTCTGTTTGGCCAATCCATAGATACCGAAACGCTATCATATAGTAATCAATATGGAGTTAATCTGTCTATAAATAAATTAGAACCAATTTATCAGTCTAGACATTTAGATAAAATTTAGGTAGATAGCAAAATTTAGTTCAAATATTCAACAAAAAAATATTCAACAATTAAATTAAAAATTCAGGAAATTTCTCTGCCAATTTCCTAATTGATTTATTGATTAATATAAAATGTTCTATTTTGGATAAGGTAGTGCCACCTATCGATAAATTACTGATACTTACCAAAGAGTAAATAAGTAACTCGTTGTTGATTATTAATTTTCTTTAATTATACACTATCTCGATATTAAAATCCATTTTTAATAACATTCTACAATTATTTTATAAATAATTTGATTTATAAATCGTAGTTTAAAAAAGATAATTCTGATTCTTTATGTATGTACTTCTTATAATTAACATTTGAAGCACACTATCTCATGTTGCTCTATTTATTAATGTAACACAGAATTTATATGTTGTCAAGTACATTCAAATATTGCAAAATATACTTATAAAAAATAGAGAAATTTGTGTGATTTTGTAATTTCTTTTTTGTTAGAATTGAAATTAAATTTTCATATAAAATTATAAATAACTTTTAGCATGATATATTCTGTTTAAATGTTTATATGCCATTATTTCTTTAATTGTTGAAAATTATATGCAACAATTATTTGGTTAAATCTTGCCCTGATTTGAAACAAAAATGCACGTTTTTATCTTAAAAATTCACAACACAAACACAAATTTAATAACTATTGATTTAAATTTTTACCCGAGAACTTCTGGATGACATTTCTTTCTAGAAGATTTTTCTGGATAATACTTTTGCTTCTACAGGCGAGGTGCTTCCTTCCGCCATTCTTCTCGTTTAAAAATATCGATATGTTCGAGAATCGCAGGAAGTATATTGCGTATTGGGGCGCTGTAATCACTCGTTTCGCACGAAATGATGGAATAAAAAATAAAAAAACTCTGTTGTATCAAACGCACGTAAGTCTTAATATTTAATAAGTATAAATTTTGAAGTAACTTACAAATATAACATAATACATTATTATAATACTTTATAACTAATGTGATTTTATTTTTCAAATTAATTTTAATAGTTATATGTATTTAATGAAATTTCTCCGTTATAAATAATGTTTGGAACTGTCGTTTCAATTAACTATTTCATTTATAAGAAAAATGTTCTTTCTCTGTTGTTTCTGGCAATAAATTGCATATAATTTTTATGTTCACCTCAAATCTCGTTTGTAGAGAGTGTAAGAAATATTTTGATTTTTTCAGGTCAATAATTATACGTTAACATTTTACTGGCGCCACAGATCAGACACAAATAGACCAGGTATTTAATTCACATCTAATTATATTATTCAAAAAAATATCATATTTCAATCAATTTTTTTCTAATGCAAATAGATGTATCAAATGTATGATAAATTTTTTGTCCCAATTTCCATCAATTGCCAATTTCCAAATCGTTGTATTCTTTTATCATTCAATTCAATAAATAATTCTCTGTGCAGTTGTGGCAATATTGTTCATATTTTTTTATTTTAATTTTCATCACTAGTTGCGCTGCAGTGCAAAACTTGCCTAAATCGGTATGGCAGAATGTGACACGAAAATGGTAATGGGATCCCACGACTATTGGGACAAAAAAATACATTGCATGTAAGAGTTATTCATATACTTCGTCTGTGTTATAAATGACATTTCATTTATGTTGTACATATTGTATTATTATATATATAATATATATAATAATATATTGTACGTACGTATGATGTAATATTATATCATATATATCATACGCATATAATTATATATTATTGTATATTGTATATGTACATTACAATATTACATACATTTATATAGATAAAACGTATATTTTATAGATTCAAATAAGAAAAAAATATAATATAAAACACGTGTCATTATTAAAAAGTAATAGAAAAAACAAAAATGCTATAACAAAGGCATTACAATGCATTACAGTGTATGAATAGATTGGGAATGGTTACTTTTAATAATAGTTTAAAAAGTATTATTTAAAAGTATTATTTAAAAAGTATTAGTGTTATAAGTAAAATTAGTATTATAAGAAGCATTATAGTGTTATAATATAATAAAAAGTATTATATTATATTATAATATAATATATTTCTATAATTCCAATTTCATTTCATTAGAATTTTATTTATATAAAGAAACTCGAAGACTAAAATGTATCAAACAAATATTAATACACGTGGCAAACTGATACGAACAAAATCAAAATAAACTTCAAAAAATAATAAATTCAATTTCATATCTTTGACAACATTGCATCGCCAGAAATGATAGAGGTTTTATGAAATTTGTTTGCAAACGCTTTGTTACAAAATTATAAGCAAATTATAAAATATATTTTTGCTTAAATCTCGATAGTTTCCTGGATTTACATGTTGTTAGTTGTAGATGATGAAGCATAGATAATTTTAGAACGTGTGATTTTTCCTGCAAATAACAAGGAATATAAGTACAACCTGAAACAGTAATAGTGAGTGATTAGGTATAAAAGAAAAAGAAATTAAAAATTTAAAGTTTCCAAGATGTGTACTGCGTTATATATTATTAAATAATAATGAAAAGATAGAATCAAACTCAAACCTGATGAATTATAAATTTCTCTCTTTATATTATAATTATATATTACTAAATATATTAAATTATAATATAATATATATAACACGTTATAATAAATATTGTCATTAATATATGTTATGTATTATTATTACTATTATTATTAAATACGTATGTAACATAATTTTTAATTATATCAATGACAATATAATATTTTTCAATTCAATTTTTAAAGACGATTTCAATTTATCTTGTTTATAAACACCTTGACTAATTTTAAATTCAAATTTCAATCATTAGTCATCATGTACGTATCTCGTTTCATTTTTAAAAATATTATCTGACTTGAAATTCAGAACGGACGTATTTTATATTAATGACACTAACTTAATGAGTTTTATCAGAAAAAAAAACACGTTAATAAGAATTAATAATCACGTAATCGATTTCTATTTCAAGACTGATGTATGCGTATCAAATTCTCGAACACGTTTAAGAAAATAATTCATAATTTTTTTTTCTGTCTTCTTCAATGATATTTTTCAATAAAGTGTTCAATGACAATTGATATATTGCCCGCTAACTGTTTGTATTTTACAAACATATTCTGATCTCATGCTGCTGCAATTTCGTAGTATTCACAAGTGCAGGCAAAATTATTTCCTTCGTCATGATGATAAATATCATTGGTCGTTGCCAACTATAATAATTACGCTATATTTTATGAATTCTTCCACAGTTTCAAGCAACAGAAACAACGCATTTATTTCGCTGTTTTTATTTATTGATTTATTTATACAATTAAACTATGTTTTCATGGTTTTTCATATAATAATCTACTGGTCTGTCTTTCAAAACCAATGTGCGTAATCAATTTGCAGATTGCAGAAATCTATAATTCAGAATTAGAGGGGATTTCACGACACGTCCGCTCATAAAATTATTCTGTTACTAAATTCTGCTTTACTTTCATACATTCATCGTTACGCGAGTCGCGAGTTAACATGTATAACACATCGTCGTTCAAGACCACGTAACGTCCTTGCAATTATAGGCATGTACACGGTGTCCAACGACAAGAACTTGTCTCAACAACCATTCTCTCGGAACACAAGAAACACATTGGGTAAAAAGAATTCCAGCAAGAAATATAAGAAAAGAATCGTGAAGAAATGCAGTGGAACGTATCTGCATATCGAAATAATTGACACATTCCACAGTAATCGACGGAAAGAATCACCTGTTGGAACAATTGAACGTTTACGATGGTTAAAATTGTTTCTTGTAACAATTCCGCTTGGTTCTGGTGCCGGTGTTTTTTTCACAGAACTATCGTCTTATTACGTTGCACGTTTAATTGTGAAGTATGATAATAGAGTGTCTTGATCGTTTCTATCGTTTTCAGCGAACCGTGATCTTTGTCAAGTTTTTTTGATATATTTTACTAATTGTGTAAGACGTAAGATATAGTGCGAATCCAAAATGTTACATCACGTCGATTTTGTGATGAATAAGTTACGTAATAAATAAATAAGTAAATTGTGAATGTTAATATATAAACAAATAAATAATGAATAAATTTCCATATATAAATAAATGAACAAATTATATGTGAATAAATGAATAAGTTATGAATTATGAGTTATAAATATTAATAAAATATGAATGTCAGTTAGTGCAAATGAATGTAAGATTTCATTGTTGAAAGTCAATGAAGACGAGTGGCGTAACATTATTACGACTTTGTATTTGATTCTTCCATATTTATGTAAATCGTCACGTTATGAGTGTAAACAAAGTTATAAGAAATCGTATGAACAAAATATAAGAAATTTCATTTAAAAGGAAAAAAAGGCACGTGAGTGCAATTAGTATAAAGTATAAATTCGTATAAATTATTCCTGTTAATATAAAATATCAAAATCCATAATGTCTTCTACTAAATATCTCTGAAACTATATCTCCACGATAATAAAAGTATCTCTATAACTATTATAAGTTAACGATTTTCTATCAATGTGAGAATGAATTATAAAAGTACAATGCGAAAAGGGCTAGTTCAAGAAACAAAAAAAAAAAGAAAGGCTCAGATGTTCAATGGAGTGCAGACAAACCAACAGGAAATTCAGAAGAATGCTAAAAGACCTGGATACGAGTCGATGGAAAAAACGCCCAACGTTTGTTTGGTAAATTGGCGATAATCTGCGTTTGACGAACCCAGCGTCTATTTAAAGAAGGACCGACGCATACATTCGCATCCTGACGATCGGTAGATTCGAGCCAAACTGATGGTGGGAGAGTCAACCACGTGTGAAACAGCTGTAGATTTAATCAGTGTGTAGAACAGGTACGAGACGATACATCGATCGGTGGACTTCTCCTGTTTTTTTTTTCTTTTTTTTTTTTTTTGATCGAAATTGATCTTTCTTTTTGATTTTAAATTATTTAATTCGAACAATTGTCCAGATTATTTTAAATTAATCAATTTCAATAACTGTCTAGATTATTTAGTTTCATTTGTAGTGTTAGATCATTTATCTAGTTTGGATTTACAATTTTAGATTAAATTCTAGGTCAAGAATACTCATATCGTTCAGTCAATTTAGATTATAATTCTAGATCGTAGTTTTAAATTTATTCAATTTTATTGCAGTGTTAGATTATTTAATCGATTTGAACTACAGTTTCATGGTAAACTATCTATCGCGGATGCTTCCTTGGTGACGGAAGAAAGTGAAACCGTGGAATGAAAGCTCATGGTGAACGGTGAACGGTGAAACGGTGAAAAAGTGAAACAGATTGTGAGGCATCGCACATTTCGCAGAAACTACACGAGAATCACGTGTTTAAACGTTTTTCACGTAAGCGATCAGGTGACTGTAAATCACCTGAAGCGTTTTACTATACTTACTAATTGTCGCTCGGTGAACCGTTAATTGCCGGCTCTATTTCATTGCCATTGAATTGAAAGAAGGCTCCGCGTTTGGTTTAGGTTAATGAAACGATGCAGCTCGCATAGTAAGAAGACACGCCGATGGAGTATGACGGTGTGCCGATCGAAACTCCAAATCAAAGTTCTTCCAAGGTCCTGCCATTCAACTCGAGTCACTCAAGCGCGCTGTACTTTCCGGTTTATAAATTATGCTGCATGATTGATACAAATGTGTTGAAAAACGTTATTATTTATAAATGACATTTATTTGAAGTCGGAGGAAAATCTGTTAAATTGAAAGAAAACTTTTAGTGCTAAAACTACTGTTATAAATGAACTGGAACTGGAAGTCTGATTGAAGTCGAAGAGAAATTCGTCAAATCGAAGGAAATTTGAAATATTCGATTATTGTATTAAAATATTATTATTGTTATAAATCGACTGAAAGTCGAAGTGTTTCGTTGAAGCTTGTTTGAAATCTTGAAGAAAAATTCATCAAGTTGAGAAGAATTTTCCTATAGTGCTGAAATTTTATTCTTACATTGAGATATTATTACAAACGTGTTTTGAATACTCGAAGAAGAAGGGAAATTCGATAAGTGAAGAAAATGACATGACAGGATTCAATTTCAAGTGATTATCGAAGAACATTTCTCGACTTCCAAATTCGAAATAATTCGGCTGAAGTCAAAGGAAAGTAAATTAAGGTGGAAAAAAATTTTTAGTGACATGACTGGATTCAGTTTTAAGAAATTGTTGAAGAACAGAATCCCTGTTCTGAAATGGTTACCTCTGTACAAAACGAAAGATGCGTTGGGTGATCTAGTTGCGGGATTGACAGTGGGTCTGACCCTAATACCACAGGTATTTTTTAAAATTTATGATTAAACTGCGGATTTTAATGTATTTATAAAAAATTCTGAAATGCAAAGTTGCACAGAATTTACATAATATGAAAAATATACAGGGTGTAGAATTTGGTCTATAAATGCGAATTACTGATAAACTGTTTATTCAATCATTCACTTATTTTCTGAATTATTATTTTTTTTTTATAATATAATAAGTAACTTATTAGTAATTTATATTTCTAGATTAAAATCGCTTTGTATAGGCTGTTTTCGTTCCAGTGGGATACATAGAAAGATAGTGATTCTGAATGAAAAAATAAATTTTAAAAAATGAACGAAATTTTCCCACTTAAGATGGTTTTGTTTGAAGAAAATTGGCATAGTCTCAAAAATATGAATCTGTATAAAAATTCACAATTTGTTCAGGATTTTATTGCCGTGAATTAACTCTCATTCGTCCATCATTTTTCTAATTTAATTTATCTCTTGGTATCCAAATGACGCAATGATAAAAAATTAATGTCTATAATGAAAAAATAAATAGTTAAATTTGTAAATTCTTTATTGATAATAAATAAACTAAATTTTGACTGCAAATGCTTACTCTCGTTGTTAGTGTAACTTTTCAATTTCACGTCGTAATTTGATCTTCCTTAGCTTTGTCTGATCTGATCATTCGATCATTTGTTTTGAATTTTTATTTGTCACAACTATGTTCAAAACTACAAGTGCTTTTATGCATCTTCGAGAAAATAACACACTGAATACATAATTATGGTATAATAATTAGGAAACAATGTAAAGAGACTTGCCTGTCAAGAGCAATTCTGGTTAGACATATTTTATTATCAAAAGTAAAATAAATATCATGGAGTTTCATCCCTTTACTTGTATATATTTTATAAGAAAAATGTATCAAATTCAACAGATCAAGGAACGATTTTATATATGATCGTATCATTCATTAATCGTAATCAAATCATATTCTGTATTTAAGTATTTAAATATTCAAATATTTAATTCTAAATTGTAAGCATTTTTTAATTTATATATAAACACTATAGAACTTATAACAATTTATACTTTGAGTAAGTTTCTAAAAACGATGGCGATGCAGAATATTTTTATCAGATTAAACGAAAAGTTCGTGCGTTTTTATTTTAAACAAATTCCGCTGCATTGTTTGAGAAACGTTAAACTTCGACGAATTATGGCAATTATTCTTATTTATTGTTTTTGGACATAAAGAACGTCTAAATTGAGATTTTCATAAATGTTTTTTATTGTTCTATGACTATTGTCTTTTCCGAAACTTGGCAGCTAATATATGACGAGTATTGTATATGTCATCAGTAGCCATTTTTAATAATGAAACAAAAATGAAAAGAGATCGTCGTAGTAAGAGATAGAATAATTACTAAAATTAATCCTTAACTGATAAAATTTGTCTTCGAGTGCTAACTTTCGCTTACTTTTGGAATTTTTGATTTCATTAAATTTCACTGCTAATTTCTATATTTATATAGAAAAAAATATAAAACTAGACTTTCGTAGCATGACAAAAATTACTATAGTTTCCTCGATATTACTTAAGGGTTAAGAGAACAAAAGAATAACTTCGAGTAGAAATTACGTAGAATACAGAAATATCCTCGCCAGAAATACACTCACCAAAAAAGAAAAAAAAAAACGCACGAACTTTTCATTCAACCTACGAGAGAAACGTGTCGAATTAACAAAAGGGATGAGGGTCAAATTGTCACGACATCGATTCGATGAAACTTGAGTTTGGTCCAACTGTGATTTCAGGCAATCGCGTACGCTGGATTGGCAGGTTTAACACCGCAATACGGCCTTTACAGCGCGTTCGCTGGTAGTTTCGTCTACATAATTTTTGGTACCTGTCGAGAAGTTAATATCGGCCCAACTGCATTGATCTCTTTGCTAACGTACACGTACGCTAGGTAAGCTGTTTACATTCTCGCGAAGACACGACACCCTTTTTAAACTTAATTTAAGACACGAGCCTATGAACGTGCAATCTTAATCGACCGACACAATGGCTGGACTCTCGTATACGATTGACGTACAATTGGAACAATCATATAATTCAACAGCGACTGAAAAAATGCTGTTATCTTTTGATACGCAATTATCGTGAGAATCTTTGTAGCCACGTTAACCATTAACCCATTTGCATCTTAGCGACTTAGATTGTACGATGAGCCCTGATTTAGATAATCTCTATTAATTTCTATCAATAGTAACCAGAGATCGAACGAAACTGTTAACATTTATAAATAACTCTTATTTATTCGACGAAATTTTACATCGTGTCTTTTCTGTTTTGTTGTTAGCTTTGTACATTTAATTTTGTTGCGAGAGTTCAGTTTATTTTATATTCAGTCAATAGTCATTTATGCAAGATATTTAAGGATAAAACGTAAAAGTTGGGAATATTTTTTTTAGTTAACATTGTTTAAGGAATTTAGAGCATGATAAATGTAGAAGAGATACAGGACTACATTGTGAATATTATATAATTGTTTTGTTTTATTAAGAGGAAAAATAAAAGGATGAAAAACTTTATATTCGCTTAGAGTTCGGAGTGTCAATATGTTTTTATAACTATTTTCATTAATAAGATTGTTGTGAATAAATTTTAAAACACCAAGTACCTACTGCTGGTATTAATTTACAATTAAAAACAATCCTTCATTCAATATCCAATATTTTTTCATCTAATATTCTAATACATTTATATTTGAATTTTTTTCAGATTCGTTTTCACCAAGGTTTGGTTTGATCAGATTTTTCTCAGAGCGAAATAAATACTCCTGTTTAATTAAAACTATTTTTTCTACTATCAAAAAAATAAAAGTTTCTTATTTGCACAAAAATGTATAGAATAGAAGTGTTAGTTAGTGCGCTACATTTTATAACAGTTTCCTCAAAACAGAAAACAGAAAAGACAATAGTTATAAAATTATAGTTATTTGATAACTAATTTTAACTAAGTTTTATATTCGAACCCTGGTAGTAACTGATTACAATAAAATAAGTTTAACACTTAAATGATATTGTGAGATTACAAGTACTATATAGTAATTCGTATTATGTTACAAAGAATCAAGTCATTTAATTCTGTGTAATATTTTATATTTTTCCTAATAGAAAGTAATAAAATTAAATCAACTAAAAAATTCTAAAATTAGGGAATGTGAAATATAAATTTCAAGTATCCAATGGTACCAGTTAAAAATTAATGCAAAAAAATGACATAAATCAAAACGCTTAGTTTGTGTAAAGTAAAAATTCTACAAAACGCATCATCAAATTATTTTTACGTGACTGTAAAGTTATACTTTGTACCAATCGTGCACAATATAGAACGAAGATTGTTTACTCACTATACCCTCTTGTCTATACTCACTATTAAAATGCAATCAAGCAAAAAATCAAATATACCCAATAAAGTTCCTTTCTTTTTTTTTCTTTTTTAAATAAAAATCTTAAAACTAAATTTACTCAATCATTGAGAATCGATAGCTTTCTATTGGTATAACTTGATTCATGTGTCTTCAAACATCTAACTTCTTCTCCTCTCACTGGTGTTTCAGAGGTATTCCCGAGTACGCCATCTTCCTGTGTTTTTTGTCAGGAAGCGTTACGATAGTTCTCGGAATTCTCCGATTGGCTTTTCTGGTCGAGTTTGTTTCCATACCAGTCGTCTCGGGATTCACGTCGGCGGCCAGTCTAATTATCGCCTGCAGTCAAATCAAGAGTTTGCTAGGCTTGAAGATACACGGGGAAAGTTTCATCGAAATTTGGCGGGAATTGATCAACAACGTCCATCGAACTAAAGTCCCTGACCTGATCCTGTCTTGCTGCTGCATTCTAATTCTATTGACCCTGAAGGTAATTTATCGAGCAAAACAAGTTCTTGAATACGCGCTGTGAATACGTAAAAAAAAAAAGGAAGGGAGAGAGACAGACAAGTGAAAGAAAAAAAAAAAAAAGGAAACAGATGTACGTATTTGTACGTACCCGCGCAACTTTTTTCCTTTATCATTATTTTCTTCTCGTTCCAGAAACTCAAAGACGCCAAGGTCTCGAATCGGATTTTTAAAAAATTGATCTGGCTCCTTGGAACTGGTAGAAACGCTCTCGTGGTAATTCTGTGTGCCGTAGTGTCGTACATGTTCGAAAATCACGGTGGAGCACCTTTCATCCTCACGGGTCATATCGACTCTGGGCTACCATCCGTTGATCCACCATCTTTTTCAAGGAATGTTGGAAACCAGACGGAAACCTTCGTCGATATGTGTAAAAATTTAGGCACCGGTATTATCATTGTTCCGTTGATCTCGATTATTGGCAATGTCGCCATTGCGAAGGCATTTTGTAAGTTCTCGAATGGTTTAATCTTTTGGTGAACGTTTACGAAGAGCATAACTGAAGCAATGATAGACGTGTTTTGTATAAATTGAGATCCATATCCTTAGAATTATGTTTGTTGCGCGTTGCGCGAATCTTACGGATTTTATATATTTTATACATAGCATTTGTATATATATATATATAAAACTAGAAATTTGAAAAAAAATAGTATTTCACACAAGTTTATAAACATTTAAGTATAATAATAAAAATAAAAGATTGTATAAATAGGAACAAAAACAATAAAAACACTTTTGTCAATTAAAATTGACACAGATAAAAATATATGTAGGTAAATTAATGTGGAAATATTTTGAATAATTGAACCTGTTATAAACCATTAATATAGAAACATTTTGGAAAATTAAAACAACTAATACAAACAATTTTTTAATATCGCAAATGTTTTCTTAATTGCCATTGATTCAGTTATTTTTCTCACAATTAATATACACATATCTATCTATATTTTCATACTTGTATATTTATATATTCTTCTTGTATATTTATATATTCTTTAATAACTTACTAATATTTGCTGCATGGTTTTGCATAAGCTTTTGCATGCTTTATTGCATTTTGACGTATTTTGTACGTACAAGTACAAAGTTTTTTCATTATATAAAAATTCATCAATAAATTCATCAATTCTTCTTAAAAACTCAAGAATCAATATCAATGAACATTTGTAAGAGTTTTATACTTTTCGCTTAATTTCGAATACTGAAACAAATTAAATCGTTGAAAAAATCTATCAAATGACGTGAGAAACTTATTTGCTTTCAATCCGTGATGTTTTCAAAAAATTATATGCAATTAAAATTTGACTGTATAAAACGACATTTAACATCATTCTAACAGTTTCGTCAAATGACAGTATATTCTCAACTGTATCTAATCAATCATTCCGTAAAATATCTTTATATTCTATTATTTATACCATTCATTTAATACGAGCTAATAAAACAATTTTTTTTTTTACAACGCAAAATACTATTGAGTCATCTAATATTCTTCCTTGCGGACAAACAAAAAAACATTTGCAACTCTGGAAAATCGTCCAGATTGACGTTAATTGTACAAAATGTTTCTGTAATGTCTGTTTTCTATGTATATTAATATTAACGGCAATAAAGAACGATTTACGCGAAATTTATTGGTTCAGTTATGTCCTTCGCTGTGATTGCTATTCTTCGAAACGCTAATTAGATTTTTAACAAAAGCACGAGGAGAGTCGCTCGATGCTACTCAAGAGATGTTAACTTTGGGCTTGTGCAACGTTGTTGGATCGTTTTTCCATTCAATGCCAGTCACTGGTTCATTTTCCAGAAGCGCAGTGAACAATGCTTCAGGTGTGAGAACGCCCTTGGGTGGTATCTACACAGGTAACCTACGAAATTTTTACCATTACAAAGACAATAAGATAAGATCAAAAGGGAAAAAATGCAAATTTTTTTTAATTGCAGGTATTCTAGTTATCCTTGCTCTAAGCTTACTCACGCCATACTTTTATTACATTCCAAGAGCGACCTTGAGTTCCGTAATTGTTTGCGCGGTGGTATTCATGGTCGAGGTGAAAATTTTACGGCCGATTTGGAAATGCAGCAGTGAGTATAGAAACCAGTATAAATTATAATAAATAAAATTAATAAAAACTGCAACTTGCTAAATCATTGCAAATGAAATGGTTGATTTTGCAAGCATTCAAGATCATTCGGAATTTTAGCGATTGAAAGTGTTGGTTAAACTATATCTATTAAACATCGACTTACATACATCCATATGCCAGTTATTTCATCTTATTAATTTTCCTGTTAATTATTTTATTTTCTGTCGTGAAAAGATAGATCGTGGTAGATTATATAGAACTTGTAACTTTTTTATAAAACTTGTAACTTCGACTTAACGAAGTAAAAGTGAAACCAATATAAATTTTCGAGGAACTAGATTAAGCAATCTAAATTAGAAAATATAAACATAAAAAACATGAATTAAATTTCATCGACAAAGATCGATTGAAAACTGTAATTATATATAATCAATCAACTTTATAATTACTTAAACAATTAAATTGCATTAAATCTGATAAATCCAAAATCGATTAACATTATTTTAAGTAAACAGTAGTAAGCCACAAACGTTAAAACTTCTATTAAGAATTCAATCATTTCGCCTGCAATGAACGAGATGAAAGCTTACACAACTAGTACAACAGTTCATCCGAAGAATGTTAACTGTCGTCGTCAATCTATTTTCAAATGTTCTAACATCGAAAAATGAATTCTGCGATTTCAGAACGAGATTTAATTCCGACTTTTACGACATTCTTCGCATGCTTGTTCGCCGGTGTCGAATTGGGTATTTTAATAGGTGTGGCAATTGATCTGGCAATATTAATTTATTTCAACGCCAGGCCGACAATATATATTGAATACAGAAATGTAAGTACATAACAGTGATCGACAAACACTTGATAAAGAGATTTACTATTGTTCTTTTAAAAATATGCCGCAAAACTTTTTTTTTTTTTTTTTTAACCGCAGGCTCCTACGTTGAACTACATCCTCGTGCGTCCCAGCGCCGGACTGCTATTTCCAGCGGTGGATTACCTGAGGATATACCTGTTAGAGAACTTAGCTAATGAGCATCATAAATTACTGAAAACCTTCAAGAACACGAAAATTGTCGTTCTAGACTGCAAGCACATCGATAAAATTGATTTCACTGCGGCGCGTGTACGTGTGATAATCTTAAATAGGAAACTTCGACTTTGGCCTGGATTTTACTTCTTCGAGCCTTCCTCTTTTCTTCTTGTTACAAAGATATTTCTTCTTCTTCTTTTTTTTTTCTTTTTTTCCATTTTCTTTATTTTAAATCGTGTTTACAGAGAAAATAGCGCAGTAGAAATTTTTGTTCTTTTTCTTTTCTTTTTAATATACTTTACGACGGTAAAGAAAGGAAAAAAAAAAGACAGAATTCGATTGCTCAACAATCGCTCAAAGACGTAAGATCTAGGACAGATTTTTGAACATAATTCGTTAATTTGGTTGAAACTGATCTGAGTCTCGTAACATTCACAGGGATTAAATACGGTGATGAGAGACTTCAAGGAAAAGAATCATTGCTTGATAATGCTACGACCCTCCAAGGAAATCTTACAGAGCGTGCAATCGCTCTCTAAAGAAACGATTGACGTGGTTTATACAGATGCCGAGCTCGTCGCTATTTTGAAAGAATTCAGCACGACCAAAGCAGTCAAAGAAAGTGGTGCAGAGGTAATAGATATGTCAAATGGAACTATCAATAGCACAAGGAGTGAACTAACCAGTACGAAGCTTTAAAACAAATTACAGACACTAAGAACGAAAATTACACAAAGATAATCGATAACTGAATAGTTATATCTTTTTACATGTATATTAAATTTTTACATATATATTTAATTTTTACATACATTTTTATATATTAAATGTACATAATTGTCTTTTTAGGTAAGCTTACTATTTATTTATTAGATTTGCTTCGGGATTTTCTATTTGTTCTATAAAAAATTAGAAAATAGAAAACAGTTTGTTGGGTCATTTCGTGTAATGAAATTAAGGAGAAAAAAATTCAATGTCGAGATCTATTTGATCAGATAGATCTAAATTAAATTGAGATATCTTTCATTGAAAATGAAATTGGAAGATCTTTAATTGAAAATCAAAAGAAAAAATATACTGTTTCTTTCAATGATTTACATGTTTTGTAAGCGTGGATGTAAACTAACACTTTAAAACTCAATGTGAAACACCATGATTAATTATTGCACCCAATATATTAAAAAAAAAAGAAACTTGTATAAATTTTAAATATTTTATTGAAAGTCCAGTTAGCGATATTTCTATCTAATTTTCGTTCTTCAAATGTATAATTTGTTTCAAACTTTCGCAATTTCAATATATATATATATATATATAATATTGAAATTGAGTTGTAAGATTATCAACGATATCGTATAAAATCGTAATGAACATTAACGTATGTTTATGATGCATATATATATATATATATATATATATATATATACATACATACATACATACATACATACATACATACATACATATATATATACATACATATATATATATATATATATATGAACTGTATGATAATTCATAAGTTTTTTTTTTGAATTTTTTATAAAGATGTACGAATCGACCAGCAATGATATAGTTCGTCAGAAATTACTTTTTTTTTTAAATCTCATCTATCTTAAAGAGAATCTATTGACACGTGCGTTTCATAATACAGATGAAAGAATAATACTGTGGTTATAAATGCATATCAGAATAATGTCGAGGGATAATATATATATGTATATATATATATATATATAACATCTACCAAATATGGCAAGTTTACGTTTTATTTTGTAAAAACTTGTAAGTTCTCGAAAAATAAACTATATGATATTTCTTAACAATATAAGTAATATTTAAACAAAAATATATATATTATATAAAACTCTTTGCCTTCAAATGACACAGAAAGAAACAACGAAGTAAACAAAATTATATACCGATATTTAGGTCGTGAAAATGAAATTACAAAACGTTAGAACTAATTAGGGCGTAAATTACCATCGTAACGATATCACGTTTACCTATCAAAGGTATTGAATTTAAAAAAGAAAAAAAAGAAAAAAAGATAGAAAGAAAAACGGAAATATTTATAATGCGAACTAAACCCTAAATCAATATAATACTTTCGACCGTAGGAACTTAAAAAATGTCCTGCAAATTTGCATCTAATTTATATATCATGTATGTCGCCACCTCGCGCTAATTACACGACGTGAAACGCCTCGTAACAAGCGTTCAATTATGGTATTTAAAAGTACATAGAATCCAAGTAACGAGTAACATCAATGTCTAATAATTAATGATGGATATAAATATCTGAAGGAAATCTAGAAAATAGACTCGCTACTTTCACACACTGTTACGATAGGAAACAAAACAGAGCTATCGCGTAATATTCCCGACAAATGGCAGTATCATATATAAACTTCATTTTTAAAGCTTCTCAATTTTGAAAACTGTTTTCTAATAGTGCGTAACATCTAATACGATGTGTGTGATATTATATCTAGATTAATTAAAAAACTGACTTGTACGATATACATACATGTACATACATATACATATATAAAGATAACGATGATACAAACAGATGAAAAATCGTAAGGTAAATGTGCAACCGTCTCATTTTTTTTCTTTTTCCTTTTTTTTTCTTTTTTTTTTTTTTTTTGTACCGCTTAATTGCAATTATCTATCGAAAACAAGAAATAAATGTATATGCATGGTAGTTTGTTCGCCGTTTTTCTAGGCTTACTGATCCATTTTGCGCATACCACGTCCCATGTTCACCCTCGACGAAAGTTCCTTCGGCAACGTATGGTAAGTTGCATTTTTTTGAAAATGAGGTACGTAATGCTGCGGGTGCATGTTGTATGTTATGGGTTTTACATCCGACCGCATGGTTGAATTTTGCATATTATCAGTCTTTCGCGAGTAATTAACTCCGTAGTACATACATTCTCTTGGCGACACCATAGGTGGTACACATTCAGGAGTATTTTTTGATACGTCATCCTTTCTGCTGTTGGGGTACTGATTATTGTGAAACACAGAACAAGATTCTGGAATTCTTTGATAACCGGTAGCAAGACCGCATGGATCGTATTTCTGATTCACTTGCATATGCATGTTCGATGGGCCATTCTTAGGATCCATTGTAACCGCGTACGAGAACGGTACCATCAGCTGATTATCTTGAGAACAATTTTGATATTCGTTTGGCACAGGTGGTCGATACTGACTAGGTCTCATGTGAACGTCCATAGTGTTATCCTTCATTCTGACATTATTCGTTTTACAACCTTGCACGTTTCCCATGTAATTGTCAAGTTTTATAGGAACAGAAAAGCTCGGGGCATTTTCCATGGGTTGCATCTGCTGGAAATGTTTATACAGATTGTTCTGTACAGACGTCGGCACAGGGCAATTCATAGAGTCTGTCAAAGTGTTTGTTGGTAATACTTGATTTGGAAATGTCGTGCAATTGTTATATGGAGGATTTTGGTATAATCGTGCTGGATACTGTATCATGGGATTCCAACTTTGCATGCACATCGGTGGAACGTAAAATAATGGTTGTTGCAAATAACTTGGTTGTTGAATGTTGTTGAAATCTGTGTTGCACATGTTTCTGGAATTCTGCATTGGTATGTTCAAAGAATGCGGAGAATTCATCATATTTCCAAAAAGAAACACATCAGGTAGAGGCAAATTCCACTGATTAGGCTGCGTAGTTATAGGATGATTGTGAAAACCTGGTGGAGGTATAACCGATGTTTGAGTATTATGCATCAAAATGTTGGAAGGATCAGTTTGCAACATGTTTTGATTCTCTACAGTGTAAGAAGAAGTACTTGGAATTATAACATTTTGAGGGATAATTGTACTGTCGGCTGTTTTTCTTGGTACAGTTTGTGTATTGTTATAGTGATTTAGATAGACAGCAGGCATATTCTGATACGGTAAACCATTTCCCATAGTGATAGTTGGATTGGAATTATGATGTGGTAATACATTTTGTTGTGATATATGCGACATTTGTTCTGGTTTTTGATGCACTAAATCCATGAGATGTAAATCTCGTTCAGTGTTCTGGTTGTTGGTGGTCGTATTATTATATTGAGAATTATTATTATCAAAATAGCTTTTATTTTCTACATTTTGATGGTTTTCAATTTGTTGAGCATTATTTGAATGTGATATATTCTGTAAATCAGAATAAAATGAATTTGCTGGGAGCTTGTTTTGATGTGTGGAATTATCAGAATATGATGTTGCAGAATGATGTGACATATTAAATTCTTGAATGTTATCTAAAAATTTAACTGATTTCGTTTCTGAAGTACTAGTACTCGTTTTATTATTGCTATTATTATTACTAGTATCTTCTTGTTCAGTCTTCACAAATTGTACTTCAGTTGCATTACAAGAAGCTTGTGAAATCTGTGATTCTTGTGGTGTATGAGATGATGTATATATACCTGTGGAATCTTTGGTACTATTCGAAAAAGTATTTAATGGATTTATAGACTGTACATTATTTATAGCAGTTGAATCTAATGCATCAGTCTTTGTATTACTAGCACCGTTACTTGTCTTATGTGAGAATACAGTTATTTTTGAGCCTTTAGATTGAGAACGTATTCTTCCATTTCCTGAATTAATATGATTCACTCTGTAATCTTTCGTTATATTATTATCCGTAATATTTCTTTTGTGATCATCTGTTTTTGTTTTTCCATTTACATCTTTAAAGTATGTCTGAAGAACACCTGAAGATCGCCTATAAATATTAGAATCTTTCTTAAATTTCTGATTGTATGCCTGATCATCTCTAATATTTCTTTCATTACTATTCTTTGCATTAGATAAATTCGGATAATTTCGTTTATTTGATATCGAGTTTGACTTTATTGAATTTCTTTCATTTGTGTTGCAGTCTGTAATATTTGAATTCTTTATACCTTTTCCAAAAGCATTCTGATTGGATTGCATATTGCTAATTTGTTTATTTGTTGAAGATTGTTGAGTTTCATATTTCTTCCTTGATACATTCTCAGTTGAATTAGACACATTAATACTGTTATTAAAGCCAGATGGATTATTAATACAACTATTTTCTTCTGGCTTAATTGTATTTCTTGAATATCGTTGCTGTGACTTTAAAGATTTATTCCTAATGTATTGGACATTATATGATTGAGTGCGCACCACTTCAACCTTATGACATATTTTTATGTCATCCACTTCATTGCTTTTTTTGTCTAATTCACTTCCACTTGGTTTTAATTTTGTTGTAACAGATTTATTTTTCTCATCTAATACTTCTATGGATCTGCTTTTATTACCACTATCATTAAATGTAGAAAAATGTTGTTTAAAAAACTGTTGCTCTTTCATTCGTGTCCCTTTTCCTGTGATTAAATTTTTATTGTAACTATTGACTTTGTTATATTTATCATTAAGCTTAGATGTTGTCCCTACAGCTATTTTTTTTGGATCCATAGAAGTTGAGGTTACAATATTATCATTACATAAATTGAACAAGTCATCCTTAGATTTAGAACCATGTTTCGAGTTCCAAGATTCTTTTAAAGAGTTACCTGCAAGCAAAAAATTTTCTTTTTACTGCAAATTTCTTTCAACAATATCACATTGAAATTTTCAGCAATATCAACTTTAAAAATTTCATTCTTACCTGTTTGTTTTTTAATCTTTTGGTCACTTAATCTTTTAGTACTAATTTTTGAAGTTGTCTTCTGTATATTTATCTTTGTTTCCAGTGATGACTGACTTTTGGATTTCTCATTGTTATTATTGTTATCATGACATTGCTTTGAGCTTACTTGATTATCTACGTCACTGTTTGACTTTGATATATTATGCTGGTCATTATCCCTAACCCACATAAATAACACACATATAAAATATACAAATTCACAATAAAAAGAATAAGTTTTTAAATTGATTTGTTATGTACCATTCATTACGTGATTCGTCAGATTTATTATTTTCCTCTTCGTTAAGCCTAAGTTGTTCCAATTGAACAGCAACAATGCTTTCCATTGCAGACGTATTGATCACTTCTTGTTCATCCACTTTTTGTGTTACCACAGATTGAGAGTTTGGGAATAATGTATTAGTTACATCAACATCTTTACTCCAAACTGTTTCCATATCTTTTTGAGGAGAATCAACCACTTTCAAAAGTGATTGAAGTATATCCTTGTTTACTGTGTTATCGTTTTCATTTGTATCTTTGTTTAAAACATAATCAATTTTATTTAATTCAGAATTATCTAAAGGAGTGTCAGTTGAAATAACTTCATTCTCCTCTTGTGTTCCTTCATTTACTTCACTTTTAACTGTATTATTTACTGTTTCTTTCTCATCTGGAAGTGTTTTTGTGCTACAATGTAAAAGACACACAGCATTAGGAAATACAATTACAAATCATTTTTCAATATTTTACAATTTTCTTTTTAATATATAGAACTCTACTACTGATTAGATAAGATTTGCTTACAAAGTTATAATTCTTACTTGCACGAACAAAAGAACATTAATCATCATAAATAAATGTAAACTTATTCTGACATCGTATTTCATTATAGCGTAATATTTCATTTTGCAATAGAAGAACTACTTATTGAAACAACAACGTAAAGATAATACAGAAATGCAAAATAACTGAATAAATTAAAATATATGAAAATAGATACAAACGTACTGGCCTGATAACTGAGAATTACTTTTTAGCCACTGCATATTATGCATCTTGCCGATTAAGGCCATCTGCTCTATATCAAATGTCTTTTTTAAATCAGTATCACCGGAATCCATTCTACCTATTACAAATTTAGTTACAAAAAAAACGAAATGTGATCTTCGTATTACATCATCTTATTCAGAATCAAGAGCAAAGGAACGCATGCTTGTGAAATAACAAGTACAATTCCAATGTCGCAGGGACAATCAGCAATGTCATCAAATGTAAAACAACGAAACAGCGCAAAATATTAAAACTGAAACACATACAGAGTAAATAGTTGAACACATTGTACCTTCACAATACAATGAGTGATAGCTTCTCTATTAATACAAATTACTTTCTCCGAGTAAGTCTGAGGTCATTGGCAAATTTTGTAACGATAAATGAAGAAAAAAACAACAATAATAATAACCGTTCGATACGATACGTTACATCGCATAAAAATTCATGAACTGGCTCTACGGCCAACACACGCAGGCAGGTACAACGAAAATGACAGTCACTTCGGTCAGCGAGTCCGTATCCTCGTCGGCACATCAAAAACAACAACAACAAACTCGTTTACAACTAATCATCGTTTCCGAATCTCTCAACTCGGCGACGATACGGTTATCTACGATACTGATAAATTGTCTAGTTACCGTGTAATTTAGTCTCTCGACGATGATCAAAGCGTTAAACCAAAGTCTTTAGCAGCGGACGTTTCACTCCCATTTAACTTACGGGGATTAGAAGGAACAACCGACCGCAGTAAAGGACGCCATAATACTAACGGACAGGGGGATGCGTAAATGCAAACGAAAGAGAAATCTCCAAAGCGTGTGAGAGGAACGCGACTCTCGCGTAGCCTTTTCATCGTACATATTTATCCGACATTAGGTCGCTCGATAAACGTGACAGTGATCTTCGATGGTGATTCCCCGCCCACAGGGAAGATTGCTTTTTGTAACCGTAATGAATTTTTCGAAATTCAAACGATGCCCCCGTTTGAAGGACGTTTCGGAACACAAAATTTATTGGCTGTCATCCGAGACGAGATAACAAGCTCTCCTGAACTCGTTCTTCCTAGATTACCGACTGCAGCGGAGATGCAGTCCCTCTGCCGGCAAACGCGTGAACTGTATTTTCTCTCTCTCTCTCTCTCGTCCAACCATCCCTACAAACTCAAATGCCGATTTTTACGCTCAGTTCGTAGTAAGATCGTGCCTGGTGTGTACGTGCGATCGTTTCGCGGAAGTGTATTTGGCCATTCCTTTTTTTCCTCTCCCTCCATAAATTCGTACAACGATGAAGTTATGAAAAAGTATGACATTGCGTGAACTAGCAGTCGACTGGCGAATAGGTTACACGCCCTCGTTTCAGTACATGATCGATACTTCAGCGAGGAAAATGACACGTACAGACACGATATTTTATAATGATTAACGGCGTGTCCTGCAACGCTCGCGTTCCACGGAAGTATGTTATCTTGTTCGCTCTGCCGTGTAATTGGTACGTATATATCACGAAAGTCTAATTCGCATGTGGCCGCGTTATAGTTTCTCGATGCGTGTCCGATCGTTGTCAACGAGAAGGGTCAAGTAGTCGTGGCCCTTTAATTCAGCCGGTCGATTTGTAGCGATGTCAGATAGAGTTTGTCGTGTTGTGAAACGTCGCACGGGAATAGCCGTGATGGCCAATGACACGTAAAATGGCAAAAAGATAGCTCAACACTCGGTGTAACCTTAAACGCCGGTTTAAAGGAATTTAAATCCAGTGGCGTTTCGCGTGTTTTGTCGGACAATTATTGGAGCGGGGTATACGATCGTTAATACCCGTAACGTTTCCCCGGGTTGTTTCGCAGCACGTACTGGCAAAAAGACAAAAATCAACGTTATCATTCACGTTCAATATATATAACTTTTTTTTCTATGTTCTAATTCTTTTTTAATTCTACGAGTCTCTTCTTTTTTTAGATCTTTTATAAGGGTTGTGTATTACTTTTAATCTTTATCGTAAATGTGAGAATTCCCACGCACGATTTTATTCCCCTCGGGCAGTTGTCGCGCTTTCTGCAATTATTTAAATTATCGACATAATTATCCGCGTCTTTTCTTCTGGATCTTTATCATTATAGGGATCGTGTGATTATTTTTAATCTTTATCGTAAGGGGAGGGGGAGAATTTTCACGCAAGGTTTTGTTTCCTTTTTTCTCTTCGGAGAGTCTACGCTTTCTGCAATTATATTTGCCGGAACGTTTAAATTATCGACATAAATATCTGTTTTTCACAGTGATTAGTTCTTTTTCTAGCAAAAAGTGTGAAGGCTAGCAGCGATTTTTCTTTCGGTAACGTGAGACGAATTTCTCGCTGTGTATCTGTGGCTATATAAGCGACCGAGATGCCTTCGGTCTCTTTTAGTTTCTCGTTACATGGTGAAACCGTGAACACTGCCAATTCGAATATATATTTCAAGTAGGCTCTCCCTCTAACAAGCAACGCCGTTTATTCATGGTAAACACCGCGATCGTTTGAAAAGCATTAGCGTGCGCGCGCGCGCGAGAGAGAGAGAGAAGCTTTTTGCGTTTCGGTGAAAGTTGCAACTTTCACGGATAAAAAAAGAGTAGAATAATTCGCCTTTGTTTCGCATTCTTCGTACACTTTTTAGACAACCGCTAGGCCAATTTGTTTGGCATTCAGATTTCGCATTTTTTTCTCGAAGGTGCATAATTCACAATGGCCCTGGACAGCATGGACAAAAAACGATGGCATCCGAAAGGCGGACAGTTCAATAAATTTGTCAAGAAACGAATACCCATTACCGGATGGTTGCCGAATTATAATTCCGAGAAGTTCTTGAACGATGCTATCGCCGGCATCACCGTCGGCCTTACTGTTATGCCGCAAGGACTCGCCTACGCCACTCTAGCCGGTTTAGAGCCTCAGGTGAACAATATCTTTCTTCCAATGAGACGATTGTTCGTTTAAAGTAATAAATCGTACCGCGTCTCTTTACGCAGTATGGCCTTTATTCCGCGTTTATGGGAGCCATGGTGTACATAGTATTCGGCTCGTGTAAAGATATCACGATTGGGCCCACTGCCCTTATGGCACTGATGACTCACGAGTACGTCCAAGGCAGAAACGCGGATTTCGCAATACTACTAGCCTTTTTATGCGGTTGCTTACAAATATTGATGGCTTTCTTACGACTAGGTAGCGTGTCACGTTATTAACTCAATTTTATATTAACGCAACGCAACATTTTTTTTCTTTCTTTTTTTTTTTTTTTTTTTTTGACACTGACCGCAGAATTTGTATTCCAGGCGTACTTGTAGACTTTATATCGATACCAGTCACAGTTGGATTCACCTCCGCGACGTCTGTTATAATCGTGGTTTCTCAGTTGAAGGGTCTTTTGGGATTGAGAATCTCCTCCCAAGGGTTCTTGGATACTTTGACAAAAGTATTGCAAAACATTCATTGGATCAATTGGTGGGATACTGGGATGAGCTTGTCTTGTATCACTATTTTGCTGTTATTCAGGGTAATATAAAGAGGACATGCTAGTTAAAGTTGGAGCATTTAAATAATTATATAAATAATCATTAAAACTGGACTGTTCTCTCATTGTTTAGAAAATGAAAGAGATCAAGCTATGCTCGAACAATGAGAAACCAAGTAGATATCAAAGGATACTGATGAAAATGATATGGTTATTGTCAACAGCTAGAAACGCTGTCATTGTTATAATTTGTTCCACCATTGCTTACAAACTAAATTCTACCGAACATGGTTCCCCGTTCATTCTCACTGGTCCTGTGAGATCTGGTCTTCCATCCTTCGGATTACCTCCGTTTTCTACGCGAGTAAAAAATGAGACTTTAACTTTCACAGAAATGTGTTCAGAACTGGGTGCATCTATAGCATTAGTACCAATAATTGGAGTCCTTGGAAACGTGGCAATAGCAAAGGCTTTTGCAAACGGTGGTAAAGTAGATGCCACTCAGGAACTAATTACTTTAGGAATTTGCAATGTTCTTGGATCTTGTGCAAGTGCAATGCCCGTTACTGGCTCCTTTAGTAGATCTGCAGTGAATCATGCCAGTGGTGTAAAAACGCCAATGGGTGGTTTATATACTGGAATACTAATATTACTGGCTCTTAGTTTACTTACCCCTTACTTCTACTTTATACCAAAGGGTGATGCGACTTTCCTTCTTTGTTTCTGCTAATAGTGTTTTGTAAATTAATATCTCTAAATGGATATTATTCTTATATATCTTTTTAGCTTCCTTATCTGCAGTTATTATCTGTGCAGTGATATACATGATTGAATATCAAGTTGTAAAGCTCATATGGAAAACCAGTAAAAAGGATTTGATTCCAATGTTTGTGACCTTCTTGTTCTGCTTGATTGTTGGTGTTGAATATGGAATTTTATTAGGTGTAGGAATAAATCTTATGTTCTTATTGTATCCGTCTGCACGTCCTACAATACACGTTGACAAATGTAAAGTGAGTAACGAATGAGAAATCAAGAAATAAGATCTTGTAATTATTGTAATTCTTTTAAATGAATTGCGTATATTTTAGACAACTTCCGGCGCTGACTACCTTTTAGTAACACCAGGAAATAGCCTTTATTTTCCAGCCGTAGATTTTATTAAAAAGTCAGTTGGTAATGCCGGTATAAAGCAAGGTTCTTGTCAAGTTCCAGTTGTAGTTGACTGCAGATACATCCTCGGAGCTGATTTTACTGCCGCAAAAGTAAGTTGCATTTAACGATAAAATTTTATGTAGCAAACCGACGCCTATGGTAATATGGTGGTAATTTTTGACTAGGGAATAGCAACATTGATAAATGAATTTAACAATCGAAAACAAGGTTTATATTTTTACAATCCACGATCGGATGTTATTGCTGTACTTAAAGGAGCCTGCGGAGAAGAGTTTCAATATATCTCTACCCAGGACGAATTGTCATACTTATTATCGACGCATCAAGGTAATATAAATATATCTGCTTCAATATAAACATAAGTTATCAAATATACGCTTATATCCATTAATTGTTTCCTGTTTCTAGATAAAACATCACAACAACTTTTAGAAATAACACGCGACAAATCGCACGAACCATTAATGTTAAACAGTCCCGAAATTATTCATCGAGGTAATCGTTCATGCCATGAACTTAATGAAGTCACAACCACATTGTTACACGCTACAGCCAGTTAAACGATGTATAATATTTTCAATTTAAAGTTTCGCTTTCGACTCTTTCCATGAAATGGTAGAGTTCAGAGATATTATCGTGAGAGATATTTCATAAAAAAATTATCTTGACTCTTTTTATTGAAACAAACTTTTTACTTTTGCATTTCATTAAAATAGTAGCATCCATCGCAGGACAATTTTCAGTATTATTAAATCAAACTGAAGAAAATGAAACGCATGACAAATTCAGTACCAATTAAGAAAAGTATGTAAGAAGTATGTTATATTTCTGTTTTTTTTTTTTACATTTGTTATACCAGTAAGAAATAAATAATATATTACGTAAATATTTATGTGTTATAATTTATACATGCCTACGTAAACGTTTATATTACAGTCTTTTCTTCAACGCAACGTAATTGTACAAAGGTACATATTCTTGTATATTTTTATTCTTTATATTTTCTTATTCTAAAAAAAATATATTGCACACTGTCCACTAAGATCGTGTAATTCGTCCATCACCAAAATATCTATCTTCATGCTGAGACGTACATATTTACCACATTTATCAATCAGTATAATTGCAATATAGATTGAGTTATCAATTGGCCGATAATTGCACTGCAATGGTGTATTTGCTTAATTACGAGTTACGATAAATATTACGATAAATATTAAATATTAAATTTTGATTTGAATATCAAACGTGAAAAAGAAAATGCAAAACGTTCACAAAATATTATACGAAATAATCGCTTAAAACTCTCTCAAAAATCTGTACAAGAATATATTCGAATATACATACAACAATGTAGTATTTTCTGTGAGCATATGAAAAGGATTAAAGGATAGATTTAAATAATCTTAATAAAGCCCTGAAACAACGTCAGTAACCTTCCCACGATTTCCTGCAGAGGAGGTCGTGTTTCTTCTTCCAATTGGACTTTCTTTCATTTGTTGATTTCCCGAGTATTTCCCAGCGTTAAATCGACTTTTCCCCAATCCGAACGTGTCGTAAGTTCGCCCAGCGAAGATCCCGGAATCCATCGATTTATTCAAGAGCCTGTTGCCGATATTCTCATTTTGACAAAACGAATTGTGTCTCGTACCATTCTTCATCAGTATCAATTGCGTACAATCGAGGTCTAATTCATTTTTTCTGGAACAGTTAATCTCGTTCCATTCTCGGTTTCTCTGTTCCTCGTACAACTCGTCGCTTCTCAGCTGCTTGTTGCTCACGTGCCCAGAGTAAAATTCGTCGCTCTTCAAGTGTTTGCTCTTCGTCTCTTCTTTCCTCGCTTTGGACCCCAGTTCGAAGCAACTTTTTGAATCTTCCAACCTGCTGGACTTCGATCTGATAAGCGTTCTTTCTTCTCGACATTTCTTCGTCTTCGACTGGTACTTACTGGAACTCCACTGACTTTTCTCCTCCGTGATTACAATATCGATCATCGAGTCCAATCCTTCGTCGATTCTGTCCAATGATTTAGTCAGTAGATTGGGCGATTTCGGTGCTTCGATGGATCTTGGTCTTCGCGTTACTAGAGGCTCGAGGTTGAAGTCCGTTATATAGAACAACCCGCTGTCGCTTCCTGCCTGAGACGAGCACTGATCCTTCCTGGCGACGTGAGAGACGTGATGAAACGACTCGGACCTGCGCATTCTACTTCTCGAGCTTTCTTCGCTGAAAAATTGCTCCTGCTTCGTCAGATTCTCCGAGCTACCGGGTCTCCCGTAATTCTGCAGGTTTCGATGCTCGTCGAAAGAGTTCAAGCTTTCGAACTTTCTGATGTGACTCTCCACCCGGCTTTTACCGGCTCTCTTCGATCGTGGACTCGAGGCACTCGATTCCAGGTAATCGTGACTCGCGGACCTACGAAGCAGCTTCCGTTTCTCCACTTCGCTTCTATACTTCGAGCTGTGTCTTTGAGAAACCACGTCGTGCCTATTGTTCGACTTGGCCTCGTTCGTCGTCCTGTTCTTCGCGTTGCACGACGTCTCGTAGTTTCTGATCGTCTTCTTGTCCTTCGTTTCGCTTCCGCTGAAACGTCGAAGGTCGTCGAAGCTCTTCTTCAACTTACGATCGTTGCCGCTTTCTGTTTCCTTTCTGCTGAACTGTTTCTGGAAATGATCGACCTCGGTGTTTTTCATCTGGCCCTCGAACGTTTGACTCTTCCCGTTGTACTTCAGTCGAGAGGCACTGAGAAGGGAATCGCTGCCATCGCCGAGTGTCTCGTCCTCGATATCCTCATCGTGAGAATTGAACGCCTCTTCCTGGTCGATGAAGTCACAGTGCCTCACTGCCATGATAGCCGACAAGCAAGGCGGCGATTTCCTAGGCGGTTGAGGATGTAGAATAGTCGGGACGATCGCTTCCTCGACGTCCGGACCCTTCACGACAATCTTCACGCTTCCTTCAACGGATGACTTCGAGACTCTACGCGCTTCTTCGTGGTTCAATCTCCTGCCACCGCTAGAATCCGTGCTGTAATCTCGATCGTTGCCAAAGTAGGTCACCTGCTCGCCCTTGATCACGCTCTGCGACACGTTCGAGTCCGTGTTGGATTTCGAAATCTTCGTGTCCGTCGGATGATCTCTCTTCAAGACCTTGTCGTAAACGTACGCCTCGGAATTATCCAACGAAATCTTCGAGCCTGTTCTGTGCAATTTGATCTTGGCGGGGTCCTCGGTGTTGTAGAAGCCCTGGTCCGCGCGGTCTATTCGATTCTGTTCGTGGCTATTGTCCTCGCCGATCTCCTCTTCCGCGTCCTTCACGATGATCCTCAGTTCCTCGATCACGTCGTCGATCGTCGTTTCTTGATCGTTGTCCGCTGGCGAGACAACGTTGTTCGCTTTCTGACGATTGGCTCGCGGCTGGTGCTTCGTGTTCTCCGGGCTGCTCGACCTCTCCGACGAGCTGATACCCTCGTCCTCGGCGTTCGACGACATTTTCGGCGACTGTTTCGTACCCAGCACGGCCATCTTCTCACGGTCCTCGAGGTTGTAATTGTTCAGCTTCTCCAGCTGCATTTGCTGAAGCTGCATCTGCAGAGCCGAAACCTTTTTGCTGAGAATCCTGCAAGTTTCCTCGGCACGTACGACTCGTCGCTGTAGGGCGTCTACGTCCACGCAGTTGTGCGACCATTTCTGAATCTCCTTATGTAGGAGATCGTGCAAAGCGTCCTCCTCCCTGCCGTCCAATTCTTTCAGCCATTCTTGAAGCACCTGCGGCTCTAGTCCAGCTTCGCAGGCTTCGGCCTAATAGTGAATAAATCAACGCGGTAGAAATCATTGCGAAAGTATTTGTGAAAAAACCCTCGAAGGGTAGGTAGGCAGAGGAGACCGTGGCAGGTTAATATACAAGGGCAGATTGATAGGACGGCGAGATTATCTTTACACGTAACGCGTGCACGTGTATTTCTGTTCAAGAATTCAGACCATGTTGAAACAACTTTTTTCGAATAGCATTATTTCATTCATATTATTTTTTTTTTTTCTTTTTCATAATAGCTACTGAAATTTTATGTAAGTAGGCGACGTGGTTTTCCACATGCGAAAATCAGTCGAATATTTCTTTCGTTTACGACTCTGTTCTTGAAAATGATGTTTGACAATCTGCTTTATTAATCTGAATTTGGTTAATTCTACACTGGGCAGAAAAACATACGAAAAAGTTTGTTTCGTCGGTAAAGTAAAGAGAGCTCCAAATTTCTTTTTAACGAGAACGTAGTTCGATCGAAGGAAGGTAGACGAATTTATTATTTACCTATTTATTATTAATTACGAGTTAGCAAATGTTATTTAACCATTTTTCAATCGTACGAAAAGAAAGTAAATATTCTTAATTTGTCTAGAGACGATAATTGTCAAGTTTTTAAATTAACAAAAATAATTGTCATTAGTTGTCTTTCGTATGCTTCAAATATTTTACGTAAAGTGAGTTCGATTATATTTTATGTGTTAAACTGACTCGAACAAGATACGACAAAAATATTCTCAATTAACATACGCTAATTATTACTTAAACTGTTCGCTTTGTCAATTGAATTCTTCGTCATTTATACACATATGTTACGATTATATCACAGCCAAATTATAACTGAAGCAACTAGAAATCGAGATAATTTTAGTAATAAAAATGGCCATCAAAATACTTTATTTATGCATATACGTGTCGATTCGCCGCGCAATAGAGTAAATTGATACATTTTCATTTCATTGATACAAGCGTTTTTCTAACTTGTTTATAACATGCAAAAATCACGGACATCTTTTCAAACAGAATCCGCGAAGGTAAAAGAAAAAATGTTTCACAACTTGTACTTCGATCTCTCTTTAACTCTTCATTTTTTCATTTTTAATTCCAAGAATCCTTTCGAAAACTGCGAACACGTTCGATTGGTGCACGTTACCTGAATGTACAATCTGGTTTGCGTTCGCGGCGCAGATTTCAGAAAAGCGTTCAGGAAAGAAACTCCGGCGACTCGGAGCGCGATCGCTGCTCTGGGGGCCAGCAGAGCCCCAGCCAGAAAACGGAATCTTCCGCCTTCGCCGTATTTCAGCCTCAGAGTGGACACAGCTTCTGAGACTATCGCGTGGCCACCTGGCGTCTGGCAAACCTTCGTCAGCAACTGGAAAAAGCAAACAGTCTTCGGAGAGATCGATTCGGTTTCCGACAACTCTGTTTCAGTCGACTCTGTTCAAACATAGCACAGTCTGTTGAACTCTCGTCTCTCCCCCGCTATATAGAGAGTTCCGCGAGACTTAATTTCCTGTGAGAATGAAATTAAAGCTAGCATGTAATTAATTCGGGAAAGACTAACCAAAGACTGAGGTCGTTACGTAAAGGATCGAGCGAAGACTCTCATCTAATTGTAAGTGAGAATCGTGATTGAATAACAATCGCACGAATCATTATTTATCGTTCTTACTAAAATACACAAATTGATTACTATTAACTACTGTTGAATATTAACAATTTTTTCAACGTTGCGAATATTTTTATTTATTAGCGAGGAATTTGATTGAATTACTCTGACTGATACAGTTGTTTGCCGCGGGGGAAAAAATTGTTTCATTAATTATTGGCTCATTCCATCAAACTGATAGTATAATAAACGAATGTGTATATGCGTATAGAAATAATGTACAGGACAATTGATTAATTCTAATTGTAAATATGTCACCTTTTGGAGAAAGGAATTCTATAATATTAGAATGAACTATTAGAATCAAATCAAATGTGATTTTATACAATCACATTTTAATTATACAATCAGATTTTAATTACATGTAGATCTTCAAAGAATATCATAATTTTCACATTATTCGATATACAATTATATTTTCTTTCAATATTCCAAATTTGTAAGAACTATCAATTTCAGAATTTAAGAAATCTTCAGACGAAGATTCATTGTATATTTTCAATCGGAAAATATTAAAAATAAATGTATTTTAAAGGTTTCGATACTTTTGCACATACATTTGCATGTATGTCGTATTGTGTAAGCAATAGTTAAAATAATTTTGTGGAATATTTCGAAACGAGAAATAATAATATTTTTATACTTATATTTTATTTTATATTAATATGTTCGATGGTTTTTATACGTTCATCTAATGTTGATATGTTGTTAACACCATGACGTTTATCGATGATTAATGTTCTATTCTTCTATTCTAAATATCGAATAATTAAAATAATACATATTGTATGTAAATTCGACACTTGGTGCAATTCCATTAAAATTAATTCCCTTATTTTAATATTTTAATATTTTTGTTACATTTCGACAATTAGATACGATTCATCTACAATTAACTTTTTGCATATGTAAATTTCATATTTGTTTCTAATAAATAACTTCATAAAATCTATATAAACTTTCTCAATCGTTTTGAAATTTCAATAATGAGAATCTATTTAAATCACTCTAGCTAATTGTTACTATATTGGTCATTCTTTTTATCAATGTCTATAAACATGTATTAAGATTAGAGAGATTTTTTATTGAATTTTATATCGAAATAATATAAAAATTAAAAGTTCAATTTGCATGGTAGCACATGAACAAAAAACAAATAAATTAATACTTCTAGAATGTTTAAAAATCCTTGTTTTTTTTTTAAACATTCGTAGATATTCTTAATAAATGCTAGCAATACGCAATTTTGTCGTTTTACTATAAAAAAAAAAAACATCTTTTATCACTTAGATCAGTCGGTATCCAAATCGGTAAAACTCCATAAATACAGATTGTTGCGTTTAAATTATAACTTTCATCGTGAATTATGCGTTATACTGAATCTTAGAGTTTTCCGAGAAAACATTTCCCAATATTGGGACTTTTACAGTAACAAAATATTTTCTAGAAATTAAACATTCCCGTTTCTGATTAAAAAAAAAAAAAAAAGACAAACCTAACATTTCCCGATATTGGGATTTTTGCAAAATATTTTAACAAAATATTTCCTTGAAAAATCAAACATTCCCAGTCTCTGAGCAAAAAGAAAATTAAAAAAAAAAAGCGTAATAAATTTCGCGTGACAATCGTGACGCTCGATGCTTATTGCAAGCGTAATAACAAAGCAAAAAAAGAATCACGAGTTTTTCGTAGCTTCCAGTCAGCAAACCTAAAGTCCTGCCGACAGTTCCTCACCGGTGGGATAACGATCTCTTTATTCTCATTATATTCTCGCAACGCTGTAACTCCTGTGATCACGTGCCGTGGAGGTAATTATCCAGTTCGGTTAGTCAACATCTGATCGTAGCCGCGATGCCTGGCAAGGTGTACTTCCTCGGAGGAAATAAAAGAAAAAGAAAAAAAAAGAAGTGGCCACGAGGAGCGTATGCATGAGTTTGCAAATGAGTTTGCTGGCCGAATAACGTTCGGATAGACGATAAAAACTGGTTCTCGGACGAAGTGCACACTCGAAATAACGGGGCCCTGGCCGTCGAGTGGACCGAGTTTGCTGGAAACCGCGTGTTTACGACTATCTGAATGGGTCAGGCGTATTTAGTACATGAAGAGAGGCGAGCATCTCGAGCAAGAGATGAGGACTTGACCCACTCCGTGTCCGGGTGTTATTATTTTCCTATTAACTTCTGTTAATCATACGTTCCGCAATTATGAAGTTGGTTATCACAGTCCAACTCTTCCAACAGCGTTTGCACAGCAGATTGTACGCGAATATCTGTTTACCGAGCGATAAACTGGGCGCGATACCGACGTGCGATAAAGTGCATTTTATTTCGCGAAAAATAACTAAAAATAGTGCGATTATCTTTACTCGGTTAGTCGTGATTGAATTTATACGAAAATCGAAGTGGGCGAACTGTATGTGGTTTTCGAATGGTTCAACACATTCTTCGTGGTAAATTTTGAATAATTAATAGCTCTAAAATTAGCTCAAAAATCTAATATTATGTCTGAAAAAGAAGTAAACTGTAAATTTATTCATAAAGATTTTAAACTCTTTTAATATTAATATTTTATAATTTATAACAATTTATTATACTTTAAATATACATTATATAAAATTTATATAATAAAATATTTTTCAAATTTTGAAGATTAATAATTTAGAAATAACTTAAAATTTTATTGAAATTTTAGGCTATTGATTTTGCTATTGTTCACGATATGTGAGGCTACTTACACAGGGTGAACTATGTCACTCGACATCACTTTGAATATCTCCGTTGTTTTCGAAGATGTGAAAAAAATTTTGTTAACAAAAAATTGTTAACAGAGGCTGCCATAATTATTCTTTCGTAACTGGAGGAGTTTCGAAAATTTCAAGATTACCTTCCCTTTTTCAAGTGCAACTCTGTATTTTTTATTTTTTTTTTTTTATATGCCAATCAATGCAGCTGTTTATCTCCCCTTTGCCCATGAGAAACTATCGACTTATTTATGTCGAAAAATTAATAGACAGAGGAGATCTTAACTTCAATTTTACAAAATCTATGTATGAAAGACAAGGACAGTATAATTACAGAAATATTAAGCCTGTGTCTCTTCTCTTTTCGTAGATGGACTTTACAAAATTAAGATTAAACAATCTCCTACATTAAGAATTTTTCGACGTATATAGATAATAGTCTTTTATAGAAAATGTCGAGTTGCATCGATATTAATACGGAGCAAAAAATATCATTTCCACTTTAAAAAAGTGAATGCGACCTTGAAGTTGAAGATAAGTTGAATTCAACGAGAAGTTTGATTATTGTACCATAAATAAGTGGATTTTAAATAAACATCGTACTTAAAGAAAAAATTATCAATACAAGTTCTACTGTATTTGATTTATATATATATATTGATTATACGCATGTCAAAAAATTGGTTTTTTTTTCATTTTTTTATCACTGAACATGATGTTTTCTCCTTCTGACATGAAGATGAAAAATTTATCTGCTTGCCACGAAAAAAAGACATCTTGCAACATCTTAAAACTTAGCACTGTTCAGAGAAAAATAAATTTCAAAACTAGAATTTTGTAAAAATTGAATGGTTAATAACCAATGGGAACGTTTTTATTTCCCAACGAAATTTGAATAGCTTGAAAAAAACGTACGACTTCCGCAACTCTAATTTGATAAAAGAAGAAGACAATATTTGCGTCTTACGAAAAATCTGCTTAAAGTGGTCTCAATTAAATTCACTTGTTTCAATTATTTTTTTCTGGCGAATAATGTAAAACGAACATAAAGAACGTAGTGTAAGATGAAAAGAACGAAACGACAGAAAAAAAGAAAGAACTTTGAAAGCAAGTAACAAAACAATATTCGCACTGCACGAGGCTACGGTATTTCGTTAGAGAACGAGTGTTAACATCGATGTTAATCCAGACAAGATGGTAACGAGATACGCGAGAGCTACGTTCCGAGAGAGAGAGAGAGAGAGAGAGAAATACGCGAAATGTACGATTCCAGTTGAGTTCAATCTTTTTTTTTTCAACTAACAGTACTTCGTGGTACTCGGAACGGAAGTGACGATTGTTACCTGAAGAGCCAGGACTCGGGACCGGTTCAAGCTACTAGTCAGACAAACTGCCAGAGCAAGAAGACCGGGTTGAGCTTGCACCAGGAGCCTCGATGCGTCGGTGCATCGTTCGGTGCAGGCGGCCAAACATTCGACGCAGCCCAGTTCGTCCAGTGCAGCTCTTCTGGTACCAACTCTCGGACCCGCGTGACCGGAAGAGGGTGGCGAACTTTGGGCCAACTGAACACCGCGAAGCGTTTCAAGCAGCAAGGTGATCCCATCAGCTGGCGGCGAGGCGAACTCCTGGACGAAACTGAAAACGAATAATTTTTGTTTCTCTGAGCCGAGCGATATAATCATCGATAGACTAATATCGATACTTTATTTTCTTATCGATGAACAAAATTGAAGAGCTCTTGTAGAAAACGTTGAGAAATGTTCTTTTGTTGAGAACTGTTCTATATATATGTTATATATATATATATATATATATATATATATATATATATGTGCTAGTAGGTATATTGCAATGTGAGTGAATTGACAGCGGTAAAAATGATATTTCTATTATATATGATATATATTAAAGATATATCGATAAATCTCTGTAGAAGCAATTATTATATAAGTGTCAATACATAAAATCCAAGTTGATGTATATTTGAGTGATGAAAAGAGAAAAATATACTGTTCGCAGATTGAGCTTTTAAAGAATAAAGAAATACAAAATTTTCTAAAAATACAATTCTTTAAAAATAGATATCTTTTGAAGAAGTTTTGCAATGCATTCAAATCATTGTATTTTTGCCAATTTGATAATTCCGTACATTTACCAGTTACTGATAATCTTTTATCTGGATATGATAACCTTAATGGTATGACAACCAATACGTGATAATTTTAAATAAATTTAATTAGAAGAAGTAACTTCAAAATTTTTTGCAGTCTGTGATTTATAAATCATAAGATCGAAAAATTATTTTACTTTCTTCAAGCGAATTTTTTAAGTTGAATTTCCATGTCCTTTACATTTTGCAACAGTAACAAGTCAAATAATTTTTTCTTCCTCCTGAAAAAAAAACTTTAATTTTCGTAATTTCTCAACTTGCAGCTGCTTTCTACGAATATTTGAAATTTTGGGAGTTTTTCTTTGTTATTGTGTCGACGTTATTGTTTTCAATGAGATTAGAATTGTTAGTGAAACATTTTAATTGAAGTTCTTATGTACGTAGAGCAGTATATGTACACACTAAGTGATACATGGTTGATTGCATGGTCTGCTACGTCCATGACACCGGAGACCGGAAGTATTGGTAACGGCATGAACACATTTACTTTGAATACAGGCATATATTCAGTATCTATCGTGTGTAGTTATTTCTATGTTTATTTACCTGGCGGATATATCTTGTCACGTTTTCGCGACTGCAGTGTTGCAGTTCAACTCAACTCTGTTAAATTCCTCGACTGCTAGCGTATGTTTCCTCCAATTCCAAGAAATTCGAAAGAAAATTATATTTTCTGTTATCTTCCTTCCATTGCTTGTTTAAAATTGTTGCAACGACTAGTTACTTTTTTAATTCTTCTCGGCTCGGATGCTCATGTACATACGTCGAGAAATTATTATTTTAGGAAATATTTTTAGTTCTAATTTTGTATGACACTTCATATGATAAGGATAATACATGCATGTTTTCCCTTGCCTTTCACATAATATTTTATACAGAATTGAAAGTAAAATATCTCCTATCGATATGTGGAGGGGTCAGAAGCCAATCAGCGTGAGTCACGTTTCATGAAAAATAGCCTGTGTTATGCAAAAATGTTCCTCAATTGTCAAAATATTCTGTTGATAAAAGAGTTTATACTACGGATAATTACGCAAATATACACATTTTTGAGGAACTTAAAAATGTAAAATGTAAAAAGAAATTCATTTTACATATTAAATATTTTATTATATAGGTATCGTATTTTGAATACTTTGTATATTTTCGTGTATTATGTGTCTAAATTTTCCATAAATGCATAAAAATGACGTAAATTAAGATGATAATATTAAGCGAGACACTTTGTGTATGTGATGTTTAAGAAACAAGGTGTGAAATATGAATAAAATAAAACATTTGCAATGTTTGCAAATCGCTGAACTAAATTTAAAAAAGTCCAAGTCCAGTGACAAATCCCGTATTTAATTTCGAATTCATATTCCGAAATTCTTTTTTCAAATTCATGTGAAATATCGTGTAACGATATCACAAAAATATTATCACAATGTTTATTAGAAAATTGGAAATAAACCAAAGAGAAACTGACATCCTACATCCTAACTTTTTTAATCCCTCGAGCGTTTTATTTTGAGAATGTGCAACGATGTCCTTGATTATTTCTTTCGATGAAACGAAAACAGTAAGATTGAGTTAAATTATAACCAAATGATCTTCCTTTCTTTGAAAAATTTTCAATTTCAATTGGTTTTACTTTATTTTTTGTTTTGTTGCCTTGAAATATTCTAAAATGTGCCAAAATTACAAATATATGTATTTACCTAAATTTTACAATAAATAAAAAAAAAATCCATCTTTTCGTGACGACATAACACTCGACATAAACGCTTAAGGGGTTAAGAGTTGCCGCTGTTGCGTGATTTCTTACAGTGTCGCGTGATATTCGCGATCTAATCGTCTCAGTCATCGCACGATCCGATTTCCACAGTGTCGAGGGAACAATTCGTACTAAGTTGATAAATAAATCGCGATAAGTCGCCCTGGTGTTAACGCTTTATTTATTTAAAAAGATAGAACGCAACCGTGGAACCGTGAGTGTCGCTGCGTCAATCAATCTCTCCGGTTGATACTTTAATATAGAAGCTTGGTATGTTACCGAGGCTACTGTAACAGGCATTGAACTGCAGATAGGGTGGAAAAGGTATAATTACATAATTACGCGACCTTACGATTAAGAGAAAAACCGATCCGGTTTTATAAGCGCTCCGTTGAGCAAGTTCCTTCGAGGTTGTCAACGAAACGATTATAAGAGTGACGGCGCAAGAACACCGATAACTATTAGCGTAATAAATGCGAGAGAAGGACGACGAGAAAGTACACTTCAATTAAATTACACGCTTTTCAATTTATTCTGACGTTATTATTATTAAACACGAATCCCCTAAACACAAGCTGTAGATATTACGCCACAATTATTTGAACGCTTCTAAAATGCAGCAACGTGACATACGATTCAAATGAATCCAGGGACTTGGTAAAATGTTGTTTGAAACAATGGATAGCAGATAATTTGTTTTATGTGAAATTATTTGATTAACTTTAAAAGTGCGATATTTTATTGATTACGATAATGTTTAACATGGCATTTAAATATGAAAACATGAAATATTTAATTTATTTTTAATTTATTGGAATAGAAAGTGAATACGATTTATGTCATGTAAGGTATAATTATTGTAATACAAATCTATTTGTAATATTTGAAGTCAAAAATCTTTTGAAACACAATGAAATATATCGAGAAATTGTAATAAAGAGGAATAAAGAGGAAGAATTTACTTTTATGACTAAGAAATATTTAAAATACATGTTTAAAATAATGTTCTATTTTTCTTTCTTTCATTATTAAAATAAAAATACTTTATTTGTCGAAATTTTATTTTTTCCTGTTTAAAATACTATTTTATTTGAATCGTATAGCACTTAATATTTAAACAAAAAAAGTTTATTTGAAACGTCTTGTTCAAATTTAAATGAATATCTTTAATTAATCTTAACGTATACAATTAATAAAAGATATTGATAAAAAAAAAGTAGTTAATATTATAATGATTAGGTGACTGAATGCTGTAAATATGTCTTCAATCTTGAAATTTTAGAATGATTGAAATTCAATCACACTGAAAAAGTTTATATAGATTGTACATATCATCAGCTATTTATTAGAAATAAATATGAAATCTGAATCATAATTGTCGAAACGTGACGAAAATATTAAATTTTTATCCTTTGATCTTTATGTGTTTAATCCATACTAGAGATAATCTGAGAATATACAGATAATCTGAGATATATAAAATAATTGATTTAATAATAATTTATTTAATAGAGATTCAAAGAGAACTGTATTATATTATAGCAAAACATAGTGAATGAATATATCAAAAGATGTTTAACTCTTCGGCGATGATCGTCTGTGTATTATACTGATTTTGTGTGCTGACTTGTATCAGAAATTACTTCAACAGAATTATACATAAACGAAATCAATATACGCCACCATTTGAAGCTACAACAATTATTAACCTGTCTAATTATTATAGATTTAATAATATATAAATATATTCTAATAACAGCACAGATTTAATAATATATAGATATAGATTTAATAATATATAAAATATATTCTAATAACAGCACAGATTAATAATAATAATTAGACTACTTTAACAATAATTGTTATAGCTTCAAATAAATTGTACATAATATACAATACAATCTATCGTAATTTAAATCGATGAAAAATTACCAGAAAGTATAAGTCATCAATATCGAACAACGATTAATTTCGAACGATTAATTTAACGATGAAATACATTCCTCGTTCATTGTCATTGTTAAATTTTTCTAAACTAATTCGTAATTTTAAACAAAACAAAGGATTAATAAGAACCGTGCGTCCAAATTATTTATCCACGGTAGCGTGCATTATGTGAATAACGCCGAAAGTGAGAGAAGTATTCCTACTGTCGAGGAAATTCTCACGACTCGGAAACCGAGGAGAGACTGTACAAACGCCTGCAAGATGGACTTGCTACACGTGTCTCAGCTGTATAATTAAGGAAACTAACGTGACACGATCGGAGATAGCTCTCGTCCATTAATGGAATCCCATTCGTACGTAACCGTACGGTTGAAACGCAATCAGTAGCCACGTAAACGAAAATTTCTTCGTGGATCCGTCACTCTTTGACAGTCGTAATATCTATTTCCTCGTCGTTGCACCTGTCTACCTTAAGGCCATCGTCACACGTACGTACATATACATCGCAGCAGGTCTTAACGTGGTCTTAACCAGGGGAAATCATCGTGTTGTTCCTCTTGTTGGATCGAATGATCGATGAATCCGATATGTGGTAAAGTGATACCTTAACGAGAGAACTCTAGACGAACGATAATCGTGTATAAAGTGCCAATAATGACACTGGATCGATACTCGAAGCTACGTGAAAGCTGATCGTCCTTAGCTTACAGCGCGACGTGTGACGAAAATTTGATTAAAAAGACGGATGATCGGGGGAAAAGCTTTCGCTATTTATCGTCATTTAATTTATTTATAGTATATTTACATTTGTTATTTATTGTTATTTATGGTATGGTATTGCATCTATTGTAAAAATTCGAATTTCGAATTTGAAAATTTAAAATTATGTATTTAACGTGTAACATATCTGTTAAGATTATATTATTTATTTAAATAATGGAACTATCAGATAATATCCAATCAGATAAAGAGTAAGAGGAAATGTTCATTTTTTGGAAAGTTTTCGTTTTATCAGTAGTAAGTAGGATCATCAGAAATGTTCGAAATATTTACAGAAAACTGTGTCAATTGATTTGGTGTAGTTTGATTTTTAGTTAAAAACGAAAATGTGAGAAATGTTCAGCGTATAAAATAAAATGAATCATGTTGAACATCTGTACGTCTAATGAAAAATATAAAATATATAAAAAATAAAGAATTATTTTTCTATTCTAATCATCAAATATATAATCTATCTTCTGAAATAAATAAAGATCAAGTGAATCAAAATCCGTAGTGTACATTCAGAATGATGTGTGTCAAACACACTGATGAAGTTATTCGATTTCCAGCTGAGACACCGTGTATAATCATGCACATGTTGTAGATCAAGATACAACACCGATTAGGAGATTCCAAAAATTTCTATTGTACGTATATTGCATAATGAAATAACATAATATGCTTTGCATATTTATATTCTGAGAGCATATGTAACAAACATGTTGCACATCATGTACATATAAGCATGTAACATATCTATCTCGCATGCCATCAAATGATTATTCATAAATGCCGTTATAAGACTATTTATAAAGAAAAATGGAAAAATTATTTATTGTTTACTGTGATGCAAATTATGATTCCCTGTTGTAAAATAAAATATAGTGAACATATCATAAAATACATGTTACATATTCCTTTTCTATTTGCATATGTTTCATGCATATTTTAGCATGAATTTATATTAATTTATTTTCTACGTATTTTACACGTATCAACATTCACGCTCTAATAATCATTCTTGTCTATTTGAAATTTCATTCCACGAACATTAATTAAGAATACAGTTAACTTCACTCTTGAGACTACAATAACATCTAGAAAATCTAGTTTTCTCAAAAGAATTAAATTTTATAATTTTTCTTTCATGGATGCCTAATTAAAATTTCACTTCACGAGTAATTGACAATACAGTTAACTGAAGTAACACTGAAGCTTAGTTTCCTCGATAAAGCTCTTTTGCAGCATTTCCTTTTTTCTTTTTCTTAATATGAGATTATCATGTCGAATCCTCAATTTAAACCTTATATGGACCTCAAGCTAAATAATATTCATTAATTTCAATAAAAACTATTTTTCAATATTATTTCTAAAGTAACAATAAAAAATCAATTGAAATAATTCGCCATTTCAAGTCGTTATTTCTTTATTTTATCCCAGATAAAAACGTGCTCAACACGTGCGTTTTCTATACGATTCAATTATGTTATTAGGCAACAACTTTATATATTTCACGAGAAATTCATAAATTGTGGCTAAATCTCCTTAAAAATTGTCGCGTGTCTCTTCGGGTAAAAATCACGGAGGGAGCTATTCCGATTTATTTACTTAATTAGCGGTATGCTAAGTTTCACACGTGCATAGAAGACAGAGGATAACAAGCAAAACAGCTGATTAATCCTTCTTGATGTCGGGAATATCGTGCGTTCCGTTATCCGTGACTGGTCGAAACACAGAGGAATAAAAAGAGAGGATAGAAAGCACTCAATTACATTGTACAATATGTGCATATCTTGTATTGCAATGACTAAGTTCTAGATAACTGAATTGCAATGAATAAGTTGTAGAAAACTGAATACGAACATGACGAATGGTTTTGTTCTCTTCATTTCCATCCTCGGTTTTCGAGAACAATCAATGTCGAAGAAAAGTGCCAAATTTCCTGGTACACGAATACGAAAAACCCTCGTTCGAAAAGGAAAAGAATGCAAATTTTTCTGAATACGATCTCTTCGTTATTCTCTATAGTTTCTGAGGGAAATCAATTTCGAAGCGAGCAAAGGGAATTCTCAATTTCGAATTTCTTTTCTCGTTCCGCCGTCGTAAAGCTACGTAAAAGTATTTATTATATAGAATGATCGCGATATTCTTCGATTGAACGATGCTTGAAAATTACAAAAATGATGCTAGCGCAGTCATTTTGTAAAAAAAAAAAAAAAGAAAAAAAAAGAAAGAAAGAAAGAAACGAAAATAGAAAAAATATTTCAAATTTCACTCTGTGGCGAGAAAACATGATGGCCCAACGTCTCGCCGCGCGACAGAATGGAAAACGAGTGTTTTCCTACTCTTCACAAAGGTAATTATTCTCGAAGGAAAGCCGCGTCTAGGACGTTTACACTTGTGTTCCAAATTATTCCCAGGTAGCTGGACAAACAGTCGTAAATCATCATCCCGTTGCACCTACGGGCTTCTTAAAAAGATACCAGGCTATTCAAGCGAAGGAGACGTTTTCTAGACGGTGATTCTATGAACACCGTATATAAGCGCCGTGCACGCCGGTTGAATGCATGCAAATGAGTATTAAAACGTTTTCTATGTATTCACCTATGTACATATATGATTGGTCGCCTATTTACTCGAGAGTAAACAAAACAGAGAGAGAGAGAGAGAGAGAGAGAGAGTTCTCGTCCAACAATAGATGCATTATGTTACTCGGTTGTATTATGCATACCGGTATATATATATATATATACATATATGTACGCATATTCAAATGTACGTGCGCGAAATACACCGCGACATTACGATTCCACGGCGCGAATCCACCGTGGATCCGCCTTTGTTGGCCTCGCCTTAAAAATACGGCGAAGGCCTCCATTTGGTTATATTGGAGAAAATGAAAGCTCGTGCGTGAACGAGAGAGTGACGGTAAAGGATACGTAAGAAGCGAAACGGTGACCGCAAAACCACCCCGGTTCGTAAAACCGATACTAGTAAATTTCACCGATATTTTCCATTGGCCGTGTAAGCCAATAAAACTCGAAACGAATGGATGACAACCGTGATGGTCTTCATGTATGTATGTTTCTTCTTTCTGCTTTTCGTTTCGAAACGAAATTCGGTCAAATTTTTCTTTCTACGCCCTACTTCAGTCCTTAGCCACACTTCGGGATATATAAAATTGGAAAACATAGGTGCGAACATATTGCAATAAATAGTGATAATAATTGTCTTTGTAGTATTGTTACAAAACTCAATTTTACTTGATAAGTTTGACTAATAATTATATTACATCATATTATATATATATATATATATATATATATATATATATATATTTACATTTATCATATTTGCAAATACAATATAATATAATCTAATTATCACGTGATAGTAAAATTGAATTTTGTAATAATATTATGAATTATTACTAATTATCACTGCGACATTAGATTGTTATTATATAATTATATAAATTATTAATTATTATTAATAATATAATAAATTATAACTCTATAATCTTTCAGAGATCAATGTTCGTACACATACACACACACACACACACACATACACACATATATATACTAGAAGAGTCCAGAGTTAAATCAAAATTGAAAGATCACTTAACTTTTTATGTTGACTTTATTTTTGACATTTTTGTTGAACTTCTGTGTCATTGAATCATTACTGACATATCGTAAACACAGAGAAAAGGAAAATATATTTACTTATTATATTAACATCTTTACTCGAACCATTATTTTTAATATCCTAATATCATTGGAATAAAATATTCTCTAATAGCAGATAAGCTTCTAGTTATTAACAAACATCTTATTCCGATAGTATAATAGAGGAATAGAGATTTACATAAAACAGGCTCTATCGTATTTACGTATTCGAAGTGGTAAAACCACTACACGCGAAGCAAAAACTCGTGCTCACTTCGAGTGATTGGCAAATGTTCAATTTGCATATCTCTTTGGGTAAAGCTTTGAGTACTTTAGGATAGGAAATCGAGAGTTAAGTACATTTACTTCTTACTTGAATGTTAATATAAATTTAAATATCTCCTGGTAAGAAGAAAAAAGCGTAAGCTCGAAAAAAGAGATACCCCGACCGAATCGAACAAACTGCCAACCGTAAAACGCGAGATCTGAGAGTAAGTTTCCATTTCAAAGATAATGCATTCACAATTGAAAAAAAAAAGTACCGCGTAGAAAGAGGGAGATGAAACAAAAAAAAAATATATATATACATATAGAAATAAAGGGGATTCGTTCCGAGGAGGAACAGCTTTTGCTTCGACGAAGCAATGGGGTGCATTATATTACGCCCCTCATTATGCAGACCACGGTGTACACGTAAGAATTGCCCTCGGCAGACGCTCAGCATGAATATCAAGTGTGTATTATATCGTTGCTGTTTTGTGTGTGTGGAGGGCACACCCAAAAATTTCAGGCGTACAGACCAAGCAGCGAAAGAAAACGAAAGCCTGTGTGCAACACGTCGTCGTCTCGGAGGACGTTTCTCTTTCACGCGATATTTTTGGCCCCTGCCTACGGAACGTTGCGTAATTCACGTTTGCTCATTTCCCTCTCTCTTTGCCGCGCCATTCTTTCTTTCTTTTTTTTTTTTTTTTTTTAATCACGCATGTACATCGGAGAAGTTTGGCGAACAAATCGAGGAAGCTGTTTTCACTTGGGAAGCCGCAGCTTCTGTTCTTATTGTTATTTCGGAAACAATAACCGATGAAAGATAGCATCTTACGTAACGGTGGCTAATTTGGAGAAGCCATGATGCACTGATTAGATTAGAATAGATGATTACATTGGATTTGATGTTATGACGAAAATTTATTGTTAATAAGATGATATATCCCTATTCTTGTAATAACGTTATTAATAGGTAAATTATTGTCCGTTGTTAATAACCAACGTAAAGATTAATTAAATTCATTTACGTCAATTGTATATACGCATATGTGCATTAATTTGTATATTAATTAAATGTTATATTTATTATATGCAATAAATTAATATTAATTAATATCGATTAATTTAACGTATAAATTTCAAAGAATAAGTAACGTTATATAAACGCAAGCAAAACGAACACAAGTTTTAATAAATAAAAAGAACAAGTCCGAAATTTAAATAGCTATTAATCCATTTAGATAAATATTTATACTTACATAAATCAGTGAGAATATTTTGTACAAAATTCAACGCACAGGACAACTCTCATTATAGCGATAGAAATAAACTTCATTTAAATGATACTACATTACAAAATATTTAAGATATAATAATCAGACAGAATGAACGAAAAGTAAGATACCACGCCACTAAACTTTCTTTATTTACCTATTATACTGTATATTATTTATTACGTATTTGTACATGTTTATCGTACCTTGTAAATCAATGTATCTTTGCAATTGACAATTACGAATTTCTCAAACGAACGTAAAAAAATTTACATGGCGATTTCTCTGATAATTGCTTCTGATGAAAATGAAAATGAAAAATCAAAGTTGAGTCGAGAACGTTGAGTGATCGTTCCTTGAGACGTGAAACAGGGAGAAAAAAAAAAGAAAAAACGGGATCTAACATCGCAACTTGGAAAAGAGAAGACTTCCCTAAGTTTTCATTAAGTAGGAAGCAGTTACGCATTCTCTGTTACGCGAAGCGGAAGCATCATGGGGTATCGTGGGTTCGGTGGCCGGTCGAGGCTTCTTCAACGCAGTGGAAGATATTCCTCCATGTGGAAAAAAAGAAAAGAGCGAACAGCCAGGTTGTTTTATAAATATAAATATACTGTATAAATTTCGAGAACCCTCTCTTTGTTTTTTTTATCGAGGTAATTATGTGCTTCTAAACGGACTTGCAATTATATCAAACGTTAATACAAAGTTTACCCTTAACATGAGATATCACGGATTATCGCGAAGAGAGCTTCTTTGCATAATTCTTGAATGAAGGATTGATCCGCAAGGTCTCTCACTCACTGACAATATTATCTCATATAATTGGAAAAGTATTTCCTTATCATTTACATTGTTACGTGTTATCTTGCGTTCAGGTGAGTGAATTCGATCAATAATAATAATAATGATATTTTGTTCAAAAGGTTTTTTCCATCTATCGATGATTTGCAAAATAAAGAACGCGAGATCTTAATTATGCGAACGAAAAATAATATAATAATGAAGAAACTGTATCGTTTAGACGAAGTTCTATCGTAACCTCTACTTTAATAATTTTCTTTCGGTTTTTCGCTTCTAAATCAATTTATAGCTTTTTTTTCTATAACATTTAATATATAATATAATATTTTTAATTATATTTTTAAAAAATATGAATTTACATGAAAATCCACGGTCTGATTATAACGGGCGCATTTCGTCGATGATCGATGTAAAATTCAACGCACAGACACTTTCATTCTAGTGAAAAAATTCGTTTAGTGAATACAAAGAGGTTTGGTTTCATGAATGGATGGAAGGATCCTTTCAGTGATAGATAGGTAGTCCTTTAAATGGCTACTGACTGACAAAAGAAAACTGACGACACGGAATATCAATAAAAACAAAACCTGATTCGCATAGTGAAAGCGAGTCTTTGTAAAGAAATAAAGTACGATAGAATCTCTTATCCTCCGACTGATAAAAATAAAATTTTACATTATTTTAATGGAATTAAAAATGAAACAGAACTTTCGAACAATCATTTTTGTTTGATATGAAATTACGTGCATTGAAATGGAGATCAAGAACATTGTCCGTTCACTTTAAGAATACCACTTTATTATTATCACATAACGATACTTTGTTTAAGAATAAATTTTGATATTCTAGAACTTAAAAAGGTCTTTTTTGGAAATATATAAGTAATTCTGTAGAGTTGTTTTCTTTCTGTGCGTCCAAACCATTAAATTCTTTCTTAAACACTTTTTTACCATTCTCATAATTAGTCATAAACGACATGTTGATTTAAACATAACAATCTTACATATTCCATTGGTATTTTTGTCTTTTTAGTAAAATTTTGTACTTTAGCAAATTCTTCTTTTGCAATCATGAGAAACGTTGAAAATTTGGTACAAGGAAGAATATCTGTATTAATGGCAAATATAATAATAAAGTATTCAGAGGTTCCATCGTAATCGAACGTTTGAATAATGCATTCTCTTTTATAGTTTCCGATATCAGAAGAGGGAGGAAGAAAGAGGCAACTCGTGCGTAGGGTGCATTGGTTATCAAGAACAATTTGTCTCGAATCACAAGGCGTTTATTTAATTAGTGCAATATGAATGTCTAATTAAGCGTCCGGCCCGTATAGTTAATAAGTGATAATAACTCGTTACGGCTTGGTAATTCTTTTCTTTCTTTTTCGCTTCGGCGAGCGTAAGTACACCGTAATAACACGTTCGTTTCATTGACGATCTGTTCTAAGGCACACGCGAATCGTCAAATCTTCGTGATATTCTGTCGCGATAAAGATAAGACATTTTTCTCGACGAGAGTTCGTTCCGGTGACTGCAAGTTCCATCGAGAGAAAGCAAAAATTCCCTCTATATCTGATCATTAGTTTCGAACGAATAATTACAAAATCAATTATCCCCCGTTGAATGAAAATCCTGAAACTTATCTGGCTCGTAAATTGAACGAAAAACAGGGGGGAGGGGGAAATTCCAACTGTTCGTCAAAATTCTAACCCAAATCCAAAGATCAAGCCTTCTGTTGCTGATGTTACAAATATGGTGAGAAGTATAACTGAATTAATGACCACAAATTATTGTGTAAATAGTTTCTCATTACCGTTAATATTGAGATACGCAGCAAATGAACGTAACGGAAGTATTTTAGGTGATTAATGACTTTTTAACAATGACCTGTAACAAAAGATACTCGTTGATTCGTAATAAAATTTTTCAAATTTAATCTTGTAATTATATAAATATATTCGCACGTTCACATATTGAAAATTTTATACTTTTGTATAGTTATTGTTTTACTATTGTATTTTATCAATATAGCAATGCAAAAGTACCGAATGAATTTATAACGATATACGCAGTTATAAAACACTTGTTTACGTTTAACCAACTGAACGAACATTTTAATAATCTGTATATCAATAATTATACTAAAGCGAGTAATTGAACCAATGGCTACATTTTGTAATTTATTATTGTTAATACTGTAATATTGTTTTCATGAATAAATTTGCTATAGTTTTGAAAATTGAATTTTATAATTCTTTTCAGCTGTAATAAGATAAAAGTTTGGATACGACTGAACTTGTATCTCATTTGTGTTCAAAAAGAACCATAATTTTAGGGAATTGTTGCAAAAGGTGAGAGACTTTAATCTTCAAATCCATAGCAAATTCTGAACACAACTTTTTCAATATTTTTTTTTTACACACCGTGATAATTATAATATTTTCGAGAAAAAAAAGTATCTTCACATCTCATTTATGACATAAAAACCTCTTAGAAAAAAATAAGTGAGGAATACGACATTTCAAACGACATTTTTCATTCATTGTCACTGTACGTATGAATATATATAAATTATACGATGTAATAAAATTCTTTGATTATTACAAATTCCCTTTTAGGTAATTTTTTGTTGTTGCCTAGGACGTGCTTTCAAATAATATATTACATCATCGATTAATTGACGAATGCATTATCTCATTTAGCTAGAAATAGAAACTGTCAGTTGAAATATTATTGTTACTTTCTACTTTTACGGCGAAAAATTAAATATGTCCAAACTTACTTTCTCTCAATCATTCGCTTGTGTATACTACACAGTTTGTTACGACAATTGTGCGACTTCATTGTGCAAAAATCTTTCTGTAGCGTGCTTCCATGTTAAAAGCAATGAAAAACGATTCAAACGAAATGGACGCATAGCTATTGATGCTTTCACCGTACAACCTACAAATTCCTGCGTCTTCAACGCGATTATTATTTCGCGAACCGCAAACACTCTTAGCATCTCGAATCTCACACCGACAACAGGAACGCAGAAAACGACAAAGATCATTCCATCATTCCATAAGATGGTTCTTAACACCGCGCATCCGTTTCTTCGCTCCAGACAACACGCAACGTTTCAGCTCCTCCTCCACGAACGAGAAGAAAAAGCTGGCGTAATCGATCTCGACAGGTAATTATTACGATCGATTTCAAAATAAATCGATTCTATCAGCTGAGACCGTCGGGCAAAAACCACTGTTAAACCTTCTAATCTAAGACCCCGACAAAATGCTACATAACGCGTATCGTTCGTTGTTGCGAAATCGAGGATGCGCCTCGTCCAGATCGACTTGCGCATTGAGCACGGTGGATCCAGCGGATTCTATGTACAGTTATTCGTAATATCGGCATTCGTTTATCCACGACCGCTACTTACGGGCTATCTGCTGCTTCGCCTTCGCGGTAAGAAGCTTATTCATATTATACTAAGTCATCCAACGTATGTAGGACACGCGCCGTCCATATGGTCGATGAAGTACGATGCCTGTTCACGTAACGACCGCGATCGACGTGCGATTCACGAATTACGGGACAAAAAATCGTCGATGAAAAACCGCCGATGCTAGGAATTCGTGTAACGGTGATTATCGACCGAAATCGTCGCGCGATATTAGGCGATCGATCTTTCGAACGAGATTTCGAAGGGAACGTCGTAAACATTTGGCCAGTGAGTAGCTTGGTCTTTGCGATTTGGTCTTCCTTTATTATTTAATAGCTTGTACTAGAATTATCGATCTAATGCTATACTTTAATACTTAAAACTATACTTTATTACTGTACTTCAATAGTAGTATTAAAATATTTTACCATTATAATTCTAATGATAATATATAATATAATATATTTAAATTAAGAATGTAATATCAACAAGTGTGTGTGTGTGTGTGTGTGTGTGTGTATCATTATAAATGTATAAGTATATAAATAGTAAAATATATCAATAATATATAAATAATAAAATATCCTACATATATATATATATATCATCGTAATTTAATATAATAATTAAAATTAATGCAAATGTTTCTGTCTGAACGGAAATACCCATAAGCAATTGCAAGAAAAGAAAGTTTCAAGTAATTGTAAAAAGAAAAATTGATATCCGTCGTAAAGACAGGATTGATTAGGTTCTAATTTAGTAGAACTCTGTATTAAAATCGTTTATTTGAACAAATCTTAATCAATATCTGATTAAACGAACCCGAACTGGTTGAATCTAGTTGTTTGAACATTGAACTGTTATATGAACAAAAAATCATTAATATAACAGAAGAAAATAGCACGATAGTATAAACTTGATCTGTATTTTATTGTCAAGTTATATTTTAAATTGAAAATCCCATTGGAAAATACTTTTTCCAACTTTCACAGATTCTTCATTCGTATCTTTCAATGAAGTTGATTATCCTTTCAATAATATTGTCATTAGAAACACGATGACTTTGAATTTGTTGAGTAAGATCAGAACGATTGTTTATTCATTGGTGTTCACTGTTGAATGGACACCTATCGAAATCAACTCATTCATTGAAATTTGTTATTCAAAGGAACGTCTAAATAATATAATTATAAAAAAACGAATTTATTTATTTATAGTAGGACTGTCGAACGTGCCTCAAAATATAAATTAGATATCAAATAATAAGACTTGTCTTAAACTTATCGGACGTCACGAGGACAACTATTGAATACGGGGGGAAAATATCACGAAGATTACAAGGAAAAAAGAAGAAACCCGTGAGTTACCACTGGAACTATTATTATGTAAATTTCAACAACGTGAAGAGAGCGCGATGAATGTTTCAATATGTTTCATTAACTTTTCATTCAACTGGACCTACTGTTAATTAATCTTATAAACTCTCGATTGCTGTCGTATTGCTGCAAGAGAACTGAGCATTTCGCGAGAAGAAATCACTTTTTCTTCATTGAAGCCATCATTGACTCGAAAGAATATTACAATTAGTCCCCAAACTCGCTTCACGGATACAAACCTCTAACGCTAAATATTCCACCTCTGTCCAAACCTCTCCGTATTCAATCTCGCGACATCGCTCACGATCTTCAAAGTGTAACACGACAAAATGATTGCACACGGTGTGCAGCGGAGGCACAGCTTTAATTTTAGAACAGCTGCGCCTCGCAAATTACGCGCGGTCGCGTGTTTTAAACGATGTTATCCCTCGCCTTTTTCTTTTTTTCTCTTACGAGGCTTCTCCTAGCCTACGCGATCGGTGCGCCGCGTTCTTCGCCCTCTTTGTCCTTTTACATTCGTCCGGGCTGCGCGATTAGAATCATTCTCCATCTACGCAAGAGGGGCTGACTCCTTCTTCTTGCCGCGCCGCTTCGAATATCCGTTGGCTGCAAATTGTGCGGCGATACGCGCAGCGAAATTGCGCTTAATAAGAGTAAACGAGCACGTCGATCGCGCAAGAATTAGTCCGAGAATATTGCCCCGCACGATTCATGAGTTTTCGCGAGCCGATCGCTCGCTTTTCCCTTCCAAGTTCTCTCTCCGCGATTTACAGTGAATAGCGAACTTGATAACTTTTGTCACGTTAATATGACCAAAAAAAGAAATACACGCTGCCGGAAATTATTTTACATGATATTGTATTATAATGTATTATATTGTAATACATTAACAAATATTGTAATAATAATATAACGGTATACTACATTATTTATAATATACATAAAGTAATAAAATAATAATGATATTATTGTTATAACAAATTACTGCGAAGGCAGTTTATTATTAAAAATATTAAAGGTAATGTTAATTTAATAAATATCAATATTAAAGATAAATTAATAGATTAATAAATATTTATATTATTATTTATTTTAATTATTATATTTATAAACATAAGAATAATAAAGTGAGGAAGAACAACGTGCAAAATCGAATCAGTGAATATTGTTACCAAAAAAAAAAAAGTACACCGTGTTGAAAGAAATAACCTCGAAATTTTTTTCTCAACATTAACGATGATAAGGAAGAATTTACACAATTTTTAATCGATGATTACTGGGTTCAGTTACACTTCTCCTTAAGTCCAGTAGATTTATTTCGTAATCCCGTTAACTACAAGCCAGTCGATATATTGAATTTTATCTAGGAAAACGAAAAAGAAGTGGGATCGAAATCGCAAATGAAAACCTAGCGTTAATAGATTTGACCAGTGTCTCGCGAGTGTGATCCAATCTCGCGTGGTATGATACGAATCTAGATAAGAAAGTGCATAGAAATTGTAACGCTAGACGTGATATCGCGCACGACTATCGTCTTACGAAATCTTCCTATCTTGTGAACTGAAATACAGTATCGTGGAAAAATCAGCGGTTTTGTTGAGCCTTTCGTTAACTTCACTTTCATTGCACTCCACGAAGAAGAAGCGGTATATATATATATATATATACACACACACACACACACACACACACACACACACACAGGTATAAATAGCTTGGGACTCATATTTTTCTTTTATTTCTATTGTTTAATGTCGCATCCATCACTTTTGTGAGCCCATGTATTAGCAATATACCATAAAAGCAGATTCATGTAATTTTATACGCTTTTGAATAATTTAGCGTTTTTTTTTTTAATTACTCTTCATCGTAAATACTCTTATTTATATACTGCAAGGATAATAATTTCTTACAGTCTGTGTTCCATCGGCTAATCAACTACTTTCAATGAATTAACAGCCGACATAAAGGCTATAGAATTTATGTTTTGATATATTTTTAACTAATTTAATGAAACAATAATTAAATGAAACAGCAAGGTCCTGAAACTAATTATAGATACGCGTGTCCAGCGACTGCGATTACGCGTGAAATGAACAAAAGCGTACACGTTTCCGGCGATTCGAGACAAACGTCGTCGATCATACCGTAACTCGTTTGTTGCTGATATCCACAACGAGATAATATCGCAAAAAGTTAGTACATCACACAGGAAATTGAGCGAATTACTTTTTGTTCGATGATCTACGCAGAGATGAGAAATGACAGATGAACGCGTCAATTTTCGTGTCTCGTGAATATCGTGCGATTCTTGAGACGATGTTGTCGATTATATTATATGATGAAAGTTTTCATTATACTACTGTTATATGATTAAAATCATTATTATATTATATTATTTGAAATTACTTTGGTATGACAGAAATATAAATATTTCGTTATATATATATATATATATATATATATATATATGTAAAATATAAATCTTATATATAATATAATATAATATATATATATAATATAAATCTTTCGTAATATAAATACAAAATATAAATATTTTATATTATACTACATATGTTACACTGTATTTATATTCTATTGCTCAAAACGACTCTAACGGGGGATTAAAGACACAGATATTTATAATTTATGCATCGTCAATAATCCCATAAAGCCAAGGTGATCAAGGTTTATTTTTCTGCCTAACGAGGAAAAGTTGAACGACCCTCAGCCGAAAATTCTTGAAGGAATTTTTACGAGTTTCGAGGCTCTTCGGAAATAAAAATGCGTGTAATAAAAAGTAACTGTAAATCCAGGCCCCGTTCGGGCCATTCTTCCTGTTCAATTACTATCGAGTATTTCCGAGATGTTCTTGTCGTTAGTTCCACCGAGAGAGCATAAATCCACCCGTACGATCGCTTTAATTCACTATTATTCTAATTATTTATGGACAATCAAGCGCACGTATAATACTTCCGGCTACTATTATCGTGCATCGTCATTCGTGCATAAGCTTCGTTCGAAAGTGAAGCGTTTCCCAGCCTGTGTTTCGACTCGCATCACCGATTTCCAAATGAATCTTTTCAACGATGTATTCGCGTTAGAATGAAGAAGTTCCGCGACGTTTAACAACTATCGCTGATACATGATAATTAACAGCGTTACCATTGAAGGTGAATATCTTAGTATGTATTTTCATGTACGCGTGATAGCTGACTTTCGGATATGCAAAGCAGAGTAACAAAGTCTATGTTCCGCGCAATTTGCAATGATAATTAAGCGTCTATAAACAAAAAGGTTTCAGTAAAGTTTCAAAAGCTTGTAAGAAATTTCAAACAATGGAATTCTGTACTTTTGTTGTTGAAATTTTTCCAAGGAAAAAAGTCGATATCTAACGTGGAGGAATATTGAAGCGAGAGAGATGTAAATTAGAGATTGTTGCTTCGAATTTAACTCTTTATAGCCCGATGGTATTGAATATACAGAGTTTATATAATACATAAGTTTTAAAAAAGTTCGCGGTAAAAGTTCTATTAATTAATTAATTGCACTTTTGTATTACTAGAACAGCGTTGAAATTAAGTTAAGAAACGAGAAAAACGCTTGGCAAAATTTATTTCAGATATGCTACTTCACGTAGCAAAAATTTATTTACCAAAAAATATAAATATAAATAAAGGAAATTCGGTCTGAATTAGATTTCATATAGCTGCCTGAAATTAACGTTGAAAGCTGCTTGAATTAATTTCCCAAATTAATCTCGAATTCAACGAAAACATTTAAAAAAAACGCGTCGTCGTTTAAGCAAATTAAATTCAGCCTCGTAAATTTTCCAAAGTAAAATTTCACTCGTAAAATTAAAATTATTCTCACTATCTTACCATTCTCTCTCTCTCTCTCTCTCTCTCTCTTGCGTTTCAAAAGAACAGACATAAGAGAGCAAGGTATGTGAATAAATAATCTACAGTAAATAAATAAATGATATCGCCCATCGAAGGAATAACTCGTTAAGAAAAACAATTAAATTCCAGCAGGTAGGTGTATACTAACCTTGGAAACGCTAGCCTCAGGTCAGCCCTCAGCTTGTTCAGAAGCTCGCTGACCGACGTGAATTGTCTCAAGGTCATCTCGCCGCTTCCGGAAGCGTAACCGGAACTCGAACTGGTTGTCGACGGCAGAGTACCATGCGAGTCTTGAACACTTCCTAATGGACGCCTTCCCCATCGTCTCAGGGCGATCGCGTAGTCCTCGGCGTTGTACGTAGGTGGTCTTAATCGCTCCTGAAAAGAAAATCACCAACAGCTCTAGACATAATTGCTCGTCCGTCTGGTTCACTATCGAGGCAACGGCCAGCATAATCATCGAACAAAGCCTCTAGGGGCCTGCGATTTATCCTTACGCCGGTTCGACGTGCTGCGATTTGTGCAAACATTAAACAACGATGATTTAACAATGGAACGATTAAAGATGAGGGACGAAGAGGTTTTTCTGTATGAACGTAGAAAACAGGGAAAACACATATTGTTCCATTCACTGTGAAAAATTCCAAATTCGATCGTGGCTTAACGTACGGAATGATTCGTACAATTGTTTTGTATTTTATAGTTTCGTTATCGGTGCAGTTATAGAAAAATATTAAGGAAGAAAGATGAATAAAGGTATTATATTTGTAGAATTTAGAAATTCAATGACGATTTTTTGATCTATTTATATAATACATTGTAGTTCCACATTTATTCAGATCATTTCGTATATCACTTTCTTCTTTGTCATAATGTTAATTTTTAATTAATTAATTTTAATTAATTTTTTTTTGTCCTTGTTCAATGACAATTTGTCTTAATTTTGATGTATATAGGATAGATAAGAAAAAGCTCAGACATCGTGTATAACACGTAAGAATGTATAAAACGTTCAAAGTAGAACACTTGTCGTTAATGATCATTACACGGAAGAAATTTCTACTTAGAATTGATTTCTTTAGCTATATTCATAGAAATACAAAATTGCATAAACATCTAGTAATAACGAGCGTGAATTATTAAATATCGAATCAAGTTTCTATTTCAACAAGGCAAGGAATCGAGAAACCGCCACGAATGAGATATTCATGCGAGCGAGTGGAAACTAGACTGAAGTTAATCTCACAACACTTTGAATCATAAATCGATAAGATTATAGTGATTATCGCCTCCTGATCCATGGGTCATCGAATAAATAACGACGGAACCAAATACCTTGTAAACAAATATTCGAACCCTTTATAAGTACTTAAGGAGACAAAATGTATCAAAATAATCGAATTATCATGAATTACATCTGAAGTATTTTAATAAATAAGCATTTGCAAAATATTTTAACGAGCTCGACTTTCCAGTCTTACCTGCAGAAATAAATTTAACTATTTTACACTTTAGGTTTCAGAACATGTCACTGTGCTTTGTATCAGTATGCTATTATAAATTTCAAAACACGTTTGATATCATAAAATTTTCAACCATGTGCCATATATTTTTAATAAAACTGAAGTGTTTGAATTGCAATTTACTATATACTATACATAATATTTTATTATTTGTTATTGCCGAGTATTTGTCGTGAGAACGATGAAATTATTGCACACGATAAATTAATTAACGAGTGAATATTTACCAGAGAACTCCAAAAATGTGTTATTAATTCTCAAAGTAATTCAGAAATATCAATTTCACGTTCCAAGGCTTGGAAACCAACAACTAAAGCAGAACTTCGTTTCTATGAACCTTACTGAGGAACAAATAATTTATATAATTGGAGTTTATTTAACAGAGATCCGCTGCTCCTCTCTGCTAATGATTTTTCGTTCACATAATAGTTCAAGCGAAAGGATATTGACAAAAATTTCGTTGCAATAAATGGAATCTGTATGAACGAAGAACATACGACTGAACATCATCTTTGATGTAGCAATCGAATCCCACGATGTGAACTTTTTATATTAAAATTTTAATTTAGTCTCGTAAGTATACATATTGAACTTGATGTACGTCACTAGGTGTACGCCGTGAGAATTGATTTCGTGTTGAAATGCGGATTCATGGATCATGAAGATCAATTTATCGCCTCCGACACGAGAAGCCACTGCAAGAAGCTGATAGTTACGCTTGAGGTAATTAAAACCTGAGATTATTAAATTAAAACCCTGTATCCCACTGGAACGTGCTTTATCGCTTGCTCTCAGACGTGATTCGGTCCATTACCGCAAAATCGGGAATTTAGGAACAATTTATCGGTCGATTTGCTTCGAAGATCAGTCTGGTCGCTTTCTAAACGACGGACTCAGGGGGATAACGAAATCGTCTGCTTGACTGTGGTTTGCCGTTGTGGTTAATCGGTTTTGAACGAGAAACTGAATTTCTATTCGACGGTTAGCCGGCTTGGTGTTTGCTCGCCCGGCTGAAAGTGAGATGAACCGCAGACCAACGATCTAACGATTCTCTAACGATCCTCTTCGGAGGATTTCGTTCCATTTCGAATATGGAATTCACGAGAGAATTCTGAAAAAGTTGATGAAGTTCTGTGCAAATCCTTTGTTGTTATCACCATTAATGACTTCGAGCGTCTAAATATTAATGCAAATAATTATTAAATCCATTCGAGATTTTTTTTTTTTTTCGTATCATCAACAATTTCAAAGATATTCGAGTGGGTCGATTTGAGTATGTTATCCTGTATATTAACTAAATTGAACGTATCAATTATTTACATATTGACGTACTGATATATTGACAAAATGATAAGCTGTTAAAATAAAATTTTGAATGTACTGTATATTCTGGATTTACTATACTATTATACAGAGAATGATTTAGAATAAAATTTCTCGATTCGAGGCTTCGTTTCCAAGGAAATCGAGCTTGAAGATTCATCAAGTAGACTCGATGTTAATTAATTCCAGGTTATTCCGCATACGAAAAATAAATGAAACAAAAATTTTGCCCCGTTTTTCGATACATTTGGTACACCAAGGCTATTGTTAACGAAAGGTATTCAAAGTCTATTCTCTTGAAAACGAAGCTTCAAATGAAAAAAATTAATTGTTAATTACTATCACCTATCGCGCGAAGAATTGGCTAAATTCAACTATACTTGATCAAGCTCGATTCTCTTGAAAACGAAATCTCAAATCAAAATACTTCGTTCCATGTTCGTTTTTTTTTTTTTTTTTTTTTGTTTCTTTTGTAAAGAATCACCGATCCCCGTCCAATCATAGCCATGCATAACTTTCAAGTTACACAATTACAAAGGTTGGACGCAGGAGATGGAGTCAACGACAATGAAAAATGATTTACATCATAGATATCGGTTCAGTTAATCCTCTTCGCCGTATATAGATGTAATAGACGACGTTCGAGAGGTCCTCGACAGTCGCGATCAATCATACGCTCGTTCTACTAAAATCGGCGAAGTACTCTGACGGACCGTCATCGTTTTGATGAATACCGGTACACGCCGGTAACGATGTGATTTCTTTTCCTTCTTCTCTTTCGAAAAACGATAAAGTAATTAGCGTTCCTTTCCGGGATATACCGTGCGAACACGCGCGTAAATCGTCTAACGACGATCATGATTGAGTAGACGTGTGCATAGATCAATCATGTCTCGGTTTTTCTTTTTTTTTTTTCAGTTTCAACGAACGTGGAACGAGATCTCGACGAGAAAAGAGATCGTTGGGGGGGGGGGGGAGGTTTCACTCGTAAGTGTGGCAATCACGCAAGCAATTAGGTGTCCGAACGAAAAGAACACTTACTCTGAATATTTACGAGAGTGATTCAATAATTATCCGCGGTGCAGCGATCATTTTCGTATAGTAGAACATTTTCGTTCGTATGAACTTGTCGGGGAACAAGTATAATTATAATTTGTATAATTGCAGTGTTCATTTAGCGAGAGTGAGTCTCTCTGATCTGTTAGTGATTTTTCCGTTCATATAATAAAAGTTTCAGTACAAACGAATAGATTCAACCATCGGGAGTTCATTCAAATATCGAATGAAATAAATTTATTTAATGTTTAATTTAATTTATGATTAAAACAATTATGTTTATTTAGTTAGTTATAAACGGAGTTCTGCTGCAGTGTGTTGGTTGTAGTATTAAATACTGGCATTGGTTCACGAAAATATTCAAACAATTACCGTAGAAGATTTTTTTACATATAATTATAATTCATTTTGCGTGAATTATTACGTGTTGTAGAAAACATTTTGAAATGAGAAATGACTATATATTGATAAAATTTAAAATCAGTGAACTGTATAAAATGTATAAAAATTATAAGACATTACTTTAAAAACAAATATTTAGTAACAAATTTAACATACAGCATGAATTTGAGCATAAATAACATATTCAGAATATTTTAATTGTAGTGTAACTGTAATAACTACTTGATATTATCGTATAACATAATATCATTATTTAATATTATTATCGAATAGTATTCGATATTTGTTACAATGATCGAGAATTTTTTAACATCCAATATTTGTTACGACGAGAAATTTTTTAGGAACAAATTCGTGTTACAAACTTCTACTTTAAACATTATAGAAATATTCAAACTAAAACCTTTTTATTTCCAAAAATTGCCAGAGTTTCTAATTACATTACAATTATCGAATCATACTTTGTAAATAGTCTTAAGGGGACCCGCGTGAGACAAAACAAACTCACGTATGTAACCTACATATTTACGCACGAGGATGTCACGCTTTCCTGATTCGCGGAATTCAATGAATACTCGCCTGTCAATGCGCTCGCCTTGTCATTTATTTAACAACAATGTACTCTTCGAGGAAAGGAAGAAAAGAAGAGAACCGATGCTCGCGAAGAATGGAGAACGCGATGTTTCTCAACAGACACTCTCCTTTATGCTTGATCCAATTTTAAACTCGCGCGTTTGCATTGCGTTCTTCTCAATTAGTGTAAGAAGAACGTTGAACGTTGGTAAAAGTCGCGACTTTCACGAGCGAATGCAGTTTCCAATGGGTGTTTCAGACGAAGGAGGCTTTAATCATTCTATTGTGATGACGTAAATCTCTCATTAGCGCGACGATATTATTTCTTCTTTTTTTACGATATTGAGAAAAGAGAGACGCAACGAAGATGTCCCTATAATTAAGGCCAAGAATCACTCGTAACTCGTATCTTGAAATTTTTTACGCAACGTTACCTCTACCCTTGTTGCGTGTCTCTTTGAAAAAAAAAATCCTTGAATTATCTTTGTTGATCACTTGCATCTTTAACCCGAGTTAACCCTGCAAAGAGAACGCCTGACGTTGAAATCGCACAGCCATTTGCTTGATGTCTTTTTAAAGCATAAAGTCTTTACTTTGATATTATCAGACAGACATTTGCTTTTCCAAATAAGAACGAATAAGAACGGATGCTTTTGCTTTCAATGATTGTAAAATTCAAGCCACATCTAAGAACGTTGAAAAATTTTCCCTCGTAAATTGGTCACAGTCTAGATTGAAATTTTCTCTTGAAGTCACTTGCAAGATTCTTTCTTTTTCATCTTTAAATGTAAGGCAAATGTTAGATGATGAAATTCAGAACGACGATTTTTCGAAATTCAAAATATGAACTCTGCCATGATTTTTTTAAGAAAATAACAACAGTTTAAAATGCCAACAACTTTTCATTCACGTTGATTCAATTATATTCAAATAGATATTGTACCAATTTGTTGTCTCAGGATACCTAATGAGTATAACTCGGAAGGTTACTCCGAACCTGATTAACACGAATACGTTACGAAATAAAAATAAAGAAAACTTGACACTTTTCGGAACAATTCCCCGGAGAAGATTAACAAAGCAAGAGATTAGCATCTTCAAAGAGACTGACACATACGTGTACGTTTAGTTTCCTTTTAATTAAAATTATTTCAAGTGGAAACAGAAAAAAAATAAAATCTGTTGGAAAACTATTCGCAACAAAATCTCTCAACAATAAAAACGAAAAAACTCATCGTATGACAGCACTGATAATATTTCATTCTACTTGATAATCACCACTTTTTATAATATTTTAACGTTGTCTTTGATGTGTTAAAGTTCTTTTGATTATTTAAAAAAATATCGTTAACACTATATAGTCAGTTTCAACGATTGTATTAATCTCAAAACGCAATTTATATAATATTAGTTCATTGTTTTACAAAAAATTATAAACGTACACATATGTATACAATTATCGTTTCGAGTAGTATCTTTGTCACAACTGTGTGTTTGATTGCAGGCAAACGTATTCTGAACAATATCTAATACACAGATTACGATGAAAGTAAAAAAAAAGGATGCAAAAAGATGCAAGATTATTGCAGAGAGACGAAATAACGAAAGCTCGGACATTGGAAATTTGGAAGTATTATCAGACACGCAGCTCATTGCTTCAAAGGACAAAAACGTGAACGAGGTTCCGTTTCCGTTGCTACGTCTTCTGAAAAAGACATTACAATCCTGAGGCATGATAATAATATCGTTCATATATCTTCGTACACAGATAATGTACGAAGATGGGATCGTAAAAGTAAAAAAGTACATCAATCAGCAACAAGACCGAGTACAATAAAGTAACCAATATGCCCTGAATGCATGAAATCTTTTCATTCATAATTTACCATTAACGTTCAATGGCCACATTTGTGGATATTATTTTTTTCTTGTGTGTATATTTATTTTCTTCCAATTTTTTTCTGGCTCACTAAACTGCTGTCGCTAACAAAACCTAATCAACCAAACAATTAAATAACTTTTTTGGCAAATTTTTAGAAAATTCGTCCATGGAGTGGTTAATTACGCTACGCGCGTAAAAATATATATATATATATATATACGATTCAACTCGAGTGTAAACTTCGAGCGCAGCTCGAAGAGGCTAACGCGCCGCGTTCTCTTCTCGATATTAATCATATTATTCGTGACTTATTACCTCCCTCGCAGTTTTACGACGCGTATGAATGGCGGCCAAGCCAATACCGACCGCAGAATTCAATGCAATTCGAGACTGGCGCGTGTTAATGCACACGGCCTGAAATATTAAAACTCGTGGCTCGGTTAAACGCGAATGTGAACGATCGGCCCGACGATTCGCTGATAAGAATCGAACGGTTGACAGCGCGACAGCTTGACAAAACCGCGCGTTTTATAAACGAGCAGGCTACGCGAAGCGCGCTATTCATCAGCGAAGCTACGCGAACGTGTGGTACGTTCATGAAACTGTTCGCCTAGAGGAGATTGTTTCATTCATCCCGAGCGGAAATCGTATTCGTATTTCGAGTGACGCGCGAGTGAGAGAAAGGCGAGTCTGGCGTAAGATTGGAAGCTAAAGCTAAAATATCATCGAACTGTTAATTATATGAATTGTGTTATAATAATATTGATTATATCATACGAAATATATTAATTATATTGGAAAAATGTTTCGAGAAGAATTAAACTTTGTTGGTTGTTACTTTGACATATTCAAGCAGGATCGTATAATATTTGATCATTTGAATAGTCATTTTCCATTATACCTTTAATATATGAATAACTTTTTATTGTCATTAATATTTTATTATTTAATATAATATTTACGAAATATTTCATTAAGAAAATCACTTTTTTTTTTGTATATTATCATATATCATCATGATAGGCTCAACATGATATATGTATCATAGACGTACATATATCGTAGACATGAACTTTCGTTAATGAAATTTCTTCATATCTTCAAAAACAACGGAGATATTTGAGATGGTCCAAATATGTGTATTTTACATACATATAATGTAATATTCTACGTAATTGAAATATTCAGATAAAGGTATAAAATTTTAATTACGTTATATACCACCGTATCCTTGTATATTATCAAACGAAAGATTTTTCGACGAGAAACAAAATTTTTCAATTTCGACACTTGCAATATTGTCCAGGAGAACTGATGATTAAAGTTCAAGCAATCTTCCTTTCTCGTCAAGTTTCCCGATTATCTTTATTTAATCGATCGATAACGGCAGCGAAAAATAATCCACTGCGACCTCGATCTAATGCATAATATAGCTATTTGCAGTCAGCAGTTACGACAAATAGATTAGAACCGCACGGATCATAACGTAGTGTCCCAACGACTAATAATTTCCTTCTTTTAACACAATTTCTAAGTCGTTTGTCGAAACGATCCTAGTGAAAACACGATACCAGTTCTCACGGTATATCGTAAAGCTATTAAAAAAACGATCGATAAAAGACAAACACAAAAACGAAAAAAACAAAGCTACGCACGCCTGTGCGTATTCTCATTTATTGATCAATTAAATTTTATGCTGATTAAAAGCATCCTGTTGATACTCTGATGAACATCAACCACCGTGTTATCACCGTGCAGGTTCAAATGATTAGCCTCTCGTCTTCGTCAGACTAATCCCTTCGAACCGAGCAAAAGACACACTGACATACCTTTTCCGGTTGCGGACCCCACGGCTTCACCACCAGCAACTCCTCCTCCGCGTTCGGAGCCATGTCCGTCTCACTGAAACGAATAAAACGAACGAATTTTATTTTGAAGTCTCTATGCCCAGGACAGGTAGTTCTCGTTACGAGCAAAGGGTTAACGATCCGGTTGAGACCGGTACTTCGAAACATTAGACGATGCCTGTTTATTATCATGATTTAGAAAATCGTAGCGTCAGATCTGGAGTTACTTAAAAAATCAGACGTTTCCCTTTACAACGCTTTTTAAGTACAACACTCGCTAATAATACTTCCTGAGTGTAACGAACAACTGAATTAATGATATCGTAGAAAATTATAGAAAAAGGTTCGTGTAGAACGTTAGCACGTACAAAAGAAAATGTACATTGCAGAAACACCAGTTAACGCAAGGTTAACGCAGTTTTCAGAGTTGTTTTATTTGCAAAATATTGCCCAACGATTCGATTGTTTCCTCGTGTTGTAAAAGTAAAATTATTTCATCGATATTGGCTCGTAGACAGATACACGATGAAACTAAATACGTACATGAAAATATTTTATATTATAGTTGAAAAGTATGTAGTTTTATATATGAAAAGTGTATCGTCTTTTACAGAGGCTATTTATTTTTTGAAACGAATAAGCATACAGTAAAATTATATCAGAATACAAAGATTTATTGTACCGGCGTGAATCTCAATAGATTATTTTTTTTTTTAATAAAAATTGATATTGATATTAATCGTCATTATTGATTCTTGGATTTCTGAGAAGAATTGAAAAATTCTTATTCTTATTATTGAAAGTATATCAAAATAAAAAATAAAAAGCTAAAGAGTCGTAGAATAAACATTAATATGTTGTTGAAGTTGTAAAACCACGAATATTTCTTGTTACAAACAGTTAAAAAAAGGAAAATTCGCAGTATTAAAAAAATGTTTATATTAGCGTCAATTGCTCAAAATGTTATAGGTATTCATTTTCTGCGCATTTTCATATTTACAGTAATTAAAATTCGTTACGAATTTTTATGCATTCATAAGAAATTTTGAAATGTAAATATCTGTACTCGTAATAATTTCGTATTACGAAACTACGTATTACAAATATGAAAATATATGGACTTTCTAAAATAATTTTCTATCGAGGTCCTATTTTTTAACATCAAAATGATCGATTTATAATTATTTTATACACGTTTCATATATTTACGACATAGATATATTTTTTGAAATTTGAATAACTTTTCGTTAAATATTTAGGACGAAAGTCTGTGCCATTTTGCTTTACATTAAAAATCTTTTCCCCATTTCACTCGATTTCATTTCTCTAACATAAATATCACAATGTTCTCCGGTATAAATAATCATCGGTAATTCTAGCGTATTCTCAAAGGCAACAATTTCCGTAGAAATCCATAATTTCAGAATTATTATTATTATTCTGTCGTCGTGATTTTTAATTATTTATTATTATTATTTTATTTTTTATTATTTATCATTATTATATTTTTATTATTATTATTATTATTTTGTCGTCGTAATTTTTGGTTCAAAGTAACATTGAACGCGCGAATAAATTCACGCTCCGAGACGAACAATTTTCCAGTTTCAGCGTTGAAAACGCTCGTCCATCCTTTTCTACGAACGAATTTCCTAATACAGCTCTTATCGTTGAAACGCTTATCTTATCCTTTTCGTCACCGCTGGCGATTAATTTGTACCCAGAGCGTCACGTGCGCACCTGTGTGAAACGACGCGCGAGAGGATTTCATGCGCGGAATTCTGAAACGGTACCTCGCCTCGCGGTGTACTTTCATTCCGCCGCGATCAAGTCGAGAAACAGATGGAAGGAAACCTCGCTGTTTCAATCACATCGCGATTCGCGTATCGCGTCCGGCCTAAACTTCAGTTCCGCTAGATCGTGCCGGATTAACACGGCCTGCTGGTGCTGTTGCTGGTGCAATTTATTATGGCAAGTCATCGCGGCTCTTACGCGCGAGGAAAAGAATTTCTTATCTATCCGATTCGAGGTGTTTTCGTTCTGTTCGCCGCGTCCTCGTCCTCATCCTCGTTCGTGCAACTTCGAGCAACTCGCTTAAACAGCGCCAATTAACCTAACGAGTTTACAATAACAACTTTATTAATTAATGACTTTCACACCTCGTTAGGGATTCGCGGGCTGATGAGGCACCGAAGGTTGCATTAAGTCGTGTGCAACACCTCGCGATTATGAATATTCATGCTGTTCCGCGAGGATGGGAGTTTGTGAATTTGCTTAAAATACATTGTCGCGCGTTGTTTCCTTGTGGTTTGCGGTTTTCGACTTTTAATTTCGCGCGTTTTCTGAAACGTTTGTCGAACAGAAAGCTTTCTCTCTGCAGGAATATTGAAAATTGAAATTCGTACTCCAAATAATGAGATTATCGTACAGATACGATTTTAACCCTTGTCACTTTCTCACTTTTTTCGACGTTTTTAAAGATTCGCAACTGATGCCAAATTCGTGAAAAATTAATCGTACGACGGGAAGATAAGCAATTAAATCAATAAATAGACCAGATTTCTATTCAATTATACAACTTACTCTCGAGTATAAATTTCATACGGTAATTTTGTTAAAAAAAAAAAAAATGTATCAAATTGACAAACAAAGGATGGACGAGAATTAAACGAATGAATTGCATATTTTTTCGAGATAAATTTTGAAAACCTAACAGTTCAACGCTTTGGACATTTGAGCTTCGAGTCGTAAAACCGCGGCTCGAGTTTTCCAAACTGAAGGCTCAAAGCTTATTTTAACAATTTATAAGCACCTATTTGATAACGCTTTATCATTTCTAATCCTTTATATATACAAGCAAAGCCCAATGAACGAATGCATTCCGTGCCATCATTTGAAAAAAATTAACTCTGCAACGATCGTGTTAACGAACTTCGTGCTCGATTTACTAGCAATGAATTTTCAGAGAACTCGTTCGAATTTTCGACTAGCGTTCGCACTATTGGAAAGCGAGAATTAAACAAGAAATTTTGCACCGTATAGAAGAAACTTTTTTTCTTTACAATTGGTCCAGGCTCAATGTCCTTTTCCCTTCTTTCTTCAATACAGTTAAATTAAAAAAAAAAGAGAAATATAATATCGAACAATCGATTTCTTTCGTTATAACGATCAATATTTGTTCTGATCAAACTGCATACACCAGCAAAGAATAAAGCAATGATAAAACACTATCAATAGTGGTTGGCTCGTGATTCGTCGATATGGCACTCGTCAGAAAATAATCATCCGAGCGCCAATTTCTCAATTCTGTGTCTACCTATAATCTCTGTTTAACTATCAAACAAAAGTCACTACTACTCTCTCTCTCTCTCTCTCTCTCTCTCTTTCTCATATATATATATATCGTGATACCATCAATTCGTTTCAAAACAGCGTACAATCAAATTGACAATGAGCAGAATGGGAAAAATCGGACGACGAAAAAATCGAGAACGCCTGTGTTCGACAGCGTTCGCAACCCGACATACTAATTTCGACGTGAACGTCTCTCTTCACGACGCGATGAAGCAACAAACCTTGGACAGCCTAGAATTTTCGCCAAAAATAAACTCGCCGGGGCTATTGATCGCCATTAGGCTGGGGTTAATCGTCGCCAGTTGAAATTTAATAGATTGAGGTGTATTTACGGTCTCGTACTCGTTGCGGCCGATAACATCTGACACGCGCAGCCTGTTATTCAGATGATAATCTTCTACTTGGACGAAAGCGTGCGGCTCGCCGGTTTTCACGATCCGAGGCGACGTAAATGCAACGCGATTCCGCGCTTCGATGGAAGACGCCGCGATACGAGGACACGTGTGGGGATGACGATGTTTTTTGTTAGGTTAGCCGCGATAATAACGAGCCACGATAAACGATTTCTATAATAAAGAGCAAACGAGTAACCACAGGTTTCGTATAAATATTTTGTACGATTTGTTACATTACGATGTATAGGGAATGATTTTCTTTTTTTTTTGGTAATTAAAGCTAACGCAATGACTAAGTAATCAAAAATATTCGCGTAGTTGTGGAAACCATTATTTTTTTCTTAACTTACAAAAGGCTTTATTTTTTAATTTTAGTAAAATTGATATATTTATATATTTTGTACAAGTAAATTACGTACATTGTATTATTATTACTTAATAGTTTGTATTTCCTCTCTTTAAAGAAATCAAAACTGATTATATAGTATTTTAAGAAATCAAGACAGATTATAGCGTGTATCTTTTCCGACATTCTACTGTTGTTCCTTTTCAATTATTCTTTTTACAATAAAAGATAAATAATGCACTTTTTAAAGATCTGAATGAAGCATTTATTGCACATCAATACTACGATTCTCACAAGCACTTAATAGTATTCGGTAATTCAAAACATTGTATATAATGATATATTAATATTAATATATGCACGCAGGATGATTTTTGGATGATGAATCTATTCTACGTATCTTAGTTTTCAAGTTATGGACGATTGAAGAAAATGTTCGATGTCACATGCTGTTACAATATACTATATCAATATGAGTTATAAAATTCATTAAACTTCCCATTACTTTTCGCGCAATTTAGAATCGATTATACGTTCTATTAAAATGAATAATATACACGAGAAAGGATTCAGTATTCAAGAAATAGTTAATATTTTCTGGCGAGTGCGGAATTCAATGCTAAAGGATGCAGTAATATTGTGTTACATACAATAAAACATTTTCTTCATTTATCTATAATTCGAAAATTAAGATAATATAAATTCACATTTTTTATTGCATAGATTCATCACTTAGAATATAGACATATACATTTAACACTAGAACTACCACACCAGTCAAAATGACTGGTTTTACAATTTTATTTTAAAATTTCTATTTCACATTACAATTTTTTCCCCGCAATGATGCAATGACTTTTACAGTGTATAACTAAAGAAATAATATAATGAATTTTATTTTATTTTTATTTATTAGAAATCAAGATAATTTTGGTAGAAATAACTTCGTCTTAACTGTCGGTAGTTCTAATATTAAGGATCACTCTGTATACGTGAGTAATACTTTAATAATTAATATAAAACTTGTAATTAAATTTCACTCTTCAATTTTACCAAAAACAGGCGAAAAACAGGTTGAAATTTCGTGGTGGTTCTAATCTAATAAGCCAACCTTTCCATCCAATGATCAAAATTATTATATAAAATGATTAAAATTCTTACGAGACCATTTCAGACCAAAAAAAAAAATGTCCAATGCGACCAATAAATTTATAGATTCGTGTGTTTACACAGGAAACCGTTTCCGCGTAATAAGTAATAAAACAGCATTCCCTGATAGCAGTGTCGCGCCGTGCTCTTAAAAACGCTCTTAAAACTCGCAGTTAGTTCGTCTAAGGCACAGCTATATAGAACACCTACTTTAAGAGGATTAACAATCTCAAGGCTTTAATATTTCAACGCGCGGTAATTTAGTTACCAATTAAATCGCATGACGCTTAATTGAATCTTGGATGCAAACGCGCCATATCCGCCGGGCACGTGTTAACGTAATAATCGTGCCAACCATAATTGCGAGCAGAGGGATTATCAGCGGGAAATAAGAATTCGCCAAACTTGAAACTCTATTCCGGATATCATTATCAACAGTTTATCGTCCGTTTCTTTGTATCATTATCAACAGTTTATACTTCTGTTAAGTAGAATTAATTATCTTTCGAATTAATCGACGCTGCGATTGGCATTTATCGTTACAATCCACTGTCGGAGATAATTTCAGGTTATGCAAGCCTCGAGTGAAAAAAAAGGCCTTCGAGGATGAACTTTCATTTGAATTAAATCAATCGCATTGGAAAATTTGCTCGCGAATTCTTTTCTAGAAGATCGACGACCTTCGTGCTTCAAATTCTACTCGTCTATAAGATTCATACAGTCTCGTCTACAAGTCTGTAAATGGCATTAGTTTCTTCGACTTTGTTTATCGATACGTGAATATGAAATATTAAAACTACTGATAATGATCGAAATGACAATTCGTAATTTTTCGTGGACAATTTATAGGTTTGCGATGGTGGATTTTCGTGAATAAACTACGAATCTTCGTGCAAATTCATATTTTTGTGAACGCGATTGGAGAAAGGGGATAGAAATTTATTCTGCCTATTTTATTACGTATTTTCCTTTGGACGTTTTATCTAATTTTGAACATGATCTCATTCAACTGATAATGAGACATTCTGCAAATTTTGAAATTTTTTTCGTAAATGCACAAAATGATCGGAGTATATTTATAAAATATGTGAATTCGAAGCTCGTGTTCTCGTTTTCGTTTAAACAAAGGAGAAACATCTTTACAAAACAACGATAAAAATAAATCTCTGTCCTTTATTCTTAAAAAAATTATCTTTTCACCTAGTGCAATAAATTTCAACCAAATTTCGTTGCATAAATTTGTGTAAAAAGTCAATGTCCTTCATTTTTACCAAACGAAATTAAAAGAAATCCACTCGAAAATCCTGTGTATAAATAGCTGTGAAAAAATGATTTCTAGAGAAAGATATTGAACGAATTAAAAAAACTAGCGCAACGTGGACAGAACAAAAAAAAAAAAAAAATGTAAAGAACAAAAAATCTTTTCACTGTGTTGTTTCGTAAAGATACATCCTCTAATCAGTCTCTGTTCAAGCTACAGCAAAACTTCTCACTCTATCCTGGTATTACACTTCCTCGCAATATATCTCTCTCGGTGCAAGGAAGTCTATATATCTCTCTCTTCTGCACATCAGTCGAGTAATCAGTACATGTAACACAGATTTGAAACAATTCAATCGCTGTCTAGGAACAGCTCGAGCAAAAATCCCTGCAGTGAGCAGTGAGTTCAATTGAGAATTCACAGTGACATTCGACTCATAAGAGACACTTCGATGAAACATGACATAAAAATTTAAAAAAAGAAACTCCTCTCCAATGACATGCAACACCTGATATATTTCAGGCGCGTTTGATCACCGTTTCGTTGCACTCTGCAAACAAATTCGTCAAATTGTTCGTTTCATAATCTACTTGCTATATTTCTGAAATCTGAATTCAACTATAATCATATAGTAAATAATGAAACTTCCAATTTCGAAATTACAGCATACCGAGTATACAAAAATACGATTCTCAATCTCGAATCGATACGCGGATTTCATTTCCAGCGGCCATCGCAGCGTCCGCTGCGGCAAACGCTGTCAACGAATCGCGGCGGATCCAATCCGACCGGCGCTCATCATCATTAATCTTGAAAAATGTTGTTTCACGTTCGAGCGTACGTACGTACAGTCACGCGGCGATTGCCCGCGTGTCAAAGGGGCCCGCCGCCTCGCGGAAACGTCAGTCGCCGTGCATACGGAATTCGCGCGGCGGCGGCGAACGCGTGCTCTCGTCAGGCTTGGCGATCTTGAGCGGCGGCGTACGTAGCATAACATAGTAGTAGCGAAGGTAGCTGCTTACTCTAGGTAGATACTTACTCGAGGAGGACAGCCAGAGAGGCATTGACCCGCGCGCGAGCGGGTTCGCGAGGTATACGATACGATACCCACGTACACGCATGTACACGCTTTTGTACGCTTCTCGCGTGCGCGCGAGCCAGCTTGCTACGCAGCAGTCACGGTCCACGGTGTCCCTTATGGAATTCGCAGCTTTTGAATCGCGGTGGTATTCACGTCGCCGCGTAGGGAAATTGGAGAAAGTAGCGAATCATCGCGACGCGATATTGCCAGACGATTGGACACGGTACGCGGTGATGGCATGTATATATGTATATACGTACATGAAGAGGGCCAAGTTCACGCGTGATTCTGTTCCTACCGATTGTGTCAGTACCATCGTTCGAAATTGAACGGTAGAACACGTGTTTTTTGGACGGGAATTTCCCAAGTAAATAGATGCAACGTAATTTATCTTGTTGCAAGCGTGTCATTTCGGTCACTTGTGATTATTGTTCCACCTTCTTCGTAGATTTTTGTTCTTATTTTTTCTCGTAGTATTTTATCTTTATTGTCTTTGATATTGATACCAATGTGAACGCGAAAAAAAACCTCGTAACATCTCTGTGAAGATAAATGATGTATTAACCAGATCTGTTTCCATAGTTTACCATGTAGAAAAATAGCAACGATAATACAAGAAATATAAAAATTCCGAATTGATACAACTCTCGTTTCAATGCTTAATACAATTAATTATATTTAATTCAATGTCATTAAAAATATCTACGAAATATCCCCCTGTAAAATACTGTTTGCTTTCGAACCATTAGAAATATTTTCAAATACATGATCGAAGGGAAAAACCTTGGATAATAAATAATTTTAATAATTTATGAGGAGTTTCTCCTTGCAGCTCTATTTTTTTTTTATCTACTCTGGACACGTGTGCGACATCACATATCCATGATGTGATATCACACATGTCCCTGTCTTTAATTTATGATCTTTAACCGGTGTTAAAAATCTCTTCTGTATGTATAGAAAAGAAAACCTTATCGCTTCTCTATTTGAAATAAAAGAATACTTCGAAACTAAACTCGTTAATTAGAAAAGAAAAAAAAGGTTGAAAAGGTTGAAGGTGAGTCGAAAGGTTTTTAACTATTGCAACTATCAAACGCGCCCAGGAAATCGTGTTAAGATACAAAAAAAAAAAACGTGCAAATGTATTTGACGTGCGTGCGTCTGACGATTATAAGAAATCTCATCTCGAACTAATCAACGCAACGGTGTGTGTCCCTGATAATGTTCCGTGTTTCTGGCACGCAGTCCTGGAAATCGGGTCGACGAGGTGGAACGGTTGCAACAATCGAATCATCGGCAACGTGTGTGCACGCGCGTTTCTTTCACGCGTAACAGTAAAACACGATTGATTTAAAACTGGTGATGCAGCCTGATTTATGGATGCTCCTTCGTTAGCGCAACTCTGCACTTTGTCAGGCTTGTTTTCTTTCTTTCTCGTTTCAACAATGTTCGATAAAATAAAGCGTCCGACGGAAGAAACGTTCCTGGCGATTGTCCGGCTTAAAGTTTAAGGCTCGATCCACACTACTTGCTTTCAGCACGCATTCTTCCAGGGTTGGGCATGCTTCGATTGAAACGAAGATAAAATATAACAATTTCACTGATTTATTGCTTTCGCTTATGATAAGTGTAATTTTATCTCCAAATCAAAGGAATCATTTGCGAGTAATCTTTTGTACGAGTTCGAATTCATTGATATAAGATAACAAATAATCCTAGGAGAAGATGAAGTTTGAATATACGCGATGAAATTGAATATTATTATTTATATGAAAAACGCAAAATGAAATGAAAAATTTGATTTTATTTAAAATAGCCAAACAATGAAAATATCTAATTCAGAGAGAAATCATTCGTTCGTTCAAATAAACTAATGTAAGATTACATCAAAAATAACATTGAATCGAATGATATTTCAAATAATGTTTTAAACATGTTATTAAAGTAATGTCCAATACCATATAAATAGTTTACACAATTGAAGTTCCATACGATAAGAGTCCATTATATTCTCCTCTTTATTAGTGATTTTTTTGTTTACATAATAAGTGGATTAAATTAGTAAATATTCATTTAATCGATTATCGATTCAAAATTTGGTTCAAATAAATAGAGTTTTATTCCCAAATCTCTTGTATAATTGAATGATAGTGGTGTTTAGCGAACGTGTGAATGGTACGTAAATTATAAAAAATCTTCAGCTTACGCCAATTTGATGAGCATTGAAGAAATATCGCATTCAAATTTTAAGAATTAATTATTTAAATTGTACGCAGTCACATTCTGAATAATACTTCAATCTTCGATCGATCGTGTTCGAAATGCGATATTTGGAATCAACATTTTGCTGGAGCGAGATCAACCTTATCCAAAACTGAACTGATAGAGTGAACATGTTACCGTCAGTCAATTCGTAATTTTTCTTTAAAGTGAATATGATTAAAGAAAAAATTATTAATATTTCTTTTTAGTTTTAATATGCATACATATGTGTACTGAAAACTTAGATGAAATTTTAATCCGCTAAAGATTTTACAAGTACTTTACATTTTACATTGAAATTTAAACTATAGAAAACAACGAAGAAGTATTAATATAAATTCTTGGAATTGAAATAAGAGGATACAAATTGATTAAAAAAAGAAAAAAAAAAACTCCAAATAAAACGATGCACTGGTAACCTAATGTGGTAAATTATTTTATTTTTAAACGAAATGTTCATTGAATTAATGAAAATTGGATGCATATCATTTGCAATTATCAGTCTATATTTAGATGACAATCAAGAAAAATCTGAAGACAATCAACTTCTATGCGGGGATGTGATCGAAACTAAAGTGTAATTATGCTTCGAAACTAAAGTAATTAGAACGTAAGTGAATGAATATTACGAATCGAAAGCTGAAAATTTTAAAATCGTTGTCAGATTGACAATCTTCTGAGAGATTATGAACCGTCACTCGCAATGTAAATACATACAATCGAGACGATCGATAAATATCTGAAGAAACAGAGAACGAAGATCGAGCGTGGACCGAGCCTAAAACGTCGCCGCGATGCAATTTCCCTCCAGCAATGTAATTCGTAGTATTTTAATTCCTCGAAAATTGCAAGCCAGAATCGACTCGTTGCTCCTCCGGAGGAGGACGTCATGGCTGGTTGGCTGAGCGTACAGGATGGTCGCGTGCACTGCGCGAGAGCACACACGTTTCATCCATGAATAGATAATGGCAACGCTCGAGGAGGCGCCATGACTCGTTCGAGCCTCTGGTCCTCGTAGATAGATATCGATGGAATTTGAGAACGTTATTTACACGAACACACGGAGAAAGATTCGTACCACTTCGAATAAATGTGATTCGAAACGTAATCTTCAAGTTCACTTGAAGTCGCGAACTAACAAATCCTGCCGCCAATATTGCTTCTTCTCCGATATTTACGCGGCCGTAATTGATTCGATATTTGTCAGGCGGGGTTTATATATTTCTTTCGCGGTGAGAGCAGAAGATAAAAGCAGTTGTCCGCGAGAAGTGGGTTCTCCCTCGCAATTACCAATGGCCAAATGGAACCCCATTCGGCGCGCATGGCGTTCCCCTCGAGCTATTACGACGAAGGTCGCACGAACTGGGGGAAGTACAGTTGAATCCATAGAGGCGAGCACATTGTAAGCATCACGGTACTCGTAATGCTTCCCGTCGGCTGTTTGCTCGAGGTATCGGTTATCTCGGGCCAGAAACGATGAAGAGAGAGAGAGAGAGAGAGAGAGAGAGAGAGAAAAACGCTCTCGGAGAGGCGGCGCGCGATCGGCCAAACAGGCGCCACGACTCGCTGCGGTTACCTCTATCCGCTTTGAATCCACCGGAAAAAAATCACGTCGATCGAGAGTTCGGATCGTCGATCTTGACGACCATTAGCGGACTACACGAAAGAGAGAGAGAGAAAGAGACAGAGAGAGAGAGAGAGTTCGAGGGAAATTTTTTCGCTATGGAGCACCACGATTCTCCTCTAGACGGTGGAATGTTAACCGACGCCCGGAAGTATAGTCGATCTTCCATATCTGATCTTCCAGCGACCGAGAAAGAAGTCAATTCGCATTCCCTGGTTGATACTGTTGGAAAAACTTCGTTGGATATTTGCCGGGGAACGCCGGGCTTTTGTCTAACATTGTCTAACTGACTTTGTAGTAGCGTGTTGCGTTATGTATGTCTTCGTGCTTCCTCTATCTTTTTTTTCTTTTTTTTTTCTTCCCTTCTTTTTCCTTCCCTTGGTAGATAATATTCGTGAGAGGCAATTCGTAGCCAATTAACGGGTCTCATTGAATGCTAATGCGGTATTAATGACAGGAGGAGGATGTGTCGAAATATCTGGAGATCCATGTTGTTATCGCAGTCACGAAGTCTGGGGAACGATGATTAAACACTGGAGATCGATTTCGGTATTGAAATTGTAGTATAGATACTCTTTTACGAAAGATGATGTTCAGTTTTGCAAATTATGAAATTCTGGGATTACGTGCTTCCTTTCCTTGTTAAAATTTCAACTCCTGAAAATTTTCCTATTTTTTTTTTTTTTTTTTTAATTTAAGAGTAAACTGTAAGAGATAGGAGAAAGATTTTGAAACGAGAGTTACTTTTTAAATTAGAAAAACTAAGGAGAGATCTATCAATTATTTATAATTAAAGAAGTTTAAAAAATATGTAATTTTTTCCCCCTCTAGGTGTAAATTTAACCACTGAAAATTCTACCTTTTGATTTTAAGAGATTAATTTAAGAGTAAATTGTAAGAGATAAGAAGACGGTATTTAAACAAAAGTTACCTTTTTTTGAATTATTTTAATTATGACAACTGAACGATGAAAGATTTACCAATTATTTATAACTGACGAAATTTAAAAGATAAATGGCAAGAAAATATATTTAATAAATATATATATATATTTTTATAAACAGAAATTATTGAGCAATAAATAAATGTGAAATATACTTAAGAACAGATTACTTTCACTAATGCTAGAGAATATAACAATTCATAGCTTATTTGTTATAAACTATCTTTTGTAAAATAATTGATCAATATCGGTTTCTGAATTTCTGAACAGAATTGAATAACAAATAGAATAAAATTCATTCTAATTATTATTGCTAATCTTGTATAAAATAAAGTAAATTCTCAGAATTAAAATAAATATACATAGAATTAATATATATTTATTAATAGAATTAATGTATATTTCTTGTTGCAGGCAATTGAAAAAATATTAAATTAGTAATATTAAAAAATTATTTATATTAGCTTTATTTACTCAAAATGCTCCTATTTTATTCATTCTATTCATTTTCTACATATCTTAGTAAGAAAGCCTATGATTATCGACTGTGTTCATAGTTTTGTCTCTGTAAAAATTAAGACTAAAACATCATGTAGCAAGAAGTCTATAAGTGCATCATAAAACGTCCATAATAAAAATATGAAATGTGACAAATACGATAGATTAGTCGAGAAAGATCAATCTCGTGGTCTCTTAGATCACCAGATCTTGCATCTTTAGATTTAATGTTTATTATCTTTAAAAGCAAAAATTTGCAATATAGAAGTATTTAAAAAAAATGAATTAATTATATGAATCAAAACTGCGTGCAAAGAAATTCGACAAAGTCGATATGAAATTCAGTTTATAGGAAATTCAATAGTACTTTGATAGTTTTGCACCGATAGACGGGGATAACATTTAAAAAATCGTTTCATATTTATATTATATTATATATTTAACGGAGAATTTACAAATTTCTCGCCATATGATATTTCACCTACAGAACACATTGGTAAAGTAAAATCTGTCGAAAGAAAAAAAAAAGGAGCTATATCCAGATAGATTAATAAATAAAATTAATAAATAAATTATCTCCTAACTAACAATCTTTCGACATACATAGGCTAACATTTCCTTTCATGAGAATATAATGAATGTAACGAATGATCAATAAAACCAAAAAATATATCATTGTATTTTTAAAGAAATGACCTCTTAAAATCACTGAAATCTTTTCATCTACAAAGAAATTATTACTATGCGTATTATATGGCCCTTTTTGTATTAAAATTTATTAACAAAATTTATCGATATCTTTAAAGTAACAAAGATATTTAAATGCTTTGTATGCAAGCAGCCTACGTATCCCTAAAGTTTCATAATATTCTGAATATATCCTGAGTTGAGGATCCTCCCCTGTCAGTCACGATGCGTTCGAACACACTTTGAGATTATGAAACGTGACTGTGTTGAACGATGGTGGTTCGCTGATCTTTTTGTATGACATTGTAACGGGACTGCAGCCAAAGGATCGATTCTAAAGGAAGGAACGTGAAACAGCGAGTGAAAACTGGGAAAAAGAATGACTGGGGAGTAATTACCCAGCTCGGTGCTGTTTTTAAAAGAAGTCGTAATATGACTCGGGGGTACGTGAGACTTTTCCATCGGCGAAACAGACGAAACCGTCCGTGTTCCTTGGAACACGGTAATTGCTGAAATTAAGTAAACTGTAAATACGACTACGGAATTGCATTCCCCCCTCGGTATACGAAAATGGCGCGTAAATGTGCGTTTGCCCCGGTTGGCAAAGAACAGAACAAGAAGATCCTTAGCAGATGATAATTAGCCCGGCAACAACTCTCTTTCGCGTAAAAGGCTAATCTACGATTAACCTAGCCATTTTTTTTTTTCTGACCACACTATTATAATGCTCCGGTTGCAGCCCTGGTAATTGTTCGCAATTTTTTTTTTTTTTTTACGTCGCAGTTATCTGCGAATTTAGATCTCGCGGTAGCTACATTCTGCAATTTCTACTTTCTACGAATTTGTCGTTCGTTTCTTTGGCCAGAATCCAAATTTCAGCTTCTTTTTCTGGCTCGATTTCCTTCTGGAGGTTAATCATCGAAATTCTGGGGAATTTAAGGTGGAATCACGGTTTTGATTTATCGATGCTTGATACGTAACGTTTAATTGATCTTTTTCTTTAAAATTCTACATTCCTTCTAGAGGAATTTTCCGCCACGGCAAAAATTTCCAGAATCTGGCATTTGAAATTCTATAAAGTTCCAAAGGGATTCGCTAATATTTTAGATAGTTTCTTTCAGTTCGCTGATACTCTGATGTAATTTTCTCAATTCGACTTTCCTTTGGAAATTAATTCTTCGAAATGTCATAAAACTCCGATGGAATAACCGCACATTCTTCTTCTCCAAGAAATCCAATCGTCCGAAGTTTCATAAAATTCCTAAAAGGAGTTGCCTTTTAATTCTGCTGAATATTCCAAGAATCTTTTCTCACTTCGATCTCCTTCTCTGGAAAATTCAATCTCGAAAACGTCGTAGAACCCCACGAAAAAGAAAAGAAAAAAAGAACTCGCATTCTACTTTTCTAACATTGTAAATACCTTCGAACGATTCGATTCGTCCTCCCGTTTTCCTTGACGGTCTACTACCACGTAAAATAATATTCCACGAAATTCCGAAGGAACAAGACCCGCTGATATTCATCGACGATCGTGCATGTGTCTTAATAGAACGTTTTACTGCGAATCATAATCTCGACGCGATTTCTATGATGACTGCTTTTCGCGAGGCTGTCACGCGTGACGGCAGAACACGGTAGAAAGAAGATCTCTCGACGACCTCGATCCGCGAAGGATGTTTCAGGACGTGTGCACCAGGATCTTGGATCTCGGCGGTATTGATTACAGTATTCCGCGAGAGTCGCTACCGTGGCCAAGAATCAGGGAAAGAAAAAAGAGAGAGAGAGAGAAAGAGAAAAAAAGGAAAAAGAACAGAGGCAAAGGACGATGGGTGGAAACGAAAGAGGAGAAGAAGCTACCGCCGCCGCGGTTCAGGATAATAAATGTGAGATTGGATCTCGCTGGTCATCTAGTTGGCTTCGACTCGCTCGAGCGAGCAATGATCGAGATTATTTGAATATTGTCCGGTAAATGCTCGCTCGGCCAACTGAAAATGACGGTTGTAAAGGCATATAGTTGACGATTACAAGCAACCAGGTCGGTACCTCCTCGGGGAACGCGTCGGAAAACACCGAGAAGAAGTAGCACACCTGCGTTTTTTTTTTATTTTTATTTTTCATAATTCCCTTCTTGTTTCGAGCAAATAGAAGTTTCGTTCAGCTACTGCGAGAGAGATTATCTATTCCGGCTGTGGCATCGAAAGTGTGCGCCAACAGTGAAATTATCTCGATCGAGATGTTCCACGTCGATCGCTGTGACTGTGAGTATTCGTTGGTTGATTTATTATAGATCAACATTCGTGTGCAATTCCTTTCAATCAATTTATATTATTGAATTATTTTATTTGTTATCCTTTTTTTTAATTTCAATTATATTTTAATTATTCGTGTTATGATGTTAAATCCCAAAGGTGCCCTCAATAAAATATAATATCTCTGTCTGAATTCCATAATTTCATGAAATTTTAAGTAATTGAAGTATCTATAATGTTAGATAGTAAAATTATTGCTTAGGTTCTTAATGGGTTAAGTCATCAAAGAAACAATTTTTACATAATTTTTTGACAAAATAATGACAATAATTGCAAATAATCGAAATAACACCCTTGTAATAAGATAGATTATGTTACATGTTTAATCAATACGTCATTGGAACTACGGATGAATAAAATTCTAAGTACAAATTTTAAAGAAATTTTTTCTAAGTCATATAAGAAACTGAAGGTCGATCTTAAGATTGAAAGAGTTAAATGTAACAAAATAATATTTTTTGGGTTACTCGAGATTTATTTCTCAGTCAATAGGATGCTTTATAATTTTCTTTGGGACGTGTAAGTATTTGCACACATTTTTATTTTTCAATGAAGAGACTTTTCATTAGATTCTACACATCATTTTTATGCTATTAAATTTTTGCTATTAAATTATGCGAAAGTAAATAACACGAGATTTTCATATTTAGATTTTTAATTAACCCCTTAACATACGAATTAAATGAAATTCGATATAACCAAAAAATGATATATGCTTTTCATTTTTTAACATTTGCGTAAACTTGACAAAGATAACTTTTATACTCTTATACTTGTACTGAGAAATGCCATGAACGCAATACCTGTAAAGAAAATTAATAAAAAATGATGAAAGAACAAATTAATAATTCATAGTTCTTAGGAAACGTATGACGTCTCCCAGACGTCATTATATTGTTAACGAGTTAAGTTTCTGTGTGTTTCACGTTGAACTGAAAGAATTTCGTAGCAATTGATCTTCCATAAGAATTCTCCTAATAATCGAGATATCTTCGATTTTATATACAACGATACAACATCACGAGATATCTCGTCTGTGATTGCAAAATGGTTAACGAAGATGTTCGAAACGAGAGGGGACTCGAGCGTTCCAGATTCAACGCGTGTCTGGCGTAGTCGCCATCGTATCTGCTGAATTTATCGTCACACATCGTGAAATTGAAAATAAGAGAGGCGTTCTCCGCTTTCCAAAAATTTCTCCCGTAACATAATTAACAGCGTATTATTATCTATCTCGCGCGTTTTGCGTGTTCCTTCTTCAATTTCTTTTTTCTTTGCTACATTGTAAACTGGTTGGAACGAAATTCCGACACTCGAGGCGCAACTACAGCCGAACCGGGAAGGTAACACTTTCCTCGCCGGTGATTTTCATACGCGCGTGCGTAGACCTGGTTGATTGTTAGTTGTTATCGCATTAAACATGACGAGCGAGAGCCTGTGCAATGCGAAATGATACGTTGCCCGGCTACGTGTAACAGAGACACGAGAAGAATTACGACGCGACTAAGGACGAACCGTGGATCGTCTAAACATAGAGCCTAGTACTAACTGCGTTTTTACCACAGTAATATCGACAAGCTAACAACGAATCTGCGTAAACGTTCCTCTCGTCTCGATAAATTATGCATTCAAAAATGCCGGCCGTGACTAGCTTTAAAATATTCCTCGATCGTTAACCCTGAGCACGTCGTGATCGCGAGCATCAACCTTACGTTTCGTTTACGGCTGAAAGAAATTTTAAACGAGAGTACTTGCAATAATTCATCAAGCAAAAATCAAGCACGCAGTGTCTCAGGTACAAAGTATAGGTTTGAAACAATAGGAGATAGGAAATGGTTTGGAATGACGCATAATCTGGTGGGTACATGTACATGGTCCGTTTAGGTTTCAAAGATTTTTAAAGTCGCCTTCATTTTTTCAAATGGACAATCTAATCTTAATTTGGTCACAACAGAATTGTATGAAAAACAAGAAACACATCTTTTCATTTCATAATCATTTCATTTTCCTGCCTTTATAAAAGTTTTAGAAAATTAAGTGTTTCTCCAATTTTCAACTCGATACTTGATTACTCTGTTAATATTACTTTTTTTTTTTTTTAAATGAAAGGATTTATCGAGTGGTACGTAAAAAAGAGATGTACAGAGACATGTAATATCTTTATCTTGATTAAAAATTGCCAAATATTGTTGAGATCATTATACATCAATTAAATATTTTATATATTTAAATTATAATGAAATAAATTTAATATTTATATTCTTATGCATAAAAATCCGCGATCTAATAAAATAAAAGACGAACGATCGAGAATGTATTTCACTGGTAATACGAATCTAATATCTAATGTGTGCTACAAATCATAAACACGTGTGTAAATAACGTTAATGATCTCGTTCACTTCGCCGGCCCATACGCGATTTAGTAACTCGATTATATCAAAAAGTTCGAGAACCGTAATTTAATCTTCGCAAATATGAGAGCTCTAGTAAAAACAAAAGCTCGTTAGAGCGTTTCCTGCAAGATTTCGCGGTAAAATTTCAATCAAAGGATTGTTCGGGCTTGATTTACAATTATGATTCGGAGTCACAGAGAGATCGTGGCCGACCAAATATTATACAATGCTTCTGAAGTGGGTTGTTCGCGTTCCAGTTCCAGTTCGCGCTGGAAAAAAAACTGAATAACATTTGAATGAATTTGTATCTGTAGCGTGACTGGCTGCCAATTAAGTCGATTTCCAGACACGATCCCTTTCAGAAAAATTTCAATAGAATATTTACTCGACTTCTCGATAAAAGAAAGTTTCAAATTATTTGGTACTATCATACTACATGCACGTATGTGTGAGAAATATCGGTAACAGAAGTGTACATTGTATCTATTCATTAAAATTCAAAAATTTCTTTGACACAGAGTTGTTACAATATTTTCTATTTGCAATCTCTTAAAAAATTGTCGAAATGGAATGGATGTCTTTAACCTCCTCTAGTGCACTCTTAAATATAAACCTATGCAGTAAGAAAATTGTAGGAGTATTCTGATATTTCGATATTTTTGTTATAAATCTTCTTGATCATCACCTGTTGGCACAGATTTTTCTTCAAATAACATTTCCCTAATGTAACATATGTTTCTGATAACAAAATATGCAGAGTTGCAAATAGCATTTGTTTTCAAATTTCTCGACAGAGAAATACATTGGTTTTCAATTACTATTACATCATATGCATTCAGTGCATCACCTTTTCAATGATACTTACAGGCATTTATAATTTTGAAAGATAATTCCAAGCCTAGAATAAATGATCATAACGTTAGATAAAACTAGAGAAAATAAAATCACGATACAAAATTGTGTTATAAAACGGTAAGATTTGTGTGAATTTTATACACGACTAAACATAGAAATTAAAAGAATTTTCAAATTTAGCTACTTGTTACTTCATTGTGGATATTAATCTTCAAGTCATTGTGTCAATTAATCTTCTAATCATTGTAGTAATTTGACATCAAGGGACGAATTAAATTGAAAAAAAAAAAAAACGAGAGACGGATGAATGACATTGTGAACATAAAGCAAATCTCTTCTTCTTTAATACGGTTGATGCTTGATAAATTCAATAACTTCGATAACAATGATTCTGTAGCGCAGTCTAATAAATACAGATTTTTATAAAATTTATACACGAGTATCTTGAACTCTTTTAAACTTTGTTCCGTCTACCACCATAAGTAAACATCGCAGCAAGCACAAAAATGGGCCTGAAACTCGCGAATGGTTTCCCATCGTTTTCCTAGAACTGCTACACTATAATCCGATCGCGACGCGAATGATTCGTGTCTTGATGCTGGCCTGGTTGTATCCACAGGAAATTGAAGTCATTAATGCTCGACCAAGAGACGAGATACGCCCATTCGGTCGTCGCTTCTTTCCACACGAACACGCCACTTTCTACCCGAGGGGCCGAAATGCTTTTCACTGCGATCGCCAAGCGGAAGGCGTTACTTCTTTTTCCAAAGATATCGCCGATCAAGACGAACGGTCCAACCGATCGGATTATCGTTATTAACCCATTAAGATGCGCGAAACTGGTGCTTTCTGCCCTGTCGTGTGTCTCCGATCGCGTTTCACCGACAGTTTCTAACGGAAGATTCATCTCTCACTCCGTCTCTCTCTCTCTCTCTCTCTCTGTCTGTTTTCCACAAAAAAAAAAAAGAGACACACAACCGACCACTGGATAATTATTTTTTTCCCCGGCGGTTAGACGACGTTTCGTTTTACGCGCCGCGGACGATTTGCAAGACAACTTGCAGCTCCGAAAGGGGAAGTGGTCGTTTTACTTTTGTGACGAACGGACGCAGCGCGAGAGGACGTCGCGTTCGCCGATCGTCCTCGCGATTCCCTCGCCTAAGAAGGAACTAATAAATATACGAGACGCGACTTCCAAGTGAAACCTCCGCGTTCCCCTCCCTATATACGCGGAACGTTTCATATCTTTTTTCGCATCGTGTGCCACTCATTAATGTCAATTAAATTCCATTTCGATGACGTGACGCTCTACGTGACGCCTCGAAATGTCACCGAGCGCGAAGAAAATGCCACTCTGCCCATCTAGAATCGCGTTTTTATGCCCATCTCGCTGTGATTGGTATCGCCAATTTTCTAACAATCGCTACATGCAGTGGCTATAAAAACGAAATACAACGTCGTTGATAATACGTTTCAAGGCTCGTATCGTAAAATTCGAAATACAATGTCATTGACAATAACTTCAAGGCTCGTATTGTAAAATAATATCAATAATTGAAAAAAATGTATTCGTGTATATTGATTTTCAATCTATGTTCTTCTAGTTGTATCTAATTTTTTGTGTAATAGTTATGATAAAGTGTTAAATGTCGATTATATATAACTGCAACATAATTTGGATTTTGTTGTTTAATTTCAAATTACTCTGAGATCTAACTAAAATTAAAGAATCTTAAATTCAAATTGTCTGGTTCAGCTGTAATTCAATTTAATATAGTTATCTGTACTCGATGATACTAGTTAAGGATTAAATGACACGAAATTTAATATATTGGTATACTAAACAAATGATATTAGTATATTATTAAAAATAATATACTATGATATTAATCAGTATTATATTGTACTTTTACACTATGTAAATGTGTATGTGTACAATGTGTAGTACGTAAATATTAGTAGTCGAGTATGTAATATGTAAATGCCATTAGCAGGCTATGGAGTATGTAAATTAGTAGTTAGTAGTAGAGTATAGCATGTAAATAAAAGTACAGTGATATACAGATAGGTTTCAAGGTCCACCGTAAATCATTGCTTTCCGAGCGAGTTTGAAAGAATTTAAACATATAAAATGTCTCCAATTCATTGGTAGAATCAAAAAAGGAATGAATTCTATAAAATAAAAACGAAACGAAGGAATAAAATTTTTTCGCTTTATTTTTGAAGAAAAAACTGAAATCGAAGTTAATTTATCAATGTTTATATCTGAAAATAAGTCAAAAGTATGAAATATCATTTTCTCATAACACGCTTTGTTTCCGAAAGTTTATTAGATTAATTTTTAACCAAAAATGTATTTTTTTTTTAAATAAAGTCTCAAATGAAATGATCATATATTGCACTTTTTATTCGTTTTCATATGCAGAACAATCTCCTGTCTTTAATCCGAAATTAGTCAAATTTAAGAATAATTGATAAATTTTCAAATCCGATTTTCTCGAAAGTTTTAAATAAAACAATTTCATCCTTTTTTTTTCAGTTTAGCTTTTCATACATAATCACACCCTTTCCGGTTACTCCGCTCTTGTAGCCTAATATATTTATTATCATTAATAATTATAATCGATGATATTAATTGTTGTTATCTAACCGACTATCTAATCCTGTTATGCAATCATCCGAATAATGTCGTTAATATTTTCCATTAATATATACCCTTGTTTCAATAATTAGTTCAACTCTTATCAGTTGCTTCGATAATCAGTTGCTGTCCCAATAATTCTTGAACACGATATATCGCCGCTAAATTCTTTCGATATCCATTGAACATCCTTACGTATATTTTGCGTCGATTTCCAAGAAACCGGTCTGAAATACACGTTTTCCGCTACCAGGTTTAGATACGCACATGCGTGTTCGCCTATCTGCTTCTATCCGCAAGATGCTTTCGATTTTATACAAAGCCTGGAAAGTCTATTTGAAACATTAGAAAACTTCAAAATCCTTCCCACACAACGAATACTTATCATTAGATTACAGATGTTTATGCAAAATCACATTGTAAATGCGATCAACAAATTAAACAGAAACTCCGTTTCTTCATCAAATTTACCTTGAGTATTCTTTTTTTCTTTTTTGTAATCAGCGTAATTCTTTTACAAACGAACGAACAGATTTTCAAGTAATCTTTTAAAAGTCAAAGTGGTCGGGGATCATTTTTTATGCGCAAAATTTTTAATAACCAATGTTAGAAGCGCAACTCGACGATACAAATTAATTGAAAAAAAAATTGCGAACAGAATATCAGTTTACTTTTAGCACGCAGCGTGAACAAAAATTCATACTGAAACGACTAATTCACATGGAATATTTGATTTAAAATTCGTATCGAAGCGATCTGTCCAAAAGTTTCTCGGCGCAAAAAATAAGTCAGTAAAACAAACAAACAAAAAAAAAAAAAAAAAGAAAAGAAAAATTGCTTGGAACATTATCGTCTTTGTCATTCGCGAAACGATAAATTTAGTAAATGCCCTGTCGAGAGACAAGTTAATTCGATCGGACTGAGTCGTTGCCTGGCAGCTAGTGTCCAGCGAGATCGTGTGCCGTTATGAATCTCTAGTTATAAAACGGATCCTCCGTCTGCCGGAGTCTCATCTCTCTCTCCTCGCGAGGCGCATAACATAACTGTATCCTTTACACGAGCGCATGTGCACCAGTATGTCGTTCTGGCGAACGGAGAAGAGTGGACCAAAAGATAGAGAGAAAAAAAGAAAAAAGAAGAAGAAAGAAAGGACAAAAGAGAAACCGTACGAATCCCGAATGACGTTTGACACTTGGGACCGAGCGAAATCTAATTTACGATACCTTATAAAGCGTTCCATCGGCCTCGTACTCGCTGTTGCACCGTTACGTGCTTCGATTCCTCGCGTTTTGCCACGGCGGACGTTTATTCCCGGGGAGAGACCTGTCCACGGCTCGCGCTTCTTGCGTTCGTGAAATTATACTTGCCTTCGTGAAAGAAATCCAAGGGAAAGCGTCAACAGGCCAAGATCGTTGAAAATTCTAAAGAGTTTTCTCAAATACTCTGATGGACGCTTTCGAACGAGATATATAAATCTTATTTTTGTTATTTTTTTTTTTTTTTTTTTTTTTACCCGTTGGATTCGAACGACATATGTGGATGTCTGAGCATTCTTGCCAGAATTTCCCGAACTCGAGAGGTTAATTTAAAACTAATACCAATGAAAGACTGAAAGTTTAATTGAATTTTGGGATTTTATTAATCTTGGAATTAATAATAGTTTTGTCGATTGTGCGTTTCTTTCTTTCTAAATTACTCAGTCACTTTAAATCTTGGGTGAACCGTGATTTCAATTGACTCGTATCGTGAATTTAAATTTCAAGATTGATCTATATCATTCATAATATTAATATTAATCAATTATAGAGAAATATAATATATAAATATTATATACAAGGGTGATACATAATAACAACTAGTAAATATATAATAATAAATATACAGAATATTAACAGATATAAAATTCTTAGTTAATCGCGGATTTTAATTTATCTACATTTGATAACACAGAGCAAATACTCCGTCTTGTGACACAAGTATGCAAGTTAATTCTAATTTTTATCAACAAAAGTGTAAATCTTTTATCAATCTTAATATCCCAAATTCTAAAAAGAAAAAAACTGACTTGAAAGAAGAAAACTGAAATTGAAATTGCGATTTGCTAACTGCTCGCAGTGCCATCACTGAGAATCACAGAAGTACCCCATATATACTCTCCTTAATTCGAGTTCAGACCTCATATCTTCAACAATGGAACGCGCGCAAACGTGTGATCCCGCTATTGGAAACGCAAACTTGTCAAATGACGGTGGGATTCAGGAGTCTCCTGAATCCCATCCGCGTTTTATCGTTCGTTCTCATCAGACATTAGACTACTTCCGATACGTTTTCTTCTTCGGCTAGTTTCCAAGGGACGAGGGGAAACTACTACGTTCGTCCCTCCGTCTGAAACCGAGGACAACATCGACTGTAAATGACTGCAGTTGTCGTGGCGTAACGAATCACGGCGAATCCGTGAGAACGTCGTTGCCCCGGGACAAGGAGAAACGATTTCGCGTACAAAATCGACACTTCCGCCGGCGCGAGTGTGTCTTTGTTCTGGCCAACGGACAAAGGAACGCGAAGTCACGGCTGTGCACCTCCTCAGCTTCGTGTTCACGCTGTGAACGAGGCTTTAGGGACTCTCGGCGGCTGGAATGCCTGGAGTCGGCGTGTGTAACGGGCATGGAATGCGCGAGAGGAAGTCGTGCGCGCTCGCAGAAATTCACGTTCGATCGGGGGCTCGAAATTCAGGCACGCCAGCAGCCTCATTTCCCATGCAGGACGATGGGCTATACACGGCATTGCTACACGTGCTTTTAACTACGTGACGTATTTACCACGGAGAGTTACCAGGGAACGACATATACGCAACGTGATCGCAGCCAGCGGTGGTCCCGCGTGATTTATTAGATATTCCGCCGTTGGGATTCTACTCTCGAAACAGTCTGATCGAGGAAACAGTTGTCAAAGATAGCTACCCGATGCTTCAGTCATTGAAATAATCATTCGTGATATTTTGAGCCGGAGAAGGCTGGAGAAGCAGATTGTTCGAAGATTCATTCTGATTGATATCTGACAGAACGTAACACGATGTAATAATATAAATAATAAAGAATAGTAATAATATAAATAATAAAGAATAGTAATAATATAAATAATAAAGAATAGTAATAATATAAATAATAAAGAATAGTAATAATATAAATAATGAAGAACAATTTTTCGAAGCGAGTCTCTGTTTTTCAATGTTGTGAAAATTCGAATCATTTGGAACGTGATTCGATGTTTCAAAACGGTTTGGTTAATTTTAATGGAAGATAAATGGGGTTCTCGATTATGAATTGAGTATCCATTTTTGCAAGCGATTTGTTTCTATTTTCCGAATACTATGAAACTTTTCTAATATTTTTCTAATATTTTCTATAATACAGGGAATAGATTACAAAATACGGGTGGGAAAAAAGCAGAGTTAATTTAAACGCGTCATTAAACGTGAAACATTTTATTATTGAAAAAGATAATAGCACTTTTTCACGAATTTTGTCTCAATCATTGAAAAATCTTCTTATTTTACATATTTTTTTCTACTTCTCTAATTCTTCTTAGATATTTTTTAATACTGTATTCGAGATAAAACATTAAAAATGCTAAATACTCGTCATTTGTGAAAATTATCAAAACTTGCGAGAAAACTAAGCTTTTCAAGACTCGAGACTAATCAAGACTTAAAATTCGAGATCAAGAATATTTCAAGACTAATTGTAAGACTTTCAAAAATTTTAAATTTTATCAAATCATATCATATGTACATGGTCAAGTTGATTTGAGGTGTTACACAGTGAAGATCTTGATAAACGACGAGCATTGAATATTACACGAGCGTTAAAGAAAATTTGAAAAGTATGAAATGCGGGATTTAATCCACATTTATATTTATTATTCGTTATACATATACACGCGTGAAAAAATGGAACGCTAGTAAAATACCGAATCATTTCTCAATGATTATTGAGACCTTCGAGGCATTGAAGGCTCAATCAAAGCTATTGAATTATATTCGAATAATATAATCGCAAGTATCGAAAAACTTCGAACTGTTTCGACGCTGATTGCGAGACTCCGAACGTCAATCAGTGTTCAGAGTCCGTTCACAAGCATAAAGAGAATGATCAACGAAAACAACCCGCTTGTCATTGTAGCGTAACAGCTCTCGGAATAAATCGTTGGCACTGCAGTAGCAACGAGTTTGCGTGAACGAATCATTATCTCGTTGCTAGTTCCCGATCGTTCGCGGGTCGATTTAATGGACCGTTCGCAAACCGTTTGCCCTTTTATTGCAAACCGATGATCGTTCGTTTCTTGCGTTTCGCTTCGAGAATGCTCTCGAGACGCTTCCGGAAGCCACTGGATAAATAACGTCTTGTAAAAACGCCTCTACCCGTGGCCCAACAGCAGCGTCGATCTGCGTGTTGCATCGACGCAACAAGAACGAAATAATCCTCGATTATTCGTTCGACGACTAGCAACGGCCAGCGTTTCGAGTACAAACAAAAAGTGTTGGCTTTTTCAGCAATGTTCATTACGATTGCGCGCTCGGTTTTCACATCTGTCGACATTGTTTGGAAAAATTGGAAAAACGCAAAGCTCGGAGGATTGTCTGAGGATTCAATCGATAGCTAACTTTCTTCCGGAGAGAACGTAATTCGAGTTACTTTCGGTGTAGTTTTTGGTAACTCATCGATTGAAGAAAAAAAAAGGCTTAACATGATGATACAATCACAGTCACAGAAGGTCTATACACGATAATGAATGAAAGAAAGTTTACGGTAGACAGTACTGTGAGTGTTGATAATTTACTAAGTATTATATTATTTATTATTTTAGCGACACTTCAAATCATCGACTTTAAATTAAAAGTCCATGAAAAATCCTTCCTTTTTCGTTTTCAGATTCAACAAATTGTAATTGACTAGTTGGAAAAAGATCAGATACCTGAAAACATCGAAATCCTTTAAGCATAAAAAATATCTTGTATGAAATATATGAAAAAAATAAGATTGGCGATTTCAATTGAACTCGATTCACATTCCATTGAGCAAGATTTCAAATGCTCGCGTTTGATCGAAAACTTTTCGAGCCAGAGGTAGTAGTATAATTATCTAATAAATCAGCCGTACATTAAACGTTATTTACGTTCGTTGAAACAGCGCGAGACTCCGTCGATCTGCCTAGGGGACAATTACAAGTCGTTAACGTAATTCCGTTTAATTAAATGTTTTCCAGTTGACGGACAGAACGTCACGGTGGAAGAAAGTCGGCTTCTTACGCGACTTTCTTCTAATTAATCCGATTGTCCCTGATTTTTCCGCGGCGCGACGATGAGGAAACATGGAAATAAATGGCTCGTGTATGCTTTAATAATGGATCTTGCTCTAGCTGACGCAGGTTGAAAACGGTAACGGTGAATGGAATCGAAAATAAGCGTTGCCAGGTGAGAGAGAGAGAGAGAAAAAAATGTAAAAAAAGACACGCGGCTGGGTAATTGGACGCCGGTAATTAACGGATGATAATAATAACTATAATGATTACAGCGATGACGACGATAATCGTGGTGGTATCGTTGGCATTATGCTTGGCGGCAGGAAAGTTTACGCGTAAACTCGCCGCGTTTCTCACATTTCTTTTCAGTCAATCGACTAATTTATGATTATAGTATACATCATCTATATTTTCAACGTTTAGATCATCTGGGAACCTCTGGCAACGATACACAGTCAATTGGCCTATTCGTTAGTGATGGGGCCAAGTATGCACTAAGTATAATCGACACCGTGTAACAACAACGTTTCGAATTTCTTATAAATATTCAATGAAATGTATCGGAAGTAATCGAATTATATATATATATATCTGAACATTTTACGTAAATTTAATCGGAATCGGTACGTTAAAATAACGTACATTTAAATAAAATCAAAACTGCATTGAATATATTCGGGTCTAATTACACATTAAAAAGTATTGCCAAAATATAACTGATGAAAATATATTTCAATATACCGATTATAAAGGTAAGAAATTATTAAATAAAATACCGATATTAAATATTAAATAATATACCGATTATAAAGGTAAGAAATTATTAAATCGTCATGTGACATTTTATTCTTCTTTTTATTCAATTGTGCGATTTATTTTCGATAAAAAAAAAAACAGAGACAATTAGCCCACATGACGTTTACTATGCTAAGTTAAGCAAACTTTCAGAACAAGATTGTTACTCTCGAAAGATTCAGTTCATTCAAATGTTAAATTTCATTCATTTATTCAAGATTTAAAATCACTGTATATTCGTGGAAATATTCAACCATTTACCATAGAACAACATTCAAATACGTATGGATCATGTGTGTTAAATTTTACTAACACTGCAACGAAACACGACTGTCATGATTATATTAATAAAATTAAAAATCAATCCTTATATATATATATATATATATATATATATATATAAAATTACAAGTTATTAAATACTGAAGCTTATTGAGATAATAAATCGTGATTCTTTAAATAGTTTCCAGAAATGTACAATATAATTGCACTAAATTGTAATATTGTATAATTTCTATGTATATTTTCAGATTTTTCAAACTTAACCAAGCATAGTCATAAATGCGTCGAATCTCGCTCACAGAATTGAAAAAATGAATATTGTACACAACACACGCAATAGGTTCGTAAAAAGTTTCAACGAGCGTTCGAATACTTTCGGTAAGCAATCACAAGTAACCTTGATAGCAATCGAATCCTTCGCACGGTATTCGATTCGATTTCTTGTCGAGTACACGTTGAACTTGATCCCATCGCTAGCTGTCGTTACCGGTAACGTAAAAAAAAAAAAGAACGGAAAAAAGCGAGGAAGAAAACAGAGGAGGAGGATGCGCGCGAACAGGAAGAGGAGGAGGAGGAGGAAGAAGAAGAAGAAGGGAAAAGAACTGTACCACGTTGAATCAATGAGCGCTTTCACGATAATAAATATCTCGCCATTTATCACGTCAGCTGATTACGCCCGGCAAAACGTTAACCGATTACCATTTTCAATCATCTCGCCGGACAGATCGATTTACGATTTCAGTAATTTCGCACGGTCGATCGTTCAGCGCGCGCTAACGGTGAGAGACGTTAGGAGTCGCCGGTCAAATAACACGGCGAGGTGAACGCGTTTTGTCACGGCAATTAACGAGACGGTGCTTTCTTATTAACTTTCCTCGAGGAGGAGCATCGCCGGTGAAAACGTTGTACGCAACGTAGACCGGCGAATAGAGAAAAGAATATTGTCGCGTGCCGGCCGGCATTCTCCGATCGTCACGGTCTATATATCTGAATTTTTAGTTTTTCATTGCTCGAGAGGCTGGATACGACGTGACAGTTGCGTATCGTCGCGTGCATGCGTGTTATATTGGTTTCCAACAATTTCATCGGCGGTTTCTTGACGTGATCGGGAAAGTGATCGAATGATATCGTCGCGGACAGTTAAACACCGGGAATTAAGCCGAGCTGAAACGCGCTTCATATCAACGGGATGTCCCTGAACTACTTTCTAACGTGGAATGCGATGAAACTGTTGAGACTGAAAAAAAAAGCGTGATTAAGAAAACGGAAATTTCTGCGATCGCATGACAGGTGTGTAGCGGTACGAACGAGCACGACTTTGAAAGTAAAGTATGGCAAAATGCAGAAACGAGAATTTCAGTGGCTTGTTTCGCCCGAGATTTAATTGCACGACAATACGCGAAGTTCAAGTTAAACTCTAGAAAACTGATTGTAATCTCTGCCTCGGAATCGTATGCAGAAATTTATCATCGTTACACCCGTTATTTCATATCCGGATTATTATAAATATAATTGATGCGTGTTCGTTAACTCGGCTCGAGTGATTTACATTCTCCAGATCTCGATTGCCGTCTGTACGCGGAACAGAATTTTAATAGAGTGATTTCTTTCTATTCGCCTTTCATTCTTTTTTTCTTTTTTTTTTACATTTGCGCAAGTCCATTTAGTGGAACTTGCTTAGTCGCTTTGATTAAAGTCCGTCGTATCGATTCTATCACCTGCCGATCTGAATAATCACTCTGTGCTTTTCTAAGCGCGACTCGCCAGATACAATATACGTACCAGTATAGAATCGCTCGTATACCAGAAATTTAATCAATGCGACTGCACGCAATTAAAAGTAAAACGTGTTTTTAAAACTTGGCTTATCGTTCTCATTAAAATTGAGAAGGAACATCGCGGTGTGTTCCTTTACGTTTTTCTTCGGCTAATGTCGGTAGAAATTAACGAGCAACTTATTCTCTCCGATGTGGTATAAAAGAATCGTGTTTCTTCGAGGTTATCCTCGTTAATACTTGCTAATATACGGTCGTGTAGCGGAAGTTCTCATGAAAACAATCCAATGATTCCAAAATACTCATTACGCGTTTATCGTTTGCTTATTAACATCGCGGGCGTATCGTGGAAAGCATGTTATCGTAGAATCGATGTATCGAGGCGATTTGTACTTTCAACCTGTAACGACGAAGATATTTACGTGTATCGAGAAATATTTTAGTATTCATATTTCGATTTCACTCCGGCCGAGGCATCTGGAGAAATAGAAAAAAGATAATAGTTATCGCGATACGTCACTACGCGAATAAGATAACATCGTTACCACTTTCTACGATCGTTTAATCCGCGCGATAGCTATCTTCCGTTCTTGTATCTGTAATTACAAAGGAGAGCGATTAACATTCATTCATTAGCAAGAGTATAACAGCAACTTGAGCAGTTTGCAACTCCTAATCGAACCTGATGTCATATAAATGATGTCTACAGTGAAGAGCATGATTGAACCAACAATTATAGATCTCGCATAAATCATTTTTTATTGGCGTTGATATTAAAGTATAGAAAAAATACAGAAATATTTTGTACAATTAACGTTCAATCTGAACAATTTTTTTTTTTTTGTCTATAACAAAAAATACTCGATTCAGTTGGTTTCTCTGTTGTAGAAATAAAATGTTTGTATCGATATTGACTCATCGTATCAAATAGATGGTACAAAAACATTTTATTGGAAAATTGATTAGATACAGTTGAAAATAAAATGAGATTGAGATTCTGCACACTGTGCAAAAGCGTGTAAAATAGGATATAAAAATTTATTGCACTATAGAATCTCAATTTCAATTCCATTTAGATTCAATGAAATTTTTAAAAAGTATAAAATCTACAAATGTCTACTAATATTGATTCTTGAATTTCTGAAAAGAATTGGAAAACGATAGAATAAAACTCATTCTAATTGTTGTCAAAATTTTCTATATAAAATAGATAAAAATTATGTCATAAAAATCATGTTAAAAGCTAAACTACTGTGCAATAAATAGATATTAGTAAGTTATTAAAGTAGAAAAATTTTATTCTAACAAACATTGAATATTTTTCATTATTATATAGGCAATATTCGCAATATTCATGTTAGCTCATAGTATTGTATGTATACTTTCCACTTAAAACCTTAGAGCACATTGAAGTTTCAAAAGAAATAATGATGTTTAAATAAATAAATATCTTATTCGTTATCATTTTAATGTATCAAAACTATAATTGTATTTGATATTTAAATTTGTCATCCTTATTTGTATAAAAAATAATTTAAAATGTATGAAAAAAAAAGAAATGATTTCATTGAGAAAGTAAATGCTGCTCTAAACTTGTGGGCGTTATTATATATATTTATATTTATATCAGTTTTAATTATTCAAAATATTTCTATTATATCCAATATCTGTATATCTTAATATTACAGATAATAAGTGAGGATTTGTACAAAACTTGTGGCTATTGGCTTGGCTTATGCACTTCACTGTCGCTGTATTTAATGTATCATTGAATGAATAAAATCGATCGGATCAGTTTCTAGCTTAGCATTCCAAAGTCTTTCCGGGATTTCAATTCTGCCTACTCTGTTTCACAGTTTTCCATCTTTAATCGATCGTTCTGCTTGACGAAATTGCGTCGCCTGATGGAAGCTGTGCATCTTAAGATTAGCTCTGTACAACGTACATTGGTAGTGGAATCGATTTATTAGCATCCGTGGACATTAAAACGTTCGCTGAGTCGTAAATTGATATGAAGATACAAGTTACGCATAACGAGTGAGCGTCAAAGGAATCGTCCTCGTCGTACGTGAGGCAGAAAAAGCGGTCGTTGCGTATTTACGTAAATTGGTGCGTATGCCGGTCAATAAAATCATTACGTTGAGACAGAGAATCTATGGGCACGAAATCCAAGCACCGTTATGCGTTCAAGCTGGCGACATCGAATGGCTGATTTACTTAAACCCGGAATGGCAGTCGTTCCCATTATCGACCGTTTCATTCCATGTGGAAGAGGATGTTGAACCGTACACGTGTTTCCTGAACAGTTTACATCATTTCCTGTCCGATGTATCGAAATCATCGAATAATGTTATTAATAAATGTTTCACAATGTTATTGATAAAACAAGAATCTTTGCTTTTACTTTTCCATCTAGAAAACCTGTTTTTATTAATATTGCTGTACATCTTCAAATTTTTACGTTTCAATTTTTCACTTGTTTTAACAAAATGAATTTGTAAGTTTAAAATTTTAAGAAGATCCCAAACGTAAAAAACTATAATGCACACTAATGCAAATTTTTAATATTCTGTTTCAATTTGAAATAATTTTTAATTTTGGAGAAATATGGAGTGAGTAGAGAAGACCAACGTTCTATTAATCCAGTACTTCAATTCATATTATCAAATTTTACTTATCTTTTAAATAGTATCACGACCGCAATAATTTTAGAATTTCCAGTTTTATTTAATTCTATTCCTAATCTTTATCATAAAAAATAATAAAATACAAAATAGAGTAAAGTAGTAGTTTAGTAATCATAAATAATTCAATTGTAACATAAATAATTCAACGATATTATTCACGGATTCATATGAAAACATAAAGATTATGAAAGGAAGATTATATCTTCGCCTAAATTCTACAATTTTAACAAGTTTAAAGAAATCCAATTATTTACAACATTATCGCGAATTCTTGGTCTCTAATTGGTTAAGCCAAGATGATCAGAAGGTTCGACTGACACGTGAAATGTCCCTGACACGATTCTTTCACCGTATGATTAATTGATGGACATCGAGAGGTGAATGCTCTCCATGTTATGTCCGCGAACCGGTGAACGAGCCGATAAAAAAAAAATGCCTAATTTATTATACCTGACTATTTCTGCATCGTTAATTCCTCCGTGCCTAAATAATTACTCGCGTTCGCGTCACTAGTTCGCACGATTCTCGCGTGTACACGCCCACGCGGTTACGCAACAATCGTTCCCTGAGTTATTAGGGTACCACCAATATACAGGTAGACAACAAAGAATGTAATCTCCAGAAGATACCGCGACAGCGTTAATTGAATCGGAGCGGGAAATTTAGCTAGCGCTTAAGACCAAGCTACTCGAGATTCGCGATTCTCTTTCGTCGATTCGGCCAAGTTTCTATTGTCCCACGGAGTGTTTCATAATTATTCATTCATCGCGGATAGATCGTGGAAGAATAATAGTCCCGATTCCACGGCTTATTTTTCTCTTTTCTTTTGAACAAACTCGTTCCGCCGTGCAAGGGTTTTCATTCAGGAGAACAATAGTATACCAGCGTGTTCTACGATTGTGTACGCAACAAACTGCCGAATATAATAGTTAACGTCGGTGTAATCATTCGCGAGAAAACGTGCCGAGTGATTTTGCATTAACAAAAAAAAAAAAAAAAAGAAAACACGGTATTTTATAATTGTCATAATTGGCACAAAACTAACGATCAGCGGTCTTTTTTACCATGAGCATAAAGACGCATTCTCGTGCGCTGGTCTATTAGCAGCCGAGCTCTTCGTCACGCGTACATATGCGAATAAAGGCTAGTTGCCCTGGCTTATGGTGGTTTGAGTGCTGCTTTTTTTTACAGTCGACCGTGTGTGAATGAAATTGCTCGTCTCGTTAAGCTTTTTTTTCACGGTCGAAAATACATTAGAAGGATCGTCAGAGTCGGAGAGATCCAGAACCGGCGTTTCCTTTAAAGGGACGAAGCGAGGAAGTTCAAACGAGATCCTGTCGTCGTTGTCTTCGGAAAATGGTTCGAAAAATAAAGGACGTTCAACGTTCGCGTGCATCAACGCATCTTGGATAACGTGTCTTATCAGTATCATGTATCAAACCTGACACATTCAATTTTTTAATACAAATATCGTAGCAAATCTGTCCTCGTGCATTTCAATGATTTCCCACCGACTGATTATCATCGTGCATATAATTGAATTCAATTAAAAAAAAAAAAAGAAAAGAAAAAAAAAAGGAAACGATATTGCATAATACGAAGAAAATAAATACCTGAATTTCCTGTTAGTCACACGTGATCCACGTTCAACCTTCTCGATGCATGGCACGGTGTGCACGTGTAAGTAAAATTCATTCACAAACTCATTCACGACGACGATGAAAATTAATTTTCATTGTCAAAATCGAATCGAAACTGGCACGAACTTTCGTTTGCCGGGGGCCTCGTGAGCCAAGAGACATTCGTTGACGCGATCCGCTCTTTAAGACGACCGGAGGTTTACTGACACCGGCGCCTCCACCTGCTCGTAATGTAAGCCAGGTTTCAGTTTATCCTGTGATGCGTCACGTAGAGGGGCAGAAAGGACAAACGCGAGGAGTACTTATGTTAGCTCGATATTCAGCTGTTTTCTTACCGTATGCCCGTAGAATAAATACGAGACGGACGTCAAGTGGTAGGACTAACTTTCAAAATAAGCAATCTTCGTCAATGACGCGAGATGCGACGTTGCGTGAAAAAAAAAACTATTCAGCGTTATCACGAAGATCCAATCCGTGAACGATATCAAATTTCTGATTTCCAATGTCGCTTTTGATCACATTTACTTCCACACTCTGACGTTCACCTGATAATGCAGAAAAATGAGGATTGTAAAATTTTAAACAAGTACAAACATCGTGTTATCGCGGTTATGAAATCGAGAGGATACTTTATAAAGTAAGTTTTATGCTTCTAATATATGTAATATGATATAATATAATATATATAATATGTTATTGCTCTACTTACCAGGCATATTAAATGTTAGAATGCGATGGTGAAATGATAATATTCGAATAATAAAATAAAGATTAGAAAAAATAGGAATTTTTCATCTAACGTGCTAACGGACGAGTCTACCAGCGTAATACTGAACATGGCCGCGAGATGTCAGGTGTCACTACGAATTTAATTTAAAGTGAAAAATTTTTCAGAAATACAATTACAATATTAAAATATCCTTTAGGATCGATGAAAATTAAGATGCATTTCACTTTTCTACGTAAAATATCACTATAGATCGCATACGGAATTTTATAACACGAATGAATAAAGATTGCAGAAATATGAAAATCTATGCCCTATTTACAAATAAGATATTTATTCTATATCTTATTTTATATCAAAATTTAATTTCGATTATACCCGTTATAAATTTAGAAATGAAACTTTGACGAAGGTTTTAAGAAGCTTCTCGAGACATGTGATACAAAAATGCATTGAATGTTGGACTATTCCGTATAATATCGTAAGTACATACATATGATTTACTTCCTTTTTCTTTCACGATATTTTCTCATTTCTCTTATTCTTTTTCTGTTTTGTCACTTCTCCCTTTTATTTTCTTCGCTAGTCTTAACTCTTCTCTTTATCATTACATTCCCTTTCATATTCACGATAATCTCTTTTTTTATCTTCTTTACTTTCTTTTGTTTCATTTCTTTTCTTTTCTTTCGTGTAACAAACTATTAAATAATCGTTCAATTTTCTAAGCAATAATCAACTTTTATCACGTGTTGCTTCAATTCTAATCTAACCTTATTCAACAATAAAATCTCATTCTTTTCGATCTTATAGTTAATAGCAGTAAATTAATATTACACATAAATAACAGTATTTAATGGAAGTTTTAATACGAATGGTATATGAATAAAGGAATAAGATATATATATATATATATATATATATATATATATTTACATACTTACATACATGTATATGATTAGTAGTTACAAATTTTCGCCTCGAGATATTATTTCACTTTGAAAAGTTATTATTTTTTTTTATACATTAATCGACGATTAATCAAACAGAACACATATACTGAACTTCGTATAAACTCATACACATTAAATTTCTAAACACACGAAGCCACGTTTCAAATCTGCACGTAAATTTTGTCCATTTGTCCTATAATAAACTATCTTCTTACATTAACTCACAGATGTTTACTTTCTAACCAAATTCTGCGTATTATTCAATCAAACGTGTTATTTCTTTATTTAGAATATTTGTTCTTACTAGGAATTTGACGACTCTTAACCGTATATGCTTGATTTGCTGACAAGCTCCTCCCACTCCTTATGGTTGAAATTCGATGAGCAAATGAGGGGGCGAGACGTGGGGTGTCAGTCTAACGTCGAAAATCAGAACGGTTGGATGTGTGCCAATGTTACTCCGAGACAGGTGTCAATCTTCGCTTAATGTATGTTTTTATTTCATAATTTATTAATCTATTATTTGATTATCTTTCTTCTTTGCTATCCTTTTTTCTTTATTCTACATTTAAGTAAAAAAGATTTGATTTTCTTCTGCACAGATGATTAGACAAGTTGATTACGAAGGAAATTTTGAAGTTTTAGAAGGACGCCATGCCTGCTAATTAATGATAATTTTGAGAGGTATGGATCGTTTGATTTATTCTAATGATGTCAGAGATATATTTATACGTTTATTTTCTCCTTTTATTGAATAATTTTTAACATTTATTTAATATTCAATCATGCATTGTTAACAATCAAAGTTTAAATTTGTTCTGCGCGTTTGATTACTGCGCAGCTTCGGTTAACTGACAAATAAAACGCGCCATATTTGATTAGTACGAAATTTAAAACTTTCAATCTTCGTAAATTGGTTGTGTCATAGAATATTCATAGATATTTAACAATATTGGGAAATATGTACTTGTAGTGTGCGTTAATTATTATTAATTAAGAATTAAAATCTGATTTGACAAATTAAAATTTTTTTAAATTTTTTATTTTTTTTAAATTGATTAATTAAATTGGTTATGATCATAATTATGATTAATTACCAATATTATGTTTAATACAATTAAATGTTTTATTCAAATAATTTCAAATAATTAACGTTGTTTCTAAGAACAAATTATAATATTCTATGCTTTGTTATAGATTTCTCCTGGATCCTCCTTGATGTTTGCTGGTTTACTACTACATTAATGACAATGTTGCATCTGATTGTGAGTCGCATGCATTTTTGTTCCTCTGATCACTCAGTCATGTCGCAAGATGAAAGATCAGAATCGACATGAGTGATTAGTTGTATTATATTGTAGAATTTTTGGCGAACATAATGACTATGAATATTTAATAAAATCCGTGAGAGTAGTAATATTTTTTGTCTGTTTTATTTATTAGAAAATTCAAAAGTCATTTTTGTTACTGCTTGTAGTATTTAAAGAGTAAGAAACAAGATATGTCACGAAAAACTTTATTGAGCAGCAAGTTAATTCAATTTTCAAATTTTTGTAATTCAAGTTCGCTGTCATTTTGGAAAACAAGAAGAATTTATAATATTTTAGGAATATGTTTAACATAAAATTTAACTGAGAAATTATACAGGTGCTAATAAGAACTTCTTCAAACGAGATATTTTTTCATATAGAAAAATACAATACAAATCCAAGTCAAAAATAATCAAAAAATGCAGCAGGTTTAATATTATTTTAGTTTATTAAAAAGTTAGAAATGCAAAACTTACAGATAATCTAAAGAAATAAAGAAATTTTAAAAACCTGCAAATAAAATTAATATTATTTTAATCTTTTAATAAATAATTCTCTCTCTTTATTAATATTATCATTATTAATGGATTATAAAATATAATCAGTAGATTATAATAATATTTTTTGATATCATAATCTCATTATAATATCATAATCTAAAGAAGTTTCTCAATTTATGCAGTAAACGTTAAAACTTAATTATATAAATAAAGCTATTTTGTGACATTTCTTCTTTTTTCTTCTTACTTCTTATTTGTAATACGTAGTAATAGTATATATTTTTTAAATTCTTTTTGGCCAATGTATGTCGACTTATTACCATTGAAAAAATCGCGTTTCTTTATTAATATTTTGAGAAATTAATTATTAGAAATCTATATTAGAGTTGCAAAATCAATATTTCTCATTTTGAATTAGAGGATTGCGATAGATATTTCGGTTTGCATTAGAATTGCGATATAATGATACTCGTGATTGTTTTAGTGTTATGAATTATAAGATAATTTCGATTTACATTTAACATTTATAGTTATGTTTCAATTATTTTTTCAATTAGTGTTGCGTTGATAAATGATCGCGTTTCTTTAAGCAGAATTGCGTTTATTGAATGCCGAAACTCCTTCCATTGAAATTGTGGAAATATGTTCTTGAATCATCTGATACAGTTAAAAAAACTGCATAGAGATAATTGCCAGCAGCAGTATTGTAATCTGTCTTTAATATAGCTGCATTGAATTTTCATAATCATTTAAATACACTTATTACCACATTACGCAAGTAAAATTGTAATGTTTTACGTAAGCATAATTTCGTTCTTAAATAGCAAATTATTTATTATTCTAAACACTTAAAAAATTTTCTAAAAATTTTCTGTTGTGAAACAGAAAAAATATTCTATTTATTTATTCTTTTATTGTTTGGATTTATGTTGAGTGCATAATAATTATATTTTAGTTACTTTAATAGGTTTTTGCGTAAATATAGTTTATGTAGATAGGATTTGAAGAGAGAAACTTTTAGATTTCCGATAGGTGGAATCTTTTAACAAATCATTAGATTAGTCATAAACAGGATTCATAAAGAAATTTTTAGATATTTAATAGAGTTTAAATAGAAATGTTTAGATCTATAATAGATAGAGTCTGTTAAAAATTTATGGTTTTATTTGAATTAATTTGTATTTAAGTGTGTCCCAAGAATTTGGTATTTAAATACATTAATATTTAAATAAGATGTCATATTACTATAAAGTGAAGGTATAAATTTTGTAAATTTGTAAAACGAACCTCCACAGTAGCTCTACGTAATAATCAATATTATTTGGTACATAAAAATATGAACAGATTGACTGCATTCAGTTGTAGTTTGTAGTCATTACAATCACAGTTATAATAAATACATAAAAATATATCAAATAGTTTCATTCAATCGTAGCATAAATTCCTATATATCTTGTATAATCTTTTTTACGTATCATCCTCATAAATTTTTTAAATCTTCCCCTTCGTTTATGTTAAGTTTGTTACTTTCCTACATTGTCTCTGCTATAGTAGAAATCTGACTTACCTGTCAAAAGTAAGACTGTCTTGCCCAAAATCGCATCGGTTGCATCCGCTGCACCTCGATGATAAATCAGTTTCTCCATCGATATCATCGGAGCGCCTATGTTCCTTCCGATGGTCAGTCACAATGCTCCATGTTCTATGGATAAGGTAGAACAGGTATGGCGACTTGCGTTGTTGGTAAGGTTGCGATCTCGTGTTCCCCATTTTATCTGCTGTCGATATTCTTTCACGTTCGTTTTTCTTTTTTTTCTTTCTTATCAGTTCTAAATGAAATTTAAGAACGTCATTGCAAATAAACTTTCACAATTTGCGATTATCCGAAACAATATAAGAAGACAATTTGCTGTTCGTTCTTTCTTGTTTCATAGCTTCATAGCAGAGTTTCTTTCCAATCCCTCAGTTCGATTCGTTCCATCACGTTAAGCGAAACGTTAACGATAACGTAATTCGCTCGTAATTCGCTTTTTGTAATTCTCTTTACGCGCGAGATTTTCCTCCTTATCGATTAGATATCTCGCGCGATACACCCACATTCCTCGGACAATGAAGAATTTTTCTCGCGCGATGTCTCACCGATATCGCGCTATCTCCCGCATTGTCTCTGCATTCGCGAGCCTGTGTTCGTACTTGCGTAATTACGGGTTTGGCCGACCCCTCGAAGGGTGCACTTATAAAATAGCTGTACGTATCCGCGCTTCTTTCTCCATCGGCGAACGGATTAAACGCATGCCTATGCAACGCAGCTTTATCAACATATCCTGAAACACGGATCCATAAATTATCCTCGTGGTATTAACGCGATCGTTTAATTCCACTATTTCTTCGCGTCGAGCCGTTCTTATTTCTACCAGAAATACGAACAGAATCTCGATTACACGATACACCAGCACGATACACTGCCGTGTTGAAATTCAATTTTCGTTCGATTCAGATTTCGTCTTGAAGGAAATTAATCAAAGCGAAACGACAATTAAAATCTCGTTACCGATACACGTGTCCTTGCTACGTTTCACGCGACGTATTGTCCTCGTGTCGTTAACGTCATTAGCGTCACTGTAGCCGGTGGCACGACGATTCCCACACTTGTTGCTCGTGCACTGCTATCATGCGCGGCCCGAGTTGGCGCATTCGAATGGAAAAGAACAAGTTTCTTCGAAACGCGTCCCATCGCCAACATCTACGGCCATTCATCTTACCGAGTGGCACATCAGGCCTCTCTCGTCGCGCAAATTTCCTTCGGAACGGAACATAACGGCGCCGTGATCGAAATTTCGAGCGATTCACGCACCGCGCCAACTACAAATTGACTCCTCACCTTCCTCGAGGAAGTTGCACAATCGGTTTGCTCGATAAAGAATCAATTTGCCCGTCGATGGATTGACTCGGCAAGTCAATTTCTCACTGGGTGGCGCGTCAAACAGGAATTGATTAATCGACCGAGTGACGAGCGTGACGCGACCTCGGCGAAACGCACCTCTGTGACCTTTGGTAAAAAGCCAGCCAGACGTTACGGCTGGAAAACCTAGTGATCCACTGACACGCGAAAAATTGTCGAAACCGTTATTTATACAACGCTTTACGAGTTCGTCTCGACGCGGGGAGAATTTTTCTGCCGTTTAAGGCAACCGATTTCTTGTACCTTCCTTTCTTTCCGGGAACTGTTACAGTGCTCTGCTCGAGAGGTATTCTCTCTCTCTCTCTCTCGAACGATCTCTCGGGATTATTAACGATCTCCCAAACGAATCGAATACTCTTCTTCTCGCTCAATTCATCAAATTCGTAATAAATCAAATTTCATGGGCAAGCAAGCTTCGTAGATATCTCCTTGTAAATATCCTCGTGCCGATGATGATATTTACTAATACCACCAATGATGATACAGATAACAGTCCGATTATTATTATTGTAACCGTAATGTACGCGTTATTCGATCGCACGATGCGTGTCACCGGCATTTAATTACACCGGATTTCTCTCCGTGCGAACAGAGCCGGCGTGTTAAACGCGTGTTAAAATGCAAGCTCGAAAAAAGAAAAAGAAAAAGAAAAAAAAGAGAACCGAGTGAAACTCGACGAACTCTGGGCTGAAACGTGGGGGTCCGTCTTGTAACTTCCTGTCCACCGGAGAATCACATTTCACTTTCTTCCAAGACCATGTCACGCGTCACTGCCGTTTTCACGTTTTACCACACGCGTTTGCGTTTCTCGATTCTGTTGCTCCTCTCGCGAAGCGGAGCAGCTTACGCGCCGAGCGAATTACCTTCAGCCGCGTGCAATAATTGGTTTTCTGCGCGCGTACACTCGATGCGAACCTCGTAAGTGTGTATCGAGAGGTTGGTAAAAATCGGTGCACGAGAGGCTGGAGAGGCATTCACCGGGCGGGTTTCAACAGCCGACTGCCAACTCGTGAATGCCCCGAGGTGCACGTGTGAGAGCATATCGCCTCTCTCCAACCGAGAGGGCTCCTCTCTGCATCCCGCCTCACGGTCGCCACCAACGTCGTCCCGACGAGGGCTCACAAATCGTGTGTGTGGGTCAAGCCACGACCTACGGTCGCGCCGAATACGCGTAAACACAGAGGATCCATTCACTGGGTCAGCTTCTTTGACGCTACGAACGCTACCAGGCCCCCGGTTTGCAAAAACAATTTCATCGAGAATTTCTAACGTTCGTTGTTGTTTCGTTTCGTGTGGAGAAACGTTTCGTTCGTTGAAGAAAACTGAAAGTTGTTTTATCGTATCGTATTGTGCGAACCCTTTGTACGAACTCGTACGTTACGCTGCAGTGAATTTGCTATGAATATTTGGAAGTTGTTACTTTCGAAAATTGTAAAAAATTATATTATAAGAATAAGAATAATAATAGATAAAGAGAAATTTTACCGTTGTACATTAATTTGTCTGATTTATCTTGAAATAAGTACAAGTGGTCGCGCAATAAAATTTGAAAACAGATCGAGCTCAGAGTTAAATTGATATATTAAATTATAATTAAAAAGTTATTTTTTATATTATATTATATTAAATTTATATATATTATATATTATATATATATATATATATTAAATTTATATATATATATTTTTTTTATCATATTTAATTGACTATTATCTGTATTCCTTTCATGGAAAGGAATTTTGTTTATAATATATATATATATATATATATATATATATATCAATTTAATATAATATAATATAAAAAATAACTTTTTAATTTTGTTTCACAATCAGTCATTTGATCAATTACGACAAAAAATAAGTACACGTAAAATACATTAGTATGAACTCATTGAGAGCTCACGTTGCGATATTTCATTGGCGAGTGTCTTCAATTAATTTATGTTATCGAATTTTGCTTTTTAGTATTGAATTCTAAAATTTATATATTTTTTTTTTTTATTAAGACAGTACTGTGAGGCAATTTTTTTTCTACACCTTAAAAATACGTCTGTGAAATATCTGTGAGAAATGATGAATTTATGGTTATTCCGTTAATGTCAGAAAAATTATTACGCGTCAGGAATATTATAATGTTAGACATTTCTCTAAAAATTATTTTAAAATAGAGCTAAAATTTTACTATATCTCTGTATTATGATAATCGACAGTCTACTTTAATATTTCGCACTCTGAAAGTTTATAACATAAGAGATCTTAAAGTGAATTTTCTAGTAATTTAGATAGATTCCAGTAAATTAAAATCGATCAAAATCAAATGAATTTTTTAAACGTACGACAATAGTCATTTTGATAGTTACATTTAATGTTCGCTTAATTTATACCGTTGAGTTCTATTTTTTCACATTTTATAATTATAACAATTCCAAGAATTTGTTTGATACTTCTTCTCTGATCTGATACTTCTTTACTTAAAAAAAGCTACAAGAAGACTGAACTCGGTTTAAAGAAATTAAAATGCTACCGGATAAATTGTCTCCTTCCAATTCGCATAACTTTTTTCCTCCGATATCTCTGATTACTATAACGAATTGTCGTAAAGTATTTATTATAAATATCGCGTTTACGTAATTTCTACGCATTGTTTCGCCACACAAGGTCTTCAACGAGAAAAAGTGAAAATTGATGAACGTTCTCTGTGAATCTCACTGTGAAGATCGGCCCGATAATAATCGGAATGATTAGATCGGATAGATTGCCGAGCGAGTTCTTCAGTTTCTTTTTGCAACGATTACGACGGGATCTGGTAATCTTCATTGACGAAAAGGAACGCGAGGCGGGGCGGTGCAGCAGGAAACTGATTTTGAACGTGGTTACTCATTTAAGGGGAGAAAGTAAATTGTTCAGTCGGTTTGTTGAAGAATGTTTAGAAGAGGTAGCCGGCGTTGATAGTAGGTTCTCTCGATTTACAGGCATCGTCTGAATTGCGCTGGCACGTCGAGGTAAAAGGTGAAATTCCAAGCGAGTCTTCTTCTTCTTCTTCTTCTTCTTCTTCTTCTTCTTCTTCTTCTTCGCGATACATCCTTCGAGCATTAATAAGACGGCTTGCAAAATAGATACTTCCTTGCCGCATAATTCGCATCCTGCGAGCGATCTTCACTGCATTTCAAGTAGAAAGTATTGGAAATAATGAATTTGGATATTTAGTGATTTTTAACGAAATAAGGATGGTACTTGAAACTATTCCATTCGAACGCGTATTAGAAAATATTTCCTTGAAACGTGTACGAATTTATGAAATTGCTAATTGAAATAATTATTTAAGGCAAATGTTTCATGCTGTTAAATTTCCGTTGATTATTTCGAATATTATTTTTCTTTTTTCCCTTTTTAGTTACTATTTTGGACGTGGAAAAGACAAAAATTTACATATTTTGGCTATTTGTGTGTTCAGTAATGTGTAACATTTCAAACAAAAAATCAGATAGATAATTTCGACATAAGTTATTGTCTTGCTTCGCTAAGCTAAAGAATTTTTATTTTTATTAACGAAGATATTGATTTATTAAACTTATAGAATAGTCTTCTAGTATTTGTTAAACATTATTGAAGGTTTCAAATTGTTAAATCACTTGTTGAACATCCTCGTCTTCGTAAAAATTCCTTCAAATACTTCATTGCACGTACAATGAGAGAAACATTTATTTCAAATAATTATTCATTCTGAAAGATATATAATTAAAATACAGTAGTACATAGTGACTATATTCGTAAAATAAAGTAAATATTCAAAATAATATTTCAATTAGTATGAAAATCATTATTTCAAGCTAATCAGTGTAACTTTTATTTTTGATTTCAATTATTATTTTATTCGACATTGTCTACGAACGAATTGAACGAATTCAGCTCATAAATTTAGCTTTTAATATGTAATGTGTATATAAAAAAAAGAGGGATTTTTTCCAAAAATCATTTTAATCTTTTATTAATTATTTTTCTTTTTTTAATCTTTCACGTGTAATAAGTAAAAGAAATGAATTTGTGTCTCTCAACAGAATTTCTATTCTTTTAAAGAATATATTCGGAAATATAGTTGCTTAACCGTATGGCGATACACATAAAATATCGAGCAGAATTTTAAGTGTTTTGACGAGTAAATAAATATTAAAGATGTCGTTTACGCCAAAACTTAAATTATTGCGTGTTCTGAGGACCAAAAGACGTTCAAACGTGTTGAAATTTCTCATTTAAATCCTTCAAATCCACCTTGTTAGAAATATTTTACATTTGTTTCTCTCTCGTGGCTGAATTTGATACGTGTAATTTCTTATTATATATATAATAAGTTCTTTTCCGAAAAAATAGTATTTTATACTTCATAAACATTCATATAGTAAAATCGTAATAGTAAATAAAAATAACGGAATAAATGAATTGGTAACCATTGAGTAATTCTATAGCAAAATAGTAGAATAAAAAGCGATGTTTTCCTTTCTGATTCCCGAAATTTCCCGAAAAAAATTCAGTGTCAGTTTATTCATTATCACCGAAGATGAAGTCCGTTAGGTCAGCCTGTGTGTACATGTATATTTTACTGTGATTTTCTAATGAAAGGCAATCAAGTACCGGTGCGGGATGGAATTGGCAAGAAGTGTGGTTTTCACGACTGAAAATGGGTCTGCATTGTAACAAGCATGCGAGAAAGACCCCTTTAATCAACGGAGCAGGAAAACCGTGAGCAAGAAAAACGTGATTTTCACTAGACGATTTATTATTGTTTGTTTACAGGGGCCGTCTCACTTGTCGGTCAGAGTTAGAGTCATCAATCTTTCTGATTTCCAATATCGAACGCGAACTATCTAAAGCAGCAATAATCTTCTAATCTTCGATAAGTGTTACTACTACCGACTACTTTGTAGATTTTCATAGCTTCATCTTTCGCGGTTTAATACTCATATGTTATTTCGAGTTTCATCAAAAATTGATTCATCAGCGTCGCGCCAGTCGACTTGAACTTTCGCGATGTTCCTTCGGCGAACATTCCTTTTATAAGAAGGTTAATAATTTTACGGTAATCGCGCTGGCGTATTATACAACCGAGGATTAAAACACCGACACTATCGGTTGAAACATAAAGCGATAATCGTGACGATGTCGGTAACTATCGTGACAGTGGAACAAGTTTTGTAGTTGACGAGGATTAATGGCCAATGTAAATTTCGTAGCGGGACCAACAGGTTTTCGGCTCAGCTACCATATTTCATCGTGTGATCCTAACACCGAAAACGCGAAATGGGGCAACCTACTTGTAGAAAATGGTCAAGAAATATTTAGATCTGCCGCAATTTAATTGAGAAATTTATACTGTTGTACAGAACGGTCAAAAAGCATTTATTGTAGATCTGCAATTTAATCGAGAAATTTATATATTATAATATATTATAATTTATATATTATAACATTTATATTCTTGCTACATTTTCAATGGTATTATCTATTTTTATGTAAATTTAGAATTTTATGAAATTGAGTTATAAAGCATTTTTATGCAAATTGAGAATTTTATGATATTAGGTTATAAAGCATTTGGTCAAAAAGTATTTATTGTTATTAGGTTATAAAGCAATGGTCAAAAAGTATTTATCATAGATCTGCAATTTAATAGAAAAATTTATATCTTATAATATATTATAATTCATATATTATAATATTTATATTCTTGCTGTATTTTCAATAGTATTATTCATCAGTCTATTTTTATACAAATTTAGAATTTTATGAAATTAGGTTATAAAGAATCATGCAATTTAGAATTGTTAGGTTAGATTATAAAGAATTTCTTTTCCTCTGGATATTATAAAGAGCATTTTACTTTGGATATTTTGTATATTGGATATTTTGCACGTTATATGCACTCTGACAAGTTTTATTACGTTTTTAATCAATTTAAATCAATCACGAGAAATGTATTTAACAACCTAGTGTATATTAAATTTGAACGGCAGTGGAGAATGTAAAATAACTTTAACCTCATGTTTATCTGAGTTCATACAAATCTATGAGAACTTTTAAAATATGATCGAAACAAATATTTTAATCGTTTATATTTTAAAATTCTTAGTCACCTGACTCAGGTATCAATCATTTTAATTCCTTCAATTCAATCAATAATATCATCATTATAAATAATATTAATTTCTTTCTAACTAATATTATCAATAATATCAATTAATCAATATTAACTATTTTATCTCAACTACTAATTGGTCTAAGACAATGTCAGTTATCCAAATATGATTAGAAGTTAAAATTAAATAAATCAAAATATATTTTATGTGGTTTACAAAAATATTTGAACATTTATCACAGGAAATATTTATGCATATAATCTATATAGGTTATATAAATTAAAGAATATATTAAACTTTCGTCAACACTGTAGCTTTTAGTCCTAATTATATTGATCAAATATAACTGAAATCAATCTGAAAATGTATATACAAAAGATACGTATTTACTGCAAACATACGTTTAATACAAAATTAGCACACAGCACGAACAATCATACACATGCTAATGTACATACATTGTGAACATTGTGAATGAGGTAATGAATTAATGAGTTAATAAATTATTAACTTCTGAATTAATGAGTTAATGAATTATCAACTCTTTAATCAAGGTGTTTAGATTAAGTTAGGTTTATAATCGAGTCTCGTTTCACAATACTATATTAGTAAAATTCCAAAATATTTCACATAATACACCGAATATGTTATTGCAAGTGTTTAAATACCGCAAAATATTCGCAAACTAATATCTACAGTCGCAATAATTTGCGAATCGAAGTATGAATTAAACGTGAGTGAATCTCAGTTTCTGGACAAAACGAATTGAGCCGTTCGGTAGGCATGATAAACGACTGCGCTCGTGTATCATTCGGTGAAAAGAAACCGTAGCTGCTTCCGGCTTCTTGTGCAATGTCGGGAACAAGGAAACGCTATGAATGTACTAATGAGATGGGTCTCGCAATTATAATCGTACGTCACGTCGCGACGCAGCGATTTAACTCGACAAAGTCACATTACAGCGTTATGACCTTTTTTTTCTCTTCTTTCCTCCACGTTATCGTTCATCGTTTCTCCATCCGTTGTTGCAAATCAGTACAAATCATCCTAATTGCAGGTTAAAATTTATATATTTATTATATTAATATTAATTATATTAATTTATATTAATATATTATATTATAATTAATATTATTATAATATTGTTAATATTATAATTAATATATTATATTAATATAATTATATTATATTTATATTAATTTCCCAACTCTGTTACATTGCTAACAAAGTGGAAACCGCGACTCTTGATTTATTTATACGATTCGCTTAGGAATGAACTAAAAATTTCAAATTCTTGCTCCCTATTTGTATACACAATGCATGGTCAGACTTGTACTATCGCAAGTGATTCTTTTGATCATGAAACGTATTTACTGCAAACATACGTTTAATACAAAATTAGCACACAGCACGAACAATCATACACATGCTAATGTGTATGATATACATTGTGAACATTGTGAATGAGGTAATGAATTAATGAGTTAATGAATTATCAACTCTTTAATCAAGGTGTTTAGATTAAGTTAGGTTTATAATCGAGTCTCGTTTCACAATACTATATTTTACGTTTTGAACTGCGCTGATTTCTTGTGATATCTCTTTGCTTGTGATTTTTAATCCATTCAGGGATTGAACTGTCAACGCATTTTTTTTTTATTTAATTAATTTGCATGATCGAAAGTTAATTTAATATCGCAGTCACGAAAGGAAAGAACTCACTTTACATTGTAATTTTATGAAATTAAGACTTTTTAATTCAATCTCGATTCATTTGAGCACATTGTTTGTTTTATGAAGTTACAATGATAATTAGAGAGCAATATAATTATGCGATAGTTAGATGATATAAATTTATTCTTCTTCAGTCGAATAACAATTTTATCATTATGAAAATCAAGAGATCCTTGTAATTTAGTTGGCCCCGTTAAGGGCCAACTAATAATTGATTATCATAAATATTCATAGAATATAAGCGACGAATCGATGATAAGAAAAAAGATTAAACGAATCTTTGACGTTACTTTTCGCAGCTTCAGCGTTGAAAAGTAAAATTTGACGACGTAGATCGCTTGGAAAGGGAATTGCAAGTGAAAAAAATTTCCAGCGTTCGATATTTTCATTTTTACTTCGAACAGGGGATATACATGTCGTATCCAATCTTCCATAAAACTTCGAACGAAAATAATGAAACATTATTATCCCCGTTAACGTGGTATTCAAATACCATAATATTGTTCCAAGAATAATCTAAAATACAACGAAATCAAGCACTCGAAGTAGAAAATTCGCGAAGCAAAACGAAAAAGAAAGAAACCGAAAGACGTCGTTCGAAATCGTCGCGTTGGATCAAAAATACAATCGACGATTCAACGATTTTTGCAGCGTTGAATCGAGCCAGCGCGAGCTAACAGGTGAATTTCAACATTTCTGGCCCGAAGCAAGAACTTCATTTTCATTCGATAACCGATCGTAACGTTTCGCGCAATCGTGTGTCGTGAATGAAAGCCCCGATGCTTTCGCGCGAGGCAGTGACCTTTCCCTCCCTCCCCCCTCCACCCCTCGGACACGAGCGATCGTCCCCCGAGCGGTCGTAGGAAGTGTAAAACGTTGGGCTGCCGGTTAATCCGGTGGGTCAGGATGGATCCACCGTGTACACGATGATTCTTCTGGGTCAGATTCACGCTTGACCTGGGCCGAACGGATAGTTGTAACTATGTATCAAGCGGCCAAGAACACTGGCTGCTTCCGGATGCTTGCGCAATGTAGGGAACAAGGAAGTCGGCAAAGAAACGATGATTATTACAGCGTGTTACGTGTTACGGTAGCGGAATAGTTATCGGCCGAACGAAACGGATCATTGACGCGTTCACGGGGAAATTAACGCGAAATCGAGTTTCGAAATCGATCGTTTCTTTTTTTTTTTTTTCGAACGATCAATATTCTGTATCATGAAACAGCGTGCAACGAGAAGATCGGTAACGTCTGGCTGGTTGTTTCGCACCGTTCGCCAATGGGATCGATAGCCTTTCGCGTCGATCGCCACGGAACGATCGATTATAAATCGTTTTCGCCGAGTCGACTTTCGCGCGCAGCTTCTTCCACCTTCCGTGGGATCTGCCCTTGCCGTACGGTTCTGAAAATGATCGCGCCGATGAATATCGTGAGTGAGGGAATCGAAAGATTGCAGGGATCTCGCGCCGGGAGCATAGCGAATCGGCAGCAGCATAAAAACATATTGTTCGGAAATTACAGTGAAGATTATATAGACGCGGATGGGCGTTACCGCGCGAGCTTCACCCAGCGAAATGAAGATACGATTCCACGTATGCATGGAAAAAGGATACGCATACCGTGCCGGTAATATCTGTAATACCCGTGTGACCGTGGTTTGCCATCGTTATGGCAGTAGACAGCACCCAGGAGTGGGAGATCGCGGCTGGGAATTACGTAAGCCTCGCCGAGAGAAAGATCGTCCGCTAGAAAGCATGTCAATGTAGCAGCGATCTGTTTTTATATAGTTTTCTAATACTCGGGAGTCTCCTCTCTCTTGTTTCTTGTAATTCGTCGCCGTTACGCTCCGATCGTCGAAACTGGAATAAACCGTGGTTTTCACTTCGACGCGAGTCCAAAATTATTGCGGAATTACAGTGTCTCGGAAATATCAATCTCGTATCGTCGTGCGACCGAGATTTTTTTCTTTTTTCTTTTTTTTCTCGATCGAATGACAGAGGGGAAGAGAGTGTCCTTCGCCAAAGGCGAGGCAGTGATTTAAGTCGAGTTAAAAAGTTGACGGAGCAGGATCACCGTTAAGTGGAACAAGGTATCACGCTGTATCGCCTTCGCCGACTGACCTATAAATTTTCGCATATCGTTGAAATACATTACATTTATTTCGAATTTTTTTTTTTTTTTTACAAACAACAAGTTTGCTCTGTGTCGCCATCGTTGAAATACCTGCGAAATGCCATCAAGATGCTAATATTTAAATGTCCAGGTTCGTTGAACTATTGCCGCTAGAACCAGCCAATTCTTCAAGCTCTACATAAATGTTCTTACGCTTCTCGTATGCGTATATGAGCTCGGTGAATCTCTCGATGTTTTCTAGAAATAGATTCCCTAATTTAGACATAAATTGCACCGTAATCATTCGTTCGTGTATGAATTAACTCATTCCTCTCTGATATGAGGTATGATATTACAGCTTATTTTGAGACGAAAAAACATATCCCCTTAATGTTATACATATCGTAACATTCATCTGGTTGCTTGCACTAGTTTTTTGTTCATGTACATTGAAAACTCGAAGTTGCATTAGTGTCTTAAATTGAACCATTTAATGTAAATTGGACCAATTAAATTAAATCGTACTTTCCGGGACACGTATAAGAACACACGAGATTTTCTTCTTCTGTAAGAAAAGCTATTTCTTGAAAGGTGAAATATTAGAAAGATAACGAACGGCACTCTCTTTAGACTTTTTTTTAGTTTAGACGGCCAAATACATATCTAGATTGTTCTTGCAACTAGTACGTAGCAAAAAAATGTTCCTTCGTCTCTTTTTTTTGTAATATATAAGTAATGTTTTCGAACAGAGAATGATATGATAAAAGAATGAAAGAATAGACACGGTTCGACTCAAGAGTATCTACGATCCAAATGAGAAAACCGGTTTCGCAGATTGAACCACTAACGTCATTTACGCCAATTAAATAATGTTTCAGTCGGTCTTGTTGGATTTACGTATAAATTATACAAATTTTTCTGCACACGTTTCCGATTTATGCAGGTATTTTCTCGAGTGATCCGATATAGGGAACTCTCCCCTTCCTTTTTGACTGACCTGCTTTGCATCGAAGCCGTGTGCCATTCAATTGCAACTAATACGAGAACATAACTTGACAAGAATATACACATTTTTTCGTAAATATATATTTTTCAAAGGCTTTCAAAGCAGAATCCAGATAACGCTGGATACAGTGATCGAGCGATATCGATATTATCGTCAAAGAGAGAGGTGATAAAACACGTTTTCCCAATAAACACCGACAGACGCGATTACGGTTATCTACAGTTAAGGTCAGGGAAAAAAGGAGTTCGGGGTCTCGCCGATCTAGTTCGCCATGTTAGATCGGCGTGCATTCGCTCAGAAAGATGTATTCAACGTGTGCGCGGCAATGGCTGAGCCTACGCCCATCGTAGACGGTATTATATACCGTTATATTATTTATAACGAGGAAACATATTTTGCCTACGCTTATGCGCCTTCCCGCCCTCTATGCTTCCACCGTTCGCCGTGATTCCCCACGATCGATGCTTTCATTGCGATTGTTAATTGCACCAGCGCGTAGATCGAGTCGATCGTGAAGGCTTATTTCCAAAGCACGTCGGATTATTTCATCAACTTATCGTCGGTCATTAAATAACCTTTGAATGCGCCCACCGCTTAATTACAGGAACCCACTTTATCGATCTCGACTTTAACGCTCTCATTAAATTAATGCAGATTCCCGACAGTCTCTCGGGATTATTGGGAATAAAAATCTTTTTTAATTTATAACAAGCCGTTTCAAAATACATGGAATTCACTTGTTGGAATTCACTCTTACTAGTTGGAATTTTTCTTTTTTGCACGTTCTATTTTCGTTCTATTATAGGCGCACATTTTCTTCCTGGACCCTTCAATTTCTTTATCACCGTACGTTGCGTTCAGTTACTTAGCATTCAGCGTGTTTATTACGCCAATTAGAGTTTACGTCCGGCCAGTTACGTGCCAGACGAAAAAAAAAAAAAAGAAAAAGAATGAAAGAAGAAATCCGTGGACAACTTTTTCGTTAGTCTTCGTCGGCTTTCTACGTTACCGACTGGAATCGGTAAAGTTGGCGACGCCAGGTGTCGCGGCGACGTGCCGAGTGTTGTGTGTACGTACGAAGCGACATGGGTTTTTCAGCTGACGGCTGTGTAGTCAAGATGGCTTCCGCGGAGCAAGTCGGCCTGAACAAAACGTGGGAATTATCGCTTTACGAGTTGCACCGTACGCCTCAGGATGCGATCACAGACAACACGGAAATCGCTGTCAGTCCCCGAAGTTTGCACAGCGAACTCATGTGTCCAATTTGCCTGGATATGCTTAAAAAGACTATGACCACCAAAGAGTGCCTGCATCGTTTCTGTTCCGATTGTATTATTACGGCGCTCAGAAGTGGTAATAAGGTACGTGCATATTCCGTGATCGTTTCTCGACGTCGTAGTTTTTCATTCATTGTTGTTTATTTTTCGTGGCGTAGAGCATCTGGAAGTTTTTTGCTCCGCTAATAAATATATACAATGGCGCTCGGTCAATATTCCGTCATTGTTTCATTTCTATATATCGGTGTTTCGCGTAAACACGGTCTGTCTTCTTCACACGTAGACTCAGTTGGTGATTACACAGTCAGAGATTGACGTGATTTTTTTTTTAAACGTTAGCAATCGATTGCGATCGTGCTTTGTATCCGCTTCTGTCAGATTCGGTGATTTTAGCGCGCTTTTTGAATTGCGTCGTAAGTAATCGTAAATAACTGCGTTGCAACGTTTGCTTTCTTTGCTTTCAATGACCTTGAAGACCCAGCGAAGAAAAGTTGAATAAATTCGCTCTCGCAATTGGGCCTAGACTTCTATTTAACAGTGGAGCAAACTGTATTTATTTCTTCGTCGTGTTAAAAAGTTCTAAGTTGTTGCTTTTGAGCAACAGTTGAACGGAGTTTATTCGTTTATTTCGCGAGTTCTTTTTTATAACTGTGTGATTCAAATTTTACAATTTTACATCGTTTTATTATGATTGCTGTCGGCAAATTGAAGTGCCAGTAAAAGGTTAGGTTGCTTCTCGAACATGTTAACAAGGCATGAACTTCTATTTCTAGGAATGCCCGACATGCAGGAAGAAACTGGTATCTAAGAGGTCGCTCAGACCAGATCCTAATTTTGATCTACTGATCTCTAAGATATATCCCAGTCGTGATGAATACGAGGCGCATCAGGAAAGAGTACTAGAGAAACTGAGCAAGTCACATTCGCAGGTGGCACTGGTCAATTCTATTACAGAGGGTATCAAACTGCAAAGCCAAAATCGGTCGCAAAGGTCTAGGAAAAATGCCAATGAGTCAGAGAATGCTAGCAACGCGACGTCTTACAATAATTCACAAAATGCCAGTGCCCCAGCCACGCCGAATCCTACGAACGCAGCAAATCAGAGTGACTCCTCTCAAAGTACCACAGGCCCATTGAATAATAGTAGTGGAGGTAATTTAAAAGCTTCTATGTTACATGTAGCTTTTCTATATTCAATGATAGCGTTAGGTAAATCGAATAGGTGGACTAATAGCGAGTAAAATCAATTTGTAGGCACAACATCTAGAAATTCTACCACACCGTCGCCAAATCCGGCAAATCAAATTCCTAAGCCACCGAAACGGCAGAAAAGTTTACAAAATTCCGAAAACGACTCGTCCAGTGCAGAAGCTGAAACCGGTGGTGGTGATTCCATGGTAGACACTGAAGGTGAAGGTCCAAGCGAGCCTCTGATGCTTAATGAGATCGAGCTTGTTTTCAAGCCACATCCTACAGAGATGGCCGGTGATAATTCGCTCATAAAAGCTTTGAAAGAGAATAGCATTCGTTACATTAAAACAACGGCGAATGCGACAGGTAAATATTCGACGGAATTGTACAAATTTGAAAAAAGGGGAGGATATCTTGCATCCAGAAAGGAGAAATAAATCAAATTAATTTTTACAGTGGATCATCTAAGCAAGTACCTGGCCATGCGTCTAACGTTAGATCTAGACACCGAATTGTCGGAATCAGACAGGCTATTGAACTTTTGTATCTACATAGCACCGTCTCCTGGTCAGTTGGTAGTTTTAAGCGGCTCTCAGACATTAAGGCAGGTGAACGATAAATTCTGGCGCGTCAATCGACCCTTGGAGATGTATTACTCGTGGAAAAAGACCTAGGGAAGGCCTCGAAAATACCAATCTGATGGGAGCTAGTTGCGTTGAGCTCTGAAAAATAGAAAACAAAAAAAAAAAAAAAAGAAAAAAAGAAAAAAAAAGCACATTCTTACTACATGGAGTACAAAGAAATGCGTGTTGTTATAGATTAGAGATTAACAAGTACATTTTACTGTACTACCAGTAGCCTTGGATTATGTTCAAGGAAAAGGTATGAGGAAAGTTCCTCGTAATGGTGCAATTTTTCTCTTTATGGGACTGGTTGCTGGTTGTTTCCTTCGAAAAGGACGGATAGAAAGAAGCAGAATAGATTTTTAATTGAAGCTTTGTACAGCGATTTATTCTAAATGCAACCGAATTCAGTATCTTGTATTTACAAACTGCCATTCACCAGATTGCATTGGATTATGAATGGGACGATAGATTTTTCGTGAACCGTGTATAATGTTTATCAGATACTATACTATACTTTTTTCACAGATGTAAGTTAATCCGGTGCGCCCAGTTATTCAAGTTGATGGCCTCAATGGTTAAGTAACTTATTTATATAATAAGTCTCCGATTTGCTGTGGACCATATTGTACAGTTTCACGAAAAAATAAACCAATGTATATATTATGCTCTCTTGTTGAAACAGAGTATTTTAATCGTCCAAGAAAAACAGAAATCACATTTCCCTCTCAGAGTTGTTTGGAAGTTTTCCTACTTTTTTATTCCATCCTCTTAATCCGTTGGAGCGTGGGTGATCAGTTTTGCTTCTTTATTTCGTTCAAAGTGCTCTTTGATACGAAAATCTAATTTTCGATCACGTTAAAGTTACATGAAAAGCATCTTTAGCTTAGTAGGCAGGAATAATCGATAAGTGCCGACCCTATCCTGCGCCCTCTTGCAATTCCACTGAACCGAAAACAATGCGAACGCTCCAACTCGAGTAATGCCACCCCCTTTTAGTAAACGAGAAAACCACATCGAATCGTTCACCCTTGTCACATCGTGTTATATACAAATCTTTTTTTTTTCTATTGATTATAATTCTTCATCGTTCAACGTTCCTATATTTTCTTTCTTCCTATTTTTGTTTTTGTTATTATTATTTTCTTAAATTCATTTTGATAACTATACAATCGTATATTACAGAGATTACTTCATTCTCGAATGACATAACCAAGGATTGAATGAAACTTTCATAAATAAAGATTAGAACTTTTAATTTCTGAATTTTTCTTCTGTGTTTACGTTGCTTTAACTTTGTTGTAAGAATTCAGTTGCATTTGATTATTAAGAGTTCTGAAGGTATAATTTTTGTTTATTAACATTACTTAAGGAATTAAAAGCCGGATAAAAACAGAGGAGATAATTATGATTTTATAATTTTAGGAAAAGCATTTTCTCTATCCTCATCTTCCTTGTATACATTTGCGAAAGTACAGATAGAACTTCACCGAACGGTTATAAAAATAATTTCAAGAAATCTGTTTTAACTTATTCGGAGCAAAATAAATATTCTTGTTTACTTACAACCTTTTACTATTTCCGAGAAAAGAGAAGTTTCTTATTTGTGCAAACGAGTATAGAATTATAGAAACACTAGTGTTTTACAATTTTCTCGAAATAAATAGGAAATAAATAGGAAATAAATTATTTTATAATTAATTAATTATTAAAAAACTGTGCCACTCTTGAGATCGAATATTTATTTTCACTGCTATTATATCGCAGTATATATAATACTACTATGTAAAGAAACGTTAGAAATGGGAAAGATCAGGATAAGGCGGAAGTACGGCGCGTAGAATATCCGGTAATCCGTCACCGGTATAACGTTCCTCGTCCTTTCGCAAGGCCTCCGTCCTTAATTAATGAATTCATGACAGCGTTAGATTCACAGCAATCTCGGTAGCCTATAATTACAGGGTACGCAACCGAGTAATAATAAAGGCCTTCTAATTAACGCTGTAAATGAATCTCAAAGTGGATTTTCTATTTTAGCGTTTTAGGCCTGCTGATAACGGTCGAGCCATTAGTAGCGAAATGCTAATTAATCAATTTCTGTCTAAAAAGACTGAATAACGAGCAACATTGTTACGAATTCTTGGACTATTGCGTCGGCATATAAAAATAATTGTACTTCATGTCTCGACTATCGCCCGTTCTTATACAGGAAGTTTCACGTTTCTATTTATATTACGAATTACCATTTTATTCCTCATGTACTCGCGATCAAAACCACTTTACAGTTCAGCGTATTTATTCGTTTAACTTTTTCCCCTTTCTCTCGAGAGGAACTACGTTGCTTTCCTTCGAGTCGGTGTCTTTCGTCTCCGTTACAGAAGACGAGCCATTGGACAGCAGTAAATTCATCGATGATTTTTCTCTCGTTAGGAAACTCATCGGTCCGTCGTCTTGAAAATTCCCTCCGTCCTCGACTTGCTCGTCCTCGCTCCACTCCATCAAGGAAGAACTTCTCTCGGAAGAATCCTCTTTGAAAATGTCTCTCGCCTTTCCGTTCTCAGCGTCGTGCAGTCTCTCTTTCAGAAGTTCGTAAACCTCGTTCGAGGCGAACCTACTAAATTCATCAAGTTCCATTAAAGTTCAGGGGTTGAAGACAGTTACGAGAATCGAATTAATCTTCGAAGTAGTTGTGAATGTAAAAGGTTCTGACGTTGTTTTACAATTTTAATTCCATTTCTACAGAATATCGAGACATGATATAACAGTTTGATATGATTTAGCAAATAATTTTAACGAACATACGTAGGATAACCTTTTCCCGATTTACTTTAGAATCCAAGCCAAGTCTAGAATTAACCAATAAATTTCCAACCTCGATCTTCTTCGAAAGAAAACTCTGTATTTTCTTTCTTTAATTTTTCAAGGAATCGCCTCAGTCACTTTCTTCTTATTTTTCAAAGAATGATTCTCGTGCCTTTTGTACGATCTCGTGCAAATGATTATTAACAATTTTACCCAGAACCGTTTGAATACGAGTGATCATGGTACTCGAAGTATGAATCAATCCCCATTGGGATTCCTTTCTTTTATTGGTTATCTTCCTTGATAGATGGGTTATTCATTCTTAATAAAGAAGGAAAGGTCGTTGACGCGGTGGAGAGAATGTATCCTATTTTTCGGTAATGCGTGTAATCCGATCGGTAAGAGAATAGACGGAATGACGTGAACCAAGCAGAGGAAATACTAACGGCATTTTATAAGGTTCCCTGTACCAGAGCGGGAATCCCGTGGGATTGTATCTGCCGTCCGGAATCGAATTCTCGGTCGGCAGTGAATGCAGCTTGAAATGCGCCGGCTCGACCGTCTCGTCCAATAAAGCTGACACTTGTCGCGCGTATTCCTTCGTGCCAGCTGTTCGTTCCAGTCTGGGAATTAATCGGTATACGATTCTCTCGTGTCTTAATCGAACGTTAATAGTATTTGCTTTCTTATTAAAATTAAATTAACCCTCGTCCTCCCTTTGCATTGATTTTTATAAATGCCAACCTACCAGAGGTTGTAGCTTATACGCGATTGAAATGGAAATTCAGTCTATTTGATCTTGATAAAAGAATTTGCAGATCTGATCCTTTATCTTTTTACTGTGGATATTAACTTTTTACCATTGCGTCAATTTCAACATCAGGGGAGACATTAAGTTGGAGAAATGGAGGGTTAGATAGAGTATTTAATAAAAAAAGGTATTTAGGTGTGTTTACTTCTTTGCTCACTGTAGAGAAGTCTACGTACATCTGTTAAATTTTGAATATTCAAAGAAAAGGAAAGTTACAGAAAAATTTTTTCTTAAGGATTTTCGGAACTTTCAGTTTTTACTTTTTAGTTGAAACTATCCAGATTCTGACTACTTTTCGTTTATGGGAAAATAGGAAATTTAAATTACGAAATCTACCATAAGGTTACTCGACTGCAGATTACGTATTTGTACGGAATGTGAAGAAAGCGTAATTTATAATATGAAAAAAATGTATAAAATATCCAAAGTATTTTTTGTAATATTTTGTAATATTACCGGGATATTCTATGTTTCTTTTAAAATTCATTTTCAAATTAAATATCCTTACATCCTTATATTAGAAATATCCTTAATTATGTATGCATACCCATGGTATAATGTTTTATTCATATTTCATTCTATCGAGGTTCTATTTTATTCGATTTATTTTTAAACAGAATATTCTTATATTCTTAAATTATAAACATACACATAAACTGTTCAAAAGTATAATTTCCTTTCTGTAAAACGTTTAGAAACCGAGGTTCTGTTCTTTTTTCCCCCCGGTTATAATGAAATAAAAATAAAACGGAATGGAATCTACATTTGCATAAAAATCCGCAATCTACATATTCATCGTATTTCCTCGTTCATTTACTTGTGAACCATCTGCCTGGTGAATTCCACTCTCGGCGTTGGTTTGTAACTAGTGGACGATGGACTGGCAGAGTCCAAAAGGCTTCTCACTCTTCCAGCTCGCGGTTTGCTCGAATTCTTCTCGACACCGTAGAAATTTCCAAAGTGTATCGCAGCGTCGTCAGGAAGATTCGTGATTAGTCGAGTATCTTTGGAACGCTTGTCTTTGATTTTCGTCGTTGATTCCTTGTCCGCGGTATTGGTCGTGCTTTTCGAACACTCGGATTTTTGCTTTTTTCCTTTCTGGGACCTTGCAATCATAATGATCACGTTGCGTTGAAGTGACGACGATATCGTTACATCGGGTGCACGGCATTCGTCATGGTCTCGGTCGTTATGTTCAAGTACGTCTTACATTTACGAGTCCACTTGTAAGCTCTAAGTTGCACCATTTGATAAATTGCGCATTCCAATAAATCAGGGCCATCTGTGAGAAGCTATCGTCGATCAACGTGGTAAAAGGAAAAGAGATTTCCGAAGGATTGACAAATAAAGACGTGATAAAACAACGAAGTATTGCAGAAAGTGCGTGCGTACAGAGAGTATAATATAAACATTTATTGCAGAATGTTTTAGATAATAATAAATTCAGCACCGAATGTGACATTTCTAAATTTCTTCAGTTTTATTAACCATTTCACGAACAGACGAAATATCTCGTCAGGTTTCTTTTCAGGTCCAAAATTTCATCTCGTATCATGTAAAAGGCATAATTTATGTAAAAAAAAGAAACTAATTACTTCTTTGTAAATAATTGTCTTTTATATGTTGTATCATTATGTATTACTACATGTTAGTCCACGCAATCATATCATACCATAGAAAAGTGAACAAAATTATTTCTAAAAGCAGCGTGTCTTTCATTTAACGTGAGATTTTTAGTACATTTTTCTTCGAATTAGAAGTCTCGTCGCAATAAATTACTGTGATCGTCCATTAAACGAACAATATTGTATCGCAGTGGCATCGTACGAACACTATTGCGTCGTAAGGTATCTCATTTATGGTTGCGAAGTTAGAAATTCGTAAGACGATTAAAAAAAAACGACGAGCAAGCCTAATTTAATGATCAAGAATCGCGATCGAAGCAGAAATTCCACGAATTTGGCCAATTTTATAATTATTCCGTTTCCATAAGTAAAAACTACAACGATGAAAGGCAGTTAAATTGTCCATTATCTCAAACAGTATTCGTCCACTACAGAAACTTTTCTTTCTCGTGCTATGTAGTTTCGCTGCGACTGATCTAAACTTCCTTGACCTGATGCGAGTGAGAAAACAGAACATCTGGCGCAAATCGGTTGTAAAGTAACAAAATGACGAAGTCAAGTATAAAACGAGTTCTTCTAATCCTTTGCCACCGTTTGGTTTTATTCGCACGATTGACACACGCACCGTTACGGAACATTTATTTCCGTTACGTTGTCGGTGAAACGCGCCGACTATGTATGTATATATATCGGTTAATTCATCGTGACGAGCAATTTACGAGAAATTACAGCGGATAGAGAGAAGCTCGATGGATCGTCGATCCGAGCACAGGAAAAGAACGCTCTGCGAGCGTCATGTTCAACCGTTTTCGGCGACAATCGCGACCAATTGCATGAATTATTCATCGGAATTCGAATTGCCCGCTCGCGGATGTTGCTTGTGTAACACGACGCAAGTTTACAATTGTATCGTTGGATGCAGTGCATTTTCGAGTGCTTTTTCTCGAGTGAAATCGCGCGTCATCGACTTTTTAATGGTAAAAAATGGTAAAAAAAATGGTCAATTCGTAATCCTTTGAACGACGGAAAAGTTTCACAAGTCTACGGTTTATAGAAACTTGTAATACTTTTTAGTCGGATACATTTTAGATGAAAAGCTTGCGCTCTTTGTCGTATTAAAAACTTTGTCCCATATCTCGTGCAATTTAATTTCCCTATAGACCATTCTTCGGTGCACGAATCATTCGGAAGCACATTACCATGAGCAGCACCAAGAATCTTTCCAAGAACTTTTTAAATCTCGCGGCTAAATTGTCTTTATAAATCTCTCGAGTGATAGAAACTAGTTATCCATTTGGGGAAAAAAAAGTACATCGACTGACTTTGGAAATTACTTTAACGAAGTAGCTGTATATTTATCATAGAACTAGTCTAGAGCAGCAAGAATCAAACTTTTCAACTTTTCTATTTGCTATTAACACCAGGAAGCGACCAGGGGAAACTTACATGTTATTAACACCAGGAAGCGACAAGGACAAATTCCGTCCATCGTCGATCATGATTTCCAAATAAAACGTTCTCTCACGTTAAATATCTCAAAAACAAAGAAGAAGAAAAATATCTGCATACTTTAATGAAACTGTGAATCATGAACGAGAAGCGTCTCGACAGCTGACGAGTTAATTTCAGTAATTTCCTCCAATTTCCGCAGTCTTCCCACCGTGATCACAGTAATTTCAAGCGATTAATTCGAAATTCTGTCGCGCGTTTTGATTCCTACATTCCTCGGCGAACAAACTCGTCGAAATTGAACGAACAGGTCGCGTGATACGTACAGGTTATCCGGCATGGTGGATTTCTTTCGACGACGCTTGGGGATTCCTGTCGCCGATTTCACTTCGGATTTATGGAGCATAGTCTCCTACGTGCGATCCCCTCGAATTTTATCGAATTTCAATCTCATTTGTCCCGTTGAATCACGACGTTGTCGGAACGAAAATTTCGCGAACGTTGATTTTTCCTTGTTTATGGGCGCGTCGTCGTCTTGTTTGCGCGAATAGCCGAAATCTCGAGTTCGAGAAAAATGATTGCCAATAGCTTGGCGAGAGCTGTTCCTAGAGGGAAGAACGACGTAGATCGCGTAGTGTCACGGTTGCGAGATTGCCCCGGGGATAAAGACGCGTAGCAGAACGCGTTTCAACGAGATTAGATTGGCACGCGTTGCAATCATTTTAATGGGAGCACGCACATCGATAGAAAGAGGGGTTAATTCTATTCCCGACGTAACAAACGCGTAACGTATGTTGCTGACCGCAATTAACGAGACGAGATTCAAAGATCGCCGCCGGGATATTAAATGATTGTAATTTTCGCCTGTGGAAACGCGATGTAAAACGATTATCTAAGAAGATGCGATTGCCAAGGAACGAGATAGTGTTCTTTTACGATTCGTTTATCACGGGAAGGCGTTCGACGCTTCCTTTTTGTCGCTTTTTCCGTTCTGATTTATTCAATATTCCGAGACAGTTTCTTTCCGTAGTTATCTGATTGATAATTGAAGATTATGATCAATGTAAAATCAAGTTATTAATCATTGGTCACTGATTGTTAACATATCTCGAGTGTGACCGTGCTCGTTTTATCGTGAAATCACGTCAGTTTTGTTTCGTGATATTTGTTAAATGAAATTCATCCATTAATAACGAAATAATATTCATGCAATGATTGTACGTGTGCGTCAACAATTCACGGGACAATGATTATTGATTAATGGAAAAATTATTAACATGGATTTATTTGTATATATATATATATATATATATACGAGTACCGCGAAAAATGATTGAGAAAAAATGATTACATGGTTATATATATATATAAAACCATATATATGTATATATATATAACCATGTAATATGTATAATCAAAGTCGTTATAATCACTAATTTATTTAATTAATTAAGTTAATAAATCAGTAATTAATTATTAGTAAATAATTCAAACAATATCAGTAAATAATTAAAACAGTAATTAATTTAATAAATCATTAATCATAAAATGATTATGCTTCGTTCAGTACCTTTGTTTCTTATATTCTTCTTACGTTCTACGATATCCTTCCATTATTATAAATAAATTGTAAGATAGTGACGAGTCACTTATCTTCGTACATGTATTACAATTACTACTGTCACGTAGCAAAGAATTGAATAATTTGCAATCAGATTCGCAGATTGTACATTCTGTGAATTATTTACGCATGTATTTACGCACGGAAGTATTTCAGAATGAAAAAGAAATTACATATTTTTTTTTTTTAATTCAGAATTCAGAATTTTATCGGAGGAATTAAAGCGATATTAAGAATTTTCACAATGTATGCACAATCTTCAACTTATAGCATAAATTGGATATAATATAATATTAATGAAACAATATACAATATTATTATACATATATATATTTATATATAAAATATTTATATACATATATTTATATATATATATTATATATTATATATATATATTACACGCAATATATAAATTAAATATTATAATTACATATTTGTAGTTAATCGTCGAATGATGAAAAATTTGCCTTAATTAATCGATAGTTACGAATTACGAGAGTTATCTATGATTACCGATTTTATTTCAATAACAATTAAACATCCTTGATTAAGGATCACAACTGAATTACGATCATATTCAGTAATCAATTGCAGAGATGATATTGCAAAAGGAATGCTCGTAACGAATGACACGAATGATCGAGGAGGAGAGGCGCGAAAGAATAATGGAGCGAGATCGCAGAAGCGCGAATGTTTAATAAAACCTTTTCTCTTGTTTACGGTTGGTATATAAGTGTACCTATACTTGGCATGCGTGGCGCGTGCAGATTCACGTGACAAAACGACGAAGCCACGATCGTAAAGTACGTTGTCTCGCGTTTTTACGACGCGTCAAGAAAGCGTCGTGCAACGACCGGTCAGTCTGCAGAAGCGGTGAGAGAGAGAGAGAGAGAGAGAGAAAAGGGGGTGCGTCGAGGGAATGGAGGAATGGGGGTCGTACAGGACGAAATCTCGTGGCGTGTAGTCGAACGTAGATATCGCGGTTTAAAAAAAAGGGGAATAGAAAGACTGCCGTTTATTTACGATCGGAAAGAGCGAAGGCTCTCTCCCTCGGATTCGTGGACAGCGGGCGAGAAAAGCGAGCAAAACCGCGCTCGTCGGCCGCGTGATCCATATCTTATATGCACGGCGCCTCGGAGAAAAAGAAGGAAAGAAAAAAAAAAGGAAAAGAAAAGGCCCCGGTTGGTCCTGGCTCGGCTACGAAATTATTTACTACCCGCCGGCATCGAGAAATGCTGAATATTTCACTGGGTGCAAAAGGGCTCGCGCGCGAGCCTTCTAACTCTTGCACGCGAAAAAATATTCCAATCGCGCGCCATACTTTTGCTAGTTGTTTTATGCAAATTGTGTATGAAATTTGTTGGATCGTCGGTGATTGTGCCATTACATGATTTGAAACCAATCGGAAGATGTATTGCATGTGTTACATAGTTGAACACTTTTTATGAGTACATCATGAGTACGTTAAGTGAAAATATTTGGAAATCTTGTTAACACTAATGTAACGAGACTTGTAACGTCGTACCTACACTATAACGTAATGATCAATAACGAGTGTAATGATTATATTAATCAAGTTTGAAACAAATTCAAAAATATACCTATAGAAATGATGAAATATTTAATACAAGTATTGCAGAGATCGTAAAAGTACTTCAGTTAAGTTTCGATTTCTTCGGCGACATCTTTAACATTTATTATATGCTACAAATATATATTTATACCGTATAGTAATTTTTTATTTAAATATTTAGTAATAGTATATTTAATATTTAAATTAATAGTTATATCAATAGTATATTTAAATATTTAGCAATAGTAATACTAGTATAGTAATTTTTTAATTTAAATCTTAATCTTTGCAGTCCATAGTAAATGCGTAATGAAAATCATCGTGATTTATTAATTCGATCAATAATACTTCGATGATGTGAGATGTATACTCTAAATAAATTCTATAATATTCTATTATAAAATTCTATTATAATATTCTACTCAATATATATTTTATTATACATTCCTATTCCTAAATGTAGAACGTTCATTGAATATTTATTGAATAAAATTAGGACACGTTCAGGAAACAAGGAGGTTAGAAATCTATTTCAAAATTTATCTGAGTTGAAACTTCAGATGAATGAGGATTTATTATTTGATTAAATCTTAAGATGAATAATTCATATATTAATATAATAGTAAAGATCTAATCTTCTCTGATAACTTCAACTAATACCAGCAATTGTATTATTTGCAATAATCTTCTTTTTTTTATTCAAAAATTTCCTTTAATATTTCTACTTCGTACTTCCGTATAAAATTTTCGTACTTCGTATGAAATTTAAAATATTAACATACTTGCATCAAGACTGCTTGATCCTTGATTGTTCAGACAGTCGATGATTTGAACTAATTGCAAGTGTCACGTTTCGTATGAAACTGACTATTATTTACGTACATTTTAAAATTTGTTTCAGACATTTCCAATATAATCGTATGATAATTTCATTGTAATATTAATATTTTATACATTTGAAATATTTTCGCGAGCCACTGTATCGTTTTTATTCCTGCCCCCTTTACTGTCTCACGATTTCGAGGGCGAAAAAGTGTCGCGTTCGATCCACGATGCCTCTAAGGATTATCGCGTTTGGATTTCTTCGCGATGAAAACACCTATTTAATTGTTTTTCCTCCTGTAGATAAAGAATCTTTCTGAAGATGTCTTACCTGACCATCGTGCATCTTTTGGTTCCGTTTCCATATGTCTTATTACCCCACCTTACGTAAACCGCCTGCGAGATTACGGCGCGTGGAAAAATTGGATTTACACATAAAGGGCGTGTTTGCATAAAAGATATCGTCGTGTGTAACGTTGGCGCTGTTTCCTGCCGTCTAATTACTTGGTTACAGACCAGGTACGTAGTGATGGGATTTGAGGTACTTCGAATCTGTGTACAAAGCTCGAAATTCTAAAAAAAACTTGTATAAATAGTATAAACTAGTATAAATAGTATAAAATAGTATAAATTGTATAAACTAGTATAAACTAGTATAAATAGTATAAAAACTTGTAATAATAAGAATTATTCAATGGGTAATAGTTACAACGATGTTCAATGTACAGTTCAAATTCATATTCTGAATATATCATTTATCCATAACACGAAAACTTTAAAGTTAATAGTCTTTGGAGTTGGTCCTTCGACCGCATAATTTGTCAATGTTGAAATAATTGTATTTGCATTTGACTTTATATCCGTAAAATGACGATACGTTATCACGCCGCATGTTGTTGCGACGAATCATGTTGTTATAAGGTAGTCTATTTTTCGCATAACGTGATACTTTCTCGTACAAGTCCTTATATTCAGGACACGCTTCTACTATCAATAATAATTTTCTTAGATTTTCTTACCTAGATTAGCATTTTATTCACATTGCCTATAGTGAGCGTGTTTGTCATTGTATATTCAGTATAGCCGAAAAATACGCACGAATTAATTAATATCGAGCTAAGTATGAAATAGTTACAAACGTAAAACTACCATATATAAGTTCAGACAGAATTCTTTTTAACAATTCTTAAAAACAAAAGTTTGTTCGTTCTAATCTCCGATTTCTACACCCAATTATTATTTATGTTTTATAATTTTATATCGCAGCAACGGATTGTACGGATATTTTATAATTTTACATCACGCCGTCAAATCTTATTATAACTCTCGTAACACTTTCTTCAAAACACTTTCGATACTTCGAAGACAATCAAAACTCAAGACTAACACCGAGAATGTTTAAATCTCAAATCGCGATTCGAAGTGTCTCGGATGCCATCGCTACTTGCAGCAATGGAAGCTTCGTTGCCGAAGCAGGCGGCGAGCAATTAAGCAATCGATCGGTTTCCCTTTACTTTGGAAGATTCTCCTCGAAGAAGAGGGCAGCCCTCGAACGTTCTTCGATTGGGCTTCGATGGAATTCCTCGGTCAAATGCTCGTTCGTTCGGGCAACGCCTTGAAAAGAAAAAAAAAAAAAAACGAACGATATCCGATGCCGTGCTGATTGGATCCACGATCGATCGGCAACCTCCCCACGGGTTAAAAAAAAAAAAAAAAAAAAGAAGAAGAGATCCCGCTCGTTTTTTAGCTAGTCAAACTTTAATTAAACTCCCGTCTACGCTACGAAAGTTCCTCCTCGCGTTTTTCGTCCTGTGTGTACGTACTTTTATCGATTTCGAAACCGATCATCTCGTCGTCCGCCGCTGTGTTGTAAGACCAGTCGTTTCTCCTCCGTCTCCGTTTTTTTTATCGTGAACCGCGCGCGGAAGAACCGAGGTATGCACGTTTATGAAAATGACTTGTGTCAACAGATACCGTTTCCAGGAAGAGCGATTTGTTTCGGCGTAGGATAGCTCGAAGGATAGAGCTGTTAGCACAGCCGTGTTATCGTGGTTTTCTGAGTAAATTTCAAGGATATTTTCGAAAGCTGGAAGTATCAGCCTCGTATATATATATATATATTCATATTTTATATATTGTATATATATATATATACATTCGTGTATATATATATATAAAATTCAAAAAGTTCAATTCTATCCTTCTCTTATTTTTCTGAACCGATCTTTCGTCTGAAAGTTGCACGTTCCGTCAGTGCGTTCGCGTTTGGAATTTTCTTTTCACACGTGTCAGGCTCGAATTACCATGTTCATTCTTCGTACGTATTTACGCTCTGCACTGCGCGATCTTTTCATGAATAGAAACCAGCGTTTGTGGAAAACCTCGAATCGATTCGATATTTCACAAACTTCGAACTTTGCAGCGAACTTCGCGCGACATTTTCTCGCTCGTAGATTACGTTTCTGTACAATAAGCGAGTATTTTCCGGAAAAAAAAAAAAAAACAGGGAATACTTTGTGTGTCAGTTTATGATAAGAACAGATATTGTATTTTATTGTATATTATGTCGTATGATTGTATTTTGCTTGTAACGGGTTAACACGTGCGATGGAGATATCGCGTCGATTTAAGCACCAACATTGTTGAAAAAGGAGATAGGTACACCGGTTGTAGACGGTATCGGTCGCAATAAAGACATCGTTGAATCCTCTGTCGCAAGTATAATTCATGTTTTACGAGTGCAATGGCATTCCCGGCTCGGTTACAAATGCACAACGGGCATGCACAACGAGTGTGTACAGTCTGATGCGAACACGCTTCTCTGTGGGAAATGCTCTCGGGCGCTCCTTTCATCTGTTACGAACTATATCGCATACCGTTGTATCGGTTAATACGGATGAACGTTCTTACCTTCTTCGAGTTGCAAGTATCTACTTGCTAGCATAAGTATCCATATTTTTCTTTTTTTACTGCGTGTATTTTTTTTTCCTTTTTACGCGTTAGCGGATAAGAAATTCGGTCTTATTTCAATATCCTTTTTTTCTTTTTTTTTTTCTTTGTTTCAATAATTGTTGTTAATGTCCTTGTTGTTGAACTTATTGGAAGAGTAGAAGATGTACAATTGGATTACATTTAGCATATAATTAGATTAGATTTTGCATCATTATCGGTATTATATTTTCGCATTTACGATTGGCGTAATAGTGTCTTGCTCATGCGGCAAGCTAGTATTTTGTTGCGGGGAGAAAAGAGACATGGATTTCAGAAGTTTTTGTTTTCAGTTCCAAATCGATGCTTTGCATTTTAATAATTGTTAAGAATAAATAGAATTTTAATCCTAGCTTGTGTCAAAGGCGTTATTTTTTAATGATGTTCCAATTTTTATTAAATTTTATGGATAATGAAGATTTTCTTTTTTTTTTTTTTTTGAGATGAAATTTTAATAACACATAGTTTCTTCACATGATGTACCTAATCAAAATAACTTCTACATGATTTCATCAATTTTTCTGACGATCAACTAATTTAATTGATTTAAATTTTTAGAATTATCAATTTCAATTCTTGTTATTGAATAAAATTGTTTTTCGTAAATAGAGATAAAGATTTAATAAATTTATGTTTTCAGCAATTTTATGTTTTCATGACACTTTGCTTGATATAATAAGATGAAACGAATATTTTGATTTTCTTCCGAATATTCAATAATGAGATTCAATTTTCTCATTATAAATTTTCATGAAATTGAATTGTTTCATGGTTTATACTTGTTTCATGGTAAGTTTCTCGTTGTTAATCGACGATGGGATAAAATTTAGTATTAGTACATTGTCAAATTCGAACTCCAAATAAACCCAATACATACATTCATTTTATATTCAAATTTTTTACATTCAGTGGTCAGTAATTTTATAAAATTTTGACAGCCAAATGAAATGGAGAAAATTTTATAAATTTTATTAGCCGAAATTAACCTTTCTAGTATCTTACAATCTTTTTTTACATCCTTCCTAGAACCGCTATTTAAAACTACAAAGCATCGCTCGTGCTATACATAGGAACAGAACGTGTAAAAATCGCACTAAATATACATACTACTTTTTAGTAAAAACATTTTCCATTATAAAAACTTATTTTGTAAGAATAACACTTTATTACGAAACGTCATGTTGTTTGATGTTATTTAAACTTGATTAATTTTACAAATAGACCGATATCTTTTCATTTCTTACGTGAAAATATCGTGAATTTATATCTCGTAAGATTTACATTTTTAAATTTATCACTTCACTTTTTTTTGTGTTTGTTTCGTGTAAGAATACTCTTTAGTATTTGTGTAACGTAAAAATCAGAAAAATTTGACTTTTGTGCAACTTTCATTTATTGCAAGTGGAAAATAATTACTTTTTACTAGTTATTTTTGATTATTTTTACTAATAATTTTTTAGAAAATAATATCGCAACGTAATGTAATCATATCGTGTGATAATATTATATAGTATAAGTAATAATACTATATATTATAGTTTTATTTATTATATAGCATAATATTGTTAATAAATAATTCACTGCTATTTGTAGATGGTTAGAACAGTTAGTTTATTAGATAGGTTACTAAAATCAATCATTTCGTCCTGAAATACAATACGTTGATGATTTTTGCAAAATGTTCCCAATAAATATCTTGCAATATCTCTGTTATACATTCCAAACCGAAATATCGACGCGAAAAACCGCGGAGTCCATCTGTCTTGTATACTAAGAGATTTAAAATTAGAAAATTTTCATCTCAAGTATGTACATCGCCGATAGAAAAATTCTTCCCTATCCTCGAAGATGTACGATCGGCGAATTTATTTTCCTAACGTTCCCTCACGAGATGATTAATTAAAATCAAGCAATGACGAGTATACAGAGGGCAAATATTCCTATTATAAATTTTACGAGTAAGTGAAGCAAAACGAGGAAGGATGGACATTTTTATTCGATAAAAAATTAACAATTCATTGTTGAAAAGGTCATTGCCGTTAAAAACTTAAGAATTGTCAAAAAAAAAAAAAAACAATAAGATTCACAAATAAGAAAGATTGAGGGAGAAAAATAATTTCAAGAAATTCAGTTGATTTCAGTGTGGTATTTTTTTTAAAACAGGGTACCACACAAAGTGGCACTTCATAGTTCGCGCATCTCATTTTGAAATAATATAAATTGTTATCGGAAAATACCTGATATATGTACACAGCGAAGTATACAAAACAATTCGTGTAACATCCAACGTACAGTAAATTATACAAAATAATCAGGAGAATACCAAATGCGAAGATGAGAAAATAATCAACTCAGTTTGTAAAAAGTAATATTCACGAGAATATTTTAAACATTTCTCTTTTTTAATAAAATACGTAGCAGTTTTATTGGCGATATAAAGGAAACCATGCTACCACGTGACATTTTCTTATTTGAAATCCGGAGTTTCCATAGTGAATGGTAATTTTTTTATTTTACACGTCAAATAAAGTTTCGGATTCGTCGAACGCAGTTAACTTAACAGTTCGAAAGCACGCAGAGCGCGATTATTTTTAAATCGCGCGGGATTTTCTCGAAGCAAGGAAACCGAACCCGAAGGCAAATGACGCAAATGTCCCTTCATGCGCGCGTGGAATGCGAACACGGCGAGGCATGTATCTCGGCAAAAGTCACCGGAGGCTCGGGTGTTTACCGATCTTAATTAGGGACGAAGCGGAAAGGGTTGAAAAAACGGGGGTAGGTTGTCGCGCAAGTTGACAAGAATCGGCTTTTCGAATGACGCGACTTCGGGCGTCTTCGGTGGTTATCGACGCTGTTCGTGCCACTCTTAACTCGTGCACCCGCTGCCACCACTCAGTCGTTGACGCGCGCTCGTTTGGTTTGCTTCGGGTATTAATGGTGCTTCAACATCCACGAGAGAGCTTGACGGTCCAGGTCCAATACAAAGGAGCTTGTGCTTGACCTGCATTCCATTCAGAAAGAAATAACCATCGCGGCATGTGCTCGACCACGAGGTAAGGATTCCCTTTACTAAGAAGATAACACTCTTCCCTTCGAAAGAGAACACTTTTTCTTTCTTTTTTTTTTTTTGGAAGAAACGATATCATTGTTTGTTCTACCAACGACGAGTATCGTCAGGTAATTCGAACTACCAAGCCTTTCTTTAGAATAAAGACAACAAGTGGCAAGTGAGGAAATGAGCCACTTCCTGCCGTCGATCTTCGAAATTTCCTTTAATCTGTTTCGACAAGATCTCTCTTTCTTTCCTTTTCTTTTTTCTTTCTCTTTTCTTTTCGTCGCACGTGTGTTTCGCAGTCTCGAAGTCGCGAACAGTTAACTGGGAGTTATTCATTCATTCGGCAGACGGTGGCGAGGGAGGTAGTAGTTTCTCGCTGTCGAGCAGGAAATATCGAAAATCCATAACGCTCGGCTAGCGTAATAAATCACAGTAGCTCGTGTAGCTTGATTGACATTGTAACAATCGTCGATCTCTCTCTCTTTCTCTCGCCATTGTTTCTTTGATCGTCGAAATATTGATTGTCGCCGTGTTTCCGAAGTCGTTTCTTCCCACCCCTTTTCTTCCTTGATATTCACAACCGAGAGAAGAGGCACGGAGTCGAAGTAATCGAAGGAATCAAAGCGGCGAATATTTCGGTAATACAGACTGTTCCTCGAATCGAATTTGTATGTCGCGTATGGGCCACGACGAACGGCGCCGTAGCCTCTGTCCCAGCACGGTCAATATTGACTCTGGCTCGAGCCAAAGCCCATCGTAATAAATTATTGACTTCGTGGAAGCGGAGCAACGAGCACGAAGAAGGTCCTGCGGAGTGAGATCTGCGTTAATCGTCGGCCATCCTTTCGTTCGCGATGATACTGTTTCGTTCGCGTTTGTGAAGGATAGGGAAATTGCACGCGGCACGCCGTAAAAATGATTTATCGTCGAGGATTATCGTCGTTCGTGCAGCACGGGGCGACACGAGCATTGATAGCACCGGCGATTGATTGGATTGGAAAAAGTGGGCGCGGAGTTCCCAGCAATATGTTCCATTCTCTTCTTTCTTTTTTTTTTTTTTTTTTTCGAAAAAAATTAATTAGCTTGGCGAGGTTGAATTAATCAGAGATACGTTCGTTGCTAGTGAAATGTGGTGAAATTGTTCCTTGTTAAAGTTTGCGGATCTTTTTGGACAGCGGTATTTATTAATTTAGGTTAACAATGCGTTCGATTCTCGAGTAGTGTAGACTGTCTGAATTTTATTTCATTCATTTATATTTCTATTATTTTGTACTTGTCCTGAGCTTCAATTAAGCTTGGAATTCTTTATCATTGATATAGCTAGGATTCTTATTCTTATTCTTATTCTGCGCTTGATAAAAATTATTGTTTGTGATCTTTCTGATAATTACGCAATTAATAATAATAACACACAATTAATAATAATCGTGTGAGTTTGGTTTTCTCTAATGGTTGAGAGTCAATTCAATTTTCGAAATCTTCTATCGATCCTCTGGCTAAACAAAATTTAGGTTTGAATTTAAGGTAAGAGGAAATTTGAAACCTGAGTTCTTCTAGTTTATCTAAATTCATATTTTATAATATAATATAACCGAGTGAATGGAATCGTAGTGAAAAAATTGCTTTACGTATTAAATTTTTATTTTTTTTTATATATTTTTATACATTCTGCGCAATTTAACGCTTAGGTACAAGTAGATTATTTGATTATTTTTGTAACGGCGTACTGATTGAATATAATAATAGGATAATAGATAGTTAAAGAAAAATTTTCAAAACATAATTATCAAGAATGATCAAAATACATGAAAAGAAGTTTCCATGATTATTATCAAATTCAAATATTTACGCGTTTCTGAGAAGTATCTAAAAAAATCTACAGAGCATAGTATCTCCTTAGCGAAGAGCAAAAATATGCAAAATATTGAAAATCTACAGGATATCTCTGCTCGTTTCTCGCAACAGAACATGTACGAAATAATCCAAAAACTGAAGTATCCCGTTACAGTTTTTCATTTCAAGGACGAAGATTTCCTCTCTTTAATTACGTTCGTAGAAACACAATCCTAAATTAATTGCTATTTAGTTATATTCTTGACAATTAGCATTAGTACCGGGATGTCGAATATGTTTCAGATAATCGAGACTCTTGCGCGTCGATTAATTATGCCAGTTAAACGTAACGTTCTCGATTGTTCACTCGCACGTTCAGATGGAACGTTCATTCCAACGAATGTCAAACGACTTGTCTCGAATGAAAATTCCAAACGTTCGATTCTCGCGATTTCTTACCGATTGAAAACGTGGTAGTTTAGATTTTCATAAGCGTGTCGTAATTTAACGTCCGTTCTTCGAAGGTGTAAGCGCACTGTGCACTTTTTCTTTTCTGTCAGTTCGTCGGCACTCGATACATGATTCGGAGGGGTCGCCCACGCAACGAGACACGCACGTATACGAGCACGAGCCTAACCACACATCGTGACCACTATCACTATATTATGCCTCTGTGTGTGTGTGTGTGTGTGTGTGTGCCGGCGATTTACGGTAAGGGCATCGTCTGCTTTGTGTGTTAGTCACCGACCACGGGGGGTCTCTGACTGACTGGCAGGACTTGGTTCTACTGGAGGGGAAAGAAAGAAAGAAAGAAAAAAAAAAAAAAAGAAGCGAGAGAAAGAAAAGGTGGCACACGCGTAGACGATCGAAACGCGTTAACGCTAGAACTACCGACAGTTAAGACGAAGTTATTTCTACCAGAATTATTTTGATTATTTTAATAAATAAAAATAAAATAAAATTCATTATATTGTTTCTTTAGTTATTACTGTAAAAGTCGTTGCATCGTTGCGAGGAAAAAAATTGTAACATGAAATAGAAATTTTAAAATAAAATTGTAAAACCAGTCATTTTGACTGGTGTGGTAGTTCTAGTGTTAACACATCTCGTCGTGGATTTCGGTTTCTCATTCTCTGCAATGGGTGTGCCTTAGCGGTGTAACTTTCGTACTTGTTGCTAGATCTCGCGCGTGTATTCTCATGCTAATTACAAATTGTATTGTTGGATGTAGGTAGAAAAAGTTAATTATATTTAAAATATCCCTTGTATGTTTTTTTTTTTTTGTTTTAAATTCATCTTTGAATCGACTTATTTTCTTGAAATCAGTGAAAGTAAGTCGTTTGTTGTATTTTTTTTTTTAAGAATTGAAAAACCGATCCCGCGCTTATGTATAATGAAATTAACGCCAGAACAACCGATTGAAACGTAAAATTTCCATTAGAGACATTAAAGTAAAAGAAATACAATAATTTTATAATATACAATGTACATTTTACGAAAAGTACTTAAATCGCTAAAAATACGCTGTTTCACATTTATGAAATACCTAATAAATTATAAATTATATCATTTTGACCATCTTGGTAATTCTAGATACATAGTTGAGGAATTACTGAAAAATGGAGTTGATTATTTTGAATTCTGAATATGTATATTTTATTTCAAAATATACGTATTTTTTAAATAATTTTATTAATACACTCTTAGTTATTAGTATAAAATACTAATATGTATTAAAGTACATAAACGTTTCTGAGCCTCTTCTTGCTTCAAACAGTACTGTTCGGTTGTACCGAACACGAAGACCATAAATACCAATCTGATCAAGGTCATCTAGCCCTTGATATTGATAGTTAGGTGTGATTCTAACACTCAAATTCTAACACTCAATAACTTTCTCAGCTACCCCTGTTAAAGGGACAAAATTAATATATAAAATCTGAAGGTGAAGGATTGTTGAGCCAACAAGTAATTATACTTTATGGGACCGACCTTGCCTAATGGTACCTCTATTACCTATATAATATACGTGTATAATACGTATATAATAGGCCCATCCAGTGCAGTTTAGATTTAGTAAGAGAACAGAGTTCAGAGTTAGCAAGAGAGTTCATCTCCTAGGCTCACAATCAGTACGTCAGTCAGTCTGATATCACATAGATTACACGTCAACAACTGTTCAACACATTCAAATATAAGAATTGAAGAAGATCAGTCTTCTTCGATTTAACATCTCTCCGACGGAAGTAAAACGCCGAACGAGAGAATGATGCTCGGCACGCGGGCATCATTCGAATCCGCCGTGCTGATACGTATAAGTACAACTTTTCAACGAGTATAGTTCTCCATATTCGTGACGAATGTTATTTCCATGTTGCACACGTGTCGTTTACGCGAATTAGAATTTCTATTTTTAATAGTAAAATCGAACGATCGTAGATATTGCATCGTTAGAGATATAAGATCTGATGATGATTATGCTTCAATGGATGGGAATCGTGAGATTGAAATCTTGCGATCCTTGATAACTCGTATGCGTACATTACGAGAAACCTCGATATGTCAAATTACATAGGCGTCACAGATTGCAAAATTCCAACGATAATGCAAATGGCATCCCCGATGAAACATCAACACTAGAACTACCGACAGTTAAGACGAAAATTACTTTGATGTCTAATAAATAAAAATAAAATAAAATTCATTATATTATTTCTTTAGTTATCATTGTAAAAGTCATTGCATCGTTGCGGGGAAAAAATTGTAACATGAAATAGAAATTTTAAAATAAAATTGTATAAACCAGTCATTTTGACTGGTGTGGTAGTTCTAGTGTTAATAAAGCCCGATCCGTGCTTTATTAATGTTTTTTCATACACACGTGTACATTTTCACATTGATTTTAAATTTTACCAATATAATCCAGACAGTCGTGTCTCATTGCATTACTGATGAAAATTCAAAGTATTTCATATAACACGTATAACATAACGTTTAAATACGTATGTATCTTGTATGTACAAATACCGATTTCAACTCTTGACTTGTATTGACTAGCAATTTAGAGTTCAATTTTATAAATTTTTAATTTATTTGAATATTTATTGTTAATCTCTGTTGCAGAGAATTAAAATAAAATACAAAATAAATACGATATAAATGTAGAATAGAATAAGTACAAGTACGTGAAATTTTAATCATGGTATTATTAATTCAACTTCAAGATTAACCAAAATGATCAAAATGACAAACTCATAATTTTATACAGATGTGGAACAATGCAAATTTAAATGATTCTTTTTTACGAAATGTGTAAAAAGTATTACAAAGTGCACTGTGTTATAAAGTTTTTCTATCTTTTTTTTTCTTTTTTCTTTTTTTTACATTAATGTCTCTGACAGAAATTTTACGCTTCAATTGTCGATAGCTTTAGCATTAAACTTCCTTTTATGTTCAAATAATCTTCACTCCCACGACTTTCGACACGAATGAACCTTTCGTCGTTCATCATTACAATGATCGAACAATAGATTCATCAGCTTTCTGTTCACGTTTTCACGTTTTCACGTTTTCTTCTCTCGACGATTTTCTTAATTACCCCCCGACCAATCTCCTTAGCCGAGCGAATCGATTTCAAGGCTATCATTCCGAGAAAATACGCCGCTTTGGTAATTGATTGAGGGGAAAAGAAACGGAGATAGATGATTGCTATTAAAAGTAAGGATCGTCGGGCTGTTGCCAACAAACATGACGGTGTTTGTCCCGCTCTGTTTGTAATTACTTGTTCCACCTGTGTCGATCGGAATCGATCGACGATCACGAGCAGGATACACTTGAATCGACACGTGCAATTATCAGTTGATCGAGAGAGAGAGAAAGAGAGCGTTCCACCCTGAATTGAAGTATGATTGTTACCTTTGCGTTCGAGGCGAGGTAGTTAAGTAAAACAAGTCGTCGCCTTTCGAAACTTGAGAACCGTTCAATAAAGAATTCGTAAAGAATTCGTATTTGTGGTACTCTAGACTCTTTGAATGTGAAAATTGAATATTAAAATGTATAATTAGTATTACGTGATTATTACGTTGCAATAAATATTACGTCGACGTATAGTCATTAATTGTAAAACTGTGTTACTTTTCTCTGCTTGAAAATTATCGTATGATATTTACTCGAGAGAAGTGAATCGCATAGTTACATTATAATATACGGTTTTTTCGTCATTCGATGCAAACGAATATGGACATATCTATTAAACTGTAGTATACTTAGTTGAAAATTATCATACAACTTGAAGAAGGGTGGTCTTTTCGTTTTATAGTTTGATGGTTTTTTTGGAACAAGAGTGAGTCAAAAAAATGAAATTTGGCAAGTCTTAATTATATTTACAAAAATACAAAACTTCAAATAGTGAAACTTCAAATAAGTCTCGCCAAGAATGAACTTGGAACGGTATATCTGATAAATTTGCAAATTTAATCTTAAAAATTAATTGGACCTTATTTTATATTTGTAAGTTGTTTTGCATGTAGAATAATTGTCTACCAATTATCATTTATTTGTATTCATCATTTATTTGTTATAATATCATTTATTCATTTATTATAATTATTTATTTGTATTCAGCTGGAAATTAATCAAATACATCAAGATATATAAAAATTATTTGCCCAAATATTGTCCAGGAAATTATTTTATATTGAATCGATCATTTTTATTGAATAAATCTCCGATTGATAAATCAGACGATTGATAAATAATTCGTAATTTTTCCATCAGATTTTTTTATCGGTCAAATACAAAATACATTCTAGAAATGTGAAAGTCCCAGAATCTAATTTAATGTAAGATATTTTTTATTAAAAATGACCTGTGCCACACAGATACTTCTTTGTTGACAAAATCTTTAGTCAATAAAATAATTCAATTATTATATTACGATTATCATTAAAATATAACATTTAATTTATAATTATATAATTAAAATTATATTAATTAATTAAAATATATCTATATAATTAAAATGAAAGTTTTGTTAACCAGATATTTACACGGTAGCTTTTTAATGAGAATCGATAAGCTTAATAATGAGATTGTTTTTCTAAAATTGTTTCAAAAATTGCATTACTTAAAATCTCTATAGATATCGAAAACGAAATTTGATTTAAAAAAAATTGTCAGTTTACACATTCGCTATACTTTTATTTAAGAAACTATTTTTATTTTACATTATGATTTATTTTGTATACGTAAATACAAGTACATTAAAACTCATGTGTTTGCTAAAATTTTATTAGAACAGATACTAAAACTGATATTCGATGCTCTGCTGCATCGAATAAACTTTCGCACGTTACTCGCTTCGACGTTCATTTAATTCTCTATAAAACCGTGTAACGCGAAACTCGCTCATCCATAATATTCACATTTAAACAATTTTATTTCGTCTGCCGCTTCGCTGTTGCATAATATTTCGTCAACGTACCGTTACAAAAATAATTTGTAGTACTTTCTAGATTTTAAAATGAGACAAATATTTATAATTAATTAATAGACTATTAAATATTCTATTTTGGATATTTTATATAATTTTTATACTACAGCAGAGCTCTGTATATGTGGACTCCATTTATTTGAATCAAATTTTTAGTCTAATTTTAGTCATTGATTAAGTAAACTCTTCTTGATTGAATCCATTTATCTGAACATGAACTTTTATTGATATGAAGAAAAAATCGTTGATAATTTGGAGAATCATTGAGTTAATTATAATTCAATTAGTAATTCTAATTATTGATTATAAAAAAAAATATACGTGAATTCTAATTGTCAATTATTAATTAGATCGCGAATGTTCATGGAATTTTATATTTTTACGAAGATAGTTAAAAACATGAAATCTGGATAAAAAATTGTTCTACTTATTAAATATTATAAAAAGTGTATCGTGCTTTCAATATTTTGTATATTATTCCATATTTTTGTATATTTGCATTGTGTGCAATTTCGCGTCTTCAAATTCTTCATAAATGCATAAAACTCTGTAGTCTATCAACAATACAAGTTCTACCGTGTATATAGGGTGGGCCAAAAATCATTTTCTACTAAAATCCGTAATTTCTTTATTTTTTTCAATTTTTTCAATTTTTTTCTCCTTTTTACAGATTTTTAAAACTAATAATGAAAAAGAAATCACGTTCGAACTTGAATTTAATTTAAAATTAATGAAATTAGTTTTCTCTTGTATTTTGATGTTTCATAAAAATAGATGGGGAAGGAACTTTCCGACCTGTATTTCGTGCAATTTCGCGGCTCCAAATTTCCCATAAATGCGTGCGACCTGCACTGTCTGTTGATTAACACTAGAACTACCGACAGTTAAGACGAAGTTATTTCTACCAAAATTATTTTGATTTCTAATAAATAAAATTCCTAATAAATAAATTTTGAAACGACTGGTTTTACGATTTTATTTTAAAATTTCTACTTCGTGTTACAATTTTTCCCCTCGCAACGATGCAATGACTTTTACACAGTGATAACTAAAAGAAATAATATAATGAATTTTATTTTATTTTTATTTATTAGAAATTCATTCTATTTATTTGTTCTGTTCTATTTATTCATTCATCCATTCTATTAGAATGAATTTCTAACAAATAAAATTCATTATATTATTTCTTTAGTTGTCACTGTGTAAAAGTCATTGCATCGTTGCGAGGGGAAAAATTGTAACATTGAAGTAGAAATTTTAAAATAAAATCGTAAAACCAGTCATTTTGACTGGTGTGATAGTTCTAGTGTTAATAACCTTCCTTCCCGTTTCTCAATAAAATTCTCGGTCGAGGGTTCCTCAGCGGTTATATATTTATATTTATCAAAGGAAAACGTGAGAGAAAAAACGAAAACGATACACGGTGAAACGTAGAAATAAACTATAATCTTCGGAACACGATGTACATATTTGTTTGCTGGTTGAGGACCGCGACCATTTCCAGACAGCAGATCTATTTGTCGAGAAACCCTCGCTTCCATTCGTACAGGAACGAAGCATCCAGACGAGAAAAAAAAGAGAGTGAGAACTTTAGGGTGGCAGAGAGTTCGATTGGGACACGCGATATATTACGCGCTCGGCACGTACGTGCTGACTGCTACGTACATAAGTAGACACGGGCATAAATAGCAGCCGTGCGATGCGTGTGCAAACGACCTGTGCAACGTCGTGCATCGTCGTCGTCGAATGAAACGAGAAAGTATCGGGAAAGGAGGGAATACTCTCGGGCGAGAGAGAGAGAAAGAGAGAGACTTGCGAGGCATGCGAGTAACGCGAGCATGCACGTTTTAACGATTTCTGATGTTTCTAATTCTTTCGATTTCTTTTCGACTCGCCTTCCTGGTCCGAGGGAAATGGTCGAAGAAGCAGCGACGAAGAGGCTCCTCTCGAGGCTGTAAACGGCCTTTAGTGGCGAGAGTGGTCTCTCACCCTTCGTTTCTCGGAAACCTCTTTCTCTGCCCCTTGCCGATTCTTTTCCACAAGGGCAGAGTGAACCGGCGCGGTGAACGTGCGCAGCTTCTTCACCTCGGCTATTAGCATGGCGAGAAAACGTGTCTCGGTACGGTACGGCGACAAACGTTTCGTCTCTCTCTCTCTCTCTCTCTTGGTTTTGTCGATTTTATAGCCGATGCAACAGCGACTCGATTTACTCGAGCCTGTTTGTTCACCGTTTTAGCCTCCATTAGTTTAGTTTAGTTTTCAACACTTGCGAAGAAGATGATTCTACAGTACTGGTTAAGAGTTTGAGTACGTCTGTCGTACGTGAGGCAAAATACACGAGATTCTTCTGACTATTTACTTACCTGCGGTGTTTTTTTTTAAATATATTTTATGTAGAACATGAGTATACGTGATCTGTCGCTGTGCAGTTGAAAAAATTTATGAGTATGAAAAATACAAATACAGTAAAAGTGTATGCAAACTTTTGACTGGTATGTGTGTGAAAATAAATTGAAAGTGTAGAATGTAATTTTTTTTCATATTACGCTTTTGTTAACGGCCAAAGGTTATTCTGTGAAAATGTGCAATAAATTTTCGAGAAAATCGACTACGAATAGTCCTACTCGAATCAGGTTAATTCTGGATTGGGCAGGAGGAAAATTCTATGAAAGTAAAGTAAAAAAAAAAAAAAAACACGCAATAAAATTTCTCGTTCTCTAGAAGATCAATTTTAGAATATTTCTTAATTGAATTGACAGTGAATAATCAACACACGAGGTTACTCTGTATGATACGATGTTTCCCTCTCGAGAAAATTCGACTTCGATTAGACTAACCCTGTTACATTGCTTGAACTTTTATATTTCAATCTTGCTCTTGCTTTAGTAAAAGGAAACGAATCTTTTAAAGAAACGTTAAACGTAAAATCGAAACGAAAAATCGAGTGCGTAGCAATGGAACCTTCCTTTAGATGCATTTCGTTCAGACAGAAGAATATTTATCGTCGTAAGAAACGAATATTACTGGATCGAAAGAATAAAACGAAATTGATTTCAAATTAGCTGGGAATGAATAATATAATAAATATATAATAATAGAAGATTATTGTAAGTTAAAAGATATTTTAATCGCAAGACGATTAATTCTCTAAAGGGAAAAATTTATTAAACACGTACGTATCGATGTAACAATTAACTACTTGAAGCTTAAAATTTATTTGTACACTGGTTAATCACTAGATAGGTATATATACGTTCGAGTAGGTCGTCGTTGGTTCAACGTCACGTGTTTTATGTGAGTGATTGCACGAGAAATATCTTGACAGACAGACACGTTAAGTACATACACTCAGAGATTGAAGTACATGGAAGCGAAGGTTACAAAGTCTTGTCTTTGAGATAAATTAGACACCTCAGTCGGTAGTGCTCACTTCCCTCTTTCCCATGAACCCGAGTCAAGCAGTGATTAGTGCCAATTAGCGTAAAGTAAACCGGCAGTGTACGTTCCGAAACAACGCGAGAAAACAGTGCAAATAGAAAAAAAGAAAACTCTTTCGCTACGAGACGAATCGCAAATAACAGTCTAGAGTTGCGATTCTTGCTAATTCAGAGCGACAGAAAGAAACTGTAATAGTTGTATCCATGTGCTAGGATTATTTCTGTTTATTTCGAAAAATACCCGCCATTTTTGAACGAACGTCGAATAAAAAATAATGCACCGTACATTGCAAATAATTTGATAATAATTTATATAAGTAATTCAATATTAATCTTTCGTCGCTTTCCCCAAATGATGTTCAGTTTGTCATTGCAATTCACAACTACGATTCACAAGGAAATCAATTAAAGTAATGATAAATGTTTCGAGATTCGAGTGTTTTGTAATTAAGTAAAAATAAATCTATTGCACATTTATTGAAACGTTTCTATGTAAATAGGTCTGTACTGTTGTTAGTAGAATTACTTTTCGAAGATACGAGTTTATCTTATCCTTTGCAAAGAAATAAATTTCAACTTGGACAGTTAAAATCGAAAATTGAAACTGTATTATCTTGCTTTATGCCTATTAAATCATTGTATATGATGATTAGATCATATCACGTTACATTATATTTTAAAATGTGATATAACGAGATATCGATATTCATATTAGTATCTATCAAAATGTTGAAATGTGTTTTCAATAATATTTCCATCTTTTCAACACGTTGACTAGCTTTAAATATCTTCGAATGATTAAAATAAAATTAATGTTATTTTAGAAATTAAAGAAATTGTTGAACAACGTAAATAACCAGATGATATTGTAAAACGAAGAATAATTGATTGATTTGAGCAGAACTGTTGCAATAATTGTAATTATTCGTAATTTATTGCAACGTATTTTTATTATTATTGCAAATTATTTGTAACTATTATATAAATCACATGATTATCGGCAATAATAATAATAATTACAATTATAACATCAATTTTCTAATACTAATTTCTTAATATTTCTAATTGTGGCGATTAATTAATTAATCAAGTGTTACGTGATTTACGTTCTTCGAAATATAGAAACAAACGTCAGACGTTAAATTTGCATGAAAAATTTGCGATCTACCGAATCTAATATATATGTTTGTGCGTAGCTTCATCCTGCATGAAGCACGATCGTTCAAAGTTCAGGCACGATTCACTCTTTTTCTCCGTTCTTCGCGCTTCGCGTAATTTTATTATTGTAAAAGTAAGTACCGTGAAAGTAAGTAAGACCATGAGGAGAATTCCAGAAACATCCATCCAAGCTGTGTAGTTTCATACGGCATACAGCGAATCCTTCGGCGAATAAATAAGTGACATAATAGGCAAACGTGCAGGCCGATGCACCGTTACGCAGAATGGTGCTGAGGTCAAAGAGCCGATCGGGATGGAAGAAGTAGCGGAGTCTGGGACGCGTTGCGAGTGCATCGGATATTTGCTCGCGAATATTTGAAGAACCTCGAGAACGTATCGCGAGGATATCGTGCGCCAAACAGAGCACACGCTCGTACAAAAATTTCACGCCAGAGGAAACGAACCTCTCCTCCTCAATGGCGGAGGTCATCTCTCTCCAGCGAATCGTGAAACTCCTCCGCGTGTATACGTATATATATACACACACACACACACACACACGAGTTATAAAGTTAATTTGAACAGCGGCAAACGTCCGTTCTGTATAATAAAGCGTGGCAAAAAAGGGGGAAGCGGGATTTCTACAGTGTGGACGGTAGAAGGCCGGCCGATCGTTCGTGCCCATTTAATTTCAGTTGTAATTCGAAGCGAAACCGTTCGTTCGAGGTAATTGCGATTCGTTTCTGCCAGCAAGAAACGTAAATGAAAAATTATCGCGTATTAGAGAGTTGAGTAAACAACGAATTCCGTGGCGTTCGTGGAGAGTTTCACTCTCGACACAAAGTAGAAGGTTTGGCGGTTTTGATGTTACGTTGCGAGACGATACGACGATTTTTTTAAAAATAATCTCACGAAAAAAAGAAATTTAATTTCGAGAAATACTGTGATAATCGATGTGAATTATATTGCATAATTAATCACATAATAATTTAATATTATTACGTGAGTCGTGATGATATTTGATATTTGTTTAATATATGTAACAATTTATTTTCCAACATTCAATATTATTATATAATACTCGTCTCATGTATCGACGTTCTCTACTCTGGATATATTTCCTATATTTTTGCACATTTTGTTATAGATTTTCGAAAACTCTCGAATAAACGCAAGAACATTCGAAAATTAATTTCAAGAAATACTGTAATAAAATCGATGTGAATTATATTGTATAATTAATCACATAATAATTTAATATTATTACGTAAGTCGTGATGATATTTGATATTTGTTTAATATATATAACAATTTATTTTCCAACATTTAATATTATTATATAATGCTCGTCTCATGTATCGAAGTTCTCTACTCTATATTTCGATATATTTCCTATATTTTTGCACATTTTGTTATAGATTTTCGAAAATCTCTCGAATGAATGCAAGAACATTCGAAAATTAATTTCAAGAAATATTGTAATAAAATCGATGTGAATTATATTGTATAATTAATCACATAATAATTTAATATTATTACCTAAGTCGTGATGATATTTGATATTTGTTTAATATATATAACAATTTATTTTCCAACATTTAATATTATTATATAATGCTCGTCTCATGTATCGAAGTTCTCTACTCTATATTTCGATATATTTCCTATATTTTTGCACATTTTGTTATAGATTTTCGAAAATCTCTCGAATGAATGCAAGAACATTCGAAAATTAATTTCAAGAAATATTGTAATAAAATCGATGTGAATTATATTGTATAATTAATCACATAATAATTTAATATTATTACGTAAGTCGTGATGATATTTGATATTTGTTTAATATATATAACAATTTATTTTCCAACATTTAATATTATTATATAATGCTCGTCTCATGTATCGAAGTTCTCTACTTTATATTTCGATATATTTCCTATATTTTTGCACATTTTGTTATAGATTTTCGAAAATCTCTCGAATAAATGCAAGAACATTCGAAAATGAATTTCAAGAAATACTGTAATAAAATCGATGTGAATTATATTGTATAATTAATAATTTAATATTACATAATAATTTAATATTATTACGTAAGTCATGATGATATTTGATATTTGTTTAATATAAATAACAATTTATTTTCCAACATTCAATATTATTATATAATACTCGTCTCATGTATCGAAGTTCTTTACTCTGGATATATTTCCTATATTTTGCATTGTTATAGATTCTCGAAAATCTCTCGAATAAATGCAAGAACAAACAATCTTCAACTGCTCGAATTTAGCTCTTTCATACTGAAGAAAAAAACCGGCAGAAAAGAGAACGAAAAAGTTTCTCGTTTCTTCGCTTTGTTTATTTTATCCACATTATCATCTGTTGATCTATTTATTTGATCTTGCAATTTTCCCAAGCGACACATCTAATTAATTCGATTTGAAAAAAAAATTATTTGCCATTCCTTGTGTTGTATTTATCAACTCTAGCGTTACGCGTTATGCAGTCACGATTTTCGAAATCAACGTTGAATAACAACGTCAGCTTACGCCGACGGTGGAACTCGTTCCATTGACACTGGAGTTTCAATCTTGGCCATTGACACTGACCTAATAAGGGTTAAATGGATTGTTCCTGAATGTCCATTGAACGCAGCACGCGTCTCCATTGGGGGTGTTTGCCGTGTATGCACGCGTTTGAATCGCAGTTCACGTTGGCAGAGGAGGAGGAGGACGTGTTGCCAATCTCCCGGGAGGATATCAGTCACCACTGTTAACGATTGATCGATAAATTTCTGTCGTCGACGTAAATACGTTTAACGGGAACCAGATGCAACATATTGCATCACATCTGCATATCGTACAATACCGATAATTTCTCGTAAATCATTTTTCATCGTTGTTAATACTTTAAAGTGTATGAGAAATATTTTGCATGATTAATGATACTTTAAAGAACTCTTCAACGTTACGATTGTTTTTCTTTCTTTTTTTTCATTTACTTACGAAAAGTGTGATTCGGTGATTCAGTTAGAGTAGGATTATTTTATTATTTTGTTATATTATTTATTTAAGCATCAGCTTGCTGTAAGTGGACAGTATAATGAACCAATAATGTGTATAAAAATAATTTGTTAATCAAAGCGAAACATATTATCTTCTGAGAAAACTATTATATTTCAACACGATTGGGATTCTAAAGACACAGATACAAAGCATGTTGAATTCATTCGAAGTATAAAAATCTAACTACAATTGTTGTACTAACGTGACTCGCATATTAAGAACAAAATAATCTGTTTCTTATCATTCTTGTATTATTATCTTATTGTATTTCTTCCACAATATATTTTAACAACGAAATCATAATTATACGACGTTTCGAGAAGTTGTAAATGAATTTTTATGCGAGTTCGTATATTTCTGAAAATGATTTAAAAAGCGGGACCTAGGAAGATTTTTACGCATTTGTAGGAAACTTAAAAATCGCACGGAACGCATATACGTGAGAAAAAACGTATAAAATGTTCAAAAAGTACAATCTTTTTTATAACGTTTAATACATAAAACAATCTTTCACAAAGATTCCGGTTTCTTTTAAAATTACACTCTCGAAAAATATATACAATATTATAAATATGTGAAATAAAGATATGTATAAAAATATGTGTAATATATATACTATATTTACTATATATACTATATATATATATACTATATATATACTATATTTTTATATATTGAATATTTCATGCATTTTCCTGTGTTATGTACATTATATTAAATTCCACGTATAAAAAATTCCGTAATTAAATTATGTAAATTATCCCACAATAATTTCATCTATCAGTTTGGAATGAAAACTTTTACCAATGTGTGAGCGCGTAATTCCCATTGGGAATGGAAATTATAAATTCACGTGGCGTCGGTAGTCGCGTCAATCGGCTTCTTCCTTTTCACTTACCGCTACGCAGTTATTTTTACGCATAATCGGCCGTGGCCGGCATCCTTTTCATTATTCCGTCACGGAGCATCGTAAATACCTAAAAAAAAAAAAAAAAAAGGGGATAAACGCGGTTCGTATTCACCGCACTTAACACGCCCCTTAACCTGGCGAAAGAACATCTCATTGTCAGCGGTGGAGAGATCGTGCTATTTTCGCGTGCAGATCGTAAAATCGAACGAATTTTCGGAGGTTAAATTTATCCTAACGACTCTTGCGTGCGTTCTATTATATAAATTACAGCTGTAGATATTAAATATGTACACTATTATGTGCAAGTATTTAGACATTTCTACGTTTATTGCAACTTAAGATATAATTGATATGAATCTCTCTAGTTCAATGTCAATACACACACACACACACACACACACACACACACACACACACATATATATATATATGTATATAATTGAATTTGTTTCCTTGGTATCGCATTGACGAAACAGTGATTTATATTTTACAGAATCTTCCAATGTCGTTAGTATCTTCAAGAAATGCGAGACTTATATTTGATAAAATTTAAGTTGATCGAACTCGTAAATTATTAGACAAACAGCGATGAAAATTGAGAATTCACCAGTGCTGAAGCCACATTTTATTACAAATTCTCCATCGTTACATCGTCTGACATTCTTGTTGCGAATTGCTCGTTTCTGCAATTCATAATCGAACAAACAGAATTCAAGTAGAAATTGCTTTCATCCTGAAGCCGAGCTAATGTAACTAAACTGTCCATTTGCATTTCTATGCAAATTTCACGTCTTTGAAATTGAAAACAGACCGTCGAGGAAAACAAAAGTTGTTTTACATACTAGACAGGATATTGTAGAGAACCACCGCGCTTTATACGTGTTTATATATTTTTTCACACCGTCCGTTCCATGCAATTTTGCGCTGTAAAGTCCCCTGTAAATGCGTGAAAATCCGCCGTCTAGACCGTCTAGCCATAATCACGGTGCAGATCATCGTTGCCAGAGGAGGACGCTTTTCCGCGGGAAATTTACGATTTACGCGCGCGTGACCAGCATCGGTTCGTCACTTTATCCGTCTTTCTCGATCCCAGCATCGTGTAAATCACGTTTCTTCCGCGACAGCCACTTGCAATTTGGACGTTTCGCGCGAGAGAGGGTGGGCGCGCATTAGGGGAGAACGAAGGGACGACTAAGGGGAACAATGGCAGAAGTACTCCTCGAAACGATTGATTGTCCTGGAGAGGCAATCGCTGCGGATATTTGAGGTTAGTGGAATGAATGTTCCGCCTGCTGTGAACGATATGCGTCCTGTGTTGATTCAGTCACTTGCGCTGGTTTCATGGTTGTACGATAGCCTTTAAGTGAAATGCAGACTAATGATTTAGGAGTGTCACTTCATTCTTCTTTTTTTTTTTCTTTCTTTTTAATGTACGTGTGTGCGTGATTGTGTTATGTTTGTAATGTGAATTGTTATGATTATTAGACTGTGGATTTCTATTCATTTATGGGGAATTTACAAGGAGATACAAAATAGATGAAGATATATAATATGACGTATAATACGTAATGTAATATAATATAAAATGTATAACATAATATAATAATATGTGTAGTGTATGTAAAATGCATAGTACATAATGTAATAATATAATTTATTTTATCATAGAACGTATGAACAAAAATTATACATTGTATAATACATAAATAGAATACAGATTCATATATTATAAAGATAATACACATTGAATGATATAATAAGTGAATCATAATATAATAATTATATAGTATTACACTGTTTGTTGAGAGACTCGTTTTTCGCTGCTCTGGCGTTACATTTCATTATAAAAAAAAAGAAATGTCAAAAACATATGCTACGTGTTAGAAAAATACAACACACGTGTACACAGTGCTTTAAATAAACGCAACTGCAAAATAGTATAATTCTCTCTAAAAGGATAATCAAACTATCGCAATGAGTGTAACTACAAAGCGTAATTAAATGATTCTTCCACGTTAAGTTAAGGCTATCGCGAGAAGCGCGAAGTGACGTTATTCAGATAGCCTACCAGCCAGTGAACGATCGAACGATCGCAAAAAAAAAAAAAAGAAAAGAAAGAAAGTAAAAAAATCATCAAGAAACTAATTCGATTACGAAGGAACTGCGACCACACAGCGCGAGAGTGAATCCATCCATGAAATTGCGATGAAACTTTACGATCGGGGAATGAAACGTTTCCTCGTGCTGGTTAATTTATTAGACGAAAATGACGGTAACGGTTGTTGGCTCGTCCAATTCGATCGTGCAGCATCAGCTGTTGTGCCGTCGTTAATTAATCGACGAAAGTGATTAGCTGACAAGCAACAATCGTCGATTGTCTTAAAAGTTCGCGGTTACTACGGGTTGTCTGTCTACATGCGAACGTGGCCAGATTAATGACGCGAATGGCTATTAAGCGCGAGATTGACGAGCAAAGTTCAAACGGGAACCGTTTCACCCGTGTGTGGAAACTGCGTGAGTGAAAATTAGCGAAACGTTGAATGCATTCAACGTGGGTTCTTGTAGATGTGCAATGCGTGCGTACGTACGTGCGTGCACGCAAGTGACCGAGAGGTTGGATTTTTTTTCTTTTTTGTATTTTTGTTTTTTTACGAGTTTTATCTTCGTCGGTCTCCCTTGCGACAATTCGACTTATTATGCGTATAATGTATATTTTTCGATATTTTCTAATACGTAACATATACTAATTTTTTTATTAACATTATCAACGTGTCACATACATTTTGGCATATTTGAAATGGGTGTCTCGGTTTTAATTTATTCATATAGTTATATCGATAGAATGTTTGTTCTGTTTTGAAAAAAATATCTCGAGATGACCACCAGATTCGTTTGAGTGAAAACAAGATCTCTGTGATGATCAAGATCACATCCTCTTTTCTAAACGGAAGCATATTATGATTATGATATCATTTTTATGCATTGATCGATTCGTTCTATTGAAAAGTATTACTTAAGCTTAGGAGATATCTTAGGACTTTAATTTTGTTCGTATGTTCATTTTATTCCTATATGGCATTATATACAGTGTTCTATAAAATAATTAAACAGAGAAAACAATTCTTTTTACCTAGGTTTCTAGTTTTCGTTACTCGGCCACGTCGATATCATAAGTGAAATTGTTCTGAACATATTGAAGAACTCGTTCATTTGTGAGTTGCGAGTAGGCTGCGGATTTTGATGCGTTTCTTGAGAAACATCAAAAATGCAAAATTGCACGAAACAGATGAGAAAAGTCCAAATACTGAAACGTTCACATAATGTGAAATAGTCCGAATAACTTCTTCGAAACAATTTTCCACCGAACGTCTATCTTTCTTAACTATAAAAAAAAATCCCCGAAAAATGTGAATTCGCATAAAAATCGCGTATGTTGGTGATACACGCTGATAAGGGTGGCCAAATATTTCAAGGCACGCAGCCAGCTAATAAGCGGCACCGCAAGCATTATTCAACGCAAAAATTAACGCAGTTCTGTTTTACAGCTCTTCTTGGTAGTTTTGTCCTGGTAGTGCCACGATTACGCGTTAAAACGAGCCCACACGATCGTATCCTTGGTTTAACGCGCCCGATGGGTGCTCAGGCTCGCGCGCTTCGACGTCGACGGCCTGTTTGCTTGAACGATGTTTAATGATTCCGTCAGTCATTACGCCGGCCGTTTCTCCGGAGAATAATATTTGTATAACTGGAATTACGCAGCTCGTTAAAATCCAACGGAAGGCGTCGCACCGTGTAAAATTACTAAACGAAACTATGCAGGGGTGGAGGGGAGGGTGAAAAGTTGTAGAACGCGCGTAGTTCGAGGCGACAATAATGCAAAATTAATTGGATGTTAGAACAATCGTACGAGCACCTCGGTTGACAAGTGAATTACAGTCCACTTTTTTCTTAATGTTGTGAAAATCCTTCGTGCGCTTGCTTTGTAACAAACTAAGGACAGAATTCTATTTCCAAGAAATAAAGTGAGATGATAGCAGTCATGACAACGTGACTTGAAAGAGAAATTATATTTCATTCGACAGTGAATTAATGGCGAGGCAATTAATAATCAAGTGCCATTATTCACTTACGATATATTTATTTTTTTACTTAATTTTTGCTTTTTTAATGTAAATTTGTTATTTTATTGATTAATGTTTATTAATAATTTTGACATGGAACAAAATTTACGCGAATTTTAAACGAAGTAAATATAAATAGTACTTGCAACATGATAAACTCATTTTTTTTAAATTTTGGACTTGCCAATTGAAGGCTCCTTATTTCAGTGTAAACAACAGAGTTAATAAGAATGTTAATAAGGATTTTAATTTGTTGGCTGTATAGTTAATTAAAATATAAATTGAAATATAAGTAATGTAACTAGTATACATGAGATATAAATAGATATATATACATATATATATAGATAAATAGAATATATATTTTATTTATATGTATTTATAAATAGAATTATATAGTTATTTATAAATTTATAAATAGAATATATATAGTTAAACATAATTACATTTATCATATAAAATTTCCCTTATCGCACGAAATTTTAAATATCAGTCATATCAATCGATACACGCATTCTCGAAGACTTAATTCACCACCTCGCTATACTCTTTCACTCGTAAAAAAAAAAATGTCCGAACACTTCCACACCACGTTATACGATGAGATTAACCGCAGCTAAATAGGATCGTTACACGTGTCTTTTTCCCTTTCCCTTTTTCTTCCGTAACCGTTTTTGTCGTAAAACTTCGAAATACAAGGCTGGCCATTTTATCTCTCTCTTTTTTCTCTCTCTCTTTCCGATTATTACCGAGGATCATTATGTAATGCTCGGTACGTCGCGTACATGCCGCAGCCTTAAACTCAGGTCTGATCAAGGCTTCGAAAATTTGCCGAGGAAAAAGGGAGTCGTTTACACGCAGAGTACACCGCCGTACGCGTCCAATTATCGGTGGTAACGCCATTTTCGGCCCCTTCTCTCTCTTTCTCCTCTTTCTTTCCTCTTTTTTCCTGCCCCCTCTCCCTCCCGAGTTTCTTCTCCCACCGTTTTTGGACGAAACATGTAATCAAAGTTTACTGCCGAAGATACGTAATGACAGGGTTAGGGCTAGCGCGGGATTAACGAACTGGGAACGGAGGTCCGAAACGGCGCACAAATTTCGCGGCCTTGCAATTACGTTTCACGTGCCCTTCCGCCATAAAGGCGAACCACCGGCTGACGTAATTCGCGAGCTTTTAGTCCCATCTTTTATTCCGTAATCGCCGTCATCGATCTTTATTCTCGTCGGCATCTCGTCTGCCTAGGTGGGACCGAAGCAAATCGATTCTCGATTACGCGTCCCATCGACCATTTTTACCCTGAGTCGCGTTCATGCGTCTCGATTAACTCTAGAAACTCTACAGCCGGTCACTTTTGATTTTTGCATTGTAAATAAATTTATAGGATATTTTCAGTTTTCTTTTTCTTTTTTCCTTTTCTTTACCTTGTACGTAGTGTCCCACGCGAGTTTATACCATCTCGAGTATTTCCGTTTTGTTTTGGAGAAAGAATTTCATTGACAAAGAAGTTCATTTAATACAGTGGAGGGCTACGAAAGGATCTTTTTGTAAATAGAAGAAGATCTGGAGATACCTCTCGATTTCAATGACTTTGAAATATAATTATAAAAGTCAACGTTTATTCCCTGACATACGTGGTACGTATCAGAAAATACGAGGAAATTTCAAGTAAAAATCGTACGATATCGAAGATAATAATAGCACAAATTATAAATACTGATAAGATCACGTTTGAATTCTCTCTACAGAATCCCACATCTTTTTATTGCATTATATACACTTGTATTTTTCGTAAGCTTTTGTTCAGCTGTAACTAAAAATTATCATTCCGGCATTAACGTTACCCATAAGAAAGTTAGATGATATATCAACATCTTCGTTACACATCGACAGTGAAACAGTGATATTTAACGTAAGTGAAATCTTGAAGAGATTCTACTGTATTCGTCACAGTTAATCGAACGCGGACGAATCGAGTGAAAATAATCCAGCACTCGCATCGATTGAAAGTCAAAATGAGTAAATTTTATCTACGAAAAACTGCGATCGTCACTCGATGCGGTGTCACCGCGACTCGATTAATCCAGCGATTATAATCCAGCGATTCGAGAGACAATGGCTTTTTTTGTTAATCGCGATTGGTCAGGATGGAGCTGGTTTCAGTTGTCAGAGACGATGCTCTAGGACTCTACCAAGCCAATGGACTCGTCCTCTGCCTTCTTTTTCAGCCGACGTGTTGGCTGAATGGAGCTCGGTTGCTCCGGCATTAGGTCCTGCGGCAGGGGAAAGAAAAGAAAGTAAAAAGGGGGATCCTTGAGACAAATGGAGGAGGAGTGGCAGAGAGAAAGAGAGAGAGAGAGAGAGAGAAAAGAAAAAAAAGAAACAGGCAGCGGATGTTTCGGACGCGGCTGGCTGCTTTAAGTTCAGCCCCTACATTCTCTTCCTCTTTCCCTTGAGCATCCGCTGGTATACCTTTCGAATTCTTTTACTTAGAACCGACCACGCACACACAGACACACACACACATACTCTTTCTCTCTTTTTCTCTTTGTTTCTCGCTTCTGTCCATTGTTTCCACGTCTCACTAGCCCGCGAATCGATTCATCGCGCGATCCTCTGGATCCGTGGATCGCGAGATCGAAATCGCGTGGTCGGTCGAGCCACGACGCGAGATTCGCCGCATTCTTCCTCCACACGACCGTCTGTATATAGGTGTTAAGTGCTAGAGACTCTCTCTCTAACAGGTATATACGATGATAAATAATAATAATAATAGTAATCTGTAAAACATAATCATCGAGCTAAAGATTTCGCTGGATATAGAGACTAAAGTATACCCCCAAAAGTGTATCTTGACTTTGAAAAGTCATTGCACTCTAGCATTATAATACTGTAATATATATATACTGTGATATAATATATACTGTGATATAGTAACTTTTTTTTTTCTAAATCATTTGGCGAGTAATACGCTATAAGTTACGAACTGTCTTTCCTTTTCTTTTTTTTTTTTTTTTTCTTCTTGTTACCGTATACGTCTGAAAGAAACGATTCTTCACGGTTCTGATGGCGATCGCATGCGGGAGGAAACGCTTTGAAAGGAACTCGGGGCCGAGGAATGCGTCGCACGTGTCTCATGTTCGATCATCGACGAGGAAGTATCACTGTGGCCCTATAGAAGTGGAAGATAAAATAGGGTGGGATCGTACGGGCAAGGAATTGGATTTTCAGGTTTAATCTAGCGGTATCTACGGATCGGTTAACAGGTGCTCCATTATGGAGTGTTTTCCAATCTCGTTTCCGCACCCGGGGACAATCATTTCCAGTTAAATCATCCGCTATTATGAGCGATAGCAGGTAGCAGCACGTGCTATCTCGGGCCGTGTAATATATAAGAAGCGCGAAAGGGTGTAATTTTCGGAGTTTGATGATAAATTTGGAACGATTTGCCCCATTGGCCGATGTTTCATTCCTTCTGTAGATTAGCAACGATAGCAACGATAAGTAAGTGGTGATGTTTTCTTTTCATTTTGGAAATTTGGATAAAGAAAAGATTGTATATTTCAATGATGTATTGTATCGACATAAGTTGGAACAATATAGATTTATAAAACGATTTATTTAAAAAGAAGTCTAAGAAGAGCACGTATAGTTAGTTTGAAACATATGCGTCCACCTAAATGTTTTTATATAATTGTCTATGATATATTGTTTATTGTATTATTTTCAAACAGCTGTTTCATTGTTTGTAGATCTATATAGATAATACAGTTCGAATTATTTTTTTCTTCTTTATTGTTATATATAGATACTTTGTATGCAAATGAAGCTTTTTTAAAGAAGAAAGTTTTAATCTTTAACGACCAATTGACGTAAACTTCTATTCAAAAATCCGAGGATTAATTCTGTTTCTTCCAAATGAAAATCTGAGAATTAACAGTTATTATAAATAAGTCGTTTGATACTTTCGTAATTGAAAAAATACACTAGCGAAGTAATAGGTATTTGCAAAATGTAGATCTACAGATATATACAATAGTGAAGCAATGAAAAATTTTCAATGTATATAAAATAGCGAAGTAAAGAATATTTTCAAAAATTTCAACTTACACTATGTTATAATAAACAATTAAGGATTCAGTCGCAAAAACGAAGCGTTCTTGTGAAAAGATTTTAACTTGTACACTTTTAACACATTTTCACAGATAGAATAATTCCCTGTTTATTATTTATTCCTTTATAAATTAGTTCAGAATTGACTGAATTCAAGCACAATTGACAAATCGAACTTTTTGAGTCCCTCGAGAATTAAAAAAAAATTTCTTTATTTTTTTTAATAATTTTTTTTAAATTCTTCACTCTCGATTTATCTTTTCATGATAATACAACTATCATTTCCTTCTTGGTTGCACCTTCTCTCGAGCATCCTGTGCGTATGCATTATCTGCTTCCAAGGTAACTCTCGAAGCATAACTTTCGAGCTTCATTACTTCTATTTTCACTTCTTCCTTCTTCAATCGTTTTTGCTTCTTTTCCATCGTTCTATGCTATTCTTTCTTTGCCCCACTCGGGACATCGAACGTTTCGACGAGACTTTTATAGAAGTTTATACGCGTTACCGTGGCTGATGTTCCAAGTGCAACCCGTTCTGCTTCCTGCTTCTCCATTCTGCGGCACTGTAGATTGTTGTTTGTCGATTTCTTGAAAAGGCTTTCTGATCTCGACGATTGCTTGGTTTCCTTCGATTAGATCGTCAGGCTCGAACGGAGCACAGAGTTGACTTTGGAACTCGATACCATCAGGCAAATTGAATTACCCTCGAGCACTTCGCGCATGGAAGATATATAGTCGTGGAAATACGTAATTTAATTTCCAGCTGTGCGAGATGGTACTAGAGTAAACGAAGAACTGAAGTTTTTCTCAATCTTGAAAAGACTACGATTACAGTTTTTTTTACAGTGTAGAAAGATGAGAAGCCACAGAGCTGTTTTTAATCTTGCAGCCGAAGTGTGAAACTCACGATCAGGGAAACAAAAGTGCAAACAATGGGACAATATATTGTAATAATATAAATAACAATAGCACAATAAAGAGTACAAACTTTCGTTGACGAATAATATTTGAAAAAGGTATTTGTATATTTATATATCATTAGAATTGCATACATATGTTATTACTATAAATATGTCAGGAAATATCTCGTGGCAAAATTTATATGAAAAATTACCAATTTCAATCACTCTGATAGTCTTAGTATCATTGATGATTTACTTTTTTACACTGTCTTCCATAGTCGAAAATTTTCTATTTCGAAATTGAAGAAAATTAAAGTTTTACCATTCTTTGCACCATTTATGTTTTTTTTTTCTTTTTATCTTGATCTAAAATATTCACTCATTATTCTCTAACAGCTTGTTAGTCAAATAAATGCAGATATACATACATATTTTGAAAAATGAATGATATGTCGGATAAGATTAATTAAGGAGATCACCGAGAAGTACACAGTACAAGTTTAAAGATATTATCTTTATTTCAAACAGGAAATTGTACAGCTGTAATGTCTAAACAATGTCTTGTTTCTTAAAGATGTTTTTTCAATAGCTGAAAATATCAATTGTTTAATTCTTGGACAGCACATACTTACTTATACTTTGCAACAGCTAGATCAGATTCAGATACACAGATTTTTTTCAACGATTTATAACGATATTTAAATTTTTAAAATTATTAATTTATTATTATATTATTATATATTACAATTTTTTAAAATATTATCATATATTATTATTATATGAACATATGTGTAAACATATAATAATACAGAATAATATTAGAATATTATTTTCTGTGTAGTCACAATTTTATGCAACAAGAATACAATTAAAATTCGTTTTATTCATTAATCCATTAAGCATTAATTTGCAATTTTTTTCAATTAATTTATATTATCAAGTTTTACTTAAATATCCTAGAACTGTGAAAAATATTCCCAAGAATTCGTTTAATATTTTATAAAATCATAAAAAGATTGAAGTGTCTATAACATTGCAATTAATCATTGTTTAACATTATAATTAATCATTGTTTAAAAATGGATTAATATACTACCGTAACTTAGACTTGTATTACCACATATAAGACTATAAAGAAAAAAGTATTTTAATAATAAGTACTAGGTACATAAAATATTTCATTGTTAAGAAATTCTTTTCAAAACTAAGAGATCGAAAAATTTATAGGTAAATAATATATACGTTAATGTATTACTATAATTATTATTATTATTATTGACAATAATATACACACATTGTAATGCATCATAAGTATTACATATTATATTATTCATTATATTTGTTGGATACAAAAATGCCAATACATTCGTAATGTATATAATGCGCGTGACAAACTCGGATGTTAGCATTGTAAAAAAAACAGAGAAAAACCGAGAAAGGAGCACAGAACAGAAAATACACATAATAAAATTTCCTCTTCCACATCGACGAGAGCTGACTGACACATTATCGAGTGAAGTTCGCTCTCTTATCAACCTTCGTGCGTCGCCCATTGCCGGGGATGCTTGCATTAATTAGACGTGGCCGGTAAAAAATTCCTGGCGTCGTTTCATTGGTCGCCCCGTCGAGGAAAGTGCGTCGAGGAACGATGTTGCTGTCGCACATTGAAATTCCCGGCTTTGTCGAACGAAAGTGCATTCCCCCGGGTTTCTTTTCTTCGCTTTCAGCATTCCTATCGGATCGTTGTTCTGTCGCTCTCGTCAGGCAGGGAATCATCGGTGTCTGAATAGCCGTCGAACTGTGGTGGTGATGGTGGTGGTGGTTCGAGGAACTCGATCGCCGGCCGGTCGGCCAGTCAAGTGAGAAAACGGAAGTTCGCACCGTGAAGGAAAAAATAGAACCAACGTCGACAGAGAGACAGAGAGAGAGAGAGAGAACGAGATTCCTGGGATCGTTCGCCGCTTCCTCGTTTTATCGAGCCCACAGCCTGGGCACATCAGATTCCGTTAACAGTGTCGCCGGTGTTCTTCCCGATGCACTTCTCCCCGGGACTATCGATGTGGAAAGGACTTTTGCCTTTCGCGGCACGTTCTCGATATTCCTTTCACGCGCGAACGATTTTTCTCTCCGCGCCGATATCGTCTCTTCTTCGACGTGTTCTCTCTCGCATTTCGTTTCCTATCGAAAGTTGTCAGTTCACTGTTCGAATTGTTGAATTTGAATCGTAGAGTTCGAGTCGAAACGAAGAATTTTTTTTTTTTTTTTTGAATTTTTGCCTCTCGATTTCGAGATTCTGTTTATGTTATCGGAAATCAACTCGTTAGGGAAGCGATGATTTTTTTCTAATATCGAGAGAGGTTCGATTTTTATAAAGTTGTACAATTTTGGTTGAAAACGTAATGATGAAAAAGTATTAAACAAATCTTTAGACGCAACACGAGGAAATAAAATTTTTTACAGTGCAAGTTAATTGAGAGGAATTTGGAATGAATTGGTTCTTAATTCAACGTGTTTGTGTTGAATTCAAGTGAAATTCACACGTTGTAGATTATTAAAGAAGTGTTCTTCCTGATTTTCAGTTGAATAATTTTTAGAAGTAATTTGGACATATATCTGATCAAGAATATCTCGAAAGAAAGTGTGAAGATTAAAAATTCGAAGAATTGCACGAACTATCAAAATACAAGAAAAAACGTGGAATGATCTAAAAAAGGTTTCCCATTCGAGTGATCCTGAAGCAAAACCAATAGATAAATGAAGGATTCACGAGAAAAATGGAGAATATCAAATTTTAGTATTTATCAGAAAACGAAAATATATTTTTCAGTATATAACTTTACAACTTCATATATATATGAAAAAATTTTTAATTCAAAGTTTGTTAAAATTGACATCCAGTGGACCTTCCAAGTGGCAAGTCTATCTAAAAAGGCACCAAATTAATTTCTACATGTAGCACAATTTTTAAAATATTGAATATTAATTATTTGAATTTATATTATTGTTTGTATAATAATAATGTGATTGAGAACTTCATGAAAATTGAAGTCAGTTTGACTTCTGAGCTTATTTAGTACGACTCCAAGATTTGGAAAATAATTATATTGTTGGACGTACGAAACGTCATTAAATAATATTAATTTATTAAAATAATTTTCTTTATATTAAATCTCATTGTTCTATCTCTAATTCAAATTTTTAAATCTTTAAAAGTGTTTTTGTCAAAGTTGGCTCTTATCACTGACATCTTTTTCTTGCAATATCCAACAGTGCAATTTTATGTTTATCGGCAAGATCTTATCTTTTAATTTTTATATAATTTTTTTTTTACAGATTTTTAGCTTTCTACGAATAAAATAAATGAATAAATTCTTTCTCGAGTTATATTGCGAAAAGATTAGAAAATAAAGACACTCCCATTGTTACCAAAGAACAAAAACTGCCTTGAAAAACTTGAAAATGATTCCATCGTGACGGAATCTATCTTCGAAACGAAACGCGAGAGAAAGAAGGTAATTCCAATGTAATTATAATACACAAGTGTTACAATTAGACTGCGGATTTTCATGAACAGCATTTTTTTTAATTTTCACGAACACCAACGAAATGGAATCCAGATAGAAAACTGTTTCTTTGGATACTTTATACATTCTTACAGAATTTTTCTGTTGCGCGCACTTTTGTGCAGTATGAAATTTTCCATCGATTCGCGCAAATTCGTATTATTAATTATAAGACAATAATTCAATGATCGTCGATATGATAGAACGGAGAGAAGCAATTGTTTGGAATTTTCAAAGAACGCGAAACGTAATTATTTATTAGCCGCGAAAACGAGTAGAGAAGAGACGCGTTTTCTCTCGTCTTTTCAGGTATATACGCAGTTGCTAGGAGGGAAATTTTGAGAACCACTGTTACCCCGTTACTTGTATACAAGAAGACACTTCCTTAGTAGTCTCGGAGCCGAAGTGGAGCCAATTACAAGAGTTGCGCCAAGAGTCTCGTTCCTTCGGAGCCGATCGTCTGGCGAACAAGCTTGCTTTGCCAATTGCTCGCGCCAAACGCTTTGACAAATTCTATCAGTACGGAATTATCTTGTTCGTTGAACAAATAGAATTGAATCGTCGATCGTTTCCTAATTAATAACGTTTCTCCTTCATCCGTGGATGTGGTATGAATCGATATTGCCGATTACAGAGCGCAGGTTATGATACTACTATGATTCGAGATACACAAAAATCAAAGATTGATGTCGGGCACGTAAAATTTCTCGTGTTCATGGGCATTATCCGACTACTGTACTTGAAAAATGACTATAACTTTCTCTTAAAGTAAATAACTTTTGATTTCATTTTGTTATTTACATCTACAAATTCCTTTTAGTCGCCGTTATTTTTTGTATAAACTTGCGCCGTGTTTATTTGCTTTATTCTATTTCAGTTAATTCGGATGAAATATTATTTCGGTGTCGATGGAACATCGTTTGATCGAATGATAATCGATTAGCAGGCAAGATAATTTTTCCAATTGAGAATAGTAAATCAACAGAAACGATATTCCGAATTATTTTTATCTAATTTAAATGAAATTTGCTCAGCCCTGTTGGTGTCTCAGTTGATATTGAATTAATTGAACATCATTACCGATCCGATCGCCGACGTGTCGTTATTTATATCGCTCCTCGTGTTACAAAACTTTTAGTTTGTCATCGAAACGGTATTAATCCAATTAGCGAATCGTAGCCCCTATAAATGCGCCAATTAACGTACTCACCGGTGTGCAGTTACTTGCAAGTAAGGAGAGGATGAAATAATGCCGGATGAAAAAAAAAAGAAAAAATGCTCTGGTAACTGACAGTACCTAGTTAGGTAACAGGTTTCTCAGAACATTCAAGACGAATACACCAGATATTCTAGAACAGAGAAGGGAGAAAAGGGCTACGTGACTAAAACAATGCCCCCTCTCCCCTTCCTATATATATATTGGATCCCTACGTAAAACATAATCGTATTGTTTGACGTTCAGTATGTTTTCCACCCTTATTTTCCACCCTATCTTCGTTTCTTTCAAATTCTTTACACGAGAGACTTGTTTTTTTCTTTTCTTATCTCTCCATACCTTTAGTATGACACAAATTGTCATGCTATACAGATGTTTCCAACATATAACATTTTCTAATATATGACATTATATCTTGTTATTATTTTCATTAATTTTATTTTATTAACATACAAGATAGGTATAACATATATTTTAACACATATATATATTGTACATGTAATTATCATCCTTCACAGGATTGAGAATATTTTCATTATATAAACATGAATATCATAAATGTATTACACTTGTTCTACACTGTTTTTACACACGAATTAAAACTGAAATGATAAAAAGACATTCCAAAATACGTTATCTAGGTAGGAAAATCTCTAGTGAAAATTACGAAATTAGTCATTTTGACCACTTTGATAGTTGCAATGTTAAAAAAACACGCCTCCGTGTTTTATTTCCAGTATTATATCTCAAGATTCTTTGCCTTTTCCCCCTCTTTTCGTTTTCTTATTTCGTTTCGTCTCACCTCGTCTTCGACGAAATATCCCATCGACAGAATTTCCCATGGAAATATCGCTTCGATAGAAGCAATATCGAGTGTCTGTTGTATGGTAGTTTCCATCGGGCGACCACTTGCTCCCTTTGAAGTCTTGGAAGCCGTAGATTCGCGCCCGAGTTTCTCAATACGACGTTTTGAAGCTCTCGAGCCCAGCGCCATTGTGCCCGGTTAGGGGGCGGGGAGGGTGCGCCAGCCTCGGGTAAATTACCTTCAGGGGTTTCTCTTCAAGGAACTCGTGTTTCTTAATGGTAGCTTAATTTCGTGCTGTTTGGGGGGGGAGGGGGTGCGCCTTTTTTTTCCTCGAAATCGGAGGGTAGATCGCGTTGTATATTATATTTCAAGTATCGAAGGGGGCTCGACGCGATCAATCTCTGCTTCCTTTCACAGTTTCATTATCGATAATTTCATAGGAATTTTCAGAGGAATATTTCAATATTCCTGGGCATTTGTTGTGCTCTCTGCAAGAAAAATTTCGTTCTTAGTCTAAGTTGATTTTAATAAGATTTACCCGTTGATTTCTGTACAGATAAATAATAAGTTGAGTTAAATTTGAATTTACTTTATTCATTTATTCGTTGTTATCGTGTCATTCTGATTATCAGACTGCGCATTTTTTTTTTATTTCTGTATTTTATTAATTATGAATTTATTTTATTGATTTGTTCATTTTTATCATGTCGTCCTAATTATTAGACTATGCATTTTTGTGCATGTTTATAAACATAATTAAAGAGATAGAATTTTGATAATAGTTTACTTTAGCTACTGGATATTATAAAAAGATACTTTGAATATTTTATAAATTATTACAATTGCACAAAAATCCGTCTACTAATTATAATAATTATAATAAATATATAATATAAATTATAATAAAATATATAAATATATAATATAATGTAAATTATAATGAAAAGTCTACTAAATATAATACGATAGTGGTTCGATCATTATCCGCAATGTGATATTTTTTGATATTGGTGTACATTAAACTGTTAAAATATTTATATATCAGTGTTGCTCGATTTTCACAACTCAATTCGCTTTTTTGTATTTATTAGAAATTGAAATCTATAGGAGACTTTCAGCATATGAACTCCATCTTTCAATCATCATATGATTAACTTTCAATAGTCGAAGCACCCGTGTAAAAACACACTTGAAGATCTCATTTACGATTACATAGTTAGTGTTACATCATTTCGCAAGTATCATAGTTATACGCTACATTATATATATATATCACAGTTATATACTAAAATAAATTGTAATTTTCAAACTTCTTGTTGTTTTTACGCTGATCATTTAATTATTCGCGCTGTAATTACAGAGTTACGTGAAATTTTTAAATAAACCATTACATTGTCTATTGCATTCTGGAAACGGTGTATGTATAATGAAAAACTTAAACTTACGGACATACATAGAGCTTGGACAGTTGTGTTCCTACACGCGTTAAACCCTCCGCGTTATTTCTTTTTCCTCGGTATCTCGTGCAATATACATCGGTACGTCGTTTGTCCTTCCGTTTCCAGAAATCGACGAAAATGTTCTATTGTTCTTCCGTTAACAAAGATTGGAGAACGTGCCTACTTTCCGAAGTAACTTTGACATTGCTCGTCGAGAGCAATCAGAAAAATAACAAACGAATGGCCTCCGTTTGACGCGCAAAGATACGAAAGGGGTGAATTTTTCAAACTGGAGGGCAAACTCGTCTTCCAGAAACGTTTGCAAAGGCAAGTCTGCATACGTCAAGCGGCAGTAATTGATGTCAGTGGGAGAGACTCTCCCCCCCCCTTCCTCTTTCGTACGTAGTCGTATACATAAATACGTGTGCCATGTCCTCGAAAAAGCATGCGACGCGGGTGGTGCGGAATCTAATGGCGAGACATACGTTTATGGCTGGTGAATTTACGATCGATGTAAATGCCGGGGAGAGAGCCTCTCTCTCCCCTGCTTCCTCCTCAACCGAGCTCCTTCTTCCGCAGGATCGTTGTTTGCAATTCGCCGCACGTCACTTTCGCGGCAGACCGGGGGCCTTTATCGCTTGAAGATCCCACGCAGATATCGTCGCCGATATTATCGTACGAGATATCGTTGCCGGAGATCTTCGCGATCTCTGTTAATCAAATTATTACGAAATCTCGCCGATCATCGTTCCGATATAACTCCTCGTAAACAAATTACACGTTGGATTTTATAAAAAGATTTTGCAAAGGTTTTTTTATCCTTCTTTGTTCTTCTTCTTCTTCTTTTTTTTTTTACGTGTTTTAAGCGAAACGTAATGAAATTTGGAATTAGTAAGTGCAGTGAAAATTCACATTTAGAACATATAATAGTACACGTGTTTCTCTGTGTAATGATAGTACTTTTCTTTATCTTTCTTATTTTCGCATCTATTACTGCATTTTATTATTTCGTTTAATATGACCGTATTGCCAACGTATACACATAAAAGATTGAGAAAATATTGCAACTACAAAATGCATGTAAATACATCATTGCGTTTGCTTTCATTTTCTCCCAACATTTCTCTCGAACTTCAATTAAAATAAAGATACAATTTAAATAAAGCTGCGGTTGCGTGTATCATCTTGTACATCATGTGTTCGAAATTAAACAAACACATATGAAGCTAATCACTTCTCATTGAAAGCGATTATTAACAAAATCGTCTGTTAACGATAGACTTTAATTATTATAACACGATCTGAATTGTTCCACTGTCTGAAGATTTTAGCAAAACAAAAAAAGTATTTGTATGACCCAAGTCATTTTCAATGGAAAATTATTTCCTTCATACGGTAATAGCCAGTATCTTTTCTTTTTTTCTTCGATACCTAAAAAAAAAAAAAAAAGAATATTGATTTCTGCGACAGTAAAAATCCTACGAAAATTACTAAATTCGTTAAATTCATGCCTCGACAATTCCAGTTCAAGAAGTTTCAGTCCTTTTCCTATTTTGTCTAGACAATTTTTGATAAGATCGAACACGTAGAGAAGGTAGTTTCGCTTGCGCGTTATCCGACATTTGCTCATGGAACGAAATACATATTCCGCGATTCGTGGCACGTAGTTGGAAAGCACAATCCGTGACCGCCGGATGCTTTCAGACGGTTTTCCACGTAGCGAACAGTTTTACGTGTCGAACGAGCCTGCCGGACGCTGGATGAATCGCGTGCCCAGTCCTCGATAGTAAATCCCTGTCGCGTTCGACGAAATAAAAGTCTGGAGACGGCCTCGAGACTATATATTCAGTAATTATGTCACAGAGAATTTATCTCCGCTCGAGGAACGAAATGGCCGAGCTAACGAACTTCTCTTCCTTCCTCCTCATAATTGTATCTGCTACGTGGAATTTCATAGTCCGTCGAATACGAAAAATTCAATTAAAGCTTCTGATTTATTGCCAGGTGAAAAGTGTCTTCCTTTCGTATCGCGGAAGCCTCGTCTGTTGAATTCATTTCGACGATTTTTGAAATATATTTGAATTATGGGACGATATGGATCTTGGCATCTTCGCATACAGTATTCTATAAGGAACACTGAGTTTATTTGAATTGTGTACTGTATCGTAATCCGATACGTTTTTTTAAATTGCTCTTCCTATCTATATCATAATTTACAGAGTGTCACTTCAGTTGCACTTGTAATTTACTTTTTTTTTCCGAACTTTGATTTTCAATAATGGAACACGTTTTCAATTATTACGTTGTTAAATTCATTAACAACAAACATTGGCAATTGTTACGTCGTTAAATTCATCGACCATGCACAGTCCAAATTATTACATCATTACATTCATCAACCATGCACATTCCCAATTATTACATCATTATATTCATCAACCATGCACATTCTCAATCATTACCTCATTAAACTCATCAACAATATACGTTCCCACTTATTGCATCATTAAATTCATCAACAATACACGTTCCCACTTATTACATCGTTAAATTCATCAACATTACACATTCTTCATTGTTACATCGTTAAATTCATCAGCAATGCACATTCTCAATTATTACCTCATTAAATTCATCAGTAATGCACATTCTCAATTATTACCCTCATTAAATTCATCAACAATGCACAGTCCCAATTAGTACATCATTAAATTCATCAACATTACACGTTCCCACTTATTACATCACTAAATTTATCAACAATACACATTCTCAATTACTACCTGATTAAATTCATCAACAATGCACAGTCCCAATTAGTACATCATTAAATTCATCAACAATACACATTCTCAATTACTACCTGACTAAATTCATCAACAACACACATTCTCAATTACTGCCTGATTAAATTCATCAACAATGCACATTCTCAATTGCTATCTCATTAAATTCATCAACAATACACATTCTCAATTATCACCTCATTAAATTCATCAACAATGCACACTCCCAATTAGTACATCATTAAATCCATCAACATTACACGTACCCACTTATTACATCATTAAATTCATCAACATTACACGTACCCATTTATTACATCATTAAATTCATCAAAATTACACATTCTTAATTATTACATCATTAAATTCATCAACGATACACATTTATTATATCATTCATCAGCATTATATATTTCCAATAATTGTATCATTATATTTATCAACATATTTCCACTGATTATATCATTATGTTTCATCAACATGTTCCCACTTATTACATTATTACGTCCATCGACAATTACTACGTCATTGAATTCCCAATTATTACATTAAATTTATCAACGACACACATTTCCAATTATTGCGTCGTTAGGTTTATCAACCTAACACTTCTCATTTATTACATCGTCCATCCGTTACGAAAAAAGGTCGACATTCCCAAAAGAAGGTATATCGATTGCTTCCTGATTCTTGAATTGCGAACTCGTTCGAGAGATACCGTGAGTAGAGCATCTCCTTATGAAAAACGAAGTAGAGCTTCTTCACGATCGACTTTTCCCCTATTCGTCGTCCCTTCCTACGTGGCTCCCCGCTTTTTGTCTCCATGTTTCCGCGATTTCTTGGCGAATGCGTGCCGTATCTAATGGGGAGAGGATTCACGCTGTATAAGGCGATGTCTGACGCTACGCAGAATCGATGATGCTCTCCCACGGTGTGTGCTCTCTTTTTTCCTCTCCTTCCTCCCTCCCCTCCCGTTTATTTCTCCCACTTTCGTCCTCCCCCCCCTCCTGTTTATCCTCCCGACCCATTAATCAACCGGCGTAAAATTACTCTTCATTTCTGATGGCGACCTTGGTAATAGCAGCGGGGCACGATCGATCAGCGACGATCGTCACCTGATTAGGGTGGATCGATCGTAACGAGCCGCGTCGGAGAAACCCCGTTTAATGGGTTTCCCGAGCACCAGGGGATACCTTTCCCCGACGCTAATCACCGCTAGATCTACCTTTCTTGGCTGTTGGCTGTCCTTTCGCGATACGCGGAAGCCCGCCGAGCGATCGTCGTTGCTTCTTCTGGGTCCGTGACGTTGTTACTTGGACTCGCGAGAGACGAGAGACAGAGACAGACAGAGAGGTAGAGATCACGTGCAGAAGAGCGGTCGTTCGAATCGAAATTTATGTATGTACGTATCGTCGATCGTTGGTAGAAGCATCCCGCGACCGTTTTCGCCGAACAATTCCAATTATACGTGGAGTTGCTGACGTCAATTGTCGCGAGTCACGAGAGACGACGTCGTGCGCGGTGCTCGTTAATGCATTTTCTCGTAAAGGGATGCAATCCCGCGTGAGGCGAACCCGTAGACTTGATTCGTGGATCATAGCTATTGGCGGTTCAACGAAATACGTGGAAATTCCGTGTAATCCCTCTCGATGGGAGGATCGAACCGGTTGTCGACCGGTTTGTTGCTTGTAATATGAAGTAACGGTGTCGAATACGGAGGTCCATTTACGCTGATGCTTGAAGGAAACGTTAGGAAACGTTTTCCTTTGAATATGTTCGATATTTATTGTACAGGATCTAGCTTGAGAGTAAATAAATCTTTTTTGTTAAAAAAATAAGAAAGAAAATAAATTCGCCCGCAAGTGGTTCATTTTATAGACTATGGATGATAATTTTAAGTTAATAATAAATTATAGTATTGTGTTACGTGCTGATTTTATATTTATAATATTCGATAATATTTATTCTACGAGGTCTGTTTTGAAAAACAAAAGAAATTAACTCTCGAGAAGACCGTTTTGTAGATCGTGGACAATTTTAAATTAATAATAAATTGTAATTCTCTGTAAATCTCGCTGTAAAGGGAAACATTTCTATCTACCAATACAAGTAGAAGTAATTCAGTATAAGTTTTTTAAGTATTAAACTATTAAAATTGAGAACTGTTGGGCTATTAAAGTTGAAAACTATAAAACTATTAAAGTAGATATAAACTGTTAGATTTAAATTGGATGTTTAAAGTTTAATAGTGATGTCTGTATTAAAATTTTACTATCGAGAAATACATTTTTTCATCAATTTTGTATCCAAATTTTATGGCATTTCAGTTATAGCATTTAGAATGACTCTAGTTCTTTCATACATGTGTAAACTTAGTTCATTATATAATAACTACCATTATATTATATATTGTATTATTATATTATTATATTTATATATAATATAATAATATCTTAAATAATAACATATTCTTACTTGGACTTGATTTTCATTTATGCTTAATAATAAACTAAAAAGAAAGCATGCAGCAAAGTACAATGAAGTATATTTCAATCTTTGAATCCATAATAGATTCAGTCATGAAAAACGTTTTTCAATATATTCAACAATCTATAGCATTTTCCCAGATAGTATAGAGAAAAAAAAATGTCTTTCCCATTTATTACTTGATGTAAAAAATGAACCTGTTGCATATTGTAAGAGAATAAAAGTTTCGAAATCGGTCAATAGTTGTTGTACGATTTCTTTTTTATTAAATTATATTAGTTTAACACGTCTACTGTTCAGGTTTTATAATTTGCAATATAAACAAATACCATTTTTCAAATTACATTATACATCGGAACGTTTCTGAAATGAAATTCATTCGATCGTACGCGTGCATCAGAAAACAATGGTGCGTGTGTCAACATTTAACGTATTTAACATCAAAATGCAATATTATCTCGTTGAGTCTACCAGGACAACAAATCGAGTTCGAACAACGATTTTCTTCTAGAGAATAAAAATTGTAAACATGCCAAGATCCTAGACAAGATCATCCTATTGCCAATTATTTTCATTTCCCCCATATCGTATAAACGAGGCGATTAAAACGAATCATTTCGAAACTCGCGATCCAAATTTTCGTTCAAACGATTTCTGAATCTTCCGAATTGAACACCCATAGAATGTTCATCTTCCACGAGTGGAAGAGAAAAGAATTTCCCTTTGCAATCGCGTGACATGATCGTGCATTGAACTCGTGGCACACTTCGTTCACGGTCACGGTTACGCGATGAGATTCTTAGTTCGCCGAAAGCACGTGAAGATCGCCGAGTTGCCGATGAAAGAGCCCCGAGTGTCAAGTGATCATTTGTAGCTGGATGGAAAGCAACCGAACTCGCGATCTCGCGTGATGGGTTTGCCACTGTCGCGAGAATGATTTCTCCGCCGCGATACGTTAATTGAAAAGTGACGAAACGACGCGCCAAGAATTTGCATATAAATAATTCCCTACCCCCCTGTTGATTTACGGCGAGTCCTTTACGAGCTCGCGTGGGTTCTCGCATGCCGGAAAACAGCGTCGTCGTCTGCGAATGTAGATTGCGATCTGGCCCGGCGGAACTCTGTCGTGGAACTTCGAAAGAACTTCTCATTGTCTCTTAGGTTCGTGAAGATATTCGGCCTTCACGCTGGATAAAACTTTATCTGGTCGCGATTTATCGCTGACGTAATAAATCGACGGAGATTGCAGCTTGTAGCAAATTGTAGCAATCTTGGTAACGACGAACTGGTCGTTAACCGATTAAGGAACAAGCGAGAATTTTTATCGTGGTATTGCGATTATGCTTCGATTGTTCCAAATATTAAACGGGAAGAATTGTGAATTTTTCAAACGAATTGGAAAAAATGAGATTTTGCTTTGCAAAAATTTGTTAGCCCCCTGGATGGTTTAAATTGAGCTGTAATAGCTCTGATATTAGATTTCGAATATTTATGTGCTATGTATAAAAGCGCGCATAATATATACTTGTGGAATAACACACGAATTATTATTATATATTATTATTGTGAATTGTAAAAATTAATATTATATGAATTATTCAAAGTGAAGTATTAGCTAAAATTATCAAAATGAATTATTCGTAATTTTATAGAAATAAAAAGTCCCTAAATATTCACTAACATGTATAATATTCATAATATTATCATATATATATAATAATCGAATAAGAATTATTAAAGATACTTGAATATTCTCATTGTTTTTTGGAGATTTTTGGGAAAACTTCATTCAACAAAAGTTAATTATTCAAGGTTATAAAGGGTTTTACAATAAATATGGTAGTAATTTTTTTATTAATATTAATTACAATAATAATTTTGAACTTAATTTTTAATCTGAGAGAAACAGAAATGACATCCTCGTGTCTCATACTATTGTCTTTCATACAACAGCTTTTATAAAATTAAGATATCTCGTAAATTAACTATAGCGATCATTTAATCTTGCAAAATTTATAGTATTAAAGAACGAATTTTCGTTATTTATATTCCAGCTTTATTATTTTTCATGTAACAGCTTTTTTAAAATTGAAGTTAAAGAATCTCCTAAGCTCGTACATAGATCAATACCAAAAAAAAAAAAAAATGTCGATTTGCCTTGATCGATAGATCGAAAAATATGTAATCTCATTTTGAAAGAAAGTGAAGGTGATCTTGAAGTCTTCGAAAGCTCGCCAGTTACGAAAAAATTGTTGCTACAATTACTAAACAATTGTTACAACTCCCTCTGCGTTGAACAACTTCACAGGGTTATGTACGCAAAGTTTTTCGTGGCTATATTCACCAAGTTTTCCCACTCCGAAAGCGAAAAAGGATATTCAATTGGAGATGTTAATTCTCCTTGCATTCTATAAATCTTTAATATTCACCTATACAAGTGCTTCGGTAGTTAATAAAGCTTGTCATTAAATTTCGCTTCGAACGAAATTGAAAATTCTAAACAATCCCGAGTCGAAACACGCCCGAGTCGAAAGCTGTGAATCCGCCATTTGTACAAGATGGCCCGCGAAAAGACTGGCGGCAGAATCGAGAAATTTATCAACAAAACGCGTGGCCTTCAAAAGGTTGAAGTCGGGAGGAAGGATCTGTCGGAAGGAAGAAGTCAATCGCTACTTAGACCAGTGCGAATTTGGTGCATTGAGATTTATGGACAGCGCGTCCCCTCCGCCCCTTTATCCGCTCGATGTCGCGTACGTCGAGTGCGTGCACGCTCGGCACGGAAATCAATGAATTATTTCAGTCACGTTGAATCGAAGCTGAATGCGTGCCAGCGTGGCACGCATTTCACCGATCACTGTCATTTCGCTGTGGCAAGCCAGCTCTTCCCCTTGGACATCCATCAAACCGCGATCGCAATTAATTTTTTTACGCGATGGTTCCGCGTGATTGCCGCTCGCTCCGGTGATAATAGGTGGTTGCCTGTGATTGCTCGAGTCGCAGGAAAGACGGTTTGTCTAATAGAGGCACGGTACTCTTACGTTATTGTAGGACACATAGGTGGATGTAGGTACAGTGATTCGCGAAAGTTACTTACTTATTGTTCAGACACGGATTCACGCTCGTTGCAAATGCGCGACGAAGAGAGCGTAACCAATAAAGTGAACCTAACCAATAACCAATAACGGGTTTTGCGCGAGAGCTGTTGTTATTACTTATGTCGATATTGAGGCGAGTGAAACGATGAAAACGATTTTTAGTAATTGAAGGCGATATGGTACGTGGCATTGGCAACAATATCGGCGAATAACTTTGCAAGTTAATGAGAAATAAATTGTTCCCATTTGATTGTATTGATAATCTTTTAATATTTGTTTTGTCATCTTTTATGTTGGCAAATTTAGAAAGATGGAGATAACAGATAGGAACAATTTGGGCGATTGAAGTTTAGAGATACTCTTTGCTTTTTGAAATGAAATCAATGTTTTTAAGAATCTAGGCGAATAGAAATCGGTTACAGTTTTGGTAGCTTAATAGTTTATTCGAATTATCGACGACTATGAGTATAATATTACGAAAGTTATGAAATTAATTGATAATTTAATTATTGAGATTATTTGTCAGAGCATAAATGTACAGTATAAAATCTGTAATAAAGAAATTAAAGTGTGAGAAGCAAGAAAAAATTTATAGTAGTAAAAATCACTCAAATCTCTGAAAATACGTTGTTGAATAAATATATAAAATTTCTATGGGAAATTATAAATTGGTCATTTTGACCACATTGATAGTTGTAGTATTAAAATGTAATATCAGTAATAAGATATTACTAAATAATAATAGTAATAAAATATGAAAAATATTACTGATAATTTTAGTAATATCACAAATAAAATATTCATTTACTTGATTATTATTATTATTATTATTATTATTATTATTATTATTATTATTATTATTATTCTTTTTTTTTTTTTTTTGATACTCCAATATGCTTCAAAGTTTTGAATATGCTGGTTGATATAAATATTGCAAATGTCTTTTTGGTTAAATAAGAAATATTTGTTCACATTTTTCATTTCTACAATCAAATTTTTCAACTTTAATAATATTATTAAACAATAATGTTTACTGCACGATCTTTTAACTTTTTAAGGTAGTTTTACTGTATTTTTCACGTACTTTGTACAAGAATGACGATGAATTTTTGTTTTCTTTTTTAAAAATTGACGGAATCAATGTCGATTAGTATTTGTGAGAGTCTTTTTATTTTAAAAATCACTACAAATAGAATTGATTCTATCCGGCCCATGATAAATTAATACAACAAACTTTTGCATTCTAAATTAATTTTATATTTTCTGTGTATTTAGGATTCCAATCCTATCGCTCAGAAAATTCGATTGTATCTAATCAATTGTTCTGTGAAACATCTGCTGGTTTATTATATCATTCATTTGACGCAATGAATCAATAAAACAATCTTATGCAGCATGAAGAAATCGCTCAAACTCGTCGATTATTTTTTATTTTGCATTTGCAAAGTGATTTACGTGAAAGTTACACAGTTATCTTTCCATACTTGATAGAAAATTGATCTCCGACACGAATAGACTGAATATTAATATTTTTTAACATAGATTCGACAATTTAGATATTGACAAGCAGGACAAATGGCTGATAGATTTTTTTTTTAATTTATTTCGATTATTGCGGTGAAATTTCAAAATTACACGACACGTGCGATATATTCGCAAGTATTCACGGTACACATTCTCAGGCTGATCTGAGAAATTTTATCCATATTGTAATTGCGACAATTATATCATCTCTCATCGCAGAGTGGAACGACATTTCCAAATATTTTCTAAACGAAACATCATGCTGCGTCATACACACACGAAAGTCAGTTCCGTAACACTTTCGTAAGCAACTGTACCACAGTATCCCGATACTTTGTAACAAATCAAGCCCTTTTCCGGCTCGCGATAATTCCGAGCTTCGTTCCACGGCCCTCGCGCGGCGATTCATCTTCAACGATTCCACGTTTATTTCCTTCGTTTCTTGCGCTCGGCCGCGATTTTCTCTCGCAGCAGGCCGATCTGGTTGGATATTAAACTGTAGCCAGATGAAGCAGCATAAAATCGCTTTATGCTAGCGGTTTTCGATAGCGTGCGGCCGCACCGCGCGTTTCCGATAAGAAAACTTAACCAGCTGACGAAGCCTCGAATCAACGTAATTTCCAACCGCGTTCGAAAACCGTGATCCACGCGAACACGCTCGACTCCTATTACTTTTATAACTCGCGTGTTGTTTCTTGCATTTAATCCTGTCACGTGCGCGCCGACGAGTATAGTATTTGTTTGGAAATACGTTGCGTCTGGCTTGCGTCGCGATTGCCAGCCAAGCGTGTTCGATTATGCGGAATTCCAGCGCGATAACACGTAACGCGCATTATCGCGGTGTATCCTGGATCTTGCCCTACGCTTGCGGTACACTTCGGATCATTCTAATCTCGGTTCTCGGGGATTTCATCGCACCCCCCTGTTCGTCATCCGGTCGCCCTCTGCGTTTCCTATCATGACGCACACGTACAGGGTGCCCTATATAGTGCCCTATATTTCTTGACAAAAGTTGTTCAGGAAAGGACATTTGTATTTTTTTTTTTTTTTTTTTAATGGGATCGTATAATTTCGTGTGCGTCAATGGAATTATCTGAGTAGTATCAACGTCGAAAAAACCATTAGTCTAGACACGGGTCACATATGCTGCTCACTCAGTCTTCTGGTTCTTCGTGAAAATTAGTTCCCACTCTGTTTGTTCTGTCTCACCATACAAGTTGCATTCTCTCTGTCTTTAACTTCAACTTTCGCAGCTACAGTAAAAAAAAAAACAATTTATACGTATATCTAACGTGAGAATCTAACGTGCGACATTTTCAACGCAGTGGAGGGGATAGCGCTAGTGATGAGAAAAGTAGGGGCAAGGGCCGCCAGTTAGCCACCTTAGAAAATGAGGTTTAGAAAATATTGTCTTCAACTTTCTTTTCACGGCAGAATGTATGAAATGATAGTTACACGTAAGGGATATTATTTGTTAAAAGTATCGTTATGGAAGTTTTATAAATAATTGTACAACTTTATTATTTGAATGCTATAACAATCGAACCCCGTCGACAGATTTCAAACTTAAGTTGTTTTCTTGCAACAGTATACGGCTATTAATTTCTGTTTTGGACAGTTCCATTGTATAAATCTATTTAGCCATTTGAATTACGATGATTTGTACATAAAAGTATATAAAAATATTATAAAATTGTATATAAAAATAATATTTTAATACAATTGTTCTAGTGTTAATAGATATTTTCATTTACTTGTATTAATGTATTAGTATTTTTGATGAAAACGCTATTAATATGTATTTTGACGATGCATTTGTTTCGTTTGATTCGTCGATAGTATAACTGGATCTTCAATCTTATGAGAGATGTGAACAATAGGAATTACTTCGAAGCGATGGGAATATTTTTATTTCTTATTTCCTATTTTTCTGAATATTATACGGAAGAGACTTCGTTTGTGGACGGTGTTTTGTAGCACGTGGAAAGTAAAAAAGGATGTTTCCTCGTGAGAAAATAAATGGAAAACATTCCATTTATATTTTCCATTCAAGGCTTTTCGAGAGAATTTAGTTTAAAAATTGATCAGATGTATTAGAATTCGACTGAATTCTAGAGAATTTTCATTTCCAGAGGAGAATAATCAACCAAGCAGTTATTTTAAAAAAGTAGTTATTGCAAAAATAGATGAAATCAAAAATGTAGAATAAATTTCTTTTATTTGAAGAAAAAGTATAATAGACGTTGAAAATAGCCTTGTTACTTGGTTACAGAATAGCCTCAGATGAAACAATTTTATTCTATACCTTTGACTTATTTTTTCATGAGCAATCACTCCCTGCTCCAAAACACCTATAATATTTCGATTTCTCTGAAAACCGCGCGGAAGAACTAATTTCTATAATATCTATAAATATTATAATGTACAGGTGTAATATCTATAAATACAAAGTTACTACTCTGAAATAAATACTCAGTGTGAAGCTTCACGATACAACTATGATCGTGGTGTGCACTCGAGGCTGTCATGCGAGCACGTGTGTCGTTTGCACGAACTTCGGGTGCACGCTCGATACGGGCGAGTCGTGATCAGCTTCTCTGTACCGAAGATCACGAAGGTGAACAAACTCCCTTGTCCTGGATCTTTCTCTCACTCTCACTCTCTCTCTCTCTCTCTCTATATATATATATATACATATATTTTTTTTTCTCTTTTATGCATTTTGCCTCTATGTCACACACTGGTGAAAACCGGCTTTTTATAGCTAAAAGTCAATTTCTCGAGTCGAATATTTTGAACTACGATTGTTGTGAAATAAATAAATAAATCATAATCTTGAAATATTTGAAAGTGACAAACGTTCAACGCTTCAGAATTCAAATTATTGGAAACAAAGTCGCGGAATTCAAAATGGAATGGGAACAATATATTTTAGAGATTAATATATTTTAAAATAGATTTAGATACATATGAAAGCAGATATATTTCAAGTATTTAATCCTGTTACGAGCAGTTTTTAATCGATTTATAAACAGTGCAGAATTTACGGTAACTTGAAGTACAGTAGAACCTTTTTCTATGTGAGCCATTTTAGGTTTATACGTCACTCTCTAGGATATAATTGTCGCAATCAATTTTTCAAAGGATAATCATCACTTACTAACAAATATTTTACTGTGATAATACAGTACAAAAATTGTCGATAATTTAATCTGAGATAACTTCAAAGATCATATAACAATCCACTTGTTCTCATTTTAATGCACGAAGTCTACTTTGATAATCGTGAATCCGTTTTCTTTTTAAAGATGACTTTACATCGTGCAGCGGGTGATAAATTGAGGATACTTTTTCCTCGAAAATTGCAAAAATTCAATCTTGTGTATAAAAGTTAAAAAAATTTTATGTGCAACTAAATCTACATTTTTCAAGACTGAAGTCTCCTCTTTACACACGAGCTTTTAAAACTTTTACGACTCCCCCCCCCCCCGACCATTTCATTGAATTTTGAACATCAGGGTTAAATATCAAAAATTCAAAAAATCCTAACATTTTGTCATTTAACTCTAATATTTTAAATAAAATGTTGAAAAAAAAACGATCGTACCGCGAGTTTTAGAAACTGTTTGTAAAGAGAAAAATTTCAATTTCGAAGACCACGGCGGACTTGTCGATGAAAAAAATTTGTTTTCACATCTGAATTTTTCAAAATTACATTCTCACTTTTTTCCCCATTCGCTGGTACAATGGTCATTTTCTCACAGCTGTCAAAAGAAATGAACTGCACACGCTTTGAAATGATATCAAGTGGATCGTTGTGCGACCTGTTTTTACGAAGTTAAGTCAGTTCAAATTATCAGACAATTTTTCACCTGCCACTGCAGTGCAGTTGTGCTCTTCGCTGTATTGATTACATCAATCGTTATCCTCCTTCAATGGAAAACTCTTTGCGTTTTTTAATTTTGCTCGCAAAGAGAGGCTGTTCAGCCACGAATTAATGTTCCGTCGACCGACCGAAGAATGACTCTCTCTCTCTCTCTCTCTCTCTCTCAAGCACGGCGTTAACACGATCAGAATATACTCGAGGCATTTACAAGCGTGAAACCGCGTTCCCGCGTCGAGGATCGTCGCGGTTTGTTGCCGATTTCACGCGTTACCGCGGAATTCTGCCGCGGATTATCTGCCGCGGGTTTCTGCTCGGCCTGCAATTATAACTGCCGGCCGAACGCATTAATTTCACACGCCTGACAAATGTACCCGGCCGGTTAGGTTCCGAGGAATACCACCTCCCGGGTTCTAGAACGATCGGTTGTAATCAGGAAAGCGGACCGAGTCGGAGAAACCGAACGTCCTCTTCGCGAACGGAGCCGCGCGAATCCCCGTTACGAAACTCTCCAGGGAATGTGAAATATCCAGCGGGGCGAGAATGATCGTCTCCTGATGACGAATCCGTTCTCGTTTCGCCATAGTCTTCTCACTGCCGTAGGATCGTAACTCTCGGTCTGCCAATTAACTTGAAATCGCGCGATTGAACTTGACGAGTTTGAAACTTTGCAGCGCCCCGATTGATCATAAGCACCATCAATTATAATAATTATAATAATTATAATAATTAATTATAATAATCAAGTTTCAAGTATAAACACGCGCTGCGTGTATATTTTTGTCTATAAATTTGAATTGTTGATAATGATACTGATTATTTGTAATTCTTTTTACGTATCGGCTTGAAAGTCTCTGAACATATTCAATCGAATGTATTTTCGAGAAAAATGTCGAATATAAAAACTAATTATAACACACACATTTTTTATATGTAATAAACGAATAATATTATACGTATATATATAAACAAACGTATAGATAACAGGTACATATTTATAACAATATAATAAGAATATATTATATATGTATTATTGCACATTATGATTATTATTGTTATTATTGTTGTTGTTATCGATATTTGTAGATTATTATTATTATATGTTGTATATTATATTATTATATATTGTAATATATCAATGTAATGTATAATATATATTTATATAGTGTAATATACATATTATAATATATAATTATAATTATAATTATATATTATTACTATTATTATTATTATTATTATTATTATTATTATTATTATTATATATTCGTAAAACAACAACGTATGTAGAAACGAGCATGAGCTGATTTTTCATGAAAAAAGTTAAAGAAAAAAGAAAACTGCAGGGTAAAGCCTCAAACCTTTCGTTTGAGGTTCAGTTTTCTAGAAAATCGAATTTGAGAATTATTTATTCATTTTGTTTATTTTATGCACATCAGTACGAACAGGTCATTGGTTCTTCATTATATTTTTTGAAACAGAGAATTACTACATTTCTGAGAAAGTACTAGTCCTCCAAAAGGTCAAGGTTAACAGCGAACGAAATTGCTTCTTCAAGGATAACTCGATGCCATTTTGTAATCGACTGGAAGAAACGTATCGATTAATAAAGCAGGAAGCTACATCCTGGATCCGTGGGTATTAGGAAAATGAACTGAATCTATAGAACAATTAGGAAATCATTATGGTCGTTAAGTACATTCATCATGATGTAACCATCTCATTTGAAGTAGCATGCACGTTGGTATTGCGATTTTCTTCGACATTATGTATAATTATGTATAATAAAATGAATAATTTTTATCATTTACGTCTACAGTATCCTCTCGATTACTGCCGTAATCAATTTTAGTACACTTCTATTATTAGCATATTGCAATATTTGTTGTTATTTGTCCTGGAACACGTTTGATTCATCTTGCAGTTTTCTGTGCAATTTATTTCATTATTTATCAATACTCTGAATATATTTATTAATTCATTATTTTCCTGTGACTCTTGGAAGCATATATTATATTTTAGTTTAGATCATTATTTCAGATCATTTTATATCAGATCTTTATTTTAGGTCATACATTAAATCTTTATTTTGTATATTTCTGTAATTCTTGGAAGCGTATATTACATTTTAGATCTTTATTTTGTATAAAGGATAAAGGATTCTGATCTTCTAACATTTTCCTGAATCGTTTGGATCAATTATCGCTTTTTGTACACGTTCTAATGCTCGTGAACTGCGAGTGTTCTGACCAATTATTATATACATTATATATTATGGAGAAAGGTATCTATTAAAGGAGCGATTCGTAGCAAATATACGTGGACTTTTAACAACTTCAGGTATTAAAATTTTAAATACAATACTTTAAAGTATAATTTCGTTGAGATTCATTTGATTGAACTATCGTTCATTGTAAGAAGAAATTAAGAAGTACTTTTTCATATATTTAATAAGTTAAATAAGTCATGCTATTTAGTAGGTTAAGAAATATTTTTTATATATTTTATATATTTAATTTCTAGTTTCTTCTTAAATCTTGTATTAGTTATTCTATGGAATAACTATTTCTAATATATTTCTATGTTTAATATTCTTTCTATATATATATATATATATATATATATATATATATGCAGATTTAATTCTATTTCTACATTTATTAGAATTCTATTCTATTAGTTATGGAATTTATTAAAATTTTCATATTAAATTTCAAACAATATCTCTCTCGAACTTTTTCGATTGATGTCTCCGGTAGTCTTATCTTCTTGCAATCAATAATTTTTAAACTATATTATCATTTTGTGTTTCTAATGTTGATATACCTTTATATTAAATTCCACCATTTTTTATATTAAATTCTTTTAAAATAGTCAATCAGCATCTGTTCATTTCATTCTGGTATAACACTCTAGTTACAAAAATAAGATAGAAAAGTAGTTTTACTTATTTCTTTTCATTGTTTCTCACTTTCTCCATAACTGTGCATGATTACAAACTCACGAAAGCTTAACTTACGTCAGAACAATTCTTCGACAAAATGAGAAAACACAAAACGTTCGCAGTTGTTCAAAGCAGTGTCGTAAAGATTTGTCTTAAGTCTCTGAAAATTAAAACCTTGGTTTAAACTCTTAAAGGGTTCGAACCTCGAGCCTGTAAAAAGCTCGAGAACTCTTAAACTCAGAGACTCGAGTTGACGATATTGTTTACTTTAACTTTAAGAACTTTGAGAGTCTAAGTCTCAAAGCTTCGAAAACTTGCGCTTCAGAATGATGATAATCCTAAGAACTCAGCGTTCGTGGTTGAAGTTTGAAACTCCAAAGGACTCGAGCTACTTCGAAGCTGTACAAAGATAGTCGTACAATTTTCTCGTAGTTTCTAGCTTTCGCCATAATTGGCCACGGATATAACTCTTGCATCCTGATTATCCAGATCTCGCGACGCGTTCCTTATCACATAAGGATACATTCAATTCACCTGGAACGAGTTGGGTTTGAAAGCGAGGGACGTGCACGGGGTGGCGAGTTGGCTTTTCTCGCAGTCGAATGTTAACTCGACAGAAGACAGAAATTACAGGCTTGCTGGGCCATTACAACCCCGCGGCAACCGCCGACGTCTTCGCGAACCTGCTTGCCTCGTTCCTCTTCCTCTTCTCACCCTTTTATGGCCGCGCGTTCAAGCGCATTCCGCCCCGCGGTCAAACGAATCGTCGAAACCTGCCGTGTTGTTCTCTCCTTTAAGCTTTCACGTGATCATTACCAATTTGTTTCTTGAGAAGTAGCTATGAAAAGGGAGGAAGAAGTGATTCAACCAGGTTTATAGATTCTGAGAGTGTTGGGACTACTGTTCGACGAGTGTCGCTTCGTAGATGTATGAGTGAGTTTATTAATTCTTATTATACTAACGTACATGTAATATAATACGTGTGTATATATAATATACGTAATAGTAATATAGTATATACGTTATATAAATTGTATATATTATATTAATATTAATATTAATATTAATATTATATTACATTAATATTATATTATATTATATCATATCATATATTACGTTATATAAATTGTATTTATTATATTAATATTATATCATATTATATTATATTAATATTAATATTAATATTGTATTATATTAATATTAATATTGTATATTATTATATTAATATACAATATTAATATACATTAATAATGTACTTGTACCAACATATAATGATATACATATATATATAGAGAGAAAGAGAGACTGAGTGTGTGTGTGTGTGTGTGTGTGTGTGTGTGTGTGTGTGTAATGTAAGCATACCAATATATAATAACATACAATAAACATCATTTTTATATACTTCAGTAACTGTTAGAAATTTTTCTACATTAATGTAGTATACGTGCCAATTTCTCTTTTTATAATATATTTCTGCAATCAATATATTCTCGAGTTGCACGTGAAATCTAGAAAAAAAACACATAGGTATCCTTTTGATGCAGTTCGATAAAAAAAAACGTCAGAAAAATTCGTATGCTAAGAATTAGAACATTATAATAGAATATTTTACCTTGTTATTAAAATACCGAGATTATTAAAATGAGAAAAACACTATTATTTTTCATATTCAGTTACGCTATATGCCTTGCTGTCTCGATTACATCGGAGATTTTTATGGGAATGCAATTAAGATAGAAGATTGTTTTACGCACTAATTATTATAGAAAGCAGTATATATTTGGATGTTTTGGATATTACGTGCTTCAATAATTTCCTTTGAATAGATCCACAGTCATCACGAATGAAGATCACAAGCTCACGAAGCACTTAATTCCACGCTAATTTCATTAAATATTCCATCTTCTCTTTCTATTTCTATATTTCACAACTCGTATACTAATAATTAATAAATTTTACAACAGTAAATTTTAGAATAGTAAAACTTGCTAAAATCAGCTTTAGCATTGTGTACGTTAGTATTATGTTATTCAATCAGTCAACGAAATCTAACTTTGTACATATAAGTAGATGGATCTTGTGTTAAATTTTATATATATATATATATATATATATATATATATATATAAAACAAACAATTGATTCCTTTCTAGAGAAAGTAAAGGCTTGTAGTAGAAACAGGTAGTCGATGAAGCGAGCCGATAAACTCGTAATTACGTGGCAAATTACAAGAGCGACTAACAAGTACACCAAAAGAGAGTCTACGTTAGTAAACGGTGCATTTGCTCGAGTGCTGGCTAATGACCAAAGCTTTCATCTCTTCTCTGATGGAGACGTTACGGTTCGCTAAAACGAAAGCTAATTGTGAATCGCTTCGTCGGTTTATTAGTAGTACTTAATATCGTTTCTGGAGATCTGAATATCTATATTTCACAATTTTCGAGATCTTCAAGTGTTTCGAAGTGTACTGAGTAGCTTTCGTTCAAAATTGGAGATCTTTGTTAATATGAAGCGTGGTACGTGATAGTATCATCAGCCTCTTGATTGGAGATGAGATGAATTAATTCCGATACTGAGATCTTTCGAGTAGAATAATTTCTTACAAAGAGATCGATCACGTCAAAATTAATTTGTCTTTATTAATTGTTAATTCTACTATCGTAGAAGTCTTTGATCAAAAAGTAGTAATCTTCATAAACAGTGGATTGTCTATTAATGACGAATTCGTAAGGAAAAGTTGCAATTTACATCGTAAATTGAAAATGTATTTTTAAATACTACTACTACTACTACTACTACTACTAAAATGTAGCAATAGTATAAAAATCGATATTCGACGAACAATCTTTCTAGTCAGGTTGGAATTTCTTTCTCGTTCTCTGGATGATAAATATATCTTACGTTGTTTATGGTTTCATTATTTAATCTTCTTTAATTCGATTCTTCTAAATTTCTCTCATTTAATCATTTAATCATTTTTAACACTAGAACTACCGAGACAGTTGAAAATAACTAATTTATCATTTTTGTTAAATATACTCCAGATGTGAAACAGTATGTTCTTACAGATTTAAATAATTTTTTTTATAAAGTGCATAAATAAAAGCTTGTGTATTCTATTGTATTATACAGTTTTTCTATTTTTTTTTCACTTTAATATCTCCGATGAAAATTCTTTAGTCCTATGCCCAACTTTGTAGATCTCAAAAATTTGCTGAGCGCCGCACATGGTTTGCATATTTTTTTATCAGTTCAATGAAACCTATATTTATGAGGATATTAGAACAACTTTTATAGTGAAACAATACATTGATTAGAAAAATATATTTATATTTATCAAAAGGAAAAAAGAAAAAAATACTGACCTTGTTTCAGATACCAGTTCATTAATATCTAGTTCGATACAAATAGTGGCAACACGAGGAGTATTTTCAAGATGCTCGTCTAAAATCTTTGTTCGTATTTTATTTTTCATGTGGGAAAGAAATCTGTCCGCAAATATAAATACTCCTCAAAAAAAAAAAAAAAAAAAACACTATGAACATTTATGGTTAAAATTATTCAAATGGTAAAATTGTTATTCAATTATTCCAATTTTGGTTATACAGCGTAGAACAGGGTCTCAAGCAGGTTGGACACGCCTGCTTTAATCTTTGGTAGAACGTCAATCACTTTTTCGATAAACGCTTGTGCAAACCTCGTAATATTTTGAGGTCACGTGTGCTCACAACCATGACAGTCAGGCTGAAATCCGCCTATGCAGAGTTATCGAAATCTTCGAGAATTCTCACACATTAGACACGACGTCACGAAGGCGAGACGAACCGCTCGATATCCTATCGAGACTGATCGCCGAGGGTCAAGGTCGAGAAGAAAACGCAGAGCTAGTAATCTGCGACGATCATGGAGATTAATGTCGATTCAACGCGAGAACGTCAGAAGCGTCGTCGCGTCGTTTTATTTTTCATTCCACGGCTGTGTGTCTCTTCTTCCGTTCTATCAATTCGTTAGTCGCTCTTTCTCACTCGTGTGCACACGCTCGCCAATTGCGCACACTCTTCTCTCTTTCTCGACTTCTTCCTCCTCTGGTTCTCCTTCTCTTCACCTTCTCCTTCCTCTTTTCTCCTCTTGCCAGTTCTTCTTCATCGTCGCGAGGGTCGTGCTCTCTTCACCGCCGTCGATCCTCCATCGCTTGTTCTTCCGCGTTCTTCTAACCTGCCAATGCGTATCGTGCGAATTCGCTGTCTCGACAAATGCGTTCGGCGCTGAAGCGAGCAAACCTTTGATCCGATTGACGATTGAAGAATACAATCAGTGTGAAGATCGATCGATACTGATTGTTTAATATCCTTAAACGGTCAATGAACTTCTGAAGATTCTGCGTTGAAAAGAAATCACTAGGTCGAAGTCTATCTGCAACTTTTCGTTTTCTTTGTTGAATTTAATATTAATGTAATTTGATAATTTAGTATAATATAATTTAATATAAATTAATATAATTTAATATAATATAATATTTTACTTGCTGTAGGTACGATTGAATATTGACTCGCAAATGGCACCTTGTAAATTGTAACGACTAATTGTAATCTGTATTGCGTTGCGGAGAATTAAGTTGATTTCTATGATAGAGATTGATAGTAAAATTAAATCGAACTGAAAATCCCGAAATTTAAATTAATGCAAAATTTAAATTTCCATGCATTCGAACATCCAATGATGCCAATTGAGGGTTAAAAATTTTATCATTCACTATAACATTTTCGGTTTGCAATGCAGAATTTGAACGAAAAACCATGCATATCAACGAGAATTTTTTCACATTTCTTTCAACCTCGAGATATTTTTTCAATTTTTGACAAGATTCAAAGCTCGGTATAATGTTGGAAAATTCGTACGTTTTTCAAATGCAAGTTTCGTAGCAAACAAGAGACTCCATTTTTCAAGTTCACGAGGCACTTAGAAAAAAATATAAAAGTATCTTTGAGAGATAAGAAACGAACTCAGGATTATCGAAGTAGAAGCTTTACGTTTTACAATGAAACCAAATGAATTGTTATGTAATATTTTCTTAAGAAATTATAACGGTTTAAAATATCGGCAATTTCTCATCCAATTATTAATCCAGTTGTGTTCTCCATTGTTGGTATAAAAGAAATTCTTATTATATGTACATATACGTTTTTTAAAACATACATGAGACGCAAACTGTTAATTATTTAATTGACGAAATGCAATTTTCGCGTTAGAAATTTACTTATTACATCGATTTATTCCGTTTGGCGTTTTACTAGAGTTTCAAGAGGAATTTTAAAAAGTAAATTATAATAAATTGTTTTTATCAATTTCTTTATTCTTCGCTTCGTGGAGTTAATCGATTTGGCAAATCGAGTGGTTCAGTAATGGAGTACCAATTTACATACGCTCGTGTTCCTGCTGCTAAGCGGAATGAGCTTTTGTAATCGCGACTTGGAGACCTCAGAGACTTCAATGGAAGAAGAGTAATGATCGTTCTACTGTAGAACATCAAGCGTTTAAGTTCCATTATTGCTACTTAGTTATGGATGGGAGGATATTCTCTTTCCAACTGTGGCGAGGATAATTCATACACGTCGATATTTACATTTAAACTCGGCGCGGATCGATCTTACGATGGTAATTGTACGTGCATGATATAATGTGAAGGTATTTAGTAGAGTGTGGATTTTTAAACGATAAAATGTATAGAGAGCTTCATAGTGCGAAAAAAAAATAGAATATAAAATATAAATATCAATATTTAAATGTAAAGCATAAACATAAATCTGCGAATATTAAGTACGAATATAAATATATAAATATGAAATATGAATATTAAGTGTCATATTCATATTTTATTTCGTCTCGTTAAATTCATATTTTAATTAATGTCATATTCTTATTCAGTGTGTATATATATATATGTATAAAATAGAGGAAAAAAAATATATAATGTATATTTATGTAGGTAAATAAGGAAAAGAGATGTAGATGTATATAAATTATATTTATATCAAATATCAGGGGTACTCATAAGTAATGTCGTTTTTTTGATATCGTACAAAATCTTGTTTTATTCAATCTGTAATAATATAATTTAACATATTTAACTAGAATATAGTTCACGTTATAATAAGTTAAAGTTATTCTTACTAGCGATATTTATTAAATTTGAAGGAAACGACATTATTTATGGACAGCCCTGATACATTTCTACAAACATAAAGAAATTATTTCACTTCAATAGTCAAACAATTAAATGATTTCAGGGAAAAATAATTTGCTCGTTAAAGGATAATCTGACGTGGGATTATTCCAAGATAATCAGAGCGTGCTATAATGTTCTAGATAAACGAGATCTTTTCTGAGGTGACTGGAAATTATTTTGCAGAATATATCAACGCTTTCAAAGAACGAAGAATTCTCCCGTTTGTGAGATTCATAAATTCATCGAATCGCGCGTGGTCGTGCAAGTCCGCCCCAATTCCCCTGGTTTCATTTGCTGAATTTTCTGTTCGCCGTCGTTCGGGCCCCTCTTATCACCGTTGGTTGCAGGCGACCTCGCTTATTTTTCTCGAACAATGAGTTTCATTGAGGAAACAGCCCCGTCCGCTTTCGCCCGCCGCCACGTCCTGCCTGCGTGTTTTTTTTTTTTTATTGCGCGGAAGATGGACGCAGATAGAGTTAATAACGTGACGAGATGAGAGCCTCAGAGATCCGAATGAATCGTGTGAATAGAGCTTTGTGCGAGCGCGAGCTTGCTGATCAACCGGCGCTGATATTCTAGCCCCGGTTTCTAATGCGAAAATCAGTTAACCAGCCTGTCGACTCGGAACATCTTGAAGCTTGCTCTCCTACACTGATAAAAGCGATGTTACATCGGCATTATAAATGAATAGCTTCTGTTGTGATATACCGGTTTGTCGTTCTCAAGAGGGAGAGAATGAGAAACTTAGGATTAATAGAACATAGCAGAATCTTGTTTCATACGAATAACCAGCTGAACTGTTGTCGCGTGAGAAAATTTCTCAAAGTTGCACTGTTTTAAAGAGCACGCGGAAGTTAACCAAATCATGTAGGAGTATTTTTCGTTATTGGCGTTATTTCGTTATAGAAAACAATCAGAATTTTGGATACAGTCGTCAAACTGCTGCAATCCTTTTTTCAAGCACAATTGATGCAGTTTTCTCAAGTTTAAATATAATTATCAGAATATAATGAATATATTGCCGATTTGATTTTCAACGTTTTATTTTTGTATTATTAACTTGACGAAATATACTTGAAATAATCTTAATCTAAGCGAGTTACATTAGTTTCAAATAAAATCGAAAAATTTTAATAAAATTTTAAACGTTTCGAGGAATTTGAAATGATATAACGCAGCGAGTCAGTTCTTTGTTTGTTCTCAAGAACAGAAATTAGTAAAATATTTTATAACAAAGGGGTGTCTCAACTAAATTGTTATGAGAAATTTTTCATGATAGAGGAAGGATGTTTTCAGAAAATCAATTTTTTTCTGAGATTTTAAAATCATTACAATCCTACAAATCCTATTTTTTTTTTTTTTTTAATCCAAACTCATCGATTAATGCGTTTTTTTTTTTTAAATAAGAAATGGAAATCTTCTACAAGGATCAAGAATTCAAAATGTGTCAATTTTTATTATGAAGAGCTCCGATATGAATATTACTAAATCTCTACAATACTTGAAACAAAAATTGATAATACCTATCGTATAAATTCACCAACTTATTAAAAAAAAAAAAAAAAGACAAACTAAAACAAGCGCATTTTTAGTGAACAAATTACTTGGAATTTAATAAATAGCATGTCCGATGGAATTTCAAAAAAAGTCACGCAGAGTAAAAAAGATTGAACAGTGGATGTTAAAATGAAACTTTCTTCTTGAAGGAAGCAGGAACTTTCTTCCTTCTTTCTTTTCAATTTCCTCCGCGACACGTGATCTCGTTTGATGAAACGAGTCTGTCTGTCTGTTTTATTTGAAAAACTGTACAAAGAAACGCTCGACCGCTCTTGATGCTCGTTTCCACTTTCCTCTACTTGTCTCGAATCCCGTGATTTTCTCTTCTACGATATTTACCTGTTTCACGCTCGTGACATCGCGCTCACGTGCACGAACTTCGTGAAAAGAGCTCGGACGCCCGAGAGAGAATAATTTCGCAACGGGGGAAACGCCTGGCTGGCATATTAATTTCGCGTGACAGGCGTGTTCCTCAAGCTTTCCTTTCTCCCGAACCCAGGAAAAAAAAAAGACAAGTATGAGAGAGGAATATTTAATTAGTTCAGCATTTTTTTGTCATCTTGGACATGCAAGTCGTACGAAGCGTCGTTCTCTATCCAGCTTTCTCGATCGTTTCGCGAGAAATCGTGCGGCGATCCGTCAGAATTTATGAATTGAATAATACATGAAAAGTATGTTTTCTTAAGGGAAGCGAAAAACTAGTTTTGAACAGAATTAGATTATTATTTTATTATTAAATTATCAGTCTCATCCATCTCCCGTTTTTTTTAATTAAGTTTGTCCCTTTTTATCAAATTGATTAACGTATTGCGATTTTTTTTTTTTTTTACAATTATACAATTAATCCTCCTATAACGTGGTTTATTCGTTCCGTGTTAAGCGAAATTTAGAATGCAGAAGCAGTATGATGGGAAAATTCGTGCTATATATAAAGATTATCCAAGTTTATCATACCATTTACATTTCACATCATGTTTATTGAATTATATACCATTTGATACATCATTATCTCCCTTCGTCTCTCCGGAAACCTCATAATACCAATCTTGCCAAAGCTTCTGTGGTTTGTTAGCAACGTATCACGTTCGAGGTATATTTTCATGTCATTTATCACGAAATGAATAAATATAAATATCACGAAGTACAATAAATGTGATAAGTATAGATTTATTAAATCTTTTATCACGAAAGGAACAAGTAATAATCGGACGATAAAAGTAACACTCGAAGACATAACTTCCCCTCACCGCCCGGGTCTGCAACGTTGCACGCTTTGAAAGAAAGAACCTTGGCACAGCCTGATGTTTTCGATTTCGTAGGATTGTAGCTGATAGGGGAAGACGTACTTTGGAGTTCGACGACCTGCAGTACGATGACCTTCAAATTTACAAAGATCAGATTTTACAACATTCCTCGTCGTAACCAGATAGAGGAGTTAACAGGATAGAGTGTAGAGAGCAGAACACGACGGGACACTTTATATACGGTATGGAAGACACGTCTCGCCGATACTATGCGCAAGGCGTCAGTTTAGAAAAAGAGAGAGAGAGAGGGGCAACCGACCGGCGAATAATTAGAGAGAGGTCTTCTGCCGCGTGAAACGAGTAATTAAGAGGAAAAGGTGATTTATCGTGTGCGCGACAAGCGGCCGATCCACGGCTTAAGACGCATCCTGTGTCGGTAAGGCCAGTTTCACACGGGAATCACACATTCAAGAACAAAATCTTGTTTCCACGCATTTCGCGAATTTCTACGAATCTAACGTTAAAAGAACGGAATCTAAATAGAAATTTGTTTCATCTGTTGTTACTTCGGGTCATTCTGTTTCAAATATTTTATATATTTTTATATACGTGCATGTGTACAGTGTGTGTCTCGCGTAACTGTCGCCATGATTCTCCAGGCACTTGCAAGAGTCTGGCAGAAAAATGTTTTCGAACAGAAGTTGATCAATTTCATATATTGCGAAAACAACTCAAAACTTCTTTTTCCCACGTAAAAAATCAAGGTAATCATTTTGACTGTTTTTTTTTTACATAAGACAATGTATTTTTGACTTTATGATATAGGACAAATTTAATGATCTATTACACTACGACATTGGAATGACCTTAAATGTAGAAATGTCGAGTAAATCATCATTATTGATTTACTATATTCATTCCTTACATTAACATCCATTTTTAATGAACACAACGATGTGAATGTAATAAATTTTGATCGGAGTTTGTCTGTGTAAACGAACCATGATAAATGAACCAAAGATTTTCTAATACAACAGCCTGGTACGATCTAACCATTCGAAGAATTAATTCGTACACGAAACTCCGATTTATTGAATCCAATCCAAATTAGGAAACTTTCGTCGGTCTGTGATACGCGTGAAACTGGCTTAAGAGAACTGGCCAGCAGCTCCTCTGTGGAACGTGCACGCACGTCACCCTGACGTTTTTGCACGAACGTTCCTCCGCTCGTAAAATTTCAAGTCGCCTGGTCACCACAGTCGTCACCTTTACGGCCAATGAAATTTTTCTTCCGCCCGGTTTTTCCGACCTGTTAGGGACATGTTAGGTCTAATTTACGATCTGCCAGGTGGTGGCTCGTTCTTTGCAAGCCTTTCTCCTACGGAGGAGACGTTTCAACTTGATAGACAAGGTCACGGCTGCTGGACCGCGCTCTTTCCTCTTTTTAGACCGCTTTTAGACTTGCCAGCCAGTGATGGATTGTCTTTTAAGCTGGCACACGTAGGAGATCTGTCGCGAGATCTTGGTTGCTTTTGATATTCTCCGAGCGTCCCTCTACCGGAACTCTGAACACCGCGCTCTCTTCCGTCCGCGACCCGTTTAAACCACTTTGCATTTGTGTGAACAGTCATGCGTGTACGTGTACATATTTTAGGGAACGTGGATGAAATATCTCGCGTGTATTTCACGTTCGGATGTATAACACGTACAATGGCGAGCATATAAATGGGGAAAGTCTCTGTGCTAAATTTTGAATTACTGCTGGGTACGAGAAGAGTCTCACCGCCTTGAGCGAAAATGTCTAATTAACATTTAATTAGATTCTGTATTTCTGTTACACGTATGTTGCACACGTATGTCTTCAGAATTGCAGCAAATTTTGTAAATATTCTTGCAAGTCACTGCTGTATGAAAATTAAAATCCACGTACAAAGTAAGTTTTATGATTGTGAATATAATCCTGATATTGTGAAATTGGATTTCTTCTTCTGCCATGTTCTTTCGGATTAGTGTTATATAATTTTATGCTATTTTGTACAGCATAGTATACTGCGTGGCCGAATAACATATTAAACAAATGGAAGGTGATTCTTTGTAAAAGAAAAGAAAAAGATATAGAATGCATGATAAATAAATATAGAAAAAAATAGAAGAGAAATATAGAATAGAAATATGAAAACATTCTCATTTAAAGCTTTTTTTTTAAGAAAATCGAATTTGAAAATCTTGAATTTTTATTTGACTGTTTAGTCCGTATTATATCAATGATAAAATAATTGATTTACTTATTGCATGTTCAAAAAGAATATATATATATATATATATATATGTATAGGTACATACATACCAAAAGATATATATTTAAAAACTCATTCTTAATTTGTTATGTATCTCTCATTTAGTATTAAACTTTTAAACGTTTGGTAATTTTAAGCACTCAAAAGGTTATCAAAAGATTATTTTACACACAAAAATAAATTTTGTTTAAGAAATCGTTTTATATTAATTGTAAGATATTTTTAATTTGTTCATTTTTTGTTAATTCATTAAGTTTTATTACGTACTGCAACCACAAATCAATGTACAATCAATTGTGCGTAGGAATTTGAACAATGTATGAGTATTACAAACATGTAAAATACAAGATTGAACAATCTTTATAATTTAACCGTAACACATACAATCAAAAAATAACTAATATCAATTACTGTAAATAAAAAAATAATTAAAGATGATTAAAGATCAATCGCAAAGACACTTTGCATTGTAAATATGTCTGTTCACTATTGAGATATTAGAAGAATCGAAATGTATGTTTTTAATTATATTTAAAAGATTTGTATAAATTTTATGAGATGTTAACTATTGTTAGCTAAAAAAAAAAAATGAACGTAGAACTTGAATGATATATTCTTCGTTTCAGATTAAATTTGGCCTCGTTATCATTTGATCTCATTATTAGTTTGAACAGAGGAATGTCGATTGTAATTATACAAACTAAACAAAATATCAACATCTCAATATAGTTAAAATTGGATACTAGGTATCTATATATATCCAATTATTTATGCACAAAACTGTATCGATTATATTTGGACGAATACAGTTAAAAAAATAGAGTTTAAGCAGAAATTTGCTTTCTCTACTGAATGTTGTAGTAAATAGTCGAATTTATACATTAACGTATTATATAACATAATATATACAGTACATTAATATATACTTCTAATTTATATATTTCTGCACATTACGCGCATTTTCTACACTTTTTGCGTGCTTTAATTTCCCACAATTGTACAAAAATCCGCGCAATGGCCTAATATTTTTTAACGATATTTTTATGGATGTAAATAATGATAACATTTATGGTAAATCTTCACAGATCTCCATATTCACGCCTGTGTCATTTCAACTAACAGTCACGACCGTTTCTCCTCGTTTCAGACTGCTCAGCTACGCGCTGCTCTTCATGTCGGCTACCGTCGCCGCGACGACGTCCTCGGAGCAGGCGGCGTCCAGCTTCGAGACGGTGCACACGAGCAACGCGGCGATTTTAAATCGGCTGGGCCTGGCCCCGCTTCAGATCCCCGACGGGCATCACAAGAAACGTCTGGCCGGGCCGGAACCGCCGGGCCTCAACTCGCAGACGCGGATCCATCAGCCTTATAGTCGCCGACACGGCCACCGGGACAGCCACGTCTACATCGTGAAGCTGCCAGCCAGCCCGCCGTACTACACCATCACGAAGCCTCACAAGTCCGTGAAAGACGACAGGGTGACGAAGACCGGGCCGAATTTCCCTATGGGATTCCAAGGGAACGGGAAACCGGCGAAGATCTACCATTGGAACCTGCCCGTCGTGAGGAAGATCACCGAGAAGAAGCGGCTGCACACTCAGCTGAAGCTGGACCAGGCTAAGAGGAAGATGGACGTCTCGAAGAAGTACCAAAGTTCGAAGAATCTTGCGGCGAGCCGAGGCGAATCGGGCGACCCGAAGGCGAGTCAGGACGTTGTCGCCCGTCAGGGGAGCAAGAAGCGTTATGGCAACAACAACGACAAGACGAACGTCTCGTCGAAGCACGTGAGGAACAACGACAAGAGGCTGAGCTATCCGGACCACGAGGAGGACAAGGGCGACTCGACGAAGAAGAAGAGCAGCGTCAACGTTGGCAACAAGACGTATAGGCTGGACGACTCCGGCGTGCACAGGATCCACCTGACGAACGAGCTTCACGGCTCGAGGAACACGGCGAAGGTGAAGAAACACCGGAAGAAGGCAGCCATGTCGTACTACGCGCCGATCAACGGCAAATCAGGCTCCACGAGCATCCACAAGAATTTCCCGGGCAACGGGAAACCGAAGGCGTTCTACGTGATGGAAAAGAGCCGCAAGCCCGTCTATTATCACCCCCTGTTACCTTAATCACCACACGAAAGAATCTCTGTGTGTATGAGCGTGTGCGTGTGTCTGTGTGTCTGTGTGTATTCACGTGACGAGTGTTAACTCGGCCCGCGAGGAGCTTGTTAACTCAAGTCAGGTGAAACGGAGAGCGAGGGCCGCCGTTTCGTAGCACGACGATGAAATTTTTGCAGGACTGAGAGTAACAATGCATGTATGTACGTGTATATGTGTGTGTGTGTGAGTGAGAGAGAAAGAAATTTTCTTGGATGGAGTCGTCCTTGCTCGAAGCCACGCGTATCCTGCAAAAAAAAAAAAAAGAGAAAAAAAAAAAGAAAAACCGTTCCACTTCTGTTACAGTTGTTAGAAGTATTAGGTTAGGTTTCTTTCCGAGACTTTCTTTGGAAAGGTGGACTTAAATTTATAGGATAGTTTAAAGCAGATAGTTTTTGTAAACGCCTGCGGCTGAGTTCGATGGTCCGCTCAGTGACATAACACTAGGTTAAGCACGGCGGGAACGGAGCCGATCGTTGGCGCTTCTTTTCTCTCTTTCAAATCGCGTTTGCATTGTACTATTACAGTTGTAACTATCACAGAGAGAGAGAGAGACAGGCGAATACCTCTGTTATTTCTCTCGTCGTTGGATTCTACAGATTTTGTGAAATTCCACGGGAAAAAAAAACGTAGAAACTGAAATATATTGTACATCGTTGCTTGATCCTTCAAGCAATGATTGCTTCGGTCGAAAGTTACCTGATGCAAACGAGCGAACTTCGCGAACCCAAGCACCGACGATCGTTTCCCAATCGCCACGTTCAACTTGTACAATATATTTTTATAAGTTTGACAAAATACTTTTTCTATATATATATATATATCGTGCGTCGACGCGTGCCGTTTTCTACAACAAAAATGATTCATCTGTCGCGAGACCGACTGTCTCACGAGGGAATAACGAACGAGATGAGTTCGCGAGTCTCTCGCGGTCACGAGCGAATCTTTACGAAAGACTGGACAATATTATATCTACTATACTATACTATTCTCGGCGGGATGCACATGCCTTTTTCTACGTATAACCGCGCAAGGATTTTTTACTGGTTCTCTCTATCCTTTTTTTTTTTTTCTTTTTGTACTAATGAATTGCAGAAGCGCGAGAGCAGCAGACATTTTTTATATTCTTGTATCGTATGTTATAGGAGGAAGCTCAATTGTATCGAACCATGGCATTCAGTGTAGTGTAATAAAAAGTATTTATACTATTTTGTACATGTTGACTGCCGTTCTGTGTCCGTTGAAGGGAAACAGAAGAAGAAGAAGAAGAAGAAGAAGAAGAGAGAAGGATGAACTTCATTATAGATTTCGATATTTTCTTTTTTTTACCATTTGGTTACGGCAAGGAAAAAAGATCGAGAAAATCGGTCGGACCGTAATAATCTTGTAAACATTTGTCGACAAGATAAATGGACCTGTGAAAGTTTTCTTTGTAGATTACGTCAGCATCTTTTTCTGACCATTCTGTTGTACAGAACAAAAGCTCTAAACGATAAGGATAAAAATTAAAATTGGATTAGTTTTAATTTTTGTTCAACTTCTGTATGTATTCTCGATATATACACATTGGAATTGCTGAAGTCGAAAACGAACGATCAGTTTTCAACAATTTTCAAGATATTCGAGACACTATTAGAATTCTAATGAATTCTGCTCACAATCAGTTTGTAATAGTGTATCCGTGTATGTCAAATAAAATTGAAACTAACCCGAGACTAATTTTTATCCTTCGTTTGCTTTTCTTGTATGGTAGAACAAAATAGTTAGAAAAATCCTGGTTAATCTATATAATCTATAAAGGAAAGAAGCTCGACAAATCCAATCAACCTTTTTCTTTTATCTTTTTCTTTCGTTGTATAACAAAATAATTGAAAAAAAATTACACGAAAATCCATGATGAAGTAGTGACCAACAAACTTTTCGACAAACTGACCAACAAGAAGAGAAAGGAGGAAGAAGAAGAGGAAGAAAAAGATTGGAGAAGAATAGTGTTTGTTCGATTTAATATTTCATGAGATTTAATGTCCCCTTTTAACCCGTTATATCACATTTGCGATAATGAACACTTTGCCTCGAGGGCCACATTTTTTAATAATTGATCATCTAACTTTCAAATGACCAGAATCCCTATCTTCCTTTGTCCGATCACTTTACATCTCCTTTTCTTGTTTTTTTTTTTTTCTTTTTAAATAATTCAAGCCCTTTGGCCAATGCGTTTGTCATTGAATGAGGAAAATAAATCTGTGGTATTCTCATCTGAAAATCATTTAATCTGTCGTCGTTAAAATATAGATTGGCCTTTGAATATATGATTTCGAGAGAATAAGAATGTTCAAAAGTGTGATGAATAGTTCATTTTAATATAAATGAGTAGGAGTCTATTATATCATAACAGAATTAAATGTAGAGTAAATTCTATATTTAATTCTTTTATAATATATGTACTTCTAGTATAATTTATTTTAATACTCTCTTTTTGTAATGATAGTTAATAGTTAGTCATCGCAGTATAGTATACTTGAATTTTTAAGTTGAAGTACAGAGTAATACTAAAACTATATAAAACATAAAGCACAGAATATTTTTACACGTTATAATCAAATATATTTATGTTTTAATATATGATATAATAATACGTATAATTATAATATAATACATATTACATTATGTATTGCAATATATAATTATACATTTTAGTATGAAATAATAAGTAAAGTACCAGAGTATATTAAAAATATAATATACAGTACGTATATAGAGTGTACTTTATAATACTATACATTTTTATGCTGAAATATAAACTTTATTATGAAATATATGCTAAAGTAGAACATGGTATAATAAAATACATAAAATATATACATATGATACTTCACTTTATTTTATTTCTACTTTGCTACTTTATGCCATGTTATTGTACCAAAAATACACTTCATATTTAACAATATACTTCTAGTATTATACTATAATTTTACTAAAGAATCAATGTACTATACTATGAAAGAGATATTCGTATCTTTTTAAGGATGAGTTCTTCGCAACTGGTGAATGTGTTTAAGGAACGTAAGTCGAAAGAAAAAAAAACGCAGGAACATCTCAGGAATCGTCCTCGACTCGAATCGAAATTCCAAGATTGAATTGAAATTCCATTTAAACCAGGCTTTTCTGACATGTCTGGCATTGGTGTTGTCGCGATCTTTGAATTCAATCTCTTTGAGCAGGTACATAGCTTAGATCGCGAGGTATTCCCGGTAACCAGACAGAGCATAATCCCGAGCAGACTCGCATCTCAAGTCAATATTTGTACTACGCTAGGGGTAGGAGAAGGTAGGAGGGGGGAGAATGTATGAAACGCGTTTCCTTGTCGGCACGAGGCTGGTAAGAATTCATCAAAACGTTTCCAGCACTGTAAGGTAAAATAATGGTTCGAAATGAAAAGTGGAAGTTTTTACACACAGTGTTACATTCGTTAATTTGAAACAATTGGAGAGTCGTTGAAAACGCTGTAAGTTTCAAACATCAAACTTTCATTATTATATTCTAATATAATACACTCTACTTGAAAAATAAAAATAATATATTGAAAAGCATGTTTTTGCGTTTCTACGTACGAGTAATCCAGGAACAAACAGGATCAGCACTGACAATATTTGCATATTGAATTTAAATAAATAGTAATCTTCTTTCTTCCTCCTGAATTATTTGATGTTTCAGCACTTATGGTGTATTCTACGGGAGAGCTCTTTAATCGTTTATCTTCGTATTGGTTGAACTGTTATTTGAAATATTTGCTTGATTCTACAAATTTGATTTTTACCTATATTTATATTTTTCAGGATGGATTTGAAATAATTATTTTAAACAGATATTTCTCTCGTTCTACGTGCAATGAAACATTTTGTGGAATTTTTACAATATGGAATTTATAATAGAGAGATTGTTCGATTTCGTATGACTAGTTGCAAAATACTGTCAAAATTGACTCTATCTGACTCTTTCATTTAAATTTCATTTCGTTCATTATTAAACACAAATAGGTAAAATACTTAAATATTTTTTTTCTTCTACAATTCTTTCCTTCTGGTAATCATGAAAAATAATATCTGAAATGATCAATGAAAGTTTAATAGCGTGAAATATTTCTAATTCTTCTTAAACAATTCTTAAACAATTATTCATTATAATAATAAACAATTATTATTTCAATTAATAATTCTCATTCATAAATAAATCAAATAAATGTTTTCAACATACTTGCATGCATCATTAAAATGTCATATCAAATAAAATAAATCTTCAAATATGCTATCTTATAGAAGTATTCTGATAATTATATAATAAAAATATTTCAATTATTATTGCTTTTACTTATTATAATTAATTTATTTGATAAAAAGACATAGGAAAAGAAGTGGAAAATTATCGACTGAAACTTTCGTATATTTTTTTCACGTATTTACAAAATAGAAAAGAAGATTTCGATAAAAAAAAAGTTAAAGATAAGGACATACAAAAATTACGACTTTACAAATAAATATATGCGATATTAAGTACATTATGGTAACACTAAATGCTCTGTAATCGTAGTTTCGCTCAAGGTATGAAACTATTAATGGACTATTAAATACTAAATTACGCTATTATAGTGTTTGAGCAAATAGTCGTCATGATCTCTTTTGCACAATTAATTGACGTGTTAGTTGCCTAAAGTTTGTGTAAACTGGGTTAAAATATTTTCAAAACTTCGTTAATTATATCGGCAGATGTTTTAAAATTTGAAGGATTTCAAGTTTTAATCCACTTCGAAATTTAATGCAATTAATAATTTTGGAAATGAATGCGTAAAAGAATGTACGAAGTTCGATTTTCTTTCTTAAGTGAAACCATACATTTCTTAATACGCTAACTGCTGCGTCTTGATATTTAAAAAAAAAAAAAAAAAATTAAAAATAATTTTAATTTTGCGAAATAAGAAAAGATTTTACAAAATTAAAATTTAGATCCAGTAGACCGTTGTTTTAATATTAAAAATATGGTCTATAATTCAACATTCGATATTTTAACTTTAATTTTTTCATGGACAGATTAGTACTTTCTTTTATAAAGAACATTGAGACCAAATTATGTATTAAAAATTGTTATAACGATATTCATTCAAAAACTGAATTTCTACACGGGACATCTTTCGATATAATTAATATCTGTTTTGATAATATTCTCAACTTCCTGCCTTAAATGACTCACCCTGCATATAATATACATAGGCACTTCCGTAAATTAATTAACATATAAATAGACGTACTCTCATATGTATATATATATATATATATATATATATATATATATAAATATCGATACTCTATAAATAGAAGCTATACATCTTAAAAGTAGCAATTATACATGTTGCTCGCGATCGAATCGTCTCGTCTCGATCAACTGCAGCAATATATCTTAATTATGCGGGATAGATCGACGCCAGTGCGGTGAATTAACGCAAAATTTAAAAAACAGTGGACATTGCTACTGCAAGAAAAGAGAAAACAAAATCCAACGGACGTTGCTTTGGTTCCCCATCACGCTGTGTCATCTTCCACGTTGGTGTTAACGATCGTACAAGTACATTCTTTCTTTGACATCTTTTTCTATTCGCTTTAAAACCAGTTCGGCCGTATTTATTTTCAGAATAAAATAGTCGATTATTGCAATTAATTTATTACTGTTAATAAGTTAATCATTTAAATGGACTTCTTATTTAAATTAATTCGATCGTTCGAGTAAAGTAGCAAATAATTCCAGAGATTATCTTGGAATTTGCGTCTGTGAGGTCAATTGACAACGTTGACACACATTTAAACTTAATTCGAATGAAAATTTATTCAACATTTATTCACGGAAAATAAAACAAAACGATTCGATCATTTGGTTCGATAGTTGGATAACAAATTAAATTAACACAATTATGAGAAAAATCATTTTCACGTTTCAAACAAACTAATCCACTTGGTTATCTTAAATTGAGAAATCGAAATTTGAGAAAATTGAAGTTAAAAGAATTTAAAAGAATTCAACGGAATAAAAATTAAAATTATAAAAATCAAAGGTTTAGGTAAATATAATCCATACCTACGTAGTTTAGTTTTTGCAATATATTACTTGAATTATGCCTAAGCTTGTTCACTTCGTGGATGTTGCAAAGGCATCGAACAGCGAGAGAAAGAAAACGAAAGATACAAATCTCCACCAAAGAGATCGAATTAGCTACCATCGCTGGACATGATGATGGAACATTTTAACAATCCGTTTCCGGGAACAGAACTCGACGATTCTCGTATAATCGACCGTGTAAATAACCCATACTCTCGGATGTAAATGTAACACGATATAAATCACTCAGGTCAGCTAACGTTGTCATTACGCAAATATACAAGTGAAGCTTCGTTCACGTTGGCGAGGTTGTATTGAAATTCGAAGGACTCGAAGCGAATCGATCTGACGTATGAGAATAAGTCTAAAAACTTAAAAAATGTTTCATGGTCGAAGTTTGGAAATTTTTTTTGCAAGTCATTACGAAGTGAAAAATTCAGATTTTTTTCGCAGTAACATTAACCCATCAAGGACCAAACTTAAATTTAAATTTAAATTTCTTTTTCCCTTACGTAAAGAAGAAACTCTACTTTCTTATCAGTATAGGAGTGTAAAAACTCAATAGTTTGTCACGGACTTGATTTTCATTAATTTAATCTGTTAACCAAACAATCTATATTATTATATTGCTATATTATCATTTATTATAATAGTTTTTAGATTAATATATAATATAAAATATAATACACTATATTATAATTAAATTATGAATTTAATTTTCGTTTCGTTTTATTACACGGGATTGTAAAATAGCGATGAAAAGGTTTGATTAAGCGAATTTTTAAAAATTTCATGATTACAGTGTTGAAAAATTGGAATTTCTTCGTAATACTCTATTCAGAAAAAAATGGCAAATTTATTATAAAATAATAAAATTATAAAAATTGTAAATCACGTTGCCGATCCTTAGTGGGTTAATGACACACTTTTAGACACACTAACGAAGAAAAATTGCAGAAATTTCAGAAAAAAGAGAGCAAATTCATTTCCACAAGCTCAACTCAAGTCTACCAAGTTTTGATAAATTGTTCCAACACATTCCACATTCCACACTGATCTAACGTTGTAATCAAATTCAAAAAAGAAATTTCATTTCTCGAAATCCTCGCTAGATATCCTCGAATCGATCAAATTGCAGCTTGGGAATGAAAAAGAAAAACGGAACGCTTCGAACTCGCTCGAAATCCAGGTAATTCTATCCAATCCATACGAAGCTTAAGCATCAACAACTACATACGTACATCAAAGCAATCACCGGCGTCACGATTCTCTGGCACTTGGTGTGTACTCTTTACATCGCTCGCGCGATTCGAGCATGAATAACAAATCGATACCCAGTTTCACAGTTCTCGTCGAAACGTGCTTGCGCAACATCGTCCGCACGCGGCGATGGATCCGAATGCATCACGTCGCCCGGTAATCATAAACCATCCGGCGATTCTCACAGGATTCTCAAGGAGGTTCGTTGCGAGGAGGTTTCGGTAGCAGCTAGCTAGCCACCACCACCACTATCTTCAATAGTAGGGATTATCCTGCCGGTAGTCGGTATACCGGAAATGCTGGCGCGCCCCCGTGGTCCCGTCTGGCTTCAACAGAAAGAAACTGGTCGGCTTGCCGTTGAACACGTACGGCCCGTTGTCCAACTTGTTGACGAAATCGTTGACCGGCTTTCTCGTTGGTTTCGAATTGCTCGGCCATTGATGAACTGACGTCGGTTTCCCGTTGCTCACGAACTCGGCCGACAGGCTATCCAGATTGGTGATCGGGCTGTCAGTCGGCTTCTTGCTCGCCTTCTTTTGCCACTGGTACACCGACGTTGGTTTCCCGTTGCTCACGAAATCGATCGGCAGTTTGATGAATTGGTTAACGATCGGCTGCTGGTAAGCCGGCTGTTTCGGTCTCGCGGGTCTCGCGTACGAGACGTGTGGCCGAAGATTGGCCGTGGAGTAAGCGGGCGGTTGCGAGATGTAGCCTAAACCTGGCACGAACATGTACGGCGTGGGTGGCAGTCTGATGTAGAAGATGTTGCTCTCCTCGTAACCGCTCGGATCGGCATCGCCGGTGTCGAAGTTGTTGTTATTGGAATATTGGTCGTACGGAACGTTGGGAAACGTTGGAAGCTGAGGGGCGAATGGATAATTGACGAAGATGGCCTTGTGCTTCCGTGTCTTTCTCGACGGTTTGTCCTTTGTCTGGCCAACCTCGTTCGACTGCTTGAGGGAAACGTCGGTTTTCACTTCTGCTCGATTCTGGTCGTCCCGAGTCGTCGCTAGCGATGGCGATTTCGACTCTTTCGTTTCGCTGTCGGTCTTCTCTGATTGCCTTTTTGCCGGCTGATTCGTCGCGTCGTTGCCGGCGACAATCCCGGTTTCCGTGGAAACTGCAGGCACGTCCTTGTTCACCGGGAACAATCGAGCGTTCAGCGTGTCTTGGAGCGGCACTGCTATGGCTGACGCCACCGCGCACACCAGTATAGCCAGGGATGCGTTCATGTCGACTGGAAAGAAGGCAAACGATTTCATTGTTTTCGATCTTTAGTCGACCAATACAATTTGTCGAGAAAAATGGAACATGGAACAATAAGAGGACAGGATCGTAGGAATATAGTCGTGGAAAATCAGTCGATCATTTTCGAAGAACCTATGTTGGAAATGTGTTGAAATGTGAAATTTCAATTTATTCAATATTTTCTCATCGTTCGCAATTTAGGTGTCTACAACTTTATGAAAGTTTGTCTATTAGCTTCAACTATTCTTTTTGGAACGTTGCGAGTTTACATGGACAGAATAGAAATAATAAAAATATTGAAAAAAATATTCTAAAAATGATTTCACATTTCACGTTTAAATTCAACAAATTATATTCATTTGAGAGTCTTTCGATAGTTGCTCTGAAGAGAGTTCGCCTCGAGAGATTTATAACAACTTTTATTTTCCCAAATAAATGATCGGCATCCACTTCGCAGTTTCTTTTGAACTATGGATGAAGTATAATGTAATGTTAACCAAAGTGTTTGTAACGGCCAATAATTTGTAATATTTTATTTGCAATTCTTGTTCGGTCAATTTTTAATGAAAGAAAGGAAATTTCAATTTATTCAATATTTTCTCATCGTTCGCAATTTAGGTGTCTACAACTTTATGAAAGTTTGTCTATTAGCTTCAACTATTCTTTTTGGAACGTTGCGAGTTTACATGGACAGAATAAAAATAATAAAAATATTGAAAAAAATATTCTAAAAATGATTTTACATCGTTTAAATTCAACAAATTTCAAATCTCTAAAGTTCAGAGAGGAAATTCTCTGATACTATAAATAAACGCGTATGACCGTTTTCGAAATTATTTAATTATTTCATGACTATTATTGTACTTGTACACTTAACAATGTAATTTTCTTTCATTAAGTGATTTTAAAAAATTCATAAAAAAATATCGTTCGACATATTTCCACAGAGTGTTTAATTTAGCCGCTGTACATCGCGATTTTGATTGATTCTCACAATCAGAATACGAAACATATTCGTATTTCAGAACAGAAAATATGGTATTAATAATAATAACAATGATATTAAAATACGCAAGTAATAATGACATTAATAATAACAAATAATAATAATATTAAAAAGTTAATAATTGACATAACGTTATATACAATTTCGTGGTGTAACTCCATATCGTATATTAATTTGCAAAAAGTGATAAAGTTGCTAGGAATTTGCGCGAAACACGAATTACTCGCAGAGTAATTCGTGATAATTTCACTCTCAAACGGACTCTCTTCATAAAAGCACGTGATGCCAATTTAATTCTTATCGTCGTACGATCGTTCGATGGTTTGCTTTATTATTAAACTCCAGCGAAATACATCGAGCGTTCAGAATGATCGTGCAAACGGACGCGTAATCTGGCTTACGGCCATTTACGAAGTTACCCCTTTTCCCAGACTGACAATCAGATTAAGTTATTATCGCTGACAGAAGGATCCTCTCTCCACTCTCAAAATATCAAGCTAAACCTTGCATATTAAGAACCTTTTTAATAACGCGTACGACTATCGCGGGACTCAAGGACACGTTACCTCTAAATTAAACCGACTAACCATCTATTGGGCTAACGCGACAAGCGGATGACATTAAGCGTGTAAAGCGCGATCCCGGTGGAAGATAGGGTAGAAACGAGCGCGTCATCGTCGAACGAATCGGAGACGAAACAAATTATCGTCAACTCGTTTCGCAGTCGTTCCACGACGTTGTTTTAGCAATTGAAGAATTTAATTTTAGAATTTAATTGTTAGGTCACTTTTTTTTATTATATTATTTAACTTTCTTACTATTTCTTTTTTTTATGTATCATCTAAAACTAGACATTTCTGTTGTAGAAATAGAATTAATAAAAATCTATTTTTAGGTGATTATTATGAAATGAGATGAAACTTCAGAATGGATCGTGAACTTTTAATAGTAGATTCATCATTGGGTTATCCACTACAAAAACTCGTTTTATGAAGCATCGTCATGTATATATGCGAAATATAAGGTATTTGTCAGAAGAATCATGGGTATTAAGAGGATTAAAAAATAATCATTTTTAATAATATAATTAGTAATAATATGATAATTATATACATAAAGAATATATGTCTTCGTACATCATTAAATTTATTAAACGATAGTTTTCTACGCAAAATTCGTAAAAGACGAAATAATTCGCAGTTAATATCAACATTTATCAAAACTAGAAACATCAACATTATTATGTGACATTTTTAAAGGCAGCAAGACTATAGATTTCTATAGATATATAGATTTAACTGGTTCTACTTAAAAAATTTCCATATGTGAATGATGTTTAATTTAAAGATTTATAGATATTCTTAAAGAAACTGAAAATTATGGAACAGGGAATAATCAAAATTTGAATTTTTATCAGCTAGAGTGTCTCCATAGATGAATGGCGTTTCATTCAAAGATTTGTAGATACTTAGAAACTTAAACAAATCGATAATCGAGGAATGAAAAAAATAATCAAAATCTGAATTTTTATTTACTACATTGCTCTCTAGTTTAAACATTTCTATGATGACATTTGATCATCTGACATTTAGGAACTTGAACAATCTAAAAAAATCATAGAACAGGAAATAACCGAAATCTGAATTTTTCAACTACCAAATTACCTCTCCATTTCTCTCCGTTCAACGATTCGCAGATATTTCGCGACTTGGACGAAATTTGAATGTCCATTAGCCAGATTGCCGCAGAAGTCCGAAGAACAACTCCAAATCTTCAGTCGTGTCTTCTTCGAGAGGACACAGTCGTGTGTCGCAATATTGAAGGTCTCTTCCTCGTTCGGTCGCGTTGCACCGGTTTCTTCGCTCCTCGACATCACGAATAAATCACGGGTCTCTCCGTGGCGGTATATATAAGCGAAAACGTAGAAAAAGACGAGGCGTGTAGGGTGGCGTGTACGTGGACCGAGCGAGATGGAACGAAGGCGAAGGGGACAAATTCCGCGCGCGGCATTTAGACGGCGGGCGTACATTCCGCGCGTCAGTGTTTCTTCTCGCGGCGCGACCGCAGCACAAATCCAAAGGGGGGAAAAAAGAACAAGAGCATCAGGAATGGTAATTGAAAGCGGGTTATAAAATCGTCGAGTCACGCATTCCTGGCCAGCGAGAACTCCTCTTCGAAGACCTTGCAGAAGGTCGGGCATAGTAGTCCGAAGGAAATGGGAGATGCCAAAAACGATCTCATTCAGTGCGAGTTTCGTAATAAGCTACCAGCCAAGAGCGTAGCCGAACTATAGATAACTATAGATTTCACGTGAATCATTGTTCCATCCGTTGTTATTAACTTAATGTTATTACATGCTTTCGTATAATGTTATACGTTTTGTGTTCTCGTCTTCTTTTTTTTTTTTTATCTGTACTAGACAGAAATGGAATTTGTTTTATTTGCGGACTAATTGATTATTTCACTTATTGGACGTTTCCGACGTTTTTATATATTATATTGTGTATTTCTGTAGTTTTTTAATTCTTAAATCTTTCGGAGATTCATAAATATCCATAAAGGGGGAAAGAATTTATAATTTTTTAAAGGATAGTAGTAAAAAAAAAAAAGAAAGATATTAAATAGTGGAGAAATTATTATAATACTGTGACAATAAGTTATAAACGATTTTCTGTTTTCATTAAAACGAGTGATCTAAATTTCTTAGGCTTCTTTCGGTGACGATTTTTTCATTGTCATAGTCATTTCGGTGAGGATTTGTAAAATAGTTATAGAATTACATAAAAAAATACAAAATGCCAGTAAATTATAACCATACTATAGGAATTTTCGGCAGAATACACTTTTTTCATTCTTTATTCTTCATTCTGGTCAAGAACTAATTAAAGAGTTAAAAGAAATTTAAGTATTTATAATATAACGATAATTCTTAATCAGACGTTATATAAAGAATACACATTACATAGATATAGAATACACATTTTACATGGTTAATTTAAATAATTTTTTAAAGTTGCGAGTAATTTTTATTTAAGAAAGAAATATTCATTGATTCAATTTCATTTTATGTGATACCTGACGATTTTAACTACTATAGTTCAATAGGATCAGGATTTTGAACAGGAAGTGTAAAACTCAGAAAGTGTTTTAATTTCATTGAATATTTGTGGATATTTTTAAAACAAAAAGAATTATATTTTAAAACACATATATGTTTATCAGTATCGAGTCTGGAATAATTGAAAGGAGTTAAAGAAAAATTGGTAAAAATTATTATCGAAAATTTGCATAAAATGCATTAAAGTAAAGTAAAATCATATAAAAAATATTACGTACAATAAGTATTAATTATATAATTGCATAATTTATTAAAACTGAAAAATATTTGTTATCACATTTGCAACATTAAACAATTGTTTACACAGGTTTTAACTATCCAAAATGTTTCTATCATAATCATTCTTTATATAATATATTTTAACATCAAACTTATTAAGATCATTAAGATTAAATTACGTAATTTCGAAATCTTTCATTTAGTCCAATTTTATTTTACAATTTTATTTTATTTTGTTCCTAATTTCAATTTGTCCCATTGTTTAGTTCCTAAATTCTTAATTTAATTTTACTTGTCTTTTCACTGTCGCAAAAACTTAAAACGCGAAATGAAATCAAGTAAATTGAAATTATTCAAATTGAAATTGAAGTTGTTATTTTATTTAAATTGAAATTACTCTGTAACGTATAATTACTACAGTCGTCCATAAATCCAATATCATTTGAGATTTAATATCACGGATAATAAAAAAAGGTAATTATGAATTTCAATTATGCTTTTTACACTATCTCTCATAAGTCACACCTGCGTATTTCGATTGTAATTTAGTTTCGTTAATTGTTAATTGCCGAGATTTGTTACAGTGATGATCTTGAATCGCCCCTAATCGCGGGAGAAAACGCGCGGTGGCGTCTTCGTCGTGGAATTTTCTTACCGCGGTGACTCGCGAAATACCGCGTGAACCGGTTTGTTTATTATTTTCGCCGCACGTTAAATCAGCCGATATTAAACCGTTCGCTCCGCTCTCTGAAAAAGCGTGTAATCGATGTGGCAGGGGTTGGTTTAATGATTTCGAATTAGAACGTTTTACGCTCGGTTGTACCGGTGTTTCCATTTTAAACGGATGGTCCCGCCGATTGATTCTCATGTTTCACGTCACCGGCCGAGATGGATATCAAAGCGTAATTAAAGTTCAAGCTCGTCGTGCAACGCGCGCGCGCGAATTTACAAGGCAGAGTGGGAGCGCGATGTAATTCCCTCGGATATATTCAGATTCCAAACGAGTATAATTAACGCTGCGACTGATCGATTTAGAGGATAATGGCGGCCCGTCACTGTTTTACGATTAAGTACCCAGTTGATTGTTACGCGATAGCACGTTATTACCGACGTCGGATTCCTTTTTCTCTCTCGAACTGCTGTCAGTAAGGTAAACCGACTACCTTTCCTCTGGCGGATGATGCAGTCAGCCTACAGGGACCTATGTTATCCGCCAGCGGTCTTGTTTCACCTGTCTTGCCGTTGTACATATGTACGTTGACAACACGCTCCATCTGACCTTGCTCTGCGTCCCGCCCTGGTTTTTGCATAAAATTTCAACGCGTCATTTCCGCGAGAACCACCTCCAAGAGTTTCTTTCGAACTCTTCCTTTTCGCGCGCACTTTTTTTCACACGGATGCCTGTATGACATCAGCAGCTTTTGAAGCGACAGAAACGGGATGTAAGTACCTTCGAGTTGTCACGTATTTTATCTTTCCTTTTTCTCTTTCGCGTCGTCCTTCGTTCCTTTGGAAATAAGCTGCGAGTAATTTAAAGAGATCGCCGATATGTATTTCGCAGAGAGCGTTAAGGATTTTAAGACTGTCGATCATCGAAGATTACAACGTCGGACCAGTACATGAGTCGAGTTACGAGATTTCAAGCTTGTCTCGCGTCGAGGGCTCTTTTGGGGGATCCAAAACGTCCAGGATTCTTCTTCGATCGTTTTTCGTCGTTTCGAGCGCACCGTTATCTTGCCGAAATGAATCAGTCGGTACGTACGTGTATCTTTTTTACGATCATCTTTGTCAGACGGCAGAGAGAGACGAAACGAGAGTGTTGGTAATGCGCATGCGCGACGAGGACGCTCGCGGGATGAAGTTTTTCAACTTGTGGTGGCGTACAGATCGCACCTTCGTCACGTGTCATTTCGTCCACTCTACGTCCGTTAGCTCCCCCGGAGTTGGATAAATTCCCTTGGAATTTTTTTGCAGCCTCGAAACAGCATGTTCACGCTTCGCTTTGCGAAAAGGAATTTATAAAGCGACGTTGTATCGCCCTCGATAGAATCAGGTAACTATAGAATCGCTTTTACAGTAATTAGCGATGCCTCATTTTTTCTGTCAGCGTTACGAATTAACGATACTGTTCGAATGGCGTAGCTGAGAACACGCCGTTTCCGTGATTTTAATCGAAGTTGCCTGGAAACGTCCGCACATGTTCAGGATTTTGACCCAGCTGAACAAGTTCAAACCTGTGGCTCCGAAAAGAATTACAAGAAAGGTAGAACATAGTGTGTAATAAAACTCCGATACATATAGGAAAATGAGAGACGAGCTATCGGTGGAAAATGGGCGCAGATTATATGGAACAAGGCTATCGACATTGTGATTACGGGGAGTCAAGAACAATTAATTTATCACGTGAAAGATGCTTTGGTATTCGACATCATCGTTCTGTTTTTTTTTTTTTTTTTTTGCGTGGATTGAGGCTTTGACTCGGACGACTATTTGTTTTTTTTCGCTCTCTCTCTCTCTCTTTCTCTATTGGATACTTTCTCGCTAATCCTCAATTTCCGTGAATGAAGAGAGAGAGAAAGAGAAAGAAAGAGCAATGATAGAGTAATGGCAATCCCATCGCATTGTTGACCCAAATAACTGCATGTTAATTGTAAGTATGTACGTTCTTCAATGCGGAAACCAGGTTATTTTTCCCGCAAATTTCGACAAGTGAACGTGCTTCGAGCGTCGCGCGATATTTGAAAATTCGCGGTATTCCACGAAAAAAAAAAAAAAAAAAACGACTGTCCGATTGCGAAAAAAAGTAATTTAAAATAATGAATTAAAAGTGAAGAGTCATTGAAATATGAGATTAAAGAAACGATATAGAACATATAAGATATTATGTTTCATATGTCTACATTTCATTTATATGTGATAGAAATATCGTATCAGACATAATTTTTCCACAAATTGTACCAAAATTGTGCACTTAGGGATTTTCCTACGCACGCCGAACATTTTAAGAAATAGATACTACGATAGTTTAAAATGTGAGAGGAATGTATTTACTTATTCTAAATTAATTAGCCAACAAAAAAAGATATAACTTTTTTTGAAAAAAAAAATATATATATATATATTTTTTACTTCCATTTGGATACATGTAATTTAATATTCAAAAAATCGTACAAAAATAGGGACTTCTATATTGATTTGAGAATATAGAAATTCAAAAAATGATCTGAATATTACGAATAGATTGTAAATTTTTGTATTATCATATAAAAAATGTATAAAACGTATCCAATATTTCTATAACAAATAATACATATTGGGTAACTATTGAAGTTCTATGTTTTGAATTATATTCTGGATTATATCCGCCGTAATATTTAAAATTTGTATAAAAATTTGTAGTCTAATTACGCAAGACTTTTTCTCTGGTTACAGTCGTTTTTTCAAACACTATGTATCATGATGGCGCGTCAAATTTCCTTGTTGGAGTTATTTTACGTATCTCGTTGAATAGAATTGGACGCGGAAAAGTGGATGCATATATGTACATGTATGCATCTGAAATTTGGTTTCGCGATCGAGCGCGAGAGATAGCTCAAAAAAAAGTGATATTTAAACTTTAACGAGTTTCCGAGGAAAAATTCGTAAAAGTCGGGTCGTGCGCATGCCTCTCGCGCATTTCTCTCCTCGCGGCGATTACGAGCTTCTGTTTCGATTTGATTTTCATCTGGTATTTTCGCGTAATTCGCGAAGCTCTTAATTAGCCTTCGACGAATAACGGTGAATAATTGTTGATAAATAAGCGAGTTCTTCTCTTTTGATCTCGACGAGTAATTTCAATTACAGGTACACTGTATTTATGTATATGAGTCAGATCATTTGAATCGGGCTTGAATCTTACTGTAGTGAAATTTCAAATTTAAATAGATCTCTAGATCACTTACTATTCCTGTACTAATTAGCAACTGCTAATTTAGCAGTATATACCGTAAAATCTCTGGTATTCGATGCGTTTATCCGAGTTTGAACTATGAACTCGGGAAAACAGTGATAAAATGATACTATTGTGTCAGCTTTAAAAAGTTACCACGCATCTGTTAATTCTTTGCTTTCATTTTTTTTTTTATTGAACTTTTCGTTATTCAAACAATTATTCACGTATCAATTAAATACTGATATATTGTCAATTTCATGTGTAATAATTAATTTATATGCAAGTGTAAATTTTGGGTAATAACATAAAATTATTAGATTCTAAAGAACATTCTGAAGAACAGATTTACGTAAACATAATTTAGATAAATCAACTGAGTACATTTTGCAAGTTGCAAATCCTTTTTTTGCTTAATATAAAATCCTAAAATTACAAAAGAAACGTTTATAAAATCAAAATTTTCTAATATTTACTAGAGTAATTTAATATTTATTCTAAATTATTGCACAAGAAAGTCTTGCTAGGTGCTAAGTTCATTACTTACTGACATTCACTGATTTTTAAAAAAAATGAAAATTGACACGCACTTTATTAGTAACATGTTATTAGCACAAATTATACTATTTAAAATACATCTCAAGTTTCAAGGGATAATTAAGAGAATCTTGTCTTCATTTGACATTTGAGTATTTTACAACATTAATATTAATATTAGTTTTATCACTGCCAAATTTCACAAGGTAAAAAACTGCATAAAAAAAATACGCTTCAATTATTTACCAATAGTAGTAACTTCAAACGAATTTGATTATTCTCCACCAAACCAATCAAGATGACTGATAAACATTTTGTTTCTGCAACTATTGAAAATCATTGCATAAATATCTTCGGCGACATTAACGTTTGGTTTTATTAAACCAGAAACAACGATTACACATATTTCAATTAATTTACGTACAACGCGTTTATGTATGTATTACCTAATGTCTACAGTGTTACTATTAAACGTAATTGCATGCATTTCTTTACTTTCTAATTAAGCATGCGTAACATATTCACGATACATCTTAATAATCAGTGTTAGTGTCAGTGTTACAAAATAATTTGCATATTTAACGAGAAGTCGTTGCTCCGCTCGATGATTCGCGATAAAATCGTCGAAAATTAATCGAACCTTCGTCCAGACGGTTCGCATAAAAGAACGACCCGTATTATGGCCCATCATTCTCGTCTGTTCGCTCGTGCGTCTCTAATTATCCAATTTTACGCTACCGACTCCTAGTACGGTACAACGTAAATATTCTCGGTGGCACCAGACATCAAACTGCCAGAGTGGCAGGCTAGAAATTTTTATACTCTGATTCGTTTAGTGCTCAGAGCAAATGCGAAACACGTGTTGCAGCCAATTTTCTTTGGCGATCATTATTGGCAATCGTGTTGCAGTGAAGAGCATAATTGAACTAGTAATCACAGGTCTTTGTATAGATCCTACCTGTTAATGTTGAAATATACAGAATGAACAATGATATACAAAACGTGCATTGAACAGTGCATAACGATATATTTAATCATTGTTTTTTCAATGAATATGTATAAGTGAATGAAAAGATGCACGTAAATAGATATATACGAGGCATATGAAAGATATGTGCAACTGTGCAATGAATAAAAAGATGAATAACGACGCGAGTGTATTAATGAATAAGTGAAAAGCTTAATTGAATTTAGTAACTATAAATTCTCTTTTACTACTGTTAATATTAAGATATATGTACAGAATGAATTATGATGTACAAAACGACCATTGATAGTGATATTGTAAACCGAAATACTTAATCACTAGTTTCTTAATGAACATATATTAATAAAGTGAAACTGAACAATTAACGTGAAAGATGAATAATAGCATGAGTATATTAATGAGCAAAATACAGTAAAAAGCATAACTGAGTAACACACAAGTTCTGCATAAATTCTTCCTTATTGTTGTAATATCGACATTATAACAAGATATAATGACTATAATGTGAAAAAATATATACTTGAAATATATATTTGATAATAAAAACAATATTTTGTCGAGATTATACTATTTATGTTAGTTATCAATTTTTACATTAGTAGTTATATTAGTAAATTTAAGACTACATATATATATATATATATATATACACACACATATATATATATATATATAAAGACTATAATTAAATATAATTCTTTTACTCAATTTCTATTTTTACTTCAATGCTCTTAAATTATAACATGTACACTGTACACAAGTGTATGCATCGAATCATAGATTCGTAGGGGGGGGGGGAGAAGCTATAATAAAATGAAAAATAAAATTAACCTAGGTGATCGTAACATAAATATATTAATTTATGAAAGTTGGACAATTTAGCTACAAAAACATCATAGAAAATAATGAATCATTGGATATTTTTTTTTTTTGTTACAGACAAAATTAAAGAAAATATTGAATTACTATATTACAATATAATAGAGCATTATGCTGTATTAATTTTAATTACTTAATTATTTTCTGTAATTTAATGTCAGCAGAAGAATGATCTACGCGAAATCTATAGTTGTTGGTTCAGTTTGTCCTTTGTACTGCTCACTGTATACACTGTTCTCTACGATTGTAAAGAATTTTCTGTTTTCGTCGTCTGATATATAAACGCAGCGGGTACGATTAAACAGCCTGCCAACGAAATAATCTGCGCGAGCTAAAAATGATTGAGCAAAAATTCTACTCCGTCGAGTGTTACGGTATTTTTGTTTGTTCTTGCTAATGGTACCGTTTCTTAACATGAAATCCGCGAATTATTTATCAACGTGTGATCCTAATCGTTGCTTCTCGAAGTTAATTAAAAGGGTTAACTATCTCGTACTGAGTCGACCGTTAAAATTTCGTATCGACGTTTAGTTGCTAAATCGCGTTAACGGAACGCGAGAATTCTTTTATTTGTATTTATTCGAACGGAGGCTCCTTAACGAAATTTCTTATTCGCGATCTTTTTTACCACTGGAATACCATTCAGCAGAAATTTCATGTGTTATCGATGGAAAATTATATTACAATTTTTACACGTGAAATCATTTCACGATGGAGTTTCAGTGATATTTAAATTAAAATTGAAAGCAAATTAATGAGCATTACGAAGTGCATTTTCACAACGAAATGAAAAAAGAAATATATGAAACTTCACTTAGAAAAAAAAAAGAAAAGAAAACGTTCGTCGAAGAAATTGTAACTAACGTCGAAATGTAACGTAAAATATTAATCTTCTAATGAAATTGTCACTGAATCATGCCCAATTATTTATGAACTTTATCGTACATTTATTTCGTCTTTGACAAGATTTTAGCTATGCAGCTAACAGCTGAAAGATAACCAATGAAAAGATAGGGTCATATGAAAGGAACAGGAAGTCGAAGGGTTAGTGGAATTCGAAGTGTTCGACGAGGTACGAGAGGCGATAATTTAAGTATCGCCAATTTGAGCGTCATCGAAGGTCGCACGTGGTTTCTCTAACGAGCCAGTTTGCTAGACTTTCTCATAATTGCACCGGCAGTCACGAAGGCTGCAGGTGGTTCTCGCGAGATCCCAATCATGTGAGTCAAGGTGTTCTGACTTTACACAATGCTCCCTCCCTTCCCGACACCATAGATACACGCAATTCCAAGATTCCGGGATTTCTGAGAGTCGGTCTAATTTCCTAACTGTACACGATTGTTCTCTTTTCGGAATGTAATCCCTCATCATCCCAATCATCGTTAATCTATCCCTGCGAAATATCCGTTAGAACAATTAAATTAACTCCATTGAGGATTTAACCCTTTCACAGTGTAGCATAGTGGAGTGAAAAACTCGAACGAAATATGCTATCACAGATTTCATTTCGCACGTTGATCGACCGTGATAGATTAAGAACCAATAATATATTATAATGTGTATTATAAATACTTTGATACTATGATATTGTATAATAATAAATACTTCAATATAATATTATAATGAATATTAGATATGTTACAAATACTTCAAACACGTAGAATTTTTTTTATCTAATTTTGTAAAACTAAACAATCTAGAATATTTAATTATTTTAAAATATTTTCTGTTCACAATAATCTCATACTAATATCCAAAAAAATTAGAACTCCATACATATGGTCATATAAATTGTGTCAACGGAATATTGTTGGATAATTTTCTTTTTAATTGCAAGTCAAGTTGCAAATTTTATATATGTATGTGTTTGATAAATGTTATTTTTTTACTTAGATATCAATTTGTTTCATACGCGTCTAACATTCGAGTTGCTACTATCAATTCGCATTGTCTATCTTATCTATCTTATGCAGTGATTAGTACTTATTTCCCATAAAAAAGTGAGACGTATATACTTTTTGTATGTGACATGAGAAATGCAAAGAACGTCGAGGATAAAGAAATAATTTTCTCTTTCATTCTCTGAATTCTTCACTTTTATTCTACTGTCATTTCAAAAAAGATAATGACTCTCTTGAGTCAAATATTTCATTTATGACATATTGAGTATTTTCAAGTATCGAAATCAGAATTAAATAATTTATAATAATATAAAATAAATAAGATAAAATAAATCAGAAATCAAACATATAATTACAATATTCATAACCATTTAAATTTCATTTAAAAAGACATGATGATTTGACATCACTTTAACATGGTATTTGCTATAGATTCAATTAAACAGATTTAGACATTAAAGTTTTTGGTTTTTCAAATATCGAAACTCCAATTTATTACATTTAAAAAGCAAACTTACAATTATAATATTTGTGTTTCCCCCAAAAAAATTGTACGAAAAATTTGATTTCATCTAAAAAAAATCATTACTCTAATCAGTGCTTATTGTGTAAGTTTCAAAAAACGAAAGATCTAATTGTAAGTAAACAGCGTCAAATGAAATGTCATCTCTTCAATTTCAATTGTCATCTCTTGAAATTGTCAGGTGACATTTCTCGAGTAACGATGATTTTGAGGTTGAATAGTTTTTTTCGCGCGATAATATCGGTAGATGATCCTCTAATTATTTCGAGCAGTGATATTGTTAAATAAACGCAAGGTATTGTCCCTTCTTTTTTTTTTTTTTTTTTTGCCCGCTGCGGATAAGTACCGTAAGGAATCCCTGCTTGAAAAATTGGCCTATCCTCTAACTGTAACGAGATCGTCGAACATTTCGACGATGTAATAATACAGTAGTCTTAATACACAATGAGAGTCTCGGCCCGATCACGCGTTACGAAAACTGAATTAACCTCTTTCGAGACCTTAGCGGATTCCACGGTTCTTTCGTTGATTTCTGTCCAATAAAAAGACTGTTGATGTACGATGATGGCTCTTCTATTATTAGGGCATATGGTAGTCCGTAGTTTTTAACGTAGACACTTGTGTGCCAAAAAATTGAAGGTTTCAAAGCGCTGGAAATATCGATCCGATGTAGGTGTCAATTATTTAGCTAATCTCGGCGCATGTAAAAAAATCCTGTGCTCAATTGAATTAAAGAGAAACGATAGAAATGTTAGAACCTTGTTATCGCTCAAATGATTGGATAATTTCTCATTAAGATTTTTTTCTACGATTGATGCGACAAGCATTGACAAGAACGAAGAGGCTTTAAGATGTCGCGTTCGAAAAGTTTTTCTGATTTTTAGAATCGACAATCTTGATGAATCTGGAGCAATGAATTTAGTTAATTATTAACATCAAACAGTAATCGTATTTTCAATGATCTATGTATGCATAAGCAGTGACTCGCGAAAATATTCGAACATTTATCATAGAAAAAACTTGTACGTGTATATTATATGTGTTATATAAAACATTTTTAAATTTCATTAATTCTATAATGAGACACGATTGTTATAATTAATATTGATAAATAGAGTCAAAATCTAAAAATGTATGTAGAAATTACAAATGATACCTATTTATTTTAAAAATAAATACTCTCTTCAGAAAAAAAATGAATATCCATTTTATAAAATATAATTAAGAAACACAGACAATTTTTTTTTTTTTCGTTTCCAGTCCTTAACCCTTTTACATTTTTAGTTGCCGAATTTATCAGTACAACGTTAATCAAACATTGAAATGAAACATTCAACAACATGTATAATATTTCATGGAAATATTTTAAAATATAAAAATTGTATATATTCATGATATAATATATATTCATAAAAAGTTTCTTTAAATGTTCATATATTTTCTTGAACAATTGTAGTTTCGCTACGTGCTATACACATGTAGTTCTCATTTGAGGAAACGATATTATTTAAATTTTTCCTACACACGGCTCAGACCGGCAAAATCAATAAATCGATGGTCTTGGTCGATTGATGAGTTCGAGACGCCTAGAAATAATTCGAATGATTCGACGTTAGAATGTTCATCTTAGATTCGACGTATCGAATCAGCAACACAACGCGAGACGAAATTAAAAAAAGGCTTAAAAGGCTTGAAACTTGGCTGACATATTTTTATTACGCACTTGCTTTAATTAGTATGTGAAAGTAGTAACAGTGTCGTTTCACGCGAAATTTGAACGGCGAGATCGAAACGAATGTACTATCTGCCGAGAGAAATTAACGTCTGATAGATTGCCGATCGTAGTGTGGAATTACGGTGAAATTATACAGAAATTAGGGATCGCCGAGATCAATTATCGAATAGAAAAGCAACGCGACTAAAACGAACTCAGGCTAACAAGTGGATTTCTTGAAAATAAGTGGTTTTGAAAATAGACAATCTACGTTGAAAGATAAATTGCAAGATAAAGTCGAAACGAGTTTTCACACGATTAAATTGAATTTTTATTAATAGATTGACGAATTGTTGTGCGTTCGTGTGAAATTTATAAGTATAAAAATACATGAAACGTTCAAAGTCGTGATATTTAACAGATTAAAAAAAAAGTCTCTATTCAGAGTCTTTTTTTACACATATTTATAAAAATATAAATCTGCATAAAAATCTGCAGTCTAAATTATTAGTATTCAGATGCTTAAGAGATTATTATTACTCTAACAATATTATTGAACTATTTTTCATTATTTTCTAGTGCATTAAAACGTTTATTACGCATGCTTTGTAAAAATATAAATTTCATCTATTTTAATTCACGCGTATTTTCGCGTAAAATCACATAATGTAATGTATCACTTCTCAAATTTAAAATCGCAAAAGATTCGAATAACAGTTCAAGTTGCATTAAAATTTATGCTATATTAATTGTATATTTTTAAACGAGTATATATATTTCATGTGCAGTTAATATGTATAATTTGCTCGTTATGCAGAATTTTACATTTTTAATTTCGTTCTCCTTATTTTGTCGCTTCTTGTGTAAAAAATTGTACGTTAATAAAGTACAGTAAAATAATTTGTTTCCCACCGATTACAATAAGAATAATTGGTTTCTTGAAAATTTTATTACAATCAAATATAGAGAATCATAGGTGTCCGAATAAAATAATTATCAAAATCGATGAAAACCTTTTTGAACGAAGAAATAGTCTTATCTTCATTGAAACAAATATAACTAATCCGCAGAGAAAAGAATTGATACTATTTCGCACTATATTTATGGTATTCACTGTATTATCAATACTATAAATATAACATATTGACTGTTGTACCAAAATATCCTCAGGATATCCATCTTTTTCTTGAAAAATAAAATGCAAATGTTTTATTTGATGCATTGATTACCTTTCTTGAATTAGCCAGTCAGTAGTTTCATCCAGTTAAAAGAAATCTCCTATAAACCAGATATGATCGATGATTAAAGCGACTTTAGTCGAACGCAGTAGATTGATCTCTTCATCGTCAGACCACGTAAACGCGCATCCCGTTACAGTTGGCATAAAAAAATGGATGCGATTCTTCAAAATGTTGCATTGCTATAAAGAAACAACGGTATACTCTCGAACTGTATTACACGTACACGTGGAAACGATTAACCTAAATGAAACTCGACGTATTTACGATCGTCTGTACGTATTAAATGAAACAACAAACGTATATCACTTTTACACGATATGAATTCTTCGTTCTTTTGATCTTCCATTGACACTCTTCTGATCCTCCTGAACTGTGCAAATATTTATGCAAATTCACAATTCACGTTTTCTTCACGAATGCAATTAAAAATGTAGAATATTTGGCAGGAAATTATTTTCTTTGGTAAATATTTTTTAAGAGTTCTCGATTTCAGGCGTTTTATGTATTTTCGTATATTACATTTGGTTCATGTATAAACGAGCACAAGCGTTTCAGCAAATCATTGGATAAAAATTCGCCGAATAAAGACTAAACAGTAGTTTGTCATAATGTTAAAAACAATATATTATAATAATATAAATATATAATTATACTATAATATAAAATTATTTAATATAATATAAAATTAATATATTATAATGATATAAATATATATTATAATCATAATATATAAAAATAATTGTAAGTTCTGACTAGAAGAAATAACGATGATCTAGTTAATAACGATCTGTCTCATAACTACAATGTTGTACGTAAAAACAAATTCGACAGTGTAAAATGATTAAAAAGAAATTTTCATGTTTTTCACTAAACAAATGCAAAGGACATTGTCATTTTTTGTCAGAATAAATTAAGTGGCTGTAAAATATTCAAAATCCTTTATCTCTCTTTAATATGATATAAATTTATTTCGCGAAGCTTTTGTACAAAAATTCTTTTTACAAAATCACTCTGTATTACTGTAACATTTTCTACACAGTAATATTCTTAATTCGCAGCAACATTTTCCACGTAGTAATATTTTTAATCTATAAAAATTTCTTTTTTTTTTAACACTAGAACTACCACACCAGTCGAAATGACTGGTTTTACAATTTTATTTAAAAATTTCTATTTCATGTTACAATTTTTTCCCCCGCAGTGATGCAATATACAGCGATACAGCGATAACTAAAGGAATAATACAATGAATTTTATTTTATTTTTATTTATTAAAAATCAAAATAATTTTGATTGAAATAACTTCGTCTTAACTGTCGGTAGTTCTAGTAGTGTTAAACACGTTCGTTGAATTACACCGCTTTCGTACGTTGTAACAGTGGAATTTCTTTATTCGCGAGTTTCAACAATCTACTGGCAACTTTCTCAGCATCTGCCTTTAGATCTTTAAGTTTTCGTTCGAGCAATTTTCAATCCATTAGATCGCGAGTATGCGTCCCACGTGTTTTCTTTCCTCTCTTTAACGATCCCTCGAGAACGATTCGCTCGCGGCTTCTTGTTTTCCAGAGGTTGCGCAGGATAATTCACGAATCGCCAAGTGTTTCCTTGCCGATCGCCTTCTCTGCTTGGCTCTTCTTCCTTCCTGCGAAGCGAACCTCTTCGGCTGTGTTTCGCCATTTGTATTCAGGATCGCTAGGAAGTGAAATCTCGAAATCCCGGTGGGATTCGCGTGTTGTTAGGCTACGGGCGTGCGAAAATTGTCCGGCCGTTGCCAATCGGCTCACGAATTCAGTAACGATCGATCGTCTCTCCTTCCCTCCAGATTTTTCGACGAGTTAAACGACGACGGAAGAGAGACGACGGCTTTCGAATTTTTCGACTTACGGTTTTAGACTTACATGTGAAATGGCGAAAGTAGACTGATTTATTTCGTTCTTTTCTCTTTCTTCTTTTTTTTTTTTTTTTTTCTTTTTCTTGTGGAAGGAACTGGGTTAATTCCTTCGTTCGGATTTCCCCTCTTTTGTCATGCGAACGATGACTCTGTTATCTCGACAAAATATTTTTTTTTTCTTTTCTTTGAGGTGGACGTAGGATTGAAAATGACGGTTTGATTAAATACAAATAAATTAAATGGTATATAATCGATACTAGTAATTCTATTCAACACATATATATTAAATAATCGTATCGAATACGTGAATAGAACTCCTCGAATCATTACCAGAATAGTTAAATTTATAAGATTTGTAAAAATAAATGTTAAACCTCAATGTTCCAATCCGTAAAACAAAACTACTAAAACTATTCTCATGAACAGTAAATTTATATATTCTGACAAAAGAATTAGAGTAAATAAACTTCTATAATACTCAATATTAAATCCTGAGACCAGTTCAGATCCACCTTCAATGGAATACGATTTAAATCAATTAACAATCTTAGAATGAATATAAAATATATTGGGTAAAGAAAAATAAAGAATTTAATATTATAACTGACAGTTTATATAAGAATTTAATAATATAACTGACAGTTTATAATATTTGTTATTCTATAATTACTAGATAGTATTATAAATACAAATAAGATTATATATATTAAAACTTCAAATGAAATTATTTGAGAGATTATTCGTATTATTCTTAACATTGAGTTAGTTGTTAGTTGAAATTCATCTAATCGTTAGAATTGGGTATACATTTAATCTCATAATAAAAAGCAGTATTAATATGCTATATTTGAAATTTAAATTATTGTAAATTCAAGGATATAAGAGCCACAAAACTGATGAAACTACAAATATTACTATAGGACTATAATAAAATATCTTATTTGAACTGAAAAAATAAAATATTTCCTTAGATAGCTAATATATCTCTAATGGTTTGGATAGTTTGGATCGATGATGATTAGATGATAATGATGATTGATAATTAATTTATGAGTGATACATGATAAATGACGGACAATTATCATTTATCGAGAATTTGAAGATGCAAACATACGTACAATGCACGTAAGGATTTTTAAGGATAATCGAATATTTAATAATTTGTATATTTAAATCTAAATTATTTTAATAGCAGTAATATAATATTATATTATTGCTTATATAATTAAATTACTTCTATTTTAATATTTTATGCAATTTAATATATAATTATATATCATATTGTAATTATATATTTAACTACAATTTAATATATATTTCATAATATATACTATTGTGTCAAACTTTAAAAATACTATATTAAATGAAAATAACTCGAATATAAGTTATTTTATTCTTGAAATTTAGAATTACTATATTAATTGAAGGTAAGTTACTCAGATGTAAGTTATTTTATTTTGCTGTGATCCAACCAACAATATAGTCAACCTGTATTTATTAAAAGAGAAAGAAAGTTACAGGTTTCACGTTCAAAAATGCAAATAGTTTATCGTTATCATTAAACTGCAGATATTTATTCATATACTCTTGTTTATCATTAACAGTTAAAAAAAATCAAACTTAGGTACAATGTATTTAAATATTACAAGGAACATATATACATCGTGTGCATTTTGGCAGCTTCAAATTTCCGATTAATGCATAATAAGTACATGGCAAATAATTAATTATACAATGAATTTATCGTACATTTAAAAAAGAAAGAAGAAATTTAATTTCCATAAATTTTTGAATTAATTTTTACCCGATTTAACTCAAACAGCCTCGTTGCTCGTTCAATTTTTAAAACTAGACATGTTCGCGAACAGGAACAATGTCGGTTTGTAATGCAATAGAATAGTAAGTACGATACGGGCGTTTACGACTTCACGGTGTTCGTTGTGCTCGCAATTCTCTCTCTAATTACGATCCTCCAATTATTTACAGCGGATGTTAGAGAGAGATTGCGAACAAGCGGCTTATAATTTAACGGCTGGCGTTTTATTGAAGGAAACGAACGTTTTCGGCCAGCTGTTTGAAAAAATATGGTATATGCTCGCGAGGTGTCGATGGTAGCCGGCGAAATTCTCCGCGTTTTTCCCATGCCATACTCGCTGCTCGAGTAACGTTCACGGTGCCTGCTCGTATCGGAATACCAATTAGTAGCGGTGATAAAGATCGTGATCGTCACGCGCAATCTGCTCGACTCGCTGAACGTCGATGAACGTTACGTAACCGCGGCTTTTCGATCGGCTTTCCGCTTTCCTTCCGCTAATTTTTTCTTGCACGATCCTCCTTGCATGGATCTCTCTTCAGAGGAAATTGAAACATCGTACTCTCTCTCTCGTACGACGAGAGAGTTTCGTTCAATGTTTTCGTCCTCGTAAGTCGATCGACTCGCGAATGAATCAGCGATTTGCTTTTTGTTACTCGATATTACGAGCAGATTGCGTGGAATATATTGTATCCTTCAAGGACGCGGACGATCTCTGCTTTAGTCGCGATGAAGTTTGTTTGATCGTCGCCTGATGATGTCTGTTTCAAAGGAATTGAATTGCTCGGCTGGTATATCGATGGCCATTGAGTGTCGTAACGATTTAGGGGTGAATTATTTCGATCTTGGAATTCTCGTGGAAATTCCGAAGTTTTCTAAACATGTCGAACGTCTTCGAAATTTCGGGCTTGGGAAATATGGAGCTTGAGAATCTTGGGAATTTTAAAATCTTAAAGTTTGGAACTTCGGAATCTTTAGATTTGATGTTCTAATCTTGAGCTGTTGGAATCTTGAAATTTTCTTTGAATTTCTGGAGTTTGAAAGTATGAAGTCTGGGAATCTTGGACTTTTTGGAACTCGAGAATTTGGGAACTTCGAAATTTTTACATTTCTATTTCTGAACTTTTGGAATTTAAGAATATTTGAATTTTTTGACTTCAAAAATATGGAGTTTGGGAGTCGTGGAAGTTTTAAAATCTTGGATTTTTCGGAACTACAGAATTGGGAAACTTTGAAGTCGTCAAATTTGGAATTTTTGAAATCTTTGAAAATTTTTGAATTTTTGGAGTTCGGAAGTATGAAGCTTGGGAATTTTGGAATCTTAAATCTTGGACTCTTTAGAACTTTAGAATTTGCGAATTTGCGAATTTTTAAGTTTGAGATTTTAATAGCTTGGACTCTTCAACTTGAATCTCGAAATTTTTGAATTTTTGGACTTAGAAAATATGGAGCTTGGAAGTTTGAAATCTTAGACTTTTTGGAACTTGAGAATTTGGGAACTATGGAATCTTTAAATTTTGAAAGCTCTTAGAATTTTAAAACTTCTGAAAGGAATTTTTTCTTAAAGAAATCGTAAAATTTCGAAATTACTTTGGATTTTGTGTAATTCGAAAATTTTGAATTTTGGAATTTTCGAATTCCGAATTTCTCCGACATTTTGATATTCTAGAGCTTTGGAATTTAGAAATTTCGACACTTAATGCGGAATTTTAGAATTTTGAGGTCCTGGAATTTTGGAATTTCATTGGAATCGAGAAAGTGTAAAACACTAAGTAAAATTAAGCATTCAAGCAACTAGGCATTCGAATAATCTCATATCTACATCATCTGACCCAACGATGCTATTAAAATTCGAATTCAAATATCACAGAATTACAATTTATCTCTTTTAATTACTAGCATAACTCGATAATACAAGATAAGAACTCAAATATCTTTACATATATATGGTAGGCCAAAAATCATTTCCTGCTAAATTAAATCCATGATTCTTTTATTACATATTTTTTTTAACATTCGAAGAAAATAATGTTTAAAACACGACGAAGAAGTTATGTTTGGATTTAAATTCAACTTAAAATCAGTTTTTCCCTAACTTTTGATTTTTTATTAAAGAAAATAGGTGAGAAGAAACTTTTGATCCACCCTATACATACACTCACACACACACACACCAACAAGAGGAAGATACATTAAGTGTTTTCGTATCGTGAAATTTCCGTTTCACAGTTTCTCTGAAATCGTCGTAGTGCTCGTGAAAGTTCCAAAAATTGCGAACATTCTCTCGTAACGCGAGCAACAAAACCAATGTCCGGCGCATCTCTACACGGCTTTTCAATTAGTCATTAATCCTCGCGCGGTTGGATGTAAATGGGACCGTTATACCGTCCTCTCGAATGCGGACCACTAATTTATACCGTTCGTATAGTGGATGAATGATACAGAAAACTGTAGTAGTAAAAGTAACGTGTTACGTGTTTCTTTTTTTTTCATTTCTTTCGACATGACGATTGACAGGATCTAAAAAGATGTTTCACGAGAACTTCATACATCTATATCATTATTTTACGCAATAGCGCAATCTCGGAGGACTGTAATTCATTTTCATTTGTCAACGTAGTCCATAAATCAGATCGCGTTAGTGAAACACTACTAGGGAGAAATATTAAATTTTTCTAATTTTCCGGATAGTCTTCGCTACAGGATAGTCTCACAGAAATATTTCACTTTTAACATTGGGTTAAATTAATTAATACTCTCCTCGAAACTGAATTTTTTTTTTCAGCGAGGTTCTCACTATTATATTCGATGGTAATTTATAAAATTTAATGGAACATTAAAATTGAATTAGAAATTAAATATTAAATTGAACATACAATTCCGAAGAATTGATGAAGGAACGAAGAATCTTAATATCTCATTGTGTCATTGGATGCAATATTCACAATAGAATATTAAATTTTTCTGACACCGCGTCGTGTCAGAATCGAAAGTAAATAGAAAGATATAAATTTATCACGTTTTACCCTAAATGAATTTCTCCATTTATAGTGAAATGATGATAATGAAAAAGAAGTTCCAAAACTTTTCATCGGGTCGTAAAACCGAATTGTTTCAAACAAACAATTAAATTAACAAAAGAAAAATATATGTATATATATATACATATATTTTTCTTATATATATATATCTTTCTATATATATATATATATATATAGAACACACATATATAAATGTCTTTTCAGGAGGTCCTCACGTTCAAGTGCACAGTGCAATTTTACACCACACCAAGGCTCTTTCGTATCGATTTTTGCGAATCCGAAAATGGTGGAACGAGCGAATTGGACATTAGCCAAGAAAGCGGTAACACGGTGTATCTCTCATACATTTCAATTAGCGGTCAGGTATTTCATAAGCGCCAGTGGCTTGTAAGATAATCGGCACGTCTCGATGAACAGACCACCGTGTTACGTGCATTTACTGGTGCATCGCGTTTTGACTGTGCAGCTGCCTTCGTGTTTTATGAGGCAGCGTGGTATTATAGTAAAACATCGAGTAAGTGATGATTCAGTGACGATGAATTATTAATACAATTATACAGAGAATTTATTAGCCAGAATTCGAAGAATTTATTTATGAATTTAGCGGTTATTTTCTTGTTCTACTCTTGCTCTATTTATGAGAAATAGGTATTTATTAAATGAATAAAGTCATCAACGAATGTCTTTATGTATCTGTTTAACTCTTCCAGCCCCAGGTTTATTTATTTTGTATCAAGTAATCATATTAAATATATTATATATTTTAATTCTATTTAAAATTAAGAAAGAAATTTCGTTTAATATGTGATTGAATGAATCATTCTACAGAAGATCGAGTAAACTTCGAGTGAAATTAATCGTTTTGAAAGGAAAGTTTCTTTAAAAATAATATTCTTTATTCTAGGAATTAAATTTAAACCAACAAATGTGAAAAAAGAATTGAATATTCTGTTATTTTATTAATAAATCTGATATTAATGAAAATCAGAATGTAATTTGCAATAATGGCAACTACAGCTTCTATTCGCAAAATAATAATATAATATAACGATAAAATGTTATTTTCAATGTTATAATATAACAATGAAATAACATGAGAATAGAGAAAGTATATCGAAAAATAAATATTAAATTCTGTTCAGGCGATGTTTTGCTATCGTAATTAACATACATATCGAAAAGTGTACTTTAAAAATATATAAACCATATCCAATTGACTTTCTCAACCTCGATGAATTGCGTCTCAGGCGAAATCTCAAAGTAACAGCCTTTAAATAAATAAATATAAGAGTTATGCCCAGCCAAAGTTGGCATCTTACATATTTTTTTATAATTTATAAGCGCGCAGATGTTGTTACAGTGTTTCTATTTTAGAATATTCTCCCAAAAATAATTCTGTAATTCTCTAGAATCTATGGTACGCGTAAAATAAAATATAGTACAATGTATAAAATATATGCATAGTACAATATATAGAACAAAGTAAAATTGAAATTAAAATTAAGAACAAGTCAGTTAACATCAGAATTAAAGTTAAGTTATTAATGAGAGAGAATTAAGACGAATTGACTGTCAAGAAAACACCACACCGAGATGATATTTCAGATTAAACATTAATTCTCGCAGTTGATAAAACATCTAATTCTGTGTTTTCTCTGTCGAATAGCGTCTCTGTATCTTTAACTGCTTTGACCGAATTTCAACGCTGAATAAAATCGATCCAATTGATTAGCCATTGATCGACATGGTCATTAAACGGTTACTTTTTTCTAAATTCGTTCCTGATAACTATCCGATCTCTATAAACGTTTTTAAGGATCGGCTTCGGCTTCCAGCTACCTCCACAGACATTAATTTCATTCTTTACCAATAGTATATAATGAAGTGAGCTGTCATCTTATGACTCTTCTGTTAAAAGTTAGAAAATAGTAATAATTATTTTCTAACTGGATTTAATGGGAATAATATAGACAACGTTCTGTTTTGCTGTCTCGAAGACAACGTTTCTGCCAATTATGCAGTTGCTTTCCTGAATCGTGCCTGCCTTGGATCAATGGAATAATGTTCACGTCAGGATGATAAATAATTTTACTAACAGAGGAGCAACGAAGCAAATAGAAAGATAATTGATAATAGAGGAATTGAATAAAGAACAAAATAATTTTAAAGAAGTGGAAAGCTAGTTGAAAAGGAATGAAAAAAAAAGAAATCGCAGAAAGTATACATTAATCATACAATGATGAGAATAAAAGACTATACTTCAGAACGTCAGAAAAAGAAGATTCAATCGAACGGCCAAGAAAATCTAATAAAATCTAACAAAAGAACTGCAGTAGTAAAAGGAATAGAAAAGACTGAATGACGACATCGAAAACGAGTAAAATAAAGAGAAACGACAAGACACTTAAAAATTATTCAATGACGCTAAGAAGAAAAGAAAAAAAAAAAAGAAACGAACGTTAAAATGCAACAAGGCTGAAAAATGAATTCCAACGATAAGAAGAAGTAGTATTAGACGTGAACAGACGTTATCTAGGATAACTAGCAGCTTCAGGTGTGATTAGAATACTCATTAGTACACGCCGTGTAACCAAACTACCGGTATATCAAGTTTTCAAGAAGTTTATATCGCCCCCATTTTGCTCGTTGCCTGGATCTTTGGAATTTACGAGAGCCTCGAACAGTTAGGCTCTAGATAAGCATACTCTTTCGCTAACTGCATCACGACACGAGAGAGAAAGTACCAAATTTGGAGCTTGTATAGTGTACGCTATTTTCTTTATCGATCAAAAAATTGTCTATCAAGTGTCATAGCAGAGGTTATATTTTTTAAGCTATTTTATATAGTTTTGTATGTTATCGAGCATTTTGTGAATATTTGTACCATCGAATTTTCCATGAATTTATTAAAATCTGCAGTCCAACGATCCGTCAGTTCAATTCATTGAAAACATATCTCTACGTCTTAAAATGATATATTAGAAATTGTACAACAAATGATTATTATATTTCAAGTTGTACAATTAGTCTAAATTAGTCTTTAAATTAAATTATATAAATTATGTGAAGAATTAATAAAGCTAAATTTAAATGAAGTTTCATGCGCTAGATATTATGATAATTCTATTCCATTCTATTTTCTATAATTTTATATATTCTAATGCATATTATATATTTCAAATTTAAATAAATTCCTGTCTATATTCCATTTCTTTGGTCATAAACTAGCCATAATGTTAATGTTAGCAGACAGCGGAGAAAATCTATCGAATCTATTGAAATTTCATTCAACCTCGAAGAAGCATCGTTGAATCATACATCACAGTCAGTGTGAAATAATATGAATATGATTCTGAAATGTTCTATTCGTAAATTAAAATAATTCTGTAGCAATAAAAAAGAATAAACAGATAAATAAGCAGATTTATACAATCGCGTCTCTGTCTAAATAAAAATCGATATTAATCTTAACAAAGCTACCAATCACCTTCTCAACGGTAGTAAAAAAAAAAAGAGAAATCTGAAATCCATCTTAACGAGAGTTTGGTAGTTAACTTAAGAGTTTAAGACTCAAGAGTTTTATCCATCCTACATCAGCAACAGTCTAACGCTTCTAAACGCTCGAAGCATTTTTCCTTCGCGTGCGCATTTGCATGCATGCCACTTACGTATACCTCTATCGGCGCTTGTTTAATTAAAGAATACGCTTATAGTTTTAAAATCCGTATGATTACACCGTCGTCGTTTCCCTATCGCGTAACGTTCGCGAAAATTATAGCCTCGCCGATCCCGTAAATTCGCGTAACACGCGTGGAAGCCGGGCCGTCGATCGCCGAGGTCACAATCGTAATTGTAATCGACGATCTTACGCGCGAACAACCGATTTTTCGCCGGGCGAAATCTTAATTACGGAAAACGCGGACAATTGCCGAGTGGTTGCTTGTAATCGTTGCCATTGCCATTATCGTTCGTTTGATACATTCGTCGATCGAGATGCGTGTGGTATATACGTATCGACGTGCACGGCCGGCGAACTGGTTCCGCTGACTTCGCCGGTGGATAACTTTAGACAGCGACGTCATTAACGTTAAAGTGGAAAGCACTTTCCGTGACGCGCGGTTAGCATAAAACGAAGACGATGATGATGGGTCGCCTTGATGAGCGAACGAACGTCCTTGCCATCAAACCTCCTGCTCGATAATGGTAAATCGTCCGCGAAAGCTATCTTTCGCCGTGTCGCTCGTGTACTAGGCGATCCTCAAACACGCGTCTTTAACACTAGAACAGTTAAGATGAAGTTACTTCTACCGAAATTATTTTCATTTCTAACAAATAAAAATAAAATAAAATTCATTATATTATTTCTTTGGTTATCGCTGTAAAAGTCATTGCACCATTGCGGGGGGGAAAATTGTAACATGAAGTAGAAATTTTAAACTAAAATTGTAAAACCAGTCATTTTGACTGGTGTGGTAGTTCTAGTGTTAAATGATGAAATGTGCAGCGAAATGAATAATGAAATACGTCATTCTGCTTATGCTTCAACTTTGACTGATCAGTTCAATTACAGGTTTTTGTATAAATCTCGTTCTCATTGCCGTTAATATTAACGATACACAAAATGAAGATTGAATAATGTACAGTCGTATCTATGAAACATTTTTTCTCTTTTTTTATGATAAGTAATAGATAGATAAAGTAAACGTTCGCGTAATATTAAATATTGTAACATTAGAATAAATTACGCAAAACAAAGTTTATAAAAATAAAAAGAAGAAGTATTTTAGTTATATGTATTTTGTATACTTATATTTGTAAAAATATTTGAAAATAATTCTTGATATGCAAAATGAAGATTCGACAATATTCGAAATATATTTAATTACTGAGTGTATACAAATACACGAAGAGCAAAACTGAACAATCAATAAACAATCAGACTAAGGTAAATGTTCCTATTAGTGTGCTCTGATATTAAAATAAATTACACAGAAGAATTTCGTAATTTGTAATAAAAAGAAGTATTTTTTTTTTTCATATCCTTATTACACAAAAAAGAATTTATAAAAATAAAAAAGAAGAAGTATTTCATTTGCGTATTTGAGAATAATTTTTTCACAACCAATCGGTAACAGTGTTTCGGTTCTAAAATTGTTCTCTCAAATTTCTCTTTCAAAGGTTAAAGTCACGAGTACGATTCTGATTTATAAAAATACGTATCTCCTTAAATGGCCTGCCATAGATAACGATTTCTAACTTGTAATAAAAAGAAGTATTTTTTTTCCATATCCTTATTACACAAAAAGAATAAGTATTTCATTTGCGTATTTGAAAATAATTTTTTCACAACCAACCGGTAATAGTGTTTCGGTTCTAAAATTGTTCTCTCAAATTTCTCTTTCAAAGGTTAAAGTCACGAGTACGATTCTGATTTATAAAAATACGTATCTCCTTAAATGGCCTGCCATAGATAACGATTTCTAACTTGTAATAAAAAGAAGTATTTTTTTTCCATATCCTTATTACACAAAAAGAATAAGTATTTCATTTGCGTATTTGAAAATAATTTTTTCACAACCAACCGGTAATAGTGTTTCGGTTCTAAAATTGTTCTCTCAAATTTCTCTTTCAAAGGTTAAAGTTACGAGTACGATTCTGATTTATAAAAATACGTATCTCCTTAAATGGCCTGCCATAGATAACGTTTTCTAACTTGTAATAAAAAGAAGTATTTTTTTTTCCATATCCTTATTACACAAAAAGAATAAGTATTTCATTTGCGTATTTGAGAATAATTTTTTCACAACCAACCGGTAATAGTGTTTCGGTTCTAAAATTGTTCTCTCAAATTTCTCTTTCAAAGGTTAAAGTCACGAGTACGATTCTGATTTATAAAAATACGTATCTCCTTAAATGGCCTGCACGTTTTCCACGTTAGCTTTTACATGGACCCAGAAATGAAAGTCTAATGGATTAGGTCTCGTCAAATATTAGACAAGACGGAACGCACCGAATATTGTCTTTAACACTAGAACTACCAAGAGTTAAGACCAGGTTATTTCTACCAAAATTATTTTGATTTCTAATAAATAAAAATAAAGTAAAATTCATTATATCATTTCCTTAGTTATCACTGTAAAAGTCATTGCATCATTGTGCGGAAAGAAAAAATTGTAACATGAGATAGAAATTTTTAAATAAAATTGTAAAACCAGTCATTTCGACTGGTGTGATAGTTCTAGTGTTAATCGTCTGCAACTCTGCACGAGACGTTTTTACGTTATTCCAGCGTGTAGATTTACCGCCCGACCGTGGACACGCATTTAAGGATCACTCTGTACACGTAACGTGTTGAAACAACGCTTGCCGAGCGACAGAGTATGAATAAAGTTTCGTGACAATGTTTTTTGAATGGAAACGCGGAAGAAACGTTTTCCACGAACTGTCCGTATGACAGTTAGACGTACACGTACACGTGAGTTAGCTTGCATTACCGGATCGTGCACGATTTTAGAAACTGTTATTCGGGCTTTAACTCTGCGTTTATATCGTTGACGAAATTCCACTGGCCCCGAAATTCCAGTGGAATTTCACGTTCGATGCGACGTAGAGGAGGAAAAGAGATCACCAGGTTTTCAGGGCAGAAATTTCATTTTATTCGAACACTGGGCTTTGGGAGTTTTGTTCAAACTGATCCTTGGAAACTCTGTCAGATGGTCTTGGAAATTAGTCGAATTGTTTGAAAAATTATCTTTTCTTGGCAAGGCATTTAAAAGATACTTGTACATAAGCTTGCTCTTCAACGGAAAGAAATTTTTCAATCCTGTCGAGATCTTCGAATTTTTCATTTCAATTGAGGCAAGTACATTAATGTTTTGAAGGAATTTAAATTTTTCATTTCTTTAATAATTTTCATAAATTACTGAATGAAACTTTATGAAAAATTGAATATTATTGAAGGATATCTTACGAAAATTTAAGAATTTTTAAAAGATGATTCAAAAGAATTTTAGAACTTTCGAAAGAAATTTTTAAAATAGGTCTCAAAGAATTTTTAACAAAAATTTTAAAAGGATTCAAAAATACTTGAAAAGAGTTTCAAAGGAATCTAAGAATTTGTACAAAGTATTATACTTTCTTGACGAAACTTACAGTATCTGTAAAAAATATTTCTAACTTTACTTTCCAATGAAACGTTTCGAATTTAAATTCTTTTGCCCGGACAAGTTCGTCCCGACTTGATGTTTCAAAAAAAGCCACTAATATGTATAACCGAACAGAAAAATTGCACTTATCGCAATGATTATTTTTCTCAAATTTAAAAAAAATTTTTTAAACAATAAGAGAAAGCTCATGATTCATTCATAACAGGATTAATCAAGTTCCATGCTCCATTTTCATGGCATTCGAATTTTTGTAGTCGTATGTAAAGTGCCATTAATCATACGAAATTTAATATACTCGGACTGAATTAATCAATGTGTAAATGCCGTAATAGATACAATGATGTGCAAATAATTCGTGCAAACCACTACAGATTTCTCATAGATAGACTGTAATACCGATATAGAAAAATTCTGTTACATTAAGAAAGTTAATGGAGTATCCTCGATAAAGATCGGTCGATTGATCAACAAAAGTAAGATTCGCGCATAGATTCAGGAAGGACGAGTTATTTCCTGTTCTCAAATATAGTAGACCTTCGTTAACACGAGTTTCACAATTTATTCAAACGAAGTTTTAATCAGTACTTGATTAAATGATCTCGTGCTTCTTATTTACATATACCATGCAATCAAATCCAGTTATCCCACCACGTAAACGAAAAATCACTAACAGCGACATGAATTTACTAAAATACTAGAAAGAGGTCTGAATATAATGAAATTTGAATTATCTATTAATTAAATTACTATTCTATGAATTAAATTACTATTTTAATCGATACTCGATTAAATGAACTCCTGTTGCTTAAGTCCACGTCGCTTAAACGTGAACTCCTATTATTTGAAAGGAACATTAATAATTAAGAGAGTCGGTGACCATATATGAACTACAATTATAAAAAACTTCAACAAATATATACAAGTAAATGATGTCTTATTATATAGTATATATAGTATATATTAATTATAGGAGAGTAAGACATCATTTATATGTACGTATTTGTTTTAGTATTTTAGTACTGAAGTATAATAAATAGTATATATTATAGTATATATTATATATATTAATTATAGTCTTATTATATACTATATAGTAGGTTTATATCATAGTACGTTATAGTATAACTGTAATATATATAATACATATAGTATAACATACTATATAGTATATATAGGGTTATAGCATGTTATAGTATAGTTATAACATAATATACATTTATATTATACATGTAAATTTCGACCTTCACACGATTCACTTTTGTCAGAACAACAGTTTCATTCAGTTTCAACCACCCAACTATAGTAACATACTATATAGTATATATAGGTTTATAGTATCTTATAATATAGTTATAACATAATATATATTTATATTATATAGTATGTAAATTTGGACCTTCACACGATTTACTTTTGTCAGAACAATTTCATTCAGTTTCAACCACCCAACTATAGTAACATACTATATAGTATGTTATAGTATAGTTATAACATAATATATATTTATATTATATAGTACGTAAATTTATATTATATATGTAAATTTCGACCTTCACACGATTCACTTTTGTCAGAACAACAGTTTCATTCAGTTTCAATCACCCAACTATAGTAACATACTATATAGTATGTATAGGTTTATAATATAGTTTATAATATAGTTATAATATAGTTATAACATAATATATATTTATATTATATAGTATGTAAATTTGGACCTTCGCACGATTCACTTTTGTCAGAACAACAGTTTCATTCAGTTTCAACCACCGAACTATAGTAACATACTATACAGTATGTTACAGTATAGTTATAACATAATATATATTTATATCATATAGTACGTAAATTTATATTATATATGTAAATTTCGACCTTCACACGATTCACTTTTGTCAGAACAATTTCATTCAGTTTCAACCACCCAACTATAGTAACATACTATATAGTATGCTACAGTATAGTTATAACATAATATATATTTATATTATATAGTACGTAAATTTGGACCTTCGCACGATTCACTTTTGTCAGAACAACAGTTTCATTCAGTTTCAACCGCCCAAAATAGACAGAACACAATGGCTCCACGTTTTGTGGCTCCGATCTTCAGTCGAACCACGTCAATCTGTTTTGAACGCCCGTTTTCTTTCCCATACGACGTCATACGTAATCACAAACGACGCGCGTCCGATTGTATCGTGGAAGTCCGATTATGGTAATCGCGCGCGTGGTGCTCAAATGCTGCCAGCCGCCAGTCCTCGTCGTCGTTGTCTCGGGACTTTTCAGAAAATGCGAACAAAGACAGGGCATTTCCTGAAGGACCTCGGACGTCGCAAGGAAGCTGCAGAGCCAACCGGGCAATGTACGTAAAGTCGAAACCCCCGTCATCTGCTCCTCCTTGTTCGCGAATCTCTTCTTGTCCCGAAGCGCGTTAGATGCTCGCGAGATCCTCCGTGTAACATTGTGGCAACAAGGAAGTCGCCGTCGAGGTCTATGGGGAATTACCGTTTCGCGATAACGCGCTCGAATCCAGAGTGTGCTGGCTGGCAACGCGCGTGGACATATTAGGTTGTCGCGAACGAAATGGTTAGATTCTTAATATCGCAGTTCGCGATTGATTTTATAGGTCAATTTAGGCATATCGTAGTTGTAGTTTGCAGTTTGCCTCGGAAATTCCGAGCCTCTGTGTTCGATGCGTTTTTTTAAATTTTAATTTTCACGGCTGTGAACGGTTTGGAATAATTCGAATTTTCAATAATTTTTCGTCGATAATTTCTTTTCCTTGGATCGTTTCTCACGCTTGTATTTTCTGATCATTCTCTGCTTGCAAATTCCTCGAAGTGTCTTTCGGAAATCTGTGTTGCGAACAACATTTATTTCGAGTTTTATACATTCCTAATTGATGATTTCGAATTTAATAGAAAATCTGGCTTTTAACAATAAAAATAATAAATCGATCTTTAAATCGATGTCCAACATATTATTTAATATTAATTATTTAATAATATTTTTAGTCACAAAGAGTCTGAACGATGATCTTGCGAAATCGGCAGTTTCGGTCGATCGAAAAGGAAAAGTGAAATTTTCTTTTCATCAAAGTTCCTCTTCGTTTTCGAGAAAATCGAGCTTGAAAATTTCTCTCGGGTATTAATTAAATTAATATTAATAAATAAGTCAATAAGTCAATATTATAATATAAGGAACGTTTTGTACGAAACATTCGCAACTTTAAAAAAAATTGTTTAAATTGTGCAAAAGGTTTCTTTAGCGTGTATGTTTTATATACTTTAATGTTTGAGGTATGAAAAATCTATGGTTATTGTAGTAGATTATCCGAATACGGGATAATCACTTAATTATACATATACACACACGGAGAATCTTCATTGCTCTGTTTCTATTTTCAACTTTCATAAAGCTTTGCGATTAATATAATTATAATTGGATCAAGTTACGCAGGAATCTGCCAACCTTCAAAATGACAAAAAGTTAATTAAACGGATCCCATAATTTTCTGATCTTATCTTACTCGTTAAGTAACTCTCACATTGTATGGTTGTTGAAACTACCGAGCTATAGTTCCAAGCTAAAATTGTACCAAATTATAATACTGTATTATAATCTGGATTCTATTGTTCATACTACTCGCAATTAAATAACTCATTGGAAAACATTATGAAACAAAAACATTATAAAGAAATATATCATCAATAAATATAAAAGCTCTTCTCTGTCATTGAAAATTAAGTTAAACTAGATTTCAATTTCAAACATTGAGTTCAAATTATTGAGAGTTGATAGCCTAATTCGGCTCGATTGAAGCTTATGCGTACGTCGAAAGGCTAGACGATATGCATGTTCATCCAAATAAAGTTTTTAATCTTTAAAAAAATCAGTGCATATATGTGTCAGAAAGTTTGAAACAGTTAAATTGATTAATATAATCCAATAACAGTTGGGACACATATCTCTCACTGAGTTTGATGTCAGTGTCTCGTTTACATTATTTAAAAAAAAAAAAAATGCTTATTACAAAAATATTTGGCATTTACAAAAAAAAAGAACGAGGTGATGTAAAAATTAAAGAACAAAGAATGAAAAACGCGTTTAATTTCGACTCGTTCTATTGTATTTCTATTTAGAAGTTCCATAATTCTATGGAATTTAAAGTAATTAAATTATCACATTATATCGTTATGATAAATTATTAACTAAAATTAAATTATTAATTAAATTATTACATTATATCGTTATGATAAACTTACGCAGTAGGTTTTAGGTTTAGGTCGATCGTTTCGGTGAAACTTTTAAACGAATTATCCCGATTTTGCGCGAGACGAGGAAATATCCTAATTAACTTATGAACGTGAGTGTTTGTATGTAAAGAACAGATGATCAAGCCAGTGTGCGAACCCGCAGCGCTAACTTCCGATAATCCCGGAAACTTTAACGGAACGGATAACAATCGTGGTAGAACTGCGATGATTTAACAATCTCCGGGTCCAATTAAACGGTGCGCCTCGTTGCCACATATGTGCACTACACTCTCTTTTGTATTTTCATTGTTTACAACCCGAAATTGCTAATTTGTAAAAAGCGTGCTTTGCGACAAAAATTATTTTCATAATTGATCGCGCGTCATACGGTTCAGAACACTCGTGATCTTATACGTGATTTCAAATCCTCTTCAATCTTCTTCAATTGTAATGTTACGTATTTTACACTGAAGTATAGTACCTGACCATTGAATTAGGATCGTTTCAAACGATTTATACGATTCATATTATTAGTCGAATTGAAGCTACTTGATTGCGATTTAGTCGAAATTTAATTACAAGTTTTATTGAATGTATCACTGTATTAAATGCAAGTATGTTCTAAGATATCTACTATCAATTTGTTTTTTTTTTGTTTCTTTTTTTTTTGGTTCATTAAAAATCTTTTTATATAAAAGAATAAAGAAGAATGTGGATTGTTTGACTATTATAAAAGATTCCAAGACAAAACATTTTCATTTCGAAACATCGATGGCAATTTCAAAATCATTATTTTCGATGCTTAAAATTATCAAAGAGTACATTTTTCTTTAAATATATATTATATTATATATTATATATATTATAGTATACTGTATATATTATATCATCAAATATATAATTAGATATTTATTTTATATATTATATGTTATCTCGTTGAACTTTCAACAAGTAAACCAATTAATTTATTATCGATTATAAGATTATTATACTACGGACTCAAAGGGTTAAAAATAGTAGGAAACTACAAATGAAAACAACCAAAATGATTTAAATGGAACTGGACGAAAATAATTTTCCAAGTAAAAATGGAAGAAAATATATAAACCAACGCGAATAGAATTGGACTTGTGAATTTTGAAACTCGAAATTGCGAGTGGTCCTGATTCAATTAAATATCTCCAAATGCTGTAATATTCCCGTTTTACAGATTGTGAGCTGTTAAAAACTCTCGTATTCATTCTATATACATAATCCTTATTTTCTTTTTAAATTCTATTTATTTAACTTTTAATCCTTAGATTTTCTCAAATCGTACGTACGTCGTAAATTTACGACACGACGAGTGGGTGTATGTACATTTAAGCACTGTGAAAAACTAATTTCCATAACCGTTCCCAGCTTACATTCCTGCATTATTTTCATATTTTCATTTTTCAATATTATTTGCCATTGTTCGATTGGGCTTGGAATTTTTTTATCATTAATACATCAGGTGACAACAAAACAAGAACAATTCTGAATTTAATTTTCATTCGACACAAATTGTTGCGTCAATTTCAATGTCTATAATATCTAAAGGTTAATGTTAAAATGAAATCCGATCACATTTCGAAAGATTATTCAGTGTTAATACATGTTGATGTATACACGACGACTGACTAGCGATTTCGATAATTGAGACTCGGATATCCATCAGTATACGCGACGAATAAGTTACTTCTCGTTAAAAAGAATATATGTAGCGTACAAATATTCTTTTACCATCAACGGAAGAGTTTATTTGTTAAAATGTAGTATAATATTCTTATTGATACGATTATGTATATTATATTGTAATGTAATATAATTGTCATTATGTTATAATATCATTATATATTAATGTTATAATAATATATTTTAATAATATTATATATAATAGTATTATATTAATGTTTTTATATATAATTGTTATATATAATAACAATAATTGATATTATATTATATTATTATAATATAACATAATTATTACGATATTATATAACCGTAATGATTGAAATATTCCGTCAACTGAAGATCCCGACGTGAGAATCAATATTTGCATGACACAAGTCTTTCTTATTTTTCAATGAAAGACGGCTTACGCTGACCTCCAATTAATTCATTCTCCCTTTAAAAGTAGACACAAAAAACACGTCACTCGTCTCTCGAAGAATACCCACGGCCTTCGGCTTGCTTACGTAAAACGAACGCCCAACGAACGTTTGGGCCCGACGAGTCTTTCCACGTATTCGCGCCGTATCGCGTTGAGCAATTACTGTCGTGTAAAGTTTGTTCACACTCACCCACCTCGTAAGTTTGCCTTCGTAAGTGCAGCGGGATGATCCACCAAACGGCAATTTCTTCAACCGCTCTTGCCCGTCGACGGAGGAGCTATCGCTGGGAACTGCAGCCGTGAATGATCACCAACGCGGTCGCGACTCTGCCGATCTCGACTCATCGAGCGAAACTTTGATCCCGATGATCAACGAGAGGAAACGTCGTCTCTCGGTGTTGTCGAAAGCTACTGCCCAAAGTTTACTCCCTCTCTCGTGAATTGTTTCCCCTTTTCTTATCCGTTCCTCCGATCGTTACCTTCTCTATCGGACGATTTCGTTGGTTGGTATTTCTTTTTCTTTTTCTTTCGGGGTTCGCCGACTCGGTGAATCGCGATCTGCTATCAGAATGAAGGCTTTTCTTAAGGCCGTCTCGTACTTATGTCGCTGCCCCCACTATGGGGCCCGCAACGCGCCGCGAGCACTCTTCAAGCTCTTCGGCTTGCCGGGGCCCCCGAACAACGATGATGCCCCCCTCTGAACATAGAAAAGGAAATGTACGTGCGAGAACGGGCGACACACTTTCGTTTCCTTCTTTCCGTCCGCGCCGATGTTCACTCTTCCCTCTGTCTCTCTCTACTTCTCTCTCGGCGACGCCTCTCTTCCGTTTTTCGCGAGATTTCGTTTTTCGCGAAGTTTGGCACCTTGCGCGTTTGCGGTACCCCTTCGACGATATCGAACGCTTCGAATGTAATTCGATTTACTTTCGAATCGGTCTTCAATGGGAATTGATTTTGAAAATCTTGGGTTAGTCTTGAGTCTCGAAGTTCTTCATCTATAACGATGAATATTCTATGTTTCATGCACGATACGTCGAGCACAATACGTCGCGGATACGATAGATTAACAACGGAATGTTGATTTACAGCCGAGTGCAGAGATGCATGAAAGTATACATGAAAGCTTGTGTCAGAGAAGAAAAAAATGGAAGAACCTGTCTTAACGAGAAACATTACGCTATATTGATTTAGTTTTCGACGGTGTTCCTCGCCCGGTCGAATTTTTTAACTTCAGCAACTCGCGATCAGTGATATTTGTCTTCCGTGATTTTCCCCTGTAGCTTTTAGGATAACTTTATTAGGATGGCTTTTATGCAACCTAATTAGAATGAATTTCATTTTCTTCAATTATAAATCGGATATTCAAGAATTAATATCGGTGTGAATATTTGCATTATAAATCCTGCACTTTAAAATCTCCGTTTTAAAAATTCTCACAGATTTTGGATAGAATTGACATCTGTATATATATATATATATATATATGTATATATATGGTAATTCACACTGGTACTATAAATTTTTATATTCTGAACTAATTTTGTACACTTTTTACTGTGATTTAAGATCTAGAAGAACATAATAACTTTTTCAGATTTCTATCTAATATAATAATAATAATAATAATATTTTAATACTTAATAATAATATAGTAATAATAATAAATAATAGTAATATAATAATAATAATAATAAAAAATATGATAGATTAACAATGAAATGTTGATTTACAGTCGAGTGCAGAGATGCATGAAAGTATACAAGCTTGCGTCAGAGAAGAAAAAATGGAAGCAATAGAAAAATCACTCAAATCTGTAAAAATTCAGCATTGCGAATCTATGAAATTTTTCGATTGTAAATTACGAACTGGCTTTTTTGACTCGTTTGATAGTTTCAGTGTTAACAAATTATCTGGAAAATTTAAGGTACGACCTAGATTTACACGAGTTATTTGTTTTTTTATAGTAAATATTATCCATTTGAAAATGGAAAAAAAATGCTTGTACTAATTTCATTTGGTAAACATAAAACATTATCTTCGTTCATTTTCAGAGCCCAGCCTCAGAAAATGATTCTGCTAACCTATACGTTAATTTCATAAATTTGTAATTCATATTTCGAAGTTAGTTCACTCGAAAACAAAGTGTCATATGAAGAAATTTCATTCTTTGCATATAGAAATTCTGGCCAGTTCTGTCATTCACCATTTGGAAAACACCCTGATTACCATAAAAAGTATTATCAACTTTAAATGGCACATGTCCGTCAAATCTTGATTTAAATATTTACTATTTTCTATTATATACCAACTAATTGCAATGAAATATCAGAACACGAGACGGTGTAATATTATATAAAAGAGCTCACAATCTAATCTGTGTAAGTTGCATTCGATCAAGGATAATTTTCGCTAATTTTTGACCATTATTACATTGTCAGTGTATTTCAATAATTATTACTATTATATTAAGAAATATACTTTAACATAATTATTAGAATATAAAGACTAAAACAATTAGAAATATTATTAAAATGACATTAGCATATGGGCTATTAAAGGATATTTGCATGGTACGAGCAGCTTTTAGTGAGAAGTCACTTACCACGATCGATTTCTAAGCCTCCAATAAATATTATTAATATTAATAAATATTATTCTTAATAAAATCACTGCTCGCGAGTTATACTCCGCGTTCTATAATTTGCTCGCGGAATATTTCGCAAACGGGTGAAACAATGAAGACAAAATCCCGAGAAGTAACTTTACCGGCTGAAGATTGAAATGTATCCAATTATCCCCAATGATTGACAATCGAGAATTCTAAGATCCAGATAATCGATAATCGAGTCGTTGCCACTTCTCGTCGATGGAAGTACCACGATACTCTGCGAGAGAAATTGATCCTCCGTCACTCGCATGTACAGGCTCGCTCGAAATCGATCATTTTCGTAGTTAACGATCGATCGTTAAGCCGAAACCTCTCGATCGGTACGAGCACTTGCCTCGTCGTGGAATTATATTTCGTTTTCATTTTCAATATTCCTCGTCGCCAGCAGCCACCACCAAGTCGCCGGAACGATTTTTCTCTCCGATCTAACGATCAATCACGCACGATCCGCGGATTACTCGCGCCGAGTAGTCCGGTACTTTCTCCGCGAGATTCTGCTGATGATAATCTAGCACAGTTACGCAGGTATGCAATCTGGACGGTGGCACGGAACATAGCAAAGAACATGCGTGCCCTGTCAGATTGTATATCTGCTCGCGTGAAATGACGGCTGAGTTGGGGAGTTGGCCGCGTGTTCCGCCATCCCGCGAAACGATGGAAGCCGGCCTCAGCGAAATGGAACAATCATCGAGAGGCCGTCGTAACGCTTTCTAACTGCGCTTGTTCTTCCTTTCGCGGATGCCGATGATGAATGACTTTGCCTTTCGATTAACGTACGATACTGGCTGAATTATTCGGCTTTCCGGCGAAATCGCATGATTTCTTCGATGACATCGATGCAATGATTTAACTCCGTTGATCCGGTAGTACACGGGCGAACTTTTCTAACACAAGTGGCATGTTCATCGACCCGCACTGACGAGTGACATTTATACGACATATATATTTATATTTATGTTCGTGTTCATGTTCATGGTTATGTTCATGTTTGTATATTTATATAACATGATATATATATATATATATATTTATAATTATTATATATATATATTTATATATATATATATTTATATTTATGTTTACATTTTTTGGTAAATATTTATGTTTACATTTTTTGGTAAATATTTATGTTTACATTTTTTGGTAAATATTTATGTTTACATTTTTTGTAAATATTTATGTTTACATTTTTGGAAAATATTTATGTTTACATTTTTTTGTAAATATTTATGTTTACATTTTTATGTAAATATTTATGTTTACATTTTTTGGTAAATATTTATGTTTACATTTTTATGTAAATATTTATGTTTACATTTTTATGTAAATATTTATGTTTACATTTTTCTGTAAATATTTATGTTTACATTTTTCTGCAAATATTTATGTTTACATATTTCTGTAAATATTTATGTTTACATTTTTATGTAAATATTTATGTTTACATTTTTTGGTAAATATTTATTTTTACATTTTTATGTAAATATTTATGTTTACATTTTTGGGTAAATATTTATGTTTACATTTTTTGGTAAATATTTATGTTTACATTTTTTGGTAAATATTTATGTTTACATTTTTTGGTAAATATTTATGTTTACATTTTTTGGTAAATATTTATGTTTACATTTTTGGGTAAATATTTATGTTTACATTTTTTGGTAAATATTTATGTTTACATTTTTTGGTAAATATTTATGTTTACATTTTTAGGTAAATATTTATGTTTACATTTTTATGTCAATATTTATGTTTACATTTTTATGTAAATATTTATGTTTACATTTTTATGTAAATATTTATGTTTACATTTTTAGGTAAATATTTATGTTTACATTTTTGGGTAAATATTTATGTTTACATTTTTGGGTAAATATTTATGTTTACATTTTTGGGTAAATATTTATGTTTACATTTTGGTAAATATTTATGTTTACATTTTTTGGTAAATATTTATGTTTACATTTTTTGGTAAATATTTATGTTTACATTTTTTGGTAAATATTTATGTTTACATTTTTTTGTAAATATTTATGTTTACATTTTTATGTAAATATTTATATTTACATTTTTATTTAAATATTTATATTTACATTTTTATTTAATATTTATATTTATATTTATATTTATATTTATATTTATATTTATATTTATATTTATGTTTATATTTATGTTTATATTTATGTTTATATTTATGTTTATATTTATTTTTATATTTATGTTTATATTTATGTTTATATTTATGTTTATATTTATGTTTATATTTATGTTTATATTTATGTTTATATTTATGTTTATATTTATGTTTATATTTATGTTTATATTTATGTTTATATTTATGTTTATATTATGTTTATATTTATGTTTATATTTATGTTTATATTTATGTTTATATTTATGTTTATATTTATATTTATATTTATATTTATATTTATGTTTATATTTATGTTTATATTTATGTTTATATTTATGTTTATATTTATGTTTATATTTATGTTTATATTTATATTTATATTTATATTTATATTTATATATGTTATGTTCATATTTATATATAACATTTATACATTTATACATACAATAGAGGAACATCTATAAGTTTTATGTTCTTCTATCAAAATAACATCAGTACATAAATATGCATATATTTCAAGTATACTTGCTTTTAGGTAATTGAATTTATGTTCTTCTACTAAAATAACATCAGTACATAAATATGTATGTATTTCAAGTATACTTGAATTTAGGCAATTTTAGACGTTACAGAAAAGAATAATTAACAGAAGGTTATCCTGTGTACAAAAATAATATATAATAATATATAACGTAATATATAAAATAAAATAAAAATAATAATATTTCTCTCATTTAAAATTAGACATTGAATATATATTTCGTTAAGAATTGCCATTTAATTTCAATTAATTTAAATACCGTTCGTTGGACGGAGTTTCATAATCGATGTAAACGCAAACACACTTTAAAGAAAATGGACCGTGTACCGCTTTCAAAATAAATGTTCCGAATTCCTGCTGATAAAATCCACCTATTTGAACCTGAACTCCAATGGACTCCAATTGTTAACGTTATTAACATTTAATAATATTAATTTAATTGGTCCAGTAATGTTTAATAACAATTCATATTACACAAGCATAAAATGGTAATTTTTTGGGCTATTCAATCGAAGAACAAGTCAAAGGGAAATCTAAGTCGAAAGATGAACTTTCGAGATCCATTGCTGGGACATTTCAATAAAATAAGTAATACCACGGTCCAAGTTAATATTTCACGAGGGTGGTGAGCCACGATCGATGATCGATCGATACTCGTAGTGATAATGACGACGATGCTGATGACGATGAATCGGTTTTCTAACAAGTCGATCTCGTTGTCGTCTCTAGCCGCGATTTCCTCGCTTCTCTACTTTATCGTTCAACGAGGGAAACTACTTGTTAGAAACTTGATAGACTCTTACGATCGAAAGTATAGAGTATAGGTTGTAAATTATTCCCCCTTTTTTCCGCTGATAATTACTGATTATGCTCGGGACAGCGGGACGATTTATGTTCTCTTTCTTTCGCTTTACTTTCCCGCGTGAAACACATAGAGATCGTGGAAAGATCCGTATGATCAATCCGTTGAATTTCTGGAAAAGCCAACGACTTTTATTCGTTGTTCTTTCACTCGGGTTTCACCGTGTCAATTCTCTCTGCTCCTTCGATCCGTTATACTTGAAACGACTGTTATAGTTCTGTCGGTCATGAGTGATACAAAAACCAATTTGAAAATGTACGTAAAAGTCACAGTTATTTATCTATCGTATATTTATATTCATCTATTTCATTTATTTTGCATTTGTTCCTTTTCTTCCATTTCTGCTCCATAAATTGACGTAGGATTAATGTAACGCGGTGATAAATAGTTTGTTAATTTTGTTTCTCTTGTTTTGAATTCTAGATTTCCATTCAGTCACGTACGACACTTTTATATACTACTGAGAACATTAGAAATACATGTACATTAGAAAAATTCAATGAAAAAGTATTGACATAATATTATGTTTATTATGACATTTGTACATGTATATTATGTTCTATCTATAATTGGTAAGTCTATATATTATATATTATTTATTTGTTACTTATATATTAGTAAGACTATAAGTCTATCTATATTATGTTCTATCTATAATTGGTAAGTCTATATATTATATATTATTTATTTGTTACTTATATATTAGTAAGACTATAAGTCTATCTATATTAACGATTAACAAATAATAAATATTATAGATCGTGACCATTTAAATACTTTTAATATAATAAATATAATAATAAATATTATTTAATATAATAAATATATAATAAATATAATAATAACATTAATATAATAAGTACTATAGATTGTGACCATTTAAATACTTTTCTGATTTCGGCGAAATATAATATTTGCATCAAATATCTTGTATTTTCTTCAATTTATTGTCGAAATGAAATTGAATTTTTCAATGTGTCAATTAATTAGCAAATCAGCGAATAATAACTATGTTTACTCCGAGTGTTTCCATTTAACGTAAATGACAAAAAAATATAAACTATGAAGATTTTCCATTTCCTCGTGTGAAGGTTAATAAAATTTCACAATGCTTTATAAAATATATACCGTACGTCGTGAATTTCAGGAAATGTCAACGACTCCCTCGTCCGTTGTTCTTCACAGTGCTCTTCTCAGGTTCACAGTTTTACCGTACTGATTCTTTATTTCTTTGACCCGCGTTACTTAAAACGGAATGTTTACCAGTACTCGTAGAACGCCGAACGATCCGATCTTTTATAGTAGAACCGCCAACTACAAATGCCAATCGTAATAGTGCAGCAACATTCCGCTCCATGTCTTCTCCGCGATCTTCCTGGGACTCAATTCTTTTCTTTTTTCTTTTCTTTTTTTTCTTTTTTTTTTAATTAATCCAGATCATATTTCTCCTTGATCGTTTCTTGCAAAAGTCGCACTGTTGACGTTGAAGGGATCGACGCGTATACAGGGTGGAAAGGAAAGATGACAAAATTTCGAAGTCAATTTTTTTCTTTTTTTTTTTTGTTTTCTTGCATTGTGCTGGTACTATAAATTTTTATATTCTGAGCTAATTTTGTACGTTTTTTACTGTGATTTAAGATCCAGAAGAATATAATAATTTCTTCAGATTTCTATCTAATATAATAATAATAATAATATTTTAATACTTAATAATAATATAGTAATAATAATAAATAATAGTAATATAATAATAATAATAATAATAATAATAATAATAAAGTTTGAACACTAAATTTCGAAACATGTAAATAATATAATAATAGTTATAGTATAATATTAATGTAATAATTTCTTTAAATTTCTAATTAACTATTTTACAAAATATCTTGAATATATATATTGAATACACACACACACAGACACACACACACACACACACTTGATGCAATGGGTCACTTCTGTAACACAGAAAACGATCAGATCATCGAATATTTATTACTAAATTTAAAAAAAAAGTGGATAAAGAAAAGCATCGACGTCTTTGAAAAACAAAATATCAAATATTTATCGTAGGAACATGAAATTGCATAAAGATCCTCGTCTGTCAATGACAACCGTGACAATCGACATAGTATTAAGAAGAACATTGTCTTCATTCCCGAAATTTAAATTCTACTTTCACTCCCTGAATGTACTTAATAAAAAATGCTTAATAAAAATTATTAGTTAAATATCTAGCACGGTTTCATCTAGCAAGGGAACTTTGATGAAATTTGACATGAATGCAGTTTTCAAAGAAATATTCGACCCGTATTTTTCTTTTTTTATCTGCGACGTTGAAGTAGCAAAAACTATCCTCAAAGTTGGGGGTGCAAAACATTGTTAAATATCTCGGAAATTGTTGAAGTCTCTGTGAATTGATGAAATTACTGTTTTTTTAACGACCAATTTAACGGTGCATACCGTTTTGCAAAAAATCTTTGTTTAAAGGTATATTTCAGTATATCTCGCTATGTTTCAGAAACCGTATTTTTTATAAGTTCTTCCAAGCAGATGTTTAACAAATTTTCTCGAATATCTGTTTTATGAATACTCGATTCAAACACAAATTACGGATGAAACGGAGTCTCGATGATTTCTTTTTTTCATTGTAAAAAAAAATTCATTGCTTTCGAATTGTAAGCCTGGGCAAATCAGATTTCACATTTAGTTTCATTCATATAGCTCGATTCTCGATTCCGTTGGCTTTCAGCTTTCGTTCAACAATTGTCCAACAATTCGCGCGCGTTTCGTCGAAATATGTCTGGAAATCGGCAAAGCATCAGCAGAGCACGGACTCTTTAATTACACGTTAGCGGTATAATAATAATATTAGCGGTATAATAAGCGGCGAAGGATCTTGTAATTGATTTTCGTCAGCGTTGTGGTTTAATCGCAAACGAGCCGTACCGTGGCTATTTACAGTTTTTGGTTTTACAACGAATCACTTAATGGCCATTTTTCGACTGTCGTTCGAACGAAATTCACACAGGTTATTACGTCGATTAGCCTTGAAAGCTAATTAATTACATTTAAACCGCGTGCGAGGTTACGTAACGGACGAATTACCATTAATTTCTTCTCTTTCTCCCCGATTCGAGACTGCTTCGTCAGGTTTACGATGTGTTTTTCTATCGATTCGGTACTAAGATTTCAGTCTTCGAGATCGGATCTAGTTAACGAAAAAAGAAATTTTTTTTAATGTAGTTCTTTGCAGACCTTTATTTCTACATAAATAAGATAAATAATCTATATAATAAATAAGATAAATAATCTATATAATAAATATAATAAATAAGATAATTATAAAAAAAATAAATTTCTATATTTCTATATAAATAAAAAAAGAACCTAATTTCTATATAAATAATTTCAAATAAATAATATCACGCATAGTTTCTGTCACTGGTTCCTGCGAGTCTCACTCATTCGAGCGAATGGCATTTGATATTAAAATTAATTTGAACCGTCAGCGGTATACTTCGTGCAGAGTATCTCGCAACTTAGTAAGTAAGGATTTATAAATCCAGTGACAGAAACTATGCGTGATATTATTTATTTGAAATTATTTATATAGAAATTAGGTTCTTTTTTCATTCGTATAGAAATATAGAAATTTATTTTTTTTTATAATTATCTTATTTATATAGAAATAAAGGTCTGCAAAGAACTACATTAAAAAAAATTTCTTTTTTCGTTAACTAGATCCGATCTCGAAGACTGAAATCTCCTTTTCTTTGTCGAAACTCGCTGTACTAATTTTCTTTCTTTATTTTATTCAACTTTCAACGTCAAATTTGGACGAAGCATTAGGCATTTCTCGAACTTTTATCGTTTAACTCTCGCGTTCAAAGTTCAATGAAACGACGAGGAGAAAAGAAATTCTACGGAATTCTTTCAAAGACCTCGATCTTCGAAAAGATGGTAGATCTAATCACGAAATAAATTTTTCAATGTTTCTTCCGCAGGAAAAAGAACTTTTACAATTCTCATGGAAAAGGAAAAAGTATCCTCGACATTTTCCTCATAATTCTCGAAGAAAGGTAACTCAGAACTGTGAAAGTGGAGGTTTTACATTTTTAAAAGAAGAATCAAGTGAAATAATTTTGCATAATTTCCCCTCTCCCCCCTTTTACGAAGTCACACCAGTTAAAATTCTTTTTCATCGCCATGAATTTACAATTCTCGCCGTTACCGCGTGAAATTCACGAGAGAGAGAGAGAGAGAGAGAGGAAAAGCTTCGCTCGACTTTCGCGAGAACTTATCGAGAATTCGCTAGAAATCTAAAGAGCCAGTCGTACGTGCGAAATGATAAGGATATCGAAACGGATGCAGTGAGGAACGTTTCGGATGAAAACACGACTGGTATTTCTGCACGTGTGTTAAAAGCCTAGGCGAAAGCATCGTCGATGATATCGAGAAACTGCCGTTTACGGATGAAAGCGTCGCGCATATTCTTCGTAAAATAACGATATAGCATTGGCCACGGAAAATACGGACGACAATTTTACGACGAACAACCGCTATGGTGTATAAATAATGACGCTTAATTAAAAGCGTTACTCTGTTTCCGGCTTTTAGCGATCCCTTTGGCCACTGTGGGAAGCTGTGTTACTCTTAAAATACGAAAAAAAAGAAACCACTCTGCTTCCGGATTGGAACAATTTGGAATTCAAGAGCAGGCAACTCTGGTGGAAATTAGAACATTCGTGTGCGAGAGATTCGAAAAAAATTGCACGTACGAAAGTTTCAATTGCAACAGTTCAGAAAAAAACCACTCTGCTTCCGGATTGGAACAATTTGGAATTCAAGAGCAGGCAACTGGTGGAAATTAGAACATTCGTGTGCGAGAGATTCGAAAAAAATTGCACGTACGAAAGTTTCAATTGCAACAGTTCAGAAAAAAACCACTCTGCTTCCGGATTGGAACAATTTGGAATTCAAGAGCAGGCAACTCTGGTGGAAATTAGAACATTCGTGTGCGAGAGATTCGAAAAAAATTGCACGTACGAAAGTTTCAATTGCAACAGTTCAGAAAAAAACCACTCTGCTTCCGGATTGGAACAATTTGGAATTCAAGAGCAGGCAACTGGTGGAAATTAGAACATTCGTGTGCGAGAGATTCGAAAAAAATTGCACGTACGAAAGTTTCAATTGCAACAGTTCAGAAAAAAACCACTCTGCTTCCGGATTGGAACAATTTGGAATTCAAGAGCAGGCAACTGGTGGAAATTAGAACATTCGTGTGCGAGAGATTCGAAAAAAATTGCACGTACGAAAGTTTCAATTGCAACAGTTCAGAAAAAAACCACTCTGCTTCCGGATTGGAACAATTTGGAATTCAAGAGCAGGCAACTCTGGTGGAAATTAGAACATTCGTGTGCGAAAGATTCGAAATATTCGTCTGAACTGTTGCAATTAAAACTTTCGTACGTGCATCTTCGAATTTGAAAAAATAAGAACTGAATTTCTATTAATCGAAACTTTGAAATGGTACGTAATATTTCTTTAAAAATTAAACAGAGCGGATTTAAATTTTATTTCGAAAATAAAAAAATTGGATTCTAAATCATGAAGGATACAATAATGATAGTGTAATGTAATAACGAAAGATATTTCCAACAAATTCCAACATGTCAGAACGAAATAACAAATTAACGTCACCGAGAAACAAGTCATTTTCAGATTAAGCTCTATCTTCATTTCCCAACAAGAAGAGCTTCGGGGGGTTCGAATATTATTCAAAGGAAGTTTGAAACGTTGAAAAGTAGAAAATCCACGAAAGCATATTGTTACAAACGTGCAACTTATCTTCCATCTGTGTCGCACAGAAATGGAGAAATATCGTTTGAAAGATCGCTATCGCGTTGGAAAAGAATGCGTATCAGTATCTGGGGAATCTGTGTTGAATGACTTGAAATAAACTGACGTAAAGCACCGTGATTACACGACGAAGAGAGGTCCATATATCTGAGACTATGCGTGAGTTAGGTCTCCTATTGTCGTAGGTTCGTGCAATTATGCGTCTCGAGGAAAGTAAGTAGAGAGTCCCAGCCCCCTTGAGGAATCGTTGACTCCTCTTCTGTTTCGTACTTGCGTACCCGACCGTAAGTGAAATTCCACCGTGTTGACAATTTCAGAGAAGGAATGGAACCTTTTGAACTTCTGTCGTCGATTCTATCGGTTTGACATCAATACACTTCGCGGATACTGTTATGTCAATCGTGGCCACCATATCTCTCTCTCTCTCTGTCTCTCTCTGCGGAAAAGACAATTTTTTTTCGTCGGAAAAAAAAAACGGAAGAGGAAAATGCAAATTGACAGAGTGGCTGTTCGATGAGAGAGAGAGAGAGAGTATATGTGTGCGTTTAATTTGAATTTTAGTTCAAATTTTAGTCAAGTTATTGTTTTTTTTTTTTTTTTTTAAAGAAAGAAGAGTAAGATGTACGTGAAAAAAATTTCTCGCGAAAATTCCGATATTTGAATGTTTTTTAGAAAACATTTCATGTGAACCCCGTTTTATGAAATTTTGATCAACACCATATGTACTTCATCAGAATTAATTATCATTTGAATGTACATATAGAAGAATACATGTACAAGTTACAAGATATTTAATTCATATGTATTTCGATCACGAAAGTATTTATTCATTATTTATTAATTTGTATAGTTAATAATGATTAATTTACATAATTTATTATATTTACATATTAATTAGTATATTTATTATATTTATTATATTATGAATATATTACATATATATTGAATGAAACATTGAAATTTCATTAATGCTTAATTAATGAGATTCAACCTCAATTCAATCTCATTAATTAATGAGATTATATTGATAAATCATGATAGTTTAATACGAGTATGTACATATATGTACATTTCGTAGCAATCACAAAAGTATTTAAATTACAATCCATTATATCAACATTGCTCGATATTCGATCTTTGATCTTTAGAATGATCTTTGACACTTGTCATATGTTTTAGATGGTTATTCATACTGTATACTAATCTTTTACTAAATATAAATAAATATATATCTTGTAACTTTTATATATTTGTGTAACGTAAAATATGCAGAAAACGTATAAATTTATGCATAAAATACGAGAAATAAAATATATATACATGTAGATATAGATATAAAATATGTAAAATTTGTGTAATATTTGAGTAATATGTTCAACACTGATACAAGGGAAGTTCAACAATTTATGCATAATTGAATATTATAATAAAATTTGTTCACATATTTACAGCTGCCATTCGTCGGTGTTCAATTTATTAATATTAAAATGCTGAATGAAAATAATTTACACGAGATATGTTATAAGGAATGCATATTTACATATATCTGTTCCAATATTGTTGTGATATGTATACATATAACTTGGTTGTGGCTAATTGCATGTTACCTGTTATTTACTTACCTGTGCTAATTACTTGGCTATTATTTACTTAATTAAACGTTTCTATCGAGAAACATTTACGTGAAAGAAATATTCGAACATTTAAAATAATTATTTAACGTTAAAAGAAGTATTTATACCTTTCGATTCAAACATACAAAACATACAGAGCAAGCAAAGCATTAATTACACATCAAAATACACGAACAGAAATCCACATCATTCTACCAATAATTCTCATACTTACGTCCACCAGAATCAGAAAATTAACTCAAGACGAATAGGAACTATATTCAGTTGTTCCAATGTTTAATTTAAAAACACTTTTTTCTCTCATTATTCAACTGGATCTGGAATTCGTAATAACACGTCGACACTAAAAAACATAATAACATAATAACGCGTTTTGAAACTTGTAATTACCAATATCGGAAAAAAAAAACAGAGACAAAAGATAAAATTCGCCGTGCAATTACACATCAGATATCGAAAAAAAAGAAAGCAAAGGTATTATCTCCCCAGGCACAGTGAGGTTCGAATGTCGATCGAAACCCGATTAACAAAGAGGAACAGCAGATTCACCAAGCAGGTTTCAACTTTCACGGTGCCATTTCCTTGATTGATACATCATCGATCGCGATCGAACGATCGTGTAACATTCCTTTATTACCCCATTGCGACCCTTCGATCGCCGGCGTTCCTCTCTCTCTCTCTCTCTCCTTCTCGAGCACCGTTCGTTCACGGCCGCGACGCTTGGAAAATGATCACGTTCGCACGCGATCACGTTTCGTGCGTGCTCGTGCTCGTGCTCGTGCACGCCTGCCCTACACGCAGGTGTAGATTCCACGTCGTCGAGGAAACAGAAGCACCGGCCGCCACGCGTTATAAATATTGATCGTGCGTGCGAAGACCGAACCCGGACTCTCGGAATTATCTTGGGCATCGCCAGGATCGATCACGTTTGTTAATCACGTTCGTTCTCGCCGACAGGTAGGCTACCTGTCCAGCCGCCTACCTACCGGGCGTGATATCACCTGTGCGCTGCTCTCCCGGAGCGCGTTCTCTCTTCCCTTTTCGGTTCTTTTTACTTCTTCCTGCTTCTTCGTTTCCCCGGATCCATCCTCCCACGCGATCGGCGACGTTACTCGCGACGTGCATTTTGAAATCTCTATGAACGCGATTAAAAGGACGGAGCCTGATTCTAGAAGATTATAATGCAATAATCGTGCAATGAAATGTGAAAAATAAACGTGACGATGTATCGTGTGTAATTGTATTGCTGCTATATATTATATTATCGTCGCGGATTTTTATCCATTTTTAGTCTTTATGGGCGTGATTATATGTGGAATTAAAGATGGAACCTAATTCTAGAAAATTGTGTAAATAATATATAGTAATGTAATGATGTAAATAATATATAATGATATAATAATATAGTAAATAATATGTAATAATATAATAATATAAATAATATATGATATATAATAATATAATATAAATAATATATAATATAATAATAATATAAGAAATAAATGTAACGATATATTACATGTAATATGTACATTTTGTTAATATTATATATAATACATGTTATTATCTTGTCATTTAATTATTATTTGTATATATATTATATGTATATATGTATATACTATATGTATATATGTATATTATATTATATGTATATATGTATATTATATTATATGTATTATATGTATAATTATATTATATGTATATTATATATATATATGTATATTATATTATATGTATTATATGTATAATTATATTATATGTATATTATATATATATATGTATACAGATTTACTATTAAGTGTATCGTACTCGCGACGTGGATCGCGGGATTTCTGTGCATTTTGAAATCTCTATGAACGCGATTAAAAGGACGGAGCCTGATTCTAGAAGATTATAATGCAATAATCGTGCAATGAAATGTGAAAAATAAACGTAACGATGTATCGTGTGTAATTGTATTGCTGCTATATATTATACTATCGTCGCGGATTTTTATCCATTTTTAGTCTTTATGGGTGTGATTAAATATGTGGAATTAAAGATGGAACCTAATTCTAGAAAATTGTGTAAATAATATATAGTAATGTAATAATGTAAATAATATATAATGATATAATAATATAGTAAATAATATGTAATAATATAATAATATAAATAATATATAATATATAATAATTATATTATAATATAAATAATATATAATATAATAATAATGTAAGAAATAAATGTAACGATATATTACATGTAATATGTACATTTTGTTAATATTATATATAATACATGTTATTATCTTGTCATTTAATTATTATTTGTATATATATTATATGTATATATGTATATATTATATGTATATATGTATATATTATATGTATATATGTATATTATATTATATGTATATATGTATATATTATATGTATATATGTATATTATATTATATGTATATATGTATATATTATATGTATATATGTATATTATATTATATGTATATATGTATATATGTATATTATATTATATGTATTATATGTATAATTATATTATATGTATATTATATATATATATATATGTATACAGATTTACTATTAAGTGTATTATTTTCTCTTAAACGATAGATGTAAAGAAATTTTAAGAAAGCTAGAAAGAAATTTAGATTTAAGGAAATAGAAAATAAAAGAAAAATCGCTTCTAGCTATGCTGCACTTAAAGAGCCGAGGGTGAGACTTTCAAGTTTGTTAGACGCACGTATCTATCATATATCTTTCATATTCACTCTCGTTTCGTCATCTCATTTAATCAAGCCTAAATAACTAATCAGCCATATTTCTACCGATTTTACGAACTTTCTACTTATTCGAAACTAAATTCCAGCGGCGAACTGTTTCTCGCTTGTAGCGTGTTTAGCGTGTAGTGAAAAGTACACTTACGTGCAATTAGCTCGGGAGCCAGAGGAAAGTAAAAGTCACGAGCGCATCGCCAAAAATAGTTTAGAAACTCGCGTGCTCGGCAATTTGTCTCCCGTTAGAAAAAGACAATTAAGCCCCAATCACACTTGACAACGATCAAAGATATTATTATTTACAATACGCATACATTATTATTATACTACGCTACTTGTTTCTACAATGTAGACATTAATTTTTTATCGTCGTGAAACGTCAATTTGGCATCAAGGAATAAATTAATTAAATTAGAAAAAACAGAAAGCACGCGTGGGCTAAACGTTCATTCAAATGGACAAATCGACTCACGTGTGTACAATACTGACCTGTATCTCTCTCTTTTTCTATCTTCACTAAGGAGGAACGAAATTTAGCCACGGGGCTAAAATCTCCTGCAGACATTTCGACAACTCTCTCGAAAGCCGAAACGATAGCGGCCGCTAAGCGTGAATCGGGCTTTAACCTGCAGTTGAAATTTGCGCGCAAGCATTACAAACGTTATATATTATAAAAGTGGGCGAGAAAAAATGTAAGAACGCGCGTGTTTTGCACACTGTAGGCGTGTTGCATCGCATTATCTATAATCGAGTAGGTCGTTCTACCATTTTTGCCACCGTTCCCGCTAATCAGTATAACGCCTTGACTGGTTCGCGTAACAGCCGCGAACACGTAATTGGGAACATCCCCAACGACTACTTTAATTATTCCATAAATGAAAACGGCCCGCGTCGGCCGATTTGCGTTGAAACTTGTCGCATAACTTGCCTCGCGCGAATGCCACGCGTTTCTTTCCCGATTATTCGATCAAACGTCGGTGAAATCACGGGCGGGATTGGTTGAAAAGTTTGAAGGGATGATGATCTGTTACTTGGAATTTTCTCACTGGATTCTCCGTGCATTTCGTGGAAATTTGAAAGTGCAAGCGCGCGATATTCGAAATGCATTATAACATTTTATAAAAGGTGAAACAAATCGCTGTCTCTAAACGAGTCCTAAATTTACTTTCAAAACAAATCCACAGCGTAATATAATCAAATCCCGCGAATTAGCGATTTAGGGTTCGTACGTTTCCTCGAGGACGAAAAATTTCAATTGAGAAAATTGAACGAAATTTCTCTTAGAATGTGAACGACTCAGAAGAAAGGATGAAATTGCACAAAACTGTACAAAATATCCAAATATAATATCTATTGCAACATTTAACAGACAAAGCAAAGGTAGCTTCTCTACCTCAGGTTCCAAGTTTTTCATTCATTTCGAAACAAGCGCAACTTCGCACGAATAATCACGTTGCTCGAATCCCCGAATTACCGATTCAACGATTCACAAGTTCCCTCGAGAAACAAAAATTTGACGAGAGTGAAACCTCTCGTTCAGGACGTAAACGAGCCAAATTGTCTGCGAGAGGGTTGAATTTAGGGTGCCAACGGAGCGTGAACGGAATAAATCTTCGCGTCTAAACGTTTCCCATAGATTTCACTAGTCTCCCGCAGATTGTTGTTCGTCGATGGCTGAGGGATCAGTTCCTAGATCTATCCTAGATCTATCCATCTCGCAGTCGTACTCTCGTCGAAACGAACGTTTCTGTCACGCTTGCAATCAGATAAAATCGAGAGAATTTCGTACACGCGTCACGTTCGCTACGCTTTTAATCGCTTTGTAATCAACGGGGTGCTGCGAGATGCCGGACAGAGGGAAGAGGGCAGCTAGTCCGCTTACGGGGCTAACTGTAAAACGGTGGATGTACTCGCATTCGCGTGTGTCTTCATTCCGCGTACGATGGAGCTATCGTTTCTTCGATACCATCCAGTGTTGTTCACCGGCAACAGGTTTTATGTACGACGATTTATTGCATCTGCGCGATACCTAACCCGAAGTTGTAGATTTCTGCAAACTTAACTTGGTATTGTAAAAAAAGTTGTGAATTTCTGCAAACCTAAGCTTCATATTGTAAAGCCAAAGTTGTGAATTTCTGCAAATCTAACTTAGTATTGTAAACCCAAAGTTGTGAATTTCTGCAAACCTAAGCTTAATATTGTAAACTCAAAGTTGTGAATTTTTGCAAACCTAAGCTTAATACTGTAAACCCAAAGTTGTGAATTTATGCAAACTTAACTTAGTATTGTAAACCCAAAGTTGTAAATTTCTGCAAACCTAAGCTTCATATTGTAAACCCAAAGTTGTGAATTTCTGCAAACCTAAGCTTAATACTGTAAACCCAAAGTTGTGAATTTATGCAAACTTAACTTAGTATTGTAAACCCAAAGTTGTGAATTTCTGCAAACCTAACTTAGTATTGTAAACCCAAAGTTGTAAATTTCTGCAAACCTAAGCTTCATATTGTAAACCCAAAGTTGTGAATTTCTGCAAACCTAAGTTAATATTGCAAACTCAAAGTTGTGAATTTTTGCAAACCTAAGCTTAATACTGTAAACCCAAAGTTGTGAATTTCTGCAAACTTAACTTAGTATTGTAAACTCAAAGTTGTGAATTTTTGCAAACCTAAGCTTAATACTGTGAACCCAAAGTTGTGAATTTCTGCAAACTTAACTTAGTATTGTAAACCCAAAGTTGTGAATTTCTGCAAACCTAACTTAGTATTGTAAACCCAAAGTTGTAAATTTCTGCAAATCTAAGCTTAATATTGTAAACCCAAAGTTGTAAATTTTTGCAAATCTAACTTAGTATTGTAAAGCCAAAGTTCTGAATTTCTGCAAACTTAACTTAGTATTGTAAACCCAAAGTTGTGAATTTCTACTTGGTTGCTATTTTGTTTCGCAACAAACTAACGAGTTTGTATAAAAGTCCTCAGTTCATTAATTAGTGAAATGACCATTCTTTATCGATATTAGCCTAGTGTCGAACGCTTTCTCTTTATAGTGATCTATGAATCGTTATTCATAAAGCGTAGTGTAGTGATCTACACCCCTTTCTCTCTCTTTTTATCTGCAGTAAAATATAAAAAGATTGCAGCAGCAGTCCTTTTATAATAATAATACTTCTTGTGCAAAATTTAATAATTATATAATATATTATGTAATTTAGTTATATTAAATATTATATAATAATTAAATAAATTAAATAATTAAGTTAATAAATTAGAAATTCTGTAATAATCCTTTTATAATAATTTTTGCAATTCTGCAACAATCATCCTGTGCGACTCTTAAGACCAATAGAGTATCAATAGAATAAACCTAAAAATTACAACATGTTATTTCTTCACGCGGAATCAAACATTAGTTTAGTTTTTGAAAAGCTCGATCATTTTAATGTTAGAATCTATGATTTCTTTGATGATGATTCTTCAGCCTATCAAATAGTTCAAATAGACGAGGCACTATAATAAGTTCGTGTCTCAGACGAACTTATTATATTATAATGTACTGTGTTATATATCTTATTATATTATATCTTATTATATTAAATATAATCAAAGTATATTACATTATATATCGTCGCGAATGGGAGCGACAAACGCAAACAGTACTCTTTATCTGCTTCCTCTCAATATTCCCTTAATTTCATGGTGACGATACTAATCGTGTAATGATCTATGAATTCCACCGATATTGAGCCAAATGCGAAGAGAAAATTAGTCGAGTGAAAGCATCGATGAACAGTTGATCGATCGAAATTAATCTTCTTGACATAACGTTAAAAACTCCCACTCAAAAATCTCTGGACGAAATATTTTCAACAAAACTTTGATATTGAACTATGCATAGAGATAAAATTTTTAATATATCGCATTTTAATATAATCGCATAGAGATAAAATTTTTAATATACTGTCGTAGTTTGAAGTAATATTGAATTTACCAACGCAACAAGTTTGCAAATATAATTTCTTATATTTATAAAAATAGAAGATTTTCTTTGAGAAATAGTCTTTCATATAAATTTGCAAATAAGAGAATAAAAGAGTTAACTCCGGGGAGTTAATTATGTAGTATCGCGTAAATCATCAAATTCAATAAATTATAATAAAGTTGTAATTTTCCTTCAATTTTAGAGCATATTAATTTTTTCTTTCTCAGGGATGGTAGAATGAGGTATCAAAATTTGATCATCTGTTTTCTCTTTCATTAGAAATGAATATTAAATATGACTGAATATTAAATATTCTATCATATTATAATTTATTATTATGTATTATTGTATATTGTTAATATACAATAATTATATATTAATTAATGTGTAGTATACTGTAAGTTATTATAACATAATTATGTTAATATAATATAACATAATATTATAAATATTATAACAATTATACTGTATATATTTTGTATATCTTTGCATTCTCAAATTTCTTATAAATATATAAAACTCTACAGTTATTACTTCTCTGTACTATTTAACTTGCAAAGTTCATCAACGTGGCTTTCAAATGAAATAAAAAAGTATTCATAATTCGTAAGAATATATATATATATATATATATATATATATATATATTCTGACAATTTTTATGGCTCCGTAATAAATAAATGATCCCATGATTGAAAAGTGGCAAATATTCGTGGTGATTCCACGTAAATGTACAATCCCATTTAAAAAAAAAGAGAAATCTCTGAAATCCCTCTGAATGGCCTTTAAAATCAAGCCGTAGTTATCCAAGAATGATATAGACTACTTGACTTAATAGTTTTGACCGAAATCTCCGCATGAAATCGTCTCGAGCACGATATCTCGATGGTTAACAAAGATACAAAGGCACACAAACCATACGCTTGAGCCAAAGACGATTAGATCGTCAACGTTGAGAAATTACGAATCACACGATCGACCCACATGCGTGCACTTGGATTGACGTTTCAAGGAAACGTTAAAACGAACGAGGCATCCAGGATGATCGTTTATGGTCTTACGACCGCGTGATCGCCAACGATGAAAGAAGTTTAAGGCGATTCGAACGATCGGGAAGTGAAGTCGGTGGTTGATAAATCGCGACTCGTACCGTGTAATGCCGCGTTCACGCTGCTGCTGGCAAAACAATTCGCGAGCTGCTCGTGAACGAACGCTTCAACGAAGCAACTATCATCACAGCGAGCAACGAGTTTGCTTGCAAAGAGAAACAGCATCACATCCGTACGATTGTTAACACTTTACCGACCGGTAGCCTATTAATCGGCTACTATTTACCGCTATCGGTCGGTAAAGTGTCGATATCGTGTAATAATATATTTATATATTTTAACACTTTACCGACCGGTAAATAATATCGTATATTAATATATACAAATATATTGTTATACGATATTAACACTTTACCGACCGTGTATTAGCGGTGAATAGTTAGCCGATTAATAGGCTACCGGTCGGTAAAGTGTTAACAAGCAGCTTGGACAACAACAGCGTGGACACTTTAGCGAAAATTTCTTATAAATTACAGCGAGCTCGTTTTCTGACGAACATATCGCTCTCGCAGTGATCTGGATTCTTTGATCTGGTCTGATCATGATAATGGTATGTCAAAGAATCAGAATGTTTGCGAAGACTTTGTAATATTGCGCGATCGTTCTGAATTCCTCCTGATTACTCCAAGCTCGCAAATATCAGGCTTCTGTTAGCGTGGACGCGGCATAAGAAGCTCTCTGTCTTCTTTCTCGAGTCGAATCGTTCGACCAAGGGGACAGGAATCTCGTTCCGAGGCCGCCTCGAGGTTTCCTATATAAATCAGAGCGATCTGGATTAACCATTGAAAGTCCCGTGACCGATCGGAAATATCCAGAAAAGTTCAAAATGGATTATCCGCTGGGAAAGAAAGTTTAATCTACTTCCAACGAAAGGGAGGTGCTCTCGACCGCTTGGTCACAGTCGATTAGGATCGGAATTACCGACCGGTTGGTTCTCCATGATTTTTTTCCTTTTCATTTTCTTTCCTTTTTTTTTTTTTTTTTACTTGCCAGGCGCTATCTTGCGATCTAAAAGTCTAAAAATCTAAAAATCAATTTTCGGGAGTGTCACGAGATAAACCGGGAAAAATCTCCAATTAATTAATATCTGAAAATCATACTGTTCACAAAGTTGCAGTGAATTCGATAATTTGTCCAGGTAGGCTGTTCCTTTTTTTTTTTTTTAATTTTGATAATACAGCAACAAGACACAGTTAAATATTGAAAAACAATTATTTTGTGTAATTACAAATTCCTCAAGGGTTGATTAACAGACTATATCGACCGATAGATATCTAATAAAATTGGTCATCTCGAGGTTTGTCCATCACACTCTGACGAGTGTAGCCAGAGCAGATCTCACCAATGCCCCGGATATTGATCTATTCGAGCAAAAAAAAAATCACGTGTTCGACGTGTTTCGATTCGCTTTCCGTCATCGCGATCCACCCACCTTCTCGAATCTGTAATGGATACGGGCAAGAAAAATCGGTCGCTTTCTTGTCCTTTATTGCGATACCGTACGTCTGTTATTTCTATTCGTCACGCCGGAGGAACCGATCGTTGATGAAAAACTCGGCGGTACGATCGAGTTGAACGAATTCTAGGTACGTGCCGCGATCAAAAAACGAAAAATCTGGCTTTGGACAGCGATCGGCGGGATGAGGAAGCGTGTCCACGCGGCAAACGTGGACCTCGTTACCGAACATCCTGACAAATCTGCCAAGTTTTTTCTTGCCAATCTCGCAAGGGAACTTCTCGCAATTCTTGCGTTAAAGTTTTCTGCCAGTCGATGCACTTGCGAATAACTTTCGTCGAGAGACAGAATTATAGAAATTATGCGTACGAGCGTATTTTTATTATAATTAATAATATCATATGATATACATATGTATATGTATACATATGTACATGTCTCTCTCTCTATTACACACACACACACACACACACACACACACACACATACATACATATATATGTATATATATACAGTTGCTTACCATAAAATACTAGATATTCAGAGAAATTCTTCTTTCAAGCGAAAAACATGAATTTACTCATCGAAACTTGAACCTTCACACATCATAACTTTCCTCCAATAACTCATTTTATAAACTTTTATAAAAATCTTTTGTTTCGCCGTGCAAATGTCTTGACACTTCTTACTTCTTCTTTCAGATCAGTTTCATCATTGAACTGCCTGTTCCTGGTTATTCAGACTCAGAGACAAGTTGATGAGAGGTCTGATGAATGGAACATGATCTCCCATTCAAATTCCATTATCTTGTCAAGAGTCAGACTGTATTTTATAATATATGAAATTCAGCGAACGATGCCACAGCGAAATTTCACATCACTATACCACATATCACTATATTACTATACGTACAATCAAACGATGCGTCAAAATTTTTGAAGAATTCAAAGTATGAAAGAAATGATTCTAAAAATTAAAATGATTTAAAAATTGATGAGTTGCGTGAGGACCATCATGGGTGTAAATTTTTAACAGCTACGTACAAGCATAGCAGACAACAACCAAAAAAAAAAAAGAAAAAAGAAAAAAAGAGAAAGAAAACGTTCCGGTGAACCAACGTTCAGTGAAACTCGTATAACCGTGATCTTTCTTTATTCCAGATGAAAAGAAAAATAAAGCGAGCTTTCGTCAAAGAAAGTACGAGGGTATAGATTGCCACTTGGAAGTTTCATCTCTCGTTTAGGATGTCTCGGCTGATTATATCGTATCCCGAGAGCGTTAATGCGAGCCGCTCTGTTTTCGGCGAAAACGTAGAAAAAGTGTGAATAATAACGGGGAAGATAATGAATAACAGCGGCGAGATGAATCGCTGTAGCAACACCCAATTTATTTAGTTTCATCCCAGAGGCACCGTAATGACCGTGCGCCGCGTTTTCAACGCAATTAACCTATTTCCTCTGCCGATCTCTTTCTGCTGGCTAGCTGAGAACACGCTACCATGAAATGCCTCTAGCTAATTGAATCGCCACGATTCGTTGCTGCTCGAGAGATCAAGTAACGAGAAAGTCTGGTCACGTGAATTTGTGGAATTCTGGTGAATGAATCTGTGGATAAAGCGATCGTTGTTTCTTTGGGAATCGTCAGCGTGCGATTACTCGTGACGTAACGGGATTTCCGGAAATCATTTGAAATCCGCGGACAAGTATTCTTTTCGTCTAGAAAGAGCATGAATTTTCCTTCGCAAAAAACACTCGTCGCATATTCTCGCGACGACGAACGTTTACTTTTGTCGAGGGAAGGATCGTATTTGTATGCGATTGCGAAAACTATGAGAGGAAGAATGTGATAAGTTACGTCTTTTAATATTCAGTATGTTGTCGACCAATCTTACGGTATTGAAACTGTCTTTATAGAGTCAGTCGCAGAAATCTATTTGTTAAATATCCGTTGAGTTTCAAATGTTTAATATTCGTTAAATTTCGAGTGAAATATTTAAAATAAAAAGGGAAATGGTTTTAAATATTTTGCTCTGATTTTAATTAACTTCGTCAGTTAGAAATATTCGCACGATATTTCTTACGATTTCTTTTTAGGTGTGTATAAATAAATCGAAAACAGAGCCATGAAAATCTACATAAAATTACCACAGATAATAAAGCGAATATTTATTCTTGTATCTTTATAATTATAGTAATAACAGGGACGCGTTTTGTGATAAACATAACTATGCTAATTTTATACTTTCAATGTCATCATTTTCTCAGAATCTGTACAACTCGAAATAATAGTAATTGAAGCAGTAGCTACGGGACATTCGAAATCCTTGTTTTTCTTTAAATATCTGAATTTCACAAATTTATGTAGACTCTGTCATGACTGACTGCGTTTAATTTTAAAGTCAGACGCGTGCTTCTTTATCGTTTTCAAAATTTTCAAAATTTTTGCCTTGTGTAGTTGTATCTATACACAAATCTTTATCAAATTGTCAGCTACTTTTGAAAAACCTATATATTTCTGGATTTGAGAGATCATGTAGATTTTCTGTTTAATCGTAAAATGATATTAACATCAACGAAAATGTATCTGTTTCAATTTTACATTATTTTCACATTCAATTATATATATATATATATATATATTTTTATTTTCTGTCTCATCATGCGACGATCGAAATAAATAAAAATATAACTGTCATATATTTCTTTTACATTCTATTCGTTTCCGATACATTTTAAAAATTCCCTGTTTAATCACGAGAATGAATTCAAATGAGAAAATCAACAGAAATGTGCTCGTAATATTTTTCTCCTGCGATCGTCACGTTATTTACATAGAAACATATAATTCTTGTTAACCAGATGAACATTGGATACCAAAACAGTTACTGCGAATGATGATCGTCCTTTTCGTTAGATTCGTGTCAGAAGAAGCTATTTTCGAGTTTAATAACAAGCAGAGGCATTCGTGCAGTCAATGAAAGAATCATTGCACGTTGATGCAGTATTTCACGTAGAAACGAGAAAAAGTAACGGTGGACGAACTCAGCCAGAAATGCGCTGCGGGGTGAAAGTGATTTTTTTTAGAAATCTTGGCAATCGATCTCGCCAATGGCAAACTGTCAAGCCGATTTATATAAGACGGTTTATCAGACGGCGCGCGGAAAGCAATTGAATGAGTTAGCCGGTGAGTCGCGATAGTGTATATATTTGATTACGACTGATTGCATGGATTTATCTCTCGAGTTCCTTTAAACTCCGCCGCCTTCGCCTATTTGTATTCACTTGTTCTGTGAAATCATCATCCACTAATATCGAACGTTGTTCGTCAACATTTTGTTTTATTATTAACACGTTGACGAAACACTGTGCGAAATTTACACGGTTTTTCAATAAAAGAACACGTTTCTTCACTCTCTTTATAACGTTGCACATGGTATTAGTTATATATCATAACATTATATATATATATATATATATATATATATATATATATTTCAATTTTTGATAATGTTACATTATTTATTTTTCATTTATATTGTGTTATATAGTTTTTATTTCATAGTATTGTATTCTAGTTAATTACGTTAAAACATTTTTCGTCGACAATTTATTTCAGCTTTGTAAAGTGAAAAGACGCGTGGTTATTCTTACGTGCAATCTGAATTGAAGACAAGCTATTGAGTATTCTATGGGTGCATACAATCCTGTTAAATAAATCTATCATGTCCTCAAGTCTGCTGCGAATTCTTTTTCCTCGATATCGTGTCGTGGTCTTTATGCCAAGTTTGGCTGTGCTCATGTGAAAGAAACGGTATATTCGGAACACGTGATGGCGCGAAGAAATAGAGAAACATATAATAAAACAATGAACTAGAAGAATGAAACTAATAGTAACATTTTTACACGTACGTAGAATTATTGATTGGTACAGTAGAAAAACTGTTTCTCGAAATATTAAAAAAAAAATTATCAACCGTTCTGTATCAACTGACGACTGAAATATCAGAGTCAATCTCCACAAGAGAAGACAAGAGCTTTGCCAATTGAATTTTTGTCGCTTGCACATCGACCAAACTTTATAAGTGAATTCTTAAATAATATTTCTGAATGATTCTAATCTTCATCCTTGTCTAATATTTTAAAAATATTAAAAGTAAATTAAAAGTGAAATTGTAGACTGTGTTCAAGTGTTCATTACCGAAGAGAGTTTGAGAAACAGATATTCAAGAAATTCAGAAGCACTGAACGTAATCAAATCCAACGTAACCAAAACCTTAATTTACAATTCTGAGTTTAACGATCGGTAAATTGCATAGTTTGATTTCTTTGGTGTTGAACTAATACTTGATCATGATTATTTGAACTTGAATAACGAGTTCAATTGCCCTGAATTGTATCATATTCGTACATGATATATTTTGATAGTTGCAATTCTTTATAATAATAATTACCGTAATATACTTTAGCTTTTTGCACGTACACATATAATACTAGTTTAACAATACTATTGCTATTTAAATATTATTAAATACTTTAAGTATATTTCTTAATTAGGAACATAATTTCATCTTTCACTAATCTGTTAAAGAAGAATATTTATTTCACTGTTTTAAATTGGTCGTTGATCTATTATGTCTCACTTCTCGGAGATCGTTTTCTTCTTTTATGCTTAAATTCAATGCAAGTGTAAATCACGACTCGTGTGATAAATATACAAAACAGTTATACAAACTGATTTACGATACACTCTAATGAGACTCGTGCGTAGCTCTCACATAATGGGTATTGATAATTGGCATCGTTTTCCAAATATTAATATTGGAATATTACTATAGCGAACCAAATTTCGATTTCTCTGAATATTATTTGTAAAATGATATCAAGCTAAGACATACGCAACCTACAATCCAGTTTAAATAATGCAAATTCCTTTCCTTTTTTCATTTCACGGTCTAGACTGAACTGTAGGAACAATTGGTTAATAAGTAAATTATTAGACTCTCTCCCACGACGAGAGACAACGTGAGATTTCGCAGACTTCGCGGAATGCGTGCTTTCTAGTTTTAATTTGAATTTTAGTTGTAGTTAATTATAAAACAGTTCATCTCATTTCAGGAGAACCGCTAGCTGTGATGTGCTATCTCTTCCGAGTCTCGTGTTGTCCTGATACAAAATCCGAATTTTCAGCAAGCAATACCGAATGGTTCTAAAGATATTCCCGCTTAAATATTTTTCAAAAATCTCTGTATCACATATCTCGTCTGTGTGTTCGAATTCAAAATTCAAAATTTGTATTTCTACTCCACGAATTTGACAATTATGATTTGCAATCGTTTTAACTTGTATCGTAATCAATTAAGAATACGTATCTCGTGATGTGACCTGAGCGCAATCGGTATTCTTTTATAATTATCTTGGAATAAACGACATTGAGTTAAATAAAAGGTTTGAATACACTTTGTATATTTCAAAGATTTTTCGCAACATTATATCAAAATATTCTGAAAATTAACGCGAACTGATAATTCAATTAAAACCAGGAACATTGTTATTCTTAAATTTTATTAATTTATTTAAAAAAAAAATATAAATACGTTCTAATTAAAAATCCATTTTTTCGTCTGAAAAATAAAAATTTGCCAATGAAAATATAAGTGCGATTGTCTGTTAAGCGTAAAATGTAAGAGAATATTTACCATTTTGTTTGAGCCTGCTCTCCTTTCTCTCATTACTCAGATTCCATAGAAATTCTTGAAAGATACGCAATGACTTATTAATACTAGTTTTTTTGTAATCTTTTATTTTCTTCGCGTTCAAATCGTACGTTTCCTGTTCAGTCTTATCTTTTAAATCGAATTCATTTATTTCTTCGATTAATGTTGTAATTGTTGGAACACTGTCCGGCTGGAATTTATCCACGGTGTTTGCAGTGAATGGGATACAGACTTTTCCAGTTTTTGGATGAATACAAAAAGGAGACTTCAAAAGATGGTTCAATCCTTTGCTGACAGCTATATCTAACCTTGGATAAGCATATTGTAGCATTATTTCTTCTACCAAATGACGATACTGGTACCATTTTTTGTCTCCCTAAAATCACATGTTCGATGCTAAATTATATTTGTTTACTTTTATTAGAATTTTGTAAGTATTATTAAATACCGTGGTTTTCTTGTTCTGAATATATTTGACAAATATGTTCCATCTGTCCTTGCTAGAATTATATTGGCCAAAAAGTGCTTTTAACTCTTGTCTGTCATCATCATCAGAAATTATCTGCAGAAAATTTTCCATTCTTTCATCTGTTCCTAATATATCTTGTTCTTCTACACAGAACGGAACAAAAACAGTCTCTATCATTTCCAGTGCACGTCTAATATTACATAAAATTTTATTTTAAACAGTATATAAAAAAAAGTTGAAATTAGATTTAATTCGTAAAATAGTTACACACTTGATGGAATGATGTATTTTATCACCAGGTAAATTCACTTTTTTCTTCATATATTGACCACCTTCTATAATTTGTAAATACTCTGCCACTGCACCACGTTCTGTGGTAGTCAATGTACGTGCACTGGAATCACATACCCAACAATGAATACCTCTTCTTCCAGAGAATACCCACAATATGTGTTTGTATCCAAAATCCACTGAAATTCAATGCAAGTTTCACATACGTACATTTTTAACAACTTATTAATTACACTTACATCTCAATGCACTATCTAAGATTTTACAAGCTAGTACCATAAATTTCCAACACTTGGAACAGACATCTGCATTGCTGCAACATGTTCTTACATCGTCATAATCAGTCATATCTATATCAAAAACTAGTTCTCTTTCGACAGGAATAAAATTTGCTCCCTTGTGATAATCTTTTGGGCTAAATACAAGAAAGTAGATAAAAATTATTTGATGAAAATTGAACATCTGATTTTTGATCTAATTTTTGTTACAATTGTACCTGACATTGTACACTGCTCCTATATCAATCTTAAAGGGAAGAAGCCTTCTTATTTCAAGCTCTAACTCTTTCAAACCTTTGAATGACTGAAAGCGCAGATAGATATCATCTTCGAGCGTGAATGAAAATTCTCTGTGAATAAATGTATTCACTGTAACAATATAATTACTTTGATGATCATGTCGACTAAAAAATACGATGCAGAAATCAAAAAATTATCCTAATCTTTATCAAATAAAGTGATGGAATTACCATTTCCATAACTGAGCCAACGATAATAGTCGGCAAAGGGAAATAATCTAGCGTAATAAGTCGGCAGTAGATCAGCCAAATGTTCCAACTGTTCCATTTTAAGAAACTTGATAAGTAAAAATTTTCTCAAACTGTTACGAACTTCTTCAATATTTCAAACACTTTATATAGGTTCTGGCGGGATAAGAGGCCATAAATTACAAACTTTAAAGATTACATTTCCATTGTTACCTATCACAATTTTTTCTTTCCCAGATGACGCTACAATCATGTGGCGGCTAAAGAAATGTCACTAGTCAATAGATATGATCATAGGTTAGGTTAGTTACTAGTCACTAGATGTGATCATAGGTTAGGTCAGTATTTAAATTGTAGTTAATTTTCAATTTTCACAGTTGGACAGACTAGCTGCAGAAGCGCGGAAATTTAAACAGCTTGTTCAATTTTTTATAAAGGTAAAGCGTGAGTTTGTAAAACTTAGAGGTTCGAAAATGAAAATTAAGTTCTGATAAAAATACTCGTCATTTTACTTGTACATTCCCTACAATTTCCTCGATTGAGAATACCATTCATGACAAAGAATAAAATAATATAATAAAATACCTATATATATGATGACATATATATGATACAATACCTTATTTACGATAGAAAATAATAGCAATGGATGAAAAAATTAGTCGAAAAGAAGGAATAAATTTTTTTCACGTAGAATCGCATTCTACTCGGTTGTACCTTCAATTACGGGACACTCTGTATATGTACGAAATATGGCGTGAAATCTTTCCTTTCTATCAAGAATTAACGCAAGTACTTTTTGTAATTTTTTTGCACAAACACTTAGTTTTTAAAAATAGTCCGAAAGCGAATTTGACATCTTTTTGAAAAGGAAAGAAACGAAGAAAGAGAACGGTACCTATTCTGATTGTAACAGTTTATTTTCTAATGTCGTTACACGTATATTGAATGAAATTTAGAGTGTAATACCTTTAACCCTTTTAACATACGTGCAAAAATAGAATCGTTCTATTTTTGAATGGACATTGCTGATAGGAATGTATCGTTGAACTTATCTAAATAAAAATCGTGGCCGGTGCTTCGGCATCGATTATCGATGACAATTGTTCTATATGCGTGTATGTGTACAGAATTACAATTCTTTGGAAGAACGACAGAATTTTTTTTTTTTTTTTTTTTTAATTCACTATCAACTCGCGAAAAAAAGAGCCCCATTTTTCGTTTCCATATTATCCACTTATTATTGTTCCGTGTGCGCGGTTGCCTTCTACCATGAATTTCGTCGGAGAGAAAGAGACAATTAATATATAAGTACCGAACTACGAAACAAACGTTACTCTCTCGTGCCGTGTATTTATTATTTACAATTCGTATTTACGTTGCGTGTATCATATACACGTCACGTATATAAAATAAAGACTAATAACTTAATTAAAAGACACGAAGAAGAAAAAACTTTTAAATAGAAAGGCGAGGTGTATGCGTCAAATTTGAAGAAAGAATAAGAAACACACGGGATGTTTCTACTTTTTCTGACATAACTTTGCCAGTAGATTCTATGAATCGAAATAAAAAAAAAAAAAGTGTCAATTAGACATTTGCCAACTAGAAATTCGAAATGTAATAAATTTCATGTTAGATAGATGACAAACCTATGTCGTAGAAATGAAAGTTGAATCGAACTAACGTAGATAAATGTCACCAACTCTTATTTCGAACTTTCGTTATAGTTAACGAAAACACATTTTTTTTTTATTATTATTTTTACTCACAGAATTTACTGGAAAAGTTATGCCGGAAAAAATAAGGACATCGTGTATATATCAGGATGCGACTAAATTTATAAATACAGTCTTCGGACCTGGTGTCGATAACACGCAGTTTATTTAAATACGTTCTGTTCGCGGCTCGCGTAGCAAGTGCATTTCTGCAAGCTTTTGTAAAATATAATATTAAATTAATTATCAAACACTGCGATACCCTAGCCCCCGTTAGAAGTGTACGATGAAACGAATAATCGTATCTATCACACGATCTATAAGATGGAAACATACATGCTACACACTTGTTATGTGTGTATTATTTATCAAATTTTTTTTTTTATCAACGAGTTACTTACAATTTATCTACTTCCGTAAATAGCATCTTTCGTCGTACTGTAGTACAGAATTAGAAATCGTACCTTGTAAAGTTAAAGCTACGATATATTTCTTTTATAATATATATTTAATAATAATAATAATTATTATAATTATAATAATTATAATATATATCTTTCAATGTCGTTTCGATGATTCATATAATAACTATTTACAAATCTCTCTTTCTCTCTTATCATCGACAACATGAATAATAACTGCAAAAACTCTCTCATAATAATAAATTTTTATAAATAGATAAATCTTAAATATCGTTCAATCGATAAAAACTCTTGAAAAATCACCCAAAGACGATCGATGATGGTGTGCAGTTGACTATAATGGACGAAATGAATGATGAGATTAAATCCAATTAGTGAAATTCGCTCGACGATCTGTACGTGATATATCAGTGAGTAAAAAGTAGCTTCGTCAAAAACACGCGAAGCCAAAAGTGTGACTCGAAAGAATTTAATCTTACAACTATGAATGAAATTTTTCTAACCTAGGTGGTTAGAGATTTAAAATACGCTAGTTGATCGAATCCGCAGTTGGTAGACTGCGGATTTTTATGCACATTTTCATGGACATAGTTAACGAAATAAAGTTTGAATAGAGATTCGCTCTAAAGTTATAACAGTTTCTCTGTTTTAATTATTTTAATACAATTTTGTATAATATTGCACGCATTCGGTACATCTTACATCATATAAACTTTCAATAATAAAACCATAAAAATCCGCAGTCTCGTTAGACTCTATTAAATATTCACGCGGAAAAAATTAATTAAAAAGTACGAGACACCTTATTGAATTCTCTCTATTCTGCCTTATAGTACGCCTCTCATAGGAAGAAGCTCATGCTAGTCTATATATCTGAACCCTTCACGATTTCACATTTGAAAGACACCGATACAACTAACTAGGAGAAAATGCATACGCTCAAGTAAAAGATTTTCAATCATTACATCAGCCTCTTATTGCAAGACTGTAGAATTTGCAACGTGTCAGTCCATTTATAATATAAACAATAATACTCAAAAGAATCTTTCGATGGTCCTTTTTTTCTTTGTCATCTCTAATTATTTCTTTCTTTCTAAGATCTCCACAGGAAGTACCATATCAAATATAGATCCGATCGTAAAGGGTTACGACAAAAAATGATAGAAAAATATAACGTTCTCGAGAACGAGACTGGCTCTTTCTCCTTCTACTGTTCTTGAGGCACTTTTAGGAGGACAGTTCTCGTGCCTTCTGAATCAGAGATGTTAATCTTCAGCTCGTTGGTCAATACCTCGAGCTTGTCCACCACCTTGGCGCTCTTTTGCCCGCCTGGATTCGGTGGAGGCCAAACGTCGTCCAACGGAGGTTCAATGTACTTCCTGCTCGGTTTCATCGTCACTTCCTGTCTTCCGCAGAGCGTCCCTCCGATGTGATCGGAAGATGAGACGGACTTTGGCGGTGATTCCGTGTCCATGCGAGGACGTTTGTAGAGGGGTGGCTGAATTGTTGGGCTGTAATCGTGATCCAGAAGGCCCTCGACTTCCTGCAGCAACTCCTCGCTGTATTGCTGCAGTTCCTCGTCCATCAACTGCTTCGTGTAGAGTAAGGTTCGCGAACGACCTGAAATAAATAAATGAACAAATAAATAATTCGAATGCGAACATAAAGATGCAGCTTCGATGTTGAAAGTTCATGATCATAAATATTACAAAATAGAACATTGAAATTCTTTAAATAACGAATATTATAAAAAAAGTTTGAGATTAGAAGTTTCGTAATAATGAATATTACAACGATAAAATATTAAAGATTAAAGATTGTATAATAACAAATATTACAGAGCTTCAAGGTAAAATAGTCATAATGAACAATATTATAAAACCAGAGCGTTGAAAAAAAAAATAAATATTATAAAAATAAAGTTTCAAAATTACAAAAACTCAAGCTTGCATTAGTTCTTGTTTTTAATTCTTTCTTTAAAATGATAAATCTCATTGTCAATGTCGTGATATATCGAGATATCGCAAAATAAGAATTGTGGAATTTCCCATTTCACGATCTCACTAAGTCTAAGTGTTTTTATATTATGCTTCGAAACTATAATTATCGTATTTACAAGCTTGCTAGTATTACTCATGCAAAGTAATTATCGCAGAAAAAAACTTATGACGTGAATAACCATGGACATTGTATCTACAATTTGATTTAAACAGCTCGGTTAGGTTGGCTTTCGTAATCAACTCGAGGAACTGGTTACGAGTCACTCCACGTATGAACCAACGATTCTCAGATACCTTTGAATTTTAACGAAAGTCAATGACATTACCTGACGAAGCTGTTTCCTTTTCTTTTATACCAAGGACAAATTTATATTTAAAATACCTCTCCTAAACTATAATTCGATATCTACATAAATAAGACAACACTCTGTATACGTATAAATATAAAAATTACTTTCACATCGAATCATTTTTTTCTACAAAAATATGATTAACGCAACCAATATAATTAAAATACGATAAATAATATAATTAACGAGAATAATAATAATAATAATAATAATAATAATGTGATTAACATAATTTTGTGATTTTATCTTTAAAATCTTGTATCTGATTACAGAGTTATTTGAAACGAATAATATTTTAGATTTTGAAAGCTATGAAAAGTTGTTTCACTACATTAAGCTTGAAAAATCGGCTGCCGATCGCCGAAAAACGAGTTTGCAAATCATTGTACAACGGAGTGAATGAATGTATTGAGAAAGTACTTCAAAGACGGTTACAATTCGATTCGAGAAAGAATTTCGTTCGGTTCTGGCACCGAGAAAGGACTTGAGCTTTCTTGCCCTCGTTTAGAAAGTAGCTGAACAACTTCTCAATCTCGTACCCTGCTCTGGTTTCACCATACCGGTTGTTAATATCGATCCCATGTGTGTTTATTTCGAAACATCGTGCCTGTCTCTTTATCACGGTTTATCATTTCTTGGAGTGACAAAGCTTTCTTTGATAGTGATTCGGTAGATGATAGTATTAATGGATTAAAGAGGTTGTAGATCTCTGTGAAATTTTACAAATGATGACAAGTTGTAACTTAGAAAATTGTTGTAAAATAATAATGGAAAAGTTTTAAAATCATTGCAAATGGTAAATAACATTTTAAGATTAACAATCACAAATTTGCTATCAATTATAGATTTCTGCTATCTTCTGTGAATTATAAATATTTGTAATTAAGCAAATGATAAGTTGGGCCAACGATGTTACAATTTAGGAAATTTTCATAAATTCTGAAGGGACTATAGTAACTATAATAAAATTCCAATTGTATAATTAAGATTAATAATTGTTATGAAATTTCGATTCTATCAAAGAGTCATTAATTGAGACTTCTGTTGTTTAATTTTCATAATTTTGCAATAATAGGCAATTTTTTACAATTGCCGAAATAATAAAATTATGTATATAAAATTATAAAATTTATGTAAATTATTAGTATTTTAAATTATGAAAATTTATATCAAATATATGCATAATTTTTATTATATGGTAATTTTTATTTTACATACACGTATAATAAAATTTGATTGAATACTGTAAATGATAGTAAAAAATTTTAAGATAAGAATCTGATATAAGAGAATGCTAGTTTAATAGAAAAATCGAATAGAATGTTTGAGTAGAAGAAAGAAAGGCAAAAATAATTTACACGCCACATATACAATACTGAGACCGTCATACCGTTAAAAATTTATTAACTTCGTTGTGTCGCAGAGCGAAATATATAAAGCAAATCTGTTTCGTAATTTGAAATACAATATACCGTGTCTTGCTATTTTTTCGTCGTATAACCTGAGGAACATTGGAATCTGCTGTTCCAGCATACGATGATGTAGCAATGAAAATTAAATTGCCGGACAAATTATTTGAACATCGAATAATATCGAAGCATAAAAAAAAAACCAAAGAAAAGAAAGATGTTCTCTATGCTTCAAACAACCATCAGAGTTACAAAGCAACGATTATGTAAAATATTCATCTAATATGATTCAATTATCCAAGCTTACTTAAACATACGTCACGATAATGAATACTGGTTAACATGTATCTTGTACGCTACTAGAGTTACTAATTACTCAATAAAAATAATAACATTTACGATAACTATGTCATACAAATTAGTCTCAAATTATTCTCTTATCAATAGCTACTCGTCATAATTTTCTACTTGCTCCATTAATTGAACATTGATAAAATATTAAAAAACATCACAGGAAAACGTCCTTCCGAATGCAGATTTGCAAATCCATGTTGAAATAAATGAAACAAAATACAGTGAAGAGCATAACTGAATTAGTTACCACAGATTTTTTGTATAAAATTTTTCTTGTTAACATTGATATTAAAATATCACAGAAAACAAAGATAATAGAAACATCTTGGATAGTCAGAGCTAATGCGAATAATTTTTTAATATTCTCTTTGATTGCAATTTAATTTTTTAATATTGTGTTATTTTCTTCATTTATTCTATATTTTTTTCATTTTCATAGAATCAAATTTTCAATGTCATACAAAAATGTTATTAACTCTTAATTATTGGGTTGTAGATAATTCACAACAAACTTGAATTTTATTTAATTTTCTTCTAGAATCTTCTATGTATATTTTCTATATATTTCAAACAAATACAACAGTATTTTATATCCATCAGATTTCAATGTTCAAGTATTTATGTCTGATCGAAAGTTTTTTTTTTTTTTTTTTGCTTATGGAGTAGTAGACAACTATAATAATTTGAATTATGCACTAATAACATTGGAAAACAACTGAATCGTGGAATATTTTTTGTCATAGACAAACTGTTATAGACGAACACTGAGAACTTTGAAAAATTCTTCGGCTTAGCGTTAATTGTGCAATATGTCTTCGCAACGTATTACATTAACGTCAATGTCAATGAAAACCGATTCACGCGAATATCTATAATTGCTGATTGATTGTACTCTTCGCTGTAATTTTTGTTCTCGAATGATTGAAATTTCGGAACACGACATACATGAGAAGATATACGTAACATGTGAAAGAAACCATTTCATCGTGCAATTTTTTATACCGCTAAAAAGCCACTCGACCGTGCGAGACCAAGATGCAACAACCGTGAAAGCAATGCTAAGGGAAAAAAATGCAATATTAACAAGACTGTGTGCCTTTCACGATCCCATAGGGTTCAACGTTCCCCAAGCTGGCCCATGCTATCAAATTCATTCAACCTGTATAACCGCTAATATAACGGTTCGAAAAGGATCCGACGAGAATGCCGATACCATTCACATTCCTCTTGAGTATATGCTGAGTAATGAAATGAAATTCTATGGAGTTATCTAAGTCCAGTTACACGGTCCCCAAAACATTCGATCATCAACTGTTGCATTGGAAAAATTTAGAATCGAGGTGTTTAATTTATTTATTTAAGGCATTTGCTTGATAAAATAATTGTCATTGTTCGATTTCTACGACAGAAATTTCAAGGAATCACGCAAACGCTTTCGTCATCGAAATTTAATAAAGTGACGAAAAATAATCGTGGAGCAAGTTTCAGGGGGGGGGGAGGTTCTAAAGAGGAAAATTCAATATTCAAGATCGTAGTAAATGAATTTTTTTCAGAGAAAAATATTCTTATTTTCCCACCCGTTACATGATATAAAAACAACTTTGAAAAAAAAAAAAAACAAATTGAGGATCGTCAAAGTAAAGGTCTTATGCTTTAAAACGGGGACCAAGTTAATATATAATTTTTTTTCTTGAAATTATAATAATTAATATATATTTAAAATATCGATCTATATAAATAATTTTATGAATGACTGTAGCTAACGGAATAATAAATTTTATAACAAAGATTGAAGTTTGATTTAGCTATATATAAAAAAACAAATAAAATAATGTATAAAAATTCATAAAATTCATAATAATATACTTATATTAATCGTGCATAAGTTGGACATTTCTAAATTATTGCTGTATAAAATACAATTCAAATGAATTTCTTTAATTTAATCTTAATAATTAATAGACATTGATAAAAAGGATAGTTAATATGATAATTCTAACAATAGATCCTTGAAGACTCTACAGAGTGACATCAGATATGTCTATTCATTTAAGGGTCAACTATTAATTAAAAATGAATGTGAAATTTGCAAACGTAGAAAATTAACAGTAAATGAACGTTCGTCAATCGCAACTCTGGAAATGTATCAAACTCTTACTGGAACTGTCCAATTATTTATGCACGATAATATGATAGTAAATGCATCTAGTTAAGCAGGCTTAACTTTCAGATTTATCTAGCAACAAAAATCAGGACACAATTGCTCGTTAACCGCAGACAAAAGAAATATAAAAAAATACAAGCATCCTTACCAGCAAGCGGCGGCATTTTCTCCGGCTGTTCCTGCTCTTGCGTGAGTTCATTGTTCGAATTGGAGTGTGGCCGTAGATTCGGCACGGCAACGAGGGCCAACGAGAGCAACAAAACCATCAGACAAGTGGCGGGCTGGGCGCTCTTGTTGCCTTTTTGCAACAGTGCCTGCAGCCTCTTCAGTTGCCCGGCCAGGCTCTGATTCTGCGACTGTAACGCCTTGATGCGTTTCAGCAGCGTCATATTCTCCTCGGTGCACTGTTTCACACGATCCTCCAATCCGTCCACGTACTCCTTTTTCCTCTTGCGCGAGTCCTGCGCGGAGATTTTGTTGCGAATCTTGCGCCTGATCCTCTTCAGCTCGCGCTCCTCGTGTTTCGTCAGCGGATAATGAGTAGGCAGCGTGATCCCTTCTTTTTGCAGCAAACGCTTCTCCTCGGCGTTCAGTTTTAGCCTCGGATAGGGGGAATCCGATTCCGAGATCTCGTCGCTCGAATTGCAACCCTTCTCGCTGCTCGAGTCTTCTTGCTTAATATTCATCTGTAGGATGGATCAAAAAAGAAAGAGAAAAGTAAGAAAACATGTAAATGACAGGAGGACTAGTGAAAGGACAATGTTCTTTTCATTTGAGACTTTTTTGAGAACAAAATAGTTGAGAATAAAAAAAACTGAGGATAAAATAGCTAAAAGTAGAAGTTGACTCAGCGATTGAAGTTCAAACTTTTAAGAATCAAAGTTAATGCAACATTTGCAATTCTCTTCAATTAATTCATGTAATTAAATTCCATTTTGAAGTTATAAAGAAAAAATCCAAAGAACTGTTTAACATTTTTGTCGTTGTTATGTCTTCGCCTTGATTCTGTAGTTTTGTAAAATTTTAATAAATTGAAGCACATATGATAATTATGATAAATTATTGCCTTATCAATCCTTAATGGATTACATTTAGGAATTAAATTTTCTTTTTTTAATTTTATCAGTAATCTCACAGAGAATGTAAAATACAAAATAGAATTATATACTCTAGATTTTTGTAATTTAACGTAGATCATTGTATAATAGTTATCTATAATCCAATGATACCACTTGAGAGTTGAAACAACGTTTTATAATATCACGAATAATATTTCTAAAATTATGAACACATTTAGTCGCAAAATCAAGTAAAAGGATAATTTTGGTAATTTGAAATTAATTGGCTGAACTTTGAAATTCTGTTCTGTTATATAAAAAAAAAAAAAAGATAGAGATTAGTAATAAAATTAAATCAAGCTAAAAATTCCAAAATTAAGCAATGTAAAATCTAAATTCTTATGGCTGCTATTGTCTAATGATACCAGTTAAGGATTAATTGACACGCGATGATGTTTTAGGTACCTGAACTGGCTTGTTGATGATATTCGCCTGATTGATCTTGAATCCTTTGAAATTTCTAGCTTGCGAAGCATTGATGATCTTGATGGTTCGCACTTCCTTCATGTCTTTCAAACTTACTGGCAATAGAATCGATCTTGGATTACCAGAACCCATCGGTGTCACGCGTATCAATTGCCTGATGTTTCGTTTTCCATTGCATGCGATATTACGGACATTTATCGTGCTGCTTTCTGGAGGCACGACATGAATTTGTTGTTGCTTCGATGTTTTCTCTAAAACGAGAAGATTTACATTTTCATTTTTGATTATTTTCAATCTAGAAATTTTGATAAAACGTTATCAGACATTTCTCACATTTTTTTTTTTTTTAAACAAAAGAATTTATTCCTCTACAATGCAGTGCATGTGAATAATTATTATACGTGGCAGATTCATCAAACGGAGTTCCTTGCAAATTTTTCTAAGAGATAATTTCTTCAAGTTAATTTACACCTAGTTTCCATAAGAATCCACTTCCACGTTGAGCTTGAATTTCATTTGTAAATGAAAATGTTGCATTGCGCGACTATAAGCTGCTGTCCTTGAAATTTCTCTCGACGACGTTTCGAAAAAAATATTGACGACTTGGCAGATTGCTTGTGCTGTTCATAATGTTCTTTCCCTTTCCGCAAAAAAAGTTAACTAATAACACTTCACGATCTGCGCGTAACGCTTCGAATTTTTTTTATTGTGATATTCCATGCACGTTGCAGGAATATTGCACGGTGCAAAATTCGCTCTGTTGCTCTATTTTTAGAAATTAACGACATCGTAGCATTATCTGCAATTTACACTTACTTTGTGATACGCAGGCTTTTTGCAGTTTAATTACCTTAATGATACTGTTTTTGAACTAAAGTGAACTCTACATTTATTCGCAAAAAACGGATAATTATTTTCTAGAAGAAAATGACTTTGCACAAGTTGATTTTTCAGGGACGACTACGACGCCTAATGTCGATGATTTAAGAGTTTTAGATCATTTATGTTAAGTTTAAATTGCATTGGGAATAATTATAGTAAAAAGGAAGTTTAATATTTTATAGCTTTGAACAATGGCGGCAAATAGTCACACGTCAATTTGTGCAATTTAGTATCGTTGAAATAGCTTCTGGTGGCATGTAGAAAATCAGTATTATTAATTATTTCCAATGAGATTTCATTCAATCTTGAAATCTCGTTTTTATAATAAAACATTGTCAGACATCTTTTTCAGTATCTTGCGAAATTCAAATGGATCTTATCGGGTTTGCTTAAATTCGAGCATTGACACACACGCGTTTGAATCACGTTGCTGCCATGAATTCGCTGAACTTTAGCTTTCACGAATGAATTAGTGAGGCAATGTTTCGTCACGCTGAGAAGACCGTATGGCATGTACAGTGCTGGCTAAAAATTTCGATACACCTTTACTATGCACACATAATTTAATGTTTATGTCAATTTCTGCGCATTTTTTTAGAACGATAGATACTATGCCAATGTAATGCTAAAATACTTTAAAAAAAATCATTAAGTGTTAAAAATTTACGAAAAATTATTACGGCGAGTCTCATTAATATTCGAGCACTAAATATTTATAACCTTTGAATTGTTACAATTGTTATAAATATTTAACATCCGAATACTAATAAGAGTTACTTATAGTTAGCTATACAGAATGTTGCTAATGCTCGAACTTTTGGCGATGTATCTGGTGTTATAAAATTGTAACAGAGCACATTGTTCTTGAGATATTTTCGTTCGAAAGTTTGAAAGCCTACAATAGATCATATATTATGATATATTATAATGCAGTAGAACTTTATTTATTTGAATAAAATTTTAGATAGTCCAATTGCATGGCCATCGAACAAATCCTTTTAGGCTCAGGAACATATATTTATAATTAAAAAAAAAAAAAAAAAAAAATAGCACTTCGATAGAAAATTATTTAATACCAAATATTATTGGAGGCACAACATTTTTGACACTATCTTTTCTTTAAACGGTAGGTGCATAGAAATCTGCACTCTAATTCGCTATTCTTGCACCAAGAATATTTTTGAAAATGTTCATTCTTTTCATCGGAAAACTGTATTCATCGCTTTCTACACTCGGTTAGCACATTAAATTAATAATTAATCAATAACTTAATTCAATTAGTTGGTACATTAACTAATATTAAAATTATATTTATATTTAATACAATATAATAGCTCGGATAACTTGATTTTAAATATACTTAGATATTAGGCGTTAAATAGGTGTTTGATCATACCTAAATCGGCAACCGGTTGCTCCGTAACGATCGTCGTGTTAGCATCGGCCAATGTGCTCGTCGGATTTACTACAGCCACGAGGGTGTGTTCCACATCCATTTCCTCGGCGACATCCGTAACCGGTGAGCCGATGTTCGAGCTGACCACCGACCTAACAGGACTGTCCACGCTAGCCATCGACTGATTAGGACTGCCCAAAGGCTCGAAGTCCATGACATTCTGCGGGCTGTTTATTTCAGAGTTGCTGATCTCCAGTTGATCCTCCTCGATCGGCAGAAGCGGGCTCAATTGTTGCTCGCAAGTGAGACTCAAGGCGCTCGAGAGACCGCTGTCTGACGAAGAAGACGGAATCGCGTCCAGATCGTTGTCCATCAGGTTGAACTGATTGTCCTCTAGCTTGAAAATGGAGTCCAGAAAATCGTCTGGATTGGTCGGCCATTCTTCCGCCTTGAAAAGAAAAAAAAAAAAAATTATTTTGGATTTGATGAATTTATTATCCTATTTTCTATCTTTCGTGGGATGGATAAATTTCATTTTGAAAAAAAAAAAAAAAACAAATGAAGGACAAGGTGGAAACTATTTTGAGGTATTTGTTCGAAATGTGATGTTATTAATGATAAAATCAAATACATACATCACGCTTTTTGTATCGAGATCAAATCCTGAAAAAAGGAATTATTAAATTAGTGAACTAACATGCCAAGATTATCATAATGGTAATAATAACAACGTTTTTCGTTCCTTCTTTAAAATTTCATATTATTACATTCTATTATTATATATTGTACGCATCATTCTAAATTAATCATTTGAGCATTGAATACCTCGATGTAAAGATTTTTTTCATAAAAAATACAACTTGCTGTTGTTATGGCTACGTACACTATCAGCTGAAGGACGTTCTGTTCATCTAACGTGTGGAATATGTAGAGACATTGAAAGTTGTATTATCTAGAGTATTATCTATTTAAATACATCATATATAGCAAATGAATTACAGAGAATGCATATAACATAGAAAAAAATATATAAGATACAACACTTTCAGACATTGGGATAATTATGTGGAATAATTTTCTGAAATTCTGTTTTTCATATCATATCCCTAAAAGTATGAATTTACATGAAGATTCACAATCTAGTCATGGTGTAGCCAAAAAATATGCAAGAATTGACATAATACGTAATAAAATATTAAAGTAACGATAAAGTATGCAAATGCAGTAAATGTATGTAAACTGTGTATCTTTGCAGGTATAATACAATATTTGAACTGTTATTTTGATTTTTAAGAAGTAAAAGATTAATTTTTATATAATTTTTATAAATTTTTAAGATTAATTTTATATTTAAGATTAATTTTATAATTTTTATAAATTTTTAAGAAGTATTTTTAAGTTTTGTAAAATAAGTGAAGTATTTTTTTTCCCCCTGTATCAAACATGTTATACGTGGGTATAGTCGAATACATGTATGTGTTCATAGTACTTAAAGGGTTAAAATATCATCAAATATCTCGTATCAGTGATGTAGAACTACTTAAAGCTATCCATGTATTTTAGGATTCCACATAATAAAACGAAGTAATGATTCACATCTGATTTGAACTCTCAAATAGTATCGTTGGATTATAAATAGTAATATTTAATTATCCAATTTATGATTAATTGAATAATTAAAATATGTATTCGATTTTATTTTATATTTTACATTCTCCATGATAAGAAGGATAGGAATAAAATTCATTTTGATTGAAAATTTTTAAACTAAATAATTTCACTTTAAATTGTTATAGTTTCCAATAGACCAATGATACCAGATAAGAGTTAACAATATTTTATTTATAATCAAACTGAAGAACGAAATAAGATAAGATAAATTTTTATCAGACAGATTTAATTTAATTACTTTAATTATCCATTACTGTATAAATACATTAAATGTATATACACACATTAAATATAAATATTAAAAATTTCTTCGCACAATTCTGACCCATTTTATGGTCATGCTCTATATTAATCTTCTTACTGTAAACGAAGTAAAAGTTAAAGTATCATTAAGTCCACTTTTGGTTCTCTGCTTATAACGTCGAGTACACTTTTAACGTTGGAAAATAAATAGAGAAGAATGCTGTATTACGTATATTAATAGAATAACATATAGGTTGCAGATTTTTACGCATTTGTAAGAAATTTTCAAGTACAAAATAGCACAGACTGAACATAATACGAGCAAAATATACGCATAATATAATAGAAGGTTCTACAAAATTCAATACAACAATTTTTTATTTTTTTTTCATTACACTTCGAAAAAATATAAATTTGTACAATTTCAAGTTTTTATGAGCGCAATTAAAGACATGTAATTCAGACAGAAATTTGACTTCATCATCAAGTATTATAAGTAATCTATTTTCGATATTTTCTCACGTTGCATGCAATTCGCTGCATTTTGCATTGAATTGCATTTACATATAAGCTAAGGCCAATCTCTGCTTCATTTATTTTCCAAGTTAAACTCGATGTCATACACAGAAATAAATCAAGAAATAAATACATTCAGTTTGTTTTTAATGATAATCTTACATCCTTGCATCGTAATTGCATTCGTTGGTATACCCATGGCGTCCCATTTATTATTTATATCAGATTATTGACCTGACCTATCCGACATAATGTGATCACAGGCGACTTTTTAAGCTTGACGCAAACGAACCATACGGCTTCACTGCAATTTATTTTATCACTGAGAAACTACATAAATCTTTTCGTTGTTTCAATTAGAAGAATGGATTATTGGGAAAAACATGTATTTCAAGAGTAAACGTATAATAAATGTAAAATTATATTGTACTAAAAACACAGCGTAAAGTAGTGTAAAAGTTTTGAGTAGATATTGCCTTCTTTTATAGATCTGGCACCGTACACTGCTTAAAAGTTTTTATTTTTAATATTCAGTATTTATTTCGTAGATAATAAAACTTCTAAATTGCTTGCGTATTTTATAATAAAATTGTTATAATATACTGACACTTTAGAAATTGTATACATTGCTGTTTTAAAATATTATAAAGTATTATTATTTTGCAATTTTATATTACATTATAATATCATAAAGTATTATTTTATTTTGCAATTTTATATTACATTATAATATTATAAAGTATTATTTTATTTTGCAATTTTATATTACATTATAATATTATAAAGTATTATTTTATTTTGCAATTTTAAAACAATTACTTGCCCTAAGGCGAGCATGAGTATAATTCTTTACCTATTCGTAAATTGGTGAACAACTGACCAAATAGCGATGTGTCAGACCCATGTCAAAATACTCATTATATCTACTTTGAAATTGGCTATTATTCTAATTTACTATTCTAAAGTAAATATTTTATAATTGTGCTATATTACATTATTTTACATTGTGTTTTGTTAGATAATAAAGTGTTAATAAACGTTTAAGATTAATACGTACTCTTCGTGTTATAAATTTAGGAGTAAGGAATTTTCATAGTGATCGTGTGACGTATGGTGATTGAAAAAATTAAATTTTTAATAATACGATACCATACAGAAATCAAGTTTTTAACAATACCACAATGATCTAATTTTCTGGTGGAATTACATTTTATATCGCCGATTTGTACCAATCTTTCGAATAGCATAGTCGTGTGCATTGCATTGTCAGAAATCTAATTCCCTCTGCTAATGCTTATGATGCAATGCACCCGAGTATAGAAATTACACACACTCTCTGATCTACGCTCCCGCTCGAAAATTTAGGACATTTTAAGATTTTGAAAGAAGTAACGTAAGTTTCTTCCGATAAATAAATGTTTTATTCGTGATGTTATTTTCTCATAGTATCGAAACTTTGATTAATCATATTTTAAAATATTTCGAAGATATGATTACATTGGGTTCATGCATGTCAGAAGCGATAGAACTATAATTGCAGTTCTTCAAAGTATGTATAATAGAACTCCGTTTATATGGGCTCTGTTTAGTTGAACAAAATTTCAAGCAATAATCGAGTAAATGAATTCTTGCTAGTAGTTGAATCCGCTTATTAGAAACCGAACTCTTGTTACGTAAGTGGAAAATCATTAGTAGAAGAGAAAATCAATGGATTCCTATTATTATGTAAACTTATGTAAATTATTTGCCTCGATAAGTTTACATGTAATTCAATGCACTTCGATGCACTTTTCAAATAAATATTTCGTTTAGAAGAATTATTAAACGAAACAATCTTAGAACAGAATTGTTGGAGCTTCTTCGTTTATAAATCTTTCTAAAACATTCTACGAATGAAAGAATTGTTTAGCCCTTAAATGGGCTAAAAAAAAACCATCCACAAATAATAAATTTATATAATTAGTAGTTCAAGACGCTTCTCCCAAATTTAAGTAAATCAAATAAATATTTTTGGTTGAACGAATGTCTGATAGTTTGATATTTTGTTACAAAAAGTTTTCGTCATGAGGAAGTTTATATCGCTCAAAAAGTGACGAGTGCTCCGAACTTTTGGATGACAGTGTACACGGAGCTTTATGTTTCCAATAATGGGATAGCTCGTGTCTATTACATCGTTAGAAGCATAAAAGCACATATTAACAAAGTGACATCATTGCAATTTCTCATGGTGCGATCTCGCCGTGCTTGCGCGTTGCATTAGAAATCTAAATGTACCGAATCGCGACCATATCGCATCATTGGTTCATATCTTGGACATGAGCGTATTTCGAAAATGACGTAAGTCACTTTACAGCAATGAAAAATGGCGACGCCTTCGTTAATGCCTATACGAAATTACTGAGAAAAATACAAATAGTAAGTAAATCTTCTCGAAAGTTAACATCAATTTTTCTAGACGCGTTAAAACACAAACCCTTAACACGGCGTCGGTCCCTACGGACCGACGTCGCGCCATTCGCTCAGCTGGCGTCGGTCCCGCGGGACCGACGCTTACATTATTCGGTGTCGGACACTTTTACTTTATCGAGTCTGAGAGATACACGTTGATTTTTGTTAATATAAAAAATACACGTTCGGTTCCGTCTCGAACGTGTTAAACATCTCGATTTAAAGGAGATTTTCAAAATAAATGGCTCATATTTTTAGAGGTGCGATCAACAGAGACGCTACGCCGCTCGGTCAGTAGCAAGATTTAAGGTTCTAATTTGAGAATGAAAATAACAGAGGCTTTGCTAATGGGTGCTCTACTTAGATATCTGGATGAAAGTTAGCCTAATCGGCTTAACAAAGCTTGAAAAATGGCCGTTCGCGTGGCGCTTGTCGCTCGACTCGCGTGAATCAAACACTTGGCCAATGCCGGGTAACCTAGTTTTCCAAGCAGAAGAGAATGATAAATATAGTTAAGTAGCGTAGACTACTGGTTCCCTCGAATTTTAGGATTCCGTTGGCAAACTGCTTGAATCAAGACCAAAAAGGAAATTAAAAGTGAAGATCAGACGCGATTTTAAAAAAGAAAGAGCTTTAATTTTGTATTGTAAGCATATACATCAGGTTCATATATATATATCAAGTACACTTCATGCGAAAAGGGCCGTTTAAACATGTTTATTGAATTTTCATTGTTCATTTTCATGTACAAATAATAGTACTATCGAGTAGAAGACGATTCTACGTTAAAAGAAGATGAAGAGAAAAAATAAAATTTGTTCATTAAAGCCTTCGTTTTTGAGAAAATCGAGTTTGAAAAATCTATTATGTGCACATGTACCAAGGTAATTTTCAACGAAATATATTCAAAGTCTTGAAAATGACGCCTTAGATGAAAAAATTTTATTCTTACACTTTTTACTTATTTTTGAACATAGAATATTCTCGTATCAATTATTCACACCTATTCAATACAGAATTAACCGAAAGAAATCCGAAAATTTATTAAGTTGAATCAGAACATGCGTGCGAATGTTTTCATCGAATGATTTTCCCGGTAAGAATTTAAAAATAAAACGTTCCGAAGTTCATCTGAATTTTTTAAAACTTCTTTCTGTCTGTTCACATTCAACGTCTTGACTTTATGTTTCAAAAATTGAAAGAAAACTAAAGATGAAACAAACAGAAAAATTTTCTTCGGTGTTTATAGAAAATTTTTACCAACTTTCTTTTATTGTTTACGAATTTTTGAGGTTATGGTATGAGCCAGTATACGCAAGTATTCTGCCGCCATTAATTTCGAAATTAAGAAGTCAGAATTTTCTTAGACTATTCGCAAAAAGTTCCGCAATGTAACGGTGTTCATTTGAAGGTCGTTCGCCATGGTGAGTAGGTTTGCATTCTCGTTTCAATTCAAAGCACAAAGAATCAGTATGTACATGGAAAAGTATACCAGCGATATATCATTTTTTAATAAGAATGCACGAATTAAACGTTCATCGAAGATCTATCAAATGTTCCAACATGGCGGCGCCGCAGAAGCACGTGCATTACATTAATCCATATGTTACAGTCTCTCACGATTACGTAACAATGGTATCCGCATACGTTCTTCTATCAAGTAGCGAAAATAAAAAATAGAAAAACGTATCTCATGTAGGTCGGATAATTTTTCCAGTCCAGAAAATCTTTAAGAGAAAAACAACAATGAATTGTTATCTTGATTCTTTTACGTAGATCTCACTAGTCAAGGCTGCTCTAATAATCCTTTTAATTGTTGCATTGTATCTCGTAGTAATTATTTCCAGTACGCGATAAATTAAGATATTTCTTTAAAGAAAAACGATGAAATGGTGACCTGTAGATATCAAGCGACAGGTGTAGACGCACTTCGCGTCGGCACGTGGGTCGCGCACTCCATATGTTAACTGGAATGAACGACGAGCGGTCGAATAACGGGTAATTTCTCACTAATTATGATCACTCTGTACTAATTTGTAACCGCTGCCACAAACATTCGACGCGTTTGGTGCAAATTGTCCTTTTGTATGTTCAAGTTGAACTCTCTGACTAGTTGAGCCTAATTGAATACAATTAAAAGGCTAGCAATGAAAGCAAGCATGGTTGGGTGCATCGTCTCGTCAGTTGAACGATGAATTGAAGACGCGACGAAAGTGGCACAGATCGCGGCGAGGCGTATCCATCGCTTTTCGAGCATGTTCAATCTTTTCACACGTCAGTTATTACCTCAAATAATTTTTTAATTTCACTTCGTCGAAAAGTGAACGGTACAAAGGCTTTAATTCGCGAATGGACAAATTAATAGCCAAAGAATAATAATAACACAACATGTTCCAGCTGTTTGCACGTACAACGAGTACAATGAACAGTCGCACATGCCGGTTTCCCGATATTTTCAATATTCACCGAGAGCACTGTGTAAAACATGAGTCAATGTTTGAAAAGGTTTCGCTAGCCTTGGGAATTATTCGTGTATTGGCATTCTCGATAACAAGCTGCGATAGAGTTCAACTTCCCCCTCTGGTCAGTTATTAATTTGTACTTTCTTCAAAGAACCAGATCGTGATTATTTATATATCCATAAGGTGCATTCACGATTTCCCTGAGATTCCCGCTACGTATTTTTTTTTCGATTATTAGACTAAACTGTTCCAGGAACTCGAGAGACGACGTTGAACAAGCAAATCGCGTGATTTGCTTTCATTTAACGAGCGATTATCTCCACGCGGTCGTTTAGCGAGAAATACTTCGAAACTGCAGTTGATCGAGGTCTTTTCGAGGAATTCCTACGGTCGTGGATATACGCGTGTAAGAGGAAACTGGTTTCCTGCGAGTGGAACGGGGAACCCGTTTGAAAGGGTGGCGGGTGTGAGTCTAAGGAGAAAAAAAAAACCTAGCGAAATGATGAAAACGGGATAGAAACGTGCGTCAGAGACTCACCGCGATGGCGTCGTCGTTGTAGCACTGATCTATGTAAGGCTCGTCTTTAACGTCGCCCTTTAAGAACGCGTCCTCCCGCGGGAAGAGGAAATCCATCAGGTTGATGTCCGTCGACGACATCCCGCCCGACACTTGATTACCGTACGGCACGGAGCAATCGTACACGTTGCGTGTATACGTGTGTGTATGTATATGTAGAACACAAAATACACGGCAGCCACTACGTTTCCATGAAAAACCACCGTCCGCACACAACACTGACGTTACACTCGAACACGATAAAGCGCACTAGCCGACTGACGAGTGAAAGAGTCCCCGTCACGGACAGTCGGACAGACGTTCGGCCTCCTCGCCCCACCCTGAGGCTCTTGCTGCAGCTAGAGAGCGAGAGAGACCGACTTTTTCGGTGACGATTGCTCGTCTCTACTCGAACGTTTATTTCACCTGTGTCGCCCGCGACGCTCGTTGAAACATGTCGAGCAATTCGCACGGTCCCTACGTCAACTTCTGTGCACCTGCACCACGAGAAATTGTTTACCCTGCCCGAGTACACTGCGAATGTTCGATCCACCGCCGGGTATTGTCAATTGAACTGCCAGCGTGGCAATATGCGCGTCACGGATGCTTCGTGACTTCGCGACGAAGCGATTGGCCGAGGCAGCTTCTCGCTAATGATAGGTTGATTCGAAATTCGCGGGCTTCAGTTGAGCGTTTTGAGCATTGGAAACTACGCTTCGTAGAGAAAGAAATTTGTATCTCGGTCGAGGGTCGTATTCGAAAAGCTAAGAATCAGGAATTGAAAGAGGGAAATTAAAATAAACGAAACGTACGCTATCGCTTTAAAATTTATTATTGTTTGCGGTAGCGGCTCGTGCGCAGGCACTGTGGAACTGTAGCACCATCAATTTTTCGATAATATGTTTATTTGTTTTTCTCATGAATGTATCTATTATTAATGTTTTTCTCGTGAATGTATTTAATAATTTATTTCTATTAGCTTGTAATATTTATCGCCAACGATCCTGCGCAATTCTTTTATTTTGTATAAAAAAAAGGAATAATAAAAATCCGCTGTATTTACAGTAATCATGTATATTGCATCGTATCGAAAGTTGTGATATCACCGCGATATAAAACCACGAGCCGCCACTGATCATTTATGTCATCTTGCCTTGAATGAACTTGAGAGCAACGAGACATTGGTTTCTTGAAAATGATACATTAATCGTGTACGTATTTAATTAAAACGAAGTAATAAATAAAAATTGGAGTTGACCAATTTGGTTTCTGAGTAATTCGTACGTTGAAGATATTGTCAAAAACAGAGTTATTCTATTGTTACTGATGTTGCATCAGACTGACCAATTTTATACTATCTGAAAATGCACGACGCATTTTGCATACGCTGCTGAGTCATGAAGTAGGATTGGGAAAGGGTCATCGGAAATAATTTTGCCTGTAATAAACAAAGAACATTTTTATTTTTCTCTATTTTTTTTTTTACATAGGTAAGCATGTATTTAAAATATTTCAATGTATTTGTAAATAATTATTGAGGGTTTAATTATTATACGGAAGAATCACTTTTATACTACGTTTATTATTACTCAGTGTAATATTGGATTTAGAAAGTGTAAACAACGAGATTTGTGATAAAATGTACCTCTTTTCTTAAAAGATAGTGACTTGTCATCTTTCATGATTTTTTTTTTTTTTTTTTTGTTATAGAAGTATTAAATTCATTAAAGCTAGATCAAATCTAGTCATTGTTTGAATTAAGATTTCTGTAAAATAAAATATGTTAGAAAGACTTTCTATTTTTAATACTTTCTGATAACTTCTCGAATTTTGTTAATAACTATCAATAATATGTGTAATAGTAATAATAAAATAAATATTAATGAATATTAATATTAATAAAATACATACGTGAATATAAGCATAGTAGAATAATCCAATTGCAATAAAAAGTCCTATCATGTTTATCAAATCCCATCCATTCCACATATAGAATGGAGTGTCAAACGTGACTACTCTTTTACAAACACCCATTTTTTCTAAGACTTTACTTCTGACATACGATATTTCATTTAACCTAATGGTTGTAAAATCTTACTGTGTGCATCTTAGTTTTCTAGACTTTGAATTTTGAATCGGTCGAAAGAGGGAGATTCATGTTAGGGGATGCATTCGAATGGCATATCTTATAACTATGTTGCTTGCTACAAGGAATGGAGAATTTTAGTGAACTGGATTTAATAAGTTATAGACAGATATTAGACAGACATTTGTAAAAATATGAAGGTGTATAGATATGAAATGTCGATTATTTTGATAGAAACCGAATGGCATGTAATCGTTAATAATTTTTAACATGGCGCTGATCATAGTGGCTGTGGAAAGATTACAGCCTAAAGATGTGTCGGTCGTGGTAGTTTATTAGTGGTATTAAATTTTTCTGAAATGAAGTAAGATGATAATTTAATTAGGGAAATTAATTGCTCATTTTGGATAGCTACTTTTAATTGAATATGTTATCTTTCTATGTGTTGTTGAGGTTATACATTGTCATTCTATATACATTTATTTTAACCAGTGCGGAATTTAGTTTTAAAAATTCTTCACGGGATGCGAATTAACCCTTTCCTTACGGCAGTCCGTTCCGCCAGAGTGGCGCCACTGAACAGGGCGCCGCGCCGCAAAGTGTGCACATTGCAATCTTCGGTGAGTAATCTTCGGTGTTTCGTATACAGAATATATATTTAGTAAGATTTAATCCAATATAGATCGACAGAATCAAGTGATACTCTACCAGTATAGTAGACTCTTTTTTACCGACGAGAGTCGGCTCATCATACATGCCAACTGTAGTCGGTACCCGTACACCTTGGCCGTCGCATGGCTGCCAACTATAGTCGGCACCCGTATACCCACGCCGTCGCATGGCTGTAGTCTGCACTCGTACACACAGGCTGTCGAATGGCTGCGGACTGTAGTCGGCACCCGTAACGAAAGGGTTAAAATCAAGCAATGACGAGTATATACGAACGCAGGATAAATGCTCCTACTATAAATTTAACAATTTAACTGCGTTCGACGTGTATCGATTCAAAACTATTTCGGTGCGATTAACTCGTCGTGTAAGATAAAAAATTATCATTTACTTTAAAAACTTCAAAGTTTAATACGTAGTAATAGTAAGTAATAAAAATGTCATTTGGTATGTTTGCTTTATATTACCAATAAAATAAAAGTGCTATGTATTTTATAAAAAAAAGTTTGATTATTCTCTTTGATAAAGTGTACGAAACAATTCGGAGACTACTAGATGCATCGGCGAAAATAACCAACTCAGTTTGTAAAAAGCAATACATTGAACGGGGAATGTCAAAGTAAAATTCGTATGACAGAAACAACTAACGATATTGCTTAAACAGGAGAAATTATGTGTAATCTTTTAACATCGGCTATGGAGACTAAAGTAACTAGTAAGACCAGCAGTTTGAAAGCTCTTTTGCTACGGGCATGGAGAGAACGCTGGAGTGATTTACAATGGGGTATCAATATTAAAACTGTAAGTAGTTTCTTCACTGTGGAAATATTTATTTATATCTTCTAAGAATTCGTTATAAATTTGATTATTTTTAGATTCTGCCAAGAGGTGTTAGTGGAGATGTATATAATTTAGCAGATTGTATATTACAACAGGCACTAGTAGGACTTGGACCAAATCAATTAGTACTTTCATATTTGAAACATTCTTTAAGTTCTCAGGTATGTATAATTTATCAATACTTTATCATTGACATTTGAAGGTAACGTATGGATGAATTTTCAGTTGGTCTCCTATGCTGCTGTGTTGCAACGGATAAGCAAATATGATGCCTTTCACAAGCCTCATTGTATTCTAAGTCTTCTAGAATTTTTAGAATCTATTCAAGTAGGAATAACATGTCGTGGTAAACCTGAGGAGGATCTCTTGGCTGCTGCAGTATTATCCATAGTGCATTGGTTGTTACAGTGTTATTTACACACTTTGACAAAAATGCCACAGAATAGTCCATTAACTCCACAGCCAACAGAATTGATGGACAAACCTGCCAGTATATTGAAACAGATGCTCAGCTCTGATTTTCTCTGTGCTATGATGTATTTAGCAAAATATGATGACAAAGACTTGTATATAGAAGTAGTAAAGAAGTGTCAAGAGATTGAAGCACTATTAAAGACTAGTAGCCTCAAGTCTTCTGTTCCAATAGAGGAATCTTTGAAAAAATTGTGCAATTTGGAAGTTGATTGTCTAACATTGTCGCCCGAGATGTCACAGATGGAATCTATAACTCATTGCCTGCAACCTTTATTCGCAGTTCAAGTATTACAGAATCCCAGTACAGAGACATCTGTATTTGTTAATCAGATGTTGATGGTCCAAAGACTTAAGAATTATACAAATGCGAGATTGTACTGCGAGATAATTCGTGCGTGTTTAATGTGTTTGCACAATGTTACCAGTACGTTCAAAGAATCACAGTGGGGTGCTTTCACGTTTCTGAAAGTGCCTCTTATTTTGAAAGAATTACATGCGGTGCACACAAATGGGGATGACAAATTAGAATACTCACAAGATATTTTAGACGCATTTGAATTATTACTACAATTTACTCCGCTCTTGGATATAGTGGACACTGCATGCTCCTGCAACAGCGTCGAGTGTTTACTAAACGCATTGCAGAAAGTCAATTTAGTCACAGAAAAACAAACTAAACAATTAAGTAGCAGAAGAGAGGGTGTTACTGCGACGTTACAAAAATTAGAATCCTCCACGTCCACGTCTTCGATTCCTAAAGTGATCGTACGCGCAGAGCCAACTTTATCTGGAATTTTGAAAACTCTCAATGCCGATTACACGAAAATTCATGAGGCTTTACTTAGTATGTTGTATCAAGTTCTGACTGGAAAGAGTTTCGAACTAATGTTGGCGGTAGCTACCGTGGAGGGGAAGTTAAAAACTTTTGTTACCAAATTAATTAAGTTCAATGAATGTAGCAAGCAAATCAATGAACCTGTGCCAGCAAAGACTGCAGCAACTAGGGCGATGTTGTTTGATATATCATTCCTTATGTTGTGTTCTATAGTGCAAACTTATGGGTCCGATGTAAGCTTAAATTATTATATTATATGCTTAACATCACTTTTTTTTTTATAAATTAATGAATGATATCTTTTATTTAGGCCGTTTTAGAAGAAGGAGAAGGAGACTCTTTCTTTGAACAGTGGGTCCGTGAGTGCATGCCCGAACGAAATCAACCAAAGTCACCTCAAAAAATGTTGCAAAACGTTGATCCTGCAAGGGTGGATGCATTATTAGCACAAATCAATTCTCCGGATTCTGACTTGAAGTCTAGCAATATAAAGTGGCATATCGCGTGTCAATCGGCTATGGGAGCTGTGAAAGAGCTTCTTTGTGCATGGGAGAGTGACGTACTTGGAGCCAGTGACGTTAAAAGAGCTTTAGATGGTTTACGTACAACTGCATGTTGTTTACCAGTTTGCGCAGCAGCCTGGCTTTGTGCATATATGAGTATTACACATCAAGATGCACTTTTAAAACCTCTGAACATGGTTCAACATTTCTTAACACCACTTCCTGGAGACGAAGTCCAAGACAATCTTAAGGAACGGTTGGTATAAAAATGAGTAATTTCTACGGATATTCACAATGCTATTAAATTAAAATTGAAGATTGAATTTTAGATCAAGTTTGATGTCTCAAATCATTCGTAAAATGCAGTACGATGTTCATCCTCCTACACAATCGAAAACGAAAGTGCTCTCGATGTCTCATAGGTATCATGTTAAAGTTTCTTTAATTATTGTTACTTTTATAGTTTTACTGTTTATTTTGTTACACTTGTGTATTTTTATATTTACTAGCATTATATCAAGACAACCTATATTGGAGCAATTAGAAAATGAATGGGGAAATATAAACCAACGAGGATGGATAAATATTCAGGCGACGCAGTCTTTAGAGTGTTTATTAAATACCGGTGGTTCCTTATGGTTCGTCACGAATATCGTAAAAGAGGTGTTAAAATATCGTTATCAGGAAGAGTTGGACCAAGCAGTAGATTTAGCGTTTTCTATTTTTCATCTCGACATCGAGAATTGTACTTTAGATCTCATCAATCATATCATTCCACAATATTTATATAACTCATTACAGTAAGCATTACTTCTACGACAATTTCCGAGTTTTATTTATAGCTCTCAACAGTCTTAGTGATTTTAAATAAATTTCTTACAGGAGCGAAGAACTCGTAGAACCACAATCCTCAGTGTTAGCGAAGTTATGTGTGTACTGCATATTTTCTACGTTAGAACATAATAATTCGAATCCATCCCGTGGGAACAGCAGGAAACGAGTGCGTCGGGATCTAGATGCGGAGGAACTCGATGCTCTTGGTGTACCAGCAAACAAAATTTTGCGACTGAACGAGACAGGGGATTCGAATCCTATCTTCGGCTCGCAAAGTCCGCAAGCTCAAGGACCTACCAATGGCCAAAAATCAGTTGTGCTGAGGGATCCTCTTCTGTCAGCATTAAATGGATTGTTCACGATATTCACTTTTCTAGCTGGTAGGGATGGTGAAGTATCCCAACAGACTCACTTTATACTTCAATTTTTACGTCTGATGGTACAATGTGGAAAAGATAGGACACGTATCGTGTTGCAAGGAATGCCACAAACATTGGTAAGTTTCCACATGTTTATTTTATGAGAATGACTAACTTTATGGAACTGAAATTTTAATTTTTTTTTGCTTTTGTTTATTTAAGGTACCTTGTCTTCTAAAAGCATTGCCCGAATTGTTCACTACTGATATTCTGTTAAGATTTTACGATATTCAAACGGTAGTTGGGCGTAAAGCAACTGCACGTGACTTGTGTATGTTGAGAAATATCAATCTCAAGCCGTCAAAATAAGTTTGGATGGATGTTTGATTTATCAAAGAAAAAAAGTATAAATGACAGTATAAATGAAGTGTATCGAGTGTATACTTATTTTGAAATATACTAATTTAATAACGAATTTGAGTCAAGTGTTTCTTTCCTGCTTACAATCATTAGGATATAAAAAATTAGTCACAAAATTGAGAAAAAGTAATTATTTTAGATAGTTTATTTCTCTCTGTTCCTTTCTCGTTCTTTAAACTTATAAACACTTTCTGACAAATTACTATAAATTACTCTTACGCTTAAAAAATAGTATGTACAGTAAATGATACAGATGGAACATTCTCGGAACGAGAATTTTTACATGATATAAACATGTGTGTTATACAAGAGAATAAATTCATTGAAGTAAATCGATCGAATCATTCCGAGTGGACCGCGAATACACACTTTACAGATACGTAATTCTTTTATATTTCTGCATAATATTTACACGACTTATAATATTCCTTGAGACTGAAATTACACGGAAACGAAATTTAAGAAAAAAAAAAAAAGAAGAAAAAAATGATACAAATATAGAAGTACAGAGAATATCAATGATTGTAGCTGTTTCTCGCAATTAAAATCTAAGTTAGTACAAACAATAATGCAAGTTCTGCGCAAGTTATGAGAATCATCCACATCCATCAATTTCTCCATATCCATTCGGAATTGGAAGCACAAATAGTTCTTGAGAAAACGCAATTACAACCATGGATGCCAAGAAGGATCCATTCGGCATAAGTTATCATGACTGTTGGCTGCAGCGACCAGGGTGCTAACTTTACTGTCGGTTACATCGAAATTCGCCAAGGAATTCAGCCTTCCAACGATCGCGTTCACTGCACGAGTGACCATCGTTATCAGAAGTTCACCTTTCATGTCTGTCGGAGCTTGTGACGAATTCTCAGCATCCTCTTGTTTCTTGTTATGATCGGCGATTACTTCATCTCGTAAAATTGCACGAAGAATCGTATGCACTTTGAAAGATGGTTGTACTAAGCAACGAGCTGTGGCAATCGCACTTGCAGTTAGAGGCCCGGAGACACCTAATTAAAAATGACTTTTTTAAATACTTTCACATGTACAAATGTATTCATATTGTACCTTGCTTCAGGTACACTGAAATCGAATATATTTAAATGTTCATATGTACAATAAAGTAATATAAACTACACGAACCTGTACTGGTGAGGAATTCCAGAATATTCGGTGTTAATCGGAAAGGAACTGGCCTGTTGGCATCCAGCTCACCGGATGTGTCATCAACATCGAACTTGAAGTAAGCAATGTTGATCAGACCTGAATCCTGGTGCACGTACATCATATCCGGATTCAACCTTGTCAGATGAAGCACGTACTCTGCGAAACAGCTCAAAGATAGTTGCAGAGTGAACTGTAAAAAGAAACGTAATAATATGTATATGAAATAATGCAATACTGCTCTTTCCAATTCCAATAGAATTGTTTTGCAAAAGATGATTCAGCCTCATTGCTTCTCTTAGCAAAGGCACTTAGCATTTAAATCTTTATACAAATAAACCTATTGGAGAAGATAGTGAATAAATGAAAGATGTCAAGAGACAAAGAAAAAATGAAATTAGTATATATTGGAATTTGTGGATTATATGTAACAAAATTAAATTTTCTACCGATTGGAATGTGACATTACTATTTTCCTGAAGGTCCAGTAATCAGTTGCGCCAGGGAACGTCTTCACGGCCCAGTCTCTGAGCATCGTCTTCGCGACCATCGTCGTCTGCACTTCTTTGAGTATGTCCCTTAAAACTTGATGACTCGCCTGTGCACCCCTGGCTTGTACCGTGGCCAATCTGTCGTAATACCTAGCTATTGGCGCATCGTGTTCTATACCTAATTTCGCACAGCCTTGTTTGTAAATGTCTAGCAAAGAGACGGAAGCAGGATTATCCTCAACCAATCGCATCTGCGGTGAAACAGCTACTACACGAGGAACGGTGAAATGCAAGAACCTTCTAGAGGTCTCCTTTTGTTTAGCCAGATAGTGATTTAGCATTCGTAACAATTGAAGAACACGTTCTTCGCGTCTTGCATCGCCTAATCCAGCATCGTTGACGACCAGATATGGATACAAACGTCCGTTGTGTCCACGAATTCGTAATCTTCTAGCTGCTGTATTATGTCGTTGAACAACTTCGACTCTTGGCATGAATCTCGCTATTCTTACGTAGTAGTGCGAGTGTTTAGGTAAGAGAAATTCGCCTGGTAATTCCACTTCGGCTGTTTTTAGGCTAAAGTTGCTAAGAAAGCGACACTTCTCTTCGATTAAGAAGGACCTGTTTGATATTAAATATTACTAAGTTTATATAGATCCATCTTGAAATAGAGGTAGAAGTTAAACCGCATAATAAGTTCATTCATACTTGAAATAGAAGATTTTTATTATTTGTTGCAAATATATTATTTTCTATTTATCATTTCAAAGTCTCTGTATTTCTATTAAGAAATTCCAATATAGTACTTTCTTTCTGAATTATATTTTTAAACGTACATTTCTGCATCTGTAAATGTCTCACAAATGCATAAACATCCATAGTTTACGTTCATAATAAATACAAGTAACTTTTTATACATGCCTCAAAATTGAAAGAACTTCTTATGCAACCTATAAATTTTCAAGAAATGGTACTTACTTTGGTAACTGCTTCGTTTTCCCTTCAAGAATCTTGATCCACTTTTTCAGCTTGCTGATCAGGTTGTGAAGTAATCTTGCTCCAGGTACAGTGAAGTCGAAGTCGCTCTTGAATTGACCCTTCATCTTCTGGAAAACAGGATCTTGGACGGTAGCCTGAGCCCTGCGTGCCAGAGACTCTGAAGCCGCCGAGCCGAACGTGTTGTTCACATTTTGAGAAGAAGATATATTTTCTGGGATTAAAAAAAAATCTTTGCTTAACCGATTCTAGTACCTAGATAATCGTAAAGGCTCAGTGCTGCAACTTACCAATTCCTATGCCGAAAGTCGAGACCAGCTTCTTTACAAAGTTCAACGTGTGAGGAGTTATGGTTGCTTCACTTACAGCGCCACGATTTTCAAATGCTATCGCGTAACACTTGGCCAGACCTTGTCTCAGCTGTCTCAGGACTTCTTCGTACCAAGTTTCTCGGAACCAGACCATCTGAAACGTAAGAATTTAGTCAGATTATACATATCTTTAGTTTATTAACAAGATATAACTGGCTATCTAGGTTTGAGCTTTTGTGGTATAGTTTTGAATTAACAGAATATGATTTGATTTAAAATGAATAGAAAGAGTAAAGATAAAGATATTGTATTAAATATATGATAATAGGTAAATATACATACATAATATATAATTTAACAACAATTTGTTGTATCAGTAAAAGTAATTATAATGTTAAAGAATCAAATTCTGCATATTACGTAATAACGAATAAGCTAGTAAATAATCAATTAGTAATTAATTAAATTAAATTAAGTAAAACTCGTCAGTGCATCAAGGGATATATGAGTCGTTCAGAGGTCATACTAATTCATAATTAAAAGTAGAAAAAAAAAATGATATTTATAAAGATTATTTTAAAAAAATTTACCTTGCCATTCACAATTATTTGAGCTATTTTCTTGCAATTAATAAAGTCACACTAATAAGTCTTTTATTTCTTGAGATAATAATAATAATTATGTAAGTCTTGAACTACGTAAAAGATAAAATTGATCAATTTGATTTCTGAGAGACTCATACAGAAAGATACAGAAGAAAGTTAAAATATTTATATAACTAACTTGGTCCACGATGCCTTCTAAGCTAGACAAAATAGTAGGATGAATATCTCTCTGCATATGCATGATCTTCGAACACCTCCACATGGGTGGTGTGGCTCGAATTGGTCCCGTTTCAGGTACTCCTTGTTGCTGCACGTTCCCTGCAGCTCCACGACCTTCCATACCTTCTTGATTCTTTCCAGCGGCCAATTCTGCGCTCTTATACCTCTCGCGTTGTTCAATCTTCAACGTGAGGTACAAAGTTCTGATGGAGAAGTACACAGCTTGCGGGAACATCCTTCCAACTTGGCTCAATAAATTCAGAATCACGTTTCCTTCGTGTCTAACTAAACACATCAACAACTGAGGTATCCAGGGTAACCATTGAATCGGTGGTACGCCTACGGCATATTTCTCCACGGCTTCCATCAGAGAGGACTTGTCGTCGTCATAGGTGAGTAGCCACAGAACCTTTGCCAAGTATTTCCTAGACTTAGATTCATTCTGGTGTCTGCAGGCATGAAGGAAGCAAGTGATGGCCGAAATCCCAATGGAAATCTGGCGTGCGTCGCGCGTGAAGATGTGCTCCAAATAATCGCCCCATAAAGCCCACGCCTTCACCAGTGTATCATGCAGTTGGACAGCAGCTGAGAACGCTTTATTTGCGTCGTCTGATCTGCCTATCTGCGACAACAGCATTCCCTTCAGTGCATAAAATTCCGCGGTCATTTCCTTGGTGAAGTAACGCAGATTCGTAGATTCAATGACTTCCAGACCGTCTTGCAACTCGTTTTTACCGCTGACCGACGCCTTTTGTAAATAACACTTCACCTGCTGTCTGATTTTCTGGAAACAGTCGACGATAGGCACGCTGGGTATCGTGTAAATCTTCGACAAGGACTCCAAACACACGCCGCACAGATTATGCTTCCTGGCTATTTTACCAAAATGAATAATTGCCTGGACAGAGGCGTGGACACCGAGCATCGAGTGATTATTCGTTTGGTCTTGCTGCGAATCGTAATGACTCGAGATGAACGTATAATGGTGCTGACGCCAGGTGAAAATATCTGACCAGTGACTTAAATCGTCGGCTATCACAGGCAATCGGTTCCTCCATGTTTTCACGATTGCTTTCATGTCGTGCAACGACGTGCTTCTACCGTGTAACAGTCCTTGATGTATCTGCATCGCTTCTTGAAGCTCCATGATCTGTTGCGCCGCTTGCAGCAAGGGTAGATGCACGTGGCTCACGATGTGAGGTAATCGACGCCATTCGCGCATACATAAACCAGATGCCAACTCCACATATCGTTCCACTGCGTTTAGATGTTGATCTTCATTGTTGCATATCGCTAGGAAACCTCGGTACAGATTCACCTGTAAAAATTTATGTTTTGAATAATCGTTGTATTCTGGCATGAAGTTAATTATTGTCCAATAAATATACCATACTATAGTTATAAATATTTCATACTTTATCATATTATATAGTATATTCTGCAAATTTTTGCATCTTCATATGATCTAAAATTGCATAACAATCCTTATATTCAGTCTAATAATTAGCAAACATAGTTTGCTAATTATTACTATACATACTTAATATAGTTGATATAACTTATATAGTAATATAATTACCAGATGTAATTTTGTTTCATATATATCTTTAATGGCGTCAATCTTTATTTTATGAACGATCAACTTATAAATGTTAAATCCTCAACTATTAGGAAAAATGATCTCATATCTCAATGTATAAATATAATAAAGAGTATAATTTTACCTTCCAAGCCATCTCCTTTGGACAATTATGTTCCACCTGTGCAAGGGCCTCCTTCATCATACTCCAATTAGGGATACGCCAAGAGCTCTCAAGAATCAAGAAAGGATTTTTCTCTGCCTTCTTACTACCATAATCTAATAACAAGTCCCATTGATTCAGCTCTTTTGCGCATCTTATCCAATGTTGTTCCCAGAGCATTGCTTCTCGTTGTATCTTAAATGGTGCTGGTGTTGACACATAGTCTTGCTTAAATTTTGTCATTGCCACATCATAAGCTCCCTGTGCTTGCTCGAAAAATCCCTGCTGTTCCAACGCAGTGGCCTGCAAAGTTTCCTTATAGTGAGCGTGTTTCTGCCAGAGACCAGACCACATGTCCTCCTCGTATAACAAAGAATACATATCAGACAACGAATCGAGAATCTCGGCGTGAGGACTATTGTCTGGCTCAAAATCATAACAATCTGATTCTCTCTTAATTTTGAACTGATTGTTCCCATTGTCAAACGCCATTTGCTCTAAACTCAGTGTCATCCTGTGCCAGAGATTGTGCGATCTACCCAAGTACTTCATCAAGGCTGGCCTCATAGGCACTGGTGGATTGCAGTGAGAAATCGCTTCGACGAACGTTGCTATAGCACTTGGATGGCAATCTTTCTGAATGACATGTGTACCGCTACATATGAACGGCACTACCTCGGCTATTAAAGTGTTGTGTTGATGCTCGTCCAAGATGCTCCAAATTCTTGGGAATGTGTCCAGCCAAACGCGTTCCGCCAAATTCGTATCCATGTGACAAAGTTGAGCCGTGGCTAACAGCAATTGCTCTGTTCTGATCTTCTTGGCGTGCTCTATGAATTCACCTTGTCTGGCGATCAGCTGCGCCAACGTTGCCTTCCCCGTAGTGATGATTTCCTCTGGCACAATGGCGGAATCAACATTAGACAAATCTATGTCGAGAATGTCATCTTTTATGTCGGCTGTTTCACAGATGTCCTGAGGCTCCTCTTTTATAGAGCTGTATATTATGAAGTTCTTGTGCTCTTCGCTGTCCGCCATGTTTATCACAGAAGTTACGCTCGGTAACAATGTGTCCTGATTGGACATTTGAATCTGAGTGGTTGAATTAGAGGTGACGAGGAGCAATTCGATGCATTGCTTGATCCAATAGTGAGGGCCGATGGCGTCCCAACTCTGGCTGCAAATGATGTACAAAAGTCTATCGTGAAGCCGTCTTCTCATCGATGCGTCGAACACTTCGAAGAATTTCGCTCGTATCTGCGGTTGGACGCATCTCAAGCCGGAGAGAAAGGCCGGCTCCAGCTTCGACGTTAATTCGGACGATTTCAATGTTTCGTCTCTGTAAATGTAATTGACCAGCTCCAAAAATTGCCTGTTCAATTCCAAATCATCGGGGAAACGTTTCTCCACGTACTGCATCATCTTCACTAAAAGTATAGACTTCTCCCGCAGGCTGGGCGCCTGATTCATGGCGATGGGATTCTTATTTTTCATCCACTCTTCCAACATCTTCGTGATGGCTTTCATCACCTTTATGTCTTGGGTTTTCTCGATCAAGCCGACGAGAATCGAGCCGATGAACGTTTTCCTCATTTCCACGCCCATCACCACCACGCGATTCTTCACTAGATCCAAGCTCAATATCAACAGTTCGCTACTAACTGGATTGGCCTCGGCCTGAGCCGAGTGCAAATGGTCCTTGGCCATTCTGTGAAGAACCCTCATGAACGGAGTTATCAATCTGTCTATGTAACTTGGATTGTTCGTGCAAGCTGCCTTAAGCATCATCAGTGTCCCAAACAACGTGCTCGGCGTGGCCGTGGTGTTCTTCTCGTACGTGGCCAAACCGTCAACGACGAACTTGCCAACAGTGGTGTACAAGGTGTCCAGTTCCTCGTACTTAGAAGCAACGGTGGATGAAGTAGGTTCCGCGGGGAAAATGGTCATCAAACGTGACAACAATCCGTGAACCAAACGAATGACTTTGGTATTGCTGCTCGCTATACAGGCACCTATGCCTCTCTGTAACGATTTGAAACTCGACAAGATCTGTTCCCTCTTCATCGCGCCAAGTAAAAATGTGAGAACCTCCAGGGCAGTTGAAATGTTGCCGTAGTTCGGCTGAGTGCTGTCCACGCTGGCTAAAACTTTGTCCAGCCAACCCAACATAAGATCGCAGCACTGTGGCCAGACGTCAGGCTTCAAGGCCATTTTTAACAGAGCCACGCAGCGTCTAGACAGCTGCTCGCCCGGATTTCCGTGGATAGTGGTAACGTCGTTCACTTGGCAGGCTAGCCGAAGCAGGAAATTCAATATAGCGTCAGCGTGAGCTCTTTCGATGGGTTTAGTGGAGCCTGGCTCTATCCTAGGTAGAATGACAGGAACGGTCGTACTCCCTGTCGCTGTCTGAGCGCTCATACGTTTAGTTCCAGTCGGATCGTCGTTCATGGGTCGTTTCATAGAGCCCATCACCGGCTTGTTTCTACCAGACTCGCTCTCCGCTTCGTCCTTTATCCTATGCAGTTCCCATTTAATGATCACCTCTGCCAGCTCGACGGCCAGTCTCCTGTGTTCTATAGTGGCACTTGGACTGAAACCTAGCCTCTGCACAGAATTCACTATGTGCTGAACCAAGTGATGCCTGACAGGATAGTACACTTTATAGTGTCTGACCACCAGCTGGAGGATATGAAACAATTGTTGCATGGAGTGCCCCTCCTCGACGATGATCTTTTTGGTCCAGTGTGTCAGCATCGTGTTGCCGTCCTCCATTCTGACAGGCATGGCCGGAGTTAAAATCTCCAATGCTTGTCTGACTATGTTCCTCGCGTCCAACGCGTGGGCCTTCAGAAGACTGTGGAAAACTTGCAGGACTATCCTCTTGTGAATGGCAAATTTCGCGATTATGTGACTCAGCAGTAAGTGGCCGTGGTACCTCGTCGTAGGATCGACGCAGTTCTTCCCCAAAAGGCACGGCCACGCGAACGTCATCAATCTTCGCAACTTGTTACCCTGTCTCTTATTGCTAACGTCGTGAATATGCTGAGAGGCCTGCTCGACCAGCAGACAAGAGAACTGAAGCAACGAGATTCGAACGCAATCCGCCGAGCCGAACGGATTGTCCGGATCGATGATCTTGCTGATGAACACAGAGACGACATTCTCCGGATTGTCTTGGTAAGGCATCGGCGCCCCTCCGATTAACTTCATGCCCTCGCCACGCTCGAAGCTCACGGCGAAGCAAGGGATTATGATCAATTGTAGTACGTTAGCCTTCAGTTCCTGGGACAGGTTGTTCGTAGGGAAATGATCGACGAATCTGAAGAACGCGCTTCGTTTCCATTCGACCGTGTACTCTTGCGCCACAGTGTGTTCCAGGAAGTCCCGCAAGAACTGGAAATCTGGAATGAATCTGTCGCAAGTTGCTCGTAGCAATTGAAACAGCAGGTCGATGTCGTTCGGATGATGGCGAAAGTAATGCAACAAGATCTTCACGATGAGCTTCGGTTCCTTCCAGTGGCAATATTCCACGCTCTCGACCTTCTTGTGCAGCGCTTGGTACTCGTCGTTGCACCAAATTTGCTTCAACGCGCCCACCAATTGGCTCTGGGTCGACAGCCATTGTTCGTCGAATTTGATCAGGATGGCGATGATCTTCACAGCCTGATGCTGCAGCTCGCTCTTCTCGCTGTGATTCAGGTTCGAGTTCGTTTGAGAATGGGCAAGCAGCATAGTGATTAACCTGGCCGTGCTGCCGTGCAACACATCGCGAAACGGTTTCCCCTCTTTCTGCTTGATAAGGAACTCCAAGTATCTACTCCATTGCTGATCCTTGACATTATTGTCGTGTAAAAATAGATTCAACGTCTCTGTTGGATACCGTAACAAGAACTTCATCAGAGGAACGCGAAACGGACTGGATACCTCGACCATCAGCGACTTCTCCGCTTGAAGAACGAATTTACAGAGTATGTCGATGAATATCGGCGTGGCTGCGGGAATTTCGTGAAATATCCCTATGATCGTGACTATCTTCTGCTCGTTTTCGCCGGACTTGGATATACCTTTGTGCGCCTGGATCAGGTTTTCCAACAGCTTCTTCAAATGCTGCAACAGTTGCTCGCAGAGGGCAGTGCTGAACGTGCTTGGGAACAACTGGGTCAGATACGACAGTCTCTTGACGCAGTTCAGGCTAAGGTTTCTGTGATCGCCCAATGTCGACAGCATCGGTCGCATAATAGCGTGGACGGACTGCATGTCGATCTGGAAACCGGCTATAAACTTCTGCATGCACTCGAACGCCGCCTCTTGCAACTCTGCGTTTGGTTTCTCTAAAGCTTTGTATAGAACGCCGAAAATCCTTTCGCGACAGGTGGCGATGTAATGACAGGCAGCCAGAGCCCTCAGAGCTGATTTCCTCAGTGGTATGAGATTCGAGACGGACTTGTAGCAAGGCAGTTTATTCAAATTGGCATCCTCTGCCTCGCTGAGCGCTAAAAGTTCCTGAAAAAACACGTCGTGCTCGGTTAGGTCGATGGTAAACAGACGTGGATTCAACGTGGTGCAAAACGTATTTCCGTCTATGAGACCGATCTGAGCATTCGCCGGTTGATGCCTGAGCAGATGCTTCTTAGGCGGGATCATGTCTGCGAGAACCTCTTTGTGCGGTTCCATCACCTCGGTCACTGTCTTATTTTGTATTTCGGCGAGCAATCGCAGAGAGGACATGGCCTGTTCTCGAACCAGAGTGTGCGGCGAGGTCACCTGCCTCACTAGCTCGTGAGTGACTTCGTACAAGCTCTTGTTCTGCGCCTCTAGTAATTCCGTGTTGCCATCCTGAATTCCAGGATTCACGCACACTCTCAGCATCTTCTCCAAGTTTGCTTTCGCCATGTCTATCGCGCCGTTCGACACTTCTTCCGTCAGATCCATCATCACGAACATGAGAGCCTTGAGGAACACGAACAGATGGTTCAGCACCCACTTGGTCGCCATTCTTTCAAACAGAAACTTTATAGCGATGCAACCCCCTAGTTTCGCGTACCAGGCACGCTCGTAACATAAGGAACACATTTTCTCGGCCAGGTATTCCATCAGAGGTAGTTGACAGGCTCTCTCCTTGGAACCAAGGATGTTCGTTGCAGTTTCAAGTATTAGAACCAGAGCCAGGTGTCCAGATTTGTACAGTTCTTTCTCTTCGTGGCCCATGATGACAGCTAGAGCGTCGATCAGAACCAGAGGATCTTGACCCTGCATACGAACTTGCCTTCCAGTTAAACTAAATGGGCCAGCTTGCTGAGCTATAGCCACCATGGTGTAATGCCTGACGATGGACACCATAGCGTTTACCACAACAGTCCTCAATTCTTTAATCTCCGAAGCAACGAACAATCCCGTCAGAGCTGTTTGTTGAACATTCCTCGCGACAATGTCTGGGCATTGGTAGTGCGGTCCTCGTTGATGCGAGATTTTCCCCTCTTTGAAGCTGGGATGCATGAACAGTTTGTGTAAAATGGCACTGGTGTCGTCCAATCGCAGTGACACAGCCAAGTAACAATTGATCACTTCCCAGCATTGTCTACGGTAAAACGAATCGGTGTTGCTAGACTTCAAGGCATTGAACGCCGTCTCGATTACCTTCTCCACTGGGAAATCGATCGGTTTCGTGGGCTCTTGGAAATAAACGACGACAGCCGGCGAATTCGTCTCACGATCGTTGTACTCGAGCTTCTGCGGTTCTATCATCATCTTCCTGTTCCCACCGCCGAATTTGCCAAGGACTCGGAAAGCTACGTGAGCTTGATCGGTAGGATTGTGCAACGTCCTCCAGAGGGCTTGCATCAAGTCAGCTCTTACAGGTTGTATGTGTTCGTACAAGAAATCAGGCTGGAGATTGTCCACGCATAATTCGAGAGTTCGCAGCCCTTGACTGACCAAACAGTAACTCCCGTTCAACGCAGAAACCAGAGGATCCATCAGCATTGGTAGATAAGGTAGCAGCGAGCTGAGTCTCACAGGAACTGTCAGGCACAATTCGACGAACAAGTCCTTCATATGTTGTCTGTGCAAACCAGACTGCAGTCTGTTCAGGCCTTCCAGCATATTTGGCAGCAGGGGTAAAAATTCTTGATACAACAGATCATGAGAACCACCACCGATGGATCTGAAGAGAGCTCTCAGCAAGAGAAAGTAATTGTAAGGTTCCTTTGCGGACATGGCCAACTCTATGGCTCGATTGACGATCTGGTTTAGATGTGGCCTAAGCATATGCTCGTTCTCAGCAGGGAAAAGCGACACGCTACCGAAAACTAATTTGAACAGCCTTAAATATAAATTGCTCCTCTCCACGTTCGATCCCATGTCGCCCATTCTTTCCAATAAATACTCGACTAATATCGTTGCGAATGTGGACGATATCGTGGGACTAGACAAAAAGGCACTTCCAATAATCTGCAACGCGCAATTCTTGAAGATCCTCTCGACCATGTAGTCGATCGAGGTTGAGAATATTTCCTGAAATGTCTGCGGGTTCATCTGAGTAAAAACGTTTCCAAAAAGCTCCAACACCTCCTTCTCCTCTCTCGTGCGGATCGTTTGAGACTGAGCTGGCCTGCCCTGTTGAGCGACAGCTCCAATCGTTGGCGGACCTATTGTATAAATATCCAACGCTGGCAGAGCCCATTTCACCAATTTAATGTACACCAACGTCTCCTTCGTCTGAAACTGATTCGACTGCGACACTTCGCCAGTTTTGCTATTAATGCAGTTCGCTGTGATAGCCTTCGCGCCGTGTACCAGACTCTTCACCAGGTTCCTATAGTCGGCAACATTGTAGCTCATAGCTTGCGAAGAAGGAAAGCCAAATTTCGACTTTCCGGTCTCTTTCTCCTCGGTCAAGTCAGAAACTGGCTTGGTATCCTCTATTTTGATATCTATACTAGACGGCGTTACCTGCTTCGCTTTGTTACGCAGAATAGGTATATAGATCTTGGCTATTGTCTTGAATTTTAGCACGAACACCAAAAGGATTCGCATAAGAAGCTCTCTGCCCTGTGTACTGTTCTCAGCGTCGGATCTTTGCCTCACCGTGTCTACCAGATTCATCAACAGTTTGCAAGAGACCATCTGAACAGCTGTCGGAAGACTTTGATCGAGCAAATTCTTGCTGTAGAGATGCACAGCTCTGGACACGTCGTTTAATGGCAGCAATAATCTAACATGGTGGACCAGGTCTGCGAGGGTTGAGTATGCAAGAGGCCTGAGAGACTCGTGCGTGGTCCAACCTCGACCAATGAATATATCCTCGTCGAAAAAACACTCCATGTGTGGGATAAATTTGTTTCGTAGATCAGTGGCCAATATGTGTCTTGACGCGATTACCAGTTCTTTCCGTAGATGAGCCACTTCCATTGGACACAGCGTGAACAAACCTAGGATACCTTTTACTAATATCGAACTGTGTTGAGATACCACGTCTTGGTACACTCTGATAACGTAGGCTAGGAACGACAACGTTTTGATCTGAGCACCCATGAAGTCGACGAAGACTTCCTTGTTGAATCCAGGTGACGCTCGATGCTGAGGACTCGGTTGCAGGGTTATCGTCGTTATCACAAGAGGAATAAAGTCAGACACATCCTGGTGCACGTTCTGTTTGTAGAATTGATTCATAAGTACGACTATGATTGGTAATTCTTGAAGCACTTTGAGAGACAACACTGCTTTGGGAATTAGATTGTACTGAAAGAAGAAAGTTACTGTTGTAATTAAACGGTTGTTGTTTATGACAATTTATAGTTTTGTGAATACACAGTAGCTAATGAAAGTATTTGCGGGTGGAAGAAATTTTGTACATGTATCGTGAGTGTTTTATAAAGCATTTTGAAATTTACTGAAAACCGGCAAACATGATTGTAAAATTAGTAAAAATTGAAACTAATTTGAAAATACATTCGGTAGAAAATTAGTATATAGCATGAGTGGCCATTGAAGATGTTCATATCGATCATTGATATATGGTTGTTTAAATACTTTTGCGATTTCTGTATACTATCAAATATCTAATATCTACATACTATCAAATATTTCGTAAACATTAGATTTGAGCTTTTATTGTAATGTTCAACAAAATTTCAAAATGCTTTATATAACAGATATGACGAACAGATATATACAGTATAAGTATTCGAATATTGTCACAAGTATTTACATAAAGAATTGTATCATCTATTAAATATTTTCAACTTTTCAAATTAAACTTTTCATTTAAATTTTCAGCAAAAAATAACGTCAGCCGTTGTTCAATTGTATGCTGAAGATTTTCTCAAAGTATAAAAGTTCTTCTCTCGGTTGAAACCAAAACATGATTGAGGTATAAAGAATTCAAGGATTGTAACAGAATTGAAAAATAAAATATAGTTCGTACAGTTTATTGTAACTTAAAAACTAAGAAAGATGGAATATCTGAACGAGTCCCAATGGACTCAGTCTTCAATATGAGAAATACTGAGAGTTAAAATTTTTACAGAATTATACAGAATTAACTATTAAGTCTTAGTTACGACCGTTTCACTTTTTAGAGACAGTAATAAAATCACTTACTGTAACAACAGTACCGTCTGCGGCTTTTTTCTCGCTCTGTATAGCCGTGATCGTGAACGTTTCCTTCAATAGTGCCTCTATATTTATTTCCGACAAATCCTTCACCCTCAATGGTGGCCGTGGCTCGAAGATTTTTGGCAGGTTCTTTGGTAACTCGCTGTACACCGATTTGACGAATTGCAAAAAATATTGTATCTACGAATTGAAATGATTATAAATAATTATCTGTTGAATTACGTAGTTATTTCTTAAATCACGTTACATCTTCGAATTATGTTTTTATTTATTTCATTGTTGAATCGAATTGTTTCTAAAACAATTAGACCGTTGCAAATGAGAACTTTTTAATTTTCAATCGGTTTATAATTTTCGTGAAAATAATATTAATTAAATTATGGTTCGTTGTATTCGGTACATTTTGACTACGAAACAAAATTATCATTGCAATTAAAATCTTTAGATCATTGTTGATATACGTATTTTTTCCACGTCGATAGCAAGTTACTTTTTCCTCTTCGAGTATAGTTGTTTCCCAGTTGTTGCAGCTTTTATTGCATTAAAGCAGCATTCGAAGTTTTCTAAAGAATATATTCGAATTCAACGTTGATCCATAGATGGGCAATTCATTTTTTTATATGATGCATCAATTATGTTGTGTTTAGTTAGCTTTCAAGCTTCAAATTGACAACTATTTTTATATAGTCAAATAACATAATAATTGATTATTTTCATATTTCTCAATTACTTTTAAATATCTCTGATAAAAGTTGAAAGAGGCGAGAATTTTATAAAAAAAGATTTTGTAAAAAGAGGCCCCCACGTACTTCGGGATTAAAAGTTGGCTTATACTGTTTGTACAGTTCGATGATAATCCTCAGACAGACCAACACATTCTCCTCGTTGTCGGTCTCCAATAATTTCGACATCAAACTCAGGATCTGTTTCACGTACGGTCGTAGATACTCGTTGCTAGGTAATCTGTGTATCATCTCCAAAATCAATTTCCTTACTTGTTGGATGTTGTACTCCGATATAAAGTGCGGTTCACCCTCTTGTAATATCTTCAGGAAGATCTTTATCATGTGCTCGAGAAATGTTTTGTATTGTGACGAGCACATGATGACCTGCAAACGATTTAACATGTTCAAAAGTAATTAATGCAATGATAAATAAAGTCAATACAATAAGCAGAAATAGGTAGAGCTCTAATTTTAAAATAACTAACTCATTGAGAACCAGTAGGAAGCAGTAATTGATCATAGTACTAAAAAAAAAGTTCTTAATTTTAACAAAAATTGAAAAAATGAAATTCGAAATTCTGTAATATAAATTGATTGAAAAAAGAAGAAAATTCCAAATGAAAATATTGCGTTAGAGCAATGGATTAATAATTATGCACGTCTGGTGCCATTATTTGGAAATTTATGTAATCTTTTATTTACGTTTCTAACATTGCAAAGAAAGCTTTGTTTCTATAAATATTTATAGAGTTTAATAACAATTTGGTATAAATTAAATATAAGCTTCGATTAACTGAACTAAAGCTGAAGATTCGTAAAACATTTGAGGATCGAAACGAAAGCAAATGCAATTTGATTGTCCAACGACGAATAAATACCTCGAAATTTTCCGACAATTCCTGAGCTGCCTTCAGTTTCAATTCGTCTTTTGAAACTGGATCGGCCAGCATCGTTACGTAGGATTTATACGTGTTCATTTGCGTTACGGGGTCCGGCGGTGCCATTTTGATTGTTCAATTAGAAGTTCGATGTTCTGTGCTAAGGTGTTTGGTCCATTAGAAAACCTGAAAGCGAAATTGAAATTTAGATTATAACTTTCCGTTGTTAAAAAAAATCACTGTTCTTTGTTAGAACACGCGATCGATGTTTCTGTACTTAAAAATAATAGATTGCGGATTTTTTATGCGTTTATGGGATTATTTGAACATAGGAAAATGCACACAGCAGAGTGTAAGAATATGCAAAATATCCTAAGTACGATATTCTTTACAATGTTTAACAGATAAAGGAATTTTTCCATCTAAACTGCAATTTGTAAATTATATTTGCAGTAATACAAATTTGCACAAATATCAGCAGCCTAGTTATCTTAGAATGATTGAAATAAGAAATAATAAAATAAAACTGAAGATGCGTTTTTATCGTAATATTTCGTTCCATGAACAAAGTGTATCAATTTCGTGTAGCAGTGTTAAAAAATCATTGCACTTGACGTCTCAAAACAAAAAAAAAAACAAAAAAAAAATCTGCCCCACTGGAGATATACACGTACAAAATTGTAGCTTAAACATTTCCCTTTCACTCGAAATCACTTTTTTTCAGTTTCTTCGGGAGATTTTCGCTCGAAATCACTACGTTTAACTTCTTCGAATGAAACATCCGCTCCATGAAAAATATATGTACACGTACGAAGCTGCAAGCTGAACGTTTGTTTCTCGTCAAATCATCATCTTTCTTCCCGATCTCTTAGAAACGATTACGCTTCTTGCAAATCCCGATTTCGAATCCCTCAAAAAGCAAAGCAAATCAATCGACGAATTCATGGAAATGATTTCACGTGAAAGATAGATTCAGAGTCGCGAACAGAATCGTGAAACTACTATGTAGAGGTTCACTTGAGATCAATGAGCAACGTTGAGCATTTCCAACGATGCAAACAACCCTTGGCAACCACCTAAGCGTTTCCTATCATCCACTTTAATTGAACTTCTCGAATTAATCGCTCGTCACCTCCGACGACAATTTCTCAGCATTGCGTATGAAAAAAATGCGTTTAAATTTGTAGCAAAAAAATATAACAAATGATCCATTGATCAGCCTGTGTGATCAGGGGGGAGGGTGAAGATATATCTACGTGAGAGATGTTAGGGGTGAAAGAGTATATGTTCACAGCCTATAAATGCCAACGAAATGCTGGGTACGATCTCAGTACCCTTGCAATGTTGCTAGTAACCTGACGAAGTTCGATGATACATGACATAAGAAACGATTATTTTCTTTTGTAAATCAAAGAAGAAGAAAAAATGGACGAAACTACTATCGACTCGATTTTCGCTGGATCTTTGAAATCGCTGCCAGCCGTTAGCTCGAAAATCGTCAGAATATTCACGAGCTCCACTTTCACCGGTACGTTTGAACATTTTGTCATGTACAGAGTGTTTGTATTTTCACGTATTCGTTTTCTTTTTTTTTTTTTTTTTTCTCTTTCAACGAAGAGATTTTATCTTTTTAACGATGACTTGTTTCAGATATTACTTGTCTAGAATTGATCCGATTTTCACTTTCATAACGTTGAATTTTTGTAATTATATAGGAATATACCAGTGAATGGTATAATTTAATATATTTAAACTCAACTTGAGATACAATGAATATGTTTTCTTTTCTTCCTGTTTTTTTTTAAATCTTTCACTGGCATCACACATTTTCTCCAATAATTCAATTTCGAATTATTTGATAATATGCATGTGCTTCTAGATTTCGACAAAATTTAATATATGATATATTTAACATGTTTAACGTACAAAAAAATACATAACTTTACATAAAGTTATATAAATATGTAACTCAAATAACAATAATGAAATCGATCTGCAAAACATCCACAATGTAACGCTGATTCAATGAAAGGAATTTTTCTTTTCTGTTTCATTGATACATTGTTAATAAAAACAAAATATTAACAACCGCGGTTTATTTAGCAATTGCACTACAAGAAACGAAAATTGTTTAAATAATATCGCGCCACGAACGTGAATACAAACGTGGATAAATCGGTTCGTTTGGAGAACGTACGACAGATGTACATCTTTAAATTTGATCCAACAATAAGACAATTTTGTCTAAAATCATTGTCTATAAAGCAAAATGTGAGAACAGCTCGCGAATGCAATGATTTGAATATAAGAAATAAATTTCAACGCAGACACAACGATGGAGCGGAACACGTTGATGGCGCAGTGTTATCCAAAGCTCAAGGATTATTGCAGAGAAAAGCATGGACTGGAGTTTCAAGTAATTATTTGAATAATCAATGTGACAATTAAGAAAAAAAAAAAAAGCATTTTTCTGTCTGTGCGATATATGTGAGAAATTAATCAGAATTAAACGGAAAGCGTACGGGGATCGTGGATATAGCTGAAGAAGGGTGTTAAAACCTGTGTTACCGAAACGCGACTTGTCGACCTTGAAGAATTGATTTCTCTCGTACCAGGCACGAATTCTACCGCATATTCAGGCTAAAACTTTCCCACATTGTGCAATGCGTGTTCTAAATTCAAATCGACAGAATTCCGGCAGAAGGGTGAAACAAGGGAATCATTTAAATAATTTTCATCTCAGGTGGTTGACATGAGATGGGGCGTGAGGGACGAAGCTACTGACGATCACATGACCACGGAACTATGCATGAGGGAAATAGAAAATTGCCAGAGGCTTTCAATGGGTCCGAACTTCGTGGTATGAAATAAAAATTGAAAAAAAAGAAAAAAAAAGAAAAAAAAGAAAAAGAAAACGTCTGTGCTACGACTTGGCGAAAATTTTGGAAGAAACAATGACGACGATTAGATAAAAATGATAGTTAGAGCAACGATTTTTCACGATTCGATCACGAATCTTTTAAGATCCATCTTGATTATTTCAATTGATCGCTGCGTCACGTTCATATTCCGAACAATTATAGAAATAAATAAATAAATATTTTAATTGTATCGAAATATTGAAGTATAATATATTTGAAATAAAATAATATAAAATATTTCGAAATACGAATAATGAACAAAATAGTATGAAATATTTTAAATATCAATATTTTAAAGCCTTAATTTGTCAAAAAATCGATACTTTTCACAAGTATCGTTTTTCTCTAAAAAAAAAAAACTACTTTTTCAAATTTCATTCGATCAAATCGTAGGATTTTTGCAACGACTTTTCAATCAATATCGTCACTTTCGTCTATGAGAGAAACATATTTTTCAGAACTTCAGCCAAATCAGAGCACAGTTCTCAGAGAATCGTGACAATAATTCGATCGCATTAGTCGCAACATTGGAAACACATGGCGCGAGACACGTTTTAAAAATCCCTTCAAGGTGTTCCTCGGGCAGAAATATGGCTACCGCCCGATTCCAACGTACGTTCTCAGCTCGGAATTGGAAATGTTGAGAACAGAATTGGAGAGCCAAGGGATGGACGTCGGCCTTTTGGACAAATGGTACAAGAAGGATAGTAACGCAGTGCCGCCTACAAGTATCTTGCAGCCAATATCGTCCATCTTGAAGAATTTTAATAACAAAGTGATTGAAGTTACTGTCACGAGACCAGTTAAAGAAGGGGATGAAAATATCGAAGTAAATATTGAAATTAAATATTTTCTTGCAATTTAGAGGATACCAAAGCTGCAGCAAGAAGATCAGGCCATTTGGTGGGACACGATGGTGAAAATGCAAAAGCTATTCCGAAAGGGAGCACAGTCACTGTACAATGCCGGGAAATTCGACAAGGATACCATGCACAATTATTTCATGTCAGGTGTGGCTTAAAATTTAAATATAGTTCCTATAGCTGCTAATTTCTTAATCTTCAATTAATTTTATCTACTAATCTATACTCTGCGAGAGTGTAAAATACAAAATAAAATTAAATATCCAAAATCTTAGTAGAATTACTAAGTCATCGATGCATTGATCTATCGTTTGTGGTAAGAATTATTGTTCCGATTTGAGAGGGGAAAAAACCAATTGTAACTCCTGTGGGATTTTTGAATTTTAAATTCTTTAAATTGAAGATCGACACGAAGTTAGAATAATTAAGACTATTGGAGAGAAAATCGTAAGCCTGAAAACCGCACGAAAAATGTCAATTAAGTCTGAAATCAAATCGAAACGTCGTTTAATTTTTTCATTTATCGAATAGTCACTGAAAGGGAGGTGATCAATGGTATCTTGAACGTGAAGAACACTAAAAACCATTGCCTGGCATACATACGATACATCAACAACATTAATTTACAAAACTTGAGGAAAGCCAGCTTGTTCTTAGACATTGTTAACAGAAGCTTAGATAACGAGGCTTCCAAACTGTTGGCGAACTTGAGAGATGAAAGGCTTCCAGAGAAGATCGAAACGACAAACTTGCAAAGGTAATTAAAAGTCTAATCTAAAGTCTAATCTAAAGTACATCTAAAAGTACAACATCTGTGAAATTTCAAATATTTCAAAATAGAAAGAGAAAATTTGTTGGATTAATTTCTTAGTGACAATCATATTATTTTTTGAAACATTGACCATTGTACATTTCTTACATTCGCTTAAAAAAAATAATTCACTTATTTCAATTTATTCCTTTATTTCTTTTATCAATTAAATTTACACTTTTACTTACGGCGAGTTTCAAGTTATTATTCATTTACAGTAAAACGAATAAAACATAATACGTAATAAAAATACATGTAATGTATCCATGATAATTGCAATAGAAATTTGTGATTTTTTTTCTTCTCTATCTTTATTTACGTTCCAAACATTTTTTAAAATTCCTCAAACTCTTTTTCCAATGTCTTTTTTAAATGTTTAAAATTTATTAAAATTACGACGTATTCGTGTCTAACTATATTTTGCAAGGAAAAGAATAATTATTATGTATACAGTCTCAAATTTTCTTTTTTTAAAGATACACGGTAGAATGGATCGGTCGTGAGGGCCTGGATCCAGAAACCCATAGCGAGTACCTTCAACACTTTATAACACATTTCTATCGAAACATAGTGAAACTGGTGGATCGTGCCATGAGAAAAGAGGACAGTTCTGCACAGGGACAGATCATAACGGAAATTTTGCAACACTTGCATGCTTGTAACAATTCCGTGAGGGTAAATCCAACAAAAAACTCTTATAGAACAAAAATTACTTACTATAGCGACGAAGTATCAGGCTCCAATCCGAAACAAAATGCTTTAGAATAGGATTTAATACTCGAAAATCTCTTGAAAATCTATTTTGATAAGTTTCGTCGAAATTTGTGCAATCAACCGCATAATACGTGAATTACAAAGACGAATAAATGCGTTTTTTGATATTTCGAGATTTCTCGAGTTTCTCTGATATTTTATATTTGGTAAAATATCAAAGCTTTCAAAACTCATCGAAATAATTAATATCCACAGAGACGAATAAACGCGTCTTTGACATCACGAGGTTCCTCGATTTTCTATGATATTTCAAATGTTTGTATCAACGCTCATCAGAGTGATTGATATTTACAAAGACGAATAAATGCGTCTTTGACATCTCGAGGTTTCTCGATTTTCTCTAATACTTTATATCAATGTTTGTAACATATAAAAGCTTTCAAAACTCATCAGAAATATAATTAATATATTCAAGCATTTTCCAAAACTTTTAAAACCATCTCGGTAAACTCAGCGGATTTTTATGCGAAAATAACGAAGGAAATGTGTAAAATGTCTAACGCTATACCAACTCGCTATAATACTCGACGGATGAAACGAATTTCCAGTTGAGCACAATCCCGTTCGCAAGAACGTGAATTTAAGTTAAAACTCCGAAAAACGTCTATTTCTACGAATCCTGTTCGAAGCGTGAATTTGAAAGCGTGAAGCGTGAAATTGGAAATTTTCGACTGTCGAAATTAAAAATTGTCGATTGTGTCGAAGGGAGAGTTTAACACTTTACCGACCGTGTATTAGCGGTGAATAGTTAGCCGATTAATGGGCTACCGGTTGGTAAAGTGTTAAAATATGTTAGCCGATTAATAGGCTACCGGTCGGTAAAGTGTTAAGTTCGGATAAAATATGGGACGAAAGATCGATTCGGATCGAGAAATCTTTTCCAGGTGTTTTACGGCCGAGAAGACACGTTGGAGAGAATTAAAGAGTACATGTTGGGCGACAGCGAGAAGCCTCTGGTGTTGTACGGAGAAGGTGGATGTGGAAAAACGTCCCTGTTAGCGAAGAGCGCAGGATTAACGAGTAGCGCGTGGCTCACTGGAAGAAAGCCTATAAACATAATTCGTTTCCTTGGTACCACGCCAGACAGCAGCGCACTGACACCAACGTTAATATCCATTTGTCAACAAGCAAGTAGCTGAATAATTCTGACCGGTAGAATTTCACTTTGCGTGAAATCTGTCGTGGCGCAGAGAATTTCATCGATTCTTCCTTACGCCATTTTCTTATTCCGGATCGAGTCGGTAGTTGAAATTTGACTAACGATCGGATGACTCCTCGTTTTACTTGTTGAAATGAAAATTCTAATCAAACTAATAATTTTTAATTAGTAAATAATAATCGTAATTTTTGATCAATTTATTTTTATTAAATTCTTATTTATCGAAACTAGAATTCAACCAACCGACTAAAATTTCGTTTCTCATGGCTAGAAAACGGTGAACAAAATTTAGTCGAACGATTGTGAAATGGAATTTTATTTATTTATGTATTTCTATCGAGGAATTGATATTGATTCTTACGCTTGCAAGGTCTTATTGGATTGCCAAATGTTCAATTCGATGTTTCGTTTTCGTGACTAAAATTTAATTAATAATCGTATAATGGAATTTTATTTATATACGTCTGTTGAGAAACAAAGAATTCATTGATTCTTCCTATTATTTATTACTTGAATAAAAAGTCCATGTATAGATAAATGATACAAATTTTGTTTCCAGGATTAAAAACACAAAACTGTTGTTCTGTCAATGGTAAAAAATAATACGTAACAATACCAACTTCATATAATCAACGTTATGTCAGCAAACTTAATCATAAACTAAAATAGATAAAAAAAATACATATTTTTAAAATTTTCTTTACAATTTACTCATTCTTCTGATTAATTTTTTTTTTCCGAGAGAGAGAAACATTGAATATTATCTAATAATGAACAATGTATGTTTGATGACTAAAAATAGTAACTAAAATTTTGCTCTCAGTTGATAAGAAATTTCATAAATTAAAAAAACACAGTTACAAATATTTTTGAAACTTTCCGCGAAATCTACAATTGTTTATTCTATCTTCTTGCGATAAGTAAATTCGCGAAAATAGCATTTCCTTTTCGAAATATTAAATACTTATTACATATCTGAATGATGTGAGCTAACACTATAAAAAGTAGAGTTGATCAATTTGATTTCTGACCAAGTAAAACGAACCAACTAATAATTTTGATAATTGTTCTTTGTAGATCTCTTACAACTTCATGTTGCCATTCGACGAGATACCTGATGATTTGGTACCATTAACTGCTTACTTTAAGTACCTATTGACTTTAGCTACGGTCGAGCAGCCGATATTATTATTCCTGGACAGCGTCGATCAATTAACCGGTGTGCAAGGAAATAAATTATCCTGGTTGCCTACCAGACTTCCATTGAATTGCAAGGTGAATTACGATGATATCCCGATGACTAGAGTGCGGATTTTTATACATTTGTAAGAAATTCTCTAGAATCCTCCGTAAGTCGAAAACTTTTTGTACGATGAAAATTTCCTTCATAACTCCAAGTATAAACTTTCGTTAACTTATTAAATTATTTGTTGTCACACGTTTAGTACGTATTTCATAGTAGCTATATATTTGTAGCTACTATATCTTGTATTTCTAAATCTGTAAGTAAGTAAGTAAGTAAGTAAGTAAGAAAGTGAGTATAATTAAGGATTTTTCTTTTTTTTTTTTTTTTTTTTAGATGATTCTATCTTGCGCCGCTGAGGAATCGAACCCAGTAATCTCTCGAGATTATCAATTGCTACGAAGGATGATAGACATCGAGGAAAATTTCATCGAGGTCGTCGCACTTGGCGAAGATCTCGCTATGGAAGTAATAAGGTACAGATAAAAATTTGTTTCATCTACTGTATTATATTTTACAGAGTGTTCACGATATACACGAATTTTTAAGCATTTAATATTATAGTATTACACTACTTTGTATTACATCACTATATTACATTGTTATAGCACTACGTTAGTATGATCGTTGCTTTTCGAACGCTGGATGAAAGTTAAATACATCAAAAAAAAAAAAAAAAAAAAAATTTCAAGATGTGTAAAAAAGTCCGCATCTTGTCAGTAATTTATCATTTTATTAAATTAATTTTTCCATTCCAATTCTACAAAATTCCTACAAAATCCTAAGAACGACTTCTCTTCTCAGAAGCACACCTCGTTACTGAATATTAATTATAACTCTCGCAGGATGTGGATGAAAACAGCTCACAGAGACTTGAACAACTATCAATGGCGCCTGGTGGCGAACGCCCTGTCCAAGTGCTCGCTGCCAATCTTCGTGAAGCTGGTGTTCGCCGAGATCTGCAGATGGAGAAGCTACACGAAACCGGCTGACACTCACTTAACGTGCACGGTGATGGACAGCATCATGATGCTTTTCGAAAGGATCGAGAAACAGCATGGTAAAATTCTGGTGTTCCACGCGCTGGCTTACATCACTGCCGCGAAGTCAGGCTTGTCCGAGTCCGAGCTCGAAGATCTGATCTCGTTGGACGACAAAGTGTTGGACGACGTGTACCAATATCACTTGCCACCCGTTAGAAGAATCCCACCATTACTCTGGACCAGGATACGAAACGATCTGCCCAATTACCTGAGCGAAAGAGAGGCCGACGGTGTCAGTGTTCTTAATTGGTATCACCGGCAATTCAGAGACGCTGCCAAGGAAAGATACTTCAAGAACATGAACATGGCCATGTATTTTCATTCGATGATCGCCGACTACTATCTCGGCATTTGGGGCGGTGGACGACCGAAACCGTTTAAATACACCGAAATCCAGAGACACAGGTAAATCATTTCTCTTCAGATTTCTCTGATTTATAATATTATATTCGTTGTAATTTTTCTGAATACTCGTCGACTCGTGTTGATTTCTTTCTTTAATATAGAATGCGCCAAAAATTACTTCCTACTACAATAAATAATATTTTTCTTCTTCGCATCGAAGTAGCACACGATGGAAAAAGAATCACGTTCGAACTTTAAGTTTAATTTCATTGTATTTCGATGTTTCGTTAAAAAAAGGAATAGGTGGAAAGACACGTTGAAGATGTTTCAAAACGAAATATAAAAGTGTAATAATATCTTGAGGATGCTTCGCGAATTATTTTACCGCAATTGAGGACGAATTTCCAGGTTTAATTTAGCGGACAAAGAAGGTGTGGCGGATAGAAAAGTACCAGAGCAACCTCTGGCGTTTTACTCGAAGGATGGGACAATCACTAGATACAATCTAAGAAAGGTACATGTATAAGAGTAAGCGTCTTGAACAATTTTCTGTTATTACGAGTTATTGTATTTACGATTTACAGTTTGGCGAGCTACCATTCCACTTGGTCAGATCACGACGTTTCAACGATTTGTTTGAGAACGTTTTGTTCAACTACGAGTGGCTGCACGCCAAGTTAAGCTCATGCCCGCTCCAAGCGGTGCTTTCGGATTTCGAAGATGCGTGTAGTTTCATCGATAACCAGAACCTCGTCAGGTGATTTAACACTTTATCTATTAAATCGATCTACCTGATCGAGATGTGTTTTATCAGATAAACATGTATTTTCACATCTCCTGTGATTTCTTTGCAAGTTGGATTGCCTGACGTTCGTAATTTGACGTTCGAAGTTTTTACTATCGCACAGTCAGCTTTTAAGTCAAACGTTCGAAAGATTTTTTTTTTCAGGAAAAAATAGAAATTCGTTTCGAATAGGAATTTTTGCCTAAGGGCATGAAGGATTCAAATTGTGTGTTCACGGAGAACTAAAACGAACGATGGATCAAAAATTAAAGCAAAATGATTGGAACGAATGAAATTCCTCGAATCTATATACGTCTCGAAATGAAAATTCTATTTCAAAAGATATACCATTAAGATATAAATGTTATTTGCTCTTAGTATACAAGTACTAAAATTTTTAATAAAGTAATTGAAAAGAAAATCGCATTTCAATTCAAAACGGAATAAATAAGAGAAAATGAAAAATTAAAAACAACTTAAAACGGAATGAAAAAAAAAAAACAAAAAGAAACAATTGAATGAACAATTAGCACAAATAGAAACAAATGAAAAATTAAAGCAGAAACGTTCAGATGAGAATAAAAAAACAAAAATACCACAAATTGAAAAAAAAAAGAACGTTTTTGTTTCAGAGAACTCATGCTGGTTGCAGACGCGCTCCGATTAGGCGGTGCGATTTTAGGATCGCATCCGGATATGCTAGCGCCCCAATTAATAGGCCGATTACTACCAGAAATCGGTGGCAATGTGAACGTGAAAATGCTGCTTCGTGCGTGTGACAACGACGGTGCCAAGGATTGTGCTCTGCTTCCGGTTTATCATTGCCTACATACGCCTGGAGGACCGTTGAAAGTACTTGGACAAATTTAACCTAACCTGCAATGATTTATCTTAACACTTTACCGACCGTGTATTAGCAGTGAATAGTTAGCCGATTAATAGGCTACCGGTCGGTAAAGTGTTAACATTATAAAATACGATCGGACAACTCGACAAAGTTGTATTGCAAAATAAGACAATAGCCCTCCGAGTTAGATAGATGTTTCGTCTCATCGAGTTCCCGTGTGAAAGAAATTTGACAAACGAACGTTCAATTTACACACAGAGAACGATCAAATACTTACGCGTAGTTGAAAATATCGCGGAAACTTAGAAAAAAAAAAAAAAAGACAAATGTCTCCAGGATTTAATAGTACAAATTAATCGTAAAAGAATCGTAAATGAAAATGTTACGACATTATGTTGGTTTTTAATGGGCTAAAACAAAAACGTTCTCCTAATTTCGCGAATCTTTCAGTATTCGTTGGAGGGTCATCAATTCGCCGTGTTTGGTTTTTGTCTAACGTCGGATTATCGGTACGTGGTCTCAATATCCAATCGATTCATCACGTGGGATTTGAGCACCAGTGACATGGCGCGGGATGTAAATCCCGGTGTTGAGGGAATCATGCAACATTTGGTCCTCAGTCCTGACAATAGATACGCAGCTGCGTTTACTACTAATAATCAGGTAAAGAGTTCTTCTATGGTTAAAAAAAAAAAAAAAAAAAAAAAAAAAATAGAAAAGTATTCAAAGTTAATGACATAGATGGTGAGTCAAAATAACTTGCATTTTTTGACGTAATATCAAAAAATATATACCACTGTTCAAAAATCTTAGAACAAATTTTAAAACGTCGTTTTAATGTTACATAGTCGACTATGAACTTCCAATTATACGTATTTTGCAGAAATTTTAATTATATGCAAATTCTTTTTGACGCAGTAAAATTTTATGGTATAAATCATGTAGTACGAAACTTATGAACTTCAAACTTCAAATTAACAAAGTTAGTCTTAATAAATTTTGCAATATAAATTTTATAATATAAAGTATATGGACTTCAAATTATATGCATATTACAATTTTAATTAAATATATAGCATATTACAATTTTAATTAGACATATTTTATAATATAACACTACTTGTGTATTCTTCTTTAATACTTCTTTCTTTTCATATAAAGTTCAATAATATGTCTTTGTATTCTTTAACGATTCATTTCTTTCAATTTTGAAGAAAATTGATAATGTTCTTCAAATTTTTGAAGGAGAAACTTTTTAACAATGATTTATTAACCACAGTTTTATTATGTATAATAGCGTTTAATAATGTGAAATTTAGACTTCGATAAATTGAATTCTCTCTTTGAAATCGACTTCTTTTACGTGAAGTATCGATGACAGAATGGTAACTACAATATAAAATAAAATACAAAAAAAAAATTCGAGTGATTCTTTGTAACAGAGTGTCGTGTTAAATACCCTGACGAGCGAGTTCGTTATAATCGATAATCCACTTCCAAATGAAGACCCAGTATGCGGAGTACATTTGACGAATCAATTCTTCTTCGTCTATGGTAAATTAGGTTGGTGTAGATTCGATTTACGAGGGAATTTACTAGATACGCACACGAACTCGGAGGACTCCAACAAGTGGCCAATTTTATGTGAGTGCAATGATAACGTGCCATTTGATAGGAAATACTGATTTAACAAATTCACTAGAAAAATAAAAAAAATATATGAAATAATGAAAGAATCTATGTTTTTCTAAACAGGCGTGGAACACACAAATCTGGATGATTATAGAATAGTATTTTGGTCTGGAAATATGGAGGACACTAGCATGCTTTTGCATACTCATAGGAAAAAAAGATCACTGGAACCCTTGCAGTTTCACAGGTAAATTATCAGTAGTACGCTGTGGATTTTTATGTATTTTTATATTTTCGAAGAAACAAAATTTAAATTATATAGATTTACTTATTAACTAAGACGAGTCCTCTGTTTTGAATATTTTATGCATAGTATATTTATATATCCTATATATTTTAATACTTTCGAGTTAATTTTGCATAAGTTGCAAAATTCGCAGCCTAATCATTCTATTGTATATGAAATCATTCTTATTTTGTTAATTGTGTTTGGCAAGCATGTGAAAATAAGATATTACTTTTGTTATTTTAAATCAAGGAGCAACATTTTATTCTCCGGTCTTTCTTAATCATATCGAATCTGTTTTTAAACATTGTAATCATCAAATGCAATTATAATATGATATTCCTTTCTTTTTCATCATCACTTCTTCTAGCTAAAATCTACAATTGTATAAAATTGAAAGAAATTTAAATATTTTTTACGTTACGATAAATTATCGCTAGGATTTTAATTAATGAATTAAAAATTTAATGAGAACCAAAAAATATTAATTTAAGATTTTAGAATATCGAGACTGCGACGAAATAAAAAAAACAACAACAACAAAGTAATAAAATTTACTTGAAAAAAAAAAGAATTTTGCATACGAAATTGTAAAATATATAAAATTGTAACTTCCAAAAATTTATTATATAAATAGAATACAATAGGATTCCATTTATTATATCATATATATATATATATATATATATATATATATAACACATATGTATATAATACATACACACACACACAATATCATTATTATCAGAACAGTCAATTAAGCGAACATATGACTAAGTTCTTATGTGAACTAAGGCTCGCGGCATATATGTGACTTTCGCAATTAAAATAGTTATCAAACTTATTGTTCCACCGTGTAAATCCAGTTACACGAATATCAGCTCCTATTATACGAACGAAGAAACCATAGAGAAAAGAAATACTAGACTCCTATTACTCCTATTACCCGGAGCGATCCAATTATCCGAATCGCCTTATCCCTCGAACGGTTCGAAAAACGGACTCCCACACTGTATTTATATTTATTCGATTGTTCAGAAATCGCGGACAATCGGACAATAGCAAATATATCAAATAGAAAAATATCAAATAAAAATAGAGAAACTGATTGCAGGAACAGAAATTGGGTCTTGAGGAAACAGTCTCGATCAGTTCAAGAAAGCATAGCAAGTTAATACTTTTCCAATGAATCTTAATATTCCTCTATAATATCTATCTCGTAGTGTAATGGTAATGACCAACAACAAACAAGTTTTGTACGCCTGTACGACGAAGGAAGATTATCGGGTCACGAAATACGTCAGCGACGAAACATCGTGTCAGTGGGAGAAAGCTTTCGACATGCCCCGAGCTTTCAACGACGACGTAGAATATTTATTGCAATTGAAGCTGGACAGGGAAGAAGAGATGCTTCTAGCTACGTGTGCCAATGGTTTCATCGTGTGGCTCTTAGAGAGCAAGAGTGACGCATACGTCTTAATGTTGCCGAATGGAGTTAGAAACATCAGCACGAAGATGATGTGCTCGAATTCGATTATGATCAGTGGTAGTAAGAATTACGCCGTTGCTGGTGTAAGGTAATGTTTTCACGATTAAATTAAATTGTACTAACGCTACGGCGATCGGTACAACGCAATAGTAGCGTCGAAAGAATATGCGTGTGAATGATACATAGTATCAGACTGTAGGTTTCCGTGCATTTTGTACATAATTTGGTACGATATATAAAATAAAATAGACGAACGACAAAAGTTGTATGGCCGATCACTATGACGTTTAGCAGATGAAAACAAATTTCTGGCAAAATTTTCCTTTTTCTATTTTCATATCGCGGAGAAAATTTGGTGGAAACCATGGAATGAAATTTCATTTCGATCAGCCACTGGTGCCATTCTTCAATTCACAAAAATACACACGTCTAATGATACTACTTGTTATAATAATAATATTATTATTTTTTCAATGATAAAAGTATTGCTTTTCTGCTGTCTGAAAATAAAATTCAATTGGATTTTTCTTAGAAAACCTAGATTAGGCTAGGCTAGATGGACGAAATGGTAAGGTTTCTTGAATTTTTGAACTCTAACTCTAGTTAATAAAATGGCAAGAAAAATGATCGTACAGCAAGTTTTAAAGTATCGTTGCAATGAGGAAATTTCAATTTTCAAGATCATGATGGATCTAGTCGTGAAAAAATTTTTTCAACGTTTTTAGAGACTTTAAGAGAAACGAACTCAGGATAATCAAACTACAAACTTCACCAATAAGACGAAGTAGATTATATATGATCTGTTTTTACGAAGGTATATGTTTAGTTATACCTCTTACTATATTTTAATTCACAAGAGTAACCTATTATTAATAAAAGTTTGAAATTGACCGGTCGCCACAGCGTTAATGAAGAAGAAAAAAAAAAAATTAAATGAAAGCTTTCTCATTTCCGAAGAAAAAATCTATACGTTTGGAATCTTGAGACAAGCGAATTGGTGAAAATCCTGGATGCCCACTTTGCAAGGATTATTCAATTAGAAGCATTGACCATTGGGAATTGGAACAGTGTTGTGACATCGAGTATCGACAGAAGCGTGAAAGTGTGGAATATTAACAATATCTTCGAACAGGTTCATGTAATCGACAGGCACGAGTTGCAGATCGATATGATAAGGTATTAAGATTCTATCTTAATATCTGATTCTAACATAAATCGAGTTTGTTTTTACTCGTGTTCTTTTTCTTTCTTTTTAATTATGTTGAAAGCTTGGCAGAAGAATGCAACTTGGCAGCAACAGTGACAAGAGACTGTGTAGGAATTTGGGACTTGCAAACGGGAAGACTGATCTCAAAATTGGCGGATAGTCCTTTGGGAGCAATTGTCACTCATGCTTGCATGACTCACGATGGAAAGTTAGTAATAACTATAGATATTAATTTGTTCAAAAATTTTGTAGCTTCTTTTTGGCAAGATTCTTAAATGCGATAATCCTATGAGATATTGAAAGAAGTATATTCGTAATATTAACAGTGTTATTCTTCTCACTTTTTTTTTTATCATATCTCATCAGATATCTCTCATGATATCTCATTAGATATCTTTCTTTCTTTCTTTGCAATACTTCGTTTATCGAATATTTATATCTGTATAATATAATATTTATTATTAAATTAAAATTGTTTTTTAAATAAGAATACAACAGCAGAGTTAAATAATGATTCAGATAAATGCTGCTTCTAAAACTGACTAAGAGCTTGGCAGAATAAACTAAATAATTATAAAGGAATATCTAAAATTCGTTAATAAAGAAGACATTGTTTTTCAATAAGACACTACTAATAATAAATCAAATGTCCCGATAAAAAGATCTTTGACTGGCATATCATTTTCATCAGCTTCATTAATGAAACAGTTCAATTATTCGTATACTCGTCTAAAAAAAAAGTTTTTAATGACACAAATCTACTTAAAATGATTTACTGTCGAAAAGAATGAAAAGTTGAGTTGAAAGGAAAAAACAGTACAGATTATTTAACCCATTAAGGATCAATTATGATTTATATTATAAACATTTTTTTTTAAATTATTACCGTATAAATATAATTAAAAATTATTATTATATAAATGTTTCAATGTCTATGAATTTTATGAATTCTATGAATTTTAAAATTTTAGAATTTAGGTGGAAGACATAATAATAAAAAATATTAAGGAAATCTTTTGAGCTTTAAAATTTCGTTTCATAGCTGCAATATTAAAAAATAAAATTTGATAATATAAATTGATTGAAAAAAGATTGCTAATGAATGTTGCATTAAACGTTGATCCTCAATAGATTATATAATAATTTTGTAGAAAGACATTGTTAATTCTAGATTTGTTGATGTTGATTAAAGAGAAAAGAAAAATTAATTAATTAAAATGTTATTTAAATTGTATTTGTTTAATAAGATATCTTAAATATCGTTCAGAATTTCCCAAGCAATAATACATTATACATACAGAATGATGTAATATGATTTTATTGAAGGAAATTAGAAAAAAATGTTAGAAAAAAAAGATGAATAGTTCAAGGAAAACTAATATATACTCAAGACAAAATTATTCATGTACTAATATATACTCAAGACAAGATTATTCATTATATATATATATATATATTCATGTTTTCTGCACAAGTACTACGAACATTTATAACCACATTATCTTTTCTCGAATGAAAATCTTTCCTTCTCATATACATCAAATCCTCTCATTCTAAAAAAATTTTAAAATAATATGATCAAAAATTAATGAATTTAAAAAATATTTTAATTTTAATTTTGTAGAATTTGTCGTATGAAAAACAAGGAAACCATGTGAATTATTAAAATGATCCTATATATACACGTGTTACAATTAATTGAAAGATGATATGTTTCAGGTATATCGTTTCAACAGAATCAGGTAATGTACTGATATGGAACAGAATTACAGAGCAAGTATTGTTCAAAGAGGAGCAACAGCACGTGAGGCAACTAATGTTGGTCGAAAATTCATCTAAATTCATAGCTATTTCAAGGCCAAAAAATCCCGCAGGAGTAGAAAATATGAAAACCATTGCTACTCTTTTTATGAGAACTATTCCTGGTAAATTGATAATTAAGGCTTAAGAATTCTTAATGATACTAACAATGATACTAACAATCAATCGTTATTAATAGATGGCAAGAGAATGTTTACATTGGAGTATTTAGTCAGAAGTCACACAGGTACACCATTTCGGAATGTCGTAATGACTTCTGACAATTCTTTCTTGATTGCTCCAGCAGCTGATAAGGGCAACAGAGATTGTGTCATCATATATAATGCAAATACTGGAGCACTAATAAGTAAAATACCAATAAAATTACCAGGATTTAAAGTAAGAATTCCAACATATAAAAAGAAGAAAATCGTATTTCATAAAACAAGGAATTTTGCATAATCTATACTTTTTAAATAGGATATTTTATGTATTACTCCGATGCCGAATAAACCACATTGGGTAGGAATCATTGGATCCGATAAAGGTACCATTTTGGATATAAATAAAAAAAAGTTTATCCGTACAATCCCCAAGTGGTGTGGAAATATCAGCAAAGACGGGAAATATACTTTATACGCGCCTAGCAGGTAATTTTCATTTGAGAATTTTCATTCTCAATAAGAAGTTTCAACCGCTTTAATAAATTCAATATTTCAGAGGCGGTTTGGAGCTTTTAGAATTGAAGAAAGGTACTACCGTAAAGACCTATATTCCAAAAGTTGCAGAGGGTGTTTTCACAGTAATATCCATGTTCAACCGCACAGATGAATATGTTCTTTATTACCATAGTGGAAGAAAAACCATACGTGTATTCAGGTAAATAGATAAAACATTAAAATGATGATAATTTTTGTCATATACTTGATTCATAGGTCATCGGACTGTGAGATCATAGCAAACTACAGGGTTCAAGCAGAACTAAGCGCCATTGATAGTACTTATGATGGCAAAAGTATAGTTCTAGGAACGGTAGATGGTTGTGTATCTGTTTTAGCTATAACAGATCCAAAAAAGGAAGAAATGAAAGATTACGTTGCAAACTTACCATCACGTGATGAAAATGTGAGTTAATAACTGCACACACAAGTATTATCACACTAGTAAACAAACAGAACGTGTTTTCAATAAGACTGTAGAAACTGCACATGTGGGAGAATAATTTGTGTCTCCCATTAGTTTTATCTCGTGCTCTTTTATTATTAATTCTGTCTTTTTCAATTGTTACAAACAAAATTATTTAACGAAGAACACGTTTATACAGTCACTGGTTTGTCAACTTTAGAAATAGGTTAGGATAAACACTTGCCGCATCGATCTCATTAAGATTGTTTAAAAACAATTATTATTGGACTTTATAAATCCGTAGGGCTGAATAAATAACTTTGACAGAATTTGTAACACTTTTTTACAGATATTTACAATTGGTTTTATCAAAATTTCGCTTGTTACAATGTCCCGCTCAAAAACGAAATTAGTCGTAATTTCTATGTATAGGTTCGTATATGGTTTCATAAAATTTAGTGCGATTCCCGATAAGATTGATTAAAATTACCTTGTTTCATTTGATTAGAGAAAAGAGAAAATTATATATATAGAACACGCGGATAGTATAACAAACTCAAACCGTTCACTCAAAACACTCAACCACGATGTTTTTCTCTCCCTTTCTCTTTCTCATCTCTCTCTCGCTTTAGGAGAGCATTAGATCTAGTTACTTTTTTAATTCCAACCATATTTTAAAAAGAGTATTATCGTAATTTTTTTATTCGATTGTATATAAATGTATTTAATAAAAATGAAAAGAGAGATGTTTTATTTTTTTCTTTGTGCTCTGATACTGCAATAAAAGAACATATAGAAGTAAAATTAAACGTATAGGAAAATAGTACAACAGTTGGTATTATAATAGGTATATAAATCTATTTAAATACATCTTGCAGTTTCTACATTTCTTTGAAACGTTTAAGAAATTTGCTTCTTTAATAAAATGCTAATGTGTAATTTCATATCATTTCAGTGGAAAAAGAAAGCTGAGAAGCAACGAATAACTATCAAATTCAAAGCCGCTGCTCGAATAGCTCGTGTAACACACGACTTGAACGCAATTATACGAAATACAAATATTACGGAAACAATTGAGGAATTAGACGAAAATATAGAATGAAGAACGTATAATAGATTATTTTTATAGAAAATATTGTTCAGTGTAGAAAACAGTGTAACGTAAGGTGATAGTCTTTCCTCGGTAGAAATATCGATCACGGGAATAAATGTTAAACATTGATGATAGAATTTATATTACATTTATTTGTGTCTTTTTATGTAATTAATTTTTATAATCTTTCTTTCCTTTTTTTGTCTTATATTTTCTTCGCGTTCAAAACGTGAAGGGCACGAGGCGAGTTCTGTATTTTATCTCATTGCAAATGAAATTACCCGCAAATTAGAGGGGTAATTGCCCTTGCACAGACCAAGCTTGATGTTTTCTTTTAAATAACAATTTTAAAGCTTGCTCTGTGCAAGGGAATGTCCATTTTCATTCTACAATGTCGTATCGCGACTGAAGACGTCTCGTGCCGACGCAGGCGCAATGAAGTGCAACATTTTACGTTTGTCTCCTCGTTTGTTTACAAATTCCAAAAGATCGACAGTATTATAATGAGCGTTTTAAAAAGAAATGGTATTACAATCAGCGAGTGAACATAAAATTTTAATCTGTATCGAAGTCAAATGGTTCGCGTATGAAAATTTTCGTTGATCGTTTGCTTTTTTTTTCATTGGTGGTAGTGGTTAAAAATATATTGAACCGTTTCATACGGACTTAAATTATATGGTGACCACCGATTTGCATTAGTTAAAAAGTTGTTGATATTTGTATGGCAATCGAATCATGCTACCATCATCAATAATCTGTAAACAACTATTAAACGTATTTTGTAACAATGTTAAACTAAACTAAAACACACCTGCATCGGAGCACATGTATGAACAATAGTTCCAGCAAAATCTAAATTTGTATGGCAGCTTGTTATATAAAATAAACAGCATTCTTCATCAAAGATTATGCTCTTTGCTAAAAAATCAAAAGAGATAAAAAAGAAAAGATTTACAAAATGCTGCTCATACGATATTATCAATGGGCTTGATACTCCTTTAAAATTCTGATAATCGATTTGCACTTGATTCCCGTGAAGTGCGTTCTCATTTTGAATAAATCTGAACTTAATTTGTAATGCTGGTTTTTCTTGATAGGCTTATGTAGTAGTTTTGCAGTGGCGCTTTTTTTGTCTTAGTGTCTTGTTATCATCATTTCCTACTTTTCCTCAAAGACTGGAACTTCTGTGAAAGCATGGTAGCTTTATTTGTGGTATAGAGCCTTTTTGAAATTTTAATGCATCGCACCTCCTTTTTGCTTCTGTTGTTGTTGTTGTTGTTGCTGTTGTTGCTGCTGCTGTTGTTGTTGTTGTTCCCGCTGTTGTGCCTGTTGCGATGCTTCTGTATCTTTAATGTGTTTTTCAACCTGTTGGATTAATGAAACACATGGATTACAATGCATTATGTTATACCAATTCTTCAAATTACTCACCACTTTCTTTACATGTTTATATGCTCCAGACTCTGTGTTTCCATGAACATTGTCAACTTTGTACGGCGGTCTAATTGTGACAGTGTCAAATACAACAATATTTGCTCCACTCCACGTAATTTCTGGGATAGTTTTTGATATAGTACTGAAGAGTTTTTGTCCCTCTGGAGATACTCCGGCCTGCAGAGCCATTACCAGTTTTTTTTTCTCTTCAATTTGATTACGTACTCTTCTGTTCAGCTTTTGTAAATTAAGGCTTTGCGGAGGTTCCGTCGTGGTAGGACTAACTTCCCGTTTTACTTGGACCTCTGATACCAAGGATAAATTTACTATGTGTACATCGTTTAACGTTGGTGTTCCGCTGGATGACGGACATTCTGATAGACATCAGTTAAGGAATTGTTGTTATCATGAAATATGAAAGTTAAATGCAGTTTCATTCATGATATTTCAGTCATAGAGAACCTGGCTACAAGATAAATTCTCAGGTTATAAGTATAGCTTTCTAACTCTTTTTCTGTACTGAAAATGTTTCTGTTTCTGAATCGTTAGAAAAAATGAAAATGAAAGTTTCCGCGTGATGCATGAAAACACACGGAAGAACGAATAAACAGAGCAATGAAAAGCAACGAAAAATCCAGCATGGTTGATTGAATGACGAAACTAACCTGACTTTGTGTAACTGGTTAGGTGATGATCAAATAATTGACAAGCGATATCGCACGTTTCCCGTGTGAAATCGCGAAACGTAACTCTGTGACCATTCATTGAAATTCACAATATCTATCATAGATAGCTTTAAAGTTATTTACACTACGGCAACGTTTAACGAGCGACGGATGAGCGCTGCACACATGTAGTTTTCGGGAAGAACGATACTTAGAGGGAATTTATAAGAAAAGGATACTTAGGATTAGCATTTTAGTTTGTGGATCGAATGCTAGCACCTCGCCTTCGATCTCCTCCTTGTAACAGGTTTTACAGGCCACGGTACTCCCGATGCTGAAACAATCGTTTGCGCCGGCCATTTTTCACTACGAACTTAGAACCGCGGACTCCCTATCGCCATCTGTTCTGATTTCAAATGTCCCACGAAATTTGTATCGTTTGCGCCATTTCTGTTCTGGTTATCAACACGAATTGTTCCAAAGAGAGATTAATGTTATTTAAAAACAAACAGAGACGAGTCGTTGATCCATTTACTACGTGCAAATTTATCGCAGTGAACAAGAGAATGAGGTAAGAAGTTCTGGAACAGTGGTTTGTTCTTTTAAGAACGGTTAAAATTAGCATTACGCTGTTGTATCATGAACTTTCTTTGTGAATATTTTTCGACGAATATTTCTCTGAAATCGAGGTTTAAAAGGAATATTATACAAACAATGTGAAAAAGGCCAAACAGACAGAAATTATCTATTTTAAAAAATTACATATTCTCGAAATTGTAGGTAGTTTAATAGCATAGTGACATGGTAGTGTGATTTGTATTCTCTACTCAATGGCGATACCTACAACATTAAATAACATACCTACAAACATTAAAATTTTCAAAATTATTTTTAAATTATTCAGCTTCGTTGTGAAAAGATTTAGTTCATAAAAACTATTTTGTCGATAACGAATTTCGAATCTTATCATTATAACGAGTCGAAATTGAAACTGTTGAAAATGAAAAAAAATGAGACTGATCGTTAAAAGTATTATCGTAGAGGGGGTCGTTATTCTCGAGCAAATAATGTTCTTTATTCGTTCATTTTTCTTCTTGTTTCGTTAATTTCAGATCGCACAGGATGTACGTTCGAGTGTTACGGAAAACATCGGCCGTCTTCGTTCGTAATCTTTCGTTTTCGTTCGGGGTAAGTCGGGGACGATCGGGTTGGCGGGTAGTTTCGTGGTCGCGTGGCTTCGTCCGGCTTTCAGTTTATAGATACCGTTCTGCGAAGAAGTGTCGTGGTGTGACTGTTGTCAATTTTCCTTCGTGTTTCTCGAACGATGAGTGACAAGAAGTCAGTGAGTGATTTCAAATCGTGATAGCAATCATGCGGGACTGTGCATGACAGAGCGTCGTTCGATTGAAACACCCTTTAAGGCAAGTGAAGTAAACTTTTGATTATGTTAAATTTATCGATAACTATCGATTATGTCACAATATAACCGCAATTTTCCCCATTTGAATATTTCGAAATATTCCCTATTTCGAAAATGGAATTAGGGTGTCACGAAGATAATCTTTTTCATATAATGGGATGAAGACTAGGAGAATATTAGTTCGATGTGTCATGATAAAGGTTAATAGCTATAGGGGATGTTAAAAACATGTGAAATTCGATATATGACATTGCTTTTAATATCGTGACTTCGATATATGATATTGCTTCGTTCGTGACAATTGATACGATATAATTATCGATGTGATTTTATTTATCATCCAATTGGTAATTTTCTACCTTAATCGATTAGCGATTCGTGCAGTATCGATAGCTCAGGCTACTCTAAAATGTAGATCCGATCATCTCTGATTATCTGTAGGCTCTCCCATCGATTGAGATATTAGTTTTCTATCAAATTATTCCCGATTAGGATGACCACTTCGGGGTCTGTTGAATTTAATTATAATGAAACACTCACGGTGTATATCAGCACGCGAAGCGTAAGTACATACGTTGTATTTTCTTTTTTGAAGCTTTCGTTTTATTTTCGTGTATGTGAAGGATATTTCATGAAATAAAATCTCAACTACATCTGGCGTTCCGGGAAGTTCGAGGTCGTCGTGAGAAGATCTTTTTCTTTTTCTTTTTTCAAGGGTGTAATAATGCTCCAGGCACGGTTCGCCAATAAGAAACTTTAGAAAAAACAGGGCTGCTTCTGCGTATATTTGGCATTCTAGTTTAAGCGTACGTTTATGTATATGATACTATTGGACGAATGTAAATAGAATAGCGAGAGTCAGGCAAAGTTGAGGTTAAGATGAAGAGAAAGAAATGACACGAAGGCATTAAAGATTCATAAACTTCAGCGATTATAACATAAGATATTACAGTTCTTTAGAATAATGCCAGAAAGGGGAAAGAAAAATATGATCTATTATTATATTATTGATATTATAATATACGCGTTTCTATCATATTATCTAAAAATATTATTATAATGATAGTTTCATTTATTTCATGATTATTTCTAATTATTTGTAGCATTGTAGAATTATCACATATATGTGCTTTAATTATTTGTCACGTGTATAGTCACAAAAAAATTTTCGTACATATAAAATAATAAAAGAATAATATGAAATAATAATAATAAAAGAAGTATCTCTTAACATATAAAATAATAATAAAAGAACTTTTAGTCTTCTTTAACTTTGCAACGAAATATGGAATTTTATTTTAATAAACATTATCAAATCAATAGTTTTGTAATGTTTTGTTTAAATTTAATAAAAATTTAATAAAATTTTTTTAATTTAATAAAAATAATTCAGACTGCAATCTGCACTACAGTGATATATCATAAATAAATGGTAGTGGAATTTTGTAGTATGCCATTTTAATAAAAATAATAATTAGAATCCATTATTTGTAAAATTTCATTTTTTCGTAAAATATTTTATTGTAATAAAAATTGCATAGAATGAACTAATCTTAGAAACTGATATTGTCTAATATTTTATTTTGATAAGTATTATCATTAGCACAGAATGCATTAGCTTCATAGTAAAATTTTGTAGTATTTTATTTTAATGAAAATAATTTATTTAATGTGTGATGCACGAAAATTTGTATGGGTATCGAGTTTTAATTCGTCATCCGTTGATATTTGTTAGATATAAATCTTTTTTTAACACTTTCTAGTGTTTTCTAGCGTTTTGTTATTTTATAATTATTTACATAATTATTTACACAATTGTATATTATTTATACAATGTCGAGTATTTTGTTTTATTGCTTGTTCATTTCATTTGGAATTTTTCAATTTTACAATTCTTAGTATTTTATTGCAACTTTCTAGTTTTACAAGCATCTGTTGTGTTCTATTCTTTAGTAAATTGTTTAGCATTTTATTATTTTGGAATTTTTTAAGTTTTACAATTGTTTTAGTTTTACAATTTTTACGATTTCTAGTATTTTATTGTTTATACCTTCTTTCGTATTTATTCAAATGTTTTCTATGCACGATATACATTCTCTGTTCACGATTCAAAGTTTGCTTCTTCATAAATTGTCGTTCATTTATTATCTTTCATTACTCACACCAGACGCGAGTTACATTGTAATTACTTGCACTTCTGGAATGTCGAAATTAATGTATCAAATATCAGGAATTTGTACGCCACATTTACATTCTGATCGTAATTACAGACTGTTGTTCCACTTCGGAAAACTCACAATCGTTATTCATACGGAATAAGCTTAATTGAAATTGTTTCGGAGTTTTGCTTTCCATACAAATTTCACGGCTTTTGTTATTTTTGCTGATTAACCACGTATAGAATATCGTAACTACGAGATGAGAAATAACCAGATTTGTTCGATAAAATTCGATGCATTTGTCTCACTTCCTTCGTATTCATCGTGGAAGACTAATGCAATTCCAGTTGAGTTTTAAAACCTGACCAGCTTTATTAAGCTTAATCGGATCAGTATTTTTTAAATTTGATACTTAATTAATTTTGTCAATCTCAGTCTTTATATAGTTTATTTTTAATGAAAATGATACGCTTATAAAAAAATATAATAGACCTAGAAATTTAAAAGTTATTATGTTCAAGTTATCGTATCGTATTATAAATTAAAAATTTAGTATATTTTATTATATTTGCCCTTTCTGATGAACAAATTTCCATTCATCCACCCTTTATGTTGATTCCAGATGTTTTTTCTTATAAGATGTGTATAAAATGTATAAACATCGGTAAAAAATTAAACGTCTATACTTGAAAGTAGGTTACAGAATTGCAATTCAATAGATGTTAATTTTTTTTTATCAATCTTGTGTCAATTTAACATCAAAGAAGGAGAAAATAAGGAGCGAATGAGGCTTAATTATTAGACCACGAATTTTGCATACGATATGCAAAAATATGCAAAATATGCAATATGCAACGATAAAAATCCGCAATCTGTTAATTTGGAGATTACAACAGATTAATTAAATTGTATTGATTACATTAAATAATTAAATATATTATATGTTGAATTTAACCTTTTTCATTAAATTTTTCTCTCTTTCTCTTGAGGAAGGAATAGTTTTTCTAAACTTCCGATTCTGAATAATTAGTTTTAAAGTTACATAAGTGACCCGTGTCTTAAGTGCACTATACATAATTGGTGGGTGTTCGTTATACTAATGGCAGAGAATTTCTTAATGATTCTTCGAGTTTGTTAGTTAATGGCGGAAATTGATTCTAATTCAGATTTTTTTTACGTTTATTATTTTCTCTGTATTATTGTAGGTTTTTATGCATTTATAAAAGATTGCAAGTCCCAGCGTGTGCAACATGCAAAAATATATATGAAAAAATTAATAAGTGAAGTTATGAATTTCTATTCAGGTCTCATTTTTTAAGCTACGTTTATAGAAATTCAATTCAAACTCTGCTGTCAATTATTGACAAATTATTAATTTAACAATCTTTTTATATTATTTATATTTATATGTAATTTTCACTGTTAATAGGAAATCTGGAGATTAAACTATATATATATATATATATATATATATAGTTTGACAGCTTTTATTATTATTTTTAAAAACGTTTTATTAATAATAATAATTGTAATAAAACTATAATAAAAATATTTAATAATACTGGAAACAGTAAATAATACATTATTAATCAAAATTTTTAACAATACGTTATTTATCATTGTTTTTAAAATAAAATTATTAAATTATATGAACATAGTTAAACTCTTAATTTGTATCACTACTACAGTGGATCAATAATTATGTTGTTGATTATATTGATTCATTATTTGACGATTTATATAATTCTCTACTGTCTCGTTATATAGAATGACACAAATGAAAATTTATTTCTATTTATCAGTTCAATAAAAATTAAAACATAAATACCGATCATTACATTAAAATTGAAAATTCACTTAAGAGTTAATCCCTTACTATCTAACTTTCTGATGCACGTATAAATATTGAAAATTCTCTTAAAATTGAAAATGATAAAAAAAAAAAAAAGAAAAAGGCTTTGTCATTCAGTTTTTCGCTTCAAAATAGACAATTGCTATAGACAAGGTATTCGATGCTCGTGACAATGATCCAGCCTGCGCCAAGGGCAAGGATTAACGTCGAGGGCAGGTTAAGCTGCTTGCAACGTAACAAATCAGACACATGTGACAAAACGATTAATCGTGCAATTAATTCCCTCGCAGTGCTCGTTCTTGTAAATACATACGCCTCGACGAACATCGCTTACATTCGATCTACGCGTTTTCGATATGCATCTGACGCCCGTATCTCATCAACCTTTGGTACTTCCTCGTTTGATCAGATCATCCGCGGCTCTGAGAATTGGTTTCTATGTGCCCATGCCGTTTATGGTACCGTAAATGTGGACATAGAATATCCGGGGACCTCCGTGGCCACGTGGAATAGCTGATAAATGGGAAAATAATGCATATCGCGGTCTGGATGTGTAGCCTCTCTGCAGAGATATAAATCTCCTCGTATGGCGAAATACTGTTGGACGAACGGCAAATAAATTTCCCCCGCTTTATCCCGTCCGTTTTTCATAAACGTCCTCCACGATGTTCCGACTTCGAAATCGATGTTTTATCGCGTTTGGTACGGCGTTGATACAACGTCGCGGACACGTACGTAGCAAGGAAAGAGCACAAATCGAATCAGTGATCAGAGATTTCCTGTAAATCCTCTTTTATGATTGTTAAAATTGACCCTCTGTAAGCCACGTGGGCCATTTCTGCGGCTATAAGGGAAAACGCCGCATTTTACTTTCCGGATGTCATCGTTTCGAGTTCTTAACGTCAATTCTTACTTTCAACGTTTCCTTGTTTCCCTTTTTTTACGGTGTAAATGTATATTTTCTTCGTTTTCTTTTTTTTCTTTTTTTACATAATATTGTTATTTCTTTTTTGATAGTGTGGAATATAATCTTGCTCGTTTAGATTGTAGTGCGAGCAGACTGATAAAAATAGAAAGTAAAAGAAAAATCACGAAGGAAAAATTATTGTAAAGACTTGCGTTGTTCTTTAAATCTAACGACTATGAATGGGATATCAGTCCTCGGTTAAATTGCATTATTTTTCTTGAATATGTAAAATTTATTTTCATGCGGTAAATTAATATTACCTGCTAGAATAGTTCGCAGTTTTGAAAAATTAGCATTCGTCCCTGTACTCGGTTTTTGTACACTTCGATATTGGTAGCAACGGAAAGTGATTTGCGCGAAGGTTTATGGTTCTTTATCGTACACGGCTCGAGTATCGCACGAGTGTTTTTTATTGTACGTTTGTAACCAAGAGCAGTTTTCGCTTGTTAATCGAAACGCGTGGAAACGAGCTTTTATCAAAAGAAGTTTCGCTCTTCCACTTTGAAATTGTTCGAAACAATTAGACAATTGTTGTAGCAACGAAGCGCTGGAATTGTGAAAGTTTGAAGTCGTTTCTCTATCAAGTTCTATTAGATAGACGCATTTAATTAAGCTAGAAGGGAGAATATTTGCTGTTAAATAATGGAATGCAAAATTCAAACAGATATGGCGTAATTGAAGATTCATCAATATGGATTTCTGTGCGACTTCAAATATTTTACATTACAGTCGCAGAAGTTCGCACGAATTTGAAAGATTTAAATATTCAAAACAGAAGAAAAGTTTTTGGAAAAATTTTATGGGCTTTAATTAATTTTACTTAAAATTAGATCTGAAATGTTAACGCGTTTGGTAAAAAAAAAAAAAATGAATAAATAAATTGGAAACTTTGGAAATTTCTAAAATTAAAAAATTACCTTGTACCATGTTACAGTAAAAATAATAAAATCTTGTTACAATTATAAAAACAACGAGAATCTTGTATGTGCATCTAATTGCACTTGTGCAATAAATACCATGATTTTCTGTCTCGATTTATTTACGTAGTTCACTGAAACAGATGCCTGAAACAGATCCTTCAATCTTTTCAGAATCTAGAATTTTAAGTAACGAATTGGTATCTGCAAAATGTTCGAAATTCTTTGTTCTTTGAACTGTATTAAGAAAGATCATGCATCTGAGAGGTCAGCTAGGAAGTGAAAAAACAAAATGAAGCGTTCCGTTTCAACTCTGAACCTCTTTCAAAACGATTTGAAATTAAAAAAAAAAATTGACAGCTTAAAAACAGGAAAACGGTGTTAATCGCCTCTCGTGGCAAGATGCAGACAGCTTCTTGCAGATTGTTCAGTCTCTTAGACACGTTCTTGCCGTGGCTGATATTGGCAAGCTCAATAGGTGTAAGGTAGATCGCACGTGTCCGAGTCTCGTAAATAGAATCATAAATATATGTATATATATATACGCGTGGTACCTGACCTGGGAAGCATAAATTAGAGGAGACCGTATTTTGCATCATTGTGCGATCTTCGTCTTTTCGCTAAATATCTGAACTGGGTCAAAGTGGAAGCTTTCCCCCTGTATAGTCTTCTAAACCGAAATTCCTCAGGGAAATGCTTCCCTTCTGAAAGTGGATTTGGAATTTCCGGGAATACTTTGTGCCTCTCATTATCGTTGACGTGGTTAAATCTCGATGATTTTTATAGAAGCAAATATGTCTCTTTCTTTGTGTAACAGTTTAGATTATCGTGTGGAACGATGTAATTTATTTTTTTTTTTCGTTATTGATGACATATAATTTATTTTTAACTAATTTTATTTATAGCGTGCCAATAGTAGTATTTTAAGCGAATCAATTTCACGTGTGTAGAGATCAGAGGTGAAAAACATGACATGCATCTTCTGTTTTTTTTTTTTCTTTCGTGTACTATGAAAAATGCGACTGTCAGTTATCAGCGGACTGATATTAATTAAGTTAAACAAACGAGAAGAGTGGGTTGCGAATTTTCGTATGTAATTTCGTACTTTCATTAATAGAATTGGAATTTCACTGAGGATTTATTTCATTCATTAAATGTTCACTTCACTTTGAATATTTTTTTATATTTCTACACGTTATGCACATTTCGTCTTTCGATAAAATAAAAACTCGCAATTCAATCATTATTAGTTTCTTAGAAAGTACTACGGTTTTGTCACCTATTTTCTTTCTTTTTTTTTTTTTTTTTTTTGAAAGATTTATATCTTCATTTTTAGTTATCAAATGACGTAAAAGTCAGAAAATCAACAAAAATGGGTCTATTAGTATTGATTCAAAATTAACGCTACGCGAATGTCAATAAAAATTGCTTTTATTTCGGAACAATTTCAACCAAGACAGTAGAATCTTAGAAACTAACGCCGTTTTTTTAATTTTTTCGACGAAGCTTTTAATTTAAGTAAACAGTGTATCTACTTTGTCACAATCGAATCAGAATAACACGTTAATTTGTTTGCGCAAATCCAGATCACGTGGTCCAGTGCGAGTACACAGAATAATTATAGAACAAACTTGACGAGTATATACTAATCGATCCTTTGAGAACCAGGCACAATTCAACCAGCAATAATCTATAATAATATCACGAGTGCTTCAAGATCTGTTCGAGATCTCAAGTGAAAAGATACAGATGAACTTTTGAAATTTCTTTTCCACAGTTTTCTGAGATCGAGAAATAGAATTTTGTAGGAATCTTGATTGAAGCGAGCAACGCTGGCTCGCTTAATGGATTAAGCGAACAGAAGTGAAGGAAATTTACAGGATCGATCGATCGTTGTATTAGAATTGACTTGAAGACAATCGTAAAGAAGAAAAGATACATAGACAAAATACTACAATTCCGCGCGTGCTCGTATGGATTTCTTTTTTTCTTTTTTTTTCGATAAACACGAAGAATTGTGATTGATTTGTTACTTATTGTTTCAAAGCAAAGCACCGTCGGTTCACGCGCATTCGCCAGAGCAAGATTCTGCGTCCTATAAATACTAGTTTATTATCAACACGTGACGTAGATGCATAAATTGCACTTCGTTATGGAAGTTCTAGCCGATGTTTCAGCCGCACAACGGTCAAACACAGCCGAGAAAATTAAGTCTTTCAGTTGAAAAACTGCTTTCGTATATTTCGTGTCTCCTTTGAAGTTTTTCTACATCATCTGCAATCTTTGTTATTTAATTCAATTAGCTAAATTCGTTAACGTTAATCGAGCAATAATTTGCCGCAACGTTAAAAAAGAAAATACTTAAATCTCTTTCAGTTTTATGCAATTGAATTAAAAAAAAAAAATATGAAAATGATGTCGAAAATGAATTTCTGGAATTTTGGTTAGGTTTAGATTAGATTTGAATTAGGTTTAGAAGTAGTTAGATATAGACACGACTAATGCAAAAGGACTGGAGTCGAGTGAAATTGTTAATTTTTAACGAAGGTTACTTATTGAACTTTTGGGTTTTAAATCATTTAAATCAAATGTTGTTAACATTTTGAATTTATTGTAACTATACAGTTTCGTTATTTGAGTTATTAAAGCTTCTAGGGGGTCGTATAATTTTGAAGAAATTTGTTTTAATCGCTCGAACCATTGAAAGCAGAATAGATATAACAAAAAAAAAGGAAAAAAAAACAAATCGTGATTTTTATATAATCTTGTATATTTTTATATTGGTTTATATACATCGGTACTTTCGATTCGTCAACTCAAAGTAGAAAGTATTGTTTCCCAAAGGTATTATTTTCCTATCTCTCTCGTATACAAACATTTCTATATAAACAAAACTTCGCCGAACGATTCGTGCTTCAACTTCAGATTTATATAGTACGTAACGTTTAGCTTTTCACTTTTTTTCAGAGCAGAATAAATGTTTTTGTTTAATTGAAATATTTTGTCTGAGAAAATAAATTTGTACAAAAAACGTGTGAAACACTATATTTTCCAGCAGTTTCCTTCAAACAGAAAATATAGTATTTACTCAGAAGATTGCAGTTCTTTTAATTGGGAATTTCATCAGTTTCATTCAAGTCCTCATTCGAAATTAATGAAATGTTAAATGTTTATATAAGTTTGATAGTGAAAGTACATTCACAAACTATAAATACATTTATTTTTAAACATTATATATATTTTTTGATATAGATATTTATTCTTTTTGCGCTTCTAACTAAACTTATTAAAATTAATATAAACTGAAAATTATTTCATTGTCGTCTCAAACTATCTGCACAATATTCTAACGCTAAATACTCGAAAAATTAAAGTATAATACTTTGACACTTTGTCTTTCTGCCTCACGTTGTTTCAAAGAAAGTAAACGAAGATATCTGCTCTCTCAAAAAATTTCGCAAATTCGAATGTTCTCACTGTGATCAATTTTTCTCTCAATTAAATCCACCATGGTGCTGAAGATTGAACTCTCCCCGTCCACGACAATCGGTCGAAATCGAAATTTGTCACGCGTTACTTTTGTTCGCGAAAGTATCGACAATACTCTTCGTCTTCACATATATTTTCTACATTTGAAAGACCTATTAGCAAATAGGAAGGAAACTGGAACATTGCAATTCCGATACGAAGCGAACAAATGTCCCTTATCGGCAACGCGAAACAAATTGTTATGATAATTACGCAACTGTTGCCAAATAACGCGAATAGTTTGCTGCACGAACTATTCCACCTGGCGAGTGGCGTGTGTCATTGGATCCTCTTTATCTGTCGATCGATTCGATCCATCGTAGGCTGTCAAACAGTCGGAATCAAGTCGGTGGTAAAAGCGTCATTACGCCAGCAGGCATGACTCTTGTCATCGAGAATTCGTTTCGCGAAGCCAGAAATTCGCTCATTGCTTGGCAACGAGCCCGTGTAGCCCGACTATCGACACATCGCCGCGTATTTTCGAGGCGAAGGAAACCGGTCGATTTTCGGTTTTGACTTACTATGCCGTTGGTCGAGAAACGCCTTGTCTCTGTGCTTTCGATGCGATATCAAGCAAGTATTTTCGGCAACACGGTGATTTCATGCGACTCTGCAAGCAAGTTTTTAAACAGTTTTCAGCTCTCTTTCCGACGGGGTAAATAAATTTTTGCGAATGACCCGTATTTTTAGAAACGTTCCTTCCTCGCGATAGAAGACGAGTTCCTACGTGAGTTTCTGACCTCTGATCAAAATTTCGTAGCTATTTTAAATTGTTTACGGATTCGAAAATCGTTGCAGCTATATCGCGTGATATTTTCTTTTTCTTGGTAAAATGCAATTGAATGAATGAATAGCGAGGTAATAAGTGCTGGAAACAGAATTTTCAGAACGTACACATCGTTCAGAGTTTGGTACATCGTGTTATTGTAGAATGAATGTAGAAAGTTAAGTACAGTTGAAACAATTAGACTGAGAATTTATATGCAAATTTCTATTTTTATGGACGCAACTGAAGCAATTGAATTTAAATGGAATGCTTTCTGTTCCATTTAAATGGAAAATTATAACCAGTGTCTATGCGTTCTTCGTATCCCTAAATTTATATCGTATGTGTGACAATGATCGTAACAAAAAATTAAACTGAAATATAATAATAATAACTACTAGGAATTAAAATTTTTTAGTCTGGCGAGATTCCAATTAACCCAAGCACATAATATAACGTAGAGAAAGAGAAGACAGAAAAATTTGAGAGTCCAATTTAAAATATAACCTTAAAATACAACCTACTAATTCATATTGTTTAAATTCACTTTTGTATATATTTATTCGTATATATTTTTTGTGTTTTTTTTTGCATCGTATCTTATTGGAACCAGAATAATATTCCATTGAATAATAAAGAAACAAATCAACGAGTTGAATAATAATAACGTACAAAGTACGTGTAGAGGACTAAAATTTTTAATCTAGTAGCTTTAATTGACGCGGTCACGTAGAGAAAAAGATTTGAGAGTTTAATATAATTTATAATTCTTTTCTCTCTTTTTTTTGTTTTACACATCTTATCGTATTTCAGTCTTCAGTGTAACGGGGATTCATGCTTCGTTCCGATTCTTCCAGTCTTGAACCATTCTTTTTTTTTTTTCTTTTTTGCTCTTGATGTAAAACGAAATTACAGTCTCTTTCGTACAATTGCTTGTTGCCAGTGTTAATGATTATTTTAACTATGCGACAAGTCTGTCGGCATTCTGATTCATACCTCATTAACACTAACATTAACGTTGGATCTTTTTCTATCGAGCAAGATCTTTATTGTAAAAAAGAATGAAATAGAATAGAGAAGTGGATGTTTTCTATGTAATTACTGCGGTAATTGTTTAGTAAATCAAAGTAATTGATGCTCGATGTCTTGAATGCATTATGCAAATTTTCCTTTTTTCCCTTCACTCTGAATTTAATTCAGAGAATGGCAATTAAAGCAGATGAATAGCAATTTTCAGTGTCAACAGATTTTTTTTTTTTTGCCTCGGATGATTTGAATATTTTATTTTTATGATTTTATAATAGTGTAATAATTTGCGGATAATAGTGGACAATCAGAAAATATAAAAAGAACAATAAATATATGTAAAGTACAGTGAATAAAATCGAAAATGTCGTGGAATTTTTATATTTATATAAACATATTTTATAATTTATTAAATTGTGTATTTGAGATTTAGTGTGAAATAAATGCAAAGAGTTACGTTGATCGGAGGATTAAATGTGATTTAACTTCACAGAATTTCATAAATTTGCCCCAACGCGGATTTTTACAGTTCTGAATCGCGTCTTCCATGGATTTCCAGATCTGTCAAATAAAGTCGTTTCTAACGAAATAAAATATATTGAAAAATTAAACGTTTTGTTTATGTTTGTAGAAAGTTATAAAAAAAGTACACAGAATGCACATGATATCATAAAATATTGTAAGGAAATATTATAATATAATAGTGTTATATAATATTATATAATATTATATTATATATAGTATTATAGTATTATATAGTATTATAAGTATTATAGGATAGTAATATTATAAGTATTATAATATAATACTTTCTATAATAATTATAGAATAATTCTCTCATTATTATTTTTACCAAAAGTTCAAATACATCCAGTGACTCAGAACTGGTACTTTGGAAATTTTCTATGTTACTATTGCTATTGATTGCTAATTTTTTTTTTTTTTTTTTTTTTTCAAAAAATAGACCGAGCTTAAATCACTGAAACATTTCGCCGACAGTATATTGCGTATTATTAAAAAAAAATATTAATCAGTGAAATTTGGTAATAGTTGCACGATTCACTGTATAACGCGAGCTTGGTGCTGTTTTCTTCGCCAGGTTTTATCAACGCGACTAAAATTAGCGCGGTTAACGAGCTTCGTCTTTCGCGAGCAGAGTTCATACGAGGAGTACTCGTCGTGCGAAACGCCGGAAGTTGGGCGCTGTTTTTGAAATTGCTCGTGGATGAGTTTGAATCACTTCTGACACGGATTCGTGTTTTCCCCCCCTCTCCCCCTCTCGGTTTCGTTCGATATCTTCCTCCTTCCGCGTTTGGCGTCACCTTTCTTCTCTCGCGCGATAAATTTTCACGTGCTTTGCGTTCGCAGTTGCGCGAAAAATGGCTGCTGGTAAACCGGAAAAATCCTAACTTAAAATCATAAATTACTTGGCCGGTAAATGGCGACTGGTGACGCGAGCTAATTAATGCGTTTCAGTTAATGCGGAAAATTATGGACTATTAAAATGGATTAGAGTAAGAAACGGCAATTTGTACTCGGAATTTATTATTCTTTATATTCGGCGATTTATTGTTTTTATTTGGGGACCGTCAGTTCAGGATGAAAAATAAAGTAATTATAATATTTTATGCGTTTGGTCACGTTTGAAGAAATCACGGTGCAATACCAATGCAATTATTTTTATTATTGTTCAATTTATCATACACATTGAAGTTTCTCTTGTTATTAGAATCTATTGTTTCTTAACACTTGAATTTTTACATCTGGATCACATTTTCGTTTCAATAAACGATAATGTATTTGAAGTGAAATTTAAAAAATTTTATTCTGAGGAGAAAATTAAGACGATAAATCAACTATCTAACTTATCGATAACTTTTACAAATTCACACTAAAATTACCGATGATTAAAGCATTGAATTTTTATCAGAGAAACTGAAGTCAAAAGAATGGAAAAACTTTATAATACAATGGATTATACAAGCTTTTATATGTACATTTTACAGAAAATTATTTAAATCCTTGAAAATGCTCTGTTTTACATCTACGAAATATCGAACAAAAATTATAAATTAATCATTTTGACCATTTTCGTAATTCTAGTGTTAATAAATTTTTTAACGACATAAAAATACGTTTAGGTCGAGAATGCAGCAGGATTAAACTCGATTATTCATTCAGATTTATTATACATTAAATTAACGGATGTTTCTTCTATCTCGAGAATCAGTTTAGAATGAAAAATGATCAGATAATTATAAATTGTACAAGGATTTTAGAATTTCATATATTTGATACCGGTTCAAGAAGCACAGTATAATAGTTTCTATTTATTTTTATTTTGTTATTATATTTCTAATAACGTTTCATTTATATTATATTATTTAATTTACATTGTCGCATTGATTAGTTAATTAATAATTCTAAAAACTGTATATCGTCGTAACGTAATGCTTATTTTTATCGTAACGTGATATTTAAAAGTAGAATTAAAAATTAAATATTCCATTGGCAAAGTATATGTTTCACGTGGCATTATCAATTACGAATGATAAATAAACGTCATATAATATGTTACACAAAATTTGAGAGGGATCAGTTCATCACTGAAAAATCATTGTAGTCAATCTTTTTTTTTTTTATGATTTTGCTGCTCGAATTCATCAGATATCGAAGTTTAGAAAGAAGCTTTCACTCAGATTCGCAAACTTTCATGAAAAATACAGTTGAGAATGAAACGTTAAAAAATTTTTTTTTTTGACTTCTCCTGAATAGAATGATATATGATTTTCAGATTTCAAGCTTGTACATTGTTAGGTGAACTTCCTTCTGTCTGATCAGCTTCTGAGCTTCTGTTTTATCTGTCGTTGCAAGACATCTTATCGTTAGTTTAATAACAACGATGTAATAACGCAATGATTAACAATCGAGTTTTCCAAGGTTGACGCATTGTCAATTGAACTGCTTTCTGCTTGCTCGGATCGTGAAATCGCGATCGCGTGCAAGCGCAGCTTCCATTTGGAAATCGATGACGATCCGATTAGAAAGGACGGCGTCGATTATTCAAATCGCGATTAAGAAAATCGCTTTCGCGATTCGGGATGCAGCGTGCACGCGATTTCATGCAATGCAATTCAAATTGTTCCTCGGGCATCCATTCCACGGTTCTGTGTTAGCGGACGATCGATAGTGTAGTTGGACGACGTTTAACTACATTCGGCGAACTGTAAGCGAGCGCGATGAAGCTATCGTTTGCCGATTGTTCTAAATGAAACGCACGATCTGACGGATTTGCCTCGGAGAGAATCGACTTTTCCCGAGAAATTCGACGAACGGAATTTCGTTCGCGAAACGGAATTTATTCTTCTTCACTTTCGAATTGTTTGCCTATAATGCGCGCGAGGGTTGTTCGAGAAATCGGGATCGTGTGAATCGCAGCTTTCTAAACGCATTAACGGGGGGGGGGGAGGAGAATGTGAAACGTGCAGTTTAAATGGATATCCATTTTATCCATTCGTGGCGCGAACAATGCAAACGTTGTAATTTTTGTTTCCCCTTTATCGAGTTTCCGTCGTTTTCTTCGACTTTTTTAATTTTCAATTTCTCACGTTGCTCAATTCCCATTTACTCAATTTAGCGTCGAATTAAATTGAATTAAATGAATTATAATTAAAAGAAAAATTATTCTTAACCCTTGAGACCTCGAAAACTTTTTTTCTTTTGCACGTATATCATGTACCAACGATTTATCTGAAGCATCACGTCAAATAAAACGATTATAGCATTGGAAATAATTATTCAAGTGGTATTTAACGAAATTTTTGTTGACTATATTTTTCTAACACACAGGCGATATCGATTTAAATTCAAAGCAATCATCGACGTGCATTGTCGATTTGCTAGAACAAATATAACACATAAAAGAGTAAATGGTGCATAGTTTTAATCTCTAGAAAAATAATGTCCTTCGCTATTTTTCAAACTTTCATCAAAAAGCAATAAGAAGTCTAGTTTATGCGAATTATTCCAACGGGTGTATCAATTGATTCAAGACTGTCTTCTGAAATTCTTTTGTTCTTTTTTCGTGATTATTGTAGTTATCAATTAAAATCTAGAAATCTGTTATGCAACATTCGCTTATTTTATTAATACGAAGGAACAAAGATTCATAAATGAGACGCATGAATGATTTAAAGAAAAAATTTATTAAAAAGTTAGGACTAATTTTCTGTTTAATTAACAGTTCACTCGATGCAGTATCTTGACTTTTTTTTTTTAAATGCGTTTCTTCGTTGTTCATGGTCATGATCATATTACTTGACGTACGTCTTCATTTCCGTAATTACACATTTGCATTTTGGTTATCTGTAGTTAACCACATGTACGCATGTGCAGTTAAATCGCGGCGATCAGTTTTAATTCGGTTTATTCTGATGACACATTCACTGGTGAAGCATTCTGCGCCACGGTATTTGATTCTTCTTTGTCTATGTCCTCGTTTTTGAAAATCTAATTTCGTCCAATAGAGGTTCGCAATCAAGCCAAGATTTACATTTTTTTCATCCCGCAGGATGCGATGAAAAAAAGTGCCAGATTAAACTTCAAAAGTCGATTCGTAAAACCATTTTGTGAACGAAAATTGCAGTTTTGAAGTTCCATGCGAATCGTTTTTCATTGTTGATTATTTCCAAAAAAATATGTGTAACGTAAAAACATATTTTCTATATTTCGTTTTTTTTTTAATGTAGGATTCAACGATCTTTAAACATTTTATTTAACTCCAGCAAAAAATATTCGACAATTCTCTTGTTTTCAATGTTATATAGTATTTGACGCCATTTCTCGTTGATTCATATTCATTGAAGATATCAAAAGGAAGGACACGCACAACATTCCTAAAACAAAAAAAAAACAAAAAATTAAAAATAATAATATGAACATATCAAATTTATGTTCTAGAAATTTGATATATACAATTTGTAATTCACTAACCCATTAAGGATCAACGTTGCACAAACGCAACATTTTATTTTATATTATTTTTCAAAATATTCAGTAATTGTGAAATGGAATTCCAAAAATTTGTTTAACATCTTTCTCGTCGTTATTTCTTCTAGTTATAATTCGAAACTGTATAAAATATATGTATATAATATTTGTATAATTTTTGAAATTGTATAATTGTACAGTTGTATAATTTGACATTATATAATTGAAAGAAATTATACTCTACTTTTACAATTAGATTATCAAATTTTAATGGCTATTAGACAATTAGATTACATTTTTAATTTTACATTTAAATTTTTGCTCTCAAGCTATCAGAACATTTAAAAAACTTCATTTCAGATATGTGCATTGAGAGTTATTAAAAAATCAAGGTTATCTCATCCGAATTATTTTTCACAACTCCTCGAAATTTAAAATAGGCCTTCTAAAAAATCTCTCGTTTTCGTTTCATCGGAACTTTTGAAAAGATTCTTTTCAAACGTGCCATCCTCAAATGTGCACTAAAGTAATCGAAACGAACGAAATTTAATTTAAATTATCTTCTCGAAAAACGATATAATAAAACATTTCTATCATATTCGTATCCTCCGTATTAAAATCAGAAAGAAACTTATACAAAGCCTGCGATTATTGATTCAATTATGCTCTTCGTTGTGTACGCGTGATTGCACGATGCGAAACTTAATTTTAGAAATCAATTGGAGAATCAACAATATCAGCCATGATAAGATAACAGGAATTTCGAGTATGCTTCGAGTTCGTTTAAACAAGAGATACTTTCTTGCTTTGTTACACAGAAATGTCTCTCCCTCTCTCCCTTTAATAGTCATCGGAAACAGCGAAAAATCCATGTTATTTTAAGAACTTGTGCAATTATCCTGCGTAATGTTATTTTAAGGTCTTCCTCTGCATAATTAACCCAGATTCCATTAAGTATCACTGCGCAGTTTAATCCTAAGCGCGGTTATGAGTCGAGCGTGAGCTCTTACGTTTGAAGTTGATGAATATAAAGTATATTCGCGATTCAGCTCGTATGTTGGGACGTATGTGCAAGTATAACGTGATGCTCCATTCATTTTGGAATTAATTCAGTCCACCGGACGTGAGACAGGAGAAATACATTAGCTTAAGGATCTTGGTGGCTGTTACAGTTGAATGCGATGGTATATAGCTGTCTTGTGCGTGTGAATCAGATTGTTTCCTTTTTTCTTTTTTCAGTAACAACGGTATTCGTGCACAACGAGATTGAAATTATATTTCTCTTGACGAAAGAAGGAAAGAAGAAACGATAGGAGAATAAATAGGGACGATGATAAATAAATATATTAACTAACCTAAACCTAACCCAATATATGTCGGGAACATAAAATTGAACTGAACTGAAATGCTGTGTGCGTATTTTTAAAATAGAGATAACGAAGGAATGATAAGGAAGGGAAGAAAGATAGAAGAGAATGAAAGAAACAGAAAAAAAAGTAAAAGGGATTGTAAATAAATATAAATATATTAATATTTAAATAAATATATTCCCAATATATATCGGGAATATAAAATTGAACTAAATTGAAATGCTGTGTGCGTATTTTTAAAATAGAGATAACGAAGGAGTGATAACGGGAAGAAAGGTAGAAGAGAATGAAAGAAACAGAAAAAAAGGTAAAAGGGATTGTAAATAAGAGGCAGAAAAAAAGGAAGACAAATGTAGAGAGTCAAAGAATCCGATAAAAAAAAGATAGAAAGAAGAGAGGGAAATTTTATGAAAGGAAAGAAAAGAAGGTGAAGAGAGAAGGAAATGAAGATGAAAGAAAAAAAATGAAGATGCAAGAGAAGAGAAAAGGAGAGAAGCTATTATAGTATCTGTTTATGTATGCTTGGAAAAATAGAAAGAGCAAAAGAAAATAGAGAAAGGAAATAGAAAGAACAAAGAAACAGTTTCTATGAAAAGAAAGAAAGAAAGAAAGAAAGAAATGGAAGTAAAAGGAATGAAAAAGGCATGCAAAAGAAGAGGAAGAAAAAAAAAAGGGGGAAAGAGGTCATTAATACTCTACTCACGTTTGCAAAAATTAAAGGCGACGAAAAAGGAAGGAAAAAAGGAAAAAAAATGGAGGAAATAAAATGGTAAAGATATGCAAGAGACTAGAAAGCAGAAGGGACGAGAAATAAAAAGAAAAATCATCGCAGCAAATAGTAGGAAAAAATAAAACAAGTTTATGGATAGGAAGTGAAAATGGTAGAAAAAGTGGAAAGAAAAAAAATGGGAAATATATTCAAGGGAGGAAATTATCAGTTTTTATTTACCTTCCCTCTTGTTGAACTTCATATATCTACAAAATTCAATTACCATGACTCTCTCGCACTTTGTAACAGCTTTTTACAAATTTTCCGATCATTAAAACTTCTTAAATTAACCAGAAGAAAGAGCGATCAACGTGTTCCTACGTAAGTCGATATTCAGAAAATGGAACTTCGATTAAACCCCGAAGTTCGATTAAACCTGTGTTCCGGTGCATAGAATTCATTATCGATTGGCCAGAACAATTGAACTACTAATTACACGAAACAATTATGCTAGATTCAGCACGTTGTAGGGGTAGTACACTCTTGAACTACGAATCGAAGCATTCGCTGTGGGGCCATTCAGATGACGAAGCGTTTTAATTCGTTTGGAATGCACATGAAACGAGAATTAAGAGAATTCGAGACACCGGAATTGATTTTCATACGAATATACCGATTAACTTCATTACGAGATAACGAGCAGAGATCAGATTTGTAAATGAAGAAGCATAACATTGCCATTGCACGAAATAATTTAGCTGACCATTTAGCTGGCCATCTTCTCCAGAATTGTTCGCTGAGAGAATCGAAGAGAAAAAAATATATGTCGTTTTATCCTTCTACTTGCTTGTTTTCATACTGATTCGTTACAACACATCGAGTATCGTCCTATTATCTTGATCCTTTGTTTGTTCAGAAAACGACGTATTTTCGATTGTACCTGATCAATTATTCTAATATTCTGATATCAATATCAATGAAATAATCTCATTCAACGTGTAGAACAATCGAACGAATCGAATATTTTTTTGTATGAATTTGTATTGAATTTTTTTTTTTTATCTTATTGTGCAATGTGCTCCTGCAAAAATGATTGTTTTATTGTTCGAAAGTTCTAAACATTTCTGTTCTGTTATTCTCTTATTTCGACGTGGAAAGTTTATTCTTACATTCATCGGTAAGGATATTTTATTGCACGAGATGAGCTTTCTGTGCTTTAAGTTCTTTTTTAATGGTACAGGTGAATTGGTATAATCTCTCTTGTCTCTCGAGTGTTTGCTTCCGGTCACGTGGCCGCAGAGGATCAATCGAGCTTTATTTCGGGATACCTAGGAACCTTCTCCGTTAATCTTTTTTTTTTTTTGGCAGTAAATTAAAAATGACAAAGTGCCTGTCGAAGAAAAAATTTCTCTCGAGTTTTTCAAAGCGGTAATTGATCATTGCTATGAAGAACCGAAACTGCTGAACTTTTAGGCATTTTATTCTGTTTATTTTTCATTTCAGTTGATTTTGTTGGATCGTACAGATTTTTGGATAGATCTAGTTTTAATTCGCATTCAACATATCTTATAAAGCGTTTTTATCGTTTAGTATAAAGTATACAGACTGAAAGTGAAGTATTCTAAAATTAAATATATAATTAGTTCGTGTTATTCTAGCTAAAATGCGAATGTTTAACCATTTATGTAACAATGATATACACAAAATATACAACAATAACTGTCATTCAAACGTCTTGGGATAATTATTATATTTGTTTCGAAGTTGGGAGAAGAATGAACTATGTTCACATTTGATACTTTATAGAATAAAGAGAGTATATAAATACAATTATTAATACAATGTAAATATAATACAACAACTTGTCAGTGCAAATTAAATATAAATTGAAAATTAATTTATAAATACATTTATATACAATAAAGAAATTCATACTCATATATTGAACTTTTATACTCTTGAGCGAAGAAATCTTATTCTGTTGTTGTTAGTATATCATCTTCCATAGCAAATTTTAAATTTGCAAATATTAAAAATTCAATTTGAAATTTATTTGAAAGAATAAGACGCTTCCGAAGGATAAAGAGTATCGATGTAAAATATTCAAAATATTCAGGCGTGTCAAATAATGTTCCATTTTATTAATTATCAATTACAATTATGTTGTGATCCAACAGTCCCAATGAAACATTTTAAAAGCATAACACAAACAAGTCCCAAACACTTCGGAATAATCCTTATCAAAAGCATATTGTCTTGGCCATCTTCGCTTGACAACCATTTATATCTCCTTAGTTAATCCCCTGATGTGATCTCCGTGGATCGATGATCGATAAATTGAAGCTCCTCCTCCAATTGGATGCTAACCACGAGTGCTGTGCGATTCCATGATTGCACACGTGGAACGGGTTAAGTTGTATGTGCCGTGACTGACAAATTGGAACCATTGGTATAGGCTCCGCCATTGGATAAATTAATCGTTCTGACACAGTGTGGAAGGACTTTTCCCTGTATGTATTGACGAGAAAACGATATTGGATGCTTTATCGTGACCCCGATTGTTTGATTTTTGATGACAAAAGAAGGGGTTGCACGATGTATATATATAGGCGTCCATGATGAATGTCAGCGGCGATACGGATGAAATATCGTGGTTTATCGGTGGATTTTTCGAAAAATCGCCGTCGACCTTTACCTTCGAAATTAAATTTCCTTCTCGCTGTGCCGTGAATTGTCATAAAAGATTTTTTTTTAGGTTCCGTTATCGTTCTTACGATTACCTTTGCCCCGAAAGTTTTGTCGAGTTTCTTTTACGAGAAATTGAAAGCACGCAATTCCTGAAAGCTTTCGCGGAGTGTTTCTGTTTGTAATTTTATTATATACAGTTAGTGAAAGTGTGCGTGCATCGAGTATTTTAAGAACACCAATGGTTAAAAAAGAAATAATTTCGTAACCAGCGACCGATCAATTTATTTATGTTAGCTTTATTAATTAAAGTGGAAGTTTCACGTTATGAGATTTTCATTAATAACAGTTTTTGTTGCGAAGTGCAAATTGAAAACTCTGAACAATAGAATATGAAGTGATTACTGGAATTACTAGGAACACATTAAAATGTGTTTTTCTTTTTCTTTATTATTATTATTATTATTATTATTATTATTATTAATTATATTTAGAACGAGCTTTATTGACTTTGTTGCACATGTGGTAATTCCATCCGTAAAATATCTGAAACTCTTATTTGTTTTAAATATTAGAAGATGTTGATTTCTTTAGGGAGCTTAATATTCAATTATCAAGAAAAAAAATCTACTTTTATAAAAAAAAATAGCAAATTCTAAAGCGAATTTAAATAAATAAATGCCATCGTTTCTTCTCTACTTTTCAATTGACGAAGTTGATCAGTGCAGTTTTTCGAACAGTTTATGTTTTGTTACGCATGAGGAAAGAATCGCGTAAATTGCATAAAAAAATGTAATTACAACGTGGAGCGAATATTGTTTTCAGCTATAAAATTAAATACAGCGAACGAAGAAAAGAAAGTTCAATCGGACAATAAAAAATGACTATTTCAGGCTTGACTTACCTGATTATTACACATTTTTTCTTTTTTTTTTTTTTTTTTTTTTTTTTGGAACTAGTAATCTAAATGTTTCACGTTACTGAGAAATTTTCAAAAAGAGAATTATCAGTAAGCTACGCAGAAACAGCAAAAAGCACATCAAATATTTAATGAAATTAATCTGTTTCGTAAAATACCGAATCGAACTTTTTTCAATGAAATTTTGCTTTGAATTAATTTCAAATGCATTCGACGAAAACAAAGCGAAAGCAAATTTCTAAAATATCAATAGCGACGAACGTTTCTTCGAATTTCATTTCCAACTTCGTCCATTAGAGACAAAGGGAGAGCATATTTGTGATGGATCAATGGCAGATGTTTTTCGAAACTATTTTCGGCGAGTTAAATACTCGATGAAGTTTCGCCGAGCGTCGAAATGAAATTTTCACGACCGAGAGATGAAACGAATCTCGATTGCCAATCGTGTTTAATGAAGTTCGCGAACGAGGTCACGGCTGTGTAACGCGATGCGTTTCGCGTTCTGATGATTTAAACTGTTGAGTCTGTTTAGCAAAAGCTCGCGTTCTACTCCAATATTGTGGAAATAAAACCCTGAGAAACAAGAATCGTGCGAGAATTCTCAGTCTTTTTTTAAAGCAAGCTGAAAGAACAGCAGAAGTTCTCTGCTTTTTTGTTTCCAGTGCCTTCGGCCCCCTTTCTCCCTTTTTTTTATCCTCAGGGATAGAGGTTACATCGAGCGTGATTGGCAGAGAATTCGTGAAATTGCAGCGTACGAAAATTCGAGGTTCGCGGTACGTTTTATTCCCACAGATACGGATTATCTTTCAGTAATTATAAAATTGTAATAATTTAGTAATTTCTTAATGTAATTTTTTTGATTAGTAAATATGTGTATGGACATACGTGTTGATCAGAATTTTTCATAATGGCGTTCGCTTATATTGTTCTCATGAAAGTATATTTTATTATATGTTTATTATTATTGAAATACAATGAATTTGTTTTATCGTTTGAGAATAAAATGAAATATGTTTTTGATGTCGCTCTATGTCACATGCAAGTTACGCGTATCCACATTTTGAACATTTCATTTTGCATACTTATTATGCTTCACTGTTTCACCAATGCTGACTTTTGTTTTACGATAATCACTTATTTGTAACAACTTATTAGTTTTAGACTTCCTCTTAGTCTATGAAGAATTAATAATAATGTTAATAATTAATATTAAATTATGATACTAATATCATATATATGATATTGGAAGTATATATATTAACTTTCTGTAACTGAAATATTTATAATAGTGATAAATTTTTATTTTAAGAAAGTCAATGTGGTTTTTAAAATTATGAAAAAGTACCGCCTATAACTAAATAACTAAACTAAACTAAATAAAACGTGAGAATTTGAATTTTTTGGAAGTTCAGAATTATATCGGTGTAATGGCTTTATTGGCTGACAAATGTTTCGTCATTTTTCAATATCTTTTGTTGCATTTCAATTTTCGTAGAATATAAAATGTCCAACTTTGCGAACGTGTGAAATTCTCCGAAATTTAGTAACTTAAAAGTGTTGTTCAATAATATTCATTGAGTCAGTTTAAAGATTGAGAGACAATTGATGATTGTTCTGTGATAGGAAGATAGATTTGTGCGAATTAATATTCAAATCTGTTTTTTTTTTTTAAAAAGCTTTAAAATTTTGATTTAACGTGGTGAAAACTGATTGTAATAAATATTGATGATGATGATGTAAGAAAAGTTAAATTGGGAAAATATTTATTATTATTGATGATTTTCTGATAACAAGATTTTAACTCTTGTCTGGTAGACTATTGGAGAGAGAGAGAGAGAGAGAGAGAGAGAGAGAGAGAGAGTCATTTTTTAGTCAATTGAATTTTTCTACTAATATCTGTCACGAAGAATCTGAAATTCAAAATAAAATCAAGTATCCCAATTTTAATAACTTAAAATAAATTATTATAACTTAACGATATCATATTGAAGATTAATTGTAATAATAGGTAGTGGGTAGACAAAGGAGTATAAATCAGAATCGTTGATTATACAGAGAAACTCTTGTAATATTTAGTTGTTTGGTATTGTAATATATAGTTATACAGTTTGGCATTGGTGATATCTAGTTTCGTAGGAAAGCATTTAAACGTTGAAATTTAAATGCGCGATACAAAGTCAGATATTTGATTTTAGATGTCATAGATTTTTCGATATGTGCCTCATTTCATAGTACTCTTTTGTTTTACATTTATGTATTATTTTAACGAAAATTTGACTATATTCTTAGATGGTATTTTATACTATATTGTTTTACAACGATGAAAACACATTATATCTGTTGAATCATCATTTCGTCGATATTATCTTTGAGAAACATAATCAATCAACTAAACACTAAGAGTTTCATTGAGAATTCGTCCAGTTTGCCTGCAACGGTTTAACACGTGGACTCTCATCTTTGAAGTTTCGAAGGTGGAATCTCATGCTCGAGTATAATAGGCAATTTAGGCTCGATTTGTACACACGGTAGCCATTTATATCATATCATACAAATAACAGCACGATTTGTGTGTGTTTAAAGAGACTGCTGATTGTGGCATTCGTAGCTCAACTAACACGAGTCTAGTGTATCCGGTTGTTGGATCAGTTAGTCTCTCTCAGGCATCGAGTTGTTTGTTTCTACAGATTGCTTCAACCGTTTGTTTCTGACTTGAAAATTTGCCACTTGATCGCTTTGCTTCTTTCTGCTGTTGTTTGTTCCTTGAAAAATTCGTAACGACCATCGCAACGTAAACTTAAAACGAGATGTACTTTAATTTAATTTATTGCATGGCAAAATCAATGGCAATCGTTCGATATTTTCTTTTTTTTTTCTTGTGTTTCTCTTCAAGAAGTGAAATAAGAATTTTGTATGTCTTTAGTATTAAAAATTATAATACCTACATATAAGATAAATGAAATTAGAATGTTAACATAAGATAATAGCTAATAACCTGAAATTACAATGAAGAATATATACATACAAAATATCTTCATAATTTAAAGAAAGAAATTCTTTTTCGCGGGGAATATAGGATCTAGGCGAAGAGAAATATTATAATCAAAATTTTTTTTAATTCTCCTTTGCGAAATAATATTGCGAACAAAAATTCTAAAATACGATCGAAAGGAAAAACTTGAGCAAATTGTAGTTGTTCAAGAACACACGAGACACATTTTGTTTTATCTATTTCTTGCGCCAATCGATGTACATGAAAGATTTACTAAAAAAAAGAAAAGAAAAAAAAAAAATTCTGCTCTCGCACGAAGTTTTAATTTTCAATTGAATTCCAATGAATTAACTCGGCGTTTTTTTCTTCTCTCAGGATCAAGATTATGGGAAGAAATCAGCGCGGCGGGGGTGTCTAAGAACGTCGGCGAAGGAAGTATGCGAGGAAAATCGAGCGAACGAAGGAATCACCGTTTCCGGCGAATTGCAGTTTAGACAAACTGTTTAAGAGCGTGCACGATGGAAAACGCTCGTCAAGCGGACGCAGCCTGTGAAGTGTCGTTGTCAAGAAGCTAATCGCAGTCATGTCGAACAAGACAAATGCCACGGACGATTTCCTCGATTACGATATCAACGAGTCGTTCAGCCGCTTCGACTGGGCGGAACTTGGACCTGTCCTCGTCGTCTATTCGCTGACGTTCTTCCTTGGATTAATCGGTGAGCGAAATATTTAGAAATTACACACGCAATGTACACGTAACATGGGAGAGTGTGTCTAACGTGAAAAATGTGTATCCTTCTCTTGAAATAACATAACTTTGTTCTATAAACTTTTTTCATCGCGATGCTGTGAATAGCAAGGATGTTTAGATTTAGACATTCTCTGAATGACAAAGGAATTTAGATTATTCTGGATATTTAGACATTTCTGTGTATAATAGGACCATGATTCATTGCTATCAATAGATTTGCGGATTTTTGTGCACTTGTAGGAAATTTACAAAGGTGGAGATTACACAGAATGCACGTAATATGTAAGATAATACATATAAAATATAAGTATAACATGTTTAAAATGAAAAGTGAAAAGATTTAGAAATTTACAATCTGTATATAATCAGGAAATAATTCATTGTTATCCGTAGACTTTTAGAGATTTTGAGAATTTCTATACATTTGTAGAAAATTAAAAAGAGGGAAATTACACAGAATGCACATAATATGAAAAAATATTAAATAAAAGAAGAAGTATATGTTAAAATAAAAATATTAAATAAAATAAATAAAAATACTAAATAAAAGATGAAGTATATATTAAAACAATTTTAGTGAAGAAAAGTGTATATGTTAAAAGAATTTTCGAAACAGTTTCATTTCAAAGTATTTTATTTTATCACGCATATATGGAAAAATCCTGTACATAACGAATTGATCAGTGGAGAAGGTAAAAGTTAGGATCAGACTTCTTCGTATAAAATTGATGTACTCTTAACCAATGTACTCTTAACTGCCACTAAATTTATCGATCGAGTTGATTTAGCAGAGTTTGTTGTTTACGTTATAGAAACAGGTTTCTGTAAATGAAGATTGATAAAAAATCACTTAATTAATTCATAATTAACGTAGATATCCGGTGCGTCGACTAGTTGAAAAAGATCATTATTCAATGCTACGACACAATGATTAATTTTATCATACATTTCCTGCATTGTGTCATTGCTATTTATATGACAACTGCTAGATAAAAAGAAAAAGTATATTGCTATATTATTTAAAAACTAAATCGTAATTGTGTACTATAATTGCGTGGTGAAGTCCAAAATATTGGTATAGATTCTGTGTGAAAGTCACAGTATTTTATTGAAAATAAAATACCCTTTTATAAAATATGGGTTTCAAATTTAAATGCAATCAATATAATTAAATATATATAATAATGTTCATAAATCAAAAGCATTTGTATACTCGATGAAAAATTATCGATATTTTCTAAACTTTTACTAACTTTGTGAGAAAAAAATTTTAAGAGATAAAGAGGGAGACTTCAATCTTTAAGAGTATGATGATTTAGTTAAAAATTTTTTTCAAATGTTTATAAAGACGTTTTGAATTTGCAAAATTTTCAAGAGAAAAGTATTTTTATTTAACATTTTCCACAATAATGTAAAAATACAACACAGTACTGTAAAAGTAGTGTGAAAGTACAGTTAAAGGTTCATGCTTTGAAAAGAATATAAAATTAATTGCTTCATGATTTCTTGTTAAGAAGTTATAGCAGTCTAAAGTGTCGACAAGTGAAAGACAAGTGTCGATAATAAAAGAAGTAAATGACTATAAATTAGTATAAATTAGTGTAAATTAACTGTAGCATATATAATTGGAAAATATGTTAAATAAAGATATAAATTAATTACTTGATAAAATATACAAGAATCGATCGTGAGACCATGTTGAATGATTGTGGTGAGAAGCAATTTCGATAGAAACGGTGCAGTAATGTATAGTTTTATTTCAGGAAACGTCGTCATCATTGGTTCGACGTTGTGCCCAAGACTGAGACCTTTACCGGCGACTCCAACTAACGTCTTTCTAGGTGGTTTGGCAACGGCCGATCTTCTCCTCATACTCTTCTGCATTCCCGTGAAAGTGAGTCCTTTTGTCAAACATTTAATTCATAATTTTTATTCAGTAACTTCGGAAAACAGTCCCGAGGACAATTTTGTCTAAACTCTAACGAACAGAATAATTTTTATTCGATAATTGCTTTACGAAGCAGGTGGGAAAAAAATTTGTCATCGAACGTTCGATCTGCAATTTTCATTCAGTAATATTTCTTTTTTTTTTACAAAGCAAACTGTTCTAAAAGAACAGAAATAATTTCTTTTCTGTACGCTGTTGCAGAGTATTTGAAAAGATGTTTTTAAATTTAAAAGACAGAATAGTAAAGTGAAACAGTAAAAGAAAGCTTTTTTCTTTGGATCTAAAGAACGTATTATTTTATTTCATCAAGAATTCTAGCTCGGCAAAAAGAAAAAAAAAATATAAACGTAATATAAATTACGAAACATAAAGATATTCGTAGAGCATCAAGAAAACCTATTATTTTCATATTATTGCAATTAAAAATCTTTAAGCGGTAATTGATCATTTTTCGATCGTTTTTCGCGTTTGTATTTCGTAGTTCGAATTTTCATTTGATTTCACACAGATTTTTCGGAAACCTGTTAGTGTTACGAGCAATTTTTGCTTTAATCGATAATTTAATACAGAATTTATTAATTTTTTTTTGTGATAAAATAATAATAAAAATAAATAAAAATAATAATTAAAAATAAAATAAAAAAGTAAATAATAAAAACAAAATTCGAGAAACTTCAAGCTCAAATCGTCATTTAATAAACATTATTTAATTTCGAAATAATTTTATATATAACCATCATGCAGTAATCTAATAAAATCCAACTGCGAAGGAATCGAATAATAATTTGTCTCATTTATTAAGTAAAATAAGTTTCATTCAATTTTGTATGTTCCACGTTACGAAGTACTTCGTATATTCTTCGTATAAATTATGAAATAATTTTGCATATTCCGTACATTCTGCATCCATGGATGCAGCCAGCCTGTCCGAAATTCCACGACGGGAATCCAAGAAAGCCAAAGATTCATAAATCACTCGTGCGTAATCTGAGCAATATCCAATTTTACTGCATCGTCGATCTGCAAATAGAACGATGATCCTGTTATATCTCGAAGAACCTCGAGTTTTATCCATCGTAATCTAATCATATCACGCAACGTTGAAATGCAATAATAATTAATAATCCTCAACGTAACTAAATATTAGAACGAACAAATCCTCCTGAAACGTGGAATTGGTGGTTTGGTGGGTTTATTAATTCGCATTTGGAACGCGCATTAATTCATTGGATTATCAAACTGTCGTTGTTGATATTTATCACTGGGCACACGTGTCACGCACACGTTCGTCTTGATATCCCGGTACAGAGCGTTAAGGGGCGTCCACACATGTACCATCAACGCAGAACCGTTTCAATATTTGTTCGTATCGATACTAAGAACGTTAACGTCACCGAAATTAGTTTATGGCGTTGCGATTGAACGGATGACAATCAGCACTCGTTCGAAGGATATTAAGCGTATTACAATGCATTTAGACTTTAGATCAAACGAACTAAAGGCCATTTATAAAACCATAAATGTAAGACGATGAGCATCCGTATCGTTGAATTCATAATAATTTTTCAAAATTTTCTAGTATATTTCTGGCAAAAAAGAAAAAAACTTATATTTTTGATATGAGAATGAGTGCGTATTGAAGAATCTAAAAATTTTGGTTATTCGACGTTGAAGTCGATTTTCGAATTGCACAGACGAAACTTTTGAATGTTTTCACGAAACCATGATAAAATTGTAGAATTACTCACAATGTTGCAGAAAAATGCGAAAATACATCGTTTCTACGAAATATACACAGTGTCGTTGTTACAATTATAACCAGAAATGTAATCATTTTATGATTGATAATTGTTGTAACCTTCGATTACGAATGATTTTGATAACATCCCTTATTGATCAGTAATTACTGATTAGTCGATGATCAATCCATTGATAATAATCAGTATCCCGATTCGATATTGATCATTAATCAGTCCCTTGATAATGATCAGCGCGTAGTACAGTCTGCTAATATACTATGTATATAAAATCACGTACTGGTCTTTGTCAGTTTTGTGTATCTTAAACCTGAAAATACGTGGAAAACTCTTAGAGCCGATTTGTAATACGCACGCTTTTAGAAACTTTATAAAGAACATTTCACCCGATAAATTAGCCCGTGGCAATTTTCAAATAAGCCCGATATATATATATATATATATATATATATATATATATCAGCTTGGTTGTAGTAGAAGTGTTAAACTAACGCATCGCGCGGCTTCCGTTGAAGGGAGCCACTTTATCGACGATTTTTCAGTTGCCGTAGGTAACGATTTACAATATTACGACGTATGTAGTAACGAAACACTGTTTATATCGTTTTTATTGCAATATTACGGCACAGTAGGCAACAGTAACGCAATGTATATGAACAATGAAAATCTGGACGCACCTTTACGCTAACGTAAACCAACCAGTTCATGCTGGATTGTTTCGATCGTATGCACGCCTGGTTTATCGAAATAACGCCAGTTCTCTTACAATCTGGCTCGTTGGTTTATCAAACAGCGAGCTTTCGACGAGAGTGTGAACGCCAGTTATTCTATCCTCCCTCCCTCCCTCCACTTTCGAGTTTCGTTCTGCTGGAAGTGGGTCTCGAGGATAAAATTGCAACAGTGAAGGGGAATAACCGAGAATCACCTCATTGACTGTCGCCGTTTCCATCTCTTTTGTGCATATTATACTCCTTACGTCGTGGTTTTTGAATGGGACGTGCGTTCACCATAAATTATTAAGAGTTCGATTGTGTTAATATCAATCAAGGACTGTACAACAAATTAATAAAATATATAATATGTATATATATATACAACAAATTAATATATATAATATATATATAAATAATAAATATAATAAATATAAATAATAAATATATAATATATTTTATATATTTATTATATATATTTAATATTATATATATATACAAATATATTTATTATATATATTTATATATAATATGTACATATATATACAACAAATTAATAAAATATATATATAGAAATAAATAATAAATATAATAAATATATAAAATATATAATATGTATATATATATATATATATATATATATATATACAAAACAAATTAATAAATTTTAAACAGTCTAAAGTTGGACTGTCTGTGTAATCTAACTCATTTTTTTAAAGAGTCATTTCTGGAATTAAACACTCAAAGGGTTAAGCACCGTATCGACATTCAATGAGTGTTATTCAACACTCTAAATTTTTCACATTTAAGAAGTTCATATGGAATAATCTAATATTGTACATAAATTACTGATTTTTATGCAAGTTCATAGTTTTCGAGGGTATAATTGTCTCTCAAATATTATCTGTTGGCCAGATAGATGACAATAGTAATTAGGTTACTAAAATTTCATTTCATATATCATGTTCTTCGTGGTAGAACGTGACAAAATTGGAAATTAGAAATTTTAGTATGATTCAATGAAATAAGAAAATAGAAAATTGTTTCACATGACCAGATGTTACAGAAAGTACTTGAATATTTTATTCACTTTTTCATATTACGTGCAATTTTGTATTTTGAAATGCATAAAGGTCCACAGTTAATTCGATTGATGAAAAAGCAAGATACTTGCATAATAATAATTTCTGACTTTATGATTATTTGAACAGGGTGTTGGAACTTCTTCAGCAAACTTCAAATCAACATCTAATAAATATTATTCAACGATACTTTCTTTGCTAAATTCTGAATAATTTTACATATTTCTAAAATCCATCATTTTATATAAGATAATGTAATAGATAGACCACGGATTTCCATGTAAATCAATATTTTTGAAAGAGTAATTTTTATGTACCAAATACTGTATGGCTTATTAAGCTTTTAGACAGATTTTATTTAGAGTAGAATAACATATATAATTGATTAAATAACGAATTATTTCAACTAATTATCATTATTTTAGAAAGAACATGGAGAAAGTAACTTTATTTAGCGTGAGAGTCAAATAAGAGTCATTTCCAAGTACATAATTACTTATTCGAGTTAATTCGATTATTCGAATAAAGGAAATAAATACAAGGGATAGAAAGTATTTAAATAAAAATTTATTCAGTTACAAAATAAAAAAAATAAAACGAAAAGTTGTATCGTTTGGTAGAAATAAGCTGAAAAGAAATTATTTTCGTGATCGAATGCATAATTATTTTAAACATTAGGTATAAAAATTAATTCTGTACTTTTTCTTTTGCATTCGCTTTATTTATTTCATATTATTTTTCGATCGTTTTCTCTTAAGCTGTTGCGTTATTAAAATTATTATTTGTCCTTCAATACATTATCGTTATTTTACTATATAAATAGTTTGTCTATTTTTTCATATTACGTGCAGTCTGCGCCATTTTTCTCTGTGTATTTTCGAATCTTTTACAAAAATACACAGAGAACCTCGCTAATAATAATAAAACTGACAAAATTCGTGAACTTGACGACTTGAAACGCTTCTGTAACAACAGTGATAATAATAATAATAATTCACGGATATCGTTTCTGACATTACGATTATTTGAACGGTACACGGTGAATTTGTTGTTCTTGCGTCGAGAGATCATCGACGTTGTTCGCCAATCTTCGCGTTTCCCGTTTTCTTCAAGCTTCTGGATTTTCCAACAAAGTTTCCGAACAAATGTTTCGATCATTTTTCTCACGGCGAGAGAGAGAGAGAGCAACAGATGGTAGAAATTTCACGCGGAAGTCGCCGAGTGAAATCGGGACACGTTGTCTGGTCGCGATATACAGCCGGCAACCTCAAAATCAGTATCAAGAAGCGACGCTCTGAATGAAAATAAAATCGAATTGTGCCAAGTTCTAAAATTATCGTACGTATCCAGAGAAACAATCCAAATGCCGAGTGCGCGAAAAGTAGTTCGGCTTCTCTTCTTTTACTCTTGCAACACGCTCTCGATTCAATTACGTTTCTTTTTACGTTCTTCGTTTCTTTCTTGTATTTTTCTTCTTTTTCTTTTTTCAGACTTCAGTCGGACTCGTGCAGGATCGATCGTTTTCATTTCGAACGACTGTTACATTCTTTCCAGGTGATCTGGTTAACGCATGTTTTTCATCAAATCAGAAACTGTGACCTTTAAAAATGATTACACCCCGTTATGTATCAAGTATTATTATAATTTATTGCAACATTTCAAACTCTGAATTTCACGTAAATTATAGACTCTAGGCGGAGAACGCAGCGATGAAGAAAACATCAAATGATAATTCTGACGAATGTTCTTTCGTTTCGTCGATATTAACGATAGAGTTGGATTTTAATGGGTTGACTCTTAATCGGTGTCATTAGGGATCGCAAGGATTAGTGTAGGAATATATTTATTGTAAATGTATTTACGGTAAATATATAATGAAAGAAAATTAGTATATAAAATAAGGAACGATACGGTGATTTTTTAACAGTTAAGTAACTACGCTAATTTTGTGATACGCTAATTTATATATTATTCTAATATTTTCTAAAATAATATATTGCAGAATTGTACACAGTCAGAGATTTAATTATATATATATATATATATATATATATATATATGCTTATCTTACGAATAGCGTGTATTTAAACCCACGTTGTGTTATTTTTATTCCGAAATATTTTTAAATTGCTACTTTTCTGGAATTCTACCAGAATTCTTTGAAATCGATACTTTTCGCTTTTCTGTTTCTATTTAAAACAAAAGGAAGAATTCAAAATTATATGTCATAAACGAGTGAAACAAGTTTATATATTGATTATGATTTACTCGGAAATCAAGATTGAAATGATTAAATCCCGGCGAGAGTCGGTGAGTTGAGAATATGTGAGTTTTGTCTGGCAGTGTCTTTCAAACGGTTTCTCTTCGTAATTCGTTCCGAGGGGACGTGATTTAATCTATTATCGGCTCAATTCGAACCTCTTAGTGTCAATGATATTATCTCGGAATGCAGATGGTGATATGTTCTTGCTGCTGTTACTTACCTTCTTTGAATCCTGAAGAAAATTCGATTCGTGCAGCGTTGTTTGTCGTTTTGGAAAAATTAATTTCTCTTCTTATCTCTTTGATTGTGAATGAATTTCTAGTGGCTCAGTGTTTGGCTGAAGGTGTTTCTTCGATATCACAGTGTCACATTAATAAAATTATTAAATTATCAAATTGTCATTTATTTATAGGCCAAGTTAAAAAGTAGGAAAAATTGTCTTTCTGTTAGGCACAGAATTTATTCAATTTAATTTACTCAATTAATTTTACTTATTTATTTCATTACTCACTGAAATCAAATTGAAATGTTTCCCTTAAATGCTTTCTCGAGTGCTCTTAAATGTGTCAGTGTAACTATACATCAGCATTTTGGCCTATGGCAGAAGCTTTGAATGTCCTTTTCTTTTTCCATTTAATTACTGTGAAATATCTTCATTATCGAGTGAAATTAATACGAGTTTATTTACACATGAATTTCTTTTTTAAATAATAAATGATAATGAATAAAACGGATTTGTTTATTTTAGCCTGATGTAGAAGAAAAGTACATATACGTTTCATTAATAAGAAAAAAAAGTTGTTTCTGGGAAAACTAGAAAAAAAAAATGTTGCTCTTAAAAATGTTTCTCGAAAGCTAATTGTGCTTCGCAACACTTTTTAATTAATAGAACGCTATTAAATAGGAACAATATATTTAGTATAAACTCTTTATTATTATTTGTAATTACGTAATTGGAACGATTAAAAAAAAAATCTTTCCAATGTTCGACGTTATCTTGTTTTAACTCGTTAAATGCTCGCGGGTTTTATGGAAATTTTCGATCGGATTGAAAGAAGTTCAGTGAAATTGAACGCAAATAACGCCGGCGATTCGTTTCAATAGTCATTATTTAGTAAATGGGTTTTATACCAGTTATACTGTAATTGAAATTTGATTGGATAGAAATTGCCGAATTTAATCGGAACGTGGAAAATATATATCAAAACACGTTTTTCAAGGTTACGAGATTATAAACTTCACCGTTCTCTTATTTCATTTATTTTTTTTTCATTTATTTATTGAGAAATTAGAATTAATTAATAATTGATTATTAATTCACTAAATATAGTATTTATATAATACGCAATTAAATATATTTCGCTCTCGAAACGATAAACCAAATAATAATTTTACTTCTTGAGATTCGAAGATTATAAATTCTTTTATTTTATTTGTTTTTTCTTTTTTAATTGGGAAATTCGTATTTCTTTCTATCTTAAATATAATATTCATGCAACGCATATGCATTTATCATTTCCTTATTTTATTTATCTCTCTTGGCTTGAGAAATTGAATTTTTCTTGATTTATCATTGATTTCATTGATTTTTATTTTATCGACTATTTCTTTTCGTTAAGAGAAATGAGACTCTTCCTAGTTGACATAGTATACGTAAAATAAAAACAAACGTTTAGACGTTTATTTAAAACAAACCGAAAGTATATAATGAATATTCGTTTTCTGAGATTGGGATGTTAAAACAATAATTCATATTCTTTCATCAACTATTTTATCAACTATGTTCCTTTCATTGGAAAATCATACCGTTTCTCGTCGATTTAAATAAAAGAAGAGCGCTTATTTATTTATTTGAAATGAATAAAATGGACTTTCTGTCAGTTCTTTCTTTCCTTCAAAAAAAAAAAAGAGTCCATTTTATCATTTAAATAAATAAATAAGCGCTTTCCTTTTATTTAAATCGACGAGAAAGCGTATGATTTTTTTCCAACGAAAGGAATGTAGTTGATAAAATAGTTGAAAGAAAGAACACGAATCATTGCTTGGATTTTGGAGTTTCTTTCGTTGATTTACAGACTTCAGTTCAAATAGGAGCATCTTTATTTACACGTGCTATTCCTGCTTCCGGGTTCTCTTTCTGCAAAGACGAAGGACGAAAGTCCCTCTTGAAATGGCGGGAGCTCCGCCAGCGTTCTTCAATCGTTGTTTTTAGCATTTGAAACGAGGTCGCGTTGTTTCCGGGACTTCGTTGGAAAAATATATGTATCAGAAAAAAGTACAAAAGTAGATTCCTTCGAATGGAATTCCGAGCTCCTTCTCAAAATCGACTACATATTTGACATTTTTCGTCGAGAAGATTTCCTTGCGTTGTTTGCGATGTTTATTGAATATTCGTTTCTCGTGTATTACGCGCACATCAAGGACGCGGACTTTGCTTTATGGCCAGATCGCATTTTCATACAAATTATTATTCACGATACTGGATTTTATGATTACGATCGTGCGAGGATTTATTTATTTTGCATGAGATCATATTGAGAACCAGTTTTTATTACATATTCCATGCATCGTCGATTAAAAGTCACACGACTTTCCCCCCCCCCTCCCCTGTGAATTATAAATATCAGTCTTTTGATGAGATTTTTCTACAATTTAATTGTATGATTTTACGTCGATAATTTTAATTAAGAGTTAACGTGTACGGTCGCAGCTCAGAGTTGATTTCTTAAGTATCGATCGTGGATTAATGATATATCTCATTTGTATATTTATATGCGATCAAGTTTTTTCTTATTTAATTTATGCCTTCTTATTTGAATCTCTATTTTTTTTTCAACGCCGTGGTTATGAAATAAAATTCTAATGTCTGCTTTTAATAGTATTAAAAATGTTTTTCAAAATGTAACCAGAAAAATAGAACCATCGTAAAAAATTGTTTTCTGTAGTAAATAAACAGAAAAGATATGTTTTGGACATTTTATACATTTGTTCATATTATGTGCAATGTGTCCCGCTTTGATATAATTGTGTAAAAGTTTGCAGTTTAGTCATAATATTATGATAAATTAATTCTTTTTTAAAATATAGAAATATTTTTATATCTCTACACACACACACACACTCACACACAATCTCTTGTTACAATTTTTTTTTCGATATTTTTGTATTTTTCACATTTTACTCTATTTTTGTAAATATTTTTATCTTCATTTTTCGCTTTTTTTTTTTTTAAAAAACCTTAATTATCAATGCATTCTTGCATTCTCCAATGTTCTTTTTACATTTCAATTTACTTTTGCAAATATTTTTGTCTACGTTTTTCATAAAGTTTTTGCTTTATCTAAAACTTTGGTTTTCAATACGAACATTTCTATATTTTTTTCACCTTCATTTTTGTAAATATTTTCACCTGCATTTGTTACAAATCCTTCGCCTCGTCTGAACCTGAAAATTCTCAATACAAACATTTACATTATCTTCAATATCTTTTATACATATTTTAATTTACCTCCATGTTAAAGCTTCGTTCGATTCTTAATTCTTAGTAGATCGATCCAACCAAATTCTCCTCGCAAAGTATCTCCTATTTAATACTAAAACAACCAAGTATAAATACCGGATATAACGAAGGAACAACGAACGAACTATTTTCGTACATTTTACGAAAAAACAGTCATTCAAATGTCTGAAAATGCAACATTGTGAAATCTGCTAAATTCAAAACTACATCCAAGTATAAATTTGGCCATTTTGGCCATTTTGGCGAAAATAAGCTAGTCTGAAAAATACAGATTGGCCACTTTGGTAGTTTCTAGATTTAAGGATCCCCCGCGACTCGGCTTGGTCGTCGAGGAAAATAACAAAAGCAATTTGTGGCGTGCTCGTTGTTAATCTACAACCCGAGGGTAAGTGGCTCGAGCCACATTCGTTCGATCATTATTATCTATTGCGGTATCGTTGGCCGCGCCGCGTGGGCTCGACTTTTATATTTTACATTAAATCTCGTGTTTCCGAGCTGGTTCCGCAAGAAAGAGGAACACCACTGGTTGCGAAATAAAGGCAACGACGCGCCGGTCGACAGATTTATTCGTTTACGCGTCGTAGAAAGAGTAACCTTTCTCTCAGTTGGCTCCCATTTCCATCGCGGAGGGTACATTATAATATCCTGGATACGCTGGATTTCTTGCCCATCAAGGGAAAGAAATTCGAGCGATAAGAAAGCGAATCGCTGCCGAGAAGTTGAGAGAGAGAGAGAGAGAGAGTGGCCATTCTAGAGACAAAGAGTTTCTATCGATTTTTGGCTGATTTTTGGCCCGAACAATTCTCAATGAGGATCGACGTTTATTTATGATTGAGTTGTTTGGAGTTGACATTGTTCGAGATTGTCGTTTGATCGTTTATTTAACTCTTAACTGGTATCTTTAAGTGGGCTAGCGTGAGTCAATAATTTAGATCGAATTAGTTGGTTTTGGACTTCTTTGTTTAAATGAATTTTTTTTATCATTAGACTGCACACTTTTATGGATTTAAAAGAGATTCGAAGAACAAAGAGAAAACATGTGCAACAAAATGTAAAAAAATGTTGTGATATTAATGTAATAATGTTATAACGTTATAATATCTGATAGGTAAAGTCTTAAAATATGAATATATCAATATGAATATATAATACAAATGTACAGTGTAGTATGTTAAAATATATACATTTGCTTCGAAATCCGCGGTCTACTTATTACTAATTCTTATTATACTTTATTTTTATTTACCGGTCTTTGAAATACTAATGGCTCCCGTTTTTTGAATATCCCGAAAATTAAGAAAACTATATATATGCATATAGGAAAAAGTCAATAAACCTTGACATGGAATTTGAAAAGTATTGAGATATAATGGGCGAGGAGGTATCTTATAAAACTTTTTAGAAATTATTTCATCCAGTTTATATAATTCGACAATTCGGAAGATTTCAAGGTGACGATCATTTCAATGAGTGAACTCGATCCAAATCGAGTTGTTCTTGACTTGAACACAAAACGAGACTTGTTCTCCATTGTTCTCTTAGTCTTGCAGTCGCTCTGCATTGCAAACTTTCATTCAAATCGCTGAACTCGCGGTCACGTTAATTGCTTTTACGAGATTCGTCGGAATTCGTCGGAATTCGCGTGAAAATTGGCCTGTTGTAAAATCGTCCTCGATATCAACTTTGAAGATGAAACATTCGCGAATTCTCTCGCTCTCGCCCGTTTCTCGTTTCCGAACTCTCGTTTCCGAAAACTTGCTGTTAGGCGAGCACGGTTAGGCGTGGCGTTAGCACGGCGCGTGGCTTTATTTGAAACGTAATTTTAGTCGGTCCATGGAATTGGCTGTAACCCCGTTCCGAGCAACCACTTTTCATAGATATTATTACGCACGATCGCGGTTCTGCTCGTGCGGGAGGGAATTAACTATAATTCCTGTCGATAGAATTGGATTGGCTTTTGTACTACGATAACTGCTTGTAGAAACTCGCGAGGGAGTTCGCTGTTATTAATAGATTTATTATTATTATTATATATAATAATCGAATAATAGAAATGTTATATATATATTATTTATATAGCAATATTATATGCATATTATTTTATTAATATTAAAATGGATCTTTCGAAGAATTCATGTTTTTTTTTCAAATTATTCCAGCTTTGAAAATTATTACATGCTATTCGCCGTTCCTACGAGAAATCAAAAAATACAATATTTTATCATAAATAGTATTATTACTAGCTAGTTCATTGCAATTAAATTTTCTGATCTTTTTTGTATGCTGATGGGATTTCCGAAGTACGTTTCGGTTTATTCGTTTGTTTGTTCGAAGCAAGCGCATCGATGCATGATCGAGCTTATGACGCACATTTGACGAATTCAAGCTTGCAGAAAGTCAGCTCGTAGAGTATTGTTCGAAACGCAAAAAAGTTGGGTGAAATTAGCAGCGAATTGTAGCGTGAACTCAGGCCAAAATTAGGAGTAGAAAAATTTCGATAGTAATATTTTAATTGATAGTAATAATTCCTAGAAATCGCCTACTCATCGCATACAAATGAGAAACGTATTGCAGGCATCGTGTATTGTCACGAATAGAATATTGAATGCTTAAAATACGCGTTATGCGACGCGTTGTGTCTTCTTGCAACGTGTATTTCAAAGATATATGGATGTTTTATTCAGAAAAGCTTCACTAGTGAAAAACTCGTGGAGGCGTAAAGAAAGCTTGTTTTCTTTTTCTTTGTCAATCGCTCAGGTTTGTTTTATATATCTATCAGTGGGTAATTTTTTCCAAAGATTAGGGTTTCATGGTTCGTTCGAAGAAAATGAGAAACGAGAGAGGCGAATATCTAGAATAAAACGCCATTTGTAATATAGTAGAATCTTGTGATTGCCTGTATAAAAGTATTTGCAAAACTACTTTGCAGATATATATTTAAAAAGGACGAAAAATATCTTTTGAAATGTACCAGAAAGAAAATATAAAAATTGCGAGCAGATATAAAAAGAGAGCGATATATGTGATCATACACTCTCTCTCAAGCTACTGAAAGTATATTCAAGACAGATACAAGTATACTCAAAAAAGTATTCGTAAGAGAATACGTATACATTTTCTATCTTCACTTTATCTATAACAAAAGCTAATGTCGAACAAAATTATCGGGACAGTGTAACAATGAAATTGTATAAAAGCTGAATTGTCTAGGAACAAACAAATGATGTGAAACATGTCAGAAAGTGTAAGAATAAATAAACGATATAAAACATCAAATTGTCTAGGAGTAAATAAATGATATGGAACACACGTGAAAATATCATTAAAAAAAATATATATATTCGCAAATAGTATAAAAAGGAAACGAGGAATATTTCTCTACTGTTACTGCTGTTTGCAGAAGGTCATTTGTCGTGAGTCGTTCGCTGTACAGAATTTCCTTCGACTATGATAAATGATGATATTAAAGGCTGTTGAAGCTTTGTCGACAGCTGTTGGTAATATCTGTTCATTTTTACCGTACACGGTTTATCGACGTACCGTCTAGTTTAAGTCTGACCTGAATTTACTAGGAGCAACAGGTATATATATATATACATACATACATATATATATATATATATATATATATATATATATATATATCATTATATCAGATAATTTGCCAGGTAATACATTCTAGTCTGACAATAAGAATTCATCGTGAAATAATATTCTACATTTGCGGTGTGTCTACATTTTGCAGAATATTCTAGAAATTAATGCTAGATTTATCATGTTTTCATGTTGTTATAATTTTGTTAAGGAAGTAGTTCTTGTCGAGACGGATATAGCTTTGGAATTTTGTCAACGAACGTATATTTTAAGTGTGAAATTTGTTAAAAATTTCTTAGTTACGAATTAATAAATTTGATAAAGCTTCGAATTTAATTTCCTGGAAATCTTGCGACCAAAAAAATGTCACTCTACGTGTTTCTAATCAATCACTCGTTCGTGTCTCCGTTCGAAATTAGTTGAATTAAACTATATATATATATATATATATTTGGCAAATTTTCCAACACGAGAACAATCGAAAACATTGATATGAATCAATCATGATACGAACTTTGTTCTTTTTTCTTGTTATACCTCTGATCAGTTGCAGAAATAGTTCATGTAAAAATCTATATATAATAAAATCAGATAAAAGAAGTGCGAAAATAAATAATTTGTTTCTAATTTGAAGATACAACTAGCTTGAGACTTGAATTCCTTCTACGAATTTATAAATGAAATTCATAATGGCGGTTGTGTGATGTAATGTAAAATATATCTTTTACAGTTTGAGTCAACGGAAGTCATCTCACAGCGAAAATAACATAAACAATACTATATCTTTTATATAAAATATAAAATATAAAATATAATAATTTATATAAAATATAAAAATCTTTTATATAAAATATATCTTTTACAGTTTGAGTCAACGGAAGTCATCTCACAGCAAAAATAACACAAACAATACTTTATTTATAGTTTGTTTATTTTAGTTAAAATTAGAATAACATAGTTCGTCTATATAGCATTAAATTCATTTATCATTTGAAAATCACGCCATGCCGAGAAATACATGCAAATCAAGATTTGAATTTCTTCTAAGAGTTTCTTTCCGTGAAAGAAGATTTTTCCATTTGAGATTTGAATTTCTTCCATGAATGAAACTACGCGTGGCACGTTCACAGTTTGTGAATCGTCCCAAACAGAAATCATCTTCTTACAGCAAAATTTATTTGCAATTTATAGCCATCTTACGTTCAACGCAAATTATCTCAGAAACAAGAACGACTTTGCAAGCGACAAATCGAGTTTCAAATATCCTCGAAGAATTTATGAATGAGACACACGCGCGTGTGACTATTTATCGAACGAGTGGCTGACTATTCACCGACCTCTACTACTTACTTGCTTCGCTTCCCACGCGTAGAATCGATTTCCAATTTTATCTTGTCCTCTTTACGCCAGGCAATGACACAACCTTTATCTTCCTGCAAGAATGACTTGCGTATAAGTTTTCCACGTTTTCGCTCTTCCTCTCCGCTCTGAACGATTCTGCTGTCCGCTTCAAAACATTTTCGATCGAACGCAATCTATCTAAAAAACGTGATCTTGAAAGTGATCTTTCGCTCAGGAGAATAATCCAATTGACATCACATAGCTCTGTTAAATATATTTGTAAAAAATTTTAACGTTTTTTTTCGAACACTTTCGCTGCGTTTTATCGGACATTTTCTCGCGTCAGGGAATATTTTTCCTGTTTTTTTTTTTACGTTGTTTTAGAGGCAGTTTCGGAACTTGAAATTTCCTCTCTCGTTTTCCTTTCTATCGAAGAACTCGTGCATTGGGAGGAGCTTCTTTCTTATTCATCGAGTTGTTGTTGTTCAATTGTTGGGAGAGCTGATGGCGCGCAAGGGAAATCGTCAATCACTTGGTCGGGTTTGCTTCCAAATCGAAGGGGTGCGTCCAATGTGGTTGCGTTGATCGATTGCAGATCGTTGATCGTGTTAAAAGACACGTGATTAAATACCCGAGCGTTTGGATTTATTTCGAGTATTTATTTTAAGATTCGTGTAGGAAAACGAAGTAGAAAACTTCATGTAGTTCATTGTTTCTTCAGAGTTTTTTTATTCGTTTGTTTTTATCTAAACTTTTTTCACAAGAGAAGAAAAACCAACTGTTGCACGTTGCAACTCGTGTTTCCAAATTACAAATTAAATTGAATAAGCGAGCAAGTGAGATAAATAAATTGAATTAAATTAAGAAATGAAATAATTAAATTGAATCGCGGTGAAACAATTTCAGATTATAATTGAGTTTAACATTATAATCATACAGCGGCTCTGTTTTATATTCATCGTTGGTCAGGTTAATTATATTTCGCACTTACTGCGTATCATGCGTAAATTGAAAAAATAAAATTGAATCGAAAATTCAAACGTTCTTTTTACTAAGTAAGTGACGTTGGAAATAAAGAACAGAGTAAACAATCAAGAAAAAGAATATATATATATATATATATATAGAGAGAGAGAAATTAAAATCACTGGAGTAAATATTTAACACGGTTAAACTTAATTATCGCAAACCTTTTTGTCGAATCAACTTTCGTTGAATCGACGGTGTTTCTTTTTTCAAAGCTCGGGGGGAGAATTGCTCTGGCCGGTGATGCGGAAAATTTAGTACCGGTTTCACCCGTTGGTCGAAACACTTTCGACTATGCTTTCTTTGACAATCGAACCCGGTCGTGTTTCAAAGATTTTCAATGGCAGCCGTGGAGACCTTTTTTTCGTCGAAAATGGCTCGCCTCGGTCGAGTTAAAAAGCTAAACGTCGCTCGCGAAATAGAGTTTACGGTGTCCTCTTGGCAGCCATTGCTGGCACCGTGACAACCCGTGCTCTCGTCTTCGACGAGAATTTTTTTTTTTCTTTTTTTGGTTCGTTCTTGCCTCGCGCAACAAGATCGCTCGTTACGCCACGTTGAAAATAAAATCGTTATTTTTGTTATTTGATCGACTACCGTCATTCTTGGTGATATTACGCGACGAAAGATTATTTCACACCGTGAATATACGTAAGCGAGCTGTTGCGTAGAAAAATAATACGGTTTCTTTTTCTCGTCAATAAATCTGTCATGTTAAATGTGTGTGTGCGTGTCGTGTACATTAGTGGATCCGACTTGGGACAAAAAATTAAAGGAGATTCAGCTTCAAAGCTCGAGAGTTAAGAAGAGTTACCCGACGATCTAACTGTCTACAATTGACTAGATCCAAATTTTGCTGAAATACATGGTATGTTTCTTTCGAATTTAAACCGTTTAAATTAGAAAGATTTTGTGATTTACCAATGTATAATAATTAATGATGTAATTAATAATTTATATAATTTAAGTATTATTATTAATTTAAGTGTTTACATTATATAATTTTAGTATTTTTATCTTTTTTTGCTTTTTTTTAAAAAATAGAAATACAACCCAATAAATAAATAAATCAAGTACTACCTAGTAAATAAATAATAAATATTTTATAATTTAATTTATAAGATTAAATTATATTAAAATGGTAAAATATATATATATATATATAATTTATTTTCGACTTATTTTTTCATATAAACACCCCGTATAACTACAAAATACGCTACAAAATATGCGTCATTGCATTTACAAAGAAATGTAATCAATAAGTATCGTTTTCTTCCTCTGAATTTTTTTTTAACTTCAATTTAAAAAAAAGAAGAAGGTGCGAATCATTGCATAAATGTAGGCATAAAATATTTTGCGAATATATTTCAAGGGATTTCGGAGCAAATCAATTCAATTTACAAATTCAGCTCGAAAGACGAGGATTTTGTTTCGAAATTCCTAGAAGATGCACTCTATATTTTTTCTTTCTTTCATTTTCGTTCAGATGTTGTTCGCGAAAGAAATCAAAATCGATTGAAAACAAATCGTCCGAACTCGCAGAATTTGGAAAGCACGAGGAAAGCACATTGCGAGTTTCTCCTTTATATCGAAGTTTCGTCGCCTGAAAAAAAGAAACGGTGGAAACGAGCCAGCCGGAAGTTGAAGGTAGAAGGAGCGACGTTAAAGAAGTGACGTGGAAACGAGGCAATCACTATATTGACACTAGATGAAAAGGCAATAAACTCACGACGATACAACCGGAAGTAGTGAATGTAGTCGGAAATTCAAACGTTCAGCTGCTCTTGCCTGTAGATATAATACAAGTCAGAAAAAAATAACGTAAGAAGCATTTGTGTTTAGCAAATTTCAACAATTCGCATAATAAAATTCGTATAATAATCCGTATAGTAATTTCAATAAAGAAATTATAGAACACCGTTTATTGATAAAATTTTTACGAACGAAAATACATATACATCCTTGGAAGTTGGTAATATAATTAAAAAAAGATTTATATTTATGAAAATATTAACTAACATTTAAAAAAAAAAATTGGCAAAAATATATGCGCAACGAGTGTCAGTACATATTTTTAAATTGTTGTAATTTCGTAAAAAAAAAGAAAAACATCTAATCTCGCTTTAAAGCGTAAAACCTTTAGTTTTGCGTTCATTTTTTTTCAAAAATGTTTTTATAAATTCACGTGTGAAGATACGTAAGTTTTGTTTTTGTGAAAGCACTACATTACCGTGCTGTGTTAAAAAAAATTTTTCTCACGACTGAGAATCTGAAATGAGCTTGAAGACTGTAGCTTTCTTTTTGCAACGATTCTTGAAAACCAGCTGCGCGACTGCCCTTTTTAAATTTACAAGGTTTCAGCATTCCATTCGAAAATGAAAGTTTCGTGTTCATTGTAAGTTTCAACGGGACCAGTTTAACCTCTCTCAGTACGTTTGAATTATTTTTCAGTTGTCTGTTTCAAACTTCGAACATTGAAGAATCCCCTGAGAACTTATTATTATCTTTTGACTGTTTTCTAGAGATAATAAATTGCTTTAAATTATCACGCCTTCTTTATTGAAGTGATTTCACCCTTAAGTGATTTCATGGAATTGCAGATGATCGTAAGAATTATACTTTAAAAAATTTGAAATATTCAATTCTCTTGTATCTCTGGTGAAAGTCAGTATATTAAATCGAATAAATCGAATAAAAGTTTCTAAAAATCTGAAATAATGTAAACGTGATGGCGTTGACGTGATTTATTTTATGATAGTTTCTAAAGATTAATATTATTAGATAATACATAACAAATCAGATATATATATATATAATATTAGATATATATATATATATATATAATATTAATATTAGATATATATAATATTATTAGATAATACATAAATCAGATATATATATATATATAAAGTTATTCAATTTAATCATTTAAATATATTTTCAAAAATTACCTAATCATTTAATCATTTAAATATATTTTTAAAAAATACTTACTCATTTTTCCAGTTTCAGAAACAGACATGATACTTGTTCTAAGAGTTTGTATCTCTTTCTCTCTTATATATATATATATATTCGCACATTTTACAAATCCTATAGAAGCAGAGAATACGCTTAAAAATCGAGCGGATGTTAAAAAACATTGTATTAAATGTATAGATTAATCGTGCGAAAAAGATCGCGTCACCGTTGTAAAGAGTGTCTCAGGTGTACTTCAATTAACAGGCTTGCGGTAATTGTGTAGAATTATTGGAGACCGGGAATTATTGGAGATTCTGTCTACAGCAATTATTTTCCAAATTCCGCTGTTACGTCAGAATTATACTGTTTTGTAATCGAGTGTTGTATCAGTGAACTCGATATTCCCAGTCACTAGTAAATGAAGTACACTCGATTTCAGTCTCTCTTCTCTGTGAAAGAACTGTGTTGCTATCGATCATGCCTTTTTTCATTCTCTTTCGAGCCTCGAGACTCTCCTGTTAAACCTTGATAACTCCGTTACAATGTTTACGATCTGTTTCATCCATCGTTTTCGTTCCTTTCTCAAAAACAATTCTGACAGCATTTTCGAACTGAAAACGAAGCAGATGATGAATAAAAATTGAATTGAAAAATGGTGTACGTAAGTTCAAGATCCAATGATCTTCAAAGGACGAAGGATTCGTAACAAAGAAAGTCCATTTTTTACATTTTTTGCTACATATATGCTATATATCGTTAATCCATTATTGCAATTTCAATAGAGGGTCTACGTTATCAGAATGATTGATTGTATATAGCTTGGTAATAATTTCATTCACGTATGTACTTATTATTTTCGTACAGTATCTATTTAATCTTATTCAAAGGAAACTTATTAAAATACTTGTTAAAAGAATATTTTTTCTTATCAAAAAATCAATTTGCTTTTATTTTTATATTCCTTGGATAATTTTAATAATATTTTTCGAGTAACAACATTTATACATCACGTTTAATACGTTCTATGAATTTTCATAGATTTTTAATGAACTCCTAAATATCCAGTCTAATCGTTATATCCATGTTCAAATATAAAATTTCGACTAATCTTGTTTGCCTTTCTCATTCATTTTCTCGATTGTGAAACGCGTAATGAGACTCGAATTGCAAAATGCCAAATTCGTAATAAATAATGAAGCATTTTTAGCGTGATCAGTATATTCACACGGTCAAATAAAGGATTCTCTTTCGATTAATGTTTCTTGAAAATTGATCATATATGATAACCACAAAATAAAACTCGGATTAATAAAAGAATTATATTATAATATATTTATAATATATAATATATTTTTAATATATTTTTTGTGGATTTTCATATTTTTCTGTAAGAAACAAACACCCACAGTCCAATCATTATGCATTCACATATACAATAATGTTAAATATAAAATATTCTTTCGATCAATCTTTCTCGCTCTCCCGACGATCTCGATCTTCTCGATCGCGAGACACGTTTTCAAATGAATTCTTCGCGTGGAAGACAGTTCGGCTTTGTAAAGCCGAAGTAAATAGTCACGTTTCGTCAAAGAGGCAGCCGCTTTTCCCATTTGTTTCCTGTCTCTCTCTATTCATTTTCCATCCACTTTTTCATTCGGCGGTGGTCGCTCGCAAATAGGCGACAGCTTAGGCATAGCGAATGGATCGTTTCGCGAGAAATCGATACTGCGAAGGCAAACTGCTCCGAACAGTTGCCATCTCGTGGATTTGTAAAGAGTACGGATGCTCGTTCTACTTTCTGCTCGATCATTATAGCGATTCCCGCGTGAGGGAAGCCGCCGTGCCTTTTATCTTTCTTTCGCGCAATGTGTCTTCACGTAATTTCGAAAGTAAGTGTCTCGAAAAATGAGTCTTCTGCCAGAGAGATTTTTTTACATTGCGTTAACTTATAACATAACTTACAGAGACGGAACGTTTATCATGCATTTTTTTTTTTCTAAATGTGATGTAAAACTTTTAACATGGATTTTAATCTTATATGTACTATGAAATTGCGAAGTGATTGTGTTTCACGAAATTCGTCTCACGTTTTTGACACACTTTTCATTTGGCGCGAGTATTGTAACAAGTACCTGACGTTGAAAGTATAATAAGAGAAGCAACGTTCTTTCTTCGAATGTGAACATTTCGGAAATGATTGGAAATACCACGAAATTGAAGTAGGAAAGTAATTTTAAGTCTTTTTTTTTTTTAAATTTCTTAAACGTGTACTTTTCATCTGAAACGAGGATTATTACGATGAAACGCAATGTTAACGCAACGTAATGTTAAGAATTATTTTCTCAAATGTAACATTTTTTGAAAATTCCAATTCACGTATCTCGACGTTTAAAAGAGGTAGTTAAAAAATTTTTTTGACACTTTTTGGAACGAGAATTATCGACAAATGCTTCACGTAAATTATTAAACAATATATAAATACTTAATTAAGAAGGGATTAAATTAATTAAGTAAGAGATTAAATATCGTCTCTTTGAATATAATATAAAATTTCTCGAAATCTCGAATTTTCATAACTCAAAAAATGATGAAGAAATAATTTTAAAAATTAACCTCGCGTTTCTCATTTCTTTGTTCTTGAAATGAAAATCATTGTGATAAATAATATTACAGATAGAATTAAATATTATTTCTCCACGTATAATATACAAATGTCTGAAAAGTTTAATTTTGTATACATTTTTTTCCATATCTTACGTATTTACGATTACAAATTTATTTATTTACGCACAACTCACATTTATAAAATAATTTATCTAATTTTACGTGCAACTTATATTTATGGAATTATTTATGCAATTTTGCGTATAAATTAATTAATACAATTCTACAATTTCGAGAACTTCGATTCGTGAAAAGATAGTTTTAAAAATTCCATTCTTTTTACTTACAAACAAGTGTTATCGCGATGAATACTTAACGAAAAAAGTCGCGTTTTTTTTTATTTTTTTATAAAAATACAAATACACTGATCACGCCGTTTATTTTAATTTCTACAATACAATTTTCATTCAGCGCGCTCGTCCTTAAATTATAACTTTAAATATGAGATTTCTACGTCAATCGTTGATTTCTCGATCAATCGTTTAAATATAAAATCTCGTCTCTCCGTCAGAGTACAAAAACATTGTTCCTTCCTTTGTTCATTTCTTCTCTTAATTATTGGATTTCGTTCTCTCGAGATACAATTTGCCCATTCCTTCAAACGGAGAACGAAGCAGTGAACCAGGCGAGATCTTATTTAAACACCGTTGCGCGATTTATCAGAGCGTATAAGATTGAAACCTCAATATATAACTGTTCTGTTTGCCACGATAATTGACGAATTGTAAATTAATCGCCGGGGAAAGTAATTAAACCGCAGATGGAAGTCGTGATTATCAAGCGTCGTGTGAGCACATATTTGGTCTGAACTACGCCGGAGTCGTGCTACTTGCGCGGCTTGGGCATATTCGCCAGATATTCTCGAGGCAGAAGGCCAGGAATATTCTCGGCAAGTTGCCTCGAAGATTTATTAAACCCTTTATTGGATACTCGAAGCTGTGGAAATTTATATTTTGCCTAAATTGTGCTCAATTTTCGGGAGTTTTCATTTCATTCGATCTTTTTTTTTTTAATAATTGATTACCAATTTTTTTCCAGAGAAAACATCGATTGTCCATTTTTATGTGTGTGTGTGTGTGTGTGTGTGCATATATAATGTGGAGTCTCAACTAACTTTCTTATCAAATTTTGTGTTTGAATAACTAATATCGTTGTTGTTTCGTTTAAAATGTAAATGACGATGAGAAAATTGAAAATCCCGTTTGTAACGAAGTGCCGTTTTTTACTTTGAAAATGCTAATGTCAAGAAAATATTTTATTGCAGTATTGTTCAGTCTTGAGAATTATCATTATTAATTGTTATCATTCTGAAAATTTGCACGAAGATGTACAAAAATTTTTGGCTGACGGTTGAGTTGAAAAACAATCAAGTCTATGTGTTAAAGAAAATTTTTTTAAAGTACATTACTTTCTGGACACGATCATGGTACCAAATACAAAATGAAATTAAATGATTGAAATTTTCGTGACATGATATATGCTATAATCCTACGATACCATTTGAGAGTTGGAAAAATACTTATCGGCACAATTTTATCAAGCAAACGATCGAGAGAACCATAGTTATAGTCTGATGCACAGAAGATTAGTTTCAATATATTTAGTATTTACAATTAAACATTTAGAAGTTTAGGATTTTAAATTTAAAGTAAGAAAAATTTGATGCAGTGAATCGGAACAGAACCTAAAAATATACACTAAACAGAACAGACACTAAAAATATATTTTAATATGTGTCATCTTACGATGATGCGTTTGCTTTTGAGAAAACCTGACATTGTTTCGTTATTATTTATAACGAAATCTTGCACGATTCTACGACGAGTTAATGATTGTGTATGGTTCTTTCGATTTCTCAAGACGCTTGAATCTTTGAACTGCGAGTTCAACTCTTTTGTCTCCGAGGAGACGAAGAAGAGATAAAATTTTGTTCCTCAAAACTTCTCGATTGAACGAAGAAAATGAAATTTAGGACGAATGGGATTTCAATTCATTTCGTAAGTTTTACACCAATAAATAAAAATACTATTGCAAGGATAGATAAAAATATTCTTGCAAATATTTCGATTTCTTGAAATTTCTTTGAATCATAGACTTGGAGAATAAGGGAAGCACCTGATGAAAAAATATTCAGTGAATTTTTTGTAGTTTTCTTTCTTTCAATTCCAATATCCAAAAAAAAAAAATTCGATAAATTGATTGAAAGAAATTGCAAATGAAATGACTGCCCTGACATGACACGTTGTTAAAAAAAAGAAATTTTGAAAAATATGAAAAGGAAACTCCTCTGAGCTCTCTTTTTATCGTTTTTTTTACATTTTCTCCCACGCTTCCAGTCATTGCAAGAACTTCTCTAAAAAAAAATCTGTTATTTCATTTCTACCTTTCTTTTATTTCTACGTTCTCCAATCTCGCCTCTGTCTAATGTTAAAGAAAAAATTTTAATCATTTTTTATTTTTTATTAATAATTTTAATCATTTTTCATTTTTTATTAATAACCCCGAAATTAAGGAAAATCGGATGAACAAATCGTACAGTAATTGAAGATACTGCTCCTATAGATAATACGTAATGAAAATGATCTGCCACGTAATCAGTATCACGCGAAGTGACTAATTCATCATCGATCGATGAATTAGATATCCTGAATTATAATTCCTGTCCATAAATCCATCAATTATCAAAATAAACACAATTGATCGCGTGAAAATCAATTTTTTAATCAAGATAAGATATTATTTATTCAGAATGACGCGTGTGCTTGCAATCAGTTACTAGCGTCTAAAAGTAAATTTTACTCATGTTACGCGCGCGAATCGAATTCTCACACGTTTTATCCCTGTATGCATTGGAGCTTATAGCTTAATGCACTGGTTATGTACGTCGTCTGTACATGTATTTGCTTACTTATACCGCACCTGTTCATGTCGTACAAGCGACACGCAATTTAATAGCTTGTAAATAGGTTGCCGGATGCGAAAGCATCGCCGCGATCGTAACCGATTAAATTTCTTTCTTTTCCCCTCGTAGTTTCGTCCATTTTCGTTCATCGACGGGAGAAACAATCAATTGCCCGTAGGAAAATTGAAAGCTAGGGATGATTTAATTCTGCTGTTCCCCCCATCACTTCCCTCCCCTCGTCAGTGTTTTATGAAAAGCTGGAAACAACGAAGCGAAAGACGCGCAAAGTTGTTCAATTGAATATCATGAAATCAAATTTTTAGAGATTGTATTTGTATATTTTTTATTTTTTTTTTTTTTGAGTTGTATTTGTATATTTTAATAACGTCTATTTAAAGAATTTTCTCGTTTATGGGAACGTATGAAAGAAGAGCTGTTGGAGATATCACGCAATTATTCAAAGAAAACGAATTTGCGTAGCAATTTGACGAATTGAAAGGCAAATGTATGTCAGAATATGTCTGTTGATTTATCTTTAATTCGTCGAGACGAGTTTCATTATGTGTTCAGCAACGAGAGTGATATTTTTAACTAAGTACGTGTAAAAAAAAAAAATGAATATTTTACAAAAATTATTTAACACTAGAACTACCGACAGTTAAGACGAAGTTATTTCTACCAAAATTATTTTGATTTCTAATAAAATAAAAATAAAAATAAAATAAAAATAAAATAGAATTCATTATATTATTTCTTTAGTTATCACTGTAAAAGTCATTGCATCATTGCGGGGGGAAAAATTGTAACACGAAGTAGAAATTTTAAAATAAAATTGTAAAACCAGTCATTTTGACTGGTGTGGTAGTTCTAGTGTTAATATCATTTTTGACGGAACAACCAAGAGTGCTACTGCAATGAAGTTGCATCCGATCGTATGTGATTCTCATGAATTTCCAAATTCAATTTTCCTTTTTTCGACGTGAAGTTTCGTGTGAACAAAAATTTTCCGCGAAATTGTTTGTTTATTTTTTCATCGCAGAATAACTACTCGTACTACTATTTATGGCCCACCGTGTATAATATTTATTCGGGTCACACAGACCCGAGGGTGATAGCGGGGTTAAAATAGAAAGCGTTTAGCTCTTCGAGTTTTATTACTGTTGTTGGATGGTTAGACAGATAATCGAACGTCGCCGTAAAATTTTCACTCTTGTTGTTAATCAATTATTAGATTGGCGAATATTTTATATATTTTATATATTTTTATATTTTCATGAAAATATTTTGCACTTTTTCTAATATTTTACGAAAGATATTCATTACCGTTTAAAGCTACAAAAATTATGTTCAATTATCATTGTTAACGTTTAATTTAGATCTGCGGAAATTATCGAAAAGTCCCAATCATCGACGTCGTTTTTGAAAATTAGGGATTAGCGGAATTTTCTAGGAGATCTGTCTACAATTTCACGTTAGTACATGCAGAAAAAGCACGTGCCTATCATTACTCGTAAAATGTAATTTGTAAGATATACTTGTTTCTCTAAATATTCGAGGTTTTTCTCTTTTCTTCTCTTTGATCTGTGCATACCTGCGCGAAATACCTCGCATATTTTTCGGATTCGAGGCACTCGGTCACGAACTTTATCAACGAGATATACGCGGGATTAGCTCCTCGGCGCTATCTCTCTCTCTCTCTCTCTCCAATAAATATCGGAGGATAATTGAATTTCACTTTTTCTAAAGACGCGTGTAACTTTTAGCAATACACGTACGCACACATATCCATGTATACGTAGTATTTCAACAATGTCACGCTAACAAACTGCGCGCGTGTCGAGCGTGGAATTGTGGAATTCATCGCGGGACAATTGTCCGATAATTCGCAACGTTGTATCGCGCGTGTCGAAGCCATCTCGCGTGAAAATACAGTCGCTTCGTTCGTTGAAACAGCTTCAAGTCTCAGTTTTCAACGTCTTCAACGCTTTCGAAGACTGCGAGTGCCGTTTCACGATACGTTTTATTAATCATTAAAGTACATACACGCGCTACTATGCGCGTAATAAATGAAGATCTAGCGCAATTTCGTTAAAAGTTATGATATTTTCGTTAACACTTTACCGACTTTACCGACTTTACTGTATTAGCGGTGAATAGTTAGCCGATTAATAGGTTACCGGTCGGTAAAGTATTAAAATATGTTAGTTAGCCGATTAATAGGCTACCGGTCGGTAAAGTGTTAAAATATGTTAGCCGATTAATAAGCTACCGGTCGGTAAAGTGTTAAGTTACGATTGTTGATTGTTTCTGCATTTTCGAGTTTCACATTCATTTCATTTCCAATGAAGTAACTGATGTAATAAAAATTTCGTATAAATGTTTCTATAGTAGTTAGAGTCACATATTTCAATAATGTTCTAACATTACAACATTGGTGATATTTAAAGTCTTTTATTTACAAAATTTTAGATGTTTATTATAATTGTTATAATATTGGCTGTTTCTTTTAATTAATGTCCATTATATATGTGTTAATTGTATATGTTAAGATTAAAGAGATTCGTTTGTATTTTGCGTTGCAATGATTCAAAAGTGTTCAAATACTTGTGAGTATAAAATATACAGAATTACGTATTGCAGGCATACGCAATAAATAGTTCGTGTTGTTTTTATTGCGGTGCAATATTTTTTCACAATTTATCTTATTCTTTTCACGATGTAAGAGTTTTTTCAGTTGTTTGCTGGAACCAAAGAAGTTTGTATTTTTTTTTTCTTTTTTTTTTTTTTTAAAGACACAGAAACTCTGATTATTGCAAAAACGATTCCATGAATGATTATGAAACTGATTCCATGGATATGAATATGAATATGAATGATACTACGTGTAATGGTATATCAAATATTAAAATGTACACGTATATGTGTAATATTATCAAATATCAAACCATTAAAATATAAATATGTACACGCGTGATATTATTTGCATCCAATATTGTCAAATGTTATCAAACATTGTATTAACATCGCCTGTGCGTTAAAACATAAATGTGTGCATGTGTAACCAAAATAGTTCATATGGCTTTTTAGAAGAAAGATTCAGTATACATGTTTCATAAAAAGTTCTGTTGGTTGAAATAATTGCGAATTTGTAAATTCTACTTTTATAAAACGTAGATAATATCCTGTCCTTAGAAGTGAAAAATCCTACCAATATCCTACTGCTAATAACTATTAATAACAACTACTAATAAGTCGTTTGTGTATCAATATCAATGTACAGTGACAATAAAAAGAGACAAAAAAAAGAAGAAAAAAGTCGCAATGCAAAAGCAGGATAACTAAGGATATCAAGTTCGAAACGTTCCGGTGTAATGTGTGAACACTTTTTTAGTTATCTGATGTTTCAACAACTCGCAAATGTAATCAACTAATGCCCTCAATTTAGGTTAGGTGCATACCTAAGTCGTGCAAGCCTCCAAGAGTGACGAAAATAAAATTTCTTCGATTCGTCGTTTCTCTCGTCAGGTGATAGTTTCGCGGTTCTGCAAACGATCGTTTTATAACGAAAGCGATATTTTTTACGTCGTTCTTGTCTCTCTTGCGCGTTCACCTTTTGTCTCTCTCCTTCTCTCGCCACAATCGTGTGAATCGCGATCTTTGCTGAAACAAAATATTTGAAAAAAAAAAATATAGAAATATAGTTAAAGATCAGGAATGATCTTCCAATCTCTCAATGGTCAGGCTTCTTTTATAGAAATGGTCACGACTAAAGACATTTTTCTCTCTCTCTCTCGATTTTTCCGCGGTAGAGAATCGCGAGGCGCCGTCGATCGAGAGAAATCGTCGAAACATCGAGTGAAGAATTGGACCGCTGTAAAAAATTGCCGAGTGCAAAAGTGAATCTCCGGACGTGAAGGGAAATTATCACCCCCGCCCCCCTGACTTTACGAGCATTCCCGTCATATATATGTTTCTACAACGTTCTCGAGCCAGTTAGGGATTTTACAACATCTTACGGGATCCAAGTTCCTTCGTCGAGGACGGCGACTTCGCAATTTCGCGCGAGATTGCCAACGAAAGGGACGTTAAATCGGCGCGATAAAATGATAGTTCGGTAGCGAGCAAAGATAGTTCTGAAACGGAACGTGAATGCTATCGCGGAGTCGGGAAGCGCGCGAGCATTGAAAGCTTCAGCCTCGATAAAATGCTTTCGGGGAGTTGGAACACTTTGCATCGTGACGAATCTTGATAAGCGCCGATCTTTGTCGATCCTTTGATCTTGACGAAAAGATTCTATCGGCGATCGGAGAGGATTTTCAACACGATCGATTTTTAGAAATTTGATTGTTTTCTTCTTCTTCTTCTTTTTTTATTTTTTTATTCGAGCTTTCAGCGAAATCAAATTATTTCCCATTTCGTTGCGTTTTTTCAATTTAAATTTTCCCGATACTTTGCGATCGTCGATCGAGTTCTGGCGTTAAAAATAATTGATTGTAACTATTGAAACTATTTTTTTCTGATTTTATTTTCGATTTCTTTTTTCTTTTTTCTTTTTTTTTTTGTCGCGCTGGTTTTCGACTTTATTGCACATTTTTATCGATGCTTTCAGTCTCCCTAAAAATCGAGGAACATAAGGTCTTGAAGAGTGAGATGAATATTTAATGTTGTTTCACGGAGACATTATAATCATCATGGTTTGATGGTTCTCCAGTTACGTGCTATAAAATGGAAAATTTCAAAAAAATGGATGGTTTCTCGGTCCTTATTCTTCGTACATAATAAAATACAATAATACATATAATATAATTAATATAATTAATTGAATATAGTTAATTCAGAAACGAAGAAATATCCATTATTGTTAGTGAACAATAGTAGCGTTCAATATTTTCTGTGAATTTTCTTAAAGATATGAATCTAAGAAACGACCGATTAGGTAGATACTTTCACCTGTTTTGCGCCAAAGGAATCGTGCAAATCGTTTTCTCACAACTCAGATTTAAGAATTGCCTTCTACGATTCGATTCTAGGGAATCAGGATATAAAATTTGATTGCAAATAGTTGCCAGGGGATTCCCTAGCGATCTACAATCCGATGACAATCGTTATCTACGAAAATGATAACAAGTGCAGATAACTGCACGAGACAAGGATGGTGGTGACGAGATAATATCGAAACAAGAAATTTATACACGAATTTGGAACAGTGGAAAAGTTATTTTCTTCGTGACATTGAATTTTCGAATAATTTAATTGATTTTTTTTAAATATCAGTAAAACTCTTGTTTTCATTTGCAAATTTCGCCAGTTTTGTGAAATTTAAAATTGAAATCGAATGTCTCGATATCTCTTGTTTCTTATTAATATCGAACACGTGCTATACGATTTTCATGATGTATTATCGCGCATTGAAAACAGTAGGTACACATTATTTTCATAGTTCCATTTTGACAAATGGGTTTTCTGACTGATGTTACAATGTTTAATATTGTAACGTCAGCCACAAACATACATCACCGTCGAATAAATGTATAATAGTAATACACGTAAGTTGTTACGTCTCGAAGTATTTTGACGGAGTATTGAAGTAACATTAAAATTAGGTATTGTTCTATTTGAAACGTATCGTTTAACAATACACATGATACATTTGTAGAAAGTTTACGCGTTTGAATATTTTCATGAATAATTATAAATACATATAATTATAAATATATAAGTAGCATTATAAATAATTATAAATATATATAATTATAAATATATAAGTAACATTAAAATTAGGTATTGTTCCATTTGAAACGTATCGTTTAACAATACACATGATACATTTGTAGAAAGTTTACGCGTTTGAATATTTTCATGAATAATTATAAATACATACACTGCCATTAATTAAACTCAGTGCGTTAATGCCATAATCGTAATCGTAAAATTGTTTCATTCAACAAAATTATAAATTATATGACAAAATGAAAATTTCGTAATGCCTGAATACTAAAATCTATTTATTTCTTAAATAATGATCGATATCTTTCACTTCTCGCTCGTTACTTTTGACAGAGATCCAAAGATCCAACGATAGTGGGGAAAAAATCGATTTTCAAATTGAATTGACCAGAGTATGAAATATAACTCTCGAATATTTTACGATCGGTGACTTCTGTTTCGTAAACAATTTTAAACTTTTTCCAAACAGTTAGCTTTGGAGTGTTAGAGATTGATCGAAAATCTTTAAATTCGATTCTTTCTGGATAACATTTTTCCTTACATATATACTGTTCATATATTTTTGCTGGGGTTTCTCAAACTCTTTCCGTAGCGTGAAACCCACGAGGATTTCTGTCGAAAAAGTTCGCGGACACTTTGACGGGCGTTCATTCGTATTCTGTCGAAAAGAAAATCGACAATACGACGATTCGTAACTCTCAAAAGAGAGTCGCTCTTCGATATTGCTCTTTCCTGACAAAAATAGACCGCTTGAAGAGGGAGAAATTACACGGTGACGTTTGTTGGGTTTGGTCTTTATTCATCTTGTCACGCTTGCCTGCAAATTTAGAACTGCCGAGTGTTATGGAAAAATTTCTACTAACGCGTTTTTTTTTTTTTTAAATTAAATCTTTCAAATTTCTCATTATTTCTCAGCTTTTTAAAAATTTCTGTTTCAACTCTCGAAAGTTTCTAAATTTCACGTTAATTTCCTATCGATTCCTTAATTTCTTAATTTTATTCTCAAATTTTCGATCAGTTTTCCGAAACTTTCTGTTAATCTTAAAACTTTCGATTATTTTTCTAAATTTTTTTTATTGAATTTTAATGTATATTCAATTCTTTTTAATGAATTTATAGATTTTCCAAATTGTTTGTCAATTTCACGAATCTCCAAATTTTCTGCTGTTTTTTCCCTAAATTTCCAAATTTCCTGTTAATTTGAAAAAATTCGTGAACTTTTAATTTTTTCTTATTACAATTTTCAAATTTTTTATTATTTTTTTAAAAATTTCCTGTTAACTTCTTGAACTTTCTAAATTTTTGAATTTATCTACTAAAATCCCCGAATTTTTTATCACTTTCTAAATCATTTACCAATTTTTCCAAATTTTCCATCTTTCTTACTAATCTTTTACGCCATGAACGTAGCAACTCAATATTTATTCTTTTGCACATGTCCTTGATCGTTTATTTAAATAAAATAAAATTGTACCATCTAAAAACACACGGTTTGAAGAAACTTTACGTTCGTTAAAAAAAAAAGAAAAAAAAAGAACTGTTGGTTAGTATGATATACAGAAGATGAAAAAAATCGTCGGCGCTTTTTGTCGGACTATTTCAACTTTTCGACTTTTTTTTGAGATCGATGATCAAAAGAGTAACCTGGAGTGCCCAAGAATAATGATACTAGAAATTCTCGAGGGCGTCGATGAAATATTCTATCCTCGTTTGCACTCGAGCTTGCAACTAATCGATTCGAGAAAGTGGATCAGCGTATAGTGCCGATGCATTTTGTCAGACGAACTTAACCAAGTTCTTAATATAGCGAGAAATAAGTGTAACTTTCTCACTTCTTACACACAGAGGAAGAAATAATGTTTCAATGATGAAACAATTTTTCACGTTTTAGAAAACAAAAATATATGTACAAAAAAGAAACCTTTTTTTACGCTTGGAATTAAAAATTAAATTGCAATGGAATTTGACAATCTTGCTCGACTGTTGGATAAGATGATTCACTTTCTGGGATAATAAATTTATTTCTTATGTACAAAAGTGGCAGTATTTTAGGGATAGAATCTTACATGTTCTCCAAGCAAGAATACATGCGTGCACAAGTAATTATTTCACTGTTATCTATAATTCAAAATTAAACACTAATTTGTGAGTAAATTAGTTATTTTATCTGATTATTGGTTAAGATCATTTACATATTGGGATAAGCGATTAACGAGTACTATCTTGGCATGTAAATAATCCAATTCTTCAATATTTAGCACGAGATTCATGCTACTAATTTAAGTATTCACGACATTGTATTTAATTTTCATTAGCATAAGATAGGTTTTCTTGTATGTCGTGTAATGTAGTTAGCAAAGCATTTTGTGATGAAATCGTCTGCTTGACGTTTTAATCATTGTAATTTCGTCCTATGGTAAAATTACATTAAAAATCATGAAGTATAAATTATAATGTGAATGAATCATTATATGATTCAGTCCATGTAAGTTATGAATAAATAACATCGAAAAAAAAATCGAGATACGAATGTTTTTTTTAAGTTATTACGTGATATACTTTTTGCATCTGTATAAAATTAATTATCTATCAATACTTTATTTAAAATATGAATATAATTACATGTATAAAATATAAATATGAATGTGTCTCGCTGAAATTTTAAGAAACAGCTTCTTTCATTTCGTCAACTCGACTTTCTTATTATACCAAAGCATTTTATTTTATCGTTCTTTAAATATTTATAAATTTGTAAGAAATATTATTTTTCAAAAAAAAAAAAAACAAAGGAATGATCTATTTATGTAAAATTTGCTGCATCTAATCACCAATTTATGATGTCAAATTCTTCCAAGTTACACGCGTCAAGTCTTGATATCGTTATAAAGCGGAACTTTCTATTTAGGTGTTTTCTGTCTAGTATCACGTGCGCAGATAGTGTACAAAAAAAAAAAAAAAAAAAAAAATTCGGTCTGTGTGGTCAATAGAAACAAAAATAATACGTACTGGTCATCTTACCCTGATCTCCCCTGTGGTTCTCTCAAAGACACCTATACACGCAGCTCTTCTTCTCTTTTTCTTTTTATCTCCTCTTTTTTCATCATCTCTCACGATAATGACCGCGTAACGCAAAGGAAAAATGTCGCCGCGGTGAAGAAAAATAACGCGCGCATACCGGCTCTTTTGTCCGCAGACCGAGAAAACGAAGATTGTTGGAACAAAGGGGTTACAATTTCACGGAATTTTTATATTAAATCTGTGAGCATCTTGACGGTCGAGTTATTTTTTCCTCCTTGTGAAATCTTACAATTGAAGATACCTGGAGTGTGATAATATTCACAACGATCCTTCACAATTTCGTTTCTAAAAGAATGAAATTGAAGGAAATGTTGGAGCGAGGTCGTTTATTTTTTCTTTTTTCTTTTTTTTTTTTTTTAATGAAATTATTACGCAAGGTTTCTCTAATTTGAGAGGCTTTTCCCCAGCCATAGTGACGTAGATGAGAAACTCACTGGAATGATTTAAGCTGCAGGTAATAATCAGACGCTTTTATACTCTACATTTACTGGCGAAGTACGTAGGATTTTTGCTACAGACAATTTTGCAAAGAAATTTCTTTCGAAAAATGAAAACTTTCTATCTGTCAATGTGCAGCTCTCACGTAGGTCGATATTTTTCAAAAAATCCAACGCTGGTAAACGTTACGTAAAGACTACAAACATTTGATTTTTTTCCCTCCTTTGGCTCAAACAGTGAATCCATCGAAAAGGGAATAACTGCGTTAAGAAGATTCCGGTGCAACTATTTGGTGAAACACAATATATATATATATATATATATATATATATACAATACATTTTGCAAAAGTATATATAACTCATTTCAGAATTTTATTCGTTACTATTATTTAGTTACAAGATATAGTTTAGGTATTTAAAGATGTGACATACATTTTTAATACGAAATATAATCGGAACATGTAAATCTATTAAACTTAATTTATAAATTTTATTAAAATTATTACATGTATGGATTTATAAATTGTATCTATTCGCATTCGTTGCGACATATATTCGTTCGTTACATAGTCGGAAAAATTTCTGTAATATTTATTTATTAAAACATTTTCCATCCTTTTCGTAAGAGGAAAAAAAATTGGAAAATTTCGATGTTGTCAGAGACGTTTCTTCTTTCGCGAGTAATCTTGCACTTATTATCAGATTAGTGTGACGACGAACGGTCGTCGCGCGAAGATATCTGTCTCCACTATTTCCCCGTAATTTCATTCGCGCGATAACATTATTTCCGCCGTTGAATTACATTTCGTATCTCTTCCGTACGGATATAAACGATTCCTCGTATCGCTTTAATTTGCAACTTTTTACCGAACGAACGTCCCCCGTTTGTACATACGAAAAGAAGAAATGTGTCGCACTGATGGAAGAATCGTTTGCAAAGCGAATCGTTCATTCCGACGGGTATTAACGTTGGGAAGATATCTCTCATTATACTGTTGTATATTCTTTTTGTATTATATATATAATATATTAATATTATGCATGTATATGTATTATAAATATATTATTATTATGTATATATATATTATAATGTATTTAAATATATTAATATTATGTATATATATATTATAATATATTATATAATATATAATATTATGTATATATATTATGTATATATATTATGTATATATATTATGTATATATATATTATAATATATATATTATAATATATTATAATATATAATATTATAACACATAATATTATAATATATTATAATCTATTTATAATATATTTATGGATGTATGTATATACATATTATAATATATTATATAATCTATAATATTACATATTATATATAGTAATATTATAATTATACATTATATGTATAATATTATATATTTTATATAGAATATATTAAATCTGCAAACTTTGGAAAGTCTACGTTTCAGAAATTTTGCCTTTTAAATCTAGAATTCTATTATCATAGTATTATATTATATGTACTTAAATAACAGTATAATAATACCAAGCAAGGGAAAATTGATTTCATAACGTAAATAACAATATATGAAATAATATATTTAGCCACAATTAGTCCAAAAAAAAAAAAAACTCTTCATACTCTAAATTAAGTGTAATGTAATTTTTTTTGTTGCAGTATTCTCTTCTTAGTTTCAATATAAATTGTTTCTCTTTCTACTAATGGTAAATTCAAACTTTCTGAGACTTTGCTCGTTTTCTGCTTCATCTCAGAAAAGAGATAAAGAACTTTTCATTCTCTTGCTCATTCGAATCTTCTCAAGAAAGCAACTTGAGAGATGAAATCGTAGCTGCAATGCATCAAACATTGTCTGGGACAATGTTCAGCTACAATCAGAATAGTCAATATTCTTGCATTGCTGTGAGAAATCAACATTTTGGACCAGTATCTTCGTTAAATGAACCTACGTTTCAGAAATTTTGCCTTTTAAATCTAGAATTCTATTATCATAGTATTATATTATATGTACTTAAATAACAGTATAATAATACCAAGCAAGGGAAAATTGATTTCATAACGTAAATAATAACAATATATGAAATAATATATTTAGCCACAATTAGTCCAAAAAAAAAAAACTCTTCATACTCTAAATTAAGTGTAATGTAATTTTTTTTGTTGCAGTATTCTCTTCTTAGTTTCAATATAAATTGTTTCTCTTTCTACTAATGGTAAATTCAACATTTTTAAATATTGTCACCTGAATATTATTTATTTACTATCCTTTAAAGTGTGGAAACTTTGGTCTGACTGTAATGATATAATATAATAATATAATAATATAATAGTAGGTATTTATAATATGATATAATAATATATCATATGATATAATAATATAGCCAAAAAGATTCTATTATTTCATTTTTTAATAAAAAAGAATGTTGCAGATATACATGTGGGAAAGCATCATTTTATCTCATCATTTAATTATAAAAATAATTATTTTCATTTTGACTTTTTTAAAATACAGTACAATAATTCTAATTTACAATCATATAATTGTCCTATTTTCTAAAGAAGAAAGTTCCTTTTTATGAAATAGAAAACAGAAAAAAAATATAAAAATTCATTCATCAAAATAAAAGTAACTCTGATAAAAAAGAAATTATATATTTTTTTTCTAATCTATTTCATGTTTCCTTTTCACATACAATTCTTTCGTTATCATAAAAGAAACTGATAGAACTTTTATGATCATCCAACAGGATAATACAACATAAAGTAAATAAATGCATAAATATTAATGTTTTATTCAAATTAAACAGACAAAACTTTTCAAAGGAATATCTGGTTACAGCTTGACGGTGAAAGACTTGATATAGCCATTTAAATAATGGCCACGTTTCTTTCCTTCTGACCCATTATATCCATAAGGGTAAATTCTTTAATCAAATTCCTCACGGTGACCTATAGAGACAAGTATAAAAATGAACGCGAGTGAGTATCGTCTACGTTGTTATAAAAAAAAAAAAAACCAGTAAGAATCCTTTGTCGACGTACGTTCAATATTCTTCAGATATCTAATAACATGTCTTCTTCGTTTTTCATAAATCAGATTTCATCGTTCTTTCGTGAACGCCGAGTCGCGGACATTATTCCTGAAAGGAATATTAAATTCCTCGGTTTTTCTTTCGTACAATCATCCCGCTTCGAGAAGAGATATGAAAAATAATTCCTGCTGATTCGCAAGTCTATCGCCGAATTTGATCCGATGGTGTTTCCACCGATCGTTTTGCTTTGACCATTTTAATTTGTATTCCTCATTTCATAATTAGAGCGATTTTTCCGCGGTTGTTACGGAAATTCTATAAAATAAGAATATATTGGAAATCTCTCGCGTGTAACAATGAAAAATACTGCGGATTTTTGCGCAAAATCGTACTTCCGGGAATATAATTAAAAAAAATCGATATATACTTTTTCACGTTATATGCAATCATTTTGTGTCTTTAAATTTCCCATGCGGAGACATTCGCACTCTAATAATAATATATCGTACAATACCAATTGGAATTTTCTCATACATTTTCTTTTCTCTATAATTCTATAAATTGCAAGAGATGTTAATTTTTATAAAATTGTAATCTTACAATTGGAAAGTACATTGGCACACATGTTATCGCTAGAATCGATGCGCAATGTATTAAATTTATATTTATGTTATATTGCAAGTATATTTCTATATTTTTTTTTAATTCGATAACTCCTGATGTGTTTGAAATGAAAAAAAAAAAAAAACTTCAAACAAGAAGGATCACAAAATTGGCCAATTTTCAACGAGCAGTTTCTTGTTTTTTACCGAGCTTAAAACAATCAACGTTATAACCAAATACATTTCTTCCTCCATCGAATCGGCAATACTCGAGTTCGAAAATAGCTTCCCGAGGGTACGGAATATGGATTCAACAGGATTGTCTGACCAAATTTATTTGAAAATTTGGCCAATAAATTTTCCCACGTACACAAACACATATCCTCCGTGAAGTTGATTATATTGCAAGTTTGTTGCTGTGTTTGTGAGACGTGGAGAATGGAAGTACGTGACCAAGTGCATTCGTGGTATGTGAAGCGTGATAAGTTGCTTTGGAAAGTTTTTTGGCCTATAATAGTTGTACGACGCTTGTGTCCCTTTATATGTGGGCGTCAATTTGTTACCTGTATGTATGTGGATTATGGCCTAATTTATAGGCAGCAACGTTTCCCGTGAAAGGAACACATTGCATATGCATGGGGAAATGATAAAAGCAAGAGCGAAATTTTTTTTAACTGTTTTAACAGCCGACGAGGGGAACAATCCTGGGCGAAAAGTGTAAAACTCGCACAGTTTTAATATAATTCAGTTATTACATGAGCGTTAATTAACTGTACAAGCTTGGAATTACATGAGCGTTAAATTAACTGTACAAGCTTGGAATATAGAATCAAATTTCATTGTAATATAATCGATTAAGTATGTAATCATATTAGTCGTGCTCTGATTATTATAAAATATTTCTCTAGAGCTTCGCAATTTTCTTATGATTATTCTCTTCGTCGGCATCAAAAGAGACTACGTTGATTGAAGTAGGTACTTTTAATATAATCTATCGATAATGCGTAGTGTAATTTTAAAAAATTGGAGATTAAATTATAATCAAAACGTAGGAAAATAAACGTGCTATGAAATAAAGAGCCGCCGTGTTTCAAAAGATAAAATAATTCGACGACTATGAAGACTATCATTGTCAAGCATAGTGACTCTCAAATGTACGCAGAGATTACATTGTCAATTACATTTAATAACTCGTTGTATTCGTAAATCTTAACACTCACGGTCAACCAGATTATTTTTTTAACAGTTCACGACTACTTTACTAATTTACTAATGAATTCGTGACAAGAATAGTCGACGTGATTATCAAGTTTTCAAGAAAGAAAAAAAATCTCACATCAAACGTGATAAGATTTTAATACACGCTATCACAGTCGAACAAGTTGAATTTGATTTAATATACACATGTATGTTAAACTTCACGTTTCTACTTTTAAATTTCCCCAAATGATCTAACGTGATCTAATAATGATGGAGTTGGTTTACGGTGAATCTTGGAACAACCGAAATCATCGACCGAATAATTGATCGGTAACGCGAATGGGATTGCGTGTTTGTTGAAGGATAGTGTCAGGTGCAGAGAGCATCGATTTCCACGGGAGAATTTTTCACTCTTCTAATCGACGGGCGGTCACCTGCTGTCCCTGTTCGATATAAATGTCAGTTGAAAAGCATTATCGAGCATCAGATTTATGGCGGGGCCAGAGCCGATTAGTCTTCTATCATCTGTAACTTTCACGTGAAACGTTAGCAGGCGATGTATAGCAGCATGGATGACATAGTGACGTCCGCGAGTTCGAAGTATCGAATAACAACAACTAATAGAGTCGTGTAGCATTTTGTCGTGGATATATATATATATATATATATATATATATATATATACACATATATAGTAACAGCAGCCTGAAGCCAAGATTAATTTAGCATTTTGCAACTGAAGACTATTGTTGAAACAATTTTATCGATTCGATTTATTATTAGTTGTCTTACTTCAACGTGTATTATATACTATCGAATCACTATCGTCGAAAGTATGAATCAATAACACACACATACATATACACATCCGTAAAATAATTAAACAAGTTTAATAGGTCGTCGTTATGTTTTGTTTATTTAGTCGAATTTTAGTCAATAAAAAAATTTAATTTAGCAGCCAACTGTTGGCTATTGAATTTATTCGTTTGAAAATGAATTTTTAATCGACGAACGAAAAATCACTCTTGTATGGTGCCCAATTATTTTATGAACTCTCGTATGAACTCCAATTAACGGATTCATCTCCGAATTTATACGAACGAAGTTTCACACGGTGTTTGAAATTTTATAGACGCCAAGTTTTTATCCGAATCCGGTTGTTCTCCTCGGATAATTATTAAGAAAATTAATAAAAAGATAAATAATTTTTACAACATTTGGTTTTAATACCTAATACAATTCTACGATGTTTTGTATTAGTTAACTTGAGGAAAAAGCGAAGAAGAACTAACTTAATCAAAGTTATACAAATTTTTGGAAGAATTACGAATTAAGAAATATCTTCTATACATAAAATAAAAACACAATTTTCTATATTATACAAAATATTTTCTTATTATTGTAATTATATACATATGTTAGTTGAATATAGATTTTCGTAAATCGTGTTTTCGATTTATTTACACGTTCTTTCAAATAAGCGCAAGGATTATTGTCAGTATTTTAAAAATCTAATTTTCATTAACGAATTAACTAAAATCCATAAAATGCTTGGAATCATTGTTTCTTCTGTTTGAAATATTTGAAATTTGTCGTACGTATATAGTCTTTTGTGACTAACTGTGACATTTAAGAATTTCGTGAAATTTAAGAATTTTAAAAGAACGTTAATTAAAAATTCTACACTATCGTCAAATATATTTTGTTAACAAATCTGTCGCTATTGATATTAATTTTGAAGCAAGAAATTCAATATAAGTACAATTGAAATATATTATACATTACGTAAATTATACAATTATTGAATTAAATTACACGAAATTGATATTGATGAATATTTAAATACATTACATTACGTTATGTAAATTATATAATAATTAAATTAAAACTGTATATAAATTATGTACAACGTATAATATTATATTATAATCGTAGAGATTTCAATATTTTATTCTACTAGTTTATTTTTTAACCGTTTCCACGAAAATCACGAATTGATAGAAAATATCGTCGAATTGATAGATATAACGAAGAAACAGGAGAAGTACATAATACCGTTGAAAACTAATAATAATTCGAATAATAAAATACATAATAATAATGATAAATAATAATAAAAAATAATAATTCGAACAATGAAAGAAGAGCACCGAAAGGTAATATTACTTACAGAAGTAGATGAGAAAGAGAATTGTATCAGAAGACTGTGAACTACCAGAAATAAAAAGCAGCGAATAAAACGAGGACACAAGTTTTCACAATTGGAAATATGACGAATGGATAGAAAGGTTTCCACGGAAAGAAATCCTCTAAGCACTCTTCTCAAATTTGTAGAATTCGTTCTATTCAAGAATTGTACACAGGGTGTCTCGACACAAGGTATAACCGAGAGTAGGAGATGATTGTACGTGAAAGAATGAGAAATGAAATTGTTTTCCGGTGAAAGAGCTTTCGCTTTCGAGGGAATCGAGTTTCAAAAGAAATTCAAGCAAAAATAAATGAATGGAATAAAATTTTTTTCGGTTCGGGCGACATTTTCAAGAAAATCGACCTTGAACATACAGCTTCTTGTTGAAAATTGCTCTTAGTACACCTGAAATATTTTAAATATTTTCAACTCGACTTTCTTGAAAACGAAGGCTTTTAATGAAAGAAATTTTGTTCTTTCTTTTCGACTCATTTTTTCACGTAAAATTATCTCGTCTAGCCTGGGACACCCTGTATACGTTAGAAACCTGAGAATAGCAGTTATGTAGGTGTAGGGTAGAGTTATAAAATTTGATCCTATATGATGTATGCGAGTTATATAAAATTGTACACATATATATGATCATAATCGAATTGATATTAATAAAATTCTACAAGCATTGTAATATGCTAATAAATTCTATTAATGAATCCTGATAATAATACTAATAAGTTTTCTTATTTTAATATCGGTATTATTCTAACTAATATTACTAGTTTAGCAACAATTACTAGATATTACTAGTAAAGTCAGATTACAAGTATAACATACTAATAAATTATCTTATTTCAATGAAAGTAAATTTTACAAATCGCGAGTCAGCCGATTGTCATAATTAATAATTTATATGTTACAAGTGATCGATATTAAAAAGTTTTCTTGTACAGTAGGGAACTTTTCATACTTCTTGAACCAGAAGTTCTATAAATTGCAATTTTTTTTTACAAATATTAATTAAAGTTACCGGTATTAGCAAATTCATAATAACAACAAGTCAGGTTGATTGTCATGTTTAACAATTTGCAAATGAAGACGTTAACATTACTAATAAATTCTCTTGCACAGAAGGTTAACAAAGCAAAGAAACTTATATCTTATTTTAGAAGTCAACATTTTACAGTCAAGCTGACTGTGTTATTTCACAAGTTAAGCCAGCGATACGAGTAAGTTTCTTAAATTAAATTTTACAAGTTACAAGTTACAATGTTGTCATATTTAATTGTCACGTTGCCACGTCAAAACTTTATAAATAAGAAAGTACCAAATTCTAATAAATAACTTTCCTTCACGTTAAAGTGAAACACAGAACGAACAAGTTTTTTTAAAGCAAATTTTGCAAACTGCAACTCAGCTGATTACCAACGCTAATAATTTTTTTTTTTTGATTTTAAATGTACGCAACGATCGTAAATAATTGTTAAAAGATCATTGATCGATCGTTTCCTCCTAGTAACTTATTTTCATTTTAAATACTATTTTCGTTGTACATTCGCAAGAATCAGAAGTCACAAGCGGATAGCTTATGGAATTTCCCTATGATGAAGCTTAATAGCTCTACATTTATGCGTGCAACTTTAGCCGTTAACCGAGTTCTGTTTATTATTATGATGCCTTTGTTCTAATTGTATTACGAGTACATCTTCTTCAATGAATATTTCGTTATGGCAAATATTCTGAACGTTGGAACAACGTTCTGAATTACCAGAAGTAATTTGGATTTGTGTTTTTCGACACAAAAATTGCGTTATTACATATGTAATATCTTTCTGTCTCTCCTCTCCCCTGTCTCTCTCCCCTCGCCAAATTGTTTCATTCTTTTGAGATTGGACTAACTATAATTTTCACCCCTTTTTATTCGCTCGCCGTGATTACTTTCCCGATATTTTTTTGATAGTTTCAATTTTTGAAATTGTTCCCGTATTGAATGTAATTTCGGCGGAAAGCAACTAGTACAAGAATTTGCAACAGCAATTTCGACACACGTAAATTCGCTGTTGTGAAACGGCCGATCGTGAAAGGATTATAATTACCTGGAAATTCGAAAGTGTTCAAAGCATCGACGATCAACGTCGCGTTGACGTAACGCGTTTCATTTGTAATATTTCTTTCGATAAATAGTCGCGTTGTCGAACTTTCAACATCGTGGCTGTAAAATAAAATTCCACGAGTCTGTTCAATATTTTTCTCACAATCTGTGTTTGTGTCTGTCTGGATTTTTTTTGGTTCTATTCATTTTTATTCAACACTGTTCCATTGCATTCCAGACAACTTTTTTTTATTCAATATTATAGAATGTTACAAATTTTTAAAGATAATATTCGGTATTAGTTAACCGAAATACCGTTTCATTTTATTTCATTTCATTTAATGTTAAGGCATTATGAGAGGTTATACTATTGCTTGGTTTCCTAACAAGTTAATATAATAAAATTAACAAAGTTTAATACTACTTACGATACTATTTCGTTCATCCAAACTTCACAAATTCGAAATTAAATATCACACAATATTATTAGTTTCTGATAATATTATTTGTTAAATAATTCAAATTTGAAGAAATTAATATATTTATAAGACTGGTTTGGCCCTTAATAATTCAATAAGTTTATTTAATATATTAAATATTAAATATTAATATTTTAAATATAATATATTAAATATTAAATAAATTATTAACTTCTAAAAGTATTATTTATTAAGTCTTATAGAATTTAAAGAAATTACTATATTTCTAACATTGGTTGCTTCTTGATAGAAACTAATAGAGCGAGCGAAGAGATTAAATTGCAGAGATTTTTGGAAAATTACGGCATTAGATAATATTGTACGGGAACATTAAGAGTTTTTCTGAGAATATAACGATCTTCTCCATTAAGTAGAAGCTTGATTGTATCAACCGCAACTGGTGCAAATGGGATTGCGGTAACTTCTTAAATTTATTGCCGCGAAAATTATTTTCGCAGCTCTCTTTGTATATGATTTAACGACACAAAAAGCAAATCCTCTCAAGAAGAGATTTTTTTTTTGTTTCCAGGAAGTGTCCACCTTTATTAGCTCTCAGCGATTTTAGAACAGCAATTTTCCTGATTTTATTGGAAATAAAATTTATTTCGGCATCATTCGAAGGACATTAGCTGAGTGTTTTTCATACCGAATTTTGATATTGACTGAACTCACACGCACACATTTGAAGAAATAACAATTTGTAACATAAGTTAGGAAAAAAGAAGGAATATATAGAATATAAAACAGAATTTTGTAACATGTGTACACATTCATGAAATCGTTATAGAAATAGATTAATAGATCAATGAAAAGATTTGACATTATATATAAATACCTTATATATAAATTCATATTAAATTAATTAATAATTCATTATTATAATATTTATATTAATTATAAATGTTATACATGTTGTAATTAACATTGACACATATCAACAATAAACATTAAATAACAACATAAATATTAATATTAAATTAATTATTGTATTTAAGTTCGTGTTTCTGAAAATATTATTAAAGAGATATTACAATTTTTTGGTACGAAATCTTAACGCACCAATATTATAGAAATCACTGTACTTCAGTTGTTTTATACATTATTTCATACGAGTGGAATTATTCACGTCAAAATTTTCGTGCAAGTGATGTTATTACTTTTCATTTGTTACTGTTGTTAAAATTGTAACGAATAAAGCTAAATACACACACACACACACACACACACACACACACACACACACACACACACACACACACACACAGTAACTATGAATAGACAGAACATGCATCGCTTTTAACGCGGTTTTTCTTCGAAATTATAATCGAAAAGCCTTCCAATTTTCGTTTCAAACTTAAGAACTAGAATATTTCATTTATACATTTTGATCTTCGTTTAAATACGCAAAGAGGATATAATAGAATCGATGACGAATGTAAAGTGATAAAAATGACAGCGTGTTAATGGACAAGCTACTTCTCGACGAATTCCCCTGACGAAAGTTGATAAAGTGGGAAGAGATGTACTTATCAGAATCAGATACGGATCTGATTTTTCCGTGAAAGATGTACAATTCAACAACGTAGTCGATAGTATTATAACGATTTAAAGACATGAAAAATTATAACGATCATAGATAAGAACGATAGATTTTATTTTTTAACAATTTTTGTAATAATTTTAGAGCGCTGTGAAAGTAGAGGCTTCGATCTTCGAAACGAGCCTAGGTTCATTGTTCTACGATCCTCTTTTAGAAAATTATAACAGCTTCGATACTTAGTATTGTGTATCGATGGAAGTCCAATGGTGTATGATAATTTTTAATATCAATTGGAAAATAAATTTCACTAAACAATCGTGACAATTATTAATTACAGTGTCGATGAAATATCAAAATGTTCTATATGACACACACGCATGTACACAGATATACGTATAAATAGTTTTGACGTAAAAAGAGCTTAAATTTATTATTTACAATTTCGCGTTATACTATTAGTGTTTGTTCAGTAGTGATTAATTCGAAACAAGAACTAAATACGTACGCACCTCAAACTTCCACGTGTATCAACGATGGAAATTTCAGTTTGCGAAATTACCTTGAAATCTGTCGCGTCTCGTTATTTGACGAAATCACGCGGCAAGCCTTCGTTTTCAAGCTTTCTGCTTGAATTGTCAGTATTTTCCGTCGACCAGCGTATATAAATAAATCTCTCGTCGACGGGGTGAATTCTCGCGATCATTTTCTTCTCACCGTCATTGTGAAAAAAGAAGAACGAAGCAAAGAAAGGGAGACCAAAGACGAGACTAGATAGTGAGAAGAGAGACTAGATAGGGAGAAGAGACTAAAATTTACATAATCGCACGTGATATTTTTCAAAGAAGATAGAACAACGATGCTGAATCTGAAATATAAGCCCTGTCGCAGCGTTAGACAATTTTGAAAGACGGAATGTAGAATATGTTCGAAACGTTTCTCTCTCTTCTCTCTCGCTCCCCTCGCATACGGCGTGAAGAGATCTCTCGCATACAATGGCTGAGAATTGTCCAAAGGGACATCCCGGCGCGATTTCAAGCGCGATTTGCAATTTGCAAAATGCTCGAGAAACGACGGCGAGAGGTCGTTCCCACGAACGAAGAAATTTCCGTTGCTTCGTTAAAGCGAATTGCCGCGATGGTTGGCGGCAGCAGCCTCCGATGTGTTATCGTGCAGGATTTTACGCGGCTCGTTTCCTCACGAACGTTTTCTCCCATGCTCGATTGCGCGTCGCGATATTTTTGGAATGTATTTGTCTGGCAGACGTCCCATTCCCTCGGATTTACAGTAAATTTTTTTTATCGTTGACTTTGTTAATGGGTTTCGATCACGCGCGGATGTTTCGAAGAAAGAGAACAGGGGAGGGGGAAACACCGAGAGCTAATCTTCCGAGTACGTATCGAATCGTAAATTTTTTTTTTACTTTTATTTGCAAAGTTATAAGAAAGGAATAAACGTGAATTTGCAGCGCAATGAAATTAAGACTTGATTCATGATTTTTCGTTGAAATTTTATAGACGCTTAATCTTTTGGAGAGATCTAAAATGATGATATTACAGAAGATAAAATAAAAGTTCGTTGCGCTGCAAATATTCTCCTACTTTCTCGGTTTTAACTTTTCTGACACATGTTTCGCTACGTGGATCGCTAGTGTTAATAAATGTTTTTCAGAACTTGGGGATAATTTCATTCTTTGATGACTCTAATGCTCAGTTTTTCTTTTTTCAGTAATTATTTAATTATTTTCTGGAAATATATTTTCACGATTGATACGTAAAATTATTTTGTCAGATTTCTCGTGATCATTACGTATTATTATTTTCACCATTTTTTTTTTTTTATTATATTAACGCGTTATTAACGCGTTGTTTAAGTATTATATGTATATTAAGCGTAAAAATTCTTTTCATAAACGCAAAACATATGATCTAAACTATATATTATCAACATAAATATTACCATATTTAACTATTAATTACTACAACTTTGATTTTAAACATTTTCTCCTACAACAAATATAACTTAAACAAGTAATTGAAACAGATTTAGACGACCCATTCTGCGTATCGATATATAGAATTATGGAAAAAGTGTGGATAAATAATCATGGTTAAACGTGCCAATTTCTCAAGAATTATGAGATTAATAGTTTCACGAGAAACATTGTAAATATTCATATTGCCAATTTCTTAGGAATCATGAGATTAATAGTTTCGAAGAATATCCTAAATATTCTTCGATGTGAAAACTTCTTTTTCACGAGAAAAGGAAAGAACATTATTTGCAATGTGCCACGAACCAAAAAACAGCACTTTATATTTCATAGTGTATAGTGTCAGCGATTCAGCTATTTTTAAGAAAAATTTTTTCCCCCTAATTCCACAGTCTTACGTTTCGCGATTCGCGATTGATTTCCAAGTGTACGAGCGAAGTTTTCCGAAAGAAGAACCGCGAACAATACGAAGCTGAAGGAAAGTTGTTATTAGTTGGAAGTTGTTCGCGAACAGTGGATTTTTCGACAATATTTCGCTGCTTTCGTCATGCATGTCGCGTCGACGACAACTTCGTTGTACTAGTTGTGGGAAAAAGTTACACAACAAACTTGCAGTTGGTTGCCAGCTTTTGCGTTTCGCGTTCAAGGTACCGCATGGTGTTTTACTCTCGTTTCAATTGAGTTTCTCAGCCGACTGAGATCATGTGCTGATCATCACGTTCGCTGGATTAATGGTTTGTAGATGACATATAACGTTAGATTATAAATATACGTGCAAATCGGTTCATTGTTTCCCAATTAATTAATAATAATTAATTACCAGCAACGTGATTTGATTTTGTACAAGAATTATAGAATGGAGACTCACGTATATGGTTGAATCATCATCGCCCGATTATTCTACTGTCTGAAAGCGTTCAAGGAGAATATTTCGAATATTTATACAATACTTTGTAATTTATTATTAATAAAACCTGTTGCGAGACTAGATGAGCATTTCTGTATTATGTAAACGAATACTGGATTATCAGTTATTTAAAATTGTTCTCCATCATCGAAGGAAAGCTCTTCGTAGCTGCAGAGTTCTTGTATTAAAATATTTTTCACGTGTTATTACGTGTATCATATATAATATATATGTCGTATTATTTTTCATGATTGTAAGAAAAACTTGATTCAATTGTATAATGACATTAATTCTATCTATAGGAGATAAATCAAATCAACATAATATATAATATATATAATCAACAATGTAATATATATATAATATATATGTCGTATTACTTTTCATGATTGTAAGAAAAACTTGATTCTATTGTACAATGACATTAATTCTATCAATTGTATTATATACAATTAAGTGAAAACTACGATACAATAAAATACAATATTATTTGTAAAAATAGGAGATAAATCAACGTTTTCAAAATTAACAGTCTTGAAACAAATTTTTTGTCGAAAATTTAACTTTTTCTGTTATCTTACACAGAGTTCATGAATATTCGCGATGATACGAAAAGTCTAGATTCCCTTGGAAAAACGTTTCCGTCCCTCAAAATCATTTTTTCAACGAAAGATCGTTCGCGTAAATCACACTTGCACAGTTAATTTAAAATTTCGGATTTTTTTAAAATTTTTCCAATTATCAAGCTTCCACCTGTTAAATCAGTCTACAGTCAGAATGATTTTTTTACTCAAGAATAAATATACACGATCGTTAAGCGGTTAACGAAACATTAAACACGATCGTGTACGGTTCGCATGAACAACGCGCGCAAGAAGTGTTCTTGCGTTCAAATAATCAATTAATACAATCGATCGACTAATGCGAACTACCAGTCGGTAACGAAGTTTGTATTTTCGGATCAATCTAATAGAATGAATCCGTTTAATGAACTAATAGTAGCAGTGGTCAATGTTGTGCCTGTTCACTAATTGTTTCATTACGGTTTTCGCTCGACTACTTCCCTCGAATGGCCGCCCTTGATAACAATGTTACGTTTCTAAATGCGTTTGCACTCAATGTTTACGGTGTTGCATTTTTCCGTAAAAACGCCGGCTAAAGTAGAATCTCTTTCGCGAGCATCGATTCAATTCATTTTGCTTGCATAATCGCGTTATGTTCGCCGGTGTTCTACATAAAAAAAGAGGAGACGTAGAATGAAATTTGTTTTTTTCACTTTAAAGAGCCGACTTTGAAAGCTGCGTTGAAACGGAACATCGACAGATCATTTTTACGATGCAAATGAAACATGCAGAACGAGGTAATATTTCTTTTCGATTGGAAATTTTCGATAGGAAAATTGTCGCAAGATAAAAGAGATCGTGATACCGAGGATCAACGCGGTGAATTCTTTTCGGATTTCGAATTTTTTTAGTTTGGCATGTTAATTACTACGCAAAAGAATAACGTGCATGAAAAAGGAAAAGAAACGGGACATGGTAAAGCAAAGAATTTTCAATATCGCGATGCTACACAAAGCGGATGAACGAGTATGATGTTAATTAATGTGAGAATAATTTTTTTAAATATATTCGAACTTCGAGAGTATAATATATTTGAGATGTCATCGACACAGCAATAAGGCCAATTAAATCGGCGATTTCCAGATCGACGATGTTTTCTTTGCATGTACAAAATGCTTGCATTTCGTTCGTGCTCTCGTTAATCGTTGTACTTTCAATTTGGAAAACAACTCTTCTTCCAAGATTACATTTTTTTCTTTTTCTTCTTCTTTTCTTTTTATTTGGGACTCAATGGTATAAGTTTTGTTTTTATTTTCGGATTTCCGTGTAAAATGTGGTTAGATTAATAATTGGTCATATTTTTACAATTGATCAGTGAATATAAAATTCATTGAAACGAAACGTTCAATTTTTATCGTGTTATTTTTTTTTTGTGTATCTTTGTGTATTGAAACACTGTTGGTTAACGAGTACTGTTATTGATCATTTAGTCAATGTTAGGTGTTCGAATCGAGAAGAGAAACACTCAGTTGTCACCTCGTTATTTTCATGCATTTTCAATGAAAGTATTATCAATTAACAGATATTGTTCGTTAAATTTATATCTCCTTTAAACAGTGGCAACCGATCCTTATTTCATTATTCTCGTTTACTTTTAACTAAAATATCGCCATCTGTCAAACAGAAGTTTTATATTGACCACTAAATAGTAGTGGAAGCAGTTCTCTCTTTGCCTCAAAGTATTCTTAATTAACAGAGAGAATCACTTATTACTTGTTACAGAATTATTTACTTGTTATTAGGCGAATATTACTTGTAATTTTCTGAAATTTAGAAAAAATTGAAATATTCATGATATTATGATAAATGATTCACGTAACTTGCACACCTGAAATAATTTTTAAATTAAAATCGTCTAATGATAAATTATCGTTTAATGCAAAAGTTGTATGATTTTAAGGAAGGCAAAATATGGACGATTTGGAAAAATTTGAACGTCCATGGAACATTAATGTGTGGCAAGCAAATGGTCCTGATACTCTATGCAGTTTTCGCCCTCGAGGCGAAATTATCGAAAAATCTCTTTAATAGATAGTTTAGATGGTTTAGTACTTTCTTTTATTTGAAATTTAATATTATTTAAATTTATGATGAAAAAGTATATGGTCCATTAATTAAAATTTTTCTTTTTTATTAAAAGAAACAAAGATAACCTTGGAAATTTCGAAATCCATAAAAAGTTGATATAACGCCATATTTTAGCTGCCTTGAAACTATACAATTTTTGTATGAAACAATTTTTCATTAGACGCATAATTTGAAAGTTATTTCAGATATGCAAGTTATGTGAATCACTTGTATCAACGATCATTGAAATTATATTAAATAGATTATATGATAGAGGAATTTTTAAAACGTCAAGTGACTAAACATTTATGGATACTGGTACTCTGAATTTTTAAACAGAATTCTAGAACTGCGGATTTCACAGAGTAGAATTCACCCGGATTGTTGCTGAAAATGCAATGGAATCGCTCCAACATTCAAAGAGTCGATAGATTGAAAATTGTAAAAATGCACGTAATGCGTGTAATATACGTCAAAATACGTGAAATATCTGCAGAATATTTGTTATAATGCGCGAGTGAGTAAAACAAGCCAATTCAAAGCGTTAAAATCCGAGCAAAAATCCGCAGTCGCGTTGCTAAAAGTTGAAATGTGCGATTTTAATTAATTTAAACTTCGAATTTAAAAAAAAATGGAATTTTAATTAAAACGAAGAGAAACATTGTTGCGAAACTGAATTAACGTATATTACTTGCTGCTTACTTGCTCCAAATTGTGTTCTATTATGGTCATTCTCTGCATTTATATAGGGTGTTTGTTGCAAAATTATAAATTTATCTCGTAAGGAATTGACGTTCTAAAAATATATAATAGATTTCACAAAACGGAAATGAGATTGTCTTTCAAATCAATGGTTTTTCAATACAAATAGTATTTTTTTTTTTGAAAAGAGAATGCTCAGATAACTCCAAACTATTGTACTCCATTTGAAAGAAATCAACTTGACTTTGAAGTGTCCTTAACCCACAAAAAATACTATCAGTACCACATGATATGCCTCTTTATAATTTTTTTTTATAATTCCAATCCTTTGACGAGATATTCCCGTTTTGCGAGATAAACAGAAAAAACAACCACGCACAAAGACTTATGCGCTTTTCTCTGTAAATCTTCAAATGTCTGAAAGATCATTTCGAGTATTATCTCTTTGACAATGCTCGTTAAAATAATATATGTCTAATAATCGCTTGGAGAAAATTATAAAACGTGAAGGTTTTCGATGAACAATAAATTCATTTAAAAATAAGAATATTAACTTTTCGATCGAAGAATAGGAAGAAAAATGGCAAAAACTTTTCCGGATATCTGACAGTCAATTTTGGACTTGTACCGATTTTTTGATCGACGCTTGCAACAGTTCGAGAATCGCGAAACGATTAAACGGTTTCTTATTAAGGCGTTTATGTTTCTTACTTCGCCCGTTACATTAAAACCGAACCTTTTATCGTTCGCGTTTCTTTTATTGGCTCTCGTCCCTTCACTTCTCGCGTCGCGTTTCATTGGAAATTCCCTCACGTTCGATCATACTATACCGGGGTTAACAATAAGTAAGTTCGGTATTAATCAGGGGCGTGCTTCGTTATGCTACGACTTCACTTCAGTCTCACTAGATACATCAAAATTCCTCGAAAACTGCGATTGTGACTTGAAAAAATATTGAAAGAAAGATTTGTTAACATTTACCTGGAGAAACTTACGAAAAGTACGACTTTTTAATATATTGTTTGAATAAAAAGTTTCTTTTGCAAAATGGTATACACCATAAAATTCGTCATACATCGTTAAAAAGCACTGATTTCATCAATTTACACAAAAACGGTATCTTCAGTGATATCCGAGATATTTGACAAAATATGTTTCGCACCCTCAACCTTGCGGTCAGTTTTCACCCTTTCAACGTCGATCATTGTCGATACAAAGTCAAATGTTTTTTTGAAAACTACATTCATGCCAAATTTTATCAAAATCCAGTGATTCCAACTTCGGTATGTTCCCTTGTTAGAGAGCATAAGAATGTGAACTCAAGAAATGAAAAAAGGCAATCAGCATTTAACCTTCCTAAATTTGTTTTTTTTTTCACTCTGTTCGACTCGGAGTTCAGCCTAAGTTAGCCAATAGATTTTTTTCGGTGTCATAATACTTTGATAATTTCCTGCGCGTAAGTCTTGATTTTTAGAGACTTAGTCGTTGGAAAATCATTGGCGTCGATACTTGGTTTATAGTTTACTGTTAGAATAGAGATGGCTAAGCAGCGGCCGAGTAAGCTCTTGTCCCTACTTTTCTGATCGTTAGTATTAACCCTCTATCTCTCCACTTGCTTATTGTTATTAGTAGGGAGATCAATAGAATGAGAGACTAAGGCTCGTGCACGGCTAGGAAATTTCAATGTAGTGGGGAGATCGATGTAGTAGAGGGGATAGCGCTAGCGATTAGGAAAGTGGGGGTAAGGGCTCGCGGGCCGCCAGTTAGCCCCTAACTTATTGTTAGAGACTCATAGTCTCTGGCAATTCTACCAAACTAGTTTGTCATTCGAAATTGTCGCGCATATTTCTTGGAACTCAACGAAGCGTGGAGCTCGCTCTCTCAAAGCCTTTCCCTACTTCTTTCGGCTGATTGACGATACGCCGATTGTTCGAAAACGAGGATAAAACTAGTTATAAGGAGAGTCGATTGTAAGGAGAGCAGAAACCATGAATTACCATTTTTTTTTTCGAGAGTCAGTTTCACGCTTCCCAGTTCCCCTTTAACTCGCTTTTGTTCAGCCATTGATACAACGGAAATTCAGTATGCTCTGCGCGAGAGATTCCCATGGATTGAATTAGCAGAGTGACTTGTCAGATCGAATGGAAAAGCCTTATTTTTCTTTGATACGGTGTCCGTGGTCATTTAGAACCGGCTCACGTGAACGACCAAACGAACTTGTTAATTTGCGTCCGTGCCTTCCGTTTCCCCTTGTTTCCATACTGTTGGATGCGGATCTAGTAGAATCTATTATTTAAATTAGTTTAGCAGGATGTTCTCTGTATTTCTTGTGCGACAGCGTTGCGTTTCAGTGAAACGGTTTCACATGCTTTGAAAAGTGGAAGTAAAAGTAAAAGTAGAAGTAAAAGTAGAAGTACGCGAGCAAGAGAGAAAAAAAAGAGAATATAATTTTGTTGTTAATTTTCGTTCAAAATTAAGAATTAATTCATAAGTTAATTGGTTATCTTATTAATTATTCGTACAAGTGTAACGTTTCTATTTTTTGAAAATAGAAAAAAGTTGTATTTTAAAGAAATAATATAAACGCGTGTTTTAAAAATATGTATACATAAATGAATAATTTTGTTGTTATTCGTGAATTAAAAATTGAAATTAAATTGTAATTGAAAATTGACGGTCTTACTCAATTTATTGGATTAGCAGACATTTTTGAATGATAAATGTAATTATTTTATTATCCCAAAATACGATCTTGTATGAAAAAGCTGTTTAAAAAAAAAAACGATCTGACACGTTTTAGTAACAAAAATATGTGTGCAAAAGCAATGATTCATCTGTAGATCAAAATTAAAAATTAATTTGCGAATGAATGAATATAATTCTGGCATAGAGTGAACCAACACTTTCGCGCCATCGGTTTAAATATTTACGACTAATTAGCACAAGATTGTTCTTCTTGTATGTCGTATAATGAAGCTAACGAAGCATCTTGTGACCAAACATGTTTATTTGATTTTTTTAATTTAATTTCGTGGTACTAAGAAATAAAGTGTAAAGTACGTAAATTGCAGAGTGAATGAATCATTATTTGGTAAAATGACAAATGCATGATCTTGCCTTCTGTAAGTTCTGTGAATAAATAATATCGGAATAAATAATGTAAATAATATCAAAGATTGATACATCGAATTTCTTTCTAACACGATATAAATATAAATATAAATATATATAAATATAAATATAAATATAAATATAAATATAAATATAAATATAAATATAAATATAAATATAAATATATCTGTAACATTATTTATAATATGAATATATCTATAATAATTATGATTCGATTCAATTTAATTTGATCATATTTCAATGTAACTTCTAAATTATATTATAATTTAATTTATTTACGATATGATATATCTACGATATATTATTTAACGAATCAATCCTCGTATCATATATGAATGAGACATATTCATCGAAATTCCTTTTCAAACGATTCTGTAATAAATTAATGAACTCTAAATTATTCAACCAGATCGTTAAATACGTTTCAATGTGAAATTACGAATTACAATGTCCAGACAGAGCTAAAAACTTTGCTCACGGATCGCTTCAAACTCTCATGAACTCAGAGAGACAGCGGAGCATGATTAGTATGATTACTGAATAAAGTATCACGCAGGCTTCTTTAAGGCGAGTAGGAAACACTAATTGAAATTAATGCAATTAGAATTCCGTCGATTGTGGTAATTGAACGCAGCTGGAGTGTGTAATCCGATTACGCGCGATAAGAAAATTGCTGGTGGATGATCGCGATCCAGAGATAGAGATTAGATTTTATTTAAAAAAAAAAAAAGAAAGATATTTTGATGGGAATTACTTTTAATCGAGGCTGACTTTTTTGAAAAATCTTGTAATCTTATCAAAGAGATAAGAAATTTGTGCAAACTAATTCTTGCTATAATTATTATGATTAGCCTGCGATTATAATTGTGATAATGAGCGAATTGTGGATCTTACTATCTTGTTAATAAAAATTATATAATTTTCCATAACGTGCATGTAGATGCTCTTTATATTATTCTTTGCTTTTTGAACGAAACAAATCTCCATTTACGTTTCTCTAAGAAACAAGAATATTATAATTGTAATCTCTTTAAATGTAGTTAATTAGAGTTTTTTCGTAATGTAACGAAATTTATTTATTTATTAGAACAAATCTTGTGAAAGTGTACTATCTGTCACGAATAATTAGAATATTTGTTTAATTTATCTTCCATGAAGAAAAGTGTCACGAAATCTGTCTAACAATAAGATAACAAATTTATGTCGTTTGAGACAGGTTTAAAAGCTCTTTGTATTCCATTGAAGCAATTTCTTGGGACGCGATTACTGTAAAATGATCTATGTAATTAACACGTGATAGTTAATCATTGGAAAAATAGATGAATCATATGTTATTTTGATTAAATATTAATTATTAATTTCAATTATTTATCGTCAATTTAACTTAATCAATTGAGTTTGATAAATACGTATTTATTATTAGCGTTATATAATTATGTATATATAGTATTATTTATATATTATTATTTATATATTAGTATATATAAATAATAATATATATTAGTATATCATATAGTATTATTTATATATTAGTACATCATATAATTATTTATATTTATAATATATAACATTATTATATATACAACTATACTTAATAACAGTATTATATAATTTATTATATATATATAAATTATATAATATATATATTATTTATATATATATTTATTATATAATAATAAATTATACGATAAATTATTATTAAATGCAATAACGTACTACTAAAGTCTCGCTTGAAAAGTCAATATTTTAACTTGCCGCGAATGATATTAGAATTACCAAAGTTGAATGTTTAAATAGAATATCGAGAATTTATCCAGAATATTGGTGTAAAAGTTGTATAGATTTACAATAGTGGAGATTGGACTTGAAAATTCGACTGATCTTTTATCAAACGTATGTACGTTTTTAACGGAGCTTCGTTTCTTGCCTTTCTCGACCGTTTCTTCTTTCGTTTAACCTTCGCTCTAACCCTTTAACTACGAATTTCGCACTGTAGTTGCCGGTAATTTTAGCACCGAGCCACGTGAATCTCGTTTTCGCTTGGCTCGGCTATGAAAAACCCGAGGGCAGGGACGAATCGTTGGCGAAAATAAGGAAACGTAAGAAGAAGCTGCTTCTCAATTGCTCCAGTTAAGCTTGGGCGCCTGATGCAACACGATCCAGGGCAGCCAACAGCCATAGGTCGCCGGAGTTGAATTAGAACAACTACCGACGACGAAATTGTAAAACTGTAGCAGTGAAGCATGGCAGAATAAAAAGAATTATTAAAAGTATAATAACAACAAGCGGTACTAACCTTCAGACGTTTCTGGTCTTGATATTTCTTTGCATTGAATTCTCTGTTTCTTCATTTTCTTCTGATAATGACACTGATAATGGCAATGACTTTGACTTGTTGTGAATTTTCTCGAATCGTATCACAATTGACCGCTATGTCAGAAAGATGTTCGAAGTATTATAAATTAATTTCACGTTAGGGAATTCGGCAATCGAACGAATCGAATTAAATGTAGAAAGTTCATTTCAAAAATCGAGCAACGCAAACCGCGAATTTTAATGTAAATTGAAACCAATTGGTGATTAACAATTTCGGAGAGATCGTTACATCGTATAATTATTTACAACAAAGATTTATCGTTATTACTGATTATTTATCATCGTAATAGATCTATCATTATTTCGATATATATATGTATTTTGTGCGCCACGCATTGTACACGCTCGCACATTGCAACACTTCGATAAATATTGAATGTTTACTCGCGACACGTTCGAAAATCGAGTTATTAATTATCTGGGAAATTGTTGAAATATTTAATTTCGTAAAGCAACCAAACGCGAAGGCTAGTCTCGATATCGCGGCACGGTTTGAAACCGATGACTTTTCCCATTTGTGCTATCTTTGCTGAATATACATTTCTAATGACACGTCGTTACAATTAATCAAGAGGTTGAAAATGGCGAGTCTCCGAAAACGCGGGAATTCATTTCGTGCTCGTTAACGTCTACAAAGAGGGAAGGGGGTATTTCAATGCAGTTCGCCTTCTTTGAGCAAGAGGAGAAACTTCGGTGAAAGAGGTTGATTAAACACGTTTCCCCAAGGAACGAAACGATTTCGAGCAACAAAAATGTCCCCCCCCCCGGTTCGTTTTATTTCATCCCCCCTTTTTTTTCTTCCGTTTCAATACACGCCGTGTTTTTTTTTTTTCGTCTTGTTTGTCCGCGCGCGCGCGCAGGTGTATTGTTTCCTTTCGAAACTTTTGGAATCCGAACGAGATAAAAAATCAGGACAGTTGTTGCATTTTTTTTTTTTCTATATTTCGCGTTCGAGCGCGAGAACGACTGCTTTGTAAATACACTCAAAGAGAATTGGAGTAAATTCTCACGCACGATGATCGACGATCATTCGTAGTTTTTTACTACATAACCTTTTTTTTGTAATAAAACATTGGCTGAATTTAACGAAGTTCCGAAGTCTAAAATCGTTTAATTATTATTATTTAAAGATATGATACTTTAATCCATTAAAATACGATTGTAACTTGATTTCTTGAATTTTTGCCATTCAACTTTGATTATTCGACGTTCCAATAAAAATGGCGAGAAAGAAAAGATCGTTTCGACAAGTTTCAATTCTTCAATCCTCTCCGAAATCGTGGCAGACCGCGAGAAAAGTTTTTCGGCGATTTTTCGAATTATTACACTTCGAATTATTCTTGCTTCTTCGCTTGTTGCAAAAAACTGCTGCTAACGTATCATTGGAAAAGAAGAACTTAAAATAAAGTAGAGATCTCACGCTTTAAGACGAGGACAATCCAAACTGGATTATTGTATAATTTTGTTTCGCAAACGTCGATGATTTTTCATTTTTTTCTATCCTTTGTACATCGTGTTTTCGAACGATGGTGGAACAATCGAATCTGACAAGACGCGGATGGATATTTGTTTCAGGTGGCCAAGCTGTTCTCCTATACGTGGACGATGGGCTTGTTTCTATGCAAGTCGGTGCACTATATGCAGAGCGTCTCGGCTATTTGCTCAGTCGTCACGTTAACCGCAATGTCGATCGAAAGGTAAACCTGACGTTATTACCTCTTCTGGCTCCGTCGTATTTTTAATCCTATGTGCCTTCTTTTTTTTTTTTCTTTTTAAATCGTGTCACGCGCAGAGATGAAATCGAAGTGTGGCCCTTTCTATATCCGAGTAGGATATTAATTTTCGAATTTAAACCGACAGAGTAATAATTTCGTATAAAAGTGGTATTTTCCAATAGAATGATAGAGAATTGAGAAAGTAGACGATCGACTTGTATATTGCGATTTTTATTAAAATTCTAGTGAAATTTATCCTTCAATCAATATCAAGATGTTATCAGTAATTTTAGTTACATTTATAATATTAAATGATATTGCAATCTTAGAAGTGAATTTAATGTGATTCGATGAAATTTGCTAGAATTTAATGTTAACCTTATCGTTAGTTTCATATTTTATTTGCAATAAAAGTATGGTGTCGTATTCTTCCTTTACTAACTACAAGCACAGAGAAAATTCGGATAAAAATTAATAATACTGAAATATATTCCTTCCAATATAATTTACTCAATAATGTAATAATATACAATAAAATTATTATTACAATCTATCCTGCAGTATTATGTTTATTTATGTATATTTGTTCACAGTAATAATAGAATTGCATGTTATTTATTTACTAGTTGTATTTTACATTATTATTTTATGTATATTATTCACTGGTTGTAGTATTTGTTAATTGTACTAATTTTAAAATTTATCTACTAGTTGCAATAATTATTTTACAAACACTTTTCAAATAATTTCTTACAAAATTAAGGCATTATGTATTGGATTTATGTATCTGTTAAATTCATTTGAATTGTCTCTTTTTCCTACTTCTATTTTTTTTAACACGCGTAATCTTACTGGCTCGCCTAGATATTTTAGAGTAATTTAGGTGACCAATCCAGATTTTAAGAAGAAACTTGAAACTAAGACGCCATGTTAGCTTTCCTTTATTAAATTTTGCAAGCAGAGTTGTGCTCACAATTAGCGTTCGATAGGTCCGAGATGGACGATGATCGATAATGATTGCAATGAAAATAAACGGAAGAAGTTTGACGAGCAGAAAAGGCCAACCGCGCGAAAGTGATAAAGCATCCTTGTGATTATAAAGAAAACTGCGTAGGTGTATTATTAGAAATCTATATTTTCGCGACGTTCGTCTTCTTTTTCTTTTCAAATTTAATTTATTTCGAAAGGAAGCAAAGATGAAACGAGTACAAACGACTTTTAGCAGTCGAGCTAATTAAATTCATTTTAATTAACTTTTCTTATTTTCGCGAGGTGCACATTTCGGCGCAGGATCAATGTTTTAGTTTTCAACGAAAAAATTATTCGCATTTTTTCTTAGCTTTTTTTTTGTTCCCTAATATACATTCGAGATATACTCGAGAATTAATGTTCAGTTATTGAGAAATAAATTACATAGTTATATTATATTCTTCTCGGTTAGTTATATTATATTTTTCTGCAGACGATAACATAAATGATAGTAAGTCACAATTAATCAGGTCACAAAAAGTATCAATTTTATTAAATTCTCATATTTCAATAAATTAACATATCTTGATTAATTTGTCACTAAGTTCATTCGTGATTCTTTAATTGTGGATTTGTTGTACACAATTAATAGCAAGATGTATAATAATGGAATAAAGAATTAATTCAAGATTTCATTTAAAATTGTAATAAACATATCGTTTTATAAATATGTTCAATCACTTTCGTTGCGAATAAATTATTCCAACCAATTGGAATTCAAACTCTGAAATTGCAGAATTGTGAAGCACTTTTCGATGTTTTTATTATTATAAAATTAAAATGTTTTTTTCAACAAAAATAATGCTTGTATAACCGTCAGTGGTTTTCTACGTTTCAATTATTGAATTGATCAATGCGTTTAAAATATCAAGTCCGGCAAAATCTCGAAACTTTTTTTTAAAAATAACATTTCATTTTAATGCTTCGTCTGGAATTTAAATTAAACATGGATTAAAAATTTGTGTCGATTCGTCTCTTCGATCAGTGCCTCGAGCGAAAAATACTGTTAAAACATCAGTGCTGATTTTAATGCAAATTTATATTATCGGAAGTGCGATTTAAACTTTCGATTGGAAATCGTTTCTCGAGCCAAGTATTATATTTATGGAAACGTAGATAGAAAAATTTGCGGTTCAACGATAACCGATAATTGCCCAAAAATTATCCCGGCGATCGATTTCCTTTCTACAAGGACGACAATAATTTTCCCGCAAATTCATATTTTTCAGAACTGCTGTTTTGAAACGCTCGAATTGAAAATTGTTTGCCCAACCTAAATATTTCGAATATTTTATATTCAATTATTATTTATATTTATATTTTATACAAATATTATAAAATGCGTGAAAATCTGCGATCTAACGTTGTTAAAAATTGCAATATAAAATCGCAGGCAAATATATCTAGCACGTTCAATGCGGTTGGTCTTTTCTTTTTTTTTGGAGGAGGGGGAACTTTCCTATTTGGCCCGCCGTGGATTTTCCTATTTGGCGGAAATGAGTCAAATGTGTGCCTCTCGTACAGATTCCGACGGATTGTAATTTTACTTTCTTTTGAAATAAATGAATCCCGTAAACAATCCGACATTACGTGTTCCACATTGCGATTTACCTTTAAAAAGACTGAAAGAATTTATAAATCGTTTATTTTTTTGTAAATCAAAAATTCGGTTTTAAATCGAGATATTTAACACGCCTGGAGAGAGAATAACTGGCTTTCTAACTGAGAAGATTTACTTGTATAGATCAAAAAAAGAAAAAAAGAAATTCAGTCGTAAAAAGAATTTTTACACACTGTGACAAAAGTGTGCTTGGCGTGAAAACACTTTGGAGATAATATAACGATACACATTCTGAATAATAGAAACTTCATCGAAGCCGAACTGTTTGTTGTTGCACGATTTCCTTTTACAAAATTACAACAATTCCTTTCGAATATTAACGGAGGCCACACTGCATGCACGTATTCGGCGAGAATAATCCAATCAACAGGAAAGTCATTTTAAAATTCTCTCCCTTACTTTTTCCCCCGTTTGCCTTGCCGCTAAGGAGAATGTCAGCAATTGGAAATTCCCAGGGAATTCGCTCTGTCCTTTTACCTTCGAACTTCCACGACAGTTAGCGGACGAGCACCCACGAATTCCGCCTCCCCGTCCCGCTTTTTTTTCATTTTAGAGATCGGATTATAGAGATTCTCCTTTTGTTTTCCCCACTTTTTCGCGAAAAAGAAAGAAGAAATTGCCGGTCCGTCTTATTAAACTTTTATCAAGCTTCACCGGAGAGTATGAGAGAATCATTCGTCGTTGGACGAATTAGAAAAAAAAGTAGAATTCAGCTGCGACTTAATTTTTTCTCTCTCTGGTTTTGCGCGATTTGTGAGAAGAGAATCTGCGTTGTGTTCCAATCCATTAGACTGTGAATTTTGTTTTATTCAAAAGAAACGAAATTGCACGGAATGGGTTGTATGAAAAAAAAGTATGTAAAACGTCCGAATTGCTTTCTATGATGTTCGGTACGGCGAAGTAAGCGAAGTTTTCTATCGAGTTCTTGACACACGTAATCTCAAAAATGTGAAATATGAATATTTCTGAAATATTCTTACAACATTATATAAAATGTGATGTTCCACGATATTTTTATAATATTCATACTTCTCATGAGAATTTCATGCACAGAATGGGCTGTAAGTAGTGCAACCAGAATATACGAAGATAATAATTCCGTATGAATGAACAGAAAATTTGGTATGAAATTTGTTTTCGCCCACGGTCTCGTTTTTCGAGAAAGTCGAAGTTTGAAAATTCGTGAGATATATATTTGACTAGCTAACAGCGATTGGCTGACTTGGCTGGTCATTCAGAATAATATAATTTAGGCGACACAATAAACTTTTCGAAAAATATTCATTCTTTTTCATTGAGGGTTGTTGCTACGTACGTATTCTAGTCTGTTTTCGCTTTTTAATTCATCAAATTACTATACAATTTTTGTTGTTCTAATTTTTGCGCGATATTTTCAACAACTGTTCCTTGGTATTGTTCGCGTAAATGTCTCGTGACTTTTTGAACTTGATTTTGTCAAGAAACGAGCCATTGAACGAAATTTATTTCATACTGAATTTCCTTTTTATTTTTTCATGTTGAGTCATCTCCAGTGCAGCAACATCATATTCTCGAGAATATGAAATATGAATGTTATGAAAACATTTTATTTTAATTATGTTGCTTCATTGTTTTATATGAGATTAAGAACAGTCAAGTGATAAGAGAATAAGAATTTTACACAGTTGAAGTAGTAAAGGTTTCCTGATGATCAGACACGAAAGTAGATTTAACTAGCTCTATGTTTCACCGTCCAAAAAACATTTTCATTGTTTTAATTTATTTTTACAATAAATAATAGTTTATTTCAACGAGTATTTATTTTACTCTGATACGCATAGTTTTGCATGAATTTCAATCATACGTATAAATCGTTTGTCCTCTTATAAATTGAGATAAATGGAGATCTACTTTATTTTTGGCATATATTTTAATAATATAATCCAAGTCACATCTATTTTAATTAACTGCAAATCTATTTTAAACACTTTCAGATGGACCTTTCGGATAATAAACGGACCTTCTAATTCGTTTACAATATAGTAAAGAACACCGTTGCAACAACAAAATATAATAAAAAAAATTATGACAAGAAAAATTTGCTTATAAGTGGCGCAAGAATTAAAATGAAAGAAAAAAATATCACTCGCACATATAAAAATGAAACGTTAAAGTACGTGTGAAATTGCTTGATATTTTTTACGTGTTGTAAATACATTAAATACATTGTAATATTTTTACGTATTGCAATATTTCTCTAATACTGATAATCAGAATTGAAATGGCAGGATTCTTTTTTTTTTTTCTAATAATCTGTATTGAAAAGCACGGATGCTAATCTCCGTTTAAATCATTCGAGCCATCAATAAACGGGCCATTCTTTAATTTTGTCGACGCTGTAAATGGTAAAGCCGATTTCGTCTCCAATATTTTTTTTTTCTTTTTTTCGCTAATTGTCACACGTGTTTCTTTTCAGTGCACAACACCGTGGAAACAAACGTCGCGTTTGATTTTTGAACGAGTTTTAAACAATCGTTCCCCGTTTCTCCCATTCAGCTCAGTTGAAATGAAAATTTGATTAATCTGTCGTTGTTGTGAAAGAAACGATTGTTCCGCGAGAAATCTGTCAGCTTTGACGGGTGGGGGAGGGGGGGGGAAGGGAAAGCTTAACTCTCCAGTTTCTTCTTTTCTGTCCAAGAAGAGATCAGTCTGTTACTTTTTTTTTCACAAATAAAACGAATAAAAGTTTTATAACTTTTAATCGATACGGTGTTTCTTTCAATGTTGGAAAAATTCGGTCGCGTGTTCAATCGTAGCAATGGGGTAGTAATTATAATTGAATTGAGCTTGATACGACTTTTTGATCTTTCGATGAAATTGTTTTTTTTAACACGTTCGGAGTATTTTTGCTTACAGTACACGTTTACTCGAAAATTTTCAAAACGAGTATCGTATTTGTGAATTGTTAGTTAACAACTGATTATATAAACATGTACAATTAAAGAACAAATATACAAGTAAATACAATTAAATACAAAAGAATATTAAGAGGTTACGTTAGTAAATTAAGAATCTGTATTTATATTAATAGTTGTATTACAAAACACGCATGCAATTTAACAACTCTATCATTTTGGATAAATGCTGAATATTAACTCTCAATTGTGAACAATTGAAATAAATTTGCCTCGTTGATGACAACTGAAAATATCATAGAATTTCTCTTATCGATAACTGGTGTGAGACAATTTAAATAAACTTCCCTCGTTCATAATTATTAGACCGTGAGTTTTCATGGAAATTCATATTTTTCAAAACACGATAAAAAAAAAGGAAAAGATAGTTTCTAGTTGTTTTATGTATCAAATATTATAAAGAAACACTGTTCTTTGAACATTTTATAAATTTTTTTCATGTTACATGCGTTATATGCAGTTTCATCAAAAATTAAAATTTCCCTATAAATAGATAAAAATCCGCAAATCTAATTATTGCGATAGAATTTTCAACTTATGAATAATGACTTCAACTCGAAGAATCGAAATTTTCTAATTGTGTGCATTTTTGAGAAGTTCTTTGTACAGTTTGTGATTAATATTGATAATTTGAATAATAAACGCGTTTCTATGTCATTGACCCTTTTCACAAAAATTCTTCGGATAATTTTTGGCTTCTGCTTTAGTCTTCCTGCTATTTTACAAACGTGATTGTTTAAAACTTAAACGACCTGATCTGTCAATATGGATTTGAAATTTTCTTGTTCTACATTTGCTTGAAAGATACGCGTATTTTTATCAAAATCAATGTTCACTTCCGTTGAGACAAAAATAGAATCTTATAAATCTGTTTGTTTTAATTATTATCATTTATGCGTAGAATATTTGGACGTCTATTAAGGATCAATTGTTCTAATGTTAATGTGCGTTTAATGCAGAGGCCATTACTATTATAACCAGAATGAACAAGAAATCGTTAAAGAATTTTTTTTCTTTTCGACCAGAAAGCTTTTGATCACGAACAACGTATATAAGCGGCCGAAAAAATATTTTCGTTGCCAATAACCATGATTGGCAAGCTCATATTTTTGTAAATAAAATTTAGACAATAGGAGCTAATCGGAAAATTGTTTTCTTCGTTAATTGTCACACAGAGTGATTGCACTTTGGATATTTTATATTCTTTTGCACGTTACATGCATTCTGTGTATTTTTTTGCATTTCCAAATTTTTTTTTCCAAATTTTTTTTCCAAATTTTTTTCGTAAAAAACGTGAAAATCTGCAATCTAGTTGCGAGTAGACTGAAAAATAAATTCCTCTCGTCGATTAACCAGACCATTAAAAACGATTGTTCGAAATTATGAGAAATTAATATAATTATTAGAAACTAGCAATGTCATCTTCGTCGACGATGTTGCCAAAATATTTTTGATATTTTTCATCGAAAATTTTCCTTAAAAGAATGATCGATCGATTTACAAATAATAAACAAGTTTCAGTTACTTTTTCAGTTTCTTTTCAATTCAGATTTCTGGGATAGCTTCGGGTTACTTTTAGTTCGTCACAAGCAGATTGATAGAAGATTTGGAAAATGAATCGAGCCAATCGTGTTTCGAAGAAGAGAGAAGAAAACGGATCTTTACGATCCGATTCGCTTAATTGTGCAGGCGTTGAGCAAAGGAAATGAGGAAACGGTAAGAAGGGAGGAAAAAACGAAGCGACGGTAAAAGAGTGTCGAGAGAAATAACCGTAACCGTAAAACAAAGCGTTCATCATGATTTCTTCGCATCGTTTCCCTGCTTTATCGTCTCCTCTTATTATGCGTAATCGTTTTTCTCATCTCTTTTTCTCTCTCTCTCTTTCTCTCTCTCGATGCTACTGTTCCTTTAAAAGCCGCGGGTATTGAAAATCGCAACGAGTATCAAACATCGTTCGGTTTCGAGAATTATTGTTCTTTGCTTCGTGAAAAATGCTTCTCATCGCAATTAATATTTCATTTCTCGATTTAACTTCTCCAGTTCTATGTTTCTTTTTTCATTTCTTTTTTTGTTTTTCTCAATTGTGCAATTTCATTTCGACTTTGTGTTGTAAACAGGTGCTTGAGATAGTATATATATATATATATATATATATATATATATATATATATCGGTTTGAAAAAGAATCCGCTTGCATTGTTTTATCAATATTCAATATTCGATGTTCAATGCTCGATATTCGAAGCGAATATTGCAAATGTATTTTTACTGCGAAAATACCGGATGTGAGATATTAGATGTCAAAAAGAACTATGAAAGATATAAAACAAGATAGATTATGTTGTATGCGTTTTTACGTGAAAACTGTTTATTAAGAATGCTAACTAAAGTCGTCGACCATTAGAATTTTCACTGAAGAAAATCTTATCCACAAATTGAAAGAAAATTCATTTTAAATGTGTAAGACGTGTGTGTTTGTCTGGGACTGAAAGAAGATACAATAAACAAAATTGTATGGTTGAAGTACGTATTTCTGGTGTAGACATACTTTTCTCTTGAAAATGATGTTAATCAAATAGCCCCATTGCAACTTTTACTGAGTAAAATTTAATATTTATTTCAATTTCGTATAAAATTTAACATATATTTTTCTAGAATATATATATATATTCTATATATATATATATATATATATATATGCATATTGAATTGAAAAATTTAATACAAGTCATGTTAGACTGTCACATAGGATAAATTTATTGAAGAGGATATTTTTCATAGATTTGGTTGAAGCGTAGTAATATAATAATATAATATTGCAAAATATTCTATTGGGAACGAGATTTTTTTTGTGATTTTTAAAATTGCTAAAGCCGAAAGTATAAACTGAAAGAAAGTCAGTTCTATGTGTAAAAGATTCTTTCTTTTCTTTAAATTTACGTCACATTTATTGAATACGTGGTTACTTTCTATCTATCAGTAATCAATTATTTTTATCTTCATTTTTATATTGCTTATCTCCAATTTGTGACCAATCAGAAATTTAGGTACTTTAAAATGCGGACAATTTTTATTTCGTTTGCAGTAAATTCGCGAAACTGAAGCCGCTGCGACTGTTTTATACTACGCTGATTGAAGAAATTAATTAAAATTCTGTTCGTGTTTCAGGTATTACGCTATAGTTCATCCAATGCGGGCGCAGTACACGTGTACGATAAGTCAAGCTCGCAAAATAGTAATTACAACTTGGGTGGTGTCATTCCTCCTTGGTATTCCCATGATTTTCACGCAGGCAAGTGTTGCACTTTCATTCCCCCTAACTTCTACCAAACTATATTTTTCACGAATTTCTCCAATATTTTCTCTTTCTTTTCTCCAGTATTATTGAAACTACAAAATATTTTAAAACAGAGATATTTCACGAGATTTTAATCCTCAGCTAATACAATTGGATATACGAGGCCATAAAAATTCGCGTTCCAATTTTGATTTATTTAATTGAATTTTGTTATTTAATTTCTATCAGAAGAAATATAACATGAAAATACTAAATAAAATTGAACGATTTAAATGTGGTTTGTAACATGAAGAATTACAGTTATCCATGACCCCGTGATACTATTTAAGGGTTGAGATTGCTGAAGCAGAAAATAATATCAAATCAAGTTAATTTTGAGTTTGTTTCTTTCAAATCTGTTCTCACTTCATTTTGTAAAGAGATTCGTAAAAATACTTTTCCTTTTGGAAATTTCTGAAACGTTATGGACGTTTGAAGATTGAAGTTTATTATTCCTTAAAATTTACGATCCCTTGAAATTTGTTGTACGATTTTTCCCCTCCAAGTTAATAAGAGTTCAAAATATCGACAATTTTTAATAATCGAGCGTACGAAAACTTCATGGATTTACTATTATTATAAAATCTTTTACGTTGTAATAAAAGCACAATAAAATTGTGCCAACTACTTAAATTCACTTGTGATACTTTCACAAGATCTTGACTGATTGTCTTTCAAAGTTCCGATCAGAGTCGATTCTTTTCCATTTCAAAAAAAAAAAAAGGAACTAGACGAAAAGGGCAAACAGCAACTTCTTTTTTCTTTGCAATTCCAATCTCCGATACCCTATTTACTAAAATTGCTGATCCGTGCAAATATATCGGATATAGCATGATCGTTGCCCGAGGAGATGCGATTCACGGATTCCTTTGAAAGTTCGTTTCAAGACAGGTCAATTTATCAGAGCGTTTGTCATAGCGGAAGCCAGTTTTTCAAAAAAATTATTAACGAAGAATATCGATGGGAAAAATGGAAAATGTTACATTGGGAGATGCTTTCCCATGTGTTTTCGTCATTTTGTCATTGAAACCAATCGTAACATTCCGTGAAAGATATTTCGATCATTCTTATCGTTGCGTCTCATTTTATTGCTCGACGTCAAATTATGGAACATTATTTTCTTAAAGTTTGATTTTGGCACACAGATGCCAGTCGATAATCGTTGATTATAGATATATCAGAGAAAATGAAATTTGCTATAAATTTACTAGAAATATATGTTTAACGTGGAGAAAATTCTTATAGATAATGAAAATTATGAACTTCATCAATGAAGTTCATCATTCATTAATTTATGTGTAATTAAAATTCTCTTCTGTGAAATCAAGTTTAGAAGTGTCTTGAAGCTTTCTGTAAACATAAATTTACTATTATTTGCTATATATTTAAGAAAAAAACACAAATTGTTTTAAAGAAATTTGTAAGGAAAAGAATTATAACTTGCAAGACTTTTGAATTCTAGGATTAATAATTTTTGCAAATTTAGGAATATCGAAGCAAAACAATTCTTAAAACGGAAATTATAAACTATTTGCGAGCAATTAAAGTTTGACTGTATGAAACGAAATTTGATATACGTCGATCTAATTATGTATGTGGAATAATCATTTCTAAAATTGATAGTTGAAATATCATCGAGACTAATTCAAATGTTACAATATATTTAATTCATCAATCATTTGTATATATAATATACAAATTGTATATCACAATAACATCTTCACACCTTATGAAAAATTATAAAAATTTCAAAAGCAGCATACTGATGAAGAATTGCGATTAAGTGCAATTAAAATTATGAGATCTCAAGAGTAGCAAGCTAGCGAATAATTGAAATTATAAGATTGTAAAAATGATGAATTAATCAAGAAACAAAAGAGGCAATAAAAAACTGTAAGATTTCAAAAACGATCAAATTAAATAACATATAATTAAAAGAAACAATTTGAAAAATCGGCAAATCTTTCATATGTCTCGAAAAAATCATAGCGAACGTTGTATAAAAAGATACGGAAACGCATAGAGAAGAAACAAAATCCATTTGTCCATTTTACGAAAATGGCTACGAATTGGTTATTTTAACAGTCTGGTAATTCTGCTAATGTTGTGTGCCAGAAAATTCGCGATAAAAAGTTTCGTAATGAAGCTTCCTTTTTTTTTCTGCTTCCGTATGAAAAGGCTGTTAAGGCGAACAAAATGGCGGTAGAATTAATGAAACAACGCGTGCGTTTGCATGCGTCTCGCGAAGCAAATGGTGCGAGTGTGGCTATAAAAAAAAAGAGGAATTCCATAACCGTGGAGGATTTTGTCGTCGCACGTATTTCGAATAGTTTAATAAATGACTTTGTGCGAAAATTATTATAATTGTGTCTGACTGACGGACCGAGGATACGATTGTTTCCTTTTATAAAATATTTCTTGCTGCAAAGCAAAATTCGATTGTACTTTGTCACTTCAACGCACGTCTTGTATTTAAAAATTGATCGACTTTGTTATTTCTGACTTATTTACATTATTCTTGCCGTATTTCAATAAATCGAATCTATTGTTTGGTAAAAAAAAATATTGCAGAACTATTTCATTGAAATTCAAAAATTGAAAAATTATTTCAGTGTATAATACATTGTGTAATTGTACTGTTATAGTGTAATCATTTAGTCAATTATTATGACTATTTTACAACAATGTAACTTACATAGTTATGTATTTTATGTATTTACATAGTTATGTATGTAGTTAACTGATATTGTTTAATCAATTTAGTTTATAATAACGGTCATTTTATTCTGTAAAGTCGACTGGCAATATTAATTATTTAATTACGGGCATGTGATTCATAACAGAAATAAGAATAATAATATGATATCGTATAATAATATGATAAGAATCATAAGAATATATTTCATTATGATGAAATTAATAAGAATTACTTAATAATAATAACATTAGCAATAAATAATAAATGTAAATGTTAAAGAGTAACAACATGAAGTAACAACAAATGTAATAATTATAATTATAATAATTATAATAATAAGTAATAAATTCAAATATTAATTTTCTACACGATTATCTCTTTATTAAAATGAAACATATTCAGCGATGTAGGAATTAGTCTAATTTTGATTTAAAAAAAAAAAAAAAAAAAGAAGCTTCAGAGTTTCAGGGTAAAACTAGATGTGAAATTCTTTTTCAGACGCACAAAGAGGTTGGAATGAGGATAATTGCTTACTGGTGCGTGCGCGATTCAGAATCTGGGCTCTTATGGCGTGCCCACGAGGTTTACATGCTGGTCTTAGTGCTGGTGTTGCCCTTGACCGTGATGGCGTATTGTTATACCGCTATTTGCTGGGAGATTTGGCGAGTTATGAAACGTCGATATCACATGACATCTCGGCGAACGTAAGTTTTTCTCTGTTTTCATCCTTTGTTCCAAAGGAAATTTCTAGTAGAAAATTAGAAGTCAATCATTGCGCAAATGCACGCGTAGCATTCTAAAAGAAAAAAGAAAAAAAGAAAAAATATGCATTTGAAGGTTAAAAATAGAAATTTGGAAATTTCTAATGAATTTTGTATTATTTCATAAGTTTGCAAAAAAATTCGTAATATTTTCATATCCGATCATTCCTTCGGAATGCATGAAATTTTATGACAATATGCCAATCTAAATTTCTAAATTTCAACATTTAGTCGTTTATTTGTAGACTGCAGATTTTTATGCATTTTTATGATTAAACCTAAACAATAAAATTCATTTATTAAATATTGTAATAAGCGCTCTACTTTGGATATTTAATGTATCATTTAATAATATTATTAGATATATTATTATTTAATCTAAAATAACTTCTTATTCACTGATTAGTATCAATATACATATGACATATAACAAACAACGAATGCATTCATCTGTAAACAAACAATATGTACCTCTAGGTGTGTGTGTGTGTGTATTTATTTATTTATTTATTTATTTATTTATTCAATATACTGTAACTCGATTATTTTATTTTTATTATTTATTATTTACTCACTTATCGTTTATTTATTACATTGTTATCATTTATGTACAAAGGATTAACTCTCTAGTCTCTATTTTTTTGCATATTACAAAAAATTCATAGTATATTTAGTTTATTTGATTAAAAAAAAAAAAAAGAGGAAAAGAAGAAGACAGAATGATCTGCCGAATTTTAATGAAAAAAAGTTCCTCCAAATTCTCTGCGGAATGTAATTTTCGAGAATATCGCTTTGATGGACGTGTTTCGGCGAATGATGGCGATCAGAATATCGGGAAATATTCGCTTACAGTGAAACCCGTTGCCGATGGTGGCATTCATTACATTTCTCGCGATGCAGAATTGAAATCCATATTGACTTTCGGCCGTGTAACGGCAGCTTACAACAAGTTTATTCGATGAGCAGCCAAACTTTTTTAAAAAAATAACGAGATAACGCGAGTAATTTTTTCCTGCAGAATCACTTTCAGATTCGGATTCAGATACTGCGATTGAAGTTTCAGATTTACAGGTCAAACTAGTATGATATTTGCTTTGGAATTTGGTTTAATTTCGTCGTAGGTATTTATTCTCTCTTCGTTATGTATTATACTCCGTGTTTTAAAACAAACATGTCCAGATTACCTTGCTCTCTGTTGTATTTTTTTCCATCCATTATTTTAAAAACTTTTATACTTAATTTACATTGTTACGTTATTACGTTGAAGAATATGAATTACATCAAAGCTTACGTTACAGCGCAGGAATACGCAGCTTAAGTTTTATTCGTTGTATTTTATAATTCATCCAACGTAGGAATAATCGTTGTATAATCGACAGAACCGTAAAGTAAGATGTGTTTGTCCGTAGAGATCTGCATATTGAAACGTTTGCACAATTAACCGCGCGTAACATTAATAAACAAAGTCTTTAACATCCTGTTTTCCCAGTTGAAAAGTAGAACGTATTAATTATCGATCACGTGATAAAGTTTACATATATTCGTCATAGAAACTTGTTTATTGTTAATCCTGTTATAAAAATTCTATCGGAATCCTATTATCAACTTGTTTATTATTAATCTTATTACAAACTTGAAAACTCAGCCTAAAGTATAATATAGAAATTAAATAGAATAAGAATAAAAATTAAAATAGAAATTAAATAGAATAAGAATAAAAATTAATATAGAAATTAAATAGAATAAGAATAAAATTCTATTATAAATTTGAAAGTTCTCTGCAAAGAGATGCAAGTATTAATTCTATTACAATTCTGTATTCTATTCTGTATTCTACTACAATTAGAAGGTTAATTTTATCATAAGCCTGAAAATTAAAGTTTCGGACAAAAATTACACACGCGATTGTGACTGAAAATTGCAATTTCATATAAAATTTATTGATCCTGTCTCTGTCTGATTATCGAATTTTCTCTATTTTATTTTTCCCTTGCAATATATCTTTTAATATTTACTATTATCTTTATTTAATACTTTTTAGTTTAACTTTGCATTAACTATAGCGCACGAAAGTCTTCTCATATCAGTGAATTTCAAACGTTTTCAAACGTTCAAGAGTAAATAAGAATTTAAGATATTTTACAGGCATTAACTCACATACATGTTAGTTTTATAGATTTTGGAAAAGTAAATAAAATAAATAAATCAGAGGAAAAAAATCATAATTACTTCTGCAACTATATAATTATTGTAATGTACAATAACTATATAATTTTGTAATGTACAATACTTCAGAAATAGTTCAACTCTGACCAAAAAAATTATTTAAAATTCGTGCAATGTCCAAAACCTTTTCTTTTCTGTTTTAAACGTATGAAATTTATATATGTATGTATTTAGACTGTATATAACTATTAATAATATCTAAGAGAAATTGTTGTATTACGTGTTTCGTTCGACGTATCAATTTATCAGTTGGCCTAAAAGCAAACTGTTATAGATGTCAGTTAGAGTTGTCAGATATTTTCTCGAAGGCAAATACACTTTGCAAAGTAGCGTTCTACTTTTTAAATTGAAGTTGATAAATGTTACTTCTTAGAAAATATATTTGCAAAGTAAAACTTTTATGATAAATGCCCGTTCTACAATTTTGTTGTAACTTTTTGTTTTTTTCTTTTGTTATTTTGTTAGTAATGATGAATCATTTTTAAGTATTTATAAGTGGTGAGAGTGACTGAATTTTTCTACTTTTTCATCTTTTGGATATTGAAATATATATCTAATTGAAATATTTTCTTCTCTCTTACAGTCAGTATAATTTTATTTACCTATATATGAAGTCGGTTATAAACTTATAAAGTTACTGTTATATAGATATCGTTGATTATCACAATGATTAATTGCATCTATTATAACAATTCATTTCATTCTATTATGATAGTGTATTTACCATATAAAATTTTATTTATTATTTATAAATTAACAAAGTCACGTATATTTTAATAAAAATTAATGCAATTTGCATTTTCTCATCTTCTTACTAGAACTGATGGATATAAGATAGTTTTTTCTTGAAATTTGAATTTACCAATTATTAACTCTTCAGTGAAATCGCAAGAGTCACAGATGATTATAGGAATTTATATTATATCATAATTTAAAATATATAATAGAATATATATATATATATATTTTATATTTATTATTATTTTATTTTATATTTTATACTGTCTTTGATAGAATAAAATGAAATCAAAAATGTCAAAATTAAGCGATGTAAAAACTTAATTTATTACGGTTTCCTATGTTCAATAATTTAATTATCAAATCACTTAAGTGTTAATTGTCGATCATATTAAAGAAGAAATTTGCTATAAATATGTATATGCATATATATATATATATATATATATATATATATATATATATATATATACATATTTATAGCAATATAAATATACATATATATAATATAATTATAGCATATATTTATAGCAAATTTCTTCTTTAATATGATCAACAATTAACACTTAAGTGATAAATAAAAATATATATATATATGTAGTATTTCTATAATACAAACTCTTACTGTATTATATGTGTCAAATCATCAAATTACAATCATCATTACTTACTCTTCACGAAATCTCTGAAAAACGTGAAATAATTTTCATTTTCACGTTCATCATAATGTAATAAAATGTTCCGATTTTCCAAAGTGAAAATTTCGAAGTTGAATGTAATTAAAACAGTTTAATTACCACCGGAAAGTTTCGAATTTCATTGAAAATTTCAGGAAAAAAAAAAAAGAAAAAAGAGAAAAAGAAGCGAGACTCGACAAAATGATCCAGAGGATGTTGAAGTACATATTTTCAGTTTAGTTGAAATAGCTTTACGGCCAAGTCCAATAAATTGACCAACCGCGATTGAAGTTGGAAATAGTTTTCGCGGCAATATTTTTTTTCCAGGAAGTTTTCGTTGTGTGAAATAATCACGGTGTTTCGTTGCAGGAGATTTCCAGCATTTCACCTATCAAAAAGTTTAATTGTTAGTGGAAACTGTCGAGCAGTAATCCGTGTTGCGGATTATCTTTATCGATTGAAAGCGTTTGTTCGCTTTTTGGTTCATTAAAACCACGTGGAAGCAAGATTTCCACGTGGAAACCTATACGTTAAAATATAATTTTCTCTCTGCTGGAGAATCCTTCATTATACAAGTTAATTTCATCATACAAGTTTTATTATATATTTTCTTTCTCGAGAAATTTATCTTCTTTAAATCTTTCTTGCTTTGTAAATTCATTTCATTTCCTCTCTATGTACTGAAATCTGAATGTTTTAATCCTTCAGTGTGTTCAAAACTTCTAAATGAGTTCATATTGTATGCATTCTGAAAAATTTCGTTAATCCTTTGATACAAAACGGCGGATTTTAAAAGTTTGCATTGAATTGCAGCGTAAAATAATTTTTTCTTTATTTCTATTGGGAAAATTTATAATTTGAAATTCGTATTAATATTTATATTAAATTGTATTTGTATTAATTTATCTCGTTAAATTATAACGTATTGCAATCGTTATTTTGTTATTTTAATGAAGAGCAATTAAGTCTGTTACGAAATGTTAAATTGGTATATGGTGAAATATTGTTTTATTAAAGTTTGAGTAGTGCCATTAAGTCCTTTCTTATCGTTATTACAATTATTTGAAAGAAGGAGAAATTTCTTACAAATTATAGATATTTAAAACTGGTTGGTGAAACCTATGATAAAAAATACGAAATTCTATGATCAAAATATTCATGTGATTTTCTTACGTGAACTTAAATTTGAAAATTTCTTTCATTTAATTTTCATGTTCAGATAAGCAGATTCAATCAGTTAGCTTTCACATTGTAATTTCGTGTAGGTAATAAATGGAACCTGTATTACTATTTGCCATTTATTGTACCTTGTGACTTAATTTTGTAAAAAGAAGACACATCAGGAAATAGTGTTTCAGACAATATCGCATTCTTTCCTCTTTCACATTGCAATTTCTTACAATTCCGCTCCAATACAATTTATCAGTCTTTCAAGTGTTAACCCTTGTGAACGTGGTATCGTGGAGTGACTATAGTAATTTATATCCATCACGTTACAAAAATTTAAGTGACTTAATTTCACTTCGTATTTTCCCAGAAATCAGCAATAAAGTTGAGTCAAATCAAAAATTCTGAAATTGCAAAATATGAAACGCTCTTATGAAACGCAGATTTTTATGTTTATCATTGAATATCCAACGATGCCAGTTGTTAAAATCAACAATATTGAATACTTTCACTTCGAAGTTCATCTAAATACGTATTGCTTCTCCAACACAAAAGAATTATTTTTAAAAAAATTTAGAACACCCTGTGTAACTAAAATTTCGTTAAAAATCAATGGAATTTCGTATTGTTAATAATATAACAATTATTATTATTAACATAACAATGTAATAATAATATAACAATTTATTAATATTATTAATTATATTTAGCTATTATAGCTATAATAATATATATATTATATTAATATTATTATATTAAGCTGTTATTAATATAACAACATTTATTATTTGTAATTTTAAATTTATAATTTTTAATTTCGCAGAAAAGGAAATGTTTCGGAGAAAGTAATAATTTCCTCCACACTGCGTTCTTTCTTCTTTCGTGTTTCGCAGTTTCGTCCAACTCCAGTGATATAGTCTATCAATTGTTAAAGCCAACAATTTGACGCTCTCGTCATAATTCACTGCACAGTATAAACTTGTGAAGTCCTTTGCGAAGTCCGTCCGTAACAATTACGTATTGCTTCTCTAGTGCGACAGTTACTGCGTATACGACACGGTGTGCAATTCGCCGTGCGGTATCTCAACGTCTAGCTAGAGGAATTATGTGTATATACGTGTCGGTTTATCGGTCTCGTAATTCCACGTTAGAATCACGCCTGAGATCCGTGGCAATTTTGAGATCGCGGAACGGTCTTAGAGACACGCACGATCTCCGTTTCTCTGTGGCACGATATTACGATTCGTGCTAAATAATGGAACGATTAGACGCACGATTTCAATTGACGATGAGACAATTAAATGCACGCCAACGAGAGTGAACACTTTCCTTTTTTATCTGGAATTGTCCAAAATTAAATATTGTTCGAAATTAAATATTAAATTACCATTGTAATTTCAGAAATTTAAATTTATGTCGCGACGTTATTGTTATTCTAACAATAAGCGATACATTACGCGTATTTCTCAATGAATAATTTTTTTCGGATTTCTAGTAGTTTTCATTGTTATTTTTCATTTTGCTCTTATCAATGTTGAAAATTTTCCATTTTGTCATAAACGGTCCATAGTAAATATAATATTCTGTAATTAAACATATAAATAAACACTGATTAAGATTGGTATGCAATTTCGGAAATAAGTTTGAGATTATTACTTCTCGGTAGATATTTCTCGTATTTTTCATGGTTTTATTATTTTACATTTTACTCTTAGTATTAACGTCCCATTTTGCCCTAAATTCCAGTGATTTTGATCCTATTTTCTAATTTCCGTACATAATTACGAGAAAAAGAAAAATATATAATTTTTTCAAGTTTTTTCTATATTCTTCGATTTAATGGAGTTTTAAAGTTGTATCTGCTGTTATTTCGAAAGATTTTTATCTTTTTCAAATCTTAAATAAGAAGCAAAGATCCTTATACCATAGTTGACGGAACGTGCTAATTTTTACGAATATTTAACCTGGATTTTTTAATTTATTAATTGTTCATTTCAAAAAGATGTCTTACAGAAAAATATCGTTTAATCTCAATATTCAATATGAAAGATTAAGTGTAACTAAAGACATGAAAATAAATTTCATTTTTTTTTCGCACCGTCGGAAACATGAAATGAAATAAATTATAATAAACTACTATCAGTCATTTATTGTACCTGTGATTTTTAATTTCGTGAAGAAAAAAATCCATCAGAAAGTAGCTGTCTTGGAAAACATTGTATAGGAAAATAAATAACAATTTTAAATAAACGTTTTAATAAACCTTTTTTGTAAAAGGGATTTTTTAGGAAAGCCGTTCAAAGAAAAAAGTTCTTTATAACAGAGAATAGTTTATAGTAAAAAATATATATATATATATATTTGTACTTTTATTCCAGCACACTCAATTCTTTTTATTTTTTCTTTCTTCTTGCAGGCTGAATCCGACCAACATCGACGCGGAATCCATACCAATGACCCAGAGACAAAGCATACGAAATAATCGTCGCGTTCAGAAACAGGATGATCAGACTGAAGAAGAATCTCGGACGATCAGACAGGTTTGTAGAATCTGTAACTGAGTGCCGAATTTGTAGAAACGTTTTCAAGTAGCCATCTCTTCTTCCAGGAAAAGTTTGTATTCGACTTGTTGAAAGGTTTAATTTATTTACTATTATTCTAAAGAATGTAAATGAGAATTCGTTGAATTTTATTATATTCTTTGACTTGAATATTAGAATGGCGATTTATTTGTAATAAATGTGACATACTGTAATATAGTCTAATATAATACGATATTTGTTGCTATTCATTATTTGATATTAGCTATTATTAGAACTAATTATTCGTTATTATTAGTTATTGTTAGAATTAATGTAGCTTTTCAGCTAATATGCTACACACAGTATATATCTTTAAACTAATATATTGGATCATCTTATAAGTTTCTTCTGACAGTTGTGTTTGATATAATGGAAATTATTACTGTACAAGTTTTGTAAGATTGGGATAGAAAAATACAGAAAGATAAAGAATTATAAAATATGGAGATATTAATAGTATGGAATACTAATATTCAATTGTTAATAGTCATTTATTAATAGTCAGTAACTATTTCCAGCAAGTAACTATGCACTCATTTTGAGCTAGTATACAAAACTTAACGACTTGTAGAATAGAATGAAGGGATTGAACGGAATTTATAAAATAAAATGACCTAACATTTATGTATAATATCTATCTTTCTGCATCTCTGTCTATGTATCTATTTTATTATACTACATTTGTCATCTTTTTGCTATCGTTTTTTTTTCCAATATTAACTATTAACTATCTTCTTCGTTTTAACACAGTCTTTTTTATTTTCTTCTCCCTGTTCTACTTCTTTTTTTCTCTATCTCTATTCTTCTATATTTTATTCTACATTTATTCTATATTTTTTTTCTATATTTTTTCTGTGTTTTTATTCTATGTTTATTTCTATACTTCTCAGTGTCTTCTATTAATTTACTACTCCTTGTTACTCTGCTCTCTTTTGAAATACAAATCAGAGTTTTCTTCTGTTAAAGTTTCTCTGTCTTTGCAAACTAAAATATCCTTTGAAAATTTAAAGAAACTCGTATCTGTGATTTCGAAGATTTCACAGTGATCAGGTCAGTTTCTTAAAATCACAGTTTTAAAACGAGGGATATTTTATATAATAAATATAGGGAAATTTTACATAATATTTTAAATAATAGCTCTTCCAAATGAAGGAAAATTTTTTAACTTTAATTCCTGTTCAATTCTAGAGTTCAAAAATAGAACATTTCACGTATGGTATGCGCAAACAAAAAAAATTGACTCGGATATCTCTATTTCTTCCACGCCTCCAGGCTTTTTTTTTGATACGATCTACCCGCGAGTTCTTTCCCGTCAGGATTTTTCATTCTGATAAACTGCTTCGATATAACATTTTCGGAATTTCAAAAAAAAAAAGAAAACTAAAAAAAACTTTTTTGAAACTATCAGCGTGATAAGATTTTTCAAGAGAATGGAATTCTCTTTTTACGTGAATAATAATTGAAAATAAAAAGTTTCCATTTTTTTCGAGACATATAAACGTGATTTTTATTTCTTTTCGAAATAAAAATCACGTTTATATGTCGAAATGTTAGAAAATGACACTATGCAAATCGTGCAATGTACAAAAATATATGAAATGTCTAAATTAGAGTGTTTGCTATATGATATTTGCTTGAGAAAATAAATTTCTTTAGATTTCATTCCATTTCTCTAGAAGAAAAGAATTTCGTTCATATTCTTCTATTATGTTTATAAAAATATAAAAATGCACAAAAATTTACGATCTAATAATTACTTATAGGAGAAAAAAAAGTCCAAATTTTATGTATTTCTGTACGATTTGGAGTAATTTATCTTCTCAATCAAGAAAAGACGAGAATGGTAGAAATTGGCCAATTTTGAATTTGCCCGGCAGAAAAGAAACGCACGCAAAAATTTGCAAACATATGTAATTATAGTATTCACTAATAATAAACATAACTTCTCTAACACAACGTTTCTATACAGAATCAAAGAACAAATCAGTCACTTACAATTTTGTAATAACATTTTTGTTATAATTTTTTAATAACAGTTTCTTCTTATTTTCAACTTGGTTTGGTTAATATAATAATAATGTAGTATGCTATTTATATACTTGTACTATGTTACGTTATATTGTTATATGTATTACATTGATTTTATTATAATAAAATATGTCATCTGATTTCTTCATTTTGCGAAAAATACCAAAAGAAAAAATACAAAAAAATATAATTATAGAAATACAATTACAGAAGATATATTATATTATATCTATCTATATATCTATATATCTATATATATATATATATATATATATATATAATGTATTATATTACATCTATATATCTATATCTAATATATCAATACAATAATATAATAGAAAATACAAGGAAATATAATTCAGAGAAATAAACGAACGAATGAAATCAATCTACAAATTTTATTTGCAGACAGAAAAAAAGAAGATAGCATACTCTATATTCTTTTACGTTTTGTATCGTAAACCAGAAAGAATAGATTCTTGGAATTTGGCCGTGGATATACGTGTAGTATGTTGAATGTATTACCGAGAATTTCGCAAAGTGGTATGAAAACGAAAATGCAAATAGTGGCCATAGAGAGGCCGAAGAGAGGGTAGAGCAAATCTGAATATTTACGTTTCTCAGTCGTACCGTAGCCATCGAAAACGTAACATTCGTGCGAAACACGGTCAGTTGAGTGCGTACCGACGTAACAAGTGAATAAACTTGTAAAAATTACTTGTGAAAGAAAGCTGAAATACACGCGATATTGAAGTATAAACGAAGAACATTGCTCTTGTGACAAAAATAACCAAAAACAGTTAAACAGAAGTCGTAAAGTGAATTTACTAGAAGATCTCGGTAATTATGGTGTTTAACAGCGATGAATGTGATGCAAAATGAAACATATTCACGAGTAACGCTTGTTATGCAAAAATAACTATGGCCAAAATGAGGTGTGATAAAGTAGAAAGTTTCGAGTGCGGATCTGAGATATCTGTAATATTGTTAAATCGAGTCGGAAGAATTTTCGCTGCTGTTTTAAGCAAGAAGTTTGCTCAGTTTGAAACTTATAAAAGATCCGATACTCTGCGTTCAGCGTTTCGTAACAGACAGTTTGCCTAAGCAAACTGCCGGTACTCTGATTCAAATGGTAATTATTGTGCATTTTAAGCAGCGTCTTCGTGCCAAATCTGGAAGATGAGTGTTATGTTTGTGATAATGGCACCATTTCTCGCCTTCTCTCTCTCTCTAAATGCGACAAACTCTTATTTGGATCGAAATATTGAGGAAATATCCTCTTATTAATATATAGGATATGTAAATTAATTAATATCATTTAATATTTATTTGATATTATTTGTTAAGGAAATATCCTGACTATTCAATTCAAACATCGTCCTTTAATATTGAAATTCTATGAGTATTTGCAAGTGCAAAGTGTCAGTCACCTGATTATTCTGTACGAAGTGAAATTGTAAAATTCCAAAATTGTAAAAGAGAATGTTTTCTAGCCTGTAATTCATTAACATTATTGCATAGCCTCCTCTGGCCATTGAATAAATATTATTCTCGATTTCCAATATCTTGCATGCTCTTAGTAGAATTCTGAAAAGTCTCTCGATGCAATTTCATAACAAATTTCACTGATAGGCTCTGTATTTTGTATTTTTTATTTTTGATTACTGATATTACACGTTATTTTATAAATTCATATTTTCTGGAAAATCATATTTTTAAAAAATAAGATTTTCACTCCAAACAGAAGTTCGTTTCGCATATTAAATATATACTGTCAACTATTATATTTCGAATAGTTTATATATTCTTGAACATTGTATGCATTTTTTCATTTTTGCACAACATTTAAACAAATTCAAATGGAATATTCTTTTGATCGATTGTCCATTTATTATGCACAATAATTCTCTGACAAGAATGACAATATAATATTAAATAATTAAAATATTATTAATATAACAGTAACATATATTATTATTTAATAATGTATTAATTATTGATATGCATGTTTGTATCTGTGTAAACTTGTAATTAAGTTTCAGTCGTATCTTTACAATAATGTAGATCACTGAAAATTCCGAATGATTCTAATAATTCACTCCTTTTTTTTTTTTTGCAAAAAAAAATAATTGGTCATTATAAGAAGAGAGATTAACCCTTCACGAGCAAGCATATTATCGCACTGTCTACAGAAGAAAGATAAGAACTGGGTCGTCCATACTTAATTTTTTACTGTTCCAGGCTTCCAAAAAGTATGCAAAAGTGTTGGTTTACTTAAACGAACACTTTTACACATTTGTATTGCTTGTACACAATCAGTTTTTTTTTAAATTTTTAGAAGCAATTGTATTGCACAATCAGATTTTAATTCTTTCAAGGGTTCATCCTAAATGAATAAAAGTTCTCTTTGAGAGAAAATGTACAAATTTCACGACACATAATATAAGGACAATTAAAATCCAACGATCCTTCGTAGAGTAAAAACATGGTGATGAATTCGTGGCAACATGATGAATCGAGTCGAGTTTTGAGAATTAATGACGAGAATTAATGATTTCAAACAGAAAAAACGGATTGACTTTCTTTGACGTTTCGATTTCTTTCTTTATGTTCGATTAATTTGCGTTCAGTTCGTAAAATTTTTGTACAGCTGGATTGACATACGTTTAGAAACAAACATACTATCGGTATCGATTTTGACGATGGTAGAAGGATTGGATTCAGCCAAGAATAATCTCCGATTGTCTTAAGTGCTGAACTAAAAGGATACGAAAGTAGAACGAACTTCCAACTTTTTTTTTGAAAAAAAGATGAACTCGTTTCAAGTGGTAACTCGATAGAACACTGAAAGAAAAGGGAACAGTAGTTATTCCCCTCGTCAGTCTGCGATCAATATGCTTTAATCTTTAACAGTTTGATTGTGAAACGTTCCGAAAATGAAAAGATTACGATGTAATTCGTTCCTCAGATGGAACAAACTTTTGTTTTATTCAAGTCTGTCGTTTCACGCTGTGTTCGCGACTTTGTCATTTAGATTTAGACGGATGATCGTTCGAATATTTCACGAAGTGAATATGCAATCACGAATATTTTATTCAGTGAACTGCATTAATTGGACAGTGAATGTCAATTTAAAAAAAAAATGATGCAAATGACAATGAATTTTGTTTAAAATACACGTATTAAATACGAATATTTTGATAATGGCAACAATGACATTAGGCCGAGATAAATTTTTGCAATTTCGTTTGCAAGTACCAAAATAGATTCTGAAAAGTAACAATCGCAAGAATCTCTTTGTATTTTTGAATTTATGCAGTCGATCCGAGAAACTGAATCACGTGACTTTGACCTAATTGAAGTTACTCGAGACGGAAGTTACAATAATGTATATAACGTCTGATCTAGTTCGAATCTTCATGGTAATATTTAAGAGGTAATAAAACATCTTACCGAGTTTACATTCGTGAATCATTCGTACTTGAAACGAAATAGTATGAAACGGGTTGCGATGTCGTCAAGGCTAATTTAACCCATTAAGGATCAGCATAACGAATGCAGTTTCTTAAAATTTCGTAGAATTATAGGGAATATACCTTACACTTGGGCGAAAGGAATTGTCGATCAAGTTTTTGAAATTTTCCTCCGCAATTTTCTAGTGGGAAATAAATAGAATGTAAATTAATCGAAGAAAGAGCAAAATGAAATGTTTGCTTTTAATGAATATCTTTTATTATGATATAAATTATCAGAATGTTCAAAATAGACATTCCAAATATTTCATAGAGGTTTTATGTATTTGCCGAACTGATTTTTTTTATGATACATACACAATCGTAAAAATCTACATGTATTTGTCAAATTTCAAATATTTAAAAACAAAAAAAAAAAGAAGAGCATCGAACGTCTCGATTAATTTGTTCAATTAAAATTAGATCATTTCTAAAATATTGATAATGTTTCTTGCATTTGTTTAAAAGAATGTCGTAAATAAATTTAAAAGACGATTTGCGAAAATCACTGTAAAATTATCATAACTGTAAAAGTGAAGTTTGTATTCTGAGTACGATTATAATAACGAGAGGAATACATTTACATTTTATTACGCTCATTTGTAATAAAACATGTATATTTTAATGCATCCATCTCAACTTTCAGAATCTGTTCGAATAGATCGGCGATGAATAAATAAATGTCCATAAAATGTGCAAAATCCTCGAGTTTCTTTGAATACTTGAATTCGTAAATGCATGTAGATTTTCATTACTGTACTGTGTACGAAGAAAATAATTCATATTTACATTTCATTTCCCTCTGATATATAAATTTATATTTCACTCGTTGGTATTTCGAAAGACAACTTTTTTCCATGGTGCAGGGTAAAAAGGAAAAATCTCAAAATGAACGAGTTAGAAAATAATTTTTTAACAAGTCTTTTTAATAATTATGTAAATTATTAGAAAATCATTATCTAAATTGTAAATACATATGATGAGACTTGAAATATAAAATAAAATGTGATATTACACATATTTGAACTATCACTTAAATCTTTAGAGTATGTTAGAATTTCAGAACAAATAATGATTTCCTTAAATAAGTAAATATTTTATTTACGATTAGATTGCGAATTTTTACTTGAAAGTGAAGAATGCAAATAATATGGACATATGTAAAATTTTATTAAACAATTAGTTATTTATATTCTCGAAAATATGAATCTGCATAAAAATCTGTAGTTCATTTATATATTATTATTTTAATATATTATTTTAAAATATTTAAACTGAAATTGATTATAGGTGTTTAGAATACATAATTGTCAATTACAAATACTTATTATTGCAATATTCTTATAATTACACACTATAATTTATAATTAGAAATTTACTGCTCTATTTCGACAGATTTTTTTGCCGTTTAAATTCCATAAGAAATGAAGATAATAAATATGTTTTACAAAAGAATGAAGAATTACATAAGTTGGATATTTTCTAGTAAATTAATTCTCATCGATTCTCTATTTTGAAAACTTACATTACGGAGAAACGAGTGTCATTTATTGACGCCATTTATTCATTTGTAAGAAATTGAATTTTACAGAAAAATTAATTTTCACAACATATCTATAATTACAATATCGTTGTCGAATCACAACATTCATATTTCTCCAATAGAAACACGTGAATAAAAAAAAAATTTCATTCTTCTTCAATGACAACTGGCAAAAAGTACGCGAAACTTCTCAGCATATACGTACATTGTCAATGAATCAGACAGAAAGGAAGCAAAGAAAACAAAAATCTTCCAGACTTTGTTAAATAACAAAATAACGTTGTCTGACAGGTGGTGAAGATGTTGGTCGCGGTGGTCGTGCTATTTGTTATTTGCTGGGGCCCAATCCTCGTGGACAACATGCTCACCTCCTACGGCTACTTACCACGCGTAAAAGTCGGCACGTACAAACATCTCAACACAGCCTTTCAGCTGATGGCTTACTTTAACAGGTATGTTGATAGACTGTCCACTTTATCAGACGCTAGTGTCGTCACTCTTGCATTCATTAAACGGGGCCTCCTAGAGAAAACAACTTAACGACGACGGCTCTTACCCGCTCTTACTCCCGGGCTGACTTCCTCACCTGTTTTGTTTAATTTCGTCGCTGAATTAACGATCGTGAGTGAAAAGAGGAGGATGGATCGGTGGGAAGGAGTTTCGTGGTTGAATTGAAACGCATTTCTCCCTTCGTTCGTCGTTCGCGAAACCGTTTGAAATCGTTTGTGTCGCCAGTCGAGTGTATTGATTAACTTTAAACACGACTTGTTTAACTCTTACCATTAAAAGAGTAGTGAAAGAGTAGTCGAAATAAGCGAGAATACTTATAGACTCTCTATTTATGATCGTACTGGGCAAAATGTTTTTCATAATAATGTAATATTTATGATAGTTTGAAACGAATTTTGCATTCTTTAATGATAAATTATGTTACGTTATTATATTGAATTAGATAATAATAATAAATAAATATAATATACAATATTATACAATATTAATACATATACATATAATCAATATACAATATTAATATATATTATAATGATAAATGCAAATTTACAACTCAATCAAGTGCATTATGATAACGATAGTAATATATATTTATACTGATTTAAAACAAATTTCATATTTTTTTTTTAATTACATTGAAATTATATTCTGACAGTAAATGCAAGACAAATGAAATGATAATTAATATATAAATTAATATATTATAATAGTAAATATAATATATTATACCATGATAATAAATACAAATTTATAATAACACAATGATATAGTTAAATATATGTAACGTACATGATATAATTAAATATGTAAATATATATTTGCAGTGTAAGTACAAACAATATCGTAAATTAAGAAAAGTACACGTCATTCGAATGCTTTCCGAAATACGTACTGTTCGTTTTTCCTATATCTATAATTTAATTTCACATGTTTCTCCAAGAATCACTACGAGCTCTCTGCTTCTGTATATAAGTGGAAAAAGTATTTAATTAACACTTTACCGATCGATAACAGTAAGTAATAGACGATTAATAGACTACCGGTCGGTAAAGTGTTAATATCGTATAATAATATATTTGTATATATTAATATACGATATTACCGATCGGTAAAGTGTTGAAATATATAAATATATTATTATACGATATCCACACTTTATCGACTTTATAGCGGTAAATAGTAGCCGATTAATAGGCTACCGGTCGGTAAAGTGTTAATTTCTATGGAATCGTTGCTCTTGGGAAGCACCTTCGAGATGTTTATCGATTTTCTCGTTTAGATATTAATGGTCGCAGCACGGACGCAATTCATTGTCCTCGAGTAAGTCGTAGTAACCTTTCGTTAACATAATAATAATAATAATTCGCTTGCGTAATAATTCGTACCAGGAGGAAATTACCAATCCTGCTACATTCACACCAGGGAACAATTGTTATTTGTTGCACGTTTTTTCATTGTTTGGAGAAACCAAACTTTGAATACCGAGGCTGATTGCAGTATCAGCAGCGGAAAATTTATATTATTTAAGTTATTCGAGGGCACGACAATTGCCACGTGATTATTCTTTCCTCTTTCAATATGGAAACGTTTTCTTTTTTCTTTGCGCCTCCAATTGTTCTTTTATTAGCATTTATTTGTTCATTTTAATCATTTTATTTTCACGATAGTTTATTGTCAATCATGATTTTCAATCATTAGTTTTATTTTCAATCATGATTTTCAATCATGATGAATTTATTTTCAATTGTTTGCAGGAGTTTGTTATAGAAACGTTTATCGTTTTAATCATTTTATTTTCAATCATTTGAACTAATTACTTTATTCTTATCATTTTGCATTGTCAAATTTTATTGTTTAACTCGACGTTTCGATTATCAAAGAAAATTGCAAGGATCTTTTGCTTGTCGCTATCACTGCTAGATTTTACAGTTTCACAGAAATTCAAAGTATTTGCAATTTAAAATATTTTGTAATATTATAGTGAACCGTGACTTGGTTCTTAACAGGTTAATAAAAGAGAAGTATCGCTTTAATTACTTTCTGTTGCAAGGTACATCTGTTTTAAAACACACGTTTATAAATAGAAAAGTTTATAAAAAGAATTGCTCTCTTGCATCTATTTTATTTTAAATCTGTTATATTATTATATTGAATTGTTACTCAAATTGCATTTCATTGAATTGTAGATCGTTTCAATAATTTAGACTAGTTAGTGAAATTTCGCTTTGTATTTTTTTATTCTGCGCGAATTAGGGATTAGTAATTCAAAAATTTAGTAATTTCAATACTTCGAGTACTCGCTAAAAGTTACAGCACTGAACAAATTAAGAATGAATATATCTCTCGATACATGTATTTATTCAATGTAAATACTTAAATTATCGCGATTCCCAATGCCAAGTGATACCGCTTAAAAGTTAATATTAAAATTCAATAAAGTCAATAACGATAATACGTTGAAAATCAATAGGAAAATTAATAAAATCAACATTTATAATTGATACAATTAACGTAAAACGTAATAATAAAAATAATAATAAGAACTGTAGTATTATATATAATAATAGTATTATATATAATAACGAAGTCAACTCGTCTCTCCGATTAAATCAGGTCAAATTCACCCATCACGTTATAACTACAATGATACATTAATCTGTCCTCTTTTTTTTACTCCTCGATGTGTTCCTTTTGGAATTTTCCAATTACCACTTTGTATACAATTTTTTTTTTATATTTTTTCTCAAACCTTATCTCAGACTACATCAATCATTGGCTCGGCATTTTTCTTTCGGTACAACTTTTTTTTCGATCGATTAAGCTTCGAAAACGGAAAAAACGTTGAATTTCGTCTTGTTTTCAGTTGCATAAATCCGATCGTTTACGGATTCATGTCGAAGCACTTTAGGGAGAGTTTCCTGTCAGCGGCGTGCGGCGGTTGGTGGATCTGCTGTCCCAGAAGGGGTTACAGAACACCCGTGAAAAGGCATCCGAGCCTCAGCCAGACGAGAACGACGAGTATCAGGTACGCAGGCCCGACGCAAATCTACGTCACCCACGCGCATTCCGGTGTTCTTTTCTTCTCTTCTCTCTTCTGCTGATGTACCCTGACTGTGGAAGGAGGTGACAGAGGTTTGCCCGATGTATCACTATTATAAAAACATCGACTGTTGAATTTCAGATTGTTGTGGATTAATATGTTTCGCATCCTGTGGCGGTAGAAAAAAAAAAAAAAAAAAGGAAAAGAAAAAAACTATAACTGTCCACGCACACTCGCGCGTGATTCTGAGGCACGAAAGACGTTCACCCTGCGGTTCTGTCGACCAGTTGATATCCTGTTTTCCGCGAATGGTCTGTACATTTCTATCAAAGTGTTTCGCTTGATCGATAGCTATCCCGATTACGAAGTAATCGGCCCGGGATGAAACGAGTCACTTTCTGTTAATTGATACGAGAAAAGTCTGGTAACCTGAGAATTTAAAGGAAATTTTGGAGAAATTGTATGGCTCAAGTTAAGCACGGGGAAAGTTGCACATTAGAGTCAGGATCAGAACTTGAATTTTCGACTCCTTACGTGGTTTGGCGAAATCAAGGGGTTTCATCTGTATAATTTACTAACAACTTTTTGTTTCTTTTTACTTTTGATTTGATTCTTGATAATGAATTTTATAACAAATTTCATTAAGTATATATAAGTATTTGTATAGGTGTAACGTGTACATACTATTATACACATAATTACACATTTCATCTTTCATACTTCATTTCATACTTTTGGATAAGTCAAGAATAAAAATATATATTTATAGTACATTGAACACTTTCGTGAATCATTGCACATCGCTGTACAGAGTTCTAATTTTTTTTTTTAAATTCTTTTTATTTAATGAAATTTCACACACGAACACACACACACAGCAACGTGATAATATCGGAAATATCACATAATAAATATAAATATAAAAAAGTAAGCATGTTATTCGAACACTTTCGTAAAGTTTCAACATTTTTTTCAATTTTCCAGTTGCCGAATTTCCCTCGTAAAAAATTAGTAGCTTCGATTAGTAATTCAGTCGTATCAGTACACTTTGGGGAAGCTTGGTTACGCATCGTGCTATCATGCCGCTTTCGAGAAGCTTGTAAAATCCAATGTACGAGCTTTCCAGCGCTTGTGCATAAAGAAAATTTTTACACACAATCGATTCGTGCTTTTACGAGTTGGTGTTCATTTCACGAATTCGAATAATTACAAGAATACCGAAAAGTGGATTATATTTATGGAAATATTTGGAAACAATTTGTAAATGAACGAACAAAGTCCCGTTCCGGTTTTACGCATGCGGTATAATAAATGTGACATTCGCACATCATTTTGATTTTTATTATTCGCTGAACCAATTTATTCAGAAGGGTTTATAAAATATTGAAAATTATCAGAGACCGTTATAGTAGGTACGTTTTTTTTTTGTTTTTAAACAATACAAAACAGATTATAATTCCATAAGATTATATGCATACAGATAATTTGCATATATATATTGCATTAGAACTGTATAATTTTGTATAATATATAATTGTATGATTAATAAATAATTGTATTTATAAAAATATTACAATACAATTATTATATTATAGAATGTGTAATTCTATTGTATAACATTATATAAATTATAGTATCTTGTATTATAAAAATAACAGTGCAGTACCTTCATTGAAGTTTTTATCTTCCGTATGAAAATGATTTCTTCCTTGTCTTATGAAGAATAAAGGAAACATTAGTGTTCATTTCTGAAAGAAATTAGAATTAACAAGTAATACATTCATTTAATGGAAAATTACGAAGCTGTGGAAATTTTCAGCTAATATTCCCTTTGAATTGGAAATACAGATGGGAAAAGCTAGATTCTCTTTTTATCGTCGAAATTTTCCATTCTTCATTTACTTTTTTTCGTGAGAAATACAGGAAAACTTAAATTAAATCTTCACGTTTCCCTCGAAAATATTTATTTTGCTAATGAAACGGTACAATGTCTTCTTCGGATGATCAGTGAAGAAAAAAGTAAAAAGTAAAAGTAGATTTTTCAAAATTTCTTTCTCTCCCAGCAGAATTATACCTGACTGTATTATACCTGCAAAATTGTCCCTTTTTTTTTTACTCGTGACTCGCTCTTTTTTAATAAAGGAAACTTAAATACTATTTTTTAATTTATCTAGGCTATTTTTTTTAATTTAATATTAAAATTTAATTTAATTTCAATTTAATTTCTGCTCTCCTTCCAAAAAGACTGAGTACTTGCCCATAAAATTTTTTCTAGCAGATTTGCTTTTTTTTAAAGTAGGAAGTGGAAGAGAATACTAAACACAATTTTTTTATTTCCCTCCCGAAAATATCCTTTTCTTCTAATGAAACTTAATCAAAATTAAAGAAACCCTAAATTTCCAATTATTCCTTTTTCTCTCATTGTCAGAAGAACTAGACCTAGCTGTTTCCCCTTTTTTCAGTTGTAAATAACGGTGCCTTTAAGAAACGAGTATTTCAATTTTTTTTTTTTTGACGAAAGAAAATAAAGAAGATCACAGATTTAACAAAAAATTTAAGACTCGTCGCAGCGATTCCAGTAACTCTGCCCAGAAAGAATTTTTTTCTTCACTCCGGTGTGATTCGTGAAAGAAAAATACCAATCTGCTTTAAATACGTGATTCAGGTGGACACGAAACTCGTTCCGGGAGTCGAAGTATCAAAACTCAGCTGACAACCATCTCGTAGTCCATCCATGATAAACCTTGGCAAACATCGTTGTCCACGAGCGTCCAAAATGTCGCACAAACACGATGAAACTCTGGGCTAGAAACACGATTTCCTTCTAGGTAAACCTGAACAGTTCAGTTCACGACCTTCTTTTTTTTTCTTTTTCTTATTTTTTTTTTCTTTGTGTGTGTGTGTGAATTTCGTTTCTGCTAGCTTTGCCCGATTTATTGAAAATCATGCAGAGTGAAGAACATGATAGAACGAACCACAGTATTTGTATAAATCGTTTTTTATTATTTTTACCGTCAAGATATACAAAGAACGAAGACAATAATAATTTCGAATAATTAAATGGTCTTTTGATACTGCGTACGCGGTATTTCGTTGTCTGATATGATAAAAATTATTGATAGTGCATCGACTTCGCATTATTCTTCTCGCAATATCGTGATGAATGAATATCAATCCCTAATTTGATTTCGTTGGGCATAAAAATTTAGGCTTCACGTTGCTTGATTTTCAAATATTTTATGCAATTTAATTTCATTCGTAATCTTTATTAGGGAGTATGCAAAATGAAATTAAATATCTTATGCAAGATAGAATTAAATTAAATTTTTGAGCGTGCAACATGAAATTAAATTAAATTTTCGAGCATGCAAGGTAAAATGAAATAAAATTCTTCTAATATAACAGAAATTATTGTCCCGCGATATTACTTGAGAGTTAATAAAAGTCGCTCTATGCGACTTTTATATCAGAATAAAATGAACATATGCTAATAATAATAATACTGTTTTATTGTTCTAAAGAATTTGATATAAAGATGATATAAAAATATATATATACATATATAAAAACCGGGAACGTGTAGCGTTAATATCGTTTGACTTTAAAAATCGTTGATCACAAAAAGATAAAACAAATTCAATTAATCACGCGAGAAAGTTTTCGAGATTTATATATTGTGATTGAAATTTCACGTCGTTAAAAATTTAATAAAATCCATCATGAAATATCTAAGAGAATTCAGAAACTACACAATGTAAACATGTGACCTAAATACTAGAAATTAAATGTACAAAAGAGTATATTTTGTACTTCATCATTTTTTATAACAAGTGATGTCCATTTTATTCTGATACGTGATACGGTAGTTATGACACTTATGGCTCAGCTGTATTTTTCACCACAAGTTAAGGAATAAAATTTGCAAAAAAAAAAAATAGAGAGAAAAGGCTCCCAACCTGGACGATGTTTTTTGCGGCTTTCATCTGCTTTTCGCTCATTATTGAACGCTTCGGCTGAGAATCGAAGACAGTGGGTTGAAACGAAGTGGTCGTCGTCGGTTCTCTGCGAGAGAACTTTAATAATCCGACTTTTCTGTCCCCCAATGCTAGTTTGGGGAAATAGTTCAAGGTTCAATTTCCGAAATAAAATTAGATTTCGAAGTTACGGCGTCATTGCGACAGACATATGTAGGTACCTATATTTTTCAGTATATTTTGCTACGATTAAACGCGATCGATGGATTCGCGAATGTAGTAGATTTCATGCGGTAAATTTCGTAAAATCGATTATCGATATAAATTTGTTTTTTTCTTTTATTAAATATAGGAGAATTCATCGTGTGTTTATAACTTGATGTTGTTATAAAATTTTATTTACCTCGCTGTGAAATTTATTGTAATATCAGGTATATCTAATAAAGTTCAATATTCATGCTATAAAAAGTTTATAATACGTATTAAAATTATCGTATCCGGTTAAATGTTCATTTCATTTGCAAATTTTGTTTGATGTTCTCTAGTAGAAGATACGTAATTTATGGTTTCGTGATGAAATTTCTGTATTTATTGTATTCACTATGAAATTTATTGTACGAACAGAATTCAACAGACTTCAATGCTTATATAAAATTTTATTTTGAACGTATGTACACGTAAAATTTTATTCTGCGCATACCACGTAATATGTGAGTTTGGAACGGAGTTTTTCCATTAAAAGATAATTTATGGTTTCATGAAATATGTAACCTCCAACTCTGAACGTACCGATGCGACGCCACTCTAACTCCATCGACAATTCCATCGCTCTTTACTATTTCATTTTCTTCGTCTCGTCTCTTGAATTTTTACTGCAGCGTATGCGCTTGTCTCCGGCCATTGCGAAGTTCGAATTCAGTTTATCTCGTGCCTTTTATCGCAAAACTAACACAGTCTCGTGTGATCTCTGCAGTATACTACCTGATATGGAATTAATTTTAAAACAGTCAGTGTCTCTTTGGTGTTACATAATTCTTGTGCGATGTCTAACAAAAAATTGAACAAATGTTTGTTTCGCTATTTTCACGCTCAACGTGTACAAAAAATTTGTACAGAAAAATTTTGTCCTACAATTAAGCAAATTTTTATCCTCTTTTCTACATATAGGTATCCATTTAAAACACTTAGGCAGTTTAATCGGCAGAAAAATCAATATTTTTCCATCAGAAAAATTCAATATCCACGAAAATCCGGAGCGTTGCTTCGACATTCGAAAAAAAATGAAATTTCCATCGAAATTTCGCATAAATTCAGCCCTCCGTTGGGAAAAAAGATCCATCATCTATTTCCAATATCCGAGAATTTTATCATTATCAAAATTCCGAGCATCGTCGCAATATTCTAAAAAACGAAATTTAAACCAAACTCCATTTTAGTTCTGTCGAATTTATCGAAAGAAATCTTAACTTCGTTAAATTTTGTAAAGTTGTGTGAAAAAATTCGAGATCGCGAAGAACATTGGATTTCTAAATAAATGCGAAAGAAAAGGAAATTAATTTCGCGGAGAATTCCAAGGATCATTCGAGATTCAAGATTCAAGGAAATTTTGGTCGGAAAGCTATTCAATTCCGTTTAATTCCTCATTGGAGAAAGTCTGTAATCCATTTGCCAATGCTACAGGAAGTTCTGTGGATTATTCAAGATTCCAAGAAGGGAATTCGAATCAGATTCCCTTTAATTCCATTTAATTCTCCATTGGAAAAAATTCTGCTCTCAGACGAAATTTTGTTCTGAGTTCCATTTAATTATGTCTAATTTTTTCGCTGGAGAACGTTATCTATAGATTATATCAATTCCCGTACAACTGTACGGATCATTCAGGATTCCAGAAATGAAATTTTCCAGATTCCTCCTTCTTCAGCGAAGAAATCTATAGTTCATCGTCCCTAAATTTCATCTGTTTCACAGAAATGTCAAGAATCGTTCAGAACCTTGAAAAATGAAGTTTGGATCGGCTTTGCTCGTTTTATTGGAAGAATCCACGATCCTTGGGCCATCTGTAAGTTTTCGTTTCAGCCTGAGAAAAGATTCCAAGGATCGTTCAAATAAAATTTATCCCTCGTGTGAATCATATGAATTTTAACAAAGCAAAATTCTAAGGATCGTTCGAGACTTCAAAAAATGAAATTCATATTCTTGGTCTCTGCTTGAAGGATCCACGGTCATTTCAACATCCCTTATTAATGACCCGGCGAAGATCTCTCGAAGAAACTCGATCATTCGAGAAACTTCCGTTCCTTTTAATACTCGGCCGTTTGCGTTTTGTTTGCTTTCAGATGGACTTGATTATTTCGTCGTGCCCGGCCCACGTCGAGGCAGCTTTTTCACAGGTAAAATTAGCCAGAAAGAAGAGAACAGGCAGAACAAATCTGAAGGAGAGATCTAGAAGACAAAGTGTTCCTTTTTCTTTTTTTCTTCCAATGATCTCCGAACGAGCGAGATATCAAGTTAAATACTCAAGCCTGTCGTTCTCAGAGAACTCGTGTGTTGAATCTCGGTATCATTTCTCGTGATTTTTTTTTTTTACTAAAGTGTCGCCATTGCTCAAGTGTGCGTAGATGCTGAGAAAGAATCGCTACGAGAGAGTGTGGAACGGTGAATTCGTCGTGCGAAACGCGTGGCGTTTGTTTCGAAAATTGACGGTGAAGAGCATGATTGGTAATCTGTAATTAATCGTAGATTTTCGTGTGAAATTATTCTTCATTATTCGTTGACGTTATGATGTACAAAAACATTTTGTATAATTAATTCTAGCTAAACTTAATGATACTCGTCAAACACAAGTAATTATAACAAAGTGGCAAAATTTGAATTTTTCAAAAAAAAAAAAAAATCATTGTAATTTCATTGTAATTTAATTTTTATCAAATTCATTGATATTCTTGACAAATTTATTTTAATATTTATAATGCTTTATTTGAAGGAGAAAAGAAAGATGAAAGAGAATGTAAATTAGAAATTTAATCTGTTTTCTGTTTTATCATCAATGAAAGCTTTGTTGTAAAACAAAATATTACCAAACTATTACGCAATTAGCGAACAACGAAATAAATATTCGACTTCGAAATAAATTTCGGAGAATTGAGTCTTTTGATTTTGGATTGCACTCAGATTTTATCTTGCATTCAAATCGAATGGCAAATAATCTTTCATTTGAATTAATTCATTCAGATAAAGTGAATAATGTAGAAGTGAGATAAGTAAATAAACCCAGCAAAAAATGAGGTTTATTTTAATCGAATTAATAAATCTAAAAACTTAATTACGCGAAACTGAATGAATAAATATTTCTTGCTAAATAAACAATTAAAAAAAATTTTTTTAATATTGAAATATATTAAATTTTATTGATTCACTCAACGTTGCGTTAATGCAACGTCTTATTTTTATCTAAACTTTAAAAAAAAATTTTCTCAACATTTCTACTGGATTTTACAACTTCATAAAATTGAAAGAAATTGACGTATTTATATCGTTGCTTGGTCTTTAATGGATTTAAAAATTGCTATATTAATTAACCAAAATATTTTGTCTAAAATGTTTGTTCTTTATATACTTTAACATCATATACATTAACGTGAGTAAGAAAAAAATTTATACAAAGCTGTGGTTGATTCAATTATGCTCTTCAGTGTATTTTACGATAAAATTCACGAGTCGAGACTTTTCTTTGAAAAATTTATTAACTTGTTGTTTCAAATGCAATAAGTCTACGTATACAAAAGCCTCGAACAAATTAGATATTAACTAACTATCGTGTGCTTGTTTTATCATTCGAGAGATTTGATTGAGAAAATTTTCTTCGTCGCAGCGTGGACAAATGCTTGCAGAAGTAGTATAAAATCGTCATCTGTATTATATTTTGTGTTCCTTTATGAGTCAATTCTCGTGTAATACAAGATGTTATTAATTTGCATGGCACAGGCTGCTTCTGATGAGAAATTAATTACACTGAGCATCTGATGCATCTGAACTTTCAATAAAGTTCATAAATTTGACCAATTTCGCGGAAAATTCTGGATTTTGAGAGACAAGATTTAGTATTAAATTCTATTAAATTTTCAATTGAAATTTTATCAATTCCTTAACGCTGCTTTGAGATTCTTTTCTAAATCAATGTTCAATATTTGGCTGTATCATTTTCTATTTCAGTTTGTAAAATCGAATATTTTTATCACCCGTTGTATCGATTTATCAGAAAATTAACTCTGCTGCGATTCTCGAATTTTTATACAATTCAATACAAGAGATGATGTTTGTTCTATTTGAATGACAGAGTAATTCGAATAATAGAAATTCGAATACGGGAGGATTTACCATAATACATACGGTACGAATTTAAATATCAAATCGAGAACACGTGCGGAAGATCGATAAATGAAGAAACAGAATTCCTTCAGCGATCTGCTCTCGTTTTTTTGCTCCGTTTGAGAGAAAATCGCGGGGGAAAGTTTTCGGTTTTTTTTTTTCATTCAGATTCTGTATCATCGATTCAACGAAGACACTGCTCGAAATGTTGGCTTTTCGCAGCAAAGCGAGCATCACATCGAAACCGATTGCAGCTTGTTTAATAGTTATATTAAAAATAGCAAAACGTTTTTACAATTTAATCTGTCGATGAATTTGATCCGAAATTAATTGGCATCGAATATGGCTCACTATAGAATGAGTCGGTCCTCAACACGCTCCCAAAAGTTTGGACATTTAAAAACAATCACATAAATGCGTCAGAGAAGATTGTTTCCCTCATTTTACCCGCGAAGGACATTTTTAAATTTGAAATTTAATGTCACAAAATGGTGAAACGATATGAAACGTGTGAAATGTGTGCAGTGAGGCGTATAGTTTGTTGAGCTATTCGAAGGAACTTTTTTCCACGTCGAACTCTAGTTTTTAAACTATGGCAATTGCGGATGAGACAGATGGACACTAGACACGTTCGTGACAAAAGCTTGCAGGGTAAATTCCTTCCCAGAAAATCGTTCAAACAATATAATCCAGCGTGTCCATTTATTTCTAGGTACATAAATGTATAAATAATCTAGCGCGTCCATTTATTTGTAGGTAACGTAAGTGTATAAATAATCAGTTTCGAATTTCTTCTCTTATGAAATTCTACGAAGAATACGTTATGCGAAATAAATTTTAAAAAAAATGCAGAATATATGTATCGTAAAAATGCAGGGAGGAACGAAATCTCGGTCAGAGTCACAAAATCACGAATAGAAACGTGTGACAAAATTTTTTGGAACTTCTCCTCTTAGCGATGCTACGAGTGAAAAAAACCGAAAGCATTTAGACGCATAAAATTGCACTTTATTAATAAGTATTGATTGTAATTCATTACTTAAAAACTTTCAAAGATGTTACGGTGAAATTTATATATGGATATATACATATTTAATATTTAATAAAAAGAAAACTTTTTATTGAGAAAACATAAACGTATTGTTATATTTAATACATAACACGAAAGAACTTTATCGCGATGTAACGAGAAGTTCTGAAAATTTTTTCACACCATTGTACGTCGATCATTGTATACTCGAATTAAATGTGTTATCTATCAATCGAAAATCTTCGTTGATTTTCGACCAATGGGGAAAAAGAATCGCTAATCAATCGTAAAACAAAACGCGTGAACTTCGTAAATGCGTATTTAATTACGGTTGATCTGTAGAATATACTTTGAAAAAAATTATGTATGATTGTGTAGAAATTAGACAATAAGAGCTCTCTTCAAGCTATCGCCATATTATAATTTCTTATTGTTGTTGGTCCCGTTTAACGACCCAATTTAATGAAATACTATTGCAATAATTTCTATTACGCTTTAAGAGATTGAATCGTTCCATGATTAATTATATGTGTGTTGTAATTTCGAAACGTTAAAAAAATAGAAATTCCAATTTTCAGTATTAATTTTTGTATTTGATTGATCGGTTGTTGTTTCAATAACAAATTTTTAAAATTTTTCATCTTCTTCTTATCTTCGTATAAAAGTATCTTCGTATAAAATAATGTTACAATTATAATTATTATTATTATGAAATATAAGTGTAGTGATATTATATAATAATAATAATGATGTGTAATACAATGATAATTATAATATTATAAAATAATATCAATGCTACAATTAATAATATAAATATTAACTGTATTATAACATTAATATTAGTAAAATACCATGAAATAATATTATAATTAGATTACGGATTTTTATGCATTTTTACATTTTTATGGACATAATTAAAGAATTTTAGGAAAATTGTTTCTTCCACATGTAATTAACACTCTCCTTTCAATATTTCATATATTTTCCCATAAATGCATAAAAATTATGTATATAGCATTTTTAAAAAAAGCAGTTTGTTTATTGTCTCATTTTGTCTTCCGAGAGATCAACATCTACGTATAACATTAATTAGGGAACGATCCAATAAATCTACTGCTATTCTTTTTCAGATGAAGAAAAAAAGAAAGAACAATTTTCAAAATTGCTTCAGTGTGTTAGAACAGAAAAAAAATAAAGAAACTATTCGACGATTGTTGTTAAGCAAATCGTATCAATAAACAGAGACTCACGATAGGTTGTTTTGTTAGGGGACGTTCGTTGTTAAACCGTGGAAAAACTTCTTTGAAGTTTTGATCCCCCGATGTGAAGACTCGATTAGTGAGCTAATTAATGAGGACGAACTGTGGCGAATTCAGTCCGCATTAATTATGGATTCGTTTCGGATCTGCGCGATCGGACTGTAATTGAAAATTGTGTGTCTGTGTATGTGCGTGCGTTAATTGTTGTTTGGAGAAAAAGCATATCGTGTATGCAACGCACTACGGTGAAGAGCATGATTGAACATTGGAACTGTAGAATTCACGCAAATCAATCTTTATGTATTCTTTATAAATTGCTGGTAAGTATGTGTACCACTTACATCATCTTTATAATCAGTTATTTTTCTTTTTTTTTTGGAAAAAAATAAAAAAATATACGAAAAGTTGAGTCAGTTTTGCTTCCGAGAGATTCACATTTATTATTGCAGTCTTGTAGGAAGAAGTGATAGAATTCGAAGAAGTATATTTCTCAGGAGAATGGAGCAAGTTAATTTCGAACAGAAGTAGGTATTAATTTGTGAATTAAAGGAACAACATAACTCACATGTAACACACTTCTCAATATGCATCTGTTGACGGTGATAAGATTTTTCATAATTGGTCAAGGACCGTTTCTGTGCAACATTTTTATAGTGATAAGACGAAAATCGCATCTTTTAAATTCCAGTGTCATTTCCTTCGCAAGAATATAGAGATATACGTGTGAATTTCTCAGAAGTGAAACCAATAAATTTCGTGTGTTTTTTATTTCAATAATTTGGACAAATTAATTTTTTCAAAAGAACAACTGCTTTGTTTAATCCAGTTGATTTTAATTTTGAAGTTTTGATGAATTTAATCGTAATGAATGAAGGACAGTAGTCAGTGAGTATTTTTTGTTACAGGGATAATTAAAGATCATCGATTTTCATTAATTTTGATTCAAAATGTTTCCATTATGTTCAGTTTCCGTGTGTCTTTATATTAACGTTAAACAAGGACAGACTGTGCATTATAATATGTGTATTATAATATGAATAAAATGTATTTCTATTTGGGTTTCATTCCTTCAATTATATTCATGGAAATTTTTAAATTGCATGAAATGCATGAAAATCCGCGGTCTGGTTATCAAAGTTGAAAAATTGAATTTTAATTAATTCAATACTTTGAAGAATTTAATTTTAATTACAATGAAGGATATAATATACGAAATTAAATTAAGGAATATTTCTTCTAATAAAGAACCATTTACTAATTTCTTAAGATTCATTTCCATAATGTTTTACGTCTGTTTGTGCAAACATAACAAATATTACATAATTGGATTTTAAAAATATAATTTTTCATGGTTATTAGTAAATAGAATTTCCTTTTTGAAAAACAATACTTTAATTAAATTAAATTAACAAATTTATAAATATGTAATAATAATAAAATGGAAAGATAACGTTTCTTTTCAATAGAGTTCTCTAAAATTTTGCACGATCTTAGAGATTAAAAAATTGTCCACGTTAGTTTTTGTTATTCAAAATGTTTCAATTATACTAATCACATGTTTAAATTGTTACAGCTTTGTAAAAAAAGATTGTGCAACAATCAGCCAGAGCTCATTTAAATCGTGAAATACTTTTACGTCATCACGAAATATTTTTACTATTTTACTTAATAAAATATTTAAAAAGATTAAAAAAATTTTTAATATTAGTTTAAAAATTATTAAAGTGCGACCAAATCTACTATTTGGATTGAAGGTTGAAGTCTCCCATTTACATCTATTAAATGTGTTAAAATTTTATGCACTTTGATTTTGTTGAGCTGTTTCATTGAACACAAATGAGATATTGTTACAAGATAATTAGAAACATTAATTAAGGAAATAGAACCTAAATAGAAATTTGTTCCTTTTACTAAATATTATAATAAATACTCTGTTTTGGATATTTTATATATATATATATATATAAAATTTATATATATTTTTTTTGCACATTATATGCATTGTATTTTTGCATAAAATCTCCTGATTTTGCATAAAAATCTGATATCTAATTATAAAAGATCGACAATTTTTTGACGCACGGTTTCTAAAGTGACATTCACTCTATTCAAGAAACTACAGGCAACTACACATTTATATAAAATGTATTTTCTGGTTTCTGATTCAGCTGTACTTTTCACCGTATACGTATATACAAAAAACAACGAGTCGTGTTATCTATGCGTGACACTGCACAATGTCGTATTTTTCTTCCACGAAAGACGAGAGAGAGAATTGTTCGAGAGAATTTATCGTCAGACTACGCGACGATTACGCGAAGAGCGTGATAATAAATGACATTTCTTTGTGTTTAATTATATGAAAGATCATCCGTGGAATTGTATCGACTTTTTACGCCTGCGTTTGCATGTAAATATTCGAATAAATTGTCAAAAACACATAAAACCCGGACTTTCATTGCGGAATAGTATTCCGGATGAAAATGTTATTTAACGTCTTGCACGCTGTTTTTCGCGGATTGTCCTTCCTTTCAGCGAACGTTTAGGATTAATGTAAACAGACGAGCAGCGAGAGAAGCGAGACAACTTGGAAAATATTTTGAAAATTTCGGAGATTGAAAATGTTGAAAACTTTCTGTGTTTTCGAGGGGGATAGAGAAGTTCGAGACTTTCTGTGTTTCGAGGACTCCGGGTAAGGTTAAAGAAGCTAGAAGTTATAGCTAGAGGTTGGAACGAGGAAATGGAAACAAAAAAAAAAAGTGGAAAATTAAGAAAAGCTAGAAACTCGCGAATGCAGAAAATTTAGATTAGATTAGAAAAGTTGTAGAAATAAAAAGTAGAAAGTGCAAAAATTAGAAAATTTACGAAAATTTAAATAGAAAGCGCAGGATTTGTTTTCACATCATTAGAATGTGGAAAGAACGAAGGTAAAAAAATGCAAAAAAGAAAGAAAATCAGGGGAATCCGTAAAGCTGAAAGTACGAAATAAAAGACTCGTAAGAGAAATGAAACCAGGGAATTAAAAGTGAAAGGAAAAAGAAGCTTTGAAAACTTTAAACTCCGAAGAAGAATCAAATGAAGCAAAATGGAGAATCGGAAGAGTCGGAAAACCCCGTAAAGCTTTAAAGAATCGAAGAAAGAAACCGCTAAGAAAGGAGCGAGAAAGTGGAAAGCGAAAGTGAAGAACAAGTGAGAGAAAGTGAAAATCCAAAGAAATCCAAAGAATTTACTTTTTTGCTTAAACTTCACTCGTTCGAAACGCTCCAAAAAATTCGTCAAATATGCCTGTCCATGTAAATTTCCAGAGACGCGATTTATTAGAATAAATCTTTATGCAGATCAGATTTATTGTAATACTTGTAATTATAATACTGCTTTCAAACATTACTATTTTTATATTCTAGGCGTGTTGGTGAATATTTCAAGGGATCGCACATATGGAAAAATGCACTGAGAAATTCTTCTTCGAATAACTTTCGCGAAAACACGAGAACGATTAACAAGCACGCCGCTTGAGAGAACATATTTTTAATTCGATTTCATAAAATCATTCGACTTAATAAAATTCGCGTGCCCATTGAAGCAAGAACTAGTTCACGAAGTATATCATTGTAAAATCGAGTAACACGAAAGAACTTAACCAACATAAGTTTCACCATCGCCACGTGGCAGTGATACAATTTTTTCAGTTCGTCTGCATTTCCCTTCCCTTGGTTCTTCTTCTTTTTTTCCCCCGTTGGGAATTGTTTCTTTCTCGTATCCGAAGGTTTCCTCTCGTTGGGATCGTACACCGAATTCCATATGTAAGACGAGAGAAAGCTGAATTCTTGAAACGTTATTGCAGTTTTCTTGATTAAAAGAAGATATTTAAGATTCGGAGATATTTAATATCCAATGTTGTTGAACGTTGAAACAGGAGACTTTAATCTCAGATGCAATCAACGTTTGAAGATAGTAACAACGTTACTATCAATAATTATGATCGATCGTATTAAAAATATTGTAAAATTAAATATCATTGATGTATTAAATATAATATGTAAAATATTCTACAAAAGATCCAGATGTCAACCTTTCACGAGGTAATGAAGGATTATTATCTGAAGAATTATAAAAGAGATTCGGAGATTCGTCTACAGTTTACAGTTAATGTTTTTTGAGAATAATGTATCATTTTGAAGACAATATTATTATCAATAAGTTATTAAAAATGTTCGTTCGCGTTTATGAAACACGACGATGCGAATGAATCAAAAATTTAAAAATCAATATTACGACCGTGTGATAAAAACTTCCTCTTCTAAATTCTACGTACATCATTTTATAAAATTTCAATAGTAAATAGCACTTAATCAAGTTCTGTACATATTTGGTTCACGGTAATATTTGAATGAATATGTACAATACTGCAAGAGTATAAAGATTAATTCACAGTGTTGATCCAACGAGATTCAGGCAAACTGCTGAAAATATGATACTATAAATTTTATCTCAGATGCCGTCTAAAATGTAACCTAGTTATTAATATTTACAACATAGTTAATAATATTCTCTATAAATAAATTGCGGACATTTCTGTGGATTTTATAATAAATATAATTAAAATATAATTAAATAAATATAAATGTAATTAAATTCTATAAATATACTTGTAAATATAATTAAAAATATAAATAAATATAAATATAAATGTAATTAAATTCTATAAATATACTTGTACAAATATAATTAAAAATATAGGACAATAGATAGAAAATTATCGTTTCGGTCAATTACTTTTCGTAGAAGTAATTACTTTTTAAATCACTCATTTCAAGTTCATCAACAAAATATTAAATTAGGAAGTGACAATGATATAAAAAGCTTGATTATCCTTTAAATTTGAGACTTAAAATCGTTAAGTAGAAATGAAATAAAAATTATTAAAAATGTCGAAATGTTTTCTTGGTCGAAAGAAACACATCGTCGAATCGAAGTTACGTCTATGTAAATTTTCAAACGTGTGTAAAACACACCGACAGGAGCAAAATGTTTTATGGAAAACGTGAAATTTCCAATTGAAATCGTACGATGTTTTTGTCACACTGAGAAATACCGTCTTTCTTTCTGGAACCAGTAACTGCGTGTTTTCGTCGATATTCGAAAAGAAAAAATTTGTCACGTTCCTCGGATCGTCGAAGATTTCCACCGAATATCGCCAGCTTCTCATTCGGCCGAAGATTGTCGTCGAATTCCGCCCCTCGTCCGTTTTCAAACTTTTCCTTTCCTCTTCTTTGGAAATCTTGCCGGAGATGTATCTTGGAGACGTGAAATGTCACCCTCTGATACATCCGTCAGGGAAAGTCGAAAATTCAATGGGCACGATCCGGTATTTTGTATCTGAAGTAGAAGAATTTTGAAAACGATATCAATTTTGTAAGTTAAATTTATAAAATTAATCTGTCCTCATTTTTTACACTTAATTTATCCCGCGTTGGTAAATAATTAATATCAACAGTGAAAAAATAAATGCAACAGGACTATTACTCCAATTTTTATTTTAATATTTTAATATCCAAGCGTTATATTGCTGCAATAAAATAGCGATCTCTTAGTGTGAATGAATGATGATTTTTTTAGTTAATAGCAATGTTCGAAGTTCAAGATATTATAGAATCTCTAATATCCGAAACTAGCAGGAAGACAAAAGTGGAATTTTTCAACAATCATTGAGTTATTTTAGATTTTAATAGTACGAATCATTTAATTTTGAAATTATTTAATTTAATTTCATTTCATTGTTAGTCTCAATCGTAAAGATGCAAAAACAAATTGAATATCCAAAACGTTGATAAAATTTTATCTTATATTATAGTAATTCAATGGTACTATTTTCGGGGTTCATAATATAAATTCACTGAAAGTCATCACTGCAAAATAATTGCAAATAAAATGTTGTTTACACAACGTTCGCTCTTAATGGATAACAAACAACCGATAAAGAACTGAGAGATTTTAATTTAAAAGTTATTAATATAAATTTTCGTCAATGAATATTTATGTGAATTATTGATGTAAATTTGTGTTTGTAATCTCCGTGACGAGGAATGATTTACACGAGCATGAGATTCGGGAAATGAGGTTCTTCGTATGACACGCGTGAGAAGTTCCAATTAATAAATTTGATAATGATTTGACGCTGATGGTGGCGTCAGAAATAAGTCAATAAATAATTGATCAATAAGAAGATTCAGCTAAGATTCAGTAATTTAAGAAATTAGTAATGATAATTGAGAAAGAATAATCGAAGAAGTTGGAAATCCCGACTTTCTTGAATTTGCATCGAATTATACGGAATGTCCCTGTAGGATCATAACTCTTGCATATGAAAATAAGTCTAAAAGAAACGACAAAATTTTCTCATTTCAAATTTTATCTTCGAGAGAATCGAGTTTGAAATTTTAGGTACACTTGAATCTGGTTAATTTGGATAGAACATAATAATCAACATAAGAATATTCTATGTACAAAAATAAGTGAAAAATGTGAAATAAAATTCGTTCGTTACACATTTTGTTTTTACGAAAAATAGACTTTGAACGTCCTGTTTTATTAAGGATTAATAAAACTTATAGACGGGAGTATGTGTAAGATAAAATAAACGCCCTGAGTTAGTTGTCGAACGAAATTACATGGGTTTCTGCAAGACAAGTTTGGAATTTCGTTAAGAAACTATCGAACTATGTAAATTATATTATTAAATTATCTATTTATTGTGAATTCTTGAAGATTATAATTTTTAACTCTCGAGTGATATCGTAAACTGCATATAGTAATTTGTATTCTACCACAAAAATTTAAGTTAATCCTTTTTTGTAATTTATATTTTCTTTCATAGAGAATAATAATAATAAAATTTAATTAAATTTAAAGTTTTAAAATTAAGCAATGTAAAACGTAAATGTTCTCAATATTCAGTGATATTGTTCTTTATACTTTCACAAAGAAATCTATGAAAAGACACAAAATTTAATATCTTGTCTCACAGAACTTTTTAAACTTCACTATGTGTATAATTACTATATAATACACGTTCTAACAATTTTTTAACGTTACGTTAATGACACGAAGTTTAATATGTGCAATTTTTCAGCTTGGAAATAATATATTTTCACTTCAAAGTACGCCATTATAAGTTTACGCAATTTCTCCTTAACGTAAAAGTGTACAAAACTTAATCATAAGCATTTGTAATGAAAAGTCAGAAATCTCAGTCAAAAGTTTACCTTGCATTACATAATCTCTCAAGATTAACAAAACAACATGAAACTTAATAATTCATTTTACTATCGCTCAAAATTGAATTATCATTATATTGGAATTACATAGGAATTTCGTTTTTCTTCCAGAAAGTATCGAATATTATTATTTTAAATTTAGAGAATATTTTTCAAAAGAATTTGTTTATCGAATTTGTCAACCAACTTTATTGGATGTATTGTTAAAATGTATCTCACATATGGCAAAATATATTTAGTATAACAGAAATTTCTCCAAAAACTTTCTCATTTATCAGATTCGTTGAACTTTGATTTACAATTTTCACGAATCTTTTATCCACGATGTATCTGTATTTTATCGTCGAAAATTCTCGTCATCTAATTTTCCATATTTCACCTACTTCAACATTCTTTGAAGAGTTGGTGACAATCTTTAAAAGGTGAACTTTGTTTGCGAGTATTATGCGAGAGGGATGGCGACAGGAAATTACTTCGCCGGAACTTGGGGTTGGTTGAGTTCAAAGCGCCTGAGGTCATCTAAGCTAATCCGAAAGGATTCAGCATACCAAGATAGTAAGACATTAACGAGATCGATTTGCGGAAAACCTGATGGCTCGAATTTCAAGGATGAACGATTTAACCCTTCGTCTGACTTAATTAAACAGATAAAACACGAGGAATCGTGCAAAATTTATTTAAACTTCTGTCTTCGAGAATTTCGTCCAAGAATAGAAAGTAAAAAATGTGGAAGATCCTTTAATGTGTTGTAATGCAAAAAAAAGTAGATTCAAATGCAATTGTCAAAACCACTGTATTAATATACATAAATGCATTTATCCTCAGAACTGTTCGTTACTCGAAAAAAAAAAAAAAATGTTTCAGATGTAGAAGATGCTTCGTGCGTTCCAATTAAAATATGACAATTGCCAAAATTAGGACAGGATGAGTTTAATTTAAGAGTTTAGTTTAACTTTTGGAGTTCAATTTAAATTAATTATTTAATATATAAATATATAATAATTATCTTCAGAATTGTTCGTTATTTGAAGAAATGTTTCGCACAGTTTCGAATATTATCACGCACATAATATATAAAAAGAAAAAGAAGAAAAATAGAAAGAAATATACTGAATTACATTCTTTTCAAAAGCACACGAAGCACATGGAAAAACAAATTACGTTTACGTCTCCTAATAATGTATCATTATTTGGTTAGAAAAATGTTATTTTAAATTAGGGAGTCGCTGACTACACGTATCAGATTCCGACGTGATTCGAACGGATAGCAAATGGCAACAGATTCCGCCCGTCTTTCGAGACGACTTTCAACAGATCAAGCGAAGTTCGATATATTACCTGTTATTTTGATACGAACGCGACGAGAAATGTAATTTCGTCGTCATCTGTGATATTGCATTAAGAGTACGAGGAAGACGTTGCTGGAATCAAGAAAACGAGAAACCGAGATCTCCGTGATCGTTCGATGAATTTCACACCCTCTTTGGATAGGCGATAAAAATCCCACCCTCTTGAATCATCCTTCATGTTCATCTTGTCAATTTTTTCCTTCGTTTGGCAGCCAACATTCCAGAAAATTAAAGTCGAGAAACTTTTCCGTGGCGATCTGGTTTTTTGGTGCTTTTTCTCTGAATTTTTTAGACAACGATCTTGATTCAAGATAAAATTAGATAGTTCTAATTTCGGGCTCGTGAACTTTTTTCTTCGACTAGCAATTATGAACGATGTATTGACGTATTGTACGATGTAAAATTTTAATAAAACACGATGTTCAATAATGGAAAGAGCTATTCTTAAAATGTAGAATTAACGTTCAAGTCTAAAGAAATTTAGTAGGAAAAAGTAGAATTAAAAAATTTAGGTATATTCTTGAAAAATTAATGTTTGAATTACTGAAATATAAAAGTTTAAGAAGTATTTGATGTACAAAAAATACATATATTAATACATATATTTTAGAGAAAAGAATTTGATGGAGTACGAATGTACGAATTAACAAAATAAATGCTGGAGAAATAATGTACAATACTTAATAATACTAAGAATTTTAAAAATATAAAATTTGTATCTTCAAGTATTCAATAATAATTATCCGTAGAAACTCAAATTAATTTTACTTAAAATTCTGTCTTAAAAATACTTAAAAATTGAGTAAAAGTGTAATATTTACAAAAAATTAAATCCATTTTGTTTATTGAAAATTTAATGCAATGAGTACCTCTCGCAATGATTCACAAACCTATAAAACACTCTCTCAAAGAAATTCACTATATCTCATCAACAGCATTTACAGCATTTATATCTGGTTCACACGAGATAAATCGAAAAAGAGAACAGAAAATTAAATTGTTTCATGTTCGTTGACACGGTCGTCGATTAATTTTTTTAGATTGAATAAATTTGCAAACGTTTAGCAGTCACGTGAAATTTCATTGTTTAATGTGATACGCGAAAATGGTAATGATAAAACGGGGATCAAAGATAATGGATCTCGATTAATTCATCGATCGGTGACATTACCATGAATAATTAAAAACCTCTCGATTGCCGATTCTCCAATTAATTAATCCTAGAACACCAAATTCATACGTTTTCGCGACCTAATTAAACTCTATTTGGTTAGTTTCGTAATTAAGGATTTGATGATCTATTTTATCAATTGTTATCTGTCGTCTTTAATTGTTTCTAATTTTATTAATTGTTTCTAACAGTGTGAAACAAGATTGATTTCATTGATAACGGAAGCTCGATTAACGACGAAGTATTTATAACGTAATAAGTAATTATAACGAGTATTATCACTTTTATTTGTTCATCAAATTTCTGATTAAATTTATACATTTTCTTATTTTTACTTCAGTAGAAATTTTTAAATTTACAACGAGCCCTTAAAACCTGCTTCGCGATTTTTTTTCTTCATTTCACAGAATTCGTTTTTTTATTAGGGTTAAACGACAAAATGTTCAACTCTAATACTTAAAGTTCAATAAAATGGTGAAAAAAAATCGTACTGCTAGTTTTAAGAGTTCATTGTGAAGAAGAGATTTCGATCTTTAAGATCATGATTGATCTGCTCATGAAAAAAATTTTTCAATGGTAGAAAAACTTCGTTTCATCGATGGGACATTTGAATTTTTATAATTTTCGAGAAGAAAAGTATTTTTTACTCTTACACTTGCTCCATGATGTAAAAATAAATATCTTTGAGCGAAACTCAAGATTGTTAAAATGAAGACTTTACTCTTTAAAATAAAATCATGTTAATTGTTTTACAATTACTTTTTGACGAAATTAGTTTAATTAGTTTAATTGACAATTTTTCATCTAGTGTATGAATATTTCCGTTCTTCTTTAAGAATTTCTCATAAATTTTGCATAAAACCAGAGTTTTTTAATTTTTTATTCCAAGTTAACATTTCGCGCGAAATGTGCGATTACAGCGCCAACGGTGAAATACGCAATATACATTCTACGATTCTCGAACATATCGATATTTCTCACGGTCGATTTTAAAGTGCAAACAATGGCGGAAGGAAACACACTTTGTCTGCAAAGAAGAAAGTATTATCCAGAAGAATCATTCAGAAAGAAGTATCATCCAACAGTTCTCAGGTAAAAATATAAATCAATAGCTGTTAGATTTGTATTTGTGTTTTGTATTTTTGAGATAAAACGTGTATTTTCTGCTTCAATTCAAGGTAAAACTCAACCCAATAATTGTTACATTAATTTTCAACAATTGAAGAAGTAATAGCATATAAATACTTAAATAGAACATATTGTGCTAAAAATTATTTATAACTTTATATCAAAATTTAATTTAAATTCTAGTACAAATATCGTGATCTTGTTTAACTAACTCATTGTTTTATACATGTATACATATATATATACACCTACACATACGCATACACATTATTTTATTATATGCTTTTACACACACACTTCTATTATAACTTTTTCTACTTATTTGTTGATTCTTTAATGCGTAATTCTTAACAATTCTAATACTAAAAATGTATGTATTTAACACTTTACCGACTGGTAGCCTATTAATCGGCTACTATTTACCGCGATATCGGTCGGTAAAGTATAATAATATATTTATATATTTTAACACTTTACCGAGCGGTAATATCGCTCTATATATTAATATATACAAATATATTATTATTATTATACGATATTAATAGTTAAAATAATAGTTTTACGGCTTAATATAATAAAATTTCCCACCTTGGAAATAAAGTAAAGCGTAGAAGGCCTCGAAGTTCAAAACAACAACACGACACACTGTTTATCCGTCCGTCTTAATTGTCGAACCTGTTCGTGTAAGATCGTCCCATCCCCTACCACTTTCTCAATTGCTTGACGAAACGTGTCGCGGAGAGACATTCGGCAGTTGAATTTCGTGACAACAATACGTACTAATGCAATATGTCGCATTAGGCTCGTAACTTTTTCTAACCTATCGGTGGCGTGCCTTCGATGGCGTCGTCTCCTTTGACACTCTTTTATTTCCATTTATACCTCATTAGTAGTATTTAATTAATGCATGTGTATTTAACGATTAATTGAGCATTAAGACAACGAAATGTGCTTTGAAACTTTTCGCGACAATCTTTCTTCAACCGTCGATTTCACTCGTACGTCAGTTTGTCTCTGTACACTTTTTTAATAGAATTTGAAGTTGATTATCGTTTCAGTTTTACACATTTGCCTTCATTTGACGCATTTATTCTGACTTTTGGTTTTTTTCTGTGCAGGTTATTTCTTGATTGCAAAGATAGCGTAGAATGCATGGACGTCACGATTATTAACGGATTCAATCTGATGAATTTTTACGGAAACGTTGGCAACCTTTTGTTTATTCTGGGAAACATTTGGTACATAATTTATATATATTTAAAATTTAATTCACAATACGTAATTTCGTCATATATATATGAGATAGAAGAATGAAAATGGAGAAGATTGAATTAATTAATATTTTATTTCGAACGTGAAGATCGTAATAGCTTAATGATATATACTTTCAAATACATATATATTCTTGTACTAGATTATTAAATTAAATTAAAGTTTTCGTACTTTATTGTATTATATTTTGCTACCATAGTTTTTCGGAACGACGACCAGCACTTAAGCGACTCAGAGTAATATTTCGCACATGTATAATTTTTAACATGTAAAACATATATTTAACTGTGAAATTTTGATTTATGCAAACATTTTCGAATATCTACAATGCACGATGTGATATATATTGCCTATGTGCATACTTCACTTTAATAACAAACATTCAGAATACAATTTCTACAAATATTTCTGCAAATACTGAGAAATACTTTATAATATTAAATTTATAATATTTTTAATACATACTGTAGTTTATAATCATTTTCTAGAAAAATAGTAGTATTTTATAAATTAACGTATTCTTTGTGCTTCTCTTTCTAATCAGCTTTATTTTCAGAAAATTTTTTTTTGTGACCGCGCGCAATGCGGTCGGTAAAGTCAGTGTTTGTTGCCGAATATTTTAATACTTATCTGAGCGAGATGGCTCTGATTAAATAAAATTATTAATTCATTTAAATTTAATTCGTGAAGTTAGAGCCAGTGGGTTCACCGATTGTAACTTAAACGCACGCGTTGATTGTCTTTTTTTTTTTTTGTTCGTTTGTACTTTTTCCTTGTTCAATACTCGTTTTCGGTATTAGAGTCAGTGTTCAAGAGGATAATGTTTCTCCAGGAGATCAAAATCGTGAGTAGTTTTATATATTGTACTTTAATTTATTTAATTTTTCGAATTTAACAACAGAGTATAATGTTCGACGTTTTGTTACAGTCGCTTCGTATCAGCAACAATTTTTTTGTATGTTTTGAGGAAAATCCAACGGCTCTAAAGCAGAGAATGTAAGAATCTTTCATTATCTTTAACTTAAGATTTCCTGTATTCGAATTCTATTCTCTATAGTTTCTATTGAAGCCGAATGTAAAATTATAATTCTGAAATAAAAATATTTCAAATCATTGGTCCCATTTTTATCATTACAAAAATTTAAATTTTCATAAATAACACTGTGTCTTTACAAACAAAATGTTTTATATTTTTCAGGAAATGTTTCACGGTGTTCACTTCTGTCATGGGATTCTCAGTGATATCTATTTGATGAGGGCCTTCGCGATAACTTTTCCTGGTCCAGTGCAGTATCGACGATAATGTTTTTTTGTGAGTCGCATGCATTTATGTTCCTCCGGTCACTCAATCATGTCGTAGAATGAAAGGTTCGGATCGGCACGGGTGATTGGTTGTATACGTAGAATTTTTGATGAGCATAGTGACCGCGGGTATTTTGTATACCCGTGAATAGTAACATTCTTTCAAGTATTTTGTGTATTAGATTAGGATAGGGTTTCTTGCACATCGCGATTTTTAACAATTACAATATATACATTAGAATATATACATTTATCGTAATTGCTAAAATTATAAAATCAAAATATCCCCAATATAAATGTTCGCAAAAGTAAAATATCTATATGAATATGTATTGTATGAATGAATAAATTGTAAATATTTATAAATAATTATTACTACAACGATTTTGTTTGAGCATTCCACAGTTAGAGAAGACGGATAGTCTCCGACTTCATTGCTGTGAAAGATGCAGTTATTACTTATTGATAAATATTTTCGTCTGATAATTAATAATTTTCAATTTTATCTTTCTTCTTATGGTAGTACTAAATGATTTAATTAATTCAGTTTTATAATTATGAACTGTAGCAGAATTTAAAATACAATAGATTAGAATTCTTTCCGTAGAAAAATGTATGAAATTTTATGTGCAAGAAGATACTTCGCGACAGGCAGACTTCTGAATCAAAGTAACAAGTTTGGACACTGCTTTCACATTTTCGAAAGTATGCTTTGATGAAGAAATCGCCTGAGATTATTCTATCAACATTTAATTTACTGTATAATTGTTTCATTCGCAACTGTATGTACAGTTGTACCATTATTATGCAACACGTGCCTAACCTGGACGAATATTTCCCAAGTATTCCCAAATACGTGACAGAGTACGTTCGCGCGTTTTACTCACTATCACTCTTCAATAACACGACGTATTATTATTGTGTTCTTACAACAATTTCTGGCTCCATCGAGTACGAGTACGCTCTAAGCCTTGAGCTGGAGCTGCTCGGCTTCGCTCTTTTGGCTCCTCCGGGAGTGCCCAGCAACGGAGCTACAGATTTTTGGGCGCACGATAGTACGTATTTTTGAGCGATAGTGAGTTTTCTGTTCGTTCCGGTCGCGTCGCGAGCTTTCCTTTGTATTCGCGTTTGAAATGAAAGACACCGGTGTCTCGCGCAAGTAAAGATGTATAGTTCGACATATCGAAACGAATTCGTCCGCACTTTCTTTGAAAATAATTTCCTCAGTCGTTTCAAGTTGGGCAAGTGTGTCGCAACTGTATGTAATGTCTATAGATCTTTTTAACAAATTGTTCATTATTTTTATTCTCTTGCAATTTGAATAATTTCTGAAAGAGTAGAGTCACTGCAGTTTAAAATAAAATAACACAATAGTCCGTTAGATACGAATTACATAAATTAATTATTTTTTTAGTTCAGGATTTTCAGGTTTAACCCCTTCCGTGTTCATTGTCAGGATCTCACTCGCGTGCCCAGGTGCTACTTGGGTGGGTGAAAGACATTGGGCACGATGACCATAGTTTGTAATTTTGTAAAAAATTTCTCAGCGACTGACAATGCGTTAGCGTATCGTGCACGACGTATTTTCTGCGTGTGTGTGTGTGTGGTTAGGATGTGGAATTGCGTCGTTTCTATCGGTGCATTCATTATCGAAATACTTAAAATATTCATGCACTAATTTAAAGAAATATGAACTTATCATAATACTTATATATAGTAATAAAATGCACTATAATTACATTATTATTATTATTATAACTATCAATTATAATGATGATTCCAAGTTTGTACGTGTACTTTCTATAGAAATTATATATATTTTTTCTTAGTTATTATTATTAGCTAATTAAATATAAACGTGATTTAATCACGTTTTACGCAATGGTCGCTGGCCATTGTCAGTCGATTTCAGGAAAATGGTACGTAAATTAGAGTGTGAAAGTTGTGTGTTAAGCTCGGGTGTCAGAGGTGTCCCGGGACGTCCTCTCTAGTTTAGGTCTCTGCACCTGGGTAGTATGTGTGAGAACCGTGGAGCGAATGTGTTGGTGTGCCTGTTTTGCCATTTTTTAAATATAGGGCGATTGTTAGGATAGGTAGCATACTTTCTGGTGTGAATGTGTTTAATTGTAAGTAGGTAGGGCCGGGCAGGTTGGCACAGTCCCTGGTCGCGTGTTCCCTTTTCGCGTGTCCAACCTGTTTCAGGAAACTTAATTTGAAAAATCGACGGTGAAATTGGTACAGATGGAGCATGCCATTTGTTTCTGGTTTTACTCTTCGATTTTTCGAATTCAGTATCGCGGTCGAGGTCGCGAGTAGGTCCCGAAACGAACGTTTATGTAGGTATTGCTCGAGCACGCACGTGCGAACGAATAACGGTCATTATGATCGTTAGTCGTCTACGTGTATTGGGGTCAGTTTTTAATAATAATTTATATTATTATTTCATCTTTATTTTTTAGTTTTCGATTAGAAAGACTCGAGCTAGAAGTAAGTTTCAGCGGGCATTGAGCTCGAAGGAAGAAGAGGCTAAAAGCCGAAGAGGCCCGGCAAATTGCCACGAAGAGGGTCGCAACAAATGGCTTCTCATCCTCTGGATCATTTAAATGATTCCAGAGCATGGGAAGTTATTCTCGTTACTACTTTGTCACTATGTTCTTTTAGTATTTGTAGTTGTATTTTTTTTTTTTGTCCATCGCGGTTTTTTTGAAATTGATTGACGGTTTAAATTAGAGTTGTGAAGAAATGATGATCGTGTTTACTTTAGAATTGCGAATTATGATACCGCGATTATTTTTTGCAATTTTGGATTTGAATTTTTGTAGTTGTTTTAGTGTTATGTTATACGTAATAAAATTTACCTTGCTTCTTATTGTTTTAAATTAAACTACAGAGTCGTTGCTTTTAATTAATTTTAGAATGTTAGCATAGTCAGTGTAGTTTTTTCTTCGCGAATTATTTCATCGCGATTACTTTTACTGTTAGTGTTGCGATATTGTTCCTTCGCGAGTTCCAATTAGTTTTCCTCTAATTGTTAGCGTTGCGATAATGAATGGTCGCGTTGCCTTTCTGAACTAGCGTTGCGTTTACGAAATGCCCAAATTTTTTCACTGAATTCGTAGAAAGCTGTAGAGATCATTCATCAGCAACCTGCAGCATGGTTACACTGAGTGCATCGCAATTAATGTTGCGCATTTTTAAATATGAGTGCATAGATTAATAGCATTGCGTGCTTATTTTCGGAAGTTTTAAACATGACGAAACTCTTCGCATTTGACTTTGAAAATTTCCTATTTCACAATTGGTTAATGTGATTTTAACTATGTGATTTTAAATCTTATTTCATCTTTATATCGAGGTAAATTTTCAGTTTTATATTTATTCAGTTTAATTTAAATCATTTCTTTCTTTTTTCCATTTTCATAATTTCGAGTCCAAAAATGATTTGATTCAATTAATAAAGTATGATTACAAAATAATATCTTGACAATAACCTGATTTTTTTTGTACGTAATATGTCTTTATTGTAGGTCTTTTTATTTCGTCTTTTTATTTAAATTATAATACTAATCCAATACTTTTGTTTTAAATTTATTAATCTATAGAGAGTATTAGTTACAGAAAGCATATAGAGACATTGAAAGTTTAAAAAGATAAAATAGAAATTAAAGGAAATGACTAACAGAAAAAAAACTATTTCAACAAAATGATATTTCATCCAACTGCAAATAATAGTAATCTATTTTACAGATTTTAGTAATATTTTTTAGTTTTTTAGATTTGTTTCAGCTACAAATGATGGAATCAACAAAGAAGACTTCATATAATACAACAGATTGAAGATTCATCAAAAGTAGACATCATATAAAATTTACTTTATTCTTTTAATTATATCTATGTATTTGTATAAATAAAATGAATAAAAATTATTAAATTCTTTGTTGAAATATTAGGCTAAACTAGATTTAGATAGGCTACAGCTAGTTTTAAGTTGCTTATTAAATTTTAGATTAAATATGGTAATTCTAAATTGATATTTGAATATGTAAAATGAGTTAGTATCCAAATATATGCATGGTTAAGGGTAATTTATATCAATCTAAATGGGATAAATAAAATTCTATACGAGACACATATTTGTTTAAGCTTATTAACTATTTAGTCAAAGCTGCATCTTGTATAAAGTTATACAGTGAATTAATTAAAAATTAGTAAATTTTTGTTCGCAAAAAGAGGGTGGATGGGTTTTGGATAGAATGAGTCTCCATTCACAACCTCCATGTAATGAAGTCTCCATCGATATTATTTGATATATAATTAGTATATAGTTAAAATATTATTTGGTCTTTAAGTTTATAGTCATTATTATTTGATGCTGGCTTAATAAATGGAATAATGAAATAATGGAATACCAGTACTATAATTAGTATATAGTTAAAGTTGTATAACTAATACAATTAATTGTATAGCAAGTATACGAGCTAATTGACTGAGATCTTAATTAGGTGTTGATATGTATATCTATTAGATTAATAAAAATTAAACAATACATGGATAATTGATCCGTAAGTGTATGAAGAATATTTCATTCAAATTTTGTTTGTAATAATGTCAAACATTATTATTACAAGAATATTTTAGAACGTCTAGGGTTAATTATTCTCCAATGACTATATCTGTAAATGAGAGGGTTGTTTTTTCTTCTTTTCTTTAATTCCTCTTATATGGAATTTTTGATAAAATTTATTTTAGCTGATAAGTTCTTCAATTTTTAAAAATTCAAAATGATATGGATCCTTTATCTTCAGCATATCTATCAAATTATATATATCAAGGTTATAGATATTCAAAAATCATCGAAATCGTTGAGAAAGTATTTACATTTAAGATCGTGTGTTAATAACTTCAGAATTTTAATTTATTATATAAAAATAAAGTATCGTGAAACATGGGTAGAGCTCTATGTGATATATAGTAGAATAATTTCGGTTTCATATTTCGAATATATTGAAAATTTGACATTATTATAAGTTTCAAAAATCGTATCTGGCGCATTCACTACTTTATCAATTGTGGTCGTTTTACTTGTAGTTCTACAATTCACCGTTGTTTAAGCATAAAGTGCGCTAAAAAACCACTGATTTTCTTGTATGTCGGTATTTTAGAATGTGTGACACGAAATCCCATGAGATGGAATGTCTACTTATATATTTCGTCTATGGTCAATATTCTTGACTGCACTTTTTATAAACCGCACTACTCTCTATCCTGGTTATTTATGTAATTTATGTAATTAAAAATTCGATTTCTATCTTACTAATTGTTTTCGACCGTTTTTAATGTTTTCTAATTGTTTTTGGTTTTTATTGATTACTTTTAGAGTGTGCGTGAAACAAAATCGATTTCATTGATAGAAGCTTCATTAATAATGAAATATTTATAACCAGATTACAATGAATACTATCGTTTTTATTCATTTGTGAAGTTTCTGACTAAATTTATACTTTCGTTTTTGTATTTTTATTCGAGTAAAAATTTATACTTTCGTTCGAAATTTATACTTTCGTTTTTTGTATTTTTATTCGAGTAGAAATTTTTATAAATTGATTAACTTTTAAACAGTGATGATTCGTCTGTGATTCTAGGAAGTATATTATCAATTGAAGATATTTCAAGGAAGCTTCATTATCTACGATTAATAATTCACTGTAAATTTCTTTGATTTTATTTAATTGCTGTAAATTAAATGCTTGAGTTCAATTGTACTTAATTTATGTTTTAGTTTTTATGTTTATTTTACTAGAGAAATTTTGAAATTTTGAAAATTAATAAATGATCAAAGAACTTTTATCGACTAAAGGTTTCTAAGTAATTCTTTATTATGTTGATCATTTATCACGTAAGTTAATGAAAATAATTTTTATTATTGACTAATTAGGATAGGTCGGACATCACAGACAAAATGTAAAAGTAGAATTGAGCAGAATAAAGTAGAATACACTAGAATCAAGTAGAATAATTTAAAACTTATATTACTTGCGGATTCTGACCATACGTTGATCAATACTACTTGTATTATCTGACAGTAGGTTGATCTATTCTGTTTGCTGATATCTATATGTTAACTGTACTATTTGCAAGTAACAAATGATTACGATGAATTCGTAAAGTATGAATATATGCTTATATACATAATGTAAAATAGAATAGTTGTAAATACTAATTTCATGTTTCGTCAATACCATTGAGTAATAGACTGGACATCCATGCTTTTTCATTTCCCTGATTTTGAGGGGTCACCTGACCTCTTTACCATTTTCGTGTCACATCCTGTCATATCGACTGAGGCAAGTATTGCACTACAGCGCTATTAGTGATAGAAATTAAAATCAAAAAACATGGACAGCGTTACATCGAAAATTATTTATTGAATTGAATCATTCAATGACACTGAATCCGGAGACGAGCAAACATACATACATATGTACATACAATAATCATAATAATTTAGCAGTAAGAATGCAAATTTAGCAGTAAGATATTTAAAAAGCCCATAAAACCTGTGCGAAATCGAAGAAATTTTTATTCTCGAAATTTGTAAAATTTCAAACGTTTTTAAAAGTATTGGGAGTTTTTTTTTGTGACTGAAAATCCACTATAGAAAATTTAAATTATGTCTTTATTCTATTTTAATTATATCTTTAAACTTTCTGCACAGAAATTCGGTAGTATGTATATAGAATCCACGTAATAGGAGAAATGTAAACATAACATAAACACCGAGGATCGCTAGAATAGGTAAGACTAGTCTTATGACAAAAAACGATGATCGACAGGCGAAACGGACAAACAATTAAATACGAGCTCTCAAACAATTCAGATGAACCGCAAATCTTTTCAGTATACAATTTTATAGTTATTCCTTATATAGCTGTACAACTTTTTTGTTGACGACGAAATGTCAGGATGTCTCGAATTTTTAACATTACATTAGTCTATACATGTTTATAATATTGTAACAAACTGTTTATTTTAAAAAACTGTTTTAAAAACTGTTTTAAAAACCAAGCCGAAGCTAAAATTCTATATTTGAGGTCCTGGCCGCCTCTCTTCTATAGTCTTTTTAAATTTAAATTTTTAAATATCACGCGATTCGTCTCCGGGACGGAATTATAGTCCAATTAGTTAAATCTCAGTGCAAAATAAGGATATTATTCCAATTGATCCGCTCCCCTCCTCTAAGATGTTTGCTGAGTTCGAAAAAATTTAACTTTTCGGAAGATAATTTTGCGATGCCTAACGTATAAAAGACAACGAAACAGAAAGTGCTATAAAAATTATGTAAGAATAACACACATTTCCAGTCCCCAAAGAACCAATTTCCTCCGCCATTTCAATGACTTCCGCATAAAACGATACGAAGTCGAAGCGTATTGATCCGCATGATCCTCACCGCATATTTGCTGTATAATTTAAAACCATTCTCGAAAACCATCATCGATTGAAATAACATTTCCATCGTGTAATGTTCTGAGAGTAGATTGCATTCCTGCATTATTGTAGTTGCTGAAGCAGTGTGATGATTCTCTTATATTTCCACGCAAGAAGCATAATGTTCTTTCTGTATGCAACTGTAGAAGGTACATTTGTATCTTTCTTACACATATTTGAAGGCCTAGCCGTCATGAGAAAAAAAAGGCAATAAACTACGGCATCGATGAAACGGTTGACATTAACATTGCCATTTTTACTATGACAATAAACAAATAGCTTCGCAATTATATTTACAACGAAGAATTTCATTATTCTCCAATGTGTTTCCCTATGTTTAAAGAATTCCTGTTTTCTTAGATTTAAAGTATATTCTGAAGTCAATATTATGCATCGTTTCACATGTTAACAGATTCAGTAACTGCATGCACAAATTGTGACTGATTGTAAGACAAGAGAGTAAGAAAAATACAACTTTTACATTCTTCACTTATTTTCTAACGTTTTCTTTCCCGATGTGAGTACCATCAAATTAAAAACACATCAGCGAACCAGTTTTACACTTTAGTCGCGATTGACACACTTCTACACTGTTATCATCGCAGTGATATAACAAGTGATAGTGAATACTCGCAACAGTTTAATAACTCGCGTTGCAAATCTGAACGCAGTTTTATTCGACATTTTTTTTTTTTTATTTCCCAGGCAAATGTATCAAGAACAGTGTGAATCAACAGAGATAACGATTGTAGTTCAAGTATATACAAAGAAGCGCAGAAAGATGCAAAGTGACAAAGGAATATCTTTCGACTCGGTAAATCGAGAATGAAAGAAACGTTTGAACTTGTGACAGAATTTTCACAAATTGACAGCAGTTTCGAAGGAAAATAAGGCCGAATAAAAAAAATTCGAGAAATTATGCTTGAAAAGCAACAATCTAAACAGAAAAAAAGAACTCGAAAACTCAGTAGGTACATACTCACAGACGAATTAGTGCGAATTTTAAAAGATATTAAAAGATTTCTAAATGAATAAATAACTTTCGTTAAAATGACGGCTAATTCGAAATAATGAAGTTACTTTCACCACAATCTTAACGTTCTTAACATTCATCTGTTGTTCAATGTCGTTTTCAATGTTTATCATAATTGTTGTCATTTGAGTATCATTATCCGAGAATTCTCACTAGCGTATTTATATTATATATTTACTTTTATTATAGCTTTTATTTGTTTGAATAATATCAGATAAGGATAACAGAAATTGAACAATTTATAATTTCGTAATATCTGAAGCTCGATATTTTGACAGAGAATTGAATAAACGACATTTAAATAAACGAAGTTCCATTGTAATTTGTGACATGAAATTTTACATATCGGGGTCGACATATTTGCATTAAAATTTTGAATTTTTTTCTTACGAAAAATTTATATACGTATACGTGTGTACATACAGCCTTCTAAAGGTTAACGTATATACCGCGAAATGTTTACATATTGAAAGAGATTCAAATATATATATAGAGGAGAACTATCTTCAGATGTGCCAGTATTGTTTCGTCGGTTACAAGGGAAACGTCTGCAAATTAATACGATATTTCAAGACTGCGTCTCAGTGTGAATCTATAGAATTTATGAAAAATCCTCGTTTACCAATTTAATAAATGTTTTAAATTTTGACTACTATCGTGTTTAATTATATTTATTACTTTCTACAACATGGTGATTGAAACGTTTAATTCACAACCGCTGGTAAGCACTTTGCACATCATTCTAATAACCAAACAATTTCAACAATTTTAAAGAGCCAAGTACTTTAAATAATTTTAAATATCGAATTCTATCCGACGAAGTGACATGCTTTGCAACTAAAGTGTGTACTAACACACTTTATTCTAAAAATACTTAAAATACATGCTCCTCTTCGAGTAGCCATCAAACTTGAAAGAACTCGAAGAATAAAAAGGAAGAAACGAAATTTCAAAAGTTTGTCGTTCGAAATTTATAATTCCATTTTGTTAAAACGTTGACAATGGCGTCTAGCCAGAATAGAATTGTTACTTCTATTTCTGACGATGGTATTTGTTTTGTCAGGGACGCAGACAAGAGTCCGACGTGGACGATATATTTCGTCCTAGATATGAAGGAAGGTTGGACGTTCGTCTCCTTGAAGAAACATCTGAAGAAACGTACGAAACTGAATCCCTAACTCAACCGATAGATGAGCTCGTACCTCAAGTCATCATTGAAGCTATGATGAGAGAGGATGGTTGCGTCAAAGGCTGGCATGTATTTCCGGTTAGTTTTTCCTCTTTTCATACTGACTAACAATATAGCATTTCTTACTCCGTCGTCAACGTTGGATTAATTTCAGTGCTAATGTAGGGATATAATTTAGATGATTTATTATATTAAATAATAAAGAAAACGGAAACGAAACAACAAATGATAAATACAAGATAGACAACTCAAACAACAATAATTCGAATAAACTTAAACGATACAATTAATATACAACACAAATTACTCTTTTGACAACACTCATTCAACACTCTTTTTCGACTTTCTTCCGACTTTCCTCTTTTAAAAAAAAAAAGAAAAAGCGCTCAGTGCCAACGCTGTGTCTCTCACATCACATTCATACTTTTCATTCACGCATCTTCAGCAAACAGGCCATCTATTAAAAGTAAAAATAACTAAATATATAACTATACACAATGATTTCGATACTACACTAATAATGTTCGTGGTAACACGGTAGAGAGGAAAATTTCTCCATAAACAGTGACCCCGTTATTATTCTTTTCTTTTGTTCCAGCAACCATTTCTACGATAGCAGTGGGCATAGTCTACGGATATATAACGACTTCTCTCTCCCGTCTAATCTCCGGAGATAACGTGCCCGTTCATACTCAACCGACGACGAAAGTTCGTGGCTCATCTTTCTGACATCTTTCGGTTCAATCGGTAGATCCATCCATAGGTACCAGTTTCGCCAATCGTCGATCCCAGGCTCTGTCTAATAGCATGCAGCGGTTCTTTCATCTTCGGCTGGTTTATCGTTCTGGTAGCAACGAACATCGGAGGCCTGTACGCATCTCGCGTGATTCTTGGCATAGGCGTTGCTATCGCCTACACAAGGACTCTGATGTACATCTCGGAAGTGGCCAACACCGAGATTACAGGCGCTTTTTGGCACTTTGACTGCCGTGTGCGTATACAACGGATGGCATTTTACTCGCAGCATAAGACGCTGGGTGTCCTACGAAACGCTGGCGAACATCATCTTAATACTGCCAATGGTATTCCTCGTGATATTCATATGGTCCTTATTATCTGACGACTGTCGACCAAAAGAAGGAAACGTATGGATCGATAGTGTACCTCAACAGAACCATTAATCGCAGCACACTGAACGGGGAATTGCAGTTCATTTATAAAATGATCGATAAAGATTCATCACTTACATCGAATCCTAAGGCGAATTATTTCCCACGAAAGTGAAAAGTATCGCCGGAGCCATCGTTATAATTTTTGGACGGTATATTTGGAATCATCGTGGCAAAATTGTATATCAAAGATAATACGAAACTGTATGCGATGTATCTCATCTTCTCAATATGTTGTCTCATTGTGTTCATCGTGGTGCTTCTCTTCGTACGAAACGAAGACGAAAGGGAAAAATTGTCAGGGAATTCGTGCGATACTAATTGGCCAGAACGCAGAAAGGCAGAACGCATAAATAGAAAATAGAGGATCAAGGGACGAGGAAAGGAGGGAATGATATTAATGACGATGAAGAAAGAAACATGAAAGTTGCGAGAGAAAAAGTCCCAAGACAGAAAGAACCGATGGACAAGGAATCGAGGATGAAGTAACCTTTATCCTAACCTTTATATCTTTAATTTTAATTATATTTATCTTTAATTAGTAAGTTAGTAGCAAATAATTCTTACTTGTTCATATGTTTATCAAGTAAGAGGTTTGTCGAGATGTTTAATTCTAGAATCTTTTTTACTGAAAAATTTTATTCTCAGATTTTGATGTAATTTTAATAAATCATGACTTTGATAATAATATCGCTTTCCCACGGAAGCGAAAAGTATCGCCGGAGCCCATCTTTATGATTTTTGACGGTATATTTGGAATGATTGCAACAAAATTGTATCGAGTCACTATAGGTAATACGGAACTGTGTTTGATGTATTCCATCTTCGCGGCATGTTGTTTCATTGCGATGTATCACTTCTTACCGCAGACAAAAGGGAAAAGCTATCAGAAAATTCGAGCGCGACTAATTGCCCGCGATTTCTTTAGAATATTGTTAACAATTTAAGGACATTTTTAACATTACTGAAATTTTATACGAATTCAAAGTAATTCTCATTGAGTACGACTTATTCCAATTGCTTTCGTCACGATTGTCATCGTGCAGAATAACAAATGGAAAGCGAATTAAGAGGACAGTTTAGAATTTCCTGACGAAAACATAATTGCCAAATCTGAAAATTGCATGATTGTTCGTTGTCGTAGAGTCAAGTACTCGCTCGAACTTGATCAAATTATCCGATCCTAAGTGTTTGTTCTATTTTATATAATGTATAATATATATATATATATATATATATATATATATATATATATATATATATAATTATTGTACATATATAATATATGATATAAATATATCATTTTCCCTTCAGTTACTATTAAATTGTTATTATTAGTTACTATTAAATTGAAAAAAAGAAAAAAAAACACGAATATCAAAATATATATATATATATATAATAGATATAGATTATAGTATATGTGGATTATAATATATATAATATATATTATGTGTATAATAATATATGTAATAGATTTCGTAGAATTGAATTGATCTACCTTTCAAACAAAGATTTTTCAACGTCAGGATTTTATATCTTTTTTATATCTTCTTTCACCTCTCATGCCTTTCAAATTTTATTTCGATCGGTGGCCATTTAGAACTAAAATAATATAAATATACGGTAGTCGATCACCAGTTGCCAATCAAAATAAAAACCATCTTAAAAATCATTTTTAAAAACAATGAAGTATAAATAATTATATACATGAAATATTAATATTAATATTAAAACAAAGATTGAGCTTTTTGTGATATATATATTATAAAACGTTTTAGATACTGATTTCTTGTATCGGAATCTAGTGGCATAGAGGTATTTATACCTCTTCTGTGTTGAAGATATACAATTAACAACACTGTGAAGGATATCATTTTCTTGAACCAACGTGTTTGATGTAGTTCTCTAATTTACCGTTGTTTAAACGTAGAGGACGCTAAAAAACCAGTGACTTTTTTCCTGGTCGGTATTTCAGAACTTAGGACACAACTCCATTTGATGTCCGGTCTGTGCAAATTAGTCAACAGTAATACCAATTTGTATCACTTAATATAGTTCTCCAATTGACCGTTGCTTAAGCATAGAGCACTCTAGAAAACCAGTGATTTTTTTTTCCTGGTCGGTATTTCAGATCGTGAGATACGCAGTCTCATTTATCCAATCCTATTTTTAGTCAATGTTTTTATTTATTTTGTTACTATATCAATAGTTTCTGCGATAAAATGTCTTTACTTGCAGACATTTTCAATTCTACCGGTTTCTCATCGATAATTTCGAAACGAGCAACTCAAAATCGGGGTTTCAAGACGTAAGATGGCACCACACCTCGTCCTGTGAGTTTCACGATCCATCTCGTTCTTCTTTTGGAGCTGAATACCTCGAAATATTCTGTATCCTAAATAAACATTAATTTATTTTATCATTATTTATCGCTGTTATAATCAAATTGAATATCAAATTAAATTTAATAAATCATATTAATAATATATTATTAATATATTATAATAATATAATAAATTAAATTAAATATTATAATATATTTAAATAATTATTATATAATTATATAATTAAACTGCAGATGTTTATACGTTTTGTATAAATATTTAATTAGAATTTCTTTGTCATTAATTAAATAAATTATTCTGCGTTGAATGTTTGATATATTTTTACATATTGTATTATAATTAAAAATATTTCTAAAAATGCTTAAATATCTAATCTATTTTAATGAATAAATTCAATAAAACGTAATATTGTTGGATATATTCTAATTAAAAAACTCCTTAGAGATATCGATAAATATTATATGAACCTAGTTGCAATCGTGGAAGAAACTCTATTAACCTTACAATTATCAATTTCTACAATTAAAAGTCTTTTCTCATCGTTGCAATGTGACTAGATGTTGGACTGTGTTAGATTTGACCTAATGGTATTATTTTTCACATTACTTGATTTCTTTATTATTTTCTTTTTTTTTTAGTTCTGTTATTAATTTATTGTCCAAAAGCAAAATAAGATTTTTCTCTCATTTAATACTTTAGTTTTTTAAATTATCCTATGGTTGCCTAGAATATAATAATTATTGTACATATATAATATATGATATAAATATATCATTTTCCCTTCAGTTACTATTAATTAAATTGAAAAAAAGAAAAAAAAACACGAATATCAAAAAAATAGTTTTAGGTAAGGAGAATCAGTAAGCAGAGAAGCTAAATTATCAAAAAACGATAGTTGTCACTAGATTATGGATTTTGTCGAAAATTTATCGCATAATATATAAAATACGATACCTTTATAATATTTAGTAGGTGAAATAAATCTCTATTTAAAATAAACGTGTAAAAAAGATATGTATTACGAACATATAGTATTTGAATAAATAAATAACTAATTATAGAAGGAGAAATTTTCATGTGATTGTGAATGATCGGTTGAAAAAATCACGATGTCTTGCGGCACGAACACGCAGTCCTACAAAATCTGTCGATGCGCGTGTAAATGGCGACGCCAATACCTAATTCCACGCGTAAAGAAACCTGGTCCGCCATTTGGCATCGGATCAAAACGCGACGCACACATTGGATTACATCCAAAATTCTATGCCAGCCATACAGAGTCGCCAGCTGTAGGATCGTACGATCCCATGATTCCTAAATGCAAGCTCAACATTACTAAGTAGCTATATTTAATATTACTCACATAAATAACATTATCAAGAATTAACATGTTCGCTGTTAGCTCTCTCTTAATTTCCGTGTTTTATTGAAAAGTATAAATAAATTTCAGATATCTGCTGTTTATAATTAAAGTATAATATAATTGTAAATATATTATATAAATACATGTCGTAATTATTCGAATTCAGTAAATAAATTAAATAATTTAGATTTGAGATAGATTTAATTAATTGAATATACAGTGACGTCTAAAGAAAGTTTAAGAGATAAGTGGTGTAAGAAAATACAATTATATCATATTATAAATAGGTATACATAATTGTAACATAATATATAATGTTATATTATAGATTATAAATATAATATAATTGTATTAATTATAAATAGAATTGTATTTGACAATAAACAAATATAATATTTATTTCTTAATTCATATTCATAATATCTTTATTATCTTATGTATCTTTATACCTTAATTTAAATTGGATTTAAGGTAGATACATGACAAGACAGATACATAATGTAATAAAAATGGGCTGTACTTGCGAACAAATGTTGATGGTCATTTGAGATAAGTTCTCATTCAATGATCCAGCTTTTCAAAAAATCCATCGAATTTTATTTTAATACCATTTCAAAGGATATTTAAATGATATGGTTCTAGTAAAAGATCTTGGGCGTAAAAAATAATAAAAGATTCTTATTATTGTTAAAAATAAAATAAAATGCGAAATTTTCATCGTTCGAATACCTATGAACACTATAGTAGCGAATGTGTTAAACAACTCGTATCATAATTTATAAAACTAAACAAATTTTCTCGATTTTTTCTCAAAAAAATTAGTTGGAAGAGGGAATTGGAGACTGAAGAATTCTCAAAGACCATGGGAGGAAAGTTGGAGAAACATGCGACTCAACGATGCTTGATAAAAACAGGACGTGGTCCAGGAACTCACGAAATACCTGGATGGCCTGAGATCATCTTGGACAATGCTTGCAAGACCGTTAAAAGAGATGTTGGATTTGGAACTGTTCCTCTATTCGAACCTGCTTGGCCATCGACTACTCCAGGGCCAGGCGAATGATTCGAAATTATCTCTTTGTATATGAAGTTTCATAGACGAGTTTTACTAACATTTTCGATTGTTTGTTTCAGGATACACAAGGAAGTGTCCGTATTACTACATTGATAAAAAGAAACGAGAAGGACACTCTTCGGTTCCAACTTTTGAATACGATGGCCTGCGGCCTAGATTTCGCATTGTGACGAAGCCTTGGATGCTGCCTTGCAATTTGTTCGTAATTTTCTATTTTATTTAATTTTTGAAATGTTGAAGAAAACAGAGCGAGAAACTGATAATTGCGCCAAACATTGGATGACAAAATGTTGAGGTTTTTCTCGTTTCACTTTAATATTTCAAATTCAATGAAATTATACAAATTGTTTTACGAGATTCTTGTGATGAGGAGATTGCAGAATCATGATAAATCTAGTGAAAAGAATTTTTTAAATATTTTTAGAGACGTTTGAATTTTGGTGGTTCTCAAGGAAATGGTATTTTTACTTTTTCACCCATTATGTGATGTAAAACTGTTTTTGAAAGACACGAACTCAGCATGTAAAGATAGATTAGAATGAGAAATATCTAGAGTAGAAGTTTTATGAAAATACAAGATATACAAATCCATTAAAATTCCACAAAAATGTAAAGTACTCACCTAATAAAAATTATTTTTGTCATTTAAAAAATATAAATTTCTGTACATATCTACGATCTATTTATCTGTCAACAATATGGAAATTTGTACCTAATAAATGATTTCTTTCGACAGGTACGACGTGAACGATTCAAAATCTCTGAAAGCCTGTTTGCAGAAGTTTACTGGGAAAAGGGGACCTTACGACTTGTTCACAGGTTATTTAAGATTCATATTACGTATTTTAAGTTATCTACATCATCTGGTCTGTGTTTCAGGGCCGAGGGACGAAAGTACAATCAAAGGTTATTTTGCAACTGTAAAATTGGAAGATCGTGGGGACTGGCCTACATCATTGCCAGGAGAAATGGGCAAACTGTTGCGTAAATCGAATTATTATAAAGGACGTTGGAGCACTTGTCCAAGGTATTCTTATTAAATTCTTATTAAATGTCGATTATCCTCAGCTATGAAATTTGGAAAATATTGAAAAGAGGGATAAAATTACATTTCAACTCTATCGAAATGAATTACCTATTAAATTACGAATCATTTTTTGACAAGACAATGATTATACTGTTTGCATGGAACAATTTTCATAAAATTTACTTTTAATGTCAATTTTGTATTAATGTATAATATTGCACGTAGTCAGCGTGCAAAAGTTTGAGATAATTTCAGATAATTGAGAGAGAGTTGAAATTTCCTTGATAATGTTATCATTCTCATTTCTGAGAAATTTAGGTACTTTCTAAAAGTATCTATGACTAAGAAAAGAATTAAATTTCTGTCCTTCTTTTAGAATAGTTCTAATTTTTATAATAACCAAAAGATGAATAATGATCTTTTGATAGATTTCCAAAGGTGTCAGGTAGCCGAATGGTGTTGAAACATATAGCATTGTGTTACAAGGATCCAAAGGAACCAGGACCTGGCCATTACGATCCAAAGTCACCAAGAAAACCAAAAAATATGAAAAATTATCCTTTCGACGCAAACGTCGAGTTTATCTGGCCAGGTCCATCATGGGAAATTCAACCTGGTCCAGGAAGATACAAAATCAAAGATACCAGGACTATAAAAGGGAATGGATGGACTTCTGTCTTCAAGAGCAAAGCACCGCGAACAAATTTTATTATCATTCCTACTTATAACGCTTTTTAATCCTTTTTCCTTTGTTATATCAAATAAGAGATTAGATTTGAAAATGGCTCACTTCTTCTTCGTGATTTTCACGTGGTTGATATGTAACTGGTAGCTTCAAAATGGAACCGGTTTCGATTGTTCTTCCAGGAGGCACGAAAAATGGTCCGAATGGATTCAACAGATTCACGTTGACTTTCACGTTTCTGTTTGGGGAGAAAAAATATTTCTTTGAAAATATTCTTGTACAGTACGTTATTTCTTCTAATCGGATAGCTGGTTAATTTGATAAAATCATTTGTAGGTCGTAAATGAAATAAAATGAAAAATACATTTTTTTATATTACTTAATTATTAAATGAAAATACATTTGTCTGAATGAAATTCTCATAAATGTGCAACTAAATGAATTGTAGCTGAACTCATATCATCTGAATGTCGATTATGTGAATACCGTTTCAATTATATGAAAAACTACTACGAACGAAGTAGGCTCATGTAAAATGTTTATCATGACTCTTGTTAATATTTTTTTCAATACTATGATGCAGGAGAAATTATTATTCCATATACTTATTTACTATGTAATTAAAATAATTAATATATAATATAATTTATATATTTTCTAGTTATTATATTATAAATTTTGTATTAGAAACCGGTTAAAGCAACTAAGAAATAGTGTACTGTATATCTACTTTTTCTAATATTCAACATTTCAATTTCGAATATTGAACATTCGTTTAAAGAGGAAAGAAAAATTATCATTTTCGTCTTAATTATTCGTGCTACTCACTGATTGGAAATATTTTTAACGAAGAGAAATTTTCTAGAAGATGTACCAATCGCTGTCGGTCCAAAAGCAATTTCTCGATCCTCGTTCAATACTAAAATTTCAGGTCTAGCAATAGGACAAATTAATTTTGCGAAAAGTAGCTCCTCGTGTTTACTTCTATTTTTCGTTTCTTCTAAATCGATCGTGCACGTCACGAAAATCGTGGAAATACAAGGCTCAAAACTTTCCAGTAAACTAATTTCGCCAGCTAATTTGTCGACATCGGAGACCTTTCCCTCTTCTTTTTCTTTCTTCCCTTTCTTTCTTTTCGCTTTTGCAAAAGTATTGCAATTAATTTTTACAATTTTTCTTTTAACGTGAAAAATGACGCTCGATTACAGCGTTGATAAAAATACCTTTCTTCGTTGATTTATTGACTTTCTCGTTCTTCGTTTCCCGCTCTTCATCGTTCATTTTCAATCTGAGACCCTCTTCGAAAATCACACTTTTCGGTAACCTTGGTTTGAACATAAAATCGATCTCGATAACTTCATTATTGTTTAAAACACCAGACTGTGGCATAATCGAGATTCTATCGGAAGAACTCTTAAACTGATAACGAGCTGTAAATTCTTTATGCTGATTTTTTATTATTCCACAAGTACAGTGAGGGTAAGAAGCCATGTTGCATCCTCTCAGGTGCACTGAAGCCTAAATTCGTTCGTTCTTAGGGATTTATTTATCTAGAAAAATATAATTATTTGTTTTACCATTGAAAACGAGCCACAAGCGGTCGGAGGAAATTCTATTATTTGCTCGCTCAGCTCGCAGAAAGTATCTATAATGTGCGCATAGATTTCTATGGAATTTTTCTCCTTTCTTCTGTCCACATGATCAGAGTTTTCTATCGAAATATCTGGAATTTCTTCCTTGTCTATTGAAATTAAATATGAATAGACGTTGGGTTTCTATGGAAATTAATTCATATTTGTAATTGTGTTATATAATAAATTATAATATTACATTCAAATTGCAATTATATTATACTATAATAATTGAAATACAATTATATTGCAATAAATATTACAATTTGAATATTCTATGTGTCTTTTTATATTAGACTTTCTATATGCATTCTGTGCAATCTCAAAATTTCCTATGAATGCATAAAATTATTATAACAATAGTCAGTAGTATCAAGTCTAATTATTCTATAAATGTTGTGTAGATTTATACATAATTATTCGTATTTTTATAAGTAACTGTAATTTAAAAGATTATTACTTAAACGGAGATCCAAGAGTCTATTATAGTTATGTTACATTTTTTACATATATGCATTTTTGCATTCTCAAATTTCTTCTGTAAATGCATTCACACAGATACTTTATACAAATACTTTGGAAAAATCTTTTACCATTTTCATCCCCCTGATTTATCACGGTGTTATTATTTAACTGCTTTTCAAGATCACCCTCGTTCTGATCAATCGTTCGACGTATTACTTTAGGTTTTCTGAGATTCACATGGACTGGATGTGGAAATCTACGATTTCTCGGTATTGACTGCGTATTTACCTCATTCTTCAATTTATTCAACATTGTTTGTCCCTTGTTTCCAGCTAGCTTTGCCAAAGTGACTACTTGTACTTGAAAACTGTTGAAAGATCTTTCGTTGATCATTGACTATAATAATAAATAATATAATAATATATATAATGTAATATAATAATGAAATTCCAATTAAGGACTAAACGGTAATCTATCATATTATTATAAATAATAGAATTTCGTAAAATTTCGTAAAATAAAAGATCAAATGAAAGAAATATTCTCTTCAGCTCTAATATTAAAAAATAGAATTTAACTTTCCACTAGTATTATCGAGTATATTGTATATTATAACTGTTTTAGATTTAAATTATTTAATTGCTAATTTTAATTTCATTTTATTACGTATCGCTGGTTTCTGTCATACAGAATATAAAATACGAAATAAAATTGAGTGTTCTAAATTGTAATAAAATTTTGTACAATTATTATGTCTTGATAATCAACGATAGTACTTGAGGATTAATAATATAAATTGATTTAAAATAATGAATTATGCTGGTTCTTAATGAATTGTTTTATTTTTACTCTACACAGTAGAGTAACAATAAGAATCATTATGCAACCTCCGTTCACCACTCAATCCATTTGCTCCAATTTCATTGCTAGGAATATCTGTCAAACATGGAGAGTAAATCAGATGAAGTTTGATAGTTTCTCCAGGAAGGATGGCACCAAAACCATGGTTTGGCTGTATTTCTATAGATGGTATAGGAGGTAGATCTATAAATGCGTATTCTTGAATTAGTAGAGACTCATTAGTCAGTGATAATTCTGTATAAACGGATTCGTGTGTGTGGACGTATCCCAGCTCGACGTATCCTGGTTCTATAAAACAAATAATATAAAGAAAATTTTAAAAAAGAAAGGAAAGGAAATTTAAGATTCTTTTTAAATCTATTGTTCAGCGGTTTTTGTTAATTTTAATTTTTCAAATTCACTTTAAATTGTCTCTCATAAATTTTAAATCTACTTAAGCTTTCTTTCTGTTAATTTTAATCGTACATTGATCGATTTATACGACGTCTTCAGCCGTAATTTTAATTTCATTAATTTATTTCGAGGTCTTTTAAATTTTTCAAATTAGATATTTCAACTCTTTCGCGTCGATGTTAATTCCTTTTAAATTCCTCTTAATTTTATTAATTTTATCAATTCATTTGAAGTTATTTCTATTTAATTCTAATTTCGCTGATTTGTTTCGAGACATTTTTCGACGAGATATTTTTATTTTACCAATTTAGAGAATCTTTTGTTAGATTGAATTTTCCTCGATATTTCATGTTTTACTTTTTCGATATTTTTCTTCATTAGGATGAAGACCTATGTATATTAATATCTAACCTAATATAAGATCGTGACTTGTAGTTAAAGTAGCAAGTACTTTCAATATCAGCGGCGGTGGTTTTTCTAGCACTTGAGACATAATTTGTACTTGTATTGGAAACTCCAACATGTTAGATATTGGATCGTAGAAGCTGAAAATATAATAAATTCTAGTGAAATAGATTTCACTTCATTTGTATTCTAATAGTTTTATAAATACTTCTGTGCACCTTTTAGAGACTTCGACGATACTCGATTTAGGTATCAATCTCACGTTAATCTTCGAACCCGATTCAGACTGCACGACCGTCGATTTTGGATGAACTGACACTTGATTTCCCAAATTCTTTGGAATTTTCATTAGAACATTCACTGGAGAACGTCCTGAAATAATCTATTCATTAATTAATGTATTAACAATTTAATACATTTACTGCCACGCAATGTTATACGTATGCCTCATTTAGGTCTCAATCTTTAAAAAAATATTATATTTTATATATTATCTATAATCATTTATTTAAAATTTGTTTATCGACGATGGCTCGTTTTTATTTTAATCGAAGAACAATAGCAGTCAACGTGTTAATTGATATTGTGATCGTGTATATTTTCAATTACCATTATTAACAATGTCAAAAGACTGTTGACAAACGTCAGAATCGATCATTACAATGCCCAGATCAATACACGGTGGATCTAAATAGATTTTATAGCCAGTCACCTCTGCCCAAATGGGAACGCTCTACTTGGAAAACAATACAACTGTATTATTCCTTATGGCCTTTAATCATTATTCGTATAACGTATATTGTAAATTAGAAACCAGTTGTCCAAGTGTTCTGTTGTCAGTCAAAAAGCAAATGTCCAACATCTCGTGATGAAGACCGATATATCTCGGTCGAAATGTGATTTTTAAATGGCACTTGAATTTCGTAGGTACTTCAATTTGATACTTTCTTCGAGAATTTTGTTTGCCCGATGTATTTTCGTTATTCTCTATATTTCTTTTGTCATTCTCATTTTCATCTGAAAACATGAATAAACACGATTTATCGTCAGAGATTTATCCATTGTGATTAATTAGTTCTAGAAGTTTGGACTAACTGAAGCATGAAACGGGCGATGTTAAACTTTGAATATCTGCTTGATCGAAACGCCATAAGAAAGAATGATCGCGATCGTTTCTTTCTTCAATTACGAGGGAGAACGATTTTCTACCATCGTTTGAAACAGTCAGGACTCTTTCATTGAAATTTACGTCGTTGTATCTCCAAATTGGCGCCGAGGGAAATCTATTATGATTTTTGTTAATTATATCCAGAAATTTAAAAATTTAGATAAAAGATTAAAATTGAACGTTGAATCTTATTTTAGATTTTATTTCTATTTTTTTCTTTTTCTTCTTTTTTTTTTCGTTTGGTGATTTATTTTTTTTTTTTTTTTTTTTTTTTGTAACGTCTACCTAAGTTCTTTAGGGTTCAAAACAGGTATAGCACTTTGCGGGGTGCAACGAACAGACACACGAAATTCATGGAAAGTCTCTGGATGTTCTGCGCTCAGAGTGAGAAATGAAATTTCTCCTGTCACTTCTTCCTCGTAAATTGGTGAAAATTTCACGTTGACTGTTACGTCTAGCCCGGGTTTAAGTTTTGCAGCGTCCATGGTGTCGACCTAACGTTCAAAATATTCGTAAAGTTATTATTTTGTTAATACATCTGTCAAATTTAATATTATCGAATATATATTTTTATTATTTTACACTGTCAGATAAATATTTCAATTGTCAGACTGCGAATTTTTGTACATTTGTATGAAATTTAAAAATCCAGTATTGCACAGAGAACACACACACGTATAAAACATCCGGAATATTTTATTTAATATTTAGTATAATATTTTTAATATTAAATATTAACATCTCTACTTCGAATCTTTATTTGATCTTAGTTCTTTTAATTGTATTCACAAGAATGTGAATTTGCAGTCTCTTAATTACTATTAAATAAATATTTTCCAACTTTGAAAATGATAATATTTATAGATTAAAATAATTGTTCAAAAACCTCGATAACTCCAGGCTCCCATATTTCTGTGTAAACTTTATGGAATCGTAAATATGCCCAATTTGCTGCTTTGTTTCTGATTATCACTTTGCGAGAATACTTTTTATTTACTTCGAAATCCTGATTAAATATAGTACATATTAAAATTCATGTGGAATTAAAATTAAAAGTAAGTGATGAATGATTTAATGGAAGATAGGTAATAGTTTAACATTAATTCTCGTCTGTTCCTCAAATTTTTCAAACTTAATTACCAAACTGAATATTTCTTCTATTAAATATTATAGATAATACGATATAGTCTATTTTGAATATTTTATACATTCTTGTATATTGTATGCATTGTACGCGTGAAAGTCCGTAGTTTAAGTACCATTCTCATTGACAAAAATTTTGAAATATTTTCTATAAAAAGACATGAATCATTGAAAGTTGAAAATTATATGAGTATCTTTGTAACTGTATTTACAGTGTATTAAATTGACACAGGAGAGTTCAAAATCTTCGAAAAAATTACGTTAGAATATTTACCTCAAAAGTGACGATGCACGGAATTGCAAAGAAGCAAGTGTCTCTTTCGAAAACCTGTTCTATCGATGATTTGGATCCTTTCATTACGAGTTTTTCGGATTCACGTTTACCTTCTGCGATATCTTTTTCTTTTTCATGTTCAACAAAATCTTTTCTACTTTCTTCGACTTTCAAGTCTTTGACCGTTAAATCTTCGATTTTGCGATTCTTTTGATTAATCTCTGGAACGCTATTTTCCACAATCAGTGATTCCTCGCTGCGAATCTTTTCGAAAGAAATTTCTGCCAAACTTTTCTCGCTAACATCTTCTAATTTCAATCTCTTTAAACAGATATCTCGTGGTTTCTTCCGCAAACGAATATCATTGTTCATTTCTTGATCGATCTTCGTGATGATTTTTATCATCCTTTCTTGACGAAGCTTCAGCTGTTTTCTTCTTTCTCGTTCATACTTCGATATCTTTTGTATTTAATTAAAAATTATATAAAATTCGTTACACTTTATTATAATTAATGCTTTACTATACTTATTATGCTTGAAAATTATTCATTATTATACTTGGCAAGTTTTAGGAAATTTTAGGAAAGAGAATCTTTTGCAAAGAACTAACTTCATCGAAAATTGTAGAATCAGGTGGCAATGCTTCGTCGATGTTATATTTCCATCTTATTCTAAAAGAGCAAATTTTGCTAATTACAATTAGAAATTTCGAGCGAAACACTTTAAAATTATTATAATTATTAATAAATTATTAAAATTATTATTATAGACGATTCTAAACAGTTCTGGAATGCTAGTAATGTGTTGTAAATTTTTTACAGAAATTTACATCTTTGAGAATATATATATATATATATATATATATATATATATCAAATATTGGTATTATTGAAAGCATTACACTCTATATATTTTGTATTATTTGTTCAAATTGCGTGCATTCTCTACACAAACCTATCAAAATCTATTGCTAACGTGCCAGTAATTACTTTTTAGTAATTATATTACAAACGACTTTTAAAATACCTTAAAATATTTTTCAAACGAATATTTTTTCGAACAGCTGTTCTCTCCTTTAAATGGCAAGTGCGACGCCATTCTCGATGCGACAGAGAGATCTACAACATCTCAAGATTAAAAAGATTAATTCTTTATCATTGTTCAGTTCATTATCATTTCACCTTGAATTTAATCAAAGCTGCACAAAAAATCCACTTTTTATATCGATTCAAATATTCTTCCCATTCTTCACTTTCTCTCCTCTGTTGAAGTATCTTTAGTATCGACCATTTTGTAAATTTGAGATCATCTTTTAATTTTTCGTCTTCTTGAGCTTCCTGCTTAAATTCAAAGAATTGTATAATTGTATTTTAGTAAAAAGATACACTTTCGAATTTTCTAACCTTTTCATCTTTATGTTTGTCTTTTCGTTGCAATTCTAGTTCTTCTTTCTTGCGGATTTTTTTGCGACCTTTCAAAGCTAACAATCCTTAAAAAAAAAAGAAAATAACTTATATTAATAAATATATATATTCCTAGAAGGGGTAAATTATAAAATTTACCCTTCCAAGTTTCTTGATTTTCTCTTTCGAGTCTTGCTCTAGTTTTCTCATCAAACAAACATCCGCGATACACCAAAGATTTTGGTTTGCTCAATAAATTTTCGCACGTTGCCCCTTGCATGATTAATACTCTTTTCATGCGAAGAAATCTCGTCAAAATATTGAACCGTCAAAATGGTGAAATAAAAGACTGAAAAAAAATCAGTCGAAAATTGTCGTCCAATTCTTTGGCGTATGTTTCGTATATTTGTTACATTTCTAACAACAAATAATATTAAACACAGAAATAGAACTAGATTTATATATATATATATATTTAATTTGTACTAAATTATTTATTTATAATAATTATAATTTCAAATTCATTTATAATTAAATAAATTTATAATTTCGAAATTATTAAATTATAAATTAAAATCGAAGAAAAGCAAATTCCATAAAGAGATTTTACATTAACGATACTTTTAATTCTTACACGCACAATTTTGTTTAAATTATTGACTTAGAGTTAATAATATAAAAACGTTGAAGAGTTTAAATTAGTCTTTATAAAAACATTTAGAAAGACTATGTTTCTATCATTAACGATTGATAAAAAGCAAATTTCCTCGATATTCGGTCTTGAAAGTTTCGATCTTAAAAAAAAGAGAGAGTTTCCAGCTTTTACTGTCGAAGCAAACGTAAATTTACTTACGCATTACATATAATTCGTAATGGAAACATAGGCAATATGGAAATTAAACATCAAAGTACATTTTTGCCTAAATATCCACAATCTGATCATAATTATGATCTTAACACAATTCCCTGCGTATAAAACTCTCGACCCGATTTCACTCGTACCAAACGTTTAACAAACAGAAGCCACTGCTTCGAACACCCAAACTCTGAATTCGAATCTGCGTAACGAATGATCGAGCGCGATCCAGAGACCCGGCAAGATCATAACGATTCATCCTCTAAATTAGCCTGCACGGTATATACTTAGTGTTATCCGTAGCATTTTTTTCCATCAATTTCGCGAGATCGCGGCGAGATCTCGTGCCATATGGGATCGTAACAGAAACTCTCGGGATAATGATGCACCAGATGATTATACAGAGCCTGCACCGAATGCATAATTCATACGTGTAGCACGAACTTTGAACCTAGCGCGGCGCCACTACCGAGTTCACCCCGTGTGGCGTGGCCCATAAGGGAAAAGGGGCGTTGTAATCACGCGTTTTCTTTTTCTTTCTTTCGTCTTTTTCTTCTTCTTCTTCTTCTTCTTTTTTTCAAGTGTTCTTTGACGCCAGGCTCGACCTCTTTCATCGTTTTCCTTGCCACACACGTCACCGTGTGATGTTCGTCGTGACTGGATCGGGGGATTCTTATTATGCATTTGTGAGGAATTTTAGATTGCAGGAAATGCAATTGTTGCAAGTGACGACATGGAAACGTAAAAAAAATATGCGTGCAGATTTTCACTAATATTAATTTTAATATTGTATAATAATTAATTAATACAAGTAATTTTAATGTAAGTGATATTAACTTTATTATTGTATAATATTATAATTATTTTATTATATGTAGTACATATACTGTTATATTTTATTACATTAATTTTACATTTGATTATTTTCTAATACATATAACAATGAAATTAATAATATATTTTATCATAAAGTTCTCCAATTATACCACTAATGAAGGGCTATAAAATTCTGCTTAAATTATAATTATCTTTTCACAGATTTCATATTATTTACAAATCGTAATTAGCAACCAAGATATAGGTACTAAAATACATTCACAAGCCACTGTATTTCCACGATATAGAAAGAAAAGTTTACAATGTAAAATAAAACGTAGAAATAGAATATAATATGTTATTAGAATGGAATAAAATATAAATGAAAATACTTGTGAAAATAAAAATGTATGTGAAAGTTATTCGCCAAACTGTAGTACAAGCCATTTAATAAGAAGCAGCATAGCAATGAATCCATTCGAAGTAAGTTCGGGTTAATTTTAGAAATATTTTCTATACGAAAATGCAACAGCGATACTAGACTTTCAAATTCAGGTTACGGAGCGATACTAAACTATGATAAATTCAGATTACAAAAAAAAAATCTAAAAGTCTATTTAGAGATGATTTTGATGAATATTCAAATAGTAGGATCGAAAGTGTTACCTTTCGCGCGAAATGTGTATAAAAAAAAAAGTAACAGCTTCCCTAATAGCCATATGTCGGATAATTTTGTAGATTGATGGAGAATTTCACGGAGCAACTGACACCCGTATAGATGTTCCCATAGGCTGTGTAACATGGCTGTCATGCAAGGCCCTATACGTACATTTATTTCCCGAGGAAATTAATCGACATCCAATTGTCCGCTAATAACTTTCTAATTTACGAGCAACGTTCGGAATCGTTGCCTCTCGACACCTCGGTTTTCCCTATTTTATTCGGCGATGAATGGTTCTTCTTTATGTTCTTTATTGTCTTTGTAACAGTGAAGACAACGAACGAAGTGGATATGAAAAAAAGGAAGTATGTAAGAAAAGAGAAAAATTAATGTTTCTCGATCGTGTGTTTTATTCAGAGTTTCTTCTTTTACGGTGGTAACAATAGAAATAATTGAAAAATGAATATTATATTCATAAAAAATTCTTTGGTTTCAAAGAAGATTTTTATATCGTCTTTTTAATCAAATGAACCTTTTTTGGGCAATGAACAGCAGAATTTGAAAGGGTCAAATGTCAAGTTTCTTAGTATTTTTTTCCAGGAAACGAAAGTTTATCTTCTCAATATGTATACGTTGAAGCTTCGTATTTTTTGAGATAACAAAATAAATGTAAAACTTTTTCAGAAAATTTTAATTGGAAATGCCAATTATAAGGAACAATGATAAGGAACAAATTTAAAATTTGTTAAAATTGACATTCACCCTTCAAACGAGATACATAAGAGAGAAGTCAGTCCTTTTTAGTTGAATATTTTATTTCTTTCCTTTGTTTGAAGTATAACACAATATATTCATAAAAGTGTATAGACATTACTTTTTTAACTGTGAGAATGATAAGAAGATAACGTACAAATATAAGAAAACCAATATTTTATATTCAAAGATTTATTTATTCCTTTCCGTACATTACGTCATATTTATAAAAATTTTTCTATTCTTAAGAATTTCATATTATCTTATCTACGGAAGAATAGGAAAAAAAAGGAAATTTCACTTCAAAAATATGGAGAAACAAATAAACGAAGCCAGATATCAGCCAAAATACTTTAATATTCCATCTCTTCTATTTCTTCCAATGATTCTAACAATTTTAGTACAATTCACGAACTGTGAATAATATTATATATTATTATAAATTATAAATATATCATGTAACACAATTATATACAATTATAATTATAAATCTCTAGCTCTAAAAAATTCATCGAGAATTTCATCTTCAGTCTGAGAAATACCTCCTAAAAACAAGATCTTTTCTCCATTCCAAGTCCAACACGATCTTAATACAATTTCCAAAAAAAAAAAAAAAGAAAAAAGAAATGCACATTCCTAAACAATTCCCAGAATCTCTACGAAAATTCATCAAGTAAAATTTCACTTGAGAAGTGACCGGTAGGGGGTGGTTCCGCGTGACCTCGAAATTGGGGCGCGCTACACGGCACGCGCCCTTTGTCAAATGGTCGCCAAACATTTTGAAAACATCTCAATCTGGTCGCGAGAGTGGACCACGGGTGGGCAAAGCTCGCTCTCTCTCCGAGATTATTTGTCAAGCATCTCAAGGGGGGGTGGCTATCTCTCCTTCTCCATCACGAGCAAAGGGTCGCGTGGCCAAACGGAAGTCGCTCAAAAGGAGCTGTGTAAATCATTTCTGCAACGAGGGAAAGAGATGAAACACGTTCGCATTTCTCCCTAAACGGAGTGGATCACCGTGGTGAAAATTCGTTTCTTTCTGTCGTTAGCTCTTGCTAAGTGTAAGTGTCAGGGCCCCATTTGGTCTCTCCGAAGGTTGCCTCTTGCGATCTGGCCCAAAGACCCAGTGGCCCTAAATTTTCTGAAAACTGTGCCAGCCACGAGTGCCATTCTTCCAAAGACTTTCCATTTTTACGGCTGGATAGTACATACAATGGAGGCATCCCGCCGACGAACTGACTACCAATGGAGTCACGTTAGGCTGAGATCGCTACTGGTGTTCGTACGGGTTATAAACGCCATAAATTGCTCCTCGTCTCGTTTGACGCACGCCCGCTGGCCGTGACCTGAATTCCTCCAAGGCCACTGAAAGACGAACAAACCGAGGTTGGTTTCCGAGGCAGCGAGCGTTAGGTTCGCATTGACATTCTGTTCCTTTTGTGCCCTTTTTTCTTACAAGTTAAGAGTTTCACCGAGATGAAGTTGAAAAAGTCACTTTTCGTTGATTTAATTGAAGATAAATTGAAGAGACTTTGGTTCACATACGGATTTTGGTAATTTAATTGTTTAACATGAATATTTCACGTATAGTAATTAGAACCGCTCTTTAATACGTATCGAAATATTCTAGATATCGTTACGATTTGAACAGTGTTTATTATAAAATAAATAGATTCGTACGATTGTTTAAAATCAATATCATACCGCAAAAATACCCGTGTCATTTAAACAATTTTAAGAACAGAAAATCTGAAACTCGTCATATCGACGAATATTGTTCTAGTGTTCAAAATCTAACACATTCAACGATAATATATGAATATTACAGATATCACATACTTTCAAATTGTCTAGATATCGAACGATGAGTTTAAAAAAATGAATACCGATCCATCAATTTTCAGTAAAATAATTAAAGGAAGACGAAAAAAACGATTCGTCGGGCGATTCGAAACGCTCGTCCACAGGTACGTCAACAGTTTCCGAACGAAACGCAAACTTTCTCTGGATCGCGTCGGGAGTAAAAATCCATTGGGTTACCGAACGGAAGCGGCGGTCACGCCAACAGTCATCGCATTATCGATGCACACGTGCCTTTTGTAAAAAAATTCCGCCGCGTAGACGGTGGCCAGAGGTGGGCACGGTGCCGCAAAACCGTCACGAGGGGGGAGGTGTGATGCGTTACAGCTGGTTAAACAGCTGTAACCGAAGAAAGATAGCCGTGAACACCCGCGACAAATTTCAATACCCGAGAGCCCCTCTAGAAAACCTCGCGCTCCAAATCAGACGAGTCGTCTCCCTCATCTCATTTCCTTCTGCTGCTGTCTTTCCTCCTCCTTTCGCTGTAAAAGACGATCTTCTTTTCGTGCTTATCGCCGACGAAAGAGGCTTTCGACAGAGTTCGACTAGTTCAGATTTATGTACTCACTGCGTTTCATTGACGAGTGAGGATTGTTAGTCTGTTATTTGTGAGAGTTTTTAATTCGTTATGTTAATTTATGAAGGTGGTTATTGACTTCTTAATTTCTTTCTTATATATATATATATATATATATATATATATATATATGTGTGTAGTTTGATAATGATGATGATATTTTAATAATGATATAAAGATGATGATATTTTGAAAAGATAATATTGAAAATATTTCTGTGACAATATATATATATCCACACATATATATATATATATATATATATATATATATATATCCCAAAATATCAATCAAAATTAGATATTGAAAAAATGATGATATTTTTAATATTATCTTTTCAAAATATCATCATCTTTTCAATATCTAATTCTGATTGATATTTTGGGATACAATGTTTATTATTGTATGTACCATATTATTATTATAATATGCTACATTTTTTATTATTATGTATCCTATATTTTATTAATATTTGTTGTATACTGTACAATGATATTGTTCTACACCGTAATTGGAGTATAAATACTTCGTGTAACGTATCCACAAACGTAAACTTTATTTAAAAATGAGTGACGTAATTAACTAAATAATAGGTTATGATATTCAGTAAAAGAGATTGATAGAAATACGAATTTGCGTAAACATCTAATGATTCGTATCTATCTTTTGAAAGAGAATAATTAACTTACAGTTTTTATGAATCTAATAGAAATAGGATTTAAACAGAAATTCATTCCCGCTGTTACGTATAATATTATGGCAAGTAACTCTCATTCCCTGCACATTTACATTCTTCAAATTTCTCAAATAACTTTTCGATAATAATTTTTTGTCGTAATAATTTCTCACATGACAAAGTTAATTTCTGACAAAAATCTATCTATTAATAGCATAGCTCTGTAAGTTCATTTAGCTTACTCTAGATGATGCGAAAAATCCTAAACTCATTAATAACTAGAATGATAATTTAAAAATGCTGTGTGCCTGAACCTGTAATATAAATATGTAGATGACTGTTTTAAAATTTGTGGTTCATCGGTTCGATCTATTCGATCTATTCGGCTAGTTAGGAACGGATGCCGCGATAGTTGCTTCGTCATGGTTTAAAGAAAGACGAAAGAGATTTCAGAGGATGCCGAAACACCGGTAGCTACTATTAGTTTTTATTTCCTCCTGTAATTAGTATCATCGAGAGCACCACAATATTATCCATTCCCTGGTTCGATATATGATCGATATTTATGAATTCGAACGATTCCAGAGATTTTAAAATTGGAATGCAAGTTAAATCCTTTTTTGCTTTATAATTTTGGTAACACCACTTGTTATTCTCGAATAGATTATTTCTTGAATTTAAGAGTTTTTATTTTTATTAATTCAGTAATTTTTGTTGTATTTGAAAATTTATTAACTCTCTGAGAACATGTACGTACTAGCGTAGATAATTGATTTACGTCAATTAATTAAATTAACTTAATTGATTTATACTAATATTTAAATTTGACTGAACTATACAAATAAATGTTATTAATAATTAGAAAACAGTAATTAGAAACATCACGTATTACGTTTCACTAGGATTAGTGAGCTGCAAATAATATAATAATATAAAAATATAAAATATAAACAAAAATATAGTAATAATGATATATATGTATATATGTATATATTTGCATTAACTTTGAAAGTTTTTTTTATTAGTTTATAATAAATTTTTTTAATTTAAGTTATTCAAAAATGTAAAATTGCAAAGATAGAAAGTGTATCAGCTAATAAAATAATTACATATTATGTAATTTAGTAATTACAAAGGCCAATGTTATTACTATGACAGCCGGCCTTTTCACATTCTATTGTTAATCCTCAGAGACTATAATGTCATTAACTTTATTTTATCTCCTTTTCATAAACGTGAAATCTTTTTGCTTATTTAGTGATTGTTACATTTCTGTAAAACGAGTGTTCTTTTTCGTAAATGTTGCGTAATTACAACAATTCCTTTCATATGGCCTTCGTGTACTCGAACAATTTTCTTTAAGCGAGAAAGAATTTTGTTTCAAAATAACATTCTCTATTTGTATTCTTCATTTGTTGTTACAGTCAAAATTTATTCTATTTTCCTTGTTTTAGTTTCTCGGGAAACTCTCTACAATAGTGACTTTCCAGTACAGGACCGTTCCGTGAAGGCACATTTTGGAAAGCTGGCGTTCATTTCGAAACTGCTATCCTCGAGGTCGTAAAAGCAAGAACTGACAATGGATATTTCACAGGACTTAGTTATAAAATTGGCCATAAATACCATCGTAAAGTCCCATTGCACGTCCTTCGTAACAGGACTTTGGACTTGTCCCCTTGTGCTAGCAACTTTCAACTTCTCTCGCTTTATCTTTTCAATTTTTGTTTTGCTTCATCATTCTTTCCTTCTCTGACATTTACAAGCGAGTTGTCTTTTTTAGACATGTGCCACGAGTATATGGTACTTGTAAATGTTCAATTGAATTGAATTTTATATTTTTCTGTAAACGCGTTTTGTTCTTCGTAGTCATTGAGAAATTCAATTAAAAATTGATTTTACTTAAGAAAAAAAGATATGATAAGAATCTTATGAATTATGTATTTTTATACCTAACAAGGCTCTCGTCTTTAACTTCAATTTATAGATCTTCATTTATTAACTGAATATAAATAAACTAAAAATTAATGGATAATAAAAATAAAAATTTATCAAATTTAAGAATTAATTTGTTGTAAATTAAATATTTACTCGTTACAATTGTTTTTAGTGTCGTCTGGAAAAATTCTGTAGATATACACCGTGAAAAATTAGAAGTCCACACTAAACGTTACTTAATAAAAAGTTCCACTAAATATTATTAAACCTTCCTCGAACAATCATTCCAATTTATTAAACAATCCAAAAGGGTAAATTTTAAAGAGAGACAGAGAGAATAAATTTTATTTATAAAAACAAACAGCAGAAAAAGGGAAAGTTAAATGTTTGACAGCTGAAGCGTGCTTGGAAGTTCACGAAGTCACATTTTTTTCCCTCCCCCATTTCCAGGCGCAATAAATCAAAAAACGCAAGGTCTCAGCCTCGAAGAAAAGGACAAGCCCTTTTGCTCTTGAAGGACTGAAAATCGTGGAGTCCACGACCGATATCCTATGGTCGGACGACGGCCACACGCCGGCCACCATCGGGTACCCCCATAAACTCATCAACTCGTAAAAGTTGTAATTCTCGCTCGCATTTTTCTGAAAGGACGACCTCGTAAATTACAAGGTATAATAATATAATACACGTGAAGAAGATTTAACGGATGGTCCAGAGGTATCGATTTTTCTGTCTTACCTCACTTCGGTCGCACGCCCTCATCTAACGGATTTCCTCTTTGTTTCTTCTCTTTGCTTTCCTTCGTTTTCCAGTTTTCAAATTTGTTCCCTCTTTGGAATGATACACATTTTTATATCACATTGTTCTACATTTTCGTTCGATCTACTTTTTTTCTGTGAAAATCTGAAATTTTGCGGAACATAGATTTTTAGGGGTTGTTTTAACTTACCTATGTTATTTAAATGAGTGTCATGGGTATTGTAAAACGATTCCACTTCGTTACAATCTTCATGTATTATAATTATCATCGTAATTTGATATAAATATTAGATAGTTACAATTTATTTTCATAATTATTAATATGAACAACTCACTTTCAGTTTGAAATAACGATGATACAATAATGAATATAATAGTAGAATTGAAATAATAACAAGTAATATAGTAGATATAGTAATGATACAATTCAATATAATAATACAACTTGAATAACCCTATGTAATTAGTATGAAAATTTAAAAATTAATTAGTATAAAAAGCATTCTTTAGTATTTTAACAGATAAAGATTTTAAAATATATTGCTATCTCTAAAGAGAATTCCAATTTCAATTCGTTCGTGCGTTTTTTTTAAAAAGAGAATAACGAAGAAAGAAGAGTATGAAAAATTATTCGTCAAAATAAAAAATATTATGTCTGTTATCCTTTAAATTTCTATATCATCATCCTTTATTATCTTTCTTCGTTGTTTAATATATTCTCAGTGATTCAGTTCGAGGAATCAATCATTCTTAAGGTAAAAATCGATGAAAAATAATAAAGTCCTGGTTAAGAAAAATTCCGCACACTTGAAATAATCACCTAATTTTAAACAGTTTTTACTTTATACCAGCCGGTTAATGGGCAGGTATGTTTGAAGTGGCTTTTGATTTACTGATTCGATAAACGTGTCGCCCGTGAAACTGGACGGAAAATCTCGAGATTTATCGCATCGTAACATCATAATCGGTAATGCTCAACCCGGTGAGCCTCGGCATCAACCGGTGGACCTTTTTCTCTTCTTGTTTCTCCCTTCCTAGTTTCGAAGGGACCACGGCAGCACGGCTCTTTGTCAGAGAAACGAGGAAGTCGTATTTCGTCCCCTCTGAAACGTGCCGCGATCATACGTCGGCGTTTGATCTTGACTTCAACGACGTTTGTGCACCGCGCGTACTATTTTCTTACCGTGGAAAATGAGCGTTGTGGAAACTGTCACTATTTCTTTTTTCCTTTTTTTGGTGTTTTCTGCTACACTGTAAATGGAGCACGATCGTGAAGCGATCATTTATTCTTGAGAGGTGTAGTGTGTTAATTGACTAATTTAGAAGTATAATTAGTCTAATAATTTAGTGATTTCAATGTAATATACATAACATGATATAATATATATAATATTATATACATTATATGTAATATAATAATGTAAATTAGTATTTAATCTTATAATTAAAAAATTATTCTATTTCTCGTTGATCAAAAGAAAAGAACTTCCAACAGTGAAGCTTTTAAGGAATTTTTATTGTATATTAATATTTGAGTAAAAGAATGTATTAATAATTTATAATCATAACGACTAGTTTATACCTACCTATAAGTAAATATCTATAATAGTAGATATCTACCTAGCAGTTTTATTAAATAATAAATAAAGGAATAGGAATAGTTAAATTTTCGAATGCTTTTATTATTAATATTTTTCCAAATGAATTTTAATAGCTTATAGTACATGAAATGGTAGTTACTAATTTTAGGAGATTTTTAGATAAGTATACTACTAATAATATATTACCTATATATATTATACTATAGTAATAAATATATCTGTATATAAAATTTTACATGTAATAATATCAGAAACCACTTTATATATATATATATATATATATATATATTCAGGGGACAATTATGCAAAGATTAAATTAAATTAAACATCAAATTTCTGTTCAAAACTTGTTCACTTCAAACTTGTAGAAGAAATAGAACGAAAAAAAAAGAAAGCAAAAAAGTAATCAAATAACGAAACATCAGAGACGTCGATCTTTCCGATCAATTTGGCTTACACGATCATGAACTCTCCACGATGAGTAGCAGCTTCGTTAAAAGAAACCCGAAAATCACGGCGCTCCAATTAGCCCTCGAATTTTTCGGCAACTTTTTAAACATTCTCGTGGCAAATTTTCAAAGAGAAATGGCTATCACAGAGGAGCAGAGGTAGTCTGAACAAAAGGTGCACTTCCAAGGTGCATCGAAACACCCACGTCGAACTCCACTCACTATGGTGGGGTTCGTTTGGCCGGCCTCCGTAACGCCTCCGACTTGTTCACAATCGAGCTTGAAGAGTTCATGGTGGGGCTCGACATCGATTGGAAAGGTGGGGTATAAACGTCCGTGTATGTATGATTTCACGATAATTCTTATCCAGAGATAGTGAGGATAGTGAGGAGTGAAGAGAATTGAGATTTGAACGAATACCTATAGATTCTAAGTAAATCATTTTTTATCGTTGTTTTAACGTTGAAGTAAGTAAAAACACACACACACACACACACACACACACATACTAGAAATATTTGAACAATTTTTCAAAGATTATTTGTGTATAACAGAGAAGTATATACGCACGTATGTATATACAGTGGCTCACGAAAGTATTCATACGCTCATTATACATATGTACATATATACACAATATTTTGAAATTTCATTAACGCTGCAATAAGATACGACTGTCATTACATTGATTAAATCTGAAAATTGAACTAATAACTGTAGGTTTTGAATAAGTTATAATATTATAATATATGTATTATATATAAGTATCATCACTTATAATGTTATATTATATTAATAATTATTATTTATATACAGATATAATTATGAAATATTATATATATATAGTTTATATTATTACTATATTTTATATTATATCAAGTATATATTATTATATTTGAAACCAATTTGAAAATGAGCGTAACTGAACCAACAACTATAATAAATTTTAATAATATAATATATTACATTATATACCTAGTAAAATTATTATAATTTATATATAGATAATATATATATATAATTTATGATTATTATTATATTTACATTACATTCACACGTAATATATCCACATTGGTATTTATATTATTATTAGCTTCAGGTCGCCATTAAATCTTCTACTTGATAAATATCAAGCAGTTTATTTTAGTCGCAAGAAATCAGGGAATCGATTCTAGCAAGAAGTGACACCATTTTTTTTCCTTCATTCATCCTTCTAAGATTTTTATCGTTATATATATATCTACATGTCTAGATCGTTAGGGACGAATGGTTTTGATAATGCGAGACGACGATAAAACAGAATTAAGACTGAAATATCTGTGCTTCTTGATTGAAATTTCGAGATTAATCGTGTTGGACACAGTTCGTTGGTATCTCCTTAATCATGGAATGGTGGAGTTAGGCTCGACGATCGGAGTCGAGTTTTCACGGTTCGCTTGCGTTCACTATTCAGAGTTTATTGTTTGTCATCGTTGTTGTTTGCTGTTGGTTATCTGGCTGATCGACATTGCTTTCGCTTCGAACTGAAATGTAGGTTAATTTTACGCTTCGTGAAGTTCAACCTCATTTTCTATTCGTACGTTGGCAAAGTAAGTATGATGGAAAGTGTGTGGTTTGAAAGATGTTTAAATTCGTTTGATCCGTCGTTCTCTACTCTAATTTTAGTGTCTTAGAGTCTTTACACTCTTCGTTTCTGTTATTTGTACTGTAATTATAAATTTTGGAATTTAATCAAAGACGGTTGCTAAAAACTACTGCATAAAAATTCAGATTCTTAATTATGATTCATTATTGTTTGATATTATTATTCGTAATTGTTTGATTTTTAGATTCTTCGTTTTCATTATTAAAATGAACAATAGCGTTTTTTTTTTGTTTTCAGAGAAGGTTACTTTAAAACTACTGTAAGAAAATTCAGATCATTTGTAATTGTTATAGGATTTAAATTGTTATGTTATTTTCAGTAAAAGCATGATAGAAGTATAAAAAAAGGAATTGAATTATTCTTACCTATGTCGTGTAAGAATTAAGTGTTTTTCCTCTGGATGAACAGTTAACAAATTGAAATTATATAGTAATTAGGTATTTAATATTGTAAAATGTATATTAAAAATTTTTTTTCATAATTTTTAAATCTATAATGATAACATCTCTTTGCTATAAATTCACAAATGTGTACATGAAGTTTAAACAAAACAAATTGAATTTATAACACGTTATATGTGTATAATTTTACTATCTTATTTATCATAGTTCGTATCAGTACCCCACTGCAGATAATTTTATATTAAATTTTCCTCTCAGTGAATATTTTAGCTTTTTAAATCCATGTTAATAATAGAACTATAGAATAATAATAGAATTTATAAATTTATTAATTATCGGTTAACATTAATTAAAGTCAGTCTTCTCCAAATACGAGACAAGTGTCATTGTATCATTTCTTTGTTTCTAACAGAGAAATTTTATGATGGACCAGCACGCACGTACCATTGTAAAAAAAAAAACAATAAAATGAATTTCGAATTAAAATCGTAATGGAAATCAAGCAACCGGAAATGTACAACATGTTCGGAAAGTTCACGTGAACAGATAATGATTATACGACCAGTCATAAATTAGAAAACTAAAACCAATTATTGGTTTGCTGCTCTTGATTTCACCATGAATTACGACTAATTGTTAAAGAAAACAATTCTCTTAGTTCGAGACTCTCGCGTTAAATGGCCGTCTTTAGAAATCAAAGACATCACCATTGTTCGCTGGTTCTTACACTCAAAATGGTTGGCAAAGGTTCTGTCATTGAAGAGATGTACACTAGCCGAAGGGTCGTAAAGTAAAATTCCCAGACGAAATTTAGGGAGATAAAGAATATTTAAAGGAAACAGTATTTAAAGATAAGACGATATTCATATAAGATGTTGGAATTTGCATGTTAATGAAAAAATTAACTGTATCCTTGTTAACTCTTCCGAGTGAATTACTATTTTTGTATTACACTAGAATTCTTGATAGTTGATTGTTTCAGACTGATATATTAGTGTACAACACAATTTATAAAATATAAAATATAATATATTGAATATACTTGTTAATTCTTGAATAGACATAACGGCACAATTTTTGTACTGTTATAGATAGTTTTAAAGTGTGCAATATAAAATATGAAATGAATTTATAAAATTTATGAAATAAGTTTGATTCTCGTAATGTATCTCCATTGTTTAAACATTAATCGATGATTTTACTACCTATATTGTATAGTGATACAATAAGAAAAAAATTACGTTCTATATGGTATAAATATAAATAAGTATTATTTCTAACAATAAGTTGTAACATCTGCTGTTTTTTAAAAAGTATAAAATACAGAGAGTCACATAAAAAAAGAAAGTTCAAATTCAATTGGGTACTTTTAATACCAGTGGAATCGAAATGTTCCTTGGTCTTACAAAAAAATACCAAAGAACAAAGAACAGATATCAAAAGCATACTCATTGAATTCTAATATTAAATATAAACAAACTTCTAGAAATCTCTTAAGCAATTGAAAATTTTTTTCAAATTAAAGACCTAAGAGTATCCCGCCTAAAGTACGATGCCATTGTTAAAACTATAAAAATCCTCCGAACAATTTTTTACGAAAGAAAAGAGTTAAAAGTCGAAGCATTCAGTGGTCTCAACAAGTGTAGCAAAAATTTCCCCGATTCATGAAACTGATCTCCCCAAACAATTATCTACAGAGCAATTCGAAAATCAGAATATTCAGTCAAAAATATAATCTTTCGAAAGTCTTCCGAACAATTAATAAACAAATATTCAAGACTCACAGCGTATAATAAATCTTTTTCTAATTTAACCTCCATCTAAGTAGAACAGTTTTTCTCAAGGACGAACTATTCCGGAAACATGAAAGCAACGAGATAAGGGAAGACTAATATTGATCATAAGACGATCCATCGTGTCCAATCGCGGAAGAAGAGCTACAGGTATTCGAAGGGCGTGAAGAGGAAGAAATCATTTTTGACATATTTACAACCAAGCAACTCGTCGATTTATTTCACAGTACACGCATCGACGATTTAAATAAAGAAAACTGCAATTGTAACCACTGTTCTGTTGCAGTTCATTCATCCCATTGGTCCCGTGGGATCAGTTAATGGATGGCTGCCGCAAGTGGTCACGTAACAGGGGACAGGGATTATGGGATTAACCACGAGTAGCAAACAACCCCTAGCTTTCAACCAAGGTCGTATTAACAGGCAACAAGGCGAGCTTGTTGGCATACAGTTGGCACTCTGTGTTAGCCCTCTTCGATAATCTGGTTAATGCTGTCGACGAGCTTAAAAGATATATTCGTCAAGACGTTGTACAAATGTTTTGATAACCAGCGGATTAGGAGGCTGACTGTTTTGAATTTTTTTGAATTTATGTCGAGTCCGAGACTGCTTTGAATTTTTCTTCGAATTTATGTTTTGTACGTACATGTAGCTATGTATCTAGACGACAATCTCGAGTCACTTCTTTGTTTCAAATTTATTTGGAAGTCTTGTTGGATAATTATAATTTTTTGAACCGGCATGTTTTGTTAAGAATTTACTAAATTTTCATTATAGGCATGTGAAGGAATCTATAAAAACTAACAAAGTTTTTCTGAGTAAATTAATATGTAAAGTCTTGAAAATCTTTGGAGTTACGGTAGTGTTGATAACATGGATTTTTATGTATTTATGGGGAATATGCAAAGAATGCTAAATAATGTTAAAAGACAGTAAAATATCCAAAGTACAGTTCTTTACAACATTTAATAGATTTTCTATCAGGATTCTATTCTTTTAAATGTAATGCATTGTCAAATATATGAATTTGGATAAAAATCTGTAATTTAGTGATGAGTATTTAGTATCTTAGCTTGATCTAAGTAGCTTGATCCAAACATTTAATTTATGTTATTTGTTTTCATAGTTTGCAGAATATTTAATATCTAAATAAATTAAAAATATATATGTATGATTTTCTTTTAATGATTGCTGATACCATAATATAATAATTTCAATTCTTGTAACTCTAGTATTTCGCCATACTATTACAATAAGAGTACTTATCTGTGTATATTAAATCATTAATTTCTTAAAAAACGATAAGACAAATGTTAGATACTTCAATTATTAATTTATCACTAAATACAAATTATTGTTGCACATATTTTATAGATATTTTATAGATAATATTATTGTAAATATTTTACATATGTAATGTAATTACAAATATTCTTCTAGATAGAATTAAACGAATAGAACCTGGGTGGATGCTAATTTTACTTACGTAATATTACAACGAATATATGATACTTATTCCATTTTGGAAATTTTATATATATTGTGAAACATCAAGTTTTTCGCAAATGCATAAAAAAATCTGTTCTGTTCATCACTAATTTACTAATATATTTCTAATTTTCTATACTGACATTCTTACTAGCGATTAAAAGAATTTTCTTTCGAGGAGGAATATCCTGTTCACACAGAAACGAAGAGGAAATATGTACCTAAGCATGGTGCGGTGCATCAGTCAAGGCTAGATCCAGCAGAAATGTCTCAATTCGCGGGTTTTCGGTCCTGTACGGATGTGTTCCGCCATTTTCACGGATGCCATCGGGTGTAAAGACCGATCCACCTGACTATAAATAAGCGAAAGCACGTGTCGACGTCGTCGTGATGCTCACCTATTATTAGTGGCAATTAATGAGATACGGTTTCCGCGGGGAATATATCCGTGGTTAACGCGCGTTCGCCTCGCCTATCTCGCCGTGGAAACTTCCTACCATCCTAATTGCACCCGCTTATGCTCCCCGTCAAAGCGTATTCTCGACTTCGCGGTCTCTCGCCTCTGGCCACCTCTCATTCTCTGTCACGTTTTCGAGCCCCCGTGCAGAATATTCGGTCGAATATTTGCTTTGTCCGAAGCTAAATATCAAACGCGTGTGTGTGTATGTCACAAGCAACGTGCAATATATCATTTCCTCCTTTTATTTCAACGATCGTTTCACTGAAATGAGAATTCATTACACGTCGAGAAATTTTCGTCTTCCCTCGTTTCGCAAATTTTCGATCTGCTCGTTTGTGCTTATAACGCGTCGCGATTCGTGGTATGAATTGTGATTATCATTTTTTAAAAGAAAAACGAAATTATGTAGCGGAGCTTGAATTACAAATTTTAAGTTTCGATTATTTAAACTTGAAGATTGATAAGGTAAAATATTTTCAATCGCAGGGTGGTAGAACCAGTTCCGAAAATTCGTTGAAAAGGAAGGATACGATTCTTTCATTTGAAGTTTCGTCTTTGTAAACGTTATGTTCGAATATCTGGCAGTATGAAAATTTGAATGTTGCCGATTCTGGACCAGTCAGGAATGAATAATGAACAAGTTGTTCTACCTGCGAAAATAAGTCGAAAATCTGTACAAGTTTGAAAAGTTCAATAGTTCGAGCTGTCATCCTTACGAAAGGCAGGTGTATTGATGAAAGGAAAGTATAGACTCAATTTTTGATCTTTGACGTACGTATAATTTGCATTTTGTGTTTTTTTACACTGTGAAAATTGAGTATATAACTATATAACGATAAGTGACCACGATTTTATTTAATCATGTCTCATTAATCGTGTTGATTCATCACTAAGCTGTGGAAATTCATAATCGATCAATCAGAAATTCAAGATCAATAACTTCATTCAAATGTAAATCGTAACACCACGTGTTAATTTTCATCGAATTCTTAAAGTGTAACAATTTATTCATTCTTCGATTGTATTTTTCACATTATTTGCATACAACATTTCTGTACGTTCGTTTTTAAATTACGTTTAATTCCTAAACGTTTAACGCCGTAAAAACAAAAAAGTTTAAGACAATTTCAAAGAGGACACATCGACTAAGAAAGAAAGGACGAAAGAATGTGAGAAAGCAATGCTCGACAAAAGGGAGCAAAATCAAGGGCAACAAAGCACGAAGATGCGTTTTCATGGAAGGGGACGAAAGCAAAAGCTGCGGCGGCGGCGGCGGCGGCGGCGGCAAGCTGGCAAGAAAGCGTGGCTCAGCGCGGTGGACTCGCGCGTCCGCCCCTTCTGCGGACACACGATTCGAAAAAATTTCCTCCGGAGCTTCCTATGGCGACGATGCTCATCAATCTTGCCGCGATTTCGTCCCCGAGCCCGGACACCGAGGCACGAAATCCAATTTTCTTCGGCGGTGGAACAGCGAGAGAGAGAGAGAGAGAGAGAGAGAGAGAGAGAATCAGCGGGGCACCCGATCGCGCGCGGACCAATTGGCTCCTAATTTAAGGATGGCCTCGAACAAAAAAGCGAACGTAATTTCGTGGCTGGTCCAGGCGAACGACGAGCCGCGACCAACGAAATGCTTGGCCGTCGCAGGAGTGGCTCGCTGCTTGATAAATTAATTTGCACCGGAAACGGCTGACAAGGAAATGACGCCATCACGCGCTACCAGGCTCGGACCAGAAACGCGCACTGCTTCCTTCGCCTTTGTCCTATCTCGATTGTCAACGATCGATTTTTTTCTTCTTGTTTTTTTTCTTTTTCTTTTTTTTTTCTTTGGAGTACGTACAATATCGATTTTGTGAACTATGGTCTTTGTTTTGTTTTTTTTCTTTTTTATAAAGAAGTTCGTTGGAGAATTGGATTATTGTGGATGGATCGAAATCTTCAGGAAGAAATTTATTATTATATTAGGTTTTATGTGTCTGTGCGTGCAATTGAGAATGTGGAGTCCAAAACGATGGATTCTTCTTCATTGTATAGTGATATAATATGATATATCATTACACTTATACTTGATGATGTAATTTGCAATTATTGAATTGAAACGAGTAATATTCTTTGATAATATATATATCTATCGATAGTAATAGGCATCTATATAGTGTAACAATTGAGCTTTTCATTGATATATCCTCTACTGAAGAATAATAATGAATTCTAATATAAATTCATTGATTCAATGATTGAGAAGACACGAATTCCTAAATATCTATCTATTTTTAAATATCGCATATGTCAATTCTATGCACCGTGATTCTCCATACTTTTTGACAAATCGACGAAAAATTAGATTGTTTGGTATTAGATATTTGTACCGCGAAGTTTTGCGGAATTTCGTATCTCTGTGAACACATAGTTAAATAAACCTAGGACCTAAGTAAAAGTTGTAAAAATGTTGCAAAAAAATGAATAGCTACGCTTTTATATAATTTTAAAATAAATTTTTTTCTATTTCTTTAGTTTCTGAAATTTAAATTCTATTCCTTTGGTTGTGGTTGTAAAAATTTAGAAATTCATAAAAATCCGCAGTTACCACCGATTCGTAGGAACCCTCGCAAAATTTCAATTTTTTTTTTTTTTTTTTCGTAACTTCGTGACGCAACTCAAGGTTTCGAAGGCGTTGGAAATGACTCTAATATGCAACGAGAGAGGATCGTGATACAGAGGAGGCAAAAAAAAAAGGAGAGAAACAGAAGGATAGAAAGAGAAGGATCGAAGAGCGAAGAAGAATAGAGAAAGAGGGTATCGACGATACGAGAGAGAAAGGTGACGATCTCATTTCGAAACGTGAATGAGCCGGCGGCTACCTCAAACGAGAGCCTCTCCGGCCTCCTTCGTGGCCTTTTTCTTCTTTTTCCGCCACTCTCCACGCCACCTCTTTTTCTCTCCGTCTTTCTCGGCGTCTTTTTTTCCCTCCCCCTCCCCTCGCCCCTCCATTGCTACCCGGTAGATTCAAGTTTTTCCCGGGCACAACAATGGCCGTCCGCCGCGATCTCGCTTCGCTACCTGTTACACGGCAGAAGATCGGCATGATGCACCACCTATCTAGATAATGACTAATCAACCCAGCTGAGGAACGAGCCGGCGAGTCTTTCATTGTTTTCTCGATCAACCATCAGCGTTGATATACTTAAAGGAAGACGCGTTTGTGACAATTTAACCGGATCCGGGGGGCCGTTTTTATATTGGAAAAATTACCTGCATACTTTTTGCAGAGTATGTTAATTTCGAAAATTTATCTTTGAGTAATGAAAGATTATGATAATATGTGTTATATTATACAGATACACACACGCGCACATAATACATTATACCTGTATGTAATATATATTGTTATTCAGATGACATTAGAAATTTTATTGGAGCTCGTAAGAAAGATAATTGTAGCTTTGTAGTCTTTTGGAGTATTTACGATTAATTGACTGCAAAATGGTGGCGGAATCTTAAGAGATTAAAAAACTATATATAAAACTAAGAGAGATTATAAAACTATATATACTATAGATTAAAAACTATAATAGAGACTGTAAGAGATTTTTTTCTAAGACATCTTTTATTTTTTTAGGTTTCAATGTTACGAAACGTTACAATCTCATTTCGTCAAGTATTCTTATGTCATTTTTAATTTTAATTTCCCTGCACGAACGTTTCGTATTTCGGATTCGTCTTACATTGTAAAAAAATATTTATTATCAGATAATTATTAAAACTATAATATTAAATATATAGAATGTTCTACATGTTAGAACCTATTTCAATGTTCGTTATTGTATATCGTAAATTTCTAGATCTACCATCAACTACAACTTCTATTCATAACATACCTGATACTAATACTTTCGTTCGAGCATTTCGCAAAGATTCATTTTCAAATCTTCAAAAAAAAACGCGTCATTATACGAATCGACGGAAACATTACAAAATTCACTATACCAATGACCTAAAATTAACAATTCGTCAAAACACCGTTCAGATCATTTCACAATTCGTCACACACACATTCGTCTAAAATAATCACTATGGATGCATCAACGCGAACAAACGAAGGAAGATTTCGTTGAATTTCGCGCGGTGGCGAGCTGACCGACCCCTTGCAAACGCAAAAAGAGAATATCGGAGAACATTCCGAGAACAATGTACTATGGAGACGGCTATGATTGCCCGGCTCTACTCCAGACGGATGGACGATTTAATCGAGGAGAGGGAAGAAAAATCGAAGAGAACGACTGGGACGACAAATACGATGACGTCTCGTTGGTTGGTAACGGGCTCACGTCATCGTGGCGCTGGTTAATTAAAAGCATCGCTCGCCTCGAGATCGGCATCATTTGTTTAGCGATCGTGCACGGAGAGTTATCTGGCTGTTACGATCGTTCCGTGTCGGATCGCAATCAGCTACCGGATTTAACGTACGAAGAAATCACGGTTGGGGTGAGGGGAAGGAGAAAAATAAGGCGAATTTGGGAACAAAGTTGAGCCTAACAAGGGCCTGAAGTTAACGTCGAAATTAAAATGAAACATTCAGGATTTATTGGAAATCTAATAGTTATTAGAAGGATTTTTATCCATTTTTGGGAAATCTAGGGATGCAGAAGTTCACAGAATACATACAATAAATGAAGAGTATTTATTTTGTAATATTTAGTGAATTCTTTAATGATGTTTATGAAGATATTAAAATGCACAAGCTGTACAAAATGTAGCCACTAGTTATTAGTACTTAGGAGAGATACGAATTGTTGTGTTTCAAAGTCGAAGAATAGGTATAGTGAGAGATTAATTATTGTTGAAATTTAGAGTTACGAAGGGTTCACGAGAAAGTTCCATCATTTCTCAGAAAACGAAAGTTTAGGTTAGGTTTAGGAAGGTTTGTTTTTCAATATATAACGGCACAATTTCCTATATTCTTCTTTATCTCTTCTATGATAAAGCGTATACACAGACCGTACGAAAAAATATTTATTTCCTCTCTTTTCATTTCAGAAAAAAATCATAGCGAGGGGGAGCAAAAGAAGATAAAATGATTCTTTCGTTGAACGAGAATCTTCTGACACGTCGAAATTAAAACATTCAGACTTCATTGGCCTAATGATTGTTGAAATTTAAAATACAACACATAGAAAAAAATCATAGTGAGAGAAAGAGAAGAGCTACGTTAAAATTAAAAATAAACATTAAAAATTTATTGAAAATATTTTCTATCAGTTGCTAATATTTAGAAGGTACATGTAATTGTGTTTCAGAATCAGAGAATATAAGAAAAGATTAATATTGATCTTTGATATTATAAAAATTGTTGAAATTCCATTGTGAGAGAAAGAAAAGGAAGGTAAACTTGGAAATGAAAGAATGGCACTTTCGTTTAACTTTATTTCTTATCAACGACGCAGCGTGTGCGTTACGAAAAATTAGCTGACGTGCGTGTGCCCTTTTTAGATTAAAATCGAAAAAATTATTCCATGAGTGAAAGTAATTGCAGAAGGTAATTCCAAAAGCATTGTAGAACATTTGAATTTCGAACGAAAAATGAGAATATTGTACGAGCATGTTGTACGAGCTGTTACGTACAAAACGTCAGCTACCGAGGACAGTTTTTCCTGAACTCGCCGGTAAGGAATGTATTAACCCGTCAACGATGGAAACCATGTTGTAATTTTCTTCTTATATGAACAGAGAGAAGGTTCGCGTAATGCTCCAGCAAATTGTCCGATCTTTTTTGTCTCATGAAATTGTTGGAATAATCTCCGTTTATCTTCTTTCATATTTTAAAGTGCTACGTTTACTTTACTTCACTTACTTTCTGTTATGAGGATAAACTTCCTTTTGAAGGTATTTTTAGATATTTATTGATACTGGTTTGACAAAAAAGATAAAATAAGTATCTGTATAGCTGAGGAATTTATAATAACAAAGATCTGCTATATCGAAAGAAATATTCAGAATTCATTGGAAATTTTGTCCAATAGTTATTGCGTTTCAATGTTGAAGATTGAAAGGAAAGATTAATGATCGTTGAAATGTAGAAGAAATGATATCGGCTATGAAGAAACTTGAAGACGTGATTAATAGAGCTGAAAAAGTTAATAGCTGTAAAGTCATTACTAGATTGCATTACTAGATCACACTTCGTGTGACTTCGTGTTTTCAAAGAAACGGAACTTAAACAAAAATTTATTTCCAGTATTAAATATTATAATAGAAGGTTACTCTACTTTAGATGTATTTTATGTTTTATTTTTGTTATCGGACATATCATAACAATTTCGGATTTTAAATTACTCATGTATTTTTAGAATTCATTTAACTGAATTTCTTATTAACAATCTCAATCAGAAGTAAATGTGAAGCATAAAATAGAACGTGAAATTCCAAATAAAAATGTAAAATTGAAAATAGAATGTAAAATATTATTCGTTGCAAGCATGTGAAATCCTTGTAATTATATTTCTTCACACTATGTACAATCTTACGTTTCAAAGTAACCACAAAAATCCGCAGTCTATTGATTAGCTTCTACTCATAAAAAATGATCCAACCACATCCTTCCGAGAAGATCCAAAGAAACTACCGAAATAACTCCTCCGTCGCCTGAAACAATCAACACCTCTCCAGAAAAAAGAGAAAAAAAAAGAAAAAATCGAAAACAGAAGAAAACCATAGAAACTTCGAAGCACATAACGGAGAAGAATCTTTCAGAGGCGTGTGAGACGAATCCCTCGTAGCCTTCAATGACTACGCTCGAACAATCGGAAACACGTAACAACACGTGTCGAAGAGATCCTCCTGGTCGCCAGATTTTTCGCGCTTCGATCGCAGCCAGCCGATGAACGTGGAACTCGAACTTAATTACTGCAAGTCCATTATCGTTCACAATGAGGCTTTGGAGTGGTCCTGCAACACCTCTTCTCTCGCCTTTTCCGATCGTTCGCCGCTCTTCCCTTCTTTCTCGTTTCTTCGGCGAGAGTCGGAAGAGGGTGAGGTGTTTTTGTTTTTACCTAATTTGCCCCCGATGCGACGCGACAGTGGCGGCGTGTTGAGAAGAAGATGGGCGGGAGACGCTGTCGCCTCAGCCGCCATTTCTTGGCTCTACCGGGATACCCATCCGTGGAAACTTGTCCAGTCATCGACGCTTGATCGAGCCGACGCAGATACTTTTCTCCTCCTCTCTGCTCCTCTTCTTCGTCTTCTTTTTTTTTATTTTTATTCTCATTCGAGGGTATTCTTGTTCTGCTCCTCGTTTCCACTTTGTGTTCTAACGGTATTGTTGGAATCGTAGGATGCAGAAGAGAAGTCACCTCGGGAATACGCAGGTTGAACTTCGGGAATCTGATAATTGATCTGATAATAGAAGTGTTGTGACGAAACGTCAATTCTGAGGATGTAACGTGGAGAAATGATTGAGCGTTTTAGTGTCTCTCCAGAATAGTACAGAGACGTACATATTCCTGCTCCGAAATCTATTTATCTAGATATTTATGTTATTATAGAATTTGACTTTATTTCTTATTTCTAGTATTCAGTGATGATTTTGTAATATTTAAAATTCAATATTTATCGTGTGTTGATGTAAACTGCATTTTATAATAAAATTATTAGTATATTAATAAACATTTACGGATCCTTCGTTGCGTAGTAAATATATTTACCTTTGAGTACATAGAAGGTGTCCACCTATATTATTCAAAAAATTATTCAAGCCTCAAAGAACGAGCTGTCATAAATCTATCAAAACTTCAAATTTTGATCACTCTGGCAATTCTAATATTAACACTTGAATAAATTCATCGACTTTCAAATCATCGTTAACATCATCTAAAGCTTACATTAGTTCAATAACACGGCTGACAACAGGAATATTCAAAGATCCAATAAGAACCGAAAGATTCATCGGATTTTTATAAAACACAAATTCAAGGTTCTCCATAGGTATTTTCAAACGAGTGGAAGACGAGGGCAAGACAAAACGAGTTACCGCTAGCCCAGTAGCCCGAAAGTTTAATTAATGATGCCGGAGTCGAGGTTCATTCATGGAGCCCGAAGAATTCCATGAGCGACTCGCGTCCCAAGGCAAAAGGGAACAAAATAAAACGCGGAGGCCGGCGAAAACGAGCAACGAGGAGAGAAGGTTCGAATAAAAATTGGGGCGCATTGTGGTCCCCTAATTTTTTCTTGTTTCTTTTTAAGGCGATGACCCGCTGTGCCCCCGAGGAAAATTTCATATTCTTTCGGACGCTGTTGTTATCACCCTCTCTCCCCTCCCCTCCTTTTTTTCTATTCCTATTTATTTCTTCGTCCTTATTTTATTTCTTTTCTTTTTTTTTTCTTTGTACTCCTTGCTGTTCGTGGACGAGCTAATTCCAGAAGCTTGATTAGTTTTACCGTACAACGAGTCTTCTTCGCGCCCCGAGATCCAACGAGAGCCGCTTTCATTTTCGTGCATAATGCCGGACGAGAGCACCGTAAGCTTGATTGACACGTGTAATCGGCGCGCGCGAGATACGAGTATCGATTAAGTTTGTTGGCTCGTTCCCTGATGAGATTTTCTTCACTCGATTCTTGCGATGTTTGCCCTTTTTCTCGGCGAGTCGGTATTTTCTTTGATTTGAGAATGTTTCTTTTTTTTCTTTATTTTTTAAGATATAATTTTTTATTTCAATTTCTGTAGGGTGTATATGTAACTCATATATTGAAAGATTATATATATATATATATATATATATATATATATAAAACTTATGTATTGAAAGATTAATACGTGTATATGTAACTTATATATTGAAAGATTAATACGTTATATTTAACTAATTAATAATTACTAATTAAATAATAATTTACTAATTAATAATAGTAAGATTCTCTATGTCGTGGAAGTTATATATTCATTATATTTTGAAGATTTTACTTTGTATATCTATACTTATTGATTCCCTGATGTACTTCATTAATACATTGTTGTAAACATATCAAGTGAATCATTTACGATAACCATTAGTTTTCAGACTTTTAATTTGAGTAAGAATTTGTTTTTCTTTTTCTTTTTTTTTTCTTTAGAGAGAAATTTCTCTTTAGGAAGAAATTTTAATAATATCCATCTTAGAATAATATTCACTTTAGAAAAATTGTCTGTTATAAAGTTTAGTAGCGAGTTTAAACTGTGAGTTTATTAATGTTTTGCAATATGACATTATTAGAAAAAAATTCGTTCTTCTAGAAAAAAGATGTCTTTTAATCTTAATTTCCTAAAGTGAAATATTAATTCAATAGAAGTATACAAGATATTCGACTAACAATATCTAGTTTTGGAAAAATTGTTCATTACAAAGTTTAACAAACATAAATTGAGAATTAAAATCGCGATATAATATTATTCATGAAAGTGTAGTGTCACTTTTGTAAAAAGCATTTCAGCTTTTATTTTAATTTTTCAAAATGACATTCGTATGTTAAAAATTTTTAAAAAAGCACAAGTTCTGTATTCATAACTACTTTACATTGAACAATTTAGGTGCAATAGTGCCTACTTATTACATTTAGCTACGAGACAGTAGTAGTGAATTCAAAATTAAATAAAAATAAAAAAAACTTTGAAAGTTGAAATCAACGAGCTTGAATTCAAAGTTTAAAATTTGAATTGAGTACGAAATATAACGCCATGGATTTCTAACTTCGTCAGACGAATTCAGTTTCAACTACAAGTGAATCGATTTCAATAATATCGACGAAGTCGTGATCAATCAATCAGTGTAGATAATAATTAATCAGATTATTCCTTTCGCGGAATTATTGCGTAAATTCATAAATCATTCCATGAAACTCTAAATTATGATAACGAAGATAAATTATCGTTTTTCTTTTGCGGGAAGTTTTTCTAACACTTGTGTAAGAACTGAGAATGGACAAAGAATAATTTTTAATCGGACACGTGTTTAATTCCTAGTTAACAAAGTCTAATTCTCGCTGACAACGAGAGTGTGTAACAGGTACATTTTATTTTCCTTCCTTTTTGCAGTAAAAGTACAGGAATTGATTCGGAATTCTTGACGCTTTCAGTTTTTCATTTTTGTAATTTAATATTATAGATAAATAAATAGATAGATAATTTAATATTATAGATAATATATATATATATAATACAAATATATATATATAAAAATTTACATCAGTTATAAATATAATATTATATTTTAAAATGAAATTCGTACTCATTACTTTCATAAAAATTTTAACTAAATTGTAAATTAAAAAAACGTAATTAGAAACGTAATATTTCAAAATAAAATTCGTAGATATCTATGCATATAATTACGGATTTTCGTGCATTTATAGGAAATTGAAGTGCAAAAATATACGTAATATAAAAAAATTCTTCTCAAAAAAAAATATTTCTCAACACCATCATTTATCGTCTTAAAACAATTTTCTACCAAGTTTCTGTTTCCCTTAGTATATACATATCTTCAAAAATATGAATCTGCAAGTCCGCTATTCGTTTATCGTTTTCACAAAAATTCAAACCGATAGTTGCAATCATATAATATAATATTTTAAATAAAAATCCCTAATAATCTCAATATAAAAGTATTTGCACATTATAAAATTCGCTGTCTGCTCATCATATTTATACAAATTCAACAAAAAAAAAAGAAAGATCGTGACAATATTCTAAATATATTCAAAATTTTCATTTCGGCAGCAATGCAGGAAAATTTTAACAAATCGCATTCCGAAATTTCCGAATAAAAGTTTAAAAAAAAAAAATGATTGTCAAAACTCTTCGACAATTTTCTTTGTCGGAATACTCAAACAACTCGACTTAAAGTCCAACGTCCAATTTCACAAAACCAAAAAAAAAAAAAAAAGGAAAAAGAAAAGAAGGAAAAGAACGTTTCCAATTAGAATTCGAATTCCCCGCTGATCTATAACCAGCCTATCTCCAGGAATCTTCCATTAAAATCTTCTTCCTAATTCGCGCGTCAATTTCGATCGAACGCATACCAAGGATCGCGATTTTGCCGCGTCTGGCGGGACGGGCAAAAACCACGAGCGACGTGGATGACACGCGGGAACGTGTCGCGCATTCCGTGGAAATAAGAGGTAAGGAAATAAGGCCTGAGGTTTTCATCCCTCGGCGCGCACGAAGAAGCGGGCAAACACGTGTGTAATACGCGTTTCCTTTTTTCCTTCCGTTTATTCCACTTTCGTCCGCTCGCGACGGAGCCCCGACAGTGTAAACAGACGAGGAAGCGAGACATTAGAGCGGAATGAATGCCCCGGGGCGTACAAAATCAGTAATCTCGCCCGGCCTAACCTCCGTGTGTGCACGTTCGTCGTTCACCTTAATGCTCGTGCCGCAACACCGGCGCAAAAAAAAGAAAAAAAAAAAAAAAAGAAAAACGCGGCAATATCGCCGGTAAAACTGCACAACGAAATCCTACGAAATCTTGGTAATTCGGTGGAAACGTTTCACGTCTCTTTGTTTTGTCGCCTGGCGGCGTCCTGATTCCGGAAAATCTCCGCGCTCCGAGCAGAGAAAACGAAGAAGGTGATTGTGTCGAGTTTCTCCGCGTGACTACGCGAATATTACACGAAATTGTACAGATTCGTACAGACAGAGAAGATGGCAAATTTAGTCGACTAGTTTTCGAATTGTCATAATTTCGCGATTAAAAAGAATTCTAGTTGGATTCGTTTTAATCCTTTGGATGTTTAAGTCCGTACTGTACAGATAATCTTATATATTTGATAATAAAATGATTGGTTTGCTTAGGTTTGCAATAGGCACAAGAGAGGAGTAAATAATAGTTTAAAGATGAGTGTGTATTTTTAATTTACCACGTACTTCTAGAATCTTGATAATCTTTATGAACTTAAAGAGTTAAGCGCGTGAAGTCCTTAATTCTAATTTAGTTCTGTTTCTTCTTTAGAGAGATGTTTTCTCACTCAAGGTATTTTTGTTCTGTAAAAATTCAAACATTTCTAAGAAACATTGTAAAATTCTTTTTCCACAACTGGTGATTCATCATGATCTCTTGATGATTGAAATTTTCTCTTTGCAATGTCTTTTTTAAATTGCTCTTTTGCCATTTCGTCGAACTTCGAACGTTGAAATTGACGAAATTGAAATTGACGTTAAGATTATTTTCAATTTTCGTCGTTAAATGATAATATTCGAAGTATTTACTAGAGCTTACTTAACACTCACTTTCATTTTCCCAACTTAATTCGTTCCTTGGTGTCAAATTGACATAAAGAGTGATAGAAAAATTAATACCTACAGAAAGATAAATAATCAAATTTGCAAATCATTTTAATTAACAGTAAACAGACTTTACACGCAATTATTTATTATTTGAAAGGACGTTTGAAATTAAACGATCTTCTTCGATGAATGTTATAATGGCCACTAGATTTGTCTAGAAGGAAATGTTCCGATATTTTAACTTTAATTTTATAAAATCTATGCATGAAAGAAGAGGATAGTATGACTATAAGAATACTGTCCTTGTTCTTCGTGGATAGATTTTACAAAATTAACATTAAAATATCTCTTAAACTAATAATTTTTCAGCTACATTAGGTACATTTTTTTTCATAGCAAATGCCAAGCTTTATCGATTAATGTAAAAAAAAATATATAATTTTATTTTTAAAGAATAAAGATGATCTTGAGATCTTCCATCCAGACAAATTATAATAAGAAACGCAATAATTTTTACACATATTTTATATTTACATTTTGATCTTACATATTTTACAAGAAAAATTATTACAGAAAACATTTTAAGGATTAAAAAACTCTCTGTTGATAATATAGAAATTCTCTCGAAATTTTTATCATTACAATATAAAGGAAATAAGTTTCTCAGAAAATTTGGAAATCGCCAAGTCTAAAATCAGGATCTTCCGTTATATCATATTAAGTCACGAATGGTGAAATTCAGCTTGAACTTCGCTTTCAGGACGCACATGGAATTGCACGAACGTCAGGAAGAATGTAAAACGTGGCAGGAAGAAGGGAAAGAGGAACAGATAAGAAAAAAAAGGAAGAAAAGGACACAGGTGGGTGCCGGCTTCGTTTGTAACGCGAGTCTTTCTCACCCTCCTCCACTTCTTTCAGTCTACATAGTAAGTAACGATGATCTGAAATATCCCTATGAAATCCAGATCGCAAGGTGACAAAATTTCTTGTTTACACAAGCTGCATAACTTGTTCGTTTCGGGATTTTTGAATGACAACATTTCGTTGCACGGTGTCATCTCGTGAAAATCATTTTCGATGTCTATCTCATGTGTCTGTCGAATTTCAAATAAAATTAGAAACGAAATCTGTTTAGATAGTTGGGAAGAAGTTTTCGATCAAACACAAGTTATTCGAACATATTTAATAACATCGAAGTCTTTCAGGTATGAAACATTGTTATATTATATTTGTTCGAGATTATATATCGAAAATTAGAATCAGCGATTCCGACATGAAAGATCTCGATGTTTTTAGATATTTTTGCTTACTTGTATATTTGATCGAGAATTTCTCTTCTTCAGTGTGTAGAAGTTGTAGTAAGAATTGTTAATATCTATTTGATTTCGAAATGAAGCCACGAATGAGATTAATAATTTTTTTTTTTTAAGGAATTGTAGCACTCACTTTTTATCTGAAAATCTTCGTCCAATACAATAGCATGATATGTGCACAAATAAATAACAACACATACGTAAGACGCGCGAAATTCACGTGTTAACGAACCAATGACTAGCAGAATCTACATAGAACTCGCAACCAGTTTCTATCGAGCGAGAACTTACCCGGGCGTAAACTATCGGCCGTCGGCACGGATCACTTCCATCTTGGTCACTTCCAGTCACGTCGCCGTTCACCAAGACTATTCTTGGATATCCTATCGGCCGTCGTGAACTTAATCACCGAGACTCGTTTACATTTACTCCGCCGTCATTACGCGATTTCATCAGCGAACGATGGGTTAAAAAAAGAAAAAAAGAAAATCCAGACACTCTGTTATTTGAAATATATACCACGCCACGTGGAATGAGTCGATGAATCGTCGAGGGTGGGGCGGTACTGTGGAAAATAGTTAACGCGATTAATTTCGACGCGATACTTATCCAAGAAATTCGTTTTACGCGCCGATAGAACAGCGTTTCCTCCCGTTTCGTGTTTCAGTATGACTGAAGTGTTATTATCGCAGAATCATTCGTAGCTTTTCGTGCTTCAAGGACGGTTCGGAAGGTTTCTCGAGAAGGTGTACGCATACCGATTGTATAAAGGTGCGCTCGCTGCGAATTCAATGGGCCGTGTCGCTATGCACGGAATAGTGAGATGACGTTAGCTTTGGAATGTTTGCACGTGGCTGTAGCGCATTCCTTCCTGAAAGAACGTGCCTACTTATATCGCGATCGGTCGGGAGGGGAGGGGAGGGGAAATTACTTCGTGAAAATGCGACCTCATCCATCCCTTGTTTCAATTTCAGACATTTTTCTTGCAAAATGTACGATCACGATATAAACTCGAAGACAGGTTTTAATGAAAGAATTTGAAAATTTAAGGATTTATTGTAAGCATTAATTTTTAAAATTTCAATTTCGAAATGAGGGACGAAGGTTGAGAATAGTATACTTACAATTGGTTTTGGTTACTTCAAATTCCTTGCAGCCTTGGTAAAAGTTTAAATTTCGAAAAACTTGATTTTACGGGTGTATCTAAATGAAATGAATTTTTTAATGGAAAGGAGAAACACTTTTTTCTTGTGATTTTTCTGTCAGTAGGTATAACAAGATGTTGTAAGATGGCTTTGGTTAACATTTTATTGCAATATCAACTATTTTAAATCTTTTTATTGTAACTTGAATCAATCTAAATATAAATGGATCACAGTAGAAGGTGAAATTTTTTTTGTAATTTAAAAAAAAAAGAGAAATAGCTTTAGATAATTAGTATTATAGCACCGAGTCGATCACTTGAAATTTTTTCATTGTACCTTAGTTCAGTCTGAATATTGAAACTTAGATTTGACAGTAGAAAGTAGTAAATAATCTTTTTTAATGATTTTTCTGTCACTGCAAACAAGATATAATTTTGGTTGGTATGGTACGCTAATCGATGCTGTAATTCCCCTATTTATTTTTATTCGAATCAAGAAAAAACAAATTGAATACAAGTGAAACAAGTTGAATCATTTTCTGTTTATTTATTGATATATATTTCCTCATGAGAAATATGAAAAACTTTTGTGATACATATTTGAAATTCATCGCGATAGAATATCAATAAAACAGCATTGGAAAAATTAAGAAAATGGAGAACAATTATATGGAAACTAAATAATATAATAAGACGACAAACTGCAAATTCTCATAATATAATAGAATATTGTGCGAAATTGTAAAATATTCAAAGTGTTTTCTTCAATTTTCTTACGCAAGTGCTATTTTTTGATTATATCCTCAAAAATATGAATTCACACAAAAACCGGCAATCAATACTGATTAATAACTCAATACAATTCCAATGAAACTGCATTGCTTAGAAAGCATCACAACAATTAAATTAATATCAAGTTTGAATTAATTGTACAATGAAACGTCGATTGAAGTATTTACAAGAGGTACCACGATCTTAAAAAGTGAACAAAGTAGAGCTGGTAACGGATATCGGCACGATTCCCACGAACTGTGCAACGCGATAAAAAAAAGTCATCTAGTCGACAACGTTTCGAGGACAATTCCTCTAGTTGATCTTATGAAACACAACGTGTACGTGGCCCGTCGATTTACTGTTTCTCGTTGGAGTCATTGTCTGGTACGGGCAATCAACCGGCGATGGTTACACCATAGTCGGAATATCTCGTCGCTTTTTCATCACGAACGACCGATCGTCGATCGTGAACTCCCCTGACGTTTGATTTCCCGTGATTTTATTTCCGTGAATTGTCTCGGTGAATAACGTGGAACAAACTAGAACACGATAGATCTGCACAGTATATCGACTGTAAATTCTAGTCGAAACAATTTTTACATTAATTGAATGTCAGATTGGATGTACATGAAAAAATAAAAAAATCTTTATAAATTAATATGTTCATTCGTAATAACATATGTATATTTATCTGTGCAAAACAAGTTCGAATGGAGCGTTTCACCCAGCGTTCGCTAGGTGAAAGTTAATTATAAGAGAAGAACAAAATATCTTTAGATAAAATTTCAGTTCTGTTGAATTGGTTTAAAATTAATAGAACTTCCAATACAAAAAAAAAAAAAAAAAAAATAATACGAGAAGATGATACGCGATGCGACAAGATTTTATGGCAGAGTGAGAAGAATAGATAGGAGATAACGAAAATCAGGCTGTCGCTCGGGAGCTTAATCATGCGCGCCAATTAATGCGGCGATGATTAATTTTTGTAGCGTGCTCGCTTGTTCGACACCCTCGTGGGCCTGGCTCGTCCACGCTCGATTTATTGGGATTAGCCGCGCTTCGTACAGCCGGGCGTATCCTGCAATTGAAAATTCCACGTTGTCACGAATATGACGTAGCCACGTGGGCGTCTGATTCCGACTGATCAGCCTTAATTCGGAAAACTTGTTGCTCCTATGCTGGCTTCGTGCAACACGCAATCAACTTTCCCTCAAAAGAAAACTCGAGAAATTGTGAATTCTTCTCAATTTTCAATAAATTGGACAGGAAAGTAGAATATTATCGTATATATTCAACAATATAATTATTATATAATTGTTTCCTTCATTGAAATTTTTTTAGTATCATTTCTGTATTAATACGGATCCTTTAAATTGTTCGCGTGTTTTATATACACGTATTTAAATAATTAAAATTTATTCATGTTCGTACATCACTGAAATCTTGATTTCTTTTTTATAATTTACATTATCTTATTTTGCTGTCTGTTATTTTTATTGTATAAAACTTCAAAATATTCAATTGCTTTTTGATTCATTTGAATTCATGTTATACTTACGTGACAGTGATCAATATTAACATTGAGTCGAATTAAAAATTCAGCAGATTAAGCAACGTCGACGTGACCTTTTTTTTTTAATGTTAGCTCTTAAAGTCGAGAATTGTTAAACTGTTAAACAATAAATTGAATTATACATTGACAAACGAAGAACAAGAGTATCTTATTTTCGATAGCATCCATCGTGCAAGAATTAACTCTTTAATAGTTATATATAGATTCTCCTGTAATTTTGAAACGAAGTTATCCAACGTTCAAACAACGACCTCGCTCGATCGGTATATACGCGAATAGTAATTACAGCTTGACCCACTCTAAGACCGGTCGAAGGAAATCGTTCGCTCGACGAAGGAAATAATATGTTCATTTGCAATGTTATCCGCGTCTAGCCTCGATATTAATGCGAGAATGTTCGACGTTGATGGCCAGAGGTGGCTCATTAATCTCGAAACTCGCGGGGATCACGGAGCGAAAGCGCGCGCGAATCATCGCGGCGGATCGAAGTTCCGCACGAAAGTGAATCAAGAAGTATCCGATCCGAAATTGCAGCCGGAGGATGCACATGCTGCGTGTGTAGCGTGTGTGGTCCCCCAATTCATCACGTGGCTGGGCTCTTCTCGTCGCAACGGTCTGATGTGAAGTATGGCCGAGCCGGGAAATGATCCCTTAAATTGGTCCGACACTGCGGTGGGTCAGTTACAAGCCATTTGCATCGCGAAATTTCGCGGCACGCGGCACACTACAATATATAGTCGTGGATAATGTTTGAAAGAGAAAAACGGCAAGCGAGAAGGAGAGAAAATTTTGTACATCTCCATTGTTAACGTATCGATTTAATCACCAAAAAGATCAGATTTGAACTTCAATTACATTGTGTTATATTATATTTATAAAGTATAATTACATCAGTAATTATATAATTAATAATAGTGTGTTAATCAGTTATTTAGTTCGTCAGATTCCTACATCCAAACAGTTTTATTCAGTTTCAAGAAAATGGCGGAGGAAACATGGTAGTTACATGTTTCAGTTTTGCTTTCAAGTTCAATTGATTTATTATTGTTAATTATAATTATTATTTTAAAGAAAGATGAGCATTTAACCTCGTAGATGCGACTAGAAGAAATAACGATGAAAAGTATATTGAAAAAATTCTTCGAACACACCTGTTAATTACAGTGTTGAAAAATAAATACGGCAGTGTAAAATAATTATGGATAAAATTCATTGTTTCGCGAATGGCCGTTAGATTTTTCTAAAATGTCGAATACTCGGGATTCTAAAGGATATTATATACCGTGCCTCGAAGAATATCAAGGAAATTAGGAAATACGAAGGGAAAATGGACAGACATTAACAGAAGAGAAAGTTAAATTTTTCAAGAAAAATCGATTTACACAGGAAGAAAGCAATCTAGTAGAAAGGGAAACAGAAACTCCAAGCATTTTAGTTACGTAATAAAGTCGATTAAATAGATATTCATGCAGATATGAAAAATTTTAATGCTCTTGCAAACGTTCGTTCGAACGATCTAACTTCAGTTCGTTTCGTCGTACTTGAAATAATTTAACAGACTGTGTTTCAATTCCCTCTAGTCGCACCTATTTTGAGTTCATTTTTTTCTCTGAAATACGTTTTCTCTTCCGACAAAATAGGCAAAGTTGGCAGATTGATACTTCACATGGATTGACGAGGGAACAAAACAGAGCGTTCAAACTTTATTAACACGTAGACTATCACGGTGGTCGCCGGTGAACGACGTTTCTGTTCTTATAAATGTTAAAACGCCACGACTGACTTTCATATCAATTTTATCAAATTTCTCTTCACACGCTATGCTAATTTTTACAATCGACTCGTTTCGCGTGTAGATCTCTTCTGTATCGCAAGCCTTTACTTTCAGAGATAGTGAATATTTAAATCCAAAGGTGAAATTCATCCTTGAAATCGTTCGTATTTGTCACACTTCACATTGAACTTTTTGATGAAGCATAATATTACATGATATGTTCTTATTTTCATCCATAGAATACACTGACTAAAATTCAAGACACATCGTGTAGAAATTAAATACTCCCTGATAAGTTTCGCACAGTGATCGATATATAGACGAGGAAAAGGTGAAAGAAGAAAATTCTATTACCAGCGGGGCCGCAGGTGGATTTCAACGAACGAACGGTTAAACTGTTAAACGATGATGATCGGCAAAGGGAAACGCTTCGTTCAAAGATGGTCGGTTTGAGGAAGAGGACGATGGTCTGTCGAGAGGGGGGGGGAGAGGATGGGGTAGTCAGGGTCGCGGGCTTTCTCACACGAAAATCCAATTTTACAAAAATATCGGCCTGGTAATGAGAAATAGCCGCTGAGTCACTTTGGTCGCCGGTAAAAACTTGAAGAAGCCGGCTTGTTCTTGGCTCGTACCATGGCTCGCACCGCGCCGCGTCCCACGCCCCTGGCCAATGAGAAAAATCAACCCCTCTCTGTACTCGCCTCTCCCCGTGAGATCTCCCTTTCACGTTCGCTCGTCACTTCCACCTTCGATCATTCTCTCTGCGCGAGGGAATACAGTTTCTTGCCGATTCGCGGCTCGATTCGGTATACTGGAACGCGTAGAGATTCTTCGAGTAGACACGTATCATATCGAGTTGCACAGTTATCGTCGAAAGAAGGACGACGAAATTTTATGGTTACGCGAACCGTAACTGAATTGTTCTGTTCTGATGGTAAATGTAACCTCGGTTTATAAATAGTAGGTAGATGAGTTAAAAATTTCAATAACTTCAATATGAAGTTTACAAGTATATTTTAATATGTAGCATTACGAAATTTATGAATATTATATTATGTTGTATTTATAAATTGCACTTATGAACTATATTATGATATACAATATTGTTCTTCATCGATTGAATTATTTCGAACAGAAAGATGGATAAATGATGGATAAAATTTTCTGTAAATATCCGTCATTTGTTTATAATAAATAGTTAACACATTAAGCTATTAGCAATCTATTACAAATAATAAAGTAGAATATTTTTCACAATATTTATTAGTTACATAAATCAAATATTAAACTATAAGTGTGTGCAATATAGACATACTTATACATACATGAATTGATTTGATTTACAATTTATATGCAAATTGTGCGTTATATAAATTATTGTTTCATTGTAGGAGTGCACGTGAAATTGGGATGGACTTCAGATTTCCGTGTGTAATTTTTGAACGTCGAGGGGAAAGATTGAAGGCTTCCTGGCCGAATAATCTAAAATCGCAGCTGTTTAGCAAAGTAAGTGACAACGCGCGCTACATAATTCAAATTAGACACAGCTCGCAATTATCCGGGGAATTGCGCTCTCTTTGTTCGCGCGAATCAAGTTGCAAGTTAGTGCAAAGCGTTCAAATTTCGAAATTGAACGTAAAAGAAATATGAACGATAATACGAAGAAACGTTCAACTTTGCCGCTAAAGAAAATAAAGTCTCAGTTTTATTGTTTTTATAAAAAAATAAAGTACCAATAAAACGCGGTTTTCTTCTTCTCATTGAGTAAAAAGCCTTCATTGAACTATGTTCTATATTGCACAGTATCTAAAGGTATTGTTTTTTCATTAGTAAGTTTCTCGCGGAAGTTTCGATTAACCTTGCTAACACTCGCAAAAATCTAAGGTTTTAACCATGATGTTGTTAGAATAGATAATATTAATAATGCTTGATGTATATCACTGTGTTTTTACAAATATAGGTATATTAATTGTTATTTATATTTATTTATATATTTATTTATATAGTTATTATATTTTATTTATACATTTCTATGTATATTAAAATTTTGGAGCACGTTATAAGGCTGAAATATGTGTAAACTTTTTAATACAGGTATTTCGTTTGTGATATCTTTTTAATATTTTGAAGAGTTAAAAGTATAATTAATTACGTTTAGAAATGATATTTATTGTTACAATGAATCGCACGAAAAAGTTGACTTCACTTGAAAAGCAAATGATGCTCCAAACTTTTGTATAGGAGTAGATATGTTATATTTCGAAAAAAATCTAAAGATTAGAAGATTGAAAGATTAAAATATCGAAGAATCGGAATATTAAAAGATTGAGGGACTTGAAATGTTGGAAGATCGAAAGGTCGAAAGACTGAGGGACTGAATAATTCGAAAACTGAAAGACTGAAAAGTTAAAAGATCGAATAATTCAGAAATCGAAAAACTGAGAAATGCAGAAATTGAAAGATCGTAGAAGATTGAAAGATCGAAGGACTGAGATATCGAAAAACTGAAAGAACGAAATACCAAACGATTAAAAAAATGTATAAAGATCGAAAAGAAAAGAGGTTGAAAGAGTTCGAACGATCGAAAGATCGATTTGTCTACGATGTTAATCCATTTTCCAAATAAATTGCGATCTTATCATCGATATTTTCGAAGCGTTGCACCGCGCTTGAAAGAAGATCGATAACAACATTAAGAGTTATGCAACATTAGGCCTCTATCTTCGAATCGCCTATCGAATTCTCCAAATTATCATTATCCCAGTTTTGATCTCAAAATCTTCTCCATCAGCGCCAAAAACCAAGCAACCCTTCAATTCCCCTGCAACAAGTAGCCACTTAACTGACACGAAGTAACGAGCAATAACGAGCAGTCCGTCGAAAGATAAAAAAGAAATATGATGTTCGATGGACGAACAGTCGATGACAGTCGATCGATGAAACAGAGAAAGAGAGAGAAAGAGAGAGGAAAGAAAAAAGATGGATTTCTGACTAAGAGGCAGGCAGCGTTGTAATTTCGTGGCCGTCGGCGGATCCTTTAACGCGTTGGCAAACGGTGCGCAACGTGTATACACGGTGCACGAGAAACGAACGAAGGAACACGACGGCTCCCTCATTTGCTGTATGTCGGCCGGCTCGGATGCATTTATCATACGGCCGCCTGCCTCGAAGCAAACACACACACACACACACACAGTTCCCTCCTCTTCCATCCAGAGGCGAAAAACGGCCACCAGTTTCACCTGGTCGGGTCTCCTTGTGTGTGTGTGTGTGTGTGTGTACACCGCAACTTGCCGCGAGGAAAGCGCAAGTCCCGACTTCCACGTGTAGTCCCTCGGAATGGACAATGGCGGCCGTCACGGTGAAACGCACGCGAGGCTACCGTCTTACGCCTTCTACCACGAAGGTGGTAGGTATACCTTGTACGTGTGTACAGGTCTCGAGTACACACAGGTTCGGATGTGTGCGACGGTTGAATTTGGTCGGATTGTTCGTTTGCAAGGCGAAGCCAGCTTGATGATGAGAGCGAGCGAGGATGGATGAGATTGAAGATGATGTGCTTGGAGCACAGGAATAGGTAGTGTACTGGAGATTCGAATTTAGGGTGTTTAGCGAGTGGGGCATGGCTTTGTGGGGCACGAAGGGGTGTGATTTTGTTATGTATTTGGGAATTGGGGAAATGAAATTGAGCGTAATAGGTTCTCAATCATTTGGCGACTAGATAATTTGCGTTGCTTCAATGTTACATTGTATATAAACTTTTACTAAATTTTTAATTCAAGAGTGATGCAAGTCAAAGAAAATTAATTTCCAGACACGAAGTATAAAAATGTAATAGGTAATAGTCGAAGAATGTTACATCTCTTTTATGTGAACCATTGTCAAGTTATACTTTGTACAGTTTCTACACAAAAGAGAATGAAGTTTAAATTTTTGAAAGCGTTCGATCGACTTGTACTACTTTTGTATTAACCATTTTACGTATGTAGCATATAGTATAGTTAAGCTGAGGAATCTTAATGAGAGCGAAGAACTGACCGGAAAATGTTGGTAGACGTTTAGAGAAACGCAGCTTGAATCTGATTCTGGTGTGATTAGAAATCACTTCAAATATTAGCCCGAATTTAACAAAACTTTTACAATAAAAAAATACAAAGTTGAATCTTCATACTCGAGAATTTAGATTCCGAACATCCCCAAATCGAATACTCTAAATTTTGAACGAAATTCTTCAATTTCAGAGCAACAAAATGCTATTTCGACATAGAATCGACTGAAACGATTCCAAAAAAACAGAAGCCACGTCGTTTACCCGACAGGACGAAGTGAAAGAAAAAAAAAGGAGAAAGAAAGAGAGAGAGAGAGAGACAGAAACGGAGGCCTTCATCGTCCGGCTGAACAATGTGCGTACAAAATTACATCTGCCTTCTTCATCGTTTTCTCTTCTTGTCTCTTTCTTCGCTTCGGTTCTCTTGATCTTATTAAGGCCCGATAGATCTGGACGGGACGGACTAGCCGGGCTTGAAAAGAATTCCTCGATCTCGTTATTGAATGAAGTCGTGGCTACCGTGGTAACCCGCGGTGAGACCCGACATGATGAACGGCATTCCGCGATGGGAGGCGTCATTGTGATCCGGATGTCATATGTTAGCGTCCCAGTGTTTCACATTGCCGATCGTAATGGCTGCTGGCTCCTCGACTCCTCGCGGTTACACGTATTCTCTCTTAGTCTCGTACTCGTTCTTTCGAATATTTATACCCTTAAACGCAACATTGCAGTTTTCCATATCTACAACTTTGAAAAGATTGTACATACATCGAGGGTTAATTTTTTGATTAGGTTCGATCCTTCAATTTTCATAGATCGGAATGAAAATTTCCTGCCTGTATGAACTTTTTATACAGAACGCAATTTTAATGTTCGAAACTTGTATGTTTATTAAATGATATTGTATAGCAAAAAGTTCGTAAATGTTCTATTAGAGTATGAAATGTGGCGAACATTTTTATCTTATTGTTAGTTCAGTACGGAATAAAACAAGCTACAGTTCATGAGCTTTAGGTTACGTTTAGGCTGGATTTTTGCCTGAGGTTATCCCAGATTTTTACTTGTTTTTGACAAATTCTGAAAATGAAAATTTACGAGATGATCTGATTATATGAATTATAAAAACCGCGTGAGGAAAATTTGACAACCTCGAGATTCAATGAATAAATAAATAATGACAGCACTTTGATGTCGATTTTGCGTTGACAAAAGAGAATGATAGTTTGAAATGCATGTAAATATAAATTACAACTTTAGATTTCATATTTCTGTTATAACTTTTTAATGATACATTAATGAAGTTTTCTTTTTACTTGATATTTTATAGAACACATTGGCAATATATTGAATGTAAAATTATATTACTTATTACTTATTATATTACTTGCTTTATAAAAATTTCAAGATCTTAAGTTCCTCCTTTGGAGAATAATTCGACATCAGAATTTTGTACAATGACGTTGGTTTCAAATTTGTCGGGAAAGAAGACATTTTTAATTCTCGTCTGCTTTTAGAAATGATCGCAAACCGAAATATTAAAATAAAGATAGGGCTTTTTCTGTAATTACTTTACATTGAATAGGGATCGATGCAGATACGATTAAATCGCGACGCTCTCGAGGAGGCCGGCAGCGAACGACACGATTCATCGACTATTTCTGAATACTTACGGCTTCGTCGATGCCTGGAAAAAAAGTCGTTTGCATATTTTTTCACTTAGGCGACTTCATCAACGCCGGTCATTAAGCGATGCAATTTTATCGCCTAGCAGGAGACGCATGCAACGCGACATACGAGAAGACACGAGAGGGTCGCGTACATACGAGAAATCACAGTGTTTGAATTAATCAACCGTATCGTGCCACAGTTTGCCGTTCTATTTTCTCAATGATAAAAATCAATATGTAGTTTTAGAAACCTAGATTTGTAGAGACAGATAGAAATTTTCTTCAACATGCCAAGTTTATCTTTATTTTATATTTATTAATATAAAATTATTTTTATTTCAGAATTTATTTTTACTTATTTTCATTTAGAATTATTATAAGCTTATACTTATTATTTCAAAATATTATCTAATTATTTAAAATTCTTTTGCCAATAATATTTAATGATTCTGGAAGAAGGTTCACGTTGCATTTTTAACGTGATATTTGATAGAAATTGATCTTTTATAGGGTCAATTAAAAGGAGATCGAAATATCGATCATTTATTTCTTTTGAGTTCTCTAGTACGATGATTTTTCGGAAATTCTGTAATATTTTTTATTACATGCCAATTAAGATATGATAAATATACTTAGAAATCGTTTATTGATTTTTAATGCAACGACATTGTAAGATAAAAGTAATAAGAGCGATTACAAAGTTTATATTTCAATAAAGCGTATTTCACTGTTATCGTGAAATGGAAAATTTCACTGTATAAATCTAAACAAAATTACAAATAATAAAATAAAGTACAACTCATAAAAGTTTTGCTTCGATGACAGAAATATTGATAACTAAATATTGAAGACTTGATCAGATCAGACTAGAGAACATTGAAAGTACTTATTATTCACCATAAGATTTGCTGTAACACGTAAACACAACAAATGACAAATACGGTTGTCAGCATCTCTATTCAGTTGGAATCTCAGTACAACAGAAATATGTAAGTATTTTTATTTCACTTTCCATTCTCACAACCCTGGAGGGATAAATTTTCGAACATTACAGAATTTACGTTACACGCCATTACAAATTCCAGAATAGGTAAAAGAAAAAAGAATTTCTACTGCTTTTTTTAAACATTTACCTTTCCGTCTTGAGTGCGTTGAAATTTTCACTGTTTCAACGATATTCTAAGCGTATGAAATAAAGATAATATAGAAACAGCAATCACTGGTGACCACCGTGCTAGTCAGCATCTGTTAATCGCCACTTACGTCACGTATAAAAGAGCCCAATAATTCATCAACTGCCTAGATATATTCATTCCACTAATGACCGTATTCTCACGTTTCGATGCGTTGCTGGCGATTAGCGAGGCCGATCGTCGTTGTAATTTTGCGAGCTCGTGACGCAATCACGCGGTTACTCGACAAACATCCGAGTCAGCGAGTGTCGAACGAGAAATGTGGATCAAAGTCACAACGACAGCAGGTGGTCCGTGAACTTCCTCGACGCGGTTCCACGCTGTTTGACTCGCGTCGTCGATGGAATTCGAACCGTGAAACGGAGGAGACAGAGAGAGAGAGAGAGAGAGAGAGAGAGAAAGAGAGAGAAAAAAGAAAAAGAAGGTATAGCCGCGTTGACAGACCGTCGAAAGAACGCGATCATTCCTGAGGAAGAAGCAGGGAAAAGGCGTGACTAAAGGGGGTTAAGATTAGAATAAGGGTGGAGGAACTCAGAGCTATCGTCTCGGCAGCGTTGAACGAAATATTCCTGTTGATTGCTGCTTGTTTTTACGGTTTGGCAGATCCTTCATGTTGGATTTTCACGAATGTTGTACCTGTAGATTTGATAAATGTTCCATTTAGAAATTTTTATTGGATGGTCAACATTTATAGATTTGTTGGCTCCATGATGAACCAAAGAATTATCGTAGAACTCTAGGATTTTGTAATTTGGAAAATTGACATAATGTTTGGAAATTATATGTAAGAATAAAGTTAATTCTGATAAACTGAAGAAAAAAGTTCGATATGACAAGGGCATTCATGCATTTCATTTATTAGACAATAATTGACAGATATAATTTAGATACAATTTACTAGATTAGATATATTTAACACAGGTAGGTATGTGCACATGCCTTTCAACTGAAACATGCAAAACATATCCAATATCAAAATATGTTTTGCATAAACATCCGCAGTATTTATAAGTATCTCGGATAAATTTGATCTCGCTCAACTTAACTCTGTCTTATTTAAAGATCACTAAATTGGCAAGAGCGACGCCAATTCCTCCAATCTGTATTCCTAGCAAGAGGGAGCCACACTAAACGCCACGCTCCATGAGGCTAGAATTATAATTCAGCTCGCTAACCACGATTCGTGTAATAATTCCTCTAAATTTTCACCGATTTGAAATCGACAAGCATCGTAATACTGTATGTACATTACTGAACAGAATTATACACGATGCTTCGCAAGAAAACAAAATATACATCCCATATGTCGCGTATTATGCAGTGTAGACGATATCAGAGTGAATAGACAAAACTTTCACAAGAGAGAATTTAAAGAAAGGAACGTGAATATGACATGAGTTGAACGAAATTCCGAGACGCTTGACCTATTTTTCTTGCGATTTCTGTCAGTAGTTATTTGCACAACTGCGAGCGAGACGTAGAAGTGGGAACCTTATAATGTTATAATTTATTTATTTCAAGGAGAGAAACGTGACGAGTCGAGGGAAAAAATGTCGTGAAATTAGATCGAATCGTTTCTTTAAGAATAGAAAATAGCAAAGTCATCAAAGAGAAATGTCCCATCTAAACGTACATAAATATTACTTAAAATGTGAAATGCACATTTTGTTCTTTAGTGTTCAAAGTGTAGAAAAACTTACAAACGCTGTAACTATTTTATAATTTCATTCATTGGTGTAGACTCGCGAATATAACACAGTAAAAATACGTTGAAACAAACTGTCGTTCTTGATACTAAAAAATATAAACCATCTTCGTAATTTCGTTCATTGGTGTACCTAACATAACATTCGTCGAAATACAATGAAAAAATATAAATTGCAATCACGTTAGCCGTCTTGTATATATTTTCGTCCATTGGACTCGCGATCGGTGCAAACCGTAGGAAAGATTCGTTGAAACGAGCCGTTTCTTTCGCTCGTTGCTCACTCTCACGCGGTGATATCTAATTAAACGAGCGTCTCGGGGTGGCACGGTTCGACGCGATTCGCTGTTTTCTCCGGTAAGAAAACGTTTCACATTGCGGCAAACCGCACCGCGGATACGCGTTACGACGGTACGTCACAAAGTATCCGCTGCACCGGACAAAAACGATAATTGCTACGTTATCCGCTATAATAATGTTTAATCGTCAGAGAAGGGCCAGCTTCGTGTGGCCATTTCCGTCGCGGGCGGCTCTTTTGCGCGATATTAATTTTCGATTAACCTGTTCTACAACCTGTTCAGTCACCGGTGCATTCGTCACGTGTGCATGATTCTCCGGCGCGTATGTGAGTGAATAAGTACATGCGTGTTGTCACGGGATAGTTTATTAGCTATCCTTGTTCAGGCATTAACGTCATACGTTACTGCTGAATTTCTTATTGAATAGTTAACGCGTCTAATATATTCCAGATATTTGTCCACGTATCCAGATATTAACTGGTCTTGCGTAATTCTGAATTTCACGATCGCGAGGACTTGTCAAACAGATGATATAACCTACTCGAGAGAGAGAACAAGTTGCGGCGTAAGTTTTCTTCATTTGACTTTGAATCCGTTTGCGGAGGAATTTATTATGCATTATGCCGAGTCGAAGGAATCGAATATTTCTACCGTGAAAGGCACGTAACGCACAATGTAAATTCTTTCTTGTTGGCATTGATATTAAGATGTACGGAATGAATAATGAAATTTTAAAATGAAAGTTAAATAATACATACAAGAGGATATATTTAATCGATAGTTTCTTTGATGTTTCGGTAAAGTGAAAGTGAACAGTTACTAAAAGAAATAAATAATATCCTAAATGTATTAATGAATAAATTATTCGTTAATTTATCGTTATTTTACAATTAATTTCATTAATTGTAAAATTTATTTTGAATTGTTAATTATTAATTAAATCATTCGTTAATATATTTATCTTGCTCCCTTTCTTTTACATCTATGATTTATGTACAAAAATGTATTGAATAAAATTCATTTATGTTCCAAACGGACATAATTGTACTTTTTGTCTGTGTAAATTAGATTCGTCACAAATGTGATCATTTTGAGCAAAAGGATTCTGACTTCCGACATCTCAAACATCTACTGATAAATACTATACTATTGATGCATCTGCTTGAATAATTAAATAAATACTTAAATACTAAAAACTGCAGCTAAATTTTTTTACATGTTGTGTTAATCTTTAAGTTTAAACTATGATGATAGAACTATTTGAACATCGAAAAATAATTATATAATTACAAGGTAAAATAATATGACTGGACTGCGGATTTTTATGCATTCATGCAAAATTTGAACATACAGAATCGCATAGGATATACATATAACGTAAAGAAGTATATAAAATCTTCAAAGTATAGTTTTATATTTTATAATTTTATAATAGTATTTGATACGAGAAACAATTTTCTAACCAAGTTCAATTTCTTTATTATATTCCCAAACCTGATTTTACATAAAAATGCCTGAATATCATCTTTCGCGAGAAAAACGTGTGAAAAAACACAGAGGATGAATGACGATTGAAAAAGAAGATCTATAAGAGTTTGTTCAATTTCAGAATTGAGCAAAACTAATTAAGGAAATTATTCTTATTGGAAAATACTAAAATTTCATTTGAAAAAGAAAAAACACTTTATCTCATATTCACCGATCCAACAAAATGAAGTTCCTAATTTTCGCAGCATCCATTGTGCCAGTTAGTCGAAGAAAAACCTTTATATCGAAACCTTTTATATCGCAAACCCGATCGCAAAAACCGGTAGCTAAAAACCGGCACTCACTTAGCAACACTTTATCGAAACGATCTTTCTCACGGTTCAATCGGAACGATAATTCCCAACTGGATGAATTTCATGGAAAATAGATCGATAGATCAATCCGTAGCGACGCCTACGATCTAAACCAGCGAACAAGCCGATTCATGCAGCTTCCTCGATGTTCCGCTTTTAAGTTTGATCCACACTATCGATCTTCTATTTTATCGATTCGCTCACTTTTCACTTTCGATTCGGTCATATATTATATATATTATATTTTTTATACCTATATCAATATTTTTATATATTATACATATTGTTAATGTTATATATTAATATTATTATGCATTATATTGTATATATTATTATTTATTATGTATTATATATTAATATTATATCCATTATAATTTACAGAGTCTAATTCAGACGGACCATTTTAAAACTACTTCCCAACAATTCGTGCGCTATTTTTTAAATTTGAAATCCTCATCGAATTTCAAAGAGAAATTTGTTGTTCTTTTTTTCGTTATTATTATACCGTAAGAAACAACGTCATAGAAATAGAATTTTATATCTAATATTGTCCACGTGATAGTAGTTCGTTGGGTTACTATCATTGTCTCAATAATTTATTTGCAATTGCTTAGAATTTGTTCTTATATGACTTGAATCGTAAGCAGTTACTTTTTTGTAGTTTAGAAAATGATTCGAGTTAAATTTAATGCTCTAATTTCAATAGCATTGCGAATTTTTTAATTTTGCTTCTTGGAAACGATATTTTCCAAAAATTTGAAAATTTACTCGAAGCTGAACCGATAATGCAACGACTCGTCAAAAATGAATAGAACTGAACAGGAATTGGTAGTTTTTCGAAAAGCTGTGTTATATATAACTCTCTATATAATTACAAGTAATTGATATTTCTTTAAATTTCTATAAAAACACGCAAACATATATCAAAAAAAAAAAAGAAAAGAAACTGGAAAAAATTTATTGTGCTAATTCTTTTACTATTAATTTTTTTAATTTTAATTTATTTCTTCTTAATATTGTACTTCTGTTTCTTAGTCTTATTGTATTTATTTATTTTTTTTCTTTATTATAATTCTTTTATTTTTACACGAAATTGAAGGATTGTATAATTTGCAGCCAACGGCGTGTACTCTACATTGGCATAAGAAATCTAAGAAATAACATACGTTTCTACGTGAAATAACATAATTGTTTTCAGAGTTTCGAAGACGTGATCGAAAGTCATCTTCAGCTTGATAACACGGACACTCAGAGATTTAATCGAACCGGGTGTGAATCTACAATGTGGACCGAGCCTTAACGATCGTTCAGACGAGCCTCGATAACGATGGAAAGAAAAATGGTGAACGGATTTTCTTAAACCGGAGCCGGAAGACAATTCGACCCTTGGCAGTAAAATTGCTTCTTCCTTTCATGGTGTTCGTCCTGTTCTCGATCGAGGTCGATTACAGAGAGCGGCGTGTAACGAGAATGACGTGGTAATTGCTGATTAACGAGCGTCGATAACGAGTATCGGACAAACCACATGTCGGTGTTAATAACATTTGACCGAGAGCGTGTGACGCGTGTTTTTCCTTTTTCGAAATAGAATTCTTTTGTTCATGAGAGATGGGAGAAACTCGAGAGGCCGTCGATACAGGCGAATATCTGTTATTTTTGCAATCGCTATTCTTGTTGAACGAAAGGAAAAGTAACAGTTTTGTATTGAGAGATTGTCAGTTAACATTGGTTAACGTGAATACGTTTGTTAGAACTGGACTGCGGATTTTTGTGCATTGAACGTTAACCAAATTAATTGAAATTTGTTTTATTTACCACGTATTGTAAAAAATACTCTGCTTTGGGTGTTTTATATAAATTTTTGAATATTTTGCAGTTTTTCTAAAAATGCATAAAAATCTGCAGTTTATAACGAAAGAACAACTGTAATATTATTTTTGCTTTTTCTTGGACAGTCAAAATAATAAATTACACATATTTAGTAATATGAGTCTTTTAGAAGTCATAGTTATATTATTTATGTGCCTTTTTTTGGACAATTGGAATGATAAATTAATTATAAATATCAAATAAATGAGATATTATTTGGATAAACACAATTTTTGATAAATAAAAAAGAACTATGTTGTGTAAGAGATGTTTATTAAGCAATATTCTAGACATGTTTATTTACATTTCGATACTTTATATTTTATATTAATGTTTTAATTTCATTTTTTTTTTTTAGTTAAAATAATAAAATCTAGGTAGGGAAACAGTTCTATTTAATAAACTGATAGTTACTTTATTTTCTATGTATTTTATTTTACAGACTTCTTTTACTAACTTACAGACTTCTCTTTTGTATCAATTCTTTGCAAAAAGAAACTATTAACTTAATTTAATACCACCTTTTTCAAGAAAGAAGAAAAGAAAAAAAGTGGCACAAAAGTTTAGGACGTTCAAACGAGCGTAACGGTAACGTGATTTCCAAACTAAATCTGAAAGGGTGAAGAGGGTGAAAAAAAAAAGATGGTTCGAAAAACTTATGGTAGCTGCCGCGTTTCAAGAGTCAAGCACGAGGGCAAAAAATCAGAATCGTAAATTACAAGAAGTTGTAGAAGACAGGAATGAAATGACGAAAAGAAGAGAAGATCAGGTACCATGATTTTTTTTTCTTCTTTCTTGTGTCGTGTTTTAGCTCGCGCGTTTTTGACCATTTTCCCTTCTGTCAGAATTTTTCCATTCTTCTGGAAAAGGACTGGTCCCTCTTTTTTTTTCACAGCTCGAACATTGACCAGTTCATCGGTCACACAATGAGGATTATGAGCGATGATGACGAATATTTATGAGTTTACGATCTGACGACTTTACGACATTTTTACTGCTTGCACGCGAAGGACAAGGGAAAAGAGCCCTGACAAAATGCCTGTCACGTGCTCGCAACCAGAGCATCCTCTAACAAATATTTCGGTTTCTTCATTCAGAATAATATGCCAGGATCAATTTTTTCATTTTCCTTCGAATTTATCGAACTGTTTTTCCCTTCTTGAAAATTCCGAGACAGAAGTTGCATATTCAGGAACTATTCTCTTTTCAATTGAAGTCAGATATACAAAGTCGAATTACAAAATGACGCTTGAAATTTTTCGAAACAACATAAAGTGACATTCAGATATTTATAATTCACAAGAAAGTTATTTTCTTACCATGAAATGAAACTCAGACATTCACGATAATACAAAAAAGTTATTTACAAATACATATACTAATTATAAATTAATTTACATGTTACTGTTCGATTTATCCATTTATCTATCAAATGTAAGGGAAAGGAAATTAACCAACAAGAAATTCATCGTAGAAATTGTAATGGCTGCGGATTTGTAAAAACCGGCAGAGAAGCCAGATTTTTCGTACTAAATAGAGGATTGTGAGAAGATTTCACCGGATCGATGGTGCGAAACGAATCCAATACATTGATGCATTTCGAAATTCTATATATAGGAGACGAGCGACAATTAACATTTACTAATTAAATTTTACACTTGTTGATATATGAGAATAATTTTAGAATAATATTCAAACAATATTAATGTAAAGTAGAGAAAAATTGCAATTGCATGACAAATTAATCGAGGTGTACGATCAAATAAGTTGATTCAAATACAAAAAAGGAAATTTTATTCTTCATCTATACATATATATATCTTTGAATATCAAAAATAATTTTTCGTAATTTTTCATAGAAATATTATAAATATATCCTACTTAAAAATTGTTAAGATATCGAAAGAAGTCACTTTTTTGAGTAAATAAATATTTTATCCATAATATTATCTTTTTATATAAATTTTGATTAATTACATTTATATATCAAAATTAGGTATACTTATTATATATCAAAATAGGTATACTTATTTTCGAAGACAATGTTAGAAAAGGTTTATTTCGCTTGGAAAGAATTTATTTATTTCTGTGAGTAGTCAAATGACAATAAAAGTTAGTAAAGATAAAAGTTAGTGAAGATAAAAGTTAACATCACAAATTTACAATGATATGTCTTTGACAATTTACATAAACAGAGATCTATTTTCCTCCTAGGATAGAATTACTAGAATAATTCAATTACTGCTTTATATTTATATTTTGTGTTTAACTGTATGTTTGAATAATTCAATTATCTTTGTAGTAACTAATTATTAATTTTAATTATTAAATACATTGCAATAATTTCTCACGTCATCTTCCACATTCTTCAATATAAATTTCACATTTCACACTCGTCGTAAAATACATTTCGAGGAACTCCGCGAAATCTATCTCGATTAATGAATAGTTCGAAATGTCTAATTTTATTATAAATTTATAATAATAACGAAGTATATTTACGTCGTAACTCTTCCATTTAGTTTTCACCTAAGTTTTCGCAAGCGACCAAGTTCTCTCCATTTGTTGTCTAGGTCAAGTTTCTCGTAATAATAACGCGTTAAAAACTGATGTTGGATGATTACAGTCGTACATTAGGAATGATCAGTTTATTGTCATCCTTATATTGCCATCATATCTTTCTTCGTCCTTCTTCGCGGATATAGTCACACAATGCCCTCAGATTTACGATAGGACCTAGAACTCGGCAGGAACTGGATGTTTTCAAAGTGCCAGCACTTCCTTCTTTTCTTTCTTTTCTTCTTCTTCTTCTCCGCTTTTTCTTCTTTCACGATCCTCCGAGCTGAAAGCTATGGAAATTGCTCTGGACAGTATTTGTGAGTGATTTTGAAACTGGAAATTGGCGATAAGAGGTGTTGTGTTCGATGAATGAAGCAACGGGCTAAACGTGAAGGAGAATTATGAACGGATTGTTATGTAGGAGAATTACAGAAGAATTACTAAAAAAAAAAAGAGAAAAGAAAATAATGATGGAAAGATTGTAGATGAATTGAGGAGGAATTGTGAAAGAAGTATGAAAGAACGATATCATAGATTGGAGTTAAACATTGCATTAGAAGAGTAAGATTTGCAATCAGTTGAGTTAATAGAAGAATTCTAACAGAATTGTAAAAGTATTACAGATTATTAAAGAAATTGTAGAGAAATGGTACAAGAACTAAAACATAAAGGAATTGTAAGAGTTTACAGAGTGATTGAAAAATGAATTAGAATATTTACAAAAATGAAAAGTACAAGATTTGAATTTATAGAAAATTAAACGCTCAACAGATAGATAAATGCATAAAAATAAATAAATACAGGAATTCTAATTCGTCAGTTATATGTATATTTGTATACCTATATTGTATAACATGAATATTACGTAGACGTTTGTGCATCTGAATTTATAAATATAAATTATATTATGTTCATGTTGATTTTCGTCAATTCTCTTCATGTACTACAATTATATTTATACATAATGCATATATCACGTGTCCATGTAGGTACGTAATTGACATTAAAACTCCTTTACAAATATCTATGTACAACTTATAAGAATATATTCCAGACAAGACGTTTTCCCAACTAAACAAAATATTTCGAAAAGCGTGGTTTCCTCGTGAAAAGGTATTCCTGAGGAATTTCCAAGAACGTAGCAAACGTCGACCGATAGAAAACGTCTTGCAGTTCGAAATTGTGGAAACTCGTATATCCCCTGCAACGCTTCCGGAACGATTTTGTTACGGCAAAACGCGCGATGAAAAGACACTTGAATAATTTCTTAAACGACGAGCACGTCGGTCCGTGACGAGAAGTGGCCAAAAGTTAGGCTTTAACGCGGTCGAGGCTCGCCTTCTGGCGAGCAGCCAGAACATCCAGGAGCATTTCCATCTTCGAAATTGGTGGGAGTTCTCTAGTTTACAGGGCATCCCGCTGGCCGGGCAGTCAACATCGTTGACGGGGTTGCTTTCAGCCTCTCCTAATGGGAGCTGCGAGGTGAAAAAAAAAATCGAAGGGCTGCTGCTGTGATGTTGACATGACTCTTGTCGCCAGTTGTCGCGACAACTTCTTTAAACCTTGTTCCTTTTTTTTTTCTTCTTTTTTTTCTTTCGAGGTGATTTTCACTGATCGTGCCATTTGATTTCCCCACGTGGTTGAGTTTATTTCGTCGAAGTGATTCCGATTGAGTTTCGCAGAAGCTGAGCTAATTAAGTTGATTTTTATTGTACAAATACGCGATTGATATTTCGTTCTCAAGGAACAAGTGGCTTGCTTTCCTTGAATTTAAAAAAGAATTTGTTTGTTAAATTTTGTTGTTGATCAGTGTGGCTTTTTCTCAATTGAAAAAAAGTGATTACGTATTGTGATTTTCAATCGTTTTTTTAGATTTGTATGCGATGAAAAATGGAGAAAAGAATGTTCTAATTTCAAGGATAACATTGAATAAAAAACAGAGTTAAAATTTGAAAATTTTATTCTTGGATTAATTTGTCTACAACGAAAACTAAAATATTTCAATAATTTATTAAAACGGTATGTACTTCAAGATACATGTAAAATTTCGTTTCTCATTTTTCACAAATTGACACATCTATCGTCGAGTTTATTTCACTATTTTCAACGAATGATAAAAAAAGTTCAAATTCAAGAATAAACGAGAGTATCGCAATACGTTCGTGCGATGCAAAGAACAACTGCTAGAATAAAATTACATTTCACATACTTGTTCAATGTTATTTCAGTGAGGTAAAATTAAGACATAGTATTCTTTGATAAAATAAAATTCAGTAAAAATGTAAAATCTCAGAGGTGAACTTGAACGCATATAAAACAAATGGAGTCGATATCTATCGACGGGATCTCGACGATATAGTTTAAAGAACCCCCACGGTTCTGCTGTTGCGAATCTGTCAACATCCTCGTCAAAGTCGCATTGAAATCCCTTCTTGTGGACCGACAAAGCATCCCCGACAGTTCGGTTATTTGTTGGCAAAAAATCAACTCCCTTTGGAAGGCGCTGTACGAGTCGTCCGTGTCGAGATCGATCTTATTGTGCTGCGTGAAAAATTTCGATAGCGGCCAGTAGCTTGGTCAAAGAAACTAGCCAATTCTTCTTCCAGGCCAATTCTTCCTTCGATTATCTCTCGGACATTGGGCTATAACTTTCACATCATACCTTTAATTATGTCTTCTTCTTTCCCTTCTTGTGTGTATCATTATAATCTACGTGATTAGAATAGAAGTAGAGCAGAAGATAAAATTTTTACTCTTTGCTGAAGTAGAATTATGATATTATAAAATGCTCAAATTGGTTTAGACTCTCTAAATCGTAAGAGATCGCTAGTATCTTCATATCTTTTCCATCAACAGCTTGAGTTGTATGGTTTTTGATTTATTGTTAGATTAAGTCAGATAAGTTAAGGCTGATAGTTCGAAGCGAAGGCTACGATTTTAATGGATAAATATTCGAACGAGACTAGTTCATATTTCTATCGTCGTAAGAAGTAAACATTACTTATGAATCTATTAATAAGTTTCAATACTTTTTGAAGTATTTTTCTTATATCGTAAATGGAACTAAAGAAACGTTTAATTTTCAATCTTTGAAACTAAAATACTATGTATACACTATTGATATTATAAATACTGGGTATTTGTTAGAAGATCGATCGAAAAATGAAATTGACTTGGAAGAATCTGAGCGTCTTCACTCGTATCCAGTAAAACTTGACCATTTCGAATGATTTCTCATTGTATTTATTCCACTTTCTTTTCTGAAATGCTATTTCTTAAACAATTCTGTATTTTCTTAATAAAATTTCTCTCTCTAATAAAATTCTTCAACAATCTCGAACATATCTTCGTTCATTCTCTTCATTGACTCTAAAGATCTTTAAAATTTCTACCTCCTTTTGCTTCATCATTCCTCTCTCCAATAAAATTCTCCAAGAATTAAAAAATTCCTCTCTCCTCATATATTTCTCTTAGTCTCTTCGTATCCACTTTACAAATCACCTTCAAAATTCACCCTTTTCTCTTTCTTCTTTTATTTCCTCTGTAAGAAAAATTCTCCAGAAAATACCTACTTTTATCTATCTTGTACCCAGGTATCTTTTTCCCCTCTCTCTAATAAAAATTCAGTGAAAATTTCCTCAATTCCCAGTCCGCAAACGCTCGCTTTGCGAACAATCCACTCGTTCCATTCGAACAATGAACGATTTCAAAAACAACGACGAGCACTGAGCGCCGGACAACCGCAATTTCTTTGATCCACGTAAAACCGATTCCACGGAAGTGAAACCCTCGGCAGCCCAAAGATGATTTACGGCCTTCGGCATCGAACCGCATCTTCACGTGGATCCATTATATTACTATTATACTGCCTCGCCAGATATTTACGATCCCTTATTTACACATCGAGCCCTACGCGATGAATGGCGGCGCTGTCGAAGCGTGTACGAGGGAAAAGGCGAAAAAAAGGAAGAAGAGAAAGATGAAGAAGGAGAAGAAGAAGAAGGAGAGGAAAAGCAATGAGAATACACGATGCTCGAAGAGGGTGGATTATGTAACGGAGTGTGTATTTTATGTGTGTATTTATGTGTTATGTATTTTGTGTGTGTGTTGTGTAAGTAGGCGGATCGCAATTTGCATTTATTTGCGGGTTCCTGAATACGCCCCCTTTTCATGGCGAGCCATGAGACCAGATACCTATCTCTCGCGCCGCTGTTTCACACATACGTCAGCCAAACCTGCTCGTTTTTTGCTCACAATATTATGTCAGGATCGGTTACACGCGCTAGTGTCGTTGGTTTTTTGGACGATACCGTAGGAGTATATACGCTGCGCGATGATAACGAGCGATAAGGGTTTCGATCATTCCTAAGGGAGAATGGAGAACGCGAACAGGTGTTCAGCGAGGGATGATCTACTCAGAGTTTTTAAGGTTTGTCCTCTGTCGATGGTTCAGGATTAATGGGCCTGGTCAGAAGGTTTGTTACTTTTTCACTTGTGGTTTTTTCGAACAAATCGTACTTTATTATTAACCATCCTTTTTACATCAAAATATTTATATATAAGATAAGATATACATATATAATTCCCGAAAATAACTTTTTTGAAAATAAGAATCAAGTTGATCAAGGATTTAGCTAAAGCAATCATTAATTCTAATAATTGTAATAAGATTAATAAGATTAATTCTATTTGCTTTATTTCAGGTTAATATTTATCATTCACGATTGCATGTAATGTTCAAACTAATTATAAAGAAAATAGAAAAGTGTTGCTATCGAGGAAATTTTTCAAGAAAAAAATTTCGATTTTTATACATTTCGGTCATAAATAAGAGTAATGAGAGATTGAAAATAGTTTTCATTAGCGATGATCATTAATTCTATTTCCGGTCGCTCAATTTTCATCGATCGAAATTTTCTTTCGCTCGCTTGTGACAGATCTCTATTACAATAGTTCATAGTAGTTAAAAATCGTTTTGCATTCGACGAAACAACTCTCCGCAATTGTACTAAAATATTATATAGTAATTACTTCCTGATATAAATCTCGATGAAAGTTGATGAAGAAAAGAGATCTAAAATAAATTTCCTTTATCGATAACTCGTGAGCAATCGAAATAAGTTTCCCACATCGATAACTATCATTTGAGCAATTGAAATAGAATTCCCCTCTGTTTATGAGGAATCGAAATAAATTTCTCTCATCAGTAATGGTTATTGAAACTTTCGGTCAATTACAGTTGTTATTTCCAATCAGGAACATTTCAATAAAAAAAAAGAAATTACAACTTCTTTCATTTTGGTCACAAAAATAGTTATGGCCCCTGGTTTCAGTCGCTCATATAGTCTCCAAAACACGTTGCACGCAGATGACGTATTCCTCCACTCTCTCCAGTGAATCTCTCTATCCCTCCCTCGTACTTAAACACTCGGTGAACACTCGAAAATACGCCCGAAAACAAACATGCAAACTGGTCCGGAATGGAACGTAAATCAATTACGTCTTCATCCATCTCCCACTCCCCCGTTGAATTCTCCTTTTCTTTTCACGCTCCGGCCATCAACGATATTCCCGACGACACCGTGACGATGTTGTCTCGCGACCTTGGACCGAAGGGGCCTCCTCTCGGTGCGGTAATCCTCGAACCAGCTACCAACTGGACGCAACGCTTGCTAAGGGCTGCTTCAAGAGAGAAGAAAAAGAAAAAGAACTATCGTCTTCGTCTCTCTTCATCCCCGTGGAAGATGGTCCGCGATGAGTAGCATGAAGACATTAAGGAGTTTGTTTTGTCCTCGCCGCGGGACACCGCCGGGGACCAGGCAGCTTCGTAAAAAGTAACGCCGTATTACTTTGGACCAGGACGCCGCGCCGGGTGGTCGTTTGCCAGTTTCCTTCCGCTTTTCCACCCCCTCACGAAATACGTGCCTTCTGTTTGGCCATTCTCGCGCTCCGGGGACGCACGTCGTGCACAAAACACCGGCGATAATAAACATTGATGGCACATCAGGAGAACAAGATTCTCCTCTTCTCTCGCGGGACAATGTGAACGCCTTGGCTCTTTTTCTCTTCCTACTGGACTTTCCCTGTCAAATCTGCAGGCTACAGGGGACTGCGGGGGAAGGGGACGTTTTTCCGTGGAACGAATGAAACGACGATACGGTTTCTAATGATCGAGGAGCAACGTGGTCATTATTTGGGGTAAAGAGAGTCTTCGGTGAGGTGAGAATGCTTTAGTTGGATTTTTCGAAGATTTTAATTTCGTGTAATTATTGGCGAGGGGTTGAATTCTTTGAGAGAGAGAGAGAGAGAGAGAATGAAGAGATTTGAAACTTACTTTCTTTGAATCTTGAAGGATTGTTTTGGATGTAAAATGTTACATGATATATTATGTGTGTTTGATACTGTTTTCGATATTTAATTTATTATTCGTAGAAATTGTTGAAAATAAAATTAATTAATTTTGTACACTTAAAATTATATAATTTGTATACCTACCTAATTGTATTAGATATAATTCTATAAGTCTAATACTATTGTATGTAAACCAATCGTTAAACTTAAATAACTCGATAATCATTTGTATACATATATTTACTCAGTATCTACTCCAATTCAAAATCTAGGAACTAATAATTGTTGTAAATTATTATTTTTTTTTTATATCGTTAATCGTTAAATGCAGTGAATTTTATGAATTAATTCAATGAATTAGTATAATACTATATAATACATTCAGTTGATGAATATAATATCCACCATTAAATTACTACTATATGACTATATAATGCGAAATGAAATTTTCAAACTGCGAACAGATATAATAATGTGTAACAATTAAGTTGCACAATTGTGCAGGAATCTTGATAACACAAACGTTTTATCACTTTCGCTTCAAATTATCGCCAAGGGATCAACTTTAATCGTCAATTAATTGAATCGAGCCATGTGAAAGAAAAGTGCGACTTACGACATTGAAATTTCCCTCCGTTTCTTCAGCGATCAAATCGTTTTCAAATATTTACCTAGCATTAGGTTTGTCTGAAGATGAAAAGGGGGGGGGAAGGGGAAGGACTTTTTGATTCAATTAGACTTCTTACCATGAACATCGGGTGTCACGTCCTGTTTCCAACGGAGCATCGTCATTTCCTCGTCGGTGGATAAAAAAAAAAAAAAAAGAAGAAAAGAAAAAAGAGAAATAAGAAGAAGAAAAAAATTCTGCGCCTAAACTGCGAAAGTTGGTAACCGGTGATCTTTGATCATGCGTTAACAGTCAACACCCCCTCGGTTAGAGAACGATTTAAAGCGAATCGCGTTATTTGCGGTCGTCGCTTGCTTAACTCGTTTGCGCTCGAATGGGTTGCTCAGCTCTCGCGACCACTTTGGAAATTTTTCCGCCCGATTCTCTCTCATCCGTGAATTCGTAAATGGCGAGGAAACTTGCGGGGAAATTTGCTGAGGTTTCGTCGTTTCTCTTCGTTACGGAATTTCAAGCTTCTGCGTGTAAACATTTTCGGTATTGTAATCTTATTTTTGATTGAAGAAGTTTTCAATCAGACGCGACTGTTCGAAAGTATCAGAGAAGCATTGAAACGATTCAAGGTATAAAACATTTTATTATATTTATTTAAAGTTACACGAAAATAATTGACTTAAATGAATTAAATTCGAGAGTATGATAGATTTCAATGTTTCAAAATAGTTTCGGATACGTACTTGTGTTGGGTCGAAAATTTTTTTTGTCAGTAGTAATGCGGCATTTTCCTTTATAATTCTTTTCGATGAATTTATCATTATTTAATTTCTACTTTTTAATATTTAGAGGAAGTTCTAAGAATTCGTTTGATATTTATTCATCTTGCGTTTTGTGCTTGATAATTTCATGAAATTTAAAGAAACTGAAGAACTTGTGATATCGTGATAAATTGTTGCTTGGTAATTTGTCTATTTGCCTGATAATTATATGGTACTCGCTGCCGTTTGAATTAGAATTTTAAAAAATTTTAAAATTGAATCAAAATAAACTGGAGAAATATTCGCAAATGTGAGACATTTTAGAATGTTTTGAAGCTATAACAAAATAAAAAATAGACCGGGATTTATGAGAAGTAGGTATCTATTAGGAATTTAATGGGTTAATACCGAATCAGAATTTATAGAAATTTCCTTTTTGTATCAAACAAAATTATTTAATCTACCCTTACAGCAGTTGTTCATTTAGTCTAATAAAAATCAATCTAGGCTATTAAACTACTGTTGATCATTAAACGTGTTTGTAATCCTTGCTCCTGCGTGACGAATCTACTCTCTTACTAAAACATATTTGAAAAGAGAATAGTCATTACTATTAGTTTAATTCTTTAAAAGAAAGAATTATAATAATAGAAAATTATACGTATAAAATCTAGCTATATAATTTTATACATCCCTTATACTATAAGGGGTTAATATCCAACCACTCACTCTTCAATCAAATCACTCTTCAACCAAATCCATCAAATTTTCTTTTAGAGAAATGTTTATATTACATTTATGTATTGCAAGGATATATAATATTACAGAAACAGACCATAAGGGGTTAAAATCCAACCCTCTGTCAGTCGTTCAATAACAAAATCCATCCACCCTCTCACAATATTACATTTGTGCATCGCAAGGGACCTAACACTGTAAAGCTGGACCATAAGGAATTAAAATTCAACTCTCGCCCTACAACTAAATCCATCCACTCTCTCACATCGCCATCATAATCATCGTCATCAACATCATCATCATCATCATCATCATCATCATCATCATCATCATCATCATCATCATCATCTCAAATACTCTCCATAGACCATCATCATTTCACCAAATCCATCCCCACCACAGTCGGTCTGTCTGAAAAAGAAGCAACGATTCTGAAAGGACAGCATGGTCTCCGCAATCCTCCCCTATTAATTTCCACTGTTGCTCCACTGGGCGTGTCTTCAGGGGCGCGACCGGAGAAGCCAGTGGAAGACATGGATTGGCGGACGAGAAACAAGTACGAAAGCAGTTCGAAACACGTTCTCCTCGGCATCGAGCTGCTCGGACCAGTTGACTAGTGGTTACAAAACCACATTCCCCACCAAGTGTTCACCTTCGTGAAGACCGGAATGTGGGAGTGGCCACAGCGTTAGTTACCCCGAGTGGCGAGTGGTTGAGTAGACTAGTCAGGATCAGGGAACCGATCTGTCGAGATCCAGCTCGGAAGGAGCACGAAGGAGTGTTTCTCAAGGAGAGGAGACACAGGTGTCTGGACAACATCCGCCAGAGAAAAGAATTTGGATTGAAAGTAGAAGCTGGATCGCGAGCAGATTGATATCCTCCTAGCCAGTTTGTTGTGATATCAGTGATAGTATCTTCAGGCACACGTGCACGAAGATTTCTCAGTGACGTTAGCGTACCAAGGACGAAAATTGGAGATCGAGAGGTGCGCGATGTATTTGTTGTGTCCGTTTTAATGAGAGTTGATCGCGCTTGCCTCGTGACATTGGCCAGTTACCTTCGCTTTTTTCATTCTTTTACCGGAAGTTTCAGTGAACACTGCTGTGCAGTCGAGAACGAAGTGTGGGTGTGAGAGAGCTTCCGTGGCGTTTTTTTTGTGAAACGATTGGTGGCGCGATCGCGCTGAAATGACGGTTACCACTAACTTCTCGATGATGCGACCTTGTTTCACTGGATACCCTTTTCAAGGTAAGGCGGCTCGCTCACGACTCGTCTCCAATGTTTCCAAAACATAGAAATTGGTGCGTAGATGTAGGAGATTGGAGTTAAATTAGAGATACCAGAGTATCATACAGATATTTACAATTAGTTTTGAACTGGAGTTACTAGGTTTATATTGGAGAATGAGAACTGAGGAAATTGAAAGTAGTTTTAAGTTTTATGTTAAGAATTGATAGCCAGATTAAAAGAATTCGAGTTACATTGAAAATTTAATTAGACCGAGTTTTAAATTAGAAATAGGACTGGGAGGTTCGTCAGAGATATTTACATAGTGTTAAATAGAAAAAAGAATTTAGAAAATCAAGATTGTTTTGAATTAGAGAGGTAAGAAACGTTATTTGGACCCGTTGATGAGTCGAAAATAACAGGGTCACAATAAGTTTTTAACAATTTCTTTTTCTAAAGAAGATAAATGTCTTTCTAAAGACTATTTTTCACCATTGTATTAGGATACTAGATAAAAGAAATTTTAATGTTTCTAAAGTTAAAAATTCGAGAAGCTAGCAAAATATAGCTTTGCCATCAGAGTAAATTTAACAACATACCTAAGAGATAAGAAATATCTAAAAGAAATAGATATTTGATTAATTGAAAATTAACTACGTAGAACAATTGAATAAACTGTAAAAAGAATTTTATATGAGACAAGTAATATCGAAAGTTAAAAATTGAAGTTAGCAAAGCATAATTTTACTGGAGCAAGAGAGATAAGTAATTAAAAAAGAAGAAAAATAATAATAATAAAATAATAGTAATAATAATAATCATAAAGTATAGTAATAATAATAATAGTATTAATAATAATAATCATAAAAATAATAATAAGTAATTTAAAAAAAATAATAAGCAAATAAGCAATTTAAATCAAACAAGTGGTATCAAAAGTCAGATATTAGAGATGCTAACAAAATTGATACTTATAATTTTATCGAAGTCCATCGTACAAACTTAATGAGATAAGATAATAATTCAAAAAAAAATCAACCATTTGAAGCAATAGAATAGAGAGAAATTTCTGAAAGAATTTCGTACAGCGATTCTGAAGTAAAAAAAAAAGTCACAGAAAAATGACATTCGAGTTACGCAATACTCCGTCGACAGAAATTTTACAACCTAGGTGCTCTGGTGGCAGGAAAATCTTCGAGATCCAGAAGATGCCCTGTGAGAGAACGGACATTGATATATAACCTTGCCTGGTCCAAAAAGACCGGAACATTACCATTAATGACCGTCATAAATAATGAAGTATATTTTTCGAGAGAATTGCCATCGCTTTGAAATATTTCTTGTCGCTTTTCGACTTCGCACGCCTATTTCTTCTGTTTGCTAAAAAAAAGAAAAGAAAGAAAAGAAAGAAAAAAGAAAGAGAGAGATCTTCGTGAACCTAAGTACATATTCTCCGAATAATACTCTTGCATTTAACACTTTTAAATTTTTACTTGGAGTATTTCAAAGACGAATATAGAGAGTTCAACGTACACGTAGACTGTTTGAAAAGTCAGAATTGACAGTTAACTTAGCGTTTAATTGAAATTCATAGTAAAATGTTTTATCAAACTGTTGTAAATTTTAATATCTAATAAAGTATTTTATTTTCGTTCCTTATTGGAATATGAAATTATGCTAAAAATGCTATTAGATTAGATTGTACAAATGTTATTAAATATTTTTTTATTAAATTTCAATTTTACTTATTTCGAAGAATTTTAAAATAAATGAAATTGAATTTCATTGAAATATTTACAAAATTGTATTTAATCAAACATTTCATTCTTAGTTCCCACTGGATCTGAAATTTCACTGAATAATTGACATTCATTTCGCTTTCAATGTCAATCACAACCTTGTACGTATTTTTCGACTTGTGTGTCCGTTCGAGTTTATGTCAATAACATATGAAGCAATTAGAAAGTCGTTCGAGATTCACCAGGAGGATTTCTTAGACCCCATCCGGTTGACTAGTCGAGAAATCGAAAATGGACGGTATAATTGTCAAACTTGCCTGGCATTGTTGGCCTTCACGGTTAGAGAAAATCGTCGATGCTGAGGACGTCATCAGAGCGACTCTTCTCCAAACTTTCAAAAATAGACTTTCCGTTCTGCGTTTGTAATCTCGCAGAATTTTCCACACTTCAATTTCGATTTCGATTGTCGGACATTATTCTCAGTAGACTGTACATTTTCATGTATTTATCATTTAAATTTAAATGTGCGAAAATGTCTGAAACATCTGCGCACAAAGTATTCAAAGTACAGGATCTAATTATGCTATATTTACAAGAGATTTAAATATCTATAAAATATCTATAAAACATTCAAAGTACAACACACGCAAAATAATATTTTTATAATCTACAACTAAGATGAAAAATCTAAGTAAAAGTTTCTTCCTTTATTGTTGAATATTATATGTACTTCCTCTCAAAAATCTCAGGACGCTTCTCTGAACATTCAGTATTTATCGCAGACAATAAAATTTTTTAAACTGCATGTGCATTTTATAATACATTTGTTAATATATTGGTAATACATTTTACAGATTCTCTGTTGTATAAAACATCATTTATAAACTTGTTCTAAGATTTTCAAACTATAACTATGTACTTTGAATATTTTATATATATGTTACTTGCATTCTACATATGTTTGCACTTTTAATCCTTTGTGTCTATTGTACAGATAATTTTAATAATTGATTAGAGGGCATAGTACTGATTAGAAGTTCAAAGAGGATGATATATTGTGACATAATTCAATAAAGACTTTAGAGGCTAAAAAGAAGAAAGAAAAAAGAAGAAGAAACAGAAGAAGAAAAATGTAATACAATCAAAAAGAAAGTGAAGTAGGATAAGATACATACAATAGGATAGATAGTACAAGATAAAAAGGATACGATGGAACAGATATAGAATAAAATAATAAACAAAATTGTGAACGAAGGAAAGAGCGAATGAACCGAATGAGATATTTTTATCAAAGTAGAATATTATTTTGACTGTGAAGGTGAATGAAATTATATTTATATTGAATGAATATATCCAAAACATATGTGTTCGAAGACGAATTTTTAATTTTTAATTTTTGCTGTACGTTCTTCGCTCGATACTTCTAGATTTTTTAGTAATTTTGAACATCAACTCGGAGGGTTCGAAATTTAGCACGAAACGTTCGTAAAAGACAAAAATCAAATGTTTATTTACATCGAAAAGAAAAAAAAGAGAAGAAGAATGAAGGGAAATACCAGCGCCACTGTCATAATGCAAATGAAGAGGTTGTTCGTGAATTTTGCATTCTTGTTTGTTAACTACTCGGATAGTAGATCTCATTTGTCACTGTCCAGCATTACGCACGTTGTGTTTAATTGCATGCGATTAGTCAATAGTACAAATCGTGTGCCTACGCTCGCGGTTTTGCGCGTATGCAAAATGGGAAGCGTTTAACGCGCGTAATTAAATATTCCTGAAAGATTGATAATGGTGCGGATGCGTTTTCGCAATTGCACGCGCGCATCGTCCCATCGGCGATCGTTAATTATTTGATAGAATGTTGAAACGCGAATACTCCGTGAGAAGTAAAAGACGGCATTTCCCGACGATTTGTATTTCTCGGAAGTTCTTTTATTGAAAATTAATTGCGAGTATGGCTTCAACCTGACAGTGGCGAAACTCGTCGAATTTTCCAATTCATTCGTTCTTTCCTCTTTGTCGTTCTCGTTACGCGTGTTTTTCCATTCGAAGTATTGGTTCGATTAAAGAAATGAAGCCTAAGTAGAAATTTGTTCCTGTCGCTCAATGTTATTATTTATTATACTTCTCGATATTTTATATATTGTATATTTTTATTTTGAAACAAAGCCTAGTAAAAATTTTCTGTCGTTCAATGTTAATTACTTATTACTATATACTTCTCGATATTTTATACATCGTATATTTTTATTTTGTACACTATATATTTTTGCGTGTTATATTATTTTTCACACGTTTGATAAGATAAGATTCACTTATCTTGCTACATCCTGGTTTTTCAATTTTTCTTACTAAAATATCGTATTTTACAGTGTAAAACAAAATTCACCTAAGCAAAATGAATTCAGCTTAGTTCAGGAATTAAAAGCAGCAGGATTTTTTTCATTCATGAACTTATAAAAATTTTTCAAGAATGCAATACACTCCTATACATACTGGAATATCTTCCATATAAATTTTTTCATCTACACAACTTTTTCAGAATAGAACAGAGTTCAAGAATCCCAATTTAAAAAATACATATGTAACGTGAAGCTAAGTAAATAATTAAAATCCAGGAAACGATTTAACAAAATCCACATTAAAAAAATCAATTGAATTAGTTCAAGAATTAGGAATACCTACCAGTCTACTGACTCGAGGAAATTTTCCAAAAAAGAAAATTGCAATACGTTGGATAATTCGTGAAATCAATATATATTTCCATTACTGAATAATGTGAATACCATTCATAATATTTTCCTCGTCTGCTCAACTTTATGAAATAAAATAAATGACGCGAACATCGATCTAAATAATAATTAAAACTCAGCGAATGAAATTACGATTTAATAAAATTCATCTGAGAGAAATTAATTAGACCAAGAATTAAGAACACCAACTTTTTCACCCTTTTCCAACGCCGAAGCGTTCTTCAGAGGAAAAAAACCATTCTGTTTTTCGATTACACTTTAAGTCGAGTACACTCGACGTGCATAACTCGACTTATGCAACCGATTCTGCGCAATCGAAACCGCCGTTTCGCTGTTTTTTTTTTCCGGTCGCTTGCAGTAATTTTTCTTTTTTCTTTTTTTTTTCTTTTTTTTTTTTTTTCGTTACGTGATTCGTCGGTTCAGTTCCTCTTCCCTCGCGTCGAGGCGATTCAAGAAAGAAAAAAAACGTGGGAAACCGGAAAATTTCTAATCAGCAATATGTATTAGCAACATTGTTTAACGATTAACGGCTCGAGGCTTTTTCCCTTCGAAGGCTCTTCGCTTGGAAGAATCGGTTTCTCGTGCGGTTTCTCGCCATTATCCTCGAAAAACTCGCGAATTTCTATCGCGATCGGAGGAGGAAAAAAAAAACAAAAAGAAAAGAAAAGAAATCGAAAGCGAGGAAAATTAAGAGTTTCATTGCTCATTTACTCATGACCCTCGGCAGCTTTTATGTTTTTATTTTGCTTTCGTTCTGTTTTTCTGTTGCTTCGCCAATTACTTTTGGTTATCTATGACTTTTTGATAATTGGAGTAAATGATCTGTTTTGTGAGCGAAATGATTCTTGATTGATGAATGAAAAACCCTGTTCTGTCATTTCATTTCTTTATTTCGTAAGCCTATTTCGTCAACTTTTACAGTGACCAAATTTTGCCAGGAACTTTCAAATGTTTCACGACTCTCGTCTATCTTTCTATGATACTTTTCTTTCATTTGATTTTCCTACTATTTCAACTTTTTCTGATAATTACAGTAATCAATTAATTTGTTAGTTTGTAAAAAGATTGCTTTGAAAATACAAAAACTATGTTTCTTCAGAGACACTTAAGGTTCTTATGATGTTCGTTCATTGCTTTGTGTCTTTTTTTTTTTGTACAACAAATATTAGTTGAAAATATTAAATTGGAATAACAGCTTATATAATTGAAGTTTATATAACTGATTTTTGACTCTCCATAAATTTTCTCTTGTGTAATTGGAGCTCATCTCATTGATTCTTCTTTCTAATTAGTTCATTTTTCGTTCATATAATAAAAGTTTCACACAAATTCGGATTCAACCAGCAAAATTTCGTTTCATTGACCAATGATTAAAATCTGGTTCAAATAAGTGGATTTCTGCTGTGTTTTATAATAGTAATGAAATGTATATAACATCAAATAATAATTTTTTTCTCGGTATATATTTATGCCCTTTTCAATAATTAAAAAATTGTCAATAGCGCGCAATACTCCCATTTCTGAAGAGCTTCACTCCAAAAACAAAATTCTTCAAAAAAAAAAAAAAAAGAAAAAAAAGAGGGACACACACACACATACACACAAAGAACAGAGAACTGATTTTTGCGAAGATTCACACTAGCAGAACACAAGTACCATTTTACATTCATTAAGCAAAGTCGCAATTAAGATCGTCAGAGACGCAAACGCGTCGATTCCTTGGAATTCCTTCACGATCTATCAGAAACGTTTCTCGTTATAGGTACATATGTAGATATTACGAGATGTATCCATTAAAAAAAAAAAAGAGAGGGAGAGATAAAAATCGTGTGGTCGCTAATGTTATCAACAGCGTACAAAAAAATATAATTACGTTCGAAGTGTCTACTCGAGCGTGTGAAGATTTTTTCAAATGTCAGCTCCCTGCTGTACGTAGCTGGTTAGATAGGTAATTACCGGAGTGAGTGGATCTTGGAATATTAAACGAACGACAATAATAATAATAAGTCGTTTTTTTCTCTATGTCTCGCATCGACGATCCTCTATCTCGTTATTGGCCTCTTTTTTTTTATCTCGTTAATGTGTCACAAAAGCGAGTCACACGTTTATTGTGCATTTCTCAACAGTTCGATCTATTGTAAATTATTAGAATATTATTCAATATATGTACTATAGAATTTTTTTTTTTATCACAAAATTATAATAATACGATGTACAATTGATTCATAATATTCAATAATATTGTGGTAAAACAATTTTAAGAAGATGTTATTTAAACTTAACTTTTAAGTAGTAAATCATTTTACTTGTTTTTCATCATCAAATTAGTACGCAAAATCTATCAAAATCAATTACAGTACATGGAAATTTAAAGATGTCCGTTTGAAAAAGTATAAAGTCTTTTTAGGAAAAACTTCGAAGATTGAATTTTAATTTTAATACGTGTCAATAATGCATAGTTTTATTTTAATTTAAACACTCAGAGCATTTCTCTATTAATATATTTAATCATTGCACATATATATATATGTCTAACATATTCGAAGCTTTTTTTACTTAATACACCTACCTACATTATAAACTATAAACAGAGAATCGTATAAATAATTTCTCCGCGTCGACTCGTCGATCGTCAAATTCGATCTCAACGATCGAAGATAATCGCCGATGAAATGATGAAGCATGTTAGGGAACACGGGTCGGAAAAGTCGCAACGAAAGAAAAGAAATCAGGCAAGGCAAACAGTTGTTTCCGATCGCGATCATGCGACAGATTACAGTGAACTAGACAAATTACACGCTATCAGTATTGTACGTCGTAAATCCTTTAGATTCATTGGCCTTATCGTCGTTTATGTGACCGCTCGCGCTGCAACTCCTTCTTCATCGGTTTCCTCTTTTTTTCTTTCTTTCTTTCTTTCTTTCTTTCCTTCTTTTTTTTTATCCATCGTTTCTCCCCTCTCGTCTTGTTTCCCCAAGGCGATGGAGCACACAGGAAGCACGTCGAGGTGAAGGCGGAACGATAGATTCGAGTTTCTCTTTATTCTGCGTCGAGTAACTGTTCGCGAGCGCGAACAATAGAAAAGAATTCCGGGATTTTGCAATCGACCTTGAGGATCCGCGAATCCTGTCCGCCTCGAAGGAAACAGTCTTGAGAAGATGATAAGAGAAAATGCTTACTCGAAGAGAGTATGTTTCGTTGGGAATTTTTACACTGAACGTGTGACTGAATTTGAAATAAATGAAACTAAGAGTGAAGGAAAATGGAGATTATTATAGGGAATCTTGAGAAAGAAAATATATATTTTATCGTTTTTTTTGGGGGGGGGGAATAAATTTGTATTTTTACACGTTTGAAAAAATGTAGAATCTTTGCAGTAAAAGGCTTGAAAGGTTGGAGAATTTTATTTTGAAAATATTAGTTGTGAATTTTCTTGTTAATGAAAAATGTATTTATAGTACATATTTATAGTGTTTATGATATTATTACACATAGTTAAACACTTCATTTTTAGTATCAATTAGGATATAATTGAAACAAAGTTATAGTTAAATGTAATTAAAATTGAAATGTAATCAAATAACCAAAATACGATTAAAATACAATTTGGAATGAATGAAACCAAGATGAAATACATATTGAGAGATTGAAGATGCGAATTTGCGGTTTTGAAATAAATTGATTATTTTTACACATTTTTAATTTATTTGTACAAGAACTTTTTCATAGGTGTATAATATACAGGACAATGCTATCAAAAATGGACAGAATAAAAATTAACGAATATGTTGATGAAGATGTAAAATTTGAGTAGTATAATGTCTTGTTTTATATATCCTAATTTTTATATTAATGTAGTAATAAAATATTAATATTTTTATATTTTATATTAAGATTAATTCATAGTTTATTTCTAGTTTATTTAATATATTTATATAATTTATTAGGATTTTATTATTTATATAATTATTTATATTTATTTTTATTTATATTTATTTTTATTTATATTTATTTTTAATTGATCTAATAGATTAGAAATATGTAACGTAGAATAAAACGATGATTTAATGTGAATTTTTCACGGATTCTTTCTCATTTTCATACGTTCATTGTCACAGATTTGGGATCGATACCTGGTCAAGGACGTGTCAATCAGCTTGGTGGTGTCTTCATAAACGGAAGACCATTGCCGAATCACATTCGGCTAAAAATTGTTGAAATGGCAGCTGCTGGTGTCAGACCTTGTGTTATTTCCAGGTTTTACTATTTCTTAAAACTTTACTTGCGTGAATTAAATCCTCAAAGAATGTATAAACTTTCTTATATAAGTTATAATTTATCTATTTTATCTGATTTTAATTTATTTTACTCCAATTTCACATCTAAGTCTAATTTTTTAATTTCGAACAATAACATCTAATTTTATATTTTTACGTTGATCAACGTTACGTTAACGCAGTATTTAATTTCTAATTTTTTTTCGATTAATCTGTCATTACTAAATTCCGACTTGTTTGATATTGGAATTACAAAAAGGAATTCCAAGTATTCGACTTTTTTTTTTTAATCATTACGTCCTCCTTATTCCTATTCTATAATTGTACAAAATTTAAAGTAGTATATTTATAATACAAAACATTATTAGTTGGTCCTTAACGTTCGCAGTTAATCTGTTCGAATTTATTGCAATTTTCTTGGAATTTATTCTAATTCAACCGTACTGTTGCTTAAGTAATAAAGAAACTATATTATCAGTAGAAATAAAATTTAATTTGCCCTTCGTTGTTCAATTCACAGGCAATTGAGGGTGTCCCATGGATGCGTTTCGAAGATTTTAAATCGATATCAGGAAACAGGAAGTATCAGGCCAGGGGTAATCGGAGGTAGCAAGCCTAGAGTTGCCACGCCGGAAGTGGAGGCTAGAATCGAGGAATACAAACGCGATAATCCGGGAATATTCTCGTGGGAGATTCGCGATAGACTGATTAAAGAAGGAATCTGTGATAGAGCCAGCGCTCCCAGCGTTTCCGCGATCTCGAGGCTTCTCAGAGGTCGCGATCCCGAGGATGAAACTAAAGTTGACGGTAAGTCTCGAGGTATCCTCATCCTTTTTCATTTTAATCCAACGCGAAGTTCACTCGCGAATTAATCTTCTGTGAAAGATTAACGAAACATTTAGAGCCCCTTGTCAATACTTGGATTAAAAAGAACCGTGTCTTCTCAGCAAATAAAATTATATTCTCAATCCCTTAAGGACTCGCTGAACTTTTAAGAAACTGTCTTCAAGAAAAATATCGTCTTCGTTCATTTCATTATTTGATGGTGGATCGTTCATTTGGAAAGTGGTGTAAGTCCATTTCTTGAGAAAAACGAATTCACTTATATAATACAAATTATATAAAATTATACATTAATTATATTTTATAATGTTGAAAAATATTTTCACGTATATACAGTACAAATTTTAAAATACTTGATCGATTGAAATTTCATAATAGAATTGCATAATCGATGCGAGTACTTCAATATCTCGAAACAAATAGAAAATGAACTACACCATTTTAAAATAAATTTAAAATTCACACGTTTGTAATGAAAGTACTATTCTCTTGGAAAAAGGACTTTTAACTTTCTTTCGTGCAATATAATTATTCGTGTATAATTCAGGTACGTGATATTACATTTACGCCAGGCAATAAAGGTGACCTTAAAGGTGATAAAAATACCGATATTTATTCAACTAATTATTTAAATTATTAAACCAACTGTTCAATTAAATTATACTTGAATTACATTTATGCATTAGCAACACAATGTTTATGTGTTTGTGTAATGTTTGAAACATTTCGAACGCGCTAATTGAAAGATGGTACCAATCGCATTGATTCAAAAAGAAAAAATATTACCAACTGAGATGCTGAATATTATGATTGTTCGGCGAATTTTTGTAATTGCCGCCACATTCCAAATCTAAATTGGATAATTTCTTTAATCATCATCTCTGCATCACAGGAAATTGCACGGAAATTATTAAACACGGTGTGTTAATTCCTTTCCGATCGCTTTGACAAAAACTGCTTTTTGATCGAGAGCACGCTGGACACTCGGTGTCTCTCTTTCCAGCCGGTCTGACCAAGATTGATGATCCAGGTGAATCAGTGAATTAGCCTCTCGCAAATATTCCTGTAACAGCGCCACCGTGCAAAATTAGATTATAACAACACCGGGTCATAATTTGGTCCTCGGGGCCCTCGTTATGCGGGCTCCCTCGAAATTGAATCGGCCGGGCACCTTTTTGCATTCCCTAATTCACCTCGCGAATAACAGGGACATTATTCTTCGTATTTATCCAGGATACCTGGCGTCGCGAACAAAACTTCAAAATTTTTACAGAATTGCAATAATTCCCGAGCGTTATTCGTTTACTTTGTCCTAGATTTCATTTGTCTATTTTGTTTTGTTGCCCACATTTATTATTCTTTAGAAATGCTGCATCTGTATTTCTTTCATATATCCTTTATACGATAGATTTTATATGATTAGGAAGTTAAAATATTTTCTAAATTATGCAAATCTCTCCGAAAACTTTCAATTTACAAAAAAAAAAAAATCATGATCCTTTTTCTATATTGTATAATTTCACAAACTTTTTTCATATTTCCGAAAATAATGAAAATATTTGAGGTGATAAAGTTAGATGGTGCATCCTGTGTAATACAAAGAGTTGATACAAAAACTATTTAAATATACGTAAAATAATATAACTTCGAATTTTTTTATAAAATTTACAACCTAAATGAAGCGTGATTTAAAATTTTATAAAATTGTGTTATTTAGTCATTACTCTTCGCGACATACGTTTCTCAATGAAATTAAATTAAATTTAGTTGGCACGATTCCAATTGTTGTCATTTACTTGTTGTCAGAATGTTATTTCCTACTATACTTATTTACTCTTATTTACTATATACCTAAAATATCTCATAGATTCCGTTTCATATATTACACATATAATGCACAAAAATCTGCAATCACACTTATCACATTCTCGAATTCGATAAAATCCCAATAATTTGTCAAATATCAGAATTTTCCATCTTACACTTTTACACTTTTATTTCGAAGCGTATAATTTATATGACTTTAATATCGTACTTCACTCATCTCGTTCGACCCTCTTTTTTTCTTTTTTTTAATCTCGAGAACTCGCGATATCTCGAGGAACGCCCAGTAGTGGGAGCAATTTGTCGACGAAGTGGAACGCGATTCGCGTGCGTGCAATTTTATCGCACGGTATATCGGCTTGTAAAATTTTTCGCGCGATCCGCGCGCGCGAAAAACCCGAGAGCGAGAAAGAACCGCGAAAAGGGGGGGGGGGGAAACGTGTACGCGATAAAAGCGCGGCATTAAGGTAACAGCTTCCTGGGCAACATAGTGTTCCAACTGGAGGGGAAATTACCACGCGGGCAATTACCGAAGGGCATCAAAAGTGGAGTTTATGTTAGCGAGTAGTTCGCAGTTAATTCCCGCTCGACGCTAAAGCTTCCCTCCTCCGGGGCTCTTTAATCATCAGCGGAAGATTCGAAAGGAGAAAAAAAGAAAAAAAAAAGAAGAAGCAGAGGTTTCTCAGTTACTGTGCACGGCTGATTTTTCCGTCGATCGCATGCACGTTCGAAATAAATCTTGTGAAATAAAGTTATAAAAATGATCGAATGGGGAACTGGTTTGCTGGTTTTTAGAAAGTAAGTTTACGATTCAGATTCTGGAGGATTTTTTCAGGCGATTTTTGTCTGCTTGTTGATCACAAGTCGCTTTTTGGGCACAAAATTGTATTTGCACTACCGTGTTTAAATAATATAATATAATAAAAGAAACTAATGTGATGAAAAGTGTTATATACTCTATCTTGTGCAAATAATTGGACACTTATTGTTGGAGTTTAAAAACCTGATGCTTTTGTTACGTGTTTTCGACTGTTGACATGATGATCGATACTTTTCTGCATTTTCTGCATGTTATACTCGTTTTTAATAAATATCTGACGCTTTGTAAAATTAATATAGTAACGATGTAATAGTATCACAATACTAACACTGATAATGTGGAGTATTTAGATCTAAAGAATCTATCAGAAATATCTTATTACACTATCATCAACGGTATGTAGAGGTGGGCAAAAGTATTCGCACACTCGATGAAAAAAAATTGATGTAAAAATATTGTAAAGAATTATAAAGAATTAAGAGACTAAAAGAATTACAAAGAATTAAAGAATAAAGGAATTAATATTACAATATTAATGAACTAAATATTATAAAGAATTGATTCACAATGTTCGAGTCACTTTTCAGCAATCCAGCCACGTAAATTATTTTGTATAATGGACTTTTATATAAAGGAAAGTTAGGCTTCTCGTTCACAATGGACTTATTGTTCTATTTATATAACGGTAGCGGTTTCTTCGTTTTTCATGCTGACGAGAAGTCCTAGCGCTCCATCATGGATGTTATGGCACGCTGTTTATAATACGTTATTTATTGTCTTATTCCCGGCAAGTGTGTTATGTCTATTGTAACGATCAATGTCGTTATTTTCGGGGGGATTACGTTAGTATAGTCAAACGGTGCGCAGCTTCAAAATATAATTGGCCTTAACTTTTCTATAAAGCAGGCTCGCCGTCGGCGGGAATGTTAATGCGACAAATTAAGCGCGATAATAATCATGTAATCACTTCGTCGTTAGTGCAATTCAGGCAATAGTGAGTCTTTCTGTTATATCACCGTATTTCGACTATCACTGCTATTCTGCTACGTAAAATAATTATTAAGACTCAGCCAGTCAATTATATAATTCCGTGCGACCAACGCAAATTTATATCATACGGTCCATTCAACGCGATCTCCGATCATCTACTATAATGTAGATCGCTCAAATACAAACGCGTGAATCGGTTCATATTGCCATAGCACACAAGTTAAAGTTAACAAAATTACTGAATATTTTTTTATTTATTTTAACTTCGTTCTAACATGGCCCTTATTTTTCGCGATCGACACCATGTTAATTCCATGAACCGTCAGAATAAAATTATCGAAGCGACAAATTATTACAGTTCACAAACTTTCTTCAACTTCATTCTGATGTCTAGAGCTCTTGTTGTCACGATCCGTTTCTAACGGATAATCATCATAAGAAGTCCCATGAGTCCCAAGAATTCCCAATTTCGCCTTTACACGCGAGAATAATATTATCGAAACGACAAATTACGACGCTCACTTCCTTCCCAAAACTTTTCTATTTACTTATGTGTGCAGATACTCGTTTAACTTTCGACAAAGAAGGGAAGATGATAACATGAAGCACAAGTGATTAGTGTTTTGCAGTGAAAAGCATAACCGAACCAGAAACTATCAATAATTTTGCGTTCAGATCATTTTTCATCGTTGTTAATATCAAAGTAATACGAAAAATAAACATTTTATAAACTAACAATTTTTCAGAATTGTGAATTTTTATTTCACTGTAGTAAAAAATATTATGCATATGCATAATATGGATATGGTTTACGAAAGTATATTAGTTCGAATATATATTATGCGTGTCATATAAATCATTTTGGAATTTCATTAACACTATGTCAACAAGTTATGATTACATCTGTTGTGATTAAAATTTGAAAACAATTTGAAAATGAAGGATTTCTTATTGCCATTAATATTAAGATATACAATAAATGAACATAATAGAAACATGTTGAACACATGAAGTAAATAGAAATAATTTATTTATTACACATACACTGTACTTATTTATTCATTGACAGTTTACTTATTAACAATGCTATTTATTTATTAATATACTTAAATTATTTACCTTTTATTTACTAATCAACAATTCGTTGTATTTATTCATTAACACGCTCAGGTCATTATTTATCATTTCATTGATTGTTCAGTTTTACTTTATATGTATATATTCATTAAAAAAAAAAGCTTAGTATAGTGTTTTGATAGTGAGTTGATTGAATATCTCTTGCGTTTCCTGAAAATAAGAAAGAACTTTGTTACCAAAAATTATTCAGTACGGAGAGAGCCAGAATATGGTAATGGTGATTTTTTTTTATAGCTGGAGGAGTTTCTAAGATTTCAAGGTCACTTTTTTGCACGGGACTCTATATTTTTTTAATATAAAAAAACTAGTAAAAAAAAAATAGTAACACTACAAAAAAAAGAGTAACATGGCAGTGATAATTTTTTTATAGCTATAATAAGAGTTTCTAATATTTCAAGGTCGCTCTTACTTTTTTACACGCGACTCTGTATTTTATTATACACCGATCAATGCAGCGTTTTGTCCCCTATGAAAGAAAATTCATGTCAAAGAAATTAATAGTTTAGAAGATTTGAACTTCAATTTTACAAAATCTGTGCATGAAAGACAAAGATAGGAATACTACCGTTGCCTTTCCTCGTCTCACGTACAGTAGATTTGCAGAATTAAGATCTAACATCTTCTAAACTAAATAATTTATCGTGATGCATAGATCGATACTTTCTTCATAGAGAATATCGTGCTGCATCGAGTAGCAAAAAAAATATGTTGTTCACATTTGAAAAAGTGAAGGTGAACTTGAAGTAATCTGGAACCCTTCTATCTAGAAAAAAAAGAAAAAAAAATTATTTTTCATATCTTCGAAAACAACGGAGATAATCAAGACAATCGAGTCACCTGGTTCATTTTGTCCCTCGTGTTCATTCATTTCTTGTATATCATTATGCACATCTTGGCATCAACGCAGAACCTCGTTCGATTATGCTCGTCACCGCATCACGTAGAAGATTAAGAGGCAAATACGAGGAAGACGAGGAAGTGAAGCGCGTAAAAAATGGCGAATAGGAAGATCCGCGAGGTGGAATAGATCGAGATAGATCGAGAAAAGAGAACAGAGGATCGTGGTGATCGACACGCCCTGTCAGCTGGCCACGGTTAGACCACCAAGGATCCGTGTGCCCTCTCGAAACGGTAAATGAATAAATTAAATGGTCGCGCCATTAATCAGCGCCGCGTTTCTCGATCCTCGAAATTACCGGTTAAAACGCCGATGCGAGCAGTCGGTAGCCGTCGCGCGACTCTGTAATTTCCTCGCCGCCCGGTACATACACCACGTGCACACATCGATAACCGAAGCCGAGGAATCGGGTGAACACACGAAACATAACCTAAACCATTCGGGTGAATGCGCCCGATTCTGCCGATTTATTCAGTCTTTCACTCGCTTTCGTTGTTCACAGTTTCTTCTCCGCGGCGATGAAACCGGCGACTGGAAATAACAATCATAGAGAATTCGCGTGAACAATTTGCATTTGCATTTGGATGAATGATCACAGTAATAGAAATTCGTTTGTCATTCGAACTACAATCGACGAAAGTTACGATCATTTAAAATATTCAGAAGGAAATTATAATCGCGTTAAGAGTTAAAGAAACATGGTAATTTAATATCTATGATATACAGTAAGAAGCATAACACATAATGATGAAAAATAAATAGTTTTGACTGTTAGAGAACTTTGCAAGAGAAAACCACATAACGATCTACTTGGTCTTATTTTAAAGTTTTTAATTCGGCTGACCTAAGTTCGTTTTTTTTTCAAAGATGTTCGTACATTATATAGCGGGTGAGCAAGAGTACTTTTATCCTCGACGATTGTAAAAATTCAGACATCTCTAGAAACGTTGAAAAATTTTTTTCTACCGACTAAATCTGCCATGATTTTAAAGATTAGAGTCTTTTCTTTGCAACGATCGTTTAAAAATTTACTGTACGATTTTCTTTTTTTTTTTTGTTATTTTATTGAACTTTGAACATTAAGGTTAAATGACGAAATATTAGAACTTCTTCGATTTTTTTCGAGTTTAACTCTGACGTTCAAAGTTCAATTAAATGACGAAAAAGAATCGTACAGAGAGTTGTGAGAAGTCGTTGTAAATGAGAAACTTCAATCTTCAAGACTGTGATGGATTTAATCGTAAATTAATGTATAATGCGAATTTTTACAGCCTTTTCTTAAAGGAAAGAACACTTTTCTATTTGAATTGATATTAAAATATCTTGATAAAAAAGATGAATTTATTCGAAATCAATGCAATCAAAATGAAAGTTCTTATATCAAGCCATAAGATCAAGTAGATTATTATACGATTGTTTTTTACAAAATTATATTATTATAACGGTTTAAAGTATCGATAATTTTTCATTGAAATTAATTGCGATGCAAAACTAACCCCACGAAAAGTATATTTGCGATGTATGTCACAGTGATAGTAACAAGGTCGTAAAATTGTTTTTGGAAAGCTAAAACATCCTACAAAACACTACGTAGATATTTTACTTTCTTTAACATTCAAATACTCGATATGATACTATTTATGTTAAAATACGTGTGTTAAATTTTCCTCATCTCTGTATGTTGACACTCGCGATTATTTGATTCGATTTAAACCTGACAGAGGAAATTTTATTTAGGGAATACGTTCTACTCCGTAAAAATCTGTAGAATCCGGTAAATATAACTATAACTAACGAATTGACATCAAGAATTTCTCACGATTCGGAGGGGTGGTTTTCGAGACAAGACCGAGCGACAAGACAAATGAAAGTTTTGAAACCGACGGTGGTCCCATCGGTGGGGGCCATTCGAAAATGCTAGCCGGCGAAGATGAAAGAGCAAAACGAGAAGAAACTGCTCGTAGATTTGTAAGTCGATCAGCCCCGATGGTCGACGTGCCCCTTGAAAACAAAAAAGTGAAGGGCAAAAACAACGTGTTACCGCGGAGGGGGTGAGAAACGTAAAAAGGCGCCGACTATTGAACGCCTCGTACTTGTCAAACTACTGTGAAAATACAGTTCTTTTGGTTTTATTTTTCATTTACCGGTCGGAACGAGTTTTAATGCGATTAACATTGCCACCAACGATAAAAAACAAACAAAAGTATCGAACCTGAAACGCGTGTTGATCTTTGCTTCATTACATCGAGTCCAATGTGCGAAGTTTCAAAATTTTTTCTTTGAACCCTTGAATGCATACGTTTTATATGATTAATTCTAAACGTATGATACTTACAAAATTCAAAGATTAAGCTACGCAGAAAAGCTATCAGCTCTCGAAATGATGAAAATTTAATTTAAAACGCAACATGAATTGCATAATTCTTTTTATCTTCATTTTGCAAAAATGTAACGAGCTATGAAATGAATCTTGTATTATACAATCGTTGAAACTACCAAGTCTATAGTTTTAACTAAAATTTCTAAATAATATTTAATATAAAACCAGGTATTAATAAAACTTGCAGGAAGTTTGAAATGATATTAATTATAACCCTCGATATTAAATGAGCCACTAAACAATATTATGAGTATTGTAAGTATATCAAATAGAGACACAGTTACTTTTGTTTCGATTAAAATCTTCAAATTAAATTTACTTAATTTCAGATCATTGAGTGTTAGTGGCCCAATTATAATAGATTGTAACATGTAAAATGTCCAATCTTTCACTGATTTTCCATATTTTATTCTTTTACGTACGATTTAAATTTTATAATATATACATACATATATACACTTTTGTTGAAAAATTTCAGGACAAATATCACGTTTGTTCCAAAACTGGGAGAAATTAAATGGCATTTAATACAATTATTAATTATAAAATACGTATAAAAATACATATAAAAGACACGTTAGTCATTACATTATAAATGCAATTGAAGAATTTTATTATTTACGATGAACACGTAATGTTGAAAGTAAAAGGTCATCTAAGACTTTTGACTATATGTTTAATCATTTTTGAATTCAACGAATCCTAAAATTTAATGGTGGAATAATTTTTTTCAATAGTCCAAGTAGAAGTAGAACTGTTTAAGAAGTTGAAGAAGCAGAATTTTATTTTCAACACTATGCGTTTCGTGAAAGAGGGAAAAATAGCGTACGTCGTGTCGACGTCTTTTGGTCCACGTAGCAAGATCGTGTTGAACAGCAAACTAGCAATCTCTCAACCCCCTTGGGGGTAATTCGGGGTTCGAAAGTTTGGTAATTACTAGCCGCTCGTGGCCGCTTAGCCCATGAAATATGTAATTTCTGTCACGATTTTGCAAATTTGCCACGTCCGATTTCTACTTTTTAAATGAAAACTACCTGCTCAATGAGCGTTCTTCTTCAAAGAAGCTCTGCAACAACTGTAAGAATCTCTCGCCGAAGTTTTCTTCCTTTATATTACTTATGTTCTTTGCTCACTTATATTATTTACAGTTAATAACATCACAGCTGGTAAGAAACATTTTCCAGAATTTTTCACTTCAAAATGAAGTAAAAAGTAATCGTAGATTTCACCTGTGGATCTAGTTTCGAAACTAGTTTCTATTTATAAAATAGAAACTAGTTTCAAAGCAATTTCTTAAAAAAAATTGTAGCAAGAAATGGATTACATTATTTCAATCATAATTAATCGATCAATTTATTTTAATGCTCGCTGTATTTCAATAATAGGTTATATTTTAAGTTTTCTTATTTCATGAACATCGATAGGTACAGATAAATTGCCTTTCTGTTAATTCTGAGGCTCTTGAATCGTAATTTTCCGTCGAAATACTCTGTTCTCTTCAAATTCACAATTTACAATTTAATTTATTATTTTCTGATTTTTTTTATCATCCTTCGCCTCAAAAGAGTCGACAATTTCATTTTCTGACGGTATCAACGCAAACAAAGGCGAAAAATAAAAAATCACCGCTTAATATTGAAGTTAGAAGATTCACAAAATAAGTACGTTTCTAATTGTATTATTCAATTCTTTTCAAATTCCGTTTAACTCAAAATTCAACCTAGAATTATAAAATTTTCTGTAGGTTAAAATTTTATAGTCTTGATCAAATTTTCAAAAAAATTTCTGAAAACTTTCTTCGTATTAAAAGATCCATTGGTTGTATCAAAGATATCAATAAGTCTAAATCAAAATAATTTAGAAACACGTTTCCAAAATAAACTCCATCAAAAATTTCCAAAAATTTGATTCTCTTTCGTACCAAAAAATCCGATCACCTTTTTATAGATATTAATCCGATCTCTTGAAGAATATCACTAAATCTAAATCTAAAATCGACAAAAAGGGAATTCACTTCCAAAATTCAATTTGTATAGAAATTCTATAAAAAAAAATCTTCTTTAATCTAAACATTCCGCAATTCTCAGTAAAATTCGTCAAATTTCCGAAAATTTAATTCTCCTTTGTACTCCTTAAAGGAGTTGTCCTTTTATCCGAAGAAACGAGTAAACACTGAAATTCAATTTATAAACTCGCCAAAACTCGAAGTTACCATTTCTGCGAATTTCCAAGAATCGATCCTTTCTCGTACGAAACAAAAAAAAAAAAAAAAGAAAGAAAGAGAGAGAGAAAGGAAAAGGAAAAAATATCCAACGGGACATCGATAAGACCAAAGTGATTGAGAATGTGAAAAAAAAGGGGACGAGGTGCAAAGGTTGTAGAGTAGCACGGAAGCTCGCGAAACGGTAGAAACGAAACGAAACGAAACGACGCGACGCGAGAAAGGAAAGGGGGAAGAAACGGTCCGTCCGGGAATAGACTCCATGTCGAATGAACATGAACGCGGAGCGTGGTAGTCAGTTGGCGGCGTCAAGTGTCGTCGGCCGATTAGTCGCGGCCCGTGTAAACCCAGTCGACAATTTCAAGAGGCTTCCTCGCCGGTCCATTCGCCGGAAGAAACAGCCTCGTCCTTTTTTACCAAGCGTGTCATCCGTCTCTGCTTTCGCGGTCCCGCGCGACGATGAATCTACTACAATGATAATCTAAAAATGTTAGATCTCCCAACCAACTATTCGGAGATTTTTTTCACCCTTTTTGAGACAGACATGCTAAAAAACAATTACAATCGGATACCGAATGAAAAATAGGATAAGTTATTAATAGGCTGCACAGATATTTGTACAAATTTAAAACATGAGGCCCAAGTAAGCGTTTAATTTCATAAATCTGCAGTGTGTATTTATATTTTGTTTTTCGAATATAACTTGAAATCGTAATCCTCGTCTGTCCACTTATTTGACATACTTTTCTTATAAAATGTCGCGTTGAAGAGAAAGTGCGAAAGAGAATATTAAACGCATCCTCTGAGTATATGAAATCTCAAATTCGTAATGTGTACAAAAAGAAAAGAATACATGTAAACATGAGCTAATGTTTGTCGAATATTTATAGATCAATGATTAATTAGTGTATATAAGTTTAGTGTGATATAACTCTTTGTATTCTATAAACAGCGGTGTATAAATGAATAGTATCAACGATTTAATACGTTGATTTAAAAATGTATAAAAATATTCGATTAAACAAAAAACGAACTTACTTACTCATGAATAATTAACGAATTTCTGAAAGAAAGAATTTTTCATTACTGTTATCATCATTAATGTTGAATTTATTTAATTATTATCTGAAAATATGTTAGAAATTTAAAGTGCAGATTATTTAAAAAAAAAAAAGGAAACAAGATTGAAAGGGGAAAAAACGCAGAAAACTGTAAATCATAAAAATTACTGTAGATTATAAAAAAAGATGTAACTTCTGAAGTTTAAGAAAATGAACAATCAAGAGAATATCAAACAAATGGGATTGTATTAGATGAATTTCGTAATCGCGGTAATCGTTGAAAGGGATGAAAAGCTTCGGATTGATTTGGGAAAAATGGGTAGCGCGAATAAATATCGTATAATAAAAAATGAAATGCTAAAATAATTCTATTGGAAGGACACGCGCGTGAACACCGATGGAAAGATTCATTTCGTAGCAATTTGTTGACTGAAGCAATTTCTTTTGTAAAAAGTTGGTAGAATCGAAGTGAAAGTAAACGTCGAGTTATCAAAATGAACATTGAACAATGTATAATGATATCCTACGTAAAACGACATAGGTATTTAACGAGTATGTTTTTTTTTTAACATGTACAAGTAAAGTGGAACTGAGCAATCGATAAAAAATAATATTAATATTAACATCTAATAATTAATTATTTTCGCTATATTTATTCATTAATATTCTCGATTAATATTAAATATATTGATGAATAAATACAATGTATTTATTCAAATAATATTAAGTATAGTTAACAACGTAATGTATTATTTATTCATTTATACTAATAGTGTTATAGAGTAATGTTAAGTTAATAGAGTAATATTAAATGCATGCAATGAATAGTATAATGAATAAATTATATAATGAGTAAATACAGCGAAGAACAACAGAAACAATACAGATTTCGTAAACAAATTTTTTTTTTACCATCGATATTCAAATTCAAGAGAAAATGAAAACATACAATAAAAACATTGGATAACAATTATATACAATGTACATATAACATTAATGTATATAATGTATAATGTACATTGACATATAAATAATAAACATTAACAACAATATAATGAACATGAACAATATAAAGCGATACTTAATCACTATTATTTTTAATAAATATACATATACAAGTGAAACTTAACAAAAATTCTTTGACCAATATAATTAAATGTGTCTCGTTGTAAAAAATTAATGAAACTTTAAAATATTTAATAACACAATATATAATAAATACGTTCGAATATTTTCGTTAACCAGTACACAATTTTAAAAAATTATTTCGATTATTCGTTAATCGTACAAAATATTTCTGTAGTCTGTATTTTTTTTCTTTTTGCACACTTCAATATTAACGAGAAACGATTACAATATTACAACATTACGATTACAATATTAATGAGAAACGATTTATGCGAAATCTATATTTATTGGTTCAGTTGCGTTCATCACTGTAATTAATATGTGAAAATTTAAGGTCTGAAAATTTATTAATTTATTAATCGTAGATACGTATTGAAATCACAAGAAGGTCAAATCGTTTGATTTATTCGAAAGCAAAACTCGGTAACCTTGTTAACATCAGTCAGTGTTTATTCGATCGAAAGGAAAGGATCGTGGAACGTGTTTTTCTGCTGTCATCAGTCATCAGTCATCAGTCATCAGTCATCACTCGTCACTTTTCTTGCCTGGTGTCCTTGTAGTAAATCATACTTCTTGCAGTCGCTCGTGCTCGCGGTCTATTTAATCCTTCGATCGACAATAATTTCAAGTTTCAAACATCTTCGTCCGTACATTAACACTCGACACGTTTTTAATTAATCCTGGATTATTTCACATTAACAGATAAATACAAATATCACTTAATAAACTTTTTAAGATACAATAACGATTCTTTTATCGTGAATAAATATCGAATATTTGTTAAATTGTTTCAGACATTCTGAATTACTTTACATCAAAATATTACCAATATTATCATCTCTTATAACATCGAAAATAATATAATTTCATACAATTTTTAACAAATTACAATTTTATATTAAAAATTGTTAAATGCTGATTTTAAGATAGTTCTGATTAATTCGAATTAATTGATATCCTGATGATTATCTTGAAATATTGCAGTTTTGTATATTTGAAAAATATTCTGAAATATGAATAATAATTGTCTATAAATAAAAAAAAAAACGAGAGGTACACGTCGGCGACAAATTACGCCGAGAGCGCATTAAAGAGAATTTCGATCGTGAAATAAAAAGCAATGAAATACGGTAATAAAACGGCGAACAAGTCGATCGTGAAATCGAGTGTGAAAACAAGCAGCAGAATGGGAATTGGAGTGCGGTTCCTTTTGAACTCTCCCTCGGCAAAACAAACCGTAAACCAGGACGTGCATTCACCTGCAGAAACATGGTTGAGCAGGTGACGCGAAATTAATAATTATTACCTATACGTGACCCCATCATTTACTTTTATTCTACTCTCGCAGTCTATAATTCATACTCAATTTCCCAAAGAATTCAATTTTCGTATAATTTATTGCGAATAATATTCATTTATTTATATCGTACAATTTAATTTGATCTTTTTTTTATATTTCTCAATTGCTATTGAAATTCTCTCGTTGATAATCACTAAATTGAAATCAACTAAATCAAAAAATTTTTAATACCTATGAAATTGAATTGCAGATTTAGATATCGATACTAGCAATTTTACTACGATATTATTAATTGTGTTTTTATTTCAGTTTTTGTCAATAATTTATATGCTATTCCAGATGAATGCACGAGTAATGTTGTTGAATTCAATCAAACATATCATTGCACGAAATGATAATTAATATCATTGTTGATACTTATATCGATGTCACTTTAGCTAAGATAAATCTCGAGAAAGATAAATAACAGTTTCGAAACTTTCAAACGACAATTAACTATATTCACTGAACAGTATGTTTTCAAGGTAAAAATAGTTCTGGCTCGGACTGTGACAGCGAACCAGGAATCCCTTTAAAGAGGAAACAACGGAGAAGCAGAACAACCTTCACCGCCCATCAATTAGACGAATTAGAACGAGCATTCGAAAGAACCCAATATCCAGACATTTACACCAGAGAGGAGTTAGCTCAAAGAACCAAATTAACCGAGGCTAGAATTCAAGTGTGGTTTAGCAACCGAAGAGCCAGGCTAAGGAAACAATTGTCCTCGACCACTTCCGGTGGCTACGTCAGTTCCGTCGCGTATCCCGCTGCGTCTTACGTTCTTCATCCCCCAGCTGCGCCTCATCCACACGCTGCAACTGCTGTTCCACCGAGTCATTCGCATCCTCATCCCCATGGACAGACTCTACCTGATACCACTTTTCCGTCGAGTCAAGGTAGGGTGATTTATTTGGTTGGTGGCTTTTAGAAAATGGCACAGGAACATTGATGAGTAGACTAGTAGGTATATGCAAATCTAGATTTCTGCGAACATTAAACAAATCAATATCAGTCTCAATTCTGTTATCTTAGACAGATAGAAATAGGTGTTTCAATATTTTATCAAAAATTCCCACTCAAAAGTTGTGGGAATAGATAATAGAAATACTCATTTTGTAATTGTGTGTTTTATAATGCAATTATTAATAGATTGACAGTTTATAGATTGCGTTGTGTTGAACAAAATGACACTTAATTTTTTTTATTTTTTTTATTTTGAAGTAAATTTCCCATAGATATATAGTGTAATTTATTTACGAAGAATTTTTGGATTAATTTCAGTTCTTGTTGGGCAATTTTCCAGAAATAAAGCTTATTTTTATCGAGAAAAGTTCGAAGCTTTTTTTTTTTTAGTAGATCGCTTCTTTTTCGAATCTTTTATTTTTACCGATGAGTTTCAATCGAATTTCTATTGAAAAAATCTTTAAAACCATTTCTTAAGAAACTCTTTAGACTCTTCTTCTTTATAAATAATGCTTTCGAATATTTTCTACGAATTTTTAGTTTTATTTCTTTGGCTTAATGAACGATTGCGTCGTGAATCGGAGACATTGATAAATATCAAGCGCAGCATGGAAAAAAATGTTCATTTTGAGCACACATGAATAATTGTAGTTTTCCTACGAAGCTTAAATTAAAAGAAATAGTCTATATAATCATTTAATTTTGTTCAAGCTAAGTTTACATATTAAATTAAATTTCTCTTTTTAATAAATAAATCAAAATACAGAAATTTAATGGCATTCTTAGTTGCTCCAATGTCAATTATTTGTTTTGTAAAGCTTGATTAGAGTTACAAAGTAGAAACAGAGTACGTAGTTCATTTTGCAAATGACAGTAAAGTGGTGGGTGCTCTATAAAAAAGTTAATGACGTACTTGTGCAGTATACACTGCAACTGGATTCATTAGGAATCTAATGATGCATGGATATAGAACAGTGCTTACACTTCATTACAAAATCTTTCAGAAAAGTTCGGACAGTTCAATTAACAATGAAAAAATAAGAAAGATACTAATAATTGAAAATTTACATCATCTTTGGAATATTTTATTAACAAAAAGAAATTCGTTCTTCAAGACTCTAAATTGAAAACTGCTTGTGACTATTTATTGAATTTATTTAAATTAATTCTTTATTTTGTTGCAATTTTAAATGAAGAATTAAAGTTTTTCCTATTATATCACATAGAGAATTTTAAATTTTTGTAAAGCTTTGTGAAACATAATTCACTTTAAAGAATCTTTAAGGAAGGATTTTAATTATAAAGATTCTTCTTTTTGTAACAATTTAGAAGATATACATACATGGTATTTCAAATCACTATATTTTATAGATATAGAGTGAAGAGCATAGCTGTACCAATGACAATGAAAAATTGTCGACAATTTAAACTTAATATAACTTTGTAAAGATCATGTAACGATCCACTTGGTCTCGTTTTGAAAAGTGAACTCTCTACTTTGCCAGTCTCAAATACCTCGTATTATTTAATTGAAATAAAAATTCCAATTAAAAGAACATCTGAAAATATTTCTCCGCTTTGTTTCATATTTATAATCCACCAACAAATCTGGCATAAATATTTTCTGAAATTTAATTCAACATGATACGAAAATTTCGATCTAACAGAAACTTATTATTCATTGAAATATTTACAAGTAATTCGATACACTGAATTTCACATATTGTATTTTTCGTATTTAATATATATTTGTATTGTAGTATATTGATTTAATTGTTCAAATGGACAATAAGAACATAGAACTTACTCTTCATCGTTCAAATTACTAACCAAATTCGTTTCTTCCAGTTCCAGAGTTATATCCTTCACATCATGCCAGCATGTCTCACCAGTTGACACCAGATTCAGCTCGTCTACCGTCATCCGTCGGAGCTACACCAAGTTATGGTCTTCCAGCAACCTACCCTAGTTCCCTATTACCAGCAACATCCTCGACCAGTAGTAGTCACATAAATCATCAGGTGTCTTCAGTCGCCGCAGCATCTTCGTCAACTTACCAACAAGCCAACAGCCATCAGCTATCGCCAACTTCGAATTCTCTGGTTACCATGATGGGTCCAAATTCTGGAAATTCGAACTCGGCATCCGATCAGTTAACATCGGCGGATTTACCAATCAGTTCCGTGTCTCCAGCTCAGCAACAACAACGACAACAACAACAACAACAACAACAACAACAACAGCAACAGCAGCAACAGCAGCAACAAGCAAGTCAAGAAAATTCTTCACCGTCGTGGAATCTTCCGATTTCCAGCGGGGGAAGAGTTGGACTTTCCAGTTCACCGACGTGTCTCCAGCAACCTCATGCTCATACTGCGCATCCTCATCAAGCCTTCGCAAGCCATTACAGTGCTCAAGGTTTTCAACAACCACCCAGACCTGCCCCACATCAGTCGTTTTATAGTTGGTACTGAGAAAGTCGGCGTTGCTGAGATTTCTTTCTGATTAGATTTCGTTGCTTTTGCTATCCTTTATAATGCGCGCGCGATAAACAGGCTTCTGCAATTGAGATTTTTATTTTCTTAGATTAGTTAAAACAACTAATTCTAAAGACAAGACAAGATTTTTCTTGAAAGGTTGTTGGGAAATATGCTGAGTTGTCGATGTGTGATATTTATTGAAGGAATCTCGAGAATACCAATTTTGAGAAGGATTTTACCTTGGTTCTTGTATAAATCAGTTCCTTAAGGAACTCTTAGGCAATAATTTTTAGGCAACAGAAACTTTAGTTTTGGTCTTCAAAGCTCCAAATCTCGTGAACCGTAGAAAGCTTCGTGCATTCTTAGAGAAATTTATTAATAATATTTGTAGCAATAATGTAATAGTAGATTGTGGATTTTTATGCATTTTTGTATTTTTATAAGGATTATTAAAGAAAATGAAACTTAAATAGAAATTACATCTGCTAAACGTTACATCTACAGTTGAATAAGTGTAATGCATTCAATTATAACAATTATACAACTATAACAAAATCCGCAGTCTGCTGATGAGAAAGTTGGAAATTTCAAGGTTCCTAGTTCCTTATAAAAATTAATGGCCTAAGATGAAGCTGCTAGAAGGTTTTAAACAACACTCTTATTAGTTTAAATTTAATAATAAATAATTTAATAATAGTAAAAATGAGAAAATTAGAAATTTCAAGAATATCCAACTTTAAAGTGTACTTCAGAAAAATATATAATAGAATTATTTGATTTGTTCCTGTAAAAACATATAATACACATGAGAATATATACCTTTGTTCATAAGTATTAGGACACTTCTTGGTTTCATATAAAGTATAATGATTAATTTTAACCTATTGAAGATCAGGCACTAAATTCATATTTTTGTAAACGTTTCATTATTATTAATTAAGAAAATAAGAGTTGAACAGAAATTATCTTGATACATATATTATTTATATACATTACATACAGCTTTACATTTTGAAATTTTTTATAACTGCATAAACATCTGCAATCTAGTTATAAATATTTCTTCTTAAATTTCACATAATCATAATTTATAATTATAATTATTTATAATTATAAAAAAATATATCATTTACGTAATTATAAAAAAATATATAATTGCGTAAAATAATATAATTTATAATTATACATTATTACATTATATAATTATACATTATATGAAATAAAATATTATGGAAATCTTTCGAATTTCTTTCCGTAATATTAGAAAGAAGTTTATTTTATTTTAATCATTTGATTAAAAAATAACGTCGATCGTCAATAATAATGATAGCAATCAAAGTATTAATAATAATTGTCAGAATTATATAAAGTTTTCGTACAATGATGGGATTGAATATATCAATTCTTTATTTACGTATCAAGTCATAATTCTTAAATAGTTTTCTAATTATTTCTGAAGATCGTGCCAAAGAGCTGTCCTAGTGCTTATGAACAGAGATTAATTTGATATGTCTACCATTATCATAACTAATGAATTTAAAGAATTGAATTGTCCAGCTATAGTAAGCAAATACTGTATATATGTAGAAATATTTATATTATATAGATGTATCGAGTATAGAATTCCTCTCTGATGTATATTGTTAATTTTAATAGGACAATTGTAAATGAAAGAAGGAAGAATCGTAATTTTAACAATAAGATTGAAAATAATTGAAATATAAAAATTATAAAGCAGTAATTGCGATATCTTAATTAATTGAAAAAAACAGAGAATTGCAAAATGATTAACTAGTGTGAATAATACTTTGTCAAGATCTCAATTAATGACTGAACAATTTTTATGTAATAATATTAACGCATTAAATTGCAAATTACAAATTATAGTTAAAATTCTACAAATTTATGTCAAATAGAATAATCAAATAATGTTCATACAGATATTTTTAGAATAGATTCTAAAATATTTAATTATTAAATTTATAGCTTGCTTGTGAAATTTAATTTCTGTTCTGCTGCTGCACAAAAAGAGCTTGATACTAATAACTTGTAATTTGTGACTTGTAAAATTTCACTAATAAGTAGACTAATAGACGTATTTTTATGCAAATTTATAATTAAAAGATTGAACATTTTTTTTAAATTCTTTTTAAATATACAGTCAAAAAATTAGAAGCTCAATACAAAGTTGTATTTCACACGCTCCTACAAAATTGTTTTTTGTACATTCGTACAAAATTATTTTCTCTGTATTGTTAGAAATCCCAGATTTTATATTATTTTCTATGAAATTTTTCACTTTAAAATTTCTTATAAAAGCATAAAAATCCGGCTACGAAAGAGCTTAAAATTTAAATTATTGCAATATCGAAGACAATTACAAAAATTGCAACAGTCCGAGAAGAAAATTTTGAAAAATCAAAGGAAATTATCATGCTAGTTAAGGGTTAAATTTAAAAGTATAAAAGATCATTTAGTACAAAAATTAGTACAATTATGAATTGTGCCTATAAAATTTCGCCTATGAAGTTACTATTATTAGATTACGTAATATAGGGCATGTTACGAGGGACAGATTGCAAGCAATTATGTCATAAGAAAGATTGTGCGTGTTTATTTGATCGTGTTTAATAACTATAAAATTTCGACCATACTATATGAACTATAAATTAACAGAGGATAGTAGTTAATTAAACATCGAAAATATTCGTTTACTTCACTATCAGCTTTAACACTAGCAAATAATTGTTTGATCGTAATGATCAATACAATCCAAAAGTGAAAATGATAGTGTAAATAATTGGTAGTTCCTAAACTTGGCGATTCAAACGATTTCTTTTTCCACTGAGCGAAACATAGCTAAACGATCGGATTAGAATTATAAATTTTAAGCATTTGACGAATAAATATTTAAAACAGATCGAGAACAGTGTTTCAAAGAAAGGGAAAAGATCTCGATTGAATTTTTACAAAGTATTGTTATAAAGTATTATTAAATTGTATTTACATATATCGTATCAATTTATTAGAGACCAACATTCGGTTAATGCGATATTTTATTTGCAATTAATTTTACTATCGAATTCAATTTCTTAATACTCTATTTTTTTACTGAGAAATAAGTATTAAGAATGAATTCATGAAAAAAAGGTCGCTTAACGTTTCATCATTATGCTGTAATCGGGATTCTGTAATTTTAAAAAAAATTTTCAGAAATTTAAATGTAATATATAATATATTATATATTACATATAATATTAATATACCATATTTTATTATATATATAAAATATGTATATTATATATATAAAATATATGATACATTAATATTATAATACCATTTGATCCTTAATAAGTATATTATTTTCGGAGATTAAATAAAGAGAACAAAATGTAAATCCTATTATTACTTAATAAATACTTTCTATTTTTCTTTTAAGAAATTTGTCAATTATAAATCGATAACAATTAAATGATGTAGATTAAATATTGAAAACAAGAGTTTTTTGAAATTTTTTAGCAGGGAGAAAGTAAACAAGCTAAAGAAATATTATATCTGCAGAAACATTTTAATCTGTAAGTGCAATTATCTCTGAAATTATTCGTCATTTAAAAAATGTCTCAAATTCATTCTTTTCTATTGTGATGGTAGTAATTTGGTATACTTTTTAGTTTTTCTTTAGATAGATGCCTGTAGGAGATAAGAAGGTTACTATTATTTTTTCCTCTCAAAACAGGAAAAAAGCAATTTGAAACATTTTTTATGTGACGAATAGTTTGAGAGATAATTGCATAGATTAAAATGGGGCATCTTATGTACAAAGATATTACATATTCGTTAAAAAAAAATAATTTACAAATTTTATTTTGTTGGCTATAAATTTTATCTTGTAATATAGCAAATTTCGTTTATAGAATGTGGCGATTTTTTAATGGATTTTTTAATTTATAGACTTAAACTAAGAATATATTTATAATTTATTTTTTATGGATAAGGTACAAAGTGTGAAAAACGCATTTAAGAAAATTGGTAGTATCGTTAAAAATTCAAAAGAAAAGAAACAACGTAGGATATAGGATATACGGAAAATAGAAAAATTTTTCATTTAAACATAATTTATTCCATTTATTAATACATTAATCCTTAATATATCTAAACGATTTTCTCGACTGTTATATACAATGATAAAAAAATTCATAAAATTCATAACACGGTGCATTTACAGTCTTTAAGTTTTTTGCTTCTTCGTACTTGGCGCTCCATCTTGCTCATCTGTAGTCTGGAATATTGTCTGTGGCTGGGTTTTCTTATACGCTGGAGCTATCCAGTACGGATTCTCTTCTGCTACTTTTGCATACTTCAAAATAGCCTCCCGAGGATCTTGATCATCCTCTATCCTCTTACTAAGTCCCAAGTTTCGAATTACATAAGAACTGAGAGTTCCACCAGAAGATGCAACTCTTCCACCTTGCCCAGAGGTAATTGGTAAATCTGGTCTCCTTGATTTAACAGGATCCAAACGGTCTTTCTCCATTTGCTTACGTACTGACTTAGGCCTGTCTTGCCTGAACAATGGAAGTGCATGTGGCGTGATAATTTGCTGAGTCGACATTACTTCAATATGTTTCTGTTTCATATGCGTTTTCACAACGCATAATTTCGCCCCTCTCAGACTTTTCTTGGAGTCATAATATACTTTAACTATTCCATTTCCACAACCAACAAATATTTGATTTAGCTTTGGATGCCATAATGTCTTAATAACGTGCGAATTTGTCACATTTATTCTATTAACTAGCTCAAAAGTCTTTGTATCATAAAACAGAATTCTACCTGTATTCTGATCTTTCTTTAGTGATTCTCCGGTAATGAGGATCGAATCATCTGGATTAAACATGCAGTCAGTCGTATCGTATCTGGAATATATATCTTTTGCTTCAAAGATTGGCATTTTAAATGATCTCAAATCCCAAAGCTTCAACGTGTCGTCGCAGCTTCTAGTTGCAAGCATTTGACCAAGGTAAGAGAAACTCAAGCTTGATATCTCGCAACCATGTGCATGTGCATTCCTCTGAATCAACGATGGATTCACAAAATTTTTCCTATGATCCCACATTTGTATAGAACCATCTATACAACCACAAGCGACTACATTGCCTTCTCTACTGTAACCACAAGTAGTTGGTATGGTTTTAACTCCGTTCTGTGCTCTACACTTTATTAAATGTTTATGCGCACGTGGCCTGTACAAAATCCATATTCTACATGTACTATCTTGCGAACAAGTAAGGTATTCTTCCTTTGTGAATGGATGCCAACAGCCACTGTATAATCCTGCGGTATGTCCTTTAGTACGTGCCATGTCTGATATGTACTGATCACCTTTCACGGTTTCACATTTTTCAAAGCCGTCTCTATCCAGGACTTTTGCTTGTGCTGAACCAGATATGACTAATATAACGTCACCAGTCATAGAATACTGTAAACATTTGATCGGATGATTTTCGCAAGGTTGTAACGTTCTGAAACTTCTCATAGATGAATCCATACCGGCAAAATCCCAGAAACAAACATCATAATCAATGGAACCTGAAGCTAATCTAGCTCCAGAAGGATCTGCTGCTACGGCTGTTACTGCCTTTGTTCCATGAGTCATTGTAACTTCATGACTACATGGGACTTTGTCTTTCAATTGTAATTCTTCTTCAGTATCAGATTCATCGTCGTCGTCGTTATCGCTTTCATCGTCACTTTTGTCTTTGACCTTCATAGACTGTTTTGAATTCGTCGAATTCTGAAATTCAGAAGGTATTGGAGGTCCAACAAAATCATCATCCTCTTCCTCCTCCTCCTCGTCCTCGCTTCCATTGGCATTTCCATCATTAACATCAATGTTTTTGGATTCCTCTGATGAATGAATTTTAACCTCTTTTTCAGCAAGTTTTGCCCTTTCAGAATTTGCTTTGTTAATGTTAACTGTTTTTACAATATTTTCCAGCATCTCTTGCACGTCAAAGGACTTGGCCTTCTTGCCAAAACCTGTTATGCCCATAACCTGCTTCAAATTTTGGGACTCTTCCTCGTCTTCCGGTTTGATTTCATTCATTTTTGTCACGTTAGTTTCCACTGACTTTTTACCGAATGTGCCGAATCCAGAACTAGTATCCGGAGTAGATTCTGCATTCTTTGTTCCTTCTAGATTTAAATCTTTACTAATTTTCCCAAATGTTATAACCTTCTTCGCGTTCATGATTGTATTGTATTTATAAAACTTGTATGAATAAAACTGAAACTCTTAACAATTACTATGGTTTGATAAAATCTTTTTTTATGTAAAACATCCTACACAACGTTCTACGAGACATAGCACAAATGAGTAAGCTAACATTAGTTAGAAGTTTGATAAATATTTTCAGAAAGAATGCTCAAAACACTATCGCCACGTAGTGGAGAAATGGTAGAATCATTCGCTATCTCGATCCTTGTTGGATGTTACTGTGTTCCTTGTCTATGAAAAGTGCTGCCATCTAAGCAACTCTTAACTTTGACAAGAAACTAAAAGTACGAAAATTAAATAATGATTGTTCGATAGATGATAACACATGGTATGGGACAAGCTTCTCCAAGTTACCGCTACGTGACGTTAGCATCTTTCTTTTGTAGCGGCGCGCGCATTTTTGAACTGAACGGAGCAGCGACGACGTCGATAGTAAAAGAAAACAGAAGAAAATAAAATAGTAGTAAATGTATTAGAGTTTCAGTTGTCAAATTCTACTTGAAAAGATCATTAAAGCAAGTACTCATTTTACATATATCATTATGTATCAGTTAAATAAATAATAATTATTGTATTGATATCAAAGCTCGTAATATTAATTAAAAAGGAGTAAACCTCCATATCTTTTTTATTAATTTATGATACCACTGACTAGACTAGATCCAATGCTTTTTCGTGTTCTATGTTTTTTTTTGGGGGGGCGGGGGTATAAATTCCTTTTTTAATCATTATTAATAATTATTAATAATAATCAAGTATCTATCAATTTCAATCTTTAATCGCATAATTAAATAACAATTAATCGCTGCAATTCTTTTTGTCGTGAAATTGCATATTAGAAATAAACATGTCTAAAATGAATATTTAAAATATATTTCTACCATAGCTTCCTCACTCTCTATTTTATAATTTCCAAATTTAATAAAATGATAAATGTTGTAGGAACGATTTTAAATAGAATTTCATTTGAACTGAAATTTCAATCAAATTCCATTTGAAAGACAATAATTTATAATTGATAATCAATGTCTTTGATCGGCGATTATAAAGATTAATTCAATCAATTCTGTTAATTCAACTGTTTATTTTACGACGACAAGTTTTTTCATTGATTAACGACTGTTATTAATTCTATCAATTGATCGCTGATGAATTTTTTTTAACCATGAGCATCAATCAATTAGGAATTTTTTATGGATTGACGCCCAATTATTCCCTCTATTTACTTTCCTCTATTTTTTAATTTATGTGTGACTTCTGAACGTTTCAATTGTTATCTACAATTACATAAGATCGATGCACGCACGATTTACGCTATTGCAGTCGGACATAAATAATCGGGTGCCTAATGAAATCCCGTCTAAAGATTAAGAATACCTTTGAATAAGAATATCTTTGTTTTGTTTCCATAAATATCCCTGTACTGTTAATTTCGAATGTTCTTCAACTGAGATCAAGCATTTCTGTTAAATTTAATCTGAAACAATAAATGTACACCTATCGTTCAAATTCCATATTCGTTTCTAATAAATAACCGACACCTCGTAAAATTTATGTAAACTTTTTGAATATGACTAAATCTTCGTAAAATTTATGTAAGCTTTTTGAATGCGACTAAAGACATATCTCAATCCTTCTAACATCTCAACATTGAACGGACGTACTTAAAAATTATTTAATTGGGTTGTCTCTGCAAAATTAATTTAGTTATCTTCGATTATTTCCTTTTTATTCATCTGGATCGATATTAGCTATTCTTTCAACGTTACGAATTAAGATTGAAAAACATTCATTTCAATTATATTTTACGTGATCTAGATTTGCCAAATGTTTATACACATATGCGATATATGAGACAGTGTGAATATTTTCGAATTCATTTATATTTCATTTAGTGCGTATTTAGTATATAAATTACATACAGTACATTACACGGAACAGAATTGTAGTTAATTAAAAAAAAAATATTTAGAATGTTATTTATATTTGGAAGGAATTTTGAACATCCCTAATTTGATCTTGAATAATGTACAAGTTTGCTTATGTAACTCTTTCATATTTTTTTTTTTCATTTTGTTTCCTATTTCCTCTGCGTTTTTATTTTTGGTCTGTACTTTAATTGATATCATTCAATTCTTTTACGGAATTATTCGAAGATAACGTTATTCACGATATATTTCAACGAGTATTGGAATAGACAAGTATTGTCTTTTATAGACACGTAATTATAGAATTATTCGAGGATGATATTATTTACGATTAGCGTATTGAAATTCTAAAAATGTTTTCATCACGAATTGATACACGTGACTAATGTCTGCATGTTCAAAGTTTCAAAATACGATTTGATTACGAATACTTCTATTTTAATCGATAAAACACTGCATGCAAAAATGTCAAGGACACGGACATGTGATGTGCTATTGGGCTTTGTTCTCTTCGTTTACGGAAAGTATCAAAATAAAAATCGCGTCGATATCTTTTGCGTTTTCAATAATTTTAATTATCATTGGGTTTTTATGCAAATTTTTGTCAACATCTTTTGCGTTTTCAATAATTTTAATTATCATTGGGTTCTATGCAAGTTCATATTTCTGGAAAGATAATTTAAAAAGATAAGACATAATTAGAGGTTTGATTCATCTATTAAATATTATATCTTCGCATATTATGTGTATGTTATGCATTATTGTATCATCAAATCTTCCATAAATGCATGTCTATTTATCTTTCTTTTTTTCTGGCGATTTTTTGCAAGATATGGAAACTCAAAAAATTAATTGAATCAAGTCAATTTATGCTTTAATTTTTATTAAATAAACTTAAATTATTTATTAATAATTAATTAAAATTAATTTCAATTAAATTTTTATTTTACTTTGAAAAATTGTTTGAATTAGCGCTAATCGTGCAAAATATTTCTATAATATATATTCTATGTATAATTCAATGTAAATAGCAGTGAAAAGTGCGAAAAATTATTACACATATAGAGAGAGAGAGAGGACAGATCAAATATTTTTTCTCCAATTCTCGAATAGTTTTATTAGTATGATCATAGTTATGATCATAATTAAAAGTACGTATGTTATACGCTTTCTATTAATAATTTATCTATGATGAATATGAAAGCCGAAATTACTGTCACCTATTCAAGACTTAACTAAAACTACAAACAAATCGTTTTGATAGTTTTAATATCAGAACAATTTTATGCGATAATGTTGCAAAGAATGATAACAATTATTTCGAATAAATATGTTAATTTATAACTGAGAAAGTAAAAAGGAAAAAAGAAAGAGAATTTTTTTCTCTCTAAATCACTTTTAACTAACTGTCATACGTCTAAAAATGTTCCCCTAAAAATCTCGTCTCAAGGCTCCGTGATTGACAGTTCAAATATAACGATATATTGGATATTAAAATATTCCAGAAATAGTGAAAAATAGTGAAATAAGAGATCTGCCGTACGCGGAGTTATTTTATAATAAAATTTATTTGCCTCTTCCCGATGTCTACAACATGTCAAATCTAACGACACAAAGTTAAAACATCGCAGTTAACTCGACTTAACTGGACTTAAAGGATTAAATTTTTAGACGACTCTAACGGTACTCTAACATTAAAGAAAGGTAAGAAAGATTGAAAATGTCGACGATTTTCTCACTGTAAGCTGGCTCACGTGCGGCAAAAGGTTTGGTAGGAATTTGGAAACGGATCGTCGTATTTTTCGATTTCCTGTCAAAAGCTGGGGGCATGCTGACGCGAAGGAAGATCGACAGCCGGCGAACACTGACCTCCCTCTACTACTTGTGCTGTGTCCTTGGCCTTGAAACGAGAACGTGTTTCGGGAGATGAAATCCAAGCGTGCAGGTGGAACGATAATTGCTCAGCCGTCATAGCGAACGTAACGCTCGCCTTTACTTTCGCTTCGTTACGGAATCGGAGAGCCACGAACCAAGAAGAGGAGAGTCATCGTGTTAAATAACGCGGTACGTTCTTCTTTTTTTTTCATCCGCCGGCTCGGCATTGAACCGAGAACACATTTGATTAGAAACAAACTAAAAATCAAGAATTTGAAATGATGATTTATCCAAAGTTTAGGTTAGGTTTAGATTAGGTTAGGTTTCGATTAGGTTTAGGTTAGGTTTCCTATCTTTTCAGCAGAATTGCATTATAGAATGATCTGCAAGTGAAAATAGGAAAATGATATTGCACAAAGTGACACGTGTAAATGCTTTGTTACAAAGTTGCAAGCAAACGTCGAACGTGTGCTTTAGCGGAAGTTTGATCATGTGATTTTATATACAAGGCTTGACTTCTAGTTACGGGGAATTCGAAAATAAATAATGCAGTTTAAACGTTTAGATGTTTTCATTGTAATATCTTTATGAAGACAAATGATGTATTAACAAAATTTCCTAAATAGTTTTCATAAATACTACGTACAAAAGTGACAATTTCTAATTACAATTACAATTACAGTATAAGAAGTATCGAAATTCGAGAGTAAATTCGTGAAAATATTGATACGCTTGTAACACGAATACGTGATCTGCATTTAATGTTATTAGAAATGCTATAAAGTATACTGGTTTTGTAAATACTGGAATGTTATCGAGCGATATTGCGTCTAAGAAAGTTTATTTTCAAAGTATCGGACAAGCGATTCGCTGTGGAAACTTTAACTCGAACAAAGAAAATTATCCAATTTATATACTAAAGCGTCTCGGATTATTTGTTTGCTCACGCAATTAATTTCAATTGAGCTCGTACGTTCTCGCTAATCTACTTTATTTCGTTCACTGAAACTACAGGGCCGCTGATCTGTTCATTTTCAAGATTTGAACTATCTTTGTAGACATCTACTGTTTTACAATTGTAGAACTATTAGAACATTGTTATTATTAGAATCGATGTTGTCATTTGCTCAACGTAAAACATTTTTATCTTATAATTATAATTATCTGTAATTGTAATTATATTATTCGATATATTCAATTACGTTATCATAATACTGTTGTGATCATAATTTACATTTTCAAATATAAACGTGAACATAATTATGAATGTGATTTTACATTGTGATACTACGTAGTAAATTTTATGTTCATAAAATTATTTCACACAATTTTATAATGTTTATGTACACTGAGATATTTAAAGTTGGTTTGTTTTACTTGGACAGGTCATTTTAAAAATTAAAGATATATCTGCCCGAAAGTTTGGAACAGATTAATATTTCCAAGGAAATATTATATAGTGAATTTCTTTAATAAATACAAATATTCTATTTAATTTCAAATATTAATTTAACTTTATAATCATGTTTGGTCGGTGCATATGAAATTTTTCTTTTCAAATACATACGTAATTACGATTGTGCACAGCTTCTTTAAAACATCATATTTCGATTCTAATTAAATTAAAAAATTTGTCTTACTAACAAAGTATTATGAATTATTAACAATGAATCGTTATGTATTCCCTTTTAATTAATTTGCATTTATTAACCTTACCCAAATAATAAATGTGTCCCTCCAGTAATTTTCTTTTAAATATAACTTAAGGAATGTTCTAGTTTCTCTTGGCTTTAATAAAGTTTTGTTAGAAATTATTGGAATTTTCGATATTTTATTATATTAAAAGTAATAAATGCGGGCAATTTCATACAATAAACGGTTCGTATAATGTACAGTTTCTAAATATAAAATTTTCAACTCATGGTTGAATAATAACATGTATATAATACGTAAATATTAATTAAATATGTAAATATGTAAATATTGGCTGAATAATAATGTAACTGTTAACTTTTTTAATATTTTTACTAAAAACTGCTGAAATTGAACATACATTTACAGAAAATTATTTTCTTTCTTATTGACTGATAACTGATAATTTATATAAAGCCAAATTTCACTGTTTGCACCAACTTGATATATGAAGATCAGTGACGTCTGCAACGAAGCAAATCTTAATTATTAATTATTTCCTGCATGAATCACGCAGGTAGGAAATCTCGCGTGATTATCCTCTTATTGGAAAGTAAATCTTCTCGCGCACATGTGACTAAGAAAAGAAATGATCCAAGGGATGATTTAACGTATCCATCATTTTAATCCGCTTTTTTGTATTGCAGCGTACCCACGTTCGTCTATAATCCGCGAAGGAAAGCCGTCGGCAACGATTGTGCTGACCTATGACATCGACTCATGGCCGATCAAATGCACCACACAATGATCTATTGACGTATGCCGTCGTTTCCGCTTCGATGACTTTTGTAAACGTTCTTCCGCATACCGCGCATTGTCTGCCGAAGCTTAGACTCGCAAAGAAAGGAAAACTCGAATATTAAACGCTGCATACTACTTAATTTCATTGATTAATTAACTCGTAGGCCAAACGGCGTATTTCGTTAATTAACAACGCAGCGATGCGTTAGATAATTTTGAATTGTCACGATTTATAGGCGATCGAAGAATTGAAGAACGAAAGGGCTGTCAAGCAATGAAATAGTTGTGGTAAGATTTTATTAATTTAGCAAGTGAGTATCGCGGAAATTAAATGTTCCTTTCAATTTTACGGATTATTGTTATAGATTGCAATTATAGATTATGGGTAGAAAAGACAATGGCCAAGCAACAGGTCATTAAATAAGTTATAATATTAAAAAAATATTGGAATTTCTTTGAATTTTATATAGCCGTAAATTCGGGCTGAAAGATGACTAGACAGCAAATTTTTATGCAAATTTCACTTTCAAGGATACGACGATGAAAATTAAAGATCAAACATATCGGAATTCATTATGCCAAAGCTAACTGATAACTAAATATGAAAATCTGTTTTCTTAAGAAAAGAAAATATTATTCACAATTAATTAGTAAATCATTTATTTATTAGTTTTGAATTGAAACCATTCCGAATCATCGTTTTTTTGTATCATTTTCTGCGTTAAAAAAATAGGTTTTCTCTCGCTTTTGAGAAGAGCTTTCATTTGATAATCGTTCAAACTCTTCGAATTTTCAACTTTTAAATATCTATATCGAGCGTATATCGTTCACATTTCAATTACTATTGAAAAATTTTTCATTGAGGATTAAAAAGAATATATTCCGTTTTTTTCCTTTTTTTTTTAATAATCTACATTATATTTTATAAGTGCAAGGATTTGTACTTTGAACTTCAATACAAAGGTATCGAACTAATTTCTACACCTAATACAGTGTCGTATGAGAATAAAGTCGATATCTGTTTTATTAAAACTACCATTTATCATAAAAGAAGCTAAAAAGTGCAAAAAGTACCTTCTATTTATTTAATTCTAAGTCTTGTGTACTTTATATAATTTTTGAATTCTATAATATACATTAAATATTCAGTGACATTAAATTTCAAGTAACATCCCTCTAAAACTTTTTTAATTAATTAGTGGACCTTATTTTATCTTCTTGTAGTTTTTATATTCATTTATATCACAATTTCATTTAATTCCGAACGTGCAACTATTCTCGACAAATTCGTCGATCTCGAAAGTAAATTCTCAAGTAAACAGACTGCCCGTTGCTTTTTCCCAACGATGCATTTAGAGTCACTCTCTGCTCTGTTATGTCACCAGTTACGTGACATTCGTACTTTGCATTCAATGCTTTAAAACATAAGACGTAATAAATTAATTCTTGCCGAGGAGTTCACACAGTGAGAAAATTTCTACAAATTGCAGAGACCCGGGGAATTTAAACGATGAAAATGAAACCTTTCACTTTCTTTCGGAAAACAAAATTCCTCAACAGAACGAAAAAAAAAAAAAGAAAAACTTCTACAGTCTCCATCTCTCGTGTCGTACGCCAAGAAAAAAAAAAGAGAAAGAGAAAGGAAAGAAATGACAAGGAAAACGGGGCAGCCAAGTCATATAATGATAGATGATCATTCACAGCTCGACAAGCGCTTCGATATGCGATGGAATGACGTCTGGTGCTGACATTCACGCGACACGATCTCTGTCCGATTGATACGTCTTACGCAATCTGTTTCCTTTATCTGTCGGAATTCGCCGGGCCTTATATATACGTTTCGTATCGTGCCGATAGACGCAGAATATTGCGACTCAGCCGCGGATGTGAATGGTCCACGACGATCGGGTCCGTCGCCGTAGCAGATAAAACCGGACTTGCGTTCGGTGAGTAACGAGTCTTCGCGCTGCTGTGCCGGCTGCAACTGCAACGAGCCAATACGTCTGAAATCATTTCGAATTCGTTCGAAAGAGATCTCCTCGCGAGTGCATTCATTCTTCTTCGCGAGAGAGGATCGATCGTCGACCGATAATTCGGAGCAAAGAGAGTTGGATAGGTACGTTGAAAGTGATCGGGGAAGAGAAATTGAAAACGAGAGAGAGTGAAATGAGTGTGTCTTGAATAGCTGGAAAATTGAGACGCTGACAGAGAGATCGATGTAACAAGTACAGTGAAAGGAATTGCTTGACGAGTATTATGTATTTTGAGGCTTATGCGCTGATGTGTGAATATGCACGAGTTGGAGAAAGTAAGTTTGTGGGGTAAATCCGGGGCATTCGGAATGTGTGTTGTCTATACATGTAATACGTAATATAGTTTTTTTTAGAATTTCGTTATTTAGAATCCTTTTGCATATCGTTTCGCGTGTATTTAATCTAGGTATTGTTTCAATTTCTCTCGTCATCATTATTCTTTTTTTTTTCGTACTTTGATTCTTAATTTGAATTCATGGATTTAAATTTCATGCATTTTTTTTGGGGGGGGGGATTTTTAACGTAGTATCTCACGTACGTTTAATCAAGAATTTAATTTACTCTGTTCTTTTTTTTCTTGATATAATAATTTTACAACAAAATTTATCTCCAACTTTGTTTGAAGTTTAAGTTGAACATGCTATCACAATTATCTATGTACATTTATACACATAGTATATATAATATAAATTTAGTCTACTTTTTGTTTGAAGTCCAAATTGAACGTGTTAATTCAATTATTTATTTATTATCATACATGTGTCATACAATGTGTGCTTTTAAATGATATAAACGTTATAAATAAATATAATAAATACAAATATAATAGAAATTCATTTTATTCTTTATGCGAGTAAATTGAACATTGGCATAAGTTTTGTATTTTGTGTTGTACTTTTATTGTTTCAGAATGATAACAGGCGTGCGTTAATTAAAGACACGTGCAGTACTGTATTTATTCGTAATTTATGTAATTTTTAGTACAAGAATACTAAAGTATTCAAGCATATTTCTTGGGGTACCTTGGCAAATATAATCGTATGTTTATACGTACGAATGACATCGGTCACTGACTAGCGGCTTTGTTATCGTTAATGAAATTTATTATCATATCATGATTATTCCCTGCTCCAAATATTCTCTGATAACGATTCTTATAGTTGACTTCAATGTTTCTTCTTCAATTCGTATTTTAATTCGAAATAATTTTATATAATGTAACATATTATTTTGTTAATAGAAATTTACTATATATGATTGTATTATCTATAAATTTTAATTTAATTCGCACATTCCTGTGACAAATTCTGATATAATTTCACATAATTTAGTGTTGTTATGTTAGTAAAAATTACGATGAAATTTATCATTACCTGAAACATGACAATTTGTAAAATTAATTAATGGAAGTGATTATAAAAGATATAAACGATGCTAGTGGATTTATCATTTGTTTCTTATGAGATGTAAGATTTTCTTGCAATTTATTTTGCAAACACTACCAATAATTTTTTCAATTTATATTAACACTGCAACTTGAATTAATGGAGATTAATGACTATAAACTAATCAGCCAGACTACATGATCATTCTATATCATGTGTGGCTAAATGCTCGCGTATCAATGGATTTAAAAGTTATTGCGTAATTGTCAAATTGTTTATTGAATATTTCTCGAACAAGAAAATTTCTTAATGAAAAATGTCTCAAACTCGAGTAAAATATGAAGAAATTGCTATTTTTCATTTCATTTTCAATTTAATGTCAAAAATTTTCTTAAAAAATTGAAAATTTCCTGTATGTTGAGATAAAAAGTACAAAAAATATAAGAATCTGAGAATCGCATCATGTTAGATACAGTCAAATAATAATTTAATCATGAAAAAATTAAATTACAAGAATCATAATATATATACATTTAGATAAAACGTAATATGTATATACATTTAATATTTAGGAAAAAAGAAAAAAACAATGATATGCATTTAACTTGGACTTCAAACAAAAGGAAAATAAAATTATTATAAATGAAAAAATTAGAAATAAATACACTAAATAACATACCAAATATTTCAAATTGCGAATCAAATAATATACTATTTTGTATTATTTTCGTGAAATAATTTACTAAAATAACGTTGACGCTGATATATTAAAGATGATATATATAAAAATTCCAAAATACGAATTAAATGAATATTCTGATAGGATGACTTTTATTTTGTACAATTCATGTGACGTGTCAAAATTCAAAAATTTTTGTATAGAACAAGATTTGACACGAAGTATTCCTTGGCCATCGGAGGGGAGATGAATAATTTCTTGTGGCAAGCGGAAGAGGCCGAGAATAAATATTTCTTTAATTGGTGGAGAGTTCAATGCTTGCTGTGTCGAAGGGTCTTGCTGGTTTGCTTCGGAGATTTCTGGTTGATGACATTTTTTATAGGACTGTGGAATCCGTTTTTCTGGGAAGTAGTTGAGGATTCGGACGACGATGATCCATTGGATTCTTTGTGAAACTGGAAAAAAGAAAGATACGAATGTCCGGAGAGAATTTCCATTTGAGGTAAATGAAATCTTACATTAAACTGTAATTTCCAAAGTTCTCTGACAATTAAATTATTGATATTATTAGATTATTCGATGTTGAAGAACATCTGGTTTTAAATTACAATAGAACGTCGATTGTTTGAACTAACCGTTCGGGTAAGCGGTATTTCAAATAATCAGTCAGAAAGGATCGAATTATAAATTAACTGCAAGTTAAACAATTTTCAAGTATAAATGTTTCTTATATGAAAGAATGCAAAATTAAATAATGAATATAATATTAATGAAATATTAAATTAAATAATAAATAAATATAATAATATTAAATTATTAATAATACTAATTTGTAATATAGCAATGCTAAATTAAATACAAGTTGCCCTGATAATTACATTATTAATGTTCAGTGAATTTTTCGATATTAAAGAAAAATCTGATTCTGAATTGTTTGTAGGACAATTTTAAATTAAATTATTTATATATATATATATATATATATTGCGATGTATCAATATTAATTTATGAATTAAATAAGAAACTTTTTGTTTATTCAATAGAAAATCTTATAATTTCATTGCTTAGATGAGAAAAAAATATACTAATAAATAGATTGTGAATTTTTATATAAATTCGGGAATATAATCGAGAAAGTAAAGTTCTCAGTAGAAAATTATTCTACACATTAAAAAGATAAAAAAGAAACATTATAAACATTATAAAAAGTCTTTTCATAGTATCTATTCTCTATAATTTTAGAAAGAAATTTCTATTTCCTACGGATTTGATAATAAAAACATATTTCTAGAAATATTTATAAATTAAAATGATGTTAATTAATGAAAATTTGTATTGCTAACAATAAATTCAAATCAAGACTTCTAGATATCGAATATTGATCGTTTCATCATTAAATGCGAATAAATCCTTTTTAAGCAAGAAGAATGAAGTCAACAAAAAATTCGTGAAAAGTCATATTGACGATAAATTGTTAATCGAATAATAGAATGGAAAAAATGCGAAATAATTAAAGAAGGAGGTGTACAGTTGTGACGTTTGAAAAGGCACTCACCACGAAAAAGTTGAAAATGAGTATCGCAATAAATGGCTCAAACGGGCACATGGACGGACATTTGGAGAACCAGGTAATCTCGTTATCTGAAAAAATATTTTCGCAATGAAATTCTTTTATCATCTTATCTGATCTCTTTCTTCATTTAGATAAAAACTCTATTGTAATGATTTTAATTAATTTTCATTGCAATGCCATTCTATGTAATTATAATTCCTAAGGTAAATAGTAATCAATATAATATATACACATATTTCTAGTATAAAGTTAAATTGTTTGTAACACGAGAAAGATGAATCATAATTGGAATCCTTTCACACGAACTATATTCATTATTCTTATGTTATAAATATTCTTCATGTGATTTGTGACATCCTGCATCTAGTGATAAGATACGAAAATTTTCATAGAATCGTTCTACATTGGTATGTCTTTGAATAGTATCGCTTTAATCTTAATCAACATAATTGTCAAAGTAAATTATATTATATGGAATATTTCAAAATTTTGTTGAATAATACATCTTTTATTTTAATGTTGTACTGTTTCAATTTAAGTTATTGGCAGGCAACTACTTTCAAAATAACTATCAAAGGGAATTATATTGTGTAAAATGTTCTAAATTTGATTAAAAAATTTTTATTCGGATATTTTTAAAACTTTTAATAATATCTTTTTCTTATTATTTTAATATTGTTAATACATCTTAAAAACCAATTTGAAAATTTCGTATGCACGTATACACTATTATAAAATTAATATAAAAGATCTTAATCTTAATAATTAAATTCATTTGGTAATTATATAATTCTAATTTTATCATTACTATATAATTTATTTATTATTTATTATTATATAATTAACTCTGCTATTATTATATTTATAATTACAATTTTTATACTTAACAAAGCATAGAATGGACAAACAAAAGAAATTATATAATGTGGAGTGTTATTCAACTTCATTAGTAAGCTATTCAATATTAATTCAAAAATATTTCAAAGCGAATGCGAAGAAACATTTTTATCGTTACGTTATCACAATTCTGTAATAATTACTTAGAAGTTGTAGAATATTTAAAGATAAAAGTAAGTAGAAAATCTACGTGGTTCTACGTTTATTACATAAACTCGTATACTGTTCGCGATACGTTGTATTATCGTTTAAAAAAATAGATACTGCAAAGTTTTTGTTCAGAATTGGAAATTTACACTTCACTGCATGCATTGACAAATCTAAAATGATTTCTTTTCAGATCGTACTGGATGGAGAAGAGGAGAGGAGACGAGAGAAGAAAGGTGTCATATATCAGGTAGAATTTATTCTTGTTAATAACTAAATTAATAACTAAATTGCGAATTTTTATGCAAATTCATATTTTTAGCAATATTTATAATAAAAAAAAATTGCATATATAACTTATTAGTTACAATTGCTCTTCATGATTCTTTGAATTTTAAGAAACTGTGTTAGAATGAAGCATCTATTTTCATTATTATTATTTTATTATTTTATCATTAAAAAATATTTCTACTTCTACACAATATTAGAAATAGTCGAAATTAACAGAAGACGCACATAAAATAGTAGAAATTACACATAAAATATACAAGAATAAAAGTTTCTTTTCGAAAATATATATCATTTTGTATAACGTAATGTTACGAAGATGGATTTTAAAAGATTAAACAACAACAATAATAATAATATTATAGTATATTAGCATTTATATACACTATAATATATATTTATATATATTTATATATTTATATATTTATTTATATATTTATTTATATATTTATTTATATATTTATATAGTAATATACATTTATATATTAACTGGTAAAAGATTATTTTACGTTTTCGAAATATCGTAACCACCACTACATTTTTCATATTTTATATATTTTTTCATTATTTGTATATTTATATATTATTTCATTATTTTATTGTTTGTTTATTTGTATATTTTGAATTTCTTATAAGAAACAGAAAAATTTGCGATTCTATTAATAACGCTTCTAAATAATTCTAATAATACTAATCATAGTTGTTACGTTTCCTTATCTCTGTAAGAGTGAACCACGATTTCTGAATCATTATTGCAACATGCGTTAAATTACGTTTTCATGAAGGCGACTATATTCAATAACAAAATACTTACATAATCATTTAGTTTGATGTTGACCTATGTCAAACTGAGAACAAATAGGAAGCAAAATGAACGATTAAAGGAAGGAAAGTTGGTGAATAAATTCGAATCTATTGTAAAATTACGATAAGTTGGCCACTTGTATAAAAGTACTGTAAGCCACTGTAATTTGAAAGATAAATCAGCAAAAAATTGAATCGAGAAGAGTGATTCAATAACAATTTACCAATGGAAGAATTATGATGTTAGATAATCGATAAAGAAGCACAGCAAACATTAAGATAGAAGGTAATAGAAATCGATAAAAAGCAAAATGCAAACCTTATAATTTCACTATACGACAAATTTTTATTAGCTGAATTATGATAGATTACGAATGTTTGGTGTCGAAAGCAAAATCGATAATCGTGAAACCGTTTTAGTCGAACAATTTTTATTTCTGTCTTCTAGAGATTTAATTGGCAGGTCATATACACGTGTAAGAAAATAATAGTAATAACAACGATAACGAAGAGAATGCTGCTGTATTTTCTCGGTTTGAATAGACGATATCAGCGTAAATGGTATCGAATGAGCCACTTTAAGAGAATGGTTTTTATCTCTCGAGTACGTTGATTGTGATGCTAGTGTTATATAAAACGGCATGGGATTAAATTGTATTCTTTCTTTCTTTTATTTGTTTAAAAATGAAATTTTTTTATCGCACGATCTCTGTCTAAAGTACTTAACGGGGATTAATTGCTGTCAAAGAAGTCTTATTTATCACGTGAATTTGTGATCGAATGCACTCGGAAAAGTGTAAAAATTCATTTAATCGAATTGCGATGATTCACTGTGTGTGCATTGAATATCTTAAATATGTCTGTTATCTCATTAACTTTTATTTTGGAGAACGTTTTCTTATCTGTTCTCAGTGGAATTTATATTTAAAAAAAGTTCCACAGTCTGTGTTTTCAATAGTGCATGTAACATGAAATTTTCCCCGGTTTAGCAATAATTCACAATATGCAAATGAAACTTGTTTTATTTGAAAAGGAAAAGTTTTATAGCTTAATGCTGACTTTATAATTTTCTGATTTTATAAAACTCACATTGCTTTATAATTTGTGATTTTTAAATTTTACGATGACTTTATAATTTTATATATATATATATAGCTTTATAAATTTATATATATATATAGCTTTATAAAGGTCATACTTTTCCAAATTTCAAATGAAATCTTACATTTTTATTTATGCTATACTGTATTGACAATCAAATAATATAATCTTCGACTGACCTCAAATTCTATTGAATGATATAAGTTTTCATTAAAACAAATATTTTTTTTTTGCATCGTCCAAATATAATAGAAATATTCGAGATAATTAAATTAGATAAGACACTTCAATTGCTCTCCAATTTTTGATATGTTTGAATATTGTCTAATGGAAATTGCAATGTATTTGGTTAAACGGTAAACACTTTTCTGCAAATAATGCGTAGTGAATGTAATATGCAAGTGGTTTATTTTGAAATTCGTATAAGAGAAACTATGACACAGCGAAACTCTCAGATTCTTTACTTTAAAAAGTCAGTAGCTATTTATCATAGATAATCAGATTTTTATGATAATTAGATTTTTTACACTCATGCAATAGAAATTTGTATAAAAATTCTCAGTCTATTCATTTTATGATATTCATTTTATTCATGTTGTTATATTTTATAATATGGTACGATGATTCCTTGTTATACAAAGTATTTAATAATTATTTAATAATTATGTTAACGTGATTACATAAAATGGACAGTATAGTACTGCCATAAACATTAAAAATATATCATATATATTAACAAAAGAGAAATTCAAAAAATTATGAAACTTCAGAGACATGCAAACTATATGTGAGCACATAGCATGCAGTTTCATGTTATAAACAAACTGTAAGAGATAGAAAAAAGTGTTGAAACATAAGTTACTATCTTTTATCGTACAGTGATAGTTTTCTTAACTGTTAATATAATTTAAAAAAAGGTTGTAAACAAAAGTTGTAATTAATTGATAAATCTTTTATTATATCATTGTAACAATACCTAATTAAAAAAAGTAAAAGTACTTTTCTCTCAAAACTATTTCTCTACTGTTGGCAAGTGATAAAATAAAATCGAAGAATATGAGAATTTCCAATTTTATCTTTTCACAGTCAGAGTGAATATGTTATTGTAGTTATGTTATATTGTATTGTATATTGGTACTAGTAATTATCAATATATTAGATACTATATATTACTATTACTTAAAATGTTTATTAAAAACGTGCAACACATTATTAAACAGAATGAAGAGATTTCCATAATTGCCTGTGATATATTAAACCGAAACTGTTTATCTATGCACTTCAAGCTGAATTAAAAATTCAAGCTAACTTCTGAATGATTCACAAGCATCGATTTCGAGAAATCATATTTGTGAATTACAGTAAATGTAATTTATAAATTTCTCAACTATAAATAAGACGTAACATAATAGATGAATATTATTATTATTATTATTACGCAATATTATTTGAAAGATTAAATATAAATCAACAACGAACTTAGATATTAATGTTTAAGAAACTGTAAAAACAATTACATAAGTAGGACGATTACTAAGATAATGACAAGAAATAATATATGTGAATTAATCTATCGATTATTAAAACTTAACGATTTGGAGTAACCTTGATTCAATAATTGTCCAAATTATTTTCATAAACTCTTAATATTTATTTTCTATTCGAACATAACGTGACATAATTTACACTTCATTTTCCAGCCATTTGTTTTGTAAATCTTAGATCTTAACATAAATGTAGGAATCTGATTCCTCATATCTTTTTACTAGCAAAAGTATGTTATATAAGCTCTTAAAAAAAAAGAAAAAGAAGCAAAATTATGAACCGCAATGGAAAATGTAGAGATAAATGAAACATCAAGTTCTATCTTGACTTTTAAGCTGTCGAAGCCGAGATTCTAAGTTATTTAACTTGTTATTTAATGTACTTAAATTACAAGTACATATAGTTCTTCTATTCTTCTTTTTCTTTTGCGACACTCTCATGACTCAACGAATTTCTAGAGACTAAAAATAGATTAGAGACTTATAGAGACTTATAGAGACTTATAGAGATTATAAGTAGAAGTGTCTCAAAACCTGGATATTAACAACAGCAACAACAACAACGACAATATAACAAGAATACATATAATAATTAAAAAAAAATGAATTTTTGAAAAAGCTAAATTCACAGATATAAAAATGAAGGATTCGCCGTTTAAAATGATTACAGATAAAATTTTCTACGATGTTACTGAAATTCGAATGTCGACAGTTTTTTGATTATAATTTACTAATTTTTTAAATTTTATACAGTACTGTATATACATTTAATTTTATACAGTAGTGTATATCCATAATCATTCAAAAATCTCAAACATACCTCACATTTGAAGAATAATAAGTATCGTAATTTTATTGATTTCTAATTTACTTTATGATGAGCGAACAGAAGAGTTTTAACATCGCACAATTTATTAGGTGCAAATGTAGCAAGAACAGCTAATAAATCGATGAAGTTTCGTAGAAGTCAGTAATATTTAATAGTATTTTATTTGACATTTTAAATATTATTGTAACCAGAAATTTGTGAATTTTCATGATAACTAAGAAACTAAATGAAAAGACAATTTCGAGAACTGTACGAATCAGTAACAATGTTACCTACTGAATCTTCTTATAAAAATTTTGAAACCAATATAATAATTCACCGATATTTTAATTGTATGGCGTAAAATAGATAACAAGTGAACGCAGTGAGGCAGATCGATTAAACTGTCAGCGTAGACAAAGATACGTGTGTTAAAAAGATTTGCGTAACTCAAATACGATGATATTATATAACGTTTAACGCAACTTTACGTAAACCTCCCGATGATATTTCAAGGCTTAATTTAATTATTCCTTGCCCGTCTGTGAACCTTCATCTCAAACCGGTTTCCATATTAGTCAGTTAGTAGCAAACTCTTAACGATAGTAAGATCGTTAGAGAAAAACATCCTTCCTGATTTATTGCAACTTAGTTAAACTTTATTCTTTGCACTCGATCAACTTGAGATGAAATATATCAAATTGATGTACACTCCCGTTGAACAGGCTTGGGACAAGCATTGTATTTTTCTTTTTTTCGTCGAAACGAAAAATAATTTAACACATAATGAATAATGAATAATTAAACACTTTGTGCAATGAAGGATCTGTAAAGTCTATCTCTATTTTGTATTACAAAATTTTGTTTTTTTGTTTTATATCAATCTATCAATAAATTATATTCCTTCAATTTGCATTATAAAATCTTTTATTATTAAAAGATATCTACATTTATGTTTCAAAATAAAATATTTATATCTATTGATTATTATAAAACATGCGGGTGATTAAAAAATTTTTATTATCTACGATGAATATTTTTATTCGATAAATTCTTCTTTTAGTTAAAAGATTTTGATAAGTATTTCTATTATCGATTATTATTCCGATTATTTCTATTATTCTATCGTCGATCATTTCTATTATTCTATTATCGATAATACATTGTGACCGATCATGTTTATATTACGTGACATTCACTTTTTGTACATTCATTGAAAATTAGAATATTTGCGATTCCAAATTGTGAAAGAAAGAGAGACATTATGAAGTGGAATCGCGAGACGTAGATATTTATGTAACATGGAAATCTTGTTAATTATATACGATTTTTATTCTGTTAGCGATTCTAATGAGAATAATTTACATGCTTATTCGAAGCAATTTAACTTGAAATCATTTTCAACAATCTCAACAATATTCCATTAGAATCGATCTTTATATCCAATATAAAGTCTTAAATATAATCTTCAAAAAATTTTTTTTTATAATCTTTCTTAAGAAGTGTAAGATTTGTGTAAGAGAAGTGTAAGTGTAAAAATTTTTTTTTATAATCTTTCTTAAGAAGTGTACTCTGATTAAAATTTTGTATAACTCTAAATACTCTGTACTGCAAATTTCTATGCATTTTTAAATTTTTACGAACGTAACTAAAGAAGTCGAATTGAAATAAAAATTTATTTCATCTATTAAATGTTAGAATAAATACTCTATTTTGGATATTTTATGTATTTTTTCATGTTCTATGTATTGTGTGCATTTCTAAAAAAAATCCACAAACTTTGAACAAACTTTTTGCTAAATTAATGAATTAAATAAATATGGAATATAGTATATTTGTTTGTTTGTAGATAATATGAAATATTTGTTTGTAGATAATTATGTCGTTGTGCGCGAATTCCTCGGTTCTTGGTCCATCCATGGCTTTCGGATACAGTGGTGTGGCATTGCAGCCATTGATGTCACCTACCAGCGACGTGAAAATCAACAAAGTTCAAGCAAATTGGATAGGTCAGTATTATTTAAATTTTAATCCTGTAATTACTATCATTGGTTCGTATTGTTTTTTTATTTAATCAATATTATTTGTGTTTTCTAATTGTATTAGTACAACTTATCGCTTTATATTATAATTTACTGCTGCCGTCTGAATTATTGAATTATTGTTTGAAATACTGAAGTTATCGAAGTTGAAAAATTTACGAGATTAAAAGATTATTCATACTAACTTCGACTATCCGAAATATTCTTATTATATTCTTCTTATTTTTTTATATATCTCAATATTAACAGAAATAAGAAAAGATTCGTGCAAAATCTGTGATTATACTCTTCATTATATATTATGTTTGTTATATAAAATATTTTGGAGCCTCATTAACATTGTAATGACTGTTGTAATTATATTGTTGAAATTTTAACTCAATTTTATATATGCCAACATACGTATCAGCAAGTCATGCTCTTCATTATATAACCATCATGTTAACTCTTTGTTATGCTAGATTATCACATCTATCTTCTCATAAGAGATGCATAAAATAATTAATTTAATTGCTAGAAGTTCAAAAAGTTATAACGCGTTACAATAATAAACATTGAATAAACATTACACGAGGTGAATGCAAATTCTTAATTTGTTATGTGCACTTCACTTGGTATTAAACTTTTAATACTTTTAAACTCGATAAATAAATGAATTAAATTATTATTTTTAGAACAGTATCAGCCTATCTAACTCTTCGGCGTTCTTTATTGAAAATTAATAATCCAATTATATAATCCACAGCAACGGCAACAGCATTGGGTATTCCATTTGGTTGCATTCTCTCCAGTTACACTATGAGACGCGGGCGAAAATTGAGCTTGTTGATAACGTCTGTCATATCATTCATTGGCTGGTTCGTCATTTATCTCTCTGGAACGTACGAGCAAATTCTTGTAGGGAGAATTATTTCGGGAATTGCGACAGGCACGGCCTCGGTACCAGCCACCGTTTATAGCGCGGAAGTTGCTTCTCCGAAATGGCGATCGACCATGGCCACGTGGACCAGTATAGCCATTGCCATCGGTGTTTTAATCGTTTATATCTTCGGCTATGCTTTCAAGGTAAATAAAATTCCATATACATAATTCTTCCTTCCTTTCTTCTGCTTTATTGCTAAATATTCTTAAATATGTTGAGCATGAAATATAGTATTATATTATATCGTGTTTTATTATATTGTATTGAACAATGGATGTTATATATATAGTTTTATACAATACAATACAATATAATACATATATCTTTATTTAATTATATTATAGTATTTGTACAATAAAGAAATTGTACTGTAATATATTAATTCAGAAAATGTTCGGTTAATGGAACGTTATAATATCGTAATGGCTATTGTAATGATTATATTAAAGTGACTAAATTGTTCCATCGGCTGGAAGACTTTGACGATGAAATGATATTTGCATGACAAAAATGATTTTTAATGAGAATTATATTTAAGATAATTGGACACAATAGACTGTCCTAACATAAGATTATTATATTAATATTATTAAAAAAATACTAAAGTAATCGATAAATTTTCAATCTCCAAATTTTCTCCAAAATGAAGCCTTAAGAAATTTTATCCCTGCTCTTCGATTCATGTGAAATCATTTCCCAGTCCGTCATTCGAAATTCCGTAAAAACATCCTACCTGATGTTATATCAATCCAAAACCAGAAAAATCACTCGCGCATCTACTCACATTGAACTTGAATCTTTCATTTCCAAAGGACAACTGGCGAATGGTGGCTCTGATGTGCGCCTTGTTCCCCCTGGTCTCGGTCGTGCTGACCTTGGCCGTCGTCCTAGAAACCCCGATCTGGTTACGAGACAGAGGTCGTCTAGACGAGGCGTTACAGGTGTTGAAAAAATTCCACGGCATCCCGAAAGATGCGCCCCTTCCGCCACACTTGTACCAAGAATTAAAACCACGTCCACAACAGAAGAAGCAAAATTTCATGAAACACATGTTCAAGAGGAGCGCCATGCTACCCTTCGGCATCATGATCGGCTACTTCTTCTTCCAGCAATTCTCCGGGATTTTTGTCATCGTTTACTACGCTGTGAACATTGTACAAAGCGCCGGCGTCACTATAAATCCAAATTTGGGGGCAGTTTTGATCGGGCTCACCAGGTTGTTAGGCAGTATATTAGTGGCGTGCGTGTCGAAGAAATTAGGAAGGCGAAAACCTTCGATCGTTTCTGGAGCTGCGATGACAATTTTCATGGGGACGTTGTCTGTGTACTTGTTGATAAGGGATAAGGGATACACGATAAATGACGGTGGTCTGATCCCTGTCGTATGTATACTTATGTACATTTTTGGCAGCACTCTTGGCTTCCTGGTGATTCCGTTCGCCATGGTTGGTGAAGTGTACCCAGCGAAGGTGAAAGAAGTATTAACGGGACTGACCACGTGCATTAGTTACATATTCAGCTGCATCACGGTGAAGATGTATCCAGATATGGAGCTCGCTATGGGTAAACATGGAGTGTTCATATTCTTCACGGTGATATCGTTGTTGGGTACGATATTCGTTGTGTTTCTCTTACCTGAGACTAAGGGGAAGTCGTTGAGAGAAATTGAAGATATGTTCGGCCGGAAGAAGGAGGTCGCCGATTCGCAGGAGAAAGAGAAGATGGTGGATCTGAAGGATGTCTCTGCAGGAGTGTAGTTACCTGAGGATTAATTGGAATCTCAAAGACAGAAAAACGAGTGACAAGTTAACGATAGATTTTCGAGTTTTTTTTTTTAAAGGTATAAGGAAGTGATAAGTGAAAATATTTTACAGGCGGAAGGAAGTGACAACAATAAATAACAATAAATATGAGCTTTTTTATAAATGAAAATAAGTGACAAGTTAAGGATTAATTGGAGATTCTTAAATCTGAAAAGAAATGATAAGTTCGACGTGATAAGTTAATGATAAATTTAAGTTTTTTTAAAGGCGAGAAGAAATGATAACTTGATAGCAAAAAATTGGAATTTTTCGGAAAAAGAAAAGAAATGATAATTGTAGTAGTAATAATAATAATAAATTCTTTTAGAAACGAATTGATAAGATAAGATAAATTAATAAATTCGAATTTTTTAAAAGCGAGGAGCGATGTTAGGGGATTGTAATATTTATAAAATTTGAATATCAATGCAACGAGAAGAGAAAAAGTACTCTTAACTATGTTTAAGTTGTTCGAAAAAGTTAGTTGAGATTTTTACAAAATTTCTTGCAAATCTAATTAATTAATTGTTGTTAATATATTAGAATATGTTGCAATTACCTGTCATCTATATTCATTTTCTCTTATAATTAGTACGATCTAAGAATTTAATCTTTCAATTAACGTTGATACCATTGATTACTTTTATACTGTTAACGCTTTTATGCTACGTAATATGTAGATATAACACACGTTCGAATGTATAATACTGTTGATAGCTGAATTATTATTTAAGATAATTACTAATCACTTTAATGGTACATAATAGTTACTTTCGAAGGCGTGGTTATAATTGAGCTTATTTCAATTAACTTATTTCAATTAACTCCAAAAAAAAAAGAAAAAAAAATAACTAAAGAAATAAATGATTAAAATATAATTGTTCATAAAAATGAATGATATATATTGTATGTTATAATAAATTATATATATTTTATATTGCAATAAATTATATATATTATATTATAATAATTCTAATATAAGTCATTTGCAAACAATTATATAAGTAATTCATTATTTCTAAGCGAGAAGAATTTCTGCTAATTATTAAGAAAATACATTTTAAATGTAAGAAATTAATCATTGATCAAATCAAGTGTTTTGAAATTAAAATTTAAGAATGGAGTCAAGCAATTTGATCTGGAAGTGGCTCAATTTTCTTTGTATCAAATCCTTTCGTTTGTTATTTAATCATGTCACAAAGTATTATGAACTATAAACGTTATCACCTTGTTATTTGCACGTTAGTCTCAAATATGTGGATATAAGACAGAGCTGTGACAATAAGCTTTATCTGATAACAATTACGCGTTTAAAACTATAAGAGACGTCAAGGTTGACTGACATGATTGTTAGTATTGTGACTGATTATTTCTTCTCAACGAATTTAAATGTGAAATTTTTTAGTGTTATTTTATACTTTCACTCGTAAGAGAAATAGAGAGATAAGAAAAGAGGTTAATGAAAGAAAGGATCTTCTAAAAAGAAATAAAAACTCGAAAACATCGAAGAAACTAAAAAAAAAAAAAATAGTTTTTTCGATGAATACAAACGTTACTCTTTTAGTAACATTTTTTAATTTAAAAAGTAAAAATGTAAAATGCTCGCTTTCTCAGCGAACTTTATACTTAATTATTATATTATATTAACTTCGTTTTATACTTTTAATTTTTTCTGTAAGAGAGGAAAAAGTATGAAGAAATAAATTATTTGTAGAAGGAGCTATTTAATCCCTTCTTTTATAATATCGAATCACGTTTCTGATATGAATTGTGATTTCGATTTGAATTAAACTGCAACTTCATGGAATTTAAAATCGAATTTCTCAATTTCATTTCTTTAAAGTCGAAATTAGTAAATACAAATTACATATATAACGTTTCGATATCGCGAGTTACATTTGTGATACGAATTATGATTTCGATTTGAAAGAACAAAACGAATCATACTACATTGAATTCGATTTTTAAATTTCAATGCTTTAACCCTCAAATACTATCATTGGGTTATGAACTATAGTAATTCATGTATATTAAAATTGAAATTATTTCGTTCTGTTTTGTGTTTTACACTTTTTTGTAATAGAAATTCAAAACATCTGTTTTTAACTCATTATTGTTTTTCAGTGAAGTTTAATAGTGTCAATTACGAGTATATAAATTACACTACTTCACAGAATTAAAAAAATCAGTAAAATTGTCGATCTTTGAACTGTTATAACTTTTAGCTTTTGGAAGATTTAATTGTCTTCACATAAATATAAAATTGTAATTTAATTATAATTTACTGATCTTTAATTTTGTGAAGCAATATGTATATGTATAATATTTTATATCTGAAAATTGTTAAGCAAGAAATTAACAGAAAATATTAATGAACAAAAACGAGGAAATTTCTCGATGAGTATGTATGATTTTTTTTTTAGTAAATAAAAATTTCTAACGACATATTCCTCACACCCACAAGGAAAATACAAAGAGATCACTGAAGAAAGAATCAATTAAATAGAAAAAAAAAAATGAAAGAAAAAGATCTCATTTATGGTTTTTATTATTAAAATCTTAAATAACAAATTAACAAATGTCGTAACAATCACGATAATTAAATAACAAAACACAAAATAACATACGGATTCGTGGAAGTACGAAATAAGGGGGGAAAATGTGATGATAAAAGAGGAATGAAAATTCTAACTGCTATAGTAATAGTGATAATAATAATAATAAGCGGAAATAATATAATATAATATAATATAATATAATATAATATAATATAATATAATATAATATAATATAATATAATATAATATAATATAATATAATATAATATAATATAACATAATATAATATAATATAACATAATATAATATAATATAATATAATTATAATATAATATAATATAATATAATGTAATATAATATTATATAACGTAATATAATATATAATGTAATGTAATATAATATAATATAATATAATATAATGTAATATAATACAATGTAATATAATACAATGTAATATAATATAATGTAATATAATACAATGTAATATAATATAACATAATAATAATAATAACATAATAATAATAAAAATAATAAAAATAATAATAATAATAATAAAAATAATAAAAATCAATGCTTAATAGCATTAAAAATAAATTATCATATGCGAGCATTGCTCTCGCAAAATTGAATTTCCTCTTTGAGAAATATCGTTCAGTCGTATAATAATTAATAATTATAATTAAAAAAGAATTTCTCTTATCTTACTCGAGACTCGTTCGTTCTCTAACATTTTCCCACCCCTTTCGGACGACCACTCTTTTGTACCACAGAGAAAAAAAAAGCAAAGAAAATTTGAAATTATAGTATTTGTAAATAATATTGTAAAAGAATTAGCAGATTTTTTACTAGAAATGTTTTTACTAATATTTTTTATTCTGAGAAGTATACAGCGATTGGCACAAGAATGCATAAAATTGATATTTTATATTTGTGTAAATAAAATGTGTATTAAACTTTTTTTCTGAGAATGAACACTCACTCGTATTTAGGAATTCATCTGAGTTCCTTCGTAGAACACGTTGCAGTTTCATTTACTGGATATATAAAATATATATTCACACATATTTCAACTAACCTGAACAATCATTTTAAAATTCATTAGAGAACCAAGTAATTCAACAACACTGTTATAAATAAATGTACATATAGAGCAATAATGCTTGGAATATCGTGATATTTATTAACCTTCTGCAATTCTGCGTCTAGTATGATTGAATGGAATAGATTTCATTCTAATAAGTTTGGCTGGACAAATGATTTTATCCCAATAGATTCGTTATGAAAATAAATACGGTTAATAGCTTATGGACAGCATAATTATTAATTAGGGATCACGAAGGGTTAATAAAAGTCACTGAATTAGCGGCCCGTGTAATATAATATAATGGTTGTAATATAATATAAATATAATAATCTTAAACGTCTCGATGTTTATAATATTTGAGGATTAAACTTTCTCTGAAACTTATACCATTACATTATATCTTTATTTGTTGCTGTTGTTAAATGAAATTCCATTTTATCAAATTCGTGTCGTTTGCTTGTTAAACATTCTTCTGTCCGCCACTGTTTATTTTTCAATTTAAAAAAAAGTACATATATATCTAACTTCTTCGGTGAATTCTCTTCACTGAAAAGACGAAAATCGGTGTAACAATCGGTCGAATTTGCTTTAAAGGAAACGAGAAACGAAAAAGATAAGGAGATATTAACACTAGAATTATTAAAATAATCGAAATGATCAATTTATAAGTATTGAATGACTTCTCGTTCTCTATTGTATAAATTTCTGTTTCTTAGTGTCTCTGATCTGAAATATCAGATTTTGATCGGTAGTTTCAGTTTTAAGGAAGAGAAGGTAAGAGTAAAGAGGAAGGGAACGTGTCGAGAAATGAGAATTAACAAACTTCTTTCAACATGTTGTACGCTTCGGTGCGATGTTCTCGTTAACGATTTTCTTCGATCGCAAGAAAAAAAAAAACAGAAAAAGAAGAAGAAAAAAACATAGAACCGATTTCACGCTATCTTGCATGAACGTTGGTCCAATATTGAAGAAATTTCGTCGCTTGGTTTTTGTTCTCGATGAGCCACGATTGTTTGGAAGAAACAGAAGACTAGTTACAGCTACAAGACAGCTTAATATTACGATAGTAATTTTATTCTACGTATACTTTGGTCTTCGCTTTTAAAAAGCAATATTCGCTTTCGAATCTATAAAACATCGAAAGATAAAATTAAAAAAAAAGAAAAAGAAGCAAGCTGAATTGACCATGGTTCTGAACCAACCGAGTATCGATTTTCTTTGATGAATAAAAGTGTCTTCAAATGTTTCGCACGTGCGTTTTCAAAACATGTCGCAGCTCAAATAAATCGAGAAATTATTTGTAAAGAATTAGTAAAAATATAATATCAGAAACAAGAGTTATTTCCAGAATCCACAGTTTAATTATACGTTAAATTATTCTTGTAAAATATCGTCTTTCTTTTAAAAAATTTTTTACTCTTAAATTCACGCTTTCAAGATTTCGATGCCTTATAATCTTAACAAAGGATTAAATTATTCGGAATTGTGACAATTTTGGAATAAAATGGCTCACGAAAGCATTATAATATTCATAGAAATCTTTTGTCGGTATGTCATTCGTAGACTGCAGACTTTTATGTGAATTTACATTTTTGAACGCAGATAAAAAGATAGAATCTCGACAGAGAATTGTTTTACGTACTGAATGCTATTAGAAAGCACGATATTTTTTGGATATTTTTTATACTTCTTGATTGTGCAATTCTGCACTTTCAGATTTCCTGCAAATGCACAAAAATCTAGTTTAATTATGCGTTGAAATTTCATTAGCGCTGTTGTCACGAGATCCAACTGTCCTGATTAGACCGCGGATTTTTATGCGTTTATGCGAAATTTAAATATGAGAAAATGCACACACATAATATGTAGAAATATATATATATATAAAATATTGAGAATAGATCATTGGCTAAATTGTTGCAACGGCGGATTTCACAAGCACACAGAATCTCGATTTTGTATAAAAATCCACAGTTTAATCACGATTGTATCGATCGAATTTGAAACCTGTAAAAATGCACACTTCTACTCAAAAATCTTCGAACACTTCTTAATTGTCATATACAGTAGGTATACACGTCTATCGCAAATAATTAATTTTTTTTTAATTCCACGTGTACTTGATAATATAATTATTAACATGTGAGATTCTTCGTTGTATAAAGTGTCATTTCATTTTTCCCAAATTTCGAGAGAAATATACCCGTGAAAGATTTCTATGACGAGTATCCGAATAGTTTCGCAGGCAGATATTCATTCGTGCGCGACACGTCGATACATTCCTGCAAAATTCCAAAAGCGTACGGACATTCAGAAGCGGAAGAAGAAATCAATATTGGACCAATGTTAATGCAGATATTCGATGTATCGAGTATTTGAAATAGCGTGAAACGACGAGCGATCGATGAAGTTCGCGCGATTGATTGTCACCCTCTTGGAGGGTCGCGAGGTCGTTTGTCGCTTTGATTTCACGCGGAATCAAAACGCGGAATGATATACTCGTCTCGTCTTCTCCGTGTTTACCGCTCACGTTCTCGCGTCTCGTCATTCGAACGAGCGTTTTATCAGACGATAAACTGGTATACGTGATCGTTGGATCAAACAGAAAAAGAATCAGTCTCGACGATTTCTGATCCGTGGATCTTGGCGAATCACTCGGGCGACTCGTGTTCACTTGAAATCGATCGATATTATCTCTCCACGTTGTAACCAGAATTTCGTTTTGCTTACTGTTACTTCGTTATTATTAATAATGATTTCTAATCATTACTAACAATAATAATTATTATTTAATTGTAGCTATTTAGTACAATTTCGAATCTTGGAACTAATAATTATTATTAGACTGCGGAATTTTTATTTTATGCATTTTTGAGAAATTTGAAGATGCAAGTAATGCAATTCTTTTAATAACAGTAGTATTTTAATAAATTTTTTCTATTCATTCTATTCTTTTAACTGTACTCTCATCTTTTCAAAAATATGAATTTGCATAAAAATTCGCGGTCTAATTGTTGCAATTAAATTATTTGAATTTTTGAAGTTCGACGCGTAAAATGCAATTTTTTAAATGTGAACGTACGAATATGTAATTTTCAAGTCATACGGCGTCAGAGAGAATTGATGTAATCCAGAAGAATGAAAAATAAAAATAAAAAGAAGAAGAAGAATGACAAAGCGAGTGTGTGTTTATTGACGGATCGATTTCGAGTGAAATAAAAATTAAGATTCGCCGTCTGATAACATAGATTACAGATCATCGTCTGATAACATAGATTACAGATTTTTGTACATTTCTTCTGTTTTTGCAAACGCTGAGAAAGCCAAATAGAAATTCGATTCTCAAACTAAAGATCTTTAAAGAAAAAAAAGGACGAAGAGTTCTCTATCAGGTGCAAAGAACATCTTCCATGAGAAAGAAACAAGAAGATGAGTCGGTAAGTCTCGGTTTACCTACGCTGCTCGTCAAAATGGCAACTGTTTCTCGCCCTCCGCAGCCTCTCGCGGGGGGAGGGGGGGGGTCAGTCCTCTTCTTTCTTCAGTCCAAGTTTTCTCTCCTGATATCGCGGCTGATCGTTTTCGAAACTGTTTCGAGTGGAGTCGAAGTGAATTTCCTCCATTTCGATGGACGATCAACAAATTTGCTACCTTAACCATCTAGTAATGTCAGTAAAGCTCTCGTTGCTGACGAAGGTCAAACACACTTCATCCAACCTTCTTATAAAGCTTTGTCTAAAAGAGAAAAAATATATATTTATATATTGATCAGAAGCCTCTGTTCAGCTGATCCCTCCGAAATTTTCGTGAAGCTCCTCCCTTGATCTCGTGGATCAACGAATCCGTTGTCGGTTGCCCTGTCGTGTTTCAAGTCTCTCTCTCTCTCTCTTTGTCACCGAAGCAACCGGAAATCTTCAAGTCAGCCCTTTCCTTCAAGGCCAACGTTCACCGTCTACCGTCGTTCAAATCGAAATTTGAAGGTCATCTCGGGCAGAGCGAGGTTCCCAATTGGGATCGTGTAGTCCTCGTTCTTCACCGGTGTTATCGTGAAGTTCTTCAGCAACGTGGCCAACATCGCGAAGCTCAGATATTGCACGAGTTTGTAGCCCATGCACGACCTTCGACCTCCGCCGAATGGTAGAAAGTGTTCCGGTTTCAGTAACCTTCCGTTTTGCACGAATCTGTCAGGCATGAATTTCTCTGGCGACGTCCATAGATCGGTGGACATGTTCAGCTCGTAGTTGTTGAGGAAGATGAAGGTGTCTTTCTTGATTCTATAACCTGAGAAGAGAGACGATAATTGTAAGATTGATAATGTTTCTGGACGCTGAGTTGGGTTTCGGATTGATAGAGAGAAAGGAAGTGACCGAAGATTCATTTTACTTGAAATAAATGTGAAAATTTATTTTACTTGTTAAATACTTATTTTGGATGTTCCAAGTATTTTTGCATCTTTAAATAGACTATGGAGAAACAAATGGAAAATTTATTGCGAATCATTCTATTTATTATTGGACAGTGTCCACGTTTAAATAGTATAAAAAAATAGATAATGAAAATAGTAAAACGTAAGTAATTTATGTACAAATAAATAAAAGATTTATTTCACTTGCTGTATTTTCAGTAATTTTGCTTGCCAAAGATTTCTGCATTTTCAAATTTCTCATAAATGTATTTATTCGTTACTAAACTAGAATTCCTCAGCAAAAGGAAAGAAGAAAATAAAAAATTTTGTTTAAAATTTCAATATAGGTTATTTAGTTAGATTCAGTCATATTTATAAAATGTACATAATATATTAAATGTGGAATAAACTATCATTAATTATCTGTCTCATTAAAAAATATTTTAAGCTTGAATGAAATATAAAAACTTACTAATACATCTTATATATTATTAATTATTACATTATTAATCAATATACAAATATACATTTTACTAATTTGTCCAATATTTCTCTTTGTCCACCAGAACTAGAGCAAAATAGAAGATTATTAGTTAATTGCAACTATTTATTCTAATAAAAAATTTAAGAATTATTATCAAATTTACAATTATATTTATTAATAAATATAATCCTTAAAGTAATTCACCAACAATATATAAAATGATAAAATAAATATGATAACGAAACACGTATATAAAATGAAACTTCAAAATGTATTATATTATATATAATAGATATGTAACTTCCAACTACAATCTGAATGTGCATAAGAAAAAGCTTACCAGCAATGGAGCTATCCTGATTGGCCACGTGAGGAACAATAGGACTGGCAATTATCCTAATAGTTTCCAAGATAATTGCCTCCACGTAAGGCAAGGATCTTCTGTTCTCCAATCCAACAAAGTTTCCGGCGATACCGAGACTATCGATCTCTTCTTGAGCAACCTTCTGAACGTTCGGCCTCGTAGCAAGGAATCCCAAAACCTTGACCAGAAGATTTCCAATTGCAGTGTGCCCGCCAATGATATCTTCCATTACAAACAACGCTGTGTTCCAAGACATCGGTGGCTCTGATCCGCTCTTGACATGATTGATCAGACAGTCTACGTAGTCGTTCTCAGGAACAACGCCATTCCAAGCGTTCACTCGATCAGATATAATGTTCTTAATGACGAATCTTCTAATTTCGTGGCTCCAGTGTGCCATTCTCGCCATGTTTCTGTGATGAAGAGGCATGAGGAATGGTAGAAAATCGGCTGCGTAGCCTTGGTTCACCTCGAAGAACACTTTGTCGAAGTTCGCTACCATGTGCCGGAAACCATCGTGTTCCAGGTGGAAGTTTTTGGAACAGAGATACGTGATGAAGACGTTCGCGCACGAATGAAGAATCAATGGTTTCGCGTGCACGTTTGTGTTTGAGAGGGAGTCTAGGTGGTTGACCATAAAGTCCATTTCCTCGCCGATTATCTGGTTCAATTCGTTGTAGCGTGCGGAGAACGCGCGAGGGAATGTGTGCGCGCGAAGCATGTCTCTTCGGGTCTTCTGCACCTCTGACCAGTTGCAAAATGCCAGAGCTAGTAAATAGAAAGAAAATGGTATTTGCAGAGAAACTCTTAGGAAATTTTGGTTAAAATACTGTTATGGGAGGGAATTTTGGGAGAAAAAGAAATTTCAAGACAAAAAGATTTCTACAGTGAGATGAGTTCTTTCTGCTGTAAGAGATTTCAATTTTAAGAGGAACTTTGAGGGAAACAATTTCTGTTGTAGAGAATTTCTAGGCAAAGGGATTTTCTACTATAGGGAATATCGACGAAAATTTTCACTTTTCACGATTCGAAAAATAGAAATTTCTATTAGCTTGGAGCGTTTGATAAAAAATTTTCAATATAAGAAATATCCAATATAGGAAACCATAAAAGTATCGAAAGAAAAAAATAATAACTTCTTTTATAGGAAAACATCGAGGAAAATTTTTATTCTAATTTCTAGAAGGGAAAGTAAGGAATTTCGAAAGAAGAGAATATCTTCGAAAAAAACAATTTCTATTATAGAAGGATTTAAAAGAAAAAAAAGAATTGAAAGAATTGTAAAGAATTTCAAAAAAGAAAAACTAAAATATTACGAATTGTTGCTCGGTGCTTGACGAATTAACAGAGAACAAATCGATCGATGAAATTCAACAATTTTCCGGCCATTAAGGTAAAATAAAGATGACCACGTTAAACTTGACCTTCAAACGGCATTTGGTGACGCAAGTGCGACACGCGTTTCGGAATATCGTCGACTGATGGAGAAAAAAAAGAAAAAGAAAGACAAAAAAGAAAAATAAGAGAGAATGGAAACGAAATGGAAAAAGGAATTTCGTCGACGCGTACTCTTTCTCCTCTCCCTTTCCGTTATCGTTCTTCCTCTTTCTCTCTCTCTCTCCGACACGGGGCAACGTGTACGCGGAAATGCAAGCATCGGCGGATGCCGGCGATCGAGCGCAGTCGGCAGAAAATCGATTCATCGCTGCGCGAGCCAGGCGACTCGATTTCAAATCAAAGCGGTCGCGGGGCAGTTCAGAACAGGAAGTGACCTGGTTTCTCGCCACTCGCCAGGACATGTAGCGTATAGCTCTGCAACATGGCTCCTCGAGACCCGAGATTCAGGATTTTTTTCTAGAAATTTCTGCATTACTTTACAAAATGACAACGCGCCACGATAATCTTGCTTCAAGTTTGATCGATCGAACGTTAAATTTAAAAAATATTTATGTTACATATGTACGTATGTTGTTCGATATTATATTATATTACATGGAATTATACGAATTAATAACATAATACATATTGGATTATGTTTGTATTTTGAATTGATTTATATTTTGCTAAGTTCTAAAAAGAAAAATATGACTAGATCAAGAAATCTAAGATTTTTACTCCTTTTTTTTTTTTCATAAGATGGCCAATGTCATACGAGTCTTCGATAGCTAGTGTTTCAATTAGATCAATCGAACGGATATTGATTTCTATTAACATTTATATTTTGCTGAGGTGTAAAAAGATATGTTTGTAGAAATTTTTGATATGATTATTTCTTAGAGAATAACTAGATCACCAAAGATTATGCAATTTTATGATTGAACATTATATGATTTTATGATTATTAATTTTACAATTGAAGAACTTGGATACAGATAAATATTTGTTTCATTTGCTAATTATAAATAAACACTATTTTAGAATTTCATACACATTCCATGCGCATATATAACTTTAGAATCTTAAATTTTCACAGAATTAAATAAATTTTCACTAAAAGCTATGCATATGGAATGCGAATAAAACAAGCTAAAATTCCACAAACGACCAATGAACCGCGTGAGGAATATCTCTCTGCGATCACAGAATCATGCTAATCAGGCACATTAGACAACGTCTGATCACAGAATCGGAGACAAAATTCTCCCTTTCATGCGATTGTTTCATCACTTTCTGAACAACAAGTCGATCAAAGACTCGACTAAAATCAATTCGACTTTCTGGCTCAAAGTGGAAAATTATAACGAGGATGAGATGCATGCTTGTTATATTATGTAGGAAGCGACAAAGAGAGAGAGAGAGAGAGAGAGAGAGGGAGAAAATGGTGCTGACTGCAAAGTATCGGAATCGCCTCCGGTAGATCAGCCTTGATCCTGTTTGCCGGCTGCCAGGTGAGCCAGGAACGCGTGAAAGTGGTACCGTGACCTTTCCGGCTTGCACTTGGTACCGCTTCGGCGTTGACCTTAGCACGAGTTTCGGGCGTTCGGTGGACGCAACGAAAGCACGAGCCACGCGAAAAATAAACGGGCTGCGGTTGTGTGGGCCGGCCGCTCACGTGTCGCGTACGATGGCAAGGTCGTTAGCATGGGGAACGAGTTTTCAGCAGCCGTGACGCGAGGTGTCGACGAATTCAATTTTCACACTGACTCACGCCGATTCGACATACCCGTCGAACGTATATTCGTTCCTTTTCTTTTTTCCCTTAATTTTCTTTCCTTTCAACCGCTTGACCACTAGATCCGTGCGCATGAAAGTCTGACTGGTGCCACTCTTAATACTAATTGTATAAATTACTTAAATATAATTATATATATAATGTATATAAGCAATATAATATATATATATATATATATATATAATTACATTTAAATATATTAATCACAACTATATATACCTCGTTAATTACGTTTAATGTTGAGAAAATTTACAACAAAAGTATGAAACTTCATTATATTGCAATGTTAGATATGGGAAAGGAATTTTATAAACGAAGAACTTATAATTCCGTACTTTAGAATTTTTTAATTTTTAAAATTAACAAATCTGCTATATTGAAAGAAAATAATTGTTGAAATAATGTTAATCGAGTTAAATTAAACTAAATCTAGGATATTTTTACTACGGAGAATTAAAGATTAATTGTGAGAAATTAGGCCTAATCTATATAAAATATATAAAATATTCGCTTATGTTACGCGCATTTTATGCAGTTTTGCATTTTAAAGTTTCTCATAAATGCATAAAATTTGAAATAGACCTTATCTCAAGGTTAAAGAAAGTAAAAGAAACGAAAATAAAGAAACAGAAGTAACAGTCTATTAGGTTGATAATTCTTTAAAATATCATATACTTAATTAAAGTAATTATTTCTACGTGATTCAATATATAGCACTTTCCCAATTAACAAGCCCTATTATTAACTTGAAAATTCAAAATTTTTGAACTGTAACAATTTGCAGTCTTCATTAATTTGTGTATTAAAAAATGTTTTATCATTGAGATCTCCCCAAATGTTAAATGCGTGTCTCCAATAATTTTCAAAGCACTTATTTTAAATATAAACATAAGCAAGAAAATCATAAAAATGTATTAATCATTCGTATTAATTAATAAAGTTGGTTTTCCCTAATGTAGTCGTTTTAATTAATAGATAATTGATAATTGATAAGTTCAAATTCTGAAAAAACAACATTTCGTGAGCACTAACCTAACTTATTGCAGCCTAATATTTGAGCATATTACTCAAATAATATATTTCAAAAATGATGAATTGAATAATTTATTACTTTAATTAGATATTGTTTGAAATAACTAATGACTAACTAATAATTTTTCTCTAAATTATTTCATTATTTGGCTATCAAGTGAAATTATTTTTTATTTTATATTCAAACAATTCTTTAAAATATTTTTCAATACTTGCGTTTCAACACTGTTAACCTTGTTTTACAAATGTAAATTTCAAATAACTTTATAATTGAGATTATTTATCTTTTTCTATTTAAACAATCGAATTAACTCAAGTAAGAAATAATTTGGGAATAATTTATTTGAATCTCACGCTAATGTTATTTCTAAAATAATTGAAATAATTCATTAAATAATTCACTTATAAATAAAATCAGTGTCCAAGTCAGCTATATATCTACATAATTCCGACCCGTATAACATAATTCTAATCATGGCTAAATATTTTATAAACGAGTTTTTTCGAAGGTTTACGAGAAGACTTGAAGCAGAGAGTGTGGTTACATAACGCAGTGGACATAACGAGTTATTTCGAATAATCAAAAATAACTATCGAGGCAGTTTGCATGGTGAACGAGTTGTCAAGCTGAACGGGACGTCTAATTAATTCCAGCTCGTTAAAACAGCGGAGATTTACTTTTCCTTGATTATTCGCGAACTGCAAGATCCTTCGGAAAATCTTCGCCGATCTTTCATTAATTTCCAAGTGATTTTCAAAAGACGGCTTGAAAAATTCATTTAAAAAGAAATAACAAAGGAAGAGTAACTTGTAGACGACGTTCGATCTTTGGGAAATTTATTCGCAAATCGTAGAATCTTCGCGATGTCGAACTCGAAAATTTCAAATAGAAACGAAAACCTAGACAACTTCGAACAAACAACCAAAAATTCTCGTCGACGCCGAAAACGAAAAGGAAGCCGGAAAGCAAGAGAACAACACGTTAAAAAGAAAAAAAGAAAGAAAGAGAAATTTTTCCTTACAGTTCTCCTTGTTTCCACCGAAGAGCAAATGATATCTGGCAAAGTTCGGCCTGGAATCGAAGTGATGTCCCTTGATTGTGAGCACTTCTCTGATGTTCTCCAGGCCATTGACGACCACGCAGGGTACGGATCCCATCCTTAACTTGATCACCTGGCAGTCATAGTCCCTAACAAGGTCAGCGAAAGCTTTGTAGGGTACGTCGTAGCGTCCCAGGATATGAAGGGAGCCAAGAATCGGCCATGGTCTCGGGCCAGGTGGTTCCGGCAGGACGTGATCGTCCAGGATGACATTCTTCGCCGTTTTCTTGGACCTTAGATGATCCAGCAGGATCAGCGCGAGCGCCAGGAACGTGATAGCGATTAGGAAGCACGTGGTGGCTGTCAGGGGGATCATCTTCGACCTTGTCTCTCCTCGATGCACTCACTGACGATCGGTCACCGATACGTTTTCGTGTCGTGTCTTGTGTGAAGAACCGTGTTTGGTACCCCGACCTAGGCGAACCTGTGTCGCGAGATACACGGCTACCGATTGCTCTTTTCGAAAACCTTCGCGTCACGTGCGTCGCTGTTACGCTGTTCTTCGATTGCAAAAACTCCTCTCGATTCTCTCGACGATGACGTGCGTATCGTTTGAAAAGAAATCGATTGAAAACCAAGATTTGAAAAAAAACAAATCGTCGTCGAAGTGTAGAAGAATCGTGAAAAAGAAATACCAGGGAACCAAAAAAAGAAAAAAAAAGAAAGAGAAAAAGAAGAGAAAATCCGATCACCTTCGCGCCGATGATATGTCGAACCGTGTTTAATAAATCTCGATCGAATGATGACAAAAACCGAATCGGCGAGTCGTGCGAAAGGTGAAATAGGTGAATAGGTGCAATTCGCGGAGCGTGGCCCGTGTCAAACGAAAAAGATGCGTCGTGGTCCCGAGGTGTATCGGTAGATCGGTTCGTTGGTCCGTCTGTGAACGGTCTGCCGATCTGGCTCGGTCTGTGGGGATAGGATGGTTGGCCGGCTATCTTATATAGCGGCGTAATGTAGTCAGCACATTTGCGTCGCCTGGTGCGCCTCTCAACCCCATACATATGGATTCGTGTTGAGAGACGAAAGGGGGAGGAGGTGAGTTGGTCTCTCTGTCCGTACACTCTGTCGTAAGTGTATAACATACAACCCGGTGTGTTGCTGCTGCTGTTGGCTGCTGCTACTGCTGCTGTTGGTGCTGCTGCTGCTGCTGCTGGTGCTGCTGCTGGTGCTGCTACTGCTGGTAGAGAGACGAATTTCAAGAAAGCACCGAGAGAGCACCGACGACGGATTCTACCGACACTCTCGGTCGTTCGGAGTGTGTGTTGGAAGGAACGTCGGCAGAGAAGCCCGCCGATGAGAAGAAGGGCTCTTGGAAAAAGGTGGAGGGAGCGGAACGGAAGGATGATAGAAGGTATGATGGTGGAGAAGAAGGGGCGGGGAGGGGAGGGGGCCGGGCGAGTTGAGAGAGAGATGCAGAAAGGTGAAGGGGCTGGAGGAGCAGGGAGATTCTCTACGACCGAGGAGAGATGTGTGTAACACACGAAGAGAGGCGGTGGGGGAGGGGGTGGAGACGCGACGGTCGGTAGTGGGGTCCAAGTAGGGCCGAAGCTGGGCCAGACTGGCCAACGAAGGGACGCTTCTTGCCCTTGACTTCTCTCCTTAAGGTGCCATCGGGTTTTCTGGCAGCAAGGTGGTGCTCCTCCAGTCCAACGAGCACCTCGTGAGACCGGCTACTCACTCTCATCTCACACCGACCATCTCAAAGAGCATACGCTCTTTATCCCGCTCTTATTTTAATGTACTTGAGGTTTAACGATTCGGCAGGCTGCTGCCTATGGGTTCTGCAAAAGCGGATCCGGAGCGGGCCACGAGCAGATACGCGTCTCGTATGGCTGTAATCGAAAATCATTGGGTTTTTCCACCCGGGGGGAGGGAGGGGGAGGAGAGGAGCAGGGGAATATGATGGACTTGCTCGTTAGCCTCACGAGCTGTCCTTTCGATGGGCCATTTAAGGGCCAAGGGTGACAGAACAAAACGAACCGAAGCGGAGAAAAACCGTCTGTACTCCTCTTCGTTCGCCTTTTACGACTTTTATGAAATTTCAGCAACTGGAAAATTGTAAATCGTAAATATCTTATCAGCGATGTTAATTAACTTCTAGATATTGAAAACTGTAGTTAATTGCAGATGGAAATGAAATTTATATTTGCAGTATTGATTTCATCTAAAGCAACAATGATGCTCCAAAATCCTATTGGAGTATAAATTTTATAAAAAAAGAAAAGAACTTCTAAATATCGTTCCAATGTTTAATTGTCGTTTCATTGAAGTTCAACTTTATCGTATTAAAATTCAACATATCTCTCTTTCTCTCTTATGGAGGAGTAATATTATTTAATAAAAGTCGAAACTTTATTAATCACCACGAGGGAATAAATTTTCGCCTGAGCTTCCGTTTTCTTAATTGTATTTACGAAATTATTGCACAAAGATCCGCCGTCTAATTTAATTATATTCTAAGAGTTTTAAAACATTAAAAAAAATACGTTGACAAGATATTTCGATGATGTTTTACGATTTTATTCGGTATTTATTGAATCGATTTAAATCCTACGTAAAGTTTCTACGTAGATTTTTCGTTGCCACTGTGTCTTAATCAAATCAAATCAAATTTCAGCGATGACTTGTCGAAATGTGATCGTACATGGTAGAAGAATTTCGTCGTCATCATCGGAAGATTTTTTTGTTTCATTGTTTTTGAAGAAACCAATTGTCCTTTGCAAAATAAAATTTCATTTTATATAATGACACTAGAATATTGCGAAAAAGAATCGATTTTCTGCAATATCGACCATATTGCCTAGAAAAATGTGTTTTGTCATCAATTTGATATACATAGATGTTCGTAGACGAATTCAAAATAGAATTCGTCGCCAATAGTATAATATATTATGTAATATACTCTGTATTTTTCAAGAAACATTAATTTTTCTATCAAAGTACTTGGATAGAAAAATTATGACATCCAAATTTTACCAAAAATTCGATTATCAATTAATTACAATTAATTATTGCAAGTACATTCATAGTTGCAACATCTTCAAATCGAGTATAAAAAGTAATGATATTCAAATCGATAATTTTTATATTTAATAATTTTGTGTATTTGTAATATGTGTTCGTATTTGTAATATTTGCACAACTAATTAATTAATTAATATTACACGAAATGTAATATCTACAATTATCAACAGCACGCAAAAGAAACATTTCTGAAAATTATCTCCATTTTATTTGTATAATACAAATTTAAAAAAAAAATAAAGTTAGTTTCACTAATTTTTCAAGTCACTCTATATGAATAATGATAAATATATATCTATATATGTAATAAAAAAAATTTAGAAAATGATAATATTTGCTAAAAATCTTCAAAAAAGAAACTTTTAGATTCAGAACGATTAATATTCGTATATACTTTGAACATCATATACTTGATAACCAAATATGAATTTCGAATTTATCAAAGATTTGTCAATACATCATAGAAGATCGAGAAATTATAAAACAAAAGAGACCATAATAATTTGAAGTTTCGATCACAAATTCGAATTGATCGATGATGCTTGAACAGTCTAGTTATCTGTCTGGAAATTTTTTTCTCAAGAAAAATTATGTTGTTAATGAAAGAATGTATATGCTCTCAATGGAATAAACTCAATGTTCTATCATTGTAGAAAAATATTCACGAAATTGGTCATCATTGAACGCGGCAGTCATAGTAGGTCAGTCCAAAAGAATCGAATTTAAGACGCAATTACTTCTGACGTTGGATCTACCTGATCCACTTTGCAGCCCGAGAACTTTCTTCGGAACGTTTTGAATTGTCAAATAACTTTCGCGAATTTACGATCACGATTCTCTTTAATGTTAATGAAGAAAAAAGACAGATTTCGATTTTATTTGACACGCTGACTTTATTCGTAAAAAATTTCAGAGCAAATAATATTTCAGGAAAAAATAAATAAACAATAAAAATGATAAAAATACTTTAGGAAATAAATTTCTGATGAAGGTAACGTTTAAAAAAATATTTGATTTCTTGTTATAGTCGATAGTCTCATCAAATTCAAACGAATTGAAATATTTTTAACACATTGACTATCACAGTGATCGACTTTCCTATTTCTATAAATATTTCAAAACGATTAAAATAATGTAAATATCAGTAATAGAAAAACTTTTAAATGCAAAAAAATGCAAAATTTTTGAAAAAATCGAAGCAATTAATTTACCCCTTGTTTCATTCGACTTTCGAGTCAGAGTCTATTATCCACCACTGATTTGTCGAACTTCTGAAGAAAATTAAAAATTTTGATTATTATCGAAATTTTGTACAAAATATATAGGTAGAATAAATAAATATATAGGTAACATAATAAAACCATTTTATCAACTAAAGTTAAAGAAGAAAATATTATTAAATGTATTGTACAAATTAATTCATGGTCCCCCTTTTATAAATTTGTCATTCGCTCATAAAATCTCAAAATATATTGTAGTCAAAATAATTTCCATCACTTTGTATAAATTTATCAAACAATTTTCGAATTCTTTTTTTTTTAAAAAACAATAGCAGTTGAGTTAAAACATTCAATAATAGTTTTTTCAATCTCTTTTCAATTCTTAAATGTACATCGTTTTTAATAATAAAATGATATGATACATTATATTAAATACATTGCAAAAGTGACGTAATTCAAAATACGTGATTTTCGAGTTATAGCTATGAAAATGTTGCAAAGACAATCCTTGACCAATTATGAAAATCTTATTCAATTTGATTCTTCTTGATTTACGTGGCACAGCGCTGTATTTTATACATTATTACCTCAAAATCGCCTCTTATATATTTTTTTTCGAGTTGCGTCACTTTCTTTGATGCGATGGTCCTTTTATTCAGTTACTATCATGGATATTTTTACTAAATTAGTAAATTCTACTAAAATAGTAAATTTATCATATGTAGGTACGATTTCCGACAGATCATAGTATTGTATTTAAAAAAAGGAATTTCATATTTTGACTTCTTGCACTAGTTCATTCATGTGTGTGAGAGCAAAACGGATTGAACTTTCAGACTTTTTGCAATTCTAAGCCCTATTCAAAGGATCGAATAATACCCAAGCCTGACATACATCATACTCGATTGCAGATGAATCGGCGCGACATTAATTCGCACTAGATCAATAGAATACTTCGAACTTCTCGGTGACAAATAGTTTATATAAACAGAGTCCACTGATTCTCCTCTCTACCAGTGACTTTTCGTTCATGCAATTCAGGAATTTAAATTCAAATAATCGAATTCAGCCAGCAAGAGTTATTCATCGAGTATTGAACTGAAATGAAAATAAAACAGTCCGTACAGACCGACTGCCACGATATAAGACAAACGGCGTTGTAAAACAATTTGTTGAAAGAAAAATGGAAGAAGGCTTTTTCGCGGCTCGTCTAAACTGTCCAGGTATCCCTGAACGGGAATGCGTAGCCCTGAAAGCTTGGATAAGAGAAGGACGACCACGCGATATCGGTGACGAGGAGGAAGCACGCGACGAAGAGTATGCTTCGAATTTGTTTGAATTGATGAATAAAACATGAAGCTAGTGGAGTGTCGGCTATATGTGCGACTTCCCCCACCATGTGCGTATGTTGTTCTCCCCCCTCCACCCCTCTTTATCTTTTTTCTCTCTTTCTCTCTCTCTTTTTTTTTCTTTTGCCCCTCTCGCTGTACGACAGTAGGAGATTGCTTCATCCGTATCGAGAGGTATTATCGAGCGTCGATTTCTGGGAAGCTAGCGGTACCGGCCTCTGGCCGGTAGCTCGAAATCGGCTTAGAGAGGAGGCGCATAACGGGAAAGCTCTCGGGGCTCTCCTCCGCGACCCGAAACTCCTTCATTTTTTTTTTCTCGTTCTTTCTCTTTATTCTTTGCTGTCCGCTTTCCACCACCCCTGGTGGTTCGCGATCGCCACCGGAATTTTTCCATTTCGCTTTCGATCGGTATTCGCGAGTTCGATCGCGAGAGTCTCCTTTTTTTTTTTTTTTTTTTTTTTGGTACACGGTCAAGATTCTCTTTCGATACAGTGTATGAATATCGCTCGATTTTTGGGCGTTTTCGTTTGAAAACAAAATTTTTGGAAGATTGTCACTTTTCTATTTGGAATTATCACTTATTCGCACAAATTTTCAAACTTTCAGTGCGAAATTTAGTCATTTCTGTTAGTTTTCTGACGCTGTGCTGAACATTATGTAATAATCACACTATATGGTATAATACTCATTGAGATTATATAGATTCGTCTTCTCTGCGAAGCACTTCTTCATATTCTGATATATCGATTTTTTTTTCTCGAAAGTTCTTAGATTTTTTTTTTTAGAACCGATTCTCAGAATTTGCACTTTAGCTAATGAAATCACAGATCTTTTTGAAGTAGTCTTCTCTTCAAATCTGTCGCCAGTTAATTACAGACGTTTATTATTAGAGTTATTCTCTAATTCGACCTATACACTACACTTTTTTGTTTTTCCTTGATTGTAATATTTTCTCCCTGTTATTTCTATTTTATTTTTATTTTTACCATTCTGTCTTATCGTGCGTTATACTTGCTCATTCCCTTCTTTTGTTACTTCTTTTCTTTTCTTTGCACTTTTGCGTACATATTTAAATGTAATAAATCTCTGTCAATCATTAAATAAATAAATAAATAATTATCTGAGCAATACATCATGTCATTTGAATATCACTCGATTTTTGAGAATTATTTGAATAAAATAAAGAAAGATGGTTCGAGAGGTGGTTAAATAATACATGTAATATTATATCATCATTTCAAATAAAATTTTCTTAAGCCTCTTTATATGTAATCAGTTCGATTAAGAGTGTTTACGAAAGTTTGAAGTTACTTATTAAATATTTAAGAGAATATTTCTATATTTATAGTACTTCTTAATTCTTAACTTTAATAAAAGCTTCAAACTATTTATTAAAGGTTAGAGTAATTTTCAAAAGGGTGTACGAATGATTTCCACATTCATAATCATTCCACTACGCATAATTGATCGCTCGATTTTTTAGAAAATAAGCTATAAACGCGCGATAAATTGATTGAAGAAGTTTCTAAAATTTTCAAGTTATTTGTTCAACGTATGAATAAATTTTGAGAAAAAGAATTGGAAGTATTTTTTTACACCTAATAAATGACGATCTGTCCTCGCACGCAAAATAAGATCGATCGATCGATTGAAATGCTTCGAATCACGCAAAGAGCGTCTTTTGTTATTAATGCAAACAAGGCAGACGATATTGTTGAATTGTTCGAAATTTCTGGCAATATCGATGTAGGTAAGCTGATCGAAATGTTATCTTGAAATGTTCCAAGAAAGAAACGAGAAAGTTATAAATAATCATTGTCAGTAATTTAAATTTATAGAATGATGAAAATGTGAATTACAAAATCTTTCTCGCGAAGAAGAAAGAAAAAAATACATCATATGAGTTAAAATACATGTGATGTTGATCTAGAGAAAAAGTGAGGAAATTAGAATAAATTCGATTAAATCTATATCTACAATATCTGAATCAAACTAAATTTAATCATTTTAATTAAATAAATGTTCACCTTAATCCTCAAGTAGCATCGTGTTGAGTTATAGCAATTATTGAAATTCATGATCATAAAATTTGGCATTCATTCATGAAATGAAAAATTCTGAAACAAAATCATTCAATCCTTGGATCGTTATGATCCAATCATGCCAGTTAAGAACGTAACTCGTGTTCAATATATCAGCTATCACTTACATGTTTTCACGAAAAATTTACAAATCTATGAAGAACTTTGATGAAAAAACTCCCAATTCCGTGAAATTTCTAAAAAGCAAATTACAAATTACAAAAATTCTTTCGCTAAAAATAAAAAAAAAGAAAAAAAACAAAGAGAACTTGAAAAAAAAAGAAAGAGAAGAAAACAAATCTCGTGCGATGAAGAGGAATCGGTCCGTGCGGCTGGGATGAAATTAAATGGAATCGCCGGCCGTGTTCTCTCGATCTCGATCCCACGCAAGCAAGCGAAGCGCCTTGAGCTCGCGGAATTTCAAGATCGCGGCGCGTCCGCGAAAAGCGGATCGGCGACGAGCTCGAGGATGTGAGACGGATCGATTCGATCCGTTCAACGGATATTGGTAGTCAGCCAGACTCCACGAAGGTCCTGCGTCAACCAAAATCAAGGCTCCGCTTCGTTCAACAATGGAACGATACCGGATGTCTTGTTTCTTTATCCTCATACCACGCCGATTTACATCGCCGACGAGCAGGTTTGATTTTTGTGAACGAAAACGCCGCGAAAATGCGCTGCTTTAGCAGTGCGTGAAATTCTTCGCGCACGAACTTTACGTCGATACATACACGATCGTGCAGTAATTAAACGCGTGCAATTCTATCAAATGGCCGATGGTTTCTGTTTCGTTTTCATAATTCACGATAGACGAATATCTCTCTAGTATGAATTTTCTACGCCTTATTATATATGTTTCTACTGTTGAAATGCTGTGCTAAATTTAATCTGAAGTGAGAAATATATTCATTTCTAATAACTTTGTAACGTTTATAGAAGATTTTTGAACGTGGCTAGAAACAGGTATTTTAATTGGCCTTGCCCTTTAACAGGCCTTGTCATATTGCATGGGCATACTTAAAGACAATTAAGGTGTCTCAGTCCATTTGAATTGTGTTTTGTACATTGCAATAATTTAGAAGTGTCCACAATAGTGTACATATATGAAACTGGCTCAGAGTATAAAAATTTGCTGTATCATTGTGGTCTCAAATTCAATGTAGAGTATCCATTGATATTGATCATTGAATTTCTGAAGAGAATTAATTATCGACGACTAAATCATAGAGTTTCTATCAGAGACGCTAAAATGAAAAATATAGAAGAACTTTAAAATACAATAGAATATATAAGCTTTTATATATATATATATATTTTATGAAAAATCATTTAAAAATCTCTAAAAATACACTGTTTTACTTCTATAAAATGTCCAACAAAAATTATAAATTGATCATTTTGACTATTTCGGTAGTATTAGTGTTAAATAACTGCGAAATGAAATTGGTCCTGATTATTGTCAAAATCTTGTACAAGATACGTAACACTTGAAATTTGACAAGTATATATACATTAATATACATTTAATCATAAGTGAACAACCAAGTTTTGTCTCTCCAGAAGAAAGTCTTTCTAGCCTCGATATTCATTTTCACAAGTGACATTGTCACAGATGACTACAATAGTACGTACATTACAAAAATTTTATTTTATTTTTAAAAATTCCAAGAAAAATTAAAATCTAAATTCTTACGGCTCCCATAATGTCGAATAATGCTAGTTAATGATTGAACTTACGAAAAGTAAAATGTACGCGATGAAACGGTTGATTGTTGTTCCAAGAAGAGTGAATCCGAAGAAAGTGACACACACACACACACACACACACACACACACACACACTGTTCTGTGACACACTTTTCTCGAAGACTAACTGGCAATGATGTTCGAATTGTAACAAATACTCGTATAGTACTACATCACTAACGAAAAAAATTCTCGTTATATACATATAAAAATACAACAGAATATTCTCAAACGTCGCTGATTGAATCTTTCATCCCTTTCTAGCGAGGAAATATTTAAAAGTGCTGTTGAATCGTCTGGAGAAAAATAAAAAATAAAAAAAAAAAAAAGAAAGAATGTTAGATCAAAGGGGAAATTTTAAAGATTATTTTCGGAGGATCGCAATGATGGCATCGTCGACGTTACCACCGATTTTATCGTCGAGATAAAAAGGCTGCTTGGTATTCTCGTATTCGTTGATATCGAAGGCGAGCAGTGCCAAAAATCAAGGTTGCTTTGAATTAGCAATGAATAAAAACGACAGACAGTGCTCCTCTGTTTCGCATTAGATCTCGGTGTTGCCCTTGTCCTTCTACCAAGGTCCTCCGAGACGGTAGAAATTAGCTTCCATCATTTCAATACATTTCGAAGTCTGATAAGCTGAGAAGAGACAGACGAAATTAAAAAATCATGCAGTATATATTTCAATACTCGAACACGGAATTTTATAATTGTATATATATGTACAATGAGTATAATATAATTTATTACAAAATATTGTAATGTTACGTAGACTACTGTAACTTATTATTATAAATAATACTGAAGTAGTAAAAATAATTAAAAATTATTAATATACGAAAAATTATTAATATATGAAAATCTATGAAGCGTTTTATTTTTTTAAATTTCGTTTGTTCCTTCTCAGCTTAAAGTTAAACTTAGCAATGTATGGAAATTAACTTCTTAATATTTCATCAACAAAGCAAAAGTATACAGCACGATAAAATATCCATCGAAATATTCAAAAGATTTTAAATTTCTAAATAGGAACTTGCTTCATGTTTTTAAAAACGAGAATTTGCATGATTCAAATAAGAGAGAAGTAATAAAACTCAAACTTTCGGAAACGAGGTTCTGAAATCTAAGAAATTGAATTTCAGAAGATGAAAAATGTTTAAATATGCAAAAAAAATTGACTTTAAATTTTTAATTTTAATTTTAATTTTAGTAAATAAAATGCTCGGTAAAGTTAATTAAAGATTTAATATTATCTGAATAGAAATTATCTTCGCGGTGTCTTAAAAGCTGTGAATTTACGTAAATTAAAATGAGAAAGAGACAATAAAAATCAATTTTTTGATTAAGAAGCAAAAATATAAAATCTAAAATCTGAAAAATAAAAATTTAATTAGTACAAAATAATTTAATTAGTACAAAATAATCACAACAAATAATAATATCGTAACGTCTAGAAAGTCGATTTTTATGCATCTGTAGAAAGTCCTAAGAAACATAATATAAAAAAAAATATATATATATCGAAAGTACAATGTACTTTCTGTAATATTTTCTACGTGACAATTTTCAACAATTTTCAATCATAGTTTTATTTTTCTTCAATTATACCTTTAAACGAATTTGCATGAAAATTATCTTTCAGTAACAGCAAATCCTAATACAATTCTAAAAATCATAAAAAAAAATCGTAAAATTGAAAACGTGATTGAAAACGAAACGTGATTGAAAACGAAACGTGATTCAAATATATTGCGAGATCATTGGCTCTTTTCAAAGAACCATCGGATAGTTGTCCCGCGAATCAATGAAGAATCTCGAAAGAACGAGTCGCCGAAAAGCTCAGGAATATTCCACTGTCCTGAATAGAAGTTGGTTCCGGCTATGGAGTTACGGTGTTATATAAGAAATTATTGAAAATGTAACGGCCTGTCCCCTCTTCCTTGCTCCTTCTGTCCCTTCTCCTCTGCATCGAGAAACAGCGCGTCCCGATGACGTTGATCTGCATGTAGCGGTCGTGCATTACGCTCTAACGGTCAAGAGGCAGGTCTATACATAAGTGCATACAGTCCAACTGTTTATTATAAGCAACCGTATATTTTCAACTGATCCTCATCTCGTTCTTGTCACATTTCATTGCGTGCGAAAATATTTAATAGAACGGAATACTATCGTGTACGATGAATATCACGTTCGTAGCATGTATAATAATATTGGAAATATTCGATCGAGCAGTTTGTGATGATTCATCTCTTGAATTTTCAGCATGTATTTCAGGGACACTCTTTCATGCTTTTCATTTATTCTGTTAATATATTTACCATAAATTTATAACAATGCGATTAATTCCCTCTGGAAATGTTGGAAACGTTTGATCGAAGCGAAATAACATCGTGCACGATTTCATTTAATTTCCATTTAATTTCCAATTTGTAAAACCAATTCCAATAAAACTCGCAAGTCAATTGTAAAGAAATCAGATTTTCATAAACTTGGCTTTTTACTTCTTTCCATTAATTAATCGAGCTCTTATAACAGATTATAACTTTACAAATTTTAATTGTCCGATTTTTAGAAGCCTTTTATACAGTCATCGAACACATGTGTGGTTGTTCATTGTTCGGCGATCATTTATCAGAGAATTTACACAAGAGAGATTTATAATAAGGATTCACAGAACAGTCTATGATTACTGATTCAGTTATTGCTCTTCGCTGTATGCAATAAATCGATGTGTCGTGTGAGCGCATGCATAACACAACGAAAATGGCACTTTGAACGTGGAAACGCTGGCTTGCTAAATTCGCGACAGATACATTTATGGAGCTGGCCGACCGATTCCACCGGTTTTATGCGATTGATGGATCGTTACGTTGGTCAGCGAGCCATACTAATGTCGATCGAAGGTAAAAGTTTTTTCTGTCTCGCGGCCGGGATGCAGGAAGTGTTCCACGTTTCGCAGCGTGGCGTGAAATTGGGGACGTTGCATAACACGGCGCCGAGCTACGGTTTCCACCGCTAAATCGATCATTAGGATCTATCGAGGTTGCCGAGTCCGTGATCGTTTCTCCCTTGAAATTATTACATCGATCGAGGAACAATCGGAGCTGCGATTCTATTTCGAATCTTCCCTGGTGACTCATTTTCTCGCCCTTGCTTCGAGGTTGCAAGTTAAATGGAAAATGGAAAACATCGATTTTATACACGGTGGGACAATTGTGTTCGTATTAAGGTGTCTCTCTCGATTCATGTGCGCCAATTACTGAAACAAATAATACAAAAGAAATTGTAGAAAATAAAAGGAAGAAGTATCTTTTAGTTTTCATTATTTATAAACAAAAAATTGTAAAAGTAAAAGGAAGAGGTATTTTTTACTTTACTTTATACTTTTTCTTATATAATTCGTTTTAATATTAGAGTACACAGATAGATGTTCTGTGCTTTATACATTCAGTAAACACTCTCTGCATTCACTGAAAACAAATTAATAAATGTTCTCGTTTGTAGAAACGAGATTCAAAGGCGTTTGATTCTAGATCAAAAATTGGCATCGTTCGTAACGGAGACTCGAGCTTAGCCAGCTCGCACGGAATCGATAAAATTGAGAGCAAGAAAAAGTGACAATGGTAAAAAGTAGTCCATACATCTTTCCTGCCGGCGTAACTATCATCTCCTAAGTTTTCGCATCATCCTGCTTCATCGTCGAGCTTTCAGACGATTCACCTGACTGTTCTTCTCGATACGAAACTATCTGATTTTCAATTTTCATTCATTTCGAAATTTCATTGCAAAGTATAATAAATTATTTATAATATTTCTTTAACAGATTGCATAAAGATGAAACAATTACAAAAGTAATAGTGACTAAGATAAATGTTTATATCTCGAATTTTATAAATAGAAAAATATATTTCTGCACGTGCTAGTAGAAACACGAAGAAAAGATGCTCAACTATATAGAATGGCACTAAAGTAATTTAAAAATTTTAAGTTTATATTAATATAATTTTATGAAAAATTGTACAATAACGTTCAGTATGAATTACTGCTAACGTATTAATAATATTATACATAAACTTTACTAATATTATAATCATGTATCGATATTTCAATAAATCATTACGTAATAATTTTATTAAAATGTCAATACATAATTAGTGTTACGAATTAAATAGTGAATATAGAATTAAAATAAGAAGTAAAATATCACTGTTGTTTGCAAGCTATAATTAGCAGCCTTGAGTAATCAACGCTATCAGCGTTCAATTTTACAAACATTATATACTAACAATAAAATTGTAATAAGAAAAGAAAAATAAAATATCCTGTAACAATATAATGAAAATATCGACGAGAGTCGATAATTCGATAATTCTTCATTTCAGTTTCTCACGTTGTACGACACATATATGTATGTACCTATTTCTCATATCGTCAAACGAATTAGTCGCAAAGGAAAAATGATAAGATGCAAAAGTAAGTGCAAAGATGCAAAACGTGAAAGAGAGAAAGAGAGAGATAGAGAGAGAAAGGGGAAGAAAGAGAGTACTTATAGCGCTGTTGCACCTGCGTCACCCACCACGTGGGGTACCACGGTACCACGGCCCCGATTACGACACTCTTCCGTGTCGATTTATCTCGAAGCCGGCCGGCCGGCTACGTGTGAGAGCGACAGAAACAACGACGAGCGCCTCGGTAAACCGGTTTTCGGGGCCTCATTCGTTTGAATGTCGCGCCGTGTAATTTCACCCGGGGACGAACTTTCGCGACGAGCGTCCAATTACACTCCCGGCCGCTCGATAAAAGGGAAATTAGCTTGGGTCAGTTTGGTACCATTCGAAACAGCTTCTGTCGAAAATCGAAAGTACCCTTCGACTGTAACTTCTTCGACTTCGTACACCATCGTGTAATCGATTATCGACCTTGGTATTATTGTAACAATTCGACTCTTTTAAAGTCGTTCGCCGTCTTCGGGTAAAATTGAAGAAAATTAATTTTTACGTGTAAGAACGAATAGTTCGTGCGATAATGTAATAACATTATTAATTTTATCAATTTTATTAGTAATGTATATATGTATATATATATACATGTTAATACGATTAATATTAATATCTATATATATTAATTACTATATTCTATACATTATTGATATTCATCTATTATTATGTATATTATAATATATATAAATATATGTATCTAGGCATGTATAATCTTAATTATTAATAATAATGAACTGAAGTGAATCTAACAATGACCTTACAGAGTTTCTAATTCAACTTTTATGAATATGTAAAATGTAATTGATTTCTGAAATAAAGGAAAAAAACCTCAAGGACATCTCGTACATACAATTCCTCTAACCATTTGAATTTCTGATTCTTTTGAACGAAACATTCCGTTCCGTGCATTTGTAAAAACATTCGTTCGTGGAGGATCAGGTTGAGACGAAATCTTTTTTTTTCCATTAGCCTGAAATCTAAGTTTCAAAGAGCATGGCAACAGAGAGGCAGTATCATAATAACTCGCTTTCTAAGCCAGCTGCTCTTCAACGCGGGACAAGTTCACGTGGATTTGCGTCAAGGTAGGCAAGTCTGCCTCTCCGGAACCTAGGACAAGAAAGCAGTATCCCGGTGTGCTCGTCTATCGACCAATCCGAGGTCACGACCAAGTGTACTTGGACTAAGCTAGTCGGCCGTTTACTATCCACCGGATCCACAAGAAGCGCTTAGGGGATCCACTAGTTGTAGAAATCAGGTTCTCTACTACTTCCATCGGGTGTTTCGAGTGTTCGGAACACGCCATGACAGAGCAAAGCCACCAAAGTGCTGCTCTGTGTGTATACGTATCTGTAGAAATCGAAGTTGTTCAAGCACGAACTTTGATGGATAGTGTACGATCTCCCGTTTTCAAGGTAATCGTGGCCCTTTTTTCTTTTTTTTTTTTTTTCTTTTTGTAGAACCAAGGTCGGCTAAAAATAGCGACCACTTAGTGTCTCCTGTTAAGATAAGCCAGCTACTGGTGTGTCGTAAGACCGATTTTCGACGCCCGAGGATATCGTCTTCGGACTTCATATGACACTCTTTCTACTCTTTCAAGGCTCTCATTCTCTCTTGCTCTCGTGCTTTTCTTTCAATTTCAAGGGAACTGACAATGATATCTGTGCGTTTATCTTCTTGGTTTATCTTTGTTCTGAAGGAACAATGCGATAATTTTTCGTCTGTGCGAAGCTATCGAAAAACGAGCGATTCGTTCTGAACTGAAATTTCAGGGGCTGATAAGTTCGTATAATTGTAAATCAAAATTTCACGAAAAGTTATCTACTATTTAATATGTCAATTATATTAATTGTTATATATGTTACATCAAGAGTATTCTTATCGAAGGTCATTATAAACGTTGCAACAAGACTAACTCTTCGAGTATGTATAAAAATTACTATATAAAAATTCAATACCATATAATTCAATATTATAATATTATATGGTATTAATTTTTTATATAGTAATTTCAATACGTGCTCAAAGCTCAATGCTATATAAAATTCAATGCAATAATTATTGAAGAGAAGCGCAAGGCAAATTAGAAATGCCATCATCATTAAATATATATCTTATATTTTATATATAATTATATTTATACTTTAAAATGGCAATATATTTTTATATATTAGTATAACTATATGTTATCAATTACCATTATATGTAATAATGTAATGTATTATTATGGCAGTATGTTAATATTAAAATACTTTAATATATTTATATGTAAGTAGATTAATCATTTTAAATCTAAATTATCTGCACGATATTCTGGAATAAGCTAAATATCAAAGGGATTTATATTTCATTTGTCTTGACATAAATGTATGTCAAATGTATGGAAGAAAATTCGACGTTTCAAAGAATTCGCCTTTGCAACTTCTCTATTAAATATACTAAGAAGAATCTGATTGGATGTTGATTCAGTCATGTACCAAAAAAAAAAAAAAAAAAAGATAGCAAGGAAATCACAGCAAAAAGAAAGAAAAAAAGAGAAACGGATACAAATGTATTCTTTGGCCAGGCAAACACGGTAATTTTGATGCAGCGACGCTGATTTGGATTTCAAATCGTTTGGCCCGGGTGCATCTGCCTAACTTTTGGGGTTCTAGCCGCGATCAAGATCGCGTCCGGCAGGCTGCATCCGAAAAACATGCGGCTGGCATGATCCCGATTTCGATTTCGAGGGACAGCGGCTGCGCGACACCGCATTGAATTTGCAAAAATTCGTCAAACGTGTCTGTTGAATGTTTTTCACAAAAAAGAAAAAGAAGAAACAAGCATTGTTGCATCGTTGTTTGAATTTAGGAAGTTCCATCTGATCTTCGATCACTCTAACATTGCAACTTCACTTACAGTGTTTATGAAATCGTTGAGAATATTTATATTTAAATCATTTTTGAGTTACATTTACATTTCGTTTCGTATTTTATGATTTGCGTTACTCGTCGTCTATTTCTGGTCTTGAATTATTTTCTATTTTTGTGTTACATTTTTCAATGAATTTATCGTTACCAAATTTCACTTGGTATTTTTTACTGTTAATACAGTGAAGAATAAATAACTGTGATAAATTGTCGATGCTTGAAACTGTTATAACTTCGTAAAAAAAAGTCCATTTGATCTTATTTTGAAGATGTGAAGCCTTCAATTTGACAGTCTTGAATTCGTTTTTTTTTTTTTTTTTACAAATGTGGAAAAGTAAAGATACTCTCATCCTAGCAAATTGCAAAAATTTAGACATTTTCAATGTTTTCTAATAACAATGAAAAATTTCTTTCACGACTAGATTAACCATCGTTTTGAAGATTGAAGTCTTTACTTTTACAACAACCTTTCTTTTTCTCGGCTTTATTGAACATTAAATATTAAGGTTAAACGACAAAAATTCAGAAAATTCTAAAATTTCATCTAACCTTGATATTCAAAGTTCAATAAAATGGTGAAAGAAAATTATACGTCAAGTTTTAAAGGATCGTCGCAAATTTCAATCTTCCATATATTATAGTAGTATACTACTGTATGACGATAAGCAAATAAATAAACAAAAAATAAAGCCTGTACAACTGTATATACTAAATAAATAATAATACTACTAATAAAAATATTAAAAAAGTAAACGATAGATAAGTCATAAAAATAATTCTTCAAGAGGAAAACGATGAAATTCAATTTGATAAATATTGATCACACAAATAAATAACTAATGATTCTAAAATAATGAGACGAATAAAATAATTCTCTCTCGCGTGTATGATTTCGACGAACGTTCCTTCGTCACTGAAATTTCTATAAACGAGTAAACGAAGAAACACCGTGGGTTGCGTTAAATTTAGAACTCGTTTCGGGAAAGCAGAAAAGCAAGTGGATAGGAAGCGACCTCGTTAAACCGATAACTGTTGTTCGACTTTTTTTTTCGGGAAAAATCGAGGCTCGAACTCGTTCTCGACGCGGTATAAACCTTCGCTGCTTAACCCGTATTCCAATTACATCCGACGCGTAATCAGCCGAGTTGCAGTTGAACTGCATCACGATAGAAAAATCAGGGTACCCAGATACCACGCCTTATTCGAGATCAAGTTAACGACGTTATGGCTGCATATATACACTATAATCAAGACTCTGCAGGGTGTAAAACGGCGGACATATACACCGTGCCGATGAAATTATGCATTAGGTAAGTGTTACTCGAGAGAAAACTCAATTAAACGCTGCCGCGTTCCGCTTTTGCGCTATCACTTTTCCTCGAAGAAAGCGATTTCGTTTCTTCTCTCTCTCTCTCTTTCTCTCTCGAATCGATCATGCATTGTACCGAATCACCGAAAATTCAGAGCGTTCTCAAATTACAAATTGTTTCTCGAGAAAGTGAATGAAAAATTCAAAAATGTTCAATATCTAATCGCCTGATATGTTTTCTTCAATTTATCAACATATTAGTCAATGATATATAAGGTTCACAAGTTGTGAATATATAGTTTAATGAACACGTTCATTTTGCAACAAGAATTGCAACCTGAATAAAAGATATTAGCACGCCATTGTATTTATTGTAACAATCAATACTGCGATTATTCATGCATTTATGGAAAATTTTAAGCCATGAAAATATAATGGACGAAACGCTCACAATACACGAAAATAAATAAAATATCCAAAACACTTGTTATGATATTTAATAGTTGAAACGATCCTTGCCTAGATCCTAGTTTTTTTTTCAATTACTCCACGAAAATACGAATTCGCACAAGAAACCGTACTTTGATTCACAATCGACCGATAAAATTGTTTCAACCCTTAGGTGGACTACATTTCAATTAATAATTAATACTACAAACTAATAATTACATCATTTAATCTTTACACTTGTTTTATGTATCGTTTATTATTTCCAATATATTTTTCACTAATTTGATATCAATTAAATAATAAGACCATTAAATTAAAATTGACAGTCCGAGAGAACGAGAACTAATTCTTCGCGTTCTCCAGTTTTTTTTTTACATCCCACTCGCAAGAAAAGAGAAGAAAAAAAAATCTTCCCGTACGAAACAATACGAAAGAATTCTCCTGCCCGTTAGCGTGCCAAAGCACTCATGAATAAACCAGCCTATTTCCCATCGGATTCTCCGTGGCGCGAAATCGGAATCGCAAAGATCCTTTGAAAGTAAGTCACAGGATCCCGCCGAGTGAGAAACGCTCGTCCACGCGCCTGTTGCGCCTCTCTTTCTTCGTTTTTTTTTTCCTCTTCTCTTTCAGGCGGGTCGCAGCCAGGTCAGATCTGCCGCCGAGTTGAAATTCGGCACGTTTCCGGATCACCGCGATACGTTGATTCAACCTCCCGCGCATCAGGATCTCACGAATTTATGTGCATTTTTTGAATGTCGTGGGCGCAGTTAACGCGCACGATTTTCTTATTCCTAGGCCAGCCGCGTGTTGCATATCTATGGTGATTTCTATCGAGCGAAACCTTCGATTCTGTTAGATTCTTAAGTTTGACGGCCGAAGAGGAAGGGGAGCTCTTCTCGATCGATCTCTCGATCACGCGAAACATAGGAGAACGAATATTTTATTGAACGTGTGTGTGCATTGTATAAATTGTAAATTTTTTTTTTCATTTGGGAATTATTGGCAAAATATTCATTGATTTTTCGTCGTATATATATATTTTTTTTTCTATTTAAATATTTTTAACTAATTGTGGTATTTTAATAATTCGATTAAATCCTTTCACGGGAATAATTCGTTTAAATCATCTTTTAAACGTTTAATTAATAAAATTATTAATCGAGACGATTGAAATATTTAGGTAAAATGATTTGCAACTAATTTATAAATTGTAAAGTTCGATGACAATTTATAATTTCCTTTCGTAGTTACAGTTAAAAAAACGTAAATCTAACGTAACCACATGAGAAAAATATTCATTTATCAGTATGTTCAAATATCAAAGTTTAAATGTTTAAGCTTAACATTCAGTGAACTTGGAAAATTTCGACTAAATGCTAAACGATGCCGAACAAAAACACACATTAATAATTAAATTCATTAGTCTCTAAATACAAGTATCACTGATCACCGAACTCGTCAGTTTCTGAAACTACCGTGATTAAAATAGAAAAATGTTCTCAATGAAATTCGCAATTTTCTCATCGAAAGTTCGACAAAGCTACAATTACCCAGAAACCTACGAAATAACTTATAGTAACCCATTTCCTCTAAATCTTCCTCCGCGATGTAATAATAAACTTTCTCGAATCTTTCATCGACGAACGAGTCTTTCGCCACTTCTGAAGATCAAAATAAATGATGTTCCTTTTTCTTTCGTTTCGAGTGAAATTTTCACAGGCTGCAACATTATATTGCGAGGATTAATCGCAAGGTAAACAGGCGAGGGATCGCCGATCAGAAATTGCGTTCGGATAGAACGGACGTCGATTGCCTTAAGGAGAAGGACTTTTATTTTCCCTTGTCGAGGGATTCCTAAGGCCAAGCGCGATGTGCTTAGAAGCCTGGTATCTGGCTAGCTGAATGCGCTGACTAGGAATCCGGTCTTCTAAGCAGTGGTGCTACCGCCTAGAGACGTACTAAAACCTGTAAGTACAGGTACTAGACACTAGACCCTACGATAATCTACCACAAAGTCACGTATCGACTTCTTCCAACGACTCACACAACGACCATTCTAAGCAACGATTGCCTGGACTGCGAGCAAAATCAAGCGGGCTTAGTTTTCTCTGTGTCCGCTGGATGATGGAATCCCGTCCCGTGGATAGTATCTAGCAAAACTTCAAACGTTCTAACCAACGAGATGGTTCTTTTCTTCGTTGTACAGGCTGTTTCTCAAACAACGCGTCACGATACTTCGGATCTACACGCTGAAATAGGTGAGAAACGTCATGAACGTGAACTCACAGTAGAGTACAGAGTACTATGTATCACTTCGTGGAAAATTGCCGAATATTTCAAATTCTTACAAATTTGTAAAAAAAAAAAGAAAAAAGAAAAAATCGTACGATTTCGAAAGAACTGTAAATTGCAAAAGCGAGACCTCGATCTTAGGCACCACATGGTGGATTTAGTTGCGAAAAAAAAATTCTGTCAGTGTCCACGAAGGTGTACGAATTTGCAAAATTCGTGATAGAAAAAGAATCTTTGCTTTTTAAATGATGTAAAAATATTTTTTTTTAAAAAAAAGAAGAAAAACGAATCCAATATCGTAAAAGTAGAGGCTTTATACTTTAAAACGAACCTAGATAGATTGTTCTTTTTCACGAAGTTATAATAATTTAAAGTATTGACAATGTTTTTGTTCGACACGGTACTTTCACAAATTCGATAAAAAAATTGTCAACATTTTGATATCTGTTATAATCTCGTGAGGGAAAAATCGTCAGAATAATCTAACCGGGCTCGTTTTAAAGCGCGAAGCTTCTATTTTCATGATATCGAGTTCGGTTTCTCACAGAAACATTTTCACATCATTTTGGAGGGGTGAACAAAGAGAATTTGAGAATTAATGACAGAATAATATTCGAGACTCTGTCCTCATCTTTGGCCTCTCAAGCTCCTCTCGATTTCGATAAAATTATCTTTTTATATTTATGGAAACGAAATAAGATCGAAGACGATCGAAAGGATTCGTTGCTCGATCTTCGCTGCCAGTTAAGAGATCTTGAGGATTCGTTCACGGTTGTTACAGGAACAGTGGTCAAACATTCCAGGTGCGGTCAGCTAGAAAGGGAACCCGACAGTGATTCATCGCACCTGAAAGGAATCTCTGTTACACCAATGACGTAATCGGCATTTCGATCCACGGAGGGTTACGAACCACGTTTCTAAATATTCCACCTACGAATACTACTCAAAAATATCCTTATAATGTCTGGATTAAATACTTGGAAACAAAATTCAATTAAAAACGAAAAATTGATTTAAAAATGTTGGATACAAGATTTATTCGTATAAGATTTATTTAAGCGAGTTTCACTAACCTAAACTATTTTTCTTTTGTCAAAAAAAAGTTCCAGTAAATGTAACGCAGTGTGCAGCAGCGAATGCAGTCAATAACGATGAAAAATTATCGATACTATTATTCTCGGAAATTGTAAAACTTCAAACATCTTTGAAAGATATGGAAAAGTTTCTTTCATGACTGAATTGATTTCTCAAAACTTGTTGCATTCTTTCTCATCATTTCTATTCAATTTTGAATATCGAGCTTAGACAACAAAACTTCAAGATTATATACCGTTTTAATGTTAAAGTTTCATTGAAATAGGATTCGTTAAAATCTTGGTGGGCCTGGCCACAACCGCGAAAGATCTTTCGATCTTTTTAGAGAAGTTTGAAGAAAACAAACTTGGAACTATCGGATTGTTGAATATCGCACGTGTGAATTCCCGAACAGTTCGAGATATCGACAATTTCTCATCGGTTATCGGTTCAGTTATGCTCTATCGTATCACGACGAACTATAAATAATCGCTTTGTCGTTGAAAGTGTACACCAATGACGTGCATAGCAGCGTGCATCCTCGCGAACGCGATTGCGTGTCCCGATTGCTCGCGTGAAAAATGATATCTCGCGGAGACCTCTACGTCGAAAAGTTCACGTTCCCGTGGTATGATCAAAAGGTGATGAAAGGTGCAGGAAGTAGAAAGCGTGTAATTCGTGCGATCGTGGCCCCTGGAGGAATTTATTTCGATCGATTCTCGGAATTCTATCCTACAACACGCCGCAACACCACGATGCCTTCGCCGTATGGAGAGAAAAAAAAAGAAACAAAGAAAAGAAAAAAAGAAAAAGAAAAAAAGAAGAAATATTTTGTTTCGAGTCACCGACGAATAATTTACGAAGCAATTTCTACACTGAATCGTCGATCGAAAGATGTTTGTATCGTCCATCAATCGAAAGAACGTGATGATCAGCACATAGTACGCATTGGTCGTCATTTGTTTTGATCGAGTCGGTCGATTCGTAGTTTGAACACGAATCAACCGTCCGTTGAACTCCCATCGGTGATTTTTTTTTTTTTTTTCATATACTGCTAGATTACGAATGTAGATCCGGTTGACATTAGTATCGTCTCATGGTTCTCCAACTACGTCACTGGAAAGGTTAACGAGACAGTGGTATTTGGTAAGTGCATCATGCCCGGCGATCAACGTCATAGGAATACCTTAACCATTTGTAACCAGAACTGGGCTAGTTGTGGTTCGTTGAACCTCATTTCGGTGGACCCGGTTTACGTAATTCGTTTCCCTTTTTCTCCGCGTCGAACAATCCAGACGAATTGTTTCATCTGGCTTTCAGATGAAACAATCGACGGAAAATTGAAAATTCCACGGTGGTGTACGAACGATGATTTTCCGTAGGTTATCATTTCATATCCGATGTTGATTATAAATAAGATCGAAATGGTAAAAGGATCTGAATGAATCGAGAATTGAAAAAAAAACTCTTTTAAGAATAAGAAAGTTTTTAAGAATAAAAATAATATTTCAGGATTCAGTATAATCGAAGATTTTTCATGAATATTCTTTCGTAAACAATATTAATTTTAAATAACATTGTAATGATAGAAGAATTTGGATCGATTTTATATATTAATTGTGATAATTTTATTCATAAAAGGAATTGTTTCCCGTCATCTTTATCTTAAAGTTAAAATATATACTAAATTACTTATTTTATAGGAAATTACTATATAGGAAAAATATGGTTCCACTTAATTATAAATACTATCATGAGATTAATATAAACATCATTAAATATAATACTATGTTAATTAATATAATTAATATTTGTAGAAAAAATTACGATTCTATTTAAAAATCACGGTTTTTCGTATCTCCTTTACACGACCACATGCAAATAAATTAACTACATCAAATTACTTCTCCCGAAATGAAACAAATTTCGTTTGAAATATTTTTCTCAACAAGAAACAGAGTCTTAAAGATAATTAGTAGACATTTTTATGTACCTATTTATAGAAAATTTCAATACGTTTGCACATGATATATATACGTATAAATATGAAAATATTTATAAAGTATTTAAAGTACAAAGTACTTGATACAACTTTCTATCGAGCTTGTATTTTTATCATATTCCAAGAGATATGAATTGGCATCAAAATCCGTAGTAATAACAACATTTAGATTAAAATGTGATAATTACATTTATAGATTGAAAATGGACCCTACATATTTTGGACACGTATTATGTGCATTTTCACGCCTTCGATTTTCTCGTAAATCTGCGAATAAACGCAGTCTAAACTGTGACTGTATGTATGTCTCATCGATACTGATTTCAACGTTATCAGCTCAGATATCTGGATCGTTCGAGGTGTTCCTTTTTGGTCGGATGTGCGATCGAAGCCGAACCCACGAGAGCGCTTCCGGGGTAATGGCCGCCGGCCAATGGTAACGAGAATGTTGGCCTTGACATTCACCGGCTCCTGCACGAGCATCGAAGGAAACAAATTAACGACTATCCAGAACCAGCGACGTCCCGGATTATTTATAGGCCAACGTTGGAGGAGAACCGGGAGCAATTTGCTTTGTAGAATTGTTTGATGACAACTGATTCGGCTGTTGAATAAATCATTCGCCCTCGTGGGACTAGTGGAAAAAAAAGCGAGGCCAACGCGAGAACAACTACGCATGCTGTGGCGGTTGCCATTTCGTTGTAACGAGCTAAGCTTTTCACGAAATGAAACTCTTCTGTTCCGTTTTTCTTTCCCCTAAATTTTTCTATTTAGTGCTTTATACTTTATACTATTTGTTAGTATACATCAATTATTTATTTATTTTCTAGTACGTTATTCATCCTATATTTATTACTTTGGCACTTACTATTAAATTATGCTTTGTACTATTAACGTTCTTCTTCTTAACAATTTTTTTCTGCACTAAGTATCAGAGAATTGGTTTCGTTGTTCCTCCATTTCTTTCAGTTTCAATTAATTTTCAGTTTAATTAATTTTAATGTATCATTACCGCTTCTTTTTCAACCTCGTCACACATTATCGTATACATATTTCCATTAAGTTCATTCCAAGTGTTCGCTTGTTATTCTTCTCCGTTATTATTATTTCTTTTTCCACTGAAATCTTACAGCTTTACGAAATTTCGAAAAATTTCGAAAAACATTTATAAACCATTGCTTGGCTCTCAATCCAGATTTTCTTCAAGCAATAAAATTCATTTCAAATTTCCTTTCTCCATGGATTCACGATGATCATTTTCGGATTCTCAATTGAAGATAGAACTTCGGTTACAATAACATTCTCTCTCTCTCTCTCTCTCTCTCTCTCTCTCCTATCCCTTTTCTGTATCCGTGGCGGAGGTATGCACGTTTAATACGAACGTACACGCCCATATGTTTTTGCGCGATAACTGAATGAAACTGAGCGCAAAAAGAACTAATGAGATGCGGGAGATGATGTTGGCCTTGACCGACCAGGAAGGAAGGGTAGGGATGAACGAGTCCCGATCGTCTGGGTCAGGTAGTGCCTCAGAAACTTCCTTGCTGAAGTTTTACGCGGGGATACACACTGTAGCATTTTCCTTAGCTAGTATCGAGATTCCATTTGCATATCGGTTTCTCTCTTTCCTTTTCTTTTATGGTTCATCGTTCATTCCGAAATCTCCGTCGATATTAATTTTCGAAGTTTTCGGAGAAGACTTTCTCCAGTATTGTATCGCGTGGTGACAATATTGGAAACGCGTTGCGCTTATTTATACAATATTTCGAAATATTTCTGCTTGCCATTTGAAACTTCCCACGATATTGATTTCGGGATTTTCTGGGCAAAATTTAAAATAAAATAAAATGATATATTTAAAATGAAATAATAAATATGACGAATGTAACAAACAAATGATATACCTAAATGTATCGCGCATATTGTATTTATATTTATCACTGATTGTGTGACAAAATTAATTCGATAAAGATTAATACAAGTAAAGTTCAATTTTGAAACATTGAACGATCAAAATGAGAAAGAAATTAAAGTCGAGAAAATTATTAAATAAATTCTTCGAATTCATGTAGCTTTTGCAACCCTGTTGCTCTTTTTCAGTTAGTCTTGATTCTCAATTGTATTTTTCTAACGTTAAATAATATGTCAAGAGCAAAGTACAAATCTTTTTCTTTCTTTTTAGTAAAATTTAAAAATTTGAGAATCGTCGTATAGATAAGAAAAAATAAGAAATTAAATGAAACGAGTGTTAAAACATTTGCCATTAATACGTTGATCGCCACGCGAAAAATTTATACGCGAATACTTAATTTTCATAGAATAAAAATGCAAAGGAAGCGCATTCTTTTTCGTTTTACAGTAGATATTATCCATATAAATACTTTATACGAATACTATTCGTGCTGATATCGATAAACAATCTTGCTCTAATATCACGAGAAACAACTAAATTTATTGTCATGGATAACTAGAATCCACAATTTTCAAAAATTAGCATTAATTATATTGTCACAATATACTTTAATGTTGATTCAGCGATGAGAAATGATTTACGCGAAATCTAGAATCATTGTTTGTTCATTACATACATTCGATACATCGTCTAATTTTAATCTTTCGAAAGTGTTTGTATAAAATGGAAATATACCAATTCACGGTGAGCATTAACGCGACATTCAACGCGTTAATTGACCTAATTCATACGACGGGAACAAGTCTCGTTACAAATCACAGATTTTATTCTCGTTGCGAAATATTATGATATCAATTCGATAAATCAGATGGAAAGGCTGGTACGAATGTCTCGTAAGAATGTCCCCACGGTTCTCTCTACACGTGTAAGTACCTACTCACATACTTTATATTTACTTGCAAGGGATAAAGAACTGGGTCTCCGTGACAGAATCAGGAGGTGGATCAGTGGACACTTTCGAAAACAACACGTCAGAAAGATCGACGAGTGCAACAGCGATTCGCGGAATAGAACGGTAATCCCGTGGCCGTGTACCGTTTCGATTCGTCAAATGAAACGTTTCGCAAACGTTTGGATCATACGTGTGAGAACGTAGACCGAAATCCTCTATCTTTAATTGAATTTCAACCACATTTCAGTCAGACGCTCAATAAACGATGTTCCATCATATTTCATCACGTGACATGCGAAACAATGTCAGATGTTATTCCAATATAACAGTTCACTCTAACATAAGAAATGGTACTCTAAATATATGAGATGTACGTAAAATTTATCATTACACGTATGACTTCGTAGATTTTTAATAGAAATATAAAGGAAGAATTGCCGTTTTTAAGCGGATTCGTTGATTGTTAATAAAAGTGACATTGAAATTTAGTCGTACGAATTGTTGTCGTAGTTTAGTTAAAATTATATTTGATAATAGTTTACAAAATCGCGTTTGAAGCCTCCATTTAATCCTCTCATACTCATATTAAAAATTTCATTTTCTATACTTTTGTATACTTGCTTTTTATCGATACATCATTACAAAAATAATCACATCAATTTATTTATTTACTTCTGTATTTCGTCTTATTTTTAATTTCATTTATTTGTATCAGTTGTTAGTATCCAGACTTTAAATTAGAATAAATTATTACAAGTAAAAATCGCTCTCTTGTATAAGTAAATGGAATTTCGGTTACAGAGGGTTGAAATCGAGATTAGTTTCTTTTTATCCTGCTTTTATCTTTATATGAGACAGATTTAGAATTTTAGATCGCTGACTTCATCTTTCATAGGTATTCCATCGATTGTCAATGAAAATGTAACTGGAATTCGAGAACAAATGGTGACATGTCTTCTAATCTTTTTCGAAGTACATATCTGATCGTGTTTCCACTCCAAACAGACAAGATGGACCTAGAATGTGAATTTAATAAATTAGATCACGCCACTGTGGATATTTTAAGTCCAGTCTACTCATTCTCGATCAATGCAAGAGACTTTTTCAAAAAAATTTACTTCACGACGAATCTATCGGAATCATTTAAAGTCTATTCTATTTGGTTCGATGTTTGATCATTTCATATACTGTCTGGCCTAATTTTATTTCACATACTTTGCGTTAAAATTGCTCCGAAAAATTGCTTCCCCCTGTTTCATCAGAAAATCGGCGGATACTCTTTTTAGGCGTTTCGAGGTGTTACGTGTTTCGCGGTAACTGGACGATCGTTATTTTCTTCCGCGGATGGAACGGAAAGTAGTAAAAGCCGACGTTCTGGGTTCGTTGGACCCCAGGTCGATCTGACGTAATTTGCTTCCAGGTCGTCCACGAGTGGATTTCCTCTCTGTTCAACGCGCGTGTTTGCCGGACACGAACGTTCGTGTTGGTACGAATTTCACCGAAACCTGTTATGCCACCGATGGAGACGGGTTTACGACTGCAGTGGCATCCTCTGTATCTGGATGTCGACGACTTTTGCTCCTTCGATTTGCATCGTGACACAGATGATTGTGTCCTCTCTTTCTTTCGTAAAGGCAAATGTCTACCTTACCGCTTCTTCGATTCACACGTTTTGTTCTTTTTTCTTTTACAGTCCCTGGTCGCTCAATTGGCACCACTACGCGTGTTTAGTAAAAATTGAACACGGGGACCAGTTGAGACCATTGCAATCTATAACTCTTTCTGGAGACACACATAGGAGTGTCTATGTCGATGATGCGTAGATGAGGAACATAACCTGGACCAATAATTATAGATTTCACGTAAATAATTTTTCATTGCTCTTAACACATTTGAATCGGTTTTTTTTTTAAATTCAATTATTATTATTATTTTTTTTAATACATAAACTCAAATAATTGGTATTTTTCAAATTTAAAGCGAGTAATTGATATCTCTTTCGATTTTTCTTTTTGCGATATGCATATTTAAAATATATGCGTTCTCTCAATCATTGAGATTTATTAATATAAGTAAATTCTAAAATATAAGTAAATGATATAAGTAATAAGTAAATTGCGAATTTTTATTTTTGCTAATTGTTATTAGTAATATGTAAAATTATTTATATACCTGTAACGTATTAATAAGACTTGTGATTAAATTTCGTTCAAATTCTAAGAACATGTGAACTAACTATGTAACATTCAAAACCTAATAATCGAGAAGGAAATTGTAAATCGCTATTAATTCTAAAACAAAATTAGTCAATGAAACTTATTTGGATCATTTATCCACATAAAGTCAAGTGATAAATTCAAAGAGAAATTAAAGCGACTTTATTCGATTCCACTACACAGAGAACAAATCTAATTCTAATTTATATAAATATTGAATTCTTTAATACATTGAGCACATGAGTTCTTTAAAATTGAATACATCAAACGAGACGAGTGATTCTTAATATTTTTACTAAATTCTTAATTACACTCCAAGCTTTACACACGTATGAATTGAAACGTTATTCAATTAGTGATCATTTGCGAATTTCTTAATTATAAATCACACGAATTCATTGCGAACCCGTTGCAAAATAGCAAATAAATAAAAAAATATAACAAAACGTGTAAGTTTCCTAATCTATACGAAAAAGAAAGTTTCCAAGTTTTATACTTCGTAGGTCAAATCAAATACTTAGGATGTTTTTTTCTGACAGTGAACAACCAGAATGAATGTACAGATGCATTTCGTCGTTGGTATATCATTACGGACTTTCGAATGCGGTTCCTTTCCTTGTCCCTAAAAAAGGCTTTCGTGCATCTTGACACGATTTGTTTGTTCGAAATCGACGTGAACCTATGACGTGTCTACTTACTTACATCGTGGCTAACATGTCGATCACGTTCGACCGACTACTCTTACGTGAATGACGTCACAGCGTGTTCGTCATTCTCGTTTGTCGAACAAAAGAGAGACAGACGAGGATGGAATCACAATTATTGCTTCAGGTTATATCGTTATTGCCTAAAATGTTATTTCTTAAAAAAAAAAAAAAAATTGTCATTAGTTCAATAGAAAAGTATTAAAAATTGTCAGTTTTTGAATATCTATGAAAGTGAATCGTTTATTAGGTCGTAATTAGATTATTTATTATTAGATTATTGCATATACTGTCTCCATTGTGTATAGTTTTGCATACGAATGTTTATGATATTTTTGCATATATTTACGATTTCTGTGCATTTACCTATGTAAAATTCAAAGAAACAAATTACAATGCGTATAATATATAGAATATAATAAATATTATATTTAAAATAGAATATTCATTATAATATATAGTAGAGTTTATAAAGATTGTATTTCTTTAGTTTCTAATATAATTTAAAAATTCCCTAATTCTACTTACACGCAATGTTTTTTATAACCTTATCCAAGGCCTATATATATTTATAAGAATTCAAAGGTTCAAGAACGTTTATAAAATATACAATAATCAAGTATAATAATTGTAATATTTAATAATATAATATCGTTTGGTACGTGAAACGAATCTGTTTCTTTGCTTATATTTAAAAATTACGAATTTATGTAAATTGTAATAACTAGCTAATCAAATTATATTATAGGATTAATGCAGAACCCTGATATTTATTTTAGTATTAATTTCAATACTGAATTAATTTAAATAAATTCTTTCACTGTTAACTGTTTTCAATCCCTTGATTATTAATAAAACAAATACATGTCAAAGAGTGATTCCAAAAATCTACTTTGGTGACGATTTTAACGTAATAATTAATATAATGTAACAATATTGTTATTTGATTTTAACATTCGTTATGCAATCATAACATATGAAAAATAATTTATATATACCTACAGTTATTTCCACTCTAGATGCTTTTGTTATCTAACTTATCTAATGACGAAAACTTAATCTTTAATTTAATCTTCAATAATCATGATGATTTAACATTTAGAATGTAGAGTTTCTGAAAAGTTAATTCCTTATTAAATAGAAACTTAATTGCTCACAAAAAGATTTAACCCCTAAATCTACAAATTTTTTCAGCTTATAGATTTAATTTTCATGTCATATACATTTCAATTTAAATTTCACGTTAGATAGATTTAAGATTGATAACATGGAATGTTAATTTACAACGATATGCATTTGAAGATTAATCCTCATCCGTTCCTTTGGTCACTTTGACACATTTTTTTCATAAAATGTTACATTATATAGGTTTAATACGTAGCATGTTACATATATTTTCGATATTTTTAATAATAGCATCTACATATTACCAGAGTTGCAAATACTGTTCATTTCCAAGTCCTTTGACGGATATATTATTATCATATTATTACGATATATTATCATCATACTATTATCACCTTCATGTAGAAACATATCCAAAATGGATAATCATAACGATAAAACTAAAAAAAAAAAAAAAAGATCACAATGTAAAATTAACTTATATCACCTACGGTGAGAGGTACGATTTCTATAAATTTTACACGAAAATGAATACAGAAACTTTTTGTTCAATAAAAGAACCTGCGAACTGTTTGACTGTTCATTTTCTCGTTACAGATATTAATATTTTACCACTCTGCCACAATGTGTACAATCAAGAGTGAAATTAAATTGGAAAGAAAAAAATGACAAGAACGGGCAAGGAGGGTTAACAGGTTAATCAATGAAACTCTTCGTTCAAATATTACGAAGAATTACCGGCGTGTCCAGTACATTCCTTCAACAACGACCAAAACTAAGACTAAGCTAGTGTTCCCACTGCGGTAGGCGAAGCGTAACATTTTTCTACCGGCAATGCACGTAGCCGTAGTACACCGGTGGCAGAGAAGAAGAAGAATGCAGTTTCTTCCTAGCAACTGCATCAACGAGCCCCGACTACTCTCGGGATTCCTCTTCCTTTTCTGTGCCGGTTTTGCGGTGGCTTCGCAACGGGAGGATCGATCTGCGTCCTTGAATACGGAATGACTGGAGCAGCCCTGGGAAGGGCGACTGTTTACTTTGTAATAATCTCAGGACTCGGTCTCTCGGTCGGCTGCATTTTTATGCGTCTGCATTAGCCTTAATCGCTATATTATGAGCATCAGGTGGTCCCCCGTGTATCAGATGGATTTCAAGGGTGACCGTGTTCACCATGTTCTCTTCTTTCTTTTCTTTTTCCCTCCCTCCCTCCCTCCCTCTCTCTCGCTCTTTCTTTTTCTCTCCCTGTTGCTCTCACAATCTCGACTGGTTTCTCTCTTTGTCTACCGCCAGTAGAAAGACTGGCCGGTGACTCTGGCTGGCAACCAACACCACGACGTATTCTTGTTCGTCCTCTTCCCACACCCTTGACCTAGCCAGCCAGACGTGTTTGAATATTCAGCAGGCGACGAACGATCTCCAACACTTTGTTGCCGTTCGAATTGCTCACGCTATCGATTAGCGTGTATTTCGTCGTTTCTTCCTTCCTCGTGTTTTAGTTGACCCCTTTAGTTAGTAATTAACCTCGTCGCACGGTCTTTCGGCCGTTTCTGAACGAAATGAGCTTGACTGTTTTGGACTGTGCACCTAGTTTCCTGAGAACCGTTTCACGTGAAATTGAAAAACATGTGTACGGTATTTTCATCTTTGAACGAATGTGAATAGTAGTCCATCTTATCAGAATCTCGAATAATTCGAATGTTTTATTAACCGTGTATTATTTTATTATATCCGAATATTCAGTTATCTGGGGTAAATTATTTGGCAGCGATGGAACAGTAAGATTTTCTGTGCTAATTTATTTTTGATTTTGAAATAAATAATTGGAGTTTACTTCAATAGTAGAAGCCCACTGAGTCTTCTCCCGAGTCTTCGAATGACATTTTTGTTCATGTAATAGGAGTTCAGGTTTAAATAAGTGAATTCAGCCAAGCAAGAGTTCATTTAATTTAATTTATATAAATGGAATTTTACTGTATATATTTTCGTCGTGTTTCTCATAATAGCAAAAAGAAACTATTACTTCTAAGTGACAAAGACGTGGATATCATTTTTCTTCGAAGACTGAAACAAGCAACGAGAATGATGAGAATATGTCTTTGAAGATTCGAGACTTAAGAATTCTACAGAATGAGTTCATGCTAAAATTGTTGGTAATTCGGCAGACAAAAAGTATTCTAAAATATCGAAATAATACAATTTGTCATATAATGTCAGAAAAAATTTCCGGAAAAAAACCGGACACTTGTATTTTCCTATTATTTCAGATGAACACCAAACAGACTATGCAAAAATATTCCTAAATTATCGTTTACACGCAATAGAAATTGTCACGTTGAAGAGAAAATGATCAAAGTTCAATTATCTTAATGTTACAATAAAAGGAAAAGGAAATACTTCGTCAATTTTAATACCATTTCATCTCGTAAATTTCAACATATTATGATACATAATAGCTGAACTGTTTATTCATAGTTAGAGCAAATTAGGGATCATTATGGTGAAACTCATGTTAGAACTAAGCAAACAGAATGTATTTACAAATGATAGTCACGTGAAAAAGAAAAATCGGCTTTATCGTAGAAGTTTCGATTTTATCAGACGTGTTATAGAAATACATTCAATGTATTTCTTTTTATAATGTAATTTTCAATTGTCACGATTTGTTTGAAAACAGCAGTTTGTCTTATTACTAATGATTAAGAATATGTATATACCTACATGTATGTATGTACATACACAGAATGAACATATTAATTTGACTAGGCATAATAGAATTTCTGGTCGGTGATTTGAAATTAGATAGACGATACATTGATTAGAAACACTGCCCTATTTGCGGTATATTAAATGAATATACCGTGTAACGTGATCAGTTTCTAGATGTATTCGATACAGTAGCATAATTTGGACAGTGGAAGTAGTAATACACTATGATAGCGTATACTGGTCAACCCTGCTGCGTTCTTCGAGCCATTATCGATCTAAAGGCATTTTTATACGATTAAGAAATCTTTAGAAACGACAAGGGTAATAGTTACTGACATACTAGTGGCATTTTCTGTTTTAATTTTTTTATAAGAAATTTTTTTCAATGTCAAACATCTTTCGCGATATTCCTAAATTGCCATTACTCTGAGTGAAATGTCAGAAATATCATTTATACCAATTTGAAAATACCTCGATTAACAAGAATCTATTACTGTTATTACTACTGTTATTAACAATAAAATTAACCAACTGAATAATCTATTTTTATCAACACTAATTGAAGAAACCGTCTTCAGATTATCATTGCCTCAAGCAAAGTATCCGAAATACTTTTTTTAAAAAATTTGTTTGAAAAAAGAATTCAACCCACAATAATCTATTACTGTTATTTTCAACTATTATTATGAATAAAACACCAGTTAAAGAGAGGACATCTGGGTTACCATCATGCCAAGCAAAGTATCTAAAATATCATTTAAACAATTTTGAAGGAAAAAAAAAAAATATATATATATATATATATATATATATATATATATATATATATATTCAACCGACAATAATCTGTTACCGTCATTTTCTGTCTGTTGCTAATATTATTGTGAATCGACTGTTATCAATAAAGTCATCCAATACCAATTAAATAAGACATCTTTATCCGGATTATCATTACCCCAGAGAGCAGACTATCTAAAATATCACTGAAACCAGTTTGAAAATAATCCAACGCAGATATTATTATCGTCCAGCATTCACATAGTATACACGTGATCAATAACCATCGGTAGAGGCGATCAGCAATATTATTAGATTAATAGAACGTGTCAGGTCGTGGCGGCAAACTGGGTCTCGGGGTCTCGGTTTCGCGCATAACCGACCGATCTAAGTCGCCGCCTGCCTAGCCACCACGTCACCGGAGAACGCGGTGCCCCAGGTGAAAGTCTCAGCTAGTGGAAAATGCGGCGGTTACAAGGGATCGGTGGTTGCGCGAGATCTGGCGCCGATTGCAAGAGAACTCGAAATTGCCACGACCGCTGCCACCTGTTCTGTTCTGTTTCTCTCTGTTTCTTTCTGTGCCAGTGAAACACAACCGGATTAGCTGGTGTGACGTTTTTCTTTCTTTCTTTCTTTCTTTCTTTTTCTTTTTTGATTTCTGTATCGAGCAAATCGATGTGGCGCTCGTTAGGCGTTTAGGTTAGGTTTTTCTCTTTCGAAATTGATGAAAAAGATCTGTCGTCTTACTTTTGGTTTATACAAGGCGCCAGTTGATAATATGGCGAAGTGAGAATGATGTTCATTGTATGTAAAATGATATATATTTCTCGTTGCAAATAAGTAAGACACATTATTTATATTGGTTTGTGTTGCTTTAATATTAACGATTATGCATTAACTTTACTGGTTCCCTTGATTATTAATATATTATATGTATATTATAGTTTAAAGAGTTTGTATTAATATAAATATACTAATAAAAATGTCCATCCAATGTTTCATTAATTATTCATTCCTATTCCAATCAAAAATTACTTGAAATTCAAATATATGCTTGATAAGTTTCTTAAAAATTCAGCCTCGAAAAGAAAAAGAATTTCACTCCATTATGTTTTCTGAAGGAATTACTTCAGAAGTAAGTACACGCTTATACATGTAACTTTTGTACCCTGTATATTTGTTGTTTTTTTTTTCTTCTTCTCCTAGTGATCATATAATGCTTGGTCTGTATATTCCTCTCCTTTTTTTTCTCTCTTTCTTTCCTCTTTCTAGCGACCACGTAATTAAACCGACAGACTGAGTATACATTCTTGCGGTGGGGTAATTGATAGACATCCTTCGAGCTGAAAATGTTGCAGCATTTCTTAGTTGGCCAACCGATTCGCGAGGAATGCGACGATTGGTGTCTGTAATAGGTTCCTCCGAGCAACGGGTTGATCGGTGCTCTCTTCTTGCGGCCCCGGTTTCGCGTAATTTCTCGCGAGATACTCTATTCACCGGTTTCATTCTTTAATTAGATTTAAGACCTTGCTTCGTGATATCATGTCAAACTCGTGGCAAGAACTGTATAGATAGGATTCAACATGGAACAGATTACGTCTGAAGATCAACATGGGAAGAACGTAACGAGTCAGCCTATTTTTTTTTATCTTTAAGAAAAATGTTTTAACCTCTTATAGGGTCCTTATAGAGCTATCGAATAATTAAAAAGAAAAATCGAAACATACAATTGAAATATATAATTGAAAATTGAAAATTTTACTCTGAACAATCGAAATATGACTTGCAGTAATTTTTCAAAAATTTGATTGCGCTCTTTGATATAAACTTAAATGTAAACTTAAATGTAAATAGTAATAAAATAATAAGAACGATTCACACGTTTATTTGTATACGAAAAAATAAATCTGAACAAAATTACAAGTGCGACAAGCTTTATGTACTTTATAAATGATGATAGAAATATATCTATGATTAAACATTGAACGATAAGTCGAAATAAATGTTGTTGTTTAAACATTCAGAGAATAGTTAAGAATAGTTATTATGTATTTATTAAAAGTCGTTGTACTTTACACGTAATACAATTGGTAAATATATCAATCATAAAATGACAATAAAGTCAAAACATCGATGAATTAAACAAATTAAAGCATCAGTAAAACCGATTCGTATGAAGAAATCGACAAAAAACAATTAAAATTTAAAATATCCATGAAAAATAAGAAAGAAAAAAAGGAATGTAGTTATATAAAGACGGCAGATGAATCTGTTCGACGCGTTCGATAAAACGATTAGGAAGAATTGGTTACCATGCGTTGTCTGTTCGGAGCCTGACCAACGGGATACACACACGTGTGACCACTGAATGCGATTTGCAATCGGGCTGAGAGTTTAGTAGGTGACTCCGTTTGCTTACAATTCTTCTCGCGCGCGCGTAGTGCGTGCTCTATTTAAAAGTCTTCGCATTCAGATCGGATCGATTTCAATTAGCTGATCAACAGAACACTCGAGAGTTTACTTTTCTTCGATTCAATTGTTACGTCGAGAGTTATTAATTAGTCTATATAACTGCTCGTGAAAGTATTCGAATTTTTATACTTATTTATTTATTTATTTATTTCTATGAATATATAATGTGTGTTGCACACCATAGTGTTTTTTTAAAAATTTTATTAACGTCATAGTCAGATACGATTAATATACGTTAAGTATGAAACAAATCTGAAAATATTTAAGTAGCCAATTATCTATCACATTAATAAACTGTATGTTTAGCACCGATTATATTATTAAGATGATTATCTATATCGTATATAAAATTTCTATACACTTCCAGAGTGATTCTTTGATCAAGAAAATCATCGCGATTGTATTATGATTGCGTACAGTGCGAATTTCAAAATTTCAAAATTCATATAACACGTGTATATACATAAAAGTGATCCTATATGAATTGTTCGAGCACTTTCACGAGCCCCTGAATGTAGAGAAAAGTAATCGAACCAATCTATTTGATGTTTCACTTCAAACTTAGGAACATTTATCAACGATGAATTAACTTTACGATACGATTTCCGAAATTGGAAATAAAAAAAAAATCGCGCGTATTGTTAATGACTTTTTAGATACTTAAAACTAACGAAAGTTGCGTCGTTCGAAACGTTTTATATACGTACGTGTTAGACGAATTAATTTGGGAAGACACGTGAAATAAATATTCGCGAAGAGCGTGCAATGATCGCTTGATGTAGGTCGCAGCGATTCGTGAGGAGAGACAGACGTGAAACAGCCGAACGAGATGCGATTTAAAAAAAAAAAAAAAAGTGGAACATGCGTGGATTAGATCGGGAACACGGCTCGCGACACTTTCTCCTTCGTTTCCTTCGATTGCGATCGATCATTTACGATACTTCCTTAGAAAGCTCAGTCGCCCCCGGTCTTTTCCACGCAAGGAAACCTCTTAAGGCGGCCACTTAATTTCGTTTTTTCTTTTTTTTTAGATTCTTTTTCTTTTCTTTTTTTTTCAATTCCCCCTCTTTTTCACCGATCCACGATTTAACTATGTTACGCGTTAACCGCGATCCTTACGCGGCAACCGCAAAAGCCCCGCGAAATGTGGCTAACGTGCGGCGTATCGGTGCGTGTGTGCGTGTACGCGTGTGTCACTTTCTCTTTCATTTCGCCATCGTGCATGTCGATTGGTCGTTTCGGAAACTCCAACGTTCGTTTCGTCGTTTCCTGAAAAAAAAAACGAGAAAGTTTTCACTAACATTCGCGCGATCTTTCTTCTGTTAAATTGCCGCGCGTTTTGCAAATCGGCAGGATCTCGATCGTTTGAGCAGAACGGGACAAAACACAAACCTGTGAATATTATGAAAAATAATGTAAAAGTATTAAGTATATACAACAATTTCTTATGCGGATGATTTGCTTTTCGAATTATTCATTATGCAAACAAAATGTTTGCGAGTAACTAGAAAATTGTTACTAGAAGACATTTTATTTCGATAATATCACGCTTTTATAGTAATAAAGATCCAGATAAGGTAATACAATTTCACAAATGAATGTTAATGTTTGAACGAGACGAATATCTTCATCAATCTTTAATTCGTCAAAAATGATGATTTCTCAGAAATAAAATTTGATAAAATTTCATAAAAAATTGTATAATTTAGATGAAAGACATGACGATTGAAAAGTATTAAGTGAATCCTTGAAATTTCCTTCATAGTCCCAATATTCATCGTTAGATTTCAAATGACTACAGTAATATTTCATAATTATTAAAAACATACGTATTAGTGATTTATATGTTACTAAACCTTATTACTTCTTAATATTATATTATTATTATCATTTATTATTAGTATTAATTAAGTGACCGAGAAAATAGTCCATTTCAATCTTCAAATTGAAAAGAATCACAAGGCAATATTGTAATAAAATATGAATTCTACACTTACACAGTCTACATACATATACGTATGCGTGCAATTGTAATTAATAAAATTGCGTACAAAGTCCAACGATTTTACTGAAAAAAAACAAAACAAAAGATTTATAAGATGACCAGAGGCTGAAATTTTAGAAGAACGCACTCTCGTCGTACATTGATCGTAACGTGATGTCGTCATCCAAACGTGAAAATTTCGCGTGACAGTTAACAGTGTTAATGGGTTAATAAACCTAATGTCTAGAACGTGCAACGATCGTTTCGAAATGTCGCTGTTGCACGTTCGTGGCGAACGATTTCTTCTTTCGAGGGCATCGAAAAACGTGCCTCAGGTGACTAGAGTGCAATTTTTCTTTCTCTCTCTCTCTCTCTCTCTCTTTGCAAAAGTGCGAACGATCGCAGGTGAAAGAGGACGCCATGGATGACTAAGACCGTTCTTGCCGAGCAGTAAATTTAGAATCAGCGCGAAGTTGAGCCAGCCGGCAGCACGTGTGCGCGTCAACCACGTGCTCCAAGTCGCCATGGGTGCACAAGTGAACGTGTCTGCCGGTTTAGTGCCCGCATCTCGCGCGTGTTCACCACAGAGACTGACGTATATAATACGCACGTATGTACATATATGTATCGACGATTCAGTAGGCCTACGAGAGACTAGTTCAGGGTTGCATGTTAAAACCTGGAACAGGACCTTTCTCCAAGTCTGAAACTGAAAGAAAATCGTATCTAGTCGTATCTAGTCGGACATTCAAAGAAGTTGTCGAACGATCGTGGAAAGATGAATGGTCCTAGGAATATCGTTTTCTCGATTTAAACTGTTCTCGCCCCGTTGATAAGGGGAAAATCTGATCATTTTCTTTTTCTGATCAGTTCGTTTTTTTCTCGCTTGTTCTTCAAGAGTTTGTCTTCACTGAAGATGTGGAATACACGAAAAATATGAAACTATATAAAATATTTAAATTTATATCGATCACTATATAAAATATTTATATTGATTGCAACTGTATAAAATATTTAAATTTATATTGATCAAATATTTAAATTTATATTGATTGTTTGAATATGACTGATTGTCTGTGTTTTGTCTTCACGTTTAAAACTTTTTAGATATCTTCTTTTTTTTTTTTTTTTTTGAAGAAGAAGAAGAAGAAGAAGCGTGGAACACACGAAAGATAGTAAAATTTTATTGGACAAGCCGATATTTGAAAATTATTGATATTTCAATAATATATAATAGCACGAAACTCTGTATAATCACACGATTATATTTTCAGTAAATATCTTGCGAAACTTCTACGTACATTCTCGGATTAGTTTTGAATTTTATCAAGATAATTGCAACACATAATGTACTTATTCGTTGAAAAAAAATTCCACATATTTCTACAGAAAATGGCAAGTCAGAATTCCGAGAAGCAAAAAGAATTCTGATGTGGCTAGAAAATTAGATCAAGGATTGTGTGTCGGTCTAGATATGGTAGTTTCCAGGTCGCTAGTGAATGAAGAGACAGAGCTTGTGAGAATGTTTTCTTTCGGAACTGAGAAGCGTAGAGAGGAAGAGTATGACGTATTAAATCTGAAACTATTCTACGTAATTTGGCGAGGTAGCTCTGATGATGACGCTGAGTCGTACGATTTATCCAGGTTCGCAGATGCCACGTTGAGATGAATTCCTGCCATTCGGCGGCGTCAAGATTCGTACACGTAGACACGATGATATAACTTTGAAAACGTACACGACGGAACAGTCAACGGAATACTACATTGTAAAACATATTTTCTCCCATTCGAACAATGGGACATGCCGAGAAAATTAAAGATATTGCGTTATCATTAAAAGACACTTTGCACCGCGTTTGTGCAAATTTATCTTATATTTTGTTGTCGACATTTTTGTCCAATGGTGTTCCTACTTTTTCGAAAGAATATTTGTTAAGAATATCCTGATAATTTCGAGACGCGTTCTTTGGAGAATATAAAGTTCTTAAAAAGATAGAAAAAAAAAGGATCGTAAGAAATACGAAGACCATATCGCAGTTAAGAATATATAACAGCTCGAGACTCGGTAATTCTAGAATTAAAGAGATATTCCCATTTGAATAGGGTGAAGAATTCAATTTTCGCCCCCTCTTTTTCCCGAATGAATAACATTTATTTTGAAATTAAAGATTTAAATTTAAATTTAAAAATTTTTGGAAATGTAAAATTTTGCCCTGAATCTCCCTCTCGACAGGAAAAAAAAATAGTACACCGAGTTCGATTTAACTGCTTCGTTTAATTCAAAGTTATTTGATTCAAAGCGACGATAGAAAAATAATCGCGGATTATCGCGTTCACGTGACCGAGAAAAATTCGAGACGAACGCGAGGGATTCTTATCGTTCGAATACGATCGGCCGACGACGAAAAGTTATATCACTGATGCCGTAATTAGATTGTGTTATACCGAAAGGAGAACATTTGCGTCTACTTGAATCAGCGATCGCCCGTTTCTTCGATGCAGATGCGAATTTTCAGGTTGAAAAATCGAGCCGAACTACTATGGAGATCTAAGGATCTCGGCCTCACTGGTTTTTCACGAAATATTGGACTAACAGGTCGCTGTGATCTTGTCTGACGATATTCGAAGTTTCACGAACAATTCGATTGACCTCGTTACACCGAAAGACTGATCAGAATACGGTGGAACGACAGTGAAATTAACGTTAACGTTTCTAATCTCCTTGCAATGGTTGTAATAAAACAAACATATTATGTCTTCTCTATGCTATATATATATATTTTTTTTTAATCACGTATATTTCGCATATTTGTAATGAAACAATTCAGTGACACACGTTCAAGATTATATTGCAAAAATGCTCGCTATAAGAATGTTACAAGAAGATGTTTCGTCGAAATGAAAATTTTATTCGTTCATCCTCGTAATTTGGCCTAATTCATGTAACGCTGTGTTGTTCATGCAGCTTTATATTTTTATCAACTTTAGTAATTAAGGAAGCAAAATCTAAATGGAAAATGGTTTATACCTTTGATATTAAATATATTATAACAAGCGTAATGTTTTGGATATTTTGTAAAATTTTGCACGTTATATATCATACATTCTATAGATTTTTGAAATTTTTAAATTTTCTAAAATTTAAAATGAAGACATTTTACAATCTAGTCAGTAGTTTTTCATTGATGAAATAAAATTTAATTATTTATATTTATCATAGGAAATTATTATATATTGTGCGTATTACGTGAAAAATTTTTAAATTTCATTATAACTATAATCAGATACGGTTGCCATAATTGTTGCCAACAATGTAAATTCAATCTGAAAATATACATAAAAGTTACATATATCTATTTAGTAAAAAATTATATATATATAAATTAATTCTATATTAGTCATTTTATAACAAATGTTAAAAATAATTTTTACTAAATGTTAAAATTTATATATATAATGAATCAGTGACTATCATTCAATACTATCTGCAAAATATAATTATCATTAGAATATGTATCTATACATTTTGAATCGTTTAAAATTTTCAATACAACCATAATTGGGCCAATGAAATTTCGTATAACATATATATTATATTCATAAATTATGTCAATAAGTGTACAAATATTTTTTCGAACTCTAATACTATCCCTCAAATACTATCATTGGGTTATAGATATTTAAATTGAAATTTAAACTATTCGTATTTTATATTTTATATTTTTATATTCTATAATCCATGATAGAAATAAAAAATAGAAATTAATAACAAGATTAAATATTCCAAAACCAACAACATGTAATTGAACCTTAAATTAAGAGTTAAAATACCCCTTATATCGTTTAAGAGTTTCATTTTCTTTGTTCATCAATTGTTAGTTAATTCAAGAATCATACATCACAGCTAACACGGAAATGATAGTTTTTTTTTCTTCTATCTTATTTTTTCAAAATGTTCTCGATTCCTCGAGGAACGAACATTCAGTGAGCTCGCCATTAGGTCGACAGTGTTGTTTACGTCCCCAATTTCTTGAAGGCGCACGGCGCTCCCACTTTCCAAAACTTACGGTTTTCAACGATCGTGGGGAGTTTGACGTAAAAGGGCATTACCGATACAGAAGGAACCGCTGATAAGGATCAGGCAAGGCCTAAGAATAGCGGTACTTTCTTTTTGCTCCACTGACATCGCTCAACAACGCGTCCAGCTCCTGAATTGCGACATAGATTTTGTTTTGGTTCGTCTCGCGGTTCCGTGTTTTTCAAGTTCCTTGACCATTGACCATTTGATTGTCAGTAAGGATTCCGTGTCGCATTGATTAACTCCGTAAATTGGAAAATTTAGGTAAATGTGTTGAATTTTATGATCTTTGTAGGAATTTTGTAATGGAGTTCATGACCATTTACGAAAGCATTCGAAAATTTTTATACATCTGCACACACCACGCTGTTTTTACTTATAAAATTGTAAAAATACACTGCAATAGTCATCGTACAATAGAATATTGTAATTAACCCTCATTCATTTTATAGATTTTTTTTTTTGCAAAATGTGTATAATAAAAAAAAAATCATGATATAAAATTAAATATCTGAGAGTAAGATATATGCAGCTGAACAGAAATTTATTTGATCTTGATAAAAGAACAAAAGAAGTTTATTTATTCTTAATAAAAGAATTTTCAAATTGAACTTTTTTTTTCTTTCACTGTAGGTATTAATTTTTTTTACCACTATTTTAATTTGAATATTGTATTATATTTGTTCTACATCGATAGAAAGGTTTGCAAAGTTCAATAATAAATTTCAATACTAAATGACGGTAGTGTTATATATAGTACGTATATATAATACATTATTATTATATCTCTCAATAACGGTCCAGTGATCCTAGAAAAAAAGTAACAAATATTGCTTTTAATTATTAATTTATTATTCAATTATTCTACTTGTATTAAACATCTTATATACGAAACTTCAAAACGTTCTTTTTTATATAAGACACATGATACAAATATTCGAATACTTTCATGAGCAACTGGTTAGTATTTCTTTTTTTATAATAAATAAAAAAAAAACATATATATATACATGTGAAAATAAATAATTTGGTTTCTTTTTTAGAAGTTCAATGCAAGTCGCGTAACCAGGTAATAAAATTGAGAAACTCGCAAAAAATGTGGTTGATCGGTTCAACTTCAAAGAGGCTCAATCGCATGTGGAAAAAAAGAAGCATCGAGTTTACGGTGCAAATTTCGATTTTTGAAACGTAAATATACAGCGATAACGTAGAATTGCGTGTTCTTAGTATCATAATGATTGTGAATATTCAAGCTAACGAACGACCCTAATAATAAAATTCAAATTCGACGAGCCCGATCTTTGATTGGACAAAATGAAAGCTTCGCCGAATGGCAAAAAAGTTGTTGGCCTTACTCGACATAACCAACGTGTTCAAAACCTTCTCCGTACAAAATGTAGCTAATATCGATATGAATATGAAATGTTCAAGGCCACATTTCCGAAGGTACTTTCAAGATACACACACACACATACACACACGCACAGAGAGACACACGCAACATGAAATTTCTTCTAACTTACGCCTGGAAATTGCCTAGTGTCTACTGTATATTACATCTCTATATTTTATAGATTTTTCTCATAGTGCAATTTTGTACTTAAAAATTTCTCATAAACGCAATAAAAAAACGGCAGTCCATCAGTTATCTATCTAAGCAATGATTTTACGATACAGATAGTGAAATTAATCATTTTTGGATCGTCTTAAAAATAGGGAAATTAATCGTTTTTAGATCGATTAATAGTCTTTTCACGAGACGACTTTATCATACTTAAGCATAACTGATCCAATAATTATGTTTTATACAAATTCTTTCTCATTACTGTTAACATATACAGAAAATGAATGTAACATGAATGTATTCATGTTTTGAAAATTTTCTTCCGACTGGTCAATCGTACTTCCATACATAATATTGCAAAAATGTGATACTATGAAATAAATCATATTAGTTCTCAGATTTTTAATTGAAATAGCTGAACGATTAACTAACGTGTATCATTTTCTCGTATAAATAAATAAAATTGTAGTTATAAAGGATTCATGTTATACCGAAAAATTAATGTAACAGAAACACTTTAGACAATTAAAATATGGCGTTAATTACGCAATAGTAGTCGCTGTAGTAAGTATGTATTTCTTGTATAGCTTAATGAAAATTAATTTACTCGAAGTCTACTAATTCATCTTCAGATCGATTTCGAATTTTACGAATCATGACAGCGTTAATGAGAAATGTATACATTATTAATAATAAATATATTATATTTATATAATAATAAATTTGAAAATATATAATTTATATAATAATGTAATATTATATACGAATTATATATATATATATATATATATATATATATATTTCGATAATCACTGTACGAACTGAAAGAAAATAATACACGTAATATTTTTCGTCACAAAAATGAAATGTTCACAACTTGAAAAATCGTTTCAGACTGATGTCACGCGTGTACTTTTTGTATATTTTAATGCTGACGGCAATGAAAAATGACATACGTGAGATCTATCTATCTATATTGGTTCAATGTTATAAAATATTTTTGCATTTCGATCTTTCCCTGGAAACGACTCCATTTTCACAAGGATATCAGTTGTCAGCGAGTCAAGACGTCATGATCCACGTCAGATCCAGGTCAGCAAAACAAAAATCGATCGGATGATTTGCATACACGCGTAGCCGATACTTCTTGTGAGCTTCTCGACCAAAACTTTAGATACCGTCTTTGTCCCGGAATTTCCCGTTATTTTTTATTCCGTTTCCACGCAATAGCGGAACTCGACGATTCCACGGAACGATTCCATGAAATCACGGTGTTTTTGCACTTTGAAATTGTTCGCGTTTCCGCTGAAAACTACTCTCTCGCATTTACTGATCGAATCTTTAACCTTCGATCGATATTGCAGGTGACTCGCAATAGTTTCGATTGAGTTATCTAATCTTCAAAATGCTCGTTGAACGCTCGTCAAATTACAACATTTTGCTTAAAAATACTCGCTCCAAGGTTTTACACGTTAACCTTGAATTAGAAAAAAAAGAAAAAAAAAACGTATCGAAACTAGTAATTTGTGGCTCGATGATGATAATAAATAAGTCACTTGGTGACTACTTTTTGCTATCAGTAATTTGCCAATTTTACATGTTGCAATTTCATTTGCAGGATGACCGGTTCTGACCTAAGTAAGTACGAATTATTGATAAACTACCTGTTATGCAAAAAAAATGACGATCACTATCTGGTAATTAGTGATTCATTTTCCTGTAGACGAATGTCTAGAGACCATGTGCACAAGATGAATAAATAATAATAATAATAATAATAATAATAATAATAATAATAATAATAATAATAATAATAATAATAATTTATACTTTAATGTACCTATTATCTAATTATATAATGACGTTCGTAATCTTCCGATTCTACTTATTTCTATTTCTCAGTGAACAAACATCGATGTAGCTTCAATTAACAAATAAACTAACGTCTATGAAAGTGTTTGAAACACTTGTTTCCTTTCTAAATTTCTAATTTGAGTTTTGCCGGTGCACGTACGTATGTAGACTTCTGTGATTGACTATCGAATCATATCGCAAATTTTATATATATATATATATAATTTGTATAATAAATATATAAATATATATATATATAATTTGTATAATAAAAATATAATTTGTATAATAAATATATATATATATTTTATTTTATATATATATACATTTATATGTATAATAAATATATATTTATATATATATAATTTGTATAATAAAAATATTATATATATATATATATTTATATATTTATTATACAAATTATAAGCATCTATTCGTCACATTGTTCGAACACGAATGATACCTGATTTTTTAAACCTGAGAATACCGAGAACAATCGCAATTCGAGCACGGTAAGTGATCCATACTGAAGAAACGTGCGTCGCTGTATAAACACGTCGATTGCGAAGAAAGAGAAATGGCAGGAGAAAAGCCTGGGAAGGGGCAGCCAGAGCAGGTGGTGGGAGATCGCTGGCAAAGGTGATTCACGTGTTTCCTTTTACTATACATCTATATAATTTAAATGCGGCATGCACCGTTAAAATCGTCTATCCCTATAAATAAATGAATTCGAATAAATGGATGAATATTGTTTGGCTTTCTGTCTCGTCGATTTCGCGTGTGCATCGGTCGTTAGAGGCTCTTCGAACAGGATGATTTACTGAAACAGAAAGTACACGAAAGTTGACGATCAAACTTACACTACATTACTGTGAAAGTAATCGAACGTTTTGTGATTGGGAGCATATCAATTCATCGAGAGCAGGCTAATTAATTTCTTCTTACTTTTAAGAATGAGAGAGAAATATTGAAGGTTCTTTTTCTTTTACGATGAATGATATTGAAAATATGACAATTTGAAAATAACAACAGAAATTGTTCAGAAGCACGTACTCCTGAAGTTTCAGAATTCATTTTTACTCGATGTTTTTATAAACAATGCGAATTACGCTATTAATTTCTTTTATCCTTTAAACATGAGAAAGGAATAAGTGTCAAAGATTTTTGACAAAGAACGATATTAAAAATATACGAGTCAGAATTTGAGGACACCTGAAGGCAAATGTTTGTTTCTTTCTTTTTTTTGAGATAGAAACTAACAATTATTAATATATGTATTTTTCTGTGTATATTCTATTTAAAATAATTTAAATAGCAGAAATTTTATAAAGAGAAAAAAAAAAAGAAAATTAAAAAATAGTTTTCGAAGGAATATTTATTTCCTTTGGAATTAGAATTAGCAATGATTAAAATTTATTCTTTTATTCATTCAAGAAATTTTGGAGTAAACGTCGCGAGTATAATGAACAAAATTGAATGAACAATATCTGTACAGTATTTATTTCTTTGAGATTGGAATAATAATTAATGTCTATTTTATAGAAACTGAGCTCAAGTAAAAAAAAAATTTGTTTCATTCGTTAAATATATATTGTAGCGAATATTGTATAAATATAAATATATGATTTTACTAATATATTAAAATATATATTATAGTACATAATATAGACACCTTCCATTTTATTGCATTCTGTGGTGATTGGATTCTTAAGGCTAGAATTACAGAGTTGAGAATTTGTCAGAAATACCAGTATTTAATTTTGATTTCAATTTCCTCGATCATAATTTAAATTGAAATGGTTTATATGTAGAATATTTCGGTACGTAGATATAAGCCTAGTAAAATAAAAATCCATAAGAATCCGCAGTTTAATTACAATAAATATAAAACCAGAACCAGAATTTACGTATTGGAATCCGACCATAAGGGATAATTCTCAATATTCAAAACGCTGAATAACGAGCGATGATTAAATTCAATCTTGATTAATGCTAGTTAACACTAGCGAACTGAATATATCTCGTGTATAAAAAAAAAAAAAAAAAAAATAAGAAAAGAAAGAGACAGAAAGAGAAAGCAGAAGGGGCAAAAAATGTCAAAAGGTGATCCACGTGTTTCGCAGATTTTTTTCTCCACGATCGACTTTCAAATCTGCCTACTCGATGCGCCGTAGAATTTCGTCAAGAGAGACGTCGAATTAGAATGCGAAACGGGACGGGCCTCCCGGGTTTTATGGTTGATTCCGAGAACGCTTCAACTTTCAAAATTCGTTTAACCAGAAATCATGGAAAGTTCCCGATCGAATTACGAAACACGCGGTCCACGACAGCTCAATGCTGCACTTTCTTTCGTTCGTGTTGCAATCATTGACAAATTGTACAATTAGAATCTGAAGATTGTACGATAGTACTTTGATTTGAAGATCCGATTAGGACGAGCGGTTTGTCACAAATTTGTCGGACTCGTTTCTATTCAAAACTGTACAGAGGTTGGACAAAATAATGTAGACGAAGATTTAATACTTCGCGTTATTTGCAATGTATACGTTTTCGCAATGAACAGACCGTAAAAGATGAAACACATTGCCAGATATAAAATTGTAGACACGTTAAAGACATAGTCGGGTCGTTTTACAATTGAAAATGAAGTTTCCTTGATAATTTCCAAAGATATGAAAAGATTTTTTTTATTAACGTCAGTCGTGAATATCATTGAACTCTTGAACAATATTTAATGATATACTACTCCATTTTTTCAGAGAGACATTTCTTCTTTTTGAAAGAGGATATTTGAATTTGAGCAAATTAAAAATTAAAATTTAATCAAAATTTGATTAACTTTCTAAACATTAATTAAAATTGACTTGATAATATTAAGATTGACTGTATCATGGTAGTTTAGTTTTCAATTTCATGCTAGATTTTAATCTTCGTGACTACTAATTTCAATCACACGTTACATTTGTAAACGAGGACTTTATCTGAAATTGAAAATTTTGTAGGGCATAACGTTCAGAATTATATAAAATATCCAAACTAAATTACACGTTATGGTATGAAATAAATAAATTTATAGCCTACCTATAAGTAGACAAATTTCTACATAAATTTATATTTTTATGAAAATAATTTAAAGGTACAACCTATGCAGAGGTTCGTTTCATATATTATAATAGCAGCTTATAGAATTTTGGATATTTTATAAATTCTTATAAAACTTAGATTTTTATTATCTCTTCCAATCTCTGTAGATTTATACGATTGACACGATGTTCGACGTCCAAAATTGAATTTTACAATATAAATTCAACCAGCAATCGATCAATTCAACACTAATTACACCTATAGCTAGTTCATAGAATTTAATACAAATTATACAATTAAGTAGAACATCACTGTTGAACAAAATATTAATTTCATCCCAATAAACGGAGTTCTACTATACCTTTAATTTATATATTAAAAACTAAAAAGATATGAAAAGTGATGAAAAGAAGCAAAATTTGTACCATCAATCATAAATTATTGATTCAATTATTTGTTCTTCACTGTACAAGCAACATGAATCGTAATTACGTCGCGTGATTAAAGTCCTATGATTCAAATGAATACTTTTGTCAATGAAGGTGGTCTTCGATTCGATCGAAGTCGTCGATCAAAACGAAGAATTCCAAGCTTTCGATCGTTCGTGTTCACTCGATATTGTGGGTTTATAAACACCTGAACAAACAAAAGTCTATTTGCAGAAGGAAACTGATATCAAACAATTTGCAGTATGTCCTATAATTCGCTGACAGTAGCAAGAAAAAAGAAAAGAAAAGAAAGACATGCATTTCACAAATTAGGACTTGGAAACGTATACACCTAATTATCGAACAATTTCTATGCGTCATCATTTAACATTCCATACCTTTGCACTTGATACTATTTCTGTGTTAACCTGTTAACCCTTGATCAGTAAATGTTAACAGGGTTAATCTAGGGTAAATCAATTTCAGTTAGTACGATATCTAAATAAAGAAATTGTTGCATCCGAATGATTGACAAGCAACACGAATGTTTCTCTATTGATCGAAATATTAAATGTTAAACTAAAAGTTAAAACAAGTTAAGAAAATTAGATGTCTAATAAGGGTCCCGTATTTGAAAATAATAGCTATTAAGTAGCTCAAATAGAGATTAATTTTTCGTTACGTAGTGATAGATATAAAACTAGTAAATCTTGAACTCTATTACGTTGTATAACATAATATTTATGAAAATGATCGTGGCACTTGTCGTTTCGAAGTTATTCGTAATTTCATTAAACCACTTTCTGCAACGTAATTCGTAAATGTGTACTTGCTCAAGACGATTGATTTCAACATCAATTCGAACAACGAATACACGTTTCGATTTGTTACGAAACAAAATAACACGACTGCACAATATTCGAGAGTTCTATGAAAGTTCTATACGGAAATGAGCTACAGTCTCATATTAGTAGACTGCGCAAATTTTTATGCACTTTTCTGAAAAAAATATCCAGAATGTAATAACAGTTCCTATGTTTAATACGTAGAACAATTTCCTACCGAGGTTCACACTTCTTTTTATTCATATTTTCAGATGAATTTTCATGAAAATCCGCAATCTACATATTAGGCAACTTTCATTTCTTCTGTTATTTCAACAATGCCTAAATTTATTACATAATGCAACATAACCACCTGAGAAAAACAAAATTTTGCCTTTGTCTGCTACCGTAGATCAAGATTTATCACCCAGATAATAAGACGAACATAACCACCTGAGAAAAGCAAAATTCTCCTTTTATCTGCTACTGTAGATCAAGATTTATCGTCCAGATGATAAGACGATGAGAGATTGAAATCGATCGAAGTCGAATTAGAATAGAATTAGTGTGACAAAAGTGCGTGAAGAAGGCAACGCAGCAAGGAATAATAGATACGAAGAAAAAACGAAGAATAGATAATAATATGCAGGATTCGATCGAATAAAATTCAGAACTGTTGGCTGTAAGGGCGAGGTCACTTTGTGACGGTCTTATCGTTGCTCGCATTGTCATTCGCTAAGCTGGTGGCTGGTCTACGCGGTACCGCAGGAAGTGAAAATGTTATTCAAATTTATGGAAACTCGCAGCCAATGCAATTTATGGTTGCCTATATCGCGGCGGAATCAGGGAAAAATCTATAAACAATAAACGAATCGGAAGTCACCGGGACGCGCGCGCTTCAACTTCGTCGCTTCTACGTTCCGTATCAATTATTTATGAATTTTCCGACGATAAGGGGGGCACGTTTTGATTTCTCTCGTAAAAGCATCGCGAACAGTTTCCCCCATTATGTTCTCCTCGACGAAGTCTGGAAAATAGTGGAGAAGACTTCTTGCAACTTTTAGTCCTCGTTTCTTTTATCGTTGAACGAGCAAATAAATGTCACAAATGTACCCTGGAAACATGCTTCTCTCAGTTGTTCTCGATTGTTAAATGTATATTGTTCTGAGTTGTTAAATGTATAGTTGATATACAGCGAGTTAAAAAGTTATTTTTCAAAGCTGATTTTTCGAATACATAAATGTTTCATGGTCTATCAAGTATGATAAAAGGTTGCAATCTACTTTCTTTCTTTTTTTTCTGTACATAATAAACTATGATTTAAGATGTTTTCTGCACATTTTCTGCACGGTACCATTGAACTGTCATCCAATACAAAGTACAATTTAACATTTCCTCTTTGTTTGTAAATTCAAACTGGCAATCAAAGTTCAATTACAATATGTTCATTGAATCGTTTCCTCTATCTTTTTCTGCGGAAGATTAAACGTCGAAAACATCCGTTGTTATTTTATTTCTCGAAATAACACGCGACTGAAAATTTTCTGTCGCAACAATGTCGAATGCCTTTTTATTAACGTCGTTACCAAAGAGCGCACACAATTTGTGTCGCCGACTTGTGTTCTCGACTTTTTTTACACTCAATTCATTCATCAAATCTCCTCTGTATACTACCGAGTGCCCCAACATTATGCAACAACGAAGAACACCGATTCCTCTATTCGTTTGACTCTCCGATCACGCTCGATCGCCACCTTCTCTCTTTTTTTTTTTTTTCTTTCTGCTGCGCATCGTAATGGCCGTGTAAACTTCTTTCTTTCCGTTACAAAGTCACATGCATTTCGTTACGAACTTACTGCACGTTACGTAAAAAGCGGCATCAGCCTGTCATCCTGTCGATTAATCGATCGGCCGATCTCCACTTGCATCGCATGTACAACTATATATTTCCCGCAATTTTCATCTTCATCTTCAGATTGAAGCACAACGTCCTTCTTCCAGCTTCTGGTATCGCTAATCACTGCGAGTGTTTATATATATATATATATATATATATATATATATATATTTATATAAATATATATATATATATATATATTTATATAAATATATTTTTTTTGAATTTATATTAACGTACTTAAAGAAACGAAATTGGGATAGGAATTTGTTTCATTTAACAAGCACTTTGGGTATTTCATGCATCCATTTTTAAATATTAAATACAAGTATTCTCTGTGGATTTTTGCAACCTCCAATTTCTTACGATTGAAATAAAAATCGGCAGTCTAACTAATCACTAAAGAATCGGTAGAAGTTGTGGATCCTCGTATATCAGAATAAAATGAACAGGGGCTGATAATATTGATACCGTTCTATAGAACACGTGCTGTAGTACTTTACTGTTCTAAAGAATTTAATATATAAAATTGATAACGAAATATAAAGGCTAGGAACGCAGAATATTCAATATTGCTTGACTTATAAAAATCAGATCTACCAATTAATCCAACAGTTACTTGAAATTTAATGCTATTAAAAATTTAAGAATTTTGTGCTCCATAAAATTCCGGAATTTCACGAAGTAAAAGAATTTGAAATAAAATAGATAATATATAAAAATATTGTTTCTGCACTTTTTTTATAATAAATGATAGTTTGACAAGACGGATCATTTTATTCCTATATGACACTGTATAATGACTCATCAAAGCATATAAACTCGTATTATAGAAAATTAGATGTTTCATACTTAAAAGTGGGTCATAATTTTGAATATTATACATTTTGCAAAATTTTGCATCTTTAAATCTAATTGAAATTAGTAGCCATGAAAAACACGATCTCACATGAAATCGGCTGATCAGTTACAAGCCACAGATAAAATTCGATTTGCAATAAATTGAATAACATAGAAATTTCCAAGAAAGAATTTTATGATTTAAAGGGGGGTCTTTATCTAGATTATATTTATTTTGGAAGTGATACAAGTCCATTTTTTGAGAGAACTGAGAGAACGAAAAATCTCCATGTGCTTTAATATAAACTTTTCATTTATAAACAATTTAAAATTACAATTCTGAAACATTCGTTTGTTTTAATTAATCGAATCAAGATCAAATGGAGAATCTAAATTAAACTTTGTAATCGACTTGCATCACATTCGAGATAAACGAATCCATTTATTATTAGTTGATCGGTATAATGCACGTGGACAAATGGAACAAACTGTCGCAGGAACATTAACTGTAACCTTCCATTAAAATGAAATGAATTCAAATGAATTAGCTATATATAAACATCTATTGAATTTTCGTTTAACAAAGTAAATTTATATAAAGTCACTGACATCCTAAACTGATAGAAGATATTTCGATTTTTGATTTAAAATGCTAAAAATCTCTACATCTTAGAAGAAAGATGAAATGTAGATAGAGAGAGTGCGTAAATTAAAATTGGAAAACTCCTGGAATCTTCTACCGATGTGTGTCTTCTATTCAATAATGCACACATCGTATAGCTCTACATTTCAACTTATAAACGAACTTCTTATGCGGTGTCTGGATAATTTCGTCGTGTATCAACTTCGCCTCGATCTCTCTTCCGTCTACTTAATTTCACAAAATTAGGTAATCGATAAAATGACGGCGCGAAACTTTTCATAATCTGGATATCGATCGCTTAAGGGCAATTCAACATGTCGAAATTGCCCTTGGACTACTACAAAGTTGACGAATCTCTCGGATGACACGTTGCCATAGGTCGTTTGATGGTTTATTAGACTTGCTGATCTCTACACTGGCTCTGGTTGTGATCAGACACGTGTGCCCGATTATTTATACGAAATTGCGTCATGCCCTTAGGAATGATGACAGGGTTACGTTGTCATAGGTCAGCTGACGACTGATTATACTTGCTAATTGCCCTTTTTCGTCATGCTGCTTCACGAACCTTGCGACGAATTCTCGATATAGTTGTCTTCGATAGACGTGCACGGCTCGCCGAGCTTTTCAGTTTCTCTCTCTCTCTCAGGTATATATTCGTGATCGATCGTGAAACCATCGTTGCATCAGATCGAAGCGAAAGGAAGCAGTCGCGTCGTGCCGGTTTCCTTTGCTTCGTGCCACCTTGCGCGACCGTAGACACTCAGGCAGAATTGCTTCACTATTTCCCCCCCCCCATTTTTTTTTCGTTGTAAAATAAAAAATGGGAGTCGCTTTGCATAGAAAATTCATTTTCGTTGCCAAAGAATGTATATTTCATCCAATAATTTATCATTTATCGTGTCAGTTAAGTCCGTGAGTATTCAAAAGATTTCTAGGTTATTACAAATATGAAGAATATATAGGATGGCCACTGAAAGACTGAATGACATTAAACAAAAACAACTTTGCCAAACACATGTTTTTTTTTTAAATTTTTTATCATTTTATTTGGAAATATGATTAATGGATTTTTTTTCCTCAAATGACCACCATTTTTCTGCTTCTTTCCAAACCCTTCAGTTTTTCAGTGGCCACCCTATATTTGTATTCATTTATATTTTAGCACTATGGAACTATCGGAATAATCAAAACGACCAATTTGTAATTCTTTGTGAGAACTTTCTAATTTACAATAATAAATACGCACAATTCTTACAGATACGAATGAGCTATTGTAAAATACGTACACTTTATTAAAATACGTATTCTTTATTTTATTATAAATTTTTTCTTGTTCCTTACACTTGAATTTTTCTAATATATGTTTTATACTTTACTAATATCAGTGATTCTGGCGCTGATTTAATTATGATACCTAATATCAGGCAACTATAACTGATGCACAGTTAGTACTTATTAATGGGAATTATAATTGTTATTATTATACAAACGAAGTATAAATAAAATCAGCTAGAATAAAATTAAACGTCTGGTATGATCATAGCTATGAAAATGAAACAAAAACATCAGTTTTTTTAATAGAATTGCACTAGGTGTCCAATTATTTACATATTAATTATTAATTATTTATTAAAATATCTATGGCATTCAGTATAATATCTTCATAGACAACAAACAAAAGATAGTTTTATTCTTTTTATCGATTAAGAGGCATTTTGGTCACGGAATCACAAAAAAAGAAATTAAATAAAAAAGTAACTAAAAGTTAGAAATGCAATAATTGTTTATTCTATGGCTCGTTCTTTATATGGCTTCAACCATCTTCTGTTCGTCCTATAATTTTCTCTTTTGTTAATTTTTCCTCGTGCTGAAAGAAAACACCTCGATCGTCAAGTAAAATAATTCAAAGAAAGATATATCCTAAATAAATAAATAAATATATATATATAATTAGATAACTGCGATATTTTATAATTAGATCATTGCAGAGTATCCGTAAGGATTTTGCAAAATGAAAAACATAGTACTTTGCTTTTTAAAAAAATATCACGTGTCACAAGTGTCAGAAATACTTGTGAACATCAGACGCAGATAATATGTCAACATTAGGCGAATATAGATTGTAAAACAACAGTAACCACTAATAAGCTTTTGCAAGTCGATTGAAGATTTTAAATAAAAAAAAAAAAAAAATTTATAATGTAACTTTCGTAACTTTTTTTTTTAAATTCGACCAACAAATCTCTAACAAATTTTTCATAATGCGTCTTTCTGAAAGATTCCACGACCTCCAAGAAACTCACGAAAATGAACGTTTGAAGGTGACTTTTTTTTTTCTTTCTTCTTTTTTTAAAGGCGACTAGATTTGACGTCTGCGAGACACGACGTGACCATGACCTCGAGTATCGCCCATGTACCAACAGCCGGGGATCGAGACGGGCACGTTCGATCGAGCAACTCGTACGTATCACGATTCGAATGCATTATGTAATTGACGACTTCCGTTTTCATCGTAGACTGGCCTGCTCGCGTTCATCCCTGTTCGAATGCCATCGCGTAGATTTTTGAAAAGCAAAACAGCCAGTGGGTGGCCGGCCACTTCTGCCTTGAGAATTAAGGATCACGCGTCTAGGACAGAAGAGTAGGCGGAATTGTATTTGAATATAGTTTGAATCTGCTATCGACTGCGAACGGTGATCGTCGATTTAAAGAGACCATAGAGGAGTGATCCATCGATCGTACGTGAAAACTTGCCATTTTAAAAATCAAGCTCGACGTATCAGCTGATCGCTTATGTTGGCCCGAAGGAACCAACTCGTTGCCAGAAGTTAAATAGTGGTGAGTGAACATTAGATCTTTTGAATATTTAATTCGTATTGGAACATCGTACAGGCAATAATTGGTTTACTTATTAGACATCCAACGAGATTAAAGATTAATGCATTCTTGGTTTATTATATTGTATACTCTTCATTCGGTTTTAGCAGTCAAAGGGTTAAGCTTCATCTATGAATTAGCCACGGCATTATTTTTTTATAGAGGGAATATTTAATTAAAAAACAGAAGAATTATTCTTGTACGAGTAGCACAAGTGGCACAGTTATCAGTGAATAATAAACAACGTGCTTATCTGTCTCCTTCAGATCTAATTTATGACTAGATTGTGGGTCTTTCTGCTCATACATATTTTTGAGAGTAAAAATTAAAGAATAAAAAATTTTATAGAAAATTGTTTACTATATAATAAGCGCTATAAAACAGTTGAATATTTTATATAATTTTTTTTCTATTACGTGCACTCTGTACTTTGGAATTTGCACTTTGAAATTTTTCATAAAATTGCATAAAATTTCTACTTTATTCATGACATTATACTACATGGAATAATATCAAGTGCCAAAAATCTTTCAATCTTACAAAATTCTTTCTTTAACAATTTCAATCTCTCGTGGAATATTTGCTTCAGCTATTAATTATTATAAGTACTCGTTTTCTTAAATAAGTGAATGTTTCCGTTCAACTGGAAACGATTCAAATATTTCAAATGTTTCAAACTATGAAAAAAATATTTATCCAAAATATTCGTTCTATCCAAAATCCAGCTCTTTATATTACGTTCATAAAACATATAAAACACATAAAAATTCGCAATCCAATGAAAAATTTAACGAGAAATTTCATCGAATTCTGCTGCTTTCAAAGTTCGATAATTTTCGTCGCCTCGTTTCAGATTGTTTCTCATCAGACGAGCGGAAATCGCCGAAAGATCGGACAGATCCGCCAACGAGATCTTCGAAATCAAGGTCGCGTGTAACGATATCCATCGAAAAAAATAAATTTAACCACCACTTGAAATTCTAATATGTCTCTAGGCTTTTAATCTTCTTAGGTCTCCCTCTTCCTCTCTTTGGATGCTTCAATAATTCAACAACCCACCTCGAATCTTCGCCATTGTGTTCAACACGTTAATCATCTTTCCGACGTTGGTCGGAAACAGTTCGATCTCTTACAGGAATTATATTTTGAAAGAATACGATGAGTTAAGAATTAGTTTATAACACAGCAGTTGATCCTTGTCCATCCCTTGGATCAATTTGATGGATCATTGTCAATCTGATTTATAAAACATGCAAGATTACGATATAAATTTGGATATCTATACCTAAAGTGTAAATTATATGTATGCTATTGAATAGAAATTTAGTCTACTGTTAACAAAGGAATTTTTATCCTTTCATTCTAATTATTAATGTTTTCTTTTCATTCCAGTTATTAATTTTATCTTTTCATTCTAGTCGTTAATTTTTCTTACACAGTAGTAGTCAACAACTTTCGTAAATCGATGCGGCTTCAAATGCAATGATAATTTTTTGCCATTTCGTCGATATGACTCTAAGTGACAAATTAAGTTTGAAAAATGAAGGACGAATGTGAATTAAACAGTTCGTTTTGTACAAACGAGATTTTATACTAATTCTCGAAGGAATTATTCGTTTTTTTTTTCGATTACAAAGATGTTTTTTTATACATATATATGCATTGTTACGAGAACATTATCACTGTATCGGGAAGAAAAAAAAAAAAAATGGTTGAAAGCTAGCTGAACTCGATTTAGAAATGCCGAGACGCTTGATCGTCGAGGTCACGGTCACGAGCCAGCTCATGAAAGCTAATGGACACGATTCAAAATTGTTTTTCAGTCATTGAATCGCTTTACCGTAACGAAAATCTTTGTTCACGCTTTAAAATATACTGAAGAGCATAACTGAACCGATACTGAAGCTGACGAAAAACTGTCGATATTTGAAACTATTATAATTCGTCGTATAACTTGGTCTCGTTCCAAAGCGCTTCACTTCGATTTTCTTCGAAAGATGCTTTTATTTTCGTAAAATCGTAAAATCGTAAAAAATTCATACGTCTCTAAAAGCATCGTGGTTTTCATAATTATAATAATAACCGTTTAAATTTGCCGCGCAGGCAACGAAATGTTAAGATTTCTTGAATTTAATATTGTTTAATCCCAATATTCAATTAAGAAAAAAATGAGAAAATATCGTACAAGGATGATGTTATAAAGAGAAAATTTCAATCTTCGAAACCACGTTCTATTCACGGAAACGTGTTTTTAGAAATACTGAATTTTTTTGGCACGTTAATTTCTATAATGTATATTTTTGCATACTTTAATATCAACGACAATAATTGACACGTGATCTGTAATTATTGATTGTGCTATTTCAATACATAAATCCTAAATTCTATCGATCATCATTGAATGGAAATTTTATCATGTACACTGTCTCTTCTTTATACAATTTCGAAATTTTCTACAAATACATCAAAATTCACAATCGGCCGTTCTATTCTGATTAGTATTCGAATAATCGACATTCCACCCTACAGCGGAATCCATCTGTACAAATTCCGATAATTTTCACCCGACGAATAAATTATTTTTTCGACTACAGTCAAGGACAAGTTACGCAATACACATCGATACATCGAGAACTCGGTGTCACTCGCGTTCTGCTATCACTAGAAGCAAGAGTGTCCTATTACGCGGCGTCAAGTACACGTGTACAACTTCCTTGTAATCTTCTCAGTTTTTTTATGTCAGCAGACATGAAACGCACCAGAAACGTTATCAACCATAAATGCACCGTCATTAACGGTTATCGGCATTTAGCCGCGCGTATTTTCCGGAACGGAAAACGACAATCTGGGTTCTCCAGCTAGCGCGGACTTTGTCGTCACGCGACAACACGGCCACATAATCAAATATTTCGAGGCTCCTTCCGATTTTTCTCGGTAAAAAAAAATGCGAAATTTTATCTACTGCTCGTATTTCGATTACACGACTGTCTAGATTTACATATTTCTTTGATTTATTATTATTATTTCTTTTTTTTTCAACGTTATTAAGCTGATGCATAATGATGCTCTTTTCGTAGCGAAGATTTAACACGTATTGAAAAACATTTCTTATCGCCGTGAATCTTGTCAAGCGACGAGCTTAAATCAAAATTCAAATTATTCTCCATTTCGGGTAATTTCGTTGTTAAAGAGGAAATGGCGAAATTCAAAGTGAATACTGCAGTCGGTTCAAGAAATCACCGTCAGTCTAATTAAAATTCATTTCGCGTTGCACGACTTTAATAGAGAGAATTGTTAACAAATGAAGGTGAATTATTTTTGTCAATTAGAAATAAATTTCGACATCATGTACAAAGATTTCTCTCATTATATATATATATATATATATATATATATATATATATATATAATATTATAGACATTCATGAAATATATGAGCGATAGATTAACTTCAATAAAGTAATATATATTTTTTTAAATTTCTTTTAGAATTTAAATCGAAGTAAATAATAGATTGTAGAACATAAAATTTCCTTTACCTAAAAAATGCACGAATACATTCGTAGAACAATCATACTGTCTAACAAATTAATTATTCCACGGCCAAAAGAATTTTTATCATCTAGCGGTGTTAAGCTTCCTCACGAATTATCAAGCAAATTTATGTTAAATATAAAAGATTAAGCAGTCAAATTGAATACTTTTAACGCAAGCAAGCAACTGTGAACGATTCGCGTGACAGCAACAGTGTTTCAACTAATTAATTTTGTTCTGTCTTTCTAATCAGTTACAAACAAATCGGCAAAATTTATAACTCAAACTTCAAGGACTCTCCCATAAGAAATAATTGAAAGACACATATCAGATTCGCAATCAGCACGCAAAACTCTTGTCAACAGTGACGGATTCTCGCTGTGTGAAAGAAAATTTCCTCGTGTCAGCCGCGATCGATGGGAAATACGTTGTTTTCGTCGACGCTGTAACGATATAAAAATGTATAAAGAATCCGCTCGCTTCTCCAGGAAGGTCCCGGAATAGATGTCACTGGTTCGATTGCATATAATCTAACGCCGAGTATCTAATTTCCACACGTTTCGAGATAGCGACCGTAGGCAACGGAGGGAGGAGGGGAAAAAAAAAAGAAAGAAGAAGAAGAAGAAGAAGAAGAAATGCGCAGGAAGGCGCGTCTGCGAGCAAAAGACTTCGAATATGGAGCTGTGGTGTAATTTTCCCGTTTCCCTCGACCCTGTGGCGAGTTATCTACCTGTCACCGCGAAGAACGTAATCTCATATGTATCGTATGTATACACGAATGACACACAGAACTTCCCTGCATCACCGTCTACGTTTGGAAAATATCCAGTAGAAGTAGCCGATTATTCAACTAAGGCTGCTCCTCCTCTCTGTCCAACGAGATAACGTTTCAACAGAACAACAAACGAGTTGTTGAATTATCATTGCGACTGAAAACGAGTTGCTGAAGAAGAAGTTTCTAACGAACATTTCAATATCAGAATGAGAAGATCTATGACGAGTCTCTAGTGGAAACATTTGAAGACACAATGAGATTATGTATTAGTATTAATGTTAGTATCTTAAATTTGAAAGATATCTTACCAAACAAGCTGTTGCAATAACGTCCACAATAATAACGTATTTAAACAAATTATTGTTTTTTATTCGAATTTCAATTCAGAAGATTCGAAAATACCGTGTGAATTTCGCCTTTCGCGAATTTCGAATCTCTCCGAATTGAATCTTTATTTTTCCTAACTATTCCTTCAAATATTTGAGCATTACCACCGATCGTATATTATCGAAGTATCTCCGAATATTTTCAGAGTATTTTCAAAAGACATAAAAGTCAAGGAGATCGGTCGTTTAGTCAATACGATCCAGATTGACCGCGAATGGTTAATTAATATAGACGGATAATATTCGAGGTGACCACTTTTGTTGGTCATATATCGAAAAATATCATACAAATTCATTGAACGTGACGGCGGCCTCCATTGTGAACACGTTTAGGGAAACAAAAGACGTCGATATGCGTCGTAAACATGGTAAGCAGATGACCGGGAATCGTCTTGAGGGGGCAAAAAAAAAAAAAAAAAAAAAAAAAAGAAAAAAAACAAAGAAAGAAAAAAAAAGAGATGCAGGTGCGGACTTGTTGAAAGCTTCGCGGCCGAGCCGATTTCCCGTTTCCATCGATCCGGATTCGTCGCGACGCCAGCAAATCGGCGTTCAGCCTTTCCCATTGAATTATGTTGATAGCATTCATTCTCGAACATCATCGTCTGCTGGAAAAGCAAGTACCACACTCGACGAGGGATTGGGGATATCCAGACGCAACAAATGTAAAAACAAAATGTTACGGGAATAGATACGAGATTCAGATACCTTATAAACTATATAGATAAACAATGGTTCTTTTAAGTTCGCAGAACGTCTTAGATCGTGAACAAGTGAAATCGCGAGAAATTCGTGGATCGTTAAGATCGTCGTTTGATCATCGTGAAGATCGATCGATGACTGCGTGTCGTCGATTTGGAATAATTTTTCATTAGTACGTAACAGATAACTCATGCTTCATTCTTTGAGTCATTGCTTTTTCATATCATTGCTTGTATACAACTCCATTAAAAAAAAGAATATATGCGCATAGATGCATATCAGTGACTATACTTTTGAGAAACTTGTTGAAAAAACAAACTGGAGAAATTTCACTTATTTATTTAGAAATTAGATTACTTTATTGTGAAATGAAACTGGACAATATATATATATATAATATATATATAATATTGATAATTGTAACAATAATTTAAATTTTAATATCAGAATTTAATTATTATGTATATTATAAAAAAAGATATCGTATCAAGATTTTTCGAAGTTTCAAGCTTTTCAAAAATCCGCCAGCCGAAGAAAATTAATTAACGAAGGTGAAAATTCAAGTCGTTATATTGACAAAGTAACGATAAAGCAAATTTACCTCCAGCTACGATGAAACAATTTGACAATGCGTAAAACGCTGAAAGAATTATATCGATCAAACGGAAACCTAGGCAACAAACGCTGTTAAGGCGAGTTTCTCTCGTATTATCAAGAAGTCATGTCAAAATACGCTTTCCCAAATTTTTAACAAATTCGACGGACTTACGTGGGATTTTTCACTTCTGCATCGCGGAATATTCAGGATTAGTAGATTAGTAGTAGAAAATGCAAGAAGAGTGCGACTTCCAAACCATTTTGGAGAAGAAATTCTCGACTGATGGCAGACTCGACGCTCCAGCAAGTAGTACCAATTTGTCTGCAACAGAAATTAAAAAACCGGTTAGAATCATAGTTTGTTCCTAATATTACTTCTAGCTCAATGTGCAGAGAAATGTGACAAGTTGATGCATTGAAAAAGGTTAACTTTCACACAGTGATGAAATTTGTGCTGATGTGTTACTGTTTTTATGCCATATTCAATTTCCTTCTTCGACGACGTTACAATTTCTTTTAGAGAAATTCACGTTTTTTTATTTACCTTTGAAACCTTATTTTAAACACATTCATTAAATGGTATATATTAAATGACATATTATTTACAGAAAATGAGACAAAAATAGATAATAAGAAACACACAAGATTTTTATTCTTAAATTGGTATTAGAATTCTAGAAATCTTTCTAGAACTGAGGTAAAATTTAAAAAGAATACGAAACAATTAAATTTAATTAAAATAAAAATTCTATAAAATTGTCTCAAGAACTGATATTCATTGAATTAAAATAAATAATATAAAATTAATAAAATAATAACTCCAGAACTGAAATTAGTAGATACATTCATATTTCAGTTCCTTATAACAATTAATTATTTAAAATAAAACGTATTTTTAATTCCTGTCTTTTATATTTTGCGAAAAAGTTAAATAAAAGCTCATGTTTTGTGATAAGCTCAGAATTATAGTGGTAAAATATCATTGTAAAAATTTATTATTAAAGTTTTTAATTATTAAAGTTATTAATTACCATTAAAATGATCATTTATTATAAAGTTATTAATTATTATTAAAATGATTATTTATTATTATGAAAACAGGGATATACCAGTATCTTTCTAAAATCACGAAAACATATCTACAATATACGTTAGAGAGTGAAGTCATAATTTGACTAACTAATTAAACAAATGACAAACTTTTAAGAATCGAAAAATAGTTAGAGAGAATTATTGCAATTCTCTGAAATAAAATTATTAAAATTCTCTGATGTTTGATTTTCACTACTCAGATTCTCACAGAAAACTGGAGCCAATTTATTTCACTCGCTTCATTACGAAAACAATAAATTAAAATGTTAATTCACCTTCCTTCTTTTTTTTTTCTTTAAAGATACGAAAAGATTCATCGGTGGATTTCGAAATCTTGTCCGCCTCGTCATCCACGGACATTCTCGCGAGAACGAGCTTCGAATCGCAGAACGGAAGCGTGTCGGACGACCAAGCGAACAAATCAACCCTCGAATCCATACCGGAAGTCGACAACGAGGACGACTGTAACTGGCTGTCGTACGTCGACTGCAACACGATCTTCGACGCAACCTGCGAAAATCTGTCTTACTACAACTCGACGAAAGCTGAGAAAGACAGCGACAGCGACATGGACGACACGTTGATCTTCGACGATGCCGAGGATTGCGAGCCGATAACTCTGGACGAGAACGACAGCTTTTGCATGAACTCTGATTGTCAGCGATCGTTCGATGAAGAAGCTTGCACGAGGAAGCTCGACAATCCCGATGAAATGGCAAACAACAACCTGATTGCTGTCACCGACAAAGTTTCGTTGATCGAGATAAATCGCGATCCAGGTATCACTGAAAATGATAAAAATTGGAATGAGACCGACTGCGATTCAGAAATGATACAGATTAAGAAAGAAGGAGGGAAAACAGAGGAGGTTGAAGAGAGCATCGAAGGTAATTTCATCGATATCGAAGAACTGAAAAACGAGGAGAAAATGTCGGACAGTTTCGATTTCTCGAGCGACTCGGACGACGAACATGAGAGAAATTTGGTTTACTCTTCGCCCAATGTGAATATCTCTGCTTACTTCAAGTTCAGAGACAGTATGAAAAAGCCTGAGTTTGAAGCAACCTTGGAGAAAGGAAGTTTGATATTTTCGAATAAAGATATCGAAGGATCGTTGATTCTGGAAGAAATTCAAGAAGAAGAATCTATCGAGAAAGATGAAAAGACAACGACGAACGAAAATGAAACGAAAGATCGATCGACAAAAGAAGCAACAACCGAAGGAAACTTGACAGGAAATGCTTGCTCCGTTCAACAAGGAAAAGAAGCAAAGTTCGTGCAATTAAATTCACCAGAAGAGTATTTGGAAAAATTGGCGGAAATCACGCAACCAGATTGTCCAAAGACCGAGGAAGAGGTTGAAGAGAAACTGAAAAGGATCGCCGAAAGTAAAGCAAAGATCGAGAATAGAAAGAACGAGGCTTTGAAGAATTTGTCGATGGAATTCAACGAGTTCGAGAAGCTCGTTGCGGAAACAAAATCTGCTGAACAATATAACAGTGACTCCGACGAGAGTCTGCACGAATCGAAAGAAAGAGATAACATCGAGTTGCCTTTGACCAAGGACCAAATTGCTGAAACCTTCAAAATTAACTCATATGCTCAGAAGGAGGAAGAGGAAGAGAAGAAACGTCGCGCAGAATCGTTGAAAGAATGTTTCCAAGTTATTGCAAAAAATGGAGAAGAATTCGTTCGAAACGAGGTTGAAGGGAAAAAGGAAACAGAAAATAGGACGAGTGAGACTTTGATTCAGAGGGATTTAAGATTCAGCGAATTCAACGAGATTGAGAAACTTTTTATGGAAACGAAGGATGGTATTGAAAGTGGTAAAAATTTGAACGATGATATTGAGATTCCATCGATCGGGCAAGATAAAGTAGTTGAAAGTCTTCGATTTGAAAATAGTCAAAATGAGGTGTATAAGGAGAAACAGCGTGTAGAATTTTTAGAAGAATGTCTTGAGAATATTTCTGAAAAAGCAGGGATTGAAGTGTCCGTTGGAGACGAACTTACGTCTAAAATTTACGAAAAAAATTTAGAAGATGTTATCGAAGAAGAAATTAAAAAAACTAATACTACGGATATTGTTGAAGGAAGAATCGAAGAGAATTTTAGAAATGTTATTAAAGAGAAGAGCCGGAATTTTGAAAACATCACTGAAAAAGTAAAAGGAAATATTAAAGAAAGCTTCAAAAATATTGCCGAAGAGAAAGTGGAACGAAATTTAGAAGATGTTATCACAGAAGGAATTAAAGAAATTAACGTTAAAGATATTGTTGAAGAAAGTATTAAAGAAACCTTCGAAAATAGTACTAAAGCAGAGCAGAATTCTGAAGTCGAAAAAAAAGTTGAACAAAAATTCGAAAATATCGAAACAAAAGAGCAAAATTTTGGAAACACGATCGAAGAAAAAATTGACCAAGAATCTGAAGACAGTATCGAGGGGATAATTGAGCAAAATTTTGAAAATATTACCGCAGACAAAATCGAGACGAATGACACTGTTGATAAGTCAGAAATTTCGAAAGAAACCAGTGATCAAAGAACAAAATCGGCGTCAGAAACAGTGATCAAAGGAATCGTGCAGGACATTATGGAAGACACGGAAGACTCGATATTTTGGCAATATTACAAACAACAAGAGAGAACGTACATTAAAGGAAAAGCTTATGATTTTGATCCAAAGAAACACGGTGTCAGGTATAAGTGCAATGACAGTGCAATTTTTTAATGTATTTATATCGATGATTTTACGATATAGCAATTTTATGTTTGGTAAAGTAAATGGTAATTGATTGTAGGATGACTGAAGAGTTCTTGAAGAAGCATTGCAAGCAAAATAAGCTTTATCAAACCCCCCATCTCAACGACGTGCTCTATCTTCATTATAAAGGTTAATTTTATACAGATAATCTTTCATTAATGTATACAAGGAACCATGTTGTATACGAGAACTGTTATTAATTTCTAAATAAAAAGATGCTTTCAAAGTTTTATACTTTATCGCATCGTTTTCGTAACGAAGTTGCTACAATTGAAAAGCTATCAGAAAAAAAAGAATGAAAATATTAAATTGAATAAATTGTATTGGGAGTTTTGGTTCTAGATTTTCAATAGCATGATTAGTTCTTTGCGATAAAAGTTAGTAAAATTTAATGGAATAAAATGTTCTAAAATACTTTCAGAAAGTTCCTCTATCGTAAAATTTATCATGAAAAGAGTCTAACTTTTATATTTTCACCTTGTACACAAGAATGTTATACATGAATTGTAAAAAACATGCTATCAAAGTATTTTAGTTTAAAAATTGAACAATTATCAAATAGTTGCTTAAAAATATTTTTAAGTATTTATTTACTTTAAAGTAGTTTCAAACATTCACTTTGTAATTCTTGAAATTAACAATTATGCAACTGTAATTTAACAACCTGACACTTAAAGTTAAAATTCCATCGATTATAATATTTTCGCATCGATATTACTCTTGGTTTCAAGTTGAATGAAATCTCTACAAATATACGTACCTTCGAAAATCCTGATATTTCCTTTTCACGCCGAGAGATTGTTTCTCCTTTTTAGGTTTCTCTTTCATCGAGAACCTCGAGAAGTACACAGGCCTGAAGTGCCTATGGCTGGAGAACAACGGTATCCGGGAGATCTCGAACCTGGAGAATCAGAGCGAACTAAAGTGTCTCTATCTTCACAACAATTTGATCAGCAAAATCGAGAATCTCGAGTGGCTGACGAAATTGGACACGTTGAACCTCTCGTACAACACTATACGGAGGATCGAGAATCTCGGTGACTCGATTCGTCGCTGGTATCCTTGATGACCTTGACCTTGACGTGCCTCTGCTTTTAGATAGCCTCAAGTTCCTGAATACTCTAAACCTGTCGCACAACTACTTACAAGATACCGGTGACATTGAGCATCTGCGACTGCTGGACAGCCTCTCGGTACTGGATATTTCTCACAACAGGATAGACACCGACGAAGTCGTTAATGTGAGTCCGTTATCTTTCCTTAATCGTGTGCCTCTGGCGTCGATGACCACTTCGATGGCTGGCTTCAGGTGTTCGTGAGACGCCAGTGATGTAATTTAATGTTTTTTACGAAAGTGGTGTCGCATGTTTTGTAACGCAACCGATCTCAAGTAATTACTTTCTTTCTTTTTTCTTTTTTTTCCCTTTTTTTTTTTTTGCATACATTATTGTTCGTAAATATTCGAACGCTTTAGTTGATTTGCAGTAACGATATATAAATTTAGTAAATTAGCATTAGTAATTGGAATATAGGTGTTCATTACATTAGATAGAATGTAAATTTAAATTACTTATTAAAATATATATAATGATGACTTACAATGTTTTACATTTGTTACATTTATTATGTAAATATATCGTTACTTGGAAACCTCTCTGTTAGTTTAGAACAAATTCCTTAATCTAACTTGTGAATCATAAAATATTGCAGTTTTATAAGTGAATGATATCTCAAGTCAAAAATAAGAAAATGTCCAGATATTTTTCGACGACAGTGTATGTATTTTGGAAATATTAAAAACAAAAATTACAAATTGTAATTTTGTGATTGGCCGCATCTCGCGCAAAATTTATGACTAATGAGACGAATAGATTTTTGTATAAATTAGGAAATCAAGCAACTAAACGTTGAATTTTTATGTGTATATATATACATATATATATATATATATATATATATAAAATAAGGAATGTCAATGATATAGAAAAAATTAATTGCATTATTTAGATTAGTTATATAGATTCCAAGGTAGAAAAATTAGCAAAATAAATTTGGTAATCTTTTTATACAGATTTAAAAAAGAAAGGAGAATTATAGAAATCGATAAAATAATTGTTTTTGTATCTCTGAAACTAGGTTGTGAACTTTTCTGTATGAACAATGAGAATGTGGAATATGAAAGTAATCTAGAATATTTATAACTAGAGATCTAAAAAAAATAAATTTCTAATCTTTCTATATATATATTTTAAAAATGTAGAAATCTAGGAGAATTAATTACGAATGTTTTTGTAGCAATTGTTATTGTTATTGTAGCAATAAATAATCAGTCTACAAAAATAAATAACTATGAATTTTTTTCACATAGATTCTAGGTGACATGAAAGAACTACGTGTGGTATCTTTGATGGGCAACCCGATTTTAAAGAAGATCAGATTGTATCGTAAAACTATGATCCTGAAATGTAAAAACCTCAAGTACCTAGATGACAGGCCAGTATTCCCAAAAGATCGTGCCTGTGCAGAAGCTTGGTAAGTCATTCATCAAGTCACGATTAACATAAACAATCGTTAAATTAATAATTTTTTTTTAAATCGAATCGAGCGACTTCGTAGATTGTAAATGAATAAAAGTCAATCTCACTGTATAATATAATTTTGCAAGAAGGAATGAAACTGTGTAGAAGGTTAATATTAGAGTCGAACGTAGTGTTACAAGCTAACGAAACTGTTACGAAGGCAGGATGCAAGGAGGACCCGAAGAAGAAGCAGCTGAGAGGAAACGCTGGATCGAGGCGGAGCAGAAGAAAATCAATGATAGCGTGCAAGGTGAGTAAAAATCGAAAGGTAGATGATGTATAGGACTTGTTTGGCTCCTCAACGAAACGTTCGCGCTCGATTCTTTTTTTTTTTTTTTCTTCCAACTTTCTCATTTCTGCACGAAAGATGCTTTCCGGACCTTGAACACTCGGCCATCGTCTTCGCAGGCTTTCTTTTAAAACTAAACGGTGACGGTGTTCAAGTCACAAAAGTGTACACACACGGCTGTCAAATTTCGTACAAATTTGAGACAGAAGAAGAATAATTTTGGACATTTGCGTAGTTTTCAATTGATTTGTTTGGTGAAATTAAATAATTTCCAGAATATTGATTATGCTTCTTATACAAGAACTTTATACAAAAAGAACAGATAAATGATGAATCGAATGTACGATTTCACACAAAATCTATGCACAATACAACATGCATTGTGATTGCTTGGTAATCGTATAATTTACTTGTTTCGGTAAGAAACATCGTCCTTCTTTACCATTACTACAAAAATAACATTACCATCCGAATTTTTCAATTAATAAAGTTTATACATCTTCGTTTGATGATATCTTAGTAGAAAGATATCACAAATGATCGTAAATTCTAAAGAGAAATTAAGATATAATAGTGCTTTTAATTGTCATTTTCCTGCACATTTTAAACTTCACGAAGTTGACCATCTCGTCTCTGAAACGAGACTCAATTTCGTCCAATAATGAGCGAACTCGTGCAACACGGTGCGCACGACACGAATATCACCTGGCACCGGACAAGCTCGTTACAAACTCTCCGTTCCATCGTAGTCTGCAAACCTATCTAATCTGTTATCCGTTGGATCTCTATTTACTTGCGGACCTGCGCCCGCCCTCGAAAGCCCTGATAAACAAAAGGAAGCTGTACAAACCGGTCGGGACGTCCGAAAAGGAGGCTGAGGATAAGAAGAAGACGAAGAAGGTGGACGAAGAAGAAGCCACGACGACCACGCTTGTTGTCTGCACGAGCAACGAACTGGTAAGAACTAGTTTTGTCAAGGTCTGATACAGAATTCGTGCTTCGAATAATATCGGTCCCATCCACTATTTGATCATTCACCACGCGAAACCCCTTAATGCCGGCCCCTGATCCACGGTTCAAGCTCAACCTGGAGAGGAAGAAAAAGTCGGGCAGATGCTCATCCTCCGGCAGCTCCTCCGCGTCCTCGTCATCGGACGAAGAAGAAGTGGTGGAGAACGCCGGGCAGGAGGATGATGGAACAGGGCAAAAAGCAATCGAGAAAAGTGACGGAAGGAGGCCAATGGCGGAGGATGAAAGAAAAGCCCTCGGCGATCTTGGCGAGGAGATTTCGTTACCCTGGAAAACACAGGTACGTAACCATAGCTGGCGTTAATAATTGACACGGTGCATTTCGAGCGAGAAGTATTGAAACTGATAATTTGTTGAAATTACGTTCTTCCTTTCTCTGTTTTTTTTTTTCAAACGACACAGTCTGAATTCAAATACATGAAAGTATTTGAAGATTTATCGTAGAAAGCTTCGAGCGGTTTATACTTGTGTAAAACATTTAAAAAATTTTCTTGGAATTATAAGGAGACGCCACCATACGAACGAGACTCATTAATTGAAATTAATTGTTTAGAGAGTATTGAAAATGAAACTGTTTCTAAACTTGCACTGATCGTGTGAAATATTATTCAAATGTCGGATAAAAAGATTAGGCAGATAATTTTGACATAGTCTGGCTCAACGAAACTAAACAATCTCTTTACTGGAACCGATGAAAGAATTTATAGAATAATCCTCGCAGATTATTATACTTAATGAGCATTGTTCGAACGTATTCTGATCTTTCAAATATTTTCAAGATTCTATGAAAAATGTTTCACTTCACGTATGATGAAATATTAATTAACATCAGTATTGTAGTTCATATTTTACAGACTCATACTTCTATACTATCAATAATTCTTGACTATTAATTACATGCAATCTGTTGTTAATTAAATCTTCTTTGATTTTATATTTTCAGAATCTATTTTTAAAAAAATTCATTTTTGACATTACGTTGGCTACTTACTAATTAATATTTGCTTTTGAATATTTATTATTTGCAAATGTCTATATGTATAATATAGAGTTGCAATTACATCTACTCAAAAATCTTAGAACAAGCACGATGTACGTTTGTTTCAAAAACTAGAAAAAGTATCTGCAAATTAATAAATTAAAATTATTAAAGTAATCTGACGTTGATAAACTGTTAGTAAATTAAATGTTATTTACAATAAATATTGAAAACGAACGTCATCCTAAGCATATGTATCTAAATTCATTTAATATAACATAGAAAATACTTCAAATCAATTTGCACGAATAATCTTGTCTTTCACTGCGTGTTAATTTGTATAATAATTTTTTTCAATATTCTTCAACTGTACATTTCCCGAAGATCACGACACATAAGAAGCCCAAACAATTAACAGAAGAGATGGAGGAATACGTGGCAGGTGACACAGAACGGAAAATGTTCGGGACGAAAATTTTGAACGATCAACGAGGTAGCGACGATCCACCAGGTGGTTGTTCCGTTGGAAGAGAACTGGCCCATTACGAGAAACTTGTCCCGGAGACGACCAATGAGACCGAAATTACTCCACCGTGCTGTAAGCAGGGGAAGAACGACGATAGTAAATTGCACGCCAATTCCAAATATGATTACCGCGACAAGAAACACTTGGATGAAACAAGCAAAACGTTCCAAACACGCTCCTCTTACATGATGAGCCCTCTTGCACGTACGAAACTAATGTTATTAGTGAAATTTTGCAACACATAGACCGCGGATGTTTGTATCTTCGTGTTTTTCGTATTTTCGTGAATACAATTACAAGCAAGAAATTTGTTTTCAGCAAACATCTGCTTTCAGTAATTTATACGACTGTATTTTTACGTTTCGAAATTTTCCAAATTCGCAGCCTAGTCTAGTAAGATACAAATTGCCAGATTGCGGATGTCTATAAAAATTTATATATTTTTGTTAACTAACAGCTGAACATAGTAGCTAAATATTCTAACGAGTGTTTATTACTTTGGATATTTTTTGTCTATTGTGCCATTTTATGCATTTCCTTTACATGATGATAAGCACGGTAATTAAAAGAATTAATGAACTGCAGATTCTTGAATTTTAAAGAGTAAAATTGCAAACGTACATGGTAGAACATTCTTTATCTAAACTTTTATATTGTGAATATTTCAATATCCAGTTGTTATATTACTGTAACAAAACGTCTGCTGTTAAGTGATGATTGTTCAGTTACTGGCAGACAATGTTGTTGCGTGATACAATATTAAAATAAAGTTCAGGTAAAAAAGACTTTAATATGAAAATATCCAAACTACATAAATTCTTTACAACTATATGAATGTACAGAATAACTTTTCTATCGAAGTTTTATATTTTCAAAAATATGAATTTGCACGGAGGTCCGCAATCTGCAAGTGGAATTTTACAAATCGTTCAATTATCTTGCATTCGATGTAAAATCTGTAACTTACTAATATTACTCGTTGGTAAATTATCGTGCAAGAGGGAATTTTTTTTTTTTTTTTTGTAGAAAAAAGATAATTCCTAATGATCTGTTCCAATTTCAGCTGAAGATAAATTGTTTAAGAATTCGTCAGTTTCTTGCAACATTTCGCACTCCGCGAATAACAGAAACAAGAAGGGAAAGAGTGTCGCGAAGAACACAAACGATAAACCTGCCTGTACCGATATTCTGGACAATTATCGTAGAAAAAACGAACCACATCCTTTGACCAGTCAATTGAGTAGCATCAGAGAAGACATGAAAGAATTTTGCGCTGGCGTGGACAAATTCATGGAGGACAACAAGATGGTTCTGAAAAATGGCGACCTGAAAGAAAAGGCCAACGTTGAAATCAAATCTGACGACGAGGTGAAACACAAAGAGTCGTCGGAAAACAAAGAGAAAGGCTTCAAATGGTGGAACACGAAAGAAAGAAAATTAAAGGTGAAAGAGATACTGAAAAAGAGAGAAGAAGAGAATCAAAAATCAAAGAATACCAAAAACATCGAGATCGTTAAGAAAGCTTCAAATAAGGAAGATTCTAAAGAAAGGAAGGAAACCTCCTCTTCACAAGGTGTTTACGATTTATTGAACTTAAAAACGTGTCCTACGATTTTATTGAGCGATATGAAACCTTACCCGAAAAATGAAGACGCTCCGCTTCTACGTGAATCCAAAGCCAAAAAGGAAGAAGTCAACGACGAAGATCGTTCCTCGGGTTTGTTCAATTTATTGTTCAACGAGACGAACCGTAGAAACGATACTGGTGAGCAATTTGAGAAAATTTTAAAGTCGACTAGCACTGAATTGCTAGATTTAGAAGAAAAAGATGAAACTGTTGAAGAGCCAGTAGATTGCTCGAGTGATGCGATTCCCTCAGATCGAGAGACCTTTAAGAACAAGCCTGTTCGCATAAAGGTGTTGGAAGCAAATCCTGTTAGTGTCACGTCGTTCGATGACGATGACGAGGTATCGGAGAGCGAGTCTGTGAAGACGGTAATTAATAAATATGAAATTAACGAGCAAGGAAACATGGATACAAATATTAGGAAAGAGGAGAGTAGTTCACCAGTCAGCGAAGCGCAAAACGAGACCAAACAGTTGGACACGAAGCCTGACGACTCTGCAATCACTTCTTGTCTTGAAAGGTCGTGTCAATCTTCCAAGTCGCATAAAAGATCATTAGATTGCGAATATTTGGACGTGGCCAGTAAAAAGACTCATTTCATCGAGAAGGCAGGAGATTCGAGCGATCGAAAAATAACCAGTGCACTGTCCGAGAAGTGCAGACGGCATTTCATGAAAGAGGCGAAGAAATTTACGAAGAAAGAATCACCATTGATCGACAGGTGTATAGAGAGTTTGATAACAAATAGAAACTCGGAGGGAAATTGGAACGTAAAGTGCAATCAAGAAGATTTCTCAAGTTTCACAGCTACGAACTTAAACTGTGATTTCCTTTCCGGAAAAACTAAAGACGATTCAAGCGAACAATCTCACGTCAGATCGAAGAAGATTTCTGAAAATCAAAGAATCATGAAGGAATCGGAATTGTTTAGTCGTCAGCAGTCAGGCAAGTGACATTTATAGTAACAGTTGAAGAGATTAGGGAAGTTATCTTGAACGTGTGAAATTCGTATTTTTTCGTATTTTGTTTCTTATAAAAAAACAAAACTAACTAACACGAGTTGCTTACGAGAATGAATTTCGACAAAAAAAAGAAATTATGTAATATTACATACATGTATGTACGTATGTATGTATGTGTATATATATATATATATACATACTAACATATATATATATATATATATATATGTACATATTAAACTATATATATACATATACATATATATATATATATATATATATATATATAGTTTAATAATTTTTTCAAGTTTTTGTATCGAGGATCCTCCCTTATCAGTGTTCTTGGTATCAGTTTACTTTGTATTTTAATGAAACTAGGAGTTTTAAAACTCAAAGACGAAATATCGAAACATTTCAAAATTTTCAATATACGTTTCAAAAACAATTTCGTTTCAGAAGTGGAATCAATTTCCCAGCTGTTGAAACAATCTAATAGCATCGAGAAACATTCGTCAGACATATATACAGATCTCTACCAAGAATTTTGCAAATACGTGGATCAAACGAATAGTAAAAAGAAGCTTCTAATCGAGCCAGATTTCATGAAAAATGGCGAACCGAACGAGGGAAAGAAAGATGACGTTCTATCGTCAAGGGAGATCGGAGAACAGTTGAAAGAAGAACAAATAAAACCATTGATCGAAGAGATTCCCGGAAATTCGACAAACACAGACGAATTCGAGAAACACGAAGAGCTGTCTGTTCATCTGCAAAATCTTGGAATGGACGCAGCGTTGAAAGATAAAATATTGAAAAGTATAAACGCTCCGAAAACCGAGGAGCAAAGAGAGAGAGCAAAAAGGGCAGCTGAGAAGCTGAAGAAGATCTCCAGAGAAGCGATGGCAAAAGGAAAATCTTTATTGGAACAATCATCCCCTGTTAACAATCAGAAACAAGTTAGTAATTGAAATCACAGTGAAGAGCATAACTGAACAACATAAACACACTCTATTAAAATACAATATTATAATTATATATATTATATATTATTTAAAAATTAAAATATATTAGTTAATAATAATTATTGAATTAAAATATACAGAAAATGAACATAATGGAAACATTTTGGGTATAGTTGAAGCTAATATATTCTTTAATCCTGCAAATGTTCTTTTTTAGTTGTTGCAACAAGAAATACATATCCATTCAGTTTTGTACAATGTTTTCCATAATCAAATTTTTTAATTTTAATAGCTTGCTAATATTCTACGATTCCTTTGCTCTTAAAATGGATTTATTGTATAAGAATTTAACAATAGTCAGAATGAATTTCAATTCACTGTTCCTCGAAATTCGTAAATCAATGTACTTTTATACTTTTCATTCGTGCAAATTCTGAATGGAATTAAGAGATTCGAGATTCTGTATGAGTGACACTGGTACAATTTTTATATCTGGAGCTAATTTTTATTAATTGTTTTATAAAACGTCTTTATATATTATTCTTTATGCTCCATTATATCATCTATTTGAATATCGATGGAACAATTTCATTTCTAAAACACGGAGAACAACGAATCATCGAATATTTCTTTATTGTAGGCAAATAAAAAACACTTGCAACTTTGAAAAATTCTTCAGATTAACGTTAATTATGTATAATTTCTATAGTACTTTAAATATGTACTTTTAATGCTAACAGCAATGAAAAACGATTTACGTGAAATCTATAAACATTAGATCAGTTATGCTGTTTCACTGCAGTTTCAATTTCACGTTCTCATCTTTTTTTTTCAAAAAAATTTTCATTTTTATATCATAACAAAATAATATCGTTTTTTAGTATCCTGAAAACAGTAGGCAATTTTTCATGGACCTGTTAAAAGAGTTTTTCGACAATGATGATAAAGACGTTAATCCCACGAAGAGTGTCGATGAAAGAACCGAATCGAACTCGATTATTGAAACAATCACAGACATTTCAAAGAACACTATCGTAGAAGAAGGTGTAAAATTATCGTCGGTCAATAATGACACAAGTCAGGGTGACGAAATTCTTGGCACAGAGAAAGAAAATGTCAATAGAACGAGGAAAAGTTTGGAAATGCAGATCGTTCAAGAAAACTGAAACAGAAAGTTATGAGAAAATGTTAGTATTTAGTAGGAAGAAGATTTAAAAAAAAAAAGATAATTGACTTTTCGCATACGATGGAAGACGAAAAAAAGATTCGTAGATTCTGAGTTAAGTTGTACCACTGTATTTCCTTCATTTGTATTCAAATAAACGAATTACGTTTCAATTACTCATGCATCGAGAACATCGAATCGCATAGATAAAGAGATAGAAAGAAAAATATCACTAGTAGGACATTTAAAATTTACCCTACTGAAATGTTATCATACTTCGTGAGGTACGAAACTTTCGAAACCCAAATAAGTAAAAAATTCATATAAATAAATAACGTACAAGAATATCGTGCGACGATAAGAATTTATTTTTATTTCGTTGACAATGAGCCAATTAAGCTTGTTTGTATTTAAGATTCATTTTGTTCCATCACAATGATCTTGTACATTTAAAAAAAAAAAGCGATTTTGATTTTCTGAAAAAAATTTGTTAAAATTTTAATAACTTCTAACAACTAAAAAGTAGATAAACTTCTTAGAAAAAGAAAAATGAAACTCTTGGATCTCGAAATTTTTGACACCTCATAAGATTTCGATCCACCTCTAAAAAAAAAAATACTGTGAACGTTCCGGCGAGAAGAATAACCTAAACGATGGATAGCAAAGTGAAACGGAACTTCTACTACGTACACTTTATTTTTCTTTTTTTTTTTTTTTGTCCACACTCACATCAATTATATAATAATAATAACGATGATGGCGGTGATCTGGTGAATCATAATTAATAGTAAGAATAATTAATCTGTAATTATGTATAATGAAAATCGGCTGCTTGCAAACGAAACAATAATGACCGACGTTCTTATGTTCTCGTCGTTTCTCGAAGACACCGAGAATCCCAAACGAATATCCTTGTGTCCTCGCAAAGCTTGGGCAAAAAGCTCATGATATTTTCTTTATATGTTTATATAGGATGATATCGGAATGAAATTACTTTTCCTTCCGTGGTAAAATTGCGTCGAACCTTGTTTCTCTTGTTTCATTTTTCTCCCATCTTTCTTTTTTTCTGTTTTTTTTTCTTTTTATTATTTTTTATTCTTCTCAAACATATTTATCCGCTTTATGTTTGTTGGCATTTTGTATCTCATTTATATCTGTTCGACCATTTTCCCTTTCCGTTCGTTTTCATCTCGTAATACATGCTATACGACGTACTTCTTTCTTTTGTTTTCTTTTTATTTCGCGTGCTCTTACAGAACTACTTTACTGCTCTCTGGCTCACCGCAGGAAGTAAAGAAACGTACAGATACATTATGCTCCACTGTTTCTATAATTATTACAATAATAGATTTATAAATGTCCATTCACCCCATTCGCTCTGCCACTCTCGTATCGATTCATTTTCTCGTGCGATCAGACGAAATTCAAACGTTCCCCGTACATAATTCGTAGTATCTCTTCGTGTCGCGTTTTTTGCTTTTAGTTTTTATTTTATTCTTTTTTTCTTTTCTTTTTTCACTTTCACGCGCGCACACATTCGGTTGCTCCCTAATTATAAATTATTTTTCTGAACTATACCGAGTGTCAAGGAAGTGGTCTTCGACAACCAGAAACCAAAAACGAAGAAAAAAAAAAAAGAAAAAAATTTATTCGAACATTGACAATGCTGAGATTAAAATTGAATTTTTTTATTTCATTTTTCTCCCCTTTTTTTTTCTTTTTGGAGTCATCGAACGACTCTTCCTGGCCACGTCGTGTATACGTCTCTTTGGGTTTATTTTCGCTTACTATCGTACTGTTATAGTGTAGGTTGCTGTTACCTCTGCCGTAGTTTAATTCATTATTTTAATACAATGACAGCCCTTACACGTTTACGGCTTACGTTACGTTATAGAGAGAGAGAGTACCTTAACGCCTATGCTTTTTTACTTTTTTTAATTTTTTTTAATTTTTTTTTTTTTTTGGTTTAATATTAAAGAGTTCCTTCGGGTTATTATTGAAAAAAGTTTTCGAGAAGCTCGCCGCTCTGAACTTCCTTTCTTCTTCATTTGAGAATTTTTCTGTATTTTTTCTGTATTCTTTTTTTACGCGATTCAGAAGCTTGATAACGGCGACTTCGTGGGAAAAAAAACGGGCGATCCATTTTCTTTTTTTGCTTTTTCCTTTTCCTATATCGGATGCATATTATAAAATCGAGCAGCGATTTAAAAAAAAAAAAAGCCCCAAACGATGATAGACTCGTCGGATGGGTCCATCGAGGACGCGGAAGATCCGACGAATTTGCAATCACGTCGAGAAGAAACGAAATTGAGAGGCTCGTAACAAAACTAACTCTTGTCCACAAAATTCGAAGAATATCTATAGCATTTTTGAATTCTGCTCGACACAGCAGATTTCAATTTTCTTTAACGAAATACTCGTCATGTTGTATGTATCGATAATTGCAATCGAAAATCATCAAAGTTTTCTAGAAATTTCTTCTAGTTACCGTTAATATTAACATACATAGAAAATGAATAATAATAGAAACATTTTGAGTAATTAAAGCGAACATAATAAATAATTTTCAATACTGCCAATATCTTTTCCGTTGCTTGCAAAAAGTAATATTCGTTGATTCAATTTTAGCACGATGTTCTCAATCAAATTTTTGAAGTTTAACATAACATTTATTCTACGATCCATCGGCTTTTAAGATGACTTTATTGCATTTTCGCCTCCGTTTGTACAAGATTTCATCAATAATCAGGATGAATTTAATTCCAGTATCGTTCAATTCACTTCAGAAATTCAGCATTGACGTCACATTTACAGATCTTACACTTTTCGTTTGAAGCATAGATTCTGAACGGAATTGAAATTGGGAAATTCTGTATGGAGTGCACACTGGTACAACAAATTTTTTAAAATTCTGAGCTAATTTTACACGCTTCTGTCGTGTGCTTAGAATTTTGAGACACAGTATAATATTTTTAGAAGACGGCATATTTTGAAATCTATCTAATTAGTTACTCTTAAAATATTTTTACATCTACTTGATACACTAAGCCAATATCGACAAAACTTTTTTCTACAATGATTGAATCATTATTTGTTAATTATACATAATGTCTCTATAGCATACATTTCTTGTATACTTTAATGTTAACGGCAAAAAAAGAAAAACAATTCACGTGAAATTTATAAAATTCATTATTAAATATAATATAATTATATTTTTAATAGAAAGGAAGTATAATTATATTTTTAATAGAAAGGAAGAAACGTAGTTAATCATAACAAATTGTGAAATATTAATGAAAGTTGTTAACTCGTACAGGATTAACCTTAACTGTCTTTTGTTGTTTTAATTTTATTCAACGACTAATCGAGATATATAGTTCACATTTCTTACAGTATCAGTTCTACCATGCTGCGTGTTTCGAGTCTGACTGTTAAAATCCATTATTATCTACAAACTTGCGAAACTTGACAAGTATAGTTTCTGTTACAAGCCTTCCAATTATGTCGCGACGAAGGAACAGCTGGCGAAAAGATTTCGAACTCCTCTCGTTCGAACGTTTATCAGTCTACTTTGTATTCTAGTCCGAGAAAAATAACGTCAATATCGTTAATTCTTCTCTCTTGATCCCTAATTTCAGACGAGTCTTCTTCGCGTGTCGCTCTGCTTTCGCAATGCAAATGCACAGCAAATGGAAATGATACAGCGAAATCATCGATTGATTGATTTTGATCGACGCCATCGTCGATAGTCCAACGAGATGAGTTGTAAAATCTTGTTCTACATTTTTCTGATACCTTAACACGTATAATAAGGAACGAAAGTGAGAGACATTTGGAAATCGTGTCACGAAACAATTTATCCTTTCTTTTTCAACTTTTAGAAAAGTTTCAAAATTAAAGAAAATAGATTATGTTCACTAAAAGGAAGAAATGTAGTTTATTTTTGTTTCACAGTCCACATAATAAAAAGAAAGAAAAATAATAACTTTCTAAAAAAAATTAATTATTTAAATTATTCACCGTGTTTTAATCAGATTTTGTTACGTACTTTACATCTCGTCCGAAATATGAAAAATCCGGTATAAAAATTGAAAATTTCACAGTGTTCTTACAATTTAATTATTATAACGTCACCATGTCACTTCCATAATTGCTGTAATTCAAACTCATTCCTCGTTCTTTCTCAAGCTTTCGTGAATACTACTCGCCTTTGTACTACAATCGTTACTTTTGTTTTCTCTTAAGAAGGATTGTCATCGTGCGTTGATGTTTTCGCGTCACTGCTTGCGAAATGTTCCAGAAATAATAGTTTATCAAAATTTAAATGCCCCGCGAAGATATGTAAGACATATACCCCGTTGGATCGTTGTTGATCACAAAAAGGGTAAGTATATTTATAATCATAAATCAAACATCTTGCAAAATTCCAGACGATTCAAGAAGATATTTTGTACCGAAGATCAAGTCGCTGAGAAATTCGACTTTCAAAAAATAGCGCAAAAATAAATCTTTCGAATCAGGCTAACGCCTAACGAGTATGCAAAAGACATTTGTTCATGACGTAATCAAATAGAGAATCAAAGGTTCTGCTGCAATCAGAAAGTAACTTCAACTTTTCAACGGAGTGAGAAACCTCGTTTACGATTAAAATCCATTTGGTTGAATTAAATTTTAGTCATTAGCCAATTAAATGAATCTTTTGCTGATCGAATCAATTTATTTGAACCTGAATTATCCCATTATCGTGAAGGAAAAATCACTAACAGAGGGCAGGATCGATAAACTCTGATTATTTGAAATTTGTTCCCGGAAAATTTCGTGTGAGCAAAGTTCTACGTGTGTATTTGAGTAACTCGACCAATTCAAGATCAATCAAAATCAAATCTTCTGCACATTTTGAATATGAAAGCTATACAGAGTAGGTATATAAACCTATAAAAACTATACATAGTTAGTTATATAAACTCATATGGCTTTCATATTCAAATTCTGCTTTTTAAAAAATAACACCTATGTAGTAGGATAGAGTTTATTTGAGTCGAAAAGCAAATTTCACGAATTACAATGTAAATTATCGAGTTTAACTCAAACTAGATAATCTTCTGACCCAAATAACTCTAACTTACTCCACTTTTTATTCTCCTTCGATAAATACGATTTAAATATATTGAAATTGCCTCCTCGTTGGTGCAAAACTCCTTCGATCGTTATCACCAGTATACCAAAATTTTACAGGGAATGGATCGACGTGATTGCAAACCACATGATCGGCTAACAGCAGAAAAAGGGGAAAATTACGACGTGCTTACGACTCGCGATGTGCCCGAAGTAGATAAAAAAATTCGCGAAATTCTCGGAAACGACGATTACGTCTCGTCGAACGTGACGAGAATGTCGGAGAATCGGTAAGAAAAAATCCGTCCTCTAACACGCAGATCTCGAAATGAAGCTTACAAAATATTGTCAAAGAGGAAGAGAAATCTGAATATAATCCCGTTAAGACCGATGGCATTTCATTGTGCGAAGCAACCAAATTTCCACAAAAGAAAACAAACGCGACGTACATCTCTGCGCGAAATATACAAGTTTGAGATTCATAATAAATTAAGGTGACGATCGAATTTCTCTTATATGCTTCCTATGTTTGCTGCGTTTTCAGCTATTTCTTTGGCCCTGTTTCATTCGCAATTCTCATGCGTACGCGAGCCCCGTGGTGAAAACCTCGCATCGGGAAACTGAGATTGAAAAACAGTAGTCGCTTGCTCTCCCGCAAGGCTCTCGAACGAAATCATCAAGTACAAACTGTACTTCGTCGTAGAATGTCTACAAAAGAGATACGAGAACAATTATTGTGAAAAACGTTATCTTGTAAACAGTGTTAAAATCTTAAGATAAACAATGTAAGACTATTCGCAACAGTATCAATAGAAATGGATCTGACTAATAGGATGCGTAATGCTTGTTTCTTGGCCCTCCGATGGTTATTCAGTTTTATCTTTCCTTTCTCCTTTTTTTTTTCTTCTCATCTGCCTCGTCTTCAAATTTAATATTCTTCTTTCTTCGTGCGTCGCTCCGGCGGAAAATCTCACGGCGATTCTCGAATGAAGTTGTAGAAAAGAATGATCGATTTTAAATCCGATATTAAATTTGAACGACGATCACCGTCAGTTCGATCGTGTCCAAAGGCGAAAAACATCGAAACGAATCCTCGCTCAAACGAGCACGCTAATTATCTCACAACTGACTTCTCAACGCGAAAATTCCGAGGCTTTTTCACCTCTGCGACAGTCGGAGAATCAGTTTTTTTTTTGTTTTTTTTTTGCGACGCGATAATGAATTATAACAATTGATCGTTTATCGTCGAAGTAGTGTTTCTCGCTGATGCACGTTCCACGAGAAACGTGGATTTCGCGATCGATTTCTCGAACACACACGTGTTCCATGCGTTTATATACAGATCGTCGAATGAATAGAATGCATCGTGAATACACGTGTGTGTGTGTATGTATTAGTGTGTACGTGTGTATATGTCAGCAGTACGTGTTTTGTATTTTTTTCTTTCTTTCTTTTTTTTTCTTTTTTTTAATTATAAAGATGCCTCGCTACGTTTCGCGGCACGAGGAAAAGAAAAAAAAAAAAGAAGGATGCAAAAGAGGAATCATAACAGGAGTCTTTGATGGACTTCAGTCTCGCATAGAAATGACGCTCAGCTTCGCTCTCGATATCGAATGCGGTTTTTTTTGGTCGATTCGCGATTTCTGATGTCTCCTTTGGATTTCTACGCGCAATTCTCGTTTATTTCTATGTTGAAAAAACTTCTCAGGCGGCATACGGATACAGCTATGAGCAATATAGCTAAAGTGTATGAGAAACATTCATCAGACGATATTCCGTAACTGCAGTTTCTGAATAACTACACACTACACGTCGCACGGTTATTTTTCTTTTCTTTCTCTCTCTTTTCTAAACTTGATTAACTACTTAATGGATAGCGCGAATGCCTCCGGAATGTTCGACTTTCAAAGAACCGTTTCAAGAACAGCTATATTTCATCCACGAATTTCATCTTCCGATTCTGATTTTTCTCCACTCTTTGAAACGCGTGTTCGGATCTTTTTTTTCGCGTTGCATCCATTCTCGAGGAATGACTTCGCTGACTTTTCTTATACGAAAATCTTCTTCGTACGGCGAAGGCTTCTTTCGTACGGCATCTCTTCGTTCGTCTATTCCTTCTTTTTCTAAATTTATGAAAACGATTCTTTCTCGTGACGTGTCGTATTGATGACGATGACGATCGACAAGGGGGGAGGGGGGCTCGAAACACGTTGCAAGAACAAGGATCTCTCCTGGCCGAAAAATTGTTCGGTTGTTCGTTTTCTTTTTCTCGTCTGAAGAAAGCGAACTTTCCCCACTCTCTTATTTATCTTTCCTCGCGTTTTTAAAAACGCGAGAAACGCCGACCTCGACGCCCCGTGAAAACGGTTGTTCACGAAATGTGGTACTCAAATAAGAGTACTAATCTAGTCGATAATAATTTATTATTATTATTGTTGTTGCTGTTATCGTTATATAAAAAGTGTTTGAAATCCTTGTAACTATCTATCATTTATTTAACAACGAAAATGTACTTCCTCTTGGTTTCTCAGACGAATGTATATTCCCGGCTTTTTTCCCCCATTTTTCTCTTGGCAATGCTCACTTCCGTTCTCCATCAACTGCCATCATTGTTTCTCTTTTCTTGTTCTTTGGCTATGTCTTGGCGTTTCGTTCACTTAAACGGCGTGTCACGCGTTATTTAAGTGTCCTTTTATACACAATATACACGCATTATATATTATATTTATATATCGTACTTTATATTTGCTCGTAATTTGAAAAAAGGCAGTATTGCCGATGGCTTCTTGTCGTCCATCGTAAAAGAAGTTACTAAAAATTAACTTCCACTGGCACACGTCTTTCCATCTCCTTTTTTTTTTTTTTTTTTTCGTTTCACATCGTCGATTTCCGCGTTGAAATAGGACCCAAAACTAAACTATTCCTCGGTTAATCGACAAGAAATTGGGGGGAAAAAGAAGAAAAATGAAAAAGAAAAGAGAACGGTGAAAAAGAAAAATCACTCGCAAGAGGTCGGGATAATGACGAAGAAAAAGAAAACGAGCGGTACAAAAATAACCAAAACGCCACGTTTCATTTTTTTCAAGTACTTTTATTCACTTTATACTCTTACGACTTCAGGAAAAAAAAAAAGAATTTAACTCCCTGTTTCACTTGCTTTCACACGCTGTTGTCCCTGATGTCACAATCGATCCGGTGTATGTTATCACGGTTCCCCTATGCACTCGATCAACCAAATCAGATTGAAAATCAGCATTCGCATCCTTATTCACAGTGACAAGAACTATCAATGAAAACAGCAAAGAAATGACCAAAATTAACAACGAACTGCTCCATTTACACAAACTTCTGCGTTTTCTTTCGTCTTTCTTTTTTTTTTTTTCTTTTCAAACTCTGGTTCATTCTTGCGCGTGCCGGTTACTATGACTAGAGACTTAATAAATCGTTAATTTTGTATACTACTCGTCGATAGTATATAATATTATTATAATAGTTTTATTATAATAGTATTATATTATATATAGTATTATATTATATAATACTATTATTATAATAGTATTATATTATATATATAATTTTTTTTGTATTCGTATAAAGAATAAGAAACCATATTGCTTCGGTGGCTCGAGGCTTCGAAATACAAAAACGAGAAGCCTCTTCCGAGAGGCCACGGAATTTGCGAAATACAAAAAGCACAGATCTTGTGTTTCCATCTTTTTGTCATTTTTTTAAATTCTTTTCCTCTTTAAGTTAAGTACCATTCTTCCCTCGTTTTGAACAGTGTTCTACGCAGATAGCCAAGTTCTTCTCCGTCCTCTTCAGAAGAAGAGTTTCGAAATTTTTCCGTGTCGAAACTATCGTAAAAATCGAAGGAAGAAGGCCTACATTTTGTATTGGCGCGGAGAAAATATCGTTCTTTGTTTTTCTTTTTGTCTTATGTTCTTCTTGTTAATTTTGCCTAATTGGTCGCTAGAAGATATGGAGGCGTGTGACATAAGCGCGATTAGTCGAAAAGAGTGATATCAAAAAACCGATTATAAATGTTATCGTTCAAGTATTTCTCATTTATCTTCTTCGTAACACAATATTAGAATAACGTCTTTAGAAACTTCTAAAAGATTTCTTGATAGTCCCTTTAACAGTTTTTTCTTTTTTTTTCCTTTTTCTTTTTTTTTTTTTTTTGAAATCAGATTATATACTTGTTCTGTTAGGAAAACAATTGTTTGGTTTTCGCGTTTCCGGAAGCCAGGCTTCCTCCGCTAGTTTACTCAACCACTTTTTTTTTTTTTTTTTTAAGTCTATGATTTTAACAGGAACTGACAGTAGTTAAGACACATTCAATCTAATTTACATTAAATTATGCAAGATTGTAATAAACCATACACACTCTTGCCGATCATCGGGATATTAAATGCAAACAAGAATGCAATAGAATATACAAAAAGAATGAAACAACGTTACACGAAAACAAAGAATCCGATTAGAAAACAAATGGATATGGCAGCGTGGCCGCCGGAAAGCGATTGGACCGTAATCCTGCGGTACTGAACAAGTAGATTCACTGTTATCTTCTTAGATACTTATATATTAAATATTAATAATTATAAATTACAATCATCATTAATATTAATATTAAACATTATCATTAATATTATTACTTTAAATGCATACACAGTTTAAACACCTAGTTTTCTCCGACAAAAACAGGATAGATAATAGATGAAAATGGAAGGAAAGAAGCAAGAGATGATGATTAAAAAAGAGAGAGAGAGAGAGAGAGAGATTAAAAAAAGATAGAAAAGGGGAAACGGTGAATGATAATCAAAAGCATGTTCGTACAAATAGAAATAGAAAGAATAAATCTCGTAAGAAGAAATCGAGGAAAAGAAAAGACGGAAAACGAGGAGGGTGACAGAGAGAGTTTGGTCTTGCGGTCCGCTTCGATCCGTGATTTTTTGGGTCCTATTTCAAAGGAACTTCTAGGACGATTGTTTCGTCGGAAATACATGTCTTTCTCGCACATTAGAAGATTGCTTCGGTGCTGAGCTGACGCAATAGAGGGAGACTGTGTGCGACACTCTGCTTTGGCGAGAATTAGAATCGATACTTCTCGATCTCGCTTTTCTGACTGGAGAAACAGAGACTACGAACTAAACGATTACACGTTACATTTAAACACCCCTTCTCTCTTCATACTTCATGCTGGTCCCTCGCGAGCGTGCATTTCGCAGCGAGGCAAAGTACGTTTTATCTTGCTCGTCCGATTATCTCGTTGATGTCAATCGTTTTTCTTTTCTGTTCGGCAATGTTTCCTTTCATGCGCTTCGAATTTCGATGAAAAGTAAGTTGAAGGAACTTCGAAGTTGTTGAACTTTTAAGCAGATTCACTTTTATGCAAATTCTTTGTTTTTTGATTCGCAACGGGCCGCACCTTCGAGACCTTATGCTCATTCTTGCATCGTTCACTCTCTAACCATCTCCGTAACTCGAACATTCATTCAATTTCTCCAAGAAAGAAAAAAAAAAAAGAAAAAAAGGAAAAAGAAAGATGATCTATATAGAGAAGGTCTATACAAAATAAATAAAGATAGATCTATAAAAATTACAGATATTAATGCAAACTCGACAGTTATAGTCATAAGAAACAATGCAATCTTTGCAAATCATTCTTTTTTCCCTTTTCTTTAACTAGCGATCCGTTTTGAGAGTAAATTCATGACAATGGAGAATCGAAACGTTAAACATAAAAAAAAAAGAGCAGAAAACGGAAAAAAGAGGGAAAACATGATCAGAGATAGTAACTTATATGTCAGGGGCTCGTGGATGACCCACTATGTACTTAATAGCAGATGCCTTTTGTTTGCGGTACTTCGCGGCGTTTTGTGTGCAAATGTATGTATGTAGTTTTCTATGTACGTATTAATACACGTGCGTACGGTGTGCGTGTAGGTTGAATGCAATATGCGAGATTATCGTAATCTTGGCTGCTCGTCGACATACGTATATATATCATATATATATGTATATATAGTTTTTCATGATCATGTTTGCTTTTGTGCCGTGCACGAGCGACCATTTTTTTTTTCAATTCTTTTCACATCGTATTTTCGCCTGGTACAACTTGCTTCGTGCGTGTCGAAAAGAAATGTAAAATCAACCGCCGGAGCAGCCATGTCGGCGCTTCATCGGCAGTGAACGCTCGGAACCATTTTTTTTTCTTTTATTCTTATTCATAATAAAACGCTTCCAACGGCGTAGACCTCGGGATGAGGAGTGTTGTCTCGGAAATCGATCCTTGTTTCAACCTTCGAATTCGGGAAGCTCTTCGAGGAGACGTTATCAAGATATATAATCAACAGCACGTACTCTTCGAAGGTTTGCCAAGTAGTCTTTGAGAAAGGGGAGGAGAAAAAGGAAGTAACGCGCACGACATCGGAGAGATATGGCTGTCAGCCTTGGTGCTCCTCTCCGTTCTGTCGTTCTTCCTTTCACCACACTTCTTTTTCGATCATCATCATTATCATTATCATCATCATCATCATCATCATCAACATCATCATCATCATCATCATTCGTACGTTCAAGTATATCGAACGGTATACTCATATACTAGAAGCGCTGATATTCACGAGTGATTTTATCGCCGACCTTGCCACGTCGCCAAGTTAAATCAACGACGCGTCTCCGGTAGTCATTTTTACCACCACAACCCAAAACGTTCTTAAATTCATTGCTGCTACTGCCGCTGCTGCCATGGGTCTTTCTACTGCTGTTGTCTAGCGGATGTCCAAACTTTTTAAACGTCAACTCCGGTGAACTTGGGGAGTAATTCGCCTCCATCGAGGACATGGACACGCCGACTTCGGTGGCCAAGTGGTGGTATTTAATGCTTATGCTGTATGCTGATTTGCTGCAGTTTGTTCTGTTGAGGAACGTCTTGGGATGAACCCCAAGTTAGTTCCAAATACGCAAAAACGAGTCCCATGAGCCCGTCCCTACTGCCATACCATCCTCCGTAACGCCAAGGCAAGATACGCGATTATCATGGCCAGCAAGAATTCCTATAAAATAAAAATAGAACATCTCGAAAGAGGTCATTTCTTTAGATTCTATTTCTGTAGAACATGTGTCTAAAACAATGATACATGATCAACATCATATGCGTATAAATATAGAAAAAATAAACTATAAATTTAATTTAATTTAAAGTTTAGAACTATTATGAAATAACTTTGATTCGTGAAATTTTTGGCAAGCAAAGTAGAAAAAGATTTTTAAAAAATGATATTAGAGAGAAGGGCTTAATATAAAGTTTCTCTTCTCTTCTCAAGGGACAATCTTAAAAATCCAAGAGGAGAACACGTACCAGCTCGTTCAGCTTTCATGGAATCCCAAACATTGCAGTTGAAGTCGTCATAGCCGGCCAGTAGTAATCTACCGCTCTTGCTGAATGCTACGCTGGTAATACCGCAAATAATATTGTCGTGACTATACATCGTCAGTTCTTGATCTGCTCTAATATCGAAAAGTCTGCACGTTGCATCATCTGATCCCGTCGCGAAAGCGTATCCATTCGGGAAGAACTAAATAACACGATAATTCACATTAAAAATTTTACTGCATAACTAGTTAGAGAGTTATTACAATATTCTCTTGTGATTATGTGTCGAACATTACAGGTCATATACATTAAGATAAATTAACAACAAAATTGATGCTCAAGCTCTTACCGTAACAGCGTTTATGTCGCTCTCATGACCCGGGAAAGTTTGCTTACAAGATCCTTCACGAATGTCCCACAATTTTGCACTGGCATCACATGCACCGGATACGAATGTGCGCGTGTCTGGAGCCAAGGACAGGGACATTACATCGCCCGTATGACCAATGAAGGAGGTACACTGTTGACCAGTTTCTATGTCCCACAGGGCACTAATTTAAAAAGACCATAAGTGACGCAGTCCAAACATTTTTCCAGACTACATAATTACCATTCAGAAAGGAAAAACCAAAAACAATAAGGGATGGGTAGGTAGGATGTACATTCTTTTATTACGCATTCACAATTCTCTGTATGATTTCTCTTTATGTTCTCAGGATATCTTCCTAAATACTAAAATAAATGGTTAGGCAGATGGTGCAGATTAGGAAAAGATTTCGATCGATGGAAAATCGTGAAAAATAAAAGTAAATGTTCCTTACCAAGTCATATCGCCAGAACTAGTGACAATTTGGTTGTCGTCATAGAATCGACAGCAGGACAAGTACCCAGTATGACCTGGGAGTTCTCTGCTAACTCTTACATTTCCTTCCCTAGTTTTAAGACTATAGATGGAACAAATATTATCTAGCCCACCGCAGGCCACGAAACTACCTGATGGCGCGTATGCACAGGTCATTACCCATGAAGAGCGTAAAGGGATCGCGTGAACTTTGTTGGTGGTATAACTATCCCAGACGATTAGTTTCCCATCCTGCGACGCTGACACTAAGTTTCTGTCAATTAAATAGAACGGCTATAGTTTCTCTTTCATATTTAATTGCCAAGGAAATTGATTCAAAACCGTAATACGTATACCTTGAGTCACTGCCCCAATGCATCGCATAAATCTTAGCTAAGTGACCACGAAGTGTGCGTCTTGTGCGCATCTGTATCCGGCCAATAGGCTCCATGCCCGACGTGGCCTGAACCAACGTCGTATCGCATGCTGCTTTTCTGGCATCCTAATAAAATGAACAAATATGAATAACGTATGAAACTCAATGTACTAATTTAGAGCATAGCGGAACGAAGAGTATATTTAAAACTTAATTCAGAATATAATATTTCATGTGAAAAAAAAATATTTCGTTTAACCTTATTGAAAGATCAAATGCCAACTCGGACGCGGCAACAAATTAATTTAAGAGGGTGCTCAATGAATTACACACATTTCAAACACAAACTCGCGAAACTCTTAAACAAATTTTAGAATTCCAAGCTCTTCAGTCTGACCTTTCTAAACGAGTGAAAATACGACAATTCATTTAACGAGGTACAATCGTATCCACGGCTCGGTTTAAGGATCCTAATTAACACTGCTTTACGCTGACATAAGAAAATGACTATCTACAACGGCATTCTCGGTTGACTTCGAGGCTCACGTCGAATTACTCTGGATTGTTCATCAATTAAACGTTGGCGAACAGAGAAGATAGCCACGATGTGTATAAATTATTGAAATACTGTTAAAGAGGGTATTTAAGAACATACATTCTATCTATTACGGGCGCACGCCTGACGATGCGTGTAATTTCACGCACGCATCGAAGAAGGGTGAAAGAGAGAAACAGGTGGCGAGAAAGAACAAGATAGAACGTGAGTAAATGAGTAAGAGGAAAAGAGAGAAAGACAGATCGAGCAAGAGAGAGAGAGAAGGAACGGTGGCGTATTGATCAGAGTGAAGCGACGGTTATGCCGCGCCCTACCACCACCACACGCTACACCACTACCACCTCTGACAATGAGTTTCACGTTTCCACCACCATACAAGTGGAGAATCCACCGATTGCCATCGACGAGTATTTTTCGAAAGGTAACAACTCTTAACTCCAGTCAATTTTCACGTCGTTATCACCATTCGACTAATAAATTAATGGTGAAATATACTGAGTAGTATAAAATTACTGGTATTTAAGAACAGAATTCTTTATGTTTGAATGCAAATTGGCGTTGTGAATGGGATACGCAAGATCAATAATAATCTTGTATACTTAAATAACACATAAGTGTTTTGAAAAAAATAAAATAAGCAAATGAAATGAACTATCTCGTGATAATGTCTTCTTATTTTTTTGATAATATTGAATATTAGATTTTCATTAAAGTTAAGAAAGGTCGGTAATTTTTTGAGGATACGAAACATGGTTTACAAAAATTGCATAAAAACATAAATATGACGAAAGATTTATTATCTTATAATATTTTTTTATTTTATTAATAAAATATTAACTAATAAAAATAATAGGACACGGAATAAAAGTGTTGTTTTAATAAACAATTGTTTGCGATATTGTTTCAATCTCCTATATGATTTTAGGCACGACAAAACCTAAAAAAATTGCCGACTCGTTAGGGGGAGAATAGGGGTCGGTTGTTTAATGCCAAGTGCACTTCGAGCCGAGAGACGCCCTAGACTTTTTCTATTAAGACAATACACTGCTGTTGCATGTAGAACTGTTGCTTTGTCCTTGATGTTTCAGAGATTGCCAGCAAACAAGGAAAGCGTATGAAGTGCCACACACGAATTTCAACTACCAAGCTAACCCACAGTAAATTACCCAAATTATTGATATGAATCAACGAAAATTCATAGTTATGTAAAACGTTAAGTATTCGAGAGTTAAACGAGAACTACCGTTCAATGCTATCGCAAAGTTATTATCTCTTAAGGTTAATAATTCGACCAGATAATTCATTGACAGGATATGAAATTCCGAATAACCGAATAAGTACACTTAGTTAACACCATCATCAAACGAACTAGCCATGGATAACTATACGGACTATATTGGCTATAATCTCCTCATAGCGGTTACCTAAATCTACAATTGTTCTTTCCATGTGCTCTATACTACAATGTACTACTATTCTACCGAGTAATCAGTAATTCACCCACGTTGAAAGCTACAATTACTGGTGAATTACTTAGATAATTAAACTTTCCCTTTTGTTCCAGAAACCGACTTCACATTCCCGAGAACACCTAAAAGAAATTCTTTTCACGATACGACGAATGAAGCTAATCGTTTATCTTCAACGAAGCACAGAATAACAAAGAGAGAACTTACTCGAATAGCATTTTTTAGCTTGTCCGCCTCTTGACGAAGGGTTTCGACTTCGCTCATGATGACTGTGTCTAATGATGCGCTAAGCGTAAGTTAACCGCGAAGGATGGAGAAAACGGCGTTTCTTGAGAAGGAGGCGGTATACCTCCGATGAATCCTAAAATGTGAATTCTTCAGGAATGGATTAGTCCTATTTGGCGTTCTTCTTCTTCTTCTTCTTCTTGCACGAAGGTGGTTGGGGCCCACTGTCACGCCGTCGACGTTTTCTCCGATGACCAATAAATATCGTCAAGTCTTCCACCACCAGGAACGGAAAGGGTAGAAATAAGAACTAGAAGATGATCGAATCTCTTTTTCCAATGACCAGCCTTTTCCAGTCTTTCTCTCTGATCTGTTGCTGTCGCGGCTTCCGTTTCCGCCGCTACCACCGGAACCAGAGCCAGACCACCGCTGACTCTCCCGCCCCACGCGCCAGCTTCGACACCTCCTAGCGAGACCGTTGCCACCCCTGAAACCAGAATCACACAAAATTATTAGTAATAGCTTGCTTTCAATTTACTGCTTCTTTTTTCTTTTAATTCAGGAGATTTACAGCGGAGTTTTAGGAAATTTAAATTTATTAGAAGAAAGGGTGATTCCCATAAGAGTAGCTCATTCAACGTACGAAATGGTGTTCATTTTCTGCAGATAACTAGACAAATAGAAAAGTTTCCCAAAGTTTATCTTTGAAGTGCAGAACTATAGAATACAAAATTATAAACACATTTGAATGAAAGATATATTTCAAGTTACACTGTGTCAAGATCAAACGACGGAAGAGTATATTCTAAGTTTAGAATACACTTTCACAAAGAAATAGTCATTAGTTTTTATATTCCATCACGAGAAAGGCTATGGTACAGTGTAAATGGTTATTACAATTTTATTATTCTATTTTTATCCAACCTGCCACATTCGTTGGCAGATTCGTGTCACGGTCAACATGTTTCTTTGTTTGTGCATTAATGGAGCGTCATTAATCTTCCATTGTTGGGTAAAAAAGTATAGTGTTCTCAATATCGGCGAGAATCAATTCTTATTTTTTCTAACTTCCATAGAAAGTCCCATATGCTTTTAACATCAAAAGAAAAAAAAAAAATTCGTAAACCGCGTATACGAAAACAACGTGTTATTTTTAATTAACGAACCGATTGCGTTTGAAGCAAAGTAATTCACAAACTTGTGGAAATCTGTTAATTCAAACTCCTGCTGTGAGGAGAGACCATCCTTAATAGTCTAAGCATATTTTCTGCAAATTATTTATTAACCCGTATCACCGTTCATTCAGTCTCGCCCTCCGGTCTCGTCGCCAACTTAATTTTTTAATCTACATTGAAATTTCGTGGCAACGAGCGTCCTTCACCTCCAAAAGATCTTATAACCCAGGGAACCGGAGGGTTGTCGATCCAACGCAAGGTGTTCTCATTTTCCGGAAACCAATGAAATCGTTCGGCGCATGAGCAAACACCACAAAACGAAATATAATACCAGAAATCTTTGAAAAAAACGAAAAAGGAAGAAATGAGTTTCATTAAAAAAATGAAACTCCAATCATCCCTCTTAGTTACCCTTTGAAGAATGAAACTTCGTTCTTCGATGAATAAAATGATTTGATGAAAAATTCCCTGTACTAATCTCTTCGAACGAATATACCTTTCACTTAAAAAAAAAAAAATCCACAAGATCATTGTAATGCAATATATACAAAAGAGGAGAGAAGTGCAGAAGTGCCACGACTTACCCGCTCCGTCCGCCTTCCACTCCTGTCAGAGCGTCATGAATCCCGAGCAAACATAACCTCTCTGCGTGGAAGGTTCGTGCAGAGGGCAAAGGTTGGCCTGCCTCTCTGAACTCGTGGTCTACCGCCAGATTGCGCCGTCGATGGAACACCAGGAACTGTTAGAAGCCCAGCGTTCGATGGGAAACCGAAAGGTAATCTACTGGTACCTAGCAAGAACCGGGCACACGCATGCACACGTACGAGGACCGGTCAAACCAAATGCGCGCATTTACGGTGCTAGTAGACCCTTTCATGCCGCGTTCACAGAACCGTGGAAGCGACGAATCGATGAACAGTCGTGGCTCGCCCTACTGTGGTCTGTCTGTCTCTTTCCGTCGTAAGAGCTTTCAACCTCTCTCTCTCTCTCCCCCCTATCGCTTACTACGCTCTCCCTCTTCGTTCGTTATACGCGCTCGGTATAAAGAGTGATACACGCGAACTCTATGCATCGGTGTATCTTCCTCTGAATGAAAGAGAGAAGAAACGAGACGATGTTTGAGACTATGACGAAGAGAAGACGACAAAGTCGAGATACAATGGAAGCTGGGCACAACCTTCGACACTGTTTCGAACCACACCCAGGAAGGACGTGGTTTCGAGAGAAGACCGCCTGGGCGGATGAAATGGGCCGAGAGAAGGGATAAGCGACGCTGGCGCCACGGCGCCCGCGTACCGGCTGACTACCGGCGTCGCCATGACGCCATTGTCGACTGTGTGACAGGTTGCCGTTGGCGGTAGCATGTTTAAAGATTGTGTCAATTCGCTGTTTAACACCATTCTTAATCATCAAACGGGCTCGGGACAATCGATCCCGAGTAGAATGAGATTAGCAAATCTTTCTTCGAGAGATCTATGGAGAATTGACGTTATTAAATGTTTGGTCATCTTGGTCTTCCAGGTAACCCTGGAACTATTTTAAGAAATACACGCTTGCTTGCCGCTATATACCAAGGAAGTCATATAAATCTGCTATCAGGGAATTCGCCGAATCGAATAAGAAATCGTGAAAAAGTTTCTTTCATTTATTTTGATTCTCCTATGACGCTGATGATACTGCAGTATTTTTCAGAATCATAAGAAATCGTGAAAAACTTTTTTATTTATTTTGATTCTCCTATGATGCTGATGGTACCCGCCAGTACGTTTGAGAATTGGGAAATAAGTCAGTATAGAATAAAGAAATGAAATCTTCCAATATGTATAAAGGGATCTTTGTAGCGAGTTAAAAATTAATATAGCAGGCAATTTGACGCGTTACTCACGGATTCGATGTAACACGCCAAGTATGCTATGAAATTCCATTAATCTTCGAGCGGTTGATATTGCGTGTCCGACCACCACTATCTATAAACCGCAGAACGTCTGAATAATTTACACAAAACGAGAACACGTCTATGCCATTAGTAATGTTGTAACTGCGCTATACAGCTGTACTAACAGGTCGTTTTAATAACTCTTACTCTCAACCAGATCGAAAGAATGTGTAATTAATAACCTAGAATGCAGCTCCATTAAACGCCAGTGGAGAGAAAATCTCAAGTCCATCGATGTTCAACCTACATTCTGCTTAAATCTTATCAAAGAGGAGGAGACACGATCAACATTTTTCTCTATAGAATTCGCGCGAATCGTCTGGCTTTGTCATTCTTCTTTGGCATTCAACACTGAGATGGTGGGGAGAGCTCGGTAGACCTATCTAACAGAAGACTTCTCTATCATCGGGATCCCCAGGCCTTCCTACACGCGTTCCCGGATGCGCGAATGGGAGCAACAGTTGAACCGCGCGGGTCAACGTCCAATACGATCTTTCCTTTTCTCTCTCTATCTCTCCCTCTTTTCTCTCCCCATCTGCCATCGTCCCCAGCTGTACACAACCGCGAGGCTGCCAAGTACCTCACACCAAATGTGTACGTCGAACCAAGTCCCTGGCACGGCCCAACGGTCTTTTAGAAATGGCGTGAAAGAACGAGAGGAGCCATAAAAAGTCTAGCGGCTCAACAAGCGTGCAACGTGTGTCGGCGTTTGTCGTTGGTACGCCTGTAGGAGGAGTTGCACCTGCCAAGAGTTCGTTCCAACGAGTGCTCGTACTCTCGCTTTGTTTCTATCACACAGACATACGCACACACACACTGCTTCTGTGTGTTTGCTTATTCATTGAACCTCCACGTCTGAAATCATTTCTACCAGCAAAATCCCACACAGACGATACGTTGATTCCCGATATTACACTTGTTGGTCCCTTTGAGAGTGTAAATGTAAATTGTTGCGCGAGTATTTTGGAGAAGATTGTGGGAGAGTTTCGAACGTTTTTTTTTTTTTTCTGTTACCATGGGGCTTGGCAGCAAGTGAAAGCGACCAAGGTATTTGAGGGTGCCATAAATTAGACCCTTCACGTCACTGCGTTATGGGGCAGAGGGCTCGACTGTTCTGCGACCGCGAAAGAAACGAGCATCCTTTGTAGAAATATAATGTGGCATACTAGAATTAATGCAACTGACTCTAGAATTTCGTTTATTGCAACGTATATCAAGATATTAAATTAGATTCTAAGCCATGAGCTTCTCAGAAGTAGAAATTATTAATTTAACGTTTATCCAGATTCGTGATTCAATGTTTAAAAAAAAAATAGAAAGCTAAGAAAATTTTTTAAAAATTAAAACAATTAACGTTTGTAATTGTTCTATGCATTTCAGTTTGTGAAATTGATCAGTATGATCTTCGAACCAATTTTTCCGTTTACAAGTAAAAATTTACATTACGACTCAATTTTTTCTTTTTTCTTATTCCAGATTCAAAGCAAAGCTATTAACATAATCCAATGCGATGGAAAAAAAAATAGCATTCTAATTTTAGTCATAAAAACTGACTGATTTGAGCATTAATCGTAATACCATGCACAGCAGTATTTTTTCGTACAGAAGAATTATTAGTTTCATATATTTCCTACATCGAGAGAAAAAGTGCTTTCTCTACAAAGGAAAGTACTAAAGGAAAGTGTTTTCTGTTGCGTAATTGAGAAATCGCAAGGAATGAAACGGTTACGTGTGAAATGTTACGATGAAACAGATACTAAGGATATTAATTACAAACTATTCTTAGATAAAGAGGCTTCGTTACCGCTGTGTCTACGGAATGATATTGTGGTATTACAGCTGATGACTGTAATTCACATCAGCACGACCTACTTTTCCACCGCGTAGAATCGAGAAGGATCAGCTTGCAGCCAAGCAAAAGTGGCTGGCTTTTAGTCACGTTAATAAACTTCTTATCAATTCACCGACAAGGCCAGAAAAAACAAAAGATCCACGAATCCCTGCTTTTCTTTCGAGCTCTCGCGAACGAACACCATTATAAGAATAATTGCTTCTGAATTGAAATTACACCGAAATTACTTCTCGTGTCGCGTGTACCACTTAAACACGGCAAGTGAACAGAGAAAAATTACTTTTTCACGCAAATCCGCAATTTTTTGGCACGGGATCTCAGAATAAAGCATAAAGAACACGTCGGTTCAAAATAAACCCTGACGCAAACCGATCGATCTATCAATCAATCCGCAAAGAGAAACACTTGTTCGTTTTCTTTCGCCTAGCTTTTCCCCTTAAAAGCTACCAACAAAAGCATACTATAATCGAACGTAATGATTGAAAACATTCGATTCGTGTCTACCGTGTCATTGTTTAAGAGCATTTAAAAGGCCATTATTTCGAAACACATATCTGGCTAAAACTCAACTGCCATGGAAATAATATATTCTTGCTATTATTACCAATTATTGTACTTTGTAAAGAATGGGAGAAAGCTTTTGATTATCAACTTCAATATATCTACACCCAAGTCACGAAAACCACATCTCTGCGACTTTATCGATCCATCGATTTCACTGTAAGTCGCTGTAAGACAAAAGTGTAAAACGTGTATATTGACTTTAACAAAAGAAATCACTCTTCAAAATCAGCAGCCGTTCAACCCTACGAAGGCGAAGAAGGGATGCCTGATGGAGGAGTTATGTGATTCGATCGATGCTTTCTCTTAGAGAAAACATTGTCCCAAATTCATGTGTGCGTAGATCTCACCGTAAGAGATCGAGTCGATTGAGAATCCCTGCGATCGAAACTCGACCATAGAGAGTAACCAGCTATATTCGTACACTTCCCGTAGCTGATGGACTATAGAAACGATGAAACATTGCGATTACAGAGGAAAGAGCAAGAGTATAAAGGGGGCCAGCGAAATTCGAACGAAACGAGCTGGGATGGGAGATGCGTTGCAGAGATGCTACAGCAGGTGAATGACGTCAGAAAGCGTACTGTGACGTCAGAAAGTAACCTGAATATGGGATTCCTCGTGTCAAGATTTTTCACTCGTTTCTAATCTTGCTCTTTGCTTCGCATAGTTCGACTTTTCGTCGATTTATTCGTGTGCTTGACTTTCTAAGGGACATCGATACGCGTATCTGTTAATTCTCCTTTAATTCAAGCATGGTCTTAAAAAAATACAAAGAACATCAGTCTCTTTTTGTTGGTAATAAATTTTTTTATGAAACTACGTTGTGCATTACTTAGAAATTTAATAGTTAATTTGTATGTGTATTTTAAATCACATTTTGTATTAAAATTTTGATAAATTACGTATGAGCTTAATGTACAATGATTACTTATAATTTCTTCTTAATACTTTACCGGCCGGTAGCCTATTAATCAGCTAACATATTTTAACACTTTACCGACGAATAGCCTATTAATCGGCTAACATATTTTAACACTTTACCGACCGGTAGCCTATTAATCGGCTAACTATTCACCGCTAATACACGGTCGGTAAAGTGTTAAAAAAAAATTATTTGTATTCTAGTATTAACAAATTTGTTTCTAAAGGAATTGAATAGTATTACACACACACACACACACACACACACACACACAACTTGGGACTCGAATGATACAACTTCGTGTCAATATTAACAAATCGAAAAACTGATAACTGGTAAAAAAAAAAAACACGAAAATACTTCCTTCGCATTGAAACGAAAGATAGAGATTCCAGTGATACGAACGGTATCAGAGAAATGTAAATACGTGTTAAAAAATTAAGCCGCCAAACAGATCGTTTCGCTATTTTTATGAACCGTAGTGACGTCAAAAGAAAAAGAAGGGAGAGTAAAGCGGGCATTTGAATGTTTGGATTATCCAAGAATCCAGAAGGCTTGTGGACCGGTTCAAAAAAGAGAGATTGGACTGTTGTAAAGACAGCTATACACGTTTGCTTGTCCACCCTAATCTGGTTATTATCACTTGAAACTACTCTACTCCTGAGAAAAAAAAAAAAAGAAAAAAATCTCATTCAAATCTCACGTTCGAATTCTGATCTCACCTTCGGCAAACCCTCCGGTTAATTTAACAATAAAGTGCCTTCGTTAACGTTCCATTACAGCAACTCTCTCGATACGAAAGCTCGCAAAGAGTTGAATTCCCAGAGCGCTGACTCGACTCGAAACCGAAAAGCAAACTCTAGCCGGGAGCTTTTAAAATCAGCAACCCTCCTCTCTATGCTCGTTTTCCACTGACTCTCGGTCCACTGAGTGAACAGAAGGAACAATTCACGCCGGACGAGGGGGGAACGTATAGCAGGACGTGACCCCGCAACGAACTCGGAGGGGGTTGGATGGTGCCAGGAAAGAAGGGAATTCGCTTGTGGTGTACGTCATTGGCATTACTTTCGCATTGACTAAGCACTTGGCGACCTACTAACCGTCGAAACGTGATCATCATTAAACCCCTTCGCGTCTATGAACGAGATATCTTGCGTGCCACTTTTTTTCAATATTTCAAAACTGAATGTGATTTCACGTGAGAGAGAAAGAGAGAGAAATGCAATATAGAAACTCATTTCTTTCAAAATAACGTATTCTATGATTAATACCTGTGGTTAATTCTTAATACACCCATGAATGAAATCTGATTATTCATAATATTTGCAGATGAAACATTGTTTTACATAATAGAAAAATGAAATTCATTAATTAATGAAATAGCCTTTTTTTCTAACACTTATCGTTCAACGAATACATTTACACTGCATCAAATTCTCTTTCTCTTTGTATAACTAGTGCAGATGATATGATGAAGTTGTAAATTAAATCTTGATATCTCATGCATAAAAACGTGTATTTAAAACTTCTACGCGATGCACGCGAAACAGCGAATTATAGTGCAATGTCCTTATTCTTGTTTCAACGACTAATGATCATTAACTTAAGAAATATTCTTCTAACTCTTAAAAAATATTCTTAATAAAACAGATACATGTACATAAAAAATATTCTTCAAGAAAAGAATGACAGTTTTTCTTATTTCAATAATCTACCATGAATCTATTTTAATCTTGCACATTATACAGATAAATATTCCCTTAAATATGCTACACAGAAAGAAAACTCTGAATTAATATCATATGATTCTAAATCTCAATAAATTGTTCTAAACCTCCTATATCAACTCTAAGACCAATTTTATAACCTCTGTATCTTTTTCAACAACTATACTGTTAATCAACAAGTAAGACGAAAGTCTACTAGGTAACGTTGCAATGTAATGTAAATAAGTTCATAAGCAGATCCTGAACGAATCGTACTCTCTCTTTCTCTCTTTCTTTCCTATTCCTATATCAAAAAAGATAACATACGTTATGTATAACAATATATCGTCAAACTCTTTAAATCCATGAATTTTCATCAATATAGAAACTCAAATATAGAAATTAAATGATTGACAATTATCAAAAATGACACACTCACGATGTTAATAATATTCTTCACCCTTATCTCGCTAGGATTTTGGCTGACGCGAACATTAACGATAAGCGTTATTTTCACGCGTTCTAGATTGTTTACAAAGCGATATTCTCCGTGTGTAGGAAAATTACAACGATTAAGTTTGCTCGAATCCTTTTTTTTCCCCCCAGAACGAAACGTCATTCGCAGGTATTACTCGTGATACAGGTGTATCAACTTTGATCGTAAATGTTTACATTTCCACGGATTTCCGTGGTGATCTGCCGGCTTGATCGAATCACTTGCAGTCGAATTGCAATATCTTCCCGAGATCGAGAGTGCAAGAGACCGATAAAAGATATTATCGACGTCGTATCTCACAAGTGGAACACTGTCAATTGAATCCGAGATACCACTTGTCTTCGAGACCCGCGACGACTTTATATTTCGAACCAATTAAAGACGATTAAGATATAGCTGGTGCAGCAATTGGCCGGCCAATCGCAACGCAGTCTTCGTCTTCGTTCTGTCTCTTCTCTCTCTCTCTCTCTTGCTTCGTTAGTACATGTGTCAACGTTAGGCTTTAATCTCTAAGCTTATGCAAGGAAAACCAACCAGTTTTCATCCGAGTCATTCTCTGTCAGTCTCTTTTTCTTTCTCTTTCAAGAAATTGCTCAGGCAATTAAACTTTGTTCTCTTGTCAAAGAGACAGACCAACGTTAACTCGACCGATAAACTGATACCAACCGAGACAGAGAAACACCGAAAGAATGATCGCCACTCGTTCTAAAAACAGAAGCAATTAGAAGAACGTCGTGTGGAATTCACGCGTTCAAAATTCCTGACCTGGTTCGCTTCCTTATCAAATGGAACGTTATAGCAAAACGGTAGCGCAAAATTATTGGACAATATAATTCAAGGTCTCCAATGCGTCGAACCGATTTACATTTTCATTGTCATTCGTTTCTCTCGCGTGATTCGTTCCTCGGATGGAAGTAGTTTTGAAAAGTACAGCAAGAGAAATAATGTATAAAAGGGGGAAAAAAAACTGGAAAACAAGAGAAAAAGTAACAGAGACGATAAAGAAGATACATTGCCCGTGATCGATAAAAACGATCCCGCACGTTTGGATAATGTTTTTAAAATCGATTACCTTGAAAACCACTCGAAAAACATAAATAACGCTTTCACGATTCTTAGAAACGCGACAAGCATCAAGGCAAATCTCAAATTAAATATCCAGCCAGTATAACACGAATTATATAGTGTTTATTGTTTACAACGTACGTAGACTATAAATGTAATAATTGCAACGTTCAAAGCTAAAAATAACTTCGTAAAATTTCACATCCGAAACGTCTAATGTTCAACCTCGAGCAATAATTAGAAAACGCACTGAATGATGAAAGTGTCATATTTTTGGAGAACACGTGTAGTCAACGTATAAACGCGGCGTCGTGATATTTTTACCTCGCGAATTCACGTTTTTGCAAAAGTGAAGCGGTTCTCGATATATACGCTGGCGAAAATTACATTTGTTTTGATGAAAAACACATGCTCGAACATTATGCAACATTCGATTCACCGTTACTGTTTTATTACAAGTTGACACAAATAGGCTTGCTTCGTAGTTAAATAAGTGTCAATAATGATGGTTCATATCGACAAAATTCCACGCCATCTTAACCAATATTTTCAACACTCACTTTCAACAGGAACAGTGGCTATTATTCATTCTCCACATCAAATAAAATTGCCGATAGCAATATAGAAATAGTCTATAAATAATTATCACGTTTTTTTGTAACGAAGAATCGAAAAAACAAAAGAGAAATATAACACAATAATTCGAACGTAGTAGGTAGTTTCAAACATACATCGTATGACACATACATTAATAGATAACGAAATACTGACGCCTGTACCGTATGAATTAATGGTTCTTGATCCCCTATGTAAATTTGTGGTAATCTCAGATATCATTAGCCAAGCAAAAGTTCTAATTTAGCTTGCGTAATCGTAGGCTGCTCGGTACTCAAGTTTTTGCTGTTATTCCTTCTACGCTGTTAAAAATTCCCGAACAAGAAAAAAGCTTCCACTTAAGCAGGAAGAATCTCATTACCGCGAGAGCCGGCACTGACTCAGACGTCGAGAAATTCGTAAATCAAAATTACCGAAATTCCTCGCCAGTCAGCCAAGGATATTTCCACTAACATCGAGATATCAGACGACTTGGTGGACGAGAGTAACGCAGTGGATGTTAAAATAACCGCGATGACGGAACAGGAAAATTTGACAGCGAAGCCTAGGCGGTCGCCATGTTGGCTATTCCGATCGAGTCGAAGGGCCACAATTAGGGCTACGCAATGTTACCCTCGCTACATAGAAAACTGAGAAATTACAAGACACAGTGGGAAAAAATATTTGTTATTATACCTGGAGCTCCCTAACGGAGCCTACAGTTGCTTAAATTCCCGGCTCGATGTATCGGCCTCTCGTATCCACGAACAGCTCCTCTCACTCTCTCCCTCCTGCTGCGGCGGGCCTTCCTCCTAGCCACGACTTCTCACATCGATGACTGTGCACTTTCCTTTTCACACCTCCCTGTCTCGAGCCACAGAGCGAAACAGAGAAACAGAGCGAATGCACTTTTCAAGTGGCGGAGTTTCAATAACCGCGACGAGTCCGTATTTCACCACGGTTACTGTCTCGCGACACAACCGCGACCGCCACTGCGTTTTAAGGTTAACCGTCACTGCATGAACTGGAACAACGGAACGGGCCACGGCCTGTACCGCGAGTTATTACGACTAGGCGAACGATACTATGTTCAGGAAGTTGTTTTCATGGATAAAAACTGTACGAAGCAAACGGAGCTGCTGTTGCTGCTACTGCTGCTTCACGGCTCTGGCGGGCGGCAGGGCGGGGCTCCGTGCTTCGAGTCTCGTAGACCCCGTATACCTCGAAGTCGCCGGCCAACGAATACACCCGAACGCAAGCAGCGACCTCTTCGATTATCTTCGCACGCCGCTATTTTCGAACGCCAAAGGGGCACATTTGGCGCCATTGTCATAAAGCCACGATCGATTTATTTAACAAACAGAGATTCTGGAAAAATCTACTGTGTTGTGCTGAGCATATTTCCTGGATTGATATAAAGATTAAAATGAAAACTGGGATAAAGACATTGCTTTAGCACAGAGGTATATGAATAAACCAAGCATCTTGCGGGATTTTGTGACTCGAGACCTGAAATACCGACGTAGTAAAAAATCACTGATCGTTTAGCGCACTCTATGTTTAAACAACGGTGAGTTGCGAGACTACATCAAGTAATTCGATCGAAGTTGGTCAAGTAGTGAAGGCGCCAGAAATATGATTTTTGAAATTCATCACAGTGCTGTCAAATATTCAATACCGAAATGCGAAGCTAGTAACTGATATTATTCCACTATCTATCGAAAGGAGCTCTATCCATGTTTTACGATATTACGATGGTTCTTTTTCATATAATAAATTAGAATTCGAAAGATATTAAAAAAATTTATCAAAAATTTGATATAATATGAGAGAAATTAAAGAAAAGAAGAAAGAACAATCCTCTCATTTATAGAAATAATCATTATAGAAGAAATAATTAATCCTACATTCAATTAGACACTCTACTCAACTAGATATTGAAATCTTACTTTGGGTTCTGGCAACACTGTCCATATTTTTTTATTTTCGCTGTGCAATACTTGCCTACGTCGATATGACAGGATGTGACACGGAAATGGTAAACGATTCTTATGCCCCCCGCGACAAACCTTGAACACGAAATGTGCCTTCAACTCAAAGCAAAATTTCACCAAATTATTACATATAATTTGTGACAATTAAATAAATAATAGCATATAAATATTTGAACAGAACACATTATGTTAAAAGTTTTGAATGATTCTTTTTTTCATTTTACAGCAGATGGCGCTCCTTTCCTCATATCCTGAACTTTATATCCAACGTCACAGACGAGATGTTTACGTAAAGAAAAAAATTTAATATTAGTACAAAGTTTTTAAAAATAAAATTAACGAGTTATTTCATTTTGTAGGATTAGAGAGAGACCAGAGAGCACGTAGAATGTACATAGAAAGATCTTAGGTAACGAATCAGTGCGAGCGATTTATTTTATTACAATTCTCGAATATATCGATATTTCTCGCAATCAATCTAGCCATGAAATGTGACGTAAGGTGTCAGTTTTAGGCGGGAAGCACGGTAAGAAGGAGGCATAGAGAAATTTTCAGATGAAGATCATAATTAATGGCTTTTAAACTCGTTCCTGCATTATCGATCACGTCTTCGCCAGAACAGTGAGTATTATTTAAAAGGATCATCACTTGCTTTTGTATTGCTAACCTATGATTTAGAACTGCAAAGTTCTGAATATATTGTGCTGTATTGAATTCAGCCGCCATTGTTAGGAGTAAATATGCGTATTTCTATGTATGACTACTGATTCACAAAAGCATTTGAGCATTTGAGCATAAAGTTTACGTATACTTACATCCGTCAATTTAATCAATTCCATTAAATTAAAGTAAATGCGTATATGTATACGATATATGATATGCTTGCTAGGAAATATTCTGGAATATTTTGTATGTATGTGTTTCTCCATAAATCAGCCAATCCTATTCGTGTATATTCCCCCACCTTTCCAAATTAATTCGCGAACCTTCGGCGCGGGGGGTTAGTTCATTACCTATAGTCGTAGTGTTAAGATGTATTTATTTATCTGCGTCGAAATATATTGCGCAACAATTTCATCGTCGTCCTCTCAAGCTACATATTCATACTACGCTTAACTTCCTACAATTAACGTATGTTTGATCACCCAAGAAGGTATCAAATATTATTATAATTTATTATGTATTGTCTTCTTTTCTGGGATCATCTTAGTTCGTGTTGTGAGCTTTCAAAATCGCATTTGTTCTTTAACTTTGTTTGATTTGTTTCATTTCTGTATAATTTGTTCCTCATATACATTTATTTCAGAGTTTTGATTTTCTTTTGTATAGATTACTGATTGACTGTTGAAAATGCGAAATGTTCGGAGCCTAAATGTGTAAAGGACGCCACGCTGATTAATGATAAGTTTCGATATATTTTCACGGAGGTATGACAACATTTGATTTATTCTGACCAAAATAGACGTATCTATTTTTTCATTTTATTGGATAATTGTTAACATTTATTTAATATTTCAGAAACAAGTTTGAACGTGTTCTGCGCATTTCGTCGTTTGGGTACTGCGCAGCTTCGGTTCGGGCAAAAAACGCGCCATATTTGATTGGCATGAAAAACATACAAAGCATTAATAACGAAAGTTTTATATTTTTTGCAAGTGGATTACAGAATAATTATAGATATTTAATAATAATAGAAAATATTTTATAATGTAATACTTTAATACTTGTCTGAGCGAAATGGCCCTTATTAAATAAAGTTATTAATTTAAATTTAATTCGCGAAGTTAGAGCCAGTGAGTTCGCCGATTATAACTTAAACACGCGCGTTGATAGTCTTTTATTTTTCTTTTTTGTACTGTTTCTTGTTCAATACTCGTTTTTGGTATTAGAGTCAGTGCTCAAGAGGATAAGGTCTCTCCAGGAGATCAAGGTCGTAAGTAGTTTTATACGTTGCATTTCAATTTATTCAATTTTTCAAACTTAACAACAAGGTATAATGTTTGACGTTTGTTACAGACACATCACAACATTAATTTTTTTGCACTTTTTTGGGGAAAATCCAATTCCAATCCATTGGGGTGGCTCTAAAGCCAAGAATGTAAGACTCGTTCATTATTATATATACCAGTTTTTGCTTTGCTCTTAAACATACATTCTAATGTTTAATGTTTTGTTATTAGATTTTTTACACTCTCCAGTTCCCCTAATCTTCTAAAGATCTTACGATGCATTAATAGCTAAAAATGTAAGTACTTTTTAGCTTTTGCACTTGAAATCTATAGTCGAATTGTAATTATAAAATAAAAATATCTCAAGTTATTAGTCCCAATTTTTATCATTATAGAAATTAAAATTTTCACATATAACACTGTGTCTTTAGAAACAAAATGTTTTGTGCTTTTTAGGAAATTTTTCGCGGCGTTCACTTCTACCACGGTATTCTCAGTGATATTTACTCGATGAGGATCTTCAAGGAAACTCTTCCTGGTCCAGTGCAGCATCGGTGAGTCGCATGCATTTGTGTTCCTCCAGTCACTCAATCATGTCGTAGGACGAAAGGTCCGAATCGGCACGGGTGGCTGGTTGTATACGTAGAATTTTTGATGAGCATAGTGACCACGGGTATTTTTTATATCCGTGAGTAGTAACATTTTTTCACGTTTTTAATGTATTAGATTAGGATAGGGCTTCTTGCACATCGCGATTTTAACAATTAGAAATATATACATTAGAATATATACATTTATCGTAATTACTTATAAAATCAAAATATCCCCAATATAAATGTTCGCAAAAGTAAAATATCTATATGAATATGTATTATATGAATAAATAAATTGTAAATATTTATAAATAGTTATTACTACAACGATTTCGTTTGAGCATTCCACAGTAGAGAAGACGGATAGCCTTCGATTTTATTGCTGTGAAAGATGCAGTTATTACTTATTGATACATATTTTCGTATAATAATTAATAACTTTCAATTTTATCTTCCTTTCTATGGTAGTATTAAATAATTTAATTAATTCAGTTTTATAATTATGAACTGTAGTAGAATTTGAAATATAATAGATGAGAATTCTTTCCGTAGAAAAATGTATGAAATTTTATGTGCAAGAAGATACTTCGCGACAGGCAGACTTTTGAATCAAAGTAACAAGTTTGGACACTGCTTTTACATTTTCGAAAGTATGCTTTGATGAAGAAATCGCCTGAGATTATTCTATCAACATTTAATTTACTGTATAATTGTTTCATTCGCAACTGTATGTACAATTGTACCATTATTATGCAACACGTGCCTAACCTGGACGAATATTTCCCAAGTATTCCCAAATACGTGACAGAGTACGTTCGCGCGTTTTACTCACTATCACTCTTCAATAACACGACGTATTATTATTGTGTTCTTACAACAATTTTTGGCTCCATCGAGTACGAGTACGCTCTAAGCCTTGGAGCCTTGGAGCTGGAGCTGCCCGGCTTCGCTCTCTGGCTCCTCCGGGAGTGCCCATCATCGGAGCTTCGGATTTTTGGGCGCATGATAATACGTATTTTTGAGCGATAGTAAGTTTTCTGTTCGTTCCGGTCGCATCGCGAGCTGTCCTTTGTATTCGTGTTTGAAATGAAAGACATCGGTGTCGTGCCACTTTTGACATGTCGAAACGAATTCGTCCGCATCTTCTTTGAAAATAATTTCCTCAGTCGTTTCAAGTTGGACAAGTGTATGTCGCAACTGTATGTAATGTTTATAGATCTTTTTAATAAATTGTTTATTGTTTTTATTCTCTTGCAATTTGAATAATTTCTGAAAGAGTAGAGTCATTGCAGTGTAAAATAAAATAACGCAATAGTCCGTTAGATACGAATTACATAAATTAATTATTTTTTTTAGTTCAGGATTTACAGGTTTAACCCCTTCCGTGTTCATTGTCAGGATCTCACTCACTTGCCCAGGTGCTACTTGAGTGGGTGAAAGACATTGGGCACGATGACCATAGTAATTTTGTAAAAAATTTCTTAGCGACTGACAATGCGTTAGCGTATCGTGCACGACGTATTTTCTGCATGTGTGTGTGGGGTTAGGATGTGGAACTGCGTCGTTTCTATCGTTGCATTCATTATCGAAATATTTAAAATATTCATGCATTAATTTAAAGAAATATGAACTTATCATAATACTGAATAAATACACTGAACAATTACATTATTATTATTATAACTATACTATCAATTATAAGGATGATTCTAAGTCAACTTATACGTGTACTTTCTATAGAAATTATATATATTTTTTCTTAGTTATTATTATTAGCTAATTAAATATAAACGTGTTTTAATTACGTTCTACGCAATGGTCGCTAGCTATTGTCAGTCGATTTCAGGAAAATGGTACGTAAATTAGAGTGTGAAAGTTGTGTGTTAAGCTCGGGTGTCGGAGGTGTCCCGGGACGTCCTCTCTAGTTTAGGCCTCTGCGCCTGGGTGGTATGTGTGAGAACCGTGGAGTGAGTGTGTTGGTGTGCCTGTTTTGCCATTTTTTAAATATAGGGCGATTGTTAGGATAGGTAGCTTACTTTCTGGTGTGCCTGTTTAATTATAAGTAGGTAGGGCCGGGCAGGTGGGCACAGTCTCTGGTCGCGTGTTCCCTTTTCGCGTGTCCAACCTGTTTCAGGAAACTTAATTTGAAAAATCGACGATGAAATTGGTACAGATGGAGCATGCCATTTGTTTCTGGTATTACTCTTCGATTTTTCGAATTTAGTATCGCGGTCGCGGTCGCGGATAGGTCGCGAGTAGGTAACGAAACGAACGTTGATGTAGGTATTGCTCGAGCACGCACGCGCGAACGAATAACGATTATTACGATCGTTAGTCGTCCATGTGTATAGAGGCCAGCATTCGTGATTTATATTATTATTTCATCTTTATTTTTTAGTTTGTGATTAGAAAGACTCGAGCTAGACGTAAGTTTCAGCGGGCATTGCGCTCGAAGGAAGAAGAGGCTAAAAGCCGAAGAGGCCCGGCAAACTGCCACGAAGAGGGTCGCAACAAATGGTTTCTCATCCTATGGATTCAAATGATTCCAGAGCATGGGAAGTCATTTTCGTTACTACTACTTTGTCACTATGCTCTCTTAATATTTGTAGTTTTTATTTTATTTTCTTCTCCATCATCGTTCATCTTCGTTTTGGGCAAATCGCGATTTTCCTTGTTAGTGTTGCGAGAGATCGATTAAAGATTGAATTAAAGTTGCGAGATTGTATCGCGCTTGTTTATTAGTGTTGCGAGAAATTGATCACGGTTTAAATTACAGTTACGGAGTAATGATAATCGAATTATAATACCGCGATTGTCTTTTGCAATTTTGATTTGAATTTTTGTAGTTTCTTAGTATTTTAGTGTTATACACAGTAAAATTTATCTTGCTTTCTATTGTCTTCAATTAAGAAGTATTTGAAGTAATTGTTTGTTCGTACAGTTATATATCGTTCATAATTTTTGTTCGATATAGTTTTAGAGTTAGTGCGACTAATTCATCGCGATTTCCAATTACATTTACTCTTATTACAATTAGTGTTGCGATACTGTTTCACCGCGATTAGTTTTCCTCTTAGTGTTGCGATAATGAATGGTCGCGTTTCTTGAAGTAGCGTTTACAAAATGGCCAAATTCTTTTACTGAATTCGTAGATCACCTGATGTAGCTACAATAGCTGTAGAAAGGTGGTCATTCATCAGCAACCTCCAGTATGTTTGTACTGGACGGGTCACAATTGGTGTTGGAATTTTTGTGTATAGTTTTTTTAAACTACCAATCCAACAAATAAGTTTGTTACAGATTTATCAACTTCCAAATGGATGGATAGAGGATGGAATAACGTTAACTGGAATTTAGAGGAAATGATGCCCGGTTCTGTCTAATGGTAATTAAATTTATGTTTTTAAATTTATTTCACAATTCTTTTTTGGCATCAAAAGAAGAAAATTGTACATAGATTGCACTAAATGTAGAAAATTCTATGAAATATCCAAAACAGAATACTTGTTACAAGATTTAGTGACTGAAATAATACGAGTTGATTAGCTGCGATTTCAGTTAGGTGTTTGTGTAAATTTACATATCCATTAGATTAATAAAAATTAATAATATATAATTTTGACTTCTGGATAGCTAATTTGTTAGCGTATGGAAAATATTCCACCTGAATATTTTTGTACAAAAATATTGTAGAATGTCTAGGATTAATTATTTCTTCTACAATTTCTATGAGAGGATTGTTCTGTCTTCTTTTCTTTAATTTCTCTCATATTATTTCGAATTTTTGATAAAATTTTATTAATAACTTTCGAATTTTAATTTACTATATGAAAAGAAACCATCGTAATATCGTAAAACATGGACAGAGCTCCTTTCGATACATAGTAGAATAATTTCAGTTACTAGCTTCGGTATTGAATATTTAACACCGTGATGGATTTCAAAAATCATATTTCTGGCGCCTTCACTACCTGATCAACCTCGATCGTTTCATTTGATGTAGTTCCCCAACTCACTGTTGTTTAAACGTAGAGTGCGCTAGAAAATCAGTGATTTTTTACTACGTCGGTATTTCAGGTCACGGGCCACGGAATCCCGTAAGATTGGTCTTATCCATATACCTCGTCAATGGTATCCTTTTCTTTGATTTCTTTGTAATGTTTCTTTTGAGCAAAAGATGTCCAACTAGTCGACATTGGAACAATACTGTCGATATTTGATTTCGATATACAAATATTTTAAAATATTATAATAAAACATGAATCTAAGTTCAATTCTTAATACAGTTGTTAACAATCATTAAATTTTTTGTTAGCATTAGAATTTTTTTAAATGTGAATATCGGAATTTTTTTTAATAGATCAAAAATTGACAAAGTTTTTTGTTTAGAAATTTATTATTTCCACTCTTTACGTTTCACCAAGTCATCTGGTGTTTCCAAAATTGTTGCTACGATATGAAAAATATATGTGCTAATTTGCCACTGTATACTATTTTGTTAAAACGTAATATTTGTAACGTGATTTAGATTAACAAAGCCTGTTCGTGGTTGAACTGAAAGGGATAATATGTGTAGTTATATCGACCGACAGTACACACGAACTAAAAAACGTTTGTAGATTTACAAATTTCTAACTTGATGGTTAATCGTTAGATCTAATACCGCACTTACAGATTAAGCTTTTCTCCAACTCAGTTTCTGAGAATAATTATTAAGATTTTGCATTCAGGATACCGTAGAAGAATCGCTATGATATACTTTTCTAACAATCTTTTCCTTTAGCATAATATTTACAATATTATCAGAATTATAGCGTAGCGTCCTTCTTCCAAGTAAAACGAATTCCAAGAACTATGGACGTTCATCCGATAAAAGTGACACGAACATATTGGCAAAATTTTATTTTTCATTTAACAACAACATTCCTGTAGAAATTTCTAATTCGTACCAGCCTGAATCTTCTTCTATAAACACATTAACAAGTGCAAACTAACCGGCGCAATGATCGAAACAACAATTCGGCCCGTTCTCGTCGAAAGAATCCATATTATCCAGCGATTCCTTCCTGGTTTGTACATCTGACCGGATTCCGGAACGGAACGAGGACGACACGATACGGAAAAGAGACGCCAGGACCTTATCAATATTATCACTGGCTCGGCGAGGGGATATGATAGGGCGGTGTAATCGGGTGGCGAGTGACGTTGGTGGGGCAGACGACGCTCGACGACGCAGGCGCCGCGCATGACCCCCCTAACGTACCATCGTCGTTGGCGTCGTCTTCGTCGTCGTCGTCGTCGTCGCCGTCGCCGAGAGAGACGTCGCGGCCCGTCGTGCCTCCTCGTGTTTTCAGTTTTCCGACCGAACGACGGCGACTAACAAAACCAAAACGGAAAAAGAATCCTTTCCACGAAGGGGAAGCTCTCTTTGCTTTTGTTTCGTTTGTGTATTGGCCAACGGTGTTTGCTTGGCACGCGGCCTCGAGATGCCTCGTCGCCGGTAGACTCACCGATTCGAAAAAGGTGGGAGCACGCGGGAGAGCAACAGTGTTTAACGATATATAACCCCTCTCCCCCTCCCCCTCCCCGTGGACACGGTGCCGGTTATCGAATGGCAGTTACTCTCGTTTCGAACGTTCCCTCGGCCAGGATACGTGGGAATACGTTGAGGGCAGAGTGACGCAGGAGCTGTTCGATTTTGAACCTGCAAGGCGTGGTGGTGGTGGCCAGGAGAAGGATGTAGCTGTTGCGTGGCGTGCGTTGGACTTTCCATGCTTTTCGTGTGCGACGTGTTTCATCGCACGAACGAGTAACGGAGTAGCGAACAGTGGTTTCGTGTGGACAGTATCACAGTGGCCGTCGCCAACAGGTTACAAGAGCCGATGTAGAGAGCATCGGGAATTATCGCAAGAAGTCGTAAGAATCGCCCATGCACGGATCCGCCTGTTTGTTGTCGCGGAGAATGAAGAAGAAGTATAAAAATAACTGTCCGCGAGTTCTCGAGCTGAAATGCACAACCGCCTGATTCCCGCGAAACAGGACATTCGATTCAGAGGAGTGTACCACGTTCCAACGTGCTATCGCGAGCAACGATCGCAGTGAATCAAACAGAAAAAGAAAAAAAAAAAAAGAATCGTAACCCGCGCTTTCGCATTTTCGTATTGTAACGCAACTTGAACAAATCCACCACGTGCCTTTCTCGTCGTCGTCTCGACGACGGTTCGTTTTTTCTCTTTCTCTTTACGATTGATCCTCGCTCCTCTTTCGCTTTTTTCCCCTACACACACGTGCGGCCATGATACCCGCGAGTTTTTCGTTTCACCTGCTTCGCGTTTCCGCAATCATCGCCGGAACAGGTGGCAGCGTTCGTGAGATTCGAGCAATCGCCGACGACGTTCTGTCGCTGAACTAGTGGGAACTAGACGTTCGTCGTCGTGGAGACGCACACAGCACATCCAGAGAACGTTTCCCGAGTTATTCACCGAGGCAACACTTTGTGGAAATGTCCGCACAATGCGATTCTCCGAGACGTTTGCTGTTCATTCCTCCGGCCGCAGGGAAGTCTGACATCGAGCCGACGAGGTCGAAGCTTCTCCGAATTTTCACCGAGAACGTGCGATCATACGGGCGAACATTGCTCGGGCAGCTTTCTAATTTCTTCGAAGGCGACCGAGTGTCGATGTACTCGCGGCACGTTGTCCTTTGGTTGCCTTAAGAACGAAATTCCGAATCTCGACAAATCAGCGAGAAACTTGCAGGGGAATATCATCGACTCGGAAGAGAATTACTTAGCTAGTGATATATTCGAGGAACCAAGGGAAGAAAACGTGTGGACCACCGGTGAAGAAGGAGGAAAACCCTCGTGCACAAAAAAGAAAGGAAGAAAGAAAGAAAAAAAAAAGAAAACGAGAAGGCGACGTTTTCCAGATTCCTGGTGCCCTGTTCTGGAATTCGCGGGAACGTCGTTCGTGCGGCGCGTAGTATATCAACTATAAATAGCTGTTTTCTCGCGTGGATCGTACGTCTTGAGCCGGGCAGCAGACATCGGAACACAGAGGTAATACGTACATATATACATCGGAGCCTCGTGTCACGCACGTCGAGACAACGTTTCAAGCTTTGTGCCCTTGGATCAACCGAGGAGGATGAACCAAATGTAACATGCTACAGCCTGTTCTTTAGTTACATCTAGATAGACGAGTATTGGGTCCAAAAAGGAAGTCAAACGAAGACATCCAGCCTTCTTGTTCGGCGAACAACACGTATCGAACTCTGTCCACGCAGCTTCGTATGCGAATTTTGTACAACAAGAACACCAAGAAACAACGATACAACTCGCGGAACACGTAATTAACGTTACAAAGAGAGAAAGAGAGAGAGCGAGAGAGAGAGAGAGAGAGGTGTTCCTTGCAGAGTAAAGAGGTAAAGGCACACGTGTCAGTGACAAAGCAGAACTTACTTGGTGCCCACACTTTTCTTCGTTCACTATCCTCGCTCGCCTTTTGTATCTGAAAAGAAAAGTCTAGAAAACGGAAGAAGAGAGAAGAAAAGAGAAAAAACGGGGAAAAGGGAAAATCGTCAATTCGTCGTCCGACTAGCAACGAATATTCTTCTTCGGTTGTTCCCCTCTCTCTCTCTTCTCTGGTCGTTCCTTAGGAAGAACAAAACAGGGTTTACACGCTACTGGGAACGAATCGTGACGAACGTCGCCGATATTAGCTGGTGCTTCTCTTTGTCCTCGACGATCATTATGCTCAACTCGTGCTGTGCTTTTTTCTACCGTGCTTGTACGCATGCTGCGAGTGTTTTTTCAGTGCTGTAGTGTTACACGTTAATTATTGAAGCAGGCTTAACGAGCCTTCGATCGAACGCCAAACGTCTGGTCGGCCCAGGTATCTGGGAATATTCCTGCGATGCCTGTTAGACGAGGTCACGTGGCGCCCAGGACAACGATCATCGAAACTATCATCAGGAAGTTCGATACTCACGGTGAGTTCGCCCTAAATAATGTATAACGTTGCGGAATGAAAAACATTTCGAACTGGTCGGTGTTGACTAGCAACTTTCAAACTCTTTATAATGTATTCAATTGTAACTTGAAAGTTAGACGTTGCAAGAGCACTTTCAAAGTTATAGAATCATTCGTTCTAATCCAGTTTCGATTTGAAGCGAATGTCTTCAAATCGATTGATCTTTTTCTTTTGTAAATAAACAATGTATTGGTTATGTAGAGGATTCAAACACTAATTTGTGTAAAATAAGTTTTGCAATTAGAAGTGACACTTTCGTTGGTCACGTGTTTCGATGAATGAAATGTAGGTTCTTCGTCGAAATTTTAAAATCCAATAGTGCATGGAATACATGTGTGTAAAATATCTAAAGTATGGTATTTACTGTGACGTAAATCTCTGTCCAAGTTCAATTTCTCGTAATTACAAAGAATTTGAGAACATGAATTTGTATATGTTCACGTGATGTTCGTGAGTGTTCATGTATGTATAAGAAAATAAATTGAAAAGTGTGAAAATGCACTGATTGTACACAATGGGCAGAAATAGGTACCTATAGATAGATACAGTACTCGTCGTGATAAACTTGCACGTTTGAAAAATTTTAGAACGTAAAAATGCGAACATCTTCGACACGAATAAAACCGTAAAATATTGAAAGTAGAGAACATCTGTTTTAAAAATATAAATTTGCATGAAAATCTGCAATCTATCTGCAAATTAAAAATATTATTTTCACTCTGTCCTAAGAGAATACCATTCGTTTATTATTCGTAAACAAATGCCCTTAAAACATCCAACCACGTGAAATATAACCGCTTATTCTTTATTGAGAATTTCAACTGAGACGCAATTACATACGCGAGATTATAAGCCTCGAATAATTTATCACGCGTCATTTGTATCTCGATTGAACGTTCGATAATGGGGAGCGATTGGGCGGTGGAAATTTTTTCATTAAAATTAGATAGCCAATTTCACGGTTTGTCGTCCGTCGTCTGCGTTATCATCCGCGATGAAAAAGTAAAAAATCAATTTCCAGGATTTGCATTGAACGATGCAGCACACGCCTCTCCTTTGTAATATTCGCGATCGTATATAAAGTTTAATGAAAGTTCTTCAAGAGGCGAGCCTTGCCTTTCTCGCCGAAGATTAAAATGAAGTTAACAGCCCGAGGGTGTCGTTCTGGCCAGCACGATATAATCGAAAGTTTTTAGAAACTGCTCCGCCAGGATATGGAACGAGTCGGCATAGAGCCAGAACTCCATTTTCAATATTATTTAAAACATCTCCGACGGAAGGCGAGGATGCATTGTGGTAGGGATAGAATCGATTAAATGGAAGAAAGGGGTAGTTCTGTTTCACAATAGGACAATGCATGTCACTGGCAATATCACTCGAGGCATGCCTAAAATTTTTTTTTTTTGCAAAGGAAAGCAAACCTAGGGGAAAAACCGACACAGAGTTTCGAGACGTGTACGATCGCGGCGAAAACGCGGACTTACAATTAGAGCCTGTGTTTTCTTTCGTTTTCTTGTTGTTAGACTCGCACTAGTCTTGCCAATCCGAAAGATCAGTCGCTTGAGAAATCTTCGTTTTGCATTCGAAGATATATTTTTCAAGGATATATCTTTGACACGCGATACTCGTTTTACATTGTTTCGCCTTCTAGCAATTTTTTTTAAATTTTTAAACTGACAAAATAAGCCCAAAAGTTTGTACGGAGTGAGCTGTCCCTTTTTTTTAGTTTATTATTTCTTTACATTTATTTTTGTTTTTATATTAAGTTTTATTTAGCAATGAAATATTAGCAATTTTTTAATGCTTCGAAAATATTTTTTTTGAATTTTTAACTAAAATTCTTTTTTCATTTAATTCTGTTCTTAAATTCAGTTAGGCTCGAAGTAATATTGGATTATACATGACTAATTTATGTATTAAAAATATATATAATATATATAAAAATATATATAAATAAAAGCGGTAACAATAATTTTCTTAAATTGATAGTGTGAAATAAGTTGACATACGCGATTTTTTCCATAATCAGACATTGACGTACGACTAAACGTGCTTTCATAGCCGAGCTCATGCGGATTAAGAGCTCGAAAGAGTCTTTAATCCTTTGCACAAAGGATCTGGAAAGCTTGCGTCGAATGATGCGGCTTTCAGCAAAGTATTTCCTTCCCTGCTGGCAAAAGGTGTGAAACAAATAAAAAAGTATTTTCAAATTCAATTCCAATGTCCAATTGGAAAACATTTTTCATAATAACAAGCTTCATTTCTCTCTATAGACTATTTCAAAATTTGTATTTTAGTATTTGCATTGAAATAAATGCAAGCTAATATTTGCGAACGTATGTATTATGAGAAATGTATTATATATGCTAATTATTGTAACAAGTATTTCATGATTATTTTGTATAATGTGCAAAGATACAAAGACCAAGTTACAATTTTAAAATTCATTATATTGTCAATCAATTCTACATCAAGAATTTCTCTTTTTCGAATTTGCATGAACGTTTGATTTCTTCAAATGCCTTGCTTATCTCTTTCACCTATTTATCTATCTTTTAAACCTAAATGTGTAATATACCTTCAATATATCGCTAATAATTTTTCTAAAGGTAAGTTTCGCAAAATTAAAAATTGCAACGTCTTTTACAAGATACTCTGAAAGTTTTCTTACCGTGCCCTATACACATTTAAATTCATATTACACATTTATATTTTGCGCTGCACTATCTTTGTACATATTATTTTCATCAAAGATTAATAACTTACTGAATTTTAAAACCTCCTCCGTTACAAAAATATACCGATGAGAAATACTTATTATGAGATTTACTCTCTTATGTCTCTTTGCATCTTCTTTCCTGTTGTCTATCGAATTTTTTTTTCTCCTACTTGCCACTTACATTGCAGTATGCAGGAGATTTCGTAAGAAATTCGCGTGGAAAATTAAGTCGATGAGGCGGCGCGTATCATCGTTCGTTAACAAAAGCCGCGGCTGTCGTACGGAAGGGCGGATGGTAATAGGCATTAACGCGATAAATTCTTGAGAAACCTTTGTAACGCCAATTTATATAATAAAAAATATGTATGCCAGCCCCTTCAGGGTGGGCTTTTGTCCCGGTGGCATTGCTGCGCGTCAAGCCTTGGCTTCTAATCTGACGTCCTCTCTATAGCACCTACACATCCAACCGCGTTTTCGCTCTCGTTTTTCCTCTCTTCCACCCTATCTCCGCGCTCCTTATTCACTAACGCACGCCATCTTTTTCGATACTCCTCAGCTGTCTTCTTGTATCGTAATCGAATACGACGTTCGGAGGGCAATCTATCCGATACGCAAACACTGACAGATCGCCGGGTTGCAGCCCTTGAAAACTTGTTAAATACGATGACCGCGATGACTGCGTAATCAATGAAGCATCAATAACGCTCGCAGGATTTTCTTAGACAAGCACGGATGTTTCTTTACCACTAAAACCTCTTGTTCCTTATACCCGGAATCAAGTGTCGTTTGAATAGTGATCATTCGTGTATCATCTCATTCGATTCGATGTTATCTTGAAATAATACTACGACATTTAGTTTATTCAAAAGAGCGAGTTTATTCAAAAGAGCCTTTCTTTAAATTATTTGATTATTCGGTTATTAAGTAAGATGATATATTTAATTTTGTGTCTACAAGTTATTTCAAGCAACATCTAGTTAAACAAGATAGCAAGATTATTCAATTCATCATCTTTGATTCACGCACTGTTTGAACAATTTACAATCCTGCTGTGTAAGACGCAACATTTTTTTATTATTCGTAGTTTTAGGATAAAAATTCATAGGACGATGTTGTAGAATTTCACAACGCACATATGTTAGCGAGGCAAATTTTTCTTTTTATGAGATTTTAACATCAGCTTTGTTTTAAACGGCATAATATTGTATCAATCAATATGTTCTTTTTATATTTAACGCAAAGATATCAAGGTATCTGTGTTTGTGTTCTTAGTTAACAAGATAATGTAACTTTAATTCTATAAAACTTTGCGTATAAAAGACAAAGATGGACGCAGAGTAGTATCCTCACGTTTAATTTGTTTCTTGTTTTTCACACGTTAAATTTCGTTATAATTTCATACGAAATATGATATAATTGAAATATCTTTGACAGGAATGTTGATCATTTTAAAATTATAATAATCGTATACGATATTATACGATATTATTGATGATAATTATCAATAAAATATGGTAGTAGTATACAAAATTATGTTTTCTTTTGAGTAAGTACATGTATGAGAAACATAACCAATAATATTACAAGTGGTCCAAAAATAAATCCACAAAATGTTAAAATTCCTTATTTTTCTGTTGAAATATCATATGTACAGATACGTGTAGACTATATATATATTCTATATATATATATTCTTCTTATGCTAATGTGGATGCGTGATTCTGCAAATTATATAAATTCACAATTGAATTTAAAATAATCAGATCAGATAATTTTGAACACGATCAGTCAAGCTTAAAAGTTTCTCAATCGTCATATTGAATTTGTCATAGCACGTTCGTCATTGTAATTTATCGAAAGATTCAAGATTTGCTCACTTACGTTTAATTATAGAAAAAATCATACATTGACATGTAATTTTGAAATTCGTCGTAACATTATTCACCATTCTCTTAACCTTTTATAATCAAAATTTCGTTCAAGCAGGAAAAAATGATTATTAAGTTAATTGTAGCTATTTACTCCAATTTAAGATTTGCAAACCTATTAATTGTCGTAAATATGTCATTTGGTATTTTTTTTTTTAATTTTTCTGCTATGTTCTGCTATTTTTCAAAGCACATGAAATAAAGTTGAACAACAGATTCTACCTACCACTTTTCTCTCAAATCTCGAATTTAATGTCAGTGAATATTTCATTTTACGACGAAGAATTCGATTTAACCCCCTTCTCCCCCGTGCAGGTTTAGATTACCAAAACTTCATGGTTTCACGAAGAGCGGGAAGTTAATCCCATTAAAGCGAAAATTGTCCGAACAAGCGACATTTTTAAATATACTTAATTCGGTAAATCACTGTTACAAATAATCGTATTATCAATTATATTAAAGGAAGTGGGAAGGGATTATTCGTGCCAAGGTCAGATTGTTCGCTGAGCACAGTCTGGATTCTGTGTACGCGTGTGAGACTTGTTGGAAAATGTGACATCAGGAACCTGGCACGGTTCGTTTTCGTGTATGAAACTATTAAAAGTCGACAATTAGGGCCGTGGCCGGGGGTTTAAACTGTACTTCAGGACGGAAAATACCGATACTGTTACTGCTGCCTTATAAATTTCGCCCTTATCTGGAAACCACTTTATTTTCGGTAACACACATAACGACGATCTAGTGGACAAAATCGTGACGAGAAAGAAAGTAGGGAGAGAATTTTATGCGTGTTGCAACGACAAATATTATGGATTTGTTTGGATTTCAACGGAAACAGGAAATGAATTTCGTGAACCGTGTGTCGCCAACATTGAGTCCAAATTGCAGAGTGAATTGAACGTATAAAGGAAAGAAAGAAACATGATAGGTATACATTTTCATTGATATCTCGATTTTAATGTCAATAGAATTTGTAAGTAGAATGGAATATTTCATTATATTTAATATGAATAGCTGAAAAGTGAAAGGAACTTAGGTGTGAAGATTTTGAAGAATTGATAATGTTGCGTGGAGGATAATTATTAAAATAAGTGACATTTTCCGAAATTTCAATGTTGCAACGAGTTATGGAGAGAGTCGAAAAAAATACGTATGCTTGGTTCAATGATCAAATAAAATGATAAAACGAATAAAATTTTGATAACATGAAATTAATTAATTAATTTCCCTTTGTGTCGTTAGAAACATAATAAGATTAGGTGATTAAATACATTTTTAAATAATTTTAAATGATGATAATTTTATCAACGTATAATATAATTATTAATCTGAAATTAAATTCCACTCTAAACAGTCCACTCAAGTATTTAAATGCAGAAGAAATATTCATTTTTATTCAGACAAATTCATTTTTATCAACATTTCCATTTTTACCTCACTCAATGACTAAGAAATGTTTTAACAATACTTGAAAATGAAGAATAATTTAATAGATCCCCAAAAAGAAAATTCTGTTGAAAATTAATTGATAATCTACTCAAACGTCGATCAATACTGTTATTAATATTAGACGTTGGTATATTAATATTAGACTTTTCAGATCATTGTATATTATATAATTTCGAATTCAGACGCGAACTTTTACAAGTTAACAAATTTTGTAAAAAGCAATGACCGTCAATTGAGTTTATCAAAAGAGAAACGAAGACGTAAGTTCCATATCGAATGGGATAGCTCATAGAGTTTATCAAATTACAATAGTACGTATTAGCTCGTAAACAATGATTTAATTTTCATTGATTTCAAGTTAATTACCTTTTGACTTAATTTCCAAATTACTGAAAAGTCGAGTTGTTCGACTTTCAAGATCGAATAGCGATCCAAATATTCATGATCTGATAGAAGAGATGGTCAAAGCCAAGACGTGACGATAAAACGTCTCTCTCTCTCTCTCTCTCTCTCTCTCTCTCTCTCTCTTGATTTTAAGGAAGAAACGAACGAGGAGAAGTAGGTCAGATAGTTCGAGATCTCGATTCTAGTCGGTCGTCTGTTCGATGAATCACTGATCCCGATGAAATTTATAAATTTGTACGCTTGTTGGCTCTTCTTCGCTCGCATGATAATCCGACTTTCAACTTTGTTAATCGCGAGAAGGAAACGTCGACCAATCGTGACAAACGAAGACAGATAATCCTCGAAACTTTGCCGTCAGACTATTCGAACTTTCGAATACTGAGATTTTTCGTGAATTCGAGCATTTAATCGTGTGTTAAAAACAGTCTTGAAAACAAAGTAAGTCTCTCCTTCTTTTTTTCCTTTCTAAATTTGGATGTTTTTTAAGGTAACGCTATTTTATATTAACTCTTTGCACTCTTTAGTTTTGTCGCATGATTTATCAGCAATTCCAAGGTATCTTTATAGTATAGTGAGTATTGAAAAGTATTGTATAAAATATAACGATCTGCAATGGTTATAGTTTAAATTTTGTTGTGTGCTTGTTATTCCACACGTTACACGAAAAAGATCTTTACAACATAAAATGACAAGAAAGGAGTCAATTTTTTACTCCTTCAGAGTGAATTTCGAAAGGAAAAGAAACTTCCTAATGCACGCGAGATCTAGACGTTTGTAAAGTTTTATAATATTCTAAATTTTCTAGTTCAGGATCTTCCTTTATAAATATGAAATACAAATGCACATACAAGTGTATCCAATCTTTTAGTCGGTAGTATATTCGAAAAATAAATTTGAAAAAGAATTTCATTGCAGTGAACAATTTTGCAAAAAAAAAGAATTCCATACATAAATAACAAACAGTCTAATCCCACTTGATTCTTTTTCAACTTTCTGATGAAATTTTTTCTCTTTTTAAATGAAATAACCTGTAACATAATGTATAAATATTGCAATCCTTTCTGACTGCTAAAGAGTGCTTTCAATCGATGCTTTCAATCCGCCTTCAATAACAAGCAATTCGAACGGAAATTGCGGCGAGTCAACAGCAGAATGCACGCATTTCCGTGTTTCTTCCCTCTCTTTCCCCTTTCTTTTATCTTCTTTACTGCTCTTTCCTATCATTTACGAGCAGCATACGTATACATAATAACGAGGATACGTGTGCTACCGTGCGATAAATTCGTCCAGAAATTTTGGGCTGTTGCCAGGATGGATATTTAAAATTCTCCGCGGTTCTCCGCGAACCTCCCGCGGGTCTTTTCTTTCTCTTTTTTTTTTTTTTTTTTTTTTTCTCCTCCATCGCGATGGACGAACAGAAGACATTGTGTGAACGCTATAGACGCTAATGGACGGGTTTATCAAGTCGGTTGCCAATCGAACTGATTGCTATAATTACCGTCGCTTCGAGTGCATTATTCACGGCCGGTTGTCGCGGTCGCGGATTATGATTCATTTCCACTGTGTCATCCAGTTGCTTATCAGCAAAAATGTCGCGGATTATTATTGGTGACCTGTGTGTTTCGTGCAACACACGGTGTAAGATATACGAGTTAAATGCATGATTATTTAACCCCTTCGGTATATATACACGTCCATAGAAATCTAGGATAAAGGATAATCGAAATAAGATTCTTGGATAATCAGAATGATTATAATTCACAGTGTCTGCTAAGATAACGTAACAGTTGCGAGTTATCATATTTTCTGTTACAAATTTGTTTCTCCTCCAGTTTGTTTTCGAAACTGAGTTTGACGATTCAATGGAGTGCTTTCATTGTCGATGGATCATTATTGTATTTCATAGAAATACAATTCAAATGAAAAGTTCTTATATTTTCAGAAAAAAGAGATCAAATGGTCAAATAACTATTTAAATAATACCTGAATTCGGAAGAAATTTTAATTCCTAAACACAGTAATGAATTCGGTGATGTAAGGATTAGCTTTCAATCGGTGAATGCTGGCATTCATTGGATTCCAGTTTACTCTATTAACTTCATGTAAAACCGGTAAATTTGTAATTATACCAGTTTGGAAGAGAAATCTGTCTAATGAAAGTAATTTGCCTATGCAACAGAGTGTTAAAAGAAATACTGTTTAGATTGTACTGTTTCATAATTATTCAAACTATCTGTCAATTTTCATTTTACATGAAAAAATGAATCTTGGAAAGAAATTATTAATATTTCTTCTTTTTCCCTTGATATTATAAACAATTCAAAAATCTTCTGTCACATGATAAGTCTTTTGACAACTTTTGCGTCAAAACATTTCTTTAGTAATTAATTGATTAATAAACATAACGTATTTTCCTTCAATAAGAAATTAAATTAGGGCAAAAACAGATTCAGCGTTCGTCTTAACTTGCAATGTGCACCTTTAATTTCATTGTAGATAACAATACGAATTTTTGAACGATTCGGTTCTCGAATGTTGCAGATAGACAGAGAAATGTTTGAACGCAAGTTCAGGTTAATTTACGGATGAAGGGACGAAATCTAATTTAGGAGTGAAACATGATTGTGCTTAGATTTAATTGGCTACATTTGCATGCATACCATCTGTATTGGTAATTATGGAAATTACTACATACAAATTAATACAGTTCAACGAGAGAAATTTGGTAACTCGAATTTTCGAAAAGACGGCTTGACATTAGTATTACCAAAGTGGTTCGAAATAATCCAGTCGTAAGTTTTCGTTTTTGAAATTTCATAGATTTACAACGATGCATTTTCAGAGATTTTTATTTCGGTGAATACGAATCATTGAAATCGACGAAATAATATTTATTCAAATAAGAGATATTTTTTTTTGCTCTAAATTTACTCTAATTTAATACTCTAAATAGTAAATACTCGATTTTTCACTTTCGCCGTTTATTTATGGTTACTAGTTTATTCAAAGTGCTTGACAAATATTAGCTGTCAATGTTTTGTAACAAATGATGAATGTACACTGCAGCGCAAATTCCAAACAGTTTCCGTTAAAAATGGGGAACAATTTATCTCAATAACTTGTTCCACGGTCCTCGTATTCTTGATACTTGCTTTGCGTTAGCTTAATCTTCATAGGCTCGCATTAATCTACATATATATTTGCTATCTATCCAGATGTATTTTTCTATTTATCTTGCGATTTTTAATAACGTTGTAAACATTGATAAATCATACATCATATATCATATCAAATGATGTTACATAATTACTTTCCTTTGAACAGTTGAAACAATAAACGTAGCAGTAAAAAACTCTCTAACACGAGAAATCGAACACAGTCAAAAATTAAATTACAAAAATAGAGAGAAACAACATTTTTCATGTTACAAGAGGAAAAATTTGGTTTTCAATTTTCAATTGTCCTTTACTTTTGAATGTTATTTTATTTAATTCACTTGAAAAATTTTATTTAATTCAATTGAAAATTTTCCAAACGTGTGTCTCCTTTTCTTCAATTGTTTCTTCAGTCATCGTAGTCATAGTTTCGCCCGGCGAAGAATGTTTACGAAATACTTTACGAAATGTAAAATAAAACAGAGGAACACGAAAAGAAGAAGGACCTAAAAATAACAAAGGAACTAAGAACAAAGTAGCACCCTTTGCATTTTCCGTATGCCCTCACGGCCGGTTCCTTTTTCGACCGGGTCTCGTTAACTTTTAACGAAATGCATACCCTCATTCAGTCGCCTATGCAAACAAAAGCACCACCGCTCTAGTACGTCTCGGGCCTAATTAAGCTCGCGGCTTCCGAGTAAATATTTTCGTAAGACGAATCATTTAAAATTCTTTCGTCGCGAGCTTAGAGGAAACCAGGAAGTTTTCACGACATCGCGGCGAATCCTGTAATCAGGCGGCTTACTTCGGAAGGCGGCTATCGTCGAAAATAAGACGGAGTAGAAACAGGAAGCGGATTCGACAAATGTTAAAGGCCATTTCTGCTAAATGTCGAAGACGTTTAATTATATCGTAAATGTTTGTCGAGTATTATATCGATTATTATATTTAACGTGTTTCTCTACTGCGTCGCTCGTATACCTACAGCCACGTTGAAGTTTTGAAGAGTATTTAAATAACGATACGATGGACATGTGAAATTGATTATTAACGCGCGAGGAATAACAATTTCCATTCGTTCGTTAACAATTAAACTAAACGTTTGACGATTACGTTAAATTGTAATTGAAATTACTACGTTTAACGTGATCCATCGAAGCTTTCGAAGACTGTATGTGTTGTGTAATGGTGATATTTTCTTTCGCTACGTCGTATAAATATTCCTTATAACCTTAACTCGTTAAAGGGTAATCTATTGAAACAAATAATGATATTTTTACAATAATGGAGTATAATACGTAGGAGTTCACTCATTATCCTTGTAACTTTTTGTTCATATCAAAGTTACGTGTGTTAAGACAATAAAACTAATAAAACTTCGTTTAATCTAGAACCTAAAATTTACGTTCAAATAAATGAAATTTTGCTGTACTTGCTGTTTTCATAATAATTGGTTGTTCTTAGTTTTTATCTCTTGGCGCGATGCTTCCTAAATGATAATTGTAAAATAAAACGAAATAATATTTGAGGCGTCTGGGAAGTTTAAAATGGCGGAGAGCTTGTTAAATAAATACTTAAATCAATGTATTTCATATACAATTTTCATAACTGATGGACGCAGAGCATGCATATGTTAATTTAACGTGGTTTTCATAATTAACAATGCAGAATGTGCGCGAAAAATCTGCCGAGTAAATTTGAAACGTAACTTTAGATGTTATGAGGAAAATTAATAGTTGTTACTGTATCTCTTGATTCTTTTAAAACACTTAATAGGCAATATATATATATCTGTGTATGTGTGTGTGTGTGTGTGTGTGTGTGTGTGTGTGTGTGTGTGTGTAGGAGAATAGTTTTATTTCTTCACATAACTCGTAATACGAAATGTTTTGGTAATTTTAGGAAATAAAAGGAAAAATTTTGCAATTTGATTTTTACATCATTATATCGTATTTATCCTTGTTTACTACTTATTTATCCTTAATTACTTCTAAATTATTTTTTTTTAGAAAATTTCATAATTCTCTTTCTGTTTTCAGTTTTCTTTTTTCTTTTTTTTAATTCAAATGCTTTAACAGCTCGATTGAAAAAAAAACATACTATTAAATAAAACTACTGTTCCGTGTTCTACTACTAATTACATAAACATAAATATCAATTTATATTCGTGTAAATATAAATATAAGAAATTTTCTTCCTTTCAAATTCATTACACTGTTACAGTAACATTCTAGTCATGAATGTATTTATCATCAATCACAAAGAACTGAGAAGCTGAAAAATATTTTCGTGAAAGCTATTTCCATTCCATTCGCTGTGAATTATACATAAAATGTATTACGCTGCTTAGCGTAATTCTCTTTTACCCGTATGGAAAAGTCATCGTCTCGTTTCAACCCCGACACCCCTGGGAAATTTCCCATAAAGCTTCCGAGATGATTGTCGTCTTCCTGGGAACGAATCCCTCGACACGTGATTCAAGCGCCACGAACAACTTTATTACAATTGCAAAGCAACGCGGTAATAAGGACTGAATAGGTAAAAACGGACTGAGAAATCCGTTTCAATTAACTCGTTGACATATTAATTCTCTTCACGTTGAGCGAGAAAGTTTCTTTATATACGGACGGTTGCTTACGAAAATATTCGCGAAACATATTTTTATGAATATATTAACCTTTATGAGCCAACCTTTTGCGAATATATTGTGTATGTTACGCGAAATATTTTGAAATTTCACTAGCTCTGTCATGGGACGTGTTTATCATGATTACTCACTGCGAATTTTTACGCAAATTAAAGTGGAAAGCGCTGTATATTGGCACTTTTCATACATTCTTTTCATATTCACATAAATTTTTGTTTTGAAATAGTATAATGAATTGTTTCACTTCGTAATGACATTTGATTATAACGATAAATATGAAATACTGTTTTATAAAAAATGGATTTTAAGTATTGCTATTTTCAGCTTTTCGATTCAGATTTTCGTTACTTAAATAAATAGGTACTTGTATAATCTCTGTAAAGTATATATATATATATATATATATATATATATATATATATATGTGTGTGTGTGTGTGTGTGTGTGTGTGTGTGTGTGTGTGTGTGTGTGTGTGTGTGTGGATATTTATTTGCGCCACATATTTTGCACTTCCTATACAAACTTTTACATTTATTTTAAACTTGAGTATTCAATATAGTCACAGTAATCAAACAAATTACTGACAGAGTTTAATAAATTTGCGATAAAATCGGAATTTTCAAAAAACTCGATTATCATTCAATGAAATCATTAAATGTACCACACAATAATACGTACATCTTCAAATTTCAAGTTTTATCACAGGAATCATATCTCATTGCATTATTTATATAAAAAACGTGCGATATCCAAACTTGCGATAAAAACACTTCATATAAATAGATTTCGGATTCAAACAAATCGGATTCAACCGGCTGATCTTACATTGACTGAAATTCGGTCCGTACAACGTTCTGCTACAACATACACACACACACACACACACAGTTCCAATGAAATTACTCGAAAAGTTTTACACAACCCGCGCGATACACGCGTTGAAATGCTGCGCGATAAACGTTGAAATATATTCAGGAATCGCTGCGCGAGATTCGAATGCGAATACGAATTCTCTCTCGGCTCTTCGTAAAAACTTCAATAAACGACGCGTTTGCCAGTCGACGGATCGGTTGTTTATTTTTCGTGATGGTTCCGCGAGAAGCGAAGAACTGATCATTAGCTGCGCGATGTTTCTTCTCGCGGAGAAACGATCCGGAAATATCAACTGATCTTGACCGTAACTGAAGGTTGGCCTTATCATTCGTGGAAATTGACGGACCGATATATATATATATATATATATATATATATATATATCGAGGCAGTTGTTCCTCGTCGTCGACGAATCGGTCGTTCGACTCGATCGCCGTCGGAACGGAATTTTCGCGGTTCCCTTAATTTCGTGTTCGTGTCGCGTGCAAAATATACGCGTGCCATCTGTGATTTAACGTAGGCCACATGCGTCGCTTTCGAGATATATCTTTCGAAACTGAGTACTGGCCTAGGCACCATTCGAACTTACTGTTATAAATATACCGTGTGATATTTTGCTGGAAGCAGGACCATTTCGAACATTCCTACGTACGTATTGCCCGGCAAATTGTTTATAGCTGACAATGAGTCGAAATGTTTACGTCGTCTGGGTTACTATTCTCGTTAACACGGATCGTTAACACTTGCTCAATACCACGTTGCATTTATATAACTGTGAGAATTTTATTACGCTTTGATACGAATGGAGACAGAACTGTCTGAGAGTATAAACCATTCTTACGAGAGAGAAGCTTATAGAAATAGTTTCGCAATGAAACGTCACGTTGAATTCCCTTCGTTTTACAGTCTTGAGGGAGAGTTTCATGAAATATATCTTCTCGATCGGTTTCGATTCGGAAGTGAATCACGAGGAAAATGAAAGGGAAGAACCATGTTAAGTTTAGTCTAATTAATCGATGTCTTGCAATTTTTTTTTTTGTAATAAACTCGTGGTGAAATAGCGCTAGCAAATTATAGTTGGTATCTATGTACAGTTTTATAGTCTCGTAGAGAGATTGAAAGTAGAAGAAGAAGACAATTGTAAATTTCAGAGTACAAACCTTGTAAACCTTGCAAATCTAAATAATCGTGCATTAAGTTCTATCGTCGTTTAATTTCTCGTATCGTTGTCTGAAAAGAAACAAAATGTTTGATCTCAAAAGAATAGAAGATAAGAAAAAATAGAAGCGAAATTAGTCGGTACGTGTAAGTACTTTCAGTTACGAACATTTCTAGAACGCTTATGGAAATAATTATCACGGCTGGTGCAGGCGACGTGCAATTTTCGCCCCTAGGGTGGTTCTTTGAGTGTCCAGCTGCGCGGTTTATTGTTTTTCGTTTGCTCGATGCTGTGCAGTCGATTCGCGGTTCTTTGAAGATCCCTTCCTTCATTTTCACGGTTCACTTCGTCGGCGTATCTGCGACCTCGCGTACAAACAATCGTTCGATCGCACCATTTCGCGTTTCGACCGTTTTAATTAGAAAAATTAAATACAAATCGGAATTTCATCGGTCTTCGTCTAACGATTTTTTTTTTTTCTTTTTTTGGTCTCCAACAGAAGAATCGGGGAATTACCTTCGACTTTGACAGCGCGATCCACTCCCGCTCCGGGGGACGAAAATAAACCACGAGAGTTGAAATTTCCCAGAAACCATCGTTCGATTATGTCGCGGTATCGAGAGCCCCGAGAATCCATTAATTTCGACGAAAATCTAATCCGATTTCCACGGTATAGAAATCCATCTTCCGTGCATAATCCGCGTGTTATCCCAGGAACGAGATACCAATCTAATTTCCCTTTTCGACTCGAAACTTTCACGAGCCTCGCTGGTGAAACTTTTAGTTAGCGATTACAGGCGATCGGTGAAATGAAAAATTCGGAAAAATTCGGTAAAAATATATTCGATGATATGATAGTTGAACTTGTCATCGTTATTGACGTCGTAAATTTATTAATTGTATTATTATTGGATTGTAGAAATCGTTTTATATAAAGATAAATGGTTTATCCGAGATGGAAATGAAATTTCTTTAATTAGAAAATTCTTAATTAAGTTAGTCTTAATTAGTTAAGTTTTATAAGTTCGATGTTAATTTAGGCGAAATACGATAATAATTTTGCATGAAATGACAAGATGCACGAATTAAGGAATTTAACGTGATAATTTTTAAAAATCATAAATCTTTATGATTCATTATGATTTTAGACGATCTTTTAGTATACATTTTTCGTATACTTTAACATTAGAACTACCAGAACGAACAAAATCATTGTTTTCATAATACTTTATAAATTTATAATGATGTTTCAAGCTTACGTTCCTTATTTTACTAGAAACATTTTTCCGTTCTTTGCATTCTTTATAACTAAATCGCCCAACTTTCGTACCCACATTTGTAAACTTGAAATTTACATGAACCGCGTGTTGAAAATTTTATCTCGTTTTACTATTTCATCGATAGAATAATACGAAATGCATTATTTGTAATCTGAGTTTGGCACAGATAATTACAATTAATTGTTTCCCCCCTGCAAGTAAATGAAGAACTTTGAATTTTAATTTCCTTCACGGGAGAATCGAAAATAACTCGCGTGAAATCTATCTGTCGCTCGCTCTGTTCTGTTCTTCGTTGTATTTCTCTGCGCAGTGGCGAAAAACCCAGTGTTTTAAACGTTTGACGATTTTTGTAGATCATGGTCTAATATCCAACGAAGCATCCGTGGATGCTTCTAGCCGCGCGGAATAATTTCGCTGATTTACGAGCTGTGAAATCTTAAAACCGCCGCGGATGTTCTTTCGCGGAATTTCTATTTTCCTCGGCGACAAGTGTGTTTTTGGCACGTGAAGGCTCGCTGCGTGTTTCGCCGAAGTCGCCGCGGTGGACAACGTTTTAAAGGAACCGTGAGGAAATGATGACTAACGCCTCCGCAAGAAAACAATAAAAAGTGACACGATAGGAAAGTTTTACCAAACTCGCGTTCGCCCTCCCCAACGATTCCATCTTCGCCATAATTCAATGGTTCGTTCTACTTTCCCGACTTGCAAGTAGCGCAACCATGCGTTACGCGCGCCCTACCATAACGTAAACAAAATATCGACGCAGATTTTCCGCTTGGACATGCCGATACTCGTACCCCGGGGGGGGAAAATTGTATTTCCGAGCTTTCCGATCACTTTCACACGCTTCGAACTTCCTGTTTCCCGGCGTGAAATCTAGCGGAACGTGCTCTAATCGGGAAAGCACGATGTTTAATCTTCAATGTTGAAGAAAGAAAGTTTCTATACAAAAGTTACTAGTTTCAAGCTTGAACAAGGTTCAGCTAATTCGTCATTCTAAATTTATAATTGTAATAATTTATTTATTTATCTGTCTAGTATTTTTTTAACATGCTGTATAATTTTCATGAAAAAATAAATTTTATCGTAATTTCGTTTACAAAGATTGAGATCTGCGGGCTACAATTTACTTGATTAATTACTAATCTTTTCAATTTGACAAGACTTTGATTAAGAAATGATTCGGTTAACAGAGCTTTGTACGCAACTTTTGTCTTAGAACTTTCTTTTTTTCTTTGTCTCCAGCAGGAACTTTTAAAAATGGGAGAATTTAAAACAAAAAGGTTGAGGTATCTCCAGATTATTGATAGAATTGAGGGTTAAATTTGGAAATTAATCTGCAACTATTCTTCCGTTCATATATATTAGGACAACTTCTAATTTCATATTACGATATGTTAGTCATACGCAGGAAGCAACAAATTGTTAATATTATTTGAAAGAATTCTAAGCAACAGATTACAACAGTCATGTTTCGCCCACGAGTAGTTTTCTAATTTGTATTCCATCGAAAAAATTAAGTAAGGTGAATTAGTTAGAACAAAAACCTACTCAAGATCTGAATCTGTATTGTAGAATCCTCTACAGCTTACATGCAGTCAAATGACAGGAGATATAAATACCCAGATTTATCAATATGCGAATCAGAGGACGTGACAGATCTTTATCGAAGAAAAAAAAAAGAAAAAAAGAAGAAATTAATTTATGCACATCACAATCGAATACAATAAATTTCGTCTCAAGCGAAACTATAAAGTAATTCTCGACTATTTCGAGACAATTTCTCAAAGAACAAAGTCCTTCGGATTTCGTTAAAGTTTCAGAAATGTTTTCGTATTTATGAATGGAAATGTACATACACTACCGATGGTGTTTCGCAAACTGATAAGTAAGAAGGAAGTGAGCACGCAGGTTCGCGATCAAATACGTCAATCTCGCGACATTCAACTTGCCCGAACGCGATATCGACAAGCTGCGGAGGCGTCACCTTTCTCTTCCGTCTTTCTTTCACTTTTTTTTCCTTTTTTCATCCCCCTTCCGCCCCGTCGTTCTCTCTCGCGTCGCGGTTCGAAGAGAAAACCTGTTCGACCTGGGTCACAGACGGATCACGGGGCCAGCTCTATGTTTATATATAGGATGTTTAAATCGAACCGCGTGAGCGGATTTAACTTTAACGCGGCGACAAGGTCGCTCCAGCTTGTCACAACATTCGCTTGTGGGCTAGCGTGACTCCATCGTATTTTCGGGTTTTCGGCTATAAGACGAATCGGCGGCTGGCTCGGTTTTATCGTTCAAGGACGGTTCGGCGAGATAAATCGAGAATCAACCGACCAGAAGTGTATCGGTGCTTGGCGACGAAAGTGACACGATTAACGAAAAAAAAAAAAAAAAGAAAAAGAAAAAAGAAACAACACGATTTTTCGAGTCACCAGTTGGCGAGGATGCTGCAGGAACGTTTGATCACTCGATCGGTCGTGAAATTCTTATCTGTTTATATTCGTAATTATAAACGTTGCTCTTCCCGATTCGTGTGTCATATTTCATAACGTATTACATGTTAATAAATCTTTGATCTACTATACTATAATACACCTACTAAAGTTTTACTATGCAATTCACCGTTGTGAGCAAGCGTGTACTAACAAAGTGAACAGTCTATTATTTTGAATTTAAATTTATATAAATTTATGTAAAAACTTAAGTCTTACATTGTTCCTTTTAGATCAAATTCGTTTTTAATTTTCATTTCTTAGATGGACGCAATAATGTAAATCGTAGCAGCCACTAACAATAGTTTAGATCATTGGTGTATTATAGTAGATCAAAGATAACAATAATAACAATAATTCAGATTATTATTACGTTAGTAGACTAAAGATAATCATATAAAACGTTACTTTTCTTTTTCGATATACAAAATTGTAATCTATTCCGAATGGAAATACCTTCTTAATTGTAAAAATGTAATTCCTTTCACTAATGTATATATATTTCAACGAGCAATTTTTATTAAACTCTTGAAATTAAAGATAAATATCTGTACATAAATAGAGGTATTAATTCGATAGAAAATAGTTTTCAATCCAACATGGATGTGTCGATGTCGAAAATTGATAGTGTCTACAAACCTAACCTAAACCTAACCTAACATTCCAATGTGCATCGATATTTCTCATTGACTGTCTTCGTATCGAATTGATGAAATCCATTAGCGACGAATGTAACTGAGAATTAACAGGCGATCGTTGTTAGTAATCGCAGGAAGCGCAGCAGCGAATGTTTGCAGAAGAAAGCTCTCGAAAGATCTCGCACGGTTGAATCGATGGACTCGAAGTTGCTTTGTTAGCATGTTACGTTTCACTACCGAGGAGAGGAGAGTTGCGCTTGTCGCTTCCAGTTGCTCGTGAACTTTGGTTTATGTACAGTGATTCACGATCGGCGTCGGCGTGTAGTTACTCTACCTTTTATGAATATATCGCGTGATTTCTATGGAATATTTTGGAATTTCGTTGGCAATTCGACGAGATGCATAGAAATGCCGCGGATTTCAATTTTCCACTGAAGGATTTTTACGGTTTACGGTTTTCTTGGAAATGATGTCAATCAAATTTCTCGACTCGGTCGCGACAATGTCTGTACGATCGATCGTTATCGATAACACCTTTCACGTTCGCGTTTCTTCGATTTGATCTTTTCGCGCGAACTTAGGCAACTTGCGCGCAATTTCTCTCGATGCAACTTTTCGAAAACCTGTGTAATCAGTCACGTGCATCTCACGTCGAATCCGAAATATTTGAATCAAGAATAAATAATAGAGAAGTTAATTATTCTTGTGGATCAATCATTTAAGTTAGATCATTTTTCATAGTCGGCCTTGAATTATTCAAACGAGATGTATACATTTTCGTATCAAATTTGGGAAAGAAAAGCTTTATACCTTGGTATTTTGATTGAAACATAGTACGTAGGTGCCTTGTTCTTTTTTATATATGTATTTGTTTGTCTATTAGTATTCATATATTAGATTCGTGTTCAAATTCCACGATTTCAGTGAAATATACACATTTATAAAATATATTCTATAATTTCCGTACATTTCAATTTTAAAAAGTTTCGTTTATCATGACAATTGTTCAACACGATATGCGCAGAAGGAATTTTCATAATACTTTCATGAATCGCTAAATTCATTGCTGAAAGAGATTATTCAGGGACATAATGTTGGAGCTTTATTATTAGAAATATATTTTTACATATTTGTAAAATGTATATCCAAATACTTGTAACAGAGTGAAGCATTGAAAGCAATTCTGCGAAGAAAAGAAATATTGAAATATTGATCCAAAATTGATAGATTCAAAAATTGTCAGATTGGATAATATAACATGCGTCACATGGCGTTTATCACGATTCTAAATTCAGGTATCGCGGTGGAAACAAAACTCCCAGTAAGCTCCAATTCCGTATATTTATAACCGCTCGAGTGGCAATGTACAACGTGAAATGTTGGTTGCTACGATAGAGATGGTACAGGATGCCATTTTGTACCCTTCTTTTTTATAGAAATTTCTGTGGAAATTAAGACAATTTTACAAATTTAATAAGAAAGATTTTAATGGAATCTTATATATATATTAAATACTATATATATATATATATAATAGTATATAAAATAATAAGAGACTTAAAATACTATTATATATATATATATATATATAAAATAGTATTTTATGTCTCTTTTCTCAGTTTTCAAATTCACAAAGATTCTGAATAACTTTCATTTTCTCTTCTTTTATACAAATCAATTTTCATTGAGAAGTACCTTAAAATTCATTTGAGCATCAGACTATTTCTTTTAAAACTTAAGTTACAATGGAAGAAACGCTTTTGTGATTTATATTTGATTGATATTTGATCCCTAAAATTTTTAATCATTCATTTCTACGCTTTTATCTTCTATATGCGAAGAAGTGGAATTCCTTTAGCCTAGATCTTCTTTAATCTAAATTAATTCTTCCAAACTTGAATTGCAACGCAAGAATTAACAATCCAAGTTGAAATTTGTCATTCAGTAAAGCCGCTGGCTAACAATCGTCTCAAATCGTCTGCCCGCAAACACAAATCTTCTTATCTTGTTTAATCTTCTTATACCTGAAAAAAATTAATTATCTCCGTTGAACGTGAAAATTTACTTGCTACGATTAACGTGTCATTACAAGCTAAACGTCACTTACAAGTTACAAGTACAAGAGCGTGTTCCCGGAATAGAAGAAATTAAGGACCAGTGGTCAGTTTAGCGAGCCGGAAAGATAAGAGAACCGAGGCGGTCAGTATTCTGGAACAGTAACGGATAGCAAAGTAGTTCTCGCGGCTAAGTGACATCCTTGGCAAAGGGCCCACCCCTTGCGAGCCTGTCTTCGATGCGAACTCGGCAAAATCTATTTCTAGTTCGGCCGATAAACTCGCCGCGGCGCGATGAGATTCGTAAAAAGAAGCTACGCGTCTCGCTTGTGCTCTCTCCCTTCTTCACCCTCAATCTATTCACGATTCATATTTGTTTCTCGTCGGCTCTTTACGCGCCTTGGATTATACGTGGCAGCCTTTTAACCTCGGGTATGCTCGCGGTCCCGCTTGAAAATCCCTTTGATCACGCTGTGAAACACATCTGTTGGTAACTCTGGGTCACCAACGTGGGACCAGACCGACGGAAAATGAGATTTTGAGGGAACTCTGTAAATATTAGAGGGAAATTGCTGGAAAAATGACGCGTTGCGAGCCATCGTAAATTCTCGCCCCTGTTTTCGTAAATCGTGCAAACGTACGTATAGTATTATATGCTTCTGTACGATGTTTTACATAGGATGAGCCAGTTAACTTTGAGGAATTTTCAGGTTTAATAACTGAAAGAATTGGAAAGTTTTCACGCTCCGAAGATCCAAGATATTTATGTTCCGGGATTTTGATATTAAAAAGTTGGCGAAGTTTAGACTTCTGAGATATTGAAGTTCCATGATCTGAGAACTGCAAAATTCCGGAGTTTGGAAATTCAGAAATTCGGAAATTCCAGATTTCTAAAGTTTCAGAGTTCCAAAATTCCGAGAGTCTGTGATTCTAAGAATTGCAAGATTCCAAGATTCCAAGATTCAAGAATTCCAAGATCAAAGAACATCAAAATTCCTAGAAGTCGACGATCCAAAACCCGAAAATTTCGAAATCTCAATGTTTCGAAATTGCCGACACTCTCGCACTTCCAAACATTTGTAATTTAGAAATTCCAAAATTTTCAAGTTCGAAAGTTACGAATCTTGAACGATACATATTGCCGCTTTGTGCCATTGCACGGAATGTTGTAGACAAAAGATAAAGCACCAGAACGCTAACGATGATTGCACGATTCCAAAATTGAAATCGCTCTTACGATTGATTTTTCAGTCGATTTCGTAACCAATATAAACGTCGAAAAATGGTCGGCGATTAATCTCTGTGATCGAGCTGTGCTTTGTTGCCATTCTAACTGCGGACTCTATATTGAAAAGGAGTATTAATCATGGTTAAAATTACTGTTACGTGAAACTGCCACTTCCAATACCGCTCAATACATATTTACTTCGTAATCACCATCAATTATTCAGAATCGCAGAATCGATGATAGTCGATATTCTTCTAAAAGAAAACTACAAACATGTCGAAATAATTGTCATGAAATTGTTTTTTTTTTTTTTTTTGGTTTGAACTGCGCGTAAGAAAATATTTTCCAAATTTCAATTTTGTGCAAAAATTATATGATTAGCAATGGATATAAATTTTTCGATGTTGCAACTAAATTTTAATAATTTAAAAACTAATATATCATTTCGAGATTTATGCAGTCTCAATTTTTAGCTGTTTCAATGTTTTTAACGAGTAATGTAATTTTATTTGAATGCAAATGTATATTGTTTGTTACAAACAATGATCGTTATTGATACTCGGACATTGCGATATTGAACAGATTATTATTTTATGTGTTTGTCGATAATAATGATATTGAACGATTTGTTTTTTAATATATTGAAACACTTATTCTAATTGGTAGAAATATAAATTTTATTTATTTAATGCACAGCATAACATTTTGCATAAGAAGCAGCAAAGTTAAAAATTATGAAAAAAAGAATTACATAACGAGTAAGTTGCATTAAATTTATGTTAATGTTTTGTATTTTAGACTTGTATTATATATAGTGATTCATTGTATTATATATTTCATATAAAATTTTTAATAAATTCTTTAGCGAGTTTAAATTTTGTCATTATTTAACTTATCGTTTCTTATTCAAAAAACTTACGCAATTGAATAAATAAATGCTTTAATGTATGTATGCTTTGACTGGATTAATTGTTTTAAGATATTAAAAAACGATTCAATAATACTTATTTAATTGAATAATAATTATTAAGAAAAAGTAATTCAATAATATTAAAAAAAGTCACAATATTTTACTGAAACTATTTCGTACCAAAAATATTGTAAATATTGTAAATATTGTATTTATGCATGAAATCATATTGTTCGTGAATAAATACTAAATAAAAGATTCTTCTCTAGCAGTGCTATTAATTAACGAAACAATTACAAACAGCTTTTGAATTCATACGCGAGTTTCCATAATTGCTAATACTCTAATCGACTTAACCATGCATAGCACGAAGTTTTAATAAAAAACAGCAGAGTTGAAAAGATAATATGAGAAAATGAAAATAAGACAGAAAAATTTATGTATTAACCGGATAGATGAAATTATGCCTTCAGCACCGCGGAACCAGAATTTTAATCTTGTCTCGCGTTGAAAAATATACGAAATAGAAATTTCACGGGCCGCTTTGTGAATCACACGCGCTCACTTTAAATTCCAAGCTATTAAACAAGCGAAATTACGTTTGGAAATGTACAGCATTTTCTATTTGATTTCTAATTCAACCCATTTCATTTTCTACTTTAAATTCTTAGCGATTGAACAACTAAAATTGCATTAGAAAAATACGAAATATTTTTTAAATTTTTATCATCTGGAATATAGCCGCGAGCAAAAGATATGTTACAAAGAATCTTCTTTTTTCCCACTCGATTTCCTATTGTTAAATTCTCGCAGTATTTAAAAAAAAATACGCAGTATTTTCCAAGTTTTATAATAATTTCAATTTTATATAAATACTTTATCACAAGTTTTATGTAATTTATAACATCTGAGACACTAATGATACGAATGAAAGCGACATTGAAAAGATTCTTTTTTATCGACTTTCTCCTCAGTTTTTTATTTTAAATTCTCAGCTGTTAAACGAATATACAAATATACAATATATTTCAACCTTCTGAAATCTGAGGCAATAATGTAAAAAAACAAAAGCGAAAAAAGAGAATCTTTATCACGACCGGAACATTCTCTTTCGATTTTTCCATTCAATTTCCCGCGACATTTCACCCGTCTGTCCGAAACACTCATTCATACCCTTCGTTTGCTCCAATTCGCGTCGTATCCATCGGTTTCACAAGGTTTTTTTTCTATCTTTCGATTCATCTGCACAGCGATAAATTCAAACGATCTAGCTGAACAAATTTACCTGGATGCATTTATGCGTTTTTCGTTGTTATTTCTTTTTTTTTTATGCAAATCTACAATTAAAGGATAGAAACATATCTACAAACGAAATTAAAGTGATAAAAATAAAAAAGGATAGTTGAACAGTAAAATTATAACGGTGCAATACATTGACAGCTCTTACAAATTTCATCTCTTCACCTAACCGTGGAATGCCAATTTATAAAATTTTTAATTTTTGCGATTTTTAGTTAATGATATTTACAATTTACAATGTCCGAAACGCGACGAAATTCAACTTGTCGCATAAGAATTGAAAGTTTTCGCGTGAGATTTCACAGTCACGAGACACCGTGTATATATTTACAATTTTAACGAACCACGTTACAATTTTAATGAAACGCGTACCGAGAAAGACAAACAAACGACGCACTGTTTGATCCGACGTCCAACAGCTATGTATTTATCAACGTTTTTTTATTTTATCTACCAAAATTACATTCGAGAGATCATAAAAACGGATTATTATTCAATATCACAGGTCAATATTAAAATCGAAAGAAATCGTTGCAACTCGAGTCGGAGAGGCTGACGAAATTCTTTGAAAACACCCACCTGAAAAATTCCACAAAAAGAAAGAAAAAAAAAAATGTCGGACCGACGTAACATATTACGATGATATTTTCGTATTTGATATTCGTCTCGAAATTCCTGAAATTGGCACAGTGTGTGTGCCCGTTCAATTCCGCGAATCATTTACTTCTGCGTATCGTATCGGCGTATTTATCCATTTGCACGCGCGTCCACGCGACTCGATTCGTAAACTGACGTGTTGTCGCCCGCGCGGCGTTACATCCGGCGACGATGATTTTCGCCCATGATGGTTCGATGTTTAAACGGTCTCTCGCCCGATGGTCACGTAATGTTCGCGATAATTTCATCCGGCACGTTCACTCGTAACGCGCGTCGATCAACAATGGTCGCGCGTTCCTGCGCATTTTCAATTTCCCTTCATTAAGCGCGATTGTCCTTCGCAGAATGCTTAAAGCGGTCGGACGGGGACGAGACGAGACGAGACCGAGGGTCGAGCTTATGGTAGCCGTGGCACGCGGTTGCAAATGGCAGTTCGGCCGAGGCTGACATTTCTCACGGATTCTGGCACGACGATATCATCGGAGTCTGGTCGACTCTTGCGACGCACTTGAAAACCGTCGATTACGAATCAATCTCCGTCGCGGCGACGATGTTGTCGTCATTCAATTTCTTCCGTATTTTCACTGAGAAATACTCGGTAGTTTCAAGAGTTTTTTGTACAAAGTTGAAGGATCCGTAAATTGTAAGACAGTCGATTTTTATGCAAATACGTATTTTAAGTGATAGAAGATGCTTTGATGGAAGATGATTGAATGAAACCATTTGTTTTTTTCATATTTTGTGTATTTATTTTATATCATAAAATATCGTAAAAGTCCGCGGTCCAATTGTTATAGTTTACGTTGTGGCGAGATATCACGCCGTGCATTTAATGAATTATTTCGATCGGAAGCATTGAAAAGTAAGATCATTGCCCTGACGAGAAGAATAACCGAAGAACTGTCGATCTTTGAACTTTTGTAACTTTATGATACTTTGTTTTAAAGGGCAAAGTCTCTATTTTCATATCCTGTAAAGTTTTTCCAAGGTCCCCTTTTTCTTTCGAAACGGAGTGGGAGATTGAAGTTTGCTTTCTTTGTTTCGAATTTTTACGAGCCCGAACGACTTTGAATCAGCATTACGATGTAACAGCGAATGATTTTGGATTCTTAGACTTAGAGAAATGAATTTCCCTTTTTACTATAGTTTTTCTTTATTACAAATACCACGTCGAATACTTGACATTTTTGTTGATTTTGTTTTTACACCTCAATTTTTACACCTAGAGAAAGGAAATATCCTTTCTTTTTTTCATTCTTACGAGCACCGCTACTTGTTGCAAGATCTTAATAAAATGCAACTTATGGCTTGTTTTAACGTATCAGATTTCCAGAACAATCTGGAAATGTGAAAGTGAACGCAAGTGCCAACTTTAGCCGTGCAAATTTACACGAGAGAAGCCTCTTTGAGGTATAGTATCAGAAAACATCCAAAAAGTGTCGCCGAGAGAGTTAGAAACGGAGCGAATTAACCGAGGGCTTACGATGCCCGTGGCAGACAGACTTAATGGTTCATACCAAAATATTTCATGGTGTACGCTCAAAAACCGAAGCCGGATTTAGGACGAAGGTCGTGAAGTCCTCGCAATTTCACGATTCCAGAATTCCTGTCGCCTGTCGTTCGACTATCAGACAAGCATGCCTTATTTTCTTATTTCTTTTGATCTGCATCTAGCTTGTTTCATTACTATTATTAAACTGGACACACTCGAGGAACGTACTCGCTCTTAGAAGTGAAAATGAAAGTTAATCTCTTTTGAATTCAAAGTTAAGATAACCTATGATGACCTTCAAAAAATTGGTGCGCTTTTTAGATGTTACAAAAGCTACACATCGCGCGAATATTTCATCCTCTTAGAAGCCAAACTGATCGTCTCTGCATTTCAGTTTCACTGTACGTGATTAACATTCAATTTTCAAGAGTAAATTGCTTGCTTCTGCGAGTTTATTTATTACAAAAGGTAATAAATAACTTTGGTATATGTGCATTATCATACCAGTTCCAATTAAACGAGGCAATTTGCCTCTGAAAACTTTTTTAATATCTCGTATCTACAATTTGCAAGTTACAATATAAAGTTGTAAAAATAGAGTTTCCAGGGGTTAATCATCTCGGTGAGTGAATTTCAGCAGGAAACTGCCCTAATATACTCTCTACGTGTCTCTAAAGTTTCATAATCATCCCATGTAAAAGGAGCCAAGTTCTTAATAATAAAAGAGATCGATGATTTTCAAGAGGAAATTACAAAATTACCTTACTATCAAACTTTTCTTAATCATAAAATTATCTTAAATTCTCCATATATACTTTCTCTTTGTATAACCATTTATACTTTTTCCAATCGCGGAAGTCTCTTGAAATCGTGTCTCTAATTAACGTAGCGAGCTTTTATAAAAATTCTTTCTGCTATCGTCATAAAATGCTGCATGTAACTAGCTACTGTAAGTACCCGCAATTTCCAATAATGCCGTGTCTACAAAATTTTCACGCGTTATTTCACTATTTTAATCCCCCCCAGCGGGTTAATAAAGAGGCACAGGCCTCGAAGCAGGCCTCTCTCCCCCCCTCAAAAAAAAAAGGAAAGAGCAATACGAGCATACAATTTGATACAACGAGCGAGTTTTTGCACAATGACGAAGTAATTCTTACCCTTTATTCCCCATCGGCGTCTCTAATTGCGTCGCATCCACTGATCCGACGAGTTTGCAAGCGGTGTCATTCGAAATAACTGCGAGCACGGGGCCTTTGGTGGCCGCGGTTGATGTCTGTGCATAGAAACGGAAGCGAATTTCATGAGAGTCGTTAAAGAAGTAAATTTACCAAGTGTTTTCAACCCTTGAATGTTCAACGAACTGGAGACTCGCGCAAAGAAAGAAAGAGAGAGAGAGAGAGAGAGTGCCGCTCTATCGAGCGAGGTAGCACTTTCAAGCTTGTCCTCCTAAAAATAAATATTGATTCATAGTGCACTCTTGCTAAACTGCAGTGAATTCCCATAACTGTCAATCAGTGTTGAAATTTCCGGAGTTGAAAATGCCATTTCTTTGGATTTAAAAATCGCGTGAAATGCTACGAGGCGTTCGTTGTTACAGGTCAATTTGGTCTGAAAGTTTCAAGTCTAAAGTAACTAAAATAATTTCTATTCTAGAGTATCAGGTATTAGAAATCTTACGGTTTTCGAGGAGGAAAGTCAACTATCGTGCAATACTTATCTTGCATTTCTTATGCAGGCATCTTCAGTCAACTGTCTTTTTTTAAATGGAAATGGAACATTCTTCCTTTTTTATTCCGATTCTACAGGAAGAAAAGACACATTTCGCGTAGGAAAGTTTCTCTGTGGAACGTCATGGAAATAAAAATAGAAAAGTAAAATTCGATTCCTTTGTGCCTGGAAATATTGCTATGTCATGCATCAATACCATTAATGTTTATGAAGGTAATAAAATTGAAAACGCTCCATGCTTCTTCGTCGCGAAAACATAAATTCAACGCGCGACAAGATCCGTTGCCGCAAATATTTATCACAAGAATTCGAAGCATATTAATTTTAGAGCGAGAGACGAGTATTTTGCGGCGGCGACACGATTCCTCGGGAACTTTCCGTACCGACGCTTTTGTCAAGATCAAAAATATATCGAATACTTGCTCTCGAGAGATAGTTGCGGATGAACGGGACACGTACGACTTTAAAATAAATACGAGATCGTTCGGATCGTGCGTAAGGATGGAAAAGCAAAAAAAGCGTGCCGGTGAAGTTTCATCGGCTCATTAGAGCGAGCGGTTGGCATGCCCTCCGAGTATGTCCGGAATTAACTTTGCTTGTTAAGCACCGGGGCAAAGATAGACAAGTGAACGGGAACGAACGATTCCGAATATACATCCAGGTATTTATAGGTCGTCGATTCTTCAAAATTAAGAGGCACGGTAGGTGGAAATCACGCGTGGGAGGACGCGTCGGAAAATTCAGCGATTCTCTCTGTTGAAAAGGAAACCATAACATATGCGAGAACGGTATAAGTTATTACGATCATCGCTTTCGAAACTTTCGACGAAGTAAGCAAAAAATTTGGCGGAAGAAAACAGATACGAGTGTTTCGTGTTATTCTTCCTTTCATCGGAAAACCGGATACGACCGCGGAATTCAAAGTCAATCAAAATGGGAGCTATAGTGAATCAATGTTGTTATATTAGATTCGGATGATTTGATATATTATATTAAATTATACATTATATAGATTGAGTAATAAATTTGTCTGCATTTTCTCAAAAGTGTAGGTTGATTAAGTACGTCGTTATTGCTTTCTATCTAGTAAAGGAATATCTGCATCATTTGTCTTGCTTCTGTATGTCTACAAAAGTATTTTTCTAGTTCATCTCAGAATTTCAAAGTTTTAATTAATTTCTACTTGTAAAAATTAATTTTGGCAACGTATCGGTTCGTTTCACTTCAGAATATATTTCTGGATCATTGTAACTAAGTAATAAATGTATAAATGATAATAACGTACTAGTCACAATGATATTAAAGTAATAATAGATATTTATATGGATCAGTACAATTTTCTTCTTGTCATAACTTTGGTGCCACGATTGTGGTTTCGAACTACATTTCAAATTCAGGATTCTTTCTTTTATAACATATTGAAAATTCAAACAAAATCAAATTTGAAACATTCTCTAGATAAAGATCTTTTTTTTTTTTTTAATTGTAATAAGTCCTAAAGTTTCGAGTAAGAGTGTGCCAAATGAAGAGGGCGGAAATAGAAAATATTGTGCAAATATAATTTCGAAATATAATTAATAGACGATACACAATACCTATACAGTTTTGTACAGTACGTTAAATGTCAATTTACCCTAACTACTAAAACACACGAAAGTCACATAAAAATCAACGTATTTACACTAAATAAGTTTCCAATTCGTAATTTTTCGTGGAAACTTCACAGACTTGCAAACCAGTGTCTTTATAAAGATTTTATAATTAATTTTCCATAAAATTCGTCTATTCTACTCTATGCATTTTAATCTTCCCTTCCTTAATGCAAGTTATGTACTTTAAAATTAAACGCCGATGGTTCTAGCGTTAAGTAGGGACTTTACTCACCATCGTGAGAATGACGATTTCTTTCGCTCGTTTCTTGCAGATCGAAGTTTTTTAGTGGCCAACGCTCAACAGGGGCTATGTCACATAATATACTGCTCGGACGGTTTCTGCCGGCTGACGGGGTTCTCGAGGGCGGAAGTGATGCAGAGACCGGCGATCTGCGAGTTCCTTCATGGGCCAATGACGTCGCCCCATGCGGTCGCAGCCCTCCGCGACGCCCTCGCCGCCGGTGTCGAAAAGCATTTCGAGATCCTTTACTACAGGAAAGACGGTGAGTCGCTTTGTTCGTCAATTTGTTAATATCCTTCGATGAAATATTAAAGGTTAACATACCGTCCGATGAAATATTAAAGGATCGCTAAATTACAACCGAAAAATAACTCCCTCAAATAACTCAAATAACTCAATAGTCCCTCAAACAACTTGGATTATTCTAATGTCAGCGACACAACTTTTAAAAGGTATCATCATTCATGTAGAGATTTCTCTCTTTTTCGGTTGTAATTTAGTTTTTTTGAGTAATATAATTACACCAAAGGCTCACTCACTTTTCATTTCTCACTCCTTTTTTTTTTTTTTTTTTTTTAGATAGTATAGAAATATTTTTTTTCTGAACGCATTGCAATTTAATTTACTTGTCCAAAATATGGAATTATACGTAAAATTTATATTGTTTACACTTGCTTCGTAATAATAATGTTCAAAAGAAGATGTATCAAAAATTCCTTCAAGGTGATGTCACTCAAATTGTAATGAGTATTGATGTCAACGAAAGTTATTACAACGGCATGTTTTTGTATGATGCTTGTGAAGGTTAATAACTAATTGGAATTCAACGCCTTCTACCATGTCGTCGTTCCATTGATGGAATCTATAATATAATGCAGGCCTCAACGTCGTCTTTGTCGTAATTTTTATTCATTTCTCAAGAGAATCGAGAGTCCTCCAATTTACAAGTTCCTTTGAAGCCGCCTCAAGATCTCGTTTCAGCGACGGATGCTTCTTATTTTAGTTTAGCATGAAAGTCGTTTTCCATTTGTCAGCTTTGCAAGTTAAATAATTCATACGAATAATCGTATCGTTGGCCTTGGACTTCATTCGAGATTTTAGGAAATTTATGGAATAATAATTTCCGAAATTTTAAAGAATTCAGCGCCATGAATAATCGTTGCTTAATCTTTTGCAATCGCAAGTAATACTTAATCCTTAAATGCTACGATGGATGAAAATTCACTTCCGTATCTTTTTTTTTTTAACTATAAGTTAAAAAAATGGAATTAAATGCCCTGTTCAGTATATAAATGAAGGACAAAGAAATGATTGTTTGTACAGTGGATGTAAATAATGGAACTGTGCTGGTATTAAAAAACGAAATTCATATAGGTTAAATTGCCTTAACTTTTAAAAATTCACATTTCGTCTTTGCAGCTTTTAAAAGTAAGAGTTTCATTCTTATTTTCGAAATGTAGGTTTATACGATAAAATCGACAACGTTTTATGATATTGTACAGAATATTGTGAGATGAGATTATAAATCGACTGTTATGATTGGATGAATAGGTATATTGATAAAATGGAAATTACAAAGTATTTCAAACGTTAACGTTAACAAAATGCTTAAACAGCCAAGCTTGTTCAGTGTATTAGTAAATCGTGATATTTACTGAGACTTTGTTTCAAATTTTATCGATTATGTCTCGTTAGAGTATGTTAACAATATTTTCTATACATTTCGAAAGATTGGTCTAACCAGAATTCCATTTGCTTGTAAGAGAAGAAGATTATTCGTTAATTGCTTGATTATTTATCTCAACTGAAAATCTGTAAACTGGCAATTCTTATTGAGGATTGTAAAGAATTAGTTCCATCAAGTGTCTAATAGATTATTTCGCGAACAGAAGCGCGAACATTATAAATTTTTCTGGGGTACGAGCCAGGAACTAAAGGCGGTAACTGGCAACAGTTCCACGAGTTGAAGCTTCGTAGGAAACCGGACATCCTGAATTCCGGACTCAGCGTGTCGACTAATATTGTCTTGGCAAGCCCTATTAACTTTCTACGGACATTGTTTCTTGGATTTTCAAGAATAGGCGATTTGTGAACTTTTGCCAAACGTTCTATTAGAAGCGTTTTGTTATTTTCACTATTCTTCGTTGTCTTCAACGCGTTGACAATCACAATTTGCGCTGACCTGTCGCGAAGTATTTAGCGAAGAAATGAAAAGGTCAAATAGTATCCTATAAATTCGCGAGAACGGTAGTTTCTAAAGGAAATAAATTTATTACGTGATAATCGATTAATTTCAACTATTATTCATCTTTTCATGTTTCTCAGAACGTCTAGGCTTATTTTCGGGAAATGATAAGATTATTTTTTTTAAATAAAATATAAACAAAAGTATTTGAGCACGTACTGTAGAAAACTTTCACGACCACGTTCAGAAATTTCATCAACACTGTAACGAGAAATGACTATTATAATCATAATCAATCTGAAAATGCACGTATGTATATAGAAGTTACAAGATATTTATTTCAAATATATGTTTAATAAAGAATTAACAACATAAATAGATTCGTCTTAAATCGTATTAAAAATTGTTAAAGATGGTCTGATTGAATATCGAAGCTCATTAATATCTCTATCTAATCGATTGTTGTTGTTGAAATATTTTTTTAAAAACAGTTGAGCGAAATATAAATGTATCTGCATTAAGTATCTTTCATTTTGTGTATGCGATTTTATTTATTTTATATTTTCAGATTTCGCTAATATTTATAATCATGATAGTTGAGCTTCACTACAGTGCTAATGAAATTTCCAAAATATTATAAGTTCTTATAAACGCTTTGAAACTTCACATTATAAATACATCTTCATATTTGATTCAAACGTGATCGACACAGTCTAACGTTGTTAATGAAACTTCAAGTAATTTCATACTAACGCACACAATATATGTTCATGAAATAGTAGTGTCTTTGCGTAGTGTTCGAGTAGTCGTGAATCTTTTAGTTCGTGAATCTCTTTATTTTCGAATGACATCTCTCTGTTTTTAAATGTCCATTATGAGAGAGTGTGTCCGAGGCAGTGTTGAAATATTAATTCAATGATAGGTTCTGCGTGCTCTAACTTTGCGTTGAGCAGCTGTAAAGTTCCCGTTAAACTACTTTCCGTCAATCCTGGAAACTTCTTGTTGTCAGTGCTATTAACCGCCTCCCCTACTGACTCACTTCGCAACGGTCATTATGGCAATGCTATACCACGCTTTATAACCTATTTCTTCGGCGAACTTTATCAGTTCAATAATTTGTTGCACTCGACTGTTTCTCCGACCGTATGTCTGCAGATCGAACGCCGCTGATTCACGCGGTCTGAATAATGATTAAGAACACTTGAAATCTTTTCTTTCTTTCCCTCTATCGATTACAGGAGGACTCGGCATTGTATTTAATAACATGAATCTCTTAAGACGGTTTGTTCCTTCGTGAGACTTTCACGAAACAAAAATCACGTTCGTGAAAATGGAATCTTCCTTCCTAACCTAACCTAAACCTAACCTAATCTAACGTAAACCTGGAATCTTCCTTCGTCTGACGATGTAAAATTTAAATTTAAAAAACTTACTCCTTAATTTAATAACTGGAACTTCCGTGAATTCGAAACTCTCGAGATAATTTACACTCTCGCTCTGAATATTTACGTTCATTTAAGAAACTTAATAAAAGTACAATCTTTCTTCACATGGATTAAGTTCGACTAATTCCGAATAATTAATTTGAAATTAATTTGCAAGCCCCAGCCTTTTTAGCAAACGTTTATCAGTGCTTCGTGTTTATTTGAAAAAAACGATCAGAGACACGATTCAGTTCGACAATGGAGGAAAAAAGATTGTTTTTATTTCCATTTAACATACTAATCGCATTTCTCATAGAATACTTTTGTGGAGCGTGATTTTCTTTTAAGTCTTTTTAACTTCTTCTACGTAGCTTTTCTACATATATTTATCCATTTTTTAGTAGATAATTAAAAAAATAGATAATAAAAAATTTATGAGAGGTATAATAAAAAATTAGCGATGACATAAAGTGAAAATATTCTTATTTAATAAAAAAAAATAAGGCTTTCCATAGTTCCTGTGACTCCAACCATTACACATGTCTATATCAGTATCAAACTAGAAAACTAGTAAAAGAAGGAAATCAGTAATTGATCAGAAAATGATGGTATGTCGAAGTTAAACTAAGTTATTCCTTTTGCATTTTGTACTTCGCGGGCTGCGGAACTATATTTCCAACTTTCTTCTGATTTCCTTAAACGAGAGTGGCAATGATATGACTTGACAAGTTTTGTCGATATGAAATGACTGTGAATGTAAATATTTGGATGGCCATTTTTTTTCTTTTTTTTTTTTTTAGATACGAGTCGTACCGGCGCTCGTAAGAATCGTTCCGTTATTTAGAGCGGGAAAATTGAATTTATTCGCGGACCGATGGTTGGCTCGAACTCGATTTTGCCGTAGTGTCTGACCTTAGGCGCGGCGAGATCAATAGTCACTACTGTATAATTTATCATAGTCGTAGCACGAAGCCTGTTGACCCATCTGAATGCTCCTGATTCGGTCCCCTCGGATTCAAGTTTCACATTTCCGAGTATACTACGAAACTAACTGTGTCGTTCTCATTTTTGAATGAGACTCGCTCCTATTAAATTAGAGATATTTGCGTTCCTTGGGCTGAATTCCTTAGGAATTAATTAGATTTACGTGAGCATCTTCATCAGAGTAAGTGGTAGAAAATTTTTTAATTTTAGGGTGGGAAGTAGATCTGACTGTACGTTCTTTCAGCAGTATTTTTCAGTTGATGGTTTATGATTTACCTACTGGTGAAAGATCACGAATTTTGTACTAAGAATCTGAGGAAGTGACTGTTTTCCTCCTTGCTTTGTTTAAAAATATGTTTCGAACTGATTGTGCATTCTTTTGCTAACATTTCACAATTGATAATCCAAAATATCCGAAGAAATTCGATATTAACATTAGAAACCTAATTTTAGAAAGTAGCAATTTCATATAAATATAAAATTAATTTTCTATAAAATTCTATATTATATATCAATATTCCATATTCTATATATAAATATGCCAATAATCTAAAATATCTTTCAAAAATTCGAATTCTACACGAAAAATCCAATTTCTAAAAAACAAATATTCTACATTCTACAAGTTTTATACAAATATAGAAACCTCTATAGAATATTATACATTGATATCTCACGTACTAAATACTAAATACTAAATATTTTGGAATTTTGCAAACATCATGCCAAACACATGCTGCCGAAAATTTTCTAATTTAAAAGGAACTTAGAGTTCCCGATATTCCGTATCAGCAATATTCCGTAATACTTCTCATGGAGTCCGAATCCTAAGAATCCTACGATATCTTCGAAAGAATTGGCACGCGAGTGATCTCGAATTCTTGCAACAACGAGCCGACGAGAGAGCAACGCGAAAATAGGATACACACGTAGCCACGTGCGATGTGGAGTACAAAGGGGAACGAAAGAAGGGTTTGCTAGTGTGAAAGAGCTGAAAGGCTGAAAGTAGTCAACTCCGACCACTTGCAGTCACCGCCGGATAGTCTGTTATAGTACGTCATGTTTCCACTGAATCTACACGTTACACACGTCATGGATTCCTCACTTTGACTCTCATTGTTCTCTCTTATTTCTCTCATCGATCTTTCGAAAAGTAATCGATCTCTTCGTTCGAGGTATACTGACCGAATACCTTTTGACCTTGGTGGCAAGACGATCGATGATTTTACAACTGTTTTCTACTGTGTTGTAAACTGTTTTTACAACTGTTTTCTTATGTTACACATAAAGAATATAACTGAGTCAATGACTACGAGTCATTTTGTATCAATTATTCGAACGTATATTTTTTTTTTTCACGAATGAAAATATTTTACATATTAGTGTAAATATTACGCAGTATTTTTCTTATTTGTTTCGAAAGAAAAGTATTTACAAATTAATTCATTCAATTTGAAACAACGTTTCTAAGAATGGTTTCTAAGAAATATTTGTTGCAGTTGAAACATTTCACTTTATGATTAAACAACTTGTTTAAACAATCTACGATATTTTCGTTTTTTTCGTGAATGTCGAGACTCCAAGTGAAAAATATAACTAAATTGACAATGTTCAGTATTAATGTTTCTAGGTGAAACGACATATTTTCAACTGTATCTGCAACGATAATCTGAAAACGGATATTGATCCGTTATTAGCACGGCTATCGATTATACTTTATTCGATGCCAATGACACAATCTTACTCGTTCAACACGCAACGAAATCAAGTCAATGAATATTTTATTTGCAATCGCACACAACTTTGAATTATTGCTTTAGGTTAGGCTCCAATTGTGCCTGGTCTCTGTCATTTCTGGTTTATTTTATTTCTTCGTACAATAATTCAATCTTTAATGGCGAATAGTGTTCGTAAGAAACACGTTGTTCATTGTATGCGTTGGCTTCTTTTATGGGGCCGCGAAAGTGTATTCCAGCGGCGAGAATGGAAATGTCAGAGGTTACGAGACCAGGAAGTTCCACTCGCTCCGATTAAAGATGTTGCTTGGCTGTTTCCTCTCTATTGATACGACGGAAATTAATGTCTATCGAGACCGGCGGCTGAAATGTCAAACTTTTATTGCGCGGTTTTACGTGTGGCTGCGTGTAGCTTGTAGCTTCCATGGAAGCACAGAGAAGTCTTAAATTAAAGTTTCGAGTAGCAACGCCGATTGACGTTGTCCTTTTTGGAACGCGTGCAGCGTATTCTGTTCCGTATAAATGGAAACTGAATCAAGGTTAAAGTGTATTTCGTTGCAATTGCAATCAGACAATGAGACTTTGGGCTCTGATCCTTTTGAATTTTTGTCAATTTATTCGTTGAAATATTCGAGTATATCTTCTGTTTGCTGAAAAGTCGACAGTTTTGATTTCCACGGCGTTGACAACTTAGTGACAGTATAAGTGACAATTTTAAACATGATAATTAATAACGATATTGAAAACTCTATTTTCTCGGAAACGAAGCTTAGAGTCTTGAAATTTTATTCTACTTTCTTCTTCTTTCTTCCCCGAGTAGAATAATTTTCTGTTAATTATACTTTTCTTGTCATTTTTGAAATTTTAACTAAATTCAAATATACTTGATAAATCTTCAGTCTCGATTCTCACAAAAGGCAACGTCTCAAAGTCAGAAAATTTCATTCTATATTTTCCTTTTATTCCCCTGTCTCTATTTTACGTATTATGAAATTATATATAATATACATAATAAAATATATAAATACAATAAAATGTATTTAAGTGTTGAAATATTTTCATTTTATATAGTATATATATAATGCAATATTATCATTTTATATAGTATATTTGATTTGCTAGACGTGCGACAAGAAATTGATAACTTTTTTGAATTTCACAATTTTTATTACTTGTATCGTCTAATAAAATTATATTCCATATTACAAGAAGAGCGTTACAATTTAAAATTCGTTTTAACCTAATTTCCGTATAGTATATTTTATTATAGATACCGAAAATTTTAAATGTTATAGATACCCAATATTTTATTATAGATATCGTTGGTTCGCTAGCACGTGTAATGGTCATCAATGACAGGTACATATTCGCTGTATTTGTTCTCAACTATGCGACTATTGTTGTTGTTTCTGTCTCTTCTGGTTCCAACTACTCTCGTGGATATTGTCCGTCTCAAATCAATGACAGAGAATAATCTGTCATCCTATATAGGCTTTCAATTCCATTCAATTCTGGGACTATACTATTCACCATTATGAGAGCAAGCTGGAACATTTATTACAGATGCGATTTATCATTGCGAAAGATCCTAGTAATGAAACAACTCAAGTTTTACAAGATGAATACAATAACGTGACAAGATGCAAAATATCAAAGAAAGAAGAAGTGTGTATTTTAAATTGTATTGTTTCTTTGCTAAACAAAATAATGTTTAGTTGAAAATCTAATTTTATGCACATTATAACTAGCTGTAAACTATAATGAAATTAAACAACGATATGCGAAAAAATTGTGCTAACGTTCTATCGATCGTTTTGTTTAAAGCGAGTTTATCTGCTAACTTACACGTATGAACGAGGATGTAAATGTAGATAAAAGTTTCGCCAATTTGTTGAGAAAATACTTGACGAATAAAACAGCTACATGGAATTCTAAGTGACCGAGACATCGTGTGCCTTACGAGGCCGACTAAGAAAGTTATCAAGAGATCCTTTAATCAAACATCGGTTAATAATCAACCGCATGCAGTCGATGCTGTGAGAGTAGTTTCAAAGTCGGCGTATGATCGATTAATTTTCTATACTCTCGGAATCCTTCAAGGTTGTAGAGCCAAGATACTCAAGGCTAGCTTCGGGTAACTTTACACTCACGCTAATGCGTATAATAGCCCTCTATACTGTACGTACATATGTACATCGTGTTTGCATTTTCATATTGGTGACTTTGCAAGTTTAACTTTCTGCCTGTATAAACTTTAGGAGTTATCCTAAGATTTCTGATGCATGAACGTGTTGCATATTTCATTGTAGAACCACACGTCTTCTTCTCAAAATCTCTAAACATCTTTCAGACATATATCACGAACAGACGGTACAATATTGATTTTTCGCCAGATATAAATTTAAAATATTGCAAAAATATTGCAAAGATATATATCGCTCAAAGTAATATAAATGCTAAGTTAATTCAAACTTCTCGATTGATTGACACACGCTATTTTTCACTCGCTATGACCACAATTTCATTTATTCTCGTAAGAGGAAAATATTTTTCCAACTATTCACTCTAATTAAAATTTGGCAACTAATCGTCATAACTAGTAATTTTAGATATTTTTATATCGTCGTGTCGGTGAAATACCAAAGTAATGAAGTAATATACATTCAAAATACGGGCATACGAACGCGTAACTTTCAAGTTACGATGATCTCGTAGAAGATGTCGAAGATGCGAAATGAAAAAAATTACGAAAACGTGGTCTCAACATGAAACTACGAAAAGTAGTTGAGCAAACGTCGGTAAACATTCCCGCGAGAACGTTTCACCAGTGTTTTCTCTCGGCGAGAGAATCATCGAGCGGACGAGTATCGATATCGTCATTGTTGATCGGCCCCCGTCAGCAGACGTGGCCATTTCGCAAAAACCTCGTCAAGAGTGCTCTCCCCGCGATGTTACGCAACCGTACGGATCGTGAGCACGCTGTTTGAAGCGGCTAAGAATAGCGGTGCTTGTATTCCACCCCTTCTCTTGTTCCTGAAACGCCCACCCTCCTCTTCTTCCGTCGATCGTACCCCTTTTCGAGTGTCCCCACCCCGGCTGTACCATCCGTAGTCAATGACATCACGGAAAGGCGTTCAACCTCCCCTTTCCTCCACCATTGGTCCACCACGGCGTCGGTGTGTGACGTCATCGGCGACGCTTCTCTTTTCTTCCGTCTCCTTTTCCACCCTCCTTCTCTCTTTCTCACCATCGCCTTCTTCTTTCCGTCTCGACGTTTTTCTCGCCGGTATTTTTATTTTTTTCTCTTTTTTTTTTTTTTTTTTTTTTTTTTACGTACGACAGAATTTGGGACGTTCCTTCATGCTCCTCTTTGCCAACATTAAACAGGACTGTCGAAGTAGTTCACTTTTTTTTTTTCGAATTCGATTTTTTCTTCTCTTCTCTTTTTTTTATATAGGAGTTTCGCAAATTTGCACGGTACATTTTTAAAGATTCTTGATCTTTGCGTTGCGATTGGAAATTTTAGACTTTGATTGCTCTCCTATTCTCGATATCGTTTCCGTCTTCTTTTCGTCTTGGTATTTTTTTCCTCTGGTATTTTATTTTATTTTTTTTTTTTTTGCTCCTCGTTGCGTTCGACAGAATTTGGGGATGTTTCTTCTTCTTCTTCTTCGTTGTTAACATTGTAAGTAGAAGAAAGTAGTTAAATTTCTTTGATTTAATTCGGTCTTATCTTTTACAGAAATTCGATCAATTTATAATATTTAGAGATTTATATATTTTTTTTTAAATATGGTTTACAATTCTTCAGTTGTTCTCCCCTTTCGATTGTTTCCGTCTTCTTTCCGTCTTGGTATTTTTTCCATAAGTATTTTTATTTTTTACGTAAGACGGAACGTTTCTTCTTCCTCTTATCAGAGTGACCAAAATTTCTTTTCGAATAACTGCAATTGACATTAAAAGTAATATTTTAGTTCAATTGAAATGAATAATTGTATTCATCTACTCAGTATCATGCTCAGTTATTTTACCATTTCATATAATTCGAAATATTTCTGTCCAAATTTGCACGCGTAACAACTAACTGTCGTTCTACTGATCATTTCTAAGGTAATAAAGATACTTTTACTAAAAGTTAGTTGTGACTTAAATTAAATTAAAACGAAAAGAATTAAATTAAGGGAAACTTTATTCAAATTTTTATGCGACGTCCCCTTGCTCCGTTCCTTAAATATATCTGACATAACAGTAAATTCATGACGTCACACAAAGACACAAGTGACACTCTGGGCGTGATGGCCAAAGCGTAAAACCTTGTCTCAAAGTTAGACTTCTCTCTCTTGAGCGTAGCTTATTCTCTGAATTTCGCAAGCTTCGCTTCGGAACCACCTAATCTAAAGTGCGAGCTTGCAGTCACCGTAACGACGGCGCGCGGACATTAGCATTGTGCTCGATCGATCGATCATCGTGTGTGTGTTGTTCATTCTGTGAACAATTAATTCCGAGCAATATTTGACACTTTACTCTTATTTTCTCGCAATTTCATCGCAGATACAGAAAGATCAAACAATCAAACAAGAATATAATAAAATATCTAAGTAAAATGTAAAAAAAAAAAGAAAGAAAGAATAAAATATCTAAGTAAAATGTAAAGAAAAAAAAGGAAAGTCAAACTGTAGAAAAATCGAACTGTCAGGTACAATAATTAAACGTAATCAAGAACGTAATCAAATATTAAATACGAGAGAGTAGTGAATGAAAATAATTCAACCGGAGAAATTTTTGTTATAAGAGTAAGGTGCTAGTGCGGGATATTTATTATCGAATTAAGGCACGCGAGTCGCCTAAGAGAAGCGAGCTTTCGTCTTTCGTCTTTCGTCTTGTACGTGGAAATTGCGATTTTCGTCGAAACGATATATAGGCGCAAAGTGGCGGAGAGAAGGCAATGAGTTGCGACGTGAAGAGCCCGGAAGAACAGCTAGAATGGATCCCCATGAAATTGTAGGTTAATTTTACTTGCTCCCGTGATTCCTCGCTCCCTCTCCCTTGTTCTGGCACCGAGGCACCGAAGTTCCCTCATTAGGAACGCTATTAGTCTGCGGGAACGAGGGTAGATTTTCATCGTGCGAATCTGAAGCACCTATGACTACCAGAAGTTTTATGAATTCACGGCTGACCGACTAACTCGATTGTCGTTCGCTACAGTGTTGCTTGCTTTTTCCCTTCCCCTTCCCCTCTTTTTGGGGGAACAGCGACGACTAGACTGCGGAATTTTAGGCCCATTTCAAAATTTTGGCAAACGCAATTGAAGAAACAGAACCTAAATAGAAATTTGTTCTATCTGCTATAAGTATGTTACAAACAAATACTCCAATTTTGTACGTTTTTCAGCGTTATGTGCATTATCTACACATTCCCTATAACTTTCAATTTTCCATAAATGCATAAAAATCTCTGTAGTCCAGTGACGACTGCACAATTTCATAATTCGTTATCTGTGAGGATTAATCTCAGATTGTACGGAATATTTTGCGATTTATTTAGCATCAAAAAAAACTTTCACTGTAAATTTTAGTAATTTTGAATAATTTGACAAAAATTGAATTACAATTTTAGCGATTATTGGATTACTTTATTTTCACTAGAATGGATCTTATTCCCATGTTAGTCCGCTAGTGCTCGAAATACAATCACGTAAAATTCAAAATTATTGTAAAATTAAAACAATTTTCTAACAATCGAAACGTAAAGTTGTTTATAATAGTCACTTGAAATCTCAATTCTCGAATGACATTTGAATTTCTATCACTGCTGATGATTGGAAATTCCAATTTCAATCACTAGTGATAATAGAAAATCCCGATTCGCCCATATTCTAGTATGTAAGAATAAAATTAATGGAATTTTATTTTTATCAAAGTTAAAGTTTACGAAATTGATATTTCCATTTATCGTAGAATTAAAATAATTTTCTATACCAAAGAACTGCTAAAAGAAATTATTTTGAGAATTTCGTGCGATTGTTTGTTACAAGTGATTGAATTTCGAGTAATAGAGATGTAACTATGAAAGGATGTGCTTCAGATTAGAGGCTGTCCAAAGTTTCGGTGACTGAATGTATGCTGGATGTATGCTGGAAACGTCTACGTAGTTTGCCTACAATGAAATATGAAAGCCAGAGAATATGTGGGCAATATTTTATATGAAACACAGAACTTTACAATAAATTAACTGTAGAATGATTTGAAACAAATTTAGCTTATTAGCATCATTCAAATGTTATATCGTATCATTCAAAAGTTCTATTGTTTAGTGTATATTATATGTATAATAAAATATAAAGTACGTTGTACTTTAAAATGATAATAATTAAAGTAAATAAAATGGACATTCGTTTTATTAATCTGTCTTTTTTTATAGAAAAAGAATAAGAAATAAGAAAAATATTTTTTATATATTTAATTTATAGCTAAATTTGTTGTATAATGTAATTGTATTAGATACGGAATTTATTAAATTTTTCATGATATTAAATTTCGAAGTAATACACTTCTTAAACTTTCATCTTCTCGTAATCAATAATTTTTACAATCAAGCAAAACAATTTTGTATTTCTAGTTTTCATATTTCTTGATATTATATCGAATTCTTTGGAGCAGTAAATTAGTACTATATCACTCTATTCTAATATATAGCACTATAAATCTGTATAATCTCTGTCCAAATAGAAATCAATATTAACAAGTATGAATTTTAACAAAAATTCTCGCATCTTTTCAACAGTAATTGCAAAACGAAGAAAATCTGAAGTCTGTCACGTAATTTGGTAGTTCTACATGTTAAACATGTCTAATTGTCGTTCACCACGTTTAGAAATGTTTTCGAGATCTCGTCTGGACATCGGAAAGGTATTTCGCTCGCTCTTCATCGTAAATATCGTTATGCCACACAATTGTCGGATCTTCTATCGTATAAATTGTTTCCTTTCGTCGTGTTCAGCAGTTTCGGACACGTTTCACCGGAACGTGACAATGGGCCAGGCTTCTCCTCATTACGAAATATCGTGAAAACGTTCCGAGTAAATATATAACTTTGGGGAAATGGTTTTGGCTCCAGCCCGTCGTGAAATTTTGGGATCGGAATGTCATCGCCAGAGATTCTTGGGGGACATGCGCGATTGTGTTTAATTTTTATTTAGATTCTGGATATTTACGCGTTTACGAGAGATATGAAAGCTGTAACATTACGATCACGTGTTCGACGCATCGTTTTCGAAAAAAAACCGGCTATCTATAATACATACAGCCGTGACAAGTGAAAAATCGGAAACAAATGATAACTGAAAACTGTAAAAGGCAAGAGTATCGCAATGTGGAATTGAACGTTGAGCGTGAAATGAAACATTCACGTGTGAATTATCCACGAAATTTCACTGTCAACGAAAGTGCATTCATGCTACTTTTCATTGTGTCGAATCGGCATTAAGGGTGAAGAAAATTAAGGATGAAGAATAACGATTGATGAAGATTCTTCTTGAAGGGACAGAGAAACGAAAAGGTCAGGCTCTTCTCGCGACAAAAGGGTGGTTTCTTTCAGCCGGAAGTGAAAGGTCGAATTCACGGCAGTCCGTTCGATACAATCCAATCTCCGTTATTCAGAGGGATAGGAAGAATCTCGAAGATAAGGAACATCAGTGGGCAAACGTCCACCTTTCACGATAGATAGGCACGATAGTCCTTTGAGATTGTATGTTTCGCGTTTCACGGGGCCTTGAATGTTTCACTTCGAATCTGATATATTTTCCAACCGACCTTCGCTTGTCAGAAGCGGATAATTTTACTTCGATTCTTCTTTCTGAAGTGAGGTGGACTTGAATATTTTAAAAGTAGATTGAACGTTCCAATCACTGGCTGTTCAAACGATCTTATTGCAATTAACTTTAAGATTAACTTTCGTTAAAACTACTCTGTTTCGATATTTAGTACCCTTTCTTTTACTTGAGATAAAATGTACGATTACGATAGTGAATGAAAATTTTTGGTCAAAACGATCAAATCTTACATTGAACTTGAACGTGTAGTATTTCTCGTAATTTTTCTACAATTTAGAATTTGTCCAGAGTACCTTTTTATTCAAAAGAAATTATTAATTTTCTTTGAATAAAAAGTCTTGTGGCAATTATAATTTATTATATTTAGTAATTTATTATTTTCATTATGATCTACTTTTCATCAAGATGAAAGAAATTAACGTTTTCAATCCTTTTTAATCCTCGAGATATACATTTATTTCGATGCTTCTTTTCTTGAAAATCGTACTTCAAACTAAATTTAATTTCTCTAAACTTGCTAATTTTCCTACTCTTGTAAAGGAAATTGTTAATAATTTTCTTTTCGTGAGAAACCTCTGTATCATAAAAAAAAAAAAGAAAATTGCACATTTCCAAAGGTACACTATTTCTTAGCATCGAATTTTTAAAATTGGTCCAATGATTTTTTTCTATAACTCATCACTTGTTAGAAAAAAGGAAAGGTAACTTTTTTTTTCATAAAGCTGTCCTAACAACATTTTTACGATTTATCAGGGTAGCGTTCTCTCTGTTTCACAAAATAGTCACTGCCACGTTTCCAAGGGTACCATTGCTACCAGAATAGCAATTGTCCGTCTTTCATCCTTGTCGATCAGCTCCCGTCTCGGATTATAGTCTCGTCGCGATTAGGGTCATCCAGAGTAAACCAGTCTCACTTCCCGTTGCTCCTTTGTGTGGACGTTTGACATTTTCCTGGGCCGGTCACGTGGCCGTTTTTGGCAAGTACACCGGACGACGAGGTTTCGCGATTCGCAAGCCCGAAAGCACACTTCGGAAAGGGAGCGAACCTCACCAAGACAGAACGAAGCAGAGAGAGAGAGAGAGAAGAGGAGGAATAAACGAGGAAGGAGAGAGAGAGAGAGAGAGAGAGAGAAAGCGCATGCTATTTCTGTGCACTGCTTGGCCTGCAGCACACGTTACCACGTCACAGGGGCATTGCACTCGGTGACGTCACGAGGGCACAGCGTCATCGACCAATTGGAGGGAGCCGTTAACCCATTAACCACTCGGCTATTCGTTCCACTGCGGTATCATGACCTCCTCACTATCCACCAATCGTTTTATACTAGACATCCAGGACCTCGTCACGTAATTGTTCCATAAATTGCTGTTTTTCGATCTTACATCGTTATATATTAGCTAGTGTGTATATACTTGGAGGCTATCGAGAAAATAGCCAAACTTTATGCATTCTAGTATCCCTAAGAGAAGTAAAAAGAGGTCACATAAATGTAGGCTGGAAAATTTCTCTCTCTCTTTTTCTTTTTTTTTAGATATAGACAGTTTTTGATCATGACGGAATCACGTATTATAGGAACGTTTAAAACTTACTTGAAAAAAATTGTCTGCAACAAAATGTCTGTCTCATTGACGTTTCAACGATTGATATTCAAAAATTCTCGATCTATAAAAGTTCTGAGCTTTGTATCATGTTCGAGATGATCCGAAACGATTTAGGAATATTTTTGATTCCATTATATACCTGTAACTGATGATGCAAACGAGTATAGGATGATTCTACGTGAAAAAATAAGTCGGAAGGGAAGAATAAAAATTTTTTATTTAAGGTTTCGTTTTCGATGAAACTCGAGTTTAAACGGTTGTCAGGTATACTTAAATTTAGTTAATTTTGGAATGGTCGCAAATAAATAATGAAAAGGAGGTCATTCTGCCTGCGAGAATAAATCAGAAGTTTAGAATAAAATTTTTCCACAAGACGCTCCATTTTCAAGAAAATTTAACAATTTATTAAATACATATGTATTAAGTTAATTTTTAACATGTTCTATTTTTGGAAGTCTATTTTCTTGAAAACGGAGGTATGAAAATGGGAAAATTTAATAACAATCGTTCTACTGGACAACATTATAATCTTAAAAGTTAATATTTTTCTTACGAATCGATCCGTCTCTATTACGATGATCTTAGATGAAAAATGAATTTAGATGAATTTCTTGATTTGGAATTGAGAATTATAAAATATGAAGCATTTTTTAAAATTGAATTGTTTATACGGATGTATTTATATTTAGTATTTTGAATTTAACTTTCAAATTCAGTCAATTGCAAGTTTAATTTTTAATAGTTAATACATTAAGCCGTGAGAGTCATTAATGCTAGGTAGTCTTGTTAGATGACTTAATTAGTATTTAAATAATTTAATTAATGAATTTTTAATAATTCTTAATGATACAGTAATGATATCAAACAACAGTTATTTATATTATAAAAGATACAGTTATTTATATTACAAAATTGGGAAACATTTAATACTCAACAAAATCATCAAGAACTTGCATCTATGCATAAAAAGAAAACTATCACACGTTATCAATCCATTAGGAATTTTTATTAAAACACGCCTGCAAAATTCGCAGCCTACATCATACATCAAATTTTTTTTTTAAATAAACACTCTAATTTTCTTAAAAATAAACCAGCTAAAAATTTATTTTATACCGCGAATAGATAGAAATTTTTTTTTACCAGTTGGACACTCCATTTCGAATATCTTACATATTTTTGTATGTCATGTATCTTTTTCATACACCGTTGAATTTCTCACAAACGCATAAACGTTCGTCTATCTGCTCACAATTGCATATAAGAATATATTTTACTGAGATATGCGACAGTAATACACATGTACCTTGAAAAATTGAAATGAGATGCATACAAAATTCAAATAAGTAAGAAATAGTCGTGAATATTATGGTGCTCGAACAACGTGATCATTATTATTATATGATGTCGATTGTCAATTTGGTGCACAAGGTCAGCGTGCAAGCATGCAGTAGCTGGATCAGGAAGGGCCATGTGTAAATTAGTCGAATTAGAGTGGACTCGATGTATTTCTGGACGCTGGGAGTACCCCGAAGGGGATGCTTATTTATAGTGGGCTGCATGGTAGTACGTTGAAGCAATTTTAGAAATTCATTTGGCTATTTCTTCGCTCGTTCGCGCCGCTTACTGTCGATGACTGTTTCATTTCTCCCTCCGATCAATCTCTATGCAAATTTAGAGGAAAATTTTTGCACTATCGATCGACCGGAGCTTCTTTTTATTGCATCTTCCGTCAGAATCGATAAAAGTCACAACTTCAAAAAGGTGTTTAATAGAAAAAAAAAAGAAAGATAAAAATACTTTTATGTCGATTTTTTTTAATAAAAATGCAATTAATATAAATAAAATACAAACTGTGTTTGACTAATCGAATTTTCAAACAGTAGAACAGTGACAATTAATTTAGAACGGAGAGAGTACAATATAACTTCTGCCAGTCTCGACGATTTGGTAAAATGGACCAGATATATTTTTCTTTGCAAGAGATGCTGTAAATCCCTCAATAGTATCTACACTAAAATTATAAATTTCACAGAAAGATTCATAATATTTCAAAATACTTCTATGCACGATTAAAAAATATATAGAACATATTTTACGTGTTTAATTTAGTTCTAATAATTACATTGGAATTAGTTACGAAAACATTTTTTCAGTAATTTTAATGTTGCTTGAATTTTTACAATTTTCAAAGACAAAAGTGTTCTTGCTTTCCCACCTGTATCGCATGATGTAAAAATAAACTTGAAATTGTCGAAGTAGAGGCTATACGATTTAAAGTTGAGACTAACTGGACTTGTTGTCTCACTAGATTCTTCTTTCACGGAGTTATAGCAGTTTCAAATATCGAGTATGCGAATACATTTGGTTCGCTTTGTATCTTGCCTTTCTTCTAATTATCTAGTTGAATTTTCTAATAAATTGAAAGTATTGAAGATAGTCTATTCGAGTCTTATTTGGAATAGTTTGCTTGGCACCTGAGTTAGGCTCTACCGGAGTTAGGTAAAGTCGGGATAAGGAGATTAAGAGTACTGTCGACTCTAAACATACCCTGATTATTCTGCAATTAAGTAATTTAGATGTTTTAACTTTGTAACATCTAAGATCATTCTACCAAAACCTCGGCGCCCCCAAATTGTAAATAAAATTCTAACTTTGTTCTCTAAATCATATCCGCTACAAATATAAGAGATTACGTTTGTGTCCGTTATAAACTAATGCTTCATTTATGAGTGACGAAGATGTAAACATGATTTTTCCACAAACTGAAATAGAAAACGGAAATGACGAAAATGCATCTTTTTACGCTTAAGCAAACGATGGTTTGGAAGTACTCACTTACTTCAAAAGGTTAGAAAAACATTTTATATTGAACTAAATGACATATGCGATCTAATATCGTTCCGTTCGAACATTTAATTTTCTCTCTTGTCTTTCCATTAGTTTGCACATACTGTATGAAAATATAGAAAGTACAAAATATAAATTATAAAAATTATATTTGTAATATAAATTTAAAAGTTGCTGATAATTCTTCAGTTATATAATTGTTTAAACTTTCATACTGAAACCATTTTCTTTTTAAATCTGTTCAAAGTTTAAACTGTTATAAATTCTGCATTATCTGTAATTATTAATCCCTTTATATCCTGATGGTATTTAAAAATACCGCTTTATATCATTTTAATGCGACAATAATTCTTCTCTACAGTGTCCAAATGTAAATTGAACATTCGCGAATCGCTGAAAGAGAGCACGAAAATGTTTAAACTTGTTTTTTACTTTGTGTGGTATTCAGTTTTATTCTTTTTGATTTTCCATCGTGAACTAATATAGTGTGAATCTCTATTTTTCGAATATCTTAATATTCGAAATATTGCATTATCAGAACAAAGTATCTAGTAATTATGTAGAAGCTCATCTGTTATTGATAGACGTTCTATTTCGATAATATGTTATAATATTCCTGAAAATTTGTTTTCTTTTTCCCTATTTTTACAGCATGTGAAAAATATTCTAATTTTAATAAGAATTTTACAAGTAACTTAATATCGGACGTGAAGTGTTAAAGAATGCTTACAACAGGATCGATGCAATACACTTGTCATATATGAAAACATCATTTAAATATTCATTCCGACATTCTGTAATGAGTATTTAAGATTTAATATCTGTAATTTCACTTTGAACATTTGATCATCGAATTGTCTGAAATGAATAGTATTTTGCATTTTAAAGTGTCGAATTTTTATCAATTTCAAGAACTGCTGTACTTGAAAAATTGAATTTTGCCTACTAAAAGTGAATTTTTAGACTACTGTGCGCCGATTAATATTGCACGATCGTTGTTGCATTTATATATTTTTTTATATTTTTATTTTATATACTTTTTATACTTTATTCGTCCAACCACGTCATTCTGTGAATCTCGTTCCAATTTCCAAACTTTTTTAATCTTTATCCTTCCAATTTAAATTTGTATGCTTAGCGTCGATTCTGGTCTTGTCTCGAGAATCGTAGAATTTCCCTCGGTTCGTCAGATTTTTTTTCTTTTTCTTTTTTTCTTTTTTTTCCCTCTCCTGGAACGTGGACCCCAGTCTTTGCCGTTGTCGCTTGGTCTAAAAATATGTATAAAGACGGAACGACCTTCGAGATATCTGGTCGAGAATCGCGATTTTGTCGAACAAATCGCGGATCAGAAAGACTCAGTGATGACTGCAAGGTGTCATGTTAATTTCTATCTTGATATTTGATGAACTTAATGTTTCCTTTCTGTCTGTTATTTTTCTATTCTCTTTTTCTTTCGATTCTAGGTTATTGTACAGTTGATAAAGTATCGAATTAGATTTTTCGAAAGGATTTTCGACTTTTCCATGTGTGCTATTTTTATGAAGCACCATAGGATTTTACGCATACCTTCGTGTGCCTCGTAAGAACGTTAGAAATATCAACACGAATTTATTAGTGTCTGCAGGGCTTGAAATAGACTCTCATTCCTCACTCTCTCTCTTTTTCTGTCTCTCAGAGTTGTAATCATCATAAAATACTTTTATATACTTGTAGTAACTGTTACACTGTTAATCTTTTATATAAGAATTTATCATTAACTTTGTCACTTCTATCAAGACTTTAGATTATCTTCTTGATTATTGTGTAAGTTACTGCGGAAATTTCAAGTTTCTAATTGCAGCATGTATTATAAAGCATTTGAAATTCTTACGATAGTTTCTTATATTTGTTTCAATTCTGAAGAAAAATTATGTAATTAATGAAAGATAAATAGGAACATTAACTTGATATTTTATGCAATAAGGAATGTGATATGAATTTTATTAAAAAAAAAATATCTATGTACAATTTGAACATTGTACTTTTTTGAAGAGATTCTCACTTCAAAGAAGTGAAAGAATTTAAACATTGTACTTGTCTGAAGAAATGTTAAATATTAAATATCGCAGTTTTATTGATGGGAAAGTTATCCTAAGACTTCGGAATTCAAGTATATAGATTTTTTGTTGTAAATGACCAATTTCAAAAAAAAAAAAAAAAAAAGAAGAATAGGAAAGAAAGTCGTTGTATAAAATATTCTTTGCGTACTTTAGTTCTTTATGTTTGCAATGTTGTTCAAGGAACAAAGGTGATTCTCTTTGATCCAACTTTTTCAAATGAAACGAATATAAATATTTTTTGATTCATTAGTTGAAATATTCGACATTCTTTACAAAAGAAATTATCGACATCGAGAAACTATTAGCTCGGTAGATGTTTTAATTTTAATTTTACGAAATCTGGGTATGAGAGGCAAGGACAGTATGAACAGAAGGCCGAGGCTTGCAAAATTTTCCAGGTCGATCGGGCTGTCGCACGAGCTGAGCAATTATCTTTTCAGACGGCCGAATTTATGACTTTGGTAATGAACGCTATAAGAATACTCTGTGCTAAGTTAATCCTACAGAGTTTTATGGTGTCACTTCAATATCATCTTCTAAATTTCCATTCTATTACGGCTGCATTATATCTCTGTGCACCCAATAAGTACAAAAATATTTGTAAAGTTATCGCACAGATTTCAAAAAAAGAAAATAAATAAATAAATATTAAATATTGCAGAAGCTATTGTAATGGTATAAATATTCTAAAAAAAAGTTTCGTCAGCAAGATAAAGAATTAAGGAAAATTCCTTGGTCATTAGAAAGTAGAAATTTAGAAAATAATACTATTGGTTTAATAAATTAATCGTTGTATCGAAGAATATTTCCGTATTCGTGTAATTCATTTAATTTCAGTGCGAGTCTCCAGTATATTACTACGTTATTAGACTCATATAATAATCTATAATAGTATACAATAATAGTAGTATCTATAATATATAATAATAGTATTCAGTAAAATAATCAGAATATAACATTAATAATCAGATTATAACATTAATATTGTAAATGATATTTATTAATGTTATACATATGCCTGTATTGTTTCACTAATTACAATAGAACTTTCCCTATCTGAGTCAATAAAACAACAAACAAGATAGAAAAATTTTTAGGTGGCTAATTAAAATACTACGTGCCTTCTTAATAAATTCGTAGATACAAAGTTTTCATTGAACGTATGTTTGGAATACATATCTCGAAATGTCTAAAATTTCGCGCGAAATCTGAAAGAATATATATATTTATTTATTTTATGTAGTTCAGTAACTATTAAATACCTTCGTACACCGCGAATAGAGAAAATAATTATTTCTCTATGATTCAGGGCTCACTGAGTGCGAGGAGTTTTTACAAAAATCGATCGGCCAGTATTTTATCCAACAATGGGATTATTGATCTCTTTCTTTTTTCTATGAGAAGACGATGTAAAGTCCTCTGAAAGAATAGATACACACACACACACACACACACACACACACACACACGTGTGTATATATATATATATATATATATATATCCTGTCTTTCTCGTACACTCTAATCTCTTTCTGTCGACAAGGACGTTGCGTTGAATGGATGCAGCGTACGTTCACCCTTGTTGCTTGCGCATCCCTTTCTCATTTCACAGTTCTTATCCACCATTCTCCCTCTCCTTTTTTTTCTCTCTCTTTTTTTCTCTATTTTTTTGTCTCTCCTTTTCGTCAGTGTTTTCTTCTTCTTTTCCTTTTTTTTTCGTTTTTTTTTTTTTATTTTCGCTCGCGGGCCTTGACTCATCCAAAGCATTCTACTGCATCTCGTCGGTCGGTTTAAAAGCCGCGGAACCACGAGGACCTAACGAGACCCCGGGACTACTCGACCGAAACAAAGCAAGTGTTCTCAGCATTGGTCGTCCAACGGGGCACGGTGATCCTTTAAACCGCGTCTTGAATTTTTATGAAGGAAGATCGTTGGCGCGCCGCCATTTATTCCGCGGCTTCCTGCGCGCCAAGGGAAGTGACGGGAAGAGGAGTGCCGTGAAAACGAACGTTTCACGCCGTCAAACGAAGCCTTTTCTCCAACCCTTTCCCCCCCTCTCTCTCTCTCTTTCTCTTCCTCTCTCTTATTTACACAGGCTGACGTTTCAATTAAGTCGGAGTACCACTGGAATTTCCACTGGTTACTTGTTCCCCTGTCGACTTCCATTCAAGTTCAATTTCTGGAATCAAGAAGAGAGACGAATGAGGCTACTCTCTCTCCCCGCGGTTCATTCTCCGCTGCTATTTTTTTTTCTTTTTTTTTTTCCTAGAGATTCTTTCTGCGTGTTTCCTTTTTTTCCTTTCTCTCGGGAGGAGAGCTTCTGTGAGCGACAGTTGAAAAGAGAATGGCTGAATTTAGCAGTGCAGTATGTTTAAATTTCAATAGGTTGTTCTTTTCTTCTCTCTCTCTCTCTCTCTCTCTTTCTCTGTCTTGCACGCTTGGATGTTGAGCAAGCAAGAAGTAATGAAGTCGGAACAAAGCAAGTGTCCTCGTCGCCTCATCCACTCGTACTTCGTTCACTATAATTAAAGTCATCATTAAAGAAGTCCGTTATTTCCTCTGTTTATATCTTCATGAGGTGTATATCGTTCTTCCGCTGCTTGGAAAATTGTTCGTTCGTTTCGCGCGGCATCCATGCCCCCCCCCCTCGTTTTATCGAAATGACATTAATACGGGCACTTTGAAACTCGTTTGAAGCTCCTCTTCGTTTCTCAGATTGCGTGATTCGTTCGCGAAGATTGTTGCTTAAAGTGGTTGGATAATCGAGTTCCTTCGAAAAACCTTTGATAAACAGTAAGGATATACAACTCTTTGCAATTTCTAAATTATATCGGTGTGAGGTGAGGTGACATTAAACGTTGCGTGGAATTAAAATAATGTTTCGAATAAAAATTCCACTACTTGCAAAGCACAGTTTGGTTGCACAGAATGGTTGTCAGAAGTTTTCAGTCCGGAGTATTCTTAGTCCAAATGATACGTTAATGACATTCTTCTTGCAAAAATTTTTCTAAGAAAGCATGCTACATCTGTATTCGCGAAACAGATTTTTTTTATTTTTAGGAAATCTTTATTTTAATAACGGATTAAAATTATATATATATATATATATATAAGTCTTATGTAATCTTTATTATTTCAACAGATATTTTACATTTATTTATATTGATATTTAGTCACGTATTGCGATCACCTGTCATGAAAGTATCAAGTTGCTCAAATCAAATTTTCCAATAAAATTTTACTCCATTTACTCCGAATTTCATTTCGCTCGATTCAGAAATAATCAATGTCATTTAAATTCGCTTTGCGAAAAAGGGATTAGTTCTCTTTTAAGGGTAAATTTCTCACGACATGACATTGTTTCAGTTAAATTCTTCGACAAGATTGCACATACTCATTAGTAAGTTTCATATTGCTTCATTATTTCATGTTGATTCATGAAACATAATTAATGCCATTAAAAAATAAAAAGAAAAAAAAATATAGCATTCAGGTATCTCAGTCAAATTCTTCAATAGGATTTCATTAATACGTTAGTAGGTCCATTTCACTGCTTCCAGTTAAATACATGATTAATACCGCGGAAGAAGAAAAAAGAGAAGAAAATCAAAACGTTAGTCAGAACGTTTTGGGGATGAATTTCTGACGACGTGAAAGTTTAACAGGCGGTAGTCAGTAACACGGGCCGTATGAAAAATGGAGCGAGAAAATGCGAAAGGCGCAACGCGGCCCGCCGCGAGGGCTGTTTTACACAATGTTTCTTCCTCGCATGCTCGCATTTCAGTCGGACCTGACAAGCCAGCTGTGCGTGACCCGTCTGCGTGCGTAATTCCACCGGGACAAAGAGCAAGCGAGAGGGAAAGCATAGCAGAGAAAGAAAGCCGGCAACGGATCGATAGGACAGCTTGCTGTGACGTTGCCGAAGAAACCACACGTATTGCACATATTAGCAGCTATCTGGACTCCAGACACGTGGAGTGGCTTGGTCAAGCCGAGAATTCCTCGGTAATTGATCAGTGAATTTTATCATCCGTCCGTCCCGTTGACCGTATCCTTGTTTTCTCTCTCTTGCTGAACACTCGCATCATGAATGAGCTTGTATGTCATTCTGGTGGATGAATCGGGTGTAAACACGTTACTGGATACGATAATTATAAAAAAAGAGAGAAGAGTATAACTGAATCCTTTATTCTTGTTAATATTGAGACATACATAATGAGCAATCACATGCAAAATGACAGTCAACGATATTTGATCACTGGTCTTTTAGATAAATGTATATACGTAGAATGAATCAGTAAGAAAATAGGTTTTTTTTCATCAGTCAATATTGTGTAAGATACACAGGAAATGAAACATTTTGTGGAATTAAGGCTAAGACATACGATTCTTGAATGTTGAAATATTTATGGAACAGTTTAAGAGAAGGAACTCAGTTCTTTAAAATTTCGAATAGAGATAAAAACAAGGAAATTACTAATACCTCAATTGAATGTTTCTTAACTAGAGTTAATATCGAGTGTCTTATATTTATGAAAACAAAATATAGTACAGTACTTTCGTAGGTGTGTTTTATCAAAATGAATCATTTAAAGAATAATTTTTTTTTCTTCGCTTGCCTTTCGCTGATCTCCTCAGTTCCACCGATACTTGTTCGAACATTGCAACCGATTATCGAGTCTTTTAGTCATTGATTCACTAAACTGTTATGTAATGCTTCCTCGTTCTACTGCGCGCTCAAGCTATTATTTCTCTACACTTCTGAAACTACCTGGAACTATTGAAAAATTCGACCAATTTGTTTCCCGACGAAAATTTCTCTGTATTCATCCATCAGGGAATATCCAAAATCGAAGGAATTGAAATTCAATCAGCATAATTTTTAATAATCCAAACAAATGTTAAACGTTTCATCCTCTTTCTACGAAAGTTCTTCTTTATTCTCCATTTGTCTAAAAATTCGATTAATCCTTACAAATGAAACATTCATTATTTCTCTTGCTTAAAAAAAATATTTCTCTATTCATTCTATTCATAAGCTGAAGAAGTTTTGAAATCAAACAGATTGGAATTTCAGTCATAACTTTCAAAAAATCCAACCAACTCATAAACATTCTTATTTTTATTTTTTCTTGCTTGAAAAACTTCTTTCTATTCGCTAGTAGTTTAAACATTCCACCAACCGTCGAATATTCAGCTTTCATCTTCTTTTATATGAAATATCTTCCTCCATTCATTCTAGCAGCATCAAGAATTAAACAAGTTTGAGTTCCATTCATAATCTAAAAAAAATTTTTTTTAAGTAATTTTTAAAAAACTCCATCGACCATTAAACCATTCAACTTTCATCTATTATATCATCTATTTATATTAAATAATATATCTTTCTATCTACTCATTACTAATTGAAGAAATATCTGGAATCAAACAATTAAAGCTTCATCCATGATTTCTAAAAATTCAACCACCTCACAAATTCAATTCAATTCAATCTCCATTTCTTCTTGCTTGAAAATCATCAGTCATTCAAATATATTTCATTAATCGTCGAATATTTTAACTTTCATTTTCTTTCATATGAAATATCTTTCTCCATTCATTCTAGCAGCATCAAGAATTAAACAAATTCGAGCTCTATTCATAATTTACCAAAATTCTACCACTAAACCATTCGATTTTCATCTATCTATATTAGATATACATCTCTCTATTTACCCATTGAAGATACATCTAGACTAACCAACTGATTGAAGAAACATCTAGAATCAAACAGTTAGAGCTCCATGATCTCTAAAGCCAATCCATGAACATTCAATTTCCATTTCTTCTTACTTAAAAATCACCAATCGTCGAATATTCAACTTTCATTCATTCATGTGAAATATCTCCATTCACTCTATCAGTTGAAGTAGCACCAAGAATCAAACAGTTACCAAAAATCCAACCAACTTTCATTTTTCTACATTGAACATCATTCCCTGTTCACCCTCGACTGGTTAAGAAAAAGATTCAGAGTCAAACAAATTGAAGCTTCGTTCATGATTGAACATAGTCCCAGAGGGAGTAAGTGATCGATCGCGATCCCTCGACGACGAACCCTTGTTGACAGTACGAGACTCATCATCGCTGACGTTCCACGAGATCGGTGACGTCCAACGAGACGAGGATCCAGGTGGCCGGTGGCACTCTTGGCACGCTTATCCGACCGATTACACTCACCGCGTGCCAGACTCTCTTTCTCTCTCTCTCTCTCTCTCTCTCGGTGTTTTCCATCTCGGCGGATGACCGATGAGTTGCGCAACAGCAGGCTTGTCCGAATCGGGACTCGTGGGCTGAGCTGTCTCACACCGCCACGGGACACACTTTTCTTTTGTCGAGCCCTTTTGGACCAAGTCCAACGTACCTTGACTCGTAAACACACGTTGGCTAATTAGCCAACGTAGCTCGCGCAGACCCGGCGAACAAAAGCCACCAAGTCGTTCGTCGTAGTCGTAGTTAATCGTGTTCCCGTGGTTACGGGCTTCCGTGACCTTGACGCTGGCCGCAAATGCCGCGAAGAGGCTTTTTAACACTCGTATCCATGTGGGATATATTCGTTCTCATGATCGAATCATCGACCGTGACTTATCGGGCTTTAATCGATACTTCGGTGCTTCGATTGGGAACTTTTTCTCTTTTTCGAATTTCGCGAGTACAGTGATCCAAGAGAGAAAATGGAAAAGTTAATTTCAACAGAGTGACGAATGTTCGAAATCATTTGAGCGAATAGCTTCTGTCGAGTGATACACGCTTTAAAAATCTGACAGACGTTTAATGAATGTATATTTAAATCCTTTAGATAAGCTTTCGTTCACACGCATGTATAGAAATTCAATTGAAATCGTTGTTTTACACCTGGATCTTAATACAGTTTTACACCTGGAGGATTTCAACGTTCGATCGAAAACTTTTTTTGCCAGAGGTGGTAACTGTTCATAAAAGTTATTTGAATATTTGTAGAAAATTTTCGTGCATCTGTTACATTTATTATAGACTTCTGTGATTGATTGCGTTTGCACAGAATATTCCATCCGGGATCGTTAAAAATTTTACTAATAAAGTCGCGATAATCGAGTGTCGTCACAATGTTCGTGACAAATGTCGAATGCACTCACGAACTTTAATTCACTCCATATTTGCCATTTTTACGGGTTAACATAGGTCGTAATTCGAAGATTCTTTGCCAGAAGCCGCGTAACATTGTTAAGTGGGGTAACGCGATTGCACCACTTTGTTAATCTTTCGTTCGGATTCGTGACGACTCGAGGAATTATCGCGCCACGTGCGAATGACATAACTCGAGGAGGTAGCACTGTCCAAAGAGATTTCTGAATCAACGCAAGTCGAGTATTGGACTGAATGTTCCTTCAGGGATATGAATGAAACTTGCAATGGAGCACTTGGCCGCATCGATCGTCAACAACTAGGATCGATCTGTGGCAACGAGATAGTAGATTCAAAAAGTTCCGAAAGTATCTGTCGGTTTTCGACGTTTCAATTTGAACAATTATATATATATGTGTGTGTGTGTGTGTGTGTTTATGAATCTCAAGAATATTTTATATTTTATTATATTGTATATATAAATAATTGAGTTTAGCAAAAGTTGACGTGTTTATCCAAAATAAGATTGCAGTGCATACGTAAAAACATTACGCCATTTTGATATTATCATGTAAAAGAAACTGTCTCTTTTTATTGATTAATGCTATCCACATGATGGTCTATTCGTTAATAATAATTTCTTGAAATCAGGTGAGACTATCGCTGCAATTAAATATTGCAATGAATTGGGTACGTTGTATATACCGAGGATTATCCTGTTATCCTGATCTTATCTGATATTATTCAGTAAGATTCTTTTATCAATTGGATGTGTTGAAACTTTGACTTTTCGCCCACCGATTATATCACAAATTTGAATAATTCCACCGAATAATGAAAATGAGCCTTCACGAACTTGATAATAAATATTATCAAGTTGTATAATATTTTTTTATATGTAGCGTAAATAAATAAATTGAAAGTAATGGATCCCACTTTATTATTTCTAAATAAATTATCGTCCATAATGGACCATATTTTGAATGATTTCTTTCTGCAGATTTATAATTTAGATGTCGAAATCCGATTGAGCTTTCTGAATAACCTAATACGTAGAGACAGACATTGGGGAACACGTGTGGCGAATAACTCCTACGATATTCCTCGCAATAGAAGGATATCTCATTTTGTCTTTCGGACTACAAATTTTGCTCGCATAAATATCCATACGTGAAAATAAAATTTCAAAATACATGAGTGTTAGATTTGTAACAAAATTCAACCTAAGATGCTTGAGGAACTTGGAATACAATTTCTCGAAAAGACATGCAAATGAACAAACATGTGAGATTGCTCGTGAAAATAGCCATAGAGATAGAATCTGATTGTAAACATAGAGATAGAATCTGATTGTAACATTAGGTTAATAATAATAAAATTCAATAATAAGATATTAATAAGATCCTGTTGAAACAATTAAATAATATGATATAATTCAAATTTAAAAGGAAGCAGATAATGCATTCAGGTAAATATACAAGTAAAATTACAAGCCATGCACTTTTTCTACACTTTAATACAACGACAGTGAGAAGATAATTTTAAATTTATAACTATTGATCGAGTGGAGGCTTTTCACTATAAATGTTGCCCAGATTGGAAAATTAAGCAAGGATTATTTTTTGCATTCAAAAACATGCACATAGAATATTTCTATGGTTTATTGCAACGAATAGTTTCACCAGTTACTGTATTTAAATCGAATCCAGACGCGATTTATTGAAGTTACGAAGTAACTCTTTATTACCCCTGTGGTTCCTTCGTAGGAACCTGTGGCTAACTTCAAACAAGACACGAGACATTTAACCAGGTTGAAGTTTAATAGACGATCGCTGTAACACGTCGAACGTGGATATTTATCGCGCCAGACACCCTGTGATCCCGTTTAATGCACCCGATAAAGGAGCATTTCTTTATGAAGATGAACGTGTCCGTATGGTTGTATAATTTCTTCGTTTAATGCCACGGAAATTAATATTTATTGCACCACACCAGCAAGCTATCTCGCAGTGTTTCCGCTTCTATCGTTGCAAGATGCATGCCTGATACTAAAATCAGAATTATAATATTACCAGATATAGTGCAATTCTTGTACTTTTGGACCAAGAATAATGTGAAATGTGTTAATTCATTGAGAATTAAGGAATTAATTGAATACTTTAATTTCTTGAGATTTCATAGAATTTGGAGGATAGAACGATGAGAAAATACAATGTTTAGTAAATTTTTCACACGTATGTGCATTAATAAACTGTTTGAAATCAGAAAAATAACAAAACTGAATGTGAATTATTCTCCTAGCTAGTTCACATATAAGTTCGATATAATTAACTCTCTATACATTTTAATTTATTACATTCTGCATTACTTTTCTATTATTAGTTTTCAGATTCTATGAATAATTCTTAACTCTTATAAGTAAACGAAATTTTGATTATAAATTAATCATAGATTAATGAAATGAAACAGTGACTCGATTAACAGTGTCACGTCCATGAATGTTATAACGTGTTATAAAAAAATTTATAAAATTAGGAAATGATGAGCAGGATGTGGATTTTTATGTAAATATTAGATATTTTACTTTGTACGTTTCATTTTAGGTATATTTCTTCATATTGCTCTCTATGAAACTTTACACTTTAAAATTTCCTGTAAATTATAAAAATCCGCAATCCAGTTATTACTTTCCACGTGATAGCAGAATTTTCTAATAATTGGCCTGTACACGTGGGAGCGAGAACGAAATGTACAGTCAGTTCAATAATCCTCCATATTCACATCCAAATTTTCAAGGATAAAAAATAAGCAATGTAACATTATTGAGAAACGTGAGATTGAAACGAAGAAAAGTAATTTGTCAGCAATCAAATTAGAAAAGAAAAGAATAACGTAACAATGAACGAGATTAAAAATTTTATGAAGATTATACGAAAACTGGAGAATACTTCTACTGAATGTATCAAACTGACTTGGAGAAATCGCATATTTCTCGACGATACTCTTCTCCACGAGCTAATCGGATTAATTTTTATCTGTCGCAGGCACCAAATTTCTGTGCAGCGAGGTGATAGCACTAATAAGGAGCGAGGTGGACGACATTTGCCTGCAAATCATAAACTTCGAGGATTTGAGCTCGCAACCACCTCCGCAGCCTGCAATTCCGCCCCCAAGCCAGACCAACAACAGGCTCGTCACACGCTGTAAGTTCCAATTTCTTTTTTCTTCTTCTTCTTTTTCCCCAAGTTTTTCTCGTGTTCTTTTCTTTCTTCTTCCTTCCTGTGTCTCTCATCTACCCTCCCTCCCCCTTCTCCCTCGCTGTTTCTCATTTTCCACGTTGGCTCACTCGCCTCGTCGAGAACCACCGTAAATTTCACGTGCAATTTGCATTCACGTTGTTGCAGTATGTCGTGCTCCTCCGCGGCAAACAGTTGGCAAATTAACGCTTAAATAACTCTTTGTTAAGTTTGTTGCTGTATGGTGTATCGTGTTCCCGTGATTTTTGTAATTTTAGAAATATCCAGGAATTGATGACAATTCATCGGCGGAGATTCGAATGATCATTGTTTGACTTTTGTTTCCCGTTCCAATTGCTTTGGTATTTTTAGTCTCTCGTCATTGAATTGTCAACATTTTTCACGTTGCTTTTATTAAACAAATTTTACTAACTGTTAAACTTACATTTGCTTCAGTATTTTTTCCTGTACCATTCGACGAGACATTTGGCAAATTAACGCTTAAATAACTTATTGAGTTTGATCATTCGAATAGTGTTCTTGCAATTGTTCTTTAAAAGTATGTATATCTTTTTTATTCCTGATATCGTCAGAGTGATTGAGAGAATTTTAATAACTTTAAGTAAGAGTTGTTCTTGGAGATTTTAATGATTTTCATTTTTTACTTTTGTTTTTCATCTTCAGTATTGTCAACAATTTTATTAATTTAATTTTATAAGATAATTTAACTATTAATTTTATAAGATAATTCTTAGCCATTGAATTAGAACCATTAAAACGTTCTCAACGTTTTCCATTGTTTCTATTAAAGTTGATTATTTATTAGTTCAAATAATTTGAACAATTTTATTGATTATTGAAACATTACACATTCTGATAGTTTATATATTTTGTAAAAAGAATGATTTCCAATATTTTACACATGCTTAGTAAAATTCAGTTATAAGTTTTATTAAATGTGTTACTATACGCGATATATTATTATTTACCTTTATTAATGAGAGAAAATCTCCAAGCCAGAAATTTAAAAATCACTCTAAATAGATATTATATTGTAATTCACAAATTGCGAAAGATAACAACGAAATTTCGAAACAAAAGATTATTCCTTTTCACTATGGCTATCATATGGCGAACCGTATATAATGGTTCCCTTTATGTAATTAAATATAAAGAACAAAACAGTCGAAGCTGACGAAAACTTAGAAACAAAACTTTCACGACCGACTCTGCGTTAAAGTTGACGACACCGGATTCGTAAAAGAAAGAAAGTTTCACGCGTATCAGATACGTCGTTGCAAAGGTAATACTAGGAGAACTACAAAACAAAAGACACGCGAAATAAAAGGGCTGCACGTTCAGTTTTAAACCAGTGACAAACGACTCTCCGGATTACGCGATCCTTAAAAAAAAAAAAAAAAATCCCAGTACGTAACGAAAGCCAGTAAAAAAAAAAAAAAAAAGAAAATTCCTCGAGTGCGATTCCCGGGCGATAAAAATACAAATTCGATTCCGTTAAAAATGTCACGCCCACGCGTTTCTGTTTGTCCTATTTAATTTTCGCAGACATTCTCTCTAGTTTCTCGCCTCGTTGTGCAACGTCGAGGACACTAGGTCACGTAGTTAAGTGTTAACGCTGGGGTGTGTCTGTAGCAGCGTGGTTGGAGTGCAGCGTGACCTTCCTTGCCACAGACTGATGTACGAAAGGTGCTTGTAAAAATTACCACCGAGTCGCTTTTATTGTCCGGCAGAATGCAACCGAATTCCTTTTCACCGCGATATGGCTAATGAAGTTGCGCCGTGGTCGACCAGTTTCGCGCGCTTTCTTTCGCGACGCTTGATGAACGCGTCTAGAACCGCTTTGAATCGCTATGAATCTGTAGGTGTACAGTGTCTTTTAACAGTTACTTAGTGGCAAGAATTTTTCAGCGATACCGAATTTAATAACCTCTAAGATCGTTTATTATTATATGAATACGTAATTCACACAACTCACGTTACGAAAAACTAAGAGCCATTTACAATTTTAAACATGTTTCGTACTTTTACGAAAATATTTTGAAATTTGAACGAAATTTGGTGATGATTTTTATCAACTATTAAAATTCACGCATATATATATATATATATATATATATATATATATATATATATTACATTCGAATGTCAATTAATGATCTTCTTTGATTTCATTACAGCGTATATCCTTTTCAACAGATTCCGTACGCTTTGTCATGCCCTTTATTTTTGGATGATCTGAATCTATTGTGAACGATCCATACGCTTTACAATTGCCAACGATTGAAACGTAAAATAAAAAAAAAAAAAAAATAGGAAACTTTACAGTACAATGAACAATCTCTAAAAATACATCCAACAAATAAATGTTAATTATTTATCATTTGTGACTGATATTTTAGTAGGAAAGTTCACTTGATTCTCAACGTTCATTAAGTGCTTAGTTAGGTTTAGGTTAGGTTTAGGTTAGGCTTAAAAAGTAACGAAATATTATGTATAATTACACATAAATTATTAACATGTGTTGAATAATAATAACATTATGTGTTGAATAATAATAACAAAATCACTTGTTATTAGTACATATTAAATTAAATTTTGTTTAGACCTTTAAAATCTATTGAGAACACGAAAGATGTTGAAATTGTAAGTAACCCTAATTTTTTGACCAGGGACTGTAGAATTATACAATTAATAATGACGAGTTTGTTATTTTTATTTATTCAGGTTACTACTTATCTCTCAAGTTTTGCTGTATGTAGTTCTACTTTTGATTTATTGACTAATGTAGCTAATGCCAAGACGAGTTCAGCGACCTCATACAGCATAAGCTTTAAAATGATCAGAAACAGAGTTTGTCAGGACAGAAATTTGGATTTGATTCAAACGAACATTAACGTGTGAAAATAGGTTTATTAAGAAAAATGAAGTTATCAACTTTGTAGCAGTACAAAAGTGATTCTAACTGTGGATGATCCAAGAATGATCTTAAGTCATAAGATTACAATAGTCTTAGTCAAAAAAGATCTCTCTACATAAATAGTATTATTACGTAATTGGCTTTCGTATATTAGATAAAAATAAAAAAAAAAGTAACTCGTTAGCAATCGATCGATGATTCTCTCGCATTCTTGCACTTCTTTCTGTTCGAATTTTTCAAAACTTCAACGATAACCATTTCCATTGTTTTAAACTGAACTCTCAGAGATATCACATTACGTGTGGAATGATCCAGTATTTAGAAATGCAAAATTAATAATTTCTTAATAATTAAACTAAAAGAAGGAAAAGAATGAACAAAAATGAGATAAAGAAAGTTACATTCAATGTAGTTACATTGTGTTACAGTTATATTCAACGAAAACATTTTAGACCGACTGCAATCATCGAAAGAAGATTCTTCTCGTTCGGTAATTTCTGTTGAAACTTTCATCCATAAAAAAAAAACGTAATAATCTAACTTTGCACACTTTGTTTCTTTTTGCAGAGTTAGATTATTTATTCAAGACTTTGACGATGAAAATGTGATTATCAGCGTTATACTTATTCCCTCCCCTTCTTTTGAGTGATTTAAAAACAGAAGTGCTTAAACGTCGGGCAAACAAGGGCCTCGGTCCGCCAATTTTTTTTTTTTTTTCCCGGGGAGAAAGCGTGCTTCGGATGCAATCTCGAATGCATCTCCTCTTGCTTAATTAAATGCAGTGAAACTAATTAAAATGATTATCTTTGTCGAAGGAAGCGCTTGACGTTGAACAATCTTGCTTAAGCTTAACATTTAGAAGAGAGGCAACACGTATTTCCTTTGAAACATCGGAATTGGTGATATACAATAAATATTTTAATATTACAGTACTGACATGATAATAATTCTAATGCAATAATATATATTGCTACAATGATGCTACGTCTTAACGTGAAGTTGACAATACTACACACACACACACACACACACACACACACACACACACACACATGTAATTTTAATATTATAAACTAATATTAAGTAAAGTGTTCGCTACAAGACGAATTCGATAAACGTCGTCCGTCGGTAAACCATGTTCACCAGGATACCAGATGATTAAATTCGAAATGATTGATACGAAATGCAACGAAAGTCAAGGAAAGACGAAACACACGCTGGACGCAGTGGACACGATGTCATTGCCAGAACGTTTCGTGCCACGTTCACGTATATTAGAGTTTTCTGCGGCTTTTAAGCCGGAGGATCATTATTTTCTGCTGCACCGATCGGTATAAGACAGCGTCGTCGACATTCAGGGCCGACTCACTGGCAACCGGGCCACGTAACACGTGATGAAGATCATTATTACAATCGGAGATCGAGGTCAGGTTTGCCCGCATAATGAGTCGCGCAACGATACCACCGCGTCACTCGCGAATTAGTCTACTTCCGCGTGTCACGTTTCGATCGTTCATTCGATACACGCTTCGTTCGACTTCTCTTTGTTTTTCCTCGTTTTTTTTTTGCCCGCCTATTTCTTTTATTTTCTTTTTTATTTTCATCTCCTCCCCCTCGCGGACGAGGTAGGGGATCGTCTTATGAGAAAAGTTTCTAATTCACGATGGAGAGAGAGGCTGCTTCGAATCGTCTGTCGAATCGTAATTGATCCGCTGGCTTCCTTTCTCTGCCTCGACCTCTGTTATCGTCCTCGACCACCGAGAGTCGAGTTTTAAGCGCTGAATTCCAAATAAGAAGGCTGCCGGGTTAGAACGAGCCACCTCTACGAGTTTCGTGAATTTTTTTCTTATCAACATTCGAGCACTTGATTTATATACGGAAGAGGATAAATGGGGTAGTAACTAGACGTTTTGTAGAAATCGTTTCTTATTATCGCTGATATTGAAGGTGTACAAAAATGAAGATTGAATAATGTATAGCGATATATTTAGTCGGTGTTTTTTTTAATGAATATATATATATATATATATATATATATATATACAAACAAAGTGAGATTGAATAATCAATAAGAAAATAAATAGTAATAAATACAGTGAAAAGCATTAATCACAGATTTCGTATGAATCCTTTCTTGTCGCTGTTGATATAATATATGTGAACAATTATATGTACAAAATGAATATTAAATAACAAAAAGCTATATTTATATTTGCAAAATAGTGCATCTAATCCCTAATATTTTAATGAATATATACAAGTAAAGTGGAACTGAACAATCGATAAAAAGATAAATAATAACCTAAGCAGGTTGATGAATAAATATAGCGAAGAGCAAGTGAAACCAGTGAAAGATTTTCTGTAAATTTTCTCCTAAGTGAATCTTCCATTCAGTTTAATTTTTCATTTTTAATTTTTATATTAATTTAATTCAATTTAATTTAATTTTGATTTTTAGTTTAATTTAGTTTATTTTAATTATTATTTTTTACGTTTCATTTACATCGAGTAGATGGAAATGAATTTTCTCTTACAATATTAAAAGCATAATAAGACTATTGTCTTTTATTGAAAAATAACGTAAATTTTCAAGTAATACAACATTAATATAATAGAAACATTTCGGGTTATAATTAAATAATTAAAGCTAATATAATTTTCTAATATTGTAAATATCCGTATAGTAATCCTGCCTGCAATAAGAAATTCAATTTTACACAATATTTTTCTTTAAACATTACGCAATTTTTCAATTTTAGTAACGTACAACAATAATACAATTCTACGATTGTTTAACTTTTAAGATGGTTTTATTGCAATTTTTACGTACTTTGTACAAAATTTCAACAGTAATCAGAATGAATTTCATTATTTTTTAATTTTCAGAAATTAAATAATCAATATCGATAAATATTTGTAGATCTTACGCTTTAATCTTATACTTTAATCTATACTTATATCTTGAATTCGATCAATTAAAGAACAAAAGATATCTTTCATCGTATTACTGAGAAGATAAACGAAACTTATATTGGATTTATTAAAAATGGAATAAAATGAAGAAAGAAAAAAAGAAAGAGAAATGAAAAAGGTCGTGCAATAGGAAACGAGTCGATGAAAATCGACAGAAAAATTTAATCGAAAGAAAGAAATAAATACATACGACAGCAGTTTTCTATCGCGATGTTACAGCCTTTTCTTCTGCAGTTTAATTAAAAATCGTTTGCCAATGATTACAATTTTCGTTTCTCACGGAAACTTCGAATAAATCACAAAAAAAACACGTACAATCATATAATGGTATCTATTTGGTTTCATTTTGGTCTAATGTTTTTACGTCCATGTTGCGAATAAGTAAAGATAGGTAAAAATTCAAACGTCTTATTAAGTGTTTTATTTCTAAAAATTACACACACAATTTCAAATAAAATTATTTATTGTTTACTATTCAAAATTATATTTTAAAGCCTTGACTATATCGTACAGCTCCTAACTATTGAATTAGGTTCAGTCACAAATTATTTATATTTAATTCTTTATTTAACTCGTATATTTCTTTCATTTTATTTGGAAAATCATTATAGTTTCTTCGTTGTGACACTATTTCTCGTAATCTCTTGTCAAATAATCTGCAATCCTCCATATTCTCTATATAAAAACAAGATTTTTAATGAATCGAAGAAATACATTAGCAATGGAGTATTTCAGAATATTAGTCTACTAGTCTAATATTTTGATAATTAACAAAACTTACAATTAAATTTCGTTCGAAACGTTTCCGTTTTTCAGGAAAATATGTAAAACGATTGAAATGATTTTTTTAGAGTCCGAATGATTCTCGGAATTTTATATAATAATCAAATAATCCGCAATCCTCCACACGCGCCATGGAGAAACAAGATCGCGAAAACGATCCGAAGGAAGCACGTTAATAGCTATCCATCGTAAAACATTGAAAACACACGAGTGATGCGAATTCAATGACCAAGAGCTGTACATTAGACAGATTGCAGCTCGTTAGAAGATACTAGCAAAGGTCTAAATGTCTCGAAAACATTCGCGAACTGTGTCAAGTCAAATACTGAAAGTTTCAAGGTTTCGATAACCATTTCGATCCGTTGATCATCCGCTACATCACGAAATTACAATAATCCTTCTCATCGGCCTGTCCGTTTCAATGTTCATTCCCGGTTCATTCCCCCGGCAATTATTAACTATTCGCAGCAAGCGATGGGGTAAACTTTCCATCCGAGCGACATTACCGATTCCCTTCCTTGGGCAATTTCAGTGATACATGCGCGCGTACGACACGCGAGGAAGAGGATCACGCGTGATCACGTTTTATATCTGGAGTGTTGGCGAGACTATTTTTAGAATGACGCCGCAGAACAGTCGTTGGACATGTGTGTGTGTGTGTGTGTGTGTGTGTGTGTGTGTCGCGCCTAACGGCTAACCCTGACCCGGTAATAAATATTATACCCCCCCCGTATAGGAAGCTATAGACACCCTCTATCTGCCTCCTTGATAAATTCACCTTCACGCAGACCGATTCGGCACAGGCGAATCAGCTGATGAGTGAACAACTCTGGGAACGAAATTCAATTCAATAATATAATAACAATCATTTTTAATAAACGAGCGTGAAGTTGTTCGCGACTGATCCATCCATTGGTGTTCCTCTTTTGTGAACGACTGAACCCAATTACCGCGCGGATCTCGCGTGAAACCATTTTTTCGCTACGTCGTTACGTTACTGCTCCTTTTGCGGTAACGCTCCGTTGAACTGCGATGAATTCGCGAACTGCGGGGGTTTTTCATGCATTTTTATGCGTTGCGAAAGTTTAAAAATTCCACGAAACGCGCAAAAATTATTCAAAGTATAGAAAAAAATCGGGCGCTCGTTTAGTCTAGTGAAAGAAATGAATCTTTGATCAAGTTCGTAGAAATTTAGTTCGTTTGCATAAACATCCGCGATCTATCGATTATCGATGAAACAAAATTGTTATCGTAATCATAAAGTGCTGTTAACACTCGTTCATTTCGTAATTCTACTTCTACTGAATGATGAATTGTCACGTATTCACGAATATATATAATTTAATATTTATGTACAAATATAAATTGAATCGCTAGTTATTTATTAAAAACAACAGTGATGAAATATATCGTTTTATATTTATATTTATATTGTTTTTATACGCTGTTAAATATCCATTTTCTATGTTATTGTTCATTCTGCATATTCTAATATTAATAACAACGAGAAAAGGATTTATGCAGAATTTTATTGTTATTGATTCACAGTCACTGTGCAGGAAAATGTTTATCTTTCCCAATAGAACCCGTTGATATCTCGTTTTCAATATTGCCGACTTTAGCTATTCGTTCTTTCTCGACGTTTCTGTTTGTATGATCAAATCGAAAGCAGTTGACTGTATTTCGGTACGTGAAGTTCAACGACTCGCGCTTGGCCGAAAATCAAAGAGCTTTCCGACGATCATATAGAGGCTCGTAGAATTCGTGTGTCAACGATCCAATCGTGCATGTAACGATCAATCGATAGTTTCCTACCATCTGGCCGTTCTCTATCAATTTTATGCAGTTCGTTATTAATTCTCAACAGCTGATGATTGCTGAATTGCGTTAAAATGAATATTGGCCTGCAATCTACACGAATTAATCTCTGCAATCTCTTCTTTATAAAAATATTTTCGATTAACCGGGTAACTTATTAATAAATTAATTAATTTTGTATAATTTCATTATATACAAAACTAATATAGATCATTGTGTTATACGATAGATTATTCAAAGAACAATCAATAAATCTTTTTTCCATACGAAGAGATTTCACAATTTTTAAGATTCACTGTCTCTGTTCCATTATAGTTGGAAAGAGTGTTATGTTCATGACAAAGTACTAAAGTATAAGTGCGTATTAAGTACGCAAGTTTTTATTAGTCTTAAACCTAATGGTTGACGAGATATTTTACGATTTGCTATTCAAATAATGGAGGTTCGAACGAGGAAGATGTTACTTCAAGGATTGAAGAAAAAATGAAGCTTCTTTTTTAAAATCTCTCCCACTCCTAGTTTTTCTCCGGCTGTCATCTTTCTCGGGATTCTTTCTTCAGAAAAATTAAGATTTTTCTAGTTCAACATATTCAAAGCGTTAATTTTCCAAGCAAAGTCCGTGCTCTCGGTGTCGGTGGAACGCGATTCATGATCCCATTTCCTGTCGTCCCGACGAAAGTTTGTTTAATCCAACCGGTGACTAACTTCGTTTACGCGTAACTCACTCAAACAGCCCCGAGTTCGCTGAGAAAAATATATATTGCAGAAAGTAGATAGCACGTATAGAACAACGCTCGTAAATTTATAAACGTACGAACTTGACAGCTTTATGCTTATTGGCTTGCGAGATAATTAGAATTCAATGACCTGAAAGAGAAGTTCAAATAAACTGCCGATGTTTATGCAAATTCTACCTGTACAGTAAGGTAGAGATTCATTTTTTCGACGCGTATTGTATTTTTTTTTTTTGCGATTGTGAAATATCATCGATGTGTTATATTTTTCGAATAATGTAATACATTCTTGCTTAGAAAATTTTTTAGCATCCGTATTTTTTAAATGAAATGAACTTCTTTGTTTCACACGAGTAAGAGTATTATAATAATTTACAATTATTTATTACGTTTTTCACTTGTCCATTACATTATTTATTAAAATTTATTTGCCACTTGGTGGCCCTAATTAAAATTTCAATAGCTTAAAAACTAATGTTACAAATAAAATATCTGTTAAATGTGGAAATTAATTTGCCAAATACACGTTTATCAAATGCTTGATAAATATTAAAATTTGATATTTTCGAAAGTGAGAAAGTTTACGAGAAAGATTTTATTATTTTCACACGCACGTAGAATGATCTTCTATCGATTTTTGTTTTCCAGCCAAATTCAAGTATGGAGTTTCTCTTTCTTTTCCATTCATCTTTACACATAGAATCATTCTTTGTCGTCCATGATTTCTAGAACACCTATGTTTGTTACTTGTTGATGATTTAGATATTTTTATAATTTTCATAGGCTTAACTTACGCAAATAATAATCAGATGAATAATGACAATTTCTATAGCTTTAAATAATGTCAATAAGTGAGTAAATCAAATTTCGTTTTTATACGTAATTGTGAAATAACTTCTTCTAATAGAAATTGCCCAGCAGTCATTACAATGTTCGCAGAGGGTAGTTTAATCTCTGAAGGGAATGCATTCTCACGAATGCATAAACATCAGCGATGACAGCAAGCTATAAAAATTAAAAATTACGCGATCGCTGGCAATATATGTTTTCTCTGACGCGTAGCTAGCAGTTTCTACTAACAATCTATTAATAAGATTCAATGACGTTGACTCGAGCAGTCGACAGGGCAAGGGCGTCCTTTCGTGCTGGCCTCTCCAGGACCGGTGTCGTTGGTCCACCGAGGGTCAGGAATCGACCGAGAACCACGACCAACTTACCTCATCGACTTGCTGACGGGACCATCCTCGACGAGGACGCCTCTGAGAACTGGTGAGTTTCCCCAACTTTTCTTCAATATTTCACCAAACTCATATTCCACTTATCCGACGAAGTGAAAGCCTGCGCATAAATTTCAAACAATCGGGGGGAAACAAGAATTTGGAATATTTTACTTGCAGGCCAATTGATTTGTTAGTCAGTCCATTAAGGACTAAGCGATAATTCGTGACAATGTTATAAACACTTCGATTTCTTGAAAATTCGTGAAATTATAGAATCATCAGTCGAATCAAGTGAACTCTTCGAAGTTTTTTGCACAGTTTTGCACGCTAGAAAAATGGAATTTTATAATTAATTTACTGTACGTATAGTAATTATGTTACGAATATTATTACATAGTATTTTCGATTTATCGATACGTTCTTTTAAACAAATGTCAGAATTCTGGAAATGACCTGATCGTCATTGAACAATGAATGAAAATCCATGAGATATTCAAAATCCTTCTTTAAATACTTAATATTAAGTATATCGAAGACGGTTGGAGTTAGGGAAGCAAAACAAGTTTAACCTGTTTAATTTATAATATATTACATAGATAGATGGATCTTGTAAATCCACGAATTGAAGTGAAAGATCTCATAGCGCAGAATATATTTTTTTGTTATTAATCACAAAATAATATCGTGGATTATCAACGATTACACTATTTGATTTTATATTTCTAATTTTACTTGTTCTTTTAATTTATAGTCACTATAGTAATCGCTATAAATTACAAAAATTATTACATTTAATTTGTTCTAGTTTAAGTTGCATAACATTTGGTTCAAATTTTTCTAATAATTTTCTATAGATTTATAAGTTAATTCTAGAGAATTTATAAGTTATAAATTATAATTCTTTACAGATTATTACCCCTAGTAACATTGTGTGACATATTTCAACAAAAATTATTAAAACGTTGTAGTATCGGGAATTTAATCGTCGGTTCAGTTTTGTTAGATCAGGATTAGCTTCTAGTTTAATTACAAGTGACAGGTAGCGTTATCGAGCCGAGTAAGGAATGGGGGATGCGAGCGTGTAAACAAAGGGTGCGTGAAGCGTGAAACGAGAGAGAGAGACAATTTTTAAAGAGTCATTATTGATAAGTTGTTGAATTCCTGAAGCTACTGGATAAACCAGATTAGAAATCGTTTCCTACAATTTTTAAACATTTAACTTCATAATATAATCTAAATTTCATAAATGAAATATTTCGAAGAAAGACATGTCCGAAGAGATACGACGTGATGAAGAAGCGAGGTGACTTACAACAGAGTAAACTTTCAACTGAAGTATTCTCCAAATTACACGCAACTTTTGATATAATATTTTCCATCAGACATGGTATTTGCAACACTGTATCGATCATTTGAAAAGTTGCACCGAGGCAAAAATCGCGAGGCAAAGAGTCAACATGTAGATTGATTTCTCGGTAAAAGGCATCCAAACTTCGAAACTAGAAGCGTTCTTTTACTTTCGTCCGCGTAGCTGGAAGAAAAATGTCTGCGTTCTTTTTCACTGCGCGTCCCAGTACAAAGCACGACTCAATTTTCTCGACAAAAATAATGACGCGTTCAATGGGAAGATCTTTGACATTGCGTGAAAAATACACGGCCCGGAAATTCCAACGCGAGTTGCAGATTTTTCACAAGGAAGTAATACGTGTTAGAATGCTTTCCAGACGATTGCTTGTCGTACATTGGTATCATTGGCTATTTAAGTATTTTTTTGTAATTTGTGCAAAATATGAGTATGTGAAATGTCTCGCAATTTCTATATATATATGTGTGTTTCAAACTCGACTAATAATTTCGTTATACTGTTAATGAAATGTCAAAATGTTTTATACAACGCACACTTTCGTGTGTAATCCAGTTTTGTCATTCTGTAAATAAAATGAATATCGAGTGGCACAATTGTAAAATAATTACGAAATTTTCCCTTATCTCTCTCGATATTAAATCTCGTCCAACGTAAGAATTGATTCACCGTAGTTTGAGTAAGAATTGTGTCACTGTAGCTGTGCAAACGATTGCTACGAAAGTTGCTCTTCAAACAGTTGTTACGCATTAGTCAGTTAAAATTAATGTACTATTAATGCACGTAAATCCTCGTCCAGAAATCACCAGACACTTGAACTTGACTCTTCGTTAAAAAGCAAATGCCAATATTTAAAACGTACATAATAATCATAAAATAATAAGCTTGAACTTATATTAAAGCCTCTTATATTGAAGCCTCTATCTTATTTTTCTTTCTTTTTGCATGATATAGCGGGCGAAAGAAAGGACAAAGAATTTTTCCTACCATAAAATTTTGAAAATCTGGAACTGAGACAGGGAAATTCTTCTCATTACTAAATCTACAAATCAACAAATTTGAAGATCGAGGCTTCCCCTTTAAAAATTATCTCCATTCGAGCTGCTGTACGATTTTATTTTCATCGGTAAATCCGAGGTTCGCAATGAAAGGAAAGCGAAGAGAAACAAATATCCCGTTGAGAGACTATTTTTTTTCTAAAAAAAAAAAAAAAAAAAAGTCAACGAGAAAAATGCGGTGTGTGCGTAAATCGTAAAAATTCGATTCAAATGTTGCTACCGGTGTCGGCCAGCAACCGGGGTTGCAAGCTGATTTGTCGTGCCGCGGTGACAGAAGCCAATTAAGAAACTGACGAAGCTGACCTAACTAAGTACACTCGGCTTGTTAATGATACACTGCATTGTTCTTGGACGGGGTTCAGAGCGTAGCCGCGTTCAATGAAGCTCGCGTTCGTTTGGACTGTTGTGAACATCGAATGGCCGTTTCGATATCTCGTTAACCATTGCCACACCATCGCGGTGATTCTTCGATCATGAGATGATCGATCGTCGAACAGAAATCTGAATTTTATGCAGCACGATACCCAATTCGTTGAATTGAATTTTCAAACCGTATTCTTTCGACGATAGCTTTTCACTGATTAGATTTCCGTGTAGCTTGATATTCAAACATTTGCCTTAATATCTTCGGATATCCTCGAGTTGATGAAATTTTTGGTATTTCTGGTCCCTGTTTAAAGTTCGTCAGACAACTCGTATTCAGACGGCGGATTTTCGTGCAGATTTGCGGGAAACTGGAAAATCGTGGAAATGCACACGATACGCGAAAGTATATGAAACATTCAAAGTACAGTTTCTATGTAGATTCCGTTTGTTTACGTTAGGTTTATAAAAATTGGAAGAATTGACCGCGGATTTTTTTATTGTATTTACGGGAAATTGGAAATTGCAGAAATACAAGACGTATAATACGCAAAGAATATATGGAATATTTGAAGTAGAGTTTTCTATTTAGGTTCCGTATATTTAGTTAGGTTTATAAAAATTGAAAAATATATAAAACCGGGCATAGTTGGATTTGTTTGGAAACTAGAAGGATTCAATATCGATAGATTTCCTACTTTTCTGGCGAAATTCATACAAAGTTGTGGGCAAATTTTGAACGTCTGCACTTATATGGTATTTTTTTCACATACCATGAAGATCGTTGAAAATTTTTAAAATTCACATTTTAAAATGATTCTGCATTGGTGCAAGCTTGACATCGATGTAATATGGAATTGTATATGTAATATGGAATTTATTACGTGTATTCTGCATTTCTTGAGAATTCTGCGTCATTCTGACGACTGAATTATTAATTCGTTGAATTAACTATTCACACGTCTGGTTATTTGTGTGCTGTACACTTTTTGTTTCAGAGTTCTTCATAAATAGAAATCAAGGTGTGCATGGTCATGAAACTTCGAGTCGATACAGACTTTGTTCAATGTCTACCTGCAACTTTTTGTAACAAAATGTTTAGAGAATAAACTTCTTTCCATGTAGATTATGTTCCTACAGTTTTGCTGGAAAAGTAGGAAACACGCTCTATAACATAAAGTATTGATATTAACAATTGAATTGTAAATAATATTGGATACACATGCAATGTAGAAATTTCATTTTACTTAATTACACATTGGCCAGGCTTTTAAAGAGAACTTTTAAATTCAGCATTCTTGTTCTGAGAATTCATTTAGAAGCAAAAAATTGTACAATATCTGGCAATAAATTAAAATAGCAATCAAAATAGTAATTAAACTATGATGCAGTAAATTTTCAAAAATGAATTTCCCAAAGAAGGTATCGAGCTTGATTTATCTTAAATTTAATAATTAACTGGACATTTGTGAACATTATTTATTATCCCGCTGTTTATCTTAATTACAGCAGATGTGTCCAAAATAATACTCGTTAACTTCTATACGTGCAATTTTTATATAAAACATATTCTTTTTTTTCACAGACTATTTTTGTGATGAATATGTTTCGAAGTTGTTTGAAATGCAGAAATTATGTAACACGTAAAAATTCTCGTGTGATAAGTATTTGATATACTTTCGCGAGGGTTTCGATTGGCAACGAAAGGAAAAACATAGTAATCTCGGATGATCGCGAGCGGACATGAGATCAAATATTGGCAGCCGCCCGAGTAAACAGTAGAGTAGTTCCGTGTGGTACCACTGAATTGATTAAGGGTTTCGTAAACAACCCCTTTTATCGATATATCTCAGTCTCACGAATGGCATACGAATCGTGCTGCGTATTTCTTTTTCGCGTTGAATGTCGTTTGTTCAATGTTTCTTCGTTTTCTCTTCGTGACAAATAATGATTATTGCGATTCTTTGCTAAGCTCTAAAAAAATCTTCGCCAATCTTCGTGAGCAAAGTTCCGATTTAAGAAACGAAAGAATTTCTCCGAACGAAGGAGACGAGGAAATGTTTCGCCAATTTGTCTCGCGAAGCGTGAAATATTTTTAAATCACTTGCTACTTAATAAATATTCATATAATAAATACATTATATAGGACTACAGATATTTACTAATTAAAATATATTTAAAATTCTTTTGACTTCTGACTTAACGCTAGAATATGATAAATAAAATATAAAACACAAAGGAAATAAAAAAATACATAATAATAGATAACAAAAGGAAGAATCTAATGATTGTTTGCAGTGATATCTAGTTTACGAAAGATTATTTAAATTTCAAAAAGTTGAACAAAATATTCTACTTTCAAAAAAATTACAAGTTACAAATCACTTTGATTATTTTGATCGTTCGAACATCAAGCTTCAATCATATTTTTACCCGATGTTAAATCCTTCAAATCTTATTTTACAATTGGCTTCACTGATAGAATGACTTTTCTTATTACGATCCAAGAACTGACAATAAGTAATAAATTAGCCTCGAACTAGTTTCGAATGTACAATATTAATAGTACTTTCGCGCGATTATAATAATTTGATATTACGGTAAAATAAAATGTAAAACTTCGTCGGAAAGTAAAAATATGTACAAATCCATCTTATGAACCATATTTCTATCTTTTCTTTTTTTTTTTTTTTTTTGAAGCAACACTTTCACAGGGCAATGTCGTCGATTGCTATAAGGAAAAGAGATTTCCAGGTTAGAGAAATTGCCATTTCCTTGGCAAGGAAGAAACAGGACGCTTCCTTTCAAGGAACCGTGCTGTTCTTTATATTCTTTTTTGTGGTTTATCCTCTTACTTTCCATAATCGGCGGTCGATCAAATATCCCTAGCTGGAAGCAAGTTCGCTCTTGGCAATAATATCGTTGCAATAGTTACCGATTCTTCAACGCTACCATTATCTCCCTCGATCGCTTTTATCACCCCGAACAATTCTTAATCTCGTTTTGTGCCTCTGGCTGTCTCTCGTTTGTCGATGCAAATTCTGCTTAAAAAGATATTGAAAGCAAAGATATTGAATAACAACGGGTTTGTTGGAACAGAAAAGTGGCAAAGCAGGGTTTAGTGAAAGGGGTTTTTGATAAATACAAAAATTAAAATGTTGGTAATTAAATTTTTAATTGAAAAATACGGATGAAGAATAGTTTTATAAATATTTAGCTTGGAATTCATTGAAGATTAATAGAATTAATAGACTCTTACACTTAGAATTTACACTTACAATAGAAGATTCTTTAATACTTGAAATTATCAAATGAAATAAAAACTCAGATAAAAATGATTATCGGCGAAATAAAATGAAATGAAAAGAATCGATTTAGAGTTGCATTATTGATTGAAAATCTTCTTCGGATTCATTCAACAATTATAAGATAATGCTGATAATAAATTAATAATTACTCGTGAGAATCGAAAAATTTTGATCAATTCTTTAATATTAATTTGGCGGAGATTTAATACGATTGGCTAAATTCGTAATATTTATCCTGGAGAAGTTTAAACATTGTAGAACGTTAGAAAAAAATATCCAAACTCGATTTTCTCGAAATTTTAGATAAAAATATAATATTCTCTCTTATTCAAATATTCAAATAATAATATTGTTAATGTTCAAATCTTATTCAACTTCTTACAATTTTAAACTTTAGAAGATTCAATGACGAGAAAATACCTAGAGTAAAGAATAAATAAAGATACTAAAGAAATTTTTGAACTTGCGCTACAAGTATTAAGACACAAGTTCGACAATGTATAATGATTAAAACATCAATAATAGGTTAATATAAATCGAGTCTCATGAAACTTAAAAATGTTGCGTATATTCAAGCTTTTCCACTAGATTTTATAGTTAAAAATAAAATTAAAATGTCATGTATTAGAATTCCATGAATACAGAATATTTTTTTGTAATATGCAACTAAATTTTATTACATGAAAGCAATAAATGTATTAATACTTTTAGCTTCATGCAAGATAAGAGAGAATACATAATGTTCATAGTACGTGTTGATATAAGATACATTTACCATTCTCGTGCATGATCCTACCACCACACTGTCTACTTTATGACGGAAGTAGTTTAAAAGCAAACATTTGCAATACAGAAACATCTATACGGAGATGAATTAATCATTTATGAAATTTAGCCTTAGAACAAATTCAAAGACGGATGAATGACATCATGTGAAATGCACGCGTACCAAGTATTTAAGAAAATTCACATATAAAAGTGAAATGCATATTTTGAAAACTCATAATATTTTATAACCTTTTCACGAAGCATTCGTCGATGGACGCACTTCTAAATGTCGTGTGACATTTTAATCTTACTTTAACGTACAGTAACATATCAAAATGAAAACGAACACAAATGTATATAAAGAAATATGAAAACGTAGGATGTTAACGAAAAATTATTGATTTATCGAACAAAAAGATAAAATTTGTTACCAGAACCGCTGATTAATCGAGAATTTGAAATTGAATATCATTAAAAATTTAATAGATTCCACATCTGATAGAATTCAGGAATATTATATAAAATAAAAGATCTAAGCACTAATTTTTTTCTACTTTTTCAACTTTTTCTACAGCAAATCACGGTTCAATTGAAACGAATCAAAATTAATAAAAAGTGTATTCGAATATTTAATAAACAAATATTTTTTATAAACAATACTATACTTAAATGACAAGGCGAAGAATCAATTGGATGTTTCGTTGGATGTTTCTCGCAGGGGTTGAAAGTCCCGCGCGTATTTCACAGCGTTGTAAACCAGAGTTATGTTTACTATGTACGAGCCGGGGGTAACTGGAAGAAAAATATGTTTTCAACAGCATTTCCGATAAAAGGCCGGCTGCAGTCCTCGGTACGGTCGCAGTTCCTCGTCAGCCTCGAATCTCCAAGATAGATGAGACTTGCATTTCTGGACAACTATCGCGAAAGAGATATCACTCTTCGTAGCGCGAAATGCGAATTCTACATTCGGATGATGTTGCCGTTTTAGTAATTCGGCGATACCAAATTTCCATCGTAAATACCACGAACTCGATACTCATTAACCTAATTTGTAGAAAAATCTTCCCGAATATGATTCTCGTTTCGCTGTGCATACATATTTCATTGCCTATTAGTTATACACTGCTTACTTTTTCAATTAATTGAAAAATCTCCAGTGAAGAGGATTACTGAATCAGTTATATTATAAATTTCGCTGTTGTTAATATCGTTCTCCTTCTTCAAAAATATCAATTATTGAAAGATAAATTGTCGTGAATTTATGAACGCATTTTATAAGAGTATTAATCTTTACTAAACATCAATGAAATCATTGTACGGAAAATGTTGTTATTTCTTTGTTATATCACTCATTGTATGATGAATCGTCATGAATTCATGAATATAGTATAATGATTAACAAACAAAGTATTACAAGAGGTATATCTGAGTCACTTAACTGTGCAATCTGAAATTACTCATAAAGCATTTGTACTATGAAAAAAATCTTTCAAGCAAAGTTGTATGAACCTACAGAAATCAATTGTTACATTGCTTATATTATAATTCCTTTAACTACAATTTTTGTTTGAAATATTTTTCCATAGAAAAGTCCAAGGAATTTCAGGTGATAGAGTTAGATTATTACCCTGTTGTAAAAATGATTTACAAGAAATCCATAGTCCCATTGGTTCAGCTATGCTTTTCACTATAGGTGGATGTTACAGTATTTGAATACGTATCATAAAAGAACTTTTACGTACACATACACAGGCTGTTTCCGGCAAAAGGAGCATAAGGAGCATAATCTACAAATAAAAATGTTATATGAAGTTCGTTTGTAAATACTTTGTCGCAAGCAAATAGTAATAAGTGAAAGCTATATGCAAATGTCAAATATATGTCTATATTTACTTATATATATATATATATATATATATGTCTACGTTCACAAGATATTTCTTAATGTGTGAGGATCGTTGAAAATTACCATTTTCTGCTCAGATGCAAGCTTGACATCGATATAATATTTACTTGATCTCAGCGACCGAATTATTAATTCGTAGAATCAATTATTCACGTGCATTTACTGTATATCTTTTGTTTTAGAATTTATATAGAAATCACAGAGTGTATGGTTATCAAGTTTCGAATCGATCCAGGCTATGTTCAATATTTGTTTACAACTTTGTAAAGCGTTTAGAAACAAACTTTCGAACATAATCTCTTATTTTCACTCGCAGATTATACTCCTACAATTTTGCCGGAAAAGTACGAAACACCCTGTATTATGTGTATTAAATGTATTGTACAAATGATTCACGAGAAATCGATAGTCAGTTTACTTACGTTGCTCACTGTTGGTGGACAGACAACACAATATTTTGAATCACATATCAGAAAAGAGCTTTTACATGTGTGTTATATTCGTTATAAAAATAATTTACGCGAAATTTATAATCATTGGTCATTAATTGTTATTATTAAATCATCAATTATCACGAGACTCGAGGAAATTAAAGAGACTCAAATACTTATTGCAAGCAATATATCACATTCTTCGCTATACGTACACATAGTACAACAGCAAAAAAAATTTCACCTTTGTCGCAGCTCGCTGGGAAACATATATACGCGGCCGTGAGAGCCTTCAGAATCACGAGCCTCTCTTACTTCCATTTATCCATAAATTTCCGAAGCATGCCGAGGGTAAAGTAGGATTTCTTACTCATTAAAATCCAGCGGAGTGTGTTAAATCAAAGTTTCGCACGGAGCTGCGGAATAATGGAAGGTTTCGAAATACCACCGCCGGCATAGCACACAAGGAGAGAGAAACGCTAAAACGCGTTTCCGCTCGCTCTGCCGAGCAGCCTTGTCGCGTTCACCTGGCTGTTTCTTAGTCTCGGTCTGTCGCGGCGTTGCGTGTTCAACGTTGGCTCACCTTGAAGTGCGCAGTAAAACCGGGACATTCCTCTTTGTCACTGTAAACCTGCAGCTTTAATCAAGCTTCTACGCTTAATCAGTAGCTAGCCTCTGACTAAACTTTCTTTTCCCTTGCGAAGCTCTCCCTCTTGCCTCTCTCCCCTCGGCGGTTGCAGAACCGCACTATCACAGACTTTGGAAACTCGATGGCAAACTTGGAGCAATTGTTGCTTCAGTGGTCGATCACGTCGGTATTTAATCGTTACGAGGGTAGATATTCACGAAGTAGGAAATTCATCATAGATTTATATAGGTTAAACCGCGGACTTGCGAATGTTTGCGCGTTTGTGGACAATTTTGAGATTTACAGAAATTTGTAAAACGCGTATAATGTTCGCGATTAGAATATTTAAAGTAAGATGTCTCATCGACAAAACAAATTTCTATCTCTAGTTTACTAGTTACATTCGCAAAAGTGTGAATTTGCGCAAACAATTACGGTCTAATCGTAGATTTATTTATTTTCTAGTTATTGTAGTTCTTTTGAATCTTCTAGATTTATTCTCAAGTTGTTGGAAAACAACAGAGTGTTGTTTCAGTTACGTCGGTGTTCAATCCTTTACGAGAGTGTAGAATAATTCTTTGATAATGATTAAATTTATTAAAACTCAAATTAAATAATTTTCTAATAACAACTGGATGTTCTTTTCCTAAATTTTCTAAAATTCTCTAGTCGTTCGTTTACTGCAAGTCCAAGTCAAACTCCATGGAGTACTTGAAACAATTATTTCTCTCACGTCGGTCAATTACGTTGGTATTTAATCATTAGGTGAGTATAAAATAGTAAATTCTTCTTTGTAAAAATTTAAATTTACATAATTATTAACCATTGATACATCAATACAATTTGTATCAGAGTTTCATCAAATTTCATTATATCACCTAATTCACCACAAAAACCACCATTTACTTTCCTTCCAAAATTTTCCCTGTAATTTTCAATAAACAAAAAAGAAATCTATATGAATAGGAAAATGAAAAATCTGTAGAACAGATCGCAGATATTAATCTGCGAATGTTCCCGAGCAGTCTCGAAATTCTCGACGATTGGTACCATTCGATATTCTCTCGGCCTATATTCTCTCTCTCTCTCTCTCTCTCTCTCTCTAATATCGTCATTTTTATCACCGTTATGAAATTACCATCGCGTGTCCCGCTGTTGGCTGGCATCGCGAGTCCTTTTTTCCACAAGTTGCTCGTCAGAATTTCCAAGGCATCCGTCGCGCAACTTTCCGATCCTTCGCCGCACACGGTGGTTGCGTGCCGAAGTGGTAGGCACACCTGGCCTCACCTTGAGCAGAGGAACACCACAGCATGCGCGCTGTCTCCGGTAGTTGCTGTCTGGCTCCAAGGTCGCAGCCTACGATCGTATTATTCTCTGTCATTCTTCGTGCTTCCCGGTTCCGGGAGAGTTGTTTATGTCGCACTAACCCTCTCGCGTGCAAAGCTTCCGACTATCAACCGTCACCTATTCGCCGAGACTCTGAGATCATGAGATAATGCACTATCAATTTTGCATACAGTGAAGAGCGTAACTCCAATTGATGAAAAATTTGTGGATAAACTGTTGTCATTTCGCAAAAGAAAATCGTGTAGCAATTTACGTAGTTTCATTTTAATGCCACCACCTTCGTATAGTCTTCATAATTCGCTTTTCTCAAAAGAATATTTTTTCATTGAAATGCAATGAACGTTGAAAAGTAAGGATATTTTCATCCTTGAAATTCGCAAGAGTTCAAACTTCTTCAAACACGTTGAACAAATTTTTTTCGTTAACTACTGATCTACCATGGTTTTAAACAATGAAATTTCCTCTTTAGAACAGCAGCTTGAAACTTGTTGTAGACTTGGACTGGAAATGTAAGATTTTTTGAATTATTATGTCATTTGATTCTGATGTTCAAAGTTTAATAAAGTGGTGGAAAAGGATCCTGTAATATACTTATCTGTTTATTTTCACTTTATACATTTCATACACATTTATTTAAAAAAACTATGATTAAAATGTATTAATATGATAAATATAATCAATGTAATAAATATTATATATATATATATATAAAATACTTAATCATTGTTTACGATATATTTAATCACTGTTTTCTAATGAACGAAGGTAAAACGAAATTGAACAATCAATGATAAATATTCATACATAACTAAACCAGTTTATATGGTGTATACATACATATTCATTATTTATTTGTCAGTTATCGCAGTACATTCTTCATATATCTTAATGTTAACGTTACGTGAGAAATGACTTACACAAAACCATGCGATTAGTGCTTCAATTATGCTCTTCGCTGTAAATTGACCAAAATTGATCACGAAAATGAAACGTGATGGGGGTGAATTGATTTTAAGAATCGAGATGACCCAGTGTCAAAAATTAACCTCTCTCGTCGGATGTTACTTTTAAGAAGAAACATTGCGTGTTTGTTGAAAGTATCTTAGAACACGTATAAAACACTTATTGTTAGTGGTTCTGCTGCGTTTCCGGTCCAGGCATGTCCATTGAGGCCATCATGCACGTTGGATATGCCGCTTTGACATGGCCGTCAGTTTATAATCAGCATTCGACTCGTATTATGGTCACGCACGCTCCTTAATGCGAGATAAGAATCTTCAGGCTCAAAACCAACGCCTTCATTCATCTCCTTCGTACCTCTTTGTTTCTTCTTTTTTTTTCTCGTATTCAAACCGAGTTCATTCACAGCCGCCGGTTTATTCACACAGGCGCCTCTGTCTCCTCGCGAAATCGGCGAAAAGATCCGATACCTGCCTGTAGAATCGCTCTTTCTAAACAGATCTCAAGGATCGTATCTCGTGCTTGAATTAAATGGGTTTTCGTTTCTTTGTCGCAGAATTGTTTCGACGCCTTGGAGAATTCATTCTTCAGATCCCATTCGCATCTATGGACTAAATGTCTCGCCAAGTAATATTGAGATGTCTCGGAACATAGTGCAGTTTACGTGACATTTTGAACGAGGTCTTTTTACTAGCACATTCGGAGTATTTAATGTCTCTAGTTAGTAGCCAAAGATGGAACACGTGCGTCATTCAGTGACGATAAAACCAATGTTATTAGTAGATTGCGGATATTTGTGCAATTTCATATTTTTCGAATCACAAGGAGACTTGCTTCTTCTGTGAAATATTATGATGAGTGTTTCGATGCATTCTATATTTCTGCGTATCGTGTATCGTGTATTGTCTGTATTTTTGCGCATGGTTCGTGGACATCGTCCTTGTAGAGTTAATGCACGATCTTCTCGAAGATGAAATTCCAAAACGACGATCATAACGTTCGGCAAAAGTTTATTTTTTTATTTCGTCTATTGTTAACTCTCATCGACATAATATCCAACTTTCTCCAACTTCTTATTCAATATAATGATAATGTCTTATTCAAAAATATAATAAAATAATTTACATATTAGAGGCGTTTAAAGAGGATAACATGTTATAGTGATTATTAAAAACAAACACATAGAAGATGATTCAAGATTTCTTTACGCCCCTCATTTAGTATCAAACATTCTAGACTCTTGGTAATTTTGATAAAAGAATTTGCAAACTTAACTGTTTATCTTTCCACTATAGATATTAATTCCCTACCATTTCCGTTAATCCCACATCGAAAAGCGAATTAAATTGGAAAAACGACGGCGGACGACGAGGGTTAAAAGATTGAATTCTCTCATTACTGAAATTGTTCGCCATAATGGAATTCCTTTCTCACGGTGTAAGAATTTTTCCAGCTTCATTTCATTTGCGGAAAGAACGTTGAAAGAAAAACCAATTTCTGGCATAAATGTCAGCTCGCGTCTGAAAACACGCTGCCTGACAGTCATTTACGCGCGTAATCGAGAAAATTAGTCCTCTCTATTGAGAACTGCAAATTGCAATGAACGCAAACGCGCAAGGTCTCCGTATAACAGATGCGCAAACGTAACTTGGAGATCCGAGATATTTCAATTACAAGTTGTCCTAAAATTAGAGAACAAGAACGACAACAATTCGCTGGTAAACGGAACGTGCTAGTTTCCCATCGAGCCGCACTACGGTTTTTTTCAGAGAGGCCTTCGCGTGTTCACACGCACGTGTTCGCCGATTTCTAAGGCAGCTCTCGCTGCCTTCCATTCGGTCCTACGATTAACAAGAAATTGCAAAAAAGTATTCGCTGGGTCAAAGCAATTTCATCCGTCGCGTTCAGGGGAGACCGATGCAAACGTTGTTACGTTTCTCTCTCCTATTTTTTTTGTAATTTTTGCAATCTTTGTTGGAATCATTGGAATTACTCGAGATGTTCGAGACGACTTCTGAGAGGATTTTAAAAATGTTAACAGCATTTTTCAAGCGTTGGAAACTTTGACTTTCTTTTTTGTTACAGCTTCATTTGTTACTGAGAAATGGCAGTTTTTCTTTTATTTTATCACTTAACTAAGAAACATAATTTTACGAGAAATAGTAGAGAAAGAGTTTGTTTTCGCAACTGTGTGAATATGAATTTCCACGAAAATCAGTGAATTACACTTGAAAAACTGCATCGGAAGAGATGGTCGAATATCTCTTCGTTGTTGTGCAATCTCCATTCTCTTTTTCACTCCGGCTCGCTTCTTTAATCGCATTTCGCGGATCACTGCAGTCAGCGTTAAATATTCGCCTTTAATCAGGCGTGGCTTGTTTGCGAAAGAATGGCTAATGAATTTAACTTACAAGTTTTTCACTCGTTGCCTCGTGTCCATTCTGGCGCGTTCACACCACTACGCTAACGCGTCGAAAGAATTTTTCCCACCTCGCGAGATCGCGTTGCATTTGCATGCGCGTTGCTCGAAACGCGATTCGCTTATGGTAAATTCCCCGCAACCGATGAATTCTTTATGAATTTTAAACTACGAACCTCGACACTAATTCGACCGCGTTTTGAATAATTAGTAATTCAACCGCTGTGCACACGCGTTTCTCTAATGAATTTCATTATGCGCTGGTTTCCTTCTTTTTCTTTTTTTTTTCTTTTCTTTGTTTTTTTTTTCATTCCCTCTATTTAATTCGAAGAAAATGAATCGTAGCAGAGCTCGATCTCTCATTTTCGCTTCACGCACTTTACGTTCGTACTTAGGGTTTCGAGCTTTTTGTCAATTTCGATCTGCAATCCAAGGCTCGGTTACCATTTTCACTTTCTACTTTTAATTCGGAGAAAGCGAATCGTAGCAGAGCACGACCTCTTATTTTCACTTCTCGCATTTTTTTTTTTTGCTTCTACTTGCGTTTCGAGTTTTCAATTCAATTAGAGTAGCGCGAGATTTTCATTACGTTTTTCTACTTTCAGTTCGAAGAAAATTATACATGTTTTGTCTGTTATGTGAATCCCATTTCTGTTTTTTTTTCAAACTTTCCAGCTTGAAAATTCGCGTTTTATTTGCCATATTTGGAAGAAAGCTTTTTCAATTCCTTGATTTTTTCCGATTCAAAAAAATTTAAATTAAAATCTCAAATCGAAATTTTACAGGGATTTGTTCTTTCTCGAGTTGAAATTACAATTCATATCAGGAGCGCGACTCGGTATTATTAAACGCATTTGGTCAAGAATTAAAAGAATTATTTCTAATGCTATGCTAAATTACTTAATATTAAATAATAAATTGTTAAATTTAAATGAAATAATAAATCCATTGAAATTATCATCTATTGCTTGAAATGAAAATTCGCCCAGCTCTGTGCATGAAACGAAACTTCCGCTGATACTCGAAATCAGATAATTTTCGGTATTCGAATCTACGTTCTGCAAACTGGATAGAAATGATACTGAGCACACCGTATTCCTCGCACGTAGCTGTTCAAGTCCGATTTTCATCAACGAAACGAGAAGAAATAGTTCAAAGTGTCCTTCGAAAGTGCCATCAATTTGAATATCAAACTATCCAGTTATCGTGAAACAATTCAAACAGTTGAATTCGTTTTGTAGCACTGGATTATTCTTATTAAAAGAAAAAGTAGTGCCGAGCAAGTTTTCTATTTATAGTCGTAAATACCAGAGTCGTTCCATGCATTTTCCACGCCTACGTATTTCCGTGAAATTCCATCAAAGGGAAATGCGATTCTGGAATCGTCCCAATATGACCAGCATCCCACGTATTGCATCTTTCTTTCCTTGTTTTTTCCTTTCCTCTTTTTTTTTCTTTTTGTAAAGAACAACAGGTTAATATCTCTCTCTTTCTCTCTCTGTCCATGTTTTGACGAAACATTCAACTGGTCTCCTATTTTTTTCTTCTTTTCGAAATTCAGTCTTCAGGAAATTGTCATTGTTACTTTTAATAAATATCGCCAACGTATATTATCGTTCATAAAAATAGGAATTTATTTTAACAGTATTTAACTCTTAAGTAGAAGTATCATAGCTACCATACGTGTAATATGACTGTAGCAATAATGTATTACATTACAAAAATTTCAGGTATTTAATTTTATTTTGTACTCTGGGTTATCTCTGATAAAAATAATAATAAATATGCCGATTTTTATGGAATCTCATATTTTTATAGACCACAAATATTTTTCATATTTTTATGAATCAAAAGAAATGAGAAGAAATTTCTCTTCGTTATTATGAAAAATGCTTTAGTATAATATAAAACTAAAGTATAATATCGTAAAAAAGCACTTTATTTTCGATATTTTTACATATTGTGCACATTGCCTGAGTTTTTAGACCTTCGGATTTCTCATAAATACATAAACATCCGTAGCCTCGTGAAATTAATTGTAAATCAAATCAAATAAATCGAAATAGTAATATTGAATCAAATTAGAAACAATAATTATAAAATTAAATAATGAAATTAATAAAATTAAATCGAGATAAATTCACCGAAATTAAGCAATGTAAAATGATAATGTCTGATACCAAAATATACCGAATTAATGATGAATTACCAATTGAAGAGATAAATCACATTTCTCATAAGGGAAATATTTGGTAATTATTTATAAAAAGATATATCTCATCGACTTCGATGCACAGAATCTGTAAACGTATTGGTAATCTAGTGTAATTAGTTTTCATGCAAATAAACATATACAGGTCCCTAGAAATGCGCACAGTAATTATAAAATATAATAAAAATATTCACAAATTTAGCTCGCGATATACTGCAACGAATAACTTTGACAGATAAATTTATTACTCACGAATAATACCATTTATAATACATAGTGCATTACGAATAAAATTAATTAAAGTGTAGAGCAAGATGAATGAACGATCAGGTGAGAATGTAACTTAATTTCTGAAAGAATGTATCAGGATTTAAGTATTACCGAATACATATTGCACAAAATTTCTCTTTAACGTGCGTTTTGCATATTGCACAGATTCAAAGATTCGTACAGAGTCTTGGAAATTTTGCTTAATCCACGGGTTTAAACTTTCCTCGATACACGGGCTAAACGATAAACGCCGAAAGTATTAAAGGAATTAGAACTTCCGAAAGCAGACAGGAATATCGAAACTTCCACAGTCTGGATCGTCATAGTTATCAAAACTTCCTCTCATTCCCAATGCGATAAGAACTCGCAAAATTCCCGGGCAAAGGTCCGTCCCTCTGCACAAGTGTCCAACACTCGCAACTCCCTCAACTATCCATCCCCAAACTGGAGGAAACTTGCGCTTCCTAGCGTATTTTACGCGTTGCATGAGTTGACGCGGCAGTTGGAGGTTAACAAAACAAAGTGCAACTCGGTTCACGTTATATAGTTTTCTCACGGTGCAGAAAGGAGCCAGTTTCCAGCGTAGAGCAACTACGGATTTCGCTCAAATCATTTCTCATTGTCGTGAACGTTAAAGTAAAGCAGAAAGTCCGTAATTGAGGAAGCTAATTGAATCAATGTTTCTTACTGCATACGATTAACTGATAGTATATATCTTCTTAATGGCGAGTCATAATTTTCCCACAACTAATCCAATCAGTTCTTTTGTTACAGGAATTAACTGAATCAATTTATATTTCTTGTTACAATTGACTGGATCAGTGTAACATGTTTCTTGATATGATTCATAATTTTCCAGAACTAATTGAATCAGTGTATATCTCTTAATATAGTTCAAAATTTTCAAAGTACAATTAACTGAATTAGTACGTTTCTTGGACAATTAACTGAATTATTATATTGTATGTATATTTTTTAATAGAATTCCTAATTGACTGAATCAATGTATCACAAACGAATATTGTTAACGCAGACTGTTTGTATTAGACGTGATAAATATTTTTGTTATATACATTTTCCGTATATCTTGATAAAGAATCTCTAATTACTAGTTTAATTGCGCTTTTCACTGTGAATCCTTTCATATTGCAGAAAATAAATACAGCAGAAACATTGTGAACAATTAAATCTAATAACAATCTTACAGTAATAAATAGTAGCAAACAATCTTTTAATACTGCGAATATTTGTTTTAATTGCCTGTGGTAAAAAAATATACATTGATTTGCTTAATTCTAAGAAATTATGAATTGTATTAATAAACATGCAATATATTAATTCGGTTAATATCGTGTGTCTTTGTTTTGTACTTCGTTTTCTGTACTTTAATGTTAACGGCATTGAAAAAAAAGTAATTTACACGAAATCCTACTGTTATCGGTTCAGTTGTGCTCTTCACTATACAACAGAGGTAAACGGTGTTCCCCCGTTGTGTATCGCGTCGTGGTTCGTTAGTTTTCGTATCGATTGGCAAAGTCTGACCTAACACTGACACACTTCACTCGCCAAGTCTGACCTCTGTTCCGTATCGACCATTGCCATAATCTTAGGATTTCCACAATTTATCGCGGAACACTTTCGCCACCGGCCATTTTCGGAATTCAAAGAGGCACACACACACACACACACACACACGCCATCCTCGGTGGCCGTCGACTTCGATTATCGAACTATGAGAAAGCTGTTCTTAATGGAACCCGAGCTACACTATCGTTCAAAAGTATCTAGACGCGTTTGCATTGTTTCCAACAAAATGCATCGTAACACATCCTCCATTTTGATTAGTTTAAACGAGATTTTCATTAGAGTGTCTCGTTTTATTTTTTCATTTTTTTTTAATGTTTCAATTTCATTGTTTTTTTTTTAAATTTTATCTTGGTTTGGTAAGAAGCAAATATAAAATAAAACTTGTAATATATGAGATCGAGCAACTGACTTTCTTCGAAGTTCAAGCTTAATGTATTTTCTTAATTAAGCAAGTAATTATTAAGTTTCAACAAGAGGAAGTCTTTTATTTAAAAGAATTAATTCCTTACTTTGATACATTTTATCTTCTTTTTTTTTCTCTGCACATTTAGAATCAGAAAATGTAAAAATTACGAGAAACATCTGACTTTTTATTTTTAAAAGTGCAAAGCTCGTTGCTGTATGATATTGTTCTCAAATTTTGTTGTTTCCAAGTTTCTATGAAGTAATTCGCTTCGTTTAATAAGAAAACGTTTTTTTTGTCATAAAAGTAATTCTTCATTCCGAGACATTTTTCTCTGATTTGCTATTTTCATAAAAACCAAAAGATCCATCGAAAAATTGACTTTTTATATTTCTAATATTTCTATCTCATCATCTCGATCACCAAGCGACGTACAAATCAAAAAAGATCTCCAAAAACTGTTTACTTAATCTCAGAATCTCCATAGCGATTTTCGCAATTATGAAAGTTTCCAAAAAAAAAAAAAAAAAAAAAAAAAAAAAAAAAAAAAAAAAAAAAAAAACAGGCAACGTGAATTAGCAGCACCTTTTCTAAGCGTCGTGCAGACGGTTTTGAAATTGACGGTGGCATTTGCCAGCGAAACGTCAGCGAAACGTCTTCGATAATTGGGCATGAGAAACACACCTACACCTGCACACACACACACATACACACACATATGGTGGCTGGAGAGGAGACAGTGTAGCCGCGTTAACCCGGAAATCGTGAAAGGGTGTGCTTAATTCGTCGGAAATCCCGGACGTATGTGTATCGATCAGACTGACCCGACGTCTGAAAAAAATTTCCTGCTGGCGATTGCAAACCTCCATTCGGCAACGGATACCGGTAGTGGCCTGTATTGGCGTTGTTACAGCGGGGACAAGTTCAGGGTACTTTCGTTTGGAACATTTCCAACTATTTCGAACGCGTAATGAGAATTTCCCTTCTGCCATCTTTCCCGAAACTGTCTCTCTCCCTTTCTCTTTTCCTCTTGCCGCCTCTTTGGGCAGGATCGTAAGCGTAAATAGTACATATTGAACGAGAAATTACTTTATCTAATTTTTGTCGTATCGGTCATATCACTACAGTAGAATATAGAATGAAATGATTTTCGTCTCTAATTTGATCACGGATAACTGTACACGGTAGAACGAGGTGTCGTATAACAAATTAATTAATTTGTCGCAGAACTTTGTTCGTTGTGAGACGGATATATGTGCAGATTACCGTGCATAAATAATTGGACGCTTGGTGCAATTTCATTAAGAGCTTGATATTTCGTTACGTTCGAGCGATCACGATTGATGAATGTTTCTTCATTGTTAATTTTCTCCAACTTTGCAAGTTTCATAGTTATTTTCTAATACGTAAGTAACTGATTCTTCATAGAAATCCGTATAATCTTTCTCAATGTGATTGGATAACGCATAATTCGATTCATTTAGTTTTAAAAATTCAACAATAAATAGATGTGACTTTAACTATCTAATTGTTATTTATTCTATAATTTTACAATTTCTATACGTCAAGATTGAATTGAAGAGATTCGTTTGAACATTGGTTTAGAAGTGTCCAAATACTTATATATAGTATATATTCTTAATACAATTATTATATTTGATTTATTACAATTTAAATTTTATATATTATACATATGTGTGAATTTATAAATTGTAAGAATATTTTATTAATTATAATATATAATTATAATATTTTATTAATTATATTATATATATATAATTTATAAATATAACATGTAAATTACAATATATAAATTATATATTGGTAATATATATAAATTATAAATTGGTAAATTGTATAATATTTCTATTTCGTTGTAAACGTTTCAATTTAATAACAAAAACTTTCGTAAATGTCACACAGTGGATGCTCGTACAATGAAGAAACTTTTCGTACACTCGACGAAAAATTGTCAATGTTATAAATTCTTATAACGTTGTGAAAAAGACCGATATTTTAAACTGCTATAACTTTGGAGAGAAAAAGATCGTACGATACGTAATCTGTCTGAGCTTATTTCTCTACTTTCGCAATAGTTTCACAATAATTCCTATTGATTTTCTTAACGATCTTTCCAGGTTTACTCAAGCCTTTAGAAACGTTCTAATGTTTATAAACGACAGCGTGCATACACATATACATTATGTCAAAAAACAAATCAACTGTCTTTACTCGTTAGTTACAGCCCAACGTCAGTTAGGTCACCGCCTGTTTATTGATAGTTGAAACTGGGATGCGTGTAATTCCGTTAGATGAAGTCGCGAGTCTTCGTGTCACGACCGCTTGTCGATGTGTTACACGTAAAGAAAGTAGTATTGAAGTACAATGTCTAGCGAAAGTATTCGAACATTCATCATTGACAATTTTTTCAAGATTTGTTTTTCTGTTTTTCATTCGAATGTCTCCAAGTATTCTGTATTTTTGAGACTATTGTAGTGTCACGATTTTCAAATGTTCATAATAGTTAGCCTTTAGTTTATTATCTTACGGAATTGTTACATTTTTGTAACATTTGTATCTTTCCTTGCCATTGTAACCACGATATTGTGATTTTAAAAAAATCAGCCAATTGATATTTACAATATGTAATATTATATTGTACATATCTGGTCACCGTGACCGTAGAAAAACTTTTACATACATACATACATAGTATTCGAACATTTATAAATAGATTGAACATATGTGAGCGTTGTATAAAAGATTTTGAATTATATTATAATTATAATAACAATTACTAGATATTTATTCCATTACTTCAATAGAATAGATATTTATTTCATTGTTTCAAGCTTTTATTATTCAGTAGTTTTTGCATAATACTTTTTGATTTTCAAAGTATCGTAAAAAATTTAATTGAAATCTTCCATTGACGAGAGAAACAATTATTTCAAGTTCATCTCGAAAAACATATTGTCGAAAAATACACGGTGAATATATATATTATTAAAATCAAGTAAAATATTTCAAATGATAACTCATACTTCGTATGAAGATGAACAATTGCTTCAAATCAAACAATGTAACACCGTGTAAGAAATAATCTCTGTAATAACAATTCTGACGTTTGAAATATTCCAAGAATTACATGAAATATTTCATTGCACGTGTAACAAATGTATGAATAATTATATCAAACAATTATTCGTCCTGAAAAAATATACCCATCATCAAAATACGCGCAGTGACCTGCTAAATCAAACGAACAATGTTTCGTATACAAAAATATGTAATTATCAGTGGTATTTAAACGAACCGATGTAACACTGTACAGAAAATAAACCCTGCAAACAACTTTGTCTTTCATCAAGCAAATACTACTTTAGCCAGCGTTGTCGACGACCCTTTTATTTAATATTCCTTTGATCCTCGCAAAAGTTTTCAATACTTCGGCAGCCGGTATATTTCACTTGACTTTATTTATTCACGTAGAGTGGATTTTCTCACCGTGCGCAGGCGACGGCGATCGAAATCGCGTTCGAAAACACGGTGAATTTTGTCGACGTTTATTGGCGGCTAGGCAACCCTGACATCGATTCCTCGGTCGTCGTGTTGACAGAGTGATTTCGTAATACAAATAGATCCACATAATGGCCTGCTGCTTTTTTTCTCTCTCTCTCTGTCTCTCTCTCTATCTTTCGTCTCTGCCTCTTCGACCTCTCTCTTCGAGCTCTCTTTTCAACCGGGGCGCGCAACTTTACCTTGCGGCGTTTGCACGCTATTATTGGGCTGGGTTCAAGGAATTTACATGTCTAAAAAGTGGTAAATTGCTGTCGCGCATTTGCATGGGCCCGATATGATTCATTATAGCGCGACAGTCGCGCGTGCATCTCCAGCTTTGACACGCTCTGGCGTCGTTAATTCGTTTGTCATTTCGTGGAAATCACGTTTCGAAGTCATCGTCGATACGACGGAACAGGTGTGCTTACGCGTTCATTATTATTAACGCGCGTCAGTTCAGTATTAGGCATCGTTTAAACCCTCAAATTTTTTAGCTCAATATGTCGGCAAGTGAAATTCTTTCATTGACAGTGAACAGAGTAAATTTCGATTGCAGTGTAAAATTCACAGAAATCCTATAACATCAACGTATGACGCGAAATTTATATCGTGATTTTATTTTCTCTAGTTTCGTTTAACGCTGTAATCATTTTGTTTGGAAGTTGTTGTACGATTACGCTCCGAAATTGCAAAAGCCTAGAATGCTTTAACATTTCGATCTAAAAAAAAAAAAATTAAAGTAAGAAACTAAAAGTCACACTTAAATACCTCGAGAAAGAAAATTAGCACTTTTTGTTTAACAATTATTTCCAAAAGAGACTCGCAAAATTTATCCACTTCCAGACGTGACAAGGTAATTTGCTTCATAACTTCAACCAGAAAAAAAAAGGATAGGAGCGCGAATCGTTAGATTTCGTTGGAGAAAAAGTATTATCTAGTTTTTCCGTGATGACCAGTCGAGTCGAACGTGATCTATTCATCTAATGGAACGATCGTCTATATTTTCCAGCCCACTAACATGTGGTTCACCTACGATGATGGAATCTTGGGGTTCTGGGAGGACTGGTACACCCCCTCCTGCACTTCCGCCCCCGCCAGCTGGGAGCAACAATGGCGGTGCAACGTCTGCAGCAACCGCAAACGTTGCACAGCCCAGCACAACCGCGCCGATTGCTAGCCCGGAAGGGGTCAGCGACGTAAGTACAGAGAAATCCTTAAAAATAACCGCAGCAGACTGAAGAAAGAATGAGAAAAAAATTTCCAATAGAATTCTTTCTGCAGTGAGGTTGCTGAAGGTAATCGAATGTTTAACATAAAAAAAAGTGCAGCGGCGGGGAAATGAAATTTAAAAACTGTAATATATATATATATATATATATATATATATATATTATAGTCTGTGATATATAATATATGACGTAAATAAATGACTTGAAAGACGCAGTCTCTAGAATTTATCCTCAAATTTAGTATCATTTTCTATCGATGATTGAACTTGTAAAATTATGTCATTTATTTCTTGAAGAATTAAACGTTTCTCTTGCGTTTATGTGATGAGACAAAACAAGAGAAATTAATAAAAGCTAGAATTGTGATGGACGAAAGAAAATGACACGAAACAATCTACAAGTTTATAAAATCAGCAACGAGTAGATGATTGCTATTAATGTTGATAAAAAAATGTCTAGTATAAAGATTACTCTAATTCTCATATATTTTTACGTAAAATTTCAAATTTTCCTCTGTCGGTGCCACTATATTTTTTCATTATTACAGCTTTCAGCTAATAAATTTCGATGAAATTTTGACGAAATTGAATTATCTAATTGAGAAAACTTGCACTTATTCTGTGCGTATTGTCGCATATTCTGCAGATTCTCTTCATTTCCACATCCCTAAATTTTCCAGAAGGTTTCAGGCTCAGTCGCTACATAATTTTATTTCGTCACTTCGAATCTCTCGCAATTATTGCTTCTCTGTTTCCTCTTTTCTTTTTCTATTTTAACGAGCAGTTGTTTGAACGCGAGAATTTTTATTCGCGGAGAAAGAGGGTGCAGAGGAATAATAATATCCGGCAAATGAAATGAAAAAAACTTGGTACGAAGGATCGAAATTCCAAGGCGTACGTGTAAAAAACGATACGCCGCGTGCTCGTGCAGCATGAAATCGCAAGGTTACAGCACCATGCAAAGGTCGGCCTAATGGCTCGTATCTAAGTCGTACAATTGGAGAGCGTGTAGAGCCCGGGTGCAGGGACATCAGGGATGAAACTACTCATCGCGCCTACTCCTTCCATCCATTTCAATTTCCACAAGCATCCGCCGATGCGATGGTCGGAGATAATGGACGTTGGTCGCGCTATCGAGCCGAGCTAACCGAATCACCGGGACATATCGGGAATATTGTCCATTCCCGCGAGCATCGTCGAATTTTCGAGACTTCAACCGATCTGGTCAACGATTCAGTTGACAATACACATTGGACAGTTATGCACTCTTTAATTATTTCTTTTCTTTTCTTTTTTTTTTTACTATCTTTTTAATTTAGATTAAATTTCAAATGTTAATATTTGAAAGGTGGTGGTTGTCGCAATGCTTGCGAACAAAAAAAAACGTAATTTAAAAGTAAATCACTACGTAAGACGACATTTAAATAAAGTTGTTCTTTTCCCCTGGTAAATTGCAGAAACTTCGAACGACGAAGGAGAAAGTTTCTAGAAAAGTGACATAATGCGCATATTTAAATTCGTTCTCGATATATACCTCGTAATATTTCGTTTCGTGTATGGATTATAATCCATCAGTCCGTGATCTTGACAAGTTGCTCATTATTCTCACACTATCCTCTTTCTACTAATTTTCACACACGCTTTATTTCACATCGATCCAGCTTTATTTATATATTGTCATTTAAAAGTAGATTGCATATGTATAACCTCATCGTCCTTCCATCATCCTCCCTTTCGAACGTTATTAACGCTTTATCTTAAAATCGATCGAGTCCATGAATTTTCGTGATTTAATTCTCAATTCGGTATCATTGGAAGATATCGTTGAGAGATTATAACAATTTAAGATCTCAAGTTGCTTGTCTTTGGAATTTTTAATTTAGTTAAATTTAGTTTAATTTTTAAAGTACGTAGGATACAAGATGGAATTAAATATTCGGAATTCTAGTGATTCAACGTAAATAACTGTAATCATGTATAATCCAATCACGTTACTTAAGAATTTAAAATAAATTTTTCGACAGAAATATCACTCGAATATCGAATAAAATTTATTTTATTTAAAATTGAGCTTAAAATCGAGTTTAGGAAAATCAATTTCCTTAATAAATAATACACAGTAGTACAACTCAATCATATTGCTTAAGGAATATAAAAATCAATTTTCAAAAAGAAATGATATTCCAGCATCGTTTATTCGCATTTTCAAAACGAATTCATGGATTTTATAATCTAAAAATAAACTTCCATTGAAACTTATTCGAAGGTTGGAAATTAATTTTCAGGAAAAATGGCACTCTAACATTGTTTATCGACGTTTCGTTTCAAATCGATCGAGTTCTTCGAAACAATAAATTTTTTAATTTAAAAATGAATTTTTATAACAATTAAGACTCGAACTAACTATTTTCCTTTGCAAACTTCTTTATGTTAACCAAATTTCCAGACCTTTCTATAATTATTCAAATTTAGTTATTATTAGAGTATGGATTTTTATGCATTAATGGGAAATTTAAGGAGACAGAAATGCATGCAATGTGAAAAAATAAAACACTTACAACATTTAACAAGAGAAGCAAATTTCAGCTTAGATTCCAGTCTTTAAATTGTGTTCGTAAAAATATGAAATCACCAGAAAAGTGATATAGTTCTCTCTATGCCAGTAGCATAAATATGCAAATCGATCAATTCAACTAAATATAAAAGGTAACAGTTAAAGCACATTCATGAATCAACTATATAATATATAATATATGTACTATTTATTTTAAAAGTAAATAATTTTTTCGAAAAAATTAAGGAAAAGGAAAAATTCATTTATAAACAATTTACAATTTATTATCTTAACTTTTTGAGTACATTTAAATGTCTAACACCGAATGAGAAGCATATAGCAAATTAAAAATGCATTTAAATGTACTTTATTATGTATTATTCAATACATTTTCAATATATTATCTTTTAATACGTTCATCAATCTTTTAAATATCTATATTCTGTTATTCTAGCATGGATTAAATACTCAACGGGTTAAAAAATACCCATTTGCTTCAAACAATTGAAATTTCGTTGCTACGTGGAATCGCATAATCGAGTGCAAACACTTGAAGTATCTCGACAAACAAAAGAGAATAAATGAACTTGGACCACTTTCAAAATAAATGATTCACATACGTTTGCCATTCCGATATAGAATCAAGGGTAGAAAAAAAGGCACTCGACAATCAACTCAAGAAATGAAAATCTTGACATTCATATCTCCAGCATGAAGGAGGCGATATATTGTTTCGCGATATAGATTAAAAGAATCCACGTCCATTAACAACACGTTCCCAATATCTTCCGCCATCGTGAACGAGCCTTAGCCTTAAACCATGCCCTCAACCCCGAAGTGCCTTCAGCCTCGGCCCCTCGCCGAACCCCGTGTAGATTCAACCTGATCGCGTGCACCCGCTTCAAAACACGTCCGGTATCGATCGTGTCGCAGAAGTGTACGCGATGCTAACGATATTCCACCCGGCTGTCACGTGAAACGGAAGTCCGAGTCAAGGGTACATAGCTTGGACTCGGCTAGTATCTACAGTCAGTCGACGAAGTCTTCGATACGTTTGTCAAACTTTTAATATTTAAAAGAGGGAAAGAGGTATCTCGAACCTCTTTATTTTATATGGATCTTGATTTTTTAACAGTGTTTGACGAGTATAATCGTTACGGAGAAACGAAAAGTAACGAAGAGGACAAAGTATTTCGTAGCATTTGAGTTTTATTATGATTTAGTATGCAATTAGTATGGAATTTACATTGATTCATTGCTAAATGTTACTTATTAATTTGATTATTTTATTGTAATTTAATATAATATATAATATTAGATTCAAAGTTTAATTTAAATTATATATAACTTAATTCAAGGTGAACTTTATATTCAACGTTTGGTAAATGCACTTTCGATTTCAATCAGACGTGCAGATGTACATTTTCCAAAGTTTCACTGTTAATTTACAGTGTTTCTTATGCTGGTTTCCTCATATTCTTATGTTTCGATTTTTTTTTCTTCTCTTACGAAACAAAAAGAATTTCTAATGTTTCAACTTTTCAATTGAGGATGACGAGTTAACTCTTATCCACTTTATTTTTCTCATCTCTATCATACAACATATTATGACAGATGTTTCCAATCATTTTCGATAACAGAATATGTAGCGAATATTCGTTTCTAAGTCCCTTGGCAGACAGCATCTTCTAATTATTATTATATTGCACTACAATTATGAATTCAATGCACCATCTTGTTATAACAACTCCGAAAGCGGATAATCGTAACATTAGGCATAACCAGAGAAAATAAGATCGCAATATAAAATCGACGTATGCATGATAATAGGATTAGGATGAATCTTACATTTGAATATAGAAATTTACTCCATTTATTATCAATAAGAGAATTTTCAACTATTTATTCTTTCATTGTAGACATTATTCTTTACCATCATATTTTAGAGTTCGACACCACGGGACAAGTTGACAAATTTGAAAAATTAACACTAGAACTACCGATAGTTAAGACGAAGCTATTTCTACTCAAAATGACTGGTCTCTAAAAAAAAAAAAACGTAATGATAGAATATTTTTATATTTATTGATTTATTACTTTCTTACAAAAGAAATCTCATGTTATCTAGTACAGTTAATACCAAATTTGTCGGGCAAATTTTTATTCGGCAAATATTGAATAAATCTGCATCTAGCTTTAGGAAAGAGTTGTTCGTCAATTGTAATGTTTGCACCTTGTTTGTAGCAACTCTGACTATTTTGAATAAACTTATCCCATACAGCCGATATCGAAGCAAATTTTTCACTTCGTAAACGTTGACTTTGTCGCTCTTTTTTTTTTTTTTATTAAAGCGAATAAATCACAATATTTCGGTAAAATCATTTCATGGTGTTGGAAAAGAAGTTTGGTCCCCATTTTCTGTTCCATAAATATGAAAGTTCCAAATTTTTCGTTTTATTACATACAAAATTCCAAATTTTTTACCCAAAACTCGAGAAGCCTCTAATTCTGTGCAAGATACTATACGTTCGAGTATATGGTCGTCAATTAGTAAAGAAAATGCGCAATTTTCCTGATAATTATCACCATCATATTGCATGGTAGCAGTATAAATTCTAAAAAACGTGTGAGAAGTTGTACGAAACTTCTTAATTCGGGTTCGGTAAACAGATTGTAGGATTCTTTTACACTTTGACTAGTATCAGTGATTTTGACTAATTGTGAGTATAAGTAGCCATGATGAAAAATTATTCTGATTTCTAATAAATAAAAGTAAAATAAAATTCATTATATTATTTCTTTAGTTATCACTGCAAAAGTCATTACTTCATTGCGGGAAAAAAATGTAACATGAAACAGAAATTTTAAAATAAAGTTGTAAAAGCAGTCATTTTCACTGGTGTGGTAGTTCTAGTGTTAAGTACGCACAAGGGTTAAACATGATTCTACACTCTTAGGCAAGATTGTAAAACGTTGTTTGTAATTTCCAGGTGTCCCAAAAGTCCGGAATTTGGGAGGGTGGGAACTTCTCGTCGGCCGGAGGCGCGGACGGGCCCTCGCGAAGTGTATCGCATGCAGCGAGCCTAGACGCGATCTCGAGGAGGGCGGTGAAACCGGAAACGGCGAGGACACCGTGTCGCAGCCTCACCTGCAGCGTTTGTAAGTAACTACACGTCCGATCCCCTCGATTGCTCGTTCGCTCGTTCTCTGTTTTTAGTATGTTTTTTTTTTCTCTCTCGGTATTTCGTGGGTTGCCTCTTGACATAATAGCTCGAGCTTTCTCTGTGGCGGAACGTGGCGGCTTCCTTTTCTCGATCAGAATATCTTTCAGGTGTTGCATTCGCTCCATGGTATCGTTGTTGTCGTTCTGTCTCGCCTGAAGAGAACGCGACGCAGAATGAACAGGAACGAACAAACGTAACTTTGCTTTCCAACCACGACCTCGACGTTCGTTAAATTGTGAACGAGAGTCGAATCGTGCGACGAAAGTCTCGAACGATCGTCGATAGCGTATGATTGTACGTACTCATGAAAGTATTGGAACACATGTCGAAACCGTTTTTATGAATATATCATGTACATCGTGGGAAACGTTTTGGAATTTTACTAGTATCGCTACACGAGACTCGATCGTGAAGGATGACATAATATAGTATTATATATATATAATTAATTTACCGAGATTCTATGATTATAAAAGATGAAAGTGTTATGACAAATTATTGCATAACGGTTTATACAAGCGAAAGAAACATTGCCAATATCTTGGAATTGGATTAATTTTAGTAAATTGTCTAAAATACTTCATTCTTCCTTTCGAACAGCGTTTGACATTTCTTTTTACAAATATGCGTAATCTTCTATGTGAGTGTACATGAAAATTTTCCACGACTGGTGTTGCAAATACTTCCGTGATCCATTGTAGATTATACATATTTCGGCTCGTCTTTTCGCTTTGGCAACAGATTGAAGTTTCCACCGAGCCTGTCTTTTGATGTAAAACGCCTCGAATGCGGATGTACGCGTAGTTGTTGCGGCGAAATTGCAATTAACGATGTAGAACATAATATTGCCGCATGCGATGTTTCGTGTCGCGAATGTTGACAGATAGTGGCCGCGCGTGCCCCTCCGTTTGCGAGCCGAAGCTTTCACGTGATGGAATTATCGCTCCCGTTTGTCACGATGCTTCTTTGCAAGATCTTATAGCCGCTCGATTGTCCATGCTTTGTAATCGATTCCAAACAAAATAATATTAAATATGAAGTGTTTCAACTTTTACCGGCTTTACAAAGCTGGTCATAAGTATTCATCCGCCTACGACATTCTGCGTGCAAACAAGTAAATTATTGAACACTTCCGGTTGGAAGTCTTGGTACAAGTGTTACATTTGTTTCAGATTTGGAAAAATGAAATAATTCTTTACGCAACAATGAATGAAATATTCTTTATATAATAATATACGCATGTTAGATATACAATGAAACATTCTTTCACACAATCTGTAAAATGTTGATATATTAACAATTGTATTATTGTAAAGAGCACAATTGAACAAATAATTATATAGATTGGAATTGATAAGCACAAAAATTATTCTTTATTCATAACTGTTATATGTATTATAAGAAAAAATCGAATGATATATTATAATGTGTTGAAAAAATAGTAAGTCAAGTATAGTAGGTACAAATACTTATGCGGCTGTAAATCAGTGTCAAGTCGGAACGTTCAAGACGTATTTAGAAGTGAAAATTTTATAATCGATCGAAGTGAATTTAAACTGTCATTGTCAGAGCAAACGTGAAGAATATTACCGGTAGAGTCTCCATTAATATAATTCTCTGTAATCATACCCTTAAAATATTTTAAATAGATGAAATTATAGATAATTAAATTACAGAACTATAAAAATAAAATTGTACTGTTGGATGAATCTTAGGACGCTCAATCTCTTTAATATCCTTATACTATTATTAATATTCATTAATATTCTGCAAAAAATATGTAACTCAAATTGTATTAATGAAAGTATGTATAATACTGAATCTTTAATATTAAATTATATATGCTATATTAAAATTTATAATATTATATTGAATTAAAATTATATATATCATAATTTATATTTTATATAATTTAATATTATAAATTGCACGTAAGAAATATTTGCATGTAAGAAATATTTCAAATGTAATTGATTTTTATCAATATGGCCTTTCTTGCATCCAACAGTGTAATTACAGAGTTAAAAGATAGTAGAAATCGTTAGTGAGATCTCCTTTCCATATCTATTCTATTTTCAACATCTTTAGTAATTCCGATTAAAAGAATATTTCATATTTCTATATTCCACCCCAAAATATCTGTTTGAAAGAGTATATGATTCTCTAGAATTTTTTATTAATAAAACACAGTTACAAACAGAGTTGCAACAGAGTTGAAGTGTTAAAACGTGAAAAGCTACGCTTGAAACAGAGAACAAATTGTATGAAAGTTAAAAGTTCAATAATGAAACATATAAAATGTATTTATAAAAAGAAGTTAACTTATTTATAAAAAATGAATCAATCTCGTCTGATCAATGAAATGAGTGTTCAGAGGAGATTGAATTAGAAAGGAGGTACTATCGTTCAAGGAACAACAGACGCTGTCTCGCTATCTGTCAACGATCGAGAAAAGCTCGGAAGTCGTAAGGTCCGCGTTGCTTTCGTGATGTCTCAGTAAAACGGCGCGAGTTGGCGCCTGTTGACCGAGCGCGCACCCCTTTAGTTACTACTCCCGTGAGGTGAGGTTCGAACAGCCCCTCTCAATCATCCTCCACCCCCTCCCCATCTCTTTCTCTTCAGGCATATCACGCGTCGCAAAGATATTCAAATCAGGCCTTCGAAACGCGTACAAGTAAGAACCCTTAAAGCAATTTCCAAAAGTCAAACCACAGTGAACGTATTTTAGTAGCGGGCCGAGGGAGCGAACACGTCACCCTCGAGCGACGGCCAGCGACAGTCGATAATCTGACGGAAGGTAAAACAGGATGGTGCAGCGCTGTCTGCTACCCCTTTTGGTTTTCTTCTTTTTAACCGACCGAGCGCCGGGCGAGTTTGCACTCCTTTCTTTATAACTTACCAAGCGCTTGCGGCTTTCTCTTTTTTTGGTCATGAGCTTTTTCCAGAGATAACGTAACCGTTGTCCGATTGAGCTTTCATAGGCCTGTTTTTTCTTTTTTCTCTTTTTTTAATATTATATATATATATATATATAAATATATAAATGTATATATATATATATATTATATATATAAATATAATATATTATTATATGTATATATAATATTATATATATAAATATATAAATGTATATATATATATATATATATATATATACATATATATGTATATATATAGCCTCCACCACCTATATGTCACTTTATTATATTTTCTTTCTCTCTCTGTACAGGATGATTCACGCAATTATGACGAGCTTTATTCTTTTTCTTTTAGTTGAAGTTGGAGGAAGAAATTGTATATTGGCGATCTCTTTTTTCGTTGTATTTATATTGTATTGCATTCGTATATATTCGTCATATTACATGAATTTATTATACGCATTTACATAAATTTACACGCATTCGTCATGTAATATGCATTACCTAATGTCTATTCTTTCTTTCTTTTGTATACATCAAATCGTCGCGCAAAAAAAAAAAGAAAAATGTAAAAAGGAAAAACCAGAATGACATGATCGAAACTTGATGAATTTAAAAAATATTTTAACTTCAATTTTGTAAAACACATCGTACTAAAGACAAGGAATACAAATTATACTCATGAATCCTTCTTGCCTTTCTCGAGCAAAGTTCTACAAAATTAAAATTGAAATTAAAATACTTTTTAAGCCATATTTTCGTGCAGAATTTTTGTGCAAGAATGTGTTTTATTTTCAAAAAAAAGTAATTAGAAGAGGATAAATTCCTACTTGGAAAGATAGTACACATCAAAGAATATGATCAAGAGTATGTGATCAATTTTGAACCATTTTCTCCCTTCAATTTCAACTGAGAAAAAGAAACGATTTATCACAATTAACGTGAATCAGCTTGTACACACACATATATATTTCGTATACCTCTCTCTTTTCCCTTTGTCTTCGTCTACCAAACGCGTCGCTTTCCAATCCTAGCCTTCGTCCTCCTTTCTTTCATCTCCTCTCTCTTTTTCTCTCTTTCTCTGTCGTTCTCTCTCTTTCTCTCTCTCTCGTGTCTTTCTATCATTGATAAGACGAGCACCGTAGCTTCGCTCGGTCAGCCATTTTGTACTCCCGCGTCCCGGAATATAGCAGTTCATCCCCAACCTGGGAGAAGAAGCTTCCCACGAACGTTGATTTAATCGTTTCTCGCGGATGATCACGCGTGTGGCTTCATGGAGGCGCGTAACTCGTTCATTTCGAACCGTACCGAGGCTGTACAAGTATGAAAAGTGACGAGGCATCGTCGTCGGGGGTCAAACGTGAGCCTGCAGATAGTTTTGGTCCAGATGAATCCCTGCCCCGTGAACCAGATTGTCGGGGAGCATCAATCGAGTACGCAAGGCTGACCGAAGCATGGGAGACGAACTTTGTTAGTCTGCGCTTATACTTTGTTCACAACCAGGGCAGAGCATACAGTGAAGAGTATAGCTGAACAACGATGGAAAATTGTCGATATCTCGAATTGTCAGACTTTTACTTCGTAAAAGAAGAGATCATTTTCAAGCGTAGAGCCTTCACTTTGAATTTCGTCGTGCAGAATATTTTTACTCTCGAGGATTGCAAAATTGTTAAATCTCATATCTATGAATGTTAGGAAAATTTTCAAGATTTTATTACGCGGTGTTGAAGATTGAAATTTTCTTTTCGCGATGACTTCTTGAAACTTGCTGTACGATTTTTTTTTCTCTTTCTTTCTTGTCATTTTATGGAATTTTGAATATAATGTCAAAAGTTCAAGAAGTGCGAACATTTCTAACTTTGATGTTCGAAGTTCGATAAAATGGAGAAGAAAAAATCGTGAAGCAAGTTTTAAAGGATCGTTGCAAAGAGGTTCGTTCTATCTGGTAATTGAGAAACGTTTTTCAATGCTCTCAGAGACGTTTGAATTTTTACGATTTTCGAGAGTAAAAGTATCCTTATCTTCTCACCTACTATCCATAATTGAAGACCATCTCGAAATTTTCCTTTCCAAAACTTGTTGCACGATTTTCTTCTCGCCATTTCGTTGAACTTTGAATATTAGAATTAGAATTGTTAAAATTTATTGAATTTTTGTCATTTAATGGTACATATCTAAAATATAATAAAATAACGAAAAGAAATCGTGCAACAAGTTTTGGAAAGGAAAATATTTCAACGATCGTGAAATCGTGATAGATTTAGTCGTGAAAAGATTTTTAAATGTTCTTACATGAGTTTAAATTTTTACAATTTTCGAGAGAAAAATTTCCACATCTCTACGTGATGTTAAGTCATCTTCGAATAAAATGAACTGACTGTCAAAGTAGAAACTTTACACTTTAAAATATGACCAAGTCAATCGTTATATGACTTTTCTTTTTTTTTTTTACAAAGTTATAACAGTTTCAAATGTCGAAAATTTTTCATCGTTGTTAGCTTAGTTGCGCTCTTCGCTGTAATTGGCTGAATTATCTTTCTCTTTTCACACGGCTTCAATTCCTTTCTCGTTTCTTCCTACTCATAACAAACAAAATAACCCGATCGTTCGATTTTCAATCAGGGAGAGTTTCCTTAGATTATTAACGGAAACGCTGTAGGAGGACATTCTCGTTGATAAATCAACGAATCATCACTGATATTCATTGTAAAAATCATCATCAAAACTACGATTCCTATACTTCCTTTGTCTTCTATGTATATCTATGTACACACAAATGTTATACAGAAATATATATATATATAATACCTGGGCGTAGCAATTGTCGCATTGTCATCTTTAAGAATAATTACACGGTCTTTTACAATACATTTAAACGGTCTTTCTTTCACAGGTATGCAGCTTCTAGTGCGAATTAACATAACTTTAACAAACACACTATTCTAATGCTTTTAGATCGAGATATAGGCTCGGTTGTTTTACCATTTCTTTTTCTTTCCTTTATCTTTTCAACACTTACACTATGGTGCATATACACGAAAGTCTTTGCAATACATTATGCAGAAAATAATTGTGCATGTATTGTACGCGTCGTATAAAGCATTTTGAAATTTCATTAACATTGTAATGATGATTTTAATTAAATTGATTTGCTTCATCAATATAAGTTATATAAATAAATTTATTGTTTCAATTTTATATTGAAATCAGTTTAAAATCACTTGACAATCGTTACAATTAACTTGGTAAAGTTTGCAGCCAGTTTATTTATAAATTTATATAGAAATTAGTGAACAGTATTGTATAAGTCTTTTCTTGTAAATTTATCAAATTTAAGAAAGAAAAACAATTTTTTAACCTAAAACGATATTGTTATCGTTAATATTAAGATACGCAGAAAATGGTAATAATAAACTGATACAAGCATTATTAATATAATGATGTCTTTTTTCAATAACAAAAATAAAGCTCGAAACAAGAAGTTTCCATTGCTCTTTGCAGTAGAGATAACTAGACTGTGGACTTTTATGCATTTTTAAATTTTTACATAAGAACGTAATTAAAGAGATTACATAAAAAGTTTTATCTTTTAAATATATATTATTATTTAAATAATAACTTTGTAACTTTCAATTTTTCATAAATGCATTTCTACAATTTCTGTTTCAACAATAAATTTTCTTCTTTTTCATTTTTCCAAAATCATTACATCTTATTAAATATCCCTTTAAATTTAATAGTAAATTTAACAATATTCTTTTAAATTTAATAATAAATTTAACAATAAATGTTATTGACACTGTAAAACAATTTTTTTTTGTCTGAGATTTACTTCGTAAATTCGTAAAAACGTCAATTTGTGTAAATATTTTTAATTTGTTCACTACAGTATTAATGAAATTTCAAAATATTTCATCTAAGATGCATAATAATATTCGTAATAAATTTCTGCGATTGTTCGAATACTTTCGTGAGCTATATTAACCAACATTTTTTTTTTCTGAGTTCACATCATGTATTAAACTATTCATTGGAATCGTATTCATTATCTTTGTAAAATAGTCGTCGATTATCGAAATTATATCTCTGTGTGCTTTTGTTCATCACGTACTTTTACAATTAGACTTAGTGCGTGTGATTGTAATTGGTGTTTATAATAGACGTCATACATGGATCAGCGATTTCAATTCACGCCATATATGTACATTTTTTAAATCTTTCTCTCTCTCTCTCTCTCTCTCTCTCTGTATAGTTCGTTCCATTGACGTTCGAATCGATCGACTTTTCTATTTTTCTTTTCTTCCTTCTTATTTTCTGCGCCTCGAAAGCTTTGATAATTCAGAAGAAAATGTATTGTGCATCGAAGTTTAGCAAATTAATCGCGCGAATATGCGTTAGTACGCCAGATTTATCACGTTATCAATAAGTTCACGAGACACAAGTTGATTATTTTCTTTTTGTTTTTGTGTTTTTTTTTTTTTATTTAATCGAGCCTGTATTTCACACGTATAGTTTTGTAACGATATAAATAGGATAATGAACATGAAACCTGAGGGGGAGTAATTGATCCGTAAAGTTTGACACGAGCATTTGTGTTTCTAGCAACTAAACATTCGAAAATCTTTCCTGGCGTTGCGTCCGAAAGTGACTTGCAAAAATGGCGGACGTCCAAAGACCGGAAGTCGCCATCCCTCAGCCAGATAGGGCCCGATTCCATCAAACACAAAGTAAGTAGTCGATTTAATTGATCTGACTTTTCAATTAGCTTTCCAGTTTCAAAGATTATCGTGAGTGAAAGTTCATTCTGACGTGTATTTTCTGAAATTAAAGAAGATAACGAAGCTATTCACAAACAGAATTAAAGAACAGTTCTATCAATATGTAAATAATGATTAAAATATTCTATTATTATATTAGTAAATATTAATTGGATAAAAAATTGGATAAAAAATAGAGAAGATATCGTTTACAATGGTTGTAAATGAAAATCACAGGAGAGAAATGTTTAATTTCCTTGTAATTAAATGGTAGAACTTCAAATGATGGAAAATTAAAATAATTAAAAAATTTGCCAATTGAAGTAAAATAAAAAATAAAACTCTTTTAAAGTACTTTTAAAATCTAAGGAAAATATTTTTTTATGAAATGAAATGGAAATAAAAGTGAATAAAAGTGTTTTAAACGAAGTAAACTTTAAATGAAAGTTTTTTCCAAATTAATACAAATCTTAAATAATAACGACATAATTGAAATTAGTAAAATTATTTAAAAAAACGATAATATCGAATCAAATAATAATTAATGTCAGCAGTGACATGAATTAAATATTAAAATAAAATTCGCACGAAATGAAATTTCACTTAGAAATCTTTTCAACGTTACTCACGAAAATTTAATGGCACCCTTGCGAAAAAATCCAGCGAAAATCGAAATTAACAGCAATTCTCAAACATTAATTCTTCTGTTTCGTGTTTCAGTTTTCCTTGCAGGACAACGGATCGGCGAAATATTTCCAAGGAGCAATGCACACGTCGAACATGGGCGAGAAAGTAGCACAGGTAAGCAAATTCCTTGAGACATTCCTTCTTGTCTAGGATATTTCCGTGTCAATCGACCGCGTCATCTGGTCGAAAGGAACCACATGAGTTAAAAACCACGGAGAACGGTACAGACGATTTATAGAAATGTTGGATAAAAGCCGGCCCGAAGATGCCACATATTTATATGCAAATCGCAATCCTCGCCTTGGAACTTCGGTCGAACGTTGGAAGCATTCTCAAAGCGCGGTGCTTTCGCGCTTCTAATAGAGTCACGTTACCGAAGTTTCTCTCAGGACATGTTTCTGAAGCCAGGGAGAAGCAGAATTTTCTTCGTTCTTTGTTTTCTTTACTCCACGTTTCTTCGTCCGCGACTTTCTCATTCGAGGCAGGCATCGTGAGAGACGGCATGGCACGTCGATTGTCTGCACCGGCGAAACTTTTAATTCGTCGATGGAGAACTCGTTCTGTTCTACTTACGATGAAAGAAAGAGACCTTTCCTTGGAGAGAACGAAAGCTCCGCGAGCTTTCTTTTCTTGACGTACTATTTCACGCGAAGGAAAGGTTCCGATTTGGGGGGGTGTTAAGGTAGTTGATTGTTGGTGAGAAAAGTGGGTTTTTTAGTAGAGCGGAAGAAGTCGAAGTGGAGTTTCGAGAAACTTTGTGCCTGCTTCAATTGCGGATTCTCACTCTTCAGTAGACTATGATTTAATCTTCAATTGATAATTATATTATTTGAAGATTCGCGTAACGTTCTACTGTCGTACTAAGGAAAAGAAAATTTATATCTATCTATCAATGCGATATAAATTGAATGTAAAGTACGGAAAAATTTGAAGGTCCATTTGAGAATTAAATAATAATGCAGTGTGGAAGATTCGTTTGAAAATTTTGTCAATAAAATTTAAAGTTAATTAATACAGAAAATACGGATATCCTGAATGTAACTTACTGTCTTGTCCTATAGTATTATAAATTAAAACTTCATACGATCGTCCATTTCTCAGCTAAAAATTTTAAATTTTAAAATAAACCATTTTAGGGAATTAATTTCATTTGAAAATTTTTAAATTAGGGTTGAAGTTTCTTTATTAATATAGTAGACACGAATATTCTGATGTTTATCTCACTCCACTGTACTAACTGCAAATTTTAAATACCAGTTACACTTTGGATTAATTCGGGTGAAAAATTTCTCGGCGAGAAATTTTAAGTTTCTTCATTAACATAAAAATGATATGAATTAAAAATATTCTTGCATATTTTAGTTGCCTGATTTTCTTACGCTGTAACTTATTTCGATTGTTCACTTCTCACCTAAAAATTAAATATCAAAACACTTTGGGGATTTCGTTTGATTTAAAAATTCCCAATTATAATTGCAGTCTTATTATTAATATAGAAAATATTAATATTCCAATATTAGTCGATAAATGTCTTCTTTCTTACTTGTTAAAAAAAAGAAAAATTAACTCATAAGTTTTGAAGCCTTTTTATTAATATTGAAAATACTCGAATCTCTATTCTAGTGTTGTTTGATAGTTATTTGTCAGCAAGCCACTGTCCTATTCTACTGTGGCCTCGTTCGATCGACATGCATCGTTCATTTCCCAGGCAACCGCATAGTTGTACGACATATTTCATCTTGCTCCACTGAAAATAGGGAATCCCTAAGCTGCCATTTTATTTCTACTGTCATACTATCGTTGAACCTGTTTCTTTTTCTCGAAAAAAAAGTATCTACATTAGTGGTATTGAAATTTGTCTAAAACCGAGTCGTTCTTGTCCGACTCGAAACGATCTATTCTACTTAATCTATTCTACGTTTGTACTTCAAATGAACAGTAAACGGTGAATCTCTTCGGTTTCGGGAAAATTTTATTTGAGGATGATAATGTAACGGAAAGAGAATAATACGTGAAATGTGTTTGCCAAGAAATTTCGTTCCCCGAGGAGAAAGGATGAATTTCGATGTAGGTCATTTTAAGATTCGTGACATATTCTACGCTGGTCTACGTGTTACATATTATCGTTCATTTACAGCGAAGAGCATAACTGAACCAGCTGTCATAAACTTTATATGAATCCTTTCTTATTATCATTAGTGTTAAAATATTCATAATACGAATATAACAGAAACATTTTGAGTAATTAAAGTTAATATGAATAATTTTTTAATACTGGAGGTGTTTGCCTAGACGCCTGTAACGAGAAACATTCCTCGATCCGATTTTCACTTTAATTAAAATTAAATTTTAAATTGCAATTAATTAAAATTAAATTTTTCGACTTCAACAACCAGACTGCGAAATTTTCTGTGTTTCAAAATTTAAAAACCTGAACGGAGAACTTTTTCAGGAATCTATATGTTACAGTAATTCTGTCAGGAACTATTCAGAATGTTTCAGACATTTTATGTATTTTTGTACATTGTATAATTTTCGCAACTTCCAGTTTTTCATAAATGTATAAATTTGATATGAATTATCTATTAATGTCTTACTAATATTCATTCCACGATCCTTTAGGTTTTAAATAAATTTGTATTTTATGCAAAGATAATAATAATTCAATAATAATCAGGATGCTTCATCAATTCTCTTCAGAAATTCAAGAATGGACAGTTGTAAGTCTTATATTTGTCGTTTTAAAAAATATCTTTGAAAATTAGATATTGAATGGAATATTGAGCAGATTTTTATATTCTGATACACTTTGTTGTTCACCTAAAGTCAATCGTGTTAGAACGTAACAATTTCCTCAGAATACAACATATTTTCAATTATGTCCAATTAATTGTTCTGTAACATATATCTTTATACACGTGCCAGATTATTTGATGCAACAAACCAATATCGGAACCAATATAAAACCATTGTACTCCAGCAACAATGAAGACAGCAATAAATCATCGGATATTATTCATTACAGGCAAATGAAGAACATTCGTAACTTTGAAAAATTGTTCAGATTAAATTTAACTGTTGCAAAATGTTTCTATAATTTCAGTATTAACAACGATATTATTAGTCTTAGTTATGCTCTTATTTTCCTTCCATGTGGATTAAATTTTATTTCTGGAAACTTATTTTCTGAAACAAAATTGTATATATATATATATAAGACACGCGTTATTTCAGAAAATATATACAGCAAGAGAATTTCTTGGGGGAAATACTGACCTAGTACTACTATTTATAGTTTCTAGGTCCTGAAAGAAGCACGTAGTTGTTTCGAACGAAATTCTTAGCGTTCTTGCCAGTCATATGGCAAAGTAACGCGACGTTTATCATGACATCCCCGTGGTAACACAGCCCTGACTGGCGCCAATCAGTCTACGCCGCAGTCTTGGGGGCGGGAATCCCTTCGTGCTCGATTTTCACAAATTGACGACGATTTTACGCCATCGTAACACTTTCCCTTTCCGGGAAATGCGCGGGGACGAATTTTTTTCATTCCTCCAAGAAGAAATTTCCATCTGTCTATATTTATTACGTGACAACGAACAAATCTAATTTTCTAGAACAATCTTCCCTACGCGTCGAATTATTTCCGTGAAGAATATAAAATCTAGAAACTTGAGAGTGTAAAACAAAAATGGAACTGCAAAGCAGTGAAAATTTTATAGTTATATTTTAGATACTATTTGATATTATATATTAACAGAGAGAAGGAAAAAGAGAGAGAGGAGTGCTTCTTAATTAGGCAAGAAGAAAAATCTGAAATTTTATAGATATATATTGATGTCTAAATTAAGAATTAAGTATACTTTAGTAAAGACTGGGAAATATCTTAATATTTGATTTATTTCGTTTATTAGTTAAAATAAAAGAAATAATATGAAATAATTCAAATTTGATAATTAATAAGGCGCGGGTATATTTTGTGATAGAAAGAGGAATATTTCGACACTGAAGGCTCATTAATTAGACAAAAAGAGAAATCTGAAATTTTTCGAAATTTTTATAGTTATATTTTAACACTCAAATATGAAGAATTAGCTGTGCTTCATTAAAGGATAAAGGGAAATATTTTAATACTTGACTCTTATTAATTAAATTAAAAAATTTAAAACAATCTGAATCTTGTAATTATATTTTACTATTACATATTAAAGTATAGATATATTATGTATATATATATATATATATATATATATGTATTTATTTATCCTTCATATATATTTTATATATTTCATTTATAAATATTTTAATCATTCAGCACACACAAGTACACACACACACACACACGCACACATTTATGAATTAAATTAAAAAGTCTGAAACAATTCAAGTTTCGTAATTAGATATTAATTATTTAAAACACCCATCGTAGATGTATTCTACTAGAGAAATGTCTATTTTAATATTCAACGCCTGCTAGTTAAATTAAAATGATCCAAGCTTCATAGTTACGTATTAATTACACGATGCTATTACATAATAATTATCTGCTGTACCAACAAGTGTTATACTTTAATATTCAACGGCCGTTAATTAAAATTCTCAAACTATCTGCAAACATTGCCAGCAGAACAAGCTGGCAAGTAGATATATCGACATTACATTACACGACAGGTTTGCCGAATAATTTATAAGTTTCTCCGACGAGCGGTGAACAAGTTGACTCTCGTATTCGGGCCGACAAAGATTTCAACGGCGAACAAAGATTTTCAGCCGAGTTCTCCTCGCCAGCGATCAAGTGTCAACTTATACTTTGCACGCTCTCGTCATTGCTATTCTCCTCGGTCGAGGATGGATGGATGGATGGATGGAGAAGCCACTTGTCGGTCTCGCTTAAGGGACGTCCGCCTTTAAACAATTCCTTTTCTTGTTTGAAATGGCGACGATACGCCTTCGCCAACACGCTTATCGAGTTGTAGAGGGTCAAATGTCGCGAGCTTTCCAACTCGCGGGCGTGTGCAGTTCACTTGACACGTTAAACTTGTTAAAATAAAGAATTTCTCTTTGGAAACAAATTTTTAGGGAAGAATTCACAAAGTTGCTTCTTCAGTAGCAATATTTTAATCTTGAGAAATTGATATTTCACAAAGGATCTAACTTGCAAAAGTTAAAGAACTATTTTTACGAAACACCTTTACCTTCGTTGTATTTCAATCTTCAGAGTAACACTTGAATTTAGAATGATTGCTCAGTATTGAATCAAGAAAATTTTCTTTTCATTGGAATAATTTTTTTTAATTTACTTTTTTTAATGCACACTTCTTACAACGCTTGTTGAATTAGGAAATTAGGAAATTCAATAATATTTTAATCTTCCGAAAGATGGGAATAACTTTGGTAAACGCGTAAAACTTTCAATAAAATTTACGATAAATTTCTCAGTTAAAATAAAAATTCGTGATATTTTCATTTTCAAGGAATTCATGGAGGCTGAATATTAATAAATCGTTTCATTTTATACTTAGAATTAACTATAAGAGTTAAGAATCAATTAAGAAATGACATTAAACTTCGATGAAAATCCATGAAATATTATTTCAATTTGAAAAAATTCATGAGGGTCGTACTTTGATAAATATTAAATTTCCTATTTCAAAAGTAATATGCGACAGTTGAACGTGAAATTTAGATAAGAATTAGTATTTTAATACCTTTTAGTTAGTAAAATGTTTAAAAGTAGTATAATTTCGAACTGAGGAATGATATTTGAGCGTACTTAATTTTGAGAGTATAAAAATCACTAAAACAGTATTTTTTTGCAAAAATTCAGAAGAGTTGCACTTTGATAAACACCAAGATTCGGATAATTTACATTTATATTATTATACGTTTCTCGCGCAGTAAACAGGACGGTGTTAAATGAAGTTACGCTTGTTTCTCCTTAACCGAGTTTTTAAAAGTTTGTGCATACAAAATTACCAGACAGTTCCACATAATCGATACACATGACCGCAATTACGTACTTTTATCGCTTTACGCGATGTGACAACGTGATACGACTTAAGGAAGACAATTTCTCGGAGGACGAAAGATTATAAAGCTCTGAGGAAATGGTGGGTAATTTGAAAAATGTTCAACATTATATTTCCAAACGGTGCAATTATATAGTTACTCGAAACTTCGTTTTCCCGAAAGCCACTAAAGTGACTTAATACTGAGGATGAAAAATCGTCTACGTATATCTAAAACTTCGAAACTCTCAGCAAATATGATTATTCTAAGAAACTTGATCTATCGTATGATAGCAAGTTTAATTTTAAAAATTTCGTTTTCCTCTCGTGTAGAACGACAATGGCTAACGAAAGTATTTGATCATTTATAGGATACTTTTATTCGTATCTTGTGTAACTTGTACAAAATATTTAAAAATTTCCTTAATATCATTCAACAAGATATGATTACTGTAATTATTAAACTACGAATGTTTATAATTATTGGTAGAACATTGACAGAATTGCAGGAAATGAGCATACAATATTTTATAAAATACGGTAAATATAAATGAAAACATAAAAATACAAATTTATATAAATGTAAAATAAAAAGACTTACATAAAAATTCAAATAAATATAAAATATAAATATGAACATAAAGATATAAATATAAATATAAATATAAATCTCTGTTTTTCATAAAAATATCCGCAGTCATGAATATCATTAATATATTGAATTCACACTCACTATTTTAATTCTCACAATGCAACGTGTTATCGATTATTTATATTTATACTATTAGTATCGTAATCACAGTCGCAAGATTGCAAGTAATTAAGAAATTTCAGCATTTTTAAATCAAGTATAAATTTCTCACTGAATGAAATTTTGTTTTCGTTCGATTAGCATCTTTTTCGTACGAAGTCGTCGCAGCACCGGTGGGTGTAGCTGACTTGATTTTCTAAGCTTTTCATCCTGTAAGAGGCGTTCTTTGTTGTGGACGGAAGCAGCCAGTCCGAATTGCATTTAAACCGGACAGGAATTCTTTCCTCGCTCCGAGACGTTCAATCGTCGAAGCTCATCGTCGTTGCTAAAGCTATTTACATCGGGCGAACTCGAAGCCGCCAATATCGATAACCGATATTGCGCCTGTTTTCCCCGGCTCGGTCTCAAACAACGTTACGATGATGTCGCGGAAACTATTACAGTGAATTAAAGACACGCCTATTGTGGCCGATGACAAAGGGACACGATCCTGGGAATCCCTTAGTAATCGCACGAAATATCCCATTGTCCGCGCGGATCATTCGTCCCCGATCGTGAAATCGAGTTGACGAGTTTAAGAAGCCCTACGAATTTTTTTTCTTCTCTTTTTTTTTGACAATTTCGATCAGATTTATTTTCAATCCCTTAAGCGAGTTTCACGTTTGAGCGAAAGACATACTGTATTAGAATAAAGAATTAAATCCATTAGATTTAATTCATTAAGAATAAAGCAATCATTTATCATAACATTAGAAATAATGGAAATTTCACGAAATGAAACCCTCTAAGGTATTTCACTTAATTGCTGGAGATAATCAAATATATAATGAAATAACTGATTTTCTTATTAGAGGTTCAAAGAAATCAAAGGCATTATTATTTAAGGATAAATCACATGCTTCTCGTTCAATGTTAAATTTTTTGGAATTTATAGGGTTGGTTGAATTAGAATTTAGGATTAATCTTCTATCAACAAAGTGTATCGAAAGAAATAGCTGTTGAATTAAAGAAATGAAAAACAATTCTTGTCTCGAGTCAGTAGAACGAGACTCGTGTTAAGCAGACGGAAGGAATCCTTCAAGCAATGGGCAACGAAACGAAACGATGAAAGCTGCGATGAAAGCAGTACATAATAACAACGGAACTACTTCCAACAAGCCTGCGAACGAAGTTCCCAACGACGAAGAGAAGAAAAAAAAGTAGCGAATATTTTCGCCAGAATAACACAGAGAATACCGATAAAATAAAAAGTACGGTGAAAAGAAGAGAAAAAAAAGTAGAAAGAGAAGTGGGGAAAAAAGTGACAAAGGAACGAAATCGTGAAGAGGAACATCATGGTACGAGCATAGAATGAGAGAGAGAGAGAGAGAGAAACAAGTCAAACAACCTCGTCATCTGGAGGAAAGACAGAAACCGAAATACAACCCTTACCAGTGGTTCTCAAGGTTTTGTAATTCACAAAATACGTGAAGATATATATACGAAGTTAGAGCAACTCTTGTACAAATGAATAAAATTTTAAGTGCAATCGGATTTTTATACGTTTCTCAATCAAGAGTTGACTGCAGAAATGGAACTTCCTATTTATCTATATATTTCTATCATCATTACTATGTATATTATTATATACTGTTGTTAAAGTTACTGTTGAAAATATAAAATTTGCAGGGAAAAGTGAAAACAACTCGTTCACTGCAGCAATTGAAAAAGCAACTGGTTCAAAATCGAATGGGACGAGTACGATATTTGTTTCAAAACTGAAGAAATTAAATGGTCATAATGCTATAAGGAAAATTATATTATAAGATATACATGTAGTTTAAAAATCTTATTACCTATAACAAATAGGAAATATTCGATGTAAAAGATTTCCTAAGATTTTTAAGCGGATGGATACACATTAGCTGAATATATTCAATAATATAGAGAATACTTGTACAGTAAACGAATAACTTTAGTAAGAAAAATATTGAAAGTAATTGATCGTCAGAATGTTTTATATTTTTGGTGGAAATGTTGCTTGAGGATTAAGAATCAAGATTCAACGTCAAATGTTCAGATAAGATTTCTTGAAATATCGTCGAATAGATATCGTCATTCAATACACAAAATATATATTACAGACAAAAAAAATGACACAGGCAATGACAAATTTGAAACATTTAAAGAAAAAGAAGATTTCAAATATTTTACATACACTTATTCCACTTATATAAATTCTGGAAAAATATACTTACACTTGTTTATTGAGAGTAACATAAATCAGAAAAAACAATCTTGAAATCTACTATACAATTACCATTCATCATTCATCATCAGCAAAATATGATCACAGTACTACTATAATTATAATCAGAATAAGTTTCATTCGTTCCATTCTAATAATTGTAAAATCCCTCAAAAATGTTCCGAACTTTGACTTGAACAAATTAATTAATTAATTAATTGATAAAGTCCATAAAAGATTCGCAACCCTTCTTTTTCTACTATAAACATCCAAAATCTCTGCATAAAATTCTCCAACCAATTACCAAACGATTTACCAAATCGCACGATCTTCCTCCGAAGGAAAAAGAATCCCCCCTCTTGTCTTCAAAAAGTACACCCCCATTGAGAATCCCTAATCCCCATGCTACATCAACCAAAACGGCAAAAGACGGGGACAAGTCAGCGAATAACGAGACAAAAAGAGAGGACACGATGTGCCTTGTTCGAACAGAGACAGAGACAGAGAGTGGGTGGTAGAATCGTGTGGAAAGAGGGGCGAGGCACAAAGGGGGTTGGCTGGCAGAGGCTCGCCGACAGAAGGCGCTATTGTCAGTGTCGCAGTATCCCCCGTCCTACCCGGCTGGTTACACCGTTCGCCACTCCGTCCACGTCGTCACCGAAGGATCTCACAGACAGCCACATGTAAACGGTGAATAAGACTGAGAAAAAGGCCGGTGAACGCGTTCCGCGCGATCGTGGGAGAAGAGATTCGTCTCCGCGGTTCGAGCCGCTTTGTTGCTGGCGTGTTTTTATTTAAAAAAGAAAAAAAAAAGAAAAAAACAGGGGACTGTCATTTCGGGACGACCGGTAGCGAGAAGTCGCGAGAAGAGAGAAGATAAATCGAGTGAGCCGACTTGATCGCGTTGATCGATGACACTCGAAGGGAAACGCCGCGTCGTTTACGTGCTCGCTCGCTCGTGAACCGGATCTTCAGTACGTGAAGAGCGTTCGTTCGTTCGATTGTACCGTTCGGCGATCGTTGCTATGAGTCGTGATCGTCGATCGATCGAGTCGGAAGAAGGAGAAGACCGGGGATGGAAGACAGCTGTCAACGAGGGTGAAGGACGCGAGGAACTATGACCGTACACGCGGATGTGAACTTACGTGATGATCGTGTTGTGAATGTTTCTTGGATCGTTGGGAAACAACATCGTTTCACACAGTCGCCGATTATTTCTATTTTTCGGACGGAGACACGCTCTTTACATCATGCGCGTTTTCTTCGATGATTTTAGAGAAGGTTCAACGATGATTGTAGAACTCGTTTTGCAATGTTCGATGAGATTTTCAGATCGCTTAGCAGTCGATTTGTGAAAACGTGTAGTTTTCCATGTTCCTTGGATCTTTGTTCCATCGCCTTAAATATATTTTTCGAACGAAGACGAAACTTCTCCCTGTACTGCGCTTTCCTTCGAAGATTTTCGAAAAGGTTTTGACAAAAGTGATGATTAACAAAAATTTTTAGATCGTTCAGTAGCCGAGAAATTTCGATTCATTTGTGAATGTATAGTTTACGTTCTCTCTTCTTCCTTATCTTCATTTTTCGGCAGTAAATGCATATTTTTGGGCGAAGACACCCTTCTTATATTACGTTTCCCTTGAAGATTTTCTAAAATCTAAAAACCGAGATTAATTTTATAATTTTTAGATTGTTTAATAGTTGAGGAATTTCGATTGAATCTTTGTTTCATTGCATGTACATATTTACCCTCTTTACGTTTTTTCTTCACAGATTATCACAATCGTGATAATTCATTAAATTAATCTTGTAATTTTCAACAGATCGTTTGGATCGTTAAGGAATTTTGATTAACTTATGAATACGCAATATTTCTTGGATCATTGAAGAACGTTTCATTTTATCTGCTATATATCTGTTTCGCATTGAAAATTCAATCAATCGCGATGACTTCCGAGTTCATTTTATAATTCTCTGTGGATGTTTCATATTGTTTAGTTTATCGAGGAGAACTTTAATTGATGATCATTGTTACTTGCTCCTCCACGTGTTTCGAGCGTTCGCGTAACGGCGCTGAATCAAGAGCGATGTTGACAAAATGGCGGTAATTTCGCCATCGCTCGTCCATTGAATGAGCATTTACTTATCTGGTCGACCTTCACATTCGTTCGGCCAATGGAAAACGAAGAACTATGTTTCCGATTACTACTGTGTCTATAGTAGACACCAGGAATCAATAACCGCGCATAAAGTTGTCAGTGACCGCACCGGACTCTTATCTATGATAGCATATTATCGACGCGTTCACATTAGTTCATATTAATGGAGGATCTTTGATGTTCGAAGATCTTTCCAATCTAAGCAAATATATTAAACATACCAAATTTAACAAATATCAATGGTTTAAATTTAATGTATCAGGTATTTGAGCTATCGTATCAAGTATGTTGAATATACCAAATGTAACAAACATTCATCATTCAAAATTTATTAAATACATATGTCAAATATTCGAAATACATCAGATATTCAAACTTTCAAATACACTTTCAAATGTAAATCCATATCTCACATATAAAACACCAAATTCAGTTGAATTGAAAAAAAAATCAAATATTCAGATAGTCACAATTGAAACTCACGAAATGTAACAAATATTTGAGATATTGTACCAGATGTAACAAATATTAACAATACTATGCAGATGTACAATATTCAAAATATCATGTCAAATATTCGAGCTTCCGAATACTGACAATTCAATATATCGAATATTCGAAATCGATCGTACCAAGTTCGAGTTTCCAAATATACGAAATACACACACACACACACACCAATATAAATCCATGTATCACGCGTGAAACGCTAAACTGAAACAGTCAAATTCACCACTGTGTCAAACATTAATAATTCAAACTTCCGGGAAGTCCCCTCGGAAAAAGTATCCACCCAATCGTACAAATATAAATCGTCTAAAATCCAATTTCAACGTCCGATTATTATCCCGCGGCCTCGTCCGTAGAAACCGGACGATTTAAATTCAAGGAGGATGTCCCACCTAAATCGCAATTTGCATCGCCGTGAACAGGATTTAAAATGGCCGCGCCCACGGTCGGCCGGAAGACGGATATCTAGGACACGGAAACGAAGGATAAATCGAATCAGATTCTCCTGGCTGATATGCTCCTAACGATGGTGCTAAGTAGGCTGTCGTCGTTCGTTTCGTTAGTCCGTGAACGGGCTTTAAATGCAAGAGGCACGAGTACGCCGTGTGCCAAATGTGGCCATGGAAGGTCCACTTTCGTTTCGCGGATAAAATCAATGGCCTCCATCGAGAAACGTGGGCCACCTGCCAAAATATATGTCCCGGGGGAGAGGACACCTTGGTAACCGAAGCCAGATGCGACGATGGATGCAGGAGAGCCGGGGAAAGAATCGTTTTCTACGTTTCTTTTGTGTCGTATCCCGGTCACGGCATGAAAAAGGTCGGGACAAGTAGTCTCTTATGTAAGGGACAGCACCTGGGATCGGTCAGCAAGGGAGTCGGAATTTGATAGTCTATCGTCGACAGTGGCACGAAGTAGACGGTGTCAGCCTCGTGTCGGGATCAGATCTTGCGTTTCAGAATCGGTTCGGAAGAGTTTCCCTTTTATGTGAAGATGAAAGCCTTCGAAGAGATTTCAGTGAATTGTTCGTTCGATTTATTGTTTCTTTAGGGGATGATTACTTTTAAGTGTAAATTATATGCTGTGTTTTATTTGCTGTACACGTATGTAGGTAGTGAAGACGTTCAGATAGTTTTCAGGATAATTTTTGCTATGCTTTTCTTTTCATTAAGTTTCGTTTCTGTGTGAAAGCTTCTTCTCCGTTTTACTTGATAATAAATGTCATTAATATTTTGTGAATATCTTTATTATTGGCTTTTTGGAGAGATATTTTCTTTCAGTGATTTTACGTTGTGTTTTATTTCATACACACACACACACACACACACACACACACACATAGGTTGTGTATTATCGGTTTTTGATAATATTTTTCAATATTTCTGTGTTAGTCAAGTTATATTTTCACGTGAAAATTTCTTTATTTTATTTGATCCACGCATATTTTAATATGTTGTAAACATGTGTATCACTAGTTTTCACAATATTTTTTAATATTCTTTTATTCGGAGCATATTGCATTTTTATGTTCAGTACTATCGGCTTCTTTTAAATACTTTCTAATACTTTTGTTTTCGTCATATTGTACATTCATACACAAGTTTCTCTTTTTTTATTCGATTCATGTATATTTTAATATATTTGAAGTATACTATGTATAAATTCATCTTTTAAAATATTTCTTAATATTTTCATTTTGGTTGGGTTACACTTTCTTATTTGAAAATACCACCTCTGTTTCGTTTTGATATATATTTCATGCTAGGTATTTTAATAAGTCACAAATATGTGTACCATTCATTTTATTGTATTTTTATATATTTTATATTTTTATATATTTCATGCTAGGTATTTTAATAAGTCACAAATATGTGTACCATTCATTTTATTGTATTTTTATATGATTTTATGGTTTATACGTATAAAGCTCTTCGAGAAGAAAGTTTCCTGAGATTCCACGCTCGACGTAATTACTATTATAGACTACATAATAAAATAACACGTTATCAGATTGAATTATTATACTAGTGACATGAAATTGCATAAGCTTAGCGCGAGTTTCCCAAAAATCGATAGGACACTGCATCCCTCATGGAAGCGACTCGATCGAACCTGGCTATAGTCGTTTGAAACATTTATTACTAATGCTAATTACTATTTTAACAACTTCAATGTCAGTGATTCGCAAGACAAAAAAAAAGAGAATTACCGAATTGTTATTCAATTTATCCTAATACACGTAACACCCTCGTGAAACTCCCTTAATATTTATCACTATACTGCGAACTTTTACTTTATCTATTTAAGCTCCAATGTTCAATGTTTGGTGTCAATTCAATTTATATTATTATTATGTAACGAAATTCTTTTAACATTTATCATTAGATTGTGGAATTTATTTTGCACGTGAATAATTATACAAAATGTCTAAAGTTTGACACTTTTTGTAATATTTAATATACGAAACAATTTTCTCTATTTTTTAAATTATTTCTCCAGAAATATAAACTTGCAAAAAGATCTGTTCTAATTGTATAACTTTCAGCATGTCAATCGTTAAATTAATCGAAATTTTATTAACTCTTTTAATTTGATTTGACAGCCAAAGTTTGTTAAAACGAAAGAAAATAAATTTTTTCAAACATTAGAGATACATAATGAAGCAACAGAGCATTACACAGATTTTTAAACAGTGTTATCAACATATAATACAAGTATTAATTTTAAATTAAATATGATCTATGATATACTTAAAGGTTAAAAGTCATGTCTTCTTTCTCCTAGAATGACTTACGAATCTTTCTTTTTAGTTGCTCGAACCATTAAAAAGAAATTATTCTTCTTTGACAGAAGAAGAAGAATAATTCATCCACATTAATCAAACACCAAAAAATAAATACATCAATCATTTCCGACTGGATCGATCGTCTCCATGCTTTCTAAACATGCTTTTACAATCAAACGAGCATACGCTACTATTGCATTCATTAATAATCAGGTTCTCAATGAAACTATAAAACAGAAACATAATTCAATTCTTCATTAATCTTCACTTACATAACTCTGATGACACGTGTGCTTCTATCTTTCGTTTTATCACGTCTCACAAGCCTTTTACAAAGTGAAATCAATTAGAAATTATAACAATTGCAATTAAGAAACACAATTATACGAAATACAAAAAGAGACATAAAGATTTTGAAGACTTTTCAGGCACAAATTTCTAATTTTGCCAATGCTATTAGAAAAGCAAAATCTAAATAAAAATTCATTTTACTAAATATTACAACCAAAATTGGGCACTAATTGGACAATAATTATTTTCTGCTTATTTTTGTAATTGATTATTAATATTGATCATTAGTCGATTAATGATTCCCAACATAAATCAATAATCATGATTATATTCGATATTCTGTGATCATTAATATCTGCAATTTATAATCGTTCAATGAATAACTAATTTATCGTTTGCTATTCAATATTATTATAAACTACTATAATACTAAATTTATTATTGAATATTTAATCACGTCGAACATTCATTTCATAATTATTAATCATAAATTAAATTACCATTACTCAATTATAGCTTTGCATGTCATATATTTCAAACGTGTATTCATATTTTTATATGAATTGTATTTTTATATTTTATAAACATAAGCAGGAAAATGGTAGTTGAACAGGAATTTGATTTTACATCAACCATTAAATGCTATCCTGCAGTCACGAATGACATTTGCTACATAACTAATTTACATCACAGAAATTTAAAATATTTAATTCTATACAATGAAAGCAAATCAAATCATAGAAGCCTGAATTGTTGCGGCACATACATTGCGGGTTCAATACATTGATACGAATCTTCATTCAAACACTTTCTCCAGTTCTCAATGTTATATACGTTATCTGCAATATTTCTGCACGTTGAAAATAGTGCATAAACATCCCTGCAGTCGTATCGTGATACGTACTGTCCAATGATTCGAGATTAGGAGTGTTTCTTCCCTCCACGCGAAATATACAATTCCTCGGTTTCCACGCGCGCGAAGGCGACCAGCGAAGGTCATAGCCACGAAGTGATCAATGACTGGCGTCCTTGCGTCGCAGTCGTAATAATCGTCTAACTATACCTCTTGTCTTATGTGCGGTTGTGGCTGACTGCGTCCATCCACTCGCCCCATCCAACACACGTGCACATACACGTGCATACACACGTGTGCACGCACCTATACACATACACCTGCGCATAAGGCTGTTACATTATTTCTCAGCTTAAATCCCACTTTCATGTGGAGCGGAGAGCCACGTCCGCGCAGAATCAAGCGGATTCGAGGCGCGGCCGCGTGCACGAAGAACGCGTGCAGTGGCGCGCGCGTTTTCGTCGCCGTCCGCGGAATTCCGACGCCGAGCGTCGCGCAGTGTTTAACCACTTTAACCCCTTGTTTCGTTTGATTCTCTTTTGAATCTTTCTTCCGGTAAGAATCGGTCGAAACGCCGTGAATAATTTGTTTTGTACGTATATTATCTTACACTCGAGTTTGTTTCATCATCTTCCATTCAGAGGAGATTCGAATTCAAATTCAGTAGAATTGTAATCTGCTTTTCTTTTTTTATTTTTCTTTTCTTCGGAGTTAAAACTGTGATTTGTTGCAATACGAGGGATTAAGAAAGAGGGTTTGTCTGGCTGAGAGAAAGTCGTAGTTGTTTCTCTTAAAAATTAGAATCTACTATCTCAAAAAATGTTATTCAACCGGTCGATGATTTTCGCTTTTATATAATTAAACAAATGGTGGTCGTTTGCAGTGAAATGAATTTTGTAAAGGAAGATGTGACAGGGTGAGTCACAATTACAATGGATTATATCTGTGAAATTTGGCCAAATGATGGAGAATAGACTGCAGAAAGTATAGTTGAGTAGTGTGATAATATCTATTATCGATTGTCATTTTTTTCTATAAGTGGCAACGACGCATTCAAAAAATGTTAATATACTTCTGCATTATTGATGTTTATAAAATTTTACTTCATTTATATACTTCGTACTTGGTTTAATATTTTGTTGCACGTTTTTTCCCTATATTATATAATGATAGACACATTTAAAGACAAACATGTGATCAACATAAAATAAAATATTTTCTTATTTGATTTAATTCCTATACAATGCAATGATATTCCTCAACAATGTATAATTCGTTTCAAACATGTTTATTTCTTACAAACAATATATTAAAACATTTTAGGTTATTAATGTTTTTGGAACTGATATTAGAAAATCTTCCTTGCTTGCAAAATTACAAGTTTCAGATATAGTCATTTCCTGTGCACAATGTAATCTAAAATACTTTAGATTACTAATCACGATCTTGGAATTATCAGATAATCTTCCTTATTTACAAAACTACAAGTAACAAGAATGATGATATATTTTTCAAAAGTTTTGATTCAAACAAATAGTAGTTCAACTATAAAATACTTCCTCGTTATTGCTAACTTCTGTAAAAAATGTCATCGATCATCAATATGCAGTCTATTTTGAAACATTCTCTTTTGTTTTTAACTCCAATTAAAAGAAACATATGATTTGTCATGATTACGTGAATCACCCTGTGCAACGCTGTATCTGAGAATCATCTGCGGACATTATTATAAGCATGAGTCTACGTAAAAAAAAGTAATAATCGCAGTAGCTCGAATAGTTGAACTCTGCACACGGTGTTATAGTTTATCTACACATGGTGTTTCGTAATTTTTTCACGGTCAGCTAGCCGTTTAAATACATCGTCCGCACGCTTGCCGCGAGAAATTCGATATGTGGACGCGCGTTCCAACCCTCGCGTTTCTACGCTGGCTCGATTATCAGCTGAATATTCCGTTACGTGATGCAACGTAAGCTCGAACTGCGAGGAATTCGCTTATTGCAAATGGCATAGACCAAGAATTTCATTTAATTCGACCGGAAAGTTGAGAATTGAGCTATGCAACGTGCAACATGACGATTTCTACAGGAATGATGGATTACTGTATAATCTGTCGATGATTTAAACTTCTTCATATTTTTCGTCTTCGATATTTATCTTCAATTTTAAGAAATAATTAATCCTTTTGATTATGATCGTATTCAGTTTTTGCAAATTAATTTTCATTGAATATAATATCATGTTAGATTAAGTAAAGTTTATTATTTTTCTCAAATTTCATATACGTGTAACGAAATAATACGGTTTGATTTTGTTTAAAAATTACATTTCATGGTGCTTCAATTTATGGTATCTTCGTTTTTTAATCTGGAGTTTTGATTTTTGAAGACACGTGTTACAAGAGTAATTAGTTTGGTATCTTTCTCCTTTAATTCTTGAAACACAATCTTCACTCTTGTCTTGGCAGTAGCACAATATTGCAGTGTCGAGCATAATTGAATCAATAATTATAGGTTTCGCGTAAATAGTTTCATTGCCATTAACATCGAAATGTACAAAAAGTATTTCACATAACATAACGTTAATCTAAACAATTTTTCGAAGTTAAGAACGTTTTTTAATTTCTCTCTCTCTCTCTCTCTCTCTCTGTGTGTGTGTGTGTGTGTGTGTATGTGTGTTGTAAGAGTACGATTTTTTTGTCGATATCGTATTTTACAGAATGATTAATTAGATATAATTAAAAGTATATTATCTTCTGAAAAAGATCATTATATTTCAACGCTCGCAATTGGGATTATAACAACACCTTTGCTGCTCATTATAGAGTTATTCAGAATTGAATGAAAATTTTTAAAACAAGAAGCATAAAAATACTCACCGATATTGACTTTTGAATTTTTGAAAATTATTGAAGAATGACAGAATGAAATTCATGTTGAATATTTTGAAATCGTGTACAATATGTCAGAACGTAATACAGTCATTCCAAAAATTGAAGGATCATCATCAGAGTAAATATTAGTAAATTGTACAATTTTTGGCTATATCTAATAAATATATAACAACCTTATGTACTTGTGCATGCAATGATTAAGGAATATTTACGATTTAAAAAATATTTCCTGTTGCAGGCAAATGATTTAAAATTAAAATAAATCATTAAAACTTTGGTAAATTACTTTACTAAAAATTGTTCAATTGTGTAAAATATTTATCTACCTTGATGTCAATAGCAATGAGGAATGATTTACGCGAAATTTATAGTTATTGATTCACTTATACCTTTCATTCTATAATTACAATATTTAGTATCGTTGCATGTGAAAGGTGTCGAAATAAATTAATAGAGGTCGCAGAGTCCCTGAGTTTAAAGAAATTTGTTACAGAAAATAAGAATTTAATACCGATTTGATATTTAACGGAAGTTGATCGTTTGTAAATATTGTTGAGTATAAAACGAATAATGTAATAAGTGACGTGGAATGGCAAGTGAAGAATTTCTTTATTCGAAACGAAATTTCATATGAATTCCGGTATTTCAAGAAGAGAAGTTGATCATTAGAAGAATTTTTCAGTGTGTTGAATGAACAATGAACTATATTTGAGAGATTCACTTAGTGAAAATATTTTATATTTGACAAAAAAAAAAAAAAAAGAAAAAAGAAAAAAGGAAAACTGATCCTTGAAAAGACAATTCAGCGTAAAACGCACAACGAGTTATATTCGTGAAATTTCCTTATTACAAGGAAATCTTTGCTATTAAACAAAGAAAGAGACTTGATTATGAATTCGGAACGAGCAATACGTTATATTCTTCTTGTTGGAAATTTTTGCTATTTAACGAAGATACGTTGATTGCTGGAACGAAACGTTCGAGGAACTTTTAAACTGAAAGTAATTCGTGGAACGAGAACTGGAGAAAAATAATATTAAATAATAATAATAGCATTAAAGACTTAATCGAAGAAAATTTTTGATATTCAACGAAGGAACATTGATTGTTGGAAAGAATCGTTCAATTTTTAAACTGAAAATAATCGTTAGAACGAGAAATCGAAAATACTACGGTAACATTAAACAAGAAAAGTTCGTCGTTTAAAAAGTAATATCCAGCATCGAAGGAACAATAGATTACTTAAGTTTTGATATTCAAAGTTGAAAAAAATCGTTCAACATAAAAAAGAACGATAAGTCAGGTTTGAGGAATTTTTCAATTAAAAGCACTGTAAAATAAGAACTTTATTTAAATTTAATGAAGAAGTATTTGGCAGAACATCTCGGTATTCAGTATCGAAGAAAAGATAAATTACGTTCGTGAGTCTCACTTGAAGAAAATTTTCGATATTCGGCGTGAAAACGTTCATCGTTCGACACGAAAAGAACAACATAAATATCAGAAATTTTTCAATCAAAAGTGATGTAGAAATAAAAACGGAAATTTAATATTGAATGAGAAAATTTGATTCAATATTAAATGAACGATAAATTACGTTCAACTCGAGGGAAATTTTTGATAAATTATTCTAGAGATTTCCTTTCTCCTCAACCAGGAACTGTTTCAAACAATCATCCAGTGTAGATGAAACAAACTATTGCGCAAATCTCTTTTCGCTTCAGTCAACAAACATTAATCGTCGAGACAGTTCTTTTTATTTTCTGGTGTTTCAAGACGCGTGTTCTCGACTCGTAAACAGCTTACAGTGACATTCAGCAAGTGCTTAGTCCGAGAACGATTCAGTCTCGACGGTTCAACGTCGACGGAAGTGTTCCACTCTGGCAATAAAACGCGCAGTAAAGTTTTTGCACGATGACTGCTCAACTCGACAATAAACGAAGTCCCGAAACCTCGCAGCATATGATTCCTATCGATGTGAACCGGATCGTCGTCGAGATTGCTCCGCATGAGTAGGGAAATCGCTTAATCTCATCGAGAGGATAGAATCATCTGACGAGAGCGAAGAAAGAAAAAAAGAAGAAACAATCGAGGGAATTTCGTACGATCGAATCAACACATATATGTTTTCAACAACAAATATTAATCGAGTTTAATGTTTGTCCGAAAAGCACAAGGGATTTGACGATGATGCTTGCTCGCTCTATGAAAATGCGTAAGTACGATTAATCAAGTGAAGTACGATTATGAAGTGAAGAAGAAGCAATAAAGAAGACATAACCTCGCACGTATAATACTCTACCCGAAGGGGAAATATATTCGAGAGAAAAATCTCGAAGAAAGAAAAGAGATAATAAAAAGTCAGACGGACTCGTAGAAAATGTTCAATTGATTTGTATTCGAAGAAGGAGAACCAAAGATCTCGAATCTCACGAATAGTTTTGCATTTCGTCGTGTCGTGTCGTGTCGTACAACAACGAGGAGAAAGAAATCGAAGGGAGGGGAGAGTCTGATTTGTCTGAAAGTCGCCTGAATGCTCTAAATGAGCGATGACGACGAAAGGGTGACTGACAGTGAGTGGTCCCATAAAGATCAGTGGGAGGACGATAGCGAGAGAGATACCGAGGGCGAGGAGGCTGCTGATTCTTGTGAACTGGCGCCCCACAGTGCGATGAGCGTGGGGGCTGGCAGGGTCGACTCCCCCAGCCCCCAGGACATCAGGCTCCTCCACGATCTCGTCGAGGACCTAGCCAAGGAGCAGGAGGAGAAGATCAAGCCGCGTGCTGAACAGGTGAGCCATTTCCTCCATCCTGAGAATCTGCTATTGAGAAAATGTTCCATTGGTTCCAATTATTGTGAGATTAATTAAATTTGAATTTAAATTTGAATTATCAAGAATAATCTTAAGATTGAGCGTTGCGAGAATGTATTTCTGATCTACTGGGATTTTATCGTTATCAAATGGTCACGTTGCTTTCAAATGGCATTATTTGTCATCATTTTGGAGGGACTAGGAATTTTCTATTGGTTTTCTTCGTAATCTTTGGATCATCAGAATTTGATTATTATTACACAGTCATTGCTATTAAATCGCAATTTCAGAATCTATGAATTTTTCTATTAGCGATTGGATGAATTAATTGAAGAATAATATTGATGGCGGTGGAGAGTATAGTTCTTTTTTTAGGATTATTAGACTATATTTTCTATTAGTAATCACAAAGATATAATTTTTTTTACGATTTATGGATTATTAGAATTAGAATTAGAATAATCAAACAATCGCTGCTATTAATCCGAAATTTCTCAGACTACAAATTTTCCATTGATTGACTTAATTAAAAAACAATTTTTCAGGAAAAAGTCTCGTGTGAATACACTGCTAAGATTATCACTATTAAATATCCATTATTATTAAACAACATCGTGCAACTAGGAATTTTCGAGTGACCATTACTTAATTAATTTATCTACTTCGATATCTATTATGAATTCGAATTTTCACGTAAAAATCATGATAATTTAATTTTTTCATCGCAAAATTATTTGGACTTTAATGTACACTATATTTGAATCTGAATTATTAGTTCTTAATCTTTTCTCATCTCATAAATGCAGTATATATTTTTTCTTATCATTATAAGCTTCTCAGACTTCAAACAAAATAGAAAGAAATAAAATTATTGAATAAATAATTATTATTAAAATATTATTATATCTTATGAATTAGATCGGAATATGTGCATATTTAATATATACGTGCATTTATACGTATTTAATATATTTAATATATGCGTATATTTGTTATGTTAGAGCTTCGTTTTAAAGAATTCTAGAATTCTTGAGAATATAAAGTATCGTTCGAAGACTGACTGCTTGGTTAATAAATAAATTTCGCGAATGAATCGTGTTCCTTGCTATAATCACGAAACTACCGTTGCTTTGCCGTACTATAAGTATTGCCTTTAAATATTCCTCGACGAATCTTCACAAGTTGCCCCGTTCTAAATCATGGACAATACTTTCGTAACTCGATAAATAGGGGTTGCAGCGATATATTAGAGCCAGGTATATGGTTGATAAATATCGCAGAAATTCCGTTGGTTTCGCGCTGCAATCAATTTCGTGTCAAACGCTCGAGAAGAGGCTCGTTAATTCCGCGCCTGAATATTCACCCTGAAAGTGACGCGAAAGGACTCGTCGAAAGTTTCTCCTCCTTACTCTCGCGTTGAATGTTCCATGTCGTCGTAAACACGAGATCTTTCGAGTCGTGCAAACACTACATCTTGTCACGTGCACCGGGCAAAAGATTTACTCGATGCAAACTGGCGACGAGTTCAACACACTTTTCGCTTCTTTGAGATATGAAACTCCAGATTGCTCGAGGTACGCGCTATATTATAACGACTGATTCCTCTCTCATTCTCTCATTCATCCTAATTTCAACAACGAAGTTGGAACCGTGAAAGTGTAAGAGTTGCGTCAGAGAAATCAGAACGAAAAGTGATAGGACAAGATCGCGACACAGTCTCTGGCAGAAAAAAAAACATTGAGAATCTCTCGCGTTTGCGAGAATTTCATTAAAACCATCATTGAAATCTCGTGTTTTGGATTTTTCAGTGTTTTCTAATAAACACTTTCGAGAGCTCGCGATTGATCGGAAACCTTTCTGCCAGTGACGTGGAATGAAAAACAATTATCTGAAAATAGAGAAACTGCAAGATATTTATTATAAATACGTAATAAATAAAATTCGCATAGGTAGCAGCAATTTCAAATGTGTGACGAGGAATTTTTAAAAATAGTGACATTGAATTTTGAGATGTTTAATAGACGATTAAACTATTACAAATATTATAATATTATAAATATATTATAAATATTAAAAAAAACTTGTTTCTTCTGTAGAAATTTGCGAAATATTCCGTAACATCTGCGTATATGTTCAGAATTCTTAAAAAGAATCGTCTCGCTAATATAATGCCGATATATTTGTATGTTATTACAATGTTGATGAAATCTCGATACGTAAGAGTATAGTACACGAGTCATATATTCGACGAGCGTACAAATACTTTCGTGAGCCAGTATGGATGTATTCGAGAATTTTTCGTAGGAAAATTGATGATTTCTTGGCGTAGTAGCTTATCGTAGAAACAAGTTCTCGCGGTGAAGTTTAGATGTCACTAACGATACTGAAATAACTTCCAACGTGGCTAGTTCGTCTTGTTCGAGACAGTCGACAATGATATCTACAATTTTCACGTGTCCAAATCGAAATACTCCCTCGAGAGGCCTTAACGCGAATTCTCCTCACCTTTATAGCTCGTTGGTTTAATAAACCAATCGGTAATACGTTGCATGCGACACCTACGGGATTTGAAATCTTCCAGGAAAAGAAGAGCTTTCCGACAGACTTAATAGACGCAGTAACACTATCAGAATGACGAGAATGACCAATTTGAAATTTTTCATAGAAATTTTTCTAGATTTACCATGGTGCATCTTCGGAGATAGAGAAAAGTTTGTGTTCTTCGTTGGAATGAAACTCATTAAATGATTAAAGGATGAAATTTTTATGAGAAGCAAAAAAAGAAAAAAAAATAGAGAAACTGTACAACTTATAATGCAATACAGTATACGAGTTTTTATTTATACATTTTACGAAAAATCATCCAAATTTCTTATTTAATTATACTGATTTAGATCTATGAAATTTCTAACAAAAATTAGAAATTGGTCATTCCGATCACTTTGGTAGTTGTGGTTGTTGAAAATTTTTGTCCTACTTCACGCAGTTTAATTTTTCCTGATAAAAGTTTTATACAATATTTCAACCGTATCTGAAAATCGTTCATGTTAGAGTTATCGATCGAAAACGGATACTCTCGTGGCCGAAATATTGTTTTCCGTATTTCACTTACATTACTCTTCACAGCTATTAAAAACAGTTTTGAGTTTCTTTCATTGATATAGTTTGAAATTGATTTTAAAATACGCTTACACGTGTAATTTCAAATATTTGAAGAAAGGATGTTAGGATATTTTCCTAGGACAATTTTAGGACATCTTAGAGACTGTAATTAGACAGTAGATATTTTAATTTAATTATTAGTTACAGATTGTGAAAAAAATGGCGATGTTTCTTATGTTTGTTTATTGAAAAGCACAAATGAATCAGAATAAAAAAAAATCACTTTTTCACGGTAGTATTTTCGATTTATTTGCGTATTCATTCAAACATAGGGAACCACCAATATTTGAGAATTTAATTTCAATTAACAAATTAATTCAGATCCATTAAATGTCCAAAACGTTTTACTTCTGTGACTGACTGTTAATAAAATCTCAATTAAACTGTCAACAAAATCTTAAAACATTTCATATAAAATTTCTTTTGCGGCAAGTGTTCGAATATTTTCGTGCCGCCATTGTATAATAATGCAGTACATAGAAATTCCTCCATGTAACAAGCATTCGAATGCTTTCACCAACGTATTCTACGAACGTAATTTCTACGATCAGAAAAGGGGAATAGTAATGATAATAAATGGTAATGATAATGATTCGTACGTTTCCGCTGAACCTGAATTGGGTTAGCGTTTTATCGATGTCTCTGGATTCGCAGTTGACCCTGGCAAGGTCAACTGGTCGACCCAGATCGCATGATTTATGCGTTTCGACGACGCGACGTCGACGCGGGGCATTGATAGAGTGAGCAACTTAATTTAATTGGTACCGAATAATTTGCAATGGAAATACACGATCGGCAAGCCTAAGCTTCGCGGAAAAAGGAAAACGTGATGTCGATGCTCCATTTTGAATCGGTGTCGTCGTTCAAGGGATGGAGATGTCATTCAAGGTTTCGTGAAAATATTGAGTTCATGCTGGCCAATGCTTGCCTCATTTTTTTCATTGCTTCTTTCTTCTTCGGAGAATTCTTTTTGAAAAATATCAAGAGATCGTGCATCAAACGAAGAAACTTTCTGTTGTACAATGAGACGGCAGAACGTTTGATTCATCGCAATAGGACCTCAAAATAGTATTTTATTCGAACAGGAGATACAAATTGAAAATTTGTTTCGAAATATTTTATTATTTGCTTCAGTTTCTTTTTGTGTATTATTAGCTCGTTATTTAATGTGCGATTAAGACGTATCCTAGCATGTTTTCAGATTATTGCAATTCAAATAAATCTTTGAATTTTAATGCTCATACTATTTAGGCGTGAAATATTTTATTTACACGCTTCAGATTATTAAAATGAAAATATTTCACCTTTAGACTATTTTGCTATTTAGATATATGAATAAAATACTATATTTTATTAAAACCGTGTAGCGGTTAAAACCTAAATATTTTAAATAAATATGTTTGAAAAGTTTGTTTCTTTTCAAATTTCATCTAGCTCTGAACCCCCATTACTTGTTTCATTGAGAAAAAAAAAAGAAAGAAAAAAAACAAAAAATTTTCGACAAATTGTGTCTCACGCGCTGTAACTTTGTAACTGTTCGTCGAAACGAGGCGTTGAAATTCTTTCATATTTGTACAAATTATCCGTCAAATGGGACGTCGAGGTTTCCAAATGAAAAAAAAATCGTCGCCTCGGTATTTGAATATTCCCGGCGAATCAAGCCGGCAGACGGACGAGAGTGGAAACAAAATTTCACAACGAGATATGAAATATCTCGACGTGATCGGGTAATTCGCCTTGCTAATTGAAAGGAGAATTTAATTAAGCTAGCGAATTTCCATTCGACTAATCGCACGAGAGGGCAGCCATTTACGGGACGTTTTAATCCCGGGAAAGTGGTGCAGAGTTCGCGCAATTATTCTATCGCGCGGTCTACAATTAAATCCAATTAATCACCTGGTACTGGGAAACGGAAAATAAACAATCGCACGGTCGGTTAGAATTTTTTGTCGAAGATGATCGTATTTATAAATAAGATAGAATTTAGAATTTTAACAAGATAGAATTTTATTGCATTAAAGTGAAGAATTAAATCTGTCGATCTAATCACGTTAGATTCGATTCATTAAAAATGAAGTGATTATTTATTGGAATATCGGAGGTATTTTAATTTCTGAAAATTTCGTAAACTTAACCCTTTGACTGTTTAATTCAAGATAGAATATTCTAGGGATAATCTTATTATTATAATGATCAATGAAATAATTGGTTTACTTATTAGAAGTTAACATTAGATGTCGTATTACACAATTATTTATATACACATATATTTATTTGTACAACATTATTTTATTATCATTGTATATAATATAATGATTTACGTATATACAGTACAATATACAGTACAAAATTACAATGTGTTTTCTGGCAAGAATTATAGAAACATAACTTACAAATGAAATTAAGAGAGGAATGTTACCTGAAGTTCGTTTGTAAATTCCTTTTATCTCTTGTTATTATTATTTTAAATTGTAAATCAACTTCATATAATTAGCAATTATTTGGCGTCAGTTGAAATCAGATAAGCTTTCTGAGATATTCATCATTGATAAACTGAATTATTACTAAGAAAATTATTACACGTGGCCTGAACGTGTCTCTACTTGGAAAATATTTCTTAGTGAGTGGGGATCGTCGAAAATTTTCAAAATGGTCACTTCAGAATGATATAAAAAGAAAACTGTCAAATTAGGAGCACTATGTTTTAAAACGAGGCCAAAGGAGTGTTACATGAAGTTACAACAGTGTAAAGTATCGCAATTTTTCACCGTTGTTGGTTCAGGTTGTGCTTTTCTTTGAAACAGAAAAAAGTAAGTAAAATTTTGCGGATATATTGTTCGTGAAGACGAGGTGCAAAGTGTGCACGGCTATAAAATATGCGCGGCACAGGAAGAAGAAAATAATCAGATCGTGGAAATTAAATAAAAGTCGAGTATCAAGAGGAGAAGGATGTTGGCTCGATAAAGAAGCGGAAAGCGGAGGCGTGAGTTGGCACGTAAATTCGATACGCGCCGATTGTACGAAAGTCGGACGATCGTTGTGAATAATAGGGGCAATATTGAGTCATTAATTGGAGAACTTCGAAAGTAGAACTCGCGAGATTTATAGCGGGGAAAGAAAGAGCAAAAATTTCGATATTGTTTCAAGTTTCGAACAATCCGACGATTGGCTGTGTGAAAATATTTGGTGGACACCGAAGATGTTTGGAATTTTGAAAATTAAATTGTTGATCGTAGGAAAGAGATTTGTTTTGAATTTCTAAAGATATTGCTCTGAATATTTTACGAGAGAAGAAAAGAGGGAAGATCTAAGAAATTGCAATCGAAAATTATGAAGTTGTTGATAATTATATAAATATTTGCTTGGGATTTCTAAAGATGCTTGTACTAAATATTTTGAAAATTAGGAAATTTTGAAAATTACGATATTGGTTTTAAGATTGTCGAAATAATTATGAAAGAAAAGGAGGAAGATTTTATAAATTATTTAGTCGAAATTTCTAAAAATATTTACTGATTATGTGACGAATAATTCTTTACTAGAATATTACAATTTTAACTACAAATTAACAACTTGAAAATTTGCTGGCCAAAGAAATTTCCAAAAAAAAAAAAGATATATAACACGGTGAGTTTTCAACTCTAGATTCTCGTCACTTGCTTCGCCTCTTTTATCTTAATTATTCTGTTAACAATACAACCGAAAGGAAGGTCCCTAAGAGTAAAGAAACGTGAAAAAGAACTGCGGGTGACTGAGTAATTCATTTGTAAAGACCTCCTTCGTCTTGACGATTTTATCCTCGAATCTTCACCATCTTTCTACAACGACAGTGATTCGATGCAACTAATGAACACATTTTTACTACTTTCTCAAGAAATTTGAAGCGTTAAATGAGATCTTCGCAATGTCTTTGCAACGATATATAGATATTTCTTTTCACATCTTGAATGAATGGTTAATCGAAACACATGGCAAAAAGAAAGGAAAGGATATATAAAGAAGATATTAACCACTAACTAGTATCATCGAGAATTGGAAATGGCGAAGTAATTCCGCGTATATCAATCGTCTTCTCAATATTACGCGGAATAATCCGTAAATTGCGAAATATTTTGTATTTATTAATATTTGATATTTCTAATATGATTAATCTACCCTGACATTTTCAATTCCAGTACAGGATAAATATTTAAATTGAAATAGGTTTAATATTATTCGCGTATTTATTAATATTTTCTTCGTTAGCCTCTGTAGCACAGTTAATTAATATTAACACAGAATAGTAATTATTTCACTTGGGACAGATTTAATCTTATTTACGTGTCATTCTTTATGCTATGATATATTTTAGTAATCAATGAATATTGATATTAATAACATATTTATTGGTATTATGTTACATATTACAGAAGGAAATATTATATCACACATTGTATTTCGTTACGATCGATTAATATTAACACAGAATAGTAAGTATTTAAATTCGGACGAGTTATGAATCATTTGACAAACTATCATACACCAGTATATAATCTTCAATAATAACGTCTATTATGAGATCCAACAATAATGCAAATAGATTAATTTGCCCCGATTTCACTGCTGATCGACGTCAGAGTATATAAAGTGAAATAAAAAATAAAAATTCAATAATAAGTTGAATAATCCGATGAATAAACTGTATGTAAAATAATCTTCGTGTCTTTCGAATGAACAATCGAACGATCAACGAGCCGGGAACTTCATTCGAGAAAAATCTAAGAAGAATGTAGAGAAAACGGAAGCTTGGAAGCACAAAACGTCGCAGAAACTGCACACAGCCTAAAGCAACGTTTTGAATAAATACGCATACGTACATGCACACATATACACATGCACGCAAACTCACACACGCGCGCGCGCGCGCGTATTTTTTTCAAGCAAGACAAAAGTCCTCGTCCAATAAAAGCTGCACGAATCTCAAACTGCGACGATACGAGGTTTCAAAATGCATATCTCTATGATCTTTCTAGGAGAAGGGAACAAATAGAGATGGGAGCGAAAGAGAAGAGAGGAGAGAGAAAGAAAGGGAAGAAATCTAGGCCAGGCACGGCACGAATGAAAAACACCCCCGGTCGAAGGAAAAGCCATCCCTCAAGGGGGGCAAAAGAAAAAAGAGAGAAAACCGGGCGAAACACTGCAGAATCTGCAATCGAGTAGCAACGTGTGCGTCTGACGAGACGATCAACAAGCTCGATCCTCTCGCATCAACCAGATTAAAAAAAAAGAGGATGCCTTGAAAAAGCGTATAGTGAAGAGTACGACCGAACCAATAACATAAATCATTTTTTCGTTGCCATTAATATCGAAGCATGTGAAAGATATACATTAGAGGAGTATTCTATGCAATTAACATGAGTTTAAATAATTTTCTCGGAATTTTATATTGCGATTAAATTTTGAAATATGGATTTACTTTTTGGCAATATACAGTCACTTACGGAAAGTATTGAAACATTTACGAATATACATTATGTTTGTTATTATAGAAAACATTTTGAAATTTTATTAACATTGTTATGTATGAGACACGACTTACAATTATATTGATTAAGTTAGAAATAAATCTAGAAGTTATACTATATTGAAGTTAAAAGGCATTTGATATGACTTCGTGTGAATTACAAAAATATTTAAACAACCGCAATTCGTTGTATTTGTAAGCCACAATATACAGTGGAAACATCTTTTACATTTCTTGCACGTTTAAAATGGTTATTCATGTTGTACATTGAATTTTTACTAAATAGATATCGTAACTTCTGTGTACATTTTCAGATTGGAAAATGTTATCGATATAATCACACAGTGTTAATAAAACTTCAAAATGTTTTATACGATGCAGAAAAATTCTTCTGTACATACAATATATTTATAAAAATATTCACTTCCGCGAGCCACATGTTTTAAAAAACTACAATTTATCCGTCCTTATGTCTGATAATAATTAATGTGACTATTAATTTACAGTGAGGAGGATAGCTGAAACGTTAACATTAAAATATATATGAATATGAATATGAAATATTTCATATTAATCTCATATTTAATCCTCCAGTAACCATTTATTTATAAATACTAATATATAAAAAAGAACTAATAATTATTACAAATAAATCTCATCTGGTATATTTGTAATACAATAACCAGTCAGTAGAAAATTTCCAAAGTATGAGTACACGTACCTTTCAAGGTAAATCACGTTAGGTTGACAGTAAACAAATGGACCGCGGATTCTTACACTTTTTAAAATTTTTCCGAACGTAATTACAGAGAAACAGAATATAAATATAAATTGATGCGGTCTTGCAGCTTTCGGTTTCCCATAAATGCGCAAAAATTCGCAGTCTAGTAATAAGAAAGGATTTACGCAAAACCTTCAGCCATGCTCTTTATTGTGTGTGCTGGTTTTTTACGACCTTGTAACTCGAGCATTGAGGTTACCATTTTCCCGGTAAAAGTATCGAGGTTTATCTACTTGATAAAAGATCGTATCGATGTCGTAACTGTGACATAACAGGACACATTCAGGAAGTGAACGAAAAAGAAAAGAAATGAGAGGAAGAGAGTGTGCCAACTGTGTTACAACCTCGAGACGCTGCAGAGCAAATGTAGGCCAAGAGTGAGGTTAAAAAGCGTGTATCTTGTGCAAAAAGAAAAGCAACGCAATAAAGCAAAACATTAAAGGAAGGAGAAAGAACTTCCAGGATTGATTTCCAAGGTGTTTACGCTCGTCAATCCCTGATCATTTGCGAGTCTCTTCTTCCGAGGGAGCTATCGAAAAGAACCGTCAACAAGGGTGATTCTAATTGAAATTAGCCTGAATCGTTGTATCAAAGGCTGATCACCGACGAGAAGAGATGTGGACCAGAGAGAGGAAGAGTGGAAAAGTGTATCTCGTCGTAACGGAGCAAACTGATAGTAAAAAAGTAAAATAAAAAGAAGTAGTTACGTAATATTGCCCTCGACTCTCGTCAATCTCCAATTATTCGTTGGTTTCTCGGAGAAACTACCGAGAAAAAGCAAAGTGGAAAGTTCTTTATTGTATTAATAAATCACTGAAGAAGAGAAATTTGAAAGAACATAAATAATCTAGGTGTACATGTTTTTGTTCTTTAAAGAAATTATCGAAAAAAAAGAACTGTCAATGAAGAAGATTTTCAATCGAAGTCGTCGTATTAAAGATCGATGATTGAAGGAGAGTGATTCAAAAGAATATGAGCTACAAATATGAGCTGAAAAATGGGTAATTATCTCTCTCGAATACAGTAAATAATAAATGTGAAATATTAACATAGAGAAAATATTCACAAGAATATTAATCTAAATGTGAAGAGAAATAATTTTAATATAAACGTAAAAAGAATATTAATATTAATATTAAAGAAATTTTAATATCTTGTGAATGCTTGATCATTCTTCTCGAAACAGTAAAAAAAACAAAATGAAAGAGTAACATGTAAGAACGACAAACGTTGCTATTGTCTAACGTCGTCAATGTCTAATAATTTGCTAAAAATATCTATGGAAAAGGATCAACGAGGAAGATTCTTAATAAAAATAAAATGGTATCAGAAGTTGATCATCGTAAAAGTGGAAACGAAAAGAACACAGACTAGAGAGTCCAAAATTGAGCAAATATCTCTCACAAGAGAAGAACAAAGCAATAGTAAAAGAAAAAAAGTCTCGTCAATGTCTGATCTCTCGTTGCTTCCTAAAAAATAGTAATACATAATATAAAATGCTGATCTCGTAAAAAGAACTAGCGAAGAAAGAAAACAGAAAGCGGAAAGTACTCTTAACGAAATGAAATATCGTCGTATCGAACGGACGAGTATCGAAGAGGCACAAGCGAAACGAATATAAGCTAAACAATTGAGAAGTGGAGCAAAACAAGTGTCTCTTATAAAAAGAGCGAACCAATTGTAAGAAACGTCGTCTGTATCTCCGGCCAATGCCTAATCACTCGTTTTCCACTGTGAAACAGTGATTGTACGAAATATAAGTAACAACTTGTAATTACGAAACTTTGCTCTTGACATTTGTTGCATTTGTTGCGTTCGTTTGCTTCTTGAAAAGGCAATGGAAACGAAAAGGATGTCGGCAAAGTGTGAAACATTGTCTCCATCCCTGGTCACTCGTTTCTCGTTAGAACAATGATAGCACAAATTTAAAAAAAAAAAAAGAAAAAACAGAGACAAGAGTGCCTAGTCCCTCGTTCTCTTCGCCAAATCACAAACTAAAGAAGAAAAGAAAATCGAGCGACGATTACAAATTCCAATTCGTCGTCAGTACCGGTTTTCTTCCTTAAAGAGAAACTCGATCGAGAACCATCAACGAGGAAGAGTTATTAAAGTAGCTGCGCCTGTCAAAGCTCTGTCAAAGCTTTCCCACCCTGAATCATCATATCAAAGGCTGATCACCATTGAAGGAAAAAAAGGAGTGGGAAGAGAAAGAGAGAGAGAGAGAGAGAGAATAACGAAGAGAATATAGGCCAGGGTTGGAATATTCGTTCGAAGGAAGGTGGCCCGGAGCGTCCGTGCACGAAAATGAATCGACACAGGGAAGGAGAGCCCCGCGAGAGAAAGACGAAGCGGACGACTGCACAATGTGCAGCGGAATGGCAGGCGGTACGCGGCGCGGCGTTGCGGCCGGTCGCGCAGAATCGTCTGGTTCGGCGTCGCACAGGCGCATAACGCGGCGGAATACGCTCGCGGCACTGCCGCGAATCAATAAGCGTAAGCACAGGTGGGTCGTCGTCGGTGGCTCGACGGCGGTGGTGGCACGGCGCGTATCAGAAAAAGACGCTGACGACACGACACGGTCTCGCCTCCGGGACAGGAGAGAGCGGCGCACCATCAGGCACACGCTGCGGCAGGGGGCAGACACAGACGAGAACGAGAAAGAGAACGAGAAGAAGAAGGACAAGGAGAACGCGGCGGAGGACGAAAGAAAGAAAGAAAGAAGGAACGAACGAACGAACGAACGAACGAACGACAGAAAGAAAGTGAAAAAAGAAGTAGAAGAAAAAGCGAAAGAGAGGGGTAACAGTTTTGTGGAAGAGACGAGACCTCGAGAGACCTGTATCAGATTCGCGCGATCTGTGCGTGTGCGTGCGCGAAACGAGTGGTGAAAACGAGTTCCGTGCGAGGAGTTTCGATCGAGCTGGACACTCTGGTCTGGTGGAGTGTGCCTGCCGTTGGGTGACGCGTGTGCTGACGGACAGCCGGAATGTCGGCCAGAAAGGGTGTCGGAACGACCGGGAGCCGTGGACGCGCCCGTTGCAGCGCGTCCTCCAACCTCCCTTAACCCGGTTCGGTTCCTAGCTCCCTCGTTCGTTTGGAGACCGTCGACGCGAATCGCAAACCTGCCTCGGCAACATGAGATACCCTGCTGCGTGCAGCTGCGCCCGAGATCATCTCGACGTTCGTTGAAAGCGTCCGATCGTCCGCGTTCGTCGCCGACTCTTGGCGAATCTCGCGAAAGAAAGAGAAAACAAGAAGAGAAGCGTGAAATGACACGTAGAAAGGAGGGAGAGACTTGCTTCGTCCGTGTCACGGAACTGTGAAAAAAAACACGACGAGACACGCGTCGCTGCTGGTCGACTGTGTGACGGTTATCGGTGATGTCCACTATCCGTTCGATCGGTTATCGGTGCATACGATACCGCGTTTCCGCGAATATGGACTCGCTCGTAGTCAACGTTCCCGCGTCGTCCGTCCTCCAGTCAGACAGTCGACAGCAGCAGAGCAACGCGCGAGATTAGCGTGGCTTCTGGCCTTGTCCGAGCAACTAGTCAATTCGGGGGAGTTTGACGACCAACGGAGGAAGAGACGCGTCGCGAAGCCTCGTGGTTGTTCGGTGTGTGAGAACAGAAGAGAGTGGCGAGAGAACGGAGAGGAAAGAGAATGCGAGTGCCGCGGGATGGTGATGGGATGCGCGTACGAGGCAAGTTAATCGTGCCATCGCACGATTATTGGTGCTGCTTGTTCGACAGTGTTGTGAGATTCAGTGGATCCTATACTGGATGACTCCTGGAGAATCTTGGAGAACGAGAATCGACGAGTGTGAATTGCGATCAGTGATCCCCGCTACGGGGCACGACGAACATTTTTGATCGCGGGTTGACAGGTTCGTGGGGGTCGAAGGGGGTGGAAGGGAAAGGAGAGTTTCATCGAGCTTCGACGAAAGGTAGATCGATCGTTGTCGTCGCTGCTTCCGCGATGTTCGCGATAGCCTTGGACTAGAGAGCACGCCGGGACGGTCGAGGAGGAGGGAAACAGCGACTGACCGGACTTTTTCCCTCTGTCTGTTTCGCGAGAGATCGTTCGACAACGTGGTGTGGCGACAGCCTCCCGTCAACGATGGAATCTCGCTTGTCCGTGAACGATTCCTCAGTATTAGCTTGTGCCAAATCCATCGGACGCTCGTACGCCCGCAGCGGGCCCGTGTTTAGCGTGTCTCGAGCGTCGCCTCCACGCTCGCGTGGACTTTGAAAGCCTCGCGTCGCCGAGCGCGAACAACAGCTGCGTCGCGTTTCCACGATCCACTCGATCGGCGCGAGTCTGCGTGACCGTGTATCGGTTTGTTCGACGAACAGGTGGCTTGTGGTGACGGGAAAAGGGACGAGGAACAGCAAGAAGGGAAGAGAGTGAGAGAGAGAGAGAGAGAGAAGCTTCGTTGTTTTCGCCCAGTTTTTTTCTCCTTTTTACGATATCGTCTTTGCGCACTGCGCAATATTTCCCTGGAAGACGCGAGCGAGCTGAATACGGGGAGTGAGGAGAAGGACGGAGAGAGAGAGAGAGAGTAAGAAAGGAATTAATTAGAAAAAAAGTATATTAAAAAAGACACACAAAAAGAGAAAAAAAAAAGAAAAAGAAAAAATCGCGATCGAGACTGACACTTGAGAAAGTCACTTTTTCCCAACTGAGACTGTCGTCGTGTTCCATCCATTATGTATTACTAATTGCTAATTATTAATTACCGCTAAAAGCCACAGCTATCGAATCTCCGAGTTCAAAGATCGACGAAAGCGGGGGAAGGGAGCTTACTAAACACGCAAAACGGCGGCGATTAAGAGATTAAGTTTAAGCCAACGACCCTTTTACATTTTATATACCGACGTTTTAAGAAAAACAAAACAAGGAAAACGCAAAAAACAGAAAAAAAAGAAACGATAAAAGAAACGAACGAACGAAAGAAAGAGAAACAACGTCTCCTGTCCAATGATCAGCCAGGCCCCGAGACGACAATGCCAGGTGCCGATAACGATTTTTACCGAACGATCGTAAACTTGTACATCGGTGAAACGAGTGGGCCATTGTAAGTAATACGAAACGATTAGAATATTATATCGACAAGCCAGCGTGCTTCTTCGTTGATCGCGATCGTACGAGCCGACGAATATATATATATATATATATATATATATATACATATACATATATATTATACATATATATTAAACATAAAGAGAAGAAGAAATCGAAGTTTCACCGTGTGAAACGCGCACACTTCCGGTTGATACGCACGACATTAACGCGCACCGAATCCGAAGCACAAAGAGGTAGAAGATCGAAGAGTCCACGTGTTCGCCGATCGTGGCTCCTCTGTTCAATTATCGCGTATCACGGAGATACGAGTATCGATTCGAAGGAGGAGAAAAAAAGATTTGATCAAAGTAAAACACGCAACCGAGCACAAGCAGCTGAAAAAAAAAGAGGAGAAAACCGCGCGTGTGTATGTATGTATGTGTATGTATGTGTGTGAGAGTGCGCGTGAGTGTACCCAACTGTCTTTCAAAACGTCGAAGTATTAACCTATACATTAAAAGACGCACCTTTTGTATTTGCTGGCGAGGTCTTGCCACCAAGAGATCCGTGATCCGTTATACGATAAACGAACGACGATAGATAAAAGTCAGAGAAGAGAGAAGCTAGAGAGAAAGAGAGAGAGAGAGAGAGAGAAAGAGCGCGCGTGTATTTGAGAGAGAGAAAGAGAGTGTGTGCGTGTCTGTGAGAAAACGTGCACAAGAGAAACAAAGAAGAGAGCAAACGAACTGATCAGCTGATAACGGAAAGAGAGTCGCAAAAGGAGTAGCAAGTGAAATCGAAATAGGTCACCGTACACTCCGCCAAAATTCAGCTGTTCAAGGAAAAATTGTCGAAGTCCCAGCCTCCGGGATTGTCCTCGAGGGAAGAGCAGATAGCACTGAGATCGGTGAAAGGTCAATTGGAAACGGCTGGCCGGCCAACCAATCGTCTACCGCCGCCGGTAGTGATAAGGAGGAAGCAAATCCCGCTGAGGCCCGTGCCAGCGAAACAGCAGGACTCGAGCGTCGCAGAGTCTAGCGTCTCGGACGAGGGTGCTCGTTCCATCAGGGAGGAGTCGAACGCCCTCGGCGACGCTAGAAATTCGTCCGAGTGTTCGCCACCGGCCGCGAAACGGTCTACGGGCGATCACCGAGCGTCGTCGTGGGCACTGTCGGAGAGCGGCTGCGAGAAGGCTCGCGCCGGCCAGGAATCTAGACGAAAGTGGGGCTTCCTAGCCAAGTCAACGTCCACCAACGGCACAGCGAGGGTATTCACGGAAGCTGGAACGACTTCGACCAGTTCCTCGTCGTACGAGCGTGACCTGCAAGCGATATCGCGCCGGCCAGCGGAGAACGTCTCGTTCGAGCTAGCTAGAAGTTTCGCCGGTAGAATCAGCGACAGTACGTCGTCGGACTTTCAAGAGGAGAGCGAATTGTCGTCGGAGGAGAGAGACGCATTGATAGAGGGTGTCAGAACCCCGTTGACCGTCTGTCGAAACCGATTGACGAAGTTCGGCGCGAGGAGGAGGATAGTAGTCGCTGCCTCCTCGTCGACGAGGGAGCACTTCGTTGCCGGCGATCGTCTGTTGGGTCTGCGAGAGAACACATCGTCCAGCTCGTCGACGGTAAAATCACCTGCGGAGGACATCCACGTGAGCGACGAACTACCGGTGGAGAAGGATAGCCTCGCGGTCGATCTCTCGTCGGGGAAGCCTGCCTCCGCGCCGACCACTCTGTCCCTCGGCAGAAAGATCACGTCGTGGACAAAGGAGGGCAAGGATCTATTGGTGAAGTCGGTATCCTCGGCAAACACGCTCGCACCGGCGACGATGACGTGCATCAAGTCCCCTCGAGCGATGTCGGAGCATCTCCTGGGACAGCTGGAGGTTCCGGTGACACCCGCGGTGCTCGGCGCGCTCCGCGTCAAAGGTGGATCGCTGAAGGAGGGCGAGAGAAGCGAAAGAGTGACCGATGTGCCGCGACAGAGATGGAGCAGCGTCAGGGTCAAAGGTGGTAGCACGAAGAGTCTCTTGCTGGAGAACGGGGGGCCGCAAACCAAGCCGCTGAAGGGTGCTCTCACGGCAGAGGTATTCTTAATAGTTGATTAAGATGTTTACCGGATTAATTAAGGCATCCTACCTTCTATCCCTTCCCCCCCCCACTTTTCTCTTTACCTTCGTTTAAGTAGCAATAGGGAGCACGCGGTCGAAGAGAAAAGGTATAACCGCGCGCTGTGTTTGCCCTTCGTCCTTGGGAATTACATACCCGTCATCCTCGTTCGCCGAGGCTCTCTTCGTCTTTGTATTCCTCTTTCGCGAAGGAGAATGTTACGAGAGACTAGAATTTTGTATGCTGGAATTTTTAGTCGTTCATTGTTTGACGAATGATGGACGAAAGATTGAAGTTTATCGCCAATTTGAACAATTTATTGAAAATTCTCTCAGCGACTAGATGGTACGTTCTTTAGACGTGTCATTCAGTTATTCGTCGTTTGGTGGTATAATGATAGAAACATTGGGAACAGTGGATATTCGAATTGTAATACTTCAATTTTTGTTAAATTATCGGTTCAAATCATTCTGAATGTTACGATTTCAATTGTTCATTAAACATGGGGCGTAACATTGGGTACGATGAAAACTATTAGAACTATTTTAAACTTTTGGTGGACAAATTTATTAGAAATTGAATACCAAGATATAGACATTCGTCACGGCAACACGTGTATTGTGAATGTTATTATTTCAATCAATGAATCTACAAAGTTCGTTTATTTTTGGAAGAAGAAAACTGGACAAACTGACCAAGATTTGCTATTTATTTATTCCGCGTGTTCTGATAAAGAAATTAATTAAAAATTTGCGTGTACCAGAATTGAGATAAATATTATATTTAAATATAATGTATATACATAATATTTTATTTCAAATCATAATTCTGATTATTAACGTATGACAAGGCAAATATTGAACGTTTAGAACGCCTTGTACCATTGACAGGGAAATTCATTGAAAATTGTGTATTTTGAGATTCATAATATTTATCACTAATTGTAAGACGAATATTATATTTCTGAAATATTGAAATGTTACAATTTTACTTGTTGTAGTATGTGATGAGATAAACAGTGGATATATAATGGACGTGCAGAATGCTTTTGTACCTTTGGGGGTAGGAAATTGTTTAAAGATTGAAAAGCGAGATTACAACATTAGTCACTCGGATGAAGTTTCTCATACAGCTTTATTATACAGAAAGTATTCCTTTTGCTCGTCTCTACAGTGAAACAACTACACAAACTACTTTTCTTTTGTCTGTCGCTGATATGATAGGATATATATATATATACTAGGAGCGATAAATCGTCAGAATGTATTATATTTTGCCGTAGAGAAATTGTCTGAAGATTGAAAAGCAAGATTCAAAACATCAATCATTCAGAGGAGATTTCCTCGTGTAGATTCATCGTTGATTCACAGCGCTAGAAACCGTATTATTACACGAAACGAATGTTCTGTACGAGCATGTATTCTCGGATTTGGTGCTTGTTTCGAGAGAGACCATCATCGGGGATTAGCTGTTACGTAAAGTTCTTTCGTTCTAAGAATGCTGGTACCATTCAGCGCGAGGGTTTCGTATCAGTGGTTGAAAATCTTTTTCAATCCCGCTGATACTTTTAAACATACGTGTATCATAGCCTTAGAATTTTGCTGCGAAATGAGACATTCACCGAAGATTCTAACGAACCCGTCTTCAATCCATTCGGATTTGCACACACGGATGAACAATATGATTGCGTTCTATTCATATTCCCGCGATGAAAAATATTTTCACCGTGCATAAAAGATGTTTCCACGAGAGATTTTTCCTCGGTACATCCAAGTAAGAATTCTTTCGTTCTTTGATGAAATCTGAGACGCCTGCTTATTGAAATATTTTTCCCGTTTTTCAATTTTGAATTTCTACTATTTATTCCATCGTAAAATTTCGAGGTTCGATCAACCTAAACTCTGAACAATTAATTATGAATAGCTTCTCGCTAACAGGCTCTTTCAATATTGAAATTCAATGTGCGTAGTTGGTTTTGAAAATTTACGACAGAAGAAAAAATAGAAACTGAGAGTTATCTTAATCATATTGAATATTATATTCAACAATTCAGTTCAAACTTTGTATATTCGTTTGTGTACTCGATAATTATTCAATCAATCATATAAGTTTCATTACATTGACGTTTGTACGATAGAAATCAAAAACTATTTGAAAAATCATTTCTCGAAACTAGAATACAACGTACAAAGTGAAATAAAGAAATTTCTGCATTCAACAGTCAAATGTCGAAATAATTGTGAGAAAAATCATTTACTCGTTCGAATAAACTAACGCAGAATTATCTCAATGCAACGTTCAATCAAATGAGACGACGACTTATTCATTTAAATAATCATTCCTCGAATATTTTATTCAAATAGTATCGTGATACCACGTTGCAACGCGTATGATACTGAAAAAGCTACTTTGACCCGAATAATAATCTCGGCTGAAGTCTTCGTCGAATTAATTAGGCGTTTCCAGGTTATCGCTTGCGAACTTTGTGAACGATTCTTAACTAAAAGTTCAATTCCCCGAAGCCTATCTCCATTCAACTCGTCTATGTAATTCCCTCAAAGTTGTTTACACTTACACTTACCCTTATGCAACTTAAAACAGCCCTGGGAAAGTTTTCACACGTTTTCACTTTCCATCGATCGACTATTACAAAATTTTGAAAGAAATTTCCATCGTGGTATCTTTGGAAGAAAGTTGGAAAGTGAAAATGAAACTACACTGCCGTGTCTGATCCACCATTGTCCGAATATTTTCATATATTCTAATACGTTATTCCAGTATTTACATATCCTAATATAATATTTCAATATATCTAGTATTATAATTTGAGAATAGAATATAATAAAATTTCCAATATTCTAATGTTATTATTATTATTTTTATTATTACTCTGTGGTCTCGATGGAATATTTGCTTCCCTTTACAAAAAGGGTCTCGTAAATAAAACTACAGCAATGAAATAATTTATTTTTCAGTAACATCGTCCACACATAAGAGAAAGGTTTCATTTGAGTAAAATTCTAAGAAACTGAAAAAAAACTCTAAAATCTAAAACACGTGGCCTCGATATTAATATTGATCAATAAGATCCAATAATAAGAGAGAAATCTCTTATTGCAATTCGTTACAATTGAGGTGGAAACAAACGAAACGATCAGTCACGATGCTGTAAAAGTGCTACCGGAACCGCATTACGTACAGAAAGAAGGGACACGTCATTGGCACGCTAGCATGATCAATTGGTGTCGATAACAGAAACCAAGCAGTCTTTCAACGCAGGTTCAACGCAGTTCGTTATTTTCTCAGGAAACACCATTGACGATTTCATTCGACACGTCGGTTATGGCGAAGAGGATAAATACACGTTTCCATTTCCATCGACTGCGTAGCGATGTGGTGTCGGTATCGTTCTAGCTATTTTCAGAGCTCGTGCACATTCTACCGTAATACTAACCTGCTCGAAAACGTTAGGGAACCTTTCCACGCGTGATGATCCGGGAAAATCTCTCGATTCTTTTATTTTCGGTACCACGCGACTCGCGACACGTGTCGAGTCGAGATTTCTTTTTTTTTTTATTGCTTCTTTCTTTTTTTATTGGAAATGTGAAGATTAGAAAATCGTGGGGTATTATGTCGACTTTATTTAAAATATTGAGCAATCGCGTGAGATTATGAACGACAATATTTATTTGTTTTATTCGTGATTTATTCTCGACCTAATTTATGTTCATTTTATTAAAAAATTAAATCATTAAAACAATTAAAATTAAAATGAAACAAGATAATTAAAAATTACAGGGTTTCACGTTCTTGAACACTTTTATCGTTCAGATTTTTTATTTCATGTATGCTAATTAGGAAATCATATTATATCATGTGATACAATTTATTTTATATTAATATTTAATTGTATATAATTTATGTATTTCATATTGGACATTTCATGTGGGCGTTTTTGTTTTTGATATTATCTTTAAATGTTCTTAGACTAAAATCTGACTACATTCATGTTGTATATTAATGTTTTATTAACATATATATTACCAGTAAATATCTTGTAACTTCTATTATTATGTATAGCATAAATTTTATTTGTCTATCTTTTACTATACTTTCATATTACATTTTTACTATACTTTCATATTACATTTTTACTATACGTTTTATTACATTTTCATATTACACATTTTTTTTATCAAGATTAATAAACAGTCATACATTTTAGGATTATATTACACTGCTCTTTTAAATATGATTTTATAAAATTATGGATCCTCCCGTAAAATTCGTTTTTCGAATTTTCCTTGTTCATCATTGTCCATCATTGTTGTCAGATTGGTTTTTTAGTCGTTTCTCATTATTATGTTACTGAACGTTCAAAATGTTTCATGTAACATACTATATGTGCTATGGTAGGCGTTCAAATATTTTTGCGAGCTACTGTAAATTTACATAGTCTACAATTCTCTACTTTCCAATTTCGTTAATCCCACAGCTTTGATTCAATTTAAATTTATTTCCCTACTACAAAAAAATTCTCAAATCCCTGTTATTTTAAATTTGACGTTCAAAAGTTTTCATTCTATCGTATCTGAATGAATAAAAAAATAAACGAAGTATATGTCGAAGAATTCACATCAACAACAAGAAATTCTAGAATTAATCATCATCCTGGCGATAAAATTTTTATAAAAAAAAAAGAAAGAGAAGAAAAAGCTAAAACAACAGCATCTTCGTGAACATTTCTTCGTCTTTTGTTGGCAATGAAGAGTACACCTGGATTTACGCGTACGATTATGCAAATAGTTCTTTTTCTATATGATTTCTCGCAAAATTATTCAGACAAAGCAGCTCTCTCCCCGATCCACATAGAGACGAGGAGCCAATAATCACACTCTGTATAGAAAGAGGATGGAGAAGGGGAGGAAGGGGCAAAGAGGATGGTAATTTAATTGAACGTCAAAGGCAGGGACGCGTGCTAGAAAGATGGCGAGAGATGATTGAAATTAATTTAGCCGATACGCTCTTTTCTAGCGTGCCGGATCGCGTGACTCGTAACGAACGTGCGAATTAATACGCCGTGTGTGAACGGCCATTATCACATCCGCTCCGTAGACAAAACGTGAGACGTTTGTTTCCCTCTGCCGTTTGAAACTGGAACATTGATGCTGGAAAATTCGATCCGCAGTCACGGATACAATTAAGCAGCTCCTTCAACCGGCCGCCTCAAGGGTGGTTCCGTTTTTTAATTAATTCGGCCTCACGCTTGCCTAGAAATAACGAGGCCGTTTCCTTGAGCACCGTTTCCCCACAAATTTCTTCCCCGTTGATCGTTCGTTTTTTCCCTTCTCGTTCTGCTTCTCTCCTCTCCCGTTTCTTTCTTTTTTCTTTTCTTCTTTTTTTTTTTCATTTGGTTAGCCGGCACACCGGGCCCCCCTCGCCACTGAAATTCGATTGAACCGCATTTCCGAGGGAAACGCCATTGCTTGAAAGCTTCTCCCTTACGGTAGAGTGGACGATTGAAATTTTTCTTCTTTTTCTTTTTTTTTCCCTCTCTTCTTCTCCCTCTTCTTTTTATCTTAGACTATTAACGCTGTGAAATTCTGGTCTTGCAAAGTTTTTGCAACCATGAAGTTATTGTCGTTCTTTGCTTTTTTTTGCGAAGTTTCAATTTAGCGCACCTTTGAAGATTTTTTTTTGTAATTTCGAAAAATATATTTTGTGGATAGAATATTTTTGTATGTCATATATTTTCACGTGTATCTACTTCGCATATTGATTTTTGTTTGAAAAATTCTATATTTCAATTCTCAGTTTACTATCAATGTTTAATTACTGCACGTAAAAGCGTTTTCATACATCACACTATAAATGTAATGTAACATTTTCTCGTTTTTGTTACATTATTATTCTCTTTGTAAATTATTTTTCTTCGTATCGAAATAGATATAAATATTAAATTTTAATTTCTAAAGACCATTATATAAATATTTTGTTTTACCATATTATAACATATAAATATTAACTCTATATATTATAACTATAATTAACTCTAAATATTTGCTAAATATATTTGCTCTTTAAAATTTTAACATAGCATTATTATGGAAGTTTCTTGAATCGGCAGTATATTTATGTATTATGTACATAATAGAACGAAGGTTAAAGTGTAAAATTTATAAAGTAGAAATTGAAATGGAGAATATATGGAAAAGTATAGCACATACAAGCTCTTCTTTGCAATATACTTTGCAAAAATGCAAAAAGTCTTCAAAGATGCGCTGTTGTGAATTTGTAAAATTTCTATGTAGAATTAGAAAACTGATAATTTTTTAATATACGTGGTAGTTTTATTATTAAAGTTAGTTATGAATTTCACGTACTCAGCAATAATTTCTGAGAAGATAGTTAAATACAGTCATTCGAGTGTACATAAAACACAATTCTACAAAGTAATAATATGTCAAGCTTTTGAAAATTATGTTATTTCCCTGTATTAAATAACACTTATGAAAGTGTCTTCGACAAGTTCGACGTTAATAATGAAATTTACAAAAAAATGAATTGATCAATTTGCGTTCTGAAAGCTCAATTAACCTGGATCTCGTATGATCTCTATGTTTCGTAAAAGCAATAATGGATTCTAATTTTTTAAAATCCATTTCGTTTAACGCTTAACGTTTAATATTAATTTTACAATATATGATAGTATTCGAACACTTATAGAAGAACTTTTACAAATATATAATATATGTTGTATAAAACAATTTGAACCGTATTATACGAACTCCAATTACATAATTTGTCCTTCGAGGAGTTTGCATAAATGAAGTTTCATTGTATCTTTATATTTTTTTCTAACTGCGGATTTTTAAGTACTTTTAAATTTTTAGGAATAGAAATTGAGTAGAAATTTATTTCATATTTGCTTTCGTTTATTTCGTATTGTAATAAACCTTCTGCTTTAAATATTTTATATATTGTGTACATTATATATATTTTCTATGGATACATAAAAAGCAACTTATTCCTGTTAATAAAATTTCCAAATATAACACACGCAATATGTTCATAAAAAATTTCTGCAAATATTCGAATACTTTCGCGAATAATGTACTATTTACGCACATTATGTCAGTTGACTATCCACATTTATGTCAGTTTTGTGATTCGACGTACAGCAAATACAGGAGGAAAATTATTTTGATTAACGTCAGTTGTTCCCATAGTGTGCTTTTCTTTTATACTTTAACGCTAACGACAATGAAAGATGATTTACGCCTAATAATAACCTATAGTTATCGATTCGGTTATGCTCCTCACCATAAGTGACATTTTCAAAGCTTTACACGAGCGTGAATTTATGAGAATTCCACGAACTCAATGCCACGTTTTTAGGTTAACGATCCTAGAAAGCGATAGCATATCGAGCGTGTTTCTGGAAAACTGAAAATTTCATTTTCTGTACACACAAATTATACGGCTGTTTCCAGTAATTACGTTTTATGACATCTCTCGACATCATCGCAGATAAAACACCGAGGTTCTATGCGTGGTAAATTTTTCTAATTAAATAAAAATACACTTTTTATCCTGGTGAAGGAAAAAAGTAGATTTGCGATTTCCCGAAAGACGTTTGGAAAAATTTGTTGAATATCTCGACCACGTAGCAGCGAACGGAAGTGCGAGATCACAGTGAAACACGGTTTCACACAGTCGGTGATTTAATGGTCCACAGGCGAAGAAAATGGTCATAATTTTTACGGGAACTTGTGTGAATGCGTTACAGCAACGTTCTCGGCTTCCGAGCTTAATCGTATGATAAACGACATGACGCACGCGCGACGTAAAAGATTTTTTAGGCCAGGTCGCGGCTTATTTCGACGCGTTGATGAGCCTTGAAAAGCGAGCGCGATTCGCGAAGAAGTCACTGATTTGTGAGAAAGAAATTGTCGATTTCGTATTAAAAATAATTTCTTAATAATCGTATGTGAGGTCATCGCTGAACTATGAATTTTCATGCAAATTCATGATTATAGAAACGTAATTAACTTAAAATTAGTCAAAAATCACATATATGTCGAATATAATTAAAATCACACAAAATCACATCAAAATTATCTGTTCTTTTAATTGTTGATCTAATGAGACGGTAGTACGCCTTATAATATGTTCTGATCAGTATTACAAAAAATTTCTCTTAAAGTCTCTTAAATTTGCAACATTCGTCATTCACTAAATTCGATTTACATCTCTTTAAAATCTAAAAATGTCTAAAAGTTCAAACGAAATATAAAATATGCATGATTTTATAATTAGGTTCTACGTTGAATGTTTTCAAATTTATTTCTAATATTATTTTCTAAAGTTAGAATTGTAGCGGGGTTAAAAAAATTGTACGTTTAAAGAAAATCAATAAGAAAAGAATCGTAAATTTAATCGATTTCGTAAAATAGGATGCAGTTAACTCGGAATAAAGAATATTTTGTACAAAGTTAAACAGGAGTATGCCATTAGTTAAAAAACTATTTTACGTATCAAACGCTGTACTTTGAATATTTCGTATTATTTTTTCCTTTTTTACGTTTTATGCAATTTACATTTTTAAATAGACTCACGTTTACATCGCGACAAGAAATTGCGTGTCTCGTTCAGATAATATAATGGATGATTGCATTTACAAGAATTAAAACATGAGATCACTGTTTCGATAAAAAGGGGTGAAAACAATTTTTTTCCATTTACGAGCAAAAATATTGTTTGTTTCATTTGCTACGAGTAGAAAATAGATTGTCTAGTGTCGGTTGTGAAATGTCAATAGAGTGCGTTTAGTATGACCTTTCGATATTTCACGATCGATATGTTAGTTATTAATATGGTGAATAATATCGAAGAATATTAGTTAACGATCCGAGAGTGTAATGCATTTTTTGTTTGACGTAAATTTATAAGAAATATTTTATCGTTTAATCATAAATGCATTTATTATTAGAATGTGGATGTTTTTGAGAAATTTAAAAATTTCAATTTAAAATTAAATCTTATTTATCTTAATAAGTAAAAATGTTATTTTTTAACAACATATTACTTATTGTATAGGTCAATTACTTGATTTCTTGTATTAACATTGAAAATTTCTCTTCTTCACTAGTAAAGAAGAATCATTTTCATTCATATAATAGACATATAACAGAGTCTGAAGAACAAGAGTTTGTTAAGTAACAAAATTAGTTTCAGCAGTTTCGACATTAATTTTATCACTGCGTATTGCTTTCTAATAATAAGAATCAATTGGATGGTATCACAATGTTTCATTATATATATTACACCTACATAGCTACCACGATCGTGAAAAATAAAATTCTTAAAGTCCAATTTATTCTGTAATAAAAATACACCTTGTCAAAAATAAGCAAACAGCTGAATATTTTTCACTTGTAACAACATTAGAGAGAGATCTGTTCTGAAAAGAAAATTCAAAACTTTCTTCAAAAAAGATCGCGAAGGAATTTCAAAAAAAGAAAAGAAAAAAAAAGAAAGACCATTATATATTTGTCTGAGTCTTTGTCTAAAGAACAAATCCATCGTGGAATATTCTGAAAATATCGTCGATGATTTTCTTTATGTCATCGGTGTCAGTACGATTTAAGCTCTGAGTGATTTAACCGGTTTTTGCAGAATCTATTTCTGTTTTTTTACGATGCGCCTCATTACAAGCGGGACCGGATGTCAGCGTGTTAAATTAACAGACCACGCTTGTCCCTCTTGCGATATCATGTCAAATCTCGTTTGAACACGTTTTACTTGGAATAAAGTAACGAAATAAGTTTGTGATGATAAATCTATTATTATTGTTGTTTTAGAAATAACACAAGAAAAGGTAACTTTATATGGTGCGAGATTCAAATAAATTATTTAAGTTAATTCATTATTTTAATTCATTAATTCATTTTTTGTAATTTGTTTTAATTTATTAGTTAATTATTTGAATAAAATATTTCAGGAATAATTATCTAAATGATGAGCATTGTTTAAACTTGAGCATTATATAAATAAATTATTTGAAGAATGATTACTTATAATATCTTATATTATTATCTTGAAGTGATTTTGCATTAATGTATTTATAACAAGCAAATAAGTTTTCTCTAAATTATTCGTCCATCTGTTATTTTCGTTCTTTGTTAATGGATAATTTTTTATTTTGTTTTATATTTCGTACTTGCATTGCTAACTATACGTCAAAAGTATAAAATTTCTCGCAATATCTCACAAGCTCATATAATTAGTTTATTGTAACATTACATAAAAAAAAAATTTTATTCAACTCACTTTGTATTGAAATTATTTTATTTCAATGAATGAATTCAAATGAAAGATTGTAAATGATTTATTTTATTTTCACGCAGGATAAAGTTACTTTTCAGAATATCAGATTACTTGTAAATGATTTATTTGATTTTTGAACGCAAGGCAAAGTTACTTTTTAGAACACAAAATTAACTGTAAATGATTTGTTTGATTTAAGCACAAGATAGAGTAAATAAGAAATGAATCAAAATAATTGCTTCGAATTTCTTTTATCTCTGTTGAAATTTATCTCAAATGAAATTTATCCGTTCTTAGTTACGATGGGATCACTTGTTGACAGTCTTGACGTGCAAGATTTGAATAATATTTGAATAATTATTTGAATAAACATTCATACAAATTAAATGAGATAGTGTATTATTCAATTCATCGTCTTTGGGAAATGTATTATTTGAATAATATGTCCAATAATATGCCTATATTTTATTAGTCATATCAATTTTTCAGGAGGTCAAATCGAGGCACTATCGATCCTTATCGAATCTTCGATTTCCTGTTGTGTCGAACTTGTGAATATACGTTTTCAGCGTTTTATTTTTACGAACCTTCGTGCCTTCACAAACCAAGCGGAACTAGCCTTCGAAAAATCGAAACAAATTTTTATCGGGAACGATAAAAATTTCATAGTGAAAATGGAATATTCATCGTTCAACTTTTGTTGATACCTTGCACCGCTGGAAAAAAGTTTTATACGAATCTTCTGTAAATTTTGTTATTAATCTCTGAAATTCATTTTTAGCCTTGCAATTTTTTCACATAATGTTTTCTACAGTGTTTATTATAATTTCCACAGTGTGATACGTTTAACATGGAATGGCAAAAATTTATATAATTTTGTAACTTCATTATCAGTTGTGCTTTTCGATTTTTGTCGCACGATTAGTATTTTTATTGACGTTTATAAATTTATATTTCTGTGTCGAATTTTCTTTAAATATTGTTCTTAGAGTTTTCCTAAGATTTTTTCCCGACTTCTACGACTGAATTAAGGCATCCTCTATACTAAATTTTCATTTTTACAAATATCTTAATATTTTCCAAGCGTCGATTGTTCTATTTCTTTATGTTTATTCTTCGTATTGAATTCTTGAGAAAATCAATACTATATGAGCGCGGTGTTCAATTTTATTTTAATATTATAAATAACAATTTCCTTCATTCCGATGAATTCTCAACGTGAAACGAATCCGCATCTGTGTTAACAATCGTCTAAGCTGATTTCCTTTTTCAGTTTTGCATATTGTGTACAATAATTCAACCTCTCGTGCATTTATACGTGTATTATGAAATATGCAAAATATCCGCAACGCGTCACGTTATCGGAATGTATAAACCCGGTTGTATAAATGAAGATTTCCAGTTTCAGAAAGCGATATCGATTCGCGTAATTGCGGGGGTGGCTAGCCGACGAAATTCTAGCAATTAAGCTGCGATTTAAATGCGAGTCATCGTTGGTCACGCAATTGCAATCGAGAAACGTGCCCCGTGTTGCTGTGCGCAACTAGGTTAAGTCAAGTATTTGTCGCGCGTGAAACATGGAAAATGAAGCGGAGTGTCCACCATTTTGCGCCGCATCGAACCGGAAGAATTTAAATTGCATGATTTACGTTTCAGCTGACGTTTCACATCCGCCTTCGTTCCCCCCTCCCCTTGCTTTTTGGGGCAAACATTTTCTGCGACTGTCTCGTCCGCGAGAGTATCGAATTCACGTCTGTCATAATTTATGCCGCGACAACGGGAACAAAGAAGAACTTTCGAACTTTCGCGACTTCGCCATTTCACAAATGTGTCGTCGTCTCCGACGACCTTCTTTCCGCTCTTTCGCCTTTTTTCACCGCATTTTTGTTCAATAAAAGAAAAAAAAAAGGAGAATTAAGCGTTACGAAACGGGAATTATAAACAGTTTGCTCGACCCACGCGTCGATGGGATTTGGTTCCTGTATCCAGCTGTAATTGCAGTTTCTTTGATCAGTTTTGTTATTACAGGTCGATGAATATGACTAATTTAAACCGAGGATCGAGACTTTGTTGATTATAATTTGTAAATTAATATTATACAGTGATGTTAAATGAGCAATGATAATAGCAATGTTGCTAACTTAGATTGAATTAAAAATGCAATCGATATTAATTGCAATTAATGGGGAACTTGTGTATTATACAATACGTTTATATCGTAAAAGAAAGTAATTTATAAGTATAGTATACTTCACTAATGTCAAACCTCGTAAGCTTGTAAAATCGAAACGAGAGAAGATACAGTAATATTAAACAACTGCTTGAAATTTCCTTTCTTAATAGAATTAATTTAGCAGACCTGAAAATATATATAATTAATATCCCCAATTTGTTTAATATTTCTAATGAATACATTCCTAAAGCGTTGATATTTTTAATAAATGATAAATAACAATACCTAAGTAAACAATGCGAAGTACATTCTTACCGTGTTAATAATCACAATTTCGGAATCTACCGAAATATACTTGTGACATAAGTTTATTATAGTGATAGGAGTAATATATTTATGATTCATACATATATTTATATATTATTTAAAATATATATATTATTACTAAAATATATATATTTATATATTATTTATAATTCATACATATATTTATATATTATTTAAAAAATTTCACTTTTCTTTTTTTGTCAAGTATTAACAAAGTTACTCTTTCATTCACGTGACGCATAGTCTTTCCGAAATCTGTCTCGAATGTGTCATATATGATACAGTAAATTTATTAGATACATTATACAATAAATTTATAATACATTAGTTTTATAATATATTACTATAATAGGATAAAATTTCCAATTATTAACTCGATGACCAGGAAGCACGAGTCAATCTACTGGAATCTCAATCTTCTAAATATAATAATTCCTTTATTTCCATTAAAAATAAATTTACGAAGGCCAAATTGATCAAACCAGATTCGATGCCCTTTTATCAAGACATACGAACAGAGAAATAAGCAAATCTTCAGTATGTTTACCTTAAAACTAATTCTAAGTCAATAAACATCAACAAGACTGTAACTGCAAAAGTATAAATATTTTATAATTATATTATCTTAGCTTATTTTATATTTATGTTACATCCAGCATAATTATAATCACGATTGTAGCTATCAATAATCATACAAGTCTCTGATTAAGATCGAGAACGACTCGACCAACAGATTTTAAGAAACAATTCTTTAAAAAAAAAAAAAAAAAAGAAAGATTCAGACGTGTCGTAAAATCGAAACGAAAACATATAAAAATTCTCAACACCGTCGTTCAACGATCGTAGAAACAACAACATTTCCCCTGAAATTCACGAAACAATAATAAGATAACCGCCGGTGACTGGCGTCGTATCGTCGGACAATAAAACCGCGATGCACCCCACCGCGTCGTCGTTGTATCTAGTTTCGGAGCTTGAAAGATCGAGGCAGATGTTTTCCGAAAGTCTTCGAGTTCTCCTGCGTCGCTCGAAAACCGGCCGCCTTCTCTCTCCGCTTTAGTTTTGACGCGCGTACGCGAGCGTACGGCCGCGTAGCAAGCCGTCGGCGAGCTTCGCCGAAATTAGATCGGCGCGCTGGAATTTTCTCCTCGATCGTCTTCTCTTTTCGTTCTGCGCTTCGTTCGGAACTTTCGGCAGAGCTTTCTGCCTCGTCGAAAAGTGATGAAGAAAAGAATCGCGCACTGTATTGCTTCCTTGGATCGATAGATCGCGTAAAGAAGGGAAATTAATCGAAGTGAAAGATTCCAGCCAGAATTAAAAATAAAATCGAAGAAAATTCCGCAAACGAAAAAATGTGGTCGTGTTGCTTATTGATCGATAGATCAGCTAGAAGAAGCTTCATCGACGAAGTTTCCTGAGAGGCAGGAAGTTTTCGCGAGTGCGAGGGAAACTCAAGAATCACGGTTGTAATATCTCACGGGTGTAGTATTTAAGAATAGATCAAGAATAAGCAACGAGTGGTTTTTCATTGATAAGTGAATGTTCTTGGAAAGCGACATTTTACGAAGGATATTTATTGCAAGAATTCGCGCGTTTGGTCTTAAGATTCTTCGTTGAAAAATCACAATCGGTTTGTTTATCATTTTATTTTACAGAATAGTAATAAAGCGAACCGAGTTATCGCTAAAATTCGTGCTAGTGATCCAAGAAATCTTCTTTCAAGAGTCACAGCTTTCACAAAGAAAATGCGAAAATATTATTTGTGTTTATCAGTTAAGAGCGAACTATCAAATTTACGTGAGTACGATGCCAGGAATCTTCGTTGTTTCTCACGAGAAAAGAATTTCACCAAGAAACAAGATTTCACGAGGAAAATTCGAGAGTGTTAATTCGTAATAAAGAGAATTAACAGTGACCAGTGTTCATAAAGAAAATCTCACGAAGAAAATGCAAAAGCATTAGTTCATAAATATAATGCAAAAAGAAAAGTCTGCAATCAGAATTTCACAAAGAGAAATCCAAGACTATTAATTCATAAACAAAATCTCACAGAGAAAACTGCAAGACTATTGATTATAATATAAAGAAAATTTCGCGGAGAAAGTCACAAGGCTGTTAGTTCATAAAGTAATGATACAAATAATAATAATTTTCATAAAGTATATGCAAGATCAGTCGTTTACGAAATAACAATGAATAGAATAAAAATAGAATAAAACCACGTTCGCGCGAACAATGTTCAAAAACTTTCACCGGATAATCCAAACGACTAATTATCGTGTACAGTCAAGTACCTCGTGAACAACTACCGGAGAAGCAGTATAATAACTTTCTACGAAAAGTCTGGCAAGTGCGCCTCGAATTGGCCAAGTTTCCTCTAACACAGACACAATTTCACCGACTTCCTGTCTCCATTTCCAGCAGTACACTCGATAGACGTCCCTTTTGTTAGACGAATTCGAAGTTTCCACCGCTAGTCTCCAATTGATCTTCCGCAATTTCCAATTTGTGAGAGAGAGAAAAAAAAACGACAAACGTGTCTATCTATCACCAGTCGCTATCGAATCGAGCTGCCGATTGTACTTGCACGTCGAAGTATTCCTTTCAATCCCCATTGAGTCTTTTCACTCTTTTGTCCGCAAACTTCAACGACGTTTGAATATGGATCCATCGATTTAAGGGGAAAGATCACGCTGTTCACGGAAAGTAGGTGAAATTCTGCGAATTTTTTAAATTGGTAATCACCAGACTGTGGTTTATTGTGCAAATTTATATTTTCATGGTAATGTAATAAATAAGAAAGTAGAATCGAGGCAGAGATTTGTTTCACCTGTTGAATGTTAATCAAATAGACACTGTAACTGTTCTTATATTTGTGTCTTAATATTAAAATAAATTATACGAAAGAACTTAATTTAAGCAATTAACATAATTTAAATAACGTCGAAAGACATGCTTTCCTTTTTGATTTTTACAAGTTCTTTTGTAAGAACTTTTGTAAGATTAAAGAGGTAAATTAATATAGATATCCCATCTGTTTTTGAATACTTTTATATATCTTCAAATATATGTGTTTGTCTTTGTGTCTTTAAATTTCCCGCAAATTGCATAAAAACCTATAGTCTAGTTATCACTGATTGAAAAGTTCCAGTGATTTCCGAAATCGTAGATAGACTCTCAGCTTTATATTTCAATTTTTCTTTGAAGCTAAAATATTATAAAATAGCTAGCTTTTAAAAATTTTAATTGTTGTCTGCCTTATAAAATGAGAAATTACTATCGATTTACAAACAGAAATATAATATCATATAAAATGCAGCGTATTTAACTTATTCAATTATTTGCTATTTAAAGTTGATTTTTATTAAAAGGGACATTTATTGTTCTATTTCAAACTATTGCTATTTTTATAATAATTAATTTATATTGTTTTATTCCATATTTTTTTTAATTGTTATATCATGATCATTAATTTCATAATAATGAAAATTTTTGGAGATTTCAATGCTACACTTTCAATAATACATTTGAACATTCATATCTCAAATCTTTATAAAAATAGTGTGCAACGACTGAAACGAGGTTCATTAATTAATAAATAATTAATAAATTCATTAATTAGTAAATTAATAAACAATTCTATCATTTTGTAATATTTCAATTAAAACAAAACTAAAAAGCTTGAAATATAAAGCTGAAAATCACGTTTATCTCAAAAACATTGAGACTACTTATTCAGTCACCACAATGAAGAGTATAACCGTTAAGATCATAATTAATCTGCAAGAATTTTTCAATATTTGTAGAAAATTTTTACAATTTCCCAGAATAAAAATATCCTTACTTTTCCACTCGTACACGATCGTGAATGTCTTTGAAAATAACGAACTTTACGCTTAAACAAAACGAAGTGGATTGCTATATGATTTTTTTCTTTATTTGCGAAATTACGTCAGAATAAAATGTTCTGAGATATATAATACTGATTTACCCATTCTAAAGAATTCAATGTGACGATACAAAGTAAAAATTAGTACACGAAAGATTGCTTGACTTCAAGAATTATTGATTACAAGTAGATAAAGCTCATTGTCATCAGATCCACCGATTAATCAAGAAGGCCATTCGAAATTTAATAGAATCCATAGAATAATTACATAAGATAAAAAAAAACTCAAGCATCAAAAATGTCCTCTGTATTTCTCAACTTCTCTTCCGGAGTAAATGACAAAATTTAACATAAACGAATGTTCATTTTATTGTTTTCTGACACGGCGCTGTAATAATATCAATTTGTGCTCTTCACTGTACGTGTGAGAAAAGAAAATTCGCAACATCTTACCCATTGCCAAAATTCTCAGCCTCCCCTCCCCTTTGAGAAAAAGAAAGAGAGAGAGAGAGAGAGAGAGAGAGTGAAAGAAAGAGAAAGATTCTCACCTTGTCGAGGCGAATTCACCAGCACTTTTTCCACACGGGCGATGAATGACGCGACTTGTCAACTTCAGTTCGAACAAGAAGATCCACCGCGATAGGGTTTCAGCCTAATTGGATTCGGCTTTACAAGCACCACGGAGATAAACCAGCAGATCTTGTAGTATCGATGAACCGATCTCGGATGAAAACGAATCGGTGGGGAAGGTCGATCGTTAAGCTGCCACACCTCGGCCCACATACCGACCAGATACCGACCGGACACCGGAAGTGACGGTGCCAGAGGGGATGGATCGCTCCCGAAGACCGACAATGTCCGTCAGTTCAACGTGACGGTATTGTTCTTTGATTAACGAGCACGCGCGTGAATTCGATCGTTTCGTGAATTCGAGCCTGTGCGCTCGGCCGGAGTTTGTTCGAAGAGAAGCGGACAAAGAGACGGAAGAAGAATAATAGCAAGAGGGGAAAAGATGTTTCGGTGAGGAGTGGGGCGAGAGCGCGAAACAGGTGGTTCCTGTTGCTTATTTTCACTTTCGAGTTTGAAATACACGGACCCCGGAGTGCTCGACGTTGGCTGGCGCCGCGCGGTGAAAACACGCGAAATCCGTGAGTGTGCTCCTCGCTGAGAATGACTGTGGAATTTTTTATGAAAGTCTCGGCAACCATGATGCGCTCGTACTTCGCGGCTGGCAAGAAGCAGAAGTTCGGATCGACCCTGTCGACCGTGATCGACGTTCGTATTCAAGTTTTTCTTCGTTTATTAATTCCATGACACTAATCTCTCGGGGTTCACTCGATTGCTAATCTCTCGATTAGGATTGACCAACTTTTCCACCTAACAAATCTCTTCTTTCTCAATGGTTTTCTCAATAGGAAAGTTTGAGAAAAGTTAGCAGGTAAAATTTAAGATTGATATTAGGCTAACTCGCTAACTAATTATATATCATGTCCATTAATATTCGATTTATTTCTCAATACAAAGAAGAAGAATCTGATATATTGTATAATATATATTTTGGTATATAATATATTTTATAAACATGTAATATAATATATAATATAATTAATATGTTAATAGTATCATACCACAGTCTGGTATTAGACAATTTTGCGCAATTCATATTTCATACGACCATTAATATTCGTATTCGATTTTCTTTAATATTCATCAATTAATAATTATACTCTAGCTTTGTAATTCTATTCTCGTCGGAATTTTTAAATAACAAATTTGTCTGTATCAATCTGTTATTTTAATCTCTGGTGTTATGCAATTTCGTGTTTGATATCGTCAATAATTATTACATTGTATAATTCATAATTTTACAAGTTTAATGTTAAAATTCAATGAAAGGTTCGTTTTAAAGTAAATTACTGTCAGAGATAATAGTAATTTAATATTTATTTATCAAGCAACGATATTATACTTAAAACTTATCTTCCTTTATAATTTTCAAAATTATTTCTGATTTTATAATTTTCAAAATTAGTTCATTTTATTTATGGTATTATAATTATGAACATGTAATTCATAATTTTTACTAATACTAAGAGATTTAACATTTCTATTTTAAACAATTTTGACAACTTTACAGACTATACAAAATTTTTTTTTGCTTTTTGAAATTTTTTCGCTAATTTTTGTTCTATTAAAAAACAGCTTGTCAAATTTAACAAAATTCTCTTTCATTTTACAAATTTTCACTAGAATCACTATTTCTATGTACAGTATAAAAATTAATAATTCTTAACAATTTTAATTAATTAATTTAATTCTTTTTTTGTTCCAATTTAAAAAGAGTAGTTAGACAACTGAAGTTCGTAAAATCCCTGTAATAATTAACAAATTTTTCTTCCTATTATAAATTTACACTTACATCATTTTCATTGTACATTTATACTTACATCTTATTATAAGTCTTCACCAAAATCAACAAACTTTCCTTTCTCTAAAATAATTTTTCCTCCCTTCTCAGATAATTGAAGTCTGCACGTTCCAAAATACACCACCGCAAATTTCTGTTCACCAAATTAATTTCTAAGTTGCTTCACAATTTGGTGTTCGATTCTTGCAACACGGATCGTTAACATTGAACCATGAACGTTAAATCAAAGCGTCGCGTGCGCGCGAGCGTTCATAGAAAATATGGTAGCGCATTCTCGAGATAGATATACATACAGGCGTATTTGTGATTCAAGCCGAAATACAGGGTACGTTAAATCGTCCACACAGCGGCCAGTCGCTAGTGGCGAAGCTTTCATTAAACAGCCCTGTTATTTACAATGTGAACAAACGTAGCCACTGGCAACCAGAGAGAATTTCAACTTTCACGCTCTGACAGCAGAGTTTCCTTTCCACAATGGTTGGATTATATCCCAATACGAGAACGCAAGCCGTTGACGCGACCTGATTTTCAAGTAGTTCGACACCACGTGTCGATAAAGGCCCGATGAATCTTCGCCAGCCTTTTCTCCAAAAATATACTACATCGCCGTCTTCGTTTACTTAATCATTCTCTTAATTTTTCATTCTAATGAATTACAATTCGATTTAATAGTTACATTAATTCTCTGAATTGTTTCGATCAACTTCAATGGAAGAAGAAGGCAGTAGAATAAACAACACCTTTTTCGTGGAAATTAATTCTTCAACATTTTAATGCGAATTTCTGTCGAATTGTGAAAATTATTAAAAAATACGAGTGAAGTCAGTTTCCTTCTAGTTTTGTCCAACACGCCTGGCAAGTGTAATTCAAATATTGCAATTGATAGGTTGGTGTCACGATTCGCGAGGAATGTTCAGATAGAATTTGCTTGGTGTAGCAAGCATGGTATAGTTTCGGAGAGCGTGCCCAATGGGGATGGCCTCTGCATTTATTAACGGAAAACAGGTCATTTCCGCATTACTTCTAGGAATGAAGTTGTACAGGAATTTGTCAACAAATCACGCGTTAGCTCTCGCGATGGCTAAATAAAACCTGAAACATCAACGATGATTAATATAGTGAATTATTTGAGGAACAAGAAAAATTTTTATAAAATATAAGTACACTGGTAGATGCGTATGGACACTTCTAAATAATTACAATATAAAATACAATATAAATGAAGCTTCTTAATTTGATCTTAGCATATACAGGAAATTAATGGATGTTGATAAAAAGAAGTAAATACAATAACAATTAGGTTGAATGCTCTACAGAACAATAATTCTAAGCGTGTCTTCACTGAAATTTTCAATGTCGAAATGTTCCAGATTGAAAAGGTTTATACAAATTTTATGAATTGTCGCTTGTTTGTTATTATACTATATTATATTAGAAATGAATATAAAATGAATATTATGTTGAATTTATATGAATATTATAAAATGAATTGTACTGTATCAGAAATGAATATAAAACTTGAAAATGAAGCAAATTAACGAAGTAGAAGGTCACTTGTTGATATTTCGTGAATATCAAGCTTTTAATGCAATTATACCTAATTTCTTGCACTTACTTAAAAATTTCTAAATATATTAAATTTATATTTGCATATTTTCGTTATCTTTATAAAATATACTAAAAACAATAAATATATTTCAAAATAAAGATTTGCAACTTAAGAAGAGTTCTTGGATTTCTTTAAAATTCTAGGAAAAAGGAATCTAAAACAAAAACTTGTCACTTATTTTTTGTCAAATTCATGGAAAAATTTCGTCGCCGCATTTTTATTTGAAGTTTAATTTTGATACTGCTCATCAAATTTCATTTGAATTTGCTACCGTTAGTTATAGCTGCAGTTAGTCGCAGAATAATCAAATTGATAAGTTCTACGTTTATTTGGTAAGTTCATCAAATTTCAAAAGCAATTTTACAAAAGAATACGTACTATTTCATCAATCTCTCCGCTTTCTCTTCAATGAGGTTAATCGATTTGGCAAATGAGCAAGTTCACTCGTCAGATATCTGAAAGACAGTCGCAAAGTAGGATCAGTTAATAATAATTTCCCTCAAGAGGGCCAACTTCTTTCTTTTCGAAGAGGAAACATTTCGACCAATCTAATATTTATAGTTAACCGTCTGCCTGGAAGTAGTAAGAAGTAAGACACAGATGTCTCACAGATGACACAGATCGTGCAATTTTAATTTCGAAACTTCTGTCTGCACCTGAGAATTTTCTCTCCAAGACGAATAGTGAAATTTAATCGCAAGCTTTTGTGTCGATCTCTCGCGCGAAACTCTTTGAACTTTTTCCTTTGGCCTAAACGCTACTATTATTACAAGGTAACTATTATACAGAAGCAGTTGGCGTTCGGTTGATTCCAGGTCACAGCGTGACCTAACCAACCCTATGTAAGGTATTCTTTCTCGTCTACGTTGCTCTCGTTCAATTATTTCGACCATCCTGTTAGTCACTATCGCTGAAACTTCAATTTCGACGAAGAATTCCTCGATGCATAGAATTTTTCTGGTTACTGGATTTCGGAGCACTTACGAATTTTCAACGTTTCTACGTGTTTTGTAGTAAAATCAAAGAGGTCTTGAACGAAATTCAATTACAGATTCTGTTAAGTATCAAAGTGTTTCACAGATGTGTATCCGTAGGTATACACTTTGTGAAACGAAAATTTGTCAATTTTTCAGTGTTACGAATTATTCGGTACGTATCATTATATTATTTTATTATCGTCATTAATTGAATATTTTATTTATATCAATAGAATTCTATTAGCTATTAAAGAGTGAGATTTGGCTAACAATTATAGTTTGCAAATTGATATAATTTCTCATATTATTGCACAGTTTATTATACATGTTCAAATTATCTAGACAAACGTTATAAAAATACAAAATTTTTTTTAATTTATATACATTTAATATATATTTTTATTCATTTATTATAAGTAATATTATTTTATACAACTATAACACATTTTGCAAGTATATTCTACAATACTAGCATACGTTTGATGAAACGAAATTTTACATGTACTTATTTAATAAAATTAAAAGACCTTGAACTTCAATTTTAATCAGCTATTAAAACAATGCACACAGTAATACAAGTAATAAACAGCACAGATAAATTATTAATACTTTGATAGTTAATAAAATCTGTAATTAAATTTCGTTCGAAATCTTCAGTTTTGCAAAATATTAAAAATCGTGAATGATTCTAATTCAAAAGGCAAGAGCTGCATGTTCGTCCAGGTACCAATTACTCTCTAATTAATAATTAAATCTAGAAACAGAAAGAGAGAAAGAGAAGGAGAGAGAGAGAGATTGGAATCGATTCGAATGCTGGGATTCATCTAGTACAGATAAATTCTTGGAAAGAGAACTTGTTTGATTCCTTCGTACATCAGGCAACATCTGCTCTACAGTCTATGCTCTAATTACGAAGTTGTATGTCGAAATGTCTGCTTCATGTGCAATTTCCACTGATTGCACTCGGAAATACGTGGTCTCTGTGAGACCAAAGTAACGTTCTTGAAATATTTCGGGTTGTGATTAGACTCCTGGTGCCAAGGAAATCATTTTTTTTTCCTTTTTTTTGCTGAATTTCAAAGATACAGTCATGAAGTTCGACGAATTAATCTTTCACCTTTGTGCCAGAGTATTGACATTGTATGAAATATTTAAGAGAAAAATTTAAGATTTGTCGGACTCTTTTCAATCGATGTTACTAGCAAAATCAAATTTTTGCAAACGTAGGTGCAGCAATGAAGACAATGTTAAAATTGATTGTTAAATATTATAAAGCAGAAAATATGAGTAATAAATTCTACGAGCACCAAATAAATAAGACACGCAATTTTCACAAAGGAATTAGACAAATAAATAAATACAGACTTACAAATAAATTCTGTAGATTGCACATTCGATCGATTTGTTTAAATAAATTACGAATTTACGAAATTGTCAAAGAACACGTAAGTTTGCACATTCTTTTACATATTTCATGTACATTTATAAAATACCAAAACGCCAGACGAAATTCATGAAATCGGTAAAATGATAGATAAATTTATAAAATCGTGAAAGAGAGGAGTCCTTGATTTGCAACTTGTCCATAATTCATCAACGCTATTGTTATTAATTATCAAGTCATCATGGAAGAATAAAATTATTTCTATCATCAAACTATCATCAAAGCATCAGAAAGTCCAAGTACATTTACTTCAATGAATTATACTCGTTCGCCTAATTCATGCTACGTTGATATTCAACTACCTTCATCTGGCAAATAAAACTTATTTGAATTCATGATGGAGATCCTGAACGTACTCAGACACGATCGGAAGGAAAAATGTATTCGTTGAATTGGTTGTTCACTTTCGTGCCACCTAGATATTACATCCCTTCGTGCGTCGAAGTAGGGCAGCAAACCATGCCTAAATATAGGAGCCAGCTAGGGATCTATCGATTCGGAAGAAGCTTCGATTCAAGACAAGCAAGGGTACAACAATCTTCTAAATTGTTCGCGAAACTCGGATCATCGGAGGCTCCGGCACCGACTGGTGTTTCTGACCTAATTGATTGCGCCAGCTCGAAAGGAACATTAACGAGAACAGTCGCGGCAATCCGTTCGTTCTCGGCAGCTCCTTCTCCATCGAGAAATCAGCAGGATGGTCGCTTTTAAGATAACGAGTGGACACGCGACCAATCTCCTCCTGGCAGAGAGCCGTGAAACGAGACCCAATTCCGATAGTTTCGTGTTCTTCCGTGTCACCCAATTCTTCGCTGACTGTGAACAGGATCCTCCGTATACGCTGGACATTCTTCTGACAGTCTCAATCAGGACATTAATGGGTCGTTGGGATGATATGTTTACTTGAGACGATGTATCGAGAGTCGATATGATATAATTTAGACAAGAATTCTTCAGAAAATTGGCAAAATTAGAATGGGAAGAGAAATTAACTTGAGAAATTCTTTACTGAAGAATTAATTTAAAATAGCTGATGAAAGTATGAGAGTTTAGGGTCAAAGTTAGGTGTTAATAAATTGTAAAATGTAGTTGGGAGTTGAAATAGACACATTTAGATAGAAATGAGAAAAATGATAGTTAAGGAAATTGATAAAAATAATAGATAGAGAAATTAATTGGGAGATGATGGATAAGTAAATCCAGTTAATTCAGATGAAACTTTTCATCAGATTAGGGATTTGGATTAGAATTTTAGTTAGGAACGAGAAATACTTTTAATAGATTCGATCTCAGAATCTCAATTTTTAATTTTTCTATTTATTAACGAAAATACTGTTAGTTACAAACCTAAATGTTATTTTAGGTTTATAGTTTATAGTTGGGTTTTCATTATTAGGAAGTTAAGTCCTATCTTAATACTTAGAATCTTAATATCCTCAACATTTAAAAACACAAAAACACCTAGAATCTTGAATTTTTATTTTTCTGTTTATGAATAGAATACTGCTAGCTGCGAGTTTGCAATTTTTACATCACGTAATACGACATTCGAAGATACGTAAAATCAAAGAAAGTGTAAATATTCTGTAACACTACCCAAAAAGTTTATTTTCCTCGATTCTTTTTGACTGTTTACATGGAAGAGATTTTCCAAATAAATCTGCCACCAAAACCAGCCATATATTTCCCAGGGGAAACTGATCTCTCTTCCTTGGACCAAATTCTCGTTATATTTCCACCGAAATCTTGTTTAGCTTAGATTAATTTGCGCCTCGTTAGAACTAACGAACATTCTTGAACGACCCAATGACGAAAGGGTCATTGAAACGGGGCTGCCAGGTCACGACCTCGTACCTCCTCGCTGCTGTGTGTGTGTGTGTGTGTGTTCAGTAGATACTCACGGCAGGTGTTTCTAAAGAAACACACACCAGTGTCGATTTACCTGGCTAGAGCAGGTGGCATGAATAAAAGATAATCCATCCGGATTTACATATTCCCAAGTCATCCGTGACGAATGGCGGACTTCTCGCTCTCGCTCTGTTTCTCTGCGAGCGCGTTCCTCGTGTCACTTCGCGTCTCACGCTTCGCTGACTTTAGACAACACCCTCCCCCTTCCGCCGCCGCGAGCACGTAATAAGAAATCGATAAAAATGTGTCCTGTCCGCGACATCGAGACATTTAGGTCTTCAACTAACTCCAGACAACTTTCCAGACAGTCTGCGGTCAGATATCGAATTGAAACGATGTCTTACGCTTCAACTCGGGCTTCGCCGGGGAACGATCGTTTATTTATAATTCTGTTTGCTCGACGGTTAATCGATACACGTTAGGTATTAATCAGACGATGCGTGGATCTTCGAGGATTTTCTTTTTTTTCTCTCTTCTAATTATAACGTTATACACAATCGACGCGTTTCAAACGCGTGGTCTCAGTGGTCTTCGAAAGGTATAATTAGCTATAAAAATTCCTGAATATTCGTTTGAATCGATATTCTAATCTATATTCTAATTCTGTATTAATCAAACGACACGATAGATCTTAGAGATTTTTTTTTTCCAATTGTATACACTTTTCAAACGTGTTCCCACCGGTCTTCGAAAAGAATAATCAGACGTGAAAATTCTTGGATTCTGTATTAATTAAGCAATGTATGGATTTTTTTTTTTAATTGTAACGTTATACACGAATTTTTTTATACATATCTCAATGACGTTCGAAAAGAATTAGCTGTGAAAATCTTTGGATATTCGTTGAGTTTATAATAATCCTGTATTAATCAAACAGTGGGTCTAATTATAACGATTTTTTAGAAGTAACTTGGAAATTGTCGAATTTATAATTCCAAGCTTGACAGATGATCTTCGAGAATTTTGTCTAATTATAACATCGACTTTTCGATCAGTGGTCCTCGAAAAAGAGAAGTTTTTAAAAATTCGTTGAATGCGTAATTCCAAGTTCGATCAGTTTTTTTAGAACTTTTTCCAATTATAGTATCTCTCGTCCAAGCAAAAATTAACAGAAATGCTTGAAAATTTGTTGAACGTTAAACTCGACGATCAATCTTTTAGAATTTCTTCTAATTTATAGACTTTCTAGACGCGTTCTTGATAACTCGTTGAATTTAATAATAATTCTGAGTTCAATGGTTAATCGACACGCAACGGTATTAATTGGACGATGAGAGAATCTTCGAGAATTTCTTCTAATTAGAACATCGACTTTTTCAAACGCTGCCTTCGAAAGCAATAAATTGACAATTTCGTTAAATTTACAATTAAGGATTCGAAAGTTAATCGAATCAGGCGATGCGCGAATCTTCTAGAACCTTCTAGAATTTTAATTACAACGTCGATTTGAAATGAAAAATCCTCGATGGAAGATCTTTTAGAACTTTTCCTAACCACATCATCGTTACGTAAATTTTTCTACGATTATTCTACGCGAAACGTCCATTTATACGTATATCCAAATCTCCAAATCGTCGAAATCTCGAGGAATCGCGAGAATGAAAGATAAGAAAATACACGAACCTTCGTTAACTACTTCGTCATCCGCCAAGACCACGCCAAGAGACGTCATCTCGGCCAGCCATCGCTAACAGACGAAGCTTCACGTGGCATTCGAGCAACAGATCGGCCGCCGATCGGCCACTCGGCCAGATAAACAGTGAGTGACGCCTCTACTCGCTACTCCGCTTCGTGTCTGTGCACGAACAAGTTCAAACAAACTTAATGGCGGAGTAAACGGATGGGTGGTTGCGCGGAAAAATAAATGAAAGCGCAGAGCGGCGTCAGCGGCATTAAACGAGGCCGGAAAGGCAACAGCCAACAGGCGACCGCTTGATCATTCCGTCCGAACCTCGTGATTAGTCAGTCCCGCGATTAGAAATGCTCACATTATAAGGCTCGTTATCGGCCTGGCCGAGGTCGCGAAGACAGCCGCTATTAAGGTAATAAGGCTAACCCTGCCTAAGGTTGGATACTTCGAAACGTGGTCGGCGGTAGGGTGTGACGACGGTTAGGGGTTGTCCTAACGCGCTCCACACGCTCCTCTCTACGTGCACGTACGTACACAGGGGAGGGAAACGTCTCTGTACGTGTACACACACACACATACACACACACATTCTCTCTCTCTCTCTCTCTCTCTCTCTCTCGCTCTTCGCACTCCGTCGTCCTCCCCTTCGCCAATCGAACGCCGCCACCCTTCGCGGTCCGCATTGCATCAGTGTGAGGCTAGCACTCGGCTAGGACTCTTCCGGTTCTTCCTCTCGCTCGCAGTTGTAAACAACCGACAGCTCCCGTCCCCTCCTCCCCCCGGTATTTGGGGCAACGTTCCGTCCAGCGGATCGATATCCCCGGTTCCTCGAGTAAGCGTCGAGCTTTCACTAGAATCGACAGTCGTTTTGCCGCCGCTTTTCCGACTCCAGTACCAACTGCGGCCCGAGGCGCTCGATAAAAGCGTGCCACGGTGACGAGCATCAAGCCACAGGGCGTGTGATACTCGATCGAGCAGAGTACACGGGAAACGCACGCACAGGAGAAAGGAGGATACTTCTTTTTTTCTTTTTTTTCTTCTTTTTTTTCTTCTTCTGTACATCATCTTGGCACGCATCAGTGGTGAAACGACGAGCGACGATGAGTCTTTGTTGTTATTATTATTATTATTATCATTAATATCATTGTCGAAGACAGACGATGACAGGAAACGTGGATCGTCGACGAGTGAAGTAATTTTGCCAGTGGTGGGTGGTTCCGCTAGTCAGTTCCGCCAGTCGCCTCGGCGAAAGTGCACGTGTAGCCGGGCTGTGTGTCAGTACTGGGAAGCATAGTGTGTGCCAAGTGTTTACTTATGGTCGATCGGTGGCCGTGGTTTCGTCGTAGAACCTCCAGAAAGGCCAGCTTAAATGGCAGAGAGTCCAATTAGCAACTCGAAACGCTACTGTGCCAGGCAGGTTAGCTGTCCACCGCGTGTACGATACAGTGATTTTTTCTTACAATTAGTTTTCAGTTCTTTTTCCCTCTTTTCCCCCTTTTCTCCTTTTCGTTGGCATAGGATCATTCGTCTTATTTCTGTCGCGCGTTCTCTCATCCGAATCATCGTCCCAGTTGATTCGATCGATTTCTGTTACGAGATTTGTGTTACGGTTCGCTTATTGATAAACGACGAAAAGACGATCTTAATTCTACTGATCTAATATATTTCTCGAGTGAAATACATATCGGTGCTCTGTACTCGAGTACACGTTAATATAATTGAAACTGTTCTTTTTTTTTTAAATTGAAATACAATTTTTTTAAACCAAGATCGAATTTGAAATAAAAACGAAATCACAGTAAATTAGTAGAATTGAAATGCTTGAGAAATTTCATTCTATCTGAATTTTAATATTTCTGATGTTTTGTTGCAATAACTTTGACAGATATTACAACCGACTTTTGTCACCGAGACCATTTTTTTTTTTTTTTGCATCCAACAGCACAATCATTTCCACTCTGAATCGTTCTCCATTCGCAGTAGAATTTTTTCACGGCAATTTTTCTCGCGTCAGAGGAGCTCGCGTTACACCAGAAACTAAGAAACGAGGAACGAGCGAGGAGTTTGAAATTTTTTTTTCGGGCAGCAAGCAGACACGTTTTCCGCTGATGGATCTCGTTGTTGAGGAACGAGGTTAAAGCGCGGCGACGTTTAAATGAGTGGCGGCTGTGCCGCGAGAGCGGAGAAACAAATCTTTCTCCCTTCTGCTCTGTCGGATAAAAAGAGGGGAATGATACATACGCGAAGCGATAGAAAGGAACGCGGCGAGCGTGGGTGTTTTGTATTTTTTTTTCACGTTTCTGGCCGTGTTGCTGTTCGACAGAGAGGAAGGCACCGTTGAAAAATACAGCAACGAAGACAAAAGTGTTTCTGATATTGTTCGCTTGGTCATTCAGCGGTGGAAAATCACGCGGATATTGAAACAACGCGCGCGCACCGAGTATATATATATATTTTTTTTTTCTCACAAAAACCTTCGACAAACGCGGCAATAACGTAGCAACAACAACGCATTCTTCTTCACCGAATTTTTATCAGTCACAGATTTTAACAACTAGAACTATCAATTAATAAATTGTTATCGTCGAGCTCGTATATCGCAGAAATTGAAGCGCATGATACGAGGGAATAGTTTATGACACAGCGAAGAATATGTTTTCAATTATACGCTATGATTTAAGTTCGGAGTTATTGTAATGTGAATGTTTAAATTATCATTAGGATAAATAAAAAGGCAGCGATTGAGCATTACTTTCTGCAGGAAATGTCTCGCTTAAGTCTTAGTACGTCTATTCGATGTTTTGAGAAACTGTTTCTCGAACGAACTTGTTTTCATCTTAAAAATAAATCGATGCGAGGTTTGCCGAAAACAATCGTAAATTATGAAGAGAATCAATCTTCGAAACTAATGATAATAATAATATTCGTACTTCCTTTCGACGTCCGCAAAAGAAAATCAAAAATTCAAGTTTCTGTCATAAAAATTATTTTGTGTTTCGATTGTTCGCCTTTATTCTCCTTTCTCTCGATTAAATTTGGTCGTAAGAATATTTGACGATAAAAGAGAATTATTGTAGCATTCTTACAAATAAAGGAAATAATGATTCGGCGATGTTAATTTAAAAAATTGTCTTTAGATTTATTTTGTATTTTCTTTTACTATATTTAATTTTTATTGGCTCTTCTCTGTTGTTTAATATTCTTACAAATGAAGGAGATGATAATTCAAATTGACAGAGGAATAAAAATTAGATGATGCATTTTTGTTATTTTCAATTACTGTCTCTTCCCATTAGAATAATTTTTGTTTAATATCTAACGTCTCTACGTATCTATTTTTCATCACTTTAAGAATGTAATGATTTAAATCGACAAAAGAGAAAAATAAATATAACTTGCTAAACAATACACTTCATTCTGAATTATCAATTCTTTTCGTTCGTGGAAATCCTCCTCTGTCGATACTTTTTCAAACAACTCGATCAAGAAACCACGAACGGTTTGTAAAAAAGGGAAAACAAACATCGAAATAACTCTTGCAAAATGAAAACGAACAAATTGAAAATCGAAGCCTGCAGAATGTTGATATTTTTCTGAAAAATTTTACTCGTCCCTTCTTTTGTTAAGAAAAAAAAAATGAACGATGAGTTCTTTCCTCCAAGAAGTTGGTTACGCGTGTTCCAGGTGCTGTCCCTTGGAAACGATATCCTCCCAGAGTACAAATTACAGTCACCTAGAATCGGCAAGTGGACCATACTACACTATTCACCCTTCAAAGCGGTCTGGGACTGGGTGATACTGCTGCTCGTACTGTACACCGCTATATTCACCCCGTACGTCGCCGCCTTCGTCCTGTCGGATCCGGATTACAACAGCAGGAAGAACAAAAAGTACAGTGACGATCCCATCGTCATCATAGACTTCATAGGTGAGACACGGTGAACCGACGATCGACAGACCGTGAATTTCTATGCATTTCGCGGAGAATTCGAATAAAATTCGAAATAAAACATTGACAGTATGATATAATATAACACTCTCGATTCACGCAGGTAGCTCGTTTCACGCGCAGAATGCTTCTAATGAAACCGAGAATGAGATTTTCTACGTAGAAAATATATAGCTTCGTTTTCAAGAAAATCGAGTTCGAACGTTGTCAATTGTCACGCTCGAAGGTCTAGACTGCACAGGAATGAATAATCGATAGAAGAATTATTCTATGTGTGAGAATATAATATAATGAAATTTTTTTAATTTAAGGCTTCTTTTTTCAGGAAACTTGACTTTAAATGTATTTCGTTAAAAATTCCATCAATATTCATGTGCTTGATAAATTTTCAAATTCTCTCGGAGACAAAGTGTTCTACGAAAAAATTTTGTTCTATAGTTTCAGCTTATTTTTTCCACGTAGAGTCACTTCTTTCTCGGTTATGAAAACTGCAACACTTTGTACAGTAAATTCAATAAAAATTATAGAAGTATATATATATATTTTTTTTTATTGTAAACGGAGAAATTATTCACTGTATACAAAAAAAAGACTGTGTGACTCGAGGAACGAGTGTACATACTTGTTACAATATTCAATTATAAATTAGTTATAATTTATAGAAGTATGAAATTGCATGAAGACTCGCAGTCTGGTGATCGATATTAGACGAGTGATACAAACAGGAATTTGCGCGTTGTCTGACCAACTAAGTCTTGTTTCACTGCGCGCTCAGAGAGTTCGTAGCATTTGTATCGAGAAAGGTCAGAGTGCTTTTCTAAGAGTATTATCTTTTAAGAGAAATAGCAATATTTCCTATATTTCCTATATTTGTTCGAACGAGCTCGATCGAGCGTAGAATCTTGTTTCTTGTAGCATTTACTATTCAATTTGTTTAGTAATATAAAGATACATTAATAAAATATAAAGAAAAAAATATATGCAAAAATACAAAGATGTAGAAAGAAAAGAAATCATATAGTGTCATGTAACTATTGAAATTACATACTGATAAATGTTACTTGATATTTGAATTTTTATGCACAGTTGGAAAACTATTGAAAAATGCGCAAAATACGTGTAATACACATAAATATTCAAAATAGAGTACTTGGTGTAATATATAGTAGGTAAAAGAAATTTCTATTAGTTGTGTTGGTAAAAATATAAACTAGAAATATAAAAATATAAACTAGCAATTTACTAATTTCATTGCTAGTTAAAACGTAACAAAGTTCACCTTATTCTGTTGCTCCTCCTTTGTAATCAGGAAGATTATCCATTGTCAATTTTTATTTCGTACAGCAGAGAAAATAGTTCTTTTACAAAGAACAGAATTTTCAAAAATCGTAAATTTATTGCTTATCTTGTGAGTAAAAATAAATTCATTGCTTTGTATCTAGAGACAAATATTTGCTGGTTTTATGTTATACAAATTCTTTTACATTCATAAAAGAAAATCCAGTGAAACATGTTATCAAACATGCAAGGACAAATTCCTTTTGAAAAAGTAATCTAATATATTATACACTCGTTTTAATATCCACTAAAATATACATATATTCAGTGTATGCCAGTTTTCATAGCACAATCGGAAAGAGGATGATTCTATATGAAAAAAATAATCCTCCTCCCCCCAAAAAAAAGAAAAACAATATCTTCCCATTTAGTTAAACAATATTGTTGTAGTTTAAATTTAATTACATTAATATAATATTTAAGAGATTAATATGCATCTTCGTCAAGTTTGAAAATTCACTTTACACTTTAAACTTGTCATCTGATTCTAAAATGAATAACCGGCAGGTCTACATGCAAAAATAAATTTAAAAAATGTACAATGATAAAGCTCTTGAGAAATTGAACTTTGCATGCGTTCCGTTGAAAACTGTGTACTTGATAAATTGATTGTACCACGAAAACTGGGACACCATGTATATGTTGTTTGTCGCCGATATTTTGTTATTCTCTCAATTTTTGGGATTCTTTGACGTTTCAGTCGACGTCACTTTCATAGTGGACATCATCATAAATTTTCGCACGACATTCGTGAATAGCAACGATGAAGTGGTGTCCCATCCTGGAAAGATAGCCGTCCATTACCTGAAGGGTTGGTTCATCATTGACCTGGTGGCCGCCATACCCTTCGACCTTTTTCTCGTTGGCTCCCACACTGACGAGGTAAGTTTCGTCGCACGCTCCACGTTTTCTGAGAATCTTCTTTCCAGGCTGAACCTCTGATCATCGTCAAATCACTTCCTATCGATCGCTCATCCCCCAGAGCGTTTCGTCAATCTCTTGCAAATTGGAATACCAAATCCCATTAAAATAATTACAACTTCCACCCTTTAGAGAATACTCCCAATACTCGAGAGAAATTTTCCAACATCTAAAGAAAGAAAAAAAAAACAAAAAAGATAATAACGAGACTGAGTTAGTAAGAATGGTAATAAGATTCACAGAAAAATTCGCGTTGTTTTCACTCAAAAAAAAAAAGGAGGGAAAAAAAGGAGCACTTTCACAAAGTTGATGAAAATAGGATTTCCGAAAGATATCGTGGAAAACTATTGCGAGGAAAAGAGAAAAACGCAAAACGTGAGAGTGATTTGACGTACGAGCAGATTTTCGGCTGAGGTTTCTAGAATGTCGATGTTAGCTCGTAAATATGATTAGGATGCCGAGCCCAAGTTAAGTGCCCATAGGTGTGTCTTTACCGGATTGGTGCTTAGTTCGTTTTTCCCTTTTTTCGACGTTTCTCGGTGTTGAATGATTTCTCTTTCTTTCTTTGTCGAAAGTTAGTCGATTCGACGTATATTAAATGTGCACACAATGTACGTACCGGCAAACGAGAACGAACTTTAACGGATTCTCGTTGTCTGGAACGATTCCACACAAGTTTCCACATATGGTACACGTACGTTATAGATCGAACAATGAATCGAGAATGAATTGAGAAACTGAAAAAAAAGAAAAAAAAGAAAAAAGAAAGTTTGTCCGAACAGAAAAAAAATTTTCTTCGATCAAAACTCTCGAATTCTTTCAACAATTTTGTCCCTTGAGAAGAATTGGCACTCGTGTTTGCAACATATTTTTTTTCTGTCTTTTTGTTTATTCTTAAGAGAAAAAAGAAAGAAAGGAAGATACGAAAGAAAAAAAAAAACGAGATGAAGTCGCGTCAATAGTTTTCCAATTGGATTTGTACCTGTACACACACGTATGCATACACACTTGATCTATTACATGTGTAAGTAAGTTTAGTTCTCTCGCTGTGAAGATTTCTGCTCTGATTGTCGAAATGTTAGATTTTTCTTTTTTTTTTTTATCGTCAGTTCCTTGTCAAGGTTTCTCTTCTGTATTCTTTGTCCCGTGTCTTCGTTAATTTCTCACTTTATTTTCCACCGATTTTCTCGATTTATTCAATATCGTTTCACGTTCGAACCGAATTTTTCTTTTCTTTTTTTCGTTTCTCTCATGATTTCTCGCGCGTTTTCTTCTCGCCTCTTCTCCGTGAGAGAAAGGAATATTAGCATACGCCTTCTCAGAAGAGATTTCATTCTCGTCTCGTCTGTCTTTCTTTTTTTTTTCATTTTTGTTTTCCAGCGGTGCTCGTTAGAAAGGAGGAAGAAGAATAAGAAAAAAAAAAAGAACGAAAGAACAAAGAGAAAACGATTCGAAACCATGGGAATCGACCGCACGGTAGAAAAAAAAAAAAGAGAAGGAATGTAGAAAATAACGATGCACCTGCGAGTAATCTATGTGACCCCCTTCTTCCCTGCGTTTTCTTAGCGAAAGAGCGAAAAAATAGGGCAGTGTAATTTTAATTGCGCGTGCAGGAGAGTTTGTTTCACGAGCACAAGTGCGTAAGTTGAAATCAATCCCACGTGAAAGCGCTGGCAAGGGTTTTATGTCTCGGCAAAAAACCATTCAGATGAAAATTCAGTCTTCGATCTGACTGTCTCTTTTTTTTTCTTCTTCCACGATCTTCGAAGAGAGAAATGTGAACTTTTTTACGATTACATGTATAGAAATTAATTTTTCCCATTTGTCTCAGTATGACACTTTTCCAAAGGGAAAAAGGAAAGATAAAATAAGAAAGAATAATCCCCCATTTTTTTTTTGTTACTTTACTCCTCTCTGTTTTTTTTTTTACAAAAAAGAAAAAAACAAATAAAAAAAAATTAAATCAAAACGAAATCATTGAACGAACGAATTTTAACCTCAGTTTAACGTTTTCGTAGCTCGGCTTGGACAAGGACGAGGTTAGTTGACACACATACACAGAAAAATTACTCACAGGCTGACGTTTTTTTTCCCCCTCTTTTTTTTCTATTCTTTTTTTCCTATTTCTGTTTTTCCTATGATAAGAACGCAGGTCTCGATTTACACACGTTTTTTTTTTACACACTAATGATTAAACGATTCACCAAACGCAGCCATGAATTTTCTATCTCTCTGTTTCTCTTACTTTCCTTCCTTTCTTCTGTCTGTCTGTTTCTCTCTCTCTCTTTCTCTTTCTCTATCTCTATCTCTCTCTTTCTCTCTATCTATCTATGTTTCTATCTATGTACAATTAACTGCTTAAAAAAAAGAGAAGAAAAAATAAGAAAAAATAATAAGCACGTCTGATGTTTTTTCTTGCACAGAGTTTTTTTTTCTCAATACAATACAAACCCATTTCTTTTCTCGATGTTCCACCATCTCCACGATCACGCGTACACGTGTGTATGTTCACTTTGTACACCTATACGCGCACACGAGTCACCAAAAATCAATTTACTCACACACAAGAACCGTACAAGAAGAAAATTCGGCCAACTGCAACCCCATCTGTCAAAGAAGACGACTTCGAGCGAAGTCGATCGACATTGAACGAGGGAAAGTAAAAATAAAGGGGGAAAACTTTTTATTCAACTTCAGACGGCGTAATCAGCGACGAAATTTGTTTCCAGATCTTTTGAAAGCAAAATCCGCGGTATAGCAGGTCGTAGAAGGAAACGAGAGAGAGAGAAAGAGAGAGACAGAGAGAGAGAAAGAGAAATGTCGATCGACTTGCTCGCGTCCTTCGTGAAAAATTTCTCGGCGACGAATCTTGAGGGAGCCGTCTGCATGTTCACAGTAAAGTATTTTTTTTTTTGCTAAAACAAAGAAAAAAAGGCGGTAAATAATAATAATAACAACAACAGTAACAACGATAACAATAATAAGTATAACGATGATAACAATAATGGTAACGATGTATCCACGTACGATCTCTTGGTAAGAGAATCGATTTGCATCAAAGTAATGAAACCGTAGCGTCAAATGATATTTGTTTTTCTTTTCTTTTTCTTTCCGCCACCCTCTCTCACTTTTTGAGCTTGTAAAATATATATTTCTCTTTTTACCGAGAGAACGAAGTACGAATGAGGCGCAAACAGAAACAGATATTTTCGTAATCAGTGTTTTACAAGGTTAATTGTATATATTTTATTTATATATATATACACATATTATCTATATACATATTATCTATATATATATACGCATAATATATATATATATCTATACATATATCCTAATTAGATAGTTGATAGCTTTAGTTGAATTATTCCTAACAAATATTGATCCACTAATGTATGTTACAAATATGAAACGATCGTGTCTGCTCTTCACAATTATTTCTTTTTTTTTTCTTCTTCGTCACTTTCTTTTTTTCTTCTCACTCTGTCAAATAATTTTTACTCACTTTCCCTTTTTGCTCACGTAGTGACGTAGAGAGACATTTATCTGGATATCAATACTTGTTGAGGATAATGCAAATAGTTAGAGAATGTTTTTTGTAGTTAGTGGACCGACGAATTTCCCCCCTCTCATGTTTAAACAAAATGTTTTTTTTACATGTATATATAAATATATCGGTTTGATCGAAATAAGTCGATCGTAATCCATCTGAGTTGCGTGATTATTGCGGCACGAATTAGATGATACTGTACGGTGATATTCGGAGCTGTTCGAGCCTAATTAGAGATTAAATAATAGAATAAGTACTGCATTAAAGAAATGGCTGGCTAACGAAAGGAATCGAAGGAGCTTATTAAAAAGAAGCACAATATTTTTCGAACGTGCTCGATAATCCGCGGGAAACATTTTTATCCCGTTTACATCTGTTGCACTTGAGCTTCCCTTTTTTCCTTTATTTAAATTCTCTCTCACTCTGTTAAATTTTTTTTCCTTTTTTTTTTTTTTTTGAAGATGCAAGGTGCAGTTACGAGTTTTTGATTTTTAAGTCTTAATTGGTATCATTGAAACCATAATAATTTGGGATTCTAAAGTATTTATTTATTTATTTCAATATTCTGCTACGGTTCTTGAATTTTCGTGCTTCGATCTCACGTTCAGTTTAGTGAAAAAAAAAAGAAAGTTTTTGAAAAACTGAAACGAGTAATTGTGCATAGCAGCGAGACTTTTTTTATATCTATTTTACTTAAACAGAAGATATTTATTATTAAGGTATGTTATTCTTCTAAAATGTATTTCGAAAATGACTTAAAGAACGTACTGAGTTAATTTTGTGACAAATATCAGTCACAGAGAATTTAATCTATAAAAATAGAATCAAATTGTTCTAAATTTTTAATTTTTAATTTAACACGAATTGTCACAATCGTGTATAACTCAGTGATACTACTAGAGAGTTAATTTTCTAGTTAATAAAAATATTCGTGGATAATATATTTATAATATATTTATTATAATAATCCGCAGTATATCGAAAATATCTTTAAAATATCGAATGTCGAAAATATCGGAATTGTTAAACTTCAAGCGTATACGTTATTAACATGTATTATATTCAATATTACCTTCTTCAATTATCTGAGACTGACAGTATTATATTAAGCATTATAGCGAATAAGAATTTGCTAATTACTGTTCTGTGACTGCACCTGGTAAATGAATTTGAGCTCCGGGGTTGCAGAATTATTCGTGCTTACTTACGAGTGTTTCTACTATCCCTTAATAACGATGCAGAAGGAACAGTATAGTAGAAAAGCAAAATAATAACTCGTAAGAAAAATCCTTCTCTCGCAGTCGAGTCGATTGTTCCAATATTCACTGATATCGATAAATGCTCACACGACACACGTACCTTTAAAGTACTCTTGACAGTACTTTTATTATACATAACAACCATAACTGATAATATAACTTGTAACTAATAACTAGTAGCTAACGAAAATATAGCTTGCTAATAACTATTAACTAATGATTAATGAAATACAATGAAATATAGTGAAATACTTATAACTAATAATTAACGAAAGTATATAGTAACATTTTCATGGTCATGTGATACATGTGATTATGTGAAACATTCAGAAATTGCATTACAATTATAATAAAACAGAACTGTTGTGATTACATTGGACGAACTTGAAAGTGTATGTGAAAATTACAAGATGCGATGATGAACAAAAGAAAGTTTAACAAGCTCAATTCGGTGTGATCCATGAATCATGTACGTTGTCCAAGTTTTCCATTGTATGTATTAGGTCATGCTGAAAGTTCCGTCCGGTTTCGAAGTTTAAATTAAAGTAATTAAGGGTCTGTCAAAAGTTAACAAGCTTGTTCGAAATTAGATAACAGCCAAAGTTTCATTAAATAATTATTGACGATTACGTCTTTGGATAATGTACGTACTTATATTTTCGACAGTATCGAATTTAGCATTCGGTAATCAAATTTATATTTGTGTTAATAGAGTCTAATTTAGAAATAATTTTAAATATTCAGTTTTGTGCAAAATACATGATTATGATGTTACAGGTATAGAAGTTTTTTTTTTAAACTCAATTTGATTACATTTGTCATTTGAAGACGTTTGTAGAATTAAATTTAGTTTAGTTTCAAAAATTTTAGACTCAGTACAATTTTATTAAAATAAAAATAATAAAATCAAACGTCCTAAATTTTAATGATTCAATACACATTTCGTTTTTACAATATCTTAACAATATTACTTAAAAGTTAAATAACGATACTTTCACGATTTATCGTACGAAATATCTTCTATTTCCTACAGTCTTGAGATTTGTCTCAAACTTAATATGTAAGTATATGAATAACATCAAAGCACAGTGTTTCCTACAATCACAAAATGTAACATCTAAAATAAATTTTCTATTGAGGCTTTTCTATCATTTTCCTTTCATTATATTTTCAAAAATATGAATTTGCGCAGAAATCCTCAGTCTACTCGCAATAGTTCTGTTTCATTGCACGCGATTAATATTTAAGAATGTTTCGTGCAACACGAATAGTATATTCATAAAATATTCTACAAGTGTTCGGATACTTTCGTAACGATACCGAGTATCTTAAATATTAAAATATAACTAGACACCATTTTCTTCGTTTTCTAATTTAATCATAATCACAAATCATAATTTTATAAACGATAGTATAGTCTAGGAAGATAATCGAAAGACAACAGAAAAGACACAAAGACACGAAAAAGGAAGAAAATTAAAAAATAAAGTAAACCAAATTAAGAGTTACAATTACAGTTTTTAAAACAAATTTTAACGAAAAATCACACGCGCGTACGAAGTGCACGTACACGTACACATGTAAAGTAAAATGTAACGAACACAAAAAACGCATACATACACACACACACACACACACACACACACACTTAGAAACAGAACGACACGCGAGAAACGCAGAGGATCACATAGCGACACAACGAAACGCACCCCCTCCCCCTCAGGAAACTCAAAGATTTTTCAGCGGGATTTTGTAACGATCGTATGTAAGCTTTTGGCGTTCTTTTCTCTCTCTCTCTCTCTCTCTCTCTCTCTCTCTCTCTCTGGATCATCCACTCAATCAATTCTCTCTCTCTGTTGGTTTCCCATTTTTTACGTTTGTCGAGCTTCTTTTCGTACCTTCTTTTCATTAACTATGCTTCTGTTGCAAGCTATTATTATATTTATATATATATATATATATATATATATATATGATTAAAAAAAAAGAACAATCGTACAAGCCCGGCCTAATATAATAATTTTTGTGTGTATAAGTATCATTACCAATGTTTCAAGTAATTTCTTCGTTCGACATTCTTTTAACACAAAACTTGTTTTGTAATTTACGCTTTCAATACCAAAAAAAATTGTATCATGTTTTTTGTAATTGTGTATCTGGATATTTTTTCGTATACACGATTATAATGTGATCATGTGTGTTTTTTTATCGCTTGAACGCTTCGTCTTTCTTTCCATTTACGTATAACTGTGTATAACTTGTATATAACGATTAAGCGGGTTGCTAGGGGATAGTTAACGCGCATGGGATTTCTTTCTGGTCACTGATCCCTGGTTGATCACTATACATTCGAAGATTTTTGTAAATCCGTTTTATTGAATTCATTAGTAATGTACTGTACGAACGTATAATTCTTTCGAAAGGCAAATTGATTGACTCCACTTTTTATAAAGCAAAATTTAATTATTTTTCATTTTTTATTTATTTATTGTAATATAATTATTAATAAATAACAATTGCAATATCTTAATATTTAATATATTAATACAATTATATAATACAATAATATACAATTATATACAATTTAATTACAATAAAATAATTTATATATTATAATATACATCTTTAATAAAGTTTAATATAATTATAAATTACAAAATTTCTCCATTGAGATACTGAATGTTATTAAATTGGTACATCTACTATTATGTTAAGTAAACGTTTGATCGTACGTAGTTTCTTTAAAATATTACGTAGATTTAATGAAAATAATTTTCATATCATTTTTCATGTATTTCAAATTTGTTAAAATTATCAGTTATGCAGAATTTGAAGTCTTTGAATGAATTTTCTAATTAACAAAATTACTCATGAATTAAAAGATTGCCCAAGTAAAGTGAAAAGTGCCTTCTTCACATGTAAAATCATTTAAGACATATTTTTATCTAAATTGAATAGAAGAGAAGAAACGGGGAATATTACAAATTTGCTTTATTAAAAAAATTGAGATTTTTGTTCAATATTTCAGTGTACTAAAAGAAATTAATAAAAGTGTACTAAACAAATTAGTATACAATTATATGTACAAATAGCTATCAAAAATTTAGACATTATAATAAATTGTATTTAATAGGTTTGTAGCCTCCTTTGCGAAGAACGAACAAAGTATACTACTACTAAAATCATGAAAAATGAATATTCCATATTTTGTTCTCTTTGCTCTTCAATTTCACAATAAATTCGCACAAGAGAATTACATATTCTGATTCAGTTTAGTTTAATATCAGAGTGATGAAGCTTCATATTTTTATATGAAGTTTCTGTAATACCTAAAGCAATTTTCCACCGAGGTTCTATCTTTTTAGATGCTTTAAAAATTCTTTGAATTCTTTGATCTAAATTCATTCTTGAAAATACGAATTTGAATAAAAATTCGCAGTCTATTAATAACATTCTATGCTTTAAAAAAGTAAAGCCTTGTTTCGTTCAGTCTATTCGTCACGGAGGGATAACACGAATTATTGTAAGTTGCAAGGGAGATTTAAATAATTAATTGCCCATTATTCTCCCGTGCATTGGAATTTATATAGTTGATCAGCGTGGTTTCTAGGAAATTCATACACACTAATCACATCACTGGCAAAGTTTCGTGGAAGCTTGAAATATTGGAGTGTAATCTAGGAAACTAGAACCTGTGGACGTTATCGAATTCCCAAATCAACAAACCTATGAATCATTGCACCACCAATGTAGCGAATAAGCTAAATTAAATTACAAATTATCGAAAGGTGATATATAGATTATTAATTGCTCGAACTATCGTACACCTAAATTAGCTAGTTAATTACAGAGACTATCGAATTCCCAAATTAATGAGGGCGTGAGTCACCGAAAAGTCAAAGTTCGAACTTCTAAGTTTACTTCTCATGATCCATGCATCAACGGTTTTAATGGTTCTGAGCTATTTTTTTACTGCATTAATTATAAAAACTGGTAAAAAAAATAGTAACGAGTTAAAAGTTAAGTTAAAAAAATATATGAATGTTACTGTAGTATTGAATTTGTAAAGTAGCTATATATGCTAAATTAAATTGCAAATTATTGAGAGGTGCTATATTAAAACGTTACGTGTTATTAATTACTCGAACTACCGTTTACTTAAATTAGATAAATTATAGATTATTCAATTTCCAATTAACCTGTATATACATATATACACATCGTCGATTCTAAAATGTAAAATATTTAAAGTTTGCTATTTTCATTGAGGATCGATGATGATTCACCTGTAATAGATGAAAAGTTCGATAGGTTCACGGATTATCCTGGATGCGTATTTAAATGGCTAATCGACAAATGAATAATTGAAATGCCTTGAAACAAATGGAAGTGATTGCACTATAATCAGTGGATTGTTCAGTATCATCAATAATATCATCTCTAAATAAATTAGAAAGTTTTTTTCATGACTAGACCTATCATTGTCTTGAAGATTAAAATTGTACCTTTGCAACGATCCCTCAAAACTTGCTGTACAATTTTTTTCTTTTTTTTTTATCATTGAGCTTCATTGAGCTTCAAATAGACTTAAATGACAAAAATTCAAGAAATCTTGTCATTTGGTCGTCTAACCTTAACATTCAATGAAACGTACGATAAAACTTAAGGACTCGTTGTAAAATTGGAAATTTCGATCTCCAAGATCATGGTAGATATAATTATGAATGAAACTCGTTTAGTGTTTTTTTTAGAAATGTTTAAATTCTTCGAAGTTACATCGTTTAATTGTTTAAATCTAATGTTCAAAGCTCAATAAAACGATGGAAGAAAAAAAAATTCATTTAGTCATACAAAAGAAAAATATTTTCTTTTTACAAACTTCACGAATGAAAGTGTCCTTACTTTCCCATCTGTTACACGGTGTAAAAATATCTTTGAAAAATTCGTAACTGTCAAAGTAGAAGCTATAAAAACAAGACCAATTGTTGCACGACTTTTGTTTTACAAAGTTTAAAGTATCGACAACGTTTCGTCGTTATCGATTCGTTACATGTTATACAGAAACGAAAACTATGTGTACAGTCGTCCAATATTGAATTTTATTTCGCATAACTTCGGTATTTATAAACGAGAAACCACCTTAAAACCACCAATTTAGAGCAAGAGTGTATCCTTCGAACGATCGCGAGCATGTCCGGACACTCGATTATCCAACTCGCTATTCGAACAATTCAGGTTACCAATTATTCGACGATAGTTTATCTAGAAGCATCCAACGACGTTGGAGTCGTTTCAGAAGCAAGATAAGATCGCGTTAGACAATAAGATGGAATACTCTGTGTGTGTGTGTGTGTGTGTGTGTGTGTGTGTGTTCAAAGCTTCCACGACGCTTTTCACGATGCACCAGTTCGCGTGGTGCATCGTAATAACGTTCGTTCGCGTTATCATTCGTTGCTATCAAACGTCCTCGGATATTCTTGGTAATCCCCGAGACCGGATAAAAGACAGCTGACTCTCTCGCTCTCTCTCTCTCTCTCTTTCTCATCTGTGGCCGGGTCGATCGTTGACTGACACATCCGTTTAGCAGATATCAGGCAATAAATTCGCGGCCGAATGTTCAAAGCGAACGGTGTTCAAAGCCAACCCAAGTGAAAAACCAGAGATAATAAAGTCTTAAAAATATCACCGTTGTCCTCGATTGATTCTTTTCTCGGCCGGCCGAAATCTCATTGCCATTGAGTATTATAAACGAGGGAAGAAATGGATTTCAAGGAATGTATTCGATTAGACAAGGAGTTTTTACTTTTTTTTTCCTTTTTTTTTTTATTAAATTACTGGAGTACAATTAATAGGTGAGAGTCGAAAGAACTAAGCTGTTTGTTATGAATTTTTCGAGGAATCAATAGTTTATAAATTGATCCACTGAATTCAGGCTGCAGATTTTTGTGCAAATTCATATAATAATGTAATGTAATATAATTCATTATAGTAGTAATAATAATGATGATGATATAATAATATAATTTAACCCTTAAATGCACGTAACGTTAATTTTAAACATATGAGAAAAGTTATAATTAAAGTTATAGGGGCTAAAAAGTAGAACCTCACAAAAATTATTTTATCTGCCAAATATGATAAAAAGCACGACAGATATTCTCTACATTTATTCAGAAATTTCTAATTTTTCTATATGTACATAAAAGTACCCGCAGTCTAGTGATCATTTTGATCAGGAAATATATGCTTGAAAAGCATACTGGTTCGAGCAACGGGTTCGCGTTGAAATAAACAGCAAAAATCTATTCGATCGAACATTGATCAACATTTCAGCCGAAAATAAATATATCTGACACGAGAATCTAAGTATTTTTAAATTTCACTCGGCCACGACAACGCAAAGATTATAAATCTGACCAAATCTTCGTTATATATTTTATAATAAAACAATACGTATATTTTCTATACGTGTATATTCAGACTATGATCGATATTTGCTTCTAACTTTGTAACAGAATGTTTATAGCAAAACTCTCCCTTATCTTCACCTCTATATTATGCCCGTACAGTTTAACATCGAATGAAAAAAACACGTACAGTGAAAAAATTTGCCTACAAGGAATTGAGCATAAACCCGGATTGAAATAAAATTCAGTAAACGAGTCGCTGGATAGTTCTATCTTTCGATTAATTCAAATTATTATTCATTGAAATCTTGTACTTTTGGATGAATTAAAACAGTGTAACTATCGCCGAGCAACCCGTGCAACGAAGTTTAACCGAGTTAGCGATACTATTTACACGAATGGTTCAGTTTTTGGTTGGAGTACGTACGTAGTCAAACTTTTTGCATGATAGTGTCGTTGACGAACAGTCCAGTCGTTCCGATCGAACGACGCTGCTAATCGAATCTCGAACCAACAACAGGTAAGAGAATTCTATCGAAGAGAGAAAAAGAAAAAAAAGCATGAGTATTCACCGAGTCTGTGTTTCACCGAGCAGAATGTTTGCAACGGTATTATGGTTGTGAATGCATCATTTACGTTTATTATTTGGCAACTGATCCTTACGACTGACTGCTCGCGCCATTGAATTTTGATCGTGATCGAGAACGATCAACGATTCGTCACGTCGATCTCGATCGATCGAAATGTTCGATACATACAATTGACACGTACGCGTGGAGAGAATAATTTTTGCAGCAATGATCATAGGTTCTGCGTAGATAATTTCTCATTTGAATTAATATGATGAAGTATTAGAAACACGTATGCGAGATTTCGCGCGACTAAGGAAATCAAAGGATTGCTGAAACAGTATATGAAAATATAAAAATTCGTTTGCGTACGTTTGAAATTGAAAGATAATTAATTCGAAATTACAAAGTAATTAAGAGTAGTTTAAAAATATTACGAGAAAGAAATGAAAAATAATTTAAGAAGTCATTCTTTAGTATCGAGATTTTACAAAATTTGCAAATTAAAAAGTTCATGAAGCATCGGATTTTTTGAAGTTCTGAATGCCTTTTCATACAGTTGTAACGAAAAATGTTCTTTAATTGATTAATCAAACTTGATTTCCTAAAAAACGAGGGTTCAAGTGAACCAATTTTGTTTTTTCTTATCGATTCATTTCCACGTGCAGAATCATCATCCACACGTGGAAATAAATTGTCCACGACTTACGGGACACTCTGTATTTATTTTGTATTATATCTCAATATTAATAGCGATAAAAAAGAAATAATTATTTATACGGAACCTGTGATTATTGGTTCAGTTATATTCTTCACTGCAGCGTCGATACGTTGTGAATAACATCTTTAATAGAGAATGTATGTATTCCTTCGACTACTTGTACTATTAGCCACGAGATGTGTTTCGAGTGGATCTTACGATTAGTAAGTACCATGCCTACCATTTATTTTTCTTTTCTTTTCTCTCTCTGTTTCTTTTTATCCGTATCCATAAGAGATTTGCAGATGAATTGGTGTCCAATCGAACGTAGGTAACTCAATTAGTAAATATAGGAGTTTGCAATGTTGAATGTAATAATATTCATTAAAACTTCTATGAGAATGCAACGGGCGAGATTCTATTTCGGTTCGAAAGTCAGCCGAAGTTTTTGCAATTTCCACCATTTGCAATTTTTAACATGTTTGTAAATGCAAATTTCAACGTTGAAGCGAGGGAAAATTTTTCCATTTATTTGTTTCATTATTTTACTTCGTGACTGTTAGATGATTTAAAAGAAAAAAGAAACAAATATCAGAGAACAATGTAACAAAGATGAAAAAGAAACAAACCAAAAGAGTAATGTTTATTAATCAATGTATAATGTGTATAATTGTGTCTTTGATGTATATTAACTTTGGCTGTTCCTAAAAATAAATTTTTTTTCTAAATTAACTAAAAGGAAAATAGTAAGAAAGAAATGTCACAGAACAATATATTGAAAGTTATTTTTGGTGCTGATCGTTATATTTAATCGCTGTTAATTATTTGACAGTATTATTGATAATAATAAGAATAACAATAATAATAAAAATAATGTAATGAAAAACGAAATATTACAGATATTATAGATCCTTTTATAGAAAAGATATTAAATATTGCGAAGCTTCTGGCTGACCTAAAAGTGACCGACGCGACGTCTCGATCGATCGAACTCGAGAACGACAGTCGGCGTGCTAGAGATTCCTCGTAAAAGAACCACGATTATGGCAATAACTCAGACTGTCAAACTGACTTTGGCATTGTTGCAACGATGGAAAAGACGGTTCGATCCAAAAAAAAAAAAAAAAAGAAAAAAGAAAAAAAAAGAAAAAGAAAGGAAAAAGAAAAGAAGACTGATTACGTAGAACGTTTGTGCATCTAGGCCGGATTAATTATTTATTACGTTTAAAAATGTAACGGGCGTTACATTTTTCATCGGGTCGCTGTATTCGACCAAGATAGAGTCTAAGATGTAGAACAGTATAACGTGGTAACTGGACTGCGAATGTTTATCATAATTACGGTGAGTAGAAAATTTAGACATACGAAATAGAGAAAAATTCTTTTTCTGTTGTTAAATGTTATGTTGTGAGATTTAGAAGAGATATAGTATATTGATATTAAAATAATAACGTGAATAAAATATGTATAAAAGTACATAATGTATAAAATATATAAAAATTTATAATGACAGATTGATATTGAAAATATATGAAGAAGGAAAAGTTATTTTTCCAGGTTATGAGATTGTCTCGAATGTATTAAAGTATTTGTTATAATTAGACCGCGGATTTTATGTAGATTCGCATGTACTTATTAAAATATAATTGAAAAGAATAGAACTTTTTTTTAGAACACTAATTATTATAAAAAGCAGTGCTTTGGATGTTTTTTGCACTCTTCAATTTTCTATAGATATATCAAAATCTTCACGTTACTTGTTATAATACTTATTGTTCATAAATGAAACAAATTTACTATTAAGAAGTATACCATAAAAGAATTAAAAGTTAAATTCAAAAACAAATTAAACGAACTGCAGCCTAGTTGTAATATTTACAAAGTAAAATTACCAATATTCAGAGGTATAAATTTACATTTAAAAAATTGTTTTGTGCTCGCTGTTACACTCATGCAACAAATTAACGAATTAAATAATCAAAATTAAAGATTAAATCCAAAAATAGATCAAATAAACATTCGTAGCCCGGTTATTAATATTCACAGACCTGAAGCAAACCTTCATGTTTTTAAATATTCCAAAAAAAAAAGAAAAAAGTATAAACTACAATTGTCTGCAGAAAATTACTTTACGTGTTTCATTTATTCGTAGCGTGGTGTTAATTAATTTTTCAAAAATATATAGAACAAAAAAAAATTTCAACTTCCAACATTAGACGTAATCGTGTTCGAAACGAATCGCCTGATATTTCGAGCGCAATCGTATCCGAAACGTCGGTGTAACGAAACACTCATGAAATTAATAATGAAAATGTTCGATTGATGGCCAAAGTCAGTTTACTTTAGCTTCGACGGGAAAACTCAAGTAAAGAACCAAGAGTGTCGTACGCCCGAGCGTGAGATCGACAAAGTGTGACGTGTTCTTTGCAGACGACCACCTTGATAGGACTATTGAAGACGGCTCGTCTTCTGCGACTCGTCAGAGTAGCCAGGAAGATTGACAGGTACAGCGAGTATGGAGCCGCGGTTTTACTCCTTTTGATGGGCACCTTTGCACTTAGTGCCCATTGGATGGCGTGCATATGGTGAGTCTCGCAGTGATTCTAAAGAAATTTCAAACAGCAACCCTTAAACGTACAGTGTCTTCACTTGAGAAGAATGTATGTCTATGAAAATCAAATAGAATTCAATTTGAAAATTTTTTTAAATTTTAAAAAATTTTGTTAAATTAATTTTTTCAAAAGTTGTTAAATTAAAATTTAATAAAACTGTAAAGTCCGCATATTAAATTGTTAATGTAAATTTTATTCTTTGTCGGAGTAATTTTATTTTTTGGTTGAAGTATGTACTTTCGAAAGATAATATGAAATAGAAAAATGACACTTTGAACATTATGATAATTGTAATTTAGTTACATAATTACAAGTAGAAAGATTTTATTCTCCGTTAGAACTAAGTGGAGTACATTTTACTTTTGCAAGTTAATGTATAATAACTGCATGTTTGATTTTCACAAAACTTCAACAACTTTCTCTAAGTCTCATACTCTTGGCATCTGACGACTTGAAACACTGTTCTGACATTAAAATTAAGAAAAGTATATTCCTTATATTTTTTTCACTTGGGGAAAATCATACATTTAAGGGTTGAAAAAGATAATTCATAAAATAAATCGACTTGGAAATGAAATATTTAGAAATTTGATAACGAAGAGTTCAATAACAACTTGCGGCATGCAAATGTCTTCATCAGTCGATGAAACAGTCAATACAATCACATTATAAATGTGAATATAATAATAATATATTTGTTACATAAATATGTAGTTATAAATATATGAACATAGTATGATATGTGTAAATTATGTTATATGAATATAATTAATATGATACGATGATATAAATTAATTAATTATAGAATACAATTAATATAATACGAATCGTGAATATAATAATTGAAACATTACAGCAAAAATTATTCCATTGATTGAAAGTTTTAAGGAAAATATGTCTGTACAGTTTTTGTTTGATAAAAAAAGAATAACTCACACTGAGTAGCTTTCGAACTCTTCGATTAACAAGAAGAATAAAATAGCGAAGGAAATGAAATAATATATAAATCAAATAGGAAATATTTCGTGAAGTAAAATAAGAATTGTTTTTTTTTCTTTTTTCTTTTTTGAAGGTACGCCATAGGAAACGCGGAAAGACCAACGTTGAAGAGCAAAGTTGGCTGGCTCGATATCCTGGCCAACGACACGCATCAGTTTTATTTTCACAACAACACCGGAGGGCCAAGTATAAGGGTATGAATAATCTCACGAAACAAGTAGATTCACTTTTAACGTCGTTTCTTCGTGGCGTCAACCAATCTAGCGTCACGCGAAACGATCAGAAAACGCTCGTTTTATTATTCTATTAAAGAATCGAATCGACAGTCCCATTGATTGATCGTTCCGACTAAATGCCTTGCGTTTTTCCATTTTCTAGAGCCGCTATATCACAGCACTGTATTTCACCTTTAGTAGTTTAACATCGGTCGGCTTTGGAAACGTGGCTCCAAACACCGACGCCGAGAAGATATTTACTATAATCGTTATGCTAATCGGATGTAAGTATCGATTAGAATGATGTAATCGTGTTAATGAGTGTTGTCACGAGTCTCTCGGTTAATCAATGTTGCCTCTCTCTATCACTCTTTTTCTCTCTTTCTTCGTCATTATATAATAATGATAATAATTATTAATAGAATGTTGATACAAATTTATGCTTTTATGAATGTAATTGAATCTGGTTTTGACGCGAGAAAAAATTCCAATCTTCAGAGTTTGAAACGTATATTTAATTTGAAATATATTTATTATTGGACCCCGTTGATAATTATTACTAATAATTATTATTTATTATATATAGAGAATTATATAATATATTTCTACAATCTCCATAATATAATACGAATATAAAGAATTATGTCCTAATTATTATTGTTCTAACAATTCTGAGAATATTGTATAACAATTATTATATATATATATATTACAATTAATCTTAATAATTATTATTTTTTACAGAGAATTATATAGTATATCTCTGTAATCTTTAATAGATATATCTTATTATATTTTAATATAATATTGATATTATGAAGAATTAAATAATAATTAATTCTGAGAATAATTCTAATTTGTCTACAAATGAATTGATCGAGCAACGTTTTGTTCCAGCTTTAATGTACGCCAGCATCTTTGGTAACGTCTCGGCGATTATTCAGAGGCTTTACAGCGGTACAGCAAGATACCACACGCAGATGCTTCGAGTTCGCGAGTTCATCAAGTTCCATCAGATCCCTAATCCGCTTCGTCAACGGTTGGAAGAGTACTTTCAACATGCTTGGACGTACACGAACGGAATCGATATGAACAGTGTTCTAAAAGGATTCCCCGAGTGCCTTCAGGCGGACATCTGTCTTCATTTGAATAGAAATCTTTTAAACAACTGTAGAGCCTTCGAGGGTGCCAGTCCTGGTTGTTTAAGGTATTAACATAACTATACGAAGTAAATCTCTTGTGGAAGAAAAATTTAGTGAAATTTTAAACTAATGTATAACATTCGAAAGCCACCTAAATTAAAGAATCACAAAATTATAACTAGATTTTTCAGTATTTAGACTATATTTCTTTAATTATTTTCTCAGAAATATGAATTTTCATATCGCTTTTGTGGACTAGCATGTAGAATTAATCAACTATATATGATACAAATATACATTTAATAATTAATAATAGTAATTTCATAGCAGTGTAAAAGTATAATATACATATGATGAATAAATAAAACAATGTAAAATAATAAAATAGTATGAATAATATGTATCTAAACGTAATGAATTATATTTAATCAATTGACTAACGTTGTTCCTCTTCTCTCGTCAGGGCGTTATCATTAAAATTTAAAACGACACACGCACCGCCCGGTGACACGTTGGTCCATCGAGGGGACGTGTTAACGTCCCTATACTTCATATCGCGCGGCAGCATAGAGATATTGAAGGGCGACGTCGTGATGGCGATCCTGGCCAAGGACGACATATTCGGGGAGAATCCTTGCATATATCCGACCGTTGGCAAAGCGTCATGCAACGTGCGCGCATTGACGTACTGTGATCTGCACAAAATACACAGGGACGATTTACTCGACGTTCTGGCTCTTTATCCGGAGTTTTCCAATCACTTTAGCCAGAATCTCGAGATCACGTTCAATCTGAGAGACGTACGTATACTTTCGATGTATATCTTCTCTATTCGTGATTCGTAGTGAATTTAATGTGGTATTGATTGAAGAGAGGGATGCTTCAATTAAAGATGATATTAAGTTTAATTACACTTTCTCGAAGAAACAACTTACCATTATAGACGCTCCTTTTTAATATTAACACGATGAGATTCTAAATTACACTATTAATTGTTCAGGACGTTTAATTAATGGTGTTTCTTTTTCTTTGAAACAACTTATCTATGAAATTCGATTATGACAATCGAACACGTTTAGAAACAAATTAACTCCACAAATTGGAAAAAAAAACAGACAGAAAACAACGATATTTCGAGTGTCATTGCCTTTGGAAATTATAGATATTTGTTATATAAATTTATTCAAATATTTGCAAAACGTAGAATCGATCGACTTCACTTCTAAAACGTGCAATCGTGAATTATAGTATACTAGAGAGAAATAGCAAACCTGCTTTTTCCATTTTTGTTAAAAACCGCGAATCTGGGAGAATACAAATTCTTGGTATCAGTATTAGTCATCAATTTTAATTAATCATCAATGATTCATGAGACTGTGTCGATTCGCAGGAAGAACAGGCTGGTGTCGATCCAATATCAGCAAGGTTTCCTGTCAGTACTCCAACGGACGTCGACGTCGACGCTAGGAGATTCGCTTTCCGTCCACCAAGATACCGTCGAGGACCCGGTGGTCCTGGCACCAATCTTATACCCACTGGTCGACAAGACTCCTTACAGGGTGATCAGGAAGACTAGTAAGAATTCTTCTAATCGAAAAACTTACAAATCAATCAGATCTTCCTCCCGCAGGGGGGTTTAGATTGAACGAACGAACCGCTCGTTCGTTCTCTACTTTCATGAAATTATAAAAGTTAGAATAGAAGTATAAAACAAGTAGAACGAGATCCGATTATCATGATATTGGTTAAGTCTGAAAGAAATTTTAAAATATGTATAAAAATTACGAGATGTTTAATATATCTGTTCACGAAGATCATAAGAATATTTAAACAGCCACAGTTCGTCAATATCCAGCGAGATTAGCTTTAATAGTTATTATATGCTTAACATGACTACTCGTACTATATATGTTATATATTGAATATCTTATAACCTCTATGCACATTTTCAAATTGATTCTAAATTTTGCCAATGTAATCATAGTGTTAATAGAATTTCATACATAAGAAAATACATAAGAATTTCTATAATAGATGATGGTATACTCTTATTAGTCACTGTAGTTCACTGTTCAGAACCGATGTCTGATCGTACTCGGAAAAATATTAATTTTATTTAATTATATATGAACCATTTAAACCTCTAAAAATTTATTATTAAAAATGATTGTTATTCGTCGATTATCAACCTACCTAATTATCAAAAAATCTAAATCATCAACGTCGTATGTTATTCTTGAGAGGAATTCCTGAGTTCGACGAAATAAAGAACGAACGAGCATTCTAAACTTCGATCAATCTAAACGCACCATTATTCAAACTCGTGTTACATTCTGTTTCTTGTTATGAAAAAAACAGCGACAAAGGAAGTGGTCATGGTATTCTGGAGTTCAGTACCGACAAAGCCGGCCAAGACGTAACACCATTGAACCTAGAGTTCGACGAGCCAAAGCAAAGAAGTTCCACACTGAATTCCATAACCGGTGAGAGAAAAATCGCGTACACGGTCGATCGATTCTTTCTTTCTTTTTTCTTTTTTTTCTTTTCTAATCGATTTCTTTTTCATTCGGAGTAATGCCTTCTTTTTTTACCGATTCTGTCTTTCTCGTCCATATATATATATATATATATATATATATATATATATATATATACATATATATTTCTCTCTACCTATCTGTCTCTGTCTTTCTCTTTCTCTCTGTCTCTCCTGTTTGCCTCTACTTACTGTCTGAGGAATGTTGTTCTCTGCACGACACATAGAAATATTCTCTCAGTATTTCGATTTCACTCGGTTTCGAACGTTTACTATTACACGTGGACGTTGGAAGATCCTTATGATTCAGGAAGGTACTTTTGAATCATTGCTTCGCAAAGATCCGCCATCATCGATTATGTCGCTTGTCATTATAAAAAGTATTTCGAGAGGCCTAGATACAGTCCAGGCTTGGGCACGTTCTATGTGAAATAAAACGAGAAACAACAGTTTGAAGTAACGAATTATTTCAACTAATTTGTTATTGTTATTTCAGAAGCAATATAGCAATATAATGTGAAAGTTGAATAAAATTCATTTGTTTATTTAAATAAAATGACGAATAATTTAAAATTCATATCAGTGCTGGGTCAAACAAAGAATAATACTCAATTTCCCCACGCAGTGTTACGTTGATTAATTTGAAATAATTGTTTTCATATTTATTGAAATATTATTTGAAGTGTCTGTTTAATTTTACAAGTATATTCACTGAATATTTTGATTATATATATATATATATATATATATATATATTTCGGAATAAATTTGGAATAATTGTTTAAAAATAGAAGCATTTACAGTGATTATTTTCTATGCAGTGTTACATTTGAAGCAATTATTTATTCTCATGTTTTCTTCATATGTTCTGTAATACTTTATAAATGATTATTATTTCAATTAATAATTCTTATTCTGCCTTAATTAAATTTTCAGTACATATTAGTTATTATGAATAAATGTACGTGTATGAATTTCCAAGTACTATCTTATTTCAATAAAACTATTTTCAATACTTTTTACTTGCTATTGACGTCGTTGACAATTGTTTTAATAAAATTTATTCAAATTCATTCAAACAAAAATAAAATATTTCCTTTAACAGCCTTATCAATTTCTTTTAATAACGAAATAATCTAAGGTGTTATAGAAATTAGTTCGATGCTTTCGTGCAAAATTTTAAAGTATCATATAAATCGCCACAGCTATAAAACGCGAAATAGATCATTGAAATAAACAAATATTGCTTTTGACTTTCAATTAAACATTTTCTCAAGGATAATTTAAACGTGTTCGAATCCGAGCATCGCTGCAAAAATTTGAAAATTGGAAAGCCGAGGAAGTTGAACAATTGTAAATTCAAAAAAAAAAAGAAAAAAACTTACTCTGCAGAAAACAATTTCAAAATTATTGAAATAATCCAGAAGCAAAATGAATAAATAAAGTGACAAGTTCAACTGAAAAAGGCATCGTGTTAATGTCTACGCCTAACAGAGAAAAATCATTTTCGTGCTCAAATTAATTCAAACATCTCCAACCAGATAAAAATAATATATTATTCGGTTCATCATTTTTGAAATAATATATCATTTGGACAATGCCCAAGCCTGATACATTCTCGAACGTTGTATATATATATATATTTTATTGAGAAGCTCGGCTTGCCCCTCTTATCCCTTTTATCTATCTTTCTCTCTCTCTCTCTCTCTCTCTCTATTTCTCTATCTCGCTATCTCTTGTATATTTATTACTCAACTCGTTACACGAGTTTGGACCATTTCGAAATCTCCGACGAGTACCGATTTTACCGGATAACAACACTATTGCGAGAAAAGGTAATTCCGAATGTTACATCGCAGAGTGCAGTAATCGCAGTTTCCCTCTAATATAACTATTATATATACAGTAGTCCTGGAGTGGAAGCGGTGGGATGGTGAATTATCCTCTCCCCCTCTTTTTTTTTTACTAACACCTTATGTGATTTGAGAACTGTGCGATTTTCTTCTTCCCTTTGTTTTTTCGCTCGCTTTAATCAGCTTCGTTAAGAGAACGACTATTCCGCTGGAAGAGCTTTACTAGTATTCTCTCGTTTGATAAATTTATTCTTTCACTAGTAATTCTGTGATGTTGATTTTACTGATGATTTTAATAAAATCTTGAAGGAACTTCTTCGGATGCTGATAGGCTGCGAATGTTTATGCAATAATTGAATAATTGGAACTCTTTTCTCTTTCATTAGTTATTCTATATTACATATATATATATATATATTAGTAATTTAATTATTAGTAATTTTATGAAATTATTCCTTTTATATAATATAATTTGAAAAAGATTCGCTGATGCCGAATGGTGAATAAACTGCGGATATTTATGTAAGTCATTGAACTGGAAATTAAACAAAAACCTTTTCTTTTTCAGTAGTGATTCTACGCTATGCATTACTATGGTAGTTTTGTTATTAATAATTCTATAAAATTAATTTCTCAGTGTAAAAATTTAAAGGAATTTTGAACGGCTGTAAATAGGCTGCGGGTATTTATGTAAATCAATGATATGTAATTTAGAACTTGAGCAGTATTCTTTTCTCTTTTATTGGTAATTCCATATTTTATATTAGTCATTCTGCTATTAGTAACTCTATGAAATTATTCTTTTAGTATAAAAATTTTAAAGAAATCTTATTAATGATGAATGATTGTAAATAGACTGCAAATGTTTATTTAAATCAATGGATTACAACTTGGGCAAAATTCTTTTCTTTGTTATTAGTAATTTCATATTTCATTTTGGCAATCTTACTGTTCATAATTCTATGAAATCGTTCTTTCAATGTAAAAATTTTGAATGAAGAAATATCCATGCATGTTTACATAAATCAACTGGAATTTGAACGAAACTTACTATTGACATTTTGCATATCTGTAAATACTTGTACATTTTTGTCATAAAATAAACTGCAAATTTTCCAATTCATCAGTTGGAAATTTAAAGAATAAAATATTCAAACTATAACGCTCCTTACAATATTTAATACTTGGAACAATTTTGAATATAAAATCCACAGTCTAGTATTCTAATATCATAAATACCTGCAATTCGACTTTATATTTGGTGAAATTCTTGTTGATGAGATATAGAGGAAATAGAAAATTTTCTCGAAGATTACAAATCTGTCCCCCTTTCCACTTCACGATCGCCAGATTACAATCTCAGTCAGATTCATGTTGATTCAATTGCTACTTGCTCGTGTTTCATAAAGATCTTCATTCCTCCATAGACAGATTTTTTCTCTTTCTCTCTTTTTTTTTCTTTTATATAAGATCTCGTAGAACATTTTTCCACGTGCTTTTCTCGATCGACATATTTCCACCTTATTTCTTTTTCTATCCGCTAAAAACATCCCCTTAGCCCAATCGCCTTCATTGACAAACTTAGGGTCGAGGATTACAATATTCAATGTGATCTTGAAGTCTTTGAATTTATGATTTTGTACATAATTAAACACAAACGTTGTAAATATTTCTGTACATATCGTAGCGAATTTTCTTGGGACAAAGTATCCTCGAGTTTTTGACTTCTAAGATTTCAAGATCGCCAATTTTATTATACTTCCTTCTTTTCTTCAAATGAAATTCGAATTAATTGGTGTATTTAATTGAATTAATTGAATTTAATAGAGTGCAGCGACAAATCTAGATAGAGACGAAAGGAGATTGTTGCTTCTTCTTAAATGGAAGACGAGCTTGAAAAGGAACTTCTAAATCTCTCTAAATTATAGTCTTAAGTACCTAAATAACTACAAATTATTCCCTCGGAATTTTAAATTGTGCCGCAAGATACTTCTTGAAAAAATCCGAACAAAATCTTCCAAGCTTGTACGTTTTTCTAAAATATTTCTGCTTCCTTAAAATATCTGCGTAATGTTTCCGAAAATTCTCCGCGTTATTTGACACGCTCTTTTCAAGCCCGTCTCGTCCATCCCAAAATGATCCCAAAAACTAATTGCGAGAGCTCGACCGAAGGCGTTTGGGTTAAGCGTGCAGCTTTGCGTTTGCATTTGCGACTCCCGAGTTCGTTAACACCTTGAAACCTGGTTGTTCAGGCATGCTAACCCATCTCAAGCGCAGCATACCGGACCTACGCCAACACAAGATCCATCTTCAACCGCTGACGAGTCACGATTACCTTGCCAAGCAGAGTAAGTATCCATTCGGCAGAAGTAGACTTTGGCCAAGTATCTTTCTTCTCCCCACTGCCTTCCCTAAATCGACAGAACGAACGCACAACGTTTACCTCGCATATAATCAACTGGCTGAAGAAAAACGGCGGGTCACGATTATACAATTAAGTCTATAGACTTAACATTTTTTACAAGAGTTTTTCGACCTCGTTTTTATTTTCCTTTTCTCTTTCTCAGTTTCTCTCTCTCTCTCTCTCTCTCTCTCTCTCTATTCTTCTCTGGCACTGTTTCTTTCTTTTCTGTTCCTCATTACTTCCCTGTCCCCGCCCCCTCTTTTCTTTTTTTTTTTTTTTTACTTTGGAGATAAGAGGCACTTTTAGAAGTTAGGAAGTCTCGTGTGTGTGTTCCAACTTCCCGGGTCGTGGTACTGATTCTGTGCGTGGGTTTATCCAGTGACCACGCCGTTGACGAAACCAGCACGAAGAAGCTCGGCCGCTGGTGAAAGCTGCCTCAGCCAGAACGCCGTGCATCCAACGTCGACGACATCCAGTCACTATACCACGCCATCGCCACCGCAACATCCACAGTCTCATGGTGCGTGGGATTCTGTGTTCATCGTGTCCCTTATGATGTCCCCGAATCACCTTTTTCTCGTGAAACCCTTTATGTGTTTGTATCGTGTGGGAGGAATTTTCTCTTCTTTTTTTCTTGGGAAATTGCAGCCGTACGAGACGAAATTGCAAGAATTGCTAGAATTGATACATGTAGATTTATTGTCTCTTCACTTTGGTGGTGTACAATAGCGGAAATTCATTAGACTCGTTTTTCATTTCAGACGAAATTTATATTTTTAATATGGAGAAGTTTTTATGATATTTTCTAACATGTCTATATTATAATTGCGAGTATAATTTGTGCACTAACTTTATTTTGATATTTTTGTAACATTTATTACAGATTGTATATTTTGTGAAAATTTATCATAAAAGAAAGATGTTTAATAGAACGCAGAGAATAGAAAATAAAAGCAAGTAAAAAGAAGGAAATATTTTTATTTGTGAATTTAAAATTTGCAATTTGGAAGATCCATTTGATAGAAAAATAATATCTTTTGCTATTCAGATAAAATAAATAAAGAAGGAATTTAATTCGGAAACATTTGGAATTATTTTTATTAACTGTATCTACGTTAAATTAATTGATTTTATTATTATCCGATATTAATATAGATAACAATGTTTTAAATTCTTCTCTATTTTAGCATATTTTAAATATGCACTTCTGTTTCATCATTAATAATCTAGATTTTCGACCAGCCGACAATACTTTTGCAAAATTTATTCGAAACGTCGAAAGAAAAATACTTGACTTTAGAACAGAACTGGCCAAAATGATTTCGAAACTACTTTACCAATTGCATTGATCGATGTGATTAATTTCAAACAATCCAAAATCCTTCGAATTCCAGTTGGACGGATTGTTCATCGAATTATTTCGAATTTCAGGTGACTTTCAAAGTGGACCAGGCCGACCAGTAGAAGAGATAAACGCGAGAATAGACCAGCTATCGCGACAAGTATCCTCGCTGGAGCATTCTATGGGAGAGAACATCAGGTTGATCTTGACTCTGCTGCAACAGACGCTCAACTCGTCGAGGGAAAGTTCCAGTATCGAGATGATGCCTGGAACCACTTCCGCTGGGCTGTCGAAGCAAAGTAGTAGTAGAGCTCCGGCATTGGTCCAACGATCGGCCAGTGAACCACAACCACCAACAGGTCCGCCGTCGAGCAATGGAAATGGAAAGCTGCAGCCAAGCACGTCTCACAGTTTGTTCAGGTGAGTATTCGCGATTCACGGTGAATTAGAAATTCTGTGGTTCTCGCGGTAACGTGGTAAAAAAGAGTGGCCGATACTAAATCGTCGAACGAGAAGGTATGAAATAAAAAAGTATAAAAGAAGTATAAAGTAAAGAATTAAAAATATATTGGAATAGGGATAAGGATTATTTTGAATTTTGGGAAATTTATTTGCCTAACTTTAGTGGGAGTTATCCATGTTTTTGATAAAATTGACATATAATGATAAAACGAAGTGAGAGTCGGTTTATTTTACTATGGATTTTTGGAAATTTATTTGTTTATTGAAGCTTGTCTATTAAATGTAGAAATTAATTCTGTGCTTGTTGCATTAATCTAAATAATAATATAATGCAAGTGTAACTTCAACTTTCAATTACCAATACGAATTTTCTCTGTTCAATTTATTTTAAAATAAAATTTAATTTTATTTTAAAATGAAATTAATCTACGTCTAAGAGAATAATAATTAGATGTAGATTAATCTTAAAATAAAATTAGATTAATTTTAAAGTAAAATTAATTTCCACATCTAATATATATATAGAGTAAAATTTTTAGATTAAAATTATAAAAATTCGTTGATACATCTTGACGTCTATAATTTTGTCTGAAAATTTCAAAAGAATGCCATCTTTTTTACACGTTATCCTATTGTTAAACTGTTTGTCATGGCAGATGTAACATGTGTCTTTTTTGTTCTCTGTTTCTTACTTTCTCTCTTTTTCTCTTTCTGTCTTTCTCTCTGTCTCTGTCTCTCTTTCTCTCTTTCTGTCTCTCATTCTCTATATGTGTACTCTTCTTTCTCTTTCTCTCTGTTTCTGTCTTTCTTTCAAATCGACACGCGATCGATATTTCAGGAATCGTAGACAAAATCATGCTCTTTCAAATCATTATACTCTCTCTATCTTCTATCTTTCTTCTACGTTTCATTTCTTTTTCTTTTTCTTTTTCTTTTCCTTTTTTTTTCTTTTTTCCTTTGTGTCTTTCAAGTAGAAATTGATTCTGTTTTTCCTAGGAAGTAATCGATGTTTTTATTCTTGGAAAGCTTTCTTTCGAAATCCCTGGATCAGTTGCATTTGATTTCGGCGTCTTTTATTTTGGAAAGGTTGGACAAGTTCCGAAGGTGACCATACTCTCTCATACTCTTCTTTGAAACCCTTTTTTTTGCGAGCAGTGTCGCGCAAGTAGAAACAGAATATAGGAGTTGTACACTATGAATATTCAAACCAATGCGAGAAAAGGAAAAAGTAAATGAGAAATTTGCGTGAAGAAAAAGAAAAAGAAGTAACGCTGCTAGTATTCCTGCGTTTTCCAAAATTACCGCTAGCTTCAGTTTCTCACGTTGTACAAACTTTGAATAATCTCACTGTCTCTCTCTTTCTCTCTCTCTCTCTCTCTCTCTCTCTCTCTCTATCTATCTCTCTCTTTCTCCTTATCTACTAATTAAATCCTTATAGTTTCCTTTATATTTCACTTCTTTTTTTTCTAAATTTGTTAATATTGTAATTCAATTAGAATGAACAATTGACATCAACATTTAAATTCGAGAATCATTTTGAGACATTTTGTAGAATAATTTTTCCGTCAGTTTTTCTTCCCTTTCTTTCTTTTTTTTTTTTTTTCTTCGATCACTAGTGCTAAATCCTTCATTAGGTTACATATTTCTGATCGATACCCTTGTTTGAAGTAACTTTCTCTGTTCCCTTAATTAGAATATCAATCGAGAGCATTTTTTCACACGACGTGTACGTAATCGATTTTTTTTACTATTTATTTGCCCGAGGGTGAACACGCGAAGATGTCTCAAGCCATTTTATTTTTTTCTCTCTTTATTATTTATCCGTTTGCTCATTGACGATGTTGAAAAGTTACAATATCATTGTTGAAACAACTGTTTGAAGGAAAATTTCTAGGAACATTGTTTTAGATAAAGCTTTTCATTGTTCATTTTCTTTTCATATAATAGGAGGAATGTTTAAACAATGCTTGCAGTTAATACTTAAATAAAATATTTATCTTGAAATTCTGTTACTAGATTTTTCATATTGATTTGTAAAAATTAATTATATTGATATTGGTAGCCTTTTCTTTAATTACGAACATACAAATTTTTTTTAAAAAGATACAAAATTAAAGAAATTGAAGAACGAGATACTTTCAAATTTGCCGCCTGATATTTATATAAGTATTGTATAATAAGATCAAGTGAAAAATAAATAATTTTATAGGGATGCAAACTTGAAAAATTCATAAATAAGATACTAATTTCTTGAGAAGTTGCCTTTAAAAATGTTGACAATATTAAATTTTGGCAATTACCTTCAAATATTTTTAGCAATATTAAACACGCAACGATGGCGGTTTTGTGCCAAATTTTGTGCAAAAATTTGTCGTAAGAGAATCTAGTTTCTTTTTTTCTTTTCGTTCGTCTGAATTATTAATTCATACGACAATTTCATTCTTTACTACACCTTAACAGAACTTCCCTTCGTAGCAATTTAAAAATATCCCATCACGATGGACAGAGGTAAGAGATTCAATTTGTAGCTGATTCCCGCGAGTATGAATCGCCACTACGTAGGACATAAGTTTTCATTAGTGCACAAGCATATACGTATGTTTTGCTAGTTTCGTTTAGAAAAGAGCAGTACAGTCTCGATAGTCTCAAAATCTCAATTGTCAAGATGTGCATACATATGTTGTATGCAAGTGTGGACGAAGGATTTTGACGATGTTTTTTTAAACAACCCAAAGATTGCGTGCTGCATGGTGGAATACTTTTGCCAGAAATCGTTATTAATTTCTTTGGTTTTTAAGATTCTCTAATTTTCCTGATTGTCAAGCTTCGTGATTTATCCTCAACCTGTTAACTTGCTAACGTTTCTTAGCTATATTTTAAATTTAGAAACTACAATGTATTTATACTATAATATATAATTTTTCAATTTTTATACTATATTTCACTTGAAAATTACTATATAAAGCAAACAATTGCATTAAATCTTTTTTTGATTAGTAAAAAAAAATTTCACAATATTACAAGCATATTGATATTTTTTAAAGAAGTAATTTTGAGATATTTTTTAAAGAAGTAAGAAGAAGGATCTTTATTATTAAAAAACTTCACTATTATTATACAAAGAGCAGTTGCAAGTATAAATATTATAAATATGAACATTTTTTTTAAGAAGTAAAAGACTTTTTCTTATAAAACTTCCTATAAAATTTCCTGCAAATGTACAAAAAACCCACAGTCTAGCCATAATTAATAAATCTGACCTAATCAATTATATTTATAATTAACTATCTACTTACGAAAATGATTCCCAACTAAAAAGAATTAATTCCTATCCAGGTTAACAGGTTAGATTTAAAGTTAACATAATCCAAAGAAATTATCCTCAGAAAGATAGCGATCAACGTCCTCGAGCCACTCTCAGAATTCTCAAAGGTCTTTCCCTCTCTCTTTCTCTCTCTTTCTCTCTGCTTCTTCACAATCAAAAAAATGAAAAAAAAAGAGTAGAAGAGAGAAGAACTTCAAATCTCAATCACTCCTGTACAGTTTCTTTTTCCTCCAGAACTATCGAGATTCTACCGTCTACCTCTTAGCACTGAATTCAAGACTCGTTCTCCTTTTTGAACACTAGCGTTACCAAGAAACAAAAAAAGAAAAACGATCGAGTCGATCGATAGAGACCACGATTATTCCGTAGAGCTACAAAACTCTTAAACAATGTCGATGTCAGAGATTACGTGCCCGCGGATCTTTTCTACAGGAGTCCCAAATCAGACAGACTTGCGACACTGTTCGGGACACTTAGAGGAATTAGAGGCCTAACCGAATCCCCTTGTACATAAATCACGTGCTTCAAGTATATTTCGCTGCTACTCATAGCGGACGCCAGCGGCCGCTGATTGATCGCGATTTAGACGTAAGTAATTCGTTCGTTCTCCATCTGCAGCAGACCCCCAACGAAAGAGCCAACGTCAACCTCCTCGGGCACGTCACGAATGACGGTCACGTCGGACACTTCCGCTTTGGCGACAGCCCTCCAAACGGCGTTGAACGGAAGAACCGCTCCGACGAGGTCGCAGAGCCAACCGGTTGACCTGGCCGTGCCACCACCCACGCAACAGGCACACCTGCCACACGCGTGGCACAGTCAACCTGCTGCATTTAGGAGAGGAGAGTTCAGAAGCGGGTAAGTGGACTTTTCTTCGTGATGAAATGAATATATACGTTACATGAATGTGATGAAATATTCGATGAAATATATTCGTTACATGAATATGATTAACTCGACACGAAACGACGGTAGTCATGAGAAGAAAAATTTATTGTGATTAATTGCGGCTAGTTGAGATAAAAGTGATTGGACTCGTGATATGACAATATTCGAAATTGTTATTATACAGTAACACTCTGTTACGAATTGATAATTTTTCGACTATTTTGGAATTGATAATTTTTCGACGAAATAATAATTGTGGGAAAAAAGAAATCAATTGTATCGGATAGGATAGAAACAATTGAACTCGTGTTATAATAATATTTGAATTGTTATTAATATATTAAGTCAGTTATTTTAATAATACTCGAAATTGTTATTATACTTTGTATTATATTCTTGTACTCTGTTACAAAGAGATTATTTTTGAAATTATTAATCCTTTGACGAAATAATAGTTGTGAAAAGAAAAACCGGATAGAATAGAAACAACTGGACTCGTGTTATAATAATATTTGAAGTTGTAATAATATTTGAAATTATTATATTTGTATTATATTCCTATACATAGTAGAACTCTATTTATTTGAATCAAATTTCAGATAACAGTTGATTGAATGAACTCCTGCTTGTTGAATCTGTTTATTTGAACGTGAATTCTTATTACATGAACGAATTCTACTATATTTATTATATTTAGGGCAAATCTCCGTTTCATTGAGAGAAAAATATATTTTATAGTTGGAAATCGGTTTTTCAGTGGAAATATGCATTTAAATGACGATACTTTTAACTTGTTGATACATTCACATGATTTAAATGATGATACTTTAACTTTTTGATACAAACTTAGCGTTCCAGTTAAGCAAGAGATCTTTAATATAAATATTTCCTTAATACAAGTGTAATAAACTATTTTAATATATTTGTTACACATAGGTACGTAACTGAATATACTAATACACATATGACATACTTATAAACGTTGACGATTCTTAAAATACTTACAAACATATTGAACGATGTGGGAAATTTTTGAATAATATTATAAAGAAATTACGATATTATAAAGAAATTACGTACCAATCCTAATATATTAATTATTACTATCATCATCGTATCACTACGTTGTTGCTGTTCCGCAGGTACAGTTCGTTCAACAAGCGTCCGGAACCGGAAGGGGACGACCCGTGGAGCTGCGTGGTGTCCGTATCGGATCGAGGAAGCTCGCAACGTCCTCGTAGCAGCGAGTCGCGAAAGGAGCCGACGAATCATCGTGGCTCCGCCGATCTGGCAGCCGGTCAACGTTCGGAGAGCAGGCAACCAACACGGGAGGAAGGCACCGGAGTACTCGACAAGCGGCAAGAGTCCTCGAGGCAAACCAGCGAGGACATCTCCTGGGAGTACACGATAAACGAGGCGCCGATCGCGAGACTAGAATCGTTGGACGAACTCGATCAGGATCACGGTAGTTAAGGCCATGGTTCCCCCTTCCTTTACGAAGTAAATTGTAGCTCGCTTGCGACTGAGACGCGACCGCGTCGTCGAGGAATCGACGATACGATTCTAACGATTCATTTTCGGATGGCTGTGGATTCCTTCCGTTCCCTTTTGAAGGATCTAGAAAAAAAAAAGAACGTGGCGCCAGGATAGAACACGCGTCCGCTGATCGATTCTCTCTTGAAGATTCGGTTTATCGTTAGAGCTGAACCTGGCGTGAATTTCGACGAAATCCTTCGAACGCAACGAGTGTCGGGTCATTTTTGCAATTTGGCAAGTTCGAATTTCGACGAGTGTGTTTTGTGAACGATGCGACGCCGGGTCGCCAAATTTCATTTGGAATAAAGATGTTTTAAGATCGAAATGAACGGGTCATTCCCATTGTTTTTGTCCGAGATATATATATCTTGACGTCAAATAAATCATTTGCAAACTATCTTCTGCTTGAGTTAATTCATTGAGATCGAACGACGAATATAATTCCCTAAACAAGAAGTGAAGCTTAGCACGGTAGAATCGGGAACTATTTGATAAAAACGAAATGAAGAATCTTCGTCTAATGTGATTTTCACTTTCTTTTCAAACTTTCTCTCATATTCCACGTTACTAAAAATTTACTCGCGAGACGTTAATAAAAAGTGATTAGTAACTTTAGTATTTTAATAGAAACAGATCATTTGTGAATTTAAAATCACTTTATGATCACTGTAATTTAAAATTAATTCTCAGTTACGAGTGACCTTAATTTTCGAACTGTACAATTCTATTTAATATCCTATGGTTTATCGTATAAAATATATAGGACACTAAATGAAACAGAATAAATTCAAATTGAGTGATCTTATTCTAACAACAATCTATCGTCGCACGATTTTTGGAAGATGACCTCTCTCTCATTCCCTTGAAATATATTTTCTTCAACTTATATCAGTCCACGTTATATCGTTCAATTCTCGAGTTGAATTATCGAGGGAAAATCGATCAGCAGGCGTGACAGCAATATCGACGTGGTACAAGAAGTTTTAAGTTTCGAAAGAATGAAAATACGAGAGAAAAGAGTGAGAACAGAGAGCACGAGCAGCATTTCAGAAAGTTATACATGTACACTCCCGTTCATAAGTCATCGGGCACCTAACAAAGATTAAGATTTTGTTACAATCTACGTTAATAAAATTGACATGTATTTCATTTCCAGAATGTATAACCCAAAGATATACATATATATATATATATATATATATATATATATATAATAATGTTATCAAAATAATTTTATTTTTGCATTCGTCTCTTGAATTATTATATTAATCTTTCTATTTTGGGGGATTCTTCAGAATGCATTTGTAAGTCTCTCTTCGATTTTATAAATTATGAACTCTTCAATTCATAATCTTTTTTTTTTAATTATACCATTTATTTAATCCTTTGAATTTCTCCAACTGAGAGTAAAAAATTCTTTGTTATTATAGTATGGAAAAAGAAAAACGTTCTAAAAATTTTGAATCTTTTGACAATGAGAATAACAATTTTTTGCTACATACGAAAATAATTCAGCAGAAATTGCAATTATCGATTATGTTGAAATCATTTATATAATACAGAAAGTAACATTGACCGTAGTGAAGAGATAATTTCAAGAAGAAAACAACATTGCGCATTATCAGAGGTGAAATTAAAAGAAACATATAATGAAATTTAAAATATATGTAATATTATATATTAATATACTAATACATTTATTCATTGATTTATCTATAGACTTTTTTTTATTTAATACGATAAGGCTTTTCAATATTCATCATGCACTGCAATATGCAATTGATCATATAATAAAACAAACTGGAGCCCAAGAGATTAAAGTACACATGCGCATATCTGTACTATTAATTTCACGTTAAAATTGCTATAAACTAGACGAGTATGGTAAAATTAAACGTCCAAGAAAATTATATCAATATTCTAATAATTGTTTCGTTTGAAACGAGCAACTTATGGACGAGAGTGTACAAAAAAACACACAGGTACACACATTACATAGACGACACAGTGGTATCGACACGATTTTAATCCGACGTGAACTTGCCTTCGACGATTTCTACCCCGTATTGACGCTGTATTCCCTTCAAGTAATTTTTTAATCGAATTAAACCGGTATACACACGCGCATCCACACACGTATACACGAATACATACACGGTTAATATATTAATATTCTCCTCTGGAGGCGATGCTTTCTCGTTTCTCGCACGTGGAGAGAAAGAGAGAGCTTTCTTTCATCATACGATAATAAAAAACTAACAAGAAGAAGAACGATGGATGTTAAACAAGAATGAAATAAAACAAGAAAAATTGAAATAAAAGTACAAGATAATAAAAACGGGAGATCGGTGTTCATAAAAAGGAGAAACAGAGAAATAACGATTAAAGAGATATGCGGATCTGATGGAGAGAAAGAGGGAGAAAGAGAGGAAATTTCTCGAATTTTTTCCGAAGTTCTTCGTGTCACAGTGCAAAATCACGTAGCTAATGTAAGTACGAAATTAAGCGGTTGATATCGACTGAAAGTGAGCACTTTCTTTTTTTTTATTGCTTATAAGCGATTAAGTAAGATTACAAGAGAGAGAAAGAAAGGAAAAAAGGGTGTGTTGCGATTTTTGAGAGATATTATACAGCGAAGTATATAAAAGCGGGGGCATTGTCGGATATGAATTACGAGAACAGGCAGGAACGATCCACGAACACGAACAATTAGATATTGCGAGAATAATAAAAACAAACTACAAAATAATTATAAAATTAAAATAAAGTTACAATTCTGAGTGCCACCTATGAAGTAAAAAACTGCAATGTCCTTTATACAGACAACCAAAAAAGAAAAAAAAAATTCAAAAAAAAAAAAGAAAAGAGAAAGAAAGAGCAATTAATATATAAATACCAAACGATTATTATTTCGTATAAATACGAAACGATTTAAAAATCGAGGGAGAAAGAAGATATCTGTACACGCGTGGCAAGCGAGAGAGAGAGAGAGAGAGAGAGAGAGAGAGAATGAGAGAAAATGGAGAAAAAAATTCTTACGGAAAGAATTTTTAGATAATTACTAATATTCTTACTATTATTATGATTATTATTACGGTTATTATTATTACATTGTTATATTATTATTACATTATAATTATATTATTAATATTATTATTGCCATAAACGTAGGAACGAAGATGCAAGCGCGATGAGGGGAGGAGGCGAGGAGAGAAAAAAAAAAAGAAAAGAAAAGATGATGTACATCAACCGGGTATTGAAAATACGGTGGGACGACTAAGAAGAAAAACAAAAGTGAGAAAAGAAAAAAAAAAGAGTATAAGTCTCTTACGAAGATGAAGTAACAATTGCCTGCGCAATAAACGGTATATAAATATATATATACATGTTATACATACACGCGCGTGTGCGCGTATATACACTAAGCGGCGAAGCGTGCGTGTGTGTGTATGTGTGTATACGTGCACACGTTGTAAAGAAAATTTTTTACAAGATATCTCGAATTAATCAATGCTCCTAAGCGTACCGTTGATTTCTCTTCCTCTCTTTTCGTTCTCGACCTCCCGAGTTTACTTTGTTTCAACCCCCCCCTCTCCCCCTCCGGCGACTTATCACCGCAGCGACAAGAGTGAAAAAGCGACGACCGACGATCCTCTCCGATCATCCCCACGTTTGAAATCGTTTTTCAAACGTTCGTCGATGTTACATGTTACCGACGATATGATGTTGCGGTCGTTGACAATAAAAGTTAGAAATTGATCTCGAGCTATTTGAATTAATTTTTAAAGAGAGAGAGAGAGAGAGAAGAAAAACGGACGATCGAAATTACATATCTTACCCTCGAGTGAGTATTAATGTTAACTAAATCTTCGTTGGATTTGATTCGAAGCAATATTTGAATCGTGTTCGGGATAAAAGAAGGGAACGGCGACACCGTTATTGATAAATTGAATTATTATCGATAGTAACTTGAATTTAACAAATTCGAAATTCTTGAGAGCAGGAGGCGTACGCTTGCGTATATAGGTATATTAAAAAATTTGCGAGGAGTGAATGTGCGGAAGAAAGAATGTGCGGCGAGAGGGATGAATTTTTAAAGTATATAGAGGGGAAGGTTCGAGCTGGGGATCGTCGATCAACAGATCTATTCGTTCTTTGCTCAGTATTTTAGGCTGTAAATGATACCGATACATTCGATGTAAACGATTAAACGACTCGTAGTTACTTTGTAACGAGAGGAGCAGCGGCGCAGCGCTAATGAGAAGCAGCTTTTTAATTACAAATAGCGATTATCTTTGATTATTACTTACCAGTAGTACACGCAGCACACGTGGATTTTCGCACTTAGATACACGGCGAAACGATGCGGATTTATTGTTCTTTAAGAAAAAAGAGAAAAATGCAAGAGAGAAAACAAAAAAAAAAAAGAAAGAAAGTGAAGGAAGGTTCGACAAACGATCCTAGTAAAAGGGGCAACAGTGATCACTTCAGGGATAAAAGAAAAAAAAAATATATATATATACTTTTTCGTTCGTTTCTTTTCTAATCGACGTGTTTATTTGTTACGAGAATTCCATTTAAAATGAAAAAGAAAAATGATTAATGAAATTTTTCCAAGATAACGACAATTATTCTTCAAGTATCACCGAAGAACTTTTTACTATTTTGTGAAATGGGACTTTCACTTTTTTTTTTCTTTTTTGTTGTTATTTCTCAATGACTTCGCTCGAATGATGGACGAAGAACGACGCTGAGAAATTTTATCCAAGTGTGTTGGGAACGATGAATGCACAACGATAAGTAGAACTTTATTTCTAAGGATAATCAGTCTGTCAAACGTCGAAAGTGTCTACAAGAAAAAAAGAAGAAACAACAACCTGTTCATTTTCAAATCGTTGATCAATGTATCTGTCCATGAATGAAGAGAAAACAGTAAAAATTCTCTTATGTTTCTTAGATCCGATTTTTCTTTAACCAGTCGTTTTATTAAATGATAAATCTTCGAGGAGATTTGATATCACTGCTGTTCTCGATCCGGTCCATCGACGAACACGCAAAGCGTTTTCACTCATTAAGGACCAAAGTCTCTTCTAGTGAAAAGAACATAACGTATAAAAATTATGTAAAAGCCAAATATCGCAAGAACATGCGAATAAAAAAATAATTTGCTGTTTACCAAGACGAAAAGAATATATGTATAATAATATACGAAATTACATCATATTTGGAGAGAATATACTTGAGACAATTAATTTGTAAATAAATATTTAAAGTAAATCATCAATTATTATTACGATGAATAATTTTTCTTCAATCAGTGGTATGTTTCTTATTTATTTAATTAAAGAAATTTTAAAGAACTCTAGACGATTGTAACTTATTCTTTTATCAAGGTAAAGAGAATATATTTTATGATAATATACGCTTTTATTTGATCAATGAAAGAAATTCAAATTGAGGAAGTAATCTGTTTATCGACTGAAAATTTATTTTTGAATTTAAAAAACTAATAATCATAGTAAACATGTAATAATAAAGAAGTGCTTCATATTGGTAAATTTGTCATTTCTATTAAAATCAAAGGTGAAACACTCGGAATGGAATATTTTCATGTAAACAAATAAATCATTCAATTTCACGTAGCTTAATTTAATTTTTGTATAAAATACTGCATAAAATATCAAACGACTTTAAAAACTAATTTTAAAATGATGTTTGAAAATTTCTTAGAACGCTTAAAATTTGTACATTACATAAATTAGAAATGTAATGAAATAATTTTATGATGTGATATACAACTTCATTAAATTGTTGATTTTAAAAAGATGAAGAGATAGATACTGAAAAGAATAACAAATAAATCTTTAGGATTCCTTTATGTAATCACAACGTTAAAAAACATAATAATCAACCGATGTAAATTAACCGAAAGAAAGAAAAATTGCAAAATGAAATGTTACTGCAATTTCTGGCCCTTAATGGGTTAAAGTTCTTCTCTTTCGAGAAATATTCATCGTATTGGCTGAACGATAGAAACAAAATAACAAGATGCTAAAAAAGAAAAAAGAAACATCCATCGCATCATTTTAAAAAATACTCCGTGAAAATTACAATTTAAATCACCACGTATTTTTTCGAACATCGAATTTTCGCGAGGATTTTATTGGAAATATCACGAGCGAATAGAAAAACTCGATAATTGAAGTATTTGAATTTACGAAGATGCGTAAGAAACTCGCGCTATATCATTCAAGATCTTTTCATTATGACGTTAAATAATCGATAATGACAAGGAAATTTTGCCAAACGTAAACGTGCTTGCTTTTAATTTTCTAATTTTGAAGATAAATTGAGAGCGATTGTCTCCAACTGTGGGCAATTAAAAATTGCAGGCAAAAAGATTTTTAATACGATGTAAAAGAAATATCCAAATAGAGAAAAAAAAAACATTTATGTTCTGATATATTATTAGATATTTTAGTAATAATCATATGTTAGACTATTTCTCATTTAATATTAATATTATTTGATGATAATATTATTAACTTAGCAACATATAACAAACAATTTGAAGAATCTATTCGACGGAGAAATAAGAATTTTCTTTGTTGTTCAGATTTCACTTTGAAAATTCAATCCGACGTGATAGTAGTATGATCCAGTGAAATTAACAAAATAAGTACAACGCGATTTTTTACATCACTCGTGGCTGGAGAGTTAAAAGTACAATTTGTATCTGCTCGATGATGAAAGACACCACGATTTTCAGTAGAAAAATCCACTCTTTTTTCCTGACCACAGGAATATCAAAATCAAGAGAAGCGAAATATATAGAATCATCTTTCTTCTGACAAATCTCAATCGCGAGTGTTTCCATTTTCGTTTCTTAATTATTATTTGAAAAATAACAATTTCTAAACGAAGAAAAATATTAATCGCATCTGGAAAATTCACATTGAGCACTGAAGAATTCTAGTTTTGGTAAAAAAAATTAAAAAAATGGAAATTTATGAGAAAACAACAAGAAAAAAACAAGAATTTTACGAAGAATTATCAAATTTGTCCATACTAAATTTTAATTCGAATTAATGTCCAAAATATTCAAAAATCCACTATGCAATTAAATGAGTTCTACGATGATGTTGATCTGCAATTAAAATTTAAATTTCGTCAAGTTTTGCCCATCCAGACAAAGAAAATGATTTTTATCGAAGAATAAGAATCTTTGGAAGTTCTCGCACAAATATCTCGGAGTTTCTCGATTGAACATTTCCATGACGATCATTGATTGCAGTTGTAAATAAGACTCGATGCAGACGAACAAATTTTGTATTGCAATATATTGCGTTATATGATAAAACACATGTGAATTTTATTATGTATAAGAATCTTGGTTCTTATTTCGAACAGTTCCTTTTGATTTATTTATTCATTTATTAACACTGTTTCCTTTATATATTGAAGATTTAATTACATGAATTTCGATACATATTTCTAATAGTAATGATACACAGTTGAAAACGAAATATGACAAAATATTCTTTTTATAAAAACTCTGAGAAATACGATTGCTAGGTATTTTTGTTGAAAATGTTCAACAATTTTCATCGTTAACTTCCTGTAAGCTGAGAAAACAAATTTTAGGACCCTGAATATTTTCAATAAAATTCTGATAATAATTTTTCTTTTAATCATTCTTCATGTATAATATAATTTATGATATACTATTGTTGTTATCTTATCTGGCTATTATTTATCACCCTCGTTTAACTGTTATTTAACCACAAGTAAACTTCAGTATTTCTCACATTTTACATTTTAAAAATTGTTTCTTCTGTTGCTGCAGCAATGGAAAATCGAATCTGCATCGAATCTCACAGAAGCGTGTATCAGACATACATCGACAGAAGGTTGTCGATAATTATAATTTCACACGTGCGTATTAATAAAACTAAATTCTAATCTATATTCATTTTTTATCGAAGCTGCCTCTCGCTTTTGAAATCTACCGCGGCCATATCGAGAGAGACAAAGAGAATAAATCGAAAAGAGAGAAAAAGGGATCGACTTTTTCGTAGGATAGTTATTCGAGATAATTTTCATGCCAGAATCGAGTTCTAGTTCGTCATAACACGTTAGACTGTGTAACGAGATTCCATCGACGGTGTTCCTCGATTCAAAATTCTTTAACTATTATTTCAATTGATTCGAGTCTTCTCGAGAAACATTTTACAGATATGTAAGTAGGTTACTCGAGGGTGAAATCTATTTTTAAATTATTCTTCTAGATATTAGATCTAATTATTATCACTTCTAGATAATTTTGCTAAATGATCTAACCAGATGATTATTATTTTTAAATAACTTTGAGAGCTCGATTGTAAAAACTATTGAAGCCTTTGATTTAATTAGTTGAGTCTTCTCGAAAGAAATTTTGGAGATAAATCACTCAAGGCATGATGATCTTTCTAAATATAATCTAATCGTCGTTCCCAAATAATTTTAGAGAGATGGTTGCAAAAATTATTGAGATTAAGTAAGTAAAATAAATTCCTAATTTCGCGGTTTATTTTTAATTTGGGGTATAACATAGAATTTTTATAATTCAATTCAATCACCATTCTTATAGGTTAGATGTTAGATTGTTATTTTTAACGAGATCTGAGAAATTGGCAATAATTTATCAAAACTGTCCGTACCAGGTTTGCAATAATTTAGTATGATAAGTATAAAAATTAACGATATCAAAAATACATTCTTCAGAACCGTCGAGTAATTTACAAGCTTCTTGCAACAATTCGAAACGAGAGAGAAAATTTCAACGACACGTCGAGAAGATAACTCTTGGAACACTCGTCGTGAATGCGTCTTTCGTTTGTAAGGTGGAATGAAGTTACGAAAAAAGAGAAAGAGAAATACAAGAAATGAGAGCGAGAGAAAGTAAAAGAAGAAAAGAAAATGAGAGTGAAAGAGACGAAACAAAACCATATATATCCGCAATAGATGAATTCACTCGTGTTTTCTTTCAGATTAAAATTGTCCTGTGTGTATATATATATATATATATATATATATATATACACACACACACACATATATATACATATATATATATATATATATATATATATATACATATGCCACAATCTTGGATCGTATCGATTATAAATGGTGAACGCACTGATTTGTAACACATATGAGATAAAATGAATAAGAGAATTACATTCGTGAGAGAGAAAGATCGTATGAATGATACAGAGAGAAAGTCAAGAACGAAACGACAACAGAAAGAAAGAAAAAATGAAAGTAAAAATAAGAGAGAGAGAGAGAGAGAGAGAGAACGTATGAGAAAGAGAAAAAACGTGTGGGAGTGAAAACAAGATTTTTGTACTACCCCCCCCCCACCTCTCCCCATCCGTAAATCAATTCCTGCCCTTCTCTGGAGCATTCTCCGATTAAAGTAAAATTATACGAGTGTCTTTATTCTTAACCCTTGTCGAGAAAGATTTCGTGAGAACAAAAATTATATAAAAAAAAAACTATGGAGAAAACTATTCGCTTGACAGAAAATATCGCCTCGAATTTTTTACAGCGTAGCTCAATAAAAATGTTCGCATTCAATAATATGTTCCCTGTCTATTTCATTCTTCTCTCGTGTCACGTCGATGGAAAATATTCTGATCCTTTTCTCCTTCATTTGGTCTTCTTTAGTTTCTTCTTCTTCTTGTTCTTTTTTTATAAATTTTCATAAACTGTAGTACACCACATATATATTTTTTCTTTGCAATTTCAACGTTTCAAATTGTTACTTTTTATCTTTATCCGCGCAACCCAGAAACCGTCGTATCGTAGTTTCGTTGATCGAGGTTCTTTTGCAATCTTTCAAATTCGCGCGTTTTAAATGAAACGAACAATTCCGTACCTACCGACATATAGTAATTCATACGCTAATTGAAAGTCTTTATTAGTCTGGTAGCTGGTATTTGACTAAAATATTTACAGGAAGCATTGACAACGGTAGATAAAAATTAATGAATTGCATATATAATATATATGTTGAAGTAATTTCAAATTTCAAAGGAAGAATAAAATAGTCCACTGATCAATTAATAAAAATAGAAACTGTAAGTCGGTAAGTAATCATTTATCAGAAACTAAATACGAGGACGAAGTACAAACCACAAACAAGGTATCGAATCTATTTTCACACCATTTATGTTCGAGAATTTCTACAATATTTTACCATTTTTCTGTCACATCATGCCATATCTATTAGGCAAGTTTTGCACCATAGCACTATTAATAATGGCACAAACGAGGTATATGAATAGACATTGCCATATATTTCACATATCTCGTTTGTGGTAATAGGAATTAAAATCAAAAAATATGAATAATGTTGCTACATCTGCACCGAAATTAAATTAAAAATTATTTATTGAACTGAACGTGAATACATGACTGTTCTTAAGAAATACAGCAAATTTCTAAAAAAAAAGAAAAGAACTAAAATTATACTTTTTAAAGGCAAAACACTTCCAAAAAAAATAGTAAAAAAATAGTAAAAGGTATGTCCTTTATAACACGCTACATTTTATGCCGATATTTCAATCTGTTTGGAATATACAGCACTTCAAAGTTTATACATACAAGTCAAAACTCGCGCCGCTATCTTGAATTTGCCGCCAGTTGCCGTGACCTACATTTCTTCCTGGAAATCTGTCACTGACTATCACGTGACCTGGTATGTCGTAGGTCAGTGACAGAGCCATGCGAAAAAGGAGAAAAACATGCGAGAAAGACAGAGTAAGAACAGGCCGAAAATTATCTTTGTCTTTAGATGACTACTTCAGAAACCGGAAGTCGTATCGAGATAAAAATGATCTTGTAAATTATTTACACATTCGAAACTTATTCATGAAACAATCTTGTAAATTATTCCTTGGAAAATTCATCCGTTTCGAAATTTCGAAATTTAATTTATTTTTTTAAACGATATATATACATATTTTCTTTCTTACAGTACGATATTATTTATTAAAACGAACTCAATGAGTTGCACTTTCGACGGCCGAAATTATTTATTGCTACAAATTATTAATAAAAATTATTAATAAAAATAATCTGAAGTATGAGTGACTTAATGATACATATGTTAGTATTAAGATTTTATGTTAATATTTTCTATATTAGCATTAAGAGTTTAAATTAATTGCTCCTTCGTATTTTCCTCCATTCTGATTGCCGCTGAATCACTTTTTCATTAATTTCAACGACCTTTAAATATTTAGAAATCAATATCCCGAATGAACAAAGTCCAACGTTAGAAGAAGAAACTGTTCAAAATACCTTCGCAATACATAAAATCACCGAAATCGGTGAGGAACTAGTCATACTTTCACCACTTTGCCTTCGTTATTGTACAGAATAACAAAAAAAAAGAGACTCAAAGAGGCACAGGTGGGTTTCGATTTTCCTGACGAAAGCATAGCCGCCAAGACTTAGAAGTCTCACATGGTTGCCACAATTCTGTTCCTGTTCTGATCGATTTTTGACCACATAACTTTTCTACATGAATTTCTATTTAATACAAACATATTCAAAAGGTTTAATACAAACATCAAGTTCTAATTTAAAAATTAACATTACGAAAATATACACTCAGTCTTAGCCGATAAAAAATTACTAAAATATCACGTTTAACGTTGAAACATATTCAGGAAAGTGCAACATTGCGACAGAAATGAAAAAACTACTAAATTATTAATTAGTATAATAAAAAAACTGTTTTTAGTAATACTAAAGAAAAATCAACCCTTCCGGATCACTGAAGACCGGTACATATATTACTATTGGGCGATACGAAGACTCATTCCCAATGAAGATTCCGTCGCGAGCGCATCGACCAACCGTTGGAAGGCTGAAGAAAAATCAGCCCCCCCCCCCTCCAGCCATCCGGATCACTGACGACTGGTACATATACTAACCTTGGGCGATTTTGTTTTGTATGATTGTATGTATGGCTGGGATGTATTGTATGATGTATTATAAGCCCGGGGGCGGGTCTCTTGCGTAGTCACCTCCTCGTGGTGAGACCTGGTAATTGATATAGTTTTACAAACATTACAGTTTGTAAAACGTTATCAAGCCAAGTTGTAAAACGATAACCGACAAACTTTAATGTTTGTAAAACGATATCAAGCTAAGAACTACGCATCCTAGGGTTCAGTTTATTTTTCCTTATTTCACGATCTAAACTGAACTGTAGGAACAATTAGTTGATAAGTAAAATATCAGACCAACCCCCGCGGGACACCATAGGACGACGAGGGATCTCGCAGAGACATTGTGGGATGGGACAAGAATAGGTTTCTGTACGTAGCAATCTCAAGCAGAGCAATCATCGTTATTTGTGATACAATTACTAATTGCATTCCTACGATACAATTATGAATACTATAATATGATCTAATCGGCTGCGAGCACGATTTGGTTTTTATGTAATTAAAGGATTTGTTGAGCTATATAATCTAAAATTATAGATTGAATTTTTTAATGATAACGTATAGTTCATTTGTAAATATTGTGGAAGACCGTGGACTTTAGATTTTGATAGATATTTTAAAACATGTTTGATATTTTAAAACATGATAGATATTTTATAACATAATTTGATAAAATGATAGATATTTTTTATGTCGTCTCTTTTTGATTAAATATGAGGTCCGTTCTAAATATATTTCCCCAAGTATATTTCAATAAATAAAACATCCCGTTATAATTTTATCATTTCCAACGGAAAACGAATCGATAAATTCGTAAAACATGAGTAGGGTTCTTTTTGACACACACGTAAGTACATAATAGAATAATATAACGTATATAACGTATATAACAACGTATATAACGTATATAAAGCATATAATGTCGTGTACGATGTTCTAAACGTCGTGTACGTTGTTCTAACTGTCGTGTACGATGTTCTAAACGTCGTGTACGATGTCCTAAACGTCGTGTACGATGTTCTAAACATCGTGTACGATGTTCTAAACGTCGTGTATTCTTACTGACGTAGACTTGCAAAATAATAAAAGCGTACAGAATGAATAGGAGAGAAAAAGGTGAAGACGGAAACACCTGGGAATGGGTATCAAGTGAAACCATTCTGGTAACGTTCGAAGGTACAGTACTACCAGAATATATTAAGATTTTCGGCCTATATAACATAAAAGTACAGGTTTATGTCAACCCTGTCAAAACTTGCAGAAACTGCTACAGGTATGGCCACACTGCTAAATTTTGCTTTCCTGAGCAAATTGGGGACTTTTTTTGGCTTTCGAGACCAAGGAGGTCTTGCCTCCTCGCTTATCAGATTTGGCCTAATCCAAGATGCCTCCTGTAATTGTGGACACAAAATACAAGGCCTTGACCATACAATTTGGACATGCCCGATTTACTCCAAAAACAGGGAAAAAATATTCTCCCTTTTTAAAAAACGTAACGTCAAACCCTCAATCACTATCAAGCAACTTCTAATCGAACTTGATATCAAGCTGCTCAAAATCATAGGTAGTTTCATAAAAATCAACAACATCAAAATATAAGCGCTACAAGAAAAATGTAATCTAGTCATAAGCCTTCAAGCTTTTTATACAAGTTCCTCTATAGTAACACTCTTTTCCTATCCTCTTTTTATTTATCTTTTATCTACCCGCCACAACTTAACCTCCGCATTGTGAGATCTCATTGTATACACTGTTAATTTAACCTTAAGCTACCTAATTTGTAAGATTGCCAAATACAGGCCTAAAGCCATTATTAAATAAAAAAAAAATGATTTCGGTTAGTTACTAGCTTCACATTTCGGTATTGAAAGTTTGACAACACTGCCTCAAAAATCATGTTGCTGGGGCATTCACTATTTGACCAACCTCGATCGTTTTACTTGATGTAATTCCCCAATTCATCGTTGCTTAAACGTAGAGTGCGCTTAAAAAACCAGTCATTTTTTACTATATTGGTATTTCAGGTCACCGACAGATGATATAATCTACCTCTACTTTTTTCTGTACACGTGCATGTGTGTGTGTCATGCATGAACGAACGTGTCGGATGAGCTTGTGTGTCATAAATATATAGCGCTAGTACCGGTGTTTGTGAATCATTTCGAAAACTAGTTGCGATACACGTCATGAGAAACCTGTTTGAAGTATTAATATTTGAAGGTCATCTACATCGGAGAGAAACCAAACGAACGAGTGAAAGAAGGAGAAAGAAACCAATATTTCGATCTCGGCGATCTGTTAGCGTTTCATCTTCACCGGGACAATAGAAATCGGAGAAGAAACGGAAAAGAAAGTATCGAGTCATGGTGTATATCTCCGATCACGATCAATGTGTCTATCTCAATTGTCGTCCGCGCTGGATGAATCAGCATCGTTTGCTTGTCCAGCGTGTAACACCGTGTTCGCGGTACGTACAACAGTCGTATAGTCTATACAGTCTATTTAGTCTATATAGTCTATATATTCTTCCGCCACGTTGTCCACTAGTGGCAAGGATGTGATACGACCTTGTGAATGTGTCATAATGAACGAGTTCCTGTGTACTATGTATGTATAAAGATGTATACAGATACGTATGTAGTTGGAAACGACCGCACCATCAGCGTACATGACCCACATCTTCTTCCTCTTCTTCTTTGATCATGGTCCAAAAAGTCATGACAATACACTCATTCATTTGATATCCAGTTTTCTCACGACATCATCGACTTAAATTTGCAATTTGTTTTGCTTAAACAAATTATATAGCAAATTATAAAACAAATTATATATATAAATTATATTAATATATTAAAAATTATAAAAATTATATATATATTATACATGTATATATAATTATATATATTATGTATATAATAAATATATATTATATATATAATTATACATATATAAATTATATATGTATAACAATATATATACAATTATGAGTATACAATATCACGAAACGATTAAAAATCTGAAATCGTACGTTACGTCTATTTGATGTGACTGTGAATCTTTGATTCGAAGTTGTTTTGAATCTTATTTTAAAACGATCGTTCCATGTAGAAACACTGATACAGCGTTGCAGAGTGACTGTTACATTAATGATAAGTAAATCATGCGTCGCGATAAAAATCGAAATAACAAACAGCCGATATGCCTTGTATATTTCTTTATATTGTATTTTTTTTTTTTTTAATACGAGTAATTGAATGCTGTCAGAATGATTCAGCTACTATGCTATTATATTGCCGCTTTTGTTTAAAGTGTAAATTTATACGCAGTTTAATCGTAATTGACTCTGTTCTTTTCTTCAAAAAAAATTGAAGAGATACTTAGATATTGACGTCAATTGCAATCACGTGGTTACATAATACAAGTCTCAACCTCTGTTGAAAAATATACAAGTTATAAGTGACTGTAGAACGTAGGCGTGCCATACGCATTCAGTATATACCATGAAATTCCTCTGGAGATCAATCCAACTCGCACACTATCAACAACAGAGAAAAGTTAAACGGTAACAATTGGCTACATAATTGACACATTGTTAACCGGCAATTTTACGCAGAAGCTGTCTCGTGTCACCGGCTATTATTTCGCAACTGAATGTGAAAGTGAAACAATTTAAATAAACTTCAATATATTTATACAGAATGAATTGAAATAAAACTTTATATATCTCTTATATATATTATATTTGACACGTATAATATATTTTACGTGAGCAATTTACGAAAGCAATTCAGCAATTCGGCGGTGCGCGGATTACACGTCGCGCGACATTTCCCATTCTCTCTCTCTTACTCTCTCTCTCTTTTCGATCAACACTGTCATATGTATTGCAAGTATCGTACGGATAATCGAATTATTTACTTTCTAATTTCTAATATCACCGTGTTTCAGTTTTCGACAATTTAATTAATAATTATGTATACAGGATGGTTTATAACAGGTAATATAGGATAATTCTATAAGAAAAAAATAGATCGAAAAGGAAGAAGTAAAATTTTTTTTAGTCTTATCTAACATATTTCTTATCTGGCACATTTATAAAGCCACGTCGAATTATGTATGAAGTTACAGGCGTCGTTCAACTAAAAGAGAAGGTTCTTGCATTTGATGCGAAAGTAGCAGAATACACGAACAGTGTTCGCAAAAACTTAATAAAAAGAGCACGACTGTGTATACCAAGAATATTATGGGAAATATTTCCAACAATATTTTCAAAGTATTTTAAATTCCAACGCATTTCCGTGACATTGGAAATGTTTACAAGCACGAGCGATGTCAGTAATATTAATTTACTACGAGATAAGACTAGCAAGTTTTACTTAAATATATAATACATAGTGCTAAATAAAACATCAAAGTTGATCTTTTTAAAAACAAAGCATCGGACGAAAAAAATTTTTCTCTCTTTTTTCACTTATTTTTTTTCTTATTGTAGAATGACCCTGTACTCGATTATTGAATTATGAATCATCTTGCTTGTAGAACTGATTCATCCATCGCAAAATCTTGATAGTTTTATCTATTTACATATTTATGTGTATAGTTTTATCTATTTACATATGCATGTGTATATATTATCATTATCGCTCTGCTAATCACCATTATACTACAAATTATAACTTAATCTCTAAATAAACGAAACACAAATACGCAGCAAGTCAGTATCTCAAAAATATAATATCTTAATCATTTTCTTCACGAGGTTATTTGCCTAATGACTTTTTTTAAAATTTTATACTTCATTTTACGATACATACGCGACAGATTGTGATTAACATAAGTGACAAGATAGTTTTGTCTTAATACAGATGTTAATATACAAGATATACATACATATATATTTCTGTTTTCGTTACGTCTAACCTTCGGAGATACCGGATAGTGATTTATCTACGTGATGACGCAATAATTCGAGGCGTCACGCGCGGAATAAATGCAATAATCGTCTATAGAAAACAGACGCGATTTGTCATTTTCTACTAACAAGTTGAGTTTTACAAATAGAGTCGAGTGAAATTAAAATAAAAAATTAATGTCGTTCCGTTAAAATATTCGCTGTTATCATATCGACAATTTCCCATTTTCAACGAATCGCAGGATGAGGAATTAGGTCGCTCCATGCCAATGAATTTGATATAACACGATTTTATCAATCGTGTTATAACGTTAGTGACTTGATGATGCGAAAGACAAAATTTGCGCAACAAAAAAATTTTTATTTCCCCATGTTGAAGTCGTACATGCGATCAAACATCTAACATCTACATACATAATATAGACACTATTTTCGTTTCACGTTCAATTGCAGGGAATAGCGTTGGCGGTAACGGTGGAGAAACAATAAGAACTTTTCCTCGGCTCGATGGCCAGCCAGAATCCGTTTTTCCCGGTGGTGTTAAACACGCCTTTCTCGATTTGCAACGGGGCGATCGTTCTCGGCGCGAGCTTGATGCTGCACTTAGCGAGAACGTGACAGAGAAGCGCCTTCATCTCCGTCAGCGCGAATCGGTTGCCGATGCACATTCTCGGCCCAAGGCCGAATGGCATGTACGCGCCCGAATTAGTGATCGCCTTGTTGTTTTCGTAGAATCTATCCGGGTCGAATTTCAAGGGATTCTCGTAGTACTTCGGGTCGCGGTGGATCGCACTCACGGGAATCCAGATGTTCGTCCCTGCCTTGACGGTGAACGGTTTGTCGCCGGATCGCGCCGGCGGCAGTTCGAAATCTTTGACGCACATTCTGTCTATGAACGAAGCGATTGGATAAAGTCGTAAGACTTCGTTGATCACCGCGTCCAGGTACTTCATGTCGTGCATCGCGTCGTAGGTCAGCTCTCCGCTGTTGTTCTCCAATGTCTCGTCGATCTCCTGCTGCACTCTTTCCTGAACGTCCGGATTCTCGGCTAACAGATGCGCCACTAGGCAAGTTTGCGACGAGACGGTGTCGAAACCGCCGAAGAAGAAGCTGAACGCGTGATTCGCCATATCTTGTACGGTCATCTCTCTCCCCGGCTCTCTCTTCTTGTTATTGTCCATGAACAGTTGCAGAATGTCCGACCTACGATCGCCGGTTCGTTGCCTGGTGTCTACCGTCTCTGCCACTTGGTCGTAGAAAAATTTGGCAATGTGACTATCCACGAACTTGAGTTGCAGCAGCTTCGCTAACCACGGAGTGTTCCTGTGTACCAGCATCATCATGGACCTCTTGAACGTTGCCAACGACGTGCACGTTCTACCGTACACGTAGAACACGTTGTTTGGTTCCTTGATAGAGTCGACGGACGCATTGTAGACGCAGCTGGCAATCACGTCGTTCGTGTATTTCGTCAACAGAATCTTCATATCCATTTCGCGCTGCTCCTTCGGCAAATTCGATAAATGCTCGGCAAATCTGCTCGCGCATTCCGACATCAGTTTGAACATGGTTTTTATCTTGCTGGAGGTGAACGTCGGCGACAGCATATTCCTGTGATTCTTCCACTGGTCACCGTTCAGCATGAATAGCATTCCTCCTAGCATGGGATCCACTTTTCTGTTCACCAGCGGACGATGGTCCGAAAATTGTTCGACGTTCTTCATGGTGACGGTCTTGATCAAATCCAAATCGCGCAGCAGTATTACCGGCATATGAAATTCGTAGAAACCGACGTATTTCGCTCTGGGATCCAGTTCATAAATCTTGCCGATCAAATCCGCCATGGTGATCTTTCGTCTGACGAACGGTCCCAAGTTTCCAAACAGCGGTGTCGGTGGAATGTGCAAGATTCCATGATTCTTGAAAAAATTGTGATTCCTCGTGGTAAAATAATAGAAGGCAACGAGCACCACCGCCACCAGCGACAGAGCTATTGATAGATAGTCCATCGTTGCGTATCCACGGAGCGCAGCGACGAATGACTGTGATAACGTGACGATACTCACTCTGACAGCGTACCAAGCAGACTAATTGTACGAAGAGTCTTCACTCGATGAATCAGTTCTACACAGAGAAACTATGGTCTCAATGTCTTCCAATTCCCTTCCAGTTTACGCCAGGCTACACTGGGCCACGATCGTGTTACCATCGCTTTTATATCCTAACAGCTGTGATAGCCGCTCGTGATAGCCGATCGAGTTTGCGTAAATCGCGATTAGATGTTCTGCCGCGTCATTGTCGAAGAGAAGAATCTCAAACTATCGATAATTAAACAATATATATGTTTATATATAGAGTAGATTGGCTCCAAGAGAAACTATCTCGATACTATTGAATTTTTCATTCCTTTCGTTCAAAATACTTTTCCGTGATGCATTTTCAAACGAGTATAAAAACAGAAACTGCGTGGTTAATAAAGGAAGAAAAAAAAATTATTCAGCATCTTCTTCGTCTCGTAAACATGTCTGGAGTTTATCAGATTGGCGAAGCACCGACAAGCTTGTTCCAAATAATTATTTACATAGTAAAGTCTTTGTTGTGCCATCCATCTATTCTTTATTAAACGCAAGGACGAATGTTCGGAACGGCGATTCCATCGGACGTACTTTTCATTTGCATTCTACAAATTCTCGTTCACGTTTGCAATTTTCTTGAGCTTTTCCATTTAACAAAATCTTCGAAACTCGAAAAACCTTCAAATTGGTGAAGACAAAGAGTCCGCCAGTTTGTTTAATTCTTCGTCCTCACGTTTCATACTACGTATTTAGCGTACCCGTCCTTAAATAAATACACTCAAACCTGTTCTTGTGCGATTCTTTTTATGCGGTATACAAAGAAAAAAATGTTCAAAATGCATAAAACGAATAAAAAATAATAAGAAGAAATTTGAAGATTATTTTGCCGTAAGGTTGCCTGAATGCCCAAATATATTTCATCGTCAGATTACACTATATATATATATATATATATATATATATATATATATATGGTATCAGCCAATTTTATCACATATGTATCGCACCATGTAATCACATTAGCCGATTACCGTCCTTCGAAGTGCGTACATACCTCTTGGCCATTAAGATAAAATTTTAAAGTGAAAGGTAAATTTGTTATTTTTTTCTATTTAGATATAATTTTTTGTGTCTTTTGTTTAGACGTTTATTCCTGAAAATGAATAATCAGGACAAAAATAAAGTGAAAAAGACAATTTTCTTAGAAACTAAAATTACGATTTTAAATCGAATAACAGAAGGTGAAGGATCCACAGCTCTTGGTAAAGAATTTGGATTAAGTAAATCCAGTATAAGAGCCATACAAAAACGTGCAGGTGAAATATATAAATCTAGTAATTGTGCCACAAAAGAAAGTACTAAAAGAGCATCATATTCAAGAAACATTTCAATAGAGAAAACGTAAAATTTCTAGTTACGTGGTGAAATTTTCAATTATTTTTTGGTCTCTCTGTTGATGTGATTTGGTCTCTATTCACCGCATAAAAAAATTTTTTTAAAAATGTGTTGCGAACAATATTTTTTATAACTACTTATTTCGGAATATTTTTTTTGTGCGTTTTCTTTTATGCAATCCTTATCCCCCGAACAAAAACAAGTTTGAGTGTATTGCGCATTTTCTAATACGCTGTGTCACGTTGCTTTGCGTTACGCAACTGTGCAATCAAACCGAGAGTGCCCCTCGGATTTTATGTAATAAATCAAGAGGCAGAAGGAGTTGAATAAATTGTACGTGTCCGTGCATAATGCCGACAGATGAGAAATACCAGACCGATCGAGCTTGTTGGCTCTGAGAAAGCTTCTGAGATAACATCCTGTATAGTCAATCTATGAAAAGTCTCTCTTGTAGAATTCTTTATTTTTGTACCTTGTCGAACCTCTTTATATTTTAATTTATTCGGTATTGCGCGACTGATATTTTAATTTTTATAGTAAATCACTGATCGTGATTTGTTACAACCCCAAATGGAATAATTGTTCATTTCTTCGTTGCAACGTCAAAGATACGTTTTTTGTTGTTGAGTGTAACTTTATTTGAAGTAATCCCTTATTATCATTGGTGACACTCGATTTTCGGTGGCACCAACGTCGTGATAGACGCCAGTCGACGCCCAACTCTCGGTAGCACCAATGAGGTGTTAGATAGGAATCGGCGCTCGACGCTCGACTGTCACTGGCATGAAGATCGGTACGAAAAATTGATGCTAGTCCAGACCAAAGTCTCGCTAGTTTCAGTTTTTTGCACGCTGTCGTCTTCAGTTAGTTCCAAAATGACGCAGCTCAAGATCAGGATGATTCCCAACGCAAAAAGTAGATTCTTGTTGCGAGATGTTTCTAGAGCTGCGTGATTCCTGCAGATCAAGTCCGTAAATATACGCAAAACGTGCGCGAATAGACGATTGAAAGTGGAATTAGAATTCGACGTTTTGAATTTTTGAGTTAAAAAAAAATCGCTGCGAACAAGAAAAACATTCGCGAAAAAGTCCGTCGTTCATTTCGCGGTGAATTTCCGCGTTATTTCGTATTCGCGAAATCAATAAGGCTTCGCGTGTGTTCATTGCAGGAGGAAAATCAGGAAAGTTTGAAATAAAGCGCAGAAAAATCAAGCAACAGTCGTGAATTATACGCAATTTTTTTGCTGTGACTGTTTCAATTATAATATACTCGCGTGTCTATAACCAGTGAATATTTTCCGAATACGTACACGGAAATACGCGTATATGTGTACACACGTTCAATGACAGCGTACTCATTTATTAAATGGTAAGAAAAAATGCCAAAAGATAGCGGAAGTAACGTAATTATATGGCTGTCAGAGCAAGCCACTATTATCTATAACTCGTCCTCTCGCGCTAAAAATATCTGCACACGATCATTGCGCGCGTAGTTCGACTGTTTCATCGACAGGAGCACGAGCGCTGCGCATTAACACGACCGCGATGAAATCATCGTCTTCAGTCATCGCAAGCACATTGACGTGGGAACGTCCGCGGACGCTGCTAGACGATTTCTTTATCAACGGACAAAACGTAGTCGATGATCGTTTTTTACGATTATCCAGTCTCCCGACGATCGTTTCTGGACAGTGAGCGAAATCGTGCCGATAGACAGTGAATATCCGCTAAAAGCGCAGAATGGATTTGATAATGGACTGGTGGCCGATAATCGCGGCTGTGTTAGCCGTGCTAGCGGTGGTCTACTACCGAGCCACTCGTAACTTCGACTTCTTTAAGAAACACGATATTCCGTACGTCAAACCGATTCCGTTTTTAGGAAGCATGTGGGAGATGGTGCTTCAACGAATTTCGTTCGCTGAAGTCGCAGAGAAAATATACAATTTGGATTCCGATTCAAAGTACGTCGGTGTGTTCGAGTTCGAAACGCCCATGCTCGTGATTCGAGACCTCGACCTGATCAAGTCCATCACCGTGAAGAATTTCGACCATTTTCCAAATCATAGAATGGCTTTTGACCCGGATCTGGAACCTCTCTTCTCGAAAAATCTTTTTGGCCTGCGCGACGAAAGGTGGAAGGAAGTACGAAACATGTTGACACCGGCCTTCACGTCCAGCAAGATGAAGTCCATGTTCGTGCTGATGCGCGACTGTGCCAAAGAGTACGGCGATTATTTCGCTTCCTTGTCCGCCGACCAGATAACCTTGGAGTTGAAAGACGCATTCACCAAGTACACCAACGACGTCATCGCTACTTGCGCGTTCGGCATTGACGTCAACTCGATGAAGAATCCGAAAAACACATTCTACGTGTACGGCAGAGAGGCAACCAACTTTGGGGGAAGATTGCAGTCTCTCAAGTTTTTAGCAGTGAGAAAATTTCCATGGTTATGTCGATTGTTCGGTATTAGGATATTCAAGCAGAAAATCGTTGACTTTTTCAAGGAGTTGATAGTTAGCACGATAAAGGCGCGAGACGAGAACGGTATCGTTCGTCCGGACATGATTCAGCTGATGATGGAGACAAGAGGAAAATTAGGGCCAGGCAAAGAGTTGACCATCGACGACATAACCGCCCAAGCGTTCATCTTCTTCTTCGGTGGATTCGAGAGCACCGCCACTCTCATGTGCTTCGCCGCTTACGAGGTCGGCATCAATGACCAGGTACAGAAAAGATTGCAAGAAGAGATCGACCAGGTTTTGGAGGATTGCGACGGCCAGGTCACCTACGAGGCCATCAACAGCATGAAGTATTTGGAGTGTATCATTCTCGAGTGCCTTCGGATGTACCCGGCGATTGTCGGTAGCGACAGAATCTGCGCGAAACCGTTCGAATTGCCGCCACGCGTGCCGGGAGCGAAGCCGTACGTCGTGCAACGAGACGATTGCGTGTGGATACCGATCTATGGCATTCAACACGATCCGCAGTACTACCCAGAGCCGAAGAAATTCAATCCCGAGAGATTCTACGACGATCCGAAACAGATGTCCAACTCTCTCTCGTTCCTCACATTTGGGCTGGGCCCCAGGATGTGTATTGGCAACAGGTTTGCCCTGTTGGAAGCGAAAGTTTTGCTCTTCTACGTTTTTGCAAGGTGTAATTTTTCACCGTGCGCCAAGTCCTCCATACCGTTGAAACTGGCCGCGAAAGGATTCGCCATGATGCCGGAGAACGGCTTTTGGTTGAAAATCCAACCGAGAAACGCAAAGAAAGCGGAGCCGGAGAAAGTTGCCATCCCAGGAACGACCATGCTCATCGAGAAGATTCCCGACAGACATCCCGACAACTAAGTTACGTTGCACCGTGCACCGATGCTTGCAATATCCTTTGCTGCAACTTTTTCGTTCGTCTAGGGATATGTTTCTTCGTAGCGTAACGTTGAAACCTAGTCTATGACCGATTTGTTTTAAATCTTTTTTACAATTAATTGTAATTTGTTATAATGGGGTGTGATAAATGTAAAATGCAATATATATTATTTATAATATAGGGATTTTATAGAAGAAAATAAACAGGAAACGAGAACGTTCTAGCGTAAAATATACGATTTACGCGTATGTGCAAAGATGGTCTGCCGCTAGAAACATGTCGAACATTTATTCAATTGTTTCAATTCAATCAAAATGCACAAGTTATGAACGATTATATGCTCATCGACGTTTTCAAGAACAGAATGGGATTTATCTTTTTTCTTTTTTTTGTTTTTGTCGACCTTTGTTCGTTCCTCCAGGAAAATTGTTAATTCTCAGAATACTGTAATATTCAAACGATACTGTCCAAGAATTTTCTGTTAATTCCTATGATCTTGCAGTGTCTATAGAAAATGGCCACAAATTTTGTGATCAATAGGAAAAATGTTTTCGTATTAAAATAACATAATAATCTTCTGTAAATTCTATTTTTACACGTTTTTACAAAGATTTAATATATTCTATGTTACGAGAAATATGTATATTCGTTAAATGTAGTTTTGTTACAATTAAATAAACTTGGTATTCGAAATAAATACACTTACGTTGGGCTAAATTAAAAAAATAATCATATAATCATAATCCCTATTCAATCCTCGTATCTAATTGATGTCGTTCCCAGAAAAAGATAACGTCTTGTATTTTTTTTGAATTTCAAAAATTTTGAAACAAACAACGATAATATCCGCGTACTTCTTTTTAACTGATAATGAGATATCTTTGCTGACACGCAGTATAAATATGAGCACAATATGTTTGTACGATTATTCTTCCTGAATATTAACGACAAGAAAACTATTTTGTTGATCGGTTTTTTACTTATTCGTAAAATACTTTTCAATCTTTTCTAGTGATTTCTCTGATTTATTTGAGCAGTGATTTGTCCGCATGCGTCCTTCCACCGCATGAATAGACGAATCCGTAGAAAAGCTCCGATTTCGATGATTTCTGAAGAATAGAAATGTAGACATCAACAGTTTGAACAGCCTTTTTCTGTATTAGTTTTCAGGAAGTTTGTAAAAAACTTTTGTTGGCGCCACTACGTTGAATTTTGCTTATCGTGTGTCCATAGCAACGTGTACGTTCGGTAGCTGGATACGATATAACATATCGTTTGTTTATATATGATGTATGTGTCATGCAAGCCGAACGTATCTGCTGTGCTTGGGAACACATCTGTCATAAATGGACGGAACTGGATGTGCTGTTAGCAGCGGCATTATACGAATCATCTCGAAAGCTAGGTCTTACATACGCCGGTCACACACGTGTACCGATGTGAAATATTTATTTAAAATATTAATATTCATTAATAAAAGTCATCGAGATCGGAAAGGACCAGTTTTTCTACTGATACAGATTTACTGATAAACCAACGAATGAAAGAATGAAAGAAAGAGAAAGAAAGTAGGAATTGGCAAAAAGTTCAAATTTCAAAGTTCAAAATTGAAAATACAAATTCAAGTTTTGATGTTTTAAATTTCAACTTTTAAATTTCAACTTTCAAATTCTAAATTTTAAATTCAAAATCAAACTTCTAAATTCACGCGCAAATTTGTATTCAAATTTTTGCGATTTTTTTCTTTTTTTTTTTTTTGGTAAATAATGTCTGTATATAGAAATTGGCACACTAACTCAGAATCGTTTCAACTCGCGGCTCGCAAGCCCTTGTCCCTACTTTCTCGATTGTATGCGCTACCTTCTCCACTGCATCGATTTCTTGAATTAAAAAAAATCTCTGCGAAAAAGAGAAACTCTCGCGAAAAACATCTGTCGTTTAATTATGTCTCGGTGAATTTTCCCGATGATCATTCATATTCACGAAACCTATAGAATTTCATACGTTTCGTATTATATGATAGTTTATTGGAAAAGGAAAGCCAGGAAAGTTTGAAATAAAGCGCAGAAAAAATCAAACATTAGCTGAAAATAATAAATAATTTCCTTTTGCCACGACCGTTTGAATTGTAATATCTTCGCACGTCTGCAACCACAGAACATTTCTCGAGCCGTGCAACATACGTGTGTACGTACATACGCGCGAGCGTGTATGTTTAACGACAGCGTGTTTACCAATCTATTAAGTGGCGTGTTTACCTATCTATTAAGTGATAAAATGGCGAGAGAGCGTAATTAAACTGATAAAAAGTGATAAGTTACAATAATATATAACTTGACAAGATTCGTCTTTTCGTGTAAAAAATATCGCTGCATGATTACCGCTGCTTCGTCGTACGTTCATCTGTAGTAGCAGGAACATGGCGCGACGCATTAACACGACCGTCATCGAACAACGTAGTCAGTGACAAACGTATTGGCGCGAGAGCATATGCAACTGCTAAACGTTCTCTCTATTAACGGATCGCAAATAGTCGGTGGTCATTTTCTGAGATTATCCTTTTTGGAAAGAGAGCGAGATCATTGCTGACAGATAGTGAATACCTGCTGGAAGAGTGAAATAACAACGTATCTGGAAATGGATTGGTGGTCGATAATAGCGGCGGTGTTGGCCGTGTTAGCAGTGGTTTATTATCGAGCCATTCGTAACTTCAACTTCTTCGAGAAACGTGGGATTCGGTACGCCAAACCGATGGTGTTTGTAGGAAGCTTGAGGGGGGAGACGTTTACCCAAAAACTCTCGTTCGCCGAGATCGTAGAAAGGATTTACAATTTGAATCCCGAGTCAAAATACGTTGGTTTCTTCGAGTTCGATTCGCCTCTTCTCATGATTCGAGACCTCGACCTGATCAAGTTCATCACCGTGAAGAATTTCGACCATTTTCCAAATCATAGAATGATTTTCGATCCGAACGTGGAGCCTCTCTTCTCGAAGAACATCTTTTCCCTGCGCGACGAAAGGTGGAGGAAAGTACGGAACATGTTGACACCGGCCTTCACGTCCAGCAAGATGAAGTCCATGTTCGTGCTGATGCGCGACTGTGCCAAAGAGTACGGCCATTATTTCGCTTCCTTGTCCGCCGACCAGACCTTGGAATTGAAAGATGCATTCACCAAATACACCAACGACGTGATCGCCACTTGCGCATTTGGCGTTGACGTTAACTCGATGAAGAATCCGAAAAACACGTTCTACGTGTACGACAGAGAAGCGACCAGCTTTGGAAGAGCGCAGTCCCTCAGGTTTCTCGCAACCAGAAAGTTTCCATGGTTGTGCCGATTACTCGGTATCAAAGTATTCAAGCAGGAGATCATGGACTTCTTCAAGGAGTTGGTAGCCAGTACGATATTCGCCCGAGATGAGAACGGTATCGTTCGTCCGAACATGATTCAGCTGATGATGAAGACGAGAGGGAAATTGGGATCAGGCAAAGAGTTCACCATCGACGACATGACCGCCCAGGCGTTCGGCTTTTTCTTTGGTGGATTCGAGAGCACCTCTACTCTCATATGCTTCACCGCTTACGAGGTCGGCATCAACGAGCAGATACAAAGAAGATTGCAAAATGAGATCGACCAGGTTTTGGAGGATTGCAACGGCCAGATCACCTACGAGGCCATCAACGGCATGAAGTACCTGGAGTCTGTCATCCTCGAGAGCCTTCGGATGTACCCGGCGGTTCTCGGTAGCGACAGTCTGCGTGAAACCGTTCGAATTGCCGCCACACGTGCCAGGAGCGAAGCCGTACGTCGTGCAACGAGGTGATTGCGTGTGGATACCGATCTATGGCATTCAACACGATATTACCCGGAGCCGAAGAAATTCAATCCCGAGAGATTCTACGACGATCCGAAACAGATGTCCAACTCTTTCTCTCGTTCCTCACATTTGGGCTGGGCCCCAGGATGTGTATTGGCAACAGGTTTGCCCTATTAGAAACGAAAGTGTTGCTGTTCTACATTTTCGCCAAGTGCGACCTCGAACCGTGCGCCAAGTCCTCTATACCGTTGAAACTGGACAGGAAAGGATCCGCTATGACGTCGGAGAACGGCTTTTGGCTGAAAATCGGCCGAGAAATGTAAAGAGAGCGAAGCCCGAAGAAGATTACCATCCCAGGGACGATCATGTTTATCGAGAAGATTCCCGACAGACAGCCCGATAATTAAGTTACGTTACACCGTGCACGATGCTTGCAATATTTTTTTGCAACTTTCTTCTTTGTCTACCTTTTGTAAAAACAACGTCGAAAGCGAATGTATGGCCGATTTGTTTTAAATCTTTGTATAATTAGCAATTTAATTAGCTGTAATTAGCTGTAATAAATGTAATATGTAATACAGTTGCAATATACGTTAGTTCTACAGGACTTTTTAAGGGAAAAACAAGAATCTCGTTCTAGCCGGTGAAATGTAAACGAATTACGCGTATGTGCATAGATTGATATACTGCGGACATTTATTTAATTTCTTCAGTTAATTTAAAATCCAAATTACGGACGAATATACGTGACGTTTTTTTCAAGAACAGGATGGAATATATTTTTCTCCTTTCCCTTATTGATCTTCGTTTGTTCCGCCAAGAAAATTGTTAATTCTCACAATTTCGAACGATATTATCAAAGAATTTTCCGTTCCATTAAAATAAGACAATAATCTTTCATAGATCCCTTCTTTTTACACGTTTCTACGAGGATTTAATATATGCTTTGTTACGAGAAATATGTATATTCGTTAGACGTAGTTCCGTTACAATTAAGTTGGTATTGGAAATAGATGCTTACGTTGGGCTGAATTGGAAAAATAATCATATTTCACCCATCGTACCTAATTGTTTTTTGTATGTAATTCTCAAGTCTCTCGAAATAGACTGGTAACACTGTTCATATTTTTTTAATTTTAATTTTCACCACTAGTAGTGCTGCGGTCGCAACATCGGTACAACAAGATGTGACACGAAAATGGTACGGTCTTGAGAACCGTATTACCATGGCCAAAAAAATACATGGTGATACAGCGTCTATTCATATACTCGTCTATGCCCTAAGACACAAAGCTCCATTTGATGTTTATTCTATCTTATTCTTAGTCAATGTTCATGTATTTATCCGTGGTACGAGTCAGATTATGTATACGAGTCAATATGGCGTCATGTTAACCTATCAAAAACGTTTCTATGTAATTTTTAAACTAATGGATTTCTAAAATCTCTAACATCTTTGATGTTGTTGAAATCTACCAGATTTTCATAGAAAAATTTAATTTTAATTCAGATCATTATCACAGATCTTGCTTGTGTCATTATTATACCGAATATAACTCTCATAGTATGTGATATGAGAATGGCGAAGTTCCGTGGAACATGAAAAAGTTTCGTCTGTCATTTATTTTGTGTTTAATCAGTGGTATAATATAAGAAACTGATCTAGTTTTATAGTAGACTTCTGCTTATCTGTTAAATAAATAAGTGAATATTTGTTTCTTTCTTGAAGTTAAAAATCAAGGTATGTAGTAATAATAACGCGCGTCTTAAATATAATATAAAAATAACATCTTTAAATACTTTGTAAAACATTTAATAAAAACATTGTAATAAACAATTATATTTAATTTTTATTCTTCAGAATAATGGGAGAACGCAAAGGAACAAATTTATATTATCCACCTGACTATGATCCTCGTGTTGGTGGACTCAATAAATTCCTTGGTACTCATGCATTACGTGAAAGAGCAAGGAAATTACACATGGGAATCCTCATAGTCAGATTTGAAATGCCATATAATATATGGTGTGATGGATGTGGTAATCATATAGGAATGGGTGTTCGTTATAATGCAGAAAAAAAGAAAATTGGAATGTATTATAGTACACCTTTATATCAATTTCGTATGAAATGTCATTTGTGTGAAAATCATTTTGAAATAAAGACTGATCCAGCAGTAAGTATTATCTTTTTACTAATTTATTTATTACATTTGGTTATTTAGAATTTACTAAAGTATGTTTTGGCATAGAATTTAGATTATGTAATAGTAAGTGGTGCAAAACGTCAAGAAAATCGATGGGATCCGAAAGAAAATGAACAAGTAATACCAGAAACAAAAGAAGTATCCTGTAGACTATATGACGATGCTATGTATAAGTTGGAACATGGTGTAGAAGATAAGAAAGTAGCAAAGTCAAGGGAATCTTCTTTGGAAAGTGCAATAGCATTAAATAATGCTACATGGAAGGATGATTATACGTCAAATTCTGTATTACGCTCTGCATTTAGAGTACGTTTAATTATTTTTGGTAGTTTTATGTTATGAGTATTTTTAGAATTGGTTACTGATACTATTTTGTATTATAGACAAAGAAAAAAGAGTTACAAAAAAAACAAAGTTTGGATTCAGTATTGCTTAAAAAAAATGGATTAAATATTGATTTAGTTAATGAACATGAAGATGATGTAAAATTAGCTAAACTATTGATGCATAATAGAGGTAATGATTTAAATCTAGACAATACATACAATCTAATGCTCCTATAATATATTGTAGTATTTGTTTTGTTTCAGATATGAAAAAGAATGGGCACAATCCTGTGAAACGATTAATTACTACTATACGATCTAAAGATAAACTGAAAAGTTCTTCACATTCTGTATCAAGCAATATCTCTAGAAGCCAAACAAATCAAATGCGTACACTTTGTAAGCTTACTCAACCAGAACCTTCAACATCGAAAACGGTTACTAGCACATTAAATACATTAGTGACTTATGATAGTTCTGATACAGATAATGATTTATAGCAATTTGTATTTATAAAAATATGTATGTATATATACATACGTGTATATAATGAATATAATTTATAATGTTTTATAGGTAATATATAGTGTTTATAAAACGAAATAAAAATGAAACATTAATAACAGATTTATTAGCATCATACTTTTATTTACATTAGTTTAGTATTGCTACAAAAATTTGCAAAAATTTAGTTGGTTTGTTTTACATTTTTATTAAATTGTTTTATTGTTGTATTTTCTTTTAATTTTATTTTTGTAAATCAAATGGATAGTATTCATTTATACATCAATAAGAAACTGTTCCAGTTGCAGTTATTGAAGATAACAATCTTCATTACATGAATTTTTTTGTTTAAAAAACAACGTAACAATAATCTAAATTTATATTATCGATATTTTATTAAAAGTCTCATTGTTAGGAAATGCTTTGGGATCAATTTTATTACTTAGTGTAACTAAACCTATAATAATTGCAAATTTTTCATCATTTTCCAATTTACCTCTAGACTAAGAGTGAAGCAAAACATACAAACAGTTTTAAGATTTTACTCTCATAATTTATAAAGCAAAAGAATATTACCATTAATACACCTCTGTCAAAACCAGGTCTAATTTGATCTCAGATAAATTCCAGTAAAAGCACATTCTTTTCTTAATTCAAATATTAATTTAATTTTTAATACAAAATTTACAAATGGTATCTTTTTATTTATTTTATTTTACTTTATACCAAATTCTGAATATTATTTTTATTTAATTAAATTTTTTATTTTATTTAAAATAAATTTCTTTTTGGGAAATATAATTAGTACTATTATATTATTATTTATTTGGGATGAATGTATCATTGTTTTTTAATTTATTTTGACAGAAATTATCCAGGACAAAAAATGAAATAATAGAATTAATATCTAAATTCTTTCAATTAAAAAAATAGAACATTCGCAAAGTTTATGTTATCTAGAAAACAACGATAATTATTTAGAAAATGGAGCCACAGACGAGGTATATGAATATAAATATATATTCATATACCTCGTCTATGGTGAAGGCTATCATCAATTTCAATGATTTTTAAATATGTTATAGAAATCAATATTTTGAATGTTTTATCTTTGTATATACCACTAAAATTTTCATTCCTTCAAAATGTCATGTCAATCGGGGAACTGATACTTTTCAAATATCTGAAACTGATGCTTTTTAAATCTGAAACTCTTTTTATAAGTAACCGATGATTTTGTATATCTTCAATATGTCAAATAAGAGTTAAAGAACAAAATGAAATAAAAAATGTTATTGATCTTTTTACTAATTTAATAACTAAATAAGTAAGTAAGAAAATACTTTGATAATTTAGTACAAGAAAACACATAAAATAATTAGAAAAAGACATTTTTTATTATTAAATGTTCTGTTCAAATATCATGTTTGGATATTAGAGTTGGATTAATTCGAATATTATTGTGTAATATATATTATATTATATTATATATTATATTGTGCAACATATTGTGTATTATATTATATGTTATATTATTATATACTTTTTATATTGTTTTATGTAGATATAATTGCACTATTATTATATAACTATATTTTATTTAAAAAATTCTATATAAAGTTGTTTTTAATTTTAATTGTTTAATACTTGAATTTTGTATTATATGATATGATGTTTTATGACATGATATTTTATTGAATGATATAAATTTAAAAAATTCTAATTTCGTCGAATTTTCATAATTCTAATATTCGACGTTCCATAAATAGCGAAAAAAATCATGATAAGTTTTAAAAGAAGAACTTTAATTTTCAAGACTGTGATGGATTTAGTTCTAAAAAAGTTTTTCCGTGTTTTTACAGACGTTCGAATTTTTATAATTGTTTTGGACAAAAGTATTTCCATTTTGTCATTCGCTATATAGCATTAAAATATCTTTGAAAAAGGCGAATTCAAGACTATCAAAATAGAGGTTTCCTACTTTAATATTAGCCAATATTAGTGGATTTTTCGAACGAAGTTATAGTAATTTAAAATATCAACAAGCTTCCACCAGTGTATTAACTTTATTTTTCAAAAAATGTTCATGTTTTACATATCTTAATATTAATGATAATCAGAAAAAATTGATATAAAAGGCTCTTCAGTGTATTAATTTCTTTCTTCTTCTTTTCCGAATAAAAGAAAATATGATGAAGCGGTTGAAAGAGCGGTAACATCTTTGATGAGACTAACGAATCGAATTTGCGAAATCCGAGTTTGAGTTATCCGAGAGCACGATATCGGAGGCAGCAAACCATCAAACTACTTACAGAGGGTGAGAAATCTGGCTAGAGGCCAATGCAACGATTTTGTTCTGAGAGAGCTTTCCATGGATCTGTTTCTTGAGTATACAGGCAATTTTGGCCATGAATGAAAATACTTACCTAAATAAATTAGCATATCAAGCGAATAAAATTTATGAAACGGCCACTCTGAATGTAATAGTGTAACATAAATGAAGAAGCTACGTTTTGTAGAGAACGTGAAGCAATTATAGATGTTGACAATTACTGCTAATCTAGCACCTCACGTCGTTATTTTAATTTTTCAATCGCGAAGAAAATTTATATTGCATTTTTCTTTGATAATTTCTGTAAGAAAAAAATTTGCTTTATCATCTGTTATAGATAAATTTTCTTTTAGATTCTTAGTTCTTAGATATATTAAAAAATATCAAAAATTGATCCTTTTTTGAATATTGTTTAAATATATTTAAATCTTTTTACCATTATAAAAATGTATATTATTATAATAAGAAATATTTGTATAACATCGCAATTTAAAAATGTTTAAAGGTGAAAATTTGCATTTTTTTTTTTTAAACTCAAAGCGATGGAAAAAACGATTTTAATATTCATATTCAACAAATCTGTAAGAATTTATTGAAATATAAAAGAAAGAAATTAAAATTTACTAGAAAATGTTATTAAAAAAACGTGATTCATAGTGAACAGACATTACTGATTAATTATTTATTGAGTGTTAACGTGCAATGATTCAGAAAAACAAACTCGTGAAAAACAAACTGAAAGGAAAAGAACGATTTTACTACATTAGAAAAGAAAAGTTAATATTACTACATTAAGAAAAGTTTATTAAATGTTAAAAAGTGCTTTGAATTATTTTTTTTATGCGTAAAATATAACGACTGTAGCGGTTAATCTATTATACTATGCACTTACATGATGGTGTTTTGGACACTATAATATATTTATTTTTAGTTATATACATATATGAATATATGTTTCTATTGTATTTTCATCAAATGATGGCGTTTTCGATGAATTATCATTATAATCTTGAAGCATAAACTTCTATTTTTGATTTCCTATGGTGATAACTGTATCTTAGCTTTACGTTTTAGTCAAATTTTTTCCCTCTCTTATATTGATTACATTGTCTTGATTACATTAATCTTGTTAACGTTTTTTTTACTTATTTTGAATTATCTTTTCTGTCTTTTTTATTACAGTGTCTTAAATATTTTAACTTTAATTTTGTAAAATCTATCGAATGAAAGACGAAGAAAGATATAAGTTGTATTCTTTTTGTGTTCTTTATACAATATGTTTTATAATGTAAAAGTGGAAACCGACTATGTACAATTTTGTAGAAAATAATGAACTTGGATTAGTGTTTTAAAAATTATACAGTTTTATTTAAAAAAAAACATTTACATGACCTCTGCGTTACAGAAAAATTAATTATACCAGATTGTAAATGTCTCGAAACTATTCATTTCATGTCTAAACTACCTTTTTATATATCTTTTATTAGTAATTCACATAAAATGTATATATATTCACATATATGTATACTATATATATATATATATATATATGTGTGTGTGTGTGTGTGTGTGTGTGTACATACATCACTGTCCATAATAATAAGCATTTGAATAAACCATAATTCAAATGAAACTTTCTAATTTTAGTCTCTAATTTTATCTTAAATAATTATATTCAATACTAATAATACATGATACGTTTAAAAAAGATTGATTTTTTTTACAGACGTTTTATAAGAACAGGGTGACACGATATGATTTAATTATTGAATTTTGTTTCACGATGTTAATTTGTTCTTTAATGCCTAGTTATAAAATTGTTTGATTTTGTTTGTTGTCATAATTAGAAACATGGAGCAACGAACCGCAATTAAGTTTAAGTGAAAACACGGCGATCGAAACTTACAGAATGATGCGAAAAGCATATGGATAATTTTTTAACGATTTAAACGATTTAAAGAAAGTTGTCAATTACTCGAAGATGATAAGAGAAAAGAATGACCTTTGACAAGATGACAAAAGAGAGATTGCATCAAGATGAAAGTTGAATCTGTTGTTAAGATGTAATCTCCTACTATCGAGACAGGACATTATATCTCGGATAATGGATAGATTTTTGAAACGAATTCGACGCGTGAGGCCGAAGCTTTACCGATCGGGATAATGGTTCCTGAACGACGATAACGCAGTCGCACATTCGTCAATCATGGTCACAAAATTTTTTGCAAAAAGGTGTAACTGTTTTCGATCACCCGCCTCGGTAGATTTAGCATCTGCTGACTTTTTCTTATTCCCTAAAATCAAATTACCAATTTGGGACTTATTATAAAGAGGTAAATGAGATAAAGGAGCTAGTGACTAAGCAATTGAACACGAGAGAAATTCTCCAAGCACTCTATGGATTCAATTGTACTGAATGTGTAACTAGAGGGAAGATGTATGTAGGAAACTGAAAAAATGAAAACTCCTTAATTAACACAATTATTTTTTATTATATTAGTCTTGCAACTTTTTGCAAACATACCGCGTATGTATTTCTTGAACAGTAATAATAATTTAAATACACATGTCCCTCGATTTATGCGCATTATCCATTCCATGTGGTGATTTCTGCGTGGGAGAAAACCGCAACAAGAGTCGATCAATGCGAAAAAATACGAAAAAGAAAAGCCAATATAAGTTATAAAAATTTTATTTCATAAAAAAATCAATGAGAATTATATATAGAGTAGTAATAGAGTAGTAATAGAGTAGTAATAGTACCTAGAATCGTATATAAGAATAGCAAGTATTTTGTTATTGTTAAGAGTAATTACCAATAATAGAAGAAAAGAAAAAAGGACCATATAAAATGAATTCGCGTAAATCATGTATAAAAGGTCATTATTATCACATAAAAAGAAACTCGCGTAAAAAAAAGTATTGCGTAAATCGAGAAATGTCTTCAGTCATATATAAGTCTCAAACTATTATCTATTAAAATATTGATGATGTTTATTAATAGATAAAGAAGATGGATGAAAATTTATCTCGTAGAGACATTTAAGTGATTCGAAATGTGTTTATTGTCTATATTGTGATATTGTTATATCTATTTCTAGTCATATTCTAAAAGTTTCCAATTCACAGGAAACTTAAATAATGCAGATATATTGCTTGCTTCATTTTTAATTTAGAATATTATTTTCTAAGTATTAAGTAAGAAATAAAGGATTAACAATAGAAAAACATGATTCTATTATAAAAGTTAAAAGAATAAAAATATTAATCTTCTTATGGAATTGTATCAATTATTTAAATATTTATGGACGATGTATAAATTCTATTGTTATGAAAAACTTTTGTTAAAGATATGGCAATCAAATACAAATGAGAAATAAAAATATTTCATTTCATTTGAGAGAGAGTAAAGAGAGAGAGAGAGAGAGAGAGAGAGAGTTTACACTTATTTATTTTTTTAAAATTTAATGTACTTGGAAGTAATTATCTAGAATTTAAATGTTATTATAAATGCTATTATAAATAGTGTGCTTATAATATACTATATATTGTAGTTATGTACGAAGTAGTCTACAATTGTTTCAAGTAACTCTGTTAAAGAAAAATGTTGAGAAAAATGATACATCTTCTTCAATAAAGACATTCTTTTTAAATATCTCGATAATTTTTTTTATCATTGTACTCGAATACTTCTTTACGTAAAGAAATTTATCTATACAAAAAAAGTATAGATTTAAAAAAGTAATGCAAATGTTGATTACACATCTACACTGTACTTCTTTTTAAAAAAAATAGTTCGAATATAATATTCTTTGAATTCATCTTTCTCCTTCGATATTCTTTTATAACTACACTGACAATGGAATTGTAACTTAAAACGATTGTATAGACTGTGTATATTGAGTCATGAGACTTGTATAACCGTCAATCGATATCACAGGATTGAAAGTTTAAATTAGGATTAGGTTTAACGTCCCTTAAAAATATTATAAAAATATATTTTCTTTCCTGTGCATTATTTTATCTTCCAATATATCTATTGTTCAATTGTATTTGGAATGTCGTTATTATAGTAAATAATATATAAGAATATTTATATATAATCTCTATTTGATATTAACCTGTAAGACTTTCTTTGATCTTGTTTGTTACAATGCCTATAATATTTAAGGATTGAAGCTTCAATTAATTAACTAACTAACTATACTTTTGATATCAATAATACTTCTAGAAATACAATGCGCATGCCAAACAATTCCACTTGACAACCACTTATCTACGAAACGTCATCTTGCTGACAGCGTGGTGACATCTGTTAAAAAGGAAACTGTCAGGTCAGCGAACTCTTTTCACACATCATTTTATTCCTTCGTTTTTTTTTTTCAACGTCCAACTGTAGTTATCGTCAGCAACGGGACCAACTTCGAGCTTCTGTTTTAGAAAGTAAGCCTTTCAAGCTTTGAATCCGTTCGTTACTTCGAGTATGCCGATCTTAATTTTTCACTGGATTGCTCAAGGATGTATTCAATTTTTACACTGCTTTGTTGCAGACAGATAGGGATATGTAATTTATTAATGTTTATAAAATACTTGTTTGTAATAGATTGGATAGAAAAAGTAAATTACTTTTTTGTTTCAATATTATAAATGATTTTAATATTATTTTAATAAATGTTAATATTATAGATATAAATTGTTTCATCAATTTCTGCATTTGATATTTAATATTATGACTGAACGATTTATAAAATTAATATAATTCTGATATGTTAAAAACAAATTTCTAACAAATTTCTTCTAAGTATCTTAACATTTTTATAGATGTATTTATAAAAATTTAAGATTTTTTTTTAAAGATTCACTATCTATTAACAATTTCAGCTAACGTTGCAAATTAATTTTAGTAGTATTATTGTTTCTTGCTAGCAAAATTTGGGTAATAAATTTTACTATTGGGGAGGCTGCTGCATCCATCATAAAGTATTGACATACAGTTACAAATGCAAATTTTTTTATTTCGTGGGAATTTTAGAATATTTTATTTAAAAAAACAAATTTCGTACGTACAAAAATTATTTTAATGTTTGTTTTGTATTTCTATGTTGTTCGTTTAATGCATTCGTGAATTTGTCATTAACAATATATATCAACGATAATTATGTTCGATTAATTTTTTCTATCTAGAAATTAAACAAGCTCATTAGCACATCAGTAACATAGTACTCAGAAAAATTCTTGCCAATTTTTGTTGATTAGAATTCTAGGAATTTTTCTGATCGACAACTTTTTAGAAGTGGGAAAAAGCTAAGATCTATTGTGATAAGTTGGAAAGAGTTTAGAAAAAATTATGGAAAAAATGGCCACCGTTGGTAAACAAAAAAAAAGTTTTGTTTCTTCAGGATAAACGCCCTCATGTTGCATGGCTAAGATGACTCATGACGAAATAGTGGAACTTGAATAGTAAATTATATTCAATTTATCGTATTTGCCAAATTTTTTTAAAATAGATTTTCACTTGTTTTTGAGTCTGGATAATCATATGAACAAAGATCAATAATGAAAGTGATTTTAAAGAAGAAATGTCAAGATTTTTCCGCGGCAAAACAGAAAACGGCATTTATAAGTTGTTAAACCGTTGAAAGAAAATTTCAAATTGTAAAGACTCGTATTTTGATTAAATTAATTTTTTTTTCGTGAAAAAATGATAAGAACTTTTCTGATATTATTAATTCGGATTTTATTCTTTTACTTTTTTCAGATATTGTTAATTTATTTATATTTTGCTACTTATTTATAATAAATAATTTATTTATTTATAGTATAATAAAAAAGTTTATACGTTTTTAAAGTAAACTAATAAATAAGTTTTTATTAATCTATTGTCTTTTTATATTAATTAAATTAAAAATAAAATTACAATTTTCAGTTTATTTAATAAAAATCAATATATCAACATTTATTTTCATAAAAATCAAAATGTCAACTCCGATAAAAAATTAAGAACTAGAAAATTTAGTTCTTCCATTTAACAAAATTTACAATACTTTGTCCTTTAGTAGATAGATTCTTGGAAATTTTAATTTTTTTTTCAGACACTTGAGAGAAAGTTTTAATCAAATGGAAGTGATCTCTGTTGGCGCTTCTTTTTGACCAAGACGATGAGATGAGCTACAGCGATGCAGGTGAATGGCCGACTGGTGAAAAGGGAGTTTGAATAAAGCACGAGCTGAATTACGGGAAGATGACCGATGCAACGTCGAGATCTCCTAAACGCTGCCAGATCGCCCGGAAGAATAAAAAGAAACCAGCATCTATCAAAAAGTTGCAAAAAGACTTCCATAGGTAAGAATCCCAGTGAAATGACAAACGTTTAAGAACTTCATATTTAAAAAAATTTTAAATTCTTTATATAGAATGTTTCACGCGGAGGATTTAAAAAACGTATTAAATATCGTGAAGAGGTCTAAAATGTACATAATTTAATCTATTTTTATACGCGATATTATTATATGCTGCCGTTAAGAAATAAACTTTATTTATTTGTGATAAAGCTGGTGTTGAGTTTTACTGTATTTGAGTAGTGATTCATAAAAGAATAACTTTTTTTATTAGCTACAAGGATAATTAGAGAAATTAAAACTTTCGTTCTTAATATTTTCTTAAAATTTAATTTAAATTTAAAGAGAACGTCAAATTTAATGTAGAATATTAATACGAATATTTTTGATTTTTATAATTAATAAAATTATATTGGGGCTTTTGATAAATGTAATTCTATCTTTCATTGAGATATTATATGTACATTTCTTTATTTTGATATCACTTTATCTGTAATTTGATGTATTTTGTGCATTTATATTTTCACACTCTTTACGTTCTCATACACGAAAGTCTATAATTTGATCATTATAAAGAGTAGTTGGTTCAAATCGAATCATATAATATAATCTTTTACACTATGATCTTTGAACTTTCTAGATCACAGTATTATTTTACCAAAGGTCATGAACACTTGGGAGAATCTAGAAATGTCCTTCAGAAGCAATCTCCATTTATTTATCCTCCTTGTTCGCTTATGTTCTCGTATTTTCAATACTGGAAGGCGAAAAAGCGTACTTCAGATAGAGAACGAAGAATGGGTGTCTTAAAAACGAAAGACTCGTATGATCTTTTACGGAGACTTCGTGTAAGTATCACAATTTTAATATTAAAACGTACAGTGAGTTACGAAACTATTTCAATTTTTGTAATTATTAAATACGACGATTGTTTTATATATTCACTCATAATTTTTTTTCAAGAAACGATATATCAATCAAAAGTTTAATTTAATATTTGCAAGGATATGAATATTTTAGTGAGCAGTGGGATTCATTTTGATTGAGACTTTTAATTAAACAGAAAAATTGAAAATTTTAAAGTTGTTAGATCATGAATATTTATTTATCGATGTTACGAGTCAGGATTTCGATCAGCGCGAGAAGCCGGTGAGAGATTTTATAGAATGGAATATAATGTCATAAGATTATGAAATACAAAATAAATAAAAATAAAATGCAAAATAAATAAAAATAATGTGTTATATAAACGATGTAATATTTTATGCGGAGTTATCATGCCGAAAAAATAATTCTTTTATATTTTTTAATAATATTAAAATTAATTATTCTTATTTTTTCTGCTAGAACTATTTTCATAAATTGTTCAAGAATATAATTGTTTCTCGAGATATGGACACTTTTTGATTATGATAAAGTATTGTAATGTTTAAAATTTCAAAAAAATTGCTGAAAATTAAATCTAAGTTTCCTCCTGGATAGTGATATATATCGATGTTTCAAAGACTGTCGGAATCATTTAAAAATTTCTGATATATACCGAATTTTTTAATATAAGATAATAATACAATTTTTGAATATTTTCAATTTATCACCAATGCTATTACCATAAATTAAATTTGTAAAATGTCTTCATGAATCTATGAAATCCAAAGAATTTAATTCGTTAATTTAAGAATTTAAAAGAGTGTGCAACAATATTTACATTTATAAACCATTAGTAATAACATATTAACAATTTATATACATTAATAATAACATATTAACATATTTAAAATAATACTTACACTTGTATTTTTCGTAAAATTTTGTTAAGTTAACTCAAAAAATTTTTGTACGTCTCAATATTAGGTTTTATTTAAAAATTTAAACGTAATCTTCACAAGATCATTCGGCATTATTTCAAGATCAAACAATTATCATCATGTTTATGCCTCTTTCAATGCCATACAAATTTTATATAAAATATTTTTTCCTATTTTTAATAGAAATAATCACATATAGACAGTTAGAATGGAACGGTTTTACTATATATCTGTATGTTTCTTTTTTCCTTAGAAACAGTAAACTATGATATCAAAATTTAACCACTTATTTCCTTGACACTCTGTATACATAATACAATGATATAAATAAGTCTGTATCTGTATAAGTTTTGCTAAAAGCCGATTTTTCAAATTTATGACACATTTATTCCTATTTTTCTGAATTCACTTTCGTATTAAGTTTGAATCACATCGTACTTGAATTCACTTTCGTATTAAGTTTGAATTACATCGTACTTGCATTATTTGCGATATTGAAGTTATTATCCGTGAAATTTCTCTCATTATTATCTATTTTAACGATCAGAGGAAACATTAATGGCCTGTCGAATTGCTTGTTTTGTCCGTAATTTTCTATTCTTCTTCGCAAAAGGTTACTGACTAAATTTTGCAATTTGTGCATAATTTCAATGTATGTTTATTGTATTTTAGTGCAATTTCTCAAAGCGGAATTATACCATGTCCTAGATCCGCTACTATTTGATTTCTGTAGATTCTCAGTTACATTATCTATTATTCATACGACAAAAATGAAAATAAATTTTTTGTTCTACACAAACATACGATGATTGTTTCTTATATTTTGTTCAACTCAAGGCACTATTTTCAACTAAACTGAATGAACATTTATTCATAACTGAATGAAATTATTTTATGATGAAGAAATGAAGAATCGGAAAATGATTTTTTTTACTCAAATTAAGATATTTCTTGAGAATTACAAAGAAAAATTATTCTGGTAATTATTTGAAATAGAAGGTCACTGATTTCAATGATTTTAAATTGTCTTATCAACATTCTGAATAACTTTTTTCATTTGACCGTAGTTTCCGATATTTATAGGAATGCTTTAAAAGATAAACTTTACCAATTTCAATGAATTTTTGATTTGTAATGGAATAGGTATTCGAGATTATATACCCAATTATTACGAGTGATTCTCATCTAGTGTGCCACATAATTATTCATGTATCTCATTAAAATAAACAAAACACATAGTTTGTTATTATCATTAAATTAATACTATTTATTTATTAAATAAATATATTTTTTGTTAATTGCTTATAATATGGTTTTATATTTATATCAATAAATGAAATCTAGATTCATTTATATGGATTTTTAATCTATATAAGAATAAATTTTAATTTATTTTTCATGTGTGCTGTAAAATTTTCAAACGCATAAAAGTATTCCGCGAGCGAAAAAAAACTGAAAATCATTGAATAGGTAGTTTAAATTGTAAATTTTAACATTTAAAAAATCAAGATGACTATAAATTTTTATCGAACATAATAATTTAATTATTATTAATATAATAATAATTTGTATCGAAAATAATTTAATTTGTTACAATATATATATATATATATATAGAGTTTATTACAATATACATACAGTATATATAAATATATATACAAAGTATATAGAGATACTATAAAATATTTTTAAATTTTGGCATATTTTTAATATTATGAAAATTCAAAAATTATTGCTGTGTGATAAACTGTGAGTTTATATACGTTATATATTTATATATTTATACGTTATATATTTATATATTTATAACATACATAATATTTATATATATGTGTCTATTTATGAACGTATAAAATATAATACTTTAAGGTTTTCAAAAGAAGTGATATCTTCGTGATAATTTCTACATGAGTTCAAGTATTATCTAATTTCACTGCGGCTCTATGTTCCACGCTTCTGTTTCCTAATTATTCTTGAAAGAATTTCAGAAAGACAGTTAGAAAAGGATATTCCTCATTTGTAACGTTGATTAAATTTTGATTATGTTGCAAGGTGGACGTGGACATCGAGGCTTTGGAGGCGAAAAAGCACAAAGATTTGGACGAAGCTATAGCCATCACTGACGTAGATCCACAATATTTCTCCGTATTAAATGACAGACTGGTCAGAGAAAAATTTTCCGTGCGCAATTACATAGAAGACACTCGTGAGATTTTAAAAGCTCGCTTATTAGCTGGACAAGAAATGGACGACTGTATTCGTATAGATCAACAATTTGTTGAGGAGCAAAAACGACTCGATCAGATCAGGGTTTGTTTTGATGAAGCTAAAATGTTGAATTTGTTATTAAATAAGAAAATAATGAGTGCAAAATATTCCAGTAACTTCATTCATCTTAAACATTTTTGTTGTTTTTGGAAATATAAAAAGCTTTGTTCATTCGATACAAAAAAATGGCTATAATATAGCAGTAATGATATTTTTGGGGAGAGGGACTAGAGATCTCCCCAAGGTCATTTTTATTTTTTTAAGTGGAATTATATATTTTTTGATCCATTAATCGATGTATTGATATTATCTAAAAAAATGTTATCCATACATATCAAAAAATTATTAGTTTAATAAATATTTTAATTTTAATTTTGTAAAATATATTGTATTGAAAGACGAGGAGTAATATTCTGAAATTCATGCTGTCTTTGTATGCAGCAGATTTTATAAAATCGAAAATAAAATATTTACTAAACTTTTCACAGGTTGCACAGGTTCATACTTTTTATAGACAACGTAAGCTGTTGATGGATTAAAAAATATGTGATTCCATTTAAAAAAGTGACTTTGAAATTTCCTACTGAATAATTTACGTTAACAAAATTTTTCCATATTAAAAAACAACAGAAAAATAAAACAACAGATGTGTTCAAGGTGAAGAAAGTTATTAAGACACCCTGTTTTATAATTCTATTAATTATATTAGTTTAATTATACATGTTATACAAATTATCTCTTTCATATTGGAATACTTGGCATATTACATTTTTCATTCATTTTTTTCAATTTTGTAGAACAATATAGATCTTTTTTATTTATACTGTTAAATATCCTAAATATAAAATTAGATGTCACATTAATAAAAATTTTTTTTTCAATTATTCACGTTCTTATTTTTATAATTAGTATATAAAGTTTTAAATTATAGTGATAAATGAATTATATACAGGATATCCTATATGAGGTTAACCATGCAATTTTTTCTTAAACTATTTGCTATAGAGAAAAATGTTTCAAATAAAATTTATGTTGTTTCGGGAGTTGTTTCAAGATCAAGGTTATTTAACGCCGCCCAAAGCTTGTCTTCGTTGAGCATAGGAAATGTAAACATTTGTGATAAACATAGTTATGAATGTTATATATATGATATACTCTTATGTAGAAACGAAAATTTGTACGTATTTGCTACTATCCCAATTTTTGTTACATCCTCTTCCAGAGAAAATTAGTATTAGAGTTCCTCATACAAAGGAATTGTATAAAGAATGCTTGCCAACAAGATGTGCTTTTCGAAACAACGTAAGTTTTATTTGAAACATTTTTTTTTATAACGAACAATTTAAGAGAAAATTACGGATAGTTTCATATGGGACATCCTGTATAGAACTGAAAAATCATTCTGAGCAATTATACACACGACACAATATATTATTCTTACATTATATTTATCTTGTATTACAAATCTTTAAACCTTAAATGCATAATTCTTTTCAAGTCTAGAATTAATGATATAGAATGTTGCAAAGCAATGGTGTGCATTTAACGCTCCTGATATAGAATTTTGTTTTTCTAATTTAATCTATAAAATGATGTTTTTAATCTATTAGGTCACCTTGAGTGTGAAATTAATTTTTCGTATTTTTTCACATGAATAACATATAGATTTGAAAGTACATTTATGTATTCTTTTTTATAAAATGAAAATACTGGAATGGAATTGTTTGGACAAAACTATTTTGAACGATCCTTTTAACATTGACGAGCACACTAAAAAAAAATTAAAGATTTTTTTAATTTCTACGTAAAATTTACTGGCTATATAAGTAGAATTTAAAGAAAAATATTGACTTTTGTAGAAATTATACGCTTTCGAATGAAAAATATTTTCCGTGAAAAAGTTTTTTATACAAATATTTGCTTAAAAAGGTTCTCGATATTTCGCAAAAACCTTCTGTGATTTCCAAGTAGATGTTACGTGGAAATTAAAAAGTTTCAATTTTTCTTTTAGCTCGTATCATGTGTTCGTATTCTACGTAATCTACGTTGTCGTAAAGGGAATTGCTCAAAATATTTCTGCATGATATATATTAAAACAAATTCAATTCACTTACTTTGTATAAAAAGAAAACGATCAATATCAGCCTTATTATAAATCTTCTTTTAATTTTATTCTGTTGCAAGAAAACAATGTAAAAGAATGTTATTAATATTAAAATTAATTAGTATTAAGAATGTTACTAAAAACTATGGGCATTCCTGATTATGAGTGAACATTAACGGAACTGAAATTAGGTCCTAGATTATGGTGTGTTATGATTAAGGGACTATTTTCATATTCTAAAATCAGAAGAATTTTCAAAACATTTATTTTTGTAGAAAATAGCACTTTTAATTTTCTCAATTTGAAATCTCAAATAACTGTAAGATGTGATTTTAGTTGATAGCGATCTTCGACCATAATATATGGTGAGTCTTGTAATATGATGACTTGAAATAAATCGTAAATTATTTGCTGTACGAAAAAATGTTTCAAACAATTATATCATATAATACTGTAATTGTTTTGTTATTTTGTTTTTTTTATCTAGATACTTTTGAATAGTAAATAACTTACTAGTTATTTCAACTCATCATGTCATGAGACGCTCTTTCTCTCCACACACACGCACACACACTCGCGCGCGCGCACGCACGCACGCACATTTCAAATTTGAAAATTATGGTCAAGATAAATTTTGCATGGATTTGTTTTTGTAAATCTCCACCAATCGAGGTGCAGAATTACGCAAGGTTCACAACGTTGTGTATAATGTTCAATCATACTCTGTTCGTTCAAAGTGGCTTCACTTCTTAAGAAAATCCGAAGTAAAACGGGGAAATCTGAAAATGCCGCAAATTTTTTAATTTTACATCTTTCGATTATCTATATATTGCTTTTCTTACATTAGCGACGATATCGTCAATACGTGAACGGTTTCGAAGAATTCCTTTCGAAAGACCATGAGGAGAGCATGACGATTCTACAATTGGCCGAGGACGAGATGAAAAAGACTAGACAGATCACAGAGAGGAGGAACGAGCTTTCCACAAAGTATGGTAAAGTCAGATTGGAGGTATATCACTGGGAGGAGAGCTGGAGGATGGTGAAGATGTGCCAAAGGTTCCTCTATCAGGTCTCGCCGATTGCTTGGCGCGCGGATTACGACTGGATCCATCGCACTGATTCTGGAGAAAGCATTCTTCACAATGCTGATGATTTGTTCGGTCGATATAGAATGGTCGAGGAAGTTGCTTCACTGGACGTTCTCATAGGTAATTTTGTTATTTTAAATCTTTATCTCTTTTTTTTTGATCAAAAGATAGTTCGATCTGTAGAAAAAAACAAACAATTTATATTAAAATGAACGGAGTGTCCCAAATATACGGAGTGTCCCACTACTGAAGGTACAACCGAGAAGCGAGTGATTTTACATGAAAAAAATATATAAAAAAAAGAAAAGAATAAAAAATAATAAAAAGTTTGAAAATTTATCAGATACACTTGAATTTCGCTAATTTTGAACTGAACAAAATTGATCGATAGGAGGTTATTTTCTGTGAAAAATGAATAAAAAATATAAAAAAAAGATTTTTTCATTTAAGGTCTCATTTTCAAGAAAATAGAATTTGAATATGTTTAATGAAAAATTAATTTAATAAACGTATTTCATAAGGTTTTAAATTTAAAGTTGAGTTTTCTCAAAAACGAAACGTCTTGTAAAAAAATTGTATTCTACAATTGATTTATTTTTACAATAATTTTCTATTCATTACTTATTCGTGACCAGTTCAGAATTAGCTAAATTCAAGTACAATTAATAAATTTTTGAACTGGATGTTCTTGAAAACAAGGTCTTGAATGAAAAAAATTTATTCTTTATTTTCGATTTATATTTTCATGCAACTTCTCCTCTATTATATCCTCTGTTATATCTTTAATACTGAGACACCCTGTACAATATTATTAATTTACAAATAGTCAACCATAAATAGCTATATTATACAGTAGATCCATATTAAATTTTCATCATATTTGTATATTTTGAAATTACTTTTTAAGTATTAAATATCACTTAAAAATAATTATAATACAATAAAAAAATATAACTACTTTATAATTGTATTATACTACGTTATGTTATTTTATATGTGTTATGTTGAATCGAAGAAATCCAGCGTTGGCTGAGCAAGGATTAATGTTTTGCATAGAACTTATATTAATTATTTTACATGAATAGTTTATTTTTTCTAAGATTTATTTTTGATTCATTAATGTGAAAGAAGATTTAGAATAATCTTAATTTTAGCTAGATTATAGATGTTTATGCAGTTAATTTTAAAAATATAAAAATACGATACATAAAAATGAAACAGAATATGTAAAAATATTCGAAATACCTTACTAAGTTTTTTACTAATTATAATATTTAGTAAAAATATCTAGTAAATGATATAATATTTAGTGAACATGTTGCGATTTATTAGATTAGTGCATATTATTTTGCTACAGTTTTATGAGATAATTATAATAATTTAATAGATGATATTTATTAAATTTTTTATTATCCACTATTAATCACGTTAAAAAAGAAATTTACTATAAATCATGTATATCTAATTTGAAAAAGATTTATGGTATTATTATTATGGTAATATTAAAACTTTAATGGCCATAACGAATATCCTATGATTTTATCAGCTTTTTAGAAATGTCATGAAATTTATTATATATAGATAAATTAGTAAAAAAATTTATTAGAAAAAATTAGTAGTATTTTTTATTCTGTGTAAATAACTTCTTGTTAAATTGAAATTAAATTTATCGAATTGTTTTGAAAAAAAAACTGTAACAACTGTGATACAGTGTTCTACGAGATTACAAAAAAATTTATCTATATCAAATGTACTATATGTAACGACAGTAAAAATACTTATTTATTTATTTTCACAGTAAACTGGAAGTTACTTTGAATTTTATTTGAACAGAACAGTGTATTTTTTTCCTCATTATATTGCATAGAATGTAATGAAATTAAATTTGATACAGAATATTTTTCTTATTACGTTATTGCAAATACTTGAAAAATTGGGTAAACATTTTACAACTCTGAGCTTGTATGACATTCGAAGTCATTGTATGATACATCGTTGTACGTCTTGATATACATTTTTATATGATATAAAAAATCTAAGGTTAAAAATATAAAGAAAAATATAAAAAAAATTAAAGGTTTCATTTTAAAAAAGTGAGAAATATAGAAAAATTTCATGTACTATCATGTTTTTTATAATTACACGCACACACGCACGCATGTACACAATATATAGTAAAAAATTTATTTGGAAAAACATTGTTATTTATTTATATTTATAAAAATATGAATTTGCATAAATATCCGTGGCCTGGTAATAACAGTTTTTATCTAACTTTGGCTAGAAGATTTGTTTCTCTCGAAGAAAATGGTTGCTTTATAACAATTTATACTTTTAGATTTATTCGAGCAAGACGTTACCGATGCAGGTCCAACAGATTTATACTTCAAAGATCCGTTCGAACTAATTCACGTGTTCAGAGCGATTGAAACGCAAAATTTAAACGCATTGATCCATTTAGAGACATTGGCAGAACCGTTGACTGAATTGGTGATGACGATTCATACTGCTGAAGAACAAGTCATGGCCGAAGTTACGGAAATAACCAACACGATCAACGAATTACGAGTAATAATTTAATTAATTATTTTAATTAACGTGTTAAGAGTAAGAGTAAAATTTATGTAGATGCAAGTAGTAGTGAAAAATATCAATACGTTGATTGCCATGGTAGTTATTGCCATGATAGGATGTTTCTATCTTTATAAATAAATTTTAAATTAAAATTAAAATGAAATGAATATCATCGATAAAACAATTTTAAATGATACAAATAACTAGATAATACAGTAGAGACTTCCATACTCGAACTGTGGAAAGATAAATATTAATAGAATTTTCGGATAATAAAACAACTGTTTTTCTAATATTAAATTTCATACGAGGTGGTCTATTTAAGTGAGGCCACCTAAATATCTGTTGTGATGATAAAAAATATTTTTTGCCTAATATGAATGATATCCAAAAGGCTAATAACTGGTAAGAATATTTTTTCAAGGACTTTTCAAAGTCATTGATACTTTTCATATAACTATATATATATATATATATATATATTTTTGATAAAATATTTATTAACGAAACTATCAACACTTTATGAAAATATATTTATTAACGACACTATCAAAATATTCTACATATAAATCAGACACTTATGTTCAAACAGAAATTAATAATTAATTTTGACAAAAATATTCGTATCTTTTAAGTACTTGTAAAAAATAAAAGACAAAGAAATCATATATTGACCTGATCTAAATCATATATTCGATTGTTATAGTGTTAAAAAATTGTACAATTATTTATAAAACTTCTAGAATGATAATTCTAATAAATAACGCATATTTCTTACGCACAACTCTCATTTCAAATATTCCGTTGAGAAAGTGATAGTTGACAAATAACAAATAAAATGTTTCATTAATGAAACGTTTGTCTTTAATGGATTAAGAGCAAATAAAAAGAAAAGAAAGAAAAGGCACTCGTACATTCAAATAGGATAAAAAATACTGAAATTGATCAATTTTAAGAAATCATAAGATCTACTTGCGATGGTAAAATAAAGAATATGAATATTTATCAATTTTAAGAATTGTGAGATATACTTGGTGAATTCAGGATACCATTCACAAATTAGAAACCAGAGCTGCAGAATTGGAAAGCTATGCAAACGAGCTTCTGGAAACGGTATTCCGTGATTCCGTTTGTTCGGAAGAAGTGCTTCGTCTTCAAGTATTCGTCGAAGATGCATACGAAAGCTGTGTGGGACCGAACGATGCGAATTTAAACAGTTTCTTTATGATGAAATGGATAGAGAAGACCTATGAGGAATTAAATTTGCAGTTGGACACTTTACCACCGGATGTGATTCAAACTTACGAGACGGAAGGTTTCAAACAGGAGCTGAGGGCTATGAAAGAGACAGAGGAAGCTGCTAAAAAAGTTAAACAATTCAAAATTATATAAATTATAAATATTTTATGATTTGATTGTACATATTTATATACATTCGTAGAAAGAATTCAAAAACGCATTTATGAAGAAATTTAAAAATGCAAAAATACGTAGAATAAGCACAAACTGTAAAAAAACATTCAAAGTATAAGTTGAAAATGAAGACTAACATTTTTTATTCTATATCAAATTTAAAAATTTTTGAAGTGCATTTGATATAAATGTAAACTTTTGATTTAACCGACGAAAATAAGTAAAACATTTAGAATCCAATTTTTTCGTACAGGATTTCCGAAAGAAAATTGAATTTGAAAATTTATCAAATACACATGTATTGTATCGTAACTAATTTTTTAATGAAACATGTTTGAAGTCTATTTCCTTGAAAATAAAAAATTTCGTTCTACATTTTTCACTTATTTTCATATATAGAATAATCATGTTCTATCCAGTCCAGAATTAGCCAAATTTAAGTATAAATTTTAAATTCAAGACAGATTTTCAAACTTAATCTTCTCCAAAACGAAGTCTTAAATGAAAAAAAATGTAAAATGTTATTCTTTCTTTTCAACTTATTTTTGCTCTCTACCCGATACAATTAATTTTCATGAGCATAATTAAAGAAATAGAAAATTGTTTCTTCTACATAGAATTATAATTCTTCTTTGAATATTTTATTCTTGCACATTATGTGCACATTGTGTGCATATTTGCAGTTTCAAATTTTCCATAAATGCGTAAAAATCCGTAGTCTTCTTATTATAGTATCTCATAGGTAAAACAAATCGTAATCGTTACTTAAATTCCATTTCTCTACTTATATTTACAAAATTTACACAAATGTCTACTTATGATCATTCCAGTTTACTTCGATAGTCTCGGACGCGTGAAACGATATTAGTGTCATATTATCTGTTACAGTTCGAGCTTATGCATCAATTGCTGGCATCTTTGCAACGTGCTATGGCACCACCTCCGATAAAAAGGCGGCCTTTAATGTGGCGATCGATTCCAAAAAGTCAAAGGTTGAAATCGATAGCACCCACGCTGGAACCAACCGAGGAGGAGATGCAGTATTTGACCTTCTTCACCGACTATTGCAAACAGGAGGACTTCACCGCCTATCGTGCTCAATTTCCGGACGATTTTGATCTGACGTTTCAGGAAAAACGTTCTGAGTCAGTTGAAAATATAGAAGTCACCGAAGACCAGAGGAAAGAAAGAGATTCCTCCAATATCAGCTGATCGAATGATTTCTTAAAATACAGAATATTAATAAATATACCAAAGTTTTTTATTTCGTTACTACGTTTCGATTTGAAACGTATTGCTTTCTATTATGTAAAAATTGATTATGGATAATTAAAATGAATGACTCGCCCATTGGTAATTAGAATCGAGTTACTATGCTAAAACCAACAACGATTTATCTTACAATTAGCTAAGTCCAAAATTTTAATCGGGAGGTTTGCTTCTTTTCATTTTACATTCAATATATAGATACGACCGCATTCGATCTTAGCCAATGAGAGAGATTTTTGTTATATCCGAATTAATAATCTTGCAGCGTGGTTCAAAGCTAATTGTTGTTTGCGAAAGTACAGTCCTAGAATATTTCGAATAAATATATATCGACGATGTCCTCATCCAATCATACAAAAAAAAGTAATAGATTATTTAAGTACCAATGAAATTCGTCATAATAAGATTGCATCATGATACTTAGGGGAGAATCATATAGTACTGAATACTCTGAGCTTTTTTTATGACATTTTGAGTTAGAGTCGTAAATATCAAAATCTCAAAAATAAATTTGTAATTTAAATGAAGATTTGTATTATATTTTTTTGTTGCAAAGAAATATTAATAATTCGTAAACAAATATTAATAATTCGTAAAAGTAAAAAATTTTAATCTGTAAAAAATGAAAAATTGTCACCAAGTACTGATCAAGTATTAAATTAATGAATTTAAATGATTAAAGATATTAATAAAAAATATTTAATTGAAAACGAGACTTTTATTCAATTTTTATTTTTATTTTTACAAATAAAATAATTACTATTTTCTTTATTTTTCAATTGGTACATTTGATCTTTTTGTCTCAACATTTAAGCTAATATTTATATGAAAAAAAGGTAGAATGAACATGTAATTTAATTTCAGTTGTCAACACAATGAATTTAGAAATAAAAAAATTTTATTTCTGCCAGTTGACAGTTCGTTGATTGGTACTGTACGACAAACACATGGAAACGTTACAGGTAACAGTGTATTATACATTGCAAAATACTAGGGATTCTTATTAATGGATTAAAGATAATATATATAGTAGAACAAAACCATTTAACTCCTAGGAGAGCGTGAAGCTAATAAATCATTCCACTCTTGAAATAAAGTAAATAACAATCAATTTTATGAAATTTTTATTTTGAAAGTTTACATATACAATATATATGTGTAATATAACAAATATGTATATGTAATGTACAATAGAAAAGCTTAAAACTTACGTTTAAGAGTGGCAGTTCCGATGATTTTGTTCTTCACATTTTGTTCTTATCATTCTCCGTTAAGGATATTCTTTTGTGTAACGCTCAAGAAGAGCAATCGCGTCGCTCACTTTTTATTAAAATTTTATTGACAAAAAATATTTGCAAAATTAGCAATTATTCTGAGCAAGATTTATACAAAAATACATAATTTTCCGCACAATATATAATATTATGAATTATAAATATGTTATGAAATAGAAGTTTGAACATCGAATGGTATCCTGTACTAATAGTATGGTAACTTCGAATAGTGTTTTGATTTATAACAGGGTCGAGATCTCACGCTATTTTTGAAGAAAAAACCCAGCAAGAGGACCTTAGTTGCTAGGTCATTAACTAGAGGGTCAGATTACTCGAAAGTTATGTCCGTGCAAAGTTCAAAAAGCATACAATATGGCTGTAGGCCATATGCCATCTTCTCAGAGGAAGACATTTAAATGAAATATTTAAACAAAACATGCTCTACGCGGAGTTGACAAATAGTGTCAACGGCTTCTATTTGGGAATTCAAAAACGTCTGAAACCGATGGAAAAAGAAACGAGGAAGTTTTCCCCAATTTTTCATTGAAAGTTGAGAAATCGTCTGACTCTGATTTGCCTACCGGACTTACAATTGATAAAAATTGACTCGTGACACAAACGAGGTGCGATATGTCTTGTCAGTACTCCTGAATATTCTCTGATGTATCGCAGCATTTAAATCGAAGAGATATTCTCTCGATAATCAGTGCACACCAAACAGTATAACTTATTTTTATACATAATCGCGGCCTTCATTCGATTTTGTGTTATAATGAACCAGCACGCTGCAAACGATCAGCAACTCCGTCCCACAAGAAATCTAAGTCAATCAAATCCACTTTTGGATAAACTAAAATTGAATTTGGATTGATTATATTGATTGATATTGGTTGATGTTGGTTGATAAATATGAAAAATTGGATAATTTTTCATGCTTCATATAATGGTGTCATGAAATTGATAATTGACTTCACTCTGAAAGATCGAAAAGAAATTATCGATACTTCTCTTAAAGTTTACAAATCTCCTGCAAACTTGCGAAATTTAAAAAATTATCGGAATTTTCAAATTATCGAAGTTCCCTCGCCAATAAAGATTTTAGCGAAAATTACAAAATCACCCTGAATCTTTGTTTAAGTTCCGAAACTTGGAACTTCAAGTTGTTTAAAAAAAAGAAAGGAATTTCTTTAAGATAAAATATAATTTTTCATATGTACGATGCACGATGAACGATGTACGATGTACGATGTACGATATAGGATGTACGATGTGAACTATTTCGTACATCGTTCATCGTACATCGTACATCGTTCATCGTACATCGTACATCGTACATCGTACATCGTTCATCGTGCATCCGTACATCGTACATCGTACATGCTAGATCGTACATCGTACATGCTAGATCGTACATCGTACATCGTACATGCTAGATCGTACATCGTACATCGTGCATCGTACATCGTACATCGTACATCGTACATCGCACATCCAACATCGTACATCGTACATCCTAATCGCACAACTTACATCTTACATTGTACATCGTAAATCGTACATCGTACATAGTACGTCGTACATCTTACATCGTACAACGTACAGTGTACATCCTAATCGAACAACGTACATTGTACATCATAATTATATATCCTACATCGTACATCGTACATCTTAAATCGTACATCTTAAATCGTACATCGTACATCGTACATCGAACATCGTACATTGTACATCGTACATGGTACATCGTACGTCTTACATCCTAATCGTACGTCGTACATCGTACATTGTACATCGTACATCGTACATCGTACATCGTACATCGTACATCTTACATCGTCTATCGTATTTCGAACATCGTACGTCGTACATCTTACATCATACAACGTACATTGTACATCCTAATCGTACATCGTACTTCGTACATCGTACACCGTACATCGTACATCGTACATCGTACATCGTACATCGTTCATCGTACATCGTACATCGTACATCGTACATGCTAGATCGTACATCGTACATCGTACATGCTAGATCGTACATCGTACATCGTACATGCTAGATCGTACATCGTACATCGTACATCGTACATCGTACATCGTACATCGTACATCGTACATCGCACATCCAACATCGTACATCGTACATCGTACATCGTACATCGCACATCGTCCATCGTACATCATACATCGTACATCGTACAGCGTACATAGGACATCGTACATCGTACATTGTACCTCCTACATCGTACAACGTACATCATAAATACAAATCGTACATCGGACATCTTACATCGTACATCGTACATCGTTCATCGTACATCGTACATCGTACGTCGTACGTCGTACATCGTACATCTTACATTCTATTAGGATGTGATAAAATTCGATACTTTACAATTTAAATAAAATAACAAAAAGCAACAGAATAAATGATTACGAAATAAATCTCTAAGAGTAATTAGAAATGGTTTTTGATTAAAAGATTATATATCCGCAATATGCAAATAAGGTAATCATTACGTGAGCAGAGTAACACTTAAAAGGAAGGACAGTTATTTCTTAATTTTTGTTCGCGAAGATAAAACAGAAACAAGAAGAAGCAAGGTAATAAGTGAAGGAAATTATTGTTTCGACGGAGAGTTCACCGCAGCCCTTCAATTATTCATTGTCTTGCATGATTTTGATATTACCGTCGTGAACGAGTTAGTGAATAATTCACGAGATTTCCCGGCTCGAAAATCTTCGTCGTCCAATTAAATAATTGAATTAATCAGGAAACGCACTAAACGAACAGATAGCTTCTGCGTATTTCTCCCTTCTCGTTTCATCTCTTTCTTCTTTTAATTGAAATACTTATGCAACGCAAAACATTGTTCGAACGCAGCATTAAGAACTTGTTGCAATTTCAGGATGCCGAAGATTGCATTCATACCGCATCTTTCTTCCATTTTTTTTAATCTGTTCAATTTTTAAAATTTGACTTTTAATTTTTTATTAAATGATTTAATATTTTAATCTTATACGTAGTCAGTAAATAAAGTTACAGCCCCCACGGAAATAAAATATATGTAAATAAAAAATATACTCTATGTTGGTAATATAAAAAATATGTTTTCTGAGTATTTGTCAAGCATTTATCATAGCGAGGAAACAAATAGCAAATTATGTTTGCGAGATATTTACGTCTAATTTCACGATATCACTTTAACATGTTAATCGTTACACGAGTTTTATATACATACATACTTTCTTTAGGAATGACCATAATTCGAAATATATTACACTATAACACACATTTATTCTTTGTATTGTTTGTTAATTCTTTAGTGCACAGAATTTATCTTATTTTAATTTATCAGTTTTTTAAATGTTTAATTTTAATTTTCCAATGTTTTAATTTCTTGATATTATTTAGAAAGTAGTATCGGTCTTCGTAGCTGTCAGTATGTTAAGTTTATACTTCAAATATTTAATCAACTATCTATTGGTAATTTTTTACCATGATAAAAAAATTTATTAATGTGTTTAGGAGGCAAATATCCCATAATTGGGAAAAGAAATATCTGTGTATATGCGTGGCAACTAATGTTCCAACTTATGAAATTTCCGAAACCGAGTTATGATAATTCTCAAATTTCAAAGTCATTTAATTTTCATTAGAACGCTTTGGAATCATTTTGTACAAAAAAAGCCATGCTGGAACTTTTACAACCTTTATAGTCTTTTCAAAACTTAATGATTCTCGACTTGTATTCGTTTCAACATGAAATTCATTGAAAGTACAATGAAGAATGTCGTTCATTTATAATGTTGTTGCAGTAAACAATCATTCGATTTGAGAGAAAGAGAGAGAGAGAGAGAGAGAATGAGAAAGAGAGAGATTCAGTGTAATTGAAAAGAAATTGAATTTAAGAAAGGAAAAGAAGCGCTGCTTCTGAAATTCTTATGCAAAGCAACGGGTTCCATAACTGTGAGATTACTTTTACAGAATGAATGTTCTCATAGGTTTCCCTTTTGTATTCTTGTTTCCCAAAGGATTCTGGCCAAGAACAGGAGAATCTGAATGAGGAAGGAAGACAGAAAGCACACGTGTATAAACTGTGAAAGAAAAAAATCGACGGAAGCAGGAAGAAGGAATATGTAAAAGAAGTAATTTCGGGCATGATAAAAAATGGAATGAAAATGCAAACTAATAAATAAGGATAAAAAGTCGTACGTTTTTTCTTATGGAAAATCGATAAAAATTTGGACGAAATAAAGTCGTCATTAGTTATCAATTTTTGAAATTAATATTTAATTTTCTTGTTTATTAATCTAATATATGTGATCTAATTTTACAGAGATGCGAACGAATTTTAAGTTTATTAAATTATATTATTAAATAATATTATTAAATAATTATATTATTAAATAATATTATTTTAATATACATTATGTCAAAATACAATGTTCTGATCATTGAACAATCAACTAAGAGGTAACTTTATCGAAAAGAAACTCATGAACATGGTCAACTAAGAGGTAACTCTATCGAAAAAAAATAACGAAATTATTTTTAAGATCTCGTTTTGGAGGCAATCGATTTTGAATATTTTTTTAAACATTCTTGAATTAAATTAATTTTTTTCATGAGACGTGCCGTTTCTGAAAAAATTAAATTTGAAAATTTATCAAATACACCAATTTCGTTTTACATCTTTTACTTATTTTTGTATATAGAATATTCTCGCGTCGATTATTTGTTCAGTACGGAATTAGTCAAATTCAAGTATAATAAATTTTCAAACTTGATTTTTTAAAAAACGCAGGCTTTAATGAAGAAATTTTATTGTTTCTCATTCGACTCAGTTTTACATGTAGAATTGTAACATGTATGTTATTTTTGTTAAAAGATGAAGCTAACTGGATTGTTGTACAATTTTGTTTTATGAAGTTTAAACGGTTTAAAATATCGATAGTTTTTCATCGAATACTTTTGTCCACCTCTGTGTAAATATATTATATAATATATTAATGATATTAATTAATAAAAATAATAGTCATATTTTACAACATCATAATTAAACCACTCAATGCGAGTGATATCACCGAAAAATTAACGAAAAGTTAAATGACCATTATTACTATCAAATATCGTTTTGTTATTTGATATGTGTGTATTATAATGATAACAATATAATGATAGATTTTATTGTAAATAAGCGATATTATATAAAAAGAAATATATCAGAATTTGTTGATTGTATAACCATGTGATATACAGGGTGTTCCACGTCATGTGACGTACAGTTTTGTGGTTATTTGACAAGAAAAAAGTTTTGAGTTGATCAGTATCAAAAATTGATCAGTATCAAATGTGCAACAAATAGCGAATCTGTTTTCATAGCGAAATAAAAATCACTATGGCTTTTTCAAAATAGGATTAAATATTTTTTCTCATCACATTAAGACGAATTGAACATACCATATTTTTATAAATACAATACTCTAGAGGGTAGTTCAATTAAATAAGGCCACCTAAATAGACCATTTTATCTAGGTTCATCTTGTCTATTTAAAATATGTGGCAAAAAAGTACATATTCAAAAATAAAGTTATATTGAGTACATACTATACATTTATAATTTTACTCTTATTTTAATATTTAATGCTGAAGCAGTTCCTCCTACGCCTCTCATATATTCTTCTATCATTTTTATTCGTAGAATTAACTTTTCTTGGAATTTTAATTTTGGACAATATGAATTTGGCCTTATATTATTAAATGAGAACATAGAAATAATTATTTATTATGAACATTAAATAGAAAATCATTTATATTTAATCTATATATAGCTATATAATCATTTTTTATTATTATCGGTGAGATATTTAATAAATTATTGATAAAATATGTTCTCTAATACAACATACATAAACGAGAATACACAGAATTTAAAGTCAAATTAATTAAAAATCTTATATTTTTTTTCAATGTATACTTTTGTGGAACAATGTACCTATGTAACAAAATAGGAAATGATATTTCATATTTTATAGCAAAATATTACGGAGTTGATGAAAAATTCGTAACGATGCGATATCGATGTGAGATTTGGAACGACTTGAATAAATGAGAATTTCGGCCTTGACTGACAGGCTGTCTGCAGACTGTCATCTTGAGCGAAAGAGTTACAAAGAGAACTTGGAAAGGTGAGGGCTACAGCGAGTCAAGTGCTACCTGTCTGCCATTGATTCCACTTGTAAAGCAGAGATGGCGAGGGTTGGTTAGTTAGATATGATCGTTACAAATGATCTTCAGGATTTTCCCTTCAATTTCTAGCAAGTGACAGCACAAATAAAAATTTGTACGTGCCCGTGATAACAACAAATTTGTTGTATTCAAAAAAGAACAGGAGAAATTTGTATAGAGGATCTTTTCTGAAATGAAAACAAAAACCGAATTAGAGGAAACCTGTACAAAATCATACAAAGTGGATCTGCTGGTACAACTGGATAGGAGTTGTACCATCTACTCTATGTGAAAAATATAGTGAATTTTAGGCCTGACAGTGAAAGTTTTTTGTGGGACATGATTCTATATGATGTAAGGAATTTAAAATGCATAATTATACATATATCTTGGATATGGTGCGAAAATTATAAAAATAAGCGTAAATTTCGGAATATAAATTTATTTAGATGATGATAAAATAATGATTCAGAAAATTCATTAAATTGTTGATTATATTTAAAAAATTACGATTGTTGTTACGTAAAAGCAAGATTCAAAATTGGTAAATTTCTATTTTCGTTTAAAACTTTATTTGTTATTGAAAATTAAATTAAAAATTTGTCAAGTTTTCAAGAATTTGACTGATTTTAAACTATATAAGAATGAATAATTATAATCAATAGCAGTTATTTAATGTGCAAAAATAACATCAAGTACACATGTATTAAGCCAATTCTTAACGGAAAATGTTTAAACTCTATTTTTTTTTTTATTCTTAGATAGAAACATTTTATTTTATAGTTTTAACTTATTTTCGTAATTAGAATAACCTCTTCGCTTACATTATTCATTCCTCTTCAGGCCAAGTTCGCCAAATTGAAAAAAACAACTTGACAGATTCTCAAACTCGATCTTCTTGAAAATTTGATGTCAATGAAAAAAATTCTTTCTTCTTTATTTTTTCTCTTAGAGCAGTAGGATTTTTTCATATAAAATTATTTTCTTTTCGGTTGTGTTACGATTTTTGGAACACTCTCTATAATAGAATAATACGAATCTTTCATAAGCAAACTCAAATGTACTTTTTATCAAAGTATATGGTAGATAACATAATTATATTGGTTGTGGATTCGAAGAACTTAATGATTTTCGATATCAATATTCTTATTGTTAGTTCAGACCAGAATATTATATAAACATTGCCACTCGAAACAAATCGAGTGCAGTTTTCGGATGAACCACGGAACGATTGCAGTGTATTCAGCGATATGTATGTATGATTATTTATAGAATCATTTAGACAAAGAATGGTTTAGGGTGAAGAAATTGATTTATTTTTAGATATTTATGACCAAGGACAATAATTTATTCGTTTTTTCATGATTCACTGATAAGAAATCCTAATGTTTATTGTAATCTAGCGAGGTTATTGTTTCCGATCTTGTTGTCGTGAACCTTGGTCGTTGACCCGCGGGCTTGTTTTGATTGTTGTTCTCAAGATCGGTGCCAATTCTTTGGTCGATGTTTGATTTCTAATATCGTCGTGTGCACGGTGAGTCAGGGGAATCAACCGCCCCACATTTTGAAATGATTGAGTACCATCAGCTAGCCAACTTGTATAAAACAAACTCGAGGACAGCGAGCAGGCAATGCAGAAAAGAAAATCAGGAAACGCACAGTCTAGGGAACGAGTTAGACTCTAACGAGTTAGAGGAGTCTAGATACTTAGAGGAAACACAATTTAAAGATCTCGAGATCCGCAGCCAGGATTTGTGATTTACTATTTACGATTCAGGATCCAAGAATCGGAAATCGAGAATCAAATAGATCAATATACAATACATTATTCGAAGGATCTCGATCAGTCAAGAGTCGAGATACATTATTCATGATTCAGGATTTAAGACGAGATACTGATCCACAAATAATGTCATCACATTGCCATTGCTACGCTTCACTATCGCCGTTACCAGGAGTCTTAACAGTATGTTCTATAAACAAAAATAAGACTAAATTACTGTGTAGAAGAAAAGTCTATAAATAAATACAATGTTTCGTTAAAAAATTATAATAAAAATATAAAATTTAAAGCTTTCGAAATGTCACTTAACCTTGCAAAATTGATATCGAAGTACTGTTGAATTTACTCTTGTTTGAATTTCACATCGATCTCATCGAATTTTTTCAGACGCAGTTTGTAATCTTGAATTGAATTTTTATGATCAATTCATTTCGTCTAAATAGTCCTGTAATCTGTAATTTTTGCTTTTAAAGATAACGAGTATTTTTTAATAAATAGAAATCTAGAAATGATCCGAAAGATTAATGCTTAACCATAAATCAGAAGATTAATTCTTCTCGATTAATTTATTGTTGAAATTGATCATATTGATGATATTTCGTCCTGGAATTGTGTTTCAAAAAAGCATTCAAACCTATTGTCTTCAAGAAGTTAATGTGTTTTGACTCGGGGTCATTACCTGCTAGTTTTTTCCCCCAGTGTTTTAGAACAATACTTGGTATCAATCATCTAGCTGATGTCTCTTTTTTTCCTATTATTTTGGAATTAACGCTCGAGGTCTGTTCTTATGTTTCTTGGGCAATCATCTAATTAACGCTGATCATCTAATTGATACAGTTTGTTTAAGACTGCAACAATTAATTAACAACTGTTAATATGAAACGCAGGAAATTCAGATTCACGGGCAGAGTCCCATTCATAGTCACATATGCAGAGTGCTGAATTTAGTATCAGTTCTCAGTGCTAAACTTGTAATAATAGATTCGTCAGCGAATGAAAGCGAAAGATTTGAGTGTAATGACAATGACAGAAAGTTTCATTATCTTGGGTGAGAATCTTTACTAATCTTTACATGCATATACGTACATATGTACAAAATCTAAATCTAAACTACAATTTCTACAAATAATTAGAATAATTATGAGTTTAGAATAATTTTGTGCGAAGTTAAAAACTTTAATAATACCATATGATTATTAACAATATGTAAGAATCAATATAACTTCATTTTCAGAATATTTCAATTTGAACACTCGAATTACACTAATAAGTGTAGAATGTAAACGAAGCATTAAGCGAAGTGGATATTGACATGTTTCGTATTGTACGAAACAGAAATGCTTCATAACTTTTGAACGAATCGTAACTTCAATTATTTTAAGCTGAAACTTGTTCAGGACAATGATTTTGACACAATATATGTAAAAATCAAGGTCATACAAGAGATTATCCTTTATATCAATAATTACTCTCAATATTAAACTCATCAGTGTTGAATTCTGATCATCATGATCATCAGAAGTCAATCTTCAATCAGTATTCGATAAATCAGTATTCGATCACACGAGAAGTCAATCGGTATTCAACCTGTAAGAAAATTCTCTCGATACTCGATTTTTTAATTTTAAGCTTCAATGTTTCGAAGAATTCTTGTTTAAAAAAAAATTATAACTTCTTAATGAAATGATTTATTGCTGCGTGATATTTTATTCTTACTTTTATCTATCGAATACTCTGTTTGAACACTAAAATTCGGAACATGTAATGTATTCGATTTCACCCGAAATTTTTTTTATTTTTACGATCCATTTTGTATGAATACCAGGTAAAACTAATTAATTTTCAAAACTAAAATTACTATCCGAATTGTGACTTTAAAATGATCTATTATTTTATTTTTTTATTAAGGAAAACAGTTTAGAGAGTTTTTTGCTCTATTTCACAAGAACAAAAATCATAAAAACAAATAATAATAAAACAAAAAAGTTTTAATTTTCTCATTTATTTAGTAAGTTTATTTAATCAATTTAAGAGAGTAACTGAGAGATCAAATCGCAGCTACAGTGCATCAAACATTATTGCTGCAAGTGGCTAGTATTTTAACAGTATCTCTATTAAATAGATGATATTATAAGTAATGATATTATAGATGATATAAATAATAATAATATAAGATTAATATATCATATTAATTAATATTAATTAATATAATAATATTATAAAATGATAATATGAATGATAAATTAACATGAATAAGTGTAAATAAATAAGTAGATAAAACCGTCTTGTTCCTTTTTTTGCGATTTTCTCCAAAATTGAGCAAAAACAAAAAAAATCTTCAAAGAACATTTTTTTCTTAGTTCAATTTCCTACATGCTCCCAAAATTTTAATATTTAAATTCGAAATATTAAATAAATAATTTTTATATTTTCGTTATTTTGTTATTCTGTCATCTTTTTGTATATTTACGTAAACTGTAATATTTTTATATTATATATACTGTATTCGTATTCAAATATTTTCAGCTGGAAAGATTGACTTCAATATGTTTGAATTTTTCAATTATGTAATTCGTTTCATAAACTAAAATATCATAAACGTAGAGCATTGAGTATGAACATGATTCTACATGAATTTCTCATAATTTCGAATATTCATAAATTTGTTTTAAAAATTAAAACAGAATTAAAATGTTACAAGTAGTTCCCATAATTTTGTAAATATCATATTCATAGAATGAAAATTCCGCTAAGAAGTGAAAAGGACTATTCTTTTTCTATTACGGAAAAAGCATCAGCTGTGTACGTGGTCTGAGAAGAATGGTCGGCATTTCAGTGAAAATCGCCGAGGGAAAGGTCGGATTTTGCGTACTTCGAGGAGGCCTTTCGAGATTATCCCCATAGCAACGAGAATTGCTCGATAGCAGACTGACTAGGGTGCTCTTCAACAACTACTCCTCTCTCCTCTTTTGGAAACAGAGAGACACAGAGGAACACGAGATATATAGAGTATTTTGCCCTTTATCACTGGTTTTTCTTGGTCCTCCTGCGTTATATTGTTCATCATTCAACTGTCCGTGAACTCTTCTCGAGCAGAAAAAGTCTTTTGTCTCGCGTGCCACTCATCCTCGCGTTCGAACGCGCTCGGCCCGCTTTACACCAATAAATTTTTCCAGATTCTTTTCTTTCGTCTACCTATTTATAAATATAAATCTGTCGAATTCTGTAATAACGTGTTTTTACAATTTGGAAGATTTTTCTATACTGGCACTTTATTATAGTAGTTAGATGTTGTTTTATATTACAAAAAGAAATGCATCGTTCTCCTCTGGGATTTGAGTCATCATGCAAGAAATCCAATGTGAATAAATTTTGCAAGAAAAGATGGGAAATATGACAGTCATGAATTGTATTTACACAAAAAATGTGTGTAGAATATTGTTTAAGATTTTTTAATATCTTAAATAGTAGCTCATATACGATGACAGTGAATAACAAAAATAAGTAAACGTTCAAATTTTTACGATGTAGTTTTTCGCATAAATAATTTATTAACATAGAAATAAAACAAAACAAAATTTGGAACAAAATTTTATCGTCTGCATAATTTGTATGCAAAATTTGCAATGATAGTCTCTTCTTTGTGACATTTTAGATATTCTATCTCTTCTGGAACAAATAATGTATATTTCGTGCATACATTCTTTTGCGATAAATTTTTAAATAAACGATTGACTTTAGCCGAGACAATTCCGATGATATTGATCTATGCATATTGATCTATACATACACTCTTCCGATTGTAAGTAACTCCAGGAGGTTTTAAACATCTTTCGTTATTGCTTACGAAATTGTTAAAAATAGAACATTTTCCAAACGAATATTTTCAACTTTTATATCTTAAAAACAAGTGTAATTGATAAGTTTTTTGAAATTATTCCATCCATTTCCATACATTGAATCTATTAAATAATAACGAATAAATTTAGAATAAATTTAATGACCTAATCAACGAATTATTTAGATTACGAACGCCTTATTGATTTCTATCATTTTTAAGTGGTGTTATAGAACTCTGTCTCTGTAACCATAGGACTTTCTTAATCTTCAAAATATTCGCTAAAAATAAAAAAGAAGATCTATACACAACAGTACAACAAGGCAGTACAGTAATGAATCGCATTCACATTGTTGTAGCGAGCAGCTCGCTAGCAGTTCTAGGTTTGGTGCTTGCGGCCCTCAGTGTATCCACATATGCTTCGAATTTACGAACAGATCTTTAATGTACCGATTAGGCCATGTCCAGCTTTGGATTGGAACGAAGTGTGTTCGCCAGCTGTGGATAGTTCAGCGAACAGCGATAAGGTTACAGCAATGTTGCTTGCACAGCCAACAGTGTTCGATACATGTGGTACATCAAAGAATCTGTTCGCGAATTCGAAGTGTATGTGGACGCATTGAGGACGAGCATCAAGCGAACAAGTTTGGAATTACTAGTAAGCTGCCAATAACGAGCAATTGTGGATTCAATGCTGTTTCTTTTCCGTTGCGAACAGTTCTGTCCAATCTGAATTCGATCTTATCGAACCGGATACTGTTCGCTGTTGCAAGCGAGCTTACTTGATCCTAGTTCGTTCAAGTCTCCGCATAGCTCGCGAAGCGTTCACGAACAGTTCGTAAACAATAGTGTGAAAGCAAACTTGACTGATAATATTGTCGGCCGATTTCCACAGAAATTGATCTAAATCGATTCAATATCGAAAAATCACTAAGTACTTCTTCTAAAAGAAGGAGTATTAGTACCAGTTCGTTATAGATAAATTCTTGGCTACACTTGGTTGGTTTAACATTATCGATCAAACCTGATTTCTTACAATCTCGCATATGTAGTTATGCACAAGGTTTTCAGTACAATGTGTTAAAGTTTTAAATAAATTTTAGTATTCAAATATTTATATCCGAATATTAATGTACATTGTACCTATGTTATTTGTTACATTTAGAAGATTCCAAAGCGTCTTTGAGAAATTAAAGATATTCGAATAAAGCTTCGATTATTAAAACATCAATTAATGGAAGATCGATTAATATAAAATTATGGAATAATTTTTTAAAAAAGAATAGATAAGAATAGAATCTAAAAGAAATTATTATACCTTCTTACACATTTAAATTGGAGACATTCTATAAAATAGAAATAAAATCTTTTTAGTAAAGATATAGCAATTTCTCTTACTTTTTATCTTTTTAAAAGAACTATTCCCTAATATGAATATTTCTCTCGTATGGAACAAAATGGTTTAATTTTCTTAGCAGGAATCATAATATAATATTCAGGTATCTATCGCATTTCGAACCTTCAAATTAAAAAATGTAATACAACATTTCCTGTTGTATTACATTTTTTCAATGCAAATTCTTCTAGTACGCTAAAGCTTCAAATGTTAAAGTTGAGTTTAAAGTTACAGAAGCAGTACAATATGATGAAATATTTTCGTGAATTTATCTAAATGCAAAATCATTGCACCATATGAAGAAATAATAAATTAACATAACTTATTATATCAGAGAAAATTTTCTTGGTATAGTCTATAAAGTTATTTAATTGAATTTAAAGTTTCTAAAACAGCATTATACATATAGTGAAATATTTTCGTGCGTTAATATAAATGAAAATCATTATACGATATGAAAAAATAATATATTAAGAAACTACAAATAGTTAGAGGTTCTCTGAACAATGATGATCTTTGTCTAAACTGGCACTCATTCGCGTATTTGAGGAAGCGACAAAGATTTTGTTCAATATATTATAAGTGAATAACGAAATTTTATTCTCAGTCAATTTATAGTAAGCATCATATCTATTAGTCTTTTAATTTTAGTTAGTAATGACATGGTTATCCGTAAGAAATAGGGAGGGGGGGGGAGTAAAATTTTTTTATTAAAGCCTTCGTATTCGAGGAAATCGAATTTGAAAATTTATAGAGTATGCTTGAATTTAATTAATTTCTACACGTGACAGAAAAGAATAATTAAGAGGAGATTATTCTATGTGCGAAAGTAAATAAAAAGTGTAGAAAAACATTTTTCGAGAATAATGCTTTTTGTTTTCGAAAAAGTCGAGTGAAAAATTTATCAAGTACATGTATTATCAAATACACAAGGCAATTTTCAACGAAGTATATTCAAAGTCTATTTTCTTAAAACAACAAAAGAGAGAACAAAAAATTTTATTCTAGATATTTCACATATTTTTGCGCATAGAATATCCTTTTGCATTATTCGCGCCTGTTCAGTATGAAATTAGCAAACTTCAAGTATGCTTGATAAATTTTCAAACTTGATTTTCTCTAAAACAAAGGTTTTAATAAAAAAATTTTACTTTTTCTTTTCGATTCATTTTTACATGACACCCATTGCTCCACTTCCCATATAACAGAACACTGTATATTTTCAGAAATCTATGCCACCTGACACGCGTGATTTCATATGTCTGATTTTCTTGCTAGGAATAAAAAAAGAAGAGAAAAAGGAGGAATCTGTTAATTAATAAAGCAGCAGCTGGGCAATTTCAACAATGATTCTTCGTAGTCCTGTTGAACTACTTTATTCGCTATTCAACCGTCCGTGAACTCTGGAATAAAAGAAACCTTTGTCTTGAGTACTACTTGTCCATGCGTTTGAATATATACACATCTCATGAGTCACAACTGTTTACCAACAAAATATTACTTAAGACGGCTTAAAATATTACTTAAAACGGCTAAATATTATTAAAAAGTTAAGTAATTAACGAGTTAATAGTCTCAATAAAGATTATGGAAACTACGAGTTAATTTGAATAATTTTTCGTTAGGCACAATAAGGGTGAATTTCTTTACTAGACAAATTTTTGAATTAGACAGACAGTAATTTTAATTTCATTTGAATTATTTGTTGGATTTAGTCTTCTAATTCCTCGATTTGTGTCAAGATTTAAAATTAAATCAGATTGAAAATAAAAGAACTGAAATAAGAATTAAAAAATTTGACAAAGAATCAAAATGAAAATGTTAAGTTATTTGTTATATTATTTTATTATATTATTTATTATATTATTTTACAAATATAATAAAAGTTTTAATTGCAACGGTTAATTTTTGCCTGAAATAGAACGAAAAGAGAATGTTCTCAATATTTTTAAACATTCAGCGCTGTTTCTGAATTCATTTTGCGCGCATGGTGATCAATTAAAGGAAGTGCAAGTGATTGTGAATTTTCTCACGAGAAAAGCTTGACCAATAACAAGAATAATTAACGAACGTGTACAGTAGTTGCTCTTTCGTAGCCCTATCGTTGTTTCTCTTAGCTGTCCTCTCCATTCCCATGGAGAATTTAAGAATAATCCGACACAGTGAATTAAACAGTGTAAAGTATGTAATCGGTCGTCATAATGTTTGAACTGTTTTTAAAAATATTTTAAATAGAAATTCAGTATTAATTTGGTATTAATTAAAATATTCATAATTAGGGATAAAAATAATGCCAAGAATATCTTTTCTCATAAATAAATAAATCGTCTTGCATTAATGTATAGTGTATAATTCTGAATTATATATAGTTTAAGAATGTGAAATGAAAAATATTCAATGTTATTTAAAAAAAAATAACTGATATAATAAGCTGTATTTTTAAAACGGCAGAAGATAAAAAGTTTCACGAGATAAAAATAAAAGAATGATATATAATCTAATGTATGTGTCTATTCTAAAAGCGATCGCGTTTCGAATATTTTTAAATCAATTTTATTTTTTTTTTTTAAAGCACAAATATTAAGAAAATATTAAGGTACGTGGATCAAAAATTGATTAATTTAAAAAACAGTTCAATTTTAATTTATAATTTATTATTTAAAGGACAAAAATGGTGCAAAGTAAATACTTTAAAATACTCTTATGTTTATATTTCTTTTATTTTTCATATACTTAAAATTAAATCCAAATGAAATTAAAATTTAAATATTTTTTAAACTAAACATTTTCAAGTACGAGTATTCTAATACTTTTGTATATAAAATCAAAAAAACGCATCGATTATTCTATAAAACAGTTTATAGTTTCATTAAAAAGAATAAAAGAGACTTTAAAATCATTAAAATCACTTCCTGAAGAGACACATAATCAGATCATTCGAATTTATTTAATTTTGCCTAATAAAATTTTGTTTATCTTTTATTTACAGAGCTATAACTTGCTCTAATTGTTGTATCGAGAAAGAATATTTTTAAAAATTTGTTTTGCACATTTGTTTTGAATTAGTATTAGTCGATACTAATTAATAATAGTCACTAGTAATCAACGTTTCTATTGCTATAGATATCCTATAAATATTTTACAACGATTAAAATAAGTTGAGCAATATCATCGATAAAAAACTTTTATGTAACATAAAAACATAAATAACAATATCTACTATATCTACTTATATTTTTCTTGTAGTATAATATTTTATAAAAATTAAATATTAAATATTTTTTCATTAAAAAAGAATAGATAAAATTTCACAATTAATGTAGGTATTAAATATACTTAATACTATTTAATTTTCATTTGAAATACCTTTTATCAACAGAGATTACCAAAGTAGTTAAAACGATTATTGCTAACTTTTCATAGATATTTTATAGATTTTATAGATTAACTCAAAGTGAAGATTTGAAATTTGTCATGAAAAGTTGTGTTCTTTATTATATTAATTACTTTTTCCTGTCCTGTCGTACTTGAAAATGTTTAAAAAATATTTCAATTTTAACTTCATTTCAATTTCATTTCAATTTCATTTCGAATGTATGAAAAATAACAGAAATATAAACATAAGAGTATTTTAAAGTATTTACTTTGCATTCTCTCTTTTCCCGTAGATTTTTATTCCTCTGATAAAAATTTTATATTTTAGTTGCCAGTGGCTCTAGTAAACTATCAATTCAAGTTATGAAATACTATAAATGTCAAATCACTTCAAAGCCAATTTATGTTCCAAAGCCACTCAATTTCCACGTTTAGATCTCATTTCGCATTAAAAATCATCATTGAAGATGTTCTGTTCAGAATATCTTCTTTCAATTGAACGCGGATCATGAACTGCCATTAATTTCTTCCGCGAACCAGAGATCGTCTGGTTTCAATCGAACAAAGTTAAACTGGATGCTGTTAAACTCTCCAATTTCGAGTCACTGACTCGAACAGTAAAACTAATGCCATCTTGTCCCCTCATGGTTACACATTCGGGGTTAATTAGGTTCATTAAAGTGGACGACAAACAGTGGCTGTTAGTGTCTTCTTACTCAGAACGACGTCTTCGACGGGGAACATCAAGAGAGATTTTAATTGCATCGGACTTCGTTTGTTTCGGCCTCATCCGTAAGTCTTCTGAATAATTTCAATGCAATTTTGATACAATGGTTATTGATAAATTACGGATTTTTATCAGAGCTGGGTAAAATACTATTTGTAACAATTATATAAGAAATAATTCTATTTCTTTCAAAGTATACGTATAATTTTAGAAAATATTCTATTTAATACGGAATAAGGTTTTAAAGTAGTATTTGAAAATAATATTCTATTTTAAGAGTATTGAATATATTTGGATTTTATCTTGAAATATTTTATTTATTTCAATTTATTTTCTTTATTTTAAATACTATTGTATAAATAATAATCCTTCACTAGATATTGTGTACTGAAAATCGTGATACAGTTAACCAGGAGAATGATTTTTCTATGTGCAAAAACAGAACGAAAGAATGCAATAATAATAACATGTGTCTGTTAAGATAAAAAATATTAGATCATTCCATAAGTACTATGGTTTTTCAGAGTTTTAAAACAACATTAAGAAGAGACATTTAATATCATCAGAAATATCTTTTAGCACCATTATTTACAACTTGTTCCTACCTTAATTTCTTTCAATATCTTGACAATAGAAATTCCAAGGTTTATATGAAAAAATGAATCGAAAAAACCGCATTATTTATAGGATGACTCAATGCTTTAAGCAAAATTAAAGTATTTTATTTCGTGTTAGATTGTCAAGATAAAATATTTTATTTTATGCTTTAGATTATTAGAATGAAAGTAGCTTTTTTTTGTTGAAATTTTAAATCCTATTTAATATATTATTTTATTAAGCCAAACAGAATCTGAGATATTAAATAGTTTGTTTCGCAAAATATTACTCAGCTTTAATTTTTATGCATTCAAAATAAAGTGCAAAATTTTACAAGATATATGTGATGCAAAAATACAGAGTGGTCTAATAAGAAATAGCAATTGAATATCTCCATTACTTTTGAAAATATTGGATAATAATGTATATTATATTAATATATTAAATTTCTTTATAATATTATTTCCGTATTATTCTGTATTATTATTTCTGTAATTATAATATTATTTCTTTAAGTACCAAAGATTATATTATTATATTATAATATTATATTATATTAGATTATATTATAATATTATATTAATATTATATTGATATAATTGATATTATATTAATAATATTATATTAATATTATATTGCTATAATTGATATTATATTAATAATATTATATTATAATATTATTTCTTTAAATACCATAAAAATCAGATTTTATCATCTATTTTTACAATCATTGTTAAAGAATTTTTACATGTGAATTAAATATTCTTAAATGTTTGAATTTCTAAATATCCTTTTAATCTCATAATTTCCAGATTATCGAGTATTGTAATTAAAATCCATGCTCTTCCATGCGGAAAATATTACACTTGACATAAACTTCGAAAAATAATTATACCTAAAGTTTGATTAATTATTTTAGAACCGCAGTTTCAAAATTAATCTCTGAAATCAGTAATCCTTTTACTCTGCATGCAGCAAACCTAATAAACAAAAAAAATTTATACTAGTTTTAAAAAGATTTTTCACGTAAAATTTAATCGATGTTTTCTATTATGTATCGCTTAAATGGATCGAAAATTACCATAATCAAAAATGACGTAATACATTAATTTGATCATTACAACCAACTACAAGAAGTCTCTCTGCTAGGTTCATGATTTACAAATTAATAAACTTTTACAATTTTATAAAACAAATCGTTTTATTTCGGAACATTATAAACGTAGCGCTGTTACGATAAATTACAGAATACGTGATTTCTTTATTTAGATTCCTTTCAAGAACAAAAATTTCTTTAATTCGATGGCATGCGAATCGACGTTAGAAGATGTCGAACGAAAGATTAATTTGAGAAAACAATACGTTACCTTATACGTATGTTCGTACATGCAATTTTGTCTCATGGAGGAACACGCTGCCCTTTTCTACCGTCGTTTCTATACATGGAGCGAACTATAACGTGGGGCGCCCACGAATCGGCGCCCACGTTGATTTTCAGCACTTTTGATTCTGAAATGCTTGAAAACGATAGTATTCCGCTGGTACCTACTTTTATTCGTGTTTTACACATTTGTGCCACGATAGAAGGCCATTTGTCTATTATCATTCTTCTGTGCTACAAAAGATTTTTTTAATAATTAAGATGAGTGACTGTGTAGCATTAAACTAGAAAATAACTATATTTGCTATAATTTTCTGCATATATATATATATATATATAGAGAGAGAGAGAGAGCGAGTGCTATTTTAATCTTTCCATAAAATTATCTCCGCAACTATTTATTATCTGAAAAAAATTTGATATGGAACACTAGATTCGTCTAGATGGAGACTTTTTCAAGATCTCAAGGTCATCTCCACTTTTTTGTGGAAATCATACATTTTTATTATTATGCATTAATCGATGCAATTAGATGTTCTCTATGAAAAAATATTAACTTATATATGTCGAAAAATTAGTAATTTAAGAGTAATTAATTTTAACTTTAATTTTATAAAATCTATGCAGACAAGACTGCGTTTGTTCTTCTTCGTCTTTTATATTTTATAGATAGATTTTACAAAATGGGAATTAAAGTATCTCCTAAATTAATCAGTTTTCGACATACAATGTCGAGTTTTATTAATTAATAAAATTTATTAATAAAGGCATAAAAAATATGTGATTCTATTTAAAAAAAAAGAAAATAAAGGTGACCTTGATATCTCGGAAACGCTTCCACCTTGCTCATTGATAAGATGTTCTCCTCGAAACATGGTACACTTTACTTGAAACATTTTTTTACAACAATGAATACCCTCGAAAGTTAATTACAAGGAATGATTAAAATGGTAAAATATTTTGCACATGTTAGAGTTTAATGTGCAGATAAAAGGAAGAAAAAAATCTACAAAATTCGACATTTTGATATAGAGTTATGAACAAATATATAATATTGTATAAAATACATATTGTATAAAATATATATAATATATATTGGAATATATCGATGAATGCTGTGAGATGTAGGAGTGTATGATTGTCTTTTGTCATATGTCGTTAACTAAACAAATGAACTTCGGCTTTGTGTGCAGTTGATCTCGAGGCGTCGTTTAGAACGTACATATATATATATATATATATATATATATATATATATATATATATATATATATATATATATATATATAGACGTTATAAATATATATATATATATATATATATATATATATATATTTAATCATCATGTTATCGCGTATTTTTATTCAATAAATAAATAAACTCTGACAACATATAAGTAACGATGCATTTTCCATTACAGCATGTAGAAAACTATTATTATTGTGTCGGCGTCGTTGAGTGCCGCGTGTACTAAATTTGATACACGCTTCATTTTTCATTTGAATCTCATTCGCTGAATGAAATTTCTGCTTTGTGCTTTTACTCTTTCGTTATTTTTTAGTATAAATAAAACTTCTTTTTTTTTGTTATATAATGTATTTTCTAATTTCAACATTTGTTCCAATAAATAAATTTCATGCTCTCGAAAAACTAAAAAAATGTACATAATTTTTATATATTTCCCAAACTTTACGCTATGTATCATTTCTGATACACGCGGCATTTCGGGATAATTCACTCAAAATTGCCTTTGTAAATGAATCGATATATTTAATTTTCTTAGATCTTCGATTTTTGGGTAATATTGATCAAAATTTTGAGGCACAGATGATCTAATACAAATAACACGTCTTTGCGATTTATATCTATCTCTAATGTTAAAACTTCGTCAAATCGTGGAAACGATTTTAAAGTCCTTTTTGTGTAAACACTATTATATATAATATAATTTTGTTTTTGTATGCTTCCATTTTGTTCCAAAGAATAAACGCATTTTTCATATTTCCTTGGAGTGATAAATTAAGATCATTAAGAAGAGAAAATATATTTTCTAAACATGTGAGCTTAGTTATGCAATCCTTTTTAACACAAGCTCTGATTGTAAGTAGGATCTTCGCTGTCGAAAAAATTGTTGTATTTCTTCTCGTGGTTCAAAGAACCGGGATAGAACCTTACCTCTTGACTATCTTATATCTGAATGAAGAAAATTGTATTTTTCAGAGTTCATACTATGTATCACATAGCATTGTGAAAAGTCGATAAACCATTTGACCCTGCGTTAGTTCCAGGATAACATAAATTTAATAAATTCTTTCGGTAAAATTTCGAAAAAATACTGTTATTTCTTTGAGGATCAGCAAAAATTTCTGACAGACCGTTGAGAAACGCTGGATTAGCAAACTGTGCGCTCACTATCAAAGGACTATCCCTTTGACTTGTTATTCTGAGACAGTCAGAGAATGTTTAGTAGGCGATTTTTTAGCCTCCGATAAGCTAACTGTCCCTATATCAGACAAATTCTCTATTACACGATTCGTGCTTTATCAAAGTCAGACAATTTCTTTCCTCCTAAGCCGATCGAAAATTTCTCTTTCTACCGACTTCGAAGATTTTGGACCTCGAGCAAATCGGCTGGCGGCAAATCATTGATTGTCATTTGTCAATTCAACGCGAAGTGACGCATTTTGTTTAAATATTTTTGGAAACCTTGCCTGAGAGAATTATGGCACCTTGTATGCTATTGAGATGCGCGCGGCATAAGCTTCGGGTAACCCGATCCTCCAGTTTTAATGAACCAGCAAAGCCTTAATTCTCCTGCTGAGATTTCTCTTCAAAATTAGCGTGGGAGCCAGAGTATAATCAGAGTACCATTCGAAGTTTCCGAACAGCTAACAATTTCGTCATATGTCATTAATTATAATAATACAATAGAAAAGTATTTTTAATTCCTCATCTTGAAGTGTTATGCTCGGACGATCTTGGTATTAATAATAGAATTAATGATAATATAAAATTCCTGAGAATTTTACTGAGTTTCAATAAAATTGAGTCTTTAATTCTTCGTACTAGTTTTTTCTTGTAAAGCTATTTTTGATGAATAATCTTTTGTTTTCAAGTAGTTCGTAAGTAAAAATCAAATAATTAAAAAACAAATGCGTCGTTATCTATTTCATATGTACAATATTCACTTATAACTCTGTAACAAAGCAATCTTCATATAACGTTTCTTTCTCTTTTTGCTCGTAAATTAATTTCTTGGATTTCTCTAAATTTAGAACACTCTGTAGATCTATTAAGTATAAGTATAAATACTAAGTATATAATTATATAGATATATAATACATGTATGATATATAAGGCACACACACACACACACACACACACACACAGAGGAATAAACTATAGTTATAAAATATAGTTATAATATAATCTATGTATAATATATACATATACATATATATATATATATATATATATATATATAAAATTTAAAGTAGATTGTTATATTTTATTAGATTAGTAGATTTGTTATAATTTATTATAATTTTCTATAAGATGCTATAATCGTCTCTATTTTTTTAAAATTTAAAGATGTTTAAAAAGGAAGATCATAAGCTTTTACGTATCTTCCATTGAAATTTCCATTCGTTCATTGAATTATTAACTTTTAAAAAAAAGTTCTGTTTTCCAAGTCATTTCGTGAAGAAAACATGATACATTAAAATTTGAGACGAGTTTCGGTAAAAATAGTCTGGTATACCTAACGTCAGAATTACCGACGATTAAAGCATCCAGAGACATTAAAGTAAAAAGATAGAAAAGCTTTCCAACACAATAGAATTCGTAAACCTTTATTTATATATTTTGTGAAAGATCATTTATCTTTAAAAATATACCATCCATCAAATATCTAATAAAAATGATACATTTGGACATTTTGATGTTTTTTAATTGCAGCGTTAATTAATAATTTATTGCAACGCGATGTCTCGATTTTTTTCATGGATATGTAACTTCTTTAACAGAAGAGTGTTATTTTCAATTTTAGCTGCACGTTAAAACGATGTTGACGTTAAGCCGAGATGTTTCCTTGTTACAACGAATACAGTTCTTATTCGTCGTACACACATGTGCATTTAAATATACGAAACATATGCTGCACCGCCTACAGCTTAAACTGGTATATCGTGCACACGTATTTGACGATGATCCGAGAAAAGCACTCGTGTCTCGAGAATACTCGGTAAAAAGTTTTCTAGAAAAAGTAGTTTGTCTTTTTTTTTTTCGCAACGGTGCGCGTTTCCGCTGCGTTCAGGTTAAAAAGAACAGTCGTCGCCCTCGAGAAATATTATTAAAAGCGAGAGATCTCAGACTTAGACAACCGAACTTAGCGTGTGATTTCTTGTTGATGCCGACGAAAGATTAAATTTTAGTACTGTTAAATAATTTAACGTGACGTGTAGTAACTTTGCAACGTAATGTGAAATAATTCTTTTCATTTTTAAATATATTGTTCCTTCCAATGCAACAATCTTGAAAAAGTATTTTTAATCTGATGCAAAAATTTAATTTTATAATTATTTTCATTGCTTAAATTTATGTATTAATGGCTGTTTAATGTAACAGTAGCATTTTTCAAATTTTTGAATAATTAAGCACAATAATTATTGAACGTCAGCGGAAATATTTCGATGGATTATGAAATAATTTTGCATGTATGAAGAATATGTATGAAGAATATTAGTCATGCTTAATTTCTCGAACGCATGAATTCCGCATGTCTAAAAAGAACTGTTCATTTATTTAATCGCGTTGAAAGACGACAACTCTTTACATAGAGTAAAAATTTTATAATTTTATTGACAATGAATTTTCTGAGTAACAAAAATATTCGTGATGTTATTAACCCATTAACCGAGTTATCTCTTAATCGGAAACATTTATAATTATTAGACTGTGATTTTTATGTAATTTCATATTTTATGCGAACACAATTAAAGAAATAGTTGCAAAAAATTAATTCTCTAAATTTTATAACAAGAACTCCATCTTCGATGTTTTATATATCTTTGCACATTGCAATGCATAAAAATCCACAATTTAATAATCACAAAATAAAAGATTAATAATGGATCAATTTAGGTTAAATACAAATATAATATAATTTAAAACTTTGACTCTTTTTATAGAAATTAAAGAATACATAAAAGAAATACCATATTTAATAAGTTCGAGATATTAATAAGTTAATGGCGAGTTAACCGACCTTTACTAATTAACTTAATTAAGTACACAAATATGTTATAATCGTACAATTTTTTCTTGGAAGAAAATTGAAATGAGAAGATTTAAAAACCAAATTTTCTCTACCACTCAATCAACACGTGTTAAGCCACTTGATCTGTACAAGCACACTCTTCTCCATTTCGAATGAAAAGACTGCTTTGATCGTTCTCTTTCGGCAATTATGCTCATCACTTGTTCTTTCAAATGTTAATAGAGAAACGAATGTACACAAAGTGTAAATGTAACTGGTAATCAACTTATAAAAGGTGATTTTACATGCAAAAATAAGTCGGAAAAGAAAATATCAATTTTTCATTTAAAAATTCATTTTCAAGAAAATCGAGTTTGAAATTTCGTATGACATATTTGTTTATATGAATCAGTTAATTATTCATATGATCAATTCTGTTATTCTTATCTACTATCTTTTATTCGAACAAATATGGAGTGAGTCAACATAGTGAACAAGCTAGTGAGTCTCTATTATCCGAATACCTTGTTTATTCAAATAATCTTGTTCACCGACGCGTTCAAATCAGAATTGGGCAAAACATAATCTAATTAATGATTAACAATTATGGTTAATGCGAATTCAGAATGTTAATCATGATTATCGATTATCAAATAATCAATAATTATTGAATAAAGATAGTTAATAATTATAATTTGTAATCGTTAATCATGAAATGACTGCACTTTTGATTATGCTACAATCTGTAAAATATTTACAAAAAGAACATGAATAGTTTGTGAAAACACATATTTATCATTTTTATTGTTTTAAACATAGTAATACATAGCGATCGCAACACTATTAGATATGCATTTTGCGTACAATCCAACAATTTTATGAATCTTATGCTGATCTTATGTTTCTAATTTAAAAAATTTTCCATCAACTATAATTAGACGATTGATTTGTATAATTCTTAAGTCGTTCTACGGTTTGATGAAGATGGATTACGATTACTTGCCGAATCATCAAAATTACGAGCCTCTTTAATATGACATGAATTTATTTTTATCAAAGATATATGTATACTATACAAATTAGAAATTCAGCAATACAGATATAATACGCGAAAAGAAATTACGTAGATATTCTCTCAAGCTTTGGTCTACAATTGAGTTATGAACTCAACGACATAAGCGGCTTCAAGGTGGTTCATACATATGTATATTACAATTTCGATGAGATTCTATTGAAAAGCACAGATTTCAAGCGATTGACACGTTCTGTACGAATGCCATAAATCTGCATATATTACCCGCGTGTACACTGAACGCGTTAAGGCAATATGGTATAAGAAATGTAAATGCACGCATGATGCACATACTATAGTATAATTTCCAATGTACAAATAACGTAATACAGATCCTAATAAACACAAATTAATGATTTAAAGATTACCGATTAATGTTTAACAATTATAAAAATTAATCGTAATTAATGATTTATTTAATGTTTAATAGATTGATGATTATGATTTCTATTCATAACAGATTGATAATTTCAGTTACAGAAATGATTATAAAATAATTGATTATTACCAGCTTTGGTTCAAATAAAAGAAATTCTCTACTACACTTGAATTTAATTTTGAAACTAAACAGAAATAAACAAACGATAGGAAACTTATTTCACGAAATAAGTTAAAAACATAAAACTTTTTCATTTAACCTCTTGCCTTTACGATTTTCTTTTCTATTCTTGAAGTAAGCATTATTTATTCGATTCGAAAGCCAACCGGACTCTTGGATGATTTTGTTTCACGAAGTTTAAACAGTTTAAGGTATCAATAATTTTTCATCGATTGTGCAAATATTTCTCTGCATCAAAATCGAAATATCAAGTGATAAATTTTGCAAAAAAATCCCGCAATAATGCCGGACCAATGCTCAATATATCAATATCAAATTAATTCATATTAAATAATATATTAACATTAAATTACATGTCCTTCATCAAACAAGTTTAGATCGATCCATTTTTTTCAATCATTAATGATCGCCGAGATATTCAAATCTGATCTGTTTTAAATGTCTCATTCTGTACGTATAACATCAATCTGGAAGTATATTATATTATATGATATTATTATATTATATAATTGAAGATATAATCTAGAATTTCTGGTTAACGAAACATGAAAGGCGTTCGTCGTTGGTACGTGTACCACGCCAGGCAGAGATATTCCTGAGATAGTATATAGGTACGTATCTACTATTTCCGTGGTACAATAAACGCGGCCTGTCATTCGAATGCACGTTGTTCCCATTGTAACGCAAACTTTCTATCATTGTTTCCGTGCTCGTTTGCAGACTTCCTCTAACAAGCCAATGTTTTACAGCTTCTAAATGCAAACGCTTCCCATCTTGATGGCGTGTTATCGACGTTTTCACGTAATAAACTGGATCCATGAATTCTCGCTATTCCATAAATTTCTGTTTCTGACGAATAAAATATAACGACACGATCACTGTACTAAATGAAAGTAAATTTCTAGTTTTAGCGGCTCTTTCCAACTTCGGCTATTTATAATTTTTGGCTGGCTTATAATTTTTCAATACGATGTTTCTTTTCTAGTAACAAGAACTACGTAACTTCTTCGATCTCTCCTGATCGATTTCTCGTTTCGATGATAAAATAAACTTCTCATTAAAGAAACGGTAGCGAGATAGCCTTGCTAGAAATTTACCTTAAATGAATTACTAGATTAGATTTTTAAAAAGAATTAATATCTATTAGTTTTTGATAGAATAGAAGGAATTATTGAATACGAAAGAAATTATTATTATACGAAAAATTTGCGTATCTCGTTATATCTGAGTTTTATTGCCTATGATTCTACAACAATTGTGTTACAATCCTGAGTGTCTCAACTAAAACAAGACTGACAACTTGATCTAAAGCTCGTAACGAAGTATGTCTAAATAAAACTTGCATGACTTCCAAAGGGGCGTACGCTATTAGTTTCTTCTTCACAGGGGATTGCGTAAAGTTCATATGAAAGTATTTTGTAAAATAGAATATATTTTTTAATGCATTAAATGATACAGATCTCTATAAAAAATTTCTATAAAAAAATGTTAATACACACACACACACACACACACGCACACACACACACATATAAATTAATAGTTTTTATTTTAGCTTTAATTTTATACAACGTCATACAAAAGACGAGGGTAACATAAGTATATGAACACTGTTCACTTCCTTCTTTTTTTCGTATGATTAGTTACACAAAATTGAAATGAAAATATCTTCTAAATTAATAATTCTTCGATGTTGAATTAATACTCTTGAACTATATCGATTAATATATTAAGAAACATAATTTTATTTGAAAAAATGGAATTGATTTTCATATGACTTTTATCTGACCATTAAAATTATACTTGATATAACCATTACATTAAATAAATTTAGATATATGATTGAATAATTTGGATGTCTCTATTATAGAAAATTATCAGAAGAATAATATAAATAACAAAGAGCGACAAATATTACAAATAAAAGTCTAATACTTCTCTACAAAAGATCTGACAACAATATCAAAATCTGCTTGAAGTCATTTAACTCTGACCTAAATATTTTTTATTCTAAATGATAATAGTGACGTAAATTAAAATGTCGATGTCAGACGAGATATTCAGTATATTTCGTATATTTGTGTAAACGAATGAAAAATTATACTTGATATAACCATTACATTAAATAAATTTAGATATATGATTGAATAATTTGGATGTCTCTATTATAGAAAATTATCAGAAGAATAATATAAATAACAAAGAGCGACAAATATTACAAATAAAAGTCTAATACTTCTCTTTAATAGAAAGAAAACAAGTTACAGTAAACAAAAACATAATTGTACCAGTGACAGTGAAGAATTAACGATAATTAAACTGGTATAATTTCGTTAAAAAAAAAAACATCATGTAACAATCTGTTTGGTCTCATTTTAAAACGTAAAGTCTTTATTTTAAACGTTGCGAGTTCTTTTTTTTCGAAGATGATTTTACATTATTGAACAAAAAAGGAAAAGCAAAAATTGTAAAAATTCAAACGTACCTAAAAATTTTTCTTCATAATTACATTTCGCTATTGTCTTGAAAATTGAAGTGATTGCTTGATACTCGTACGATTTTTTTCACCATTTTGTTGAACTTTGAACACTAGAGTTAAAAATGTTAAGAGTTCTTGAATTTTTGTCCTTTTGTTCTTGAATTTATGTTCTTAATATTCAACGTTCAAATAGTGAAAAAAAATCATATAACAATTTTTAAGAGATTGTTGTAAAGAGAAGACCTCAATTTTCGAAATGATGGTGGATTTAGTCATTATCATTTTGAAGAAAATTTTTTAATGCTTTTATATACATTTTTACAATTTACTTATTTTTCTATTTCCATCTTCGAAAAGAATGAACTCACGAGTTATCAAACTAGAGACTTCGTGTAATAAAATGAAACTAAATGGATCATCATATAATCTTTAGTTACAAAGTTATATCAATTTAAATTATCAACAATTTTTCATTATCATCATGTGCTCTTTACTGTAGCTTAAACAAACTTATTATTAAAATCTGACATCCTAGACTGACGCATTCTTATCTCATAACTAAAAATAAACTAAACAAATGCATCTATTGAAATTGTATTCTCTCTGTAGACCAACTTTTTAGCTGTAGTAAGGCTTCTCAATATGGAGAATATAATAAATATGATCTTTCTAATGAAATTCAGTTATATCTAAATGATAAATAACTTTACGAAAATCTTCATTTTCTTATCTTCTTCAAAAATTGTATCACTGATTATAATTATTAATTGTATTATATCGTATTATGTTAATTTAAAATTAGATCAGATTAGTTGCGCTATTTCTAAATGTACAAATACTACTATTATGTTCATTAATTTTGTTGTTATTTCTTTTACTTTTTATGACTTTCGTGACGTATTTTGTTAGCTACAGTCGCCAATGAACATATAGATGGTTCATGTGATTCTAAATAAAATAAATAAATAATAAAATAAAAAATGGTCACACCTATCTATCATATTGTTGGGTATGAAATTTCACAGGCGAATTTCACAAGTGTGCAAAATTATTCAGAATGAAGTGTTTAAATAACATTTATCGGATGTCGATTTAAATCCTGAAACTTGCCAAATTCGACATAATCGGTGTTTTCATCATAAGTTTTTTATACAATTTAGATAATGTTAGTCGTAATATATTAATATGTACAAATTACCGATAAAATTAAGATTACATTAACAGAATAGATAATCTGCCATTCATATGAAAAATTTATATGAGAAAATACAAATCCGAACAATGAACAACAAAATTATCAGCAACACTAAAGATTTTAATTGTAATAAGTACGAAATTGTTTTATCACAAATGAAATATAACAAACTATTTTTAAAAACCTATGAAACGTGATCGCAATGTTTTAGATATTTAAAAGAAAATGTACTAGAAAATGTAAATAACGAGAAGTAATGTCACATTACTTCTCGTATATTCCACAGTTGAGAGTATCACTAAATTCAAACTACGTATTCACACTTCACATCTGTTTCATCGAGCAATCTGAAGGCAGAAAAAAAAGAAAAGAAATTGCATCCGGAAATAAAAGAATGTCTTAACGATGAAAATTTCTCAACGTCGTTCATAATGGCGATGTTTCCAGCAGCAATATTTGTTTGTGCTATTCTTCATCGCAATGCGCACAGCCTCAGTGCACTTTTTATCAATGTACATACATATGTAGCTGCGCCCCACATTACACAAAGATGACACAATGTTCAAACATTGAGAGCATCGCAATGCCAGTGTTCAACAAGACTTCCGGTAATTACGTCGCACCGTACGAGCTTCCTACCATGAGCTTGTACGAAGACAAAGCCGTCAATATCTAACTGAACGTATTCTACCACGTTTTCCCAATTAACAGCTATTTCGATACCATCGCGTTTGAATGAAGTAAATTTCACGCAAAAACCATTGATTATCAAGCAGTGCTGGATACATCTGAAACAAAAAGTATTTGAAGTAGTAATTGAAATATTCTTATCGAGACAAAATACTATTTGAAAATTTACTTTATTTGACAATACTACATATGAGTATATTGAAATTATTTATTTCAAGCATGATAATAATTATTATTTAATAGTAATATTTCACGCTTCGAAATTTGCATTAATTATTTCTGAATATCATTTCAGAAGGAAATTAATTAAAAAAAAAATGGATTGGAAAAAAGAACAAATATTAATTAGTGATATATTAAGTATTATTCCTGAGAAAAAGCTAGCCTAGTGTTATTTGCTCAATCTGCGACGTAAAACATGAACGTGACTTTAAGACATAGATAAAGGAAAAACCTATCTTGTAGATAAAATTTCATACATACACAAAAATAAAAAGAAAAAAACGATTTTACAAAAATAATATTCAAATAATTTGTTGCATGAACGAGAAATATTCATTTCAAATAACTATTTCAAGTTCATCATGAAAAATATGTAATTATAAATATGAAATACATTTTCCATTCACTTGAGAATCAAATGAATTTCAAATAATATTTCAATCAATAGAAAAACAATTATTTCAAATAGAAAAACAATTATTTCGAATAAACAAATAAAACACTGAGTAGAAAATAATTTCCTTAAATATATTTATATTTCATTTGAAGTACTATTTTATCTAGCATTGTTACCAAGCATAAGTCGTTGCAGTACCGGAAGTAGTTCTTTGTTCTTGTCGTTTAAAAAAATTTTTCTTAAGTTTTTTCTCAGAAAAATTATACAGAAAAACGTCGAAAATTAAAGGAGAAGAAGGAAAGCAGTTTTGAAAATGCTGCTTGAAGAGAAAATAACTGTTATGAGGCAGACGTCATAACTGAAGCTTTCCACGTTAAAAAAAAAAAACATTGAACATTTTGCTTGTGATATTTGTAAACACATTTTGTTTAAACACATTTAAATGTCTTTCTATTATTATATTATTAATTATATAGACCTTAAAATCTATTATTTATGTAAATGTTCGATATTAGATAACAATTTTTGGTATATTGCGAATTGCCAACTTGTTTGTTTATGTGAATAATAAAATTTAAAAAGTAAAATTAAAGAATCGATAAAGTTATGATAGACAAACTTAGAGTATACTGTACTGTACAACTCTCGAATAAAAGGAGATGTTCGAGATCCCCAAAATATCGGGACTCTGATAAGTACCTAAAATTTTTCCTACTTATTCTCGAACAACATTACGTATAAATACCTCAACTTTTTGAAAGAAGAAACCATTATTTTTATAGGAAAAAATTTCGGTTTTCAGATTAAGAGAACTAAACTAAAATTCAGACTTGTGTCCATTTCACGCGGGTCAGTTAGTAACGAGCAGTTCTCATTGAACTCCATAAATCCCTGGCACAGAATCTGAAAAAGGCGAAGACCCTTTGAAGTTAGGGCTGTGTTCATTGTACGTACGTGATGTAAAAATAGTTGCATCCGCGTGCCACGTGCCGTGTACCTTATCCAAAGAGAACAATAATTGCGAAACACTCTCCTTTCTCCGTTTTTCCGCCCGTTCGACAACTTATTTGCTTCTTAGCCGCTCAGCTCCCTTGCTTCCCTTGCATTCGCGTAATCGAATGGACACGTGTATTTCCGTCTTTTGCTCGCGAGTAATTGGTCGAAACCCAGAGTTGAGCAAAACGTAATCTGATTAATGATTAACGATTACGATTCACCTGGAATCAGGATGTTAGTCATATCGATTATCAAATGAATGACTAATGAATAAGGAAAGTAATCAAAATCATTGTAATCGAAGATTATGATTGATTTAATAATCATTAATCCTAAAATGATTATAATTTTGATTGTATCAGTAGTTCAGTTTTACCTACATGTGAGCCACTTATTTTGAAAATAGCATAAGTTACAGTGCTTTTAAATCGAGATATTTGCATTTTAACGTACCTATCATTCTGTTATTTACCTACAAAATCTCAGTGGTTTTTAACATATTGACTGCAAATTGTTCTAATGTGAAAAAAATCACGTAAGATTTAACCACTAATTTGATCGAACAAAATAAACGGCTCGTACTTATTATTTGCATTATTTTGCAATGCGCACACATATGATTTAATCAGGATTTATTCCAAATATTCAAAAAATTTTTCATCAACTACAATTGTAAATCTCATTTATATTTAATACGTAAATTATAATTGGCACGATTTTTCGTTCAAAATTTTAAGATTCGTCGTCATGTAACTCATTGTTCTATTAAAAATATATCTTCTAAACTTCAACAAATTATTTTACATAAATTCAACAATACAGATTATTGTGATACAATTATTGTGATTACATTTATTAATGGATTACAGAAATGATTACAAATCATTTTAATTGATTACTCTAGTTGTACATTAGTAAAAACTAATGAGTTTTCGAATTTTTATCTTGGACTGTACACTGAAGAATTGAATTTGCCTCGTTCATTTAAAAATATTTCTATGAAGATTTTGTGCTTCGGAGTTGAGTTTCTTTCACGTTAGTTGAGAATGGAATTGTTCAATAATAAATCTTAAGTACGATTTGTCACGTTATTAGTATTCCATATTTGACAATTTTATTTAATTTTTTGACAGCATTATATCGTTAAAATTATATAATTATAAAATTATATACAAGAATAGATACTTCAAATTCTTAAAACTTTGTGAGAAAAGTCGTACAACAAACTTTAAGGGATTATTGTAGAAGAGAAATTTCAAACATCAAGAATCAAGATCAGGGTAGATGGAAAATTATGAAAAAAATATTTCGTACTTTCATAAAGGTGTTTGAATTTATAAAATTTTCAAGAGGAACAGTATTTTTATTTATCTTTTTCAAAAGAAACTCAACATTATACAAGTATTATAAAATATATAAGTACTATACTCAGTATTATAAAAGTAAAAATATTTCATTTTAAAATGATAAATTACGAGTACGATTTTTTCTAACAAAGTAGATTATAGTTAAAGTGTCGACAATTTTTTATCAAATGCGAGAATACTGTGCCGATAAAAAGCATTTTAAATTGTTATAATCAACTACTGTTAAAAAATCGTAAAACAATTTTAAAGTATGAAACTTCCATTTTCACAATACTAAAATCGTTTTTTCCAAAGATGTTTTTGTATCATTTCAAAGATAAATACCGATACTTTTTCTCTCGCAAAGTTTGCAAATTCAAACGTTATTACGAAAAATTGTTTTTATTAAGTCCACCACGTAATTGTTTTATAAATCCACCATGGTTTCAGAGATTGAATAAACTTTTCTCTTTATAACGATTCCTTAAAATTCGTACGATTTTTTCCCACAAAATTTAAAATATCAACAACTTTTATACGAATATATCGAGTATTTTCTATACCCATTATATATGTATGTAGAAAGTTACGTATAGAATGTCGAATTATTGGTTTGGTACATATCAAATGGTGTAGAATTCGAAATTAATTCGAATTGTGAAGATATAATTAAAATGTTAACCAAACTTTATTAAATTCTATATTATGTTACTGTTTTTAGTAGTTAACGTTTAAATATAAATTATGTGTATTCAATGTGAAAAAATTTATAATAAAAATTTCGTAATTCATTGTTAAACTGCGAATTTTTAGGTAAATTTATATTTTGAAAATATAATGAAAAAAACAGAATCGTCGTACAAAATTATTTCTTACTAGATATTTCATGTATTTTTTTCATATTATATGCAGTGTGTGCATATAATTTTATGTCAAAATTTTTTATAAATAAATAAAAATTTGCAGTCTGTTTAATACAATGATGTCACGAATAATAAAAACAGAACAGATGAAATAGAAACGTAAATTTAATTTTTTAAAAAAGTTTGATGACATCCTTTATCCCATCTTAATAATTTCTTAATATATAAATTATTTAAAAATAATTATAAATAACTTCAATCGAACCCTATAATTCTTATAAATCAAAAATAACAAAAGTGTCTAATCATCGAAAAAGTGCGTTAAAAAAAGTTGTAGTATAGAAATTATTTTTTTAACTAATATTTTATATTACAATCCAATGTTAGATTCATGCATATGAAATGTTTAATCTTCTTCAAAATATCATATATTTGATTAAAGTAATTATTTTGACATGATTTAATCTTTTGACTCAATTAATAAATTCCGAAGTTACAAGAACTATCAATTTGAAATTTAAAAACTTTCTATATATAAAACTGTCACAGTGTTTCTCATTTGCAGTATCCTTTAATTGAATTTGGAATGGAATTTTTATTAAATTATACATTATATTAAATGTCTCCAGCAATTTTGTATGTATAAGAAAATCATATAATGTTCATATAAAGGAATGTTTTAACGCTGAATATATACTTTTGAAGGATTTTGTCTAAAAATAGAAGTTTCTTTATATATATATATATATATATATATATATATATATATATATATGTATACACACAAAATTGAAAGTTTTGTATATTCATTTTAGCCACAACTTCAAAATAGGCTTTATTGATCCCTAACAGTAGTAAAATTTTTAATATTTTTACAAACAAAATATTTTTAAGAGTTTTTGATATTGCTGATTACGAATCTGAATATTTAGTCTATGCAATAATTTCACTGATCTAAATGAATTACTATGTACAAGAATTTAGAGAACTTCCTTTTTGCTAGAGCCAATGATAATGGTGTAGAATAATTCTATAACACTTTTTTTATTTTTTTGTGTACCTTTTTTTGTTTTTATATTTCTTACTAATTTTTGATACTTATCTGTTTTCTCAGAGTCTTATAATTTTATTGTATTTTATTTTTTGTATTACATATACTACGTTTTGCTTTTAGAATTGATCTCAATACTTACTTCAATTGTCGAATGTGATCTCAAATACTTACTTCAATTTTTCTTTAGAATAGTACATTTGTAAACGAGGTGTTGCGCGCAATGAAGAAACACAAATAGAACAAATATATATACAATCGAGTTGTGTTTTAATTTTATTTAGTGAACATAAAACACACTGTTTATTTTTTCCGACTAGCTTCAAAAAATAACGTAATGCGTATTAATGTATTGTATTATGTATTATATATTCTATTATATTATAAATATAAATGATTGTTAAATGGCTGTAAGTGACTTCATCTAAAACTCGAAGAAACAATATTTTATATACACCAATCTAATTGATCGATTATCAATTTCTTTGAATCTGCATTTTTATGGGACTGATTAAATGAACAACAAACAATTAAAACATAACGGAATTAGCTGATTTATTTGAAAAAATCCTCGCTCACAGTCGAAAAGGATCCATTCAGTCTGGCAGAACGAGCTGCATGTCCGAGAATACAATCAACATTCACCTGGTGCATCTACTGCACACACGCAAGAGAAGAGTGGCGAGTCTACTATATAAATATACGAATATTCAAGCGACGCGAGGACGAATGACGATATAATAATTGTTCTTGTTATAATAAAAACACGATCTGCTCTCTTATTTTGCTCTCTTCCATTTTTCTTTCCTTTTCTTTCTTTACATTATTTTCTTCTCCTCTTCTCTTCTTTCACACGCTTACAATAAATTCTGCGCATGAATTTACCATTTACAGAATTCATCTGTCTCGAGTTTAGTTGATCGTTCACTATGGTTAGTCGTTTACGTGTTTAATTATACATAAATATGCGATCTATCGTTTGATCGAGAAGCACAAGATAAAATATCGAATGGCAATAAAACACAACAAGGGGCAAGTATAGTATACAATAGAATTTTTTTTTTTTTTTGAACGACAGTCGATATAAAAAACAACAACAATCATACTCGACAGACATTGGTCGATTTCCTTCTTAAGCGTGGAATTTTAGCCGGCATTGATCGGAAAATCAAGCGTAAATTATTATTAATTTAATTATTACTGATATGTCGATCAGTCGTTTAACCATCACGATGGTTAACTGTATTTTAACCAATTATCACGTTCGTCGATTAAACATTTAACACAATTAAATATAATTACTACTCTTATAGATTCAATGCTCAAGGTAATTAACACTAGAAAGACCAGTTAGATCATTTCATTGGATTATCAAAAATTATTCTTTCTATTACGATTCAAAAAAAATATAAATATATTATATTTTATTTAAAGTAATAAAAGATTGCTTGTCAGATGTAACAAAAGTATATTTGAGAGGAATAGTTGGTATTTCTAGTGTTAAATCGCAATCGTTTCAAGCAAAGTTTCTCTTTACACGATACACAACTTTGCAGTATTATTAGCTATCTACATATATTCTTATTCAATTTTACTAATCTTATTTCTATCCTCTTCTCAAGTATTACTCGATCGAAATAATAATTATACAAAGATTCAAGAATCCAAAAAACTCCGTGTCTCGATAACTCTTAATTATTAACGAATTCTTAATCTCGAAATCACTTCGGCTACAATAATAATCATTTCTCTTAACAAAACAACGTCAGAATAAACTATCAAAGCAACAGAGCTAGCGAACTCTGTAAAAATGAACAGCAACATCCTCAAACTGACCAGAAATTATACTTGTACTTTCCTAATCCAAGCCGAAGGTTTCCACGCTATAAGGAAATCCTACGAAAACCTACAGCCTGCAGTTGCTTATTTACAATCTTACAAGTATTAAACGTTTCGTTTTGTTTTTTTGTTTTTCATTTTTCTTCTTTTTTTTTTTTCATTTTTGGTGTACGCTACACGTACTACTTGTTACCGTTTCTTGGTTTCTCGAAGTAATTCTTGACTCGACTAGCATCGACATTTGTTATACTCGTCCCGTACGTGATTATTCATTTTTTTTTCTTTCCTCTTTCGTTTTCGTTCATCTCGCATTTGTTCGCATGCATACGGACACAGAAGCGGATCGTGTGCTCTCGTCGCGACGCCCTTCTAAGCCGTCAAGGACCAGGAGGACACGCTAATTAGAGACCGTGGTAATTAAGTTGTCGGTCGCGGCGATCGGTGCCACCGGAAATTCGCTGCAAACTGGGTTAAGGCGAGTATCACGTGAGCGGAAAGGAAAGTCCTGACTGTTTGAGGAACTTCGAACGAGGGTCTTCTAAGTTTCTCAGACTTTCATGAAATTTCCAGGAGGATGGAGGTATTCGGGGAAACATATTGGCAAAGCTCGATGAGATTTCTTGTAAAATCGATGATTTGCAGCGATAATGATAGAAGTAGTTGAAAATCTCGTTCGGACTAGACAAGTTGTTCGAGGGTTGTTGAGCGACGTGGACCTGTTATACAGTTGATCTGATAAATCCTCTCAAGTTCATACACTTGTTGTTATTATTATTAATTGTAATTTGTTATTTCAGCTGATTTGAAATATCATTTCAAGCTAGAAATTCAAATTATTTTAATTTAACATTTGAAATAACTTGGAAACTATATAAAAGTACGTGTCATTGTTTCTTACTTGAATTGAACTTCGCTTATTGTTATTGATATTAGCATCCATATTGCTTAAAATCGGGAAAAACTCGAGTAACTTGACTTATACAGACACAAATATGAATTCAAATTACTTTGTTCAAATCTCGTGCAACAGAGATTTAAAGTAATTAATATAATTAATTTCATGTGTACAGATCATATAGCCTGTATTTCAAATAGTAAATTAAAATATTTTTGTATTTTATAATAACGTATAATTACTAGTTTGTTAAAACAAGCAAAATATAAATTGTATAGCAATCAATGAGTTTGAACGAGTTTATGAATCCACTATATAGTTCGAAATGACAAAACTAAGAAAAGAAGTTACATTATTTAAGCGTCTCTGAAAAACATAACATGTCGCAAAATAGCGGAAAAATCGCAAGAAAATGCAAGGTGTTCGACATTTATCGATCCATTTTCAACGCATTCCAGCACGCGTGAGTAGGAAGTGCATATAAGGGAATCGTTAGACATGCCGAGCAACAAAGTGTGAAGAAACTGGTTCCATCTCGTACGGTTCATCTGCTCTTCCACGCGAAACATTCATATATTTCATTCATGTTCTTGACATTACGATCTATATAAAAAATTGTTGCGTCCAGGAAATATTTTCTGACTGCAATAACTCTTAAAAGCTTCCAACAACGAAAATTTATGGTTTCTAATGAATATTTCTTACAACGCTGATGCAACTATGGTAAGAACAACACGAATGTTCTAAACCAGCTCCAGCTGGTGTAAAATTGTCAGAACTCTTTAATAAGTTTCGTCTATTTTGTACAAAATATCTGATTGCACGTGTCATTGTTCAACATCGTTTCCAGTTTCCTTGACGCATCATTATTCTATTTTCCGTCATCCTCGTTTTTCTTATCTTTGCATATCTTCGGTAGCACAAGTTTCGTCGCCATTTTCTTCTTGCTTGCATATACGTCGTTTCTTATCGCGACAATTCTTGTAAATATTTAAAAATCGCGTGACTTTGCTGATTTGCGTTTTGCTCGGTGATAAATCACACGAAGCCGTGCCTATGGCTCATTGCACTTTTATCGATTCCCAACTCCTTCGAGATGACAATCCGACCTCCTTCCAATCTTTGACTTTCGATACTTTGTTTAAATTCAAAGAAAATGGACAGACAACCGCGCGTTTCTTCGTGGAAATAATAATATAGAAAATCGATAATATTTCCTTCCTAATCGACTAAAATTCTTTTATCATTCGAAAAAAGATTCGAAGAAAAACATTTTAAAGACTATAATGTACAACCAATTTTTTTTTTAAAAACTAACAAATCGTTTTATCTCCTAACGATAAATAAACTTCGTTATTTCGAACAAAATAAATATTAAGGGAATATCGATGGAAGATGTACATTCTTATTCAAACTACTAATATTAACAATTACTGTTTTCAGATGTAATAATTTAACAGTGATCAATTCCAAATGTACTTGTCGACACGTGTTATCAGGAAAATGATTCATCGATTGTAATTTTAGATTAATACAATACAACAGGACATGCAATTAAAGATGAAATCAGATCAATTGTTTGTAAAGATTATGAAAGGATGATGGCTTTTCATTTTAAAAGACTTAAATAAAATAATAAATTATTCAATTCGAAAATAAAGTTGTTTCACGTTAAAACAAAGTTAATGAAGTAATTGAGTTACGTAATTCTTTACGCGAAATTCGTATCTTTTCCTTCGATTTTAAACAAAATTACTCTAAACCTATTTTTATAATTAAAGATTTCAAATAAGACAATAATTTCCCCAAAATTTTAACAATATCCTTCGGGTTTCAAATTTTTCGTCAGCGTCTTGTTACTTGAACGAAAATTACTCGAGAAAAAAAAAAATTAGAAGTTCTCTTCGGAAGAGAAATCGGAAGATCCATCTCTTTGATATGTAATTTGTATACAAAGAATGTATTTATTTCCTGGCGTTCTTCTGATTTCTTCCTATCACGAGGCAAACTTCCGATTTCACGGAAGCTACTTCCACACAGGAGGTCATTGTTCTGGATAATATCCTCGTACATCGTTCACCGCAAACCACGATTTCCGGTCACATGTTGCCCTTTGTCTCTCAGGGTAATATCGATCTGTGCACCGCAATAAATAACTAGTTAAATTAGCTCGGCCGACATTTGTGTGCTCAATTTCTAACCTCGCTCTAACCCGGAAATAAAACGTTAAATTTTTCGAGAGGAAATTGCTATTCTTTCTCGATTCTTTCTCCTCCGCTTCGCCGCTAAACATACAAGAATTCCTTTTAATTTCTTGTTTGTATTCGGAATCGTTTCACGTTTTATTTATTTTCAACAAAAATATTATCTCTTTGATACTTGATGGAACTCGTTAAATGTACGATCGTAATTCCTTCGTATTCCAGTGATCCCGGAAGGAGGAAGCACGTTTCGTTGAAAGTAGACGTAAAGTATCTTTATTTTCACGTAAAGAACAAAGTTAAAGCGATATTCAGATCCTTTTCTTTCACGATAGGAAGAAATTTTATGGAAGAACTTGTTTTTTTCCTAGGGAAAGTATGTTGAAACATGGAAAACTTATATAAAAGTTAGAGAATAATTGAGAAAACGAAGAAGGGACGGCCACGAGAACATTCACGTAACTTCTTTTAGCGACAAACTTTATATACTTTCGATTGGAGTAAACTATTTTTTTTTTGTCAACGAACCGATTCAATAATTTCATGCCACATTTTCTATAAACAGCAATTATCATTAAAAAATAATAGATTTTTGACGTTAAATGTTTCTTCAACATATGTACGAAGAGACTATAATAATTAACTTATAATATTTGTTACGAATATTAATAAGATTTAAATTGTCAGCTAAACAAAAAAAAGGGTGATATGTTTTCCCCAGAACATCAAGAAAATATCCTCTCGTATAATGGTGGTCGATAAGAACTGCACGTACCGGAAGTCCATGTCGAAGAGACTGTTAGAGACACAATACACTAGTAAACACGAGCACCCACTGTTTTGAGCCGCAACCATTGCTTAAAATTCTTATGCAGAAATCGATTAATTTCCTAAAGAACGTTCTTGAAAGCTCATCCACTTCGCTAGATTAAACATTCAACGGATAAACTCGTAAAATATAAATAGAACATCTAATTAATTACGAATTATACATAACTGAGGAGCTTTCTGAAAGATTTAGGTATATCATGAAATTTTTATTCGTTTTATAAACATAGGAAACAACAAAGTTCACGCGCAATTTATTTGCACATTGAAATTGATTTTATTTTAAATTATTATCCTTTCCAGAAAATCCCTCAATTCCGATCCTAATAAAAAGAATATTACACTGAATCATTTATTGGACTTCCTCGAGATATGTATCGGTTCTAATCAGGCTCAGGTTCGCTTTAGAGCACGACACAAAGAATACAATACAGATCCACGTGTACAGAGGTACGATACAGGCTAATTGAACAGGAAAAAGTAAAAGGATAACAACGGGAGGGGTTGTTATCGCATCGTTTTACAAAAATTCCATTCGTCAGGAAGAAGCAACGATTCTATTACTTCTGACATTAACGATTTATCTCTCATTACGTGGTATAAAGGTGCAAAAAACTGGAGAGGCACGATCATCGTCTGGCCGACGATACACCTCAAGTTTCACAAACGCGTGAAAAATACGATAAATTCACGATGGAGGATAATCCGAAACCTCGGATTTTCCACGTAGCAAAAAATCGTCTATCAAAATTCTCCTCTATTCGCTGCACGAATCCCCCGGCGTATCCATTGGTCAAGTAAAAAATCTTCGGTACTGTGCCATTCTGATTAAAAATCATAGTCAGATGTTCCCCATTGTGATGAATTTTTCAGTTAATATCCCGGTCATTCTGCGAGTTCATAGTCATAGTTATTAATATCCAGGTTTTTTATCTTGGTCTTCTTGACCCAGACCACGTCAGCATTATTTATACACGATTCGACGTCATCTTTATCAGTAACGAAGTCGTCGGTGAAGCCCCGTTTCGTCGCAGAAGTCATCTCGATCGTCTTATTCCTCCGAGCGAAATATTTCTGCTTCCTTGTTCTCGATTCAATTTTTATCAGTGAAACATATGACTTTAAGCGACTTCCAGGCTCTGTTTATTGAACAACAAGCGGAGACAATCGGCAGGGATCGCTGAAAATCGTTTCCCCAAAAGAACGATGCAAAATTTGGCAAAATAGAGCTTTTGTGTTATGAACAAGCACTTGTTTCGTTGTCGTCACAGACATTCATCTAAATATAATGACAAATAATCCGCCATTATCGCATTTTCTACGTCTCGTTCTTGAGTTTCTCTTCAATGAGAGAGGACGTGTGTTGCATTCTTTAGGATCAACGAAAATAGCTACCGGTAAATGAGCAACGCTTAAATTCTCAGCCAGAATATCCTATTGGAAAAATATTCCAACTGATATCGCCTCCGTCTGTCATTATCCTTTAACTTTTTTTCAAGGGTCGCCAACCTCTCTTTTTTTTCTCTTTTTTTTTCTTTCTTTGTTTTTTAGAGTACTGTGTCAGCCACGTAACTTTGGTGGCAGTTTGTCGCGTATATTTAACACGTTCATTAAATACATCATCCAACTAAATCAAGAAATCCAAACTCATACAAGTCTAGTTTGCATCTTCAATTCTTTCTTCGACGAAAACTATCTAGTCTTCTTTGATCAGAAAAGATCGTAGATCGAAGAACGGAAAAACCACGAATCCCATTTTGAATGACTGTACGGGATTTTCAATAATTTCGTATGTTTCAATCTCGTTGCACGAATCCACCGTCCAGCCTTGCATTTTTGAAACACACATCCGGCCGGCTAGCGTCTCGAAAACAACAGAGCCGGTCCAGAAACAATCGTCGAGAACAAAAGATCCGAGGGTGTTCCACAACGAGAACACAATTGTCCGCACGAACAGGAGGGGATTGTGTGCACGTGCATTCACTCGAACACGTGGACGTCGCCATTGCAGCATGACGAAGAAGACGAGGAAGAAGACACCATGGAAGGCGTGGCTGTATCCAAAGGAGAGACTGTCCGCGACTTACAAAATCAGAAGACGCACGTGCAGTCCTCCGAGGCCCTGGCCTACCTGGCTCGCTTCCTGTTCAATTTCGCGAGTTTACGTCGCTTCAGTATCAGCTGATACAACGTGTCCAATCCCTCGTGGAGCCCTTCGCCGGTGATCGCGCAGGCCGGCTGTACTCTGATGCACGCGCTGCCTGGCATCCCGGCTAGTTCCAAGACGCCTAAGTGCTTTTCCAACTCGCCTACCTCTTTGGCACCTGTGGACACCACGGTGGAACGGTTTGGTTAATTATTAGTGCAGAGAGTGAGGAAGTAGGTGAAATGTTGTCGTTAATTCTAAATTTTTCGAGCTTATCGAACAATAAATATATGGAAAATGCATTGTTTCTTTCATTTCCAGAAATTTCATAAAATGATTTGTTAATGCCTGTGGTCTTGACAAACAAGACATACGAAATTATTGATATTTTTAAAATATCTAAATTTGAAGTATTTAAAAAATATTTTCAGACAAGAAATATAATAAACATAAGAAATATAGTAATTGTATTTATACTTCCCTTCTTTCTTTCGATCTTTCACGTAACACAATTTACTTTTCTGGTATTTCAAAATCGTGCAAATTTTTTTTTTAATTGATTCTGATCAAGAATGATTCTTCCGGTCTTATAAAGATTTCTTTTTGCAACTTAAGAGAGATTGTGAAGAACATTTCTTAATTTAGAATCGAAAATAATAGTTCTAATCCTATGATAGAATTTAGATCTTCAAAACATTTCACGCATAAAAAATTTCGTTTTTCTTTTTCTTTTTCTTTTTCCAGAATAGTGAGATTTTTTAAATTTAGGATTTTAATCGTAGATAAACAGAGTTCTAGTCTTATGATGAAATTGGACAAAGATTTTGTGGAGAATATTGTTTCATTTAGAATTTAACTTGAGGATAATTTTATGATGAAATTCGGATTTTTGAAATATTTCACAACTGAAGTCATCTTTAGTAAGTACATAATTTAAGATTGTTGAATTTTGTAATTTAATATTCTAATTGTAGATAATGATAGTTCGCCTCTTGATGATATTTGCATATTTGACAATTTCAGAATTAGTAAGCGTTCAAAGTCGTTCAAAGAAATATTTTTAAAACTCTTAACGATTATCCTTGCTAAATTAATCTGTAAATATTGAGTTACATGAATGGTACGTATTACGCAATGATTAACATTTTTAGTTATATAATATTAAGCATAAAAGAATAACATGCAGAAGCCCATAATGATAATCTCGTGAATAACGTAACTATCATTGTTTTTAAAATTATTAGGAATAATGCCTGTGAAATTAAATGTTATTGTTTCATATGGATTATATGTATATGTATATGTATATATATTGTCACAGAATTACTAGCCAGCACCTTTCTCGTAAATAGAAAGAAATAACGAAAGAAGAAAAAGTAATACTTTTTTGTAAGCAACGTGATGATATAGGAAATTTTTTTGTGTTTACACCACTTCTTTTAAAATAGAGATTTTAATTTTTTAAACAGAATGCTACATATTTTACATCAGAACGAAGACCAAAACTGAAAGAAAAATTTTGAATGTTATTTACTAGTACATGAAATATTCCTAATACTTAAGAAATATATTCATAAAAAATTCGGATTTTTTTCTTTTGATTTTCATCTTGTCATCAAAGGTCAAATCCTATGGAAAATGGTTAAATTAGTCTCGATTTACGTTTAAAAAAATAAGTATCATTCTATTTGAAAAATTAAAAATTACTTCTAAAAAAAAATAGCGCAGACACAAACAAATTTCAAGTACCTTTCCTCCTTTCATTTTTTTTCTCGTACTTATCGTTTATGAGAAAAACATTAGCTAATAAATCCGTAAACACTCTATATAATTTGATCATGCTTCGGTATAAATTGCGGTCAAGTGCATAGTCCTAGCGAAGCCATACGCTTAAACCGATACATGTTGTTTTCGCGGCTGCTTATTAACACTCTTAAGTCTTCGAAAGCGATTCTCCCTTGTTTTTTTAACATAGAAACCATTTATTAGATCCAATGTCCAAACAAAGTCTCCCGGATAATGATGATTTCAATTTAAGAATAAAAAAATTTTACTTTTACATTAAGGATAAATTGGCAATACTAAGCAAGTAATACTAAAGTATCACGAATAAAGAATTCGTCTCTTTTTAACGCTTTTTGTTATTCTTTCCAATTGTTATTATATAACAGGAAATAGAAACCTCCGCGTTTTTTAAATGTTTCTTTAAAGAAGATATTTCGAGTGAACACGAAAGCACGTTTAATACTATGCTACTTTAAGCAATCGAGTAAAATTTCACGAATAATTAAATATTTGACCCGAAACAAAAAATTCTCCCCTTTCGCTTTCTTTCTCTATGATTTATTTCGTTATCGTTAAATAAATATTAAAATAAATGAGAAAAACAAGAATGTTTTCAAAGGTATCTGTATAAAAAGTACAAAGTTTGGAACATCTTTTATTTTTTTTTTTAGACGAAACAAAAGAAGTTTCTTCTTTAAGCGAATATTATAATTACAACCTTGATCTTCAAATGGAATTGATAAAAATTTCAAAAGTACAGGAAATAACGTCACGAATATAAAATATAAATATTTATTTACTAGAAGAAATATTTCTTTTTATCTCAATATGCTCTAAATTTTTGTACACGGGAGAGCGTACGTGGGAACATACGTATATGTGTCACTGTGAGCAATCCAATTTTATAAAAGAGGCCGCGGTTCCTTTTACAATCCAGACGAAATGCCAGCCTGGCACATGCATACATGCACGAAAACTGCGTTACCTGGCAGATCCTGCTTGTTGGCTAGGATCAAAATGGGAACACCAGCGTTATCCGGGCTCCTGGCGGTTCTGGTCAGCTCCATCTTTGCCTCCTCGAGCCGTTCTGCGTCGCAAGAGTCAACCACGAAGATAATACCGTCTGTGCATCGGGTATAGGACTTCCATAATGGTCGTAATTTCTCTTGCCCGCCCACATCCCACACGAGAAAATTTACACCTGCGACAAGCCACCGTGGCAATTCATTTTACTTGTCTTCCTCCTTTCGTTTTATTGCATTGTCTCTTTATTATTATTATTTTCTCGGGGCGAAAATTGCAGAGAGAACGAAATTGGAGAAAACTAGAATTCGGGGGTGGAAAAGTGGAAATATCGTTGGATCTGAACTCTTGCACAGGGTGTTTCCGAAGTCGTGGTATAACCGATCAGTGTGTGGCTCTGATGTTGGATTGGCCAAAAAGTAATTGCATTTTTTTCTAACGTGTATATCTTAAAATGTAACTAACTTCATTTTAAACCGTTCAAATTCATTGTATCTGATACCTGATTGTTTAAGCTTGTTTTAGAATAACAAAATGCACGATCTCGTTAACAATTGTTTGTTTGACGATGTTGATTTCAAAATGGAAAAATCTAAAAGGAACATTTTTCTCATATTTTGTTGTACTACTTCCGGAAATTATCCGGATGAAGTCTTCAAATTAATGTCAGAATTGCTTTGCTAAATTTCGCTACTGATAAGGATATCAAATCGTTCTTGGAACTTTTTTTTATCGAAAAAGATAAGAATTTCTTCTCTAAACGCGGAATCATAAAATTGTTTAAAAGATGATAAAAGATAATCGAACAAAATAGTCAATATATTAATAAAGCTTTTATTTCTCGTGAAAGATTCGCCTTTCATTTGCACACAAAAAAATGTGGTTACTTTTTGCAGTTACTAATACATACAAAAATAAATAGAAAAGAAAGAATAAAAATTTTTCATATGATTTCTTCATTCTAGAGAAAATCGAATTTGAAAATTTATCAAGTACATGTATACCAAAGCAACGAAACACACTAAATAAAAATACAAAGTCTATTTTCTTAGGTTAACCAAGCTTTAAATGAAAAAATTTTATTCTGTACTTTTTTACTTATTTTTGCACATAGAATAATCTGTTAATTGTGCTTTCCTATCACATCTAGAATTAGCTGCATTCAAGTATACTTAATGAATTTTCAAACTCGATTTTCTCAAAACGGGGATTCGTATAGAAAATTTCTTTGTTTTTCTTTCAATTTATTTTTACATGTAAAATCACATTTTGATAGATTGCATTACGATTTCAGAAATACTTTATACAACTGCTAGTAGATATAATTACTAATTACTCGTAGAAGATGATTCTACGTACAAAAATAAATTGGAAAGAAAGAATAACATTTTCATTCAAGATTTCGTTTTCGAGTAAACTTTTTAAGTGTACTTGAGCTTTGTTAATTCTGATAGAAGAATCGGATAGAAGTAAATAATTAATAGAAAGTTATTCTATACGAAGTAAGTAAAAAATACGAGATAAAATTTTTTATGTAAGACCTCGCTTTCAAGAGAATAGATTCGCGTCCTTGCAAAGAAAGTGGCTGTTATGAAAGAAAGTGGCACAACTTTTGAGTTATTACTGTAAAAATGCAAAGACAGTTTTTGATCAATTATGAAAATATTATTTATAATTTAGCCAGTAGAATTGTGTTGTTCTTCTCGATTCGTGTGACACTGCTATATTCTATAAATCCTTTTTTCTTATATTTTGTATTAATTATTATTGTGAATAAATGCACTGCGTTATCTCTAATTCATAAAATAATATCTAATTCTGTTCAAAACCAGTTTTCCACTTCTCCTAGAAAACATATTTTTTCGAGATGTGTCATTTTCTTTAGAAGAATATTTATTAATTAAAAATTGGTTTAATATATATGTACGTGATAAATGTTTTAATTTCAATTTCTTGGAAATGAAGCACTATATGAAAAAATTTTATACTAAGTTTCTTATTGTTACGCGTGGAATATCACCAGTCTAAAATAAGCCAAAATCAAGTACAGATACATATTTCAGAAATTTTCAAATTCGATTTGCTCGACACGGTTATATTGTGATACCCCGTATATTATATTATATATGTATATAATATGTAACTGTGTGTGTGTGTGTATTGTGCGCGCGCGATTAATATCATGCATAGGATATTCTACATTTTAGTGTTCAAAATGTTAATATATTCTATAGATAAAAATAAAATTAAAATATCATGTGGCGGAAAATCCATGATTCATTACAAAGTTAGTAACAAAAGTATGATACGTAAATATACATACTCATGTATGCATTTCGAAGTCATTCGCCTTTATGGATACAAAATTGATATCGACTATTGAATTTATTATAAATTGAATTTACTACGAAATTTTCATATCGACTTTGTTAAATTTCTTCACACGCAGTTTTGGCTCTTGTAATCAATTCGTTTCATGTAAATTTTTTCTTTTAAAAATAATGAATCTTTCCCATAAATGGAAATCTAAAGGTGTAAAATCTGGTGATCTAGGATATCAAGAGAGTCTAACTCATCATTGAAATTAATCATATTGATCGTATTTGTCACACTTCATATTTTTGTTATAACTTTTTGCTATATGATATTTTAACCTCATTCTTACCTACACTGACAAAGTTCGAACACTAAAACTCCGGACACCCTGTATAATAATAAAATTTAAAAATTTATAAGATCAATTCTATTTTTTTGATTACAAAATTTGAATTTCTTGGTATCAGTAACTTGTAATTCATTAAATTCATGCTATTAGTTCATTTAAAAGGAACCTTTAAAAATTCACACAAAATATAGTGAGACCTCAATTTTCTGGATCGTGATTATCCGCGATCTTGATTAATCAAAGTTTTGATTATCCATAGTCTTGATTAAGTAGGATTTAATTATCTGGAGTTTCGGTTATCTGTTTTCTTTCATGTTTACTAATACACGTTCGATTCGAATGATTCATTTATATTTATGTATTTAAATATCTTTCCTCAATATTATACCGTTTCCTATCATTGTATAGAAAAAATTCAACAAACATATGTATAAACAAATTTTGCACAGAAAAATACGTTTTTAATTACACTGATTAATACTTTGAGTCACCACGTCTCGCAATTCTGGAAAACGCACAATTTACCATCTCAGGCTGACAGTCTTTTACTTACTGAAATAGGATTTTGTTTATTCAAGGACGATTTTCGCACTTTCAATATGTTTTATAAGCATATTGAATTTAAATAATGAAGTCTTAATTTGCAGATAAATAAATGAGCTGTTTATTTCAAAAGTGGCATAAGTTACTTTCTCAAAAAAATCAAGTTAGTGATTAGATTAATTAGAATTTCACGTGATCATTTTATTTTAAAACAATTTGCGGTCAATATGTCAAACCCGCCAAGATTTTGTTAATAGACGTTTAGATAATTAATAAAATTAATAATGAAAATATTTATTTTGAAAATGACATAAATCAGTTTAGTGATGAAAAATGGCGATTCGTTAACGTCAATTGGCTAGAAATTCAGTGGATAAAAATCTCATAATATTCTTTACAAAATATTTTATGAACTAATCTTTTCTAGGTGAAAACGCAGAATTTCTAACTTTGGACTTGTCATGTGTAAAAGTGGAAGACCAAAATATTATTCAGAAATAGAAATGAAATTTTTATACGTAAGTGCTCGGCCTGATATGATGGATTTACTTTACTTTTTTATATATCACCAATTTATCATAATTATTTTAAAAATTTAAAACAAAATAAAATGTCTCAAGACTTCATCATTCCTATTAATGACGCTGATTCAATTTAAAGAATAAACTTTTATATGAAATACATTTTATAAATTGCTTATATTTACGTTTTAAAATGTACTAATACGAATTTGTTATTATTTATGTTTGTTATGGATATTAATTATAATGAAAAAATTCTCGAATAAATGTTTATACAAAATACGTTATATAAATTACTTTTATTATATAATTTATTCATCAATTTTCTTAAATTGATTAACTGTCTTATTAAACATCACTTCGGTAAAACACATCGGATAAAATTAACATAAGTCAATGAACTATTTATGTCTGTGTGAAATTATTTATACTGAGAAAAATACAAATATCCGAGATAACAAATACGTAATCCTTCTCGAAAAAAGTTGACATAAATTTTTGTAAATCGCAAACCCTTAAAAACAAAGTGACTTATGCCACTTTCAAAGTAAAGGGCTTAAAAATATATATTTTATTTATTCGACGAAATACAAACTTTTGACAGTCAAAGTGTTACCACTTTGTATATTTATTTATTTACAAATTACATATTTATTCGTCAACAAATCAAAACTTTGTTATCTGAAACAAGTGCAAAAATCGTTTCTATTTGAGTGAATAAGATCGTTTTTCCCAGAATTGGGAGACATGGCATTCAAAGCGTTAATCGAGATCTTATTGTTATTAATTGTTCTATAAACTGCTTTCCAAAGCTATCAGAAGAGAAAGAAATGATAAAAGAAGATGTAGAAATTTTCCTCGGGTCTTCTTCAACTTCTTTTTGTTTACGGAGAACACTGTAAAAATGTTACCCGTATCGAAATAATTGAGAGAACGTGGAACATGGATTTTTCCTCGGTGACATTGTTGTCTCGAACAGAGCTCAGAGTGCGCTCATTTTAGTTGCTTTCACGTCCTGCTTTAATCCGAGGAAATGGATCACGTACGACATTTTCTCTAACGCTAGGAAACGACTGAGATTTCTTTTTCACAGCGAACTGGTACTTTCGCTGAAACGGACATGCCGATGCGAAATGCAAAAGGGACAAAAGAGGAAATTCTTTGACGCGATTTCCATCTCTTAGCGCGATCGCTGCTACCATGTTTCTAGGGCAACCAGACCTAGTTGCTTGCTCACCGCGAGGAAACATCGACGTCGACTTATTACATCGCCACGCACGCGATAACTGTAATAAATGTTCGCGCTAAGCGTTATCTCGACCGTGTAATGGTTACGTATCCAGCTATTTGCGTGTTACATCTATAAACGTGCCGTCGGGGGCAATAATTTCTTATTCGCCAAAAATCATCATCGGTTACCATAATAATTCAAGCTATAATCATTTGTCATTAGTAAACTGCGGATTTTTATGCGGATTTTTTTTTATGCGTTGATTGCAAATTTTAAAGCGCAAAATTGCACATAAAACTATCATAATGTGAAAAAACATATAAAATATCGAAAGTGCAGCACTTTTTTATAATATTTCGTGGATGAAGCGATATTCTATTGCTTTTTAATTACATTTTCAAAAATATGAATTTTCAATCTAATTAGCCATTTTTTATTATATTATAAAACTAAAATTAGCCATTTTTTAATAAATTTAATAAATTTATGGGAAATTTAAAAATACAAAAATGCATACAATGCACGTTATATATAAAAATGTACAAAGTGTCTATCAAAGTGACTATGTGATTCTATGGAAAAATAAATCGGAAAGAGAAAATAATACTTTTTTATTTAAGACTTTATTTTTCGAGAAAATAAAATTATAATATAATATATAGTGACAATCACAACTTATATACACTAAATTTCCAATGTTTCGAACAATTAACAACATTTGAGTTATTATAATTTCGTAAACATAAGAAATTACATAGCAATGAATCTGAGCTTATTTCAAAACATGAAATAATCTTCTACTTTTACAATCCTGAATTCAGTTTTTCTAAAAATGTCTTTACGTTGCAAGTGGGAAAATAAAAATATTGTTTTTTATAACTGAAATAAAAATTTTAAAAATTTTAAGACTGTCGAAGAAATTTTCGTTGTTTTCATTTCGAATGTATTAAAAATTCAAGAAATTTTACAGCAAAGGAGTTATTGTAAAGGAAAAACTTCAATCTTCAAATCTACAGTGGATTCAGTTATGAGAAAATTTTTTCAATATTCTGGAAGACGATAATCTGAATTTTTTCAATATTTTCTGGAATATTTTTAATGTTTCAATTTATAGCATTTTTAAGAAAATATCCTTACTTCCCTACTCACTACAAAACATTTTTGGAAAAAATGAATCCAGGATTGTTAAAATAGAAGCTTCACGTTTTAAAATCGGCCCAGATTCGCTGTTTTATGAAGATGTTATGAAATTATAACAATCATAAATATTTATATATGTGTATATTAAAATATTATAAATATCATCAATTTTTCGAAACAATGGAAATTTAGTATATGTACTTATTACATAAATTGGTGAGCGTCACTGTATACAGTTGAGAATTAATATAGTGCACATGTATTTGATAAATTATCAAATAAGTAGAAAATGTACTTATTACATTACAGAATAGAACTTTGGTAGAACTTGTTTGTTATTATTCGCTTCTGTTCAGTTCAGAATTAGCCAATTAAAATACACGTGACAAGTTTTCTGATGAGATCAAATCTCATTTATCTTGAAAATGAAACCTTAAATTCAAAAAACTTTATTTTCTCCTTTCGAATTATTTTCTCATTTTCTATTTTAAATTAACTTTGTACATTACTTTACTTGTACAACACTTTAACTCTTTTATAAAAGTTCAGTTTGAGCAGCTATTTTCTATTTAATTAATACTTCTGAAGGATCATACATGCTTTCGAACAAATATTTAAGTGTAAAATATAAACGTTAGGAATTTTTTTAATATAATTAATAATAATTCAATATAATTTAAAGAATTGAACAGTCTCTTACAAATAAAACTTCACCAAGAGATTTCAAGGTTTCAATTTCGAATCTACTATATCTTAACAACATTCCAGGAAATCAGTTTGCTACAATTTTAATTTTTTCAGAGCAGAATAAATGTATATTACTACCTAATAGTTAATTTATTATGTTTATTTATTAGATTCGATATTTATTAGATTGATATTTTTTTTCTATCTTAAACTATTGCAACTTGTGAGTAAATACCCTTGCAAAAGAAATGTATTATAATAATAAAACAAATGAAATATTACGAATTCCAAGTTATTTGATTATCTTATTTGCCATAAAAATTGTAAAACTCTTGTAAGTAATTTGTTAATAAAAAAAATTCAGAATAATTCGACTGTTATTTTGATAATCAGGACGACCAAAACTGATATATGAATTAACTTTATCTCAATTATTTAACATTGATATGTTTGCTTTTTTCAATATAAAACTTCTGTTATTAGAAATAAAATTGATCAACTACACTTTATAGTTATTTCAATCGACAATCGACACTCAATTGTTAAGAAATGATTCATTTTCAATAAATTCGGCTATCTCAAGAAAAAGAAAATAAATAATAGTAATGTAAATTGAAAAAATGATATTTGCTGAACGATTTGTGCATGCTATCTTTGTAACTGAATAAGATAAGCATTTATATTCAAATATGAATCCAGAAAGAAAGACAATGATATGAATATAGGATATTATTTACATGAATATAAATATACATAGAACATATAGAATTGAGAGGACAACAAATTCACCGCATCAACTTCGATTGTCCCTAATTTTACCATTGACAAAGTTAAAGAAAGTTTCTTTACCTTTCGCTTTTCCGATGCCACCACGGATTCTCTCGCAGTTGAAGCCGATGGTGGGCACAGTGTTTAGGTACTGGTCGAACTTGAGTCGATACAACGCGGTGGTTTTCCCAGCGCTATCAAGACCGAGCATGGCCACGTGGAGCGGCGTTCCCGTGGGAAGTGCCTCGAGAAAGCCGCCGCTCGTGCCGCTTCTGCCCATCCCGGCACCCATTCCTTTCCCTCACCAGCTTCCTCCTATCTCGACCACCTTTTCTCCCCTCTAACCCTCCTTCTTCGCCTTCTTCCCTTTATTTTTATCTATCATTTAGATTCTTCCTCTATTTTCTTCTAGAGTCAATCTTCAATGTCCAATGTCGATCTGCTCTTTTCGTCGTTTATTCTATCCTCCTTTTTTTTTTTTTTTTTTTTTCTATCCACTTTCTCTTCCTCCGATATCTCGAGTCAGTATCCTCTTTTCTCCCCGAAGCGACCCCGCCCCGCTCTTTCTCTTAAAAATTCTCTTCTACTTCATGCTAGATCTATCCGACGTTCGAAACGACCGGTGTTCTCCTCTCTGCCAGCTTTTCTTCCCCTCTCCTCGAATTTCTCTTTGTCTCCCTTTCTCCGTTTTCTTTTTCCTCTTTTTTCCTTTTACGATCTTCCACGTTGCTGAACCGCTTTACTCCATGATAGCTCCGTAACCTGGCCGTCTAGTTTTCAACCTGTCTTTCTTTCGCCGTTGTGGCAATCTGGTTCTCCTCGTTTCACCTTCGTCGTCCTTTGCACTGTGGACGTGCCGGTTTGATTCGTCTGTGGGCCAAAGTGGACGATCGGGGAGAGAAAGAGAAAGACAGAGAGAGGGAGGCGGCTCTCCTCCGCTTTCGATGCTCGTCCCCGCCGTAAAAGGACTCGCTTCGAGGCCACGATCACTACCGCACCGGCTGAAAATGAAAGGAGAAACGTGTTAGCGATGCCTGCTGGCTACATCGGCCCGCGCTTTTCAGTTCTCGTCGTTTTGCTCGTTTTTCACGTCGCTACTTCGAGAGACGACTGAAGTGGGTATTTCGCTCGATTGCAAAGATACAAGAATTTTAACAGTTCTGCCCAGCCTATCGGCCTGAAATAGGAAACCGAAGAGATTTTATTTTATTGTTAATTTTAGTGCCACGTTCAAACTTTTTTACGCTTCGTTATAATTAATAAATACAATTTTGATTACACCTTGATAATTCCAACACACGATCGAATCATAACCTGTAACCATAACAACCATAACATCATGTTCCTGATTCTTGCACCGAATGCGTGCCGCTGACATCCAGAATAAACTCGAAATAACTATTCGAACATTTGAAAAATTTTACTTACAATTACACAACTTTTATATTTCTATTGCATATATTGTGCAAAACATTCTAAAAATTAGTGAAATTTGGAACTAAACATAGAAATTACAAGATATTTAGTGCAAATAAACATCAAGTAAAAAATTAATGTACAATGAATAGTAATATTTTATTAACAATTAAAAAGGCTAAGTTCCTCAACGTTTAATTCTTTTCTAAAACATTTTGGATTACTTAATGAAGAGACTTTACTATATTATATACATATTCAATTTTTAAGTAAAATCTTCAAAAAGCTTTCTTTTCGAATAAATTTGACGCGTAAACGATCGAGATCGACTATGAAAAGACAAGTGTATAAATATCAGAGAAATGGTCCTAAATTTGGGATTTATTAATATAATAGATAATTGACTGTGTAACCTTTTCGACTTAAATGCTTCTCTACAGCAGACTATTAAACACTTCAACTATTTTCGTAATTCTTTTATAATGATTCAGTCGATTAACTACAGGTCCGTTAACTTTCGTGCAATTTCTTAAATCAAATGACTATATTACTAAACTGTGGATTTTTATGCATTTATGAGAAATTTGAAGTTGCAGAAATCCACTGAATAAATGTAACATGCAAAAATATATAAAATATCCAAAGTGTAATATCCTATATAATAATTAATGGAGAAATCAATTCCATAATATGTACATGTACATAAACAGTATGTGTACTTTTATACTATAATTGCGATTATTTTAAAAAGTGATCTCTTTTCTAGTTTTTAATTCTTAGTCTCTTCACAATTTTATTTTTTGGTAAGTCTTTACTTGACTCTGTCATTATTTATGGTAGGCCTTTAAATAAATTTGGGCAACAAAGTAATCTAATTGTACGTAAGATGCTGTGTGGCGTCGAACTCTCAAGTTGACATTAGTGTTCGTCAGAGCTAAAGAACAGCTTTGATCTAATCCAATACGAAAAATGGAGATAATACAATCATTTGTTTAACACTAGAACTACCGACAGTTAAGACGAAGTTATTTCTACAAAAATTATTTTAATTTCTAATAAATAAAAATAAAATAAAATTCATTATATTATTTCTTTAGTTATCACTGTAAAAGTCATTGCATCATTGTGGGGAAAAAAATTGTAACGTGAAATAGAAATTTTAAAATAAAATTGTAAAACCAGTCATTTTGACTGGTATGGTAGTTCTAGGTGTTAAAATATTTTTCCAGCTGTCTGCTTTGTTCAATTCAATTTGAAGCGTTTATATCTTACACGCATTTCTTTTATTCTCAAAATGTCTGTCAAATAGTATAAAAATATAATTAAAAATAAGAATACTAATACTAATGATAAAGTGTTCAGTCTCAGAAGAAGTATAAATAAAATTCCATCAGGTCCAAGTTCAGAGAAAATATTTTTTTTATCTATATGTATATGTATTTACATGTATTAATATCACTAAACACTTGTATTACAAATAAAATTGTTACATATTGATATTAGAAGCCTATTTAACTGGACGAAAAAAAATGTCATTCGAAGATGATGAGGCTCCCATAGAAAACATAACTATCACCCAGATTTGGACGATCAAATATGTGTATATATTTATGTTTCTATATATATTTATCATAGTTGGATTAATAATATAACTCGTAATTTTTTTGACTGCGCTTCAAGAATTATGTTTTTTATATATTAGAAACGTAGCATATATGTATATGTTATTATAGAATACATGTTATATGAAAGTACCTCGCGTTGCAAAGTATGTAACGTACGGTTAACTAAACCAAAGGGGTTAAATACTTTTACAATATTTATGAAATATTATACACTATTGTATACTAAATATTTATGAAATATTATACTATAAATATAGAATATTATTCGCGTTCAAGCAATTCATATTATTCTTATCTTCTACAAAATATTTTTATAAATTATAATTAAAATGCTTACGCAATATTTATCAAATTAGAGCCAAGATAGCTAAAATATAATAAATATATAAAACATATAATATTATTATATAATAAATTTTATAAAATTAAGATTAAAATTAAAACATCTACTAAAGTAATAGTTTTTCGATATTACATATCGTACATTTGTATGGTTTCTACGCGTTCATTTATACCAGAACTAATTATACCAAATTGTGAGCCTCTCGAAACCATTCATTTATACAAAACATTTATATATATAACAGATAGTTTATTTATAATAATTTTCATTTACAAATAAAAACACATTCCGTATATTTGAAAATTAAAGAACAATGGATTATATTTTCACTTCGTAAGCTTTAATTGGTTTGATGTTTTCTGAAGGTTACAAAACGATTACTATAATTTGTAGAAGAGGCTAGAAAGTATAACGAGTCGAGTGTTAATTTAATTAAAGCGCATCGAAAATTAATTATACTGGCGATTTAAAAGCAATTAAATCGCAATGAATCACTCTGGACGTGACATTTTCATCGTTAAATAGATTTCACGCTGATTATACTGTTGTTAAATTTTATTTCATTATTATACAATATAAATTTTGCCAGAATTGTTTAACAAAAATAATTCACATACGCTTCAAGATACTTTAAATTAAAAATATTTAGATAAGACACATGAAATTCCAACTTCGAAACTCTGAAATTATTACAATTCCTTCAATTATAATTTCTATTAAAACAATTAATACGTTAGTACAATTGTTTTGATTTTCTAAATGCATAGGAATTTTTACGTCATTTTTCCCAGATAAAAAAACTCATATTAAAAAAATTATACGAATATTTTAATTATTACACGGGTAATATCGTATTCCAAATCTTTTTAACTTTCTTTTTTTTAATTTTTTCCTATTTAATGTGATTAAGAATAATTGACGATAGAACGATAGGAAGAAACGGTATCTTATATGCAGCAATTTAATAAAAAATTAATGAATTTTAACAATAATGCATTTTTTTTCTTCTCAATCACGCGACTGTAAAACATTTTCTGATTTTACAGCAGACTTCCTCTTGTCCAGTCCCGTTTTAACAGGTTTCCGTTTTATCTGTCAGTATTTGTTGTGAAAACAGATTTTGAATATTCTGTATCAATAATTCAACATAAAGAAATCGGCATTCGTTGCAATTAGCAACAATCGAAAACTTTACGACGCTATGTTCTTCACGGATTCTTATTTCACTATTCATTGTTAGAAGAAAAATGTTTTGTTATTAGAAGTATCTATTTCAAACATTATTCACCGAATAATTCAGCTATAAATAATACCGTTATCGACCAATTATCCAACCAGAGGCTAATTCCATACTGGTCTACTGTATTTTTAAACTATGTAGCAGCTTCTAAGTGGTTTACAAAGAGGATCCTTTTCGAAACTTTACGGAAAGAAAGCACGAAATAGCTAAAACAAGTCTTTTAAACCCGTCATAAAGTATTCCTAAATTCCCTTGAAGATTACCGAGGGATTTTCTAGCAGATTTGAAATGATAATTGGAAACTTGATAGAACTCAAACCCAATACCACAATTTATTTATAATAAATTTGAAAATTCTGAAGCTTGCAATAGTTACAAAATCCTGAAAATTGATGATTGTCTCGAAAGATTGTTTTTTAACAAATTCAGATATAATATAATAACTCCGAAGATTCTCTTGACGTCAAAATAATATACAATTATAGAGATTTAATACAATAAAGTTATATAAATTTTTCAATTCTTTTGCTAAAATATATAATTTGTACTCAGAAGAATTTTAATTCTGATTTTGCTAATTTAATTCGGTTTTTTTTGGTATCAAATTATATGTATAATGATAAAAAAATTGATGTAATAAAAAGATGATTAAATTTCATCAAATGTTTTCAATGAAAAACAGATATGAAATTTTTGTACGTTAAAAAGAACCTGGATCTTCTCCAAACTACTTAATTTTTTTGTTGACTGAAAAAAAATTAATATAAAGAAAAGAATACAATTTCTGCGTGTTCAAATAATTACAAAGTCAATATAATAGAAAGAATGAAATTTTTATGCAAGTGAAAAACTACACGAGTGAAACATGAAAAGTTCATTTTCATTTGTCTCTTGATTTCAAACTATACTTTGTTGTTACGCAAAACATAAGTCTGTTGGAAATAAAACATACGTCTATGTAAACAATTTCTGATAAATGATAAATCTTTTATAAACAATCAAATAAAAAATCGTTATTGCAATGTTTAACAGCGTGTGAAAATACATAATTAAAAGAATCAATTAAAAGAATAGTTTTAAAATATTGTTACATCGGAGGTCCGCTTCGACATCGCCGGAAAATCAACTAGTCTCTTTTGTATAAATAAAACTTTATTTACATCTGGACTACGCCATCCGAACGTCCGCACAGTTCGAAGGTCAGAGAGTGACTTTTTGTTTAAACATTGCCAGTCGCCAACGAAACGACCGGCCGATCAATACATCGATATTCGTATTCGAGGGAGCATCTTCAGTTTGTGCACCAACTTCATGTCGGCGTAACAATATATTTTTGAATAACACCAGTAACTAATCGAGAAAGTAACTAAAAAAATTGATCGAAATTTGGAAAACATAAGATAATAGATTTAAAATATGTTCTAATATGTATAATATAGTATGTATAATAATGTTAGAATAGAATGAATATGAATCATCAAACATTTTATCATGAACATCATTCATTTTATCCGTTAATTATTATAGAAAAAACTGAAAAGTATAAAAAAAGCATATATCATATGTATTTTATATATTATAAATATTTTACACATTTCAGTATCTAGTGTTTAATTTTTTTTACTTCAATTTCTCGAATTCTGTTAGATCCATTAAATTTTGAATAATATTTCGAGTAAAATCAAGTTATTAAATTCTAAAACTGATTATCATGATTTTCGCTTGTAATTTTCAACTAATAAAACGATCAACAAGACATACGATTCTTTGACAGAAATCGCAACGTATCAAATTGATGTAAAGTACGAATGAAACAAACAAATGAAAAATATCATTGTTTTGTCGAAAAAATCGATCAAGTTCCTAAACGACTGATATAAAAATAGCATTAAGATGAGACTCGAGCGATCTAAAACGAACGTTCACTGCTAGAACACATTGGAAAAAGAATTCCAATCTACGACCTTGACAATAAAAAATACAAGCTAAATATTCCAGTTTTATAAGGCACAGTCCTAATCTCCTTCTACCAATCAACTTTACAGGTAACATTGCGGCTATAGGCTGCGAAGAATTCTGAAACCAGGCCATTAAGCAGGTAATATGCATATTGCGCGCTGTGACATAAACTAGAAATTCCATTGCGGTAACTATCTAATACCGGAAGACGCGTGCAAATATCGATTAATACTGCTGCTTGCAAATAGTGCCGACCCTTATTAGCGCCGGTTCTTAATTAGCGCACAGATTAAAATTTACACAACTATAAACTCATAAAAGATCCAATTTTGCTGCGCAAAAATTTGGAGAAAAAATATTTCAAATACTATTTATTATTTAATTATATTTATTATACGACTAATTTTTTTTTTTTATCATTATTATAATGGAAAATGGAATGAAAAGATATTGTACAAATTGTTTCTTTCTTTGTCACTAGTTGGGATAATGTACCCCACTAGTGTTTATAACAGGGTTATTTTTTATTCCAGCTGTGCTTTTATAAACAAAGGTAGTAGAAGTAGAATAATACATTTACAACGAACGAATAACAGGAAATATATATTATTTGGAATTTATGAATCTTACATAGAACAATATATGTTAAGTCATATTATTCGATTTTGTGCTTTATGTAATTGCATAATTTATTAAAGACCATAAATAATTGAAATATTTTTGATTTGGAATGAAATTAAATTCGAAAAAATTTTCAAAATGCTTGAGATATAAATTTACCCAATACTGTTGAAAGAGTTAAAATATTAGATACTGTACAGTTTCAATAAAATAGTATTTTAAATAGGAGATAAAATTGGCAGCAAATAAAATATTTTTGTTCTAATAATCTAAAACATAAAATAAAATATTTTTCGTTTATTTTTTAGTTAACTAATGAAATGTTTGCGCTAACACTCTCTTGTACAACTATATATTCTTCTTTACTCCAGGTATTGTAACGTGTCATATTTTATTACAGGAAATTCTTACGAAATATAAACAATAGTTAGGATATTAACAAACATTTGTATTACAGTGACATTATTTTCTAGTTGCTCTGAAATAAATTTAATTTATATATTAATTATTACATATATAACAATTATATATAATTAATAATTTATATATTAATTTATTATATGTAAGTTAATAATTAAATTAAATTAATTTTTTTATATAAGAAATTTATACATATATTAAAAATATAATTTCATAAATCCAATATTAATTTAATAATAAAAATATTTTTAAAAATTTTATTTAACTTTGTTTCAAATTACATACGTATATATGTAATAATAATTTAAAAAACAATTTTTAATTTAATGATGTAGACGTCCTTATCATATTCACTATAAGTCCTTCATATTCCAACATTATACTGATAATACGTACAAACATATTACACATTTACACAACATAATATGTAATATGTTAATAATCAAATAATAAGAAATACTGAATGTATCATTATGAACTATATAATATGAATATATCATTATCACTAATAATGTTTGAAATAAGTAAAATAAATTAAAATAAATAAAATATTTTAAGATAAATGAAATCCTTCAAATAAAATACTATTGTGAAAACTTATTGTAATAAATAAAGTATTTTATTTTTAAAGTTATACGCATAATTTAAAATAAAATAGATTATTTAATATTCATTATCTAAAATATTATTTTACCCAGTTCTGAAAGAATATCATAGGACCATTAATATTTATTAGGTACAGACAAATATCTGTTACATAGTTATATACAAATGCTGAAAAATCAATTATTCTTGTTTCATGTCTCCATAATAAGGAATTCCAAGCGTAATTGAACAATAATAAGTTGAAAAATATGAAATGTATTTGATATTCACGTTCCTTTCAGCGAGAGAAAGGTGAACGTAAATTACTCTTGACGCAATTTATTGGGTTAGTTGTAATGAAATTCTCTCTTCTTTGAAAAATATTTCTCAATTATTTTAGAAATAAAATATCTAAAAGTAAATGAATAAAGAAGAAGTTCGTTTAATGAGAACACTCGTTTGTTCATTAAATTTAATATATTTTGCTTTGTCAGCATTTTTTTTTTCTCGTAGTAGATTCTTTGATTGTCTTCATTTGTTGTAGGAATATTTCCTTTTAATTTGCAAAAAAGTTTTGCTTTTATAATATTTTTGCTTTTATAATAAGTGGTACAGGGCCGATCAACTTACAATAATTTCGAATTTAGGAGAGAAACATAATGATCATTGCAAGCAATTATCAGCTATACAAGTAAAAACATAAACGTATCGATCTCGCAGATTATAAAGTTAAATAATTCCATGGTTCATTATTTCAAAGAAAAATATGATAAATTTCAAATTTAGTGGCTTTTCCCAATTTTGGCTATTTCGCTATAGATTTTTTTTAGAAGCTTTATTTCGTTTTTGAAATGAGAAAGAACCGGGAGAAAAGTCGAAAAAGTTACATAATTTTTGTATGTACTTCTCTAAAGAAAATGTTATATTAAAAAATTTCTTTCTTCATGTCATAGAGATATTACGTATTTTTAATATCTCATTATATCCGTCATAATTTATCAGATGAAATGGAATTAAATACAACATAATATAAATCATATAGACTATTTTTAGTATTTGCTTAGCGTTTCATATAAACATTTAATATTCGCTGCACACATCAAATAGGCTGTGCTTAGCCTCAGCTTGCGAATGTTTGTTTGCGTCTATAACTTTTTCGATTTCCGCCGATTGATCTCTTGTTTCAGTGATAAAATGAACCTCTTACTAAAGAAACGTCAGCAAAATAGCCGAAAATTGGGGAAAGCTGCTAAACTAGAAATTTACCTGAAATATTGTAGAAACATAAAATAATGTAAGAAGGAAAACAGGGATTCATTATTTCAGCCAACTTCTCCGTCGACAAGAATGTACGAAGCGAGTGAACGAAGCGAGAATTTCAAGTTATCGCTTTTAATTTAGAAATGGTGTTATTGAGAATAGAAAGATTAAGTAGAAAAGTATAAAGTTTGGGAATGAAGTAGGATTCCGTATAATGCGATACTTTTATAACGCGATCAGAAAATTCCTATCGTACCCTCACATGAATTGACTGCAAAATTGCTTAAAAAAGGATTCTATACGCGTATATCTGACAGTAAATTTTGAAAGGCGTAAGATTATATATTATATTGTGTCTTCAAACAAATAATTAAGCAAGAGTAGTATTTATTATTGATATAGACTTTTGTCCCAAAAGTTTTTTCCATTTTATTAATAATGTATACATAATATTTTGTATAGTTCATCATATTGAATTATGTTATTGAATTATACGTCTCATTCTGATCTATTATCTTCCTCCATCTCTTCGGAAGACTCATAATTGTCCTCTTTTCAAAACTTTCTTTCGGGTTTGCTAACGAAATATTGTTCGAGGTGCATCTTCATGTTATTTATTGAATGACGCGTGTTTTCCATTACGATAACATTAGACATGCATCTTTAGCTGTTAGAAATAAATTTTAGCATTTAATTGGGATGTTCTCATTCATTATATTAGTTTCTGGATATTACCGTGTCCGATTATTATCTGTTTCTTTCGTTGAAAAATTTCCTCCATGGTGTACGATTTGATTCAATAAATGATATAAATACTTCGCAAACTCCAGAAGTTTCGGAAAAATGACATTATTAGACTTCCAGTACTTTTGTACAATAAGGAAGTATTTCACATATTGTGTGAGAGTTATCTATACTTCTATATTGAATTAGTTACGTTACAGTCAATTCCTTTTTTAGCCCGCATGGGATCAGATTTTGGACGAATAAATGAATAACCGGTTATAATACGACAATATCATTTACAGATAAAATCAAAAATATTACATAAATCTCAATATTCCTTTCACCGTCCTAACCCAGATAATGTTAACCCCCTTTATGCTATTTATCTAAACCTAAATAAATAAAAATCCTATATAAATCCAAATACTACATAAATACATATTATGAAATTTAGTTATTAATGTCATTGTATTATTGTATTATTGCTACACAAAAATCACGATCTGTTTCTATGACAACTATTTGAAAAATTAAAATAATATTTCATTCTAACGTACAAAATCCCAAAGACTTTGACAGTTTTCTATTTAAAACCTTAATTACAATTGTCAAACCGCCATCAACTTGGATAGTGCTCCAATTTTAATTTTCGAATTTAGTTTTAATTCTATCGAGATGTTCGAAAAAATTCGTAAATTATAAATTTCTATTAAATAATGAAACACTGAAACAAATATTGGTCTTAATTGAGTACTGAATTAATAAACTTTTTCTCAATAAAATCATGTGAAAAATGATATTAATTTGGAATCGTAGTTCGAATATTTATCTTTATCTATGTACGCACTTTATTTCTTGTGACAGTTGCAAAGCTTCAAAATTATTGAGAAGTAAAATAATCTAGAACAGGAGTTCTTAATTACAGAATCGTCACTTTATCGTACATCAGCTGGATAATATTTGACAAAATAAATATTTCAAGTACTATTTAATGCCTTCGATTCGATAAAGATAAATATTCGAACTACGATTCCAAATTAATATCATTTTTCACATGATTTTATTGAGAAAAAGTTTATTAATTCAGTACTCAATTAAGACCAATATTTGTTTCAGTGTTTCATTATTTAATAGAAATTTATAATTTACGAATTTTTTCGAACATCTCGATAGAATTAAAACTAAATTCGAAAATTAAAATTGGAACACGATTAAATAAAATAGTATTTTAAATAGGATATAAAATTTCGGCAAATAAAATATGTTCGTTTTAAAATAAAATAATTTTATATTTTAATAATTTGAAACATAAAATATTTTATTTTAACAATACGAGATATAAAATAAAATAATTTAATCTTGATTATACATCATATACATTATATTATTTATTATATTATATAATGGTGAAATACCAAACCGATAAGTAAAGTGATTCTTTCGATTCGTTCTTTGATTAAAAAAATGTAAGGTTTCTATTGTCAAAATATTTAAATGAAAAAAATTAAAACAAAATTAAAACAAAAAATTATGGCAACAAGTATGATAATGACGATAAAAAATATTTCTAATAAAGTTGAATGTGTCTCTTTTGCGTTGCTTTGAAATTCTGAGAAACCGCTTCCATTCTTCCGTTTTATTTTTGCATAGTATATAAAGGAAGGTTAGGAAATTATTTATACTCATAAATGTATTTGAATGTGAATCATTATCTTCGGCGATAATATTTAAAATAAAAATAAACAAAATATTTCAAGACAAAATCCAAATAAATGTTTTCAATATTTTTTCAAGTAAAATACCACTTTCGAATAAATTTTAAAAGCTTACTGCATCAAATAAAATGTTTTATTTTTAAAATATCTACTTGTACTTTAAAGTACTATTTACCATTTATTACTTACTATTTATTATTTAAAATAGTATTTTGCTCAGCACTGTCGTATACTATACTTAATCCAATTTATTACAGGATATTCATGAAAGTGTTCATTCACATAATAAAGAAAAACAATCGCAGATTTCTCTTTAACTGCAATTCATTAAAATTAAATGCATTTAAATGAATTGATTATATACAAGATAAATAGTATCGAACACTAATATCCTAAAATAGAAGACTCTTTATTTTAAATGGAGAAAATCTTTGTATCTCTCGAAAAAGAGAGATGACATCTTATTGTTGGTATATGATGGTAAAAAATATGGAATAAAAAGACAGTAAGTAGTAAAATAAAAAGTCGAATAAAAAGAACTTGAAAACTGCTGCAATAGAAATCATAAAATTCATCGAGGAAAAAATTCGAAAAATTATAAATAGCAGAAGGTCTGATTCTATTTCGCTCAAGCGCAAAAATTACCGCCAAAAATTACAGTGTATCGACCTGTTTACGTGTAGTCTCGTGCCACGTAGAACTTGTCTCTTTATCGAACCAGACGACTAGTAACCTCGTTAAATTCTTTCTGGCCGGTGCAGAAATAGGGGAAACGAGACGGCGAGGCAACTTGGAGTTTTAATTCTCGTTGGACGCCGGTTATTGCACGCTTTATTCCGCTTAAAAATAGCCTGCGCCGCGCGGCTGTTTGAGCAAAAGATAAAACGAGACCGTCATTGTCGAGCCCCGTGATTCCATGGTAAGCGAACATGAAGAACAGGCTCGTGCCATGATCCTCCCTTTTGATTGTTTTTGTTAATTTACTACCGTTAATTTACGATTACTATTATTCCCAGCTCCGCTCGGTCAACACTTCACGTTATTCTGAACTGACTCGATCGAAACTTGAAATCGGACTGTCCACGATTCATCGAAATCAAACTCTGTGTGTATGGATATGTTATTAGCGTATTCACAACATATACGAAAAAGAGAAAAGGACTTGGAACTATTATTTAGAAATTATTAAAAGAATTATTAAAAGAGTCTCAAAGATTATTGAAGGAATCATTGACAAAAGTTATTGTAAACTGAATATTATTATAATACTGACACTTTCTCGTTGGGACACATATGTAGACATATAATTGTTTTACAATTTTAAGAACATTTATTTCCAGATAGAGGCTGTTAGAATTATTATTATATTATATAAATTTTATAGTTTATAATAATCATACGCTTTTTAGCCCTAACTGATATTATTATAAATGAGATGAATAATTATGATAATTTGCATTAAATTATTTAGCATTGTGTCAATTTTAATTAGAACATTTTAGATTGAAAAAGATTAAAACGAGCTTTAAAATTAAATATCTCTGTTGAAATTGTTATGGATTGCCTACAATCTTAATTTTATTTATTTATATCAATACTTACAGATACGTTAATCAAAATTACAGATGTGTGTTAATTTTTTGAACTCGATTTGTTTTCAATGTTGTTCCGCGTCCACTTATATTTATTTCAAGGTAAATTAAGCAAATTAATGTACAACAGTAAAATTCAATTTATTTATTTATTTATTATTATTTCCTTTATTATTGTTATTATATAATTTATCTTTTATAATTTTTTAAAGTGTGATCATTTTTAAAATTTATATAATTTTTATACCAAATTATATTGTCATCTTCGGCATGACATACTATCTAAATCTACATATGAAATCTAAAATTATCAAAAGACTACCGGAAAAATAATCTTGAAAATGATGAGAAATTTATACTTATATTTAATATAATATAATAAACATCTCATCAACTGTATATAATAAAATAATATCAGAGTGCTTGCTAGATCAATTTTGATTAATTTTGACACACATTTTATTAATTTTCTTTTTTATTGTCTACATATTTATTATTACTTAGTTTCAGTGTACATGCTGTACAATGATTTTGAATTTAAATATCTTTTTATAAACTTCTACAAGTTTTCTATATTGTATAGCCATAATTTTTTAATAATATTATATTTAGATAAAAGCATTATAGTAGCCAACACGTTATTTTTAATTTATTACTCTTACTGAGTATTTTTATTACAACTTTGATAAAATATGTAATTACCAATGTATATGTATTTATATAATGTTTCCTTTTATTTTTACTCATATGCCAAATAGAGAAAAACCTGTAACACTCTGAATATGAAATTCACATAGATCTTAATAAAATTAGTTTTTATGTTATTTTATATGTTTATATTTGCTTGACAAATCGCCATTATATTCGATCGCCGAAACGAAAACAGAGAAATGCTCAACCATACGGGAATCACTTCTCGTTCTGTCAGTCTCTTCCGCCCTATTGTTCCGGTTTTCCGGTGTCTAGTATGGCTTTTTTCGTCAAGTTAGGTGAATCTTTTATTCTTATTTCCGTCAGGATCGAATCCACGGTTCGACGTCCGCGTTCGCCTCGATGCGATCGTTCGATTTCCGTGCATATATGCGTGAACAATAGGAACCAATCGGTTGCAGATAAATAAAAATATTTTGTCGATAGTTAATCACGCCCATAATAGACGTAATCATTGAGACAATTCGACGAATCATTGTCTACTTCCTTTGTATTTCTCTTTTCTTCTCTTTTACTTTCGTTCATTGTCGCAACTATTATTTCACAGGATCACGATTTTCTCTAATGACGCAACTAGTCACTTTTGTTCTCTCGCTCTTCTTAACGAATCCCGAACAATTACCGATTTTTTACCTCGGCTTTTTATCTATATAATTGTACGTAACTCCGAGACGTATAATTTTGCAGTTTGGTATATTGTACATTTCCTGAAATAATAGCAGAGAGATCGTTTAAAAAAAAAAGAAAAGAAAAAGAAATGCGAGTACAATATGCGAAGATGACCTCTGCTAGATTGTTGGATAGGATATCGTCCATATTATCTATAGACGACTGACCGAAATAATTTCCTGTCCTGTAAATTGTTTTTGTTGGAATATATCGATGAATGCTGTGAATTCTGTGAGTGTGACTGTCTTTTATCAACAAAACAAGTGAACTCTGGCTTCGCGAGCAGTTGACTTCTCGAGGTGTCGTTTAAAACGTACTTATATACTTTCAACCAGTATATTATCGCGTATTCTTATTAAATAATTAAATAAATTCTGACAGTTTTACTATCACATTCAAGTCTACGTTAATTTGATTTCAGCTAAGGCTAGATAATAAATGTTTCAGGTACTGTTTAATATATTACATTCTGTTCGGTTTGGATAAAATAGTATGCTAAATAGAATTTAAGATTTCAACAAACAAAAAATATTTTCATTTTAAAAATCTAAAGTATAAAATAAAATATGCTATTTTAATAATTTAGCATAAAACGAATAATTTAATCTTGCTTAAAGCACTGAGTCATCCTATAAGTAATGTGGTTTTTTTCGATTAATTTTTTCATACACCTTGGAATTTCTATCGTCGAGATATTGAAAAAAATTAAGGTGGGAACAAATCATAAATGGTGGTAAAAAATAATTCTGATAATATTAAATGTCTTTTCTTTTTTGCATTGTTTTAAAACTCTGAGTACTTTGTGATACAATTATTAGAGAATTATCCAATATTTTTTTTATCTTAGCAGGCATATGCTAAAGTATTATTGTATTCCTTCGTTTTGTTTTTGCAGGTGGAAAAACTATTTAATTACCAACAATTGTATCGTGATTTTCAGTATACAATATCTAAAGATTAGGAAATTATTTTATTATTACTCATAAATATATTGAATGTGAGTGTTATTATGTTCAATAATATTTAATATAATATATAATAGCAGTAATTATATTAATTATATAATTATATTAATATGTAATAGCAATAATATTTAAAATAAAGAAAATAAATTAAAATAAAGAAAATATTTCAAGGCAAAATCCAAATATTCAATATTTTTTAAATAAAATATCATTTTCAAATACTATTTTAAAGGCTTACTATATCAAATAAAATATTTTATTTTTAAAGTTACATGTATATTTTAAAAGAATAGAATATTTACTACAATAGAATTATTTACTATTTGCTATTTCAAATAACATTTTACCTGGCTCTGACTTTAACCTATTAAAAACCAAGCAATAATGATATTATAAATTCGATTCTTTTCAAATATCATAAAATTATAAAATCTAACTAGAAGACATATTGATATAATATTAAGCGAATTTTTGGAATTTTCCTTCATAGCTTTGATATTAAAAGATGAAATTTAATAATACACTTTAATTGAAAAAAATTGCAAATGAAATATTGCCTTAACGCAACGTTAATTCTTAATGGCTTACTCAGTGCACTGTTGCTTAAATATTTTTAGATAAGATTTCTTTATGAACTGTTTCCTTCAAATAATTCTTTTCTTTCTTTTCTTAACTTCAAGATGATCATTAAATTAATTACAATTTATGAGTAATTCTAAAAAAAAATTGTGTTAAATATTTGCAATTTGTTAGATTTCTATTTAAAATACAACGAAATACAAAAGAACAATTTTTAAACATTTAATACACAAATTTTCATTCTCTGGAGGACTTTTTATTCAAAGAATTTCTTTTTAAAAGATTAAACTTTAGTTTCTTATTTTTTAATTGTAAGTAATTTTATTGTAAAAACTTTATTTTAATAATCTTTTACTTTATTTTTTATGAGTAAAGAAATACAGAATATCTTACGTAAAATGTTACAAGCTGTTATAAATATTTATCAACTTGAAATTTTAATGCATTAAATGATGTGAAAAAGCTAATATTTTAGGGTATAAATACCTACGAGAGTGAGTTTTCTTAGGAATGGAGAAGCTGCAATCTTTATTTTTTCAAATAGAAATAGCATATTAATTTTTCGATATTTTAAAAGATGTTATCAAGTCTAACAACTCTTTATCCAAGATATTCTTTTTTATTCAGAATATGAAATAGCGAAGTATTTCATTCAGGTAGCGACAAACAATCTTCTCAGGAATATTTTCGGATAGTTAATTTTTATTTATTTTTAAAGTATTTATTTATTTTTTTTTTCATTTTAGTATATTTCTCTATAAGCTAGTGATATTCAACAATATTTTTCTTAAATGTTTATGCATTAAAAATTCCAAGAATATTATTAGCAATACAGAAAAATATAGTAGAAAGAAAAAAATAAATAATCAAATGCTTAAGAATGAATGAAAATATCTTTCCATAGTTATTTTTGAGAAAAGTAACTATAACTTCTTAACAAGAAAATGTTATAAATAGAAATTGTTAAGACTGACAATAACCATCAAAACAGAAAATTAAGACAATTTTAACATTTTAAAAAATTGAGCATTGCACTGTCTTCAAACTTACCACCGCAATTGCTTCTATCCTAAAATATTAATCCTTTCACACCATTTAAAATTTCAAGTCGACATCTACAATAATTTCGGAGAAAACAACTTGCAACACTTTACGCGAGACACTTTGTATAAAGCAATACCGGCAAAATTAAATTTCATAAATTCAAAGGTAATTATTTCAATTATGATCTTTCATAAATCAATGCACTTGAAGCTATATTTAATATATTTCCTCTTTTTTAATATAGTTTCTCATATTTTTTTTTTTTTTTTTTTTTAAGAAACTAACTCGGTAAACTTATACCACACTCGTATTAGCCGATATACTCCACTTCTTAAATTCTTCTCGTAGATAAGTCCAGGCTAGACGAAACTCGTAATCCGTACGTGCTGAAGTGAATTTAAGGCTTCTCGGTAAGAGGCGAGATCTTAAAGAAAACGAATCGCGGATAACTAAGCCAGTAAAACCGCGAAACAAACATTCGATATTCATTTTGCCTACAGCTTCGATTCGCTTCGTTTTTCAATATTAGCACACTTCGTTAACAACTAGAAATTTTCGTTTAGCATTTACTTTATTATCGTTTCGAAGAAAACTTAAAATCATTTATGAAAATATTTATTTTTGCAGAAATGTCTGCTTTGTTGATTAACGACCAAGCAACAGTTTCGCATGATGTTATACGTGTAAAAATTTCTTTAACTTTTAATTAATATCATCAGATCATTAGGAATTATAAGAATTTAGAGTTAAATTACTTACTTTAGAAATTCTTCATTTAATTGAATTGCAGTATTAATTTCTACCAGAAAAGATATAAAATATGAAATAGAATCAAATATCCTAAATTTTGATAATTTAACATAAATTACAATAATATTGAGTCATCTATGAATGAGAAATAAATGTTAATAAATTCATAATTGTAAAATTTTAAATGAAAGAAATAGCGGAAAAAAATATTAAATGTTGAATATTAAATGATATTAAAAATACATTTGATATTAAATTATCGAATAATATTAAATATTGAAGTCTTTCTCACAGCCAGAACGTTCAAGAATGAAATTCGACAATGCGAATTGATTGAAAAAGAATGCAAAAAAACGTTGGCCCTTAATTAATTAATTACAAAAAATACAAAACTTAATTAAATTGCAATAAACATTTAAGAATTTGTATTCTAGAAAAAATATCAAATTTCTTAATATTTTCTTTCATTGTATGCAAACTCCATGTATCCATTTTTTTTTGACGAAAGTATAAAACTACTCACTCAATAAATATACTGAAATACTGATTTGAAATTACTCTATATTTTTCTTCATCGTCCAAAGACAAATTTCTCGAGTGTTTCTTATTACGCAAAATGTTTGTACGTACATAATGTTGTTATATGAAAGAGGATTCGGTAGCAAACGAACAAGTTTGGAGGAAAAACGAGAAAAAAAAGAAAAATGAAAAATGAAAATATAATAGAGGCGATGAAAAAAGAAGGTGATAAGCATTGGCGAGCGTCGAGATTCGACGCGATGCGGAGGAACAGTCTGTTTCCAAAAAAGGAAAAAAAAAATATGAAAAAACGTGGAGAACGCGTGTTCGAAAATGTTCCTACCAGCAGGTGCGGTAGACTGGTCCAGAAAAAAAGAGATAAAAGTGGCCGGGATGCAAGCCGATGGCAGATGCACATGCACCAGATGCAGTTTACAGATATTGTTGCCAATATTTTTGCTCGCGTTCGTTTTCTTTTTTTCACGTTTCCCTCGTTTAGCTTTCCAACTAATCTCCATCAAATAAAATATCCATTTATTAACACCACTACGCAATGACATAGTCGCAACGAATCTTCTTGCTATTTGGTTTATATATGTAAATCAAACGAAGTGCAGGTATTTTTATATAATTTGGTACAATAAGGGACAAAACAGTGATACGATGACAAAAAGAATTTAAAAAAAACAAATCAACTCAGAATATTGAATAATTAGAGTGTCTGAGGGAAAAAATTATTACCAACATTGGTAGCACTGACTTTCAATGAAATAGATACAATTGACTATATTGATAAATATTTAAATAAATAATTTTTATGTTTGAATATTGAAAGAGAATTTTGGTAATTATTTATTAAAAGGGTAAATTCACCGATTTCAATGACCAACCGACGAAGCAATAAGAAAGTTAACTATAATTATATTACATAAATTACATCATATTACATAAACTCGAAACCAACAAATGTATATAAAAATATACATGTACGTATGAAACATACAAAATATTTTGAAATAATTTTAAATATGATTGCTATGATCATATTACGTAAATTAGATCATATAATTTCAAAACGAATCTAAAAATATATATAAAAATTACAAAATATTTATTGCAAACATTTATATTAAAGCAATATTAAGTTTTAAAGATTGTTTCTTTTAATATTTATTCCTTAAATACTTTTGCAATCTATGTGAAATATATATTTGCATTAAACATCTTCTAATTTCCATGTATCAGATTTGTTCTATATTGAAACTTATTTCAATATAATTATTACAATTGGCTCTCATTACAAGACTAATTAAATTTCAAAATATCTGATATAACATGTATAATATACAACATGTAAAATATAACATGTATATTCATAAATGATACCTATATAAGTATCCGAATATTCTCGTGATTCACTGTACATAACATACAAAAAGTATAGTAGTACAGAGTATCCCGTAATTACAAATATTCTTGATAAATTTTTCAAATTCGATTTCCTCGAATCACAAAGGCTTCAATGAAAAAATTTTATTCTCTCTTTTCGACTCGATTTTTCACGTAGAATCACCTTCTATTGCTGGTTGTATCGCCAGTTATACGAGACAGCCTGTATAGAGGATTCGAAGTTACAACACAACAAATGAAATAAATTTCTACTTAGATTCGATTGGAGACATCAATTTACGACATCTAACATGTGCCATCTAATTATTATAGGGATGTTGATTTGAAGTATGAGAGTTGAAAGATTGAAACTAAAACGAGCATCGCAGACGACAGAGGCTGAACGATGACCCAGAACGCCAGATTTCTCTGGCGGTGTGTATATATTTCCTTTCGTCTCTCCTGGTTTAAATTTGATTTACCTACTTTTGCACGTGCATGTTAAGCTGTATATCTGTCCTCTTGGCCCCCGTGCATTCGAGGTCACATAAATTAACAGCCGTAACACGTATACCTACTGCATATTTATAGAAAACATCACGCGTATCCATCTGCTGCACAATCGTTGCATAATCGTTAAATAACGAAACGATTCATTCTCGTAACCAACGTGTAAAAACGAGAAACGGTGCGAGAAACTTATAGAAACCAAGCATCGATTTCAGATTCCCTGTTAAATTCAGAAAATCGTGAATACATACGCACAGTGAAGAGCATAGCTGAATGAAAAATATAAACATAATGATAAAAAATTGTCGATGCTTCGAACTATTACAACATCGAAAAAAATGTCAAATAACAATCCGCTTGGTCTCGCTTCAAAGCGTGAAACTTCTACTTTAACCGTCTTGAGTTTGTTTTTTTTTTTTCAAAGATATTTTTACTTCGTGTAGCAAATAAAAGTACTTTTGTTTCTCGAAAATTGTAAAAAATTTTTTTCACGGCTTGATTCACCGTCTTGAAAGTTGATATTTTTTTTTTTTTTTTTTACAACAACCGCTTAAACCTTGCTTGAACGATTTTTCTTTCACCATTTTATTGAACATTAGGATTAGATAGAACGAAATGTTAGAATTCTTTGAAGTTTTCTCGTTCAATCCTAATGTTAAAAGTTCAATAAAATGAAGAAAAAGTATCTTACACCATATCTCAAGGAGTCGTTATAAACATCAATCTTCAAGACGACGATGGATTTAATGGTAAATAAAATTCTTCAGTGTTTTTACATACGTGTTTTACATACGTGTGAATTTTTACAATTTTCGTTTAGAAAAAAAGAACACTCTTCTACTTGTTAGATGATGTAACAATATTTTGGGAAAAACAGAATGATCAAAGTAGAAATTTTACACGTTAAAATGAGACAAACTAGATTATTATATGATATTTTTTACGAAGTTGTAATGGTTTGAAATATCAATAACTTTCTAAATTAATTGCAAACAGTTTGCATTTGTCAGAATAATAATTTGTCAGAATAACATAGTAGTAAAATTTATTTGGAAAAGCCAAAACATTCTATAGAACACCACACATTTTCCTTTTCCTGTATAATACATGGAAATACTCGATAAAGTGTTATTTATGTTTACGTCAAAATTCAACATGTGTTTTCAATTTCGCTCATCGCTGTATATCGTTGAAAGGCTGGCATTCTTTCGAATCGATTGCACGTTGAGCTTTTATGCTTTTTAAACTTACGATACGACCGGAAATTGGAGCAGAGATATATTTTCAGATGAAAAAAATGGGACACGTGCTATATCAACATCGTCGAATTTTTACGTCGCGCCAGAAATTGGAGCAAATATATAAATCTCAGAAAGCTGGATTATCGTATTTTTGGTATATAAAGCAGATGGAAGAATTAACATTTAGAACAATCCTTGAATTTAAAATATATAGGCACTATACGTGGAGTAATTGAACGTTTACGTTTTTACAATTACGATCTGCAAATAATTGGAAGAAAATTCCAGTTAATAGCTTAATAATTCATTCAGTTCCATGAAAGTTCAAGTTAGGAAATTAATAACATATCTGACAATTGATTTTTTCTCAATTATGATGAGAATAAAACTAAATGTTGGCATATTGTATCTATTCATTTTGTATTCAATATAATCTATAGTCCTGTAATTTTGATTACTTCCTTTTTGATTGGTTCTTTTTAATTTTGATCCGTCCCTTGCGTGTCAATTTAACAGGAATTTCTTATCAATTAATCTTATATCACGGTACGAAATTAAATATCTATATCTGAAAGTAGATTGTTATAATTGAACAGAAATTTAAATTAAAGGAATTTGCAAATTTAATTACTTACTTATTTGATCGCCTTTTCAACCAATTTGGCACCCATAAGGGACAAATGGAAGTTAAACAAGATATCGTTTAATTGATCTTCTTTGGAACGAAATATCGTGTGATTACTTTTAAATAATATTGCAATTGATATTACAATATTGAAATATTGTAAACTTTGAATCAAATAATAATACTGTATTATTATTTCGAATTAAAATTCAAAAAAAATTTAATTCATTATAATTGACTTTTATTTTACATAACAGATGTTTATCTGATTTCATATTTTTATGAAAATGGTGATAAACTAGAGAAATGCAATTTATCTTATGTACCATCGCAATAATGCTCCATTTTGACTATTCCATGTACTCTCACACGTTACATGTATGTACGCGTTTTACAAAACTGAAATTTTAAATTTTAAATTTGCCAAAAATGCATAAATACCCGCAGCCTACTAACACTAAGTGCTGCAATATGGCAGGAACCATTAAGGAAAATGAAGGACGTTATTCAATCTCAATAGCCGACTGAACAGGATCGATAACAGGATCATACATACCAAATCTCTCGGCATTTACGGAAACGGTAAATGGAAATATAGATATTCTATGTATTTATTGTGAGTAAGAGATTCGAGGTTTTTGCAATTTGAATTAATGTTATTATCATTATTTGAGGCTTCCGAGCGTTAACTGTATCTAAAAAGAATTACATGCTAATATTCAGCCAGCGGTGCAGCTAGTTTTTTGTTGAAAACGTACGTGCCTCAGGAAATACACTCTATGCATCAAAAATACTATGGGAATTGCTAATTATGTTGAAAAATGTTTCAGACAAAAGTTTCACGAAAAACTACTGTTTGATATACGTACGATGAATGAGCTGAATGAACTGAATAATAATGAAGAATTGTTGATAATTTAAGCTATTATAACTTTGTGAAAGATAATTATACAACAGTATATTTAGTTTCATGTCAAAACAGAGAATGACAGTTTTGAGTTTTTTTTTTTGTGCAGAGATGATTTTACATCGTGCAGTGGATGAAAGAGTTCGAAAATTCAAACATCTTTAAAAACATTGAAAAAATTTTTTCGTAATCAGATCTGATGCTATTATTTTGAAGAATAAAGTCTCCTCTTTACTACGAATTACTTGCTATGCACAATTGCTATATACAATTTTTTTCAGTATTTTATTTTTCAGTATTTATTCATAACTTTGAATGTTAAAATTTAGTCTTAATGTTCAGATAATGTTCAATCAAAATGACGAAAAATATCGTGCAGGTTTTGAGAGGTTATTGTAAAAAAGATTTTTTTATTTTTTATTTTTTTCTAAAATTGCAAAAATTCAAAAACATCCTTAAAAATATCGAACAATTTTTTCTACTGGACTTTTTCTATCATCATTTTGAAAAATAAAGTGTCCTCTTTTTCAACGAACTTTTAGAAAACTGTATGATTAACAATCCTAGTATTTTAAGTTCAAGTTTCAATCTTCAAGATTATGGATAAATTCTTTTACTGCTTTCATTTTTAATTCTCAGGAAATGAAATATCTTTACTTTCTCATTCACGTGATACAAAATTATTTTTGAAAAAAACAAGCTCAAAGCTGCGAAAGTAGAGACCTAAAGCTTTAAAATAAGAGCAATTATATGAATCGTTATTTTCTACGAAGTTGGAATAGTTTAAATTTTTCAATAATTTTTCATCATTATTAGTAACTTCACTATGACTAGCATTTTTGTAGATAAATGTGTAAAGGTTAAGATCACGTGTTAAATCATGTAATATTTGGTGCATTCATTGTAAAACCATTCACCTACGCATGTCGAAAGATCACTAGCTCAGCAAATATTTTAATTTCAATTACCTGTCGTATTTTAAAACCATAATATGCAAAATAAGGAAAAACGCGAATGTTAATTTTTTTACGGAGAATGCTTATGAATATATTAGAAAATATATGGTTGAATATATTAAATATATTTAAAAAAAATACATGGTTCTCTAGAACTAGCTTTTAGATATTTTTGATTCACATGTGTATATCGTTCACCTTCAAAATAACTAATTACATTAAAATACTTCCTCCTTGAAATAAAACAAATTTAGTGCATTTTTCTACGTAATTAATAATTACAATACGTGTAAATACTTATCTCTGTTCAATTGTAGTTTTGAGTTATATTAGTTTTGAATTACTGCTCAATTTCATAATTTTCGTACTATAGAACTATCAAAATGGTCAAAATGATGAATTTATAATTTTTGTAGAATTTTTATAAATGTGAAACAATGCATTTTTGGAGATTTAAATGATTTTTCATAAAATATATAAATAAAAATTTGTGTACTTCATTGTATTGCAAAGTTTTGTCTATTTTCTTTACTTTCATGTCTCTAATAAAAATTCTGTGCTTTAATCGTCGGGAGTGTTGATAAATTCTAGTGTTGATAAATCAGCTGATCAATTTAAAAAAGTCTCAGAAATGCTCTGGCAACAAAAGTTAGATTAAAGAACTGCGTTGCTAGAATTTTAAAACAAAATAACCCAAAAACAATTTTCCAACGCCAAACTCGGGAGTCACAATCGTATTTTCCTACGTTCGAGAGTTTACAATCTAAAAAGTACCGAACACACGCGGAAAACTTTACGTCGGAGAAATCAAAAGAAGCGTAAACGCACATCTCAAAGGACACTCAAAAGATGCTGCGAATTGAAGTACACGATCTGAGAGGTTTCGAAAATTTGCAAAATGCATACACAAAGGTGAACAAAAGTATTCGCTCACTCGATGAAAAATTATCGATGTTTTAAACTCCATGAAACAAGATCGTACGCAACAATCTCATTTTAAACGGTTACATAGAGTTGGACAAAAAATTAATCAGAGATTAAATCACGATTAATGATTGCATTCCAACTTTATTGTTAGTCATAAATAACGATTAAATTCTTACTTCCAATTTTATCTACTTTAATCGTTAACTGGACACCTCATCAACAATCAACTTGCTGAAATTATTTTTACAAAGAAATTAATATTTCCCATGTGCTCCATCCATATTTCCATGTTTGCAGTCAGCGGTCGGGACACCTTGCAATAATGTATAAAAAGATGATAAAGTCTCTAGAAATCTGTAAACAGTTGAACAATGAAGTGTGAAATAAAATTTTAAATAAAGTTCTTTTGTCATTACTTGTTTATTTAACAAACTTTGAAAGAGTTCAAAATAAGTTAATTAGGCTTGCAGCTAGACGTATGGGTCGCTCTATACCTCTCAACAGTATAAACCAAGAATATGTTTTGTTTCAATTGCATATCTTAACCTTAGAGTATCAACGCATTATGTGCATCATGTCTGTTCACAATGTATTATGTCATGCACGGCCAAACATATGATTATACATACGATTCGTAACACATATTTCCACGATTTCGTAATAGTTGTAAATCATATTTTCATTTCTCTCTCCCTTACAATTACAATTTCAAGGTATAGTCTAAGCACATTTAAATGGAATTATAATTAAATTCGATGTAGTAACAAACAATTGACAATTTCCGATTAACACTATTTATATCGATTATTAAATCAATTATTTTTTTTTTGGCAATTAACTTCTTTAATCAACGATTGATGACAGTTACCATGATTAATCGATGAAATCAGTCAACAATTTTTTGGCGATTACTTTTATTTGTCAATCAGTCAATTCAACTAAAAATTTTTAACGATTAATTCCCAATTCCCAACTGTGCATTACACAGCTTTGGATGACTGCGAAATAAAGAAAATTCAAGAACTTTTTTAGAAATAAAATAGAAATTATATTTTATTTTATATTACTATTATATTATTTTATTTTATAATTGTATTTTTATATTACATTTTGTTAGATGTTATTTAATTAGTAACTGCCAAAAATTTGATATAAATATACAAAGATAGAAAGGCATGGCAGTCATTTAACTATGGCCACTGTGTATTTCTACGAATTCTTGTATTTTTGTCATGTAATCCTAATTTTCGAAGTTCAATAAAATAGTGAAAAAGTTGTACAATAAGTTCAAAGAGATCCTTCAGACTTCAAAGCTTCAAAATCATCGTAAATTTAGTCGTGAAAACAATTTCCGATTGAAACAAAAAATAAAAAAAAAAGAACTGTCAAAATGAAGGCTTCATATTTTAAAATGAGATTGTTGCACAACTTCTTTTCATGGAATTATAACAGTTTAATATAAAATGTAGACAATTTTTTACCCAGTGTACAAATACTTTCGCCCACCTGTATAATACGTAAAAGTATATAAAATATTCAAAATAGGACACGAATTTAAGAGATGACAGATATTCTTTAGATATTCATGAAAATATGAAATTGCATAAACGCAATTTCGCGCCTCAGTTACGTGAAATAAGGACCAACATATAAAAATATAAGAAAAACGCAAGATCGCGAGATTGCACGAGATTATTTCCCTTGTAAATACAGGGAAGTAATAGAAATCATAAAAAGCTGCTCAAACAACATCAACCGGGATAGCCATCAGTTTAATTCTTAACGATCAATTTGATTGCACACGAAGGATCCTTGGGAGAAAAATGTCCCGTAGATATAAAAGTTCGAGTTTGTTATTACAAAGAAATATGACGAACCAAAGAGATATAAAAACTTGCGAAGAATTTTAATATGTATTAATACTTTTTATTTATAACAGGTTTTACATATTATATTATAGCGTTCATTATAAACAAATTTTGTATATATGTGATAAATTAATGTAAATTTGTTGAATAAAGAACTTTAGCTTTTTCTGTTGTATGTGACGTAATCGAAACGCTTTTTTTTTCTCATAATTTTTTCTTGTAAACTTTTCATTATATATCGTGTCGTAAATAATAATAAAAAGTGTTTTTATTCTTCAACATATGAATTTATCAGTGTATTTCCTAGATAAAAATTTATTCTTTAATGCTAACAAGTATTTTAATATCCTTTTAATATTTAGCGAGTAAACATTTATTTTTTAAAAATAAGATCCTCTCTATATAATAGACTTATCTGCATTTATAAATGATCATACATTATGATTTTAATCATGGTAATGACTTTGTCAACATATTTCAAAATCATTGCAATCAGAAGGTGGTAAATATTTAAATTTAAAAGTTTCAATATTTATACTTGAGAGCTAACAGTGTTTGAAGCACGCTTCTTCCGATCTCCTTTTTTCTTTTTTCTGTCTTTAACCAGCTGACTGGAATAAATTATAAGACTGATTACTGTACTGCAGATTTTTATGCATTTTTTGAACATTCAAAAACATAATTAAAGAAATGAAACCTAGATAGAAATTTGTTTCTCTTACTAAATATTATAACAAATACTCTACTTTGTAATATTATAATAAACACTCTATATTTATTTATAATAAATACTGTACATTTTGTATATCTTTTGCATATCGTGTGCGTATTATATGCATTTTTCCACCACTTTCGAAAATTTCCATAAATGCATAAAGATGCCGCAGTCTACTGATCACTGTGATCAGTAATCCGGAACATGAACTAGAACCGGAACGTACACAGAAGTACTACATATAGAATGTACAGGGTGCGGCAGGATGGAGTCCCACATTTCAAAAAATCACTGAACAGTCCCTTGAGCAGGTAGGGATCGTGCCAGTTGCCCTTAGATCGGATGAGCAATGCAGTTTTCAGTATCATGCCTTGATCGGGTGAACATCGGGACTTTGTTGTCGAGGCTTTCTTTTTTAAAAACGGCGATTTCGTGATTGCGACGCAGAGGGCCTTTCGCACGCGCTTCGGTTTAAACCGAAACGACGGTGTTCCTGATCGGAAAACGATATTGAAACGGGTTGAAAATTTAAGGGCAATGGGATCTACGATGCCTAAGAAACCAGCTGGGTGTTCCAAGTACGTGAGAACACCTGAAAAAATTGCCGCAGTCAAAGCGTCTATCGAGCAGTTTCCATCGCGTTCTGCTCGGAAACATGCCTCTGTGCTCTTGGGATATCGGATCGATCGAACGGTGAGGCGAATTCTGCACACAGATAGTTAAGTTACACTCATGTAAGATTATGACTGCTCAGGAATTGAGTTTACAAGACTGGGGAAAACGTAGAGATTGTTGCAACGCCATCCTTACAACCTCCCAGCGGTATTGCGGTAGCGACGAAACTATTTCTATCTTTGTGGCGCGGTTAATAAACAAAATTTGTTGCTGAGAACCCGCGCCAACTCAACGACCTCTTCAGAAGTTAGGCCCAAAAGTTACCATTTGGTGTGCAATGTCCTCTGTAGCCATCGTGGGGCTTTATTTTTTTGAAAAAGGTGGCGACACGGTTACCGTGACATCAGACCGGTATTGTAACATGTTGAAGAACGTCCTTTTCACGCCCCGAAATAGAAGAATATGAAGAGAAACAAGATCCAAATAACTTCTGGTTTCAACAGGATGGAGCCACAGCTCATACAGCCCGTCGTTCACCATTTTGCAAGAGATGTTCACCGGTTTTCTGATATCCTTACGAGGAGATGTTACATGGCCCGCTCGTTCCCCAGATCTGAGACCCTGCGACTTTTTCCTGTGGCGGTATCTCAAGGACGAGGCTTTATAAGCATCGTCCTTGAACCCTAGAAGATCTCAAGGAAGCCATTAAAGAGGAAATCGCCGGAATTCTTCAACATATGCTGAAACGAGTAATGGAAACGCCTGCATATGTACATCGTCCGTCAAGGCCATCATTTGGGCGAGATTATTTTTAAAACCTAGCTCCCCAAAAAACTGCATTATATATGCTTTCAGAAAATAAAACTTCTTTTTCGTATTTTGTACCGTTTTTTCATAATTCACCTTGGATATGTGGGACGCCATCCTGCCACACCCTGTATTTCCTGATATACACTGGTAGATGTTTTAATTCTTGAAAAAAAAAACTGCAAATTGGCCTGATCTACGCCCAAAGACTCGAATAATAATAATGATAATATCTGGATTGAGGTTTATAATGAAAAAAAGTTCGATCAATCGAAACACTATTCATGAATCGAATCAAACCGCAGATTTTAAAGCGATCAATACGCGGACAAAATGATCAGTATTGTGACAACATGAAATGGCAATCATGCTCGTAATTTTCCTTCTCTCATTGTTGAACGAGATTATTACGTATCGTAAGAACTAAGTGTTATTTAGTTTGTTTGTTGTTATAAATCAGATACAACAAAGATTACATGACTTAATATAACTCATTGTTTTCTTTTTTTTCTGAGAGCTTCTTTCTACAACTTGAACTTCTGAACAAAAATATATACATACGAGGATTTTTTAATGTTTTACTTTAAAAAGAGAAAAAGAACCAACATTCGCGAGAGAATATTACGATCTCGAATTGAACTCGTTTATTCGAGTTTTCAATACCAAATAAGTTATTTTTAAATAATCTACGAATCATCAAGACTATGGATATTTATGTGAATTCATGCTTTAACAAATTAATATACTTATATCTAATTGATAAATAAAGGGATATTAATCAATCATTTATTTCATTCGCAATTTCAATCTAATATTATATTTACTATTATAAATACTATTAAATATTTTATTTTTACTAAATATCTCATATTTTCTATATATGTACATATAATGAAGAACATAATTGAATCAATAACGATGAAAAATTGTCAATAATTTAAACTGTCATAACTTTGTAAAAAAATATATATATATGACAATCCATATTGATCTCATTTTAGTCTATCTTATTAATCTAATTGTAATCTAATTGTTTTTTTTTTTAAGATCATTTTATTCGTGTAACAAGAAAAGGAAAAATAGAGATACGTTTTTTTCAAAAATTGTAAAAATTCGAATGTCCCTAAAAATAATAAAATATTTTTTTCCGTGACTCGAGTACATAAAAAGATAGAACACCCTATTAATTTGTCAATTTTGATTTAATATGTAAATGAAAATTATATTACGTATGCATCTTTTTACAGTGTTTTTATTTATACGATTATTATACTGGTGAAATTAAAACTGTTGGTGGGCAACGTATATTTATCTAAAAAACAAAAATGTAAAAATTAAAAAAAATTAGTGATCCAAAATGATAAGACGTGTATTTAAAAAACGTACAACAAACGTACAACAAAATTTATTTATTTTAGATCCTCCTTTATTACTTATCACAGAAATGCATCATGGCATTTTAATAATTTTTTAATCGTTTTTTTTATTTTAATTGATGCCATTCATGTTTAATGCATTAATACTTTACGGTTTTTATTACTTTAGCGGTGTGAACCTGTTGAAATGTAAAATAATTTTCTGCAATTCTTGTGGCACGTTTGTTTATTTGCTCCTTGATGAGATTTAAATATTTTTGACTATTCACTATGTCACTGATATATTCTACATCAGTTTTTCCGTAGTAACTTAGTGGTCTAAATCATAATTCCACATCTTGGCTTAACAATTGAATTTTCTTTTCTCAGATTGTAATAATAATAGTTAAATCCATAATAGTCCAATCCATCCGTATTAAATTTTTTTTTTCGTCCAAAAATATTATTTTCCGCCACTTTTTTTTAAATAAATATATTTCTCCGCAAATTGCAGTTGAAACCGTTTTGTTCTGATCCTCTTTAACTTTCTTTTTTTTTAAATATTTACACTGTCGCAATACACATCGAACATTTTTTATGTTTATTGTAACATTCGCATTTTCTGCAATATGTCTAGCAGTCATCTTCGAATCCAACACTAGCCTTAAAATCGCTTCATCTCGTGGTATTAGAGCAGACCGGAATTCTTTTGTACCATAATTGTTTGAATTTTTTACAAACTTGCTCATTACATTTCTGCTTTTATTTAAAATTTTAGTAAATTTGCTATCAAATATTCTTCTTTGAAAAAAACTTTAAGATTGTGTGTTTTTCATTTTCAATTTTTTCCCACGCTTCTTCATTACTGCTTTTGTATTATATTATATTATATGTTTAATGAAGACTTTACAGCTACTGTTAATGTTTCTTATGTAGATTTACAACTGAGAGACGAAATCGTATTACATGTTCTATCATTTTGTCCCGCTTAAGGTCAGCAATGTTTACATCTTTCTTTATAATATTTTTTAGAAATACTACACAATCTTCAGTGTGTTTACAATTATGTGTATGTAGAGTATAGTTGATTTACTAATATGTGTGTAACATTTAATACACGAAAACACACAGAGTGTCCTATCTTTTTTGACTGTAGATCCACGATGATCTTAAAAACTGAAATATTTTCTTTACAATGACTCTCTTAGAATCCACTGCACGATTTTTTTTTTAATAATTTTTCTTATAAAAAATGTTAGGATTTCTTAAATTTTTGTCATTTAATTCTAATATTCAAAGTTCGATAAAATGCTGGAAAAAGATTGTATAGCAAGTAGCAAGAGTTTGTGATAAACTTCATTCATCAAAATGATGACGGATCTAATCACGGAGAAGATTTTTCAATGTTTTTAGAGATGTTTTCGAATTTTTACAATTTCCAAGAGAAAAAGTATACCTCATTTTCTCACTCGTTGCATTGATGTAAAATCAACAAAAATTGTCCAAAATGTCTTTGAAAAAAACGAAATAGAGACTCTATACTTTAACACATGAAATCAAGTATTTCGTTGTACGAATTTTCTTCTATAAAGCTACTACAATTTAATTAAATTATTTTTCATTGTTGTCGTGTTCAATTACGCTCTTCACTGTATCGCCGACATAATCATGATAATCGGGTGTCATTAAATGCCTAATAAAACTTCAAAATGTTCTTCATAAAGCATACACGTTCACGAAAGATGTCTGCAAAGCTTCGAATATTTTCTCCGTAAAGTTCGTGACACTCTGTGATATATAAGATCGATAATAGAGACGTCACGACTTCAAGAATCGTGACTTCAAAAAGACGAATAAAAACGATAGTTAACATTCCCATTTTGGTGGCACGAAACACTGGCCGAATTCTTCGCGCGCCGTAACATTACGCAAGCCCGAGAATCGGTCTGTAATTTGCAGCAAAAGGAAGGTAATTAAGCTTTGCTGCCTGATCGTTTCAGTAATTTACGTGAAATTCGCTTTGAATACCGACGTAGACACGTGTACGCCACAACACGGGAATTCCATTTGACAATATTGTGAATTTGTTTGCCTAAAATGGAAACCATAATTTAAGTCGTGATCTCTTTCGTGGATCTGTCAGAATATACAGGGTGTTCCGTACACGTAGCCGGAACCGGTGATACAACCGAGTAGGAGGTGATTCTACGAGTCGTAAGGAAAGAATAAAATCTTTTTTATTACCTTCGTTTCCGGGAGAATCGAGTTCAAAAATTTATCAAGTATACTTCGAATCGAATTTAGTTAATTCCATGCCGGACAGACGCAAATGATCGATACGAGGATATTCTATGCGCGAAAATAAGTAAAAAGTGCAAAATAAAATTTCTTTTTCGTTTAACGCGTCATTTTCAAGAAAATAAACTTTGAATATTTTTCACGAACTGCCTTAGTACTTGATAAATTTTCAAACTCGATTTTCTCAAAAACGAGACAACTTATAGTGAAATTTTATTCCACGTCTTTTATTTACTTTCGCGCGTAGAATAACAGAATCAATTATTCTTTTCTGTCATATCCTGAATTAGCTAGATTCAAGTATACTCGATAAATTTTCAAACTCGATTTTCTCGAAAACGAAGGCTTCGATGAAAAAATTTTATTTTTTCTTTCCAACTGATTTTTTTACGTAGATTCACCTTCCGTTCGATTATACTACGCTACTTGTATACGTGTGCAGGACTTAAACACAAGTTTAAGTAGTCTGAAATGTTTTCTCAACTTGAGCTACGTTCTTGGAGAATCCTTGCCAACGGAGGGAACTCTTGTCATCTTATGAATTTCGAGCCAATTATTAAACTTGTTCATTACCAACTTCTTTTGTGACCTGTATAGTCAAAAAAGAAAGGAACTGAGAAAACTACAAAAGAAGTGCACGATAAATTACATTCTCCATCTCTTCCAAGAGACAACCTCTAAAATTCAGTGCTACAATTGTTAATTAATCTTATATTACTAAAGTTGTTCTTTCGTTTAATTTCTTTGCAATTTCGTTTAATTCTTCAGTTAAACGTGTATTTCGATTAATTCAAATCCTGACAATTTAAAAAATACTGTTTGTCTTAACAATTATACCTCTGACTGAACCCAACATATTCCTTCCTTTTTATTATTTTGTATTAAATCATTTCTTTTTAATCATAAGGCGATATCACAATTATGAAAATACGCTTGCCATGTTTTTTCCTGCGTTCTTTATATTTAATAGGTTTGTGTGTGTGTGTGTGTGTGTGTGGTGATAGATTGAGCGAGAGAAGGATCTAAGAAACAAATTCTTCCCGTCTGGAACAGCTATGAGCTGAATGTAGCACATGTAGGCAATCGAAACTAATAATAGACTCTACTAGGTCTGCGGACGATCGTCTGCACTTTATGTACGAAGCTTTACATTATACTTTACACGAGGAACTTTGGAGTTCAACTGCACTCACCCAGAACCTGCGCGATTCTCATATTTCTAATATGCAATCCTAAAAATATATCCATTCCATTTGAAACGTGTGTCTTTCTTTTCTTCTACGACGCTCATTCTGTTTACTGTAGATCCGCTGATGCTTCGTACTTTTTTTTATTACTGGAATTTTCTTTTTAAAGAAACTCGCTTCTTCGTATAACTTTTTTTATTATTCTCCTCTCTTCCTTTTTATTACTTCAGTTTCTTCGTTAATGTGATTGCGCTACTCTCTGTACTTGCCTACTTTTTGAGATTTCTGCGTGTTTTTCTTCGTTTTATCGCGTTGCATCGTTTTTACCGAAATTCCTCTTTCTTCGTGTTGCTTTTCCTTCGTTCCTGCTTCGTTCAACTTCTTTTTCGAACAGTGTTACGCTGCACGCGGAAATTACACGAATGTTCTCAAAAAAAAATAATTAAAAATTGGATATACACTGAAAATCGAATATCATTGGAAGGAATAAAAAGATACAAGTTGAAAAATATACATTCCACTATCCTGGTCAAAGTCTCGCCCACCCCATCCCAAAATGCCACAAACTATTTTTATTATTCATTCAATAATTGCAAATCACAAATTACTTGTTTCAACTCTCGGAACGTAATAATAATAATTTAATAATAATTTAATAATTTAATTCTTGACCGATTTTACGACCTTTCGACTGTTTAACTAGGCAAAAGTGAAGACCTTAACGCGCATGATCAATTACGTAGACAATAACAAGGTTTTATAGTCACTATTGAGTTGCGTTCCACGTCGAGAGATGGTTAAGCACAACTCACTGTAGTGTGTTTCAACTAACTGATCCACACTATCTGTGTTACAACTTAATGTGCAGCCGCATTGAAATGGGTTAAGAACCCGTAGTTTAGTTGAAAATCCGACATTTTTAATGAAAAGTGACTGAAGCAGTCTCTTGAAGATTATTTCTTTTTTTCTTATCGAATGTTGAAAAATACGGCCGTACAAATTCGATTTTCTCTCCAAGTTGCCTAGGACGGACTGCTGTTATTTACGATGCTACCTAGACGTTGGTTTACATATGGCAACTATGAATGTTTCAGCGGGGTGCGGCTCGACGATGGTTGGAGCTAGCGAGGCTTCAACAGCATGATAGAATCAACTGTTCTACGATAGAATTTTCGTCCAAGATTTCTCACTTCTCCTTATCAATTTCATTGAGCGCGATCGTATAAATTTCACTATAACTGAATAACATACTTCTTGATTTCAAATCTATAATTAACTTGGACGCATGTTCTAACTATCGTTCTGACGAATATAAAATATCTGAAGAATAACAGATATGAAATGTAACTACTTTCACAAGTTATGAGTTATGAATCATAATCTGTACAAACAACATGTGCGATAAAGCACATTTTTCTTTTTTATTTTTAAAATTTAATATCTTACGGGACGGTTATCATTTTCTTATTAAATTTGATTATAGAGTTCTCCTAAAAAATATTTATATCAAAAATATTATCATATTTTAAATATTAAATGTATCATTAGCGTTTTCATAAAATTTCGTAGATTTATTATTTTTCGCCAAAAATCTTGTATCTTGCAAAAAATTTTTCGAACAGTTAACTGTTTTAATTACTTGGACATTAGGAATCATAGCAATTTAGACTCAATTATTTGATTTTTAATTTGACTGAAATTCATTGCTAATCTTTATCAGGGAGAATTCAAAATAGAAAGTAAAATTAAATATCTAGAAATTTTAATGATTTACGTAATATAAATATAAATCATTATTAGATTAATTTAATCATTTATAATTCAATGACATTATTCAAGAATTAAAGTATATCCTTCTAACAATTGAACAAACATATATAGTAAAATATAAAATAAATAAAGAAATTAATTACAAAAATTAAATGGTAAAATAGAAAAATCAAAAATCAAATGAAATCAAACATCCAAAAATTTTAATAATCTATGCAATAAAAAATAAAATATAATAAAAAGTAATAAAAAAATACAATGAAAAATAAAAATTGATCATCTACAATCAATGATATTAATTATTTCGGAATTACGTCCTTTTAATAATTGAATGAATAATAAAATATAAAGTAAATAAAGAAATTAATTAAAAAAATTAAATAATAGAATACGAAGTGAAATTGAAATTTTAGTTATCATCGGTCAAACATTACATTTCAACTATACTCTCGTTTCAGTCCCTGTTTAAAAAAAAAAAAAAAAAAAAAATAGAATGTTGCATGCAGCCCTGAAAATATTGCACGAATTGACGTCCACGCATGATATTTCAATTTAGGAATATATTATACTGTGGAGGTTACTGTGACAGTAGGAAGCTGGTTACACTGGCTAGTTAAAAGTTATCCCTCTGTATTAGATCGTCGGTATGGTATCTAGAACGCGAGGGGGAATCAATCTATCGGGCAAGTAGGCCTCGTAACTCACGATCTCTCTGATAATCCTCACCTAACGATCCACCGTCATCGTTCCTCGTCCCCTTATCAAGATGCCAATAATGCGGCGCTACATGGTCAAACATTTGCGATTTTTAGATAAATCACGTAGAGTAACGTGCTTGAAAACGTACCGAGTGGCACCGCTGAAAAAAAACGTGAATAGAAAAGAAACAATGCGACAGTTTCGAAAAACTAAAATATATACAGGCTGTCGTGTAACCGGTGATATAACCAATCGGAGAATAATTCTGAGTGTAAAAATAAATTGAAAAGAAACATGATATTTTTTTCATTCAGAACTCGTTTTCGAGAAAACGGAGCTTGAAAATTTGTCATAATGTTTGAGTTGACATAATATTCTAAGTACAGAAATAAGAAAGATGGAGAATAAAATTTTTCCATTCAGAGTTCTTTTTAACAAAAAAAATAGATATTGAATGTGTTTAATTGAAAATTAGCTTATGTACTTTTCAAATTTAATTTTCTTAGAAATAAAATATTTCTTATGAAAAAACTACTCTACGTTTTCAATTTATTTTTATTTTGTAAATAGAATAGCCTCCTGTCGATTATTCATTTCTGTTCAACCAGAACCAGTCGAATTCAAAATGTTACCCTTTCTTATTTCTTCGCGTATAATTAAATTTTCTTTTCGATTGTATTGCTATTGTATAACTATATGTAATAACAAACAGTGAAAGTAACTATAAAAAAGTGCAAAGAAAGATTTTTTTCAATAATATTTTCCAATAGTTTTTAATATTTTAAATCTTGTTTCAATTTAAAAAGGAAAGTGATATTTGAACCAACGACGGTGAAAAATGGTCGATAATTTAATCTGATATAACTTCGTAGAAAAGATCATGTAATAATCCATTTCGTTTCGTTTCGGAGTATAAAATCTCTATCTTGAGAGTCCCGAAATTTTTTTTTTTTCTTTTCTTTTTAAGTTGATTTTATATCATGTAGCAGATAAAAAAGTGAGGATAGTTTTTTTTCGAAAATTGTAAAAATTCAAACATCTCTAAAAATATTTAAAAATTTTTTCGTGATTAGACTGATCGTTATTTTGAAAAACGAAGTTTCCTCTTTACAACTAGTCCTTAGAACTTGCTATATGATCTTTTTTCTCACCACTTTATTGAACATTAAACATTAAAGTTAGATGATAATATTGAGATTTCTTGGATTTTTGTCGTTCAATCTTTCAAAGTTGAATAAAATGACAAAAAAATTGTATAATAAGTTCTAAAGCTTTCTTTTAAAAAGGAAACTTCAATCTTCAAAGTGATGTCGTAAAAAAAATTTGTTAGTGTTTTTATTTGTTAATGTTTAAATTTTGATAATCTTCGAGGTGTAAATATTTCAAAAAAGGTGTTATTTTCATAGGCTGCGTGATATAAAAGTATTAAAAAAAAAAAAAAAAACGAATTCACGACTATGAAAGTAGAGGCTTTATGCTTTAAAATGAGACCAAGTGGATCATTATATATGAATAATTATCGATAATTTTTCATCGTTATTGATTCAGTTATGCTCTTGCATGATGACAAGTAATCGAAAATTCAGCCAATATTAACGAATATGGAATAATTCAGAGATCTAGCGTATAGTAATGTCACACGAAAATTTTTATTGCACATACGTGCAAAAATGCGTCTTCTGTATTTGAGATTTTTAAGAGTATGATTCATCTAGAAACTAAATTCACTTCGCACATGTGAGTAAATACCATTTATGATGGTATTATACTGATATACCATAATGTACACAAAATACAAACCAAGTTAAGCATAGATTTACTCAAGACACGATAAAGTTAACTTTTTTTAGTGCCGAACCAAAAAATACCGAACCAAATTAATGTAGTTTAGTTAGATTTGAGAGAGAAAAAAAAAATATAAAAATTCTGTAAAGAATGACAATTACAAAATTCAAAAAGGGACATATTGAGAAATAAAGGGACAATAAATGTCACATATTTTATATATTTCTTACTGAGTAACTAATTCAAAAAAAAATATTTCAGAAATTAAAAATAACGAATAATGTATCAACTTGCTCCAGTTTGCGTTATCATGCACGAGAGCGTGATTTTATATGTAAAAATAAATCGAAAAAAAAGAGAATGAAATTTTTCCATAAGACGCTTCGTTCTCGAGAAAATCGAATTTGAATATTTATCAAGTATATTTAAATTTAAAGAATTCTATATAGAAAAGAATAATTAATATGAGGTTATATCACCCGTGAAAGTAAGTAAAAAATGTGGAATCAAATTGTTTTGCAAGATGCTTCGTTTTCGAGAAAACCAAGTTTAAAAATTCATGAAATACATTAGTTCATCAAGGCAATCTTTAACGAAGCTCATTCAAAGTCTACTTTCTTAAGAATGAAATTTTAAATGAAAAAAAATTTTGTTCCACATTCATTATTTATTTTTCCATGTAGGATAATCTCTTGTTGATTATTTCCTTTCTTCTTTATTCTTCCCTGTAACACTTAGAATTAACGAATTTGATGAATTTTCAAACTCGACTTTCTCGAGAACAAAGCTTGTAAAAAAATTTATTCTCTGTGTAAAAAGAATTTTATAATAAAAAATATAAAAAAATTATTAAAAAATATTAAAAAATTTTATTCTTTCTTTTTCGATTTATTTCGATTTACATGTAGAATCACGATTGTACCATGATTTCAAGAACATCCTATATAAAAATCGATTTATCAGAGAACGAACAACCAGAGAGAACAGAGAAGAAACCAGAACCGATACGATTCAGATAAAAATTTCGTGGTAAGAAAAATCTGCCGAGTCAGGTAAATCTGTCGTTGATTTATTTATTCAAACCATGCGATAAGATATCGAGAAAACCTTGGAACGCTAAAAAATTGACGATTGTAAAGGAAGAAGTAGAATTTCAGAGTTGACCTTATTTACCACAGACCCAGTTCTGCAACGTGGAATATTTATATACCCTTACTTTATAGAAAGCGTAAACTTCTGTGAAACCCAGGGAAACCAACCAAATAAAATGACCGACGGATCTCTGAGAATCGTGCGCAAATATTAAAAGTCGGACGATTGCAGGAGAATTCGGTCAGGACGAAATTAAACTGGCAATTTGGCAGCATTCGTGGAGGATCGGGAAACAATTTCGTACGATGTCAAGGCTGCCAGTATTTAATAATAGAAAATGGCTAAACGATGAAACGATCGTGGTCAAATATTGTCAGAAACGCAAAAGCCCCACAGAAGTATTCGAACACTTGTAAAAAAATATATTATAAATATAATACATTACATTATATTTCTCAGAAGTTGTTTATTTCAGAAGAGCAATTAATTAGGTCTGTTGTCATCCAATTGATTTCGGGATTAAATACATGCTTCTGCTATTTCCACTTGCACATCTGAAAAATATAAATAACATCAGTTATTATATCATATATCGGTATATTATCTACGTATAAAAATAAGTCGGAAAAATATGACGCTTCGTTTCCGAAAAAAATCGAACATGAATATTTATCAAGTATTAACTTGAATTTAGCTAATACAGGAAAGAATAATTAACAAGAGATAGTCTTGTGTACGAAAATGAGTAAAAAATTTAAAATAAAATTAACACTTAAAATTTCATTTCCAAGAAAATACATTTTATTAATAATTAATATCTTTCGTTAAAAGTTGCCTCGGTATACTGTATACTTGATAAATTTTCAAACTCGATGTTCTCGGAAACGATGCATGTTACAAAAAAAATTTTATTCTATGTATCTTATTTCTTGTTTATTTTATAATTATTCTTCTCTGGCATGTCTAGAACTAACTATTCAAGTATACTTGAAGAAATTTTCAAATTCGATTTTCTTGAAAACAAAGCTTGTTTGCATGTAGAATTACACCCTGGCTTATGCCACGATTTTGGAAAAATTCTTCGTAGAATATTAGCAATTGAATTGAACTTAATATAGCAACGAAGCAGAATATTATTCGTTTTTCAAAACCATCGTAGAAATATCATCTGCTTTTAAGAAATTTATATGTTCAAATTTGTCAAATTTATCAATTCTTTTCAGCTACTTCGTATTAAAGTATTTCTTTTTAAGTATCAATTAACATAAAAATCAAAAAATAGATTTATTACATTCCATTATATAATTTTCAATTATTATAAGAAAATCTATAATTACGCATTATTTATTTTATGAATATAAGTCTAAAAATATACAAAAAACTGCAAGATATTCAGTATATGTATATTTCGTAAAGATTTCAAAACTATTGACATAATCAACTGTACATTATATTAATAATACTTCAATGTTCGATGGGAACATACTTAATAATTATTCTATACTTAAGACAACAGTTCATACTGTATATCAATTGTTTATTAGTTATATGTCTGCATAAATATCTTGTAACTTTTATATACACTTTAAAATTGATTTCAAATTTTACCAATGTTTTACCAATTGTGATAGACAAATTTCGTTACAATACTATTTTAGATAACATTATAAAATTTCAATATTGACACATTTGTTAGTCATGGATAAATTTTTCTATTCTATAATATAAACATATTATAGAATAATAATAATAATATAATTATAGAAATATTCCTATTATAGAATAATAAGAATAATAATAATAATATAAACAGGTTTTTAATATAATTTTATAAACAGCTTGAATAAAATTTAACCGAAAAGTCATGAGTGCTATCAAGAACTTCACATTTTGTTCAAGCATGAAATATTTTTCAATATTTTTCAACAAGAAAAATTAGAGAAATACAAGCGGACTGTAAATGGTCGAGAAAATGTAACAGATACGACATTCTAATAGTTAATTTTCATTAAATAATTTGTATATCGTACGTTTTTCTCAAGTCTCATTAATAGTATTTCTTACTATCATTATTTTATCTAATTTCCTGACAGTGAATTAATTCAAGAACAGTACAACTTCAATGACTTTGTTTTTGAACAATTGAACAATTGAAACAAAAAAATTTTAATTAAATAAAAAAGACTCGTGAATGAAGTTTAACCATTAATCGTATGACTGATACGATATGTCCATTTGGTTTAGCATTTAAATTAACACTAGAACTACCACACCAGTCAAAATGACTGGTTTTACAATTTTATTTTAAAATTTTTATTTCACGTTACAATTTTTTTCCCCCACAATGATGCAATGACTTTTACAGTGATAACTAAAGAAATAATATAATGAATTTTATTTTATTTTTATTTATTAGAAATCAAAATAATTTTGGTAGAAATAATTTCGCCCTAACTCCTGTCGGTAGTTCTAGTGTTAAAGTAACATTATGAAAACAATAATGTTGATAACATACAAAATACATGAATATTTGAAATATTCTTCAACATACAAAATACACGAATATTTGAAATATATTTTAAAACGTGGTTTCTGTACACATTTATACTACTCTTCAAATCATCGATTTAATTATAAATACAATGACTCCCGTTAATATTCAGACATTTAAATATTCGGGCACTAACTATTGAAACTATTATAATCTTTTAAAAAGAAATCGTAAAGCTGGAACATTAAACCTGGACTTATTTCGAAGCCTCTATTATCAAAGTTGTTCATTTTATTCTAATGTTTTTATATCACGTAGCAAATGATAAAGATACTTTTCTCCTCGAAAATCTAAATTGTCACAGTATGTGAAAACATTGAAAAAGTTTTTTCGTAACTATGAATTTTACTATAGATTTAAAGATTGAAGCATTCTATTTATAAGTTTTTCCAAAAACTTCATATATGATTTTTCTTTCGTTATTTTATTGAACTTTGAATATTAGGCTTGGATGGCGAAAATTCAAGAAATCATTTTCGTTGTTATATTCGCCTGATATTTGATAAATTAGCGGGAAAAAAAAATTGTACAGAAAGTTTTGACAGCTCGCTGTAAACGACACGCTTCAATTTTCAAATCCATTGCAGATTTAAAAAAAAAAATTTTTTGATGCTTTTACACACTATGATAACGACTATGATATGATAATTTATTTCGAAGAGAAAAGTACTCATTTTGCCGAATGTAAAAGCATTTTAAAATAAAAAATAGAAATTAAAATAAAATTTTATTTGAAGATGCTTTAAAATTTTTAAGCCGCAAACTTTACTATTATACGATTTCCTTTTACAAGATTGCAACAGTTTCAATATTTAGTGTCCGAATATTGATGGAATTCATTGTACTATTGATCGTGCGACTATCATCCTTGTATAGTGTGTAAGTATCTTGTGAAATCGCTGCCATACGTGAGAAATTGGGTGTTAATTAGACGAATGACTGAATTAGCAACGTTTATCCATGGGAAGGATTGTGTGTTCACTTTCATACCATGAAAGTAGATCTCCTATTCAGTTTCACCGCGATTGAATTTAAATTCCTCGAGTAACGCCATTCACAAAGAGAGAGAGAGAGAGAGAGAGAGAGAGAGAGCGCTCGTCTGGTGAATCGGCTTAACAGTTCCTCTTCTACGATTCTCAAGCTCAATTTAAGTCACACGCTAATTAGTCGAATTTGTGGGACTATAGGAGAAAACACACGGGATTAGTAACTTTCTAACTAGTGTCGTTGATCGACTCGTAAATTAGGCCATATAAAAATATTTGATATATTACACGAGAAAATAAGCTTCGATGATAATCAAATACAAAATGTCCGACGACTCGTGGTCAACCGATGATCGAATCAACAGATGATTCTACGTGCGAAGATGTGTCAAGAAGAAAAAAATAAATTTTTTTCATTAAAGCCTTCGATTTTCGAGAAAATCGAGTTTAAGAATTTATTAACTATACTTGAATTTGGCTAATTCCGTACTGGACAGGCGCAAAACTAATTGTAAATTAAAAATGTGGAATAAAACATTTTAGGACGTCGTTTCTAAGAAAACAAACTTTGAACTAACGAATTGGAATCAATGCTTTTATGTAAATTATTACTGGTCATAGTTAAACAAAAACACAGCAACAGAGATATCTAATCCAGATTCTTGTTTATAGACATTAATAATTTTTCCTGGATCTAATCTAATTCTCTTTTCGTTAACTATAGTGTACGGATATATCGAGAGGTAAGGTAATAAAATACTTCTTCAGAGTAGCGTAACAAAATATAATTTCTTTAGATTTGGATATTTTATACTATCGTTCCAGAATTACGATCGGTTACGTATCTGCTTACGTTCTTAAAAATAAAAATCGAATGTTTGCAACACCAAACGACAAATGTTCCAGATGCAAATATACTTTATTCACGCTGCGAATAATTCTTTCATTGATTTTGATTACTTTTTCTCATTTGAGTTTCGAGAGCCTGGAATCACGGAAGAAATACAAAATTTTCGAAATCTCGAAACTCGGGACTTCAAGATTCTCTTGGATTTCAAGAGGTTTCGACGTTTCGAATGATCTATCTCTAGTAAAAATATATCCAAATTTTAGCCTGGAAAGTGGCAGTACAACCGAAATTGAAGTGATTCCACATTTAAAAGAAAAATTGACATTGAAATTGTTTCATCCGAAGCTTCGCTTTCGAGGAAATTGACTTTGAAAATTCATGAGATACACGCGTCATCGAGTGCAACTTGTCTACCGTGTCACTCTGTTCTTCGTTGTTTCTATTTTTTGAAAACGATATGATTAAAATGACATATTAAATGGCATATTTTGCAAAATATTCATTTTTTTATTACGGCACTGTATGTACCGTTGGATATAGGCACTCTTGTTGCTACGTAACTCCGCTCGACGAGTTAAGAATAAATGGATTCTAATATACTTTCGCTTGTACCGCACAATTTTTTAGTTGCAATTGCGCAATTCTTACATCGTGGATCGGACAACTGTTCTTTGACGTGTTCCCACGATATCTCGTGGATTTTCTAGAAAACAAGGCTGCGGAGGAAAAGATTTTACTATTATTTACTATTATATGAGCCTTTCGGAAGCCATACTGATCAACTTCATTCTTTATGAATCTCTTAAGCTTATTATATAATTGGGGAAATTATTTAGAGTAGAAAGGTGGCGTAAATAATTACGAATCGCAACGTAAATTTATCAAGAGCTTTGGAACGCTGTCACGTTCCTCTTCGTTTCAATTTATGAAATCGATTGGCATGTATTCGCACGTATAATATTATTTAACAATTTTTATTATTATATTTATGTATATTATGTATATTTTTTATTATTATTATTGTATATTACATTTATGTATATTATTTATATATATACAAGTAGCAAAGTATTCTCTTTTATTAACAACAACTGTACATACGTATATATCAATATTATCAATATTATAATTGTAATAGAATTTCGTATGCTATTCGAAACGCAAATACGCAATACCATAAATTCTCTATCATCCATTGAAATCTTGTTCTTTCGAAGCAAAGACAGAGAAGCATGAGCCTTTATCCTCGAGCAATATTCTTGTTCGATCTTGCCTTTCTCTCAAGATACAAAAGACAAGAGTGATCCGATTATCCAACTACAGTAAAAAGGAAATGCTCGCGGGTTTTCAACGTTCCGACAGACAGGAGAGAACAAAACCTACCTTAGGTCTGTCCCAGTTCTGTCGACGATCGAGAAAAAGAAAAAGAAAAAAAGAAAAAGAAGATGTGGAGTCGATACACGGGCGAAAAATGCCCGACATCGTTGCTGAATCGTAGCGTAATCTGTAACAAGTTCGTAATAACGTTCTTGCGGAGGAAAAACGATCGACCATCGATCGGCCAGTCCACGTTCACGACCCACTTCGACGTCTAGCCTCCGGTTAAATGCCTACGACAAAATTTCATTTCGTCAGAAACTTTCTAACCTTTAGATTTTCGAGGAAAACTTAAAGAGCATCAGGTTCTGTTTCGGTCGCAGTGACACGTTCGCTATCGCTAAGGAAAGAATCGCTTCCCAACAAGTCCAAGTATGAAATTTTCACAGTTTTACAGAATGACGTATATTTGCGTTACATGTGCGTTAACGAGCATGAACAATTGGACAGCTGGCGTAATTCCATTAAAGGCTTGTTAAATATTTTTGTTGCGTTTCAACAGAACGATTTTCCGCTGTTAATCGTCTGGATTCTCAAGTTTTGTATTTATTTTTTAACAAACAGCTGATGAAATATGTATGAACATTTTTTGGTGGTTAAAAACGTGTATTTCAAAATCGTATTTTAAAATTTTAACAGTGAACAGACGTATTATTTAAAGTCACTCGGTAAGTAAAGTCTTCGGCCGCTCAATTATTTTATTTATTTATTCCTTTCATCAATATCTATCAAGTATATATGTTTAAATTAAATTGATCAATTCATTTGAATTCAATTGTATTTTATATTTCAATAATTCAGAGAATACGATAGTGTAGGTACATACACAGTAGAATATTAATTATCCGAATGCCAATTATCCGAAACGACAATCGTTCGAATTCTGATTATTCGAATACAGCCTAATTGTGTATATACACATTTAAACTGTCGAAAAATGTCGAAAAATGTTTATACTTTGGAACACGTATTTGCCTCAAATGCCCTACTTTAGTGCTTCATTTAACAAGAGAACATATCAAAGTGTAGATCAATTTTGATGAAATTTGGCATAAATGTAGTTTCCGAAAAAATATTTGACACGTATTTTTTTTTTTTTTTTTTTTTATTGAATATCGTCGATGTTAAGGAGGTGAAAATTATCCTCAAAGTTAGAACTTCGGAGTATATCTTATCAAATATCTCGAAAATTACTGAAGATATAGTTTGTGTATAAATTGATGAAATTAGTGTTTCCATTAGTGTACACCATTTTGCAAAAAAACCATTTATTAGTAAATATTAATACATTTTCTTGGACATTTGCTTAAAAAAGTTATATATTCAAGCACAAATTACGTATAAATTTGAATCTTGATTTTTGAGTTACAAAAATTTTCATTACTTTCAAATCTTTCTCGCTGAACGTGCAAATCTCAGTTGTCAGTAACAACTACAAAAATGTATGTTACGAATGAGACGAAATAAGAATGCCTTTGATTCATACCATGAAAATACTGTCAAAAGAAGAAGAATGATGCTGAAATTAAATATTATTGAATGTTGAATGAAAAAAAAAAGCGAAAATACACAGAATTTAGTCATAGAACACATAATGTTAGAAAATATACAATTAGCTACATTAAACATAGTGAATCAATATTATCAGAATTTCAAAATAGACTAAATAAATGATATAATAATAGACTAATAAATAATAAACTAGATAATAAGAGAACTTTCATTTGTACAGAAGCTTGAAAATAGTTATATATAATAATGATTAGATCAAGCTGTACATACAAATGGATCTTCCATTAATTCAAGAGGAAGCTCTTGAATTGAATAACAGATGAAGAGAAAATGGAGATTTTACAGCATCTGCTGATTATTAGACATGTATTCTTTTACGTAATAAACATCCGTATTTGAAAATTTCTAGTTGACTTATGACACGACCGCAAATTTGATTCTTCCAGACTGATTATCCGCAAAACCGCTTAACCAAACGGATTAATCTCCCAATTAGTTCAATTTATAAAACAAAAGTCTTATATTTCGATAAAAATTTACCGCGGTGTAAAATCTTGGATCTATTTACTTATAACACTATTGTTTGAAATATTATCACTTAAAACATTATTATATCGAAATATTATTTTTATTTCAAATATATTGCTATTATTTGAAATAAAAATTGATGGAAATATTATTATTTGATTATATACTATTATCTCGTATTTCAATGAAATACTTATTTCACAATAGTATTTGAAAATATTATTAAAATATAAATTTAAAATACTATTTCAAAGAAGTATATTATCTACTAAATTCTATCTACTAAATCGCTCGAGAAAATAAAAATACAGAAGAAACTAAATTCCAAAAATTTTGAAATATTCAAACTAACAATTCTTGTAAATCTTAAGTACTAAAATTATTTTATTAATAAAAATGCACTGAATCATACAAAAATCACTGTAATTAACATTTTAGTTGTAATCGAATTAGAACTCGTGATAGCAACTGTTTGAAAGGAAATTCTATTTCTGTAGAATATAAATTTGAATTTTCAATTTTAATTTTCTGAACTGAACAAATCATAATAACAATAATACATGTAATGCTTTTAACTGCTGCATCTCCGACACGATGTAACATACTATAATAACTGAAGACTGAGGAGAAAATCGCAAAATTACATTCGATTAAAATTTCATCTTAAAAAATTTGTATGTAACTTAATGTAAAATTTTGTCAGAGTTCCTCTGACAGAAAAAAATTTTGGAAAGATTCGAAAAATAAATAATCAACTGATATATCGACGAAAGAGGAAGGAACCGACAGAGAGGCTTTTAACAATAGTTTCATCGCAAAAATGCAAGGAATCGAACTTTCGTGCAATTTTGCACGCGAACGAATACCGCACGCAACGTCGTTAAAAAGGTGAAAACAAAAGGAAAAATTCCACCGATTCACAGAAGCGAATTACTTTACGCGGCTCGAGAACGTGTAAAATCATTTTTGCAACAAAGATAGCGTGGATAGTCGAGTGTTTCGAGTTTTTGTTAGATGGATAACGGGCAACAACAAACTCAGGCTGTTGCACTGTGCGCCTATTTGCTCACTGCAAGCATTGCCTGCACGCACTGCCCAGAATAATTACGCTTTCCGCGTGCGTCTTACGCATTCCTAATTATTATTTTTCCGGTGAAGCGGGCCCGTTCCCGTTATCCTCGCTTTTAACTTTTTAATGAAACAACGAAATCGATGAAAACAGAAAAAAAAAAAAATAAATCATTAGGCATCTGAATTAATTTAACGTTTTGAAACTTTCAGAAGGGATTAATTAAGTAATTTGATACAAATCATTTTTATTTAAATTTCATAATACTTGCAACAGTACTTATTGTTATTTGTGAATGACTCGTAAGAGATTGTCTTAAAAATAGATATAGATAAAATTTGAATTTTAAAAAAGACGCCAAATTAATTTACGTAACGTATAGTATTACGCGCAGTATCAAATTACATAGTTATTATTACGAAACGTTACATAGTAAATTTACATAATATTATACGTATGAATACATAGTATTTACGTTTAGTATTTCATTTCATTGGAAATAAAAACGATTAATTCAAAGCTTTTGTATCTGAAATAATTAAGAACTTTCACGTTAACGAACGTGGATACGTTAATAATAATAATTAATAAATCAAAAAGAATAGAAAGTTCTAGTCTATATATCATTAATAATGCAAAAAACGGATTATTTATTGCAATGAACTTTAATAGTAATTTAAATTAGTACGTGATTAAATATTGGGAAGCAATTCAATTAGAAATATTGAACCTCAGAAATATTTAAGGAATAATCAAATTTTAAAATGTTAAATCTGCTATTTAAATCGTAAGTCTACAATTTATCTATAAAATCGTAATTCTTTACTTGAAAACTAATAAATCATTATTAATTTGATTTCATGATCGACAAAATTAATAGAGAGAGAAAAGCATTAAATACATGACCAAAAATCTTTTCTCCAGGAAAATCACGAGTAATTAGGCGATAATTTGTAAGAGAATCTGCACGATAATCGGGTTTCTTCACATTTCAATAGGAAGTCGACGCTCAATAAAATGAATGAAACCTCGAGATGGTATAATTGAGAACTTATGATCTGTTAAGTCACTGCTCGAGTGCAAAAATTGAAGGAATGAAAAGATTCATTGGAAAAATCGTGTTTCAATTCAGTTCATGTGAAAAATAAATGAAATGAAAGGAATGACTAGGAATTTTCAACTAATCAATAACAAAATGAGTCAGATTATCAGCGTTACTTTATCGGTATACTTAACGACACGTCGATTACGTAGCATCGATAATGATATAAAATTCTTCGTCGACTTTCACGTGAACAGTTAACTCAGAATCGTTCATTATATAGACAGTGATTCTCAAATATAAGGAATTACATTTAAACGAGAAATTTAGAGAATAATTATTTCTTTAACGTCAAGATCTCCTTCATTTTTGCTATCATGTAAAAGAAAATATGTATTTTCAACTTGTTCGAAGAAATGAATATTAATTTTTGAGTGCTTAAAATTACCAGAAGTTTAGGAACTTAATACTGAATGAATTAAGACTGCAATCTTCTTCATATATATGTACATTTTGATGAATTTGTTCAATATATTGTGATATTGAACGGGTTCGCGGAAAAAATTTTAACAAATTCAACACTTTTTTTTCCGTGTGTATTTTCTTATTGCTATGTCGCATTGCAAATAAAAATTTTCTGAGTTTTACATTTATTTTGATAAATATGATATATATATATATATATATATATATATATATATGAATATGAATATGATAGAATAATACAAATAATATAAATAAAAATATGTAATACGTAAATAAATAATATAAATGATATAAACAAAATATGAAATTGTGACGTTACATACTGAAAAACAAATTTTCGTTTTCTGAGAAATAGTAAAAACATGACGTTCCTTCTTTTTCTTGTTCTGAATTTTTCATATGCTCTTCGAAGTTTTAATAAATAAACCAATTATTTCATTATTGATTATAAGATTATCTCTACAATATTCTAATTATATACGGACTAGATACAATTAAATAGTATCTATATTATATTCGATTTGTTATAAGCTTCTCCAAAACTACAATCTTCTCTCTCACTATAAATTTCTTATAAATTATAATTCTCTAAATTATTATTAACAATTATTAGACTACGGATATATTAATTAAATTATACTCATTAAATTCATATTTTAATGAACACAAGTTTTAAAAAAAACTGAGCTTAATTCCAAACTTCCTTCACTCACTAATTATTGTAAAAAATAAATTATTGTAGTATATAAATGAAGTATATTTTATATATTTCACTTTTGTTTCGGATATGTGTATATTTTTATTGGATTTTTCAATTTCGCATAAATACACACAGAAATCCGAAATTTAATGATTATATGTAAAAAAAAAACCTCCAAGAATTAGAATAACTATTATAATAACAACAATATTCAAAACATTAACTTTTAGATCCAATTCTTCATTAATGAAACAAGAACATGATTCAAATTATAGATATCATAATCTTTCAGATTTCTTGAAATTAACGTATAATAACGTTGGTACTAATATTATATTATTACATTATCATATTCTAATTAATTTATTTAAATTATATTGTTATAACGTTAGTTGTAATAACAAAAAAAAAGCATCAGATTATTTAAAAGAATCATGAATGGATCACATTATAATATTTAAACACAGTCAGCGAAGAGGCGCGACATGAAAACGAAACAAAAGAGAATGGAAGCTGGTGAAAAGTCTGAAAATGTTTGGAGATCCTCCCAGCGTGGTGAGAAATTTGCGAACATTTCAGCGGGAAAATATTCAATGCACCTATACAATGCAACTGTGCTGCAATCACTATGCACATGACGCTGCTACGTTTCAGCGATGGTTGAAAAAAAAAAAAAAAAAGAAAAAAAAAGAAAAAACAGGAAGGAAAAAATAGCAAAGAAGGCTTTCACTTCACGCCCGATGAACAGACGGAAACATCTCGAGGACTTTTCGTTTCGATTCCGTGGCATGTGCCGTTTTAATGAAACCTCTGAAATCTCAAACGAACCTAACGGACAACGATTAATTTCCAATTAGGTAAATACGTATTGTTTCTACGAATGAAATATTGCCTTAGAAGAATCAGATGCATCTTTAAAATTCGATTAACTAAAGAGTAATTAACTCGAGCGATAAAACTGTTAAATGTATGTTTAGTACTAATTTGAAATTTGAGTTAGAAATGTTTATAGCTGTGAGCGATATGACAAGTCTTAAGAAGCTACATACAAAGTTTAATGGTTGCAAAATGAGATGGTTTTTGCATTTTTGAACATAAAATTATATCTCGTTAAAAAAATAATATGTAAATCTTATTCTGTATTGTTCAATTAGTTATTAATCAATAATTAAATTAGTTTAATTAGTAATTAATTTTTTAAATTTTACGTTAAATATGAAAGAAGCTAATAGAAGCCGATTTTTAAAGTATTTTTAAAGTATCAACTTCTTAAAATGTGATCTATTAGTTATCTGAATTTTAATGTGTAATTTTCGTCACAAATTTTCAATTCCTTTTGTTAATAAAAGAAAAGAAGAAACACAAACCAAAATTTCGCTTTGTCAAGTACTAGATAATAGTCTTGAGTGTATATGTATATATATATATATATATATATCATGTATATATATATATATACATATCATATCATATATATATACATATCATATCATATAGTATATATATACTCATATCATGTATATATATATACATATACCATATACTCGTCATATATATATATATATACATATCATATCATGTATTCTAGATATATATATATATATATATATATATATATATATATATAATATAATTTTACCATGGATTTTAAATTTGAATTTCTACTCCTCTCTATATATATATATATATATATATATACACATATCATATCATACAGTCTTGATATATATATATATATATATATATATATCATATTATACAGTCTTAAATATATATATATATATATATACATATCATATCATACAGTCTAATATATATATATATATATATATATATATATATACATATCATATCATACAGTCTGAATATATATATATTATATATATATATATATATATATATAGGAATTTAATCGATGGATTTTAAATTTGAATTTCGACACTCTCTCTCTCTCTCTCTCTTTATATATATATATACATAGAGAGAGAGAGAGAGAGAGAGAAGGTGTGTGTGTGTGTGTGTGTGTGTGTGTGTGTGTCGAAATTCAAATTTAAAATCCATCGATTCAAATTTTTTACTCTCAAATCCCTAAAACTGCGAATGTAACAACAATTTCTACTTCTTCCAGTTAACTTTTACCCTTAAATCGCTAAAACACTGCGGATTCGACAACAATTTCTGCCTCGTGAATCTCAGCGTGAACGTACAGCGCTACCCTGTAAGAAAGCCGCGATTCCAGCAATTTAAAACTTACCCCACCTATCGTGTCACTGATTCCATCATCTTCCGCAAATAAAAACGGCCACTCGGTTGAAATTAATAATTCAAGAGGAGGGATGGAGAAGGCAAAAGGAGGGGAAGAAGTGAAGAATCACAGTACAGTTCTGTTCCAGAACTTACAAGTTGTTCACCCGGAGAACTCGTGACGCAGTGAACCGGGAGTGATGCTCGATAACATACCGTTACACTGATGTAACAGACCTGTCGGCCCGTAAACTTACTCTTGCATACAAATACACCGAGAAAAAGAAGGTATGAAGCCTTGAGGATCGCGAAGACGAACCAATCGTTACTTCAACCATCGCCGATCCACGCCAATTAAACCATTCCAAAGGACCTCTCTCGCACTGCTAACTATCCAGACTATCCTAACTATCGTAGAGATCATAAACGCACACACGTGATATAGCTGTAGCAGTTGAGAGGTTACTTCAATATTTAAATAGTGATTACGATAACTAAATGTTCAAAGTGTTATAATTAAAGTAAAAGTAAAATCAATGCAGTGATAAATTCTGCGTTCCATTTGAAGCTTGAAATTTCAATTTTGAAAGCCTGAAATTTCAAAATGCACCGTGTTCATTTTATTTTAACGCTATACATGCCGGCACTGCAATTGGATCAATCATTAAAATAGCGGTTAGCACTTTCGCGTCATTTGCGATTGTTATTTTAATTTTTTTTTTCTTTTTTTTAGTATACAAATCTTTAGAATTCTCTTCACAATAACATGATATAATGAAATTGCTTTAATTTCTATCCTCATTCTACACTACTTTCATAAAAAAGTGGTGCCGGCTACTCGCGCGTGGTTATGCGAAATATCGCCGGCTTGTACAGCGTTAAGATGCTTTTATGTCATGTAAAAACGCGGATGAAAAAATGAAGACACTTTTCTTCTCGAAAACAATAGAAAAAGAAATTGAAAAATTCTGTGTAAAAAAATTGAAAATTTTTTTTCATGACTGAATCTACGATAAAGTTAGATTTTTTTTTTTTGACTGTTTTATTCGATTTTTAATATTAAGCTTAAACGACGAAAATTCGAGAAATCTTAACATTTTCGTTGTTATATTCATTCTCGCCTGATATTCGAGGTTTAATAAGTTGGCGAAAAAAAAATCGTATAGCAAGTTTCAAGGAGTCGTTGTAAAGGGGAGGCTTTAATTTTTAAATCCATTGTAGATTCAAAATTTTTCAATGTTTTTACATACCATGACAACTTATAGAATTTTCGAGAAGAAAAGTGTCTTCACTGTGCCATCTGTTTGCCAAAGTGTGAGAACAACTTAGAAAAAAATGAACGATGCATTTTGAAAATAGAGCTTCCAGCTTTAAAATGAACTCAAGTTTATTACTGTACGATTTATTTTTACAGAATAATATTTATAGTTTTTAGTATTCGCATATTATATTAACTATTATATAAAAGTAATAAATATTCATAAAGTTTTCAAGATTGAAATGTGATTATTTATTATAAACTCTTACGAAATAACAAAATAACTGGGTTTTGCAAAATATCAGATACTTCTAATTGGTAGTAAGAATTAAGAACTTAAGATTGGTTAATAAAAAAAGATATTGTAATTAATTGATAGAATGTAATTAAAAAAGAAAGATAATTATAATTAATAAAAGAAAATTGAGATTAAAGAAGATGTTTGCTAAGAGAACAACGTTAGATTGTACACCAATGTTTCAAAAGTTTCATTTCTAGATAAAAAATTATGATTATATAATTATAATAAAATATAATTGTAATATAAATTACAATATAAATTATTATTTTTTACCTTTAATTTCAGAGCTAATGATTTTTTCATCGAGATTTTCAATATGGTTTATGAATAATTTAAATCTGGAAAAAATCAATGAGAGAGAACACTTTTAACACCAATCGTTTATGCTTATTGTAGTTTTGATACTTATAATCAAAATATTTTGACGTTTGAACATAATTATGCTACATTTTATAGATCGACTCAAAATTTCTTAATCTGTTATGAACCAAACAATAGTTTATTATAATGTTACAAGTACTTTAATTCTTTTTAAATCTGATTTAAAATTCTAAACGAAAGAAATGGTGATAAAAAATATTGGCTCGCTCGTTGAAATTTTGTCTTGTGCCCGTACTAGAGAAAATTAATAAAATAAAATAAAATTGATAAAATCAAAAAAAACAAAATTTGGCAAAATTTAGGTCGATTGAAAAGATTTACAAATGAAATGTTGCGTTAATCCAACGTTGTCCGTTAATGGATTAACCCCCGGCATATTGATTGTTATCTGTTTTTTGAAAGTGAGAACGACTTGCATAGTATATTGAATGATTTTATTGTTTAAAATAAATAAGCAGCGATTACCATGTATGTTTTCCATCCACGATCTATTTATAACTTTCACAGAAACAACTTCAACTCGTTTTAAATTACTTTAGACGGGTTAATTTCACGCGCGAAACTTCCAGCATAAAAGGCTGAAATTTTCATATTAAACTTTTTTCGTTAAAGAGTTAATCATCTTTTTTACTGGCTGATACGGGAATGAGGTTGAGACACAAAAATTCGAAGAACACAATACGTGAGCGATACAAAATCATCGATAGCAAAAAAATACAAAAACACGAAGTCTCTTGTAACGATTATATACACAGATAGAATAGTTTCAAAGCATGTACATGAACAGGTTTGAACGTTTATGAACATTGTTTTTAAATATGACATAAACATACAAAATTTTATATAACATAATACAACATGATATAATTACCGTGAGCACACTGGAGCAAGGTATGAAACAAATCTAAATTACAAAATGTTAAATTACAAATTGTACACTTGGCAAAAATATTTACTAGAATCAATTTTGCCTAAGGTAACTATTTACATTATCTATTTATGCCTGAGGTAACTATTTATATTATTTATTTATTTATTTATATTATCATCTATATTCACAGTTTAACACGTTCGCTACCACGTGTCACACATGTTTGACACACTAAAAGCTATTCAGAGTTCAACGTCATGTATGTACATGCGACGGAAATTATATTGAAATCTTTTTGATAAAAGGAATAATTAATATCGTGTTTGTTTTTATTGAAGATACTTCTACACGGCATCTACGATAACAAGCTACGCTCAATCTGGTTTATATCTTATAAAGATATATATATCTTGGGTATTTTAACTGTTTGATTTTCACTGTTGATAATATTGGATAATATGCGACAGCTTTTTGCTTTGAGTAGTTTACTATTGAAAATACTTGGTACAATACAATAATTATATCAAAAAGAGCACACGTCGCGTATGCTTTCAAGCCGAGTGCGATGAACTACGAATGAACAAAATGTAAGTCATCAATATCAACTGACTAATTTCACTTACGCATACATGTGCTGTAGCGTTCAAGATATTCCTAAAAATATATTTAATAATATATATTTGTATTATTTTTCATAAAGTATTATAAGTGTTATATATCTATATTTGAAAGATGTATTTATCTTCGTTAACCCTATATTCAAAGACGTTTTATTATCTATTTATGCCTTTTATTATCTAATTATTATTATCCGTCTGGTATCCGTCACATACATACATACGGCTAAATGGAGATTATCTTCGCTCTTTTTTGTTTGTCTTTCCGAAAAAAAAACTTCCGAAGACAAAGTTGCACTGTTTTAAGACACAAATGTATCTATATGCTGGAAATATTTTCTCTCAATGACTATTTATTCACGAGATCTCAAGATTATTGTTACCTTTTTTGTATGTGTGTGATTAATCTATATTTATTTTTGGATTCTACTTTTAATAGAATGAAAAGACGAATTCAACGATCTATAAAAATCAGTTATTTCTGACTTATATTTGCGTCTGGGTGTAATTAGAATCTTATCGCACGTAGGTTATCATAAAAAAAAATGATGATGATTTTTTTGACATCTCGTAAATAAATAATCAGTGGAAAAAAAATATTTCTAGCATCTAGCATTTGTTTTCTAAAATAGTGCACTTCGTGCTCAGAACTTTTTTTTGTACGACAAATATTTGATCCGATTTAACTGGCCCACTTTACACGTGTGATCTATGGTAAGAAATGATCTACTCACATACCAGTATTAAATCAATAAAATTACAAAAATTTGATACTTGGGCTGTGTTAAAATTCTACTACTAATAATATTGCCAATGGGATTTCAAAAAGTTTACATAACGCGCGCGTGATGTATCCAAAAGTGTTCTACGATCACAACGAACAACACGTTTTCGTTAGAAACAACGAAAGCCCATTGGAAACTTGAAAACTGGCAAAACCAAACTGTTTAGCTAACTGTTCAACTGCAAATCTTGCACGATTTATCAAACCCAGGCCAGGACTCTCGTCCCCGAGGGTATAATCGCCGTGCGTATTATGATGAATTTAACTTAACCGAGGCTTTAATTTAAGAATCCTCAATGCCGTGATGCACGAGTTTTCCATTATCGTCAATAACCGCTGTTGGACTCGTTGCACGTGAAACGCAACTGTTACTCTTACGGAATTTTTTATTTTTCTATGCGGATGCTGATCCACCGCGAGAGAATTACGTGAAACCGCTTTTCACGCATCCATGCGCATAATGAATTGGGTAAATGGGACACACAAGTCGAAGACGTGTGTATCTTTTCTAACACGAACGTGTCCAAGGAAAGCGGGTCGGTTCCTCTTCTGGCTCCTTATCAATCGAGCAATCGGCTTATCAATGGGACCATGTCCAATTACTGCTTAGGTTTTAGTGCCAGAGAATTTCAAACAATTTCCGGAAAATCGTATCTGTTAGTGTAGCAACGGTGTTTTTGCAATTGCTGTCGTTTTTCTTTAAATTGATCGTAAACTCCATTCGAAAAATTAATGATGATGATAAAAAAAAATCGTAAATAATACGTGGAAAATTAATCGATATACATAGTTTGTAATTCTTTATTAGATGGTTCCAATTTTTTCAATGGAATACTAGAATTTAGCTCCAAACACGAAGATTGACACCAAAAAAAAAAAAAAAAGAAGAAATGAGTGACTTTACAGCTCGAAAACCAGAGGGATAAGTAAATAGCTGTTATATAAATAGCTATTAATATCGTTACAAACTTGACTGAATTGCTTCAGTTAGTACAAGCAAATAATCTTTACACATAAGACGAAATTGAACGGAATGAATTTTTAAACCAGAATAATAGACTCGCTCACAACGCATTGTCTGTGACTAGTTTTTGATTAATGAAAATATCAATGTGCTTCAGGATCCACTTTATTAGATTTCACTCTCTGTGACTTCTATCTCTTTCCCTAACATTAAATTAGTGCTGAAGAGAATTCATTTTCAATGACTTAAAAATGATGGAGATTTTCAACAATGTTGTGAAATCAAATTTATAGAATGGCTGTGTGTTAAGTCAGACGAAAACTACTTTTAAAACGATACAGTTGATTTGTTTGATAAAAGAACTAACAGAATCGCATTTTGTGTCGAATCTCACATACTAACAGCTATTGCACTGCTAATCCATGCAAGAAAATATTAAGTTATTAAAAAAGTCATGATTATCAGTATGCGAGATGTTCATACTACTATTTTTCTTATGTTTATATTATCTTTAAATGGTGCTCAATCATAAATCGCATTCGGAAAATTGATTGCAATATTAAGAAATATTCAATATGTTTAAATGTTTAATCAATACTTAATTGTAAATGATATCTAGAAAAGATTAATTAAGAAGATAAAATTTGCAATTTCTTATTAGAAATGAGGGTTCCAATTTTTTAAATACAAAATTTACTTGCTGTTATATTCTCGTAAACTATTAAAGAATATGTTAACTAATTTAAAAAATTAGAAAATTATCATGGAATGCCATAAAAAAATATCTTTTACCAAGGATTTAACGAGAAAGGAAGAATTTGATGTTAGAATTACATTGACGTTGGAGAGAGATTATCTATAATATATATAATAATAATTTATAATGTTTTTTTTATAGAAAGCTCAGAAATCAACAACGCTACAAATATTCTTTCACTATCAAAACTTTCAGTCAATGAAACAGTTTAGTTATATTGTAATGATCATATTGTATTTATATCATTAATTATATTATAACGACTAAATTTTCACTAACTGAAGATTTTGTCAATGAAAGGACACAAATTATTTTGAATGAAAACTGATTGAGCTCTTTGTGTGTTAATAGTCTACAAGATGTCTCAGTATCGGTGATACAATCGCGAAAAGCATGATTTTAACTGAGAAAACAAGTTGAAAAAGGAAGAATAAAATTTTTTCATTAAAACCTTTGTTTTCGAGCGAATCGAGTTTGAAAATTTAATTCAAGTTAATTTTTACTTAAATTTAATTAATTCGATACTGGCGCGAGAATATTCTACGTGCACAAAAATAAGCGAAAAGTGTAGAATAAAATTTTCTCGTTTGGGGCGTCATTTTCAAGAAAATAAGCTTTGAATATTTTTCATTAAAAAATATTTGCGTTGGTATGCGTGTGCTTGATGAAATTTCCAAATTTTCGATTTTCTCGAAAGCGAAGCATCTTACGAAAAAATTTTATTCCACATTTCGTGTTTATTTTCGCACGTAACAACCTTCTGCTAATTATTCTTTTCTATTACGTCTAGAATTAGCGAAATTCAAGTATACTTAATAAGTTTTCAAACTCAACTTTCTTTCAGAAACGAAAGCTTGGACGAAAAAGTTTTATTTTTTCTTCCCGACTCGTTTTTATACGTAGAATCACTTCCTAATCGGTTAACCATGGATCGCGGGACACCCTGTAAATGAGTATATTTCTAAATATATAAAATGTATACGTATTTCTAAAAGTACAGATTAAAAGATTTCAGAATTAAAGATTAAAATTAAAATTGAATAGTTCCGGAATTAGAGAACTGTCATTCATCTTTTCATTAAAGTATCAAAAATTATGACGAACTAACACAATCACCAATTATTTCTACTGTAACCATCCAATTCACCAAATATCACAATCGTTATGAGGTAGCATCAGCTATTATCTCTAGGGTGGAGCGCAATTTTCAAGGCACGTTCGCACCTTCGTTAAAGAGCGTTTTTGCATTCATCGAGAAAGTTTCACCCCACTTTTGGTAGACTTGGCTTGGTTGATTCGCGACGAAGCCGGTAATTCGGTTATTAGCATACCTGCCAGTAAATTGAACTCATTATGCTTGCTCTTTCGCTCGCGTTACTGCCGTAAATAAACAATAGACGTCGGCAGCCATTGTCGTTAAAGATCATTTCTGTCTCCGATTAAAGTTCCCGTCGAATCCTCCGAAAGTATAATTACAAAGGAGAAATATCAGAGCAGATTCACGTCGACGCGGCGCGTGGATCGCTAATGCGATCGTCTCTGTTCGCTTTCTTCTTTCTTTTTCTTAAACAAATTCTATTTCATTCGATGCACTGTGCTACTCCTCTTGACTGCATACAATTTTTCTATCGTAGTTAAATGTATTTAACGTATTTATTCTTGAAATGTGATTTTCCATTTCTATGTATTCAATTCATTTAAGTAGTTTTAATTCTCGCCGATGCCGGTTTTTTTTTCTTTTCTTTTCTTTTCTTTTCTTTTCTTTTCTTTTTTTTCTTTTTTTTTTTTTTTTGACCCATTTGATTAATATATCGCTTGATTCCGTTTCTCTCGAATTTTTTATATAGAAGACTTTATACAGAAAGAATGTCGAAAAACGAGTTAATAATTTTAAAAACAGTTATATGTAAGTTTTATATACAAGTGTAACAATTTGAAGCTGCAAGGAAAAACTCAATCGATAAAAAGCAGATCACAATATGTGTAGACAATAACAACAAATATAACACTTCAAAAACCACAAAATGAAAGAAAATATTCTATCTACGTAACATACGCAATACGTAATAAAATATAATATAATAATATAATATAAATACATAAAAAAAATATAAAATATAAATATAATATAATATAATATAATAATAATGTAAATAAATATAATAATAAATTAATAATAAATATAAAAATATATTTTTAACACATTCTTAATTATAAGCATTATATATAAAGCATCGTTAGAACTATTATTATGCTACATATTACTATAAATACTTATAATGAATATTCAAGCTTGGCTCATGGCAGTCCGGCATCGCTCTGCTTTGTAATAGTTTTCCGTCGGTTTTTCAAGAATTAATAAAATTAATTTATTTAAATACTTCCATGTGCACAAATTCTCAAAATATTTATATTGAATGCATTCAAACACATATTCAAACTCCAAAATAATTACATTGAATGTATTCAAATATGTACTACGTTTCATATTTGTTCATTTGTTAAATAATGTAACGAGCAATGTGTTTCCTTCTCACAACTATTTTTAACCTCTACGATCACTGACTAAAATCAACAGTCAGCAAATTTCTATACATTTATTAATAGAATGTAACACAATTTAATAACATAATTCTCAATTCCTTTATTAGATTTTAAAAATTATTTGTTTTATATATTAGAAACATACTGATATACATCCGCAATTCTTTATTATGCTTTATTATTACATAAAAATACCTCGCGCTTAGCTCTCAGCTATAAAATAATACCGCATGATCAACGAGCTCCGTACCAAAGAGGTTAAAACCTCTGACATTTTTAAACAAAACACACCTTGCACATCGTCGTGTCAGTTGTAATCTGTAGTTAAAACATTACAAATTATCAGCCATGAAATAATACCGGAACTGGTAATATTCTTTAAATCGAAATGGAACTTGGATGATTATTAAAATAAAATAAAATAGATAGAAATAGAATTTAAATATAATTAAAAATTAAAGTAAAACTTTTCATCTTGGAATCTGCTTTCTTTTTCTTGTTCTTCTTTCTTTTCTCTAATTGTTATGTAGGAAATTTTTTACTCATAAACAAATAAATAAATAAATATATATATATATATATATGTATATATAAAACCATAGTGACATTTAATCTATCTAGTCGATTCGAAATCACTTTCCATAAAGATTTCATCATACAGTCCGTTCCTCTCTTTCTCCATGTTTCTCCATACTAAGAGGAAACTAACAATAAGCGGAAAAAAAATAATACTGCGTCCATGACAAAAGCCAGCTGTTCAGCCCATGGAAATTAATTTTCATACATCGTGTACGTAGAGATTCATTCAATGCCTGTGTGCATCGTGTACCTTCCAGTCACTTTTATAAATCCCTCCCTCCCCCCCCCCCTCCCCGATTCTTTCGCCGTTTCATTCCTTTCATTTCTGCTTCTATGACTCGATATGCTTATAACCATCGACGTTTTCACGAAACGTCGTTTGTCTTCGATTTATATCGCGCGTATTTTAGTCCCAGCAATAGCACCAGTCCAGAATAAATTTTAATTTTCCGAATTATTAACTTTGACCGATTCAAAAACTTCCGTTCCTTTCTAAACAGAATTGGATGACAATAAAATACAAATATATTCCGAAACTTTCGATCTAACGAACGAACTGAGTTCGAAGGAATTCAAGACAAATAGTCTTCTAACACGTTACTTTACAGCTTCATTTTCTTTACACGGACACCTTCTTTCTTTATTAACCGAATCGCACAAATTTCTCCGATCACGACGTTTCACCCATAGGATCGTTCATTTCTCCCGAAAAGAGAAAAGGGGAAAGAAAAAGAAACAAGACGTAAACGAAGAATTTACTGTCGGTCGTGAAATTAGCTTCGAGAATTTCACATTTCACTTTGTTCGCAAACAAGCGTTCGCAAACACGCCGATGAGGATGATTTTTCGCGGAAGCGGTATCCGATCGGCGAAAGAAGATACCCAAATCGTTTCAAAATCCATCGTGACGGTGAACCCCTCCCCCCCCCTGGCTGCTCGAATCAGCAATCGCAATTTATCGTTCGACGCTGAGTTTATATAATAATGGAGTCTCGTTTCCAAGACGTTACCTCGCTTTCACTTCTTCTCCCGTATCAGTTTATTAACGCGTACACGTGGTTACGCTTGTTGAAAAAAATTCACACGTGACACGCAGTCATTCGTCTGCTATGTTCTCCGAGAGGGTTCTATTTCGAATCTATCTTCCATCTTCTTTTCTGTTACCTAACGCTGCGCAGGAAGAAATCGACGTATGTTATAATCTTTGCTTGTAGAAAAGATGTCGAGAAATCGATGAGAATTGAACAAAAAAAATTTTAATCGAAAGCGTTGCTCGCTTTGTTATCTATCGATCTTAACACTTTACCGACCGGTAGCCTATTAATCGGCAAACATGTTTTAACACTTTACCGACAAGTAGCCTATTAATCGGCTATTCACCGTTAATACACGGTCGGTAAAGTGTTCAGAGAATTTCAATTCAAGTTATTCTTCGTGTATTCCCAATTTTACCTACTGAAACTTAAAAAAAAAAAAAAAGAAATTAAAGTAATTTTAGAGATAACTTTTTAAGAAAAAAGTTTACGACTTTCGGAGAATTGAATATAATAATATTCCTAATCGAAGCACGGTAATTTGATTTGATTAAAAGAAGGTAATCGAAATTGCAAAGGTACCAGAATTTTCAATCTTAACGAAATCGATGATCAATGTACAACAGAAGAAAATTAACGGATTAACAATCGACGTAATTACAATTTCATTCGAAGAATGATTTGCATAACTACCTAACCTTGTAAATCGAAAAATAAAGGAAAAAACGTGTTGGCAATTTTTTCAAGCGTTTCAATAGAATTTAGCTTTGTTTATACTACGCTTAGAATAATGTACTACATATCGCTTTGCTAGAAAAAATCGGTGAAAATCAACAAAGATAATAATCTCGATACGATAATTGTCTATTAAATATTTTAAGATACTTCACTTGATTATACTTCAATTAATAACAGTATTTTCGTATTTTAACAATTCCTGAATTTTTATCCTTATTACTCCAACATCCAATATCACATTAGTAATACAACGGTAATTTCTGTCTTCTTTTCTCTTCTTCTTTTTCTTTTTTTTTTATTATAATTAACGGAACAAAGCCCAAGTATCGACGTAGTTCCTATTTGAATGTTAATACGGTGTACTGGAAGAACGTGAAGCTTTAAATAAAAGCGGGGGAGGGGGCCATTGTTAGTCGTCGGAGGTTACCTCTAGCGTATAGAAAAGCTTAAGGAGCTTAACGAGCTCAATTCACTGGGAAGAAATGCTAATAACGAAATTAAGCTTGCTAGCAGATAAATTGTCCCATTGTAGGAAATCAACGCAACAACTGTTACAATCTGTTGCTCCATGTAAGTCTTTCTCGCGACAGACGTAATCATACTTTTTCTTTTTTTTTTTCTTTTAAATATCTATTACATTCTATTCGTTTTAATGGGGAATAATCGTTTACGAAAGAATATCTTTTAGCGAAGAATCATGTTTCTTCTTTTGGTCGTCGAATAGGAATTAATTCTTCCATTAAGCTCAATTAATTTTTTTTATAAATTTTAGATATCGTTATTCATCATTCAGTCGATCTAACTCTCCGTTTCTTTTTCTATTTTTCAGCTACTTTCTGCTAGTCTTTGGCAGTCTTATTTCTTTTTAATTATTAATCTTCGCCGGTTAGAATTTTAATTGGAAAATTATTTTTCAAATGATAATTCAAATAACAAAGAAATACAAAATACCTGCGTATAACGTTCAAAAGTATACAGACTATCGATAGTGAAATTTTCATGGTAACATTCTCGAAACAGGTGAAATCTCTGTTTCGTTTCTTGATATTTATATTCATTCATGAAACTGTGAATTTACATGAATATCCGAAATCCACCAATAACTATAGCCAAAAGAAACGGGGAACGATTGAGACGATGGCGAGACGACGCCCGACGAGGATTCGCCAAAGATGTTTAATAAATCTTTGAGAAAAGAAAGAAACTTTTGGCGGTAAGTATTAGGCGCACGTGACACGATCACGCACCGTACATCAGCTTTTATATCGGCTTGTTGACTTTAATTCAGGTAACGAACAAGAAGAACGAGTTGTCCTTTCTCCGAAAGGACCGTTAGCCCGATTTCCACCTCATTTCGGATATGTCGGAAGAGAAACAGGTGCCTGTTTGACGAGACCATGCAAAACTCTCTCTCTCTCTCTCTCTCTCTCTCTCTCTCTCATCGTGATCCTCAATTATACCTTATCGGCCTCGAAACGATATTGTCGTTTCATCAAAAATCGATCTTACTCTTACGTCCTACTTTATCAAACGAAAGTAGTACGTACAACATGTTATTTTGTTTTCTGCACATTTCACACGCGCTAAATCTACATCGTATGTGTGCACTGACTGACGAAAGTACCCTTACAATAGAATCGTATATACCGACTGATTGTGAGTCACTTACAGTTGGAAATCTAAATATAAATATAAATATTCGAAATCGAAAAATGTTTCGGACGAGATTTCTCAAAGATTACTTCGAGAGCAATTAGTTATTTTAATGTTAGTCAGTTAGTTGATGTAATTAGTTATTTTATAGTTAAGCGCGTCAACAAACTTGATTGTGAATCAAGTTTAATCAATAATGTGAAAATGAATACACGTTCGTCTGAAAATTTCAAATCGAAATGTCTCGGAAACCACGCATTTCCGAGAAAAATGTCAACACAGAAGTTACATGATTTCGAGAGTGAAAGACAAGTATTATATTTGATTTTTTTTTTTTCAATTAACCGAGAGAATTCAGCTCTAGTCAAATATTAATCCATTTATGTTGTAAAACCAACAGTATAGGCTACATTTCAATTTAAATTTTGTACAGTTTATTATTATGTAAGACAAAGAAGACAATTTAATTATATAAATAATTTATACATATAAAATGATGTATCTATTAAATATCTATTAAATAATCATTTAATACAATAAATAAAAATTATATTTTAATTATATAAATTATTTAAATAATTAAATTTGTATACGCTTCACTAATATATACGCTATATATACGCTGTGTATTTTGTGTGTGTGTGTGTGTGGTGTGTGTGTATTAATATAAAATTCAATATTTAATATACACATATATTAAATACTAAGTTAAAGAAGGAATTGTATTATATTAATATAAATAAATAATTATTTACATATAAAGATATTAGCCATTTATAAATTTTGAAATATAATAATTAAAGTAGTTAAATAAAGATAATTAAACAATTAAAAATCTTGGGAAATATAAATAATAAATATCTATGTATTTAAACCATACGTATATCATAATTAAATAGTATAAAAATTTAATTATACAGATAATTTATATAATATATTAATATATGTATTATATTATATTAATTGATATTATAATTATTGATATATATTAATAATATATATTATTATTATTAATATATTAATATGTATTAATTATATATTAATTATATATTAATGTCTATTTATTGTGTGTGCATGTGCGTGCGTTAATACAAAATTCAATATTTACATATATTAAATATTAAACTAATAAAGACTATATTAATATAGATAAATAATTACATATAAATAATAGAGGCAAAAACAAGCACAATGCTCTCGTTTTTCTTATATTTCAAGATGCTCAAAATGCTAAACACAACAAAAAATGTGTTATATCCAGAATGAAATTTAAAATTTTAAATTAGTCGCGAAATAATTATAATTTTATGACTATTGTCTTTTCTGTTCCGGAAAAACTCTTATAGAATGCAGTGTATCAACTAAAATTTCTATTCCATACATTTTTTGTGTAAATAAGAAGCTTTTATTTTCTTGAAGACAAAAGAAAGTCGTAATTAAACAATAACATTTATTCTACTCTGAAAAAGTTAAAGTTATAACTAATATAGATTTCCTGGAAATGAGAAAAATGAATCTAAAATTGAAATTTTGAATTATTCGATGAATTTAAATGTAGAAATAATAAAATACGAAATTGATGAAAAAATTTAAAAGAACGTTTTCAAGTCATTACTTCATAAGTTGAGGAACGAACATTTTGTGTTTTAAAATATATCCTTAATAACTTCGCAATAAGCATTAGTGAGAACAATTTGAAAAACATGTTACTCCTAAAACTAAATTCCGAAATTTTAAAAGTGGCTATGAAACTTTTTATGTTCTTTTAGTTTTTTTTTTTTTTGTTCTTCTCGCTGTGAATAAAATAAAATAATTATACAAATATCACAATGTGCTTTCTCTTCTATATTTATTCTGCTTTCAATTTCTTGAATAATGATTAATCGATTAAAAAATAATTGTTGAAACTGAAGTCTTAAAATAGAGATAACGTATAAAGTTAACTTGAAACAGAAAAGTTGAAAGTTTGATAAACAACTTTTATTTATAAAACGTAACAGTTTCGTTCGATCCCTGAGTTTCATACATTCCAAAAGTATCCATTAATATCGACTTTTGATTGCTAAAATGAACTGGAGAATAACTCAATGAATTCTACCTAATTATTTGATGATCTCATACAGAGTACGTGAAAACCTAAAAGCTATCGTACAATAAACATTAGTAAGCTGCTAAAATTGAGAAATTTGATTACGAAAAATTGAACCGAATCAATGTATATATCTTTCCACAGTCAAAAATTATTTATATTGGTTTTAATTATCTAAAATATTTCTATTATATTTATTCTTTGTGCATCATGCAATTAATATACATTCACGATAATAAGAAAATAAGTATTTGCACGAAAACTGTGATTAACAGTTCAATTATGTTCTCCACTGGAAGTTAACACATTTTTTTATCGATAATGCTGAATTGCATAAAAAATTATGTGATTCTAGAATTCTAGAATTGACGGATGTGATTTTCATATGTACTCTTTACAAGCATACACGTACAAAAATGCTAATTACATCGGATAATGATTCTCTCGGAATCATTCAATTTTTGTTTAAAACATTCTTCAACGTAATTGATAATTTCCATAATAAAACTTTTCCAACTTAGATAATAAATTTACACAATCTGCTGCTATTATATTATTAATGCTGATAAAAATCTCCCGAATTAATGGTTTTTCGGTATAAATGGTTTGATACTATTTTATAGGAAATGACGAGCTGAATCGACTATAAGATTTCACTTAAAAAAAAAACAATTATACATTGACATAAAAAGATAATAATTATATCAATTAATGTCTCTCTCGAAACCATTTAATTTTTGTCTAAAATATTTTTCTATATAATTAATTGTTTCGAAAATATTTCAGCTTCTAATCTGAAATGACTATATCTAGGTATAAAGCATCTTTAAATCTTAATTGCATTCTCAAAAATTACAAGATATCTCAAACGTATGTTCAGTAAAAAAATTGATATACAACATGAATAGCATAAATATGTAAGAAGTGTTAAAAATAGTATCATTAATTAATTAATATAAACTACTACTACTATTACTGTTTAAATATAATATTTTTGTATTAAATGCTTCGTAATTTTCATATATTGCATGCTTTTAGATTGGTTTCATACTCGTCAATATAATCGTAATAGTAGTCGAATCCTACTACAGCGTTAATAAAAATTTCTCGAATAATACAGATAATGTTCTTACGTTGTGGCATGAACAGTAGATAACTGAAATATAAATTTTAATTATTTCATAATTCTGTTGCATCTTCTCGCAATATTAACATTAGAGTGTTTGCAACGTTGAATTATTTTTCACTGGTAAAAAACCAGAAAAAGTCTAGAATATCTATTATTTTCGCTTCCGTGATTAACTGAGAATGTTAGACTATTAGAATTAACTATAAAAATGAACATGAACAGTAGATAATTGAAACATAATTTTACGGCATGAACAGTAGATATAACTGAAATATAAATTTTAATTATTTCATAATTCTGTTACATGTTCTTGCAATATTAACACTAGAGTGTTTGCAACGTTGAATCATTTTTCACTGGTTTCAATGAATAGAAAACCAGAAAAAGTCTAGAATATCTATTATTTTCGCTTACCGTGTTAACTATTAGAGTTAACTATAAAAATACTAAATGAAAGTACGAAGCGTCAGTTTTCACGTTATTTTTACTCCGGCAGAATTTACTTTCGTTGGGAAGAAAAGCCAACGACCGAGCGTCTCGCAAGGGAGAAGAGACGAAAAGATGACTTGAAAGATGAAGCGACGAGAACGCTGCGCTCAAACTCTTTAAAACGTTTCAGCCAGATTGGCAAAGTTAAAAACGGCAGCGGCTTCGCGTGAATCAGTCTGTTCAAAGTTCGACGACACCGCCAGTCTAATTCGAGCAATTCCAATCGACTCACGGGGAAATTGCACCAACGACGCCTGACACTGTCCCTGAAACGTACGCTGCTGCACTACTCTATTCTTGAATCGAATAAACCGCTGCCGAATTACAATCCACCGTATGAATAATCTAAGAGAAACATTATTTTTTAACATGGAAGATGGAGACTGGCAGTCTGATCATTTATTGATCGAACTTCAAGTCGATAGAAAGAAAACTAAAATGAAAACACTTACATGTTCTCAAAAATATGAAACATATTGATAAAAGTACGATGAAAGAAGCCAATTATACAAAGATCAGAAATTTTTACACTGCCGTAAATCAATAAATATTTTAACCGTCGTACGTCTTGCTCATTATTCAAAACCTCTTATATGCTACAACCTTGTTTAACACTACCACACCAGTGAAAATGACTGGTTTATACAATTTTATTTTAAAATTTCCATTTCATGTTACAATTTTTTCCCCGCAACGACGCAATGACTTTTACAGTGATAACTAAAGAAATAATATAATGAATTTTATTTTATTTTTATTTGTTAAACGTCAAAATAATTTTGGTAGAAATAACTTCGTCTTAACTGTCGGTAGTTCTAGCGTTAAAATTAACACTTAGCAAATTAACACCGACTTGTTGGAAGAAACAATCTTCATCGATTAAAGATTCTTATAAATATATAAATACAAATCTACCTCTATTTAAAATTATCTCGAACATCAGTTACATCAGAACAAAATACCAAATACGTTAAGGACAATCTTTATCAACCTCGAGTTTTCTAAATACCGTCTCTATTGAAAAATTCTCCAATTCAAGTACATTGTTCCGAGTACATTTCAACGTACGTTTGCTACTTGAAATTCTCCTCTACTAATTAGCTGAGAGAGCCAAATTGAAACTGTAGCCAAAGAAAATCTTGTCAACCAAAGACTCGGCTGCCAGCTGAAGATACTACGTAGATTCACGCTCGTGAATCCAGAGAAACTGTTGCAGCTGTTTCTAAGCATATCAAAGTAATCGTCAGCCGAGAGCTAACTAACAGGATGACATCGAGATTAGCAATGTGGATCGGTGTGTCAATGTTGCAGCTGGCAACGCGGCTGGTTGCCTCGGTGCTGCCTACGTCGTGTCGGTGGTGTTATCGACTGGCAAAGGGGCGCATGCGTGCCAACCAGCCCCCCATCCTTACACGTCGGGAACGTCGACGAGAACATCGTCGTTTCTAGGAGACGGTTTAAATAGTCCAAACAAATGGCACTCTGAGCCCTTCCATATCCTCACTGCCGTATCATCGTTCTAACACTCCTTTTATTTTTTCTTTTTTTGTTTTTTTCTTCCTTTCTGAAACACTTCGTCATCAACGAGACTCTGTGCGTGCCGGACTGAAAACGAGAAATTCTCTCGACTCTGAATTTCGTTTGACTTCGCGAATGCCTTTTCTTTCTTTTTTCGACGAGCTTCCGTAGGATTGACGAGGAATGAACGACAGAACGGAGAACGTTGCTCCGGCTGTTGCTCTTCGTTAGCGCGGAGGATCAATCTCAAACAAATCTGAAACACACCTGCGAATGTGAAAATTTAGATAGATTCGAACGATGTGATTATTGCCGAGTCGCGTTTGTTGCTGACTACATCGTCGGTGCCGTTTGTAACGCAGCTCGTCGCCTGAAAATATTGATTTCCTATACATTCGCGTCGCGAAAATTGAAATAAACGATGGAAGTCTCTCTGTACTCAAAACCGACGTTCTCATCTTCTACCCTTATGGACTTGGACAATTTGATTGAACTTTGTTTCGAGTTGAACGCTGAAAATCACGCGTCGCTTTTGACGCAATGTCCGCGCCTTAGCCCTTTTAAATGTTCCATTTCATTTTGAAAAACGTTCACACTCAATGTGTGCTCAATTGTTTTTAAGCTGCGACGAGTATACTCGACGAAAGGCAGGATACGTGCATTTGTACGTAAAATTGAGACAAATTACAATAAAATGACGAAATTTTCTATTCGTTTCTTTTTTTTAAATCATATTTTATTATAAATATTCACTAGAAAATTGTATTATTTCGCAAGAATGCTCTTTTTTTTTCTATCCTAAAGTATTCCAAAATCGTGTTAAAATCACGAATATGTTTTTTGCTTTACCTAAATCTTACTCTAACAGCGAATGCAAATTTTCTTTACTACGAGCGACGAGTATATGCTCGACATAAAAAACAACAAAGACTAAAACTAGCGATTCTGGATCTTGCACGTCGTATTTAAACCTTCGTATTTTCTAAAAGTTACAAAACAAAATTCAATCGGTGATTTCGTATGATATATAATTACCGAGTGAGAACACGAAGGTAAGAAATATTCTCATACAACGTCGTACGTGTTTAAGAAGCTACTCCATCACTGTATAAATTATCTTTCGGCGTTATCGCCGAATTACTCGTAAATAGAGCGTGATACAAAGCGTGTCAACTCCTAGGTTTCATGAAACATCAGATGATGTCGAATCGTCTTCTAGTCTCCGATATTAGTGATAGTAATATTAGGTTTATTATCACGGACTTTCTTTGTCCAACTAATGCTAGAAGTCTATTCCTGCATCAGTGATTCCTTGCTTCTCAGTGACGCATGCATCGCAGCATCACTGAGTTTCAACGTCTATGGGGGCCTTAATGTTGGAGCTGGAAGACGATCCGACATTTTGAAACGCTTGTTTCAACTTTGGCGTCACACGAAGAACTGAAGAATCGGAGTAGAGTGGAGGCAAGCTGATTCTGAAACATCGTCTGATGTTTCACGAAACCTACGAGTTGATGCATGCATCGCAGCATGTTTCAACGTCTACGGGGGCCTTAAGGCGTGCCTCGGAATCACGTTTTGTACCTTCCTTCGGTAAAGATCTTCTCTAGAACTGATAAAACAGATCAAACATATTTATCAGTCGCTCCAAACAGGCGACTACAGGCTTCGAACATGTTTATTCACTCTGGTTCAAAGTATAAATTAACAGGTGTCGCACTAAATTTATCTCCAACAAAATATATATCTCGTTATAACAAATATATATCTCCAACAAAATATATATCTCGTTTCAATTTCTTCACTAATTGCAAGTGTAAATAGATAAATCAATTCTCGATAAAAAAAATTTAAGGAATTTAATTTTGAAATTGATAGACTGCGGATTTTTATGCATTCGTGAGAAAGAATGCAAAAATGCAGAGAACGCAATAATACAGGCAAAAAGTCGAATGCTTTGTTATGATATTCAGCAACGAATAAACGAACAAATTTCTATCTAATTAAAAGCTTCACTTTTTTAATTGTATTTAAAACTGCATAAAGATCCGCAGTCTGTCAATTTGAAAATTAAATTCCTTAAATTTTTGAGGAATTTGACAGAGAATAATAAATAAGCTGTAAATCCTTGTGCAAATTCGTATTTCTGAAAATATAATTTGGAAAACGGTACTTTGAAAATTATTTTATATGCCAAATATTACAGATTACTTTGGATATTTTATACATTTTTTATAAGATGTACGTTCTGTACAATTCTGCACGTCTATATTTTTTTATAAATGCATAAAAATCCGCAGTCTAGTAATAAAATTCGATTTAATTAAAAAATCCAAAATTGAGTAACAAATTATTGTGATTAGAATGCGGATTAAAATTTTTATAATCTCCAAAGGAATAGTATCTAACAAAAATTTGTTTCATTTACTATATATTATATTCGTTATATATATGCCATGTATTATATAACATACATCCAATTCTGTTTTCACGTGATACGTACAAAAAATATTCGTACAAAAATCTATATTCTATCTGTGGAAAAATAAAAGATTGATTTCGGATTTGAAAAATCGGCAAAAATAATACGATAAACCATATAAAAATTCTTGTTAGAATCTCCGCATCATATCATTTTCACATAATGCGCTTGCACGTTTTATTTCATAAAGATTGCACATGTAATAAAAATAGTCTTAAATAAAATAATTTTTCCATATCTATTTGACAATATCTCTTGTGTACGATGACGCCTAATTTCGTTCCAGAACATAGTTCCGAAGTTTCGTTTTACTTCATAGTTCTCTTCATATGCACGAAAATGCTTTCCTACAAATGCACTTCGTTCAGTTACAAGACGATCTAAAATTGAATTTCAATATCCAAAAAGATCGCTATCCTTTATTCCTAGGTTAGATTTGTATTTAGATTGTATATTATTGTATATTATTACGTTACATTTCACTTCTAAGTAATAAAACAAAGGTTTGAAAATTATGTGAAACAGCTTCCCATTGATTGACTTTCGGTAAAATTAATAAACTCGTATGTGCACGAATTTTATTTTAATATTTTATTAAATTCTTTTCAACGACAACAATCAGAAAGGTACTTTCCATTTTCAACGCCAAAATGCATTCGAAATGCAGACAAAACTGCAAATTTTACATTGAGATTGTATAATTCGGGGACAATCAGGGTAAAAGCTCGACTAACTGCCTGAAATGTATTATCGTATGTGACTGTGTAAGATTATGGAAAAGTATAACACGAAAAACATATTTCTTTTTCGTTAGAATTTGGGTCGATCGTGTTAAATTGAAACAATTCGTGTAAGAAGAGAATGAAATTTTTTTTTTTTCTCTAATTCGTGTCAAATCCAAATCGTGTAAAAAGAGAACTGAATGTATTCTACCTTGAATATTTCATTTATGCATTATATATGCATTTTTATAACTATGTGTACTATTTTTTGCACAAATGCATAAAGTCCTACTACGCATTGGTTACGATCCGTCGTGGCTCAATATCAGTTATCGAAGCATCCCTTCTGAAATCCTTTGAAACGCGCGCGATTAACAAACACGTTGATCAAGAAACACGCGAATCATGAAATTTCCGGCGGATCGATGACCGGATGATGGCCGTGTTTACAGAGGAAAAGCAATCTGGAAACTCTTTACCCGGTCAATGGGAGTTCGTAATCGAGAATCGCAATTCCAGACTGGGTTCTGTCGACTATCTAAGCAGAGAGATGTCGAGCCAGCGAATAATCTGTTTCTCCGCTTCCGCTTTTCGTTCTCTGTATTGCGGCCAAAAGGGAGGAATTCGATCATTGCCCAACTAACATTCCACAAAACGATTTTTGACGATATACTTTGTCAAAGTAAAGCTTACTGTGGTCTTGAAGTTTCACGAAACTATTGCCGCTTACTTTACTATTTCCTCTGTTTTATATTACATGTTTTGCGTTGTATATTACAAAATAATCGATCTACAACGTCGTAAAATAGATAGAAATTCGTAACGAGATTGTTCTCTTTATATCGCAAACGAGTTTACTTTCACACGAGATAAATTTTTTAAATAAAAATTCCTAGTCTTCTTCCGTTTCTTTTTTCTGGAGATTTCTAAATTATCTGTATATATTATCTTTCAATATTATTTCATATTATTTCACATCATTTTACATTGTTTTCATTTCAGAAAAATATTATCTTTCAATATTGCTTGAAAATTAATTTACAATATTCTGGAACATATTATTATAGGAATATTGTCCGCAGATATCGTAATTTACGACATTGCGATACAGATTCTTGTAATTTAAAACAATTTGATGATTACGTACGTCTAATTTTTTCTTCTAATTTCAACGATTTGTGGACATTATTTTTTTTTTTTTTGTGTATATTATTTAGTTTTATTCTATACTTTCTTGTGTTCTATATTTTTATTTGTAATTTCTTTCTTCCGTGTATATTTATAATTTGCTTGATTTTTCTGAATCACTGAATTTGACTGTCAATATAAAATGAATAAACAAATGAAACAAAATTACTTTTTTCCTCACTTTAAAAAATTTATCTCCGAAGAGGTTAAAATATTTGATTACGTTATAACGTTCGAATTTCGCGAAAATTTCCCTAATCGCCGTATTCGTTCCGTAGGCTAACTTTTGAAATCAGACTTCATTCGTTGAAATTAACAAAAAGTGCGACAAAAACACTAGACACTACGATTTTATCTATCTGATTTTCTGGATGATGCTCGTACGATGAGGCTCCCACGATCTTCGAAGCAGGGACCCCTTTTTATTGAGTTATTAGAGTTGTCCGCATCGTTTCCCTGCAATCTAGAGGGATCACTTTGATTGTCCTATTTGTTTAACGCGACGGCCGCCATTTAAAGTGCCGCTTTTAAAGATTTCTGGCTGTAATTTGTCGCTGGATTATGCTTAATATACGCTCCCCGGGATGATATCCAGGCGAAAATGTAGCCGACGAACGTAAAGGAGAAAAAAAGAAAAGTACGTGTTACACAATTTTGCAAATCTGTTGCAAGTCGGGAGAGAAACACTTGCTGTACTTTCTCTCGTACTTTCAGTCCTTTTGTCTTTGCATCTGCTTTAAAGAAAAATTCTCAAAAATGGCGAAAGAAGATCTCAAGATAAGAAACATTTGGGGGGGGAAAACGTTTCGAAGCGAAAGGAACTCTGAAAGCTGAGAAGGGAATGTTTCGAAAGTGGGAACAGCATTTCAGAGTGAACAAATTCCAAAGTGGAGAGGATATTCTTGCGATATTATCTCAAACAACGAAAAACTAACACTCATAGAAGAGAGCTAAATAAATCTCAGACCACCCTCTCGTTTCTCACCCTCGCTTGCTGGAGACAACTTGCCTTCTTCGCACTTGGCCTGACCTTGACCCACACGTACATAGGCGTAAGTTCAAATAATTAAACAATTACTTACTCGTTGCATCAACTAGAAATACAGAGAAAATTCTCTACTCGAAAGCTTTGCTTGCAAAACTTCTAAATCTCTTGCATCTACGTTCATGAATGTAATCTTTCGGTATGTACAACTCCATGTTATTTTATTAGAAGAATCGTAGAAGAAGAAAAGTAGGGAAAATTTTAATTTTATTTAATAATATCTATAACGTGTCTTGCGTTCAGCATTGTTAATTTCTTCACGTCTATAAACGAGATGTCACATTCTGTGTGTTTATATTCTTTTGACATAGTAATAAAAATATTGTATAAAAATTCACAATATGCTCACAACGTACATGGGCGTAAGTTCAATTAATCTCTACAAAGTTCAAAGTTTCAATATCTTGACTCCTGTTTTATCGTAAATACTTTAGCATATTAATGGTATAACGTGACTTATATTTAGCATTGTTAATCTCATATTTAATCATGTTCATTACGTAGATCACGTTTCAATTGCAAATTTCGATTATACTTATAAAAATATGAAATTGCATAAAAATCCACGTGTTACTATGTACCATTTCTTTTTTCCTTTCTTTTTTTTACGTATTTTAATTAATGAACGAGCTACTTGAAACATCGAAACCTCGAAATCTTGAAACCCAAGGAAGTCTCGAGTTTCGAGAATTCGTAAATAAACTTTGTAAATAAATTTTTTCTGTAATTCGAAACTCTCGAAAATAAAATAATTAGAAACTAAGGACGAAAAAATATCTTGTTACAGCATCGACTCTGAAAGATATATCCTACTCTGTATACTCTGAAACACATTTCAATACAACCGGCATTATAAACGATTAAAAAAAAATAATAGACTAGATTCAGAAAGAGTTGTTAATATTCTTAAATAAGAATCTGGATTAGATATTTTTGTTTTTATTTTATTTAGTTTGTAGTTTGTTTCGCCCTCAGACAGCCGACCCTAAGAGTCAAATTTATTTTCTGCTTTACACACGTTCGTTACGATATAAACGCTTATGCTTTCCGAAATATTCTTCTTTAATTACGACGTGATTTGCAGTACGTATAACATGTAATCTTGGTAGAGAAACTAGCTTTTGAAGTGCATATTAGCCTAGGTCAAAGAGATACATCATCCACAAACGTCGTTCGAAGGTTAACCGTGGCCAATAAAATTTAACATCAGTTCTTAAAACGAAAAATTTCTCTTACAAAAATAAAATCAACAGTTCAAGCTTCGAGATCTTACCAAGCTTCGGATTCGAGCTTCGAGAATTAAAAATTAATTTCGCACTCATCTCCGATTCTTACAATACTCGACGAATAGAAAACGAAATATAACAGTTTCGAGTGGAATCTATTAATTTAAAAGCTAGGCGTTGTTAGAGTGATTTTGAAATATTACACGGCTAACTCGATTTCTCAGAAAACTCTTTTCTTCAGTATATGCGTGCTGTGTTGTCAATGCGTGTCTGAACAGTATCGCATACAATGGAGGTACAGCGTTAAATTGTATTGGAATCTGGTTCTCCAATTATTATTCAATTATCTACTTTATTGGAAAATAGAAAAATATGCGTAATATTATACAGGGTGATACATAGTACAAGTAGTAGATTATACAGGGTGTCTCGAATTTAAATAAAATTTCGGTATTGTGTAAAGAAATAATAACCTAAAAAATTTGCCCGTTTTTGCATTCTTGAAAAAATCTCGAGAAACAAAATAAAAAAAAAATTTCGTTTCTTCACTTATTTAGTTACACTTATTCGTATTATCATCTATTCTATTCGCATTATCATCTATGTTATTATCTTATAATATCATTTATCACATGAACATTGATTACTCTGATTGTATTTAGTTATTGTTCTGCTGATGTTTCTTGGTGCATTGTTTGGCCTCTCAGTTGCTCTCTTGAGTTGAGTAGCATCGAGTAAACTTAACAAGTGAGAAAATGAAAACGTTTTTTGCTTCCTTCTCTACGAGTGTCTCCAAAATGGCGCAAAAACGAGAAAATCTCTAAAGGACTTTTTTTTGCGCGTTTCGCAAAGTTTTGACACGGTAAATTTGAGATATTTTATTGCTTAATTTTAATAAATTTTGCAATTTTGCAAATTGATTTATTATTTGAAATTTTACAAACGATTTATTTATTTATTTATTTATTTATTTATTTATTTATTTATTACGTACTCCGATAATAAAATTATCACTAGACTGCGGATTTTTATTTTTATTTTAATTTTTTTTAAAGATAATTAAAGAAGTAAAATCTAGGTAGACTTTTCTTTCATAATAGCTACTGTATTTTGGATATTTTACATATTCTTGCGTATTATGCATTTTCGCATCTTTTTAATTTTCTCATAAAATCCGCATAATAATCCGGAGTCTAATTATCACATCAAAATAAACTATATAGTATTCGAAAAATATAAAACTTTAACAATATATAATTCTTAAATCAATGGATTCCAACACTCAAAATTGTTATATTCTATCTTATTTAAAGCTACTATCAAACTGTGCAAAAAAGATTTAAACAACAGCGATGCTCTAAAATGAAGTTTAACCTATGTGTATAATAAAGTTCAATTAGTCTTTGCGAAATTCGAAGTTCCGATATTTTTTTCAAATGTTTCAATATTAAAATTAAATTCTAAATTTAATCTTACGTTTAAATATATTTTAACATGAAAAACGTAAATATAACATTTCCACAACGTCTACAGATACAAAGGGATTAATTAATTCTCGATAAGCTACTGCATAAATTTTAATTCACGTCACAGGCATGCTATCACGATGTGATACGTGATCAGTAACGGAATATGGTTACAGAGACACGTAATATAATTAAATTGACTCGATGCAAAAGGAGTCGAGTGAAACACACTGGAACACTTGTTTGAATATATATATATATATATATATATATATCGTTTATCACTGTCGAGAGTTTCGAGAAAGTCCACCTTGAAATAAATAACTAAGAATCTTATCAGAGCTAATCTAATCTATAAGTATCATATTCCACGATACAATCTGTCGCTGATTTATGCATATTCAATGTACGACTTCAATAATTCGAAAGGCTAATCACTTGGATCACAGACGGCACAAACTACTTCTTCTTCTTTCTCTTTTTACTCATTGTCAGTCTGCCGATTCTTCCACCATAGAAATTAGTTTCCACTCTGGTGCATTCTTTCCTGCCGCAGCGATCCATACAAAGCAGCTATCCCGATCTTCCTTGAACTTGTCATTAGCTAATAATAAGACTAAACTAAAGTGGAGAAATCGATGCAGTGAAGGGGGATCGGCCTGCCAACTAAAAAAGTCGCCAGTTCGCCACCCGCATCTTGGACTATTTTCCCGCACTTTCGGGCATTTTCACGTAAATTTTCTTTTTCCAACAAACATCATCTACCATCATTTCGCTTTTCGATATTTACGTAGAGAACTTTTTTTTACTAACAGATTTCTTCTCTCCGTGTCGGATCACGTTCGTGTACCGTCCATACCAACTTGTTTCTACACACGAGCTATCATTTTGTCGGAAAGTGGAAATAATCTAGATCTGGTGATCGCGTAAAAATCGATAGTAGCAAGTAGTCGCAATAGTTCATTTTAAGATGCGAACAAAATCACATATTGCAGGGATATAATTGAAACAAATGATAAATACAAGATAGACAACTCAAACAACAATAATTCGAATAAACTTAAACGACACAATTGATATACAACAAAAATTACTCTTTTGACCACGCTCATTCAACGCTCTTTTTCGACTCTCTCCTTCGACACGCACGACCTTCTTCTTTTTTAAAAAGAAAAACGCTCAGTGCCAACGCTGTGCCTCTCACGTCACATTCATACTTTTCATTCACGCATCTTCAGCGAACGGGCCATCTATTATAAGTGAAAATAACTAAATATATAACTATACACAATAATTTCGATACTGCAATATTTAAATAAGAAAATAAGAATCGAAAATAAGAATTAGGCTGAATATAATTATCTTCATTGTGAAACATCCAGAGGGAACTCGATAAATTTCTAAAGAATCTACGATGAATTTAACGATCGTTGAAATTCCATCGAAACGTCAGATTAATCAAGCGCTCGCTCAAATGTAAAACAAAGAACCTATTGATTAAATTATTGAAAATGAAATTTAAGGAAAACGTCTTATACTAAATTTCAATTTATAACTGACGAAAGCCATTGATGAAAAAGTCGGTATCCAATCCAGATTTTGTAAAATTGTAAACACTGAATTGTCATACCTACTAACTTGTTTAAGTTTGACATTTTGCAAGTCGCTAACATGACAAAAATTCTTATGTTCGCATGATTTCCCGCATTACGTTACATTCATATGACTTTTTACATTTCTTAAAACATATACTTGGTAAATTATTTTCCAATATTCGATTTTTTACCTGGTTCTTGCACCAAAATTTTCGAAAATTTGAATGGAAAGATTCGATAAAATTAAATATTAGAAAATGAAAATATAAACAACTATAGGAATAAGGACGCAGATGAAACTCTGTTTACCAGATATTTATGAACATCTGCTTCGAAGAACTGAAGATACTTTTTCAGTGTCTGTATCATCAATGATTTTTGCCTCTCCGAATATCTTTTTATGATACAATTAATCCATAATCGATGTATGCTTTCAAAAATCATAAAAGCTTTAGATCGTTGATTTTCAGTTTGTGAAATTCTGAATATAAAGAAAACTGAAAACCTAATTGTCGAGTTGCACCTAATATTCGCGTTGCTTTCTTTGGTCAGGAAATCAGAAAATCTGTATGTCAGAATAGCAAAATTTGTTTCATTTTCATATCAATCATTAAGTAATCATTAAGAAATGTAACGTTAATTAATAAAATGCGTGTTTCTTTGAATAAATCTATAGTATAAATCTATAAAACGTTTCGAATCACATTGGACCATGAACGATGTATTTAAACCAGAAAAATTCTAAGCCGGATTGTTCTTTCCAAAAAGCATATTGAATAACTCCGAAAGTCGTTATAAATGCATTTGACTTGTCTGATTCCAATCGATCGATAGCAACGTATAAAAATATATTATACTCTAAAAAGTACAATTTTATTAAAAAAAATAGACTCTTCTATGTTTCAGCTGTTTATTTTGAATAAGCATCACTTTACAGTGATTCGTTAACAATGGCGATTCGTTAACGTCTGTGAAAAATTATTCATACTGAGAGAAATATATGTATCCGAAATAACAAATACGAGTAAATTTTCTCGAAAAGTCAGCATCAATTTCACCGACACGGTCAATTAAAACACGGTTAATTAAAACACAAACCCTTAAATATCTCGATGCAAACGCAAAGTGACTTGCACCGCAATTTCAAAATAAACATTCATATTACATCAAGATAGGAGAAATGTATTTCCAAGATACGATGATATTTTCATTTACGAAAACGCTGTACGTATAGATGAAGTATTTCCTCTCTTGATTAATATTGAATGTTACATTCTATTTATGTAAAAAAACTAGAACTCTGGTTTCGAGATGCCAAGGAGATAGAAGGAACAGTCGAACATAATCTGCCGATTAAGAAATCGAGGAATAAAGCAAAAAGAATCAAAGTTAAACGTTTAACGCGTCGTCCGTCAATTCCACGAGCCTTTATCATCGTCGGGGGAAAAGAGTGCTGTATCCGAGATCTCTCTGACTCTTAACCCTGTGCCCGTGCATGTATGCAATATTCTTTGACCGGTGGTTTTTAGTTGCGGAGCGTAATTATTGGAAATCCATTACTTCCGAATGGAAAGACTTGCGCGAGCTCGCATACCCGTGTCTTGTCTTCCTCGATAACGCCAAACCGACGAGTATATAACGCATTTATTTACTTTCGACAAGATCACTCCCCGTGTCTCGCCCACGATGACATTCTTGAAAATAAAAACTTTCCATTAATCGCTTCGTCTTTCCATTAAAAGCCTTTCAAATTTCATTCCCTTGGGGGAGGGGGGATGGGGAATTTATGAAAAAAATAAGAACAGGAAAATTAACAACCGAAGATTCCTAACGTTCTAAAAGGGAAACCTTTTCTACGATAACGAGATCAATTTTCGAAAAAATTTATCTAATTCAATTGCAGTCGGAAATTATTCAAACGTCAATCTATTTCTGACTTAAATCGGTAACAAGTGTGAAACACAGTTTGATTCTTGAATTGAAATTCGGAAATTCGTAAAATTCGATATCGAAATTTAGTCACAATATTATACCGTATTATTTGTAGTGAATTTTCGTTTTGCATCATATTTAACTGCCATTATGATACGATCAACGAAAATAAGTAATTTATCGCATTCTCGTAATAATCTGTTTGCAATTTGGTATTCCATCTTTTTCCAAAAATAAAGAAATAGGGCATTTACAAGTTGAATTAGCATTAACATGCATGCATTGTTAATATGTTCATATTTTCATGGATTTACTAGCCAGCGTTGTCTCGTAAGTACAAGGAAAAAATGAAAAAAGGAAAAAGTACTGTGCGTTGTAGGCAACATAATGGTGTATGAAACTTTTTTATATTTGCACCACTTTTCTTAACACTTTACCGACCGGTAGCCGATTAATCGGTTAACTATTCACCGCGGTTAACTAATACACGGTCGGTAAAGTGTTAAAATGGAGGTAATCTTTAATTTTTTTAAACGGAATGCTGTTTTTCTATATCATCGCGAAAGCATGAATTTTTTTATATCAAGACAATTGTGAATTTACAACGCTGCACCACACAATGAACTGAAAGTCAGGAAAGTCGAAAACAGGAAAAGGAAAAATTGTGAATATTTCGTACCATTTTATTTATTAATACGTAAAACATTCCTAATAAGGAATATTTCTCTTCGTTTGATCTTCTGTGACCTCGAAGTCACTTGGCACGTGTTTGAATTTGATTTATGATTTTGTATGATATGAAATTTAAGGTTACTTAAAGAAAAAAAATGGCTTCATTTCTAAAAAAAATAGCACGTATACAAAAAATGCTTGCAATACGCGCATGACGAATTGTATCCATAAATATTACAACGATTAACATACGTAACATGAAATATTAACAACAATTCAACTTAAAACATAAAAAATTAACGTGGCATCAACGCCAACCTGACCTAAATTGCAAGAAACAACCATGCCCCTAAACGTTAAAAGCACTCTAATTTAAAATATGAAAATATAATTAATATGCCGCCACGCTATCCCTTGTATATACAGGGTGTCGAAACTTCGTGAGTCTGTAGAAAATCGATAATGGAGCAAAAACGAGCAAATCTCTAAAGGACCTTTTTCCTCAGTTTATCAGTTTTCGGATCCGTTTTTGATATTCAAATTTGGGACACTGCATTATAATATTAAACATTCTTCACTATATTTCCGTAGGCAATAATACAAAATCATTACGTGATGCTTACACATATCCACAAAATATTCAGTATACGTATCGTTCAACTGACCATTCGCCACTCTAACAAGAGTGCAAGAGAACAATTAAGGACAGAGGCTAGAGCGTGGAGCAATTAGTGTGACGAATATGCAGATGTAACGCAACAATCAAAACATCGTAGCTATGACGAGACATAGTGTATAACACCGGCTAGAAGAAATGCTGTATCAATGACGTGAATGCATCATACATCGGTCTTCGTGGTAAAGATGATAAGAAACGCAACGATGGCGAAGCGACGATGGCACGTGAAACGATGCTTAACCGACGAGACGCGTTTATAGAACGGTTGAATATTTATAATGCGTGACAATGACTGCAACCGAATGCTAAACGCATCCACGTAAGTTCATCTTCCTCGTAAATATGTCAGGGGGGATGCTCTTACACGCGGAATTAAAATTGAACTATCGTTAGGAAGAATTATTCATACTACTTGCGTTGAATGTCCAAAAAAAAATAATACTTGAACGTGGGATGATGTTATATAATTTTCAACGTGTATGTAATTACGTGATTTAACACTTTACCGACCGTGTATTAGCGGCGAATAGTTAGCCGATTAATAGGCTACCGGTCGGTAAAGTGTTAAGGTAAATTTCTAATTTAGCGGTTTTTTTTTTCTAATTTTGACTTACAGTTTTTTTTAACATTTTTATATAATATTTTCTTTCTCTCTTTCAACATGATAAATTTTTTGTTTAAAGTAACAAGAACTGTATAACCCGTTTGACCTGACCTCTCTCGATTGATTTTCTGTTTTAGTGATAAAATGCACCCTATTATTATATATTAAAGAAACGGTAGCAAAATAGCCAAAATTGGGAAAAGCCGCTAAAAATTTACCCAATTTAATAAATGTTTATATTTAACTTATTCAGTAAATTACAAATTAAATATAATATCGACAAAGAAAAGATCAATGTACAAAATATTAAATATACGAGTCTCTTCGCATTCTCATTTTATAGTTGTACGTATAAAATATTGATACCATTCGAGTCAAACAATTTAAAAGATTCTAAATATATTTGAGAAAACTGAAGAGTTGAAATGGTAAATAATATTTAGTAATAATAAACAGAAACAGAAAGAGAAAGCAAATTCTAAATCTAATTCTAGAAATCTAAATTCTTTCTCAGATACACAGAAAGTAACTAACTCTATTTAGTAATGAATAAATAAAGAAAGTCTTTACGTGAAATTTAATTTAAAATTGTTGCTACAAATGTAGAAACAAAATTTATATCCGCCTGAATGAATTTCGGATCGATTCGAACTTATTCGTGTAAAAAATTAATAAAACGAAGGCAAATATATACGTGTAATAAATATTTTAAACATATATTCATTTTATGTGTTAATTATAACGAATGAAACCCAATAAATATTGTATATTTATACACCTTAAACGCATTTGTCACAATTTTTTTTAACACAATTACTTATACATTAGCGTAATTAGTGGCCGAGATTCTAAAAAATGAGTCGAAAAAAGGAAGAATAAAATTTCTTCGTTAAAGCCTTTTGTTTCCTAGGAAACCGAGTTTGAAAATTTATGTACTAGACAGGCGCGAATGGTAAATGTAAAAAGGTAAGTGTGAAATGTTTTTCATTATATTTTGCGTCATTTTTAAGAAAATAAAATCCCGAATACATTTCGTTAGAAATTGCCTCTGTACATATGTACTCGATAAATTTCCTCGAAACTCGATTTTCTCGAAAGCGAAGCCTCTTACAAAAAAATCCGATTCCACTGTTTATTTATTTTCGCACCTGTCTAGAATAATCTAAATGAATATTCGCAGAATATTCGTAGAATAATTTCAACGAATTAACTATTCTTCTCCGTCGCGTCTAGAATTAGCTCAAATTCAAGCATATTTGGCAAATTTTCAAATTCAATCCTCTCAAAAAACGATATGTTAACACTTTACCGACCGGTAGCCTATTAATCGGCTAACATATTTTAACACTTTACCGACCGGTAGCCTATTAATCGGCTAACTATTCACCGCTAATACACGGTCGGTAAAGCGTTAAATGAGAAAATGTTATTCCTCCCTTTCGATTTGTTTTTATACGCGGAATCATCCGTGATCGGTTGTATAAACAATTTCAGGGACACGTGTGACTTTCTATTATAATACAGAATCCGATGATATTCCGAGTATTTTTTATAACGATTAAAGGGCAAGTAGAATAGGTAGGTACCCATTCATGAGGCACGGTGAAGGAAGTGAAATAACCTTGACTGCTCTACAAAGTTGTCACATCGATGCACAGCTCCGTTCAAGATTCATTCAAACGCGATACGAGCTCTGACGATTATTCGATCGAAATTAATCTCCTGTCTGTCGATTCTTTTCTCTACACGCGTTAATGTTTCAGCAATTCATTTCAGCAGTATTATATTAAAAACAAATATAATATAGATATAATAGATATTAATATTATGCAATATATTAATAATATAATATATATATATATGTATGTAATATAATATATGTAATATATAAATGTAATATAATATAATATTATATATTATTAATAATATATAATGTGCAACATGTGTAATATTAATGTAACATTTAAAACAAATTTTAAAAAAATATTTAAATGTAACATGCGATATGATATCTATTCGATGACCGATAATATTTTATAATCCTGAATTAAAGTTAGAAATGAAATTTTAATACAAATATTATTCATCGTCATTCTTTCTCTAATATATCGAGTAATTAATTCTTCTCGAATAATAGATCATTTAAACAAAACGTTCGCGTTATTGTGCGAATTTTATACTCGTTTTATACTCGCTAACCCATGGTTATTCTGAATTAAAAAATCCGAATTAAAGTTAAACTTCGAATCTGTTTTCGTTGTAACTGGTCCTTCCTAAACAAGATACAGCGTAATCGATCTCTTCCAAACAAGATATCATGTGATCATTTTTAAATAACGCATCGTCTAAAGCGAGATATCGAAACATTCAGCAATGCACAATGCATGCTGTGACTATTAATTCAAGTTAAATTTAAAATTGAATCTGTCACGGTTGAATCTCATTCCATGTAACGAATTTACATTCCGTAAATTCTGCACTGCCGTGCAAATCATCAAATATTTTTCTAAGTATTGTAACAGGTGTTCTGTTTAAATATTTTACACGTTTTTCGTATTATTTTTCGTATATTCTGTAGATTTCGTTTTGAAACCTTAAACTTCTCAGATACACAAGGCAAGGAATACACTTTGACAGCACCGATGAAAATGATATGATCACGATGATTTCCTCCCCTGTGTTAGTTTCCTCGTAGTTACGTAACTGATAATTTCAATATTACGAAATTCCAGGCAGAAGTTTTCTTAGAAGTGACTTACCATTTTTTATTAGAGAGGAACCGTATCCGAAACCCGTAGTCACTTACAGCTACAACAGTTGACTATGGATGCACAGAAACACGTTACATCGACTTTGACACACTTCTCGCGAACTACGGAAGAACAATCGAATTATCGGTTTCGAACGCGACAGAAGTAAAAACGATGTATTACACGATTATAATACAACAAACACTGATGAACAAATAGAATTCGTTTTCACGGTTTATTCAAGTGAATGACATTAGAGCACACCAAAACAGTCGGACACCGGCTAACATTCGAGAAGTACGATCTGTCTACGTCCAACTAGTTTAAATACCCGAAACAGACTGGCTGCTTCCTTTTCGAATTGTAAGGTACTTTCTGAAAACGCCGCTAGGTGGCAGAATGATACCAAAACACGCCATATTGAATTGCCTCGAAGAGCGCTTTTATTTGAATGATTGATATTTGCAAAAACAATTTAACGAATTTAATAAAATACAGATATTTGTTAGAAGGACTGCTTTGGTCTTGTAACAAATAATTTAGAAAAACTAGCAATAGTTTTAGTTTGACTAAACTAGCAACTTTATAAATTCTAGATTCTAAAAAGAATTTGAAAAAGATCATTCCTTCATACTGATTAATTTAATTAATCTATTCAGAAAAATAACTTTCGTCTGATAATATTATCAAACGAAATCTTTACAATTATTTTACAATCTTTTAAAAATAACACAAAAGAATGCATAACACAAAATAACTGACATTAGCAATATTTCAAATCTTTTTGAAATTACACAATTACACAATAATAATTAATAATTAATGTATTTCAAAATTATCTCTGAATGATATCGAATATGAACGAAAATTATGAATAAAATTAACAATTTATACTGAGATAGAAATGTACTGCAAGTTGTATAAAATATTGTACGAAATCATTTTACGTATGATTCTTTTGGTATTATGGGCGGTCAGAACTCCCAATCGACCCCCCTAAAAAGCAACTAGCCAACCAATTATTCTTAAATAATATAAATTGAAGACTAAGAGAACGTCAGCCAGTAGTGACTAAGCAATGACAAATAACCGTCTGTCACTTACGCATAACGTAACAAACAAAAGGAAGCAATACCAATCGTTAAATAATTTTTTGCGAGACTCTCTCAAAGTAATTAGAGAATCTCTGTATGAACATATCACAATAATCATATGCAAATTTTGTTTCTCAGTTTAAAAAAAGAAAATACACAAGAAATGAAGTAGCAATAGTTAAAATGAAAACGGTAATTAAATTTTGCAACTTAAATTCAACCATAGAAGTCTAACAACGTTTCAATTCAAATTCTAAAAACTAAAATAGTTTGGTAGGAAACTGAATTACTACAATAACAGAAACAGTTGTTTAAATTAAAAATGAGAAAATTCATTAGTCTACAAATTTGAATTAGAGACAGACGCATGAATTGCATTTCGACGTGTTACGGAGTAATTTACAATTGGTACTCAATGCAGACCAATTGCTACCCAATTGATGTTCAATACAACCACGTCAGATGTGCATTCAATTACTTAAAGAACCCGTGTTTGTGGACAAACTAAAATTCATGAATATTCTGTAAAAACGTATTATTTTATATTGCAAAACGGAATTAATTTAAAAATGTCTTATTATAGTTACGTGATAGTTTTACTATCTGCAAAAAAATTAATTGGACTTGAATGACAAAAATAAAAGATAGACTGAACAATTTTAAAGAATTTAAAGAACAATTTTATTTGAAAAAATAAATTTAATTTCTTCAATTTATTTAGCAATTGATGTTTATTGAACGATTGATAAATAACATATATAACATTCATTGAAGCATGAACTATGTTGTTTAAGACCAACAAATACGATGGAATTCAAATTTCTGACAATTTCAGTTAATTATTCTTTCGCAAAAATTATATAATCAAATTTAAATATTTTATAGCGAAAATTCTAATCGAAATGTCATTGAAATACAAATATTAATTACATAAATACATAAATAATTGTGGAACTTATGTTCATATATAGAAATAAAATTCTAACCAAGTTGTACGATATTTACACGATTTCACATATCGTCACAATAAGGATCAATTTATCTATAGTTTATTTATCTATAACGTAATCAGATTGCATAAAAATTTGTTCCTATCCTTGAGTTATTTTAATGAATCTTGGTAACAAATGTTACCAACCAATGCACGCAAATATTCTATGCAATGGTTCATGCCACTAGCTCGTGGCTGACGACTAAATAAGCAGCAGCGCAGTATTAATTTGACGTTAAGCGTAATTCTTCTCCCTCCCTCTCTCTCTCTCTCTCTCAAAATAGAAAAGAGGAGTTTTTCTTCAAATTTTCGTATAGTATAGTAGCCATTAAACTGCTGTGATCGAGCTGGTTCGAAAAAATGCCGCGTGGTAAGCGGACAAATTATTCTTAATTTCACACTCCACATACAATTAACATCGTCTATTCCCCACCACGTTTCTCTGCGAGAAAAACGCAATTCCGTATGTTTTAACGTCAACAAACGAATTCCGATTTGACAAAATAATTTTCTTTCAGGTAAATATGTTAGTTACAAAGGCCGGAGTCGTCACTTCACTAACCCTGAGGAACTGGAGGAGCAACGACGCCAGGAGGAAAAAAAGCTCCAGTGGAGAGTCAGTATTTTTAAGTTAACCAACAGCACGACGGCTTAGATATTATTATTAAGTACGTAAAGTCGAATTATCCTTTGACGGTCGAGCGTGATTGTGTGCACCATTACTGAGATTTTTCACGGAGCACAATACTCCATATCGGTGCAACATACCGTTTGAGAGAACCGGGCACAAACCTTCAGAAAATTCTTAAGAGAATTCAAAAGCGATGGATAGAGCCTAAGATGATTTGTTTCATCTGTTCTCTCCACTTGCATTTATTCTTTCGAAAATGTTACATAAATTTTACTTAGGGGGCTGGTAAATAGAAATTCATTAATACAAACGAGATCTTTCATATCTAAAAGTTATAATAATATTGTTCTTTTTAGAAGAACAAGGGAAAGGACAGTTCTAGCGAGGAAGAAGATGAACCTAAAGCACATGGTGATTCAATAAAAAATCATAGTTCATCAGGAACAGATACTGAAAGTGAATCAGAATCAGAATCTGAAACTGAGGTAAATTAGTTGATAAGGGATTCGTGGTAATCAATAAGTGATAATTTTCCTTTTCTTTTTAAATTTACAGGGAAAGACAAAAGGTGTAGAAAATTTAATTCAAGTTGAAAATCCAAATAGAGTACAAAAAAAAGCGAAAAAATTATCCCAATTAAATCAATCTTTAGACTCGGCAAAACCAGATTTATCTCGCAGAGAACGGTAAAAATCAATGAAACACAAATTGAAATTTATGTATCCTAAAGGTTAGAGAATTTACTTTTCTCTTTGTTTCAGAGAACAACTAGAAAGACAGAGAGCATATGCAAACTATCAAAAATTACATGCAGCAGGTAAAACAGAAGAAGCACGCGCGGATTTAGCACGATTAGCTATAGTTAAACAGCAACGAGAAGAGGCAGCTAGAAAACGAGAAGCCGAAAAGAAACAAAAGGAACTTGCCCTGCAGAAAAAAACGGAACTTAGGCAAAAAGCACTCGGCAAAAAATCCTAGAACGTTTTAACTTGAGTCAATTAAGAACTATTTGATGTCACAGCTACTATTAACAATAATGAACAGTTAAAAATCTACTTTCATATTGATACTAATTGATTAAACGCATTTACAATATGCGTTTAATGGAAATGTCCTTGTTTAATTATATATAAATATAATTATTAAAATAACTAAATTATATTGTGTTGTTATTTAATATTTCACCTTTTACACATGTTTTTATTTTACTAAATCATTGATTTAAGTCAAAAAAAAATTTGTAAGGGAAATATTTCTGTTATTTAAATTACACATCATTGAGATATAACGTAAAATTTTACTTTACTAAGTTAACAAATTACGCAAAAAAATCAATGACATTACGTTTGTCTGCAACTTGCAAAAACAATAAAAATATAATATTCCTATCCTGTAACTGAAATTTAATACAAAGAAAATGACTGAAATTTAAATACAAAGAAAATCCAGTAAACAAGTGTATTCCAATTAATAGAATTGTTTTATAATAATATTCAATTTATTTACGTACAAAGTTCACCAATATAAAAAATAGTCGATAAGGCATACGACACAAGTACAGATGTAGTAGAGTTTCTGCAGTTGAGCTGATACAATGTGGGCTGATATAGTTTATGTTGCATTGCTGTTGTTCTGTGTATTTTTTGGATTTCATTATCGAAAAATCGAAGATCCAGAAGCGAAGAAATGGACTGGCACGATTATTGGCATCCTATTGACAGGAATTCTTTCTGGAAGTCATATATTTTTTCCTTTGATTCTGACTACAATTAATGCGATTATTATAACCAACATTTCGTTAAAGTAAGACATGTTAATTTACTAATTATATTTATTTGTTCATCTAAATTTATAATCTAATAATTTTGTCAATCATATATAATGTGTCAAAATTAAATTAATTTTAAGATTATTTTCATTTTTTTTTTAAGTTATTACTTATTTATTTAGTCATGTTATCGTATCCACTTTGCTCAATGTGATTTTGTTATTTAAAATTATAAATACATTACATAAGTGCGTCATTCATAAATATATATATATATATTTTTAAGAGACACAATTAGTACTTCTTAAATATCAATTATCAATTGCAATTTGATCGCCGACTGGCAATCTTAATATGAGTCATCATTTTTTTTCTAGTCTTAATCATTGTTTTACGTATACAAAAATGTATTATTTATCATTGATTTATCATTAAATTATAAAAATTTATTAAATAGATCGAAAAATTTACTATTTACTGTAAAATTGAATAACGTAAAATATAGAAATTAATTTAATAAAAAATTGTAATTTAAATAATTTATATATTTTCTTTTTACATTCTATTCTTTTATATAAAATTAACTAATAATATTTTCAAATTTTTTACTATTTACAGGAAATGTCACATAGTCAGCTTTATTTTTTCATTTTTTTACCTACTTGTTATATCTCGATTAGGGGATTATATCGGTTTGCCTGTACCAACAAGTCATACAAATCTTATACTGATGATATTAACATTAAAATTATCTGGTCTAGCTTTTGAACTAAATGCATCTATTAATCCTCCAGTTGATGATTTAGAAGGAGTACATAATGAAGCAATGAAAAATGTTGGATTCTTAGATGTCTTTCATTATGGTTTTGGATATATGGGACTATTAACTGGTGATTCTATAACACTTTAACTATAATTAATAAATAATAATTTAACTATAATTAATCTAATTTTCATATAAAACTAAACACAATATTTCTCTCCATAGGACCATATTATCGATATAGAACATATTGGGATCATCTATATAGGCCATTTTCTAAAATAGTAGATCCATGGCCTTTTACGTTATACAAATTGAAACAAGTTGCATGCTTTATTGTGCTATTTTTTATAATGGATCATTATTATCCCACTAGAGTAATATCAACTACTAAAATATAATATTAGAATCATATGAAAACTATGAATGATGAACTATGATTCCACTTTATATTTCAGTACATTTTAACAGAAGAATATGCAGAAAGATCTTTTCTTTATAGACACTTTTACATGTATCCTACATTTGTACTTTTTCGAGCACGAATGTATATTGGAATGAGTTTAGCAGAATGTGGGTGTCAAATGGCTGGACTAGGAGCATATCCTACAAGATGTAAACCTATACAAGGATTAGGACCTAAAGATTATAAAACAACACAGGAACTGTAAGAATAACAAATCTCTTGACAAATTTATCATTTATCAAACAAACATAGAATATACAAATATACAAATATTACAGATGTAAAACACCTGAGAAATTGGGAAATGAAGAATTAGATTTTGAAACTGTATACAATATGAATGTTTGGAAATTAGAAAAATGCAATTCGACGAGAACAGCTATGAAAATATGGAACAATTGTGTTCAATATTGGTTTGGTGTCTATATCTATAAACGATTGCCAATAAAAAGTATGCGAGCTGTCTTAACTTTACTACTTTCTGCTATTTGGCATGGTTGGTCAGCTGGTTATGTTGTTTGCTTCTGTCAGATTCCTCTTTTTATGTTATCTGAAGATATATTCGTCAAATTTCATCAGCAAAGTACAGAAAACAGTATTGTAAGTTTTATTCTCGATATTTGTTCATAATTATTTATTAATTGAACCTTAATTCATCTAACTTTCCTTTGTAGGCAAAAAAATTGTGGTACTTGCTAGGATGGTATGAGAAAACAACTTGCATGGCATACTTGGGAATGTCATTTTTACTATTAGATTTCAAAGAAAATCTGGTTTATTACAAACTTGTTTATTTCTCCGGGCATATTATAGCTCTTGTGTTATATATTATAGCTCTTTACTGCAAATTACATGTTTTGAAGAAACCTATAGGAGATAAGATTAAAGATAAATAATTTGTAACATTTTTTATCTTATATATACATTTGCATGCTTAATAGCACGTAGGAATATCTAAATGAAATATAAACTATAAAGAAAGTTTTGCGTAACTTTACGCATCGAGCCATTTAAAATATTACGTTTTTAACATAAATGATAGAAATATTTATTACAATTATGAATGATCATGCATGATTACACTTAAGATTGTAAGAAAAATGTAATATATTTTTATTACTATTGTTAAATTATTTAATTTATAGGATAATGGAAATTTTAGACTTATGTTATTTAGAAAGCCGAGTAAAAGATTGTTCGTGGATACTTAAAGGACTTGTAATCTCTTCCATTTGTACAAATAAGAAATAAAAAATTCTATTTCTTCAATAAGAATTCTTTATTGATCGAACTGTTCTTGTATCTCTACAAAAATTTTCATTCTTTCCCTTAAAAAAAAAAATCCTTTATTTACTGTAACATTGCCTTACCTCTAAAATACTTACTACTCTATTGATGTTCGTTGATACCTGAAAAAAAAGAATACAGGAAAAACGAAAGGATCCCATTGCCCACCCTTAAAATTTTCCCAATTATTTGAAATGTGGCGGCAAGTGTTTCAAGCGATGATCACATAAGAACTGGAATTATTGTAGACTTTATAGAAAACGATGTTAACGAGTATTATGTTCTCAATTTTAATGGCTATTTTTAGAAAAATAGGAATCAAAGTTAAAATATTTGTTTTTAAAATTATATCAGATTATGTTGGAAGAAATTAATTTAAAAAATGTATAAAACGAACCATTAAAATGAAATGAAATAGTTGACGTTACGTCATTTTGGAAAAGGATATTCGTACTTAGAAAATCAATATTTAAACGTTCAACTTGTGAGACCTATAGAGCTGGAAATAAGATAATATATAGCTGATTTTGAATGAACTATTACTGGAGAAATTTGTTTCAAGAGATACGCGAAGCAATTGGTATATATAACAGTTGAAATGTCGAGTCGTTGCTCGCGAGGTCTGGTGATGCTCACGTGCTACCTGCAAACCGGACGATGGTCGAGATCAGCAACCGCGTGTGGCTTTTCGTTGTGCTCTCTGCATATTTCTCCGCATTCTCGAGACCGTACCCTCTGCAATTTCTGCATGCCGACCCCCCACAGAGAGAGAAACAGCTTTCGCTCACACACTTTCTCTCTTTTTCTCGCCCTGATCGACTCGCGCGAACCTGCTTTCACCAGACCACCAACCGCTCGCTACTGCAAACTGCTTACAGCCCTGCTACTCGGCTTACTGCTTACTCTCAGCTACCCCATCATCAGCTACACTCGCCACGCCACTCCTTTCCACCGCCTGTGGCACCATAAAATTACAACTTAGTTATAAGGAATAAACGTGTTACATCCGTGTGTGAGGATTTTTATATCTTTCTTTCTTTCTTTCTTTCTTTTTTTTTTTTTTTTTGTTGTTGAAATATGTTTGACGTTTAGTTAATTATAATATTAAAGATAAGACCAATGGTTAAATGCTAAATTATCTTAAATTCTAACATTTGCTTAACAATGACGTACAAGATTCGAGGAAGTTAATAACATTCAGAAATAAACAATTAAAATATTTTTCACAGTAATAAGTAAATATAGAAGAGTCAAGTTCTTAAGTTTATAATTGGGAACATTGCGTTTTTATAATCTCATTGTACTTGATAGAAGAAAATGTATAATTACGATGTCGGAATTTTTTCGTAGATATATATATAAATAATACAAAATTTTGCAAGTAACTTATTACTTTGCTAACAGTAATCTGCATCTATATATATGTGGTTTTTAAATACTCTGTACAATTATGTGAATAGTTCCGTCTTCTGCATTTTATTATACTTTATTATAAATGGCAAACTTACATAAATAAACTTGTATACTGTTACAGAAACGCAGAACTTATGTCTACAGTCTACATGTATCGCGACTTTTAATTTTTCATTTTCTTTCGAGTCATAATCATAATTTATCGATCGAGTATAATCACAAATAATAAAAAACTATTCAGAATATTACTACGATTTAAAAATTTAGCTTAAACTTTGTACAGAAGTCGGACTCAAGTCAGACCACATACAGTTTACATTACCTGCTAATTACCATATTAACACCCTCATGTATTTCCAGGAATATTTAATCCACCTTGCTTGGTTTGAATAATTTTATAATAACGGAAACAATTTCACAATCGGTACTTTAACGAAACAGTTGGTTTCTTGTTATTACTTATATATACGACATAGTTTAAACTATTCATTCAGCTACTCAAGAAACGGAAAGAAAAGAATAAATCGTAATTGTTTATAACTCACTTATATCGAACGTACTAAAAATTGTGCACGCTATATTTCAACATAAAATAAGAACAGTGTGATCAAATCAATAACCATTTCTTTTATTTATTTATTCACAGAATGCATGAACTCGAATATCAACTGCTCTGTTTGAAGCTTCAAAAGAGCATTCCAGTTATTGTTTCAGAGCAAAATGAAAGATCATAAATGTTAGAGCATTTATTTCGAAACTCTTAATAGGATAATAATGAACTTTAATTCAGTGATTAAAACAAGCTGTTTCGGTCGCTACAACATACGTGCATACACGTATACAGAAAAACACATTTACTTTCTTCTGATCAGAAATAAGCATTACTTGAGATAATATATCACTTAACGGAGCAAGAATAATTACGGAAACTTGTAAATGAAAATTCCCGTGAGCTTGTTAAACTCACAGTTTAGGTACATTACATTAAAATTAGTTTTGGGTTCATTTTTCTTTTTTTTTTTTTTTTTTTTTTTTTTTACCCAGATAGTGCGTCGTCATAATTAATATGTAAGTGACAGAAGAAATGTGAACGTGCGACAGTGTTGCTCTAGATATAGAGGGTAATGGAATACCTTTTTGTTCTCAAGAAACGATTATTCTGCACTCGCGGCACGTGCATCTGTTCACAGTTGTACTTGTATATGGTTCGATTACTTCAGTCCCTGTGTGAAAAAAAAAAAAGGATCATGTGAATATTTATCATCAAAATATATTAAAATCATCTTATAAGTTTATAATTTATAACTAACTTTTACAAAGCAAGATTTACAGTTATAAAACTTACCTTGACTTGGAGCGACTGTCTTTTTGCCTATCTGGAGACTTGCTGCGAGAACGGGACTTTCCGCGCGAGCTCTTACTATCGGAACGCGAGCGACTACGACTACGGCTATACGAACGCCTACGGTCTCTATCGCGGCTCCTTGATCTACTACGCGATCTAGAACGTGAGCGTCTTCGGTCCCTGCTTCTGCTACGTGATCTGTAAACAACACGTAACAAAAAAAAAAAAAAGAAGTTTTTGATTTTGTAATTGTCTCTCGTATTTTTAATTACTAGCATTTTTATTTCCTGCGATTCGTAAATATTCAAATATTTATAGATACTTTTTATAAGTATTACTTACTAGTAGTAATACTTAATGTATAATATGTATGTATTATACAAATCTTGAAATTTTATAAGTATATAATACAGATTGTGTACATGATAAAATTCTATAACAATTACCTTCCTCGCCTACGGCTGCCACGACTTCGGTGTGGTGAAGTTGGTCGTCCATATCGTGCCATTTGAACTCGAAGTTCCCTACCATCTAACAGCCTTCCGTCCATAGCATCTAATGCATCTTCTGCATCACGCTTGTCATAAAATCTTAAATAATAATTGAAAGTAATGAAAACATTATTGCTGATACATGGAACACACACACACACACACGCGCGCGCGCGCACGAGATGTCCCGCAACTCGTGGTCAATTGAGACGTGATTCTACAAGCAAGATCATGTCAAAAAGAAAGAAGAAAATTTTTTCATTGAAATCTTCGTTTTCAAGAACATAAAGTTTGAAATTTCATCGAGTATTAGGTTGAATTTAGCTAATGCTAGACTAAAAAAGAATATAACAGGAGATTATTCTACGTGCCAAAGTAAATAAACGTAGAATAAAATTTATCTACAAGATGCTCTGTTTTTTTGAGTTTGAAAGCTGATCAAATAAAACGTGCGTACTTAAGGTAATTTTCAACGAAACATACATTCAAGTACATTCATTTAAAGTGTATTTTCTTAAGAATTACGCCTTAAATGAAAAAATTTTACTTTATATCTTTATTCATTTTTGCGCGTAGAATATTCTCGATTTTTCGCATCTGTCTGATATGGAATTGGCCAAATTCAAGTATAATTGGTAAATTTTCAAACTCAATGTTCTCAAAAACCAAGATTATAATGAAATAATTTTTTGTTCTTTTTTCCCGACACGTTCCTATATGTAGAATCTAATTGGTTGACCGAGAGTCACAGGTCAGACCCTGTATAACAAAAATAATTTATTAGATAATATATACAGTTTGTACAAAATATTTGTTAGTAGCTACAAGCTTTATTATCTAAATACGTATTAACATGTACTGAAAGTGACGTCATATTGATAAACCGTAATTAGCAGAACATAGATGAATTAAGAAATAGCAAACAAAAAGAACTAGATTCTTTTAAATATGTACCTGACAAACGCAAATCCACGACTCTCTCGAGTAAATCGGTCCCTCGGTATGTAAATGTCGCCGACCTCGCCACATCTTTCGAACACGCGTCTCAGATCCTCCGGCGTCGTTCTGTATGTGAGATTGTCCACTTTTAAGGACACCATCCCATCGATTCGAGGTGGTGGTCTACCGTAACTCATTTTCTTCGATCGCTTGAAATCCTTAATTTGGACAAGAATAACACTCGAATCGAAAAAATCTGTTTTAAATCAAGGAACACAGGCTCACACGCACCGAGGACAAGATGGCGAGTAGCGGAAGAACGAACTACGCGCAGTACGGTTGGAAATGACGTAGTAAAATTTTCTACTACGTGCGTCAAATTACTATTGTAAATTACTATAAAATATTTGTTTTTTTCTCGTTCGTAAAACAAACTGTTTTTATTAAATTCGGTAAAATAATAATCTTGTGGATGAAAAATGACTTGCTTATTAAAATTAAATTACAATAAAAATTAAAACAGCGAGAATGATTATTTTCGATGTAAGTGAAAGTGATTTATAAATAATGTTTGTCTCAATATTTGTTCCAGTATGTTCCAATATTTCATATGAATTAAGCGTTTTTATATTTCTCTTTAATTCATATTATTTATAAAAATATAACATATATATATTTTTTTTTTTGTTTTCTTTTTGATGTTGCATGAGGAATGAAATGACTCACTTGATCACTTCCGGTTAATTTCAAATTTAAGTTCGCAGCAATCTGTCGAAGATAAATTTGTCAAGAAAAAAAAAAGAAAATATATAAAATTTCTCTTAATTCGTTTAAAACAAAAGATGTGATAGCGCGGATGTTGATAAAATATAATTGTTCTACATAAAAAGAAGTGTCATGAAAAAAAAAGCGGACATGAATTTCGATAAAAGAAAAACTCCTTTCTGATATTTCATTTCTAAACAGATCTTTATATAAAAAAATTAAATTCCACGTACAATATCGGACACACGCGGTCAATGATGACATTGATCGCAACAAATCGTTAACGCATTATTTTTTATTTAAGTTTCAATGAAGCTGCATCTGTGGTATCACAACAATGCCCTTGCAATAAGATGCTACCCCGAAAATAATCTGTCAACATCGCTTAAAAATCCATCAATACAATTACAGCTTCGATCTCGTTTCACACGTTTAACGAATCATACCAACCATAAGAATGGACAAACGCAGTTGTTGTACATTTTGGTCCTTTGCCCGCCGATCTGCTGTGTCTGTTACATTGACACGTTTGCGTATTACGAAGAAAGATGAAGAGCAAATGTTAATTTTTGACATATTTAAAAAAAGATTAGATGAAACGAAAATTTTCTTTTTTAATGAATCGAAGGGCAAACGTGTTAATAACAAACACAGTACACGCAATACTTATTTGACTTAGCTAGGCGGTAGGTGCAAAAATAAGAGACGTCGAGTGATCGCAATTCTCGCTCTGTTCTTTTTTTTTTCTATCTTCCTTTTTTTTTTTTTTTTTTTTTTCTAAAGAAATTCATCAATGAACCATTGGCAGAGTCACAGGTATGCATATGAAGCATAGTTTCGAAATAAAGACAAGAAAGTCATGTAGGAAATAAGTCATCAAAAGAATTTCTAACAAATTACATAGCAATATTCGATTCAATAAATAGCTTAAAAATATTCAATAGAGAAGAAAAAGAAGAAAAAGAAGAAGGAGAAATTCAAAAATATGATTCTGATTGAAAAAGGAAAAGAGAATGAGAATGATTTCGAAATCAGATAAAATTAATAATAAAAGTATACATATATAGAAAAGATATGTGAAGAGTACGAAGTTTGAAAAATTAGACCCGTAAGTTAGAGATTCATCTGTCATGGACAATAGATGTGCTTTACGGTAATTATAAATTAAAAAAAAGGACCCCAATGATCTTGTGTGTGGGATGCACGACTTGTTACAAGTACAATTATTTTAAAAAATACATATACATATACATATTATATGTATATATATGTATATATATATAAAATACAAGTAAAATAAAATAAGATTGATTGGTACGGGACGAAAGTTTTAAATATTTTGGATGACGAAGAGAAAAAATGTATATCTGATAATTGTTGAAATATACTTGAGACCGAACTTGGACGACGCGACGTCTCCTCATGATGCATTCTGTGGGCATGGGACGTCGCCCCGTTCAAGCCACCGCTTACACTAATTACTATTCAACAATTCAAAATACTTATAATGATACACACAACCATGAATAATCTCAACAGCTGCTGGCCTTAACCCGAACTAACTTATTATCGTAGATAACTGCGGATACAAAAGTAATTCATATTTTCTTCTTATAATTCATTTCCTCATCGTCGTTCTATTGCTGCATATCAGGTATGTAACTAACGTGTATATATATATATATATATATATACCACGTTACATATCGAATTTTCTTTCCTTTTTTGTTTTAAGTTAGTTTCCGGCCAATCAAAGCTTCGTATCGCAAAAAAAAAAAAAAAAAAATTTCTGGCATTCATCAGATCTTGCATTACGATCTTCCATCGTTAATTGCTTATCTTTCTCGTTCTATTTCTTTGTCGCTTCTCTCGTTCGCAATTTTTTCTTTCGTCGCTCGCTTCGCATTGTGGTTGTATACAAAATATTGTAATCAGGGCGCTCGCAATCTTTAATCGCATGCGTTTTCCTTCTCCTCTTTCCTTTTTTCGTTAAAATTTCATTTCTTTTTTCTCCTTTTTTAGTCTTTTTAATTCGCGTTTAAATAGAAAGAAAAGTCAGAAGAAGAAAAAGAGAACGCATCTCTCATCCGCTGTCTTTACAATAGTTTTCTCTCGGTTTTCGCGTTACGATTCAACCCATTCTCTGTCTCGCGTTTTTAATTTATATCCATTTATTAATATTATTACGCTCGATATAAAAATAATACTCAGTCGATTAGTTCAGATTTAATACTCAGTATAAGAACTGGGAAAGGGGTCTTAGCGTTTCCAGTTTTTACTGCGTGTTTTACTCTTCTTTTTTTTTTTTTTTTTTTTTTTTTCTTTAACCTTTTTACAGTGTTTTACGATTTACGCCTCCGTTATCGCTTTTTTTCTTCACCGTTTATATATGTAGTTATCGTGTGTGTACATAAGTTTCATTTATGCATTTATGCAAGTACGTACAATGTAAATTATGTATGTTTAATGCGTGCCTACACGTGTAACGTGTATATATGTATGTACTTATATATGACTTAGGATTTCAACGAGGAAAATCTCGGTGAAATCAAAAAGTTCACTCACGGTCGCGCAAACGGACGGAACAGTGCTGCGTTAATAATTAATTACTTTTCAAGCCGCAGAGAGATATTGACGATTCACCCCTTATTTATTTTATTTCCTTCATCGTTCCGTGTAAATACTTTTTCTTTCTCTCCTTTCCTCTCTCTCACACACGTACATACACATTCTCACTCTCTCTTGCTCTCTATCTGTCATGTACAATTATGCATTTTTTTTTTGTCTCATTCCAATTTTTGTTTCTTATCCTCGAAACTTTCGTATACATTTGTTTATTGCAGACACGAAATGCCTCGTAGCCACGATTTTTTTCTCTTTAAATGAGTTCTTTTTATTTTATCGAAGATTTGCACGTGATAACGAAGCACTTCGATATGTACTAACGAATTGATCTAATCTATTCTCGATCCATCGCTATGATCTCGTTCCTGCTCATCATTTTGGTAATTAATTACCAAACACTGCACATAGTTATATACATAATATACAGAATGTTCTAAATTTAAATATCAAAACTTCAAAAACATGAAAGGGGTTGATAAACTGAAAAAAAAAAATGTTCTTTAGAGAACATTTTTGCTCTTTATCGCTCCATTTTGGAGAAAAGAAAAAAGAAAAGTTCTCGTTTTAGACCTTTTTTGCAAGAACGAGCAAATTTCTAAAAGATTTTTTTTTTTTTTTTTTTTTAGTTTATCGACGTTATATGCATTCTCGGGGCTTTGACATTTATAAATTTGGGACATTCTGCATAATCAGATCATCATTGACCATTTTTCTTTTTTTTCTCCTTTTTTGTACCTATTAATAAGCGATTTGAAATTGAAGAAATATTAGTAATATTAATTGTAGAGGCACACGTTTCTCGCAGAAACGAAAAAGAAAGCGAATGGATCGAAAACAGAAACTACTAGTTTACAATAAACGGCGTCGTAGACGCGTTGTAGTTGTACACGTATTCAACAAAATCTCCAGGCGAAGGCACCTAAAGCATTGACCGTCCGCATCTCGTACCGCATAAAATCGAGCGTGTCTCGCAGAAAATGAGGGAATGACCATATGCATACTGCCTGATCATTATTAACTGATGGTGTGTAAATGTTTTGTTTCTCTTTTTACAAAATAAACGAAGAATGAAAAGGAAAAGGAAGAGAGAAAAAAAAAAGAAAGAAAGAAAAAGGAAAAAAGAGAGCGAAACTCGTATAAAGTACAACGTAGAAACAATAAATTAAGCCAGTCGTTGCCAAAAAGAAAAAAAAGATGTCTTACATAAACGTTGGTGCAAAAAATGGTGAGTACAATAAATTATAGTTTAAATAATTACTTAAGGGATTGTCGCTTATGTAAAAATAGACGTACAAAACAAGGACGTGGGAAAAGGATGAGGGGAAACAAGGGTAATGGGACACAATAGGGACATAGGAGAAAAGATAACTAAATAATTTAATAATTAAGTAAGACAAATCTCGCCGTCGGGGATTTCTTTAAGTAGTGTTGGTTAAAACTCTTAACAGCTAAAATCAAACGCGTAGAATACTGATACATAAAAAAAAAAAATCTATAAGAAGCCTCAGCTTTTTTTTCTTTCGTTCTCATTGTTAAAAAAAACTAATCGTGACAAGTGGCGCTTTTGCAACTAATTCTTATTTAAAAAGGATTGTTATATCGTTAACGTTTAATGAAATCGATATATTAATTGTGTGTGTGTGTGTATGTGTGTATGTGTGTGTATGTGTGCACGCGCGAGCGCGCGCGCGCGCACGTATGTTTTATACATAAATATATATAATAGCAATACTCGATTTCTCAATCCTAATAATTATAAAAAATATGCTCTAGTTTCAGAATTAGTAGAGAGCTCAAACCTAATTCTACTTATGCAACTACAATATTATAATAATAATAATAATAATAATAATCATAATAATAATAATAATATTAATAATAATATTAATAATGATGATGATGATGATGATGATGATGATGATAATAAAAAATATAAGGATAATAATAATAGTTATACTTTTTTTGTTATTTAACAAGTTACCGCGAGCCAAATATTTATAACTGAGAGAAAAAAAAATGCCTAACAAAATAACTGTCCATTGTTTCCACTTTTTTAAAAATCAATATTATTTCATAAATAAAGTTCATAAAGTTCATTCTTCTCACGTATGGTACACTTAAAAGAATGGTATTTTACAGTGTTCTGTTAACAAAACGTTTTAAAAACTGGCGATTTCTGACCTGACTGAAAAGAAGTTCTCAAACTCGTATGTACTATAATTTACTTTCGATTTCATCCGTTAGTAATGCGTATAACTCTAAATATGTATCACGTATCTTTTAAATAAGTATAATATACCATTTAAAAATAGAAGTTTTTTTATCTGAAATATGAAAATTCACAATTAAACAATACGCAATGATGACTGCAAATAAGACATTCAAATTTTGGAAGATATTTACAAATTTGTTTTACAATAAAAGTAAGTAAAATATATAGAATATACATTTGTTGAAACTTATTTAAAAGATATGTTACCTCTTAATCTTTTTGTAAAAGAGGAAGTATACGAATATGTACTAAATGGAAGGATCATTTCAACGTACAAGAAAAAAGTTTAGCAATCTGTTATTTAGATTGCAACTAATGTGAAATCACATCATCGGTATATTCTCCAATACTCGTGTTATCAATGTGATACCACATTTTCAATGCTATTCATATACAAAAGATATAAATATATGAATATAACAATAGCTTCAAAATAAGTTAGCTTCTGTATTAAATATATCTAGAATTTCATTGAAAATTCCAAAAAATATAGATAGATAAAAATTAGATAAAAATTTTAAAAAGAAAGGGAACAACACTGATTTGTGGTACCATTCATACTCGTATAATAGCATAGAACACTGCATTTGTGTATGTAGTACTTATGTATGTAAGTTTATGTTTATGTGTAATGTGTGTATGTCGTGTGTAAATATATATATATATATAAATTGTATATATTGTATATAAATATTTATTATACTTATATACAATGTATATGTATATGTATGTATATATATGTATGTGTGTGTCTATATATATATATATATATATATAGACACCCACACACGTACACACCCACACACACACACACACACACAAGTGAGTTCATAAGGCTCCTTTGATAACGACTAAAACTAAGTTGCTCCACCAATTACTGTAAGTGAATTTAAAAGCTCTGTAAAGCAGTGTATGCCAAGAGATATCACTGATAAGAAGAGCTGTAAGAAGAGAGAGAAAAATAAAGGAGAATATGTAAATGCTGTGTATGAGGTTTATAAAAGAGAAAGATAAAACATTAATTTTTATCATATGCCCTTAACTATATTCTATGTTATATAGACTAAATCTATTTTTGGCAAAGTTGTTTAGGTATACAATGTTAGATATAACAATACATGAGTAGATGCACTGGCCATTGTATTAAGTGATATTTAAGGTTGCTTAATACCTCTTTATTAATGTGTGATCTGTACATTCTGGAAAATAGATCAGTGATAACCCTTAGGAAAACAAGTAATTTTGTTTATCTACATCAAAATATCATCAATATTTTCTTTCTGTTTTCTACTTTTACAGTATGAAAATAAAATGAAATAGATAGAGTTAAGGAATAAATTTAAAGGAAAATTATGGAATATGTGAAACATACCTACAGCAACTGTGGAGCAATAAAATTTGTTACTTTTAACGTCTGGTATAAATGAATGTTATCTAAGTATTAGTTCCTGAAATTCATGTATATTCAAATTGTCGTCAAGAGAGCACGCGAGTATTGTGTGACAACAATCTATTCTACGTACCATCGCGTTTTTATTGCTTTCGGAGTCTTAGCTTATATGGTGGTGTGCTGCTTTGCCTATTAAGTACAAATTCTTGGCAACTGTATAAACAGTCGAGAAACTTTTCAGATAGAGAAAAAGGAAAGAAGAAAAAATACGTAAATGGTAGAAAGAGTATTTAAAATGTGTTTACACCGGCAGTCTCGTGCTCGCGTAAAAAAGTATCTACATCACCTAAATTAAGATTTGCAATTAAATTATCTGCACTTACACTGCGATAAGAGCTAAAAAAGGGAAGAGAAAAGAGATGAATCACTGAAAGGCCACTAGAATATGATATTTAAAAATGATACTGGCAAAAATGTAATTTGACGAAGCTCAAATTACAGAGTATGTATCGAATGTTTTTTTCTTTAATTTTGTCACATTGTGCAACCGTTTTTCTGTTCCATTGATTTTTTCCCATGTTTCTAGTAGATAATAAAATTCCACTCGCTATTAAAGCCAAAAATAGGTTTTGTTCACTGATTAAGTTTAGCTGAGACGTTTGTTTTTTAAATTAAATATTTCGTAAAACAACGAGACTATTATGATTGTAACATCACTGACAGCTAAAAGCCCGTGGAACAAAACGGTTAAATTTTGTCCACTAATTTTTTAGTGACAGAACATCATTTTTTTGTTTCTTCTTCTTTATTTCTAAGCCTTCCCGAACAGTAATCTAGCACCGTTCTAAAAACTTTCACTGGTGATTAAATTTCTTACGTCACTAAAAAAACAGACAACTACCACCATTCTTTTTTAACGCGTAAAATACGTGTGACACCGAAAGAACAATTTGCGCGTGTATGTACAACGATCGCCCGTCGCTCTCTATAGCTGCAAGCGTAGAAAATTTTGTATAAAAATATTCCTCGTATTCATGTATATTATATATGTACATATTTTGAATAACCACGTAATTAATACTGCGTACTTAATATCATCGTTCCTTCGTGCGCTCTGCACCACGGGCTTGGTAGCTCAAGGGATAAATATACATCCCAATATTCTACCATCTCAAATTTCTCGAGACCGTGGAAAGAGAAGAAAAGAAAGGAGAAGACAATCCAAAAAAGAGGATTATGGACGAGAGTCAGTGGACAACAGAAAGGAGAAGAACAATCTCGTCTCTTAAACCCTGTGTATCGCCGGACAGACTGTTCTGTCTAGAGATTCTTTGTTATACATAACGATTTATATGTATATACCTATAGAGAAGTCGTTCTGAAGCTGGTCGAGGTGCTTTCAATGTGCCTCTTCGGATAACGATGTCGCAACTAAGTTTAATGGTACGTCTGAAACATTCTCTGCATCTCCTTCCTCTGTTTCTTCTGTTTCTGTAGATAAATGACATTGTTCTCGCCCTTCTGTCTTCACATGCTGTTACAATATATAAATATTTAAAAAATGCAATAAAAGTGTACAACTGTTATATAATTTATAAATCACTGATCGTTGAATGATACTTACGTGCATCATATAACTAGGTAAGGGAAGAGAGTAATTGAGCTGAGCGGTTGGGGCTGGTGGATGACCACCAGGTATACGCGGTGGCGTTAGTGCAGCCATCATTAAGTGGGGTTGAATTTGTCGCCGAAGTGCTGCTAACATGTCTGCACTTTCTGCATCCATTTGTTCTGACTGTGGTGCCAAAATTGAATCACCTTTTTCTAAAAAAAAAAAAAAAAAAAAATGTTATATTGGAAAAAAAAATAAAATATGTGAAAACGTTAATGTATGTAAAGCCTACTTCTATGCCTTGTTGGTTTCTCGCCTTTCGGTCTACGTCTGCGTGTATGTATCGTATCCCTTCTCATAGTAACTGGACGATTTACTCCGTGAAGTTTATAATAGAGTCCACAAGCGTTGCAAACCATTTCCCCCTTCATATTCCTTCTCCAAATAGTTGTGGTCATGGTGCCACAATTTGTACAGGACATATCTACTTTTTTCGTCATATTACCGCTATGTTGATCGAATTGTTGTTTCTGATCCTCTACCTACACAAATAATCATAACAAATATCATGATATAATCGTGATAAATATATTTTATTTTACATAATGAATTTCCGATCATACCTTCACCTTTATCTTATTTGACCATGCTGTAAAATCTTGTGCTTGTTCTTCGCTAGATTCGTGTTGATAATTAACATCTGGACTCATTGGAGCTTTACTAGGATAACTTTGTTTTCTGCGACCTTTGGTCTCTTTTCGACCAACACTGGCAGGACTCGACGGATTGCTATCCACAGATGTACCCTGTAAATTAATAAAGAAATTAAAAAATTATTATCTACTATCATTACATTTTAAATTCATTCAATAATTATTTTAATTTCGCATTTGTAGTTCGAAATTCTCTTGATATAGATAGTTTACCAAGGAGCAAAAATAATTTTTTACAGGTATCGGAATAAAAAGCCAATAAAATGGAAAGTAGTACAAAAGATAGTACAATCCTGTTTTATATTAGAAGAAATTGAAAAATTCCTCACACGGAACAAGACGTATTTAAAAATCTATAGAAACCCAACTTATCTGAACATCTGTTAACAGCAGCATGACATGGTGGACTTAGCGCTTATGAACTATCACAAAAGGCTTCTCAGTTATCTATTATCTACAAGGCCTACCACATTTCTTACCTGCAAGCAGATGGGACCTGAATAGTCAAGGGATCCCTTTGGGATCCCTTGACATCCAAGGGTCACCTGACCTGTCTTCTTTTCTATACCTGTAGTTCTTTTCTAGTATTTGCATTGAATAAACTGCAAGGACTTCTCATGGAAAAACTTTTATTTGCAGGAAGATTAGGGTCAAAAAAGTATGAACAACAAAGAAAATAAAGATTTTCCATTTTTCTATAAATCTCAAAATTTTGTTTAAAAGGTATAATTTCAAAAAAAAGAAAATTTCAACTTTTATTACTATTTCTATATTGATGTTATATATTTTAAAAATATCCAAAATATATTTGGAAAATCCGAACGAAAATTTGGGAAAAGTTTCTAATGACATTTCAGAACGTACTCAATCTGAACATAATAGCTATATGATTTATATTATTGAAGTATCCAAATGTTATTTTAAAATTTTCGCAAACCTTATTTTCTATACAGGAGATATTAGTACGATTGCCAAGTACAGAACCATCGGGTATAGTACGTTCGATTGTTGTTCCTTGAGTGTCCCTATAAAACCTAATCTGGGGTGATGCTCTGTCCGAATCAATCGGCGTAATACCGATTTGTCTGTTGTTGATCAAGGAACGCAGTAAATTAGTCGCTTCACCAGTAAAGCCATTATTTAATTTATCACCATTTGTCCTGGTAATCTCTAAACTTCTGTTGCTAAACATAAACACAAAGATTATATTGTTTCAAATCTAATAATATAGATATATACAGATGCAATATATCTGTAGTTAGTCAAATATTCTTTAAAGAAACTCTTATTTTGGGAGGAAAAAATTACTGCAAACAGTAATTATTTTGAGAATAGTCCAAAGATAAATATGGTACAAGACTATATTTATAATCTTAACAAAGAATAATATAAACTATGACGTACAATGATGTGATAATGTAAACTTTACATTGATTATACATTAAATTAAATGAACATATGTGTTAAATAAATAAGAACATACAAACAGAAGCTGCTATACTATGTAGATTAAATTTAGATTTATGCTCTCATACTCTATGAAATAAAGTCTCTTACAAACAAATTTAAAATTTTGTACTTACTTTGCTAATGCTTGCCACAATTTTGTTGTTTCTTGATCAATATTTGTATCTGAACAGTTGCTTTCTGGTGTATCCATTCTATTTACTGGACTGCGATTAGGGGTATTTGTTTTTGATTCTTCATAATTTGTTTCTAATTTTATTCTCTTGTTAATAGTCATATCATAACCATTTTCTTCCCCCTCAGTATCCTGCTCATCTCGATCTTCTATTTCTAATCTGTCTGGATCAGAGCTATTTGAACACGTGTCATCTTCTGGTCCACACTTAATATTATCATGTTCAGGCATGTCATTGGTGCACAACTCCAAATGATGTGTTTGAGTCTGAGGTATAATGTTTTGATTAATGCTGGCCGGAGAATTAGGCTCCTCGTTGAACAATGTTTTGTTCAATTGGAGAAATGACTGTAGAGGATTTACACCTGCTACTTTGGCAGTGGAGAAAGATTTCATCTGAAACAAAACAAATTACAATTCATTAGAATTGTTTAAACAAAATATACAAGTAAAAAATATATTTAAAAATATCTATAAAAGGACCACAATGTTTAATACATTCATGTATCATTTTTATTAAAATTATATTGAGCAAACATTTATTGACTTCAACATAAATTTTCATCTATTGGAACGAATTAAAAATAATATTTTCACATTTGCACCTTGTACCTGATCAGAATACGCGTAAGAAATTAATTAGTAATGTGCATAAATTTTTCTATTCTGTAATCACTATCAAATTAATAAGGTTAAAGGTGACTGCATTAAAGAAAACCTTGAAGCGTCTTACATAATTACCGATCAGAGCACAAAGACAAATAAACAACATCCTGTATGTATTAAATGTGTGTTTACAATATACATGTGCTGAAGTACATTATTATCTACAATCACATGTTGCACGTTTTCAGTTGCATCATTACTTAGAATGGACTGACTGCTCATTGGTGCTACTGTGTTAAATGAAGTCTTATTCCTTTAACTGGAAAATGATGTGATTCATATTGTATAACGATCTATGTCAATAAGTTCTAATATATCTTTATTCGTGGCATTTAAAAAAATATATTTAATAACTACCTGATCATCGTGTGATGATAACTGCTTGGCATAATCCAGGTACTGTTTGAGTATGACGTCAGATTTATGTGACACTTCACGAAAATTATGCAGTACATCCAACTTGTACACGCATCGGTGACAGATAATTGGTGGCAAAGAATCCCCATCTTTTACCTGAATAAAACCCAATTGTGTTATTGGTTTTTTTTGATTATAAGTCTATATTTGCAGCTACTTCTATAATACTTATGATAATAATCTTATTCGAATAACTTTAATCCATTACTAATATTTTCTAAATAAGATCACATAACAATTACAAAATGAAGTTAATATGGAAAGCAACGCCAACAGCATTATTACATTTTAAATTACATATAAACACGTAAAACACCCAACATAAAACGTGTCCCATTCCTATTTAAGTGAAAATTCGAAATAAACTTCAGGGAGGAATAAAGCGACTTTTTTTTCTAAGTAGGTTGAACGGAAACGGAGTTTTCCTCCAGAAGAGAAGACCGTACGTACCACATATATGCGAGAACAGATCGCGGATTATATGGACAAAGAAGAAATATATAGGATAGAATAAAATGTGACAGCGACTCGTGGAATCCGCGTGTGAAACCTGATAACAGGCCGTCTAAATAAGGAGTTGCTCCCCTCTACCATGAGATCCGCACAAACGAGGAGCATACAGCTTATCACTGCCATTTTAAATCCCCCGTGAGTCGGCTTATCTCGCGGACACATCTCTTGCCAAACTTTCTCCCGTGGCACGCGCACACACACACACGCACCCTTAAGATAGTGAGGTGAATAGAGATAGAAGACAATATACAGAGAGAGAGAGAGAGAGCAAGCGTGAGCGAAACGAAGGAAAAGCGGATAGGAGTGCGCGTAGGAGAGAGGGAGACACACCAACGAGTGCGAGGACCACAGATGGTCGCGTCTGATTTATCTTCGTCTCGGCACGAGGATCCGGTGAAAACTCTCGACGAGACTCACCGTAATCGAGAGGCACGTCAGTATCTTATCGGCGAAGTTCCGCTGGGCGCCTTCCTCTTCGAATATGGACAATTTGACACCGTCCGACGATAAACAAAGGCGACACAGCTCGTAGAACTTGGGCGGTACATCGAACATAATTGTGAGCTCCGGCTACGTTGCGCCTTGCGTAAAGCGCGAGTCATCAAGAGGTAGACTCTTTTCTTGGCCGACGTACTATCTTTCTCCACTGCCACTACGCGTTTAGCGACAAGGAAGGGTACGCGATCACTTATCACAGTCACCGCCGCGGCTCATTGTCAGCGGCACAGTACACACGGTCATACAGTTATGTTTCCACATAGAGAGGAGACTACCAGGAGAAACCGAATGTTTCTCTGACTTCCTTTCTATGATCCTGTTCGCCAGGAGGCGCTGACGAACATTTCCACGTTCGAGGTTACCGAGTTTCAATGGAATCTTGGAATGAATCTGATCAAATCCATCTCTTGTCCTTTTTCTTATCCCTCTCTAGCTTGTCTTTTTTTTTTTTTTTATAGTTGCATTTATGAAGATAATTAGCTAATCTTATGAATAATAAGAAAACGTACTTGGCACTTGAATTGCGTGAATATATAATTAGAATTAATAACTTTGTTATTCGCATTTATTACACGATTTATTAGTCCTGCCCTTTCTTGGCAGATCTTTTCAACTTCGTTTGTCGTGGAAAAGCAATCGGGGAAAAAGATGCACGTTTCAATTTTTACATTACACCGTTTATTTTATTCGCGTAAGGAATATTTCTTTCGCGTGTCTATACACGCCTTGTAAAATATATAACTGTACTTTCGTATCGTGAATTATGAATTTAGGATACAGATATAGGATCGCGCTATAGATGCAAATCAGCGATTAGCAGCAAAATGATTTAAATACATTTATTAAGTTCGTCGATCCATTTTTATATACAGTAAAAAAGATTTGAAAATTTATATCTTGTACAAAATGTATTGCGTTATACTGAAGTTACTGAAGTGTATTAAACGATAGATCGTTAAAATTATTTCTATTCGCATAACATTATTGGAAATGATCAAAAACACAAGTGACAATTCAATGCCGTGTACCGATCAAAGATCAGCAATTAAATCGCTAGAAAAAAACGAGTTTCTTATCACGCGTCATTTTACTAGGAATTTCATTACATCGAATAAGTAGCCCAACCCATAAATAAATCAGGCAAACGGAGAGAATGACTAACGCAAGATTACGCGACCCATCGACCACTTTCGGCCCACGCTATTTTATCACTTTTAATCCGATCTTCGTACATATAAGGTCGTGGTACAGTAAATATAGATTTTTTTTGGATTTTGTTACAAATTCATCATGCCTTACTGACGACTAAAATCAGAGTTACAATATTTATAAAAACGATATGAATTAATATTTTAATTATTATTCGTTGCAATCATTATGTAATTGTAATTAATTATTTTGCACTTCCTTTTCTCTATTCATAATTTTTTTATATTTTTTTATATCAATGTATAGTTTTTATTCTTATAACAATATTTACATAAATGTACAAGTTACATACACTTTTAATAAATGTATGCACAAATCACACAATATACCAAATAGAAAATCAAACTGATAATCTCACTTTGATGTAGAGATAGAGCATACTTAATATTGCCTATTTTGTATTTTGTATTTTAAAATAAATTCTGAAAATTAGAATTTACGTGCCTTGATATTATACATCTGCAATAATACATTTTGTTTCTCTGTTCTAACATTAAACATCATGAATATTAATCAAAAGTGAGTAAGTCCGTAAGTGAGTACGTACACTCCCTGTATAGGATCATGATGCACTGGAAAAAAGTCTTATCAATGTGTTACTATCTTTGTTTGGACGATAGCTATAAATATCTTTCCTTTGCAAAATTTTTATAAAAATTTAAATAAAAAATAACGAATGCATTTTTTACAATTACATTACAGCAAAAATTGCATTCACAATATTTTTGCACCATTTAATTGGGAATGTTTTTTCGAAGTGATAAGTATTTTCCTAATACACACAAAAATATTCACAAAAATATTTAAATAAGTTGTGATATCATTTGCGCATAATACATACAATTCAGCTGCATATATTTTACATTCGTAAAATAAGATGGTTTGTGAGGTATATACTGTACGTTTAGTACAAAGTCATAAAAGAACTTAGGTAAAATAACATTCATTGCAATATATCTATCTTTCGATATAAATCGATATCACAATTCGCTTCTAATCATTTTCCTTTCGAGAACATTTTGTTCTTGATATAAATCTTCCACTTGATTGCTATTTACTTTGCTATCTAACTCATGTGACCTAATATTTTTATAATATTTTCTATATTTTTTTCTGATGAGTTTTACTTTGTGTTGATCCTCTCTGAGGTCGACAGTGGAACTTAATATTAAGTGTATATCTTTAATGTGTGCCAACTTTAGTAAAATGACTTTTCTTTTATTCCTGGCACTTATTCTTCCTACTATAGTAATATGCCTTATTAATTTTCGATAATCTCGAAGCAATTGTTGAATAATATCTAAACACAGCCAACGAGTTCGAGCGATACACGCATCCGGAATTATACCGGCTCCAGATTGACAAATATTTACAAGCGCTTCAACATGCGAATCTTCGTCCAAATTCGCTAAGATAAAATTCACAAGATTCGGTATTGTAATTGACAAAGAAAATGGATACACCGTGCTATCCTCTTTTCTGAAATGAAAGAAACAAGAAAACTGTTAAAGAATACAACAATACCAAATAATTCAATTCTACTTACCTTTTGGCAGGAAAAAAAAGAATGGACGGGAACCGATTCATATTATACTCCCACGGTAAATCGTTATTATCACCGTCTACTCTTACAAATAACAGATGATCCATTTTGTGTAAGTAATGAGCTACTGTTAAATATACATAAAATATCGCGCTACAAAATGCACAATAAGGAGAATGATACATTATGACCACATCCTAAAAAAATCATTAAATTTAATATTTTTTTTCATCTTATACCTTTACAATATGTTTATTATCCCTCTTGATTTACCTTCGTTGGATCTAATATAGTATCTAAAAATGTTTCAGTTGTTAATTCTGGTATGCATATATTTTGTACATTTTTCGTTTTACAACTAACTTTAGTTTTAAATTTTTGTACAAAACGTCTCGAATTATTAGAACGTAATGTACGTTGTAGAAAACCTTGAGTATAATTATTTATAAACTGTATAAATGTATATCGATTAAAATCCTCCTGCATGACATATTGACTTTCATGCTAAAAGAAAAAATAACAAATTATTATACGTAACAATATGAAAATACATTCAAATACTTACAATAACGTCTAATATAACAACAGCAGTTTTATCTTTCCTTTTTAAAAGATCTATGCCCAGACCTTCCGCGAAATAAAAATAATGTAAACTATCAATTGCTATTAACGTCAATGTTTTATTAATTGTACACACTGATTTTGTTAAATTTATATTTGGATATTCGAGATTATCTCGCGGAAATATAGGTTGATGATATCTGTTTCCAATTACCCATCTTTTACACTCAGATCTTAAATGTGCTTGTTTTATTGCATCTGCAGATCGTATATCCTCTTCATTCGTAGTAAATGTCGATATTTTGTATTTTTGACTGAAAAAGTAAAGTATATTAGCTGAAAAAATAATTACAATCAATTTCTTTTATACCTCTTAAATTTAAAGTTGTCTTCGTATTTCACTGTAGTAGGATTTTCATTACAACAAATTTCATATTTTTGTTGTGAATCATGTGTAGCTGAAACTTTGAAAATATCAACGCCTTCGCAAACGTGATCAAATTTATCACTATTCAGTTTACAAATAGACGTTTCTTTTTCTGCATCGTTGAATATATTCTTTTTACACAAAGAACATTTATTCATTACAACATTAACACAGCAACTATCGTTAATCCATTTTTGAATTGAGGTGCTGGTAGTGAAATCATTCCTTTGATTACTAATTTCCTTTAAAAGTTTTGCACAAAATTTGTTTTGCTCCGAATGTCTTGCAATAGCAGTGCGACGCTTGAAACTGAGACGATCAATTATCTCCTTAGTTAAGATGTTATTATCTGCACAATCATAATATTGCAGTCCAATTTCTCTCATCTAAAGAATCAATGTAATTATTATTATATATTCTTTTGAATATCGCGTTTGAATGTAATATTACATACCAAGTTAAAATTATAATTTTCAGAGTGCAAAGGATTACGAGGAGTGAAGAGAAAAAGCACAGGCCCTTCTCTCAAATATGGTGCTAATGTTAATGCTTTTACTCCAGGAGGTTGCAGCCACAGAACTGGTTGGTGAATAAAGCTGCTAATCCAATTTAATATGTTTTCGGAAGTCCATTCAGAGTCTTCTGGATACCTCTACACATTTGAATTCTCAAACTCATTTAATTGTGCTATATATGCAAATGTTTCTGCTTTATGTATGCAATGTATTTACCATTACTCAAGTATAAGACTTTTTTTTTATGTACTTACTAGAAACTTGCTCCGCATAAATAAATTTGCAGATGGAAGTTTATAAATATTATAGTCCATTTCACTAGATAGTGCACTAGTGACAATAGCAAAAGCCAATTCTCTATTAGGGTCCTCTTCTAATGTTCTTAAAGCAGCCTTATAAAATTCTTTGTAACCAGGAGTTTTATCTAACCGAGTGAAATTAAAATAGCCTACTACTACAATCTGCAATGATAATAACAAACAATTCATGTTTTTATAAAAATATATGTAGATGCGAATCATTTATTTATACTTACATCATAATTCACACGTAAGTCTGTTAATTGTTCTTTATGTGTTATCCTAACAATTGGATTCATAACTGTATTAAGAAATTTTATCATATATGGCCATGTACGTGTGCCTCTGTATTCTATACCAGAATCCCTCGAAGGATAAAGCATTAGCACTGGATAGCTTTGTATTTTATTATATTGAGCTCTACATTCTGAATTCGGATGCCAACAATTAATAGCAGCAAAAAAAATCTAAAAATCATAAATATCTTGGTTTTGTTATGTGATTAAAACAAGCACTTATAAATATATATTTGGTACCTGCGAATGATAATATTGAGCAACTGTTTCAAATTCTTGGCGTACGGCTTGGCTTTCTGCGTCCCATGGAGCATAGTACATAACAAAACTGAAGTCCGCTTCTGTAACTCTTTCTATCATAGCTCCTAAATGTCCTTTATAAAAATCCAAAACGATTGAACTTTGATTGAAAAATGGTTTAGCTAATGGAGGTTTCGATACTTTGGGAGAACTGTAATAAAAATAATAACCATACAATACAACATACACAATAATAAAATACATAATATTATCAGACAGACTAATAAAGACTTTTATTACCAATACGGTACTTTCAAATTATGGCACAGTATCAAAATATAAAGCCACGTTTCGGTACGATAGCATCATCGTATCACATTGAATGTTAATAAATTTTTAATTGAGAAAATCGTTATAACCTAAAACTTACGAACTATGAAGAGCAGCCAAGGTAGTAAAGATAATTGCAAGGAAAAAACGAATGATTTTCCTGGCATATGAAAACATCTTGTTGGCTAGTCTCTCTTTTATCGCGATCTTCTGATGCGACTCTTTGGCCACGTCGTTACTTCCTGAGTCCGGTGTAGTCGTGTACGAGTTATCACCATTTCTAGGCCTGCTTGCTTCAACCTCTTCTTTCAACATTATCCGTCCAAACCAAAAGGAAATTAAAAGAGAGAAAATACCATGCGTTAAAGCTTCATCACACGTTCGTTGTTTACTTCGGTGCTGCCAGTCCAAGTACTGCTTATTTAATTAAAACTAATTAGCCGGGATTTTCACAGATTTCTGTCGAGCCACCTGTATTTTTGCAAACCGGAAACAGCTGACCGCTTGTCAATATATCGTGTTGTCAATGCACGATTTGAAAAAGATTATAATTTAGAATAAAGTGAAAGAGATTGTATTATTATTATGGAAGATTAACCGACAAAACATTATAATAAAACATTTGAAAAAGTGGAATAAGACATCAAAAAATTACATACATAATTAATGCATATGAACAATGTTTTCATCAAACACATGATTGTACCCTGTATTAATGAAAAATCTACAATGAAAAATGCATTAATTTTCTTACCAAACAGACTTTATAAAGAAAAGCCTGGATACATGTTTGGTAAAGTAGTATATGATGATAATACAGGAGTAAAAAAGTTTTATGTCATCGGTGTATGTAAAATAGACAATTTGGAAACAATTAAATGCGTTAATATAATTGGATATTACTTTGGTACAGAATACAAACGTGCATATGTGGATAAGAAATATTTAGATTGGATTGATGTATGCTTGCATCCTACATTTTTCTCTAAAGACAATATCTATGATTATAATTTGAGAAATATTATTGTGAATAATAAAAAAATATCAACTTTGCAGTGTCATACAGTCATTACAGTTTATGATCAGTCTGCATTCAGAGAAACAGAATTATTTGGTCAAAAAGCAATATCTGGAGACCACTTTTACGAGTTAATGAAAATCATACAAAACAAGCAAATTGAAAGAGAAATACAGAAAAAAAAGAAATGTACTTATATAAAGGAAACGCTACTTGTGTATCATATGTTTATATACTTTTATCCAGTTCTTTTTCTTACCAAAATTACCAACAAATTACTACCAGTTTTAAAATATTCTTCTCTAGGCTTACATGTTAATGAATGGTTGAAGAATGTTAAATGGATATTAATCACCGTAATAAAGAACAAAAGATGTACTTTAAAAACTGGTAACTATGTTTTTGCATTAATAATAGACATGTTACTGGGAATTTCTATATTGCAATTGTTGTTGCACAATTTTGAATATATATCTCCATCTCAGATACTTTTGGATAATGCAGAGGTAATGTACATTAAAAATTACATGAAATTAATAGTAAACTTAATGTTTTCATATGTTAAATATTTTATTTTTAGAAGGTAGTAACGTTTCTGAAAGATTTAATCAATTGGCTAATGGGTGTACCAGCTGGCTTAAAATTAAATCATGCCTTAAATAATATGCTTGGAAAATTTTTTTTATACCATATACATATGTGGTGGACATTTTTAATATTTATGAAACCTGTGATGGATTTTACATTCGAAGTATTGGTAATGTTTGGAAAGCTTGGCATTACATTTCAAATAGCAATAGCAGCTGATCTTTTAGCACTTGTCAGTTTTCATGCTTATTGTATTTATGTATATGCTGCAAGGTATTAAACACATAAGTTACAGAAACTGTAAAAATGCGATCAGAAAATAACTTGATCTTTTCAACAGGCTTTTCAACATTCAGTTGAGAGGTATTACTGCTTTGTTTCGATTATTTTTGGGTAAGAAGAAAAACCCACTGAGAGAAAGAATTGATTCTTGCCAATATCAACCTGATCAGCTGTTTGTTGGAACTTTACTGTTTACTATTTTGCTGTTCCTCATGCCAACAACTTGGGTCTATTATGTGGTTTTTACTATGGTACATTATAGATAATTAAATTATGTTTATGATTGTAGATTATGACTATAATTGTTATTTAATAATTAATATTCATTTTACAGCTCCGATTGGTATTAATTAGCTTTGGAGGTTTGTTGACAAGAATGAAGTTTTATCTTCAAGTTATGCCTGTATATGCATTTTTTAAGTGGTTATTTCATTCTTACAGCACATGTAGTAAGCAAAATACTTTATTATTGATTTATAATTGTATCACTTACAAACTATGTAATTTACACATTGTAGGTGTTGTTAATATTAAAGTACATTCATATAAAACAGAAGGACCAGTAGTATTAATAATGACAATGGTTGTAGCATCGTGGCATTATACATGGGACAAGTGTATACCAGATACAATTAATCGTCATCCACCCATAGAATGGAATAAGATAATAAATAATATAATATGGGGTGAATTACTTTATCCATTATAGATGTATACTTATAGTTTTATTTAACAAAGAACGTTCGTTTATACATGTTAATTACTAAATAAACATTTTCAATTAGATTCTATTATATATTCTATTATTTACTTTTCTGTTTACCATATATTTGTTCCATAATTGTTGGATCCATACTTTTTATCATAGCTTCATCCCAATCATTTTCTTCTCTCAAGATACCAAAGTATATAAAAAAGACAATTAAGCTTAAAGCTATAATTGTTGGTTGGAAAAATGGTTTATTTCTGGCTTCTGCACTTGTATATCTAGCAGGAAGTTTTGCTGCTTTCGATGTTGAAAATTTATAAGGTTTATCATAATCATCATCATCATCATTATCATCATTGTGATCAGTTTTTGTTTTATTTTTCTCTAAACTGGCACTATATTTTAAAACGGAACATATTTGAGAAAAAGAAAGCCTAAAACAATTCAGTTTTTATTATAGTTTTAAGATATTTAAATTACCTAGCCTTTTCCATTATACATAATTTAATGTTGAAGTACAAAAAAAGGAAGTATTATATATTTAAACATACCTCCTTTCTAATAATGATTTATTACTTTTAAATTGTAGAGCACTTTCAATCAATCTCGAACGCATTATTATTAAAAATAAAAATTGCACAGTTTATGCACCGAATTTCTAAGTTTTAATGTGTTAATTACGCCAATGTCATGTATATATTGTATTTGGTATTATTATGTTCTTCTATATTTTATTTTGTAAAGGACAAACATTAACTAAAATATTTACGAATATTATTATTTTGATGTTCTTATATTATTCATTGTTGTTTAATAAGATACGTGAATAGATATGCCCACACATGTGGTGTACAACGATAATTAAGTTTAGAATTCTTATTTGCACATTATTTCTTATCTTTGCTGTTAATTGCAAGAATATTATTAATACTCTAAATGTTGCAATTTTATAAATTTAGAATTATATTTATACAGAATATTTAAGTGAGCAATAGAATGGAATTTGATAGCACGTCAAAATTTGGGGTTAGGAGTTCAAAATCGCGTAAACGAAAGAAGAAAGGGTATGAATCTAAAGGTAAATATTTAATAAATCTCATTTATATTCTTACGTTACATATACAGTCCATTTGAAAATTTGTATAATACAAGTTTATCTTTAATTTATCATTTGCAGAAATTACAAATAAAATAGATAAAACTATTACCTCAGAATCTGATATTAATCAAATGGAAAAGGTAAATAAGCTGGACATAAAATATAAAAGACAAAGAAGGAAAAGAAAGATTTCAAATAACAATAATAATAATAAACGTATTAAAGACAATGATGAGGAAAATGTCTTTGCTGAAATAAAAGAAAACCAAGATAAAAAGGATGAGAAAAAAACAAAGTAAATATGATTTTATATGCATATTTACATTTTGATTGTTTTGTAGCTTATGTAAGTTATATGTATATAAATATAAATTTTTTGTCAGTAGTATACGCACAAGAACTAACTCAAATGATATAGAAAAAATTCACAAAAATGACGAAAAGAAGGTTCAGACAAAGCAGCCTTCTAAGAGACAATTGAAGAAAGAAAAAGCTGAGAAAAAAGAGAATGAAAAAAGAATGGCCAATAGAATGGAAGCAATGAAGAAAGGACTTAATTATGTTTCAAAGGTATTTTAAAGATTTCTTTTATAATATTACTTTATTACTTAAGATGATAGATATTCGAAACAAATAACAGTTTCTAATTCTTTCTATGATAACATCATTTACAGTGGAAACACGCACGATCTCAATGGAAATTTGAAAAATTAAGACAAATTTGGTTAATTGACAATTTGTTGGATGAAACTTCTATACCAAGTGACATTTTTCCAACAGTTTTGGAATATTTTGAAGGCTGTAAAGGAATGGCTAGAGAACAACTTTTAAAAAAAGGCACGGATATTATAAGGAAGGTAGAAGAGAACGAAGAAAACAAGAATGAAGTAGAATCTACTGCTTATCAAAGGGCAAGGAAACTTCTACAAGCTTTACCTACAGAAACCTAATTAATTTGCAATTGCACTTAAAATTTATCAACTGTTCAATACTTTTGATGAAATTCTTTTATATGTTGCTAATCATTGTTCTTTCATTCATGAAATAGTTGGATCAAATTTTTGTAAATAATTAAATTTATTTGTTTATTATATGTTAAAAACAATTTATTTAACAATTTTATATATATATATATATCATACATATGAAGTTTATAAAGTTAAGGATATATATAAATAAAAAATTATATATTGTACTATACACTTATTATCATACGATATTATACAAGTATCTCAATAACTACAAATATTCCATAACAAAATTACACTTAAAGTAAATTACATTATTCTGAATACTTGTCTACAAATTGTTTAAGTTTATCTACATCTTGAAGACCAACAATTCGATCTAACACTTTTCCATCCTTCATTGCAATCAGAACTGGAACGGAACCAACCTATACACGACATTAATTTCTATTATTTTCATTACTTCAAAATAAATGATCAATTTAGGAAAAACAGGAATTATGTACCTCGTAATCCAAAGCAAGATCACTATTTTCATCGATATCAACTTTCGCCAGCAGAACTTTTCCTTGTTTTTCTGCAATTACCGATTCTATGCGAGGAGTGAGCATCCGACATGGATTGCACCATCTACGAATCAAATTGCATTTCACACATTCTGAAAATCATTTGACAATACTGACTTTTACGTACGTTGCAAAAAAGTCAACGATAACAGGCACTTTGGAATTCTTAACGCGATCATTGAAATCTTTCGGATCTTGAATTTTGAAAGCTGTTGAGACCGCTTGTTCTCGAGCCGGTGCATTTGCAAAAGCCTTGCTTCCTAAAGCGGTACGTACAGTTCTCAAACTAATTCGGAACATTTTAATATTTTGGTGTCAATGTGGAATAATCTACAATATGTAAGAGATGTGTAATAATCTCGCGAGTAAATTCTGAAACGCAATGACAATTTGTTTAGTTCCTAACCTAAATTCTCGTTTGAAAGATTATATTATACTGTGGGCTGCACCAGGTTGCAGAATAACCAACAACGCAGAAATAAATTTTCTACATGATATTAACTTTAGAGATAGTATGTACATAATATAAAGTATGTATGCTGTAATTATTGCTACGATTTTTCATTTTGGGTTTATAATGGTCTGACAGAAAATGTTTCGAGCAAAAGTTAATCTGTTTTTGACGAGCTACAAACTGCAATATCAAAAATTGTTTCCAAATTTTTTTTTTGATAAAATATCAAGGTCATTTTTTTAAACGGCATTATGTGTTTTTGTCTTTATCATGTATGCTGATATAAAAAAAAATTCGATTGCTTGCACTGTGATCTTGAAATGACTTTGAACTTAAGAATGCGAGCTCAGATATTGCGAATTCATGTTGCATGGCGCGAAGTTTGTCCTGAGAACATTATAGCAGCAGCAAACGCTAATTTACTTCTGCAATTTGACTATGTTTGCAAGAAAATGAACAAGGTTTAAACTATTGTAACAGAATACATAGCAAACATAGCTTTAGCTTTACATAGCTTTAGCTAAAGCTAAGTTACATTTGATAAAAATAAATATCAAATACGAGAATACAGGAACATAGCTTTAGCTACTATGTAAAAACTAAGTTCCGTTTGGTAAAAATAAGTTTAACAATAATCTTTTTGTTAAATTTCGTAAATTTCTAACTTTGAGATCATCTCAAGGTCACGATTTCTATGAAAGGAATTCATCTTAAACGTAAGGAAAATGTACCATGTTATATATTTAAAAAAGTCAAACTAAACCTAACCTAAATCTTAATTTTCTATCGAAAAATTTCTTAGAGAAATTTTTTATATTACAGTTTATAGCTCGTTAAAAACAGATTAATGTGTTTTTTCGAAACATTCTTTCGTCAAACCATGAAACTTTTCCATATTTACATTAATACACACATTTATATATTAATAATATAGTACTTGCAAATATAAATATAATTTAATATACAATTGAAAACAGTATCTTTACAAGAAATCACTAAAGAGAATAAAAAATTAAAAAAAAACTGCATTAATTGGTAATATATGAAAGTTGGATTTCGTTTAAAAAAATATGAATAATTAATCAAATTTTTTTGTTATTACATGCTCCGCTAACGTTGTTTTGAGAAGTATTTTTCATACAACTAAAATAAATATTTCTATAAGAAGTCCCATTATATTTTTCATAGCTGAGAAATGAATTAGATAAATTATTTTAATTGTTTCAATTATAAATTATTATTTGAATAAATAAATTATTTAAGCTATATTCTGATAATCTTATCATTTATAATGGAACTTGACACAATAATTAAGTTTTAATAAATTATATATTATTTTAATTGTATTAATTCTGATAATCATATTATTCATAATTGGATTTGATATAATAATGAAATTTTAGTTTAAAAATTTTTTTGAAATCTCTTTAAAAAAAGAAACTTTCCAAAAATTAATATTTTTCTATTTTATAAACATTTTCCCACATAGAAGAAAAATGCAAAATATTTGTATGGAAGCCATAATTCTAATCAAGGATAATGCTTTGGAAACACTTGATATTTTAGAAATCGTTAAGGAACTTCTTGTTTTATTTAATATTTTTTCTTCATTTTTGAATGCATAGAAAATATAGTCGTATGAAACAAATAATAATTCATCATATTTTTTTTCATCTTATTCCTATTCTATTTTCCTAAAAAAATTGTCTATGGAAATGCAGTTAGATTTATTTGACCGCCGATTTTGATATCTTGAATTTCCGATATCGTGAGTTAGGCCAACGACTTACTCTCATTTATAGATCTTGCTCGTTTAGTTCTCGATCATGTACTAATCCTACACGCTTATGATACTGAAATACCTAATAACGACATATAATTGTCGTCCATCCCAAAGTGTAAAATAATACTTGCACTGTCTCAAATCTGTCATCGACAGAATCTTCAGTGACTGTTTATAATTTTTGAAATTATGAATTAAATTACCAATTTATATTCATTTAAATATGTAATGGAAAAAATGCAGCTGATAATTATTATGGCGACTTGCAATGTGAACGTTTCTTAAAAATTTAAGAAACAAGAGGACTATGATAAATTCGATCATGACAAACTAGGACTTGAGTAACAATGCTTTTTCCGAGTGCAACACGATTTTTCGACAAACGTCAGAGAAATAAATTTTTTCAGCTTATTTTGGCATGTGTTGACTGCCGAAGTAATTAGTTTACGACATCGACGATTATTTACAATCGATAGATCTACTGTATCCAGCAATGTTCCACATGTTCTCTATTCATTGCCATTTATTATTGGATTCGCGACTAATGATGCAACAACAACGAGTAAATAAGAAGATGAGTAAATGAGAAGATATCGCGTGTTCTCACCTGAACGATGCATTGACTTAATTATCGAATTTCACGCTTGGATTGATATAACGAGCATAGAACACGAATGTTGGTCATAGAAGTTTCTACTGTACAGCGCGGTCTTAAATTAAAGCATCAAGTAGCGGCACCGATTGATGCTGTGACATTCAGAGTCGGTTGGCAACATTCTACGTTTTTGAACAGCGATTAAATCAAGACTAATCTATACGGTACTTTATACGGTTCTAATTGAGGTTTCAGATCCTTATTGTATACTTTGAATCGCCTTGTATTAGAGGTCATTAAAGTCGCTTGAGCATTCAACCAAGAATAAATTATGGTTCACTTAAGTGCCATATTAAGTAAATCATATTCAGGATATTTCTGCGAAAAAGCCTTCTTCTGTTTTTTTTTCTGAAGTTTTTCTGCACATACATTTATGAATAACTAAATTATTTTTTTAAAGTAAGGATAATCAGAAGTACACGAGGCTCTTTAAAAATGAGTGTCTCACTAGCTAATGCTATTCCGTCCATTTTTCTAGTTACAAGCAAAAGAATGAAAAATGATCTTGATTATGAACGTGACTGTGGCGTGAACCAAAATAAAATGAAAATCTTGATTATTAAAAAAACGACGAGACTTTTTTTAATCCAAAGTATTATTTTTTCAACTTTTTTCAGTTTTTATGTTAAAAAAAAAAAAAATGGAGAAATATCAATGGATTTCAAAAATTTTCGTTCACGCGGTAACAGCACTCGGGCTGAAGATCTTCCCAAAATTTTGTCAGTTCCTCAATTAGGATTTGTAACATCGTGTTAAATATCATTTCAAAAAAATGAATTTCGAGGAAAATACATTTAAAGAAGAAATCTAAAAAAGAAATTTTCACATTCTCGATATACTTGTTTATATTAATCTCTCTTTTTAATTTAAAAATCAGGACACTTAAACAATGAATGTTACGCAAGAGAGAAAAATATACGTGCTACTTCAAACATTTATAATTAAGTTAATTTTGCGAAATCGAACAAATTCTTCTGCATACATCCTTTTAAACACACATACTGTGAAGAAAAAAGAAACTGATTTTTTTCTAACTTGTAAACCAGAATACTCTCTAAGGAGATAAAAATGATTTTGAAATTTTTGAGAACTTCATTTCTATTTCAGAGAAGTTGAATACTATCCTTTGCTTTGGTCAGCAGTAGCTATTTGTAAATAATCATTATTTAATATCTGTGAAGATTTATAGAAGAGTCCCTTCCGGTTTGAAAGTTTTTCCGAGAACAAAATTCATTTCAAATCGGTACTGAAAAATAACCTGTTATTTCACAGGCATTCTCGTTTGGCAATGTTTCTTCAAGTTATTTTCTACCATAATCAAATTGAAATTGAAAACTTGTATATGTGATCTTGACTAATGAGAAAAAGTGAGAAAAAACTTGGACGAGAGAAATTATTAATAGGAGAGGAATATAATTAAATCAGAAGAATTTTCTAAAAGAAATTCAACAAAAAACAAAAAAAGAAGAAATATGAGAAGAAAATATCAGCGATAAAGAAAGAAATTTTAGCAATAAATAAAAATGTACAAAATGTAAAAACAGAAATTGCAGCAATAAAGAAACAGCAAAAACACCAAAAATAGAATTGTAACAACAAAGATATTTCAAAAAAAAGAAAAAAGGAATTTCAACAATTACAGAAGAAATTACAGAAAGAAATTTGTAATAATGGAAAAGGAAAAATAAAGACGTAAAAAAAAAAAAATCAATTTATACAATTGACATAATTTGTGAATTTTATAATCTGTAAATTAAATAATAAGTGCTTCGATTTAAGAGATGAAAATTTTCATACCATGCAAACACGATTGACAAGTGAGACTAGATCAAATTGATGTTCCTTTTGACTGGAGGATGATTCACTGCCGACAATTTTGTAGTGATTGTTACGTAAAATGAAAATCTATTACGTCATCCGTGTTTGTTCGCGCTCTTTGAGACTCATAATAACAGATTTTCTCCATGGGAAAGCCTTTATTCATGGATCAGTACGATTCAACAAGAAGTAGACGCTCCTTTCACGTCGAAACAACGTTTCGCGACACACTTTCAATTTCAATCTCGTTATCAATTTCACCAAACAAAATGTTTCATTAACCACATCTTTAAAGCAATGTCCTATGATAATAAAAGTGAAAGTTTCAGCGAAATTCGTTGATACGATTTCCAAATGAGTCGACAATGAAGATCAGTTAAGGAAAAGGGGGATGTATTAGGATCACCTCAGATGCAACCTAACTTTGTACGATTAAAATGAAGGAAGTTACGCAAGCGAAGCATTGTTGATCTATGACGCAAGCCATTATGTCCAAGACAGATGGTTTCTTTTAAACAACATGGCCAGCTTTTATCTTCAAGGTCTTGGCTGTCTTCGTCTGCGGACGAAGGCTTTTCCTTGCGCGACAACGGTGTCGTTCCTAATCGTAGATAATTTTTTTTTTACAAACAACCGTATACGTATCGATATTGCCAAGAAACAACACATTCGTGTGTGTCTGCTTATTGCGTAAAAACATTAAGCCATTTCCTTATACAGCAACGACGACTACTGCAGTGAAAATATACTGTATCATGGTAGAGCGACCTCCTTTAAAGTGCACTCACGCAAAGCAAGGCCACGAGATGATTTTTCTTTCGTTCTTGTTTCGTTCTGGTCCGATATCTAAGATTCTCGATATTTATTTATATCGGGGACTCTCAGAGAAAATTTCTGAAAAAAAAAAAAATTAACATACGACCAAGTTTCAATTTCAAGAATTGTAACGGGCCACACAAAACTCGTCCACTAATATCTCTTCAAAAAAGAAAATCTCTCGATTTGTGATTTGTGCAAAGTTTAACATATGACAGTGAAACATATTGTCCAGTGCAGAAAATACACCGTGAATAGATATCAACTGAACGCAAGTTTTTTTCCCCTAAATGACAACCTAATGGATAAAGAATCGATCTTGAAACTAATACACCATCTAAAACAATAATTTTAGCACATCAAGTTGAATCGAGAGCTTTAATAGTATATTCGTTCGTTATCTCTTTTACTCAAAGAAAATTAAAAGGAAAAAAGGAAAAAAAAAAGAAGAGGAAAGAAAACACTGTAGTTATTGCAGCTGTCGATGATTTTATTTCAAAGTTCATTACTTCAGACAAACAACACTGTATCTTTCATCCTGTCCCTTTAATCGAGGGTTGAAAATCAGTTTTCGGAGATGGAATCGGCCGTGAATATGAATCTAAATGCTATTACCGGTTCACGAAACGTTCGTACATTTCCCTCGTACTCGTTAGTCGATTGAAATGAAATCTATTGCTGAATTGCCAGAAGCAGGTGGCAGGATAGGAAACTCCGAAAAAAAAAAAAAAAAAGAAAAGAAAAAAAATAGAACGACGGGGGGTTCTGAATGCCTGTAATCGCAGACTGCAGAAGGATAGGGGGGATCTAGTTTGAACTACTACGACGTTGAAGTAGGAAAATAAAGGGAGAACCGTTGGTCGTTATGGTAACCGTCGATCTACGATTTCATCTGGCCGACATCATGCTGACTAGAATAGGTGACCCACTGCTCCCGAGAAAATGTGTTTTAGGTTCCACGTGTTTTAGGTAGAGTCCCTTAGCGTACCAAGCATCTATCCTTCAATGAAGTTATCTCGATTAACAGACACGTTGATTCCGAGTTCGTTGAACCTTCTGTCAACTGGCAGTGTAACGTTCGATAGATAAATTAATTTCTGATAACGGTAATTAAGTCTTATTATCCGTTCTGATGTTTGGAATTGGAGCAGTGAAAGACCCGACTTGACGCGAGATGAGCGAGAAAGCGTGAGTGAATGTGGGCGAGGAAAATAAACTCGAGACAGAGAGCATGGTGTTAGAACGAATGTAATATAAATATATTATAAAATATAAAATAGGTGTAACGGTACGAAGAGCTGAAGCACGAGAAGGATAAAGTAAGTTTTAATTCAAAAATTAATTTATTTAAAAATTAATTTAAGAGTCAATTATTGAAAGCAAGGCAATTTCAAGGTAAACGATCAAGTATCATATTTCGTTCGATAAAAATTTCGTTTCGTTTCGTTAATTGAAAGTTCCGCGTCGCGTCAGAATACGAATCTCTGTCTAAATTGAAACATCGTTCAATTTGGAAGGAACGAAGTTAGCGATCGTTAGAGATTTTTTTAATTCGTTTGCTCAAAGGCGTCGAGCTGTCTCGAAATTGGAGTTCACTGAATATTTCCCGCGTGTTACGTAGCCTCCCATGAAATGTCGTTCAATTTAATTAAACGGTCTGCGTTCCCTGACGGAGCGTGAAAATCTTTGGAAGCGTTGAAACCTCTCTCTTTGGGCTTCGAAGTGGTAATGATCCAATCGCGGAGTTAACACGCCCAACAACGTTTGCAAATGTGCTCGTTTACTGTATTATCACCGGTTGGTTGGTCAGTAATTCTCGGCTACGTATTTTTGCTACGTGACAAAGAAAAGAACGTTTCAGTAACCTTATTCAAGGATAACAGTAACATTAGACAAAGTTGTTTAGCATATTTCCGCGATTAAAAATCACCGTAACTAACATTTTAAAAAAAATAATTTTCCAAGTACAACTTCAGTTTTTGTAACTGAGAAGCAAAACTGAGTTAAAAGAACTGTTCACGGTAAATTGCAGAACAAAATTTAGAACGCAGCCGGTCGCGAGGAACTTCCATATATATATATATATAGAGAGAGAGAGAGAGAGAGAGGGAGTTAATACTCGTGATCGTTAATTGAGTGCGAAATGAAGTTGAATTGTAAGTGAAAATGGCTCTTACCCGAGGACGTCAACCGTCACAGTTTCTTTTTTCCCTTCTTTCCTAGTCTCGTACGTTTAGACGTACCCTTTATGATTATCGACGATCATCAACGACGATTGTCAATCGAATGTCACGAAATTTTTCTTATCACGCAACGCATCAGGTCGTCGGGTTAATTTTGCGCCGTGCTAACAGCATTACCGCGAAGCCTTCGCATCAGTTTCCGCGATGTGTGACACCACGACCTGAATTAGCACCCATCAGGAATGTCGGAGAAACGTTTGACGCTCCTCTACGCTGCACAGTCAAAAACTATAACAACGGGATGTAATTGTAATTTTGATTATTCTGATTACTTTGAAACGTCGATTATTTTTTTGAATTGTAAAAGAAACGACGCGATACTAGTATTCGATAATTTTATTTTCAGAAAACTCCTTTTTCTTCTAGATAATTTTTATTAATTGGCTCGCGTGATGTAGGAATAGATTAACATAGAAATATATCACTATCGCGTAACGTGAAATCATGTGGTATCACGTTTTACGTGATGGTACGTGACATCGTAGTTAGGATTTTTCGTATCACGTTATACATTGGTAACCGTTTAGCAATTATATCATTTCCCGTTGATGATAGAAGGTGAAAATCTCAAACAATAGACGTAGAAATTTTGCGACGTTTTTGATTCAGATCAGATAAATTCAAAGAAAGTACATTTAGGCGACGTTTTGATAAATGTTACACGAATATAAATTTTTTGCACGGCACGAATATGAAAATGATATTAAAAAAAAAAAAAAAAAAAATGGATACTGTGTTTCGTAGAACGATTAGCAGTCGTGAAAGAAGTTCTTTACAAGCCTCTCGTATCTCATATAGAATTTTTTCTTATATCGAAATAAAATTGAACGTTTTCTTACATTTTCATACGAATAATTCTGCTATGTTCACGCGGTGTTAAAATTGTGAAATAACACGAAATTATGTTTTTACGCGCGATAAAATGGTCTGGGCAGCAGCGTGACGATTATAATTTATTCCTATCGAATTTATATCAATAAAAACGTGTCTATTCACATTTTTCGTCACGTAAATTCACGTAACGCTGCGTAATATCGCATGACGTGATAATAATGTATTTGTAATTTTAATGTCGGCGTGCTTTCATTTTTCCGAACCGTAATGTTGGTGATAAATATTTGCGACTGTATTACTTTTTCTACACGTAGTTGTTGCTTCAATCTTCCGCCTTTTTCAAGCTAATGAAATTACGCACGATAAAGAGTAAAGTTGACACGAACTTGTAGAGGTCTGCCAGCTCTTATAGGCTCTGATCGACACTTGAGAGACGTTGGAGAAGCTCAGCGGTTCGAAAACGGCGGAAGCACAATTTCATGCATGTTACTTTCACTTCAGCACGAATTGTTGCCCTAGTGAAAATCATTGATCAACGATTTCACGGTTTTGACTGCTTAAAATCAAAGGTAATCCGGTGCAGGCCTGAAAGCAAAATTTCGTTTAAAGAGAGAACTTTTTACTCAATTAGGTAATTCTATCGAATGATTAAGTACAGCGGCTATTATAATATTATTAATATTCGGACAATTAAACATTCGGATACCGAATGTTTAAACTATCATAATTTTATTTTATTTTATTTATAATTTTACAGCAATAAATTTGGACTTATTTTAAAGCATGAAGCCTCTGCGTTCATTTTATTTTGAAATGTTTTTTACATCGAGTAACAGGTGAAGATATTTTTCTTCTCTGCTACAAACGCTACAAATTGTTACAATATGTAAAAATATCGGAAAACTTTTTTACGACTGAATCTACAATGGATCTGAAGATTGAAGTCTCTTCTTTATTATAACAAACTTCGAGAATTTCATACATGAGTTTTTTTCGTTGTTTTATCGAACTTTGAATATTAAGCTAAAAACGACGAAAATTCAAGAAGTCGCAACATTTTCGTTATTATATTTATTTTCGCCTGATATCTCAATAAGTGAAAAAAATCGTGCAGCGATTTCGAAAATTTCCAGGGATCGTATGTTTTTACATACTATGACAATTTATAGCATTTCCAAGAAGAAAGGTATCTTCATTTCACCATATGCTGCATCGTGTAAAAACATTTTAAGATAAAATGAACGATGCATTTTGAAAGTAGAATTTCAAACTTTACAATTATACGATTAGTTCAGTATTGTACGATTTAAAAAAAAAAAAATCATAGCATAGTGGTCAAATATTTAAGCGTTTGGACGTTAATGGGAAACAGAAGAGAGAAAAAGAGACAGAGAGAGAAATCACTGTGTGTACATTACACGTTTCTCTTGTAGAATGTTACATGATTTTGCAACACAGAAAACTTACATGTACTTAATATTACTATTACATGTTACTGTTTGTAATTCTAGCAATATATTTTATTATGAAAAGTATCAGAAATATATTCTGAAATATATGTTACAAATGTCTCAAAACTGTACTTGCGTGTATTTACAAGGTGTAGAATATATTTTTAACAGCAAAGTATGTTACGTATTTTTAATAGAAGAAAGTACGTTGCTAGAACTACAAATGACATTTGTTTTCAAGATAGACGTTACATTATCTTTTACTACGCTATATTTGATCTTTTCAAAAATACCACATTTATAGTCTTGAACGTAGTTGTAATAAGTGATCCAAAATAAATGATCATAACGTTAGACAAAACTATAGAAGATAAGATCACGACATAAAATTAAATATCTATACGTGAGACTTGGATTTGTACGAATCTTATACGCAATTGTATACGAATTGAAATTTAGTCTATTTATTGTTAATAAAATTTGCAAATTTAACTATTCATCGTCTCATTATACAATAGATATTCATTTTTCACATTCATTCTGTCAATTTGAAACCGGAGGATAAATTAAGTTGAAAACACGAAGGACGGATGTGAGTTTACTTTGTTATTTTCGATGATCTTTTCGTGTAAAGAATTCAACGTTAGCAGTTTCTCGATGCGGTAGATATGCCGACCATAAATTATTCTCTGTTAATCCTTCGCCGAAAAATTTGCGAATTTGAATTAGAAACGATCGTGACCAGCGTGATCCTTCGAGTGATCGTTTCTCGATGTTGGTAGACACGCAACGACTGCAGCTCGTATTATACAATATCCATTAGGTAAAGATCGAGAACGATAAGAAAGTCGATCATCCGACGTTCGACTGATTTCAATCGAGTATATTTCTTTCCCTACGTCTGACCTATTGATAGGAATGCTATCATTCCTTTAGCCCACCTTCCTAGTCCTCCCCGCCGTTTCTAAACTGTTTCTAAACCGTAAACCATCTAGCTTCTCCTCCTGCTTTGATGGTGTTATTTTCATCCACGGCGTACAGACAGAGAGAAAACACGGCGGAGGAAAAGCAGAGAGAAAGAGAAGGTAGATTTTAGTAGGCCACTGGGAAACGGATGCGCAGGGCGCGGCCTTTGCCGATACGCTAGCTCCACACATTTATGCTCGTTAAATCAGTCTGACTTATTTCCCGCGCCACTTCCCATTTCACCCGTTTATGGGCTTGCATGCTAGCCGTGGCAGAATCAGGTCCAACACCTGAACAATTCGTGGAATATTATTCATCGTCCTTCGGCTCTGATTCCTGTGTTCCTAATGTGAAATAAGAGACAGTGTCTTCGTTTCGATCGTCAAGTGAAAAATTAGCATAGAAACGTTGACGAGCGATTCTCATATACGTCTCTAAGCTATCAACACCAGTGCTATTAAATCCGTCAATATGATGGATTTCACGTTTCGCCTTTTATTTATATTACAATTGCCGAAAAGGATATTTCGGGCATTTTTTTTCTTTTTTTTTCGTCGAGATTCAATGTAATTTCATTTCTTACGCGCTATACTGAAAAATCCTTTTTAGTATAGGACAGAAAATAGCATAATCGAGAACGACGAAAAGAAAACATTCAGTCAGGTAAAACAGGTAAAAGAATAAGATGTAAATAATGAATAAATAAAAATATTATACAAAGTGCTTCCGTATGATTCTACACGTGAAAATAAGTCGAAGAGAGAAGAATTTTTTCATTTTTAAGGCGTTATTTTCAAGAGAAACGAGTTTGAAAATTTGTTAAGTATATTCGAATTTAGCTAATTTTAGACGTGACAGGAAAGGCTAATTAGCAAGAGATGCAAAGCTGAGTAAAAATGGAGAATAAAATTTTTCCACTTAAATTTTTCCACTCATTTCCAAGAAAATAAATGTTTGTTTTTGAATGTTTCCTTAACAATTGCCTTGGTACACATGTATTTGATAAGTTTTTAAACTCGATTTTTTCGAAAATAACGCATCTTCATCAAAAAAAGTTTTATTCTACATTTCTTTTTAGATGCAAATATCTTGAGATTAAAAGATCTAAATATGAAATAATGGTCATAGGTGTCGTTGAATTTGTTTTTCGAAAAAAATTAATATGTTCTATATTGAAAAAAATTACCGATAACTCTATGATCTCGTAAAAGAATAGTCTTGAAAAAAATTTCTCTTTATCGATCAATGGAAAACTTTTGAAACTTTGTCTTGAATAGTTTTACAACATACAATAAAAAATGCGATAGATATTTCGATGATCCCATTTAGCTGAAACATCATGTATATAATATAATATAAATAATACCTAGTTTCAACATTGTAACTAAAAGTAATTAACATTGTTTAAATTAGAGATATAATTGTATAAATCTATGTATTTCAATTACATATTATCATTTAAATTGTGTATATAATGTATATATTGGATATTTTGGTACGTATTAGAGATTGATAGTGTTAAGATTATATTTGAGATGATTCTTGACAAAATTGAACATATCCGTAATGATCTTGCAATTTATGTTCATCGGTTAAAGAATATTTGTCGTGGAAAGGACGTTAAAATAGTTATAATTAGACATAATGAAAATAAAGGACATAAAATGAACGTTGCAGAGACAGAGAAAGGGTATTCTATCAGTGAATTTTAACAGTACGAAACTTTCGTACGATTTATGAGCGCAATCTGATGCTTTTCACCGAGGGTGAAACCGTCGTGTTTCGGGCTCGTCGAACACTTTAGATTCGATACAGTAGCAGAGCCGGAAGCTTAGTTGGAAAAGAATTGATCGATTGGCGAAGAATGAAGGAAGGCGTCGGTGGAAAAGAAATGTCTGAACAAATGATAGGCTGTCACATATAGTAAAATTTATCTCTATTGTCCACGAGCAATTCGTCTTCTGTTTGCCATCTGTGCCGTTTACGATCCACAGCGTCGAATCTTGTACGTAACTGCGATATGTAACAACTTGTAACTTTATTTCGGGCGCGTTGCGCGAGCGCGTTTTTCACGATTGAACGAATCCGAATTTCTAGCAACAATTTCTACGTTTTCTCCTTATGAAGGAGAATCCTTGTAGGGAAGACATATCGCTATGTCGATGTAACTCGAAGTGAAAGCTCCTTCCGACGAAGGTTGCAGCTGATTGTGGCCGTGAAATGTTTCGTGCTTGGAATTAGCAAATCATTGGACGAGCGAAAGGAAGAGGAAACGAGCAATGAGTAACAGGAATTAACGAATCAGGCACTGTGACACCATGATTCAATGAAAAAACAAAGCCAGCGTGGCCAGCGGTTCATGTTAATGAAAATGAAGGAAAAAAGTGGGCCGTGACACGGAATTATTAGCCACGAATGTGATCAACGTTCTACAGAGGATGTGAAATTACGTCGACACAAAAGCACGACAAGGACGTTGATTATTTTCAAGCCTGCGGACATTCGCTATGGCGAATTTTATGTATTTATTCATAATAATTAACTCTGAATAATTAGTCAAGTCGATTTGCAGTGCTGCTCAATGTTCGTATTAATTCTGGTTATTTTCCAGAATGTTCGCATTGCTTGACATATCGGTAATAAATTGTTGCAAACCGCAAAAATTAGCAAGTTTACGTACTAGACGTACGCTCGTCGATATGCTCGAGACGTTGTTGATTTACAACTTGAAGAAAGACGATAAAAATGTTGTGTATTTGAAATGCTAAAGTGATTCATAGCGACTCGCCTTGTGCATACGTGTAGTTCTCGATTGGCGGTATCAGTTAAATTGTCAATTTGACGTATCTCGGTGATTTGCCGTGATTAACATTGGTGGTTCGCACGAGCTAGTAGGTGCAAAGAGAGAAAACTGACACGACACTGTCGGGTGCAACAAAATGACGAAAGATGTGTACGTTGGATTCCTTATAATACTTAAAACATTAGGTTCTACGACAAAATCTCGAGAGGAGGGTCTACGCAAATCTTGTGGTTTGTGTCTCTCGAAGGTTGCACAGATGATATTTATTTCGAGATGAAGACAGACGTTGAGAAACACGTCGAGAGGAAATAACACGATGATTTTTAGCGCGATGATTTCCACTTGTTAGACGCATTTTCTGGCTGCCTTGGAGAATACGTTAATTCATAACAGTGTGTCAGTCATAATTCCAATCGGTCAAACGGAAAAGTTTCGATTCGAGAGAAATTTCGCGAATACTTTAATCGATCTTAAATGGATATTCATCAATCGCAATAATGAAACACCGTTTTACTCGTCGAAGAGACCGTTACCTAATGAAAGCGCAAACGTGCTAATCAATAATAGCTAACTAATAAATAGAAACTCAATTGCATATAATACGCGAGAAGGGATCGAGTGTCGATTAAAGATACATTCTTACACGTCCGTTGAATACCTCCAAGCGCTGAAAATGGCGCAGTATCTACTAGTCAACTACGATCCTATCAGCAATATTAATAAGCTGTCAATTAGCATAAATTTGTAATTCCGACCCTCTTGTTAGTTTGGTTCTCTGCATGTTAATTTGACATCCGGATACTCGAGATATATATTTGATAGCTCCTAATCGTTTTTCCTCGCTACGAGTACTATTTCAATGCTGCAATTTGAACGGGAGTTAGGTAAGGCCTGTAATATTTAAAAATATTTGTACATTAGAGTACTTAGTGGAGTGAGAATAATTTTATCACCAGGATACTAATAACCATGACGGACCATGCAAATCCAAAACATAGAATGCAAATCCAGCGAAAAAATAATATTAGGTTAGCCAAAAAGTAACTCGCGTTTTTTTTTTTTTTCTTTGTCTGCAAATGAAAGGCATGAATTTTTCATGGGAAACAAAAACTTTATTAATGAACGATATATTTAATGAACGACCATTTTATTCGATTACGTTTTGCCATCTTTTAGGCAACTTCGTGATTCCTCGTTAAAAGTAGTTCTGATTTTTTTCGAGAAAAAAAAGTTTCAAGAACGATTTTCTTATCAGTTAGCAAACGAATTCTGACACTGCCGGTAGTTTCAAGGTTTCAAGGTTTCTTTATCACATACATTTCGTGAGCTTGCACAGCAAATGAAATTACTTTAAGATGTATGCCCATCTATTTTAGAAAAAAAACGCAATTACTTTTTGGCCAATACTCTGAAGACCGTTCGTAGTCTTCAATGTTTGAACCAATGCATTTGACGAACGTTCAAGGATCGAAATGAAAATAGTTTGCCGCGATACTCGTCAAAGTAGCTACCATTAGTTTCGCTAAGAACTCGATGAACGATGAAACGAAAAAACTTTTCGATCGCTGGAGGCATGACGGTGTCGTTGAATTAACGAGCACGCCAATGATATCTAGTCTGTTGGTGATATAATACTTGCGAAGAATTATTTCGTTTACTTTGGATGGTTGTCTCGTAAATAAATCACGTAGCGAGTATAATCTAAAATGTAACGCAAAAATAAGATTGTTACAGACTTCGCGATAAAAGTCGGGAATATTCCAGCGATGTTAGATGTTAGATGAGAAAGCACGTTACATAAGAAATCTGAAATATGTACTAGAAATATCTGGAAGTTTTTCCAAAGAGGATCTTGGAAAATGCTGGAATCTTATTCATGCTGGAACAGCTTAGTTGTGAAACTTCACTTGACAGTCAACCGACGTCTGATTAATAGCATTCCTGTAATAGTCGTACTAATGAATTACAAAAGACGAATCATATAGTATATTATGTAATTGTAAAAAACGTGGCGAATATCTCAAGACTCCACAATGGATAAAAACAATGAATAAGAATGATCCGAAGAACGTCTGGAAGCATCTGGATGACCGTGATGTTGAAATGGCCGACATCCATTATAGATATACTACCAGTGCACACGTACTTTGTTACTGTTATAACATTATGTTATACATCACATGATCGTGAGTCAACAGTTATGCCTCGTTCGCCATCGTTCCAATGGCCAATAAAACTCTCCTCCATGGATCTTTGTCACAGGTGGCCTTTGAAATCTGCCTAATTCTTGTTCGTCTTGTTGGTCACGCCAATCGAGTAGAATTTTCATTCCTTGAAGTTATACCTACAAGAATCTAATTTCGTCGTAATTTTAAGTCGCATTTATAAGTGAGGATAACGTCTTTCCTGATTTTTTGCTCGATTATTTCCCACTTCATTATACCGTACAGTATAAAACACACTGGTTGGAAAAATACTGGTTTCAGGATAGAAAATTCTTGTCGCGAGCCACACACGTGTTCGTAAATCCTATGGTCTTGATGAATTTTTATAGATACTTGAACGATTGCCAAACCATCATTCTACTCCTTTCACGTGCTGCGCGCTTCAAAAATACGACACGCATCACCCATTCATTGACTCGTAAAACCGTCGATCGTACGTCAGTAGCCGACACGAACTATTTTTGAGCATTACGTGAAATCGCGTGATTTAACATTTTTTCATCGAAAGACGAAGTCGGTGTGTTCCATTTGATCATACAAGATACGAATACTGGTTTCAAACGATTCAAACGAAACAGACGAAACAATTGTAGAATAATCAACTTGGAATAATCAGAATTTAATAGATTCTTCTAGTTTTTCTAATTCTCTGATCTTCTGAATTTCTGACACGATAACAATATCTTAGAGAAAGATGGATGTTAGATCTCAATTTAGTTATTCGTTGTACTACATCGTTGATTTATTCGCCTCGATTCAGATCAATGGATCCCACGCAACGAGAAAATGAATCCACTGCGATCACTTGCGATGACACCATCGATAAAACATTAACATTGTGACAAAATATTATCTGGCTAACACTGTTCTGTTTTGAAATCGATAACACAGTTTGTAAAACACGAGCACACGAGTAAAAAGAAGTTCATTTGTTACTGTCCTCTATACACATGCTTAGTTATAAATTCTATCCGACTCGTTTTTTAATCACGTTACTCTTTGATAAAGTTGACCTTCCTTGGCAAGAAAGAAAACGAGTCCAACGGAATTCTGCGCAGCACAATTCAAGGGGCACAATTCGAAGAAGCAACCGTCGAATCGATTTTTCGGGATCATCCTGGGCAAGATAAAGCGAAGCGTAACAGCCTTTTCTAAGCTCACCCTTTTCAGCGTTTCCTTTTCAAACAGATCCGGCCTTACAATTCTGAGCCGAATACCATTCTCAACCGTCTTTCGTTTAACGTAACAATGAACGTACGCGGAAAAAGATCATACGATACTAAAGGGGAATTAATCTGATCTCAGATCAATAAGTTAATCAATAAGCTAAAAAAAAAGAAAAGGAAATAAATTACAATGATAATAATTTTTCCTTGAATATTGATAACGAGCGAATTTGTTTTTAACGTCAAGATCAATGTCGAGATTTTTTTATTCATTAAAGACAGATGACGTGATAGAGCAAAGCTCGAAATCGACTATACTTTAGACGAATAATATAATAGGTAGAATGAAATATTATTCCAATTTGAATAACGATTCTGCAAATATCAAGTCTAGTTTCTGTAATAATCTGAAAAATGACCTGGTACCAATACCTGAAACCAATCTCGTGACTCACTCACGGAAAGATACCGAAGAAAGAATTATTTTAGAATCCGCGTTTTAGAACGAATCGTTGCAAAAGAGGAATTATTACACCGCAGCGTAATTAATCGCTCCGATCAATAAAAAGTTAACTCAAAGTATGACACGAGTGTGTGTCGTTGGCGAATGACGAATACTGATTCAAACAAGAATGTTAATTTGCATTTCCATGATGCATCCTCGGCACGGTTAAGTAGCATAGCCTACGTCTCGCGTGGAAATTATACAGTAGTGGGGATACCTTGCTGGGTGTTGCTGTTGCACGTACAATACCCACACACGCTCTGTCCACGTACGATCACACGTGTAGCGTGTGCACGTGCACACAGATTCGCAGTGTGTAAATATAATGAAGCCCACGGCGTCGGGTGGGGAGACGACGCCTCTCTAAGCGACGCTCCGCGTCTTCGTCAGTTAAACCGCGAACGTCTCCGCGTGATGGGCCAGGCTTGAGAACGCTTGGCAGAAGTCACCGCGACTAGGTAGCCAATACAGTCGGTGTGGAATCAGTTGGTTGACAAAAGCAGGCCAGCCAACACAGTTGGCACGCACGGAATATTCGTCACACCGGTTCGTCGACGAGAATAGACGCTCTTCCGGATCTCTGGCGACACTTGCCGGGCCACGAACACCCCCCTGGGTTCCGGGGTATCAGTTTTCAACTGGATAGTCCACGGGTCTTCGTCTCTTCCTGCCACGTGACTCGGTTGGAAAAGTGAGACGTTTACACAGTGACAGATCGTTAAACGCAAAGTGGCCGAATATAGTGTAGAAAAATGAAGACTGTTGCTGCGTTCGTGCTGCTTTTTGTCACCGTGATCACCAAGTGCCACGAGCCGTTTCAGGTGATCTTTCAATGGAACTCGATCGATGTAACGTGGCCGTCGGAGGAGGAACAACAGTTCGCGATCGACCACGGCGATTACGTTGCAGCTAACAATTTCATAGCCGGTATCAAGTTTTGGAAGGACAAGATGTACCTGACGTTACCGAGATGGAAGGACGGAGTGCCAGTGACTTTGGCAGTCACCTCTGCAACACCAGTGAACAAGGTTACCGCTCCTAACTTACAAGCTTTCCCCAGCTGGGAGATGCAGAAGATCGGCGACTGCAGTGCCTTCCAGTTCGTTCAGAGTATGGAGATCGATCCAAAAGGACGTATGTGGGTACTCGATTCCGGAAAGATGTCGCCTCTCTCTGTAGAAGTGAAGACCACTTGTCCACCTAGGTTGGTCATCCTCGATCTCGAGAATAAAGGCGAGATTTTACGAATCTACGAGTTCCCTACGCAAGTAGCTCGTCACGGTACGGCCCATCTGAATGACATTGTCTTGGACCACGAGGATGGTGGCATGGCGTACATTACAGACAGTGATCGGGACGATCCAGGTATAATTGTCTATTCGTTGAGCAACAACACTTCCTGGAAAGTTAGGCACGATTCTATGAGAGCTAAACCCGAAGCAGTAAGATTTATGGTCGCTAAGACTCCAATTAATATGCCTATACCCGTCGATGGGATTGCTCTATCGCCGGCAAGTAGCACAGACAGACAGGTTTATTACTCGCCGTTGTCTTCCTTCCATCTGTACTCTATACCGACATCGGTGTTGAAGAGCAACGCGAGCAACGTGGATGAACGTGTCAAAGAATTGGGCAGGAAAATCTCTCAAACTGACGGGATGATGATGTCAGCGAAAGGAGTGTTGTACTTTGGACTTTTGGCTGACGATGCTGTAGCTATGTGGGACACTAAACAAACCGCCTCGTTCGCCACTGGCCAGAGAGTGATCTCCAGAGATCATGAAAGGATGCAGTGGCCGGATACGTTTGCATACGACGCAGACGGCAACTTTTATTCTGTCACCAACTCCCTGCAAAACATATTGACCGACCGGGTTAATACCAGCATGCCGAACTATCGAGTAGTTAGAGCGAGAACCGGAGTCAAGAGTTACCAGTACTTGGAGGACGGAACCGCGCCGGAGCAGCCGGAGATACCCACTTCACTTGCAAACAGGATTAATCTCGCCGTTACTGTCGGATTAACCATTCTGTTGGCTTTCGTCGCGCAGTAACGTCTTCCCCTTTCTCTCACGTTTGTTTCCCTGTTTTCTTTTCCTCGGATTTGCTCTGGTATACCAAAGACGTTCGTTTTAATCCTTTCGGTTTAAACGACGCGCAAATGATCTGTCCAGTGTTTCTGACGGCCTTGAACATTTAGAGCGCTAATTGTAGGAAGTTCGGAGTCCGGATGCAAATGACAGAGCCCTTGAAAACTTACTTGACCATTCGGCATCCGCCATAACTATTAAAACTTCTTTATATTTCTCGTTTCTCCTTAGCATCTTTATATTTTAATTTAATTTCACAGGTACTTATATCCGTTCGAAATATATCTGTAAAAATTATTGTCTTAGAAGATCGTTCATTTTCTATATATGTATATATCCCTGGTGAAGGAAATGGCCTTGGATGGTCAATCGATAATTTTGGATAAAGCAAAGGTTTTCATTCGTGTGTCGTACTCGCGATGACACTTGTAAACTGACATTGTTGAAACGAAGCTCGAGAATCCTATTAACTAACGAATAATTGGATCATAAGATCAAATCGCATGTTTGTAACAAACGACTTGTAACTTTTATGGTGACTACAAAAAACATTGGCACAACAGTCCATCTATCGTGGCATTTACGTCTTACGTGATTAATTAATTAAGTTCAAATATACCAAACTACATATCATTTAATACTATTTTCATATGACTACTAAAATTTAATAATACAAAAGTAAAATGTAAAATTTCACAAAGAAAAAAAAAACATTTCGTTGGAAAATAAGGTGGTACGTGCCAATAATTTTGCAGCCACTGTAAATCTCACAAGTAACTATTTAAAATGAATTGGTAGATTTCTCGAGTTCAATTCTGTCGATGAACGTGTCTGCTTAATATCATTTTGATTACAATCGCGATGTTAAAGATTTTCATCGAAGAAAAGCGAAAGTGAAATTGATCTCCTCCAGTTTTTTATGGTACAGTTACCAAATATTTTTCTTCATTTTTCAAAACAACGGTAACGATACACGACGGCATTGTGTTTCTCCTGCAAGAAAAGTAAGAAAAGATATCGAATAGAGCAGAGTTGAAACTCGAAAGAAAGAAAACTTTCGCTACAAACGTAGTATATTAATGATTAATGATTTCGTCAGTATTCGTTTTCTGTCTTCGTTAGCTCGGTATTTAATCAGGCCATTTAATTAAATTGCTGAACGTTAACTCGGATACCGCGATAGCCGGACAAAAAAGCGAAACAAATTACATTTTTATACATAGCGGAACTTTCTGCCGCGACGCCATCGCGTTCGCACATAATTGACCTTGAATTAACATCGCCAATGGAGACTATTAAATCTGCCAGTGAAATTAAGACGCTTTCAGTCCGATTGCATGACTTCAAAGGGAAATTAAAAGAAGTCAACCACATTACGCTTCTACGTACTACGGTGTCGTGTACAGGTTTGAAAGGAAGATGAAAGTTCCGTCAACACCGCGATGAAAGCCATTATCGATGAAAGTTCCGGCCATCGAGGGAGCTTGTCCCTTGAAAATGAACGAAGTATCAACGGGCATGAGTTTGGGATTATAGTTCAGCAAGACAGAAACGACAGCTAGAGAACGAACGATAGGGCAGCGACTTGACACGAATGATCTTTTTTTGGTTCGAGAAATTGATCCTCTGTAACGCTGATACCGGCAACATTCCATGTTTTTGGTTTTTCAGTCACGAAGTGAAATTGTGATTTTTTTTACACGGCCTGTGCTATGTATTTATAGCTTTCTAGTTTTTAAATAAATTTTTGTCGAAACAGATGAAAGGCATTTTCTTCATTTTCAGAAATTAACATCTTGACAATCCGTACCGTATGTATAGAATCAATGCGTACAATCGTGGAATAGGATATTCGATGATACAAAAGTTAGGTATTTCAGATTAATCAGATATTTACCGATCTTCTAGTTATTGCAATCGATCTGTGTACGTTGTTTTATCCTGTCACGCATTGGTCCTAGTTAAACGCGTCACACGTGTGAGCACAGAGGATTTATTTCAAGAGAAGTACCCATTTACTATCAGCTAGTTATATCTGTTATTTACATCAATGATGTTATCGTCCGATCGAAAATTAAAAGAAATTTATCTATTTTTTCGACGGTTTTCTTGTTTTTTTCTTTTTTTTTCGTTAATCGACTAGCGAGAAGAAAGAAAGGCGAAGATCAATGAATTTATAAGAGTACCTTAGTCTCGTCGCCTTATGAATCGAACTGTGAATATATATACTAATATACTATATATATATATATATATAAATGTATGTATGTATAATTAGTGTGTACGTTACATATGTAACATGTACAAGTAGCTTTAATACATATGGCCTTATTTGCGACGATGAATTGAAACTGTATACCACGTTCCGTTAGAAAACGCAGCGTTATGACTCATTTGTCTGTAATCGCTGGTGAACGCAACTTCCCGCCATTTTGATGATATTTATTGCTTACAATTATTATTGCCTTTCACGCAGCATCGGTTTTAATATCTCGTTGAAAATTCTACTTTTGCGCGACAATATTTCTGTATCATAAGTTAATGCATCAATGAAATTGCGCGTATGCATTGAATTGTATGCATATACATATACATATACATATACATATGATCGCGAGTCCTTCGCTATCATATTTTAAACTCAAAATAAAGAAACGATATTCCAAAAAAATGTTCATCTATGTTTAATATTTCGAAGATTTGGTACACTAAATATAGTATTAGTATAGAATTGTAGTATAGAATTATCATCACGTCAGTGTCAGTGTAAATTGAATTTCTCATACGATATTGTAACACCTACGTGCCTGCAGTTCGTGCAGTGTTCTCGCGCGCATTGATTGGAAAGTAGAATATTTATATCCTATGCCCTATCGGATGATTTCCATCGGTTCCAACTCCGATGCAATAACGTTTAAAGAAAAAAGAAAAAAGAAAAAAGAAAAAAGAAACAGAAGAAAACTTGAAGACATTCACTAAAGAAGCATCGCGGTAATCTCGCTTTCGACTTTTCTTCCCACAATTGTTTCTTCTTTCAGCACGCAGCGTCCCAGTTTTGCGGCGAAGTGAACCGCACGCACATTATTACGCGCCACAAACGGAGCCGGGACCTAGCCCTGAACCACGAGTCAACGAACGTCCAGGGAGAGGCTCGGAAGATTACGAAACTGCGCTGAGAACACTCACTACACCTGAAATTAATTGCGCTAATCTGCCCGAATCATTCGACATTTCTTTGCCGGATCGTATCTATTCTATTCGGTGTTGTTTCAGAAATCAGAAATCGGAAATCAGAAATCCACGAGATAGAGATTGCGAACGATATAGCGAAACAAGTCCTACTTCGAATTTCCAGATTTCGGATCTTTTTCGAACATGGTGAAACAAGTGGATGGAATTTGTGATTACTTGGGAAATTTTTGTCACATATATTATCGACGTTATTGATATTTGTATTCTTAAAACGTACACTATAGTACGTAAGCATCTGGAGCACTTTTAAATCATTGCAATGCAATTTTTCAAATAAATCTTTTTCAACTTAATCTTGACATAATATAATCAATAGGTATTAATGAATGAAAATATGATAACAATCAGGCTGCTGAATTCCGCACTAAGCATATCGTTTAAGAACGATTGAAATACTACTAGTTTCTAATCATATTGAAAAAAACTCGTACAGATTTTACGAGGCGCCGATGAAGCCTCGTTTCTATTAGAAAAAAATATGAAACTCGAAAATTATACAGTGAATTATAGCAGTAGAAGAACGTTCATCAATCGTAATTGTCGAAACATTGCAGAAATGTTAATTTTTTAATGAAATTGCACCGGGTGCAATTATTTATGCACAGTAGTGCATAGATGAAAGAGAAGGTAATAACGGGAAAAAATCCACAATGGAATGAATCATATATCGAATATACAGAAACACGAACGTTTGCTTTTCGAGAAGAAATCACGGCGATCAGTTGCGTTTACGACAAATGATGTCATCGTCGCTATGAAAAGAATATTAAGTGTCTCTCGTCTCGTGGACAGGGTTCGATGTTCAAAGTTGTTCAAGATGGTTTCCATTCGCTCGTCGGATGATTAAACGCTAACCGAAATGTTCAGGAAGACTGGTCGACGAAAATTTCGCTAAAATTAAACGCATACATACTGGCTATAAGTATCCTGTATCGCTATAAGTGCCGATCGTACATTCCCTTTTCTCGTTAGCTGTAGCAATTAAATCATCAAATTAGATCGAACAGTGCTGAATGATGAACGAATATTAAGAACACGAGAAAGATTGTATGTTTAACGAGCAATCGAAGAATTCAAACAAACGTCTTCGTTTGTTTGGGAAGCCGCATTCGATAGGGCTATACACCTATCGTGTTATTCTTAGACGAAGTATGAGACGGCGTCCAGGATTGATCGATATCAAGAAGATATTATGCAAGATCTCTTCACAATTACAAGCTTTCGATGATCGACAGGAATTCTAATCAAGAGTTAGCCTTCACGGCGCTTTTTGACTACGGAAACGGGTAACGAGAGTACGCGGCGAAGTATTCTATCGTACGATGGATTTATAAGTATGCTTTCTATTACGAGAGAGGCTGGTTGAAGTTTCGTTTGGTTTCGTCAAGGTTTGGTCTCGCTCAGTTGAGCCTGATTACAGCTAACTTTCAGGCTGGAACGCTTTACGTGTAAATCGTTTCCTGTTTAGAGTCAACTCTCTTAAATCTATAAAAGAAAAACTCGCGTTAGATTGCCATCAACACGATGACAATTACGATGACGATAATGTTTGGCTAACCTGATCTTCGAGAAACAAAATCGAGAGCAAAAGCACGTTAATTATATTATTTTGACGTCGTTCTGCGTATTAGTAAATCTCTGTACATTAAGAAGATTAATATATTTTCTATAGTAATCATTTTCCATAGCAATAACAATTCTTTAACGAATGTCAGAATGAAGAAAAAGTAAAGAAAAAGATTGAAAAATAAAATTCTTTCGTACGAGTGTCTGATCCTGAGAAAATTTACTCTGAAAATTTGTGGCATACGCCTACGATAATTTACTGCGGAAAATGCTATTTTTGCGAATGGGAACAATAATGGACTCCATCCGGGTCATGGATTTTCTCAAAACAAATCTCATCAGAGATTCGTACGGAGGAATTTCACGTAGAATTGATCGTTTCTTATGGAACATCTTATATATATATATATATATATATATAGAGAGAGAGAGAGAGAGAGAGAGAGAGACAGAGCTACAGATAAGAAATACAAGTAAGTGATGTACTGTATCAACAATGATTTATTATTTTGTGTATTAGAACAGTGTAATATTGCTATTGTATAACGTTTATGTCTCATTAATAAATAGACAAATATTAGCAATTCTTGGATTCTTTCTTCACTTTAGAGAGATTTTAGATATGTAGAAACTTAGTAGAAATATATATTATGTATATATTTTGTACTTTTTTTGTTGTACAAATTGCTATACGAAGAAATAAAATTAACTTCTAAAAATTCGATTATTTTTGTAACTCATTTTGTAACTAGTAATAAATTATAAGAAACAGCAAAATAATCTCGAGATAAAAGTAACTTCTTTTAGAAATGTTTGTGAAATTAGAAAAAGTTACATTACAAATAATATAAGAATATAATACGTAATAAATGAGTATAATATTAATTATAACATATAATAAATAAATATTATAATATATATATACAAGTATTATATATATATATATATATATAATATATAATAATTTATAGTATACAATAATATAAGAAAGTTATAAATAAGGTATGAATAAGTGTAAATAAAAGATATAAATAAGTATAAATAAAAATGTTAAAATTTTTTAAAAATTCATTTCTTTTACGTGAAATGTAATTGTTAATTTAATAATTATGAAATAGCATAACCTTTTTTATTGTACTGCTGAAATGTGTTCTTTGACAATTGGGAAACTTTTGGGAAACTTTTGTATCATAGATTATCTGATGAACGATGTTCTTCTAATATTTATTAAGAAATGGTATCCAATGAAACAGTAAAATAGTTAATGATAATTAATGATCCTTTGCTTTACTATAGTAGATAGATCAGCTGAAGATAAAGAGAAAGAAAATATAACTTATTATCGTTATTACAATTTTTTCTTTTTAATATAAATATTGAATTTTTCTCATATTTTTTCACCATATAGGTGATATAATGCAGACGCTTAATAAGCAATTCAAATAGATATAGTTAGATAACTTTGGAAACAGTTATATAATATAAATATCATGAATTATTCTTCATAGTAATGAAACTCTCCAATAAAATGTTTAAAGTGTAGTTTGTTATAATAATATTATGTACATCATTATATTATTTACATTATATGGTAGAATGGATCAACAAAATCTTTTTACCGTGAAAAATTTTACTGTAAGGAAACAAAATCTATTAGATTCTTAAATTTATTTGGTTTTTCATCGATATATCTATTTATTATTTTTTTGCATTGTAGTACAATAGAATTATCCTCCATTAGAATTCTCTATGTTCGAATAATAAAATATTCGGACAAATTTTGTATGTATATCATTATTATTACAATTATGTTTCTCTCAGCTAGTATCACATCATTAATGTAACCAAGAAATAATCGAATAAACGACTAGACAAAACGATCAATGATACTGTTGAAGAGATGACACAACTTCACAAACAATTAAATTTAAAGGATTGCTGTTTTATGTATTGCGGCTTATGTCTGGATAAACGTAACATCACAAAGAGCGCGGAGAAAGTATAACAATATTGAAGGAATTGCAAGAAAAAGCCGCAGCTAACAAGATACACAAGAAATTTGTTCTGCATTATATTCTGCAATATCAGGATGCTGTGATTATGCTGTGATTATGATAACGCCGATGTAATAAAATGACGAAACTTTTTTAATTGGCCACGATGCGAATGTTGCGCATACTTTGAATAATGAAATGCAACATGAATATAATGACAATGAACGTATCACAACATTTTGAAGCATTTGAAGCTTTGGAAGATAGTAAAAGATACAAAAAGATTAATTAAGATATTAAAAGATTAATTTCATCGAATTATACTTGTTAAAAAAGGTATGTGATTTAGCAGTTAAAAAAATTTTAAATTTTTAACTAACTTTAAATAACTTTAAATAACACATATTTAATTTAATTTCATATTAATATATTACACATCAATTGTTATTAGCAATATTTCTGTTCTTTTTTGAAATACATATATGAAAATCAATATCAAAAAACAACTATTGTACAGGTTCTATTGTACTTTAGTAACGAAAATTGATTGTGAATAAAAGACCGTAATTTAAATTATTCAATAAATTATCGTATTTTACTCCATAAATTAACATCGTGATTAAATAATACTACAAGATTGAAAAATTTTCTTACAAAATTTCTCCATACGTGGAAATCATTAAATGATTGTAATTTCTTTTGATATTATAAATATTTCAACATGCGAATCAGATCGTGTAGTTTTATAATGTACATGGACAGTGATCAGTTCACAAATACAATAATAAAATGAGACATTTTTAACCTTGTTAACTATTTAGTTTTTTCTTAATTTTATATTTATTTTATATCTATTATTGTAATGGAAGACAAAAGAATATCATAAATTATTCCTATATTTTACTATGTATTTTGTACTATTTTTCAATAAATATTAGAAAAATATTAGAAAAATGCAGCTTACATATGTATGATACAATAATAGAACAGAAGAAGAGATTCTTTGATAAACGAGGAACTCAGTTCAGCGAAACAAACAAACTTGTACTTTTATAACTATTGTTATATAATCATCTAAACTATTAAAATTTCATGTAAGAAAATGAATTTTAGATATTTTAGAATATTTTTATTTATAATTTCTTTTTATTTTATAAACAATACATGAATTTAATTAAAACTTTTGCTTCCAAATTTTTCTCCTATCTGTTACAATTTGCAAATTGCAAAATAAAATAAAAAAATTGTCGAGTATTTTCGTAAGCAAATAATTATACGTCCTCGAAATAAATTTTGGCAATAAAAGAAATTGTATAAAAAAAAATGTAAATTTAACTGCGAAAATCTACCTTTTTTATAAGATGCTTTGTATTTGAGAAAAATAAATTCGAAATTTTATGGAGTACATATACAGAATGAATTTGCATTCCTGAAATAACTTTTAAATTATGCGTCTAATGAAAAATTATTTAACACAAAAATTGTATGGTTTTAAGGGAGGCAAAATGGGATGGCGTATCAATTTTTGTGTGTATTGAGGGACTTCGAAATTTTCACGGTCATCTTTATTGTTTTTTAATTGGATCATGTATATTTTTTTCATCATAAATCGAAAGAATATTAAATTCTAAGTAATTTAAAAGTTATTTCAGGTGTGCAAGTTATGTGAATCACCCTGTAACAAACCAATTCTAAACTAAGTATATTCGAACTCTATTTTCTTGAAAACGAGGCTTTAAGCAGAAAAATTTTATTCTACGTGTTTCATTTACTTTTACAGACAAAATAACTTGCTACTTCATATCCGTCTAGTCCATCTAAAATTAATAAAACTTAAGGTAATATTTAATAAATTTCCAAAGTTGATTTTTTAAAAAACAAAGCCTTAAATGAAAAAATTATTTTCTTTCCGGTTATATCACTATATCGGAAGCACTGTGTATATGTTTTGCAAATCTCCACAGTTTCATAATCTTTTGAATTTTCGACTTGAAGATTAATTAAATAATTAAATAATTAAATAATTAAATAATTAAACTATGAATATTTACGTAAATTTATGTAAATATCTATTTATGTAAATTTTTATTTATGGAAATAATTAAAGATCTCTCTTATATGAGATAAGACTCATATAAAGATTGTTTTATTTTTTATATTATGATGATTACTTCATTTTTAATATTTTTTATTATTTTTGCCTATTTCCATTTTTATATTTTTAAAATTTCCAATAAATGAATAAAAATCCTCAATATAAATAATTTCTGCCGCGGTAAATATCTTTATCACGCCATCTTTTATTACGTACATTTTTTATTAACTTTATTTGTCTTTACCTGTCGATTATAATAAAGTTTCGTTCGTGTCAATATTTCAGATAATCTAAAACAAACTATTACATAAATTCTAAAAAAAGATGTCCGATGTTAGGTATAAAATTTTATATGAAATGATAATGTCAATGAAACATTGAACATACAGACAGTACTACGCTGTACACACTTTTATGTTATTTTTAATGTTATTTATTTTTTAATTTAATAAATTATATTTTATATATTATATTCATTAAATATTAATACATATACACGCGATAAAAATATGAAGCATTTTTAAACTTCTGTTTTTCTCAAGCACTAAGTGTTTTTTAAGTACTCCAAAAGATGACACTAAGTATTCTGTTTCATCCGGTTCAATAGTCAGTCGATAATAGTAGGTTCGAGCCGACCGATCAGGTCTTTAAATGTTAACGAAAACATGATGTAAAAATAAATACTGATATATAATACCAAACAGATTTTTTTCTTTATCTAAATTTCCTCCAATTACAAATCCTCTATTAAAATTTTTAACATATTATAACATATTATAACACTCTAGCAACGTGTTATTCCAAATTCAAAAAAAAAAAGATAATATAAAATTTTTATATATGCGTAAATATTGGAATAAAATGTGTTTCTTGGAAAAATAATAAAAGTGCATAAAATCATTGATTCTCATTGAGGTTAGGATATAAAAGCCTCAAATTTCATCAAACTTTAACTTGATCGATACCATCGTTGATAGATAATGAAACAGAAAAATAACATTAAATCTGAATAAATCACGCAATGAAGGAATTATCAGTCAGTGGTCTTGCTTTTGTGAACCATTGGGAATGCGATTCCAAAGGGATGTATGTATGCATATCGTGCGCAGCTGTTACTTTAGGGTAAGAGGAGTCAGGAAAGCGGGGACTTCAGGAACGTATACTGTCTCTTGCAATCCCTTTTACAAAAATTACGAGGAATATGAAGTAATGTTCTACAAATCCTGCGTGATTTCTACGTTCAATATGTATTGAATATTAAGTTAAATTTAAAGTATAAAGAATTTAACAACAATATACTAGGGAAATATTGAGATATTTTTTAAATTTTATTTTCCGTATCGTATGCTACCAATTCTTTTCGTATTTCTATTTTGTAAATGAAATCACACATTTTTATAAATTATAAATAAAATAAATCTGTCATCAAAAATAATATTCCATACAGTTGCTATTGATACCATTTTAAGATGTTCAAATATGTCATTATTGATAATGAAATAATTCATGCACAATAATAAGCGTTCATTTACTTATGTTTCGTCTACATTTACTTCATTTTGCAGCAAACGAAAACAAAATCGTTTGAAGTTGCGAATGTTTCAAAATCGCGAAATTTGAAAATACAAGTTCTCCGACAGTCAATCACGAATTGCTAACCTGTGTAAGTTGTTTATTGAAAAGAAATCTGTTATTTCGATATCCGATCGTATCTGATTTCGATTCTCGAAATCGCGGATTTCACCAATCACGTGCCACGTTGCAGACGAATATCGCCAAGTCCCACTTGACTTTCTCCGTACATTCCCAATTTAACCTTTAATAAATATCGATAACCCGTTTAACTATTTTCTTATCAAATGTTAAAAACTTAAGGAAAAATTAAGGAACCCGAAGCACCCTGAAATACTCGTCCCTGACAACGTTCTACAATTGGTGGTGGGGATAAAGAGGGGCTGGCTTGTACCGGCGGCGCCTGCAGTGACCGGCTGGTGTCTGTGAGCACCCGGGTGTCGAAAACGTGAACACGGAAACTCGTAAGATTTCAAGTGTTATCTCCTTTGAGAAAGACGTCGCGATCGTTCAACGTTGGCGATCTGCTTGGTTTTTGATACTACAGAAGAGTCATCGTATATTTATTTCGATTTCAGTCGGTGGCACGCGACGTGTATCTTAATCCTTGCTCGGCTCTTCCCTCTCGAGCCGTCTGTCTCTAGTAGGATCAGGGGACAGGTCAGTGTTGTGGTGTGACAGCAATCGACTGGCTACGATACTGCTGCACGGGCAACCCTTGCGCTCTTTTTCTCCAAGGCTCACGCGGTTTTCCATGTCAACGACACGCGCGCTCCTGCCAAGGCCAGCGTGCTACGCCCCGCACAGAGTAGCCTCTGTTGTCTTCTTCTTCTTCATCGTCGTCGTCGTCGTCGTCGTTGTTGCTACTGCTGCTGCTGCTGTTGCTGTTGCTGTCGCTGTCGCTGCTGCTACTGTTACTGCTACTGCTACTGCCACCGCTGCCGCCGTCATCGTCATCGTCGTCGTCGTCAATCGACAGCTCCACATAATCGTGTCCACCGTTGATTGTCTGCTGCTGTCTGCTGCGCTGCGTCGGTGGTTAGATCAACTGCCTTCATCGTTGTGGTCATCATCCCGGTGGTGGTTAGTTTGGGAAAAGGCCGGCAAACTAGCGAATACCTGTACGCTTATTACCAGGGTGAAGAGAAGGAGACACTGCAGCGTCGCTCACGCAGGCCTGAGATGAGCGACCATGGCTGCATACACTTGAATAATTTCAAAGCAGCCAAGGGTATCCAGCCGTACAAAGTGATACACTCCTATTTTGTGACCAGCACGTCCACCGAGGCACGCGTAAGAAAGGTGCGACTATCTTTTTCTTGCGTGATCCGTGGTCAAGGTTCTCTCTCTCTCTCTCTCTCTCTCTCTCTCTCTCTCTCCTTTTCTCTTCTCTTTTCCCTCCCCGCCCCTCTGTCTCTCATTTTCACGTATGCTTTCTGCATTGTAACGTTTCCCAACAGTTTCTCATTTTCCATCGCGTTGGCGTAAATCTGCAGTTTGTTTCTCTCATACACATGATAAAAGAACGATGGAAATATGAGAAATCGTTGGAAACTCTTGAAATTTGAAGAGCGAGTGCATTGTTTCCTTGTTGCTTATGATACTCGTTAGTCGCAATCTTAGATCATGGTCTATGCAAATTGTAGACAGAGTGACAACTCAATTTGCAAATTTGCGCATATCGTTTGCGCAAACTTCAAAAGCGGTATGTTTCTATCTCCACGCATTTCCGAGTATAAAGATGTCTGTTGGACAATTCTGATGTTTTATTGCAACTTTTTATTGCTTTCTACTTCAAGTATATTAGTGTAGACGATCAATTTTTTTTTTTGTTTCTTCTGTTAATCGACGCATCAAACGTCGCATTTACTAATAATCCATTTCACATTTCTTTTTTTTCTTTTTATTTTCTCTTTTTATTTTTTCTCTTTTGTCATTTTTTGTAAGGTATTTCTGTTACTTTGAAACGAAGTGATTTAATACAAAAATGATTATTACTTGTTAAATGATTATTGTTTTAAAGTAATTTTTGAAAAAAACGGTGCATTAAAAAGATAAAATGAAATTATTCGTATAAACGTGAACAAAGAGAAACCGTAAAATTTTGTATTATATTACTCCTATGAATGATGTTTAAAACGGATTTAAAAATGGCCGCTGTATAGAATTACTCTGTCGGTATAAAGTTCTGGCTGATTCGTTACTCGAGTAAAGTAACGGTATTATAGATTTATGATTCTACCTGTACTTTTGGAACAATGAATATTTGCATCGGCGTGTAGCCTAATAATGTAATTGTAAATAATGTTTAATTAAATAAATCTTGACCTCGTAGTTTTCCTAGGAAAGAAATTTGTATGATAACATTCTTTTCCTGGAACAATACTTTTATCTAATCTGTATGAACGCTCTTTAATAACATATAATTTTTCATCTTTTCTTTATGATAAGTAAATGATATGAATAAGTAAATGATTTCTGTATTTTTAGGCCGTTAGTTGTTTATGTCACACATGTAAGACTTATAAAGACCGCCTACATTCTTGTCTTCATTGTATATTCTTTGGCTGTTATGTAAAGGGTCATATACAAGAACATGCAAAGACAAAAAAACATTTTTTAGGTAATTATACATAAATTATATACGTATTGGTACATAAAATAGAACAATTGTTTAAAAAACACTTATATATATTTATATATATTTTGTTTGTTGCAGCTGTTGATCTCTGTTACGGAAATATTTTGTGCTTCCAATGTGGAGATTATGTATACGATAGGGAGCTATTAGCAGTTGCTAAAGCACAGTGGAGTGAATCTGCAAAATCATTGAGCTTTGGAGAGTTTTATCGATCATGGGAACCAACACAGATAGAGGCAGAATTATTGAGAAAACATCCACGCAGAAGGCGTGTGGTCGAAAATTCTACCATAGGTAAACTATACAAATACACTTGAGTATGAAATATAACTTGTAACTGCAAATGGAAATTCAATGTATATTAATTAGCACTTCACGTTTCTAGGTTTAAGAGGACTTATAAATCTTGGAAGTACATGTTTCATGAACTGCATAGTGCAGGCACTCATACACACGCCACTGTTAAGAGATTATTTTCTTGCTGACCGTCATCACTGCCCACAGCCGACACGCTGCCTGGTCTGTGAAGTATCCCATCTTTTTCAGGAATTTTACTCGGGTAGCAAAACACCGCTGACGCTTCATAAGCTTCTCCATTTGATCTGGACACATGCTAGACATTTAGCAGGTTATGAACAGCAGGATGCCCATGAATTCTTTATAGCTACACTAGATGTTTTACATAAGCATTGCGAAGCAGCACCCATCTTAGTAAAAGATAATCCACATCACTGTAACTGTATCATTGATCAAATCTTTACCGGTGGACTTCAAAGTGATGTGGTTTGTCAGGCATGCAAGTATGATCGAAATGTACAGTATGATATAATATGTCTTGTATCACCGAAGAATCCATATTGATGTAATAATTTTTTAGCGGAGTGTCTACTACGATAGATCCGTTCTGGGATATATCTTTGGATTTGGGTCCAGGGGCTAGTGCATCAGGTTCCGATAGTTCTGGTCCTCCTACTTCGTTATTAGATTGTTTGGAGAGATTCACGCGTGCCGAACATTTGGGATCTAGCGCAAAAATAAAGTGCAGTAATTGTCAGACGTATCAAGAGAGTACCAAGCAATTAACTATGAGGCAACTCCCTATCGTGGCCAGCTTTCACTTAAAAAGATTCGAGCACTCTAGTATACAGCATAAAAAAATTTGTACGTTTATCTCGTTCCCAGAACAATTAGACATGACTCCATTTATGTCGCATAGACGGAATGGCAATAATAACAGTGCAATGATAGATGGACTGCCAAAGAATGGAGAAGACATGGCGTTTAGCGACAATAGATATTCTCTATTCGCGGTAATAAATCATGAAGGATCTTTGGAGACTGGACACTACACTGCCTTCATACGGCAGCAGAGAGATCAATGGTTTAAATGTGATGATCATTTGATTACAAGAGCAAGGTTAAAAGACGTCTTGACTAGCGAAGGGTGAGTTCATGGCATTGGTCACAGTGCCATTAGTACCATTACCAAGGATCCAGTGAAAAAAGCTTTCCTTTTCAGGTATCTCCTTTTTTATCATAAACAAATTTTGGAGTACGGTCGAAACACGAAGGTGTAAAATTTTAGATTATGTAACTAATTTATTTATCATGATGAATTATGAAAGATAGATTTAAGTTTCTTTTAACATTTTAAGAAAAAGAAACAGCTTGTTTCTTCTGGAAACTATTTCGTGTCTTTAATCCAGCTCGTGTATCAATTTATGCGACGGGAGATAAGAGTAATAAATCGAAGGCCTCAAAAATGAAATTACAAACTTTTATTCGAAGTGATTGTTAGAGAGTGATTATGGACGGAGATATTTTCAATGAAATTAAAAAAAAAAGGAAGAAAATTTTGACAAATGGTTATATTATTATGCTTTGATGCGATTAGAAAGAAACAAACTAGAATCAAATAGTCAAAATTGTACAGACGTCTGTTAGCATAAATATTTGTCATGATATTAATCTTTAATTAACATTCGAGATGCAGAAATGTATGTAAAAGAATTATGCTCGTTCTATTATTTTCTATTTTTTTTTTTTTTCTATCGTTGTATTAATTATATTTGACGAAATCCAGGCTGGTGCATACGGTGATCGATTTCTCTATTCGTGTCCTAAAGTAACATAAGTGTAATTTTAAGATTAGCTCAATTTTTTTAAATGACCGATCGCATTTTTGTATATCGCTGACTGTTATTATATTCCTGCCCTGACACTTGTATACACGAAATCACCAAGGATGGATCACATGATTCGAAAGTATTGTAATTAATAAGTTCGATTTTTAAGTACGATCAAATTAAGAAAGCATTTTATTCACATGATTCATCGTGTTAGTCATCCTTTGGTGATTCAATTTTGTACAAACGAAATAATACATGTAGCAAAAATAGAGGGATAATGATATTATTCATATACAAGATGAATTATTTCGCTGTGTATAATAAAAGAAGAATCACTGTTTGACAAATTTCTTTCTGGTGTTGCCCGGTTTTCCCTCAAAAAAAGAAAAAACTAAAAAAAAAAAAAAAAGAACTGTAGAATGATTCAAAACTTAAAAAAATTTCGAATGAAAGAGAGATGTTAAAAGGAATCGTGCGTAATGCTTTCAATGATATGTTAATTTTCTGTACGGCAGTCCCTGCAAAAAGTGCCAAGTGTTCATTGCACTTGTAGTTTGTAATTGTGTGTGCTTATAGTTGTAGCAATCCCTTATTTTGTGATGGATTTCTATTATTGTGTTCATTGGTGAAAAGTGTTTCGTAATATTTCCACGAAAACACACGTAACTAGAGTAATCATTAATGACAAAATAATATTTAAGAAACAAGATCGTAGACAGATACTTATTGTATCGTGTCGACATAAAGAACGATTCGCTTATATGTATGTATGTAATAAAAATATACGATTTTTTGTTGAATTGTTAAGACCATTGAAAAGGTTTCGATGTATAATTAAATACGAAAGCAGCAAGATGCTTTTACTTTATTTAATAAACTGCGAGGGAAATGTAAAATTTACATCGTTGTGTGTAAAGTTACGTCATTGTGTGTGCCGTAATAACTGCACTTGGGTGCCCATTCTCATGAGCACGTATCATGACCAATAGTACTATACATTTGGAAGTTCGTATTACGCGTGCAGTTGTAACATTTTGTATAAGGCTGAAGTAAATGTATACAGAAATAAAGTTATATTTCGTCGAGAATCCATTTTAAAAAATTAATCCACTCTTTCCCTGAGATTTATGTGTGTTCCCGCGTATTTCGATACGAAAAGTTTGCTATCACTTGTATCAAATACTGAACATACAGATAAGTTTATTATCATGTATGATGTAATCCTATCATGATTGTATACAACTTCAAACGTAATAAAATCTATATTTTCTATTCTGAAATTTTCATTGAATCGCAATTACTGAATAGATTTCCGGAACTTTCAGTCTATATATATCATAAAGATAATCAAAGTTCAAATTTGAATCTCGAACCGCGCATTTCAGACTAAAAAAATACGTAATATATATGTATATATAAAGAGAATAAAAATATCAGTAAGATGATAAGGAATAAAAAAATATTTATTAAAATATCTTTGGGCTAAAATATCAGTTAGAATTGAATACTGTATTTTCTTCAATTAACGTGGTAGTAATGCAGGAAAGATGGACGCCCTGACGTTTGGCTCTCACAGGTAAACGGCCGATCGGTTCACATAAATTTTCGAAAAACTTTCAATTAAGTAAGTGTTGCCTCACGGAATTCTATTTTGTTTTTTGTAGGCTAGTTCATTTAGATCTCAAGGGTGCCCCGCCGCGAGTCTGTTATTTCGAAAAGGTCTGTTACTTGAATAAATAAATCGAGCAAATAATTGAATAATTATTGTTTACACTCGTCTCTTATCTCCGTTCTGATAACAGTATCATTAAATGAAAGTTACAATGACACTCAGCTTTTTTTCCCTATAGCTTTTCGAATATCGCCGACACTCGATTTTTTTCGTACAATCAATACCTTTTCGTTTGCGATAAACATCTGGATTCAAAATGAACTTGTATGCGCAACATGGCACAATTTCATCATATATGTATACTGTCATATGTATATGTATATGTGTATGTAGTTATCACTGTGCACAATAATCATATTAATGTAATGCTTGCATATGTTGATTTTTATCGGTTATGACGATCTGACTGTTGAAAATTGATAATTAATATTGCAGCTGTTCCCATTATTAAGATCATGGGGTGCGACTGGGCTCTTACTAGAATGGGAAGACACATTTCCATACAATCGGGAGCTTTCTCATATAGGAAGCAATGGATTAAGCAGTCTAATCAGTGGATATACAGTACAGGAGGCCAGACACATTCTACAAATCGCAGGGGATTGTGGTTTAGCAGTGGTTCCATTAGTACAAACGTTTGGTCACATGGAGGTATTTAAAATTAAAGTAATATTGTAAAACTTATGGATATTTGAAGATTAATAACAAAGATGATTGCAGTTTGTTTTAAAACATGATGAATGGAGGTCCTTAAGAGAAGTGGAACACTTCCCAAGCTCAATTTGTCCGTCTAATCCAAGAACATTGTCTTTGGTAAAGAACTTGATTCGACAAATAGTTAATTTTCATCCAGATATACAATATTTGCACATTGGTGCAGACGAAGTTTGGCATTTAGGTCTTTGCTCAGTTTGTATAAAACGTGCTGCCTCTAGTAAATATGGGAAACCGTCTCTGTACCTGGAACACGTTTTGGCTATTGCACAATATGTACAAGAAACATATCCATACTTAAAGATCATCATATGGGATGATATGTTAAGATCGATAGATTTACAAGCTTTGAACGGTATCTTGATGATTTGTTCATTTTATTTCATGCCACGTATTATTTCATAAAAGTACTCCCTATAAATTTCAGACCATTACATTGGGAAGTATGTGGAACCTATGATTTGGCACTATAATCCTAGAGATAATTTTTCTCTACCTCATGGTAAGGTTTCTACTATTTAATTTTACGAATATTGGTATTTTATTATTGTAAGACTACATAGTATTGTTTATTAGAACTTTGGGACAAATACACTGCAATTTTTCCCCATATTTGGGCGGCTACTGCATTTAAAGGTGCTACTGGATCTTCTCAGCATGTACCAATTATAAGACATCATATAAGCAATCATGAAAAGTGGCTAGAGGAATTAAGTGTACACGTGAATAAAGTTCATGAATTTCGAGGAACAGTATTCACTGGGTGGTCAAGGTAATTTTTTTTCAAATTCATAATTAAACAAATTCTATCGATTTTCTATTCTAGGTATGATCACTACGCAACATTCTGCGAATTATTACCTACCGCAATACCATCGTTGGCATTATGCTTAAAAGTCTGGCTTCATGGTTATTCTGAACAAATTCACAATCAAGTGGCTAAAAATTTAGGATATATAGATCACCCTTTACACATAACACCACAGCCTAGACCTGCTCCAATACCCAGTAACCTACTTTTCCCTGGGTGGCAAGTTGCAGTAGGAGTAGAATGGTTTTTAAATTTCCGAACTAAATTTCATAATATTGTTTCTAGTGAACAGTAAGTTGAACGCGAGTAAGAAACACAATTACGAGATTTCGTTTTTCGTCTTTCATGTTTTGTATATTAACTTTAACAGAATATCCACGTGGATGAATCCATGGCAAGTCGCAAATAATTATACAAATCCAATGCAATTAGAAAATTTAGTACCCGCTTTTACGGAGTAAGTTGATTTATTTTCACAGCAATTGAGATAAAAATAGTACAACATCAAAAATATCTGTTCTTTTTTTTTTACAGACTTCTATTAGAATTATCTTCCTTAGAGGGATATTTAAGATTTCAAATGGAAAGTATTTTCTTTCCATCAATGATTGATGAATGGATAGGTACAAATATTCAGCCCATGAAAGGGAAACTTGTGGAATTAAAACAAACTACAGAGAATCAAATCAAGATAAACAGTCGAGTTTAATATTTTAAATAAATATTTGCAGAATTTTTCTGCTTTAGATCTCAATGACCAACTTTAATACAAGAGACGAATACGAAACGATAGGCTGATGAAAAGTACGAAAATATTTAGTAAATTATAAAATTTTATCTTGTAAGTAGATATAGGGAAGTAAAAGTAGATATTTAAAAGTGATACTTCGTGCGATATGCACAGGATATAATTTTATAAGAGAAGGAACGATTATTTTAATACTTGGCTTAAGGACGAGTGAACTTGTGACAGTGATTTTGTCACTGAGCTTTGTCATTTTGTGAGATGTTCTGTGATACTTGGCTATGAAAGGATTATTGTAATGCAATTAAGCTCAATAACCATATTTCTTGGTCATTGTGCTTATCACATGTGCTTCTAACTATCTACGTTTCTTATTATATTCATAGTGTGTGCAAATATTTTTTGTACTCGATTTAAAGATATTTCTGAAAATTTTTCAAAACATATACCGATCAACTGCAATTAAAAAGATTTTATGTAATACCTCTGATACATTTCATGGAATCTTTTTTATTACTAAACTAGTCTGATAGTTGTTTTGGTAATACTCATCAGTTATCTATTAAATACAATAACAAATTGAACATAGATGAACTACAAATAAAACTAATAGTAATTGATAATGAAATCGAACAAATATTTATATATATGCACGTAATAATTATGAAATATGTAATTTTGTTTTGTACAATTTCCAAATTATTTTTAAGATAATCTTAATTACGAAGAAAATAAAGATATTTTGCGTTTATTTGTCACCTTTTCTACAATTGGCCATTACGCCATCTGTATCCATAACTGAGTGAGAAAACAAAAACGGCGAGCAATTGAAAGGCAAAGATTTGTTAAATAATGCCTTCTCTTAGTTTATGTCGTATAACATCTTTGGTTAAACAAGTGAAATAGTTATAAATGTAAAAACATGCCAAAAATTAGAGAGTATAACGATGAAGCTATGAAATTGGACGAATGTTTTAAAGAAACCTTGTCATGTGTCAGACCTTTTGTTTTAGCATTAACATCTGCTGAAAGTGCACAATTGTGCAAAATTTGGCTTAACAAATTAAATGCTGTTTCTTCACAACGCCGTCTAAGAAATGAATATCTCGCGGAATTATTCAGGCAATTAAAGACAGGACATATTGGAGGAGTTTTTAGCAGGCCTCCACCTAATGGATTTCTTCTACCATTACCTAAATCGTATCATATGGTATCTATACTAGAAATTATGAAATTTATTGTAATTGAAAAATAATTAACGTGTAATACAGGTCTGTATTAGCTCATCTGTAAGTAACTTATCAGACTACACTATGAGATCTCATCATAGTTCTGTAAAACCAAATGCAAAGTGTACTCAGCATCAGCGACGTAAAACATTATTAAAACACCGTACGATGGACATTACGAGTATGAATAAATGTTTGCATGCTATGAATCTTTCCTCCACTATTAATTACCATGATCAAAGTATAGTAAATAAAAAGTCGATTAAATACTTATGAGCGGCGTATTGATACACTGAGTACCATTGTTGCAGAATTACAGGCTCAAAATGAATATCTAAGGAATCAGTTGTCAGAATACCAAGAAAATTATAACAGAAACACGAATGATTACGTATCTTCAAGTATTAGTCAATTAACTACCGATATCACTACTTTAAAAGCTAAGTTAGTATGCCATTAATTGTAATTTCGACGAAGCAATAGATTTTAAATATTTATAAATTGCTAAAGGCTAAAAGAGCTGGAACAGTTGAAAAGTTCTATGGATGAAAGTTACAAAGAGGCTGTACAAGAATATCATTTCACAGTAGTAGAACAGTTCACTGAATTAAAACAACAGTTGAACGAGTCTCGATTGAAAAGCGAGGCTCTGGACCATAGTATAGTTCTAATTGCTAAAAAGTTGGAACAAATCAGCTATGGTAAGGTAAGAAATAGACTTTTTATTTGTAGAATGAGAATTATAAGCCATATTTTGAAGGATGAGCAAAGTAAAATAATGGAACAACAATGGATAGATAAAATAAAAACGATATGTGAACGATTTGATTCATTTACAAAAGAGAAGAATAAAGAATTACAACTAAAACAGGATTTACTCGAAAAAAAGGACACAGAATTATCAAAAAAGGATGCAAGAAGAAGGGAAGAAACTGAATTACTAATTAATAAAATACACGATTTAGAAACGAAATTGGAAATGAAAATTAGAAATGTATTTCTTTGTAAATTGTAGAATATTTAAACGTTTAAATTTAAATACACTACTGAATAGTACTGTATTTCTCTTAGGAAGATAAATACTTACAAAAAATAATAAACGAGCAATATACCGTAATGAGGGAAGAGTTAAATAAAATGAGAACTGAAATGGATCATGAAACACAGAAACAAAATCAAAATTTAACGTCTCAGGTGTCTGCTTTAAAAAGGGCTATTGTAAAGTTAGAAAAATCGAAAGAGAACCTCGAGTACAATTATGAAAAGAAGTTGTCGCATATAATCAAGGTAAATTAACCGAAATATTATACCGTTAGGAATTAGTTATATTTTATTTGTTACATCATAGAATAAAGATATGGAAATCAAATTCTTGCATTTACAACTGCAAAAGCAAAAGAACGAATTATACACATCTCTAAGTACAGAAAAGCAAAATGAAGTGGATAATATAGCCTCTGCGTTAGAGAAGCGATACAAAGAGCTTTTGGCAGAAACAGAAGCAATGTCAGAAACTAAAATTCAGGAGTATCTCACGGTATCGTACGCCGTAAATTTCATTTAAAAATAATCTAAATACATGTACGTAATAAGATATTAATAGAAATAATTAAATATTTTAGAGAATAGCTATTCTTGAAGATCAAATACTTAATATGAAGAAATTTGAGTCGAGCTTGTAACATAGTAAATCTCGTAGTAATTTATAGTTACAATTATATTATAATTATATTATATGTATATTATATATATGTTTATTCTTAATAAAGGATACAAAAGAATTTAAGTATACTTTTTTAAGTGCTTTCAATATTTCAATATTTCTGTTAGTCAAGAGATGGCGCCAGGTCTTCATATTGCTATGGTAACACTTTGTAAACTAAGTTCTGAGTTGTCAAATGTGACAGTAGGCTTCATTCAATCAAAATTTCTAACAGATATTATAATTTCTAACCATTATTTAATATTTATACATACTAAATTTCCCATATACATACACATATATGAGTAAAATATTTTCTATGAAAATAAAAAGAATTAATAAACGTATCGTTACAAACATCTATTTAAATAGAAGTTTTTAAATTTATAAATTTAAAAGAGCTAATTTAGTTAATTATTGCTTGTAACATCGATGCTAATAATAAAAATATAACAATGTCACTCTATTTTGATACGCGTGTACAAAATCCAGAAACAGCTTCAATAAGCACTCATGCAATTTGGCATGCCAATTATCCATTGTTGGCTGTCGCAGCATATTCTCAGGATAAAGGTGGCTTCGTGACAATTTATGACGATCAAGGAGAACCTACTCAGGATGTAGAGTCACCTAGACATTCGGTTGCTCAGGTGACTGCTCTTGGATGGCATCCAGAGAAGCGATGGCTTACAGCAGGATGGGAAAATGGGGAATTATGGGTCAGCAATCGTTTAAACATAATAATATCCTAGAATGATAGAAATTGGGGGATATATTATTATAGATTATCACATGTAGGTATGGCCAGGTGATACTGGTAGTACAGAATTTAACTTCGTAGTCACACCACATCGTGATCCTATTACAATTCTGCAATGGAGTCAACACGGAGGAAGATTAATATCAGCGGATTCAGCTGGATCTATAGTTGGTTGGAAGATTGATTCGAGAGGTCAATTGTTAATGATGTTTCACCATGAGCTAAAAGATTCTTTTGCACAAATAGTATTCAAAACTGTTCCACCAAAATCAATGATGGATATAAGGTGAACACAAAAATCATATGTCTTACATTTCTATTTATTATAAAATATTTTCTTTTTCATTCTGACACATTGATTTCAATTCCTTTCAGTGGTCTGGCAAAAGCTGCAGTCGCAGGAGATGAAAGAGCATTAGATATATTTAGCTCTTGGCGTCCTAGAACAGCTTTACCAACAACGGTCGTAACGCAGAGAGATAACCATGCCTTTTACATTGGAACCACTAATGGTGTAATATACTTTGTCGATAATCAAGGGCAGTGTATAGAAATTCTGAACACAAATGGCGCAACGTTACAATTCCTATTGCATCATCAAACTAGAGATTCTCTAGTTGTTATGACAGAGGGTTTAAATATAGGGCATTTTCAGACAGATTCTGTTACTGGTCGACTGACCGAATTAACAAAAGTGACTACATTTTTTCTATTTTCCTTGTCATTTTGCTACAGTCTAATACGCAAATTTTATGAAATTACTCTGAAAATGTTTTACTCAGGTGAAACTTAGCAGTAGATATGATATATTGCGAACTGGTCCAGCGATGTGTTGGGTTGGGACAAATACTTTAGCGATTCTTACAGGAGAATTGGGTGTTCGTTGTTGGGATCTTCACACTGGCGATAATTACGTGTTATCTCCGCCAGATTCATCTACTGGGAATATGGCTACACCACAGGAAATCTGTACAAGCATATCTTTCTGTAAACATAACGGTACCGTAAACATTTTATTTACAAACATGACATGCGTTACTCAGAGATAGAGTTATAGATTTCACAGGCATGCGTTGTTTAATTGGTCATTCTAATATTGTATACCAGGTACTTTGGCTGCTGGAACAAATTTGGGAACAATCTATATATGGAAACGTAAAATTGAAATGGACTGTGATGAAAACGGTTGGCCAAATGTGCCAGAATCTTGCAGCATTCATGGCACGGTAAAACAGCTTACATGGGGTGCGGCATTTTTAAGAAGTCCGCTACTTGCCGTAAATTGCATTACTAATGTCTTTATATTACATCAACAACCAATGTGTGCTACGTATAATGATGGCGTTTGTGCTAGTCAACTGAGTCCCTGCCAAATTTTAATAGAATTCAGTGAGCAGAATTACACTTTAAAAACTGATATTCAAGTGCAACTTGTCGCTATCAATAAACATTACATCGCCGTTTCTTCTGGTAGACAAATTGTGGTATATAAAATTCACGACGATGCATCTTTGCACACTAGCCTGATTTCCAGTTTTAGCTGTGATACCGAGAAATTATTGATTTATGATCACACTTTGGTCGTCCTAACTTCTGTAGTTATACAATTACGGTCAATGGATGGAACTGTTATTCAGATGTTACCTACGTTACCAGAAGAGGGTGAACCAATTACTATGGATCTTACTGGACAATATTTAACAGTCGCATCTTTGAATGGTATCTTAAAAATTTGGGATTTGAGCAAGCGAGAGGCGAAGTTGCACACCAGAGCAATGCCAGCTTACGAAGCGATAAGTGATTTTGCTGAAATTATCGAAGCACGGTGCAATGCTGATTGTCGTTGTGTATCTATTACCGTTGCAATGGCTAATTTGATGCCCAGTTCTATTTTGTACGTCTGGGACATAGAAAGCGATCAGATACATGAATTTGATTTTGCAGAGTCTAACGATATAGATGATGACGATACTGCTTTATCTGTAAAGTGTAGAGGCAGGCTGGTTACTGCTCATTGTTGGGACGTAGAAGATCCCAGATTATTAGTATGTCGAGCACAAAGATTGGACACACGGGATTCCAAGCATCCCTCAAAGCAAAATAATGAAAACGATTACGACATCTCAAGAAGCACTGTGGTTTTGGTATCGATGTTTGCTACATCAGATCACGGGATTGTTGTGCAGGATATAAAACCAATTAAAGATGAAAATTGCAGAATTTTGGGTGTTCATTCCCCACATATCATTATTTTAAGCTCTGAGAAATCGGTAGAGAAAGTTAGTAAAGTAATACAATTGTTCATGAGAGACTTTGAGGAATTGGGTGTATGTGATCCTATCACGAAGAAAGCCGTACTAGATTTCAGTTTTCATATCAGCGTTGCTAACATGGAGGAAGCTTTCAAGTCGATTAAATCCATCAAAAATGAAGGTATTTGGAAAAGTTTAGCAAGGATGTGCGTGAAAACAAAGCAATTGAACATGGCGCTTTTGTGTTTGGGCCATATGAAACAAGCCAGAGCAGCGAGGGCTCTCAGGGAAGCTATGCAAGACGACAATTTAAACTTGGAAGCCAAAGTAGGAACGTTAGCAGTCGAGTTAGGATTATATAATGACGCTGAACGACTTTTTCGTGAAGCGAAAAGATTGGATTTACTGGGCAAGCTTCTTGAAGCGCGTAATAAGTTTAAAGAAGCTATAGAGCTGGCGAAGAGTGAGAATAAAATTTGTGAGAAAACAAGCTATTACAACTATGCGAAGGCTCTCGAGCAGGAAGGAAAAATAGGGGAAGCAATAGAGATGTATACCAAAGCAGAATGTCACAGATTTGAAGTACCGAGGATGTTGCTTGTGAGGCCCAGGGAACTATTAACGTATCTTAATAATTCTGAGGATCCAGAAATAAAGAATTGGCATGCACAGTATATAGAATCGACTGGAGATATGGAAAGAGCATTGAAATTGTACGAACAAGCTAAGAACACTCTAGCGATAACAAGATTGCTTTGTTATTTTGGTAGAGAAGATGAAGTTAGCGAACTGGTATCGAGAACAAATCATGCTGCCTCTGCATACCATTTAGCTGCACACTATGAGTCAAAAAACAATGTGGGTCAAGCTATTCATTTTTATACCATTGCTAAGGCTTACACAAATGCAATTCGACTGTGCAAAGAACATGATATGTTTGAGGAACTATGGCCTTTGGCTGTATTAGCTCCAAGACAATCTCAGATAGACGTTGCAAAGTATTATGAAGAAAACGATCAATCGGATAAAGCAGTTTTATTGTATCATAAAGCTGGTCTACTACACAAGGCATTGGATATTGCTTTTAACACAAAACAATACAGTGCTTTACAATTAATTATCATGGATGTCAACGCAGATTCTGATCCTGCTTTAATAGAGAAATGCGCTAATTATTTCGTTCAAAATGATCAGATTGAAAAAGCAGTGGATCTACTTGCAACAGGCAGAAAATACTTGGAAGCTTTAGAATTGATACAAAAGCATAATATTCTGCTAAGTGAAGATTTAGCTGAAAAGATGACGTTGGATAAAATTGACAACAACGTAGATCACGAAAAAATACGAATCTTTATATTAGAAAGAATAGGCGAAATAGCTTTTGAGCAAGGAAACTATCATTTAGCAACCAAAAAGTTCACTCAAGCTGGTAACAAACTGAGAGCTATGAAAGCCTTGTTGAAATCTGGAGATACAGAAAAAATTTGCTTCTTTGCACAAGTTTCTAGACAGAGAGAAATTTATATTATGGCTGGGAATTATTTGCAATCATTGGATTGGCAAAACCAATCAGAAATATTGAAGAATATAATTAACTTTTATTCCAAGGGAAAAGCAATGGATCTATTGGCCAATTTCTACGTTGCTTGTGCACAAGTCGAAATTGATGAATTTCAAAATTATGAGAAAGCTCTTGATGCTCTAAATCAAGCAAGTAGATGTTTGGCAAAAGTGACTACTCCAAGAGATCCTGATATTCACAGAAGAGCAGTGGATTTGGTGAATAATAGAATAGCAACGGTTAAGCGTTATCTTGATATTAAGAAGTATATTATTTTATATATGTATAATAGAAAAAATTAAAAAATATAAATATCTATGAAATATTATTAATTCATGTTACAGGTTGTTCGACAGAGGTGAAACTAACGCAGCAATGCAACAAGTGCGTCAATTGCTTGATTCTCAAGGAGCAAATTTGGAACAATCAGTTCGCCGTGGTGATTTATTTGCAACTATTACTCAACATTATATCAACATCGGGGATACTGACAAAGCACGTGCTAGTGTAGAAGAACTGAAGCGTTTAGTACCTGGAATTAATCTCGCTTATTATTATAATATGGACGTGTTAGAAGCACTTGGTTACAAGATGAAAATACAACGACAAGAAAGTTCGGACAAAGAAGACGATATCGAAGAGCTTCTAGGCGAATAGTTAAATATAATATATATATAATTTTAAATATATATAAATATTAATTTTTATATATATTATGTATATATAATTTTTATATATATAATATATATAAATATTAATTTTTATATATATAATATATATATATGTTAATTTTATATATATATATATATATATATACATATATATATATATATAAAAATGAGAACGGAATCCGTCCAAAAGTATGATGATAGATGCTAAGTATTTGTAAGAATTAATTATTACAAAATGTTTGTATATTATAATTTGAAAAATATAGTATGAGTTTTATTTAAAATGTGATGTTTCATTCTATGATCATAACACATTTAGAAAAAAATCATTATTTAACGTTTATTAGTTCAACTTATACATAAACAGCCTTAAGTTTTAATGTTTGAATATGTTCTGAAAAATAAAAGTTTAAAAATGATTATAATTTCAATAACATAATTAGCAAATTACGCTGCCAATTTCTCATTGGATAATAAAATAAATATACGAATTATAGAAATAGTAAAGAAAGAAATGAAATACATAAACATGTGAATTGTAATTGACAAAATAGATAGAATCAAATCAAGATATACTGTCCATTCCTCCGACATCTCCGACGTGCAGAGTCTTTCCAGTGGGATTGCCGATATTTACCCTATTTTGGTCCAATGCTAAAAATTACATTTTTTATAAAGGTTCAAATTTTCACTGCGCTAAATAAAACAACAAGGTACCAAGAACATCTCAAACTCATGCACCAAACTCGTTCAAACAGTTTTCTCTGGCGTTGGTTTCTTGCATGGTGACGCAACCTCTGTCTCTAGCTCATCGCCTTTTCGTTTCTTACGCACCAAATGAGATATATCACTAGCAGGTTTTTGAACTTTAGGTGCAGAATCATTGCTACCACTTGGTCCGGCACTATTTGAACAACCACCAACTACTTTGCTTTTGATACCTTCTATAACGAGTTTGCAAGCCTCCTGTTTGAAGTCTTTCATATCCGAGATCTTTTCTTGAATTTCTGGCAGCAGCTCTTTCAGTTCCTGAATCTCCCCTTCCACCGTGTAAAAAGAATCATCTGTTTTAGGAGGCTCTTTCATTTCTTCCAATTCTTTGATACGCGTCTCCAGCAATTCCGTAGCTTTGTTGAATTCCTCAATACTAGCATCGAATTCATTACCTAAAGAATAAGCCAATGCAAGCTGATAGTGAATCTCGGCTATTGCCCTTGGCTCTTGTGGCTCAATCTGTTGCAGAAGTTCCAGACATCGATGTAGATCGTTCAGAGCACCCTGAAAGTTTCCTCCCTCCATAGCCACTTCTCCCAATAGTCGATAAGCATCAGCTAATAACTTCCAACCCGCTTGACCGCGCTTTAACAGCACTAGTTTCGCTAACTCTAGCACTTCCCAAGCGACCTTTAATTTAACAGTAATTTTTCATAAGTTTTTTTCTGAAACCGCATATGACAGTAAACAACAAAGAGAAAAATCAATGTTTTTACAAGATATGACAAAATACAATGATTTATTAATATGATCATATATCAAAAATAAAAGGAGGAAACAAAATTAAATAATTTAAATTACCTGTAAATTGTTGACTTCATCTTCTTCATCTTCCTTCTCTATGTCCTCACTATCATTTTCTCCATTTTCCTTCACAATTCCGTTCTGTTCAGTGGAACAAGAAGGGCCATTAGCGTGATTTGTATCTTTACTGGATCCAGCAGCAGGTTTCTCATCTTCTTCTGGTTTTTCGACCGTTTGTTCCGCTGTTTTACTATCTTCAGTCTTATTAGAGTCTGTTTTTTCCACTTCTTTCTTTTCAGTAGTGCTCGTTTCTACCTTCTTCTCTTCTTTCTTCTCAACTTCCGATTTCTTAGGTTCTTGCTCAGCTTCCAACTCTTCAACTTTCCCCTCGGCTTTCTCTTTCTCTTTTTCTTCACTAGCTGTTCCATTGTCCGTGTGTTCTTCATTCTCTTCCTCCTCCTTCTCGTCTACGTTGCTCAATTTTTCGTCCTCGGCTTCTTCCTCGTCTTCCTCATCGTCTTCCTCAGTTTCTTCTGTGCCAGGTACTCCGCCACCCAATACTGCGGCCTCCTCTCTCGCTAAACCGAGAAGAGCACGACCGTACAGTAAATATGGTTCGCCAAGCTCATCCGCGGTGTCCCCGTGTTTTTCAACAAGTAGCTGGCAGGCTTGCGCCAACGCAGTTACAGCCATGGTGTAATCTCGAACTAGCAGGTGCCGTTTCCCATGAGAGATCGCAGTCGCTGGGTCAGTGAAGGCTGCGCTCTCAGCAATGTCGGCCATCTGCAATGTAAAACGTACAAAATATATATATATATATATATATATATATATATATATATATGTCTGTGTATAAATATAAATGTAAATGTAAATGATATGTACTTAATATTTATATATATATATAATGAATAAACATAAATGTATATTTTCTGTTGAATTTTTATGATTGCTATTTATAGCATTGTATGAATTGTTATGCATTTGTGAGAAATATATGCAGAAAATATATGCAGAAATATATGAAACTTTTGAAGTGAAATCCTTTTAATACTGATAACACTTAGATCTTGTTATATTATTATTATTATTATTATTATTATTATTATTATTATTATTTTACAAATTTTAAGTTTTTTTAGTTGCACGCAAACTCGTAATATATTTCTATAAAATTTAATTTCCGCATCATTTGATATGTATAGATAATCAAGATTTAGCTAAAAAAAAAAATAGAGATTTAATTATCCGTTCGTGAGAATATTATTCTCGCATATTTAAATTTTTCACGAGAATAATCCGATACCAGTAATGCAATTAGAACGTGTACAGAATATTCCACCTACATGCGATACGTGTCGTGTTTTCTACATAGACAAGACATTTACTATCATACATAATATAGTTCTCGTTATAAATGTTGACTAAATAAGTAAATGAATTTCGTAGAATATCGCACGAATTCGATTTGATAATTCGACGTGAACAACTTGTAGCCAAACGGTGCGTGAATTTTTGCATGTTTCGAATAAGAGGGAGACATTTAAATGTTGAGTATTGTATTACTAACGTTACTATCGTTAGAACAATGGTAAGCAGCTCGTTAAGTGACAATCGTAGTTCCTTAATTTTTCAGCAAACAATCTGCTAACAAACAAAGATCCACTTTGGTAGGATTCATTTTCTTAGTTATGTTTATAAAAATTTTAAAACACTCACAGTACCAATAACGTAAAAGCTGAAGGTTTACTGACTTTGTAATAACGAATATAAAATTTTTGTTTCCAGTTTCAAAGCTTTTACAATTCGTACTGAATAGTACCGAAACTGTACGAATAGTGAACTTTCTGAATTACATAATTTTAGAAGAAAGTCAGATATGACGATTACACATAGTGACGACTCGTTGACACTGAAATTTCTAAAAAAAGAAGTATATCCAATATAACAATATGTATCATTAAATCTTTAACAATTACAATTTCATTGAAAAGATATTCTCTTCTTCCAAGACTTATCCCAGAATATTTTAAGAATCACACACTTGTTAGAAGAATGAGTTCTTCGCATTCTCAACATAATAGCAGTAAAAAACGACGATGCGAAAGTACCATGATTATTTCACTTCGCTAAGGGAAAAATCACCTTAGAAAGAGGGCGATAATAATTAAAAAAAAAAAAAAAAAAAAAAAAAGAGAAGAAAAGGCAAAGTGCCTATCGAAAACAGAAAAAACCAGCGTCGAGAAATGGAAAGGAGAAGAAAACAAAGAAGAAGATAAGATGGAATAATGGAAGGAAACAACAAGAGAAGAAATGCAAGGAACAAGGGGAGAGAGCATCATCAGAGTGGGTTGTCCGCAGCATCCGGGTGGGGTGGTCGGTTGGGTGGTACGTCGGTCGATTTTCGTGCGCTTCGACGCAGAGCGGAGAGGGCGTGCTGATCGTTTGCCCCCTTTGTAGTGGAAGAGAGTCGCCGAAAACACCACGAGCTCCGGGGGTGTCGATTAGTCAGTGCGTAACTGGCGACTGTCGGTACGGTTGCACGGCTTTCAGTGGGGTGCCAGCGGTCGCCCTGGGCACTACCTGCATGGATGGAGCCTACCCGTGTACCCAGGGCCCCTGGTCCACGTCTCGTTTTTCTCGTCGCGACGCTGGCCCTCACTTTCGCAGGTAAACTGACATGCGTAAAGCGAGTATAATCGTGTTCGATTCCTTTTCCGTTCGTTCGTTCGTTCGTCATGTTTTCATTTCGACCGTGTAAACGATCGTCGAAACCGGCTTTTCAATTGACAAAATCCATCTTACCGTGATGAATCATCGGACAAGTTGGCTCGTTTCCATCGTTGAACGCAAGTCGAACAATGTAGAACGTTTCTTCTGATATCCTATACGTAGTATACGTATGCTTATTTTTTTCTTTAATCGGTCAGCTGATCCGGTGAACTGTGTCTCTGGGACATTAGGACTCGACGATCGAGGATATGTTTTTTTTTTTTTTTTAATAGTTCTTCAGCCTGTGCGGTAAATGAAGTGTAAAAATACATGTATGTGCAACCAAAGGGAATAAATATTTACATCTTTGCGCTCAATTGATACCGGAACGGGTATTAAGTGAAAAAGCACGTGGATAATGATGCTCTTGATGTTCTCGATTCAAAACGAAACGACACTTCGCAGCGTCATTGTGTCTGATCGTACTTGCAGTTTACATAGATAATGTCTATTCTCGTCATTCGCATGCCTATGTGATCGTGGCATTTCAATGTAGCAAACAACACAATCTGACGAAACCATCTACAAAAGTATAGGTTGTTTTTTTACGTATATCGTTACTTTACTAAATCATCGCCATACCACGTGATTTTCTTCAATAAACACTTCACTCGATCATCCTATTTCTTCTCATTTGCTTGAAAGCTTCAGTAGGATGGTTAACAACCACTGGTTGAACCGTGCATTTTTTTTTTTTTTTTTTTTTTTCGTACGTTCTAGTGTACTCGAGAACTCTTGCTAATACCGGCTCTTTTATGCAATAAAATATTCCATAGCGTGTAGTTTAACGACGCCACTTCTCGTTAAATATGAAGATTTCTGCCCATTCTACGATATTGCAAAATCTTCTCCATCTTCTTTAAGTAGACGAAGGCTACGGTTACAGTGAATGCGCATTTTAAAAGTTAAAAACATTTAAAGACTACGATGACTATTTAAACACGGAGACTTATAAGTAGAGCGCGGATGTTTGTGCAAGTCTATATTCCTGTGAACATAATTAAAGAAATGTAAAAATTTGTCTCGTCGATTAAATATCTAGAAATACTTTCCTTACTTTATATTATATACAACCGTCAACATTGTGTGCATTTTGCAAATTTTTCTACTGTTAAATTTCATGTAAATGCATAAGAATCTACATGTATATTTAATTATTTCGATGTATCCATAGCTGTAACTATGGAGCTTGAACCGTGTCTAACAGAAAAATTACCCCGGCATTTCACTAGCATGGCAGTTAGCTTCTTCAGGGAATTAAATGACACGCAAAAACTGTCATATCACGGCAATTGGTTGTCCTATGTACTATGTTTTCACGAAACAATCATCATCAGTGAGAATCATTCTTTATAATTGACGCTTTAGGTATTAATTCGTATACAAAATCTTTACTTAAATATTCCATTATAAAATAAATACAGTGAAAAACTCCGCTTATAAAAACTTGTCGAGAGTTCTCAAATATTTTAATTGAAGTCCACGGATTCTTTCCTCTACTAGTGATTTTTCCTTCATACAATAGAAATTCAGATTTAATTTAAACAAATGAAATTCAACTAGCAGGAATTCATTTAATCAGGTATTGACTAAAATTTAGTACAAATAAATGGAATCCATATAAACGCGGTTGTGACTAAAAAAAAAAAGTATATATATTATTATTTTTAACCCCTAAGTGCGCGTGTGTTGGGTATATGGGAACCATGAATATATTTCTATTCACATATCAATTGTTTATTCATCCGTGCACTCAAGGATTAAGATTAAAAAATCTTGATAAAAAGTGTTGAAATAATATCTCGCAAGAAAATTTTCAAAGAACGACAATGAGAGAGATAATAGATGCTCCAGATAAAAGAACACTTCTATCTTATTTAACATTGTATAATTCTTGATCCATTAGTCTATTTCAAACACATGCACACACTGCCAAAGAGTTGGTCATCAAGTTGTGGAGATTTAACACTAGAATTGCCACACCAGTCGAAATGACTGGTTTTACAATTTTATTTTAAAATTTCTATTTCACGTTACAATTTTTTTCCCCCGCAATGATGCAATGACTTTTACAGCGATAACTAAAGAAACAATATATTGAATTTTATTTTATTTTTATTTATTAAAATAATCAAAATAATTTTGGTAGAAATAACTTCGTCTGAACTGTCGGTAGTTCTAGTGTTAAAGTAACACTAGTGGACACTTTTGGCAGAGAGGAATATATATATAGAAATACAAAGAGTTGTTTCATTTCTGTTCCAGCGACCGGATTATTGTGTGGTGCCATAATGTCAGATCACTGGGAGGAAGTTGGCTGGGACAAGGAAGCTCTGACACACGCGAATGTTACACTTAAGTGGTACTTGGATGGACAGGTGGCGATGCTAGAGTCGACCTCCGATCATAAAAATCATCATTCTAACAGACGAGCCACCTTCCTCGTGCCTATGTACGGCGGTATTTGGATCATGTGCGTCTCGCTTATTGGTAAGTACTGGATCTTATGACTTTTAACTGAATTTTTACTATTTATTATCACAGGGAATTTTAAGAATTTTTTTGGAAAAGTGTTCAACAATGTTTTATAGTATCGTTAAACAAGATAGTTGCACTGAATTAATTTTCATAACACGATGATTTAATAAACAAAAAATTCAAAATGATATGTTTTCGATGATTCTTAATAACAAAGTATTATAGTTAAGAGTTAAATTTATTTCTGATAAATAAATTACTTTGTCGCAACGTAGAAAATAATTTAATTTTACCGAAAAATCCCACAGATCTGTTAATTGAGAGGATTTTTAAATTTAGCGTTAGTTTCTAAATAAGTTTCGTTTATAAGTCAGTTTTATGATATTTTGTAAAATTCATTTCTGATTAAAATTATGCTTTTACGTTTTTGAATCTTTGTATCTTCGAAGTTTTAACGAATCTTGTCACTTCTTTTGCAACTCGACGTTCAAGTAGAATCCAAGAGATTTTTAAAAGAAATCGTTATTTTGAACATATTCTGAGTGATGAAATTCAAAAATAGCATTCTGAAACCTCTATTCGATAATGTCACGGAAAATCGATAGTCAATTTTCCATGATATAAATGCGCACACTTTCCATGTAATTCACCTACGATATACGATACGACGTATCTATGATGATGCAGTTCCATATGAACTATAAACAGTGTTCTATGTCTGAATAACATAACGAAGTCATAAATTAGATTCTTAAGAATCGACACCGATTTATGAAAGATACAGCATCCAGCATCCAGCACCGCTTGGAAAACATAAGTGTAAATTTTTTCTTTCATATATCATATGAAATTATACTTGTATATTCAAAATGAAAGATATTTTGTCTGTGTGTGTGCGTGCGTGTGTGGTGTGTGCGCGCTTGCATAATATTTAAATTTTATTTTTATATTTTATATAAGAAACTTAATTATAATAAGTGCTTATTTACTTATCTAATTATGTTTTTGTCAATTCGCTTGTCTCGGTATCACAGTGATTGAAACATGTTTATTTTTATCATATAATGACCAATGACCAATATAAACTTACGGAATAGACACTATCGTGCATACGTATACACTTCTGAATTATTGCATACATATAGAATACAATTCAAATGAATTTCTTTGATTTAATTTTAACATGTATAGTTAAGAGATTTGATAATTAATTGTAAGATTATTTATTAATAAGATTATTGATAATATTATATAATTAGCTAACTGAAGACTCTGCAGTGTCTTTATTGAAATATGTTATAATAAATTTCCATATAAAAGAAGTTTATAAATTTTATGAAGCATCAGTTTACTATTTACTACAAATTAATACGAAAACTTGAAAATAGAGAAACGTTCGTCAATCATAATTCGTCGAAACATAACAAAAATGTGAACCTTTTATTGAAACAGCACCAACAATAGCTGTTGTCAATTATTACAATAGTGTATTACAATATTGTATATGACGATGCCTTCGCGTATGCATTTAAAATTAAAAAAAACTTCTTTTTATTGATTAATGTTGTGCGATCTTTTATATATCATTAACAAGTGCAGATTTTCGTGTAAATTTATATTTTTGAAAATATAATTTAAAAACAAAATCTTCGTAGAATATTTTTATACATAATTTTAATATACATGTTTTACATAATTTGCATAGTTTATATATATTTTTAATATTGTACGTATTTTCTGCAATTTTGCAAACTTCAAAATTTTCACAATTCACAATTTGTAATTCAATTATTCGATTTCTAATTTTCGTAGTAGAATATCATAAATACTACGTATTTAAATATAATTCTTCAGCCATAAAGTATTTAAATATAACAAGATTAGGTTAATGCCTGACCAATAATACAACCTTGCCTCGTGACCCAGACTATACCACCTTGACTCTGACCAAGTTGAAATACCTTATCTGATTAAGAATACCGTGACTGTGCATCGCTAAAGTTCATGGCTGTTCATGGAAGTTTCACCATGTTGAATCTTCTACTTCAACAAAAAATGAAAAGTGGAAATGTGATGGACCCATATCTTTCTTTGATTCTCAATTTCAGGATATTACATTTTCAATATAAGTGAATAATGGACACTGTAAAGATAAAACAGCAAATATAGATAATTTATGTCTGAAAAATGTCTCTGAGAAAGCGAGGATTCAAATTTCTATAATTTAAAATGTATAAATAAATGCATTTGTTGTTTTGCTGTTTTAACGGTGATTGACTTAAATAATGATACTGAGTAAATATTCAAGAATTACGTATTTTTTTAAATGGAGATTAAATTAGAACTATTATATATGTTATAATTTTTATAATATAAATATCGATTAATTTTAAATTGAAGCATTAATTAAATAATGACACTGACTAAATATTGACTTAAATAATGATACTGAGTAAATATTCAAGAATTACGTATTTTTTTAAATGGAGATTAAATTAGAACTATTATATATTTAATTTTTTCTAGAATATTTTTTTAAATTTTTGCAAATTTATCAATAAACAAAAATTAATTTGTTGATTGTCTCCATATAATATTAATCCTTTTAATGCTGATGGACCATATATGTCCCAAAGAAAATGTAAAGTATATTACTGGGAAATAAATATTAAAATTTTATTTAACTGAAATTCCATTCACCAAGATAATATGTTGCTTGTGACCATGTAACTCGGCTTATTATAATTAATTCTTTTCATTAACTTAATAATTAACATCATTTTTAGATTATAGACAGTTTTAAAGTAATGTTCTTTAAAATAATATATGTATTTCAGTTATATATTCAGATATATTAAAATTTTGAACAATATGTTTATCAAAATATAATACATAATATAATATAACTCTATCTTATGACATCCAAATGTACAAATGTCATTTCGATTTTTTTCCGCAATTTTTTAAAAGCAATATTTTTTATTTCCATATATACAACATAAGAAGAATGCTTTAAGATTAAGAAGATATAACATATATACAATGAATGGTATGCATCATAAATGCAATGTCAAAAATATGATAAATAAAGAAAGAAAACGAGAATAAAATATGTATATTATTAAAAAATATTTGAAAATTTCTGTCGGCAATTAAATACTATATCACGTCAAGAATTCACAGAAAAAGTAAATGATCATAAACAATTTTAAAGGTAATTCGAATTTAATTCTTTAATCTCTTCGAGTTCTTATAATTTCTAAAGCGTTTGAAGTTGTTCTAACAATTATCAATTACCATTTTTATTGCGATAAGAAATGGAGTTTAGAAAATTTTCTACTTAAAAAAAAAAAGAAGTCCTCGAAGAATTTTAGCAACGAGAAAACTCAACTTTTCACAGAAGAAGAAATTTTAGTAATATAGAAATAATACAAGGACATCAAGTCCGTATTTTAAATGAGAATATAAAACACTAAAAAAAAAAGAAAATTATAATAATAAAAAAAAGTAATACAAGAATATCAAAAAGAAAAACCAGGGAAATGAATATGACGAGTAGATTTTGTCAACCTATTAGTATTTTTCCTGACCATCTGGTGAAATATATACATTTTCATATTATTTATATTTTTTATTTTCTTTAGAAAATTCTAAAAAAAGAAAAAAAAATAGTAAATACGGTGGCAGCTTGACAAAATTCAAAGGAAATATTATATTTACAGAGAAAAATTGAGTTATTTTCTTGAGGAGAATGATCAAATTGTTTTAGAAAGGATATGACGCAGACAAGCCAAATAAAATACCATGTAAACTTTAGCACGGCTATAATTCAAATTAAGCCAATCTCTGTATCATTCGATTAAATAAAATTCTGTTCATAAAAAAAATTTCATTGAAAAAGGTAACTGAAATGAAAGTTTTACGAAGCGGAGGAAAATGAAAAATTTTTAAATATGCAAAGTGCATTATCACGAAGTACAATTGCTTAAGATAAACAATTTGATCGATAGCCGTTAGTATCGAGTTATTTTGCCTTCATTTCTCTCGGAAAATACACTTACTATCACGAAACAATTATCGTTCTAAAATATGATAAGATTATCCGCTTTTATGATGTAATCTTATTAACGAGAAAGTATATAATGTCAGATCAAAATATATATAAAAAAAAATCTAGACTGGATTCATCTTATGAATTATTGTTCAATTTCACATATTTATATACTTTCTTGTCTTCGACAAAAAAGATAATTAATATTTCTTCTACCTGTTCAGTTTATAAAATCGCGTTCAATAATTTCACTATTAATTTATGTTTTTGCATGTCGTAACGAATAATTCCACGAATTTTCTCCACCTTTCCCTTTCTTTTTTGCCTCATTTCTCTTTTTCTTTCCATTATGATTTAGTATAGTACGAAAAATTGGAAACGTGGTTGCGTATCGATCTTCATATGATATAGTCTAGTATGAAAATTGTAACGTGGTTGCAAATCAGTTTTCTTTGTTTCTTGACATTTCATCTACGACTCGTCAAATCTTTGTTCCTGTTGAAAAAGTTTAATTGAAAAGAAAATCCAACATCGCAATTGAAATTTTCATGTTTTTCTGTTATTGACCATCGTGTCTTTTTTTCGGTCGCGTGGGTGAATCGTTATTATCGATTGTAGATTTTGATACGTTTCATTTCCTCATTTCATTTGGAAAAGGGTGAAAGTGTGAAAATTGCGATTACTATTGACACTTGTACTACAAATTGAAGCATCATTTCGATTGTTTGTTAAATATTTACGTTCACAAATCATCGGTTCTTTATACTTGAAGGTTTACTACGTGAGAAAATTTAAAATGGGAAAAGGTAATTAACAGTTCGAAAAATGTCGAAGTTTTATAAAAAAAATTAGTAGCATTTGAGATGAATTTTTTTTTTTATTGTTGAATGAACTTGACCTTCGAAGATGTGCGCCTGTGTAATTTGTTCGTTCAGTTGCTTTCTTTTTTTTTGGCTGGAGGCTTTCTCTGATGGTTTCTGGTCACGCCAAGCACGGAAAGTTGCTTATCAAAACGGTGCACTGGTTCTGCTTTGTGCACAGGCTCATCATGAAAATCAATCTAATATTCTCGACCTGCATATCTGCATACCTGAAATTATCTTGTACTGGTGATTTCGTAAACGCTGTTTGGTAGATATATTTTAGAAATCTAATAGTATCGGCCTTGAAATTTTATCATAAAAGATTTCATACGATGAAATTTTCCTTTGTTATTTATCTTGAAATTCTTTCGGCCAATGAAAACGGAATCACGAGGATAGCAAACATGGGTTGATCTATTTCTGCTTCAAGATTTATTATTACTCAATTCTCCAAGTTTCCATGACCTTCTACCTCCGTCGTCTTTCTGACATTTCACGGAAATCCACGTTCAGGTTCATCCTCTTCAACGAGCCGATAGTATTCGGAATCTGATATCGAATCTCACGCTTCAACTATTCAACGCTCCTGGTTCCGAGCCTTAATTTGTCTACTCATATCTACAGTAACGAGTTAATCGATTATACATAAATCCGTATTAATCAGTTTTTTCTTCGTCCAAGAGAACAAATTTTACTATGAATTTCTATATGAATTAAGGTCACTGTATGTATTTAATTGGAGTGTTTAATTCTTCAACCCTACACTTTCATCATCGTTTTTTAAATTGTCTCGATTTCATTTTCTTATTGTTGACTCGAGAAATCCGAAAGTTTCCAATTAAATGTCAAAAGATATAAAGAATTAACACAGATTTTCTTTCAATTCAAGGATTCGCAAAAATAATATCTAATAAATGTAAAGCTACAAAAATTCAGTGCAATTTGCTGCGATTTTCTAAGAAATACTGGCTTGAAAAGAAAATTTCCAGATTCTTTCAAATTTTTAGCACACGGAAAAGAGCTTTTAAAGATCGTTTAATTAAAAATTGAGCCAAGCAAATGGAAGTGAAAACGAGCGAAATCTACTCCCGTTTCACAATTTCGTTCCACGTAGTGTAAGGAGCAGCGTGAAAAACGACGTCATTTCTTTTTTTTTCGTTTCTTGTGTTTCAGAGGAGGAAATACGACTACTGGGTCAGGTAGGTTTTCCGCAAGAGAGATGCATTAACTACTTGACACCCGACGAAGCACATGAGGAGATCCGTACCGCCTGGCAGAATCGTGAGTAGAGCCGTTTTTCCTTTCTTCTCTCTATTTTATTTTCCTGATTGTCATGCTGTGATTATTGTACGGTTAAATCGATCTTTATTTACCGACGAATTGAAAATTAAATCTCTTGAACGTTTTGAACGTTGAAATATTACAATTTTTCAATCGATTTCATCTCCTTCATTTTCTTTAAAAATTCCAATATTTATTAAATATTATTTACGATACTGTGTACAAAATAATTATTTTGTTAAGTCAAATCAAATAATCTTAGTATTTTTTATATAAATAGAAATTCATGCTTTTAAGTAGATATTGCCTAGTTAAATTGAACAAAATAATTTTAGTATTTCTTTACAGAAATTTATGTTTTTTCATAGGGATGCAGAACTTGAGTATCTCGTGTTCTCTAGTTTGTTTAATCATCCTGGGCACTGCGGTTCTCATTGGATTTTTTGGACTCTGCAGACATCAAATATCAGCAGTCCTCGTCACTGGTGTTATGTATCTTTTAGCAGGTAAATTTGTACTTGTTGTTGTGAAGTTTTTAAAGCGACGCTATCCTGTTCATCGCATTAACCGAATAAATTTTATTGACGCAGAGCATTGCGGTCGCAGGAAACCGCAATGATTTCTGCACACTCGAGAAATCGACCACAAAATAAGCTGTTCTAAGAGAGAAGTTTTAAAGCTCTTCATTTTTTGATAAAATAAGAGTAACAGTTACGGGTACTGAAACTTATAAAGCAATATTCACAACAAACGTTCAATTTCATTTTAATTGCAACTTCGTGAATAATACAGGTCTTTCTTATTCAACGAAAGAGCTTCCCTCTTGTAGTTAGTGGTCTCCGAGTACGATAAAAGACAAACACTTCTCATCTCTGATAAGACGTCTCCAAACACTTTCAGCGGATTCACTGCTCTTTTTCTTTTTTTTAAATGCTTGTCCTTCGCTCCAATTAAATCTTTTGTTTCTTTTTCGACAAATCATAGTTGGTCTCACCCGCAGTTTAAAAATAATAAAAATTTATTTAATTTTTAACCTATTTAAAATTTCTTCAAATCATCAAAATACATATTTTACGTCAATATTCTTCTAACATGAAACAACTATTTTAGCCACGTTCGCATTGTTCACCCTGACGATAATTCATTTCAAGAGAGCTCAGGATCGCGGAGCTCGAATATTAGACGGCCCTGAGGATGGTGTAATTGGTGGGCCGGCTCCCCGTAATGTTCTCAAGGCCAGACGATTTACCAGCTCCTGGAGCATGGACTTTGGATGGGGTGGCGTTACACTTTGCGCTCTAGCCTCAGTTGCGTGGATCTTGCTCAGCAAAATAATGCGTTTCAGCCCTATTGCCACTATGATAGCGTAGCAGTGGGAGGCCTTCGAGGTCTAAGGTCGTTTCCAAAAGTTATAATAGAGCGTTTCGATGTCGTCGCCTCTTGAAGCGCCGAGGGTGATTGCGTTCGACATAATGGGAAACAGGTTACAGGAGTCAATTGTATAGTTTGCATTGTATAATCTGGTTTGCACCGAATCTGGATTGCAAAGCAAGACAGTTTGACAGGCAGCTTAATACCAAGAACTATTTTGCAAGCTTCAGAATTTTCATCATGCGGAGCAATCAATATGTATCAAGTTGTCATTCACTGTAAAGTAAGGAAGTTTTTAACACATGGATGGAAGTTTGACGATAAGGTGGAAAAGCAGGGTACACGACATTGAGGCAAATTTTAAGAGTACTTTTTCAAAAACGATATCAGAATTGAAAATGACCACCTCGAAGGCAGTTTGTTTTATCAACAGGTAATGTGTGTCGTATAGTGTTTGTTTTTATGGAACTTACGTTAGATCAGTCTAAAGCATGGCAAGATATAAAAGGAGCCTAATTTTTGGCAAATCTTCTAAATGCAACGTTTTGTACAATTTACCTAATAATTTCTAGTCTTTGACAAAGAAAACATGTTGAGTAAAGAACTATATGTTAAAGAGGGATATACAAGTTTCAAAATAATATAATATAATGTAATAATATATCTTCTATATTTGAGTTTCAAGCTTGTTTTGCACAGATTTATTGTCTTATCAAAATGACTCAACAATCCCTTTTTCATATAGATCTTTATTATAAAGTAAAATATTTACAGGTGCATGAATAATGAAATAATGCCTACGAGGAGATTAAGCTTTCTGGACTGAAGAAATATTATTCAACGATAAGTAGAATAAAATATATGTTTACCTCGGTTTTCATTTGCAGACAGATTAGTCAATTAATGTACAAGTAAACAAAAACCTTACTCTAGTCTGTCTTTTTAGACATACTTCTTTTTATACAATTGCAATAGATATACAATTAAATTTATGTATGAATTATTTTGGAATAAGAATACTTTTGTGCGTTGTAGAAGCTGAGACAATATATGTTGATCTTTGCTTAAAAATTTCAATACCGAATGTAACTTAATAGATGCCTATAGTATAATTCAATCGCCTTACAATTAGAAAAATAAGCATGTTTGTAATATGCATAGTATAGCAGTAAACTCGTTCGAGCCAATAAAAGCAACGATATGCGTGTTTGCAAGAAGAATTTAGCTTTTGCTACGACTTGTTACAGCAACAAAAAAGAGGAGTTATGCCAACAAAATGTATAACATACAAAGGATTGTGAATTGCAATTCGTCCATTAAGATTTAAGAAAAAAAATAAGGATGCTTTAGTCAAAAGCATCTTCTATATACCCGGAGACTAAGTTTTGCCAGTTTAAATAAATAAAATAATTTAAAAAGAAAAAAAAAAACGAATACGCTTGCAAAACTATTCTCCGAGTATTTATTTAAACAAAACGCATTTTTCTGATAATATTTTCTTGATTGTCATATTTTTTACCTGACCCTTGTTATTTGTTACATTGAAATTAATGTATCATAAACGCAATAAAAGAATAAGCTATGTATAAATAAAGAATATCCTTGTCTTATCATTTATAACCTTTACGATATTAAAACGTGAAATAACTTCGTGACATGAAAGGTTATGTTTCACGATGTTTCAATGATGTTCGCAAAAATATGGTCGAAACAAACAGATGTATGCAGCGTCAATTTACATATATATAAACTACACGGACACGTGATCAGATATTTTAAGTAAATGTAACGCGACGGATGCTATGCACATATACACATCTATCCGTAAATTCAACAGATTATAATTTTATGTCGTGGTGAACAACGAAAGTAGTACAAGTGTGAGCTCATTGTACTAAGAATGTATATGTATAAAAATAAATCACGCATTGCGTTACGATATTGTTCGATAAAACTGTTTAATACCAACTTATTTTTCACGATCATGTGAAATATTTCATCTAATAATGCGGTTATTTAATATTCGTCTGTATACAGAAGAAAAAAAAAGTGCGATTAATGCACGTAGAGCACAAAGAAAGTAAACGTACCTTTGTGTTTCGTTCGAATTACTGGAAAGTTTGATGCTTTTTTAACAACGGACACGCTTTCACTATGCTGTTTCCGGGTTGCACGCAATATTCCGAATATCGCGAACTTTACTTAAACAGTTGCAAGTAAATTTATGTACAGAGACGCAGAGATTTAACGGAACGACCGTTATGCCAGACAACGGTTTATTACCGGCACGCGTACAACTTGTACGAACGTCAAGTACAACATGAGCACAATGATTTGATCTGCACCAATGTGAACGGAACTTCCATCTACGCATGTGTATTCGTTTTACCGCCATTTCTACATTTAGGCGGGAACTGTTGATTTAGTTAACGTAGTATTTCGACTTTAGTAAATTCACAGAATATATATATACGCACTTCAACTATATTTTTATAATATAATTATTCATTATAAATAGAATATTTCTTATATTGAATAATTAATGATATTACTTGTTAGTTCAGCTATTTCTAATGTATTCTAAGAAATATATTATCTAGGTAAATATAATTCGATATATGACATAAATTAAAATTTAAGAATTAATTTTTACACTTTTTTCACTGTTGTAAAAATGGTAGGTATTTAATAATATATTTAAGAATCGAGGATGTATATCTGATATTCTAAAAACTTTAAAAAAAATATATGAGTATATATATATATATATATATATATATATATATATACATATACATCGATTTGCAATCGATTCAATTAACATGCGCAATGAGAATTTTTCAAATTAATGCGCAGTTTCGTTAAATGGTGTCTCGTGTCGTTCCGTAATTTTTCAAAGAATTTTGTTTCAGAAATTGAATTTGTTAGATACTAGTTGGTGAGTGCATACAATATGTAATAATACTTCGATTTAGACAATAACTAGTGCAAAAATATATAAACATTAAGAAATATTTCGCACAAAGACTAAGATATTGCTAAGATATTGTTAACTGTCTGTCATATATTGCAAACTGCAATATACTTGAAAATATTTTTTTAACATATGATTTTAATCTAAAACAAAGACACAGGCAGAAATTATTTTTTCTACTAGAAAAAGTTCTATATTTTAAATATTTTACATATTTTTGCATACTACACGCATTTCGTTTATTTTTTCATTTTGGAATTTCCTACAAATACATAAAAATCCTATTTATAACATAATTACTAAGAAGCGTGCAATTTATGGTACTTTAATATAAAATATAATACTGATTTATAATTTAATAATTATAATTTTCAATAGATATTCAACAAATTAAATTTTTTATGATTATCAATCTTTATTTTGAATAATATAATAAGTTTTCTGTAAAATAAAATGTTTGTTGTCTTTTAGGTGCAAAGATGTGCGGTGAAATTGTAAATTCTTTGATTTCAATGATTGTCTTTCTTCATTATTAAATTTGACTTTTATTAGTAAGTATGTTTGACTTTATTATCAGATAAATTTTTACAAAATTACTGTGAAATATTTACTAAAAATAATAGATAAAGTAGTATAATATAAAGAAATAAAGAATTGAAATTGATGTATATGCGAATTAGAATTAATTAATATTATTTATAAATTATTATAAGCATTATTTAAAAATTAATTATCCAGTTATGTCCAACAATTGATCCTGTATAAAATTATTATTATCCCTAGTGGCATTTTTAATCGGCCTTAAACGAATTTCAGTAGAAATTTGTTTGTTAATATTGTCACAGAATTCGATCGGTTTTTTATCAGATTTCAATTTTTTAACACCAATATTTAGTTCGTTTTTAACATTATTATAACACGTTAACCTTTTATTACGCGTAGTAAATAACTTTTCTTTTGTTTTTTCTATGACAGAATGTTTTTCGTTATGATAATTCTCCCAGCAGTGTTGGAATTTTATGAATACATTATTCCAAGTGTAAAGTTGTTCGACTGAAATGCATTTATATTAAAATTTATTAAGAAAATCTAAAAAAGTAGATTAATCGATATTACAAGACAAGTATAATATCACAAAAAGTGAATATATATTCATATACCATATAGAAAGAAAGTTATAAGTATAAAAGTTGCAGTGGGAAGAGTAATGCTAGATAGAAGTACATTGGTCAAGTTTAAAAGCGCTGGTCCTTCACACAGAGCAATTCCTTTCATGGTATTCACTAACCATGGTAAATATAGATAGGGAATATCATATCTATCAGCGATAATTATCATCAGAGTAGTTATAAGTCCTGTGATTATGTTCGTTACTAGTATTATAATCTTCAAATCTGCGAACAAAATTCTACTTTATTTAGAAAATTTAATTTTTCAATCTCATAAATTTCCAAATTCTTAAATTTAAGATTTCCATTTTCAAATTTCAAATTAGAAAATTCAATATTTTATATTATTTTATATTTAAACATATTTTTCCCGAAATTCGAGAAATTGAATTCTATAATATTTATTTAAACATTATTACTATAATTTCGTCGAAAAAGAGCATTAAATGCCACAGATTTGGTCATTGGATTTCCGTGAGGAAAATGGCTTCCGGCTTCGAAAGTAATACAACTTAAACAGTATATTACGAAACACATCAGTGCCATATAGAGCGTTTTTACCTATCACAAAATTTATATAATATAATATTAACAATAGTATTAATTTAATTATAGTTTTGTTAAATTTTTAATTTTTTATACTTTTGAAAAATTCTTTTTGATTCTTTCCATTGATTCTTCTTGATTCTTTCCATTTTTTTTGTTACTCTTTGCGCATGTGTAAATAACATCTTTTTCAAATTTTAATGGCATTGTAGCATAACTGGATTTTATTCATACATAATAAAGATTTGAGGTTATCAACGAACTGCTAGCCACGTGTTTTTTAAAATTATATGTATATGTACGTATGTGTCAACAAACAAACGAAACTGTGGCACAGCAAAATAAGTAGGCTGCAATTTCAGACATTACACGTCGTATAATTATTTTTTATATATTATGTATAGTAAAATATATACTACATATTATATATTATATATTATATAATATATATTACACATAGTAAAATATAAGATATATGTTATATTGTGTACGATTTTTAAGATTTTAATTGTGTACAAGATTTTAATTTACATGAATTTTCCTTGACATTAATTTCTTTGTAAAACTAAAAATTCAACGAGATTGCCGAGCTTGTCTATGGAACAAACAAAACACTTGAAGCCAATTATGTATGGTCAGAACAGATAGTAAAATCTCGTCGCGTTTTATGTGAAGCCCATCCAAGAATACTTTTACGCAGAATACAGTGACCTCAACGATAATCACGCATAATTGCATTAAAAGCCATGGTGTGTGTAACATCGGATATTCCTAGAAAACAAACATCGTTTTATTTTAATACGTTGAACTTAAGGGAAATTTCCTCGAATTACTCACTGTAATTGCTCCCAGCATGATCAAAGTGTAATGTTCTATTCCCAGAATCGACGTCATTAGTTTCAGATCCCTTTCCACGTCTATAGGTACTAATAATAGAACGATTAATTGTTATCAAATTATCTATTCTGAGCTTAATAAGAGAAGTGAATGATTTACCAGTTTCATTGTTTCTGGTTTGTGAGGGCAGCTTGCAGTTTATTATTCGAACCATATCAAATGCTGTAATCACCTACATCATTAATTATTTAGTATGACAGTGTATTTGTTAGATCGATTTTCTTTCATATACAATATTGTGCAAACTAATTTCATAATGTTGTATAAAAAATTATATTTTTTTCATGGTTAGTTTATATATCCTTTAGGAATATTTCGATAAAAAATTATAAATAAATGTGGTATACGTGGAACTACTTACATTATAAAATAAATTAACATTTTATTAATAAATCTGGAAAAAGAAGAGAATACTAGAAATAATATGGAAAAAGAAGAGAATACTAGAAATAATATGGAAAAAGAAGAGAATACTAGAAATAATATGGAAAATAATGAAAAATAAGTCTATTAAAAAATGATCTAACAGTATTTTTTACATAAGTCTTTAAAAAATTTTTTAAAAAATAACAAAAATAACAAAAATATCAATTATTTATTACATAAAATATTAATTATTTCAAATTAATCAACAATTTCTTAACTTCAAAAAGTTATAATAATTCTTGAAACAAGTGAGTTTTTAAAAATTAACGACAAATTGAAAATAATATCAAATATGTTCTTTCTTATCTATAAAAATACAAAATATTTATTTGTTAATTGGCCTAAAATTTTTGTTTCAAATAAAGTTAGACTCAATATTTGATGAATCAAATTTAGAAGTTTACGAATTATCATCATCGTTTGAACGGTACAGATTCATAAACTCTGGTGTTCTATTATGCAGAAACAATTAAGGAGTATTACGATCGACTAACGGTCCCAATGAGGCCAAGTATGATCACGTAGATAGAATGTCCCATGATATAATGGTCACATACGGTACACGCCAGTTGTCCAATTCGCTGGAAATTATTAATCAAATTATCTATCTTTCAACATCATCTGATGAAAATGACAAAAACTAAAGAATACTAACTAAGTGTCCACTACGATCATTAATCTTTCGCCTACATCGAAATCTCATGGTTATTCTTGTCAAAAAATTTTACCAAAATAAGTCTAAATTTAACCAAAATAGTTAGAGAAAAGTAATTAGAATTTCTATTACTCTTTTCTGGAATTTTGCAAGTTTGGAAATCGATCTATTTTAATTTCGACAATTTATAATTATTTCAACGAAGTTTCACGAATCGACGATCTGGTCCAATCAGTTTTTGATCGATTTGCATAACGATGAATGCAACGTTAACGACGTTATGCACACACACGCACATGTGTTCATATTCTCACCGTATTTTTGTTTCCAATCACTGCTTTCAGATTGGAAAATCCCGAACGTTTCCAACGACGTGCCATTTTTTAGATTCTCTTATACTTTTCATAGTTGAAATATATACTGAGGCATTTTTCTATAAATGAAAAATAATTTGAAGCCAAAATTTTTCTGAAAGGTTATACACAATTTATTACCATATGATTTTGAATCGTCCGTTTGTGAACAATTTGAATAACGTTATTGTAATAACTGTGTTATGTATTGCGATTTACTTCAAGGAGTTTTGTAATTTTATTGACTTTTGTTGGGAAAAAAGAAAATTTCATCATGAACGCGTATTTTCATAAAATTCAATCGATAGGCGACGAAGTGAGTTCTTCGAAATTATTTTATTAATTACAATTTCACGAAGTTACTATTTTTATTCATTTCGTGAAGAGTTACAAAGATTCCATTTTCCATAATTTATTTCCATAATTTTTTATTTTAATTTAACCTAATATAGTAATAATAAAATAATAGTTTAAATATATAATAATATCTTACAAATACCTTACAAATTGCCTAATCTATTTATATATAACATGTATTAAATTTTAGCGTAATTTTCAATTACGGAATAAATATTATAATTATCCTAAAGCTTTTAAATATAATGTAATATAATGTAATATATAATTTATATTTTTCAATTTATGATTATAAAATTATAATCATAAAACAATTCAGTGAAAAAAGTGTTTAATTTGAGAATACTTATGATATGTTTGGAAATTATTCGTTTTCGGGTCGTCCTTACTAATTTCAATGATCTCGAAATATGTTCTTAAGGTCATTCTCGATATTCCTGCTGCATAGCTTTATTTTCTAAGATATTTATAAAAATGTACGATTTCAATGATCTTTAGATGTTTGAGATTACAGTCTTAATTATTTAGAATTTTGGTCTTTCTTCTCATTGATTTCAATAATCCTGAACTATATTATCTAGAATATACTTTCTTCCTAGAATTATATAGTGTACCGATTTAAATCTATGTATTGAACGAGAATTTTATCGATAGTTCGCTGCTTTCAATGTCAATGAATAGCAACTGGTTCAAAGGTAAAGATTGTACGATTGAACGAAGTTGGGTTTGATAAATTTTTATTTACTCGTCAAGAATAAGATTTGAATTGCTTCTAAAAGTAAGGTATTTTTGACTGTTGATTGGACTGTTCGAATGTGTGGATTGAACTGGCTTTTGGCTGTCTCTCGAGCCTTCTTCACAACTTCTGTTTGTTGCGATTGGTCCCTGAAAAAAATTTAAAGGTCCAGTCCGCGTGTACGTCGAGTCACACCCACATTTCTCTCCTGCACTAAGTGCGATTTGATAAGGAGAGGGTAAGTGAGACGCAGGAATTATGGAATTTCCCAAGAAATAGTTTCCTAAATTCTTGAAGTCACAAGTTGAGGGAATCGTTACTTGCTCCAGGTAACAGTTCTCGAGACAATCGAATTTATTGGTTATTGTTAGGCTCTTTTGTTTTTATTTTCATTTTTATCTGTTTAGTAAGAGGCGTTGCGACAAAAAAAAAAAACTTACCGAGCCTTGGAATTGGTGGTTAGGTAAGACTCTAACAAAGAAAATATAGAAACATAAAAATCCGGTCACGGGAAATCCTTGTCGTAAGGAAAATGATAATTTTAAAGGTCATTCACTGTCCCTGGCTCGATGAATTTATTTTCGCATCATAGTTTATGGCCTCGACCCAATTTAAGGTAAGCCAGAAATTTATCCATTAAGAATTATTTATTTCAAAATGTTTTATATATTCCAATTCAATATCGATATTTCTTTCAAAAAAAAAAAAACAAAAAACTGATCGGCTGATTATTTCTTAAAATGAATGTCTGAGTTAAATTTTTAAATTGACCGCCGTAAGGCGCTTGCAACTCATACCATGCAAAAATGGGATGCAAAAATATTTTCTGTGTTATACATGCACGTCATATGTCTAAATGTAATGCTGTAATATTTAATATGACATCATTTAATGAAAAATGTATATTGTATACTTGAAAATAGTTTCGAAACATTCGAAACATTCGAAACACTCGAAATTATATAATGTTGGAATTTTTCTAAAACTGCTTTCAGTTGATCGGTTACAGTCTATATGTTGTTTACAGTTTCAAAATAATGTTTCTTGAAATGGTTTTCGATTTTTGAGAAAAAGAAGTTATCTGAATTCGAATCATATAATTCGAATTATATATTCGAATATAAAGTATGAGAGGAGTGCGGAAATTGTGGGATCATAGAAATACGTTTTTTAAATCAAAAATTCATTTAATCATATAACGATGCTCGATATGTCGCCGCTCCATTTTCGTAATGCGTCATTGAAATTTTAATAAAACTCATTGCGAAACCGCTTGTGTTAACTGAACCGAGTTGAAATTTTCAACCGAATTGAAAAATTGAAATCTACTGAAAGTAGATGTACGTTCAAATAGCGTCCTAATGTTGATATAATGTTGCGGATACTCGAAAACTAAAATTTGTGTCATTATTTTATAGACACATTTCGTATTTCCCTATTCTTATAGTTTGAGTTAGACGATATTAATCCATTAAAGATAAATTTATTAGATTAATTTATTAATTTTTCATATCAATGAAAGTTAGTTTCAAATATTGTTATTCTCTTTGTTATTATTTTTCTAATTGTTATTATTTCTTTCAGCTCTATGAAATTTCAAAAAGTTGAAATATTATACATTGATAATTCTTAATGGATTAAACCGATTGTAAAGCGGCTAGTAACTTAATATTTTTAAAATTTCTTGTTTTGATTTTAAGTTTGTGTTAGGTCTGGATTAGTCGAAATATTTTATTATTTTTATTTATTTCTTATGAGATATTTACTGTTTGTTATTTATACTATATTAGGTGAGATATTTACTATTTGTTATATATATTAAATATTTACTACTTATTAAAACGATGAGCTTGACAACATATTTCAAAGTCATTGAAATCGATAATAAAGACTTCTTAGTAAATAATTATCTTACAAAAATCTATAATATACCGTTTATTATAGTATTACATTAGTACTATGTAATTCATAAAACTTGGACTTGTTAATGAAAAAAAGAATTAGAATTAAATCAGAAATTAATCTAATAATACGAATAATACGAATATCTTAATCTCTTTCTTAGACAATCAATCATGGATTTTTAGCACGGAAATTTAAAGCGAATTATCCTTCTTTAAATGAGATAGACATGAAGGAAACGAAACTTGATCGTGCCCAGAGTTCTGAAAATGAAATGCTAAGAATTTTTCAAGCTATATTATTGTCTACTTGTATACTACTTGTAAATTATCATAGCGTTCGTTATGGCCAAACAGAGTACAGTATTTTGGAAAATGGCGAGATTGCTAAAGGTTATACTCATAAAGCTGTGATCACTTTGAGCTTAGGTTATTCCATGCCGTATGCAATTATTTCTTTCTTGGCTATTGGCATGCTTATTTATTCTCTGGTTTCGGTAAGAAAGTTTTATTAGTTTTGTTATTTACATAGAGTATTAGTTGTAATAATGCATCATAAATATTAATTACAGTAATAGAATATTATTCGTTATAAATATTAATTACAATAATAGAATATTATTCATTATAAATATTAATTATATAATAATAATATTTAATTTCATTCTAATAATTGCTAAATATTGTAGAAAAATCCTCGATGGAGTCTACCATCGATAGTTCTCTATCTGGCTGATTTTGTTTGCGGTATCAGTGAGGCTATTGTTGCTATTTGGTTATTTTTTTCCCATTTTTCTATATCAACAGCTTTGTCTTATACGACAGGAACAATTTTACTAATATGTACATACATCATAATTCTATGATATAATATGTAAAGTATTCCTGAAATCGTAGTACAATCAATACAATCGGCTGGGCTATAATTCTACACGTAAAAATACGTCTAAAAATAAAATTAACATTTTTTCATTTAAAGCTAAATTTTTGAAAAAATTGAGTTTGAAAATTCATCACGTACATTTGAATTTCACTAATTGGATAAGTGTGATCAATCGACAGGAGCTTGTATTTTGTATAAAATAAGTCAGAAATATCGAATAAAATTTTGATCATAAGACGCTTTATTTCTAAGAACATTCAATTTGAAAGTTTACCAAGTATATGAAATACATATGCTGAATCAAATCTGAAATGTGTTTAAACTCTATTTTTCTTAAAAACAAGGTCTTAAATTAAAAAATTTCATTCTATGTCTTTGTTTATTATTATAATATAATATAATTATGCAGTATGTTTGATTCAAAGTTTGTGATGTTTCATCTGAATATTAATTAGTAAAATATGTAATATGGACTATGGAAAAGTAAAAAATAGAGATATCCATTTAAAAAATTTCAATGTCCACCTTAACAGGACGTAAATTGATAAAATAATTATACGTTCCTCTTGATACTATACAGCTTTTATTTGAAACAATTTTTTGTGGTCGTATTTTTCTAGATATTTGAGCGTTTTTAATTAAACTACAATATATATATATATATTATAATAAGTATAATAACTCTTGTCCGATCTAAAATTAGCCAAATTTTTAAATTCGACTTTTGCAAAAACGAAACAGAATTATTTTCTAGAATCTTTTTTAGAATTATTTTCTAGTCGATTGTTGCCGCGATTTTAGAAACATGCTGCACATTTGATTTTTATATGTACAGTACTTGTATGGAAAATTTTGTTGTCTAGTTGGAGAAATTTGGATGTGGTTCGGTGTTCTTCGATTGTACGAACACAGAACTTTCAAATGAAGATATAACATCGTAATTCACGGAAATAGAAGGAAAGATTCAAGAAAAAAATGAATATATCTTTTGTTTAAAATTATATTTTATAACTTATGTGTGTACAGTTTCTAATAAAATATATCAGCCGTCATGCGATGTGCATAAGTATACTCGAGTAAACGATAGGGCAGTTTAAAGCATCCGTCGGACACTTTGGTTTCGAGTTCAGGATCCGGATTTCCGGGCAATAATACAGTCTACAAGAAAATATAATTATTTATATATCAAGATATATCAAGATTTTTATATCTGATTTTGATTAATTTAATTTTACCTTGGACAATATTTTTCTACCGCTTCTTTCAACGTGTATTTTCCATTGTGTTTGTTTCTTGATATTTCTTGGACCACAAACCCCATGAAAGCTTGACATGGTACTCCTGTTACTTGAATGTCATTTTCTGGTTCGATGGTTGCTAGCTTGTCTGGCAAACACTCGTTTTTATTGCTACTGGAAAAACAAAACACAATTTCATAAATTGTTATTACACTACCAATGTTTATGCATAATCATATTTTTATAATTAAAGAAATATTTATACATCATTAGCCAAAAAAATCTAACGAAATTTACTTTATTTTATATTTTGCATAAGACATGTACGCAAATGAAATAATCGATTCGAACAATGGACTGGAAAATAAAAGTAGTAAAAAAATATTAAATTTATATTAAATATTTATAGTTATATACAACAATACGCTTTGGATTTTATTAAACTTTTGCATATTATGTATATTCTACCTAATATATTTTTATAATTTCATAATTTTTTATAAATGTATAAATATTCGTTTAGTATTATACACAAAGAGATGTTGTATTCGTTTAGTTATTATACACAAAAATTCGTGTAAGATAAGACAATTTCTATAATTTTCTTCTTACTTGCAAAGAAAACTTTTCACCGAGTCTAAATTGCAGAACATGTTCGGTTTAAGCGCAACACCAGGAACGCTCCAAAGTAATTGTGCTTTGGCTGCGATTTCCAGAACTTCGTCGTCCAATTGTTTCGCAACTTTCGATAATTTCGAGCTACAAAGAGATCATTGAAACGTCGAGAATAATAAAAAAGTTTGTAGCCTTACCCTTTGAAGAATTTATCGATCGACACATTGATGTTTCGTATGTTTCCATTTCCAAGTACCAATCGTTGCCTGAGCCTATTCTCTGGACTCGATACCGAGGAATGATAGTTATTCGGATCGTTCAATTTAGATTCTAATCTTGTTCTATTAATACTCGACTGATTCAAGTTTCTCTTATTAGGCTCTTCCTTTATTAAATTTATCAGATACACCTACGGTAGAAATTCGCGTTGCTAACATTTTAGACATTTCGAACGAACTGTAAAATTCCAAAGATTTGCTTCATGAGATCTTACATTGAAATCTGGATGTCTTCTGGCTGCAGTTTCTATGTAGCAATAATCTGTCGTCGACCAATTTTGATTAGCCAATTTGAAAAAATATGCATTGGACGATGTTGCGACCTCTAGGATCGAGATTTCTTCCATTCTAAAATATCGGATAATTTATAGAATAATTTTAATTTCATGTAAATTGGTTTCAATAAATTTTCGTGATATAGTGTAGTGTATGGAAATCATTGAGCAAGTATTCTTGGTAGATAGATTATAGCAATGGTGCGAAGTAAAAATTTCAAAAGATTTAAAGAAAAAATAAGATAACTTATAACTAGAACTTGTATAATGAGTAATGCTACTAAATTATTAAATGGGAATAAATGCAAGAGTGCTGTATCATAACCAGATTGCGGATGTATAATATAATTGAAAAAATAGAATCGAAGTAGAAAATTATTTTATTTACTAGATATTATAAGATATATTGTACTTTAAATATTTATATATTTTTTCATATTATTTTATGCACTGTGTGCATTTTTGCGTCTTCAAATTTCTCATAAATACAAATAAATAAAAATCCGCAGTTTTAGTAATCATACAAATATAATGTAATTGTCATAATCAATCAATTATAATGAAATAAATACAAAGTTAATGAAATGTAATTTTAATGGAAAATTGTAAGCTTTAAATATATAATATTTAATATATAATAAGGAAGTTTTAAGTTCCAACACATAAATGAGTGGGAAGCCAGAAACTGATCAACTCTAATGATAATATAATAAGTGTTATTTTTTTAAATTTACTTTGGAACATTTATTTAGAGCAAGATTTCGATTAATCAGTGTAATTTAAGGACAAACAATTAGGATAAATCGAGATTTAGCGAATAATTGAGACTGAAAATAATTGTCTTTTTTATACAAAATTTGTTTATATATATTTATATTTTCTTATATTTGTTGAGTTTATATTTACAATTATAATATATAATTTACATATATTTTATTGAGTTTATATATATATATAAAATATATGAGCAACAAACGAACTTGTGGAAGTAATTTATTTATTTTTTGGTAATTTTGATATTTGGTTAATAAAACTAAAAAGGTCAAAGATAACGTTGATCAGTTTGGTTTTTGAAAAATTTAAAAAATATTTACAACTTGAGATTTAAGATATTTTCACTTTAGGATTCTTCCTTTAAACTAATAAAAATGTCTGCAGTATGAGTTAACTGCTAATTAGATTAATCTCTTAGCGAATTTTGTATAGATTTTGTCGTGTTTTTTACACTTTATCGCCTTCTATATGTTATATTATCTATTAAATAGAATTTTACATTAAAAAAATTTTTCTTACTTCGTGGTGTTATGTCCAATATTACGGAAATTGATTTTAAATATAAAAAGCGAAGAGTCAATCAGAAGAGTGAAACTGTCAAAAGTGGAGTTAACTGAACGATTTAAATAACAATATATGTACGATGTACATTTATAATACGTTTCATTGTATCGTCCCATATAGATTCTTAATAATACAATTGAAATGTGCGGATATTGCGAATTAAACCAGTACAACAAATTTTTCTTAGCTAACTTTGCACAGTTTTTGCATTAAGCTTAAGATTTCAATTATGTTCAAATATAACAGTTTCTTCACGAAATATTTTCGACTATAAAATATTTTTACATCAGTATTATTGTGTTGTCGATTATGATGTAATAGACCAATCTAATCTTATTCGTGTTGCATGAGATAAAACTGAATCAACGAATATTTTTTGTTAATAAGCAAATAAGAGATACTCGAAATTTTGAAAAGTCGAGTTGCTTGAATGAGCGTTAATTTTGCAAAATCTTTTGCAATAATGTGTATTTTTTGTATATCTTAATGTTAACAGCAATGCGCGATAATCTACGCGAAATCTTTAGTTGTTGGTATAGTTATGCTCTTCACTATAGTAAACTCATATGAAAAACCACGAAGTAAGTAAATTCATCTTTATAACACAAACAAATATAGCATAAATTTTCAAACGTAAGATAAAAAAAAATTTATGTTTGAAATTTATACGTACAGATTTCACTGATACTAACAAGAAGATGTTATGTCCAATGCCTTTGGACAAAGGCCAAGGCCTTTGAGTCTGGGATTCGGCTGGAAACTTTGTACAAATGAACTTTGTACATTGATAGATTTCGGTATCCTGTTTATGAATATATACCATTAAGGGCGTAGACACTCAAGGATTTTTAAGATATTTGCAAAGTTTCTTTATACCTAATATAAGTATAGGTGCGGTTGAAATGATAGTCAAGAACAATCGTGATTCCATGGTAGCGTGCTAGGGTGGCAATCTGTCAACTCGGATTTGATTATTCTTTCTTGGAAATTTTTTTTCTTTAATTAAACTATTTTATTTTTAATTAAACCATTTATTATATTTCATGTATAAAAATGTATATTTTTTAAAAATCTATTTTTAATTAACTATTTTGGTCCGTTTCTTAATTTTATTTGTTAAATAAAAGAACTCCAAAATGCTACATTACAAACAAAAAATTTACAAATTTACAATACCATTACAAACAAAGAATTTATTGTAACGTGAAATATTTATGACTGTGGTCATCTATTACTACATGATGGTATTACCATAATGGTGGTATTTATCATAAACAAAAATAAAAATAAAAATTTCGTTCAAAAACAAACAAAAAATTAAATAGTATATAAGAATAGATTTTCTCACAACTAATTGGCCTGAAATTAAAAAACATTACGTAGAAACCATGCGCTATGCACAAATCAGAGTAATTACAGAAATAAAATATAATACAGTTTTGTTAATCATAGTGGTAATTATTATAAAAACAAACAAAGGATAGAAGTCGTGAACATTTTGCATATTTGATAATAGCTGATTCATTACATGCACATCTGGCTTTATTTAATTCTATAGGAAAGAATACTTGATTTACGTTTTTGAAAATCTCTTTGTATGGTTAAACCAGCAGCAAATAATATACATTTTTATACATGAAATATAATAAATGAAAATAATAAATATAATTAAAAAAAATAAATTTAATATAATAGATTTCATTAAAAAAATACTAAATTTAATTGAAAAAAAATTGTCCAAAAAGAAGAATTGAATACCGAATTGACGGATTGCCATATCGCAATCTTAGCACGCTATCGTGGAGCCACGACTGTTCTTGGATATTATTTCAACTGCACCTGTACTTATATATTATAGGTATAAAGAAACTTTAATTGCAAATATCTTAAAAACCCTTGAGTGTCTACGCCTATAATGGTATATATTTATAAACAAGATACTGAAATCTATCAATACAAAAAGTTTCAGCCGAATCCCAGACTCAAAGGCCTTGCGGTCTCCTTGTAAGCAAAAAAGAATTGAATAGTGTTCTCGAATAAGGATCTGTGTTACATTTTGGTTGAAATTGAATTAATAGTAAGTAATTCTAGAATCTTTGGAGATTCTTTTAGTGTATATAAGTTGCAAACCTATCTGTCACAAATCCATGTAAAATAGAAAACTTTAAGTATATATGTTTGAAATTTTTGGAAGTATCATTTTAAATCTTATCTCGCAATATAGCAAATATAGTAAATATACAGATCCTTCAAGGTTTATCATTAAATTTTTCGGAAGCGCCGTACAATTGAATATTTGTAAAATTTCACATAAATTTTCTACACGGAAAAAAAGATTATGATTCAGTCTCTGTCGATCAGAGGTTAGTATGTCCATCTGATGCTTTTTATTATCTCGCTATATTCTTTCTATTAAGAATACAAGCCGATAATTTTGCTGAAGTAAAGAGCATGATGATTGTGTAGACACCTGTTACCGACAACAGTGGGCACACAAATGGTCACCGTAAGGAAGATCAAGAAAACCAGACTTCCTATGATTAGGCAGGCTGTCAGGAATGCGAAAAATATATCAGCTGGCCATTTTCGTAATTGATTTATTACGCCTTTGATTATCGGCGTTTCACAAGGTGTCTCGACGAACCTGGCGAACTTATCGCCGTGATTGTCCGGGTAAAGAAGCGACGCGTCCTCTCCAAAGGGATCTATAATTGTCGAAAGAAATAGTATGAAATGTTCGAAGATTCATCCTGCTTTGATATATCTTAAATTAATTTGAATAAAAGGAATAAACGTTCGTTCACAGATTTTTATTCCTCATTTTTATCAAGTCACATTAAGAATGTCTAAATATTTGATAAAGGAGGAAATCTCTACAAAATTCTTTTGTTTTCAACTTTTAACCGATATTATAACCGAGCTATTTCTTACAAAATTCTTTGTTTTTAACTCTTAACTGACATTATTGACTTTAACTCTTCACTGATATTATGGAGCTATGGAGTATCATAACAAGTCAGAGTTATTTGATTTTGAAATCTTCAACTTAATTAAATTTGATTAAATTTAATAAATTTAATAATTTAATTAAATTATGAATCTGTATCATGGACAACATAAAATAAGAAATAAAATCGAGAATTCTATTAATAAATTTCAGTGATTCATATTCTTTTTTTTTATTAATATTTATTGTTAAATTACAATCTGTTATTGAAATAAATAATTTTAACAAATAATAATTTTAAATAAATAAACAATAAATAATTTTAGCAAAAGAAACAAAACAGTGATGTACATCATATTTCAGAATATGAATCCATTAATGGTTTATTCTCTGATTTGAATAATTCAAATAATATAAATTTCTATAGTCATCTATGACACTATAAATATTACGAAGGTTAATATCTTATTATTTTTAATTATTTTATGAAAATGTTTGAATTTCGTGTCAAGTTTAAAGATTAAAACAACACCGATTAAAGTAAGAATAATAATATACAATGAAATTCATTTGCCCGTTATTTTCCATTCCTCTATTATTGTTTTCAAATCAATTTTCGAAGCATTCTTGCCGAAAAATATTACGAGGCAAACCCAACCAACCAGTCTGTTATTGCAATTTCAAAGATTGCAAAGAAAAGGACAGAAATTTAAAAAAAAATGTTGCAAGAGTGTGAACGACGATGTTTTTTCTTTTTTGAAGCGGTTTCTCTCTGCGGTATCACTTACCCTTCGTGTTCGGCATAATGTCGTTACTTTCACACTACTAATGTCGTTCTCGTCTCCGGCTGTTTATGCAGTTAGTTCCGTTCGCCAAGTCAGCATTTCGCAATAATTGACCGTATTTAAATTGAGTCACGACGATTTGCCAGACTACGGAGGTGGACTGTGTCACGCGGTTGGCATAATGTTCAAAGCGGAGCATCGAAAATGTGTTTCGCCCAACGAAGGTACGCGAAATGGAAATGTTCGCGTGGTGAAATCATGGACGAAGGTTGTGATGTTCGCTTGTTTCTCGATACGTTGATTCTGATCGTCACGCGATATATTGTCATTTTCTTCATCTTTCTTTTTCGTTTATTATTTTAGCGATGTGTGTCTAATGCTCACTCTCACTCCAACAGATTTGTGCTCAGTTATTATACTGCCATTCGTTCAGGGCTGGGGAAAAATAGATTTTTGAAGTAAATATGTAAATAAGCAAATGAAAATAAATAGAAATAAATATTTTTATTTTCTCAAGAGAGTAATGCAGAGTTTAGTGAATGATATACTTCTTTGAAATAGTATTTTAATACTAACTCATACCATTACAAATACCATTGTAAAATAAGTATTTCATTGAAATATATATAAGATAATAATAATATATGTTTCAAATAATAATATTTCCATTCAATTTTATTTTAAATAATAGTGTTGCAAGTAAGTTTCGAAACTTTATACTGCAATAGATGTTTATCGAAACATAAGACTTTTATTTTATTTATATATAACTAAAAATTTTTAAAGAAAATAATTTTTACATGTTTCTCATTCTATTTGCTTTTCATACATATTACATTAGTTAAGTATTTTTAAACAATCTTTTATTCAGAAATACAACTTACAAGAAATACATTTTACCTGTGTATACGCGAATGTGATCTTAAGAAAATATTGAGTGACATTTGGAAAATTTATTTTGTTTCGAAATTTTCATTTTCGATCCCCTATTTTTCTACATTTGTATCAGAGTATAAATAGTACTTGTTTATGATTTAAGTATTAAATGAAATAATATTTTCAAATAGTATTTACTTATGGAAATATTTCAATTTTTAGTATTTTAGTATTTTGTTTGACATTAATTTAAATTTTCCCCAGTCCTGCATTTGTCTAATGAACGCAATAATATGAACGCAATACAAACACAAATTTAATGCAAATAGTCATAGTGACAGTTCTTTTTCGTAAAATAAAAAGACTTTCTGTTTCTGTTCTTTCAAAATACCGCGTCGTTGCTGCGGTGATTTGTTGCAAATCATTTCTCTGCATCGGATTTTAGACCAAACGAACGAATGCCCCCTTCATTATTTACTTCGACCAAATTTTTGTGCTTGTATTTGTATCGTTAAACAAGTTCATTAAACAAGTGTTAATGTAATAAATGAGCACAAATTTGTCGGAACGCGATGCGGACGTTTTGTAAGAGATTTGGTAAGTAGAATTTAATAAATGAAAGATACTTTAATTTTATTTACAATTCTTTTATTGTAATATTTATATCTGTTGTAATTATATTTTATTGTAAAGTTTGATACCTTATTTTTCTATTTCATTTGGAAATTTATATCAATTTCGGACAAAAATTTACATGCTGTAAATATTTTAGTGGACTTTTAACGAAAAGTTTTCTAAGATTCCAGAACTTCTCTTTTAAATCAAGTAGATTGATTGATGATGAATTAATAAGTAGATTGCTTATTTTTATGCATTTATAGAAAATTTTTAAGTGCAAAATTGCACAGATTCTGATAATTTGCAATTATGTTCTTAAAGATACATAAACTTTGTATAAAAAACCTATAAAATTTACTTTTCTAGTAAGTTTTATGGAACATAATAATTTTAAACTTTTGATCTCTATTGTTCATTAAGATACTTACAAAAAGTAAGATAAATCCAAAAAATCTTTAAAACTTTTAACAACTTATTAAAATATTTAAGATTATTATTTTGTTTAGAATTTTGTGATATAAAATATCCATACGTAGCATGTAATAGAAATCTCATCAATTGTAAAAAAGATGTACAAAATTCATATTTTATATAAATAATAGTCTAATTATAAAATAAAATCTTCCTTGATATGTCATAGATAAATTTTTCTATTTGTTGTCGTCTTTTGCTTTTATACATTTTATAAATTATTTCTCCAATCATACATATCTTTTCTAAATTTTCTGAATTTAATTTATTTAAAATTTTTTTCAGTAAAGTTCAAATCAAATTATTGTGATATTTTATATTTATTACATTTATTATATACATACAATTATTAATGTACTATTATATATATACAATTATTAATATTTTCTGCATACTCTGTATACAGTGAATCAAAATATTAGCGCATTCTCATTCTTTTTTTCGAAAATATCTTAACACGTACAATATTTTTATTATAAACTGCATTATCCTCTGATACAATAGCAAATTCAATATTTTTTATATTGATGGAAATAGATTCGTATTGAGAAAACTTGACGAATTGGACTTTAAAAATTTTCGACAATAAAACACGTTATAGTTTCGGAGTGCTGCAATGCACTTTGGGAAATATTTAAGTAGCAACGTTTTCAAAAAGACAAAAAAGTAACTTTATCAAGTATCTTCCTGCACGTTCAAAAAGGTAAAAACCTGGTTACTTTATAATCTAATCAAACAATTTAAATTACAAACCATAGCATATGCTAAACTTAAAAATTTGGGAAAAAATGATTTCAAAATAGAAATGATTTGAAGAAGTATATAGAAATGATTATTATAGAAATAGATTTATATAGAAATAGATATTATAGATTATATATAGAAATAGAAATATTTCTCCAGATATTACAAAATTAATGCCGAATCGATTAATTACAAATAATGGTTAATTTTTCGAGTACTTAGTCAGAGTATTGTATAGATATTGTATAATAAAATAAATAATTAAATATTCAAAAAGTTACGATATATCAAATAAACATATCGAAAGATAAATATTCAAAGTCTTAGTTCGTCAAATTCTTAATTTGTTATATGTATCCTATAGTTCAGTATTAAATTTTTAAACTTATGATAATAACATCTAAAGAGTTTAATGCCGAACAAAATATTAAATATTTTTTTTGTTTGTAGTAAATAAAATAGCGATGTATTTTCTTAAATCACAAGTGCCAATACTTATTTGACTATCTAAATCTTCGTTTCTCTTTAAAAACTTTTTTATACTGTTTCACTGCATATTTTGAAAGAACACTAACATATTTCATGTTAAAAGGTTCTAAAAGATATCGCTATTTGATATTGATAGATTACTTCAATATATAAAGATATTTAAAAAAGAAAGAGAAGTACGCCAATGCTTCTTTGTTTCAGTATACATTTATTTATAATTTTAACCAACTAATTACAACGTTTTGTATGTTTCCATTCTAATACTATTCTAATATTCGTGAATGGAGGAATAGGAATACATCTGGGACAAGGAAAACAGTAAATTTATACGTAAGTTTCAAATGATCTTTATTACAAATAACATTTTCACAATTTACGCTAGAAGTCACGATGGCAGGTATGCTATATCCATGTCCCGGAAGAACATTCGGAGCTACCACTCAATCGAGGTTTTTCTGTCCATTCCGTCTAAATAATATCAAAATAAATTGATTTGGTTCGCCCTGCGGATTGATTTAATCGGATAGTTGAGAAACACTCAAAACGGCTACCGATTTCGTGCAAACTTGTTCTCGCGATCGATAGTGATTTTTTTAAACTGGAAACGTTTTTAAAGTTATACAGTAGAACTTTATTTATACGATATAATTATTGTCAGGATACAAATAGTTTATATAAGAGAAGTTAATTCTCCCCTCTATTGGTGATTTTTCGTTCATGTAATAGTAGTTCAGGCTCAAATAAGTTTCAATCAGCAAGAGTTCATGTAATCGAATGTTAATAAAAATTTAGTACAAATAAATGAAGTCCATATAAACGGAGTTCTACTGTACAAACATCGAGCTATTTACAATATCCTGAAAGCAATAAATATCAACTTTTTTAGTACTCGATATGCGAATTTCGCCACAAATACTGAATTTTCTACTGAAAAGCAGTCATTTTATACGTGTTCTTACGACAATGAAAGTTGTAGATTACAATACACAAAATAGTTGTAAGGTACTAATAAAGCTAACTTATTTCGACAGTGATTTCAACAAGACACTTCTTTTCTTCGCAGCGATGACTATTTCTCTTTATATTTATATAGTCACAAATATCGTACATAGAATTTATTAATGATTGCTTTCGCTATCCGTTGTGGATACAGTTTCAAACTGTCACATTAATCCATTGAAGACTATTCATTTGCAATATTTTTTTTCTTTTTTTTTGGCATAAATTATCATTAAATAACACTATTTAATATTGTGGTTAATGAATAAAATTTCAAGAATTTTACGTAATATTTCTTTTCATTTTATATTCATTTTATATTCAATTTTACGTACAATACAATAATGTTTCCTCAATAATGGTACATTTGCAGAATTTTTAAGCGCTGTATCAATGCTTGATCTTTAATGGATTAACTTACCGAGATTGACAGGAATCAAATAATACTGTTAAAATCTACATAGTTTTGTTTGAACATTGATGCTTTGTCAGGCATGGACGTAACTGATGTATCGATGACTTCAGTCACAATATCGTTAATTTAACATTTTAGCGTTTGTACGTATTAAATTGCAAAAATATGCTCTCGTTTGCTAGATACTCTTGTTACGTCTAGTCGATTTTTATACTTAAATCTATCAAGTATGCCAAATAACTTAACTTTAAATAACTTAACCTTAGTTTTTCGTTGGAGCTTTTATTCCTTTTTAATTCTGATTACTCAAATTTCAGTATTTACAATATCTCAATTCTGAAGTCTTATTTGGACAATTGTTTAATTAACAATTAGACCAGTGTATGCTTCATTTGCAAAATTACTTCATGAATATTTTTTTTTATTCAAGCCTATCGAATCTTCGTCGTTTGAACAAAGACAATTATACTCACGTTTCATTTCTAGAAGATTAATTTTACTAAATTGGACACTAAATTTTGATTGGCTCTTTCAGTTATTACACGTGGAAGCTCGTAACCGACCTGCGGTATGGATTTACAATCATTGTAAAATAGTGAATCAGAAAATAATTGTGCGCATATCTTCTAATTAATTTCTACAATATAAATTTACAGATACTAATTATAGTATAATTTGAAAAATGACGACTCTTAGACGAAGAATATATCATTGCGACAACACGTTCGTCGATATCTTTCCTGTTTTATTTCTTCAACTCTCGGTCATAATACGTGAACAATAATACTTACTAACAATAAAACATTTCTAAATTTTTTTCAAATTTTCTTTTTACATTGTAATAGCTGGATTTTCTTACAACAACCAATAATATGGAGAATTAACAAACTACATTTTGTAGATTACAATTTTATAATGTTACATTCGATAAGACTGCGGATAACTTGTAAAATTTACTAGTTTCTTTCTAATTTTATTATCGCACATGTTGCTTGTTACTTGTGACTTGCAAGATTTCATTAATAATATTAGCTTGACTATGCTAATATTATTGCTATAATTTATTATTAACCTGGCTAGTATTGGAAAGTCTGAATATAAAGAATAAAAAGTACAAAATATTCTTTTTTAGATCTTCCAGAAGAATTTTAAGAAATGACGACTGCATACATTATAAGATATGTATATCGATTTTACCAATTATCTAACAGAACTATGTATTAGAACAAAAATGTGAGGATTTTAAATGACAAACCTTTACAATGTTATTTATTATTTTTTAGATTTTATGCGTTCATCGTTTCTCAATATTTGAATTTTTATAATTTTCATATCCGAATTCCGTGACTTTTGTTCGATAAAAAGTAAATTTTCAAATTCTCACATTATCAGTGCTATCGATGCTACACAGGGTTGACTAACAATAAAATCTTGCTAACAACTTTGATCTTGCTTTGGAAATGCACGAGACTCTATTTTCTGTACAACGTAATTGCACTGGCACTTAGAAGCGGCACGTTACGCTAGAAGAAAGGCACACTTTTCTCAGACGCTCGTATACGAGACTGTCTGCTTTCCGACAGCATTTTTTTCACCAAATTTACGAGAACCATGTTCGCTAACTAAATTCTTCGACGCCTCGCTGTCTAACGAACTATTATCACTGTTACGTCCTGACAAAGTTTCGTTCACATCTTGAAGCTGCGCGTTCTCGTAGCTTCTTCTATTTCTTGTGATCACAGATTCATTGGGAATTTTTAGATCTTTTCTGACGTATTCTGGGCTGGAATTGCACTGTGTTCCTTCGTAGAAGCCAGACTCTGGCGACAGATCCGATATCGGCAACAAATTTGACGAATTCGACGGAACCGGAGACTTTGAAGAAGCATACTCGTTAGATGATAAATTAGGATGCGACAGTGAAGTGCTACTGTCTTTAGTTAATATCTCCCGCGGTTGATGTGATTTCGACGATTTCTCCATTTCGATCATCAATCTGTCGTCGTTAGAGTTCAATCTTCCTCTGGTGTCTGCTTCTTGGATTTCTTTGGACCCTTTTACGCAAATAGCTTTCCTCGTTGTATTGAGATACTCCTTGCCCTCCGTGTGTCTTCTATTAACGGTAAAATTGTCCCTGTAGCCGGCCTCCATCCCATTCTTATTATCCCAAGGGATCAGTATATATTTTCTAGACCCGTTTAAATTTTTTCTAGATCCATCTAGAGACCTCTTATCCTCCTCCAAGCCTCGAAGGACATTTCTGTGATAGAGACTTCTCTTGGAACTGTTCAAAGATCTTCTTTCTTCATCCACGAGCGAGTGTTTCCAGTTTTTCCGATTGGTTGATTTTAGCAACAACGGGCTTCCCTCTCGCGATGTTTCTGGCTCTTCGAAGATGATCTCACGGCTGTTTTTCAGGATTTCTCTATTCACTAATTCTGGTAAATGCTGTAGATCGACTTCGCCCATCACTTGTATCCCGTCAGGATCCAAATCCAGAATCTTGTAGTGGCTGTGGTCACGATTGGGAATTGCAGGTCCGTGATAGGACGAGTTTCTGTAAGAATTTCGACAAGTGGTCGCCTCGTCGGCGCTTGTTTCACTTCTGCCGCTATCCACGTACGTTAAATGGTGATTTGGATGGTTGTGATGATGATTTAGGTGCGGACGGTGACCGCAGTGGCACTGGCTGTCCTGACAGGATTCCGTTAGGAAATCCTCGTCGATTATCATACCTGGAAAATAGCCTTTTACTTAGACGATTCGACTTTTTAGCTAGGCCTCTTCACCTAAGTGAATAGGATTTTGTTTTTATAAATCTCGATGGTTAATTGTACATGCTACGATGTGATAATCTCGTTTTTCTATGAATTATTTTTAGAGAGTCGACTTGTTCGTCTTAGAACTACCTTAACAAAAAAACCAACAAATACCAGTTTGTTTAACTCTTCGTAAACAAATGTTTATTTCACGCTCCATAATTAAATTTGATGGTTCATAACTTATTTTTTTTTATTATTTCTAAACGTCGACAAAATGTAAAAGAATTCTGAAATATTTACGAATGTCTGTGATATATCATGTTATATCAATTTTCTTTCAATAGAAAGAAAAATTGGAAAAGGAAGAAATGGAGGATGAAATTTCGCTTGTTCGTTTTTTCATAATTCAGTTCGCTTATGAAGAGTTAACACTTTGCCGTCCAAGCATTCGACACTTTATCTTAATTAATTCATTTAACAAGTGAGATTTGTTGAGAAACAAAGATGATTCAGTAAATATGTGATTCACTGATAGTTTTGTATTTATGTATGATAACCCTTTACCAAGAACGTATCTCGATCGTATCGCGAGACAGTATTCGACGGGAATTAGGACAATACGAAAGACAGACATAAGCGCAAGACGGACAGGCTATGAGCTTTTATATCAGCAATGGAAAATTTGTGGAAAAACTTCTCGATACAGAACAAGTTTTCTGACAAGTTATAACTTTTATGGAAATTTTAGTTTGTCTTAAATTACGGTAGTGCTTCGATAAATGGCTACGAGTAAGATCAATTATCAAGACATATCTAACTCCAAAAAATCTTGAATACATATTTTTTTCCCTTTGTTTATTGTATAAACAAAAACTCACGAGAGTATTATAGGAGTATTAAAGAAGGTTCCAAAACGTTTCGTATGACTTGCGTATTTAGACACTTTCGTAAATCATTATACAAGGTGTTCAATAATAGATGGACAAATATTTATTTGGTATGAAGAATCCAAAATATCTCTAGAGTTTTAACAAAATTCTCTACGCAAAGAAATATAAGATAATTTAAATGAATATAATGAATATATAATCAATGATACGAATCAATGATAAAGATCAGTAATTAATTAACAAAGCCTTAAACGTGATTTTGTTAGTCTTTGTTTTATTTTGGTTTCTAGGAATTACTCATTTATTATTGAACACTTTGTATAATAACATAGAAATAAATTGGAAAAGTTCCAAAAGCTATTAGATGTATATAGTAACAGAAGCAAAATTAATCAACTCCATTTCCCTCTCAATTCTCAAGAGGGGAGAAAATTAAAAAATAAATAACTTATTTTTATAAATTTCATAATTTTCTGAACAGAACTAAATAAGTAACACCTACATAGAAATCTGTTTTCCTTCTAGAAATTATACCGAATATTCCATTTTGAATATTTTTGTACGTTATACGCAACTTGTGGATTTTCTGCAAATTCATTATAAACGCATCAAAATTTACAGTCCAATTGTCACGTTTTTTCCGTTTCTCCAATTTACGGAGCTAATCAATCCAGCTTTTCACTCCAGAACCGAATTAACGAAGCAAAAATCGGGGCCAATTAAATCGTGGTGCTACGACACACCGTCATCGCTTATCGTTACGTCTAAGATCACGAGAATCTGTCTCGGTAATATCCTCTGTACAATATTATTTTCCCTTCTATTTCAGTTGCTCGTTCTTATATTTCCCTTTCGAACGGGTACACGTTTTCAGCGTCAGTAGACTCGCTTAGACACCCGAGCTCTCGTCGATCCATGGAATGTCAATTTGATGTTTCGGTGATCCATGAGAAGAGCCCTGTCCTTGAGAGACAAGGAACTCCGGAGCGTCTGCTTGGTCGCTGGTCAATATCACTGGCGCGGATTTCGGCTCGCTAGGAATTTTCCGTAGACCTCCATCTACGATATATACCAGCACCAACAGGGTCAGAGAGACATTGAACAAAACTCGTTCACAGAGTTGTTGACACACATAAAGGCTTGCCATTTGTAACATGCAAAGGCTTGTAGCGTTTTGAAGCTGAAAGCTCGAGGCTATAAGAGGAGATGATCGAGGTAAGCACGAGGCAGGCGGCTGATTTGATATCGATTAGTTTGATTCGCGTGTACATCCCAATTAACGCACGTGGTTGGCCTTGTTGTATCATTAGCAGTTGTTTTGCAACGTATTATTGGCTAACGCATCGTGGAAATTTTTAATTGCACCGGACATTCCGCTCTAGAAAAAAATTCAATGGCCTCTGTGACACGAACTTAGTGTCGTTGACGTTCGCCGTAATGAAACACGGGTGAGCTGTATGATTTTACATTGAGTTCGCAATATTTAGTTTTAATGTAATACATGAGGTACGGTATGGAGCTGGGGAGAAGTCTCATTGGATGACGGAGAGTCGAGGAATCTCTGTCGTTCATCCTCACGCATTACTATTTTGTAGCATTACTCTATTCCGTTTATCTCGCAAAATGAAAATATCTCGCGAGGGATTGAAGTTATAAAAAAGGAAAAGTGTTCCTGTAAAAGTTGTTTGATATAAAAGAGCATATTATGCGGTATTAATGATATTTTTCTGGATGGAGTGGTGGAACAGATTTCAAGGTCAAGTTGATGTTTTTAAATGGATTCGTATAATTTTGAACGCAGTAATCAAATTATTCAAAAATCGATTTATAAAAAAAGTATTAATCTATTTAAGTTGAAAAATTATTGGAAATATATCTTTTTAATTTTGCGACATACCTATCGTATGAAAAACAAGGAAAAGTATGAGTGATATTCTTGTTTATGATATTGTTTATGATATTGATATATTGATATTCTTGTTTATGTTGTCCCTGTTTTTCATGATAAAATTTACATATGATCTTACATATGATCTTATTTTACTATTTAGATATTTTCAGTTAATATTTGTATGACTGTATTAACTCTATCATTCTTTTTAGGAGACTTTTTTCCAACTCCATGCAGTACATGTGATAAGAAAGTAATGAGACTAATAAAAAATAAAATATATTAATACAGTGAAGAGTACAATTGAATAACAATAACACCAATAACAATGAAATAATTTAAATAATTTAAATGTAAATTAAAAAAAAAATCATATAAAAATTCACTTGATTCGCTTTCACAGGTGTCAAAGTGAATCTCCCGGTGTCAAAGATAATTTTCATTCAAAGATAATAAATTTTATATTGGGCGAAAAAATAAGAAAACTTTTTTTCTCGAAAATTATAAAAATTTAAACATCTCTAAAAAGATTAATAAATTTTTTTCATGATTATATTTATCATGATTTTGAAGATTGATTTCATCGTTATTGATTCAATCATGTTCTTCATTGTACATAAAATAAAATTTTTATTTTATTTTTTCCGAAATATGATTTTCACTAACTTTTCCCTTGAGTAAAATATTAAATTACGCAAAACTAGTGATTAATCAAAACTGTTAATGATTTACTCCTAATATTCACTGAAAAAGGAAGTCATAAAGTGAAAAAAAAAACAAGATAAAAATAACGTCCAATCTTTTGTTATATCTCTTAATTTAACATGTACGAAGGTTTAAATATGTCTCATTAAATAAATGATGAATACAAACAATGATCTAATACACTTTTGATTGACAATAAATATCACCTGAGATTGTATAGGAAATGAACATGAGATTTAGTTTAAAAATCGCTAACACAACTAACTAGTCCGCCGCTAATTGTAAATCTAAATATATACATATATTTAATTCGTTCTTTTACATAAAACATCCTACGAAAAGAGAAACACAACTAAAACTAAACAGACAAAGAAAAATGAAATTCTAATCCCAACTATTTATATTCATTCTCTAAAAACGTCCGAACCCACGGACCCACTTACCGTTCCCATGACGAAGCTCTTCCTGCACCTTATAAAATTCCGCGAGTTCTCTGCCGGAGCACAGAGGTGTTCCGACTTGCGTGGTGCTGTTGAACAAGGAGTAATCCACTTCGTAACCCTGTCTCTCCTTCGAATACGTGACCATCGGCTCGAACCTGTGCCCCCAGAGAATTTCCTGAGGCAAATAACTAGATCTAGCCTGGGTAGTTTGTCCCGTCGATTCTATCGTACCCTCGAGGATAGCCACGATCTCGAATCTCTCCGTCAGCATATCCTCGGCGGACATATTGTAAAACGGAGATTCCGCGTTGATTCTGTGAACGATCGTAGTGGGCCAGATAAAGAATAGATTTCCATTCTGGCCGTCGGTGCCTACGGCCAACTCCTGTTGATTTTGCGACAACATTTCGCCTTCCTTGGTGGTCCTGGACCTTATTAACTGCGCCCTAATAGCCGCTCCTATTATGTGACTTTTCCTCATATCACCGACGCGGAACATTAAACAGAGTTCGCCATCTCTCTGACAGATCACGGCGTTTCGCGAAAAGAGTAACGTTTGAGTTCTCTGTTTCGGCCTGCTCATCTTTGCGAACACTATCCCCACCATGAACGCTTGGATCATCACACCGACGATGCTCTGGATGCACATGACAAAGATCGCTTCGGGACATTCCTCGGTGGTGCCACGACTTCCATAACCGATCGTGTGCTGCGTTTCGATGCTGAATAGAAAGCAACTCGTGAAGGAGAAGATATTGTTGATGCAGGGTGTCCAGTTGTTCTCGATTTGATACGGTGGTAAGTGGTCCTTCTCGAAATCACCGTGACTGAACGCGATAAGCCACCAGATCACCGCGAAACCCAACCAGGAGAGCACGAAGCTTAGGCTGAAGCACAGCAACATCCATCGCCATTGCGTGTCCACCAGGGTCGTGAATATGTCCCGTAGGAAACGTAGAGAACGTCTGGAAATTCGGGACTGCAGCACGTTGCACTCGCCGTTTTTTAATACGGCGCGACGACGTAACTTTCGCGTTGGCCATGCTCTGTACCGGCTCCTGCAATTACGATTGGAATTATCGATGGATCTTTCGACGTTTTTGCATTTGAAACGGAATTTTTCGAAAATTGTTTATGTTATGTACAGGATGGTCCATTTACGTGTGACCACCTAAATATCTTTTCGAATTACGATGATGTAAAAAATATTTTTGCTTAACATGCATGGTACCCAAAACGGGTCAATAACTGGTAAAAATATTTTTTTCTTTCAGGAACTTTTCAAGGTCATTGATGTTTTGTTTTGTATAACTATATATTTTTGTTATTATATAGTGGTAACTGGTAAAAAAATGCGTTCAGATATGTAAAGAATGTAACTTTGAAAATTTAAGTTTTACATATAAATTTACCTCTATCGGCATCGCAAAACGCTAACACGCGACAATCGAGAGCCTTACAATAAATGTAAATAAAGATGTTTACTATTTATTATATCATGAATGATAATCTCTTCTAGTAGTTTGAAATCCTGAGTAGCGTATCTAAATTTGTCAGTAATTCATAATGGAATACTCAACGCAATACTCAATCTGTTCTATGAAGATCTCGATGTAAAGATAAATGTTACGGGTGAAACTTCTCCCATATTCGTGTTATGTAATTTATGTGATAGATTTATATGCGCTAAATTTATATGTAAAATTTTAAATTTTCAAGGTCATGGTCTTCCTAGTTATAGGAAAAAAAACATCAACATGATCTAGAAAAATCCTTAAAAAAAATGACCCTGAAGATTCCCACAATGACACCAAATCGAATATTAAAAAATTAAAAAAAGAATTGTTACAGCGTAATTAAAATTATTAGAAAACGTACGTAGAAATTTAAGTAGTAGTAGTAATTATGTATGCAAAATCATTTCTAATTCTTGAATTAATAAAAATAATAGTACTTTTTAAATTAATTAACAGTAAATTCTTAAATTAATAAAATTCCTGAAGAGTAAGCACTTCTTTTTTATTTTATGCCCTCGTCATTCGAATTATTTGAAATTATTAACTTATTATCAGGAATGTCTACTATTCATAAAAAAATCCATGGGAATTGAGACTTAGTTGAGTGCACATGTACCAAACAAACTTTCGATCTTGATTTTCTTAAAAACAAAGCTTTGAATGAAACAATTTTATTCGCTCTTTTGATTTATTTTTCCATATTATTACCAATTACTAGGCATTCTATACATCTATTATTATAGACTTTTCTTCTCAGTATAATTGTAACAGACCTTTCTTAAGTTTCTTAACTTTCTTTATAGCTTGTGTATATTTTGTTTACAGCCTTGTTTAAGTGGGACATTTCTGCATTATGGTCTCGTAATTCATAATTCATGATCAATTGTAATTGAAATCATCAAGTCATTTAATTAAGAAGACAGGAATTCTAAAACAGCATTGTAAATGAACGCATAAAATATATTCTACAATTAGTAACAGAACTTAGTGACAATTTTAGTGGATTATTTTTATAACAGATAAATGATGGATTAACATTTTTGTTCAGTTCTGAATATATGTACCTACATATATGTCATATATTTTATATATTGTATTTCCCATTTTACATAAACGTATAAAGAATCTTTTTTTGTAGAATTTAGTTTACGAATTTGATTATAGAAAAAATGCTAAGGTATGACAGCCATTTATCACGATGAAAGTTTATGACCATTTAATAAGATGATTATACTCCTTCTAAGAATGAACATCGTTTTAATTGAAATATTGTTTTAATTGAATTACACTTATAAATAAATGCCAGATACATTTCTTGGTAGCTTTTTTATTAATTTTAAGCACGATTTTGCAGCACGTGTTAGTGAACAGAATTACCTATGCTTATTTTTTTGACGACTATTGATTCCGAGTTTTACGTAAAATAGCAATTACATTTGCACATTGATTATTTAACAATCATGGCATTGCCTCACACTGAAGTTACTACTGTCGTATTGTTGGACAGACAGACATGTGAAAGGCGTTTCAAAATTGTTACCAAGGTTTCGTCGACTTTTGTACAACGTAACATATTCTTCGCGAAGACCTTGCAAGATTTGAATAACAAATTCTAGTTAGGTGTTTATTGATCGCATCCAATTGCATTCTTTATTTAATATGAGTCATATTCGTTATGAAAACTTGATGAACGATTTGCAAATCGTGTTTTTTACGATGTACATATTTTGTGAGATGTATAGACCTATTAGAATTCAGAGACACATTTTTATTATGCTAAGCGGATGATTGTCCGTACGGCGGATGGAAAATTTTGTTTATGGAATTTGTTTTGCGTTCTCGATGTCAACGCTTGGCATTTTTACATCTTGCCTGTGTGAAAATTTTTTTTTAATGACGCTCAAATCTTTATTTTTGTCGAATGTATAAAATTTTATTCTTCTATTCTGGCTACGTGAACGTTTCATCTTTACGCATGAATTTTTACTTTCTGTTTACATAGAAATTTCTTTTTCAGGGGCATAGATTTTTCCTTCTTTTTATCTATGCGAAATTACTCTCTCTTGTTGATGCGAAAATTTTTTTCATTCACGCGTGAATTTTTATTTTTTGTTTATGTGTTTATTTCTTCCGATCTAATTTTTATTTTCCTACCGTTTCAAGAAAAATACTCACGATGGATTTCTTCGCATTTTACACGATCGCTCTTGAACCTTTCCATGACAAAGTATCAATCGTCTTAAGAGTTCACTAATTATTTTTCTCGCATATGACACACGCTTAATCACAAACGAGGCACATTTATAATCCCTTGCACCAAACTTCACTTTGAAATTCTCTAAAAGACAAACAACTACTTCTATTTATTTGCTCAATTTTCATTTTGGAATAACTGTGTGCAAATTGTCTCTCGTAACTACGATCGATCAAATTTCCATTAAAGAAAATAATTCTCGCAATCTGTAAAGAACTCGAATAGTTATTTTATCGCTGTTAATGGATATTTCTACTTAAAGCACATTGAAAAAACGTATTCGACGAACTTTATAATCAGTCAGCGATAACTTTGAACGAACTGCGATTCGAGACACAAAGTTGATAGATCTGATTTTGTTGTTCACCGATTTGGAAAACTGACGAGAGAATCGTACGTACCGGCGGTAACAACTCCGTGAAACGACTAGTAGAATACATCAACGCGACCAGTTCGATGATCTGTCTGAGACATTCGCGTTTGCCACCCTTTCATATGGCCAAAAGGAAGTCGCCATTTTGACTCCGTACGATAACCGAGCAACTGTTATCTACCAATTTATTTATTGCCACGCGTAAATTAATAGCTGACACGCGGTGAACAACCGCGATCTCGTTTATTCATCCATTCGTCCATTTACTTTTAAGATCGACCCTATTTCATAATGTTAACAATTTCTCAGTATCAACATTTGTTGCTTGCAAAAAGCAGTAAAGAAACAACAGTAATGAAAATAAAAAAGGGAAAGAAAAAAATAGACGATAGAATGATAAATAAGAGAAGAAAAAGATATTGACGCGAGATAGTTCACAGCGAGCAAAGCTGTAGAACGTGTTTAATCTATTAAAGATTATAATGTCATAAATATTTCAATTTCTTTTAATTTCTTTAAATAAAATTATGAAATATAAGTGAACAAATAATGAAAGTAAAGATTAAGGAAATCCTTGGAATTATTTTATCTAGCCATAAAGTTAGAAAAATAAATTTCAAATGAAATATTGACCTCTACTAGACTGAATAAAGTGAAGAAATTATTTTTAAAAGTAAATAGTGTTGAAATATTTAGCATTCGAGCATACTCAATTGAGAGATTAATAATAGGCATAGAAACTTAGGAAGAAAAACATGATTTCTTACAACTAGATCATGTACAAAAATATAGAAATTTAATTTCTGTAAAATGTGAAAAAAAGGATAGAAATTAAGTCAAATAGAAATTGGAAATTAGTTTGTTTTACCAGATAGTTCTTTAATAAATCAATAACAATGTTAGGCACATTGAGATTACTATGTTACATCACTTTCTTTTTTTATCTCTTAAATGTGAAAAAATTGGAACAAATGTAATAAATATTCTAAACATATTTGTACTTATAAACATATTTGTATTGTATTTATAGAATATATGGACTGTGCATGAATTATAACGAATGATAAGCAACAAATGTGTTTAAATACTATAAATGCATTGGTTTTTCTTTAACGATTGTTCTACTGTAGAACAAAATTCTACTGATAAAGGAACAAAAATATGTAATTGAAAAATCCATTTTTATTAATGTAATTGGATGATTCGTCATATGAATGTTAATAACCAGAAACTTCTATAATTAAGGAATTAAACTAAACAAAGATAAATCAGTGTTATGCAATTAATTAAGTTGATTTCATTTCTTGCAAATATAAATGAAGATCAATTAGCAAATATCTGTTGTTTTTCTGATTTTTATATCACTTAGTCACTTAGTGATTAAAAAAGAGTATTTGCATGAAACATGAATTTGCTACATGTGCAAACATATTTTAAAAATAAGTGATAAATACGAGAAGTTCCGTATTTAAAACTACAACAATTACTATTATATAATTGTAATAACTATAAATATATATAAACAATTATAACTATTACTATCAATATTTTCTAAATGTTCAAAGGCAAAAGTATTTATGATATAACTAATTTTTAATAAAAATATGACGACATTTAAATATAATATAAGATCTCCAAATACAGGTTATTACAAAGTCAAAGACTGCTAATTCGTCTTCATTAATTAACGAATTGAAATAAGTTAATATGGTTTGGATACTTGACACGTGTTAAATCATTATGAATGAGATATTACACGACTTCGAGAAATTTGTCGAGATATCAGTTAATCTAGGTTCTATTGTTATCAGGGAACAGACGATAAAAAATAGTTCACAATAAAGATAATTTTTATCCTTTTTCTATTTTTCTGGCGAGAACAAATGAAATGAAATTATCAAAATAGTTTGATTATCTAGATTAGACCTTCAAAATTAATTTCAAGGTTGTTTGCTAGTTTTCTTCCGAAATATCCAACGACTGGTAAATAAGTATTCGTTGAATTAACACATAGCGGAACTGGGAAGAAGACAACGATGCGAGTCTAATTAGTTGTTATAAATAAATTTAATGTAATCCTGAGATTTAATATAAGACTGAGCTCAGACTGACTGAGTATCATGACAGTGTGATATTTGAATAAAAATTTGAGAAATAAATGTTGCATATAATATGGTAAATAATTCAGTATTATATTAAAAAAGAAAATCTATATAATACAAGGGAATAATATATATGTGATAATGATAATTTTAATAACTAAATATAATAATGTTTTATTACATTGTAAAACGATATATAATAAAAAAGATAATAGTCATGTTATCGTTATTAACAAGGTTGAATTTTACATCAGAGCTATCGCTAATTCCAAATTAGGGAAATCAAACTTTAGACGTATCTTTTGTTTCGGATTCTATACCAATTTTATTTTTCATAATCTCTTTACCAATTTTATCTTTCATAATCTTTCAAAATCTCTAATTTGTATCTTGTTGCTTTTGATCATTCTGTCACAAGTAGTATGCAGAAGTTATTTGTCCTTTTTTCCTTCGTCATATGTCATGCTAACATTTAGTGCATAACAAAGCTTTTGTGTAATTTTGAAATTTTATCGGAATAAGTGTTGTTCAGAAATCTATTTAATCAAGTTGCGATTACTAGTGGATTTTACTTAAAAAAAAAAAAAAAAAACATCTAGTATTACAGTTTATAGCAGAAAAAAATCATGTAGCAACGTAATGCAATATCTTCTTAATACAGGAATCAATTACAGAATGGCTTTTTCCTTTCAATGCTTTTTAAAGAAAGAATAGAATTCTTAAATTGAAGATTAAAATTATACATATATTTTTATTCACATACTGTTTATTTGAAATGTAATAAATATTATTTAATACAAATTAACAAAGGAGAATGTGTGATTAATAAGTGAGCTAATTTTCAAATGATTAGACTGATGATTTTTGCTAATCTTGTATCGATTCTCTATTTAAAAATTATTTTTTACATTTATATTACTCACATTGACAGATGATATCATCGAATAATAAAATTAAAATTAAATAAATAATGAGTATGTATTTCGATTTTTGTTCACTGCATATCGCACAATTTTGTGCTTCATGTTGTACTCATCGTCAGCCCAGGTCCTAATTAATGTACTAATTAATGTCCTAACAATATCGTACAGTGTCGAATAAACGAAACAAATTCTACAATCACATGCATATTGGCAACCTCAGTATTCGTCAGTCGCATTATTTGAAATTCGAGTCAGCTTGTTTTTTTATTGCATCGGCCGCTCGACATTTATAACGGAAGTGAGCAATTTCACGGTAATTTTCAATGTGTGAAATAGAAAACCAGCCTGCCATGTGAATTAAATGACTTTGTCAAAAACATCTTAAAAATTAATCGTTATCGATCATTATTGATATTGATGTGGACATTGTCGCCCGAACGATCATACGACGACAATTTTTGTCGCTATATGATACTTATTGTTAGTTCGTGATAAGTAGAGACGAATCGAGACGAGTTCCCTAGTGTATAGGGATTCTCGTGAATAGTCGATACTCTCGCAAGTTTCGGGAGTTTTGAAACCTCCGAGGACCTAATTGTTGTTTCAAAACGCGCTTTAGTAAGTACCAAATTATAAAATTTACTCACTCGTTATTTAAATTATTATTAATCATAGGAATTGTAAAATTTGGATCATATAGTAGAAAAAATGCGCCAGATATGTAATGAATTTTCAAGATTTCTAAAACTTTCGAGAATATTGGCCATTAATCACAGGAATCTCGATACATTCGAGAACCCGATATAATATTTCTCTTGGGTTTCCTCGCGACACGCCTGATGTTCGTTTGATAATGTATTCAGCCTAAAGACATATATTATTGACCAAAAATGCCAAAAAATTGACAAACAAACAAACAAGATCATACAACATAGGGTGTCATTGAATATTGAAAGGCGATCACTTCCTGTTAATCTTCTTTTCAGTTCCATACCTAATATCTAGCATTCTAATTTCGTGAAACATTAATTATTAATCAATATTTTATTCAATAATTATCTAGATGTTTGATTTAAATGCTAATTGAAATACTGAAACGTTAATTTGTTATCAAGACCTGCCTTCGTTTTTTCTTCTTTCCCTTTTTCTTATTCAACAATAACTTATTCATATCAATTATTTTTGTAAATTATTTGAAAATCCTGGCAACATTTTCTAACAACGGGAATTTTATTTCTTCTTAAAGAAAGCTAATCATTTTTTAAAAATGAGCATTTGAGGTAGCGAGCGCAATCTATCTAATTCTAAATAATTATCATATTGTCTGAATAACTTGTAAAATCTGAGTAATTTTCAAATTGTGTGCAGAGATGAAAATTCCCTAAAAGGAACGAGTAAGTAGTAGGTCGTTTCAATATAATCTTACATATAAGAACATTTATTGATCGAAAGAAGAATTTTATAAAGATGTTTCTAACCTACAATTTGAAATAATTAATTCGCTAATATCATTAATTACTGAATTATTACGTAAAGGAGTTCGGAGATTTTCATATCAATTTACAGAAACGAGATATTTTCATTTTTTAAATGGTCCGAGACTTCATAACGTTTAAATATGGCCGATTGAAGATCATATCTGTAAGTCATTCCGAGATTTTAGATTCAGATTTTAGATTACGTACTTCAACTTTTAAAAGTACAATATTATCTCAGTACAATATTATTTCTTTTACCATTAATTAAATTACAGTCTTATACTCTATCTCGATACGTTTTCAAGATTTGAAAAAAAACATAAGTAATGAATCTCTTGTAACAATAAACGCAGAATATTTTATAAAAAAGAAATTGGACCGATTTACAGCATTGTGATGTACTTGATTCTTCCGTATAATAGATCGCTGCTTGTGAAATATTTGTCTATTCATTAATTGTTTTCGTAATTGTGTCATTTGAATAATCGAGCGCTCGGGGTAACCAGTTATAACCAGAAATATGTCGAATTAACATGTCAGTCGTAAATGTATCTGCACAGATTCACAAGTGGATTCCAAATGTCGGTATGTTATTAATTCATTGGTCATTAATGCATAGCTAATCGCGGTTTCCTAATATGGAAGCCAACTACGTTGTTGTATAACTCATCACGTTAAATATAGTTGAAATATCATTTTTACCTGCTTTTAAACGAAGAACTCGTACTCTTGGACACTTTTACTATGACAGGTGCAGGTCCGTTCAACGATGGCAACAGATTTTGTTTTTCGCTTTTATCCAGGGAGGTTGACGTCATGTTCGATTTTGGATCTTTTCCAACATTTCCATTCATTTTTACTACTTCTTTTCCCTTTTTTCTTCCCTTCAACACACTCACGTCCGTTCGTACTCGAGGGATATTTTATTTCGAAGAATATCTTTTATTCAGAGATGATATTGCACAATGTTCTTCGTATCTTGTTTGAAAGCTTTTACGAAGGATTCTTAATCACACACGTGTAGTTAGCTTTATCATATACAGTTGCTCGTAAGATATTAAACGACAGACTTTGATGAAGCGGTAATTTCTTCAAAAAGACGTGCTTATTAACAACTTACCAACACGCGGAGCAATTTAACTTCTATAGACTACGCACTGTTGTTTGAAAATGAGAAACAAGAGAGTCTATTGGTCAAAATGGGAGGAGCAAGTGATTTCTCAGATGCATTTTCAATTTCAGTTTTTGCAGTGTTCAAAGTTTGGGATCAAGGATTGAATGAAACTGTTAACTTTTATAAATAAGTGTTATTTATGTTTAATTTTTAAATCGTTCCTTTTCAAATGAACTTCAAATTAACCTTGTATGTTAACGTTTTAATTTTGTTATAACGGTAATTTTAACAATTGTTTTGTAATTGATTATTAGACGTTTTTATGTTTAGATCTTGAAGGATATTTCTGTTAAAATATAAAAATCAAGAATATTCTTTTAATTACCATTATTTAAAACATTGAAAGTTGATTAGAATACAGAAAGAGAAAAAGAATCGTAATTTTTATACAATTGGTTTATTTTACTAAAAATTTGTCAATTTTCAAAAGAGTATTATATTCTAAATTCTCTTTTTTCCCGTCTCTTAACTATATACTAGTAAATTATTATGTATTTATTTTACAAATAGAACTTGTTTATGTTTCAACTTCAAAGCTACATATCCCACAACATTTTGCCTTCTGAAATTTGCTTGTCACAACTTTTACTTTTTCAAGGATAAATGTCCCTATTTAATTGGAATTCTTTTTCTAAAAAAAAAAAAAAAAAAAAAATAAATAAATAAATTTGTTGAAAAAAAGTGTTGTAAAATAAATGTTTCAATGAATATGCTATATTTTATAATAGTTCTCTTGAAACAGAAAATAATATTCAGAATAATTCAGATAATATTGAGAAAATTACGGTTATTTCAAACTAATATTCAGAAAATTCTAACAGTTTTATTCATTCCGTAATTGCTATAAGATCTTGCTCCCGTGTCTTTTCCAGTTTTTCTCCAGTTCTTATTTCTCTGTAAGTCAATCTTAACTTTAAACTGACTTTTTGAAATATTAATCTTTTATCCTTTTGTACGGTTCTCTAAATTTAACAGTTTTTAAAATCGTCTTGCGATGATGTAGAATTAAGCCTAGTAATCGCTGCAATAATTTTAATGACCCGTTATTTCTTTGCACGGTTTTTAAAAATTCGAGTATCTTGAAGATCACTTTATTCTTGGCGACGACGGCAGATCCTCTATTGTAAAAATCCTTTTACTTTTGTATGGTTAACAATGATAATTCGTCGTCGTTGTAATAATTTGAACGATTTGCTATATCTGTACAATTCTTAAAGAATAATCATACAGAGTGATCGTAGAATTAATTTGGCGATAATCTGACATATCACTTTTTCAAAAAATTAAAAAATTACCTCGTGTTACGTAACAAGCTCGATTGTCGTTTCAAGCGTGAAATTCGTCGGAGAAAACGTAATTACCTCTCGCCCATTGGTTTTTCACTTATTGTCTTGGATATTTCAACTAGTTTCGTTAACCATACACACAATCAGGCTAAAAATGTCTGTCTTCTATTGACTTCTCTATTTATAAATTATTCTACAACTTAGAACACAGATAAGAAAACACTGGCGCGATCACTCCTTAATCTTCGACAGCAACTTCCAAAATTTGATTTTTATAAATCGACCAACTCATCAATCAAATTTGCTTTCGATCGTTTAATGGTGAAATCCCATCGAATCCTTATAATCCACTTTTAAATCTCGAAGATTCGTTTGTTTCAATCGAATTCAAGATCCCTCCCAAAAAAGTGAAACTGAACTCTTTCTCCGACAACCTGTTTGTTTCGTTCCAAGATTTCGTTTCATTTCACTGTGTATTATCGTCGCGACGAAAAAATTCGCGGAAGAACTTGATTGATAGTTGCATGAATGGGTGTCAGGTTTGATGGCGGATGATCTACTGATGTGTGAGCAATGATGTAGGACGTCTTATAACAGCCGACACCTGGCCAGTGGTCTTCACTTATCAGCTACTAATAGCACAATAACGTTTGCTCTTTTCATTTGCGAGAAAATGGACTGATTACGTCACGCGGAATTCTTCCCTTGTCCGCTTGTTTCTTGCCTTTATCAACGATATCGAGACGTTTCGTCGGCTTCACTTTCGATTTTTTTCTTTTTTCTTTTCTCTTTAGATCGCGATTGATTATTACAAATTCTTAATTAAGCAACGCTCTTTACATTTCACACTTCTTCTTATTCAGATTAACTTCAGTTTTTGAAGGAATACCGACGTGACTACACTTCTTTTTATCGTACTTCTGAGAGTTTTTCTCATTAGCTATCCTTCTTCTAGCATTCGATCTCAAAACTACAGCCCTCGAACCTCCCTGGCTCGCGATTCGCGAAATGCCTGCTTCGAATCTATCTGTTATTTGTTTTTATTTCCGCGACGAAAGCACAAATCTCGACGAGTTCCAGGAGATCCGGTGAAAAACAACGCATTCATGTGACACACTGAATGCCTTCTTCAATTAGCATTATCTGTTTCTCATTTATAGCGCGGTGCACCGATAACGTTTTTTTCAACGAGCGTGTCATCACAGAGCGACAAATTTCAGCGAGAGCAAACCAAGATTTGCGATGTTCCACCGACTTCGTTTGACTGATTGAAAGTCCGGGGGCATGTCTTATCACCGGGCAGCCATCTCCTTATCGGCGTTCGTTCTTGACGAACTATCGTGCGAAATCACTGATCGCACGCGTTGATCGTACGTTTCATGTCACACGATGAAAGCGGACGCTTTGCTTGTAAAAGCAAATTTTTTCACAGTTTCACGTCGAAGCCTTCCAGCGTTGGTGGTTAATTTTATCGAGAACGGTTGAAGCAATCAGTGTTTCTTCGAATTCGAGGAAATTGCTCCATACATGCTGATACGCAGATGCGACTGCGACTGATTTGTTATCGAAAGGTTAGAGGTTGGAGATTCCTTTTTACGAGTTCGATATTTCGAATTAATGGGTTTGATAAACTCTTACAAGGTTGATCAATACATAATTAGCACATACATACGTCGCGGACAAAATATTCCAAATGTTTATTTACAACATCAGATCGTGCAGTTTAAATAAAATAAGTATTTTGAATAGAAGATTCAGTTTTGAAAATATTTTTATTTTAACGATCTAAAGTAAAATTTTTTAATCTCGTATGTATTTGAAATATATTCCTTAGCTGTGACAATAAATTAAAGAAACAACTGAGGTCGGCGAAATGTTTGCTCCAATATTGCAAATTATTAACATATTATTACGTATCCGTAACACAATGGTATGAATATCCTTATTCCAACATTATATTGATGACACAGTATATATACATTTCTTCCAGTTTGTTCAGAAACAGACATACGTTTCAAGTCTTATTGCCTTAATATGTCCTTAATATATAACGAAACATTACAAAATATTTAATATATATCTTCATCAATAATTCTTGAAATGAGCAAGATAAGTTTACATAAATATAATATTTCTAGACGAAGTGTAAATATTTTCAAATAAAATAATATTTTTAAACAGATACACGTAATTCAGAATAAAATAGATTATTTTTTATTTATTTAAAACAATACTTTGGAGAATCTCTAAGTGTAATTCTCAAATATCTTTCTTAATTGTGAAGATGTAAAAAATATTTTATATGTATCTTTGAAGCCGGTATTAAGTAGCCGATATCCAGCCATTGTTTTCTCCAAAGATTGTTTTTTTCCGAATTTTTTTCTTAAGGTCATCAATGTTTTTCTTCAAACAGCTATGTATTTTTTTCTACTACATTGCGTAGCTCATGAAAAATACATTCAGGCTATATACTACAGTATGACCTCTAAAAGACCTTGAACTCCAAAACTTAAAATTCATAGCCAAGAAAAACGCAGGCATTGCGAGAAACGCAAATATCTGTAAATCTTGGTTTTTATATTACAAAGAACATTCAGATAACTTGGTCACGAAATTTGTCAACAGGTCATTTTTCACTTACTTTATTTAACATTTCATCAGTTTCATGTTGGGTATTTAAAATTTTACAATAGTTTGTATTTCTCGCAAAATTTGCGTTCTTTTCAGTTATAAATTTTAAGTTCAACCTTTATTTCAAGGTTATTTAAAGATCATAGTACATGCCTGAATATATTTTTTCGCAAATTATGCGATGTAAAAAGAAAAAAATTTATTTATTTGAAAAGAAACACGAGTGAAATTTCGAAAAAAAATAATCTTTGAAAGAAACAATATTTTCAAGATGACCACTTAATACCATTCAAATATAAAATATTTTTTGCATCCTTACGATTGGAAAAGATTTGAGGGTTGCGCTTAAATGAGACACTCTATATTTATATAAATGTATAATAAATAGGACATATATTTATATGAACTTTTTCTATCGTTTAGATGTGTTGGAGCTGTTCCAAAAAATTTTCTTAGTCTTTGACATCCTGTATAATTGTAGATAAAGTAGTGAACGCAATAGAAAGTTTAGGAGAAGTTCAGAAGTATTGCGAAAGAAAAAAACCAAGATAATGATTTCTACTAGGGGAAGGGGGGGGGAAGATGTTAGATAATAATTGAAGTATTTAGATATAATACTGGATAATAGGTTTACTTTTAGGGTACAGGTTGAAAGAAATACATAGAGATTAAAGTTGCAATGATAATTTAATTTAATTTAGATGGGTCAAAAGAATCTAGAAGGAGGCTTTTGGCATCGATGGGGAGATTTGTTTTATCGATTATATTTAATCGATGCGCGATGTCATTGTATCTCTTTGTGAAGAGAGCTCATAAGGAGAAAGTACAGAGGAAAACAGTGATTCTGTCTTGATTGAAAAAAACTGAGAATCAAAAGGTAAGGCAGAAACTAGCAATAGGAAAAACGGGAAAGGAATGAAACCAAGATGCAAACGACCAGAAAATTAATTCCGAACATTAGGGGTTCGTTGAATAAGAAGCATAGGAACATAGCTTACATCACCTGATGCAATTCTTGACGAGACATGAAGAAGTATTTGAAAAAATGCAGGAAAAGAGGATAGTGTGTGTCATACATTTTTTGAACATGTTTGAGGGATTGATGCGGTGCATGTGTATGTATGCGAGAGAGAGAAAGCTTGAAAAGTTCGTAAAAAAGAAAAAAGAAAGATGAAGTTTGCGAAGCAACATTCGACAATTGGTAATCGATCGTGACAAGCGAACGAACATTCTTTTCAATTATTATCATCTTTTTTTTTATCTTTGCATTCAATACAGTAAATGACACCATCCTCAAGTAAATGATACCACTCCTTGATCGCTGGACCGATTCAGAGGTGCTTCAGATGCAATTGGGGCCATTGAATAAAAATGGGAGGATGGTGAAAGAAAAAAAGATAAGAAAATTTTGAAAAATCGTCGGCATATGTTTCATTTGTTACACGTAACGTACGAAGTTGTAGTGATTAGGTACTTTATTTTCCAAATGAACACAAAATGCAAGTTATGACCAATCAGACAATTTTATGATTTTAAATTTCAACGTGTTTTACTTGCAACAACATCTTTTCTGGAAACCATGTTGGAGAACGTAGGTACATAGAATAACGCAAATTCGTCGCAGCATTTCTCTTACAATTAGCTTGTTCATTTACAATTAGAGAAGATTTTCAGGAAGGAACTGAGTAATCTGAAAAAAGGGGCGATAAGCGAAATAATCTTTGGGAATCTTTAGCTTATTGGGATTTGTCCTATTAATAATGTCCTATTAATAAATAAGTTGCAATATTCTTAAGTATCCATTCAAATATCCCATCCTACATATTGAATAAACAGAAGTTTAAAATGATGCATGGATGATAGAAACAAACGAAATAAAACATGATAAATGATAAAGTAAAGTGGAAAGAGGTAGAAAATGTGATAAAGAAGATTCCAAAGAAAAAGAAGAAAGATGAAAGAACTGAGAGATTTTAGAGAGATTAGATCGCTCAGTTTATCGTTATTTTTTTTATTGAATATATTAATTTGAATAATTTTATAATTATTATACAATAATACTTCTCGAAATTTACTCTGTTCAATAGCTCCTGCCCCTATTCACTATTAAATACTTTGGAATTGTTAAGTTTGGTTGGACCAATTTTGATCGTCAATCGCTCAGTGTTTGCTTATCGTCCAAGTCACTGACAATTGGTCAACAGTGTATAACAGGTCTTTACTTATTTACAAAGAGCAAATTTTTCGAAATCCGGAAATTAACATAAATAAATAAATTATTTTCAAACACTCTTCATTGCAACACGGCATAGTTCAAAAATGAAAACTTTATTGAAAAATTCATTAGCCCTAAAAATATTGTCTTTTTAAAAATAGCTTGAGTCGCAGTAAAATCTTAATATTTAGCACTTAATATTATAACGAGTAATATTTTCAAAATTATGAACAGGATGGTTCAACCAGTGCAACTCGTGCTCTTGCCAAATAACATGTACTAGCGCAACAATGTACATACTGAATTTTAAAATTGTTTGCCACTAAAAAATTAAAACGATGTTCAAGTGAACTGAAGCTTCCAGAAAAGGATTTAACAGTTGCAACAAATGAAAGAAATTCGAGCCGGAAGGACTCGATCAACACCAGTAACGTTGAATCGCATTAGCTGTTAGTAATTTATTCGGTGCGCATTATAATGGCGCTATCCCATAGCAGAGAAGAGGTCGTATCGTTTGTAGGCGTCAATTGAGAACAGTATTAATTCGACAAAATGACAGCTCGAAAGCATAGTCTCACGTGTGTTTGTACAATCGTACCAATGAGATATTCGATTAAATTCTTCTAAAAATATTAATCTCACGAATATCCAAGATATTTCACTTTTCTTTTTTTTTCTTTTTAACGAAAACGGCAGAATTCTATTTAGTACTCTGCCATTGCGAATTAAGTATGGAAAAAAATGAACGAACAACGAGAATCAACCGAGAGCTTATTTATTGATTTTTTTCGATTTAAAGATGATGAACATTTATTTAATATATTAAATACTTACAAGAAGAATGTTCAGATTCGATCATTCAGGCAGATTATCGGCTTTCAGAAAACATAAACTTGTAAACATGCCACTAATAACTAGTTATTAGTAAAGTTATTAGTAAAAACTCGAATTATCTAAAAAGATAATGTAGAATTTATGCATCTAAAAAGATTAGAATACTCCGTTACATAAAGATGATTGTTTCAAGCGACATCACTTTTTAAAAAAATATTAAAAATTAACTTACTTAAAAAAAATCATTATATTTAATATAATTACGTTGGCATTATGTTTAATAAATTTAACGTATTTTATAAATAATTGTTTAAAAATGATTCTATATGAAATAAAAATATTACATAATACCAATATTGTGAAAATTAAAAATGTTATTAAATTGCATTACCTTATAATAAGAAAAAGCAGAACGATATAATTAAGAAAAGAATACACTTAAGAAATATTCGAAATTGTTTTTCTCGAAAATGAAAATTATGGACGAAAAAATTCTATTCTTTGTTTTTCAATTGATTTCTACATGGAGAATCACCTTCCAATCGATTGTCTACGAATCATGGGGCACCCTGTATATTCAGGAGACATATTTACAGGAAATTAAATGCAGAATTTCGTTTTGTAAATTTAAATGAACGCTGGAAAATATATATATTAAGCTTCTAGGAGATTCTAGTAACGTTTATTTTCATGCAAATCCTGTCTGCGAAGAAATTCTGTGAATTAAACAGAGAAATATAGTTATCATAGATTGCTTTCCTCATTCGACATATACAATTCGTTCCTTTTTTTATAATTTAAAAAAAACTAATCTTATAGATATATTTGCACCTAATTTTTTTGATAATTTTCTCTTTCTTCTCTTTGACACATTTTTGTCAGATAATCAACTAAGAATTTAGTTTAAAAATGAATATGGTTATAAATAACTTGAGAGACGTAGAAGTAATATTTCGAAAAAGTATTCTTACGAATGTTTTTAAACCATTTCGATGTTTCATTAGCGCTGTACATAATGAAATGTAACACAGATTTCGTAGAAGTCGGAAAAATATTTAAACAATCAATTAAATCTCTATATTTTACACTTTTAATAATTATACATAATAATTTGAAACGACGTCTACTCATACTGGATACTAACTTTTTGTCGAATGGTATATTCGCAATAAGCATCTCACTACGATACTTAAAAAATTTTTCTAAATGTTCAAATATTTCCGCGAGTCGCTGTAAAATGCCGAACGAAATCACTTGATAAAGCGAATAATACGTATTCTACCTCTTCTGAACAACACCAACCAGCTGTCTCGTTTCCTCCCGCTGTTGTGTTTACTCGAGCGAGAGGCGCCGAATCTTGTTCTCCTTCCGACCGAGACCGAGATGCTCGATTTCCTCCGGTTCGACATGAGGTGGTAGCTGGCCGATTTCCGGCAGACACTTTTCCAGGCGTTTCTCACCGCGGATTAAAAATCGTCGCGTTAGTATCATCGGGTGTACGCACACTGTAAGGTCGGGCTCTTATTGCCAGCTGTCTAACTGCACCGTCCACGGCTTCGATAACGAGCTTTTAATTAAACTAACGAGATGGGACGAGTCACGAGATTCGGCCTCGCCAAGTTTTTACTTTACGACGCGTCTCTTCTTTCGACTGTCGAATTTTCTGCAAAATCTTTCAGAAAATGCGACGTTCCCGGAGAGTTTACTCGGTTTAGAAGTAATGGACCAGTCCTTCGAACGTCTTCGACCGTCTCTTGATCATGTTAACGAGATTAGTTAACACTATACAAGAAGTATACAGAACGTCTCGCGTAACTGGGCGGTTCTATATCTTTAGAACTGTTGGTCGAATAGAAAAAAGTGTCAGAGGACAAAAGTAAATGGTATTGCACGTTCTACGTTTCTGTGTCATTCTGTGCACATTTTTCATGTGTTAATATACTTGCAATTTTGAACAATTTGCGTAAATCAATTTGAGCGAAATCAGTGTAAAAATATAGCTTGATAAATGATTATCATTAGAAGTTGAGTAGCTGAGTGTATGATTATTTGCGGTTTACTTTCTCTTTATCTCGACGACGAAGAAGAATTGACTTATGGTGTATGTAATATTCTGACCTTTCAAACATGTTAACAAAGTCTGATAGTCGAGATCTGGAACATTCGGTATAATTTTTTTTTTTTTTACATAAATCGATTGTCTGAATCGTGCTGCGTGTGAAAATATGTTACGATCGTAGGTTAAATAGTTTACAAGACATTTCAATCTTCCTAATTGCACGCATCTTTAAGCGTTTTCTTATTTGTACGATATTCATGTTTGTTCATTCTTATTGTCAGTATCAATTGCATGATGCTTGTAAACATTGAGCAAGTTCACAATCTCAAATACACAGCCGAAATTTCTAAATCATTCTTATTGGCTTATATTCAATACAGGATCGTATTGTTCTCAAACTATGGAAAAACCGATATGATACACTTGTAAGATAAAGATAAAGAACAGTTATATATATAAAAGTACAGTAAAGAACAGTTATAAAAGTACATTTTTCTTATACTTCAACGCATAAAACGATTATTCACATATTTGTATAACAAAATTATTATGTATATGTAATGTATTATGTGTACATACCACACACACAAATACAAAATACATCACATGTGCATAAAAATTTTGTTATACAAATATGTGAATAATCGTTGTATGTGTTGAAGTACAAGAAAAATGTACTTTTATAACAGGTATGTATTCCAAATATATTACGAATTTTTGCAACGACAATATTTATAATAAAAAATAGAATTTTAAACCAATTATAGTTAATGCAAATCAAAGGAACTCTGAAAAAGTGTATAGTATTTTAATATCTTGTAAAATCATACGATTTTATATTTATTCAAAAAAAACTGTTAACTTAAATGGTTATTTCACAACGAATAGTACTAAAGTAAAATGAAACACTTCTCATGATAGAAAATATTAACGTAATTAAATAAGAAGCCAAATCAGTCTTCAGGTTTAAATCCAATGGCACACTTATGAAATTATGTCAAACGTCAATTAAGAGTTCATTATTTTATCAATAAAGTAGAATTAAGGGGAAAAAATTACAAAAATATGATCTGATATACCGACTGAGTTTTGTTTTAGATTAATTGAATGTCTCGCAAATGTCTAGTTATGAAAATTTATGGGTTTTCCAACGCAGTATCAGAACTCTACGAAAATAGTAAATAATTATACGCTATTTATTAAAATATTTATTAAAACGTATTTTTATTAAATTCAATTCGTTCGAATTAAGCACTACTATGTATTTTTTATATATTTTTTTATTTTTGTCACAAGGATTTTGACTGACTTTTTGTTTTGCTTAATTTTGACTCAAAAACATACTCGTGTCTTGTTAATATACGACACTATTTTTCTTTCCAATTTATAGACCTCTGAAATTAAAGAACAAACAATCGTTTTTTGAGAAATTCTGAATTTTTGTCAGTAAGTGTATTGATATTTGCTAAATGTAATCGGAATTTAAAATGATGCTATCATCACGTGTTCAGCCAATTGACACGTATTTTGGAAAATTATGGACTCTATAGAAACCAATAACGAAGAAACGCAATTAGTTATTTTTAAAAACTCAGAAATATTATCCATTTCCATTTTATTTCTATCGAATACACGCTAAAGTTTGAAGATGAAGTAAGATTATTTCGAAAGATTATTATTTGTTGTTAACACTTTTTTAGGAGAACTGAAAAAAATTTCATTTTATAGTTTCATGGACGGATGAAATGACCGTCATCAATAATGCAATTTCTAATGGACATATCTAATACAATAAAGTTCATATAATGAACATACTTAATCAATTGATAATCCATAGTTATAATCAAATACGAATACCAAATAATTAAGGTACAATCTAAACTGTTTGTTGCAGTATCTAAGTATTTAACTTAACTTAAGTATCTTCTCGACGGGAACTCAACAACATTCACGATTTTTTTAATGTGATTTATCTTCTGCCACACGATTGGAATATATTATTGGTTGTAAAATCAAAAAAATGAAGTATTTTCAAAAAGATGATGTTTTGACATATATCAAAATAGTTATATATTATTTAAATGATTGGGTTGATTATGTTGGATTGGGACACGATGACCTATATATTGGTCAGTACGATTACTAAAACCATTAACTAATCTTTAGGCTCTTTTTGGGTAGGATATTTAGAAAAATAAAGTTCATTCGTAACTAATGAAACTCACATTCGTGTTGAAGACAAAAAAAAAAAACAGCTAGAATAAATGATGTTATTAATAACAAAAAGATATGAATTTAGAATATGATGAACAACATACAAACTGTGTGATAGCGTGATCAAAGTCGTAGACATAAGGCCATGTAAGGCCACAAATGACGTATGCAATGAAAAAAAAACCAGTATCATTAAGAAAACTGAAATACATTTTTATACGCAGAATAATTCAGAGAAGCAATTAAATAAAAAAATAAGAAAAATTATATAATTCTATTTTAAAAAAAGATGCAATTGCATCTTGCAAGTGTATCAATACACGTAAAAACGCATAAGAGTGGTAAAGCATATATACCATTTACTTTTGTTCTCTGGCATTTTTTTTTTCTTTCATATTTCAAAGACATAGTTTCGTTCAGCTGTGTCTATAGAGATATTCTATATATACAAACGACTAAAGCATAAATGTACGAAAGAAATTGAAATGTGAACATGAATATAACAAGAAAAGAATTTATTTTAAGTTTTATTACAAGTTTTAAATTATCATGTGTATTAGAAGGATTTAGGAAAGAAAATCAACTTTTAAAAAAAGTTATTTCTATGAAAATGTTATGGACATTAATTTTAAAACAACAATAAAATTATTAAAACACACGTACAAATCTACAGTTATTTGTAAAAGATATGGTAGTTGAAATTGTTGATTTTCGAATGAGAAAAACGAAGTATGTATCAAGATTGAGCTTGAAAATTCGAACAATTTTTTTTAAATTCTTGGTAATCTATTAGTAATTTTTTCGGTAACGTAGGAGACGTTTGACTTTTTCAATACAAGGAGAATAATTGTGCAATTATTTACAGAATAAATATACATTATTAAAAATATAATAATATTTGTAAATATGTTTCTTCCTTCAGTTATTGTAATACCACGATTGTAATACCACGATTTTTCAGGCATTTTCGATGATTTGGAAAAAATATTGTTTTGAGCAAAAATTGATCAGTTAAATATTCCAATACATAAAATTTCAAAAAAAAAGTTTTCCCAATAAAAGGTTGACATTTCTGAGTTTATATTGATGTAACTCGATATAAAAATAAAATCAACAACTAAAAATTGATGAATGAGTATGTCGAAGAACTTAAGAGATTATCATTCAAATTTACTTTACGATATTTTACGATAATTTTTTTTTCCTTTAATTTACTCGATATTTCTAAATATATTTCAATTTTATGACAGAGTAGGTCATTGATATTCGATTAAAATCACTTGACAAACATGGACATATATTGTCAAGTCAAAGTGACTCGATTTTTTTATTGGAAAAAGCTCTTTTGGAAATTTTGTATACAGCAACATGTAGCTTTTAGCTGACTAAAAGCTGATCAACTTTTGTTCGAAATATTTTTTTTGCCAGACCATTACGAGTGTCTGAAAAATTGTAGTGACATGGCAGTTATGTAGGACATACTGTATAGTAATCTGACCACACACTACAGTACTTGTATAAAACTACTCGCTGTCGAAGGAAATGGGATAAATATTAAGCTTCAAAATAATTTTTTAAAATAATATCTCTTTACTACATAGTACATACATATACGTACTACTACGCGTTATACCGGCCACAAGATATCTATTGCACGTTTAATCCACGCGATAAATACAGCGGATTAGTGAAGCAGTAATAATTGGATTATTAGTTTTTATGAATTCAATGCGTGTTTTTTATCACCTTAGATAATACACATCTCTTCGCACCTGTTAATTACTTTTAAGAAGATTGACCGTGTCTCAAATAAAATGATAATCTTAAAAATCTCGAATAAAATGATAATCTTAAAAATCTTAAATACGATAATAGTTACAACAATACAATATAATTATAAAAGTTATATATTAATACTAATAACAGTTATAAAAATAGAAAATATTGTAATATTACTTCGAACTGGAAAAAAAGTCCTGAGAATTTTTTTTTTATTCACAACTATTTTGACATTTATTTGGTCATGCATATGTACCAGGAAACGGAAGTATTTTTAAAAAAGATTGTGAACATTTGCAATCTGGATCATCTTTCGTCCAGGAAACGGGAAATCCGATATAGCTTAAGAAATCGTTAAGAATTTCCGTAACTACAGATTAATTCATTGCTGTAGTGACCTTTGGAGTTTCGCAAGGTGAATTGCTACGCTCGTTTAACATTTTCTATTTCTAAATTAACCCTCTAAATTAACTCTCAAATGCGGTTGCAAATTTGCGACGTTCCATATCGCTAAATATACGACTTACAAAAAATTATACATTTAAGGATTAACCGAGGATCGATGCAATTTTTCAAGTTGCAATATGTCAGCAAGTACATACTATCACTATTCTAATCATAAATTGAACGCCACTTCATTAAAACGATCTTGTTTTAAGGAAAAAATTGTACATGAATCGAAGAATTAGAATTCTATTGAACCGAAGAAATTTTCATTAAATCTTTTCATCTAATTGGTAATATAGAACTTTATAAAATACAATTCATTCTCAATTTGTCAATAGATTTATGATTTGTCATTCTCTATATTTGTATTTGATAATTTATAATTTTGAAAATACAGCAAAGCACACAAGTTAGATTAGAAGAGTTAGATAAATATTAGAATTTTTGTTGTTTAATTTTAATATTCAAAAGTTAAAATTCAATTTCAATAAGATAATGAAAACACTTTAACATCAACTCTAATTTAACTTTAATATTCAATAAGTTCAAAATTCAATAAAATGGCGAAAAAGAAATCGTGTATTCAAATTGTAAGTTTGATTAGATCTTCAAAATGATGGTGAATCCAGCCTTAAAAAAACACTTTTTTAATGTATTTACACACTTCTATAATTTTTAGCATCATTCCGCTATGCAAAGTCATCTTTTAAAAAAATGAATTCAAATTGTTGAAATATGGGCTATATACGTTTTAAAATAATCAGTTTAAATTATCGATAATTTTTCGTTATTGGTTCAATTATGCTTTTCGTTATTATATCTGTACATCATAACAATTTCATTTCACTAACAATGAAATTTTATCAATGTAATTGTAGTAATTATCATTAGAATTTTATCAGTTATTATACGATTGATAAAGAATTCCTGGGAAAATCACAGACTACGATTTTGATAAATATTTTTGTTTAATTATTTAAAAGATTATAATTCCATTGAAACTGAAAGAAATCCTCGAAAATCTGTTACTATCAAATCAATAATTTGTTTAATATAGAATTTTTCTATAAAATACACTTTCAATATACTGTACATCGATTTATGTACAGTTTTAATATTAATTTCAATGATAATGTAAATTTATTTTTTAAATTATACTTTATTTTTATAAATTAAATTTTATATTTTAATTATAAATTCAAATAATTCATAATTTCGACGAAAGATTTTTTTTAATTTTGCAAATCTACTTGCCCCTTTATTTTCTTGCAACAATAACTTGACATAATGAATTACTATTACAATCAATTTATTATTATTGTTTTAGAAATAACCAGATAATTTTTTATTTAAGTTAATTCGATGATTAATGATGAATAATCTGACAATGAGATAAAAACGTATGATGAAATTACTTGTTGATAATAGTGATAATCGATGATTAGAAAGGATTTGATTGGAAATTTGTTCAAAGACAAAATAAAAAATAATATAAAAAGTTATTTCGCTTGATAGTTTATTGCGAACGAAAAATATATATTTTATATCTTCTTTCAGAAAATTCTTTCAGAAGAGGATGGAAACAAAAATGCTATTGATTTTTAATATTTGCTATTTGATATTAAAAATTATTTGATATTAAAAATACAATTTCGATCAAATTAGAGTTTGAGAATAGAAAGTTTAAAAGATTCCTAGGAAAAATCCATATATAAATGTAAATTCATAACCTACTTCAGCACTATAACTTTCTATTAAAAAATCATTGAGTTATGTCAATGTTACGTTGTTACTCAGTTTTGAAAAGCTCGAAGAGCTTTTCTGCATTGATATCCAATGGAATTTATACCGACTCACGAATTCTTTCTAACTAGAGCTAACTTTGATTGGGATTTTCATAGCGTACAAGGAGCTGGAAAATTACTCTCTTTAGAGAGAATATCAAAATCTCATGCTTCGCGCAATGTTCGTTAAAAATTGATCTAATGAAACTGAGCAACAATCTTTCTTCAAACCAAAAGTTAGCTCTAAAAGATCTCCAAAGTCATTATTAATCCCCGCATTGCCATTGTGTGTCAAAATCGAGTAACAACGTACGTAATATCGACATGATTTTTTTTGATAAAAAGTTATAAATGATTTTTTGTTAAGAAGTTATAGCAATATAAAATGTCGATAATTTTCTGTAAAACGTGAAAATTCCAAGCTGAACGGAAAAATTATCGGATAGTTTAAACCGCTATAACTTTTTAATACAAAATCTTAAATCTATCAATCGTATGCTCATTTTAGAGCGTGAAGCTTCCAGTTTTCAAATTCTGCGTTCGTTTTAAAGATGTTTTTACCTCATTTTAAAAGAGATTAAGTAAAGATACTTCTTCTCTCAAAAATTTTGCGAATTCAGACGTCTTTATGGATCTTTTGATAACTAAAGATCTTTTGATAACTAACTTTGCCACAGTTTTGAAGATTGAAATCTTGCCGTCACAAGAATTGCTTAGAATTTGTTGTACGATTTTTTTTTACAGGGTTAATAGGAGTTCAAAATATCGATAATTTTTCGTGCGTATGAAAATTTTTTAGAATGTCACGCAAAGAAACAACTAAAATGGTAAAATTCTAATATGAATTTTCGCACGATTTATTGTATTATTTCATTGATTTCTTTTAGATTTAGAACTAACTTCTGTTTTTCGATAGATACAATAGATCTTTACATGCATTCTTCTGGAGCATATTAATACGTAAAAACAGAATTTCTTTATGTGCATTCGTCCGCAGCATATTAATGTGTAAAACAGAACTGGATTCGTATTATTTAAATAATGCCCAATAATGCATAGTGTGTAAGTGTGTGTGTGTGTGTGTGTGTGTGTGTGTGTGTGTGTGTGTGTGTGTGTGTGTGTGTGTGTGTAGTGTATATACTATGTTTTAGTATATTAATATATACTATATATCGTATAATATAACATAGTGAAATGTCAAACCCAATTATAGTATAGTGAATTTTTCAAACCCAATGTAGTTAATCGAACAGTTCGGATAATTGAACATGCATAAACATAATTCAACTAATTCACAACTATAAGAATTAAGCTTAAAATTATGGAATACAAGAGTCATTGCTATAATTTAAAATATGGTCTATGTCGCGTCTATATTAGAAAATAGTTTTGAAAAACTGCCTTGCAGTAACATTTCGTTCGATACTTCATTTCATTCGGCATATTCGAAACTTACTCCCAGGTTCTCTTTCTCAGAACTGATGGAAATAGCGACGAACAGTTACATCCTGGTTCGGAAAATCAATTAATTCCCTCTACTATATATCAATTCGTTTTGTCATTCGCATCTAATAACACAAAGTTTCGAATATATTTTTTCTTGAAGACCACGCAATATTTAAATTGAAGACGAACGCAAGTAAGTTAACGACGAAGGTCAGCCGTGTTTTCTGTGAATTTTACAACTGCTGTATTTGTAACACGTTTCCAGGCTTCCGATAAATGGGTATGACGATAGACTTAGCGATAGCTGAATTAGAGCCAAAAGGGTAAACAGTGGTGTGGCGTTAATGCAGTGGATACGGACGTCATTAGTCAGTGCCACAATGCCACGTGAAATATATTACATCCCGTTTTACGTTAATAGACCTTCTGTCTCTATAAATTCTATCGAACTTGATGGCAGGCACCTGGCAAATATCCTGGTGCAATAATTATGAAAATATATAATAATGATTTAGCATTCCCGTGAATTCAGACTATTATGACGCCGAATTAGAGGAAAAACTTGTTCGACAGACGATTAGAAGGAATTACAAACTACAGAGATTAGAAATTTTATGGTAAATTTTATATTTTCTTTAGTCTCGTTTCTGTCGATTCAGCTTGAAATCGTTCATAATCGCGCAATTTTTCAGAAAAAAAGCTCATAAAATAAAATTGACGTGTTTGCGTTATAATGATTCTTCGGGGATTTCGTTCCTTTCTTATACTTATGAGATAAAGAAAAATTTTTTTACACGCTGTTCATTTATTCGACTAGAAAATTTATATATTTATTATAAATATAAAGCATTCTTTTTTTTCCAGAAAGTTTCTCATTTATATCTCAAACGATTTGACGAACACTTTTTTTTTTGAAAATTTAAAAATTGTGTAGATTTATTTTAAACTCGACGGTAAAGAGAAAATACAAGAATACTTTTCAAAATCAGTTCCTATATTGAGTAAGTTACTTTGAACTTGAAAATAAAACGATTATTGTAAAAATTCTAAAATTCTTCGAAAATTGAATAATTTAAATTTGATTTAATTTCCGAATTAAATAATTTAATTGATTTAATTAATAAAAAAGATACAGGAATTTTTTCAGAGATCATCTTGTTCATTCTTTCGGACATTTTGTTCATAAATTTTATTACGAAAGTTGAAGTAAGAGTTGTCTATTCAAATCTTTACCGATACATACAGCGAATGTAAAAAATATTCACTTGATGAAAAATTGATGAACAATTGTCGAATCTTAAAGATTGAAGTTTTACATCTATAACCATATCTTTAAAATTCGTTATATAATTTTTCTTCACGAAGTTATAGAAGAAAAGTATTGATTCTTTATAGAGTATATGAATACTTTCTACATTCACTCGAATATAAGTAGACTGTGGATTTTAATGTATTTAAAAATTTTTTTGATTATAACTAAAGAAGAAAAGAGAATAAAAATTCATTTCACTTATTAAATATTGTAATAAATATTTTTGGATATTTTTGCATATTATATGCGCTGCGTGGATAAGAATCCAAGGAGTATTTATATGTAATGAAAACTTTTCGGAAAAATTCTCATTGAAATGGTCTTGAAAATCCGAGTATGGGATATAGAATAGAACGATCGATACTTTTCTATTATTCTTGTTCGGTTATTTGAAATACAGCATCTGGCGCCAGAAGACGTCGAGAATAATTTCCTCAAACGAAACACAACCGGATTTTGCTGAGAATGATCTAGCTAAGATACATTGCCTTGGAACTGGCCACGTGATTCGTCGACGTTTTGTTCGGTAATTGTCGTGCAATTATACTATGCTTTTCTACCGTCACCGATATGCTCACTCTTTTCCATGCAAAATAAATGTTTCCGGTTTTACGCAGGTTTAGCGAGAATAAAATTGCTTTTGGGCAAAGATCAAATAACGATTAAATATCTATCTTTTAAATAATCTCCGATTTCAATTATTTACAATTGCCGATTATTGATAAGTATTATTCTGAATTTTTTTCTTCTTTGACAATGATCTTTGACAATGATTGATTAACAGCCTTTGCAATAATAATTATTAAAATTAAAAATTCTTTTGTTCAAAAAAGAGAAAGATTCTTGTTTCAAGGGAAGAATTTTTATAAAAATAAAATCAAATAACATTTTTCGTATTATATTATCAAGGAAAAATGCAAAGGGATAAAACTTCATTCAATCTTAATCCTAAGTTGGATTGTAGGATTGTAGATGACTTACAACAGTTTAGGCTAAGTTATTTAGCTCAGTTTAAGTTAGTCTAAGATCTTGTAACTACTAATTAGAAAACTTTTTAAGTATAGGAAGATAAAAGAAGATTAAATATAACTTTTTTTAGGAATAAAAATTATTTCAAGTATAATCCATATTATTATAACTTTTTACGATCGAACAATCGAATACCAGTTAGGAATTAAATATCTTAACTTCAAGCCACCATTTTCAACAACATTTTAGTCGTAACGACTCATTTTACTTATTCTAGTTAAAATCTAAAATAAAGATCTAAAGAATCTAAAAATAGAGATCTTTATCATTTCTCTAGTTGTTGTATTGTATTAGAAATTATTCCTTTTATGAATTCCAAAAAAGACAATAACTATAATTTCACATGAAGAAATAAGTTTAAAAAACTTTTTCATGATAATTTCCTTTCAATAACAATTAACTATTAAATTAAATTCATTCGAGTCAATTTGTGACTAGTGATTATTACCAAGTTTATCAAATAAGTATTCATTTTCCACTAAATATCCAGCTGAACTCAAAGTTCAACATAGATTATTTGAATTCATTAGTCATTGATCTGAACATTGCCTAGCAGTAATAATTAGACTGCAGATTTTTATGCAAATTCATATTTTTGAGAATGTAAGTATAAATTAAAAAGATAGAAGCTCGATAGAGCTGAATATTTTTTTATATTTTTTTCATATTACGTGCGTTCTATGTATCAGGTATAAAATTCCTTATAAAAATACATAAAAATCCGCAGTAAAATAGTAATAATAATGTTTTTAATTACAATATTATATAATAAAAATACTATTATATAATAATATGATAAAAATAATGTAAATATTATATAATCATAATTATTATTTATTATTGCTATTTATCACTGTTTATTATTTCTTTTTCAATTATTATTATTATTTTAGCAGTAATGAGGATGAAAAATAGTGAAATAAAAAAGTGCATCAGGGACTCACCTGGTAGAATCTTGCCGACCGACACCACCGATGCTGCTACCCTGGGTGCTGACCCTGACCAGGGTGACGTACCTAGGCAAGTTGGACAAGGTTCCTGTGTTCTTTTGTCCCAACAAAGGTGAGTCGGCTGTGTTTGGATTCTCTGGAAGCGGTGACTGATGATTTTGAACCTCGTTATCCTTCTCTTCCTCCTCCTCGATGGTACCCGGAAGGCGAAACAGCTTCTGTGGCTCCTCCATGCCACTCGATTTTTCCTCACTTCACGTCTTATAAATGTAATCTAACCTCCATTGAGAATATCAAACTCATCTTTCTATTTGTTTACTCTTTTCTCTCTCTCTCTCTTTCTTTCTCTCACTTTCTCCCTCTTTCTCTGTCTTTTTTTTTAAATTTTTGTCTTTTGTCTTTGCTCACCGATTCGTCTTGCCGACACTTGCTTCTTTATTTCTTTTTTCTCGTCTTAATTTTTTTTTTTCAAGTTTCTCTTTTTTTCTTTTTTGCATCAACAGTCAACCTGGAATCACGAACGGCGACGAGTTTTTTCGTTTCGTATCCAGAATGAATGAAGTCGCTGGAAGTGGCCACGCGACGATGACTCACGGCCGTTGAAGAGCAAAGTTTTGTTTTCTGCCATCGTTTCTTCGTTTCCTCTCACTTTATCCCGACATTCACACCGCCCTTCCGTTCGCGGAATCCCACTATACCTCGTCCCTACGGTGTACACAATGAATATCAGTGTTAAATCCCATACAGACCGGCAACTTTTTCTTGCTTGTTATTTCACTCACAATCAGTAGGAAACAATCGTACACGTAAGAGCATAATGAAATTTATTGCAAGATATATGGCAATCATATCTATGTATAAATATACATGAAATGACTTATAATCTGATTAAAAGTGAATTACTAAAGGTGTGAGAGATTTCGAAATTGTCGGATCGGGAATTTATCTCGGGTTTGGGACCAATTCCAGAATCTATTATATCCCGATAAACGGCCGATATTTTCGAGAGTTTCGAAAACTCCGAGAAATCGATTGCTGTTCAAAGACACGTTTTAATGAGTCTAAACTTTCGATTTTGTTTTCTTTTTTTTTTTTATAGTCGCATCAACTATTATTAGCGACTATTTAACTTCTCTTTAGACTATTTTTGTCAATAGTTGAGTTGAGTTTTAAGAACCATTTTTCTGTCATTTTCAAATTTATTATTATATGTACATAAATAAAAACAACTAAAACAAATAAAATTTATTATTATAAATAAAATTTATTATTATAAATATATTATTCACTTATTATTTAAATTAATCATAGAATTATAAAATTTGGACTGTGGAGTGAAAAGAATGCACTAAATATGTAATGTGTTTTCAAAATTTCGGGAATATTGGCCATTCACAGAAATAGCGACACATTCAGAAACCGATGTTTTCTCTCAGAATCTCACACACCACCCCTGCGAATTATTGGTAAACTATTTGTAATATAAGAAAATGATTCAGATAAAAAGTGAGTGATTTCAAAAAAATTCGTAATCTAAAGTAAATTTTTCTTTATCATTTTCTAGACGAATACGTAAAGTAACATGTATTTCCTTAAATGGAGTAATGTACTAATATCTAATAGTATTGGATTTATAATTTTTGATAGGTGAAATAATTTTCTACCTAGATTACATTTTTTTAATTATCTTTATAAAGATATAAAATTGCACAACATTCGTGGTCTAGTGATGAAGTATACCGTATTTATTCGTGTTTTGCATATTATTTTAATTCAAAAAGATTATATTATTTTGAATATACAATAAGTATAACAAATTTACATTCATATTGGAGATCATAGTTTTGTATCCTATTATTATATCGTTTTTATCACGATTTTGTCACAGAACCGGTAAACATACCTTATATAATATGCAACTGCGAACATTTAATAAAAAACTAGAATGTAACACGAAGAATTATTTTGAATATGCAATAAGTATTAAGAATGATCCCACTGAATATCAATTCAAATACTTTTGTGGTTTCTGGGAAATGTAAATCTATCTATAAATATTCTATAATTATTATTAAAATAATATTCTATAAATATTCTATAATTACTATTGATATAATATTCTAAAATTATTATATAATATAATATTTTATAATACTACGTGATCTGCTTCAAAGGTAATCATGCAATGCGAATAAAATTTCAACATGTTGCGTATAAACATGTAATTAATGAAAGGTATAAGTGTTTTGTACAAGCATGAATCATTGAATTCTGACTTATTTATCGAAATATATGATATATAAATAGAGTACGAATTTTTACGTATAAGAAATCTTAAAATGCAAAATTACTTAAACCATATAAATATAAAAAGAAATACATAAAATATCCAAAGTATACTACTTCCTATAGTTTGATAAATAAATAAATTTTTCATCATATTTGCAAGGATATAAATTTGCAAAAAAATCTACTTATATCAATATGTACCACGAACGTTATGTATCTTGTTTTATCATACATTAAATTAAGAGTAAGAGTATTTATCTAGTTTACGCATTTTATATGTTTATTATGAATTATTTTTATGAATTTTTATAAACTTTTTTGTTACATGATATTTAAGTCTTTAATTATAGCAAAATATAGGATATTCTGTGTATATCATATTCCTGTCTTAGAATAGAATTTTTAAAATTTAATTTTGTTAAAAATTCTTAAATGTTTTTAGTAATTTTTAAATTGAAGAATAAGAGTTTGTAGTATTTTTCAAATTTGTTAACTTTTGACAAACATGACGTTTAAAAAAATATAAATACAAACAATTAACTTATTATCGAGTGAAAATTAACTGATTCTGCAAACCGGTTCTTTCTTATGATTTCCACAACATCACGAATTAATTAAATATATTTCTTCTATGATATAATTATAGATATACTTATAAAAATTATATAATATAATGAATATGTTGTTTTATAAAATTGAACTACATTTAGCAGAAATTGAAGATGACATTTTACTTTTTTTTGGAGAGACGGATATAACAATCTGAAACCAGTGATTTTTAATTAATTTCATAGGTTAGATGTCAATGATTATTACGATTCCGTTATATCTTTAAAAATATCTTTCCCAATATATTCTGACGAGGTCGAATTTCCATTTTCTTCTTCATCCTTGAAGGATGAAAAACTGTGCAGTGAAGGAGAATATGTGCAGAAAAGCGAAGAAAAATCGAGATTCTCGCGATTCCTGCGATTGTTTCAGACGGCGGAGAGAGAAAACGATGAGGTAATGACGGAAAACGTGTATAAAAGTGCAGTGGGAAAAACGATGTTAGTCAGGTTAGACCATCGATGAGCCATTACATAATTATTTTGCAGATTTTACCGATTACGTTACGTCGTGAATCTCTGAATCGCAACAAAGAGAAGCACGTAACGCTTGAAACAAAATTTTCGCGGGCGATTAACGAAGATTCTTCGTTACGATCGATCGTTACGTTGGAAACTGGAAATCGAATCGTTTCCTCTTCGTCGATTCGATTTCGTCGCCTTTCAAATCATCAGTTGTATTTTCTCTGTTATCGAATTGAACGATCTTGAGTAGCTTTATCGAACTGGAGATAATATTACAATTAAACTCCGACGAAATACTTGTAGTAGGACGTATCTTGACAGACACGACGTGAAATTGTAAATACTGCGTAAATACTGGTTATCTGGCACGGTGACATAAATTATATTCTCTCTGATTCGTGAATCACTGAATTTCCCTGGCAAATGCGTCGTTATCGCGCGTTTGTCAGCTTGTAAAGGCTTAAAGCGAAAATGAGTTAAAAAAAAATGGCACGTACGAGAAGACGATAAAACGTTCGAGAGAAACTAAACGGCTACACCATGCGGCAAAAAATGAAAACATAAACTGTTATTCACGGCAGAAAAAAAGTCATGTTGTCAGATTAGTTTACGCGATTCGACAAAATACGTGATTCGCAGACGAAATTTGTGTATTGTGTATTAGATTTAACGGCAAATTTAACAGTGAATTTTAGCGAGTTCAACAGTGTAACAATCGGAGAAGGCATATACAGTGAGTATAAAAAATACTCGTATACTTGATGAAGAATTGTCGATATTTCGAACGCTTGTAAATTCGTAACAAAAAATTATATAACAAATTTTAAGGAATTTCACGCTATAGTAGATTTAGTTACGAAAAAAATTATTCCCTGTCCCCATGGAAGTGTTTGAATTTGCAAGATTTTCGAGCGAAAAAGTATCTCTTATGTATGTTTCAAAATGGTATGAAAATATCATCGATGAAAACGAATTTAGTACCGTAGAAGTAGAAACTTCACAATTGATATTTTTCTTACATCATTAATGTTATAACTATTATAACTTTATTTAAAAATTCACTTACGCTTATTTTAAATCGTGAAGACTCTACTTTTACACAGAATTCGTTTTTTCCGAAGATGTTTTCACATCATTTTGGAATGCTTGTTTCCTCGAAAATTTTGTTTCAACCCTTTCATGGACACTGAACATCTATTTTCATAACGAAATCCATTGTGATGCCAAAGATTGAAGTCTCCCTTTTACGATCTCCTAAAATTTGTTTTCACGATGTTATAAGCATTTAAAATATCGATTGTTTAAAATAAAATATCGAAGTGTACGCTCACTGCACCTAATATATCCAAAATATTGAAAATAAAATACTTATTACGATATTCGATGAAACAAATTTCTATTCAAGCTCCATTTTTTTTTTTTTTTTTTTTACTTTAGTTTATAAAATACATAAAATATTTCGAAATATATCCACGGTCCGGCGATATAGCCTCGTAAGTTCAAATTTTATATAATTGGAAAAGATCTAATGGAACAGAAAGCAAGAGATTTCAAAAGATCAATTTTCAGATGAGATCAAAATAGATGAATCGACGATAAATCCCGTGAACTCTCCACCGAAGATAATGAAACCAAGCAGAAGTATAAAACAGATGGATTTTTCTCACTGAGACTGAGATTGGTCTCGCTCGAAGGGCGAATGTTTTTTCCCCGCGTTTTTCCAGCTGGAGCAGCGGACGTAAGCGCGTCGCACTCGCAACTGTTTCAGATTCACGAGATTGTGCCAACGGATGCCATGGCGTTTACCTCTTATGGCGGGGATAATGTAGACACGGTGGCACATACGCGTGAACACGCGTTACAGCCAGGCACGTGTGCGAAACATACTGATTATTCGCGAATTTCGCCGGATGCGAAATGCGAGAGCTTGGCTCATTCACATTTTTTTTAGTCGGCTCGTCTTTCAACCATGTTCTTACAGCTACTACGGTATTACAGAGATACATCATATTTTATTTTGTCAATAATATTAAATTTTCCGGAACTATAGATACGTATAATCTGACGAATTTCTATCAGACATTCAGACGTTAAATTTAAAATAAACATCGAGTTTGTTTCGACGACGAAATCGGAATTAATTAAGGAATCTTTGTGGATGAAACATCTCGTCACAATTATGTCGGTTGTGCATCATTGACGAGATATCTCGCTTCATAACACTGTTTCTACAATTCTGCTTCATTAGTAGTATTGCACAATCGACTATAGTTGTAGCGAGATATTTCGTCCACGGTAGCGAAAGAATTGAAAAGATTACAATTGCACTTGTCCCATTCGAAAGAGTTTCAACCAAAAGGAGGCATTTCACGATTTTGAGAGGGAATCGCGGCTTTATCATGTATTATATTTTTTATTATTAGTCGAGATACTCATATATACGTGAAAAAAATTGAAAAACGATTATGATGGTGCGCTATATTCAATGGACAATTGAAACATGAAAGAAAAGACAATCGTAGATTTTTCATTAACTGTGATCTTCATTAGAAATGTACTATATAGTTATACATAAAATATTGTTAGATTTTTATCGAACAAAGTAAACTTGTATGAAATACTACTATCCTAAAATGGAAAAAAATCTCTATATCTTAAAGGAAAGAGGAGAATGATGTTCTGATATACGATGGAAAAGGATAAAAATAAATTGTCCATTGTCCATTGAATATAGCGCCATCATAATCCTGTTTTTCAATTTTTTTCAATGATACAAAGTCAACTTGCGCAGGCCATAAGATTTAAAAATCTTTAGTAAGCATTTGGAGATTGAAAAGGAAGATCAACCGTTTTTTTTAGAAAATTTTTCAGTATTTGATTTCAGGAAGTAACAGAAATTTAATAAATAAGCAGCAGAGAAAATTTTAAAGTGAAAATATAATATAGCACAATATAATATGCATAAAAAATTATACAAAATATCTAGAATGTAATATTTTCTATGAAAAATTTTATCTGGAGTATTAATACTATAAACACAATTTTTCGTTACATTTTACTATGAATTTTCTAACATGATAGAAATTGAAAAAACGACAGTGAGCTAAAAAAAATTCTGAAAGGCTTCTGCTAAAATCGAACAGATCAAACGATGAGGTTTCTTGTTAACGAAACTTTGTTTTTGGATTAAAACAATTTTCAATAGTTTCCGTTTTTCAAAATGAGTGGCACAATCGTTAATTGAATCGTTTCAGACTGACGTGAATTCTAAAAATTACTTTTTTTAAAATTGTTGCTTGCAGCATCTTTTCGCTCTAACAGATTATAAAATAAATGGCATATACGAAATTTGTACAAAATCCGAGATCAATGTACTTAACCCATTTTCAAGTCTCTTTCTACAACGTGAAAAATTCATAGGGAAGGTCGTTCGTGCAACGTGCAATTCAGAAGACACTGAAACCAACTTGAAGTGTTCGTTAATGAGCAATCGAATCATCTTCGTCGTGAATTTCATCTTCTTGCCTGTTTTCAATGACCTGTTTGAATGACAACGATGAAGAGTAAACAGAAGTTGAATATCGATAAATATCACGAATCCCGTTGATAGTGAGGGTATAATTGCAATCGTGTGCTGGTTTAATCGTGTGCGTGATCATTGCCACGGGAGCAGAAGAGGGACGTTTCCGGTAGGGAGAGTGCAGAAACTTGCGCAGGTGAGCATTTCAACCGCGATGGTCAAGTTAAGCCGGCCGGTACGATGCGATTCTTGCAGTTGAATTCGCATGAGCTGCTGGCAGATGATCCGTATCCGTCAATCGAATAATTGGCTAATCGTGTTACACACCAGATTTGTCATTGCAGAAACTTACTGGAACATCGCTTACGTACACGTTCAAATTTTCGGAGGTAATTGTATGCTTCCAACCAGAATGGAACAAGCAAAATGAAAATAATTCCTGCTTAAATGGAGGAGAAGTTAAAGATTAAATTTTTTTAGTAGACGAGAAGAACGAACGATTGATGACAAGTGTTAGGATAGTTTAATTTAATTGCATTTTAACAGACGAAATGTTTGAATTCTGCGAAATGAATTTTTACGTATAATTTTAATCTTTTAATAGAGATCTTCGTGATCTTTTATTAGGATTACGAATTACAACGCGCAAGATATTACAATCTAAAAATAACTTTTCAGATTATCATAAAACAGAGCTTACATCATAAGCCAATATTTTTTCTTTGTATTGAAAACCTAATCGTTTTCTTTTTCATTTGAATTTGCTCATATTTTTAGTTTCCTGTCTAAAAAAAAAAAACGAATTTCCCTAGATACACTCTTCGCAATTCGCACGAGACAATTCACGTGACTTGAGTCTTAGAAATAGATTCTTGAATTTACGAGAATGACAAGTATGTTTTGAAACTTGCAAAAGATTATAGTTGGTTTCTATTCAAATTGTGAAGATAATTGATAAAGAAAACGAAGAAAAAGGAGTTTCTTTCTGCGTAGAAATGTAACAAGAAGAAACCGATATCTCAAAAAATATTATGAATATACATATCTGTATATGTTACATATCTGATTTCACACGTGTTGCAAAATTAATAAAAGACGTAGAATTCTACGATTTACGACACGACTTCCTGCTGCCTTTTTTTTATTAATTCCAGCTTCGTATTTTTTCGCATTTTTTCAACTGCTGACAGAATAAATCGCGCGTGGAAAGTATATCAAAATTCAAATTATAACCTTTGAATTACTCATAGAAATTCAAATTACTTATTTAATCGATGTACCTTGAGCCGATATGTAATTATTAATTTCCGTGTTTCGAGAGACAGAAAACAATAAAAGCATCTATTGACTTCTTTATCGATCGACGATTTAACATGTTAATTCTCATCTGAAGTTGAATGTAAATGTCAACGGAATGACTTACAACCGATTCAAGAAACTATATATTCGTTACGTTCGTTGTTGCGCAAAACAAAAACTAGCCGATAATGTATTTATCGATAATATCTCGAACAGAATAGAAAGGCGACCATTCTCGTCTTCGTCAAAATTAAAAGACCTTGAGAAAGCCTCTGTTATCTTCTGTCATAATACACGACGCCGGGAATTTCTTCGCGGCGAAGCCAAAATGAAGCAGAGTTGTAAATCTTCAAAAATAATAAGTACGTTACGATAGTAACTCGAAGATTCGTGGAAACAGCTCTCGTAATTAAATTAATATACTCTGTCTCGGTTCTCTTTCGAAGAATGAAATTATCAGTTTTAAGAGGAAATACTTCGAGGAGGAATAAAAATTTAAGAAAAAACTTTCGCTAATTACGAAACTATATGAAAAATCCACTAAATGGAGAAAAAAAATTTCTTAGAAAAAACGATGCACGATGCTTTAAGCAAAGTATCGAGGCTTTCGTGAGCACCGAAATAGTGCGCGACAGTAATTCGTGTTGAGAGAAGGAAGGAGGTTGACACGCGATCGGATGTTGGAAAATTCACGTCCTGCCAGTGATTAATCGTCCATCATCTGACCGACCTGACTTCGTTGTTTTTCCGTTGTGGATCACGCGAACCGAACGATCGCCGATCAATTAACGCATTCTCTCACGTTGTCAACGTTTACCTTTCAAACGAGCCAGGGATACCAACGACAGCGGCGAAAATCCGTTCGATCCTCTCCTCATTCATTTGCACGAGCAACTCTTTCACACTTCGACGAACTTTGTCGATTGTTTTTCGAAAAATTCGAATTGAAAAACGGGGAAACACATGCGAGATTCGTACTTACGGTTATGTTGTAATTTCAAGTTCAAGTCATTGACACGGTTGGCCACGTGATCTTCGCCGCTCGCGCAGATGTCGTTCGATCAACTACGTCACTTTTCGAATTATGAATTTCCCGCCACGAGAACGAAACGCCACCGTTTTCCTGATAGCGAAAACGTGACTACTATCGCGACTATTTATCGCGACTATTGGCTCGCGAAGATTTTCTGCTGTACGATCGAAAAAAAGGATCGAAGAGCAGCGAGGCCGACGTTGAAACCTCGTGAAACTGCGATCGCGTTGCCAACGACTGTACCGAGCAGCGAGCTTATCCAGTGACGTCAACACACCTTCCTCGCCCCCCCTTTATCCCTTCCATTTTTCTCTCTTACCTAGCCTTTTCCTCCTACTTCTCAACGAAATCGAGGATCGTTGATCGGCATTGAGTCACGTAAGTACACGCTTATAAACGTCTTGCCTGACAACCTGTGCCGTTGCCTCATCGTTCTCGCGAAGCGACTCTTCCTCTCGTAAATTTCGAATCATTTTGGTCATTTGGAATTTTACGCGCTAGAGAATTTATTATTTAGTCTTTTAACACGGATAAAATGATTTTCGTTTAATTAAGTATTGGAGCTCTTTTGTACGATAATTTACTATGATAACAGCAAGTGAATTGGTGATGAGATGAGAGTTATGAAGTTCTATTTCGTAATTTTATCAATTTTCATCAACTACGATAATTATATAATTTCTAATTTATAAAATTCGGTTTGAAAATTTTATTTAACTCATTGCTATTTTTGTAGCAAAGGTTTATTGCTGCTGTGAGTTAATGCTTGATTTAAATTTAATTCATTATGAGTTAGACTGAGGATTTTCATATATCTGTGAAAAATTTAATAAAATTTTAGGCATTTATGAAAAATGAAAAGAAAGAAAATACGTATAATATGAATAATACGTAAAAATATACAGAATATACAAGACGCAGCCATATTTTATAAACGAAACAAATTTCTATAAAAATTTTTACAAAAGAATTTGCATCCATAGTTAAATTTCATTGATATTAATCTGTGATTTCGAAAATGTCACTAATATTTTTAATTTAATCGCGCAGAGCAATTATTAATCGTTTTTAAATAAAATCTGGACAATTAACTTTTCTTATTGATCGATCTAAAATTTTGATCGTTATTTTCTTTACAAAGTACTATCATATATTAATCATCGAATGGACAAGTTATAGTAAAAATTGATCTATTAAAATTCGATCATGTGCAACAAAAACATTGTTAGATTAACGAACCCTGTTCTACGATCGAGAAAGATTACTTACTTATTTATTAATTTATTTATTTATTTATTTATTGGTTAAGCTCAATTCGTAAGCCTTGACGCATTTATGAGAATTTATACACACAATACGTTTGAGATGGTGCACATGTTCGATGAGATTTAAATATGCAGACCATGATCCAATGTTGATCCGGACATTGGGTTTTTCGATGTATCGTATACTAATCGAGTAGTCCTCAGTTACATCGTTTCTCCAGGTATAAGTCATCACAACTGTTATGTATCTTCTTCCATCTTAAATGGTGTTTTAAAATCTTATTTCGATTAATTAAATTATTTGAATCAATGCAATTTAAATTCTTTTTGTAATTTGAAATTTCTTTTCTTAATTGTCATTTGTCTGGTCTGAAATGTATTTCAAAATTATACTTTAAAAAAAGTACTTTAAAGATATTATTTAAAAAAGTGTTTTCAAGTTTGTATAATTATTCTTAAACTTGGAAGAGATAACGCGTTTATAATTATAATTAACATTACATACGCTATCGTACATAAATTAGAATAATTCCATCAAATTATATTCTTGTTCATCTCATGAGAAGTTACGATCGATAAATATTTTTTTACTGTTAATTTTTTAACTAAACTCTCTGCTAAATTTGATCTAAGACAAGGAAAATACATACATATACACATAATTCAGATATATATCTATATCATCCATATCATTTATTTTTAATAAATAGTTGACAATTCATAAAATTTATACAAACTTTTTGAATGTTTTCAATGTTTTATTTTTATTTTTATTGTGACTAAAAAACATATTTTAATCCTTTTAATATTTCAATATTACTCAAAATCATTTAACTTGCTATTTCTGAAAAATTAATCTTCAGACACATTAAATTATTACTTTTTTATTTGTATTAATTGATATTGTACATATTATCAATTCATATCGTATATTATATTGTACTTTATATATATACAATTCATATTGTATATTGTATACATTTAAATTAAACTAAAAGAACTCAAGTGATTTGTATATTTGCAATAATTTGTAATTGCCCAAATACCTATGCATGATATTGTATACACATTATTGCTTCTCTTTCACTTTTCATTGGATATTCAATAATTTGTAGTCAAATTACTTGAACTTAAACGACTTCAAGTAACTTGACTAATCTGGACAAAGATTTTTGGAGTATAATATCAAAAGCAACGAAAGAAGTTAATATTTCTTTGTCTGAAAATTCAACTCACATGCATATGTCTATTTTTTTTGTTTGTTTTATTATTTGCAGTATATATATATATAAATATATTGCAAATAGTAAACATATATATATATAATAATTAATATATACATATACATATAATAATAATTAATAATAATTATACATAGATATATATATAATAATAATTAAATATATTAAATATACATAAATACAAAACGTATAGCGAAAATACAGAAATGTATGAATGTTGCTTTCAAATTATCTAATCGAATTGAAAAGCTGTATCGTCTGAACTGGCTGTTCGTTACCATGTAAACTAACGTTCGTTAATAATCGATAAATAGAAATTTTGAACGAATTCTTGGCATACCCATTTGTAGAGAGATACGAAAAGTAAAATTCGATAATATAAATTTAGTTGAAAAAAATTACGAACGAAATATTGTGTTAACGAAAGTACCAATTACCGATTACAAGCTGAGACTTAGCAAGTTAAATAAAGCAAGCGAGACAGCGTCATTCATTGAATTAACAATTTTCAATGACGAAAAATTGGCCCGCTAAAATTCGATCGTGCAGGCTGGTTTCCAACAATGGTTCGCATCTATTATTTCATTCGCATAACGTGCTCGTTAGATAATTTTTCGTTGATCGCGAGATCGTTTCGCGAGCGGAGCACGTGCGTTCACGATGCATCGGCTTGTGTGCACACCATACACGCTAATGCGCACTAACAGGGGCCAGTGTGTACACTAGTATCCACTAATAGGGGACACACTTCGCCGTGATAATAACCAATTACGTCAACGAGGCCGGAGGGCACGACCGTGACGTTTCGATGAGTACCATCAGTACTTTGACTATCAGCGGTCATCATCTGGTCGTCGAAATATTCCCTCGCCAAGTTTTGCATTTGATTATTCGTGGGGGCAAGTTCCCTAACTTGGATCAATTCCAAAATTGGACAATAACCTTCATATGAATTAACTTGTGCGACATCTCTTAGCATGAAGTGATATTCCACATCGTACTTTTGCAAAGAAAACAACGCAACTCGAAAAAATATTCTTTCGGGAAAAGTGAGAAAATGATTTCGAACGTGATTAGATATTATTTTGTTAATTAAAGAAATAATTGTCAATATGCATTTTTTCAGAATGAGAGTCAGGATAATATTCATGATAACAAATATATGAATTCATAATTAGAATATAGTATCGCATGAATCAGAAAGGATTACATAATTTCTTTTTACCAGTTAAATTATAAAGATCAATGAATAATTTTCACAATTGGTCGAGGACTGTTTTTACATTTTTATAATGATAATTCGAAAATTACTGATTATTTTGTTTGACAAATACATATTTAAGTTTTTTTTAGTATAAAATAAATAGCTATAAAATTTTTCTTATTTTGTTATTTTTTAATAACAAATAAGTATTTATTTAAGTATTTAACTAATAATAATAAGTATGTTTATCTAAATATATTTATCTAAGTAAATAAAAGTTTTTATATAAAATAATATAGAATGAACATGATTCCATTCACTAGGATACCTATGATCCAAATAAGGAACTAGTTTTCTAGATTAGAAAATTTATTTATTTTTTATTACAATTTTTTATTTAGTTATTTTGAAAATAGTTTTTTTATAACAATTCACGTAATGATTTCATTTTATTTTATTAAAATTACAGGATGTTTCCGATTCGATGGTACATCCGAAAAAGAGGTAATTTGATATGAAAAATAAGTCGAAATTAAAGAATAAAGTTTTTTCGTTCGAGAAAATCGAGTTTGAAAAAGTATATTTAAATTTTACTAATTAATTGTAAACTTGAAAAAAAAAAATTAATATTCTACGTGCAAAAAGAAGACAAAAATATAGAATGAAATTTTTTCATTTAAAGTTTCATTTTCAAAAAAAAAATAGATTTCAAATATGTTTCGTTAAAAATTGTTTTGGTACATACTTGACGGTAAACTATCAATGAATTGATAAATTTTCAAATGAAAATTTTCAATTTTCTGATTTTTTCGAAAACAAAGCATTTTGCAAAAAAGTTTGTATAAATTACTATAACTGGTCATCTATGACCCAACAATATTATAATATGAGAACTGATATTAAAATTAATATAGAGATAAAAATTATTAATTTGTATAATGTTTCATTAAAATTTTATAGATTTGCAATGGTAATTTATTCTAATAATTTTTTTATAACTTGCTGCAGAAATTTCATAAAGATATATCGATGTCTCTCATGAGATTTGAATGGTCTTTTTATAATTTTTTTATAAAAATTTTATAGGTTTGCAACAGTACGGTTTTTGTAAATTCAATTATCGTAACTTAAATAAATTAAATGTTGCAATTGAATGCTCAATAAACAATGAACATCATTCATATTTAATTCAAAGTTCAAAATTCTGAAGAATTTCTTAATTAATTTTAGTGTCATTGATTATATGTTTTCAATTTGCAATTCAAAATTGAAAAGTTCTTTTAAGGAACTAAAGGATGAAAAAATATATCTAGGAATAAATCAAGTTATATCTATATACAAGAAGCAATTTTTAAAAATTTTAGAATCATTCTCACGCTCACTCCCACAGATGATTCACAAATTACATGAAAATGTAGATGCGTTCAAATTTCTTAGTTAGTTGATTCATTATTAGATGGAATTTATGTGATGTAAATTAGTAACTGACATATGTTTCGCAGCTGAGTTATTCAAGTTAATTACATATGTTTTCACAGAAGATTCGTCATTTTCCTGTTTAAATTCCCTCGTTTAAATTCTACGTATGATACTATGTTTCGTATAATGGTACGAAAAATGCGTATAATGGTATATTGTTATCGAAACGCTCAGGCTGAGTTGGTTTTAAAAGTGTGACGACCTTCGAGCACAGTTATCTTAGTCGCGATTGTCGTGAAAATGAGGTAAATACTTGAAGTACATAATAAAAGTGTTTTTTCAAGTAATCATTCTTTTTCTCATCCTCGAAGATCGACAACAATTTTATCGCGAGAAAGTGCTTTGTCGTGGATCGACGAGGTTACCATTTCACCTTGTGATGCTCTTCCTCTATATTGTTTCTCGCTATTAAAACGTCCCGTAATATTCCATTTTGGTTTCTTATGAAAATTTATAACAGAACGATTTTGTTTAATACAAATCGTATTTTGTCGTATTTTCTTGCATTTTAAAATGCGAAGCCTTTGAGAATTACGAGTTCGTTTTTTTTCAAAGATGTTTTTACATTATGCAGTGAGCGAGAAAGTAAAAATAGTCTTCTTTTCGAAAATGATAAAAATTCAAAATCATTAAAAATAATCTTGAAGATTAAAGATTCCCTTTTACGACAAATTTTTAAACATTACTGTATGATTATTTTCGCCATTCTACTGAATTTTAACACGACAAAAATTCAAGGAATTTTTAACATTTTGTCGTTTAACTCTAACACGAACATAAGATTGTCAAAGTAGGAGTTTTATTCTTTAAAATGAGATTAAATGGATCACAAAATTATAGTTTAAAATATCCATAATTTTTTATTAAATATATTTTGTGAGTGATTGTAAGTTTTATATTCCTTTAATTTTATTTATATTAAATAAATAATGATTGATCTCAATCCAAAAATGTATAAAATATATGATACAAAATATGATACTTAAATTTAATTACACATTTAATTATACATTTAAAATGCAAAAAATGTACTCTGTTGCATTGAAATTTTCATTACGATAAATACTATGAATATTAATTACCTTTTTGTTTATTATTTGTCTTTTTCTAAAAAAAATCTGAGCCCAGACTGCAATTGTATTAATATTATTAATAAAATTTCACAAATCACAAATGTTATGAATTTCCTTCAATAACTGGAACAATTCTTAAATTGCAAATTTTATAAATTATAAATCTTATTCAACCTAAAGTTGAATGAAATTATAAAAGAGAATACTATTGGTCGCTTATCAGTTCGCTAATACTATTAGATAAATCAGAGAAAAGAACAAGTCTATCTGCAATACCAAAGATTTGAAAAATGCCTTCTAATCAAATTTTTAAAGAATCAATGAACAGAACTACGCGAGGTTTACCAGGTGTAATTGCAATTGTCACGTTCTATAATCACGTTATCGCGAATCTCTCAGTTTCTTATTCAAAACAGGCATTGTCTGGGCAACAATGAGCAGTGTCTAGAATGACGGCACGAAGCTGGAGAACAGAAAAACGACGAAGCGTATCACCTTGCGACGTGAATTGCGACATCCTCTTCTGGGACTGTCCTCGGTCTGATATACCGATTATGCGTTTGCACTAGCTTTACATGCTTCTATTCACACCTTCAATTGCAATCGAGCTCTTCCTTTAATCACTACTGAACTACAATCTATGATTTAAAGCTAGGTTATCTTCATAAGTAACTAGTCATTAAGTTTCAACATTAAGTCATTTCGAGTAATTATTTATTGGATCGGTACACATCAAATGTTGTTTTCCCGATTGGCGATTCGTATTAACTTACAGTTTGGAGTAAATTAATTTTTTATTTTATTTTTATTTCATCATTATTATTACGTTCTGCATTTTTTTTGCACTTTTTCAGTTACTTCGTACATTGCATTCTGATAAAATTAGAAATAAAACGAAACCAAATAGGAAATTATGTAAATGTGTAAGTAATGTAAGTAAATGTTTAGAGTTAAGTCTAAAATATCAAAATTTAATTACTATTATTAGCTGTTCGACAAGTTTTAATCATTTTTCATTTTTCTAATCGTAAATTTAATAAATTTTTGTACACTGATTTGACGAATTTGAAATTAATTTTTCTCCACTATCTTTAGTTTTTGAAAAAATCAATTTTGAAAAAGGAGATAAATTTTCAACTTTGTATCTATTTTCTGTTTGAAGAGTGAAAGATATTTAATTTCTGTTTACGGGAAATAATTCCTTCTGAATACAAATATATATATATATATATATATATATATATATATATATATATATGTATATATATATATATATATATATATAAAATCGTACATTATAAGAATTTAAGTATATTTCAGTGATTATCAAAATGACTAGAACTTTGATTTTACCCTAATTTTTGCGAATATTTTTCAATTTATCTGAAAAATCAAGGTGTAAAATTATTCGCATCAGACTAGCGATTGTTCGCCATTAAAAAAATTTGTTCGCATCGGGGGCGGTGGATTTGAGTTTAAAGAAAGCGACGTAGAAATTATTCATTTTGGGCAATATCAGAAACTGTTTTCAACAATTTCTCGATACGTCAGTTTACTTTAAAAAAAGTCGACAGAAGTTTTACAGAATGATTATGAAAGATTATGAAACTTCAACTTTGTAAGAGTGAATTATTATTTTGTGCGAGTCGAAGTAGACGCGACTGAGTCTACTTTCGATCTCGATTGTCCAAGGCACAGAAGGATATATGTAGCGTCCAAGTGTCGCGAGCTTGCGAGGCAGGTGAAATGTGTCTGGAAAACAAGGACACAGCCGATGTGTGTACTTGTATGAAGCTACGTGATCGAGGAACTTGATAGCTGGTTTAGCGTGTTTCGCGTGGTGTCATGGCTCGTGTGTGTGGAAACCTGGCCCAAGAAGTAGGGGCGAAGAGGGAAGACGGCCGAGATAGGCCGAGATTAAACAATTGACTGGCGTGATAACGAGGGCACTTCCCGCCACTAAACTCATCCTGTCGTGTCGTGTCGTGTCGTGTCGTCTAACCTATGGCTCTCTGAATCCACTTAATCCAATACTCATCCATCTGCCCTTCAGGCCATCGCGTGTTGCATCATAACATACACCTCGTTACGAATTGCCTTCGTCACAGGTATCCCAGTATCTGAAAAGTCTGAATGAAGCTGACCAGCTTCTTACACGCGATAATTTATTAGAATATGTCCGATACTTTCTGTTTCATTAAATATAGATTCAACGTGAATTCGAACAGATCGCAGTATAGGATGTGCGTAGGATGTTTCAGTTTTTATGATATCGAGATAAAAGAAACAAGTTGAAAATAGAAATTTAATTTTCTAGCGTGATACTCCGTTTTCAAGGAAATCGAGTTTGAAGATTTGTTAGATACAGGTACTTGAATTAGAATACTTCACGTATAGGATAGCAGTGAATAATACAGACAGAAGGAAATTTTATTCGACGTGAAAAAATAGAAAGAATAAAATTTATTCTTAAAATGCTTTTCTTTCCCGAGGAAATTGAATTTCAAAATTGATCAAGTACTAAGGCAATTTCTAACAAATCATACTTGATATCTATGTTCTTGGAAACAAAGCTTTAAATTAAATTAAAATTTCCTTTTTTTATATTTTTTTACTTATTCTTACTATTACATGTAGAACATTGTGATGATTATTCGGCGTGATATTAACCAAATTCAAGTATATTTAAAAAATTTTCAAACTCGAAAACGATGTATTAAATGAAAAACTTCTTTCTTTTCGGCTTACTTTTACACGTAGAATCATTCCCTCGGTTGTGTTATAAAAACTGTATATTGAAATTAAAATAATGAAATCAACATTGATTTTTTTACAAATTTATTTTATGCGAGACAGGTAATGAACTGCATCTGCATCAACTGATTTGAAAGATACGATGAATAAATGTCGATTAAATCTCACAGCGGGCAACATGCGGGAAATGAGAATCTCTGTAAAAAGGTCAGACGGTGTCTGACCTTTAGAAAAACATTAAGCGGTCGTGGTTAAATTCTATTGATCTAATTTGTATAGCATGGCTCCTTGGAAAGGTTCATGATGAAAATAATCTTTATCCATGTTTTCCTACTTCCAAAAAGGAAGAAAGAATAATTTAGCATTGTTTTGAACAAAATGTTTAGCACATTACATAATGCAATTTTATGAAGAAAAAGAATTAAGAAAGTGAATCTTGTTATTAGATAGGAAATTATTTTGCTTAATTTAATTGTATATAAAAGATCTTTGGACAAAAATTATAAATAATATGTATAAAAATTCAATTTTATTAATATAAAGGAATATGATGAACCAAAGGAATATAAAAGCTTGTAAAAAAGCATGTTTTATATACCAATAACTTTTTATTTTATTGAATTGTATTTACAAGCTTTACATATTGTAAAATAATGTTTCTTGCAAATTTTGTACATGTATGACAAATTAATATAAGTTTTTTTACTTTTTAATGTACAATGAATATACTTATTTTTTCTTATTGTATTCGATATAGCTGAAACGCTTTCTTTTTTTTTTATTAATATTGTTGTTCAACATATACGAGTGCATGTTCTAAATAAATATTTATTTTTTAATATTACTGACAGAATAAAATATATTATGATTTTGGTTATCTAAGAGTTGCATTTGTATTGAAACAAAAATGTCTACAGAATCTTTTATATAATATTTTATAATAACAATCGAGGACTGTGAGCTCTTAATTATTTATCACATATTGCAAAGTAAGTGTTCCATAAAATTTTGTTTATACAGGGTTTCTCTGCTAAATAGGATCATCTAAATATCTGCGTCATTTTTTATTGTACTAAAAAACTTCTCAGAACAAAATTGCTATTTCGAAGACTATTGATATTCAAAAACTTATTGAACGACAGAAAAAATTATTTTCAAGGTCATTTCTTTACGAGATCTCAAAGTGAATCAGTAATTTTTTATCAGTAATTTTTTAAATGGAACTGTATATTTTCTTTCGATATTCTTACAGAGCATAAAAAAATAAATTCAACGACCCTAATAACGATACTAATTCAAACCATTTAATGTCAAAAGATATTTATCCTGAAGGTAACCACAATTTGCTAAGTATATATTTACACAGCGGAACGAGTCCCACATTCATGTCCCAATATGAACCTCAGATATTATTAATATTATTGATTCAGTGAATGATAGGTTACTTTTTGTTCAGTTCAAACTATCAAAATGTATCGAACGTATAACTCGATCTACTGCCAACGTATTTATGTACATATTTTCAAACGCAAAGTATCTCGAGATCAAACGATCTAAATAGCATGGTCATTGGGATTATTGAATTTGTTTTTCAAGATCTACAGGCATATCACGACAAAATATACCGTTTCATTTAAAAAATTATTGACGATCTTGAAATCTCGAGGCAAAAATTTATTTTCGTTATTTAATGTAATTGAGAAGTTTTCTCACGCAACAATAAATAAGATAGATATTTATGTGATCCCATTTAGCCGAGATATCTTGTTTTCGAAGAATTTTAAAAATTATATTAAAATAAATCCACGACAGGGGCAAAACTGTTTCAATGAACATGGTCGGGTTAAATGTATTATACTTTGAATATTTTATATATTCTTGCATATTACGTGCACTGTGTGCATTTTTGCACTTCCATAAATGCATAAAGGTTCGCAATGATAAGTTACATTTTCTATCTTTTATTATAAATCAATTTTAAAGTTCAATATGTTATTAATTATTTCTACGTAAAAATATCTTTCATTTGAACTCGAGACTGAATATTTCATTTTATTACTCTCTTAAATTCAACTAATTAAATTAATATTAGTCGTCTCTTACAAAATATCTTAGATTTAACATGCATTTTCAAAGAGTTTATTTACACATTTTTGAATCTATCAGGTCATTCCTTTTTTCAATCATTTCTAAAACACTTTCTTTTTTAATAACACGGGAAATAACACAGAAATCAAATAATTAAGAAAATGAGTTTATCATATTCTTCAAATAATCTTTAATTGCTGTGATTTTTTCATGGCAAAATTGTATTTAATTAAATTATGAAATTGTAGAACCTTGATAAAGAGTATTTTTGTAAAATCTTCTAATTTTCAAACAATGATTAGTTATAATCGGGGCTTGAATGAAACTGTTAACTTCCATAATTAAAAGATATTTATTGAACTTTCAAGTTTTAAATCATTTATTTTCTGTTTTAGTTAACTTTGTGCATTAATTTAACTCTTTTACAAGGGTTGATTAATAAAAGTTCTGAAAGATCATACACTTTCAAACAAATTTCACATTTTAAGCATAAAATAAAAGGAATAAATAATTTAGAAAACTTGAATAGTTCCATTTCACTTACGAATGATTGTATACAAATAGAATTTCATCGAACAATTAAAACTTTCAACTTCAGATATATCTATCTCACATTTCCAGGAAATCTGTTTGCCATAGCTTTAATTTTGTAAAAAAAATACAACAACAGAGAATCCTGTTTAACTACTTTAACTAGAACTTTCTTCTATTTTCAAGTAAATGAAAGTTTCTTATTTACATAAACATTTATGAAATAGAACTTTCAGTAATATATTTTTTGCATTTTATAATAATTTTTTTGGAACAGGAAAGATGATGATCATAAAATAACAATTACTTCGTATATAATTAATTAAAAAATTTAACAATTTCATTCGACCTCTGATTATAATTAAATTGTGGATTTTAAAGTAAATTCATATTTTTGAGGATAGAAAGTTGTTTTACGTATTAAATATTATAGAAAGTACTAGTTATATTCTATATATTTTCCTTCAAATTCTCTATAAATGCATAAAAATTCGTAGTCTGATCATAATATTTCGCTGATAGATAAGTTAGACTAATACGTTCAAACCGTGTAGACCTGTTAGTAATATATAACGTTTTATATGCAATATATTAAAATTTTACTAGCCCTAATTTCACGCCCTAATTTACCCTTTACACATATATTTCCATATAAATAACTATTTATAATAAATAAACCTTGACATTATATTCGCAATAACGATTTGTGATGAAATTTATGATGTCACTTATTAGTTAGGTACACGCGACAGATTTTCAAATGCAATTTTTTCGAGAAACTTTCACGAATGACTTTCATTTTATTTTATGACCTAGAATCATCTTGACCCAATTTATATCATGACTTATGATTCATCCTGCATGATTGAAAAAAATGGAGATGACTTTAAAATCTTCAAACTTTCCATCTACAAAGAAATGACCTGCTCTGTAACAACGACCATTAATAAAGTTAATAATTATTTCAAAGTAGATGACTTCATGGATTTTGACCTTGAAATCAAGAGCATGATTTTCGAGATATTTTAGTTTTCGTAATCAAAAATATTTTTGCCATCCTATATATACTGTTTGGAATATGTTTGTATTAATTAAAATTATCAATATAAGTTTGATTTGGGTGTGGATTAGATTTAATTGCTCTTATATTGATAGTTTCATAGAATATAAAATATCTTCGTATGATATTAGTATAAATATTCCAGGTTTCATTCGAAGTTGGGAATATTTCAGCTATCATTATATATTGTCATCGAAACAAAAATTTAATTATATAACCAACACGATATGTTTTGCGAGTTCCATGGAATGTTCGTACAAGTTTTCATCATATAATAGGCATGGTATATGATTCTTATGTTACTGTGTGGATCAACAAAATTTATCTTATGGTTAACAATTAAATGATTGTATCCTGGTCTACATTATATTTTCTTAAAGCTATCAATATAATATAAAGGCATTTAAATCTAACCTAAATCTAATTCACCCATATTAATGATTTTAATTAATATACACATATTCCAAACGATATAGGGTGACAAAAATATTCTTATCTCGCAAACTAATGTCGAATTGTAACACGTATAGAGAACGTTGACCTTGATAACATTTCAAGGTCATCAAAATCTGCGATCATTCGCTTTACGAATAATTACCATAGAGTTTTCTCATATCTCCAAAAGCTACAAAGATATTCAAGACATGAATTGTTATTGAACAATCTTGTGTATATACAAGTTTTCTATGATACTTCCGTGAGTCATTGTAAGTTATCCCTCATAATATGTTCCATCGTACAGTGAGTTTCGTTTTTGACTACTGAAATATATTATTATTGTTAGAAAAGTTGAAAAATTCGACATCTTTCTTAAGACAAATCAGACAAATGACAAATTACGATCAATGCGCGGCTCGTTGATGCGAACGTGTATCAAAGAGATGAGGTTAAACGAGCCCGGAAATCGTCAGTTAAATGACACGGCAGAACGATCTTAATGGCGATAGGCTAAAAGAAATTATCCCTTTCATTCAATTTAAGTCCATGGTTCTCCACAAGAGAAAAACACCGTGTATTTGAATGGATCGGATGCCTCGCCGAAACAAATCATACATTGTATTATATTTCAAATCTTTCTCTGACAACGAATAATACTAGTAGATGATAGAGATGAAGCTAGGAAGCAAAAGAGGCTGGACAGTGTCTGGAATTTTTCTATCTCAATTTCACTTCCGTTTCAATCCCTCGAATGCTTAAAATTACCAAAAATCTAAAAGTTTTAATATTGAATGAGGAAAATATAACAAATATAAGAATTCATTCATCTTTAAACATATACCTTTTTTTGATATATTTCTTCTATACATTTCATATATTATCCTCTTTGAACCTATTCTATTAAAAATAAAAAAAATTAGAGGATTTAATCTATTTGAAATTCCTAGTTAAAGAGGAAATCCTATTTCGATTGCTAATTAATGTTGAGGGATTTAAATTTGTGTATATATTCGTGAGATTGATAATTTAATTATTTAATTTATTGTTAATGTATAATGGTAATCATATCATTGACAAAAATATGTGAATTTGGAGTAATTATTTACAAAGAAGCATATCTCACGGATTTTGATGTCCTTGACACATGTATGTTATCAATGTCAATATTCTCAATGACTTTACTTGTACATATTTGACTATACACGTACGATTTTATTATAGATAAAAATATTTCTGACACGCTATATCTACTATATGTTTTAGGTTTAAATTCCAATTTAATTTAGATTTGTATATTAAATTTGTATATTTAATTTAAGTGAGCTTTGAATAAAAAGAATAGAAGAAATTATTTATATGGAATTGTATGAAAATAATGAAAAAAAAGCACACTTGTAACTAACATTATAACGAGTGTGTACATAGTAGAATTTTAGTTTCATTAGTGATACAACTGTAATATATAAAAAATTATACATTAATGTATATATAATTTGTAATTATATTTTTATAATTCCATAATTTAATACCGAAAATTTTCCAATAATGATGTAGTATAGAATTCTATTATTATTATTTTATTTATTTATTACTTAAGAAAAATCTATACACCTAATTCAAATTCTAAATTAATAGATATTTTTACATATATTATTGTGAATAAATGCTTAAACACCTTTAAATTATTACAATATAAAATACAATTTAAATGAATCTCTTTAATTTAATTTTAACATATACATATAACATATATTTAATAGATACTAATAAAAAGAATAGCTAATATTATAATAATTAATTAATAATACTTATAGAAGATTTTGTAAAGTAATTTTATGTAGTAATGTCTATTAATTAAGTTAAGATTTTAAAACAATTGAAATGTGTATTTCTAACCACATTGAAAATATTTATAAAGTATCAGCTATTTATCAGAAATATGAAACTTGAAAATGCAAAAAATTAACAGTAAAAAAAACATTCGTAAATCGTAACTATTGAAATGGAATAAAAATATCAACCTTTAATGGAATTATAAGTGTTCAATTATTTATGTACAGTAGTGTTTCTACACATATTTTTTAAAATTAAGATGAAGCAGTGGTTATATAGGGTGTCTCATTAGAAGTGAGCTACGCAATTATCTTTTAAATTATTATTTTAAAAAAAAATGTAAATAAAATTTACTTTATTTCAAGGGCGACATCTTATGATGGCCATGAATTTTGTTCAGATAAACGTAGTTCTGAAATTTCTAATTTCGGATTTGGTTAAAAATGATGTACTGGACATAGAAGATCTGTTACTCATCTTCGAGCCATTCTTATAATTTAATTAATCAATAATTCAACATTAAACATTAAGCAATATTACAATTTATCGTATTATAAATACTTCAGTTTTATTAAATTTGTGAATATTATAAATTCTATAGATAGAAGACATAATGCTCAAAAAATATTAAATGAAATTCCTAGAACTTCTTTCCTTCCACAGGAGTTGCAATATTTAAAAAACAAAATTTAACAATATAAAATAAACGAAAAGACTTCCAAACGAAATGTTGCGTTAGTCATTAATTGGTTAATTTAAATCCACTTTCTCGAGGATCGTCGAGGTACAAAACAAAAGTCAAGAAACAAGAAAATACAAAGATGAATAGTAGTGAAAAAGAATAGAGAAAACAAAGACAGTAATGCTTTAATTGTTAGAACTATTACACACTGTCAAGCAGTCACCGGAAGACCAAAAATTCTGTGATCAAGCTTGGCAATCAAACTTTGATGACTATCAAACTCGGCAAGCAAAGCATTATAACGTCTTTTAGTACGTCTGTCAGAAGTTGCCTATCATGTAAACACTTACATTTTGATTCAATGCATTTCATTTGTTATGGCAACCGACAGTCACTCATGAGTTGTTCGTGTTTTCATAGTTGTTGGCGACTCACCGGTCAATAATAAAATGTGTAAATAAGATTCCATATATTTTCTTGAGCCTGCTGTTGATGCAGAATGCTAGTTAATTATATCTTCGATCACCAAATTTAAAAGAATATATAGATCTTACCAGAGCTTAAATTTGCAAAATAAATATGTCAAATTTAATATCTAGAATCTTTCTGTTGGGCTTAAATAAAATAATATTTTCATTTTAATAATCTGAAACTAGAATAACAATCTGCAAATAAAATATTTTCACTTCAATAACTTAAAAGATAAAATGAAATACTTTATTTTAATAATCTGGGATAAAATAAAATACTTTAATTTTGTTTAAAGCACTGGGTCGTCGCATAAGTAATATAGATTTTTCGATTCTTTTATGTAAATCTTAGAATTTACATCATCGGGGTATTGAAAGAAATTAAGGTAAGAACAAATGATAAATATGATGATAAAAAATGGTTTCTTTTGCGTTGATTTAAAATTCTGGGAACTGATCTAATATTTCTTATTTTAATAAGTATATACTATATTATTGTATTTTTTCGTTCATTCCTTATTTTTGCACATAGAAAAATCATCCGGCCAATTGTATCGATTTTCAATACACAGTATAATAACGGGAGATTAAGAAACTTAAGAAACTTAAGAAAGAAATTTATGCTCAAATGTAAATCATTATTTTCAACAGAGAAGAAAAAAAAAGGTCAAAGAAAATAAATTGAAATAAATAAATAATTTTATTTATAATAATAATTTTATTTCAAAATAAAAACCAAATATTTTCAATACTCTTCAATAAAATATTATTTTCAAATACTATTTTAAAACCTCATTCGTTCTGTCTTCAAATAAAATATTTCATTTTCCAAATTATACGTGTGCTTTAAAATATACCATATATATTATACTATATTATGTACTATATATATTTCAAATAATATTTTACTCAGTTGTGGACTTACACACTTACAATATATTTAATGTACAGTATATTTGCAATATACTATGTATATTTATTATTTACTATTTCAAATAATATGTTTACAATATACTATATATATTTATATTTATTATTTCAAAAAGTGTTTTACCCAGTCGTGAATCTTACGCAGCGATTAACGAGTCGCCAATGATCATAAAAACGTGAGCGATCTGACTCGTAAACGATCGTTGGTCGCTGTGATAAATGAAATGTATTGAATCAAATGCAAGTGTTCATACGATAGGCAATTTTCTCACAGAAATGATCAGATGTATTAAAAAGCTATAATGAGCTTCGATCGCCGAGTTTGGTCGTCAAACTTTTAGTCGCCGAATATGGTCGCCGGATTTTTGGTCTCTCGTCGACTGGTCGACGACAGTATATATCGTATAATGGCTCGTAGTTAGTTGAACTTAAAGCTAACAGCACATATGTATGAAAACTACGCGGCATGACGTCTTTGTGTTTCATTTAGGACAATTTAGAAGCTCAGTGTACGGTGAAGTCAAGTTGTTTTAAGAGGGCACGATCGTTACAAATCGCTCAGCAAGTAATTGATCCTCCTCTAAGGCAATTTAGCGAAATTTAAAGCTTCTAGCTCATTTTAGGTCTCGTGGTTCATCGATAACGAAACGGAAATCCAGTCAATTAGATGGCAGAGATTTTCTGCTCTTTTCGCTTCCCTCTGAGCCTGCTGACGCAAATGGTATGTATGGTATGCGGATGGAATAGCAAATGAACGAGGGGATCGTCGATTGATTTAATGCAATTCTATCGTTTAAAGGAGTATTCTAGTATGTCTAGTAATTTTCAAGAAACCGGTTACTTTTTGCATTTCATAAAAGTGTATAGGGTCCGGAAATTACATCTGTAAAAGAATTTCATTCGTAAAATTAACTCTCTTTGAATGCTTAAAATTACCAAAAATGTTAAAGTTTAATACTGTATAAGGAACATATAACAAATTAAGAATTTATCTTTAAACGTATGTTTTTTGATATATTTATTCAACATGTCACCCTCTTTGAACTTCTAACAAGTGAACCAATAATTTTATCATTGATTAAGAAATTATCTGTACGCACAATATTTTAGTATAGAATAAATACTCAAAAGATTAATGGAGTCACTAATTTTTAATCTTTGCGGTCAATAATAATATTCAAAGTATAAATTATAGATCATCAATTAAGAATCTGATATAGTTTTCTGTAAGTTATGAGCATTTTAATTTATAGTTTTGAATTCATGAAAATCGATGGCTAAAATTATTGGTTGAGCTAAAATCATCATAGATTTCAATTTATAAGATACTATAATTTGAATTCATAAAGCTCAACGTCAAAAATAATTAATCAAACTACAATTAATCTATATACAAAAGCGGAAATTAAATATCTGATTTATTTTTATTATGAAAAATGTTTTTTGTACAATTTAACTCTTTGGAGCTTCGTGGTATATACTTGGTGTACCAATATTGATCTCTGAAACTTTATTTTTAATTGTACCACCTAGCTTTTACAATAATACAATTTATAAATGTTTGCAAATTGTAGTAATATTAAAAATTTTTCCCCCAAAAATCAGATGATTTTCAAAAAGGTATATTATGGAAGGAAGAATTTTTTTTGACTTATTTTTTTTTCAGAATGATCATCATTTTACATTTAGGAAGCGTATACACTCTGTAACAAACGAAAAAGTACATTTGAATATGCCTGAATCATGATCTTAATCGTTAAAAAATAAGACGTGATCATAATCATCAAAAAATAAGACAATGTCAAGATGGTATATGGATTATTATCCATATTTATGATACTAAATGTTTGAAGTAATGTTCCCTGGCAATACACTTTCTAAACAACCGAACAATTACTGACTATGATATTTTTACTATTATTTTTTAGAATAGCAAAAAATATCTTCAGAAGTGGTAGATCGCTGTTGGTGAACTTCTTCCTCTAGTTTTCTCAAAAGAAAAATTATATCCATATTCAACGATTTAGGAATTTTCTATTTTAACATTTGACGAGCTGCGAATTCGACAATGGCACACATCACGTGTATTTGTATATACGTTACTTATTGATTCATTTCTCAACAAATCTTTCAGATCTCTCGACAAAAGTTTCACGTATCTTCCATTTAACGTTAATGAAATAGGGCCTAATTTATTTATCTCAATGTGCGATCAGAATTGTCATGATTCAATCAGGCGTATTTGTATTGTTTCTACTACTATAAAATACGAAATAAGAAATGCTGCACGCTACCTAGATAAAGAAAAATGACGACGATCTTTCTTCTTCGTCATTAGAAGAATGACGAAAAAAAAAGATTAAAAACAATTAGTCAACAGAAAACTTTTTCTTCCATGATATTTCTCTTTGTAAATCTGTTCTGAATTATATACTAAAAACAATTTTCATAACATTGAAAATAATAAAAACATAAGTGGCTAATAATCAACTGGAATATATCACGTTTGAATATATTACATATATTATATAATATAAATAATATAAATATATATTTATAATATTATAAATTCATAAATATAATATAAATAATAATTATTATATATAAATTATTAATATAATAAATTATAAAATTTACAAATACCATATACCATACACATATATACAAATACCAAATATACAAATAAATAAATAAATATATATATATATACAGTGTACATATTTACAAAATTACATACAATATTACTTATAAAATTACCTATAATATTACACATTATGTAGTATTATATGTAACGTAATATTACATATTATATGCAATTAATATACAATATAATATTATATGTAATATTATAAATATATAAACGTATTAATATTTGCGTTAAGTAATTATGATGATCCACATTTGCTTACCTACACTTGTTCCTGAGGAAGACTAAGAGTGTTCTTAGGATGATGGTTCGCCTTGGATGAATCAACATCTAATACCTCTTGAACTGGCGACACCTTCGTAGGCTCCATATTTATCACGTGGTGTTGTTCGTCGCCTAAAACGAAGCTGGTCTTTTTCTGCGAGCCCTTCTGATTCTCTCCTAGGCTGGATCTTCTCGAAGACGAAAGCGGATGAGGCAGAGGCTCTCGATTCGTTTCCGAGGGTTCTGCGAACTTGCTATGTCTGAATAGATCAAACACAGATTAGCATCGTTTCTGTAATTAAATGGAAACTTTAAATTTTTTCTTTTTTGAACTACGATACAAAGTGATAAATTTAGGGTACCTGGGATCTAAATGCTGTCGCGAGGGTGATCTTGGCGGAGGGTTGATGACTGGAATTTGATCCATCGCTGTTCTAGAACCGGATCTTCTGATTATGTCTCTGGACTCGCTTTTTCTAGAATCTAAGGTACACTTGGACGGTTCTCTGTGTATTTTCCTGTCTTCTTTGTTGCATCCTCGACTCTTTCTTAAGGACGCGTTTATGTCTTCTAGCACGCGATCGTAATCTTCTTCCTCTTGAGCATGATGATTTAAAGCGTGTGGATCATTGTCCAAAAACTGTACAAAGAATGAAAATATTTCGAGCTTTTAAATTATTCAGTACAAGAAAAATCCATAATAGGGTAACAATGACTTTTTTGGGTAGGTTTCATTTTGGAGATTTCAAAGTCACTTCTATTTCTTTAAAACGTGATTATATATTTTTTGATTCATTAATCAATATTCTGTTCGATATTTTCGTACATTAATCTATCTATATCTATGTCGAAAACCTATTAGTTCAAGAAATTTATTAGTTTAAAAATTTATTATTAAGTTTAAGAAAAACTATTAGTTTATTATTAAAAACTATTAGTTTATTAGTTTAAGATAGACGAGGATAGATAAGAACGGTATTCTTATGTTCATATTGTCTTTATCTTTCAAATATAGGTTCTATAAAATTAAAGTTAACGTGTAAAGTTACTTTATAAATTAATTTGTAAAGTTAAAATTAAAGTGTAAAATTAAAGTGTTAAAATTAAAGTGTAAAATAAAAATATAAACTATTAAATTAATCATTTTTTTGATATTCATTTTTCGTTAATTCTTTTTTTATAGAGAACGTCGAACTACGTTAATCAATAGATCAAAAAATATGTGATTTCACTGAAAAAAGTGATACTGATTTTAAACTCGAAACTCCTGCCCCAAAAAGAAAAAAATTATCATTATTAAATAATTTTCATAAACAAAATTTATTCATATTTTCAAAAATAATTTTACATTTGAGATATTTGAGATGATTCATCTTGTATAAAGACAATCCGGCACTAACGGATAAAGTTTGAAATATTATATTTTTAGTAAATTATAATAATTTAGGATAACAAATAATAATTCCTTAAGTTAAAAATCATTAAATTGTTTTCCTACGTTAATATGTCTAAATCATTTATAATACAGATTTTTCTTTTAATTGTTAACAGGATTTTAAATTTATACCATACATCATTTTTTCAAATTTATATCATGCACTACTTTTTGTAAAATTTATACCATGCATCATCTTACATTGCAAAATCTCAAATCATATTTGAATATAAAAGTTTTTTCTTCTCGTTCTTCTCCTTTTTCTGAGTTGTTATCTTTGCTATGTCATCCTTTATCTATGTCATCTAATTAAATTTAGTTAAGTTTAGTATACTATATTTAGATTAAGGAATTTTTATGCATAACATATGTAAATATTTGTCTTATTAAAAATTATAACCGGATTATGAAATTATAACGCTTTGAATATTTTATACAGTATGTAATATTTGGCATTTTTGGAATCTCTCATAAATGCACAAAAATCTACAATCTACTTATATTAAAAGAATTGCATTATCGCAATTTATTTGAAATAATATTTATTTTATTCTTCTCGCCTCCAAAAATCACATATATATTATGCATAATGTTTGGAATAACAACTAATTTTGATTCCATTTATGGAAAATTTGAAGCTGAAAAAATCCACACAATGCAGAGATTGTGCAAAAAAATATGTAATATATTCAAATAAAAATATTAATTATAATTTTATATGGAAGGAACAATTCTCTATCTATGTCCCATTTCGTTAATAGCGTTCATGAAAATTTAAAAATCATTCTATATGATCATTAAATATGAATTTAAGAAAGTTCTCAAAAGAAATTCTAGCGACAAAAATTTGTTGAAAAACAGTCTATTGATGATTTCTTTTCTTAACAATTTTTTACTAATAGTTTGTAATATGTACATCTTTTTTAATTATTTATTTTTTATTTTTTAAGAAAAAAATAAGTCATCAATTTTATTTTTGTAGACGTCGTCATTACATAACATTTATATTTAATATTATACTTTGACCGTGGAAATTGCCACACTGGCGTCATTGATGTTGAAAACAGGATGCGAGCAGTGCAATATAACTTTATGCATTCCTAAATATTTCAGAATTCTATCATGCGAATCAAAATTTTCGATTATTATTTTATATCTCGTTGTCTCAGTTTTCTCTTCCTCTAAATAAATTTATTTTTATAACATCGTTTGATTTTAACTTTTATCACATTATTTATTTTTTAAATTTATTTTTATAATATCATTTGATTTCAACTTTTATAACATCATTTGATTTTGAACTTTTTTCAATCTCAGAATAATCTGAAAATAATTTGAAAAATTAGCCAACTTTTTGGCGATTAATCCGTGAACCAATATCTTAAAAGTTCTGTTAATTAAAACATTCCTAATCATAAATTTTAATTCTACATTATAATAATAAAAAAAAAAGTTCTAACGAAAAAAATGATTTTTCCGGGGCTCGAAAGATTAGACTAATGTCTGCAAAAAATAAATTCAAGTTTTATTGTTATTATTTCAAATTCTGTACAAATTGAATGTACGATCGATCGTAAATAAAATATGAGTGTAATAATATGAATATAAGTTATGTACCATTGCCATGTATTATTCATAATATAGGGCGACAATCTATCAAAAAGATATATAGTTTATCCGCAACTGTATGTACCTAATAACCTAATAAATATTAGCGATCTATGAATCGTGTAAATTTCAATGTCTACAGAACTTGAAAGTTAGAGAAACAAAGGTGCATTATGTACACCAATCTAATAAAAATCCATTGTATTAAGATAAGTAAGATCACTCAAAATTTTCAAAATTTTATACGTTTTTAGTAAAATTAAAAGATTTGAACGAAATTGAATTATTAAAGTATTAGATAGTCAAAAAAGTTCGTGCGGTTTCTCAGAATAGGAATTCAGTACGAAAACTTTTATAAAAATTTTTATTTATCAAAGTAAATACTTTCACAATCGACAACGATTTTCCAAATACACACAAGCAGAAGTTGAATGAAACTGTTAAAGTTTTTAATTTATTTTTTAATTTTTTTGTTCCGAAAAAACTGTTATTTAATACAATGCAATTTTGTATTGGTTGTTGAATGTTCTAATTAATTGAAACTTCTAGTTCACATTTGTGTAAATAAGAAACTTTTATTTTCTTAAAAGTAGAAAAAGGTTTTAGTTAAACAGAAACCTTTATTCTGCTCTGAAAAAGTTAATGTTGTAGCAAGTAGATTTCCTGAAAAATTGGAAAAATCTTTCTGTTATGAAAAAATAATTATTTACTCTGTATTTATATCCTTATATTATGCTAATTAAAAAAATTCTTAATTTTTACATTTTACCTTTAAATATCTAATTCGAAAGTATACGATTCTCTAGAACTTTTATTAATTAACCAAATATATAAAATAACTGTCTTATAAAAGAGTTAAAGTGTTGAAATGTACAGAGTTAACTTAAACAGAGTTATAAAAGTTAAAAATTGAATAAATATCTTTCAATTGTAGAAGTTTTATTTAAACTCTGTATATGAGCTCGCAAATTCTGCTTTTATAAAACATTCTATCGTTAGAAATAAAAATTCAGCAATCATATGATTTACTGTAAAAAGAGATAATAGTCGCTGGAAAAAAATTATAATACTAATAAACTAGGAAGCACATACTATGTTAAAATCACATAATTTATGCTATATGACATAAGAATTTAAATTTTGCTAGTTGTAACTTGTTATAATAAATTGTGGCAGCAAATTCTAAAAACACGCACGATCTTTTTTAATTATTTATTACGCAAATATTATCTCTTACGTATATTATACAGGTTTTTCCAGATCTCAACCGTCAAACTCTGTTAATATGTTTGCGAGGTTATTTTGAGTAAAAAAAGTATCATATATATCATGAGTCGACTCGTCAAGTAGAATTGTTGGATTATATGGTCTATAATATTTAGATTATACGACTATATAATAATTTAAATTACACCGATAGATTTACGATATTTAATTTTATTTCGTGTTTTATACTCTCCATAAAGACTAGTAAAGACTAGCGAATAAAATGAAATAAAATAAGTTAAAAAATCGACTGATTTGAATTGTTGTTGTCTCCAATAATTTAACGATACCAGTCAAGGGTTAATTTTTTATATATTATCATACACTGAGAATTATTATACGTGATGACAAACGGTTGAATACCGAGCACGAATGTTTATGTACATTACAGTATGTAGAAAACATGCTTCATTTGTTATTAACCTTCTTTTGTTATTGTAAAAACAAAAGGAAATTGAAAAGAAAAAGCAGAACTGATAAAGAAGTATATTAAAAAGAGTACGTGCAGTAATAGAAAGCAAAGGAACGCACATATTCGATTCTTCAATTTTACTGAAAATTTACAAGACATTGAACATTACTTATGAATTTACAATTTATGAACATTTACTTATGAACAAGATTGCTCCTTCATAAGTAATTTACGCCAAAAAAAAAATCTTAAGTCATTTTAATCCTAGCGTAATATTACTTGTGAATGTCTTTGAAGTAAATTTTGATTCCTGTTGAAAAATCTTTTAAATATTCAACTCGGAGACTGATTGTATAATAGCAAAAAGTAACTCAAGTTTTTTGGTAGCCAGAATAAGGTAAAAAAATTATACGAACAACAGAACTTTCCTACTGTAAATGTTTAGTCTGTAAATGTCTTTTCTTGCGACGGGTTAATTCAATGTTTGCCAGAACTTTTACGTATTTAGTACCTCGTTTTGCGTGTAAAATATCGGCTGTTTCACGTCAGTTTGCATGCTTTGCATGCTCTCTCGTCTAAGAGAACCGTCAGGGCTGGTGATCATAACTGGAATCGGTGTGAGTGGCGTCATTGGCACGTTCATGTGCAATCCGCCTGTGGACGACGCTAGGCTGGAACCGGATCCGGTGGTCAAAGAACTGCTCGATGCATCGCGGTAATGAGTAAATCCGCTGCTGCTCATGCGTTCTAAAACAAAGGAGTTGGAAATTAATTCGAGAAAATATTGTATTTCATACGTCTGTGATAGACGTACATATGTATACAAAAAAGTATATGTCAGGATTAGTGTCGCAGAAAAATGCCCATAATATTTAACACTAGAACTACCACACCAGTCAAAATGACTGGTTTTACAATTTTATTTTAAAATTTCTATTTCATGTTACAACTTTTTCCTCACAATGATGCAATGACTTTTACGGTGATAACTAAAGATATAATAATCTAATGAATTTCATTTTATTTTTATTTATTAGAAATCAAAATAATTTTGGTTGAAATAACTACGTTTTAGCTGTCGGTAGTTCTAGTGTTAAACCTAAAATAAAGTGCAATGCAAGATCAAATGTTAAACTTTGGACGTGAAACATATTTACAAAAAATATATATCATTTCTTTGGTAATGACTTATATTATTTTAATTAGACTTTGACTACTTTGACTATCTATTCACCAGAGTATAGTGTACTAAGAATTGCTGGTTTCGTGAGAATCAATCAAGTTTCATTCAAGTCTGAAATTGATAAATGATTTTTTAATCAAATGATTAATTATCATAAAACTTTTAATCATCAATGCAGACGTACTTAATATAAAAAACTAATACTTCTAATACTTCTAATGCAATTTATATAATGAATAATTCTATTTAACGAGCGTCTTGTTTCCCAAATTTCATTGAAGTTAATTGATAAATATATGTATGTATATTTTTTAGTCAAGTGATTAATTATCATAAAACTTTTAATTATCAATGCAAACGTGCTTGATATTAGAATCTACATAATGAATCATTTTATTTGACAAGCCTTTTACACATAGGAAGTTTCTTGAATATTCTAAATATATTAATGTAGAGAGTCATAAAAAAATTTATTATTAGAACTATATAATGACGATTAAAATATAAAATTTACGTTAAAGAAATTAAAATATAATTAAAATATAAGAAGGAAACAAGCTTTGCTCATGAATATAGATCATCACTGGACTTTTTTCCGAAGAATGAAGAATTTAAAAGGATTTAAAGATCCATAGAAACAGAAGGATTAATACATTAGTATATTTTAGTATATACATTAGTATTTTCAGTATAAACAAAAATATATTATTTATATAAAATATAAATATATATTTATATTTTATATAAACGTAAGTGAGATTTGAAATTATCAATAATGCACATTCCGCGAAAAGTTGTTTAAATTCCATTGTTTTCAGGAATTAGGCCTACAAATTTATTAAAAAATCAATTGAAAATTTTAGCCACTTAAGCATCTTAATGTCGAAATTAATAAATCTTTAATCCAAGTTTTAGCAAAAGATCATTTAAATGTCTAAAAGATTGCAGATCTGCAAAATTCCTACGATAAATTATTATAAATTACTAACTTTTACCACTTTCGAGATGGTTGGCATTTTCGACTTAATTAATTGTAAGATGCTTTTTGTCGAAAAAATTTATTATTTAGCAATTAATTAATTAATCGATGATTAATAGTCCAATGTATAGCGAGATTACAATTACGATCTTTTCTTGTTTCAAGGTTTGAACAATTGGCACTCGTCGGAAAGTGAAGTGCCAGATATTCAGCCGGTAACAAAAGACACAACGTATATGTACTAAAATAGTTTGCATCGCGAAATGCGTCTCGCGGACATTATCGCGGACAGATTCAATAAACTTGATTCATGTTAACAGAGGTCAATTACATTTCACCGTCGGCGCACGATTAAAGAAATAGAATCTGTGCACAAATTTGTTTCACCTATTATTATAATTAGATGGTGAATTTTTATGCATTTATGAAAAGAAATTTGGAGAAATACAAATAATATAAGAAAATGCGCAAAATACATAAAATATAATTCTTCTTATATGAGTAAATAATAAGTAAATTAATTTTCTATCTAGATCCATTTTTTAATATTATTCTCGTAAAAATGTAAAAACTACATTCTAATTATAACGAATACATTTTGGATATTTTACATATCTTCACCGTATTTTCACCGATATTGTACGTATTCTATACATTTTTATATTTTAAATCTATTAATCTGCTCGTTTCTTAATAAAAAAGAAAAAATTAAAAGTCATCAAAGGCAAAGCAGTTTCAATTATATTGTTTTTAATTCTTGTAAAAATAGATTTCCAAGTCAAGCAATTAATAATTGATTAATTAATCAATAAGATTTAGAATTCGAACTCGAATTTGAATAAATAGATGAATTTTCGCATAAACGTGCATAAAAATCGGCGGTCTAATTATTAGGAACGACGCTTTGAAGAGCTTTAATCTTTTAATGAACTGTCTAATGAACCTGGAAATTTACGCTTGTTAAAACTTTCTCTGAGTTCGCTCGTACCTCCTTTCGCCCGTTGCATCGCTCTGATTTTGTCCAGATCAGCCGCTGAACATAATGGCGTATCAACTTCGTAGGTATTGTTGAACAACGTATAGTTTACTTCATATTCTCCAGTCTCCTTTTTGAATGTGATTATGTGCTCGAATCTGTGTCCCCATAAAATTTCAGACGGCAGATAAGAGCTTCTGGCTTGAGTTGTCATGCCAGTTGATTCGATAACGCCTGAAATTGATGTGAAATTATAGTTTGTTTGGCTTCTTTAGTCATTAAGTGTGTTTCGTAATTAATAATGCAAGATGATTTTACATGGAAGAATAAATTGTACGAAGCTTTTCTTTCAAGAAACTAGGATTTTATTAATTAAAAATCAGTTAATTCGATTTTTTCTCAAATTTATAAATAAAGTTATAAAAATGAAAATGATTACGAAAGCCATGTTATAATTTTATCTTATTATTATTGTTCTCTAAACCTAAATAGTTTATACTCTAAATCCTAAATAATTTGTGCAAATTTATTAATTATTAATCTATTAATATTTCATTACACAATATTGTGTGATTGTATACCGGTCTTTTTTTTTTAGATTTCTTCAATTTCCACTATAAATAAATCTTATATTTTATAGTTACTAATTTTTTCACGTGATATATAAACTATTTTGTGTCGAAGATATCAAATTTTGAATCGCGTCAATAGATAACATTTTATTTAAATTACGTACGTACACGTATTATTAATTTTTCATCAAGATATTGTTGTAAACTGTATAAATACAATATAATAAAATTAAATAACAAAATCACGGGGGAGAACTAATAAATATTGCATTAATAACCATTCTATTCAAAATAACCAAGTGTTCGACGAATTATGTATTATATGTCTTTTATCGATTATCTATTTGTCTTCATTCGAAATTAGTTAAATACCATGCATAAATAATTGAACAACTAATTCTGTTAAATCTTGATACATTTAATGTTATGTTTCAACAGTTGCGATTGATGAATATGTTTCTGTTGACTGTATCTTTCTCTGTATTTTCAAGTTTCATATTTATTATTAACAAATAGCAAATGTTTCATAAAATATATATAAATTTTTTCAGTGTGATTGAAAGCATATATAATAGTTACATAGGATAGTTACATAAACACAAGAATACTTGTCTTTTCCCGTCATTCGTACGATCAATTTTAGAATTAAAGTTAAAGTACCTTTCGAACTAATAATTTTTTGATATACATAGTTAATACTTGTCGATCTGCATCGATTAATTAATGAAAAAAACATATAATCTAAATTCTATTTAAATAGTAGAGATGATCTCGAGATATTTTTAAAATGAAATGAAACCGATGGAAAACTCATTACTGAAATTGGCAGCATCTGTACCAAATAACCTCTATTAAAAATTTTTTCATATCTCCAGAAACAATGAGGAGATATTTGAGTTGGTAAATTTACATGAAACAGCCTGTATATTACGATTAAATTAAAGAGATTCATTTGAATCGCATTTTACGTTTAATTTAGAAATGTCCAATTAATTATGTACGGTACTATTTTCTCGAAATGCGAGAATTCCATTTTTTCCAAAAAAAAAAAAAAAAAAAAAAACGGAGCTTCAAACGGAAGAATTTCATTTTATACTTTCGACGTTCATCTGGGAACATTCTGTGTATGAAGTTACCTTCCAATATCACCACAATCTCGAACCGTTCCCTAAGCATATCGCTGGCTGATATATGATAAAGGGGTGACTGTTCGTCGATCTTGTGAACGATTGTCGTTGGCCAAATGAATAATATCTTGTCCTCCTCACCATCGCCGCCCACTTTCAGTTCTGTTTGGAAGAATGGTAACAGTTCTCCTTCTCTGGTAACCTGAAAGTTTAGTCACACGCCATTATATCGCTCAAAGTAAAAATACTAAATTTCGTGAAAATTGACCGGATCGATAAAGTGTCCGAGAATTTTGTAACTTCTCTAAATTTAAATTTCTGATGAGTGAAACTGCGAATTTTTATGCATTTAAAGATAAGATATAGCACACGATATAGGAAAATATATAAAATATCTGTAACGTAGTAATACATATTGTAAATAAAGTAAATATAGTAGATGTCACAATATATAATACGTCAATCTTTTGCCTAAGTCCTATTTATTAAATTATCTTTATAAAAATTTGCACAAATATACGCAGTTTAGCGATAAAGACGTCAGTCACAGCGAATAATGAAGTGATCCTTTGTTTTTACTTCGATTTTAGAACTGAATTTAACACCAAACGATAGCTTCTGATGACACATAAATCACAGTAAATCTTCAAATTGAGTCGACAATTATCTTTTGACATATAAGCGGTCACAGAAACTCATATCCATTAACATGTCACTCCGCCCCGATGTGCGAACTTTTGCATCATTCACGTAGTTTAACTGTCCCGTAGTTTAACTACGCGTCGAGATATCGCGCGATATCATTGTAACAATATCGTTCGTATGAATTGTTCCTCGAATTATTCTTCGACTCGATATCGTCCGTTCGATGTTATGGACGAGATATCTCACGTGACGAGAGGTCTGATTCGAAGAAAAAATCGCTTAGCGTTCCTTCTTGTCGATCGCTTGACAAAACACGTTGTGTAAAGAGCATGATTTATGTTAAAGAACTAATTATTTTTCGTAAAAAAGAACGTGTTGCTATAGTGTTATATATGCTACTTCATGTTTCCATTTGAATTATGTCATACGTAAGAAAAGTGAACAAAATCGTTCCTAAAAGTGATCTATAATCTAATATCCTAATGCGACTTCGTGTATTGATTTTTTTTTCCGAACCAGAGCTTTCAAAACATATGTGCTATCTCGAACGATATTGTGTCGTAAGATATCTCGTTCGTGGTGGTAAAGCAGATAAAAAATTGTCCCCTGGGATTTTATTGACTGTCAACGACCAATTTGAACTTCGATCTTCTGTGATTTCTAATTTATTGTAATCGATGTCTCGTCATAAGCTTCATCATTTGGTACCGAATTTAATTCCAAAACTGAAACTATAGCGAAACTTTTTTCGATCGTGCAAAGCAAAACAATTTTATACGAACTAAACGTACGGATCTAAGCGTACTTATAAATCAGTAACAAAAATGAATTTTTTGAAAGGAATTTGGGTTAAAAGGAATAAATTGCAAGCATTGTGTTAGGATCGTTTGTTGTAATGACACAAAAAATATTGAATATTCTCTCTCTATTTTATATTTCTATATAAAACAAAATATATTATTTTATTGATTAATATATGATATTTATTTATTTATATATATGATATTAATTATGTATTATCTTTATTTATTTAATTATTACTATATATTACATTTATTAATACATTTCATATTTAATATTTTAATATTTTCTATGCAATATCCTGCAATAATTATTTTTTCCAAGATTGTTTTCTTTCAGAGTTTTCAATGTTATCGATGGATGTTTTTTTTATATATAATTATATATATTTTTTTCTTATATCGTGCAATTGGATAAGAAAATATATTCAAGTATATACAACAACATAACCTTAAATTGACCTCGGATCCAATTAATTCTTTGGTTTCTGAATTCTTTTTTATTAAAATTAATTTTTCTTTACTTAGGTGTTAACAATTCAGAATAGATAAACAAGGATTAAAAAGATTTAGTTTCTGTGACAAGAAAGTTTTTATTTCCATGTGAAAATAGTGAATATACGTATTAGTAATTTCTGTAAGTATGACAAATTTCAAAACATGAAATGTGGTGTAATGCGTAATAACATATGCATATAATCTTCAAGATTGAAATTCTTTTCTCTACAATAATCTTTTAACGCTTGCTGTACGATTTTTTTTTTACCATTTTGTTAAACTTTGAATATAAAAATTAGATGACATAATGTTGACGTAATTTTTGTTTCTTTTAATCTTGATATTATTAACGTCAATAGAATGAAGAAGAAAATCATATACAATAATTTTGAGAGAGCTTTATAAAGAAGAAACTACAATCTTCAAAATAATGATGAATGAAACAAAATTAAATAAATTGAAATTTCTAGAATTTTCAAGAAAAAAGAATTTTCTCATTTTCCTATCCGTTACACTTTAAGATGAGACCAAATGGATCGTGATATGATATATTTTTGCGAAATTATATCAGTTTAAATTATCGATAATTGTTTCACAATTATGCTGTTCATTGTAAATATCATAAAAAGCTCTGAACATTGGATATTTCATATTTATATATTATTTTACATTAGTTTTCAAAATCGTGATGGATCTAGTCATGAAAAAAATTTCTGAAGTTTTTACAATCTTCGAGAATAAAAGTATCTTTACCTTCTCATTCACAATAGAAATATTTTTAAGAAAACAAACTCAGAACAGTGAAAATAAAAGTTTTACACTTTAAAATCGAAACAAAATAGATTATTACATGACTTTTTTACGAAGTTTAACAGTTTAAAGTAGCGATAATTTTTCTATTATGCTCTATGTTCAATTATACTCTTCATTCTAAGTAAAAATAATAAGAACGATTACAATAAGCATTGTTTATAATATAACGCCACGTATAATATAGACCAATACAACAAATGTAAATATATTACAACTATACTCTTAAAAACTTGATCACCCAATATAATATTACATACTTTAGAAAGTCAATCTCAAGGAAATAGAGACTCATCTTTCTTTCGATCATTTGTTTGTTAAATGTACTTACCAAGAATTACACGAATCGTCCAACTTAATATTATATTACATATTTTAGAAAGTCGATCTGAAATAGGGACTCACCTTCCTTTTGATCATTTGTGCTCTAACGTGAGCCTCGATGATATGACTCTTCCTCATGTCACCGACACGGAACATCAGACAGGGTTGACCATCTCTCTGACAAATCACAGCATTCCTTGAAAACAGCAACGTCTGCGTTCTCTTCTTTGGTCGGGAGAGTTTCGCGAACACTATGCCGACCATAAAGGCCTGCAGGATCACACCTGTCATTGACTGGATACATATCACGAACACTGCCTCTGGACATTCGTCTGTTGGGTGTTTCGATCCGTACCTACGATTTTTATTTTATTTATCATCGTTAGAATCGTAACATATTGAAATGGTTGAAAGAATGGAGTTGCAGAAAAATGACACCAGTGTAATTGAATTTAACGATAATTATCCGAAGAAACGAGCCTCAAACTCCAACTTGATCTTGATCTTCAGATATGTGTCTTCCAGAAAGAAGAGTTTTGAATAATGTGCATTTGGTCCGAACCATCGTAAGTGCAAAAGTTATAAGAAAAATTACATTTGTCCAATATTAGGCAATTGAAAATAAAATTGCATGTGTATTTATACGATCTTGATATTTAATTAGTATTTACTAATACGGAGGATGGAGTCGCTCAACCATAATCATATTTAGAGAGGAATCATAATTTAGAGAAATTTTTCAAAAAATATAAACATTGAATCGATTTTCCAAGCAAAGTCAATAAAGAAACTACTTATATTGAAATAAATATAATGTAACAAATACAATATTCTTTTTGTCATAACTTATTAATCACGATCGTTCCATGCCTCGAATAAAGCGCATGTCAATCAAAGACATTGGAGTTGAGACTTTTTTTCACATAATTTAAAAGTATAAACGTTTTTCAATTACATTTTTAAACATTGCGTTAAATTAAAATTTAAGGAACTTAGTTACATAGAATCTTAAGGATGATCGTGGGACGATTGAAAATCGTGATACAACTTCAAAGTTATTAAGAGATCGTGGAATGATCGTCAGATCATTTGAATTTTTGAATATTGATTACTTGTTTAGTCTAATCTTTGAAGTTTGAGAAATCTTTAATCTACATGCAAATTTTAGGTCAATAGAATAATCATCACATCTTCTCGTGATTTATAGTTCCAAATGAATGACTCCATAATTTCTTTTTTAAACGAGTCGGAGCTGTAATCTAAATTCTCCTCAAGATCGTAAAATGACCCTGAAATCGCTTAGATATCGATTTTTTGTTTGACCGTAGATTTGTAAAAATTTGGAATTTCCAGAAACTTGGAAACTTCGGAGAAATTTTGCGAATTTTGAAATATTGAGAACCAGTCGAGCCTCTGTGATTCGGATATACGAAATTCGAAGTTTTTAGAATTTTGGGGCTTCTCATCTCTTGTTCAGAGAAAAGCCACGAATAAATTTAGGTGTTTCATGAATAAATAAGTAAATTCGCGACTTCTGAGTAATGTACATGTAAATTCTGCTTCATCTGTAGCTTCATATTCGTGATCTTTAGGCGATTCATGTAGTGATCTCTAGACGACGTGAAGTGGTACCACAACTTCAATATTAAGATTAAGATTAAATTCTTCAAAGATAAATTAAGATTAAATTCTTCAACGTCACACTAGGTCAGAGTTCTTCAACTCCGTCAGTCGCAATACTTGGAAGGACAATGTACACCGCTATTATACCTTATGAAAACTACGAATACCTCGTATATACGATTTTAAATAACATGCACGATCACCGAATAGCGTCCATGAGTTTGACGTGTTCCCTATTCTCCTCTCGTTCGTTATATTTCTAAGAAAATTACCGACAATCACAGCGAGCCCCAACGTTATCGCACGAGTAGTTAACTCAACTAATTAATCGGGGGAGGGGGATATACTTCTTCCAAAGCGGCCGTGTTGTTAATAGCGTCTGAAATTCGTTCGAATCACTGATCCGACATAGATTGATGCTCGATGACAACAGAAGATAATTAGTAGTCACCCGATCGTGTGCTGCGTCTCGATGGAAAATAGAAACGAGCTGGTGAATCCACGAATGTCCACGATACACGGTGTGAACGTCAAGTTTGGATTGTTGTAATTTTCTGGATCGAGGTCGCCGTGACTGTACGCGATCAACCACCATATCAAGGCGAATCCTAGCCATGAAAGCAGAAAGTTCATCGAAAACACCAGGAGCGTCCAGCGCCATTGTGCGTCCACCAGCGTCGTGAAAATATCCTGAAGAAATTATATATATAATCGAAATGATGACACAAAAGGTCACTAGGTAAACTTCTAGTGGTGTTTCCTAATTTTGGTTATTCCGTTCCTTTAACAACAGATTCATTTTATCGCTAAAACAAGAAATCAATTCGGCCGGGAGAGGTCGAAAAAGTTACGTGATTCTTATTTACTTAAAAGAAAAAATTGTAATAGGTAGAAATAGCCGAAATTGGGGAAAGTCTCTAAACAAGAAACTTATCTAAGTATGAATTTGACGTATAATATATAATTATTCAAAAAAGTATTCGAATACTTTGTTTGATCTTTTTATAATAAATACACAAGATGTTTCTGATTGTGGAAGAAAAGAAGTGATACTACATTAAAAAATTAATTGAAAATAAAAAATAAAATTTACAGAGAAAATCAAGTTTACAGAGAAAATCAATTTATCTGGGTATATTAATTCTAGACAAGAGAGAAATAAATTGACAGGAAATTATTCTAAAAAAATAAATAAATTAAAAATGTGGAATAATATTTTTTCATTTTTCAAGAAAATGGGAAAATAGATTTCGAATATATATTTCGTTAAAAATTTCCTTGGTGATAACTTTTCAAATTCGATTTTCTTGAAAACGAAGTATACAAAAAATATAAAAAAATTTATTTTACATTTTTTACTTGTTTTTGCATATAGAATAACCTTTTGTTAATTATTATTTTCTTTCTAATCTAAAATTAATAAAATTCAAGTATACGAAATTTTAGATAAAAAGATCTTTATTCTTTATTTTCGACTTCTCAGTTGTACTATTGGAAACATCTTGTATTATGTGTGTTACATAGTGAAAACATGATTATATTGATCAAATTTGAAACAAATCTAGAAATATATATAGACATTACAAATATACAAATATTTATTATAAATTTATTTATAAATATAAACATAAATACTAATATTTAATAATAATAAACATAATATAAATATTTAATATACAAAGTGTCTCTAATGTAAATACCAATACTTAGGAAGTGTATTTAGCTCTTAGGAGGAATTATAAAAATAATAATAAACTAAGGAGAAAAATTTTTTAAATATTTGCTTCTTTTTGCTTTATTTTGAAGAAAATCATGTATTATCGTCTGTGTGATTTATTTAATGAAGATATTGTTTAAAATTCTGGCCTGTTGCAATAATACATCATCATTGTTATTACATCAAACACTGATCGCATTGATTGTAGACATTGCTATGGTGATATTTGATGCACTGCAGCTGCAGTTTGATCTCTCTTGAGTTGATCGACATCGAATAAACTTTCTGAATAATACAAAAACGTTTTTGTTCTTTTTTCTTAGTTCATCAGGTCTCCTACGTTCTCCCGAAATTTTGATTCATTCTACATAAATTTAACATGTTTAGGAACTCATCCGAATAATTTTTTAGTACGTAAAATATTTTAAAAGAAACGAAGAAACTTTTCTTTAATAAGGAAACAGGAGAGAAAAGAAGAAAAAAGAACATTCTAACGCAAAATTGAAAATTCCTATAAATCTAGAATAATAAAAGTAATCAATTTTAATAATAAAATTACTTGAAATACAATTACTTAAAATTACTTAAAATTATAATAAAATAAATGTATTAAAATTACTTAAAAGTCAAATGATGAAAAAAATTACTTTCGTAGTGTAATACTGAAAAAAAAAAAAAAAAAAAAAAACGAAAATTAACATGCATCAACTTAATTTTTAACAAATAAGCATTATAAACTCGAATAATAGAAAGATTCCTCTTCTCTCTAGGAGGACTGAGAAAGTGTAACAATTGTGCTAATTTTAACACGTTTGAAAAATAAACGTTTCTAGAGAATTGGAATATAGAAATGTCCGCTATACGAGCGGCGACAATTTGGCAAGTAATTGCATTCGAAAAATAGACCGAGACAAATCAAGTTCATCTTTCTGTGTTGAGTGAAACGACGATTTTGTACAATTTCGTACAAAAAGAAATCGTGAAACGTTGTTAAGCGATTGTTAACTATCGTTGGTGGAAATTCGTGAAATCACTTTGGTACGTCGCACGTGTACGTTCGTGACGTTACGCTGCTGCAGGCGGACTCTTTTAGAAATACTTTAAAATTACCTGAAGGTAACGACGACGTCTCTTGGCGACATTTCCTTGTACGACATTGCAATCGCCGTGCTTGAAAACTACCCTTTTACGTATCCTTCGTGAGCTGAATCTTGTTTGCCGATATCTGAAAGCAGAAAGCTTCTTCAGCACCTTACAACTAGAGTTTAATTACGTAGAATAATTAGGAGACTATTTCGTTGCTGTGTCATAAATTATTTCTTTGCTTCGATCTGTAAACGATCGAGTTTTTACAAACTGTTAGATGATTATGTATAATATTATGTAACATGTTAGAAAAATTTGAAAATAATCAGGCTGAAGTAAATTATCTTTACTTCGTTCATGAATTTTATTGTTTTGTTTTAATCTATAAACGTTTATAAAATATTCGAAGAGATATTGTTATAGTATATCATAAACATCTCAAAATAATCAAGCTAAAGTAAGTTATCCTTATTTTATTCGTAGATTAAGGACCGATTGAATCAAAATATAAAAATTGTATACATTGTTGAAAAGTGAGGATAAAGTAATTCATATAATATTTCGTCAGAATAGAAAATATATCTAATAGATACTTTATAAAACTCTTATGTATAAATATCACAGGCATAAAACATTTCTTACCCTATATATAACAAGTTTAAATTTTCTTAAAATTTTATAGTGTAAGTTCAAAGCGGTAAAAGAAATAGCAACGAAGAAAATGTCGAGTACATCTGAAAGTTTCTTTCTTTGACAACCACAATATCAATCCTCGTTCGTCCGTCATTTTTGCAATTTAATAATTTATTTCTTAAGGTCAAATTGACACATTGATGGAAAATTAATATCTACGATGAAAAGATCAACGGTTAATCTTGGAAAAATCTTTTTATTAATAGTAAATGGATTAAATTTGCTTGTGTATAAGCACATGTACGTAAATGTTCAATCTTATTGTACATTGTAATCTTACACATTTCATCAAGAGAAATGTATCAAATCGGCTCGAAAGATATGGACGATTTAAAAAAAAAAAAAAACATAATTTAATAACTGAACCAAAGACAAATTGTATATATAAATAATTGTACGATCCTGGATGAAATTTGACGATTAGAAATTTAAACGCTGTACGTACTATTTCTGTTCTCCATATGCCACGCGAGAGACCGAGAGAACCTCCATTCTAAATCAGGCAGTCGTTTTCTAAGAAGGTCGCTGACATCTTTCGTTCTTTTTTTATCGAGTTTACACGTCGGGCTGTTGAAACGTGTCGAAATTGAAAAAAAAATCATGCCGCGCGCAACGTTAAGTTTCGCGTGAGACGGAGAACGAGACGCCAGTTAAAAGCCTCCCACGGTTTTTCTAAGGCCGTTTAAAACGGTCGTACGGTCTGCTCCGAAATACACTTAGGCTAGTGCCAAAGGACATAATTTACCGTCGAATGATTTTCGTTTGCGCCAGGATTGCCTGGTGGAGGGCAATCTGCCAGAAAATCGACAAACGAACGAGTCCTGATAGTCTTCCGCCTCTCCGTAAATCACTATCTTCGCGCTACCTAATTAAGAAACTTAAAGAGCATAATTTTCGAAAGCATCGTGTTATAATTTACACGCGATAACTACGAATCACGACATCGAATCATAGTGCCATTTAACTCTCGAATTTTTATTTTTATTTTTATTTTATTTTTTTTCTTTTTTTTTTGCACTTCAAGACAAATAAAATTAAACGAAAAGTCGTATATGTCAACGAAGATTCTTTTTCAGAATAGAAAATTAGAAATGTCGAAAGAACGCAAAGTATTCTTCTAAATGTTAGTTTTTCGTTAGCTAAATCTTATTTTGTTTGACGGTTTTGTGTTTTGTAGAAATGTTGTTTTCAACTGACTTAAGATTAATAATAATTATAATTATTACAGGTGAAATTATAATGTTACAATTAAAATATAAATATAATTAATGGTCCAAATTAAGATAATAATTATAATGGTGAAAACTCGCTCATAATAAATAATATTGATCATAGTATTCGAAAGTATAGAACTTGTTTCTTACTAATCAAATTGTGTGACGTAGCGAAATACACTGAATATTCTACGTTCATATCTATTTTAGATATCGAATTACTCAGTGTATGTATCTTAGATTAGGCATGACTCTGCTGCATTCTTTGATTCATTTTCGACCAAATTATGCCTTTTAATCTCAGAAAATTTCTTCAAATTTAAGGAGAATACGAAGCAACAGTAATACGCAGTAATAGGCAGTAATAAGCATAATTTTTTATATCAATTGTATTTAAAATTTTTTTATTATTCCAAATTTCTATATTGAAATTAAAGAGATTGAAACATGAGGAAATTGCATCAGAAATTAAATTTTCACGCTCCGAATAATCGTTTTTCGTTGTTCGGTTTTTGAAGCTATTTTTCAAGCAAAAGCCAGCCGAGACACGTGGCATATTGAGTTTTGTTTGTCCTCCGTTATATTTTCGGCGACACATAGTTCTCATATTTTCACAGTTATTTAGAAAGTGTCTTACCATCGAATACATCGTATTTGAATCGAAACTTCGTCGCGGAAAATGAAGCGAAAAAGGGAGAGTTTATCGAAATATAACAATCTAACAGTCTTTTTTAATTCGAAAATATCGGTGAACTTGATATTGACAGCTAAATGGTTTTTACTCGCAGGCTTTTTCGCTAATGTGAAACTAAGTATTACGAAACCTGATATCCAAATATTTGGTCGAGTCTGCTTTATATATTTTTGGATCGCTAACATTAGCTGAAACATCCATAGTACACTAAAGTCTTATTAATATGTATTATCGTAATATGTATTTTCCCGTATTGAAAATCCCAGTCTACAATCGACAAATGTTTATAAAAGGGTACCCTTCAATTGCAATGAACTTGAATTATAATCAAGATTATCACCCTGAGCAGTACCGTAAAAAGTTTGATTCAACGATCGCCATTTGTTAAAAAATTGTCAACAAAAATGGTTTGGGTAAATTTAAGCGGTTCCTTCGCCAGTTTGAACGATTTTCCGATATGTTCTGGTTATTCGTTATACAATATTCTGAACAACTCTTTCTTACACACGAGACATTTGCGAAACTGTCGATACCATTAAAGTGTATGCGTTGTTGCTATTGCCTGCTGCCTCGAGGCAGAAGGGTAACAAAACATAAGCTCTAATTCTAATTCTAATTCTAATTTTTAGGTTAGCCTAAATTTTGTTACGGCTGCCTGCGCCGTAAAATGGCTACAAATATATGATACATTGCCACGGATATGCAACTGTACATTACAGTGATCAGTTATATAGTGTCTGCAGAACAAAAACTGTGAAGTATGAAAAAATATGTTTTACAAAACTATCTGAAAACTAAATGAAAATATAAAATAAAGAAATTAAATAAACTATTTCAAAGATATTGATTTTGTTAATAATTTTTTTTTGTAAACAACGACCGTTGAGTAAAACTTTCACGGTATTACTCTCAGTATGATGGGCAATATGTTTCAAGATCGTTACAATCAGAAGTTGGTATCTCTTTGTAAAAACTTTTTATGTTGCAATTTAATTTTCTCATCATTTATCGAAAATTCAGTCGTAGGTTTAGCTTGTAGTTGGCTAGCTAAAATTTAACTTGCGATGGCTAGATTAGCTTCTATGTAGTTTAATTTTAAGTGATAGAGGCCAGGTAGCGGGGAAAACACAGATGTTGGGAGAAATCCAATCGTCATTGAAGCCGGGGAACACGAATTACTGAATTTATAATAAATTTCGTGAACGACTCTCGTTAATATTCAGATACACATTAAATATTTAACTATTCAGATACATATTATATTATAATTTTGTAGAGTAAAGTCGAACAACAATAAATCTGGATTCATTTCAAAGCTTGAAGAGTCTATTTTCAAACTGTGTCAATGACTATTATTAATATTTGGGTATTAAATATTTAAATTACCATAATTTAGAATAGAATAAAGTTGAACAGCAATAAACTTGGATTCATTTCAAAGTTTAAAGCTTCTATTTTCAAAGTGCATCGTTCATTTTATCGTAAGATATTTTTACATGGTGTAAATCATTAGGGTTAGATGACAAAAATTCAAGAAATCGTGACATTTTCGTTGTATGTATTCATTTTTGTCTAATATTAATATTCGAAGTTCAATAAAATGGCGAAATAATAATCGTTCTCGGAAGTCATTATAAAGAGAAGGCTTGAAATCTCTAAATACATTGTAAATTCAGTTATGAAAAAAATTGTTCAATATTCTTATATACTGACAATTTACAGCATTGTCAAGAAGAAAAGTCTCTTCACTTTTCCATTCACTGCATAATGTAAAAACATCTTAGAATAAAATGGTACGATTTGAAAATAGAGATTTCTAGCGTTAAAATAAATCCAGCTTTATTATTGTTCGATTTTGCTTTATGAAAGTATTTACAATTAGTGTTTAAATATTGAATATTAATGGAAGCCACTATAAGTTAATACTATATATTAATTTGATGAAAATCTTACAAAGATTCATAATATGAAAGAACATTCTTTAAATTTTTCTAGAATTAAGTTAATTTTAATTTTAATTTAAATTAAATGAAATTTTTTAACGTAAATTGAAAAGATTTTTTCTAATTTTCAAAAATCCTTTTAATTTTCTACAAGATTCTACATTTATTCTAACTTTTACGAAAACCCTAAAACTTTTAACACTCTCTATTTAAATTTCCTTCCGCGGAATATGTTGAGCGATTTCAAATTTTAGGATATTTCAAACATAGAAAAGCGGATATCAAGACAAGTAGAAATCTAATATGTTGATTGACTATTATTAGATATTTAAACAGGATGTTTCCTAAGCCAAATATTTCAGGAAATTATTAATCTTTATTTAGGATACGTTCTATAGTTTTTTACTCTATCGAACAAAATTAGCTCTGCAAATATCAATGAGCATATTCCAATAAACATAAAAAATAAAAAAGCTGATTGAAATTATTATTAATTTAATTTGTATTTCTTAATTTCTTAATAATTATTAATCATTATTATTTTATAATTTCCTAAGCATTACATTCCTAAGCATTAATAATTATCATTATTGTATATAATCACATATGTTAAAAAATGAAAAATATTTTTTATGAGAAAATTTGCAATCTAGATTTATATGTACTCATCCACTATTTTTTCTTCACGTATTAATCGGCTATATTTCAGCCCAAAAATTTAAACATTTTTTGTGAATATTAATTTTATTGTTAAAATATGTTTTTTTCCAAGAAAAAAGATTATATTGATATTGATATTTATTTCTAGACTATTATTACTTGACACTAAGACTACCGACTATAATACAATAAATTATACAAGCCTTTACTTATATGTGTTATAAAAAATCATTTAAATCTTTAAAAATATGCTGTTTTTCTATCTATAAAATTTCTATATCTACAAAAATTATAAATTACTTATTTTGACTTTGCTAGTGCTAAATCACATTTGCAATTAAAACTCAATCCATACAGCTTCTATGTTTCTCGAATATGAAATTGAAAGATGCTAAATTGAAACAAGAAATATACCTGCATTATTCAAATTCTACGTTAAACTGTAACGAATACTTCGTAATTTTGTGAAATTTTGTGAAATTTTTAAACTGTAGCTAAAAACACATATCTCGATCATTTTAAAATCCCAATGTATACCTTTTGATAAGATAGCACAAGGACAAAACGATAGCATACGTCTGCTGTGGATGGCACGATTAAGTCAGAATCCTCCAAATTTTATGAATGATATATAAATAGTATAGTGTAACAACATAATATTTATAAGAAAAAATTTCTATTGTTCGTTTTCATAACGAAATACGTGTATCAAATTGGATCAGCGAAATAATAGTATACTTTCAAAATTTGTAATGTGTAACGTTTGTTGTTTATTAAATCGAGCAATACATTATATTAGTGATACATTATATTAGTGATATGATGATCTCTTATTTTTCGCTTCGAGCATTCGCAAGGAATGATATAGTTTTCGAATATATTCTTGTGGTATATTATTTCACACTTCTTTAAGACATGTTTTCAAATATTTTCAAATTGTCTATTTTCTTCCTAGACAATTTGCATCCACTAATTCACTCCAACAGTTTTCAATTACGTTTAAATCGAGGAAGCATGCCGATTGAAAACTCAGATATTTTCTGATAAAAAATATCCTTTCGCGATTTTGTCAGTGTATACTGTAGCATTGTGAATGGGAAACAAAATTTTCGGTAGAAACACACATTGCGCATCAATAATTGGTTTCGAATAAAATTTCGATTGGCAAGATACACTTAAAATTATTTATTGTTAAATGTCTCTACAAAAAAAATTTTCCACGCTATTCTTCCTTTATTTATATTAATCAATATAAATAAAATATATTAATCAGTATTTATATTAATTTATTTATATTAATCCATAGTTGATCGATACATGTGTACATGTCTTTTTAGGATTTATAATTGTAGTATTTAATGGATATATCTCCACTTCCATCAATAATTAGTACTGTATATTAGTACTGAATGGTTGTTTGACCAAGATAAGATCAAAAATTAGAACCAAGATTAGATAAAAAGATAAAAATAAAAATATCATGTAACAAAGAGTCTATAAATGCCTCATTAAAAAATTATAACAAAAGTATGAAACTTATGTATTATGCATTTTGAAGTATTCTTCCTCTTTGTTAATGCAAAACTGATATCAAAGTGCTGTTGAATTTGTTGTGAATCAAATTTCATATCGTTTTTATCGAATTTGTTCGCAGTTTTCATTGTTGGTAATCAACTCATCTTATAGATATTTCTGTGTTGTAAACTTTTGCCCTCAAAATCTCAGTTAAGTCTAAAATCTAAAGATGTAAGATAACAACGTACCATAAACGTTATGTACCTTATCTTATTCTGGATTAAAATAAGAGAAATTGAAATACATATTTGTCACGTTTCATACTTTGTTATAACTTTAAATACTTTAATAAAGTATTTAAAGTATTTACGAACTCTTTGTTACGTGATGTTTCAATCTTATTTTTGTCTATAAAACTCACTTTAAGTTTAAATAATAAAATATGGAACATCCTATCATATGAAAAATATCTGATTTTAATATATATAAATCTATAAATATATATATCTATAAATGCCAATTACTAATAAACTATTTGTTATACAAAAAAAATGATTCAAATAAAAAGTGAATGATTTTGAGGAATTCGCAATTTGATGTAATTAATTTCATGGACGCCATATTCATGAAGATCATGTAAAGGGAAAACATTCTTTTTAAATGAAATTATGTAATTTTTAACGCTGATTGATACCTCGTGATTTTCTATAAAATCTATTTACACGAGAAAATTATTTTAGTGGATATTTTAACCTATCGCGAAATAAGAGAAAATGTGATTTTCCTCATTTTTCATGCCACAGATTTTACGAAATTAAAATATCTTCCAAGCTAATAGTTCGAAAAGTATATACATAGATTAATACTTCTTTTTTTTATAAAGAACAGCGAACAGCATTGATTAGTGAATTTAAAAATTATAAATTTAAAAAAGAATTTATATTTATTATTATTATTAATTAATTTAAGAAAACGTACATCTACATCTACACAAAAAAACTAATCGCATCAGAATATGATTCCCCCAATATCATTCAATTTCTATATGAATTTTTTTTTTTTTTGGATATATTAGTTTTAATTAACTTTAATTTTTAAATTTTTACTTCAACTTTAATTTTATAAAATTTGTGCATAAAGGACAAGAGCAATATACACAAGAGTATTGCCTCGTCTTTCATACGACAGATTTTACAGAATTAGGATTAAAATATCTTTTAAACTAATAGTTCTTTGTAATACATAAATTGATACTTTTTTTTACAAAAAATGTCGAGTTACATCAGCATTAACATTCTATTTAAAAGCCTGAAGGTAATTTTTATATCTCGATAAAAAACATTATTATTAAAAAATTAGTTTTATTATTACTTAATAACAACAAACGAGTATTGTATATTGTTTTGGAAATTATAAAATTTTTATTTGAAACATTTTTTCAGTCAAGGAAATAATAGTGTATATACGAATAAACCGGATATATTATAGATTAAAATTGAACATAATATATATAACTTGTATTTACTTCTATACAGACTAATAATATATATAACTTGTAAATACTAGTATATGTAATGATAGTACTTCAAATATCATGGTGATTCTCAACTATACCTTGTTAGAACACATTTGAAAGTACTATGAATAAGGCAAACTGGTTGACCTCTTCCAAACTTAACTCCAATCTTTTTGCTAAAAATACATCGATACCAATTCTATGCCACATTCTATTTGTAAATTTCGTTCATCCAATGTCAATAAAATTCATATTTTTAAAAAACTGACAAATTTTAAGCAAAATAATATTGATTTTAATTTAAACTTTAATTTAATAAAGTAGATTAATTTTAACTCCTGCCTTATTTTTCCAACTTATCATTTTTCCAATCTGTTCTTTTATATCAAATTGATATAAAATGAATTGATAAAAATTAATGAATTAAGTGAAAAATTAATACCAATGATGAAAATAGTTCTATTCTTTTATTAATGATAAATAGAGTAAATTTTTATTTAGTAACGTATAAAATCAGATACAGGTATTTTACACCGCGATCTTATTTTTCCTAATTTTATTTAGATAATAGATTTTTATTCTGAATTTTTACTTGTAACACAAATGTTATATTCTTCGAAAGAAGAATTGAGTAAAATATTTGGTGGAAAAATTTTTTAATACATCTTGATAAAATTGTAAGGCTGCAAACAATGAAAATAATAAATATGTAATTATTACAAAACATACACGGTATTGTTGATAGAAGTAAATCGCTGATACAGTCAATCAAAAATGTAATCATTTTATGTAAAACTTATTCATTTATCAGTAATTACTGATTATTTGATAATCATTATTGATCATTTTAATTATCGTGATTAAAGATTCTTGGAAAAATTTAATTGTTAATTGATTAATTTTTTGCCCAGCGATTTATACAAATCGTATATACAGAATGGACCAAAGTTTCTTCTCACCTACTTTTTTAATAAAACATCAAGAAAAAAACTAATTTTATTAATTTTAAATTAAATTTAAGTTCAAACATGATTTTTTCATTATGTTTTAAAAATTTGTAAAAGAAGATTTCTTACAATATATAATAAAAAAGTTACAGATTTATTTTAATAGAAAGTAATTTTTTGGCCTATTTTGTATAAGTTGATCACTTATGATTTAAAGATGATTTAAAAGTGACTGATTAATGATTACAAAAAGTTATTGATTTATTAATTTTTAACATGATTAAATTAATTTAATTTATTATTAAATTCATTGTAGAAATGATTGCAAAATAATTGATTAATTATTTCTCAATTTTATTTGAAAGGATCTTTGAGAAACTGGTACAATGCATAACTATGATAATTGTAAGACGATATGCTCTGCTCGTCAAATAATTTGAAAACAAATATTATCTATAATTCTGGTGGCCTATTTTATTATCAAAAATGTCATATGTGTTATATGTTGAAAAATAAATACCACAAAATTTCATTTTTATATTTATATTTACGTGTAAAAAAAGTAACATATTTTCTAAGAAAAATGTGTTTGAATGGGATGGGAAATGATCGATAAAGAAATGATCATTGAGTCATCATTCAAACAGATGAAGATTCAGCATAGTTCAAATGATATAGTAAGTTTTGGCACAGAATTGACCGATCGAACATAAAGTGGAAGTTTCAAGCAAGTCGATATCGAAGTTACATTAAAAGTCTGACGTTACTTGAAATACAGCACAGTGTACACAATTTGGCAATTGACAGCGTTTCAATATAAATGTGTGCTGCTTATGAAGAGGAAATGGCTTGTTACGCTCGATGATGCCGTAGAAAACAGATAGAAGGTCTCAGAATATTGAGATGATATTAGATTTTTATAATTAGAGCGATATTTCGGTGTTAATATTAATATGGACACCTATCGATACTGATCGGCCATAAACATCCCCAAGTTAGCTCTTAGTTAAACTATTAGTCAGGTTTTAGAAACTCGTATTCAAACCAAGGTTCAAAAATAACCAAGAATTTTAATGAAAAAGTTCAGATAACTGAAATTTGTTCATTATTTGTTTAAGTTGAAAATATCAAATGCAAATGCAAGGAAGAGTTTTCAAATTTAAAAAGATCGAAATATTCAAAAATTATTATTTTTAAAAATTTTTTAAATTAAAATTTCGATATTCATAAATTTATAAATTTGAACCCGAAATACGCAGAAATTTGAAAATTTTGATTTAAAATGTTAAAAAATTTAATATCTCGCATTGAAAGCGTTCAAAAAGTTATAAATTTAAAGTCGAACTGTTTGTCTTTTACTTAATTTTTTTAAATCATAGATGACTATGATTGTTCGAATTGTATTTGAGTTATTTTACTTAATCGAGAGTTATTTTACTTATTTCATAGAATTGTGAATTTTGAATAAAAATATGTAAATAAAATCGTTTTATATTTTAAGATATTAAGATACTCCCATACATAATAAAAAATGTAGAAAAACATTTATTTTCTTTTTCTCTATCAATTAATATTGAACACTGTACATTATAACATTAGTCGATTCTTTTTACTATTTACAATTTATATACATTTCATGGACAATAACATCAAAATATTAAAATGTCAAGATAAACTATTCGTTACTTGATGATCTTTCAGAGTTTCAATTGTCATAATAGGTTATATTAGGTAATTTTTAAATTTAGGTCCGAAAGTTTCTAATTTTAAATTAATTTTAGATTAAATATCTACACAGATAACAAAAAGAATATTTCAGATTAAAAAAAAGATTAGAGCGTTTTAACTTAATTTAAACCGTTATGAGTCGTTTTACGACGTTTTTTTATTTCAAGTACTTTCAGTGAATAATAAAATATCAAACTTGCATGTATATTTTACAATAGAATTTTTAATATATTAACACTTTTCAAATTCTTTGTCGTGTAAAATGTTATTTCATTTTTCCACTACTGAAATAAATATGTTACTTGTGCTAATTCTAAGCGGGGGCGTATATTTAAAAATCCCCGAAAATCTTACGGAATCTTAATCGAATTCTGTCGTTCTATCTAATATCTTCGCTAGCTCACCGAGAAGACACGAATCTCTCGAACTTTCAAATACTGAACTAATTTCAAGTTACTCAAGACAATTAACTAACTTTCGGGACTTTGTGTACGCGAATAGAGAAAAGCTCGCGTCTAGAATTCCACGTCCTGGGTAATGTCGTAAATTCCAGTCGTCAAACGACGCGCACTATTTCGAATCCGCCAGAAATAAGCAGACAGCCACGTGGAAAACATACTTGGAGAATTTACGCCCGGCCAGACGAAATCGTGATTTCGAAATATTGTTTAGGTGGACGGCCGTGTTGCGTAGTCGTGGATTATTAGAATCTTAGGAAATCTCGTTGGAAGGGCGCTAAAGTATATTGGCAATATCAACGAATGTCACGCACGATCTCTTTGAACTTGGCTCTTTTTCTTCTTCGCCCCTGATAGACTTTGCAACGAGAATCAAAAACGATTTGCTTCGCCGAATCCTCGCGTCTGCTCGACGTCAGAGTTGATGTATACTTGGATGTGGATGTGTCGAGTAAACGGCAGGATGTTTGTCTTTCGGATGTAGGAAGATGATGAGAGGTTCGTTTGCTTTGTTATCATATTTGCTTGATTTTGAGCGATTATTTATTTGAAAAACAAGCATCCGTCCACTTCCATGCACTTCATTCAAATCCCGAAAAATGCACTCCTGTTTTATACAAAATGTATTATAAAATTACTTTCATCACTTTACTAGTATTACAGATAAGAAATTCGCATATTTGCCCTGTTGAGATGAAAATTATAATATTTTCTATAACATTTCTATATTATCAAATATATTTTCTATGTAAATTTATTATATTTTAATATATTTTCTATGTAAATTTATTAATATAAAAGATTATAACATATAATTTTTTTCGTATATAAATATATTTCCTATATTATTAAATATAATATAATTTTCTACATTATTAAATATAATATTTCTGTATCATCAAATATTTAAACTAAATATAGTTCAATAAATTTATGAAACACTTACAGTAATAAATATCCAAAATCAAAAGTTAATTATATTACCGATGACCGGTAATACTTAACAAGTTCACTAAAGTAATATAATTAATCTTCAAGTTTGGATATTTATTAAGTAGATGTTATTATTATATGACTGTAAGTGTTATTATATGACCGATTCTTATTGCTATAATATATTTTAGAACGAAAATAAGACGAATATTACTGAAAGATAATTATCTTCCTTTTGAAAGTTAAAAATTTGCGGATTTGTTCATTAGGAAATGTTAATTTGTTAATGTCTCAAAATGACTTGATCGATCTTTTTTTAGATAAAAAAAACATTTTACGTTATAATATATCATAGTTTGAACTTATCACCAAATCTTAGAAAATTTTCAAGGAATATTCATTAATGATTTTTTAGCAAAATAATTTGCTTTTTAGGAGTCGTTCTACTTTTAAAAAAACTTCCATCCATAATGTATCCTATTTTGAATTTATCATTTCGCCAGTTCCTGATAAGCATTCTCGAAAAATAAATATCTGAAGTCACTCTTTCTTTTTCTTAAGTTATTCCCTTCTCGTGTGAAAATTTCTCGAAAAGCAGAAATATTGCGAAGAACATAATTGAACAAATAGCGACAAGAAATTGTCGATATTTTAAATTTCATTAAAAAACTTCATTAAACTTCATCAAAAAAAAAAAACTCATACAACAATTTTAGCTTCATGTTTAAACGCAAAGCCTCTATGACAATTTATTTGACGACCATCATAATCTTAAAAACTGAAAGTTTCTTTTTACACTTTAATATTTGCTACACAATTTTTTATTATAGCTTTAAGGTTAGACAATGAAATGGAATTTGTTCAATTTAACCTCAATATTCTAAGTAATAAAAGAAATTGTGTAGCAGGTTTTAAAGTATTATAAAAGGATTGTAAAGAGAAACTTTCAATCTTCAAAACCACGATGGGTTTAGTCATAAAAAATATTTTTTCAATGTTTCTGGAGACGTTTGAATTTTTATAGTTCTCGAGAATAGGAATATCCTTTTACTTTTTCACTCACCTCACGATGTAAAAACATCTTTGAAAAGAATCATCTTTGACGGGACTGTTAAAGTAGATCAGTCCACCTATGCTTTAAAATGAGACCAAGCGGATTGTCCACCAAGTGTGATAATTTTTTTTTTTACGAAGTTATAACATTTTATCGAAGAATTTTTCGTAATTATTAGTTCACTTATTCTCTTCACTGTATCTCCATGGATGAGAAATTAGAACCGAGAATGATAATTTGTCCAGTAGATTCAATGATTAGCGAGATCTCTAAATTTCCGGGATGAAACAAGCCAGAATAAATCGAATTTTTTGTTATCGATTTTCTCGAAGAGCTAGACCTAGACCGCTGTTTGATTTGGCTTGGTTTGTTCGTTTGGCAAACAACGTTCTAAATTCGTGTGGTTCGGTTCCGTTTTTAACCCTGACATATTGACCCAAGATGAAAATAGATTAAGATTTCCACGTTTATTTAGACTACTGTTGCTGGTAAAGCTGGAAGAAAATTGAAAAGATTTCCTCCTCTCGGGCGGAACGTGTTCGTTCTAACGAGGAAGAACGTTCGAAACTTGACAACTTTTGAACTTGATGCTTGTGAAAGGCTTATAAGATAATTACTCAAAGTTTGCTTTGATTTATTTAATTCTTATGTTTATTTCCTTTTCTTATTTCTCCTTCTTTTACGTAGTCATTTAAAGCAATATCTAGTGATTGCAAAAAAATTTATACAAGGTGTTTTGTAGTCAAGAAAGAAGGATGATTCTTCGAAAACGTATAGAATGAAATTTGTTTCTACGAAACGTTGTTTCGAAAAAAGTTTACGAAAACTAATGTCCACATGTTTGTTCATTGGATATTAGAGAACACACGTGAACGCGAGGAATTTAATAATTTCAAAAACTGTTAAAAATATTATCCACTCCATTCTTTGTTTTATATATCACGATGTAATAGAATTTCTTTTATCGGAAAATTATTAATTTATTTTGTGTGAACATTCTGTTGAATTATACGTTCATCATTATCCAATTACGTGTAATATAAACATAAATGAAAATACTAAATCTAAAGAACAGATGACTAGCTTTAAATGTATCGGGCGAAACAAGCAAACTTATGAAGAAATTTTATTCTATATTCCCGACTTTTTTTTGTTTTTTTTTTTCATGTAAAATCGCTTTCTTTCCCGATATTAAATCACTAATTACATAAATAACTTCGTATCTTGGAAATTTTAAAAATTTCGTAAAGAGCGATTTTACATTACGTCTAATTTTCCGTGTGTCTGTCAAGATTAAAACGACACAGCGAAATGGGATATTAAGATTTCACGGGTAATTGATTGCTAGAACTATCGATTAGGAAATAGAGTTTGCACAAGGTTTCAAAAGGTTCGGCCCACGCGGTTGGTAAAACGGAACGATTTAGAGCAGACGAGAAAGTGCCTGTGATTATGATAACTAGCCGCAATAAACCTAATGATATAAATCGTTCAGAGAGATTGTTGTTTGAAGAATGTTGCCGACAAGATGGTACGAGCTTTAACTCGGTTATTGGAAGTCGTCCTTGATTCAGACTCTTCCATCCTCACAATTTCGAGATGTTGCATCACATGATGATGACCATTATCACGTACATCATTTCCGCCAATATCTGATATTGTACACAGTTTTACACAGTACAATTATAAATTACAATCTTCAGAAAGGTTTTCCGAAATTGTTGAAAGGAATTTCAATCACAACAAAATTATTTCCACGGCAAAATAGATTAATTCTTCATTCACGTAAGTTCACTGTTCATTTTTTTCTTCTCTTTTGTACAGCATATAATTCGAACAATTCTTGATTAAGATTGATAAGATGTTATATTAAATTATATTTGTTCAACTCTTCGTTGAAAATACGGTCAATTTCGAAGGTTTTCCTACATTTTACAAAATGTATATTTTTATTAGAATAAGTCATATTACTAAATCATCCAAATGAGATGAAGTAATATTTACTTATCGACATAGTATTTTACAACGAGATACATTGCTCTATAAAAATATTTAAACTAATCAAAATAAAATTCTGTGTGAATAATTTTGTTATTTCAATTTACTAATTTCAAACACAGTAACATTTTCGTAGGAACCTTACTTTGCTAATATAATAATAGTTAATCCGCTTGCCAAAGAGTAATTTAAACTTTGACGACTACGTGTCAAATTTATATTAAATTACGGGGTGAAATTTGTAATTTTATTCCAATAATCGATGTTGTTACGACACGTGTATAATGCGGGCGAAGATTTTCGCGATTGATCGTATTTTCGAAGTTCTCTTATAACGAATAATACTCTCTTACGTAATGAAACGCGAAGAAACGACATACTTTTGCAATTCTTCCCTCCAAGCAGCTTCCCCCGACGTGGTCGCCTTAACGACCAGCATCGACACTTGAGAGAGCGCTCTCCGTAGACCGGATAATGCCATACCATCGCCCAAGTGGATCTTTCCGGATCCCGAAGAACTCGGTGAAAGTGTTTTCGACGTCGAACCATCCATTTTTGTTACTTTAGGCACTACAGATTTTGATCTCTCATACGATCCGTGCACATGATTGTATTAATTAGACGTCTCGTTAAGCGTTGATCAATCGGTCGGACAATGTATCATGCTTCTCCTTCTTTTCTCCCTGTCTTTCCAATAATTTACAATGGAAGTCGACGATAATTTACAACGAAAGGTTGTAAATCGGTGATCGGTAAAAATAAATGCTTACAAATCTAGCCACAATCGTGGGCTCCCCTAATTCTATTTAAGGCTAGCTACTCACGTTATTAGGCGTTATAAATAAAAGAAAGAAAAAAAAAGAAAAAAGAAAAGAGGAAGAGGAAAAAGAAGAAAAAGAAAAGCTGTGACTCCTTCAAGTGTGCAACGACTCCGGTGTTAAGCACGCTTGAAATCTGACTGGTATTTCGGCTGAAGTTGTAATGGAATTTTCGGCGTCTAAGTTTAAGCTTCGTTCAAGCGAGGGCCAAGAACACCGCACCAGCGGATGCTCTTAAGGCACAACGAATAAAGAACTCATCGTCAAAGCCATATATCGCAACCTGTCCAGAGCCACTGAAAAATCCAGATCAATCGTTTGCACCACATCCGTTTCTCGATCTTGCCGCGTCTTCTTTGTCCAACGATCCGTTTGAATCACCACGGCTCTCTCAATTGTACTCACGCACGATCTTCTCCACCTTCACTGTATCATCACTCCGAAATCAAAAGGAAATCTTCCTGATATCCTTATCGTCGAGTCTGAAACTTCGCACTGATCTTACTTCAACTGTAACTTTTCTCAAAGAAATTCAGTATCATTTGTTTCCGTCGGTGACTACTTGCATGAAAGAGAATGAAAGGACAGTTACTTGGTTACTTTGCTCGGGGAAAAAGTGAATCGAGATTTCTGGAGTAACTTTCACGAAGAAACGGGACACCGATTTACGCACTTTGCCGGACTATTTATAAGAACGTCACGTCACCGGATGAAGTCATTGAAAAAAATCCAAGGTAACGCGAAAGAAGAAGAAGAAGAAGAAGAAGAAGAAGAAGAAAAAGGGGCACTGTCGATCACCAGCCAAAATCGCTGAATCGGGGGGGGGGTTCGTTCAATTAACGGGCCCGTTGACGAACTGAGGCTCGGCCGACACTGAGGCGATCCAATTTTGACCCTTGCCGTCTCATGATTTCCCTTTTGTCTTCGCATCGCCAGTTTGGCAACGAACGCAGAATCGGCCAGATTCGTACCATCCGCTAGAGATGGAGCCTCAATGACAAGCGACACCGTCTTCAAACGAGTCATTGCACCGATACAATCGCTGCATCGCTTCTCCTTTTCAAAGATTCGGAAATTCGTCGTCTATGAGGATTTCGTAGCTCTGCGGCAGTAAACTACGCGTACGCGTAGCGTGCATTCACGAGAAATTTAACTGACAAGAAAAGTTAGAGAATTTCGAAAATCAAAAAATTATGTTCATTCATATTATGTGTAATTCATGTATAATTCATACGTAATGGAAACTTTTATTTTTTTGCGCTGTCGTTTGGTTCCAAGGGGTGAAATCACCGCCTTGAAAAAAATGCGAAAATGTTCTTTACAGCGAAATGTCTTGAGAATGGTTGATGTTCAAATTGGAAATTTTGGCGTAGAAAATGAAGATGACTAGTTTCACATTTAAATTCGTCTTTCTTTCATTTTTTCGTCAACTATATCAATAATTTATTATATTATATTTAATGTAATATGTAATATATATTTTTCACAATAAAATAATAAAATAATTTCTTCACCAATTATGTTAATATTTCATTATATTCAATTATATCTAATTAATATTAACATACACACACACACACACACACACACACACACACACACACACACACACATATATATATATATATATATATAGAGAGAGAGAGAGAGAGAGAGAGAGCATGTTTCATATACATATTGTTTTCTGTCTTTTGCTTAAATCCACTACCAGTGACAACAATTCAAAAAAGACTGAAATAACGTAGACATCGATCGGTTTTCAATCAAATCGCTGGAATGCAGCCGCTTGATTCAGAGATAGGGCTAATGTAAACCCGGCATAAGTAATAAATTACAAGTATTAACTTAAGATTTTTCTACGTACCATGTAGAACTACAAATCACTGTCGTAGAAACAGAACGTGTAATAATCTCGGTAATATATTGCTTTCCCCTTGAAACAATCTCCATTATAAAAATTCATTTTGTAAAAATAGAACGCGCTTACGAAAAGTCGAAATACTCAAGGCGGCAAAAATCGAAAAGTCGACATATCGGTTAATAATTGAATTGCTCAAAGTGAACAACTTCATACATTGGTGCCAATAAAACGTAACCGCAGGAACAGAAGTTGTTCTACTGAAAGATTGACCGAGAGAAAATGGATTGGTTTCTTCACCACTGGAACTAGGAACCTGTGGTATTCGTGGCATTTGTAATACTTCATCTGTTTCTTTGAGATATTAGCGACCGTTAGAAAGAAGGAATTCAGAGGCAGTAAAATCCGGCTATCAATTTAAGTATGGTAACTTTCACAATTTAATTACATGGAGGTTACAATCCCGTGCAATAATTCTTCTAGATTAACTTGCAATTAAATTGTGTGGAGCAGCGTTTCTCAATTTATGAGCCAATTTTTAATAGATCGCAATAAATAATAGCGAAAATTCTTACGAAAAATAAGTGCAGAGACCAATTAAATTTAACAATGAGAGTGATATTAAATAATCAGTTAGTTTTGAAAAAAATTAATCAGTTAATTAAAAATAGCTGTATTATTTTCGATCGTAATTTATGTAAAAATTTTTGATAAATAAAATTCATACTCTTTTTAGTGATTTTTTTAAGTCTGTTTTGCTTCAAGTGATTAATTAAATTTAAATGATGAACAGTAAAAAGTATTGAAGTATTTGTTATAAGTAGAAATTCATCTGAACTGTTCTCAGTAAAAATGCACTAAATGTAAATTAATAAATTAATCAAATTTCATTTGTAAAAATTATTTTCAAATAATTATTATTCATAATCATCAAATTATTGTGCAAAATTTTATTTATTTATACGATATATAATGACTCCAGTCTATCAGGTTTTTTAAAATTTTTGCGATAAAATGGTTGAGAAACGTTTGTGTAGAGTACACTAGATCATCATTAATGGACTGCGGATGTGTATTCACTTTTTTTTTACACGTGTGTGCTGATAAGAAATAGAAACGTACAATTATCTACAAAAGTTTTCATATGTCGCATAAAACTTTAAACTTTAATGACATAAGAGCATAAAACGTAACAGATACATGATATAAATGATAATTTATGATCATTTGTGATATGACTTACATGATAATTTTTAATACATGAAAAACAGTTTTTATTTCTCTTGTTGTAGAATATTGTATTATAATACAATATATCAAGTATGTTGTGTAGTAAATATTTTGTAGCCTTTTATTTGAATAAAAATAGTCATTTTTATTAAAAACGTTATCATCTAAATATTATACTTGTATGTATTTTAGTTTTAATATTATATAAATAATTTGTTTCTACGTGTTTTCATTTTTAGATATTTCCACATTTGCCACAAACACGCGAGAATCTAATAATTCTTCTCATACTTACTATTAAAAGAAGAAGAAGGAGAGTGTGTTATCAAGATTGGTGTGCTGCCAATAGAAGTATTCGAAATAGTTTTCGACACTTTCGATTATCAAATAACGCTCGAACGATCACGAGTTCATAAAATTGGCAGGAAATCATAAAGGAATGAAAAATTAATATTTCAAATCAAAACAAATTAGCTTTCTGCGTATAATACAGAAAGATTAGTCAAAAAGGTTAAACGAAATTCGCGTAATATAAAGGTAAAAGAAAAGACGTTGGCTAAAACCAATACAGTGAAGAAACTGAACCATTAATGTTAATTACATGAAAAATACATATCGGAAAACATTTTGCGCAAATAGCGCTAATTTCACTAATTTTTTCAAAGCTGCGAATACGTTTTACTTGTTTTACTTGTAACAGGAAACATTCGTTAACTGAGTTTCGTTCCAAATGGCACGAGTAAATTTATTACATTGTTAGTTTTTATTCATTGCATCACATAGATGATTATATATAATGAAGCAGTAATATATAAAGGTTCCGCGGGAAAAAGAGAAAACGTCAATTTTAACGAATTTTGAGTTCAGGATCTTTTTGTATGCTCTTACGTGTATTCTTTATCATTGGTTGTGTTGCATTGCGAATTAAAATTTTCTTATAATTTAAAATTTATTTTATTATGTAAGAAAATACGAGTTGTGACATTATACATTACAAAATAAATTTTCTCTAAATGTTCTCTGAGAAATGCTAAAACTTCATATTTTCCGTCGATTTTTCATACATACAAAGATATTTTACGAAGCAATTAATTAGGTACAATCAAAAATATATCGTTTTTTGAAGAAATATTTTGTTATATTTCAATACTATCAAAATTGTACAAAGTTAGCATAGAACATGAAAATTTGCCTGTGTCTAGATCTCGACTCTAAATCTTCGATTAAAAAACTCTGAAGATTTTTAAAATGAAAAGTATAAGATTCAAAAATGGATCAAGCTATGCAGGAACTTTCAAACTTACAAATTAATTAAACCTAATAAATTATAAATCCTATAATTTTGTAATCTTTATTTTACAGAAACTTACTAACTCATACTTACTAACTAGAACAACTCTTGCATTGTATAGTTGTTAAAACTATCGAACTATAATTATATTCTAAATTTATTTATTCACTATACTATTCTACTGTCTGTGCTATTTACTATTAAATAAGTCATTAAAACGTTAAGAAGCAAAAATAAAAAATAAAATATATCCAATAGAAACAAAGCTCTTTTTTTCTTTTAACTTAAAATTTTCAAACTATTTGTTCAATTTCAGATCATTAAGGGTTTGTAGGTTTTTGTATAATTTGACCCAAACATGAATCAATATCGACTTTTGAATAGTTCAAAAGAATTTAAGAATAATGAAATAAAATTGATTCTGACTGAAACCAAAATTTTGTATAAAATATACGAAAGCACACTAATGCTAAGATCCTAATAGCTAACAGTTAAACAGTCATAAAAAAATAAACATTAGTAAGTCATTGAAGATGATAAATTTAATCGTGCAAAATTTAATTAAAGAATATTGGTCGTTAGATCAATCTAAAAAGATTTTCGCAATATTAACCTCTTCAGAGACGAATTTCAGTTATAACAAAGAAATTTAATTTAATTTCAGTTATAATAAAGAAATTTCATTTCATTTCATTTTAATTTTGGTAAATAAAGAAAATAACATGTAAAAAAATTAAGTTCACTTTTCAGAATTTCAAAAAAATAACTGTTGTTGTAACGGTTTGGAAGTAACGGTTTTGTAACGCGAATGGAAGTAGTTTTTTTAAGAATGTAAATTAACTGTCCACATATGTGGTCAAGGGCGTGAAGAGATTAAAGAATTGTTTATATTGGTTTTCATGACCCAAACTGCTTTTATTATATGTATTCATTCTTTATATATTTAGATATCATATTATACTTATAATTATTATTCAACATGCTTCTTTTATCTTGCTCAGTCCCAATCTTCGTTTTCATTCAGTTTCGAATGCATGATTTTTTTCTCAATAAAATCTTTTTTTTTTTTCTAGTTTTCTAGATCACATGTTTTCAATACATGTGATGATATATTTTTCTTTTCATATTATTGTAATAAAAAAAAGAAAAGAATGCGTTTAAAACATGTTTATCTTTAGATAACCTGATATGAAAAAATCATGGTAATTTGAAGAAAAGTGATCAATCAATAATAAATTTAAATGTTTATTATTATAATGTGTAATAAATGTTTATTTTACAAAAAATGTTGAAATATTATATAAGAAATATACTCAATGAAATTTTTCTCAACCTTGTTGGATAAATGAATAGAGTGGGCAGAAATTTTCTTTTTTCATAAAAACAGAACTTATCTTCTTTTTTCATAAAAAATGAAATATTGGTGACAATGATGATCCCATTACATTAAAAAATATTACACAAGAAACAATTCTACGTGCATGCATTGCCATTCCTCGATTTATGATCGAACGTACAACTTTCTTTTTCATATATCGTATCCGAAAATATCTTGAAGCTAACAGAAATCACACCGAACATTTCTTGTGAAATGAACATTCAAAAACATCTACAATTGATTATTTTCCTCCAAATTACCATAATTTTTTTATACCAGATTATTTTTTTATTCATATTTGAAATGTATTTTTGTTCGTAATCCGATTACGGAGAAAAATACATTTCAAATACATTTCAACATGGCAAGAAAAATATAATCACCATTTTAAAAACGACTTGAAAACTTGAAAAAAATATTTTATTGGAAAAAATCAAGAAGCGCAATATTTATCAAAACTAAATGTTCGAAACTAAATGTTACTTTGATCTAACATATTCTGTTGTATTGGCAAAAATGACGAAAATATTAGGATGCGCAAGCAACACCTTGTATATACCTACTTAATAGTACTTAAAACTTATATTCAGTACTATATTATATTATTTTACTTATATTTATACAAGCTGTTTCCGAAATCGTGGTACAACCAGCCGGGAAGTGATTCTACGTGAAGAAATAAACAAACTTTTTTAAATTCATGCTTTATTTTCGTAAAAATTGAGTTTAAAAATTTTCTAATTTTAGATTTGAATTTAACTAATTCTAAATGTGACAGGAACGAATAATTGATAGAAAAATATCGTATATTCAAAAATAAGTGAAAAATGTAGAATAAAATTTTTTCATTTACAGCTTTATTTTTAAAAATAAATTTTTGAATATGTTTCGTTAGCAGTTGTCTTGGTAGGAACATACACTAAATTTTCGTACTCGATTTTCTCAAAAACAAAGCACTTACAAAAAAACCTTATTGTATATTTTTTATTTATTTTCGGACGTAGAATAATCTTCTGTTAATTATTCCTTTTTGTCACGTCTAGAATTAGCTAAATTCAAGCGTAGTTGGTAAAATTTTCACACTCGAAAGCATCACATGGAAAAATCTTATTCTCTTTTTTCGACTTATTTTTAAACTTAATTTTAGAATTGCAATCTGACCGATTGTACCACGATTTCGGAAACATCCTGCATATATTATATTACTTTACATTATTTTATTACACGCGTTTATGCAAAATCGTTAAGTGATTATGCTCTCCGCCGTATGCAACAGATTTTATCTGTACATGCGCGGACAGAGATCGAAGATGCTGACGTCGGGAATCCCTGCTTCAGGCGTCTTCCGCAATTAGACGATTCTATTCTCGTCTTGAAAAGCAGGATTTCTGCCGATCGTGGCAAGGAAACGAGAGCGACGCTATTTTCGCGGGGTCGCGCGGACCTCGTATTGTGATCCAGTTTTCACGACGACATCGCGTGTTATTTTTGACGGCACTGCCGAAAATCACACGTGGCGCCTTCCACGCAATTATCTCTGTGTTCCCGAATGAATCCTCGAGAGATTGGTTCCAAATGGATCCCCCGCTGCTTTCGACGATCGTGCGTGAATTATTTTTGTTTCACAACGTTCAACGTTCAGTGAGATGTTGAAAGAGAAGCGTTTATAATGTGGATTATAGTGGCTACGAAAAGACGATCGAGCTCATAACAACAGAGATGTACTTTGTAAATTTTATATGCTTCTGTATATTATAGACAACATATTGCTACGTATCCTAGATTTCTAGAAAATGCATAAACGCAATCTAACTGCTAACGTATTTACATACTGATTAATTAGGTCCCATGTTAATCTTTAAATGAATAATTAAATTCGAATATCCACTGCAAGCTACAAAAATTGCTTAATTTTTTGAAATCTTTGATTTCAGTTAACTTTTCCGTTAATTTCTATCGAAGAAAATATAAACAAAATTAAGTAATTTAAATTTTTACAATATAACACAAATTACTATGGTCATCTGACCCTATGATACTATTTGAATTTCGTATCATTTAGTTGTATTTTTTATGCAACTACGACAATTTGAAATGAATATACGTTAATATAAAAAAGAAATGCAAAATCTGATAAAACGATGCTTTACTAGAAAAAAAAAAATAGGGAACTCATTATTTCCCACATTTCAAAAAATATATATGCGAATTTTATATTTCGCAATATATATGTATGAAAGCATCAATATCTTTGAAATATCTGTATTTAAAAGACATCTTTTGATCGAAAATATAATAAATTTAGATAATAACTTACGTGGTTTCTGATCTTTTATGTAACGTCTTGAAATCTAAACCTTTCCAAGTTATGCGAGCTTTTAATCAGAAAATTATTAAAAAGCATAAAATTGTATCTTTGACCGATTTATCTCTAATAGTTTTCAAAATATTGATTTGGTAAACGAACGGCTCAAATACTGAATATAAAAAGAAAAAGAATGTCTCAACACGGCCGTCACACATATTAACACTAGATCAGCTATATCAAAAATATTTTACAATATAAATCTTTATAATTTAAATGATAATTAAAACAGATAGATTTATACATCTATATTTCCATTCAAACGGAAATTAATATTAATTTTCTCAAGAATATCCAAATATTTAAGCACTTGTAAGAAATGAAAGTCTGAAATCAATTATATTGATGAGTTCAATTCTTATAATGTTAAAATGAATTGTACAGTTATTTATAAAAACTTATATACTTTTATAATGATAGCTCTAACAAATAATACATGTTTCTACCACGCAACTATCATTTCAAACATTCCGCTGGGAAAGCGTCAAGATTTTTGAGCACCAGCATATGTACATATAAATGTGTATGTAAGAAAAACGAAATAAAAAATGCACCTGCTCAATAAAGGACCAGTCTCTCCCTTGAAGCTGATTCTGCTAAAGGTCCTTCTCTGGAAACTGCTGAGAATACCGCGTTTCTGTTTCTCGTTGTTGCTTCTTCCGGTCTCGTCCGCAGAGTCATCGCACACTTTTATTGCAACAGCTGTCGTAGGAGCCGTCGAGTTCACCAGCAGTTCGTTCAACGGCACCGTGTTGTCGATGGCGATCGTATGCTCATCCGATTCCTCACTGATTCCTTCTTTCGTTAAAGAACCCTTTTCGGTTATGAGCATTTCGTTCGACGATCTCTAGTCCCCTCCCGTGTCTCTTTTCTTCTTTTATTTATAACTTGCTCATCAATTTTATCAATACGATAAGAAGCAAAATCTCGTCTCACATTCGAAAGAAATCTGAAAACCGTTGACTTCTCTCTGTTTAAACGCTCAAAAGTTCTACGAAGTTCAAAGATGATCTAGAAACAATCGATCTTGCTGATAGAGCACTGAATTTTACGAAGTTCAAAGAAGATGAAAAAAATCTTCGATCTTTTATTCTACGCGTTCGACGAAAATCTAGAAATTTACAGATCTCTTGTCAAAGCATTGATTAATTAATGACCGTTTCCTATCGATGGTGTTTAATCTTCTCCTTCCGTTGAATTCTACGCTTTTCAAGAAACATTTAGAGATCTATCGAACCATTGATTCGACCGTGTTCGGAGAAGATCTAGAAATTAATGATTCCTTCTACCAATTAATTTCTTTTTCTCGATAATGATCTAATGCTTCTGCTCGAAGTCATTGGAGGAAAATTTTATGAAAGATTCAGAGCTGTACATTTTTCCACAGCTTTCAACAGCGAGACACCACCTTGTCAATGATGATAAAGTCTCGACGATGATTTTTGTCGCCAGAACGACTGATTCACAGATTGTAAATCGGATGATAATCTAAAACGTGTTTCTCAACATCGAGCACCATCGCGTTGTACGTCAATCGAATTTACAATTCGCCACGAATTCGTCACTCGTGATACACTTCTACTCAGCGTGATTTTTCCGAATCATTTTTCTATGTCATTACCATATTTACTGGTTACGACGTGTGCGTATAATGTTCTATTAAATTGAACTGGTAAGCGTATCGTTGATTATATTAGTTGAATATATAACGAAACAGTCGATAGCACTGTCGTGAAGTCAGTGAATTGAAGGAACGTTCTTTCGTCTGCAATGCAAACCGAGCACTTTTAAAATTCACGCTTGCGTCTGAAGTTCTACGGCCACGTCCACGCGTCGTACGATTTCTCGTACAACCGCGACCGTACATACATATGTTATCATTTATTCTCGTCCCGCTACGTCATTCTTATCAATGTTCCGCATCCGTCGACTATGATCATCACGATAACCAAATTTCTTCGAAGTCGCATTTGCGCAACAATCCTCGGATAAAAAATAAAAATAAGATAAATTTCACTGGTTGGCTCTTGTATAGCGAAGTATTATTTCGAACAACCAAAGGTTTAAGGTTCTCCTTCGTCACGACTCGATGAAAGCACTTGACGCGCGTTTCATTCGCAGAAGAATCTTCAAATGAAATAAGAAAAAGAAGAATCTAACTAATTTTGTTAATGTCACAATCGAGTTTCACCGTGAATATTTATACCAGTCCAAGGTTCCTGTTCGTCACGATTCAACGTTAGCATGTTGGCGCACAGCGAACGAAATGAGCAACAAGCGTATTTGTCCAGTTGTCGACGTTTCCGTGCGCAGATTGCACGCTATTTCCAGCAACCGGGTACACGGGGCCGGCTCGCGATCATCCTCGTACTGAGTATCATTCATAATTCCCCACGGCGGGAAATTCTTTCTCTCTTTCTCTTTGATGTTGACCTAAGCACCAACAAGGCGTACATCACGTTCTGCACGCATTGTACAAGAATTCCTCCGCGTGTTACGCGGTTTCCTATTAATGAAAACGATCTCTCCTTTCTACCGGATTTCACAACGAAAAGATTATAACTGATGTTTTGTCAAAGGCATTGATCGACTTAGTCCTTCTTCTCGACAACGGCGGTCATTCTTCTTATTCCAGCGAATCCCACTGTTCAAGATAAATTTAGAAGGTATTGGACTCGAGGTAATCGAGTTTAAAAAAGATTGATATGCTGGATTCCACGATGTTCGAAGAGGATCCAGACATCGATAATTCTCTTCTGAAGTGTGCTAGAGTGTGTTCTACTGTGTTCAAAGTGACACCGACGATGATTGATGATTGATTCCCTCCTTTTCTGGTAGACTTCACATTGTTCGAAGTGAATTTAGAATTCTTCGTTCCCTTTGATTTAAGTTCTAAAAAAAGCTCCAGAAATCTTTGATCCTTCTGAACTGAATTCCACGATGAACGGAATGAAATCGAAAAATCGCCCGAGGCGTCGGATTTGACGAAGTTCGAGAGGTATCTAGAAATCGTGAATCCCTTGTTCGAAGCACTGGCCGATCGGGACTCGAAGCCGGCGAAAACTCGCTCGGAACCTGTCAACGCGAGAACCACTTCTGAGATTGCGTGCGCCACGGTATAAGCGAAAATAATCCACGCACACGCGGGCACGCGCGCGATCGTACACCCACACTAACAAAGTGTAGAATATGTTTAAAGTCGTTGCTGGTGAATGTGTGTACTACTTTGCGAACATTGTTTCGTGTAGTATATCGATGTGTGAAAAAGTACGCGCGAACGCGCCTGTCAAACGGTAAATATATATACATTTATGTGTTTGTATTTGTGTATATGTGGAGGGAAGGGAGGGGGGAAATACGTCACATTGACACACGCCGCGTAGAAATAGAGCCATGCTTGAATGCCTGGCGATAGAAAGACTTGACATGTGTGGGAGAACCGGAGATAAGATTATGTGAAGCCACTCTAGCCAATGTTTTCGACTTGGATATTTGTTATAACTTTTTTTAATTTTTTTTTTTTTTGCAAGCCCTATTGCTACTCCATTATATAAAATATACTATGAGTCTAACTTTGATTTTATAGTACAAATAAAAGCTTCAAAATGAAAAAGATTTTCGAGGAAATCAAATTTGAACATATCTTAAATATAATATAAATTATCACATCAGTAGACAAGTAATAAAAGATTATTTTATAATACGTTACTAGAAAGTACAGAATAAAATTTTCCATTTAGAAATTTGTTTTCGAAAAAATTAAATTTTGAACCATTTATTTGTGGTATATTACATTTTATTTCAAGCGAGGTCTGATTTTCACGTATAGAGTAACATTTAATCATTTGTTCATTTCTGATCAATCTAGAATTGGTGAAATACAGATATACTTAATAAATTTCCAAATACAGTTTTAAACTAAGACTATGTCTCTAATATAATTTTGTTATACTTTATCAACATCTTATTTGGAGCTATAAAATTTCGCTTCATTTATATCATTAATGAAACAATAAAAATAAAATAAAAAATTGCAATAAAAATTCATCTCGCGGACATAGCGCTTCTATTCTATTTCCTATTTTGGATTCGTTCTAACTTTTACCACGAATTTAGGCTCACGGTGTATGTAAGGTTTAAGATTCACGAGTTTGAGATTGTGAGTTTCATCGTGTACGAGGGGATCTGGTACTCGTTGCGTGGGTATTATTGGCAAGAACAATTGGATCGGTGTAAAACGATATTTTATATCTTAATGCGCCGTATTTTTGATAAATAGAAAATGGCAGGCAAATACACAAATAATTCTGAGAAAATCTTCTACGTGACTGTAAAACTGATTTTGTTTGATGACTAGGGAAAATTGCTCGCTGTAAAATTGTTTTGCTTGTTGCAACAAGCGACTTTGTACTCCGTACGCCTATAGTTTGCACGTGTGCTCTTAGAGCTATAAGATTTGTTTACCTACGTTCTCTTAGCACGTAGTCTTAGAACAGAGAGAAAATTCTTCAATAATGGAAATATTGTATATTTAGATTAGCAAGAAGATTAGTGAAGATTAGTAAAAAAAACGATGATATTCAATATCTTGGCACAAACTGTTTTTCTATTCGTTTACATAATTATCCATTATCATGCTAAGAGTGACCTATATTGTTTTTGCTTCATAAATAGTTTCCTCTATTTATCTTTACGACAAAAAGAAATTTCCTGAAGTATATTGATCAGAAATTTTCAGGTTGCAATAATCTAACTGACTTAATTGTAGGAGAAATCGAATGGTATGTTTGCCGAATTTTTTCGCTGATTTCCATGCTACCAGCTGCAAAAATAGAAAAAAAAGCGCTATATAAGTACACCTCCTCGTTCGCCAACACGTCAGTACGTGTCACACTACATTCTCCTGACTGGCGTAAGCGGCACAAGTGGCTTTATACATATGTATGCAATGTAAATAAGCGCGCACGTAATGTAAGCGGTGCGCAAAAATACCTGTAATACTAGATTATCGGTACGAACGGTACTAACATACGTTGCTGATCAATCTAAACTTATTTTAATTAGTCTCATTAAAGAGCGTGAAAGTCTTGCCGCATTGCTGATACCGAAATGTTTCAGATGTCGATTGAAATTCGACTCATATCAAACGAAAATACAAAGTTATCATTCATGCGATCGCATCCTGTTTTCTTTCCAACACATAGATCTAAGTGGTATTTATTGTCATATTGTTATTTCATTCTTTTTGTATTCTTTTTTCATCCCTTATTCCTTTTTTCATACTTGTTAAATTTATAAATATATCAATAAGAACATCTTGCATTTCAATTTACAATTTCGAATGATTTTATAACAGCAATGCTTGGGTTTCTTTTACCTTTTAATGAAGAAACTGGTTATCACGTCCCGGTATCTTGTAAACAGAACGAGTTGGATAAATAGCAATAAAAGATACGAAGTTCTCGAATGGAGACACGGGACTTGAAATATTCATTATTTTTGTTGCAATTATAAAGGGTATTACAAAATCAAGTTGCTTTCGTACATCTACCGCCATCTGGAAACATATGGTAAACCTCTGCAAATGGCGCTGCAGTAGTTTCGAAAATTTCAAGCAGTTGAATATTCAAGGTAAAACTTGCGAAAAAAAGATGAGTAATTATGAAACAGTTTGCAATTGTGATAAATCATTGATCTATATATGGAAAAAAAAACTTTGAAACAATGAGAGTTTCCAGAAATAATGTAGAACTACATAACACGTGTATACAGCATAGACGAAGTATATCGTATATAGCTTGAATTTTCTATTTCAATTACATAGTAATTGGAAGCTATTCAAAAACCGTTTGAAAAATTGCAAGATAGAAGTAATGAATAGTCAATTAAATTAACATAAGGATTTATTGTCTAAAAGTTCAACATTGTATAACATATATGTACATATATATACAGTATTTTATATACAGTATCTTTAATCTTTAACAATATTTCTAAATCGGAGCTCCATGGAAAGAAACGCTTTCATATTAGGATCCTGTACTTTATCCAGGATTAATTTTTGCACATCTACATCGCTCTTTTCAAGAGTGGCGCTCAATTTTTCTGCGTATTGAATCCATACACAATTTGCGCATCCAGACATGCAACAATTCGTAGGTTCTGATATATCATCTATTGAGGAAACGTCACTTTCGTGTTTCTCAGTGGATTTTTCTTCAGATGATAATATTGATGATGTTCCATAAATACATTCTTTAAATATGAAATATATTTGTTGACAACTACACTTTTGATTTTTGGTAATCAATCGAGAAGATTGAGGTAGGTTCATTCCTGTTTTATTACACCTTGTAAAAATACCTAGTCATTAAAAAAAAAATGTAAGTATTTAGTGACAAGATGAATGTTAATTGATACACAGTATATAAGGAAGTTTTGATATAATAAGTAATTAAATAAATTAGTAAATAGTCGATAAATGTTTAGTAACGTTAGATATTTCCTAACCTCGTTACACGATAATCATAGACAAGATACAACATAAATTTAATCTTAGTTTCTGCATTGCATGTTTGAAAGACCTTAGGGCCCTCTCACAGCTCTCAATGTAACTATTAATATTACCGACAGTACAGAACAAAATTGCGGTAGTTGGTCAATGATTGCGGGCATTAACTAAAAACAAAATAGATGTCATACGAGACTTCGTATCTCATGTTCTGAGGCTTGAGAAACTTGAGAAAATCAGATTGTTTCTTACGCCCCATGCGATTTTTTACATCAAACATGAGAATTATATTCAATTATAGAAGAAATAGACCTTTCATTCATTGCATTTTTGTATGATGTTTTGAGAGCTTTGGAGCTTTCTTTTGTTTAATATTAAACTGATATAAAAAAAAAATTACTCTTTACCTTGTATATTAATTCATTGTACAATTTCAATTCATTCTGCAATACAAATGATGTCGAGTAATATAATTCAGTTGATATTTCAAGAAACAGAATAACATTTTTATACATCTACTGAAATACATATAATGCTTTACATAGAGATCTGCTTTATGGATATATTGTATATACTCTAAGTATAAACTGTTTAAGTTTGTACCTTAGAACATTTAGAACATTTAAATTAATATGATTATAATTGTTATAAAATAATAAATATTTACTATTTATTTATTTCTTGATTTAAAAAACATAAGAAAAAAAAGATAGAACAAAGTATTATTATGTAAAGAAATTATGATTTTTAGAGTATAGATTAAAAAGATAATTAAAAATATTTTTTACTGCTGCTTTGTTGATAGATATAATTACCAAACAGAAGTTATTTTCTCTTTCTCTTTCTTCTTAAATATATCATAATTACTCAAGATACGCTTTGGTATCTATAAGAATTTAGTTCTTGCATTTCTCATTTTATCTAATATAAGTACAAGTTTTATTGTTATGAAAGTTCATTAGAATTTTTATTATTATTAATGTTTCAAATTTAACAAAGTTTCACCCTTTTTTCGATAGAGATTTTTTATAATCTTCACTTTCACCATGGAATTTTACATTTCCCTGATGACTTCTGCACAAAGACCATGTATTAATGACCAGTCTTTTTATCTAAACATTATATTTGATTTTTATTTCTTCTAATAATTTAATTCTGCCTCCCAGTTTAAGTGTAAACTACTTTTGCAAACTACTTGAGTACAAAATATCTTAAGCATAAACTTCACTATAATTTTAAGTAAAATGACATAAATTAATTTTTGTTATACAGAAATATCATGTTAAATACAAAAAACATTTACATATTAAATGCAAAAAAGCACATTTTGAAATTATGATAAAATTTTGAATACAACTTCAATATTTCAAAAATGTGGTTTAATAAATGAATATTCTATAATTATTTCCATTTTAAAAATCAATTGTTACATTCTATTCAATCTGTTTTTGTTTCCAGTGATAAAATTTTGATAGTTTATCAAAGTAATAAAATAGAATATAGAATTATAATAATTTAAAATAAAATAAGGAATCGCTAATGTGAGACAAAAGAGATATTCTTTAGTTTAGAATTTTGAGGTTAGACATTTTTTGTATCCATTATCAAAAATTTGTTCTCATGCTTAGGTACTGGTGAAATAAATACCTATTGAGAATATACAATGACTATAAATTTAATAATTTGTTTGATGGTTAATGTATCGTATATGTATATAGATACATGTTATTCTCATTGTAGTTAAAGTAATATTTCTTATGCGTATCAAACGCAAACGTATCTCGATACATGCGTCAAAAATTTTCGGCACACGCAATAATCACTCGCAGATAGAATTTTCTACGAGAGCGAGAGCGAGAAAGAGAGAAAATCACACACGCCACGCGCACGCACGCACACAAAAGAGAGAGTTAAACAGTTTAATAGGTTGAAAATATATAAAAGAAATCTTTTAAAATGAATTACGATGTTACTATTAAAAGAACAAGGAGATAAGGAAAGTCTTTTAATTCTTTCAGAAAATACAAATAAAAGTTTACGATTAGATTAAATAAAAAACAAATTGATTTTGTTTTAAATCTTTTTGATGATAAATTGAACTCAAGAAACATCTGATTTTTAAAAAATTCAGGCAAATTAATTATTTAAAAATAATTTAATTTCACTTATATCACACGCTATTGTTCTAATGGCTTTTTTTCTAATTCATTGATTATTTCAAAAACTCGATATTTTGCCTCTGTAATTAAATGTGATGGAAATGTTTTTACAGTCATCGCCATACTTTTGAAAAATGTACAAACTGGATCGGTATCTTCTACTATTATTTTATTAATATTTTCTATTAGTGTCTGTCTTTCGAGAGCTCTTTTTTCTAGTAAGTCTAAAATTTTAGTTACTTCGTGTTTGAATTTTTTCGTTACATTTGTGTTTTGTGTATGGTGTAATTTTCTTTTTCTCAAAAGAGGCACATATTGTGATGTCGGAGCAATTGTTGATGTTTCTATTGAAACTTTTTCTTCGATACTGTTTTCTGAATCCTCTTGCAAATCATCCATATTATTATTACTATTATAAAATAATGTGGTTAAATTATTGTATTTTAGGACTTATGTTGTGCACACAAGATATTTACCTTCTCTCAGACGTTACATTATCTAAAAAGCCTAATTGCTGCAATAATGGCCATTTAGATTTCGGTTTCGCTGTCGATCCCTTGCCATGTTTGTTACCTCGTTTTATTTTCATAAATGTGTCTCTAATATTTCGCCATCTTTTTTTACAGTCAGCAGCTAAAATAAATTGATAACATATTTTTTTATAGATTTCTTGCTGAAGAAATGTTTAGATTCATGTAGCACTTCTTTAGATTCTTGCAGTGACATTTTCGAAAAATCCACGATAAATTCGTTTAAGAAAATTTCTTTCTCCTATTATAAGATTATAATGATACTATATTTTAAAAATCAACTTACACGAAATACTACGAAAAAAAATTTACAATTTTGGATTATTCGATACCAGAAGGGTATCTGAAAATGCCTTTGCAATTTTAGTTCAAGATTTCCGAATATTTTATTCTGGAATAGAACTACTACCAAAAATTACAAATTTAATCATTCGCATGACGAATGACATCTGCATAGCATAATTATAAAATGAACATATTATATATATATATATATATATATATATATATATATATATATATATATATAAATATTATTCTTGCCTTGGCTAGATCAAGTGATTAGTTTCACTAATATTTCGAAGTTCAAGACAGATGTATTTTAATACATTGCGAGATTCAGTGCGATGATAAACAAGTATAATTTTTATGAGCATAACATGAACAAATATAGTTGGCTCTTGAACAATTTCGTTATAGTTGTGGATTTAGTTATATGTGCATTTTTTACTGATTGAATATTATAAGAGTTTTTCTCGGATAAGTGTAATTTTCTTAATAAGATTTCTTTTCTCTAACTTATTTTATTATAAGAATAGAGTAATATATATACACATATTATATAATATATGTATGTAAAATAAAGTTCCAGTTAGCTATAGATTATTGAATAATTAAATTTTTGGAAAGCTATTTTCTTCAGCTATGCGGGATGCCTGCGTCCCTAATTCCCGCATTACTCGAAGATTAATCTAACTTTATTTATTATCAAAAGAAATATAATTATCGAATACTTACCTGTTCTTTTCAATTCATATGATATTTCTTTCCAAACGTTTTCTTTTAGTTCATGATTCTTATAATTTTCGTCGCATATGTTATAAAGGAAAGGGTAATTTGCGACATTTTCTATTAATTTTTCGTCCTCCTCGGAAGAAAATTGAAATTTTGCAGTCATGTATATCCGTATTATTATTGAAACTAACTGTAATGCGTTTGCGTCTAGACTGCTGCTGACGCAGGCGAACGCCAGACGCGTACGTCTGACGCGGACGCAACAGCAACACGCATGCGTCAGACGCATTTGTAGTGATGGTGTGTCGGGACCAAACAAACGAATGCATGTCGTCCCCCACTTCGAAGAAATTCGTGCTTATTTATTAACGCTATACTCGTATGATAATTGACACGAATACGAACGCGAATTTGATCGACGTGGAAGGCGAATGAATTCGTTTGGCTGAACACAGCATGATACAATGAACGGCAATGCACATGTTTTTCTAAAGGCGGTTATCGAACGCGCCAGACGCAAGCGTCTGACGATTTGCCTACTTTAGAAGCAAGCTAGACGTGACTGCAGTCTGATATCGTTTCGCGGCACTTTATTTATTAATAAAATAATATATAAAAAAAAATATCTAACATATCGAAATTTGTAGTAAAATTGTATTATACAACAACAAAATTATTATTTTTGATAAATTAATTTACTTCATTGTTAAAAAAGCAATTTTTCCTTTAGTGAAATGAGATATTTCACACAGAATAACGCTTTCTTTAGATTATTATCAACAGGCTCTAAAATCTACTTGTTTTATATTCGTGTCGGTGATTATGAAAGAGACCTAAGTCATACATTTCTCGTATCGAAATATTTAAAGATTTGCGTTTGAATAAATTAAAAGATATTTTTACACTATGAAACAAAATGTTTCAGGAAATATTTTGTCTCGTAAAATAAGAATTTGAGTGTGAAATTTCGTGTGTAGCTTATAAGGAAATATGATTTTTAAAGCTTGAAATGACTTACCAACTAGACTTTTCAAAATTAACTAAATGTCTTAAAACTAACTCACAACAATAAAAAATAACGGATTTTATTATAAAAAAAAAGTTTTGAATCAAATCTATTAATTTTATAATTATGTTTCCTTTTCATCTTTCGGAAATGGGATTTTGAATCTTGAGTGACTTAAAATATTTCTGGCGGGATGTAGAGTAGTAAATTCTTAATATCTTTATATTTTTTTCTGTTATTGCTCTAATGGTGGTGTACAATGGAATTAGGTGGATATTTTCGTATATTTTTTGCGCTTCTTACTGAGTTTTCTAGTTGTTAAAATTTGTTAAAATTTTGTTAAAATAAAATCCTTCTGCTTCATTCGTTCTATCAAAAATGGATTCTTTTTTCCACATAGTTCTATTAGTTCATAATGATATTCAAGGATGTTTTATTCTCATTTCTATCGAGCCAAAATCACGATCATTCAGCAAAAATGAATGGCCAGATACCAAAAATTTATGATCGTACACACATTATTTCTTAATTATTTCAGAAAAATTCCTGAAATAATTATTATGACCAATAAAAATCGGCAACAACTTTTCTGTATTTGATAGTAAAATAATTAATTATTTTTCGATAAATAACAAATTCACGAGAGTGCAACTGACTTAGTCCAGTTAAAATGAACATTAACTGAATTAATGACACAACAGCCAACTCATTTTAACTGTTCAATTTTTAAAACTTCGATATAGAAATTACATCAGATTATTTTATTTTGAAAAAAATGTGACGCGACTCATCTTTTTTTTTTAAATTCTTAACTTACAACTTAGACCACTTTCGTAATTATCGGCACATTTAATTAAAAAAGTCTGCATATTTCTTCATCATTCGGGAATAATCTTTTTCAAGTATCGATTTCAGTTCTTGAAATAGCTGCAAAAAATATTATAACTATTATGGACGTTTTGGTTCGGAGATGGTTTTGATTCTGTATTGATTTTAACTGTTATTTTTCGGTTCTATATTTTGATTCTGCATTCCGGTTACGATTCAATTCTAGGTTCTAATTCTGTAGTACTGCATAGTTAAATGTTAATAGTTAATACATGTTATATATTCTTTACGTGATGCTGAAAGGAAACTACGATATTTAATAGAAGATTTCAATAATTTCGGTGCCTATGTACCTATATATAGTGTCATGATTATGTATTTTTAGAATTATATTATGTATTATTAGAATTGAAACACAGAACTAAAATACAGAATCGAAATATACAGAAATGTACAGAACAGAAGAAATTAAAGAATCAATACAGAACTTATATAACATCGCTCAGAACTGAAATGTTTTTTTTTTCGATTTTTATATTTTTTTCGAACTATAACAGTTTAAACAGTTATAGAACAGTTATAAAACAGTTATTTTCAGGGATATTTCAATCTCTTTATATTTTATATTTAACAATTTAATTGTTAAAAGAATTTTTTCGTCTATCAGCGAAAGTAAATTTTCGTTCATTGCAAAAATTGATTTCGATTTCTTTACACACGACTTTCGTTTGACAGATGATAGCGTACTACATGTAATATGTATTGAACAATTGAACGACTTGCACAGAGCCTGCGTCCAGACGCACGCGTTTATACCGACGTAATGAAAAAGGATGGTTTTGTTTTTGCGATTCTCACACCATTGCATTTGTGCCAGACAAAAAGTTTCTGACATATACATTCTAACACTCATTTTACACACACGCGTATGTGTATATATATATATATATATATGACATTTCAGATAAGAATTATGATTTAAGAAGAGCATTATGAAATACGTTAATAGATGTTTCATCGATTTTAATTTTTAAATATGTTATAGAACTCAATATTTTGAATAATTTTTTTCTTATACCTATAATTGCTGCGTATTCGTTAGCAAGTAATTTGCGACACAGAGATGTGTACAAATATTGATATAACTTACGTTGCAATAAAAAAAGTTGCAAAAAGCAATTTTTTGGTTAATAAATGTCGGGAGTGTCTATATTAATCAAAATGCAAATTCTACAAGAAAATTAAATTGTGTTATTTCTGTTGATCAGAGTTAAAATATCGGCTCGGCAAGTTAAATGTACTGTTGCACAATACAACAATTATTTTAAAGAGGAAAATAGAAAAGTCCGAATGAGAAATTGAATATCGAAGAGATCTGAATTTGATGTTTATGAAATATTATTATTTAAATTCAAAGTGATCAAAGTGATCTTGAATACCCTTTAGAACTTACAGACTCTAAGGTAATGAAAAGCAAAACAAAAATGCGTCGTACAATTTTGGCAGAAGAACGTAATATTGTGGATTTTGGCAACGGGTAAATTTAAAAATTAAATTAAACTATTATATATATTTCAAAAATATACATATAATAAATATATACAGTTGATTATTACATGCATGTAATATTTCATTCGTGAATCTACATAGTAGAGTAAAAAATATCATATCAATCTATATCTATATCCTAGCTTAGTTTTCGAGTTTACAGATGATTGAAGAAAATGTTTGATGTACCCATCTCGTACTTCAGTACATGCTACAGATGTTAAACTCAGCAGAAAGACTTTTTAATTTTTTCTTTTTCTTTTTAATTTTGTTTCTGTATTTCAAAGTTGTGGTAGAAGTTCTCGTCGTAAGATTTCATCGAAAAACTTCGTCCGGCACTTCTCTGTCATATTTCGTTCTTCGATGAACTCTCGGCAATTATTTCCGACACATTGCTGTTCAATATATGTAATATGAAAAAATTACAAATAAATGAACAAAAAAATAAAGTAACAATGAATGTAGAATTTTAAATTAGATTTTCAAACCGGTCATTTGACCAGACGTTGGTATGTTTAATGTTAATGACTTTAACGTTTCGGCTGTCAACATCGTATAAAATATCGCCGGCGGCTGAGATTCTCAGGATACACAAAATCGGTAACTCGATATCATCGTGTGAATGCATCCATTGGATCATTCGATATCCATTGTACGTGTATTACGATATCCATCATATGTGTATTACGATAGATGTATTTCTATTTGAAAGGAACTGTATCGCAAAATCTATTGGATCATGTCTATTATATCTAGATAGATGAAAATCTATTTATTATATTATATTCGGTATCCATCATACGTGTATCGTGATACAAGTGAAGAAGACGTTAAGGCAGAAAATATATATGATTTGATCTTAAAAAATGAAATTGACTTTCGTGCTATATCCTTACGTACTTATTCCTAAAGCTATTAATGATATTAATCTATCTACTTCCGCCTCGGGATAGAACGAATCTCCTTTGAAAACTTTTTTTAATATAATTAACAATTTCAAAAATATAATTCTAGTTAGGCTAGAATATTATAATTTTAAATAGATATGATTCATCCAGTATATTTATAAGTAATGTTAGAACGATAAAACAAACAAAACAAACGGTATAAGGCGGTTAACTTTATTATGTTTTTTTTTCTTTAGACTTTATCGCGCCAATCGAAAAAAAGACCTAGATGATGGAAGAAGTTATATCCTTTATATTTTGTTTATTGTTTCTGTCCTCTTACCAGGTATACCACCGTGTAACGTTTATTAACATTCGACCAAACGTAACTGTCAGAGTTAATGCTATACAATATTTGTATACAGATATTCTGTATTGAAATATAGAATTTCTATGTTTCATTTGTAGCTATGAGATATCTTGTCTTGTATCTTATTTCGTAGATATTACGTTAATATTTAATTTTAATTATAATAGGTTGTAAGATTATAAACAAATAAATCAAAATAAATTAATGTATTATAGTAAATAATCAAACATGTAATAAATTTCTCGTCTGGATCTGTTCAAAGTCATTATATTTTTTTATCGGTTACCACGTTTAATTTAATAAATAAAAAGTTAAATAAAAATCGTAGAATTGATAACATATGTTCATATTTTTTGATTTTAATTCTTATCAGTAGCCTTATATGCGATACGTGTCTAAATTGGTGCGGCAGGATGTGATATGAAAATGGTAATGGAGCTCTAGAGCGTCTGATAAAGAATACATATGTACAATAATGTCATTGATAATGTACATTTCATGTCTTATGTAGGGCAAAATTGTACATACTGGGCAAAATTGCTCGCGAACAATTCACGAGAAATTTGCAAATTTTTCGCGAATAATAATGTGGACGTGACATTATAAAGCAAGACTTTCAATCCATGTTCATTTCAAATTCGCGAACAGATTGACGTTCCATTTACCGAGCGAACATTGTTCGTTATTGCAAATGAGCTCGCTGTAACATGATTCGCTAAGTGTTGGCGAACAATTCGCGAGCAGAACAAGCAAATTCACGTTCAAATGCACGCATTCCATTCTCTTTAGTAGAATCTTTTATAATATTCTCATATGATCAATACTTATTACTTTTTTAAAATGGTATGATTAGAAAGAAATGTCATAAGATAAAGTTAAACGATTTAGAACATACTGGTATTAATCTTTCAACAACGGTATATTTGGAAAAATTCAGATGCATCCAGTGGCGATTCGTGGGAGTGCTGTAACTTTCGAAATTACATACACACTGTAAAGACAGTGCATTTTTATTATTTTTTTTATGCAAAATAAGAGAATTGTATAGGATTGTTGATGATAAAATTAAATATTGCAAGCAAAAATATAAATGATTAACAAATATATTTGATTAATAATGATTAATAAATAAATTTAAAGTCGAGAAAAATTGGGAATGTGTCTTTTTCGTAAATTGCTATATTTCGTATAGCACGTATTAATTGAAATCAGGTATAGAATGTTGCTCTCTACAATTATGGCTGAAATAAATACAATTTTCGTATTATATTATGTATTAGTTAGATATGTATATAATTATATTATGCAAATATATTGTGTAATAAAATATTACGTTTTGTACTGCGATATAGTTTATAAGTAATATATGATGTCATTAATAAAATAAAATTTAATATAAATTATTATGCATTTCTTCAGTTTTATTGAATACATAAATTAATATTTTAAAGAAAATTTGATTGTTTCATCATTTATTTTTATCATTAACTTTATTCATTATCAATTCTTCTTTTACGCAACTTTGTCATTTACACAAATTGGAATTTTCACAATTAAAATTTGTCATTTTTATAATTAAATAAAGTTTTGAAAATTTGTATAAATAAACAAATGAAAATGCGAATAAATAAATTCAAAATATAAATAAACAAAGGAAACGGTATGAAATTTATGAAGAAAAATATCTTTCTAATTTTTGTCTTTGGAATTTTATAAAAATCTCTTACATATAAAAACTCCTCATTAACTACACAATAAAATAGTTAAATAGTTAAATAGTTAAATAGTTAAATAATTAAAAAATTGATTAACTTTAATTGATAAAATATTATTCGAATAAAATTTTATATAAATATCGAGAATGAAATATTATTCGACTAATGAACAAAAGAATAAAATAAAAATTACGAAAAACAAGTTATTTGAAAATAAAAAATAAGTTTAAATTAAATGAGGATATTTAAAAGTTAATTAGCATTAATCAAAATTAGACAATCGCTTATGATAAGCAAAGATGTTTATGAAAGTTTACGAAGCTAATTTAAAAAATTGAAAGTAAATTAAATTATTTTGAAAGAAAATTATTTTAATTAGAAAATTTATCTGTTATATATTATAATGAATATACTTTAAAATATATTTTAAACATTTTATACATGCATTTCTATGTACATTTAAAAATTGTATTTAATTTAAAAAAAATTTATCTCTCTGTATGGTTAAAAATTTAATTCTATATATAAATTTCTTGCGCAGAATAAATTTATCTAAAATATATGAATCATCACTATCTTGAAAAGGGTATCCTTTATCCACTTCATACAATATTGTATCTTTCATTTTTCACCTCTCGGATTCTCAAACGTGATAATTGAATATTATGTGACGTTTATATCGAACATATTTATTTACACCAAATAACAAATAAAACTTTAAATTAAATTCCTTAAATTAAAAACTTAAATTCCTAAATAATAAGTAAAGTTTATTCATGACCAACGAATAATTTCTCGCTAAATAAAATTATTTTTTATTTTGCGCGTACAAAGAAATTGGATACATGATAGATTGAACGAGGGAGATACACGCATCAAATGAAAAATGTCGAAATGCGTAAATAAGAAGAATTATGATTCCTAAAAACGGGGATCTATAGGTTGTCGCAAATCGCAATGTCGTGTCGCAACTTTCCTCGCAACTTGTGTCGTGAGGAAGAAATATAAATTCTAGGGCTCGGTCCCGAATCAACCATTAGTAATTTCGATCTCGAGCTGTGCGGACGTAAAATAACGAACGTACAGTTTCCTAACTGTATTGAAGAACTCTCTTTTACCTTAGTTTAGTCTTAATTCTGCATATATTTAGTTAACAAAATAACTATTGTGAAAAGAGTGAAAGAATGAGAAAAAGGTAACAAAATAATTCTATGTACTTTATTAGTTGCATGCTTTTGGAAAAGTTTAGATTTGAAAAAATAAGAAGTATAAAAATTAACTGCGAGTGTTTGATTAATCAATTAAGTATCACAAAGATTATTTTCTTTATATTTTCCGTTTTGTCCGTTAAAATATATTGAAAAGAATAATACATTTTTGGTCTGTAAGTCGCATGTTCTTGAAATCTTCTAATAACATATTATATTTAATTAATAATTACAAGTAAAGTGATATATTTTCATAAATTAATCGATAGTACGTTTTATAATTAACTACATAATTAACTAATATAATTATTATTAATATGATTAATATATAATATGATTAAGTAATATTATTGACTAATAGTTTTATAAACTTATTGACAATATATCTTATGATAATTAATTTATATAACATCGCATCTTAAAATTTAATTCAATTCAATTTATTTACAGGAAAAGTCTATTATTCTATACTACATATAAGGAAATACATCATAATAGCATGAAATCAAATTAACAAGGTAAGATACAAAAGAATAAGTAGTAAATATTAAATACACATATAAAACGAATTTATTAAGAGCTGTTATTCTTTATATTATTGATTAGAAATACAGGAAAAATTACTTTGATCAATATATTTGTTAGCAGTGTTACAAATTCAGTCAATATTATAGAGTATATATTAAAGCTTGACAGACAAGAATTGTTTATTTCATTGTACTCTTTTTTTATAAAGTTAGAACTGATTGACAATGAAGTTTTTCTGAGGTTTTGATATTGTATTGTACCTCATAATTAGAGAGTATAATTATTAGAGTATAATTAGTGTGATAAGGATATTTTTATGAACAGTTTTTCTCAGAAAAATATTGTCAAACAAGGAGGTTATTTAAGATTGGGTCACTAATGGCATATTTAAAATACAATAATACTAAAGATAAATCCATATTGTATAATAATTTAACCTTTCACAGATTGTTAATAAGTACATTTATTATAAGTATATTTATTAAACTGTAACCATTATATAAATAAAGATTCTTCATCGATAATAATTGCTTTTAACAGTGTATCATCTTAAATGTTTAATTATCGATATTTTTACTATCATTTATAAAGTAATATGACTTCTCATTGTATTGATCAAAATAATTTTGTTCAAATTTATTTTTTTTACAATAATAGAATTGAAATATAAGATTGAAATACAAAATTTGTAGTCTTATTACTTTTACTTACATATATATGTAATATATAATATGTATTCTTATCAAAGATCATTGTAGGCATTAAAATTCGACAATTAATTCCTAATAAGAATAAATATACTTACTATGTTCAATGGATGCATAATTAAAAAATATAATAAAATTTTTTGAAAAATGATTATATTAGAATTCAAAAAAAGTGGAATATTTTTTTTGATTACTCTACAGGATAACTAATGTCATTTTTATTGTAAATTATACATTGAAAGAATATTATTTAACTAATATTTAAATTTGAAATGTTTTCTATTTTGAAAAAACTGGTCATATAACCAGTTGTATTTAGATTTATGTTCATAATAATTTCATCTAAATATCTAGTTCATAGTAATTTCATACATTTCAAACATCTAGAAAATATACCAATTTTCTCAATAATGTTTAGATGAAAGTATTTCAAAAAATATCTATAACAATTTAGAATTACAAATGAAGCAAATAGAATGTCATTTTAAAAAATAAAGAAGACAGAGATTCTAAATTAAAACCTTACAAAATCAGAGTCAGTCTTTACATTAGTGTCATACATTATATACATAGTGAGATACTTTAGTGTAAATCTGAGCCTTAAGTACAACCAAAAATATAGCTTTATACATATTTATTTAAGTATATATGTTATTTATAATTTTGCATTGCAGCAAATTTAGTTATTAATAAACAATTATTGATTGTGTCAAAACTTTTTAAAAATCTATGTATATTACATCAATTTATTAGTTATTATAATGTGTCTTCAGTAAAAAATGTTTTTTGTAGCATTTCTCACCACAACTTTTACAAAGACTTATATCACTAATTATAAGAATGACAAAATTATTGGCATATATAATATATTAAATTATATTAAATTACATTAAATTATATATATAATGATATATAGGCATGTATGTACATAATATATACTTATCTAACATAATATATGTTATATACTTAATTATAATATATATATTTATCTAAAAATTATATATATACTTATATATTATAAATACTTATCTATAAATTACATATATATTTTTTTTCCAAAGATTTATATATATACATATATAATAGATAATTTTAATTTTCAAAGATTTTTAAAGTTAATAAGTAATGAAAATGGAACGTAAAAACATATAGTTTAATAGTTTGTGCTAACTGTACAAACGTTTACATAGTAAAGGTTAAATTTATAATGGTTTTGTTATTGTTATTTATTATGTTTTGTATAACCTTCTCATATCTCAAGTAAGCCTTTGTTTATATATCCTTCACATCCGCGTTAAGGATAAGTTTAAACGGTAAACGGTAAACGGTAAATACAATGTCATTGTGTCTTGTGCAGAAACAGTCATAACAGCGATCTGTAATATATCAGTTAATACAGATATTTGATTTTCAAGTACATTTTTCTCGAAAATAAAGCCATGCAATTTCGTTATTTTTAATTTTTGTCTTATTTTGAATCATAGAATCTCTCTGCCTTTAGATTTATATCATAAATTAGATTATCTTACATATAATGATAATAAAAGAATTTCTAATATTTTTTATTTAAAGAACATAATATTTAAATTTTGAACTGATAAGACTATTAAAAAAATATCATAACAGGACATTTACATTGAGTTTATATTTTTTTTCAATGCTAAATATGAATATGAAATCCATCTTTCTTCACTCTCCGTTTTTAAGAAAATCAATTTAAAAATAAAAATGCAAAATTTTTTGAGCATTTTTAATGTTTTGCAACAGTTCTTTTTCAATATTAAAATATTTTTACAATAAGAGAAATTAAAATATTTCTATAATATTCGAGGTACAGCCACAGATTCACAATACCAATGATCACTTGATGTTCTCTTTAACTACAGCTTAAGTACTTACTTAATTGCTTCATTTATATGATTTTCTTAAATTAAGGATAATTGACGATAATATTCGTATTCAGTATGAAAGTATTGTTAAAATCACAAATTAAATTTTTTGTGAAAGTTAAATAATAAAAGAAAAGTAAAATTTTGTAGATCAGATGAAAAAATAAAATGTAATATTAATCACTTTACGTGATTAATATTTGCATGTTTTCTTTTTTTACTGTAGTAATTCTCTTACAAAAGAGAAATATAAAAAAAGAGTCGTTCCGATTTAAATGATTTTTTAATATCTTGTCGCGGTGATCATTCTGAGTAGTGAATATTATAGATTGTAATCCTAATAAAAAAGTGAGGAAAGAATAGAAATAGTCGTAGAAAATGGAAACTACCGTTTATTTATAACTTTTTATACATTATAGGTGTAAAAATAAAAAGATAAGATATTAACTATTTAACTACTCAACGAAAATTATGAAACTATACATACATATACATATACATATATATATATATATATACATATATATATATATATATATACACTAAACATATATAATTACGAAACTGTAGTTTACTATAGTTGTTACAATATTTTCTAACTTAACTTTAACTTAGTTTAGAACTAAAATAAAATGAAGAGAAATATTTAGACAAGTCGTGTTTTGACTGTGCTTATTTATTAAACTTCTGATAATTATTAACAAGGTTAAAACAAATCGTAAAAAATTATTACAAATTATTTTGAATAGATAGGCATTAATATAATTAAAATACATTGACATAAATGTATAAAAATACAAATCTTTAAGATTACATTATTAATATCATTTATGTAATTTTAATATTTATTATTTAAAATATTTTTAATTTTCATCAGGAAGAAATTGTTCATCAATTTTTTATACGTTTTTATAAAAAGGAGTTTTCATTTTTTTGCAATTTCTGAGTACAGAATATTCATAATAAAGTAAATGACACATCATTTAGAAAAACTCTTTTATAGTTTTTCAAAGATTGGGAAAGCTGAAGAATTCGTTCGATTGTTGTAAATAAAACAATCATTTAAGTTTGCGAGTGATAAACGTTTCTACTAGGTGTTGGCTTTTGCATAGAATTTTTCCAAAGTTTCAGTTCCAAATTATAGATACAATGGGTCAATATTTCCAATCACCTTGGATATTTTTGTTATTTTTAAAAATATGAAAAAAACTAGAATTGTTCAGTATAGAGAAGACCATAATATGGTAATAATAGTTTTTTCATAGGTGAAAAGATTTGTTGTGAGATTTTAAAGTCACCTTTATGTTTTCAAATTATTTGCTAGCTTTTTTGTTCCTCGTACTGTATACACCACGAAAAGAAAATCATGTTCATCGTTTGAAAGATTTGTTGATAATGGAAAAAGTTTCTAACGTTTTAACAACACCAGTCGCTATTTACATTTCTTACTGTTCTGCTTAGTGTAATAAATAAGTATATATTTTCGTGAGAAAATCAAAGACTAAACGAAGACAATTTGTATAATGTAAATAAAGATTCGTAACAGTATGTGGCACTATCAACTTCAAGATGGTAGCAAATGGATCGCTCGCTGCTTTCGACGATCGTGCTTGAATTATTTTTATTTCACACGTTCAAGCGTTTATAACGTGGATACGAAAAGACCTTGGGCTCATAACAAGAGAGACGTATAAATGAATTTTGTACATTTTATATGTTTCTATATGTTATAGATAATATATTCTAGATTTACATATTTTAATTTAGAATAACATATTCTAGATTTCTAAAAATGCATAAACGCAATCTAACTGCTAACGTATTTACATACTGATTAATTAGGTCCATGTTAATGTTTAAATTAAATAATTAAATTCGAATATCTACTGCAAGCTACAAAAATCGCTTAATTTTGAAATCTTTGATTTCAGTTAACTTTTCCGTTAATTTCTATCGAAGAAAATATAAACAAAATTAAGTAATTTAAATTTTTATAATATAATACAAATTACTATAGTCATCTGGTCCTATGATACTATTTGAATTTCGTGTCATTTAGTTGTATTTTTTATGCAACTACGACAATTTGAAATGAATATACGTTATAAAAAAGAAATGCAAAATCTGATAAAACGATGTTTTACTAGAAAAAAAATTCTCTTATTTCAAAAAATATATACTATATGCGAATTTCATATTTCGCAATATATACGTGAGCATCAATATGTTTGAAATATCTATATTTAAAAGATATCTTTTGATCGAAAATATAATAAATTTAGGGCTTTACAGTCTCTGGTCTTTTACATAACGTTTTAAAATCTAAATCTTTTAAGTTATGCGTACTTTGAAGGATTTAAGCAGAAAATTATCGAAAAACATAAAATTCTGTCCTTGACAGATTTATCTCTAATAGTTCCAATAGTTATCTCTAATAGTTTTCAAAATATTCCACTATTGAGATATGCATGTTTCTGATTTTCGAGAAAACATAGTTTTGATCCAATTCTATTTAAAACAGTTTCTTCATAATATTCAAGTTATTCAAGTTTCAAATATTCAAGGATAACTTTATAATTATTCAAGAATACTTTTTTAAAAAAAATTTATAAAATTTACAATTGTGCAACTATGAAATTTTTATGAAAAATTATAGATTAGTCGTAGATTGATAATTATTCTAATAATTCTTTTTTATTACTTTTTATTTCTTCTTTAATTTTTATCTTTTTAGTAACTTCTTACTAGAAAAAATTTTTTTCAGTTCGGTTTTTACAGATTTTTCGAAATTTCAGTCATTCCTTCAGTGAAGAATCAATTTTTTTCAATTCAACGCTTGAACAAAAAGAAATTTTTAAATTCACGAACGGCCAATCTTTTTTTCTGAATGAAATTATAAAATTGACTTTGAAAAAAATGAATGAAATTAATTCTAAATTAATTTTGAAATTAATTTGACACAAAAAACTACACTTCAACTACAATGTGCTATTGAAATATTCTTATAAACTATAATAATATACACAATATACAAAAATTCATCAAAACGATGAAGAAAATCGCATAGCAAGTTTTAAAGAATTGTTACAAAGAGAAAATTTCAGTTTTCAAGAGCATAATAGGATTCAATCTTGTAGATGTTTCTGTTTCTCGCTGTTGCTCCTTTCGGTCTCATACGCGGACTTATTGCAAACTTTTATTAGCAATTGCTGTCATAGGAACCGTCGAGTTCACCAGCAGCTGGTTCAATGCTACTGTGTTGTCGGTGACGATCGTATGCTCATTGATTCCTTCTTTCGTTAAAGAACCCTTTTCGATTATGAGCATTTCGTTCGACGATCTCTAGTCCCCTCCTGTGTTTCTTTTCTTCTTTTTTCTTCTTATTTGTAACTTGCTCATCAATTTTATCAATACGATAAGAAACAAAATCTCGCCTCACATTCGAAAGAAATCTGAAAATCGTTGACTTCTTTCTGTTTAAACGCTCAAAAGTTCTACGAAGTTCAAAGATGATCTAGAAATTATCGATCTTGTTGATAGAGCACTGAACTTCACGAAGTTCAAAAAAGATGAAAAGATCTTCGATCTTTTATTCTACGCGTTCGACGAAAATCTAGAAATTTACAACTCTTTTGTCAAAGCATTGATTAATTAATGACCGTTTCCTATTCATGGTGTTTAATCTTCTGCTTCCGTTGAATTCTACGCTTTTCAAGAAACATTTACAGATCTATCGAACTATTGTTCGGAGAAGATCTAGAAATTAATGATTCCTTCTACCAATTAATTTCTTTTTCTCGGTAATGATCTAATGCTTCTGCTCGAAGTCATTGGAGGAAAATTTTATGAAAGGTTCAGAGCTGTACATTTTTCCACAGCTTTCAGCAGCGAGACACCACCTTGTCAATGATGATAAAGTCTCGACGATGATTTTTGTCGCCAGAACGACTGATTCAATAGATTGTAAATCGGATGATAATCTAAAACGTGTTTCTTCAACATCGAGCACCATCGCATTGTACGTCAATCGAATTTACAATTCGCCACGAATTCGTCACTCGTGATACACTTCTACTCAGCGAAATTCTTTCGAATCATTTTTCTATGTCGTTACTGTATTTACTGGCTACGACGTGTGCGTATAATTTTCTATTGAATTGAACTAGTAAACGCATCGTCGATTATATTAGTTGAATGTATAACGAATATCAACGAAACAGTCGATAGCACTGTCGTGAAGTCAATGAATTGAAGGAACGTTCTTTCGTCTACAATGCAAACCGAGCAATTTTAAAATTTACACTTGCGTCTGAAGTTTTGCGGCTACGTTTATGCGTCGTACGATTTCTCGTATAGACGTATGTTATCATTTATTCTTGTTCCGCTTTGTCATTGTTATCAATGTTTCGCATCTGTCGACCATGATCGTCACGATAATCAAATTTCTTCGCAGTCGCATTTGCGCAACAATCTTCGGATAAAAAATAATTTGTGTAGCGAAGTTTCATTTCGAGCAACCAGGTTTAAGGTTCTCCTTCGTCATTTAATGAAAGCACTTGATGTTCGGTTCATTTGCATAAGAATCCTCAAATGAAATGAGAAAAAGAAAAAATTTAATTAATTTTGCTAATATCACAATCGGGTTTCACCGGGGATAGTTATACAACCGGTCCAAGGTCCATTTTCGTTACGATTCAACGATATTTGTCCAGTTGTTTCCGTGCGCAGATTGCGTGCTATTTCCAGCAACACAGAGTTCGCGATCATCTTCGAGGATCATTCCAAATTATCAAAGAAAATTAGAGGTCTGTATAAAATATCGAATACCAAAATAATGAGTAATATACACACAGCTTAAACATACTCATTTTTATAAAAATTGTTTTTTAGACAATAATTGAGTGATTGTGAGCGTGCGCTATCCAAAAATAATTCCGACCATCATGGCTCTGCAAAAAGTTAAAATGATTTGATTGAAATTGATTGTGGTACGATTTTTTTCTGGATTTATTGTCATTTAAATAATAATAATACATGAAGTTTGAAGGAAATATTAGATAGTCTGCGATTATTATATTTTGTTAAACATTGATAAAAAGAAGAAAATGTGCCAATTTTAATGAAAAAAAAAACAAATTTTTGCAGACAATCACTTACAAATTAATTAATATACGTAACAAGATGAATGGAACGACGTATCAATTGTTATTATCTTTGAACAGACTGTTTTCTAGGAATGCTTCTAGAATAGAAAAGATAATATTTAACGTTCGATTGAATTTTCGTTTCTAAAGAAAATTAATTTGTGAACTTTTATAATTGCGTCTTCTTAATTACACCATAAGCTACTTCTGTATACTCTATTTAATCTACATATAAAAGAGCGTATGTAAAGATTTACGAATTCTACTCAATAGATTTAATCGTTTCGAAATTAAAAAGCATAATCTTACGTTTCTACGATTAATTTGCATTCTACACGTATTTCAAAACTGAAACGCCTCCAATTATTTTTATTTATTCATATCTTTTTGATTTACGATTTAGATTTCGGATGCATGTCTTTAGTCTGCTACAGACTATAGCTGTATAATTCTGAACTCTCTGATGTAGCGTCTTATCTCTGTACTTTTCATAGGAAATCTCTGATTTCTTTGATCTGATTCCTCGCATTCGTGCACGATGACTGCAGTTTGCAACTTGCCTAAATCTTTCGAAGCGGTACAGTATTATTTGGGTTATTATTTATAAAAGTCAAATGTCCAGGAGCTACATTTATGATAGTGTCTGAGCATTACATTTTGTGACAGCAGCAGTGATGATTTTTATATCGGATCAAGTGTCACCTACTATGCAAATACTATACAAATATAGCGGAAATGAAATACAGCATGCTATAAAAAAAAAAAAATGATTTTTTGAGGTAAATGCATAAAATGCATATATATTGTACACAACCGAAATCTAATGTCGCATTTGAAGTTTATGCGATGTGCCCTTGTCTCTACTTTCTTGATCGCTAGCGCTACTCCCTCCGCTGTATCGATTCTTTCACACATCGATCTTTCCACTGCATTGAAATTTCCTGCATTTCCTGAAACCTCACTTTCTGTTGATTTTCTTACCAAGCTAGTGGAGAAATCGATGATTGCATTGGGAGGTGGTAGCGCTAGCGATCAAGAAAGGCTGGTAATTAACTATCTCTGCTCTAAATTAATTGGTACTACTAAGCTACTTCCAATTCGGCAATAAATAATTTAATGTTTTGAAAGAAAATTTAATAATTTCTTTGTATTCCTATGTAATAAGTCTTTTTAGTGGTTTTTCCTCGAATTAAATTTGCAATTTTCGTTATAATTTTTATATTTTCATTCCACATAATGCCTCCTGACTTTTATAAATAATACGATGAAACGTGGAGCAAGCAATTACAATTTTTTTTAAATATTTTAAATGTTCCCTTTAATTCTTTCTTTTCTCCTTTCTTTGCACCATGCGTCATGATTGGAGATTACATTTTGAGTACTATGAAGCGTACTATGAAGAAATTCAGAAATAAGTAATTTTTGCATTGTATATATACAATATAAAATATTACGGTCGGTTATGTATAACGTGAAACGGAGTACACAATCCCTTAAGATGCGTCTAGTTGCCATGTTTTAATAGATTCTGGACAATTCCCGTAAATTTACAGATACGATATGCTCCTGGTTAGTAGACGCAGTATTACAACTTTCTGTTTCATTAAATATCCATGAGTTTATTACTACGAACACTTATTAAGTCTCCAAGTGACACTGTCCACGTAGCCACAACCAGCCCTCCATTTGGAGACATTGCAGACATTAACATTCAGGTTAATAACATATTAAAGAAACTAATAACTTTCCTACAATTTTGCTTGGTTTGAATTTGAATTGGATTTCTGCTAAGTTGATCTCACAATCACTGGGATAACGAATCAAACTTTGTTGTCGTAAGAGCAACATTACTGATGTATTCCAAAGTTGCTCGTGTTAGACTTATTTTATCATTCACTTTGATCTCGAAACTTGTATTCTTTCATGGCAACAAAGTCAGGTATAGCATCTGCTAATAAATTTTTTTGTACTAAAGCACATAAACCGCCGATAAGAATTCTATTGATCTAGATTTTTCTGTAATCGTACATACTGAATTCTGAAACGATATCCAGATTCTATGACCAATAAAATAGCGAGCCCAAGCGTACTTCTGTCGAATTTTCTTCTCAAAATACTTTGATAAGGAATACAGGTCAAATTGTTAATTGTACTAAATTCATTGTTGGAAAATTTATTGTTATTATGTTTACATTGTATTGAAATGCATTGCTTCCTTCTAAAGAAGCTGTATCATACTTCTTTTTGCTTCCTGTGGCGTTAGTTGTCTAATTCGTGCAACGATACCAAATAAGAAGAACGAGAAGTTAGAAAACATAATATGTGGTAATATGGTTCGTGATTCGTTCCAATTTCGAGAAGATAAGTAAACAATCCTGGACAGCTAGAACAATCATGTTAGTCGTATAACATGAGACCATTGCATGCCAGGTACAACACAATGAATCGCATAGCTCTGATGAAGTACTGCATAATATGCAAATTATTATGTGCACTCAATGAATTAGTATAACATTATCACTTATATACAGACTATATAAGTAATAATGATAAACACAGACCACTCGTTTAGACTCAGAAATTACAATAAAATTCAATGAACAATCACGAGCTAGTATGATGTTTGAGCTAGTATGATATACTCTTAAAAGTATAACATCATTTTCATATGATCTTGACTGCCTCAACATTCATCTTGTTCTTCTTGTATCTTCTTTTGAAGATCCTTGCCTTCACCGTGAAGTTGTAGAGAAGATAGGCAGAATTGATAATTTACCTCGGCTAAAAAATTCGTTGTAAAGGTATAGTAATTAGGAATTATACTTTATAATTTCACAGAATTATTTATTAGAACGAAACAGAACTTCCACAAAAATATTATAATAATAACAACTTATGTTAATTATGTCAATCAACATCCTATCCCATTTATACTTTCACTGATTCGTGAACTCATGCCTGACAACGTGTTTAAAGCTTACCTAACCAAGCGCGACTCGATTCTTATATTCTGAGTAAGCCAAATTAGTTTCTAGTTTGGACTCAGTTTGAGAAAACGATACGACTCGCCTAGTCATCCGATAAAACATTAGCCTTTCTATTTGAATAAACAACAATAATGTTGAATATTCAACATTCAATGCTGAATATGACACTATTCCAAAAGTCTTGGATCTTCTCAGCAGATAATTCTAGACATTTTCGTCTGTTCGTTGCATTTGTTAGAGATTCTTTTAAGCTTTCTTGAGAAAATGTTTGTTTCTTCTAGATACTGTCTCTTCTGGGAGTTGGTTAATCCACAAAATGGCGTTCATTGCCAATCATTGTTCTATGAATTAATACCTTATGGAGTGAGGTACTTGTAAAGTACTACAGTCGAATATATTTATTGGCATATACTAGTTGTTTTGTATTTATTTTAAGATCGATTGAGGTTCTTTTAATGTTACTTTAAATTTCTAATTCATTTCGCGCATTCGAATACCTAATTGAAATTCTGTATATAACATGTCGCACCAGAAATCATTACACGCGAATGAAAATATTATGTCCGCCCATATACAGAATTAATGACAAATCAAAAATGACAGTATCAATTTTATCGTATTTCCTAAATACGTTATGCTATTTTTACGGACTGAGAAAGACATAAATTTTGATCATGGTGCTGTGAACATGGCCTATCTTCAAAGTGAATTGATGCAAAAATGTATAATCTTTTACCTGTATAGTCTATACTAACAATGCTTTTACGATCACGTGGAGGAATCTACGGTTTACCGCAATGTTTTTCCCATTCAGGATTAAATTCGCAAATCAAATTTAGTCTTAACTCAACACTACTATCTTTTACTTAAACGTTATCCCCTTTCACGCATTCAATTGCACTCACATACCCGTATGGTTTAGTTTTCATGCATTCAATTGCACTCTTCTTCCCTTCTCTATATCTTTTTGTTTCTCGTTTTGCAAAGTGAATTGATGCGAAAACGAATTGATATAGTCTTGCCAAATCTTTGAGATTCACAGTATTGCTGTAATCTTAAGTTTGCATCTTTGTAATTAAATTCATGCTCCGAAACCTCGGCGCCGCATTTTCTCGTCAATCCAGTCTCATCTAGTCTCAATTGGTGTAATTGCAGTAACAATGAATATTAAGAAAATTTCTGAGGTCTACATCAACAGTATTTGACGATAAACGAAATGGTCCTATTTCTTACGATTAGGTGGAGGAATCTACGGTTTACCGCAATGTTTTTCCCATTCAGGATTAAATTCGCAAATCAAATTTAGTCTTAACTCAACACTACTATCTTTTACTTAAACGTTATCCCCTTTCACGCATTCAATTGCACTCACATACCCGTATGGTTTAGTTTTCATGCATTCAATTGCACTCTTCTCCCCTCTCTATATCTTTTTGTTTCTGCTTGTTCTCGTTTTGCAAAGTGAATTCATGCGAAAACGAATTGATATAGTCTTGCCAAATCTTTGAGATTCACAGTATTGCTGTAATCTTAAGTTTGCATCTCTGTAATTAAATTCATGCTCCGAAACCTCGGCGCCGCATTTTCTCGTCAATCCAGTCTCATCTAGTCTCAATTGGTGTAATTGCAGTAACAATGAATATTAAGAAAATTTCTGAGGTCTACATCAACAGTATTTGACGATAGACGAAATGGTCCCATTTCTTACGATTAGGTGGAGGAATGTACGGTTTGCCTCGATATTTCTCCCATTCGAGATTAAATTCGTGTTAAATCTGGGTAGTGCATTTCCTCGTCAATTCGATATCATCTGGACTCAATTTGCATAATTGTAATAATAATTAATATTTAAAAAAGTCTCTAAAGTCTGTATCATTATTTTCGTCTGTTCTTGACGAAATGGTTTCCATTTTTTACGATTAAGTGGAGGAATATGCGATTTGATATTTCTCCCAATCGTGATTAAATTCGCGTTGTTATAACCTCGGCATTTTCTCGTTAATTCGGTGCCAATGACACATCAACATAAACGGCGGGGAGATCAACTTGCGTATCTTCTCGCCGGTTAGTGCGCTTCGGAAGTGTTTCCGATTCGCTACGAATTCGGAAGTGTTTCCGAATAAAAATAACTTTCAGTAGAGATTTCTTACTTTTCTAACTTCTACTAAAGATTTCACATTTCTTTTAGAAAAAAAAAAATGATTGAAAAGGAATGTTCTATTATTCCTAAAAATATTGTAAATCTCCCTTATAAAAATCTCTCGAGCTGTGACTTGAGCGTTTGACGCGAACGAATCATAACGAATCATAACGAAGTGCTCGTGGTGAAAAAATGAAAATTCAAATTTAAACAAGTGAAAGCTTGTTTCAGGTGTAACTTAATAGAGACGAGTATGAGCCATGTGACTCTTCAACGCTCGTCCAATTATTATTTTATAAGGACTTAAAATTCAGCATAAAATTGTGTACTATCACAGCACAATTGCGCCCGGATTCATTAACTCTTAAGATCAGGAATGGAACAAAAGTCATTCGCTAATTATCTCTAGTTTTTGTATTTTCTAACACAAGGCTGTACAACTAGGCTAGTAGCTAAAAGAAGAAAATATAATAAATAAGAATAGAAAGTGGAGGTAAAGTAGAAGATAGATATGCCTACATGGGGTTTGCATTGATGATTAACATTATTGACTGAATACGAAATTATTATTATTAATTATATTATTAATTTTCACACGTATCAAGAAAAAGCGTTAAGAGCAGTAACATGACATATACATTGAACAGATGCAGAAAAAATTAAAGGGATAGGATTTAGGGTAAGAAAAGTTGCTATTATTCTAGATAGAAAGGCAAAAAATAAGCTGAATCACAAATTGAACCAAAAGAAGAAAACGAAAGGTATTCAAATAATTTATTAAATAAGAAAATGAAAGTTGAACTTACACGTGAAAGATATACTAGATAAATAAATAGCAAATCTATCACAATGTAAAGGAGCAATATTCAAATACAAGAACATATTGTAATCGATTCAATATGAGACGAAGCTATGTCAAAAAGCCAAAGACGAATCAACAAAATGCATCTACTGCGCGAAAGAACATAATTATGAAGAATAGCTTGCCAAAAATCCTAGGAAATCTTCAGCAGACAGAAAAAGCCTAAAAACTACGTTCATTAAAAACGGATTGTCATATGCACAAATGGCAGCTAGTAAAAAACTCTAAAAAAGGATATAATAAAAAATACATACCGTATTAAAAATGCAAATAAAAGATAACGTAATAATTTTTATATATAGAAATGTGGAACAGGGAACATCATCGAAAAATCGATGTAGTATCAATATTAGAAAAGCATTTCAGAAATCTCGCTTCAAAATATACGGTTATACTACACCAAACACCCAAAGAAAGAATGCACCACGAGAAAGAAAAATGTGAAAAAAAAGTGTAGAGGTTACAGAATTAGGAAGTCACTTAACGATCTCGGCTTTTTATTGCCTATCTAAACGATAGAGATAAATACAATGCATTTCCTTCAACATCAGAACCAAAATACATCACAAGTGTTGATTAGTACGAAAAGCATACGCTTTCGAAACGAAATGGGAATCTAAAGAGTTATAAAAAAAAAAAAGGCAAGTATGTAAGAAATGTCATTATGAAAATTAAAAGTGATTTCCATCATCAGGGTTATCAGCGCATAAAATAGAATAGACGTGCTAGATTTCTTTATTATCGACTAAGAGTTTTATATAAATTGGAATAAATGATTCTTCATTTGGGTTGTGCTCTAGTCGTAGCAACGCTAACAAAAAGCACAACAATCGAATAATTCAGCGTACAAACTGAAATTAAAATAAACAGAAAATAAAATGATATTAAACTTGAAACAACGAAGGTCATAGACGCAACGGTTGAAATGCTTGTAAAAGCTGCTAACAACGTAATAATGATAATACCCAAAAGTTCAACACAGTTGCAAGTAGTACATAGGTAAAAATAAAAAAGTAGAAAAATAAATTAATAATCAACTGACAATAAGTCGAAAAAAAACAATAATAGCGTGACAAGGAGCATGTTTAACGCAGCAATAAGGAGAAAATATTTTTTATTACCATGGAAAATAGCAGAAATAATCATGATACTTAGAGAATCATCTTACTTCATATAGACCGATATCTTTCTTATCAATCACGCCAAAACTTCGAAAAACTATTCGGAAAACTATTGCTCAAAGGATTCAAATTATTATTATCAACGAAATCAATTTATTCGAATCATCGATTCGATTTCAGAACAAAACATTTAATTATATTAAATACATATTGATGAAATAAAGCAGCAAATATTATATAAAAAGAATAAAGCAACAAATATATATCGAAAAATACTTTGAAGATAAAAAGAAGTCTGTTCAGCAATTCTAGACTTGTCACAGGCACTCGAAAAAACTAAGTCTCTAACAAAAACTTGTACAAAAATTAAGTATGTAAATACTGTAAGTTGATAGTATCATTTCTAACCAATTGTAAGTTTAGAATGAAAGTAAGAAGTAAATGTACTAATCATGAAATTCCTGAAAAAGTATATGAGATCCAGTGTTGCGAGCTGAAAATATAACAATGACAATATTCGCCATATAATATAATTATACTATTAGTAAGCGAAAATTCTGGATGCAAGAAGTAAAGACACAATGCAAGTCACAGTCGACGAAATAAATAACTCGATTAAATAAAACTAAACGAAACAAAATCAATCCATATAAACTACATACTGAAAAGGACAGGATAACATATTAAATGAAAGCATAATAACTATGCAAAATATCTGACGATGCACTTGGACTCAAAATTTGAATGAAAATGAAAAATAGACATAAAAACGCGAATTAGATGTAAAATACAAAAAAGTGTATTGATTAATAAACAAGTCAAAATTGTATAACAAACTACTATTATACATAATAGCATTAAGATATACATATGGACTTTTGGCATTCAATTATGGAGTTGTACAAGTTGAAACTGGAAATATTACAAAAGATTTCAAAGCATAATATTGAGAACAGTCACTGGTGCACAATGAATTCGAAAGAAATGGCTATGTCTACCAAGATCTAAGGATAAAAAAAGTTAAAGATAAAGTCGGTACATGCCACAACAGTATCTTAATACTAGTCACAAAATCGCAGACTCAAAAAAAAAAATCGCAAAATCTCATCATAAATGCAGTATAGAATCACTGCACTATAGAATCGCGAGGGATTTCTAATGAAAAGCACTCTAAGTCAATATTTCTACCAATATGCGAACTATCGATTAATCCTAGAAGGAGTTTAGATTGCAGTTTAAGTACTAATTAACACGTTAAGCGCCGAACCTACTTCTTTTAACTTCTTATTTACGGCGTGAAATAAGCAGTTTCCGATCAAATGAGTTTTTATAATATAAAGCTCGTTACGAAAATCAACGAGATTTGAACTTCTACCGAATATCTCAGTTGTAAATGCATACACTTTATTTAAAAATATAACAAAAATAAAAATATCTATCACAGAATATCGAAAGAAATTAGCCGTGTATCTTTGGAATTGCCGAAATGAAGAAAACGCTATTATATTAATATTATATCAATAAATGCATTTAAAATATTTCGTCAATTATAACAAAAAAAAGAGCATCTAAAGTTTGAAAATATTATAAAAAATGTTATGAAAATAATATAATATATTATGGAAGAGATATTGCCAGAAGAGATACGACAAAACAAATGGTATAGTTTCATGATGCCTGAAAAATCTTTTCTCTGCTCGCAATGTTTCAACGAAATTCATTGAAATAAATTTTGTAGTGAGAATTAATATTTAGATACATTTTTTTTTCGTAATTTTCAAACGACTTAATGCGAGAATATTACCCAATAAGAGAATGAAATTTATCATCAGTCGTGATGCTTGATGTGTGAAAATTTTCTATCGCCAATCATTTGTGACTGACACGGCGACACGGCCTGAACGAAAAGTATGATTATATATAAGTATAATATATATTGTCAGTCATCATTGTTTGGTGGTAACGCGTTAAAAAAAAAAAGAAAAAGAATCAATCCAGACCCTAAAGTTCGCATATGTATTCTTTCGTTTGCTATAAATTGAATCGTCTCATGCAGGGTGCAGCCTTCATTGTCAAAGATATTAATTTTTCATTTTGCTTATTTCGTGAAATTTCATTTTCACATAAAAACAGTAATTGCCAGATTTTTGATCATTCAAAGATTAAGACCAAAATTTTATCATTATTACCGCATTTCTTGCGTTACTAATAGAGCGTAAAGTAAAATTACACGATATTACAATAAATATTTGAGAAAATATTGAGAAATGTGTAAGTCGAAATGTTTATGCTAGCTACGTACAAGCTTTTTACTTAACAATGTAAAATAAAATTGCACTAGTGTTCAATTTCTTTTACTAATTTCTCATGTATAGATACATATTTAATATCATCGAAGAAATATATCCGTCTCAAATATTCATTTCATGTTATTATAGATATTCGCATAAATGATTAACAATTCTATCTGTACTTAGCCCTCAGCCTTTAGCTTTACAATTATGAAAAACACTTCATTTATAATTTTTGTACATATTTACAATAGGATTTACATTTACATTTACGATACTGCTCTGAAATTTTAATTAAAATATACGATTACGTGTTTCTACATATCTATATTCTACATTCTATTTCTTTCATGTTGCACTCATGCTACCTTCATGGTGGAGGTAGTCTGCTACTGTCTATATCTTCTGCTCTTAGATTTTTTTCTTTATATCTCTTTGCATTGCTCTGTCATACGTTGCAACGTGTCCCGATAATTTTTACAGAATATGTATTTCCTTTTCTCCCCCCTCTGCCAATATCTATTCTATTTTTCTGCATTCTCAAATCTCGTCCTTGCAAACAACCTTTGATTACCTCCATTCCTGATTTTCTTCAAATATTCTAGCAATACTTCTGTTCTTATTTTCTTTGTTTATATCTCGAAACTCTTGAAACCAGCTCTTTCTGCTTCATTGCATTTCATTTGCCTTTGGTTTCGTTGTTTCTTTCTCTCAATTTTCTCGCTATTTCTTGCCCTTCCCTCTTTAGCTTCAAACCCTAGTTGATTCACTCCACTTTTTTTTTTATTCTCATTTTTTTCGCTGCCGATGCTGTACATATTATTCTTTCTTCTTTTCTTTCTTTAATACATTTCATCGATCAATTCCCTTTTTCTAATTCACTTCCAATTGAGTTAGGTTTTTCCAACCCATGATCGAAAGTGGCGGCCGTTAGTATTTCTTCGTGCTGCTGTAAATGAATGGATTAAATTTCTTCATACTGAAGTCTAACGTTTTTTAGATGTCTTTATGTTCGAGAATTACAACTGCCTTGCGAAAACACTTGATAATGCTTCGACGCATTACGGTTCGTCGTTCGATTGAAGCCAACAAGCCAACAACAAGATTTATTACCTTTCCATCTGTTTCGAACCTATGGGTGACCTTTATTTCATATTTTATTAGATTATTCGTATTAATGTGTATTTTCATTCTGCAGTCATTATTATTAAATCTTTAATGCTTCTTGCACTAATTGTAAGCGTAATTTCATCACCGATTCACGTTTACCGCTGATTACTAAGTTTCTATTTTTACTTCACTTATCTCTACGAAGCTATTACATTTCATATCAGAATCCTTTCTTACTCTTGTCCTTTAATTCTCACACATAATAAACAAAGCGAACAAACATGTAAGTTGTAATGATCAATGAATTTAGAGTATTCTGAGTTCTATATTTTTACTATATTTTTCATTTCCTTCTTTCGCAGAACCGTATTGTAAAGAATACACTTAAAACTTTACATATTTATAATAAGCGTTACATTAATAATATTGAAAAGTTTTGGGTGGTCTGTATATTTCGAGTTTCACAAATATATTTGTTAAGAACGTAGACCATTGCAGTTTTCTCTGATTGGTAGATTGCTGATCATGTTCTTATGTAGTCCTTGGAAAAGAAGCAAAAAAAGAGGGAATAGGCTCATCGAGAATCGAACTTGTGTGACCCCAAATATCTGAGCTAATGACAGTTGAGTTTCACTGATTGTTGGATGGACCGTATATTTCGAGTTTCACAAATATATTTGTTAAGAACGTGGAAGTTTTCTCTGATTAGTAGATTACTGGCCATGTGCTTTTTGGTTATGTTCACTCATAAATGTTGTTTAAATGAGAATACGGATTTCCAGACTTGTGTAGTCCTTGGAAAAGAAGGAAAAGAGGGAATAGGCTCATCGAGAATTGAACTTGTGTCGCCCCGAATATATGAGCTAATGATAGCTGAGTTTCACTGATTGTTAAAGTTTTATTGATGGACCGTGCATTTCGAATTTTACAAATATATTTGTCACGAACATGGACAACTGGCCTTTTTTCCCTGATTGTTAGACTGCGTTAGTTTGTGATTACGTGCGTTTGAACTGAGCTAATGACAGCTGAGTTTGACTGATTGTTGGATGGACTGTATATTTCGAGTTTCACAAATATATTTGTTAAGAACGTGGACGGCTGAAATTTTCTCTGATTAGTAGAATACTGGCCACGTGCTTTTGGTTATGTTCACTCATAAATGTTGTTTAAATGAGAATACGGATTTCCAGACTTGTGTAGTCCTTGGAAAAGAAGGAAAAGAGGGAATAGGCTCATCGAGAATTGAACTTGTGTCGCCCCGAATATATGAGCTAATGACAGCTGAGTTTCACTGATTGTTAAAGTTTTATTGATGGACCGTGCATTTCGAATTTTACAAATATATTTGTCGGGAACATGGACAATTGGCCTTTTTTTCTGATTGTTAGACTGCGTTAGATTGTGATTACGTGCGTTTGGGGAACATGGACAATTGGCCTTTTTTTCTGATTGTTAGACTGCGTTAGATTGTGATTACGTGCGTTTGGTTATGTTTACTCATATGTGAGAATAAATGATTCTGACTTGTATCGATGATGAATTCATTACTGAAGAAATCTAATTGCTTCTGCTTAATTCAGACACCTCTTTTTGTAAGTTAGATCTGTCGAATTGGCGGTTTTCGAGCCCCGATCATGGCTCATTTCCTTCTTCGAGAAGAGCCCGCTCCATGTGCTCTGTTGTTTCTTTTTCTTTCGGATAATTCTTGAGTCCTATGACGTCACACGTGCCCGTCATGACGCTTCAATTTGACTGTCGTGCGTTTGTTCTGTAGTTTCATTATACGTATGGTAATTAGTCTACACGTGGTAGCAGGTTAAATGAGAACAGGGATTTCCAGACTTGTGTAGTCCTTGGAAAAGAAGGAAAAGAGGCAATAGGCTCATCGAGAATCGAACTTGTGTGATACCCGAGATGGAAGAAATCGATAGATCTGAGCTAATGACAGCTGAGTTTAACTGATTGTTAAAGTTTTACGGATGGACCGTACATTGAAGAAGAACCGCTTCCATATATACTATACTTTGTTGTTTCTTTTTCTTTCGAATGATTCTTGAGTCCTATGACATCACACGTGCCCGTTTTGACGCTTCAATCTGTCTGTCGTGCGCCGCCTCTCTTATAGTTTCATTATACGTATAGTAATTAGTCTACACGTGATAGCACTCTAAATGAGAATAGGGATTTCCAGGCTTGTGTAGTCCTTGGGGAAAAAGGGAGAGAAGAAGCTTATTAAGTATCAAATTTGTCTGCCTGAAACGTAACAGGGTATATTCTGCAGTTCAGTGTTGTCGCAGTGGACTGCGGACGGTTTGTTCAACGTAAAATTGAAATTGATAAAATGATGGCAAGTGAATACTTAGAGAATCAAAGTTGCTATTTGATATAAACTGGTTGGTACAAGGTGCGATATTAAAACTAACAGAGTTTCCTTCGCGAGGATAAATCGAGTTTTCTTCAGATTTAATGATTTTGACGCGCGAGCCTGTTTTTACTAAAATCTGATTGGCTTGTTTAGAGGCAATCGTATTTAGAGGCTTAGCCGTTTTTATCGTTTAATGCGGATTAAGGGTAAGAATACTTGCTATCTATGCAAGCTCTGCGAAGCTCGACTTAGCGCGAAACACTGTGAGAGCAATCAGTCAAGAGGCCTTTTTTATAAAACCTCTCCTCAAGGTGTTTCATTTATCTATTTATCTATTTTTATCTATTTTTGAAAGCCTTTCGAAAAATCTCGACGACATACTTTCTGACCGAAAGGTCTATAACAAGTGGCTATAGCCACATCGTCTTGTATTCGTTCTTAACTTGCGGAATTCCGTTGTATCAGCTTTTAGAGCGAGTTCAAGTAGAATATCATCAACGGCATTCTACTTGTCGTTGCCTCACTTTCAATTCTTTTCCTCATTTTACCTTTTTTACTCATCTTTAATTTGTATAATGGGTATCTTTGGGTATCTATGAAGGGAAGGAAAAGATTAATTTGCTTTCGAGAAGAAATTTATTTATTAAGATTTGAATAGCCAATAGTTCTTGTTCTTATATTGCGCGGATTATTCGGTAATTGAAAAAAGTCGCTAGCATTTTTTCTTTCGAAATCAATTTGCAATTTGCAATTTATGATAGGTCCCTTTCGATGAAAGGAGTCATCTTAACAATAATCGAAACATAGCGAGCGAGAAATATAAAACAATAATAAACTGTAATTTCTTTAGAAATAATCAGAAACAGTTGGAAGAAGTTTCGAAATAATTTATTAACACATGACTGTTTGATCAACGAGATTTGACTTTTATTCGGCGATGTGCAAACACCATTGGGACTTGGAAAAAAGATAGAAATCTTAGAGCAGCCGCAGATTTTAGAGCAGCCTATAAATTTTATATATTTTATGGTAGTATTGGGTTTTTTGACAATAGTAGTAATTTCAACAGCACTTTGTAAAATTATTTTTACGGGAGTCATTCTCGCTGGTCCCAATTGGTCGAACATGTAACAATTATCTTTGTGGTTTTCTCGTGGAATGTTATGTTGCAACTCATTGCAAATGAGTTTGTCAAAACCGTTCCAATGAAATCGACGATCATAATAAGTGTGCGCTTTCGAGATTATATAATTTCGTAGAAAATACGAATAGTTAAATAACAAAATTGAATACTATGAAGAACTGATGTCGTCTAAGGCTTTAAAAACGCCTGAATTTCTATCTCTTATTCTGCAGCAATTGTTGAATATTTTAAAGGACGACGATATATTACTTTTAGTGACTTCCAGATTAAACAGTGATTACTTAAAAAATTTTGTTCTCTGTTCTCCGAAATGCATGATGGTGAAAGAAATTTTCAAAATTATCGCATTTACAGCATGTCTAATTTATTTATCATTTTCATTTATCAATTTGAAATTTACTTTGCATGCTCATTCTTGTAATTTCACATTTTATCTTTACATTTTATCTCTGTGTGGATTTATATTTTGCTTTATCTCTTATTTTTCGCAAATATAATTTGTGCCGTGCGTTTTTCTTCTTAATGCTTTTTTTTGACAGTGAGTATAATCAATATTTCAGTTTTCGATCAGGAATTAGAATTAATAATGAATTCATGTTAATTTTTATCTTTTAATAAATTTTTCGATAAATAGTGATCATTGCTTGGGATAGTGAGGATCTTCTTTCACACCTTAACTGGTCTAGTTTGTTAAGCATTATTCTTTCATTATTTGAATAAACATCGAATACGCTTTAAATCGCTTCAAGATAAATTCTAAATTCATTTTTAAGACAAGTGCGGAAATAATAATGCTAACTAAGATGAAAGAATAGCACAACATTGTAATAAATTAGTAAAGATGGTGATAATTATGGTAATTATATAGATGAGAGCCCATCTCATCGATTTCGATGATTTTTCAACTTATTATAGAAACTGCTGTTGCAATATATAAACTAGACCTATTTTCGGATAGGTAAGAAAAGAGATTGGAACAGGATGAATCTGTCCATACATGTCCACTTCACGGTTACGGATGATTTTAACTCTACCAGCATTAAGGGTTGCAGAGTTTTAGACGAAAGAAACTAGAATTTAGATATTTATAGTCGTAAACGCAACAGGTAGACGATGCTTCAGCAATACACTATTATGTAATGATATGTCGAACAAAAATATTTGTCTATACCGTTAAATTTTAAATTATGCCTGTATCACGAGTATGTGAAAATGTTGTTCGAGATAATTCGCTTAATTATGCAATTATGCCGTGTACGTTTCAACCAAAATAGAAGTTACAATAATTTGATATAAAAATTTTATGAGAAGTTGAATAACTAATATATTGTTAAACTAATACTTTCATATTGTTAAACATGTTGATAATTCACGCTTTAATCATCGATACATTGGTCTATAATATCTTCATTTAGAATTAAATAATACTTGCTATTCAACTTTTACAGTAAAATTTACAGTAATATTTATGATATATATATATATATATCATTTGGGTTATGAGTAGTTGGTGAAACATTACGGACGTGTTTATAAGCAGTCGCACTATAGTGAACAATTAGACGAGATACATCGAGCAGAAGTAATTGGCTGAGTGGAAGTTGTACTGATCAAGAAGTTAGAAGTAACTAGTGAAAATCAAACCGTCAGGCCCAGGGTCGAGAGACACAAAACGCACTGGCGAATGTGCATTCTCAATCAATTAATGAACGTGTGGTGGTACGTGGCCAAAAGAAAAAGAAAAACAGGCGACGAGAATAAGATAAAAATTTTGATCGTCAGAAGACGGTCCGCTTCACTTACGGACTCCTCACCTTCAAAGGGGATTAATCAAGCAGTAGATATGAAAAAAACATCTCATGTACATAGTAAAAACAGTTTAAATGAACTAGACAACGACAAAGTTGTACATACCACCGGTAACAAATCGCAGTCAGGCGAAACCATTAATGCAAAAAAGATAAACATTAAGCCGCCGCCAATACACATTCAACTTTCCAAAACTCCTTGAAATCATCATGGAAAAATGTGTTCCACCAATTCCACGTCAAATTCAAGATAATATTTCAAGAATTGGAGGATTTCAAAGAGTTCAAAAAAATATGCAAACAAAACGAGATAGAATTTTACACGTGCACAATCAGAGTGGAAGAAATACTGACAGTCGTCCTTAAAGGCCTATTTAAAATACAAAAACTCTAAATAGCTTAAAAAGTCAAGGCTTAAACCCATTGCATTGTACCGAATTGCTCAAGCTAAAATATGCTATATACAAAATAACTTTCGCACCCGAAACTACAATGGCCAAGGTGTGCTAAATGAGGTTCATTAAAAATCTAAAAATATACTTGGAGAAATTTGAATCTAAAAAAGTCACAATTCAATGTTTCCGTTGCCAAGTGCGCCGGAGCTTACAGATACAAGAGTCTGCATGAAAACTACTGACTTTCCACTGACCTGTACAAACTGCAAGGAGATTATCCTGCAAATTATTCCAAATGCCCGGCACAGCTAGCAAAGAAGAACATACATAAAACCGAAGCAATGTCTGAGTCAATTAGATACTCCCAGCCCAGAAGCCTTTCTAGTCCTGAGACGAAAAGAAACACTTCAGCAAGACGTTTTCCACCATAGCAATCCCAGACCGAATAGAAGACCCAAACCATTGTATGCAAATACGACTAACATATGCGAATGTGGTTAACAGGCAACAAAATTTATCAAGAAAATATGAGTGATATAATAGAAGATCTAAAGTCAACTGACTGAAATAGATACAGACGAATGTACCAAAAAACAGGGAACCCAACACATAGACATACTGCAACCTACTCACGACACGAATAAAAAATAGAGTTATTGAAATCAGGAACAGAAACTGGCATAACAAACTAGATAGACATAAAAACTGCAGATCACTTTGGGGTATATGCAAAATCACATACTCGATCCAATACTATTTAATGAACAAACACAGGAACTACACAGGAACAACATCAGACAGACGCCGAAAGAACAGTAGCTCTTGCAAATAAATTTGCAGAAATACACGACACCGCATTCAATGCCCACTCAATTTTTGGAAAAATCATAACAGAACAGGCAAGCAAAATAACAGAAAACTCTGCATACAGTGAACGAAACGAACAATTAAACTTCTCACCACGTCTTATCTACGATATAATTAAAAAGTTTCCAAACAGCAAAGCATCAGGTCAGGACAAAATAACCAACTTAAAAACCTGCCTATGAAAACAATAATTCAGATCCATTACATATTCAAGACTTGTACAAAATTACATTACTTTCCTACAGCATGGAAAACTGCCAAAACAATATCTGTATTCCTAAACGAGAAAAAAATAAGACATCAATAAGAAACTACAGACCTATCAGTTTACTAAATACCGCAAGTAAAGTATTCGAAAAAATTTTATACATATACCTTCATATCATAGCAATGTTATTAAACAATAATAACGTCATTGGACCACGTCGATTCGGATTCAGAACAAAGTATTCCTGCATGCATCAGCTACTCAGAGAAAAAGCATTTGACTCAATGTGGCACGATGCTCTGCTACATCAAATAAACACCTCAATCACGTTAATAAAAATAATCAAAAATTATCTCACAAATAAAAAATTGTCAGTCCACGTAAATGGAACAAAATCGATTGAAGAACTAGTATAAGCGGAAGTTGGCCGCATCGTTGGCCCGGTGCTCTTTAACATATTTAACGATATCACACTATCGAATAACATGCAGCCAGCCATATTTGCTGATGACACATGCAATATATGCAAGCTTCTGGAATGTAGATTACGCCGCCATCAAGTACCTGTCGGAACATCTAGATAGAATAGTGAATACTTCAAAAATTGGAAGTTAAGAATAAACCCGAAAGAAATCCAAGCCATCACATTCACCAGGAAGAAAATAGAACTTAAGGAAAAAATTATAATAAACGAACAGGAAATATCTTGATCCGGCATGGTCAAATATCTAAGGCTCTTTCTGGATAGCAAAATAATCCAAAGAACAAACCTGGTATACTCTGCACTCGAAAGGGTATACCTACTAATTGTGAGAAACAGCAAAATAAAAACAAAGATAAAACTCGCAATATACAAAACCTGCATTAGACCAATAATTATATAGTCTGGGCGTCTGCAGTGTCGGACATAAAATACAAACGATACAAAAGAAATTCCTCAGAAGAATCTTTGGCAAAAGTTATGACATTCCAATACAAGAACTACACAAATTGGGTGATATACCCATTATCGACTTCATATTACAGACGATTAATCACTCATATGACCGATACTACGAAAACTCACTAATCAAATACTTCGGCAACTAACATCGACATCGAAGAAATTCCAACCAGAATCAGAATCAAGCTTCCAAAGCATGCCATTTAACTATAACGTATGCTAGCTAGAGCGTTAGAAACCAGAAGAAGAGTTAATAAGACACGTAGATTTTCTGAAATTTTTCCTGCTTTCAACACGACCGAAATTTAGAAATAAACCGAACAATTCCGGAAATATAAAGCCATTTTTACGTTCCAGAAACGTAGGTTGTAGGGTGAAAGAACCCAAGGCACTGCCAGAACTTCAGGGAGAGAAAGAAAAAATTGGACACAGTTCTTTTGGGCAATATCGCCAGAAATCAATCGATGCGAGTAAGTTTTTCTGTACAATCTCGCCAGCAATCAGTCGTTGCGACACAGTGTCTTTCAGTCAATCGTCGTCAAGATCATCAAAATACATCGCTCAATCACAAAAACTTCGTCGAAATTCGATTTCAATACGAAATTCAACTCGAACTATCCTTACCCTCGTTCGTAAGGAAAGCGGACTGAACGGAAACGAACATCGAGTCCACAAATCCGTGTCACCGTAGGAGACAATTCTCTCAATAATTCTGACACCACTTTTCAATCGCTATTTATTTGCCACAATTCAACTTTAATCGGCAGACCTCGATTCGTATCGCCTCGCGCTAGGCGACAAAACTATTTCATCTCTACTCATCGAGTACAAAATATGCGAAAGAAATTTAAAAACAAGCCAATTACTCTCAAAGGCGCATAATCCTGTTAGGACACGCGTCTTTTTTTTAAAAAAAAACCTACGATCGTATTATTTATTCATGTTTCCTAATCGTTTCTTCCTTTCTGCAACGTCGTAAGTCCTAACAAAATAATTTATCAAGCGTTTATCTCGATTCACTCAAAAAATGAATATTCACTTGTCGTGATAATTTGATTCACCTTGTACGCAAGTTTTAAATAAAAATTTAATAAAGATAATAATAATTAATTATCTTATATTTGTTCGCCATAATGGTGTATTGTATTTTACTAAGTTTAGAATTTTTATAAGAACTAACTTCATTAGCTTCCACCTGCATGCACAACTGTTCTTACAATAATATAAGAATATGGACATGTTGAATTCTGCAAAGAAACGATACTTATACTTTCGAGAGGATTTATTTACGCTGCAACTACGTGGTGGAGGATGATGTTGCAAGATCTTCCTGATAGAAAAAGAATGCTCTTTTCTTCTTAGCATGTCTTTTTATAATTTCTAAATCGAAGACAGGGAGCAAAGAAGCGTGGATGGCCAATTCCTTCCTTCTTGATTTCTTCTTTGTTGGCCTATTTCGTCTCTCCTCTTATTTTGTAGGCCGTATTTTCCGGCCCCCATCATCATTTTTTGTGATTTTTCTTCGCTCTTTCACCACTAAGTGAATTGGAGAAAGAACGTTCCATCTATTGATGTAGTGATATGCGATACGCCACTCTGATGAGTGCCAGTTTTTGCAGTCTTAGCTTCCTTTGTATCGGCGCAAAGGTCACCACCTCGTGCCAAATAGCAAATCATTTCAAACTATATATAGTTGATTTTCTTAACGTAGGTCAGTTAATTGGGGTTAATCGACCGAACAATAGATGCTAACCTTTCCTGGCGGGTTAGCGGCCAGGAAAGAGAACAATAGCAAAATTCATGGCACAACAGCTGTGATAGCGCGTTGCAGACTTGGCTAATCGTAATTAAAAATAAGGTAATCAATTCCTTCATGCAGATAAGAAATCCAAATAGTCTCTGTTTTTCCCCTAGGAGATTCTACAAGTAATTGCACGACATATTTTTACTCGAATGCTTGTCGTTGTCGCAGTCAAAATTTTTGGGCGCTTTCCTAAGAACATGACCGAGACGTCGGAGAGGATACCTTCTGAGATCTCGTGAAAATTCGCTTGGATGGGAAAATGACTTAATTCTTTGAGAAGTTTCTTGTTGTGCCTTGCTGATGATCGACATGTTTATCTAATAACGTTTACGTTTAACGTAATAACGTTAACGTACACGTTTATCTAATAGTCGCTGACGTCGAGGTGGATTCTTGAAGTTAGCTTCTAGACTAGTTCCCGTCTAGAAAGTTCCTTTCGTCTCTCCACCGGTTCGTTTGGACTCTCAATGTTCCGCTCGTTCATGGCTGGCAAACTCTCGAAAGACTTGGCTACGTTTTTCACATCATTCTCGTTGTCGTCGAACCTGATGAAGTAGCTGTACGACATTCTCTTTTGCGTGAACCGGCTAAATCGCAGACGGGCAACGATCGATCCGGTTTATTCAGCAGTAACTTATACTTTTCAGTTTTCTTCAAGGTTAACGTTAACAGCCGACGGCTTTGTCTTGTCACTAATGCACGATGCGATGTCTCCCGACGTCTTGGAGCAGTGCTACGTTACTGCATTCAAATTTCTTGTTCAAACCTCCAAACTATCTCTATTCAATTCAATTTTCAAGTTCTTTCACAACCAGGATGAGTCTCATCGGGTGTCAAGTCCCTGCAGTATTCGCCCTTAACACTAGAACTGCCTACAGTTACGATGAAGCAATTTCAGTCAAAATGACTGGTTTAAAAAACACGTAAGAATAGAATATTTTTATATTTATTTATTACTTACAAGAGGAATTCCATGTTACGTAGTACATTTTTGGTATTATTAATCCATCTGGAACCTAGATGATTCCTAAATGAGGATTGGCACATTTTCATCACTCACACATCAATAAGAACAATAAGTGTAATTAAGAATATATGCTTTGGCTTTATAACAAAAATATTAAAATAAATTTCCATTTCAAAATGAAGTTATTTTTATAGTATAAAATAGTGTCACGTCCTAGCTCGGTGTAGGAGCGTTTGGTCGTGTACCAGCCGGGTTTTCATCCGGGATCCGTGGCCCACGGGTGGTGGATGTGATGATGACTCGCTGAAAGTTACGCCGGGTCCAAAATTATTGGAATTAATTTCCAAAATAGGAAGGTTACTCGTTCCTGAGCATCTGTGAGCTCAAGGCTGAAAAGGAGGCGGCTCGCGGATGCTGGTCAGTAAAATTCGCCTATCAATTTCCGTAATTAATATTTACGACCGCCTCAGCTGCATTAGTTAATGCTCAAACACACGATCGTTAAATCACAAAATCATTCACGACTCTAGTTCTCCATCTTGCCACCGACAGTGTTCATCACTCGCATAAGCACAAACCGATATCAGTCGTTTTTCACACTCGTGATTCAAGCAGGAATCGCGTATTATAAGTCATCAGGCTTAGTGCATGATAAAACTAAGTAAGATATGTTAAATCCATTCATTTCCCACATCAGTCGATGGTCTTTCAGGCCAAGGTATATACGCAGAGGAACAGAATCGACAACAATAACTTTTCTTATCAAACACAAAATAAAGATTGGCGGGTCTGCGGCCGAGAAAGAAAATAGATGCGTATCAGTCGCGATAGACTTAGCTAATTATAATTTAAAATTAGGTAATCAATTTCTTCCTGCGGACAAGAAATCCAAATCGTCTTTTTTTTCCTAGAAGATTCTACAAGTAATTATACAACATATTTTCGTTATGGCAAATGTTTCGCGATGTAACAGAAAATTGCCCGAACATAGACACTTTGGTGCAGAATGTCAGGGTCGCAGTTTCAAAATATAGACATCCCACGATAATTCTGAAGTCTAAGCAAACGTCGAACGTTCTATGTCACACCCACTTTCCGTTCCCTCCGTATTCCTCAACCTGGCGTTTATTCCAGGACGAGTATTCTAAAAATTCGTTCAAATTACCCAGGTGGGATTATTTTACATTTTGGAGTTTATTTGACAATCTGATCGGATAATTAATAATAATACTCACCGTAATTTATTCAACCCAATCGCACTTTTTTATAACAAAAATTCAGAGAAAAAAAACTTAAGGCTGTAATGTATAATATTTGAATTTCAACGTGTAATAAAAATATAATTATAAATATAATTATAAATATAATTACAATATAACCTGACATTAATATAATGTTATATTTTATAACGTTATAATAATATAATGTTAATATATGTAAATTATTTAAACATAATATAAATTAAGTAAATTAACTTAAACATAATATAAATAATATAAATTAAGTAGATTAACTTAAACATAATAAAAATGAAGTAAATTATTTCAAAGATTTTATTAATTTTATAAGCTGATGAAATTATTTGAGAGATAATAAATATTTGGAGAAAGTTAAACACATTCTTCATCTCACCTAGACAATTTTTTAATGTATAAACTGATTAAAAGAGAATATAAATAAAAAACACTAAAATAGCCCCATTCCAAAAATTGTTTAACTTTCAAATTCGTAATTGTTACGTTTTTGGAATTTCTTAAATTGAATACACATATATAAATGTATACACTTGATAAATTAATTAATTAATTATATTATCAAATGTATTATAAATAAATAAATGTATAATAATTTAAATGAATAAAGTAATATTCGAAGAAAACGAAATGTCGTATAACTATTGCTCTTATGTCTTAGATGAAATATTTTTGGAACGAATAAAAAAGAATAAATTATATGAATATATAGAATTTTGGTAAAATAGATTAAATAATGCATTAATATATATATAACATGAATAAATAGCATATTTAATATATTTTCTTTATTTCAACATATTCCATTTCATAATTATTATGGTTCACAAACGATTTTATCGTTAATATGTGGAACATGAATATTTCGTATTAGTATGTTACAATGTTGTCCAACCAATGTCAGTTTATATTCACATTTCTTTTCCTAAGTTTTTCATTGTATATCACACGATAGGCACAATACAAATGTATAAGACATTCAAAATGCTTATACAACGTTTAAATTATATATATATAATTTAATTTACGTATATGATTTAAACTATATGTATAATTTTATATTGATTTAATTAACACTTTCTAATTTTTGGCCTGGATGCACCATGTTGGGTCGGTCCCAATATTCGCATTTACCGCTATGCCTCCTTTACATTATTTTTATATGTTTACTGGTTATGATAGTTAATTCAAAGCCAGCGGAATCTATTACGTCATCTGTCGAAGTGCAAGTGTAAATTTAAAAAATTAGCTATTGATAACGTGTCCAAGATAATTCATGCGAGAATCTCAGCAAATTTTACTAGCATAATATACATACCACTGAAGCCGGTATCGTAACGACTTTGTTCGAGAAAGGAATGCCCCCCCCCCCCCTCTTACGATATGTCTGGGAAATTGTAGCGCTCGATGAACAGAAAGACGTTCCCAGAAGTCCTTCCGTGGCGATGGGAAAGACATGGAATCCCATGGAATCCCGGAAATAGTAAGTCCAGAGTCTCGACGCATCTGTTATTCCTTGGAGGATCAGACGGCTGTTTGAATTAATTAACGTATCAGCTTTTAATATTGAAGCTTTTATCAAGTTCGGCTCGGCACCGAATCGGTGTCGAGCATGAGTTCCACGATTTTTTCAAGCTGCGGCAATTTTATTCTGACGCGTGATATCGAGCTATTTCCGAATGGTCTTGAACTCGGCGACTCTGAATTCTGAGATTCGTCTGCTTGTGCAACCGTCTGAACTCTCTGGTCCCTCCCGTTCCTCCTGTTAAGGTTCGCTCCTGGACCGGAAGCATTTCCCGAATTGGTAAATACCAATTGTTTTCATATTACCACTAATTGATTAACATAGCCGGATCGATGAAACAAACTCGAAATTAGTCTAAAATAAAACTTGTTCTGTACTCTCTTTCTTTCTCTCTAATGAGAGTGCATCACTTGTGTATATATATTATTAAAGACCAATAAACGCATTAATTTGTGTAACCTAAATTCATTGACGCAGCATGAATCTCTCTTATAATTATCACGTATAAGGGTATTCAATATTCTTCGAAATAATTCGCGTTGAATAATTATGTTTTCTCGCTTGTCTGAATATCTAGCATGTAATGAACGCTTTATCTACATTGTTTAATAGTTCATCTTCTTGAATCCCGGATTCATGGAAATATAAAGAGAAAATCTAGAGGATATCGAAACTCGTTCGATTAATATTTCGTATCATGACGTCTAACTTGAGCACGAAATCCTCTTATAGCCGAATATTTGAAATGAGAATCGAACGATATCGATGCGTAAATATACGCACGTTGGATACAATATCGCGCGCAATATTGAGCATATGCATATAATAATACAGTAAGTATACTAGTCACTATTCGATAACAATGAAAACCAAATATACCATAAAAATAATGGTATTTCTCATTTACGAAACACCTAATAACATCTTGTTCCCTTTTAAAAATCGTTTCAAGATCGATTCAATAGACGCTCATATTAACTCATACTGCACTTGTTATGATCATATTAACGCATAAATGTTAATCAAATGTTAATAAAAGTCAGGTAGTGACGTATTATGTGTTTATTTGTAATTTCCATTGTCAGTTGCACACCAAGTATAGAGGAAAGTCTATAGCAGTAGACACAATTAAGATTCTTCTATTTAGACTGAATCTTAAAATTTTTGTTTGGTGCTTTTAAATACATGTCAGACTGTATTGTGATACATTTCCGTCTATTTTTACCATTAGTTTTTTTTTATCTATCGTCAAATTAATAAAACTGCGATCTCTCTATATTGAGCACAAAAAAGTCTCTAATATAGGAAGATAGATTCTCAATGTGGAGTAATGTTTTATAATGGTAAAGATGTGGATTATAATTATATTTTTTTATTTAAATATTTTTAAATTATTTTTTATGTGAAAATTAATAGAATACAATAAAACAGCATTATTTTACTAACTTCAAATGATATAACAATAAAAATAAAAGTTTTTAAATTCTTATCACAAAAAAAATTAAAAAAAAGGAATGTAATATTTGTTTCACGTAACATTTAAAATAATAAAATTAAAACAAATTAATACTGATCAGCTCATCGAGTTCTTTCTCAGAATTCGAAATGTATCTCTCTAATACAATTTGAAGTACACAAAAAAGCTTTGTAATTTCCTATTTTTTTATTTCTTACAGTATCTATAGCCGGATTGTTTCCTCTTCGAAGACATCTAAATTTATGTAATTAAATATTTATAAGTTTATAAATAATAAATCGTGTTTACAAATCGACAAGTTCATTTGAAAAATAGATTTCAATAAAGGCATGTTTCTAATATGTATAGGGAGTCTCGTATTAGGAACAGATTATTTCCATACATATAATAGGCATGAAACATTTCACGCGAAAGTTTTATCATTCTTGTAGTTAAACTTCACTCAAGACTTTGAAAGAATCACGATAATAAAAGTTTATGAACAGCGAAGCGTGAAGCTTTCTTTCGTACATCTTATCCACGTGTTCGCTGAACATCCTGTTATCCCGGAAAGAAAATTCCGGGAAAATCCCGGAAAGAAGATACTTAAGCACCTTCAATGACGTGATCTCGACTTCGTCGACACGTCATAGAAGTAGAGTAAGTAGTAGAGGCTACTTCTGGATTTTGCTACCCGTCAACAAGATGCTTATTATGCTATTATGTCCCGACGTTGGTTATAATTAGTGACTTAAACTAAAGATATAACTAGACCTAATGCTTAATCGCCGGTATCGGGAACTCTACGATCGTCGAGATTTAATCCTAATCGTCGGGTTTTTAGTCGGACTGTATGTGTGTGTCTGTTCGTACTGTTTCCTAATACGTGTATTGTATATTTCACTCGAATGCCAAATTTTCGGCGCTTCCCTTTGAGGATTCGACTGAGACGTCGCAGAGGATGCTTTCTTGAGATATAATGAGAATTCGCTTGGATGGGAAAATGACTTAATACGTCTCTGTTGCGTCCTTTGCTGATGATCGACGTGCACGTTTATCTAATAGTCACTGACGTCGAGGTGGATTCTTGAAGTTAGCTCCTAAACTAGTTCCCGTTCCCTTCATCTCTCCACCGGTTCGTTCAGACTCTCAATGTTCCGCTCGTTCATGGCTGGCAAACTCTCGAAAGACTTGGCTGTTTTCCATATCATCCTCGTTGTCGTCGAACCTGATGAAGTAGCTATACGACATTTTGAGCGAATCGGCTAATGTTTTTCCTACAACAGCTCGCAGACGGGCAACGATTGATTTGATTTATTCAGCTTATCACTAACTTATCACTTTTCATTTCTCTTTGAGATTAACATTCAAAAAAAGCGATTAAAAAATAGTTGCATCTATAATCGCTAATGCATAATCCATAATTATGAAGAACTGATCATATCCAAAATTTTAAAGTATTTGAGCATGTTATTATCATTTCAACATGATTATATACAACTGATAAATCTTTTTGTTAAATGAAATTGCATTTTGCTTACTACAAAATCACAATGTATTTGACTTCTCTTCCTCTAACGAATTAAAAGAGGAAGACGATGGTCTGCCTTGCTTGCTACTTGGTTGCCTTTGAAGGGCAATCAGGCTGATTGTTTGGATGAGCAGCAGTGAATGCTGGATGATTTTCTAAGTGACGATCTATTCTTAAAATTGTTGGGGAAGGTCGTAGATCAACAAGAAACCTTTTTGTATTAAATATCTGTAGTAACAACAGTTAACAGTCTGTTAACCCTTTGCCCTACACACAACCACGTGTGAAACTCGTGGTCCCGGCACGTTGTATTGGCGGAAGCCCGAGACATGTTCGACATACATGTCTTGGGACCATGCGATCGTCTTCTAGATCATCAGTTTCCGCATCAAGGTAGCGTAACCCGACGAGATGCGCAACAGCGTGTTTGCGCGATCATTATGCGAGTGCCAGGCACCCAGGGCATCCACGAAGCCATCGACATGTACAATGTAACCGCGACTGTTTAGCGCGTCAACGAGTGGAGCATACTTCGCGATCTTGTCGAGCCTCGCTCTCTCGATTGCCTCGAAGGCGTTTTTGAACGCCACGGTTACATCGACGATGACGACGGTCCTCGACGGTCCCAGTCCGTCACCGCGTCTCCTCTCGGGTTGGTCCGAGGGAAGCCCCAGAGCGTGGACTTTGCGTTGAAGTCCCCCAGTATCAGCACCTTCGGCGGCAGTCTTCTGGCGACAGGCTATCCAGCGTCTTCTGGTACGCAGCCAATGATTCATTCGACGGCGCGTAGACCCCGGCGATGACCATTTGGCTCCATTCTGCCACTACGTGTCCACGTCCCCGTTCTATCTTTCGGAACTGGGTGGAGGCGCCGAGTCCCGTGCCGACCAGTGCGACGGAATTCAGCGCGTCTCCGACCCATCCGAGGCTGTCGGGGACTCTGTGTGGCTCCGCTATCGCGGTTAATCCCGCTCCTCGCTCAGCCATGGTTTGCAGGAGCAAGTCCTACGACCGAGCGATTCACGTTGGCCTGGATGATGATGTGGCCCGCGTGGGCCATCAATCCGCCACTTCCATAGCCTCTTCGCGGCCGCTTCCCTCCTCGTTGACGCTTGGACGCTTTTCAGTTGTCCTCTTCTCCGTGCTTGTTGGTCGTATCTCCTTGCACCTGTTCTCCGCCGGCTGGGACGTTTCCGGTCCCTTGCTGCTGTTAGGCGCGTTCGTCCTCTTGGCTTTCGGCGGCTTGCAGGCCTTGCTGCCGATGTGGTGATCGGCCTGCTTGCCCAGGTCAGCGCACACCGGGCATTTGACTGGGGCGGTACAATTCCGGGCCCAGTGTCCCGGTTCTCCGCACCTGTAGCACCTGCTACTGCGGTCCGAAGCTACTGCTTCGGACGGGCACTGTCTTCCCGTCCCGTGGTGGTTGATCTTCGCGGAGCCCGCTCCTCTTCCGCGAGCCCCTGGCGCCTCTTGATTCCTCCGAGACCTCGGGCCGACCTCTCTTCTTTCCCTTGCGTCGTCGACGCGGTTGAACCCTCCGAGTCCGTTCCATCGGAACTGATGATCATCAAAGTGTCCCTCGACGACCACTGTTCCTTGCTGTACCCAGTTGCACTGGTAGTGAGGCGGCCACCTGCCCGCACTCACGATTGACCGATAACGATAACGGAGAAGAGGCTCGCTCGAACACCTCTTCCTCACCGGGCCTAGAGGTTCCGACGCCTCCTGAGCCGGTAATTTTGTTTCCTTTGGTTGTGCCTTCCATAATTTGATTTGTGTTCGTGATGTTCTCAGTCATCCTCGACGTATCAGGCGTGGGATCCACCAGACGCGCCATGTCCTTACAGATGATCGATAACGACGTCGTCAGATCCTTTTTGCTCGATCCGACTGCGCCGGGACTGGGGCCTCCGAGCTCCGCTGTTTCCGTAAGCTTAAAACTCTTTTTAGTGTTCATCCATATAATTAATGAAACTCCTTCCCTTCGACCACTCGCTCTTTCGCACTCTGCTTCCAAAGACCGGAGTCTTTTCCACAGAGCCTCAGAGAGCACCACAAGGAGGTGAGGCGAGTGGACCATTTGATCAATCTTCGACTTCGCTGAATAGACACCGCCTACAAACGAGTAGGCCTTACGTGAAACATCAGCTTCATCAAAGTGTTTGATCCTATCCAGGTTACCCTGAAATCGGAAAAACCTGCACCAATCTTAGCTCCCCACCTTTATCCAACCTTACCAAAACACACGATCCCAAAATCGTTACGTTCCCATAACACCGTGAGACCTAGCATTTTTATTAAAAATAGCAGATGCTCCCTTTAGAGCGTGACACGAAGTAGTGTTGAACTTTTGGATAAGAAAAGTTCAGTTGAAATATTTAGCTTAGGTCAAAATATCTCATTATATCGCATTACTCACCACATTCGATACTTTGTTAGCGAATTATTCAGATTTTAACTGAGGCTTTAGATTAATCGGTTTCGAGTACTGAGTTTACTAATCGTATTTGTTACCTCGTCCGTAACAATGCTCTTTATATATCTCGTCTGTGATTGCGTCCATGAGGTGCGATGTCCTGACAACCTTTAGTTGTAGAGGCTCCACTTGGGATGTAACAAAGGATAATAATAATTAATTATCTTGCGTTTGTTCGCCCGAAATCGATATATTGTATTTTAGTAATAATATATACTTTTATTATAATAATAGATACTTTTATTATAACTAATTTTATCAACATCATCCGTACAACTCTTATGAGAATGATATGGACAATTGCGACTTATGAGCCACATGAAATCTTTAAAAAATTAGCCGTGACTTGATTACTTATCGATTTTAAATTATTGTATTTTAATTATATTAATAATATGCATTCTTAATAATATTGTGCTGTCATCGTTACGTCGAACGCTATGATACTAAGTAATAAATTAGGATCTGTTGAAACTCGGATAATTTCAAGAGACGAAAAACCGAGTATTCGCCATCAAAGAAACATCGGAACGTTCTAAATTAAGGCGTCTAAATTAAGACTTTTTATTGGCATGAAGAAATTATTTTTAATTTACAAAATGTTATGATAAAAGCTAATTGTTCGCCCACTTTTTCATGCTGGTAAAAGGTGACGGCCGCCACGCTCGATTTTGTTGTCCTTCCCGGTCGACGAGCTTGTTTTGTTTAGCATTTCTAGAAGCGGATTAGCACGTAATGTTCAAATTAACGCGACGTAGATACGAGTAATCGAATGGCTCACGCTTTAAATTTATTGGCGCGACTTGCTAGTGGAAATTTATAAAAAAGGCCCGCCATCAACGGGGAGGCCAGATATACGAAAATCGTCAGTACATTAAGATATATGACAATCGAAGCATACAAAATAAGAAAAATAGTCGCGAGGAATATAGTGTATAGTATATAGGAATATAGTACGCGATTCACTAATCCGCGCAGGAATCTAGTCTACTTTGATTACGGATAACATTCCCATTAATCAGTCTGCACAAGATTAATCGCGGGCAAAAAATCCGTTTGAGTCGTTCCAAATCACGAGCGAATTCAACGCGATTCAACAGGATCAAAATTCACTAATTCAAATGAAGAACAGCGTACATTGTATATAATTACTGCTAATTAGATATGTGTGTATAAATACAGATTTGAAGAAAGCTGTTACTACTAAATGATACAATGTTCGGATATTAGGAGCTCAGATAGGAGAGTTTCTCTTGTACTATGTATTATATGCTCTATAATGTTGTTTATAACATTTTTCAGACCGTATGCCGATAACACGCGTGATAATGAGTTGCTTGTGTTTTGTTCCTTTTCGAGGAGACAGGAGTTTTTTGAAGGTAGCAAAATGAAAACTTCCTTTCTACTACTTATAACCGATTTATTTTAAGAGATATCAAATCAAATAAATTCATGCTTTGCAAATATAATCTAAAAATAAATCGAGACGATTGAACGATTGGGTTCCCACTTTTAAATATGAAATTAAATGTTTTTCCTGGTCTTATTATTTGGATGGTAAAATCACCAGAAATAAGTGACTTACCATCCTCTTATTATACTAGTCATGATTCTTCTTGTACAGATTTTATTTAATTCTTTTTATTATTTTCGTAATTTCTTCGGTACGAAATAAATATATCGCGCAGCTCATTGTTTTCATATTTGCAAACACACTACAGAAATTTTCATATTTACAAAAAATAAATTTTATTATGAATTTAATATAGTCACATTTATGAAAGTGTAACTGATTTCACGTGTCATATGTATATATAAAATAAAATAAGAAAGATATTCCAACAATGTGTATTTATTTTCAATGAAAATCTGAGACTCTTTTTTACAAAATTTTCATGAGTTATGTCAGAGTTTGTTTAGTTATTATTTATTTAAATATAAATACGCGATAATATAACTTATGTGGGGAGCATACGTACGTTCAGAACGACGCCTTGAGATCAACGGCAAAACTGAAAACCCATCACATCACATCATTCACCGATATATTCCAACTCCCCCATCGATGACATGACTTACGCTGATTAAATTATTCTAAATTTACGCAGCCTTCGTGCTTAATTTTTGGCAGTTAATATGTCCGCTATAATGTGTTCTGTAATTCACTTTTATCTCACCCTTTTCTGTAATTCACTTTTCCACCAACTCACATGTATAATGGTAGCTTATGTCTATGCGTTTGCTACGTGGAAAACGGCGTTGTTTGATAGTTCGCGCACTGATTGTCACAATACACTGTTACTGGAAAACCAACTTGTTTTTCAAAACCCATATGATTCATCAATCTTTTAATATACAGAATCTCTCTTGATAGTTCTGAGAGCGCTGCATACTCTGCTTCCGTGGTCGAAAGAGAAACTGACGCTTGTTTCTTCGATCTCCAAACTAATCGGGCCAGATGTTTCGTCATTTTGGCGTGATTTGGCCATTTGATCATTCTGTCTCGCTTCCTCTTCCTTTAACTTCGTTTTTAAACATTCGAACGAGGGTATTTCATCGCGTGACTCGATCGCTACGGTAAAACTCTCATATTCGGGTGGTAAAGAAGCTAGCATCGTTATCGACAATAGGTCATCTGGCAGCTCTATGCCTGCCGCTTAAATTTGTTCATGCTTGTATTTATTTGTTTCTAGTTATCACGTTTTTGTTGAACAGATAACAATCAAGGTTTGGCCTTGTAACGCAAAGACTCATTTAAGAAATAACACGTTAAATAACCTTTGCAGCGAGTCACTATTTTTCTTACCATGAAATTTTCTACTGTGATAGATTGGATAATGATAACAGAACAAGATACCATAATAAAGATAATAGAGGATGTACTTTTACTACATACTGTGACTTCTTGCTTGGTTCATCTGTTTCAATGAATGTTGAAAAAGCTTCAAAGGAAGTATTTAACACACTAAACAAAAATAAATTTGGATTCTCGTCTATTTAACTTATATATACTGAACTATATAATATATCTATTTAACTTATATTTACATTTGACAATTATGGATATCGGTATTGAAAAAGAGATTTAGAAATCAATATTGCATCGAATTTCGTTGTCATTACATACATAAATGTTAAACATAATCATAAATGTGTACAGACTCTTAGTTGTGACCATTTTTTTCATACACAGATGTTTGTATACATGCCTCAGATTTCACGATCGGACATTGTCCGCGAAGTGGGGGAAACACAAAGGATAGAATCGAGAAACGGAAAAATTTCGACACGTGTCAGTTGTGGCCAAACAATTAACAAGCGAGTACGTAGAAGTTGAACGCTTGTTCCTTTTTGATAATTTTGTGATTCACTTTATTCATCTAATATAACATTTGGAAAAGTTTAATGTCTCTTTTGCGATTTGTAAGTGTTAATTGATTTCATTTATAATAGAAAGAACAGATATATATATATATATATATATGTATATATATATGTGCTGAATGCTTTCAATGGCAAACTTATCGCTGATTTGAACAGATAAATTTTAGTTTCATTTTTCAAATTTTAAAAGAACAATTTCAACGTATCTGTGGACGTTATTGTAAATCTATTGTTCGATATACCAGACGATCGACAACGAGGATATAAGTGAACATAAAAGTAAGTTTTCAATGTTATACTTAGTAGAAAAGATGAAAGGATATAAATGAAACTGCAAATGCTAACTGACAATATTCTGGTAGAAATACTATGATTTACTTTCGGATGTTTAAAATCTTCTGTCAGCGCAAGAATATATCGAACATTCTCGAGCGATTAGTCATGATATAAACAGTCGTCCTTTTTCATTGACATATCAACGTTTATCACCTTATTTTAGCAATCTAAATCTAAAATCGACGCATGTTTACTTTACATCAAGGACTCCCAAGTCGCGCTAAGGCAAAACGTATTGTTGTCTATCCGCTTATTGTTAAGGCAGTTGCGAGTCTGTTTTTAAGTAACGAGCCACCTTGATCTTGATCTTCGATAAACGCCTAGAACAATTAGTGTTGCTAATAGTCTCTGTTAAAGTAAAAGTAATCAAAAATAACGTAATAGTCTGTCGTTAATCAAGGTAGTCAAATCGAAATCAAATCAAGTGAAATCAAGTCAAAGTATTAATCTCGAAGTGTTACTTATTATAAGCGCGAATCACACAAGCACTTGAAGTCTTAATTTATCGCTACAAGTTCTTACTGTTCGATTGAACTGTTCTTATGGTGTTAATTTTATGAATTTCAAGGATTTGACATTATATAGAATCTCTTTATATAACGAGTTCTGGGTAGTTAGATCAAGACAGAAATTAGACTCTTTTAATGGATTATTTATGTATTGGGAAATTATTGGGAACAATCTCTATGTGGAAAATAAAATTTGGACAAACCATGGCTGATGAAAATAAAATAAGAAAAGTCAAGGACTTTGCTTCCTGTAGATTCTGATGAGATTAAGTTATATCTTGCGTTATACATAATAATGGCCTAAGTAAAAGAACCAAAAATCCAAATGAATTAATCCAGGAGAGCAGTTTCAGAAACGCCCATATTCGGAAAAAACTTCAACTAGATTTTTACAAATTACGAAGTTTCTGCACTTTGCAAATAATAATACAATTGACCATGCGTATCGTTTACAAAAAATAAAGCCTATAATAAATTTTTCTTTTAATGAAAAATTTAAAGAAATATATGTGTGACGTCTCCCGACGTTCGAGTTGCCTACGTCGCGCGCGTTTCAAATTCTTCAATCTTAATCGTATAAATCCTAATTATAATCGTTCTAATTCTTGGCCGACAACCAGAATGAATTAGCCTCTAATGTCGAGTCCCTGCAGTGAACGCTTAAAGAAATACCAGTTCAAGACGGACAAAAATCAAGTTCGCCGCTGGGTGTTGGCTGACCACGTGCCGTAAACGATCGCGAGGTTTAGGTTATGTTTAGGTTAGATTTAAGCGACTATCGTTGTGGGACCCTACTTCTAATTGTAAGATGGGTGAACCGTCTCCGCACTCAGCCCCTAACAATCAAGCGTCTGAGGTAGAAATCACCAACATCAGCCCCACTGGTGGACAATTCCGAGACTAAACGCTTCCTTTTCCTATTATCCTACCTTATCGACACGATTCCAAAACCGTCCCGTTCCCATAGCGCCGTAAGTTCTGGCATTTTTATAAAAATAACAGAGGCCCTCCTTGGAACGTGACAATGAAACAAGACATTGTCATAGATGAATTTAAGCGTCTACCATACGAGCAATTTAATTCGTCATAAAGAGCTAGATTTGGCATAAAAATCTACAAACTATGCGAATTATCGTCAAATTATTATTATCATAGAATAGTCAAAATCAATGTTACAGGATACACTTTATACCTCGATAATTGGTATTCATCTCCGAAACTTTTCAAAATTAATTGCAAACAAAACTAATGCTATTGGAACCGTATGTGATAATAGAAAGAATATGCCAAACGATTTAGTTGAAATGAAATTAAAAAAAGATGAATACAAAATAGAAAACAGTAATGGCATGTTGGCTTTAAAATGGAATGATAAACGAAACGTGTACGTTATCTCTGCCAAATATGAAACTATAGAAATAGTTGATTAAGGAGAAAATCGATATAATCATATTCTGAAGCCAAACTACATTATCGAGTAATGCAGAGTAAGGGCATGCTTGGAATAGATCGTTAAATGCTGGTATGTTTCCTGAGAAAATATAAGAAAATATAAGAATATAAGAAAATGAGAAAATATAAGAAAGAATATAGAAAAATTTAGGCTTGAAAATTTGTTATATATACGTAAGTCTTACAATTAGTAGGTCACATTATACGTGTTAGAAATGTATATTAATATATATGTTAATTTTAATTCTTACTTTTTTTGGAATTCATTGGTGAATAAATGATTCTTCTGCACCTTTGGCCTCTAATCTTCATCGCATAGCTACATTGAGAATAATTCGTTTCCTTAATTATTAGTCATTTCTTATAAAAATGATAAAAGAAAATATTGGTTCTTACAAAACTTATGAATTTTTATTACATAAATATCATATCTTGAATATTGTTTGAACGTACATAAAAATAATAATATACTCATATAATCTAATTAGTTATATACGCTTGTCGTGTCATTAGAATTTTTGTATATAAAGTTTATGTTGGATATTTTTGAAAATTATTTTCAACTTCAATCAAAATTACCACCATTTATTTGCATCCACAATATTCTTCCAACAAGATTTTAATGAAAAAATACTTTTCGAAGAAGTCTTGGCTTTTATTAACAATAAACTTAAGAGAATTTTGGAGAATGAATTCTTTTTTTCAAAGAATAATTTCAAATTTCTGAAAAGATGAAAATCTGCTGAAGAGATGCCTAAGGAATCGGAGATAGCATTGCTGGTTAGAAATTTGTCTATTGCTCCCTGTATCAATACTCTTTTTTAAAAATATCTGGTCGTTTTCAAATTGACCAAAAAGAATATAACTTGATAGGAGAAATCCTCAAATATTTTCCATCAAGAGATCTCATTCATTGTTTAAATTTCTAGGACCAAGAATGACACTGAATTTAATGAACATCTCAGACAATTTTGAACAATCAGAAATAACATGTGGATTATCTGGAGAGGCTCTGCAGTTTTCAGTTGTTTTATTAATTCTATTGTGGTAAGTATTATTCTTTATAAAGCTCAAACTACACGCTTTTCCGCATTTTCTGAACCAATTGGGCTCCCGATCATCCTACCTATTTAATTCTCTGGCTTTCCCATCCAAATTACTAGTTCTTTTTCAATTCTTATGATTCTGATTTTTAGCTTCTATTATGTCTTTGTTTCTTAGGTCTCTGCTACGGATGGAGATTTTCAGAGTGGCTTATTCTCGGAGATTTAATCTTGTATAACTCCACCTGCTTCCGAATTTTCAATCCAGTGGACAGAGTTTGTCAGCTAGCACACAAAAGACTGCCTATGCAGTAGCCATGTCCTGCTATAGTAACTCCTACAAGCATGTTTTTCTGCGCCTTCTTCATCTGCATCCGACTCTTTCTCAGTTCATACTGGAACAGCATATAAGATGATGGATTCTCAACGTTATAATGATAATAACAGTAAGCTGCTCCATGTCCTTGACGTTGGAAAATAATACCGTCATAGCTTTAGCCATCCTCTCTGTCTTGAGGACAACGTTTTCTACATGAGCCCTTAAGATAGAAGATCTATCGCTTTCGAGGTGATGGTGATGGTCATAAGAAAATTTATGAAACGACAAGCAGTTATTACTGAAAATCGAGCAATACCATGTTCCAATCAAAGCATCACAGTTTGCAAATTTTCTCATTGCGAATTTGTTTATAATGTGCAACATGGCAGTGATATTGCAAATTGACGAAATATCGCGTCAATTTCATCTTCGATCCACATTTCGGACATTTTGTTTCATCTACAAAGATCTGATCAGAAATTCAATAAGGGCACCATCATTACAAACAGTCAAAAACTCACATAATGAACTCATTGCGCGAGCGAATAATGTTGATCTAGTCCGAAATTTTTTCGAACAAGTGAGACAAGCGAGTAACTCAGACGACTCTTTGTCGGGCATGTCTTCTTCTAAATGGCATGAAACGTTGAACATAATGTGTACATAACAACAAAGGGCAGGCACATCTTCACCAAACTCTCTACATTTCCTTAATTTCAGATCTTTTTAACGTTATGACTGTGAGTTTTTGGAAATTGTAGAATCTTCTGTCTTTTTAACTACATTTGGTGGTTTCATTAGAAGATTGGATCACTTTCAGAGCCGAGGAAGAGCTAGAAGACAACACAAAGCACGCCTTCATGCCTTTATTTTCATAAGAAGATCACATTAGGACAACATTGTGTGTTTCTTGCTGTTCTACCCCACTTACAAGAAGATGACTCCAGGAGACAGGCCTTATCATTTCTGGAAGAAAGTTTTGTTTTAATTGTAAATATCCGCTTGAAGAAGCGTCATGATGTATTTCAAACTATTTTTTTCTAATCTTCTGATAGATTTCTTTCGAAGTCAAACATGTTTTCTAATAATTAAGTTTCATTATTATTGTTATTCAAACACAGGAAGAAATTTTTACAAAAAATAAATAAGAAATGGATGTGATAATACACTAGACTTCGCCATTTTTGTATAATAAAATCCGGAGCTTTGGGTTTTTATCTTTCACATCTAGTCATATTTAGATGATTCGTTATAATTAATATTTAAAGATTTGTTCAATGCATCAAAAATGAAATATTCACGTATCGATTGAGATTGTGTTATTTGATGAAATCAAAAAATGGCTGGATTTTCGTCGCAAAAGACAAATTATTATTAAAGTCTATATTTATATTACTCAGGCTGTTCTGTTGATTGAAAACAATTTTTTTTGTTGTAAAATAATCTAGTCTTTTTTAAATCTTTCTATACTCTAAAATTTAGTGTAAAGAAAAATGTAAATTATCTATAATTCTACATCAGATATTAGTTCATTGCATGGAATAAGTTTGAAAGTGAAACTCAAGTTTACATTTGTCAGAGACTTATTTCTTCAAATCCTTTTTTGTAAAAAATAAGCAAAAAAATCATTATATATTTCATTATATAAAAAATGAAAAACGGTTTATTAATATTTTAATTTTTAATTACTAACTACTTAATTTCATGTTAAGATGTAATTTCTTTTAAAAAAGGCACGTTAATTACGTATAAATTATTGCGAAAATATTGGTTTGGCTGTTGCTTCAAATATCCAATAAAAGAATTTTAGTTGTGTTTATCATTTCGATAGTGAATAAGTGATAAATCGAAGAACTATACAAAACCTGAAATAATTTATTCGAATAGAAGATTCATCGGTCTTTCTAATTTTATGATGTAATTCAATAACATTGGATAAAATTTAATCAATTATAGTTTCAATATGAAAACTTGTCTTATTATTTCGGTTAGTAATTTAAATGTTCGATAGAAAAAAATATATAATAATGATGATAATAATAAATAATAATACCGATTTTCAGTGTGAAAATTCATTCAGATGACTGCTGTGTAGGACAATCGGATTATTAAAACGTTTTTGAACCGTGAGCAATTGGTATTTATTGGTTTGAACTAGATTTTTTCAAGCGTTTCATAAAAAGAGCGAGCAATAAATGTAATTTTTTTCATTCGAATAGTGATTTTTCTTGAATTGTACAGTTTCTATGCGGATGATCTCAAGCAGTCGCTTTTTCACCGTGCTAAATTTATAACTCTACTATATATTAAAATTTAATTACAAGAAAGTAATTCTTAAGATTGTAAGTCGCTATGCAAGCTATGTTTCTCTACAATATACAATTAACACGTAAGAGTCATATGCTATGATATATATTAGAATAAACGTATCGGCAGAGCCAAATATATTTTTTGTAGTTATTTCGAAAACTAAAAATGATATTCATATATATAGGAAAAAGTTCAAAGTAACATCCTTCAGTTGGAACGCAATTTTTTAGACCGAAATTTTTTCTCTGCTCTGCGTACAAGACATACAACCTTTTAAAAGTAGACTTTGTTGAATTTGAAATTTTATATTTTACTGAATTTACGTGATGTATGTCATGTAACTTGTAAAATGATGATGTAAAGCGAAAGCAACGTTAATACACATGGATAATTAGCCATGTTGAATGCTGCATTGTTTTACAGTAAAAAAAATATAGGTAAAGACAATTCTGATGTCGACATAGAAGTGGATAATATTGTCAATATCGATTTATTCATCAGAATCGTGTGCCTTAAGATATTTTACAGAATATAGAGAATGTTTTAAGAAATCATAAATGTTGCGTTTTTTGAGAGTAGTACATCTGTGTCTCAAACGAACAGTTGCTAATATCCTTCAAAGCGTATGTTAATGTAGATTTGGGGAACTTATATGTTCCAAATTCTCATTTCTCAGATATTTTTGAAATTATTAATTTCAAAATTTAATATGTATTATCCACTGTTGTGCAGTAAGACATTCATAATTGATAAATTACTTTTGATAATTTTACATTTCGTCCAAATAAATGACCAAATTAGTTTATCCATAATGAATGCACCACATAATAAAGATTCAGTTTATTCTAGTTACCCTTCAACTGTTTCGAAATTTTTGAACTTGTTAAATTTAATGTATTCTACTTTATTATATAAATAATAAATCTTTTCTTATTCCACATATCTGCACAACTTTATCAACTTTATCACAAATTGTATAAATCGAATTTGTATATATGCCTATATCTTTCAACATTAGCTAAATTTCTTCGGCGGTTCATTATTCTCTTTCAAGAATCGAACTTGTAACTTTTTTTCCCCTTTTATTGAACTCTATTTTCTCTCCTCTTTTTTCTTCCTCTGTATTTATTTTGATCAAAAAGTGTAACTGCATAAATAAATAAATAAATAAATATTATAAATTTTGCTATATCAGCAATAAAGTAGAAAGTGCATTATTTTTTAACTAATGAATTGTTTTAGAGCAGTTTTTTTGAATTATCTTAATAAATGATCAAAATGGAGAAGAAAAATATCCCTAAAAACAAAAAAGTTTGTACTATTTGTTTGTATTTATTTATTTATATTTATACAAATGTCAAACATATATGTTTCAAGAAATGATAAATTTTGTTAAGAATAATGATAAAATAATGAGAAATAATTAAAAATCCCGTTTTTTCTAAATTCGAAATATTACATTTTTTTTACATGTTTCTTTTTTATTTTAATTACCAAGTTAAATTATATAGAATAATATCAGTATAAAATGAGGTATATGAATCCTCGTAGGGGAGCCACATTGGCTTGCTGGTGATGTGAGTTTGGGGAGCGACGACCCCACGTATCCGAGTTGATCCTATTCAAGCTGAGACTGAAACAGACTTGTCTGCGAAAGATATGAGTATGGTCTTCATCACTGGTACAGATTAATGTATGAAGTCTTCAAACACACGGATTTTTATATTTTTGATATAACTACTTCCTTCATCATTGGCAGTTTTTTTTTTTTTTTGGTTATTATGGAAACTAAAGCCAGGATCGAAAAAAGCGAAGAAAAAAAAGAAAAACGTCGATCATTCAAAAATCAAGTTTCCTGCAACTTCAGCAAAATTAGAGATCGTCGTATTATCATATACCTCGGCTGTAGTAAGTAAAACTTAATAAGTAAACCAGTTCTTCATGCAATTAATTAAGACATTATAGCATAACAGATCCATTTCCATTATAATAAATAAGAAAATAAATAATATATATATGTTAAAATAAATTCTATTGACTTAAAATGGTCTTGACGGTGATCATTTGAATAGTAACCAGAACTAGCATTTAAATTTGATATTTAATCAGTTAATCGATAAATCAATGAATAGGCTTGTTATATGTTACAATTCATTCGCGTCAAATCAAACTTCGCGCGATGTTTAGTTATCAAAACTTACGTTAAGGAAAAGCCACGAAATTGAAAGAAACAGGCAACAATTTAACAAATAAATTTCAGTGCAGAATTAGCTGCATTTATATTTTTTACATTTCAATTCTTATTGTCAGTAGTATTGCCGTACAAAAACTGCTTAAATCAGTATAGCAGGATGACACGAAAATGGTAAAGAGCATATGACAAAAGTGCGTTAGATACCACATTTATTCTGTATCTCGTTTGTGCTAAAATTTTTATCTCGTGTTGTTGATTCTTTCTCCGGCGTGTGTCAACGTATTTGTGAATAACTTTAGGTTTAAAATTCAGTTAAAAATTTAACATCTTGAAATAACTTTGCAAAGTAATCATAAACTATTATTATTTATGTTTTCAAATATAAACAATATGATTGTAATTTTATAATTAAAATTTTTGACATTGATCATGTTATCTTGTACTTATATGCAATTAATTTATAATTAATTTATAATTAAGTTTTTAATATGGAGATGTATACATAATAATTATAGAAATGCTATAAAATAACATTAAAGTCATTTACAAATTAAAGTCACATTAAAGTTATTTACAAAATTTTATTTACAATGAAAAATTGATGTTTTGTTTACATTGTATAATCTATTGTACAAATCTTTTAAATTTATTAGCTAGATTTTTAGATTTTTATGTTTAAACTAGTTTTTCAGAAACAAATGGTATGTAAATTTATATATCATTTAATATAATATAATTATATTTTTGTTTCAGTTCAATCATGGGTAAAAGAAATAATGTGATTCTTAATAGGCACTTTCATAAAAATTGGCAAAGATTTTTAGAACTTGGTTTAACCAACAAGCAAAAAAATATCATCATGAACAAAGTCGTATAAAAAAAGCTTATGCTATTGCACCAAGGTAAATAATACATTATTTATTATAATTATCTTATCATTTTCTTTGTAATTTCATTTATTTCAATTAATAGTATTTCATTTAAATTACAAGACCTATAGTTCATTGCCCAACATTTCATTGTTATTACCATACAAAAGTTAGAACAGGCAAAGGTTTTACTCTGGCACAATTAAAAGCTACTAGTGGTTTAAATAAAAGATTTACAGAACTATTGGAATTGCAGTAGATCATAGAAGATGCAACAAGTCAGTTGGATCTTTACAAACAAATGCTCAAAGACTTAAAGAATATAGATCTAAATTGATTCTTTTCCCATTGAATGAAAGGAAAGTAAGTATAATTTTAAATTTAAGAGCTACTAAAAAGAAATTATATGCTAATGTTATTTATGAAATTAGCTTAAAAAGGGTAATGCTACTGAAGAAGAGATGAAACTTGCCATGCAAGTTAAAGGAGAAATCATGTCTGTTAGACACCAAGCATGAGTTAAAGCTATGGCTCGTATAATTTCTTAAGACGAAAAGAAATTCTTTGCATATACAACTCTTCGTAAAGCTCAGGCTGATGCTAAACTAGTAGGCATTCGTGCAAAACGTGTGAAAGACTGGAGAATCGGATGAGGTTGCTAAAAACAAGAAGATTAAAAAATAATCTGAAATTTAATGTCTTTGTGTAAATATAAAAAATAAACTACGTTTATTATTATTTCATACTATTAGTTTATTCATTTGTAATGTATATTGTTTTTGTAATGTATATTGTTTTTGTATAGTGTTTACATATATAATAGTACTTATTTGTTTATTATAATATGTAAAACTACAAATGTGGTGCAGAATAAACATTTTTCCATCACATATTCTGGAGGCTCCATACACAGAATTACTATGATTTTATTTTTCAACAAAATGAAATTCAATGAAACTTAAAATTATATATTTGTATGAAATCATATCAAAATATTTAATTTTATAAAGAATTTATAAATAATTTACTATGATATTTAAATATAGAATTATTCAATTAGATCTATCATGTAAAAAACAGAAAAAGATATGAATGATATTCATGTATTCATGTTGTTCTTGTCTTTCACGTGATATACTTCACAAAATTAAAACTAAAATAATTGAAATAAACCAATGATTTTTCAGCACAAATATTAGGGTTGATTACTTGTAAAAAAATAATTTATTAAATAATAAATACTTGTAAAAAAATTTTTTTAATGATAGGTTCAATCCTTTGTTACAACGTATTTGCGAGATAAAAAAAACATTATGTAAAGTGATTCATTCAAACTATGAATCTACGCACTGAATTAAAACGTATCTAATTCACATCTAATTATCACTTTAGATAATCAAGTATAGTCATTCCCTGTCAATGATATAGTAAATTTTAAATTTTCATTAATCGTTATTTCTAAGTCATTATATTCTTTTATTAATGAAGTTTTATCAATTCAATTTCAAATCAGTAAAATTGACATTATTTTTTAATTTTAATTATTATCACTAGTAGTACTGCTATCAAAATTTATTTAAATTGGAACAATAAGTACGGTATGACATGAAAATGGCAAAAAGGCTCGTTCCAAAGTCCAAAAATGTGTGAAAAATATTTTTATTCAAAGAAAAATGTGTCGATTCATAGTACATAATGTTATTATTTACTAAACAATACGATTTCTGTCTTTATTATATTTAACGATTTTTCTCTTATAATCTTCCAATAATTTTTCTTCAATTTAATAACTTAATCTAATTTTAAAATTATGTACTATAATAAATTTTCAATAAATTAAGAATAATTAGAACAATGTTATTTTATAATATTTTTATTCTAAAGTTTTATTTTTCAAGAAATAAATACGAATTTTGCGATTAAAAGTTGGACGATCTCGTGACCGATATTTTGAATTTAATGTAAACGCGCGCATTCATATTTTCAAGCAGACGACGTTGCGTTTTTACCACGTGAAAACCGTGTTCGGTTGTTTGTCGGAGAAAAATGGGTCGGAAAATCCCAGGAAAAAAGCACAGAGGTGTAAAAGATCCTTTTAAGCAACAGGCAAAGCGACATGCAGAGTGAGTTGTGCGTTAAATATCTTTTATTTCCGAATTATTTTACATAGGTTAGTGAACTGCCTATTATAGGTTAGAAACAAAGATAAATGCACCGCCAAAAAACGCGGAAGAACAAACAATACCGAGAAGTTTAGAAAGAGTAATAAAATTGAAAGAGGCAGTAAACTCAGGCAAGATAACTAAAATTAAGAAGAAAAAAAAGAAGAGAAATGGTCTCATATCTGTTGGCAAACAAGAGTCTAAGCTCTTACATCCGAAGGCCAAAGTTGAGAAAGTTGTTCCTGTATTTCAACAAAAGCCTGGCGAAAATGAGGAAAGATTTTTGCACAGAGTTAGCAAAACTGCACATGCCTTCATAAACGAAACTTTCTTCGAAAGGAAGTACAATGTTCAAGTCAATCGAAATCCAGAAACAGGAAAGATAGAAGGGCTTTCGAAATGTGAAAAAACTGAATTAGATAAAATCGAAATGTTGAGGATGAAACACAGAAATATTAGAAAGAAGAAGAAGAAGAAGGATACGGATGAGCCTAAAGTGACTAAGTCGGAAAAGAGAAAGGAAAAGTTAAAATTGAAGAAACAAAAACAAATGGAAAAGAGAGTAGATGAATTTAATAATTTTAAAGATCAAGTTAAGTTTGGAGAAGTTGCTCATGAACCACCACAATTAAAAATCAGACCAAAATATGCAAATGCTATAAGTACTTCTAAGGTATATTTTGTACCTCATATTATATCTCTTAATCTTGCAATACATTTAACTGCTAAATAAAATTTATTTATTTTTTGTTACAGCCTGGTAAGAAGGAACTTCTCCTTCATTCAATACTTAAGAAAAGTGATAAAGTAAAAATGAACGATAAGAAGATTGTATCCATAGATAAATCAGGGAAACGTAAGAATCTACCACTTGGGGAAAGAAGACAGTTAGAAAAACAGCAAAGTGATATCATTGCAGCATATAGAATGTTAAAAGTACAACGATCTGCTGGTGTTAACAACTAGGGTATGTAAATGACTAAAAATTATGAAATGTACATTTTTATATATGTTACATAATTTTTTATATTGCAAAGATGCTAATATTTTATCGCGGAATTGTTTATTTTTATTTTAATAAAATGTATAATCATTTCATCATGTATGTATTTTTGAACTTAAACATCGTATTCTTTTTATACAATTATACAATTATTAGGATTAACACGAAAATATATATACATATATAATCTCACAGACAAAATTTCTGTGCAACACATGTATAGATATTAGAAATTTTTTTGTGAGTATTAATAGTAAAAATTCATTGTGATTAACAAAAGAAACAGAACAAATCTCGTAACAAGTTGTTGCATCGAATTAATTCATAAGTTTATCTTAGCACCAGTGCAGTAATATTTCTCGAGCTATCATTCAATATATTCTTTAACACCAATCTTATCCAGTAGTCCATACAAATGGTTCTAACCTATCCTCTACTGGTAAAAGATTGTTCAAAGTTTCAAGGCTTTCCAGAGTTTGATTCAAAAGAGAATGGCATTTAGTTAGTTGTTTACTAAGCTCATGTATTTTGTTCAGTTGTTCAGTAAACTTGGCAAACTTTTTTTGTCTTTCCGTTATCAAATTAAGAATCTTGGTTACTTCTGGTTCAATATTGATGCATAGAGTGGATTGTTCGGTGGCTATCATTTGAGCATTAGTGTTAAGGTGGTGTTGATACCGAGCACACAGGTTGAACAGACCAATGGGATTGAGTCTTTCCAGGATCTCTGGATCCCTTACGCCAGGGGGCAGATTGAGAGTGCCACGCATAATAGGTAGGAACATGGGAATACTTTGTAATTTAACCAGGTCAGGATCTTTATCGGCTGTGGGATCTTGCAAGGCTGGTTTCACTACAACAATGTTGTGAATTTTGTCAGAGGTAGTTTTCCTGTAATTAGAAAATTACAGATTTATTACCCGAATAAAAAAAAAAAGATATTATTAAAAAAACAAATGTTATTATTAAATAATCATGCGCGTTACCTGTAGCTACTGGAACCTAAGCTATTTTTACGTCTAGATATATCTTGTGCACCCAAACTTTTGCCTCTGTATAACTGTGATTGTTTATTTGTCATCTTTGGTGAATCGCCGATAGGTCTATTCACAGTATAAGATATATATGGTAGGTCAGAATCTGAACAAATGCTTGCACCAGGACTGGTACATCTTGGTGGTGTATCTTCTGGTACTCGTTCACGATTTGGTACACTTTTACCACGTCTTAATGGTACATTTCTTGCTCTACTAGTATTAGCACTCTGCGTTCCACCTTGAGAACTTTGCTCCGATCCCATCCTGTTTTATTCTTTCAGAGCTTTCCTTTATCGTAAGAATATCAAATATATACACACTTTCTTAAACGATCTACATTAATCTCACCCTGCGATGAAAATTTCGTACAATCGGTTTATAATTTATGATGTACGTATTTGTATACAACAATAATAATTAAATCAATAATCGTTACGTTAGATTTAAAGTCACCTGACGTTATTAAGGCCATCTCGTACTTGTGTAGCGTTTTAATTAACGCCGCGTTAGAAGGATACATTTCTATTCATTTCACAATTAAGAAGATTCATAATAATCAATAACGTTGAAGACAATTTTCTCGATACATAATGGTCCTTTTTGGATAACGCTGTTGTGTTGATATTATTTAAATAGTAGCAATGTTAGAGAACGCGATAATAGAATCACTCCGAGATCAATTTTTCGCGTGTTGTCAGTTTTAGCCACTGATTGTTCACGCTGTCAGATTTCACGTGTCGCGGCCGTTCGTACTACAAGAGCACCATCTATTGAAATCGATCTCGAAGTCAAAAGTATCTCGCTCGATAATAGTAGTTTCTTGATATAATTTTCACGAAAAAGAATTTCATCTATTTTTAAAAGAATTTTTTCCAATTTTTAATCAAAATAGCATTTATGTATCAAACGACTGATATACTAGAGAACAAAAATTAAAATACATTGTATTACGATTTTTCTTTTTCTTATTTTAAAATTTTATTTAACGTTTATTTTATTCCCTGAAAATTGGTAAAAGTTCTTAGCACAAATATATGACTGGCATTTTATTATCGCACGGGCAACGATGCATAAATTTTTAAGTCGGTGACAAAGCTGATTATCGATTTTATTAGCGTGATTTTCGATTCATCCAAATCTTTGATAACGCTGAATACGTTGCAGCTGCGCCATAAACAAATAATTGACCTTTTTTATACTAAAAATAGATATAATGTTCTTTTTTTTCACATTTTCTTTTCAGTTCAAGAGCAGAAAAGGCTATTTTTGTGGAAGTACAAAATACAAACATTAATATTTCTATATAAATTCCATCTTCCTCGAGAGAAAAAATTTTTCTCGATTATCATTCTTATCTTTGTGAGATAATTTCAGTATATTCATAGATACGTTTCACGATTTTATTAAACCGTAAATATTGCGTGAGATGAAAATTTTCACATTCTACCGCGAGTGCAATGATCCTTCCATGTGTACTAGGTTTGGATTTTATCCAGACTTTTCTTGCCTTAGTCCAAGTTCGCGCGAAGATATCAACATTAAATTTACATCGTTTTTCAATGTTATGCGGCCTAACATACCGTTAGACTTCATGACACTACAAATTCGTGTGACTGAAGAGAATTCTTATGCAATCGCGTTTATATGTCAACGTACGACATTTTCTTTGCGGCTGAATCCTAGAGTTGCCGACAATTCGATATTATGCTCTGACAATGAGTTATTACATGTTCGTAGATCTTTATATCTTGTTAGATCCTTTCAATTATTTTGTAAAATTTATAAATTCCTTTGTCAAATTTAATTTGTAACTGAATTATTATGAAAATTTACAAAATTAAAGAAATGTTTAATTCTTTGATACATTCATTGTTACTGATGAATGTATACGCTGTGTCAAGTTAATTAATTAAGCAGTACTGATAATTATATTGCGGATTTTTACGTATTTATAAAAAATTCGAAGATGCAAAAATACACACATAGCACATAATATGCAGAAATACAGGAAATATGTAGAAAATTGTTATAAAATTATAATTTTACGTAAAAGAGGCAATTTTTTATTTAGATTTATCTTAATCACGGAAATTTCAAAATTTTATAAAATCTACTGTTCTATAAAATTAAATTAATTTTTTATGCTTTGACAAAGTGAAAATTGAATTTAGAAAAGCAAATAGAACAATGGATAATGCATTGGAAAAGTCAATTAGTGAATTAAAAACGATTGTTGCGAAAAAATAAGTAATTTTCTTATACAAAATTTATGGTATAAGTTACAATTAGATTATAAATTATAAATTACATATAGATTACAAACATCCATTTTATCATTTTTTAATTTGCGTAATAAAGTGATCGGTAGGTTTGTAATTTATAAAATTTATAATTTTGAAAATCTTCGCTTGTTATCAATTATTATGAAACTTGATACTATTATGTATCAAGAGAATTTATTAGTATTAATAAATTATAATTTGTAAAATTTGTAGTTTTTTATTTAAACGAAATGTCTTATCTAATATATTTTCATTTTCTAAGATATTAAAACACTTGAAATTTCTTGTGTTCTATTTTTTTATCTTTCAAATAAAAAGTTACCTATATTATATACATATTATTCCCTTTATAATTACCTTTATTATATTCTTTTATTCATAGATAACAAGTTGTGACAAAACTATTTTTAATATAATTTAACGAAGGCGACAAAAAATAAAGAATATTATAAAATTTTATTGCTTCAGTTTCGAATTAAAGAGAGTAGAATTATTTTCTAGATAAATTCTTTGTCATTATACTGTCAAAAGAATAAGAAACATGAAAATGTATTTATATAGTTTCATCGAAATAGACGCGATACGATAAAAAAAAAAAAAAACAAAGCACAGACACTCCGATAGAATCTTCAATTTTAGTTGACGGTGATCGATACATTAATTTTTCACTTTCGATCCTTTGCCTTCCACTTTCGTTGCGTTTCGCGTGATCGTTTTCCAACCATTTTCTGTACAAACGCTAAGTTAATCGGAAGCCATTTAGAAAGCATCATGGGTTTCAAAGAAAGAAAGAAAAAAAAAAAGAAAATACAAAACCGGTGATTTTGCATACAGGTAGCGTATGAACCAAGTGTCCGGTCAATGATTCTCGTCTGTATACAGTACAAAAGCCATCGGAAATGCAGTTACGGTAGATATATAGAAATTTCTATCAAACGCGCGACACGCTTCACGTTTCATCGTAATACTTCCTCCATGTCGTTTCCCGCGATTTTTAACAAGCACTCGTTACCAATCACTTTCTAACTCATTGACGTGTCCGAGCATTATCTCGACGAACCATGACAGAACTATAAAAGCTAATGCTCACTCGTGTTTCCCATCGACGTGGAATGAGTGTATACGCGAATTCGAAACCATAATCAGGCAATGATTCTCTAAATACGGGTCCCGCAGCCAAACTTGCCACATTGTTGCACTCTGCTGACTAGAAAATTTGGCAATTTGGACGAAAAGTCGGCGACCATTTTAATGTTTTATCATTGAAGAAAAGTTATCAAACATTTATTGCAATATTCACTTATGAGTTATTTATTTAAAGTTTTAAATTTGCATTTTTTTAATCGTTTGATTATTAAGAAATAAAGATTGTTTCTTTTTAAAAATCTTAGGACGAAGGCTATTTAGAATTTTTTTGGATCTAAGATATACCTTTAATATCTTTTTATTGATACGAAAATTAATATCGATTAGTTTCTAATTGGATGGTATTTTTTAAAATTATTTTAAATAATTATCGCGAAATTGAATGAAGGAAACATTTCCATTTTTACTTCTATAATTTGATTTTTATTTTCAATTTTATTTTAAGATAAAAAATTATTAGCTAGATCAAGGTTTTTGTATATCAAGAATCTTAAAATTTTTCATCGTATATTATATTGTTTTTCAAAAAAATATATAGCAATATTTATATGGAGCGTTTGGATCAAACGAATGAATGCTCGTCCGTTTCCCATATCGACAAAATTCAAGTTTAAACGAATATTCATCGATAATGCTCTGAAAATTATTTGTTGAATGTTAAATGCTTGAAGAATGCTTGCAAAGAGAAAGATTTTAAAAACAAACATCGAATATATGAAAAAAATAATAATTGCATTTCTCACGAAGTTAACTCGATTATCTTTACTAAATAAGTACGAATTGAAATGGAGAATGATCTAAACATAATCTTTATTATTGTTATTAAATCGTGGATTTTTATACTTTTTACTGTAATAAATGTTGTAATAAAATATTCTAATTCGAATATTTTATATCTCTATGCACATTTTATGTATTGTGTGCATTTTTTTCACTTTCGAATTTTTTTATAAACACATAAAAATCCATAATAGTCTAATTATTACTGAAGTTATTATACATTTTTCGCAATCATTTTTAATATCGCAGTTTACATTGCTCTATTTATTTAAACAAATGAATTAAAGACAATTTCAATAAATATTTGAGTAGGGTAAACAAATATATATATAATTTGATAAAATAGCAACGTTTATTACCCCCGTGGAGGATAAAGTTTCAAATTTTTCAGACGATAGAAAATAACTACATATTATTATATTATTATATACGTATATATATGTGGACATCGAACTATAAACAATAGGAAAGCTGCCTTTATAATGTAATATTTATTGCAATATAAAGTCAATTTCAAATTCTAAATTTAAAATAGGCTCACAAGAGCGATAGTAAAGTTTATTCTTGAATGTAGGATGCAGAAGAAATCTGTTGATTCGTTATTAAGAAATGCGAGCCAAATCTAGTTGCGAGCATTTGCATATGGAATTTACGTTAATAAGAGGTATGAAGCGAATGGAATATGCATGCATAAGGCGGTGATGTCTTGCGCAGGCTGCTTCAGATTCCAATATTCCACCTCTCGAGTGTTCCTACAGTGTTACGACCAGACGGTACAAGCCTGAATTCTCGAAAATTTCGAACTTTTTCACGCATCCTAATCCTGGTCCGGTTTTTTAATTTCACGTCTCGGGCGAGAACAGAAGAAGAGAGGAGAGAAGAAAAAAAAAAGAAAATACCTTGACCGGTGTTTTCGTAGCCGGGATATCCTCGTGAATAATTCATCATTCAGAATTTCGTTCTGCTTCGGGATATAATCTCGCGATACGTACAGGCGGGGGTAAAATCTGAAAAGTTGTTGCTTTTCTCGAGTGTCGCCATTTTTCCTCCGATTGTAACTAATCTTTCTCCTTCGAGCTGCAACGGGCTTGCGCGAATGTATGAAGACAATATGAACACAAGAATAACAACCCCCTGCATTTCCTACGAAAAGTTTTTTTCGTACGATAGATTTTAATAAAATTAAACTCTAAAAGTCTAATCAGTACGTAGATTACTGCGTCGACTAATGCATAAAGAAATATATAATTTCATTTAAAAAACGTGACCTTGAACGATCTCTAGAAGAAACGTCTAGACAAATTTAATTCATAAAATGTTACGGAGATAATTGCATTGGATCAATTGAAACGAGACACTCTGTATGTATGAAAGTTTTCTCAAAGTTCAGATACTTTTGTGAGTGAGGGTGAACTGACCAAGTAGTTGTTAGTTTATCAAATTGAAAGTAGATAATATCTTTTTAAATAATATCAACTTACTCCTTGGGAGGTAGTGGGTGATCGTGAAAAATTATCGAAATAAACGACTCGTTGAGTGGTTAAACGTATTGTACGTGCACGGTATTTTCCATCGTGGAAAGGTAAATTGCACGTTACTCGTCGTCGACGAGTATAGTAATATTTTTTGCTTGAAAACGGTGCTTGCGGTGATTACTGAAATTACGCGTGTTACTCGTAGTCGCGATACGTAATTTTCATGCTTTGAATTTGTGTTTTATGATTTTCGTTGTTTACCTCCGCTTGCTCTCTTTTTCGCTGTTATTCGTTCGGATATTTCACCGTATCTTTTTTTTTCTTTTTTTTTTTCTTTTTTTTTTTAAATAAATATTCCATAACAATACTTCGTTGGAAAATTCAAAAATTCAATTATTAACAGAATGGTTTTGTATTTTAATAAAAATACATGCAATCTCTTTGTTGTTGCAATTTTTTTTCTTTTTTGAAAACGGCTGGCGTATATGCTTTGTTCATATTTTCCATGCGTAATAACGATTGATGAACTGTTGTTAATTCATTGAAAATTTTGATCATTCGTTGTTTTATTACTTTATACTGCAATACACGCTGATCTTTGGTTACACACTTTTTTTTCTTTTCTCTTTTTTTTTGGTGAGAATTTTTATTCTCAAGTCGATTAGCGCGTTATTGTTTGTTGGCATGCGTATATTATTTTAATAAAAACACTGATTTATCGCGAGCCCGTGGACGCGATTCACGTGTCAACGAGCAGTTTCATGGAGTTATTTGCAATCAGGGGAAACAGAGGCAGTTCTCGCGGCCGTTTCTCGCGCTATCGTTTTTCTTTTCTATAGGCGGCGATACGCCTTGCCTTCTTTCGCGCGTTATTTATTAATCGCGGGCACGGTAACGTGAATTTCGAGAAAGGAGCATTTCGTTTCTCGTTTCGCGTCCTGGTTTCTACGACGTAGGGACACGTTTGAATAAACAATCTCGTTTCTCGACGAATTTTTCTTTCTCTCGAATTTGTCATGCTGGACGGTATTCTTCTCTGTCTGTAAACGTTCCGACACGTTTCTTCCAGTCCCAGACAATTTCGACGACGTAATGCGTTGCCTGCGATGCTGAACATCTTGTACGATTTAATCAAGTTGGAATTAGCGTCGTTGATAAGAGTTTATCAGCCATATTGTTGAATGAAATGAGTCGGCATGTGTTCAGCAGTAATCTTTTCAAAGGAATAATTGTACGATAGTTTACAAGTTATGAACAATAGTAATAGATATTGTTAGATCAGAAGCTTTCACGCACTATCGCGTGACACTATTATTGATTTTGAGTTTCGCAGCTTTAGTTAACTGAAATAGCTCAGTTTCGTTTAATTTAATTAATTTATTTTAGTTTAATTTTAATTTAGTTTAATAATAATAATAAGATTATAGGTTCGTGGTATAACAACTGCTTGATCATGATATTAAGAAAATTAGTTAACTTGCTACAATAATTTCTTTTACATGTAAATTTCTTATAATATTTTTATTTTAGTGGTTTCATAACTATACTACGGACTTTTATGTGTTTATGGGAAATTTGAAGATGCAAACATGTGTGCAATGTAAGAATATAAAAAAAAAATATACCTAAATATTCAAAATAAAATATTAATTATAGTATTTAATATGATATTGGATGATGATTATGATACGGTAGAACCTCGATTATTTGAATTAATTGAGGGAGGCGTAAGATTGTTTGGATAAGAGAACAGTTACTTTTTGATGTTCATCTTCATATGTATTCAAAAAATACTAATATCAAAATATACTAATAATAATAACAATTACTAGTATATAATGAAATTAAATACGTATTATTTAGTTAAAAATTTATGGATTCTAAATCGCAGTTAAAAATCGCAGCAATTTTTTTAGCAATTTCAATTCGGTAAAATTATCGTTCTTTTTGTGATATACTATCTGAACACTTTTCCTGCAGGTCTCAAATGCTACAAAATGCTGCGATACGTTATCACCGTATATTCAAGTATTGTATTTTATTATTCGAAGTATGCACAACACTGGTATCATGGCCAATTAAAAAAGTTTCATCATTTTGAAGTCATTTTATCACGTCGGTGTTATCGCAATCACCGCATCCTGGTATTACACAGTGCAGAAAAAATTTCTTGTACATTTGTCGTATTATTATCTGCGACTTTTTTCTGTATATCTTCAATATTAATTAGTAATACTTTTCTCCGTACTCTTTATACTTTAACATCCGCCCAGGTAATACAACAGCAATCCTTTAAATTTAATTGTTTGTGAAATTGTATCACTTTTTCCGCAATATCATTGATCGTTAATAAAAAATTTTGTAAAAGACTTTTTCAATATGGTATTAATATAGTATCAAGTGGGAGAAACATAGTTGTGTACATATAAAATATGCTCAGATGATGGAAAGTTCGTATAACAGAATATTCGGATAATAGAGAATTTGGATAATGGGGATTCGAACGATTGAGATTCTACTGTATTTAATAGAATTTTTATTTACCTTTTATTTCTTCAGTTATGTATATCGCTAATACAAAAATTCATAAAAATTCGCAATATTCTATTCATAGCTACCTTATAATTTATATACTTATAAAAAAAAAACAACTGTTTAACTGGAAATGACGAATTAATTCGTCTTGCTCGCGAATTGATTCATCATTCCTGGTTAAAGGTTTAATTATTTTTTATATGTGTATAAAAGTTAGTAGGCTTAATTATTTTTTACATGCGTATAAAAGTTATAAGAATTCACGTGAGTAAAGAAATTATCATATATTGTGATGTAAAAAATTATCGTAAAAAAATTAAGTAATTTTCTTGTAATTTTATAATGACTAGTGACGCGACATTAGCACCACATGAGTCTTAACTGTTAGTACATAATATATATATATATATATATATATATATATATATAAATCTATTTATATATTTCTATAATTATTTATTACTTTTGCCTCTTTATTTTTAAATGTTCGAATATTATATACTATACATATATACTATATATATATTTAATTAGCATATACTATATACTATTTGCCACATAATATAATAACAATAATAATAATAGTAGTAATGATACATTCGAAAATTTTCCAATAAATATGATAAAATCCTGTTTTGTTAATTTTCGATGTGAAATTTACACTCGAAACTTATATCATCTATCATTACAAGAGAAGTATGTTCCAAACTAATTCTTAAGAAGATTGTTAGGATATTTTAGGATATTGACATTTAGGACGTATAAATACCTCATTGTAAACAGTATTCTATATTCCATTTACCTTGTTAATCAGAAAAAATAACATCATTCGTATTCCTGACTTTTAGACATAATAATTTTCTTATTCACAGATTTTCTATCTCCTCTCTTTTTCCTGTCAATTACATCGCTGTTGTCAATTACATTGCGCTGGTATTTTTAAAAATCAATTTAACTGCGATAAACCTGGTTCTATTAATTTTTAATTCTATTCTAGAAGTTTGTAGAAGTATCTTTGCTTGATATAATGAAAGAAGGATAGAAATAACTCGATTGCCAGAGAAAAGAATGACTAATCTATTTCTCCAAACTTGAATATACTATAGACTGCACTATTCAATTATTGTTTCCATCTTTAACACGTTGCTTATATTCCACGACGCTTATATTCTTAAATATTTTAAATTGATTAACCTCAAATACTATCGTTATAAATACCGATTTTAAGTGACTTATGTCATGTTACCCAAATTTAAATTATTCAATTTTATTTTCTCTAAGATACTAACTAAAAGTGAATAAAATTAAAAATACCGAAATTGTCACGGCTCCTAATGCTTGATGATGCCAGTTAAGAGTTAAAATAAAATTGTCAACAAACAATTTAGAATGCCGTAGATATTAAGATGCTATAAGATACTGTAAAATAAAAAGTTCGCTTTCATTGTGTTTCCATTACAATACAATATTTTATCCCATAGACGAAACGTATAAATTTAACGCGTCACAGTTCTACGCGTTGAAAGAAAAATTTGTCTCAAAACTCGTTAGAACAACGGATAACACCGACCAATAACATAGACTAAAATTATCTCAAAAAAAAAAAAAAAAAAAGAAACTGTGTCGTCACAGTTCACATTTGCCCAAGATCTGTAAGAGGCGATCTCAATTTAAAAATCTCACCTAGGATCCTTTATTGTTTTCCCGTGAACACGGTTGGCACGTGTATGTTGAAAAAGCTGGTTAGAATAAAAATAAAAATTTCGGGTCAAGGCGAGTGTTTGTCTGGCAGAGTTGACACAGCGATATCTAGATGGATCAACGGCTACCGGGAAGGTCTCCTCTTTTCAAACTAGCCCCAAAAAGTGGTCGTGGTTGCTCCCTTGGAAGGCGCAATCTCAAGATAAAGATCGTCAAGAGAGAACGCGAGGTTGGATGTAGATGGTGAAAGAACCACGGGGACGATGAACGAATATGGGGTTAAAGAGAGAGTAAGAGACGGGATGCGAGAAGTTGCGCGTGATGGGAAGGGATGGGGGAGGGAGAGGGGGTGTAAAAGAGGCATTAAATTTAAATTGCTCGTATGCCTGAGCGTCTAGTGCTAAACGTTAAGAGGCGGCGTCATCAAAAAAAAAAAAAAAGAAGAAGATGATGGAAAGAGGACAACGTTTCATCGTAAAAAGACAGTCGCGATATGTATCCACCTGTCTCATCCTCGTGAGATTACACCGCGAAACGCGATACCACTATCGTAAGATCGAAATCACGGTTTTATTCCGTTGCTCGAGGAATCCCTTTTTCTGGAGCAAGCGGACTGTGGTTTCTATTCTACCCTTTCTAGAAATTCATTGGGAACTTTTTTTTGGTGTGTCTTGGAGAGTCTTGTATAGTTTTGGAGATGAGTAGATCTAAGAGTTGGAGCCAATATTAATTAATTTATTTGTTTGTTTAATGTTTAATAAAATAATTAAAGGGGGTGTAGAGAATTTATTAGGTGAAATATTTTGGTGAAAAATCTTTAAACTTAGATCATTTCACAAATAAAAATAGTGGTAAAAATATAAAAATGTGTTACATAGTATGACTTTATTAACATGAGTGCTTCAATGGGTTTCTATTGCTTTTTTATTAATTTAGTAATTTTTATGCCAAGTCAGCATGAAGCAGCTTGTTTTTCAATGAAGCATTTTTTTGTATCAATTTCACATTTCATTTAATTTATTATATGTGTTATTTTTGTAGTATCAAATCGTACGAAAATATTATCCTAAATATTAAGTTCTAAGTTAATATTTTTGGATCTAATATGTGAATACTATAATAAATATGCAAATACCTTTTGTAGCATTTGTATTTATTGTTGACTTTTTATATACTATGTAAACGAATAATTTTTCTGCAAAATGTTAAATTATCTGTATTACATATTGTACCAAAAAAGAAATCAAATTTATTTCAAAATTTACATATATATTCGCTTTGTATAAATTATTACAGAACTACCTTTTTTTCAAATTTCGTAATTATTTATTTTCGTATACGGGATGTTAAAAAATGTGTGGATACAACTTATAAGGGATAATCCTAGACATCAGACCAGTTAAAAAGTGTCAATTTTAACGTTCTATATAGGAATCGATGTTATACAAATATTACAGAAGCAGTTACCTAACGACTCGATTTTAAGATATCAGGATGAAGAGTTATTTTCAAAACATTTTTCCATCTAAATGTTTATCATCGATACGCTAAAATTTACACGTCGTGATACGATTGGTGCCAATTTCTGTGCTCGCCATAATAACAAATATTTGTTCGTAAGTCGTAATTAAACGTTCGTAAATTCTAATTAAAAAAATGTATTATATAATGTACGTACAAAGTTTATTATATATAAGATATCTATTATATATAAGTTTATTATATATAAGATATCAATGTCTATTATATATAAGATGCATAAAATGATAATTTTTCTTTTGTTCTTTTTTCCTTTGTTATAATACGCTTTCTGCCTTACGTTAGTGAATTTTTTTCCATTGTTATTCAGCGTTATCATTATTTGTTGCGTATTTTCATTATTATCAGTGAGCTAATTTTTATAATGGATCGTTTAAATAAATGTTTTAACAGCTGTAAACACGGTGTCTATTGAATTGACGAATCATACAAGGAGAATTTCTCGGTATCTGTTTTTTTAATCGCGATTCTTATTATCTTCCTTTTCTCTTTCAAGCGTGTAGCATGATTTTTATATTTTATTTCTGACTGAAGCGGCAAAAATTTACATTAGCTTTTTTGTTGAAAAAAATTCCATATAATGCTTCGAAACATGTACCCAGATTCATAAGTGCGAGAATGATACGATGCCGCGCATCGTTAATTAATCGAATTCAATTAATCTAATCCAATTCCTAAATAGGTGGAATTCAATTATCACGTTAATTCGTTGTTTGAACAGTTATCTTTGAAAGAAACGAATGAATTTTACTTGTATATAATACATAGATACAATCACAAGTTTACGGATGGAAACACTCGGGATACGTTTGTGAATATATTATTACATGTGCTATACGAAATATTTTTATTAGTACTGTTGTTTATGAGACTGTGTGATTACATTGATAAAGTTTTAAGTCAATTTTATTAAAATTTATTAAAATAACGTAGAAACTATAACGTATTCAAAAAATATAATATAACATAATATATTATAAAATATAATAAATGTATAAAAAATGTATAATAATATATATAATAAATATATTATATACATTAAATATTTATATTGATAATATATTAATAAATATTAATATATTTATATAAATAATTATAAATATGTATAATAAATAATTATAAATATTTATATATATTTATTTATATTTATATATATTTATAAATATTTTATATATGTATAAATATAATATTGTCAATAAAGTCGAGAATACACTTTTTCAGAAGCGATGAATTTTGATTTTTCACTCATTATTACCTGAACTTGAGTGACTTAAGTTATATTTGAATTCTTCTTCAAAAAAGCGAACACTTACAATTGTAGGTATTTAAAAATATATGGTTTTATTTTAAAGAAATAAAGACTTTTAAAATTCAAAAGCTGAGAAAAAATCCTTTTTTACAAAATCAAACAACTTTTGTTTCAAATATTTATCTATATCTCAAGAATTAAAGGAGTTGTATATTTAGGTAACACACTTTTGGTGACTCACTTCGTATATTTAGCAAATATATTAACAAGTCTCAATATTAGGTGAAACTATATTTAACATTTGTTGCGTATTTAAAATGTCTGTTCATATTGGATACTTCATTTCGACATTTGATTTGACCAATGTAATCATGATTAGACACTTGGAGAATTTGCATAAATGCAAAAAATGCATATAATATGTAAAGACGGATGTAAAACATTTAGAATGTAATACTCATTGGAATGTTTAATAGATGAAACAATTAAATTATATTCGTAAAAATATGAATTTTAAAAGTACTAATATCTAGTCTAATTACAAGAATCGTAATCATAGCGAAATGTTGCTTCTAATGTCTTTTCGAGTATGAAATAGGTATACATTAAAACGTACAGTATATTTACAAATACGTATATATTTTTTCTTAAAGGTATAACAATTATATTAATTATTATTAGTAAGTTTATTATTGATAAAGTCAGCTCTCATTTAACGAAAAAAGAAAATCCGCTTAATAAAATTTCAAAATATTTTCTGCGACGTATACAATATTGATATAAAAAATATAGTAAATGTTCAATGCCTGTTCTTTCGTGAACCAATATCAGTTATCAAAACCAATATTAACGAGTTTTAAACAAAATATCGTAAAGGGAAGACAATTAACCGGAGTTTTGGACTATGTGAAATATTTTTATTGAAGAGAAATAATGTTGAACAGATTAGATCGTAGTAAAATTCACGAAGTTTATGCGCAATGCGCGTTCGAACGTCTGCAGAGAATGTTGATCGCTGCTTGGTATGCAGACTAGTTTGAGCAAATATTAAAATTTTCGTCGAACCGGTCAAAAATTTGGCCGCTTAGGGCTGTTTACTTGGCAGATCAGCATAAGAATCTATCGTTCGTGCATTCTCCACTGCCTTCTTCCTTCCTTCTAGTATTATACTTCCTGAAACGTTGCTTAAATGCTGACTCATAATTTATGAGTAGACTGTGGATATTTATGCAATTTCACATCTTAAGTAGAAAATTATTTTATCCATTAAAATTCGTATTACGTGAATTACGTGTTCATTTTTGGATTTTCTAATTTTCCATAGATGCATGAAATTGATAGTTGCAATACAAAATAATCTTTTAAAAACATTCATCCTTACGAGAGTGTCTCAATATACCTGATAATATATGCAAGTGTTGGACAATCAAGAAAGTTCTGTCATATTTCTTTTGTAATAGGAAAAAGTAAAATACAGAAAAATTTTGTTTTACTTTTCAGAGTAATTTGGTGAATAATTTTGATGAATAATGTTTTAAAAACAACGAAATTTACATAATTTATTATAATTTACATACTCATTACCGTCATATGCTGTAACATAATTGAGAAAGATTTACGGCTTTTTTTTATGAAAGAAAAAGAAAATATAAAAGATGTAAAAAATTGTTCATCAAAATAAAAATAGCTATTTTTAGTAAAAAAAAAAAAAAAATGCTCTTTTTTTATATTTCTGCGTCATTTTTCATTATCAGAACATGTATTTTTAAAAAATGTATATATTTTATATTTTTAAAAAAACGTCGAAAGAATTAAATAAATCGTATTTGAAATAGAGAACGTCCTCCAGCAGATTGCACGCCCCTTTCGAGAAGCGTTCACCCCTCTTTCGAGAATGCTCACGATCCTTGGGAAAATGGCACGAATCCGCGCAATTCACTTGTAACAATGAAAAATCGCCAAGCGGAAGAACAAAAGAATGGAATAAAGGATGAATTTAGAAAGAATAGAGAAACACGAAGAGTACAAGGTGTTTTGATCACATGGCACTTAATGGCCAGCTGGTAATTGAATTTGCAATCGTATGGGGAAGCTCGATCTTGCACGTTCCTTTGTGCGGCTTGCGCACTCCTGTTCGAGTGGACATTTCGTTTAAGCCGTCAACGACCACGGTTACGTGTCTTGTCTCGATTTGATCTTCGTCGTTCGGGTCAAGTCGTTTGCATTTACTACCGGCTCTTGTCGCTTCGAGTTGCGTTTCGATCGGTCAGGCTCGTCATCCGAACTCGAGTTATTCCTTCTATTTCGTTCTATGGCGTTCTCGGTTGGATAGAACAACCGCTCCGGTATTAATTACGCGTCCGAATCAACTCCGTGTCTCTTCGCGTCCATGTCGATCGAAATTGCTAGCTTAAATTGATTAATCTCGCGGAGATTGTCTCGGTTCACTTGGGAATTGTGCAGGATTGTTGATATTGTTTAAATGAACACGTCGCAGAAGACGAAGCAACTTTCGAATTTTCTTATATTTTAGAAATTCTTTTGAGAAATTTTTTAATTTCTTTATTTTCTATTGAGTACTCAGTAATAATAATAATAATGATGATGATGATGATGATATAAATACTCATACTCAGTAATATAAATACACTCAATATTTAATATCCAATAATATAAATGTACTTAATCAGAAAATTTTTTCATTGTTGAAAAAGAATTATTACCGACGTAGGCTTTCAAGAAATTTGAAAATATTCTGAGATATTTTTATCAGTCTTTACTATTGATTAATGTTAATAATGTTTACTATTAATCTTTATTGTTAATTAATATTAATTAATATTAATGGTAATAGTGTTTGTTATTACTTGATTATTAAATAACGCGTCAAGTTTCGATAAAAATAAAAGAAATTGCCAGAGATGGATGAAGTTTTCTATAATTTTTAATTCATTATCTCGTTCTTTCAAGTTTTCTATTCCAATTTTTTTTAAAAATTTTGATGATAGCTTCAACGGTTTCAGATTTTTAGATTCAATTCTCAGAAATATCGCATTATTTGTAGGATGAGTTAATACGAGCACTATATAATAGCGTGTAATATCAAGTATTTCATACAATTTCCATTTGAAATTCCTAATCTTCAAGATAGAAACCAAATTTGATCCAAGCATCTATTAATTGTATAACAACTGGGTTTGCATTTTCATGCAGATTTATATTTTTCAGAAACCAATTAAAAAGAAAAAAAATGGTTAAAGATTGGCACTGTATTTTCATCATAGATATTCTATATTGCAATTTTTGCATCTTAAAATTTCTTACAAATGCATGAAAAATCACATTTAATAATAACCGAAGCAGTGATCTGACAGCTTGGAATAAAATATCCTGTTATCACCGATAAACAATAATTCTTTTCATTCGCCGAATCCACTGTCATCGCGGCTAGCGTCGTTTCCCAAACGACAAATACGCCGCGATTTCCTATTGCAACTGACGAGAAAAGCGAAAAGTAAAACAGAAATAGCAAGGAGAATGAAAAATATTCGCGGTAGATTCCGATTTATTCGAGCAATTCGATGCCTTCGTTGCCGATGAGTTATTCTACGCGGACTGGCCGCTAGGGTGGGGATTGGCGTCAGCGAGGGGAGGGGGAGAGGGAGAGAGGTAAGGACACCGTACTCGGCATCGTCGCGTCAGTGAGCAGCGAGCTCTCGTCGCGTCAACATTGTTTCGTTACGGGTTTCTCGGAAAACACTCGCACCACGTGCTTCTCCCGGCCGCGCGTTACTTTCACCCGATTGTAGTCTCGCGTGAAAGGAGTCGCCCGTGCGACCGATCTTTTTTTACCGCGCCGAAATATTGCGAACAGGTGCATCGACGCGTCGGCGAAGTCGCGTGCTCGCGTGATCGCCGAAAAACCGGATCGAGTATCGAAGTTTACGAACTTACATCGAGTCGAATTTACATCGAATCGCAGTGTGCCTCTCTTCTTCGTTGCTCTCTGTTTCGTATGTATGTTCATTTCTTTAGATTCTTTTACTTGTCACAGTGCCGATAAGAAAAATACAGATACTCTTAGCTTTCTTTCTTCTCCTCCCCCCCGCGTTTTAACGTTGGTGCCACTAGTTAATTCGTGTTAATTCCTGTGCGCAAAAAATTTGTAAGCAACAGATTCGTTTCACCCATCCGAGTAATAAAATTGTAGCTCAAAGTACGGTACTTGTTATTGTTTAACAGTGACGTTCGATGGTAATTTAATAGTAATAGTAGCGACAGCTGTAACGACGAAGTAGTGAATTGATTTTGTGTAAATTTACTTTGTACTGGATATTCTTCGTTTATTCATCGCTGTGAAATATAATTTTATTTTCTAAAATTATAGTGTTTTCTTAGTGCGATTAACCTTTTAAATTCTTACATGTTCAGATCCACAGTCGACATGTTTCAAGTTAACTCTGAATGTAATTGAACAAAACGAAGACGAAATGACGTCTTGCATTTAACGATTACGATAAATATCGTAAATATCGTGATTGTAGACATCGAATGTAAATATCGATTTGCAGTGTTTTCATATCTCGTGTTGATTCGTTATTTTACGATCGTTTCAGAAATAGTTCGTGATAACGTTTATCTAATGATAGATTGAGCGAAAATTCTACGTTATCTCATTATTTGTTTGTGACAAAAATTCGTCGGCTTCAGTTTCAATCACGATCTTGCTTCTGGTGGTCTTTGTGTGTTTACTGTGTTCGTTTTGATTCTCGATTGTTTTCCGTGCGGTAACATTGGACGTAACAATCCTCGTTATCTTGATAACACGATGAATTATATAAGTTCGCGAAATGTTCATTAACCACGTTCATCAACAATATCAGAAAAGTAGTAATTTGTAAAAAAAAAAAAAAAAATAAAAGATACCGGAGGCTCTTATCATTTATCTCGTAGATACATTGCTTAGGAATATTTCTGTCCATCACGAGTAAATGTCGTAGAAAAGAGACATTAGGTGGGATTTGAAGTTACTTGTGAATCTTCGAAGTAACTACTCGTGCATCTAGTTCCAGCAGAATAATCAAAATTATAAGTTTTAGAAAGAAAAAAAGCTACGTAGTACATTTTTGTCAGGTATTTATTGGTTCGGAGAAGTTCGTAGTAAAATTTAGAAAAATTTAGAAAAATTTACAAATTATATATTTTTGTAGTTTTTGTTTTTACGAAACAAAAAAATATAAAACTACAAAAATATATCTGTTAAATTCACTAACAGTGATTTTTAATATTGCAAACTTTAGAAATTGTAATAATGTGACGAAGAATTTATAATGCTTTAGAAAATAATTACTTCTTGTATTTTCAAGATTAGGTACAAAGAATATACGATCAATTTTGATAGTAACGTTTAATAATTAACAACTTGATTAATTATTCTGTTTGTTATAATACGAAACGATTGAGAAAAATTTAAAAATAGTTTACTTTTGTGCAATTAAAATTTTATTAAACAATCTATAGTCCGTTCTGTTTTCAACAATGGATAATTTTAAATGGTTTTAAGTAATTTTCGCGGGATTTTAAAACATTTGGTTTTTTGTGATTGTAAAAAATATTTTGTAAAATCTAAGATGTATTATATGATGTGAGTGATGAGTGAGACACAAAATCAGTTGAATAATTCATTGCATTCGTTGATATATAGAAAATTTGACAGTGCCTTGTTTAATTTAAAACTAATGTGGAATTTTTCTTTAATTTTTTTTCTATTAAATATTGTTATTAATTAATTAATTTTTCTCTGTTCTTCACTGTTATGATGTTAATGAAATTTTAAAATATTTCATACATGTAGTAGATATATACAATATAGTATTCTATTTTTGTTGTACCTATATTGTATATTTATATTCAACTGTCTTTTTTTTTTTTATAAATATGTTTATTTTTACAGTTGTATCAGTGCAGAACTGAGAGCCATTAAATACATTTCTATTTTATTTTCCCTATACTTAAATACGAACACTGTAAAAAAGACACGATAAATTTTTAATTTCTGCTATTATGTCTATTTTAAAAGTGTAACTATTTTATACTTTGATTTTAAAGCTAATCTTTTCACACTTTTCATTATTGTACACACTGAAAATATTGATGACGCGAAAATATAACTTGACTTATTGTCAGTTTAATTATATTTAACAGTTTTTATTTCTTCTGTCATATTAAAATTTTCCTGTTCAAACACAAAGTACCATTAAAATGAACAGAAATGTATCATTGGTTTCTCTTGTGATCTTCGTCATGTATCTTGTGATCTTTATATGACATGTAACGTGACATATTCTCGCTCAGAAGCCTTACAACACTTTTATTTTTAATATTCAGTACTTATTATGGATTATCGTGTATACACATTTTATAATACAATTTAAATTATATATTACGCAATACAAATTGTATATAATATATAATTCGTACTTTTATATCGTGTAATTATATTGTAAATATATTTATTATATACAATTTATAATTTATATTTATTTTCATTATACAAATATAGTACTTGTTCTAAGATTAGTGGGGAATATATACGTACAAACATTTTAAGATTTAGCAAATTTTTCGATCGCCAAAAGTCATACATTTCGTACATTTGAATAATTTCGTGATCAATCGTGTACGTATTGAAATATCTGCATGTTAAGTAAGTTTTATCTTTTGGTAAGAAAATATCTCGGGGCGTAATTTTTGTGGAAAACTGTGCGTAGCAGCACAACCATTGCTAGTTTTAGTTTGATTCGATAGTTCTCGCGTTAACAGTGTCATGAGGTGACGGAGTGGTTGGTTGCGTAATGACGGTAATTTTACAGCATTTGCGTGGTGATAAGAACGCGTCGTTCAGACGTTTCCAAGATGCAAACAGTGGACTTTCCAATGTGCTACATACCGTTGGAATTTTCACCGAGAATGATCCGCGACGATGTACAAGTTAACAGGAATTACGGGAGAAACGTCCTAGACCACGAGGAATACAGCAAATAGGTCCAGAATTCGGAAAAGTATCTCTCCTCTCAAAATAAATTGAACCTCGTAAATCGTTGAATCTCTCTCTGGCGAGAACTTTTTGATCGGTCGCGTTCTAAACGAGTTGATTTACGCCAGTTTTTTTAACTCCGTGCTGCGAATGCTTCTTTGCACTCTGGACTTTCGCTATACTTTCCGACCCCTGTGTCCAAAATTTTTCCGATTTTATCACGCGATATTTTTTCCCCCAAACGACGATACTTTTTTAAATTCGAACGCCGAAAGTCTTGTGAAACTTGAAAATTTTCCAATTTTATTATGCGATATTTTTTTCAAACGGCGATGCTTTTTTTTTTTATTTGAATATTAAATTAGATTCGGGTTAAATCTTTTAAGTTTATTATGCGACATTTTTTTTTCAAAATGTTCTATCAAAAGTGATATTCTTTTAAATATTTGATTAGGTTTTTAGATTTGGGTCAAGCAAATTTGAAAATTTTTCAATTTTATTACGCGATATTTTTTTTAAGCGACATTTTTTTTTTTTTAAATGTTAGATTTAGGTTGATCGAATTTGAAAATTTTTCAATTCTATTGCGCAATATTATTTTCATACGTTGATGCTTTTTTTTTTTAAATTTGAATTTAGGATTCGGTTTCAATTGGTAGAAAAATTAAAGCTTCCCTTCAAGCTCTTTTCATCGTAATGTGAGTTATAATTGGTAAAATTCATATTTTGGAAAAATTATTTGTGGTACAAATGAAACTTATCGGAAGAAAGTTGTTTTTCTCAAAACTAATAATGTTCAATTATAAAATGTTATAAAATTCAATGTTTTCATTGTCTTCATTTCAATATTTTTATTCTATTAAGTATTTACACAAATCTTTAAGCAAAATAATTTTATCTCAATTATAGTTTATTATATATTATATATTATATTTTATTATATATGATTATGTAGTTATTATATATTACATTATATATTGTATATTTGTTATACATTATATCATGTATTTATATATTAAATTTTTTCGAATACGTTCGTATATTTTTTCATTTTTGTAATATATATATATATATATATATATACATGTATGCATTTGTTTTCGTATTGTTTGTATTTATTATTCAAAATGGAGGTTCGTTAAATTTATCGCAGTTACGAAACAACTTATTTGAAGTCGCTTCGTTCCTTCAAAGAGTCGTCATTACATTCTCTGCAGTTCAATATCACATTCCGCGAGTATTTCACTTTGCTTGGCGCGGAAACTCAATATAAATTTTTGTTGAAGATCGTACGATTAGAAGCCTCCGCATAATGAAATGCTGCAACGTGGAACAGCGTCGTCATTCTCTCATAGCTGCGTGTTACCAGTTGCATAATGACTCGATTAACGTCAGACGGAGGCGCGCGCTATTGAAAGAGTTCGTGAAAGTCGTCGCATCTCCGTCGTTGGGGCGAGCACGCGACTATTCCGCCTGGTGGAAGAGCGTAAAGTTCTAAAGGTCGCGGTTAGCCTGGGTTATTTAGTCGAGCGTTGTTTTAAATGCTAGCTATTGAACCATTATCTCGCACGAGTTATCGGAAAAACGTTCGCCGAGACTTTGCCTCGCACCTCGCGCAACAGCTTTCGATCGAGCTTGGGAAAGCTTGCGTTCTAAAATACCATGCTAACACACACTCTGTAGTGAATGAAAGTTTTCTGACACGAAGCACACGTGGACAAGAAAATCATTGGACTGTTTTAAAACTTCCGTGATCACCTTCAATCATATTTTAACAATGTTGACTGCCACAATGATCATCGGTAGTCCGCGTTTCTATTCCTATAAATAGATTAGCAATATTTAAAGCAAGATTAATATCATCTACGAGAAAATTTTAATTGCAAGTAACTGAATATAAGCGATTTTCATTTTGCTTTTATCATAACGTAATATTTTATAGAAATGAAATACACATTCCGTTTCATAGGTAAAAATGTGCAAATTTCTCAGTCTCAACTTGTGTTGATATAATTGAAGAGATAGATATATATATATTCTCATCCTTAAAAATGATCGTTTCTCGTATATTGAAGATCGTATTCATTTTCTTTTGCAGAGAGATAATCCAGCGTGCGTTCGTAAAAGTCGACGTATAAAAGAAAATATAATAGTTTCGTCTGACGGTGGTGCCGATCTTCGAAACGATCGACGTCTTCTCTCGTTGAATAGTCTACGTGCCTGCTGTGCAAACAGGTATGTGAATGAACCTATTCTTTCTCGCTTGTTGTACGTTATCGTACGTTTCGCGAAGTTTTACGCGAGAGAGAAGGACGATTTTTCGCACGATAAAAGTGAAAGCAACGCGGCGGACAACCGTGAATTTGAACGATCGACCGGTTTTTGCGATTTGTCGCGCTCGGTGGTTTTCATTCTTTCCTTTTTTTTTCTTTTTTTTCTTTCCTTTCTATCCGAGTGACTTTGCTTCTAATTCATTGAGCCTGTTTTTTTTTTTCTACGATTCGGTGTTTCTCGAGGATTGAGATACCAATCAACGCAATCTTTTGCGAGATCGATTAACTCTTTGATTTGAGTTGGAGTTGTTGTTTTTCTAACAAATTCCGTAACGGATTCGTCCTGATTGATGGTGATTTAATACGTGATTTGATTGTTTGGAGAGTTGACTTCAACTTCAATTTAAAAGTGAAAGTGGCAAAAACTTTAAGCGTTACAAGTGAAGATTTCTAACAAGAAAATAACAAACATGTTTTTATTAATTTTGTCAATTATTATGTACATCATTCGTCGCTTCAACGATAGAAACGATAGAAACGTTTCATGTTTCCATACTATATAGATTACTATACTATATATTTTAGTATACATAGATTTATGTAAAATGTGATTGGATTAATTTAATTTCATTATTTTTATTATATTTCCATTTTTTTCAACCATTATTTGACAGTCATAATACTTCTACTTTACGACATAATACTAGAGCAATTAATTTTTAACGAATAATTATATTAACTCTTAATTACTATCACTAGGTTATTGCAAGCTGCAATAGTTAAATTACTTAATTTTGGAATTTTTTTATCTGACATCATTTTTTCTATTAATCTCTATTACAGAAAATGTAAAATACGAAATAAAATTAAATGGTCCCATATTTTCGTAATCTGACATAAATCATTATAGTTCATCTATAATCCAACAATATTATTTGAAGGTTATACGTGAATAATTAGAATTAAAGTAGTATAAAATAAATATACCAATAATCCGATTTAATTAAGTTGTGGTTAATGTGTTTGAAATCTATGTTAATTTTACCCAAAGATAAATACGTATTTTGAATAATTGTAGATAGAAGAAAACTGGAACTCGTCATTCTTGTGTTAAAAGGTAAAATAAATTATTCTAGAAATTTTAACTTTGCATTTCGCTACTAGGAATATCATTTTCCTTTTTTTTTTTTCTTTTGAAAGTTACACTGTCTATTATAATTAGATTTTAGGTTTTTACACAAATTTATATTTTTTTGAACACAATTAATCTGTTAATTATGTTTGATAAATATCTATATTGATAATAAGAAAAAAAACATTGAATTTTTATATTTGAATTAAAATTTTAATGAAAATAAAAATTAAAAGCTATTTATAAATTTAAAAAATATTTTAGAATATTTCTGAGATCATAATGATTAAAAAAAAAAAGAATGAAATAAAAACAAACAAGTAAAAGAATTCATCTGAAAGTAAATTGTTAATATGGGAATATGTGAAATTGTAATTTATTTTTAAGTAGTATATTTATTTAATTGTTCAATAATTGCGTATTCAATATTTTCTTGACAATTTTTTTTTTATTGTTAGAACCAGAACAAAAAAAGACAGAATTTCTAAATTATCATTTTTTAATTAAAATAAATTATTTCATTTTTTCACGTATCAGATTTTTCTTAATTTTTCTTAAATAAAGAAATTGTTTTTAGGATTTAAATTTTTGACTTTGATTTTGACTTTAAATTTAAATTTTTAAAATTTATCAGTAATATTAAAAAATAAATTTAAATGATAAAATCATTGATTTTTCAAAAGAACTAACTATCATAATATATTATATATATCATAATATATTATATATAGTAATTCTATTTTACAACAGATGCATTTATTCTGTATTTTAACAACATAGTTGACAGATTAAAGAGGTAAGATTTAAAGTATAATTTCTGCATTTTTGAATTTCTCGGTAACTGCATTACCGATGCCCTGAGCTTGCTTGTAAATATTTAGTAAACTTCACTGGAAAATCGTGACCAATTTTTCGTATCGTTTCACCAACTCGTCAGATTAGAACGATCAAAAGATAATCGATGCTCGAGAGAGAGTTTAACTTGGTTTCATTAGATCCCTTTGTCGTTCGAATGGCGCATCACGAACAGCCGACGATTATTCAGCACGTTAATTACCCGCCATTAACAAGTTTCAAGTACAGCCAGCAAATCAAGGTCTTTCGTTCTATTTCGCTCAATTTCCCATCCATGTTCCTTTTATGTTATTCTTCTTTTCCCCATTTTGTCGAACGTTTCTTTTTTTTCTCACACGTTTCGTATACGTGTCTTTGATGTTCTATAAATTGCATTTGCACGAGTACTTATCTGACGAGTAACTCACCTGTCGAATTCTTATCTCGATTGTTTCACACTCTGAAAAATCGACGTCGTTTTTTTTTCTTCTTATGAAATAAAATGATACACGTATGTAAGGATTATGTTTTATTTCTGAAAGTTCATTGCACACGTAAACCTAACCAAGTTTTACAATTTTTTATTAATCATTAGACTGCAGATCATTTATAAGAAAATTTAAACTACAAAATCGCGCAGAATATCTAAATATCAAAAATGTAAAATTTTTTTATAATATTTGATACTTGAAACAATTTTCTAGCGAGCTTCTGTTTTTTTAATTATATTTTCAAAAATATGAATTTGTATAAAAATCTGCGATCTGTTGATCTAGATATAAACTATATCTTTATAAATAGATTTGTATCCTTTTACGTATATTCTGTATCATTATATAAATCATACTTGGATATTATTAGGTATTATTGGGTATTATTATTATTATTATTATAAAATTTAGCGAATACATTATCTCATTTAGCTAGATACTATTTGGAATGCGTTGGTTTATCCGAACGCGAAGATGATTTTTCTCCAGATTATTTCATTATTTGTCTCGCTATCGAAACGAAATATTTATTTTTTATTTTGTATATGAATCAATTTTTATTCAAATCGTTTCTCAAATACTTTCTATTGGATGTAGAAATTAATTTAAGTCTATTTGCACTGAATTTGAAAATTGAGAATTCAAAGAACTTGGACAATTATGAAAACTTTCATTCCCAAGAAGAATTTGTTTCGCAACACGGAAAATAATAATTTCCTATTAAAACGATCCTAAAGCAAAATCAATAGATAAACGATTTTCTAATTTACCTAAAGAAAGATTTATCTAAAAAAGACAGAAAACTGATTTCTACACCTTGCACGTCCATATTGCCAACGGATAATCTCAGGTTATTTGTTTCTTCATTTAAATAATCGAATTAACTCGAATAAAAAATTATTTATAATTTAATAATTATAAATAATTTATTTACATCTTATATTAAATAAAGTTGTTTTTCCAAATAATTCGTTATATCAAATGAAATGTACTTAAATTTTTTTATGTAACATTGTAAATTTACATGTATTCAAGCTTGATGTGTGACGTTTTAATTTCGCATGTGTCTATTCTGTAACATTATAAATTAATGATAAAAATAATAGATAGAAATAATGTTTAAAAATAGATTTGCAATATTACAAATCTAAGAAGCATATTTCATCGCGCGATCGAACTTCATTTAAAAAAGTAAAATTGATCTCCTCTTGATCATTAATTGAATAAAGAAGAAACGCGATTGCTAATGAATTACATAACAATTTGTTCGAAGAAAACAAATTGATTACGTTTCGAAGCTTAGATAAATAAAAATATGATCGGAGCCGAAAGGAATAAAATCGATTGAATGAGGACCGAAACGATCAATGTATTTAAAAAAATTGATCATGTCCCGTAGATTAGATGAAGAAAATTGATTAAGAGATTATTAAGAGGGTAAACGTTTGGTAGATTCCAGAAGGGACGAAGATAGGGAAGAAGTTTTATTGTGATTCTATAGTTTTATCATCGTTACACGCTGCTGACGCCACCGTGAATGTATCTTATTCTCTCCTTCTCTCTCTTCCCTTCTCGCATTTCCTTTAATCTCGCATCCTCCCCCCTGGCGCGGCCACGCGTATCGTCTTTATTATCGCAATATCGGGAAATTTCTTTGGGCCGGCGATAATCGAAGCGGTACGCTCCAAGTAAAATTTTTATCGCGCCCTGTTCCCGTCATTCTTGGCTTCACCAGAATCTGTTAACGCATTCTGCAGATCGCGCGAAAATTTTTACCGACGTCCGACGTTTCATTGCAAGTTACTCACTTCTCGTTACGCTTACAATCTTTTTTTTTTTCTTCTTTTCGTTTTTTCGTAACTTTTTTTTTCGCCACCCGTTGCTGGACACTGCAACTCCAAATTCGAGGTTCTTTAGTTAACAGAAAAACTATTGTATTTTGTATGATCAGAAAAGATAGATAGATTCTTGTGTTTTGTTGTATTATCATGACTGTATTGTAAACTGTGTATTAATTCTCGCGTCATGAAGAACTTGTGAGTTCTATATTCGAATTTCTCTATTATTTGAATATTCAAATGTCTGAACATTGTCACTCAAACAGAATATTTTCTAATAATAGATGCGTTTTCTTGTATTCAACTATTACGTATATGTACTTTAATATTTATATTTATATAAATATATAAAAAAAATAAATATAATAAAAACACGATAATTTATGCATCTATAACGAATCCTATCATTTTGATTTAAAATCATTAACAAGAAGAAAATGAATGGTTCAAGATCGATTACATGTGACTGCATTTTTTGTACAAATTTTATAATTGTGGGATTGGTAGTTCTGGGAGAGGGCCCGGAATTTTCTTCAGTGGCCAATGACGAGACACAATAGTCGCCATCTGGAGCGAAGGCTGGGCCTGGGATATTTGTTTCAGGCTTAGAACTCAAAATCGTCAAAAGTACGAATGTTGTGTGCATGAATGAGTGACGAAGGCTTCAATGAATTAGATCGAAAAGGGATTCGACAGAGAGTTGTGAATCGCGAGCGAATAGAGAGTAACAATCTTTTTTCCTTACCGCGACACTAATTGTAAGACTTTTATTTCTGTGAATTTTCATTGTAATAAACTTTATTTTCCAACTTCATTTAAAAACAACGCAGGAATTCTTTTATTTTATTCCTACATAATATAATATATGTGTACATTAAGGTTGCACTATTTTTCTACATTAAATCTTTTCGTAAAAAAAATATTAAGATTGAAAAATGATGAATTAAAAAAAAAAGTATTTTCACGTTAAATATGTAGAACTTGAAAGACAAGAGAAACAAATTTAAGAATAGTATATCATATTCATTTTTCCACGTCTTTCACGAAATAAGTTTTACAAAATTGAAATTAAATTATTTTTTAAATTCAATTTAAATTGAAATTATTTTTTAAATTTTTGAGAAAAATCGACTTTCGACCATATTATTTTAATCCTTTTCTACGTAGAGGATTTTATGTATCTACGCAAAAGAAAAAAACTAATACACTTTCGTTTTAAACAGTAATAGATAAAAGTGCAAAATGTGCGTGCATTGTTGCACTTGTGAAAAAAATATGATCATCAATATAATAGTCCACTTTGGATCTTCTTTTTCCAACATTTTTTTCTCACTCCAGCCATTGTTCAATCAAGATTAGTTTATTGCGTGAATAATTTTATGTGTTTAATGATTTTTTATAATTATAGAAAGAATTATTAAACTATGAAATTATTTTTTTTCATTAAAAGTTTTTTAGATTTTATCAAAATGACAATACTAATGAAATATAAGAATTTCTATATCAACATATAGAAATTTTAAATCAATGTTTTATTTATGAGTGATGTAAACATAATGCCTACATTATAGCATTCAAAGTATAGTATATTTGGAGAAGAACATCAATGACTTCAAGCTCAAAAGTATTAACTCCGTAGAATCATTTATGCCCGTATTTAACTTTGTAGAATCATTTATGCTATAAAGTTAGACAATTCATCGATCGAAAGAAATATAGTATTCTTGAAATAAGACATAAAAATCAGAAATTTAATATCAGAAAAATGGTTGAATAATCATTGGTCTATCATCCAAAAATTCCATTTTTGTCTCATTATTTACAATAATTGGCTAAATCAGATACCTAAATAATCGTATAATATTTGTAATTTTATTGTAACATTGTCTATTGTAACATTGTTCTATAGAATTCTATTTTTATTTCATAATTTTTGACAAAAATCTTGCCGATTTTTGTTAATCACAATGTTAGGGATTTTTTTGTAGCGAGTTTTTGGAAGTGAAAGGAATTATTACTAGCTAGCAACATCTATTGTGATAAATTAAAAAGAATTTCGGGAAAAATTACGCAAAAGTCAGCATTGGTAAACAGGAAGAAAGTTTTGAATGGTAGATTATATCCTACCATATTCGTCAGAGCTCTCACCAAATTTTCATTTGTTTTTGAGTCTGGATAACCATGCGAGAAAGAAATAGTTCAATAATGAAAGAAGTGCCAAAATTTACCCGCGGTAAAACGGTTATTTATAAATCGTTAAACTTTTGGAAGAAAATTATAAAATATGAAGATTCATATTTTAATGAATAAATTTATGAAAAAACGGCAAGAACTTTTCTGGATATCTAATATATTGTTAGTGCGTATGAAATGTTTGTTTGAAGTTTGAATTTGGCGCGCCAATGTTACCAATTAAATTTTATTCTATCGTCAATTAACAGCCTATTAAGAAGCCATATGTATCTCTAATATCAAGGAAATTTATAACAATAATATCAGAATTTTCTTATTGGTTATCACTATCACGAATAATCAGAATATTCGTTTAATCGCTTCGCAGCCTCAGACGAGATATCTTGATACACATCATTCGTATGGCGCCATCTTGCCTGTTTATTTACGAAGGACGAAAGTTTTAATTGGAAAGAAAATCAATAAATGAAATTTCATAGCGGATATTAAGTGACACTCGCGCTTTTAGAAATAATTTTGTTTATTTTTCTTTTTTTGTATATGATACAATTCAAAGAATGGATTAGATAGATAGTATATACATAATTTTTACAAAAATAACTTTCTTTATTTATTCTTTGTGCGAATTCTGACTCGTTGCAACAATTCTTTTGCAACTTACTTTTTTTATACAACGTACATTTTACTCGGATGATTTTTCAAATGATTTTTCTACTCACAAATGATTGTTGCTAAAAATAAAATGTCTTTTTTTTTATTATTCACTGTAAGGTTTCGTTGGTCTTTTAATTAAAGTTTTCGCTCTAATAAACAAACAGTCGGAATAAAAATTTTTGAACTTTAGAAACTGATTGATCGTCAGAAAAAAGTATGAAATTTTATGGAAATCTTAATTAATCCGCAAATAATATCATCATATAGGATTATTAAAGACAACTATTATGCTATATTAAAAATTTTAATTTAATTTAAATTTAATTTTATTGCGTATTCTCCACGATTGAAATTGGTAATAAATTAAATTAAATTAAACAAAAAATTCGAAAATTAAGTAATTTAATCCAAAATTGTTATAGTTTCTAATGATTTAATGATACCAGTTAAGAATTAAATACACGATGTTATGAAGAAATTACGTGCTATTAAAAATTTATTTGTCAAAACGAGGTTTCATATCGATACTTTTATTCTTTTCGTATTAATAATCAGTACTTTAATTACATATGTCAAAAATGTAATATTTTTATTATTCTATACTAAAGATGTTTGAAAGAAACAAAATTTTAACGACAGTGTTAAAACACAAATGATGCGCATACAAGAAAAAACCTTGACTCTAAAGTTATAAAAATCGTCAAGACAATAGGTGTTTTAGATTTCTGTACTTTTAAGTTATTAAGTTATTAAAAGTGTGCAGACCTTGACAGAATTAATGATTTACTGAAATCGGAAGTGTAATCATGTCGCTTTAATTAAATAGAATCGTATTATTGGACAGTTAATTTGGATAATACATATTACAGGTTGGAAATTCTAGTGTTAAGCTTCGACTTACAATTAGTGCAAGCATTCTGTACATCGTTTTAATTACATATTACAGATTGGAAATTCTAATGTTAAGCTTCGACTTACAATTAGTGCAAGCATTCTGTAATAAACTTTGGATCGCATTACTTTCTGAAAGTTAGAACTAGAAATTAATTTTCCTTATTTTGATTTGATCGATCAGCGAAACTTTTAAAGGTCCAGTTGGTGTTTTCACTTTTATTCCCATTTTCAAAAAAACAGTTCTCACATTATCAATATTGCTATTGGTTAAAGGTTAATTTAACCTAAACATCCTTGAATTTTCTTTTTATATTTCTTTTTCAGGAAAGTATCACTTCCTTTGTACCTAAAATATAAATTATTGATCAAATGTAAAATATAAAATATAAAAGTATTGATCAAATACTTTTGTTACTATCTATTATTAATTCAGTATTAATTTATTTTTTTTTTTTATAATTATCTTTTCGTAAGAAATTTCTAGAGTTAAGTATAAATATACTTTGATGTATTTAAAAAGATTAAGAATAATGTTTTTGATAATTGTTTAATAGTCTTAATCCTTGAGTATCAGTCCATACTATATAATCTTATAATCAATAACAAAATAATTAATTTATTTATTAAAAAAGAGAAAATATTATATTAAATAAATATCTCTAGTGGGCGGACAAATCAGAATTGTTAATTTTATAGAAAAGAATTTTTAATATTTAAATTAGGTATTAGATTTTGAGTTGTGAAAGTTAAAAACATCATGTTTCTGAAAATGATGATCTTCATTGCTTGCTTTAATTGAAATTGGATTTGTACTCTTTTGCCCAGATCAGAGATATATCGGGAAATATATTTATCCTTAATTTATTATATGTCTCTCATTCAATATTAAAGTCTTAGAGTTTTGGGAATTTTGAGCCCTCAAAGGTTTGATGAATGTAAAAAATTAATATAAAAAGATAAATTTCTAGTTCAATGGTTTTCTCCAATTTTAACTATTTCGTTGGTTTGTATTTTTTTTTCTTTTTAACTAACAAAAATTGTATAACTTTTTCAACATCCCCCGATTGATTTGTTGTTTTAGTGATGAAATGAACCTCTTATTAAAGGATATATAGCACAATAGTCAAAATTGGGAGGAACTCCCCAGCCGAAATTAGAAATTTACCAAATTAAGAATAACGTGATAAATTGAAATAAATAGCCTCGTACACTGTGATCGTTTCCCGAGAAACTGCTTGAAAATTTATAACGTGATATTAATAGCCACTAGATACGCGTGTCCACCGTGTTCGTCTTAATATTGACGACGCGCCGCGGCGTGGGTGGACAAGATAAAGTATAATCAAGAGGATACGTGTCTTACGCGGTCGAAAGTGAGACATATTGCTCCTCTTTCATGAACGTAATCGAGACGTAAATACGTGCGCCGCTGATGCAATCGTGCAAACACGCTCGTAAAGTCCACGAACAACTTTTTTTTCAATCAGATTTCCTTTCATTTTCGTTGCACATTTATCACCTGACACTCTTAATAAAAAATAATCCGCCGTGATAACGTACGATATATCTTTATTCAGGCATTATTACATACGTGAATAATAAATGATGTTATTTAGTCAAACAACCTACATTTTCTAATGTGTGCATTTTCAAATGCAACGCTTGATGCATTATGTATGCGAATGTATCTCCTATTGTACATTGCGTATGTAAGTTTCGACGTATATATGAATAGATGATAGCCTGCAAGTAATTTATTTTTCCGTTTTTATAATTTGTCCATGCTGTTTGGAAATTTTTAGCGTCACTAACTAATAATATTAACAGTGTGATGTTTTTCGGGAATGTGAAATAAATCGATGGCTTCTTTTTTTAAGAAGAAGAGTTATCTAATCTAGTATAAAATATATAAAATGTATTATATAAATGCACAAAACAATGTGTATAATATAATATATAACACTGTACTAATATATACGAAACGTGTTAGCTTAAATTTAGATTAGCAATTCAGTATATTTGCATTGAATTTTAAACTACAAATCGTCATACCTGTGAAAGAAGTTATTATTAAAATAAATGATACATTCTTTTTGGTTTTCGATTAGACTGGAGTAATCCAAATGGTAATTTTTTTTTCATAAAAATTTATGAAAAAAATTTATTTCTAGATTTATAACAATAAATCTATGTAGATATAAATTATCTGTCGCAAATTTTTTATTTTATTATTTATTTTATTTCTTATCTATCTGAATTTTTTTGATATAAGCATTTCATATTTTACTCAATAGTCTCAGTGTTAAAGATTTTTCAATAGTAATTCAAATGTGTCTAACCAAGATTATTTCGATATAGAAATTTAAAAATTGAAAATTCGAAGAATTTGAACGATTATTAATTGAGAACTCTCATTGAATACAGAAAGAATTTGTTTTACATGGAATAATCCAGGAAACAATTTCTTATTAAAATGATTCCAAAAAAACTAATAAATAAATTACATGTTTATCCAAAAAGGCATCAATTTAATTTCTATATTTACGTAATGACATTTAGCGTTATCAGAATTTGTTTTAAATATTCGAACTATTGTTAAATTGAAACACTTTAGATATTTACAGTTTTATTTAGTTATTTACTGTTTTATGGAATATAAGTTACGAGAACAAGTATTCGTATCTTTGCAATTATTAAATTCAAATTAACAATAATTATGAAACATTAATTAAATTAAGCTTTTATGTGATTGAAATGTCGTTCATCGAAAAGTATCAATTTGTTGTAACATAAATGAAAAGTTAAACAGATTGATAATTACGAGGAGTTAAATATTCTATGTGAATGTTCAATCAAGCGACAGTACTTGCTAAGATATTTACGAGCGACAGGAATTTCTCTAAAGAAAAAAAACCACAGTTTTTTTATTTGTTGTTCCTTTGTTCGAAAATTCAATCAATTTATACAGGATGGGCCAAAAATTTCTTCTCATCTACTTTTCTTTTTTTTTCAACAAAATATCAAAATATGAGAAAAAACTATTTTATTAATTTTATTAATTTTAAATTAAATTTAAGTTCAAACATGATTTTTTTCATCATGTTTTAAGAATTATTTCTTTCAAATGTCGACCGCCAGAAATAAATAAACAATTACCGATTTATTTTAATAGGGAATGATTTTTGGCCCACGCTGTGTGAGACATCTGAAAACTCCATTTGCTTTGAAATATTAAAAAAAAAAAAAAAAAAAAAAAAGAGAGAAAAAGAACAAAAGGAGAAATCGGAAAAATTTGAACATTGGAAAGTTGGAAGATGGCTGGTTTGTAGGAGCGATTGTATACGATCGAGGGATTGAGCAAAGTTGTGCCATTTTGTGCCATTTTGTGCCATTCTTCTTATCACAACGGGCCGGCCAGAGCTTGGTCTTCTCTTCCGTTTTCCTTCCGTCTTCGTCTCGAAGTTTACCAACCGGCGCATATTTCGATGGTTGCAGCTGTATCAAGGCTGTTCATCTGAATATCGGGAAACTCGACCGAATAAATGAAGTTCTCGCGCGAAACAGATATTCTCTTGTGAAATTGCAAGTGGCGATGAGAAGGGCCGAGTTTCTTTCTTTCGGCCGAACTTCTATCGCTATCGTTTTATTCTCTTCTCTTCTCTTCTCTTTTCTTTCTTTTTTTTTCTTTTTTTCTTCGACGCGTGACCCCCGGTATTTTGATGAGTTCACAGTCCCACTGTTCACTTTGCTTTGTCCTCCTTCGGCTTCCTTCGTCGGTAAGATAAAAATCTGATGGAGGAGACGCGTTCCCATTCGCAAATCGATTGCGAAATGTGTCATTAGAACGCGTCTCTATACACAGCGGTGCATTCGAAAAAATATAATTTCACCTGGAAGCTAAAATCAGTTGTTCCGCAGTGGAAAACATGGAACATAATTTGCCTCGTTCGTAAGAAAATAGACTTCGAATGTGCTCAATTAAGAACATATTCAGTTGATTAAATTTTTAAATTTAACTTTTTTTGGGAAACGAAGTGTTATGTACTTGACAATTTTTTAAACTTGATTTTCTTAAGAACGAAAACGAGTAGTTGTTCTTCCTTTTCGATTTTTAGTTTCGCACGCAACAATCTGTATAGTGAAACTAAGAAATTACCGAAAGCGTAAATAATCAATTTGGTAAATAATCAATATATTTTCTATATAATTATTCTCTATATTCCGTATGTTTTCTATATTTTCTATACTTTTATTTTACTATAAACATACTTTTCTCATCAAAACCTTCAGTTGACGAAATGAGTTTAGTCACAATATCAGAACAATTATACGAATATTATAATTATTAAACTGTTCCGTTAGTTTGACGTCAATTGACGGTTTCAATAACAAAAGGATATCTGCATGGCAGATCTGCAAGTTATTCTTAATGAAAAGTGACCGATTGATTATAATACTTTGAGTCATTTTTTTCTTGCTGGTGCTAGAAAACACGATATTTTAAAATTTTTTTCATTATTATATTAAACAATTAATGTCAGAAGCAGTACTAAATTTCAGCAACACTGAATTGCATAATTGTATATAAAACAAATCGATATGTATTGTTATTTAAAGCTGATAAAAGCATGGGCTATTACGAATATGCCTACAAGCTATTGTTCCAACTCAGTTCATATATCTAAATCAATTTGCCGAGTGTTTGCTGAGGGACAAATTATCTCGAGGAAAATAAAAAGAAAATTAAAGCTATATAAGTTACCTATCTAATTATTATTATTAATATTACAAAATCTATGAAAATTCGAATTCAAAAAAATCTAGATTATCAACATCAAGCGTCATTCTTAAAGAGCTGAAGGCTAATAAATCTCGTAATATACGACGAGTTTGATTATTATATGCAAAGTTGAAGGAATTTTGTTGACGTTGAGAACTGACGTCGAACCTTATACAAGCAACTCAAACAAGCCTAGCTCGCTGTTTTCTTTTTTTATCGGCGCGACTCGGGCAGAAAGTTTCTTAACCGCAGTGGACGGCCACGACAGTTTAAATCAATTTGGCAAGTTTCTGCTCGACGTCGAAAGAAATTTACCGAGCTTCCGGATGTGGACTTAAAAAATTCCCGCGCACAGACGCGAAAATAACCGTAGCCATCCGCGGGGAAACAAGCGAGATTAATATCCATTCTACGTTGAAGCAAATTCCCGTCGAAATTTCTTTTGCATTTTCCGCGCAGAATACGAAAAAAGATTTCTTATTCTTCTGTTTTCTCTTCTCAAAGGAGGAGAAAAAAAAAGGCAAAATAAAAGAGAAACAAGATGTAATACCAGACATGCGCGATGAGGCAAGCGATTCTCTGCAGTAATGAAATCATATCTCGCCCCGGTTTTTCTTTTTTTTGTCCGCGAGACGCAAGAAAAGAAGGGACGAACGTGATGATTTGAGAATTTGTTTCTCTGTTTTGCGTTAATTTGTTGCGCGTTGCTTTTTAATTCCTGGCGGAACATTCTCTATCTCCGTGTGATCCGCAATTTATTATACTGGTGAATGTTCGACAACAAAATTCGAGTGGAAAAAGGAATACGAGACCTCCGGCACGAGGTTGCACGGAGGATTCTACCCGGTCTCTCGTCGTTAGTTCTTGCGTTTCTTCTTTTCCTCATGTCCATATCATCTTCTACGTGGATTACATACGGAAGTCGGTCTTATTAACATCGCAGCCAGGTGGACGAGATAAGAGTTAATCGGTGAAACGTGGCTCTATCCACGCCAAAGGCAGTCGCAACTAGTTATCCAGATAGACGTTACGTTGTCACGTAAAGTAGCCCTTGAGTTGCCCTTTTTTTTCAATCGTGAACGTCTCTGATGACCTAACATTCTTCTGCGAACCTTGCGCGAATTTTTCACGAATTTGTTTTTACAGTGATGTAATTTATCTTCGTATAAGTGGTACAATCTAACGGTATTTGTATTTTAATCGGTTTAATAATTTTTTTTTTTTTTTTTTTGAAACGGTTTTAATTATGGTTGTTTCTCTTGGCTCTATCTCGCCCGTAATAAACGTAAAAAATTGTATGTAATTGGAACTCACTGTTGATTAAAATAAAAAAAGTCAAGAAAATTCGTAGTATGTGTATGTGCGAAAATTAAAGAATAATTTACATTGAAAATCGGCAAAACGGTGAATGCTGAAGTTGCAAATTCTTTTTCCCAGTAATATTTTAATAAGAGAGAAGTATGATAAATCCAACATAGGAATTGAATTTTGGCACGAACGATAGCAATAAATAAATATATATATATATATATATATATATGTTTTTTGAGAAATCTCTTATTCAAAATTTAAAGACCTTTTTAACGAGAGTTTTTTTCTTTTATTTTATTTACGTCAACGAGATACAGTTTTTAGATGCACGTCTGTTGCGAGCGTGATAGAGCCAAAAAACAATTAATTAAAACTATTATAAAAAATTATCACACTCGACGGAAAAGTAGCTAAGTAAACTTCAAGAAAGATTATAACGTTAAGAGTGCTATCTTTAAGGAAAGATTCATGAAAATTGTTAAATTTTGAAGCGTTCACTGATGGTGACTAGTGTTAATTACGAACTATCGATGACTAAAATTTTAGAAGGTTCCTTATAATAGGTTTGAGAGGTTAAATACTGATATTAGAACAAATATAACACAATGTAGTAACATCAACGATGTTACAGTAAATGTAGCATAATGTAATAACATCAATGACGTTACAGTAAACACAGTATAATCTAGTAACACCTCGTGATGTTGCAATATAATGTAATCGCATCACTAGTTAACTCTCTGTTCAATCTCTTGATTATTAAAAACTTTGATTATTGATATTTCTAACATTTAGTCATTATTTATTTATGATATTTATATATATATATATATATATATATATATATATTACGTGCATGTAATCGATATAGATATAATACTATCTTAGAGCATTCTTCGTTGCTTCAAATGAAATAACGATTGTTTTAAATAAATAAACATTAGATTCAAATTGTTATTTTCTTTTTGTGTTACGGAAATTTAAATTCATTATATTTAAAGATCAAAGCTATATTTTTATTTTCCAACGGAATATATAACGAATTTTATTTCGTCCAAAATAAAAATTGCTTCAAGCAGGATTATAATATACATATATAATGTACATGCATATATATATAATTTAACATTATTTATACATTATAATACAGCGTAATATATGAAATACTTTGATTGCCACTAATAACTGATGTTTCTGTCTCTATAAGTAGATTGATTAAAATAAAATTAATTAAAAATTTAAAGTGTTAAATTTAAAATGACATAAATAAATAACTATATAATATTATAAGATGAAAAATACACTTTCATATTTCAATATATCTTATAAAAATTAGGTATTCTGCCTAGAACAGAGAAAGCAAATTTTGCGTGACAATCAATGCTCTTTAGGAAAAATTATTTCAAAGGACTAGAATATTTCAGGACTAGAAATACGCGCTTTTTATGGTGTAAACTCCATACGTTGAATTTCGTAGTATAATATCGCGAAGTTTGGGAGTTTTATTCCTCTCACTGCGGTTTGAAATTTTTTCCTTTTGAAAATTCCCCTCTTCTTTCAACTATGGATCATTCTTTATTTATGAATGACCTTTAGAGTCTGTTTTATATTTTCCCCGCACGAACGTGAAACGTTTTATGATAAGAAGAGGAAAAAAGGAGGAGTATAAACCGACGGAAACTTAACATCTCGTGAAAGGTGCTTCTTCTTTACCAACGAACTTTTCCCCTTTCAACTTTACGAAAAGTTCTCGAGTTCTAATCGATTTCACGAACATGAATTATTTTCATTTATATTCGTTTCGGTTCGAAAACGATCGACGAAATGTTAATTATTAATAATTTGATAATTTGATATTCACCTTTTCTCATCTCTGTTTCTTCACTATGCAACAAGTTATTTATAAATTTCCTTTTTTTTTCAGTTTTCCATTGAATTTAATTGAGTAGAAAAAGAATCATAAAGAATCGTTTGTTATTTCAAAGAATTACGTGGTATCGTTTTCTCAATAATTTTCGCGTTTTGTAATCTGCACTTGTTCGTAACGAAGCTACGGTACTTTTTATATTGAATTTTAAGTAATGCAATTTCTCTGCAGTTAAAATCAAAAAGATTTTACTGTCCATGAAAATTACGAAGAAACGAGAACTATATTTTTCATATCTTTTCAAAGTTGTGTTTCACAGATTTTGCTCAGAGCTTCACTGAAATCATCACTGTATACTAATTTGAAAAAAAAAGTGTTTCCAAATTTCATAATTTGCTCGTATCTACATTCGTAAATAGAATTACACGGTTTGTTTGCAAAAATTTTCCAGACTGATCTTCTCTAAAAATACCCAATTTCTTAAATTATTTAATTTAATAAAATAATTAATTTTTTAAGATAATTAATTTGATCAAAGATATTTAATTTAATTTAAAATTTGTTATTCTTTTTTTTTAAATTGGTAACAATTACATCGAGCTGTGCAAAAAGCTACCAATTCTCAATGATCTGACATTCAGTAAATTTAGTTTGAAAATTTTCATTTAAAAAAAGAAAGGAGTTTCGTTTTCGTCGAATATATTTCATTTTTACAGTGGTGTTTTAATAAATGATACAAACAATAATATAATATAAACAATAGGATTATAATATAGATTGTAATATAGTAGTATAATAAATATGCAAATCTAGAAAGGAATTATGATTTGTTAGTTTCAAGAATCAGTATCCTGCGAATTGTTTGAAGTTTTACAAAAAATGATTACGAAATTATGAAATTCGTATCGTTAATTTTTTTTATCGCGAATTTTATTATCATTATGTGAATTCATTGTGTTTTATCTTACAGCTCAGAATACCTACACGTTTTAGTAGGAAAAGAAAATTTTTTATTTTGTCACAAGTGGTTTCTTTTGCGCGATAATGTAATGGACGAACAGCAAATAACAACGATTTTACGCTCGATCGTACTCGCTAGATTCAGCTTAAATTCTCCATAAAAGGAAATCGATTTAAATCAATCTCTGATAATTCAGGAGAACTGCAACACGGTTATTTAAAAGCAGCATCAAAAAACGATCCCCCCGAGGCATTTCGCACATTTTTATAAACGTTCAAAAATTTATAGCATTCGGCAAGGCAGGAGATTAGCGAGTAAAGAGCTAAATGAATAAATTGAACTTTGATTGGATTTTGTATCTAATATCTAGATATGCAGTGATTTCAATAAGTGCATAGCAACTCTGCAAATATCTTCTTAATTATAATCATTATTAGATATTATGTAACATCATCAGGTAATCATCATCGAATATTATACATACGTTAAGTGTAAATCGAAAATCCTCTGTCGTGGATTGCGAAAGATTAGAACAATCGAGTGCTACCCTATTCGAAGACAAAAACCACCATCGCGTTGTTAGACAAAATACCGAGGCAAATTTCCACTGTGGTAAAGCCACATCTTTAATCCGAACCGATCGAAACAGTATCCGATAAACCATCCCCCGTGCGAAACAATCTCGCTGTCCAAACAGAAAGCGGGGAAAGCCGTCGTTTCCCCGCGAAACATCATTTACCGCTAGGGTCAAGCGTTGAAACTCTGGAGGAAATGGTTTTCAGCGACGACCGCAGGTGAAATAAATTTATTTAGCTTTACCACTCGGAGGGAAATCACACTCGCCGCGTTCGCCACGTATTTTCCTTGCGCGATTACACCCTCGAACATTGCGTGTATCTTCATTTCTGCCCCTTTGGTCGCATCTCAAGCTGTTCACCTTGGCAGAGCTTGGCGTTAAAGCGAGTAAAAGCGCGGAAAAGAGGAAAAGGAAATCACGCTGGCGCAGAACTATCTCAAGACTAGAGATTAATGTAATTTCGTTTTCGATTTCGCGAGATAGTCGCAAACGTCAAAATAAAGAGAAAATTAATTGATTACCATAATCATTTCGTACTTATTGAGAATTGTATTAATAATAATTGTTGCATTCTATGATATAACATAAATTATAATTACAACTCACTGTATATGCGTAATTATTTTCTTCATTTAAATTTTTAAAAGTTTTTTTAAATCTCCTCACAAACAAGAACGCAAATAATGTACACGCATGAATTATTTATAAGAATAAACATCGTAAACATTTTAAAGCATAAATAAATAACAATCGCATGATGCATCTAACAATTTTCAAACGCAACTGTGATTAATCTCAAATCGTTGTACGACGCTAAGTAGCTAAATATTTCAGGAAAAGAATAATAGCGCGTTACGCTGCGAGTGAGTATGATATTAGTTTCGAATTAATTTTATTCTGAACAATTTGAATCTAAAAGAATGTGAATGTATAAAATAGAGAGAATCACAGAGACGTTAGCAAGCGGATGTCGCATAAAAGATGCTTGAAAATCGTATGGAATGTGAAGTAAAAATTTTATCAATTTTGTTATTTGAAGTTGTTGGTTGGAAACTATGTTCGAGGACAAATTAAATAAACCGGACTATTGATTTAATTCTTTTAATTTTTTGGGAATAATCGCCCTTTCTACTCTGATACAAAATATATATTTATGGAATTCAGTTTCCAAGATTATGTTCAATTTGTCCACTTTTAGTTGAGTTTCGTTTTATCTCGTCGATAGATTCAAACCCCTTTAGACGTCCCTTTAGACTGCTGAAACTAAGTTGTTTCCAATCGAGAAAATAAAAAGAAGACACACGGTACTTGCCTGCGGATGAGTATTCTGTTTGTGGAATGAGATTTGTAGAATTTCTCAATGAAGAGTCGATATTGATGTAAATGGACGAATCCTGAACGAATGTATGCACGTAGATTATCTTTTACCGAGATTCGAACATTTTGAAAAATCTTGCACCATTGAAGTGCACGTGATTTTAAAAGTAATCTTCGTCGCAAACGCTTTCTTTAATATTTTATTATATACTTACTTTCTTCTTTCTTTTTATCTCCATTCCTCGTGTTAATTTCAAACATTTTTCTCGTTGAATGTTATATTATCTTGCAGCACGTAACTAGGTACAAGTTCTTCGATATCTATTTTTTTAATGTATGTACAGCATATATTTTTTGAACATTTTTTGACGAATAACGAAACATATCACTGAAGTCTCTTGCCTGTATATATTGTGTCTGAATAATTGCGTATTCAGCGCATCATTTTTTTGAAAGTTTTTTTGTGCAGGCACAGTTTTGAATATACAGTGGATCGAAGAAGTATATCCAGTTCTTCTGACAATTTCTTTATTAATAATAAATGATAATGATATGCAACAGCAATACAAATAGTATATCACTGCATATAAAAGCAATGTGCACGGTAGCAATTTTGTAGTAACGAATTCGATAATCTACTGTATAGTGAAAATCAAAAACAAATGATCATAAAGTTAGGTAAAATCAGAGGAGACACAAAACAAAGAATATTTACACGTAAGTACATGTGTGAATCACATATGCAATTGAATAGAAATTTAATTTGTTTATCGTTAATGAAAGAGTTCGTAGATTCAGTTATTTATCTTTTCATTGCGATTATTAATTTTTACATTTTTACATTATTTTACATTAACAGACAAATTAAATTAGTAAAAGACGTTAATAGTTATGAGGATTAAGGTTAATTTCGTTTTCATAAAAGAGTTTTTTTTTAATACGCAGTTTTCACTCAATGAGTTTTGACACAATGAAAATCTTGCTTCGCGTAAATATATTTTTTGTAACCGACCTGTGCGATAGATTTTGGAACAAACAATTTACAATTACGTGAAAACAAATATTTACACGTACTTTATAAAATAAAAGAAGTTGATGTGAATGTTCGTCGTTCATTCCAACGAGATTTGTCCTGGAATTTTTTAATACACTAGTGTGTTTCGCATAGTCTCAACGTAATTACATTCCTAATGTCTGAGATATAAAGAATCTCGAATAAATTGGTTCTCAAAGAACTCGACTTCGATATACAGGGTGTCACTGTGATCGTGGAGTGATTTGACATCCGAAATTGATTTGAAAAGAAAGAATAAAATTTTCTTCACTTAACGTTTCATTACTGAAGAAATCGAATTTAAAAGTTTATCAATTGTACTTAAATTTCATTAATTCTCATTAATTAAATAAGTTATTCTATTGCAAATATAAATATTTTTAGAAAGTTTATTTAAAAAAAATCACCGGATTAGTTATATATATTATATTATTATATTATATACTATTGAGACTAAATTTATTATATATTATTTATTTATTATATGCTATTGATACTAAAACAATTTTATTGTAAAAAATAATAGAAAGAAACTTAAGGAATGAATATTTCTTGTTATATTAATCCTGACATTGCATCTGTTTTATCAAAACTATTTATATTTTAATTTTTAAGACTATAAACCGACTCTTGAGAAAATTGAATTTGAAAATTTATCAACTATTAGGAATAAATAATCGAAGCAGGATTTTATCTGCGAAATTAGGTAAAAAATATAGAATACAATATTTTATAAGATGCTTCACTTTCGAGGAAATTCAACTTGAAAACTTGTCAAATACACGTGTATTAAGTTATGTTTCAAATAAACAAATTTAATCTTAAATTTCATAAAGACAAGACATTTTTATTCGACACTTTTTCACGTATTTTTCGCACGTAAAATAACCCCCTATCGATTATTCGCTTTTATCCAATCCGAAATTAATTAGATTCGGGACTTAATGAATTTTCAAACTCGATCTTCTTGAAACTGCAAGGAAGCCTTAAGTGAAAAAGTATTATTCTTTCTTTCCTGGTTTATTCTGATTCCTCTAATTTAACTCTCAACGAGTATATTATTTATTATTATTGTCCGTGGGAAAGTCGAGTGATTTGCTACGTCTACGTTCTTTCAAAGAAAATGTAAAGAGAAAAGATTCTCGAACTACGTAATGAAGTTTTCACTTATATAATTTTACATAATATTAATCTCATCTAGTATTACTCTGGTAGTCTTATTTAATATTAATACACTTTTGTGCAATATTATTCAATCAGTCTTTAAGTCAAATTCTTCAAGGACAAAGTTTTTCAAAGAAAGGAAGAAAAATCTGTTTCGAAAAATTGAACGAGCGAAGTTTCACGATCCGCGGCAGAGATGACATCGCCCTTTGGCCAGTTGTGTATCACAGGGATTATCCCCGGTTCCGGTTTGCACTCGAAAAAAAAAAAAAAAGAAAAAATTATCGTTACAAATTAACGTCGTGCGCAAAGTCGTCTCGTCCAGTCGGCATTCTCAAAGTCTCGGAAATATAAAATTTCCCGTGTAATATCTTTCGCGATTAACAGATTAAACGCGGACGCTGCGGCGCCGGAGTTTTTCATTTTCAAGAAATGAAATTCAGGGCCGTTCGAATTACACGCAGCAGCGGGTGACACGGTATTAACAATGTGATTCAGAACTGTGCTCGCATTAAGTCGCGAGCAGATTCGTAAATTTTCACCGAAGTGTCGGCGAGAGGGGACTGCAGATAACAAGGGAAATATTCCAAACACCTAGACAAGGACGTATAATTTAATCTACGTAGATTCGGCGTGAGTCTGAGCACGGAAACGCACTCGCTTTTAAAAGAGCACCGGTGGACTCGGCTGCTTCGTTTGAGAAACGTTTTTTTCCTATCGTTCGTTTAGGTTTTATCGAATAACTCGAAGCTGCTGAATTTTGTAAAATTCAGCGTGCTCGTAATATGTACGCATGACAAAAGGAAATTGTACACACAGATGAATTAACACAGGTGTTAATATCACGGGTGATATGTCGAAACGTCAAAAGGTATTCTGCGATGAACAAAAGTATTGACTTAAGACAGATATTCCGCGAACAGTTCGTAATTCATTATCGAACATCTTTTCTTTCTTTTTTCTTCGAAACTTGTAACTTTCGAATTTAAAATTTAAATGCGTCATATGTTGCGATGATTGTGAATGTTTTGCTTTGCATTCATGTTTTTCTCGGTGTGATTAAGAAAGTGAAGTTTAAACGTGAATCTGTTTCACGCTCCACATATTACAATTAATATTTTATTTTACATATTTCGTATATATGCACGTGTATTTTTACGCATTTAATTTATTCACGAACGCGTGACCGTGTTATAGTAGTCATGCTATGCAATATATTCTTATTATGTAGTGATATAATATAGTCTAACTGAGAATTCTTACAATATCTGGAGTTATAAATTACGCAGAAATTTAAAGCTACAAAATTGCATTGATCAATAAAATAATAATATTCTATCGAGATTCTATTTCCTCAATTCACGAAAATACATTCATCGTTACTAAGAAGTTGCAATGAAGATAAATAAATACATAATATAAAAATAAAAATATAAATTACATAAAAATTAAAGAGATCATGTATTATACTATGTACGATACACTAACGAAGTAAGCACTACAATTTATCATTTATCATTCGATGTATCAGGGACGTATCGATCCATCAGTAATATTTTATATTATAAATTTGCATAGAATTCCACGAGAAAATCTGAATTACGTCAACACTTTTGTTCATTATTATTATGCAGAGTTATCAAAGAATGGAAGCTGAAACACTATCGACTTTATTTATTGATATTTTTATTTATACTGAAAAATTTCTCGGAGTTCAGTTGAATGGTCTCGTAAAGAACGTTAGTCGATAGTTATAATACTAGCACGTAGAATGGTCATATGAATGTCATCGAAACGATGTAACATTTGATGCATAACTCGATTCATTTGGACGTACTCTATAAGTAAATGTCAATCTGTCTGAAAAACCACCAATTTAATTAAATTCTGTAAAATCTATCGTGTACAAGAAAATGTGCGAAGCAGTGGTATTGTGTTTATATTGTTGTCTCTCGCTTGATAAGTTTTAAGCAAAATTGAAATGCAAATATTAGTTTCGGAGCATGTAGAGGTTAACATTTTTTCTTTTTTTTTTCTCTCTTTTTCTTTATAAAGTAGTACGTCGAGATGAATCGGTCAAAGTATTGAAAAAATACACGAGTCTATTTAAAAAAGCGAAACCAATTTTCATGTCTCGACGTAATTAATTACTTCCTTATTAAAGTTCAACGAGTCCCTTTTGAAGAAACATTTTTTGATGTAATTATAGGTTGGAAATATTTCCAGTCTTAAATAAAAAATCACTCGGTATAGGTTCGTGGTAGTAGACGATAAAATGCGTGTATATCGTTTCGAATTTTCTCGATTCCTCCTTTGGATCAAGTTCGTTGATTCCGCAATGTTCTGTGCAATTCTTGAACAGATTCGAACAGGCTCGCCACTGTTTTTTTTTTCTTCGCTGCCTGTTTCTTCACTTGCTTTATCGCGATGGAGTTATATCGTTTAAATTTAATTTCGACGCGATGATGCCTCGATGACGGCAATAAAATTGTGCGTGAACGTTGATCGAACGCTTTTTTATCGGTCTCGCTCTATCAGTCTGGTTGGCAAGGAACTTGTTACCTTTTTCCTCGATTACCTTTCACTTCGTCGTCGGATCGGAAAATCTTGTTCGCCTCTCGAAACTGTTATTAAAAGCTGTATAACCTGGTTACACAGCGGCAAAAGAAACACGAATATCGTTTAAGTCCAGCGACACTGTCTCGGCAATGAGTTCCGCGTCCAAGCAAGACTCTTCGTGGTCCTGTATCTTCGAGTAGTCTTCGAGATAATTACGAAAAATCATTTTTATTTACCAGCGAAGAGAGATTTTAACATTTCTAACAGTCATGTTTTTAATTTGCAACTTCGAAGGTGATTAAACGGCGGTTATATATTTGTATGAATTAAATTTTCTTTCTTAATTTTCAGTTGAAAAGATAGAAGCTAAACAGAAATATTTTTCATTCGTTGAAAATATTATATAATTTTTGGGTATTTTGTATACTATATGTAATTTTCCGTATTATATGCATTCTGCATAGTTTTCTAATTGTAAATTTCTCATAAATACATAAAAATTCGCTAGTCTAGTAATAATTTCATATAATGTAAAAATAATAATGAAATCATTTTTAATACGTTAATAATAGTCTAATCGTGTGTAATTGTCGTATTGATTAATTCTTGATTGAATATATTGAACAATTTTTTAATAAAGTTAATAAGTCGTTAATAAGTCGAGAAAAAGGATGTAGTAATAAATAAATATTAGAAATAATAATAAATTGTAGAGTAATGTTTTTTTAAATTTATTATAAAATTAACTATTATTTATATCATCTTTTTCTGACGAATAAGCTTATTTTTTCTGCAAAATCGAATATTAATTATCTATTTATATCAAAAATACACGCAATGCAAATATACATAAATAGAATATGTAAATATACATAAAATATCCAAAATGTGTTTATATATAATTATTAAATTTGTTAGATGAACCTGGGTTCTGTTTTTTGTTATAATTATAAACATATTCGATCGAAATATGATTGAAGGAGATTGTGTGCAAAAAAAAATAAGTCTGAACGGAAAAAAATGTAATCTTTTCATTTAAAGCTTTCGAGAAAATCGAGCTTGAGTATGTTTCGTTCGAAATAGCATTTATACACGTGTATTTAATAATTTTTCCAACTCGATTTTCTCAAAAACGGAGCCTTAAATGAAAAAATTTTGTTCCTTATTTTTTCATGAATCATCCTATTTCTGGTTATACTATCCGAAACACCCTGTATAAATTTGCATAAAAATCTAATAATGAAACTGGAAACTTGGGGGGGGGGGGAAAGATGGAATTGATAAATTCTTCTGTGAAGTTCAATTAATTATTAACTCCATCCCTTAGAAAAATAACAACCAAAACTTTCATTTTCTGAATTTTTATACGAACATATAAATCGACATCGTTCATCGTGTAACGTTGTATTTTATCCATTCGAGCCAGAAAAACGATAAAATTTTATAAATTCCGCGTGTTATTTTCTTTCACCGTGTAATCTTCAATGAAAGATAAACCGTCGAATCGGCGAGCTTTTTGGTGAGAAGAAAAATATTCATATTGACGATAATTTTACGGCTTTCTTCTAATTACTTTCTGTTAAAATTCGCATAAAAAAAAATACGAGGGCGAAAACGACAAAGAGATTTACGACTCGCTGGCGGCACGCAACTCCCATCCACTAGGCAAATGAAATTTTAAATCCAGACACGGAATTAATTAAATGACACCGGCGTTACCATGCGCGCGCACGGCGCCAATCAAAAATTTGCGTTCCGTAATATGTCCACTCAGGTTCCATTCGAGAAGATGATCGATGACGCTTGAATAACTGTACTTCCTATAATTTCTTACTTACTTAGTGTAATCAAACGATTCCGAATGAACCTCGATTTATTCTCAGAATGTTGAATGGATTTTGAAATATATTCCTATAAAATTTTACAGTTTACTTACTTTTTTTTAATTGACCATAAATGTGATGTGACCGAAATGACCATAAATGTGACATGAATTTGTATTTATATATTTATATATAATTGTGACATGAATTGAATGGTTGTATTTATATATAATTGTGACATGAATGTATTTATATATAATTGTGACATGAATTGAATGGTTGTATTTATTTAAAAAATTCTACACTGGGTTCGCGCGATTGCAACAAAACTTATCTTTTATTTTTCATCAAAGGTAAAAAAAAAAAAAAAAGAAATCGAGAAAAGAGACGAATAGTTTAAGATGGATTACATTTTCTTGATCTTAGTTTTTCGTAGTTATGTATAATATTTTTTTTAAACGAAGATCTTCTGTTTGCATATGTCGAATTATATGTTAAAAGATATTATATTAATATGATCGCAACTGTAATTGATTCAAAAGATAGTTTAACATTGTAAAACATAAGAAAAAATGTATTACGCTATTCTTGTATTTATGTATTCTTTTCTTTGTTCATCTTTCATACGTTTTACAAAATTGTTAAAAGTTAAAGTTAAAATATTTTTTTTAAATCAACGTTCAGCCTTAATTATCCTAATTTTTTATATAGTATAACACTTTTTTATAACTTCTTCATATATGAAGTATGACGAGATATATGAAGAAACGAAAGAAAGAATCATTTCCATTGAAAAAAAAATGTAATTGCAAAATGTGCATACATTATTGCATTTGCAATAATAGACTGTAATCGTGAAGAAATAGTCTGCAGTGAAGAATAGCCTTGGATCGTCTTTTTTTTCTAACATTTTTTTCTAATTCCAACCAAAGCAAGTTGCATGTATAATACTTCATTATATTTGCCATAATTTAGTATAGTAATCTAATGATAGATTGATAATAAGATAATTATACAATAAAACCAATAAATTGTATCAAATTTGTAATGAATATTAACACGTTCGAAACAACAAATTATATCAAATTTATAGTAAATATTAGTATATACTTGCAGCTAGAAATATATTTTGAACAAATTTGAAGAGTTTCAACTCAAACCAATGACAATGATTTGAAATCACGAGGAATTTCAAAAATGAGCTTTTTTTTTATCGCGAATAGACCTCAGACAAAATTTAATGAAAAATGTTTGATTGCTATGTACGAGTCACATAGAATGTAGAAATAGAACTGGTAGAACTGGTAGATTGAAACCATGAAAAATTAATCGAGAAAATAACTGTAAACATATAAGAATAATATTCGAGGAACGCACGTGAAATGTCATTTTTTCAAATGGAACTTTAAAATATCGTATTTAATTAACGGTAATTACAATTTGATTACTTATCGGTGATTAACAAGTTTCATTATCCTAAATTGAAAAACATACGAATACTCTGATTGTTATATTACATTTATTATTTTTTATTATAATAAATTTTATAATTATTATATTTTATTATTACAATAATTATAGTAAATAAAGGAAATTATATATTTCATAATATTTGATCTTAATCTTATTATAAATCTTAATCTTATTATAAATACATCCTTTCAATATTGATATTTCAATATGTATATAATTTATATTAATTATTATAATTTATATTCTTATCTGTATTATAATTCTAATCTATATTCTAATCTATATTTATATTCTATAATTTATATTAAATATTACAATTTATATTCTTTTAGTCTAATAAGATATCGTCCAAATTTTGGTAGAATGTTTCATTGCATTTTCTTCGACGCTTTGTCCCTGTTTTTCAAAATTACGAAAAGGAATTGAAAATGGCAATTAGAAACAGCAAATCGAATTCAATTCTTTTAGAATTGCACGGTAGTTTCGTTCATTCTGTTAAATTTCCGTTTTATCCAGCTATCCGATTGTGTCCTTAACACTAGAACTACCGACAGTTAAGACGAAGTTATTTCTATCGAAATTATTTTGATTTCTAATAAATAAAAATAAAATAAAATTCATTCATATTATTTCTTTAGTTATCACTGTAAAAGTCATTGCATCGTTGCGGGAAAAAAAATTGTAACATGAAATAGAAATTGTAAAATAAAATTGTATAAACCAGTCATTTTCACTGGTATGGTAGTTCTAGTGTTAAGTGTTAAGTGGTTGCAAGCCGGAGAATACTCGGTTAAATACTCGTTTGTCTAACAACTGAGAACAATGAAATAATATTTTCATCAAAATGTGAGCGTGATAATAAAGCAGCTTGATTGCTAGTCACAGATACTGCTGCATTTCACGCAGTTAGGAGTCGTGTCGCCTTCGTGTCGAGCTGCTCGTGAAAAATAATCGGTTCCAGTCGTGATATCAATGCGAAGCCGAGCTTGGATTCAGCTTCTGCAATTAAATGACGCGTCATTCTTGACACGTATCGTGTAAATATTTAAAAAGCGTAAGTATTATTGTGGCGCGTCTCGGTTTTTCCATCTGAGCCGTTGATAACTGCCCGGCGATGCATTGTTTCTCTAGATAACTTGCTTCTTGCTCGAGATATTGACGAGCGTTTAACAATTTGCGCATATTCGTGTTTTCAGTTGGCAATAAATCGGTGCTAAATTCGAGAACCTTCAATCTTTAAATTGTAAGCGAGAGACGGAAAACAACGTAACCATGATTAATCGAAGAAACGAGATTTCAAGATACAACAATGTAGAATTTAAAAAGATATTACTTAACCATTTTTGGCAATTTACACGTTAACAAACTTTTCAGTAAAAAAAAAAAAAAAAAACAAAAAACGGAAATCTGTTTGTGATCTCGCAAGAAAACTATTCTCTTTTTTGATAAATAATTATTTTCTAAGATTCTAAATTTGATTTCCACAAGAACGAAAATTCATTCAGAATGCTCCAGAGAATTATTCATCACAAAGGGATTAACTTTTTTTTATAACATCAAAAATGGATCTTCGTTTTCTCTGAAAAATTCTATCGAACTATGCCACTTTTCAAATACTTGGATGTACGAATTGTTAAATGACTGTCGACCGGTCAATTTGTTTTTTTTCAATTTTCTATTCTCAGACCTTGAACTTGAGATTGTTTTCTCATTCAACTGCGATTGAATTATTTTGACTGACTCGCGATTTAAGAGTTGAAAATTCACGAATTTATATAGCAACCGAACTGTTGTTGTTTGCGAGTAGAATGAAGAGCGTAATTGAACAAATAACCGCGGGTTTTATGAATCATTTTTTTATTGTCATTGACATTAATACATTCGCTACTGTTGACGCATCTATGCAGTTATCTATGTATGTGACTGATGCAACCGATGTATTTTCATTCTTGTTCGCTGTAACAGAGTAATTCATTTACGGAGTTCAAGAGAACAATGGACTGTTATTGTTATTTAACTCTCAAGTACATCGAAACTTACTACGGTAGAAAATTTCACGGACCGTTAATATTTATTGCGTTATTATTAACCGTGGATTTTTACGTGCCGAAAAATATTTTTACGTATCAAATATCATAGAACATGCTATACTTTGGATATTTTATATTTTATTGTTAGTTAGACTGTGGATTTCTATGCATTTATGGAAAATTTAAAAATGCAGAAATACAGATAACGCGTATGATATACAAAGATGTATAAAACATCGAAAGTGTTGTATTAATTATAATAACGTGCAGAAGAAATGATTCTCTATTTAGATTCAACGATGTTAGTAAAAATTTACAAAATTCTAAAAACTCCGCAGTCTAATTGTCAGCATTATCTGAAATTTTGAAAGTTTGAATGTTTCCTATAAATGCATAGAAATTCGCAGTTTAGTTATTACCTACATACAAGTGTTGAATAAAAATCAAATTTAATTATTATCGCTTTGTTATTTGTTTTCAATTTGATTGTAGATACATCTCACCGAGGCATAATTCTGTACGCTTTAATTCGAAAAGTAAATCAAAAAAAGTAAGAATAAAAATTTGTCATTGTAAAGCATCGTTTTCGAGAAAGTCGAGGTTGTATATTTATCAAGTCGAATTTGGCTAAGATGAATAAAAATTGAGAGCAAATGGTCTATAGTACTTATTAGGATTAAAGTAAAAAAACACTTTTGGCAAAGTGTCAGGATTGATACAAGAAATATTCATTTTTTCAATTGCTTGTACTTTTAATTGTTTTTGGCAATAAAATGTTTTAGGATTTTATATTAGATGCATAAATTAATTCGTTACCTGTTTAAGTCAACTAGCTATTTACTTATTAATTTTATTTTGCGATCATTCTAATAAAAACTTGTTTTTAGAATCCGTGTGGTTAAACGAATCCCTTTCTAAACTTTTGCGTCGACATGTTCTTAATTGGATACATTCGAATTACTATTAAAAAGTTTTTAATTGAAAAAGAAAGAATTTCTACAAATCTACAAATCTATTGTATATTTTACAAATGTTACCATTTTGCACTTTAAAATTCAATGCAAAATCATCGGATTAATTTTTACGTTTTGTACATTTTATACAAGATTATGGTACAATACCTTTGACACATAATACGTTCAATTAAATACGTTTACTTTATATATACAATACATTACATATGTCGATATAATTTTACATAAAATATGAATTTAGTTTAAACATATACATATAGTTTACATAATATTAGTAGATTATATTACGTTTTATACAAGATATAGGATCTTTTCTAAAAGACTCATATCTGAAAGAAGCCATTGATTAATTTCGCGTTCCCGAAGAATGGAGTCGATAGACTCTCAATAAAAGAACTTTCATCGAGATCACTGACGATTCAGTCAGTTTTTTCAGAATTTACTATGCTTTCTGCCTCGCTCGTTTTTTTTTCGTTATTTTTTTCCTTCTTAAAGGGAGAAGTGCCGGTGTTGACACCGAGTAAACTTTCTTGGCTCTTGGCTTTGGGTTCTGAAAGCGATCGGGGGAGCACTCAATGCCGAGTAAATAAATGCCACGCGCCTTCCAACAGCCCCGCAAACCATTATTAACGGCGGCGAATTTGAAAGTAATCGATATTCCGATTTTCACATTGGGCCCGGCCCCTTTTATCCGATTAATGAAAGTCAAATTATCCGCGGCCCTTTCTTGCCCAGGTGTTTACCAGTCCTTCTTCCAACGATCAATTTTGATTTAAAAGGAGAATGGAGAAGCGAGAGAGACTCGCCCCCCCGTAGTTCGCCATTTCTTTCATTTCGAGAATCCAATGATTACTTTACCGGATAGCCGTCATCTTGGAATATTATTTCATTTGTATTTTAGAATTTTCTCCCTATCTGTGATGATATTTGTTATTTAGAACATTTTCTTTCATTTTTTTCCCAATTCTTTCGGAAATAAAAAGTTACCGTTTTTCTATAGTTTTTGAAAAATGAAATTCGCAAGAAATTCGTCGTAATTTGTTATCTTTTATGGCCCGAGATTGAATAATTCTAGTGATTTACGTATTTATGAGAAATTGCACGCAAAAATGCGCATAACGCGTGAAAATATATAAAATATCGAAATATAAGTGTGTATGTTGATGAAACATAGGCATGTAACTCTGCTTAGATTCTAATTGAAAAATTATTTTCAGAAAAAATATGAATTTTCACGAAAATCCGGAGTCTACTATCATCGCTGTCTCAGAATATTATTTCTTTTATTTTAGCATCTATTTTATTTATATTTTAGCATTCTCGCGTTTTTAATTTTTTTGGAAATAAAAAATGGAAATAATTGGAATTTAATTATCAGAAATTCATTTAACCGGACAATAATCTGTTTCGAAAGATTTAGCACACACGAACAAAATTTTAACTTTCGCAAATAGAAAAAGTAAAATAAATAAAATCTATGAACGTAAATAGTTATGTCATTTATGATTATAATCAACGTTTATATTACGTCTGTAAATATAAATTTAACCGAATAGTAGCTAAGATTTTATTCCAGTTAAGTGGAATTTCGATACTTGAATAGAATTTTGATCCTTGATTTGACTAATTTGTAGATGTGACGATTTTAGAAAATCGTGTCACGACAGATACATATTGGAATTTTTAGATACATTACTAATTGAAAAAGGATCTATATTTGTTCAACGGTTTATGAAAAATTTAAAATTATAATGATGCACAGGACGCGTACAATATTAAAAGATATATAAATTATTCAGAATATAATATTTTGCGCGTAAAACAATTTTCTACGAAAATTCTATTCTTCTAATTACGTTTTTCACAAGTATCTTTATAAATGTAAAACTCCTCAGATCTTTTTTTCACTAATCGTGAATAACAATTAGCTTGAAAGATATTTCTCAAAAATTTCAATTGAAATTCTGAACCTCGCCTCTTTTTAGTTCATCTGAACACGCGAACGATGGAGAGGGAAGAAACGATGGGATTATTATACAGAAATTTCTTTTGAAGTGAGACAGAATAGCGTTAGGTTAGGACCAATGCTTTTAACTTTAATCCGCGAAATCGGACGAAACAATTCGACCAATGCTACGGGGGACACGAAAGCTGAACAGTCGTCGTTTAGAACGCTGTCGAATGGTGCTCGCAAATCGGCGATCGAACTTGATCGCAAGCTGTCCGTACATGGCTACGAAAGTGAAACTAGTGCCTCTACTAAAATTCACTGTACTCTGTGCCGTCCGCGGAGATTAAAATATCTGGAATTAGAAAGAGTGTTCTATTTACAGTGGCTTCCATTGACAATTCTATTTATTTTTACGGCACTTATCGACACCTTTTGTGAAACAAATTTGGAAATTCCATTAGCACCATTGCAACACTCAACCGTGGTGATGCATTAACGATTCTAAAAAGATATACAAGAGTTGCAAAATGTTTAGTATGAGCGTATGCATCGTGAGAAGATCAGAAATATAATTAAATAGCCAATGTTCAATTGTCATCGATAAACAGCTATCTTTAATCTATTTGCATCGTAAAAAACATATGAATATTCTGCAGAAACGCGAAATAATTCACGGGCAGCGATTAAGAATTTTGTATTTGTTAATATATGGAAGGCTCGGAAGTCAATCAGTGAAAGTGACTTTTTATTTAAAAACTTCGCTTGTATCGTGCTAATATATTTTTGTTATTAAAACTATCAATCGACGGAGCAGTTTAGCTATTATTTCTAATTTATAATTTATGTAGTAATATTGTTTTAATAATATTTCTAATAGTTTCTTAGTTGTTATATTCTAGTAATTATGTTACAGTGACCATATAATAATATTAATAATAATAATAAACTGTTCTGTTGACTGGAGGTACTGTCAAAAAGAAAAAAAAAATAAGGGTATTTTCATAGCATATTGTTCTTAATCAGAAATAATTGACTAGATTATGAGTTCTCTATATAATACTATGTACTTTGTCTCGCATTCTGATATTTCATTATAATTAGTTAGTATTAATAAGGAATAGTAAATATTTAAATTGAGATTTGATCAATTATAATACACGTGAACATGTGCAATTTAAGTTGTGATGTAAAAATGGTTTAATTAACTTGTTAGATGCAGGTGATTGTTCATATATTGATTTTTTACTAAATGTATGTTATGTCAAGTAAATACTTTATATCTCATCTATATATTTTTCTATTGATTTGAAATTTTTCCAATATAATTATGACATTCTTGTCTCGTTATACTGTTAGTAAAATGTCAAAATTGGACATACATAAAATATATCATTTTAAATAGATATGTTATATAATTCTTATATACATTTATTGGTTCCAAATTTTATCACTGTAATTGTAACATTCGTGTCTCATTATAGTGTTAATGAAATATCAGAATGTTTTATAGAATATACATGTAGATATACAATTTTTTTCATGTATGTATACTTCTACAAGCTATTATATATTATATATTATATATTATGGATTGCTCAAACAGTTCGTGCAGTTTTTGTTCATTTGAAAAATTAAGTCTTCATTCATCACTATATATGTTTTTTAAAGTGATTTCTGTTAACAATAAAACATGTATGCCATTTATATTTCTTTCAGTTTTTAAAATTTTCCTAGAATGTCTTTAAGAATTGCAGATCGTTTTCAACGTGGTTTTTTTCCACTCTTGGAAAAGAAAAAAATAATTGTAGGTTGCGATATCCGGTAAATGCGATATCCGTTAATTATGATATCGTTGCGCTGCAAAAAAAAAAAGAAAAAAAAATTCCAAACAAGCAGTGACGTGCGAGTTTAATCAATTGACAATCAAATCTGAATTATACGTTCCATTTGAATATAAATTGTGAATTAGATGGAAAACAAGTATACCAACGACGTAAAAATAATAATTCTTCAATCAGACGTAGGAAAATTGTAGGAATTTTTTAACGAAATCTTACACGTATATTGAAAGAATTATAAAAAATTAGGTAAATTTGAAGAATTTATGTATATATTAGATGTAACAGTAATCTCATCTTTCTTAAATTGAATTTCGTTCTCATATTCGTGTTCATATTCGTATTTTTGATATTTAACTGTTTAAATTAATCGATATTCATGTTGTTAGTTTTCTCAGTATTGTGAATAATTCTATAAATCATAATATAAATCTCGTCTTTTTTTTAATTAAATTTCATCCATATGTCCTCCGCATCTTTTGTATCATTAACTTTTTTTTTATTGCGGCAAGTAATTCTATAAATGAAATTCAGATTTTGGAACAGAGTTCTCACGTGCAAATTTCCATCCAATTTACTATAAAAATGTTTGCAATGACATTTAGGTACTACGAGACCAATGTTTTTATGACTTTCGCAGATACGATTTTAATTTCACTGTCAACCTTTTTTTATACTTTTCTGATGTTACTTTATGTAAATTAAAAAAATTTCCTCTCCACATTTTGCAGGTTTATACTTATAAACGGCACATGCTTACGCTGTGAGTTTTGCGATCTATGTAATTTTTAGTCATTTGCATTAGTCATTAGTTCTTAATTATAGTGCAATATAATACAGGTTTTAAATTAATCTACCAAGCGAGTTAGTTAAATAAAAACTACAGTGGCGTGTAAAAGAAAGTTTACAAAAGAGACATTATTAATTTTTAGTATATATTTTAGTCATAATATTTAATGCAATAAATATAATATATTAAATATTATAATACTATAAGATTTAATATATTTAAAATATTATATATTTTTTATTTGTAATATTTAATATATTATATTTATTGTATTATATAAATATTATACTTTTTATCATAATGATATACCGAAGTATATTTTACTTTTATTCGTTGCACTTGTTTTCTAAAATAAGGCATATTTTCTTGCCACTTATCCTTCAAAATTACCATGATTTCTCACTTTACTACATTAATGGAATTTTAATAAATATATAAATTAACCAGAAAAGAAGTTGCAAGAATGAAACAAGTAGTGTAACTCTATCGAGCGTAAAAAAAGAACAGCGTAAAATTATCGAAAAAAGTATTTCGGCAGTAGAAAAAAAAAATTTTACGGAAAGAATGTATGCGTTGTAATAATAAAGAATGTAAAAGAAAATGTAATGTAAAAGAATGTAAAGGGAAATATTTTGGAAATAGTAATTTTAACTACGTGATTATTTTTAATAGGAAAATTTTGTTTAATTCATTTATTAAGGATCAATATTGCATTTATCCAATGTTTCAATTTTTTTTTCCACCAATCAATTTACATTGTTTTCACTTGACAATTCTATTTTTTGACATTAGAGCTTCAATATTTTCTCACCCGTTTAGAATCAATAACTTGATGAAATTCAGAGAAACTCGAATATTTATAATACTGTGACAAATTGCTTGGCTCTAAATAGGATGTTAAAAAATCAAGAATTAAAAATCAAAGCATTCAGGAAATAAGTTCCATCGAAAAAAATATCGAAATACAAATACAAAGAGATTGCATGTGGTATTTTTGCTGACTGAAAAAACACTTTTAAAAAACCCCAAAATTAATAGAACAAACAACAAGAATGCATCGATAAAAAAAGAGTAACAACTTTCTCGAAATGTTTTCGTCGCATTTCATGGAAATCGTGGTTACTTTTGTTTTTTTTTTCTTTTTTGGGAGAGGCGGAGGGGGGACAAATTCAGAGAGAGAAAAAAAAATACAGAGCACAGAGATGCACGAAATTGAATTTGACGATAGTAAAACATCGGGTCGGGATGGAAAGGAATCTCTGGAGGATGGTCGAATTGGTTGACAGTCAACGATTACGAACTCTGTGTGAAGTAAGAACGTTGGTCGCAGCATTCCAGCGTTTTCGCGATTCTCGCTGGAAAAAACCGGTGTCCGTTTAATTCCTGTTCGAACGTGGTGAGCTTGGAAATGGAGAGTTGTACTGCCGGGTTGTTCGTTGGGCTTGATCGCGTTTACTTTCGTCGTTTTCCTAGTAAAGTCTATTCGCTACGGATGATTAAAGATTTGTAGTGAAAGTAAAAAAAAGAAGTGATTTTTCTTTTTTTTTTTTTTTTTTTTTTTGTTTCCAACGTATATAAGAGAATAGGTATTATTTGCTCTATTTTCAGGAAACTTTTAAATTGTAAATTATTGTATCAGGATGATTTCTACATTGAGTTAACTAGTTCATTTACTTTTCAAATGTAAAACTTAAGACTTCAAAAAAAAAAAAAAAAGACTTCTTAATAAAATAAAGATTTAAAAAGAAAATAACGAATAGCACTACATAAATGTTTTACTCGTAAGATCATCTTTTTATATTATTGAAATTTTAATCACTTGGGTATATTTAAAGACATAATTATGTTAAAAATGTAGCTGTGTCGTGCTTCAAATCGAAAGGAGGTGGTCCACATTTTTTAACAGGAAAATTAAACAGGAAAAAATGTTACAAAAATTATTTAAGCGATAGAAAAATACGCGTTTAAATCTTCGTTTCAATCTGAATTTATTAATGGAAAGTGTATATTCATGGAGGTATATATTTATATACATACATATGGTGAACAAATTTTATATAGAAATAAGTTACTTTATGTATTTTTTAAAGACAACATGAATTAGTTTAGTATTCAATCTAATATTAGAATACTTGCAAAAGTTGTTTTGATATATAAAATAATGGCAAATAACAGCAAAGTGTGTTATTCTACATAAATATTTATTTATTTAACATTATATTAACAGATAATAAAACAATTTTATTATTTCAGCCTTGTTATCTCAATTGTATTATTAAATTATTAATTTTATTATTTCAATTATTAAGCTTTATTAATATATATTTCTCTGATATTATACTATCATGTCTGAAGTAGCTTTTTATACATAAATAGTATATTTTGATACAGTATACGCTAGTTTTGTTGTAAAATTATTTTTTTAATAATAATTATTTATATTATATATCATTTATCTATTTACATTTATTTGTTTATTTATTATCATTATTATTATTATTTAAATAAAAATATTTCAACAGATTTGTCATTTGCTATATGTAGGTATAATGTCGTTTACTATATATATATATATATATATATATATATATATATCATTTTTTTCGCATTATTTGGTTAAAGAAATCCTCCTTTCCGTTTGCAAAAGTTATGTCATTGTTGATCAAGAATGAATAGGAATTAAATTCTTGGAACATAATCGTGTTATTCACAGAAACGTGGATATTTCCGAATTCTTCGTGTCACATTAATTACTGAATTTTCTTCTGTTCGTTCTGTGCATTTAAAAAAAAAGGAGACTCCAGAAATTCAATTTACATTAAAATTCATTCCAATCCATTGGAAAGCCAGCAGCCATTAGCCCGATTGAATTATTTATATTATGATTTAATGTATGATCGCTACGTGCTTAATTATTCAAGGATACGTAAACAGAGATAATTAACATAATGAGAAACCAAAAAACGAGCCAATTTCGAAAAAAGCTTTTCGTCGAATCGGTACTCTGATTGCAATGAGTTTTACCATGCGATTTAAAGGCTCGTTACATTTTCATGCCCCTCTCGGATATTCTTCATAAAATGGAGTTGCTTTGAATTTTTACATCTTTTGCTCATTTTTCATATCGATAAAATTTCACTTAATAAGTCAATATTTAGATCTTTAACCAGTATGTTAATACTTTCGCGACGGGCAACGTAGTTCTACGTCATTTCAAATTTTTTAGCTGAATACGAGCAACGTTCTAGTTCTATGTCATTTCAAAATTGGCGCCACTCCTAGCCATAGTGCTTGCACATCACACCAGATGGAAAAATATAATATTATTAAACATTAAATGATATTGTTAAACTTGTTAAATTGTTATTACGTTTTCATTGATAATAAATATTAATATACTTATACATTTATATATTATATACTTATGTTATACATTTATAATAAATATTAATAACATTAATATATTTTATATTTCAAATTGTAATTAATAAATACCACACAAATTGTTACTAATATGTAAAAATGTTACTACAAGTTAATGTAAATTTTATGTATCTGTAAATTCATCATATTCATTTTATTAAAAAAATATATTTTTTCTATACGCATTTGTGATGTTTAATTTTTAAAACTTTTGCACAGCAAACTTTGACTATAAGTATCGTACTGAGATATGTAATATTTCTTCTCTACATTCATATATCAGCATATGTACTCAGCTACAGACACTTTTGGAAATTATATACCGTATTCAGCTAAACGTTTTGTCTGGCTATCGCTCGTCGCGAAAGTGCTAATAAATATTGTCATAATTTCATATACAATTAGCACACGATATCTCGCAATTATTCTATATATATAGATTTATTTTGTCTATTAACTTTTAAAGGCATTTTATTTTTTCTTAAAAATAATTTTTCAAAAAATTTATATGTATGTGTGTGTGTATCTTGTCTTATATAATGTAGAATATGAATATTCAGAGCCATTAAAGTGACTTTGCTGGTCTGGAACGATAATGAAATTTTGAATATGTTTGAATTTCACAGATATAGCATTTTTAGGATTTTTTGTATGTTTTTGATTATATAAAAATTTTACTAACCTAAATGAGTAAATATACAATATGTCCAGTTTAACTGGAAACATTCAAATATTTTGAAAAATATAAATAATGCGAACAAATTTTTTTAAATAAAAATTGTATATTGCAGAAGACTTCCTTACTACGGTCTTGTCTGTTCTACGATTTTCTGCTTTAATTGGTTCTGCATATTTTTTAAAATTCCCATAAATGCATGTCATTTGTATCTACAATTTATTTACAAACTGATTATAAATCAAACGCACAGATTTCAGATGTGTGTCAGACAGTATCTGGCCAGATAAATAATTTTTGTTTGTCTATGGAAGAAGAGTAATTCTTATCACGGTTTTCTGGAATCTTTTTTTCAATCTAAATTTAGGTATCAGTTGTTCTAAAAGATAATATCGCATGATTTTCCATCTAAAGAATTAATATAAGAATCATATCCATCATTCCATTCTGTAATTGATGTTTTTGTACGATCTTCGAATCACTTTTATTCTATTTTTCAAACTTTTAAATAATCCTCGATCATTGTATTCAATGTAGAAATAAATTAAATCGTCGATGACACGGACAATTTATTTGTTATTTTATCGCAACAATCGTCGTTCGGGACGGATTTTAGCGCGATTCTTGTTCTTAATCGTAACTTTCTTCTTCGTTGCCTGACTTGCAGCTCGTTCGTTATGCTTTCTTTATCTCTAGTCGCGTGTTTAACAAGACAATTCGCGTTTCAAGTCCCAAATGCGCAATGCCTCGGAGATTTTTCTCCTCGTTTCGATTTCGTCTCGCTTGGATGCTGTTGAAACAACTGTTCTCTGAAAACTTTCGACAAAGAAAGTACAGAGGAATCTTTGCATTTATAAGTCGCGGAAACAGAGTGTTTACATCCTTAGTATGAACACGAAATCTACGCCAGGAATTGTATCAAGTTATTCAGAAAATGCATAGTAAAATTTAAGAGAAATGTATGGACAATTTGTTCTTATATTTCGTTACTTATTAGACAGTTTTATGAACATTTTTTCCGGAAATGACTAGTCAAGATATAATTAATATATGTAGTAATAAATCAATCGTATACATTGTGATTATCAAAACTGTTGCAATTACTGACATTATAAATTGAAAGTACAATAAAAAAACCAGAAAAACGCTTTAAAGAAAATCGATCTCTATTGAAAACTAAAGTAACGTTATTTAGCTTTAAAACTTAAAATTTATGATAAATAAGTATAAATAATAAAATAATAATTTTATAATTTGACACTCGTACTCTACTCTGAAAGATACATGAGACTCACAGTTTTCGCATATATTCTCCATTAAATTCAAAGGAATAACATATTTTCGATAGTCACATAATCAATATCTATACGTAAGCGAATGATGCGATATGCGTGTGTTAACAACGCACAGTCATGGAACGGTTTTATCTTGCATCTAATATCTTATTAATAAATAAATTATAATATCTTCTTAATGTCTTTAAATATTTCATCCTACACGTATATAGCTGCACATCAATCATATATATATGTTAGTATTACGAAATCTTTAATCTATTTATCTCACTTCAATATGACCTTGAAGGCCATATTAACCATTATAAAGTACGTACTTGAATTTATCTTGAAATTCATATAATGTAAACGAGTTTAGAACGTCTCATTAAAAAATTGAGGTCACTCTGATTTCTCTAAAAATAAATACAATAACAAAAAACGTACATATGCTATCTTACAAAAGCCATATAAGTTTGTTCTCTATCATATTTTCTTTATAGATGTGTAACGGTGCTCTATTTTAATTTTTCCAATCAATTATGTTCAAAAGTATTTATTATTATAAAAAAAATGTTTTAAGTAAAACTATATTTTCACCTGATTTATCTAAACGGAGGCGCTAGAAAAATTATTAACTTAGGAGATTTTAAACTTCAATTTTATAAAATCTATTGCATGAAAGACAAGGGAAGACAGGAATGATGTTCCTCTGTTCATGCTGTCCTTGTCTTTCTTGCAATAGGTTTTACAAAATTGAAGTTAAAATATCTTCTAAATCAATAATTTTTCGACGTATGTAGGTTAATATTTTTTTTTTTTTCTAGAAAATGTTGAACTTCGTTGATTGACGATTGCGTTTAAAAAAAGAAAAGACGACCTCGAGATCTTGAAAACGCCTTTGCCTAGATTTAACAAATTTAATTCCCATCGGAACGGAACAAACATCTTTTCGAATAACGAATAGTTGCGAAGATAATTGCATCGAAATAAAACACTCTGTATTTATGATTTTTAAGGAAAACGCTAATTTTTTTTCATCGATAATAAACTCTTTGAAATGTCGTATCTGATATCAAAAATACAAAAAAGCTTTAACGATAATATAAGAAAATATAGAATGAATCAAGTGTAGAATTTATTTATTTAGTGAAGGAAGTCCTCGAATATATGTTTATGTTGACGATTATAAATATAAAGAATATCGGGAATGTCTCATGCGTGGCGGTCGCAGAACCATTGGGCGTTCTGACCCACACGCAGACTTTGAAGAGGGTCTAATTTATGGCACCCTTGACCCTTCAGGTTTCGTTTTCTCTTTCTAGAACTCATTGTCAGTGCAACGGAGATCACTTTAAACTTTCCAAGCTTCACATTTCCTTCTCGCAAAGCAATAATTATTATTTATTCATCAGGAGTATGTATAAAAATAATATCTTTATTATATATACCTTATTTATTTACTTTATATAATACACTTTATCTCGCTTACTAAACCTTATCTTCTATATAATTTATTTTGGTTCGTCGATGTATGGTGTGTTCACATTTGTTACTCTTGTTACAGTTGCACGGTTTACTTATGTATATTTAGTGGTAACGAGGTTTGATGTAGTTCGTTCCTTCTAAATCTGTTTACTGATACCCATCCACATAATCCTCCGATGTTAGTTCCTTACGTTTCAGTTGAACACGTGACAGTTAAGGTTTGGTTTGCTACGCGAAGACGATCAAACTCGTACAAGAAGATACAATTATCCGAAACGTGCTACACGCTCACAAATTCTTGGAAATCCCTCGAAATGAATTTCGAGGCTTGTTGAATTGGAATGAAATTCCAAACAAAATACAGTCAATCCTTTTATAACGCGGCATTCTGAAAACATGATTTCTATATACACGGTGTAAAAATTGCGACGGTCCTCCTATAATATTTTGATAACATAAAATATTTTGATTTAATAAATTCGGACAGCCCATATAGTACGAATTTTTCCATTACTCTGTTTACGTATTCTAAGTTTCGTTTCGCACGGTTTCGATATAATACGAAAGAAATAAATTGCGTTATAAGAGAATTGACTATGTATGCTTACAAATTCTTGGAAATCGAGCTCGTATCGAATGAAATGAAGTTCCAAACAAAACTTTATCGTTACTGCGAAGCATTTCTTAAAAAATAATTTGCATAATATACACCATTTCGAATTTGCATTCGATGACTAATTAAATTTCTATAGTCATAAAGTGGTCAGGTTCATGCATGTTTAATTTAAATTTATTCGAATTTGTTCGATCTTTCAAGTCACTTTGATTCCAATTAGTTCGGACAATTGATATTTTACTGTACTTTTTTTTTTTTTTTTTTTTTAGAACGAATTAATTTTTCGATACTCGAACAATCGATACAATCGAATTAACTAACAAATCACGATACTATATAATAGTAACATATCTCTAGCGTGAAATAGATATTATTCATTCGTAATTTAAAGAACTTTAATCCATATTTTTGGACATAAACTCAGTTCATTATTTTGACCTCTAGAATTAGTTCTATACTATAAATATATACTATTTTAACATTCTGCATGTCTTATTTACTTTAATTTAACTCTTACTTGTTCTTCGTTATTCTGACTTAATTTGTCTTTTGATAATAAAAACTGATAAAAAAAATTTATAGAAACGAAGAAATACGTAGTTAAATTTATTCTTTTATGAACAGCAAACTAAATTTTCATTTTACTATAACAATATGACAATTTGAGGAAAAGTGTTTCCACTTTTCCTATACGTTGCTATATATCACTATACATCGTATATATCGCAAAAACATCTCAGAATGAAATGAACGATGCATTTTGAGAGTGGAGGCTTTATGCTTCGAAACAAGCTGAGGTTATTTATTACGAAATAAATTTAGTTAATTTACAAAATAAAGTTATTTATCGTACGATTTTCTTTTACGAAATTATAACAATTTAAGAAATACCGATTATTTTAAAAATTTAGTGTTCGTATGTATGTAAAATTCATATTAATTCTACTCTCGTATATAAATGTCTGATTTTATCTTCTCAGTCTGATTTTGTCTGATGTTATGTTATGATCGTTTGTTTTCGATTCTCGCGCACGTGAACGCATCATCTCGACTACAGAATGTAGTCAAATTGTAGTTTGTCACGAGGCATCAGATTTACACAAAACATCCACGTGCACTGAAGCATATGAGAGAGACTGATGCTTATTATCAAACGTAAATATAAAAACTTGTTTATATTAGGGATGGATTTATCACTTTGTAAATAAATATCTGTAATCAGTCGCATGGTAAATGTTACTAACAATAAGAGCTACGACTCTATATCCCTCTCCCGTTGAAATGTCTATGTGTTATATCTGTTGCCTCGAGTCGTTGAACAAATTATAGCTACGTATGTACATGCATCTGTAGCATATATATACATCTTCAGAAAAGTAAATACATCGAATGCATAATTATTATATAACAATTATACAATAATTATGAGAAGTATTTGTCACATTGATTTTTTCGTAACAATATTATTTACTATAAAAGTATATCAAGATTTCAAATGACTTTTTTAAATAAATATAAATATTCTATTCATTAATGTTTTTAAATACCGAAATTACACCGAAATTACACCTAATTATAAAATATACAAATAAAATCAATTTTCTGAGAAATATGAATACTTTAATTACATTCATTTTTAAATATTTATCATAGTTGTATCATATATAATACATATATAATAAATATTTTATTAATTAAATAATATTTTCTTGAAAATGAAGCTCCAAATAAAAAAATTTTATTCCATATTTCTAACCTACTTTTGCACGTGCAATAACTTCCTGTTAATTATTCTTTTCCGATACGTCCAGAATTAGCCAAGTTCAAGTATACTTATAGATAAATTTTTCAAACTAAATTTTCTCGAGAACGAAGCCTCGAATGAAAAATTTTATTCTACGTTTCCGATTTATTTTCTCACGAGGGTCAGCCTCTGCTCTATTTTTCCACATACTGTATGGAACACCCTGTATATATATGTAAAATTACTTTGACGATCCGTTTCATCCTCTCTTTAATTTCCAAAGTGTACGAGCAAAATTTCCTTGGTCAACGGATAGGTGGGAAAAAAACCTCGGTGGCAATTTAGCTAGTGCGCATTTAGCAGCGTGGCGGATCGTTTTTCGCGGAACTATGGCCGCGATAAAATCGGGGATAACCGATGACAACGAGCGCTGGTAGAACGAGAAAGCATCGTCTATGGCAACGGCCGCTGTACGATTAATCAGAAATTAATAGGGCACAAGTAACGCGGCAAATTTACAGGTAAATGTTTTCACTGGTGATTAATATCCGCTCGCGTGAAAGGGGAGATCACGGCCGTATAATCTGGCCGATCGCGTCGCACCGATGTTAAATTATTTGCACTATGTTTCCATTACGTTCCATCGATTAAGCCATCGTCGTTTTCCATCCTTTAACGATGGAACGATGGTCGTTTTTATTCCACGGATAAGCCGCCGATATTCCGTGTTTGCCTCTGTCTCTCGCTCTCTTTTACTCGATTCTGTCGTCGCGCGCGTGTGCGTGCTCTGTTGCATCGAACCGCAGGGGAATCATGGTCCATTGCGGCAACGGAAATTAGATGGCAGAATTGTTTGACAAAAGAATAGGAAATAGAATATCGTTCTCGTCAAGGTAACACCAGATGTCGTTGTTTCCAGACATTGGTGTTTACAATGTCAGACGACGAGCGCGATTTGAAGATTCGTCGAGTACCGCGTGCGCCGAGGCAATTTTTAAATATGACACATGTTCAAGTGTAAATTTAAGTGTAAATTTATTGTTTCTTCTTCGATAATTTATCGATCAATATCTGATTCATTCTCATCCGTCCGTTGTATTAATTTGACAGATTCTTCTTAGAAAATGTTATATTGTTTTGTAGCTCGCGAGGTTTAGGTTAGGCTTAGGTTAAGCTTTTTTCATAAAATCGTTTCATAGCACTCGTGTGAGTCTGTAACATTTGTCTCTTTCTTAACTTACAGCGTATATTTTTGACAAAATGTATCACCACAGTTACAAATTTAATTTATTATTCGTTTATTTGAATACAAAGAGTACATTGTTTTATTTTCATTATCTTATTTCTATTGTCATATTTTCTCATTGTATTTGTAATTATGCATTCGATACACCACATTTTCGAAGATGTGTCTATTGAATATTCGTTGTAACAAATGAAAATCCAAAGTGATTATCGACAAGTGATTGGACAAAACTTAGAGAGTGCAAGATCACGATATGAAATTGAACATCTATTATCTCGCGAGATTAGGATTTCTGTGAATCTTATACGCAATCGGTTAGTCTATTTATTGTGCAAACAATTTACAAATTTAATTATTATCGTAGATATTCATCATTTATTATTTTCTGATATTTTTTACTATTTTTTTTTATACTAAGGGACAAATTAAGTTCAAAACGTGGGGAATAAATGAAATATTGAACAAACTCTTACTGATTGTATCCTGTTCTTAAAGTTCCTGTGTATGAACTTCACTTATATAAACTATTTGTCATTCGACAAATTGTTAATTAATATTAAAAATATGTTAATTAATACTTATTAATAATATTATAATTAATATAAAAATTATAAATTGGATTTCATACAAAACTGACAATTAAAAACTGTGTCATTGTATGACTTTTGACAGATTGTAAAAAGGAAAAGGAAAAAGAAAAGTAATGTTTAGTTCTTCCTTATGTGAACTTTTCGAATATTTTAATTTTCGTATATTACGTCAACAGACAAAATCTACTTGTACTAAATAACCTTTTATTTTATATTACAGTTATTATTAGTAAATTATATTTTAATTATTATTAATAGTTATATTTTAGTTATTTAATTATATTTTATTTAATGTAATATTTATTATATTTTATTTTTTTATATTTTAGTTATTATATTTTATTATTATTTTTTTATATTTTAGATATCATTTTATTTTTTTATATTTCAGTTATATTTAATTATATTTTATTTAATACAATATTTAATTATATTTAATTATATTATATTTAATTATACTTTAACTATTATTAATAGTTATATTTTAGTTATTATTATTAGACATTCTCTTCCAATAATATAATATTCGACTAGTTATTACTCTATTCGAAAAATAGAGTTTCATGTAAGGGAGACTCTATTGTATTACATTTAAAATGGTAAATTGCAAAAAATGAAATGTACTATATAAAATAAGAATGTATAAACATTTTCGTTGAAGAACAACATTTCAGAAAGATTACTTTATTGTCTTATAAACGTGGCCTTAATTAGAAAAATTTTATTCTACATTTTTCATTTATTTTTACATGAACCTGCTGTCGATTATTTACTCTTATTTAGTTCAGAATTAAATTCAAGCCTACCGAACAAATTTTTAAATTTAAAAATTTAAATGAGAAAAACGTTATCCATTTTGTCGACTTATTTTTGCGTGTAAAATTTCGCCTTCTCATAGAGACACATCCTGAGAATCGGTTTTCATAATTATTAGTTAAAGCTAAACATTCCAAGTATGTTATTTGGTTTTCAAGCACTCGTCATTCTCTATCTATACTATATATTACGTACTCTGTACTTATCAACTGGAACAGCTTGTTTGTTTTTCCGATTAATATCTTCTGGCATACGATTTGTATCTGTGGTGTTCTAAACATCGATGATTGGTTCTATACAAAAAAATAAATCGAAAAAATATAGAATAACATTTCTTCGTTTGATGTTTCGATGAAATTGTTTCAATGTCGAGAAAATCGAGTTTTCAACTGTAGTCAATATATTCTAAATATGACAATATGATTGTCATATAATTATTTGAATATTTAGAATTCACTGTTTAGTTTTTTTTTTTTTGTTAAATCTCTAGTTTTTTATTTGAATAATAGTCTTTGAATAATATTTGAATAATACTCTAGTAATTATTTGAATATTTAGAATTCACTGTTTAGTTTTTTTTTTTTTGTTAAATCTCTAGTTTAACGGCTTTTTCCAATTTTGACTATTTCGCTACTCACTCTTTCTCTCTCTCTTTTTTTCGTTTTGTTTCGGATGTTTTTCGGATTTTATTAAAAAAGTCGAAATTGAGAAAAGCCACTAAATTTACCGTTTTTTTTCTTTTCTTAATAATAAATTCCCATTTCTTATTTGCATTTGTCGTACGATTATAAATAGTATTATTAACAAATAGTTATGTAAGATATTATTAACAAGTAGTTATATAAGAAGCAAATATTAGTTGGCTTTCATTGGCCAACATTGCGACATGTATGTATGTATGTATGACTGCGTAATTATGTTTAGACTGCGGATATTTGTGCAGATTTAAATTTGCGAAACAACTAGAAGAAATAGAACCTAAGCAGATATTTCTCTCTTTGTATAATATTATAACGAGTGCTATGCTTCGATATATTTTATACCTTACTGTAATATGATTTTTGTCTATTTTTTCACGTTATATGCATTTTTGTATTTGCAAATGCACAGAAAAACCATAGTTTTTTTACTTTCTTTGTATAATGTTGGAGTTTAGTTATATTAAAGTTATTTAAAGTTATATTAAATCCAAAAGGGTGTTTGCATTTCAATTTTCTGGTCATGTCAGTGCAATAGTGTGTCTCCAAGAGATTTACATGACATTTTAATCTACTTTTGTGTTTCTTTGAAAATCGCGTGACGCCGTTTAGTGACAGTCTTTCTTGATATAAATTAGATTTCTACCACTACCAAGTAAAAATTAACAACATGTATTCATTTTATAAATACATTTTCAAACAGTGTGATTTTTTTCTCAAATACTTTTCACAAGAGGAATTAGTTTTAATTTTCTACCACTGAGTAAAAATGAACTATATATATATATATATATATATATATTTATTTATTTATTTATTTATTTATTTATTTATTTTATAAACGCATTTTCGTTCAATGTGTTTAATTCTTCTTCCAAAACTTTTTACAAAAGAAATCAATTTTCTCAAAAATCCTGCAAGACGAGTGTTACATTTTGTATTTTCATATTAGAGCGCGAAAGTAGCGCGACTGAGGAAAAGAGAAAAAAGAAATCAAAAAAATAAAAAGAAGAATCGGAAAATTAGATCGCTCTTGCATTTCTGTCTTTAATGTGTATTTCTAATTATTTCCCGTGAAATTAATCGATGCAAATTTCGCTAAAAAAAAAACCGTAATCTTGGGGAAACAGCCGAGGCAAGCCGCGAGAAACGTCCAAAGAGCAGCGAGAATATTTACGTACAATGATCATTCGTTATCATTGCAGCTCGGATCGTTTGTGTTCCCGTTGTATTTCTCGGTAGTTAGCGACAAAGTACACGGATAATCTTCTTTCGTGCAATATTCCACGGAAAAATACGTCGCTGGTTAAATGCGTTTCCGGATATGTATCTTGGCAATAAACGTTCGAGCTGCTCGTTTCTTCGTTCGCTACTTATCTTTTGCACCTGTTTGTCTACGACTATATTTCAGTTTTTTTTTATGAGAATTCTTTAACCCCTATCTCGAGACGATTATCGACAACCTCGTTCGATTTGTGCGACAACAATTGAAACTAATTCATCTGATTATTATTATCATCATCATTATTTTTGTAACAAATTTCCTATTGTAATAATTCATCGCTAATAATTTACCAGTTAATAATATTAGTAGTTTGAGACATGTAGATATATCAGGATGTATGATTTTTGTTGAACATAATTTTTGTAATTTTATATCGAGTAGAGAAATACAGAGAGTCGACTTGTGATTAATGAAGCCCCCTTGCAAAACTTTAATTTTCTTACTGTTAGAAATTTGCAACGTACAAATTTGTTACTGTTATTTAAGAGAATTTATCAGAATTCGTGAAACTCACTTATATTATTAGAATTTACAATTTGTATTTTGTAACAGAATTATTAGGATTTACAATTTGTATTTTGTAACAAAGTTTCTTTAATATTAAATCAGTCATGCAACAAGATTCAGAGAATTTACATGATAAAAAGCATATAATTTTGTTAGAACAAAAAATTTCTCTTTACGTCCACTTGGAAAAGAAGTGGCAATTATTTATTTAATTTTTGTTTGAAGTGTTTTTAAATAAATTTATTACTTGAAATCACTGTGATCTTAATTACATAGTTCATTTTAGGAATTTATTAAAAGAAAAAGAGACATTTGTCGAACAAAGAGGGTCAAAAATCTGGAATAACTAGCAGATACAAAATACTTATTGTTAGAAAAATGGCTCGTTGTGGTTCACAATACGATAGATGCATTTACAATAGATAAATTAAGATTTGTGTCGCAATAAATAAACTATTTGTAATTTAAATGAATTTACATTTAAATTACACAGCTCTTTATCTTGAAGCTTATTTAAAAAATTCTTTCCATTTTAACCTTCCTATAATAAAATAACATTTTATTTCCGCCTTTTCTGAATTTTAATTTAAAACATTTTACATTTTACAGTGTACAAAAGTCTTTTATCTAAAATTCTCATTTTTTATTTAAAAATTACATTATATAATGTTTTTCATTATTTTAATTCTTTTATAATTCTACGATAAAACGACGTTTTATTTTCGCTTTACTCTGATTTTTAATTTATATTTTAAAGTATATACCGCCTTTTATTTAAAATTCTGATCTTCAGTTTAAAAATTAAAAATTGTTTAAAAATTACATCATGTTACATTTTTCATCACTTTAACTTTTGCAACACTGTAATTCTATAATAAAATGGCATTTCATTTTTATGCTTCTCCAATTTTTAATTTTTAGAAATTTTATATTCTAAAGTGGTAGAATATGAAATCTTTTATTTAAAACTTTAATTTTTAGTTTAAAAATTACATCATGTTAGATGTTCAATGTAAACATCGGTTTGTAATAATAAAATATTTTTATAATAATAAAATGACATCATTTTCACGTTTCTCTAATTTTTAATTTAAAAAGTTCATATTTCAGAGTATGTAAATCCTTTTATTTAAAACTTTAATTTTCAGTCAGAATATTAATAATTATTTAAAAACTATCATCATTTTAATTTTTCTGTTTTCTTAATTTTCTTAATTTTAATTTTTTTCTGCAACAAATTGCCATTTCATTTATATATTTCATTTATCTCTGATATTTAGTTCGAGTAATTTATATTTTGAAACGCTTGTTCTTGAGTGTCAAATAGTAGCTAATCTTGTATTTTCTGTTTTCATTTGAACTTACCACACCGGTTAGTGATCGATGGTAATCGTTTTGTATGCGTAAAAAAAACATTCGCAAAGCGGCAGAGACCTCCGATTTTTCACCTTTGTTCATTTATTCTCTCGATTTTTTCTTTTTTTTTTCCACCCGCTACTGGAAAGAAAAATCGATAGATTTCACGTTATCGTCCAAGTTTCAGCCGCGTTTTCGTTTTAATTCGCCGCTGTTGCACGGCCTATTTTTCACAGTGACGATTGCTCGATTAATTCCGCGAACCAGGTTTGTTCCTGCATATTTCATCGATCTGCCGGTCCTCGATCCTCTTTTAAGTTTGTTTGTTCCAATTGTGGATATATCTGCCGAATGAAAATCGTACAATTACTAAAGAGAATAAACAGAATAATTGCATTGTTAACTTTTTGCAAAAGTGTTTCGAACGGGGAAGAGCTCGCTCGTCGAAAGTCGAAGTCTGCTTTTTCCAACAAAGAAATATTTTTCTAACATCGATTTAATAATAATATTTTCTTCTCCGTTTCTTTTTTACTTTTCTTGTCTTTGAATCTCTTTGAAGAATTATTATGAAACAAGCTTGACTTAATTTTCACTCAGAATTAGAAAATAGTAATGAATTATTCGAACAGTACTCTTCATAGAGCTTTCATAAATTTTTTAGATATAAGAATAAATCACTACGCGAATTTTGCTGCTGCTACACGAGAAAATTATCAATATTAAAAAAATTATCAATCTCGAACAAAAATTAAAAAACCTCAAAATATGCTAGTAATCGCAGATTTTTGTGTAAATTCATGTCTCTTTGTGAATACAATTATAAAAATTAAATTGGAATAGAGATTATAGAGATTTGTTTATAATAATAATAATAATGCATTCGTGCATTATTGGATTTTTAAATTATTGGATTTTTAAAAATCCTGATACAAAATTTATCATATCATTATACATGTATTATTTTCACAATATTACAGAATCTGTAGAAGATGTTAGTGTGAAAAAATGCAAAGCGAATCTTTCCACAGCCTTAACATTGATAATTGACAAGAATTAATAATTAATTAATCTAATTAAAAATTACAAATTTATAGATAAGAATGAACATAATAATTGATAGGAATTACAAATTAATAGATTAATTAATCAAAACAACAGTGTGAAATAAATATTAGTCGATCATCTGAAAATGATTAACAATATTTATTTTAAATTTAACTTTTGCGTAAGATCTCTTGGAATTTATGCAATACTGAATGAAACAAAATTAGTTTCATTTGAATAAGAAATTCAAGAATAATCAAGAATAGGCATTCACGACATAAAAATTGGAATAATAATTACAAATTTCAAATTCAGTTTATTAGTGAACTGTAATTATATTTGTTTTAAAATATTTGTAATATTGTTGTGTAAATATCACATGTAACTTCTTATTGAAATCAATGGAATGTCAATGACAAAATTCAATTTCTTCTTTGTTTCTTATACGAAGCTGGACAATGAAATATTGTCCACTTTAAACAGTTACAATTTCATAAAAACAAATGTTGTGTCAACACAATCTTATTTCGAAATGCGATGCTTCCATTTGGCACTGTTCCACGTTATTTTTTTTTATTTTTTTCACAGATGTTTTTACATATTGTAGCAAATAAGAGAGCAACGATACTATTTGTTTTCGAAAATTCTAAAAATTTAAATATTGAAAAATTAGTTTCATGACATGATGAAATCTGCCATGATCTCGAAGATTGAAATCTCCTCTTTGTAAAGACTTCTTGAAACTTGTTGCAAGATTTTTTTTTCGACATTTAATCGAACTTTGAACGTTAGGGGTTCAAAATGACAAAAATGTTAGAGTCTCTTGAATTTTTGTCGTTCAACACTAATAATTCAAGGTTCAATAGCGAAGAAAAATCGAGTTTTAAGGGCTTGATACAAAGAGAAACATTTCAATCTTTAGAACTGTAGTAGATCTAAACGTGAGAAAAGTTTCTGGAGGCGTTTAAATTGTTGCAATTTAATTTTCGACAAAGTTATTCTTGCTTTGCGATCGTGTAAGAAAAGACCATGGGAAAAATAGAATTCGCGAAGTGAATAAATTTTGGAATACATCCCATTGGCGGTGTGAAATAAATAGTCGAGGATTTTTTAGAGAAAACACGCCTAACGATCCTCACACAGGGTTTGTTGAAATTTTTCAGATGGAAAACAAAAGAGAGAAAGTAATTGCCGAGTGGAGATGATTCCCTACTAACAGAGTGTGAAGATTAACCGAATGTTGAAGTGAGAGCCGTATTAACGTGTTATTAACGGCATGTAACGAACACCGCGATGGTAATCATGAAGAAGGCCTGCCGATCGACTTGGAGTAATCTGAGATCCACCAGGGGTAAGTCGACTTTTATCATACATTTCGCTATTTTATTTCTCGCTCGATCGCACGCGCTTGGTCTTCTGAACGTTTTTCATGCGATGAAACGATTTTTGATTCAAAGAGTCATCTCTATGATATTTACACGCAGTCTGAAGTTGCTTTTCGAGATTTAGGCTTGTTGTAACACTTTTTAACACTTTACCGACCGTGTATCAGCGGTGAATAGTTAGCCGATTAATAGGCTACCGGTGAAGTGTTAATTAACGCAGTTGCGTTCTATGAACTATTGACGATCTAATCGTATTTTTTTATTGCTGACAAGTTTTGTCTTTCTTTTTTTAATTTCGACGATTTTTTTTTAATTTCCTGATTAAAAGGATGTTACGAATTGGTTATAAACAAATAGGGATGTGAACGTTTGTGCAAAATTGAGCATTTTGTGGATTAAAGAATTCAAGTAGTGATCTGTTTCGTTTTTTTAAATATCATAATGGTTACTATAATTGTATGTTTTCGTGTATCAGATGCATCATGTGCATTCTTGCAACTTTAAATTGTGAACATCCGCAGTCCAATGATAAAACACTTGCAAAGATATGCAGACTGTAACAATATACACAGTATGCAAGAAATAGATAAATTAATTAATGGACGAAACAAATTTCTACTTGAAATCTGGGTACAATTTTTAAAGTTGTTTATGTTTATAAAAATATTTAGTACCAATCCTTTATTATTACCATTAAATTAAAACGTGAATTTTCGTTTTGATTTTACGTTGAAAATATGTTCAAATATTAATTTGTTCAAATATTAGAAGATGTATTTTTCTGTTTATTTGTCACAAAATCGTCGGGATTAATTCAACATTCGATTGAATATATGAAACTAGAATCAGATGTTACAATCGAAAATTGAATCAGAAATGGATTGGATTAAATTCCAAATTGGGTGAAATCGTACGCATCGAGTCAAAATCAGATTCGCTCGACCACGCTCAATAGTTAAACATGTGTTAGATTAAAGCAAGATTAATTCATATTAAAACTTATGTTTAATTCTATCTAAATTAGTTTAAACGTAGTCAAATCGAAACTTTATTGTCCATTTAATCGAATCCCACGATACATGTGATAAAAACTGATGCAGCATGGTTCGTGAAACATTTTTGTTCTTTTTGATTTGCAAGGTATTGCTTTAGAGCCAAGAATAGGTTCTGTGGAATAGTTCTGCGAAACAAATTAGTTGGACAGAGACATATGACCCTTCTGGTATTTATTTATAACATACACTGGTTCACGAAAGTATTGGAACATGTACCATTTATGTTTATAGTGACTTTTATTAACAATTGCACAATCATACTTTTGGGAATTTAATTGAAAAAAATCGTACTTGGACAGAAAATTGTTCTATATAACAATATATTATAATAAGTATTGTATATTTCGATATTATAATATATTATATTATAAATATTAATTATATATTATAATATAAGAATATTTCTATTTTTTTCATATTATATACATTCTGTGCAATTTTCTACTTTTAAATTTCTCATTAATGTATGAAAATTCGCAATTTGTTAATATATTCGGACACTACGGTGTTCGAGAAATTATTAATCTATCTATTTGTTCCAGCAATTGTTGTAGTTAGTACATAAATAAATACAATTTTAATACAAATTTAAAATGACACTAAGTGGATTGTTACATGATCTTCTTTTTCGAAGTTCTTTTTATCAGTTTGAATTGTCGACAATTTTTCATTGTATATTAAGAATCATATACCGTATAATATTACAATACAATGATATACAATAATAATTACATAGAGTGTTGCCCAACTAAAAATGAGTTGAAAAAAAATAATTATTTCATTTATATTTATATTTCTGCTTCGTTCTTTCGGTTTTCGACGCATTTACATTTCCAAAAATTAAAAAATATCTCAAAAAATAATTCTCATTGATATGCGTGATTTTTTTCGTCTAAGTATACGGCTTTTATAAAATGTTATTATGTTAGTCCTGTTTGTTTGCTAAATTGAAATCTAAGAATTTAGAGATCGTAGGACAAAGAATGGAGAAACTAAAAATGAAAAATTCGTTTTCGGGGAAATCAAGTTTGAAAATTTATGAGTTATATTTAAATTTAAGTGATTCTGGATTGGTGAGGAATAAATGAAGAGGAGATTGTTTTATGTCAAAGTCAAGTGAAAATAAATGAAAAGAATAGAATAGAAAATTTAACGAGTCGCTACGCTTTCGAGAAAATCAATTTTTAAAACTTATCAAATACACTTGTCGTTTGCCAAATAATTTTTTTAAATTAAATTTAATAATAATTATAATGTAAATACAATTTATAATTTACAATATAATATATAATTTTTTGAACTAATTTTTAATTAAAGTCTAGATTCTAAATTTTGTTCTATTATTGTTCTATGTTTTATTCTTGCTTTATTAATACCAACTTATTTTAATTATCAATTATATCAATTATAATTAGGCTGAATGTCAGTTATTTGTTCCTATCCAGTCTAGTTCAGAATTAGTCAAATTCAAACATATTTGAGCTAATAAGCTTCGAAATTTTATTTTCTCGACAGCGGAAGCTTAAACCAAACAAATTTTATTTTTTCTCTTCAACCAGCGTTTGCATATACAATTATCAACAATGATCTTTATAATTTTTTTCTAGCTGTTTCAGATATCAATTTGGACATCAAATCATTTTCTAATATATTAATTAAATAATAAAAATTATTTTTTATAATCTTAGGAATAATAATAACGGCTTATTACAATATCTCTATATAATAAAACATAAGAATAATACAATAGAAAATAAGAATGTTAGTTGAATAACAGCAATTAAAAATAATTCTTACAAAACAATACTTTTATCGTGCAGTTCTTTAAATTTTCTTATATTCTTCTACTTTTTTTTGTTTTCTACTTCAAGGGTGACCAATATTTTAAACAACAAACTATATATATTAGGCATCTCAAATGATACTGTTTTAGAATTTTAAACAAGTCATTTCCATTGATTCTGAACTACCAAATCTTGATTTAGAACTAAGAACACGACTGTTATTTATATGTTTTTGTATATTATTTTATAACACATAAAAATGAACGTATTTTCAAGATTCTTTTTTTTAAATCATAAAGTTCGATTATCATGGTCATTTTTATGTGAGAAATCTATTCTTGAATTTTAAAGACGTTTTATTGGTATTTTATGTAGACCATAGAATCACACTTGCAATGGCATTGAGTAATATTTATTTCTATAAGTATATCTTTACTATAATAATTTTATCACCGGAATTCTTAGAATGTAAAAACTTTGAATGAAATTAAAATACTCGAAACTCTGTTATATATCGGGGGGGCGATAATTCTGTATATTCAGAAAAGATGTATGAATAAATATTCGAACACTTTCGTAAACTTGTGTATTTACACTTTTAGTTTCGATGTATACTCTTGAACAAAAAGATAGCACGCATGTGTTACAATTAGATTCTCATCAAATCAAGTAAGAATTGAATGGTGCGTGAACAGTACATGATAGCAATGTAATATTTATAAGAAAAATAAAATTTCTATTCGTTTTTATATTTATTGGCAGAATATATTAAATTGAAATGATAGCACACTTTCAAACTTATACTTGTTTACTTTTTATTAAATGGAACAAAAACATGCAACGCATAGCGTTATTTAATAATGTGTCGATCCTTATTTTCCTTTATTTCGACCATTCGTAAGGAATGATGTAGTTTTCGAATATATATTCTTTTGGTACATTATTCCATTCTTCTTTGAGACATCTTTTTCGATTCAAATATAAAATTGTCTATTTTTCTTTTTTCCATCTAATTCACCCTGATATTGATAGTTCGATTATGTTTAGGTTAAATTGGGGGGGGGGGGCATTTCGGAACTGAGATGAAAAATATTCTTTCATGATTTTTAGCGGAATATGTGGAGGATAAAATTTTCGACAGAAATATTTATATGTTGCATACTTGCTGATTTGTTCTCGAATAAAATTTCGACAGATGGTAGCATTCGTTCATTCATCAATTGACATTAAATCCGTTTTACCATTGTGTCCAATGGTATCGCATAAAGTATCATTTTGTTTGGGAAAGAGATGGTAAAGCAACCAGTTGTGGGTAGACGAACCACTTTCTTCGGGTTCTGTCGTAGATCGGGAGCAATCGTAGATATAATTTCATCTGGAAACCGCAATAACGGGAAATAATGGACTTTCTCGGATTGTGTCCCTGATCGAACGTCTGAATAATAATTTAAGAATAATCCTCTTTCACTTCTGGCTCGATTAATTTTTATGATCTGAACCGGTGGTTCCTAATGAGAGGGTGAATTTCAGCTATTTCGATGAAATTAACCGCGGAGTATTACGACGGTATTATTTGGAAAGAGAGAAGCTATTACGCCAGAATTCGTAAATTATTCTTGCGTAATAGATCGAAGTTAGATCCTTGGAAGTTTCCTTTGATATTCATAGCTTCGGGCCAGAATTAGACAAAAATTTGATTAACAATTGACGGTTAAATTTCTATTTTAGTCGTCAGTCACAATTCTGTGGCTTCAAGGAAAAACGCAGCATATCATAATTTCACTTTTTAAACTCATGCGTTTAGAATATAGGATTTATGTATTTAATGCATGTAAATAAATTTTATTGAACAAGTTTTCAAAAAAAAAAAAAAAAAAAATGCAATTTAACCATAATTCAGTATTTCTATTCACACATATCCGACGAAATAACGTAACTCTAGAAAATTTAGAGACGGCGATTATTCATATCTTTTCTCTGTGATTTCATTTTATTATTTAATATTTAAAATATTAAATTTAATTAAATGTTTAATATATATTTAACGATATATTTAAATATTATTATTTTATTTATTATATTTTATTTATATTTATATTATATTTATATTTATATTTAAAATATGAAATTTAAACAAAAATTAAAATATATATATTTTTATATATATCTTATAAGAAACAGCATACTATCGTATTAAAATAAATGTATGAAACGAAAGATGAAAAAAAAGAGAAACAATATTATGCAAAGTAAAATATACATTTATATCAGAAAAAGAAAACAAGAAATTATTTATACCAAAAAATCATGTGAAATGGAGTATTTTTCTTTAAAACTACAGAATTAAAGATTAATCGTTGCTTGCTATTAACAGTCCAATTTTAATCGTAAGTTGGATAATTTTAAAACAATTACTGATATTTTTTTTTTTTTTGTAAATGATAACCTGCCAAAATTTAAAATCGAAATTTAATAAAATGATATATAAAGATAATTTTTAAATAAAATTTTTATCTAGTAAGATTTTAATTAATTTCCATTTGATAATTAATTGGTAATTGGCGATTAATTTCTTTAATTGGAAATTATATTAATAACGATTAATTCCATCGATCTCCGATTTTTTAACGATCGATGATCAATTCCATTGATCGATTAGCTCAGTTACCAATTTTTCGACGATTAAAAATTTTGGTAAATTAATTTCGAACTTTAAACAAACGATTTATGAATGGAGTGTGGATTTTTATGCATTTTTAAATTTTTATACACGTAGTTGCACGAAGTGAAAATTAAATAGAAATTTGTTCTATCCATTGTCATTACAACAAATACTCTATGTTAGACAATTTTTAATATGTTAGATATGTTGCGTATTATACATTTTTGCATCTTAAAAATTTGCATTTTATTTATAAAATTTAATCGAACGATTTTCAATATATATTTCAAACTTGAAACTGAACAATAAAAATTGACAATGAATGGAGTTACATGAAAGGGAATTAATAAATATTTTGTCCATCGATCGGAACTATGATAACGCTGTATCACTTTCATAACTGCACACACACACATACACATTCAGGCAGACATGTCAGTTCATTAATCAACCGGATACAGTTTGTTAGTTTATCAGAATTTGCCATTTGACAAGTTCTCGTTGGGTGTCGTTTCAGCTACTCTACACGCGTATGCAATCCGATTCATCAATCAATCAGACATTTTCCATGAATTTTCTAGTGGATGTTCTCAAGAAATCTCCGTTCAACGTAGAAATCAACAAATTTATTAAATGATGCCGACGATTCTACAGCAGAGTGTACACGAAATGTGTCTTCACACCGCATTTATCTTGGGATTTACGATTGACTCTCTCTCTCTCTCTCTCTCTATTCGGTTCCGCTTTAACCGCCTCTGCCTCAGTCAGCCATATTTTTTGTTTGAAAGAGAAAGATTGACTTGTGGAAAAGCAATTTACACGTTCTTCATTCTTCAGTATTTGTCATAGGGAAAACTTCACTTTAATGAAAGTGTAAAGTCACATTGCGAAACATTCGATTTTCTCTTATGAAGAATGACGAGTTTTAGCATATTTCAGAAAATGAAATTCTGTTTTCCGATGAAGCAAAGAGTATAACTAAACCAATAACAATAAAAAATTGCGGATGATTTAACACAGTTAAAAAAATCGTACAACAATCCGTTTGATCTTATTTTATGTCCTCCTATTTACAATCCTGAGTTGTATATATATATATATACGCACATTATCATATTTATTATATTTATTTTATATATATTAATTTTACATTGTAGGAAAGTAATGGAGCTTTCTTCTTGTAAAAATCGAAACGTTTCTAAAAATATTGAAAAGTCTTTTAATAAAAATTGTGATGGATTAGATCCATTATCGTTTCGAAGATTATAATTTTCTCTTTACAATGTCCCTTTAAAATTTTTAAAATCTTTTGTACGATTTGTTTCACCATTTCATTGAACTTGATACTGAACTAATTAATAATTAACTGAACATTAGGGTCAAACGACGAAATGTTAGAATTTTTGTTATTTAACTATAATTTTTATTAAAAAGTTCAGTAAAATAGCAACGAAAATCGTACAGCAAGTTGGGAGAAGACTTCAATTTTTAAAATGATGGCAGATCACGGAAAGCTGTTTCAATGTTTTTTTTTTTTTTTTAAATATTCGAATTTGTACAATTTTCGAAAAAAGATAGCCTTACTTTTTTATTCGCTACATGAAGTAAAAATGTCTGACAAACTCAGGACTGTTTTAAAAAATAAGAACTTTACATTTTAAAATAAGAGCATGTACTATATGATTACAAAATTATAACAGTTTTAATTACCGACAATTTTTCATCGTTATTGGCTTTTTCAGTTATGCTCTTCACTGCAGTGCTACAACTTTATGTTTTCTCATATATCATAATAAAACTCGAACAATTTTAATTTTAAAATAAATTCAAAATTCAATAAAACCGACATTTTCATTTTTTTCCGTGGGCCCTTCACTCGTATTTTACGGAAAGTCACAGTTATATTTAATTTTTCAAATGCAAGTCTTTTTTTTTAGAAGGAAGGTTGTAGATAATAGTGACCTTTCAAAAAAGATTGAGCTGCATCAATTTATACAGTAAAATTCTAATAAAACTTATAAGTCTAATTAATCATATTAAATTATATACTCAATAAATTATAATTTCATTATATGACATGATCGAAATTATTCATTATATATATATATATATATATATATGTAATATATAATATATAATAATATATAATATATGTAATAATATATATAATCGTCCACATATCCATTAATTGTTCAATCCTTACTATTAAATGTTTCTTACTAAAAGAATTCTCATTATTTATAAAATCGACTTCAATTACGTGTCTTATAAATGTGCATTATCGTTCATAATTATTTAAATAATTTCAGAAGTCGGCAGATATCACTTGATGATTTAGGAACATTGAAAAGCCCCTTTTAAATTTCTATAATGGAAATAAAGTAAAATAGAAAATTTTCATTGTTCGAGTATTTAGAGCTCGTTGATATTTATAACTTGTTGAAATATTTTTTCACAACGCACAAATAATATTTGGTATAAATTTTTATAATTTATTAATCGAATGTTCCTTCATTCTGATTGTGATTACTGCGCCATTATTTCAAGCACTAATTCAGCCATTAATTATATATTCTCTTCGTTATTTTATTTTGGTTGAAAAGGAATGGCAGATGAGAATTTAATTTTTATTCACAACATACATGTAGATACGGATAAAAAAATTTAGAGTAAAATTTTTTTGTTTAAGATCTCGTTTTTGAGAAGGTAGACATGTTGAGTGCCATGTGTAATTTGTACGTTTTGCTTGTGAGACGAAATATTTAATATTTTATAAAATATTATGTTACAATAACAGTGCAACAAAAATGCCTTTTTAAATTTTGTAGTATTTATTTGTGTTATTGTTATTTTATAGTAATTATTTGTGTTATTTAAAATCTTTTAATCTATTAGTGACATTCATCTTATATTTATAGAAATAGAAACGCGTGTTACCAGTGATCACAGAATTATATTTGATACGTTATAATTATAATTTTAATTTTGCACGAAAAAGACAACTTACGAAAAACTTTATTCTCTCATTCCATTTGTTTTCACGGCTTCCTGTTTTAGATTATTCGTACGTGTTCAATCTAGAATTAATCAAATTAACAATATTTAACAACAATTTTCGATTTTCTTGGAAACAAAATCTCAGATATAAAGTGGAATTCTGTTTTTTGGAATTATGTTTGCATGTATGATGATTTCAAGGATATATCCTGTATACAATAGACTCTTGAACTTTAAACACATTCAAGTTATTTGATCCTTAAATTAAGAAATAATATAAATTGAATTAATCTGTTTCAGAACCACAAAAGTTTCCCAATATACAAAATTTTAAGTGTTTATTTATACATAACATATAATAAGTTTATTTATATAAAACATTTTAAGTATTAAAAAGTTATATTGATAAATAATAATAAAACAAATATATTTAAATTAGCTTTCATACTTTTAGCTTGATTGTAATTGACGTCTTTAACATTAGAATCACCAGAATGATAAAAATGACCCATTTGTAATTTTTTATAGAAATTTTAGAGATTTAAAAAGATGCATTTTTGGTGATTTTAATGATCTTTCACAAAATATATAAATAAAAGCTCGTGCATTTTATTGTATTACAAATTTCTTTCTATTCGTTGTACTTTAATTTTCTTTATATAATTTTTATACTAGTTTTTATAGGTTTTAGTTGTCTTAGTAGGTCTGTTTTTAATTATTAGGCCATAAATGGGTCAAGTTATGCAGAAACATAATCCTTAAAATAACAGAGAATTAATTAAGCACAGTACAGATCCCATCATTTTGTCACTTTTATTTTGCAAAAACTTACCAACTCTTACAGTTGTTCAAACTATATCAATTTATACAGTTCCATTTTAGATTTTAATCTATCTATTAAATATACTATTGCACAATAGATTAAAAAATATATTTTATTTGTTTTATATATATCTTTTTCAATGATATTAAAAAATATTAAAAAACAAAAACAAAAACAAGTAATAAAATATACCCAAGCTTCTTTATTTTTTAAAATAATTTTCAAACTAGATTTGCTCAATTTCAGGTTATTGAAAATTGGTAGCTATATAACTTTGTTCAGTTGAATAACAAATGAAAAAATTTCATTCATTGCCTGATATCCAACTCTGACTTTCAAAATTTTTTCAAATTTTATTATAAATGTTACATCGTTTAATATAATATAATCATATTGTTTAAACATCAAAGATCTACTAGATATGTTTGTAATTTATTAACACTAGAAACTATTTGATTAAAATATAAAATCAAAATAATCAGTAATTAAAGTGTGTAGAAATTTTATATATTTTTAACAGTACATTTTAAGAAGGTTAAATGATTTTTAGTAAAATACATGAGCAGTTTATTTTGAAAGTGGTCTATGTCCATTCTTCAAAAAAATCAAGCTAGCTGTTTTAATATTTACATTTCTATATTATTTCATTTTTAGATAAATTGTAACTAATGTATTTAAAATCACCAAGATTTTGTACACAGAGAATTAGCTGGGTAAAAAATGATAAAAATTTTTATTTTGAAAGTGGCTTAAATCCCATTTTCAGAATTCTAATAAAAGTACTAATAAAAGTACATCATAGTAACATTTTATGAGATAAGAGCTATATTTTTTTATTAAAGTAATAGTGTTCGAATAACTCAGATAGTGATTTTTTAAACAATAATAATTCCATCGAATATAGAAAATTTCATTTCAACTAAACCTCTAAAAGACGGTTTTTTGAAGATTAAAAAATACTAATGGAGAAAAGGTAAATTGGTTAAAAATATGTTGGGTTTTTCAGAACAGAACCATATAAAATGTTCTATAAAACATCAATGAATGAGGATGCATTATTCAAAACTGTGGATTTACTATCGCGTCGAGTAAGACCAAGAAACTATAATAATATTGAATCATTGTACAAAAATATAAGACCAATCGCAACACTAAAATACAAGGATATAATGGACTTGTTACACTATATACCACCTGTACACCATAATTATTTTAAATCCCTCCCGTATATGCAAATTGGGGAAGAATGAATTATAAATTACGAAATATTATTTGAATGTAATATTTCTTTAATAGTGAATAAAAGTTGGACACTCTTTAGTTTTATAATACAAAATTGTAATTTTTTTTTCTATTTTAAAGGAATTTTATTTTTTTAAATTATTTTATTTCTAAAAATTAAAGAAATTGTTTCGTTAATTTTGAAAATGGTTCAAGTCCATTTATAGCCATCAAAAAATTCTGTGTTATTTTCTAAACAAGAACATTATACCACCATGTTATCGGTTACCAATATTTTTAAATTTATCAAAACGCGAACCGTTAAATATCTCTTACCTCCTGAAGGTAAATAGCTTGAGCCATTTTCAAAATAAACGGCTCATATATGAAGAAAAAAACGTTTGAAATGAATCCTCTTTCTCGTTCCTTGCATTTTAATTTCTCTGCTACAAATTCTATAATACTTCGGTTCTAGCGTTGAATTCATTCGTCCAGCTAAACGTCTGCCCATACGATCTACTTTTCTATTATTTCGTCGTACGCGCGGAGGCATTGACAGAAAAGGAACGAGCGAACGAGGAGTGGGAACTTAACAGAAATATACTTAGGTAAATGCTTTTTAAAGGCATTGGAACGTCCTCCGACGGCGAACGTGCGATTGGCTGCAACCGGTAACGCGATGACGCAAACAAGCATCGGTTTTTGTTTGGCTGGCAGTTTCGCCGACGGACGGGGAAAGCTTATGGCTTTTCCATCATTCCGATATTTTTTCCGCGTTCCTGTCCGACTTGTCGATGCTTCTTCTTCGGGCCGTTCTCTCACGTTCCAGCCGCGTGTTTCCACGTTTCTACCTCGGTACGTTTTCATCTCGACCAAACTCGTTGCTCGTTTCCTCCTCCGTCGTTGTATTTTTTTTTCCTTCTTCTCCTCCTCTCTCTCTCCTATTGACTAACGAGCAAGCACGCTGCCTCCGTCGAAATTGAATACCACCACGGTGGTGAAGAGTTATCTATCGGTTTGTTCGTTCGCTCGAAAGAAAAGAACAATAGCCGCGGCCGTTTTCGAGAGGAATATAGTCAACCGTGGCTGAAACGATGAAACCCAGGATGAAACTGGATAGAGCCGTTTTACGCTCGACGATGGACCCCACGACTCAATAATAATTTATGCAGATTCGTTGGTTGACGAGTGTTTGCAATTTACGCGCGACGTACACGATGCCCTCATTTTCGCATAGTGACGAAACGTGACTTTATTTATTTTATTTCTTATTTTTTATTTCTTTCTATCGTATCTTGTTAATATTCGGACGCTAATGATATTCGAAACATTGGAACTGCTATAATCTCGCGAAAAGAGTGAAAATAGTACGGATAGTACGGGTAGTAAACTTGGGTTTGTTTCAAAGCACGCGAATTTTATTTTAAAATGTCGTTGCACTATGTAACAGATGGCAGAGTTGAAGACACTTCTTTCTTCGAAGATGCTGTAAATTATCACAACGTACGTAAAAACTTTGGAAAATTTTGAATTTGCGATGAATTTGAAGATTGAACAACCTTTCTTTCGCAACAGTGCCTGCCACACTTACTATGTAATTTTTTCTCGCCAATTTATTGAACTTTGAATGTCAGGTGAAAACGAATATAACTTTACGATTTCTTGAATTTTCGTCTAACATTCAAAGTTCGATAAAATGACGAAAAAAGAATCATGCAAGAATCAAGCATCTCTCGTGAGTTGTAAAGCTTCAATCTTCGAATGCATAATAAATTCAGTTATGAAAAAGAGTTTTCCAATGTTTTTACGTACGACAATTTATAACATTTTCTAAAAGAAAAGTGTCTTCACTTATCCACTCGTTACGTAGTAAAAAACAGTATAAAATGAAGCGAATAACATCCTTTAAGAATAGAAGCTTCAAGCTTTGAAACGAGCCCAAGTTTATTATTACATAATTCCTTTTTACAAAATTGCGACAGTTTTAAAACCACTGTTCTCGTATTCTTTTATTTTATGGATGAATAATAATCTGTGTATATTAAAAATTGATGAATGGAACTTTAATAAATAAATAACTTTAATAAATAAAGATTTAATTAATATGCCGGAGATTGGATTTCAAGTAGAAAGAGAATTTACATCGTTTTAAGAAATTATTCTTCAATTATTATCTCCTTTTTCATATTTTCTTATCCTGTTGAAGATTTATTATATTTCCAAGAGGAATATTAAAGATCCGTGAATATAACATTTTAATAATCAAACAAAGATTTTATTAATACATCAAAAGAAAATTGCATCGTTCTAAGAAACTTTAATTTTTATCTCCTTTCGATTTATTTTCAATTTAATTCATTAGTTTATATTATAAATGTTAATTCTTTTACATGTTTTCTCGTTATATCGATTGGTGAATAAGATTTTAATAATTAAATTTAATTGACATGTTAAAACGTTTTTACGTACTATGATAATTTACAGCATTTTTCAAATAAAAAAGAAAGTTACATCGATGTAAGAAACTTAAAGAATATTTGATAATTCTTAAATTAAATTGCAGCCTGAAAGAATCTAAATTTTTCTATTTTTAAATAATTGAGAAGTAATAATTTTCTGTTTCAAATAAATTTCCAGATTAATATGTTATGTCTTGGTTATGTCTTTCAATAAGTTAAGCAAAAGCTATAAATAGTCTATTTTATTAATAATTTATACATTGAAGAATTAATATACAATTATTGAAAAATTGATATAACCGATTAGGGACCATTAGTAAATTTTCATTAATAAAATCTAAGCGAAAGACATAATGATGAAAAAATATCAAACGAATTTTTAAACTTTCTTCTCACAATTCATGTATTAGAAATTAGAATTTGACAATATAAATTAAAAAGAATGGTAAATGAATTATGTGTATTTCATTGAAATAAAAAAGCCCCTTTTAAAATAAAATACAAAAACTTTTGTAAGCGACATATCGATGTATAAATCATGCATATTGATGGACTTCTTAAATTAAAAAATGATAACGTTACAAATGCTGTTTTTCAGTGTTAATTTGTTTTAAAAAACGTTATCTTTTTGCTATACATAAATATCATAGAAATAATTCATTTATTTCTTGACATATATACTACATATGTAAATTGGACATTTATTATTAGTGCAGTTCCATCAAAAGTTTCTAAAATTTTTATTACGATTGACAAACATTTTTCTACTGCGTTTTGAATTGATTCATATTCATTTTTGATAAATAATTGATGCTTTATAAAATCTCTATGAACTCTTTCAATGTGGTTAGAAATACACATTTCAATCGTTCTAAAATTTCAACAATGAACAAACATTACAGTTACTGCAGACTAACTTTGGCTACCCAATTATTATATTTATTTTATTTCAATCATTATATATTTTTTTAAAATTGTTATTATATATTTTTTAACTATTATTATATATTTATTTTTCAATTATCTGCATATGTTGACTGCATATGTTCAGATTAAATTAAAACGATTCATTTAAATCGTATTTTATGTGTAAGGGGTAAAAGGTGATACCACGTCCCCCCCCCCCCCCCCCAAAAAAAAAACGAGTCGAAAAGGAGAAATAAAATTTTTCCATCAAAGCCGCCTTCGCTTTTGAAAAAAATTGGAAAATTTATAAGTAACGAATAAAATAAGGTAAATAATAGGTAAAGAAATTTGGAAATTAACCAAAAATAGAGCTGATGAATACACATCCCGTGGAATTGAAGTATCACTAGCGCTTCAATGTTCAAGTTAAAAATTAAAAGACAAAACGAAGCAAAGTGGCCGATGCACACGAGAAATCCTTTGACTTTTGTTTGATGAGAATTTAATGATACCGCGGAAGTGTCGTCGGCTTTCGCGTGGCTTCTCTTTCATTTTGATCGTGATCAATAGCGGCTAAGGTAACTCAGCTCGTTCGCGGCCGGGATTTTAAACAGCCGATCGGCACGAGGCTATATACGCGTCTTGCATAATCCACGATGCACGTGCCTATGCATAAGAACGCATAATTTTCCGGCCTGCACGCAAAATGTATCCAACCTTCGAATCTTGTCATTCGACGAGATGCCTCAATGGCGTTCGTTGTTTCGCCCGTAACGTAACATACATATTTACAACAGCTGTATATAGTTATTTTCATATGGCACACATGTCGTTCTTTCACTTCTTATTGCGATCTCATTTGCTGGTAGAATCGGTAATAGTGAGAGATATCAGTCGAATTTCTGTTAATGTAATTTCCTTTGGCGAGAGATTCAGATTTCTCAAATTTTTTTTCAAATTTGCAAATTTAAGTAGATATTTCTGGACTATTGGTAAACATAATAATTAGAATCGTATCGCCAAGCTTCAGAATTTTTAATTTAATTCCATTTCATTCCTAGTTTTTGTCGTGTAAAAATAAAAATTAAATGCCCTGATGTTCGTAAATTTAACAATTTAACATAAATTACTGTATATAATTGTATAATCTAACAATATTGTACAAAGATTAACGTAAGATTCATTCGAAAATTAAAAAAAAAATTATATGAACAATTTATATAATAAAAAGAACTATATAAATAATTTACCTCAGCTTTATTACTATCTCATATACGAGAACTTGATAAATTTTTAATATCATATTGTTAGAGTTTTTTATTTCAATGCGAAAGTGGGACATTGACGGTTTTCTTCAGTTCGCCTCAGTTCATTTTTAAATCGCTGTAATTTGAGCCATTTAAAAAATTGGATAATTTTTTTGGCACGTAGTTTTCTCTAACTAAGTTCCACCGGTTACGATGTCGCAAATCAGTGATAATTCAATAACTGTGAGTCGACGATTTTCACGAACTTTTGTTTTAAATCTTTCTATCAAATGATTTTTAATCGCGTTGATCGATCGCTTCGCTCTTTGCCCTTCTCGAAATAAACAATTTGAGTTGTCTTACTTTTAATTAATTTCATCTAATTCCAATCGCACTAAGTGTTTCTTGCTATTAGAAATAAGATAACAGTACGAATCCTAGCGGAATTATTAACAACACTTATAAAACGTTATTATAAATGTGCATCTGACCGAACAATAATAACAGGCAATTTAGAGAATTATGTCTCCGTTCACGTACAGGAAACAGTGGAATGTGTTTATAGAAAGTTAGCTAGTTTTATGATGAGAGAATTGCACGTTGACAGAATTCATATCAAATTTTCTGTTTAAATAAATAATATTGTCGTTGTTTCACGCGTTTGAAATGACAGATTGAAAATGAAAAATATCGCTAACAATGAAACATTGTCATATTCTATGTGCTTAAAATATTAATCAACAAGAAATTCACAACAGTGTTTATCAAATTATAGCAGTGTTTGACATGTTTTTGCAAATAGAGTTTTTAAAAGGATGATGAACAGAAAATGGCTAAATTGAAAAAACTTGGCTAAAGTTATGACAGGTGTTTGGGTAAAAATGACTATATCAAAAAATAACTAAACACACACACACACACACACACATACATGTATAACACACACACATATGTCATATACACGAATAATGAATAAACGTTTGTTGTTATAACAAATATTATAATGAACAGTTGCCAATAAACTTGTTGAAACACATTTATATTATTGTTACTTTAAAATGAGTATTACATTCATCGTAATGTAGGTTTCATTGAATTAATCTTTAGAATAAAACGCACGATAGATCAATTTTCAATATTATACATATATTGATGTAATTAAATTTTAAAAGAAAACTTTTTAAAAAATCAACTTTTACGTCCAAAAATAAATTTATATATTAAAAAATAAATAAATAAATAAATAATTTGTTATTTCGTTTGTCTGTTACTTTTGTTTTATAATGTTTTTTTGGTCCGTTTAATGGCGAGTAGTATAGACTATAATAGTATAGCGAATGGAACTATAGCTTGCTAGCTTTTAACCACTATGTACAATGCAAGAGTTGCTCTGCGAATCGGTAAGGTTTCGCAAAATGAAAATCGCAAAATTATGGGGTTCCATACCGTGTTATTTAATTAATTTCTTTTGAAAATTGGTAATTTCCCGCGTAACTTTGAGGGACCAAAAACAGGCAAAAAAAAAAAAAAAGGCTTCACTTTTCAATCCACCCGTTGCTAAATTGCATCCTGATCCGAGCTACACATTTCACTTTCATTTCATTGGAAATCCGTTTCCAATATCTCTAATAAACATTCGACGAATGCATTCACGTGGAACATTGAACCGCGAAAATTTCATTTTCCATTCGGCAAATGATGGCGTCACGGTTTTCCAGCTGCTTAATTAGTCGTTGCTCGCAGGTATATTTAGCAGCGGACTTCCGTGCCTGTTCGACATTACTGTTTTTCCTGGTTTCTCGTTTTTTGATCACCGACACGCTCCATGATCATCAGCTATCCGTAAAGTTTGACTTTTCTCGGGATTCAAGGATGCAGATCCGAGAGATTTGCGTATCCTCGGTCTATTTGTTACGCAGTCACGTACCGTGTAATGACTTCTCCCTCGGCAGTGTCTTCTCCATTATGGCAGACACCTCGTGAAATTTTCTCGCTCGTGTCACATTCAGATCAAGAACTTTTTATTCGACTAACGACGCTGTCATACGCGACATCGTGTGTCCGATATGCACAGAGAAATAATGAACTTTTTTCTAAATGGAAATTTTTGTAAAAGAATTACATCAGTATGTTTTCTCCCTTTATATTAGAAGATATAATTTTATAATTGTTTGTGAAAATAAATATTTTTTTGTAAAAATAGTAATTCCACTTCTTTGCTATAGCTCTGATTCTGATGATTTTTCACGAATGTTAAGCTACCTAATTCTTCATTTGAATCATCCATTCTCGAATTTCATTGTAACTAATCTTCTTTATTTTAGTCGGCTTTCGTCGGAAAACCGTGGAATTGTAATTTATAACAAAAGTATTTTTGTATTTCTCCTCGATGATTTTTCTAGTATGATATTTTCTGATGTAGCGTGTCTCTTTTTGTGTTTCACTTTCAAGCCTTCCTATCGGCATTTCGTATTTGAATACGATCTCGGCTATTTTTTTTTTTCTCATTTTGGGCAAAATTGGGCAAACAGATTTAACTTCAATGTAAAATTCAATGTACTAATATACAAAGTACAAGAAATCACGATGGTACTTTTTAATACTTTTTGCAAAACTCATCTCGAAATTAATAAAAATTATAGGTGAATAATTAAAAAAAATTATCGTTGTTGTATTAAAATCGTTTCAGTAATTTTCAAAGATATTATAGCACTAAACTCGTCTTATAACAATGAAACTATAGGAACAAATGTTATTCCTGTGGCGGGTGTTTGAAGAAAATGCATTAATTTTCACATCGAATTTCATGCTTCAATTTTAGTAACAAATTTGATATATTTCACAAACTACTTTATATACTTATTACAAATTAGTACTTTATATACTATTTATATACCAATACTTTTCAAGATTTTTGACATCTTATTCTTCGAATATATCAATTACTAAAACTTTTCCAGATTTTTGACATCTTATATTTGGAATATTTCAGATTTGACATCCAATGTGTCAAATCATGCCAGAATTTCAATTATGGAAATTGAAATCTATCCTAGATTTAAGCATACGTTTCCATTACAGCGACGAATCAAAGTTAGTTCAGTAGCGTGATGCTCTTCTCGGAAAGAGTATTTTTGGAGTAAAATTCGGAGATGACTTATTTGGAAATTCCCTTCCACAACTTTGATATCCGTTTCAGGTTTTTGAAACATTTCGTGAAAATATGATTATAAATATTCTGATTCTTAAAAATATCTGTGGAACTAATCTGGCTCAGTTTATCGTAGTTTTTGTTTTAATTTAGTTAGTTAGTTCGTACTTGCGATTCACTATTGAATTTTGAAAGTTTCAGGCAGTTGTAGAATTCACGTCTCTAAAGAAGTAGCTCGTATATTGAAATTATTAGATACATTTAAAAAATGCAAGTTTATTGTGATCATGATTGTTGATCGACCACGAATTTCTAGTATATTTAAAAAAAAAGAAGATTTAACTCCGTTGGTTTAGACAGATTCTTGTTATAGTAATCCCTTCAATTGTTAGACGAAAGTCTGTTTCGAATGGACGTGATCAGGTGAATTTTAATAAATGAATTTCTACCAAACGAGATAGATTTAATATTCGATATCTCGTTTTTATGTTTTATCTAATTTCTGCATATTTTTTCCGTATTTTAGATAATTAATAGCGCAATATTAATCGTGATCGATTCACCGCGAGAAAAATGCAACTGCTGAAACAGTTTGAATCTTATGAACGGGATTTACGAAGTTTGAACAAGTTGGTTAACGTTACTATTTCAAGTTTTCAAAATCAACATATCTGACATACACTTTGAACTGCACAACAATTATAAGAATTTAATTGAAATGACTATAAGAATTTCTAATTAAAATATTTAATCAGATTCTATTCGTACGTTGTTATCTTTAAATTTGACAGGGTAAAAGTTATTCTTAATCTCTGAATTTGATAAAGTCTGCAACGAAAATGGTACACTGGCTCTTCCTCCTAACAAACATTAATTGAATGTAGCACGATTCACATGCGTGAAGTATTCAGTCGTTTGTTAAGATAATTAAACGTTAAGACAATTAAACGTTAGCCGTTTTCTCAGTTTTATGATTATGAATTATCATTGTAAGCCAGAAGAATAGGATCTTCAGATAATACTCAAATAAGTACACGTAGGAGATGACAGGATTTTATTATTATATTGCTTTAACAGATTTCTTTCAAATATTATGTAAATATTGAATAAATAATACGGGATAATGTTGAAAAGTAATACTCTTTTCGTACGTCGACATTTTACACGATAAAAATCTCAGAAGGCTATAATTAAAATTCATTTCATTCATTAACTCGTGTTATGTTATGTTAATGAAATTGAAAACTTTATTATGTATATTTCACTCGCGAATGTTTGCACACGTTTTCAGCTCACTGAAGCTCTTACAATTTTCAAAATCCGATTGCATTCATTAGAAATTGACTTTGATCACGTATGTTATTGAGACGATATTGAGACTCTTGGTTAAATTCTTTTTCTTAAAATTGTGAATATTGAACGTTAGTTCATTACTTTATAACAAATTAAGAACAGAAAATAACAAAATCAGCTTTATTGTTTAGGAAATAAAATGAAAGAATATTTATGATAAGAGTAATTGTGATAGAATAATAATTTGTAAAAAAAACTATATTTCTTTCAATAAACTGATAATAATATAAAATATAATCAAGTACAAATATATACTTGCAATTTAAAATTGACTTTAATTTTTTGTTAATACAAAGTTATAATATATGTACGCAAATTATACTGGTAAATGAAACAAGTATGTCAGTACTTGCTACATTTCTTATAAAGTCATTACTACATTATTTAGTCATTGCTGCAATAAAATTATTTTTCCTAATCTTGGAATTACACCATTCGTCAGTTGAAAGGTTCGTATATGAGCCGCTTATTTTGAAAGTCATAAATCATTTTGTTTTAAAATCAAAATATTTGAAGGTTTGCAATTTGAAGTGTCTAGAAAAAATTGATACTAACTTACGAGAAGGTTTACTCATATTTATTGTCTCGGATATTTGTATTTTTCTTAGTACAAATAATTTCACGCAGTCGTTAACGCATCGTCATTGTGTCTTATGTCACTTTCAAATTAAACTATAACAATAAGTTTATAAAAAGTATAATTTTGTTAATTTTTGACTTATGTCAATTTTATTCGATGTATTTTAGTGATGTGATAATTGATAAGAAAATTAATGAATAAATTATATAATAAAAGTAATTTATATAACTTTTCATATAAAGGTTTATTTAAGAATTTTTTCATTCCTAAATTACTTAAATTCTTAGATTGCTTTAATTACAATTAATATCCATAAAATATAATATACATAAATAATAATAAAACTAATTAGTACATTTTGAAACATAAATATAAATAATTTATATAACGTATCTCGTGTAAAAATTTATTCTTTGGATTTTGTTAAAATTTTTAAAATAACTGTGATAAATTGAGGGTACATAAAAAAGTAAATCCATCATATCTTTATATTTTGCTGTAACAGGACGAGCACCTACTTATAAAGGTATTCCATTTCCATTTGTGAATAATGTCGTAATCTTTCATTTTTTAGTGACAAAGTTAGAAATTCTGCCTTTTCATCTAGAAATTTTTCGTAAAATATTTCGCAAGGAATATCACGATGAAATCTTAATCACAGAATTTGTAGCCAGTTGAAATGTCAATCGCCATTTTTCATTATTGTCAAGTGACTTGTGCCATTTTCATCAGTCTGTCAATTATCTAAATTTCCGTCAACATAATCTCGATAGTAAAATTGTAATCTTGATATTTTTGAGAAAAGTGGCTTGAGCCACTTTCAAAATAAACGGCTCGCGTGTCGCGTAATCGCTTGTTAGCAGTTAAAGTTGGCAGTAAAAAAGAAAAAAGCTGCGATATCTGGAAATTTATTATCACGTTACACACGGCGAGATTGATCTGACTGTCGTGTTTCTTTTCAAAAATTCCGATCGTTAAGCCGCGACTGGAGCCATTCGGTTCTTTCGAGAGAAGGAACCACTGTATGGTCCGTGATCCCACAAATTTTCAGCTCGGTTCGCAACGGGTTATTTCCCGCGGGCGTCGAACGTCAGCTGGTTCATCGTTCCGACGTCGGCAAAAGAGGGGGAAGAAGCTCGTCGATGTCCCGTTTCTTCCCTCTTTCGACTCTTCAGCCACGGAGTTTCTGTTGTTTCACGGGCTCGCAAGGGGAATTCTATCAGCCGTGGCGGAAAAGCTGACTGAAGCCGAGAGATCCTCGGGAATTTAACCCAGATGCTGTTTTTCTTGCAAACTTCTCGGCATTTCAATGAAACCGGGTCCCGATGGGATTGTATCGCGCTTTTTTCTCTCCCTCCTCTCCCCTCCCGTTTCCTCTTGGCTGCTCCGACAGTCCTTCGTTCCGCGAAGACACTCTTAAGGGATTAGTACGCAGCTCGTGCCCGCTTCATCTTTCTCGCACGTTTTTTCCACGCCCCCGCGCGTGAGAATCAGGGATAAATCAAAATCATCTCTCTTCTCTGGTCTCTCTTTTCTCTTGTTGTTCCGCTCGCGTGGAAAAGGTCCTAAAGAATACCGAGACGCTTTTCTGTCGCTCGTTCTTTGCTGTCGCGAACGACGCAGCGTAACTTTGACGTGTTGAAGACGAAATATTGAAGACTTCCGTTTCGATGGAAGTTCTTTTTGTAAGAATCTAGAGTGGAAGAATGTTTCACTTTGAATTGTCTGGCGCTCGTACGCTGCTTCGATACTGTTGAGGTTTTATTAAAATGATCGGAAAGTTCGCTGGGATAAATCAAAGTTATCGTCGTCCGTCCCACTTGCTCCACTTGTGAAAAAAATCTCAAGACACTTACCATCTTTCTGTCGTTCGTTCGTTACTGTCGCGAGCGAACTTTGATACTTCGATTGAAGATGAACATGTACTTTCGTTTCGACTTTCGTGAATATTCGCGAGAAAGAATAACAATAAGTATAAGATTCTGGACGAAAGAATGACATTTTGCAATATTTCAACAATTATAATTGTCATCAAAGCGATCAGAAAGTTTGTAACGGAAAATCGAGAAAAATTTTTTTTGAGAAAAATAATCCTTGTTAGTATATGTTTCGTAACATTTCCACTGATAGATAGTTATAGTTGCGAAAATGTATCAGGATTGAAATAATTCATTTCATGAATTATAATTACAAAGCAATTCGATTACATCGTGTTTCATTATATTGCAATTCAGTTTTTTCATTTAATCAAATTACAATGTAATTTGTAATTCAGGCCAATTAAATTACAGTTTAATTCGTTTCTTACAACGATGAAATGCAAGTGCTTCAATTGAAATTAGTATTTAAATGGTAAGAAGCGAAATTCAAGGATAATAAAATTCGAAGAATGACGAGATAAAATTTCGAAGCGGAAAAAACTTAGTATCAGTGGCGAACATTCCGATTCGGAATATATAAATTCATATTATGCGAACAGGAACAAGCTTCTCAATTACATTCGTTTTAAACAATAACAAAATAACAAATTAAACATTAAATTAAACAAACATAAATTTAAAAAGAGAAACATGTACCTTCTTTACCTATCTTACTATATCATATTAAAAAACAATACATATATATTATGTGTATTTGAAAAAAATTAATACGGAGAATGAAACATTTAAAAAAAAGAAAAAAAAAGAAAATTTGAGAAAGTTAATGCAGAAATAAAATGGAGAATCATCTGATAGGAAAGAAAAACCTAGTATAACAATGTTCCTAATGTTTTACTAATCACGTTGATTGAAGTCTTCAGTTTGATAACAATTATCAGCCAATTTTAAATTGGTTTATCTCTTCTTTCAAACATTTTATCGCTAAAATCGCTCGATTTGGAAGATCAGTTATCACTGTACAAGAGAATATCCTCTCTAAAAGATTGAAGTACACAGTGTTTAGAGATATTGATTCACATTTCACAATTCTAATATATTAGTTCGAATATTTCTAATCTCTGTAGCGAGTAATTGTAATATATTACGTTTCAGTCACATTGTAACTCGAGTATGCTGTAATTCAATTATACCCATGGTTTCAATAATTAGCATTATATAATTGAATTGAATTAATATGTCATTGAAGCGTAATTAAAAATTACATAACTGAATTACGATGCAACCCGATTAACACAACTGTGGCCTGTCACAGTATTAGTATTTTTTATTTATAGCATTAGTATTGTAGTATAGTATTTTTATTTATAACATTACGATTTGTAATATTGACATTTCATTTATGAAATGTGATTTTTCAAACGATTTTGGCTATTTTTGATATGTGGATTACGGATCTTTATTACGTAATCTCAAATTTTTATGAACGCAATCAAGGAAATGTAGTCTAAGCAGAAATTTATATTATCCCACACTTAATTTTCACATCTTTTTCATATCAGTTTCATATATTTTTAAAAGCATAATTTAAACTGGAAAACTGCACCTAAATGTAAAGCTATGGGAGAAGGCTAAATAATAATATTTAATGTTAATTATAAAAAATTATGTAATTTCTTCACATTTGTTTTAATTGGACAGAAAATCGAATTCTTCAGTGCGAAAATAGTCAAAAGTAACAATAATTATTGAATCATCAAACTCATGCATGTATGAAGTTTTGCAAAACATGGAAAGCAAAGTGTTGGTTTATTCTTACAGTCAAGTGGACAATATATAAATAAGTGTTGATAATAGGTCTTGTTAATAGCATTCTTTCTCCCTTCATTCATGGAACGGTAACATTCTTTACATCGTTTTCTGGCCATTTTTGCTGACTAAAATTGACTGATGTAGTATATCTTTATATACTCTGTATATACACGAATCTTCCTCCGAATCCGATGAATATAAAATTCTAGGTTTCTCTTCCGAGAATTTCTTAAGAATTCAAAATCGTCTGAAGCCATTGTACTACGGTTAAAATAATTATAAATTTCTGGAATTTAAAAAATCTAAAATAATTTACTGAAAATTCTACTCAATTGAATATTTTGTTTATATATTTGGAAAATTTTATTCAACTAAACCACAACTTATAACATGCGCTGCTATAAACTAAACGGTAAATTCATCGACAACGTAAATAAATAAATAAGCAAACAAGTGCCGCCAGAAGAATGAACTTATAACCACGCGCTGATTCATCATGCGAAATATGAAGAAATGTGCCAGGTTGAACGTGTGAAGGAAAAAGATTCTTTAAAAGCTTGATTCGTTTTTGCTCATGTTTAGAGAAAATTGCAAAGGAAGAAGCAAAAAAGTTTTCATTTTTTTACTTAATCGTAGTTGTAGTGCACCAAACGTCATCATAGACCAATGTCTAGCTACAATAATGCTTGTATTGCTGCTCTTGAACAATATCTTCATTAAATAATAATAGATGATAATATGGATAATAAAATAGTTGATGATATTAATAAGTGTAAATAAACATATGGAAAAACGAAAATCGTTTCTGCTTCTTTTTCTGCGATTTTTTCCAAAAATGAAGTTGAAGACGAGCAAATCTCTGAAGTTTAAATTTGTATATTAATAAATGCATATTGATAAGATGAGAAATTAACAAAAATTAACAAAATGATATTTAATTTCGATTTCTCGCTTCTCGCATCGATATGATTAGAAAAATACCTATAAACATGGATCTAACCATTTAATGATCTATTAATGGTCGCTAGTGATGTTAATGACACTGAAATTGCAAAAAAAAAAAAAAGAAAAAAAGAAAAAAAAATGTCTCGCTTTTCCTGTAAAATATACTTTCTCGCGTTGTGCCATTTTCCTCGCAAGGGTCCGGCAGAAACGTTCTTAGAATTATTCTCGAACGAAATGTCTCCATTACGAAAGGCCATCGGGAACGAGTTACGTTCGATCGCGCAGAGACACCGCAGACAAGAATACGCCGGGGGGGGGGGATGTGTTGTATCGTTTCAATTCTTGTTTCATCTTTTGTCGAACGAAAGAGAGGACAAAGTAAACAACTCCGATCTGCCCACGTACATGTACATATAGATCTGGAATGGAAAATAACGGTAACTGAAGCGCAGTCAGGTCGTCCATTGCATCGGGACGCGGTTGGTTGAAGCTTCGTTTGTGAATTTCTTCTAGTCACCGGAGAATTCCTCCGGTGACGGCATGCAACGGGTTGAATAATAAGTTCTCTCCTTGGATCTTCTTTCTCTGTCTCGATGCTCTCATGTTTCCCGCGGCGTCGCTGCGGTTTATTAAGGGAAACCGAGTTATTCACGCGCGCTTGCATACACTCCTCCTCTTGTTGCTTCAAGAGATCGCGGGACACGCGACGACAGGTTACAGATAGCGAATCGAGACAGAACAGCAGCGTGGCCCGCAGCGCATTTCAAAGCTGAATTCTTCTTCGCCTCTCTCCGCGGAACGGTTGTAACGCGAGAGAGAAGTGAAAACGTTTGATTTTCGAAAAATCAAAGACCTGTTTCGCCGGGTGTAATTACGTGTTTTAATTAGCGGGATAAATAGAACGCGAAGTATAATTGATGTCTTATGTAAAATGTAGTTTGTCTACTTACGGGGTATGTCTTACGAACGATTTACGTTCGATGGTGGGTGGTTCAGGAAATGGTAATTCCGCTGGACCGATCTGTCTGACTGTGTTTGAAATTTATGTCTGAGGATATTTAGACCCGTCTGAGTTGAGTGTCGATCGTATGAATATACGAATTGCGAGATGATTTAGGTTTGGTTAGGTTTTACAATCCTATGCTTCATATCGACACTTCAGACGTAATCTGATTAATGATTAACGATTATAATTCACATGGAATCAGAATATTAATCGTCACTACTGATTAATGAGTAAGGGATGTAATCGAAATCATTAATCGTAAAATGATTACACTGTTGGTTATATAATAATTGTATCAATGGTTTACTTCTGTCCGTGTATAGATTTATAATAATACCGTTGTAGAAATTACATATTTGTTGTTTTGCAATGTTGCACAATTTTATCAGGATGTGTCCAAAGCCTCATCTATAGAGTTCTTGAATCGTTAATCGGCTGTACGATTTGATGAAGATGGACTTAATGACAAACTTGTCGAATGATCAAAACTTGGAGATTATGACTACTCATTCGTTCTTATATAAAAAAAAAAAATATCAGAGACTTATTAATTTTGACAAATTATTCTACATTCGACAATACAGATATTATGTAGCAAAGAATACGCATAAATATCCTTGTTCTATTTGCTGATCTGCTATTGCAAATTGCAAGCGGCTTTATAACGTTTAATTATATTGCGTGGCGCAATTCTACGTGAAATAAAATATTTGAACGTATTTTAGCAATATGAAGAAGTAACACGTTATCGTAATAAAATATAAATTAATCACTCAACGATTTAAAAATCACTGATCAACAATTACAAATTACAAAAATTAATCGAGATTACTAAATTTTTTTTTGACAATAACTAATCGATTAATGATTATTACGATTACTATTTAGTAATTGATTACAGAATTGATTACTGCCCCAAATCTGTTCATATTGCTCTTTACATTTCACAGTACTATATCTTATAAAATATAGCATGTTTAATATTATAACAGATATATTTAGACTGATTGAATATTGATTTCATAGCTGTATTTATAGTTTCGTATATACTTCATAGTGCATATTACATTTCATGATATTGTACACTTCACAGTTTCGTATGAGACGTGATAATGTTTCCATTAATCTTTGCTTCGTAGGACATGTTATGCTTTATGGTATTCTACTTTATAATATTATGTTTTATAGATACTATGTCTCATAAAATATAACTTGCAGTATATTAGTTTGCTCTATAATAACGAAGATATTTAGATTGGTTGAGATTAAGCGACAATATTTACAGTTCTGAACTTCTTATACTTTATAACGTTACGTTTTATGATATCATGCTTCATATTTCGATACTCAACGTTGCTCAATCTGTGGGCCACTATTAAATCTAAGTTTTATATAGACAGTGAATTTTAATAACAGCTATTACGAGAAATAAATTCAAATACCGACTATAAGCTCAACGATGAGAATAATATTAAATAAATGAAACTAATCGAAGATTGAAGATAGAAAAATAATAAAAACATTAGATATTATATTAGAGTTTTGAATCAATGCAATTTAAACTATCTCAGTGGTTTTTACAATTTTGAATTAGTTCATTTTATTTAAAATTGTTATTGTTCTATATTTCTCTGAAATTATATTTAAATATTGAAAAATAAAATTGGAGTAATATTTGTTATAAGTCGAAATTCGTTACTTTACACACGTGAAGATTATTGCCAAATATGTATAATTTTTGTTTATTTGTATAATATATAAATTATCGAGTTTTTCAAAATTTCATATTATGAACATTCGAGCATTTGCCACTAAAAGCAAATGCTCGAATTTGCGAAATACAGGACGAAAAGATTTAGAAACCCTCTCTATGATACATTTTATAGTGTCTACTCCTGTATTTCGTAATATGCAACAAAGAACGACTGTGTCACTAATGATGAAAAATTTTTAAAAAATATTTTAAACTCTCAGACTTTCGTAAAAAAATTCCATATTTCGTAATATAAATATCCACTTACAATTAAGTAACTCATTTTAAAGCGTAAAACTTTTACTTACAACTAGACAGTTTTAAGTTCTCCTTTTTTCTCAAAAATGTTTTATATTATATAAAATTATTATATAACGAGTGAGAAAATAAGGGTAGAATTATATGAAAAAACGCGTTTTTGTTGTTTAATCTTAATATTTTAAAAATATATATATATATAACGAAAAAAGAATTCTTACGTTGTAAGAAGGAAATTTGAAAATCATGGTAGCGCTAGTTATTTAAAAAAATTGTTCAATGCTTTTAAAGACGTGCGAATTTTTACAGTTTTCAAGAATAAAAGTATCTTTATTTTTCATTGAAGGAAACAAGCTCAGAACTGTGAAAGTAAATGCTTTACGCTGTTAAAAGACACTTTTAACTTAAAATCGTAACGGTTATAAATATAATAAAATAATTTTTCATCGTTAGTGAGATACGATTATGTTCTTCTCACTCTGAAAGCATTTGTTCAAAACAGGATAATACTGTTGCAATACTATTACCCTTAGTTACACGTAGGTAATCGAGTTTTAGAATTATTTTCTAAGACAATTCGGCAGCAGATTATTTATAAGAACGATATTGTACAAATAATCCAAAATGAGAAAACGATTAGAGATGAAGAATTTGATTGATGTAATTGTAATTTATGTGATTAGAAAAAAAAATATTAAAACGAGAATAAAGACGAAAGGCAAAGATTACATTTGCACGATGCATGTTCAACATCTGACTGAATGAAATTCTTGGGAAATCCGAGTTCGAGGAATTGTAATGCATTTTTCTCGGTATTTCAGCGCGAATTCAGCTGCGAAGCGCGACTGTAAAATTCGCGTTACACGAGCGAATTTCGTCGATGTGTTGGGCAATTTGCATGAGTTTTACCTTCTCACCGCGACACAAGCACATCGTTATCAGGTTATCGTAAATCTCGAAAGAAACCCCTAAACACGAATGCTGTTCCACACCGACATGGCGTGGGAACTTTTGATGAGAAATTTTTATTGTCCGTCTATTAGTTCAACAACTTGTTAACTTTGTGGAGCAGCCGGCCGATGGGGCAGACAGATTTATTTTAGAGAACGGTTCAAAAGAAATCGAAGGCAATGGCAGAAATGAAACGGGATGGAAAAGAATAGAAAGATAAAGCAGAAGGTTTTAAAGGGGGGAAAAAAGGGAAATAAATGAAGAAAACAAGAAGAGAAAGAATGGAAAAATAAAGAGGAAAGAACAAATATGAAAAGGGAAAGAAAGAAGGAGATGGCAAAGAAGAATTTACTGATTTCGGAATTAAAAATGGGATGAGAGTTATCTCAACTGTTTGTAAACTTCTTCTAGAATATTTTGTTCGTTATAAATTTTTATTTAATGATATCCTAGTATACCGCGCTCGATGACCCACGAGAGTATTCAAACATTTATAGAAATAAATAGAAATAAATCTTTGTATTACGTGCAAAAAAATTTATGAAATTCCAAAGTGAAACATTTTGTAATTTCATAAATATTGCAATGAAAGTCGATTGTTTATCATTATATTATGAAGAAAAAGTAAATGAAGATAAAGTATGAAAAGAATTTAAAAATGTATGTATGAATATTTGTTGTGAACCTGTATTTATAAAAATAATATGAATAATAGCATGAGTAGCTATCTTAAGCATATAATGTTAAATATGATGCTATTGAATATTAACGTAATGAATAATTAACTGCATAAATATTTCTGCGTTATTGAACGAAATATATGCTTATATCAACCCGTTGCCTTATTAATTTTTCTTAGAAAATTGTTCCAAAAAAAATGTTAAATGTTCTTCATTCCTATTTTGTAACAATTTCGAATAATTCGTTGGCATTTAAAAAATCGTCGCATCTTTCAACGTGAACTGAGAAAAATAAACTTGCATAAATTGCATATAGTATATTAGTATTGTACAGATTTGTGCAATTGATCGAAGAACATACAGGCCGGTATATTATTGGCCTACAAAATCAACGTCGGCCCGAGTTAACTCATAATTTCCTTGTTTCGCATAATTCCTTTTTTACCCGAATTAACTTGAGCCGAGAAGTGAAATGTCATGGAGTTTCTGTGTATATACTATTTTTAGATTTATTTCAAACTTGGCTAATACAATCGCGACAGTTTTGCCTCGTTACAGTGTTTATGAAATTTCAATTTTTGTCTTATCGGAATACCCAGAACGAACGTCAAAAATATCCGATACTGCGATTCGGAAAAAGATCCAGGCGAAAGATATGCTTAATTAATTATTTCTTTCTCCGCTCGTGTAATCTTCAGATTTAATGGATTAATCGTCGATTCTCATTCATCGTGTATATCTCTCGAGCGGAGGACGAGATTTATTCGACACAGATGGATCTATCTTTCGGCAAACACGTCTTCGAAGAGTTTTTCCCCCGTGTTTTTCCAGGATGAAGATTCACAAGAATCTCACGAAGGACGTGTTCGCTTTTTCACGAAGAGAGGCCTGCGTTTGTAAACGGTGAGCTCGTTTTCCAGCGCAATTAGACGCCACCAAACGGAATTAAATCGAGAAAATTTGTGTCTGTTAGCCACGAGCGCAAAAGGAGGAGCAGCCCCCTATCTCGCCGAACAGGGCTGCCAACATTGACCTGCAATTTAAGGCTCGCGATACCCTTTGACACTAGAATTACCAATGATAAAACTACAAGTTCACATCTTACATCAGTGAGATTCAAACGCAAGGAATAGGAAAGGACAGAAACATTTATTAATATATTTTACGGAAAATTATTCAAATCTATAAAAATACATTCTTAACATATATTGTTGACAATTTTACAGAAGCTATCTTACCGGCTATTATTTTGTAATTGAGCATGAAAGTGAAACAATTTAAATAAACTTCAATACACTTTATTTACGTAGAATGAATTTGTTAAATAAAGCTTTGTATATCTTTTATATATTATATTTTATACATGTAATATATTTTAGTAATTTTTTTTTTTTTTTTTGGTGTAATAAACTGTATAGCAATCACCTGCGTGTGAAATGGTACACAGGTAACAGGTTTTGCTGTAAAAATTATTACAATATACAAATACAATATACAAATATCAATAAAAATCATACAATATACAAATCATTAAAATACATTGTAAAAATCATTGCAATGTATTTCAAAATCATTCGTACAATCAGATGAAGCGTCTGCATATGATTCATTGAAAAGTTCTTCGTCATCACGATCATGATTGAAATTTTTGTAACATTAAAATTGCGATAAAAACCTAAATGTGATTTTTTTTTTTTATAATAAAGTGAACACGGTTTAGGTTAACACAATGAAGAACAGATGTTATGAATCTACAAAATTTCTATGAAGAATTACAAATTGGCCATTTATCGGTTGACCATTATTGGTCAATTACATTTCTCTGAAGAATTTTAAATTGATCAATTGGTTATTATTAGTGGTTCTAACGTTAGTGTTCCCGAATTGCTCGACGAAATTGTTCCTCCTGTTTCACTCTTCTGCTTAATGACATCGTTATTGTCAACATCATCTCTCGCTGTATCTCGCGACATTGCGACGAATTTTCGGAATATTCTCACGCCTCAAGTTGTGATCGCAGCTTCGCAACTTCGATGGGCTTAAAGCTATCGAAGAATTCCACTTTGCAGAGTTACGTCTTTGGTATTCCGTTGAACTAGCGACAGAGTGGATGTGATTAAATATTGGTGCACGTTCCTCTCGGAACAGTATATCGTTCGAATTGTGTATTCAGGAACGGAGCTAGCTAAATCTCTTATCCTTGAAAGCAGTTGTTGCGACGGAAATTCAGTCATTCTTTAATCGCCGGCTATCTTGCGGTTTGTCTTTCGACCTTGAGAGCAGCTGATTGAATATTTTTCTAATTATCTAATAGATGGCGTACAACATACGTAGTCAACAAAATATTGGCGGCACGTATGAAAAAACATTTTTTTTTTAAACTTTGTACGTAAACTTTTTTAAACTTTTCGTTTTATATAGCAAAGTGATATAACAGTGTCATGATTGTGTATCTTTCAACTTTTACGTATTCTTTTAAAATATTTTTTTACATGTTGCGCTTAGTGGTACGAGAGGTGAGAACATGATGAAAGAAAAATGAAAATTTCATATTCTAAAAGAATATTGGCATATTTGTGATTTAATTAGAAAATACATCGTGATACAAAGGAATTATGTATTTAATATTTTGTGCGTATGCCTTCGTCATTTATTTAATGCGTGTAATCGAGTCGATTATTTTTTTTTGTAATTTCTGGAGAAATATTTTACCTTTCTTCTAATAATGCCTTTTTTATATTATTTCTATTAGAATTGATTATATTTCTTTGATAAGTGCCATAAATATTCAAGTGGATTTATGTCTGATAATTGTTTGAGTACATTGTAAAATAATTGTACTTTGTAATAAATTATCTCGCAACATATCTATAGAATCCTAAATATTTATTTTATCTTACAATAAATACATACTTTGCTACTCCATCGCTTGTTTCATCGTTGGTCGAATATTTCAAAACCTTTTTTCAAGATCAAAAATATTAAATCTAATCTCATCAAAATATTGGTGAAAATATCACGTGTTATACAGATATTTTCAAAAAAAAGGGTGTACTTTTTTAAGTGTTGACTTTGTGAATTTTTTATCATTGTATAAAAACAATATGACTCAATTTGTAAATTTGTTACACCAATCTAACTTTAAAAGATGCATTACTTACATAAGGCTTCCACTTGAAGAACGTGCATTTTTTTCAAGCTATTTCCTTGTTTTAAATGTTTGGATAAGTCATTGCAAATTTCCACTTCTTTTTATCTATTTTGATCTATTAAGCATTAATAGTTATGAATATATCAATTTCTTTAAATTTCATAGAAAAAGAATATCGAGCGAATTCTTAACATTATTTTTCATTAAAAAAAACACAATTTAAAAAAATTGAATTTTATAATATAAATTAATTAAGAAAAATCGAAAATGAAATATTGTGTTAATGTAATGTTGATTTTCAGTCTTGATTGTGTAATTAAAATTAAAAAAACGAAGAGTACACTGAAATGCATCTATTGTTAAATTTAATTCAGTAATAATGTTGTGGTAGTTAATTTCTTTTGAAAAATCAATAATTTCATTATTGCTAAAGTTGATGATTGAAGTTTCATTCATTTGTTGATATTATTGACAAAGCTGAAACATTCATAATTGAAAAAAAAAATCGAGAGAAATCGAATATATGGAAAAAATAATAAATTTAATCTTTTTCAATAACGAAAAGTATTGTCAAAAAATATTGCCGAATTGTTACGCAATTATCAAACAACTAAATAAATACTTTAAATATTCTGTTTCAAAATAAATTTCGGGAAATTACAATTTTACGCACTATAGTATTAGCAATTAGCAATCTGTGAATTTTAAGTGAATGTCTAAAAATTCTTTTTTGCTTGTTGTTATTCTGTTATACACTCAAATTATTCTAAAATTTTATAAATTTACGATTAGTTTTTCGTTTTTACTAGAACTTTAGTCTAAATGATGAAATCTTTCTTCTTGTCAGACATAGTTAATAGATCTACAATAAATCACTTTTCTTACCTATTCTTTTATAAACAATTTTATACTTTAAGTGATAATTAAAATAAGCTTCGAATCTGCAGTTTGGAAAATTCGAGCCGTGCTTTTATGACTCGAATGTTAAAAGTTCACGCGTTAGAATAATTGGACTACAGGTCCTGAAGTCGTCAATGCTCGAATCCTTAAACTTGAAGACTCGACATTAAACTGTCTAAATTGTATGCAATGACGATTATAAACAATATTGTAGACTGTTAACTGTTACAGACACACATATATCGATGACAGTGGCGTTTCATCGCGATATAAATCTTAAGAGTTTTGAGAATTAAATCTTAAAGTTTTGAAAATTTGAGTAGTAGTTGACAGTAGTCGTAAAAACTCAGCCTTTCACAAAATTCAAGCTATACATCACTAGTAATGATCTTGAACTTGATCTATTGATTCATTAAGGACAAATTTTGCATTACTGTAACACTTTATTCGTAATTTTTTTAACTCTTATATTATCAACTTCTGTTTTTTTAATATTGGGATGATGAGAAGAAATTCCAAATCATATAAATTACGTAATATTTTTTCACCGCCGCGCTGTCGTCCTCTCACTTGGATTCTGCAATTTTATCAACTTTGAACAAATTGAAGAAATTAAAGTATGAATCGTTGCTCGATCCTTAATGGGTTAGTAGTGCGATTACTTAATTTTATATCAATCATTAATAATTATCGCTTGAATATTTTCCGCATAAAATAGGAATCGCATGACATTTCGACAGGTATTTTAATCTTTCAAAAAAATGTCTGTTTATTTACTTATTGAGTTAGTTAGTTTCATAAGCTCGCTGTTTTAACTCTCTGTTAAATACGTGACATGAGTTTCAACAGAAAAAGGCTTGTTCTAATCAGAGCACGCTGATCTTGCTAAATTAATTCCCGGCAACGTGAAATGTTGAGATTTCACTGGGTTCTCTCTTGGTTCTCGGGCAATCGCAGCTGAACGCAGCTGAGCCTCTGTTTAATAAGTGGCTGCAGAGTAATTGTATCATTGCTTCCTGTCATTAATTCGATTGTGCAAGGACAGACTTCACAGCCAGTTTCCGTCGAGCTCGAATTAAGTGTTGCTTGTCTGCCATCTTTTGCATATAAATGCTCTCTCTCTCTCTCTCTCTCTCTCTCTCTCTTTCTCGCAGTCAATACATCGTATTTTAATTTTATATGATTTATAATATGTATAATATGTATTTTTACGTGTATTACAGTTCCTCTAATACATAATGACAGTTCTTCTAATCTAAAACATATTAATAAATGGTATTTTTTACTTAAAATATAATTACTATTTCATTTAATTTCCCGAGTTCAAAGAAAGTACGGTGATTTTATTTTAATCTCAAAACATTTATAAATGGATTTTGACCATAGGCAGATACAAGCGTTCATCTAGCATGGTCACGTTTAAATTAAAATAGCGCTGTAAAAAACAATAATGTATAAAATTTAAGTTATTTTTTAAAAATTTCTCTATTTTTCTCTATTTCAAAAATTAGTGGTTTTTGAAAATATATATTATTACTTACGCGCAATATTAACTACAATATTAACTACAAAATAAAATCAATTGTATTAAATTTTAATAATACAATACAAATTTCTATAATCATTTATAACACAACGATACCATTGTTTTGGCAAATGATTTGTTGAAAATTATATTACAACAATCCTCTGACTGAACGTCCAAAAAACTGTAACTATCGACCGGAGGCGTTGTCTCCAGTAAGTCGACCTTGAATTACACTAAATCGATACGGTTAAAAAGCAGTTACTGTATGACGGAGTACTTTGGGCTAGGTCACGAAGGACGATTTAAAACGATCTCTCGTCTAAATATAACGATGCATCGCCATTATCTTCAATTATCTATGGGAGACAACATGGATACAGTTTACAAACAGCTGCGACATCATTGTGTCTGCAGAAACAACGCTCCATTACACATATATAAATTTGTTGAGAAAAATGTGGAAACAGTATATTTTTCAAAAGTATATTGTTTATTCTTTTCATAATTTCAAAGGTACAGAAAGGGGAAATAAAAATAGTACGAAGAGATAATATATCACACATTAAGGGAGTATAAATATTTTTTTAAATTTTTTTTGATAAAAATCGCAATTGATGTTGAAAGAAAAGATCAGTCAAAATCTTGACAAAAGTTAAGAGATGTAATCATTTTTAATAAAAACAGTAACGTACGTACAACATTTTAATTGTTTATAATATTCGTAGAGTTCTAATGCAATGTGAAAAAATTAGATTTTGATAACTGCATTTGCGAGGCATTAATTAATTTAATACAATGCTCAGTCTATATCAGACTATAGTTTTGTAAGTTTTTTCATAATTTTATTTTTACTGATGAAAACTCTCAGTTGACGATATAATTCCACGAATATTTCATCAGATTTAAATTCACGAGATTGACTTGGCTTCTTAATTATCTTAATATCTTATCTTAAACTATTTTAGAAAAATACATAGGATCATTCTTTCTCGAATAAATGGTAATATATAATTTTACAAGATGTTGCAATATTTTCCACAGTTTTCTTTTTTTATTTGTATTAACCAGATCAGATTTAAAATTATATTTATAAATATTGTCCGTGCAAATATTTGGTTGAAAAATTTACATTTTATGGAACACATACCGGTTACACAAATACATTTTTTTGTTTATACTGTTCAACGACTTTACTCGTGCATTTGTATAACAAAACTTGTTTCTTTATTTTTATCAAAAGAGCATGTTTACACATATGGAACTTTCAAGAGGAGTATAGCGAGAGAAAGAGAAGAAAGAGGATCGAGAGAGAGAGAGAGAGATGCACACCGAAGAAACATTGGGTTGAAGCAACAGTTGATGCTCCTCCATTTAATTAGTTTCTCTTTATACGTCGAACTTCTCGCATACTTTAAAAATGTTTCCCCTTATGGTTTCTAGCTTTTTCATTTTCGACGCTTTTTAATTGAGCTTTTAACAAATTTTTCAAGAATGAATAATTCATAAAATATGTCCGATATACGGCGAGGAATAAAAAGAAAAGTTTAAGAGAGAACGACTATAAAATAAACACTTCAATTTTGTGAAATTATATCTCCTGAAAGCTACGAACAAATATACAATACAGTTAAAATTGTATTAATTGAGAATTTTAATAGACTTTTACTAGTAGATTATATTATGGAATTATATTTTTGAGAAATTTAATTATTAGGTGTACAAATTAATTCATTGTCCTTTTTACAGAAATTTGTTGTTTATTTTAGACTATTTTAAAGATTCAAAAATGCATTTTAATCCAGAAAATAGCTTTCATTACTTTGTATATATTTATTATACAAATTATATTTATTATACAAACATTTATTATACAGTAGTTTTTCTATCTTTTCTTCTTTTTTTTTTTTTTTACTTTTATCTTATCTGACTCTATTTTTCAATTATAATACAAAGAGATAAACGTTGATTAAACAAAGAGCTTTGTATAATACAAAGAGCAACGTTATCAAGCGACATTACGATCAATGCTGTTTCGTAACTAACATAATTAACATTCATTTGTTTTGTTTTTGTTCACTTGAAATAGTGGCACATAAAAACTCGAACGTGACAGAAAGACTTGAATCTAAAATAAAGATTAAATATAAAAATAATCGATTAATTAATTTGTATATTTAATGATACGCAAAAACACGTAAAATGGGGTATAAAAGTATATAAAAGATACATAAATTGAAAACAGAGAGCATTTGTTATAATTTACAATACGTATAAATGCAAATACAATATTTCGATCTTCGAACGAATGATGTTTGAATTTGAAATTCATACAAAAAATTCAAGAAAATTCTGCGTTGAAACTCTCGAATAAAAATTCAAAAGTTAGAGAAAGAATCACATTTGAGAGATTGATGTCAGACAGTGAAATTTTATTTGTTATTCAATATTATTCGCGATTAAAAACGCTGATCAATGTGGCTTAAAGCCAGAGTGAGAGCTATTGCTCTCCAATTTAAATATTATGTATTTATTTTATCGTTATTTACCAAAACTAGGGATTCTAGGGTAAACGTAAATTAAATTTACATGATTTCTTATGGAGAAAATTTTGACAGTCATATTGCTTGTTGGAACAGATTGTGTTTAGAGTTTAAAGGTTCACTGTATTCCAACCCTGTTTTTCTAAAAAAAAAAAAGAAAAAAAAAAGAAAAAAAAACCCACATCTATGGGAAGGAAGACAAAAGATTTATTTTGGACCTGAAAAGTCAACAAAAATAATATAATTATAAATACAAAAAGTTTGTGTTAAAATATTATTATTTTTACATATTTGCATTTCTTATTTCACTGAGATTATTCATGCATGTAGAAACATGTTATATAAAGTAAATTATCATTTAAAAAAAAAATATGTTACTAATTTAAAAATTAGATAAAATAATGTGAATCATACGCAACATGATTTTATGTAATTTTATGTTTGCGTAAGACAGTAATATTCTATTACTAAAAGTATCTTTGTTAGTCATTGTCTATTCATTTCCGATTCCAATTGGAAAAGAAAAATAACAACATGCATGTGAATAATACGAAGCAAGTCTTGCAAGCATTCATTGTAATACGAAAAAATTTTTTTTCTTAGAATTTTAGTTGATCATGTTAAATGTATGTAAATCAAAGTAAATTGCGCGAGAAGAGAATGGAGTTTCAATTCGTGTTAAATTGAAATCGTGTAAGATTTTACATACATGTAAATTTCTGTTTCCTGATATTTCATTTCTTTAATTAATATAAAATTTACATTTAAATTTATATTAGCATAAATTTAATATTTCATTTTTTTTCACATCTTTAAAAGTACAACACTGCATAAACACTCTAATTATGTCTAATCTGGAGATTTCTATGCATTTTTAATTTTTATGAACATACCCAAAGAGGTTTAATTTATGTAGAAACCTGTCTTATCTACTTTACTGTATAACAATCATTCTATTTTAAATATCTTACATATTTGTGTGTTGCGTATTGTATGCATCGTATGTATTCTTGCATCTTTCAGTCCCTCATGAATGCATAAAAATCCGCGATCTAACAATGTCAGACAAAAGGAGATTTAAAATGATGCGTCTAAGAAAGAAGATAAAAATCCACGAATTACGAAGACGAGATACAAAGTATTATTTAAAAGTCTGACGAAGCGTAAATTTCAGTTTCGATGGAGTTATTGAATTTCCTTTCGTCCATCGTGGTATAATACATGCAGCGGTGTTTCATTCGCGGGCGGCTTGAAAAATTGGCTACTTCGAAACGGCTGATGATTACGCGATGGAATTCGGACGCGTTTTGGCACCTGCTTGCGTCACTTACGTCAGAACGATCATACACGAGGGCACGGAACAATTTTAGACAGACACGAAATTAAAGTGCCCGGCTTTAATGTGCGAATCGCGGCTGACGTAAATGTGCGTTGCGTGTTGCTGTCCACGATTTCTTGTTGAACTTTTCTCCATTTTATTTGGGGAATTCGGGGAAGAATTTCTCGAACTCGCTACGCGAAGGAAAAGCCAAAGTGAACTTTCCAGGAAACGTTTGATTGTGTCATTTCCTAAGAGCGGAGAAGATTTCAGCTCCTTAATTTATACGCGAAATTCCTGTTATCTTTTGGAATTACCTCCACCGGAAACGGTCACTTCGCTCGTCAAGTCTTTCAGATCCTCCGGAACATTGATGATCGTTCTACGTATCATCGATGAGGTCGTTCAACGAAATCTCGAGCTTCAAGTTAGTCGAGTGGTAATGTGTATTTGTGATCAGTGTTGAGTAAAACAGTATTTCGAATAAAATATATATAAATATATATAAATATATTTACGGTGATTACTTTGCACGCAGTGTTTCGTTTGTTTATTTAAAGTAATTATCTGTTTTTTACTATTGATTGAAATATATTACTCGAAATTCATTTGATCCTACAAGTACGTGGAAAATGTATTTCAATTATGTATTTTTCATGACGAAGTAGCTTGAGATGAATATTTCTCTCGTCGTTGTGCAACGAAATATTTGAGTATTATTTTTGTGAAATTGTTCTTAATTGTTTATTTTTGCACGTGAATGAAATTTTGTCTTGAATGTAGTTGTGTATGTGTTTTAATATCATGTCGCAGGTTGAGTAAATAGTTTAGCCTTTTCTCAGGAATAATACTTAATATATTACTAATTAATATTTGTTTTCTCTCCATATTTGTTTACTAGCCAATGCAAGTTTCGAGCCGTGAAATAATAATTTTTTAATACGCCTTGAACAATTATTATTTTAATTATTATTAATAATTTCTACTCGTATGTTTGAAATAAGTAATTTCAGTATACTTGTGTATATTTCTGTGAAATAAAATAAATTTTCAAATTATGTTTTATTTCAATAAGAGTATTATAATTACTATTTTACTTTTTATTTCAAGTACTTAGCGGTATTTGTAATGCATACATTTTGAATCATTTTATTATATCTTTAAATTTTAGATTGTTAGAAAATGTTATTCTTTTTAACGTCTAATAATCATTATTAAACTGTGGGTTGTTTATGCATTTGTGGAAAATTTAAAGATGCAAAAATATATTATAGTAATTTTTATCATACTTAATAAAATATCGTTTCTATATCTGTACAATTGTTAATTAAGAGAATGAGAATTTGCACGAATATCTTCAAATTAATTATAATCTAATTACGAATTATAAAATCAAGAATTTAAAACAAAGTCGAATTAAATTAATTTTATGATATTTTAAAATGTTGACCTATAAGAAATTACTATATTACTTAATATCCGTAATTAATTGTTCCGTAAAATATCTTTGTGCATGTACTAATCAGTACACATTATATACGATTCAGCCAATATTGATAAATAAAACAATATTATTTTTACAACACGGAAAACAACCGAACATTTTTTGTCATAAGCAAATAAAAAAACATTTGTAACTTTGAAAAATTGTTTAACATATTAACTGCCACACGAAACTTACATATTGCGTTTATAAAGTACAAAATATTTAATTTCAATTTCAGGCAAAGTACAGTGAAAGCATATTTTCCATCTTGCAATATTATCTAATTATTTTTAATTCTTTGTTCATGATATTCGCAATAATTTCACACTAATTCCAAAAAACCAATGACCATCTCATGGCGGTGTAAAATGTGTTATTATAAATTAACATTATTACTACATGTTTCTCTTAATGCGTATTTTTCGTATGTTCGAATGTCAACAGCGATGGAAAATGATCTACGCGAAATCTTATAATTAGTGGTTCAGTCACACTCGCCTAATCTGTGATATTTTTAGAATGGTCCATTTTTTTGGTCCATTTTTCTGTGTCAACTTCTTGAAAACCGTGTTCGCCGGCGTTCGCATGTTTGTTGAACATCAAGTATCGCTTCGGTTCGGGTTGCACGTGACAATTTATTGGCACGGTTTAATCGACTCTGGACTGGAAACTCGGTGGAACTTTCCAGAGTATCCTGATCAAATTGACTCTAGCCGGTTAGACGGGGAAACTGACGCAACTTAAGTGCGCTCGATCAGCCATTGAATACTTTGATAATTAATACGCGCGTTACTCGCGTTGTTTTCTTGCGATCGCGGAACAAGCAACGAAAACACCATCGACGTATTTAGAAACGAAGGATAGGGATGTTCATTACAGCAGTCGCACCAGGCTAAAATTAAATGGGAAACGCGGAGCGTAGGGAGAAACGAACTTGTTTGTATTCATGTTGCAAAATTTATTCGCTTCTTTTCCTTTTCAATCGATTTCTTTTTCAATCTTTTGTACTTATTGTCGTTTTTCATGAATTCAACGGAAGAAAGAAGTATCTGAAGTCAGAGTTCGAAGTCGAGAGCTTTGGAGTTTAACAGTCGGTTTAAAATTTCCCATTAATTTAGAAAATTAATTTTTCTATTGAAAATCCATCGAGTTGAACGTCATTGATCGAGCGGTTAATATTTAAATTATTCACAGGAATTATTCGATATATTGGTACGATTTGAAAACGATCTGGAACTTCCAGCCGGTAATGCAGGTGTTCTTCTTTTTCTATTTTCTCTTTTACTTCTAATAATAAGTCTCGATTATCCACACCTGCTTTCACTTAATCGTTGTCCTCGTTGTAATTTCATTCGTGTGTTTAGAACGTTGGCAGAAACGCGTTAGGAATGCTATTTCTTTTTCTTTTTTTTTTACAAAATAAAGCGTCGTGTGCCATGTGCGTTTGCTAGATTGTGCAGCAGCGTATTTTGCATAGTGCCTTTTTCTGCATTACGTTACGTAATGCAACATTCACATGTAATGCGATATTATGTTTCATGATACCAACGTTCTATAATTCTTTGTTTGGAAATTGTATATATATTTTATACAAGTGCTGTACATCGTGATGCTAACAATAAATTCTGCATGCAATATTATACTTCGTACTAAAATACCCTGTCAAAGTCAAAGAGTATAACAAAGAGTATAACAACTTGCTTTTAGTATCACGATACTGTAAACTATTACATTACATAATAGTACTATCTACAGTATTGTGTTCTATGCTATCATGTTCTATAGTGCAGGTTTTTTTATAGCATTACACTTTATAGTAAGGTGTTTCGTAATAGTGAAGCTTTCGTGTTAGAGAAGTGTGTTGTAGAGAATTGTGTTTTATAATATGCAGTAGAATCCTCTATAATGCGAGATATACGTTCTGCGTTATACGGATTTCTACGATATACGAAACCAGGAGTGTAAAAGAGTTAGAACTAAATAAATAATCCTTTTTTTAGTACAACAGAAAATAATATGCATTTTATTTCATTTTAAAACGACAGAAATGTAAAATTTTTTCATTTCTGTGTAGAGAATAACTTAACTAACTATCTATAATCATTCTCATAATGGCTTAAAATTAAGTTTCGACATTTATTTTACTTTACTCTATTTTGTTTTATCTTCAGTCTTCCTAATTGTGCGAATTGTTGATTCATTTCTGTTAAATTTCCTAAGGTATCGTCATATTTCAGCCGATCAAGAATTTCTAATTTCTCTTCTAATGATATAAATTTATCTTTTGTTGGAGATCATCGATGTCATGGCCGAAAAATATTATTTCTTATTCCTCGCATTAAATATGGTGAAAAAAGATTGCCTTACTTAATAATCGGTCAACTGCGGTCTGCTTTGTAATTGAAATAAATTTCTTTTTGAAACAACACAACTAATTCTGTACAAAAGTAACTGTTCCAGTACTTTGAACTTTAAAAAAAACCCTCCTTAGTTAATGCAAAACTGCATATTATTTCCGAGTCAATTCAAACACATATGTTTTTATGTCACAAATGAATCTTTCAGCAATTTTTTAATCGCGTTATACGAGGATGCAGTTTTTAATCCACGTTATACGGGGATGTAATACTGTTCTACTGTAATACTGTTTTTTTTATTACGTTTTTTATTACGTTTTATAGTACTTTTATAGTTCTATAGTAGAACACGACGTTTTTATATTCCACGTTCCATAATGTGACATAGCACTACATTATGTATGATTACTATGTTGCATAGTACTGCGTTCCATTTTACGTTTGATAATACTGTGTGTGATAATACTGTATGTGTGTATGACTACATTTCATATTGTTTTTTACTTAGTATTTCGTTGCACAGTATTAGCGAGTTTCACGATACTAATTTCCACAGTATTATATAGCGTTCCATGGTATTATACTATATTCCATTCCTATCGTTGAATTACAACTCACAATTTTTTGTGAGTAAAGAAATTAATATAAATTCTATTAATTATTAAAGCACACACGTATATACATAGTATATAGGAGTGTAAAATTCACTCTTTGATTTTATTTATTATAGCACGTACCTAATAGATGTATATAATTTTACATTTATCGTATAATTTTTCTCTTTGCAACACAAGGTCAGTAACATATTTTTAATCATAATGATAAGTAAAGCATTCTCTTAATCTCTCATAACTAGTATTCATCATACACTCTTCTGATAAATTTCCAATTAAATTAATAACCAAATAGTAGTTAATTAAATAATAAGATCATGTAAAGTAATACATAGACATATTATTAATATGTATTTATGCAATAACTTAATAGTAATAAAAACTGTAATTAAATTTCGACCAAATTCTCCAATTTTATTATCATTTAAAGTGTTAACGATCGCCAGATATGTAGATCCGTCACGAATTGATTCTTTAATAAATATTATTTTTTTTTCTTTTAATAGATAATTTAAAAAAAAACCTTTTAATAGATATCTTTTAATAGATTTTTCACAGTTTACCATTGTACCTATTTTCTTTGTAACACCTAGCTTGCATTTTAACCGTATAATTATGACAGGAACGAATGAAATTGTAACGAAATACAAGGAACACTATGAAAAAAGAATTGTAAGATCCTTTTTAAAGAGCTGAAATACAATCCACCGCGGTGTAACAATTCCCCTATTCTATTTCTACTTTAATGAATCATATTTTCAGCTGAAAAATCTGCACGAGAATCAGGACGTTTCCTAATTTGTTTTGTCATTAATCTGACGATATTTATTATTAGACTGGATTTTTGTACATTTATGAAAAAAATTCACAAACACACCGACGTGGAATATATATAATACACAAAAATATATAAAATATTCAAAATACAGTACCTGTATGTTATTATCATATTTAATAAGTGAAACAAATCTTTGCTTAAGTTTTACTGTTTATATTTTTACAAATATATGAATTTGCATAAAAATCAGCAGTCTCGCAGTGCGAGTCAGCTAATATTGAAAGTTAAAATATTATTGAAACTATTAAAATATTATTTTACACAATAATTGAATGATTTCGAAGGGAGCATGATAGGATATGTACAGTTAATATTTCTGCGAGAGAATGCATAGGATTGTATGTGTTTCTCCAAATAGAATCCAAATAAAATAATATTTAATACATAATACTGGTTTATTTCATTGTTACTGAAAAAAATTGTTAATCTATACATGTATACAAATGTACCATAGCAAATGTACCATAAATTTAACAGGTATTTATTAATTTTATTTTTGTATATAAAATAAGATAGTTATATCGTCGATTCTTGTTTTTTTTTCACATTGCATATATGTTAGTTTCACAGAATTAAAATTAAAATATCTGCTAAGCTGTTAGTTTTACAACATAAATAGTAACCTTTTTTTTTATAGAAAATACTAAGACACATCGGTTAATGTAATAAAAAATATATGGTGTTGTTTAATATAATAAAAATTAATTATATTTGATGTATAATTGAAATATGTCCTCTTCAAAGAACATTATCTTCAAAGTAATTAATTACATTAATTGCAGTAGAACATCCAATATCCGAACTAATAAGACAAAAATGTTCGGTTAAATGAAATTTTCCGATAATAGAATTACTCTTTTGATATTAAATTGCATATATTTAAACGAAGATTAATTTCAATTAATTTAATATTATTTAATAGGGTTTATTTTAATATCTCAAAATGCTAGACATTCTTTAGCTGTTGAATTACCTAACTTTTTTATAATACAGTTACATTCTTTCTGTACTTCGAATTATCGATTTATCCTTTGAGGCGTAAGACACATTCTCGTCATTTTTTTTATTACTGTTTCAGTATGCGAAAAAATTAGATTTGAGGTACTTTCGTCAGTCGTCAAGCGAAACGTTGATTTATTGCAGAATTATATTATTTTATAATACATATTATATAAAATATATTATGATGTACGTATATTGATATTATTTACACGTTATATTATTTTTTTTTGGTAAAATCTTGTATCTCATCTCTCTTTTGCAATTATGAAAAACATGTCAGATGTATAATAATCATAATAACCATCTGTGTTTTCGGAAAATAAAGGTTCGAATATGAGGGGCTGTCTATTATTGTACTTTCACCTCGAAATAGAATAAGTTGTCTGTGAAATATTTTTATATATATTTTATAAAAAAAAGTTTCTTTTCATATATAAATATTTCATATATGAACATTTTGAAAATGTATCACATATTATGTATATTTAGACTTATCGAGATGTTCCGAATTTAAATGACAAAACTTTGGGAGCGCGAGGGGACTGATAAACCAAAAAAAAAAAGACCTTTTTAGAGATTTGCTCGTTCTTGTTCTTTTTTTGAAGGTACAAAAATCGAAAAGGGAGTGATTTCGCATGAAAAAATATATCAGAAATAAGGAACAAATTTTTTTCATTTAAATTTTTTCATCATTAAGAAAGTTCGAAAATTTATCAGTTAAACTTAAATTTCAGTTTACTAAAATTCTGGACTGTAGAAGAGTGACTAATCGATAAGAGGTTATTCTATCTGCGAAAATAAATGAAAAATGTAAAATAAAGTATTTCTGTTTAACGCCTCATTTTCGAGAAAACAAAGTTCGAATATACTCGGTTAAAAAATTGATTTAGCAGACGTGTATTTGATGAAATTTTAAATTGAATTTCCTCGGAAACGAAGCGTCTTGCGAAAAAAAATTGTATCCTACACTTTCGACTCATTTCCATTGGTGGAATAATTTCCAGTTCATTATTTGTTCTTGATCAGTCCAGAATTAGCTGAATCCAATTTTCAAACTTGATCGTGTTGAGAACGGAGCTTTAAATGAAAAGAATTTTGTTCTTCATTTTCAATTTATTCTTTCATGTAATACTATCCCCTTTCTGATTGTATTTCCAATGTTGAGACGACCTATATATTATATATTACATGTTTTTACAATAGTCTATGGAAACTTGTTGATCTTGATCGCTTGCCACGTACAGATAGATCACGATCAATCATAGTGGAGGAGATCACAGATCTCTTTGGTCTGATAGCGTTTAATCATTGCGGGAGAGCCAGAGTGTATGTATCTGAGCGACGCCAGCTGTATGTTTCTTGTTAACGAGACATCAAAGACAACACAAATTCTTGGACAAGTTAACGAGCATGTTCATCGTGCCTCGAAAGTTCTCACCGATGAAAGTCTCGTCGATGGTTAATTACAGCTGTCAGAAACTGAAAACAGCCGTTTCCCAGCAATAAAAGCTTGATCGATACTTTACCTGGGCTGCATCACATGCAAGGAAATGCATCTCGTTTCATCTGGCCGGATAAATATTTATAAGAATTTCTCTACCTTCGTCAGAGTCGGTAGCCATTGTCAACTTTTATCTAGGTCGCCGGGAATTTCCATAGTTCTCTGTTTGAAACGTGGAATTAAGAAAAGCTGGGTTAGGTCAGGTTGTTGACTATTGGTTCAAACCTTTTATTTTTTTTTTTTTTTCATTCTCTTCAGTTATTTTACAGTAACTGACGTGAATTGGAGAAGCCAAATTGAGTTGTGTTGACATGGGAAATTCTATATTGATTCAAGTAATAAATTTGTAATTTTTATTTTTTTTTCTTTTTTTTGGTTAGTTCGAATTTTTCTACTATGTCAGACAAGAACGATTATATTAATAATAACTTATTTATTTAATAATTAATAAAAAATATCGGATTGTTGATATTTTTATATTAATTCTGAATAATTTTTTCTATTATGTTAGACAAGAACTGTCATATTAATAATAATTTATTTATTTAATTGATGAAAAAGCTAAATTGTTGTTGATATTGGCTTAAATGCTGAATTTGTAATTTTTATATTTTTTGTATTAACTTTGGTAGTTCGAATAATTTTTTCTGCTGTGTTAGGCAAGAATTATTACGTTAATAATAATTTATTTATTTAGTAATTAATCTTCTAAAGTTTCGCTGAATTTCCAGAAAACTTGTCAAAGAGAAACTTTTTTTATTTTATCACTTTAATATCTTATTATGCTGCATCTTCTTCTATTGTGTTATTTTGTAAATATTTGAAAATATATATAAAATATCGTTTTTCGAAAAATAATTTCTATTTTTGTGTATATAAAAGGTTATATACATTGGAAAACGTAATATCACAGAAGTCCACTCTAACGGATTAATATATAATTTCAGTTTAGAAGAAAAATATTGATATATTATCATATTAGTAATAATTAATATATAAATCTATTTGCTTAATAATTAATATATAATTTTTCACAAGAATTTTAGAAATTTATAATAATATATTTTTGGTCTTGAATAATTTTTTGTATTATACTAGCTAACAACTAAGTGTTAAGTGAAGTGCTAAAAAGTGAATTAGAAATGTCCAATTTCTAATTTTTCATGAAAATTTACAATTTACGTAAATAGAAGTCCATTTTTCATTTTCATTTCATAAAATCTGTGAGGACGGCATGAATACTGCCTCTACCTTTCCTCATCTCTCATATGAGTTAAGTTTACAATACATTTATATTTATAAAAACTAATTATTTTTCATAATTCAATAATTTTTAATTTAACTTTTTCTTTATAAAGAATGTCGTGCTACGATTAGTCAAAAAATATATTATTCCAGTTAAAAAAGTGGAATCTTCGAAATCTTTCGACTTGCAAAAAATCATTGTTGTTATATTATAGTCTTCTCAGTGCTGAATAACAAAGTTTATCTATGTTAGTCTAAAAACAATTGAGATAATTAGGTGTTTTCATTTAAATGCTCTACTGTGTATATATGTCGTTTTCATGTACCTTTCATTTTTATTTCTTTAATATTAATTTTATATCTGAATTCTGTCGAGATCACTTTTGGCAAAAACTTTTGCATCAAGGACTTGGATACTTATTTCAATTTTTATTCCGTGGAATTCAACTGTGGAATTTGACTGTGCTATATGGAATTCGATTGTACTGTAGAAATTTCGCCTCTCTCAATAAGAGGATTGACAATACGTACGATACAGGATTGATTTTTAAATTTTTAAAAATTTTTTTAACCCATTTACATCCGTAGACGAAATATCTCACTGTGCAATATTGTTCGTGATACGCTTTGGACGAAATATCTTGTTAATCTTTAAAATTGTTCGTTCAATTTGATTGATCGATGCTCACGATTAAAAAGATTAATCGTCGAAAAATAGGTGATTGATTCGATCGATTAATCAATCAAATATTGATTAAAGAGAATTAATCGTCGAAAAATTGGCGGCTCATCATTTAATGATGAAATTGATGAAAATGATTAATCGTTGCAATTGTCTCTAATAGAAAACAAAAACAAACCTGCAGACAAACTAATTACATGAAATTACCAAAATTACTTAAATCGGACAAGTTTAATTTAGAATATTTATTCTAATAGCAAATAATTCTGGAGACAATTGCATTTACAAATCAAAATAAAGCAGCTTCTATACCTTAAAAGTAAAAGTACTTCGCGAACATTTAGTTAAAAAATTAAAAAATCTCTTATTGCAAAAGAATGTGTTAGAAATCGTCTGAAGATTTCGAGAAACTCGCGATCTTTCAGATTCGATCATTCTTTTGGGTAAGTGACGAACGGTCGAACATAGTTCTCTTGTCAAAAAGTTTGTCACCCTTTCTACACCATAGCCAAATTCTCTTTTTTATTATTACATTTTTTACGGAGATAAAATAAATTACTTGCAAGCGTTTTTCTAAAACGTATTTTATTAATATAAAAATTATTTTATATTATATTTATACTTTATATTAATACATTTTAATATGATACATGGGGACGCATTTCGCTTTGAACTTACGACCAGGGCCAATAAACACATAAAAGTAATGTGAGGGACGCATCCTTGTGCAGTCCCATGAAGTAATTACAAATATTAATTTATGGGACTGACTGACAGAACGGTATATTTGAGACTTTCTCACCTACAGATCGGGAAGAACACAAAAACAGCCTTATAAAAGGCTGAATAGCAGACAAAAGCTTTCAATTTTCAGTACTGAAGACACCGACTACATCACCATCTGAGATAACCCCAAAATATACATATAGTATAAACACACACACACACATTAATGGTTTTTTAATACTAACTCTGTAAAAAAAATCCGAAAACGTTTTATATATATATATATACACATGTTTCCCAATATATCTTATATAATAAATCATATATCTCAAGTCTAATAAATATAGTTATAGCTATAATTATTTAATATTTTTTATAATGTTTAATATATGTATGTATTATAAAATGGATTTTATTTACAGGTAAATAATTTCATAGAAAATATAAATTATATTATATTTAATATTATATATATATATACATGTTTTCCAATATATCTTATATAATAAATCATATATCTCAAGTCTAATAAATATAGTTATAGCTATAATTATTTAATATTTTTTATAATGTTTAATATATGTATGTATTATAAAATGGATTTTATTTAGAGGTAAATAATTTCATAGAAAATATAAATTTTATTATATTTAATTATATATATATATATATATATATATATATATATATATAACATTAACTATATATAACACTCTGTAAAAAAAATCTGGAAACGTTATATATAATTAGTTAGTATTAAAAAACCATTAATCAATAAAAAAAAATAAAATGGACCGATTAATTAAAATTTAAAGTTTGCTAAGAAGTATCGTGATTGAACTTTTGCGAATTGGAAAATTATCCTTTCTTCGAACAAATCTAAAATTAATCAACGTAGAAATGACGAAAGACATTATGTACGTCGCCTATATAAAAATTGATTAGTACGCCCTTTATAAAAATTGAGAGCAGTATAGTTAGTATTAGGTATAGGGAGATTTTAAGAATGTACATGCTACCATATGTTGAAAGAAACGTGCCAGAAAATCGGTTCTATCAGCATGATAACGATCCAAAATATGTTTCAAAAGTCGTAATAGGATTGTTGTTTGTCAATGAAGTGTAGGTTTTAAACTGGGCTTTTCAATCTACAGATTTACATCCCATTTGAACACCTCTGAGGAGAGATAAAACGAACAGAAGTTTTAATAAAATCGGAATTATATCAAAATCTATTTTTATAATGGTGTAAAATACCATAAGATTACATTATTCGTTTAATTACGTATATGCCACATTGGTGTGCCGTTATTATCAACGCAAATGCCCACCAAATATTAAGCATGACATGTTGAACAACGTACATTAAACTGTTATATAATTAAAAACAAGAACTGTTTTCGTTGTCAAACACACTAGCCCGAAGCTTTTGAGAACGCTGGTTTAGGTTTGGATTTCGATTAGGTTTTTAGTTTACTCATTTTTTAAATAAACACGTATAAAGAATAAGTAGTGTTGATTCTTTTGTAGCATCCTTTCATGTACTTGTCACAGTAATAAAAAGTCCTTAAAGCGTTTTTCTTTTTTGTGGGAGAAAAGTTGCAAAAACGATCTGACCTTTTTGGAACTTTTGAACGCCACTGTAGTAATATATATGTAGTAACGTAGAGTATACGTGATATCGATTTTATATTTTTAAGTACAATTCTCTTGTATGCGCACTGATAAGATCTAATTGTAACAGTTGGAAACATTCTTCTTAATGGAAGTTATTTTTTCATTAGCCAACAAGTACAATACCATTAGTCTTAATTGCAAGAATTATTTATTGAGTTAAAAATAGTATGGAAAAATTCATCAGAGTGCAGAAATTGCAAAGGGCTGATTAATAAAGTCGACCTCGGTGTTGACCATCGATCAACCCCAACCCTCTTCCCCCCTGGTCCCATTTCGTTTCTCGTTGAATTGTGATAGAACATCCGTTCGTATGGCATAATTTGATACATGGCACGGCACATTAACAATCATAAACATTGCAGACTAACGGACGTTTAATTAATGGAGTCCGGTATAATGATGTCGATCCGATCGGGTTTCACGCACGTTAGAAATGTTTTCCTCCTCGATTAATAATGCCCGCTACGATTTCATTGTTTTCGCCGGCCGGTCTGATTTGCATTTCGATCTATTTTCTCGTTATCTTGATCATAAATATGAATTTTCCGGAATTTTCGCCGAACGAAAATTGAACGTGATACTCGTTAAAAACAATTCTCGTACGTAGTACACCGATACTTTTAAATCTAATCGAGACTATTAGCATGATACGATCGAAAATTGATCAAACTGTTCCTCTCTTTGAGAATAAAAATGGATCTTTCTGAAGGTTCCTTTTTTTGTTTTCTCTTTTTCATTCGTTATTTGAATCAAAGGAATAAATTAGTAAATCGAATGTTTATTTCAATGATGACAAAATTGGATTTATTGAACAGTTTTTAATATGCTTCTTATTTGAACAAAATTTGCTAGTTGGAAAATAAAAGTACAGATTTTTTTTTTATTGGTCTTTTAAAATAAAAAGATTAATTTATCAAACATACTGCGTCACTCCTTGACGAATTTGCACGTTTTCATTCCACGTGTGTACACGAGTAATGAAATTGACAGTCGCTGTACAGAATTAATAAAATTAATAGATTCGCGAAAATGAAATTAACGTCACTTTTTTTTCACGTAAAAGATCTTCAAACTGAAATTCATGTATACTAACACTCAGGATGTAAATTTTTGTTTTTGACTGGATATAATGTCATGAAAAGAATCCGGTAGAAAAAGTAATCTTATTCTTGATAGTTGATGGTAAAATTGATTTTTAAAATTCATTTTTATGTACTATGAACATTGAAAACTATACAACTACTAGAGTATTATTATTGTGTTATAATTGTCAATCGTTCTTGCTTCATATGCATATAAATAAGAAAGAATTTAAATAATGACATCTGCAATAAGTTGTAAATAAAATTCGCTAGATTTTTCACAAAAAAGGAAGAAATATTATTTCCCGTTATTATTCAATTATATTTTTTTTACTCTTTCATACACAAGGAACTTCAAAAATATATAGATTTTGTTTGAAACATAGATCGTGGAACTTGCTCGAAAAATATTCGTACATTACAAGTCCCGATGACAACAAATAGATAAATATTCTTAAAAATAGAAGTTTCACTTGTAAATCATAAAAAGCAAACATTTTTCTGTCAGAGGAACAAGTAATTTGTTCGTCAGTATTAAAAAAGTTCTCGATATTTGTAGCAAACACCGACACTGAATACTATTCAATGAATAATACTCGAATTAATTAATCTTGAATAGTGCTCGAAAAATTCAATTGATTTAATTTAAAAATTTAAAAGATTGATTAATTAAACGTTCTTAAAATAACTTGTTTCCATGGAACTCTTATTGTACAGATTTCTAAGATGTCTGTTCCACGAAAACACTTTTTTCTATAAAAATTCCACAAAAACAGACATTCTTTTTACAAGTGACATACAAGTTCGAACAGAATTTTTTTTTAAAACAAAAAGAACCTGTTAATTTCGATCTCTGGTTCGAACACTTATAAATGCACGTGTGTATCTATCGATGGACAGTATAACTGTGCGTACAAGGGAAGGGGAATTCGCGTGAGGACACTCGATCATATCGCGTTCGAATGCCAAGCTCGGAAACACGATGATGATCGGTGTTTAATGCGCGTTGCGTGGCTTTCCGCATCGTCTTCGAAATTATTTTCGGATGGGAACGAGAAGATCGGTGCCAAGAATACTCGGCACGCTAATAGTGGGTTGACAAGTACACCGTTTGAAAATGAGAACATTTGTGACGTGAACCGAACTGTGCTGACGACCCACGCTTGAAACGAGGGACACGCTGGGAAACATCGAATAAATATAAAATAACGTCGATAGAATTGACAGGAGCCGGCCAAGATAACTACAGTATGCCTTAGTCAATTCCAATAAAAACCAATTGTAACAGCCAACATTTATTTTTACTCTTTTACTTCGTTACTTCTTGATTCTTTCTTTCTTCCCCCTCCCTCCCCTCTCCCCCTTTCTTTTTCCTTCCTTTAAAAAACTTAGTTCTTTTTCGAAATTATTAATCGTACACAGAAAATGTACATTAGGTAGAAGAATCTCGATGAATTAATTCTTGAAATAAGAAAATTTTAGGATAGTTGCTTTTCATATATATATTTGAAAAAAGAATGATATATGAATTCCAAAATCTTTTTAGCTGTTAAATCGTACAATCTTTCTAACAACTTCAATTCGGTAAAATTCTCTCTATATCAGTAGTTCTAATTCTTCAGAATGTTTCAAAATGTTGTGACACGTTATCATCGTATATTCAGATTATATTTCGTTAGTATATACACAGCACTAGCGTCATGATCAATTAAAAGAGTTTCATTACATTGATGTCACTTTATCACGTCGATGTTATCACAATCACCGCATTTTGGCATTGAACGCAGTGCAGAAAGAATTTCTCGTATATTTGTCGTGTTATTTCTTTTTGTCTATTTTTTTCTCGTATGTCTTCTATATTAATTAATAGTTTCCTTCATGCTCTTTGCAATTACGTTCGCCCAGGCAATGTAACAACAATCATTTGAATTTAATTGCTTGTGAAGTTGTATCGTTGATCGTTGATAAACATTTTTATAAGATTTCTCTGCTATAGTGATTGAAAACGTTCAACGTCGGCTGTATTAATGACGTGACATTAACTGGGAAAAATTTAATTGCACACTCATACATACATAAGATATATTCGGATAATTGAGAGTTCGAACAACAGAGTGTTGTTCGGATAATCGAAGAATTCTGTTGTATTTACGTTAGTAAAAAAGTATATAATATAAAAGGAAGATAAAGCATACAAAAAAAAAAAAAAAATCGCGACTCGCACTTCGTCATGGTTTGTATACTCGTATAATACTACCGGAACAGGAAGCTAGCAAAGAAATATCGTTCATAACCTTTATCCGTCCCTTGGGTCAGTTTGACACATTTTTTTTAGAAAATGTTATAGAAGTAATTTATTTTTCTAATATAGAAGGTGTTTCAGTAGGAATTGAGGATTTGATTATCTTCGTTATTTTTGGAAATATGATATTAATCATCATTATACTCGCAAATCCTGCTCTCTCGAAAATGTATTTGAATATCATCTATTTCTACGTTGACATTAACTTAAAAATGAATTGATAATCATGACTAATAAATAAATTTTCATGCAAGAGTTCGAAGTTCATAATTGTAGAAAACATAATACGAAAGTATACAAAGCACAGTGCTTTCTATAACGTTTATTGTGTAAAACATAATAATTCCCTAATTGTTATTATAATTGTAATTATAATTATAATACAAATTTGCTTAAAAATCCGCGTTCTATTTATTAATAATACATGGATAAAAAAATTCAATCGCCATTAAACTCGTAAATCTTGCTTCTTCAAATATGTATCTGAATGATACATGTATTTCAGAATCGATTAATGATTATAAATTATAATTTATAACAAGTTATATGTTTCGTATAATTTACATACAATATATAACAAGTAGATAATGACAAATGGATTGTAGATTTCTATGCACTTATAAGTGAAATTTTAATGTTTGGAATTGCATACAATATACAGGGTGTCCCATTTTAATCTATAAATGCAAATATCTCCGAAATTATTCATCATTTACAAAATGTTTCAAATGCATTTCTCTCTGTTTTCAGTGGGCAATAATTTGATATTTAGCTTGACTCTAGACGCATGTAGGAAATATGAAGGTCACTGCTACTCTTTCAAGTATAATTATGTAATTTTTTTTTTTTTTTGCATTGGTCGATGCAGCAGGTTGTTTTCTACAGAAAAGTATTAACCTATCTAAGTGTACCAAATTACTGTTTTCTCAAAACAGAAAAAAAAAATGCATTTGAGACATTTTTTAAATGGTGAATAATTGCATTTGTAGATTAAAATCAGACACCCTGTATATATGAAGAAACGTATAAAATATCTAAAACATATTTTCTGTAACATTTGCTATGCATAATAATAAAAGTTTCGTTCCTTCGCATAATGATATTAATCGTTACGATATTTATTATTATAATTATAATACGAACTTGCGTAAAAAAAAAATCTGCAATCTATAAATAAACGTCCGTCTTACGTTCACAAAATCGTGAGCTCATTGAAAAATCGATGACTCGAAATCTGCGCCCAGGCGCAATATTTTCGTAACCGTGATTTTTGCCCGTATTTTCCGCGGAATATTCGACCGACGGGGCAGTTTATTTCATCGTAGTTTTAATTAAAATCGCGCACTCTCTAACTTTGTAACCGAATTGCAAAATATTTCTGTACACGGAGGTGGAGGAGGAGGAGGAGGATATTACGTCAGAGACGAGGGGCGAAATTGAATCGGGCAACAAGTCCGAGCCAGAATTCAGTCCACCGACTCGGTTTTCGACTAAGTCGCTAATTTAGCGAAATCAGATAATCAAATTGAAATCGCGGCTGAATAAGATTACCTCCAATTAACGGCAAGCTTAATCAAATGGAGATCCTGGCTAGATAACATTTAGCCAAAATGTACGTCTTTCTCCGAGTCTGGCAAGGCCTGGTCGCGAAAAGGGAGATGCAGATGACGTTTAATCAAAAATTTCACCGCGAGAAAGGGGACAGCGAAAGAGAAGAGAGGAGAGATAGGGAGAGAGTAAGCAACGTATAAATTTGCCGGAGCACAAAATTGTATTTGCAATTGCACGCAACAAAACGTAACTTTGAAACGGTTTTACCCGACACTCGGTTTTACCAACTTTCATTTCGCGATGCTGCACATCCACCCTTTCGTCGTTTCGTTTGTTTTTATTTATCAAACCATGTGTGTGTGTGTGAATGTGTGTGTCTTGATTTCTTTGTTTTTCGGGACAGAAACGTTACTCTGTGATAAATCGTACAATGACAATGTAATTTGTGTGTACGTTTGTGGGAACCGATTATACGGATCACTTTTTTTTTTTTTTTTTGAAGCTGTGAGACATTTTTAATTTAATGAATTGAATATTGATTGACAACGAATATTTTATTGACGATATGAAACAGATTGGGTGTAGCTTCTTTATAAATTTTTATGAAGAATTTCATACTTTTGTGGTTTTTTTTCTTTAGAGTTTTAGAGTTTTTTTTTTCAATTCAAAATTGATGCACAGTCATTTTGCTTTCTTCTGACGTGAACATTGTTTCATTTGGAAATTTTCATTTTGAGCAATCGACAATGGCCTTTTTTTTTTTCGTTTTCTGAAGCATCTTTCATTGAATTTTCACTCGAAAATCTTTTCTGTCTCATTAATGACACAGTACAGGTTTTGTAAATTTTTATAAAAAATTTTATGGATTATTTTTGTGGTTTTTTTTTAGAAAAAATGAAAAGAGATTGTTTAAAAATTAACGAAAATTATTTTGTCTTTTTCGTCAACGTTATTTTTCAATTTTCATTTGCGAAAACTGTCTTCAGTAACTTGCTACAGTCATTATAAGAAGTTATATGTATAAAAAAAAATTTGAATAGAAAATTATTTATAATTAATTAACTTGATAACGAAATTTTATTTTCAGTACAAAAAGATAGTGTGTCCATTTCTTGTTGAGGAAGAATTTGTGTTCATAGCTTGTTCTTGTAATCGGGATACAACCGAAAGGAAGAATAAAATTTTTTCATTTGAAGCTCCGTTTTCAGAGAAATTCTCATTTCGAATTTCGATTTAAAAGAACAATGGTAGAATTTGGCCAATTTTTGATCTGACCCAGGATGTTTTTTTGTAGGCTATGATTCTGTTTAGAATGTTTCAAGGAATTCGAAATGCATAATTACATATCCTGGAGATATAATGAGATAAAAGGTAATAAGAAAATTACAAAATAAGAAAATTACAGAATAAGAAAATTACAAAAAATTAGCGTAAACTTCAGAACATCGTCATTAGACTTGCTAATTACCGTTAGTCTTCTTCAGATGATGACGTATTAATAAAATAATGATTCAGAAATTAAGCAGGTTCATAAATTGTAGACCACATCCAAAAAATCGTAAAATTATTGTTACATATGATAACGATTTTGCAACTCTCCATCTTCAGAATATATAATTATGTATGCATTTTCGATTCCTTAAAATACGCAGAATGATGGTCTGCAAAAAATTCTTATTGTCAGCCAAAATTGGCCGATTTCTACCTTTATTAAGATTATCCTTTGTAAATATACGAATAAATATACGAATTTAGATAATTTCAAACTGGACAGGACTAAATAGACAGAAGAATATTCTATACGCGAATATATAAGTAAAAAAAATGTATACTGTAAAATCTTTTCATAAGACGCTTCATTTTTTCAAGAATATTGAAGATTATTCTATGTATATAAGGTTATTGTATATAACTTGAAGATTCTTCAATTAAGCTCTGTTTTCAAATTCGACTTTCTTGGACGAACGAAAATAACTCAAAAAGAAAAATTTCATTCTAGATTTTTCATTTATTTCAAACGTATTTTCCATTCGTGTTCAAGTAGAACATAGTTAAGCTATTAATACATTTTCAAATTTGGTCTTTCCGAAAACGAGATCTCAAACGGAGAAATGTTCTTTCTTTTTGACTTATTTCTGCACCAGTCATTCGTACTAAAATCATGAAGGTACGCTATAACTTAAACAAAATGATTTTCTTCGTTTCCTCAATTACTGAATGTTTAACGATCTTAAAAACGAAGTTATCTCGATTTATGGCACGGCAAAAGTCTCGCGCTATTTTTGAAAAGGAAGTCCAGCAAGAGGATTAACGTATTGTTGATTCATTAGAAGACTAAAGAGTTATGTCCGAAGATTATGCCTGTGGACATTTCAATAGTGTGCCATGGGCCATAAATCACACACTCATAACTCAATGGAAGTTATACTGTTATATTAGGCTAAAAGCAATTGCGTTTTCTTGCGTGCAAATGAGAGGCGAATTTTTCACGAGAAACAGAAACTTCATCAGACAATATATTGATCATTTTATTCGATTATCTTTCGCCATTTTTCGGATAACTTCGTGATTCCGCGTTCAGAACAGTTCCAAGAACGATTTTATACTCTCATCAATAGTGAAATTTAGCAAACCAATTTTAACATTGTCGTAGTTTGAAAACTTTTTCACTATACACATCAGATAATCTTTTATCTGCATTTTTTTTTTTCTTTCTTTTCGGGAGTAGTAGCAGCGAAACATTTTTGACGAAAATGTTTTTGATTTCCTATTTTGAACTCGACCTTAAGCAAACAATTAAAATCATGCATTTTCTAAAACAAACATGAATAATCAACTATTAGATTTTAGAATGAATTTGCGATTTAAAATGAAGTTAATTTCATTTGTGGAACATTTTCAAATACGTATCCGTCGATTAGAAAATTACTTTTTGGCCAACTCAATATTATAGTTGCAAGTCCGAAAATATTTAAATAAAACTGTGCTCTGTTTGACAAATTTATAAATTATATCAACGATTAGCCCCATCTTGAATTCCTTTGAAACCGATGGAAAGGGAAATGAGGGAATCTTCAGTAATTCTCCATCGGTAGAATAGAAACATTAAAGAAATTATCTGTAAATGACAAATCTTTTTTTGTAAAGAAATTTGTTGGCGATATCCTACAAATAACATTGCATTTAAGTTAAAAAGACAGTGACTCCCATTAATATATTCGGACACTAAATATTGACATTTATAATTTTGTAAAAAGAAATTGTATAATAAATTTGAGCTTCAAAGCTTGAAAAGCCTCTACACTTTCAAAAGATGTTCATTTCATTCTAAAATTTCATTCTCATATCGATGGATTTGGTTCGTATTGGTAGAAGAAATTAAACGATTCGGCGAACAAGAATACTTCTACTCGGGTTGGTCAAAACTATACAACTGCGAAATGTGCCATTTTTTTCACTCTTACCGAAACCAACTATACTAAATTGTACTACAGACTACGCACAGTACAATTCGATACAGAACCACCTGTCGATTTTTCGCATATTTGTGTTTACTTTCGAGTTTTGGCTATTCGCAACTAGACAACTTGCGCTAAATTCTGCCTAATTATTTCGACATTTCAACACACGTAGTGATGAGTTTTCTCTTAGTGAAGATTTTTCTCGAGAATGTTGCAAATTGTCACAGTATGTAAAAGCAGAAGAAATTTCTCTTCATAAATTTACTATAAATTCAAAAATTAAAATCTCCCCTTTTACAAACACTTTACAAGATCTATGATCTTCTTCGTCATTTTATTGCACTTTGAATTAGGCTTAAATGACGAAGATTCAAGAAAGACATTTCATAATAACATTTTTTCCGTCGTTATATTTTCATCTGACATTCAATAAACTGGCAAAAAAGAATTGTACAGCAAGTTCTGAGAGATCTGTTGCAAAAGAAAAGGCTTCACTTTTCAAATTCACTTTAATCACTCAGTCATGAAAAAACTTTACTATACGTTTCTATAATTCATAGAATTTTCGAGAAGAAAAATATCTTCACTTTGCCGTCTTTTGCATTTTAAAAGTAAACGCTTTAAAATCAGCACAAGTCTGCCATTGTATGATTTCTTTTTACGAAAAAATCATGACAGTTTCGGTATTCAGTGTCCGAATATTATTAATGGGATTCTCTGAACTGTACATAAAATCGCGCTCTTCATCCGATTTAATATTTAAAATTTTAAATTAATTAATGCTCGTTTTAAATTGATCATTTTAAATTTTAAATGTCCATAAATTTTATAAATGTCTGTCTAGGTGTAAGGAATATTTGCGAGAAAAATATTAACCGTTTCAAAATTCCGGATTTGTTAACTATATCATTCGTACGATGCGATGGATGAGTTGTTCCGTGATACACAGAGTATCGTGTATTATGTAGAAATATTGCAGACGAAGTATCTCACATGTTTCATTCATCGAGATGAAAGTTCCAATTCGAGGGAAAATCAATACGCGAGATGTCATAGTCTCCTCTGATCAAACGTACGAAGAACATAATTCACGTGATAATAATATTTATGCAGAAAACACCGAGTCGTTTTCTTTTGTAAAAATCATAAAATACATGTCATAAAAATTATAAAAATTGTGACATATAATGCTTTTAATAATGTAATAAATAATAATATATATCACGTTTTGAATTACATCACATATAAAAAAAAAAAATGGAAAAAGATGAATAGAATTGCTCCTTTAATCTTTCGTTTAATATCCGGCACGAGAATTCTTGTTCCAATAAAGAAATACGCGAAAATATCTCGTCTCTGTGGAGCTGTTGAACGAGTTCTTCAAAGTTCTTCTCTTTCGCGGCATTTTATTAAGAGATATAATTGAAAAATATATTTATTGAAAAAAAATTGTCGAAATTGGCTCGTTCTTAATCATTGATGAATAGATTGCGGATTTTCTTGTGCATTTGTAGGAAATTTATCATGATATATATATTTTTATATATATATAAAAATTATATATATATATATATATATAAAGTATCAGATGTACAGTAAGTGTTTTCTTTGTAATATTTGACACGTGAAATAATTTTCTGTCAAGCTTTCATTATATTCTCAATTTGCATAAAATCGGCGATTTATTAACGAGAAACCAGGGAAACGAAGAACCGGGAAATTATGCTGCGAGATAACTTGAGGATTTTCTTCGAGTGCGTTTGTGACAGGGACGATTTCCAAGAATCACTCACTAAAAATTATTCGCTCTCGATTCGACAGCGAAATCTCGACCGTTTTGAAATAAGCTCTGTCGACGTTCGCCGAATTACACCCGCTCCGACAAATTCCGTATTAAGGAAAAAGACGCCCCCCTCCCTCTCTCCCCCCGTTCAGTCAGTTTCGCTCGGCGCTCAACGCAACGCGTCCAGGAGATTCTGGATAAACGAATCGAAATTTCCGTGAGGATGTTGCATTTTTATGGGACGTTTTTAGCCGGCGCGCGTTCGTCGCTTCGACGTCGACGGCACGCGAGAATTCGTCTCGAGACAATTTTCTTTTGTTGTTGCCTTCTACGATGCTGGTAAAATTACGCGTTTCGCTGATAGTCTCGTTACGCATGCTAAGAAAAAAAAAAAAAAAAAAATACTCGCGAAATTTCCTTTTGCCAGCCGTGCTGCAAATTTCACGTGAAATTCAATGAGCGTGTCAAGCGAAGAAAAAACTTCCGTTTTGATTAGAGATCAACAGGAGTCGATCCTTTCTCTCTTTTTATGCTTGTCTTAATTCGTCGTTTTCTATTGAGACACTTAGGTCACTCTAGGATGATTAACTTTTTTTTTAACAATTAAAAGTTTGACGTGAGATCATAAAATAACTTTATGAATTTAATTGCCAACCATTTCTTTTAGTTGATATATTTTATAGAATATATATTTTTTTGGTATTTATAAATTCTTTGATTTATAAAATTTGCTAAAAATTCTTCTTCCTAACCTAATATTTGGAGTTCGTAAATAACTCGAATTAATATTTCTAATTTTTTTTTAATTTACCTTTTTTTTTTAATTTATTCCTAAATTTTTTTTAAAAAAGATTCACAAAGCATAAAATGATGAAAGTATTCTTAATTTGTTCGCTATCACTTCGTCTGTGATAAATCTTTCTAAAATTTTCACTTATTAATTTCTTATTATTTTATAATTTCGTTATATAAATTTTCTTATTAATTTCACTGTCTAACATGAAAAAAAACTTTTAATTCTTGCAATGAATAATCATTTTTGATAAATATTTGCGCATTAATTTAAAATTTCTTCATTGGCCTCAATATTTAGAAAACTCAGTTTTGAAGAAAAAAAGAAACATTAAATTTTCAACTTTGGCCTGATTGTTTTGAAAAGATATACACTCCTGCCCAAAAATTTGGAACAATTTAAGAATTAAAAAGAGAAATGACTTTTGCAACTAAAAAAATACAATAAGTAAATGAACAAGTAAATATTTTATTTTTAGTATCGATATTTCAGGAAATTAATTATATTTATTATATATTAATTATATTTAGAAATTAAGTTTCATCCAAAATAATTCTATAAGCTCTCTTAAATATAATAACACACGCACGTATTACATCATAAATATTTATATATACTTAAACAACCATTAAAATGATCGAACGTTGAATTGTCTATTAATATTTAAATTAAAATTTTTGTACGAAGTTCAATTATAACATGCGATAAAATAAACATTTTTCTTTCAGAAATCATCAGTCAAACGTAAGAAAAACAATTTAATTTTGATATAAGGAATAAAATAGTACAGTACATTATTTACTTCATATTATCGATCATTAAAACATTGTTACACGCCCCGCTTCAAAATCACGATCAACGTGCAAAAAGTGACTATCCATTATGAGAAATATGAAAGAAGAAAATTGAAATCTTCGCCAGACGATATTTCCAATGTCGAACTAGTTAATTTATTCATCGTTCTTTTCTCAAAAAGTGGAACGCGACGTTAACGCGTCATTGCTCGATCGACATTTTTATCGAAATTGAATCAGTGTTAATAAATTAAACATGTATTAAATCTCCTGTTATTTTCGAAATTCTAGTGATTTTTTTTCAATATCAATCTCTCCTCCTGGGTATCAGTTTTCATTGGATGAAAATAATGGTAGTCGAGCAACGGAAGCAGCAGCGGAAGAATTTCAATAATCTCACAAATTACGAAATTGCTGTTGCCGAAAAAACAAAAAAACTATTGCTATTTCGAGGGTGGATAGAGAACATTCCTTTGTTAATTCACGATTCATCTGCCGCTATATTCGTCCAATATCGTTCGCCTAGCACATCAATCTTTCAACACGCTGTCCGCGGTTAATTGGATAAAAGTTTCCTTCTCTGCGGCCAAGCACACTAGTTATGATGTGTGTGTGTGTGTGTGTGTGTGTGTGTGTGTGCGTGCGTGCGTGCGCGCGCGCGCGTTAAATTCGAACGGAAGCGAAATTGGCTGTTTAATTATGATCGACAAAAAGCATTAATCGTTGCGACGTGATTAAAGCAACAACTGATCGACAAAGATATTTGATAAGAGTGTCGTTGGTAATTGCCTGGAACTAGAAAAATGATTCGACGCGACGTTACTGTTAATTACGAGTGACCATCGAGCTACCAACTGTCACTCAAGATTATAATTGTTCCATCATGCTGTTCGTTTCCCTGCTACCTTTTCTAGGTATCTTCTTTTCGAATAGTTTGTATTTGATCCTACCGAAAAAGGGGCAGTGTGAAATTAAATTCTAATTAACGAATGTAGTTTCTTTTGAAACTTTTGCTCCTTTACGACCCGGTAGTTAGCAGAATCTTTATTGTTACATTGGTCAAAATTTACTTGTAGATCCGATTGCTTTATGAGCTTATTATTATGAAACAACCCAGCATAGTTAAATCCTCGTGTAAATCCTCGTCCATAATTGAAACCAGAAGGACAAGCCCGATTGTCTCGAAAAGTCAGACAATACTCCGATACCTGTAGGAAATGTTCGCTACCCTTTCCTCGTGCAGGTAACACTTACCCTCTCTCCATCGAATCGCATTCGTCAGGGTGTAAAGGAAGATGTATATGGCGAAAATGCTGATTGGTCTCTTCTCCATTTTAATAAGAGCCAATGAACACGTAGAATTCCGGGACCGGGACCTAGACGATCGGCAAGAAGTTTTCTTTTCGGCAGAACAGTCTGTGCCTTCTTTGAGAAACGATCGAGATTTTTCTCTCTTCAGAACTTCGAACGATCCGCTTTTCTTCAGTCACGTTGTATCGTCGTGTTCACTGTGCACTTGTCTGTTGAATTTTTGCTGCATTTTCGCGAGGAAGAGATTGTCCACCATTAATGGCCGGCGAAATGGAGGACAAGCCACAAGGTGAAACTACAACTTTGGAGAACGAGAGCGGTCCAGCGGTCCAAAAGGAGGCTGCGAAATCGCAACGTCGAAGACCCCCGAGATCTCATCCGCCGACTTCTAAAATAGTAAATGCTGCCATTAAGGAGCTAAACAATCGCAAGGGATCATCGCTCCAAGCGATTAAGAAGTACATCGCGACGGCGTACAAGATTGATATGGTGAAGTTGGCGCCATTCATCAAAAGATACTTGAAGTCAGCCGTGAGCTCTGGCGCTATTGTTCAAACTAGAGGTAAAGGTGCTTCCGGATCGTTCAAATTATCCACGATCAAGAAATCTAAGTCAACGAAGACACGTCAAATCAAAGTGTTGATAATGAAGAAAACGGAGAAATCCGTGGAGAATGGCGCTAAAAAATCGACAGCTGCGTGGAAATCTGCTGTTAAAGCAACCGTGAAAAAATCCGGGAAGGCTATATCGAACCTGCGACTAAATCGAAAACTCATCATAGAACAAGACTGAAGCGGTTGACAGCATAGACTGCACAAAATCGAAGAAGACCACGATCCCCCAAGCACTTACAGCGGAGAAATATAATTACTATTTATTAAAAGTGTTGTAATTCTATCTTAAGATCAATAGTATATTGTATATTCTTTTGTTTTATCGTATATACATCAAATACGCCAGATTTCAGTGAATTTTTTTTTATAAAACTTATTTAGAACTTCGTGTTGTGAAGTGGAATTTACCCGCGAAAAACCAATACAAGTTCTTCGAAAGCTGCCATTTTTCGTGTGAAAAGTTTTGCTTAGGAAATTATTTGTGAATTATGAAAAACTATTAACGGTGATCGACCGGAAGTTTCAACTTTTTAATTAAAATCTTAAAATTGCAGAACTGTTTTGCAACGATTGAAATGTGTCTAAATGTGATGAAATTTCGTTAATGTCATTTCAAGAAAGCTATAGCGTTGAATATTTAAAATCTATCTACAGCGAAAGTTTTAACAAAAATGAGGTTTTTATAATATTTATGGTATATGTTAGTGAGACAAAATTAATACTTACAGCATTTCAAACACATTTGAAGACACATATAGATGATAAAAAATGTAGACTTACGATAGACGTAACAAGTCTAGTTGCAATAATGATGGAAATAATGTTGTAGTATACGGTATAGCAGCCTTTGGAGTTGACAAGTTGTTAAAACTTCCATTATTATTAACAATACAGTAACAGATTCGAATATTAGATATCTCCAAATTCGAATTTCGCTGCAAGCATTTTAAACAAAAATCTAAAATAGCAGTTATTTTAAACATAATTTGGGAAAAAGGTCATTGAATTTGAACGAAGTTGTCAGTATCAATTCCATTATCAATCTTAAAGAAATTTCTCTAATGAAATGAAATTATTAAAAAGTTTCAATTAAATAATGATTATGAATAATTGAAACTTTTTGGGTTCCAATAATCATTATCAATGACGAAACTTTAACTTTTGGTTATCGGTAACCAATATAAATAACAGGAATTTTTCTTTTTTTTTGACTATCAGTAACCAATTGACGACGAGAATTTTTTTAGGTGATAGTTAAAATCTATCTAATTTTTTGTATTATTTTATCATTTGGAATTATTTTGTATTATTTCATTTTAGTTGTAAATTTAATGTATTACTATAAATTATATATAATATAAGTATAAATTGATCATTGTAACAGTAGAATAATTTTCATTTTATAATACAAATTTTGAAGTACATAATAATAATATGTATTATAAAAAGATGTGATTAAAATTAAATGCAGAAATGATAAAATAAAAATAAGTTATTTGCATTATTACACCCCTATACCTTTTAAAAGTTAAAATTCTTTTTTTATTTCTATTTTTATGCCACTTCTCAACAATATTTTAATATCTAACAGATACAAACTTTCGTTTAAAGAATTGATGAAACTAATATGTTTATAGATAGAATTATGTAGTATAATACGTGTTTAATACACAAAAGATATGCAAAAACGTTCCGAAATAGTTTCCACATTTAAAAATTGTGTGTCATAATTGCTGAGACGAAAAGTTATAAGTACAATTTAATCAATTTTCAATCGAACGTCTTAAAGCTCATCTCATTGTCATCAGAGTTACACGCAACGCGTTCTTTCGATTATAATATTTCTTTTATTATAAAACACTATCGAAAGTTTCCCATTTCCCTTATTCGATTCTTATCAAATTATCAACCATTCAATATTTGCAATTAGCAAATAAATGTTTCATTTCTCGAAGGGTTAAATTTCATATACGAATAGAAAGAATAATAACAACAAAGGAAACGTTGGATCTACATTTTTTAAGTTCGAGCTGCTTTCTATTTTCTGCTGAAGAGAAGTCTAAGCCTGTTTACGACCATATCTTTACACGAGTCTTGTCCCTGTGCGTCTCTAATTGCATCTGTTTGAGAAATGTTAGTTAGAGCGTAGTCCAGACGAGAAAGAGACGCTGGATGGATCGTTAATTATGTCGTTAATTAGGTGCACCGAAGTTCACTCGGTCAGAGTCAAAGGCTCGCGGCGATAATATGAATTCGCCAGTGTCGAAATTGAAACGCGGAAGTCTAAGAAAATTCTGATTCATATGCATAAAGATACGCGTCGAGTTATTAATTAAGTTAATAATTAGTAATGGAGGCGCTTTACCAATGTAAACTCTGTTGGCACACGCGTGAGAACGACCGGCAATTAATTAATTAATAAGCGCGGCTAACGTGGCTCAGTTTTAGGGATTGACTCGTACAGGGTTGAATAGTTTGTTCGAAAAACTATTCTAACAGACAAACTCCAGTGTTATTTTTTGTTTCGTTCGAATGTCATTTTCATCCTCTAAGATTAATTCTTACTAATTTTTTTTTTAATAAATTTTTAATTTAGAGAAATTGTATTCTTTTTAATTACATTTTTTCCTTTTTTTTTTTGTTCGTTAGATTATTTCTTCTTGAAATTGCTTTTCTTTTTTTACGTTTTATATATATATATATATATATATATATATATATATATATAAAAACGTAAAAATAATTATTGGAAAAAAATATATATGTACTTGTTGTAAATTATGATTAATTTATCCCATTTTTTAATTCATTTATAGGAAATAAATTTGGTGAATTTTATTCATAAAAATCTAAATTTGCCTAAATACTCATAATTTTATTACCAATTTTTATATACTATTATAGCCGTCGTACTGTTGAATGAAATTTCTTAATTGAATTATGTAGAAAAAGCGTTATTGCAATTATGACTAACATTGCTACAATTTACATATCTATAGATAATGAATTTTATTTGTGTTATGTCGTTGAAATTTGGATAGATAAAGTTTTATGTCAATTTTATTTCTTCATTCCTGTCATAAAAGTATGAGTCTTTTTGTATATTTCTCTTTAAAAGTGATCGAGCATAGAAATTTTACATAATATTTATGAATATGAGGTAAATTTAATTGCAAGTTCTCTATTACATCCACAACCTATTTAAATGATATGGATAATTCAATTTTGAAATGTGAAGTTTTCAAACACTTGAAAATTCATGCGAACAAGTGTGCTTATTAGAATTTTATATTAATATTCTTAATCATTTGCAGCGAAGAAAATTATTCTGAAATTACATTTCGGGATTTAAGATCATTTGAAGGTCATAATATATCATGTATGATACATATGATATATGATATATGTAGTTATCTGAAAAAAGAAAACATAACGATCTTAAAAGCTTTGAAGAGAAAAGAAAAAGAAAAAAATGTCTACATATTGATCACTTAACACCATTGTAAAATATTTTTGCGTCTTCACAATTGAAAAACATATTTGGAGATCACAACTTAAATGAAACATTTTGTATATATAGTCTTACAATGGTAAGCAAATACGACGAGATAGATATGAAAAATATTTAACATATATACATGTACAATAGATACGCTTTTTTACAAAACTGCAAATGCGAACATATACAATAGTGCAAAATAGTAATAATACATCGAAATTTAGTTTTGCATAAACATCCACGGTCTTACTCCTGCAACGTGGAAAACAGCTGAATCATCAATATATTTTTTATTTACGTTTATAATATTCTCTGCAAATAAAACTATTTATTTGCAACCTTGAAAAAATTGTTCAAACCAGCGTTAATTGTGTGCATATGTTTTTTGTAACGTGTATTTTTCGACACATTCAAACAGCAATAAAAAAAAAAAGTGATTTACGCGAAACGTAAGTCATTAGCTCAGTTATGCTCATTGTACTTTCGAGAATTGTACATCACGGTCCCGAAACGCCGGGAAATTGTTTCTGAGATCGCGGACGGCCGTTTTGTTTCTCATTTTCTTGTCGTAATCGCTTTTAATAATTCCATGATTTAAAAAAAGGGGGATGATAAGAGAGGAGGCGATAGGAAAGAGATATTTCAACGTCTGCGTCGAGCTTTTTAACGTGACCGTTCTTCCGACGGTGTAAGGTCTCATTTCGTGAGGACGGATTACAATTAATTGAGGCTTTTAAGCGGCCTGTGTGTGTAAAGAGAAAGCCATGGAGCCAGCAAAAAGAAGGGGGAAAAAAAAGAAAGAACAGCTCAAAGGAAAGTGAGAATTCACGGGCGGGAAAAGAACGCGGTTTCATTTTTGCCTTTTATGACCGTGTCGTAAAAAGATTCGCGATGTCGCGTATTTTTGAACCAGGCTTGTCTGTGGATTGAAGTGCATTTCACGTTATTTGTAGAATTTAGCAATCATATGGGACATGTGACTTGCGGGGAGCGCATAATCTTTCGTAGCAGGAAATAATACGTGAAATCTGTAATTTGAGCACGCTAGATTAGATTTCTTGAATCGATTGTTTCCTTTGCCTGTGATCTAGTTTGGGTTATATTACGGTTACAGTCATTCGGATAAACTCGCGCGCATTTATAATTAAAAGAGAAAATTTGTACAAAATGGTATTTCCATGCGTTTTGCTGTACGAATTTTAACGCTTTATTGGAAAATCCACTTTTGTTAAATAAATTTCGTAATTTTCGTATATGTTTAGAATTTTAACATTATTTGTAAATATTTTAGAATTTTTATTTTTATTTAAATGAAAATTGGAAAAGATTGTCTTTATTTAGGTTAAAATTAGGAAAGGTAATTTTTATTTAATCCTATCATTCTTTTCACGTTTTTGTCATATTCAGTTTCACCATATATTTTTTTCTTTTCTTTTTGGTAGTTTTAATTATTAAAATTATTCTGTAGCTTACAAATGAAATAAATTTTTATTTATAAAAAATATAAAATGCATAATATATTGTAAATTATATTGAATATTAAGACTCGAATATTTAGAAGTTATGTATATTTTCATAAAATATATTTGATATAATATTTCAAGTCACACAGAGTTGAATAAAGCTTACATGACAGCTTATAATAAAATGATTTTGAAGTTTTCATATGGAATATTCAAATCTTGTAATAAAATTTTGAACAATTTGTTCTTGTTTGAACCCTATTTTAAATACTGTTATTACGAATTGAAATCATTGTGCATACTATTTAAGAATATCTTTACATACCAGAATTGTTTCTTTTCTAAATTTATTATATCTAGCATGAAATTCTGATTTTTCATTTCTACTAATTATGGTATCTATCTATAGTACCTTTATTACTTCCAAATGAAAAAAAGTTTTATTTTAACTGTGTTCTTCCTCTCTCTCTTTCTTACGTTATGTTCACATACATTATGTTCTTTCATGTTATCATTACTGATATATCGACCATTTATTTTGTGAGCTCATTTTTTAAGTAAATTGAGAAAACGAAAAATTTCTGTACAGTTTAATGTGAACTTTTTGTGTATGAACAGTTCACAATTTGAACCTTGAAATATTCGTTTGTTTTGACGAATTGAAATTTCGTTGCTGCATGGAATTATATAAAACGCAGACACTTTAATGACCTTAAACAGAAAATAAGCTTATATCGTTTTCAAAATAAATGCACTGTTGTGGCTGGACGGACCAAGGCAATATGGAGATCCGCTTCGAGATGCTTGAATTTTGTGGCGAAGTATAACGAGTTGATATGATCCCGATAGAAAATCAGAGATCGCGATAAAGGCTGTATGATTTATAATTGATCGTCGTGACGAATCGGTACGTCACACTGACTTGTAACTGACTAACTGACTAGTTTGTAATGACTATTTCACGTAGCAGTAGCAGTAATAAATCGGTTTTCCCGCCGATGCGAGCCTGTTTCACAACATTTTGTTGGCGAGTTCCAGCTGATCATTTAAAATTATGGTTCGTTTGATTTTCCTAACGTAGGCCATTTGAAAAATAACGTAATTGAGGCATCGAACGATGGATGTTATCTTATCGTTTCCGGAAGAAACGCTAAAGATAACAGGCTCGCGGAAGATAAAACAATAGGTGCACACAGCATCTAGTCGTGATAGAGGTTATGGACTTTTCTTATTTCGCTGAAAAACAAAGCCGTTGCCCTTGGCTAAATAGATTTGAAAATAAGGTAATAAATTTCTTCGTGCGGACGAAGAAGTTTAAATCGGCTCCTCTTCAAGAAAACTCTGGAAGCAATTATATAACGTACTTTCGTATCGCATCGCGATTGTTTCGCAATGTAAAACTAGAAAATTGCCCAAACATTATATTGTATACCGAAGTAACAATCATAATTCCAATCTGACATCGAAATAACCTTTATAATCATAATTCCAGTCTGACAGTCATAACTCCAGTTTCATCGACATTATGGATGTTATTTGGTCTAAATTTGTATTTTTTTACAAGTAGATTGCTAATTTGATAAGTGGAAAAATTGTCGAACAACGATACGATTAAACTCCATTGCCCTAGTTATAAACGTCATTTTCTGGTGAGCTTTAATAAAGACGGATACTTATAAAGGAAGTGACATAACCAGGTTATCCCGGCTTTTCTTTCCTCCCTATTAAAATTATACAAAATGTTATTTTTTTCTGTTGTTTCATATGCCAATAGTTGCAGGTCGGTTAAAGTAAATACCTTTTCACTTTCCCGTAATTTTGTTACATAAAAAACTAATTCTGTTTCTTGCTTCTTCGAAAATATTAACCTAACCTAAACGACCTCGCTTCTTAGCTGCTTCTGAAGCGGTTAAATGATTTCCTCGAGCTTGTTTTACTCTATTCGTTAACGTAAACGGAGGCACATTAGACGGCGCTTCTTGGTATCCCATTTTTGTTGTCTAAAACTTGCTGAATTGCACCAGCCATGTTTTCCTGGAACCAACTTTCCTGTTTTTGTTTCCTAAGTATCATAAGTAGACATCTTTAAATGTTCCAGATAGGTAAAAATCTAGAATAATTGTTTGAATTGATAATATCATTGTTGATAGGAATTTGTTTAAAAATCTTATACCTGAATGCAAATAGGCCGTGGCACGGATTGTTCAGTGCAAATTATTGTAGGAGACGTCCTTGGTGTGCTCGTAGATGCGGAAACAGGCTCGCGAGAAGAACTGAGGTTATGTTTGAACTATTGTGTACGAGCGCGTCGAAATCGGCCCTTATATAAGACCACAACTCTGTTTGTGCCTTTTTCAATCACGCGGTTTTATTTGGCAAAATGCCCCGTTAGGGTCATAAGGTAATTTTCGCATTTTGATTTGATACTAAATTCATTTACTAAACATTAAATATTTATACTTCGATATGAGATAGAATGCTGAAAAAAGATAGAAAGTGAAAATATTCGATAAGGACTATAGAAATATTTGAATGGATTTGTGAAAACATTAAGAAATAATCATTTCAATCACAGAACATTAAAACTCTTCAAGCCGAAAATTTTTAACTCTATCTGTACGTAACACTACGATGTTGATTGTTTCCGGAACTTGTCAAATAATATCGTGAAGTCCACCCGAATATTTCATGTCACACTTTCATATTACATATCGAACTCTTATTTTAGAAAAGCAATAATTTTGTTTTACTCCTCCCTACTAATGTTATATTACATTACAATGACAAAGTCAGGTATGATCTTGTATCTAATGGTGTCCATATCTTCTCATTTGTATAAAAAGTTGTTATACTAAAAATTTTATTTTACTGGAAATCATTCTCGGCGAAATGGAAAAAACACGATTAAATATTTATGCAAATTGAAAATTTTTATGTGCCATTTCAAAGAGATGAAACCCGCATGAAGGCGATGTTTATCCTTCAAATATTATAATATTATAATACTGTACTTTGGATATTTTATGTTATTTTTACATATTATGTGCATTGTATGTATCATTGTATCATATCCGTCTTTAAATTTTTAACAGATAGAAATATGTATTGGAGTATAATCACGATACTGAAGGTTAATGGAAACACAAATATTTTTTTAAATGGAAATATCAGAAAATAAGATCGAAACAATTTTTGATGTTTAAATTTCTTTTTGGTCTATCTTATATAAAATTTGTTGAAAATCTGGACCATTCATAAAATTCATAAAATTTCGCGCCGTCTTTAGATTAAATTACATATGTTTAATTCGAATTGATTCATTGAATTTGTGCTTATTTGTATAATGAAATATAAATAAAAATGCATCGGTAGAAATTATTCTGGGAAAAAATCACGATACAACTGAAGATTAATGGAAATATTTTTATAGGTATATCGAAGAATAGGGTGGATTACGTCGTGGTGAAACAATTTTTCAATTCGCGCTATATAACATTTTTCGACTAATAAAATTTCACGCTACTTTTAGAGTAAACTAGAATAATAGAGTAAACTAAAATAGAATTACTTTATAAATTTCTTGCTTATTTCTAAACATAAAGAAAAATATGTACATCGTCAGTAATTATTCTAACGATAAACGAAACGAAAAAATTCCAATGCCAAGGATGCACGAATATTTTTCTCGCAAGTTGAGATATTAGAAAGACAGAGTTGATTACACCGTGGCGAAACAATTTCTCGACTTTAAATATCCGACTTTTTAATCTGTCTTATGCAAGATTTCTCCAGAATTCACATGGGTAATGACTCATAAAATTTCACGTCACCCTTAGGGTAAACTACGTTAAATCCGAATTACTTTCTATCGAGACTGGTACAAAGGATTTTTATCGTGCATGAATTACAGGTGAAACGAAGCACGTTTTATAACTGGGTTGAAACGTGATTTCCATTTTAACAACATCCTATTCGTTTAGATGTTTCAATCAAAGTGTTACATGGGGAACGGAAGTTTGAACAAAAGGGGTGATCAAAGAATGGCTGAATTCAAAAGGACGATTAGCTGCCGATGAGCGGCGAAGCTGGTAAAACAACCTCGACGAAAAATATAAAGTGAATTTATTTCTTCGTTATTTACTTTGTTCACCACACGTGCACACACCGTCCATCTCTACGCACACTGTGATTCATTAAAAAACGAGAAGCAGAATATTGACAGAATTTACGCTGCAAAAATTACTCACGTGTCATGCCTTTTTCTTTCACTTTGGTTGTTTCTGTAAAAGAATGGAAGCGTTTTTTTTGACTCACAAAGAAAGAGATAATCGAAATTTTGTTAAGATCCAGAATGCAATGATTGCCTGAATTTTACATTTTCTCGACTTTTAACAGTAAAATTAATTGAATAATCAATAGAAGATAGAAAGAGAAAATTTCGTTTACAGAAAGAAAGAGATTTAGCTGTGTCATAATCCTGCACGTTAATTTGTTAAAAAGATAAACTTTTGTCAAAACGAAAAAGATACCTCCTCTTATTTCATGGTCTCGGTTTTCGTAATGCATTAATTTATTAAAACGATAAACAAAGTTTTATTGAAACAAGATTTGCTCTTTTATAATTTTTTTTTTAAGAGATAAGCAGAACTTTGTTAAAATGGTAAAAATAACTTTTGCTATTTCACAGTCTCAGCTATCGTAATCGCACGTGTGAATTTCATCAAGAAGACGATATTTTTGATATTTTACAATCTCAATTCTTGTAATCTCGCAGATGATTTTATGCGAAGGATAAACAAAAGCTTGTCGAAATGACGAAAATAACGTTTACCATTCTCACAATCTCAGCTCTTGCCAATTTAAATTTTGTTAAAGTGACAAGAATAACTTCCGCTGTGTCACAATCTCAGTTGTCGTAATCCTTCACATTAATTTACCAAAAAGATAAATTGTTGAAATCAAGTAAAATTCTGTTAGAATGAAGAAGAAAAATAAATTTTACAATCTCATAAGAAGGTTCTCGCAAGAAATTCATTAAAAAGAAAGCCAAACACTTTATTCAAACGATAAAAGTGTCTTTTATCCTCTGGGATGCAGAGGATACAGGATAAGGATAATTCATCATCACGGATTCTTGTAATTTCCAATAATACGTCAGACCTGACGTAGATGGAACGTCGAAGCACGTTTACGACTAACGAAACGTGAGGTATTTCGATAAAACTGCTATGGACTTTTCGGCTGTTCCTACGTAAAACAAGAGGACGGGGAGAAACTGATTCGCGATTCCGAGCGTACGCTCGACCTTCTGCTTTATTTAGTCATTCCCCGTGCAATATTCAAATGATCCACGAGCGTAGTTTCCAGCACCTATAGAACTCTCCGTTCTTGCTGCCCCTTTCCCCCCCAAGTGGTTCCGTTGCGTCTTTCTATTTTGCATATTCCTCTTCCTTGTCGAGCCTCCACGGACACCAGGGAACACTCGTCGGCTATCTTTAAGGCTGTCGTAATTTTTTTTCCACCCTTCAATATTTCATGAGATCTGTTTTGCGAACGCTCATCCCGCCCCCCCCCCTCCCCTTGTGACGCCCTCGACAATTTATTTTTCATTTCCTCGCGAACGTGTACGAATTTACACGCGTGCAAGAACTAATACGTCGCGTGTTTCAACGCGCGCGTGTGTATGTGTGTGTGTCTAGTTTTTAAGCCGAGCGAGCGCTCTGATCCTTCAGGAAGACATACGGCGCAAACGTTGCGCAAATCTTCGTTTCGTTCTACTTTTTTTTTTCGCGATGTCCGATTGTTTGGAGAGCTTCCACGAGTTTCCACGTGTCGAGGAGTTAACGCGAAACGATGCGATCGGCGACGAAAGTGAAACACTGTTGGGGAGGAAAATTTCACGGAGCGATCGCTCGAGTCGCCAACCTTTTTCCCCGTGATCTTATAAAAAAATTAAGATTCGTTTGAAATTATTAATTGAAAAATTATTCGAAGTTTCAAATTTGAAGGTTAAATTTCAAATTGAACGTGGAATTATCGTACCAATCGGTTTAAATCAGTGATAGTTCTATTGTTAACACGTCGTGTTTATTATTTCAGTAAATCGCCCTGTTTCGCAAGGTAACGAAGACATACGGTCCAAACTTCTAAACGTGTAAATCTACTTTGTACTTCATTTTCTTTTGGTCAAAGTATCTGACTTAGTTTGGTGGATATTTTGTTTTACGCACTGTCAGTCACAAGAGTTTACATAAAGAAAGATACAAGGCATATTATTTCATTTTTATTGGAAATTATTATTATTATTATATCAATTATATCAATATAATAATGATGATAATAATAATGATAATAATGATGATAATAATAATTAAGACAAGTTTTATTTATTTTACACATCGGATAGAGATTTTCATAAGAGATCGTGTTTTTAATTTACGTACATTTTCTTAGATATATTTATCCATATTTTCTTGCATTTTGTTAAATTTCTTACGAACGTAGAATTCATCAAGGTTTCTTCAATTTGAAAGATTTGTTCTTAAAATTTTCGATTTTTAAAAAAGAATTTTATCGATTTGTACAAATAGTGGCCGAAATTTAACTAGCAAATTAATTAAAAATACATAAAATGTTCAAAATCCTTCTTTTGTTTTTAATTTTCTGTATTTGATATGTTTGACACTTCTGTAACTACGTACATTTTATATAAAATTTCAAAATATTTATCATAGATAAAATATTTTATATACAACGTATTTATGTACGTGCAAGTCATATCATAATGGAGGAAATAGTTTCACTATGAATGTAAATGAAAATACGTATATCCTTGTTCTTGCTATTGTTACAAAAGTGAGCACAGTGAAGGACAAATTTAGTCCGATGGCTAATCTTTATTATTATCTATTATGTTTGGAAGAAGAACATGTTTATGTGGCCTGAAAATAACTTTGTGTTCGAAATAGATACGTTGCAACGTTGTTGCACTGTTTCTGTTTTATTGTTATCTTCTCCATCAAATTGCAGCCTTCAAGAACACACTATTTAAGAAACTATTCAAATTTTGCAAATTAAATAATTCATTTATTTATCATTAATATATTATTTCATCGAGGTCTCTTCAATTTAAAAAAAATCTCTTCTTAAAATGTAATTGTTAAAATTTTTTAAATGTTATCGACAACACATACATCCTCATCTCACTAAACAAAATTATTGTTAAAAAGATGGATTTGAAATTTCATAAATTACACATATATTACACATTATGTGCATGAACGCTTGAAACTTTTCAAACTTGATACTCGCATTCGAAACTTGGGGAAAAAAGAATTAGAAAGGAAAAAGGCACTTACTTTCCTTCCATTGAAAGAATCGAATACAAATTTCTCATAAACTACATTTTATATAAAAGTTTAAAATCTCATAAACTACATTTTATATAAAAGTTTAAAATCTTTTATTAAACTTAGTATTCGCGTTCTAATAAATGCTTCATTAAAAAATTGAAATGCATTAAGCATAAAATGTAACAAATACATAGTCAATATTTCTTTCTTTTGCTTTAACAGAGCAAGATACACAATGTGTCCATGGTACGTTATTATCTTACAGTGAACTGAAAATAATTTACAACATACACGAGATGAATTGGTTACAAGAACCAAAGCTGTTTCTAATCGAGTCGACTTGAAATTCAATCCACAATAAATTCATTAGTAAAATTTGATATCAATTTTAAATCGAAATGCACGCATTTAGCTTGTACAATTTCGCGTTTTATAGTTTTGTCATAAGTTTTTAAGCATTGATGGATCTTTTCCTACATGATAATTTAATTTTGTTTTTACACTGAAATATGAAAAACTCTACAATTCAATCAAAAAGGTAGACTATCGATAAGTAAGTTTGAGCTTTTCACAAAAATCAATCCAAATTATTAAATTATTAATCCAAATTTAATACTCGTATTCAAAAAATTGAATTCTATCGTTGAACAACTCACGGTTAGAAGAAATAAAAAATAAATTATCACTGAGCTCGAAAATTGAATTCTGTCATTGAATGATTTACTATTAGAAGGAACGTAATCAAAAAGTGGATTATCACCGAGAAGATTAATTTCAAATTTAATTAATTCAAATATGCACAGATGTATACATAAATTTTTCAAATTTGCACTTTTATTCGAAAATTGAATTCTTTCGTCGAATGATTCAATATTAGAAGGGGGCACGATCAGAAAATAAATTATCACTGAAAAAATCAATCGTAAGCCTTTTGCAAATTAATCCAAATATCCAGAAATCTGAATTTCTCAATTTCAATATTTTTGCTCGAGAATTGAATTCTGGAACGTAATTCAGAAAACGCAGATTATCATTGAGAAGATTAACTTCGATTAATCCAAATACTCGCGAATCTACTCGTGAAACGTTCAAGAAATCTCGAAGCTTGGTGGTCGAAAATTGAGCTTTAGAACTGGATGATCTTTGATCATGAACGTCGAGAGGCGATCGGGGGGGGGGGCATTGTCCCAGAAATTTAGTTGGTAAAAGAAACAACAACAGCGCGAAGTTTGATATTCCCCTGCGGTGCAACTAAAGACGTTGTTTCTTTCTCGAAACTTTCACGAGCCTGTGCGTCTCGAAGGGGGTTGTCTCGGTCTCAGCCTCGAGGGCAAATTGCAGTTTCCTTTCGCAGGGCTCGCGAATAATGTCAGCGAATCTCTCGTGTACCTTTTATTTCCCATCAGACGCCAGATGAATAATAAACACGGATGTTTCAAGTGTTATTGCTCGGCAACAATCACGCGGTGATTCTATTTCGTTGCAAAACAACACAACCGCGACTTCGTTTTCGAACTTATGGACCTATAGTTGTTTAGCTCGACGGCAAAGCTCTCATCTCTCTCTTTCTCTCTCCTTTGTCACGATTTCCAGTTGATAGAAAACTTTCGAAGTATCGTGAAATCGATTGACGCGAGTCCGTTTTTTTTTTTTCTCTTTCTTAAATAAGAATGAATGTTTGTTGCTTGAGACATGTAATGGCGAGTGGTATGCACGTATAATAGAGTAATTGGAAGTATAGTTACTTGTGGGATTTCAAAATACAATTTGCAATTTCGTTGCAAAAAGTAGGAAGAAAGTAAGAGAATGGAATTCTCAATGTTTAAAACAAGAGGAAATATCATGATTTCAAGGAGGAATTCACGACTATATTTCTTATTAGTCGACTGAGATATCCATGCGTGTATACGTAGAAAATAAAACGATCAGTTTCTCATTAATTGCATCCTTTCGTTAAAATTAAATGCATCTAAACAAATTAGTTACATATAAAATGATATTGAATTTGTATCTAATAGAGTAAATTTGTATAAATATTCTATACAATAGAAAATCTTTTCATTTTTTTATTTTTGTAATGTAAAAAATTTTCACTTCTTAGATAAAGATGACAAGATAAATAAATGATGAAAAAAACCATAAATAGTTCAGAAATAAATAATATTTGACACGTGATAGAATACATGCTTAGAATTGATACTTTCAGAATGTAAAAAGATTTTTAGATGAAATTTTAAATATTTTAAAAAATAAAGAAAAAAATTGGAAGAAAATAATTGTAACAACTTTTGGAAGAATAGAGATGATAATACAAATGAATAAAAGATAATACAATGGAATCTCAGCAACTTGAACGTCACTAACTCGAAAACAAAAGTTTTCTTCACTTTCTTCCACTTTGCTCCAAAAATAACTTGAAATATAAATTCTCGTAAACTGGAGTTATTTGTCACACGTTTGATGTATATTTTACTTGTACGATTGGTATTTGTGGGATGTTTGCCCTCTGAAATTTAGAAATTTGATCTCTAGAAGTCGATGTTTTATATAATTTTACGTGCATAGTTGAAAATTAATTATTGTACAAAATATCTCTATCAGTTTATTAAACTTCTCTTATCTGAAAATTCGATCAATCTCTACAAAACTCAAATACTTTTTCTCTTTCCTTTGAGGTTAAGTTATCCATATTCGACTGTGTTTATTATCTTCGATGTAAATATTTCACTATATTCAACGTAATAAAGATTCGTAGAAGAAATTTTCTTCAGAAAGCAAATTATATAATTTGAGAATAACGTAAAAAATGTAATTAAAACATAGGTACACTAGCGTCACAATTTACTGATTAATAATAAATTAGTACTAATATTATGAACCTTTTTACTGTTGACCAAAAAAGTTGTATCCAAGCGAAAAGTGATGTAGTTTCGTAGCTTGAGAAAAAAAAGAAACATAGAAATTTTGTGAAAAATGATAATCACAGAAATCAGAAAGGAAAATAAATTGTAGAAATAAAATGTAGCTAATAGTGATATATTATTGTTCATTATTCAGCAATAAGGTTAAGTAAGTGATAAGTTGAACTTTTGAATTTTTGTTACATATATACTTTTTTTAATTTTTATATCTTACGTCGAACATGATAATCAGTTCTGGTTATTAAATTAGGACTGCTCATAATTTTCAAATTACAAATGATATTGTAAATTTTGTAGTGAAACTGGAACGCGATTTCATTAACTATTAAAACTTCTACTTCATTGTTTATGTTTTCTCAATTTGCTTTCATTACAATATGTGCTCTTTTCAGCACATTATGTATACACTGCTTTATCACATCTACTTTCATCCAATTTTCATTTTCACAACATATTTTTAAAAAAAATCCAAGTTAAGTATTTTTTTTAATTAGTTATCTCTCGTAATTTGTACACTGACGGAAAAATTTTATGCTTAATTCTATCATTCTCATAATAAATATTTCTCATAATTAATAATAATAAACAATAAAGTGTAATCTATAGCAATATATTAATTATTAATATTTATATTTATATGTGCAGTATTTCAATAATCAGTTAATCTTTGCTTATGCCTGGGTATTCATATACATAAACAGTTAAACGTATGTAACAAGCGTTTTAAATTATAGTAATCAGAAAATACAAGACACACATGTTTCGTGCGTGAATTATAATAAATGAAAACCAGTAAATATATTCATATATTACAGTAATATATTCATATATTATAAATGCATTCGTCTTTCCTTGCAGTTATTATTATAATAACAATCGAAATAAGAATCCACTGATTTAAAAACGTCATTTTTCCGTCGTGATAAATTGTGATTCTTGCTATAAATGCCGAATAAGTATTCGACATGCTGCGTTAATGAAAGTTAATGATACTGCAACAACACCTGCAAATTCTTCAGTTTTTATTCAAAAACGTCTGAAAAAAATTCAACAGCTAGCGTAACTTATGTTCACTTACTCTCAACGTTACTTAACACTTTACCGACCGTATATTAGCGGTGAATAGTTAGCCGATTAATAGGCTACCGGTCGGTAAAGTGTTAAAATATATTAGCCGATTAATAGGCTACTTGTCGGTAAAGTATTAAAATATGTTAGCCGATTAATAGGCTACCGGTCGGTAAAGTGTTAAAACGACTCACTGCTTCAGTTTCATACGTACTTCACGAATTTTCCCTTTATCATGCGCCACGAAAAAATTTCTTTGTTTGAACGGAGGGCGGGAAACGATTAAGTCGAGATTAAGAAAAATGCGATCCTGATGAAATGGTATCGAGAAATGGGATTCCATTCTGTTCGTCGGTAATCGCATGTGTGCCTCTCGCGAATATAAATACGCCGGTTAATTGCCAGTCGGCGCCGATTCTCTACGATAACGTTAAAAGGCTCGACTCGCGTGCTTCCTTCTAATTAGAAATTTCGATTATTAAGCTGAATAACACGTTCCTCCCCTCTCGGGCCCGGTAAACGCGATTCCGTGGCATAATTAGAAACCATTGGATTAGAAGCCGGAACGTTGCGTCGTTGGGACGATCTCTGGAATTCGAACACAGGCTCAACGCTGTGAACTTTGTCCCTCTTTCTCTTCTTTTTCTTCTTCTTCGTTTTGTTCTGCTTGAAATGGTTGAATTCCTGTGTTTGTTTGTAGGATGAAATAGTTTGTTCTACATCAGTTTATAGATATGTACGAACGATCGATCGAAATGTGTACTTAATAATTATACTGATATTCTACTAATATACTACTTATATTCGTACAGTAATGTAACATGACATTTATCATCTCGGAATTTCTTATTTTTCCGATGCCTTTTAAAATAATGTCATTTTACTTTTATTTTGGATACTGTGCGAGTTTCACTTTTAAATTTTCGAACTGTTGATTAATTCTCATACATTCCGAATAATATTGTACAGTGTGATCGATGTTAGGAAAATTGCAAAATGATGATAAAAGTATCTGCTTTACTGTCAGAAGGATGATAGGCACTTAAAGCTGTTCGCGAAAGTATTCGAGCTCCTATCTTTTATATATTATGTTCGAAATCTCATTAATACTGCAGTGAGATACACAGACACACACTGTCACAGTCATGTTGGTAAAATTTACCAAACAATCCGGAACTATGTATAGTTATTCATTTTAAGAGGCGAGTAAACTTGTAACTATAGTTCTTAATAAAATCTAGACAAGATTCGATGCTAGATGCAATAGTTTTTTGAATAGTTTCAAGATTTCGATATTTTGATTTCTAGTATTTAATTAGTAGAATATTTCAAAATATATAATTTATACTAATTATACTTGTTATATATACTTATACCAATAAAGTTTATTAATTCTTTTTAATATATATTTTTCGAGCCGATTGTCATGGTTATATTAATAAAATTTGAAATCAATTTTAAAATATACATATATAGATATTACAAAATATTTTTTGAAACATATATATATATATATATAGTAAAAAATTAATAACATATGATATATCTTAAATATGGGATATAAATATATGTAATATATAATTAATATATAAATATTCATTTTAATTAATACAATTAAAGCTTACTAATATAATACTTAGATAAAATATTTTGTAATATTCGTAAAAATACAAAACACTCAGTTTTGTTGCCATGCTGCCATAAAATAGTAGACTCTTTCTTTCTCTCTGTGAAAAAATAGATCGAAAATGTAGAACAAAATTTCTTCATAAAATGTTTACTGTTTGAGAGAATTAAATTGAAAAATTTATCAAATACATATAAACTTTGAGATTTTTAACGAAATATAGTCAAAATCTATTTTGGTAACGAAAAAAATTTTATTCTGTATTTTTAATTTATTTTCACGCATAGAATATCCTCAATGTTCAGTCCTGTCGAATGCAAAATGGGACAAATTGAAATATACTCGACAAGTCTTTAAACTGGATCTTTTTAAAGAATGAAATCTTAAATGAGAAAATGTCCTCTTTTTTTTACGTTTGAAATCACTATTTTCTCGGTTCTACCGTGAAAATTGGGACACCTTGAGACTTGTACTAAATCTGACAATTAACTGTGTACATTTTTAGATTTATTTCAAAGTATATGAATATAACAATCGGATCACAGTGTTAACGAGAATTTCCAAATACTTTCTATAACACAGGTAATGTGTTCATAAAAATTTCCTATAAATGCTTCAGTATTTTCACGAGTAACTATACAAATACAACTATAAAATAGAAAGTCGAAATTTAAAAAAAAAGAAAAAGAAAGAAAGAAAAATTTCATCGTGTACAAAATAAATAGACAAGAAAATATCAGACAACACATTTGATTTCACATAAATAAAAGCAACGAGAGCACATGGCGTATTGGGTGGAGGGTAGGTTTTATGGAGGCGCTCTTTTACCCCGATAGAAACGTCAATGGATTCGGCTATCTTTATTATCGGGCAAGAACACGCGGAATTTCAATGGCGCATTGATTCTTCGGCTGTATCGGCCAAGCAAAGAGTTACAGCAGGACGTTTTCCTTACGTTTCGTTCTTCCGGATGCAAGAGGCCATTCAGATCAAAGATTCCAAGGAAACGACACCATTTTCCAATCGTTTCAAAGGCACACAGATAGGCGATAAATTTCTGCTCAACAATGTCTTTTTTTTTTTTTCTTCTTTCTTCGAGACATTAACGCGAGCAATTTCGAAGCAAAATGCGATACTCTCGCGTAGCTGGCGCAGTTCGAGAGTACCAATTTTTTTATTATATCTGGATATTCGCCGCAATCTGTTCATATAAATGTTAGGTTAGTATATAAAGTCCGACGCAAACAGTGAAAATGAAATTACACGTAGTTGTATAATTTCTAGTATTAATCACCTATAATATCTACGTATGTATTCTCATTTTGAAAATTATTTCATTTTATTTCTTGTATTACTTCTTCTATTATCGTGTTGATTTGAAAGTAACATATCAAATTAATAAATTTCATTTTGCATATCTGTTGTTTCATCATTGTATTTCATCAACACGCCATTATAAAAATGAATTATCTATAACAATTATTTGCTACTGGATTTTAGATTAGTTACATATTACATTGTTACAATTAACAACTTTCAACAAGTGAACAAGGTTTTAAAATATATAGAAAAGCAACTACGAGTGCAAATTTAATACTCATAAAATGCTCGATACTTCAGTTAGAAAGTTTTTACAATTTTTTTTTTTGCGATTTGTTCATACGTACATATATATAATATTACAATTAGTTATAATATTACAACTGGATTATAATAAATTATTACTATATTGTATAGTTTGCTTGAAACTAGGTTGATCAATTCTTCATTTGAAGTTCAGATCAATTTTTAACTTATACGTGGTCATTTTGTTATAAATTTATTCACAAAAGAGAAAGGTATATTTTAATCAGGCATTTCTAACGTAAATATGGCAGTTTCGAATTAAAGAATTCAATAATAGTTTTTGTCGACCTTTCTGAGTGTTTTAAAGCGCATATTGATCAAATGATAGCGCAAGGATTGCTCGAAATAAATGGTAATTTGAAGGGTGAATAAGTTGGCCGTGAGGGAAAAGTTTCCAACCTAACTTAACCTAAGAGTTCGTTCTATGTCGTTCGTCGTCCATCCGCGTATACAAATTGATTTGATTTTTGTCCGATTCATTTCGATACTGTACATTTCAGTACAAAGGTGGTCTCGATATATTTCGACCAAGCGTAAGAGCAGCACTCTTATATTTGAAAATGCTCCCGAATGAAGCAAACGGGTCGAGATTTGTAACATGTTCTCGCTAAACATAACGTTTTATCGTTTCCGATAACGCCAAAGTCTCGCTTCTTCCTCCAAGGCACGAGAAAGCAAGTGTATTTAAAGTGTATTTAGAGAAAATATACTTTACAGGGTCGTTGTATAGAAATTTTTTCTTCTCTCTCTCTCTCTCTCTCTCTCTCTCTCGCATGCAGCGATTTAACCGCAGTTACTTCACCCAGCTTCAAATCCGTTCGATGAACTTCAAAACTGCTCAATCGCTTAATAATGAAGTCGATATTAGTTAGATTAAAGACTTCGCCTTTGAAGAATCAACTGCGCGTGAACAGTCAATTTCGAAAGCAAGAAAATATCCGTCGAATTTGACTCGTGGGGGTTAACCACCGCCACGGCGTGAATATTCAGCGGCAGTAAGCTTCCCCTTCCGGTTATTGAACTTAATGCAGCCCGGGTCGATGCGGGTCGAGATATTAAATTATGCGGTTCTGTTCGATGCAACGATGTTTCCACGGTATAAAAGACCGGGAAAGGAACGAGCCTTTACGATTTCTCTCTCTCTCTCTCTCTCCCCCTTAGGCCATTCTCCCCCACCACCTCACCTTTATGACGCGACTTTTGCGATAACTGTAATGGCTACTCTCGCAACACGAAGCACGCTATTACCGTCACTCTATTTCACAGTTGATATCTCTCCCCTTTCAGCCTCAGTACGGCCACCCACACCTCGGAGCATCCCCTTGAAGGCCCCACCTTGACCCAGTGAATTTCTCGTGTCGTACAGCGGCTGCATAGGGAATTTGATAAAAAGTATGCACCAGCAAGCTATTATTATACCATAGAGCGGTGATTTATTTTTGCCAGGGTCGGGGCGGCACGGTGGTAGGTAGGGTGTTGATGGTCGTCGAGGGTTGTTCCACGATGTTTTTTGCCCCGCGGTGGTTCGCTTCGTGCGGTTGCACGAACAATCGCACTTTCTTTCTGCCAGCGCTTTCACGTAGATTGTACAAGTTTCGTTTGCGTTTACGACGGTCGACGCGCGGTTTCGTGATATAACTGCGGGGTTGAATATAGTGCCGTATCGAGACAAAAATGAATATCTACTTCGTGAAATGTTGCTTGTTGTGGATGAGGTTGATAATTATTAAAAAAAAAGGTTTCGATATTTAGCGCTTTACCTTGCTTCTATTAGATGTGAATTTTGAACGTGTATATTGAAGTATCAAGTAACTGTTTGTGCAAATTAATTACGACATGTTTGAGGAATTAAGTATGACGTTTTTACTAAATTTTTGTGCCATTGGATGATTTTAAATATATTATAAATATAAGGAAGTGGAAGAAAAATTTTCTAATCATTTAATGTACAATAGTCTTCCTTATGTGAATTCTTAATGTCCGAACGTTTTGATAATATACAAAAATATTCGAATATTAAGATATTATATTTAAAATGATAGATGTTCATATATAAATAATAAAACGTACTACACAAAGCAAGTAAATATCTATCTTCCAGCGATTCACGAATGTTTATTTTGCATGATATTTTTTAATATCACAAGGAATTGTTGTTACAAGGAAGTGGTATAAGTATTTATGTAAAACGTTATCAAGATATAAAGGATACATGTGATTGTTCTATTATCCGTATTTTTGTTTCTTTCTATTAACTATTCTTTCTACTAACCATTTTATTAACCATTACTTTTGTTTTTCTATTATTTCAGTATTGAACGCTTTACTATAATTCACTTCTCTATCATGAGGAGATCAAAATTATCAAAGGGGAATTTCAGCTAATAATGAAAAATTACGAAAATTATTGTTTTCGAAAATCTGATTTTTGTAGCAATATTTTTTTTGTGTCTAATTTAAATCCTTTTTGAGTATCTAGCCGATATTTAAGTGTATAAATAATTTTACAGTCAATAACGAAATAATTGATTTAGTTACTACTTATTCAAAGAGGATAACATATTATTATAATATATTGAATAAATATATAAAAAAATATATGCTTAAAGACAAATGCATTTTTAATTTACATACTCCTCATTTAGCATTAAACTTTTAGATTTTTGATAATTTCAAATAATTTTCGCTTTCACTGAGAAACTTGTGCAACGTATATCGTGCGAAATGACAAATATCAAAGATCAAGGATAAAACAAATATAATTGCTGACTCTTGATTTTTATGCGTATTCATGTTTTTCTAAAGAAGCGAAACCCAAGTAAAAATTTGTTTCCTCTATTGAATGTTGTAACTAGACTCCGGATGTTTATGTATCTATAGAAAATTTAAAAATTCAAATTGCAGAGAACGCATATAATACGAAGATGTGGAAAATACATTTCTACTGAGTTTACACTGAGATTCAATTTTTTTTAATTATATTCACAGAAATGTTAATATACATTATAATTTACAATTTAGTTGTAACAAGTATTGCACTTTGAATATCTCGTATATTTCTTGTATATATATATTTCTCGTATATTTCTCGTATATATATCTCGTATATTTCTCATATATTTCTCGTATATATAGAAATATTATAAATAAGTAATTGTAAATATATAAATAACATAATGTATTTAAAATAATATATAATATTACAAATAAGTAAATATCTATGCATCTTTGTATCTTCAAATATTTCGCATTAAGTGCATTAAAATCGACAGTAATCATTGCGACTATTTGTGTATTTATAAAAAGAAATATACATGCTGCGTATGATACGCAAAAATATCCAAAATAAAATACTCGTTATAATTATATTTTGGATTTTTATGCATTTGTAGTAAATTTATAAATGGAAAAAAAGTAGAGAATTCATTCAGCATACAAAAATATGTAACATGTTGAAAGTGGAATTTTTCTTATAATATTCAGCAGCGCAGACAAATTTTTGCTTAGTCTCTGTTTCTACAACTGTTTGTAAAAATGTGAAAATATATAAAAATTTAGCCTCTTTACATTTATACAGATAAAATATCTCGCCACGCAGTGTCGTTCATAACACGCTTCGGACGAGATATTCTGCAGTGTACACTGTTCATGTGACATTTTGGACAAGATATCTTGCATATCTTTTCGTTACAGCTTGAAACACCTCGAATGCGAATATGTAAATGATAGTACCTTCAAGTTATATACATTAGGAAGCTAAAATTTAGAATATTTTAGTTTTATTTTATTTTATTTTGCATTTCACATTCTCCGTAATAGCCATTATTTCACTTGCAATTATTTTAAAATTCTAATTTTTAATTGTATAAAAGGAAAAGACTTCTAAAAGAAAATTTCGAGGATTGATTCGATTTAATTTAGATTAGATGAGATTTCCAGACTATCTCTCACCTATGTTTTACTATCTTATAAAATTTTTTATATAATAAAAATTTCAGTATATAATATTATGCCAAATTATTTCTTGGCTCTTCACGGGTTCATGATGAAATTTAAATTAAGTTAAAAATTTCAAAATTGGCAACAAATAATGTAATTCTAAATTGTGGCGTGATCTTCTTTTTTTCAGTATGATAATGCAAATAATTTCTTTATTTTATAAATAAAGGATTTTCTTTTTCTAGTATATAAATATATTTCATCTAAAGAAAAAGATTGCATGACGAGATATTTCTACTTAGATTTTATTTCTTAAATTGTATTGATAAAATACATACGATTGTAATTAATTTAATTGTAAATAACAATTAAATTAAACACCGTCGTTGTATTACGTTAAATAAGTTTTTTTATTTTACTAGATATTTTTTGAAAAGAAAATTCGATAGAAATATTAACGAAACAAAATGCACATTTTTATTTGAAAAAAAGAAATTGATTTTCAAGTAATCTCGAAAACATTTAAATAAAACAAAAAAAAAATAAATGTTCGTCTTGATATTACGAAACTTTTATATTTATTTTTTTTTTTCGAATGTGCATTGCTTTTTAGTTATTTAGAGTTGAAATTTTCGAACGAATATTCTGCATAGTTTTGTATCACAGGATGATTCTTAAATGCACGTTTATACTTTGGGTGATGAATCAATACAATAAAATAAGTGAAAAATATCCCTACATACCTACATAATTTTCGAGTTACAAATGATTAAAGAAAATATGTCCATCTCTGTACGTGCTACTACACATTGTAATACACCTGAACCTTGTCTAATGTTTACAAAAAATATTCATCGATATTAGTGAGTTAAAGAAAATTCGCTCTGAGAGTCTGGCCCTCGCCTGAAAGTCAGTCAAGCTAACATCCAGGAAACAAAATTATCCTCCAATTTTGACTCTTTAAGATTCGCACTCGTTTAACAATCTAACCTCTCCATCTCGTTTATTTTGCAGAGCGCGGCGCAGCAGAATCCAAAGGCTGACGGTATCCAGACTCGCGTTCAGAAGGTTCGAAGACTCGCGAAAGAGTCAAGGAATCCGACGTGTGTCGGCAAATCGGTGTAATTTAGATAGGAAGACTTTTCGTCAAAACGTCGACGCTCGCGGGCTCTCGGCCGAATCTCGCGATTCGCGCTCGAAATTTCCAGTTTCCGGTGCGTCTTGCGGTCGGGAGGAACTCTGGACGAGAGGAGATGTCCCGAAAGTGGTTCCACAGAGGAGACGACACGTTCGAGCCGCCAGACATTCGAAGATAGCGAGCCGAGGCCGCGTGGAGCTCGAACCTCCAGCGTCGGGGCCGATTCCTCTTCGGTCGGGGATGAGGATTCGCGGTTCAGGGCGCGACGGAACGCCGGCAGGATCAAGCAGAGCTTGAGCGACCGCGTGAAATCGTCGGCGTGCAACGACAGTCCTAGGTTCAAGCTCACTTTCCAGAGAGAGAAGAAACCTTGGAGGAAATCCGAAGACGAGGAATATCCTGATGATACTTTCGCAGAGAGAGGTGGAACGTTTGCCGATGACAAAAAGGAACGTCTCGACGCTTCCCGTTGCAAGGATATTGGAGAGGAAGTTCCGACTCACAGTAAACTGCACAAGAGCGACTCGTTCCTTAGGAGGCTCGTGAGAAACTCGAGGGACAATATTACCGAAGGCTGCGAAAGATTAGTCAGGAATATTCAAAAGAGCCCCCTTTTGCGGAAGAAGTTCCAATTCACCGACGATAAACCAGTACCACCAGTCCGTAGAAAGAAGAATAAACAACAACCTGTGGAGGCTGATTCTATCTATAAACAATCCTCCACGAGTGTCAATCCCGAGGAATCCAATAATAATCGCGTTTCTGTTGTTTTTCCAAATGCCGAGCTCGTGGAGGATGATTTTCTGCTAGTTCACAAGACTTCTCGGACTGCTCAAGGCAGCACCAGTCGCTCGTTGAACCGGTCGGCCAGTCAAATTTCTTCGACGCGTCCCATTGAGAACGAAGACTCGTCTGAAAGAAGCGTCTCGGTGGAAGACGTCGAGGAACTGATTCGAACGGAGGACAACCTACGGCTGCTGGAACAACGCGTTTTGATTAGAAAACGTTTGGAGAAGTCCACGAAACTGTTGCGAGCCCTTCAACCTGCGAGCCAGCAGAGATCCTGGAGCGAGGAGAGCCTCGTCCACGCGATAGAACAGGTTCATCACAGGCTTCGCGTGAGATTGCCCACCTCCGTGGACTCCGCGGCGGTCGATTGCTCGCCTGTCGCTCACCGAAGATACGTCGGGTCAGTTTGCAATCGCGGCAGGCCGAGTGGCGGGCAGTCAAGGTCGGCGGAGTGGCGGGACAAGGTAGAGCGGACGTCGTGGAAAGCGAAGCGGTCGCCTCCGCCGGACGACTGGCAAGTTCAGAGGTCGCCGAGCGGCGATAACGCGCACGGGTCAACTGATAACCAAGTGAAACCGGCAAGGAAGTTGCAAATACGAGACGGCGGAGTGCACGCGCGGCTCACGTCGCTGGTAAAATGCAAACTTGCGAATTTCGCGGACAGCGGTGGGGACGAGGAGGCAACAAGAAACCGCGAGCCTACGGAAGAGCAAAGTAAACAGCGGCTAGTTGCCAACAGGCTGGACGAGAACACGACTCGTCACCCTTCGACGCCTGCCGACCAGCCGTTGCACGGTTCACGTGTCTCCTCCGACCTCGCGCTCGAGTCCCGCTCGGTGAGCGATGCTCTCGCTGACTCGAGCTTCGTGACGATTCGCGTGAACCTCGGTGGCTTGGCATCCGGTGACGGAAGAGGAGGCGACGATGAGGAGATTCTGAAGCCCGGCTCGGTGATCACGGTCGATCGAGACGTCAGGAAGAATCAGGGCAAGAGCCAGAGAAGATTAGCGAGCAAGAAGAAGGCTAGCTCTGGTAAAGCGTGCAAGGCCCGAGAACCGAGTGCTTGGAACGATTGGAAGATGAAATTCACCGTCAGGATGATTCGCATCCGCGACAAGTTGATGCTCGGCCTCAGCGCCTTTGCGATATTGTTCACGATCCTGTTGGTGATGGACCTGCAGATGGATCTTGGGTACAGCGGCCACCATCTGGTGCCCAGTCACGGACGTGTTCGAATCGGCGACGATCCGAACACCGACACGATTTACAATAACTTTCGAAGGAGGTTCCTCCAACGGATGAACGCAAGCAAGGAGCAGACCAGCGGAGATGTGTCCGGAACAACGCAGAATAGCGGGAAAGATAGCGGGAACGAAGCTAGGGAGTCGAGGACCGAGAAAACGGAGGTGCACGACAGTTTTTCGGATTTAGTGGATCTCGTGGTGAAAGGTTATGGTGTTAGTGTTTACGAAGGAGTGGCTAGGATCAGCGGAGAGGACCATACGTACAATCCCACTCTTGGGGAGTTGAAGAAAATCAGCCTAAAGTGAGTAGATTTACTTTCTTACCGATATTTTTCTCCAGTTGTCCTTCTCAAATTCGTACGCGCGATTTCAAATGAATGTTACACTTCAATCGATATTATTACGATTAAGTAGTTAAGCTTTCAAATACTTAGATTTTACTATCTATGTTTGCAATCTATGATTTTTTTTTTTTATAAACGAAATACTCGGTATTATGTATTATGTGAATGTGAATTCAATCAATTTACTATAAAGTTCACACACAATGATAATATCATGGGAGAGGTTCCGCGTACGATTTTGCAACTTTCGACTTTGAAAATTGAAGATTCAAACGAAGACTGCGAAGATATCACAAGAAATTCAAAATGATCTTTTCGCAATCTGTGCGTTTTATGAATAAAATATTCGAGGAAAAGAAAAACAGTTGAATTCTATTCAATTCTATTTTTCGTAAGACTTTCAGTTTCATTACGCAGATTAGTGTTTAGTATCTTGAAACAAATTACTTGAAAGAAGAGATTATAAACAATCTAAAATTGCAAGATAAATGCTAAAAGAAAAAGAAAATAATACTTATAATCGTTATTTTTTTGCGTATTTGAATTTATGGAGTTGATCAGCGTAACTTCTGAACTTTTGAATACTTCGATGATACTTTATCTGTATATTTTTCTGGCTACTTTCAAGAAGTAAATGTTTATACTCAATTAAACGACAATTTGTGCTTTTCCGTCGCACTTGTGGTCCTTCTTTTATAATTTATGTTGCAAAAAGCGATCCAATTATTCTGAAATAAAATTTGCATACGGTCAACTAACCAGAATTTCTATGCATTTATGTTAGATTTAGAGATGCAAAAATGCATTAAATGCATAAAATATATATAAAATAAGTATACTTTAATAATTAATAATTTAATGATCAGTATTTAATAATTTAATACGTGAAACAAATTTCAACGTTCAACAACCATAGTCTAGTAATAATATTGTTTGTCAAGAGATTTCTACCTATGATTTTTCAATTGTTCTTTTTTTTTTCTTTTTTTTGCTTTTAAAAATCGAAAATCGCAATAAACTTGAAAAGATCCCGTAAACTTCAAAATGACATCGTTTATCGAGATAGGTTATCGCAGGTCGTGATATAATATTTCAATTAGTAAGCATTCACGAGAAACTTCGAAAACATTTCATGTACAGATGACTTAATAAGACAGTGATAATTATTCGAAAATAGAAAAATATCGTATTCTACGGCGTTAGAAAGTCTCCTCGCAATTAGATATGCGTATGATGCACATTAGATATACTTAAAGTGTTACTTTACAACTGGAGCAGAATTATTCCGTACGGCCATCATTCGGAAACGCGACTCACTAATTATATATTGATGAACTAGGTCACTTCATCGATTACATGTAATTTTAACGCGAACGAAGCAAATCAGAGGGTTATCAATTCGTGTCAATCATCGAGCAAACAGATCATCGAAGAAAACGGCGGATAGACGGAAAATAGATTAACGTGTTTTTAATCAAATTTCAAATATTCACGCGGAAGCAAATGAACGAAAAAAAAACCGAACTTCATGCGATCAAACGTTATTAATTTATAATTGATATTACTACGTAATTTGGAAGTTAAAGTTAAAGTCCACCATACGTAAATAAGTATTTGGACAATTTTTAAATTATTGCAATTACATATTAAATATTCATATAATAAATTTATACGTTTATAAATTATATATTATATGTAACAAATTATTGCATATATATTCAGTTTAATCTTCAGATATGCAGTTAATGGATATTGAATAAAAAGAATGGCTAATATCTTAAGACTCCGCAAAGTAACTTTAAGTATGTCTGTTCATTTTAGATTGAAATATACTTTGAGAAAATTTATGTAGATTTGATGAAGCATCAGCTATTTGTGAAATGAATATGAAACTTGAAAGTGTACAAGGTCAGCAGTAGAAAAATGTTTATCAATCGTAATTGTCAAAATGTCAATTTTTTAATGTAGTTGCACTAGATTTCGAATTACTTATGTACGGTAGTGTATATCCACATTTGAAATATTTCATTGATTCGTTATTGTATTTCATCAATATATTTATTATTACAAAAATACCGTATGGATTATTTAAAACAGTAATTATTTTATACTGAAATAAATAGCTAGAATTAGTTAACAATCTTTCTTCTCAAGCAACTAGAACGAAATTCTGATTTCACACGCATTTTCTACTTGGATAAACGTGTTCCCAGCTGCTCCAGAGAGACTTTTTGTTCCTTCTAGCAATGAAATCCTTATCGGCATCGATAATAACGAAGGTAAGAACGCCTCGCGACAATTTTCCATCCCGTAAAAGTGTACACCACGTCCGCGAGATAAGCGCGAAATTTCCAACGCGACACCTAATTAACCGAAACACTGTCGAAAGTAGCAAGTTTAAATCTCGCACGTGTTCAGTCTCTGTCGAAATCTCCTAAACCGATTTTCCGCGAAACTTTAAACAGAAACTCGATGGTCTTCTCTCTCTCTCTCTCTCTCTCTCTCTCTCTCTCTCTCCCCTCGCCGCTTTTTTTTCTCTCTCCAGTGGGAAAAGTTTCTTCCCTATCGAATAGAAAGCAGAAAGGGGAGAAAAGCAATTAGTCGAATCGCTTGAAATAACCAAAACCGTCGTTCGAACGACAAACGAGATTTCTAATGGAAAGAAAACTTTCTGGATATCGAAATAGAGATAGAGAAATTGTTTATGTGAGAGTTCCTTTTTTTTTTTAAAGGAATTGTTTGTTGGTTGTGTCACGTGAGGCGCGAACCTTGTGTAAATACGTGCTGTGGGTTGTGCAAATGTGCGTATATAGGGTGTCCCATTTTAATCTTTCCATGCAATTACATTCGCGGTTGTTCATTGTTCGGAACAACGTTTGAAATGAAATTTCCCTCGGCTTTCGAAAGGGAGCCACTGGATTTATCTAGGTACAGGTATTTCCGAGATCTCAAAATCCAGTTTATATATATATATATATATATATATACATATATACATATATATATATGGAAGTTAATTAAGTTTATATATATATATATATATATATATATATATACACACATATATATATGGAAAGTAAATTTCTAGTTTAGTGGCTCTTTCCAATTTTGACTATTTCGCTCTTTCTTTTCGTTTTGTTTCGATTTTCCATATTGAGGAATACGGGATATAATCTAGCATTTCTTTCTATTTTATCTTTGTTAAAGAACACGAAACATGGAAAGTCAAAGTTGGAAAAAAACCGTTAAACTAGAAATTTACCAAATGGAATTGTATACTTTTTCATATATCTCGACATTTTTTCTAAATCATAATATCAACTTATGTGTATCGAAAAATTATTATAGTTTAGGAGAGATATTTTGAATTTCATAAAATTTGACGCTTGAAAGACAAGGACAGTATGAACGCAGACATCTTCGAACCTTCGTTCTTTCTCGTAATTCATATGATAAGATTTTGCAAAACTAAAATTAAAATGTCTTTTAAAAATTAATAACTTTTAAAAATTAATAAATAAGTTCTGTTTGTTTTTCCTTTTTTTCTCGTTTTCTAATTCTTTTTTTTTTTTCCTTACAATAACGAATAGTTTTGAAGTTAATTACGTGAAAAAATTAAAATCGAACATCCCATGTGTACGCAGGCTTCGATCTAGTAAGTCGGTGGAATCAAGAACACGCATTATTACTGTCGTAATAGGGTGATAAGACTGGTGATATCTGGATCGTGTTGTTCCCTCTTCAACCTCTAATCTCGTTCTCGTTATCTGGCGAAATAATGCGTAGAAACAAATTGATGGATGGCGATTGATGAAGATTGTGTAATTTCGGACTTCTGTTCAGGAAATGATCGAGAAAAATAGATAATGGATTTATTCGTGAAAATCTATATTTTTATGAACAAAGTTTGTAATTTAAGAAGCAATGGATTTGTTTTAGAGGAAGCAAAGGAAACAAAATGGAAATTACTCTTTACGTCTATAAATCATGGGATATTTGTTAATGTTAAATATACAAGCTTTAATAAGATGGAGATTTTAATAAAATTTTCAGAACTCAATTTCTAAAATTTCGAAATTTTTAAAACTCTCTCATGTCAAAGCAATTTACTTTGTAATCACAGTTATGCCTAGATTCGTATCTTAAATTTATTAAATGTTGTGTACAACATTCAAAGCACATAATACAACGAATAACACTAATCTTTATTAAAAATATAAATTTATGAAATTTGTATAAATAATTACGAACGATATCTGTAAATAATTATTTCAATCTTCCAAGAGCATTATTGAACAACAAGAAACTAAGTTTTATCTTAGTATACTTTATTACTACTTTAAACACTGTTATAATGAAATTTACAAATCTATTTACATATTTACAATATTATATTGTAATATTATTGTTATAAATATTATGTATTTGTAAATTTTTAAAATTTCTACAAATAATTATAAATTTTATTATTTCGATCATCCTTTTCATCAGAATTCATTGTAAATTTATGAAACTTCTATCTAAATATCTCTCTTTGAACAGATTCGATTAAAATGAAATATTAATGTCGTGAACTCACTTTGGTGAACGAAGATTGCTTAAACCTAAGTACGAATCGTTTCTGTTGACCTCTTCGAACGCTAATCCATTCTGCTTAAGCGATTTTATTGTCTGACAAGCAAATGTCAGTCACGTTGCTGCATATATGTATATACGCGTTATATCGCATTAGGATCCACTTGCCACTGTCGTGTGCATCCACACACATACAGAATGCGCGTTCACTCGTGCAACCAGTTGTCCAATGGCAAACGTAATTATACCGATGATGGAAGGAATCCGCATGATTCATGATTCTGTATATGCATAGACGTGTTCCATTAACTGTTTTCACCACTCAAACATTACGTTCGACATTACTCGATGCATTTGATTTTCAAATTAATTTTTCTGTAATTTACCTCTTTCTTTTTGTAGTCACTACTAGTTGAACGATGTTAGTTTTTGAACTTTACACCTATGATTTGTCCAAGCATTATGTAAAACCAAATATAGACACTTCGTTGAGAAAAGATTCAAGATTCTGTTCAATTATATTGGTACTTTAGCGTTTAATATATATTTGAGTGCACTATATTGGCTGAGGAAAGTATTTAAACACATTGTAGAAAGTTCTTACGTCCACTATGTACATACGTGTTAATGTTAGAAATATAGTTGAAAATTTCGTTAATACCATAATATCAGACTGCGTGGTTATTATTGGTAAATCTGAAACCAATCCGAAAATGTATATAGTTATTCTGAAGTTACAGTATACTTATTGCAAACATACATTTAATGAAAATTTAGTATGAATATATAAAGTTTTAAAGAAAAGTTTGTACCAAACTTTTGGAGCGTGTAGTACTTGTCAGCACAAAAAGGCCTTAACAGACATAGGCCAAAAAAATATTAGTTTCAGAGTTATGACACGTTTTTGTCACTAACAATAATATATTACAGCATATGCTCTCTGTTCATCTCACACATACACTTCTGTACATTTCTGTCTTCTCATAGAACAAATGCACGCATGTGTTAATACGATTGAGTTTACATTTCGATTGATTTCAGATATCAAGCGAGTAAGATCTACTAATACCGTTATTACAGTTTTGAAATAGAAAAAAAAATAATAATTAATAATTTTTGGGTTCATATTTATCAAAACTTTTTTAAACACACCGTATAATAAGTATTATATTGTTTTGCTATTTAATTTCTTATCAAATATTATTTTAATAAATATTTTAAATATTTATCATAAAATTATTCTAAATTACTGACTTCCTGGAAAATTACAGTATCTTTTATATGCATTAATTATCATACCACATAAAAGTAAGAAAATCTGAAATCGAATATATAAAATTAATTTGCCAATTAACTTTGAATATCAATGAATTTCTTGGTGTATTAATAGTACGTGAAGTACTTACGAGATTGTGTTTTTTGGTGCCTGGCCAACCTTATCGATTGAAACACCAGGTTTCACGCGCGCACGAATTTCATTCTCTTTTGCTCTTTCCATCCTTTCGATGTTCTTTTTCACGGAGGCCTAATTCCCAGCGAGAAGAACGAGTAATTGTCACGAATAATGCACGCGTAGTCAATCGACGATTGCCTTCGTTCGTTAATTTCGTCGATTGTTTCCTTCTTTTTCTGTTCATTTTTCTCTACGGCTTTGGACCCGTTCCAAACCTCTTTTTATTGACAGTCTTGGATTCAATGAATCAAGCACAGAACTCTCGAAAATTTTTGTGATTTGATTAGAAAGTTAAACTTGTCGTATCGATGGACGATTTCAGAGGGTATTGAAATAGTTATTTCAGACATGTAGAAGAGCGTAACGAGATTTTGTTTAGGAATATATTTCATCTTCCCGCAATTGTTTCTTCTTACAATATACTTGTAATATTTCAAAAAATAGTGTGTAGTATATTTGAAGTATTATATGTAATACACGGTACGAAAATATATAATTTGTTAATCATCTTATCGCGTTTATATATCGTAACGAAATTTAATGTATTAATTTATGAATGATTACTCATTACTTATACTTTTTAAATCATGTTCGATTAACTGCGATTGCGTGACATACGCAAGCAGATTCTTTTTTTCTTGTTGAAAATTAATCTAATTAAAATTTCAATGAGTAATTTGTCAACATAATGCATAAGAATAAAGTAGAAAGTCTGACTTGTATAATTCGTATACATATTGTGTAATTTTCAATTCGATACTTTATTGTGTATACGAAATTAAAAATTTGTATTTTCACACTCTACGAGTTTAAATTCAAAGATACAACAGCATGAATGCACGAAAACGTACTATTCTGTGGTTAAAGATGTTTTATTAGCGAAAGGACAGAACAAAAATAATTTAAATTGTTTAAGACATAGTAGATCACGAACTATCTATTATCATCGATCTATTATCAAGGATAAAGATTCGTAAATATAAGCATAAAAAATTCGCATAAAAAAGACATACAGTGCTACATAAATATTCCAATAATGTGATGAATTTACAATGAAACGAAAAAGATGTTTCACTCGATTTCTATAAGATATCAGACAGATAGTAACTACCAAAAGAAAATTTGTTCTAAAAATCCGCACGAAAAGTTCTATTATTAATTAATACTTGTCTTGAAAAAAGGTTTATTGATTACACGCCCCTTTATAAAATCATGTGAGAAAAATATGCTGCAATTGTTAATGGTCAGTAAAGAACTATTTTTCTTCAGATTAAAGTTTTTATTCTGAAACGATTTGATACGGACAATCATGACAGTCATATTTCCCGCTAGTCGCAAATGTAAAACTTTAATAGTACCTTGTAAAATCAGTCTCACAAAGAATCTTCAACAATGAAATCTTCCTACAGCAATCCTTAATTTCTTCCTTTTTTTTCTTTTTTGTTACTTTCTCGAAAAAAATAATTCGTAAGAAATAAATATCCATCGATTCTGAACAGTAAAAGACATACAGGAAGAAAATCGCGGAAGGTTACGTTGCCACCGAGTCAGATTGCATTTTTCATTCCAGGATCGATAGGGTTGTCCGTATCGCTCTAGTACGTATTGTCATAGATCTGAACGAGGAAAACAAGGAGCAGAGAGCATTTCCCTGGTTGCACGCTCGTAAGCTTCCTTACCTCTAGATAGACAGCTCTAGTGACCCCAGGGTGTCTAGGGAATACAGCATTGTTTCGCGGGCGCAGAGAAACGTCGACAATGGCTTAATGTCTCTGTTCGGGGGGGTTACTTCGCTTCTGAATAGGTTATGTGTGTGCATACACACGGACTGAATCGTTTACACAGGAACCAATGGCGATGTAGTAAGCAACAGATATACTTGATGCAGCTTGAATACTTATTCAGGACCGGTAGCTTTCGACGTGGAATCGTTCCCTCTCCGAGCTTCGTCCTGGCATCGAACGTGTGCCTCGAATAAGGGGAAGTTTCGGGTCCTTCTGTGGTACTTACTTCGACGACGAGGGTGCTTCTCAAGTTTCCCCCTTTCGTGACAGGTGTTTCGCTCAGGTGTACGTGTGGAATACCGAATGATATTCTAACATTTTCCCAATTCAAGGGGAGATTGATTAATACTTAAAGATTTTTGGCGAACGTGTAGTAATTTCTGTCTAATAATTAGATGGAGGATGAGTGGTGATGGGATTGTTTCTTTTCACCGCGTATTGTGTATTTATACTTGAGGAATGGTGTAGTTTTATTGTAAACGGAATTGTTGAAAAATATCATAGTATTTGTATAATATTAAAATTATACATATTATTAACTCCTCAACATATAATGACGTCTGGGAGACGTCATACGTTTCCTAAGGGCTATGAATTATTAATTTGTTCTATCATTATTTTTCATTAATTTTCTTTACTACAAGTATTGCGTTCATGGCATTTTTCAGTACAAGTATGAGAGTATAAAAGTTATCTTCGTCAAGTTTACACAAATGTTAAAAAATGAAAAATATATATCATTTTTTGGTTATATCGAATTTCATTTAATTCGTATGTTAAGGGATTAATGTACTTATATACACAATATTATATATATATTACTAATATATATTAGTAAAATATATAATATTATGTATGTAAATATATTAATAATATATATACTTATAATATTATATATAATATTAATATTATAAATATATATAAACAATCTTCTCTTAAATGAAATATTCTCTAATTCTTCGTATCAACTTTCAGCGAATAAAATTCTTCAACAGTAGACTGCTTCTTTTATATCTTTTTAATCAAAAAACTGACACGTTCCTTCCATTGAAATTTTATAGACGCGTGTATTTTTGAAATTTTCAATTTTCAACTTTCGCCTGGCGAAATATAATTATCATCTTAAAAGAAAAATTAATACTTGTTATGTATAAGAAAAAAGATATACATCTGTAAATATAATGTGTATTCTAACGTATATACGCGTGTACATGCGTGTGTGTACATATATTCGGAATATTTTACTACAGATCCAACATTTGCCACGTCGAAAGCTATAAACCTATTTTTCCCCTATGAAATTACTTATTTACTACTTATTCTATGCAGTTCGATTTCTTCAACGTAAGCTCGATATTTCGAGCGTTACTTTAAATCGTTGGCGTTTCGTACTCGTCAGTTAATCCACTGTTAATTCCATGTTGTCCCGTCGCTAAAGATTTTATCCACAGGAGACCAAAACCGTCTGTAACGAAGACATCACACGGTAATTACATGCTAACCACGTATCACAACTGGAGCCACATAAACACTTGTCGTTAAACACCAATGCGTGAAGAATCACCACGGGAATAACACGCTATATGCCCAAAGAGGAAATTGTTCACGATCTTCCGAGGTAGTCGATTAGCTTCATCGATCGCGACAACAATTCCCCTTTCGTTTGAGATTGCTCTGATCGAGATTACAATGTGCAGGCTACATATAGGGACAAGATGTTCACGTACATGGTAATAATTGCCACAATCATTTAGGACATTTCTATCAACGTTGCGTTCATTTGCAGTTTTCTTTCTTTTCTAATTTGTGTTGTGAAAATTTTACTTTTCAATACATAACGTGGCTATAATATATATGAAATAATATTTTTTATATAAATTATTTAATTATATAAATTATTTATATAAGAATATAACATAGGAATATAATTCCAATAGTATATATAAAATAATATTTTTTATAAATTATATAAATTATTTATATAAAAATATAGTATAAGAATATAATTCCAAGAATTTGATTAGTACGTCTTCACCATTTTGTCTTTAATATAAATTATATAATTTTATGAATATAAAAATTGTATTTATAATAATGAATTATATTGTTTAGGTTTAGGTTTTTTTAATTATTGTACGAATTTAAGTATTTGCAACATTGTGATTTGAATTATCATTTGATCTCGAATAGGTTAATCTAAAGACAAGAATTCAATTGGACACAAAATCATAAAAGTAGCAGAATATCTTATGTTATAAAATATAAAATGAAGATCACTATCATCTGTTCGAGATGAATTCAGTGATTTTTTATACAATTGTTTTTCCTCCAATAACTTTCTAAGAAAATTAACCTAAAATATGTTTTGCTTGCATTTTTCGAACAATAATAACATCAACTATACTACAATAAATATTCTAATATTCGTTCATTTATCATTTATATATTAAATTGGCAAGTATATATTTAATATCAGAACCTAACATGTTCTAACTGAAACTATTGAATTATAAAATGTTTTGATGAAATTGAGAGATAATTAAGTAGGAAGTAATTAACTCGAAGAATATTATTTGAAATTAAAGAGGTACACTTTGATTTTATTTCGCTATATATTGCACGTTCTCGTAGTTCGAAGGCTTTTACGGAAGTGAAGAAAAAGAAAAAAGAAACTAAATTGAAGCGTCTTTGTAGTGGGCGTGCACGCATGCATATCCGGTGCAATTCAAAAATGGATATTTTCTAACATGTTTTGCCAGAGAAACTAAAATATCTGCAAGGAATAAAAATTTATAATACAGTAAATATATATACAAGCTTTAGTTTGTACATTCTGTAAATTATTCAAATCTCCAAAAAATTCGATCGAATGACAAATTACAAATTGATCATTTTGATCGCTCTGTGATAATTCCAGTGTTGAGAATTTTTTGTTTGAAATACATTTTCATTGGATTATTTGAATCATTATATTTATGATAAATTCGAAACAAAATAATTTTTGTTACAATTTCATCTTTTGTTTGTCTGCTTTTGTTTTAGTAAAAATATTTCCTTATATTACTGAATAACCTAAAACACTGGAAACATGAACATTGAACACAGAATATTTGATAAAAACGTTCGAGATCTCTTTCAATCTCACAGCCTAGAGAAATAAATTTTTCTTGTTTAATTACGATGAGTCTAGAGCAGAGTTTATTATGTTTGTAGCATCAATATGTCATTATATAAATTCTATTTGCTTTGCACTTGAACTTAAACTTTAAGGCAACATTGTACTTAAATCTAATTAAAACCTCTAATGTCTTTTCTAGGAGGACATTAAAAGATTGCTAATGATTAATGTAGCGGATTTAAGCACACGTTTGGCATTTTACGACGTAACATGATACTGTAATATCTGAATCGATAAAATGAAACTTACGGAAACGTTGCAAGAAGGATATACAAAATTATTCGCGAAGTCAAAAGCAGTTTTTCATCGGAACAGTTCAGTCTGCATAAACTAAACTTCTTATTGCTTTTTTTTTTTTAATGAAAGTTTATAAATATTATCATCTTTCCGCTGCTTGGAAATATGTATTCACTCCTGCTGCATTTGTTCTAGCAACGCTAGCATATTAGTGAATGTTTTAAACGCATGTCAACAATGATAATCGATAAAATTTCGCCAAATACACACTTAAATAAAGTGATTATTTTGAACGTTGTAACTTTTTGTTTGAAATAATATTTCACTCACTATTTTGTATATAAATTTCTGGTAAATGGTCGTTGTTGTTGTTGTGATATCTTATTTATAAAATTTTTACAATGAAAATTATACATAACTCATTTTAAGAGTTTTTAGCGTAACTTGCGTTACTGGCAACAATGATAAGCATCATTTATTTTTATTATGCGAATAATAAGAGGAGTGGAAGTAGAAGACAGCGAAGTGGAGAGAAATCTGAGTATTAATAATAGGATATTAATTAACAGAAAGTTAGTGATTAGAAAGATTAGTAATAGAACAAATTAACAACAGATACAAATGAACAATAGAACAAGTTTGTCTATTGCATCGACAGAAAGATCTGGAAAAATAATGGCAACCATCACGACGAACACCCGGCCACCATAATACGAACACGTATTCTTACACGCGTACGCGTGGTAAACTGCCGCATCGCGAATGTACACATTATTATCGGTGCATTTACATGTGTATAATAGCGTGCACCGTGCACACACTCGCTCGAGCGTTTGTGTGCACACGCGCGGGCAAACATGCATAATAGCGCGTTATTGGGAACGGGTTGACGCGTGTGTTGTATCGATTCATCGACAGGAATTTTCAAGCTCGGTCCAAACATCGGCGACTTCAGGAACGTACACGCGCGACAAAGGGGCTCGGGGAATCTCCAGGGCGGAGATGACAAAGGTGCCCGAACCAAGGGGAGCCGGATGTTTGCTCGGAAATAATTCATCGTCCGTAACTCGGTCGAGTCCGCCAGACGTGGATTCAGGTGACAGGAAGTAACCTCTATGCGCCGTCAGGTTCCTCTCCTCCTCCTCCTCCTCCTTCTTCCCCCCCCCCTGCCCCCGTCCTCTCACTCATTCTTACGCGCGCTGATAATTCCTCGGTTTTCAGAATTCAGCTTCTCAGTGGTGATAATGAATTTCGGCGACGTTTCGGGAATAAGCTTTTGAAACGATAAAAATATATATTTGTGTAAGTTTTTTGAACTGTTCCTCAGTTTTTGGACAGATTGTTCTTGCGCCGATTACACGAACATAGAGTACAAAAGGAATAAATGGTAATCTATTAATAAATCTAGGTGATAAATCGTTTTCCATTGACGGAGCTAATGAATTTGAGATGTACTTGGGAATTATTATTGGATTTCAAGATGGACAAAAAACATTTAGTAGTATGTAAAATCCATGAATTTTTTTATATTATTTTCAGACAAATTTCTCTACGTCGATGACATGGAATTTAAAATGGGATATATATATATATATATATAATTTAATAATAATAATTTATTCATAAACTTTTCTTCCTTTATTTCTACTATCTGATGACTCTCTTATACAATTTCTCAATGGAGCCAATAAATTTGAAAGATATCTACTTGAAAATAACTTTCGACAGGAATAAAATTATACGGATTAATAGAATATAGGAAGCTATATCTATAGAATAGAAATAGATTATAGAAAGATTATAGAATAGAATAGAATAGAATAGAATAGAATAGAATAGAACATAGAATAGAATATAGATTATAGAAAGCTATAATCTAAAAATATAAAATTAAAATACAGACATAAGATTATTCTTCTGTATCAGTTTTCTGTCCAGAGAGATTAAAAAATCTAACATGGAAGAAAACGAATGGTCAGAATTACGTTTCGATGATAATTGATTAAAATACTTGAAAGATTAAGTTTCAAAAATGCATCATTGCGAATGTGTTTCCTATGAAAAAATAGTGAATTTAAAACGTATCGCAATTATTTTTATTATTTATTATTATTAATAATGAGATATTTCATAAATTATTATTGATAAAATATGTATTTTCTAATACATACAAATTGTAACACACGAAACTTATTCAAATTTATCAAAAACTTTGGATAGATGTAATGAATTAAGAAAGCATCCACATACTTTTGTGCGATAAGTGTACATTCAAATTTTTTGACGGTCAATAACTGCTAAAAATGACATAATCTCACCAATTGTTATAGTGTTAAAAATAAAAATAAATAAATCCGTATGATTTCTTTCTTGAGCAAAACCCGTGTATTCATGAAAGATGAATATTCCTTGAATGGAACAGAGAAAAAGAAAATGGCCATTTGATTAGATCATTGGAAAATTATGTAATTATCGAAAGAGGAAGTCGATCGATATCAAAAAACATCCGGAGGAACTAGAAATACCGGTTATTCGTTCAATGTCGAACTGGATCCTGGAATTGATCGAAGAAAATGGCATTCAGTCACCAAAACCTCGTACGTTATTTACACCGAGTGGTAGTAACAGCCGGAAATATAGAGCTTTCGAAAGTAACTCTCTGTCCTATATCGTTCATTTCCCAGAAGAATCACGAGCATGATAGAAAAGACGCGGATAGATCGATCTAAAGGGGAAAAAAGGAAGAGGAAATCGAGTAAAGGAATTTTTGTGATAGACTCGAAGGTATATCATAGACGTTCAAGTCGATGAAAATATTGAAGAAGCTGAAGAAACCTGTTTACTCGCTTAAACGATACGAGTTATAGGAGACACGAAGAAATCCAATGACGTATGTATGTGATAACTGTGTGATATTCTCAAAGCACACATACACACACGGACAATTTTTTTACAAATATTCATTTGAAACTTCTTTTGAGACAGATTCTCTTTATACATATATTAACATCATTCTGCTTTTATTAAGTTGCTGCGCATGAAATGGCAAAGTTCTTAATGAGAGTTCCGACGTTTATGGCTTCCTTGAAAACAATGTTGAAATGAAATTTTGATTCGCCAGATTCGTCACATGTTGAAAATTATATAATTTTGTAAAATAATTATATAACTATACTTTGTAAAATAATCATCACTAACTAAAATCTTTAGTCACTGTTGATAAGTTTTTGGTCCATCTTTTTTTATTTCTATTTTTCGTATTTTTTGATCTCAGTTTATCATACATGGTCAATTTTTAAAATATGTCATGAAAGAATTATGTTCACGCTATCATGGGTTTATGTTGCTTAATTTTTTAATTAGAATGCTGTTACCAATCTTCATCATAGATAATATAAAATACAAAAAAAAAAATTAAATATTTTAAATTTTTGTAATATAATATGAATTCTTTTAGTCATCTATGTTCAAAGTTTCAAATTTTATTAATAATACGCTTAAATTCGTTCATTCGTAGTTTTTTTTTTTTTAATATACAATGTATCTTCTTATAATAAAAAAGTTGATAAAATATCGATCATGATATCTAATATATATTAAAATTTTAGTCACTAAATTCTGCAGTTTAAATGATTTTACATATTGCAAAATCCTTTATTTTATGTGCAATAATCTAGTATTTGGAAATACAATTTAGATATACAATAATTGCATCGATAACAAACTTCAAATTTTCTTCTTAAACCTTAAATGGATATTTATATTATATATCTTACTAAAATTTAAATTATTTAATTTTATTTTCTATTATATTTTTTCTGACGGAAAATAATAATGAAATTAAATTAAATAAAAAATTCCGAAGCATAAATTTCTGTAGTCCTGAATGTCTGATGATACCAAGAGTTAATCACGAATTAATAGTTGATACTAAAAAATACCAAACTGTATTTTGATTTTAAATATTTTGTTATCTCAATTTATAGAATACATAAACGAGTTATTTCAGGCTTCTCTTGGAATATTTTACAAAAAATCTACACCAACATGTACATTCTTACATGTACCAGCGGCACGAGTAGATATCTTTTTTCACATTGAAATTATCAAATTTGTTAAATTATTCTAAATTACGTGTTCAATTATCAAAATCAATTTAATTATTGCCTTTTCCAAAAAGGAAGATCTCCCCTATTTTCCATGATTCTGGTCGTTCCATCCTCCCCTTGATCTCTTCAAATTGACGAATTTGAATTTCGTTATTGAAAGAACAACAATTTCCACCGGACAAAAATTTGCTACGTGTCTCTGTCTTAAATTCAACAGTCTCTTCGATAACAGAGACAACACAGTGGGAAATTGTTCGCGAAAAATCAATCTCCGAAAAACGAACGAACTCGAACTCGGCGGTTGGTCTAATATCTCAGCCAGTTACAGAGTACACCGACGAAAACCAGCTGGTTGGGAGGCCGGGGTTTCCCGCGAGTCCCCGGACGACAAGTGTTCCAATCTCTCGAATGTTTGTTTCGATTCTCGGCCGAGGGAAACCGCTGGAAATCAGAGCCTCTGTGAGTCACTCCGGCAGCCTGTGTCCGATTAATTTTCGTCAGCTCGCCCTCTCGGCCTCGAGTCGCCAAAATTACCTTTTAAATCGTCGGATCCGACCGACGTGAAAAATGTCCCGGGTGTTGTGTGACTGCCACAGGGAACCATGTAGGTTTCATGCGCGATAGAAGAGAGAAAGGCGAGCAAAAGCCAGACGAGGCCACGAGTCAGATGCTCCGCAATTTCTACGATGTATTTTAACTCGGCCGCGATCCTTTCTTCGTCTTTTTTTTTTTTTTTTTTTTCTTTCGATCGTTGTTTCTTTCCACGTTTCCAGCCGAAAGATACGTCGCGTCGTTTAAACGCTTGTTTCTTTTTCGACAGGATGCAATTTAATTTGTAGAATTACGAGCGATGATCGTGCGTCGATAAATGATGATTGCTCTCCATTATTATTATTCCGTTATGGCGAAGCTGACGTGTAGTATATCTTCCCGTGGCTAAAGTAAATCTCTACGCGGTATATAATTATTGTCCACGCGATTTAAAGAAAAAGGAATTCATTCTTCTCTTGTATTTATCTCAAACTCGGAATTGAATTTTAGAATTCTTGTCTTGACTGTACAATCAATGCTTATTTGGTGTTAAGTTGATTGTAAATAGAACTGATAAACTTCTACTCCATATCTTTTCATGACTAAAATAAATCCATGCGGTATAATTATCTGCAAGGTAATCTAAAGAAAGAAGTATTTCTTCGTTTTTCTTCGTATTTATTTCAAAATAATAAAACACTTGATATTTGAAATTAAGATTTTAACATTTTTGTCCTTGTCTCAATTTGTCAATCCAATTTAGAAAATTAAACATAATAAATAGAATGTAATTTAAATTGGAATTTTAGAACACAGTTTTCTCATAAACGTCCGAAAGTTTACCAAAATTTCTATGCTGGTAATAATATTGATCTATATCTATTCTGATGTAAAATTCTACATTGGCATGCAATTAAAATAAATGCAGTATAATTATAAATACCATCATTTCTTGCATTTAATTTTAAAATAGTAGAATGTTGAATGCTTTCTCCAAACGAAAATTTGTTTTTCAATATATTTACAATTTCATTATTTCTCGTATATCAAAATAAATGTGATATTCATATTTCAATTCGCGATGCGACATAGCGAAATCATGTGCACAGGATTATACAAACAAATATTAAACTCAGAATTCATTAAAATTCATTAAAATCGATACTTTATCTTTTTCCCATCACTTGAAATTAAAGTTGAAATTAAAGTTTTATCTTTTATTAGAATCGTGTTTGAAATATAAAATCGAGTTTAGCATTAAAGAGATTTTTTTTTTTTTTTTTGAAAAATAATATAGCCCAAAAATATATATATCAGATTCTAAGAAAATTGGAACAATTCTAAAAGAAAGTTCAAAAGTTTCTTTTTTTTTTGGTCAACTAATTTTTCATAAAATTTACAAGCCTCGAATTTGCAAATATCTTTTTATCTACTGATATCTACTTGATATCTACAATAATCTTTTTTTTTATCGCCTGATGAATTTGAAATTTTCATAATAAAACAGTGTTTTATTTTGTACACAGCTGACATTTTTCAAAATATTACTTTTGTTTAATGTTAGTACGACTTACACATACATAGAAGATTATTATTTATTTTTACATTTTAGATGATGAACACAGCATACATGAATCATGACAAGACAAACGAAACATTGTAATTTCTGCAGAAACTTTATTATATAACTTTACTTCTTTTGTTTTTTAATGCCGATAAATTTGCACAAAGTATTTCAAACTCATAACTGTATTAATTCTTAATCTATTGTTGCTAAAAAATGACTTCTTCTAGGAATACTATTTAAATGAATTGCAAACAGAACACAAGAGAAAACTTAACATAGAGATAAAACAGATAAAATGAAGATTTAAAACTTTACTAAAAATTCCTAAATATTCGATTTCCTTGTCCATATTCTACACAAAATCTATAATAGAAAATTATCGCATGAAGATTGTGCGTACTTAAATTCCATTAATTTCTAATCTAGTTTTAATTTCAAAATGGCATCTCCAAGTGGGAATATCCTTCAAATTGATCGCAAATTTCTTCGTAACACCAATACATGTTTCCATGTGATAATATTTCAAACTTTTCCACCTCTGTTGATTCTCAAATTCCAAAAATTCCTGAATGAACGACATCTCCAAATAATCCTCTTAAGTTCCCGCTGCAAACGGGACGCAAGGTAATTTTCAAACAGAGATTCGAAACTTTGCCAAAACTTCTACTCCATCTCGTTGTTAATATTCCAATAAATCCACACAAGAAAGTAGAACACCAAATGGCGGAGGGGCAAGTCTGAGTCTCTTAGTAGAAAAGCGTCACCTCATTGAAGTTGGAAAGATAGAGAGACAGAGTCTTAGTCGTAAATGCACAAGCTTTGTTGTTTGAAGGCGTTTTCGCCTGTTGTCGTTAGGTCGCCTCCTTTCTCGTCGAGTAATTGCCCTTGCTAACGAACAGAACGTCGCTTTGTCAGGGTAAAATCGCGACGCTTGAAACTAGAACGGATCCATTTCGACGGTACGCGTCTTCCGCTTCCGAACGGATGTTACTTGTTCCGTGATTTTCACGCGGCGATTGTCACGCGCTCTGTTCCACGGATAACTTTCCACGAATAAAGGGATCCGGAATGACGATCGATTGGCTTGTCACGATATTAAACACCTTTCGTGCTCGACGTTTCTATCTCGACGGGTTGATAAAATAAACGTTAATTATATTTTCAGTTGAAATAAATGATAATTATATTACAGTTAACAGCGTATATTACGTTTTGGATGTTTCTCTATATTTTTGAATATCATTTCTGCATTTCGTACGTTCTCGTAGTTCTGATATTCTCGTAAAGCTGCTGGATGACAAGTATATTTAATTTTAGTGAAAATTATTTTAGCATTTAAATCTTCTTTATTTAGAAAAAACAGAACAGGAGAATGAATAATAATTATATTTTATTTTTAATGATCATATTTCAAGTGTTTTTGCACATTACTCGTGCAAATTCCTATAAAGTCTAATGATAAGTGTGTCTATTCTCTATGAAAGTAATCGTAGAGTTTGAAAAGAACTATAAATGATAGATATATTTTTTTTTAATTTTTAATATAAATATAAGTAGTCGTAAGTTTACATTTTTTTATATTCTTAAACAGTCCTTTTGCAAAAGGACTTGTCTTAAAATTTAATGAATTTCTCCGTCACGTTAAAAGAGAAAGGAAAAAAAAACGGGAGAAATGCATTTTTATTATTAATAACTGGTAACTAAAAAAATCATCTCTATTGTTCGAAAAGGATTTCGTACTGAAAGGATTAAGCAACGTTTTCTGCTTTGACGTTAAACTCCCGAAACTCCTTTTTGATGTTTTGAATATTGTCCAGCTTTGAACATCTTAAATCTCTTTTAATTCTCGGTCTTTGAGTCGTTCAATTAAGAGCGCGCGAGAAATTCGAAGGAAAAAGAGGAATTTCTTGGGGACCGGAGGAAGGCGAATTCCTTTTCCCACACTTGAAATATAGAGAGATTCTGTTGATAATAAAAAAATTTTCATTAATCTTCGACGATTAGATTCTCTGGTAGTTTCAAGCAGGTTAAAATATGTATAATATACATTATGCATTATATTATGTATGTTTATCATAATCATATAACTGTTTCTCCAACGTAATAATAATGAAATTCAAAAATAATGATATGAAAAATTCAGCACAGTTTTATTTATTTTAACGATTGTAATTTTTATTACTTACTGGAATGATATATCTCGACGAGATAACTTTTCACCTTTTCTAAGAAAAAGAATGAACAAGTTCTTAATTAGACATTATTTTACATTACATTGCTTTGTTGTTTAGTAATTTTAGTTTTAATTTTATTAATTTAATTAAGTTAAATTGTTTATCGACACGCACTTGTTCTGAGATCAACACTATCAGAACTGCAAATATTTATGTAAAACTTTTGTGAATACAATTTAAAAAATGGAAACTGCACAGATGCTGTTTCTTAAATATCATAGTGGATGCTTCACTTTCGGATCTTTTGTATATTTTTGTGGCTTACATATATCGTGCAGACTTAAATTTCGTTCAAATAAAAATTCACCGTCTGGTTAGGAAAGAAATCGTAATAAGACAAAATTATGCAACGCAATACACTGTAATGCAAATCAGGAAGAGTAACATAATTATGAATATATCTAATTGACATCTCTCATAATGATAACTCAGAAGTCATGTTGTTGTGGTTAATGTCTTGAATAACTTCACTTCTACGTTGAGATAGATGCAAAAGTGTTTTTAAACTAAATATACTTAATCATGCATCTTTTTTAGGTATGTTTCTCTTTAAATACATTTTACTGCATTTGTATTCTATACGTAGTTTAATATTAATAACGGTATATTATTTCTTACTACGTATTTACACATTTTTTTCAGTTATATTGATACATGTTCACTTTTTATTCACAATGTACTAAAATAAAGTAAAGAAATTTCTTGCTCATATTAGAAGCATGTACTGATATTAGAAGATTCCATGTATTTATACATAGAACGTATACTTAAACTTTTAGTCGGTAGTGTAAATTTGAATTAAGAATCATATAAAATATGGATTACAATTTACAATGACGTGACATCGATGTTACGTATTTCAGTCATTTAAAAATATATAGTTCGAAGCATTTAATGAAGAGCACAATTAAAACAATAATTATAAATTTCGTGTGATTTTTAATTAAAAATACTATTAACGTCCAAGGTATACATAAAAATGGACATCACAGAAAAGATTGCTTATATTGATTATAATTACGCTGAATATTTCTATAATGTTCATTCTTCGTGTATCTTAATATTAACGATAATAGAAACAAATTGTACAATTTGTCCAAAAATGGTTAATGGTTCAGTTATAACCATTATTCAAGTCCCTCAGAAGCCCAGTCCCACAAAAACTTTTCCGAATCGTGTACCAATCACACTTCCATCGAAACAGAATTTATATGACTCAGAAACAGAATTCGCTATAGCCGTTAGAATAAAATTAAGCTCGTAGGAATGGTGTTCAAGTCTGAGAAGCTCGATTCTTCGAAAATTTCTCAAATCGTACCAATCACACGTCCATCGATAAAAGCAACTGTTAAAACGGAATTTATCTCCGCGCGCTTCCACTAACCAACGTACACTTCGCTTGCGCTTGCACGAGGCAACAATTTGTCTCGGAACTAGTTAATCGAAAGTCTGGAAAGCGAAGTTAACAACTCGCGAGGTTGACGGAAGTTGCCGAATCGAATACTGGATGTATCCTGTGACGGTGAACGGGGTGGAATCGTCAATTCGGCTGGCGAATTCGTTCGGGTCGTCGTAAACAAGAGGCAGCTGGCGTGCAGTGAAAATTATAAATGAGCCTGGGTAAACAAGCGGCGCGAGGCGAGAAAATGGCTTTTCCTCGGGAGAAATGCATCCCTGTTTTCCCGAGCGGAACACCAAATCGTCTCTCGCCTTAACCTAGCTTTATCTCTCTGTCTCTCTTTCTCTGACACACGCACACACATACACACACACACACATATGCTTTCTCTTCCTTGCACTCTCGGTTTCTCCGTTACATCCGGTCTGTGACTGAGTTCGGAGGAGAAAAAGCCACCGACGCGGTCGAATCGATCTCTCCGGGTCCATCGATTATTCGACGAGGCTCGTCCTTCGTGCGGAAAGCTGGATTTCTCTCTGCTTTCCATTCACCGTCACCGTTTCTCTTTCTTATTTTCACCTTCCTTCCTCTTGCATTGATCCTTCCTCTTCTTCACCCCCGTTTTTCCTCTGCGTCTCATCTTCTTCCCGATTTCTTCCAGGAGAAGAAGTCCTTGCCCTGTTCCCTTCCTTTTCATCTTTCCAGGACTACGAGGAGGAAAAGCTGTTTGAAAGCTTTCGAGATCTCTCTCTCTCTCTCTCTCTGCTCGAGATCCTTTTGAATCGAATCACTCGAGGAGGAAAAGAGAGTGAGAGGGATAGATAGAAGTGGAACATATCTCGGTGTGTAGTACTGGCTAACGAAGAGAGAATCCTAATTAGGATCGGGTCGAACGGCGACATTTAATTAACGGAAAATCAATTTGCTCTGCCGGTGGACCGGCGAAAAAGTAGCGGGAATCAATTTGCATTGTAATTAATACCGTGGGAGCCGATCGATCTTGGTCGCGTTTTTCCCCTCCCTTTTCTTCTCTTCTCTCTTTTTTTTCTTTCATTCGCGCGATCATTTGCACGTCCAGGGCTTTTACGGCCAATTCCACTCACGGAAAACTCTTGTTCTAACCACGTTCAATCTTGACGCGATCAGCAACGCTCTTTTCACAGTCGTCCCGATCATCCTTGGTTTCCCACCTTTGGGACCTTGATCCTTTTCCTCAGCTCCCTTCCAAACAAAATCGAATTTCTTTCGTGATTAAAGATTTTTTACCGCGAGTGTTGCTCGGCAGAACAACTGGACCTTCGATACGACGCTATTTTTTTTCGAAATTTCAGTGAAATTTGAAATTGGACATTGAGGGAGAATCGAGTTTTCGAAAGAAAGATTGTTTACTGTGAGATCTATTTTGTAAAGAGATCGTAAACTCGAACGAGGAGCATCTTTCGTAAAATTCGATACACAGTTTGAAAATAAGATGAATGAGTCACCTTATCCTTAAATGGGATCACTTAACTAACTTAACGTCATCGTTTTTAGAGAGTGTCTGATTTTATTCGAATACTCGAAAATATGAGCCTTTTCTTTTTTGGAAGTGATATAAGTACAATTTTGGGGAAAAATGAGTTAATGCTTTAGTTTTAGTTTTATGTCTTTTTTAATGTCCTATTTATAATGTCACAGTGAATAGTGTACAATACCCTCCAAATTAGTCGAAACAAGTTTAATTATAATAATATCCAAATGAGTTGAAAGAAGTTTGATTGCGAAACGTTATTGCAAGAATGTTTTCTTAAAAATTGTATAAGTCCATACTACAAGCAGAATATGTATGTTCTTAACAAAGGTTTTTCATAATTTTCGTGACAAAAAAATTTATATATATGTGTGTGAGTATAGGAGGAAATGTTATCTAGAGGTTCGAGAGAGGTAGCATCTTATTGCCTGCAATACATTGAAAATGTTACAACTCAAGACCAGTGACGTGTGTATCGGACAAAACCGAAATATAAAGCTTGCATTGATGTGGTCAAGAATTGCTCAGTCAGCTGACAACATAAATGTTATTGACCATAAATTTCTGCTGTCGAGTCATTCGTTTTTTTTTCAAACGACAGAGTTTTTGTAGTTGGAAATAGCGTTAAGGAAGACCATTTTATATACTGCTCAGGACTATTATAATGTAATAAAGAATTATTGAAAAAAATAATTTCCTTTTATATTTATAATAAATATAAAAAAAAATTTGTTTTTTGTACCTGTTATATAAAAAAAATTTCTCTTACTTTCACAGTTTCGAAAACAAAAGAATCTAAAAAACAATTAGTTTCAAAGTCACAGTATTTCCTAAATTAATAATTTTAATAGGTTAATGTTTTTCTATAAAGCTATATTCATATGAGCTACATTAAAAATAACGATTTCATTTAAGAAACTACATCATATCATTACGTGTCTATTAATAAATTATGATTTCATCGAAACCATTCATTTCTTATTTGAACAATTTTTTCTTATGACATATAATTTTCAAGCAATTTCCATTTATAAATTAAATTAAAATTGAACATCTTGTATTCTAAATATTTAATTCCTTTATAATAAAATAAAAGAATTTTAATGCAACAAATAAAAAGAAATTCCTTGTATAATTTGTTTATTTCTGAAACTTATTTTTTTCTTTTTCAAACATTGAACGTTCAAAGTCTATTTCTAATCTTTGTTCGTTCTATCGCATTTGCATTTCAACAGACTCTATCTAGTTGTTATATCATTATTTTTTATTATTAAATATGAGATTCTTGAAAGTTTCTATTACGAGATGGATATTTAATTTTGTAGCTTCAAGCTTAAGTTTCCATTTGTTTTTCTTTGTAAGTCTTTGTATTGTACAATAAATTGTAGTTTTAATAAATTCATCGCATTGTACGAAAAAATTATAGTTTCGAAGTTATTTATAATTTAATCGAATCACTTCAAAACCTGTCAGCGACATATTTCACAAATACATATATGTTTGCTCAAACATGCTTCAACGATTGATTTTAATATCAACGTATATAAAATTTTGTAACGGGGATGAATCGAGAAGTCTCATATTAGATAACCTTTCTTTGTAACGTGCGCTCAATCTATGCTATGTTCAAATATAAAATTGAAAGATTTGCATCGGGAAGAAGATAATTCCACTTTAAGAAAAAAAAAAAAAAAAATAGATAACCATAAACTTGTAGCACGTTCGAAACGTCTGATTTTTAAATACTTTTCCAGAATTATCCGAAAATGAAGCTGCAACAACCTCTTATCTCGGTCTTATCTCGTAGAATTAAAAAGAAATTATGGATGAAATATTACAAGGTTAAGTTCGGTTAACCATTTTGTTTGACTTCACTATCGTGAAGACCGCATTATCGATGGCCACTCACCCGTGTGGAGGATTATTGACAATACTCGGACCAGGATAAAGCTTCGCGGAATCCACTTTACTTTCCTTTTAGATGGCCGAGCCTCTGTCAGGGGTCCTCTTTGTCTTGGCATGAACGAAAGCTGTCGATCTGTGTCGTGAACGCGGTTTTATCGGTAAGGGATAAGTTTGCCCACGTACTATCGCGCGTTATGAAACGGCCCAATAACCGTGACACCATTCTCCTTTCTTTTCCCCTCGGTTCTCCGAGACGTTTGATTGTTTTCTGACAATCAACGGCGTCTGTTTTGCCGACAATTCGACACATTTACGACGCGCAATTCTGTAACGATTATTATTACTATTAAAACAGCAGGAAAAGTCTCACAGTCGTTGTCGACGAAATTTAGTTTACAGACGTCGGAAACAACGTCTGTAAACGTTTCAAAGTTTTGCGCGTCTAGTGTGAATTGTTCCGATATATACTCTGTCTACAGCGTGAAGAAATTTCAGATTTCTTCTCGATAGTTTCACACAACCCGAGTTACGTGATCCCAAATTTAATTTCATTTAAATTCCTTTATGTGCAATTATTTCTTGAACTATTTTAAAAAATGTGTCGAACAGATGTGCCAGAGAGAGATATATGTGTTATGATGTTTGCAAATCTCGTTCTCCGATTTCAAGATGATTTTTATTTTTTAAATATATATTTCTTTAGACATTTAAATAGTATTTAACATATATCGGTGCGTAACCAATTCCCAATGTTAATTCATAATATATTGATCGTTGAAGGTCGATTTATTGTCGGAGTTATTTATCGTCGTTCAAGCTTATCTTTGTCGAACGTCACTGCATCATTTTTGCCGGTCGTAAAGATGATTCAAAGTCATGGAAGATAAAGACACATTTAACCTTGGGATAGTCGCGATCGTAAGAGCTCGTAAGAGGAGCAATTTAAAATCTATGCTGTGGTGCAAATGTTTGCGAAAAGGCTGTACACAAACATATGAAAACTTTCTAATTCTACTAGAATTAATAAATACAACTAGAATCGATAAACAATGTAATAAATGAATTAACACAATTAATGTAATACTAAGTTGGAAATATTTAGAATTGAATTTTACATGTATCTATAAGGTACAGTTGCACCCAACAGTACATTTATCGCTTAATTTAAAATTTGCCTTCATTAATCCTTCGAAGAGCGAATAAATGATCTTCATCTGGTGTCTAATTAATTAGGATCAGATAGGATTTAATTAATTCTCTCGAAGTTCTCAAAATTTTATCTCTCAGTTTGGCGAGCGAAAAAGAGTTTATGTAGTATCGTAGCTATTACAACTTGCAGTTATTATATCTTTAGTTGCGTTTCATTATACTAGATGGCCTGTAGTGTTTGCCGATCGTGTAGAAACGCGTGAAAAGAAAATATGAATGTGACTCGAGCGCGACATCGGCGTTTTTCTTTTTGAAAAAGGAAAGTATCGAGCGAGTTGAAAAGACAGAGTTGATTAGAATCGTGTTAAAAAATAGTTGACTGTGTTGTTTAAAAAGAGTTTATTTGAGTTGTGATCGCATATATTAGTTATTGATCTGTGTTTTTTATCTTGTCCAATTATCTATTGTCTAATCACCATCATTGTTATTTAATAAATATTTAATCTCCACACATATGATGAATTATCATTGAGAAAAATGATTGATACAGAACTTCACCGAAAATTCGTGTACATTAACGAGAATTGTTTCACATTTTGTCGAAGCCTTTTTTTAAAATTATTCCAAAGTAAAGATATTGGAAAATTTGAAAATTTTCTGATTTTCAGAGAAGATGACCGAATGAAAACGTATAATGGAGTGAAATGTTTTATTCGAAAGAGGCCCTGAGCATTTCGAGGACCCTTGTTGCACCTAACAGTACAGTTTTCTCGTTCGAGAGATTCCGAATATTTCTTTGTTATTTCTCCTTTTTTCCCCGAGTGTCCAAATTTGAAATTTAAATGGAGAAAAATTGCACGGTCGCACGTAGAAAATGAAACGAAACGAGTATGAAATGACTACTCGTGGTTTTCGTTATTTATGCGGGAGGAATGAAGCATATTTGCACAGGAAATAGGAATGTTATGGCTGGATTGGGAATCGTTTATAGTTGAGCGGAGCTGTCTGAGAATATAGTTTGCTGAATAATTTGTTACCATCCTCTCGAACGTCTTTATTCTTTCGTGTGTCATAGATTTAGTCTTCCTGTTTATTCTCTATTTATGATATTTAACACTTTGCTTGCTGTGCTTGTTTTTCTTTTATTTCCTCCTTTTTTTTATCAACAGCTGTGTTCCTATGTATAGGACAGTTCGATTAATTAATTTCGAAAAACTTTTATTTGCAACAGGGTGGTATCTGTCTTCATATTGTCTCTATGATGACGATATGATCTTCCAATCGAATATTTTACAGTGATTAATCATTTAAAGCAAATTTCTCTTTCATATAGAATGTAATTATATGCAAAGTGTCCGATTTTAATCTATAAATGCGAATTACTGTCCCAAAATAAGTAGGGGAAATTTTAGAAATAATTTTCACTACATCTAAGTGATAAAAAAAAAAATTCATGTACAATAAGAGGCATAAAACTGATAATGATGAAAAATTGTCGATACTTTAAGCTGTTTTATCACTTCGTAAAAGAAAACAATAGTCTTGATCTTATCTTCAAAGTGTGAAATTTCTATTTCAACTGACCTAAGTTCGTTTTTTACAGCAATACTTTTACATCATGTAACGTAAGTCAGAAAATAAAAGTACTTTCATTCTCGAAAATTGTAAGTTCAAGCATCTCCAAGAATATTGAAAAATTTTTATCATGACTTGGCCTTGGTCTTTTGAAAGTTAAAATTTTCTCTTTTCAGAAAATTCCTTCAAACTTGCTATATGATTTTGACGTTCGCCATTTCATTGAATTTTGAACATTAGAGTTAGAAATGACGAAATGTTAGAATTTTTCTTGTTTAACCATAACGTTCAAAGTTCAGTGATGAAAAAAAAAATCGTAAGTTTTAAGGGGTTATTATATAGAGGAAACTTCGGTTTTTAAGGCTGTTATAGATTTAGTCGTAAATAAGATCTTTCAATGTTCTTACGTAAGTGTGAATTTTTACAGTACTTTTTAGAAAAGAGCATTTTTCCACTTGCTAAAATATCTTGGCGAAAAAAAACCGAATTCAGAATAGTTAAAATAGAAACCTTACGCTTTGAAATGAAATCAAATAGATTGTTTACATGACTTTTTCTACAAAGTTATAACAGCTTGAAGTACCAATAATTTTTCATTGAAATTAATTCTGGTGCAAAACTGACCTCACGAAAACAATTCGTATCTGCCAGAATAGTGATGATAACGTCGTAAAATTTTTTGGGAAAGCCAAAACATCTTAAAAAACATTATATATTTTACTTTTTTGTATTCTATGTGCAAATAGTCGATAAAATATTATTTATGTTCCATAAGTAAGTTCAATTTTGTTCATTACAGTATTCTTTGTTTTCGACTTTGCGATCGCAATACCTATTTCTCTTGGTATAATATGTATAATATGATGTGTATAAGCCGTGTTATTCAATTCTTCCTAGCTGCTTGTAAACAAAATTCGACATTTTTCGTAATTAAAAAGGTAAAAAAAGGAAACATACCTCTTAGTAGTGAGATTACTTGAAATCCATTGAATTGAACAAAGTTTCCAGCAAATCCAAACAGAAAGCAAAGCTGACGAAACATTTACAGGCTGACATTGATAGAACTATTTGAAAATATGCAGATAGAGTTAGTTGAAAATTTAATTCTCCATAACTCGAAAACAAAGTTAAATTCTATATGTGTTTAGATGTGCTATAGTCACCTTTAAGATATTCTCTATTTATTTTAAGATACTTTGTACAAGAAAATAGTTCAGATAGGAATCATAATCTGGTGTAACTTTTTTGTGGATAGAATCTAATTATGCTAATAGCATTAGTTATGATGACTGCAAAAACTCATTCTTCAATATATATATTTTCTTGCTAGTGAAGAAGCAATCTAATTCTTTTTTTTTGTTTTAATCTGATAGATTTTCTGTTCATGATAAAAAATAGTCGATTTTTTTTTTCAGAAAGAAATCCGAGAATCAGCTATATTTTAAAATTTCAGCTGAATTTCATGTATTTGATACAATCTCATATTCGGTATAGTGAAGCCTCTTTATTTTTCAAACGTTCTGCTTTCCGAACAGAATATTTATTAGTAAAAATGATGTTGTAATGTTTTATGATTATCTATGCTTTTATTATTAGATATTGCAAAAGAGAGATAAGGTACAAAACGTTACTAACAACAACAAACAAAATATTGTATTTGATATAAGAAACTATCAACAAAAGTATTTTATGAGTGACAAAAGTATCGTAAATATAATTTTTTCACACACTGGAACAGTAAGTGAAAATGACAAAAAAAAACTTGGGGAATGTAAACAAAATATTGTTTTTTTTTTTAAATTAGGTAATTCGATAGCTTAAAAATATGTAACATTGTTAAATATCGAAATAATCTGATACAATTTTCTTAGTCTCCACTCAAGTAAACGCAATTTAATATCAACAAACGTTGTTCCATCATCTGAAAATTCCACTAGTCGAATATTTTTGTCTCGTTATTAATTTAAATATTGGAGACTTCTATTGTATTTGGAAATTTAAAATTTTTATTACAGCCAGAGAGAATGAGAGGAGAGTGCGGTGGGAATATAGTAGTTAAAAGTCACAGTTACATGATCAGGTCAATTTTCGCCAAAAACATAGAGCTGATCCTTTAATTTTAATCTAAAACCGACAGAATAACGCCAATCTGCGTTAAAATGTAATTTTATTCTACCGACCTAATGTGTTAAAATCGGTATATACGAATTTCCAAATACTTTTATATTTCAGACATAAGTTAGTTAATTTTGCGTCAGTTATAAACTGCAATAGTAAATATCGTCAGGAAATTCTTCTTTCCGATAAAAGATCAAGATCACCCTGATTTCTTTCAGTGCTATCGCGTACGTTTGATTTAATGTCTTCTTTGTAGCTGAATTATCTTTGAATGACCTGACCTTGACGGCAGAAATTCAGGTTCGATCCATATTCATACGGTAAAATTCAATTTTTTACTATTGCAGTTTATAACTGCATGCGAGATTTGATCTCAAATTTTGTCTGAAATGAATTCTCTTGACGAGATAATATCGGAAATATTTGAAAACTCGTGCACACCGATAGCGCGGACACCCTGCATAATATATCAAAATTTTCTATCGACAGACGATTAAGAAGTTTCCTCCGTAAAATGGCCTTGCCAACGAGCTGGAAACAAAAAACGCTCGTTAATGCAACGTTTGGAAGGCAAATATGGAAGTCGCGTATCAGAGATAAACTTTTCCGGTTCTCCGGAAAGACCTATCGTCAGCTAAAAGGCAATATCGCGTTTCTGCGGCTACGAGGATGCCGGACCGGCTTGCCGGATGCTGCGAAAATGTTTCGCTTTCAAAACTCGATTCATCGGTTGTCTCTCTTTTTCTCTCTCCCTCCCTCTCTCCCCCTTTCTCTCTTTTCATTTTTTTCCACCGACCTTTTGCTGTCGAACTTTGCACACGCGGGACTACACTCGTCCATGTTTTTTTGAATATGTTTCCCCCCTCGCCTGTAAAGAAACGTTTCGTTCGTTCAACGACGCGTAAACGCCGGTCAAACACCGTTTGTTCCGAAAGGAACCTTTGCATATTATCGTCAAATGAAGTTTCGCGGGTATGAGCAGTTCCGGTAGTAATTCCCTCGAATGAATAAATTTAAATACATTCGAAACCTGTTCTACGGATCCTCCTTTTACGCCGAACGTCGAAAAGTTCTTTCATCTTGTTGCCAGTTCGAGACAAAACTTCTTCCTTTTTTTCGTTTCTTTTTAAACATCGAGTTTGGAAAAATTCGTGACGAGAGCTGAGAAAGATTTAACTTAGATCTTCGGCACTTCGTCCTCTTTTCAGGAAATCCTCTCGTCTTTCTTTTTTTTCTTTTTCTCTCGAATGAGCATTTTTTTTATATGTTTCTGATCATACGTGTTAGTCTGTAATTTTGCGCGAATTTTATCTGAAATAAAAATGGAAAACAACAATTTCAGAAATAATAGAAAAGTTTTTAACAGTAAAAAGTAACTTTAAGATTCAAATAAATCATTTCCATATAATTTCTTCTTTGAGTTTATTCGATTATTCAATAAACAATATAACATGGACCCTGTATTACGCAATCGGAAATTTAAACAGAATTAGAAAGTATTCGAAAAATCACGCTAATAAAAATTTATTCAAATACAAAATGAGAAATGAAATAAGAATATGTTGTTTGATAATCTAGAAAACATTTTTAATTTCAAATAAAATATTTAGTTATTTCAAATGACATCCAACTAAACAAGATAAAATATTATTTAATTGACATGTAATATTATTTTTGACATATATTATTTGAATGAAATGTTAAACAGAACTGTCTATATGTATCTGTAGCTACATTTCAGTTACAATTTAAATATAGATAATTACAACTTCAATTTCAATTTAGATTAGATAATTACAATCTTTTAGATGTACTGTCTATAAATTTAGTTGATTCGCAGTAACAATATTTATATTTGATTACATGATATAAATGAATAAATAATTAAAAGCAATACTTATTATCTTTTTTATGAAATTAGCAGTTCGTAAATTATTAATTTATTAAATTATCAGCTTATTAATATACAATAAAATAAAATAATATATTTTACTATTTATTCTGTGTATTATATTTATTTATTATTTAAATATGTTGATCTATCTTGTACTTAAATAAAAAAAAAAATTGGAGATGGTTGTATCAGCTAATAATATATATAATTATATTTATAATTTCACAATTATTACTACTATTTTCTTAATTTTGTTGCTTTAGAACGTAGTTTCTAAATCTTGACATAATCACGTCATAATATTCCATTATATGTAATGATGACGATTATAAAAGATAAAATTATTACAGTTTGATAAAATATACCTTGTCAAAGAGATAAGAAAATGTTCGATTACGTACGAAGTCTCATTAAAAAAGAAAGAAAAAGAATATTTGTTTTAATGATAAATTTTAAATTCTCCTTAATTTTCTTCTTAATTCGTCAGCTAAAAGCAGAACATTTTTGTTCGAACATTTCATTATTTGATAAAAATTCGTAATAAAAAAGCAACGAACAAGCCAAAAATAGTTATTTGACTCAAAAATTGTATAATACACGTACGTTAAATATAATTAACATAAATTATATAATAAATATATTTACACGCGTTCTTTTTTAAAATCCCTTCGAAAATTTAAAATTAAACGTTGTATCATTACAAACGTAGCTTTTATCTAACAATATAATGCACAAAATCATATATCTTTGGAATAATCACATTCTAAAATGAACATTTTATTATTTTTGTCAGTTTTCAGTGTTAAAGTTAATTATTAAGAAAATGTATTTCAAATATAGAAAGTTCAATTAAGAATCAAAGTTTTAAAAAGTTAAAATCTTTCGAGGTAGCCACTGTTAACGATTTATTTGGCAGTCGAAAACTTTTACTGTATCATTGTATTTAAACAAATTTAAATACAATTAAAGAGATCAAGTGTTCGATTATGAACCACAGAATGAAAGATTTTTGATCGAAAAAATGTTATTTCGTTTACGTTTGTTAAATCTGTGCTTCGATGATTTACATTCTAGTAAAAATATCACTCGATTGAAAATTTTCACACGCCTTCAACAAACAAACCGACAGCGTCGTTTGGGAATGTTAAATATTAAACAGGATACTGATAATTATGGAACAGATAACAGAATGGAACCAAAAAATTGACAAAATATGTGCAAACACTGTTACAAAATATTTCAAGGGAAATTTCGAACCATGTCGGATTCAATTAGATGGAAATAGAATGGACAATTTAGAAAAGAATCGCAAATTCAGTGACATAAACTGGCGTAGAAGGAGAAGACAAATGATTGTCATTTATCATAATAAAGGCAAAGAGATCTTTCGCCTATATCAACAAATATTATTATATAAGAACTGTGACATTTGTACATTATCGATCATTAAAATTAATAATAAATTTCTTTCTTTTTGCAAGAGAAAACAAATATAAACGAATTGTAAATCGAATTTCCTTCGATCCCCAGTGTTGAATAGTATCTCTTTTCGTACCGATTGAAACGAGATCGACGACAAACACAAGAAAAGTGTGGTATAGCTTGTCTGTCGAACAACAATCGATTACGTAAGATCACAGAGTGGAACAAGTCTCGCCGATCGAACAGGTATAACAGACCGGACAGACAGGACGTCGCGTGGCGGATGTTGCCTTCGTTACATAAATTTCCGATTTGTCATCGTTTCTCTGGTCTCGCTGGGGAGAAACCAGTTTCATGATATTGGAAAAAATGCGGACGCTCCAGGTTATTTATTTTAAACGGCGGGTCAATTTGTAACCATGGCTTTAAATGGAATCTAGTCAAGTGTTCGATGCCAGCCTGCAGCAAGTACTTTTCCAAACGTTCAGGTTTGAATAACTTCGATAGTTTAATGCGTTTAATGGCAGAATATCTCAGTGTACATGCAACAGAAGTTTAGCGAATCTTCTTGCTATTCATTTCTCCACGCGATTGTTACGATTATACTTAACCCTCGTCCATCGTTCATTTCTTCCAATTTAACTTGTTCCTTGTCCAAATTGACAAGCTGACAAAGAACGAGCGAAATGAAACGATAAATGGCCGAATTTGCAAAGTTTCTTTTTATTAACAATAAATAGACCGAAATTTTCTGTGTCCAATTTCACATCGTGATCTTACATTTCTCAATTTCGTTTCACGTTGATAATCGTTCGTTTTGAATTGTTTCACTTGTTACAACTATTATTCAAAATTGCAGATGCTTGCGCGAATCTTCGGAAAGGTGGTGTATTGAATGCATAATTGTGGTATAATGATTAAGAGATAATCCACTGCTTGTCAAGTGACATAAATGAATATTATTTGCAACTCCCGCAATATTTCGTTATCAATGATACGAAGATATATGCTATGTGTTAGAAAAGTAAATTTCATAGAATTTCACTTTTGTCTCATGCGGTGCATGCAATAATGCATATTTAAAACATGTCAATTTGACACAAGGGATAAATAACGGTTAGATGAGGCTTAAATGTTTGAAATTAATCTGACAAGAGTCTTAAAATAAGATTTGCTTCGAAATTGGAATAACGAAATAACGAAATATTTTATACGTTGTAGGATTTGTAAACTATTAATATACTAATAATTGTATTATAAAACACACATGTAATTTAAGAATTTTCAGCGAGAATGCATATGTAATAGAAAGTATGAAACATTTATTATGAAAGTATACTTACAATTAGTCAGAAATTAGTACACGTTATATAATAATAATTGATGATGATAATTCCACTAAATAATTATGGCTTATTCATATATTGAGTAATTGACCACTTAAATATTTTTTTGAGCATAAACAAAGCTTCTTGTAGATTTTCGTTTAAAACGCATTTTATTCAATAATTTTCACAAAGAAGACTGCAAAGAAGATTACTAGAATTCTTCTTCACCGAAGAAGACAGTGAGAAACAAGAGAATTATTCTTCAAGTTATTGCTATAATCTTCTTCCACAGCAAATTGTGGTCAAGGGTATTAGAGAAAACTATTGAACCAATCTTATTGGATTGATAGGCTTACAATTAATTGTAAAAGTCTACATACGTAGCTCTGCTTCTCTATAAATACATTAAATATCTTACGCTAATTTATTAAATAAAATTATACAAATTTGCTATATTTTGCACAAAATTATTTATTAAGTAAAGTTATACAGATTCTGGAGAAATAGCGATGTTCCTTCTATGCTTTTACATTTTTAAATATTTTACATAAATAAATTGGATTGAAAAATCACTTAAATTACAAAAATCATTTAGAAATATTTTACACAATCGGATTAAAAAATCACGAGATTTATTGTACCATATTACCATGGGTATATTAAATTCTAATTAAAATGTATTCTCATTGATATTAGAATTAGAATAAATTTTGCTCATTTTATCGTACATATAGTAGCTCGTATCTTCTGTTTATTTGTATGTTCTTCTAAACAAACATAAAAAATGTTATCGTTACAATCGTCATTTTAAAAATAGTATAATTTTAACAAATTAATTAAGAAGTAAAAAACAAAGTGCCTAAAATTCGTTTCTTTTTATTTAAAATTTAACATGTATAACTGTGTATACTTCTGTAACCGGCTATAATATGTAAATACATGTTATATATATTAAACAAATAAACATATTAAACATCAAATTGTAAAAAAAAGGGAAGAAAGAAAAGTTGAAGACTTTTGAATTGAAGAAGAAAATGAAGAAAATTTTCAGAGATTTACAGAGATTTTCTAGTTGAAAGTTCGAATTACCGAGATTTATTTATAGCGCATAAATATTTGGACATTTCTAAATTACTGTGATGTACAATTCAAATGATTCTCTTTAATTAAATCTATACAGTTCGTAGATATTGATAAAAAGAACAGTTAATTATAATCATTAAGTGAATTTTAAGTCTGTTCGTTGAAATTTCAGATTTATGATTGAAGTATGTATTTATAACCACGTTGAAAAAGTTTACATACATTTTATATGAAGTATCAGCTATCAGAAACGAATATAAAACTTGAAAATGCAAAAAAAAAAGTAGTAGAAAATCATAACAAAAATATCAATGTTTTAATGGAATTATTTATGCAGTTAGTGTATTTCTTGTAGCTTCTATATATATATATATATATATATATATATATATATATATTTCTTCTATTTCCAGATTTCTTTCAAATCTTATCGATATAATTATAACAGTCATGTAATACTAAAGAAATATCGAAATATAATATGTTCATAAAAGACTGCTTTCACAATGACAGTGGAACTACCATAGTGGTCGAAACGAACAGTTTATAATTTTGTAGAATAACCTTGCAGATTTATAATTTTACATTCCTGTTTGCATAAAACATTTTAGGTGAGATAACATTTAAGTACTACCAATTTATAATTTTCTTTAGATATTTTATAAATATAAAAGTAGTGTTACAAGCTTCTTTCTATTCCTTTCATCCCAATTTCTCTCTGATTCAATTTTTACGATTTCGATCGTCGTTAGTTTTCTCGTTAGATGTTGTTCGTCATAAATTCCTAATTTAATTTCTACGAAAAAAAATTCTCTTGTTACTTGAGCTTGTAGTTCCGTAATTTAGTACAAAGTTCAAACCTCGTCAAGTGCGAGTTTATCGGACGTCCAACCGAACGACGACATTTTTACATGAGCTTTTATTAATGCCCCATCCGTGCCCCATCTGGCAGAAATATTTTAATTACGCGGGCAACTAGCAAGATTACATTTCCATCGGGTGCATAGCATTTCACAGTAGGCGCGGATTTGTTCGCCATGATCGAATTAAGCTGCGTCTTCCAGCTGGTCGTCGTAAATATGACCCACCCCTTCTAATTATACTGTGCTACTGAGGTACTTTTAATGAGAGACGTGCTCGACCGACCGATACATACGACGCGATGGTTTGGTGGGTTTCTTTCTTTTTATTTTCTACCAATTTCCTCGTTAATATTTAATATCGTTTCCTTACAACGCAGCATCGTTATATAATTGATTGAGTATTAACCTTGAACATAATATATTGCGAGTACTAAAGCCGAAACGTTGCAGGAACGAACTTTTCAAGTACTGTACTCGAATCGAGTTCTTGGAGATTTCGAATGCCCCTACAGATATTTCATTAAATATTTATATTCCGAGTCAGTTTTTATTAAGTGCGTTCTTTTCATATTCTGAAATGTCTGAGAAGAAACTGTGAAATCTGATTTTTTAGTGTGATTTCCAATGCGAGTGTCGTGAATATCGAAGTTTCAAATTATCCGCGAGTTGCTCCGGAAACAATAACTTTAAATTCTTGGAATTCTTGGAAACCTCGATCTCCTACAAAATCGACGAATTTTCGTTAAATTTTCTGTGCAATGTTAGTTTTTATTATTATTCTCTCCAGAGGTTAAAATAGTTCAAAAGAAGCTTCGAAATCTAAATTAAACTCTAATAAAGATTCAGGCAATTAATTAAGGGTCTTCTATTCTACAAAAAAAACCCTGAAAATCGAATTTTCATTACATTTTTTCGTTTAGTCTACTTTTCATCGTGCAGTCTCCTTTTTTTTTCGCAGTTTAAAAAATATCTCAAGCGAAATTTCGAAATCCAGATTAAAATTGAATTCTCACAGACTTCAAACTTTTTAAAATTTCAGTTTGATTTTTTCTTTTTCGTTACATTTTCTTATATTTTTCTTTATTTTAATCCTTGTTACATTCTTTCTCTAAACTAAAATATTTAAAAAAGGAAATTGACTTCGATTCTTGGAAATTTCAGATTCTTCAACCATCGATCTTTCATTAGATTTTCGTCAAATCGCAACTCTTTTTCCATTATATCCTTTCCCAATTTAAACCATCATATCTGAGTTGAGTTCTTAGAAACTTCACAGGAATCGTAAAAATTTTTTGTTCATTTCTAAAATGAACAAACCGTTAGAATCTTCCAAACTCTCTCTCGAATCCAAGCACGATGGAAACTCGAGAAATTGTTATAAATTGAATTCTCGAAAATATCGAAGAGAGAGAGAGAGAAAACAAATCCTTCCTGCGAGAGTTCCTCGGTCTCAGTCTCGATGATTATCTCAGTTGTGCGATCCAGTCGGTTGCACAAGGATTGTCGGATAATAAGCTGACGGTATTTGAACGGAAACAGCAGCACGGGGCCAGGAACAAGGGGATGCAGTAAACCGTGCGTGGTCGAACAGATTCGATGGTGTCCCTCGTTACAGGCGACGTTAAGTTGCACGTGCTAGGCATATTCGTCGTTGCGATGGCATACAAGGGGCGCGCTTTGCGGAGCTAGAAACGTGTGTACATGCAGCTAGTGCACACAGCCGGTGACATTTGTACTGATTAGTTATTCGTACGCGTCTGCCAACACATCCGCAATTAGATCGGCTGTTGAAATTGCCTGGGTTTTCCATTGGACGGGTTCTCTCTGCGTGGTACGCGATTCGAAAGGTACTTTCGTTCGTATTTGGCCACCGCTCATGAGAATCAGCCTGTCATCGATGAGAATCGTGATCATAGAGTGCTACTTTGTGCGAACGATTGTTCATTCATCTTGAATAGCAATGACAAATGCAATCAACGAAGAGAATGTCACATTGTGTTACAATCCATCGAAAATGATTTTATATTCTCGTAACATTTTCAGATCTCGTTGAAATTACCAGAATGTTTATCGTCGAATGAAGAAGATATGAATCGTTTATTTTGAAAGTGGCCCCAAGTCCATTTGTCTTTAAATCGAGATATTTAACGGTTTGCGTTTTGATAAGTTCAAAAATATTGGTAACTGATAACGTGGTAGTATAATGTTTTTTGTGTTTCTAAGGGTGTGCAACTTACCAACCCAGTTAGTATGATGAACATTGTTTAAAAAATAACACGTTTTCGATGGCTATAAATGGACTTGAGCCACTTTCAAAATTAATGAAATAACGTTTTAATTCTTAAAAAGGTACAAGTTCCTTGAAAAGAAAAAAAATAAATAAAATTCCCTTAAAATAAAAATAAATAAAATTCCCTTAAAATAAAAAAAAAATATTACAATTTTGTGTTATAAAATTAAAAAATATCCAATTTTATTCGCTATTGAAGAAATGTTACATTCAAATAATATTTCGTAATTTATGATTCATTCTTCCCCAATTTGCGTATGCGGGAGGGATTTAAAATAATTATGGTGTATATAGGTGCTATATAGTGTAATAAGTCCATTATATCGTATTTTAGCGATTGGTCTTACATTTTTGTACAGTGGTGTCAAATTCAATATTATTGGTCAATTCAATGTTATTATAGTTTGTTGGCCTCTCCCGACGCGATAATAAATCCAGAATTTTGAATAATGCGTCCTCATTCATTGATGTTTTGTAGAACATTTTATACGGTTCGGTATTCAACATATTTTTAACTAATTTACCCTTTTAATATTTTTTAACCTTCTAAAAACCGCGTCCTCTAGAGGTTTAGATCCTCTCATTTTATTTAGAACGAAGTTATTTTTTTCGAAATTTATATTAACACTTTACCGACCGGTAGCCTATTAATCGGCTAACATATTTTAATACTTTACCGACAAGTAGCCTATTAATCGGCCAACTAACATATTTTAACACTTTACCGGTAGTCTATTAATCGGCTAACTATTCACCGCTAATACACGGTCGGTAAAGCGTTAAAAACAAAGTAAAAATTAAGCAATCCCATTAACAATAAAAAATATAGCCCTTATAAAATTTTACTGCATAATGTACTTCATATCAGTTTGAAACTCTTAAAATGGCTACACTTAAGCTACTTTCAAAATAAAAATCTTTATCATTCTATCTAACTAGCTAATTTTCTGTGTACAAAATCTTGACTTTAGTGATTTTAAATATATTAGTTACGATTTGTTAAAAAATGAAAAGATAACGTAGAAATGTAAATATTAAAACAGCTAGCTTGATTTTTTTGGAAAATGGACTTAGGCCACTTTCAAAATAAATATATAAGAATGAATTCGTATTATTCGTATATAATCGAATATATAATATTATCGTATTATTAAATGTTTATTATCGAGTTATTGAGGAGCAAATTAAGAACGAATTCATATATTTTTTGATGTATTTATTCAATGTAAATCTTTAATACTTTATGTGAACGAATATGTCATTTTAATTTGATGACGTTTTTTCATAGTAATCTAAAGGACATTTGCTGAAAGACAGCACGAGAATTTTAAACGTTCTTATTTTGTATAGTACTACGTCGTATTGCTTTCGTATTGTATTCGTTACGTGTACGCTCATAATGAATATCGATCGTTATAACGAAAGAATTCAAGCGTCGACACATTTTTCATTTTCAACCGAAGGTTAGCTGCGATAGCCCCTAATTCCTTGCATTAGAGGAAGAGAATCGTACAAAAACGAGGCGAAAAAGAAGGATTGGTCCATCCAATTTGGACCAGTCGTAAAACACAAGGAGAGTTTCTTCCGTGCAACCAATTACTGGATCACGAAATTTTTTATTTGATTCTCACATTTTTTCAATTGATGGTGCAATGTATTCGCTCGCTGAACTTTGCTGATGCCAATGACTGACGTTTCTACTCATATATTTTGATCTAAAAAATGGTCAAAATAAGATGAATATCATCGACAATAAAATTTTAAATAAAACAGAAAATTAGATAACACTGTAAAAAGAAAAATATGCTTTTATTGTAATGTAACGTTTTATCAAAATTAAACATAAATGAGTAAAAATGTAAGAAATTTTGCGTCAATGTGTTAATGAATAATTAGAAACAATGATAAAGTCATTGGGTATTATCAGTACGTGCTTTGACACTGCATTTATTCTGTTTGGTTCGCCGATACGGTATAAGTTTGGACCTTCTTTTTATTTTTTATTTTAAATTTGGCTTTAGTGTCGTATCAACTAGGTGTGTTATAACGACAACTTGCTGTGAAGTTATAAAGGAATAAATATTATACAGGGTAGAAGAAAAAGTTTGTCCTTTCGATTTGATAGAAATATATGGAAAGAACCTGCCGCAAGATTGGCCTTGACCTTGAATTTCAAGGTCAAAAAGAATTTTTTTCTTTTTTGCATTGTATTCATCACGAAGGTAAAACTTTTCCAAAAAAAAGCCATAGGTTTTTTAGGTCGCAGCCTAACAGTTTCTTTGAAAAATTACAAAAAAGTTTCTTAGCCATTTAATACTGAGAGCGTGTTAACAACGACTTTATACTTCTGGATTAGATTTCATTAACATTTGATTTACCATAATTGTAGTATCAGTGTGAGTCTAAATAATCAAATAATAAAACTAACTGTTACATTATTCAAAATATAAACATATTCACGTATCCAGAATCATAAAGTCGCTGTTAGAACGCACGTGTCTACAGCGTTAAATGATTAAGAAACGTTTTTTGCCATTTTTCAGAGAGGGCTTAGGATTGCAACCTATGGTTTCTCGGAAAAGTTTTACCTTCGTAACAAGTAGAATACAATACAAGAAAAAATTTTTTCTTTGAAATTCAGGGTTAAGGTCAATTTTGTCAATTTCTTTACATGTATTTCCATCAAATCAAAGGGGTAAAATTCATCTATGATGGCCACGGACAAACGTACTTTCCACCCTGTACAAGTTGTGGTAGGTGATTAATTAATTTGGATTGCATTAATTTAATGTGATCAAGTAGGTCCCGAATTTTCCTGTCATTTAACCTGTCTTTGAGAGATGGTTCCAATTTGTACTTATTATAGAAACAATTGTATTTAGTAATGTAGCATTAAGTGTTCTAATAAGATTGTGACGTTGCACACATCATCGTAGAGCCTAGTCCTTTAAATATGGATCTTTATTTATTCCAATTTACTAGTACTTCACCTCCTTTATGTAAATATTCATTTTTGGAATATCTCAATATTCGAATATTATATAATCAACCCTTTTCCATATAACACTATGCAAAAATTACTACCTTTTGTAACACGATATTTTGTTAACATATTATTGTTTTCATACAGTGCGACTCAATGAACTTGAAAAACGCTTGCGTAGCACGAATTTTTCCATTGCAGTTGTTTCTATATTTCAAGTTTCGTGTAACACGGTTTCGATACAACACAGAATAAATCGTGTTACAGGAGAGTTTATTGTATCATAAATATGTCTGTTAGCAATTAGAAGATCATCTGTAAATATTCTCTTTTGATAACATAACGTTCGAATATTAAGACACATATATTCTAAAAATGGTGGGAGACTTTATTGTATAATACATGAAATTATTACAGTGAACTTTGCTATATAACATGAAGGATATGTTCTGTGTTATGAGAAACTGCATTATTTGAATATATTTATGAATACAAAATACGAGCTATGATATAAGTTTAATGCATCTTCATTGAAATAAAATTGTTTATATAAAAGACATATTAATGTCTATAATTCCGCCTAAGATGGAGAAGTTCTTCCAAAAAAAGCTCGAAAATATCAAAATATTAAATTTATTTTAATTAATGTTGTATGAACACTAGTTGTAATTTTTTCGCGAGAATATTAAAAAAAAAATTGTTTCCCTTTTTTCTATATTTACAACATATCAAAATGATACTGAAATTTAATAAAAATGTCATGCTGAATTTTGGATATAGAAGGTTAATCATATCTTTAAGTATTTAAGTATTTTCTGATGCGTTTATTCGATATATTGTAATATGTTATTATTATCATTTCTGAATCTCTACTAATTATAAGTAAACTAATTATTTCAATTTTATTTGAAATTGTCTGTACGATATTCCAGAATTAATACTGTCTTCTGATTTTTTTTTACTTATCATTTCGTGATCGTATAGAGTTTATAGGCTCTGGATGTTTATGTATTTAATAATTTTCTAATTTCGACGTAATAATGTTTAGTGGTTGATTTTGAAATATTTCGAAATATTCACATACTACAGAAAATTCGAATCACTACGAATATGATTCAGATTCCTGATTAGTTTTGAGTTTTGAAAATTTTAAATTACTTCTGAGTAATACTAAATAATACTAAATAATGCTTACTCGAATCTAATCTATTATTTATCTGTATTAATTATTTTATTTGTCATATTATTTACTACAATATAACTAAATATATTACCAACGCTTGCATTTAAAATTAGAAAGTTTTTTTGTATCACAATTTATAATCGTGCAAATATCAATTCGTATATTTTATGATTAAAAAGCATCCTTGAATTTTGTTTTTTTACGAAGTTTGACACTTCTTGAAGCCACGGAAGTCTGAACTTGGGTCAGCTGCATCTGCGAGATGCATTCTTTTTGTCAAAGTTCGTATTGCCAAAGTTCGTTTTGAACGATGCTTGACGCTTCATCATCCCTGTCCAGGGATTGAAGACTATCTTACGTTAGAGCAGAAGTTCTCGGCGAGATAAAGCCGACGATATCTTTTGGCGAGACGATATATTTTTGTCTTATTTCTTTCATTATAAATTTGCAAATCATATTGGATTAATTAAAACGCATAATTTATGTACAGTACAATGCGCCATCACGAATAAATGTGATAACAAACAATTTTTGTGAATAAAATCACGAACGCATCGTACAAAACTGCTATAACGAATTCAGAAAATGATTCGAATAAACATTTTCCACTTCGCTTTCGTTATCGTTGTTCAAAAAAATAAAAATAAAAATTTTACTATAAATACTATTAAAATTCAGAATACAATTTAATTATAAATTCCATAATAGCATAATTGTTGTATAAATTAAAGTATTAGTAAAGTAAATTTATAGTAGTATAAGTATAAAGCAGGGACGCATTAATAGTTTGTATTTCCTTTCTTTATTTTCTTTATAACTTTTTTTTTTTAAATACAAAGCCAATAAAACTTTCAAAGATTCGAATGGAATGTTTTTTCAATTTTTATATTTTGTATATTCTATACTTTATATACTTTTATTGGGTGTTTGTCAGTGATAAGTTATCACAAACGATAACTTTATCGTTCTTATAATAAATGCGCAATAGTAATAAATTATATATATATAGATATATATTACAGTGGTATATTAAGCATTAATATCTATGTGTAATAATTTAATAATTAATCAAATTTGTAGTGAAATTTCATCGATACCTTTCAATTTTATTAAAAACATGTAAAATTGTATGCAGTTCTAATTCATTGATCAAAGACTTAAATATGAATATATTCTTTATCAGTTTAATAATTGTAAACAATGTAAGAACTCGCGAATAGTAATAATTAACAAATAATAATATTTAAAATAACAAATATTTATTAATTTACGTATTTACGTATTCATTTCTTATCTTTATATATAAAATTTTTATCATTTTATAATTCCCACTAAAGAAATAAATATTATGTTATTTTTGTCACTATATTTTTAAAATTTATGTTATAGTTTTCTTCTGTTTAAATCATTGTATTAGTGATAACTTTGCTCTTTATGGTGAGTTTGGAATGGATTATACACATTTAAATACATATCTTTCAATGCTACAATAAACAGATGAACTAATTAAGAACTAATTACATACGCTATTTACTCAAATATTGATTTATCCAAATTCGTATTTTTATGAACACAATTAGAAAAGTAAAATTTAAGCAGAAATTTGATTTAATCATTAAATTTTATAATAATTACTACATTTTGGATGTTTAGTACATTTCATGGAAGTTTGTATCTTTTAATTTTCCATAAATGCATTAACATCTACAGTTTAATGATGGTAATGATAGAAATCATAAAAATCATTCATTTTCATTTAAATTTTAGAATCTTGAGATTGTCGAACTTCTTGTTTGTGTTTGTAATTGCAATGTTTTATACGAATTCATATTTTTTTGCGAATATGATTAAAAGGACTACGGTAGAAAATTTTTATATACTGTCGAATTTTTATACATCTGTTTATATTGCATACTTTGTACTTTAAAATTCCCTAGAAAATGCACAAAAATCCCCACTCCATTTGTAAATTTAGAAATCGCTTCAATTAATTGAAGTATATAATTTATTATTGATCAATGGTAATCATAGTAATAATAATAAAAGGAATCGCGACAATTGGGGTTTTCATAGTTACAAAAATGTTGTCATCCATCAGTGAATATTTATTCCCTGACCGAGATGATTTATGACCAGGTTAGAGAGGCCGACGATCAATTTTGCGAGCTTGAACGAAATTTGTCGGCGCAATTTGAAAAATGTCGGTGCTCGGAAAGCGTTGTAACTTCACGCGTGTTTGAAAATACATTTTCTGAATATTTATTTGTTCGACGAAAAACTAGAAGAGCCTATCGTTTGAAACAGCGTTTCTCAACCTTTTGCCGTTCAGTGTATTTGTTTGTAATTTATGTGTAATAAACCTAAATTGTTCATCGTCTAAAATGATAAACTAGAGTCACTGCATATTATATAAATAAATAAGATTATATACATTCGACAACAGTTTTTATTTGTGAAAGGTAACATTGGAGATGTTTCTACTGAGAACTATTCGAATGAACTTATAACAAATATCTACTTCAATTTCACTTTAAATAAGTTTATGTTTGAAAATTATGACGGTCAGTAAAATACTTGAATTGTATTTATTAAAACATTATAAATAGAAGAATAGAGTATAATATTCAATATTTAACGGCTTTTCTGTTATTATTTTTCTTTAATTGATTGATTAATAAAATTTTTTGAAATTATTATTATATTATACTAAATTATTAGTAACTATGTAGTTGTATCAGTTAAACTAGTATTATGTATTATGTATTATAAATCATTATTTACATTTAATATATTTTATATTTCATATTTAATTTAATTTATGTAATATTTAATATTTATTCTATTTACAATTAATACTTAATGGTTTTTGTCTATTTCGAACAAATCGATTAATTTTTATTTTCATGGAATTGTATATTACTGTTATCCTTGTTGTTGAACTTATTGTCAGTCTCTGAAGCTCCTTTTTGAAGCAATCGTTTTTAAAATTCCCGGCCTGTTAAACATTCAACGTGACCCATATGATTGAGAAACGCTGATTTATCATACAACTGATTTATCATGCAAATTTTTTTGTCTTGAAAATGACACGAAATTTCATAAATTCGTTTAAGATCTTTCTTCAGGACGTTTTTCAATTAAACCGATCGCTAAGGACTGTATTAAAAGAACAAAGTCCAATAACCAGAGGTTCGGATTCTCCTTTTATTTCTTTTGTTTCCTCTTTACACAGCGCTGACTTCGGGTTAGTTCAGCAAAGTCTTCCTTTTGAAGTTCTGAATTCCCTTGAAATTTTCCTTTTGGCCGATCGATTCTTTTTTTTTTTCACGATGGTCCCTATAAAAAGAGCTTTCTACACCATTTTTCTGCTTCACCTTCTCGCGGCAACTTCTCCGCGGAAAATGGATGAACCGATTGAACGCGAATAAACACGGGAAAATATTTTTTTCGTTTTTCATTACGTCTTTTTTTTTTTAAATCGAAGGTTTCCCGCGTAATAGACAATTTTGGTAATTATGTAAAAAAATGGATTTTTATACTGTAGGAATTAACGTATTGAGCAACTTTTTTCTATACAATTCCGTTCTTCGAACTGCGTGATGTTCGAATAATTTGAAAAAGTCACGTGGCAAAATAACTATTAAGCAACAAATGAAACTGTTCGTTAATCAATTGTCTAACGAGCGATTAAAATCGTCGCGATCTAGAGCAAGGCTAAAATCAGCGTGTTTCTTCGTAATTGAAATATAATTCTTTTGTCATTATTTACTAATGTAATCTAACACTAGAACTGTCTATAGTTAAAGCATAAAATTTCAATCGAAGACACTACAAAATTTCAAGAATTTTGAAAACTTTACAATACAATAAAGTACGCGAATTTTTACTTGTGCATTTCATAAAAAAATCATTCAAATCTCTAAAAATACACTATTAAAATATTTAAAATTATAAATTGCCTATTTTGTCTGCCTTGATAATTCTGATGTTAAATACTAAAAAATGTTTTATGGCTGTGTTAAACAGGGATATAAAAGTTTTTATATATTTGGTAAATTTTAAGATTTTTGCTTGAATTAATTCAATTTACATTTGTTACAGGGAAACTTAACTCGAATGTCGATGATCCACTGTATCTCGAAAAATAAAAAGATCTGGTAGCTACACGTGCCTATAGAACAAAGTTGTTTAAAATGTTAATTTCTACGTGATATTTGAGAATTATCATATTCGAAAGCGCGTCTATTCCAACTTTTCAAATAATTAAATGCAATTTAATCTTTATTAAACATTGTGTTAATTTCCAAAGTGGCAAGTTGAATCGAGAAATTCTGAAGTTCTCTTTTAATTCTTTCAATTTAATGTCAATCTTATGAAACGCCAGAACGAGGTCTGATAACGTCGTGTCGCGAAGCTAATTATAAAAAGTATCTGCTGTCCGTGTTGACTCAGCTAGGCTGCTGCTTTTCCTTTTCATGATTCATTTCCGTAGGAAATTTATCATGAATATCATGGGCTCTGACTGGATAGAAACGATGCTGAGATATGCGACGTGCAAGATAAGCGACGCCTGATGAGTGACAAGGTGCATTCAAAAAATGTATTTAATATTAAAATTATTGAGTAAAATGGCGATATTTTCTGCAAGGCAAGTGAGAAAATAAAATCTTTAGAATGTGTTGACAAAGCGATAAATCTTGGATTTAGTGATAATATATCAACTACCTGTTTAAACTATTCAAATTTTTCGTTCCTGTAGTTCTAAACTAATTCAAGTTAGAGTAAAACTAAATTTTGATCTAACTAATTGGATTAAAACTAATGAACACTTTTGTGGAAGAATCAGTGCAAAAAAAAGACTGCTGATGTTTAACATTAGAACTGTCCAGTAGTCAAAATGATTAATTCATAATTTTTTCATAGAAACTTGATAGATTTACAACATGTATTTTTGGAAATTTGATAATTGTATCATTTTTTTTAATTGTACCATAAACTTTTTCCTATTCTTTGCATTTTCATTTCTCTGGTTCAGCGTTAAATTATTATAACTTTTAGGAAGAAACGTATAACGTTTTTAGAAAGAAATCATACAACATTCATTCTGAACTCATTTTTTTTTTTTTTTTAAGGATAAGTCTTCTACTTTCAGAATTTTCAATCCTTTTTGAGAACATGATTCTGTATTATACTGGGTGTAAAAAAACCAGAAATATCCTTTCCTTAAAATTCTACAAATTCAAACTACTTTATATGTGGAGAGCTCCAAAGAGAAACCAACCAATATAAGTTATATCTTCCATTAGAAATAATTTATACCATGTAAAATATTATTTTGTTAATATTATCAAACGACGGAATAGTTTACTCATTATAATGTGATTATTATAACTAAACTAACTAATTCCATGGATTGAATGTTTTGATAAGAAAAATATTTTTGTACAACTCAAGTCACTAGTTAATGAAAAATGACACATTAATTGACTCTTGGTACCTTCATATATTGAAAAAATTTTATCAGGACTAAAATCATTACGGAATCAGTTCTTAGTTTAAATATCTAATTTTTCGTCAAAAATTTAGTAATACTTTAATTTCACACGCAGTATTATATGTATATATAATACCTTGAAATCATTCGCAATTGACATTCCACATTTGTCTTCTACAATTATCTCTATATTATTAAATTTTTTTATTCGAAACTTCTATCTTTTTCTAGTTGCATAATAAATGGAACAGTAGAAATTAAATTTCCATTTTGGTCCATTGATTTCTGATTAAACGGCAAATTTATGACAGAGAAAGCCAGAAATAATAATGCAAACTCAGACGACTCTCTTCGAAATTGAAAATCGTGTTTCAGAACTAAAAACCACGAATGTCTCTCTTTTTTACAATCTAAGTGTCAAGAATTTCTCATCAAAAATATATAATGACCCTTTAATTTTGCGTATCAATATATGTAAGCGTATGCAGTCGCAAAATTCAAATTTAAAACTTGTGAAAGACGAAACGGAAGTTAAGCGATGGACATACGATTATCGGCATTGATTTCCGATATGTGACGAATTATTCGAGAGGGGCTTTATTTACACCTATTTATAAGGCAACACACAGTTGCGACCGGAAACTAATTTTCAAGTTAGAAATTCCGCGTTCACCCGGTAGCCACTGGCGCGAAATTGAAAATCCATCCGCAATCGAAAGTTATAATTTACCCAGTCGCGTTTTAATTACTCCTTTCTCGAGTTTCACGTTACCATGAACTTTCTGTTAATCAGCGCGTAAAAAAGTAATGGAAATCGTGGCGACATAGCGCAGATGATAAAGCGACGTGATGATTTTTGCCCCCTCTCGTCCCCTTTTCTCGTTGTCTCATTAACCAAATAAATCACTCTACGAATTGTTTCCATGCACTATTGCGTGCATCTAACTCTTAACGAATAGTTTGAAATATATATATATAATAGAAATAATTATACGGGATTCGACCGAATAATATGTAAAAACGAAGACAATGTGATTTCTTATGTACGAAAATGAGAAAAAAGTGTACAATGAAATTTTTTGACTCGAGACTTCGCTTTCGAGAAAATCGAATTTGCATATTTACCAAGTGTGGTTAAATTTAGCTAATTCTAGACGTGACAAGGAAAGATAATTAAAGATTTTCTACGTGCGAAAATAAGTAAAAAATGTAAAATAAAATTTTTTTTGCAAGATACTTCGTTTTTGGATAAATCAAGTTTGAAAATTTATCATGTACAATGTGTACTGATTGCAAACTGCAATTTTTCCATTTAAATTTTATTCTTTCTATTTTATTCTACATTTTTGCTTGTATTTGCACGTAGAATAACCTCCTGTTAATTATTCCTTTCTGTGTTAGAATTAACTGAATTCAAGCATGGTTGGTAAATTCTCATACTCGATTTTCTCAAAAATGAAGCTTCAAATCAGAAGATTTTGTTCCTAATTTGTCTCTTACATTTTTTTCATAAAAATTCACGAGTCGTGTCTGTTGTCATAATCTCAATTTGATCGAAAAAAATAAATTACAATTTTATATAATATCCATTCGAATTTTTGAATTTAATTTCGTCAAATTGTCCATTAAAAAAATAAAAATTAAAAGCATACGTGTACAAAATTTAATATTTTATTTTATATACAAAATAATATTACGATTTCAAAATAAGTAATGCTTGTCTGAAAAATTTAGAAGCAAATCGCAAGGCGTGAGTAGAATTTCAAAATATTTTACATGACACACATAATATATTTACAGAAAGTTCAAATACTTTCATAAGCAACAATATGCGCCAGTATTTTTCTCAAAACTTAAAAAGAAATCACTCGCTTCTTACAAGTTTAATTCTGCTGATTCAGAATGATACAACGGTCGTTATAATTATTATTCCAAATTTCAACACGATCGAGTTGGTATTTCTGCCGACGTGAAATCTCGCCCCGAAAGTTACCCTCCTCGGCCCGCTTGGCCAAATAAATTATTACGAACAAGCGGACAGTGCAAAATCGAGGAAAATCGCGCGTTTGTCAAACACGCACGCACGCACACACATCGCCTCGCATATTGATTTCCTCCCGGAACACGTTCCACAATCGAGCAAACAAACAAACACGTACACGCGTACGATCTCGCAAGGTGGCTGCAAAATGCCACGAGTGATTTCCCACCGAGGGAATATTAATTATAATTACGAATTGCGCACCGTCCGTTCTGTTTTTACGGATCCCCGTAAAAAAAAAAAAAAAAAAAATGAATGGAACGACGACGTTCGAACAAGGGACGAAGAATTATGATCATCAGTCGTGTTATAATCGACGAATGGATATTTCCGAGCGTTCTTCGCCTTTCGACTCTTGTTAAACGCGTCACGACGTTTCTTCCACGCTTCGTCGCGCTCCCATAACGCTTCTAGTTCACGCTTCACGATCTTTTCTACTGTTAACGAGCGTACAGTCTTGTTTGTCAAAGCTTCTGCACACGCTGAACGTGTCTTGACGATCCTTTGTTTGTATTGTTCGACGTATTAAATGGATTCAGTTGTTTATCTAGTGAAAATTTCGAATGATCATTTGTATATATTTCGTTTATATTCTGTGTTTGCAATTTTATGGTTGATGGATATTTGGAGGAAAGGAAGGGAATAGGAAACATAGGATATTTTATAACCGTGTTATAAACGATTTATATTTCACATTTATGGTCCTTTTAATATTTCCCTATATATTAATCCTCATCCGTTTTTTGTGTCAATTTGACACATTTTACTTATAGAATAAAAAATTCATATTATTCAGATATTTCTAATACACGTATAATATATAATGTATATGTTCTAACATATAACATGTAAATAATACTCGTTATGTAAATAATGGTATAATATAATAATTAAGAAGCGAAAATTTTATCTTATAAAATCATATCTTGGGATGTCATTTTTCATCGTCTAAATCTAATATTCAAAATTCAATAAAATAGCGAAAAAAAAGTCATACATCAAGTTTTAGGAAGTCATCGTAAAAGAGAGGCTTCGATCTTCAAATCCGTTGTAGATTCACTCATGAAAAAAATTGTTCAATGTTTTTATATACTATGAATTTATACTTATTATACTGTTGAGAAACATAATTTTATAATATCTTTATTTTCTCACTCGCTGTACAATATGAACATATTTCAGGAAGAAATGAATAACGTATTTTGAAAGTAGAGACGTCAAGCTTTAAAACGAACCCAGATTTATTGTTACATGATTTTGTTTTGCAAAACTGTAACAGTCTAAATATGTATTTAGTATTCGAACATTAATGTGAGTAAGAAATTATGTATACGTCAATTTGTATAACTCAAATTAATTACATGTGAACGTTATGCACGCTGGAAATAAAAATAAAAATAATTTTATTGTATTAAAATAAGATAGTTATTTTATTAAAAATAAAAAATAGAAACTGGAAAACCGTAAGAAGAAAGGAACAACGTAAAAACGATCATTCGGTACTTTTTCCCTCACTCTCGAGAATCGATTTGTTTACACGAGTTTACAAGTTCATTCACCTCGACAATACCAATCCTAGTAAACAAGGGGACCTTGAAGGGTAGGAGGTATGCAGAAAAGTTCTCTGTGAAGTTAGTACATTGACTGTACTACCACTCTTGCTGCCCAAACTTTTCAGTCTTGGTCACGATTCGCTTTTTTCTTAAAGACTTTCTTAAGTTTGTGCTTTTCAGAATCATCATACTTCTCCAATCTTTTTTTTTTTTTTACTGTTTTCCAATGACGTTCGATTTATGTTCGAGCAGGAAATTTACCCTAAAATTTTCCATTCTGTTTGTGTTGTTTCACTATACAAATTAACCGAATTTTCACGTATTAATTTCACGCTCTTACGTCGACAGCACGAAACGCGCAATTCAAACGAGAAATTAAACGTAATTCTAACAACGATTGTTTTTCACATTTTCTTCAAATTTCGGCGATTGAAAAATACGATCTGGTTATGAAACGAAACATGGAAAAGTTGAAATTCAGTATTTTTAAGCGAAAAAATACTCCATAATTCGTGCTGGATTCTTCGAGAGCTGATTTCTCATGATAGCATAGAATTACTTGTTACACTTGAACTGAATATCATCATATTCGTTATCAAAGAAAGAATGGTGGGAATTAGTTTACGTATTTATTATTCGGCAAAACAATCATTTCCGGGAAAATGCTTAATTATTAAATACATTACAATTCCCGTTAATTTTCATGGTATTAATTGTTTCAATAGATAAATCGCATTCGAGTAGTGCCTACTTTCCTCTCACATTTGTCTACTTCAGACAGACAGCATTGTTTCCTTATATGGTCATGAATAATTGTATAAAACGATACAATTCTGGGAACGTGAGAAAATTGAACATACTTTGAATTCAAAGGTATAAAGGTTATATAATCATTGTTATTACCCTACTTTTATTTTTGATGTATCGCATTTGTCCTCAATGTTTAAATCTGTTTAACAAAGACTTGTAAGAATATTATTACTTAATTAAGGATATTAAAATAAATAATATAAGAATTAAGAACATCATTACTATAGAATTCTGACAGAAAAATTATTTATTACTTTTTTTTAATATTTTACAAGTTCTATTTTGTCTGAGACTTTTATTTGTAGGAACATTTATTTATCTGTTTTCATCGGGACTTGCAACTTTTCGAAAGTTCTACGATCCATATTTCAAATATTTAAAAGTTTCTTAACTTTCTTGATCCCTGGAGTGAACACTTTCTTGGTATTCCGCGGCGGGACATAATTAACTACAGTTTCGATAAATCCAAGACATTAAAATATCAATACTATAAATAAGAATAAAAATTACATTAAAGTATTAATGTCATAAATAAAGTTAAACAGGATTTTGTGTTTTTCGAAATCTTAACGCGTTCCAAATTTTTATGTGAGAGGGCACGTTCCCTACATTGCGAGATATTAAACAAAATAAAATTTGCCAATAAACTTTCCGAATAAAATAAACGTCTTAATACATATATCTAACAATATTGATAAATGAAACAAAATGTCTTCTGGATTCAAGTACATACATAAATAGTATAATCTGCTCTGGATAGCTCTGATTCGCGTCGATATCGAAATTATCCAATATCGAGTTGAATTTTACGCCAAGTTTCACCATCTTGAAACTTTTCCAACAGTTATCTCGAAGTCCGTCGTTTCTTCAAGCATCTTCGGCTATGGCTTTTTATCTCGGTTCGAGCTTCATTCTCGTGGACATAGTGCAGAAAATGGATAGTAACTTCACGGCACACCCGTTACACCAGCCAGGAGTACTGAATTTTAAAGATAGCCATCTACGCCCTCTCGCTCTGGTCACTCTTTGGTCAAATATTTGAACCATTCCGTTCCTCGTCTCTGTTTCTCTCGTCTACGTGGCTCTTCCGGGGTTGGCCTCGCCGAATCTTCAGGTCAGATGGCCTATTGACTCGAAACGACCCTTTGAAAGAAGCGCAGAAACTTTTTCAAAAGAGCTACGAACCCGCAACGACACTTTGTAAACCGCGAGAATTAGAACGACACCGTTGCAGGGAAGAAAGTGAGTGTAAGACTCTAATTGCGCTTTAAATATCTCCCTAAATATATTAATTCAATAATAACGATGCTCGAAATTGAGTAGAGAGTTTCGCGGGATTCAAGTGGAAAAATTAATTGTCGAAATAATTTTTGTCGGTGATATCGAGGGAGAATTTCTTCTTAACTCTGATATTAGGGTGAGATGGGGGTGAATGTTTTAATTATTCATGATTTAAAGAGCTAATCCTTTAAAGAATTATTGGTGTTATTATCTTATAGTAACAATGAATGATCTTATATATATAGTAACAATTATATGTATTTATATGTTAGTATTTAATTTTGTTTTTTTTTTAATAATTTTTATCCAAGTTTAACGAATTTTTAAAAAATTGAATGTATTGATAAAAATGTAAAAATTTATTATTTTAATCCATTAAGAAATCGGTAGAAAATTATTTTTATTATCGACAGGTATTTAATTATTTGCAAGTTTCTAATCCATACATTTTTTGTGTCATATTCACTCGATTTATATATATATATATATATATATATATATATATATATATTTTTTTTAAATATGAAATATTCTTTTGAGTGAGAAAAAAAACTTGACAAAACATTGAGATTAAGACATAACAAATTCAAGAATTAGACATAGTAGAATTACAGAAAAATAAATGTTCTCTTACGTTTTATTCAAAATGATAGTAAATTCTTTAATGAGATTGCTTTCAATGTATAAAAAGAATATTTTTTAGACGAATGAAAAAAAAATTGGTATTTTTAGCATTATAGATGTTAACTTATACATTCTTGTCGTATAAAGTGTCTTATTCAACTAGAACAAACTATAACTCTGAAACGACAGAAGATACAAAGAAAAATTTCGTTAGAGAAAATAAATAGTTTCCAATAATCATTCAGAAAATGATTATTTTAATGATTTTAATAATTTTAATATCATCTATTTTTTTTAACAATACTATAAATTTTTTATTTTTTCGATTTTTGTTTCTCTATAAGCACTAGGACATTTGTATCTAGAAATATTTTGATTCTCTAAAAGTACCAGGACATTTGTATCTAGAAATGCTTACTTTAAAAGATATGTCACTCTTAATTTCATCAAATTGAGTATATTAAGCCAAAAGAATCATTTATACTTTCTTATTAGTTTAAGGAATACAGCATCTTTTGACTAACTTAAAAAAGATCCATCTGTTGGTTTATTGAAGAATTCTATTTAATACAAATAATTTTGAGAAATTCAAGACGCTTTGGAGTAGAAATCAAATCATAAATCTATTTTACATTTAAATGCAGAAAAATATATTTCATCTTGGTCATTGAAATCATTAACTCAGAAATCATGAAACCGTTTTATTTTTCTCTAATAAAATTACTTCTACAATTTCAAAGCTATAAATTGTCCCAGTTACGTAGGACATTCTATATTTATCACATTTAAATTTCCCATAATACGTAAATACTCGTATTTATAAATAAATCATTTCATGTTAATATATTGTGCACAAAATACAATAATATAGAAATAATATACTGATGTGCTTACAAAATACAGTAACATAGAAATGAAGTATAATTTAATCGATATGAATATATAGATTGTATTGATACTTTAGAGGGATTAATATTCTTCATAGTATCGTTCCATTGTTTATTTCATTTACGTTTATAGTAACACTGATTTATAGTAAAAATTTACATTCACAATTTACATTAATTTACATTCAAAATTCACATTAGTTAAAAAAATAATAATAATATCATACTTATCTATATTAACAATAATTTTCAATTCTCATCTGTCTCTTATTTTTCCAACTTAATTTATTCTGTGATTAAATTGACACAATAGTAAAAAATTAATATTTACAATGAATTGTATATACATATAGTATATTAAATATTTCATTTAATTTCCAATTTATAAAATTACAAATTAATAACCTATATATAATTTTCATATTTAATTTTTATTATTTATTTAATTATTTATAATTTAAATGAATTTATTTCAGTAATTAAAATAATAAATTTAGAAGAAAAATTTCGTTTGAATGCGGTTTTAATACAATTTCAAAATTTTTACTACCATTTTTCATATCATTGTTTTTAATTAGATTATTATTTTTAATTTTTGATATTTAGATTACTATAGTAATTGTAATAATTTTATTACAATTAATAATTAATTTAAATTTTTACATTACGTAGTTGAATTCGTTTATTGATAATAAATAGATTAAATTTCTAAATTCAATTGCCTGTAAGTGTCACGTCAATTGTATTTTTACGTATGAGTCATGTCTAAGTAAATTTTATATCATGATCGTATTTTCTTTAATTTTTATCTAATGTTATGGTCATTTATTTTGAATTTATTACAATTATGTTTCAATATTATAAACGCTTATACATCTTCGAAAAGATAGCATAGTGCATAGTTCTGGTATGATATAATAATAATTAGAAAGCAACATAGCTGTTTGTCAAAAGACTTGGAAATATCATTTGCATGTTTGATTATCAAAATTGTCAAAAAAATATGTTACATGTCAGAAAATATCGAAAATATTATACTGGATGTTTCGTGTTTTTGTACTCATTGTCACTGTGTTCGATAGACAGAAATAAGATTAAAATATCATGTAGCAAAAAGTCCATAAACGTTTCATTAAAAAGTTAAAATAGAAATATGAAACGCAAAGTTGTGTATACTTAATGCGTGCATTTCAAAATGTTGTCCCCTTTTATTTAAAATTGATACCGAATTTATTGAATTTATTGAATTGAATTTCGTATCGACTTTGTTGATTTCTTTTTGATTTTTATAATCAAATTTCGATTTTTCATTTCGTGTAAATACTTGTGTATTGCAAATTTTTGCTTTCAAACGTAACGAACGTTCTTTCACAAGTTAAAGCCTAAAAATGCAAGATCAGGATATTGGTTTTTCTCGACTAAACCATCGTTAAAATCGTTTGTATTTTTGTTATGAATTTTTAATAAAACATTTATAGATTTGTTACGTGATATTTTTACTTGCAGAACTGACAGAGTTTGGCATTGAACATCAAAAATTATACGTTACATGCTAAAAATATCTGCATAATGCTGCATAACACTTTGCAAAAAAAAATGTATCAAAAAACTGACACAAGGAATGAACGAGTTGAAAATACTTTGATATCATAAATAATAACTGTATTTTTTAATTTCTTTTTTTCTTTTTTTTTCTTCTTTTTTTTTTTTTTTTTGATGATCTGCTTCTGTTCTGAAGTTTTCATTTACACTCCAAATTGAAATAAACGTGATTCATATATTACGCATTGCGCGCAGTTCTGCGATGCTGATTAAAAATGCAATTTTTCATATTTTATTACTAAAACCACGTTGCCATTACGACGCATTAAATAATGAATCTGATATCAATTCGTTTTGTTCCATCAAATTGTCCGGTTCTGCCCGTTGGCTTACATATCAACAATCGAGGAGTAATTTTATCTTTGCCGTTAAATTAATTTCTGTAAAGCGGCCGAGAGAGCCAGTTAATTGCAAATTTTGCGGAAAATCAATAAATACTGTAACCGATACGGTACGCGTCGTTAATTAATCGAATTCAAATTGTATTCCGCGCTGTAAATGGATGGTAAATGAAATTGAATCGTCGCGTTAATTCAGTGTTTTAACAACTATCTTCGAAATAAATGAATTAATTTTACTTTCATCTTCCTAACAATAAATGGCGCGCGAAAATATTACTTAAATTTTTGAGGATATTTCATGACTCTGCCATGTCTTACACGAAACGTACAATATTTTGAAATCTCAATCAACATTGTTGGGCGTGGACTATGGAGTTTTATGTGAATATTTTCGAGAATATGAAATATTAAAAAGATAAAACAATGAAAATTGTATGAAATACAAATACTAAAAAGAAAAACATCATATTTTGAACGCTTTGCATATTTTTTCATATTCATCATTATGCGCAGAATTTGTTGAATTTTGCGTTTTAAAATTTCTTATAAATACATTTTCGTGGATATTTATGTAAAAAACATATAAGATTTATATATAGATAGAATACGTGAATATATGCGTATATACACGGAAAGTATACATTAGAATCTTGGAACAATCGTAGTATATAGTCTATAATATTACCAATCGATTTATATAGTCTATAATATTACCTGAGATGATTACCTGACAAAAAATATTCGACGATATTTTGTTTTAATTAAAAATTCATTTATTGTCAAGTACCAAAATTAATATTACAGTAAATTATAAATCATTTTTTTTATATTGTTAACATTCAGTTGTTGATATTTATTTGTCTAGTAGAAACCAACAACTAGAAAAATTAATTACTTTTAACCAGTTTATATTTTTTTGCTTTTTTAATATTGAGGTCATAAACAAAAATTCCAAAGGTGGGTAATATTAATCATTATGTCGTCCACCTAAATTCTGTTATTTATGAAACTGAAGAAATTGAAAAATTTATAACATTATGACCGGACTGCGGATTTTTATACATTTATAGAAAATTTGAAAGTGCAAAATTGCACAGAGTACAAAAATACGTGAAAATATATAAAATATCCAAAGTATAGTGATAAGTATATTTCTATGATATCTGATAAAATAATTTTCTATCAAGATTTTATTTTAAAAGTATGAATTTGCATAAAAATCCACAATTTAATTATGACAAATTATTGGTTCTTAATGAATTAATATCAACTTGTATGCTATAATTATGTGTATAACTTGTATGCTGAAAAGAAACGTTCTACATCATATATAAACGTATATTTATCATTTTATATACTTATTCCATGCTGTACATAATTTGGTAGTAATCTATTCCAATTTATGACTACGTGCATAATACATATATACTATTACAACTGTATAAATAGTAACGAGAAAAAAAATATTATAACACAAAAACAAATTATATGATACAATTATACAATATTAACAAAATACATGCATACACGTACAAAATACACAAAGTAATAATACAACGGTTTGCATTTTAATTACAATCATATTGTTAAAGTTTGAAACAAATTTTAGAATACGTTATATAAAGAAGAAATTATAAGATATAATATTTAACACAAAAATATAATATTAATATATAAATATATATTATAAATATATATATATATAATGTATATAATACTATTATTATATAATATATATTAAGTATTAATATTATTAACTTTAACTGGACCAATAGTGCCATATAATCATTGATGATCATTGAAGTTAAGTTATTTGATATATACTAGTATTTATTTGATACACTAGTATTTAACATTAGTATGGTAAATCGAAATGACTCGTAGTATAGTGTAATTAATTGTACAATGAATACAAAAGTACGAACATAAAAGTTTCCTATTACGTTTCCTTTAAAGAATTTAAAGAATTTTCCATTACAAGTATAAATGTACGATTATTGTACATTTCTTTCATGGAGAATTTGATGACTAGTAATTTTTATAAATATGCTGCAGATTTTATGCAAATTCGTATATTTATTGGAATTTCTAGATGGAGGTTTAAATTTTCAAATATAACGAGTTTACTATTGATATAACATGTATATTTACATATTTTTGCTGATTTAAGTTCTCAATAAATGCGTGAACGCAGTGTACTAATAAATAATTCATTCTGTAAACATGGGTAAAATAAAATAGCCTAACAATATAGAAATAAAATTTAATAGATATCAATGCATAGTTTATCTGATCACCGAACCATCGAAGTCAAAATTATATTTCTCTTCTAATGATTCATTTGCCGTGTAAAATAACGATAAGCTTTCAACTTTCGAGATTTCATGTACTAAAATCATTTTGTCCCAAGGATCAGGAACGTACAACATGACTATACAGAAACTGTGACATTGCTGTATGTAAATGAATAGTCTAAAGCAGTGTTTCTTAACCTGTGATCCACGGACCCCCTGTGAGCTGCGAAATCCTCACACGCGAGAAAATGATTGAGAGAAAGTAGGCTAGAGCATATTTTATTTGAAATAAAATAAAAAGTAACAATTTCAAGTAATGTATTATTTCAGCTAAATGATAACACATAACTAAATAAAATAACATATTATTCAATTACATTGTATAGGCCTTCATTGTATAGACAACCAGTCGCAAAATTGCTTATATACTCGATGAAAAATTATCGATAATTTTAGGATAAAAATCGTATAACAATTCACTTGGCCTTAAATTTTAAAGCCTCTAGTTCATTTTAATGATCTCTAGTTCGTTTTTTTCGAACGTATTTTTAAGAATACTTCTGGTTCTTAATGATTGCGAAAATTCGAAAAATCTCCGAAATCGCTAAAAAAATTTTGTGACGAATATTGAAGTTTAAAGTTTATTGTGCAATTTTTTTTCGCCGTATGAATATTAGAATTGAACAACAAAGATTCAAAACATTCCGTTATAGGGAAAGAAAATTATATCGCAAGTTTTCAAGAGTCATTGATTCTTAAAAAAAGGAAATTTTAGTTTTTCAAGATTGATGGATCTTGGTGCGTTTTAAATTTGTAACAAAAATATCTTTGGAAAGAACGAACTCAGGATCGTCAAAATAGAAGCTTCACGTTTAACTGCTTAAAATCACCAAAAATCTAAAAATTTAATATTTAACGAAGACTAATGTAACAAATTAAGAATGCGCTCATATACATTTGATATATTTATTCAGTATATTGTAATATGTCTCTTTAAACTTCTAATAAGTAGATAACGATTATTTTATCGTCTTATACTCTAGTAAACTAAACTAAACACTCAAACAATGCGACCAATTATCGATTATTGCACGAATTTTTCTTTTTTTTTTTTTTTGCAAAAAACAGTTTAACTTCTTCCAGGCAAAATTATTATCATTCAGCTCTTCAAATTCTTTCCATCAAATTTTTATTTTTATTACAGAAAGGTTTGAACGATTGGCTAAAATTTCACTTGTATATTAAATTAGAAACTGTGATATTTAGATCTGTCTACAAGAAATCAGGCAAAACAAGGAATAAAGGATAATGCTAGTGAAAAACCATTACCTGCAGATGGTTAAAACATTGACAATTTTTCATCGAATCCAACAGTGAAAAATTTTATGGCTTACTGTATATATACGTACTTTCGAAAGCATGTCTTTGTCAGTCTACGGCAACAAAAAATTTATTCGAAAAGGAGTCCGTGATAATCAAAAGATGAAGAAACCACACAAAGAATATCAGTTGGTTGGCTAGTAAAACGTTGCCGGAATATTTTAGCATATAAATTTTCTACGGTAACGAACGAGGAATTAATCAACCAGTTGAAAGTATATCATAGAACGTAATCGAAATTCTCGCGTGTCACGTAACCTGTGTAAGTTGCTTGGCCGTTAAGTAGAGCAAAGATTATGCGCGAGTCGTGTATCGTGTTTGAACGTGCACTTGCACACGTCAATAACGCTTAATTAATTGGGCAATTAACGAGGGAACACGATCGAACGTCGAGGACCGAATTGTTTTCGAGTGTAAAATTTCTGAGTCGCGGGAATCGGCAACTCGTACGAGTGTGCCGCGTTGTTACGTCGAATAATAGTATAAATATTAGAATATTTGCAACGCCGGAAACGCTGCGGGTCGATCATTGCTCGGAGCTCAATTAATTCCTAATTAACGCGTTACTCGACGGTATAAATTATTCGAACGTCGTATAAAACAGATGCCTTTCTATTTATGAGGAAACCTTCCAAAATTTTACTGCGTATGACGAAATTGTGCGCAAATTGGATATTTCAAGTAGAACGGTGACTAATTATAACGGAAATGTTCAACAGCATTTGAAGAGCAACACGGGAAAAATATGACAGGTCCAGTTTTGTTAATTTGTCAATTATTAAGTTTATAAGTTTCTCGAAAGTGAATGATAAAAATCGATAGAAATTTTATATCGTTTTTGGAATATTTAGTAAACTGTGGAAATCTGATGTTAAAATATTAAGAACGTGTTAAGATTTCAAACGAAAGTAATAAATATTCTGGTAAATATTACAAGTATTTTAATATCGTAATATCATTTTTTGTACTACTTTTTATAGTACTTTATACTTTTTATAATACTTTATACTTTTTTATACTATTAATTATATTTAGAAAGAAATTATATTTAGAAATTAATTATATTTAGAAAGTTATAATTATTCCCTGTTTCTCAGACAAAATGTAGGAAGAAATTTGCTTCATCCAAAAAGTAAAGAGAGCTCCAAACTTGAGATAGTTTTCCGAATTGTGAAAATTTTATTGAGCTTATTCTTGATAAAAAGAAATCATACTGTTCTTTCTAATTCATAAGATCCTGCTCTGTATTCTATAATGTCACTATGAATTTTGTCTTAACTATCATTGTAAACAAATATAATACATACCGACAGAGTGAAGAATGTATTACTTCGAATTGTGTTGTTTCTTTAATCAACAAAATAATATCTAATTCTGCTCGAAATTCGTTTTGTCGTTTCTCCTGAAGAACATATTTTTTCTAGTTACATTACCTTTTTTGTGATACACAAGTCCACAACCAGTTTACCACCTATATTAAAATTATACTAAAATATTTACAGAAGGGATGTCGCAACATTTATCAAAAATTGATGTACTAATAATAATAAGAAGAAAAATGAAACTGATTTCTGTAATACATGGAATACAAAATTTTATTAAGCATCATACGTAAAATTGTATTAATATAGAATATACAAATGAATTTTTCATATGATGAAACCGATTCATTTTCGTGGAAACCGATTTTGAATAAGATTCTTAAGTATATTTGAATTAAACCTAATTCCATGCCGGCGTGAATATTAAATGGAAAATTATTCTGCGAGAACAGGTGGAAAATATTGAAAACAATTTTTCGTAAAATGCTTCCGAGGAAATTGAATTAAAAAATTTATTAAATTAACGAAGCATTGAATGAAAAAAAATTTTCATCTTACAATTTTCTTTTCTTTTCTTTTATATATACACACAGAATTTCCAATCAATACAGAATTAGTCAAATTCCAAGTATACTTGAAACAATGTTTCATTTATGTCTCATTCATCTAATTTGATTTGTTTCTTGGTGGTAAGATTGATACTTATAATGAAAAGAGAGGTAGTTAAATCTGTCGTTTTTTTTTTTTATTAACAGTAAATGATATTTATTTTGGATTTTCGTTTGTTGCAACTACGTATATTCAAAATTATAGATGCAATTTTTGCATGTAATTTTCGAAAAGATGATGCATTCGAAGATGCATAATTGCGTTATATAATAAATTAAAACGCACTGCCTGTCAAGGGAGTTGAATGCATGAGTATTATTTGCAACTCTGACGGTACATTCTGTTATCAAAAATGTGCGTACGTCAGAAAAATAAATATCCTTTGTATCTGTACTTACGTGTCCTTAAAATAATACAATATTTTATAAGAGAAACGTGTCGAATTGACACAAGAGATGGATGAGAGTTAAATATTATCCTTTCCTTTCGGTGTATTTTTGCATGCAGACACACTGTATAACTTGTTCATTTCTCCAAATTATTAATAATTTTTATTCTTCTTAATCATATCACTCTTCTAATAAATCAATCTGAACCAAAATAAAATATTAAAAAATATTAATAAATTGAAAGCTAGACGACCATCGAAAATCAATGAACGAACACGAACATTTGCGTATTTATCGGTCACAAAAATAGAATACGAGGGATTGCCTCAGAAAAATGGCCGACAAATGTCGCATTTCAAATTCAGAAGAGAAGTGTTTATCCAGTGAAATAATTATATTCGAAGTGTCGACGGTATTTCGAGAAGAGAAAAATGGCCGTCAGTTTAAACGAATTTCCGATTAAACCGAGTTACAAAGACCCAACAGGTGTTTAGGTGAGGAGGTTCATGAACATTGTGGCTGCCGGAAGTTAGAGCAACGAACGACACGTTCTCTGTAACTCTCGAGGCTTTCCGTAACGTCCGTCCAACTTCGATTGTAATCACGTACGGAAATTGGCTCTTTTTTTCGTAAATTCAATCGTCATCGGCCTGTTGGCGAGCCAATGCTATCAAGAGATTTCATTTTGCTTGTTTCTCCTTTTTCTCAAGACAAGTGCAATTAATGCATCGACAAGAGTCTGATTAACTATTATTACGATTGACATAGAATTAAGTAATCGTTGATTAACGAATAAAGAAAGTAATCAAAATCATTAATCATAGCATATACAAATTGGTGCTTTTTTTAAATATATTATTGCATTTAAGAAAAATGGAGATGACCTTGAAATTCTCGAAAGCTCTCCACTTACAAAATAATCATTACTGCCGTATTATAGTCCCCTTAGTACTGAATAACTTTTACTGACAAAAGTGTTGAATCATTTAAATGATTTATCCTGAACGAAATATCCAAAGTAGTAGATGAAATAAATCTTTAAACTTCATTTTTTCTCATTAGCTTCATAAAAATATAAAAATGTACAAGTATTCGCAGTCTACAATCATGGTTAATTAAGTTACAACCATGAGAATGTAACTTAATTAACCATAGAACTAAGAAACGAAGGCTTATTAATTAATGTTTAATTAAAATAGATGATCGAGTTCGAATAGAAATTCAATTTTCAGTCCGACATTTAATAAATAATAATATAGAGTAGGAATAAAACTAAAATATTGTTAAAATATTATTAAACTTAAGTACTACAAAATAATAATTGGTGAGAGATTTCGAAGAATTATTTTTCTATGATTTTATTAAAAATTGGGGAATTCAGTCTTTTTAAAATTATGTAGGTTATGAAAAAATTCCTCTCTTATGAATTCTCTTCTCCTAGGTTAAAACATTTTGACTAGCATTTTCTTCATTTTCAGAGTACGTTGAAAGATATGAAAGTCCTCGTACGTTTTGCCTTAGTAAAAGTAAAATTGTATTATAAATACTGCTACAAAATAAAGTAATGTGACTAATCTACTAAATATATATTTTAAATGGAGGATTAAACGAAGAAAAATAGAGATGGCACAAAGAAGAAGATGAAACTTTAATTTTCTTCACCTTTGAAATAACGAGATTATTATTGCATTAGATGAGGTTAATAAAACAATAAAATTAATTACGATCAGTTTTATCCAGAACAAATGCATTTATTGTTTAAATAATAAGAATTAAAATAAAAAATAATATCAATTGAAGTAATTCAAACTCAGTTAGTAGTATCAATTAAAATAATCAGTTACAAGTTCAAAATGAATTTTCAAAAAAATATTAAAATTGAAATGTGAATGAGTAAAACTATATGTTAAAACAAAGATCAACTGTTTGTTTTGTAGTAATACAAAAGCAATCTCTACAATGGTGGATTTGTGCCACCTTTTCCCACACTCACTAATTGTTCGCCATTTAAGAATCATCAGCATATGATGTAATAGACAACTGCTCTAATTTAAAATATTAAAACTATTTTAATTTATTTAATCTTATTTTGTACTTTGTATTTTATATTTAGAAATATTATATAATAAAATTGAATCAAAATAAACATTTCAAAATTGAGTAGTGTAAAACCTAAATTTTCATGACTGCTAGTGACATCAGTTAGGAGAGAAAGAATTTTCATTTTAAATAGATCCAAAGCACTTTAATAAGTAATATTTTTTACTACTGTATTATTTTATTTAATCTCTCGACTAAAAAGTTAGTTGAATTCAAGAAAGCCAAACAGCACAGTTTTAAATATAAGTGACTCATGAATGATCCACCATAAACAGGCAGATATGAACATTCATTTGGATTAGCATGGATCACATTTAAATTGGAACAGCACTATGAAAGCAATGATACTAAACTGAAGCTATAATTTCAAGTGTCTCAAAACGTGTATTGTTCTTCAACGTTTTGAACATTTATTGTTTTCCAACGATTCAATCTATTACAGTATAATACGTCACGCATAACAGCGTTGAAGGTCGCATTGTTCACCGTGACGCTTATAATAAATGAATAACCAATACAAAATAAAGCTTAAAAATGTTAAGAAAACGAACGTGAGACGATTAACGAAAAGGAGCGTTTATTAATAGATCGGTCTCGAAAATTGAAATTTCACGCGTCCCGTTTACTAAGACTTCACCCTTTCGTTGGAAGAAAAGTGCGCCTTGTTCTCCCAGTGATCGATTCGCAGTATCACAGAAGAACAGTCGAAATTGCGTCCTTTTTCTCTTCGGTGGAGCAGGTTATTCGCTAAATTCCGTGTCTCCGGTTCGTCGACGCAGAAATCAATTTCTAGCTGCCGCGCCTGTAGACACTTAACGTTTCCAAACCGTCGGACGACTCGATTAATCGCGAGTTCGATGGAAATCACTGACTCGTTAAACAGTTCTGCGTTCAACGTTCTTAAAATGTCCCTCGCTAATGAATTTAATCACATCGAAGCTGCACCAATCATAAACGCGCGCGCGAACAAAAGGGCATATGTATTGAAAATTTTGTATCACGATTTTAAAATAAAATTTTTTAATTTTCATTTCGTAAGAGTATTATCAAATTTTTAAGTATTATCAAGTCTTTCTATATATTTATATATTATATATTATATATTGTACATTCTACATTCTACATTATACATTATACATTATACATTATACATTATACATTATACATTATACATTATACATTATACATTATACATTATATATATATATATATTAAAAATTATGAACCCTGATGATGGAGAGTTAAGTAATAACAGAAGCATATACTTAATTTTAAAAAGAGAATATGTATTAAAAATTCTGTATCACGATTTTAAAATAAAATTTTTGAATTTTCATTTCGTAAGAGTATTATCAAATTTTTAAGTATTATCAAGTCTTCCTATATATTTATATATTATATATTATACATTATACATTATACAGTGTTATTAAATTTTTAGTAAAATTATAGACTAAAAATTTAATAACACTTTTACGAAATGAAAGTCCAAAAATTTTATTTTAAAATCGTGATACAAAATTTTTAATACATATTCTCTTTTCAAAATTAAGTATATGCTTCTGTTATTACTTAACTCTCCATCATCAGGGTTCGTAGTTTTTATGATTATAGTAGACGATGTTTTGAAATTGAAACGTTAAAATTTATTCTTGTATTCTTTAAAATAATGTATTAATGATCATTACATAATGATCATTCAATCAATCAAATATATAAAATATATAAATATATTTTTTATTACTTAATAGATGATTACTTTTAATTTTATTACTTAATAGATAATTACTATTATCTTTTTTATACAATTACGTATCTCGAAACTTCTGTTCTTATAATTGTTTTATTATTCATAAAGATTATTTTTCTTCCTAAATAATTCAGTACAAACCACATTTATTCATATTAATTGCTCTGTTTATTGCGTAATTTTTCTATAATACTTTTTAAAATGCATCATGCTGAGGGCAATTTTCTATTCTAACATATTGTAGTATTAGTTTTCACAATGTTTTTCAAATATAAAACATGAAAAATAAACGAAATTATTACGCAACCTAATAGTAGAATATACAGGATCAAAGAGAATAGCATGTAAAAGCAAGCGCGATTCTTTATGAAAAAATAAGAAAAGAATATAGAATAAAATTTTTTTATTTGAGCCTTCGTTTTTAAATAAACTTGAAAATTTATCAAGTATACTTCAATTTAATTAATTCTTCTTAGACGTGACAGAAAAAAATAGTTAACAGAAGATTGTTCTACGTGCGAAAATAAATAAAAAATGTGAAATAAGTAAGTTTCATTTCAATATTTCAAGAAAATAAACTTTAAATATGTTTCGTTAAAAATTATTTCGATGAATTTATATAAATTTACTTGATATATTTTCAAACTCGATTTTTTTCAGAAACATAGCATCTTAAAAAGAGAAAAAATAATCTTGAGAAAAATTTACTTCCACCGTTTAATCTAGCTTTTGAAATAGTCATAAACTAGTTTGTCAAGTTTTTTATACAACGATAAATAAACCAATTATTTAATTAAGTCCCATTTAGTTGACTATTGATAATAATATAAAATAATTATTAATATATATTAAGAATACATAAGGGAATAAATTTGATAAAATCATAATGTTGATACAATTTTTTAGTGTATATGTATATATTAAATAATTCTATCAATTTTTAATACTTTTGTCACAATTGGTTTATACAAGTTAAATTCACAAAGATTGTTTGTAATTTTATGATGAAATTAAGTATAAATATACTCGACTATAAAATAATCGAGTTTGTTTAAAAGGGAAACGAAATAGAATGTCAGCTTGTAGTTGTAAAGGATTAAAATAACATTTTATCTTCGAAAGAAGTGACATAAAATTTTCATAATATTTTCTATGTCACTATTCTAAAATAACATTAATCTGCTTCAAAATTGATAATATTTCAGACACCATTTACGGAATTTATTTTATATATATATATATATGTATATATATATATATATATAATTTATATCATTGCATAAGTAAATCATTTCTTTTTTTCAAAAATGTTTGAAAATTTTTATAATCTTTCATGTCCATCAATTGGTTATTTTAATATGATATTGATTTACTTCAAAATTTAAAAAATAGAATAGAAGCATTGTTTCTAAAATTCAAAATTAATTTCATGAATTTATGTCACTTCCTAATAAAAATACAGATATTTATCTTAAAATTAAGAAATAAAGAGAAGTGATAATATTTATAATCTAGACTGTAATAGATTCGTGGACAATTTTAAAGTACAAAATTGCACAGAATGCACATAATGTAAAACAATATATGTATAAAATATCCAAAATATATATTATGAATATTAATAAATTATATTATAAATATTATAGATAAATTATAATATATTATAAATATTATAGTATTTAGTATGTAAAGGAATTTTTTATAAAAATTCTACTTTTTAAATTATATTTTCAAAAGCATTAAGTAAATTTGCATAAAGATTTGCAGTCTATTATAATATAAACATTGCTTTTTAAAATTTGTCATAATTAAATTGACAAAAAAAGAAATTCAAATATACAGAAACGTATAGAATTCACACGTTATAGTAAAATGTATTATATTAGATATACAAATTAATTTGTGATCTTCATAATTACTCAATTTTAACATTATCTTGAGATCAAGTTTCTTTGTCCCAACGTTTCACGTAAAGAAATATTAACAGACAAATTATTAATTGCGTAATCTTCGTAATCATCATATTAGCAACATATGGAATGCTGTATTTTCTATGTGTTTCAATTGAAAAATATATGCAGAAGCAACAATACATTCCTTTGATTAGGAACTTCCTATTTGTTTTCGATTATCTTTAAAATATCCAAAGAGGCTGAAAAAGATCATTATTGAATTTTTAATTCAGAATGACTACCTGTTTTTTTTTTTTTTTTTTTTAGGAAAAATTCACGATGAATACACATAAATGAATGACATTAATTTATATACCTAAAGTATAGCGTATTCAAATTATTACGATAATATTTAGTGCATGTAAAGTAAATTTCTGTTTCAATTTCATTTCTTTAATTAGGTTTATGAAAATATGAATTTTCATGAACATCCGTATTTAACAAACCGTAAACCACAAACCACAATTCATAATTAATAAGTAATTCAACAAACTTAACATAAATAATAATTTATGATAACTGCACGTAAAAATAAATCGTCTTTTCTTCTTGAACGTATTCATAAAAACTGAGAAATTTATAATCCGTTTCTAAAACCTGATCAGTCTATGATTTAGTGCCATTTGAAAACTACTATATTCTTCTAATTTAACAATAATCCAATATTGGAAAAGACGTTTTATCAGTTTGACAGAATCAGAAAATGCATTATGATCCGAATGCATTATGATAGAAAATGATCCGATTATAAAAACTTAAAATCTTCTGGAAAATATTCCTCGACTTGTCATATCATTTGATATTTTTAATTGTCCAAGTTTATGGTACTTTATCGATTTGCTTGGTGAATGAGGAAAAGGAAAGAAAGAGTTCGAAACGGTATCTAGTTAACAGTGTATACGTCGTCGAGTTGCCCTGCGGTTGTTGCAATCTCGCCATCTTGTCATCTTCCGCTTAATTCGTGGTATCCAATTTGCATTGATCAGTGACGATGCGCTAAGAGAAGTTACATCGGTTCGCATGCATATTCATAATAAATTTGTGTACCGTGTCGGCCTGATGATTTCGTGTGTAATTGATAACAGGATCGCGACGGCACCTTGCACAAATTTTGTGTTGTATTAATCATTTTTTTACTCGTCAATTCTGAGAAATGTTAATTTTTCCTAATTTTTACGACAGATAGAGCTCTCCTGGATTTCAACGCATTCACTGATGATCAATATTCTTATTTTTATAAATATTTGAGAATTAAAATATCGTCGATGTAAATAATAATCTCTCATGTTTCGAGCCTTCATTATTTGAATATTTTAACGTTCAAACGTTTTTACTCTTTGAACATACTAGAAATATTTATAGTAATAGATGTCGTTTTTCATAATTGAAATACCAAAAATATGAGATACAAAAACAACACTGACGAAATGTAATAATAAGAGATAAATCGACGTTTCGTTTGTGACTATGTTTATACATTATTATTCTAATATATTATTACATGTATATGTTACTTATATATTTAGAGGAAGAAGTGTATAAAAACCGTTCTGTTTTGTACGTAATAATATTTTAAAAATATTTTAAAAATATTATTATGTAAGGAAATCTGCAATATATAAGCAAATTAAACATTACGAAAACATAGTAGTTATTGGTTGCCCGGCGCAATTTTCGAAATATTTTAAAGTAATAACTAGACTACGAATGTTCATGCAAACGCATGTTTTAACATGTAATTACTATTTTGCATGTTGCACGTATTTTGCATATTTTAGTTAAAGAGCGTATGCACATATATGCTAAATATTTCTTTCATATCTATCTCGCCGTATTGACTATGCATGTACACATACATATAATCATAAATTGGAACGTTGTGTACCACAACAGTATTGAAGCAAATACATATGCGAAATATGCGCTCATACATCCTATGATGCAGAACGTGATGGGTAGACGCTTTGTACATATTCTTTTCGGCACACAAGTTGATAATAATTCATAAACAATAATTCATCATAACATTTTTGAATTTTTCAGTTTTCTGAAATTTCATGAAATTATAGAAACAATTCTTCGTATGTCATGATGCATTGTTATACGAATTGAAATTATTGTGCACTCTTTTTTACGAACCGCAATTGATTTCTTTTTTTTTCTAATTCCAGCAAGTTCAAAATTCACAAGATTTTTCATTTGACTTCAGTTCAAAGATATTCCTTTCAGAGATTAATTTCCAATAAATTTTACTTTAACCACAATTCTCTCTCTCTCTCTCTTTCTCATATTGTACATAATAATTTATTTGCGAATATAGTAATGTACGTAACATCAGTATAACATTGAACACAATCAAGCATTGATATGTTCGTAACATTGATATGAACATTTATATTTTTTCATTTATATAAAAAATTGTTACACTTGGAAATTTTTGCTTATTTTTTCGGTAAAGTATAAACAAAATGTATCGAACACAGAAATGTTTATAAAAAAATTTTAAAAAATCATGATATTCATAAGCGATAATGATTAAAAATATGAAGAAAATGCTTCGAAATTTTCGTACATAGCTTCGATATTGAAAAATCAGATCTCGTAATTGTAAATTTATTGAAAAAAGATAACAAATAAAATGTTGCATTAATTCAATGTTGATCTTTAATTGTATAACCGATAAATACCAAGTATTAATTCAATGTTGATCTTTAATTGTATAACCGATAAATACCAAGTATTAATATTATAAATAGGATGTTATAAATATAGGTGTTATAAGTCAATCTTGAGCATATTTTACATATTTTCTATGTATATATGCATATTTCTCATGCATATTTACATATTTCATCACCATAAATTTTATATACTCGGCTTTTGATATATTTTCAAGAATTTCATGAGAGCGTTATTTTATTTATATTATTTAGAAGAACAAATATGTAATGTTTTAAAATTATTTCATCCTTTAATGGTAGCAATGGAAAGGAAAATTGATATTAAATAATTATTAAATATCAAATAAATAAATAGATATAAAAACGAAGTAAATATTAGTATTTAATGAAACTTGCAAACAAGTATTGTTTATTACTACTCATATTAAATTACAGATTTTATTCATCGAGTAAGAAGAATTATTGCTATTATTTACTATTTCCATTGACATTTAAGTACTATTTTATATTATTAAAATAATTACTATACTATTAACCAATTGAGATCCAAGTAATAATTTATATTAGTATTATGAATACTTTATTCTCTTTTATTTTCTGATATTATTTTAAATTTTTAATACTTAATTTTCTTTTTATTAAATAAATTTTTCTTATTATATCTAAATAAGTAGTTACTATTATGAATATTTTAATTTTCTCTCAGTTTCTGACACTATATAATAAAGGACAAAATAGTAGTAGAACAAATATTAAGCAAATCGTTCAAATTTTCTTTTATAATATTTTAATAATGTAATTTATAAAAATAGAATTTTATAATATAAATCAGTTGAAAAGAAATGTGTTTACGCAATGTTGTTCTGTAACAAATAGTGAAATTTTTATTGTTTCAATATTCGAAAAATTAGAAAGTTAGAAGTATTAAATTAAATCATTTTTATAGAATATATTACTAGATGTTAAATGGTTTTTTTAGCTGTAAATAATTTTTTAATAAATTTTATTAAAAGAACAAACATTTTAAATGACTGAAAAATAAATATATAGACATTCAATGTATAATACTTACGTTGTTGATTAAATAAACTTTATGTAAAAGTAATGATGTTCGATGTTCTTTTAAAAAAGTATAATTGAATTTTTTACACTAGCACGTAATACTAAAATATTGTGGATCGATGTTTCTTAATTTATTTATCGATCACCAATATTGAAGCATTCTAAATTTTTAATGAATCGTTAATTTTAATGATTGTTGAAATAAGTTCAGAAAAAATTCAATTGAAGATAAATGTCAACAATATATTAGATTATATTAATCAGTTAAATCAATTAAAGATAAACAAGAAGCTATTAAATGTTAAATGTTATCTTCTATTATTTCATTTATTTAATTTTTTTTTTTAAGTGATTTTTATAATGAATTTTGAAACCTGAATGAGTTTTGTTTCAAATCGTTAATTTTATACATTTCTCTGTAGTTAAATTTAAATAATATAAAATAAAGAAATTGAGGTATTTGTTACAAATCGAAGTTCGTTCAGGCTGATGTTATTAGAGATTATAAAAAAAACGTTATTTCTCGCGCATTACAGTTATTGTCAAATGTGCATGATTTTATTTATTTATTTATATAATATATAATAATCGCTATGTACTATGAAATTGATGTGACACTCTTGTTGGTCACGCTAAATCGCAACATTATTTATTTAAAAATTATTAATCACTGAAGGAATACATGATGCCATAAAAATAATTATTGCAAAATAAATGTACAATATTGTACTAAATTTTGATCGCAAATTTTATTAGCGTATTGCAAGAATATCGAGTAACATTCCTATCCTGAGATAAAAAAAAATATTGTTCTTAAGTTCAATGTAAAATTTAACAACATAATCTTGGTCTCTCTTGAAATTTCACAAGCGAAGTCGTCGTCGCAGCGATTTTACAAAATTTGTAAACGCGACGCTACTTTGTGCTCGCGAGATATTAGAAACTTAATCTACTGCAAATTAACCGAGTCGTAGAACAGTAGTATCGTTCGCTATCGCGTAATCGCGCAAAATTGAAAGCCATTACAATGGAATTTCGAGCGGAAAGGTGTTGCGTTTCTCTTGCAGTTCAAGAAGAACCAGAGATGGGGCCGTTCATCTCGCGAGCTTCTTAACGTAGTCGTTTTCTGTGATTGATGCGGAACGGTAGAGACGCAATCTTGCTCGGGATTTTACGCGAGATTACGTTCGAGGGACAGTATAATAATTTTCGTATAATTGCCAGAAACATCGTTTCGACTTACGTTACATTTCTTTCTTTTCTCCTTTTTGCGATCGAGCGAGCATGATGGACGATGATTTTATTATATCTTGCGCGAAACGCCAGTCTTAAAATCGTTTGGTCATTTTCTCACGAATCTTTTAATTTGCTACTTAACTAAAAATTAATTGTAATTTTTTGAGGACTTCGTGAGGTGTTTTATTTTAAAGAATAAGAAAGAGAAGATAAAAGTTTCAAACATAATTTACTTACTCGTTTTCTGTTTCACGTCATAGATAAATTAATTTAAATGCTGTTTCTAAATTATATTAGATGTTTTATATTTAGAAATTATATTAAAAATTTTTATAATTAATTTAAAATTAAAAGGATCAACTGATCGATCTCTCTTTCATCAATAGGCATATTACAAATATATTTATTATTATTAATCATTTTATTTACTATATATGTATATATATATATATATATATACATACATACATACATATATATAATATCTGCAAGTTTTAAATTTAAACAAAAAATGACTAATAGAAATTTCGTTTAAAACAATATCAATTCTTTGCAAGATAAAAAAGAAAAAGATATCCTCCGAAGAAGTATTAAAAAAAGAAGACTCGATCATCTTAAGTTTTGGATAGTGACGCCTCTAAATTTTTTTTAGGTAACCAGTTTGCAAATATTTAATCGTTCCCGCGCAGAAAGAAATTCATTAGCACGCCGTTGTGCGTTCTCGAAATTTTGCAACAATTTTCAATTAAAAGTGCAGTCTCACAATTTCTGGAAAATTACGGAACAAGATATTAGAATATTAGAATAACTCCATTTTTTTTATCATATAAGAAGTTGCTGCATAATTTCTTTCCAGCAGATAAAAGCTACGGAACGAAACGACAAGTAAATCTCGATAAAAGCAGTCTTAATAGCGTGCTTAATTGTCATCACGTGAACACGGTATCATTCGTATGACATCACAGTCGAGTTATTTTGCACGGCATCACACGGACGAGATATCTCGTGCGTTTTTTTTTTTTTTTTTTTTTTTTTATTAGAACGAGAGTTATATTTCAGAAAAAAAATCAGTGCGCGAAATCTTACTCAGTACACTTTACTTAGTATCTTAGAATTTCGCTTAAATGAAACAAATTGTAAAAATTGTAAATTGGATAAGATATTTCAGTGTCGGGTCTTTAGGCCAAAATAAAAGTAAAATATCGTGTAGCAGAGAGATCTGCAAATATCTCGTTGAAATGTTAAAAACGAAAATATGAAACGCAAACGTACGCATTGTACGTGCTTAATGTGCGGATTTCGAAGCGTCGTCCCCCTTTGTCGATCTAGGTAACATTAACATCGAAGTGTTATTGAATTACTGTTGACTCGAGTTTCACATCGACTTTGTTGAATCCCTCTTGAAGATAATGAAAAGTAGAAGTCTAAAGATGTAAGATCTGATGATCTAGAACACCAGAAAATTAGTCCTTCTCGATTAATCCATCGCTGAAATTAATTGCGTTGATTGTATTTGTCACGTTTCATATTTTTGTTACAACTTTTTAACGGAACATTATATGGACTTTTTGCTACAATTTGCTACATAATATTTTGATCTTATTTTCATCTACGTATTGACAGAATTTTAACAGTAAAATACGGAACACTCTGTATATATTTGAAGTTCACATAATAGGAAGAATATATTCTTTTCTTTGCGATTAAAATTTGGTTCAAATAAATGAAGTTTTATGTAAACGAGGTTTTACTTTAAAATATAATACAATTATAATGCAATTCAAATTCAATACAAGTGTAATACAATTCAAACACGGAGACATATTATGTATATTCATATTATGAAAGTAAAAATCGTAGTGTTGATGCTTCTCGTAAAATTAGATTTACTGTCAATTGCTTTCTTAGTTAAGTGCTGAAATGAAGCATTGCCATTTTTCAACAATAAATGTAGTTATAACAATAGTTGATCATGAAACTAAACATAATCTTCAACACTTGGAAATCTTTATTAACTCAAATGATTAAAAGTTGGAGTTACGGCCACTATAATTTTCAGCCTTTCATATGGTATGTGAATATGAATTATCCAAAATAAAATATTAAATAAATAAGACACAACAATAATATAATTAATATTAATTATATTGAATTAACTATATTAAAGTGTATTTATCATATTAAATTAAAGTTAAAGTGTACTTCAGAAATGTTTTGAAGACTAGGAAAAACGTCGAAATGAATGTCTTATAGTTAACAAAGATTATTTTGAGAAAGATACATAAACACATAAAAATCACAAGAACTTTTTCATCAACTTTTGTCCGTGCCCAAAATAAATTAAATATTCAAGCCCTCAAAAACAGCAACTGTTCCGATCCCAAATCGTAAATATTAAAATATCCTATTGCAAACATTCATTTCTTCAACTTAATCCCCTGGTATCGAATTGACACAGTGACAATGAAAAGTTAAATTTGCTTAATTCTTTTATTAACAGTGAGTAGACCAAATTCAATTGTGTATAACTTATTCTGAGATGTATGTAGATATTAATTGCATCGTAAGTGTTATAAGAAAAATTTGTCAAATTGACACGAATAAAGATTGACATTTGAAAAATCCAAATTCAAATATGTATGATGTCTGTCGTGAAGATTTTTTTTTTATTTAACATTCCTACGTATCTTTGGATATTTAAATATTTTGACACTAAATATCGAAACTGTTATAATTTTGTAAAAGGAAATCGTAACTTGAGCTTAATTTAAAGCTTAAAGTTTCTACTTTCGAGATATTATTCATTTTATTCTAAAATGTTTTTATGTCACATAACGGATGGAAGGCTGAAGATACTTTTCTTCTCGAAAATATTATAAATTGTCATAACACGTAAAAAAATTTTTTACGTCCGAATTTACAATAAATTTGAAGATTCATTCTTTCTTTTATAAAATTTCCCGAAAACTTGATGTACGATCTTTTTTTTCCGCCTTTTTATTGAATATTTTGAAAACTAGGCTTAGATGATGAAAATTCAAGAAATTGTAACATTTTCATCATTATATTTTCGTTTTTACTTAACATTCAAAGTTCAATAAATTTGCGAGAAAAAAATTATGCTGCAAGTTTTGAAGGCTTCAAGTTTTCAATCCTATTGTAAATTCAATCGTGAAAAATGTCTTCAATGTTTTCACATACTATGATAATTTATTCAAGTGCCTTTACTTTGCTATCTGTTACATAGTGCAAAAAACGTTCTAAAATAAAATGAATGACGTACTTCAAAAGTAGAGGCTTCAGGCTTTGAAACAAGTCCAAGTTTACGATTTATTCACAAAATTATAACAGTTTCAATATTTAGTGTCGGGATATTTAAATGTCCTAACAACAATAGGACATTTAACAAATATTAAAAAGTCCTAATAATAAAATATTAATGAGACTCGTGCTTTGAATTTTATCATAAAAAAAAAAGAAGAAGAAAAGAAACGTGCGAGCAAAATTATCCCTAAAAGCAACGCGGTTTTCGTTTCGGTGAACTTTGGATTAAAAAAAAAAAAAATGGCGCGTATTATTATTCTGCCCGTTACAAAACTGGCACTTCGTCGATTGATTTCCAACAGACGAACCAGATCTAATTATTCCGCGTTAAGACCGAATAGAAGGGCGAGCGGAGAGACAGAGCGAGAGAAAGGGAACGTTCTCCGTCAAAATATGATGAATGGCTGATCCATATGCATGAGAATGCGCTTGCCAAAGGAATTCTATTCAATGGCAAAGTGAAAATGCCATACTTTTGTATTTTGTCCGTCGGACGTGATGAAAGAAATTGCAGTGGGAGCACCTTTTCAGAATTTCACTCCCCACTCTCTGGTGGATTAAATCTCCGGCGAATTCGATAGGATCAAACCTCGGGGAACTAAATTCGACCTGTCGTTTTCTTTCGGAATTGTTCACTCGGTGTTTCTCGCAACAAGTATTCCCCGCCAAGTTCTTCAACAACTTTTCGAAGTCTCTTCTTGTTCTTTTTAAGTTGAACATTGACGTTTTTCTTTTTAATTTTAAACGAACGATTAAACAGAATTAGGTAGAAGAATTTGACTCTGAGGGACTTACGAGTGTCAGGTTCTTTCGATCACTTTCGACCTAGTTATACTTTTATAATAACAAAAGGTATATAAAAAGCAATAAAATAAAAATTATACTTTTATAATAGTAAATATTTTCAAGAAAGTTTCATCGGTATGCACGACTCCTCGTTGCAATTTTATGGTCAAAGTTTATTTATTGAAATGAATGCGAGATTGAAGTATCAGAATTCGAGGACTGAAACGAGATGAAGCAGAACGCTTTTGTAAACAGAGAAATTTTACAATTACGATGTAATTAAAAATAAAGATAATCGATCAGAAACAATGGAGAACTACTAAAGCAAATGTAAAATCCGTAGCAAAAGAATTGCAAGCAATAGGGAAAAGTTTATAGTTCGCAGTATATAATAAAGAACGCAGAGATCAAGCAAATTTCTATAAATAGTCCATTTCTTTTTGCTATTGTAAGTCAATGAAATTTTCTATGAAAAATTATGAATTGGTCATTTTTTTGACCATAGCTTTAGGATAGTTAAAAATGACTAACATCGTAATTATTAATCACGCCACATTTGAAAGAATTAAATTTTAGTTACAATTTTAAAAAGTTACCATAATTTAATATCTATCTTCGAATATTAAATTAAATACTGCGTCGTATTATTTTTATCCTTCTGATAATAAATTTGATAAAAAAAAGAAGAAGTCATCTAGAAATATTTTAGTATTGATTATTTTGAAAATTTTGAAGATGTTCAGTTCCAAAACCAAATGCACGAAAAAGTTTGTTAGCATGTTAATCAGATTTCATTGACTTCTATTGATTGACTTAAAACCTAGAAAATATGATTTATCACTGGTTATTTCGACTTGCAGATAAAAGGTATTGTTTAACATGTCAGAATTCAAGTGTCGTTTGATAGAAGTATTGTATTGTAAAATCGGATTGATTGTCTGCAATTGGTAATCTACAATAGAAATTGGTTCGTGCTAAATTGATCAAACAATCGAATTAAATTGATCGATAAAAGAAGTGGAATAAAGGTAATAACGTTTATTGTTAAATAAGTTGTTAAAATAGGAATAAATCAGCTACTAATCGGATATCAACAACGATAGCTTTTAATTCATATTCTTTTTCTTGTTCCATAACAAAAGAATTGGCTTATTTACAGTGGAAATAAAATTTCATCGTTGTATTTCTTTCTCTCAATTTTTGCATTAAAATATTCTGAAATTATTATTTTATTATTAAACGTAATATTATTATATTGTTATTACATTTTTGTTATATATTTGTTATTCTTATATTATTAGTATAGCATTGTAATGATATATTAATATTACCTCGATGTTATTTAGAATTTTCTATTAAAAGATTTTTAAGAAAATGATCGCGTAGAACAAAAGTCTTAAAAAAGTGCTTATGTTATTTAGTAAAAAAATTTTGTTTTTTATTACATACAGAAAGAACAAATTTTCTGCTTTTTTAAAAAGCCTATTGCTCGCTGGAAATAAAGATAATCTAAAAATTATATTATTACATTCTATGCTGTATAGAGAAATATATTATAATATAATGCAATTATAATATAATGCTAAAAATTCTATGTAATATAATACTAAATTCTAGTTTCTCTGTACAATTTTAAGAATCTGTCATGATTTAATATCTATCTTCCAATACTGAATTAAATACTGCATCGTTTTATTTTTATTTTTCTAGCAGTAGTAATCACTGAGAAATTATTTAGAAACAGTTAGGACAGCGAATGATGTAGTTAGGAAAATGAATTATATATTATGTTAAATTATATCACCGTACTTGAAAAAAAGCAAGCTTTAGTTTCTATATACAATTTATTGTTATAATATTTATCTTCGAATGTTAAATTGAATAAAATACTTTGCTTTTATTTCTCTATACTCCTCTAGTAGTCATAAAACAAGGGTTTAAAAATAGTTAGTAATGTGCATGATTCAGATAGTCGATGCAGGACGATCGTAGACCATCGTCCCTGTATATACCACTTCAGTAGGGCATGCATAATGCATATTGTGCACTTACTAGATCTGGACTGCATCAGAAGGAAATATTATCGGCACGGGAATATCAATGCAGGGAGGTGAGAGCGTCTCTTCCTTTTGTCCAAATTCGATTCCGTGACATACGTCGCCTTACGACGAATACAAATCGTCTAAATAATAAATAAAACTTTTCTCTGTCGAATTCTTCCTTCGAATGCTTTTACTGCGGCCATTGGGAATGTCTACGACTTGTCGTGTCTACTTGTGGATACATAACTTCTACAAATTTTCAGCAAAGGAAATTTTCATGTCATCATCAAGTGTCCGGTGTCGAAAAGAATTCGTTTGAAATTTGTTATTTTTATCCGATCGAGAACGTCCTAACAACTGTGCTCGATCAATTAACGATAGTGTTTTTTAATTTCTTTTCAATATGCTCAACTTCTAATTTTAATTTGCGACTTTTGTAAATTCTAAAGTTTGATAAAAAAAAAAAATGAATCACTCACATGTACAATTATTCCTACGTCAGAAGAAGAGGTGTCGTTTTATAATCGAAAATAAAATTTCAGTCTTCAGTGGGTTAACGATGATTTAAGGTGAAAACAGAAAGTCGCGTTTAATTCTTAAGAACATAACTTGTTGTTAGGGAAGTTCAAATCAGCTCTAGTTTCGTTATTTTTGAAACTGAACTGATGAATATTTGAGAAATTTTGTGAACAAAGTGATAAATGATAATTTAATTCCTGAATTGTATCTTTTTTAACATATTGCCACCCAATAAAAAGTATACAATCAGTATTGAACAGCAGTGACGACAATGATGATCTTTAGATTGCAAATTTTTACGTAAATTCAAAAATATAATTTCAAAATTGGTACCTTATTTTACGTGTTAAATAAAAGTCATTATACTTTGATTATTTCATATATTTTTTCATATTCCTTACAACTTCGAAGCTTCGAACCTTCAAATTTTCAATTAAAAATTCGCAGTTCAGTGATACCATAGCGAATTACGTGAGTCAAGCAATTACGTAAGATACAGGCATAAACTACTGCTAACTTATGATACAGACGTGACGACAGATTTTCTCATGAAAACATATATTATGAGTGTGATATCACATGTGTACCTCGTCATCGTACAAAAATAATTCAAAATTAGTTTTCGACTAAGTAAAAATATTCCCTTTTGGCAGGAGTTAAAGTTAAAAAGTTAAGTAGCAAATAATTCAGAAACTAGAGAAAGAATTTTGTAAATGAAATATCATATGATATCTCGTGAATGATTGTCAAAGCTAATTGTAAGTGTTAAGGACACGTTTTAAACTGCGACGTATCTATCCTGCTAAACTTCCTAAATTAGTCCAGAGATTTTTCCTTTTTTGCACAGCGATTCACATACCCCAGAGGAATTCTCAGATCGATTCAGGAATCTAGTAAGACTTCTCAAGCACTAGTTCACGAATCCTTTGGGATTTCCTAAACTGCTTCACGAATCTGTGTAGGATCTTCTAAAACTTGCTATAAGGTTCTTCGAATTACATTCTCATTCCTTTCCCCCTTGTGATCCAAACTCTTCAAACATTTTTCTCTTCAATAATTACATTTTATATTTTGAGAAACGAGAATATAATTCAAAGTCTTATCTTTTGTTTACATACTTATTTCTGAAATATATACATATACATATTTATTTAACTTTGAATCCTTTCCTTTTTCTTCTAATCTAAACTCTTTAAATTCTCCAAAATCTTGTCTTTCATAATCGTAAACATGTTCAGCTTTCATATTCGAACAGTACATTTCCCAGCATCTTTTCTAGTATTAAATTTAATCTAGTCTGCAATTTATTATTTATTTAATATATATTTTTATTATATTTATCATACCTTATACATACCATACTTTTTTTTTATATTATACTTATTTATTATACTTTACACTATTTTAATAATTGCAAAAAGAACTTGTGAAAAATGTTCAATTCCATAATAAATCAACGTTTCTATGAATGATGAGATTGAAATAGACATAATTTATCGACGAACTGAAGCAGTAAATAAAAATAACTAGGATATGTTTTCTCATATCGAAACTTTGAATGACACAAAAAGAATGTAACTCTTTAGAGCTGCATAGGCTAAAATAGTTAGATAATACAGTAGTTTAGTCGAGCGTTAAATTTCACTCTTGATTTCTTCGAGGGGAATTTTTATTTCTGCTTTTATTTTTTGGAATTATTCTTATATTAAAGTAGAGACACTTCAATAAGTATCCCAGAATTTTTTTAGATTTCTTAAAAGTTAAAAACAGTAAAAAAAGTTAATCGTGATCATAAACTACCTAGAAGGTGCAAAAAATATAATTGTCGATGAAAGGTTAATCTTTTGTATAGATTATAGATAATCTTATAATCGATAATAAAATAATTTGCTAATTAAAAGTTCAAAGAATATACCATTTGACAATATATCGACTAAGTATGTCAAAAGACAATGTTTAAACATAAATATATAAATTTTAGACTTTTGATAATTTTAAGCATCCAAAGTTTTAAATGTCGAAATAAACTGAAAATTTTCTTAATTTCTATTTAAATACATGTAATACAATATCGTAAAAGTGTCTGTTCTGTTATCAGAAAATTCTCCACTTCAAAACAGAACCTTTGCTGTGATTGAAAGTTATATTTACGCGACTAACGGTGCCAAATATGAGACTATTTATAGTTGGTTGAATATCCAATGGAAAAGTGGAAAAAGAAAATATTAGAATTTTCTGTACATTCATCATGTTATGTATAAATATTCGAGGAAAATATTAATTTTACAGATAAAAATTTACCATCATTTCTTATGAAAACGGAGTAAATGTAAAGAAATAAAAAATTCATGGTCCTAATACAAGACTATGCAAAATCATTCTCTAAAATTGAAGTCATTTGTTTGTTGCCTTTTTTAAGTTAGATGTTATAGGCATAAACACAACATCAGCAAATTTTAATGGTTAAATGAACTTTTGTTGGTTAAATTTATTCATACATGAATTCCTATTATATGAACGAAAAATAGAGGAGAGATCAGTGAAATACTATTTATGAAATCCAATTGTATAAACTATTTTTTCATTAAAATTAATGGTTTTTGAAACCATGTTTATTAAAATCTTTCTGTTTCTTTTGACGAGTACTATATACTCATGGAGTTTAAAACGAAATTTTATAAACATCTCATTTAAGTGTGACTTCCAAATATCTTTTTTTTATTACAAGGACGCAAAAAAATATTTATCCTGGTAGGCGTTGTTTTTTTTTCAAATTCAAGATTTTTCAAGATCATCGACGTTTTTTTTTTTTTCAAATAATTACATATCTTTTTCTGTTGTATCGCGAAGTTCATGAAAAAATACATTCAGATGTATACAATAGCGTGACCTTCAAATGACCTTGAAGTCCAATACTTAAAATTCATGGATGAGATGAAACAATGAAATCAATTTATCAGAACTAAAATATATTAACATTTAACATTTTAAAACATATTTACAAACAGAGAACAACTCCAATATACATTTCATTTTGCACGTCCAGCGAGAAAAATTTGAAAATAATGAGCTTTTTAAAATGAAAAAATCAAGATTCTATTTTATCCGTAATTTGTGTTGGAATATATAGTATTCATAGGCAAATATTAAAAAAAAAATATTTTTAACATTTGCTACGAAAAATTTATCAAAAATATGGTTTTTTTAAATATATTGTTTAAACAAAAGGTTTTTCTTGCAAAACGGTATACACCACAAAAATCGTCGCCTTAAAAAATGTTAATTTCATCAATGTACACAAAAACGATATTTCCAATAATTTCCGAGATATTTAACAAAATATGTTTTGCGCCCCCAACTTTGAGGGTAGTTTTCACCCCTTAAACATTAACTATTGCCGATAAAAAGAAGATCGAATATTTTTTCGAAAACTATATCCATGCCAAATTTCATCAAAATCGGCGATTCCGACTTCGGGATGTTGCGTTGTGAGTATATAATATTCAATATCATCCAGTATTTGCTATAAATATCGAGAACTGTTTCAATATTGACGAACAAATTATCCGACAGAAAAATTCTTACTGTACATATTTTACAAGTTCCATTCTGTCTGAGAACTTCTATCTGTAACAACATTTTTTTCAAGAAGAGAAAGTTCCGATAGAATCTTTGTGGAGGTTCCTTAATTTTTTCGACCCCCGCTTTTGAATACCGCAGGGAAGATACAAAGGGTTGAATTTACTTTAACAAACATTCCAAATCAACCCCTTCTCCGATTCTATCCATTGTTTTTGGAACAATGTTGGAGCAACATCCGAACAAACGGGCGAAGCTTTTCGAAAGTTCCCCGTTTCTAGACATCTAACGGCCGTGACGACAGAGATGTTGGGCTTCGGAACGGAACTTTCGAACGCACGCTGCACTCCGGGCGCATAAATTTGCACACACACACACACACACACACACACACACACACACACATATACGGAGCCTCGTTAGAATTCGTGGATCACACGCGTTCGGTCGCGAATAGGCAAGGAGGAGCAAGCGCGAATCGTGCACTTCCTCGCGTGGGCGCTCGTTGAATCGCGGTGAACCGCCTCTAAAACAAACAACCAGGCATATTTGCCCAGGAGAATTGCTGATGTCCCGTAAAATATGTGGCCTCCGCCGGGCGTCTTTGTCTCCGTTTTGTTCGAACGATAAATCTCTGCCGGGAAATGCCAGCATCCACGCGTCACGCCGCGTCGTTTTCAATGGCTTATTCCCCTAACTTCTGCTAACTTTAACTCGATTCAACGGACGATTGGCCAGTCTTCTAATAAAATTTGCACGGATCCACCGTCCCTGTTGTAGAATCTTTCGCCGCGGCGAAAGGAAAGATGTTCAGTTTGCATGGTTGAAGACGTACTGGACTCTTTGTTGGCTTATGCGATTCCTTCACTTGGTTTTATAAGATTGTCGGACTGTGTTGGTGATTAGTATACTGCGGATGTTTATGTATTAATGGTAGCACATACTAAAGTATTCGAACATTCATCATAGACGAATTTATATATATATGTAATATAAATGTAATGTAATTTCTACATCGTTTTATGTCGTACATTGAGATATTTTGAAATTTCGTTAACACTCTCATTTTTCATTTTCATATTTGTTCATGTTTTTTCTTGTCCTTTCTATGGTCAATAAAATTAAAATTGAAATATCAATTTCAAACTCTTTGTTCAAACCGTTTTCAAATCATTTGTAGTAATCTCTCTCTCTCTCTCTCTCTCTCTCTCTATATATATATATATATATATATATAGTTAAGAAAAGCACATCTTCGATATATATAAAAAATATATAATTCTGTTGAAGAATATATCAATGAAATTGATATGAAAACTCGGAGAGAAAAATCTTAAGGGTAAAATCACAGCATCTGTCACTCTGAATCAAATATCTTTTAAAGTATCCTATAAATGTATAAAGTACGCAATTTATTTATAACACAATGGTAGTAGTGTACATACTATTATATATTGCACTACTATATTAAAATTGTACCACATAAAAATACCATTATATTAAAGTTGTAATTGTTGTAAAGAATATATTAATGTTGCACTACTATGTTAAAATAAAGAGATATTTTGGAGTATGATATATTATATTATATATTACATGAGAATTTATTAAAATATACTATTACACTATATATATATGTATATATAACTCTTCAAGTGCTTAATCCGTATAAAATATTATCCAGATGATCTTATAATCAATATTATATAGATAATCTTAAAGTATAATCAAAAGGTATATGTGTGTTTAAAAAAATCATTCTTAACTTGTATGCTCCTCACTCAGTAATTAAACATTCTGACAATTTTAAGGGTTAATATCTAATATCGTCCAACTAATAACAGCCATTAAATTTAATCCGAAAACCCTCGCGCAGAGGTTTTTTTTATTATTACGGCATAAATCTCGAACATTCAGAAGCGGACGAGCATTAAAAAAAGGAGACGAGAGATCGACAGTGGTCCGACCTCGATGGCTTATTTCTCGAAGGGTTAACTTCCGGTCGTGTGCACGCGCGCTTTGAAGGGTTGCACGGAGCTCATTTCGTATGTACGATGCCACGGCGTCTTTGAGAAGCCGTCGAGACGCAGAAGAACGATTTCGAGAAGGGCTCGATTCCAGCCGTTCTTAAAGTATCTCTCTCTCTCTCTCTCTCTCTCTCTCTCTCTCTCTCTAGTGCACGACCGGCTGATTTATAATTTATATCGCCATAGCTCGTCGGTTGTGATTCCGAGAGTAGTTTTGGTCGATGAATCATTCTATTGGCCTTGTGGTATACCTTTGAGAAGTGCACTGGCTAGTTGCTCGCTAATTAATGAACCTGTCCCTCTCTTTCTCTCTCTCTCTCTCTCTCGTTTGCGCTAATTTGGTAAATATTGATTCGTTCTAGCTACTAATTTCACTTGGTATTTAATTCATAATTATCGGCTATGGTACAGATTGTGTTTCGACTCTCTATTTTCATCTTAAACAGGCTGTGGTATATACACGTTACTCATTAACCGAAAATTATATTACCCGTAATTTTGTTAGATCACGTTAATCCCGAGGCATTATTGTTATAGTTTCCTTGGATTTTCGATGTTATGTTATTACGTGCGAAGAGACGAATATTTATGAAGTTTTTTTTCAACTTTTTAATTTTTGACGTGTTCATTGCGTTTATCGATATATATATATATATATATATATATATATATATGTAGTATTGTCTTTATAACTCGTAGCTTTTGCATTTGATTTGAAACGGATGTTTTGATTTCAATTGCACGGTTCATCGGTTGTCTTTTTAAAACTAATTGACTAATACAGATTCGATTGTCATTCAGTATTAATTATATTGATAATTAGTCTGTGATATACGATTCTCTGTACATAAAGAGCATTTATTCAAATCATACACTACTAAGGACTAAAATATAAAATCTCTGTGGAGAAAATTGAATCGCAAGGAAGACATTTTCAATCAAAAGGCATAACTACAGATTTCGTGTAAATCATTTTTTTACTTCATGTTTTGTTAACATGTATTAATAAGTATATATCAAAAATACACCATGTAAAAACATTTTGTAAAATTATAAATAGCTCTTGTAGGAAGAAATGATTACTTAGTTGTTTTTCATGTTGTATGTAGTAATGAGATTATTTTATTAATTGATAAATGTTTATTGAGAAGTTAATCAGATGCAATTGAAAAGACGCCATCTTTTGAATAAATTATTATTATATTTCAACATAATATTAATAATAAACACTAATGTAAAGTCCTAATCTTAATTTCACTCAGAAAACTGTAGTAATTTTTAAAAATCTGCAAATGCTGACTTCTGGGAAGAATTGAAGAACAGTGGAATGAAGCTCATTCTATTAGATTATCTTTAGAATCTCGTGCAAAGTGTGTAAAAGTGCAATAGAACTATTATAAAATAGTGTAATAAATATAATAAACCAAGTTATTAAAGTTGAAAGGTTTAATTGCAGAAAACATTGTGCAAAACTAAATCAATGTATATTTCTTGTTAAAAACAATTAAAAGAACTTTCGCAGTATTAAAAAGTTATTTGTATTAGCAGTAATTACTCGAAATATTTTTGTGATATTTATTTTATATTAACAACATATTATATTATATTCATAGTCATATTCATACTTATATTCATATTCATGTATATTATACATTATATTCATCTTAATATTAATAGTAATAAGCAGTACATTTTTATGTAAGTTCGTATTTCAAGCTTTGAAAGGTAGAAAATTGTTTTGCAAATATATCAAAAGCACTATTTTTAGCATTATTTTGAAATTGTTTTGAAATTTTCTGTAAACGCATAAAAATCTGCAATCTAGGAATAAAAAAGGATTTATACAAAATCTGTAGTTACTGGTTCAGTTACGCTTATTACAATAAAATAGAATATACAATTTACATCTATCTTTGACAAGAAATCATTCAAATCTCATCATTTAAAAATGCATCAATCTATAAAATTTCTACGAGAAATTACTCATGAGATTTATTTCTATGAATTTTCTGTAAACATTCTATAAACTTTAATGCTAAATTTTCAATTTGCCAATCTAGTCTCTTTACGCGAGATTCATTATCTTTCTGCAAACTTATTTTATTATTAAAGTTATGTTAGCATTTCATTTTCGTGTGGAGAACCCATCTACGTGGGCGTTCTTTGTTTTAAAAGAAATTGAAGGTTTCCCGGGAAAAGAGTTATCGGTCTGTAGCCTCTTTTTCAGTAAATCACCTTTAATTAATTAGTGTAAACGTAAGAAAGTTTGGAAAATTTATTTCAATATTAAGTAATTGAAGTTAGATTGGTCTCGCGTGACCGGCAAGACCGACATAAGATCCTCGTGACTTGAATTTATTACGATGAAGAAAACTGTCGATAATTGAAAAAAATTAAATGTTCATACTACGACGTTTAACCAAAGAAATTCAAAGAGAGGGATGAAGCTAAAATTTGTTGTTAACATATTTTTTGAATGCGTGATCTCTCTTGTTCAAATGGTTGTGCAAATTTAAATAATTTAAATTATTTCGTACATGCAATCTTTTATTTATAGAAAAAGCGTAGCAAAATTCAAAATTCGTTGTTTCATCGTGACAATAAAACTTTTCGAGGATAGTTAAATCAAATATATTGCTGCAAGAGTTCACGAAAGTATTGGAATACTTCTAGCGGCATTTTATGAACATATTATGTATGGTATATAAAACATTTCGAAATTTTATTGGTAAAAATTTGTAATACAAATCTAAAAATATACGGTATATGATATTTTGTGTGAATTATGAATTTTGAAGAAATCGGAAAAAAATTTACACAATCAATTATGTATCATATTAATAATATTCAATAGTATCATCTTTTCATCATCTAGAATTGTTAGAGTGATCAAAATTGCTCGTAATTATTCGTAATTTTTTTATAGAAATTTTATTGCTTTACAGCGATGCATTTTTTTTTTTTTTTTGAAATCTAAACAATTTTTTCGTGAAATTTAAAAAAGAGATACGGATTTTTTATTGTACTAGAAGCTTTTTTTCTACTCGTTGCACGTTAATTTCTCTGGTGCGAATTCTGTACTAATCATCACGTAGTTTTAGTGTTAACGCTTATTATCCTGTTTCTCGATTTATTCGAATTATTTGTACCATGCAATGTTTTTTACACGGGAAAAAAACCGAAAAATGGAGTATGAAACAGAATACCAGAGAGAAACTGGTATGAGTTATAAAAATATTTATTTCATATATTTGTACAGAAAGAGAAATAACAATAAAAATTCAGAAAAACCGAAATAAATTTTATCCATTGTCTGTTTCAATATTGCAATTCAAAACAATCAACCCGAAATAAAAAAAAGATTAAAATGAGCACAGTTCAATGAAAATTTGGGTTTTGTTGATATACAGAAAATTTAATAAATATCAAAATTTAATAAATATAATTTAATAAATTATATATATATTTCAAATATATTTCTAATACAGAAAAAGAAGGATTTTTGAACAAGAAATCGTACAATAATAAACTCACGATCATTTTAAAGCTTAAAGCCTCTGCTTTCGAAATATGTTATTGATTTTATCTTAGAATGTTTTTACATTACATAACGGATGGAAAAGTGAAGATATTTCTCTTTTCAAAAGTGTTATAAATTGTCGTAGCATGTAAAAATATTGGAAAATTTTTTTTATATTTGAGTCTACAGTGAATTGGAAAATTGAAGCCTCCCCTTTATAACGATCCCCGAAAACTTGATGTATGATTTTTTTATGGAATTTTGAATATTAAGCGTAGATGATAAATTCAAGACACCGTAACATTTCTATCTTTATATTCGTTTTCATCTGATATATTCAAAATTCAATAAATTAGCGGGAAAAAAAAGCTGTACGCCAAGTTTGAAAAATCGTTGTAATGGACAGATCTTCAATCTTCAAATCTATTGTAAATTCAATCATGAAAAAAATTTTTCAATGTTTTCACATACTGTGATAATTTAACATTTTCCAGGAGAAAAGTGTCTTCACTTTGTCACTTGTTACATAGTGCAGAAGCATTTTAAAATAAAATGAATGATGTACTTTAAAAGTAAAAGGTTCAAGTTCTAAAATGAGTCCAAGTTTATATATATATATATATATGTATATATATATATGCAATATTTATTAAATTTTTTATATGTCAACAAAACACAAATTTTTATTGAATTCTGCTCATTTTAATATTTTTTTTATTTCGGGTTGATTGATTTGAATCGCAATATTGAAACAGGCAATGGATAAAATTTATTTCGGTTTTTCTTCTATAGAATTATAACAGTTTCAACATGTAGTATCGAAATATTAACGAGATTCATTGTATTTAATTTACGAAACTTCCTAAAATGCTTTTCAACGATAAAACGTCCGAAATACATATATCTTGGACGTTGGTGGCTCGCGAGCAGATAAAAGAAATCTATGTAATTGAAGTTGCCGGATGAGTTTGCGGGCTTCGTGGCTCTCTTGGCGAACGTGTTCGAAACCTGTTCGACGACGTGCCAGGGCTATGGCGACCCTATGAATAACAAATGAACGCCACCTTCATGGCTCTTCGCTCTCTCGGCTCTTGTCTCTTCCCTTTCTGCCAAGTTCCTCCTCTTCGCGCTGACTCTTCTTGTCCTTCGACAGCACGTGGATAAGCCACGGTAAAAAATTCAATGGTAAGTGCTACGACCATTAACTACCCCTCCGTGCTTTATAATTTCCTGAACTTCTCCATTTAACATTTCGATAGAGGCCGGAGTATGTATATTTATGGTGTGTATGTGCACATTTGAAAAGTTGTCAAAATGAAATTTTAAGAATCAAGAATATAGGAAATAATATGATACACGTACATAAATTTTATTATTTGATTAATGGAATATGCATAATTATTTTTTGGAATATTTACATATTCTGGTATGTATAGCACATTTCAAACGTGTTACGAGAGAAAATATAAAAGATTATTCGAATTAATCGGGATCGAAGTGGTTCGGAAAATCGAATTAATCGAACAGTTCGAAGAATTAAATGAACTTGTACGATTTATAAATATCGGAATTGAACCTAAAATTAATTATAGAATACAGGGGTTATTGCTGTGATTAATTAATTAAACTAGAAATGCTTCAACAATTGAATAATTCAATTTTGTGTTAAAAAAACTTGAAAATCGTCAAAGAAGAATTTCAAGGATCAAGAATAGAAAATTACATAAAAATAATATTAATATAAATTTTATTTTATATTAATACATGTATAATACATAAATAATTGGAGAGTTGAAAATGATAGTGGTCTAATTTTTAGTATCGTTTTTCAATCATTGAAGACTATAGTTTATTCAATCAAGTATTGTTATAATTTTATTATTAAAAAATGGCAGTACTTCATTTTAGTATTTAGCTAAACACGAAACAATTTTGCGAGAAACAACTTGTAAGAATGATTTGCACTGTTAAAATTCTTTAATTATTTATTGGAATATTAAATATAATTTATTTTAATAATTTGGAATATTATTTCATTAATTAAATATAATTATTTACGGTATATTAATTATATTAAGTATATTAATTAAATATAATTATTACGGCCATATATTAACATATTGCACATTTCAAAAGTGTCAAAGAAGAATTAAAAACAGTAAATAACAAAAATAATATTTAACCTTTATACAAACTTTATTTAAAATCATGATCGCTTTTGATCATTTATATCAAATGAAAAGAGAACATTCGTAACAAGTCATTGAATTTTGTTTAAAAAATATTCAAAGGAGCACTTTGAAGTCAAGAAATGCGAAAAATGAATTACATTATGATCAAATTAATTAATGACTAACTTGTCCAATTTCTGAAATTTTCGTCACTGTAAATTGGACTTCTATCCGTGAAGACTCATTCTTTTATATACATATATTTTTTTCGCAAAACCACATAAATTATTTACATTATGTTCACAAGGTACACAATATTCAAGTGTCACACATGTGTATCTATATCTTTCACACGGTTGTATGAAACGTGTGTGAATATTTGTGCGTAATTGCTCATCCATGTCCAGATGCAATCAAACTGTTTTAGTAAGATGATGAAACATATTTAAATAAATAAAATTAAATACTTGATAAAATATAAAAATATTTGAATTTCCTTTTATCAATAATTATATGATTAAATTTTAAATTTTATTCATTGATTTTTGATCATAAAGATCTTTAATGCAATAATTTTTGCACGAGAATTTATATTTGCTTTGGAGAAAAATTGTTTCATAGTATTTTTTTTAAAAGGGAAAAGAAGCTGTCATATGTTTCATTGTAAAGTAAAATTCTTATGTAAAAGTAAGTACTACAAAAATAAAATTGATATTTAAAATTGATCACATCACATCGTACTGATAGATTTTATAATTTAACTATTTTTTAACTATTTTTTCGTAAAATCTATTATTTTACCAACATTTTTTGTTTTTCCTGGAAAATCTCTTTGACTTATTTACATGTGCGATACGTAGACATAGTTTGATCTTCATATTTCGTGACTATTTTCTATTTTAAATAACAATTTCTTTTCTTTCCTATTTGTTAGTTTCAATTTTTTTTTTTTTTTGGCGATGTACAATATTATGAAAGGCACCAATTAATTGCAGGATAGAAATTTCGATTGACTCTTAATTATTATAATTGCAATTGTTCTTGGTAGAATTAATATAGGTTAATTATATGAGCAATTACGAGATTAACAGGTTCACTATACCAATTAGAAGACTCAGAATGTCTGTAATCATGAAACTAGAATTGATTATCATTCACTTGATTTGTTTTCGTTTGAAGTATCTTTGGCTTCAAACAGTTCAATTTTCTTGATTGTTTTTTATTATTTAATCTCTTACTTTCTTGAAGGTTAGTTGATACCTTTCGAATTCTTTGTTTTTAGTTATTAGAACTATATTAAAACATAATTATGTCTGGTTTTAATATATAAATGCAAATTATTCGAAAAAACTATCTGTTATAAAAAAAAAAAGAAAAAATAGTTCATATTAGAAATGAATGGTTCCGAGAGTCAGATTAGAAATGAATTTCGTGGTCACAATCTGATGTAAATAATCTTTTCTAAACAAATATGTAAAAATTTACTGTTTTGAAAAGAAAAGGTAAAAATGGTATTAATTTATGTATATGAAAAAATTATTAGTTTAAGCTTTATTTCATTTTGAAAATGTATACTTGCTAATAATTATTATACTTAGTTATTTTTAAGCTGCGATGAGTATACTCGACAAAAAAAGAGTAAGTGTATTTGCTGTAAAATTGAAATAAATTACAATAAAGCGACGAAATTTTCTAATCTTTTTTTTTTAAATTATACTTTATTACAAATATTTATTATAAAATTTCATTAAAAAATTTTATATACATATATATATGAATTTGAGAAATATGTCAGCTTATCTTCAAAAACGTTTCATTAAAAACCTATCAAAGAAAAGAAAATTACTAGAAAGATCTTTTTTTTGAATTATCAGAAAATTCACCATATATGAAATAACGTGAATGATTGGAAATTTTTAACCAACGAATCATGAAAGATTTACAATCATTCTTCGGAAACGTTTCATTAAAAATCCACCAAAGTAAAGAAGATCACAATTGTTTTTTTTTTTTTTTAATTATCAAGAAACATGCCACAACTAAGGTAGAAAAATTTTAAAGTAGAAGAATTTTTTATCCAAGACTCGGCAAATAATTTCGAATAATTTCATTGAGAATACCCAATTAAAAATACGGGAAATTGCTACAAACACCTCTCTTTGAATTAAAAAAATTCAACAAGAAACAAACACGCCATAGCTAGAAACTATCAATAGAAAGCAACACTCTTGGCAAATTTTTAATCGATACGAGGAATTTCGATCGTTTCGATCGACACGCAAAACGACATTTCAACTCTCTAAAGCAAACTTCGGCTCTCCTATCGCCGTCCTTGAAACTTCCGAAGGCACCTGGTGGAACCTGCTTGAAAATCATAGGCGTTGCGTCTATAAACTCGAAGAAACCGGGAAAGCACCCTCTCGATAATACTCGTCAGTCCATAGAATCGGAAATGAAATCCATCCCCTCGTTGAAGATTCATCTCAAGACGACGGGGGGTGGGGAGGGTGGATTTCGCTCGGACGTCCAGCGGGTAGTGGATTTCGAATCTGCTGGCTCGCGATCGTTCGTACATGCGAACGAAGCTTAAATCCTAGTCCCTGATGGAGTTACAGACGCGGCTGAGAAAATAGGGGGGGGGGGAGGCGAATTCCTCGTAGTGGCAGTCTGTCTAAGGATGGGGGTGAGATTAGTTCGACGGGCGCGCGTGTTTCCGAACTCAATCTACGCCGGAAGATTCGGTTTGCAGTTCGGCTTGTTCGTGTACACGCTGGCTGCCAGCTACACCGGAAGGCCCGCGATTGTTCCTTGACTTCCGGGCTAACCCCTTCCCTACTCGTTTGAGAAACAAACTAATCAGACAATCTGGCTAATCAGGCCGGGGCGCTCATTTGCCTGAATGATACTGACTGTATCTCAAAGGCCAGGCACTTAATTCCCTTCGTTCATCTGATAATTTGCTGCTTACGACTGGATTGCGGATTTTTTTTTTCGATACTTAGGCTTAGAAATTCCGTGATGCCAAAATGTATAATACATGTTTTTAATATGATAGTAGAGCATTTAATGTAGTAGAATGTTTCGAGTATTGTTTCACATCCTAGTACATAGGTTTTGGATAATTAGAGGATTGATAAAGTGAAAAAGGCAAAGATAAAATTTTGCAGCTTTTGTAATGGATGGAGTTTATCAAATGGAATTTGACAATAGTAGTGATATTTTGGTTCTACGAGATGTTGCTCTCTTACTGTGCTATTTTGGATTAATAAAAGATTTGATTGTATGAAGTTTTGAAACTGTTTTATCCTTGGAATTAAGAAATGAAGTTTGATTATGTTTGTCTGCCAATAGTGGCATTTCGATTTAATGCGATTTAATTCTCGCAGGTTTATTGTAAAAAAAATCTTTAGAATAGATTTAAAATTGTTCGTAAGAAAAAAGACAATTTATTTTGAAAATTTTTATAATTAAGATCGATTAGTTTAAAAAGTTTTATGATATCAACGTAATTTTAGTAGTGATATTTCGGTTTAAACTATTAAGGGCTAACGCAATATTTCATTTACTATTTTTTTCATATTTCCAAATTCTATTTTCTAATATTATAGCTACGAAAAAAAAAAAACAGAATTCGTTTAATTTTCGTCATTATATCTTCGTTATTAATACACTGTTTGCCAAAAAAAAATTGCAACTCTCAAGAATTTGACGTCACGTGAATTTGAAAATCGTCTTGTTGTTTTCTGAATTCTTAAAATATAATTAGAAAATTAAAAAGTTTATGCTTACTATTTAACTTTTAATAGAATTCGAATTTGAAATTAATTTTTCCGCGATCCATTAATCAAACGATTAATGATTTCGTTTTTTAAGTAAACTATAATTTTTTTCGTCGAGTAGTACTATTTTTTTTGAATTATTGAATTAACATGATGTCTTATTTCGAGGAAATTTTCGAACAAATCGAAAATACTGAATTACGAAATCTTTCACCTTCGAATTTATCGTTAATGAACTTCACGAAGATAATTTAGAAAGGATAGTTCCACTTCGTTTATTTTCAGAAATCTTCGCAATGATATCTAACACACAATTCCGGTGGTAATTTAATTCGCGCCACGTCGTTTCCTTTTTTGTATATCACACGTCAAGAGACATTAGTTTCCAAATAAGATTCATCGATCAATGCCCTAACTCGATTACAAGTTAATTGCCAATTTTATCAATTGGCAATTAACTTGCCATCCTCAATGCTATCCTCAAGATAGCAGCCTGTCAAAAGGAGAAATGTTTTCATTCTGACTTCTCTTTGAAATGAAACCACTCCGCGTTTCACTGTTCCACCGTTTTAAATATTTCAACGTCGTCCATCAACCAATCACCAATAACGAGCGACTTCGTTCAACGTTGATTGTTTTACACTGACAGGCTTTCGATTGGCGAATTTCTTCTTTTCTTTTCTTTTTTTTTTTTTTTTTCTTTCTCCGTCGGAAAATAAACAGGGGATGAGCGAGACGAGCGGACAACCGATAATTATTTACCTCGATAAAAATGCTGGCTGTCGTTAGGAACTTTTTTCCAGACCAGTGGACAGAAACTGAAGCTTCCGGGAAGTTTCCCAATTTTTGTCTCCTGTCCTGTTCCTCCCGCGTGAATTTCGCGCTCTATCCCATCCGCGAGAACGCGCGCCCCTCCCCTCCCCCCAAAAAAAGACGTGTATCTCGTTTCTAGTAATTTACAGATATTACCAGGGAAACTGAACAGCTCGCGACTCGGCTTCATTTGCATATTTCAGTCACGTATTAAATAAAATGCTCGTTTTGTTTCCCGTCTTTTTTGTAAGAATAATGAATTAATCCTTCGTGTAATTTACATACCCGTGTATCTACATTCATTTCAAAGGTGTTATTTTTTTATTCTTTTTAAAGACTGTACTTTATCGGATTATTTGCAACAGCTACAAATCGGCGCAAATAGGCTGTAATTAACTATTAATTTTTTATCTAACGAAATTCTAATTAATAATTAAAAATAATTGTATCTTCGTTTCCCTTTATTCAGTTTAAAATATTTGCTCGGCATTCCGTCTGTAGAATATAATCGTAGAGAATGTTATAAATATCAAAATTGAAAAATTTGTTTTTTTTTTATTAGTACTTTTTTTTATTATCCAACATACCAATATATAATGCAAGTAAATTTAATTTCTTTTTACGTTACTAGTATTAAAAGATAATATTAATGGATAAGATAATATCGTAAGACCGATATCGTTTCTACAGAATACTTGTAAAAAGTATAATAAATGCTAAACGTTAAATTTTTTTCAACCTAAACTAATATATTTCTGTATTTTCTGTAATACATTCTACTTGAAAATAAATACTAATAAAAGAAGTATGATCTATAATAAATAATAGTAAAAATTAGTATAAATTAATATAAATATAATAATGATAAATAGTAATATAAATACAATGTAACAAATAACAATAAAAATAACATGTTGATTTTCTATACGAATAATTTAGGAACAACCAGGATTGTCACTTGTAATGGCTGTAAAATTAAATGAATAACACATTGAGTTTTCTTCACATAGAGTTCGATTTGTTTGGAGTGTTTTGATAGAAAATCTTGAAATACAAATTTATTGCATTTTCAATCATATTTAACAACAAAAAATAATGTCGAATTTTCTAAATAATTTGAAATTAAATAACTTTTATCTTGCTCCTGAAAAATTTAATGTTTGTTGAAACATCTAAGAATCTAAAAGTTCTTTTCAATTAGCATTTACGATTTTTTCTACAGAGACATTGTTGGACTTATCAGTAATCATGTCATCTTTTAGTACTATTATGACTTATAAAATTTTATACTACGGTATTAATATCTGGGATATTTTTCGATAAAAAGTAAAATTTTTCAATTTTGAAAGCTTGCAAAGTTTTCTACAAAAATTCTTCAACTTTATTTGAAAGAGAAAGGAATACGATAAAACAAAGACAAAAGAAAATTTTGCTTACATTACAGTATTTGCGCGAGAAACATTTTTTGATAAAAAATAAAATTTTTTTATTTTGACATTTATAAAATTTTTTACAAAAATTCTTCAATTTGAATCGAAAATGGAAAAACACAGAGGGAACTACAGATATTTTGGCATATCTTGAAAAATAAAAAAAATACTATATAAAATATTTCAAATATTATAATAACGACAAGCAGTAAAATAATGCATGAAAAATGCGTAAATATAAATAAAGTAAAATACTATAATAACAAAAATCTGTAATATAATATATAATAATTTTTTAGAATTGAATCCGTCATGGTTTTGAGGATTGATATCTCTCCATAATCCTCATCCGGTTTTGTTTTTTTTTTTTTCAAATTGACACAAAATTAATATCTACAATAAAAAAATAAATAGTTAAATTTGCAAATTCTTTTATTGATAATAAACAAACGAAATTTCTATATTCAATTGCGTACAAGATTCACACATATAGATCATATTCTCACGTATAAGTCACGTATAAGTGAATTTCATATCGTGGTTTTATTTTCTCTAGTTTCATCTAACGTTATGATTATTTTACGTTTGGATTTTTTATAATTGTGTTATGTTATATGTTATATGCTATAAATATCTATATAGCTTTTCGAAGATACATAATATAATAATAATCAGAATAATTACAAATTCTCTGAAACGAATTGTAATAATAATTACAGAAACATGAAAACAAATATTATTATTTGCAATTTATTTTGTTATCAAAAATGTCGAAAATGCATACGATGCAATATCAGAATAAAATGAACATCTATTTTGTTAATTTATTATGCATTTATTATAAAAAAAAATTAGAATACTTTTTATATATTTAATTTTTAATGCTTAAATCTTTTGCTTTGTGTAATTCTTGAATTTTATTAGATACGAGAGCTATTAAATTTTTAATCATATTAAATTTCAAGTAACACCCCTCTTAATCTTTCTTGATCAACTGATGATAACAGCAAATCTTCTCGTAATCAATAATTTTTGCAATCAAGCATTACTTATATTACTTATATTATATTATTATATTAGTCTTTGTACCTCTTTGTATTGAATTCTTTATAACAGTAAATCTATACCAGCACATGTTCATTTTATTCTGGCATTTTATATATAGCAGTTATATATGTTATATGTTACAAAATATCAAAATTACATATTATATGCTTGTATAACATTGATATTTTCTAAGGAAAACGTGTCAAATTGACAGACATAGATGATCATAATTTGTCTTACGATTCCTTTTTCACAAAGTTAAAAAAAAAAGATTCAAAACGATCGACAAATTAATCAGATACAAACACTTTCCATACTAGGTTTCTTTTTCTTTTTCTTTTTCTTTTTCTTTTTCTTTTCTCCTTAATCATCACTTTTCCTTGAAAATAACTAACGAAAGGCCGAGGGACGCGCGAACGGATCGCAGCGCCCGGCGAAACCAAACAAGAAAGTTAATTAATAAGGTGGACAGAGGAGGTAGTTCGATTTCTCGTGGATTCGTTTTCATAAAACGACACACTCGGACAGCCTAGTTACACAGGTGCACGTAGACAGGCAAGACGTAATCAGTCAGTGCATATGAAAGCGTGACCTAAGCCTTCGTTACTGCACGTGCATGCGCCATGAAATTGCATTAGTGATCACTGCATATTGAGGCAGACTATGTGCATTCTGACCTGTGCACACAGGGGCGCGCGACCGGGCACACGTACACCGGGCTCGTGTACATTTGCACGAATTGTATGAAACCCCAACTAGATATACACGGTGTGCCTACTTTAACGATCTCATCAATTGCCGGCTGGCCAATATGTGCAGTGGCTGTCGGTACTCCCCCTCGTATCGATTTTCACACCTCTCGCCAAAAATCATCGCCGACCTGCTGCACCGTGTATCTGCACTGTGTGCAATTCTTTTCATTTTTCTCTACTTTTTTTTTTCCATTTGTTTTTATGTCTGGCCCATTCGAAATGTGTGTGATACGATTATTTTACAATTTTAGAAACACTGCTGACACTCGAAAGCTTTGTCCAGCTAATATTGTTTTATGTATGTATGTGTGTGTATATATATATATATGTATGTATGTACGATAAAAATAATACATATTTAATATGATAATATCGTAGATATTAACATTTTCAAATTACGTATACAGAGTAGAGTAGTTTGATTACGCATACATCTCAACTAAATGGAATTAAATGTCTGTTTTATTTATTGTTAGGTAATGTAAAGAAACTTCGTGGAAAAAACTTACACTATTTCAGAGACTGTATATAACGGTGGAGAGAGCTCTTTCTCAAGCTTATATTTTGACGAGATTTTAAACGTCGGTACTATCGTTCTCTATCGATTTTCACACCCCTCCCAAAAAATTATCACCGACTTAGCATCTACGCTACATGTAGTTCTTTTCTTTTTTTCCATCCTATTCGTTTTTGTATCTAGTTCATTCAGAAGATTAATTTGCTATTTAAGGTTGAAAAGAAATAATAAAGAAAAAGAGTTTTTTTATGCGAAATACGATTGTTTCACAATTTTCGATAGAAATAGGACGCTTTCTATTTTTGATAATAACCTAAAAAAAATGTTTAATTGCTTTTTATAATATTTTATGATATAATTGAAAATTGCTTTATTAGATTAACGAGGAACTTTTTTTTACACGTTTTTAATACGATTGTTTTGCAATATTTGGCAGAAATTTTTGTAAAAATATACCGCCATTTAGAGTTTAATTTTTCACGTTCAATTTAATTTATCGCAAATAATAACATTTTTTAACTGCATGCATATTTTCTAATATTTTATTTTAATACATGAAAAATTGGCTCGATTATTGACTGATTATGAATTGAAAGGAAATAATTAACGTGAAATTTTTATAGAAAAAATTCTTCAGTTTTACAAAATATGATTATTTTACAGTTTTTTATAAAAGTTTTATAGGAATTTTAAACGTATTTAAAAAATGTTTACAGGAATTTTTATAGAAATACATATTTAAAGAAATGTTTGGCAAATCCTAACTTAATTATTAGTTTAAAAAATGGCGATGAGTTTTATATTGATTTACTGGAAAACACAAGTAAATCAGAAAAACAAACCACAGGGCCAATTATCATGAATATATTAAAATCTATAAAATATTATTATAAACTTAATGATAATTAAATAACTTTACTATATATTAACATAATGATATTAATACATTAAATGTGGATATTATCGCCAGGGGAAACATTGTTTAAATGTAATAAACGAGTTAACATATTAAGGAAAGTAGAATAATAAAGCAAAACAGCTGTTTCTTTCCAACGTATTTTTCCTTTTTAATTCAGCGAGTCCTTGTTAATTACAATGTAAAATTGTTTACAATATACAATAAAAAGATACATTTTTTTATAACGCGTAGGATAAAAGTACTACAAAGTTTTTAATTCATCATTTTATAATATAAACGAAATTCTCCTGTGGATTTTCCTGGATGCTCCTCGAGCGGTTGTTTATACGCGCAGAAGGCAATAGTTTCAAAGATAAATTAAGAATTAATCCCGCTAACGAATCGACACGGTCCTCGCGTTCATCCTCGTGCTGATATCCGATTATCAAAGACGCCATGAACGTCCTCCAAGATGATTCCAATCCGTCGTGAGAGACTCCGTCCAATCGTATTATGAATTAAAGCCTCGTCTAGACGCGAGGATCGGCTAGGGGATAATTGGAAACAGAATCTAGGGAAGCGGTTATCTCCGGAGAATGTTAAGACGATCCCCTCGCCCGTCCCGCGTTTCCTACGAAATTACCCGTGACTAAAATACACACAGCTAGCTTGCTTGATATATTTCACGGCTTCCCGATCGAGGATCTATAAAGGGAATACAAACGAATTAACGTGATCCTTGCGAATGAAGAATGAACGTGATCCTTGTCTGAATCGTTTCTCGAGCGATTGAACGCAACATTGAAATTGTTATCAGTTTTTCGTAGAAAAATTTTTTCAAAATTTTGGAAATTTTAGTGATTTTTCATCAACGAAATGCATTCTTTATTGTTAGAAACTTTTCTTTTTTCCCATAATTAACTTGATAGTTCCAGTGTTAACTTCTAATTTATATTATGTTGTTTTATATTACGTTTACGTTATATAAACAACATAACATTACATTACATTTACGTTATAACACGTTATAATGTACGTTATGTTACAATGATTAATCACAAAGTCACTGCTGGTAACTTTTCTTCAGATTGAATTTTTGAGTGATTTTTTTTTGTGATGTATTTATAAAATTAGAAGACTTGATATCATGGTGTTACAAACATTATAATTGAATTTTTTATCAAAAATTACGGTTATTTATTTATTAAGAAATATTATTTACTAAAGTTTATCTTGAAAAACTTTATCTTGAAAATTAGACATCGTATATATAAGTATTCAATAAGTATTCATTAACCAATAAGCATTCAAAGTTGATCACTGTAGCTTCTGAAAAATTTAATTAAAAAAAAAAGAGACGTATGTATTAATTATTTGCTGAAGTCATCGAATTTCGAATTTATTTTCCTTCGCTCTAAGGTAACAACGAAATATTAGTTATTCAATAAAAGTTCTTACAGATTAGTAAATTAATTATTAGTTTACATTCTTGTGTTTTTCTATATTTTCATGATGAAAAATGCATAAAATGTATAAAATAATTTATAACACAAACCATTTAATTCTGCTCTTTCCCCCAAAATAATATTGTATAATAATAATAATAATAATATTAATATCTATTCGAAATTCATTTATGTTACAAGATATTTCAAATAAGAATTTTTTATACGGTATTAATTCGTGCAATATAATAATTAATTAATTTTTCTTCCTTTTCAAGGTTTCTTAAATGTAATACGTAACGTTTAATCTCGCAATTCGAGAAAATATTAAATGATGAAAAAATTAATTAAGATACATGAGTCATTTCAAAAATTAGTTCTTCAATGTTTCCTGAAAGTAAATATTGAGAAATTCTTAAGAATCGCAAGATCAAATATTACATATTACGTTTAAAAGACTAGAGTGTCATTTATTATGACATTCGTATCTCGAGAAAGAAGCGAAACTACGAAAAATTAATTAATATGTCATACAAATTTTGTTTGAAGCATCCTCTCATACTACAAATGATTTAGGAATAATTTAAAGTCGCAGAGTTAGGCGAGTCATTCTGTATACGCTGTTTTGAACTTTATTAAAATACCTGCGAGAATCTCATTACAGTGTTGATGAATTTTTTAAAAATTTTGCACGAAACACATATTAATATATTCATAACTGTTTTGTACATCACTATGCATAGATTCACAAATTTTTCCATCAAATTGTCATGTTCTTAGAAAAATAATGAAAGTAAACAAATTGAAAATTCAAGAATTTCCTATCTTGTTTTTAATTGAATTTAGTTTTAAGTAAAAGCACATGATGCATGTTTTGGGAAAAAAAAATGGAAGTTATATTGTCCTTTTTGTGTTCGTTTGATGGAATATTTTCAATCTCTTTAGCACAGATGGTTACTCAACTAGAGACTTTTATTTCAGATCTATATTTAATTAATGTCGTCCAAAAATAGATCTTAATAATGATCTGAAAATATATTATACATCTACTATTTTATACTTCAATACATACTTCAATACATTGCAGAGCAATTTCACGTTGATATTAAATATGTGTTTTTGTCATCTTCTTGAACATCTAAATAAAAAACGTTAATAACATCAATCAGTTATTCAGTTTAAGATCTAATATTAATTAAAATTTGTACTAATACGAATTAAGTCGAGTTAATATTAATTAAATTAAGATCAATATAATTAATTTAATATTATTCTAGATTTACCAACTATTTTCAGATTTCTCCCAATTGCCTCATAGTAAAATGCTTCTTGAACAATCTTGTGAAATGAACTTGAACATATTTTCCCTCATTGTTGTTTTCAGTTTCAAATTCCAAGGATATATTTAAAGATTATACCACGTTTGAGAATGTTCTTAATTTTAACAGACACATTTTTAAACGTCCCTGTTTCTTCCTCAATTTTAAACGTGTACAGCTGTTTTAAACATCGCAGAAATTGTAAAAGTTGCTGGAGAGGGTCAAGTGTAAAATTATGTTAATAGTGTGATACTCTGCCGAGTTTTGACGCCATAGTGACGAGATCGTCATACATTTCTGCGAGTAATCCGATACTTTGGCCTGGCTGGCGGAGAGTTTAATCCTCGGCAATACACACCAAGCAACATGCATATTAAACGCATCTACGCGGAATGGAGGCACACGCATGGATTAGGCGGAACAATGTACCCGAGTAAACGCAAATTTCGAACGAAGAAGGCAAGCAAAAATCCAAACATCTCGACACAGTTTCTACTCCCGTATCTTTCTTCGTCGTGTATCGTGTTAATGTGTATGTTATAATTTTAATCTTAATTTACTTGTGAACATGAGTACTTTTCTAACCTAAACCTAACCTAAATTAAAATGTAATAATAAATTAAAATGCAATATTATGATGGTAAACATTATAATATTACATATAAATATATTACAAAATAATTTTATTTATTATTATTGATATTTTATATTACATTATATTTATTATAATTACACATTATTTTTTGTTTGTATTATACAAAAGTATAATATTAAAACGTTATAACAACAACAACAATGACTACAATAATAATATTAGTATAACAAGATTCACATAAGCTCTATTTCTTGTAGGATAAATTTTTTTTTAAAGTGATGACTCTCTAATTAGCTATCTGTCATACAGTGATTAATATCTTTCCTCGTCTATTTCTTTATCAAGAACATTTTATCTATTTTTATTCATAGTATACCATGGACTTATAAATGTAATGGTTCATGTAACTCTCTTGCATCGCTGATTTGTGACGTGAAAAAAAGTGTGTTTGATTGCTGTAATTATAGATTACTGCCATTGATGATTTTTAGCGATAGATGTTTTTGTAGATTTTGTAGATGTTTTTATAGATTATTGAATTGTTCGATTAGTCTCTATGATATTTTAAACATTTTCAAACTATCAAGAGATTCCAATTATATTGGATATATGCTTATAGTTTGTACATTTTAATATATTGTAGTAGCCAATATTTATTTACAATGATCTTTATTAATATTCTTTAATAATACCTATAATATTAATGACCTACATATTTGTTTGTAATAATATTATTGAACACATTGTTTTTTTTTTTGATATATTAGAATACATATTGTAGTTAGTGTTCGAAAGATTATTCTTCTGTATATTTGTTTGTAATTCTGTTTATAATTCTGAATCATTCTAGTCAGTAGAAACATAAATTTTGTTTATTTAATGTACATAGTTTCTTTTTGGATAAGAAGCATTTCTTTTGTATTAAATTTAGGATCGTAAAAAAATTTGAGTAATGAACAAGTAGTATAGTGCATTAATATAAAATTAATTTGATATAATATTTTTGTTATCAAAACTTGTTCGTGACTTGACAATAACTTCAACAATATTTAGTTTGATACTTCTTATTTAAAAAAACTATATATATATTAGGTAAATAAAATTTATATTTCTAAAATTTATATTGAATAGAATGATTGCTTTAATATATTAAAAAATAATTTATTCACTGTTATAAACAAATATATCGTTTTGAACGCTATAAATGAGAATCATTGAAGATAATATTGCTAGCTTGACTTTTCACTTCGATCTCTAATTTATTCCATAATATCAAAGAAAAAATAGATGTAAATTATATTTTGAGTTTATGTCAACATTTTAGATACGTGCAAGACAGATATTGGGTCTGAATCTACCCATAGCAAAATATTGTTTTTAACATACATTAGAGTCTTATTATATTTACAATATTGAACATATTAACTATTCTACGAATATTATTAATATTTACAAATGTATGTTTTCTGCTCTGAAAGATAGCAATTATATCAATTATTGTTATTATTAAGAATATGTTACTTAGAATTTGTTTGTTAGTGAGAATGGATCTGGCATCCATTTGGTGAAAGTTAATAAATCACTTACTTCCAAAATAATTCGGGACACAAGTAATACAGTCTCCAAGAGAAGCGAAAAACAATTTTTGAATACATTTACAGGCTATTTACACTTATAACGATTTATAATTCATTTTTATAATTCAAACGCACACTTGTTCACGATGATAGCTGAGATAAAATTTATAATAAGACACATATATAGATTATCGCGATTATGTTACATAAATCAAGATAAGGGATATAATTGCTCTTTCCCGGCTATGTTACGAAGATGAATGAATAAGATTTTCATAATTAGTCGAGTCTCTGCTCATAGTGATAACTCGAATTGTATTTTTTCAGTTGCGTTACTTTCGTTGTTAGTAATGATAATACTGACTTAATTTTCTTTCTTCTGTTATATTCAAACATCGTAATTATTATAAAGTAAATTTTTGAAATTATAGTAGAATAGTTAGTATGTAAAAGAATTTTTACTAATTAAAACTTTACTTTTAATATTGGTTACTAATTAAAATTTTTTTTATTATTAATAATAATTAATGTCTGTTAATGAGAAAAATTTCTTTTGGTTCTGTCGACAGAATTTTATCGATGCCAAACATTTTTTTCTTTGATTGCATTAAACTTTTGTCAATCATTACTAATTTTACAATATTTTATTTTCTGCAGATAAATTTATTTTCTTAATAATTTATATTATATTAAATTAAATGTACAATTCAAATATTAACACTAGAATTATCGACTAATATAATTATTGTAAATATATAATTCCTATCAGAGGTATTAAAATAGAAAAATAGAGAAGCTTTATAATACAATAAATTGCACCAACTTTTATTTAGATATTTTACGAAAAATCATTCAATATGTTCTATTTCTATAAAATTTCTAACAAAAATTATAAATTGGTCACCCTAGCAGTTTTTCAATGTTAAATATTAATAAAATTAACAATTGAGGACTAAAATTAATAATTATTCCGGAAATTTTTATGAGAAAGTTCAATGATAAAAGCTTGTTTATTATCTAAATTAAAGGTATTAGTCACAAAATACAAAGAAAATTGCACGAAAATTGCTCGAAAACTACCTGATTAAAAAATTTCGATGTTTTGGTAATTATAAACGATCAAAAATATTTTTCGATATTTTGCATTATTGCTAAAGAGAATCCTATTTCGATCGCTTATAACAATTATTTCATTTGCTCATGACAATTCGTTCCTTTGTTTCGATATTAAATTGCGGATGTTCATGCAAAAATATATTTTGATATTTAATTATTATTTTGCATATTGGATATGTTTTGCATATTTTAATTGAAAAGCACACGTACACATATGTGAAATAGTTTTTTCACATTTATTTCAAGTTATATTTAATTATCACAAATGATTAAAAATTTCGATAATATGTATAACAATAATACTGAAACAGATATATGTAAATATGCACTCATTACATCATGTGATGTACAAGCTTCTTTCTCAGCTTTCTTTTAACAAATATAAATTAATAAATATATCGTGATAATTGAATATATTGTAACATTGTAATAATTGATTGAATTATTGAATTTTCTTTGTACCAATTCAGATATCACTGAATAACATATTACTCACAAATTCCATGTATTTTTCATACTTATATACGTTCATCATGCATATTTTACATATTTTATGAACATAACATGTGCCTTTTGCATAAACATCCGCAGTCTATTCATAATAGTATTGTTTTACATTCAACCAAAATATTTTTCTGCAACTACGTGACGTAATCTCGTAAATTTGATGAAGAGAGAGAACCAAAATAAGTTTCCTTCGCCGATAACTGTCATAAGCAACCGAAATAAATTTTCCTCGCTTATAACTATTATGAGCAACCGAAATAGAGTTTTCTTTGCCGATAGCTATTATAAGTAACCGATATAAATTTCTCTCATTAATAATGGTTATTGATAACGAAACAGAGTTTCACTCACTTACAATCGTTATGTGCAATTTTCAGCCAAAAATATTCCAGTTGGAAAAATAATCGTTATCCCATGATACTTTGCGTTTTGATTGTAATTAGAATGTGGATGCGTTTATGGAAAATTGGGAGTTATGAAATTGTATACACAGTGCATATGGAACGTATGGAAATATAAAATGTCTAAAGTAGAGTATATTATAATTAGAAATATTACATTAATAATAAAATATTATATTATAATATATAGATGAAACAAGTTTTTTTTACATTCAGTGATGTTCATGAAAATTTTGAAATGCGTAAAATCCTCATTCTAATTATGACACATAGTTAGGGTTTCTGATTAATAGATATTTTAATGTATCTATACAAGTGTTAATTGTTCTTTGTTTCATATATTTGCTTTTTTCGCTTAATAAAATACGTATATGATCAATTTTTTTACGATTATCAATGAATAAACAACGAATCACTAATATTAATAATCGATAATGTATCAAATGTGACCAATAATATTTTTCGTCGATAATGTTTGTCGGTAACCAAAATAAAATTCTCGCCACCGATAATAGTTATCAGTAACCAATTTACGTCAATTACAAATAACTAAAATTAAATTCCTATCGTCGATAATAACTATTGGTAACAAAAGAACAAAAAAAAAGAAAAGAATTTAATTGCTCGCAATAATTATTCACCGCCAGAACGTATAAATTATTATTTTATTCATTTACTCAAAAAATATTGTAAATTAATATCGTTTGAGAAATTTCTTCGACACTCATTGATCGATTTAAAAAATAAAAATTAGGTTTTGCTCTTATGACTTTCTCTTCCAGAAACACATTAGACACAACCGTTTTAACTGTTCTGGATCTTTGATAGAACATTTTCGTCGAGGACAATAACTTGTCTTTTCTATCCTGCAGCGTAAAAGAATATTCATAGAATTTTGCACAAACCGCGGTAAAATTACGTGCTAATAAAAGTCTAACGTACCACTTTCACACGTCAGTTTGCAAGATTGCGTTAATCATGCACAGCCAAATTGCTTCCGTGTCTTCTTACTCGGTCGTCGGTCTCATCGCGGAAGGAGTTATTATTATGCGTGCAAGGAAAACGAGAATCGTAGCGACGATGACGAATTTTTCCATGAACGAAAGGAAATTAGTCACCGTATGTAGATTTTTCTTCCGTTTGCTTGAACGTTGCCGGAAGATGACATTATCCAAGTGAATCATTACCAACACATTAATATGTTATTCGCGGTTGACGTTTATTTATGAAGCAGCACACGGCGGACAACGAAGATTAGCACAGCGGAGTTTTCGTCGTTTTCTGATCAACTGTGACCAAGTATACCGATCTGTTCGTTAATCTTATTCTTTCAATAACAAAATAATATTCAATTGATCATTGAACTTATCTGAGTATTTATCGCAGAAGATAGGATGATAAGACTGTCGTGTAATTCGTTGCACGATCGAAAAGAAGATGATTATGAAGAGCATAATTGAGTCAATAATCAGAAATTTTGTACAAGTTCCTTATTCAATTCTTATTAATATTAAGAAATATTATTACACTTAATATTAAGATATGAAGATTTTGAGAAATTGAATTTAATAATTTTTTGTACTATCTACTTCATTTGTACTTTAATACTACAATTTTCTAGTACTATTTTTCTTTTAGCTAAGAAATATACATCGTTAATCATTTACTAATGTTCGTTCTACAGTCTTTTAGCTTGTAGAACGATTCTATAACACCTTCATAGTTTGTAAATGATTTTAACAGAATTGTTCAACAACAATATTACTTTCACTGTTCTTTGAGTCTCTTCGGAAATTCAAAAATCAATATCACACATTTCACATCATTTGTAGGACATTTGTAGATCTTCGTTTGAAGATCGTCGCGTAGATTTTAAATGGAACTTAGGATGAGGAGTTCTGTGTGATACAATAAATTTTTATATTCCGAGGGAGCCATTGGGACTCTGTGTAGCACTGGTACAATAAATTTTTATATTCTGAGAGATTCTGTGTGCTACGACAAATTTTTACATTACACGCTTTTCGTCATGTGTGCTTACGATCGCAATCATGTTGAAATATAATAATTTTCTTGCAAGGTGGCACGTTTTCAACTGTATCTAATATCTTTGCACTAGCTTATTATACCATTCATCTGATGCAATGAACCAATGATAAAACAATCTTATTTGTATAATAATTGAATATCTTTTCTCTTATAAACTCTTATAATGAGAGACATTCGCAAATTTGAAGAATTGTTGAGATTAAACGTCACGTTTGCAAAGTGTGTGTGTACACTTGAGGATAGAGGCTCGTAATTCTTAATTAAACATATTCAAAGTCTATTTTCTTGAAAGCATGAATTGAAATAGAAAAATTTTACTCTACGTTTTATTCTACGGTCTGAAATAAACTCAAATACTTTTTGGTATTTTTGCTTGACAATTTTTTTTAAATTCGAGTTCTCAACTTATTTATCCATTTTAGAATTATTCTTTGCTCGGTTTATCACTTTGAATATGACTAAATTTCGTAAAAAGAAAAAAAAAAAAAGAATGGTGGACGTAATTTAGTTCAGTTCTCAAGCAGAGATATAACGTATACGCGAAGGTTTGATTCAGGCGGCAATTAATTCAGGCGTCTTCAGACACCTCTAAAGTTGGTTAATTAAGATGTCGTGAGATCCACGCCCTTGTTAGGATTCCTTCTCTGAAGTCGATTCATCTCGAAGAAGGTTCTTGAGATGCATTCCATTGAACCGACTTGTCTTGCTCTCCTTTTCATATCGTGCGTTAATATCAAGAAGACGTAAGCACGTACAATGAATCGCAAAAGTGTTCTAATCTTCTCGCTGTTTCATCTATAGTAGACAATTTTATAATCAATAATAGAATAATTAATAACATAACGTGTTACAACATATCGCATAAATAAATATAATTATAATGTGATCAACAGATCACTTTGTAATCAATAACGAAATAATTAGTTTATCTCTAATAATTAGAGATTCAAAGAGTGTAACATGTTAGAATACATTGAATAAATATATCAAAAAGTATATGTTTAACACTGGAACTACCAAAGTAATCAGAATATGACTAATTTATAATTTCCCATAGGAATTTTATACAATATATTTTTAAAGATTATTATTGAATGATTTTTAGTAAATATATAAATATAAGTTTATGCCCTTTATTGTATTATAAATTTTTTTCTACAAATTTGTTACAAAGTTTATATTTTAGTCGTCGATAGTTCTAGTATGTATCAACATTAGAACAACTTTTAAAGAACAATACTATTATATAAAGAATTGCTACATCGATTGCAACTTTTTCTCCCCAGGCAAACAATACGGAATTCATTTATTCATAATAATGTATCTGGGTCTTTGAGACGAGGAAAAATCATGTCGAAATAACGACATCGATGCCGATTCGACCTTATTTTTCCAAATAAATCGAGAACAATTTGTCATGAATTGTTGCTCATTGTTAATTATGGTTTATGATATAATTGATGAAAATATTAGGTTGAAATATTCTTAATAAAAGATTCAACGTTTGTATATATTGCTACATCGATTAATGCATCAAAAAATATTCTAAAAAGAAGTGGAATAGTGAAATCTTCGAAATCTAAAAAGAATCTACAAAATTACTACTACATTTAAGTGGTCCATCCTGTATGTAACATTATATAAAATATATAATTACGTAGAAATATATTGAAAAATAAATTGTCGTTTTTTTGAAAATTACGTTTCTTTGAGATAATCAATGATATTGACGAAAAACAAGTAGTAAATTTATTTTGCGAAATACCTGAACATTATAATACAAATACATTGTAATTAAAAATATAATAATAAATATTAGATAAATACTAGGTACGTAATAATATTAATTGTAACAGCGATGTGTTTTACAATGTCAAAAACACATCAAATCTGGCGAGTCAAAATTTGATTAATATCGAAACTATATACAAACGTTGAATCTTTTATTAAGAATATTTCAACCTAATATTTTCATCAATTATATCATAAACCATAATTAACAATAAGCAACAATTCATGACAAATTGTTCTCGCTCGATTTATTTGGAAAAATAAGGTCGAATCGGCATCGATGTCGTTATTTCGACATGATTTTTCCTCGTCTCAAAGACCCAGATACATTATTATGAATAAATGAATTCCGTATTGTTTGCCTGGGGAGAAAAAGTTGCACGAAAAAGAAAGAAAGAAAGAAAGAAAAAAAAAAGTAGGGGACACGTTACGCAATTCACCAAGTCCCAATAATGGCACTCGGGGGTTGAGTGGGGGGGGGGAGGAAAGAATGATTAAGGTGACAATTAGCGTGCTAATTAATTTTAATAGATCGCACCGCCGCCGTGATGGTTGATAAAGTTCTCGAGGGGGGAAAAAAACAACTTTTACGAGCGTCCGTGAGGCTCGTTATTACCACGGTGAATTCCTACGAAATTTACGAGGCGAATGTCTGAATCACGTTTCCCCCATTGTTACGTATGGAATCCCGGAAATGTTTTTCGCTCTCATTGCTCATGGTCGACTCGCCCTCAAGTGTTTTATTGTAATTGCATCGGCAGCCATTGAAATTTAATGCCAGGCGGAAAACGTGGCTGCGTTTAAATATCCGGTTCACGTGTGAAATGTTGCTTTTCCCAGGCAGTTTGAATTTTTAGTTGTCCCTTGAATTTCGTTTTATCGTCAGTTACTGAATAAACGGAAGAAGAAGAAGAAGAAGAAGAAAAAGTTTGGTATAAATCACGTACTCGTACGGATTGGGATTTTAATCTGTTAATTGTGTTTGATTAGTACGTGATTTAATTACGACTGAAGTCGTGTAAATGAAGATATTACTCTTTGCTACTTAAATGACGATTAAAATATATTCGCAATTCTGATATTTGCACAATTTAATATAATTATAATATTTAATTTGTATAATTTAATATTTGGTGCAATTGTAGTATTTAATATGATTTTTTCAATTTATAATGCGACTGTAAATTTTAATATTTAAATTTATAACGAGGGCACTTCAATGAAACGAAAATTAATGAAATTTGCTGGGGAAGGATAGAATATTCAGAATGTTTATTCAGTTGCTCAGCAATTTCTTTTGTTATTAGAACAAAAATAGAAACATTAAATTTCTCATTATGAACATTTTTGCCAATAATGTCAACGAGTTTGAGCAATCAAATTATCGATTTCTTAAAGAACTAAATTGTTACCGACCAATTGTTATAATCTAAATTGTTAATTATATTGTTAATAATACATCATCATCGTATTGAATGTTGCATTACATACATATACTGCGTTACAACAAATGTACTCATTTCGAATTTTAGCTACACAATTAATAGAACAAGTACAAATATTCACTGTACATTTTTATTATACATTGTCTTGATACCATTTGAACAAAATCACGTATATATTTTGATATTTTAATTTTAATTTTTTTCTTGATTTTTAATTCTTCTCATCTAAATGAAAACACCGTCAGATTTTGATAATTTTATTATAAATTGTCTTAATATTACATATATATATATATATATATATATATATATAGCAAACCATTTAAAATAGAAATAAATATCCAAATACTTTTTTAATACTTTTATTTTAATTCTTTTTATCTAAATGAAAATATCCTTAGATTCTGATATTTTTATTATAAATTATCTTATAAATATACAGACAAAGACGTTTTAATATTTTTATTGTAATCAATTTTTCTTAATATTGAATATACAACTTGATTTATTTAAATGAACACGCCGTCAGAGTTTGATATTTTTTATTATAAATTTTCTTAACATTGAATGTATACAGACTGAGTAGCCACGATTGTTGAAATTTTTATGGTAATGCTTCCTTATTATTCCGCAAACACGAGAAAAAGACTGATTGAGATTTCCACTTTCAAGTTGGGAAAGTTCAGACTGTCAGGTGTTTTCGACGTAAATCGTGTTCATTCGGAGAAGTTGATTTTAATATCACGGCCAACTTCGTTGAACTTGTGACGAGATGAAACTTTCGTGACTTGATTCTTCGATGTGACTTAAAATATTAGTGAAAATTTTATTTTACTTCAAATCTCAACGAAACAAAGTAGACTAGCATGAAGCACACGATTTATATTTCATAATGCATAGTATAATCATGATAGTAATTAAAGTCAAATCAATTTAATGATAGTATCAATAAAAGAGGGCAATTTGATACTTTATAATAATATTAAATATATTTACTTAAAAAGTTGTATGTTATATATTATCAATGAATTTACTTAATATTATTATAATATATTTAAAATATATTTACTTAAAATTGTAAATTGAAAATATTAAAACGTATATCTTTAAAATTAAATTCTCTCTTTAATTTTCTGTTCATAAATTTTCCCAAACATTAAAATTAATAAACTCTTACACACACAAAGAGAGAGATTCACGAAAGTATTGGAACATCTATAAGTATTCTACATATCATTTGTGTACAAATACACAGATTTACATAGGTATCGGATAATTTATATATACGTTATATATTTTATGCAATAAGTTTCAAAAATTTCGTCAATACTGTTGTGATGAGACTTAAGTAAAATTTGAAACAAATGTAAAAATATACTAAACAACATTTAATACAGATACATGTATATATACAGGATGTGATTTAAATGAGAACAGTGGAATATCTTACAAGGACTTGACGCATTAAAAAAATGTTTCTGCAAAAGTTGTTTGGTACGAAGAGGAATACGTTATTTAGCATAGATATCTTTTACATTGATAAAATGGAGTTCAACATTGAAATAATTTTCCTTAATTGCGTTTAAAGAATTATTTGTCTTAATCTCCCGAGTGAAAAGTGAATTGAATTCAAAAAATAGAACCGAGAATTCGTATTTCGTGCACGCGTCATGTTCGCAAATTTCTCTTAAATTTTATCGTGAACAGCCCAACGCGAGAAAGAAAAGGAAGCAGAATGACGAGATTTTGGTGAACTCTCGAGGAGTAACAGGAAAATCTACGTTATCATGGACACGTGTCACGCATACGCGACTAAACTCTTCCAGACGGAGATAAGTTCAGAAGCACTCCCTAACGGTATTCACGTACCGTCATGGGAAACAGCGTTTCTTACCATGGATAGCCTATCAGACAAGCGAGGAACCCCTGAAACTAGGGGTCAGCCTCGTCGACGATGTTCTATGCATTTTAAAAGGCCACGAATCGCGTTTTTCGAATCGTCACGCGTGTAACGCGGAATTTTCACCACCGGCCAAAAAATTTAGAGTCACTGCTCAATTGTACATTGAACGCTCTGTTGTAATAATTTCATTGTAACACAACTTGATATAACTTCAAGTTGTTAATTCGAAATTCGAAAAGCTCTGTAAGATGAAAATTCTCTTCGCTTCCTTCCTTTCCTCGTAAAAATCTGTGCAAGTGCAAGTATAAAGCTTTCGTTTAGAAGCCTAGGCTAAGCCTTGAACGTGTTGAAAATTCATAACATTCTTTTGCAATTTTTTTCTTACAACAAAGTGAAAGTTGGAAGAAATTTAAAATGTAATCTCTATCATATTTACAAGTTTTGAAAAATAATTCTGTATTTTTATTTTTATTCTTATTTTTTTATTTCTTTCTCTTTCCTTGGAATTCTAGTTATCGAGGTTCAACTGTAATAATTTCTTTTAGCTTCTTCAATTCAATAAGCCTTCGATGAAAATGTTTCTTTTCTTCTTCTTTTCATCGGAATTTCCAATTAATTCCATCTCAATCTTTCAATTCTTAAAGTTTAGTTTTTGCTTTTGATTCAAATCTTTCGCTAGTAACAATCGATCTCTGTTGAAGTTTTATATATGATTTTCAGATCATAGACCAATGCAGCATTTTCTCTTTGTTTTTCAGGAAGAACGGCTCGACGCTGGAGAAATTTCATCTACAGATTTCTAGGACGGAACTGTATCCAGTGGACTCGAAATACGTGGACCAATTGTTGCACGAAATCGCGACGAAACCTATCGTTCATGTTGGTAAGTCTTCTTTTTCTAAATTCTCTTCCCTTTTAATAAAATTCGTTTCGCGTTTGTATAGCGTTGACGGTGACATTTGAAGATTTTAATGATTTTTCGAAAAATGTACGAATAAACGCTCGCGTTCTTTGTTGTACGCGAATATAAATCAAATTGTAAAAATAACGTTTTACGTTAAAAAATTTTTAATATTAAGTGAGGCGTGTAACAAATGAAGAATGCAACATGTACTTTTAATTAATTTATTTAATGTTCATCTCAATGCTTTTTAATGTTAACGTTATTTAATGTTAATTTAATTCTAATATATTCTCTCTTCTCTAGTAAGTAAATCAAGTATTATCAATTATTAAAATTATTTTTACTATTTTTTTACTTTACTCTTTAACGCATTAAACAATTACAGTAGAGTAGTTAAATAATTTTTCATAAAAATTTTTTTAATAAGAATTGGTAATTTTCCACAAAAAATTCATGTTCTTTATTTTGAACTTAAATCTATGAATAATGATAATGAAACTGTTTCCTACTGATTTTTTTTATTAATTAAATGTCACATCAGAGATGACTTGAGAATTCTAAGGAAAAATAGCGTTGTCTAAAAGTCACTCTAAATTCTATTTGTTGGAAGAAAATCTAACATTCGATAAATAAACTTTATTGAAACAAAATTTAGCATTCTATAAAATGAATTCCTGTCAATCGAATTCGAACAAAAAAAAAAGAATCAATATTTATTTCTCGACGGATTCAGATAAACTCTTAATCTATGATAATATATTTAAGAGATTATTCTTATCTAGAAAGGGCATTTCTATAAATTTTAGGTTGTAAAGTGATTGTAAGAAGTGATAAAACTTTAAACATAAAATTTTCAATATATGTTTATTAGTATTTTAAAAAAATGTTTACATGTAACATTGTTTTATATTAAGTTATTGTACGTAATAATTACTATTACGTAATAGTTATCAATTTATAAACGTAAAAATAAAAAATAATCTTAATTTGTATGAACATCGTTATAACATACTAAACTCATGCATATTAAAATTATATAAAAAGAATGTAAGCCATGCAAGGTAGAAAAATCGATGTTATCATAGAAGTTTCAATCGGGTAATAAGTAAAAATGCCAATGCAGTATTGGCATAATTTTATTATGGGCTACAACGAAATATCTATTTTAGATTTATATCAAATTTCAGAGATTGGTCCATCCATTATTGAGAAATCATGGCGAATCAATTTAAATATATAAAGAAATATAAAAGCAATGTTTTTATGTCACTGTTATGTCTACTATTTCAGCTAAGAATCGTTAGTAAAAGATATTCTTCTCTTTCACAAAAAATTCAAAAATTTCATGAAAAAAAATTTTATTTTTTTTTTAACTATTGTAACTTTGTTATTTTCAGTAATATAAAATTCGAGAGTAAAATTTTAAAATTTTTGAAATTTAAACCTTCAAATATTGAGACCGCTGCAACCTTATTTAATTTTAAATTAATAATATAATTAAATTAATAAATCATCTGATTTAATTATTTATAGACTTATATGATCCTTTACTATCTCGTTATGCGTATTTTAAATATTGAAAAGCAAAAATTTATTTCTGTTTATCAATTGTATATAAATTAAATATACTAAATTCCGAAAATGGAAAATTCACGTTAAATAAAATAAGAAAAAAAAAAGAATTCCGATCTCTGAAAATGGGAATAACTTTTGAAACAGATATTATTGAGAATTAAAAATTGATTTCTAAACAAGATATATTATTGATTTATATTTATCATCGAAATTATCAAAGAAATTCATTAGAGTTTTTGTAAAAGGACAGAACCGCAAAATTTTGGAATTCTTGAAACTCGTAAAATTTTCTTTTTAAAAGGAAAGATTTGAATTTTTAATATTTCCAAATGGGAATAACTCCTTAAAAGTATTATTAAAAATTACAAAAATTACAATCGATTTCTAAAGAAATTTATTACCAATTTATACATTCGTTGTCAATCAAAGAGATTTTTAAAAATCTTCGCAAACAAGCAGAGTACGTAAAACTTTCGAATTCTTGAAACGTTTTCCTTTACGGAAAATGAAAAAAAAAAATCGAATTATTTACTAATATAATTATTTTCTAATACCTCCTTAATATTTCTATCCCTTAAAGGATCTCCTTAAAAGAGATACTATTAAGAATTATAAATTGACATTTGTATTGAATTTATACATTTATTATCAATCGGTGAAATTTATTGAAATTCTCGTAAACGAGCAGAATCACGATGTTAGGATCACGAGTAGAATCGGATGTTACTGGCCAGACCTTCGTTCCGAGCCATTGCGGCGCATGATAATCGAAATTCTTGAACACTCGAGTAATGCTACGCGATCGAACATACTGTAATATAAATTTTCGAGTGACTGTGCACGTAAATCGTGCCGGGAATTTTTCCTACGGCAAAATAATAGATGGTAAGCCTGCGCAGCCTGTACGTGGACGTTTATTAAATTTTACGTAGTTCAAAATAAATCGACGTCCCTTCTTTTCCTATTCAATGCAATATCTCGCATAAAAATTTACAAAGAGGAAAACAACGTAGATAAATTATTAGATAGATATTTTGTTCGTCGAAGAGAAAATATCAATTGTACGTAATAAAAAGTTCATTTAAATTAGAGTATTAATAAAAAGGTCCATAATAAAAGTTAATAAAAATTTCAGTAATATGGAGAAATAATATTATGAAATTTATATTTTTGACCGGGAATATACATTCTTATTTTGTCAACATTATATTATTATAACATTGTAATACGGTGTTATGACATGAAGAATTATAATACAGTATTATGATATGAAGAATACAGAGTGATGAACTATATTTGATATGAACAAAAAAATCAAAAATAAAAAATATAATTTGAGAATTTATTTTCAAGAAAAGAGAAATCAAAGAGAAATCAGGTTTAAACATTCATCCACTATATTTGAATTTAGCTAATTCTGGACTGGTCAGGAGCAAACAATGAACAGAAGATTATTCTATCTATGAAAATAAATCAAAAGTATAGAATACAAATTTTTTGCAAGACGCTTCGTTTATAAGGAAAATTCAAAATTGAAAATTTATCAAGTTTAATTTATCAACTAAACTCTATTTTATATTTCCTTGAAAATGAGATCTTAAACGAAAAAAGATTATTCCACATGAATAACTTCCTATCGAGATTATTAGCAAAATTCGAATAAACTTGATAAATCTTCAAACTTAATTTCCTCAAACGAACAATGACCAAAATTTTATTCTTTAAATTTATAAGAAGAATCGTGTGATTTCTTCCTCTTCAACATTGAGACAATCTCGAAATTTCCCTCAAATTTCTTATATTTCACAAACTGAATATCCAAAAGCCCGGAAAGATTAACACTTTACCGACCGATAGCGTAAGTAATAGAGGATTAATAGGCTACTGGGTCGGTAAAGCGTTAATATCGTATAATAATATATGTATTTGTATATATTAATATACGATATTACCGGTTGGTAAAGTGTTAAAATATATAAATATATTATTATACGATATCTACACTTTACCGACCGATAGCGGTAAATAGTAGATATCGATTAATAGCCGATTAATAGGCTACCGGTCGGTAAAGTGTTAAAGATCATTTAAATAAAAATCGCAGAGAGATCTCACAGGCAGGTGATCGAATCGGCTAATTATCTTCGTAACGTCCTCGATGGAAAACTATGATCTGTTCGATGAACAACGAAACCATGACAGATGGAACGCTTATTCCTATCGGTTTGATCATCGTTGAGTGAAGCCGATGCAACAAATGAAACGCAGGTGACGAGGTAGAGCAGGGGAAGGGAATTAGACGAGCCGGCATAAAATTAATCTGGAAACGGCGGCACAATAATCTTCTCTGTTGGAATTAATTTCTCTTCGGCCCATGAAGCCAGACAATTAACCGGTGTTATTGTGACCGTGGCTTTGTGCTTAGTAATTGCTACTACGCGGTTCATTGACTAACAATGCCGTGCGATCCTCTGAAAAGAGAAGAACAGATAGGGATGAAAGGAAAGAGAGAGAGAGAGAGAGAGAGAGATAAAGAAAGATCAGATCTCTCTCGCTAGACTTTCGGAGCGTAACGTTTTAAAATTAGACATGGCGTCACATTGCACGCGCAATTTCCGCCTCAGTCATTATGTCCATTCTTGCACGATTATTTTTATTCGCGACACGTTTCATTTGAGTTTCTATTGCGTTTCTTCTATTCTATTCTTTTTCTCTTTTTTCTTTTTTCTTTTTTTTTTTTTGATTTTTGTTTCATATTTCTCGATTTGGCGAATCGAATAGCCGAGGGATTTGATGTATCTTTTGTTCCTCTTCAAATTGAAACGTGATAAATCCTGAAGTGGACTTTTTAATTTGGATTCAGCGATCGGTGTGGAAATGGAACAAAGAAATGCAATTTCTTCGAGGTAATGAACTATTCGAGGTACTCGTTATTATAGAAAATTCTATTATCCATGTCTGTGTAAAAATTTGCATTGGTATTATATATTTATGTCATATTAAAAATAATATATATAAAGTCTTACTTTAACTCATCCACGCTATTATCTCCACAGCTACACATTATTTTCAATATTTGAAATGAATCTTACGATAACCGCCAGATTTGTGTAGATGGAGGCGTTTCCGAGATTTCAAGGTCACCTTCATCGTTTTAAATGAAATGATATACTTTTTGATCCATTGATCTGGGCAGTTCGACATTCTCTATAAAGGGAAAGTATTAAAAATTAATCAAAAAACTATTACTTTGGGAAATATGTTAACTTCTTCTAATTTTTTGTAAAACCTCTGTTGCATGAAAAGAAAAACACAATATGAACACAAAAATAGCGAAATTTCGCTATTTCTATCTTCCTTTGGCTTTTATATAATAGATTTTACAAAATTGAAGTTAAAATACCTAAAACTAATAATTTTCTGACATATATAGGTTAATATCTTTTATATATATATATATATATAAAATAATAATATAAATATAATAATATAATAATATAAATATATATTGTAATATAATAATATATACATATATTAGTATAAATAACATGTTAGTATATGTATATCTATATATTGTGCATACATGTCTACTTGTGTATACATGTAGATATATCTGGACCAAGAAAGACGAGTTGGAAAACTGGAAAATTTTTGAATCTCTGAAAATTAAGGTTTAATATTTTGAGGAGAAGTAATTTTCAACTGATGACTTAATTCATCATCCTCGATTAAAAGATTAAATAAAATATTCGGTAGAATAAAATCGTCACACGAGATACATATAATAATAAAATTAATCTGATGGATCCTGGGTCCAGGCTCAGACACGAAAGTGAGACGAGACTCGCTATTAAAAAAATCGAGTAAAGACGAAAAGCTATTACATTTTCATACATCGTAAATACACTTTTCTTTTTTTTTTATAACTACTACATAATATAATATAAATTAGCTAATTGTTAAAAATTGTTGTTTAAATACTCTTGTTTCTTTTATTATTAAATTAATAATTTCTCCATACGGGTCCGAATGGAGTCTGAATCTATCCTATCGTTGCTTACTACACCGATTCATCGTTTGGCGAGTGTTAACAATTAATAGAAAAACGTTTGACAAACATCGTAAAATAAAATGAATTTTCAAAGAAAAATTCGATCAACGATGGAAGTTAACTTTTTAAACATAGCCGAGAAGAAACTCGGTACACAGTATACGTATCAAATTTCTTAGACTTGTTGAGAAGTTTCGCGCGAGGAAGGCAAGTGGATCGATGTAATTTTGATGGTATTCGATCGGTGCGATAGTTTGTTCAACAAATCGCGAAGCAGAGTTGCCGAGAGGAAGTTAAATCAACGACACCAGTGGCTTGGTCGACGCGGATGCAATTATTAAGCGGTATCGAGCTGCCGTGAGGGAAATTAGATCGGCGATCAGAAAGGAAAACGAGACAAAGACGATCCTCCTGGTATCTTCGTGACAAAGCACCCGGATCCAACTTCCTAGACAATAATTAAATTACACGAAGAATGGATTTTGTCATGCGATACGGCGAAATCTGATTCCGATATCTGATCATGGTTCTCAAAAATTAAATTCCTAATTCGTAATTTCCATTTATTTATTTATTTATTTTTTTCTGAAAAAATAGCGTCCATTTCAAAGTATAAAAATTTTTAGTAGATCTTTGGTAAATTAATTGATTGAAATCAGAGTTTATTGAATCTTCATTCTTGGCAAATAATTAAAATTTCGCTAGTCGGAAAAAGATAGTATTCAAGATTGTTAAATATTTAATTTGATATTATTCAAAATTGGTCTTCGTGAAGTTTTTTGGTGCTTTTTCAATATGTATTTTATTTTTATTGTATTTCACTTGGCTTTTTATAAGTATTTCATTTCAAACTGAGGAAACTTATTTTTGTTTCTTGAGAAATGTAACAAAATTCCTCCAATGCAAGTATCGGCCTTGACGCAATAAAAATTGTTACGTTAAAAGTCTTCATAATCAGAAATGATCACTAAATATAATTCAAAATTCGATTATTTAATTAAATAATTAAAAAAAGGATAATTGTATAATTTCATTTCACTTATTCTATCAAATTGCGTTGTCTATTAAAATAGATGAAATTTTATGTGAACAGATAAAATTTTATAAAAAAAACATTTTTATATGTACATATAATAAAAAATGAAGTTTTATTATTACAATTAAATGAATTAATAGATATTAATAGATATAATAAGCTTTCTCTGAACGTTTTGTTTAGTATATCTAAATGTTCAAAAATGATCATGAAAATCTTCAGCATCATTTTAAACGAGAGAGCCATTGATCAAAATTTACTTCTAGAATGTTATTATTTTTATAAGCTGATTGCAGAATTTAATTTTCTGAAAAAATGATTCTAGAAATAAATTTTAGGAAATTAAACAATTATTAGATGTAGAAATGAATTCGATGGGTTTGCATTGACTTTTAAAATATAAATTGTCATATTTATGGAACACATTGTAAATAATTAGAAGAAACAATATACATATTCTTGTTGATTTTCAATTAAAATCTTTCCGATAATAATTTAGATATATCTGTTTAAGACAATTTCGACATAAAAATTCGAAAATTCGAAAACTCGAACAATTATTAAAAGAAAATTCTACTCAAATACAAGAACTTGTTTCACAGCACGGAATGATCTAAAAAACAATTTCCCGTTAAAATGTACACCAACAAATAAAAGCCAAACCAATAAATAAATGACAAGTTTATCTAAAAAGGATTAATTTCTATTAAAATATTTCGCAAAAGTTTTGCTTCGACAAACATTCGAAAATATTTAGAGATCGTCTTTCATTCGTTCAAGAAAGCTAAAGGAACCTTGTAATATCGTCTTGAATCATCGATTTAACAACAGTCAATAAACGAAAACGTGCAGAGTTTTCCCTCCGCCACCAGCTTTGCTAAACTCTCTTCTTTTTCTTCCTTCGAGACTTTTGAACTTTACTCGAGTTCAAGGTAATACTAGTGTACACAATCGGTGTTCGAAAATCGATAGAATCCGGTGTGTAAAGCAGAATCTAAGACGGATTGAAACGCTTCCAAGAAACCAGTGATCGAAATGTTCCGCGAAGTTCTGTCTTTTTTATCACGTTGAACAAAAGCGATGAAGCATGCAATAAAAGTCTTCCGTTCATTTCGTTGCATAACATCGTTCTTCAAGTTTCAATGATAGTTAATTATTTTCATTTTATTTCTTACTTATTCTTAAGTGATCAGCAAATAAATACATTTAACCCTCCACCGGCAATCTGAGTCCTTCATGTTCAGTGTCAAATTTCACGAAATGAATTTTTATTTTTGTTAATTATTTGTTCAAATATCTGATTCAAGGATCGATTTTATATTAAAGTAGGGACTTCAGTTAAGTATAGTTAAATCAAACAGAAATTGCAGAAAATTTTATTCATTGAATTATATCGAATTAATTCAATGAAATAACAAATAATAAAACAACGAAAGGTAAAGTTTAGAATCAAGAATAAAAGCAAATGATAAGAATGGAATAAGAAATTTTTTATTCAATAGTCAAATAATGAAATCATTTGCTTGTTCAAATAAACTAAAGTACGATTATTTTAAGCTAACATCGAATCACATAAGATAATATATCATTTGAATAATTATTTCTTTCATTCAATAAAATAAATATTTTATTCAAATAATATAAATGATTCAAATAATATAAATAAATATCCAAATAAAGATAAATGATTCTGAATATAAAAAATAAAAGTCAAAAGAACATTTTTACAATCGACTATATAAAATCTATAATGACAGATATTAATAAATCTGCTCTAACAAGCCTTGTAAAGACCAGAATTGATTATCGTTAATCAGTCTAATTTTGTTCGAATATATCCACTGTTAAAAAAGACAAGATTTACATAACTTTAAACTTGTACTAAATTAAAGGAATAGGAAAGAGTACAAACATTCATTTATATATTTTACTAAAAATTCATCATGATAAATCTACAAAAGTTTCTATGAATTGAATCATTTCGATCTAGAAATAATTAATTATCTTCCTTAATTATCCGCTCATTCTCAATTAAAAGCAAAATGACTCAGCGAAAAAGAATGGCGGTACTACAGGTTAATTCAGTTAATTGGAGAAAATTAACGGTAAATTGATTTTTATCGAACAAGTGGCGATTGAAGTTTTGAGCATCTGAAGTCTAAGTAGTTCAAGTCAATGATTTCAGCGTACACGACAGCAGGTCGACGATTAATTGTCCTGTATGATAAATTGACCGCGGGCAACCCGGACGGCTGGCACCTAAATTAGGCATATATCATTTATGGAATTGACACAGTGGACGACGCGCGATCGATATTATATACCGTGCGTCTCTGCCAAGAAATTTTTCCCGGTGAAACGCTCGCTCGCTCGAGCTTTGCGCGTCGCATCGTTTTCCCTCCTGTTATAAAAACCTCCTGTGAAATTATTTCATCAAGGAACTTTGGAGTAAATTAAATTCACCCTATCTCCATGTTCTAGGTAGAGTTTCAACCATCTTTGATAAAGAATTGCTTTCTTTTTTTCATTTCGTTTTTTTCGACTTTAATTTTCTTTTTTTTTTTTTGTATATATTAATTTTTCTTTTCGATGACATGGATTTCATTTTAATTCATATACACACACATATTTTTTTCTAACTTAATTTCTTTTTGCAATTTTGCTTCTTAATAATCTAAGTTTTTAAGTTACAATTTTTCTCATGTCTTTCTGACTTTGATTTCTGTATTTTTGTAGTAAAAGTCTCTCCTTGATATCTTGGATTTAGTTTTAATTTATACAGTCTGTAAAATATTTTGAATATTCTTTTTCACACTTTTTCTAATTTAATTTCTTTATATCGTTCACTTTCCGTGAATTTTCAAACATACTTTTAAGTTGTACTTTCTTCAATTTTCATTCTTTTTTTTATAAACAATTTCCTTTTTCTTGAACTTGGAGTCGATTTGTATAAACTGTAAAACATTTTAAATATATTTTTAGATTATGCTTTTTTCGCTCATTTTCTAGATTGATGATTTTTGTATCTTTTCTTTTGTCAATAATCTGAATTTCATTTGCATTAGTATAATTTAATTAAAACACTTTGACTATATTTTTAAGTTAATTCTGCCAAGGATATAAAAATCAGAAAACTCAATTTTTTATTAATCAATCTTATAATAAACAATAACAATAATTACTGTAATAAATAAGTGTAATAAAATATTTTTATTATTATGTACTTGTGATTTGTTATTAAAACCACTGAGTATCTGTGACAAAATTCAGTTTCACTGTTTTTCATATATTTTATACATGAAAAGCATAACTGAACTAATAATAATGATGAAAAATTGTCTGTTATAATTTAAATTGTTACAACTTTCTAAAAAAAAAGAATCTCGTACAATAATCCACTTGAGCTCACTTTAAAGTGTAAATTACTTTGATAGCCTTGAGTCGTTTCTTTTTAAAGATAATTTTATAAACCCTGTAGCGGTTGAGAAAGTGAGGATAGGATTTTCCTTCGAAAATTTTAAAAATTCAAACATCTGAAAATTTTTTTCATGACCATATCCACCATCACTTTGAAGATTCTTCTTTACAAAGTCTTCTTTGAAAAGATATCTTCTCTTTGCAGAATAGAATTTGCTCTACAGTTCCTTTTTCACAATTTTATCGAACTTTAAATATTAGAGTTATGTGACAAAAATTTAAGAAATCCTAACATTTTGTCACCTAAGCCTAGATTGTACAGCAAGTTTTAAAGGATCGCTATGAAGAAAAAATTTCAATCTTCAAGACTATAAATATTATAAAAGAAAGAGATACAAGTAAACAAGTTAACTAGTAAAAATAATAAATAAAGAAGAGTAAGAGTAAGAATAATAAGTCAAATAAGTTAGTTATTAAGGTAAACTTAATTGTGTAAATTACTTTATATATTTTTTTCATTTTAAAAAATACTATCGAAATATGTTAATATTGCTACGATGATATTGACAATTTTTCCCTGAAAAGTTGAAAAGATCAATAAAGAAACAAGAAAAAATAATGATTCAAATTGTAATAGGAATTTCAAGATGTATTTAACTCAAAGAGAATTAGAAATTCCATTAGAATTTCGATTAACGATCGATGTTCGTGCTCGTCGATTATTGCGTCTGTATACAAGGGAAGCGCTATTAAACGCGACTTAATCGATTGGATTGAAAATCTCGATTACTTCGGTTCAGCGCGAGGAAATCGAGTCGGGAAGCTACTCTCGAACGATTCGATCCAATAATCGGATACTTTTCCGCGAAACTAAAAAGTAAATAGTTCGATTTTACTCTGATCTGGCACTTTTCCATGTTTGCTTGCAGTTCAGAAAGAAGGCGGCACGCAATTGAAGCTACAGATCAATTATTCAAACATGCAGGCGCTCTTCAAGCCCATGAGGTAAGTCCAATTGAGTTCAATTTTTCTAAGAAGTAATCGACCCTAAATCGAACGTTAACCGTGAATAACGTCATTGCCAATTTTATCAGTTAATCTCATAAAAAGTGCTGTTTGTTTTAATTCATTAAGAATTAAGGAACAATTTATATGATAAAATATGATGAAATAAATTCTATTAATAAAATATTATAGATTACATTTTATCCAAACCGATAGTGAGACAAAAATTTTTGAATAATAGAACAACGACGTGTTTCTAACGTTAGATTCTGTATATCATTTATTCCAATATTTGAGAATATTATATTTATTTTTTTAAGTACATCCTTTATTAAAATATGATACTCTGTATAACTTTGGAGCATGTTACGACTTCAGAAGAAAAAAAAAAATCTTTAATTAAATAAATATACTATTCGTGATATTGCTATTCTAAAGTATCGAATGCTACTTGATTATACAGGATGTCTCAATAACTTTATTCACTTGAATATTTTCGTTCTTTTTGGAGATATAAAAAAATTTTTATTAACGAAAGTTATTCAGTAATACTTTTTTTTGTTAGTGGTGATTTCAAGGTTACCAGTTTTTTTAAATGGAATGATTTTTCATCCATTAATCAATGTAGTTCGATATTCTCTATACAAAAAAATTATTAACCTATGTATGTCAAAATATTATTAGCTTAGGAGATATTTTAATTTTAATTTTAATTTTTATAAAAATCTATCCATAAAAGACAAGAACCCTGTCTTTCCTTATCTTTCATACGATAAATTTTCCACCTACAAAAAAAATCATTACAGTGCTCTGTATATTGAATAACTTTTATTCATAAAAATTTTGTCATATCTTCAAAGACAACGGAGATACTTAAGATGGTGTAAAGCTATAGGAACACATTGTATTTAGACTTGTAATTACATTGTTCGTAATTCTTAAAATGTTACGAATGAATTGATTTCATTCAAAAAGCAAAAAAGCACTCGAAACTTCTGAGCAACAGTTTATACTTGCTTTAATTACGCAAAATGTTTTCATTGTAACATTTTTGTATATATATATATATTAATATATATATATATATATATATATATATATATATATATATTAGTATTGGTGATAATACGAAAGGAATTATACAAAATCTGTGATTATTCATTCAATTATTCTCTCCATTTTGCAAATAGCAGAATATTAAACGTTTACTATAAGAATATTCTCCCTTCACATCTTTCGCATATTTGATTGGTCAAGAGATGAAGTTAGAAGCTGTCCGCTTATCTCCGTGCAACTCCATGTAAGTTACTGACGTCGGAATAACTGGAATGCACTGGTTAATGTAACGAATGAAGGCTCGGAACTTGGAGGATGAAGATAAGAGAGAGAGAGAGAGAGAGAGAGAGAGGGAAAGTTCCGTGCCTTAGGACACGATTTAACAAGGATTATTTCAACTATAATCGAATCCGCAAAACGTGTCTTTGACGAGATAAAATCGAGCGAGAGCGTTTAATTCCGTCCGAATCGGATGTTAGTTCCGTGGATTAACAATTTATTTGATCGCTAAACTTGCAGCCGAGCGTATCGGGCGCGAGTTATACCACCGTTTAATCCACTGAAGTTGAACCACCGGTCGCAGACGAGTTGTAAGTTCTTGTTGCAGAGGAACGCCTTGCCGTGGCAACTGTAAATATATCAAACTCGAGATCCAATTTGTTGCACAAAAGAAGGACACGTAATCCCGTACAGTTTGCAATATTTTTCATGCAACGATATATTCAAGTTTCTAACTTTGAATACCAGTAATCACTGGGGAATTCAATAAACGTAGTTGGCTGTGTATCCTCAATGTTGAGCCTGTTGCATACGAATGGCGCGCGTTAGTTTCACAGTTGCGTCAATTTGAAGCTACATAGGTTCGCGAAAACTTTCGTATCTGTGTACACACATGCATATTTACGCGAACGTGTTGTGTGTATGTTGTATGGAATATATTTCGAAATTTCATTAGTACTACAATGAGGCCTGATTATCACGGCCAGAATGCGGATTTTTATGCTGTTTTCTAGATGCTTTTCAAGATACGATTTCAAAAAGATAGTATCTTTATGAGAAATTACTTTGTGTATCAAATATGTTACAGAAAACACCGCGCTTTATTTATTTCATACAATTTTCCATGTCATGCACAATTTCGTGCAATTTTTCACTTTAAATAATCACGATTGTATCAGAAAAATCAGAGAGAAATCTCAAAATCGATACAATGGTCACGAGACGTTTTATTCCAAATATATAAACAGATATCCAAAACAGATTATCTGTATATCTCTTTGGTGATGGAAAAAAAATATTTAATTAAAGTTGTTTGGTCGAGGTTGATAATTGATCGATTGTTTTAAATGAAACAATTAGTATTTCTTGTGTTTTCTTGTTTCGTCCTTGTATGTTACTTGATAAATTTTACAAAATTAAGATTTAATATAATATCTGTTAAACTAATTTCCCATCAGTAGTCAATATATCTAGATATTTATAATTAACGTTAAAATTATATAATATAGTATAACTAAATATGATATATATATATATATGTGAAAAATAATATATATATAAATAATATAAAGAAATAATTATTTTAAAAGTAACGAATAATTGAGTTCAAGTATTTTAATATTTTGTCATTTGTCAAATTTCGTTTTACAATAACCAAAATCTATTCAATGATGCTTTGAGTAACGTTAGTTTTGATTTTCAAAAGATATATCTACGTCGAAAATTGAAAAGAATCCATTTCATCTGCAACGAGCTAATAAATGAAACTTGTTAATTTGAAACAAACCATTTCACAAAAGTCAAGGTTGTCAACTCTATTTAATAACTTGATTTATGAAAAGTTAAATACCAATCATTAGACTCCAAGTTCTTATGCACGTTCATATAGGAAATAAAATGACGTTAGAAAATTCCTTTATATTGTACTAAATATTATACAAAATACTTTGATAATCCATTAATCACGTTCCTCCATTGAAATTGTGAAATTTTGAAAGTATAAAAATTGTTTTTTCAATTCAACTGTTCTGATCGAATAGCAAGCTTGATCCGTATCGAGAAGTTATTAGAGAGCTAGATATTACAAAATTATTGTCACGTCTTGCTGTATGTTTCTCCCCGAAAAGAAAAGGAAATTCCTCGAATTAAACGCCAGTAGAAAAATAGCAAATGAGAGAAACAAGGCCTGTGGTTTTTCTTACCACGTGGTTGACGATGTTACGTGGATGGGATTACGGGCACAATTACATAAGTGGAGAGCCAAGTGCCTCGTGCCGTGCGAGAGCCACTCCAACTGTCCTTGCCTCTCTTCCACTCAATTATCATTGCCCACTCTCTCTCTCTCTCTCTCTCTCTCTCTGCTACAGAAAACGCGATACGTCACATCCTCCCATTGTCTCATAGGTTAAGAACACTTTCGCCAAGACAGAAGGAAACGAGCATCGAGGGTGGTCGTCGCAAAACATTTTGGACACGTACGTGTTTCACCCCTTTCAGTTTCACTGAATAATGACACTGGCGAAAAATGAATGGTAATTTTGACTCGCAAACGAAGGAACAACTTTCGCTTTGTTTTCTCCTTACGAGTTTCGTTAATATATATAAATTTAGAAATACAATAATTATTTAAGCAAAGTGCTTGCAATTAGACTTTAACGATAGATCGTTTCTTTTGATTTTATATTTGTCACAGCATTTGTCTTAATACATGTATAAAATCAGGAAGAGCATATGTTATAATATAATTTACTTTATGTGCAATATCATCCATAAAAATATTTTGACATGTTGAAATGGGCAAAATATACTTTCAAAATGAAACTCATCAGTGCAATTTTGGTATTTGATCTTATGAAGCATATATAGTATTCATCATATGTTATATCACAAATTGGAGTAGAAAATTAATTGGAATACTTTAATTACAGATCTCAAAAGTATGTCTATTAAGATACTGATTAAGATACTGATTAGATAGACAAAAGAATAATTGAAAGTGAATGAAAATCTATCTTACAGAAAATTTTTAATGATTTTATTGTATCTATTTTATATTGGAATATCAAAACGATTAAAATTTATCTATATATTCTAAAAATTTCAGAAAGTATCAAGTATTTATTACAGATAAATATAGAACTTGAATGATACAGAGACACTCTTTATTTTAATTTCAATTTGACAGACACAATTATAGCAGGAGATATAAGATTAACAATAGAGAAATATTCCTCCATTAGAAAAATTAAATTAACAAGTAATTATAGTTATAAATTTGTTAGTTTATGAATATAATATAATATATATAATAGTATATACATGTAATATAAATAATATATGATATAATATAATAGATAACAATATAGGTAATAGATATAAATATGATATGTATAATATAATATCAAATATATGTAAATATTTATTTATGAGAGCTGGTAATTTTACTGTTAAAAAATTTTAAATTTGTATAAAATAGAATTCTTAGAAGGGATATTTTGTGTGCAATTTTAAAATTTGCTTTGTTTTTGTACATATAATATATAATATAATACATATAAAAATAGCATAAATAATATAAAACCAAATATTTTTCAGTGTTGAAAACAGTGTTTCACATTGAAATTTTTATATTACTATCAAAAATTGGTTTAATATTTTTTCACTATTTATTACTATCTGTTCCGTCTAAATTCTGTAGTTGTATAACGTTAAAAGAAATTGAAGTATTTATGACACGATAATAATTGAATTTCAAATTTTTGTGTATTTATGAGTAATTTAAAATTGCAAAAATGTACAGAATATACGAAACATTATGACAATAGTTATGGTATTTAACAAATGAAACAAATTTCTTTTATTATATTTATAAAAATTCAAGTTTCCATAAACATTAACAGCCTAATCGTAATGAATCATTGCTTGATTCTTAACGGACTGAAATCCCAATTCTTTTAAGAGTAGAATTATATGAAATAAATTTATTAATAAACCTATAAATACCTATAAATACAAGTACTTTATTGCCTTTTGATTTTAGAAAAATGTATACAAGTGTCTTTTTAAAATAATAGCCATTGCCGACATACATATAAAATTCTTCCTTCAATAATTTAAAGATATCGAAATTGATGATAATGGAAAGATTATGAAGATTAAGAGACAAAAAATTGAGATTCCGCAAATTATTACCCTTTACGATAAAATGAAGAAGATGTTATCAATCATGAATCATCTTAATTGTCATAAATCTTAAATTGAAAATGAACGAAATGAATGAATTAATTCAATCTCCGAGTAATCTTTTACTCTTTTATTATCGCCGTCGATCTTAATCGTAGGAGATATTTTAACTTCATTTGGTCGTTAGTTTTGTTTTAAACGCTAGCAGTAAGAGCTTGCGGATCAATTGCCTCGATGGGAAATTGTAGAGAACCAATGGTTTCTAGCGTTAATTTCATTAATTTCGATGTGTATTTCGAATGTAGTTTTGCGACGAAAAGCTACGTCACGGACAAAGCGGTGAAGTAATTTCTCTCTGGCTGCGACCTCGAAATACCAAACTTTCCTTCCTCTATCTTCAAGTCCATTGCACCCTCGTTCGCAACTCTAAGAAGTCTCTTACTGTTTAATTGCGACTACCACTTATACTCGTCAGAAATAGCTAATTGTTTCGAATGAAACGGAAAATGAGGTGGAAATATTGAAATTTTGAAGAGATTTGTTAGGAAAAGTTCGTAACTTTGTTAATATTTTTATATTATGTTGGTAACTTTATCAATATTTTTATATTATGCGTGCTACTGCTAATGATTCCATTAGAAGATTTATATATATATGTTTTTTTTTATGACAATTATTATTGAACGTTTTTCTGCTATTAATTTTCTGCATTTTCAAGTTTGATATTCGTTTCTAATAAATAGGCAATGCTTCATGAAATCTGTACATTTCTTAATTTCCTCCCTCTTCAACTTGATTATTCATATTATGTTTAGTAGTTTTACTATTTCAGGTCTAACTCGAATTCAGAAGAAATTCGACTTTTGTAATTTGAAGTTTACTTGTACTTGTGTTGTTAGAAAAAGTTGTAGAAGTCTACACACTTACATATATTAAATTTAAAATGTTAAAAAAAATAGGTTCTGGACAGTTCGTATATTTTAATTTGTTGACTAATATCGTACTATCTCTGAAATACTATTTCTATCGATAAAGTTTCTTGTATTTGTTTAAAAAAATATATAAATAAATCGAAGATACGGGTTTACAAAAATCTCTGACAACTAAAAATATGTACAGTAATTTATTTGAATTATAATTGTAATAATAATGAGAACACATTTTATACACTTTAATGTGATCATGGTAATCTACAGTAGACTTGAATTTTTTATTCTAATTTATTCGTGTAAAATAAATAATTTGAAAGTATCCAAATATTCATGCACGATAATATATGTATAAATATACAGTATATGTATACATTTGTATTATGTAATTTTATGAATTGAAAATTCACAGTAAATGACCCTTTTTGTTTACACGCATTTTTTTATACACAATTTACATGATCTCGTTTTATACAGTACAAAAATATATTTTTTTATGTATAATCATTAATACTACAAATCATCATTCTATGTATAATCATTAATATTATAATCATTGATACTACAGTTAAATACGAATCCTTAACCGTGCCAATTATATCATTCTCACCTTTTTTGAGTAGATTGTGTTAAACAACTTTAATTCTGTTTTTCTCAATTTTCGTTAATTATTACTTTTTTTTTAAAATACGTAAAAAATAAATATTTTTGTACCGAATTTTTTCTTTTTCTACTCTCTATTTACGCGGTTTTCTTCCACGTAAAAAAAATTTGAAAAATCCTTCCCTGTATCTCGCAAAATCCAGACAATGTTTTTGTAAATATTATTTGATGAAAGGACACGTCATTCTTTATAAAAAAAAAAGTATTAACTTATGTATGTCAAATAATTATTAGTTTAGAAGATATTTTTTCATTGCAATAGGAGATATTTTAATTTTATAAAATTTATGCATGAAAGACAAAAATACAAGAATAGTACGTTTCTTCAATAGAATTCACAGGGAATTAAGATTAAAATATTTCCTAAACTAGTAATTTTTTGAATAGCTTGAAATTTAGACGACCAACTAATTAAAAAATAAAAGTAAATTTATATTAGCCGAAATATATGTTTCGTCGAAGGCGAAAACCAAACTGAAAACTAGTAAGAGATAATTTAAGACATATTCATTTGATATTAGTATAATATTACAGGATTGGAAAAATGCAATATCAGTCGTTTAGTGATAAAATTTGTATAAAGTAGTATTAAAATACTACTCTATGTTAAAGTGAATATATACTAGTCAATGATTTTCTCGTAAACACGAGAAAAAATTAAAAAGTATTGTGAGCAACATAATGATGTATGAAATATTTTTGCATCTGCATTATTTTTTTAGAAATGAAAGTGACCTTCAATTTTTTAAATAGAATGCTACATATTTTTTTAGATTACGTAAAAGCGTAAATCAAGACAAATTCTAAATGCAAAATGATCTTCGAAGTCATTCAAGATCAAAATTAAAAGAAAAAGTTCAAACATGTTTTATGTATTAATAAATAAATTGATACGAAATATTCATCAAAAATTTTTGATCTTTAACGACAGTCAAGATCATTCTATCGATATAAAGAAATTCGTAGTATTCCGTTTAAAAAATTGAAGGTCACCTTCATTCCCAAAAAAGTGATGCAAATTCCAAAAGATTTTGCTTACAGAAAACGATACTATTTTTCTCTCTTTCACTTTTTTCTTTTTTTTTTTTTTCTCATATTTGCCGTTGGTATGAGAAAAACGTTGGCTGGTAAATCGATGTACAGCCTGTGCAGCAAAATGAACATAGTCATAAAAGTTCAATTCTTGATCGTTCCTCTTCGCCTATCTAATCCGCGTTTTAATTTCACACGATTTTTCACGGTAATTTTCGTCGCTCCCTCGTTACTCGTTCCGAATACCCATCGTCATGTCCCGGAACCGGAAGAGCCGCGGAAAGGATAGGAGTGGGGCGGGGGGGAGGGAGGGAGGGACGGAAGAATAAAGCAGAGAAAACGTAATATCCCGAATTGGAGAGAAAATTCGAGACAAGTGAGGCTCGTCGGGACGCTTATTGCGACTCCTTTTTATCCCTCTTGTCTCTTGCTCGAAGGGGTTCGACCTTCTCGAGCCATTTCCGTGCACACACTTGGCCCTTTAAACTTCCGGTCGGCCGAAGACTCCACGATAAGTGGCCGAGGCCGGCTTAAACTCCGGTAATAAGTTCGGCAATAAGTTTCAGGGAAAGTTTCCGGCCGTGGACCATCATCTGGCACGCTACCGGAAAGGGCTGCAAGCGTTTGGGTGTCAATGGTGGGGGTGGAAAGCTAGAATTCCACAAAATTGCTAGCGTCCCCGATGCCACCAATCCCGCAATAAGCTCTCGTTACACGTTTAGAGAGGGCACCTCATCCCACCTCTCTCCCTCCCTCCCCCCTCTCTTCCAACTTGAAGCCAACCAGCTATAGCTTTCTCTTTCATCCTTCGTACGTTTTTTTTTTCTCACTCTCGAACGAAGAGAGATTCATTGAATGGACAATTTCTCACGACGCTCCTTTCCGCGAAATTATATCTTCGCCGGGTTCTTTTTATTGGAGCCTCGCTTCACGCTCACAGACAGTTTGATTGCGAGCTTTGGACTTTCGGTCAGATGAACATCTGTTCGTTGAATCTGATCGGTGATTTTCGATCGTTCGACGATTCGTTCTTTTTCTGTATTTTTCGAAAAAAGGACGGTGATTTTGCGGGATGAAAAAGGAGCAGATGAAAAGAATAGTTTTTTTTTTTTTTTTTTTTAGTGACGACAGAGATGATAACTGTATCAAATCGAGCAAATTTTGCTGCTTTTGTATTTCTGAATGTAAAATTGTATTGGTGATAATTTGCTAGATGAAAATTGTAATATTTTTAATGAAAATAACAATAGGTAGTATGTATTTTACATCGTACGATTCTTTTATCTTCATTTTGCTCGCTGAATACATACATTTATATTTGTGGATGTAAAGTTGAACTTTATTTTGAAAAGAAAAATAATATCTAGTATTAAATGAAAGTAATGAATTTTTTAATACAAATAGTAGTGTTAATAAAATTATTTTGCAATGATCAATTTTACAGTTAATAAAATTATTTTACAATGATCAAACTGTATCAAATTTGACGAGTCGAAATTTCATTGATATTATTTTATAGTTATTAAAAAAAACTATCGGATGATAAATTCAATCACTTTAGAGAAACACCCACGACACGAAATTTCATTTTCTGACTTTTTTTATAGACTAAAGCGTATATGAGTATAAAAGCAATCAAAACCTAATTTTCGTGTGATATTTTCGGGAACTATCCAAATAATAAAAATCAGAAATTAATAATTTAAATCAGAGATTGATGTGATCCCAGGATAATTCAAATCTAATTTTAATGTTATCAGAAATTACCCAGGTGTAATCATGAAAAAAGCCAAATATAACCCTAATTTAATCAGAAATAAGTTTCACTTGGGTTGGGTTAGATTAGGCTTTAAAGAATTGAATATTAATAAAATAACATACATATATTCATCGAGAAATGTAATAAATGGTTTATTCCTTGAAAGTAGTAAAAGTTCTTAGAAAAATAAGTGTGCTTAGAATAGCTAATTGCTTAATCTAATATAGCAAACATTGAAACAATCTACTTTATCAAAATATAACGACGCTTATAAAACTGAATTAATATTAAATACTGAATATTTCTTTCATTTTAGAGCCACTTTGCACTCGCATAGATGACGATTTATTTCGCAATAATTCCCGGGATGATTATTAAAAATAAAATTGCTAGTTATGTGGTCGGCGAGAAATAGAAGTTTTCTTCTTATCATACTTTCCCGCGGGCAGCGAAGTTCCCGTTATTAAATTTGCCGCGGAACTTCAGCGTCTGAATCCGGTGTACTCCATTATTAAAAACACCTTTCTTTTTCTCGCATTTTACTAACAAATTTCGATAATCCTCCACGTTCCGGCTCTGCCAACTTTTTTAAACTTTGTCATCGCGAAGGATAGGAACCCGCGAACAATATTAATAAACGGAATATCTTGAGAAGGCACGACTCGGCTGAAAAAAAGATGGCTCCGATATTCCGATAATTAAATTTCACCGCTATACAGCGTATACATGTTTGGTTTAACCGGCTAAGAAAAAGAAGGGGCAGGTCGCCAATTTTATTCGTTCGTCTTAACCACTTACTCGACTAATCGGCCAGCAATAATTACCATCGACCTATATCGTTAGTTCCGGCCGCAATTAGCGTTCAACCATTCACGGTACCGCAAATTCTAATGGAACTGATTTCACAAGCATCACAAAAATCTCGGGTATACATATGCGCGTAATACTCGCGTATACATATGCGGGCTCGTATAAAATCGCTGGCCCATGAAAAATCGTACACGGATAAATTCAAATTTATTTATCGACAGGTTCGATACTTGAAATTTGTAAAATTTCGATGACTAAACTATTATTGTATTATTCAACTATTACTGTACTGTATTGTATTATTCAACTATTACTGTAATGTTATATATTATGCTGTGTATATCGTACGTACATTATTAGTTTATATTATTAGTATTATTAATTATTAACTAACTTCGTAGCTATTATTCATATTAATATTAATATTAATTTATTACTATATGTGTATGCTATATTATGATCAAAAAAAAAAAAATAGAAAAATAATTGGAGAATTTTATTTATTAATATTGATTGAGAATTTATTTTATTGATATTGTTAATATAGATTATAACTAGATATATACACACACACACACACACACACACACACACACACTGTATATTATAATTAGAAGAAAAAGTAGAAAAATAATTGGATGAATATTTGTTTTATTAACATTATTAATATATCTTTTTTATATTACTAATATACGCTACATATAAAACATATACGCTACATAAAATAACAGAAAAAATATTCATTAAATTATTTATGTGTTTGATTGTTAATTTTAGAGCTTCAATATGTTATAAAGATTAGATTTTTCTCAAATGATTTCTTTCTCCTAAAATACAGCCTAATGTTCAATGTGTGACTCTCTCATGCAAGAAAAAAATATTATCAATTTATTTATTTTGCCACCTTGAAAAAGAAATTAAAATGGTTTCATCTAAATCTATTAATTCTTATCATTTTGACAATAATGTTTGTTAAATTAACAAATAGGTATCATATAAACACAATTATAAAAACAACATAATTTGAACTATTTATGTGTTTCTGTGTTTTCATAATTGTTTTCTTTTTTTTTTTTTTTTAACAAACAACTATTTTATGAAGTACATAGCATTTTTGTTTCTTAATACATTATAATTCAAGTCTGAGGTTGGCTGATAAACACGTTACACTGCTATAATTTTATCAATATAATTTACTTAGAAACACAAAATATAATTATATATTATTTAGTTATACAATTAAATAAAAATGTTGTATAATTATATTATGTAATAATTTACATTTGGTACTTATTTTCAGTGTTCTAATCTGAGGAACTTTTTTTCAAAAAAAGAAGAAGAAACGAACTAGTAAGAAGAAACATGTACGATAATGCTGGAATTGAAAGTTCTAAAAATGATTTTCTTTCACTTTATTTCACGATATAGAATTTTCCTCTCGGAATAAAAAAAAAAAAAAAAAGAGCAACACGTCCTAAAGATTGAAGAGAAAGAAATTGGCGAGGTAGAGTCGATACAGAAGTTCAAAGGGTTAATTTAAATCAATTTACGACATAAAACGAGGGGGGTGGGGGAAACGTAGAAAAACCAAAGCTCGTACGCCCCAGATTTTCGTAGACGGCCAGCAATTCCTCTAATCTGACTTATAAATCACCGGAGTCCTCGGCCGTGGACGATGCAATTAATATTTGCAACGGAATAAATCGTGTCCGAGACGGTTCATTTGAATATAAAATAGCAGCGACCCTGGTCTTATTCCGCGCAATTATTCCGACGAAATACTGGTTATCTTTTCCGCGCAGCGCGAGCTGCTGCTGCCAGCCGGCAGAAAATTTTCTCGCCTCGCCGTGGAAAAGGAGCCTTTTGGTAAACAGAATTATGTCGCGAAGTCGGAAGGTCAGACAGCAAACGTTGGCTGCCGGCCCTGCGAACGCCAGTTAACTTTTAATCGGATGCAAATTACGCGCTAATTACTGCGCCACCGTCGTATTAATTAGCCTGGCCTGCTTGGTAGAATTCTTTCGTCGGGACTCCCCTTGTTTCATTTCCTCTGGAATCAGTTTTCTGTTGAAATTCGACGATTTTCTTTTATCTTACCGAGGAGCGTCGTCAGTTTTTTAAGTTATCGATTCGGATGAAATTTATACATCGCGTACTTCTCGAAGAAATATTTGGAAAGTGAACGTAATCCTTTGTAAGGTGGTGTACTATGGGTGGTGTACTATGGGGTAGTTCAGAAAAAATTGAAAAATGGAAAATCCACTTCCTTTGAATTTTGATATGATGATTTTTTTTTTTTCAAGTTTTGTGTTTTTTCTTTTTTTGACAGTAAATAAGTGTTACGTTTTATAGTAAATAAGTTTTTTTCACTAGAATAATTCTTTAAAATAGCAATTAGAAGTATTCTTTTATTCGTCTTGGAATATTTTATTCATTTGAATTTATTTTGCCTATTTCAAATATTATTGCTAGGAATAATGATTTTAATCTAATTTATTAATGCGTTAAGATTGTGGTTAAAATGTATATATGTATATAAATAAACTGAAAGGGACACTTATCATCAATATAATGTTGTATTGATATAACTATTATGATACAAATTTATTTGTTTGTATTCACATTGAAAAGTCTCTTAAAATTCAATAAAATATATTGATAAATTACAATACTTGGAATAAAGAAGAAAATTACAATTGTACAAGAGAATTTTAGTATAAACATTACATTAGTCGTAAATATTCTCTTAATTTACTGTTATAACTAAAGAATATTACAAGTGCATGTTTAAAGTGCAAAATTGAAATATTTTATTTTATATATAAAGTTAAAATATTAATATCAAAATAAAAATGTTTAATGAAATTGAATACACTATATGTATTTTATTACCATACAACATCTAAAATTTTAAATAATATTTTTTTCCAAATGTTTGCCCTCGCTCTGTAACCAACAACTTTGGATTTAAGTTACATATATTAATCGAAAAAAATTTATTAATACCTTACTTTGCATAATATTGTAATAATAATAAAAAATCGAAAATTCAGTATTTTAAAAAAGTTTCTCAAAAATTGCTCGGAAATTTTCTAGCCAAAAGATTGAAATTTAAATTCTTTAAATGAAAAATTACACTTAGAATTCCATTTTCATCGATATTTTTCTAATTAATTAAATGATTCATTTATTTGTATATTCTTATTTATTAATTATATTATCTCATACAACAATTCCTATTTTTGCAATCTTTGCAGCATCGTTAAATCTGTCAATAAAACGTCGTAAGGGAACGTTGAATTTCTCTACTGACATTTCGCGAAGAACAATAAACTCAGTTTCACAACATTCAACGATATTCAGAGACGAACAAAAGTATTCGCATAATCGACGAGAAATTATCGATATTTTAAACCATTTAAACTTCATGAAAAAAAATCATACTACAACGTAGTTGGCTTCATTTTAAAGCGAGAACCTTGAGCTCTTTTTTTCCAAAGATGTTCTTACATCAGGCAGCAAGGATATTTTTGTTTGTCAAAAATTGTAAAAATTTAAACGCCTCGAAAATCACTGAAAATCAAATTTTTTTCTTGACTAGACGATAATCTTAAAGGTTGAAGATTTCCTTTTACATCATTCCCTTAGAACTCGCTGTACGATTTTTCTCTCGCCATTTTATTGAACCTCAAATATTGGAGTTAAACAATGAAAATTCATTTTGTTATTCAACCTTAATGTTCAAAGTTCAATAAAATAGGAAAAAAAGATCGTACAGTACAAATTTTAAAAAGTCGTTGTAAAGAACAGACTTCAATCTTCAATGATGGATTCAGTCATTAAATAATTTTTTCAATATTTTCAGAGGCATTTGAATTTTTACAATTTTCGAGAACGGAAGTATTCATTTTTTCCCACTTGCTGTATGATGTCAAAACACATTTGAAAAAAACAAACTAACATAAAACTGTCGAAGTGGAAGTTTCATATTTTAAAATGAGGTCATACGACTATCGCTCCAAAGTAATAACATATATAATATAGACTAATATAGACTAATATAGACTAATATAGACTAAAATATAGACAATTTTTCATCGAGTGTGCGAATACTTCCGAATTAAAACATTCTTATTTGTTTTCATTAATTTCATTAATTTCAAGGTCGAAGTCTAGCAATTTTGCCATCCCTCAGCTGCCTTAAATCGGATTTCGCTCGAAGGAAATTCAGACGAACACTTTTGATTCGAGATAACCGTGTTATGGATGATAGTACTCGGCTCGTAAACTCTAGCGAAGATCATAAGTAAATATTATATCAGAGGAAAGAATCTTTCAGGGTGTTTTCCTTTTTCCTTTCGCCCTTCTGTTAAATATTCGATACAGCGTTGGAAGAAGAATTCATCTGGATCATCAGCGTTTCTGAATCTATGAATCACGATTCGCGTTAATTTTGTTATACAGTGCGAATTTTAACAATGATCGCTATAGATTCAACAATGAATATATCATTAAATAATTTTATTGAAATAACAATTAAAATTATTAAAATTATAAGCAAAAGCAACGAAGCTGTTAAATATCAAATATTATTTTCTGCAGAATTTAAGTTTTCAATCAGTAAAGTTTCAATCAGTATAATTTGAACTGATGAATTTTGTAAAATTGAGTCAATCTGTTTTATTTATTTAAAATCGATAGTTCTATTTTTTTCCGTAATTAAATTTGAGTAGTGAAAAATGAAATTGTTATAAACAAAGTATTTGTTATAAATCGCACATTTTATAAATAAACGTTATTGTCAAATATACATAATTTTATTTATTCATGTAATGTATAGCAACTCTAGTCTACCAGGTCCTTCAAAAATAAAATTACAAAAATTCAATCTAAATAATGATTTATTTCGCTCTATGAACATTATATTACGAACACATTGCTTCAAATAAGTTGTATATTATTGTACTTGTATTCTTTATTATTCAAATCCTCTATAAACATTTATTATTTGCTCATTAATATAAAACAAATTTATAATATTAATATAAAATAAAATAAATAAAAATACATATTTAAAAGTATAACGAAAATAAATGCGAACAAACAACCAAATAAACATATTGGGTTGTAGAGTAAAAAGGTAGAGAAACACTGATCTAGATGATAAGTAATAAAAAATTTAGCGAATATTTACGTTAAAATATCGGTAAGTAAGTGAAAATGCATGAAAATTTAGATCACATCCGATGAATTTATTTCTATTTTATATTGTTGATTTTTTTTGTGCTTAATAAATAAATAACATTTATACTTCTATGCGGAAAAATAAATGTGCTAATGTACAAATTATTCAGAGTAAAGTATTCGTTACGAGAATAAACTAAATCTGTACAGCGTCTGTCACAAACTTACACTGAATTCTCAGTGTTTGAAAAATTGATGATATCGTATGTTATAATTTCGTAACAAGAAATCATACAGCAATAAATCTGGGACTCATTTTAAAGCGCGAAGCTTCTATTTTCATAATCCTAGATTAATTTTTCACAAAAATATTTTTATATCGCGTAATAAATGAGAAAATAAAGATACTGTTATAATACATTTTTCCTCGAAAATGTTATAAATTTAAAATTTTTTCATGACTGAATCCACCATAATTAACCATTTAAAACTTACCGTATGATTTTTTATTGAACTTTTGGTATTCGGGAGAAAAACAAAAGTTCAAGAAATTTTAGTCGAATTCTTATCATTTTCAGATATATTCCAAATTCAATAACTTGGTGAAAAGTAATTGTATAACAAGGTTTAGGAGAAAGATTCAATCTTCAAATTTATGGTAAATTCAGTCATGGAAACAATTTTTCAATGTTTCGAGAGAGTGTTTGAATTTATAGCATTTTCCAGGAAATGCAATATCTTTATTTTCTCACTTATTGTATAATATAGAAACACTTTTGTGGAAAATGAATCTAAGATTGTGAAAGTAGAAGCCTCAAAATGAGCTCAGACTTCTTGCTACTTCATGATTTTTTGTTACGAAATTATAGTAGTTAATTTATTATTATTTATTTAATAAAAACGAAATCACATCGTTAATTTTTTCGAACATTCGAAATTTTAGTTTCTGGTATCCGCTATATTTTAAATTTTATTTCATCATAAATATATGAATTTGCATAAGGATTCACAATTTATTAATGAATAAAAACTTAGTTATTTGTCGATAAAAGAATTACAATATCGTGAAAACTACCATCATCAACTTCAATCTTTATATCAAACAAATTAATAATTCAATCATACAGTTCATAATTATCAAATAAGAATAAAAAATCATTTTAATTAAATGTCCAGTGAATGGTTAGTGGAAATCATTTGCATCAGAGATTGATAAAACTTCGGACTTCAATGGGAAGTTAAAGTATTTCGGTATTCTCCCTGGAATTTTAGTTCAAAGTTTGTAAAAGTTTGAATATTGAATAGGCGAGAAATTTGCCAAGTATCAAGATTAAACATAATTTTATTCATGATTTCGACCTCAGTTGTGAAATGCGTGAGATTGAAAATATTTTCATGATTTTTAACACATTGACTACCATGGTGGTGACTCTATTTCTATAAATATTTTAGAACGATTCAAATGAAATGGATATCATGAATAAAAGAATTTTAAATATCAGAAATAAATAAATAATACTATAAAAAAATGAAAAAGATTTTTATTGTAACAATATTTTGTAGGAATAAAATATTTGGTTCCGTTTGCAGAACTACTAGAAATAAGAGTTGCGTAAATTTGAAAATCATGTATGTTTTTTTGGGGGTTATTGTGAAGAAAAAAAAAGGATTAAAATTTGATTACGAAATAAAAAATTTTTTCTTAATTATTAATCATTTAACTTTTTCAGAATTCGAATTTGAAACTTATCTTTGCGTGAGCGGGTAATCAAAAGATGCGATTTCATTTCTGCAATTGTTTGATAGAAGTATTTTCTTAAAAAATGGTATCTGAGTTAGACTATTGTTTCTGACAAAAAATAATTAGGAATAATAAAAGAAAACGTAGAAGAAAAACAAAACACATAAAAAGGAACTTGTATAAAAAAAAAGTATTCAGGAACAAGCGTATAAGAAAGTTGTGACGATTAGAAAGAACAGAATTACTAGAGTTCAATCCATTTATAATTCTATAATTGAAATACAATGACTCATTAATACTTGGGCATATTACGCTAAAATATAATATATTAGCAATTATTATGACATGTTAGCCATTATTGTGGTATATTAGCTATTCCTGTAATATATTAGCCATTATTGTGGTATATTAGCCATTATTGTTCTATATATCTCAAGACATTTAAATTCACGTATTTATTGTTCTATACTGTATTAAAACATATGGATCCAATTAATAAATATTTAACTTTTAATGTATATTAAGTATATTAGAGACAATGTGTAATTCTCAATAATCTTATTGTAGATTTTGCTGGAGAAAAACAAGTGTCCAGATAATTTTGAACGGTAGTGTACATCAATGTGCAACAAAGCTAAAGGGTCATAGAGTAAATATTATTGAGCTAAGTAATTAAAGTTGAAAAATTTGATTGCAAGAAACATTGCACGTACTAAACTAAATCAATAAATATTCATCGATTACGGACAAACACTGAAAAACACTCGCAATATTGAATAATTACAGTGGAGCCGAACAGAATATTTACTAATAACAAAATTCCTTATTTCAAATTACTTTACATGATTGAACGAAACTTTGAAACGACAAAAAATATTTTGAAAATATAGTAATATAGTATAGTTTTTTTTAAAAAATGGTTAATATATTAGACAATATTTGATGATTCAATTTAAATTAAATTAAGTGTGACTGTGAATAAACAAACATATGTGAAAAAACATAATTCTGCAAGATTTCACTGAGATGCTGGTGTAAACATAATTTATTCCTATTGTAGTTCTCTTAAACAGATGTAACCTTATACTTCCCTTTGTACTTCCCAAGTATACTGTATAGTCCATGTATAATTCTAGAAGCTATGTTGTTGTACTTCGCTCAGGTGTATATAACGTTCGGCATGTTGTATTTCATGATGTATAGTTATTATTTTTGCGTATCTTGCTTTAGTTCTTATTAGTATGTAGGCTGAATAGAAAAAAGGATTCATAACTTTTAGAGTAGCACTCGCCAAAACATGGAAAGTCCTAATAAACATGGGTCGGAAAATCAGAAACAAAAAAAATCGCTTCAAGAGCTATCATACTGTAGTTTACCTTATAATTTCTTCTTTTTCTGATTACAGAAGAAGATTCTTTTCTCTAAAAAGGTGTCCTCCTTTCATTTTTATGCATGCTTTGTATCTTCTTGTATTAAAGAATTATTATATACTCTTTCAAAGATTCCCGAATCTTCTAATTTCTTCACAAGCATTTTGTATTCGTCGCATTGATAGTTGAAGAATTGAATATTAAATAATATTTTTAAGATATTCCGACAAAAAGAAGTGCACTGGATTTAAATTCGAAGATGGAGGAGGCTATTTCACTGGGCCACCTCGTCCAATCCATCTTCTGTTTAAGTTCTATTTAAATGTCAAGTTCCACTTAAATCCACTGGACTTCTAATATAATTACTTCAAGAATTTACTAAAATGTAAAATGGTAGATAAAAAGAAATATATTGGTGAAATATAATTTTTCTGCACATTAAAGCAATAAGCAGAAGTGATGAGTGAATATCTCTTGTACCGAGAAAAGAATTTTCGATAATTCAAAGCACAACAAGAACATAACTCTGCAAAACTATGTACGCTAAAAAAAAATTAGATAATTCACGGTTAAAAAATATTTAGCATTCTTAAATATTGAAATAAATTGACAATTTTCTTAATATACTCAAATACACGCAATTTTATATTCAAAAAATTAGATACTTTATAGCTGTAAAAATGATCCACAAATAGCTTCACTAACAATAAGTCAATTATGAAAAGATTATGTAAAACGAAGTCTTAAACGGAAAAGTTTTATTCCACATTTTTTATTTGTTGTCGCAGTATAATCTCCTATTCTTCCTTCCTTGATCAAGTCTTGTCAAAATCAAATATACGTAGTTAAATTTTCAAAGTCTTGCATGAAAAAATTTATCAAAAATTATCTCGCAATTCCGTTTCATTTCTACTTATAGAATTGCTTTTTTACCCAATTCTTACGAACCACCCTGTATTTGCAATAATTTAGAATTGTGCCCGCACGCAGACAATAGACTATATCTGAACAAACAATTTTAAAATCGAGCAAACATCTTTTAAGTTCTTCCCGTTATTTACATTCTCATGAAGTCTCGATAGCGTGCACTCGTTCAACGTCAGTGTGTACATCAAAAGGATTCTGTGCTTCTTGTTCCTCCGCCATATTTTACCAAGAGAAGGTGCACACGTACGAGAAGGATTCCCCGGGGACGGTTTTTTTATTTATCACCGTCGACTTTCCGGATGAAACCGGAGAGGAGGAGAAAAACGAAGAGAAAAACGTTCGTTTTCTTTCTCTCCGTAGGGTTATGTTTTTCCGAGAAATAGTCTCCTTCTCGGTTCCGACAACTCGAAACTATTGCGTAGCTGCACGTGCTATGGCCTTGAACGAGCAAAATATGTTTCGAGGAACATGAACGATCGCAGAAATCAAGATGGAAATTTCTCTCGTGCCTCGAGCTCCATTTGAATCAATTAAAAATCCTTCCGTTCGTTTCTCATTTTTCTTTAATTTTGTTCCTTCTCGTGTCGAATCGACACGATAGAAAAAATTAGTATGTTAGAAAAGTGAGTAGTTAAATTTACAAATTCTTCTTTTAACAAACTATATTTCTATTCAATCAATAATAATTTTATTCTCGCGCGTAGTTATTCGATTTCATGTCTGGTATCTTATCTTTTCCAATTTTGTCTAATATTATAGTCATTTGTTTTGGATCCTCACATAGTGTTACACCCTTTACGTGTGTTTCTTTCCATTTTGATTCTAAACACACGTTTATATATGTTTTCGAAAAGTTAATGTATTCAATACATAGTTGTCGAATAATAATAAATTGCCTGTTAAGAAACTTAATAACAATGTGTTAAATTGACACGCAGGTTCTTTTTTATAACAAATATTAATTTACAGCTTTGACACGTTTTGTTATTGAAGACGTTGTAAATAAAAGACAGTTGCAAATAAAAGATTAAAAAATTTAAGACAAACAATATCAGATAATATACGATTATATTTAACAAAAATAATGAATAAATATTTGGAATAAATAACGAATAGATAATGAATACATCTCAGAATATGTAGAATCTTAATGAAACAAAATATCAATTTTATACTTTTATCCGCCACTATATATACTATGTGTTCGAAAAATAGATATTAGGTAAATATATGTACATACTTATATTCTCGCTCAAAAATTTAATACACCTTTCTCTTTTTAGACGAAACAAATTTGTTTGCAAATTTGTCTGAAAAACAAGAATATCGTAATTATAACTTTAAACTTGAAATATAATCAATTAAAATTTTCAGTAGATAGTATGAAAATAAAATATTTACTTAAAGTTATATTAAAAGACGTTCTAAATTTACACGTTTCAGTGTACGTGTAAATGATATAACTTAGAAAAAAAAGAAAAATGTGTCAAATTGATACTAGAAGCGGATAAGAGTTAATTTATTCATTTAATTATTCATCATAAATATACGCTATTCTTTTCGAGCCGGTGAAAATAGAAAACGAAGACGAAATAAAGAATGTCACGTTCAATTATGAGAAGATTTCTTTGCGAATGATTTAACATTGTCACGAAAGTGGAAATTACTTTCTCTTCCGTGTTTTCACATGGAGAGGCTTGTGTATTTTCATTGGGTCTTGACGATTGCCCTTGAACGGGAAAATATTTCTAAGAAAACAAGGAATTTCCCACGAGTTCCACGATCTAGCAGGAAAATCGTGAAAAACACTTTTTTACGAGAAAATTCTACGTCATTTCATGTTAACTTTCATTTTTTGCCTTAACCCAGATGTATATTTTGTTTTCTAAATAACTTACTAACATTTCTTTTATTTGTGATCTTAATCAAAATACAGGGTGTCCTAATATTAAAGGTACAATCGAGGAGAGGGTGATTCTATAAAAGAAATAACTAAAAAAAAAACACAACTTGTTTAATTAAGGTATCGTTTTTAAGATCAAAGTCGGTATTGTTTTCAAAATCAAGTTTGAAAATTTATCAATTATATGTATTTAAGTACATATGATTGTAACAGAAATGAATTAATCTGTAGAAAGTTTTTTCTCTGTTTGAATTATTTTATATGAAAATATATCAATCAGACTATTTATTTGCTATTCCAATCGCGCAAAGAAATTGAAATTTGAATAACACTGTTGGAAATAAAATTATCTAACAATTAAATAGGAACCTCAAATAAAAGTCTATAGTACATTTTGATCAAAGTTGAATTAACACTAAAGTATAGTTCTACAGTTTCTATCGCTCGTTTTAGCGTACACAAGAGGCAAATGTTCCATCAAAAGACTATGTATATATGTATGTATGTTGAATAGAAGGAAGCACAATAGGTGTTTGAAATTTATGTAAGAAAGAACGAAAACACAATTTAGAAATAGGTTTAAATTAAAACACTTTTATGAAAAAGTTTTGTTATAACTTGAATTTTAATATTTATATAAATATAATATATTAATATATAAATATTTTTAATATATATATATTTTTTAATATATATATATATAATATATAAATATTTTTCCATGAAAAAATTATGTTTATTGTTGTTCCTAATTACTTTGCTTCATTAGAATAAATACGATATATCACTGCAATCTCTATTAATTGTTTTATGAAATACGATTTATCAAAATTTATCAAATATAACGATTTACAGCAAAATCACGTTTTCTCAAAATATGCTAAACGTTGTTTAGATCTTTTATTCGAAGTTTTCATTTAATTCTTCTGAAAAAATGATAGATAAATGAATATGAATAGCCAAATTGACCAACTTTACTTTTCATTGATCTCTTAATTTCATTTCGTAAGTACAAAATTAATGATCAGTTTTCAAGAAACAAATTATCTACTACGACTTTATTTAAAAAGATTAAAAATTTATATCATTACTTTTTTGTTTTTTAATTTATTATATCACTACTTCATGTTTGATTGAAAATCATAATAGATCAGTGGATCGAGCTATCATAAAGCAATGTTTCTGCATTTATTTTTATCTATGAGAAATTCATGATATCTTTCCAAATTATAAAAGCATATCATGAGAGAGAGAGAGAGAATTATAATCAATCTACGAATGTGTTATTACTATTATTATTATTAGTTGTGTAATTTATATTTTTATAAACAAACATATTTTTAAAAAAAATATATGTTTTGTGCAAATATTACATTGCAAATGTCTTGTATATTTTTAAATATTACATATATCCTAGATATCCTTGCATATTTAAATACTCCGTAAATGCGTAAACATCCGCAGGCTAGTTACAATTTAATTAAACTGCGAAACTAATGAGATTATACGTACAAAAAAAAAAATGAACCACGCGATTAACTTAAAATTCTCACATCTTTGATGTATACCGCTGTGATTTTTAACTCGTCGCAGCTTGAATTGGAAAGAAAAGAAAATTCTATTTACTATAATCCCGAGCGAATTTACAATTAATTATATTTATCAATGTAACAGGTTTCCACGGGAGCAGCAAACGTTACCGAATCATTTCTACTTCACGGATTTCGAGAGACACACGGCGGAGATCGCAGCGTTTCACCTGGACAGGTAATCGAATATATTCCATCCGTCCTGATTCTTTATTTAAAGGGGGAAAAAGAAAAACCAAAAAGAATAAGAAACGATTCCGTGAAAAACAAGGTCTCCGATAAATCAACGTTATCGGTACAGTTTCTTAGAATCGTGAGGGGAACGAGCGTGGAAAAGTTTGCCTTCATCGAACAATTTGCTGTTCCAGGCTACTGGGATTCCGGAGGGCGATGCCAGTCACCGGTAGAACGTTGAACCTAACGACAGAGATTTATCAGATCGCCGACGGCGAGCTGTTGAAGACGTTCTTCGTCAGCCCCGCCGGTAATATCTGCTTCCACGGCAAGTGCAGTTATTACTGCGATACGGCGCACGCGATTTGCGGAAATCCGGACACCCTTGAAGGGAGTTTCGCCGCGTTCTTGCCGGATAAATCTTTCGTCGCGAGGAAGGCCTGGCGACATCCCTGGCGCAGGAGTTATCACAAGAGGAAGAAGGCGCAATGGGAGCACGGTGAGATTTTTCTTCTTCCTTCGCATCGAGTTTAATAGACTTGGCAATTTTTTTTTTCTTGTTGTTAGACCGCGAATTTTTATTTTTTTTTTTTTTTTTATCTGAACGCGACTGAAAAAAGACCGAACTTGTGCAGAGATTTGTTTTATTTACTAATTCTCCGGCTAAATCCAGGATCATTTTGACCTTGATTTCTGTTGCTTTGTTCTTTTATATATATAGCAAGTATATTCTCGTTTATCAAATTCGTAATTGATTTTGTTCTGAATTTCTATTCCTTATCTATTGTCTGTTATTTTCCAAAGTAAACGGAGAAAGCTAATGAATCTGTATTATCCGAACAGCCTTGTCCCCCGACATGTCCGAGCTATTAAAACAGTACAATAGCATCGCACAGAGACATATATTGCAAGGACATTTAAAGCGTGTGGGAAACCCATAATCGAGCAAAAACAAATAATTCACAAAATAATCTTTCACGCTGCTACATTTACGTTAGGAACGATAACAAATATTTAATTATAAATTAAACAACATAAGAAAATGTCGCAATCGTGAACAACAATTTCTTGTATAAATGTAATAATGTTCTTTAATGTGATAGATGCTATGGATTACATACAAAGCTCAAATTTCAGTGTTCAAATTTGGCCAGCATGATGTTTTATAAATAAAAATGAAAACTAAAATATTATATAGCAAATAGTCCAAGAATGTGACAAATAAGTTATACTATAACCAAAATTTTTAGAGAAAATTAGAAGAACTTTAAAAGAGAAAGATTATTATTATGAGGATTCATCTCAATTTAACCTCAGGGAAATGTTTTAATGGGATACTGATGAAACAGAAAGTGAAAATTATGAATGTATGGATATGCAACTTTATGTTATGTCTCTTTCAGTAAGTTAACACTCTTCCTTTCAGTTTAATACAGGATCAGAGATGATATATAACGTCTGAATAAAATATTTGGAGAATAAATATTTAAATAATACATTATTTAATTTGAATAGATATTATTTTGAAATTACCTCGTGCTGCTTAATTTCTTGCATTCATGAATATAAGTTTCTTAAGAAATTTATGAAATTCTATAAACAATTAAGCAAAGTATCATTTATTAAATGTTTAATTCTATAACTAACAGAAAGATCAATTCTCGTAACATAGAATTGATTATTGAATTTCGAAATTGTTTACTTCGCTTTCTGCCTGTAGTCATTTAAATGAGAAATTATAATTGTACAAAATTTTGTCCATTAAACTTCCAAATTTTAATTAAACTTCCAAACAAATAAATACAATTAACAAATAAATACACTTGTACCTTTATGAATATATTGCATGTATTGTAGAAAATATTTCATTACTGTAATGAAACTTGGCTATCTTGGTTACGTTGGCAAAGCTTGAAACGAATCTGAAACTACATATAAAAGTTATAGATTTCCTGCAAGTCACAAAAGTATAAACAATCAATTTTTCATTATAATAATCATTATTGGACTGCGAATTTTGATGCATTTATCGGAAATAGCAAAAATAAAATATAACGAAATATAATATTCCTTATAATATTTAATAGACAAAATAAGGTTTTTAACATAGATTCCATTTTTTAAATTATCTTTTTAAAAATATGACATTCTATAAACATCAATTTATAGAATTTTTATATGTATATTAATTATTGTATATTGAAAATGATTACACTTAAAAATTGAAAGTGTTATTATTATGTTCATAAGTTTCAACAATCATAAGCCTTAGGATATTTTTTTATTTTTTAATATCCAATACTTTTCATAGATAATATAATTTTTAAATTCCATGTATATTTTATAATACAATTGTTAATATATTAATATATTGTATTAATTATTATTTGATTTTTTTCAATCTTGAAATAAATATATTTGAAAAAAGAATATCTTGAAATAAATATATAACAGAATATCTTACTTTTACGTGCATTTTCAGAAATTTTATCAATATTATATATTATCGTGCCAATCATATCTTAATGTAATAATAATGAAGTATCATAATAAAATTTCAAAATATTCTATAAAGCACATATATATGGACTAACAATAAGTGGTATATATGGTCTCTTTATATTGTTTTTTTATTGTATTATAATGTTGTTATAAAAAAATAATAAACATAACTGGACACTACAATTAAGATCTAAATTTAATTTATTGTATAAATATATAAATACATTAATAGTATGTATAAATAATGCACTTATACTTACTTTAATTTTTTTTAAATTCCATAAAGTTATAGAATCTAAGTGAAAGAAATTGTACCAAAAAAAATATTAAGCGAATCTATATTCATTCTTAATTATAATTATAATACTAAAGAAAAAATTCGATACCATATATTGAGTGAAAAAAAATTGTAAATAAACTGTTCCGTTAACGCAATGTTGGCTCTAAATGTAATTTGATTTAAAATTTTCGGTTAATTTAATATATTAATTGATATTTGTCAAATTGCTGAACTATTATACATGTTTTTTGTAATGTTTATTATAATATGGAAATTAGAAACTGCAAAGTGAAATGTAAAAGTTAAAAACTGCTATTATCAGTAAGAATATATTCGTGAACGCTAATAGCTCCATTTTAAAAATGCAAAAGAAAAGAATCATTGATACTTTTTTTTACGTATAGATGACTATAGTAATTCATGTCATGCTTGCGTAGTTCATGTAATTTATACATAGTCTGGTTAATATAAATATAATAACAGGCACCAAAATTTCATTTTTAATGTTTAAAATTAGAACCATCATTTATTAATCTTTCAAAATCTTATACCTTATCTTGATCTATATCTTTAATTAGTATATTATTCGGTCAATTTAATTTGATTTTATTACTAATCTCTATCACAGAGAATATAAAAGAACTCTGTGCTTATTAATAAATTTAATTTAATTTAATTAATTAAAATTTAATTATTGAAAAATAAAGTACAAAAAATATAGTACAAAGTCAAATATCTTAAATTCTAATTATCTAACATGAATTACTATAGTCATCTATACGTAAAAAAAAGTATCAATGATTCTTTTCTTTTTAATTTATTTTTTTAAAATCATTAATTTACAAAGCTATTAGCGATTATTCTTATTTTGTTTATATGTATGTACATTACATAGTTTAGTAAAGTATAAGTAGTCAATTAGTTTGCAATTACTTATTAAGTTAATTTATACATTCTTTATCAGTCTAGTTTGTTCAAAAAAAGTTAATTACGTTTTTTGCACATTTCCTATTATTTTTAATAGCGAAAGCAAGTTTTTCTCTGTCTCTTAGGATTCTAATGGCGCAGCAAAACATTTCTGCATTATATATTTTATTCATAGTTGTTCATAATTCGTTGTATTGCATAACTATTGCATGACGATTTGTCTATTAAATAATGGACAAATTTATTCTTCTTTTTTATCAGAGGACGAGGTTACTGGCTATTGTTTTATCTTATTTCGTGAAGTTTGAAACGATTCAACGATATTTAAGAATTAATATCCTGGTATAATATACATTTAGAATTCTAATTTGGCATGTATTATTATACATTGTATAGTAATTTTAATAGAATTTTCTATATAAACGTGAAGATTCATAAACAGATTTCGTAATGTTTTACTTTTTTTTTTTTGTATACTTTCAGATTCCGATTACTGTTCCCTCGTAAAAGAAATTCCACCGTATAACGAGGGTCGAAGACTTCTAGATCTGATGGATATGGCTGTCTTAGATTTTCTTATGGGGAACATGGATAGACACCATTACGAAACGTTCAAAATTTTCGGTAACAACACATTCCCTTTGCACTTGGATCATGGTAGAGGATTTGGCAGGCCCTTCCACGATGAGATCTCTATCTTAGCTCCAATCTTACAATGCTGCATGATCAGGCAAACAACTCTAAGCACTCTCCTAAAGTAAGTTCTATTTGCGTTATAGAAATTCTTCCTAATTGATTCTCGCAACTTGGATTCTGATTTCATTTTGCTTCTCTATATTGTATCAAAATTTTTTTATCGATAAGACTTGGGCTTTTTATAAAAAAATAACAATTTGAAATGATGAATTGTTTCAACTGATGTGTTATTATTTTAGAAATGACATAGAGAACGTGACTTTATTTGATATAAGGTTCAAATTACATTCTCGAAAATTGTAAAATTTAAATGTCTCCAAAAGCATTGAACATTTTTTCATGACTGGATCCATCATGATCTTGAAGAATGAAGTCTCTCCAATGACCGATCGCTTAAAAGTTGTCGTATGATTCTTCTTCTCGTCATTTTATTGAACTTTAAATGTTACAGTTAAAAAATTTTTAATATTCCAACATCTCATTGTCTAACCTTAATATTCAGAATTCAATAATATAGTGAAAAGAAATCGTACAAGTTTCAAGGAATTGTAAACTTCAATCTTCAATACTATGATCGTTTTAATCATGAACGAAAATTTATCAATGTTTTTAGAGACGTTTATGTTATTAGAATATTAGTTATTAGAAACTAATTTTTTCGAAAATTACTTTTTCTTACTTTTTCATCCGCTATATGATATTAAAATATCTTTGAAAATAAACTGAGTTGTGCTTAATGATACAATTATGCTCTCTACTGATCGCCTTACATATTATATTTAAGTCTATTTTTAAGAGTCAGATAACTATGGTAATTTATATTACGTTGTAAAAATTTAATTTTTTTTCTAATGAAGATTAATAATAAAATTAAATTAAATAAAAAATTCCAAAATTAAACAATGTGAAACATAAATTTTAAGATTTTATGAAACTTGATCGAGGCACCTATTTATTAAAGCAAGAAAGTACCTCGAAAGGATGCCTCGCATAACTTTCTAATTAAAATACATCTTGTCAAAAATAAGTAAACATTCAGCCATAGAGTTATCTGTATATGAAAATATTCTAATCTTATCATTAGAAAATCACCCAATCTCAATGTCTATTTTTATTATATATTTAGTTAGAAAGATCGATACTAGAGAATTTCTAAACATTATATTGTTTCCTAAAGTATCATCAATTTCCTTCGCTGGTATTTATACACAGTGTATTAAAATACAAGGTGATTTGTATAAAGTGACTAATTGAGTTTTCTCCGAAATGGAAAGAAATATTATAAGATCGTGAAGAACGAAAGATTCTGTTTCAGGGAGGATATGAATATTTCGAAGTATACGACAGTATTTTAACATCTAAATGATCTCAAAGTCAATAAAAGTAATAACTTAAACAAAGTTATTACAACATATTTCAAGGTCATTAAAATCTATAAAAAGCTTCTAAATAATTACCGAAACAACTCTAATGCTAACTAACTAAACTAAAAGTCATAATTAGCTATGACTTTATAAAAGAACAAAGTATAACAAAGTATTACTGAACATGTAAATAAATGACCGCTCATTAACTGTAACTTGACTGTCACCAGTTGTTATGATTAATTGTTGTTTTCTTTAATATTATAAACTCAATAACTGACTATAAAATCAATCGTTAACTATGATTTTACTGTAGTGTCATCAGTTGTTATAATTAATTGTTGTTTTTTAATATTACATTAATGTTATAGAAATGTGCTTTGAATAAAACAGAACTATTAATTATTAATTACTCATTGCAGACGAATAACTAATTCTTGATAGAAGTTTCAACGTTTATAGTTTTTTCTTAAAAATAATATTGATCATAACAAAAATATTGACATATTTTAGCTCGATATACATGTTTTAACGATTGTAAAATAATATTATAACTATTAAAATTATAATAAAATTATTATTAATCTCTAAATGATTGTTGATGATAACTTTTTGTTTCATTTTTCGTATTTCGTACCTTCTAAACTAAATTGAACGACAGATTGTCTTTTAATGTTGCTCAATGTAACTTTATTTCGTTATCTCGAAGTTTCAAGTTTTATAAAAAATCCCAATTTCATGTTCATTCGTGCTTCGTTTTAATTTACTATTGCCTTGTAATACTTTATAGTAAAATTTTTTATAGTAAAATATCACGTTCGGAAAGCTTCAAGCTTTGCATAGATATCTATCGTAATAAGTATCACATAACAACAATTTTAATCATTAAACTCTGAATTTCACACGCTTGTAGAATCCGTCGTTGCATGTTCAATTCATCTAATAAAATAAAATAACTGTATTTAAATGGATGTATTAATAATCTGCATGCAGTATGTATATAAATATATAAATTTAAAACTGTTTGATATTTCGATTTTCACTTGCATATAGTGGCAGAAAAAAATGTACATGTTCGATATTGATATTGATATTAGACGTCACCTATGTACGAAAGTAAATATCTAATTTTTATACCAGACATTTTAATAACAATCGTTTGTCCATTGTTCTTGTTAAATTTCATTTTATAGAATTATAGATTATCACACACGTCGTCTTCGCCTTTCTCACGTTCTTGCCTTCTTCGGCTCATAAATCAGAGAGGCTTCTCCTATTAATTTCGCCAATCGACACAATGCCAGGAAGCAAGATAGTAAAGAAAGATCGTGGATCTGGACGTGGCTCTAATTCGACGTGGTTCGGTACGATCGTATCGAGGCTGGTGTCGCGAAAGCACAGGATCGATCTGGGTCGAATTTACAATTCAGAGCGCCCCTCCTCTCCCCTTCTCTTCTCTCCTCTTCGCTCTGGATGGCCTCTCGGCGGATTTTGAAAAAGGGAAACGCTGGGAAAACTTTACGAGCCGTAGCCCCCCCCCCCCCAGGGCTGGATAAGGCGGATTTCGGAGTGAAACGTTTTACCAGAATTGGCCGTCGCCAGCATCGCTCGTGAATCTCCGCTTTGATGCGGATTCACGGGGACGAGGCTTTTTACGACCGCGATAAATTCGACGAGAGCGGATTTCGTCGACGCGCGTAGCTACACACGCGCGTACAGATCTCTTTGTGCATACACGCCGATGGCCTCTCTGTGTGTAGACATACGCGAGTATGCGTGCGTGTGTGCGTGCGTGCACCGAGTGACCGATGCACGAACGATTATCGATTTGTTCGACACGCTGCTTAAGTTGTCGCGTTGCGAGCCTGCTAAAAGTCGAAACTAGAACCGCGTATCTTCTTCGGTGGATCTCTTAGCCACGCGTCTTTCGCCGCGATATCGAGGTTTACTCTTTCAAAATAAATATGTTACGAGATTTAACAAGAAACTGTAACAATAATTTATCAATATTAATGTTCAACGATGATTTTACAACGTGTGTTTGCTTCGATTGATTGTTAACAACTGAGAATGCAAAATATCTTCTGCTTTCTTATTTTCTTCGTTCTTCGTTTATCAGAGTCAGCGCCGCTTGTTAAACTCGCCGCCATTGCGACGCGACGCGCGCGACACCTGCCAGCCGCTGCTATCGATAAAAATTGAGCCTCGCGTAAATTGAATTCTACACGGTCGAGGGTAATCCCAGTCTCGAGGATTCTCTGATTTCTTTAAACCTCTACGGGGCTTCGATTTATCCTTCTCACTTTATCCGAAGTTGGTCTACATGTGTGTACGCTTGGAAATTTCGCGGTCATTTATGGAAATTTTTTCGAAGAAAAAGTACGAACGAAAATATTTTTGAATTTGTGTTATATCATATTTATTTTGAATATATATTTTAAATTGATTTATTGAGTTAGGCAATAGATTGTAATTGTTTCTTTTAATTATTTCGACAATTTGAATAATGTTGGTTATTTCTTCTCATATTTGATTTTAGTTTAATACTGTTATTTCTTTGCTCGTACGCTTGATTTCAGAATAGTATTCTGTATGTTCTAATTAATCAACGAAACGAAATATTGTGGCACGTTAAATAATAATTAGAAAGTTCAATTCAATTCGTAAAGTTATTAGAGACGCGTAAGTTAAGAAAAGTACTACTATTTGCAGAAATAAAAGACAATATGTAAAAAGAATTCTAAAAAGAATAGTAAAAAAGTAAAAAAATTGATAGATTTATGATTGAAATAAATAGTAAAAAAATTGAGACAATGCAATGAAAAAAAAAAGATAAAAAATAGCGAACGAAATTATTTTTATATTTCTGTTTTGTAAATATTACGAGTGATTCTTAATTTTTAATTAACAGTATAGATGTGATATTTTTTATAATTCGCGATTATTCGATAATACTCGATATTACATTTTTATTACTGTATCTCACACTGCCAATCTTCTTTTCAGCTCTGTACTTTAATGAATTTTTAATTCGAGCGAATGAAAAGTTCATTATGATGTACTATCGTATTACAATACTGATATTATTTTTTTTTTTACAAATTACTGATTCTAATTTGAATGAATTAATCATGATTTATCACTGCATTATGACACTCATATTATCTACTTTATTTTTATTTTGATACAAATTGAACTTCTAATTCGAAATAATTAAAACCATCGTAATTAAATTGCAGATTTTTATGCATTTATAAATTTAAAAATATAATATTGCAAATATTATGCTCTCTATATTTTCTGCTAAGATTATATTTTTTAACACTCATCCATCTCTTGTTTCAATTCGACATATTTTTCTTATAAAAATATTATCTCATTATTTTGCAGTACATAGGTATAGGTACAGAAACGAAGCTCTGTAACATCTATTTTTCTAACATATAGTACTTTAATAACAAAATATACCTTCAGACTACAGATAATATTCATTCCAATTGTTATACCACAATTATGTATTGCATGTAATGTACTATCTTTTCAAAAAAGTGTAGTATTGCCGTTTATAATTTTGAAATAATAGTTATAACAAGTAAAAATCCAGAACAAATGATTGTAATATTAGACTAAAGAAGATAAGACGACGATATGAAATTGAATACCTAAATGAACATCTATACGTAAATAGGAATTTTATGCGCAATTAAATACAAACTATGATTATTGAAAGAATTTGAAAATTTAATTATTAAGTTTAATCTTTTCATTATAGGTATCAATTTTTCATTATTACATCAATTTGACATCTGGGGAATTTGATCTTCAATTGAAAAGATGAGGAACGGATGAGAGTTGATTATATTTTCAAAAATATAAATGTAAATAAAAATCCGTAGCCTAATACTAAAATAATAAAATGAACAAATTAAACAGGATATCGATAACTTTGGTTTAATTTAGTCCAGTTGCTTATTATCATAGAACACGGTTGACCGAGAGTGTCTTTTTAAATGAAATTGTGCTGGACGTTGAAGACGCATTGAAGAAGCCCACACGTCGTCCATTAAACATGATAGCATAGGATAATTGCATCCTGTGGGTACTTCATTGCAGCTACTTCATCGTGTTAGTCATGGTTACTTCTCTTTCATTATGACTTCGTTTTCTTTTAGTTCCCATTCAATTATTCCAATCTGTGTTAATACGAAACACGTATCATATACTTCTTATCTAATATGTTATTAAACTGTTGGACAATTTTAATTATTTGGAATAACAATATTTCGAGGATTGAGCTCGTAGTTTCTTTTCGTGTTATCGAGCATGGAATTTACATGGATAATACGGAGATCTTTTAATTAGCTCTTATAGTGATATAAATACTATATCGCCTTCTTTTTTTGCATTATAAAAAATTCGTTACACTGCATCCGTTTAGCACTTTCACTGCTATTGGAATTTAATTTTTCTTTCGTAGAAAAGATATATTTTTATACATGCTACATTTATTATTTTTATTATTATTATTTATTATTTTGTATACTATATTTGTTTGAAATATTGTTACACCTACAACTTTGTTAATGAATATTACATGTTTTGAAAATTCGTGGAGAAACTTTAAAGAAATTGGAAACAAATCAATTTTACAGAATTAACATTTTATTAAATAGTAAATACAGTACAATTTATCAAGTGACATCATGAATTCTTTTTTAAAAATCTTTTCATATTTTCTTAATCTAATATAGTAGCTTATAAAAGAAATTTGAACATTCACTAGGGTTTATATCTACTAGAAGCAAGTTATATCTATTTACTAAGAGAATTTTTGTACGTAATATTACATTTTGTATGTTACATTTTGAAATTTCATTAACACTCTAACAACTAATGCAATTGTTGTATTGAAATCATGATCATAATCGAATTTCACAATAACATTAATAAAATATCAGAATGTTTTATATAACACGTGTAATATATCGATAAACTATACAACTAAACAAGTTCGAATATTTTCATCCAAACTTTGAAGTTTCTATTCATTATGTCCGAACAATTCAATCATTATTTTAGCGAGTAACATCAAATAGTAATCATTATTATATTTACTTATTATGAAATAATTATTATTATATAATATCGCAATGTTAATGCTTTAGCAAAATTATCGAAACAATTCAATAAAAACAAAATTGTTAATTATAATGTAATGGACTGTGGTTTAAAAAAGATATGATAAAGATTTGGAAGATGGGAAGTTTCGATTAGGCAAATATTAAAAGGATCTGTCGTTTAGGATCATCAATATCCTCAAAGACCATAATCGTTCAAATGGTATAAAAGCTGTTCGATCAAGTCTTTATCCTTCTGCCGATGGAGAGAAGCGTGCTTTTCTACGTTCCCCTGTGACATCGAGAAGTAGCCAGCCAGAAAAATACTTTTATCCGCGTGCTTCTTCCAGAATGTGTCCTTAAATATACGCACAAGTCCACATATACGGGGTGTCCCATTAGAAAACCATTGTACTAATAATCAAGTTTTCTCTTTTTTTTATTTTAAAAAGATTTTTTTTAATTTTTTAAAATTTAAACAAGCTCGTTCGTTATTTTTTTAAAAATACAGTTTTTAATAAAACATCTTTTAATAAAATTTATTCACAGATAACAAATTAGTTTTGGTAAATTAGTTTTGTTTACGCTTTCTTTAGCGATCAGTTTTTAAACGTGGAAAAAATTCTACTGCCGAATATTACAAATAAACAATTGGACTGCGAATTTTTCTACATTTATAGATTTGCAAAATTACACAAAATGCAATAATATAAAAGATAGATAAAACTACATTAAAAAATTTTCTACCTTGTTAATTGAATTTGCAAAAATATGAATTTGAAGCATGACATTGGAACGAGGAAGTATGCACATACCAATGAAACTTTTGTTCAAAGAAAAGATATTTGCTATCGTTAAAAAATATCATTGAGTTACAAAAAATGTAACATAGTTTTGTTCGTTTATTTCGAAATTTTTGCATAACGCACATAATATGAAAAATATCTACAAAATATCCAAAGGACAATGCATTCTACAATAGTACGTGAAACAATTTCCTATCAAAGTGTACAATCTTAAAACTATGAATAAAAATCCGCATTCTGTAACATAAAAATTGATAAAGGAAAACAGATTTCGAGTACTAAAAAGATCCACGATCGATTCGTCATCTATTCGTAAGAGCTAGCAAAAATACGTGTAACCTGAAACATTTGAAATCTTGAAAAGCCAAAATGTCAGATGAGCCACCCTATACACGCTAAAAATACCTTCCGCGACCTGTCTGCTTAAGTCGATACTTTATTCATTGCCTGTTCCGCAAGGAAGAGCCCAGATCTTCCATTATCGGGCCGCGTCTCGAAATCTCGAAGGATGTGCACGAGCAATGTGGAAAATTCCAAACTGGAAAAATAATTTCTCCCGCGTGGAACGGGTGGGGGAGGGGACAGAGCGAAGGATAGAATAAGGCAAGGAAAAGAGAAAAGATGTCGTGACAAAACGAAAGTGGGAAGTTCCCTTGGTGATAGATAGTAAGATACGTGTCTTACCACTGAACCAACTTCTAATTACGAGCATTTGCATTTTTATTGAAAAATTTCTGTCGCCTCACGCTCGAGCTCGCTGATCAATGTGCCAGACAGAGACGAAAGGCGAAAGGGGAAGACAGAGAGAGGGGAGGGGAGGGAGGGGAGGGTCACGTTTTTAATCTTTCGAGTTCCGGCGACTTCTGCGTCCATGGATTTGCATGTTTATTAAAAACGATCGAATTACTTTGATTCCCTGTGAATATTGAAAACTGGTCAACCGGGTTTTTAGAGGGGGGAGAGGAAAGGGGAGAGAAAACAGAACTATGGCCCTTTCGAAGAGAATTTCGGTGGCAGACCATCTCTCTGTCCCGAGCAAGGAAATTTATCTTTGGAATTTTATTTGAGCAGTTTGAAAATCGTGCGAAATCCTGTTTTGAAGATTTTCAAATTTACACGCAGTCATGGTTCCACAACTTTGCAATAATACGTCACGTATTATTTAATACTTCTGTGTTAATGACTCGTTTCTAATGGGTTGTGTATAAATTTTCTATATTTCTTTTTTTTTTTTGTTTTTTCAAAACGATATTCTTATCTCTGATAACTAAGACTAGAGAGAGAATTATAATTTTATATTGAGAGAGTTATAATTTTCTAACTTTAATATATAGCTTTTTGCATTATTTTTCATTTTTTTTAAGATTCTTTCAGAGTTTAATACAATTCATGCAATATTAAATGTTTCATGTTACAACAATGTTGATGTTATTGCTTTTAAATTCTATTTCTCATGTTAAAGTTTGAATTTTATATTTATAAAATTATTAAAAATAGAATCTTAATTATATATAAATGATTTTTATTAAATAATGATTATCTGATAAACAATGCAGATTTTTATAACAATGTTCATTTCCAATTAATATACATAATTATATACATAGTAATATACATATATAAGTCGTAGCAGTCATCTTTAACATTTGTTATATACATAAAATGGCTATTTATTTATGCTATGTATTAATTTTGTTTTACACATACATGTTTCAAGTAAACGTTTTGTAACTTTTGTATTTTCAAATTAAGTCCAAATTTTACCAATATAATCGACGACAATGGTTTTTTATTCTAAGAATGATGAAATTCCAAAATATTTTATATACAGTTTTAATGACACTATTGTGCGACATCATACAATTTTCTTTCTTTTATTATAACGCGTTATAACAGTCGAAAACACTTATCGAAAAGTATATTATAATAAGTTCAAATTTATATCTCTGTTATGTCTTTGTAAAATTACTATTGTACAATACTTGGTCCAAGTTTCCGATTTTTGAGAAATTATTAATATTTAATCTGTTCGTGAAATCGTGAAAAAAAATTACACAATAATCCATTTGGACTCATTTCAAAGCGTGAAGCTTCTTCTTTCATAATCCTGGATTCATTTTTTTCAATGATGACTTTCATCAAAATGGATAAGTACTTTCTTTTTCTTGAAATGCTATAAAATTCGAACAGCACTAAATATATTACGAAATTTTTTTTGTGACTGAAATTACTTTGAAATTTTATACGGAATAAACAAATATTTATGAGAGTAACTGTATTTTTTACAGACTCATAGTTATTGATTGATCATTAAAAAAACTCCCATTTTGTAAATTCTTAAACTCTTCGGACATCGTGTTATATTTAATTATAATCATATTTTATTCTATTTATTCAAAGTTATTTATTCTATTTATTTTATTCTCAAAATTAACCTACCTGACCACCAATACTCTAATAAAATCAACGAACACTTGTGTTAATTTACCGCTCGAGAAAAATTATTCCCGGATATATTTTTATTCTAAAGTTAATGGTGTTAAATATTTCTATTCAGCTTTCGTTTTTCAATCACTTCGAAAAAAAAAAATATGAATTTGCATCCAGCTATTACTTATGCGAGCATTTTATTCCGTATCACGTGAATATTTCGTTAACGTAAAAGTTAATATTAACAAAGGACAGGAAAAGATAAACATGTTTTTAGACTAAAAAAATTTAGAGATTCTTTTCTCTATTTTCAGATTTCACAATGGGCCAGTCGCCTTGAGCGCAGCGTTGCGAAAAAGCATGGCAAAGGACCCAGTGGCGCCAGTTCTATGGGAACCCCATTTCACAGCCCTCGACAGAAGGGTGCGCGTGATTCTCCAAGCGATAAGAGACTGTGTAAATCGCGAAGATTCGAGTCAAGTCGTTCACGAGAAAGCCGATGACGCTGGCACCTAGCCGTCTAGTGATCTAGTGGAAAAGAAAAATTCCCTAATAACTGACAAACACAAAAACGTGAAAAAGAACTGAAATTTCTAACGCGCATAGAATATACCTTATTGTAAAAAGAACGTGTAAAAATACGTGTGTAAAAATGATCAATGATGAACGATTGAGAGACAGCAAAAACGAAGATGATATATACGTATATTTTATGGTTTTTAGAAAATACTTCTTGTTAACTAAGTTTTAGTCGACAGAGACATTTTAAATCGTTATTTACCGATCAAGGTCAATTATCAAATATCAAACTTCGTTCTGATTTATTTATCTTTTGCGAAATTGTTACTTGTTATCTTTTTACGAAGGATAATGTTATTTTGTTCTTTTATTATTTTATTTTGTTCCTTTTTTTTTAGAGAGAGAGAGAGAGAGAGAAACTTGTACAAAGAAGCTGTACATAGTGTATGTATCATGAGCAACATATACGAGAAAGAATTTTAAGATCAAAAGGAAAAAGGAAGAGAACGTTTGAGAACGCCCTGGCTTTCTGTGTACATATATAAAATCAAAGAAGAGAATTGATATCGCTTTTTTTTCAGGGCTAGATATTTTACGAAAACGTTTCATCGTTGAAATCAACGACTGAGAAATCGGTTTACTTTAGACAGGATCCCGTGAATCGTTCGCTCAACGATGAAACTTCGTCGAGAGTTGACGATTTATCGCTGAGTTTATCGTTTCCCTAGGCGGGACAAGTGATTTTCTGAGCCACAGTTCCTCGCGATAACATAATGCACTTACTGCTCGACGATCTAGCGTCAAACTTTTTTACGAGAATCCAGTTTTCACCTGCGAACAGCAATTGCGTGGTCGAGAAAATGTGTTTCATCTGTGGCAAACGCTGCGTGTGTATGCGTGGGAGCCGTCTTTTTTAAAGTGTGCTTTTTCGTACGCATGTAAGTACTACTGTGAATGTTTCCAAAGTGCACCTGTAACTTGTTGTAAGTGTTTTTTTTTCTTTTTTTGTTTCTTTCTTGGGCAATGAGGAAAAGAAAAAAAAGCTCTGTTGAACTATTTTTTGGCGTGTTTTCACTAGACCAAGTCTCAAGACTCGTCGATACCTCTTCTTCCTTTTCCTTTGAAGCGACAATGATTGCAGTGAATCTTTCTGCTCAGGAAGCAGACAAATTTTGGTAATGGAATTTAAATGTTATTAGATTATTTATAAACTGATTTTTTAAAATAATACAACAGATTGCGAATGTTCATGATGCAATAGTCATATATATATATCATATATATATCAAAAAGATTGGATTTAAGCAGAGAAATGTTTTATTTATTTATTACTATATTATGGATATTTTATATATAGTTTATATATATATATATATATCTTTATTATATATCCTATGCATTTTTGTAATATTAATTTTCTCATAAATGCATGAAAATTCGCAGTCTACCCACTATAATTATTTCTTAAATAATAAAGAAAAAAGAAGTTCTTGAACAATTTTAATACAAATTTTTGTTTAGATTAAATTAAATTTTAAGAACTATCGAAATCCTTTCTTACTTTTATTTTTATTCTATTTGAAGTAAATCTTCTGTATCGTTCTTAGATAAAAAATTTTAGAAAATTATTTCATTCAAATTGTTTTTTTTTATTTAACAAATAAACTCTGACTATTTATATAAATTCATATTCTGGATGGATACAACTAGAAAAAAGGAATCTGGATGAAAAATTATTTTTTTCTTTTATTGTAAATATTGTAACGAAAACTATACCTTAATATTTTTCTCCTAATTTTTTTTAGCTTTTTTTTTAATTTTACTACACATTTTTACATCTTTAGATTCTTCATTAATGTCAAAACAAAAATCCAGCCATGTAGTAATAAAATACTTGATACAATATCACTTCTACCCATTTTCGGTAACGCTGCACGTCGAGTTTCATCTTAAACAAACTAAAGTAAATATAAAAAGTTTGCCAGAATTAATTATGCGCAATTTAATATTGTAATTTTCTGGAAAGTTCTTAAACTTCTGTCCAGAACCTTAAATATCATGTTGAACTTGCTGGTTTAATAACATTACCGATCAAAATATGACTTGCTCCTCCTCCTTCCATCATGGTAAGTACAGGAAGTACAGGAAGTACTCAATGAGAACATATTACAGGACCAAGTACTTACTTTCTTTTTTACTCTACTGAAATTATTCGACTATTTACTTATTTTTAATTGCAAAATTATAAATAAAAATTATTTGTTGGTAAATAATGATTACAGTATATTTCAATATCATAAAATTTTGGAAAGGCTATTGAATAGATTACGAGTTTTTATGCAAATTCATGTTCAATTAAAAAAGTCTTTTTCTAATATAATTACAAAAGTCTAACGTCAGTGTAAAATTATCTTCTCTTTCTCTATCAAGTATTATAGAAAGCATATATACTTTGAACGTTTTATGTATTTTTTTATATTATGTGCAATTTCATATTTTAAAAATTTCTATAAATGCATACAATACTCTCTACTAATACAATATCATACTGTTATAAATGATGAATGAATTACAATGAAACTGTCATCTATAAAAGACAAATAAGTTACGCAACAATTTTTCAACAAAATTTATAATAAAAAGGTTTTCAAAATTCTCGAAGTTTCTAATACTCAAATAGCAAACCAGATAAAGAAGATTTTTCTAAACTCCTGTAAGGACTATCGTTATTTTAAACAATAATACAATATTCTATAAAAACCAACATATAATTTTTAAACTTCTTAATTTAGTTATAGTTCTTTGAACTTGTAGCATTGATAAATTACGTATTGAATTTTAATATACAATAGTCGATCAATTTTTAAATAAATGATAAAAATTTATTGCGTGCTGATTTTATAAAAAAATAAATATTGCTTCTACAATGAGAGGCAATGTTATTTATACAATCTGAACATATAGAAATAGATGTAATAATATTTTCTATATTATTACATACAGGTAGATATATATAATTGTATATTACACATAGACATTTATAATGACAAAACAAAATATGTTTTACTTTTGCCCCGAATGCTCGAAAAATGAACATTTACGTACAAAAAGTGTATGTACAATATGTAGGGTGATTCGCATAAATGCAACAAGTGATATCTTTATCTAATATCTATTAATTGTAATTAGAAAACAGTATTAAAGGAAAAAGATAAATAGTTCGAGATAAACTAAGAGATATTCACGATTATATTTTTGCGCAAGTAAATATTTTAATTTTAATTTCGTAGAACTTGCGTGAAAGACGAAGAAAATAAACCCAGGAGTTGCGCGTTACATAAAATAAATTTAAAATAAAATAAAATAAAATAAATTATAATGAAATAAATAAATTTTAAACACTTTAAATACTAGTAGCAACATTTGAACTGAGAAATAAAATCGTAATGTCGGTATAACGGTGACATTTGTTCCCAGAGAGTTAATATTAACGATAATCAGAAAGAATTTGTAGAAAACCACTGATTAGTTCAATTATACTCTTCACTCTAAATTCTGCCGTGAATAGCGGATACGAGAAATTGAGGAAGGAAAGAGGAAGAAATGTCTGATCATTTTTCTCTTAACTCGGTGATTCTCTGCGTATTAGCAGCCTTTGGATTATTGAATTTCAGATTGAAGTGCATTGCCGATATTCCGTTCGGGAAAGAGACACCGGTAATGAAAGGAAAACAAAGCAACCGGGTGAAAACTTTTTGCCGCGTTTCATTAAGCGAATCTGAATGATTCAGAAGGTCTTTTAATTACGTCGTGCGCCAGAATTTAAGAGTTTCCGGGGTATTCGTGGCAGCCTCCATTCGATCCTCTATCGAATTTCATTTCACGAAACTTACCACGATTACCAACAAATCAGTTCCAATTTCTTTCTCATCAATGACGAGAAACGAGAAACGTTCGGGAAAAATTTTTAAAGAAATTTTCATTGATCGATTGGGGAAATTAGTAACGAAAGATACTTGATATGATTAAATTCTTAGAAATCATAGAAATCATTCGTAGACATATTTTCGTTAAAATAAGATATCTTTTTATCAATTTTTATCTAATATCTTTTCATCAATATCAACAAATTTCAAAATAATAACAAGAGAAGCAACATTTGTAAAAATTTCGAAAGTATCGATTCATTCTCATTTCTTCTCCACTTTTGCAACTTTATTTGTTGATTAATAAAATGATAAGATATGTAATTAAATTTGTAACAATAAGTAAACTAAATTTTCATTCAAGATTACATTATATTGTCATAAGATTAATTCTTCTGTCATCAATAAAGAAATATGTAGTTCCATTTAAAAAAATTATCTGGACTAATTGCCTCCATTACTATATGAACAGAAAAAAAATATTAACTACTATAATGTACTTTTACCGAAAACTACTTCTGTAAGAATATCTTTTTGACAACTTTAATTATGAGATATTTCACCATTCCCATTTAAACTCCGTAACACTCTGTATTTTAATCAATCATGTATATAATCATACATATAAATTATATTTTCTACTGAAATCAAATTTCTGAAAACAGATACTGAAATCGGAACATTTATTTTCTGAATTATATTACATTGTCAAAGATTGTACTTTAGATTTTCTATTAAATACGTTAATTACTTTGGATTGAGTATAAATATTTTAGAGTGATTAAAAAAATATCGATGAACATCAAAAACAATACGTCAAAAACAATTTGAATAACTAAATATTATTATGAAATAAAAAATACAGTTTCGTTGCACTTTTCAACTTGCAAATCGCAATCAATCAGTTTTCAAGTAAACGTAAAAGGTACAGAATTACTTAGTCAAAAATTATACTATCGATTTTTCATCGAGAATGACGAAGAAAACGACTTGTAAATCACAATGGGCTGAACTTCAAGCACCAGTGGATAAAAAGTCTCTTGAATTGATTTCTCTGACGAGAATCTCCTACAGAGATATCCCTCCATAAAAATATCTCCGATGAAACTTTCTTTACGGCGATAGCTCCGTTGGAAACAATATTTTTTCGCCAGTATTTTCCACAAGATCGTTCCACATAGCGATACACATCGGCTGGCGTAAGTTCCACGAAACTGGTACTTTGTACACGACGTTACTACCCTTATTCAACAGAACTTCGTTTTCCACGATGGAAGTTTTCGCCTTCGTGTGCAAAGGTAAAGGTAAACGACGAATTTTCTCGAAAGATCAATAAAACCGTGCAAACAGGACTGCATCAATTCGGAACTTTCCATTTCTTGCACTATCCGTACTTTTAATCAAGACGCATTTACGCGAACGGTTTATTAGATAATCGTGCCGAAAGTTTCGCTTCGTTCGTGGTAAAATGTGCAAATGACATTGTCGCCATAGCTTCGGAAAACATTTAGAGAAAGCACGAAAATATTTCATTAAGAAAACATGTTATTTATTCAAATATTCAAAGAGGGAAGAAAAGAGAGAATGTCTTTCAGAGATAAAAAAATTTATTTTTCAACATAGAATTGTATATAATTGAAAAAAAGAAAGAAAAAATGTTAGACAAATATAGGCTCCCGAAAACTTTTAAACTATTAAAAAAGTTTAGGCTAGCTACAAACATAGCAAAATTATACTAGTTCTTGTCCAATGCATCAAGTCGTCCATGCTTGAGAGAATCGACAAGTGACAAGTTAAATCTACATTACATTTTGAATTTCATCTTGTTTCTTTCTTTTCATTTCGCTTTTCTTTTGTTTCAATTATTTTCATCAGTATCGATAATTTTACATTAAACGTGAAATTTTATGAAACTGAAATATTTACAATATTATGTAATATTGGTCGCGTATGTTTAAAACGAATATTTATACTTTATCGATAATTTTATTATTTTCAAACTTTTATTATTGTTATTGTGTTTTGACTCGTAAAAGTATATTGTTAGTATCTATGCTATTATTAGTATACTACATCAATATTTTATATTAGGTATTATATTATATTATATTATTTGCTATATTGATACGTTTATCACATTTTATCCGATTAATATGTCATTAACAATTACTCCATTATCTCCACTGCCATTACTATACCGTAACAACAATTTTTGTTCTCATGGACAAAGAAAGCTTCAGTTACAGAAGGTTACATAAAAGGACACATAAAATCGTACGATAATCGACGTGGAAATCAAAGGGAAGAAACTGGCACAAACGGCCAATTATCATACGATTTCATATATTAACCTTGAAATCTTCAGCTACTGGATCAGCAGTGTATCAAAGAGACTACAATTCAAAAACAATCGACTCTGCGGCCAAAGGAGCTCGTGTGTGGAACTCAGGATTCCAATCAATCTTGGTAGTCGTCTTAGTCGGCTTTAGCAAGTGGTTCCTGTAACCGACAGGAGCGTAACACGATCTCAATCCCCCTTTGCAAGACGTGAAACCCCTTGCCACCGACATATATCCTGTTAATTACGCAATCTCGGCTTTGCCTATGACGTTAAACGTCCTGACCAGAACGTCTGTTTCCTGACAGCTCGTATTTCCCATCTAGACGAATGTAGAAGCTTCTATATCGCTTCGTTCGACGGTTCTCACCCTTCTTCTGAAATAAAGACTGAAATATCATAATATCTAAACATAACTTCGCTTCGTTATTATTGTTAGAAATATTCAATTGTATCGTATCAACACTTAGTTGGTCGATGTTTAATTGTGATTTCGTGACACAGACGTTTTGCGATAGATTTGTTTGACATTAGAATATAATTTTTGATAATTCTTTATTCGTGGTATGTAGCTCTTCATCTTCGATAATGTCTCTTACAATTCATTATCTGAATTCATTTGCATCGCAAAGTGGAATCTTCTACGAATAAAACCTGATCTGTAATACGAAACAGAACAAAATTGAACTGGAAGTTTCACATTTATTGATATTTAATATTATAATTGTTAATGTTACTAGTTTAAAATTCCTAGTTTAGCGGTTTCTAGTTTTTCAACTTTAGATACTACTTTGCTATTGTTCCATTGATAAGGGATTCATTTTATCGCTAAAACGAAAAATTAATTCGCGGGAGGTCGAAGAAATTATATAATTCTTATTACTTTAAAAAAAAACGTCATGTTAAAAAATTATAAACCAGTGAAATAGTCAAAATTGGGAAAAGCCAGTAAATTATAAACTTATCATATTATTCATTGATTAAAAGCTATTATTAAATAAATTAGTATGATTAATTGAATAAATTAGTATGATTAATTTGATATTATTAATATTATTTCTGTTATTATATTTAATGGTATATATTATCCTTTATACTTTGATATTACATTATAATTAGACTGTGAATTTTTAAATTTGTGCTTTGTACTTTTGAAAGTATAATTAAAAAAGTAAAAGAAAATTATTTTATGTACAAAATTTAAAATAGAAAGCATTATGCTTTGTATAATATGATATTTTACATCTATATTCTTGTATTGTATGCATGTTGTGCAATTTTGCATTTTGAAATAGCTGCATAAGAATCTAATTATAATCAATTAATATTAATATCTCAATCGAAACAAATTATAAATGACTTAATAAATTATATATGGTCAATTGGTGATACAGGTACATCGTAAATTTTAAGTCGTGACGCAAATGGGCAAACTCGTTAAGAATTAAACAATAATTTATAAATATTTCAACTTCATCAGAAATTATGTAATTCTATTAAAAAATAAATAAGTAAAGTTAACTTTCGTATTTCCCTAATGCGTTCGTTAAACTACATTAAATTACCATTAAACTACCACCTCGAAATCAAAAAATCGAATAATTGTTTGAAACATTTCTTATAATAACAAACAGTTCTGAAGATTGCATTTATAAATTAAAACAGGTCACTCTATACATAGCTATTAAACATCGAAAGACTTCAACTCGTAGATAGATTCCACACATTTCAGAATATTATCTGTAATAATGTTTACTGTATCTTTCAAAATCATTCTGAAATGAAAAGAAAACTAACGCATGTACCTACGTCAATATTTCTGAAGAGATAAAAGGATTTAACGAAACTATGGAAATTTATGCTTTGTTACAATATTGGAATTTGAACGTTTTACTATATGATATTTCAATTTCCAGAACGTCAAGAGAAATAGACATTCAGAACGACGAATTTAGTCGAAATTATTATCTTTGGAAAATCTGTTAACTCTGCACGATCGATTGTCAAAATTGAATGAAATCTGAAATAATAGTCAATATAATTTTTGGCACGCACCAAAAACATTCACATCGATTCTTATGTATTTCTCGACGCTGAATATGAATATAAATTTCTCTATCATCCTCGGTTTTGAAGAAAGTTAAAAGAAAGTGTAAATTTTTAACTCTAAACGTTTTTTTAACTTTTTTTAAAAAACGTAAACTTTTCATTTACAGGAAATGATTTTTACTTGTACAGACTTTTCTAAATGTGATAATATTTATCTTGCATTTATACATTTATACATTACTTATTATTACAGTATTGTGATATTATTTATATAATAATTTATAATTTGCATTTTCCAATTATAGTGTTACTTAATATTTAATAATATTTAAAAAATAATTAAAAATATATTATTATTACGTAATCATAATTTTACATATTTACAGTTAAAATACGAAAAATATTCAAAGTTGAAAATTTGTATTTCCTTTTAAAATTAATTGTTTCGAAAACTAGAGATGATCAAAATAAATAGGTTACATATTTGAATTGAGCAAACATCACATATCAAACCTTTAGACAAAAGAAACATTTAGATCAGTGTAATTAACAAAGCAAAATAATTGTCTGTTCCAGCGGAACAGAAGTTTGCAAGGCATCGCGAAATTGCAGCGATTCCCTCTGCAAAATGAAAGTTTGCTAGATTTTCGAAAGACTGACGAGTGAGAGGTATTCCTTAATTTTCGAAAAATTTTCAGTGCAACGTCGCGTGTAAATTCCCAAATTTGCTGCTTGCATCCAGTATCGAATGCATCGAAATTGCTAAAATCACAGAAACGTTAACGTAAGCGCTGTACGTGTTTGAATGAAATCGTGGGAATCTGTTTCGAAATTAAACGTATCGCCTAACCGTATCTACTTAACATTATACTACTTCTAATTGGAAGGAAATTGGAATAACTCCTTAATTAAGACTGAAAAGTTTCAGTTTCTTTTTTATAAAAAATTTTTTTGAAACATTTACAGTTTTTCACGAAAGTATTTCAACATTTGTAGGAACTTTTTATGAATGTATTGTCGATTGTCGCAGACGAAATGAATCGTGTAAAATTATCTAGAACTTAGTGATTAAAAAACGGCATTTATGAAAAATTATTATATTCATTAATGGTTGATTTAAAGATTAAAGCCAAACAAAATATAACTGATGTTTTGTCGATTATTTTATCACAAAAAATGAATTATGCATCGAAACAATCTTTGAATTCAAACATCATTCTTTAAAAAACTTTAAATGTTGCTCTGATGCAATTGAAACTACTTTAAGACAAAAAATAACTTGCTATTAAACTTTAAAGAAATTAGATCAATAATCATCAATTACAGATTCTCAATTGAAACAATAATTAATTAAAAAATTGAAGAATAATATAAAATAGATATTAAGTTTGAAATATCTTAGTATATATGCTACAATCAATGCTTCAATCAATAATTGTGCCGATATTATTCGTATCAATATTAATCAAGTTTAAAATATTTTTTTATTTGAACTACCCCGTTGTTAACATTACAGAATATTACAATATTTTTTTAATATTTGCTTCAAAAATCGAAAAGCATCGCTCGAAACAACTACATCTCAGCATTTTAGACATTGTTGACTCCAAGACTATGAAATGGAATAGTTGTTAGTTATCCAGAGGCGACTTTTCCTCTCTTGGGGAAATAAAAATCTATATCAGAATGTAAAGAGAGAATAAGAAGAAAGCGGAAAGTTGTTGGACTAACATTTGTTCCAGCAGGAAGAAAGTTGAGAACGTCGTCGAAGATCACAAAGGGACGAACATTAAGGGTTGATTTATGGGAAGAGGCGAAAAACTCACGGTCCAATGCGCTCTGATAAACATTATCCACATTTCTCTTCGATTTTTCCTTCTTCTTTTTCTTCGTTTTCTTTATCGTCTGCAACATCTTCCTCTGAGCATTCAATTTATAATTTTGTAAATTTCGAAATTCCTTCATCAATTTCGTAAGAAAAATAATATCATATTACTGTGGAAGTAATACAAGTTTGGAGAGATAAAAATTTCATAAAAGAAATTACATTATTACGCGTCGATTATTACCTGAAATTAGAGAAAAACTCGAGGTAAAAATTTCAAATAGTAGATGTAGATGATTAAAGTAGAACCATTGTTTAATAGTAGATGATTAAAATAGAACCATTGTGTAATAGTAGATAACTAAAGTAGAACCATTGTTTAACATTTTTACTACTTAATCCGTATTAAAGTATCGTACAAATAATCTAAGATATTTATAATGATTAATTTACTTGTATATTATTGGCTCAAATATATTAAAATATATCCAATAAATATATCAAAAGATGTATGTTTCAAGATGAATGCACTCTTAATTTGTTACATGCTTCTCATTTAGTATTAAACTTTTACATGGCAATTTTATTGAACGTTCAAAGGATTAATATAAAAGAAAAATTACTAATTTAGCCTTTTCAGTCTCTTTTTTTCTGTTTTTAATTTTGGAATACTTATTTTGTTTTAAACATGTAAAAGTAAAATATTGGTTTCAAAAAAATCCGCTTGTAGATTTTAAATTAAGGATTTAAATTGCGACATATATTATGTACCAGTGAATATAAAAAGTAGACCCATTTAATATTCAAAGAAAATAGTTAAAACAGCTATGAAATCTTTTAGTATGAAGATATTACAAAAATTTTAAATATGATATATGATGTGATATAAAGATATTATTACACCATTAGAACCTCCACCAATAAAATAAGATTCTATGCACAAATTTTTAAAAAATTCGTTTAAAATATGTCTAGGATATACATGTGTCCTACTGAGACTAGAATAATTAAATATAACAAGCATTAAATATAAATTGTATGGTTGGAATACTTTTCGTGGAAATTTTTTCATGAAAATGTTGACCAACATAATAACATATCACTGCAACTTTGATTGAATAGAAATGGTTTAATATTTATTTTTCAGTAGCATGTTTTATATTTTCTCTCTGAACTGAAAGGATTAAGTGAAATTAGTCAGAAATTTTATATAAATAATTTAATATAAAATTTTATCACGAATGCATGATAGAAATATTTTAAAAAATAAAATTAAATATTAACATAAAATTATTACTTACAATATTAATTCTATTTGCTTTATAAATATAGATAATTTAACACGATAACAAAATGTTTCATTCAGAATATTTTTATAAAATTTGCAATAAAATAATACGAAAGTGCACACAAAAGAAATTATTACAACGTTCGTTTTAAATTTAATAAAAAAAGATTTCACGTTATTTAAAACAACGTACGCACGAACTGGAAATGAAAACTTGGAAATTCATGTCAAAGTAAAATATCAGATGATAGCCTGATATAGTTGAAAGTGACTAAAACTTTAGATCGGCGAGATACATTATTTTGTAGATGGAAAGAAGTATGAATAGCGAGGTATCACGTATGTTATTTATCATTAATGCACATGTTGTAAATAATATCAAATTCAAATTTATACATTATACGTTTGACGTTTTTCTCTTTTATAATAAAAATAAAAATAGTTCTTTTAATAATTTTCATAAATAATGTTATAGCTATACCGATTTTAAAATTGTACCATAAAAAATTACACAAGTCTGGTAAGAGAAATCAAGAATTCAAATTTGAATCATCCGACACGAAATCACATTTTTGTAATATTATCTTAAAATCTATCATTAAAATTTTACAGAAATTTAAAATTCAATAGATTAAATGAAGCTTTCTCTTTATCAAATATTTTTTTAATATAATTCATTAAAGTTTTCAAAATTTGTTTGATCAATCTCTTAAATATTATCAAAATTTTACTAGATTTACTAACTACACTATTTTAGATTTGTCTAGAAATCCTCTTTAATTCTGACTAATAATTTCATTCGTAATAATAAGGTCTTTTAAATTCATAATTTCATTCAACTTTTCAATTAAATCTTATTAAATCTTATAAAATCTAAAAATTCCTCTTCAACTTTAAATTATAACCTATCTGTTAATCTTCATTTCTTTTCAACGTTCTCTTCAACGCCAAGTAAGAAAAATAAAACTTCCCTTCCCAATGTTCTATATAATTAAATTAATATTATTAATGACATTTTATAAATTAAACATTGTAAATATTAATAAAACTTACTATTAATGATAAAATAAATTAAATTTTACGAGGTAATTTTACAAATTACAAATTACCTGAACCTTGTACAATAATCTACTAACTAGTATTATCTATTGTATACTTGAATATACTGTATTCTTTCGATTTATTCTTTTATTCTTTCTTTAAAATTAAAAATAAAATAATACGAAATTTTTATTACTATGGATTATTCTTCGATTAAATATCCTCTTAAAATACTGCAGATTCTTTTTGTTTGCTAAATTAAGCGTAAGATTGAAATATAATAATTCGAGGATCATAATAGGATCATTGAATTAGAAAATTACGGATTCCATACTAGTTTTTAATTATTTTACGTTAAGTATATTATTTTATTATCAAAATTCGTTGAATTTAACATTCATCGTTTTTCTCGTAGTTTTTTTAAATGCAAAGAAAGAATCCTATAATTTAAAAGAAAATTTACTATCGTTGCATTATAATATATATATTGAAATGAATTTTTGTATACTTATAGGATATTTTAAAATATAAGATTGCTTAAAATGTATAAAAAAAATGAAATACAAGAAAATGTATAAAATATTTAAAATATTTAATATTTAAATATAATATTTTCTGTAACAATATATAAAACAATTTTATTCCGAAGCTACTATATTTTATTTACCTATATTCTCAAAAACGTGAAAAAAAAACATAAAAGAAAAACAACACTGGTGATTTCTGAATGACAACGATGATCATTTAAAAAACTATATTATTATATTAGGAAGATTTGCAAAGGCAAAAGGGTTATATGCAGTGACATGCAAACGTTTGAACGGTATCATCTTCACAGGAATGTCGAACATTTCAATGAAATGCATTCTAATGCATCGTTTGCATAATCGGTAAGGATTCGCAGAAAGTGGAGAATGTTTCTTCTCACAGAGAGACGAGCAGCTTTGCGGTTCGAATGCACGCATTCTCATGTTAAGTATCTCCTTAGGGCTTAGGGCGTTTCTACGCAACTGGCAGTGGCTGTATCTTTAACATGGTTATAGATAAAAAGAAACATCGTAAGATAAAATGAAATGGTTTAGAATGGAAAATATATTGGTTTTAATTTTATGTATCTTTCGACATTGGTGTATATATGTATTTGAAAAACAAAGACGTATCTCTTTTTGAAATTCTGAAATTGAAAACCTTAGTGCAAAAAAAATTTATACTTTCTAATAAAATTTTATTATTGTCGAAGTTTTATACGTGTATTTTTATTACATTGTCGGTTGATTGTTGCAAGAATCAGACAAATTAATATGAGAAAATAAAGAATTCTTATTTATTGCATAATTTTGTTATTTTATTTTATCCTATTTATTTAAAAAAACAAATATGATCCAATGCAAGAAAATGAAGCTTTTTTTTCAGATGACTTATTTTAGATGTCTGTATAAAGGTGGCAAGTAGATATTGAAATAGGTATTGAATATTTATTTCATCATATTAAATTAATTCAGATAAAGGAATAAAAAGAATTAAGTAAGATTTCATGTTAATAATTAAGATAAAATAATTATAATTACTTTTTCTTGTAATATAATAATAATATTTTATATTACTTTTTACAAATACTTATGTAAATTGCATAATTGCAATTACATAAGTATTTTCTTTTGTTGCCAAGTAAAATATGCTAAATACAGAAGAGAATTTTGAAATTACGAAAAATTGAAATTACAGAATTACTTTTTAAATGAAATTAGTTTTAAATATAAATAAGCTAGTTTTAAGTCTGACATAATAATTTTAAATGAAACAAATACAATTTTTATAATATATTCTTTATATTATATTATTTGTATATAATATTCAATATAATATCATATTACTTATGATCAGATAAGTTACTATGTTATAATATTATGCAATTTCATACAATATATTTTTTAATGAGACATTATAAGTAATGTTATAAATAATGTTTATATTATATGATAAATTGTAAATTACTTAAAATTTGAAAATAAAAACGAAACCAGACAAAATAATTAATATAGTCAATAAAATAATAATTGCTAGAAAGAGTATCTGCATTATCTACCTCTTAAGTTTGCCATTTGTGCATATGTAATTGCCATTCTTTTTCAATTCCCGTTTTATTAATTACATCAACTATTTCAATTTTTAAAAATTTTAAATTTATTAAGCAATGATGTTTTGAAGAACTATATCAAATAAAAGTAAACTAAGTACAATGAAATCCATCACAGTGTTGTCAAATGATATATTTCCAAATTCTGAAGCACAAAATCAGTATCTGTAACTATTCCATTTTATATTATATATTTATGTATGTATAAGAAAGAGCTCTATTCTTACAAATTCTTACAGAATCGATGGATTCTTCCGCATAATGCATTGAAACTTTAAATTATAAAAAGATATTAATTATATTTAGACATATCTTAAATATATAATCATTTATACTTCATTGTTTTTAAAAGTAATTCTTAATTAACTATATTTTTAATTGTTTCTTAAAATTATTTTGCGCTACAATTCCAAGTGACCATCGATCGAAATGAAATTTGAAGAATATTGTGAGAGGTGTGAAAAAAAGAATTCTGAAGATATAAAATTTTAGCTTCGAGAATGCTTCGAAGATTCTTCCATTTTATGAAATGTATTATATATACGATAACAAGTAACTATCATTAAATCCGATGAAAACAGGAAGTATATAGCAGATGCACTTCTTTATGTCTAACCATACATAGACTTGTTTATATCAAGTCAGACGTTGACTTGTACTACTTGCTTGAATACATACAATGTCTATTCATACATTGACCTACACTGATTGTCTGCCCATACGTTTATCTATACTAATTGATCGACCATACATTGGCCTACACTACTTAATCCCCAAAACGAAAAAGCATTGGATTTCTAGTCTATGGTATTAGTCAATGGTGATGCCACAGGCGCGGTTCGTTAGGACTTGCCTAAATCGATACGACAGGATATAACACGAGAATGGTAAAGTGATTCTTACAAGATCCCGGAAACGTGGGACCCCGAAAACCTTGTTGGTGAATACTAACAATAAATCTTGATATGTGGTAGCAGGACAAGATAGACTCGATTATTATGAGAGGACATTGAAATGCATCTTTATTTTTTTTATGATTTGAAAACCTGAAACATGTATACTATATTATTTAGATTATAAATACATATATTGCTTATTATTTCAATTACCTAATACAAGTTAAGATACAGAGAAATTTATTTTTGTAAATTGTATTTCTTCATAGTCATACTTCGAAATTTATCTTTATTTCAAATTAAAATCTTTACAGATCTTACAGATTAGTTATTCCTTTTGAAAGATCTTGATAATAAATTAGGAAAAAAGTAGCTATGATTGCAACGTTGTTATAATTGCACAATCGTATCACAAATTTTATATCTGAAAGAAGAAATTAATTATTTATTATATTCTGTATATATTCCTTTCACAAAAATTTCATATGAGAAATTATTAAATTATTTAGTGATTTATTTTTGAATCTAGTAACTAAAATTCTGGTGGCGCCATGCAATTGCTCTCTCTCTCTCTCTCTCTCTTCAAAAATTTATAAAAATAGATCGAGCGATTCTCCAATTAGTAAATTAGCAAATTTATAGAACAACTCGACTACTTGTCGCCAAACAAAGCACATTTCTCAAATAAATCTAACGAACGTGTTAAAATTCATGGAGAAATTTCCTATCCTGGCTTAATATTAATATGTAACAGCATATGTTCCATATGTATTCTCTCGTTTGAATGAGATCGGAACTTAATTATATTCATTTGATTCGCATCTAATTGATTGATAATTGCATAATTTAATTTCGGGATATATGGTATATTTCTTTCTTGCTAATTTTTATTATGGAACAACTTTTATTGGCTAAAATAGTAATATAATTAAATATCAATTATTGCAACTGTAAGAATAATAAGAAATTATCTTAATAATATTATTTCTTCCTCACTATTAGTTGAAACTAGTAACGATTATCACAATCAATACTCGTATGTCGATAGTCACATATATCGATTTTGAAGAACCTAACATAAACCTAACCAATAAATGTAACAGGAATACATGTGCGAGTTTATTTAACTGTAGAATTAACGGTGAGATGAGATTAATGTTATTAAAGTAATTCTTTATTGTGATAAAAGAAATTTATACATTTTATTAAATTTTATACATTTTAAATATTCTTTTTTAAAAAAAACATTTTCTGTTGATATTGTAATATTTTTAGAGTTTCGAAATTTATGCTTGGAGATGTTAAAGTTTGATATTTGATGTTGTAAGAAAAATTAACATTTTCTTAATTGTAAAATCACAATAATATTTCGTAAATAATTTAACCAAATGATTTATTACTATTTGTTTTAAATATTAAAATTTAGCTTACGATAACAGAAGTAAAATATACAATTTTTGTTAATTTTGTAATTCATTTTTGCTAACTATGCAAGCATTAATTTATTTAGAACAAATATTAAAGTGAATAATAAATGCATGACTATTACAATGTTGTATAATTGTTACATTAAAATTAACTTTTTTTATCCTTTAGATGGCCAATACAGAAGTAAAAGAAACAAGAGTTCAGGAGAACAAAGGTACTCCTACAGAAACGAAAAAAAGTAGAAAGGGTGGACGAATTAGACCCAGGAATTATAATTTAGGAAATGGTGTTTACAGATTCAGTCGTACCCGCATGTTTCACAAAAAAGCTATCTACAAATTCATCGACAAGAAAACTCCGAAAACTGTATGTTAAACACCATTAGGTACATCATTCATTTTTATCTATATTTATATCAATACTTTGTTTATGTAATGTATGTAGGTTAAACCCAAAAAACCAGTTACAATTGAAAAGAAGATTAGTGGTGATAAAAATGGGGAGAAACGAATCGTATTGTTAAAGAAAAAGCGTGCGAACTACCCTACCGAAGATCCAGTAACAGTACATCACGCTAAAAAATGTTTCCATGACCAGCACCATAGTTTAAGATCTTCGTTGAAACCAGGAACTATTTGTATCTTAGTTGCTGGCATGAATAAAGGAAAACGTGTTGTTTTCTTAAAGCAACTTGAGAGTGGCTTACTCTTAGTTACAGGTAAAATTTATTATAATGTAATAGTATGTGAAGTATTTTGAAATATTTAACGAAACTAAAATATTAATATTTTTATGATTATGTGTTAAACTAGGCCCTTTTTTGATCAACGGTTGTCCACTACGTCGAGTAAGTCAAAATTACGTGATGGCTACTTCCACGCGTATTAATATTTCTGGTCTGAAGATTCCGGCTCACATCAATGACAATTATTTCAAGAGGAAACGCGAGAAACGCGCGAAAAAGGAAGAAGGCGATATCTTCAGCAAAAAAAAGGATGAATATCAACCAAATGATCAAAGAAAAGCTGATCAAAAAATAGTTGACAAATTTGTAATTGCTGCTATCAAAAGAAACAAAGAGAAAAAAATGTTATTCACCTACTTATCAGCGATGTTTGGGCTGAGGAGCAGTCAATATCCACATAGATTAAAATTCTGATCTCTAAAATTCTGAAAGGATTAAACGATCAACTAATATTAATAAGAAAGCGAGTAATATAAAATTTTCAATAAAATTCTCATTTTAATTGTGAATTATGAATATTTACAATGAACCAATATCCACACAGATTAAAATTCTAATCTCTAAAATTATAATTTTAATCTATGTGGATATTGATTCGTTGTATGTGCCAATACATATTATTCATAATTATCTATATTATCAATTTTATACGGATCTTGACTCGCTTGCACTAGCTACCCACAATTTATGTACAACAAAGGTCGCAATAAAAAATAAAAATTTCATTGATAATTCCATATCACTCGCTTTTCTATTAATATTAATAGTTAATTGCCTATTGACTCGGAAGTGTTTAAAAAATTAATCGATAACGTTATTTGTGACACGTTTGAACGTGAATAAATATGTAGCTGATTTACAAGTCTGCATCGATTAAAACCATCCCTTTCTCGTCACGCACTACTTAACAAATATGTTCAAATCATGAATTTTCCTCTTATTTTTACACCAGAAACTCTGTTGCAATTCTATGATGATGTTCCTCGACAATCATCAGATGGAGTATATACGATGGACGTGTATCATTGACGAGATATATGAATAAGTATTACATCTGAAATACCAACATAGTAAAAAAATCAGTAGCGCGCTCCACGCTTAAACAACGGTGAAAATTACATCGAATAAAACGATTGTAGTTGATCAATAGGCTAAAGATATGACTTTTTGAAATCCATAACCCCCAAAACAGGGGTTTTGAAAAAGCATTGGATCCAGTCTATCTTACAATTAGTCAATGGTTAATGCTTTCACAAACGAGAATCCCCCGAGCGTGTGATACAAAAATGCATTGGGTATCGTATCTTTCTTATACTTTGTCTATGATAATTGTAAATATGTACGTAGAATAATTTCGTGTTACTTGCTTGATATTTATTAGTTAAAGAGTACCAAAATCGTGATTTTGCTACATGCTTATGCGTACAAAAATCTTTATTATTCGATTATAAAAAACTACTAATTGTAATTAATTTAATTAAGTTTGAAAAGCGAAAAATTTTATCTTAATTTTTTGGAATTAGATACAAAAGTTATACAGAACTTTCTTTTTATATTAATCAATTTAAACTTAAAGAATTAGAATTATGTTTAATAGTAAACGTCTAATGTAAATTTTAATATATTAATTAAAATTTATCTATGAAGTACAAAATAGGGAAAAATAAATCGTTATTTATGACTTGTTCCCTTATTTTAAAATTGTACAGAAAAATTATTTAAAATATTAACAAATATTAAAAAATATTATTTGAAAAGAAGTATTTTCTATCGTACTCGAATATATGTAGTAAAATTATGTCGAATTTATTGATTAAATTTTGTTATTTATTGTCGTTAGTATAAATTCAAAAACGCCGCCGAATTTTATTTGATGAAATTTAAATTGTACCAGATGGCTATAGTTATTTTGTGATTGTTGAATTCGTGATTGAAAAAAACTTGGTGAAAATTAGGTACGTGGTTACAGTACGATGGTCGTCGAAGAGAAAATTAGTGAATCCTTGAAGGAAAATCAAGTAAATGATGACACAATACCAGTGGAACAGAGGACGTACTCGTTGGAAAGTATCCTTTCCAAAAAACTTCTCACTCATAAAAATAGTTCTGTCAACGCCATATGTTCTGTTTCTTAACCTATATTTGACATCGTCATCTTTTCATAATTGCACATATGCATCGTTATCAAAAATTGAAATAATAATTTCTATAAATTTACGAATAGAAAGTCATCATAAAGATTATTTTCTTTTTCGTATGTAGCTTTAGTCTTATTTATCTTTATTATATTTATTATATGTTTGATCATGTTTAAGTTAAACATGATTTGGTATTTATTAACCCTCGTTTGTCCCTCATTTTTACAATTTAATTTGTCTCTTAATTTTAACTGTGACAGTTAAGAAAATTAATATGTACAATAAAAAGATAAATAGTTAAATTTGCAAATTCTTTTATTGATAATAGACTAAATTTCTATTCAATTTCATATTAACTATTCTCAGATATAGTTATTAAATTTTATATTGCAATCTTACACATTTTAAAAACAAGTACATTAAATTGACGCACATAAAAAATATTTAATTTTTATTCTTTATCTTCATATTTCTATATGATTGTATTTTCATGCATTTTGTTATATTTATATTTCTATGAATTGTATATTATTGCTTAATAGTTTAATAGTTTTAAAAATAATAAAAGAGGCACAACAGCAACATGGGTTGAGACATGGCGATTACCAACGATACCGTGGATATTGCTCAAGAAGACTAAGACGTCTTAGGAAGGTTCTAAAAGTTCCACAAGGAGACAAGCGTCACTTTAAAAGAAGAGATATAACAACCTTGATGGTTACAGATGACAAGTTTTTACAAGTTCCTCTAATAATGGCAGAACGTGCTTGGAGTTATGCTATGCAATTACGTCAAGAATCTAACACAGAACCAAGAAAAAAGTTTCACTTGATATCAAGATTAAGGAAAGCTGCTACATATTCCTTACAATTACAAGAATTGATAGAGGTAAGCTAAATTCTTCTATTGTTAAAAAATATTATTTTTTCAATAATAAATATATATTTCAGAATGCTAACTGCGACGCAAGAACAAAGTTAGAAGCTCAAGCATATGTAGCATGGATACATGGATCCTTACATTTTGAATTACAACTGTGGAAGAAAGCAATGGAAAATTTGAAGAAGGCTCAAGTGGTATATGGAAAGCTGGCCTCTGCACTACCAGAATCTGAGCAAATATTGTACAACGCTCGCGTCGAGGAACTTGCTCCAAGCCTTAGATATTGTGCCTATAACATAGGAGATACCACTGCCATAGATGATTTAATGCAAATGAGAGGACAATTAAGTGGCGAGTTATTAGCCAGTTTAGATTCGTTGATAGCTCAAACTCGAGAAAAACAAGCAAATACTGAAGAAGTAACTTGGCGTGGCCAGTCTTGTGGTGTAGTTCCACCAAGAGCAGCTGGTCTCCTAATCGCTGATTCTAGACTAAATCAAACATTAGAGAAAGCAGCTACGAATCAAGCTAAGATTGATTTGTTAGAAGCGCATTTGATAGATTGTAAAGATGCTATTTCGACCATAAGAGACTTATTTAAGAATGAGCTAAAAAACAAAGACAATGATAAGCTGTCTGCTTCACAGCATTTAATCACATATTTACAATATATCAGATTATCTCGTACATTGGAAAGAAACTTAGCATTGATAAAAGCAGCGGAAGAATCTGCAAAAACAAAACCACAAGATATTGTACGATTATACGAAGCAGCACTTCACAATCTTGTTGAAATATCACAACTACAGGATGATGAAGAATTTATACGTGAACAAGAAGCAAAAACAAAGGGTTACAGGGCCTTCAGATGTTATTACATGGCACAATCACTGGCAAATCTTCATAGATGGAGAGAAGCCATGGCTTTATATCAGAGATCTGCGAAACATGCAAAAGATGCGTTAGAATATGGTAAAGTGCTCCCAGAATCGTTAAATGAAGCTCTTGAGAAATTAGAAATCTCTATAGAAGGTGCCAAGTATGCAGCACATGCACACAGTGTTTTAGAAGATGGACAAGAAGAAGAACCTGGAATTAATAAATACACAAGAACGAAGAAGCCTCTGTATGAACGTTTACACGAGTACAGAGAAGACAGTGCACTTCTTACAAAGCAACCTAATGTTTACAAATTGCCACCATCCATGCAACCTATTCCTTGTAAACCACTTTTCTTCGATTTAGCTTTCAATATGGTCGAATTCCCTGATTTAAGTGAGAAACTTGGCGACCAGGCTAAGAAAGGCGGTCAAGCTGGTCTTACTGGATTCGTTAAAGGTCTTTGGGGTTGGGGTAACAAATAAAAAACAGGGAAAACCTGTGAAGAACATTCAATTTTGGATATTATCACACATAGTATGATAATGCATTTTTACGGTATTCAATCGGCTTGACAAGAACCGATTTTTCACTTATAACAGCAATATTGAATAACAAAAATAAAGAGGATATTATTAATATGTGTTTGAGTTTTTATTCGTGTATAATTTCTGTATTTGAATTTTATTATTGGAATATTTTTATATTTTCGAATGTTTCTTATTTAATCGAAGATAATTACAATTATTTTAATCTACCCTGGAGAAATTAAAATTTATTTATAATCATCATGATTATATTAACATGTAAGTTGACGTCTATTTTAAAGTTTGTATTTTACATAAAACTCGCCACCACACCTAGTCATTGCATCAAATTGCAAATGTAATTGAGCCTAATAGGAGGTGCAGTCTAGATGTTTTTGATCAATCAGAAAAAGAAGTGAATCATAATATCATCAATTTAATTTATAAATTTCGACGTCCTGATTTTATTTTTTTATACTCTTCGAAAACATGTTCATAGAACATTCATATTCAAAGAATTCATTTTTTTTTCAACGGTATCCTTATTTGTCTCAGGACGAAATTTACTTTTTTAAATTTATATATATATATTAATAAGTAAATTTATTAAATTCATATTAATAAATATATTTTATTTAATTTATATTAATAAATATATATATTATTTAAATATATATAAGTATATATATTATTTAAATTTATTAAATTTATATTAATAAGTATATATATTAAAAAGTAAATTGCGTCCCGAGACAAATAAGGATATATATATATATATATATATAAGCAGCAACTTCTTCACTTTTATCAGAGTAATCTTCCGATTTGATTTAAAAATCCACCAATTTCTATTTTTTTCCGATTAAAAAAGCAAATCTGGCGATTTATGTACAATTCGACAGTAAATTTAAAAACACGAAAATCAACAACACAACTTCGTACTAAACAATTAAACACACGCATGAAGTTGACCGATTTGTATGTTACATAGTTTACACGAATGACTCTACAGGCAAAATTATGCTTACATAATCGATTATAGTGACAAAATGGTTGATAAGAAGCGTATGCGAATAGCCTTCATTCGTATGAATACAAGTGCAAATAGTGTTTATTAACTTATAGATATGTGTATCAAAAAGTGAGACATAGTCATATTATTTTGATGAACATAATCATTTCGTAGTTTAGTCTTATATTGTACAAAATTGAAAGTCATTTAAAATTGAAAGTAATTTTGGAAATAAAGTAAGTATAAAATAAGAAATTTTGCACGCTGTGTAGATAGTATCATGCAGTACCATTGCGTTGCTCAAATTTCGTGGCGAATAGTGCCACAGTTTACAATGCTCTCAGTTTCGATTCTAGCTCGTTTCCTTTCTTAATAATTTTTTTCAATTAAACCTAAGCTACGTGAACCTAAAAATTGCATAAATAGGTAGTTTTTTACTACTTTTTTACTACTTTTATTTACAAATATATGTATAGTTATATCAAGAAAGCGCTATCGCGTTGTATGGCACTACTCAACATTGTTTTTTAAATAGTCTCTAAAAAGGTTAACCTAAATTACTAAACAACAATCTCTGATCATCCTGTATAGTTAAATAAAAATCATGGACAAAAATTTAGAAGCCATGGATACTGAATTAAAAGAATTAGCTATATCACTTTTTGAAATAGACGCGTTTAAATTTGGAGAATTTGTAACCAAAATTGGTCTAAAAACTCCAATATACTTTGACTTAAGGGTATTAGTTTCTCATCCAAAAATAATGGTAAGTTTCGTTATATCAATAATTATAATCATTTTTAGATATTCGTATGCTTCTTAATGTAATAATTTTTTTTTTTTTTCAAATACTTGCATTTATATATATGCAGGCTCGTTTGGCTAGGATGTTATGGATATTTGCAGAAGAATGCTCAGATGTAGCACAAATTTGTGGTGTTCCTTATACAGCTCTACCTCTAGCTACTTTAATTTCTGTAGATTCCAATGTTCCTATGTTAATCAAAAGAAAGGAAGTAAAGGCGTATGGTACAAAGAAAATTATAGAAGGAAATTTTAAGCAAGGAGACAATTGTGTGATTATTGAGGACGTAGTCACAAGTGGTAGCAGTATTTTAGAAACGGCACATATCTTAAGGAAAGAAGGTTTAAAGGTGATAGAAGCGTTTGTAGTAATTGATCGAGAACAAAATGGCAAGCAAAATATAGAGAATCATGGAATTAGAGTGAAAAGTCTCTATACAACCACCAGACTACTGGCATACCTTTTAGAAGCCAATAAAATTACACCTAAAATTGTTAAAGATGTGACTGATTATTTATTAAAATTCCAAGCACCAATTATTCCTCTTCAAGGTAAAAGGATATTTAAGGATATTTATTTTATTTTTAAATATTAAATAATTTATTTTAAAGAATTAATTGTTTTAAAAAATTTCAGACAAGCGATTGAAGATTCCATTTCATGTTCGTGCTTCCAAAGCTAAAAACGCAATTGCTTCTAAATTGTTTAATCTAATGGAATCAAAGCAGTCTACAATATGTTTAGCGGCAGATTTGACTAAAGCTGATGCTGTGATAGAGCTGGCAGACTTAACAGGACCACATATAGTGTTGTTCAAAACACATGTAGACATATTAGAAGATTTTAGCAACGATTTCATCAAACGTTTAAAAGAATTAGCCAAGAAGCATAATTTTTTAATAATGGAAGATAGAAAATTTGCTGATATCGGAAATACGGTATCTTTACAATATGAAAAAGGCATATATAAAATAGCAGAATGGGCAGATATCGTTACAGTGCATGCTATTGCGGGTCAAAGTATTATAGATGGTTTGAAGAATAGTTTACAAAAAATAAGCGAGTCCCGTGGTTTATTTATCTTGGCGGAAATGTCTTCTAAAGGAGCATTAACTATTGGTGAATACTCGTTGGGCGCAGTGACTATTGCACAAAGTTCGGATATGGTAGCTGGAATTGTTTGTCAATCGAACATTTTTTCGAATTTAGGGCTTGTTCAATTGACACCTGGCGTAAAATTATCACAAGGTACCGATAATACAGGACAACAGTACAATACTCCAGAATTTGTGGTAAATTCTGGAGCTGACTTAGCTGTAGTTGGTAGAGGTATTATCGAAGCAGAAGATAAATTAGCTGCTACATTAGAATATAAAGAGAAGCTTTGGACAGCTTACTTGAAACGAATATCGGACCATTAATTTTTCAATTATTTCCTAATAAATAAATATTAAAATAGAAGGAAAATATATTTTTTTATTTTCAAACATGTGTACTACAATTGAAGATTGTAGATAATTGAATAACATTGAATTTAAGAAAAAAAGAGTTGTAAATTTATAGATTTCGATGTATGTATATACATTATACAATAGTACATTAATCTATTCACATTTTTGTACAAAAACTTTAAAATATATTTACTTGTTCCCATCAATAATACAGGGTTACATGTACTCACATGTATCAATATTTGTCGCAATGTGCAGGAAATATCATATAAAAATCTTTGTATTTATGTATGTGTATTCTACCTCCTTTGTATAAAATGTAATTAAATGAATTCCTTGCGATCCTATGTATTATTTGTATACAATGCGAATATTTTACATTCTTGTATAACTATTATGATGTCATGAAATTATATTTTTCATCAAAACTTAAATGTTCTTTCTCAAATTAATTTATCTTATTTAGTCTTATCACTAGACTGCGGATCTTTATGTAAATTTAAATTATTTTTAAGAATACGATTGAAAATAAATTTTGTGAATATTGTAGAAAGTACTATAATTTGTATATTTTATACAATTTTTTCATATTATACATATTTTGTGGATGTCTGCACCTTACAATTTCTTATAAATGCATAAAAATCCATAGTCTATTTATTACAAAATAATAAAAAAAAAATGCTGTGCAGGAGATTAAACTTAATTTTGTCATCACGAGCAAGTACTATATTTCATTGGGAACGCCGTGCATACGAGATCAAATTTTTCATGCTTCCTTGCTCTGAGTAAGTTCTTCGACTAGTTTCCGAAATACCTGCGCTACCTGACTATCAGGTAATGTTATCAGAACACTTTGACCAGTTTCTGCTAATTTTCCAACTTGTGGATCTATAGGCACTTTTGCTAAAAATGGAACATTTACCATTTTTGAAAGAGCTATTCCTCCACCCGCGGAAAATATATTTGTACATTCCTATAATTAATATTTGTTATGAGTTTTCAGAAAATGTATCAAAAATTTATTTTTATTATTTGAATAATCAGTCTATGTGTACTAACTGAGCATGATGGACAAACAAAGCCACTCATATTTTCAATAATGCCAAATATATGAATTCCAGTTTTCTTACAAAATGTTACTTCTCGTAGAACATCATCCACTGCAACTGCTTGTGGAGTAGTTACTATGAGTGCACCGTCGCATTTCACATTTCTGTAAGTTTCAAAAAAGCAAAATATAATTAATATACTTAATTAATTTTTATTTTAACATTATTATACATATGTTATAAGATACCCTCGTTGGCACATATGCAAATGTATGTAAACTTATCAATCTCATGACTAATGCTTATCTAACAAGAAATACACTTCATTTGAATATCACATGATGATTAATCATAGTCACATGTCAGTCCAAGAGCACATGACATTAACAATATTACAAATCCATGGAATATTTTTGCAATTAACCTGACAAATATTTAAGTAAAGAAAAAACTTCAGTCTCACCTTAAGTTTTCCATCACTGTAATATGTTCATCCGAAGTTCCTGGTGGTGTATCAATAATTAAATAATCAATATTTTGCCAAACTACGTCAGTTAAAAATTGTTTAACCATTCCAGTTTTCTTTGGGCCTCTCCAAACGATACTATTATCTTTGTTTTTTAATAAAAATCCTATCGACATGACTGCTAGTTTTTGCTCCTTATCTGCAAACACTGGTATCCATCTAAATAACAAAGTAACAACAACAACATATATAAATAATTATGTTTCATGTAGACAGAAGAAAATAGATAAAAATCTTTTATAATTTTAAAATTTACAAAAAGTTTGTCAATTTTTACAACAATGAATAACAACAATTATATTTTATTTAATTTTATCTACCCATCGGAAGATTGATGAACATCTCTATCCTCCAAATTTAACAGATAAGGCACACTGGGTCCGCAAAGATCAACGTCTAACAAACCAACCTACAACATTTTTTTGTATGTAAGAGATCTAACCTACAATTATAAAAAATTGTTCAAACTTACTCGAAAACCCGACTCCTTGAGCGCAAGTGCCAATTGCGTGCTGATCGTTGATTTTCCAACACCACCTTTACCGGAAAGCACTAATAAAACATGTTTAACACCTTCCAACATTACGAAAAGAAATACGCAAACACCACCGGCGATGTAACCTCCACGACAGTCGGTCGCGTTCTGACAATTTTTGTTTTCTGTCAAATTGTTTCAGCTCCGATTCATAGAGAATTTTTTCAACTACTGATATTTCTCGTTCAAAATCCATTTGTCTTCGTGCAAATTAAGAGGCAAAAATCTTTTTATTTCGTCGAGCATTTTCTATATATTTTACATTTTGTTAATCTTGCATTTGTGTTTTAGAATTATATACTTTGTGATTTAAGGTAAATTTTTCCTCGCGTAAATGCATTTTCAAAGACAACTCTTTATTATAGAAGTGTTAAGTAGAAGTTTCAAAAAGCCATCACTTGCTGGAATTGACACCTGTCAGAATCAAAGAACGAAAAACTCCAATTTCAAATCTTTTAACTCGTAACTACAAATTTTTAACATTGGAAATCTATTTTCGTATTGACTTTTTTTTTTTTTTTTTTTTTTTTTTTTGGAAAAAAGGTTTTTGTCTAAACTACGGAGCGATAATGTCCGTGTTCGCTTTTACGGCCATACGGTAATCAATAAAATTCCGTATCTATTAGCAACAGTGACTAAAAATGGTAAACATCGTGTCGTGTGTCGTATTTTCTTTTTTATTTGATATAAACAGTTCAACAGCGTTTTAAAAAAAATCATTTTCATACTCATTCAATATCTTACACTCTATAGATCTTTCTAAACTGAGATTATTTTAACATTTTCAACGAAAATTTGTAACAGATACTGTCAAGAGCGAAGCCAGCTTCTTCTGAAGGAGTGAGAAAGTCCGCGTCAGAAAAAAAGATACCAAAGTTGGAAGAATTTCTAGAGAAGCGTGATTACACCGGTGCTTTGACACTTTTGGAATTCAGCAATACCTCAGAGACTCTAAAGTCCGAATCATGGATAGGTTATTGTGCTTTTCATTTGGGCGACTACAGACGTGCAGCTACAATTTACGAAAATTTGTGGAAAAAAGATCAAACACCAGCGGATACGTCGACAAATCTGGCGTGCTGTTATTTTTATCTTGGGATGTACCCCGAGGCTCAAAAAATTCTGGAAGATGCTCCGCATAGTAAACTGAAGAACAGGCTGTTATTTCATTTAGCCCATAAAATGGGCAACGAAGCGAAATTAATGGAATATCATCACACGCTAGAGGATGTGATAGAAGATCAGCTTAGTTTAGCTTCTATTCATTATCTCAGAGCTCATTATCAAGAGGCCATCGACGTTTATAAAAAAATCCTATTGGAGAACAGGTTGTCGTCCAGTTGTTCTTATTCCGTTTGATAAAAAATTAGAGTTCTCGGTATTTCAAATCAAGATATTCTTTAGGGATTTTGATAGCGACGATTCGAGTAGTATTAACGAGAATCTAAGCGATAGAAGTTCCGACGTGCGTTTGATCAGAGAATTAAATGATTCCAGGTACCAATTTCCTTCCTCCATCCTTTCTCCTTTATTTCCATTATTAATAATGAATAATTCTAAGATTTATTTTAGAAACTAATGCAATACAGTTTCCCATACCCGTACTAATGAGAAGACAAAAGTGTTTGATTAATTTTCGGAATTTTCGGATAATTGAACAATATTTTAGTGGTATTCAATTGCACGATACGTGTCGTTTATTCAACTATTTATTTTAATATTTGATATTTCCATATTTATGTATTTTTTCAAAATCTTTTAACATAGTAAGTAATTACATCCTTTCTTTTTTGTATTAAATCATCTTTCGTTTTAGTATAAGAGACACATCATCACTATTTTCGTTTGCTGTTCTCAATTCGCGGGAAAATTATACACCGATTTATTACGAAATTAACTAGAATTTCTTACATAAGCTATAGAAATTAATTCGGTGTTTCTACATCGAATTTTAAATTGCATTTTGCAGATGATTTAAAAAAAAAATATATATATATATATATATATAGATAGTTTTCTGATTTTCAATTAAAGATTTTTCAATAATAATTTAGATGTATTTGATTAAGAAGATCTCGACATAAAAATTTGGAGATTGAATGAAAATTCAAATACGAGAACTGTTGAATAGCATCGAATGATTGAACGAAAAAGACACCGAGTTAATTAGAGAAGAATATTGCAAAATACGTCAATCAATTTTGAAAAATACGTCAAATGTATAATAATACATAAAAAATAATTTTTCACAAAAAAAAGACATATATTACCAGTAAATATTCCGTTCAGATAATAGAATGTTATGGATAGTTCTACCAACACAAATAATGAGTAAACTATTTTCAGAAAATAATTTTCAGGATCACTTTTCTTTTCTTTTTTTTACAGAGATTACTTTGCGTTAAATGTATATGTTGCTTTGTGCTACTACAAACTGGATTACTACGACGTAGCTCAAGAAGTTCTTCAAGTTTATCTGCAAAAGTACCCTGACAGTGCGATTGCCATAAATTTAAAAGCATGCAATCATTTCCGTTTGTATAATGGTAACGCTGCACAAAACGAAATGAAACAGCTAATAGATAAGATGTCGAATTCTTTCAGCTTCAGTCACGATCTTATACGTCATAATACCGTCGTATGTAACACAACAAAACTTTACAAGTTGCACTAGTCAAAAATTTGAAAAAGAAGAATTCTTTATTTTTTTGGGCAAAACAAATTTTTCTACATAATCGAAATTTTAGTTTATTTAGTATACTATTAATAGTAATTATAATTATTTAATAATATATTATATATAATAATTATATAATAATAGTTAATAATGATTAATAAATTATCAATGAATTATTAAATAATTATATATTATCAATAACATTAATAGTAACCTAATATATTAGGATTAAAACATTTAATTATTTAAAGTAATCATTTCTTTTTTCTTTAATATCTTAATATGTTATAAATTTTTGAATGAGAATGTACGTTTTACGAATTACGTTTAAAAATTGCACAATCTTCACGAATTCGTGCGAAATTAATTTCTTTTAGGTATTCAAGGGTGGAGAAGGTGCGTTACAAATTTTACCGAATTTAGTAGACGTTATACCAGAAGCCAGACTGAATCTAGTAATTTATTATTTAAAACAAGACGACGTGCGAGAAGCGTTCGAATTAATCAAAGATCTTGAACCAGCTGTTCCGCAGGAGTATATTTTAAAAGGAATAGTTAACGCAGTAATGGGACAAGAAACGAATTCCGTAAGTTTACATAGATATTGACGCATGAATTAGAATTGACTGATAGTTAAACGTTGTTGATATTTTAAATTATTATAAAAAAAATCATACGACGATCAGTTCATCTTATTTTAAAGCTTAAGGTTTCTACTTTGACTATATTCTTGAATTCGTTTTTTCTCAACGATATTTTTATATCATATAAGAGGTGAGAAAATACCTTCATTTTCGAAAATTGTAAAAATGTGACGTCTTTAGAAACATTAAACGATTTTTGAACTTGATGATGAATTTGATGTGGAATTTTTTTCACTATTTTATTGAATTTAAATATTACGATTAAACGACAAAAAAAAACAAGAAATTCGAATATTTCGTCATTTAACGCGAACGTATAAAGTTCAATGAAACGACGAAAGAAAATTCGTACAAGAAAATCGAAAGAGAAAATTTCAAGATTATAGTGGTTTTACTAGTTGTTCAATATTTTTAGAGACATTTGAACTTTAACAATTTTTGAGGATAAAAGTGTCCTTACTTTCGTATACAATTACTATGTAATGTAAAAATGTCTTTAAAAAGGATAAATTCATAACTAACTTAACTAAAGTAAAGGCTTTACGTTTTAAAACGAGACTAAATAATAAGTTATATTATTATAACGGTTTTCTTTTTTACGAATTGTAAAATGTAAAAATTTCAAATATCAACAATTTCTCATCGTTGTTAGTTCAATTATTGTTCTCATTTTAAACTAATTAATAAAATTTATGTTAGCGGGATAACATAAAAACGGCGCAACAGTATTTCCAATTAGTGGGTTCTTCGGCGTCAGAATGCGACACCATACCTGGCAGACAATGCATGGCCTCTTGCTTCTTTCTTTATCGTCAATTCGAGGAAGTCCTAGTGTATTTAAATTCAATCAAAACTTATTTCTCCAACGAAGACAATTTCAACTTCAATTACGCTCAGGCGCAAACTGCGGCGGGTTATTTCAAAGAGGCGGAAGAAGCGTTTTTAAATATAAGGAATGAGAAATACAAGAACGATTATATTTATATTAGTCTTCTTGCACATTGCTGTAAGTAATGTGACGTTTAATTTTAATCACCTGTTAATAATAATAAGCAAACTACGAATTTTTATGCATATTTATATTTTTGTGAAATGTAATTATAGAAATTGAACTTCATTAGAGATTTGTTTTACCCATTAAATACACTTTGGATATTTTTGATATATTTTTGTACGTTATGTGCATTATTTAAATTTCGTATAAATGGATAAAAATTTACAATCTATTTATTTCTGACAATTCTGTTTTCTTTTTTTATAGAGTAACAATTTATTTTTAATTAATTTTATTTTTAAATTTAAATTTAACACATTTCCAATTAGTACATTATCTAAATTATTTTTTATTTGAATTTTATTTTAATTTAATCTATTTTTGAATATTTGAAAAATATTGATTATCACAAGTTGTTCCGTTAGTATTTATATAAAACCTCTTGGATTTATTACCTATCTTTAAGAGAAAGTATAGGTATTTTTACATATAACAGATAGATATTATTTTCATCTAACAATAAGTTATATTAAAAAAAACTCTTTCTGTCATTAAAATGATGTAAAAATCAAGATCTATTATGTTTTTTTATACAGACAAAACTTAGTTTCCATATATTTTAAGTTAGTGTCTTGTTGTTAAGATGACTGAATACAAATTACATGCTTCAAAGCTTCAAAATTTTGTATTTAACACAACGTTATATCACAATGAACAACTAAACCCAAAAAGTTAAAATCCCACAGCAAAGAATTAATCATTGAATTTATTCGTTTCTTCATATTGATTTAGATATAATGAACAAGAAACCGCAGTTAGCATGGGACTTGTATCTAAAAATGGACACGACGACAGAGTCGTTCAATTTGCTTCAATTAATTGCGAACGATTGTTACAAAGTTGGTGAATTTTGGCATGCAGCGAAAGCGTTCGATATGTTGGAACGAATGGATCCAAGTCCGGAGAATTGGGAAGGGAAACGAGGAGCTTGTTGCGGAACTTTTCAGTACATTGTAGCTGAAAAGCAACCAAAGTGAGCAATCTTTCTTTAATACATTCGAGATGGACTCAAATCAACAATCTGCAGAAATAAACTTAATCTTTTTATTATTCATTATAATTTCTAGAACACGTTATTATGTTTTCAATAAGAATAAAAACTTTTACTTACTACGTTTCTAAATATGAGATCTATAATTCCCATTTGTCTTGAATGTGTTGAAAAATCATCTTTTTTTCCGATGAAAAAATTATTTTGTCACTTTGTTCATATATGACTCCTCTGTAATACCATTTTCAGAGAGTTGTTACCAGAGATTATACAACTTTTGAAGAACACTTCGAATTCACAAGTGGAGCAGATCATTCGAGTGATGCGTAAATGGGGTAAAGATAACAGGATTAATTGTTGACGAAGAAATCGACTGGACAGCGATTGTTATCATTAAATCTGTAATGTGAGGACCTTACCTGAAACATGTTCAACAGTTGCAGAATGTCAATGTATTTTATAACATGTATGTACATTATGTGAATCGAAGATTACAGAGGAAAATGAAAACTACCAAAACTGTTTAAATAAACTTATTTATCAAGTTCTTGAAAGCTTATTAATTTATTCATATAAATATTTATTAAAATTTAATTATCGAGTATAGAACGACGTATAGAACTTCGTACCCGACGTTTAGAACATCGTACCCGACGTTTAGAACATCGTACACGACGTTTAGATTATCGTGCACGACGTTTAGAACACCGTATACGACGTTTAGAACACCGTCCACGACGTTAACAACGTTTAGGGTACCGTCAACGACGTTTAGATCATCGTGCACGACGTTTAGAACACCGTCCACGACGTTAACAACGTTTAGGGTACCGTCAACGACGTTTAGAACACCGTCCACGACGTTTAGAACATCGTACACGAGGTTTAGAACATCTTACACGACGTTCAGATCATCGTACACGACGGTTAGAACATCGTACACGATGTTTAGAACACCGTACACGACTTTTAGAACATCGTACGCGACGTTTAGAACATCGTACAATGCCTTTCAGGAGTTTAACTTTTTCTAGGTTGTGCCTTGGAATAAAGGCATCGAATCCTAGTTTTTTCAATTCTATCGAGGTGGCCAGCTCATTGGCCCTTTCTTTGTTTGGGAGTACTACCGCTGCGCATCCAAATGATCTGGGTTTAAGTTCGATTGCTCTTAGCTTGATTGAACTAATTGTCTTTGCGATTTGCATCAAATTTTCGTTCCTGGTTTTCTTCATGAACTCTTTTTTTATTTTCACTATTACTTCCGCTGTGCCTACATGCGAGGGAGGATACAGCGAAATGTTGTTTTTGTTAAAATTTTCCGGTGCGGCCTTTTTTAGTTGGCTCTCTCCATCCTCCATCGGTGTATTTTTTTCTCTTTTTTGGGGCTTTCCTTTATCTCTGTCCGGCATCTTCCCCTTAGATGCGCGGCACGTGGCCTACGCTGCTACCCTGCTCGATTTTTTGTTTCTCTATTTTATGGAATATTAAGTTCCGAGTTTCAACGAGTGAGAGACGCTTGGTCGATTCTTGAACTCTAATTCTATTCACACGAGCCAGTATCACTTGAGAAAAACAAAAATTTTCGATCTTTTGGTTTGTCTCGAGTCTCCACGTGTCCGTCCACTTCGCATTCGGCTGTTTCACCGACCAAAATCATTCTATTGTACGTTAGAAAGAGCTCTATCTATCTTTTACGGATCACAACTTTTTTCAATATATAGTAAATTTTAAAATTATTAATACACGGTTTTATATATAAATAATTTATATTGTATTGAAGATTCTTAAAAACAATTTTTAACTAAATAAATTTTCAATTATTTTAAATGATTATTAGTCTTAAATTATCAAATTTGTTATTTTATTATTAACAATCTTATAATTATGACAAATAATATAATTTCTGTAATTCATTAGTTAAAAATTACGCTTATTAATGGAAATATTATTCGAAATTTTTCTATAAACTACTTTGCCTGTCAATATTATGATAATAACAATTATTTATTTAATTATTTATTTGTTATTTATTTAACATAAATCTTTAATATGATGAAGATTTAATGAAAATATTAAAGAACGTAATATTTTAAATTTAAAATTAGAAGCAGAATTTTAATATATCATACTCCATTGGAAATTTTTAAAATCTATTAAAAACAATTGTAAATATAAATAAATATAATGTATATAAGTACATGGACAGTTTATTGTAATATATATATATATATAAAGATATTGACAAACCTATATAGAAAATCTATAATTATTATATATTTCATTATATTTCATTATATAATAAAAACTTATCTCCGAAATCCACAAAGAAATGCATAAACACCATTCAAAATGACTAACTAATAAAATTTGATGTCTCCTATTTACGAAGAATTCCGTCCGTAAATAAACGCATTTAATCGGATTCGCACGACACTGTTTTACAATCAGCGTGCTTTCTTGATGTATTCGTCAAAAATCCCTCAATGAGAGTGTAACAATGTTCCAAACTACGAAAAAGAGATTCCTCCACGGAAATTTCCTTCCTGTAGAACACGTATATTTTTTATGAAGAATATTGAATTGTGAATAAAATAATATAACGGATTAATACATTATTAATACATTACAGATTCATCGTCGTGTTTTGTTTTTATTTATAACTATTGTTATAATTTTGTGTGAAAAAACGATGAATAATACTTCGGGTACGCACTTGATTAACGACATGGCAACTGCTATTGTGCGGAAAGAACTCCTCGCGTTCAAAATTAAAATTTATGGGGGATCTGATTGTAAATCTTTAAATTGTCTATATATGAAAGATGCGAAAGATGTATGAAAATCTCTAATTTGACAAGCTGACTCTGAAGCACGTTCGTGTCATCAGCAGTGCGTACTATAGGCTTTCACATTTATTATCCTATCTTTGTCACTGTTCTTAAATGCAATATTTCTATCATAAAGATTTATTGAAAAAAGAATTGACTTTCAACAAATTATATTTATGAAAAGCGACGATATTACTTGCGTGACTTTTCATTTGGTTTTCTCTTGGTATTCAATATAAGATATAAGAAAATAAAAAATTATTTTTGTTTTATCCAATTCAAACGTGAAATAGCATAAAGCATTTCCTTAAAAATCAAGAATATAGATTAAGTTATTTTTGATGTCAATTAAATGATTTTATTTAATTCTATTTAAATTTTATTTAAATAAAAATTATTCTTTTAATTATCGTATATTATTTAAGCATCGTATATTGAAATATAAATTTGCCCTAATGATTCGAATAATCATGATTCGCGGGTAGTTGATACTCGGGTCGAATCGAATAATTTTGGTCGAGCTCGGGATGATTCGGAGACATATCAGCAATCCTGTAATTTGTCTATTTCACTAGTTTAACAATCTCGTCGAGTCGACAGACAGAACAGTAATAGAAATGTGACAACCACGTGAGATTTTCAGGTTTTGGCAACTACGCTTTTGTCGGGAAATCCGAAACTTGCCTGTGTCTCTTTAACTTGCTTTTCACTTGTCATTCCGCATTTCATTCGTCAACGAAGGCAGTTATAATATGTAACTAGTCTTTCATCGATTTCGATGATTTTTGAATATGTTGGAAGTCGATATGTAAATAATATTTAGAGATCGTCGAAATCGATGAGTGATTAATCTACAAGTAATCACCGGCAATGAAAACGAGACAGCTGGAAGAAAATACGAACGAGCAATGTTTTAAACTCGTATTACTACATATCGTTAAGTCGTTTATATCTTGTATCATTTTTATTAAATATTTTTAACAATAAGTGATTTCGGTCGTTCCAAATGCAACTTAGTGAATTCGTCTTAATAAATAACATCGTACTATAAAAAAGAAAATACATGTATCGTGTCATTTTAAGAAAATAAATTTTAATTCGAAATTTCGAAACGATTTGCAAAAAATAATTTACAGTACACAATTCGCGTCTTTTCAGTCCAAACAATATTTGTAAAAACATTTTGATAACTCCGATCTTTTACAAAAGATCCGAGTTTGCGAAATAAAGGCAATTAATTCAGGCTGTGAATTTACATATTTATAAATAAAAAGAATCTAACTTAAAATTCGTTATTCATAAAAATATCATATTCCAATCAATTCTCAAGGACGTTAGACTACAAGAATCTCACCTCGCCTTTTCGGACAAGGCTGCAGTTCCCCCCGATTCTGCACACTGACTGCAAAACTTGGAAACTCGACTCTAGTGCAACGAACAAAGTAACAATAGCAACAACGAAAGAAAGAAGAGAGGAAACGAGGGATTCCTAATTTCGTCCCAAGTTTAACAAACGTGCCTTTGTACAGGATGCGTTCGCAACGAATTTACAGAGATTAACTAACATTAAACGCACGCAACTTAAAGCTAAGACGCACGCATGCTACACAATGTCCTTGGTGCTCCGCTGGGTCGATGTTCACACGACGGATGTTCAACTGGCAATGAGTTTCCGTACCACTCAAGGTTAATCTAATATTTCTGTCGTCAGTGACCCGGAACAGCTGATAACTTTTTTTTCAAACTTCTAAAATTTAATCTTTGTATACACGTCGAAAATTGAATTGATAACGAGTCTCCCTACCGCTCAAGGTTAATCTAATGTTTTGGTCGTCGGTGATCCGAAACAACTGATAATTTTTTCTAGTATTTTTAAAAACAGTTTTTTTATTATACTAATCAATAATTTAATAGTTTTTACATTTTTGTTCGCAAAGTTACACTTTCGTGAATATGTTACAACGTTAAACGTAATATTTTATTAATTTTTTATTGGTTAAAAACTGAGTTTACATTTTCGTGATATTTTTAAATTATAACTGCATCGATGTATATTAAATAGAAATTTATGTAGAAAAAAGTTATGTAGTCAAAAATTATATTAAGCGGTGATTGTCTCTTTAAAATAATCGCCCAACATATAAAAATTTTTGCTCGTTTATTGTTTCAGAGAGCAAGAAATATGTATATTATATAACTATCTTTTCTGTTATTGTAAGTAAAATAATTTAATTATTATAAATGAATTATTCAAACTATGAAATAACGTTTGGGAATTCAATCACTGATTCAATTGTTACAAGTAAATAGTTAAAATTGGTAAATGATACACAAAAATATAATCGAAAGGCATTATTTTACAGTTTGAACAATTCATTTAAAACAATTAAATTATTTTATTTCTACAATATTTCTAGACATTATTTAATAATTTTCACGAGTTTCATATTACAATGAAACAATTAAATTAATTATTTCATTCAATAATCATTTCAAAGTCATTTCTCTTAACTATTACTCGTTCAAGATTGTTATAAATTATCAGTTACAAATTTTAAATAACACTTTGAAACATTAGTGAAGAGAATTTATATCTTTTAATTGTTGCAAGTAAATTATTAGAAATATTAGATGATGTTTAAACAATTAGAATATTCAGAAATAATATTTAAAAATTCACTTCGAAAGTTTAATCGATGTGCACACGATAAAGATTCAACTTATAAAGATTCGACTTATAATGACCTTTTTCGCTGCTTAACCTTCAGGTGGATAGTCTTTGTCAATACCTCCAAAAACACTTTTTTTTCTATCACAGCAATCAATAATTCTACAATTGATTTTATTTGATTAAAATTTTACAATTTTACAGTTTTATTTTTTTATAGCCCCCATTAATTTAAGGCAACGATAAATACTGTAATTTCTATATTTTTTACAAAATGAAACGTTTGCACGGTAGTTTTTTACTTATAATTCTGTTGATATGTACCAAACGCCACAAATTTATAAGTCTGTGACATACAGTACTAATTTATGCAAAAAATAATTATATTACAGTCAAAAATTAAGTCGGTCGTTTTTTAAGAATAGCTATGCAAATAAGAAAGCGTTCACGTTTAAGTCAATAATTTTCGACGTAGATGTAACATTATTCCACAGCGAGGTCGGTTGAGCTCGGGCGGATACAAAAATATACGAAAAGTCCTCCAACTCGCTTATTTTGCTATTTTCAACCATTTCGACGAACAGAACAGAACAGTAACAGAAACGTGGTAACCATGTGAGACTTTTAAGTCTTAGCGACTATGCTTTCGTCGGAAAAACCGAAACTTGTCTATGCTCCTTTAATTCGCTTTTTTTTCGTCATTATGCACAATAACGAAGGCAAAGTGGGTGAAAGTATGACTACCCCCTTGCGACACTCGGAACTCTCCACCAAATAACACAATGATGTCACCTAACACACCCCACACCATGAAATGGCCCCAAAGAGCAGCGATGGGACATGGTGTAAGGGACCGAGCCATAACTCCAGTCTTCAGTCTTGACCGGACCATCGAACGAGTTACATGAGCTAAAGCACTGTAAACCGTCTACTTGTAAAATAAATATACATTTAAAGAAAGGAACAAAGAGTGAGTTAAATCTCACTCTCCCTTTTTTTTTTATCATTATTATCAAGTGACACCCTCACCGATTTCGGTGATTTTTGTATGTAATTTGTCGAAGGTATTTTGAACGCACCTTCTTCTAACGGGTACGTTGGACTTTGTTCGTTCGAGATATCGATTTTTAAATGATATTCAAGGTTGATTAATCGTTGAAATTAATGAAAAAATGCATCGGCAATCAGAATGAAGGAAAATACGAACGAGCAATTAATTTAAACTCTTAATGCTAACGTATAAAATATTAACATAAAATCTTAATACCAACATACGTATCATTAAGTCACTCATACTTCATATTATTTTTATTAATAATTTATAACGATAAATAATTTCGGCCGTCGAAAATGCAACTTATTGAATTCGTCTTAATAAATAACATCGTACTGTAAGAAAGAAAATATATATATATATATATATATCGTTTAAAAAAATAAATTAGACCTCGAAATTTCGAAACGGATGAATTTTGCAAGAAATATTTTGCAACACATAATGTGCTTCTTTATTGCAAACAACATGCAGAAATATTTTATTGATAAGTTAAAATTTTCATAAAATCGAGTTTACGAGATAAAGATAATTCATTTAGGTTGTGAATTTACACGTTTGTAACTAAAAAGACGTCATTAAGTTAATTATGTTGTTCATAAAAATTTATATTTCAATCAATTTTTTCTAATATTTTTAAATAGATGCTAATAATTAAATATGTAATAAATTTTTCATCCCAATTTCCATTAGTGGCTGTTTTAAATTCGCTGTTTACATTCCTTCATTAATGAAGTACCATACGATTCAATAAATAATTCTCGAAACAGATCTGGTAACACTGTTCATATTTTTTTAATTCTAATTTTCCCCACTAGTAGTGCTGCGGTCGCAAAATCGGTACAACAGGATGTAACACGAAAATGGTAAGGTTATGTCGACCTTATTACCATAGCCGCGAAAATACATGGTCATGGTCTTCATATACCTCGTCTGTGGTTGCGCTAAAAAACCAGTTATTTTTTACTATGTCGGTATTTCAGGTCACGGGCCATGAAACCCCGTAAGATGCTTGATTCATATACATGATTAAATATTAATTCTTATCAATTTTTGTGAAATTTATTTTTACTTTGTTATATATTTTTCTTACAATTTTATAGAACAATAGATGTAGAAAGTGACGAAGAAATATATGCAAATAATTTGTCCTGCAATGAATATTTTTCTAGTGATGAAAATTCTACTGATGAAACTGATGGTGACGATTCTGAAAGTTCTAAATTTATTGGCACTCCTAAAAGATTTAGACAAATTATAAATCTAATAATTAATACTGAAACTGGCGATGAAGAAAGTGACGATTGTTGGTCTGAAGTAGATGAAACGCCAGTGCTCGAACAATATATGGGAATTTTGAAAATGATCCAGAAAATATTTGAAGTTTTAAAGTTATTCATAGATGATGATTTTTTAAATTTTATTACAACAGAATCAAATCATTACCATACAAATATTTTAGTATAAGAATTTTTAGTATCACTATTAAAATTTATCCTCACTTGTGACGCTTAATATGTTAAAATTTTCTATTGTTCATTGGTGACTGACGATAGAAAACGAAAGTACATTGTCAATCACCAATAACTGACATGACACTTAATGTATTAAAAAAAAAAGAAAACATCAGTCAGCAACATAAAATGCTCACGTCCATACCCTCTCAAGAGCAATCCTGAAATTTGAAAAAGAGATCTGGGAAACAGGCCATTCGATATATAATCAAAAAAGAAAAATTTAAGTGTTTACATTTCATTTTCAAACATATCTTATATACATTATCGCGATCTGGAAGGTATTTTAAGACAGCTGGCCACCAAACTGATGAACATACGGACAATTATTCATTGTAATGATTCATTCAATGATACCGAATTCAGAATTCGGTATCATTACTCAGCATTATAATGATACAATTCCTCACTCAATATCTCGAAAATTTTTTAAGAAAATTTGGCAATAACATACAGAAGAAAAAAATTATTCGAAATATTGACTTTCTTTCTACAACATATTCAAAAATCATTAAAATCGACAAAAGAATGGTTAATCTACAACTTTAGCGTTTTTGAATATAATTTCGTAAAATTTAATTCAAATATTATACTGAATAGATAACGCATGTTACATGAAAATGGTAAAGTGAAAAACATTGTATGTCAAATCTGTTCTGTGATTAATCAATTATTACATCAACTAACCGAAATTTTGCTCCATTAATTGGCCATTCTTCCTAGTTCAGTTAATTTTATGAAATTAAATTTAAGTGTTAAGTATTAGATATTTATATGTCATTCACAATAAAAAAAAAGATACTTGAGATTTTTTACAAATATATGACTAGCTAACAGTATTATTGTATCAAAAAATTATCTTACACAAAATTATAAAAAATTATAAAAATTTTATTTTTCTTATGAAAAGTTTTACATAACTCAATTATGTATACTGCAGCCTTACAATATACCTCAAATAATAATATCAATTGATATAATACTATAAAAGATCAGTCTGCACAAAGTTAAACATTTTTTTATAGATCATAGCTATAACTAAAATGCAGTTCTTATTGTCTTAATTTTCTATTAATTCACCCATCCATATCTTTGGCACATAAACTCACTCTGTCGTGACTCATAACATTTTTATAAGATTCTTACAAATAATAATACATCCCTAAAAATACTGCTTTATGAAAAAAAAAAAGAAAACATAATTCCGAAGTAAATCATATCGTGAAATTTCATTTAAAGAAGTATGAAATACGCTATATTAACTTTTATTTGTAATAAGAAATCTTAAATAATCTGAATTACTACGTGCAATATAAATAAAAAAAAATTATTTCTCCTACACTTTATGCTTCAAATTCTGTCTCTCCTATGTAACACAAAATTATGAATAAATTATTTCTTTTCTTATTTCTTTCTTTTTTCACTTTATAATAACTCTACAGCAAATAAAAAAAAAAGATAAAATATTACTGAAATAGTATTACTATAATTCACTGAAATAGTATTACTACAATACGTATAGATTTATATAAACCGTATAAAAATAAAAGTGATAATCTGTCATAATACAAAAAATTGTTAAAATATACTTCAAATTATTTTGTTTATGATTTACATATCTTAATTGGTATTTTAAGAAATAATAGTATGACGTATATCGATAAAGATTATAAAAAGTATAATAGATCTTTCATCTTTCTCTCTGGTGAAAAACGTAAATATTGTGCCACTAAGTATGCAAGTTTGTGAGCGTATTGACAAGGTGCAGGAACTCTTACGGTACCAGACCAATTATAATACATATGACATAACTTATATGTCAATTTTTGCATTTGATCAGGTTTCCAATTTGTACTATCTGCAATCACATTGTATGAACATGGTGTCACCGTACCTTTTCGGACACTTTGAGATACAATAAAAAAGTCATATTTTAATGGATTAGTTATAACATCATCGACAACCGTACCCGGTGGAGGATTTCTTTTTTTATAGAAGATTCGACTATTAATTCGTTTTGTAACTATCACAAATGCCATTTTAACTACTAAAGAAGCTTCTCCATAAATAGTGTTTAACTTAGCCTGTATACGTGACAATTCGTGTTCATGTACTTGCGGTATTTGACCCTCACCAACGCCATCACGATAGATGACTATGTACGATGGTAGAATTTTATTCTTTTCTCTATAAGCCTGCAAAGCATGTTCTATATTTGTCGCGAAAGAAGTCGAAAGTTCCTCTCCCCCAACATGAGGGTTTACTACAGTAAAGTATTTTGATAAATCTTTGTCCAATGATGCAACCATTGCACCAAAATCATTACTTTTTTCGGCAGGATCGTGACAAACATCAAAACCGATCACCATCAAATTGGATGCTAACAGATCAATACTCCATGGAGCACCACCCAATTTGCAATTTATTTGAATAGCCACTTTCGTAGCTATCGTTCTTAAATTTCTATTCTGAAGAGTCCTGTGAAGTAAAACTTGTGAAGCTGTCGGCCTGTCCAAGATACATTTCTTCTTTATTGCGCTGTATCGTTCGGATCGATTATTTGGTACTATGCAAAAGACTAATTCAGGACTAGAATTACTCAGTATTCTCTCCAGAAGTCCGGAATAAGTACTGGTTCGATCGTCAGGAACATCCCAAATTTTTGGTTTGTCTATTCGACAACCCATCCCATATGCAGATTGCATAAGATATTGGAGGAAATCCTGCAAAATAAATAATGAATTAATAGAAATAAAGAACCAAATTTAAATTTAGAAAATTTTAATGTATCTGACCTGAATAAGGCGTTTACTCTGACTTGGGCAGAGTAATATCCAATTACTTAATCGAGTTGTCATGTATAATGATTTATCATGCAATTCTCTTGTCCAATCAGCAAAATTACCCGTAGAAACTGGCCGGTTTCCGCCCAATAATATTTTTTCTGGTGGCAAAATACGTGCAGGTACAGAAACCAATTTATCGTCAAGTTTCAAATTCCAGTCACTTAATTCTCTTGCGATTTCCGGTTGCGAGCGAAGTCTTTGATTAAAATGCATTAACCTATTTATACGTGCCTCTGGTGTTACACGTGTATAATCTGCCAAATCCTTCATTAAAGTGACATTATCTCTCATTTCATCGGTTAAACCTACAAAAAAATGGTTTATCATGAGATACAATAAAATCAATTATAGAAATATAGAACGTACATAGAATGCAATATAGTGAAAAAAGCACCTGTTGCACGACATAATTCAGGAACAAGGTACACCAGTTCAGCTTGGGTAGCATTACGATCACGCGATTTTGCTCTTGTTACAAGCATCGGTTGATAATCGTTATCAATAACGATCTCATATTTTTTTTTATAATATTGTTTGAACGATACTATTTCACCGGTTTTCAATTTAAACGTTGAATTCGGATTTGACTCATAATCTACATCCGATATACGATATGTGTGATTGTTGTAATCAGTAAGTATGACTAATCCAAGAACTCGCTCTTCAAAGAATGGCTAAAAATATAAAATATTTAATAAAAATATACGATTAAACTTGAAAATACAATAGTAATCAATATTCTTACTCGATATTGGTCCTTATGTTTATAATAACAATCCTTCAATATATCTAACAAAGTTTGCTGGCGCATGACTTTATGTATAACTTCAGAACACATAAGAATGTTCCTTTCATGTTGCCTTATAGATGTAAGATAACCAGGCCAAAGTTCTAGTCTATAATTAGGTACTTCCATCTATGTTTTAATTATAATTATATTAAGCAATTCATACTTACCAAATATCAAACAATTGTAACAAACGAGTACTTCTATACTTACTTTATTGGCTGCGTCAAAGTAATCGCGTCCTACAAGTTGAAGTTTCAATGCAACTAGACATTTTCGCATAATTATATTAAAAAATTGAATATAATGTGGATCGCCTCTCAACATATCTCCAACAAGACGTATAGTGATTCTAATATTAACATCATCCGATTGTCGCTTAGACCAAACTTCCATCTAGAATTAAATTCATATTGCAGATACTTATTTATTTCATCAAATACATATATGATTCGCTCAAAAACATCTTACATCTGGTATACGTCTTCTACAGTATAAAACAGTTCCATCAAAAATATATGAGTCCAATTGATTTTTATGAGGTCTAAGTAATCCTTTACGGACCGCAGTTCGATCTTCCTCTGGTGCAAAATCAACTCGATATTGATATAAACACCAATCAGTTGTTGATAGTAATGTAAAATAGTTTGCTTGCATCAACACAGTTTCTCCAGAAACACCTAAAAATTTCTATATTTGTTATATATATTTATGTATTTCACATACGTATAAAAATATCCAAACCTCTTTTGCTTGTCATATTAGGTGGTCTTGTTACTATTTCCTGAGCTATCGCGCGTCTACCACGCATAGCTCCTCTTCCCAATTGTGCTCCTGCTTCACCCTCTATTAGAAAACATTATATATGTATTATATATGTAAAAAAAACATTATAAATGTATTATATATGTAAATTCTTATAATAAATTTTTTTAATATAATTTCTATTTAATTAAATATGAAGATGAAAGGGTTCGTAGTCAAATAATACATCTTCAATTGTAATCATTCCAAAGTACTTCCATTAAATTACATTACTGAAATAATAAAATATGAGGTTTACTAAACACACCTTGCGCTGATTCTGAACTTTCTTGGCTTCTATATCCTGGTACATCTTCTTTCCTAACACCTAAAGCCCTTTGAGTGGCTCTTCCAATACTCTAACATAAAGTGAAAAATACTTGATAATAAAATAACACTTTAAAACTTTAACATAAACTAACATAAAAAAATATTCAAAAATATTATATCTTGTAATAATTACAAGATAATAAGATAGTAATATACAATATTACAAATAATGTCAGAGTACAATTAATATGGTTTACCAAACAATAATATAAAATATTAACCTTTACTATCTCCTTTGCTTTAGATAAATCTTGTTTTATATAAACAAACAAGTTTCCTTTATATTCCTAATATTTCTATATTTTTTATACACTTTTAAGTAAAGACTTTGAACATGTTTTAAACCTTTTAAAGTATATTAAATATACATTTGAAAAAAACTATTACTATTTTATTATAACCCTCTCTGTATTAAATAATTTTTGTTAACAAAGCTTTTCTATATTTCAACAGAAATATAAAAGATGATAAAAAATTACCCTGATGATGATTTACTTTGTATATACTTTTTATATACTTATTTCAATATGAATTATACAGAGTAAAATACTTAAAACTGGCCATTTAATATTCAACTGTACTGAAATTGACAAAAAAAAAAAAAAAAAAAATGTAGCAGACTAAACTTACTTGGTGTCAAAGGTCAAATAATCTGATGTTAATAGTTTTTTGATAGATGAACATACAAGGAATATATGTTTTAAAATGGTATTATATAACTTTTAATGTTTCATTCTATATACTATATATTGTATTTTATATTCTATATTTTATATACTATATATACTATATTCAGTGTTCTATGATTGATGAATTTAGATTATATAAATTATATAAATTATAAATCTAAAAACCAAATTATCAATTAACACAAATTATACATAAATTACCGGTAAAGGCGCTGATGTTGATGCTCTTAAAGATGATTCTGGTTGTAATTCAGGATTTAAGGAAGGAATAGGACTTGACGAAGGACCTGCTGGAGAGTCTAATGAAAGATATCTTAAAGAAGCTGTTGGAGGACTTAATGAAGAACCTGAGGGACCTGCTGAGGGACTTGTTGACGGACCTGCTATTGGAACTATTGGTAGAGCTGCTGGTGGAGTTGGTCGACGAACAGAAGGACGAGGTTCTGAAGGTTGATAATACCCAGTCCTTTTACCTCTTCCTCGGCCACGACCTCTGCCTCGGTCTCGATCACCCATGATTTATTTAATACTTAACAATTTTACAATAGAAAAATTACAGCAATTTATCTGAGAAAAAATAACCATACATTATAATTTAAAAAAGCTATCCTACATTAGTATTATATTGAATAAAAATAAAAGCTAATAAATTTTTTATTATTTATTAATGTTAATACGAAATTTTTTTATCAATGATTATTAATTAATAATTAATTATTACTAATTATCAATAATTATTAATTATTAATTAACAAGAGAAAAATAATTTTTTAAATCTACAATTCTCTGAATAAATAATTCGTTTTCAAATTATAAAAATAAGATTTCTTTAATTTGGAAAAAAGAATTTGTCCAAACACGCTTGCGTTAAAACTGCCGAACTGCCGAAAGCAAGGTTAAGTATTAAAACCGAAAACATTTAATATATGACTAGATAATGATTAAAAGATAATGATTAAACAATGTATTAATTTCTTTGAACATAATCACTACAGTATTTACGTACATAACATTGTATGATAAATGCAAATATAATTATAGGTAAAAGCCGAAACAATGTAACACGAATTCAACATTCGTGGCAACGTGATCACACGAATTTCCATAATTTTTATACATTTTATACATTTAATACTAATATATTGCAATTCAATTTTAAAAAATCACAAAAAATAATTAGTAAAAACTTAAACGAACTATAACAAATATAACAAATAAAATAAAAGATTTCTATTAATTTTAATATTAGGTTGCATATAAAACAAAATATACTTGCTGCAGTTTTACATAAATTTATTTAAACGAATAAATTTAGTTGAATTTAGAAAGTTGCTAATGTTTATCTAACCTCGACGTCATTTGTTAATTAAAACATTAATAAATTTAACTTAAATGAATAAAAATTTCAAGTAAGTGGTTATTTAATTGAAAAAAATCAATAAAAAGTTAAAATAATTATGAAAGAAAATATCTTACGGTGCAGGAAATTTGGAAAACCGGTCAACAGTCAAACAAGTTAATTTACACGTGTCTAAACCGAATATTACTAGTTATACATTTGAAGAGAATCATTTGACTTTAACCTAACGAAATTAAATCACACGCATGCGTGCTGAAAATCAATTAAAATTTTAAATCTTTACAGTGTTGTACTAAGTTAAACGTTTTCTGGGGTATTCCCTTGTTTTGTTAAAATATGTTGCTATAGAAATACATTAGCACAAAAATATAAAAACGATGATTACAAAAAGCAATTTTAGCGTGTACTTTTTGTTAAAAATGTTATGAATTTTTATTTGGTGATAATACAATTTCTTTAAAAAATTTGTTCCTATTAATATATATTCCTATTTGCTCAAATTAATACGTGAATGTAAGTGTTCAAAGCGCATGCCCCATAAAAAATCCAGAGGAATTATGGGTAAATTCTTGCTACTTTCCTTTAAAACCATCAACAAAAATGAATCTGAGTTAAAGAAGAACGTAATTTTGATTCGTCAATGAAATTCACCATACCAATGAGTCTTTCTAGTAACTTAACCAATCATGAGAAATAAAATAACTAAAATTATCTAATGAAAAGAGAAACAGAGAAAAAGAGATAGAAAGATAGATCAAAGTAGAATTAAAAACACGTTTATTTCTAATGAAATTAACCTGTAAATAATTTTTATATTAATAACATTAATAAAAAAAAAATGGGAAAACAAAAGAGACAGAGAAATAGACCTCATAAACAAAATCCTACAGGACTTGTGTCTGTCAAAGACTTCGAAATCGAAGAAATTAAAAATGTCACGAATGAAAATCGGGAATGTGCTTTACAGAAAGTATATGAAGAAGTTAGTTCCTATTACATATAATGTTATTGTTCCATCGGTTGATACACAAAAATAATTGTAAATTAATTAATTACAGGTACAGTCTGCGAATGTCGAGGAAAAGTTGTCTGGATTGCAAACGATTGAATCAATGTCATGTAATTCATCTCTTGCTATACAGATTGCAAAAGATGGAATTGCTAAATTAATTGGGACACTGCTTATTGATAAAAATGTACTTATAAGAGCTAGTAGCGCGAGTGCTTTAAGATATATAGTAGATAATGGAAAAACAGAAGCATATGCAAGTTTATTGAAAGATGACATTATGACTCCATTGTGTACTTTGTTAAAGCAAGTAAGTTCAGAAAAATGTTCATTTCATTTTACTTTATTTTGATGAAAATTAATAATTTGTATATATTTTGTAGTATTACAAGGATTGGCAACCAAAAGTTGATCATAACAAAAAAGGCAAAATAACCGAAGAAAAGGAAGCGTTTATCCAAGCAGTTACATTGCTGTGGTCATTATGCGAACACAGTGAATTTGCTATAAAATGTTGTGACAAAGATGATATTATGCCTATTCTAACAAAGTTTTTCGATGTTACTACTTATGGTACTGAAATTGTCACAGTTATTATACAATGTTTAACATCATTAACAGAAAATAATCCTGTTGGTATTAAGAAACTTCAGAACTATGAAGATACGCTTATTCAATTATTAAATATAGAAATAAAGAACACTACTGTTTCTGAAGTAGTATGTTTTAAAACTGCTATAAGTAATTTATTGGTTAATCTAATTAATTATAGTGAAAGTAATTCTATGAATATCGTATACAAAGTGATAAATGTACTTTCTGATGTACTTTCTATTGACTGTAAACAGTTACTGTGCAATTTAGCTTCAATTTTATCTTATGAAAACAATGCTTTTTCAAATAATGCAAAGAAGAAGACACAAGAGAATCGAAGAATTTTTAGTGCACAGCAACAAGCGCTAGAGATTATAGCCAACTTATGTTCAGAAGATCAAGAAAATGAAAATGAATCTGATTTGGAAGATTCTGATTATGAAACTAAAGATATTGATGATGTGTATATGGATGATAAATTGTGCAAAATCTCTTCTCTGCCACTAGAAATGGTAGAAATGTTCAATACTTGTAGCATAGTAAATAAAGTATGGAATAAAACTAGATTTATAGATAAAGATTTAATAGAAATATTACAACAAACTGCTGAAGGGAAGGACATTTTAAAACAAGTTCATACACTAAAATGTACAACCTATTTATGTTTAAATAATTTGATATCAAGCTTAGAAGTTGACGCACTTGGTGGTGTAGAAAATATATATAAGTATGCATAAAACTTTCTTCAGTTAGAATTTATATATTATTGAAATAAAACTGTTTATGTTATACTATTTTTAAGAATGTGGATGGACATTGGAACAACTGTCTTCAAGGATACAAATCCAGATGATATAGATTTATTGGAATCTGTTACAGCAGCTATGAGAGCAGCCATTCAAAAACTATCAGAAGAAAAAACAAATGTTTTTAATCAATTGACACTGGCTGATATTCAGCCAATACTGAATGGAGAACGTCAATGTTCAAACACTAATATCCGTGTGAATTTGATACGGACATTAGGGACTTTGGCTTTGATTTTAATGAATAATGATACTCCTGAAATTCACGAGTTAATCAAGGTATAAATTTTTATTGAAGTTTACAATGAATGATTTTTTACAATATTATATTTTATTTTCAGTATGTGTCTACATTTTTATTAGACATTTATATAACGGAGCCGTCAATTTGGGTCATCGCTGAATCTTTAGACGCAATAATGGATATATATGCAGAAGACAACAGCGATCAGTTAGCAAGTGAAATTAAATTAGTAGAAAAATTACATACTTTGGTACCACTTTTTAAAAATAAGGTACGATTGTTTTCAATTTGAATATTATAAAATTCACATATTTTGAACTTATTGTTATAATTATTTTTTATTTATAGATGAAACAACAAAGGAAGGATTTAGGAGACAATGTTGCAGTAGTATCTACTGTAAATATAAATATCATAAGGTTCATAAAATATAAAGAGAAAAGGATCAGAGATCTGTAGAAGCCTTATTGTTTTTTTATATATATATATATATATATATTAACTTTATATGTTAACATTGTTTTGTCAGTTGTCACATATTAGTACATTAATGTACTACATTAATATTTACAATTTGTAATAATAAAAGCTTTTTATCTTGAAGCAACGAGTAGATAAATTTCATTATCTTTAAAAATAATCGATCATATGAATAAAAGTAAATTTAAAATATTCAGTATTCTTTTAAATAAAATTATCAACATGCATTTCTTGTAGAGAAGACATAGCACAAATCTAATATTTTCAGACTTTATTCTGCAATAATAAATAACTACTAAATAAACAGGGAACAGCCTATGATCACATAATTTATACCTGAAATCTAAAACTTGATCTCTGAAGATTTCAAGTATATAATATGTATATTTGCAATTTGTCAACCTTTTAAAGTACCCTTTAAAGTATCTCGAAAAATAACATACTGTACTTAAGAAACATTGTAAAAGTAATTCTATTCTATAGTTATGTATTATGTAGAAGATTCTAAAACTATTTCAAACGATCAAAGTAGATTTGAAGCATTAAATAAAGGCACATGTACATGATGTTTATACAATTTTAAAAAATATATCTTGACTAAGATCAATAGAGATATATATTGTTTTGTTCAGTTTTAAGAAACTGAAAAAATTGCACAATTCCTACAAGAATTCGTCGTTGAAAATAAAAAATTTTAAAGCGATTTCCCTCTGGTCGGCTCAAGGCTCCTTTTAGTTTCAATTGGAGTTATGTTAGCTTGAGAATCGTTCATATTTAAAGTACTATGTCTTCTGGGTTTTGGAATCGGATTTACATCCTCGAGAATTTCCGGTTTTTGTCTTATAGGTTCAGAAATATGAAGCTCGATTACTTTTATTGGATCTCTAGACACTACTGTAGGAATAGGCGAGTCATTTAATCTCACCACGTGAATGTCCTTCTGTTCCCTTGGAAATTCTTTAAACTCTATCTTAATTGCACCTTTATCATTCTCATTTTCCACCATATTTTTAAAGAAATGTCTACGATTTTCCTGAATCGAATGTCTCACGTTTTCTTGCAAATTATTCGAATTTTTCTCTTCTAAATCCTTAGATACATTTTTTATTTCTAATGCCTTTATTTGCCTCTCGATCTTTTCAATCTCATCTTTTACTGAGAAACTGTCGCTTCTGGACAAGGAACTGGAAGAATTCTTTCTCTGAAAATAAATATCTGTCTCTGATAATGAATTTACTTGGTCGACATCTTTAATTGTTTCTATATTTTCCTGAGAAGCTCTGCGATATTCGACCTGAATATCTTCTTCATCTTTTTTAATAGATTTTTTAACTTTTTGATCCTCCGAAATTGAAATTTTTGTTTCTGCTTGCTCCACTTCTACAATTTCTTTTGGTTCTTTCTCGGTACAAATTTCTTTTTTATCTAATGTTTCTACATTAGTTTCTGCAACTTTTATCGAATTATGTTCTGTAATAATTTCTTCAGATGTTTGTGTAGCATTCGGAATCGAAACTACTAATTTTCCTTCGTTATTAACCTCTTTCGAATCAACTTCGCGAATTTCTCCCTCTAAATTCTTGCTTTTCTTCGTCAGATCATCGATGTTCTCGGTAACTTTTGCTATGTCGATCGGTTCCACTATCTGAAGTTCTATGTTAGTCCCTTCCGTAATCTTCTACAAAACGTAAAATGAAAGATGTTCTAATTGATTTTCTTTTTTAAAGAATTTGGACTTACTTCGTTTGTTTCCGCATTCTCCAAAACCTGCCGTGGAGGTTGCGGTGCTCTTCGTTTCTTACGACCATACGAACTCATCGTACTTCCGACAGAAACACAACTGTTTATCGAGAGATTCGACTTTCTAACTGCGTCCTGAGAATATCTTTTAAACATATAATCCCCAGATACGTTCTCATTCTCGTCACATATCATTATATCGCCTAATCGATTCGCTTCTTCCTCTAAATCCTGAGTATTCGTGTTCATCCTTTGCGATGATCTGTTACCAAATCTTCGTCTAAAAGAATTAAATACAATTAACATTTTACTCATTTTCATTGATTTAATAATTATAATCAAATTATATGCTTACAAAGGAGGAACAGGTGTTTTTTCTCGAATCTTTTCACGAAGTGTTACACCTTCACTCTCGTTTGAGTTTTCATTTTCGAAATCTAGCGGTGGTAGCTTGTCTGTCGGCTTTGGACTCGTCTGACCAAATCTACATATAAAAATTTGATTAATACATATATAAAAATGTAATTGATATTTTTTGTATGTAATGTGTATATATAATTATATATATATATATAATTACATTATAATTTTAGAATTTTTAAAATAATACAAGTTAATATAAATATATTTATAATTTTGTTTATACAAATATATTTGTTTGTTACTCAAAATAATTCACTCTTTGTATCTGTATGTTTTTTTTTATTATTCACATATCTTTTATAATCTTTATCACTCATACACACTACAAATACTTAATTGAGACAATTTTTTCTTCAATTGATTATGATGATAGACTAGATAGTTAAGATTTATCAGTTATAAAATATTCAGATAAATACATAATATTTTACTTTCGTAATATTATTTAACTGCAAATAACAGTTATTAGAAATTGGAACAATCATTATCTATGAAGTCTATAGAATTTTTGTGTTTCTATTGATTTATTAGTTGGTGTATATAATAGTCATTCGTGATAGAAAATCTCTAATTATTTTGAGCAAGGCATATGTATAATACCTTTAGAATTTATCTCAAAAAAATTATAATAAAATTCAGCAATATATTAGTATGTAATAGTACTATACTACTATAAGTACTATTAGTAATAGTACTATAAATAGTACTACTAGTAGTAGTACTATTTCATATACATATAAGAAATTGAATTAACATGTAATAATATATACATATATAAAATAGAATTAAAAATGTTCACCTTCGTGCTGGTGGTTTCGGTGTAAGATCACCCATGATAGATGTAGTGGTTTCTTGCGGACTACCGTCATAAAGTCTTGCAGGATCACCATTAACAGTCAAACTCGAACTGTATCTCGACGAAGAATTATCTAACGTGTATTTCCTTCTTCTAGCTAAAGTACCAAGAGCTTCGTCAAATTCCTGTTGGTCCCTCGTTATATGCGGCGGTACAGGCATTGATTTGACGTATGATTCCCTTTTATAAGTTGACGAAACTGTTAAAAACCGATTATTAAAATTAGTTAAAATATATTAACACTTTACCGACCGGTAGCCTATTAATCGGCTACTATTTACCGCTATCGGTCGGTAAAGCGTGGATATCGTATAATAATATATTTATATATTTTAACACTTGGATATCGTATAATAATATATTTATATATTTTAACACTTTACCGACCGGTAAAGTATCGTACATTAATATATACAAATATATTGTTATACGATATTAACACTTTACCGACCGGTAGCCTATCAATCGTCTATTACTTACGCTATCGGTCGGTAAAGTGTTAAGCAAAACTAAAAGTAATTTTTCATAGAAATTATAGCGAAAACTTCATATAGAACTTTTAAGACTCTAACGTAGTTAGTAAAACATTCCTTAAATACCTACTTATTATAATTTAACAATATCTACTTTTGTTAGAAAATTTTAATTTTTAATTTATTAATTTCAATTTTGCATTTTTATTTTCTTTTTTAATAATAGGACTTTTGATAGTAACCTGTGGTGATTGTGGACCTTTTTTCCTGAATTTCCGATTTGTCATCTTTTCGCTTGCTGAATAACCCGTTCCTGAAAGCAAATAATTCAAATTTATATAATGAAATAAACAGAACAAATTTACAAATGATTACAGAATTACAGAACAAATTTATATAATGAAATAAAAATATATCTATCACATTTGTATAACGAAACGTTTTCATGTTGCTATGCTTTTAATTCACATATTTTGATATTTCCAATTAAAAATTTCAGAACTAAGATAAATTAAATTTAACAAAGAATTATAAAAATTTACTTTCATTCAATTTTCAATTAAGTATTAATTATAAATAGCGATTATCAAAGACAGTTTTTACACTTTCCTATTATTCATCGTATCATATACGCAAAAAAATGAATAGTTTCTAATATTTTCAAATTTAGTAAATTTACCTTTGATTAAAATATCAATGAGCAGAAAGCGAAAAAATATCTATTTTATTGGTATTTTTATATTCAATGAATGACATTGATAATAAGATTTTTAATAAAAGAAAAAAAATATTAAAAAGTTATTTAAATTACAACTTATAATATTTATTTCTTCTAATTATTAGGAATAACTATCGTCAATGAGACACAGAATGCGTTTTTTACAATTCATTCGTAAATCAATTTCTGCAATAAACATATCACTACAATACTCACAAACTAGTACAATAGCTGTAATATAATATAAAACATAAAATAGACAAGCATCGTCAATTTATGAATTAATCTTAAATCTATAAACGAACAGACTATAAACTAACAAATTAAAATATCAAATGTATAATAATCATCGATTAACGCTATTTTCTTTATTTTATCCGATGCTCAAAATACATATTTGTTATAATCAGTATCGTAAGTGTTAATAGCTATATACATCACCATCGTATATTGACGAACAATAGATTTAACTATTCTTTTTTGATATTTCCTGTCAAACGTCTCTGCAGCAACAATATTACACAGTTTAGCGATCTTATTATGTTGTATTTTAATATAGCAATTAGTTTCAACATGAACTTTATTATAATATTGTGGCAATAAAATTTTTGTTCCAAATATGTCAGTTCGAGCCTGTCTTAAATCGCAAAAATCGGAAAAGGACTTACAGCGATCGTGTAAAATAGAATCTAACTCGGACTTAATTTTTATCTTTCATTTATCTTTCATCGTTTATAGTTTATAGATTTAATTTTGTAATTTTATCTTCCTGATACATATATGTACATATAACATTGATGATTTGATATAACAAAGACAGAAACTCTATTTTTAATTGTAAAACGCTATAAATATATAGACACTTAATCTTTTACCATAACTTAATATCGTAATTTATAGTTTATTAAGGCACAACTTAATATCGTAATTTATAGTTTATTAATATAACTTAGTTTTAATAACTAGCGATTACAGTTATTTATAGTGATTCATATTATGAAAATTCATATTGTAAAAATTATAAAACAATACAAGTAAATACAAGTAACAATATAAGTAAATTATAAAACAATACAAGTAAAAATTCGCTTCTACGAATAAAAAAAGTAAAAAGGTTAAATAGATCACTAACATAAACGACGAACATATCCATTACGTTTCCAGGTGTGTCACAGATACGCATGAACTTGTAAGGGATGCGTTCCTCTGCCCTTAGTTCTACAGCCAAGACGATTAAATGTAATATGAGAGACCCGGGACGCGGTACCGCAACTGCCAAAATTACTTTATGGGACTGACTTTGCTAATAGCCATCATAAAAGATCTTACTTATCATGCGATCGGGAAGCACACAAAGAGAGTTGGCCTACATAAGGGCCGATTCCAACGGCCGATGGAGGGGTCGAGTTCCAAAGTGCACACGCATCTCTCGACCACGTGCATTGCATAGCGAAGTAAGTTTGACTCGCATACCCTACGTAACGCAACAAAAAAATCACCCCAGAATGCATAAATCCAAAACCAAGCTGGAACAGGTCTCCAGGATAACCAGGACGGGCCTAAAAACCCTGAACACAAAAGAAGCAAAAAAGAGCAGTTTTGCACACCTGCGGAAATAAGAAATTCATAGGTACCAGCGAAAAGAAAGTACACAGAAGAACTTAGCATCCCCACTACAACTAGGACACGGTCTTCATCGTTATCAAATTCAACGAAATCGTAAATCCAACAATACAAACACAAAACAGATTCAGTATATTTGCTGACTGTCTTGTCGAAGACTAGGACATGGAGAGAAAACAACAGGAAATCACCACTAACTAATGTCGACCCTAACACCAACACTACACCTAATCTAAATCTGATGAACAAAAATTCCCAGACAGTTAAACCTCCACCGTTGTACATCCATGGCAAAATCAACCACGCAAAATTAGACTAGACGCGTTCAGAAATAAATATCAAAACGCATTCCAGGCCAAACTCTCCTTTGATAAACTAAAATTAATGTTTAGCGACTTCAACGTGAATTCAAAATCATATACCAAAAAAAAAACATCGAGTATTAAACATACACGATCAATTCTAACCATAGACAAAAGACCATAACAGTTGTATTCAAAAGCCGTTTAGTACGTTTAACCGTATCCAGAATACGCGAAAGCATAAAAAACCAAGGATTTAATCCACTCCACTGCGCTGAAATTATCACCCATACTAAATACCCCATCTACAGAGTCACTTTTACCTCAGGAACCAAGGATTTAATCCACTCCACTGCGCTGAAATTATCCCATATTAAATACCCCATCTACAGAGTCACTTTTACCTCAGGAACTACAGTTACCCAGATCAATCATGTCAAGTTTATAGAAAACATAAAGATTTACTGGAAGAAATATAAATCACATAGGCCCAATCCTTCAAATGTCAAGCCCATGGCCATACTTTCGCAAACTACAACAAAAAAATAATCTGCGTAAAGTGTGCCGGACAGCACGAAACTCGAACATGCACAAAAACGCCAGACAGACTACCTACATGTACCAACTGTAAAAGCAACCATCCGGCAAACTACTCCAAGTGTCCAGCATTCCTAGCCTTCCTATCCAAAAGGAATAACTATAGACCAAAAAATGCATGCATACAACCTCATATTCCCTCCATCCCCTCTCTCCAACAACATTCCCCCCATAATCCCCCAAAAAATCTTTATCCCAACTACATTCCCCCACACAATCTACAGGCCAAGCCTGTAGTGCAAGAACAGTATTCTCACAGCTACATCCCCAAACACAACAAGCTAACCAACACTGCAACACAAATCTTTCAGAAGTGAGCTCCAAACCACCGACTTAAATCTCTTTCTTAGGATAATCTCATTGATACAAAAATATTATCTTAAATGCACAAATAATTTGGACAGGGTTAAAGCTACCATACAAATAGTAATCGAAAATGGGCAGCCACAAGAACCCTTTAAATATTATTTTATTTTATGGAATGCCACTAGGGTCAAAAACAAGGCAGCTAAGCTGCACAAATTCCTCGCAAAACACAATTCAGGTATCGCCATCATAACGGAAACCTGGCTAAGTGCCCGGGCGAAGTGCTTATAGCAATACGAAACAGCATCCCCTGTGAAAACATCCCACAACAGTGAATTCCTATCAATTAGAACCAATCAAGATCACCCCAACCATAACAGTAGGAGCGGCATTTGCACCTCCAAAAACTAATATTTCCTCTTCCGACCTAGACTTTATTATACTTCACAACGGCCCGGGACTTCATTATATGTCACAACGGCCCAGGACATTATATCATAGGCGGTGACTTCAATGCGAAGCACCATATCTGAAACAACCCTCGAAAAAACAGAAATCCATCATCAAGAACCATGCTGAACTCCAAAACTATCCACAGCTCAACCTATACCAACAGGTAATCTAACTGCACTCTGTCTAACATCGATATATTCCTATCAAACACATGCCACACTATAGATGACCTATCTTCGAACTACCTACCTCTTATTCCTAACAAGGAAAGAAACAACGCAGTAACATACATCCAAACAAACTAACTGGAACATGTATATCAAACTTAGTAACAATTTGCCCACCGTAATGTAATACTTTCAAAACCACAGCACTACTTATCACCATACTGCATAAAAGAAAGAAATAGACACAGAAGAAAGTACCAAGAGCTGGCAATCTTCCCCCCCTCAGAAACATACTGTTCAAAACTTACGAAATTTACGAAAAAGAATAACAGAAACGAACGACAAAACCTGGCAGGACAGACTAGCCGGCATCCACAAAATGGATCACACCCTTTGAAACATATATAAAATCACAGAAGAAACCAAAAACCAAATACTGATTTTCCAGTACTCGTACAGTAGCAGTACAACATACTACACCAACAAGGAAAAAGTTGGAGGTTTTGCTGAAAGTTTTTTTCGAAATCCACAATCTATGGCCCTTCATAGAAGACGACATAAACCAACAAGCAGCGCACATATTAAGAAACTCGGAAGCAAACACAGGATGCACTCTGCAAATGGAAAAAGGATAATAAAACGTCACGCGGTCCTGATAAAATCACAGCAGTTCAGCTAAAGAAATTTCGATACAAAGTAATAGTGCAAATCTATTATATACTGCCAAGTATCTATTATATACTCTGCCAAAATACTCTGAACTCTGAAAGTTGCCAAAATAATACCAGTACCGAAACCGGGGTAACCAGTAACTGCAGTAACCAGCTATAGACCAATAAGTCCGCTCAGCATCTTAAGCAAGCTACTTGAGAAAATCATTTACTCCCACTTTTACGCCTACATAAACAACTTCATTATAATTGTCCCCCAACAGTTCGGCTTCAGAACAAATCACTTATGCACGCAGCAATTTCTGCGTGTAACAGAGCATTATAATAGAAAATAATAAAAACACTCACACACTCAACTAATTCTCCTAAATCTAGAGAAAGTATTTGACTCCGTGTGGCACGATGCTCTCCTAGTCAAATTACAACGAAAAAACACGCCTTTCACTTTCATCAACATAAAATCAGCAGCTATCTGTGCAACAAGAAGTTCCTTGTCTCTGTCAACGGTTCCTTTTCTACAATCAAAGCGCACTGGAGTACCCCAGGACTCGGCCCTCTACTCTTCATCTTATATACTAACGACTTGCCGAACTCACCCAACACCCACACAGCTACCTATGCAGATAACACGGCTATATACAGTGCAAATCAACCCCTCCAAAACGCAAGCAATCACATTTACCAAAAAGAAACTTCATCTAACTCACCAAATCAACATAGCCGGCCACAGTATCCCATAGTCCTCCACTGTCAAGTATCTAGTTCTAAATGCCAAAATAAATTGGGCCCTTGTCAGAACAAAGAGAATCAGTCTATCCTACCCAGCACTTAAGAAGGTCTATTTCCAAAAACAACAAATTAAAAACCAATAACAATATGTGTATCCGGCCCATAACAACTTATGGGCATCAAATATAGGCAGCTGCGGCAAAAACACACAAACGAAGTGCAGAAAATACAAAATAAATTTTTACTTACACCTAATACTTAATAAACCCCACGAAATCTCGATTCTCGAACTCTATAAAATCGCTAAAATTAATACGATACAGAAATATATCATCAACACAAAACAATTTACAATCATCAGCACTCCAATCCATTTATCCGTCGCATAGGGAACTACAATATCAATGAAATTCTTCTGAAAATAAAAACCAAGACACTGAAGCATGCCTTATCTCCAGTATAATCAATCCCCCCCCCCACCCCACACACACACATCAAGAACTCATTAAGTACAAGTTTTTTGAAATTTTTTTTGTAAATCGCACAACAGTCATACACCTTACTTCGCAAACATCTAACTTCTTACATTTTTATATACTGATAAAAAGGTTACTTAACCTTAAGAACTGTAACGAACAATATAAGTAAAAAAAAAAATGCCACGGAGTCTTGACAGGATTTCGCAATTGATATCTGAATTGAAATCGAGCAGTTCGATATACCTGCGAGTTACTTAAGCGAAAGTTTAAAAGGATAGAGTTCAGTGTTCATATCCAAGGAAATACAACTGTAACAACTGGAAGTATCACCTAATAAAGGCCATCTAGATCGAGACAGCCTGAGCATGAGACAGGTCTGCACCAGGCAGAAAAATCTACTCAATAAACGTCAATAAAACGCCAGCAGAACGAGGAAAAAACCAAAATTGTCGCTTCCAGAAGACGATCAACGTCGGTTTTCAATTCTTCACCCTGTCACCAAAATTAATAAAATCGGAGGTATGGATATTATCAACCCTGCTGTTCAAACAAAAAACAGATACAGCATATTTGCTGATTGCCTAATGACCGAACACGACACTAGAACACTAAACACAGAATCCCTCACAGCTAACACTTCAACACAAGAAAATCTCACAGCCTAACTTTAACCCACCAGCTATAAAATCTAACAACACCTTCTTCTATCTATATACACGGCAAAATTAATCAAACTTCTGGACGTTCTCAAAGAAAAATATAAAAATGCCTTCCAAGTAAAATTTACGTCAAACAAACTAAAAATTATGTTCACAAATTTAAATGATTTTACTGATTTCAAAACTATATGTCAGAAAGAAAGAACAGACTGTCATACCTACGTGGTTAGCACGGAAAAAACAACTATAGCAGTGTTAAAGGAACTTATACGTCTTCCAAAAGCTAAGATGTGCAACAACATTAAAAGGGCTTAAATCAAATTCTTTGTACAGAAATTCCCACACATACAAAATATCCAATTTATCGTGTTTTGCAGCCAACGGCAAACAACTTTATCAAAATATACTAGAAAAAATACGAATCACACGAGCCAATAGTTCAGTCTGTTGTCAAGCACATGGCCATACCTCAGCTAACTGTAATAAAAAAGCCGTCTGCCTTAAGTTCGCTGGACAATATGATTCCAGAATTTGCAAAAAAAAAAAAAAAAAACACTCGAAACTCCATCCACTTACGCAAACTGCAAAGGAAATCATCCAGTCAACTATTCGAAATGTTTTGCTCTACCAAAAAAAAAGGCATATACCAACAAAATCCAACCGATACAAAAACCTTCATCCATTCACGGATTAAAACGAGGCCTATTATACGCAACAGCACTAATACCTCAACAGCCACCGCACACCCTCTTATCAACAGGACAACACATCGATCTGCAATCGATATCGCAGATCAACTCGACTAAAACAGCAGGCCTCGACCTATTCTTAATTACGTTAATCCAAAATTACGTTAAATGCGCAACTAATCTAGATACAATTAAAGCTACAATCCTAATAGTAAAAGAACTGGGAAATGGCCACTCGTAGAAATTCCCTGGATTTCACTTTATGGAACGCAACTAAAGAATAAAAAGAATAAAACAAAACAATTGAACTTCACAAATTTCTCATCGATCATAACACAAATATTGCTACCTGGAATCTGGTTATCATCCACAGACATCTTCAAATTCCCAAGCTATAACATTTACAGAAAAGATGGATTACTACAAACAAACCAAGAGGAGAGGTACTCCTAGCTATATTCCAAAGACATCTCTCAATCTACTTCTCTTAACATAGAATACATATCAATAAAATTGAAAACCACATCAACACCCATCATAGGTGCCGCATACGTAGCTTCGAAAAACAAAATAAACCAAACCGATCTTGATAACATTATCCCCCCTTACAGGACACTTCTTTATCGGAGGAGACTTCAACGCCAAACATCGTATTTGGAACAATTTAAATGATAAAAACGCTAACGGATCGGCAATCAAAAATCACTCTGAACTCTGAGATTACCAAATTATACACAGTCCAATATACACACAGAAAACCTAACTGCACACCAACCAATACTCATATTTGTACCCTCTCCAATGTACCCTAATTCTACAACTGCCAAACCATTGACAATTTACTCTCTAACCATCTCCCAATAGAATTATCGTTTCAAATGTACAAAACAAAAAGAAGAACAAAAACGACAGAAAACATCGGCTGAATCGCATATGCCAAATTTTGCAATAGAATCAACATAAACCCACACCTAACTAACAAATTGGACATAGAAATCAAAACCCTCACTTATCATACACAGAAGGCATATCGTAACACTACATAAATAGTCTCAGCCCATAACATAAGCCTAATCATTGATCCGTTTCTTTCCGACATTATAAACGGCAGAAACAGAATGAGAAGAAAATATCAAAAGAGTGGAAATCCGATCTATAAACTGCAAGAATAACCCAGGCAAAAAACAATACTTGGCAGTAAAAATTAGCAAACATAAAAAACACCGATTACACGCAAACGTACCGAATTACAAAAGGTTCCAAAATGAAAATAGCCGTACTACAGAACATAACGCACAACATAATTCTTTATTCGGACGAAGAAAAATCTTAAGGTCTAGCTCGAGAAAGGTACACTTGAACGCTTACAATATATACTCTTCCATAGAACAGGATATCAAACACAAAGCAACACTCACTAGAGTAATCTCTCTAATTCAAGAAAACTTCTTATTCCGTACTTCTAGAACAATCAAAAACATGATAAATAAATTTCCCAACAATAAAGCTCCCGGACCCAATAAGATAACCACGAAACTAAAAAATGTACCAACCTAACCTAAATCTATAGTACAATTATATTTACAAAGCCTCTTTGAAACTCGCCTATTTCCCAACTGTTTGAAAAATGACAAAGAGGTCATTCCGATACCGAAAAACTAGGGAAACCCGCAACATACGCATTTAACTACAGACCGATCAGCTTCCTAGATATTCTAGGTAAAATATTCCAAAAAAATCATTTACCGAACATCTCCTCACCCACATACTTCTCGTGAAACAAATCCAAAGTAATAATTCCTCGACAATTCGGTTTTCGACAAAACCATTCATGCATACCCAGTTACAGCGTGCATTCACAGAATACATTATGATGATAGAACGAAACAAGAAAAGAATAACACAACTTATATTATTGAACTTCCGAAATGTTCGGGCGATTTCCCATAATTCTAATATGTCAAATGTCAAGCTTCTTGTCCACATAAAGTAAATTATTACTCTATTTTTAAATAAGGACCACGGCTCTACCCGTTTTTTGCTGGTGAGAAGCCCCAACGTCTACCACGCTCCATCGCGGCTATCGCGATGCGAGTTTATTGTTTTTCCCCGGTTGTTGATCCGCATGCCTGTTTGGTATCCTCTAAAGACGGTTGACATCGATCACTGTATCGATGCTTAATAATTTCTTTAAGGCCCCCATAGACGTTGAAACATGCTGCGATGCATGCATCAACTCCTAGGTTTCACGAAACATCAGATGATGTTTCAGAATCACAGCTTGCCTCCACTCTACCGATCCTTCAGTTCTTCGTGTGACGCCAAAGTTGAAACAAGTGTTTTAAAATGTCGGATCGTCTTCCAGCTCCAATATTAGTGATAGTAATGTTAGGTTTATTATCACGGACTTTCTTTGTCCAACTAATGCTAGAAGTCTATTCCTGCATCAGTGATTCCTTGCTTCTCAGTGGTGCTTGCATCAGCGATGCATGCATCGCAGCATGTTTCAACGTCTATGGGGACCTTTAGAAGAATTACGTCAGAGAAATTAAAAGGCTCATAGTTTAAAGTGATTGGCCCACGCTCGCCATTCCATAAAACAGGCCCGCCGTCGGCGGAAAAGCAATGAAACATCGTTCAACAGTGATATAACAATATTCCAATGACATAACAGTTTTACAATGATACAACAATATTCGTCATTGCGATATTCGTCACTCCGCAGTTAGTACGTCACACAATTACTTCGTCGTCAGTACGACGTATCACTACGACTCGGGCTATAGTCGGTCTTCCACTATATCGCTAACACACACACACGTACATTTTAATTGTACAGTCCACTGCTCGCGATTTCCGATCCTATATCGGAATCGCTCATTTTACAAAGCTTCTTATCTTCTTCTCATCATACTTCACACGCGGTCACTATCCGCCTGAACTACGTGAATCGCATCATAACGCTGAGACATCACAAAATCGCCAGAAAAGGCATTCCATTCAGTTTGGCATAGCGCCCTATTAACTTGGTAAAGCCTCTAAAATTACATGCAATGCACATTCCCTCTCAACTTATCGATATAATAATCAGCTTCATCCACAGCAGGAACTTCTATTTCCATCAACGATACTAATTCAACAATTCAAAATGTCACAGCCGGTGTTATATGGAAAGATCCATACTTGGTCCTCTCGTCTTTATTTTATACGTGATCTTCCCAGAACCCAAAATACACATACCGCCATCTATGCAGATAATACTGCAATATCCGCTTCCTCTAAAGCTACCAAATATATCCAAAATCAACTAGACACACTACAAGAGTATTTCATAAACTGGAAATTAATAATGAACGCCATAAGCCATCACTTTCTCGACGAAAGGAAAAAACATTTCATTGAAAGTCAAATCAAAATTTTCAGTCAAAATATCCCCTGGTCCTTCACTGTTAAACACCTGGGAGTCATCCTCGACTCTAAAATTATATGCTAAACTGGTTCTTTCATCTATTGGCTGCAATAGATGAAAGAACCAGTTTAGCACTCCGCAAACTTTATTCTCTCGTCTTAAGAAACTCAAGTAAACTCAAGACTAACATAAAATTAAATTTCTATAAAACTTGCATCATGCCCATCGTCACCTATGGGCACCACATTTGGGCACTTGCTGCAAAAAAACGCATATTAACAAAATACAATGAATGCAAAATATTATTTTTAACAAATCTCACAATACCCCAATTAAAAAATTACACGCCACCGCAAACATACTATTCCATTCAGGAATATATTCAAAACTCACTTACAACAGCATCCAAATCATTATAACCCACTCATCAGCAACACTGGAAAATATCACGTCACTAAGATACCACTAAAAATCAAGACCACGCTTCCAAAATAGATAATCACTCAACTTCACACACAATTAAGATCGCAAACAAGCATCGCGGGTTTTTTGAAAATTTTTTTCTGCGATCACCACCAATACGAAACACACGTATAACACTTCACAATTACTAATCTAACTAAATTCTCATGTTAAATGCTGGTTATAGAGAAACGCTATCTCAAGGACTACAATAAAACAATTCAACGGGGGAAAAAATGCCACGGGATCGGGAGGGAAGTTCTCGATCAACCTCCGTGCAAGCCTCATTCGCAGTGATCAGTGAACAAATGTGTATGTAATAACAAATCAAACAAAAACTCCAAGCAAGGACCAAAACGCTCAGAGAAGAAAACATACCATCAGAAACCTAAACTGCGCACCTGCAGGTAAGACATCCACATGGATAGTGGCTAAGAAACAAGAACAAGTTTATCACCTCAAGAAAAAGGCCGCAGTCTTCTCAGACTCACTTTCAATCGTAAATATTCAACAAAGTATGGAACACATCAATCCAGCCATCCCTACTAACAACAGGTACAGTGTCTTCGCTGACTGATCAACGAGCAAGATAATGATAAACAAAACACGGCAACTCCAACGACACCACATGCCCCACTGCAAAGCCCCAAGCAATTCCACCTACCATGACACCCAAAAAACCAGCCATTCAAACTCCCTCCCTAATCTATATTCACGGCAATGTAGACCATGCTAAACTTATCGACGCCCTAAGATAAGTACATTTTCAAAGCAAAATCATGTTCACTAACATTAACGATTTTTTCGAATTTAAAACAATCTGCCTAAAAGAGAACATAGAATATCACAATTACACAATTAACACTGAAAAAATATATATACAGAGTATAGATACTCTGACAGTAGTCTCTCAAAGGGTTAATCCCGAACTCAAAATCTCCAATAATCTTAAATCACAAGGTCTAAATTCCATGCATTGCCCACCGAAATTCCCACTCACACGAAACATCTGATATATCGCATCACCTTCGCCCCTGGAACCACCTTAACACAAATTAACTGTGTCAGATACATAGAAAATCTGAAAATATATCGAAAACAATTAGATTCCCAAAAAACCAACCATACAGTGCTTTTGCTGCCAAGCTCATGGTCACACCTCATCCAACTCTAACAAGAAACAATACAAGCACGACACAAGATTTCTGTAACAAAACACCTGAAACTTCCCCTTCCGTGATTGTAGAGATACTAACGATCAAGACCAAAACAGCCCCCAGACTAACCATTGGAGCGGCATACTTTCTCCTCTCAATTTAAAATCAACCCCGCTGACCTGATGCTATCATACTACAACACAGGTCTGGTCACTATATCATAGGCAGCGACTGCAACGCAAAGCACCGCTTATGGAACAACACCAATAGAAACAAAAACGGATCCATCTTCAAGAATCACGCGGAACTTCAGATAGTATCATTCACAGCTCCACCTATACTCACAGAAAATGTCCCTTGTCTATACAACTGCAACAATATAGACGAACTATTGTCAAATCACCTACCTCAGGCTCTTTCGCTAAAAACCCGAAACAACACAAGATGCCAGAACTTATCAGCAGATTGACTGGACCTTCTCAAAAAACCTTGCCAGACTTAAAATAAACTTCCAATTACAGATTACAGCCGACATTGACGACGAAATCAACAACCTCAGTAAATACAAAAATCCTTCCGCGATTCAACCCACAAAATCCAAAACCAAACTCAACTTTTCTCCGCGGATCAAATCCTTCGAAACCTCATCAAACAAAGAAACAAACATAGAGGAAAGTTCTAAAAAACCTCCTCCATAAATTACACAGAAATCTGCTGTCCAATCTCATCTGTAAGCACATTATAGAATCAAGAAACCAAAAATGGCAGAACAGACCTTCAAACATAAAAAAATGGACCCCACACTTTGGCAAACGTACAAAATCACAGGAGGCGCAAAAACTCGAATACCTGTATTAAGAGACATTGCCCGCAACACAGATGAAGAAAAAACAGAAAATCTTGTCGAAAACTTCGAAAAAATTCATAACATTGCACGGAATACACTCATCCAGAAACATGCGAATCTGCCCACACACCCTGAACAGTACCCCTCAGCAGATAAAAAATCTAATCAAAAAATTCCCCAACAATAAAGTCCCTGGACTGGACAAAATCTCCACAACTGCACTTAAAAAACTCTCAACCAGGCCCATCATACAATTATATTACTTATTCAAAACTTACCTCCAACTCTGCTATTTTCCTACGGCGTGGAATATAGTCAAAATAATCTCAGTCCCGAAGAGAAAATCTACCATAGAAATCACTAGCTATCGGCCAAGCAGTCTCCTAAGCGTTATTAGCAAAATATTCAAAAAAAATCATCCTCATCCACCTACTAACTCATGTCAAAAACAACAACATAATCATTACACCACAACAGTTTCAGGAAAAAACACTCCTGCATCCAACAGCTACAACATGTCATGGAACACAAAACCTTAGAAATAAACAAAAATAGATCAACACAACTTATCCTTCTACACCTCGAAAAAGCCTTCGACTCCTCTGGCACAATGCCCTCCTAGTCAAATTACAGAAAATAAACACCCCATCCTCGCTCATCAACATAACTTGCTACTTCAATCAACGGTACTTCGTCAAACACCAAGCAGGAATACCGCAAGGCTCAATCCTAGGTCCGTTCCTATTTATCCTTTGTCCAAACGACATCCTCAGAAACGCAACAAAATACATCAAGCCCACTTTGATAAGCTTCAAGAATACTTCCGTAAATAGAAACTTATGAGTTTAATTAACTATAGTTAATGCGGCCAAGACGCAAGCAATCACCTTCAACAAGAGACACAAGTCCACTGATCAAATTATCATTGCAGGTCAAAACATCCCTTGGACATCCATGGTCAAATACTTTGACGTACACTTAAACACAAAAATCACATGCCCTGCAATAATTAACAGAACAAATCTGACTTAGCCTGCTCTTAACAGAGTGTATCCGCTACTCTCAAGAAGTAGCAAACTCAAAACTAGGATAAAAGCAAACTTATACAAAACATGCGTAAGACCAATAACCACATAGGGCCACCAAATCTGGGCTGCACTAGCTAAGACACACATCAGCAAGATCCAAAAAATACAAAATAAATTTCTGCGCATCACCTTGAACAGGCCATACGAAACATCAATCTGCGAACTCCACGCAATAGCTAACATACAAACAATCCAAGACTACATCAAAAACTCACTCGAAACCGTTTATCACCTAGAGCATCAAAATTTACTGATCAGCCAAACAAAAAATTACAATGTCGAAAAACGACACTAAACTCACACTTTTGCTTTAATGATAGGGTTTGTGGATCTGTTTTCTTTCTATCTACTGGATTTCACGGAATTCATGTTTTAATTGGAACATTATTCCTAATTGTAACAATACTGCATATATGCAAAATACATTTCTCCCCAATTCATTACATTAACTATGAGTTATCAGTCTGGTACTGGCACTTCGTTGACGTGATCTGACTTTTCTTGTTCTCCTTTTACTATGTATTGATTTAACCCATAGGCCTATACTAATGTATATTTTTCCCAATTTAGTGCGTATAGTATAATGGTATATTACACTTAATTTCCAATTCCACTGAATATCAAGAAAACTACTGAAACACGCACATGAACCCGAACAGAGTTATACCCCACGAAGAAATTAACAAAGATATGCAGGCTTTTTGAAATTTTTTCTGCCATCCCACCAACAAGTAACCACGTAAACTCACTCTCTTCCCAAAACATCAACACAACTAGTCCCTACGCTTTTTATACAGATTAAAGAGTCACACAACCCCAAGTACTTCACAAGTAAAAAAAAAAATATGCCACGGAGTCAGTAAAACACACGCAACTGCAATACACAACAATTCGTGAAGTATCCAAGACTCAACTATCCTCACCGTGAATTTCCAAAATCTAACATCATCATCTAATTCGAAGCTTATAATGGATTTAGTTATAAAAAGAATTTGGTATAAAATATTTTTAGAGATATGAAATTTTACAATTTTCGGAAAGAATTGTTCTATTTACTACATGATATAAAAATATCTTTGAAAAAACTTAGAAGTATTCGTTTTAAAGTAAGCCCAGCCAGATTGTTGCATGTTTTTTTTTTTACGCGAAAATATAACAGTTTTAAAATATCATCTATTTAGAAGGCAATTGTTGATCATAGTCACTGCTGTGTAGACAGCAGTGACTATGATGGTACCGACACAACTATTTGAGAATGCACATGTCGGAAATTTTTCGTTTCTATAAAATAATTTTCATTTTTGACTTTAACGATCCAAAATACGTCCGAAATGATCCGATCAAATCGACTAAAAATTTTGCCGCCTTATTTTATTATAAATAATACAAATTCTTTCAGATTCTTTTTCACAGAAGTGAAAGACTTGTATTTTATAATAGTAAAGTGTCACATCCAGCACATCTACGCGACGAAAGGACGCTCAACGCCCACCAAGGTTTGAGGACAACTCTAGCAAGCCGTGGAAAAACGACAGATATTATTATTGTTGTTATTATTATTGAAGTCTGGCAAGGGACATTCTAAGCGAAATAAACAGTTTTTAATATTAACATTTTGCTGTCGGGAGACTGAGATCCGAAGCATACTGACGCTCGACAGCGGGAGACTTTCAGCATCATTCATAAATTATCTTATATCTTATATTTTTATTTTTTAATATGTTATTACTATGTTACTTTATGTTCGATTTACTTTTATCTTATTGACTAATTAATTTGCTCGGGTTTGCCCGCTGCAGATGTAAGATGCGCGAAAAATAGCCCGACAGCAAAGTGTTAAGAATCCATCACCCTTTTCCATTGAATTTTACAGTAATAATGTTTTTATAATGTTTTTATAAATAATTACATTTTATTATAATTACTTTTATTATTTAAATCTTTATTGACTATAAATTAAACTAGCAATAAATAAAACTTAAAATTGTTTGTAAAGAAAATATGTTTCGGTAAGTTTCAGTTTCTCAAGTCATTTAAACATGAAAAGATCTTTAAATGTATATCTGTTTTCCATGTTTCTTAGAAAAGATAAATTCAAAGATTTATATACGGTCAAGAAACGCTTCAACAACTTTGGTGTGATAGACAAAGAGTCGATGGATAAAATTTCCTCTCACAATTAATTCAATAAGTATGCAAGAAACTGTTTATTATACTGTTACATTTAATTTGAATAAATAGGAACTTATTTCAAATAGATCTTTATACGAGATTGAATTCAATTAAGGTGGAATACTCGTGTAATAGCGATAAAATTGAATGATTTTTCTAAATTCTTTTTCTAAAAATTATTGACAATAAAAAATAATATTTTGTGAGTACAAAGAGGCATTCATAAATGAAAAAAAAATTGTTTTGTTTAACCTTTTTCATTGTCGTACTAAATCGTACGCAATTATTTCTATTCCTTTTGACGATAAGATGTTGTAGATGGTGTGTAGTGTAGCATTTATTACAATTATCAGAAACCTAACCTGAAAAGTACAAAATTTTCTTAAAGTCAGATAATTTGTGCTGAGATAATGCCTATTTTCGACAAAAATTAAAACATTAGATTAATTATATGATATTAATCGGAAATTAACTATTTTTGATAGATAAATAAAAAATTATAATAAAAATAAACATAAATAAAAAAATAAAATACAGATCGAAAATATAATACAATGTATAATTCCTAGAGAAATATATAACAAATAAAATAAATTTTGTTTGAAATTGATTAGTTATTGAATTATCCTGCGTGAGAAACATGGTTTCGAAAAAAACGCGCTTAAAGTCAAGATACTTCAGTCTACATTCTGTAAATAAATTTGCAATTTTGTATTTTCTGACGGTTCGATCTCATTAACTCTCGAAACAATATTAAGTTCAATCTCTGCATTTGCTAATCATCGAAGACCATTATAGATAGTCTTCACAAATAAATGATTTCATTGTTGCATTTTACAATTAGCTGTTACTAACTTATCGGCCTCCGACTTGTTTCACTAAACGATCTCTAATTTTGTTATTTCCGCGAATTTCATTACAAAACTCTGGGAACTTGTTTTTAAAACATTGTATGTTTGATGTAAAAGAAAAATATCGATATTTTTCAACTTGTTACATGAGAATCCCCCCTGAAACTGAAATAAACATTTAGATATACGTAACTCATTTCTCTGAAATACGATTAAAATGAAAATACTATCTATTTATACATATTTTCTCGATTATAAAATTATATAAAGTAAAATCAATGATCTTGTCTTCTTGTAAATACAGAAAGAGAAGTGAATGTATGTTCGATAAAAGCAGAATATTTTTAAATGCCAAAACTTTGAAACTTTGATTTTTTAAAAATAAATGCCGATATTTTAACGTCCCTCCAAATAAAATAAAAATAACAATATTCAATTTTATAAAAATCTTTCAAGTTTCAATCAATTCAAACTTGAATTCACAACATTGTATACAGCCGCTCGAAAGTCTTATACGTGCAGTACAGTTATTTATTATACGTGCTGCTTCAAAAGTTGAAAGAATTAATTTTTGATGTACGTACATGAAGGTAATTAAAAAGAAAGAAAGTGTATAAAATTTATATAATTTAAAGTTAATAATTTTCATTAATTATTGAAACTTTAATAGAAGTAAAACGTATCCTAACAATGAGACTATTAAGTAGAAGTGTACAACATAATTCCTTTTTATTGAAAAAAACATAACTCTTTTTTATTGAAAAATAAAATTTTCTACAAAATATGATCTAATGATTCTGAATAATGTAATCACAACAATAAATATTCATCAAGTTCCGAACGTTAATTATTACGCTATATAGTTATGTATATTATATATATTAGTAATCAGCCGAGAATTTTTTCTTTCGAATGTAAATAGGCAGAAAATATGATACCCTAATTAAAATCAGGATTTCATCAAATCCTGGAATATTCCATTGGAAAGTCCAACTAAAAAAATCTACAAAAGAAAGCATTTAATGTACTGAAGAAAAGACTGATCTACTTTTAGAAGGAAATCGAAAAATCAATATTACAAACGATAACGTTTCATGATTGGATAACGTTACTTAAGTATAATTACTCACTACGTAAATGATTAATAGTTTATATAAAAGCTGATCCGTGCTATTATCGAAAATTCTGTGGGTCAGCGGCAAACTTATCTTTTGAACGGTTTGTAAATTTTGAGACGCTTTTTCCCCGATTTTTTCACGCAGATAAATTGATCAAATATACGAACACATAATATCTAATATTATCTAATATTACGATTAGAATAAAAATATATTAATTCTAATAATTCCTTAATAATAAAAAGATTGTGATCAAAATGTTAGTTGGATTACAACTATTATGACCAAAGAAACTGTTATAAAAAGTGTTAAGCTTTTAATAAAAAATTGTAATTCGATTTTTGATCTTTTAATAGATCATATTTATAATATAATTTTCATTTTACGTTCATTTTATGTTCGTAGTAAGCAACAGCCGTTTTAGGTTCGTGATAAAAATTTTTGAGATATTTTTCTTTTTATAATATTTCGCTTTAATATTTCACATTTAAATTAATTTATATTATTTGTTAGATATTACAGAAATTTTTAAATATACAGAAATTGCGATCAAAATATTAATTTCAATTCTTTGATGATAAAATAATCATAATTAGAACTAAGATAAATTTTTATTTTCTGTTAATAAGTAGTTGAAAATTTTTAAAAATTGAAAACAATTACTTTTTTGAAAGAAATTACTTTTTTTGTAGAATATTTGAAAACATAAACAATATTTTCCTCGTTAATAATTCTCGCTCAAAAAAAAATGTAGGAAATATCTATAGATATTTTAAATTAATCTTAAAAAGAATATTACACTTTCTCCAGTGCATGCCTTGAATTATAAAATTGAATTAGATCGAGAATATAGATTAACAAAATTCACAAAAAACGCACTAAATCTAATCAATATCTAATATTGTAGCAGATTTCACAAAAATTAAGATAATAACGTTGAGAAACGTCTTAAGAAACTTAAGAAACATTGCAGAACATCAGTGGCCTCTATAGAATTTTTCACGTGATATCATAAACTATAAATTAACATGTAAAAAAACATAAGAAATATTGAACTTTCTATTCTTTTACTTATCTTTAACTTTAAAGTGAATTTACAGTCTAAGGTTGAAGGTAAAGCTTCAATATACTATCATTTTAAGTTTCAATAGATCGATAGATTATCTTGCATGTGATAGAAATAACAAGTTATTAAAGAATATCAATTGAAAAAATTCATTTCATCAACGTTATAAAACTTCGTAACTAATAGATAACCTCGTAAATAAAATTATCTTACCAATTAAAATTAATATTTCAGTTTCCATAGATTACAAAAGGAGGAGAATTAAAAAAGACTGAAAAATGTTTTTCAAGCGAAGGAAAATTGTGTTGAAAACGACGAAAAATTAAATGACAATATGCGAGCATGCAATTGCACAGGAAAGGCACGCATCGAAATGTCTCAAATAGAAATTACAAAGACCTTTTTTGAACGGAAGATGACCTGACGTCGATCGTCTGCTATGTTAGATTCCTTCTTTATTTATATTGTTTGGACAACAGCCAAATGCAAGTAGCTAATCACGTACTGACTGATGCGATTTTGTTGCTTCTAACAATAAGTTCAAGTTCAACAAACTTCTGATCGAATCTTTTCCAATCTATATTCAAATTTAATACACTGTTGCAAAATAAATTTATTTAATTTACTTAATTGAAAAATGAATTTACCTAATTGAAGATCTGCAACATATGGTGTAACTTTTGAATAATAAAATAAAATAAAATAAAATTAAATGATATTCTTATAGTGTCTAGAACTCTTTAAAAAATTCATCGAATTCTATTTTGTATATAAATTCAGATTCATATTTTATTAATTCTTGCTATAATATTTTTGGAATTATTTTGGAATTGCATACACTAGATACTGTGTACAGATTAAAGTTATTTCTTGTTAATTTGAAAAATTTGAGCATAACTATTAGAAATTGGTGGAAGTAGAAATAAAAAATACTCTAAAGTCTATTTTTTAAGGTTATACAAATTTCAATACCAAAAAGCTCTGTTAAACCATATTGATATCTTAATAATAAGTCTTAAAAATAATATACAATATATTAAATACAATAATTACTCGCATATTTTCGACTTCTAATTTTTATAGTTACTAAATCATTCGAAATAACTAATATAAAAATTTTTATTTTTGCAGTCACTAAATTCTTTGTAAGATTAATGTTTACTTTTTATCGAGATGAAAATATATTAAAGGTAATAATGTTCTCACGTTAAAAAAAAAATGAATATCTTCTTACATTTTGTCAAATTACCCTTTTCAAGACGTATATTTTTATAATAAAAAAAGATTTAAAAAATGAAACTTACACACAGGTATTCAGAAAAATTTGTTAACTATGTTATTTAGAATTAAAATATGATATTACCATGTGCTTTTGATAGAAAAGCTATTCGACCTTTTCTTCCTGCTTCTACCAAAGGTCCAGAACTTGTGTTTTGAATCCTTGGTCTTTGCATCGCGGTAAAAGTAAGGCTGCGTACTGGTGATGTCATCGCTGAACGGATTCAAATGTTCCGGATAATCGTGGATGGAAATACTGGGACGTCTCGATTGTGACATGATTCACCGTGTTTTCCTCTAAAAGCTTTCAGATTTTGTCTCTGTCTTGTCAGATCTTGACAGTGCAAACGTCTTCAAACAGGGTTCATCGATCTCTCGTCATTCTTCTCCTCGCGATTTCGTTCGTCTGAAAACGTAACCTGATTGATTTTATTACATTTATATTCTCGTACAACATTTTTGTTAACCATGTACTTATCGATTGGAAGATTAAAAATAAAACTTTGTCTAAAAAGAAAATTACAATCCTACTTCTTCGATAAGATGAAAATTTTTAGGAAATAAAGAAAGATTGATAGAAATAGAAAAATAACAAAAAAATAGTGAAGATCTTAATTACTAAAAAATTTTAGATAAATTATTAATGAAATTTAAAAATAAAAAATAGATGGGACCTTTTAAGAATATCTGTATTTTAAAGATAAATTAATTAAAAGAAGGAAGTTTAAGAATGAATAGTATATTGAAAGACAATGATCTTATCCAGTGATCTTTCCCGTATTGAATATCAAATAATGCGGTTACGAAATACCAACAGTAGCTGTCAAACACTAGGAGCAATTTCATCTAGTAACTGTGCCGAAAACGTCGAGCATCAAGAATAAAGTTCAAATTTATTTTTAACAGACTACGCAGATCCAATTCCGGAAATATGAACCGTTACAGGAAATTAAATTTGTTTTATGGAAATTTTCATCGCAGATGACTTCTCGACAATTTAATTTTTATTATTTCTCAAGATAAAAATATTCGTAATTCTTGTCATCATAGCTTTTTCTCATAACTGTTCATGATTTTCTAAAAAAAAATTATTAAATCTTTTTTCCTTCTCTTATTTAATTTGAAAAATTATTTGAAAATTTTTCACTTGGAAGGAAATAATTTAAAGAAAAAATTTAATAATTTACAGAGTTTCATGTTACAACCAAAAAGATAATTCTCTTTAATGATAATTCAAAAAGAAAAAAATAACATTTTTTCGTTTAACACGTCGTTTAACATCTTGTCGAGAAAATCATGTTTGAAAATTTTTTCAAGTACAGTTGAATTTAATTTCGTACTAAATAGAAGGAAGTAATAAATAAAAAACATAGAATAAAATTTCTTAATAGAATTAAATTCTTAAAAGATTTATTTCTAAGAAAGTAAATTTTAAATATGTTTCGTTAAATATTGCTTTAATATGCGTGTACATAATCAATTTTAAAATTTAATTTTCTCAGAAACAAAATGTCGTATGAAAGCATTCTTTGTTTTTCACTTATTTCCACAAATAGAATAATCTCCTGTTGATTATTTACTTTTGTCCAATTCAAAATTAGTCTAATTTAGAAATTGACAAATTTTCAAATCTGAATTTCATAAAAAACGAAGCGTGAAATCAAAAACTTTCATTTTATACTTTTGATTTTATACTTTTATACTTTGATATACTTTTATGCTTTTATACTTTCGTTTATTTTTCTACAAGAAATCCTTCTTCCTAGCTGTACGATGAAAATTTTTCCAATTCTACGGAATTTCTAAATTACAGCTTTGATTTGAAATATTTTGGAAAGAAATTTTCATTTTTATCTATCTTGTTATAAAAACATCTTCTATTTTGAGGACTACTTTACTTTGTTATCATCCAATTATCTAGTTGAAATAACAAACGAATTTCAACAAGTCATTATGATAATAGAGTTTGACTCTGAACTGAAAAATCTATGTCGTCAAGAAACCAACGATAAAACAATCAATGAAAATAAATAAAAAGAAAATAATTTAGAGACCAAGTTGCGATATAATTGCTCGATCGTGCCAATTGTGAATTCAAATCGAACCAATTGGGCATTATTGATGGAGAGCAATAGTTACTGAACAAAATATCCTAGGTTAATTACTATTGAACTCGTTTGTCTACACATTTGTTGTTTATCCGCTTAACGAGAGAAAAAAATCGATAATTGATCGCCCGAGAATATTTACAATGTTACTACGAAATATTATTACCACAGTGCCATTTCATATCTCATGTATCGAGGTTAATGGAATGGATTGGTAATCCAAGGATCCTTTCTAAGGGTGATTTGAATACAATTTTCTTTGCTTTAATTTCTCTGCGATTGATGTGTTATGTATCTGAAGTTACTTTGGCAGCTATTTACACTCCTTTGATACACTCTCTTTCATTGTCAAATTACCTAATGTTAATAGCGTTTCAGTTGTGAGTTCTTGTTTTTCCAAAATCGTTTTTAGCAATTATTTAACTGCTGTGGATGTTATTTTTAAGATTTCTTTTTTTGTTTCTGCTAACAGTTAATGTTTATCTCGGGTTAACAATGAGAAATAAATTAATCTATTAGAAGACCTATAAAAAAATGGATGTTATACAAAAATAATAGAAAAAGTAATAAGTTCAAGACATCATGATATCAGAAAAATCAGTACCGAATGACTGGTAAATCTTCACAAAATGGAAAAAAAAATATAAAAATATAAAAAGAGAGCACACAGATACTAAACTACAATGAGATTTCAGGAGCAAAAAACTAAAATACATGTTTCTAATAAATACAATACTTGTAATACTTAATCAAATTTATAATCTCACTTTTATTTTTATTTTAATATTTTTCATATAATAGCGTAAAAAAGAAAACGTTTAGTATATCGACTGATAAAATGAAATGAGAATTCAAAATATGAAAAACAAAAACACATTGGAAATTAATAACATGTTACAATAATAAAAAATATGAGTAGTGATTATACATATTTCATTCTACATTTCATTCTGTATTTCATCCTTTTTTGGATTAAGTAATAAGGTCGTTTTTCTATCTCATAGAATATCATAAAAAATACTTAAAGAATATGAAGAGAATTGTTTTATTAAAAAACATATATTTATAACCAGATCAAATAGATAAATCAAGTACTTCTTAATTAGATAAATTTTAAATGTAAATAAAAATGTTTAGTATATTCTTTAAAAAAGAAATATAAGTAAAATTTTATCTTCCACTTAATATTATATGTAACAAAATAAATAAGCGTGGTTCTATTTGGAAATTTCTTTATCCAAGCGATTATGTAATTAATTTGGATACCGTACAATGTTACCTTAATCTAATTAACCAATCGTATAATTTCTAAATTGAAAAAATAGAAAATGCACCAAGTTTTACGTAATGCGCCTTGCTTGATAATGCATTTTAATTACTAAGATTTCATTATTCCAGTGTTCTTCCTTTACATTGAATTACATAATTTGAGAATCTTTTGTTCTTCATTTAAACTGAGAAAACGATGTCCACAACTTTATTATCTTGCATATTTGATGCCATGAAAAATTAAAAATTTTCGGAAAGAAAAATGTGAAACAAATGTTGAAATAATACTGAAGATATTTCTTGTAGATCATAATAAATTATGGAATATTAATTGAAATTGAACTTCTTCTATTATACCAATATAATAATTAGACTGCTAATATTCAGGTTTTATTTATTTAATTATATTTATAAATTGCACAATATATGCACAATATATTATAATATTATAATAACTATTATAATATTATAATAATTCTGTTAAACCTATTTATAATAATAATAATAATAATAATAATAATAATAATAACAGTAATAATAATAATAATAATAATAATAATAATAATAATAATAATAATAATAATAATAATAATAATAATAATAATAAACCTATTTATTTGAGTTTTCTTCAATCTTCAAATCCAATTTTACTAGGAAATATTAAAAGGTTATCACTTATTCCTTTACATAATAACAAAACTTGGTCTTCACAAAATTAAAAAATTCTGTAAATAAATAAATTAAATTGACTAAATAAAATTTCTTTAAAAAGAATTAAAAGATAATTCGAATTAAAATAAAAATAAATAACTGAATTAAAGTATAATATATGTATAATATGTATATGCCATAAACATCAATTTTATTTGCACTTTGATTTCCTTTTTCTGTGAAATAAAAACTTTTCCACCGTGAATAATTATTCAATCCAGGTTCCCCTAAACAAAAATAGACTTACAACATAAATCGCGCATCGCGGTCGAATAAGGAACGATTTTATTCGGAAGAATATATAGAGTAAGTATCACGTGAATCCATGCTTACGAACAACGACTAACGAACGCAATTAGTTCAATTAGCTCATTGCAGTTACTGTTCGTTTCTGATCTGAAGCTCACTGATGAACTTGCGTCAGAATGTGGTCACACAATCCTTAACGAAGAATTATGGTATTCTCACTTTCACGTAATTTGAATCTATGATGATTTTATTTTAATGTTATTTGTAATTTAAATTAATTTTAATTTAAGTTAATAACGATGTTGCATGATTAATGAAGAAGATTCTTCGATTAAACGTTCAATTTTCTTTAATTTTTTTCGCAGAAAATTTTTATCTTTTTCAATAATCTGAATTTATACTTTCAATACAGATTAATAGCAGAATTACAAAATTAATAAATCAGTGAATTGAATATCCAGCTGCTCTAAACTATGACATAAGAGTATCTATATTTTCATAGAAAATTTTTTTCTTTTTTTTTTCTACACATGATACTAATTGCACCAAAGGTTAGCGCAGTTTGCTAATTGAAGAAACCGTTTCACATGAGAAGATGACTATGGTGAAACGCAGAAACTGCATTCTTTTTTTAACGTGTTAATCACTACGCAAAATTTACACGTTTTGCCTATTACTACGGAATATTTAATTTTTATAAAATATTATATTATATTACAATAAAAATGCAATGAAAGCTTTTTTTTTCATTTTATAATTCTAGTTATTTATATTATTTAAAATCTTTTGTCAACGATACTTGTTTTAGAATTTGAATTTATTACGTTTAAAATATAAGTTTTAGATTTAAAAATTTAGAATCTATCTTTAGATTAAAATTGGGAACTTTCAAATTTAATGAATTCCAAATGTAAAACTTGCAGAGTCTTTATAGGTTTACTCTATAAATCTTTAATTTGTCTCTCAATGCCACAAAATTTTATTCAAAATTTCTGCATGCCACTAGATGACAAAAAACGATAACGCTACTATAGATAAGATAATTATAACATTCTAAGGATAATGTTTTTTTTTTTCTTATCAAATGATACATTACCATTAGATAAAATTGATTCAAGAACAGACACTTTTGAAATTCTTACTCTACTACACCCTTTGAAATTTGTAAATTTGAAAGTTGAAAATGTGATAAAATTGTAATAAAAGAATAGAAGTTACTATAGAAATTAAGTTACTATACAAAACAAAACGTTTATAAAACATCAGTAAACTTTGTTACATGTTGAATACTTATATTTATTGATTTTTTTGTCTCGTAACATACACACCAGATGTGGAAATTAATGACATTCATAGTGATTACTACATGCTGAAGCAATTGCGACAGTTACATTTGTACGTTGTTCATACTTGAATGTGTATTTTCTTGGCTCCATTATCAGTTTGAAAAACATGTTAATACGATATCGTCGATATTCGTAAATCATCAATCTATTTTTAACTTTTAAAGTTCTATTTGTTTTTCAGCTCTAGATATAGAGTAACAAAAAATATTTTAGAATATTTTTAATTCTAAATTTCTAAATTTCAAAAATTTATAAAAATTTCATTTTTTAATTCATTTTTCAATTCTTAAAACTGAATTTCGAACCTCTAAACCTTTGCATCCTAAGCAAAACCTTAAACCTATGATTTTCAAAATTTCCAATTTTACATTGGATACTTTAAACTTATGCGTTGCTTACGACTAAAATTCCGCTACTAGTGGAAAAATATCACGCACTTGCTAGAAACTCTTAAAACACTTCCTTGTATACGAATTAGCAACTCCATTTTCTCTACTATCTACAGAACACAATGTCTATTAACAAGGATTCAAACTTAAAAAATAGGAAGATCCCTATATATTCTGCTGATTCAACACACACACACACACACACACACACACACACGCACAAATAAAAGAAAATAATTTCAGAGACATATGATTTTAATTCTCTGATTAATTTATTCTCTGTATTTATTCCAAAGTATGAATATTCCATCCTTAGAAACCCATCTTTTTTATCAAAAGTATCTTTATTTCAAATTATAAACAATAATTAAACTACAGATATTCGTGCATTTATAAGAAATATGTAATACTTTTCAGAATGTATATAATATGAAAAAATATATTTTACATAAATATTCGTAGTTTAACAATAACTATAATAACATGCAGTTTACAGTTTTATTTAATTGCTATTTAATAATATATATTTTATTGAGAATAGCAACGAACATATCAAGGAATGAAACGTGAGAAAGAGAAAGAAAAAACAATTCGTTTTGGAGAATTTTGCGGTTATAAAAAATTAGATACTCTAGTTTTCTGCCAGTAGCATAGAGGAGAAAACCAAAGTAATTATTTTTAAGATCTTGAATGATATTTAATAATATCGACCGGAACTTAATAAATCGGAACTTAAGAAAAAACTAAACTGTTTTTTCAAATATTTGAAACTGGCTCTGAAAAAAGATTTTCTCTTATTGTTGTCTATAAATGACCAGTATAAATATGTTGGCTAACAGCAGTCACGATTTATCGATCAGAATTTCAGTTTCGCGTGCCACGTAACTGGAATAGCGTTTTGTCAATGTCTGATCATATAGTGATTTCGTACTTTTGTATGTAATTTATGCAAATTTTTCAGATATGCAGGAGAAATTTTTACCAAACTTACTTTGTACCTGTGTAATAAATCTTACAAATTCAATACAAATTCTATGAAATGACATCATAGAAAAACATTTTTTTGAACGAATTAAATGTACAAATTGAATGAATTTCTTTCTTCTAATAACTCTAATAACTCTAACAATAAGTCTTACAAAAGACTTACAATTAAAAATACTTAAAAAATATAAAAACCCGTTATTTTTTCATAATTTCAATGCTTTCAAAAAATAAAATGTCTATTGAATGAAGTTAATTTAAAAATACTTCTTTTATTAAATTGAATTTTATATTTCAAAAATTTTCCTATATATAATAATATAGAACTATCAAAAGAAACAAATGTACAAGCAATGAAAATAAACTTCTTCACTAAATTAAACGAATTCGATTAAATTTTCAATATTACAAGAAATAATTGTGTATATATATATATATATATATATATATGAATGAACCGATATATAGAGCGGAAAGTTTAGAATGAGAACGTAAAATCAACAGCATTAAGATTCAATGCAAATTAGTTGCAAATTAACTTGACTTTGTTCAAAGTGTCCTTCCATTTAAAACGAGGGAACTCTTGAAATGATCGCAAATTAACCGCAAACTGACAGATATGACCATTAATAGATGGAAAAATCTCCATCTCTCCATCTCGTACGATTATATGATTTATTCAAATGTATAATTGTATAATATCATGAAAATATATCATGAAAATCTATTATACAAATGTACAATTGTATAATATCATGAAAATCTATCAAGAATCTATCAAGAAAACTGATCGGATCGCTCCAATGATTTTTGTGTGTGTGTGTGTGTGTGTGTGTATTTCGTTACTATTTTTTTTATCACGAATTATTATTACACTCATAGAATTAAATTATCACTTATAATTACAGAATTTAAGATCTGACTGAAATTCTCTTTCTTCAAGATTTTTTAAGATTTAACATATTCTCAATAAATTTATTAATTTATTATTTTTATGTCATATTATTTTATTATTTTTATGTCAAAGAGAACAGAACTTTGAATATAGGAATAAAACGGCAATAAAAAAAGAAGCTTTATAGAAAAAATTTCTAGAGAAAAAATTAAAGATGAAATTATTTTTTAATATTAAGTATGCTTAAATTAATAATTGTTAAAGAACCTTATCCTTTTCTTATTCACAGAATAAATAAATATTTCATAAATGTTATGTCATCTGTTTAATTTGATTAGATATACGTAGATTTACAGATTCGATTTCAGAAAATCAACTAAATTTAGCCTGTAAAAAATATTTAATTGTAGTAAATTGTAGTAAATTTGAAATACCACTCTAAATCCAAGTAGTGCCCTATTCTATGTTTCATCTTTCAACTTTCTTTGATATAATTACAACACTAATTTGTGAAAACGATGTGCACAATCCAAGCGGAAAATCTTCGTTGAAGAAAGATGAAAATCTGTGCTACGTATTTAAATGAGATAAGAAAAATTAACACAAAGAAACAACTTTGGATACTAAAAGAAAAACTGACTTTTTTAAAAAGAAGAAAAACTTATCTTCATACCTTGTGAAATTGAACTTCTTTTGTTCAAAACCTTGAACGCTTGAATGATTTTTCGCATCTTTACTAACTCTAAAAACGACTTACGTATTTCATTTACGAGTATAAGCTACTTCACGCAATGAAATACATTTTTTAGAAAATTATTTGGACATCCTAAACACTATTCACGACCTCCTTCAAGCAGAACTTCTATTAAGAAGCAGAACTCCTATTTTTACATCTGAGCAAGGTTTTCATTTCTCAAGAAATCAAATCATTTCAATGTTCTTGAGTTGAATTAAAGTCTCTCCTGTTATTTTTCTTTTAAAAACACTCTAACTTTTTGACTTTTGATCTTTTCTTTGTAATTATTCTCTTCTTTGACTAAAACGAAAGATAAAATTTTCGTTTCGTAAATTAAATAATAATTTTAGAAAATTCACATTATTTTTGTTTTTCATTGTTCATTGAAAAAATTGAATAATTTTATAACAATAACAAAAGTTTCGTAGAAGAAAAAAGAAAAGTGTAATTATTGATAGTTGAGAATCTCTGGCATCCGTGACTCGAGCTCGTGACACCGATTACCACGAAATACAGCAAGGAACATGTTTAAGGATAGTATAGCCTGTAAATTTTACGATTCCACCTTCCAAGTAAAGCACGAAAGTGCCAATCGATACTTTCATAATTACTAGTGAGCACGAAAATACTGCAAAATTGAAGAAAAAAGGAAAGAAAAGAATTTCGAGGAATAAGTTGTCTTTCAATGAATTATAACAAAATAATTATTTCAAAATAACAAAAATATTTCAGGTGTAGAAATTAAGAAAAAATTAATTCGCATTAATTTTTGTGATATATGATTTTTATATTTCGCAACAAGTCATTTTAAAGCAATAAAAATATTCCTTTTGAGTGTCAAAATTATGAAGAAGAAAACAGAAAAGTTTCTTCCAATTTCTAATTATAATCTAATTTCTAGTTATTTCTATAAATTTCTAATTTATTTTTTAATAATTTTTCATGATTAGTACTAATTTTTATGATTATTATATATAATTAAATATAAGTACTTAGAGTATTTACCGAAGATGTCTTTTTTGTAATTCTTTATTATTTTTACCAACAAAAATAAAAATAATATTACTGACTTTGTAAAAGACATCTGATTTTTAAAAGTCATCCGTTTTGATGTTATAAAGAATAAAAATTGTTATAGCTTGTTTCATATTATATTACGTAATATCTTATTCTTTCGGTTATTTGAATAATTTTTTCACAACACTGTACCGTTTTTTAAAGTTTAAGTTCGAAAATAATTTTCAAAATTGGTGCAATGTATACTCCTCTGAAGTATCTTATACAAATAAAAGTTAATTTCTTATTCCTAAAATAAAAATTTCGTACTTTTGTAAACATTTCTCTAACCTTTAATTGATAATGTTATGTTTACGAACGAATTTTGCAATATAAATTTACCGATGTAAAAATATTAAATTAATGAGAATTAATGAAGCGCTGCATCATAAGAATAGACAAGAACTTTGATGCAACATTCTGCTTAAATTTTCAACTCAACGTAATACTAACTAAGGATTAGATAAGAAAAAAGAAAAAAACATTTAATAGCCATTGTAATTAATTTTTAAATGCTTATATTACGCGTGCTTCCGGCTAACAGCAGTAATCGGACAAAAATACGAGTGATCCTCAGTATAAATATAACGCTTACTGAACAGCATTTACGCGCGAATATGATAGAAATCGATCGCTCGAATGAAAAGGTCGTAAGATCAACGGAATCCGAAACCTGGTCAGTTAAATTATACGCGTCATATAGGTCAGTGAATTATAGCTCGAAATAATCGCGCATAAGTTACACATTGTGCTATAGCATAGCAATATATCAAGCATGCATAATAAGAAAAAAAGAAAAAAATTTAAGACTTTGCCCATCTTTGAAGATGTTCGAATATCAATCTTATAATATTCGCCACTATTACAAATTTGTTTATTATATTCATCATCATCATCATCATCATCATTATCATCATCATCGTTATTATTGTTGTTGTTGTTGTTGTTGTTGTTACCATTATTATCATTTATGGATAAAAATCAAATCAAACTGTTATAAAAAGATGAAACAAAGCTTCGCTAAAATAAATCTTACTACATATATATATATATATATATATATATATATATAGTAATTCGTAATTTCGTTATATCTTTCTGAAAAAAATTTCTCTTATTATCTTTGACATTCGACAATGTCTGCAATTTATAGAATCAATATGAAGATTTACACATGAAGTTACGCTATGTAACAAGCGAAGTTATGATAAAGAGTTTTATCGCGAAATGTGATGTAATCATTTGGAGAAATATTAAGGCGACATTCAGATTCTTTGCTCTAGCTATTTAGATAGTAAATTGCACGAGCTATCGCATCGGACTCAGATTTTGCAATATTGAAAACTATAGTTTGAACAAAATATATCGGATCAAACTATAGCGGAGCACCCAAGTAATACTTCAATACTTGTTGCTTGAATTTTTGCAGGCAATAAAAAAGCATTTTCGAACGATATATCGAGATAAGAGATATAAGAATATAACAATTATTATATATAGGATACTTAAGATACGATCTAAGACTTACGTAAGTGAGTTTAGATGACTAGGTGTTGAAATGAAACAGATATGAAAATTTTATTTTATTCAGTGCTTAGTTTCGATCCAAACTAATCCAAATTCTATGTGGAACTAGTACACACTGTTTTCTGCACACTGATTTGTATAATTAAAATAAGAATACACAAACAACACCCGACAGCGTAAAGCACATTTTACAAGAAACACGAAACCATCGCGCTATGTCAGAATTCGCCGGGCGACTGCGGCGAACTACAACGCGATCGGAGTTATTCGACAAACTTCGCGCACTTTCGAATCGTACAGCAAACTTCGCGCTTTTCCGTATATATCATGCATCTTATAATAACGTAATTGGCCAATACGTTCGCGGTTAATTTAAATGTAATTAATTTAAATATAATTTTACAAACGCAATCTTATTCGTTTTAATATCATATCTATAGGATTAGTTAAAACGATATATACGAGTTAGTTAAAAAATTTCATATATTCTTTCTAATAGAGAATAAAGATTCCGTCGAATAATTTTACACATTCCATAAAATTGAAAACTTTTGTTCAATTTTACTGCTGCAAAAGAGATTGTATAACAAAATTGTTTCGTGTTAAAGAAGATCGTTGTTGACCAATGCTGACTAATGGTAACTGAATATATGCATTACTATATGTATGTATATATCCACGGTGTACGTAGACATTAATAGAATCTTCATAGAAAATCGTGATACAAAAAATCCAAGTTAAGTTAATTCTTATTTTCCCATTTTTTAAGGAGAAACTGCTTAAGTAGTGATATAGAATTTTCTTAATGAAATTATATTATACAAATACAAAATAGAACAATATCTTTGATAACCTTGAATATCTCCATTGTTTTCAAAGATATGAGAAAACCAAAATTCGTTAACAAAAATTGTTTAGTAATCGATAGTCCGACGATTGCGATATTACGTTGACATCATGGCAAATGGACATCATTTCGAAAATTTATTACAACGAAGAATATTGCAACGAGATTTGCTTGCTCTTTCATTTATGATCGGCCAAATGATTTTCAAAAATAAGTTATTGAAATTATCTAAATGAGCTGTGATACCAGAAATTTTAGTAAATAATTTAAAAAAGAACTTGAGAGCTCTGAAACTCCACCAAAAAGATTATTACTATCATATTATAGTCTTCTCCATACTAAACAACTTTCGTTAACTTTCGAACAACTTTTTCATATTTCCAAAAACAACGAAAATATTCAAAATGATCAGAGATATTGCCTTATCTTATACACGTATAATGTATATTTTTTAATAAAGCAACTGCATTATTTAAATATAAAAAATATGCAGATTAATTTGAGATGAAATTTTAGCTTGAAATCGCAAAATTTATTATAATATTAAATTACGGCAAAAATTTCTTTCTTACTGTAATAAAAATAGAAATTAAGAATCTAAGAACAATAATCTTTCTCAGTCAACAAATAGGAAAAAAAGAAAGTATAGTAAATAAATATGACATCACGTCTCGTCGAGTGATTCCCATGAATATATATTTGCATATATATTTTTATCGCTGACAACAACGTTGTGACACTGTTTCTTCTACATAGTAATGAGATTCTATCGTTAATAATAAAAAAATAAAAAGGAAATCTTGTAAAAGAGAAGCTCTTTGCACTTACGTAACAACAGTAGCGTAAAATTTCAAAATCTTCCACCTTTTCTTGGATAATTGTCCAAATCTTCAAGAAAATATATATTTTATTCAAACAAAGCAATAACGTTTTGTTACCTGTCAATAACTTTTTACTAGCCAATTTACTGGAGCAAATATAAATATACATCTCGAACAAAATTTTTTGTTCCATCGTAATTTAAAATTTAAAGTTTAAAGGATTCTGGAAACACTATCTTTATTTTACTTTTACACTCTATCTCGATTAAATTCTCCATCAATCGAATCAACGTGATAAGATACACGTTATCGAGAAACAGTTTGCTTTGGCGTAATATTTACAATATGGCTCAACTGCAGATAAATAATAGCAATAATAGCAATAAACTTCTTTACAATAAAATCGTCTATTAAAAAGCAGCGCTTGTAAAACTTTTATAAGCTTTTATATTATTACAGTCGATCAGATATAATCTTATTCTTAATTTGACAGTGATGTGAATATTTCTCATTGTCGATTTGATAATAATGTAAATATTAAATAACGGATACTTTTTTAGTATCGTAAGATAGAACCGTGAATTCAGACTTTATTACAGTATAATCCGTGCATTGTACGTGTGAATAATGAAGATGCCTTTCAAGCCATCCAACCAAATAAAACCGACGATTGAAAATAATTATCAAATGATCCCGATGCGGAATGATATAGAAAGTTCATTGTACAGGAACCTTTTATCATCTAACATGACTCAAATAACCAATTGATATTCGTAATGTTATGACAGTAGTTTTACATTTTACATTTTATAGACAAAAGCATTGTACGTTGTATTTTTTATATTCTTCTTTTTTTCTTTTTGATTAATAACTAGATTGCTAAAGAGCGTCTTGATATATTTTCTATATTCTCTTTGGCATAGCTATATGACGAATGTTTTTAATGCATCCTCGTTGAAATCGAATTACAATGTGTCGTGATCCATCTTAATAGAACAATTCGCGGTGCGACCTATTTACATTGTCTTGGCTCAAGTGTACACAGCTGCACTAAATTGCAATTTCTATTGTTCTTTACATTTCGAGCGATTCTGTAAAATAATCATAGAAAATAAAAGAAATAAGATAATACTCAAACTTCGAAAAGATACTGTTATACGTTTATTTTTATAATGAAAAATAGAATTATTCATTATAAGTTTTAAAGGACTTTTCGAGGAATTCGATATTAATTGATCGTTAGTTTAATTCAATTATCATGCATTTCTATGTTACTTTTTACCTATATAATTAAAATACACCATAATTTGAAAAATGTAATAAATAATCAAGACACTTATAGAATAAAAAATTCTGAATTTTTCAAATGGAGTTTTTAATGTAATTTTAAGACTATCTTCTTTAATAACGGAAGCTTCGAAAGAAACGAAGAATATTCTAGTAAGTGTAGTAGAATGCCTCTTTACTTTTATACTCGTTGTTGCTTAAATTTTCTAATTTAATTTCTTTGATTAACTATTTTGACGGTGATAAATTATTAATTATTCAGATACAAAATCTCTAAATAATTCTGAAAATTATAGAAACTAATATCGTTCTACAAAAACTTTCTTTGTAAAGGATTTACTTCTTTTGTGTAATTATATCATAATTAAATAATTACATCACGTAACATGATCCAATAAAAATACCAACACTTTTGAGAAATTTTAATAGATTATTAGCGTCGATATTTTAATAGAAACACGATGATATCAGTCGCAGTGGAGAAGTAATTGTTACGTAACACCGGTAGAAATTGACACTCAACTCAACTCATTCGTGCATGCACGAATACGTGACTATATCGACGTATGCGCGACTGGCTATGCAAATTTAACTGCAGGAAGATCCATTTGTTAAACGTTCCAAAGGCCTTGCACTAACCTACGCAAATTTTTTAAGTTCTGTAGTAGTCTAGAGGAAAGGCAACTTGCACATTTTCTAATTTTTTATTAAATTAAGATGATAAATATATTACGTAGAATATAATTTCACTTATTTCTCTGATTTCCAGTCTTCTCTTATACGAAAACTTGAAATAACGAAACTTTTCTGAAAATAATTACATTGAAGTTTAAAATTAAGTACAAAAGTTACCTGTAGATGCCACTGTAGTTCAATACCGAACTTTAATACTAAAGCTATCGACAGTTAAGACGAAACTATTTCTACCAAAACCAGTCAAAATGACTGGTCTTTAAAACATACGTGATAATAGAATATTTTCATATTTATCGATTTATTACTCTCTTACAAAAGAAATCCCATGTTATGTAGTACAGTTAATACCAAATTTGTCAGGTTTCTTCGGCAAATATTGAATAAATCTGCATCCGGTTTTAGATGGAAAGAGTTGTTCCTCAATTGTAATATTTGTACCTAGTTTGTAGCAACTCTGACTATTTTGAATAAACTTATCCCATACAGCTGATATCCAAGCAAATACACTTTGTGTATATATATATATATATATATATACAATATATATATATATATTTTGTATATATTGTATATATATATATTTTGTATATATTGTATATATATATTTTGTATATATTGTATATATATATATTTTGTATATATTGTATATATATATATATTTTGTATATATTGTATATATATATATTTTGTATATTGTATATATATATATTATATGTATTATAATATATAATATATATATATATTATTATATATTATATATATATTGTATATGTATATATATATATTATATATATTATATATATTGTATATGTATATATATATATTATATATTGTATATGTATATATATATATTATATATTATATATATATATTGTATATGTATATATATATATATATATTGTGTATATATAATACCAACATTGACTTTATCACTTTTTTTTTATCAAAGCGAATAAATCTCAATATTTCGATAAAATCATTTCATAGTATTGGAAAAGAAATTTCGTTCCATAAATATGAAAGTTCAAAATTTTTTGTTTCGTTACTCCCTGTGCATACAAAATTCCAAATTTTTTACCCGAAACTCGAGAAGCTTCTAATTCCGTGCAAGATATTATATGTTCAAGCATATGGTCGTCAATTAGTAAAGAAAATGCGCAATTTTTCTGATAATTATCACTCATGTTGAATGATAGCGGTAAATTGTTCTAAAAACATGTAAGTTGTGAAAACGAAACTGATTAATTCGGGTTCGGTAGATCGTAAGCCATGATACATTATTATTTCTATTTCTAATAAATAAAAATAAAATAAAATTCATTATATTATTTCTTGAATTATCACTGCAAAAATTTTAAAATAAAATTATAACTTCAGTCATTTTGACTAGTGTGGTAGTTCGAGTGTTAATTAAGAAACTACTAAGACATTTGTTAACATAAGAAAGAAATATATACGGAAAAATTTATAAGATTTCAATCGATACTTAATGCTGGAATCAACTACTTTATGTTAATTTAATAGTTAATGAAATTGGAACAATCTTTAAGAGTCTCTCAATTACTTTTCAATCTCAAAGTTTCAATTATTGAGTTCCAAACAAAAAATAATATTTTATCAATTTACTGAATTCGACTTATTTTCGCCGCGTTGTTATTAGATTTTATGTAAAATTTATAATAAAACTTCATTCTTTATTAGGATCTTTTACGAAATTATAGCAGATGACTTTTTCCCTACAATTTTATCGTTTTTGCTTTTTATAATTTTCGAATATTATTGAATGAATCAGTGTGGACAACGTAATGAATCTAAAAGAAATTTTAAATGTTACTCTCAAATGTATCTAATTTCAAGTGTTAACCTCGCATGATCTTGACACACGAGATCCTGAGTCTAATATTTTTACGATATTGTTTTAATAATTTTGCAAAGATGGAGAAATGGATACACGAAAATTTATCCGAAATTTTTGATTTTCCAGTATCAATAGAATTCGCAAAGTAAGAAAATTACATCAAAATGAAAGGATGTTTCCTTGATGTAATTTAAATAATGATAATATTCCTTGATGATATTCCCTGATAATAACAATATCATATCATATCGTATTTGTTTCAGAATCATAATGAAAATGGAAAACGAAAGGGACTTGGACGACTATTTGCTATCTCTTTTAGATTATACTAATGGAAAACATAGGCAGTTTATTTCAGAATTGAAAAAACGACAAGGTTTATATTTTTTTCGTTTGTATTAATTATTAAGCTATTTAATATTTTTCACTTTGAAATGTTTCAGCTTTAAGCAAAGATCAAAGTAAATATAAAAAAGAAAATGATGTAGATAATGGAAAGAAAAAGCAAAATGAGAAAAAAAGAGGGAAAGTAAAAGGAAAAGAGAGCAAAGAAAATAAACAGGTATGTATCAACATAATGTTTGAACTTTTTATTTCAAGTTTATAATCAGTTATACAATAAATTAAGTATTAAGTTAGATATTATTTGTTTAGACACAAGAAATTATAAAAATAGATAAGTCGGAAAAAAAGAAACCTAAGTTTGTTAATATATCTTCTGAAAATGGCATTTTGTTAAAAGGTACCGTATCAAAAGATTATAAACTATTAAAAGACTAATATTAAAATATAACTAATATAAAAATATTTTATTAGGTAGATACAAATGTAATTGCGAAACAAAAGAACATTCGCTAATCAATAATTGTCTCAGCTGTGGTAGAATAGTCTGTGCTCAAGAAGGAGCTGGTCCTTGCTTTTTTTGTAAAGAACTTGTATGTTCTCAAGAAGAACAAACCATTCTTTCTAGTAATACTAAACAAGCTGATCAGTTATACAATAAATTAATAAATCAAAAAACTAATAAGAATTTGGAAGAATCAATAAAACAGAGAGATAAACTTTTGGAATATGATCGCAATGGGTATGTATTCTTATATAATATTCTTATATCAAAATAAAATATTAATAATAATTATACTAATTTAAAATAAGTATAATTACTATTAATTTACAGAATACAGTGCACAAAAGTAATTGATGATGAATGTGACTATTATCAATCAAATAGTACATGGTTAACAGATAAACAACGAGAAAAGTCGAAGAAGTTAGAAGAAGAAATACATGAAAGAAAGCATATGTCTCGTTTAAATAGAAAAATCTATGCTACTATTGATTTCACAGGTAGAGAAATAATTGAAGAAAATGCAACGGAAAATTTTGAGAAATTCAGTGAAGAATATTTGCAAGATGTATCTGAATCATTTAGTGAAACAGAAAGTAATATTTGTCCACATATAGAATTTAATCGCCCAATGGTAAAAATATTATTAATAAATTATTAAACATATTCATACTATTCATACTATTATTACGTGTAAAGAACATAATATCAAATTTTTATTAATAGTATATAGAGTCAAATGAATTGCAACCACGAACAAAAGCGATCATTTCTTTTAACGCAAGAAATATTATTCAAGACAAAGAATATTTAGAAATGTCTGATCCTGGTTTATGTTTGAGTATGCATCAACCTTATGCATCTTTATTAGTAGCTGGAATAAAAGTGTAAGATTATAATTTTTTAAATAGTTTAATATTTAGTATATTATTTTTTAACATATTACCATTATAGTCACGAAGGTCGTACATGGTATTCATCACATAGAGGAAGATTATGGATTGCTGCAACATCAAAAATACCAACTAAGGAAGAAATTTCAAATATAGAACAGTGTTATCGTGTTTTAAAAAATGGTTAGTATAAATTGAATCTATGATTAAAAAAATAAAAAAATAACTTTCTTTTAATTGATCGTATTACAATACATATTACGCTTATTTATCACGAATAACATTAATACTTTGCAGAAAAACTAATGTTTCCGGAAATTTATTCAACTGGTTGCTTATTAGGATGTGTAACTGTTGTTGATGTTTTAACGCAAGAAGAATATAAAAAATCTTATCCAGATGGAGAAAGTGATAGTCCTTATGTTTTCATATGTGAAAATTTTTTTACATTGCCAATTAAATTTCCAATACAAGGAAAACATAAAATTTGTAAATATTTCTTCATATTTTAATTATTATGTACTTTTTGTTACAACTAATTTTTATAATTTTTATTGTGATTTACAGATAAATTAGACCCAAAGATTCACCATGCTGCTTCGAAGATGTTAGACAAGTATACGAAAAATATACATTAAACATGTTTATATAAAATAGTATATCGTTTTTGTCATAAATAAATAACCAATATTTATATCTCTTTTAATATTAAACTTTTATACATGAATAATATAAATATTACATACCTTTAACATTTTAGTGCTAAAAAATAAAATACATATAATCTGTATAATATACATATTATCTATATTAAATATTATTTATTATTTGTACATAATAGAATATATTACAATGTATGTATAGCTTGCAATATATTACATATATAACTATTATCAGACATACATATGTCTTTTATATATTAATCGTTTACTTATTTCTTTTATATGCATTCAATGAAAAAATATTAGTTATTTTTTCTTATTTCTCGTTAAAATATCAGACTTTCATAAATGTTAAAAGTAGACTTCAGTAGTCATTTTTACATTCAAACAGTCTATATATTTGAAGTAGAAAGAGAATATTTTTTTATCGAAATATAATATAAAGTTTGTTCTACTATAAATTTTAGAATTTATACTGAAAAATATTTTGAAGATAATATTTCTTTCATTAGTTTATAAATTCCGATAAATTGTTTATAACTAAAAATTAGAAGAAAATTATAAATTAATATTAAAACTTTTAAAACATAACATTATCTTATGCAATAATTACTTTTATCTTTGCTTTTTATTTGTATATCATCTGTAATAAATTTAACAAATTTTGAAAACGAAACTTTATGAACTAATTTAATGTTAAATAAAACTACAGTGTTACATGCAATGAAGGAGCATTCAATTTATCATATATTAATTGATATATGAAAATTATAATATGTATGAATTGAAATAAACTTGTAATGTTTTAAATAAGGTACAAATAATTTCCTCCAAAGATGTATATTTCATGAATAATATTAGTGAACTGGGAATGTATAAATAAATACCAAACTAGGAGAAATAAATTTTAGTATAAAAATTAACAATTGCACAATATAATTTTTAAATTGAAGTATGTAACTAACAGTAATTGAAGTATTAACAAGATACATAGAGTCAAATTATATGTTTATTAATCTGCATATTGTTCAATCTATTAATTATTATTTAATTTGCACTTGTTTTCTAAAGGTACACAAGTATTATAATTCTACAACAATATTATCCAATTAAAAAAAAGTAAGTTAAACAACAGAATATGCAACTGATAACTGTTTTTTTTCATACACATTTGTAATGTTTATTTGTAACGCTATCATTATTTTCATTATAAAATGAAAAAGTTAGTAATACTTTTCTCAAAGTATTTCACAATAAAAAGAAACTTTTATAATTACATTTAACAATATTCTTATTTTTGTTGTATCAAATTAAATAAAAATTAATAAAGAAAAAACAATGAATTATATGTATGTGTGTATGTATGTATATGTATATGTATATGTGTGTATATATATATATATATATATATATATATATAAATTTAATGCTGCATATGATCTGTGTATGTACATATGTATTGTACAATACATATTAATATTTCTTTTTTAAATAACATTCCAATATATTCAACATATAACTTTTTTTGTTAAAATACAAGTTTCTATTATGAATATAATACATATACATGCTATAGAATAAATAATTTGTATAACTCTCTGTATTAAACTATTTAGGCTATCAAATGTTATTGATAATAATTCTTTACTAGTTTAATTTTTAATATTAAATATCAAGTCAAATCAATAATTAAATTTTTAATAAAAGTAATTTAATTGTATATATAAAATTTTGTAGCAAATCACAAAGAAATTTTATATGGTAAATGAGAAAAAACATTCAAAACAATAAATCTTTGCTTAAATTGAATCGACAGAAAGAGGTACTTACATGTGTACACTTTTATTTTTCTCCGAACAATGGTAGACCATTGCAGTATTACCATAATATTAATGTACCCATATCATAAATCTACTCAAACAATTTTAAATAAATAATTTTATATATCCTCTCTCTCATTATATGATTTAAGAAATTCTAAGTTCCATTAATGTAATAATACTCTTTTTTGTTTTCTAAAGCAATCAAGAAAAATTGTTACCACTTATATCAGCTAGTTTCAGTATTATAAGTACTAACATTTTTTTTCAAATATTTCAAAAATTCTTATTAGGACGATATCTAACATCCAGAAAATGTATTTACTATTTCCAATTTTAATTTCAAACATATACAAAACAATGCAATTTTTCTTCCAAACAATTAAATATCTAAATATAGGTAGGTGAATCTTTTAAACTGATACCACAAGCATCACAGACTGAGACATTTTTCTCATTTACTAATGTACATTGTGGGCATTCTTTTCCACCACTTGCTAATGGTTTATCTTCGTTTCCTTTGTGCCTGGATTTTCCACACATTTCACAAATTTCTTTTGATGAAAAATTAAGATAGGTGCAAGTAGCACAATTCCAATTCTTATCTCCATCTTCTTCCATTTCATTTTCTTTTTCTGAATGAGAAAGTTCTAAATTTTGTAATGTATCCACAATTTTTACAATTTGATCCACCGATTGATGAGAACGTTGAATTGGAAGCGTTTGACTACATCTTTTTTCTTTATTATGAGAAGATAAATGACTTTCTGAAGATGCATTATGATATCTATTCGAATCCATTAAGTCAAAAGAAGAAGACTTCTTTTTGAAAGGTAACGTATCGTGATAATGATGTCGACCATTTGTCATAGACGAATCCATCTCATCGGTTCTTACGCTTCTTCTTTTTTCAAAGTCATGTACACTATGTTTCTCGTCGTTATCATTTTGTTTAAAAGATTTTTGTTTACTCAATCGGGAATCACACTCTCGTTTGTGTAAAATATCTTCTCGATTACCAAGATCTTTAGAATAGCCTAAAGTTTCTAAATTTTTATACACAAAATCCCAAGAATCATAATTATTTCGTTCGTCGATTGATCGCCCTGATTTTTTATCGATTCTTCCATAATCATAATGATTTCCATCGCTAGAATGTCTTTTATAAAAATCTACTTCGTCCAAGTCTGATATTCGATGAGATATCTTCCGATTGTGCAGTTTGTCATAATTCGCAACTGAAACCGGCATATCAAGTTCAATTAATCTACCTGTTGGTACTCTTGTGTATCCTGGCATTGTGGTATAGTAAGGATTGACTCCGCTCAAATATTTATTACCATGTGGTAAACATCCATAGGCACTACATCGATTTCCAAAGCCGTGATCTACTGGTTGAAAGTATTTGTAGTTGTTAGTTCCAGGTATCGAATTTGTATCTTCGATATATCTGTATTCCGACTGACAAACAGGCATTGACATATTATAACTAGGAGGCATAATGTGATAAGGAATCGACGGTGATACTGCATCTGTACATGCAGTTTGCGGATAATGATAATCTCTGTAATTCTCCGCTTTTGTTCGAGTTTGATGCATTTTCTCAAGAAAACGGTAGTTTAATGCTCTGATTGCTTGCTCTGGTGTACCAACATGATTTTCTCGAAACTCTAATACTTCTAGCCATGAAATACTGTAATTCTGCGAAACGTTCTCCCATATTTGCTTCAAGATCTACGTACAAAAATTGGAACATTTTTATTTACATATCTTTGCAGGAAAGTATTACAAAGATCGTCGCTCGCTTAATAGCACAGTATCAGTTCAGCGACGGCCAGTTATCTCCCCGTTGAATTGCCGCGCGTTTAACATAATGATATTAATACAATAACAGCAATACTACATCAGCAACGACAACAACATCAGCATCAGCATAACATGTGATAGAGATAAAAATAATAAAAGAAAAAAACGAAAGTGAATACATTGACACTGGTACTGCCCGTGTACTGTGCCATTATCAAGCTTTGAAGTGTCATTATAAATATTATTACCTGACATTCAACAAAAGCAACTATTGCATCTCTGCTTACACTAGATACTTTATCAGGGTCGATAGGACCCTCTAAAGTGAGCACTCCTAACCCTGTATGTTTGTATCCCATTTGTTCAAACATTAATTCTGCTCCTATTAAATTTGCTTCTACCTCGTGCTTATAATATCCGCTATAAGTCTAAATATAAAAAAAATTAATTGAATATCTTGCAGTTTAAAAAATTTACGTTAAGGATTACAAAAATCTTAACCTTTAACGTTCTATATTCTCTTCTCCAAGGCTGAGCCAAAAGATTGGCAGCATACAATGAAATAGCACTCCAGGCAGTTGCGGCTCTATATCCACTAAAATCTTGCAACGTGGCTGCTGATCTATGCAATATATCTGCAGTTTCTTGAAATACATATTTGTTTTCATTTGGAACAAGACAGAGATATTCTTTAATAAAACCTAAAATAGAGGAAGTTATTAAAAATTGAACATTGCATGTTATTGCACATATGTTTACCTTCAAGTTTACGACGCTGTTGCAATTTTAAAGGGCTGTCATCTGTTTGCAAATAAACCAAATGGCTTTGCTCTAATTTAACGCTAATTTCTTGTAATCTATCTTTACCTCTTACTATTAAGTCATTTGCCATTTTTATCACTGCAACAAACGTGCATTTTACTTGTATTTTCTATATGTTTAGAATTGTCTAAATTATTTCACACACAAACAAAACATTAAAAAAAAATAGTATTTACATGTCCAATGTAAAATATTTAAGCATTTGACAGTTGAGTAATATTGCACGAAATTAAATACAAATAGAAGATTAATGAAAAATGAAAAGACTAAAGATGTCATTTAAAAGTAAACATCTTTCACACCTATTACAAAACGCTCTAGAAATGCAGTTTTAGATCAAATTCTTGATTTAAACTATGGCTAGCTCCAACCTAAAAATAAATCCTATATTTAGAAGCACCGCTACAGTGTTTATTCCAGGAGCTACCACAATATATTCTCTATTTGGAAGGTGCTCCATCTCAACTAAAAGTGTTTATCCAACTTCTCATTATGTAATATATATCATTCATCATATATCTATCATATCAATATATATCATAAAAATATATCATTCCACTTCATAAACAGTAAATATTTTTCCCCTACAACTTTTTTCTTGGTTATGTTCGAGTTGCATCAAGAGCATGAAGCAAACATACATTAGAAAGATAAGCGTCAATGCTGAAGCTACGTGCAGTTATTATTGCCACGATTCATGTTCATTTCGAATTGTTGTTGATCTGACAAATATCAAACTCATAGTTAATGTTGTTATTTACATGAAATTTTTTACATCCAAATATTGTAATTTATTAGATAATTATCAGTAACAATATTAGGAATAGAAAATGATGACAAATATGAAAGAAGCAGAAGCAAGAGAACTTCAATCACAAATTGAGAAATATAATAGGTAATTCTTTATGTTTCTTAATATTTGTTTATTTTACAATCACGTTTGTAAATAATCCCAATCATGTGTTATATGTAATTAATTTTTTGATAACTGTTTATAACTATGGCTAATGATATCCAGACAGATATTTAAATTTTTTTAAAAATTTTACAGCGAAGAAGATGAAATTGACTTCAAAGTAGCTATAACAAAATTAACCGAAGGATTCTTAAAACAATATCAAGAACAATGGAAACAAAGTGGAAAAAAGCTAAATGAAGTAAAGTGAGTGAAAAGTTACGGCAGCACATAAGAATTGTCTGATTTTATATTTTATATCGTTTTTGTTTAGAAGCAAACAAGAAATTTTGCTCAATCAGATGCAAATTGAGAATAAAAAAGTCCAAGATGTTTTTAATGATGTTAAATTAAATGAGATGGTAAGTGATATTAAAATATAAATTTGATTTTACAGAAATTTCTAATATAGAAGAATGGTCTCAAACATAAAATACATAAAGGGAATATGTATTACAGTTTCAAATGATTAAAATTAGTCAAGGTAAATTAATATTAATGAAAAAAGAAATGGTTTCCATTCATGAAAGGACATTCAGATTAAAAGTGAGTTATAACTTTTCTACGTTACGTGTATTTTCATTTTCAATTCACTATTGTTCATATAATATGTAAATTATCTTTGTATAGAAACGAGCGTCAAGATTGCAGCAAATAGTACAGAAAGAGGCCTTGAATAGGGAACAACAACGAGAACAAGAACTTCATCGGGAACAAGAACTAATTGGCAAACCAGCAATAAGTTAAGGAAAATAATTAATATCAGTAAAGATACGTAAACATATGAAAACAGATTGTACTTATATACACACCATCATAAAATGTATGTCTAAAATTAGTCACTGACTTTATTGTCTAATATATATAGATACATATAATTGACATACATATTTTTATATGTTACCAAACAATTTTCCATTGTCCATTAGTGTCACATTTCTCAGTATTTTTACACAAATAATTAAATGTTGTTTTAGTGCGAAAACCAATGATTTCTCTGTCTTCTTGTATTCTAAATGTAAATGTTGATTCTTGTGTTCCTATAAAATACCTACAAATTATACATTATTTCTTTCATGACATAAAAAATGAAATAAATGAAGTAAATTAGAAATAGATACACAAAATTTTTACCTGGCATAAGAACTAATTATCTGGTCAATAATTGCAATCCCGCCATCTTTAAATTTATTTAATATATAGTCTGATGGAATAAATTTAAGAACCGTATAATCAGACAAATATTGTTTAAGTTCACTAAATTCTAAACAAATTACTATGATTAATAGACACATTATTTATTAATCTTTTAAGGATATTTAAGGATAATTTACCTTCTTGTGTTGCATCTGTAGCAACAAACAGAAATTTTAATCCAAGTTTATCTAACTTATCTTTTAATTGAAAAGCAGCAGATGCTATTGTTGGCACTGTTGAAGGACGACCAATTAAAAAATCACGTCTTCTTAAATGGACTGATAAATAAGGTCCTCCAATTGCGTTTCTTCTGCCCTGCAATTAAAAAATTATCTTTCATAATTTAAATCTTTCTATCAGCTCAAGCAAAATTAAATACTTTTTCTTTAGTCCAATCATCTGGTCGTTCAGTCTTATCATGTTCATTTGTTGAATTAAGGAAACTTTTTCTGTATTCGCTAGCAATATTATATAATTCAGAATTATATCGCATACTACGTCTAACTTTCCAATATTCTATTGTGCCATAGAAGTCATGTAATGGAATCTCCATGTGATCAAACATTATGGATCTACCATAATAATTGCATTAATAATTAGTGAAAAAATATTGTACGTAAAATTTAGACATTATTAAACAAATTACACATTCTCTTACCTATAAACATTAGATTTAAGATTTTGTTTAAGACCAGACATTGTACCATGAAATTTAACACACTTAATAGCTTTAGAAGTTACATTATGATATCCCCAAAAATGTCCAATGTATTTTTTAGATTCTACTTTATGAAATTGTAATGCTTTATCATTACATTTTATTATTTCATTTTTGTCTTTAAATTTACCCGTCTTGAACATCTCCTCGTCATTTTGTAAGACATATACAACATCAAGACGTGTTTCATTATTTTCTGAAGGATACTCTGAAAAATCAAATTTCTATCGAGTCTATCGCTGACAATAAATGAAATTTTATACCTTGTAGAAACTGATACATTTCAATAACTGGTACATATTTTTGCAAACTTGGAATGTCAAAGAACAAACTCCAAGATAATTGAGTTTGAAATCCTATGTGTTTACTATGCCAATGATATAAATTACCTGCAAAATAGAATAAGAAAAAACAAAAATAAAAATAAAAAGTAAAATGAAAGAACTATTTGTGCAGTATAAAATTACCCCATGGTGGCAAAACTAAATGCCATTTAATACTTTTTTCTTGTTTGATTATATTTTTTATAAAAACTGCAGTGCGAATATAAACATCTCTTCTTAAATTAAATCCTTCTGCAGGATTAACATCATAGAGTACATAACTAAAAAATCATTATTTATGTAAAAAAAATATTAATTTTAACGTGATATGCACGTTATAATATAGAAGTAAGATCAAACCGATTTTGCAAATAACATAATTGATCGTTGCATTTCTTGGTAGTTTCTTCATACTCATCTATACTACAAAATTCATTTGCAACGATATTTTGTGCAAAACTGATTAAAAGTAATGCAAAATACAATACTCTTAGAAATAACAACATACTTTACATTTTGGGGTTATATTATACATATTGCGATACGCAAAAAACGCTTTGAATATTTTCAGATAGTATAAGAAATATTTTATATTGTATTGTAATTTCGATAGAATATGTAATAAATAAGTTGATATCTCTTAGAATGTTAAATTCCTTTATTTTTTTCTGTAAATATCAAATTTAATTTTATTCTCTTTTTCCAAAAAAGCATTTTTCTCCTAAATAATGAGATTAAGGATAATAAAAACACAACAGCAATAACAACAACATTATACAGCTTGATTTTTGTTATACACGAATTACAGACTTAAATCTCCCTTATTCAAAAGTGGTTGTTGATGGGTAGATTACAATTTTCTAATTCAATTAATAATAATTATAATAATGATAATAATTATTATTTATCGTCTTATATAATATTTATAATTTATAGTTCAGTTTAACATAGTTTGTGCCCTCTTATACAAGCAGGGCTGTTATGTTACATTTACTCTGACTCATTTCCCATACTTTTTCACGTATCCTATTAAATACACTTAGCATATAAAAATTAAACACACTTAGCATATAAAAATTACAAGGACAATTTATATTAATAATGATAGTAGCTGTAGTGTAGTAATAGTTATAGTGGTAGCGGTAATGATAGTGTAGTAATAGTAATAGTAATAGCACTAACAGCAGTATTGGTAGCGATGATATTATCGTTATAATTTTTCATTTGATAACTATGCTTTGTTATCATCCCTTTTTTCATGATTTTCTTCAGTATTTTCCACACGCGCATATACTTGCATTATGAAATCTTAGATTAGAGCACGAGAGTTATTTACTGTCCCTTTTCAAAATTTGTGCCTCGTTACAGTTCTTTTGAAAATGTGTGCAGTTTTTTTTCCATATTTTATTAGCAATGATGTTAACCATTGATAGAATTCTTAGTTTGCAAATATTTATAATAATACTGAATTGTCATTATAATAAATATAATGTGAAATTCATTTCTATACTAACATACTAATTCCCCCTTTGTTTTGTATCTCCACACGAATTCCCTATTGTTAACATCACAGCTAAAAGTGTTTTATGTCAACACGAAACACATTACATTCAATATAGGAAACGTGAAGTAGTACAAGGCATTAAAAACAGAAAAAAAAGGATGGATGAATTATGCATAAATTGCACAGCGCTCATTCAGATGTATTATTCAAATATATGCTTCATTTTCTCATATGCGCACATTTTCATATTTGTTTATATATGTACATCCACATATATAAATGCGCATTATATATATATATATATGTATATATATATATATATATATATGCGTGTGTGGTGTGTGTATTTATATCTGAAATCACATTTAAATTTGTAACAAATACTTTAAATTTCATTATTCACAAAAAATGAAATAACATAATGTCTATATTTGTGTTCTATTTATTTTCCAAAAGAAATTACAAATATCTTAAAGGAATAAATAATTGTGAATGGATTGCAAATGTTAGAAACAATACCTTTTTTTATACTTTTCAAGTATAAAACTATTCTGTGTAGTTATACAAATTTCATGATAAATGAATAAGTACAGGTTGCATAAAAAACTGATTTACAAAAAAGTTGAAAAATTTAACTAAACTTTTCAACAATTTTTTTTTTTCTAATAATAATTAAAAAATTTATTTCTTTGTGCACTGTGTACCATACTATACATACTATATAGTATATATATTATATATATTATACATAGTATATATATTTAAAATATATACATATTATATATATATATATTATATATAAAAGTACATATACGTATGTATAGTTTTATACTACTTCACATTTAGAAATACATCTGTCGATAACTCGTTTACTAGCACAATTTCAATTTTTTATGCTGGCACAGTTACCTGAGAATTCAGATAAAATAGTCAGTAAAATAGTATAAATAAAAATCAGTATAATTACATACTGATGGTTTAGGCACTTGTACAGAATCATTGAATACAAAATAAATCTGATTTATAGTTCGTAATCAAATCTCTTAAACTGCGATTTATCTTGTACTTAATGATTCTGGCAAAAATGCCAGTTAAACCAAATATTTTCTTCTCATTTAAAATGAGCCCAATGATTTATATGTAATTCGTTCTTAATTTATTTCCTTTACTTCCGAACAAATTTATTTGAAATATTTATTCTGCATTTATTATTATTAGATTTCAAAGTTAATTTCTATCCTTTCCAGGTTACTGCAGTAATTTAATCTAAAAATCATATAAATATCATCATCATAAAATCATACAAGTTCATCATATAAATATGTTTCAACAAAATTTGTTATAATATTCACTCACAGAAGTAGATATTCAATAGCAACTTAACATTTGTTATATTGGGATTATATTTAGCTGCATTGGGCCTTTCAATGAAATGTTAGAAATTACAGGGATGTTAATAAATAATTTATATATACACAGGGAAAGATATACACACATACACACTCACACACGTACGCGCGTGCATACATATGTACAATAATTAGCATTAACACACACAACATATGTCATAGAAAAATCCAGAATAACTTGTTCTTCCGGCAGTTCGGCCGAATTGAGCACATAAAAACAGTGTACAAAAAAAAAATGCATTGTGAAATAACACATACTACAGACTGTTACATCACAATATTATATATAATATTAATTAACGTGTATGTTTTTACCATGTATTAGCATGTATATTTTTTCTAGGAATCGAAAATGATTATACAAAAGAACAATATTTCGTTTAATGTAATTTCATTTCTTCTATATCTTTTTACAATCTTATGATATGTGTAAACTGATAATAAAAAAACTTAAAAATTATAGATGTATATATTTCTTTAAGTATTATTAATTTGCTATACAACATACAAAGCTATTACGTTCAAATAAAACAGTTCGTTCAGCATTGCTGAAGACAATATTTAATATTTTATTATTTTTCATCAGCATGTATATGTATATATATATATGTACATTTTAAAAAAGTATGCAATACATACTTTTTCTTGGCCAGAAATTTGTATCAAATCAAAGAAACTCGAAAGAAAGATAAAATCTAAGTTTAAGCAATTGTTCATTATCTTTTGGTAAAAACATTACGCATATAGTAGTTATTATTAGTTGTGCTTATTCAAGCTCTATTCGATACCGAGCAGTCGGAGACTGGATTCAGGCGAAATTTCTTCATACCTATGTATATATTTATAGTTAAATACATAGAAGGCGGCAAAGCTACTACATATCGAGTCATGATTTACACATGTATGCAATTATGAATGTGGCTGTTTTTGGAAGGTTTGCTTTCTTTCTTTTATTTCTTACTCTTGGAATGTCCATAAACACTATTATCTAGCATACATTAAAAATAAGTTCAGTCATTTACACATACTGCAGACACTTCCGAAAGGGAGAGACGGCCATTCTGTTTCGCAAAGTGACTCAGCTTTGTATACCTATTTATTACTTATACAAATTAGTTTTCTACAATCGTGTAGTATTACATTAGGATTTTAAAAAAAGTATACGTTGTAATACTAGTACAATATGTATTTGGGAAAATTGTTCAGTATCAATAAAGTAACTAAATGCGCTTACAGTTCTCATTTATTAATCGTTGTTTTCCAATAATTGTTTTTTTTTTCTTTTAACAGCTTAATAATATAATTTTCATGTGAAAACGTTTTCACTACGACGACTTATCCTCCAACGCGATGTTAACGAAAAATTCTTAATATTTCCATAAGAGTTAACCAATGATTAAAAATCATGGGACGATGTTTATTAAAATATTTATAGAAAGAAACAAGAGTGTACCACCTTGTCTCAGTATTGAGGTAGCGTAACGTTGCTTTGGCTTAGCGAGTCTTTCTGATTATCTAGAAATATTTCAACTGATCGGTGGTACTTCGAAAAGAGAAAGATTACTACATACCGAAGAATAAGACTATACATTATGGTCTTTACATGTAAGACATATTTTGATCTTTCTACTGCATACATATATGTCGACTGTCAACGTTACATTCTTGTACACACGTGTACGATTGTACAATTATACATTGTAATACATTATAATTTCTTTGGTAGAAACTATTTGGTACGTTTGCGCCCATTCGGAAGGTCGTGCAGAGCAATGGAGTTACAACGAACAGCTTGCAAAGGGTACTTCACAGGGAAACAAACATCAACAACAATGATTCCTCAAGTATCAACAACATTAACAACATTCCATTATAACTTATCATCATTATTGTGATCGTCTCTATCATGACCAGTTTTATCATTACAGTCACTGTTGTAATCTCAGTCTTTCGCCACATCATCAGCTTGATAACATTTTGTAATGATATATTGTAATTATAATTATCATCGCAATCATTGTCTTCAGCAACATCGTCATTATTGTTAAGTAATATTTATGGCCATTATTAGTATATTTTCTTACTATTCTTGCTATGACCATTTCTATTATATTCCTTTTTTTTTTTCTTTTCTTTACTCTTTGTGACTTTTCATTATATTAATATTACATATATATATATATATATATATATATATATATATATATTCATCTTCATAAATTTTTTATCACTACTAATTAAATTTACTAATAACCATTCCTGGAACTTTAAAACAAAATACTAACGATAAAAGATACTTATAAATGAATTATCAAATGACATCAAATTTTTCCTTTGAATGAATTAAAAATGCCACCGAGCCAAATAAGACATTTCTTTAAGCAAATCCATGAATGCAAAATAAAGATATAACAATGTATATGATTGATTAACGGAAACCAATTATCAATTAAAATTACAAAATTCCTTAATTTTATAACATCTACTTTCGCTTCGTACACGTACATATATTGCGCGATTATTTTGGTATAAAACGTCCGTTTTTTAATTCACGATAAATAAAAAGCGAGCTCTTTTAAACACGTCCATGCAACTGGTTGTCTTGATAATTTTCTAATTACGATAGTTGCTTCGGTGTTAGTCTTTAATATATTACATGTTATATGTGATCTAAACATTTAAAATTCATCGAAATAACAGAGGAGAACAAATATTTCAGCGCTCCTTCTGTATGAAATAATATGTATATTGTGTTGTGTTGTGTTGTGTTGTGTGTGTGTTGTGTGTGTGTGTGCGTGTGTGTGTGTTCTTATATATATATGGCTTATTAGGTCACCGTCTTATAGATGCAGAAATATAGAATGCAGTCTTTTTCTTGTACATAAATAATTTCCTCGAGAGCAATGGCACTAATATAATTTTGGGAATTTTTGTTTTGTGCGGTAAGTAGTATTATCAAAATAGATAGTTGTTTTAACTATTATACAATATAAGTACATAATATAGTATAAGAAATATGCGATTATATCCTGAAAATTTACAACCTACCATGATAATTTATTAAAATAGGACCTCAACCGGTTTATGATTATCCGAAGTCTTGATCAACCGACATTTCCATTGTTTTCTAACAAACGTTCTCGTCCATCTTTCCTTCAATAGTTTATTGCTTTCTACGAATGCTTTATCTTTTCTACGAAGTCATTACCATTATTACTAACAATAAGTGAATATTTAAGCCGTAAAAATGAGTTGTAAAAGAAAAATACTTATTTCAATGAAAAAAAAGAATTGAGCAAATGATAAATTGGGACGAATTAGTAAAATTACTCTTGATATCTAAAAGATCAATCTAAAAGAATTTATTTGTAAGAAAATAGAAAAAGGCGAATAGAATCCGAACAAAATGACTATGAAAAAAACTGATAACGAAAATGTTGAAAAAGTATATATAACTATAAATATGGTTTTTATATTGAAAAAAGATATAGGTATCAGTAGTTACATTTTTATATCGTAAAATATACATGTTTATAATTATATGAAAAAAACCTTATTTTGTACGCAAAAAGTATTTCTAACTATTTCTCTTCAGATCTAAATTATTCGTTCGATTTATCTGAATATCCGATTATTTAGTTAGTTTATCGAGGTCCTACTGCATTTTGAAAACTACAAGTCTTACTACCCTTAAGAAATCAAGGTAAAATTAGACAGAATTATTGTCGTATAATTACCTACAATTGATTCTTTGGCTTTCGAGGAAATACATGTTTCATGATTTCCTGACCGCTCACTACATTTCAGTATCTATATGAGAGTAATTAATTCAGAATTGTCATTTTTTATCCGATGTATGTAACAAGCGGTTCATGAAATATACGTGACATAAAAATTGATAGAACATTTTAAATTTTCTTCTTGAATATACGATTAGTCACCCTCTTTTTTACAATTCATGCCTGATCGTGTTTTCATACTACCGCATATTACAACTCTTAATAGTATGAAGATACCCTTAGAGTGATATTTAAGGCTCTTACAACTTTTACAATACACTTGCATACAGAAAGTAGTAATAGCTGGGGTTTTGGACTAGACGTGATGTGGTTGAATATGAGGCAGCCTGCTAGACGAGTTGGATCAGGATTTTATACTATTCGATTCATCGAGTCGCCTTTCTGTTCCCACAGTTAATAAATTTGTAAACTCCATTTCTAACAATTGCCGAGCCTGTTCAAATACAAAAAATAGTAAAAATTATTAGATATAATTTAAATCGATTATTAAATAATCATTAATTAATTAGTTATATTTATAAAGTCAAAACGTACTTGTGTGTTTTGGGTTGGAATTTGCAACGTTAAAGCAAAACTATTGGCGTCGAAACTTTCATCAAGGGCTATAAGAGCACCATGTACCCCAGATTCTAAGAGGTTGTTCCCATATTCCTGGATATATGAAAATTGTGCTTTACAGAACGAATAAATTATAAAATATAAAATAATAAAATGGAATTACTTTCAGGCCGATAGATTGCACCCATCTTATAACACGATCGTTACTCCATACAATAACATCGACGTTGGCACCTTCCGCCATTCGTCTCCTTTCTTCTAATTGTTGCCTATCATAATTTAATCGTTTTAAACACGAAATGCCATATTGCAAGCTTGTTCTGTAAAAATAAATAAAATTCAAATTAAATCAAAGAAACCGAAACACTAATTTCATTTTTAATAATTTATTACCTGTGAAAGCTATCAACCATTCTAAGTTGACCACGAAGGTCTTTTTTGGTAAGGTGATCCAACATTCTAGCATCAACAAGGCACTCCATGAAAGTGGATCGATATTGTGGTAAACCAAGACTTGGTAGCCAAACATTACCAATCCATTCGTGGTTCATATCTCCAAAGGCTAAAGTTGTGCGAGAGGTTTTTGGCGCTGATGGACTTGTGAGTGATACCATTTCTTGTATAGCTAATCGTAATTTCAATCGATGTAGAGGATTACTGAGAATAAAAATTATATTAAATATTAATAGCTTTATACTATAGTCTTATCCCATGAATATTTGTCATCCAAAATACAGAATATATTAAATAATTTAATTTTGTACCTTATACCAATTTCACGTTGAATTTCAGTATCACTAAGAGCACTCATTATAGCACCACTTTTGACATTTGCCCGGCAAGCTGCAACATACCAAGTTGGCATGCCCACCCACAGCTCAAGCCAAGCCACTACAGTTGGCCCATTCCATAGAGCAAATGGTGTTCCAGCTTTCATTGCCTCCGCCAGAAGTTCGTGCCGCGAGGAATCTAACATACTTCCAAACATACTTGGACTAAAAGAAAATTAGTACTATAACATGTACAATTATATTCGTTAACTATGTAAAACGTAAATATATTATTAGCAATTATATATATATATATACCTTTTCTTTTTTCTACGGTCAAAATCGCTTTTACTGCCCATAGTTCCAGCTACAGAAACACTATCTCCATAATCAGGATCAGCAGGTGTGCTTGCTCCTCCCATACCTGACATATCTCCAGGCATTGGTGTGTCTTTTCCTTTGATCTGTAAACAAAACTTGTTTTTATTCACTTGCTTTTTATTCATTGTCTCATGTAACTGAAATCTGCATTACCTTTTCTTTCTTGCTGAAAAATCTACCAAGACTGCTCTTAATGCCTTTCTTCTTTTGAGCTGCAGCCACCGCTGCTGCTGTTGCTGGACTCATGGTAGATTGCATGTGCAAATGCGAGCTAGACAGTTGTCCAATTGGCAATCCAACACCAGACAAGTTGTTCTTATGCAAACTGTCCTGGCTGCTATGACGTGAGGACAATGGGGAAGGGGGAGTCCCAGAATTGAGTGCGCCGTTGTTTTGTTGCCCATGCCTGCTGCATGGAGCGCTAATCTAGTTTCTATTTCTACTCTAAATAATGCATTCTAGCCCACACACTATCCGACTACATTTTTCTATACCTACGTACTTTTTACATCACTTTTACATCACTTTCTGAATTTATTCAAATTATTTTCAAATCTTTTTAAATATACATCATCATATCGAATAATCCAAATTGACAGTAATAAAATTTGTTAAATTATCTAATGTTTTGTACTTTTTAATATTTAAAGCATATAGATTAATGTTTAATATGTTTTAAATTGTATGAAATAAAATATGATCAGAGAACTTACTGAGCCAAGTGAATTGCATTACTTAGATTTTTTTAGCAATGATATATGATTGTACTTATACGTGATTATACGTGGGCATAAATACAAATATTATTTAGCTTCGAATAATACATACAGTATGATTTTTTACCCAAAAATATCTATTTTTTTAATGAAAATGATACTCTTAGTTGAGTTAACTTGAAGCGTTTAAATTTTGATTTCGTGCTATTCAAAATATCTACAACTGACAATTACTACAAATAATTAGCTAATAAACTAAGAAAAAATAAATAAAGCAGTATCAATGATTTTAGAAATTCATGGAAAAATATTATTAAATTACAATTCAATTTCTTATACGTATAAAAATGATATGAAATGAAAAAATAAAAAATACTTTTTTCCAGGAACGTCCAAAATGATAAACTATGTCCAATAAAATATTGAAAAAAGAATTGTAATACCTACTCAGTATTACAGGAAAGGCATAAAAACCTGGAAATATAGCTGATCACTGCTTATGAGATGGGATTGCCATAACAAGTACTGTTTAAACGCAAAGATATAGAAAGACCGCCAAATTATTTATGAATTCTATTAAAACAATTGTAATCTTTGATAAAACTGTTATGTACATACTACATGCATCTGTGCAATATTGGATCCTTCTATATCTTTGTATCTGTTCCTTAAAAAACAACCTTATTCGCGTAGGAGTTTCGGACGCGACGTTAACTCGATGCAATTCTCTTGGCTGTCTAAATTCCCTCGTTTGTTTGAGACAGCGATGTCTGTCGTGAACTGGGCAGGCTTGAATGTACGATGGATGGAAGAAGCTAATATCAGTTTCTTCCAGGAACTCATTTCTATCAGATCTATCAGTCGATTCGTCCATACCACTGTGTTCGAAAATTGGGGCTGTAGGCATGGATATGTGACATCTTGCATACTATTCATTGATTATATATTGTTTCTTGTGATAAAAGATTAATTATAATTAAAAAATTAAAATATCCATAATAAATTGTACGATGCAAAAATATCTATAATTATCAATCCCTGTAGTAATTTTTGGGAGAAACTTAAGATCATCTTAGTAAATCTTAGAAAATCCCTTTTTCGAAAAACAGGGACAACAAGTATAAAAAGGATCTGTTACCATCGATGTCACTTAAGTCGACCTCAAAGTTGTTCATTTCATGCCCACATAGGCCACTCAAATATGTCGTGCACAGCGGCATATGTTGCGGATTACATGCAGTACTACAATCTTTAATTAACCTGTGAGCAGGAAAACCACTGGTAGGAAATCCGGCTTGTCCAGTACGTCTGGCAGCATAAACAACGCACAATACCAACTACTTACAATGTAATTAATTACTGGATCTTTGACAATCCTATCTCTATATATGCAAGGATTTCAATAATTTTGCCACTTTGATAATTTCGTGTGCCATTATTTAAGCATCAATCAATTGAATAAAATAGCATATTTATGATATCTAACATATATATATATAAGAAAAATTTATTGTTTTCCAATAAAAGAAAACGAAAAGACAAAATCTTTATAGTCCTCATTGTCAGAGATAATCATGGTCGTTAAAGTATTGTTGATAACAGACTATCATCAGTGTTCTGATAATGTTTATATAATTCAAGCATAGGATCCACAAAGAAATTCGATGTTCGTTAATATCATTAAAATTTATACACCGTTAATACGAAAATTAAACACATACCTTCTAAGCTCCTCTTGACTATGAGCAAGTGCTTGTGCTACTCGTTCTAGCCTAATCGATCGAGCAGTTAATGGTGAAGCTGCATCACTACCACTTCCTGCACCACCAGTACTGTCTCTCTCACTTACTGAATGCAATTCTTCGCCTGATAATTGCAACTACAAAGAAACGTTTATTTATTACGTAGCTGTATCGAACAGAAGAGTAACAAAAATAATTATGATTATGTTGTTATTTACCTGACTTGCAGGAAGGGATTCTGAAAGTTGACCTGGACTAGCTAAAGAAGCAGCATATTGATGGAGATGTGCTGGAGACATTGACGCTGGTGCCTTCAAGATGATAAAAATATTGAAAATATATTTTTAAATGATTAAGAATTATAAAATAAACGATGCTTACAGTGTGATATTTATGTAAATAATCTCTGTTTGGACTATGATGAGATTTTGGAGTAGATCGTCCACTTAATGGCGGAGATGCTCGTTCGAGACTTCGTCCTCTTGCTAATAAATTCATGTGTTCTAGACTACCAACCCGAGACTCCAACTCTTCAGCACGTGCTTCGGTACTTTGTTTTTCTTCCTTCATCAAAAGTGCACTTTGACATATTGACATAAATATAAAATATACAATAAATAACTTTTAATTACCTGAATTAATCTAATTTCATTATTTATTGCATCTAACTGTTCTTGTAACATTAATGCTAGTGTTTGAGCATCTGTATGTCCTGTAGGACTGATTACATCAGCTGCACAGCTGAATAGACTTTCATTATCTCCATCACCTTCTGCGTCACTGGAAACATCAAATGCTTGTTGCACATTTGCGAGAACATGAGCCTGTTGTAATTTTTCCCATTCCTGTTCTGCTAAAGTGCGTGCTACATAATTCTGAGAAGAACATGTTATTTTTGTAGTTTTCTATTATTAATTTACATTTAAGTTTCTATATACTAAAATCTTTCATAAACTACCTTTGATGGATCTTCTTCGATTGCAGATCGTTTACCTGTTCTTCTTGGCAAAGAATGAGTATCAAAACTACTATGACTTGCACTCCTAGAAAATGAACCTGGGTCCACTGCATTTGGAGATAAACTTCTAGTTAGAGCATCTGTTTGTTGAATATTGAACGCGATTTCCTGTTGGAGCATTTGTCTTTTCACATTGTCGATCTCTAAACGAGCTTTTCCTAATTCTTTAACTATGTCAGCCTTTTCATTTTGAAGATCTTCTGCTATTTTCCTAGTCTTCTCTAATTCTTGCGTGAGTGCGTTTTTCTCTTCTAACGCATGCATTCTTTCTTTCAAATGCACTTGCAATCTCTCGTTAGATTCTAAAAAGATGAATCAGAACTGATAAATAAATGAGACATATAAACATAAGATAAACATAAGAATATATTTGTTATTATATGTACATATACATATAAATTACCAGACAAAAGTTTATCGACAGTGGTACTAAGTCGCGTATTATGTTCCTCATTCATTTTAAGTCGTTGATTGACACGCATCACTTCTGCATTCTTTTCTTCAAGTTGCGTTTCCAACCTTTGTATTCTATCTTCTGCGCTGCCATGTCTTTCTTGAGCCTGCTTATTAAATATTTCATACAATTAAAATCAATATCTGCAGACATTAAATTTAATCAGAGACGAATAATATCTATATTTAACTGTTCTTTATTTTAAATGCAATTTTTTTAGAACTAACATGAAAAGCTATGAATTAAATTGAAGAATAAATAGATGTCTAACACAAATATAGCACTAAACTACTAAGTTAATAATAAGCTCCGAAAAGAATCACATTGATTGCTACATATTTGGTACAGTAGTGTTAAGTTGAAAATAATTAAATTATTTTTATGTTAATCCTTTATAATTAACGTGATTATCATGGTGTATTCACTAACTTCATAATCTTAGATGAAAATAAAAAAAAATCCGAAGTATGTTTATTGTATGCGTAGTATGTCAGTAACAATACAGTCAATGACGAAGAATATAGCAGAGAAACATTGCGAGATGTTTAATATGAAACTGAAGGGATAAGGGACTAATTAGGGATAAGCATTCTAGACGTAGGTATATTTGGAGGCGAGGAGTTTCAATAGAAGTGCAGAGGAATAAGAAAAGAATAAATTGATGATACGACGACTTAATTCCTCTGCGTACCTGGTTGGGCCTCCTCACCTGCGTCAGAGCCTCCATCCTCTGTTTTAATTGTTCTTCCATTTCTGGTAGTTTAGCATATTGGGCTAATTTTTGTTCTGCAAGTTCTAGTTTCTCTTGTATTGCCGCTATTTTTTCTTCTTGGAGCTAAAAAATATTAAAAATATTAAAAATATATTAAGTTTACTGACGTAAACTGTGAATTTCACATAGAAGGGCAGTTACCTTTAATTGAGCTTTCTTATGTTGCAGCTCTTGCTCCAGCTTTTCATTGAGATCGTGCAAACTGGTGGACTCTCGTTGAGCATTAAGATATCGTTTTTCAAGAGTCGCTATTCTCTCTTCTTGGTCCTCTTTTTGGGCAACATTTTCACGTAAATCTCTCTGCAGTTTAACATTTGTTTCTTGCGTTTTCAGAAGATCTTTTTGAGTTTTAGATAATGTTTCTTCTAATTCTGTCACTCGACCGCTTAATTCGGCTACACGCCGTTGCCATGTGCTCAATTCTGAGCTCTAGAATAATTGTTACAATATATTGTCAATAAAAGTTAATGCATGTCTAATATATCACGTGTGTGTGTGTGTGTGTGTGTGTGTGTGTGTGTGTGTGTGTGTGTGTGTGTGTGTGTGTGTGTGTGTGTGTGTGTGTGTGTGTGTGTGTGTGTGTGTAGGAGTATAAAAATTGTGTTTCTCATATTCTCTAGTATACATAAATATATTCTAACAACATTATCTCTTGTTCTGATCTTAACTTTAAGATATTACACTAGAGCTAATTGAAATATATACTACAATTTAAATTGTAAATGTGTTTTTATATTGCACGTAGGATGTACGCGTCTATATATAGACACATGTATATATATATATATATAAAACACATTAATAATTATTATACTGCTCATAAAGTTTGTTTGAGAAAAACTTATTCTTACTCACTATCATGCGAATATGGGACATATATTCATTCTACGACACACCATAGGCGGCAATAATAATATGGCACACTTAATGAGAAAAAAATTCAAATTGTGCAACAATCTGTTGATATTTTTTTAAAAAGTCTGTCAATATACGTTAAAAAAATCTCGTTACAATATAAAAATAAAATACAAAATTTCAGTAGTTTCAGTAGTAGTCGCTCTATGATAATCATATTCTATAACATTTAATGAGCAGAATCTAGAAGATTTCTTAAGCACTTAATAATAATAAGCACTTATATAAATAATATTATCAAAGATAACCATCTATCATTGTGTTTCAGCATCATGCAATATAACAGAAACATTGTAAGGTTTTTTTAAAGTTTGTTAAACCAAGAATGACAATAAAAAATGTTTCTTCGGACTCGTGTAAGTCTGCAAATCGTTTGAAATACATGCAGAGAAAAAAGGGGAGAACGAAGAAGAGTATATTCGTTCTGCATCTCAAAAAGAATTAGCAGTCAAGGATACAGTTTTATCGCATGAAACGTTCCACGAATTCATCTACCTGATTGTTCCTCAATAAAAGAATCATACGTACTGTAAGTAGCTCGTCGAGAGATACTTTTTCATACCTGCTTGTCGAGAGTGGCTTGTAAATCTATTACGCGTGCCGCAGAATCCTGGTCCACAGGATCGAGACTGCCATTGCTCAATCTACTTTCGATCTCTGTTGACTTCTCCGTACCTAGCTTTTGTGTCGACTGTTGTTGCTGCTGCTGTTGTTGTTGCGGTTGTTGCTGCTGTTGCTGCTGGCCTGCTGCCTGCTCAGTCTCATTCTGCCCGATCATAACACTACATTCAGAATGCCTCGCTCGCATTGCTTGTCCTGCATCGCCGCGCAATTCCCAACAACTATGCATCTATACAGCTACGCGATTAAACCACTACCGTGCACGCTATTGCGAATTCATACATTCTTAATAATGGATGCAACGATCGAGATGAATAGCAAACAGATGGTCAGTTTATCGGTACAGATTTGAACACTGTTCAAGGATGACGTTGCATGATTTCCTGGTCGACACGTATAAACGTGCCACGATTTGAAACGAATTGGAAATTCTTGTAGAAAAGAGAAGCTGAATGAACCGTGGAATAAAATGACCGACACAGTTATATCATTACAATTATTCAGATTATGACACGTGAGAATCATTTGTGGTTTGAAATGTTTCTAAGATGACGTAGAATATACTCTTTAATCGTTAAAATATGAGCCAAGGGCTGAAATCTGTGACCAATAACTTCAAAATCGATCGATATCCAACGCCAAGATTAGAAGCGTATCACAGATAGAGAAAAAGAGAACAAGAGGATCCGATGACGCAGAAAACGAACTCTCTCTATCGCTCTATGTAAAACGGTGTGACTAAGTGAGACTGACTATTGAATTATACCAAAACCATGGACATGCAAAGTGAAAAGATCATATAAATGCAATTCACGACGCTCAAACATGTCGAACACCTTTTTTCGTATATGCACGATGAATGTGATTGTGAAGTATGAAGGAGCAGTGTATATGTGAAATATTTGTGAAATGCATTATGCACGGGTGTGCAACAACTTGAAGGAATTTCTTAGCTACCTTGTTCTGTTGCTGGCCATCCTCTGTCTGTCCGTTCTCCTTAGGCCTATCTTCCAGAGTTTTAGGCGCATGCCCGCTTAATTTATATTGCTGGAGCTACAAATTTTTATCGAAATTATTAACATTAACATTCGCGTTACGCGAATCATTGTTAAATAAATGATTCAACAATTATTGTTGTAATAAAGATTATACGAAATAAGCTGAGACGGTACCTCTTCTTTGGTAATAACTAACTCTTCCTCCAAACTGGTGTTTCTTTCAAGCGCAACTCGCAATCGTTCACGCACCTGAAAATTAGTCATCATTAATAAATCTATTCTTTGTTATATTATTTTCAATTGTTATATCTTTCGTTGTTATATTTTTGATTGTATTGGAACTTTATCCCTATATCGTATTAATTATCGTACTCATTCTCACGTACTGAATCGTCGTGATCTGATTTACATTTAACAGAAATTTACAATTCATCATCGTCGAAACGTGTACAATTTCACGGATGGGCATGGAAATCATAATTTTCCGCACACTTCCTCAAGGTTGCCAACGTGTCAATGTCGTCAAACAATAGATCTGAAAGTTCTTACTTTCTCGTCCAAAGCCTTGTGGTGCTCGAACAGACTTTTTAGAGCTTTGAGCACTTCAACTTCGGACGATACTCCAGATTGTGCAGCCGCTTGCCTCTTCACTACAGTCATCCTAAGCGATCGTTCATGTCGGGAAACCAGACATTCCAGATGCTCGAGCAGAAGCTGTGGAAAGCAATAGAATCGTCTTGGCGAGCAATGTCGTAGGATACAAGTACCGGCTTCAATCTATAAGATGCATTAGCGGTCTGTTCTACGTACACGAGTATTATTTCTCTCTGCTTTTAACTCCGATATTTCTTCTTCTCTCTCTAGGATACTTTCGCGGGCTGCTGCGAGCTCCTTCGTTAACTGAGAGAAATCCTACAATTAAAAAATGCATTTCATTTACGTCACAAGCCACAGATACTAGCGCGATGATATTAAATGATAAAATATAGAAATACTTTGAGGAATTAACAAGACTAAAAGATTGGAAAAGAAAATAATTTATTCTTTTAATAATTTTTATATTCTTTTCTTTTCTCTTTTTACTGGGAATCATATTATGCCCGCTTTTGTATATTATTCGCTCAGAATTTGCATATATATATATATATACATTTGAATCATATATATATATATATATATATACATATGAATAAATTGTAATTGTAAATAAATTAATTCAGTATTGAATTTCATTTAAAAGAAGAAAATTGTAATTCCCAGTATCTTTTTACCACTTTGTACTATTATAAAATTAAAAAAAGAATAATGGACACTTTTAATTCTTCAACTATACACACACAGTTGTTTTGTCATTTTTGTACGATAATGGGTTACAGACACAACCATATATGTACATATAATGATAGATATAGATTAAACACAGCCCTCAGCGATCGAAATCGGTTTAATCATAATTTTCTAATAAAATTATAATGCGACGTCAAAAGAAATTTTCAAGTTCATTTCTTCTCGGCAACTCAACAAGATGAAAAATAAGAAAAGATAAATAATATTTGATTATTTGTAGCACGAATGGAAGAAAAGTGTTTCAAGTGAAAATTTATGCGAAAAAGTCTTGCGTCGTTTCAAGTTTTGCAGAAATAACGATCAAAATGATCTAGAATCGGTATCAGCGGGAAGAGGAACTGCACTTCCACCTTTTTCATTCAAACGCGTTTTTTATTCACGCCTTCGAACGTGTCACTTCCGCCCGACGGTATAATGTTAAATCTTTATTTATAAATGCTACTAAGATCGATATGGCCTTCCCCGTTGAAACAACATCGACACTCGCTTTACACTTTAAAGGAGCTTCATCTAAACTAACGTCATCTTTACGTCGCTCCTGTTTGTCCTCGCCCCTGCTTATTACTCAATATTTTCAACAATTATTTTTTATACGCAAAAGAAATGAAGTTAAACTAAAGTTAAATAAATGTATATTGTATACACTTCCGTGTCACGTTTAATGCAACTTGTTAAATATTTCTTAATATAGGCATATATCATGACAAGAGCGCATTAACATGTTATGCAAGCGTTACGCAAGTTATTATGCAAGCGCGACACAACGAAATTGATTTTTCTAAATTTCTACAACTTTCTAATGTAACGTTTCCAGAAGTTGTCAGAATTGCTTTGAATCCCCTTTAGAGATGTAAGTTTGTCGACTAACAATCAGATACGAGATGTCATAAAAATTTCAAATGCCTCTTCGAATTTTATAATCAACGTGTATTCCGTGTATCAAACATGATTACAATTTTTCAAACTGATTAGACTAAAACAGAAAAAAGAAAAAGATACATGTTCAAATAACTTACATAAAAGAATGTAGATACAAAGATATAGAAATATGGAGATTTGAAAAGTGGTTTCTAGATCAGATATTATGTTGCAAATTGAGTGCAAATTGAATTGCTGACGCAGAATTACGTAAAAGCGTTTCGGTAACAAGCGTGATGAAACGAAGCAAAATGGATAAGGTTAACCGTTCAGGTGATTGGATTGATTGATCTTCGAATAGAAAGATATCAATGGATTCGTGAAGAACTTATTAGCCAGACGATGCACGATGGTTAATTAATTATAATCAAGGGAATCCTGTTAACACGTCGAATGTATATACGACCGTGTAGAAAACAATTACAAGGAGGAGCGATCTAATTCGCCTACTAAACAATCTGAATTATCCTTTGGAATTTGAATTGTTTCTTTACGATCTTGAAATCACATTAGTCGTCCGTAATCAAACGAAAGTATTCCGTGTATCATACAATAAACAAATACAATAAACGAATAATATGTAAAGACCGGCGTGATTTTTTATGAAAAAATAAGAAAAAATATAAAATAAAATTTTTTGCGACTTTATTTTTGAAAACGGATAGTTTGAAAATTTATCAATCGAATTTGAAAAGTTTTCAAATTTATCACTTAAATTTAGTTAATTTAATTTTAACGCGAAAAGAGTAATTAAATAAGTTATTTTAAATGCATAAAAACGTAGAGTAAGATCATTTTTCATTTAGCTTCATTTGCAAGAAAATAGATTTGAATATATTTCGTTAAAAATTTCCTTGCGCATATACTTGATAAATTGTCAAACTCGATTTTCTCAAAAACAAAGCATCTTACAAAAAGTAAGGCATCTTTAGGTCAGGTTTATTTATATTCCGTATCTTTTACATATTTTCACGCATAGAATAACTTCCTGTTATTTGTTCTTTTCTGTTCTAGAATTAATTGAATTCAAATTTACTCGACAAATTTTCAAATTCGATTTTTTCAAAAATAAAGCCTCGAATCAAAAAATTTTATTCTATATTTTTTCTATTTTTATTTTTCCATGAAAAGTCCATCGTACAGTTTTAAAATCAAATACAATATAATTTTTGCAACCTCTTATCTGGAAACATATCTTAAAATTTTGATGCAGTGAATACATCAAATATGAGAGTAAACTAATGATTAGTTGGTGTTTGCTTAGTTAGTTAGTTAAGTAGAAATATTTATGGCTGAAACAATTAATCATTACGAACGGTGACGAGAACTAATACTCTCAAGCTAGAAAGATGATTTAATTACAATTATATTCTCACGAATAAATAGCAACGATAAAAGACACGTTAATACACGGCATTGTTCGATTTCAGCTAAACTGATGACGTTTTCTGCTGTTCATTTCTTCTGTCATTCTTTATTTCTATGTTCAATCCTTAGTATCTTTTCATTCCTTCGACGATTCTTATTGTACAATTATTCAATAACCATTAGTCCAATAAACGAATCGTTATTCCTTTTAATATAATATAATTAAATATCATATTACGTTGTATCAAGTTGTTTTATATATTTATATTTAGACAACAATTATTTTGTAACAGAAACATTCACAAATTTATATATACGTATAAGTATATTTAATATATTGTATTATATATATTGTATATCTATAAATAACGTGAGAAAATATTGTACGATAGCAAACATTTAATGTTTATTATTGTTACTTAATTATTATTTATCGATTGACATAACAAGCAGTGAAATTTCTGATCTATTCAGACAGTTATACCTGTATTTAAATGTAATTAAAGAGCAGTCGGATTCTTTTCCTTTACAATTCCTCAGAGCAACAAGTAGTTGAAAGAATTAGAATTACCAATGTGTAATTCGTGTCACCAATTAAAACAAATTTTTTCCGTTTAGCTCTTTCAGAGCTAGAAATCCGTATAATTTTTCACGACGTACAGTCTTTCGCGCCACTAATGTACACTATTTTTTGAATAAAATAATCAAAGGAAATTGAAACATTTTGAAGGAAGAATGATCTCGTCACTTTTGTGATCTGGTGATCTGGAAGAAATGATCTAATCTAAATCCTCTTGGATTATTTTGAAGTTGTAAACCAAATGAAATCCAAATGATCGCCAATTCTTGAACGGATTCACTTTTAAGCTTTATTTATTAAATTAGTGAAATTTCTTGAATTCAAGCTTAAAAAAAAAAGCTGAAATTTATTTTACTTGAAATTTCCTTTCCTACAAGTTCCAAGTAGTAGATTGATTCTCTTCTGGAAATAAAAAAAAACTTAGTAGTTAGATAGTTAATTAGATAATTTTCAATTTTATGCTTGCTATATTATATATTAATTTGCTGCTAATATTAATCTGTAGATATCCTCAAATGATTTTTATATTTTCTTTTATTATTGATAGCTCTTAAAAGAGCCTCAGACAGTATTAAGGCAGTGCCTTTTATTTAGAACCAATCTAGTTCCTAAAATTGACGGTTTCCATTTAATACATACTGTCTTTTAAAACTTTTACCATTATAACAGGTGTTTCAGCAAATATCAATACTATCTTAAACTATTCATCGAGTTATTATAATTATAATTCATCTAACGAATTGAATCAGCAGAGTTTAAAAAAAGTATTCGCGTATGTAAGTATGTGAAAGTTATTGGCTGGTGATAGTTAATTGAATTTACACGAGTCATTATTAGGATTTGCTTCAATTTTTCAGATTGTGACTATACTATGCTCCTATACCAATTATTTGTATTTATTTACTCTGACTTAATAATTATAATTAGACTTAAAGTTGTTTAAACAATGACTTTTCCTTTGAATGAAGTTGTATAAAATTTAAAGTCGTCGCAATTTAAATAATGAATCTATCTACGATCACTGCTTTCAATTTTCACTGCTTTGAACTATGTCAAAATTTTATATATATAAATTTCATATATATAAATTTTATATATATAAATATTCTATACTATATAAAATAAAACGATTGCTTTTAGAAATTATGTACTTTCTACTACTGCACATCAATATTACATCTATGCATCAGCATTTCACGTAATAAGAGAGAAATCAGAAATTTCTTCTTTTCCGTTCTCTTAAAAAAACGAAAAATTACAGTGTCAGAATCAGTGCTCCGACAAAGGTCGTGCACATCTAACAAACTGCAGCTGCATAATTCTTCGTTCATAGAGTTCATTGCGCCGTAAGCATAAACTGTGTGTCCGCACGCGAATTTAAATCCCATCTTACGTACGCATCGCGTTACATGATCGATATCGCGTGGAAATTATCTAGTTCTTCCGACAGTGTGTTTCCGAGGACATCGTGAGCCCAACTATAAAATAGATAAATAGATAGATAGATGCACCACCACCGACTGACTAGCAGAATTTCATTTGTCACAATTTCTCCATCCCTTTCTTTTTACATCTTTTACAAAGCAATTTGCACGAGATCTGATTTCAATTCTGTAACTCAATGTTGTAACTCGATGATCTCGCCCTCTTAAATACTAAAATATGACAAATTTAACAATTAGATTATATTTACAATTCTAATCTATGTACCCAGTTTTGAACGTAATTTGAAAAAAATTGTAATTCGAATAATTTCAAATGTACAACTCGCAAAACTAAAAATTCTTATATATAGGATCAGCGTCTACAACAAGTAGTCACCATCTGAATATAATTTATCATAAAGTTATTTATGCCAAAAAAACTATTGGACCAAGATATTTCAACTTCAATTTTTTAAAATCTATTTTATCTATTAAAAACAAGAACGATATAAACACAAGAATGCCAATCACGTATACTCTTGTCTATCTATCGAATGAAAAAGATGAGGAAAGACAAGACACGAACAATATTCTTGTATCGGAATTTATATTGTCCTTCGTTTGTATTTCATGCAACAAGTTTTATAAAATTAAAGTTAAAATATTTACTATATTTAACAGCGAAACATATTTACTATATACAGCGAAAAACATAATTATATACCGACCAATAACGATGAAAAATTCTTGATAATTTAAATTGTAATAACTAAAGGAAAATCATATAACGATCCATCGCTTGATTCCATTTTAGAGCATAAAATTACTATCTTAGCTGAGTTCGTTTTATTTTTTCTTCTATGTATAATGTAAAATCACTATTTTAGCTAAGTTCTTCTATATAATGTAAAAATGATTTTATATTATATAACGGGCGAAAAAGTGAGGATACTATCTTTTCGAAAATTGTAAAGATTCAAACATCTTTAAAAAAGTTGAAAAATTTTTTTCATAATTAGAGCCACCATCATTTTCTCCAAAATCAATGCTTCCCCTTTATAATAAAACCATAGAATTTGCTATACGATTTTTTTTCAGCATTTTATTGAAATTTAATCCCAATGCTTAAGGTTCAATAAAATAATGAAAAAAAAAATCGTAAGAGTTCGGTCATTGTAAAGAAGAGAGTTTAACCTTCAAGATCATGGTTGATCTAGTCACGAAAAAAATTTTTTACTGTTTTTCTTTTAGAAACGTTTGAATTTTTGTAATTTACAGAAAAAAAATGAGACTAAATGGATTGTTATATAATTTTTTTAATGAAATTATTGAACAGTTTAAATCATCAACAATTTGTCATCGTGACTGATTCACAATTATTCTTCATTCTAGACCATATTTTCAATAGTTTCTTATAAAGAATGGCGAATTACATCGATCAATGGATTAAAAAATATATGAATTCATTTAAAAAAGTAGAGGTAACCTTGAAATCTTCGAAAATTTTACATCTTTCAAAAAACAAATCATTATTGCTACATAACGAGTCTTTTTCTGTTGAATAACTTACGTTAACAAAGTTTTTTTCATATCTTCAAAAGTAACAGATATTAACAGATAATGACGCTATTAGGCTATTCTATATATCTTTACTGTTTATATTTCTTGTATTTTCCGTGTCATTAAATTTTTCATACCTTTCAATAAAAATCCGCAATCTAACCATTAATAATTTTAACATTAAGTAAATAAAAATATATTACTGTTGATTGGTATGTATTGGTATATATGGTTTTATATCATGATATTCTGCAAGAAAGTAAGTGCTAACAAATTTCTAATTACTAATAAAAATATTTATAGCCGACTGTAATATAATTTATAATTACAGCTTATTAGAAAGGAAACAACATAAAATTGGTAGTCAGGATCTAGATTCTCACCAATTATGTCTAATTGACATGAAAACCCTCACTGGCCGACAATTACGTCGATTATTCTGTTAGCTGTGTTTTCTAAAGATTTTCATGAAAAGCAGAGAGGAGACAGTTCCGCTTAATTTCTTAGTATTGAACTATGAAGAATAATCAGAATAATCAACCGCAGCAAGTATCAAGTAATTAAGCATTTACTCGATTTACTATTTTCATCTAAACTATAATTAACCCGAAATTGTTTTGTTGTTAATCCCTTCGGATGTTCTAGACACGAGACGACCGATTTATTTATATTCAATGCTCATTCCATTTTTCAAAATTCTCCTAATGGTTGTTCATGAAATGACAAGCCTGTTGTTGTTGAAATCGCGAGTTCATTGCTAGAAATCTCACTCGTTAATCTTGTTTCGCTTGATTATTATCATCGTTGTTAATTCAAGACTGCTGGGTCAATTCACAAACGATGACGGGAATTTCTATTATTCTATCATTCAAATAATTCTGGAACGTGTAAAAAGAAAACTTGTAGATTCCAGGAATCTCTGGAAATTTGATAAATTTAAAGTAACTATATAGACTGATTTGCAAATTTAGAAATTTGAAAAATAATATTATATTCTTCATAACCTAAATATAAGCTAATTGACGGCTAATTGACGTGAAACATTGCGACTGACTGTAAAAAGTGTCGAAAATTGATCCTCTTTCTCATCCACAATTAAAATCTGATTCATTTCTTCAAGATCAAATCCTAATGCAATCACGTTATTCATATTTTATATCATATTTATGGTGAAAAATTCTCAAACAGAGGATATAAATCTAAATAATTGCACTCATAAATCTCTAAATCACGACACCATATTTTCATCACGCTGAGAAGCCTTTTAATTTTAAAAAATTACCGACAACTTCGCGATTGTTTTTAGTCGGGGAACGTTGCACTACAAAACGCATTTATTAATTTGAACAATTACTACTAAACAACATCGAAATTTTCTAACATGAATAAAAAAAGTGACAACACACGGCACAATTATTCTTCGGTTGAAAATAAAAATCGACAAAAATTTCAATAGACTCGCTGACAATTTTTTTTTTCCTTTTACAAATTAATCGACGAGATTGATTCTTTGTAATTTTCGTTAATCACAGTGAACACGACTACTGAATTCCGAGCGCGGAAAAACAATGTCGCGAAATAAGGAACGAGAACAAGCTGAATGTGCCAAATGTAAACGAAATGAATAAGCTCGATTATTGCTCGAGTTGCAATAGGATTTTAATAAATAATTCTATCCGAGACAATGTCAGGGATGTTATCGAGTCGTAAACGCTTGGCAAATGTCAGAAAAATCATTTTTCTAGAGCTTTATCGAACGGGTAAAATCAGTGGATTGTAAAAATAATGCGATTAATGCGAAATAAAATGTATCTCTAGTATAATCTTCCAAAGAAAGAAATCCTGGATCGTTGGAAAATAATCCATGAAGATAGCAGCGTTCCCGATTAGTTGAAAAACTGAAGACAAAAGAAGGGAAATCTGACGTTCCAAAGGTAGACGTACCTTGTGATACGAAAATGTAGGACCTTGATTAGAAGAAAAAAATTAAAATAAAATAAAATTCAGTATGCCGGTAGACGATGGAATAATTGTATAATGTATCCTCTTTTTAAAAAGAGATTTTGCTCTGTTAGATTATGAAATTTTACTCTCAAGTTTGAATTAATTATTTTTTTTCAAGATCGTAGATAATGTTTTACTACTCTGGTGGTTATTACAATTTTAATCACTAATTTATTAATTATCAATTACTCTGGAATGAAAAAATTAAATATAATTCAGAAAACACATCTGCTTATAAATTTTTGTCTAAATAATTAGGTAGAACTAATGTCATCGACGACGATGTAACATCAAAGCACGACAAAATACATAGGAAAGAGAATCATCCATAAAGGAACATTATTCTCTCGAGAGCGAGGTATTTAGCACAACCGAAGAATCTGTCTGTCTGTAATGTCGCATTACTATTTTAATAGCATGAGTTGGAAGCATGTAATGCGCAGTGCCTGCATAATAATGAACGACCGTCACTTTATTACGAGGAGATAAAGAAGTCTTATTTTACTGTTATTAGCTTCGCAATGTTTCTACATTTTATTTTCATTTATCTTCGGTTTATTTGTTCTTTTTTAACACTTGAAAAAAAAAGAATATACACTGTATTCTTTATATTCCTTATCGGTCTTCATTTCTTTCTTTAATCTTCAGGAATAAAAAATTACTAAATCAAATATCTAAATCAAATTAAAATTACTTGAAATTACTAAATTAAATAAGTATTAAATCTACTAAATATTTTATGCTATAAATGTTTAATACGATTAAATAAATAGATAATAAATAAGTAAATAGAAAAGAAATTAGAAATATTAAGTCTCAAGCTTTTTCGAATATCTAAAATAAAGTTTATCGAAACGAAAACAGTAGAGAACTAAAAAAATAAAGGTTCATAAGTATATACATTTAATAAGTACGGTTTAGTAATATTAGCTGAAGTGTTATGCAATAATTATATCTTCACTATTCAACTGTGAGAAAAGAGAAACAATGTCTTCGTACAATATGCTCTTAATAAGACCTAAAATCAGCAACGTCAAAATTAATAAATTCAATTTGCTATATTAAAATACCGAATTAATTATCTTAAATTGAGACTTATTGAGATTAAATTGATGAAATCATTCAATATCTACATACGATATTTACGAGCCTAAACATTTCTCCCCTCCATTTTAAAACATAATTTTTCCCAACTGACCGTTCAAATATAATATCATATCATAATAGCTTCAATTAAACAGAACGCTTAGCCAAACTGAGATTATTAACATCTTGAGCGTTCAAAGCACTCTTTTCAAAGTAGGATGTCAAATTGAATACATAGAGAAAAAGTGTGTACTTTTGAAAGTAATTTGAAAAAAGTAAATTAAATAAATAGACACGCGAGTAAATTAAATAAATAGATACGAAAATAAGATTATATAAATACAAGTTGACTGTTAAATTGTGATATGATTTAGGGCTGAAAAACCCTTTGATATCATCTAATTTACATTCTTAATATTATTCCCGCGATAAGGGAACAGTCAAAGATATCTTGCAACAATTATAATTTCTTGTTTTTTTTTGATTAAATATTCATTTAGTTTTCAACTTTTTTTTTAAGTTTTCTTACATAGATACAATCGACAATTACGTCAAGACAATTATCAAAAACATAATTGTAGGAAAATATTAATTAACGAGTAGTGATAAATTAAAGTATGATAATAAATTAATCAAAAATTAACTAAGAAATTAATTAAATAATAATAAAGTTATACCAAGAATAATTAAAAATAATTTAGAGATAACGAGTGCAATTTAAATCGATTGGATAATTGGATATATTTGTGATTGTAAACTTCATATTGTGCTGGTGGTTATGAAAATGGCCGAACAATAAATCATATTTTTTCGTTTCTAAATATTTAAAGGTTGGAATAAATTAAAAAATATTTGGTCTCGTAAAGTGAAAATTTATTATGACTCTGAAATTTTGTGTGTAGCTTATAAGGACTTGTAAGGAACTTTGAAGCTTGAAATGACTTAGACCATTTTCAAAATTAACTGAACGTCTTAAATAACGAATTTTATTATAAAAAAGAGTTTAAATCAAATCTATCAATTCACGTTTTATAATTATGTTCCTAAGTAATTAATTTTTATCATTTCTGATTTTCTTCTCATCCTTCGGGACCTTGAGTCTGAGAATGATATAAAATATTTTTGGTAAATTGGTGAGATGTAGGATAATAAATCCTTAATATCTTTATATTTTTCTTCTGTTATTGTTCTAATGAATGATGGTGTATAATGGACTAGATAGATTTTCGTATATTTTTTGCTCTTCTTATTGCTAAATTTTCTACCAAAAATGGATTCTTTTTTCTGTTAGTTCATAATAATATTCAGGGATATATACGTAATTCGCTTTCCTTATTCTCATTTCTATCAAGCCAAAATCACGATCACTCGGCAAAAATAAAATGGCTAGATACCAAAAATTTATCATCGTACACACATTAGTTGTTAATCAGAAAAATCCCTAGAATAATTATTATTATGACCAATAAAAATTGGCAACAACTTTTCTGGATACCTAATAAAATCATTAATTATTTTTCCATAAATAACAAATTCACGAAAGAGCAACTGACTTAGTCAGTCCACTATCAAAATGAACATCGACTGAATTCCGTTTAACGACGCAACAGCCAAGAAATTACATCAGATTATTTTATTTTAAAACAATGTGACGCGAAATGACTAAAACTCTAAAATTTAATAAACTCTAAAATTTTTTCTAAATTTTTGACTTACAATACAATTAGATACCACTATTCATAATTACCGGCACATGTAGAGAAAGATACAAAGTTAAAAAAGAAAGCGGTGTATTCTGATGGTCAAGGAAAAACGAACTGTCGGGAAAAAATGTTACGGAAAAGGAGAAAGAAATGCGAAGAAGGTGTGACAGGAAGGGGTGGAATATACTTCTACATGTTGCCCCCATCTGAATCATCGCTGCATGCGAATGGCTTCATTCACAAGCGAATTCAAAGTACGTTCACGTGAAACAGTATTACATTCTACAGATTACTTTCGTAAGATTGATAATATCATTCTTTATAATCACAGCATTTCTTGCCATCCGAAATAGTAATCCTTAATAGTAGTAAATTATTGAAAGTAAATTATTTGCACCAATTTTAGTTCAAAATATTAGAACATTTACATTTTAGTATTTAAGGAAATCAATGCAAAACTTGGAAATTCGAAAAGTTAACGTAACATAAAACTAGAAAGCCGAATCAATATTGCACGAGAAATTGTCTCAATTCGATTTCTACAAGTTATATAATAATAATTTAATTTTATATATATAATATTATATAATTAATATTCCATCACACCGTAAGTTATAAGTTAAAATATAAATATTTTCATAGAACCAGGAAACTTTTTCACGTGTCACACTTTTTAGAATAGCTAGCTGCCTAATATAAGTATAGCTTGATAGTCAAACATGTGGTTTGAGATATGGTGATAAATAGTGTTTCGACTAAGTATACAAAATGATGAACAACAGTTTAATGGTGTTCCTGCGAAAAGGAAAGTGCTCGTTCGTACGTTCCACTTGACGGATATTACGACGACGACACACCGGTATTGTGTTTTTTGCTAATTAAAGATCAAAGACAATCTTTCGAAATCGTGATTTCAAATGGCACGCTTGATTAATTTCCTATGGATTTTATTAATGTTATTCGTATTACCGAATTCATATGACATGAATCGAGTACAAAAGATACCGATCGTAACCAAAGATAATAAACGAAAATTAAACTTTTAGAAGAGTTAGAAGGACTAATGCAGAGAAAAATTGATTACAAAAGTATTACGTAGTATACGAGATAATATATACACATCGATATTTGTATTTATAACTAATTGATAAACCTAATGATAGAACTATTAAAAAAACTAAACGACTAAAAATGTTTATTAGATTTCTATCTTATTTTGCCTATGATCCCGCATTTGATCCCGTCTTAATCAAAACTTTTTCTCATTTTCTCGCAGATCAAACGTGTTAACGAATATCAACAATAGGCTCTCGTTTCGTGAATGCAATTTAATCGCCGACATTAATAACCATCAATTGTAATTAACTTTATAACTCTCCATCTCTCCGATGATCTATTAAGAAAATAAAATTGTATTCTTAGCAGTTCTATTCTGCATACGATAAATATAATAGATTAATCACGCTGGAAAAATCACAGCGATGACTAATTAAAAGTTCTTCGATTTTGCGGTTTCTTGACGCTGAATTAGCAGTAAGCAATATCAGGTATTGCCCATAAAGGATATAGTTTCATTTGCTCAGCAACTTATGACGAATAGTTTCCAAAGGAGCATAATATGTACCAGATGTTTACCGTTCGGCTTGGCCATTGTGCAAATACCGAAGTCCTCGTCCAACTTTCAGATAATATACCGTTCGCTACTTATCTGTAGAAATTTATATCATCAACTATCTTCTTAAAGATGCTAAAAATTTCAAAGGAATATATTGAAAATATTTTACAAGTCTATTTTTTGAGAAATGCTTGGTTTCATTTGTAAGTGAAGGATGTTCCAGCAACGGTGGCACAACCAAGTGGCGATTCCTCGTGATAAAAATAAATCAAAACTGTAGAATGAAATGTTTTCATATAAAGCTTGATTTTCAAGAAAATAAGTTTTCAACACGTTTCGTTAAAAATTGGTAGATTTGATAAATTTCCAAACCCGAGTCTCTCAAAAACAAAGCATCTTACAAAAAACTTTTATTCTACATTTTTTATTTATTATTGCACGTATAATAACCTCCTGTTGATTATTCTTTTCTATCACGTCTAAAACTAGATAGAACTAGATAAGACACTCGAATTTTAAAACTCGATTTTTCTCGAAAACGAAACATTTAATAAAAACATTCTATCTTACGTTTTTTTTTACAAGAATCATTTTCTACCCGATCGTAACTACCGTTTCCGAAATGTAACTGTATATATTATTCTGAAGATTTTCGAATCGTTTTCTTATGAAAAAATTTTTGTTAATTCCACGATCAATAGGAGAGATAACATAAAACTTCTTTATTTATAAAAATTTATACCCTAAATTGCTTAGAAATACTAGAAAATTAAAAAAGATACATATATAAGGTTGAATAAATAACAGTTAATAGTTAATTTTTTGTGACTTACAAATTTTGTAAGCTTTTTTTTAAAGTAGAATTTTATTTATGTTATGATGTAGAAGTAGAATTTTATTTATACTATGATATTATGATATTCTGGAAATCTTAGGATTGCCATCTTATAAAAAAATGAAGTTTTTCTTAGTTCTGATACAACACGTTACTCTCCATTAATTAAAATATAATAGTAGGATTATTTTCAATTTTTAATAATACAGAGAAATATCGACTGATAAGAAATGAAAAAATGAAAAATCTGTTCTTTGCTAACTTTAAAATATTTGTTCTTGAAGAGATGGAATTGCAAGAGAGTAAACGAAAAATATACCGAATTGTCAATACGCGGACAGATTCAAGGAATGTGAAGGAAAATCAATATAGCTCAAATTTTTCAGAGTCAATGACACAGAGTATTAGTTCTATCGGTTTACATGGAAAATGGCTAACGAGCGTGAGCAAGACTAAAGGAATAAAATATGAAAATTTTATAATGCTACTAAGATGCATTCTTTTCGAGAAAATCGAGCTTGAAAATTTATCCAATTATGAAAATAGTATACCTGAATTTAGCTAATTGTAGACGCGATGTAAGAAAGAATAATTAACAGGAAGTGTAAAAATAAATAAAAACTAAATAAAATATAATTTTTTAATTTAAATTTTCATTTCTAAGAAAATAGACTCTGAATATGTTCCGTTAAAAATTATCTCGATAAATTTTCAAACTCAATTTTCTCGAGAGCAAAAATCTTATAAAAAAAATTTTATCGTATATTTTTAATTTATCATTGTACGCCGAATAACCTGCTGCTAATTATCTTTTTCCGTCATGTTTAGAATTAGCTAAAATATATATATATATTCTTTTCTATCTTTTCATAAGAAATCAATCGTACTCGCTTTTACATATTATTCGGTAATAAGTCAATAACGCATGCCACGTGTGACTTATTTTGAACATTTTTGCGACCCATAAATTCTTCGAATTTTTTTTGTTTACAAAATTTTTTAAGATTATGTTTCAATTATATTGTTTATATAATTTTTTAAATTTAACTCAATTAAAAATACGTGGAAACAGTATAGAAGACATTATTCTGATAAGTATCAGTTATTTATATAACGGAGAGAGAGAGAGAGAGAGAGATTGATTGTTACGGCCCACTCATGTTGCATACAGCCCTTATACACGAAAGATCGTAAAAAATTGAATTTCGAAGTTCTTCGTCGATAAAGAAAGCCACACTTTAATTAAAAGAAAACGATAACCGGTACAAGGTTGCACGTATCAATTGTAACTTCTAAAAGTTCTTCAAGAAAGATAATATTCCAGTTCACACAATCGTGCGCGATGAATTCAGCTCGAGCATTAATCATATAACCAGAGTCGTTGGTAATAACGTAGTAGGTGGATATGAGGCTAACGTTCCAACTGTACATATACGGCGCTGTGTCTTGCAAGTGCACTTTAAACAGATGGTTCTCAACCAGCATATCTGTGGAATAAGTCAATTAACTAACGATTAATCACAAGAATAAAAGAATATTTAGTAGTAGCATTTTTTAACTAATATTTTTATTTTTTAGTATTCGAAGAATTAACATATTTAAGTTCTCTTTGTTGATGTACAGAAGGAAGTATAATAAATGAATAATAAATGAAAGGATCTGATTGGTTACCTAACGAAGCGAATAAAAAAAGAAAGATAGGTCAGTTACGTGGCACTAATTATACGAGCTTGTGAAAAATTGAACCACGTCTTGTCACGAAAAAAAACTATGGGTATAAAAAAACTCGACTGAATGTCGAATTCATCCGATTTTGTATCCGAATCGATTTTCGTTCTTCATTTACTCGCTTTAAATCAACCATTATATAATTAAGGTTATGTAAATTAAAAATTTGTTCGTAGTTTGTTTAATTTAATTGAGAAAATAAATATTTTTATTTATTTGTAATATTGTACATTAATACTACAGTGACTTTCTATAATATACGCGTGTACTATATACGAGTATAAAATTGTTTTGTTACTTTGTACCATGTACTGTTATCTTCTCTAAAACATAAAAACGATTCGTTTTCATAAATATTTTATTACAACAAATTATTCGATAGCCGTATAACGAGAATAATACAGAATATGAGAAATAGACAAAATATAAAATTTTTAAAAAATTATGAAAATTTTATTTATTTACGTCAGACTTATAACTTGTACGTTAATTAAATTTATAGCAATCTTTAATTCTAATATCATCAGCTATCAAGAGAGATTCAGCAAAGACTTTCTTCCAAATTTAATAAATAATTTCACATAGATGTTCACGATAAATCTTGCCACGATATACCTCCAACAATATCATCGTTTCAATGTTAAGTATCTAATTCTAACATCTATAACATCGCAAAAAAGATATTTAGATGAAAACGTTTTTTGAAAACCAGTTTATTACTTGATCTTAATCATCAGCTAAATTTCATTAAATTCCTCTTTAATATTTTCAATAGTATTATTGGAAAATCAAACATCTAAAAAAACTATGGGTATAAAAAAACTCGACTGAATGTCGAATTCATTGTAATCTCTGCAATCACGAAAACGAATTATCAAGCTAAACTGAGTCGGCTTATTTCGTCTCGGTTATTCATTTAAATCACATACGAAATTTCACACAAATTGCGTTTGAGGTATGTGAGATAAAATTTTAACATTCTCGACATTCATACAGTGGATATTAACCTCCAAGGACAAAAGAAAAAAAAATAATCCCTTAACCTTTTAGCTTGTATTAATATTCGATTAACGTTAATTAAATTAGCGTTAAATGGGCAGAGCGACAAGAGAAGCATTGAAAACCGCTGCACACGGCCGAAGGCGGTGGCGTTGCAACTCGCAACTCGCAACTCGCAACTCGCAACGCGGCGCGCGCGAGTAGAGAGAGCTACTACTACCGAGTAGTGTGTAAAAGGCGAGGTTGGTTCATTCATGCGCCGCCGGCCGAGTAAGGTGGGGTGGCTATTGATCGTCAAGCGTATATCGCGTACACCGGTGCATTGCACCCGTTCGCCTCGTCCTAGAAATTTTTACCCCAAACTTTCTTTCGTGCCGCCTCTCTCCGTACCGCGTTTATCACGATATCGTCGCTTCGTTTTTCCGTCGTTTCGCCGATTTTCAACCGGATCCTCGTCTACGCCAATTCCTATTCTTTGGTCTCCTGCGACCAAATAATCAACCTTATTCGGCTGAGGATCGATAAAGGGGGATCGACTTCCCGGGGGACTCTTCCGAGGTTTTCCATTACTCCTTCAAGGGGACTCATCACTTTTACACGCGTAATAGAGACTATTTTCGCTTTAAGCAAATAACGAGCGATAAGAAGTTAAACGTGTACCTGTAAATTAATAGTTTGATAGTTTTAATTCACCGGAGATATTGAACGTGAACGCTTTCAACAGTTGTTGTATGAGAGAATATAATTAAATGTGATTACAGTATAAAATTGATAACATAAAGAGACAATAAATTTTGGCTCGATTGAATTGAATTCGACAGAATATATGAACCAAAGTATTAGTAATTAACTAAACCTTTGAATTTCAACACGAGCGTCAATGAAACTTTTACTATGTTGTTTACTATGTCGCAAAATCATATTATCATTTTTAACAAACTTTAACAAGTTCGTTGAAGCAACATCTAATCTGTAATATTTAAATTACAATATGTTTCACAAAACGCAACATTAATTCACGTAGTACAAGCTCCAATAGTATTCGGTAATATAATGTAACAGAATCAGCATATGATTCGTGGAAAAGTCAAACAGAGAAACAAGTTTAAGAAAAGGCAACAGCTCGGAAAATGAATAAGAACTGCGAGGGATCGCAAAACTATTTCATCGTTGATTTGAATTTTTTTGAATCCTTAACGGAGCGTCGAAACAGTCTAATCGCTTTTCTTTTTTTTTGCTTCGCCTTTACTCTTTCTCTTTCTTCTTTCCCTCGCTCTTTTTCCTCACTCTTGCACCCTCAATTTCCGCTGCACGCGCTTACCGTTTTTTGCAACCCTCTGGCCAGCATTACGCGCCGAAACTGCGAGCGGGTCAGTTTTTCGATTCATCGTTCGATCGTTGAGCATACGTATACACGCGCGTGTTTGCATGTGTGTACGCGCGCTCTCGTATTCGTACGAGTGTAGAAGTAAGTACAGAAAGAGGCAGAAAAAAGGAACAAAAAGAGAATGGTAAAAGAGAAATGAAAAAGAGAGAGAGAGGCTCCATCCGCGAAAGTTTCCTACCCTTGCTTCTCTCTAACTCTTTCTGCGCTAGACAGGATGAAACTTTCCGCAGTATTACAAATGAAACGGTCTTTGTGTCGCGTTGCCGCAGCTTCGAGATCGTTCCAAGCATGCTTGGCAGCGAATCCTCTCTTTCGAACAACGTTCTGGTAGAATCGTTCCAAATAATGCCAGAATATTCCAACGATACTGATACTGATTTATGGAAAAACGCATCCATGATAATTTACTTTTGTTTAAAATTAGAATAAAGATTCGATCAATTTTTTTATCAACTCGGGTAATGCAGCATCTTTTCATCAATTGTTGAATTCTAGTAGATAATTGCAGTTTTTATATGAAAAAATGATATTCGAAAATTATTACTTCAGTTTAGATTAACTAATTGGACAATTTAAGCAGCATCAGGTATTAGATATCATTTTTTTTCTTTATATTAACATATATTCTCTTATAATTTTCCTAAGAATTATATTTGATATTATTTAGATTACATATCTACTGAGAAGTCTGCAGATTAAACTACAGACGTTTATGAGCAATAAATTTCAGATAGAAATTTGTTTCATCCTCTAAATATTATAATGCTAACTTCCTGAATATTGTACCTTCTTGTACATCGTGTGCATTGTGTATGTTTTTGCATATTTAAATTTCTCGTAAAAAATTGCACAATCATTCGCAGTCTATCTGTTTTTACTTTTGTGATCTTCGCGTTATAATTTTCACTTTACGTTTTCAATTATTATTTTTTCCATTCCAAATATCCCAATTTCTAGTTTCATTAATCTTTTTATAATTCAGAGTAAACGGAAAAACAAACAAGTAAATCGATGATTCGCAGATTAAATCTAACGATGTAAGAAAAAACAGAGTCGTTCGGTCATGTGACAAAGCAAGTATTCGAGTATTCAGTTTAAAAATCTAGAGAAAAAAATCGGAAAGAAAATCGCGGAAGGACAAAAACAGAAATCAGAACAGGTAATACGAACCGCTCGGGTGACTCTGCCCTTCGTACTCCAATTACTTTGAGATAGCCTATAATCCGGCATACGTTACATCGCGATATCCACACCCAATCTCTATATGCGTGAAACGCAATGCACCTTATAATAAAATACGCAATGTCTCTTGACAAAACATATACATTGTTCTAGAAACTTCTATCTGAAATAATAATCTAAAGCCAGCAGATAGAACAGAGATAGGATAGAGATTACACATGAGAACTAAAAAATGGAACATAATTCTTTAAGATGGAAGAAGAAGAAGACCAGAAAATAAATAGAAAAATTCATTGATAAAATAATAAGAGAAGAGACGAATTCTACAGGAAAAAATGATAAAAAAATTTTTGGTATATTTTTTTTTTGAGAAATTCATTTCTCTAGAATGAATGATTTTGAGAATGTATATGCTCTATAGAAAAATTGATTGCTTGTTATAGGAATGAATTATCGAATACAAACAAACACGAAACTTATTCCATACGAAACAGTAATTGAAAACTTTTACATATTTTTGAAAAGATCGAGTGTGAATGTTCCAAGAGATTTTCAAACTGTATTTTCACAAAAATGAAGCAAATAAATTTTAATACCAAACTTTCAACTTTTGGATAAATTTTGAGATTTCAGCCAAGAGAATATGAATTTTTAATCACAGAAACATTACAAAATATAAAATGTCGGTCATTTCTGACAATTCTGTTTTCTATTGAGATATACATTACGTCTGTCTTATGTTGAAATGAAATTTTAAAAGATTTTTTTTTAAAAGTTGAAAGGAAGAATAATATTCTCCTCTCTACTTAAGAAAAGCATCGAAAATAAGGGATTTAGATTTAAAAGCTTAAAAGAGTCAACGAAGGTTTGAAATATATGTGAATCAATTAGCAAACAAATGTTTCGCGAGGTTGCAGGTAGAGTTGTTCGATTTTCTCTTGCTAATCAACTCGAGGAGACCAAAGAATTCAAGTTGTTAGCTACCACTTAACAGCCTGACACTCAACACCTTTCAATCCGTGGAAAAGAAGAAGGGAAAACCGATGAAGTTGATGCTGGTTTCCAATCATTATACTAATCGTCTTCGTTTAAGCAATTTAATCGATACAAAGAATATCGATTCCTTCTTGGAAATGATGATAGATAATGAAGAAACCACGTAGAATTTAAGATTCAACGCTATTTTCGACAGCAGACCAGACTAATAATTAAATAGTAATTTCACTTGTGTCAAAGTACATAACCGTTATGAAATCCCGTTTACAAATAAAAAATAGCTGAAGGAAAACTCAAAACTGAAGGAAAAAGTAGAGACATATAAAATATTAAAAGTTCAATTTAATTCGATCCTTCCGATTTGCATTAAGATCTTGAATTAATATTTATCTAGATGATCTAAGATACTGACAAACATTTACAAATATCGCTGACTTGCTTATTAATTTCGCTATTGACAAAAATCTTGTTATTGCTCGATCAAATTACAATTGTTTCCATCTTTCTCAATGTACATTTTTTTTTTTACGAATTATCGAATCAAATATTACCGAAACGGAATATAATTTATTTAAGATACAACATTTAGCTATAAAATAAGTAATTTACCAACTGAAGAAAGACAAAAATTGATTGATAAAAAAAAGTAAGAGCGTGCAAAAATGTACATTTTTATTGACACTCTTATTTTGTGATATTCTAAGACTGCTATTATGTTTCTAGGTTTCGATGCCATTCGCTGTGCACGATGAAAGAATCGATAATCCGTTCGAACGTGCACGTCAAGGCAGTAACACGAAATTAATGACGAGACGAGTCAGTGGCCGCAGTTGCAACACGGAACGATTTTCTACTACAAGAAGAGAATTTCGTACTTTTACGTACAACGTATTTTTTCAAAAAAAATTAAACGAAGCTTCGACCCATCTCTAAATTACATCTCAGATTTCCTCCTGAATCAAATAATTCATTTGCCTATTAATCTCTCAGCCGATTTCATTCCTCATTTTTCCTCTGTATTTTCCATCGTCCTTTGTCCTTATTTATAGATGTTCGTTTAAAAAAGAAATCAAACGCTAAAATAGATATAGGAAAATAGCAAACATTGATAGATCATTCTGGTAAAAATATACTACACTTTAATTGATCAGGGATTCTATTAGTAAGAAAATAGAAACAATAGTAAAAATAGAAAATTTTCTGAAAAAAACAGCATATCTATTACGAAGAAGATATCTAATAATACTAACAGAGAAATCTAGAACAACGAATTGATAAACCTGACGATCAAATTCACACAGTGGCAAAACATTATCAAAATTGTAATATCACATACGTCACGTTGGTTCTCAATCGTCTCAATGAGTAATTTTCAACTTTTGGTCGGTATATCAAGCGTCATTCTGACAAATCGTAATAACTGAAATTAACTCACGGTCACTGGTTTTGCAATGACGGCATTGTTAATTTATTTTACCGTTTTGCTGTTTCGTCAATAATCGCAATTAATTACAAGCCCTAAGAGCCTTCACCGAACTATGGTCCGTTAGTTACGAGATTTCATTGCGATCACTATTAACCCTATTATTCTCTGATACATGGCCGCAAATGTCGGCTTAATATCATTTGCAATCAAAGTTCCTCTTTTTCTCTAACGAATTCACTTGTAAATAAGAATAGTTGACGAACATTGATTAAATGAGTATAGTTAATGAAACTATAACGAAACTGCATGGTCGATTCGTTTCTCTCACCAGCTACCAACTACCATTTATTATTCGTTCTCGTTTTATTTTTACTCTTTGTCTTGGAAACGAACGTACCATTGGATCGCGCAGGAAACGAAATCGATGAAAAAGCCATAAAAAAGTGCGAAGGGACTTTCAGAGGGCTCGACGACGCCAAAGTGCCACATGCAAATATGTACAATATGATCACCATAAATTCATCGGAGGTCCCTGTACTTTTCATCCCCTTTCCTTCATTTTACCTTGTCCCAAAATTAAATTTATTTTCTTGTAAAAAATTACCGAATCCATCAATTTTCTCATTGTCTTGACGATTAAATCGCCTTTAGATTTAAAATATTAATTTTACGAATAAATACAAATACAAGAAAAACTAGAAGATCTTAAGATTTGAAAAGATACAGGCGAAAGATGTAACGTGGATAGAAAAATTAAAGTACAAAGTTTAAATGGGCGAGTGATGGCCCACTTTTTTTGAGAATTGTTACATCTTAAATACAACTGACATCTAAAAATATATATATTTGTGAAAGAGTAGATATACATAAATTTATAATCTTACAAATAGAAGAGTAAAAAATAATTATAGATTTAGACAAAACAAAAGAAATGAATGACTTCTCATGCAAAAGGCCATCTCATGAAGATGAGTTCGGATCAGATAGCCCAGATTTATTTAAGATCATTTCTCGTAAGATCTGCTCTAAAAATTGAAAAATAGACAAAGAAACCTAATTTTCGGACACCGAAATCTGGATGGCGTTTTAAAAACATATTAGGCAATCGTATTCGGCTCCTTTTTCCTGAATTGAATTTACAATTTATCCTAAAATCTTCAAACTAATTGTAAATGCTATAAATTTTACGCACACACGTGTTGGTGCAAAACCGTACGTTTGCAATTTTTTTATATGAATTTTAAATTTCTCCTCATTTTCCATATCTAGCATGAAGGTGATAAAATTTTGTTTGGATAATCATTATTTTTCATTCGTGTTCTTAACGTAGAAGCCGAAATGCACAACTCTAGATTCACGTCCATTTTGCCAATTCGAGCTATTTCTATGGCATCCAACAATCTTTCTATGTTAGATTTTCTTTTATATTCAATTGGCAGTATGATTTTCTAGAAAAATATTTACCAACTATTATTATTATTAACTCGAGTCTGAAAGTGATGACTCACTTGTCTTTTTTTTTTTTTATGATGATATGACAATATCTCATTGTAGAAATGTAACCATGACTTCTAATAAACACTATATTAACATCCGTATGTAAAAATCCGTACTTTTTGATAAAATATCAGTAAGTTATAATTTAAAGGATAAACGGAAAATTTTTGAGACTATTCAATTATATACATTATGCATAACTTATTTTTCAAACGAAAACGAACAAGCAGATATACTCTTGCTCGTGATCAAGATACAATATATCGCTAAAAAAAGCTAGAAATTGACATTTGATGATCTATATGATGAGATCGTCATGGCAGACATCTTAACCGAACTTACCCTAAAATATCTAAAATTTCTAAAAGATGAAGTATTTTTAAAATTTTAGGAAAACATATGTTTAACTCCAATATAGAATTTTGGTAATATGAGAATGATTAATGATAATGAAAAACTATTTTCCTCTAAAGAATGAGGAAATATGATTTATCGTGTTCTTCCGTTATATCATAATTTTTATTTATATTTATAAAAATATTAACAAATAAACAGTATGATCTTTCGATCTCTGTAAAATATAGTAAATTGCACAATTAATGTACAGTATAAAATAAAAGTGTAATGATGAATTTTATCAATAAATGTTATAGAAGAAAATTGCATTTCGTAGAAATAATTGCTCCTCATATATCAGTGTGAAATTGTATGATTTTCAATTGTGGCATTTACTAGAGATATCTCTTATAACATGCCGGTGCGTATATAAAAGCTAATGGATCGATATGGTCGTCGGTTTCTTTCCCTTATTCCATGAATATATCGATGCTCCACATTGTGTTGTTTTTTTCCCTTACATATATATATATATATATATATTACATTCTTCAGGCTTTCCATATGATGATTTTCAAACCACAGTAAGGAAGAAAAAGACAAACAGGATTTAAAAACTGCACTCTCCATGACAAAAAATGTATTCCTGCTTCTAGAAACTGTTGATTATCTTCGAAGATAAACAAACAGAAATGAACCTAGCAAAATCTCTTAATCTTCTCAGATTTCTATCTAAAATTATTTAATTTTCCTATAATCCAAAATTGAATTGAAAAACCAAGTATAAACCAAGATAAAAACACACGAAGATACTCACAATTGGATAACAATCATCCAATTGTGAGCCAAACTTGATGCAAAAGCGTTTTGTAAATAACACCTCGTACAATAATTCTCAAACATCAATAATTGAACACTCTCGTATCGTTGGTGTTTTAACTTTTTAAGATCAACAATGAAATTTACAGACTTGATAAATCATAAATTGAAATATCACATGAATCGGAAATTTAGACATACACGATATATGTAGCATTCCAAATGCAACCTTATCCATTATATTTCAATGAGCATTCATCGAGATATAGAACAGAAAAGTTATTGACGATAAGAAATTTTTATACATCATTGTCACTCTCCTCTGTTACACGCACTTAGATGGTACCATCGTTCGTTCATTCGTCGTTCATTCTACTCACATTGAATATTATTCTGTCTTGACAATTTTTATTTTGTTTCAACTTACTAAATTTCTTATCTTAAAATTAACATCGGAATAGTTCTCTATTTTCTGAACATTGTACGCTCACGACAAATAAAACAAACACAGTGTTATGTTATGTATCGGAGTACATTGTGAAATGCAAATGGCGTGCAATAGCTAAATTGAACGATGTAGTCGACGTGTTTTCGAAACTGCTCTTGGCAAGATAAGACCCTGTCGAAGCCAATACAGCTTATAGATTTTCATTGGATCTTGCCAAACTTGCAGAGAAAGTTGTCACGTTTCATCCGCAACGAAAGCTTGATAAACAATTGCCAAGAAATTTCTTTTGCTTGACCTGTGCTTTGGAAAACTTGCAATCCTTTTCCTACATTTCTCATCTAGAATTATAATTTTAACGAATACGTCCATATTGATTATAATGAATAAGTTATAACTTGTAAGCTGTAGCTACATTCGAACGTTTCCATTTTCCTCTATCGTCCTGTAATATGGTACGTAGTACGTATTTTTATCCATAAATTCATTCCATGGATATAAAGATTTCACGAAAGAAATGAGCGAGTAAGATGCCGCATTACGAGTACCTATGTACATCATCTACGAGTTTGCGTTTGTATCGAGATCTATGTGCATTTCCGGCGGTTTACCGTTATGTGCATATATTGCTAGGAATTGGACCACAAAGTAGATAATATTGCTCCTCCAGACTGTGTACGTCATGTTTCGCCTCCGCCTACGTGAAAATAATCCTCCTTACAGTGCAAATACACATTAACAATCTCTCCATTACGTTTACAAAAAGTGATATATCATCAAAAAGTAAACTGCGTAGAAAAGAGTCGGAAACGAATTACAATTGACAAATAATAAAATTACAATATCATCGCGATGTTATTTACAGAAGAATTGATTTAATTGATTTTGTTACTTATAATAGAGTTAGATTCTAAGAATATCAATTATTCCAACTTCGAATTCTTCCTCGGCCTTCTGTCAAGCTACACACTGTACACAGTTGAATAGAGTTTTCTGCATTACGTACGTACATCAAGGAAATAAGTATAACTGTATGAGTAATCAGTAAGTGCATAACATAGCGTTCTTAATCGGTTTCCAAGAAGCGTGAAATTCCCGCGTGTTGGCCTTTTACTTAACCATTTTTCTTTTTCTTGCGCATAATTGCCCAGATTCTTACTTTCAAACGTTTGCCAATGCTTTGTCGAGCGACAAAGAATTTCTTTGAAACAGATCTTCGAAAACTTTATTATTTTCTTACGTGAAAAGAGCGAGCTTCTTTTAATATTCTCAAATAAAGTTCAAATATGTAATATAATGAAATTTTAAACGATATTTTGTACCACCTCATGTAATATGTAATATGTAAATAAATTATAGGTTATGTAGTTGAAGATTTCAATTTATTTCAGTTATCTTTTTCATCTCCGTGTATAAAACCTAAGAGTTGTACACGGACAACGAACGTTACGTGCAATTAAATACAATAACTGAGGAATTATTCTAAATTAATGAAAAAGAAAATCAATGATATTTTAACATAGTCAAATAAATTAAAAGTATTATAAAAATATAATAAATAACACTAAATTAATTATAATACGATCGCTATGGTGATGATTGAATAATTAATACGCAAGTAATAATTAAAATATTTCTATATCAAACGTATATTCTTTTGGTAAGGCATGATTCATTCTTGAAACAGTTTCACAGGTAGAAATAATGAAAAATTTTCGTTATTCGTAATAAACATTATTCAGATTAATGACACATCAAAATTAACATAATAACGTTAGAATTTCTTCAACGCTTGTTGAAGATTCAAGATTTTCTGCATTTGACAGATAATTTACAATTAAATTCGAACATTCCTATGTGTTTAGACACAAACACGTGTTCTCGTGATGATGAAACTCGTAATAATGAAACAAAACCTTGTTTAATTGATCCGTGACTGATATACATGTACAGTGTCGTATATCTCTCTTCTCTTCTTTCTCTCGCTCAAAAAGTGGAACACTACCAAGATAACATGTCACTTAACTTTTCTATCGTAATCGTTACGTAAATATTTTAGCAATTACAGATTCACAGTTATATCGTGCAATTAAAAAGAGACCAATGGTAGACAAGTGAACGGTTTATGAAAGTATTTGAACGTTAAACTTTTGATGAATATATTGCGAGTGTAACACTGCGTAATAAAATTTCAGATTTCACCGTGAATACACATATATATCGATAATTTGGAAATGTCCAGATATTATATGATATTTAATTATTTACAAATATATATTTCGTAAGATCACGAAAATACTTGTGCTCAATTATCTATCATACTAATAAGCCTTGATATAAGACCATCTTTAATACTTATTTTGCTAAGTAATGCTTATAATACCTTTATATTATTAATATTAAATTAAATTAAATTAAATTAAATTTATTTTATTATATCACTATATATTAAATTAATACTTATTATATTACATGTTTAAGATGACTATTCATGTTGTATACTAATTTTTTATTAAATATACACATTTTCAGATTGAATCCAAAATTTTAAAAATATAACTATGGTAGTGTTAATTACCATATGAAATTTCAAAATGCTTTATATAACAGACACAATATATTTACAAAAAAGTTTCTACTAGTTTCTATAATTTAGAAGAAAATTTCAATACATGTGTATTGATAAACGAGTTCAATCTTGTATTCAATTAGTATTTCAAGCAAGTAATTTTTCTAACCAATTTTCACGATAAAAACGAACCATTTGGCAGCTTTATCTTCGAGCAAATATTGATCTGTGCTTTCCTGTTAATCGAGCGAGTTAACGCAAGTATTCAGCGATCCAGCTTCGTTGAGCCAGGTTAAACCGAATAACCCGTTCTAATATTACGAGTACCTCTTCCTTTACGTTGTTCATTAAAAGTAAACAGTTTCATTACGTAAGTCGTGGTTTTCAATGATACGATTGAAACACATAATTATATACATATGACTCTCTGTTATTCACCTGTTTGTTTGCCTTTTTCTATGACGTCGTTAAATTCTTAAAAAATCTAGGTCGAGTAATAAGACGTGAGAAGAAGTGAGAATGGACGATAAAAGTTGCGTATACATTGAATTGGAGCTGAAAAATTTGAACAATGTCGCGATACAAGTTCGAATGAAAGTGTTGGATGACCAACCGGCTTGACAATATTGGCTCAATGCTAACATTAAGTTAGTAACAGACTCTTCCACTATGGCTTGTAAATAATTAGTCAGAAGGGCAAAATCCAGTAGTTGGTCAATTAAGGCTATGCTCCTTTTCCCTTCTCTTCTTCCTGATTGATAAACCGGAATATAAAAAGACATGCCGAGAAGAAACAAAAGCTCACTTTTTCACCAAGTTGACAGAAGATTTTTGTACACGATCGGTTTTACCATCGGATTTGCAACGAATAGAATAAAACTCTTGAAAAATTGTAAGTGTTGTTCCATTGTACGCGGAGTCTAACAAAAGCAGTAATGCTAATAAATTCATTGTTTCAAATAGCAAAAATTATTATCCTTAACGAAATAAAGAAGAAACTGCGGATTTGTCTAAAATATCAAATTACTGATATATGAATGAATATCAAGGTTGATTTATAAATGTGTGTATGTGCGTGCGTGCGTGCGTGCGTGCGTGCGTGCGTGCGTGTGCGTGCGTGCGAATGATATATTAAATTATAAAAAACTAATTTGTTAGAAAATTGAAATTTACGAAGAAATCTTCATTGCAAAACCTAACTATTTTGCAAAAATCAAAGATGGAGATATTAAGAACCTCTGATACCACAACTACGCTTCTAACTCTGACAGAGAAATTACATGAAATGTTCTCTATACATTAACAAAAGCCTACAGAAAACAAATGTTTCACATTTCATTTTCCAAGCCTTCCTTTACAACGAAATATACGATGAAATATTTCTTGTGCCGATATAACACGATGATTCTTATTCCGCTCGTAGAACGTTGACACGTGTTGATCATTTATTTTGGGACGGAATAAATATGTTAATTGTCATCTCCGTGTCTAACAATTTATAGATTAAATATCTCAACTACGGCTAATCGTTTGTCAGCCATTTAATCCCTTTTAATGATAATCAAAACGTAAAAAATTAATTAAATGCCTTTAGTATTAAAAGAAGATCGTATCATGGAACTCTTTAGAACATATTAGAACCCTATACCAAAAATATATACGTATACGAAAAATATATATACGTAAGTACCAAGTGTTATACGATAGTTCGACTATTGTTATATCATATATATGAAAAATAAATAAATAAGAAATAAAAGCAAATTACGAATTATTGTTATTCGCTATTCTTCTAAAATGATTTTAGTTATTTTCATTAGATCGAAGAATTTTCTATCCTTGAACAATCCTTGGACATCGATACTATATGCATGTAATCTCCTTTTATTCAACTTACGGTTTCTCTTGTTCTCTTACGGATTCAAAATAACTAGAGAACAAATTTATATTATTTCAATAAGATGTTTCATAAAACTTGTTAATTATTTATAAACGAAGATAGAGATTTATCGTCTTATTTTGTTAATTATGTATATAGGTTATCTTGCACATAATTGGTGAATAACTGGGAAATAGAACATCTTGAAAAGAAAGAATATAATCTTTTCATTTGAGGTTTTGTTTCCGAGAAAAATACGTTTAAAAAATCATCAAGTAATTTGAATTTGACTAATTCTAGATTGGCAACAAATAAATAATGAACAGAAGATTATTTTACCCGTAGGTAAAGTAGAATCTTTTCATTAAAATTGCATATATGCAACTTTTTATATTTGTAATTTTTGCAAATATAATTTTACATACAGTAATTTTACCAAGGTTTCATAATCCCAAACTAAAGTTTTTAAATCAATAAATTTATTTATAAAGTAAAAATAAAATTTTTCAATTAAAATTCAAGTTAAATAATTCATTAACTTCGAAAATATCTCCTTTTAACTGTTACAATCCTTTAATTATACTAATACTGTCAATTTTCTAATACTCATACTACGATTACAATATAATTAATTTTTACGTTGAAACAATGAAAATAAAATGAAATTTATATTTCGTAAACGTGCATTTAATAATATAAAAATATCAAATATAAGGAAACGCAATTCGTGAAATCAATTAATGAATTTTTCACTTATTGCAGTATACATTTTGATAACATGAATGATAAATGAAAATTATCCTGTTGTTACACCATCCTGTTATAAGACCTCCTGTTATATTGTAATTTTATAGCAAAAATATCAATTTTATAAATTGAAAAATTTATAAAATTTAACCGATGTTTGAATTCAGCGTTAAAAAAAAGATCGAAAGTCGCATGAAACAGTGGTAATAATTTTCTTATTAAATCTTTATTAACTAGAATACAATCAATAATAATAAAAACACAAATAATATTAATATTCATGATAATAATAATATTAATTTAAATTTCATATATATTAGATATCAATCAAGCGTTGGGTTTACCATCTTACCATTATATTACCACCTTTATAAATAAGAAAAATATGTAAATAAGAAATATCGGAACATACCTGAGGGATATTGGCGTTTAGTTGACGATTCAGCGAGTCCCGTTCCTTCTCGACCTCCTGCAAACGCGCTTCTGTTTCCTGCAACCGTTCTTGGCTCTCCCGCAGCGATTCCACCAGTTTGTCTCTCTCGTCGAGCATCGAAACCATCAGCTGCTCGAAGTTCGCATCCTCGCCGGAATATTGCGAACTCCTCTGACTAATGCTGTCCTCCGCAATAGTCGGCATCACGTCGCACATCATATTCCACATTTTGCGTATCCTGCTACTCTCTCTCTCTCTCTCTCTCTCTCTCTCTTTCTTTCTTTCTCCCTCTCTCACCCTTTCAGCACACTGAAATTCCACTTCAAATATACACGCAAGTGAGAAATGGGCGAAACACGCGCGCCGGATATAATATGGACACTCGCGTGCGCATCAATAACGAAAGCCAGTTTCCGATATATATATATATATATATATATATATATATATATATGTATATATATATGTATATATGTGTGTGTGTGTGTGTGTGTGTGTTATATAGATATAAATATATATATACACATGTATATACAGTGGTCACAAATGTATTTAAACTTACCAACGAAAATGTTTACATTATATACTATGTGTTTATATTGTACACATTGTACGTATTATGTAAAACATTTTTGAAATTTCATTAACACTATATAACGAGACACGACTGTCATTGTCATCCGTCAAATATGTAACTAATCTGAAAATACGAATTTATGGATAAAAGTTATGAGATATAGAACTGCTGTTATCATTCAACATAGTGTTCGAAAGATATTTATAATAATTGTTACTGAATTGATCGTTTTTTAGTGTATTACAACGTCTAATTAACATAGATGTACATTATTATTAGTTTTTTGCGCAATATGGAATAAACTATATAACGACAAGCAAATTCAAGCTGTAAAAATATTTGGATAATATGTTATATATACATACATATGTATATTAAAATATAATGTATAATACAAATTTAACACAGTGTATTAATATTTGCATGACATTCAAATATTAAATATACTTATGTCATGCAAACATTAAATATACTCATGTAAAAGATTATATCTAAATAAAATTTATTTCTACTAATTAACTCCAATAAGTGCTTCGATATATTATTTTAAGAAACTATTAAATCAGTAATATTGTTATAAATAAATGTATAATAGTCTTTAGAACACTATATCGTGCAAATATTAATAAGAATCACTGTATTTACACTGAAGCTAGTTAGCAAAATATTAATATGTTAAAATTAAGTGAAAGAAGTTACTAAAAATAAAAATTAGTGTATTGCCAGTATAATAAAAAGATATTATATAATAAACAAATTCCACTGATATAATAACCGCCAATTATCTGTTTAAATACTCTTTTGATTTTTACGAGATATATGTCTATATTATATATTATCAAAGTCATTTTCAGATTTGTTTCAAAATTAACCGATGTAACCACAATAGTCGGGGTTGAAATCTTAAAATAAGGAATTACAATCTGTATAATTTATGTTAATTTACATAATTTATAAAAGATTCTACAAGTGTTCGGACATTTTCATAAGCCACTCTATATCTATATCTATGTGTGTGTGTGTGTGTGTGTGTGTGTGTGTGTGTGTGTGTGTGTGTGTGTGTGTGTGTGTGTGTGTGTGTGTGTGTGTGTGTGTGTGTGTGTGTGCATGTACCTTTTAGATCGTTTCAACTTTTCACTTTATCATTTTTCTAGCGCGGTTTTCTTCTTTTCGACCGCGCTTTCTCTTTCTCTCTCTCTTTGATCTTTTTCGTCTTATCGAGTGAAATATCTATCTGTATCTGTCCTTTTCTTTCACACGTCTCACTGATTCTAACGACATGCACTGAAATAGGTTTTATGCATATTATTTATTCTTAAACGGCGTGCCGTTTAGTTAGTTTAAGAATTCTCAGAAATACTATGAATTTCGAATTCAAAAATCGATGTTCCTTGCACTTCTTTCTATTCCACTTAATGAAGCGAGAGATCGGTCTTTCTCTCGTACCTTTTTCGGTTAATTAGCAGCTCTCTGCGAGATCATTGCTTGAATAATTCATTCAATTCTAAGATCAATACATCGCGAACTTGTTCACTGTCGTCCAAACTTATATCTCGTTTTCATCGTCGGACGATATATTATTAACGACTGGGATATTGTTTATGGTAGGGAATCAATCGATGTATAAGAGGTGTGTATATATACACGCAGCGATGATAAAAGCCGTAGGCGAACAGAATGCTTTTTCCTCTGACAAAAATCGATTAGCACGTATCGTGACAGAAGGAAGATTCGGATGTTCGATTCGGTTTCACCATAAGTAGCGAGCATAAATCGAATGTGCAAACTCGAGTCGGAGTCGATTCAATTTTGACAGATCGCAAATTGTACTCCACACGGTAAGACAGTTACGTTGAACACACTTTGAATTTTTATGCTTCGTACCCGTTCTGCGTGCACGAGTACCTCTTCTCTTTCCATTTTCACTTGTTTCTAAGATATGTGAAGTAATCTCTGTCTGAAACGGCTCGGCACGAAGCTAATACCCACGATGCACTCTTGACTGTCTCCTGGAGCCGGGTAGACCAGCCTAACATCCGGAAAATATCCACGAACAATATAAGAACGATCACTACCAATAGTTCAACGTTTACTTTCCACTTCGATCTCATTCAGACACAGTTTTACCCTATCCGAAGATTTGAATGTGTGTGTATAAATATATATATATATATATATATATATGTATATGTATATATATATACATATACATATACATATATATATATACATTTATACATATACATATACATATATATATATATATAATATACACACAGAGATAAACACATATGTATGATTTCGTGTGTGTATGCGTGTATGGTGTGTGTGTGTGTGTGTAAATATGTATGAACCACTAATAAATTACGAACAGAAGAAATTTTGTTTTACGGGATAAAGAGATGTACCGAGGAGTCCGAGTTGCACCGCTTAATTTGACTTGCCAACTATTTCACCATTTATTATCACCATCCGAGACTTGCGAAACGATCTCGATCATACGTAAGAGTAATGCGCAAGGCGCGAGTCAGTATGCAACAATCGGCACTTCGATGGCATTATCGCGACGAAGCCGAGTACTGACACACCTACGGTTCGTTCCTACCGCCTAGCCTCTACGCTACTCCATTTCCGATACCGGTAGCCATTTTGCGCCGTGACGTCAGCCCTCGTCCCCGAAGGTACGCCCGACTCCGCCCGAATGTCGTACGACTTTCTTGCGCCGCGTTTACAACACCACGACGCGGTTGATGATCACTCGCGGCGCTATTGTAGTCGTGGGACAACTGCCGCGCGAAACATTCGGATACCATTCAAATTCATCGTCCTCAAATTGTCTACGTGATTTTATATTAATCCCCATCCGTCCCTTATTTTTCCAATTTCACTTGCCGTTTGACAGTGAACCGACGTAACGATAGAGAAATACCTATGACGAAAGGATAGATAGTTAAATCTTCAAATTCTTTTTATCAATAGCACATAGACTAAATTTCTATTCAATTGCGTGTATAACCTACGCTTTAGGTATTTTAATATAGATAATTCAACTTTATATCGTGATTTTACGTATTTCACACACGTTTTACAAAAAAAGAGACGGACGAAGATTAAAACATTATCGCTAATTCTCTATTTTAATATAAATATAACATATTATGTTTATTGTAAGATTTGTCATGTTTTATTGATTAATCAGAGTTAAATATATTTTCATATCATTTAATTGTAGTTTCATACAATTATAATTTGATACTGGAAATGACTTGTATAATCCGATATAAAAAACTTTATTGAAAAATGAATGTCACTTTTATATTTCTTTTTTTATACAATCCAAAAAAGAATGGGAAAGCGCAAAGTATTCGATAATTAACACGTTGCAATTCCGCTCTTAATATAGATGTAATATTTATCGTAACATACGCATAATTTAAAATAAACTTACGCTGATACTTATTTTATTACATTTTTTTAAATTAAAATTATAAACTCATTTAAATTTTTTGCTAATAACAAAATATATAAATTAATGAAGGATATATATTAATGTCATAATAATGTTATAATTAACGTTATAATTAATAAAGGATTTATTATGTTATCAAATTATCAAATTTCTATTTTGGACGTCGTACTTTAGACGACAAACATTAGATTATGTAATATATTTTTATTTTCATGCATTTTGGGTAATTTAAATTCAAGAATATACTATTATACGCTACTGTTACAGTATACAATGTGTAGATGTTGCACGTTGATATCAATCCTATTTCATTTATTTCAAAGTCATATATTAAATACGTATATTAAATTTAATTTATCATGTATATTTTGACTAAGATATACATAATAATAAAATATAATTAGAATAATAAAAAAATTTAAATTATTTTTAAAAATTGTAAATATTATATATTAATTTAATAATAATTTTATGCAATGTAGATAAAATATCTTCACGTCTGTCTTTAATTGTGAGATTAATTTCTAACAAATCTGGTATAAATATTTATTTTCGAACTTCGAAAAGAAGATTAATCGCTGTTAAATGCGAGATAATTCTGATCAACTTAAAAGAGAAGGGAAAAATCGAGGAGGCTCAACTTGCGGAAGATGGAGACTGCGCTACAGCGTGAGATGCTGGATGATCAATACCGACTTCCGAGTCGAATTCTGGACCGAATTACAGTCAAGGGAGATACAGACGAGCATCATGAAAACAGTGACGCATATTTGCACGCCAGGAGCTACGGGTAAGTAGCTTCGATTCAAAATATCCTTCGAAAAAGCACACGAAAGAAATGTTCTGTCATAAATATTTCCATTTTCTCAATTCTATTGTTTTATAAATTAAAATGCTCTTTTAAATATTAATAATTGGCAATTTTCTTTCAAAATATCTCTGAAAGGGAAAATTTCCCGGATAATGTTGCGAAATCAATGATTAAATTATTGCTTTTGAATAGCCATTTCCCGATTTATACTTTATTTGTCTAAGTTTTAGATCTACCTGGAAACGAGTCAATCGAGGATATCGCTGAATCAGTGGACGAATTACGGGAAAAATTGGCAAACATGAAGAGATTGATGGAAGAACGAAGAGGAACTACCCTGGGCGAAATTAGTGCAAGAAAGAGAAAAGAGACCTCGGATATCATAGATGGCTACTTTTTATCCTGGATATTTGGCTCAGCACTCATCGTGATTTTGAGTGTCAGTTTTTACGCGTTTTACAATCTGTACCACGCAGTCTTAAAAAAGTTTCCATCGCATCATACGGAACTGTAAACGGTAATTTTCATTCTTTAAAACCATATATTTTGTTTCTTTCTTCGACGATACGCTACCTTAGCCACCATGATAATTTTTCAGGATAAGAATGGGAAAATTTTTACTGATAAATAATTTGCCTTGGATACATATGATTCCTTTGCAAACAATAGATGGCACACAAAAAAATGTGTCCAAAGATCTCAAATTTATTATTCGCATACTAATGCACACTAATGGCTTTGTTTGTGTCAAAAATATCTGTCTGCGCTTTAGGATATCATAACGAGACTTTCTGAAGTAGAAAGAATTTAGAAACAAATTAGAAAGAATTTGAAAAATGAATAGAACGACGAAAATGTTCCTTTTATATGTATGTACTTGACAAGTTCAACGAATGTTTATCGATATAATATTTTAATATTTTATTATTTCGGTCAAAAAACTTTTCTTTCGCTACGCATTTCTCAAAGAACTGTACTCTCGTGAAAAATCATTCAGTTCACTCGAAAAATTACACGTTATGTATCAGAAAAGAAGCAAGTGCCTTAAAACATCTTTTAGCACTATTCATTTTAGTGCGTTCGTATAAACATGTAATTCTATAGTTATGAAGAATGAGGCACTTAAAATGGTTAATACAAATAACGAAAATAAAATAGTTTTCGATCTTAAGATGGAAAGAAATACGATACAATCTTGATTTTTTAAAAATGTATGATCTCTTTATTTTTATTCTTATTTCGATAAATAAATTGAATATCTAAAACATTTTTTTTTACTTTCAAATATAAAAAAATAAGGAAGTCTTTTTTAAGAATTAAATCTTACATTGTATTTCCTTTTGTAGACATTGATACACTGTATGGCATGTGAAAGTGGTTTCTATGATTCTTGATCCATACTTTACTTTCTTACTATAATTTTATATTACGTAGTACATAAACTTTATATCGCACAGTGTCCTGATTATCTTTAAAAATTTTAGTTCCAAAATATCTACATTCATGAATAATCGATACATTAATTAACGTAAAGATACACGTAAAAGCTCATTTGTACGTGTAATCAAAATTCATCGAATTGGAGTTTCATTTTAAACTGTATGATTTCGAAATTTCCATATAGATCATTTGTTCATTCCATATAGACTCATATTGTGAATATCATGTACATATTGTGAATATTAAATAAAGATTATAACTCAGTTGAAAATAACTATTTTCTTAATCACTCGATACATTCAACACTAATACTTTCAACAAAACGACATTTAACAGCACCTTTTAATTTTCATTTTTTTAATACGGAAAGCAATATTGCGGACATTTAATTTAAAATAATTATTACACAATAAGAATATAAGAAGGATGGTGGAATTTTTCATCATGGTAAACTAAAACAACTCACGCGATGGTGTCTTGATTTTTCGATACCCGAAGCTACAAATGTTAAAAGTATCAAATAAAATAATCTGAAAATCTGAAAATATGAATCAAAATTAATAAAGTATTTCATAATAACATACGGAATAATGTCTTTTTACTTTCTAATTCCTTGGCAAAATTACCCAACATTTTCTGATAATCTTCTTGTTGCTATAATTAGAAATTACTATTTTTGTTATTCTCCATTGTTAATTTATAGTTAATTTTAATGAAATAGAATCACTACCTTTAAGACTTCACTCCTAAGAGCTTCTCGTTGAATCGATAAATTTGAAATTTGAGTTTGCAGCATTCTCACCTACCGAACGTAATAATCATAATTGCGAAAAACTAAATCATCTTTTTTTTCTATTTAAACAATTATACGTTATTCAACCAACCTCATCCTCAATTTTTCGTATATCTTTTTTTAATTCGATCATCAACAAGCGATATCGATCTCGACAAGACGATGTTTTATTTTCTAAATCAGTCAACATTTTTCCCGCATTTTTTATTTCACATTGCGATTTCTGTAACTAATTGTAGTTTTTTCATAAACTACATTTAATCAAACTAAAATGAGCAAAATTAATTCCTTACTGCGTATTCTTTCTCTGTAAGTTTTTCCGTTAATACTTCCAACTTATCATCCATGCTCTCGCAACTCTGAAATAATCAATGTTAAATTTAATTTAAAAATTGAAGTTATTACAAATGTTACTGTGAGAAAAATTGAAAAATGTTATTGAAAAAAAGACAAAACATAATATATTAAATAAAAGCAAGGATGTTTACGCGTCTATGTGAAATTCAAAAGTATAAAAATTTACAGAATATATACGATATACGATATACAAAAATATGTAAAATATCTAAACTACGCTAAATCATTCGCTACAATGGACAGAAGAAATTTACATTTAAGTTTCAAAATTTCATTTACACTAAGTTACATTTTTTTAGTTACATTCATGGAAATACCAAATAGCATAAACATCCGCACTATAATAATCGCTTTTCGTTAAAAAAAATGCTTCCTTTAACTGACCTCAATCGAGAATCCCATCTCTAAGCTTATATCTTGTGGTACAATCTACGAAAACACAATTTATGAAAGTTATGAAAGTAAAATACACATACTTCTAGAATAATAGAACAGATCGAAGTAATGCGAAAGAAAATTATATTGATAACTTACGTATTTCCTTAATTCCTCTGTTTGAGAGTTGTACTTTGTTGCAAATAACATTATTAGTTAACATAAAACATATCGTCAATTAAAGTATATAAAAAATATTCTTACCATAACCAAAAGAAAACTGACAACACAATAAATAACAAAGATAAAAATACACATTACTTTAAAAGTACAAACTGCGAACAGTATGAACCACATTATGAACAATTTATGTTTAATAACACGACTGTTCTTAACAAAATTAGTTATCAAAAGCGAATAAGAATTATAAACGGTCCAATTTATAGTAGAAATCGTGTTGATAAAAACCGAAGATCTAATTTCGTTCCCATTTTGAATTCTATCGAACTTCATCGAAGAATCGCAAGAATCAAAGTTCGAAAAAAAAAATCGATTTATCGATCAAAAACGTTTAGACGAATAATTTATTGAAAATTTAAAAACTCGATATTTTACAGTAAATAATTTTAAATAAATCAACCTTGTAATTATTTCACAACCGAAAGATTTATTTTTATGTGATAAATGACTATGTCTTGTAGAAAATTATGATCTCACTAAATCTTAACGCATCGAATTATCATAAGAATACATAGTGCTATATTTTCTTTTTTCTACTTTAAAATAATAGCCTATATTTTAATAAAATTACTACTGTAGCCCAATATTGTAAATTTTAATAATAGAACCGAAAGAACGCTCTAACGTTCCGAACGTTCTGAAATTATATTCGTATATTCACATCTTGAGTGAATAAGTGGTGCAATTAATACTTCTCGCATAATTCAATGCTGCAACACACGAATTCAAAATGTACTTATGTCTCAATTTTACAAAAAAGAGTTTCAAAAACTCGGAGAAATTATTCAGATGATATAACCTACAAGAATGGGATGTTTAAACTTAAACAGAGCGGCAGAAGTGGAAGTCATGGAAAATTTCATCAAAACTCCCACTTTCAAATTCATACAACACTACCCTCGCATTCGCAAATTATTATTGCAGGTGCGGGAACAGTGGCTAATTCTGTTGCTTATCATCTTGTTGTTAATGGATGGAATGATGTACTCGTTCTGGAACAAAATAGGTACATACTCATACATGTTCATACACATTTACATGAAAGGAAGCCATTAATAAAGATTAAAACAAATGCAAAATGAATTTTTAATTTTTAAAGACCTTCCTAATTTTTATAGACTTTTATTATTTGTCACATATTATATATTTTGCATCATTAAAGTTGAAAAGACTTTTGATTCTAAAAATTATTACCACACTGGTTGTTTTACTTGAAAGTGCTTTACGTGTAATGTATGATAACTTAAAACTTTTGTGTTGCAGGATTGGAAGTGGAACATCCCATTTTGGTTCTGGTACACTGGGTCTTTTCAAACCAATATCACACAGGAACTTAATATCCTATAGCATTAAGTTGTATCAACAACTACAAGAAATGGGATATGATATAGGTCTAAAACAATGCGGTAGCATATATTTAGCTCAAACCAAAGACAGAATGATAGCTTTAAAAAGAAGGATGGCTTATAATGTACCCACAGGTTTACATTGCGAAGTGAGATTTACCAACCAAATTTTGAAATTGACTGAACGTGAAAACAAGTTCCATTAAGCTATAAATGTATCAGATTTTAGGAAGAGATCAACTGAATCAGTTATATCCAAATTTGCATACTGAGGATCTTGAAGGTGCAGTTTGGGTTCCTGAAGATGCAGTAGCTAATTCTAGTGCAATTTGCAATGTTTTAGCCAAATTAGCAAAAATTGGGGGAGCAAAATACATTGAAAATTGCCATGTAGAAGAAGTTTACACTGAAAATCGAGCTATAAAAAGTGTAAGAACTGAGCATGGAATAATTTCTTGCGAATATTTTGTCAACTGTGCAGGAATGGTAATATTATTTTAGAAATGTGAAATAATTTTTATATTACTTTCTATGCTACTAAATTCTTTTCATTTTCAAAATATAGTGGGCACGAGAATTAGGATTGAGATGTAATCCACCAGTCAGAATCCCAGCATATCCTGCAGAACATTTTTATGCAATTACTCCTTCTTTCTCATCTAATACAAACATGACTTTACCATGCATACGAGATTTTGATTCGTACTCATACATGAGGGAGTGGAATGGTATTTAACATATTAGGATATTACACTTGATTTAATAAATAACTGAATAAATACATTTATAGGAGGTTTATTAATTGGATGGTTTGAACCAGAATCAAAACCTGCATTTGAGAATGGTATTGTTCCTACAAAAGATTGGAGAAATCATCTTACAGTTAATACTTCACATTGGAAACCTTTATGGAATAAAGTAGTACGTAGATTGCCAATTTTGAAAGATATACAACCAAACGTATATAACTGCCCCGATAATTTTACACCAGATGGTAGATGGATATTAGGAGAAAGTCCACAAGTAAAGAATTATTTTGTTGCTGTTGGCATGAATGGAAATTCATTACAAGGTAAAAAATAGTAAGTATTTAAATCTTTTGTTTTTTAACACCAAAATTATATTCTTTTAGGAGCAGGAGGAATAGGAAAAGAAGTTGCTGAATGTCTGATAAATGGTGAATCTACACAAGAAATACTTCCTTTTAATGTACAAAGATTTTTAGATTTACATGGCAGTAAACGATATTTACAACAAAGAACAAAGGAAATTGTTGGAAGAAATTATGCAATTTTATATCCTCATCAATGTGAATATAAATATGCTCGAAAACTACGTTGTTCGCCTTTGTATTCTGTACTTGAGGAGAGAGGTGCAATTTTTGGTGTCAAAATGGCTTATGAACGTCCACTTTATTTTGACTCAAATTACAAAAGTAAGCAAGTAATTGTATAATTTTCATTTTCATTTTCATTTTATTATATTTCACGATACAATTAAATTCATGAATAAAAAATTTTTACTAATAAAAGGGGGAAAAAAGACAATCATGCCGCCAGGCAGTTTTTATAAACCTAAATTTTTTGATTATATGAAAGAAGAATTTGTAGCATGCAAAGAAGGAGTGGGAATAATAGATATGAGCTCATTTTCGAAGATTGAAATTAAAGTAAGTATTTAAAATATAATTGCACATATATAAAATATTGTAATCATTTACATATTTGCAGTCCAGTCGTTGGGAAGTTGTAAACTATCTTCAACAATTGTGTTCTAACGATGCAAATATACCAGTTGGTAATATAGTGCATACAGGAATGCAAAATGAAAGAGGAGGATATGAAAATGATTGTATTTTAGTAAGACAAGCTGAAAATAGTTATTTTATGGTTTCACCTACGTCGCAACAAACACGCATATATCAGTGGATGTTTAGGTAAAAGAAGTAATAGAAATCAAAAATAATATTTACTTTAATTTTATAAAAATTATTCATTTATTGTGCAGACATTTACCAGCTGACTATTCGGTAGGTCTTAATGATGTAACATCAAAATATACTGTTATCAATTTAGTAGGGCCTAAAGCAACGGGATTACTTTCAGAACTTTCCAATTCTAATATTAATTTTTCTCCTTTTACATATAAGGTAGTTTACATTAATTTCTATTTAATATTTCAACAGTAATAAGCGGAATTATAATCATGTATGTATGTATGTACATACATTAATTTTATGTATTTTAATCTTAACAGAATGTAAATGTCGCGTATGCTTCTGATGTAATGGTAATGTCATTCACACATACTGGTGAATCTGGTTATTGCTTATATATACCATCAGAATATGCACTTCATGTATACTCCAGATTAATGGAAGTCGGTAAAGATTACGGAGTACGAGATGTAGGTGTACTCACACAACGTTTCATGCGAATAGAAAGATTTATTCCATTCTGGGCCGAAGAATTGACACCATTTGTTACACCATATGAAGCTGGAAGTGGATACAGTGTAAAATTAGATGTAAATAGAATTGATGCAGTAGAATTTATTTATTCTAAAAATATTAATATTAAATTTAGATTCATGAACATTTTCTGTCGTATAAAGATGACTAACTATGATAATCTGCTTTAACAGAAAGAATATTTCATTGGGAAATTTGCTTTACAACGTCAAAAAGAACAAGGCGTATCAAAACGATTGGTATTATTTATCGTAAATGAACTAGATATCAATAAGGATGTATGGCCATGGGGTGGAGAGCCTGTTTATCGAAATAATGAATTTGTAGGAACTGTTACATCAGCGGGGTAACTATCTTATTGAAGGTAAAATATACTTTGACCGAATCAAATTATTAATGATATAACTTTACAGATACGGTTTCGCTACAGAGAAGCATATATGTCTCGGTTTTATCAGTCATCCCAAATCAAGACATATACAAACTAATACAAGTATTGTTACAACAGATTTTATAATGGATCCTAAAGCTCATTATGAAATTGATATTGCTGGTGTTAGATTTCCGATTAAACCGCACATTCGTCCATTACCTCTACCAACTCTAAATAGTAAATTAAATAAAAAATATATTCCTACCCCTATTGTATCATATTAAAGCCACATTATTATTATTATATGATTGAGATTTTAATCATTATAATTTTTAATTAAAATAAAATGGAAAATAGGATTTTAATTTTTGAAAGATTGTTTTCTCTAGAAATTTAAATATATTTATAACTGTAAAAATGTTTAAATTATATGTTGTATTGTAATTAAGTATCTACCATTGTCTAACAAGCTATGTTATCTTTTAAATTATTCTATTCATAGTTTGTAAAAATATAAGTATTTTATCCAATTAATATATTAATTCGATGCAATTTGAATATTTACAACTTAATCATTATCAATTAATAAAGCGTTTGTAATACTACAAATAGTACAATAAGTTTTGATCTAAAAATATATATGTAAAACTATATCTGCTTTATTTGTTACTATATTAAATTAGCATACATTTAAATAAATTTATTTATAGCAGATACATATTTATACAAAGTTTAAAAGGCCATCGAACAATTTAAACTATTATTTTTTCAAAATATGTTATACATATATACATTGAAATAATAACTAAATTTTCTGAAGCAATTATGTATCTTATGGTTCAATCTTTTACACAAAACATTTATACGATAAGCATTTTTACAAATATTTTTCATTGTTAATAGAAATTACATGTATATAATTTACCAACATTTATAATTGTGTATGTAAATTATATATTTGTCTAATACAATTATTTTTCCATTTCAACAATTGAATATACTAGCTATCATAAATATAAGTATGTAAGATATTTACTATCATTTATGAAATTTTTTTGTATATGAATAAAAAAAAATTTTTATACGTAATAAGCGAAATGACTATTATGAAAACTTCATCATATTAATTATTTTAACAGTGCATAAAAAATACTGCAGTGTTAACATAAGAATAATTATATGATTTTTTGATCTAAAAAATGTATATTCATATACATTTTTGTTACCTTCTTGATATCTTCAATAATACATACTTAATTTTAGCTGTCGGTTTTTTAGAAAATTTATTTTTACAAATATTTCAATATCACCTTATGATGCCCATGCTTCCAATTCTTTTAAATCTTCATCTTCTTCTGGTTTGGCTTCTACAAATATTAATATTTTTATATAAAACAATATTATGATAATAATAACAATATGTTTAATTTAAAGGTAAATTAATTTGTAACAATAACTCGTAAAAAAAATATTAAGATCATTACTTGTGCGAGTCCTAGCTGGGGCAGTTGGAATAGCAGTAGCTGGAACGTTTGGTAATTCATCGGTAGGTTCAATACCAAGCAATTCTTTATCAAGTTGTTCTTGTTCAAGCTCTTCCAATTCTTTTTCTAATTCTTCTTCATCTACATCATTTCCAAATGCTACAGGATTTGAGATCGCATCAGAAATTTCTCTCGCTACATCTTGTTGTTCGGCTATGTCATCCATCATATCGTGTACTTGATCAACATCCCTAAACAAGGAAAATATCTATGTTAACTATCTAATTAAAAGTATTATAAAACTAAATTTCTTACATGTGTTGATGAACAGATTTCAATGCATCTGCTGCATTTTTCATGGTAGTAAGTACAGCAGTGTTAGTATTTGCACATTCAAGTGCTTCTCTTTGACTTTCAATTGTAGTAAGTGTACCATCAATTTGTTGCAACTGTTTTTCATAACGTTTCTTTCTTTTAAGAGCCTGAATTGCAGCTGTAAAATATATTTCCCTGTTAATATATTGTACATACAATCCTATATTTATTGCTATATTTATTATACCACAGATGCTTATGTAAATTCACAAATATTGTATATGATAAATACTAAAAAAAAAACAGTTAAATAAAAATTTGTTTCACATAATAAATATAATAACGAATACTTTATTTTAAATATTTTTGTAACAAGTAACGACTTGTTATCCTATATATATTTTTACATCTTAGAATTTTACATAAATGGATAAACATCCACAATCTGGTCACTAGTTACTCAGAATGAATGACTTATACAATATTGCTCCTTATTTAAAAAGATTCTTAACTTAATAAATCCATTAAAAAAATAATATTTTTGAAGTTGAACTATTAACATAACATTCTAATCACAAGTTAAAGTCAAACAGAGAAACGTCACAATTGCAAACGATCTTATTTATTGATAATTGTTCGCAAGTGGTTGTCAAACGAAGAACATCATTTATAGATACCTCTTTTGTTTTTTGTTCCATTTTTCTTGGCAACTTGTATTTCAAGCTCTATTTTACTTTCGAGAAAGTCCTGTTTCTTTATCAACATATCTTCTGTTTCGCGTAATTTTTGTATCGCCTCGGCTGTTGATAAAGGTGCCGCCTCCTTTTTACCACCAAATATTTTACTAAAGAAACTCATTGTCTTAAGTTCTACTTCGAATTTAAATTATAACCAACAATCTTGAACACGATAAACACTGCTCATGCAAAATCAACAGGCCAGAGTACTATACTAATCAAATACCAATCGCCATATTTCCTTTTGGCATTGATATACGTCATGACTCATCGTTAGGTTACTATGAAATTTAGTTTCATTCAATTTATCGGAATCTAGGAACAATCAAATTTTTTGTTTCTAGAATTTATTTCTCAAACTCGTAATAACAATTACAATATATGATTACGATCTAGTTTAAAAAATAAGCCAATTTGAAAAGTTACGTACATGTGGTAAGATATTTTTAGAAATGTACTCAAATATCGAGATAAAGTTTTAATTAGTTCGAATTGAAATTTTAAATAATTGCATTTTAAAAAATTACACGCGACAAATTTTTGGCATATCAAAATATCAAATTTTATTGTTTAATAAAATTCTTATGAGAAAAAAATAAAAGTGTGTGTGTGTGTATCTATGCACGCACACGCATCACGCACAAATCTTATAAATATAATTATCGTGATGTGTAAGTACTTATGGCTATATTTGTTTTATACATATGCAAAATTTAAAATTAGTCATACTTAATCGTCATAGCAGGAAAATATAAGATATTTTTCATTATCTTGCTGTTTCTTTTGTTTATCGTAATAAGTTATTAATTTATAGATAACCTTTTCAAATGGATACCAGTCTGAGAAATGTAAGTATACATTAGAAAAAATATTATTACCTATGTATATTTTAAAACCTATTATTGCTTCATTTACACTTCATGATGTAAGAAATCATATTTGAGCTGCCCAATGTTTCGTAAGAAATACTTTAAAAATAGTAAATTTTAGGCATTTTGATAATAAAAAAAATATATAAAAATATAAAAATAAAAATCGCTTCATTTCTTAAAATTATATTAAAGTAATATTATAAAATTTATAATTCTTTTAAGTCAAATTATCAAATATTTAATAAAACCAAACTATTAATAATATTACAAAACTTTACTTTTCATGATAAACTTCTATTTCATGAACTTTCAGAAACATTTACCTAGTGGAGAAACAACTCAAAGTCGCTTAGCAGAAGCTTTATATGGAACACAAACTGAAAATAAAATGCTACCAGGATTTGATCATAATCGGGATGATGTTGAATATTACCGTGTTCAACAAGATATTGACTGTGACGAAGTATATCCTGGAATATACATCGGTGATGCGTAAGTATTTTAATATTGTCTATGTCTGTATATTAAAAAAAAATTAATTTGCATTTAATACTTCGCAGTGCCACAGCAAAAAATAAAAAATACCTCAAAATGTTGGGTATAACACATTTGCTTAATGCTGCTGAAGGAAAAAGATTTGGATGTGTAAATACTAATAAAAGTTATTATTCTGACACAACAATAAAATATCTTGGATTGCCACTTATTGACATGTGCACTACAGATATTAGCAAGTATTTTGATACTACTGCAGACTTTATCGACGAAGCTGTTTCCACTGGAGGTAATGCAACAATTTAATAATTAAAGAAAAAGTTGAGAAAATTCAAATACGTTGTTTAAAATTGGATTTCCCTTTTATTAGGTAAAGCTTTTGTTCACTGTATGTTAGGAATTTCACGTAGCGCAACATGTGTGTTAGCATATTTAATGATCAAAAAAGGAATGCTAGCCACAGATGCAATTCGAACAGTTCGCAAAAATCGTTTTGTCCAACCAAATAGCGGTTTTCTTCATCAGTTGGCACAGTTAGATAATCAATTACGAAGACAGCGTTGAGTGAATGCAGCTTTGTTAAAGTTATGAAATTTGTAAACAATACATAATGCATCGAATTCTAGATATATGTATGTCTCTTTATTATAGTATAAATAATTCTTGATACATATCTTTGTATATAGAATATACAGAAGAAAACTCGAAAACTTTTTGTTAAATTTTAATATCAGTTTCATCATTTTATAGAGCATTTCTCGAGCAAGGTTTAAATGTGAAACATTTTTACATAACATAAAATAAAATCTGTGACAAAAGGAAATCAAGCTAAAGAAAAAATGATTGTCTGAGTAATCTCTTGGCTTATGTTGTTTGAATTATTAATAAATTATATCAGAATAATGTATGGAAGACTCAAGCGTAAAAGATTATACAAAAATGTTTAAGACAGCGTACAATTTTAAAAGATAGCCCATAATAATCATTTTTGTTTTACAGTTGCAATAAAAAATTAACGTTAAACTTACAAATCATTTTTTAAAATTATCATATTAGTCTATCTGTATAAAATAAATTATTCATTAATTTTAAATATTTAATTATACTTTTGTAATCGTGATAATTCTGTATACAAAAATAAGTTGAGAAGAAGGAATGACATTTTTTCATTTAAATAAAGAGAATAAGTGTAAAATATAAAATAAAATTTTTTCTACAAAATATTAAATTTAAATATTTATCAAATACATTGTACCAAACTATTTTAATTAATACATATACGAACTATTTTTAATTAAACAGGTTCAAACTCTATTTAAAACAAGTCGAAATTTTTGACTTATTTTTGTACACAGAATAATCTCCTATTGATAATACATCTTTATTCAGTCCGAAATTAGCTAAATTTAAGGATGCTTGACAAGTTTTCAAAGATGAGTTTCTTGAACGAAACTTTGTATGAAAAAATATTTTTCTTTTCAATTTTTTTAAAATCGATTTTCTAATCTCACTTGTGCCATGATTTAAAAAAATGTGCAAAGCTGAGGCAATTGCTGGTTGTATATAATTAATCGTTTATAAAAATTGAGCAGTATATATAAATAGATTGCTATATTGCTAACATTATACTCAAAATTTATTATTAATTATCTAAAAATTAAGTATTATGTCACATATACATATGTGAGATAGCAATCATACTATTCCTATATATGTGGGATAGTAATCATACAGTTCCTACGAAGGTATAATTATGTATAAAAAATTATGCATGTACAAAATTGTCACTTTTAATAATTCACATTGCTATATATTAATCAATTATTATTGCAAATAATACATTATCAATTACAGTAGGACTTTGATTGATAATTCGTTCTGAAAAACGTTTATTCGAAAACTGAAATTCATTTCTCTATAAAAATTAACATAAAATGATCAATTCGTTGTGATCGTTTTAAAATCCCAAATGATTGTTTATTTATATTTTTATAATAGTATTTATCATAAAATCGAATATAGTATTTTACATGTATATATATATATATATATATAATATAGACATATATAATATAGATACATAGTATTATACATAAAATCGAATACAAAGACATAAAAGTGCATAAAATCTTAAAAGGCATAATAATATGCATTAATAAATAAATAAATTTTAAACGAAAATTTAATTTCATATTTAATTTCATAATTTTTAAGGAGTATTTCCTTCCATGAAAGTATCGGCTATCATATATCAATTGTCCTGAGAGTTTTATCTTTTCTTTTTTTGTCGTTAGAATCTACTTAAGGTTTACTTCTGTTTCAGGCATATTTCTGTTTCATTAAACTTAGAAACTTCTCCAATGAAATTTGTTTTTGCCTATGTTTTAAAATGTTTCTAAGATGAAATATAGGCTATGCCCCATATGTTACACAACTAACAAAGAAAGAAAATTAAGAAATATTCTTCCACCACAGCTCATAAACTACACGAATATTACTGTTTATTGGAATCGAAATTCTTTTATTGGAAAAATGTGAGCTGAAAGTCGTTCAACACCGAGATATTACTATATTATTATAATATACATATATTAATAAATTATTATTATATTACTATCATACAATTATTGATTAATATTGTACAATAATTGTTATATTATATATATATAATTTTTATTAAAAAAAATATTAATATTATATAAAGTATCTAAATTTAAGATATTAATTGAAAACATTATATAAAAAAATAATTTAGATAGGAGGTGAATAAGTTCGTGCGAATCATAATCTAATATTGTAATTACACAGTTTCTTTGATGGACATAAAATCCATCTCACTGTAGAAGTAATATAAAGATGAGATACGATTTCTTAAATGAATATAATAATTTTTAATTCAGCTTCATTTTTTATAAAAAAAAAAAATATATATATATATAAGTAATACTTATATATATATATATATATATATATATATATATATATATTCGAAAATCGTAATTTTAATTTCGTAGATCTTTAATGACTCTTTAAATCTCACATTTCTGTTATTGTTTTGATGAGATCAGTGAAATAATTAAACTAGCGAAATAGGCGGGTGGGTTCGTATGTTTCAGGTACGAACTCAACCAAAATTGTCTGATCCACTCCAATTTCGAAATGTCGAGTACTCAGATAATTTGAGCAAATTCTTATTTAAATAATAAAGGTAAAATCGCTGATGTGTTATGTTGTTATCAATTTCAAAATTTTTAAAATATATTGTAGAAATCAACAATTTTTCCATATTTCCATTTTCATACACATATAATTGTCGGAATTTCTTAGTTTCTGAAATATTAGAGCATTGAATCCTACCTGTATGTTTTGTGATATGAGTTTCGCCGCTATATCAGCCATCGTTCTCTTTACTTTGTATCTTAGAATAGTCCAATTGATAATTCATGCCTCTCTTTGAGAGTCATTAATCTCTATACTTTTACATGAACCCCATTATATCATATGAGCTTTACTGTCAAACGAACGTTGGTGTAGTAACAAAAGTTGTATTGTCAAACTGATAGGAAAAGTAGTTTGTAGAAAAATTTCGAATAATATTTTAATTAGTAACCGTAACTAATGAATTATAGAATTTATGTTATTTGTCATACCTAATGCATAATTATAGCATTGTTAAAAATTTAACGTAAAATGTAAAATAAAAATTTAACGTAATATGTAAAGAATATGTAAATGAGATATATAATAATTTTAATATTTTAATATTAATAATAATTTAAAATAGTTGAAAATTTAGTTAGTTAAAAATTGTTTTTAAGAATGTTTAATACAAATCATTTATACATAAAACCATGTATTAATAATTTTAAAATTTTAATTTATTTATATATTGAAAATAGTTGTAATTCGCAAAACATGTATATCTTTCTGATATACAATAGAATAATTTCAGTTAGTTATTAGCTTCACATTTCGGTATTGAAAGCTTGACAATACTGTAATAGGTCTCAAAAATCATGTTACTGACAGATTCACTAGTTGCCTAACTCATCGTTATTTAAACGTAGAATGCACTAAAAAATCATTGATTTTAGTACATCAATATTTCAGGTCGCGGGCCATGAAAATCCATAAGCTGCAATGTTCATATATGTACTTTGTCTGTGCTATGTACTGTATTTACAATGCATTATTTTTAATAATTATTTTGCATTAATTATGTTATAAATATTTTGAGAATTAATTACTGAAAACTATTTGTAAATTGTACACGAAATAAAGAACAAATAAGTACAGTTTGAATTTAGAATTAAAAGAGTGAATTAAGTAATGAACATGAACATGATATAAAATTAACTAAACTATTGACGCATAAAAAAGATAATTTAAATAATACATCAGTAACGATCTGATGTTTCTATAATGTAACATTTGTTTTATGCATTTCAGATATAAAAAATAATGCATAATCCTTTGAAATGATTGATTATTATTATATAAACTAGAGATTGACATTTTGTACCAAGCAATAATTCTAAAAAAGAAACAGATCAAATACATATACTTTATAAATTTCTTCAATAAGATTCTTTGACACCTAAAATAATAGTGTATTACCTATATTATTATGATTATTCTAATACAGATAATTTATAGTACTTTGTAATAAAAATGTGTGTGTATGTGTGTGTGTGTGTGTGTATTTACATATATATAAAATAAATATAATTTGTTTTGTTTTACGTGTATAATATATATTTGTAAAAATGGAATAAAAATAAGATATTAATTAGATTTATTAACATCACGTTTCTATTTATATTAATTTAATATTGTTACAAAAATTTGCAAATAACGACATGTTTATTCATATTTTTATTAAATTGTTTCATTTTGTTTCAATTTTATTTTTGTACAAATGAATAATATTTACTTATACATCAATAAGAGACTGTTCTACAGTTGCAGATGTCAAAGATAACAATCTTTTCTTCACTATATGAATCTTTTTGTTTGAGAAACAAATGATGTAACAATGATCTGGATATGTTATTGATATTTTATCGAAAGCCTCATTGTTAGGAAATGCTTTAGGATCAATTTTATTGGTTAGTGTGACTAAACCTATAATAATGTTTGCAAATCTTTCATCATTTTCCAATTCACCGCCAGACTAGAATAAAATAAAACATACAGTTTTTAAATTTTACTCTGTATATAATTTAACAGCAAAAGAATACTACCGTTAATACAGCTCCATCCTCTGTCAAAACCAGATGTCCAATTTGATCTGGGATACGTTCCAGTGAAAGCATATTCTTTCTTTAATCTGTAAAATGGTACTCTTTTATTTATTCTCTTAAATACAACTTTTTTGTATTATTATGTTTCAATGAGTTATACTGTATCGACGAATTAATTTATGTTTGACAAATTTCTAAAAAAGACTAAATATATCATTGACAATTCCATAAAATCACAACAAAAGAAAAGCGATGAGCTGTCAATGAACTGTATTTTTTATTTATTTACACATTGATTAACGGCAGAATAAATGATGATAAATAGTTATAACATGATACGTCATATCTTACATTTCAAAATACCAACCTTGGAAAAAGTATTTTCTACAGGCTTCTACAATTTGCTATAGTGAATGTAAGACATATTCAATATCGTCAAAGTAAAATCAGTTGGTAAAATCAGCAACACAAGGATAAAATAGACTTGACATGATGCAATATTTTTTCGTGCTTGTCAATAGATTTGACATACGATACTTTTTTATATCCTATATATTCTGATCTCTTATTATTATCTTCTCTTGTTTTACAGTGCAATCATGCAACATATACCTGGTTTAATTCACTAATTTTGTAATATCTAATCGATTTTATGGTATTATTTGATCTTTAAAAAATTCGTGTACAAGAAAATGCATTTTATTATAAAATGAAATTGATTATCAAATATAGACTTTTACGAAGGAATGAAAAAGAAAAAAATATATATCGCTAAGCAATCCGTGATATATATAAATTCCACATTTTTCCAAGTGAACACACGAGCCGTTTTTTTTTTTAAAGTGGTAGTCCATTTTTGGAAAAAATGAGTTAATGATAGTTTTAGTCAGATATAGATATCTTCTTTTTATATTTATACTTATATTTTATATTATACGCAGTCAATGGCGTACAATATCCTCATAAATTAATCAAAAAAAAGTTGAACTATAAAATGCTATCGCAGGAATGTTTTTGTTGAAAGTGGAATAAGTCCATTCGTAATAATGACAATTGAAACAACTTTCGCATTAATTATTAATTATTACGACTTCAGTGTGCACTGTCCTTAAAGTCTTTACAGTGGATAATAGCTAATGGCTATTAAAAACATAACATTATAAACAATAAAATAACGGTGTTATTGCTCGGATGAAATGATGAGAGGTCTAGTTAGAATTTAAGCTTCTTGATTTATTTGGAAAACGAGGAAGGCCTAAAAATTTTAGCAACATTACTATGTTACCACTATGTACAACTGCAAGAGAGAATTATAACGAGAGAAATATAGAAATATGATGAATTTACTGCTTTACATACTTTCTATTCACCATAAATACTTCACTATGCTGAGTGTAAAGGAGAAATAAAATTGAAATGTGAATAATTTATTATTATTATTAGTTATTTTAACCACAGACGAGATATATGAGGTATATGAAGTATATACCTCATCTGTGTCTTAACGAAGTACTTTTCACACTTGTTTATTTATAAATTCGTTATAATATAACTGAAATTACTTCTTAGTAAACTCGATTATTCGTTTACTTACATATTTTCATTTTAATTATTATTATTTACGTTAAAAAATACATTTTAGAAAAGCAAACTTCAATTTAAAAAAATTGCTATTGTTGATATAAATTAAAAATTGCTATTGTTTATATTTTTCACGTGTTATTATTGAAAGTGGTATAAGTCCATTTGTAGCTAAAAAATCGTTTATTTTCTTCAACATTGTTATTAATTATTATTGCATAATAAAATTTAACAAGTTTGTAGTTTTGAAAACATTACCCGAATTGATTAACGTTTGCCAATATTTCTAAGTTGATTCAAACGCAAACTCTTAAATATCTTAATGTATGAATAAATGGACTTCACTATCACTTTTAAAAAACAATGGCTCATATATTTCCACGCAAAAGCGATTCGATCATATAGTACTTTAGTAAGTTACCAAAAGTTTATTCAATTTAGTTATGATGGATTAACCATTGGAAGAATTATTAGAAGTTTTAAAATATGAAAAGAAAATATACAAGGTAGAAGAAAATATACAAGGTGAAAGAAATTGCAGTTCGATAATCTATATATCAGTACTTACTTGTGGTTTATTTGTTGGATGACAAATTGTTTATAAATTGAATTTGCATTGGATGGATAATTATAATTTAGTCTGTAGTTCCGAAAAACATCAACAAACGTAAAGTTGTGTCCACCTCCTCAAAATTTCGTTTCATTATAACAGCTCCTTAAAAACGAAATCTGTGTTTATGAAGCATCTTGTACCGAACATTTGAGATACGCATAACTCAAACATTTTTTATTCGCGTTGCAAAGGATTGTTTATTCACTGATTTTTCTGCTTATGTTATTTGAGTTGTGAGAGTTTTGAATTCTCGAAACTCAAAATTCGTGAGGTCTCGATATCTCGACATATCGACTCGTCCCTATTCAAAATGATTTTTATGACATTATTATTTAAAAATTATTATAATCTTTGATGTCTCTCAGATGTCTAATATTTTGGCCATAATTACTCAATATTCAGTATTCAAAAATAGCTTGTGATATAACAAATTTTACGAATAATTTCAAAAACTGTTTAATTCTGTGAAAAACGGTCTTGATTTCAGTTACAAAATAATAAAATGGATCAAAAATTTTGCTTCTTGGATATTAGTCTGAAGGATATCTTTGTCTGAAAATAAGAAAAATCTTACAAACAAATAAAATTGATTTAAACTTGAAAACTTGCTCTCTCTTTTTTTCTAATCCTCTTGATCATTCTATTCTAGTCCATGGAAGATCCATTCTAGTCTATGGTAGATACTCCATTCCGTCTTTTGAATTTGACCGTCTCTAAATTGATGGAGATTTATAAAAAGAAATCCGTGTAAAATTGATTTTCAATTTGAAATTCAAAGTTAAATTTCTTTTTTATTGCATCATGTTACTCATTATGTTATATTAAAGATAAAAAGTTACTAACTTGACTAATTTCTTTGAAAAAGAAATGTTAAATAATTCTTAAATTGAATTTATTCATGGCGTTTACATTTATATCTACATTTACTTAAAAAATGTTATTAATAGAGCAACAAAACTTCAAATTAGCTTGTGAAATATATTAGAATAGGAATGATAAAAGGTTTCTAGTCTAGAAATAGCATTCTGCTACAATAAGATTTTTAGCGGTTATAACAATTTGGTAGTCAAAAGTTAATGAAACACTTCATTGTAGGTTGACTCTTATTACATTTATACTTATTTATTAATAACACAGATAACGTATACCTAATATATAATGTAATTTTTGTCATACAAAAGATTAAATTTCCTGATTGTTAAAATTATGAAAATCCACTGCTGATCTTGATGGTATAATAATTACAGTTACATTAGATATAAACTTTATAAAACTGGATGCACAGCAGAATGTTGTATTAGTCTTAAATGATAATAAATTTGAATTAAATCTTTAAATAATATATTACTATTCTTTAGATTTAGTTTGATAATTTGCTAGCAGGATATTTTAACATGTTTAAAATATTAACATATAAATATTTTGAATTGCACATTATATAATAACCAAAGTATTATTTAGAAATTGATTATTGATAATATTAATTGATAATATGAATACTTATCTATTACTTTGCTAATTAATTAATTAATTAATTAAGTAGTAAAGCAGGCTTCATCTCTTGTACATTTATATTTATATTTGATATTTCATTATTTTATAATTTATATTATTTGACAGATATAACAAAGATAATATTTGATAAATGCTATGAATCAAAAACTGTTTTGATTTAATGTTTAAAATTTAAGTTAAAATCTAGTTATAAAATGAACTAAATGTATGCAATAGTTACCAATGCATTTGTATGAAAATATTGTAAGGAATAATAGCATATATGTAACAATTGGTTTATTAAAATATAGGAAAAAAAAAAGAAATAAAAACTATAGATTTTAAATTCGTAATTCTATAGATTTCTACAGTGTATGATACATATAACGTTTATTCTACATCTCATTTGTGGTTTTATATCTTATAATAAACAACTAAAGTCTATTATGTACATTATACAAAAACAGATATATTACAAACTTTAATGATAAAATTTTATTGAAATGAGTAGTCCAAAATGTGACATAAACATGATTTATTTTTCATACTTATACAAAGATATGAAGTCGCAAATTACTTTTTAGGCTTTTTGTCTTTAGCAACCTCATCTGGATTTTCTGCTGCATCTTTCACTCGTTTCGCACGAATTCCTACTAATCTAGCATCAGCCCGAGCTTTTCGAAGAATTATATATGCTGACAATTTCTTTTCTTCTTCAGAAATTACACGAGCCTTAGCTTTAGCTGGTGCTTGATGTCTTACTGGCATGATTTCTCCTTTAACTTGAGTAGCAAGTTTCGTTTCTTCTTCAGTAGCATCGCCCTTTTTAGGCTATTTTCATTAGTAACATTAGTATGTGATTTTTCTTTGGTAGTTCTTAAATTTAAAATAATATAATAATAAAATAATAATACTTACTTTCTTCTCATTCAATGGGAAGAGAATCAATTTAGATTTATATTCTTTAAGTCTTTGAGCATTTGTTTGTAAAGACTCAACTGACTTATTGCGTCTCCTAGGATCTACCGCAATTCCAATAGTTCTAGCAAATCTTTTATTTAAACCACTAGCTTTTAGTTCTGCCAGGGTAAAACCTTTGCCTGTTCTAACTTTTGTATGATAACGAGATGTTGGGCAATGAACCACAGGTCTGAGAAGTTTCACGGGTCTTAAAATTTAAATAAAACTATTAAAATTAATTTAAATAAACTAAAGAAAATATAAGTGTATTATTTACATAAAATAAAAGTGTATTTTTTGTTACCTTGGTGCAACAGCACGAGCTTTTTTTATACGACTTTGTTTACGACGATATTTTCTCGCCGGTTGGTTGAACCAAGTTCTAACAAACCTTTGCCAATCTTTATGGAAGTGCCCATTAGGGATCATATTATTTCTCTTACCCATGGTTGAACTATAAAATAAAAATAAAAATTTTCAAAAACTACTTTAAATATAAAAATTTTTGAAAACCCAATTAATGTATAAGGTTAGAAACTTTATTATTATAAATGTAAACAAAACACTAATTTTTCATTGAAGTTTTCACAATTTTGTCATACTTCTATAATTTTATAACACTTCTATAATTATTATCCACGCATCTTTCTATTAAAAAATTATAAATTAATTCCAAATTAAACATATGAAAAAAGAATAGTATGATTACTGTCAAAAATTTTCTTATTAATTCGAAAATTACAATTATATTGTTTAATTGTGTTTGAAAACATAAATAACACCAATTTTTTATTTATTTTGCAAAGTATTGTTTCGGGATGTTAAATTTCTAATTGGATTTTAAATCTAGAAGGTTACTCACGAACTTGTTTGTAGGAAATACACCGGAAAAAGAATCAATTGCACGAAGCGGAAGTTTTAGTTTCCAGTGAAATAAAATTTATCAAATGAAACTTGAAATTACATATTTGTATGATAAAATCATACAATTTTGGAAATATCATTAATCTACAAATACTAATTAATTTTGTAAATAATTTTATTACGATAACTTAAATATGGAACATAGTTTTTTTATAGTAGTTAAGAAATATGGCAACTTACATTGTAAACACGCTTTGAACGTTTTATATTTAATTCTATAATGTTTAAGTAAATATTTAAATAATTAAATTAAAAAATGAAGATCACCAAATCGTTTATGCCATGTTGTGTGATTAATACGTTTTTTAAAAATCATATCATTTGCCGATATGCTTCGTGTGGCATAAACCAATTCTCGGTATGTGTTCCATTTTGTAAACAAATATATATAAAAGTAATATATAAAAGATCATTTATTTCTAGAATAAAGACATTACGGATGAAATAAAAAAAAGTATAGAAGAATATTGGAAGAATAAAGTTAATTTACATCGATACGATGATAGAGATAATACAAGGAAAAGATTTTATGTATTGTCAATGTTCCCATATCCCTCTGGAACGCTTCATATGGGTCATGTAAGAGTTTATACAATAAGTGACACGGTTGCTCGTTTTTATAGAATGAAAGGTAAATGTTTTAATAATTGGAAAATCTATAAAAAACTATTCCAAGCAGATCGACACTATGATCCAAACATATGATTATTATAGCCATTTTAAATTTAATTCTAATAATGTATTTATATAATTTATATAATATATTACATTGTGTACGTAGAATTTTTTTTTTTATTTTGTGATTTTTTACAAATAAATTGTACTATATTTGTTGTCATTGTCTACACATGTAGATTTCTCACATAACTCATTCAATGATGTTTTTTGTTGGTTGAGTTTTTTCCTTATAATTTTAAATTGCAATCGTCTTCAAAATCAGTAGTTCATTTTTTGATATTTTTTTTATATAAAGATTTTGCTAAGAATTTGAAAAAAATGGAATCGAACGATACATTAATCAAATAGATTAAAGAATGTAATTACGATCTTGTTTGATATATTTAGAAAATTTTTCATTTTCATATTTTCTTTCGTTTTAGGATATAATGTTCTTCATCCAATTGGTTGGGATGCATTTGGATTACCTGCTGAAAATGCTGCATTTGAACAAAAACTTGATCCAGTTGTGTGGACGTACGATAACATTAAAACAATGAGAAATCAATTAAATTTGTTGAATTATTCTTTTGATTGGAGTAGAGAATTTGCTACATGTGATCCTGAATATTATAAGTGGACGCAAGAATTATTTTTAAAACTTTTTGATAGAGATCTAGTTTATAGGAAAGAATCATTTGTTAATTGGGATCCTATTGATGAAACTGTATTAGCAGAGGAACAAATTGATACAAATAATTGCTCTTGGAGGTCAGGTGCTAAAGTAGAAAAGAGGTTATTAAATCAGTGGTTTATTAGAACTATACCATTTGCTAAGTAAGTATATTAGAACTTAGCAATCCTTAATAAAGAAAATTAGAAATAATATTTAACCAATTTTTATTTTATGTCATATCAGGTCATTATTTGAAGGTTTAAATGATCCAACATTGAAAGAATGGAGGGATATTAAAACAATTCAACAAAATTGGATAGGTGATTGTAATGGTACTAGTTTTGAATTACACTTGATAGGAAATATTCCAAATTATCCCAAAACAATAAATGTTTGGACTAATCATCCAGAATTCATCGAACATGCAAAATTTATCGCAGTATCTCCAAAGAGCTTGTTAAATAGATCAGAATATTGTAAAGATGTGGTAGAAGGAATTCAAATCATAGATGCTAAAGTAGTAAATCCATTCAATGGAAATGAATTACCAATATTTGTGACAGATAAAATTACATTTCCAAATTTTAGAGATACTTATCTTGGTATACCTTCTGTCTCAATGGATGACTATCAATTTTCTGAACTAATTGGACTTGACTTTACACGGCATTCAATAAGAAGTTACGAGGAACAACAAAAGAAAAGATTGGAAATATTATCCAAAGCAAGAAAGTGGAAAATTGGTGGATATCCTGTTGGTTCAAGATTACAAGATTGGTTAATATCTAGACAGAGATATTGGGGTACGCCAATTCCAATTATTTACTGCTCAAATTGTGGCATCCAACCAGTATCACGCGATGAACTTCCTGTAGTATTACCAAATGTAGCATTTTCATCTTCAAATAAAAAATCTATATTATGCGAAATTAAGGATTGGTTAAATACTTCTTGCCCAAAATGTGGAGGTGAAGCAGTTAGAGAATCAGATACAATGGATACATTTGTAGATAGTTCGTGGTATTATTTGAGATACATCGATCCACAAAATATGGAAGAAATGTTTGCTACTAATAAAGTGAAAGAAATATTTCCTGTCGATCTGTATGTAGGTGGAAAAGAACATGGTAAATATCCAATATTCAAATTCTTTGCAGTTATAAAATGTATATATTTAATAATTTATTTATTTAATACAATTTCAGCTGTACTACATTTATATTATGCTAGATTTATAAGTCATTTTCTACATTCAGAAGGACTTTTACCCACTATGGAACCATTTAAACAATTGCTTGTGCAAGGTATGGTACTTGGGAAAACATATCAGGTAAAGAAAACACAAAAATACTTGAAAGCAGATGAAGTAGAAGAAAATGCAGGAGAATATGTAGAAAAGAGTACCAAAGAACCAGTCATTGTCTCATGGGACAAAATGTCTAAATCAAAGTATAATGGCATTGATCCTCTTGTATTTGTAGAAAAATATGGAATTGACACAACCAGACTATTTATATTAGCTGATCAGGCACCAACTTCGGATAAGCGTTGTAATCATGACAGTAAGTTTTATAATAATTTTAAGTAAGTATTATGACATATCGAGTAATGTATATATTAGTAATAAAAATTTAGCTATACCGGGAATATTAAATTGGCAAAGTCGCTTATGGAAAACAGTGAAAACTTTTACGGACTATCGCAATAACGTAACCTTAGAAGAGCTCCAAACACAACCTGCTGATCCTAAATTTGCACAAGATGATGAATACATGTTTGATAGCCGAAATTATTTTTTAAAGTCTGTAACTTTTAATATAATTGGATCTCAACAATTGAGTATTGCAATATCAAGATTGCAAGGACTCACAAATAGGTACGTATTACAATTTTTATTGTATATCGACAATTGTGTTGATATATTTCAGAAATATTAACCATCTTTTATTTTTAATACTAAGTCTACGCAAAGTTTCTACAGAATGCATGAAAAAAAGTCGTGAGTATGAACGTGCATTAGCAGTCCAAATTATAATGCTTGCACCATTTGCACCACATTTTGCTTCGGAATTGTGGTCCGCATTTTCTACGGCAAAACATCATCTAATGGATAAGAATGAAATAGAATTAGATAAGGATGTTATGGAACAAAAATGGCCAGAGATAGATACAAGTTATAAAATGACAGTGGAAGTCAGAGTAAGTACAAAGTGTTTAAAATATTTATTGTTTTATTTATATAAATTTATATTATATTATTTATTACACATGTGATGACTATGTAATTCTTGGAAATCAAAATACTTTAATACTATAAATAATTTCATATCAATATATTATTAATATTACGTTATTAGATAAATGGTGCACTCTGTACAAAGATTAAAATACCCAAGTACGAAACAGATAAATTATCACTTGAAGCAGCTTTTAACTTAATAGAGAATGAACCAACTGTCCAAAAACGTTTGAAGAAGCATAAAATCGACGAATTTAGACTTCTTTCAAGGGAAGGCTGTGATCCAAAAATATTCATTTCAACAAAAAAAAATATAGCCACTATGATCTCAGAAGGATAGAAGTAAAAAAAAAAAGATTAAAAGTATAAAATTGTTCTTACCCAATATTATATTCTCCTGTATATTCATTATGTGGTATTTTTTCTAAAACTTTAATGTAATCACATGGTAACTGACTTTCGTACGCACCATTTAATATTGTTTCTCTGTGAAGGAATAATTAATAATTATGTAATAAATTTCGAATAAATTTAACAAAATTAAATATAACATACAGATATAATGGCGAAGGTCTTCTATGCTTTGGTAGTAGACGTAATTTTATATGTTCATTTGGATTGTTACATTGCTGGTACACTCTGCATTTTAATATTTTACCAGTAGGTGTTTCTATGTCAACCATTAAAGGGAAATATAATTTATCTGCCACACCTTCTTGATTGTCCAATGTACAAATGTTACATTCATTTAATTCCCAAACTGCTCCCCATACAACATAATCTTCCATAGGAACAATTGTTGCTGAACATCCACCCCATCTTTTTGAATGTGTCATAAAGTCTAATCTGAAATTCTAATATAATGGCATTTGTATAAATAATAAATCAAATAATAAAATTTTATAAAACATAATATAAATTCTCTGTTTAAAATAAAATAAAAATGAATGTAGTAGCCGCGCACGTGAGAAATTCGCTTCAACAATATATATTTACCTTCAAAAATCCGATATCTTTTCGTACTGCCGTTGGATTATTAATATGTATTCTTTTCGCTAACATATTACTTCCATATGCAAAATATAAAAATTTATTAGACATTTTAATTGATTTATAAAAATTTGTTCAGGGTAACTCATTAATGAAAACAAAAGAATGAATAGGTTAAGATATCATTCGTTATCAGTATTACATATTGATTCACGATAATTACAAATATATCATACTTAATTGCACATTATATCATTATCCAACTGTATATTATGCTTGTACAAATTTTATTTAAATAAAAACGTTACAACAAATGAGCTAATGTCAGAGTACAACTTTAAGAATTTTATATTTACAGTATGTACAGTTATGTGAATTAAAGGTATAAATAGTATAAGGTATTGAATGTAAAAATGTTTATATTTACTTAATTATACATATTTAAAATTAAAACATTAATTTATAATTATCACACCATTATCCAAATTTATAATTTGCATAAATTTCATTAAACATATCACGACAATTTATTTTAACTTGAAGCTTGGCACATAGTAAGAAAATTCCTGATAATTTTCTATGTAGACTATATATTTCTTCAGGTGGAGGGCAAAGCCTGTGATTTAATATTGTTGGGACTAGTGACTGAATTCTGTAATCAATATTATTATGATTTATTAATTTATTAATAATTTAATTTCATTAATATCAAATTATTCTTACTTTCTAGTTACATCTTGTCCACCGAAGTCATAATATTTAGAATTTTTATTGAATACTTGACCCAAGACCATTACTGCATCTACATGAGCTTCTTCCATGAGCTGAAATTAGTATAATATAATAAATGTATAAATGTAATATTTTTAGCTTCAATAATTAATATAAATGAAAATAATAATAATTAAAAATTTTATTATTCAAAAAATTAGTAATATTATTGAAAAATATTTTATATCAAAAAGTATATCATACTTTAGATTCGTATCCTGTAAGGAATCCCATTTCTCTAGATAAATTTAAAATTTTTTTACGGTCGCCTTCACTTGCAGCATAAATTATTTCAATATATTTATCCATAAATGATTTTTCGTATTCTCGACATGCACCAAAATCTAATAATATTAACTGAAAATTATATTGAAAAATATAATTAATAATATCAAGAATATTATGAACTTGCCAATATTTTATATACAAACCCGTCTTGTATTCGTATCATAAAAGAAATTGGACCAATTTGGATCAGTTTGCATATATCGAAAAACAAATAATTCTTGAAGGCATAATCTCATTATTAATTTGCAGATATGTTCTCTTGTTTCCATATCCATATTTGTACATTTATCTACTGGAATTCCTTCTACCAGTTCAGTTGTAAAAATTTGACTCGTTGATAGTTCATCTAAATATAAAATTAGATTATTTTTATATTTAATTGTTAATTTTTTATTTATTTACCAATTACAAATTTTATCAATTTACCTATTACAGCTGGCACATAGTAATCTGAATAAGGTTTCATAAGCTGTTTATATCTTCTTGTACATTCTGCTTCTCTGATATAATCCACTTCCCATGCCAGTTCACGTTTGGCAACGTCCACTACATTATCTATAAACATCCCTTTTGGAAAAATATTCCAAATCTGTAAAAGTTTCTAAATATATTTCCAGGCGATCAACAATAAAATAAAAATCAAAATATTTTGATACCTTCATTATGCCTACTAAATTTTCAACATCACTTTGAATACCCATGGCTACACCAGGATATTGGATTTTAATTGCAACACCTTGTCCATTTAACAAAGTACCATAATGTACCTGACCTATAATATTTTTTCTAGCATGAAGAATATTCTTTAAAATAAAGCTTTTTTGATTAAAAAAAAAGAAAAAAATATGGTAATTACCAATGGAAGCTGCAGCGAATGGTCTATTTTCAAATGTGGCTAATTTATTTCTCCAATCGTGTCCAAGTTCAGTACTTAATACTTTCTCAACTTGCCATGTTGGCATGAAATCTGCACTTTGTCTAACTCGTTCAAATACTTTTTGTAATTCAGGACTTATAATTGTATCATCTTGTATACTTAAAATTTGTCCAATTTTCAAAGCTGCACCTATTATAAATATGTATATGACTAAATGTACTTATTATATGGCTATTAATTGATACTTACTTTATAATTAAGGATACTTACCTCTTACTTTACATAAAGTAGAAACTATTCTTTCTGCATTTGCTTTAGTAAGAAACAAGCTATCAAATGTGTCTCCAAGACTTTGGTTTTTTAATCCAAATGTTCTGCGTGTATATTCTGCGAAAGAACCAACACCAAGACCAACTCCTAATGTTCCGAAGCTTATCATTCTTTGCAATCTGGTGGATGGAACTTTTTGTTCTTTTGCATTAGGTGAAAGCTTTGAGAGAAAAATTTATTTGTTATATATTTACATAAAATGCATTATACAATATAATTTATATTAAACAAAATATAAAAGCTCACAGTTTGTTTTGGTCTAACAGATAATTTTGGTTTAGTTTGAAGGTTGTCTGATGCTATTTTTGCATTTTTTGTTACTTCGATTTCTATCTTAGAATCAGCTTTTAATGTATTTGATATATCTTGTTGTATGTTCTGACTTTTTATGTTTTTTTCATGTTCTAATTCCAATTTCTTCAAAATTGCTTTATCTTTCTCAGAAAGTACAATCTTAGGTATTTCATGTTCCAATTTGGAAATTGTTTCAATCTTTTCTTTTACAGTTGAGTACTTTTTTGAAAAATTATCCTGTTTACCTTGTACATCGCTTTTAGTATCAGATTTCGTGTTTGGAATATCCATCCCTACTTCTATTGGATCTTTAGCAGGATTGTAAACATATAATTTAGATTTCATAGATTTTACAGGTTTATTTGGATCAAGTGGTATTCCTGTCGCTTCTTTAGTTCTTAATTTTATAAATTCTATTATTCCCTTTTCAACAACATTTATTCGTTCTGCCACTTCTTTAATGTCTTTTGTTATCTGAACCTATACATATGTTATACTGTACAAAAAATTATAATATTCATTTGTAAAATTAATTTATCTTAATGACCACCAGATAATGTTATAATTAGATTATAATTATTAGATACATCAGATAATAATGTTACAGATTATAATTATTATTAAATTACAATGTTTGTCATATTAAAAAAATATATTAATAATTTTTATTTATTTTTGGAACTTACAGGAATTTTATTTGGTTCTATATTATTCAATGTTTTTAAATTATTTGTCAGGCATTTTTCTGCAGTAATTTTCAAGCTCGAAGTCCTTATTAAATGTTTAATTGTTTCTTCTTGGTACTTAATCATAGCATCGGCTATTATTTTAGCTCCTCTAAGTATACCAATGACATCAGGCACTCGATGTTGAGACATTTCTGTAATATAATTGACTTATAAAGTTAATGTAACATACTTGCCTACCGAGGTATAAATTTGAGTTATAATGTTATTTCTTTTATACACACATGCATATGTACACATATCTATTACTTCTTTTTAATTTTTTTGACAATATAATTGACTATTAGCTATTAAGAATTATTAAATTTCTTTAAATAATTTAGTTATAAAGAGTGTTTCGATTTCAAGAAATTACGTACTTCAATATTAATGTTCCACCTGTAGTGCATGTGTTTAAAATAAATGCAGACCTTGAAATGTACAAATAAGGTTATAGCACATGTTGGAGCCTTTTTGTTATCATAGATATTTTTATATCTGACAATTCTACCTCATTTTTTAAATAAAAATAATCTCTTAATTACGATATCTATTTTTTTCTTCAATGCGAATATTTAAATTGCTAATGCCTTAGAAATATGTATAAATACAAAAACACTTTTACATAACTGATCTATAATCTGTATAACCTAAAGAAAATTAATATAATACAATCTATCTTCTCGAATGTTAGATTATATTATATATATATATATAATATAAATGTATTTATTATATGTTTATATTATATATATATATATATATAAATGTATTAATATATATATATATATATATTACACTACATCACACACACATACACCTCAACTATATATATATATACATATTAACTATATACATTGTCATTTATTGCAAAATATTAATTAATCATCTAATTAATTAAACTATAGAAATTATAAGAACTTTTTTTAATTGTGATAAGCTTTCTCTAATATTTTTTATTTTATTAAATTATATTTTTAATTTATTATAACATTTTATTATCTGTTAATTAAGAAATTACAGAAATTCTACAATTTATTAAGAATATTTTTGTTTAATGCAATGTTTACAAATTATATATAAATATTTATATATATATATATCTTGGAAAAAAACAGAGTTTAAATACATAAATAATAAATCTTAAAAAGTGAATTTTTTAAATTCACTCATAACAAAATTCGCAAAAAATCATTTGTTTATTGAAGTAACAATCTTGTTACTTCAATAATTTTTTTGAACAAAAATCGGTAAGCTTTATATCTTATTATATTTCTTAATATTTATATTTATCAACACCTTATAAGCTCTACATTACGTTAATTTTATTTATATACACAGTATATACTTTTCTCGTTGTACCTTTATAGAACTAGAAAAACATGAAATTTATTGTAAAACAAATTCTAAATACTTTGGGATGATGTTTTTAAATTAATAAATATAAATTTAACTTATAAAATCATTTTCTATAAAATGATCAGTGATTATAAATTTAATTTATCCTGAGGTAATCTCAATGAATTGAATACACAAAATTATTAGATGTATATGAATAGCAATATTTATAAAAATGCTATTTGAAAAATTCTCGTATATCTGAAAACTTTGTAAAAAAAAAATTTTCTTTGAGTTTTTTCAAAAATTTTTAGAATTTTTAATAACATTTCTTTTGATATCAAGATTTATTAAGTATGTATGCAAAAAGAGACCACCTCATTAAATTTTCATGTTTTGTTTTAAAAATATTTTCTTAAAAGAAGAAAATTAGCTTTATAACAAGGTTAAATATAATAAATTGACATTCATTAAAATTAAATAACATTTGGTTGATCTGGAATAAGCGAAGCAAAAAATGTACTGAAAAATGTCCAGGTAAAAGCAAGTGCACCAGGTCTTTCCTCTTCATGTTCTTCATTTGCATTTGTTCTTGCCTCTGTCTGTACTGTTGGAACTTGACCATTTTGTTGCTGTGGTACAGCTTGAGGACCTATTGCTTCATTTTGTAATATTTGATTATTGTTATCCATCCGATCTCCTCTGCCGTTATTATTTTCAGCTAATAGAATAGGTTGTACTCGGAAAAAACCACCTTGATATCTGCGAAATATTCATTTGATTATATATATTTGCACATGAGACATGCACGTATGATATTTATATGTATTAACTTACAGATACATTGCAAATCCAAGAAACGTAACAATTAAAAATCTTAGAGGAGACGAATAAAAATATACTATACTGAAAAGAACGATTATTCTAGACAGCATATAAAAAACATCTAGCCAATCTCTGTTAAATGCACCATCTTCTCCAGCACCGTTATTTCCTCCATTAACATCACCTTCTTGAGCACCAGGTTGTTGTTGCTCGTCACCTATATTGTTGTTATTGTTGTTGTTATTGTTATTGTTGTTATTTGCGTTATTTGTATATGGATTTTGGACACTATTATTTGTATTGACATTCATTTGCTGGACATATGGAATGCTAGTTTGTAATTGTATTCCTTGCGACGCTATTCTGTAATAAGATATTTCTCTTCACTGTAAGTTATATAACTTCCAAAACTAAAGTAAAACTTACAAAAATACTGCTTACAGTTGCATATATTGTGTAAAATAATGATTATATGCTTGTTGCATCCAAGCCATTTGTTGACTATTCCGCGGATCAAAATATTGCGTAGAGTACAATTGTGCAGAAGTGTGTTGCATAGCAACATTATTGTTGTTGTTGTTGTTGTTGTTGTTGTTGTTATATTGACTTTGATTTTGTACATTATTCGCATCATTTAATCTCACATGTTCTGTACTTCTTGCAGCAGAAATTACATTTGGGTTTTCTACAACTTGGTCAGTCGTTATTTTATTTGTCAATATCTTCTGCGAAGTACAGACCAAGTGAATTATATAAGCTTGATCCTCTTGTCCATCGCAATGTCTCAACACATCTTTTAAACACGTGGAATCATTTAATAATTGTCCGGAATATATAAGTTTCTGGCTTGCTCGCTCCTAAAAATAAATAAGAAAGTCTATTAGCATATTGTTTCATACGCAATACTCTTGCTATCTACAATTGACTCGGAATTAAAAATTAATTGTTACAAACGAGTAAGAAAAATAAAGTTATTTTACTACTGATAATTAAATTGTAATGTAATCCTTACAATTGTAAAAATATCAACGTATTATCTTCAGTAAATAAAACACTCAAAGATACACTCTAAACAACGAAAATGTTTACAATTATTATTTTGCATCTCTCGAAACATTAATGATATATTACTCTCATCGAGTAACAACTTTCACAAAATTTTACACGACGAGACTCACTAAACAAAAGCAAACTGAAGCAAAACTCACTGGTTTACTGGGATAAACGTCGGACAAATGTTCTTTCAGTTGGCCAACGGTCCACCCAATACTGCAATTTATTATTTGATCTTTAATCTGCTGATTCGGTGCTTTTATTATTATTTTCACCGCGACTCTTTCCATCGTTAATATAATTTTGGCCTTGTGTCTCTTTTGATCAGCTGTTCTCACTCTCAGCCACTCAGCGAAATTAATTAATAATGCTACCGAGGCAAATTGATATATTTGCGTTCGAAAGACTTTTATACGTAGCGTTGTCTCTTTTTCTTCTTTTTCTCTTTCCTTCGTCAAGTCAATCTGTAGATTTACAAAAAACCCCCGTCACTTGGTATTCATTCATAGCTGATGTATCACGACTTAGCAACTCAAACGGACATTTAATCGTAGATATATATTTTTGTAAGCGTCACTAAATGGAATCGCGTATTTGGCGATTTATCATTGGCCGTAGATTACAATTTATTTATATTTCAATAAAAGCTGATTCTCAAGTTCGTGTATCATGTTGCTTTATGGTAATATCGTAATGTGTGAAAGTTCATGAAAACTGCGTCGTAGTTACAGTTTGGCGCCAATGGAATTTAGCAACCTTTACCAGAGAATCGACGCTTTCGAAATTTCCAAGGTTGAATTTGAATTGAACAAAGTTTAGATGCAATGCAATGTGAGCATTATTTCACTTATTTTATTAGACCTGTTTTATCGAAGTATTTTAGTGTTTGTTTCTCGTGGGAAAATTGATAAATCATAAACATTGACTGTTGTAAAATAATGTTAATATATTATAACCTTGTAGTATATTCCGATTTTTCAACTGTTTGTTCTCACCTTTGTATTATTCAGAGTTGAAAATTTATTTAACTTCACTTCGCAATTTTTCAATTGTTTACAATTATTTACATAAATTGTAACTTATGAATGAAAACATTTTTTATGATACTTTTGAAATATTTTTTTTGTAGGATTCCTTCCAAATCTACTACAAACAGTTCAAGACGGTCTTCTGTAAGTATATTAATATTTTAAAAAAATATTTGCAAAACATAATCATATTAATTTTGATTCTATAATATATTTTTGTTATATGTCTTTATTTTTTGTGTACTGTGACTTGACTCGTTTATCAAGTTACATCGAGTTGACTAAATCAATTTAATTTAACATGGTTAGATTTAATAAGTTTAACTTATTCCTCAGAAACTTTTTTTAACACTGTTACACATATATTTAGATACTTAAGCTTCCAAAACCACGTCAACCTCTGCAGAACTTAAATTTTAATAATTCATCCAATGAAAATAGTCCTACTGCTACAACAAAGATTAAAAGACGTGTTAGTTTTGCAGAAAAAAAACATGTCAAGTGAGTTAATTATTCCTTATAATTTGTTTTTAATAAATTCAATAACTTTTCAATAGTTTGTCCGTTAATTCATAATATAAAATACATTGTACAGAGAATTTTGCAATTCTTTGGAGCAAGGAACTGTATGGGACAACACATATGAAGAGAATGATTTAAGCAATCTTAAAATACCTTGTTCTTCTAATCAAAAAGAATGTGAGATTGAAAGTATATTTAAAGAAAATATTTTTGATGATCATGAAAATGATGCACAATCTGTTTATAACAAAGTAATGGAAGAAAATGTTAATATTAAAGAGGCCAGTTCACGTATTGTAAATATAGTTAAAAATGTAAATTGTCAAGATGAAATGTTAATGACTGAACCATTAATTATACTTCACGGTGCTGTAGTTCAAGAAAATAAATCTATTTCATTGACTAATTTGCAAGCAGAAAATAATAGTCACGTATCAAAAAATATTACTACTGTGTATGAAGATTATAATAGAAAATTAAATGAAAAAATGTCAAAATTGTCAAATCATAATGATTTAAACACTAAATCTGTTAAGGATACATGTACAGATTTAACTAAAGTTATTTGCAATAACGTATGTTCTGATATAAACTATACTAAAGACACACCTGAAAATATATCAACGGAATTGATACAAATTATTTCACCGTCGGTAAATACACAAAACACCTCAATGGAATTAACTGTACCCTTATTATCCGTCATTAATGATAATATTAATGATGCAAAGATGACTACATGTGAAAATGAAAGAACTAAAAACTTTCATAATGTTTCAATGGAAATGACTACGGCAATATCTATGTATAATTTGCAGTCAAATACTAATTATTGTGCTTCAAGCAATAATGATGATAAAACAACTTTTTTAAATGATGTACCAAAGAATATCATAAAAACTGTTTGCAAATGTAACACTGCAAAGCAAGATGAAAAAACTAAATTATTAAATACATCTATGGAAATAACTAGTGTAGTTCCAGCTAATACACGTACAAAATTTTGTACAAAAGATGCAACTGATCTTAATAATCCAGAGAATAGTATTAAATTGTCACAGTGTGAATATGATATTGCAAAGCAAGATGAAAAAACTAAATTATTAAATATATCTATGGAAATAACCAGTGTAGTTCCAGCTAATACACGTACAAAAATTTGTACAAAGGATGCACCTGATCTTAATAATTCAGAAAATAGTATTAAACTATCACAGTGTGAATATAATATTGCAACAAAGCAAGATGAAAAAACGAAATTATTAAATACATCTATGGAAATAACCAGTGTAGTTCCAGCTAATACACGTACAAAAATTTGTACAAAGGATGCACCTGATCTTAATAATTCAGAAAATAGTATTAAACTGTCACAGTGTGAATATAATATTGCAAAGCAAGATGAAAAAACGAAATTATTAAATACATCTATGGAAATAACCAGTGTAGTTCCAGCTAATACACGTACAAAAATTTGTACAAAGGATGCACCTGATCTTAATAATTTAGAAAATAGTATTAAACTGTCACAGTGTGAATATAATATTGCAAAGCAAGATGAAAAAACGAAATTATTAAATACATCTATGGAAATAACTGGTGTAGCTTCAGCTAATACACTTACAAAAATTCATAGAAAAGGTACAACTAATCTTAATAATCCAGAGAACGTTATTAAAAAATTACGAATTAATCCAGTTTATGAAACATTAGCAAATCTTAGTAGAACTGAAATGTATTCTAATGAATCAATGGAATTCACCACAGCTGTAACAACTTTACCAAAAATAAGAGCACCGGAGCATCAAAATAATTTACAGACAACTATACAAAATACCCCTTGCACTCAATCGAATTCAACTTTAATATTTGACAGTTGTAATAGTTATATATCATCAAACAAAACTATTACTTTTCGTAATAATTCTACATTTACAAACATATCATCACTTGATGTAAGGGACAATAGTGGAAAAGCAAGAATAACAGACTGTGACACAAATATAAATGAAAATAAAGCTATAGTAACAACGCAATCACAAACTGAAATAAATTCTGATACAGATTCCATTAAAATTAGACAATCAGTATTATCTGATAATATTCAAAATAGAGATCTTGCAGATTTCACAATTTGTACAGATAATGCCTTGAAAAATACTACTGCTTCAATAGCAATTCCTTGTACATTAAGTTCAGAAATTGTTTCAGATGAAGAAAAATTTACAGAAAATAAGTTTTCGAAAAGCGTAGAAAATGATGTTCGGGATAAGTCCAGTTTAATTAAAGTTCAAAGTTCTGTAAATATTGCATGTAGCTCAGTAGAGCAAGATATTTTTGTCTCAGATTTGAAAAAAAATAACACAGAAGTAGCTTGTGCTACATCAAACTCTATACCAAATGATTTTTTTCCTGCTGTAAATTCAGAACTAAATAAAGATAAAGATAAACATACACAAACAATTACATCACATCCAAGAAGAACATATACAATTCAATCATTAGGCTGTAATCATACTTTTACAATCAGTAACGAAGAAAATACTAACGTTTCACAAATTAATGATAATAATTTCGATATAAATAATCAAGAAACTAATGTATTAGACAATGAAAAATATCTACAAAAGAATCAAGATTATAACGAAGAATGCCCGATTAATAAAAGTGATATAATTTTGGATGAAAATGTAGAAATACTAGAATCAATTAAAACGCCATTATTTTATTGTTTGGATGATTTGTCAGATATAGATATAGATCAGTCTATAAACGTTAATTGTAATCAGGAAATTAATTGTTTTTCAAAAAATAGAAATGATGAACACGAAGATACTTCAAATCTCAATGATTATCAGGCAAATGTATTAGATGAAAATGTGCGAAAATCTTGCACATTTCTGATCAAATGTGCGTCTTCAAATTCAAAGCTCGAGCAAGTACAGGCAGATGAAATTCAGAAATTGGAATTGCTAGATGTGAGAGATACCAATACAAAGTCTCAAATTATAGTATGTTCATCTCCGATAATAAACGATACTGAAAAATTATCTCAGACGCTTGATGTTGAAGAAAATATTCAAGATTTACACTTGAATAATTCTAATTTTGAAAATCAAAACATACAATGTTTATCAAATATAAGAGCTATTTGTGAAAATACTTTAAAAGTTAACGATGATGGCAAATCAGTTGATGTAAATACGATGGAAATAAATAAAGAATCTTATGCGAATGAAGAATTGGAACTAAGTTTGAAAACTCATACTTGTATAGAAGAACATGTTGCGATCGAATTAAACTTATTCTCTTCTTTAATGAACGAATTGAAAGATTATACAAAAAGGTATTTGAATATATTTAATATTTTTTGTTATTTCATTAATGTCATATCAGATAATTCTTGTAATATTTTTTTAGTGACGAAATTATTTGGGAAGTATACCATGAAAATATCGAGAAAAATATGTTTATTGCTGGTTTTATATCGTGTTCACTGTTAGTGGTAATATTTGTACGGGATTTTTGTGATGTAACAAATGATGAATTTATTAAAGAAATTAAGTTAATTTCTCGTTTAGCAGGTAAGTTTAAAAAATAGATTAACGGAACAGCTATTAATTTATATTTATAACGCAGCTTGTTTAAAAATATTTTGGTTTATTAGATGACGCGGATGTATTGATAAATATAGTTCACCGGATAATTTTAGAAAAGTTAGACGTAAAAAAGTTGTTAGACTTGTACAAAAGTCGTGAGGATATTTTATTGATGTTAGATTTCATTTCGAAGGAAGTAAAGCTAGCTATGGATTTTATGTTCGAATTGAAACGTTTGAATGATCTAAATTTGATGGAAATAACTCGTGATCGGTAAGAATCATATAATCTATATAATTTTTATATTAAATGCAGTATGTGCATTTTTCTTTTATTTTAGAATATCCTTTGTATCGCAAACTAGAACGGGAAACATAATATTAAAGATTACGATTGATGTCAAACCATTTGACAAGATTGAATCTCGGAATATCTCCGTTCATTGCCTTATGGGTTCCGTGAGGTCAGTTCGAAAAGCATTTAACGATATAAAATATAAAGAATTACTTCACTTTAGTAATTAAGTAATTATTTTATAGGGAGGAACATGTTAAAAAGTTGATAACGAATATAAAAAGGGATCATAAGTTTTTGCGAAAATATATAAACGATGTGAAAGATTATATATATTTAATGGAAGAATCTGTTATATTAAAATATTAACACGTTCTCTATGAAGATACAATTATCGATTAAAATGCAATAATTAATTAATGGCATTTAATTCTAAATAACCGAATCAACTATATTGTAATGATTTTATATACGCTCATCATGCGGATGCATAATAAAATATTTTATGTTTTTCTAATTTAATATTGTACAGATAATTAAATTACACGACGAAATTATCCCAATGTAATAATTAAATATTTTTTTATTTAGAACTCTACTAAATAAATATTTATTTGTTCATAGCTGCGATTATTCAAAAATGTTTTTTTTCTCATGTGTATAAAAGTACAGAAAGGTAAAGTTACAAGAAAAGATTATATATAATTAACTAATTCTCTGATGCAGTCGATTCAGCCGATGTCAATTATTTATGTGCAATAATATCGTACAAACAACTGACTTTCACAGAATTGTATTACTTTTTGCTTTATTTTTCGAAAGTAATCATTTGTGCATATCAGCAGTAATCAGGAGGTGCATTTTCCATCAATATTAAAATTTGTATTAAAGTTGGATGTCAAAACTTTTTGAGTATTTGTAAAATTTTATTGAATAATTTGTTTGAATAATTTGGATCTTAAAACGAAGACAAAACTATTTTAAACAGAACTTTAGATTTTTTTGTTGAAAAATATTATTACATTCTTATAATAATTTTTACAAATTTTTAGAAATTTTCGGTTATTTTTAAAGAATTTTTAAAGAATTCTGGAAATTTTTAGACCGGGACGAAGGAATTAGTGAAACAAAAAGAGAAAATAATCTTAATAGAACATAATATGACATAATGTTACAAGAATTATTCAACAACATTAATTTTTGTTTATAAGAAAACAAATTTCCATCTCAATATACACAAAACGTATATGAATACGTATTAACGTTATGTTATACAGAAACTTGTTTACTAATATTAAAAAGGAAATTAATATTATTCGCGTATACCATCAAATATTATTTTTCGTTCAATACATTATAAACATATGGCTCGTTAAAGAAATCAAACTTTCTTTCACCGCAATTACGCCAGCCTTACTCGCGTGGGTGTAAAGGCCCGGTTTTATATGATTTCGTAACAGCGATGGATTTCCAATATCAAAAAATACTTTGTGAAGATCCTGCAAAGAGTCGTTCTCTTCCGAATTGGCCTGCAAAAAGCCTTTTATTACATTGAAGCAAAGCATGATTGCATGCAAATATCTAATTGTGAAATTGCTAATGGCCATGCTTGGTTAAATAACCAAGAATGATAATAAATCTTAACGATGGACAAAAAATGATTAAAATGATTAAATAAAGAGGAATTAAATCTGGTAAGGTGGTATGATAATTCGCGTAAACGCGAATCCTTCAATCATTAATACATTCAAATTGGAATTCTCTTTTCTCAAATCATGGCTATTTTTAGATTCTTCTTTCTGCGTCCCTATCTCTCAAATCTGTATGCCAGTTCTTCATTCCGAAGAATGAGTTCCAAACGATTAAGAATGTTTCAGATTACAGAGAGGATCTTGTTCGCCGCTCGATTTGTGCGAGTACGCGCGCCGAATTCGAAAATGCGCTATGCTGTTTTCGATTTTGTGATCCGAGTGAATTTGCGGTGAATCATGGCTTAATTTCCAGTGGCTTTGGCCAGCAAATAAGAAAGATAAGATTGGCGAAGGGCGACGTCAATGAAGCGGGCAATGTGTTGTATGGTGACGTCGCGTCGGTTCGATGATACTTGCTCTGGACTACAAGTACGAGGCGGATAGCTGCTGGAGCAACAGCGGCAATAGTGTAAGTGGGCGTAAGAGCCGAGAGAGAGAACGTCGTCCCGCGTTCCATACATGGCTATGCTATGTGGAAACCGAGAGACACAGAGAGACGGACGCACCGGCGGAGTCCCCACCGTGTGGACACGGCGAAGGCGACGTTTTCTCGACACGAATGCCCACCTCATGTTTCGTGCACAGTGTGTGCTAGCAGGACGTCGTTGCACGATCGTTCTCCTTTTTTTTTTTTTTTTGCGTTTACAATAATACGATCGATCGTTCAATTCGATATTTCTCCGTAAAAGACGAGAGACAGTACGATAATACGTCGGTACGATTGCAAGAGGAGAAAACGCGAGGCTTCGAACTAACCCGCAGATGATTAGGAAGATGCACTCGCGAACGCGTCACTGGCGTGGGTGTTGCCGTTCCTTTTGCCTACTTTGAATAAAAAAAGTGGCAGACAGCGTGGTCCAGGGCAGTCCAGTTTCGAAGTTGAAGCAGGTCCGCGCCTATGGCCGAGTGACAGTTCTTTCGGTTTCAGCGAGCGTGCGATTGGTCCGCTTGTGCTTACTCTTAACGTTACGTGTGTTGCCTATGTGCAACAGTCAACGTGGGTTGGATGCGTAAGTGCGCCTGCGTGAGTGCTACGACGTACCAGCCGCGTGTACGTGTGCCGCGCGTGAAGAGAGCTACAGGGGCCACGAATCCCAGATCAAAGGGACATATATTATTATAGGTACGTGTATACGGGTAAGAACCTCTGACAATGAATTTTAGAGGTGGATGAATTATCTCTGCTTATCTCTGTTCCGAATAGTATTCCTATTCTACTGAAAGCAATTGATTATTAGCGTTTTCTTTACACTTTTATCAATCTTAAGTGTATTAGTTTCAAGATTTTTATACGTCTATTCATTCATTCGTTCGTTCGTTCGTTCGTTCGTTCGTTCGTTCGTTCGAAATCATTCGTTGAATTAAATTCATCGTCAATTTAATTCAATCAAGTGCAAGTGAATTGTTATATTATTTTATGCGATTAAGAAAAAAGCGTTTAACATGTACCTTTAATTAAAATTTCAGTTAGTTTTGCAATTTGCATTTCAAAAATCTTCAATTTCAAGAATACTTCAATAAAATTTTGAATTTATTTATTCACCTTGTGAAACTTTTTTTTTTACTCAATTAAATTACGGCAAAATGATAAGCAGTTTGATAAAACTTGTTTGAAAATTTTTAAGAAATTAGAATGCCTTTAGAGGAAACGTATATTTTTCGAAAATTCGTGAATAGAAATTGTAACATAAACGTGATTATAAAGTTCTTTACGATATTCGTCGTTATGTCCGTCTGCTGTTTTTCGATAATCGCTTTTAATATCCCACGAAGACGAAAACCAGTTTCACGTCAAAAGACGGACATTGGTGAATCGTGATACAAAAGAAGGAAGGAAGGAATCGCTCAATCGATGTTCATACTTCTTTCAACGACAACTTAGTGACAGAAAAATCACCGTCTTCGAACGTTATACAAGGCTATTTATGTTTATCTCGGATTTTCCTTCTTGGGTTTATTTTAAACTTTGATTTCTCTCGATTGCTCGAAACATAGCAGATAAACACATAGCATTTTCAACGTGAAAAAAGCACTCGCACTTCTAACATCCACTTCTAACGTCCCACGTTTTACCTGACAATTTTCTAGCATTTCCATTCTCTTTTCATCTCATTTTCTTTCGCGGAGAGTTTTTCGCAGAATATTCGCAGAAAATCGCGATCTTTTTCGTTTAATTTCATACTCGTTCTTTTTTAACAGTTCTTTCATCTACATCTTTCTTTGATATTTGAAGGCGCTCACTGTTCATTTCTCAATCCGGCCCTCTTCTTAGCGAGCGGCGTACGATTCTCAAATTTTGTCAATTCGATGAACGTTTTCGCTCGAGGTGGCTCGTGTTTCAATATCTCGTCCATGATTTCCGACACAGCTAGTGGCTTGAATTTCAAACTGATCCTTCGTCGAAGATTTAGAACGTTATCCACCGTGCTTTTTATGAATATCAACGGAATGCCCACGGACATCTTTGCCATCGTGGAAATGTCGATATCGCGATTAACTCCGTGATACTTCATCAGCAGATCTTTGTAAAACATGTACAATGTGTTGTAGTCCGTGAGAGGAATCATTATGAACTTGTCGTGGATCCTGATGAAGGGTCTTGTTGCTTTATATGGCTCTGAGGAGGTCGTGAGAAATAGGATCTGGAAAATATATTACGTATCAATGTATCGGAGAATCGACAACGATTGTATCGACATTCTCATTCAATTTTTTTCGAAAGTAATCGGTAAATTATTTAGCACCATATTACTAACTATTAATAACTTTATACGTATAGATTTTGCAATTTTTCATAAATGCGTAAAAATCTATAGTTTAGCAACCAGCCATTTAGCAATATATTATAAATTATAAAATGATTTCACGTAATGATTTCCTCTTTCTTATTCAGATTGTTAAATTTGTCATAATGTATCAATACATATATCAATTTTATATCGCGTAGAATATTTTACGCCGATGAATAACAGTATCTATTCGGAATCACTAACACTCTAAATCCTACGTTAACTCGGTACCACCTACGTTCCGATGGTTCGGTAAGAGGTGTTCCATTGATGACCAGCTTCGAACGATCGAGACGTTTGGAAAAAAGGAAAGAGCGGAAGCTGGCTTACTGAGGTGGTTCATTCATATCGGAGAAAGAGTCGAAACAGGAGTATCGAGAATTTCATAAAGTGGGTGCCCCACCCACCACCAAATCACCAACATTTGACATTCCTTGCCAGTTTAGGCGAGACACTGCGCGTAAGCTCGTTCGATTTCGTTTCGTGAAATGAAAATACTCTCTTTCTTTCTTTCGTCTCGAGTAACAACGGGTGAAATACGAATTATAATACACCTTAAATATAGTCAAAATAACTTTCTAGTTGATTTACCTGATCGCCACGTTTGATACTCTTTACTAATCCAAGATAGTATTTAGCAAATCGTTTTGCTTTCAGATCTCTGTCTTCCTCAGATAGCCTTCTCGACCAAAGTTTTTCACTGTTGTCGATAAAAATCACAGAGGGAGCGTATGCTCGAGCTATCTCGGAGATCTTGTTGATTAATTCGCGCTCGTTCTTTTGTCCCATATACTTGCCTACCAACACCGTGGGCGTCATATCGAATAGTAATGCTCCAACCTTTGGTTTAAATTTATTAGCTTATTAATTATTAATTAGTATCGATTATTGAAACGTTTTAGATATTATCGGGGTAAAAAAAATGAATAGAAACCTCGGAACAGATTGCGTTCACCAGAAATTTCTTTCCGTGTTGAGCGAGACCATAGATACAAACAGCTCGGATTAAAGGTGCGACTTGATGAATTCCTCTCGAACTGAGAGGAAGCACGCAATAATCCATGACAGTCTGTCTAATTTCGCCTAATCGATGATTATAATTTCGTGCTTCGCGAGCTGCTTCGTAATTTTGATATGAAAGATCTCCTATCCAATCCTTGAGGAATGTTTTGGGATAATCTTTAATGATATTAGCTCTGACCAACTCTTTAAAATTATTTTCCACGCTTTCATCGCTCATCGGAATTCTCTTTTTCTTTACTTCTCTAACTCTTCTTTCTATTAATATAATAATGTCAATGAGAATTTGACGATGAAAGAATAATAATTAATTTCAAATATGTCGATTTTTAGCAATAGAATTTTCAAGTTCTTGTCCATCTTCAATTAGAAATTACCAAAACTATAGAATCTACTGTCACGAGGCATGTGTGGTAATAGTTATGACAATGATTAATTAATACATTGATTAGTATCCTGTGTGCAATACGCTTTTGCATCGTACGATTTATTTCTCATTTTATTTAATTATCGAATTAAATTTATTTATACGTATTATATTGAATTTAATTTAAATATCTTACTTTTCTCGGTAGGTGTAACAAGCGTTAGTTTATCAGCTTTATAGTCTTTCCCTAATGCTGCGTTCAATTTTTTCAATTCCAGCCTCATCAATTCATCGACTATTTTCCTCATTTCTAATTGAAGTTCGTAACAAAGTTCGTCCTTGATTAAATCATGGTATATTTCCTCTCGACATTCATTTGTACGATGTCGAAAACTCCAATTATTAATAAAGTCCTGGTTAGCCTCGTTAAGAAGAGAGAACGTCTTTGTTTGTGGCATCCATGGCTTTTTCCCCTTGGTTTTCGCCCTCGTAGGTGTTGCTGCTTTTTCTGTTTGTTTGATCATTTTCTCCACCAGGTATTCCTGTGGTGTTAAAGTTTGTCCGGTAGTGATTAGCACACTGCCACCTAAACGTGTAACTGGATACGCATCGAAGTGTCCTACATCATTGTACCATATTATGAACCATTCTCGAATCTCATCAGTAATATCCTCCATTAAACCGGGACCTCTGATTTTCCACAGCTTAAACGATAAATAATAATTTAGTTCATTTGCGATTATTAATTACAAATTGTAATATTGTAGAAAATATCAATATTAATTAAATATATCAGAGATTTTTAGTAAATTCTCGAGTATCGATGTTGGAATGTTTTTGTTAACCCGCAAATAAGAACTGGATTAATCCTGACTCGTGCAGATATTTTTGCATTACTTTCATATTTCATATTCTATAAAACTACTACTAACTAAGTGACTTTATCTTTTAACACTGATGCATTCCACGATTTGATGCATTTGTTACCGTTGAAAAATTTCTTAAAGTTGAAAAAAGTTTTTCTATATAGAATTTTCTTTTTATTATTTTAATTCTTTCTATATATTGAAAGCGACATGAAAGTTAAGCGAAATGAAAACGACATAAAAGTTAAGACATAAAAGTTATTAATTAAAACATAAAAAGTTCGACGAACGTGAGTAAGTATTAACTAAATTTAATTGTTTATAAATTTTTTCAGTAAGTTTTCGTTAAATACAGATGAAATTCAGATATTAATTTAAAAAAGATTACTCTTGCTCGCTCCTTCTCTGTCACCTTCATGATTTCATTAGCAAATCTCGGCATTAACGTTAATTTTTCCTGAAAATTTTCTCTATCTTTCTTAAAAACATCCTGAGATTTCCAACTAGGTATTGTCATGCCTAATAATTCTTCCGTACGTTCGATTCGATTTCTCATTTTCTTTCTCGCTGCGTGTATTCTCCAGGTTCTCTGTATGGTTTTAGCAGCATTCTCGTACGTACTTTTGTGCAATTTTTTCACTACGGTGAGTCCCATTTGTATCTTCTTGTTGTAATTGTACGTTCGTTGTGCTACGTCATCAAGACGTGGACATTTTTATGAAAACAGTTAACGGTATTGAAGAACAATTTGTTCGTAAACGTTTTACCGTCGATTCCAGCGCAACGACCTATTCTTGCTCTTTCGTGGGACTGAACGAGCAATATCGCTGCTCGCATTGCTTGTTCAGCAATATCTCGAGATGTTCGAATCCTTTTTTCTACAGGCAACGATTCCGAAATTTTTTCTCTAACTCTCTTTTTCCGCAATCTTAGTGCGCTTTCCTGCGATTCGGACGCCTCTGTCACATCCATCGCAGGAAGTTCTTTGCTTTCGATTTCTTCGGTTACTATTCAAAATAAACAGAAAATAATGTTTCTGGTTTCGATATATATTTTCACATATTATTATTTAAATTGTTTAAATTTCTCGTAAATGCGTAAATATCTGCGGTTTACTAATTAAAACCGAATAATTCTATAACTTTTATAAGCATTTTTCATCAGTTTTTGAATATGTTCTCTACGGTGTTCCATGATGTCTTTACTCGATGCGGACAAAAGAATTTCCACATCGTCTGGTGTGTATTTTAATTGAGTCATAAAGTCATCGGGCCATCTGAACAGTTGACATTAATATATTTCTTCTGAAATGCGAACCTTCTAAAATGATATTACTAACTGATAATCACTGCAGTCCAAGTTAACGATCTCTTTCTTGTATTCCAGCATTCGACCGACCGCACAATCCAGAACCCGTTTTATCAAGTCTCGTTTCTGCGTCTGAACCATTTGATTGTGACAAACTATCAATCTTTTCACCAAATTACGATATCTGAAAATGTACGTCCGTTAACTTCTGCAATTTACATGTAATGAAATTACATTTTATAATTGGATCAACACCTGAGATATATTGGAAGCAATAAATTCAACCCATGTTGTCTTTTATCTGTACGTGTTTGATTTTGCAGTCTTCGATCCAATTCTATTAACTTGTCCAAGTCGTTTCGCGTGATAAGCCATAAATCCGTGTAATAAGCATAGGACATTGATTGTAAACGGTTTCGTTGACAATTTTGTGTTATAGAAATTTCTTATTAGATTATTGATTGTTCATGTTGGATGGTAGATACTTTAAGTTTTGAGATGATCGGAAACTAATAAATTGGGTTAATCGAAGTGGATGGTGATACCGGAAATGACACGATAAAGTTATAGGACGAAATTCAGTCGACACTTGTTGCGCCATTATTCATACTCATTTATTTTCTATATAAATATTATGCAGAGTGTCCTAACATTACAATTGTGAGGGGAGAGGATGATTTTATACAAAAGATCGAATGGAAAATAAAGAAAAAAATTTTTTCATTCGAGGATTTGTATCTGAGAAAATCGTGCTCGGAAATTTATTAGAAATTTATCTGATTCCAATAATTTGGTAGAAAAAAAAATGATGAACAGGAGGTATTTTACGTACAAGTAAACAACGTGTGCATTCCGTGTATAAAATGAATCAAATTTTTTGTATGTATAATTAATATATAATTTTTTTTATGCATGATTAATGTGTAATATGTATATAAATATATAAAATATGTATAAAATGAATCAAATTTTTTTATAAGATACTACGTTTCCGAGAGAATCGAGTTTGGAAACTTATCAAGTGCATATGTACCAAGATAATTTTTAATGAAATTCGAAGTCTATTTTTTTGAATATGAACACTTTTGTAATTCATAATTATATGAATTTTTCGAAATAATTTTATTTCAGAATGCTGTGGACGCCTCGATGTTCCTTAATTTTATTCTTGACAATGATAGCGTCTTGCATGGACGCAATGATAAGTGATTTCCTGGAAGATGAAACGACCATCAGTACGATCTCGACGACTACCTTGGCATCGATGGTCGTAACAACATCTAGTTTAAGTAAAGCCGAGAAAACGATGGTTAATTCATCAAATATAAATACTGTAAAAAGCCAGGATGAAAAAAATGTTCAAGACCCGTCCCACGCATTCTCGCCTTCGTCCGATATGGTTTGGGAGTGTCCAAATATTACAAAAGCGGGCGTTGAGTGTTCCTGTGACTTTCCACACACGTTAAGATGCACCGGTGATAGAACAGCACTGCAGGTAATTTTCGTGTAATATTTATTTCGTAATATTTTATCTTACATATGTAAGTAGACAAAATGAATTGAAAAATTATTTATTTAGCAACAATTAGCATACATGTTTAATTAAATGCGAAAGTCCTTCCTCAAAATTTATGTTTTTATTACGTTACAATTATATCACTTTTTTTATATCTTTTATATATAGAAAACATTTGTTGCGACATAACAATCAAATTTATTATTTTTCTATATTATCGAAGTCGGCTGCTTTTTTTTAACTATTTGCCAAGCGAGCGTGGGTCTAGTGGGTGGTATAGTCTACCAATGAAATATATACAAGCTGTATATATTTTTCCAATAAACTATTGTGATTGTGCGGCCTGGATTGTTCTACCTCATACATGCTCGCTATTTTGCGTTGAATGTTCCGTTATCAGTTACTTTGACGAATATTCTGTCTCACGATATCTCCGTGAATCAAATGACCCTTGTTAATTAAACTTTTAACACGATAAATCGAATTCTTGAATTCGTTGAAATAATTGCAAATGTTGCTATATGTGTTATACATGCTATACTAGAATTGTGTCACAGTCTCAGTTTATTATTAATTTAAATCCCACATTACTTAATTGAAATGTTATTTATGTAGATTATCAGTCAACACTTAAGGTTCAGCCGTCCGGGAACGATCTCTTTGCTAGATGTAACAGTGACGGGAATCTCAATGCTACCAGCTCGCTTTCTGGAGGATGTTGCCTTGCATGGATTCGTTGTTTCTACCGGTGAATTGAGACGCGTTCATGAAAATGCTTTTATTGGTCTTGTAACACCTCTTCAAGCTCTTGGACTTCCGAACAATTTATTAGATTCTGTACCTACTGCAGCTTTATCGCATTTAATCGGCTTAGAAAGATTGGATCTGTCTCAGAATAAATTAAAAACATTGGAGGCTGAGTCTTTTAAGGTAAAATTTCAAAATTTTTTATCCAAATGCCCATTATCAAATATTATAATTATCAAATTATCAAATGAAATAGAGATTAATCATAAAATTTATGATTTTGCTATGATTTTCCTATTTCTAATAACGGTATTTTTTTCTTGTTTTGTTTTTTAAAAACCTTACATTTTTTTAAAAATATGTATCGAAATTATTAAGAATATGCTTACTTTTGACACGTTAACGAGCATAATTTCGGCACATATTGTTTGAAAAACAAAAAAATTTAAGAAAAGAAAAAATAACGTCGTTGGATAAAAAAGATGCCAAGTTCGTAGCAAGGTTAAAAATAGTCAACAGAGTTGACGAAACATTTATTAAAATATTTCAGGGCTTATCAAATTTGACATACTTAGATTTGTGTGACAATTTATTGTCGCAATTATCGCCTCAAGCTTTTGTCACGCTACCTCTGCTACGTTCGTTGAGGATACGCGGTAATCGTTTAAGCGTATCAGCACTCTCAGCGCTCAGAGGACTTAAAAGTTTAGAGGAACTTGATTTGTCCAACAATCTATTGTTGGGTCCAATGGGTCCAAATCTTCTTCCTCAAATGCCACGATTACGTTTCTTAACTGTGTCTGAAAACGAGCTAATAAATGTACAGCAAGGAGCTCTTGTTGGTTTAAGGAATTTAACTTATCTGAGTTTAAGCCACAATCAGGTAATTCATATCGGAATTTCATAAATTATGAATTTGAATTACTATTCACGTATATGTTTACTTTTTATACAGATTGATGTATTGGAGGACCATTCGTTCAAATATCTATCGACTCTCACAAGACTCGATCTAGCAAATAATCGCATCGTTGCGGTATCCAGCGCTTCTTTGGCACATTTAGAAAAATTAATAGCTCTGGATTTGACGCATAATTTTTTGCGATCTCTGACTGCTGACTTGGTGGTACCATTAAAAAGTCTCCAAGATTTGCGTCTCGATGATAATGACATCACGATGGTGGCAAGCGATGTACCAACGTCCAAGTTACAGCTTACAAAACTTTCCTTGGCCGACAATCCTTTGAATTGTGATTGTACGCTTCTAGAATTCGCCAATTGGTTAAGTAATTCTAGCTTGAACGAAGAAGATAAGTCTTCAGCGGTCTGTGCAACACCACCCGCTTTGGAAAATGGCATACTGACGCAAGTCTCTCCCGGTAGTCTCCTTTGTGGTGAGCCGATACCACCAATCATGACCAGATTGCCTCTAGCTGGTGCTCAATTAACGCTGAAAGAATTTCATTATGACAAATCAATCGGTATTAATCTCCTATGGCATGTAGAACCATGCGCAGAGCGATATACGTGTGATACCCTAATTGTATATGAAACCATAGGTGATAGTGAAGTTCAAACAGATTCTAGTTCTCTTCATTGCGATTCACGTATGATGAAAGATCCTTGTTCACTTCCGATCGCCATACCTGCTTCGTTACATTTACAACCGAGCCATAAATATCGCTATTGCGTGGTACTTCTAGTACCAAATGGCTACGATGATGTTTCTTTAGGTTTAGGTTGCAGTGATGTAATTACATTAGAAGAATCTAAGCGAGTATTACAACAGAATCAAGAAACTGCAGTATCAGGGTCTTTTTCGTCGTTAGACACCAGGATAACTGGGGTACACGTAAACGTATCTGATCAAGGCTTCATGTACGTCGACGTTAGCTTATCAATCTCGAAGAAGTTGAATCTTCCTGAATGCGAACTTTCTGTCATCGTTTTTGATGCTGAATCTGCAGTGAATAAGCGAAAACTGAATTGCAGTTTAACGTTTGTAACACTAGCTGTACTGTTACCTGGTCATTACAAAGTTTGCGCAAGTCTTGATGAAGTCAGCGAAGAAGATGTTATCGCAAACTTTGTAGACAATCAAGATAGATTACGTTGCGTCGAAGTGCAAGGATTTAAGCAAAATACAGAGCTAATTGTCTTAGCGATAATCGGAGCTAGTTGTGTTCTTTTAATCACGTTTGTACTAATTGGTAGAAGCATTTTGAGAAGAGTGAGACATCCCAGAATACAGACACAATGTTTCTTACCAGCACAGGAATTTGAAATAACTCACAAAGCACATTATATTAAATTATTAGCTACGACAAAAGTTTAAATCATCTTCATCGATTATAATTCTGTTTCTCATTTTGTAAATAATCACAGCCTATTTGTTGTTGACTATTTAAAAATGAAATCCATATTTTTGTCAAATGGAAAATGCTCTATTTAATCTTATCGTATAAGTTTATTTCTATGAACTACTAGTCATAAAATCAATAATTTTAAATATAATAGAATAATAATAAATCACAACTGAATATATCAAAAAATGGTACGAACAGGTTATAATAACAATTTAAGAATATTCAAAACACCCAGTTTTTACACTGCCACAATAATTTATACCAGTTAATAACATATGATAAAAAGGAGGTTAACATTTTAAATAAAAACATATGATATATACAATAATATTAGTTCATACAGTTTTTCAATATTTTTATACTTGATTCATACGTACTATATGAAAATGTAAATATTTTCTGTAAGCTTTTTTTTGAAAAAGTAAATTTATAATATTTTTGTATCGTATAGTGTCGTCACTATATGTTTTTTGTTGTAATATATTATCAATTTTAGAATATATTACGTTGTGTTAATTATAAAATTACGTTTTTTAAATTATAATATGTAAGAATGATTTGCAAATTTAATGTAAGATATTAATGTTGCATAATTATTATTAGATTCACGAAAAATTGAAATTTACGTGAAATAAATATCAATTTTACATCTATATTTTACGACTTTAATTTAGAGGATGAAAAACTATTTACTTCTTTATCGTTCAGTAGTTTTTGAGGAAAACAAATTAAGTGTTCGGAACCTCATAACCCAAGAAAGTTTCGAGTTTCGAGAATTCAAACTTTGTACTTTTTTCATGATTTGAAACTCTCGAAATTCAGATAAGACAAAGTGTAAAATCAATGAATGAAGAATCATTTGCAGTGTTAATAAAAAATGTTCGACTTATGTGTACATATCAAATGTTCGATGCAAACTTTCAGTGATCGGTTTTTGTTTTTAAGGATATGCGAATGTTTTAAATAGATATGCGAATTCTGAAACAATAATATCCACAATATATAAATATCTAAGAATCTATAACAATAATAACAATAATATAAAATATTCAAAATATCTAAGAATAAAAAATAGCGTCTTAGTACACCATAGCCATTAACAATATACTCTGAAAGACTTTTCAGTAAATCCAGCACTGTATAATAAATATGATAAAAAAAAAATGTTACTGTTTTCAAATAAGAATCTGGATTAGATATTTTTGTATGTTTTTTATTTATTTATGTTGTTATATTTTTGCTTAACTGTGGCCAATAAAAATTTATATAAAAGTATTAACTCCAGTTTTTAGAAGAAAGTAAAATCAATACTTCAAGTTTCGAACTCGAATTTCAAGTTGGTCAATTTTTACAGATGAGAGCATTTTTATAGACACGATGTTCAATGCATTTTTGTATAAACTCTAGACCCTTGCTATTTTTGTGTCACATTCTTACCAATTTAACAAATTTTACAAAATAAACAACACTACTACTATTGACTAACTAGTGATAGAAATTAAAATTAAAGAATATAGACAATGTTGCCAATTCTGTGTCAGAACTTATCTATTGAACGAAATTTGATTGATAAAAGAATGTAATAATTTGAAACAACTGTTGATGGAAATTTAAATGAAAAATTTACTATATATTTGATTTTTTACAATTATTTATTGAAGTATTGAAAGAAATTAATTAAAATATGATATTCTTATAAACATGAATGATGATAAATAGATAATTCATATCTGTGAATATCTATGAAATAGATATGATCATCTTTTTTATCTATTAGTAGACAATTCAGAATGAATTGTCTTGTATACAAGAAGTTTTCTTTGTCTCTCAAATTCGAAATATCCTATAAAAGATTGGACCTATAAAAAAAAAGTTTTTACAAATGTCGTTTGGTATAAAGCGGCACATCATGTTTGCACAGATACAAAATAGGGAAACGTCAATTTCAATAACTTTGAGGGAAACTACAAAGTCAATCAAATTCTTTAAATATTATTATATACATTTTTTTTTTTTTTCATAGTACGATAACGCTTGTTGTTGTTGACAAATTCAATCCTATATTTATTATTGTGAATTATTAAAAATTATGTTATAAATCAGTGAGTTATTATTATACAAAGTTAAATAAGCCTAAATAAAAGATTTTTTTTCGACAATTAACGCAATAATTATTATAGTATATTGTATATTCGTGTATAAAAAAAAATTAAGTTTAAGATATTTTCGAAAGTGAAATATATCGTTCCATCAGTGTTTTACATTGGCATCATATATCTTAATAAGTTATCTCAATGTTGATAGGAAAATGATATATTTACGTTGGTAAGAAAAAACTTTATTTATTAGGCAGCTGGAGCTGGCAGCTTATATCTCAACAGACACGTGGAGAATTATATTGGGACGTACTATCCTAATAGTCTCGAAAGGATTGATTAATTATGACATTACGTTGGCAACATATGCCTTAATAATCATAATTAAATTTATTTTTTATTTTTATGGCGAAATCGCAGTTACAAAATCACGGTCAAAATAGGCGGTCGGCGGTAAAATTGTCATTATGATATGGCCTCTGTCTCTCGTCCAATCTTTTACTGGCCACCACCAGTTTGACTTTACTTTACGTGTCATTTATAGATAAATCTTTATTCAAAGATTTGTTGAAACGACGATTCAAAACTGATGTATATGCCAAACTTAATTCTATAACGAAGATATATCAGGAAACGCAAGCGTAAGCGAAAGCTGTGCAAATCATCTCAAAGGCATACAAAAAATCGATATCGGTCGAATTGGTCAATTATTTGTCAGGTCGGAGAAAGAAAATATATGCAAAACGCATAATGATAAATAGAGTGGAACTTTGTTTATACGAACTTCATTTAATCGAACCAATTTTTAATCAATGGCCGATTCTTAATTTTAGTTGGATCCGCGTATTTGAACATGAATTCTTGTTATATACGAAAAATTATTAACAAAGTGGATAATCAGTGAACGGCTATTGTATGAACATCAACTTTATATATAAATTATTTGTTCCCCAACAAATTCATATAAACGGAATTTTACTAAACGGTATATATCTCACTTATCACGAAATAGATTCATTCACGTACGTCTGCCTACAGTTAGCGACTCCGCTCATTGGACGAAATATGGTTAGTAAGTTAGAAGACGATAGTAGAGTAGTCATCGTATTGCCCTATCAAAAGCGATAAAAAATGTTAAACTTTGTAGACAATAAATCTACCTTTGAACCAGTGGTCTCCTCCCACTTGAATTCTTCTGGTTGAAACTCGTTAATCAGATTAAAGAAAAGGTCCAATTTTTGGTTTTCTAAAGTAAAGTTTAACGAAAATTTGTCTATTGTTTTCTGTAACACATCGTGTGCAGTATCATTCGTGATCATTAATCAATCTCCCAATATGAATAAAAATGAAAAAATTCAATTGTTACGAGATGCAATCGTCAGTTATCCCGATTTTCCTAAGCCTGGTATTATATTTCGGTAAGCAATGAAACGATTTACTTTAATTATACACTTTTCTTATTTGTCAATATATAGTTAATTTCAAGTTAATTTCATTGTACATGTTTATGAAATTAAGTTCTTATATTTCATAATTTATTATATATTTTCAGGGATATATTTGGAATATTCCGTAACATTGTAGCAATGAGAGCAATGAAAGATTTGATAGTGGAACACATCTTATTTTTGGAGGTTGATTTCGTCGTAGGTTTAGATTCAAGAGGCTTTCTTCTTGGGCCAATCGTATGCATGGAATTAGGAAAACCTTTTCTGCCAATTAGGAAAAAAGGAAAGCTTCCAGGAAATGTTGTGCAACATGCTTTTATGCTTGAATATGGGGAGGTTAGTATATAAAACGAAATTTTATTTTATTTCAATGTCGCTCTAAATGTTATTTATCAATTTCATTTATTTATCTAGGCAACTTTTGAAATACAGACAGAATATGTAAAAAAAGGAGCACGAACAATTATCATAGATGATTTACTAGCGACAGGAGGTAAATAATATAGAAGCATAAATTTTTTCAGCATCTTGGAAGTAAAAAAATGAATTTTATTAATAATATCTATAGGTTCTATGGCGGCTGCAATAGAGTTAGTAAAGTTAAGTGGAGCTGAAGTGATTGAATGTTTAACAATAATTGAATTATCTGGATTAAAAGGGAGAGAAAAGCTTGGTATACCTGTCCACTCATTTGTTCAATATGATTAACTGTTACTGTGAGGTAATGTGGAAGCACAATTTTTTCATTCAATTCTTTAGACAATATTAAATGCAATATTATTAGCATTCTCAAAGCAAAGCATTTAAACAAAAAAAAAATATTTTTGTAAAATACATCTATATATAAAATGTTTTATTATTTTGTAATTTAATGTACAAAGATATTTTATAATATTTACAAGTTGTAAATATTGTATAAAAATTTTATAATAAATTTGTATAACTCTCGACAAACTTTTGAATATTACATGACATTTTATTATATTAAAATTTTTATTTTTACAAGCGTAATGCAAAAGAAATAATAATTCTGTCATTGTAACAATTCTAACGATGCCCATTCTAACAATTATTTTTTGATTTTTGAGATCTTAATGAATTTAAAAAACTTTGTACTTCATATTCCAAGTTGTCTACATCTTTTTGCAATCGTTCTGTTTTTTTGTTTTTCAAATCTAGAATATCTTTATTACTTGTAGTATCTAAATCTAAATGTAAGGTATCGTGAAATTGATCGCAAATTCGTTCACGACTAACTTTGCATGTTTTCGCTGGTTCTTGTTTAGTTGTTCTCGTTTCCCAATCAAATAACTGTTCTTTGAAACATTTCTGTGCCTCTGAAATTTGAATTGTTATTTCAATTCAATTTATGTACTAATATTTCAAGAATGTACGTACCATTTAATCTTATTTCGTTGACTTGATCCATGAAAGTTTTTGTTTCATGTTTTAATCTATTCGTTTCTGTAATTTCTATAGCTTTTTGTTTGTGTTCGTGCACGAGTCTTTTTTTCTTCAACTTCTCTAATTCAAAAATAGATATTTTATCTGTTAAAAATTTTGGAAAATCATGTGACATAATAGATGGATACGACGTCTTGGATGGTAATGTAATTATTTCATTCCTAGGAAATATAATATGTATAATAGTACTTAATGTAGCAATAAAACAATATTGCATTAAAAAAAAAATTGCTTTACCTGAGATAATGGTTAGGATGTATTCTTAATGGTAAATTATTATCAAGTTGTTGAGCAACTTTTAGTAATTCTTGTGCTCCAATATGACCTTGTTTGACAAAATACTTTTTAATATTTTCTCGTGTTTGTAATGAGGAAATGATAATTTCACGTGAGCATATACTATATGCCACAATACTTATCAATAAAAGCGAAGGTTTTTTAAAAGATATTAGATTGTCCCATAAAATTAACCATTCAGGACCAGATAAGACTTCACTCATTGCAGTCTTTAGAAGAGGCCATGCATATTCGCTAGATGTTATTCCTTGTTCACAAAAAACATTCAACAAATATGGATCTGCTTGTAAAAGAATATTTTCTATTATACCTAACACATTTAATGGTGGTAAAGGATGATATTCAAACCATTTTTGACAATAGTTCAATAATATACTTATAATTAGTTCAAAACTAAGTAATACATCTTTCTGTAATAAAAATAAAGTAGTTAATTTCTGCTGTGTTGCTATATTATTTAATTATATTATGAATTATTTGATTACCTGAAAGACCATAAGAAACGGGTAAACTAAGTTTGGTAAAAATGAACATTGTATCAACAAAGGACACCATTGTATTAAATAATGAACTGTTGTCATTAATAATATTTGTTTACTTTTACTAGCTAATGGATAATTCTTCAAAATGTTTGAAGTAAAATTTGTACTAACAGCTTTATTAGCCAAGGCATTGTATGCACTTTTATTAGCTGGCAAGTCTAAAATAGTTGACCATATTAATACACGATATTTTTCAGGATATTCTCCAAATTCTTTTAGAATAAGCATTAATCTTTCTAGACGTAATTCATGTTTAATGTTCTTTCTAACACATTGTAAGTGGTCATGTATTCCATGTGCAAGTGGTTTACTTGGTTCTGTTAATTTTTGCAAAGATTCACATTTTCTTGAAAATAGTTTCTCGCAGATTAATAATTTAAGATGACCTTCCTTTTCTATGTATGCTATGTAACTACCAGACGGAGAAACAGCAATTTTTTTTATTGATTTAATAGGCTGTAGAGTATTGATAATACAGGATTCGTTTAAGTCAAAGAAATAAAGATTACAGTTTGATGAAATATATGCCATTATATTGTTTGCTCCACCATCCAAGGGTGATGGTACAAGTAACAAGCATTTTACCCCAATAAAGTTTTCTGGTAAATTCAACGTTTTCATTAAATTCCAGTTACTTGTATTCAGAATGACAACTTTATTTTGAGCATTAGCTATAATCATTGCTCTCCCATTTTGTGTAAAAACAAAGTCTTTAATATTTTGTATTCCAAATAGTTTTGCATCAACTTTGATATTATTTTCCAATTGATTGAAATTCCATACTTGGAAAATATCATTATTATATAGAACAACAATATGCCCTAAGTTTGAAAAACTTGCCTTTTTTATCATAAAATTTCTTGAGCAAGCTTTTAATTGTTGAGCTTCACTACAAGAGTATAAACACCATATTATAGCTTCTTTACACGAAGAAGTTAAACAATAGTTTTTATAAAAAGACACATATATTGGTGGTATCTTATGAGCGATTAATAAGCAAAATTGAGAAACATCACTGTTTATTCTCAATATTTTGATGTCAGCAGTAGCAAGACCAACCAATATTTCAAATTTATTTATGGGATTAAATGCCACAAATGTTGCTCGTCCAATATTTCCCAATTTTTGATAGGAAGGACAACTATTCAATAGATCGATATAATATAAATATCCTGTTGTATCAATTACAATAAAACGTTCTTCGTTTGAATCAAATGCCATATGCGAAAAATTAGTTTTTAACAAGCATTGTGTCCTTCTAATTGTTTCTGGTTCAAGTTCGTAGCCATTGTTATCAAGTTTTTTTAAATTCTTCCATTTTTTCTTATACATTATATTAATTTTTAAACAAAAGATAATTTCATTTCGGTAACCACGATCTTTTTAGGTTATATTTATGTTATATTTATGTTATAAAAAAATATACGACATTACATATTGTTTCTGTTTTGAGAAATGAGAAGAAAGAGAAAACTAACAATGAAACTGTGTTATCGTAATAATTATTAAATTATTTATAGATTTTTTTACTGGATTACTTTTTACAATGATATATTGTATATATTGTAATTTAATTTTTTATTAAATAACAAGTATGCACAATTGCAAAACAAAAGAGAAAATTATTCTGCAATTTTTAAATATATTTTTATAATGTACGACATGCTGAAGAATTTTCTATTCTTCCACTTTAAATTTGACATAGATTTTGTTACTTCTTATATCATTAACTAGCAAGAGAAATAAGATCTAGACAGTTTGAATTCTGTGGTTGTTTGTCGTAATGATGGCAGTTGATCTCACATCAATTAAAGAACTTTAAAGATTAATTCTCTCTAGTGAAAAATAAAAAATATATCAGGTGATTAATAACGTGATATGTCAGATAATTATAAAATGGTAAGATATAATTTTTATTTAAATCTTGTACAAATTGTTTGTCATTATGAGGTGATTTCTAGGTTATATACAATTTATGTCGGAATGTTATGAAAGCAAATAATCATAACCCAAATTTCAGTTGTCAAAAATAATTATTTTTTACATGTCTTTGATGTAATGTTCATTAGTAGTTGAGTAAGATTACCTTTAAATATTTAATAATCATTTTTAAATAAATAATTTAATTATTTAACTAATAATAATCCTGTAGTAGTATCATAACATACAAGATAAAACAACAATTTGTGAATATTTCTTTCAATGAATTTTACTTCTTTATATGAATGTCAGGAATTTTTAGTAAACTTTTATTAAAAAATTAAATTAATTATTAATTTTCCCTAATTCAATTATAATCTGATTTATTTATTTAGTCTGTTGCTGAGTTCTTAAAGGGTTTACCTTCACACAATGAAAACAACTTTGCTAATTTTCACACAGATAGTGGAAACAGAACTTGTGTAAAAAAACCTTCAGTTTATCTTCCTACAAAAGATCATCCTTCAGAGCAAAGTAAGATAACTTTAGTATATTTTTATAGTTTTATAGTAGTAAATATTAGAATGAATAATTATAACTATATTATAATTATTATTTTCAGTTATAGTAACAGAAAAAACAACTATATTGCTAAGGTATCTTCACCAACACTGGGATAAAAATGTATAAAATTACATATATTTTTATAAACAATTTTTTTATTAGTATTTTGGACTAAATTTATTTATCAATTATATTCTTTTTAGCATGCTGATAGAAAACGTGATATTTTATCTGCTAATGGTGACTCTGAAGATGATGCTGCTACAGTTCACAGCAAGAGGCCACGTCTTGATTTGAATAGTAGCATTTAAAATGCATCTCAGTTATAATTTTCATTATTTACTGAACTACATTTCCATTATTAAACTAATTTATATTGTCTATTATATTACGTGATTTTTGAGTACTAAAAATGCATCTACGATTCAGAAAAATTATTTCAAAACGTTGCTTAAATTTAGTTTTAATATATAATTTAAGTTAAATATTACGTGAAATATCAAAGATATGAAAAGAAACGTTTTCAAGTAATGTTTCTTTAGATATGTGAAATGTATATGATTTGTTTTATACTACATTGCATGCATAAACTTGAATTGGAAAAAATTCTATCTAGCACATTAAATAATAATTGCTGTATACTGCACAATATGTATAAATGAATGTGTTCATTGACAAAAATTAACTAAATATAACACTACATGTACATTACAAGGAAAGAACTATTAGGATTTTTTTAATTTAAATCATAATAGAGCATCATTAAATAATTTTGTGTATTTTTACGAACACATGTTTCAAATCTGTATTACATATTTAGTGATAGGTTTTTAATATATATCTAATTTACAAGAAAAAAATATATGTATGTGACGTTTCATTCTATAAGTGTGAAATCAAATTCTTTTTTCTTGTAGTATCATATCAAAATGTAGATAAGAACTTTAACTAAACAAAAATCTTAGTAATATGTATGTATATATTTACACTCATAAATCTATGGAAGTATTAATAAAATTGATGCAAATAAGTATTAAAGTTTGATGCAAGTACATTATGCATTACATAATAAAGAAAACATGTTAATAAATTTTCGTTTTTTATGAAAGATAACCAATATTTTATGTACCATTTTTATATTGTATAAATCCAATAAAATAACGAAAATTAATTTAGAATCAACTAGAATTTTACTCTTCAATATTTATTTAATTATAAAATTTTTATCATTAATTTCATCTTTGTTATCTTTTTCTCAAATTTTATCATGCAATAATCCAAATTTATACAAAATTCAATAATTAAATTTATAACATTGATTTTTATATTACATTTTTAACGTTCAGAAGAATATCTATCTAGTAGTAACGTAGATTTAGAAAACGTAAATAAGTATATAAATGGATTTGTGTCTGTGGGGCGTTGGACACAAATTTGCTCGTCGGAATGTATAAATACTGGAAACATATTTATTATTTTTAACTGTTGCTTGTTCAAAAATATTAATATTAATAAATATATCATTCGGAAAATAACAATATATCTGTCAAACATAAACAAAATTGATATAATTTGGAAAATTCGTCCTCTTTTTTCTTCTTTTTTCTAGATTTCCTTAATCAGACGTGGTGAACTGGTAATCCGCGGGCCGACCGTGGTCCATGGTCCCCTATTTTTTTTTTTTTTGGTTATCGCTCTTTTTATTTTGGCTTTGGCTTAATTAAGTTAAAGATCGAGCTTGTATGGTGCACTGCGGCAGGAAAGAATGCACAAAATGGAAACTAATTTTCATGCTGAAGGAATCGGCAAACTAAATAAGCAGCTCGTAGAGCCCAAGACGGGGAAGAAATTTGCCGTCTCTGCACTTAATTATTCTAATCCAATGATAGATGAATTCGTCATCACATTCGTCAAAATTTTGTTTTCTGGGCTTTCGCTTTTGGATCGGCTTCATCGAACAATGAGGAAAATAGAGAAAATGTGAATTATACACGTGCACGTGAGGAAGAAAGTAAAACGCATAAGAGAGTCTTCTTAAAGCTCTTATCCCAAAACTGCTAATTGGTATGTAAATAGATAAAGTTAAAGTAATAAAGTATTTTCTTATCTTCCAGGCTTTATTTTTCTCTTATTTGATTACTCACTATACTATTTTCTGTTTATATGTTCTGTAGATATATTCGGCTAATTCAAATTTCGCGCCTGATTTATTCAGAGTGATGTATCGAAGCTAAATTCACGCGATTATATTAAAGACAAGTTCATACAGTAGCCTAATATTTAATCTGTGAATACTAACTATATACAGGTTTATTATATGTTTATAATATTTGCGTAATATTATACGTTTTTCTATTTTTGTTGTATGTTTTTATATAATTTCATTACAAATTCGTATATATATTATATTATTACAATTTTGTTTTATTTTATTACACATGTAAATGCATCGCAAGACTGTATTTAGAAATACCATTAGAAATACCTAAAATATCGATTTATATTAAAAAAAAAGTTTTACAATGCCACTTGTTATTATTACCGGTATACCATGCAGTGGTAAAACAACACGCACTTCTGAATTAAAAGAATATTTTATAAATAAAGGCAAAAATGTAGAAGTTATAAATGAAATTGATGTTGTGATTAAAAGAGGTTTTGATAGAAATAAATTTTATGCTGGTTAGATTTTATTTTATTTTACTACTTATTTTAATTTCACTTTTAAAGTAGAACATACAAAACTTATTTTTATTTTGCTAACTTTTATAGATTCTAAAAGTGAAAAAAGTGTGAGAAGTGATATAAAGTCAATGGCTCAACGAATGTTAAATACAAATGATATATTAATTATTGATGGTAGTAATTATATTAAAGGATATCGCTATGAGCTTTATTGCATGGCAAAATTATATAAAACTGCACAGTGTACAATATTCTGTGATATACCGATTGAACATGCTTGGTTGTGGAATAAAAGAAGATCAGAATATGAAAGATATAATAGAGAAATTTTTGATGCACTTGTAATGAGGTAATTAAAATTTGTAATCATTTTTAATGGAATGTCATCAGAGATTTATAAATGTATAGGTATGAAATACCAGACAATAAAAATCGTTGGGACGTACCATTATTCGTCATATCAGCAGAGGATGAATTGAAATTCGATGAAATTTATAAATTGTTGTATGAAGTGAAAGCACCAAAACCAAATTTAAGTACACAATGTGTCAGTATTGGTGCATGAATTGAATTAAATTAGGATAATTAAATTAAATTATCAATTTGATTAATTATGTCATATTTCAGCCACCATTATCATCGACTAATTATTTATATGAATTGGATACAATAACTCAAGAAATAATTAACGTAAGTAGTTCAAAAATTTTCACTTAATAACCAAATTTAAAAATAATAAAATTTGTAGTGAATAATATGAGATCAAACAACATAAACATTATTATAACAGATTATAACATATTTTCATTTACTATATCTTTTTTTTGATGAAGGCGATATTATCAGCTAAGCAATTGGGTATTAAAAATGAATTTAAAATACCGGGTTGTAATTTAACAGTACAAAACTCGTGTACTGCAGCACAACTCATGAGGTTACGAAGACAATTTTTAACTTATAGCAAAATGCAACAAGTTGAAATTAATCAAATTGCATCATTATTTGTACAATATCTTAATAAAAGTTTATAAATAGGCGAAATATTAGCGTATTTTATCATTAATTAACATATTTTTGTACTAAAGATATTTTTAAATAAAATTATTTTATATAAGACAAAAATTTATTGATCAAATTTTCAAAAACGTATTTTTAATAAAAAAAATTACATTATTAGGCTCACTTTATAATAATTATAGCCTGTATATTTGCATTTCAAGTGTTATTAACTACTCATTTTGTTAATATAAACAATTTTGAAGCAGATAATGATATTTGTGTGATTTGAATATTATATATATATCTTTCAAGAAATAGAAGAAATAATGAACACTATAATAAGAAACACCCAAATTATAGAATTGCACTCTTTATCATATTAATGTAACTCACAAAATTATACAAGGCAACATTGGTTTGTAAGATAAATTTAATAATTAAAATAAAATTTGTCTTCAAACCAGTTAAAAAAGAATATTGCATAGTATATATATGCAACCAAATCAAGCTTCTTTTATTTTGTATTATCACGGTATATGATAAATATTTTAAACAATAAACATTAATAATATACTAAATTACAAATATCAAAATTGAAAGAAAAAGAAAAATTGCAAAATTGTTGAAGAATCATTTTGAATCAACTTTTGTCGGTATTTAAAAAAATAACTGCGTAATTTTTATTATCCAGTGTGTTAACAACAGAGCTGTTAATATTTAGTAGTTACATATAGTGAAATAAAATCCTAGATAAAAAAATATTAGCTTAACTTTTTTTAACAATATTTAAAGATTTTTTTTACTTTTTTTAGATTCAAATTACCTAATATTGACTTGATTCATAAAGTATAACAGCTTTGTTTTTGTAGTAATGAACCTATTATGTAACGCATTTACAATTATATCAATTTTTCTTACAAATGAAATACAGGAAGTCATCAATTTGATGAGTTTTCTTGTTCTTGCATACCATTACTTTCAGTACCATTTCTATGATTTATATTATTATCTATGTGTCTTTTAGGTTTTCGACAAACAAAATATACGCTGTTATATTCACATTGCAACATACTATTAATGTTTTGTGCATATCGTGTTTTTACACGCGTTTCCTCCTTCTGAAAATATTATAAGTTATAAAAGCTCTCTAATATTTTACGAAGTTGGTTACCTCTAATTGAAATCCAAAACCTTGAATCACATCACGAACTACATCATAACTTGGTTCTATCGAATCTTCCATTGGCATATCACTAAAATGATATAATAGTGGTCCAAGGTTTATCCATATACCTCCAGGCTTTAAAATTTTGTAGATAGTTTCAATAAATTGTACAATATTATTTGCACAATCTATGAAAAAACATGTGGCAATGCAATCCCAGTGATTGTCTTCTGTATACACCTGAGGTATGCAAATAGAAATTTTTAAAGTATTTTTTATTTTTTAACATATCACGATATTTACCTCCAGAAAATCTCCAGCCGCCATAGAGAACTGTGCATTTTCTGGAAGATCGCTAGGATTTACATCTGGGAAGAACACAGCTTGAGTTTGATGTTCAGGTTTTAAATTATTCATATACTGATGCACCCACGGATGTACTTGGTATGAATTTACTCCCCTACATCTATGAAATATTAAATATTGTTAATAAAATTTGTTTTAAAGGGAAATATTTAAAATATTTATTAAAAATATTTAATTTTTACCTACTTATTTAATACAAAATGAGATGCAAATAACATGAAAAGGGAAAATTCATTTCCTTGGCAAGTATATCCACGTCTCGCAATTTCATAAGCTAATCTTCCTAAACCTGCTCCAGGTACTAGAATTTGGACTTTTGATGGTGTACTGGAAATTTACCTATCATTTCATATTTTTCTGAACTATGTCTTACTATATCACTTTAGCTATTCTAAATATATTTCAATGAAATATTTTATTGATACGTATCAGAAAGTTTAAAAAGTTCATACCAATAGTCTACAGGGAATTGATTCATAATTTCATCTATAACAGGCTGATAACAAGCCATTCGTTCTTCGGCACCTTCCACGCTCCAATCACGAACCAGTTGTTTAATTGTAGCTTGGACCTTTTCTTGATCAGCCATTACTGGACGAGGATTTAATGTCTGCAATTAGACCTACCTATATTTTGTACAATAGAATATATTTTTATAAAAAAAGAAGCTTGTTAAAATGATAAAAAAAATCCAAGCTTGAATGAGAGAAATAGATTAAATATTTTTTCTTAAGAAGATAATGTTATAACAACAAAATTTTATACATAAGACATAAGAAGGCTTTTACAATGTTAATAGTCAGTTAAATAAACATTATATGAATATAACTTTGAAGTATCTGTTTTCGATAAAACAAAGTAAAATATTATACGATGATATGAATACAATTATGTTTATATTTAATAAGGTTAATAAAAATAATTAATTATAATTTTAAAAACATATATTGTACAACAGAATATACATGCCACACACCAGGTGAACTTTTCTTACACTGTCAGTCTGTGCAGTAGCTGGGCTCACATTTTCAAAAATATGTGCTACATCTTTTATGATAAGTTTGATTATCTCATCATTATTTTCAATACACCTTTTAACTTCTTGTAGATGTTCTTTATACTTTGACAACAATTTCTGATGATGAGCTGGAAGTGATAGCAAATAGGATTCTGTTTTCTTAACCCTTAATAATGAATGATTTCTGTAAAGAAAAAATTATGATATAAGTAATATTTATTAGTACAGTTACATCCGCTACAAATTTTACATTGCATCGTTTTAAGTTGTACGGTTATTAATTTGAAACTGATTTTAATAGGGCAGTAGTTAGCTAATGTATTTTAATTGAAAAATTTCTTTATGAATTTCTTCTGTTAAATACAAATCATTATGTCTCTATTTAAAAAAAAGAATTATATTGTAGTAACACAATCTGACTTCCATAATTATGGAATAACTATAAAACTGCAAATGAAATATATCGCAGTGCTATATAATTGAAGGTTAAGATGATAATAAGAATCTGTAATGATGATCAAAAAAATCATGATCGACACCTTATAAAATTATCCGAAGTACTAAATATACGATTAAGAAGGCAATAGAATAAAGGCAATAAAGATAAGAACAAAACATCGACTCGAGGATTAAGAGTCAATCAAACAAAATGATCTTTCACGATATACTTACTTGTAATATTTGAAAGCCGAGACAATACGTTGAAAATGTTTTCTCTCTTCCTCATCCTCATAAGTATCGTGCATTTTTTTTGGATAAGGGTTAGACATTGTTTCCATTTTTATATTCAAACGTGCAACTTAATATTTCAATGAGTTTTTTAGCACGACGTTCAGTGGCGGCTTTCTTGGTGCACGCGTTACGACGCGTCCGCATTACCACGACAAATTGTCCGCATTATCGACAAATTGTCGGCATATTTTATTTATTAACAAATACAAGTTTTATTTATTTATTCATTCAATGCTTTTTTATTTTTATTTTTCATTTTTTATTTTCAATTAATTATTAAACACTTAAACACTTTAATATATTAAAAATTGACTTTAAGTGCGATAAAGTTACATTATTTGGTTGCATGCGATATTAAACTTTCTGCGGTGAATTTCAATTATAAAAATATATAAATATTCATAGTCATATATAAATATATAAATTATAAATTGCACAAAAACTGACACGTTGATAAAAGAAAATATCTTATGTTTTAAATAAAAACAGATAGTTGCAAGTTTTATTCCTTAATTTTTTGTTAATATTGTATGTAACTTTATGTAATAAAATCTTTCTATATGATTTGTTATAATCACAAAACAAAAAATATACGATTTAAAAATGATTTATTTTCAGAGGTTAATAAGAATAAATATTATCATCATTTTTTTTATCCTTTACAGTAATGTAATTATAATTTACACAGTAATCAAAACTGCTTCAAACAGATTCAAATTTTGTGGAAAGTTAGGTAAAATTTGTTTGATATTTTTGCAATTTGCATTATTATGAAACAAGGATTCTCAATTTTAATTTTAACTGTTTATTTCTTCTTTAGTTATATGCAAATTAATAATAATAATACGTTTTTATTAAATGGTGGCACTTCAGATCTTCCTTCTTTTCCATTGTTCAATAAACTATTATCTAACCATTTTCGAACTATTGCTTTCTCTCTGGCATTCATTATCCTTTGGTATAAAATACCAAAATATAAAATTTAAAATTTTACATTTCAATTTGTTGGATCTTTTTTTATTTATATTTTTCTTATTATATTATCATTTATATTACTTTTTTTTATTGCAACATTATTTTTTTATACTTGATTTAATAATATACTTTAATATAATTTAATTATAATTTATAGAATTTATAAGTTATTTCATAAACATACAAAAATATAAAATATAAATATAAATAGTTGATAATTTTCCTATATATTGTCTCTTATCTTGTACTATTTCTAAATTTGACTTATAATATTCTTATTTTATAACCATAGGCATAGGCTATAGATCATGATTTATAGACTGTGTTCTAGAAAGTATTAATCATTAGAGATTGTACCATATATCATGTATATTGTACATTGTACATTGTACCATGTACCATTGTACCATGCACAATAAATGTTACAACTTTTTAACAAGTGTTATCTCATATAGTAGGATCTTTGAATTAAGATCTATATATTGTATCATACGAGTATAATGAGTTTTGATTTACTAAGTCTTGTCTTTTTTAATATAATTTTACTGCTTTCTAATTTCTTTATTTTCTTACTTTTTCTTTTACTTTTACCGCAAAGTATTTTGGTATGTTTTCTTCTTTCTTTTTATTACAACTCCTGCAGTTTTTTTTATTTTTCTCTGGTGCTTTTCACCTTACTTTCTTCTTACATGTATCATGTATATATGTCTTGCTTTTTTTGATAAAGATCATTATGTTCCTTGATATTTCAGACTCATTTTTTCTGACGATTTTACGTTATTATTTAAATTTTTTCTTCCTTAATTTAAATTATTATTTAGTTCATATTTGTTACATTTCTGTATTACGTGATTATTCTTTTTCTATTTTGCTCCGTGTTACTGAATTTATTGTTCCCTTCCTGTAAGATAATTCTACTGCGAGTGAAATTTGTTTGCTACGATCAGAAATCATGCCAAGGCGCAACTCGCACATCCGCAAAGTTTCTATAGCTATTGCAAGTTGCAGGTAGGACATGGTCGTCCACGCCATTTTTAAAAGAAGCTCAGTCGCTAATCAACCGCGGTAGAGTGTACTTGGGACCTCGCCGCGAATATTGCATCAGGTTTGTGACTTTTTTCCACGATAAATGCCATACAGGCATTTTACGATGACGACAGTATAAGAAATTTGTTTGAAACTCTTCACTGAGTGTACAACGGGGGTGTTGATAGAAGTATTCATAGGAGGTACCAGCACAAGAAACATGTCCAGTGCACCACAAATGTCTAGTGGGCTCAGTAAGCTTAAAAAGAAACATTTTCGTGTTAAACATCAAAAGGTTAAGCTGTTTCGTGCAAATGAACCTCTTCTTAGTGTTTTCATGTGGGGTGTCAATCACACGGTAAGTATCAATATAACTGCGTGACAGCGTCGTACGTCATCGAAATGCCATTTTTTTTTTCACTCTGTCCAAACCGAGTAGAAAATGGGAAATTTTAAAATTGCTGCCTTGTACTGTGTTACGTTTACCATTAATACGATTTTAGTCCGATGATTTTCTCCGAAATTGAAAACATGTATTTGAAGCATTCGTGCAATTTGTAAAGTATTATAAAAGGTTTTCTATGGAAATAAAACAAATTTTCATTAGTTGTCAGAAGTAGCAAAAACTTGTATCTCTGTAATAAATTTTTTTACTACAGTGTGGTAATTTTGCTTATGTTTATATCGTGTAATGATTTGTTACAGTTACCTTGTTTATTTTTATATAAAATAAAAAATCAATTTATATATCAATTGAAGTGTATCATTGATTCAAGAAAGTTAAGGATTAGTTAATTGCATAGTTGAATCTATTACGTTTTAGTATGTAATTATTCTTCTAGAGTTTAAGAACTCTAGAATTCTAGTAAGAGTTTAATAAGAACGTATAACTATGTCTATATACATTTGTGGATAATGACACCCAGACAAATGTAATTTATAATCTCAGTATTTAAAATTTATCTGATAAATTTATGTGCAATAGATATATAAGCATTTATTTATATATTTTAGTATAATTTATACTTCCACATAATTCTGTAAATTTTTAAATAACTTTTTAATTATTCTCTTGCGGTGGTATTCATATCAATTTATCCAAGAAATTGTATTTACATATGAAATGTTACATCTGACATACACATATTACAGATAAACGAGCTTAGTCATGTTAATATACCGGTAGTGCTCCTGCCAGATGATTTCAGAGCTTATAGCAAGTTAAAAGTGGATAATCATCTTTTTAACAAGTAAGTTATATTAGATTGTACGACAACATATAGAATGGATAATGAAGAAATATTAATGATAATATTAACGATGAATTGGATTACAAAAAGTAATGTGTTTGATATCGAGAAAAATTTATTAATATAAATGTAAAATAAGCAACTTTCTGAGATGGCCTATTCTAAATATATCGCTAAATACTGAATTAGTAGGTTGGTCACTGCTTTTAATAATAGACTCAATGAAGGTCCTCTTGATCTGAAATTATAGTTAATGACAAAAATATTCATAGTTCTATTCATTAATTTAAAGGATGTTTATATGTTTATGAGAGTTATCAATTAAAATTGCTAAATCTATATTCAATATTATATATATTGAAAACTAACTTGTTACATATGTTAAAAATTCATTATCTTCAAGTAAAAAGTTACTCGTATATTTAATTTTTTGTTTTAGGGAAAATATGCCCTCACATTTTAAGTTTAAAGAATATTGTCCGCTAGTATTCAGAAATTTACGGGAAAGATTTGGTATAGATGATTTGGACTATAAGGAATCAATGACAAGGTAAAAAGTAATTTATTTGAATTATATATCATGTTTTTTGGAAATTAAGTTTATTAAGTTCATTTCAGAGAATAATTGAAAAATATTATTAATGTAATTATAAAATACAGTACTTATTTTAGATGTACAATACAAACAAGAAGTAAAGTATAATTTATTTTTTAAAATTTTTATCTTATTTTATTGCATTGCATGTCAACGATATGTTTTATTCTATGTGATAGCTTTCTGCATATGTTACTTTAACTGTAATATATATTTAAAGTATTTATATGTATTACTATAATTTAGTAAATATTTCTTTACTTATTTTGCTATATAGCACATTTACTTATTTCTAAAGTATTGCAGATTTATGTGCTTTACTTGGAGGAAGAATAATCCACTTAATGACTCATAAACAAATAATTGTAATTAAAAATTATGTCATGGTATTACTTAAAATTAATTAATTTTGTATTAAAATATAAGAAAATAAGAAAAACATTTTTTTATTTCAGCATAAATTTAAATATAGTAAAAAGAAATTAATAAAGGCATAATAGTATTGTCATTAACATATTTTAGTACATACAATTTGGTGTATTATATTTCAGTTACACAAATGTACATATATAGAACCATATATAGAAACAAAGAATCTATTTCATTTCTTTATATACAGATAGGATTGTTGATAGTAAATTGTAATTCAAAAATTTTGATGCTAGATGTCGGGCATTTAATCCTTCCTTATCAGAGAGGCATTGGAATTTGACTAGGAATGGGAAGACTCATAAATTGGTTCAGCATTCTGCTACTGCTCCTTCAATAATTTTTCCTTCTTCTCCTGTTCTTTCACAAATTCCAGTCCTAAGTAAACCACTACGTTCCTACAGTTTTAAACCAAAGCGCCTGAGGTTAGCTAGACTTGATTTTTCATTTTGTGCGTGTTGCTTATGGCTAACATATTTTCATGAGATCTTCATTAAATACAAAGAATTAGCTGAAAAGAATACAATTGACTGTACACATCTTCTATAATATTTTCAGATAAATTTTAACAACTTAATATTTTTAATTGTGTACAACATTCTTTTATACTATTATATGTAGACTATATGTTCATAATTAAATGTTTATAAAACCTTAGAAAAGTTAAAGTTAGAATTAATATTAAAGCATGAACTTACTTTCTTTTAGTTTGTATATATTAATAGGATATATTGTATTTATGTATATATTGGTTATTTTTGTTGCAATAAGTATAATATATGAATAATATCAAAATTGGTTAGTTATTATGCTTAAATAATTATTTGTTTTTTTATATGCATGCTGATATATGTGGTAGAGGTATACTAATAGTGTTTCAGAGAATCAGAAAAGAGAAAATATTTTTATTGCTGGAAGTAAATAATATATCATACCATTATGCTGAATTAACATTGAAAACAAAAAAATTACTATTATTTTTATCTTTTTTAGATCACAACCCATATTAGAAGATTCATCTGGGAAAAGTGGTGCAAAATTTTATCAGTCTTACGATAAACTGTTTATTATTAAAACCCTTACAAGGGAAGAAGTAGAAAGGATGTATTCATTTTTAAAACATTATCATCCAGTATGTAGAATTGTTATTTAAACTATATATATTTTGGTTCTTCTTAAATAAAATTGACAATTTTTTTTGTATATATTAGTATATCGTGGAAAGGCACGGAAAAACTTTGTTACCTCAATATCTTGGCATGTACCGTTTAACAGTAGACGGGGTTGAACACTATGTCGTTGCCATAAGAAATGTATTTTCAAATCATTTAACTACTCATAAAAAATTTGATCTAAAAGGCTCAACGGTAGATCGTGAAGCATCTGACAAAGAAAAGGAAAAAGATTTGCCTACTTATAAAGATAATGATTTTGTTAAAGAGGGAACGAAAATTTACATTGGCGAAGAAGCAAAAGCTAAACTTATAGAAACGTTAACCGCCGATGTCGACGTGAGTTTCGTTTCTTATTTGTTTTATGTAATTAATTGTTAATATATTATTTTTGTTCTATTTAATATAAATATTCATTGATAAATTGATTATTACAGTTTTTAACAAAATTGCATTTGATGGATTATTCCTTATTACTTGGATTACACGATTGTGCACGAGCCGAGCAAGAAAATAGAGAACGTGCTGAAAGAGAGGAAGAAGAGGATAATCATGAAGAAGAAGATGATAGTGAGTCTGGAAGTGGACTTGATTCCCGAGGTCCAATGGGAGAGTACGTGTTACATTTCTGTATTTTGTATTTTGTAGAATTTTATTTTTGAAATTTATAACATTTAATATTCTTATTAGTCGTCTATGGGGTTGGAGCGGTGTTGCAGGTATGGCAACGCCTCCTGAATCACCACATGCTGCGTTGATACGCGATACAAGTTTACAATACGAAGATGCAATAATTCCTGAATTAGATATTTATGCGATTCCTAGTAAAGAAGGTATTATAACTAATATAACTAATATATATATATATTTTTTATAACTAATATATAAATATATAAATACATTTAAATTAACATCTGAATTTGATTTTATTCTAGGTGCACCAACAAAGGAAATTTATTTTTTAGCCATAATTGATGTGCTAACTCATTATGGTGTGCGTAAGCAAGCAGCAAAAGCAGCTAAAACAGTGAAGTATGGTGCTAACGTCGATGGTATATCAACCTGTGATCCAGAACAATATGGCAAGCGATTTATAGAATTCATGAGCAAAGCTATAGAATAAGCTCGTTATTCATTGTTGTTGAGCTTGTAAATTTGGACCGCTTATTCAAAAGTCGTGATGACACTATCATTTTTACGTTTATGGTTAGTGCATTGAACATTTGTTCCTCGCACTTTGATGTTTGATCATAAATATCTTTATTTGGTATGTACTGTTATTTAGTCAGTACTGTCGATTATATATTTCAGTATTCCTTATAACATTTACAACAAACATAGAAGCATAACAGAATTTCGTGGGTTACAAAATTTTAGATCTGTGGAGAATTTTTTTCAAGGAATGTTTAATAAGTTTTTTATACCATTCCTCAGTATTTAATTAAAATTTTTCCATAAAGACAATTGTCAAATTTTTTATTTATCAGAGATCTCGCGAAAAGTTCTATCGTTTTTCGTATTGGTAAAAAAACAATTGTTATTGTAGTATAGCGTGGACCAAAAGTTTTTTTCCACTTATTTTTTTAAATAAAACATCAAAATATAAGAAAAAACTAATTTTATTAATTTTAAATTAAATTCAAGTTCAAACATGATTTTTTTTATTATGTTTTAAAAATTATTTATCTCAAATGTTGATTGCCGGAACGTTCGCAAATTTATTTATTTATTTTAGTAGGAAGTGATTTTTGGTCCACTGTATATAATAATTTTTATTGATAAACCATTATATTCATTGACGTTCTTTAGTTCATAGATACCTTAGTATGGAATTGTGTCAATTTAGTTTACAATATGCGTATAGCTAGTTTTTGATATTTTTTCTATTAATAAAGTCTTTTTCTGCGGAAATGGCTGTCAGTAGCTTTTTGCTGAATAATAAATATTTTTGATGATGTTACGTAAAATACACGAAAACTTGCAACAAAATAGAGAATGATTTCTCTTATTCGAGGATAACGCACGATCACACGTACTATAATTTTTAATCAAATGATTAAAGATTTATAGTAGGAACTTCTACCTCATTTGTTATATTTTCCTAATATTTTCTCAACAAATTATCACTTTTTCCGTGATCTAGCCTAAAATTTTATTGACAAAAGATATAATTTTATACTAAAAGTATCTATAGATTACTTAAAACAATCATTGATAATAGAATTTATTTTAATGAATAAAAGTTATTGTGTAGTCAAATAATTGTGTTTCACCAATACGAAATACGACAAAACTTTTCGCAGGACCTGATGTTTTTTATCTTTATTTTAACAAACTAACATTAGTTTTTGTGCATTATGTGTACAAACAGGAATATGTAAAAATTCTATTAGAAAATTTTATTGTAGGTAATTTTTTATTTTGTGAACTGCTACTTGTAATAATGTAATATTAAAAAATATAATCTTTTATTATTAATTATTAATAATATTAACAATTTTGTTACATTAATTATTGGTATATAAATATCTATTTCTAACAGAAAGATGTATCATATATTATTTTTGGTACACATAATGTGCTATAAAAGCTACATTAATTATCGTCATTTGACAGTGAATAATATGTAATACTAGTTTATTAAAAAGTATTAAAATTAATGTTGATGTTACATACTATAATCACAAACGAGACACGATTAAGTGTTTCACGAAGGAAGCCTACATTTATTATGAAAAGTTTCTCCAATTTCATTAAGACAAATTATAATGCTTCTGATCTAGTGTCTGTGGTGTTGTTTGGAATGTTTAAATATTTAAGGTAGAATATAATGGCTTTTACAGTGAGAAATTTCATTTGGTAGGTCTGTGAGAGAGAGAGAGAGAGAGAGAGAGAGAGAGAGAGAGAGAGAAAGAATTAATATATTATATGCGCAGAAGATACTATAGTAAGAGCTTGAAACTTCAAAAAAATGATAGTAGAAGTTAAAGTCTGTAAATGTTACCTCGTTGGTCATTTCAGTTACCGCGAATTGATGTTAAGACTATCGATTCGTTTAGTTCATGAAGTACATTTACAGGGAACAAAACGAAGTACCTATTATGCGTGATACATGTGTCCTTTAATTTGTAAAGTGCTCAAATTTAGCCGATGAGTTTATTAGAAAAATGAAGTGAAGAAGTACATATGGAATATATTTTTTTGACGCATTAAGAATGGAACGCTCATTTATTATTTCATTTATGAAAAGAATATATTATATTTAACTATGCTCGTTTTTTTTTTCAAATTATCTAAAATTAATTTGTTGAGAATGTATTTATTTTTGGACAGTATGTGAAATGATATGTTTCTTTGTAGCATTCGATTCTGAATGCGTCGGTATAATTATCAGCACAAGATCATTTTGCTTAATATTTTCAATGCAAGATAATTTAATAATGCAGTTTCACTTTTTTAATCAATAAACTTATATAATAAAAAACTTTATTAATTATATTTTAAGATCGTATATTATTGTATTATGTAAAAGCAAAAAGGACAATGTACCATTGCATAATACTCTATCCTTAAATAATCTAATAATCGATTTTTTATAATTTGTTAAAACTGATCATAATATAACAACTAATTACTTTACTAATTAAGGTATTCATCTAGTCTCGATACTTTATATGATTTTATACATTGCCAACATATTGGAAGAACAACAAAAGTAAATGAAAATGCATATTACTAACAAAGATGTATTGCAAAAGAACAGTTATTACAGTTATAAAAATACGCTCAATTTCTGTAATATTATAGATTCTATAAAAGAAAATATAAATTGTTTTGTTAATTACAATTTATTACTAAATAATAACAAATTTTTCATATATTTATTTTTTTTCTTTTTTTTTTACTATTGACTTATAAATCCGAAAACAGTTTTTTTAAGATTTGTACGTAAATTTTGTTCGATTATCTTGAAGCATATAGATTTACAAGCTTGTTTAAATAAATTACAAAGACTTACTTATCTTCTAATTTAAATTTTTGCAATTTGCACTATGTAGAAACAATGTATATGTTTATTACTTCGCTGTTGGTAGTACATATTCAGGCTTCTGTTATTCTAACGTTTATATTTGTATCTATTTCACAGAGTCTGTGTTGTATAAGCCACGGGAAATAAATGGACATTTAACACAATAAAAAATTATAAATAAAAAAAGTATTAGAAAAAAGAATGTTGAATTTCATTTTATAATATGCTCTAGATAACTCATTTTTAAGTAAAAAAATTTGTTGCAACAATACGACTTTATAATGACTTATACTTTAAACTAAAAGTAAATATTTTTTATATCTGAAGAAAGTTACTAACAGATGATATATTTTATTATTAAATAAAAGAAAAATATACTAGATAATTATATATTTAAAATTAATTTGTATTTTTAGTTATTGCATATAAAATCGAAGAAAATTTCATTCTTCGCGTCTTTGGTTTTTATATATGCTCTATAAAACAATAACGTCCAAGATTTTTTAAATAAATTATATACGGATTTTTTTGGAATTATTTTCTTCTAAACCACAATTTTCTTGAGAAGTGGAATTATTTCCTGGACTCAAATAACCGCTGCGTTTCCTTCTTGCAACAGGTGAAACTTGTTTTAAATGTTCCATATCATTAAATACTACTTGAGCACCTCCTCCACTAGTTGGTAATATATCTCCCTATTATTCAAGAATTATATTATTTTTCTATCGAAATTTATTTTGAAAATATTAATACTACCTTGTATAATTTAGTTTCAAGTTCACCATCTGTGTCTTGTTCCTGTGCAATAAGACAATATCTGGATGCTTTATTCGTTATATATTTTGGATCTGCCAATTGTGTGATGCTTCGTTTATTTCGAATAACTGGTTGAAGAATAGTGCCAACCGGAACTAATCCAGGAGGTCGATGATCAATCCATCTATCTGCACTCTGAGATCGTCTATAGCGCAGATTCACTACTGGAATCCTATCCTAAATGTGATTAAAGATAGTATAATTCTATTAATTAATTCTAAATACGTATATAGTTTAAAATTATACTAATTATTGCATTTACTTTTCTACTTGGTCGAGTATTACTATCTTCAAATTTAATTGTAGAAATAGTTTTTATAGTCGTTTTTGTACTTTCTGGGACAGTGTTTGGAGTAGTTTTTGATGTTATAGGCATTTCAACTTCGCCTTGTTGAACTTCAATTGCTTCCTTGGATTCTAATCTATCATTTGTATCTATCTCATTATCATTTACTAATATTTGTTTCACTAATTTCAGTTTGTTTTCTTTTTCTTTCATTTGATTCTAAACAAATAATTAGATAAAGTAAATATATAATGTATATACAGTCAACAGTTGTAGTATACCTGAAGAAGTTCACGTTGTCTACGAAGTTTGCTTTCCAGTTCTTTGCTTATTCTGTCAGTTTCTGTTTGAATTTTATTATTATATTTTTCTTTTACTCTTTGTTTCTCTATTGTCTGTTGATTCAATAACATATCTTTGTTTTGTAACTGCAAAAGTTTTGTTCGTTAAAAATAAGTTTTACTCAATAAAATATTAATATTAAATAAATTAATATAAAATAAATAACAAAAAAGAAATTACTTCTTGCTTCATATGTCTGATTATATCATTTGCATTATTCAATCTGTATAGTAGTGTATCAATTTGAGCTTCCGTTTTACAAATATGAGCTTCCAAAGCAGAAATCTGTAAGAATTTTGCAACAATAATTATAATATTTAAGTATTTAGCATAAAAACTTACCTTTTTCTGCTGTTGATTGTTTGATGTTTTCAATGTACAGTTTTCAATTTTCAAAGATACATTTTCTCGTTCCATCTTTACTAGCATGTTTCTAAAGTTCGTTTCTAAAAAATAAACTTTGATTAATGTATAAATTTTGACAAAATATTTTTTAATTGATATATTTAAGAATTACGTTTTTGTTTTAGATCTTCTTGTAAAATATTCCTCTTTTGAATACGCAATTCTAAAAAACGTATGAGCGCAGTAATTAATTCATCATTATGTGGACTTGTCATATCCATTTCTGGAAATGGACCGCCAAGACTAAAAGAAAGTTTATCACACAATTTCTTTACTATTATTATCAGTTATTTTTAATGATAAGCAAAAGCAATATCAATTTACCTATACACTAGACCCAAATCAACTTCTAAGTCAGCAGCAGCTGGATTACCAGCACTTTCTAATCTATTTCTTGCTTCTTTAAATAACTATAAAAAAATAATGTCAATTATTAAACATGTACAAAAAATCATTTTCATGTATTATAACATATATATTTCTATTTTCATACTTTATTAGCTTGTCTTCTACCAGGAGTATATCCTAAATCTAATTTTGAAGTTGTCGAATTTGTAATTTGTATTTCTTGACTAATTTCAGCAAACTTTAGTACTTGCTATATGAGAAAAAATTAAAATTATTACATAGGAACTATATTCTCAATATTATTTGACTTTAAAAAATAAATACTTACAATAGTTTCATCATAATCATCAATACTAGGATTCACGCAAATGATCATTCTAACATTTCCTTCACCATCAAAATAATTCTTAAATAAATGAGTTATTTTAGAATCTCGATAAGGGACTATTTTATTTGTACCTTGAGTCTGATTTTCACGAAGTATTTCCAAACAAGTTCGTAATGTCATTAACGAATTATTTATACTTCCTATTTTAACAAATGTGAACAATATAAGCATATGAAAACAATGGTATAATATTTTGATAAATTACCTGCTTCTCTAAGTCTTTGTCCAGTGTTTTTTGAACGGTTTGTACGTTCACTTCCAGCCAAATCTACTAAAGACAATTGGCTAATGCAAATTACTCGTTTATTTTGAACAATTTGTTCACCTTCCTTATCTAATGGTGCCTGTTAAGACAGTAATATTACAAGTTTAAGTCACAATTATAGAATAATTAGATTTATACCTGAACAAGCCTTATAGTAAAAACACTGTGAGATCTGCTCGACTCGGCATTAAGATTAGTATGTGCAATATGCCTTCTACTCTGGCCACGTTGGAATATTTCAAATGCTTCTTCCGAGCTCTTTATTTCTATTTCTGTACATCCATGAACATACATATTTTTATTTCCATCTTCACGAATAATTTTGCTCTGTAAAGACCTAAATTGTTTTGGAAATTTTTAATCAATTTTTAGTAAATTGACAAAATATTAATTATTTTAAAAATTTTTGCTCACTTTGCTTTCCCTTCATTTTCTTCCAACAAATCATATACACTATTATTATAGACTTCTATATATGTTACAAAGACTGCATAAGCATTATCTTCATCAACATCTAATGTCTCAGACTTATTACTTAAATTATTTTCATTCTTATCATTATTATCATCTTCTTTATATCTTAAAAATAGCACATAGAAAAGTAAAATTTCATATAAATGTAACAAAACATATCAAATTTCTAAATAAACTAAAACTTACCGTCTAGGAGTTTTTCCATTGCAAGAAGCAACAAATTTCTGAAGTTCATTTTGCCTATCTAACAGTGAATCAGCTTCATTTTGTATGTCAAAGCTGTTTAGCTTGTCAGGTTTAAAAGTAAATTTCTTTGTTTGGTAGCTTGCTATGCTATTGAAAAGAACATTTAAACTACGAAGCATGATTCCTGCATCATGCAGATTTCCAGACATAGCGTAAGTTTTGCCACTTCCAGTTACTCCATATGTGAAAAGTAAGCTGTTTTTACCATTAATAAGATTCTTAACAAGTGGCAGTGCTACTATTTCAAATACTTCTTTTTGAGAAGTATTTGGACCAAAAACGTGACTAAAACACGTTTGAATAGCTTTATTCACATTACGACCATTTACTGATTCCGATGGTGTAATAATCAAGCTTGTGTTAGAAATAATTTTCATACAAGATACATCGTTGGGAGAAACCATTGGTCTCAGACGGCAGAAAACTTTAACAGGTTCTTTAGCTGCATCATTATCACATTTTGGTCGGTTTCCGTGTTTTCGTACAACAACAGGTGGTTTTGGATTTCTAATTCAGACGAAGTAATAAGAATTGCCTATTAGACGTTGTTACTATTTATCGGCTATTTATTTATTTATATTATTTATAATTGTCTATTTATCGTTGCTATTATTTATTATTTGCTATTATAAACGGTTTGTAAAATTGAAATTGAAATAATAAAATAATAAAATAAATGGAAGAATGTATACAACAGAAATGAAATGAAAGTAAAATATCAAAAACTTACGCAGATTTCATGATAGAATTAATTGCCAAATATTAAAAAAACTAACAAAAATTGTGTCAATTGTCTAAGAACTTTTTATGGATATTTGGTTTAACAAATTTATAATATAATCTTTATTTGTTATAAAAGTCGTTGCATGTGAACATCACGCAATAAGTTTAAACTTTAATCATCTACAGACTGAAGTCAGCCTCGCTTACAGTAAACTTTTGTTTATCGAAAGAAACACTGCAAGTTCAATTGAAAGAATTCAATTTTTTTTTTATTTATTTACTGCATTTGAAAGAGAATACAGTAAAATTTGGATCATACGAGTTAATCAAATTAGATTTGACTAATCAAGTAATTTGATTTTATATATTAGAGATATTATATAATATTATATCATTACACATTATACAGAGGTGTTGTAATATTAAACAAGAACAAAAGTTTGCATTTTTGAATAAAAACGTAATAATTTCTTTTGATTTTTATTTTTTTTTTTACAAAGAATCATCCTTTGATGAATTTTAATCGATTTTTTGTCAATTGATCTATCAATAATTGATCTTTAATTAATTGTCCTATTAGGATCTTATGGAGGAAAAATTAAAAATTAGCAGAAAACAAAATAAAATATTTCTTTCACAGTTAAAATTAAACAAAAAGTTTTTCACTAAAAACTAATTTATTGCTCTCTCTCTCTCTATATATATGTGTGTATGCACGTGTGTATATAACTGTTCTATTGTATTGGGATCTTGAAAAAATTAAGAATTAGCCAAGAATTTAACAAAATAAGATAATATATTTTTCATAACAAAAACTGTATTGAACAAGAAGTTTTTACTAAAATCTGATTTATTATTACACACATCTATGTTATTTTTTTTCTTGGATATCTTCTCTCAGATGTGTACCATCACAAAACGGTCGATTTGATGTTTGTTTGCAATTGCACAGCCAATAATCTTTGGTTTCTTCAACAGTAAAACGTATAGGCCTGTGCTTGATTTTAAGATGTTGATTTTTGTGAGTGCCGTCGCAAAATGGTTGTCTATGACTTCTGCCGCATAAGCACCACTGATATGTTTTTCCAGCAATGCAAGTAAATTTGAAAGGTTTAGTGTCATATATAGCACCATTAGTAGATTGATCGTTTGCACTGTAGAATTTTTTCAATGGATTTGTAGGAATTTTTGTATCATCTTCCATTTTTTTACAGCAGCATCTGATCTGAAACATGTACTGAAAGAGAAAGATGTTTGGCAGTATATTACTTGGACATTAATAAGTACAATTTAATATCTTCTTTTTTATTATTGGCATAATTTAATGATTTATTTCGTTGTGATAAATACATATATTAATTCTAATATGAAAATAGGTTAAGACAAGTATGATAACCACAAAAAGTAAAATTAGGAACTATGTTACAATGTATTAAATCTTATAGAATATGTTTTTAACTTACGTTTCGATGTTTAAAAATATCAGAATGTATAAATCGTGGAACTTTCTTTATACTTAAGTACATGTTTGATACTCGGTGATATTCGACAGTGTGTATATTCACAGTTCATAGGTACTTTTTTGTCTGCATATCTGGGAACTAGGAAGTCAAATTACTAGATGTTATTACACACTGCACATATACACACATCTTGTACATTCACTGACTACACAATTCTCATAAATGTCAGTAAATATACGATTCTATATAAATAACAAGCGCGATATTTTTTATGCAATGATATAAGTATATTTTTTCTCTTCAAATTAAATACATATTAAATTAGATATTAAATAATAAATTAAATTCAATTACTCGATTATCATGCATAGAATAGAAATTTTAATTTTAATTTCATTTAGAAAATGTATTTATTAATCTTCAGCAAACATAAAAAAGTAAAAAGATATTCAGATATAGAATACTACGAAGATTGAGAATAAGAATTAATTAGTTAAAGAATATTTTTTGATATTGTTTTGAAAAGTTCCAGATCAATATGAAATTTTGTAGGACTGGAGAGATTTGGAAGAAGAGGGAGGACTCCAAATATGAAATTTTAATTTTAAGTTTATTAGTTCCCGAGATATTAATGAAAAACTTTCGGTTTAATATACATTGAATTCTGCTTGTATAGAAACATTAGGAAACATTCTTCTAATGTTTTTATTCGTTGAAAATTTCATGTCGATCAAGAACTAGTGCTTTTCAACAATATCCATTATCAACTTTTATTGCAATTTTATTAATTTTATTACACGTATGTTATACATTATGTACGTATTATGTTCCAAGCTACTGCAACCAAAAAATTTTTGTTAGATATCGTATTTTTATATTTTATATTTTATATAATAGTAATAATGACAATAGCAACAATAATATCTAACAATAATAATAATAGATGTACATAATTCGATTTAAACTATAGAAAAAATAAAAGTAATTATTCGGAAGAAAGACAAACTCGATTTCAATGATCTTAAAAAGTATATTGTTCAATTATTATTCTAATCAATCTTCTTATATAGATACATATTACTGCTAGTTGACTTTAATTTCTGAGAAATTTATACTTCATACTTCATATATTTCATACTTTTTTAAGCGTAAACTTCACTGATTTCAATGATTTTTGAATTTGTAATGTTATATTTCAAAGTTTACATTTTAATAACATTTAAAATCTTTTTTTCATTAAAAATCATTTATTTTTGTAAATTATTTCAACATGCAAATTTCAATATTGCAAGGACTATTCTAGTCTAAATCAATATCGATAGTTATCTTATTTTTGAAAAGTGATCAAAAGTATTAATATTGGCTTGGAACTTGAGCGTTGACACTTTGTCACTTTGAAATAATTTACAACATAATTTCAATTATCGAATAACTGTATTTTTCGATGTATATGGTAGCAGAAACATTTAGAATTATATAGTATTAATAATAAAATAGATTTAAGCAAATATAACTTTATTTTATCTAATTTAAGTACTAATAAATTAAGCAAATATAACTTGAAATTAATTTTAATTTAATTTAAAGCTAATACAAACCCTAATAAAATGCTAATACAACCCCAAATGCTAAATATATATGTTAAATGTTATATGCTACTTTTGGGTTGCAAATATGAAAATAAAAATATTATTTCTTTTAGGTAAAAGGAGGTAAAATCACATATTAATTGATATAAAAATTGAGATTATTTTTTTATTGGATAAGATATAAATCTAATAATATATAAGATATAAGTTTAAAAAGATATATAAATATCTATTTAATATATTGAATCAAGTTTTCATTTAAGATACGAAATAAGCGTTAAAGTGATAAATGTTAAATAAATGATGTAGTAGCTTCATTTTTTATTTTTAGTTGTAAATTAAATGAATGATTTGATACGGGAGGCTAAGTAATAGTTAAGCGCAAAAGATTGTGAAATGTTGCAAAAATCCATTAGATGTTCCGTAGTTTAAACTTGATCTTTACTCTTAGAATTAAGCGTTAAATTTAAGCTTCAGTTTATGCTATAGAATATCTATTTCCCTTCTCACGAGCTGAGTTTAAGTTAAAAAATTTACAATTACAATTTGTAATATAATAATATACATTCTCATATTCAACTTCTTTTTATTCATACATATTGATGGAATAGTATGATATTGTGAAATATATTTACATATGTAAATGCAGCGCAATATGTATATGGAAATGTTCGAACACAGTTAATTTTCGAATAATTGCGTGATACTGGCGTGAATGATACAATTTTGTTTTGTAATTGTACAATTACAAAACAAACAATAGAAAAAGAAGAAGGAAGAAATAAATACAAAGAACCAGCCGACGTAGGAGAAAAAAGCTAAACTGTAAAAAAAATTTGTAGAAAGTGTAAAGAGTGTAAGAATAACTACTAATCGGAAGTGATAGTGATACATACATTAAACGTTTTGTGTCGTGTAATTCATATGACAGTCGTACAATTAGCTTCATTATTTTTCTATATTTCATATAGTTAAATTCACTTGATAAAGTAGAAAATTCACAATTTTTTCATTTAAATCAATTTTTTCATTTAAATAGCACTTTTGTTCGACTTCTGAAAGATTAAATAAATTCTGTAAGAGGATTTGAACTTAACGTATCAAAATCCGAAAATTATGAAAAAGTATTACGATAAAGAAATTTTTTTAAAAAATATCGTACATATATATTAACAAAATTTTGAATTTTTATTGTTAGACATTCCTCGAATAAATGATAAGCAGTCCATCCTATTCCGAGACCAAAATCTCTATTTTTTTTAAATTGTCACTTATGACCTATTCCATGCATCCTCTAAATTCTAAATTCTAAATTCTAAACAATTCAGGTATCAATAGTCAGAAAATTTCGATTTAGCTTTTGTTTTCTCAAACATTCGTTTAAGTCCTTTTAAGCCAAGGGGTTTAGTTAATTATGATTTAAATAAATGGACCTCACTCCATTTATATATTACGAAAAGACAAATAATTAAGATACCTACATACCTATTTTTAAACCGCCATGAAAATGCGTTGGTCAGCCTAATTACTGCATGTTTTCGAGAAGCATTAACTCTTGACTAAATATCAAATTTTTGAGCATTTTCTTCATACAATATTACGAACGATCGACAACATAATATGATATAATTATTTTACATTTTTCCTAATACAATATTACAATGATTTTGCATTCGTACAGAAGACATTCTCACATACGTTTCAGTTTCAACCGAATATTTTACAACGTTGTCTCTTACGGAATCCAAATTCATTACATGCTGTAAGCATACGATATTCGGTACATACATCCACAATAGTTAGCGAGTCTGATACAATCTCACACAATATTCTGAGTTTACTATCTTTTATATACTACTTATGTTTCGTTGTCTCTACTGCCAAATACTTTTATCACAGTGTTTATCACAGCTATCTTATATATGTCTTATCGAAGTCACTGTCAAGCACTTCTCAGTTCCCGGTGTCTCTAGATATCGTAATATTCACATCATGATATTCGTGATATTTCATATATACGTCAATCAAAATTATGTTATCGCGCATCCAGAAAAACATTCGCTCATAATCATTTCTCTGTTATGACTGCATAACTAATTTAACAATCAATTCTCATTAACAATTTGTAGACACTAATATCACGGAATCCAGAGAATTAAAGAAATACGATACTTTAATATTAAATTACGTTAAATTATAAAATAATTCTAATTTCTACTATAAAAGATTAACGTAGAAAACTTTTAGATTAACAAAAATATACAGAATTTTGAAAATGAATGATGACAATTAATATTAGTATTATTATTAACACAATTCTTATTGTTATTATTATTACCATTATTAGTTATTATCATTACTATTAATATTGATCATTACTATTCATTATTGTGAGTATATATTTTTTGTTTTTGAAATATCTTTTTTTTTTTAACATTTATATAATCGTCCTTTGATGCTATGGTTTTTTATCTATCAATCTTATTTACTAATCGTATTTTTTATTTTTAGAATCCTACATGGTCTGAGTATTTTGCTTTTAATTTAGCCTTATGGGTATCAAGAGGTCGCATGAATATAGTATTTCTTTCTTTATATTTAATTTTTCCTGCGTTCGGTTATTTTGTAATTCGACATTTTTTATTAATCATCTCATTGCGAGAGTTTGAAAGCCGGGCTTTGGCTGGTATTAGAGATACACACAAAATGACAAGGCCAGCAACGACTGTAATTTGTGGCACGGATGGTTTAAAAGATTTGTAAGTTTAACATATTGGATGCAGATATTGGATGCAGATCTGCATTCCATCGATAGTATTACAAACCATTCCAAATATAGTCTCCAGGACGAACAGTGTCCACGTGGCCCCTGGGAAAGGGAAAGTTTCACTTTCTCGTCAAATTCTTTCCGCCCGCATTCAGTTCCTTTTCCCAGAGTTTTCCAGGAAGCGAAAATACTCGAGTCTTCATCGGGAGGACTTGGGGACAGAAAGATCAGATGGATATAAATGCTCATCGAGAGCAGATCAATATACACGCTCAACGGGAGCAAATTAAGATCGATATAGATGCTTATCGGGAGCAGACCACGCTCATCAAGTGAAGCAGATCAAGTGTTGGATGACCAACTGGCTTGACAATATTGGTTCAGTGCTAACACTGAGTTAGCTATAGTTAGTAGTCTCTTTTACTATGACCTGTAAATAATTAGTTAGAAGGGCAAAATTCAGTAGTTGGTCATCTATGCTCCTTTCCCCTTCTCTTTTTCCTGATAAACCGGAATATAAAAAGACATGCCGAGAAGAAACAAAAGCTCACTTTTTTATTAAGTCGACAGAAGATTTTGTTCACAATCCTTTACCACGGTCGTAACGTAGAATTGCGAAAACTCTTTGAAAAATTATAAGTGTTGTTCCATTACACGGAATCTAACATAAAACTGGTGTCAGAAGTATGGGATTGGTTTGACGTTCATCGACCTCGTCGAACTCCTGCTTGAAGAATATCCAGCGCGAACCGTGAACGTCTATTTGACCATATAAACCTAAGAAGAGGAAACACATTCACAAGGCTATCAGTAGTAAGTGTTGATCATATTGCTACAATTAGACTAAAATCTCCCTTCTGTCTCCTTCCTTTTAAATTTTTTCTTCCTTGAGAACTTTCTATTTTCTTATATATATATATATATATATATATATATATATATATATATATATATATATATATATATATATATATATATATATATATATTATACGATGGCAATTACCAAGTACGAGCACAAACATGCGTTCTCCAACTTGCAACCTCACAATTTTTCTTAGAATTTCTAATCAAATTATTGCCAGAATCTTTCTATGGCGACCGATAGAAATTACGTAGTTTCATAAAACAGGTCGACGCTTTGAGCTAGCTCAACCATTCCAAACTGTTTCATTATTATTGTATGTAATACTATAAAAAGTTCTGGCCTGCGGGTGTGGCCTAATAGAATAACCCCGACGTACCTCTGCGCGTCATAAGAGGCGACTAAAAGAGGACACGATACGCGGAGTTTTTCGTGCGGGATCATATGCCCGTTACGACACAAAGCGTAACAAGATCAAAATTCCTTACAGCCGACGCAGAGGCAGGACTGTGGTTTTTTGACTCCGTTGATGGATTCGGGTCCGTCTCTCTTGGCAGATGGTAAGCCAAGACCGTGGCGAGAGTGCGGATAACGCCTCGACGGGTGAGCTGCGTTTAGAGCTCGGTTGCCGACCTGCAGAGTCGGTGGGGATTCTAGAAAGGTCCCGGCCCTACTATGGTGGCTTTCGGAGTTTACGCTCTGGGGCCAATTGGTAGTTCTTGCGTATCCCGTACTCGGTATCCCGATCCCGCGCCCATGGGGGCCGTGTGTGTGTGTGAATACCTTAATGGTATATACACGCACGTAAAATCTACGGACTCTTAGTTTATGTAAAAAGAATCACCGGAAGGGCACATGATCAAATAGATATTCATTGCAACCTGAACACATGGGGAGAAATTTCCGAATTATTAAATGCATTATATCAAGACCGGAGATTGTCAACTTGATCAATTTTTAGAAGAACTAAATTCTACAAGACAAGGACCATGTGAGAACGTATCTAGTTCAGAGGTTGGAAGATTTAAACTCAAAAGTATTAGGCGCAATTTATAATTCCAAACATAACGAAGAAGAAACATTGAAACGGACAATGAATTACTCGTGATAAGTAACATTACTCTAAATCGATTTGTCTACCATAGTCATCCTGCCATTTCCCAGATGCTAAGATACAGAGAATTTGACAATATTAACAAGGCTTTTACTGCTGCCGTCGCTGCCGTCGAAGAAAAAGCTCTGCGACTAACCTATAAAGAAAAAAGGAAACTCTCTTAGACGTAGAAACTGTGGCCGTACAAACCACGCCACTGCTAATTGTTATAAGAACAATTCTAATCCTCTCACACGCCATTGCAATAACTCCCGATCCGTCCATTTTAATCAAGTTTCTTCCACACTTTCAAATTTTCCATCTCAACCACGTCAAGATAGCCAGTGTCGACACTATTGTAAACACTTTGGTCATACCATAGAAGAATATAGAAAGCGTCAATGTAACAATGCTAATCGACCAAATCAACAAGTAGGATCTTTAAACACAAATAAAGTTAGACAACCAGAATACCACCAACCAAGAGCAACGTAATAATACTAAAACTGTAAATTTCTACCAGTCGGATTTTTCAGTAGCTTTCCAACTCGCGAATCCTCTAATTTCTATGGAACAAGCGACTGTAGAGTTCAACAACCTCAAAATCTAACAATTACGGAATCCCTATTAGCTTCTAACGATCTAACGTATGTACAATGTAAAAACTCCAGTTCCGACGATAAGATCCTGAAATTTTTGATCGATACCGGAGCCTCGGTTTCTCTGATAAAATCAACCAGTATTACAAATCCAACGACAATTAATTAACGACGTTCCGATAATATTAAGTATCCCCCGGATGCACTAATTTCAACTTGCGGAGAAACGGAAATCGAGTTGGAAATACACTTCAAAACAATCATAGTAAAATTCCAGATCCTGAACACTCTGACTAACATTCCATTCGACGGATTTTTAGGAGATGATTTCCTCCGTTCTCAAAAAGCTAGAATCGATTACTCCATATTTATTATTATTTCATTATGTTCTATTCCCTTGCAAATTTCTTTACTCCGCGATACATCTCAGCGATACATCTCTACAGTAAGAATTAACCCACGAACAGAGACAATTGTTCCCGTTAAATCCATATAATATCAAAGAAAGTATAATATGGTCGCAACAGCTAGATATTACTCATCCAAAATATTACTCATTCCGAATGCCATAGTTAAGGTTCACGAAAACAATGCATTGCTCACTATTGTTAATACCTCCAGCACCGTTCAGAGCATTTCAATTCCAGAATTATATATCGAACCTCTGCCGCGCGAATCACACATATATAGTTTTGCCCTGAATCGAATAACGAAATTTCTACAAGATCATCTGTTTTAAATCAAAATCTTAGACTCGATCATCTGAATGAAGAAGAACAACGCGAAATAATTACAATCTGTGCTGAATTTAACGATATATTTCATCTACCCACTGATTTGCTAAGTCAAACGACAGCAGCTACCCATGACATTCATACCACAAAGGAAATCCCAATCCACGCGAAAATTTATAGATATCCTCAAATACACAAGGCCGAAGTCGATAAGCAAATAGAAAGAATGCTTGACCAAAGCATTTTATCATAAAAACCTTCAACTTGCCCCAAAGAAATCAAACGCCTCGAAAGAACGTAAATGGCGCATTGTAATCGATTACAGGAAACTTAACGAAAAGACGATAGAAGACACGTATTCACTTCCCAATATTGAAGAGATATTGGATCAATTAGGTCATGCACATTATTTTACTACTCTTGATTTGGCAAGTTTCCATCAAATTCCTATGAATCCTGTCCATGCTCCGAAAAGAGCCTTTTCAGCACCAAGCGGACGAATTCACATGTCATTTGGGTTTAAAAATGCTCCCTCGTCATTTCAAAGAATGACGAACAATGTCCTAACTGGTCTACAAACCAACAAACAATGTTTTGTTTACTTAGATGATATCGTTTTATATGGATCAACCTTAGACCACAACAAAAAACTAATATATTCTCTAGAGAAGCCTAAAACAAAAATTAAAAATAACCTAAAGCTTCAACCAGATAAGTGTGAATTTCTAAAAAGATCATGCGAGTACTTAGGTCATGTTATAACAGATAAAGGAATAGAACTAATCACAGAAAAAGGTAGATTGTATTCAACGTGCCATGAAACCCAAGAATCAAAAAGAAATCAAGATGTTTCTAGGTTTAATAGACTATTATCGGAGATTTATAAAGAATTTCTCCACAATAGCTAAACCCTTGACACAGCTACTAAAAAAGGACGTCTCCTTTGCTTGGACGGACGAACAAGCTTTTCTTACTCTAAAGACAAAATTAACCAATAAATCCATACCCTTCAATACCCGGATTTTTCGAAACAATTTATTTTAACAACGGATGCTTTTAATGTAGGTATTGATGGTGTATTATCACAGCTCAAGGATAACGCAGATTTACTCATCGCGTATTATTCGCGAACACTCAACGAATCGGAACAAAATTATTGAGAAAGAACCATTGAGAAAGAACTTTTAGCAATAGTCAGCTCAGTAGAATATTTCAAACTCTATTTATACGACCGAGAATTTGTGATTTATACCGTTAGATTTATACCTACAAACCGTTACAATGGTTATTTAACTGTCAGAATCCTTCTTCCCGATTGGTCAGGTGACTAAGACTCGACAAATATCAATATCAAATTAAATATAAACCTGGTAATACCAATTTAAACGCGGATGGACTATATAGACTACCTGCAAAACCATCGGAGCAAATTAATGTGACGATAAGAACTGTCAGAACTTATGAAGATTTTATAAATTTTGAAAAAGCAAATCAAGAAATAGTATCTTTTGAGAAAACTAACTCGTTATTAAAGAAACAAAAAGATCCTATTTTGGTTTCAAGATCTAAATGAAAATAACCAATATTCCAAATATATTTCTAATAGATTTGATATTAGTGACATCATCCCATCGACAAACGGTGTTTGCAAATTAAATAGTGAGAACCAAATCATTTTTGTATTATTTCCTACTCATATATATTTCGACAAAATAGAACCATCCAATTTATTCCAATGTTTCATAAATGCGCGTTATCGCATCAAGGGAAACAAATTTATCGTAATGCCTCCAAATAGAAAACATAATATAAATATAACGTTCCTATTTAAAATGTTAAAATTTGTATTTGACAATAACGAGATTCGATTATTAGACGATAGTAGACTCGAACCTCGGACTCGCGGCGAGGTAACTAAAATATTTCAAGAGAATCACGATAGTAAATTCTCCGGACACTGTGGGTTCAATAAAACCTACTCTAAAATTAAGGAACATTATTATTGGGACATAATGAAAAAAGATATAAGAGCTTATGTTAAAGAGTTTATGTCCTTCGTGTCAGATAAATAAAACAAGCTTTAAACCTACCAAACAGCCAATGGAAATTACCATCACAGCAGACGAACCATTCGAAACTTGACTTTAGACGTAGTCGGACCGTAGTTACCCTTAACTGAAACCGGCAATAAATTCATTTTAACGATGCGAGAACTAAACTAACTAAATTTAGTTTCGCCGAAGCTATCCTTAATCACGAAGCATCGACTATCGCGAAAGTTCTGACAAAAATCATGCTTCGGTATTCCTAAAACAATATCATCTGATCAATGTGTTGACTTCATGTCTCAATTAATCAAGGATTTGATCAAACTATTCAAAACCAAACACATATCAACCACGCCAAACTATTCAAAAACACACCATATCAGCCACAGACAAATGGCGCTCTCGAACGATCGCACTTAACTCTAAAGGATTATCTTAAACATTATGTAAGATCAGACCAGACAGATTGGGACGAATATTTGCTTTTTTCCATGTTCAGTTGTAATACGTCAATCCATAAAACTGCTAATTTTACACCATATGAATTACTGTTTGGTTCCAAAGCAAATTTACCGTCATCAATCACTCAAGAAACTAAATTTCGTTATACTTACGACGACTATATTAATTCCTTACAATATGAATTAAATACTTCACATGAAAAATTGCACGTGAAAATATAATTAATGCAAAAATCAAGAGCAAGGAACATTATGATAAAAAAATCAACCTTAAAGAATTTAAGCTCAATGATTCAGTATATATTTACAACAAACAAGGGAAAGTAAATTTATCTAAAAAATTATGCCCAAACTTCAAGTTGGGACCCTGTGAAGTAACAAAAATATTCCTGAATAAAACAGTAGAAATTCAAGTAGTCACATGGAAAAAATAAAGATATCATACTAATTTATTGAAACATTTCGTTTTACACATTACTTATATCGATTAATCATTACTTATTTCGTTTTAAACATATCGATACCCCATTTAATCGATCGAGCGGTATATTCTATAACAAAATGAATGGAGCAAAAATCGCTAACGGCAAACTAACATTACTCAGTTACATAAATTTCACACATCTGAACCAAGCGTTTGAAACGGTAAATTATAATTAGCATTAGAAGAATTGTCAAAGTATGGTTATGGTAGTCTCCACTGTCAATGAACTTTGAACATGATAAAAAACCAACTCTCTGATATAATTGTTAAAGACGAAACAATTCACCACTTATCAGGCCAAAGGTTACAATCACGAAAACGTCGTGGACTAATTAATGGTGTATCATATGCCCTAAATTGGTTATTTGGTACCTCTGATGCCGACGATGCGCAATATTATACGGATAATATTAATACAATAGACAAACACTGATTTCCAGTACTATAAAAAATTTTAATAATTCGGTCAATTTCTTGGAACTAAACGAAAATCGATTAAACATAAATGTCCAATTAATTAATGAATTGTCAGTAACAACAAATCGGAAACTAGATGAATTAAAATTAGAAAACATCCTCACGCAACACATAATGACCCTATCTCTATATACCAATAGATTAGTAAACGAATACGATACCTATATTAATTCAATAAGCTTAGGCAGACATGGTATGGTTATCACCACAAATACTCACTCCAAAAATATTACGAAATTGACGAACTAATGAAAAGCGAAGGATATCATGAATTACTCATCCAATCCGGCTACTCGACCATACATCTATACTACAGAATTCTAGAATTAAATGTTATATCAAAGGAGAGCGTAATTTTGCTCCAAAGATTCCTATTGCAGACAAAACGATATTCAATTTATATGAATTAATTTCACTTCCAATGCAATATAACTCCAGCAGTATTTTTTTTATATGGAACCCAGACAACCTTTCCTATTACTATCCCAACCCAAAACCTACTCCTCCTTCATCAAAAAAGATCTGTCGAATTGTATCGAGTATTCGGACCAACATTTCATCTGCCGTGGAATACACATCAATAAGAGGACTACTGATTATGTGCAAAACGCAACTGCTTCTTCTCCCAACTGCAACTTACCCACATACCGAAAGACTGCAGAACGAAGACCTTCCAAGCAAAAGTAGAAATCTGGAAATACATAAAAAATAACCAATGGATATAAGTTCTTCAAAAGCCCATCAGAGTCACAATAATTTGCAAGAATCTTCCCAATCGTTTGGAGGACGTTGTATTGCACCAGACCGGGATTCTTCAATTGGAGCCATCGTGTAAGGGCTATAAGGATTTCTTCGTGCTAGAGACAACTAGCAGTACGAGCCGGAACATATCACACTATGTTCCGAAGCTCGGCATCACCACCGATGATTGCTGCCTTCTAACGCGAACATTTAATAAAACAGTCCCAATTCAATTAATTCCGATCAAGCTAACAAATACAGATCTTTCAGAACTTGGATACGCCAACAAAAAATTAGACGAGTTCGATCAAATAGATCAACCGACCAACTGAACAAACCATTTATAATACGACACACTAAATGGTATACAACAATGTTGTCCGTTATTGGAGTAATACTATTTATCATAATATAGTTAAATTGTTGTCATTGGTGCGGTTGCCTAAGATTTCTGAGGTGTATGTTCTGTTTTACGAAAAATCCACATAACGGCGATGCCATCCCTTCAATCATCAAGAACTTCGTCAATTGCAACTTCAACTCTGATTCATTCGGAACACAACAGCCATAGTCAAGAGCTGGTGCCCTACAATCAAAGTTAAGACATCGCTCGAACAACATACACAATTCAAGAAGAAGAAGGAACAGAAATTCCTCAATCAGCAACCTGGACAGGAGAATCTGGACACGCAGAAGTATAGACATTATAATTTATTATCGATCACGTCGTACATCGAATATCATATATATATACTTTGTGTTATTTTATATTTTATACGATATATATTATATTCACTTTGCGTTATTTTATATTTTATATATATTATACTCACTGTATATCATCTATATCAACTATATTCACTATAGGTGGTCCCTTAGCTACATATGTATTTAGCTATATATGTGATTGTAAAAACATTTTATTTTTCTTATCCACATTTGTAATTCGAAACGTATCTCAACTTTAAGTTGTATCTAAATATTATTGAAGATTCCTTCCTACGTCGTCATTTTCAATCTTCAGGAGGGAAGTGTTGGATGACCAACCAGCAATATTGACTCAGTACTAACACTGAGTTAGCTATAATTAATAGTTTCTTTTACTATGACCTGTAAATAATTAGTTAGAAGGGCAAAATCCAGTAGTTGGTCATCTGCTCTGCTCCTTTTCCCTTCCTTCTTCCTGATAAACCGGAATATAAAAAGACATGCCGAGAAGAAACAAAAGCTCACTTTTTTACCAAGTTGACAGAAGATTTTTGAACATGATCCTTTACCACGGATCATTCTATGGGTGGTCCTTCGAGCATCTAGACTTCAGTCGCGTCAAGCCGAAAGTGGTAAGCGGGCACAGACAAGTGCGATATTCCAAGTTTAATCGCGATTCGGAAAGTCGCGGTGGACTTGACAAAAATATTTTTTACACTATATATATGTAGACTCAGAATATGCTATCATTTTCAGATTTTATGTCTTAGACTTGCATTGAATTTAAGCTATTTGTTAAAAAGAGAAAATAACCATTAACAAACAAATGCCGACATACCCATTAGAGGAAAAAACTATTTAAAATATCTTCATAATACATTCAAATCTGAATCGGTGAGGAAGTAGTCAGTTTACATTTTTACTCAACTGTCTTCGTATCGTGTGTAATAACAAGAGAAAAGTGAGTTAAAGAGACACAAAGTGAGTTTCGATTTTCGTGACGAAAGCGTAGTTGCCAAAATTTAAAAATTTCACATGGTTGTTACATATTTGTTACTGTTCTGTACGTAGACTCGAAATGAAATGGTTGAAACTAGCGAAACAGGCGAGTTAGAGGATTTTTTATGTTTCCGAATCCATCCGAGTTCAACCAAAATTATTCGATTCGACCCAAAGTATTGTCTATCTGCATTCGAATCATTTGGGCAAATTTTTATTTAAATAATAAGTAACAAACAATAATTAAAAGTATAATTTTTGTTTAAATAAAATTTAAATAGAATTAAATAAAATCATTTAAATGATATCAAAAATAGCTTAATCCATATTTTTTATTTTCAAGGAAATGCTTATTTCATATTTGAATAATTAGATAAAATAAAAATAATTTTTTTAAATTCTCATATCCGTTATATTGAATATGAAAAAACCAAATAATAAAGTCACGCAAATAACATCGTCGCTTTTCATACATATAATTTGTTGAATGTTAATTCTCTTTTCGGCAAATTTTCGTGATAGGAATATAAATGTTGCGTTTAAAAACAGTTACAAAAGTACAAAAATAAATATTAAAGCCAATGAGACGTACTATTGATGACATGGACGTGTTATTCTATTATTTCATTCATTGTCAGTGATCTTATTTCTATTCTTTTATTCGCTGCTTTATAAAATAACAGGAGAATTAAGATGAAAGAAAAGCATGTTGCATATAAATAAAACATATCATTTTATCTATTTTTTTGTTAAAATTTGTTCAAGTTTCACGATATTGTTTTAGAATTAGTCATAATTCATGAAAATTTTGCTTTACCAATGATTACAGCGGAAAGTGAGTTATTTTTTAATTAATAAAAGTTGAATTGTTTTCAAATATTTGATAAACAATCAAAATGAAAACGAAAACATTATAAAAATAAGAAAATTTGTATTATTTATTTATTCGCTATACTGTTCTGTAAAAAATAAATAAAAATAAATAAATATAATTATTTCAAGAAATAAAAGATTTTATTGAAAAAATAATGAAAGAAATTAAAAAGAATGAAAAATAATTGCTCATTAAAAATTCTTTTTTTGATTTTAAATTTGAAATATTATGTTTTGAATAGGAAATCTGTCCCTTTAAATTTGTTAGGAATTCGTCACGCTATGAGTTATGTTCGGTTAAGAACCAAAGTAAAAATCAGAGAAAAATATACGTACTTTTATACGTCGAGAAACTAGTGCGCGTAAAAAAGTTGTTCTAATAAAGTTCTGTGAAATTGTAAAATATAAGTTTTCCTCCCTTCATTTAGTCTTGATCTAAAAAAATATAATTTGCACCACATAACGTGCCCTTCTGTACCAAATTTGTAAACACATTCAACATTGGTCAATTTTGCGAGATATATAAGGATATATTAGATATGTTTGTAGTTTTTATGAAATATTAAAGATTTATATTAAATAAATAATATATTAAATAAAATATTATATATAATATTTAATATTTAATATTTATAATATTTATATATTTATATATAATATTTAATATAATAAAATATTATATTAAATAAATAACAAAGTTTTGTTATTATCATCATTGACTAATTAGGATAGACCGGACATCAAATGGAGTTCCGTGTCTCGTGGGTCTGAAATACCGGCCAGGAAAAATATCACTGGTTTTTTAGCGCTCTCTACGCTTAAACAACGGTGAATTAGAGAACTACGTCAAACAAAATGATACAAGTTAGTTCAACAAAATGATATTCGTTACAGTGTTGTCAATTGTATATCTTCAGCACAAACGAGGTAGAAATACATGTACCTCATCTATGCCTCTAGATTCCGATACAAGCAATCAGTATTTAAAACGTTTTATATTATGCATCTATATATATATCACAAAAAGCTCTATCCGTGTTTTAATATTAATATTAAATTTTATGTATATAATTATTTATGCTTCATTATTTTTAAAAATAATTTTTAACTAGTTATATTACTAAAATTATTTTGATTGGCAACTGGTTGGATTGACTACAGTATTTTATTTAATTTTAAATGGCCAGCGATTGAAATAAAATTTGAAGGGCGTGAGATGTGAAACTCCATTATAAAATCTATTATATAAAATAAGAACGAGCAATTAGCAGCTAACGTTAGGCCCGATGCAGACAACCGATTTACGGCAAATCATCGCAGTGATTTTTTTGAAAGAATAGAGATATAATATTCCCTTATCCTTCTTTTTATGAAACAAAAGAAATTTGTGTTTCTGTTCTTTCAAAGCACCACCGCCCTCAGATCCTTCGTCACTGCATCGGGCCTAATTCGGGCCTAATTTAGAGTAAAAGCGCACACAAATGCAACTCTCAAGCGCACAAGTATAAGTCCATATATACGTATAAACATTCATCTTCGGACAATAACACCCGGCCGGGAATACTGTCACCATGTAATTTTTATGTAATTTTTATACCATTTTCTGTCTTTTGTTGTTTTTATACATTAGGTACCGTAAAATTATCTTCCGAACGGTTAAATTCTCAAATTCAGCAAACATCTCAGAGGAAGAGATCATTTGGAATAATATCCTTATTTTGTACTGAGATTCAGCTAACTCTGAAAAATCCCGGAAATGAATGGTGTGATTTAAAGAGGTTATAGAGGAACGGCGAGGATCTCTGTTACGCAGTAGAAAGGTTGTCCCTTCAGAATAAGAATAAAGTAATTTAGGAAATTATAAAGAAATTTAGGAAAAGTCCCCCGGCGCGTGTAATAAAATGGGATTTATTGATCTTTGTCAGGGACCTTTTTCTTAATTTTTATCAAGGTTTGGCGTTTCCAAGAAGTTCTGAATCTTGAGTAATCTTGAGTAATGATAACAATCTTATGGAGTCCTCAAAGGATACTCCTCTAGAAATTAAAATTTATGATTTTTGTACAAGGTATGTATCTCAAAAATAGCGATATACAACATCCGTCGCAAATAATACCGTACTTCATAAGTTTTGCTATTACGATTAAGGGTCAAGGGTACTGCGAGTGTTCCCAAATTCGGGAATAGCTGATGTAGCTGGGTCTACAAATGACCGAAAAATGGGAGAAGTTCAATTCATTGTTCCGAATTGCCAATCAGCGAGCTTCAACCATTACGCTAAGCATCCTCCGAGGTATAGAAGCAATCGATCGACACATCTCAGAACAATTATACACAATGTATACGATATAGAGCGATACATTCATACTAATAGCAGTTACGAGTGATAACATACATACAGCATTAGCGATAGTTCGCAGCAGCATTATTAATTTATACGATCACACGATACGTAACATTTAGCGGATACCAAAGTTTGAAAACATTATCGCGTTCGATTACGGGACCTCTAATTTTCACAACTGGAAGTCTTACCTACATCGAGCGAAGATCTTTCAGCCCAAGGCAATCTGAGCTCGGAAGAACTAACCTCAAGCCAGACCTGCTCCGCGGCAGACAAACCCATCAAATGGAATATACCACAAAAAAGAAAACTCAAGGAAGAAAAAAATCCAAACCTTAGCTACCCGGTCTACGTCGTTCTCCGATTCACTGCCAGTCACACAAAAATTAATAAAACAGAAGATATGGATATTATAAATCCTGCTATACAAACTAATAATAGGTTCAGTTTATTTGCTGAATGCCACACAATCGAACAAGAAAATCCAAATCGAAATAACGAATCCCTCAAGGGTAACACAATACACACAATACCAAAGAAAAACACAACAGTCACAAAGCAAACAGAACACTAAACCACCTCCCATTTATGTACACAGAAACATAAATCACGCCAAGCTCTTGGACGTTAGAGAAAAATATCTTAGAGAAAAATACAACAATGTCTTTCAAATCAAATTCACCTCTAACAAACTCAACATCGTGCTAACCTTAACGACTTCGCCGAATTTAAAACTAGAAAGAAAACCACACGTACGCTGTCAGATCAGAGAAAACTACTGTAGTACTAAAAGGTCTCATAAAACTTCCTGAAATAAGAATCCTCAATAGTATCAAAAATCACGGATTAAACCCCATACAATGTATAGAAATCCCAACCCATACAAAATACCCGATCTATCGCGTAACCTTGTACCAAGGTACCACATCAGCACCACAATAGCACAAATTAACCATATCAGATACAACGATAATATCAAAATTTACTGGAAAAAATTCGAGTCGAACTAACCTACCATACAACGTTTTAGATGTCAAGGGCACACTTCAACAAGAGTCTGCGTCAAGTGTGCAGGATTACATGATTCCCGTACAAAGACATTTGAAATACCTCCTACCTGCACTAACTGCAAGAGAAACCACCTAGCTAACTTCTCCAAATGCCCCGCCTTCCTAGCCTACCTCTCCAAAAAAACGCATACTCCAACAAAATCCTACCTACACTTCAATCCTCACCCTTCCTCTTTCACAGTTATCATTTCCCCAGCCTTCTCCAAAACAAAGCCTCCTACACTCTCCCACCTACACGCACCATACATGGACTTAAACATAGCACGACATACGCACAAGCTCTCATATCTCTACAGCCACAACTAATATTTTAACATCAATAGATCAACACAACAGTTCTGATCTCACTGAATAATTAGATCAACTAAAATCAGCTGACCTCGATCTCTTCTTAAAAATCATCACACTAATACAAAAATACTACACTAAATGTACTAACAACCTCCATAGAGTCAAAGCCACAATACAAATTGTCAAAGAATTAGAAAATAGCCACCCTTAAGAATACACATAATATCATCTTATGGAACGCTACTAGTGTTAAAAATAAACTACTGAACTGCACAAATTTCTTACCGACCACGATACTGACATAGCCATCATTACCGAAACTTGGTTAAAACCAGATAGAAGCTTGGATAAAATCAGATAAAGCCTTCAAACTAAACAAATAACTATATTTATCGAAATGATCGACCTCCCACTACCTCATAGCCGCTCGTAAAGACATTCAAACAGAAGATATTCCTCAACTCACCTTTTTCAATATAGAATTCATTTCGATCAGATTAAAATCCACACCTTCACTTATCATAGGAGCTGCTTATAATGCTCATTTAAAATCAAAATAATTCAATTCGATCTAGATAACATTATCCCACCACCAAACACCGGTCACTTCCTCGTCGGCGGAGATTTCAACGTCAAACACTATATTTGGAATAACTTAACTAGAAACGCTAATGGTTCGGCCGTTAAAAATCACTCCGAACTTATTAGGGATTACCTAATAATACACAGCTCAACCTGCATCCACAGACAACTCAATTGCACATCCACAAATATAGAAATATTCATATCCAATGTACCATACTCATATAAATGCCAAACTATCGATGACCTACCCTCCAACCATCTCTCCGTACAATTATCTTTATATATGCACAAGACGGATAGAAGATCGACAATGACTGAACGCACCGATTGGACCGTTTATGTAAAATTTTGCAACAAAATTAATATAAATCTTAACTTAACCAACGAGATCGATTCTGAAGTTCAAATCCTCACGCACCATATCCAGAAGGCATTTCGCAATACCACACAAGTAATACGTGCCCACAACATAAACCTCAGTTCAGATCCGCTCCTTTCACAAATAATCAAAGACAGAAACAGAATGAGAAGAAAATACCAAAAGACCGGTAATCCGAAACATTCTTACTACTAACATACAAAAAAGAATACTCCATATGAAAAACAAAACTTGGCAGCAAAATTAGAAAATATAAAGAACACCGATCCCACACTCTGGCAAAAATCCCTGCATTGACACGACATGAAACACACTTTTCACTACATTGACAAGGAAAAAACTGAAGTATTCGGAAGCAACTTCGAACAGATTCATCTGAACGTTTACAACATGCACTTTTCTCTCGAACAACAAATTCATCAAAAAGCAGCACGCATCAGAGAAACATCTCTCCCAAATCAAAACCTTATATTCTGTACACCCAAAATCATCAAAGAAATAATCAGGAAATTCCCCAATAATAATAAAGTTCCGGGTCCCGACAAGATAACTCCTCTTAAACTAAAAAATTTACCGAACAAACCAATCATCCAACTCTATTATATCTATAAAGCTTGCATCAAACTTACTTATTTTCCATCCGCTTGGAAAATTATTCTAATACTTAAACCTAGTAAACAAGCAACATGCATTAATAGTTACAGACCAATCAGTCTTCTCAACATTTTTGGAAAAATATTAGAAAAAATCATCTATCACTACCTTCTCAAACATTTAGACGATAACCACGTCATAATACCCCAACAATTTGGCTTCAGACACAAACACTTATGTATACAGCAACTTCAAAGAGTAACAGAACACATCATTATGGAACGCAATAAAAATATAATTACAGAACTCCTACTCCTGGATCTTCAGAAAGCGTTCGACTCTGTATGGCACTTTGCTCTGATAACTCTTACACATCATAACTAGTTAGCTTTACAATAGAAATTTTTATGTCTCTCTAAAAGGAACAACTTTTATACTTAAGGATATCTCTGCCGGAGTCCTACAAGGCTCTATACTTGGGTCTCTCCTCTTCATTATCTATATAAATGAGCTCCCAAGTGTTCTTAACACACACAACTATATATGCAGACGACACCGCCATTTATGCTTTTTCATGGAGCGCGGTTCAGGCCGCATCATACATATAGAATCACATAGACCAAATACAAAAATACTTTATGAATTGGAAACTAACCCTCAACCTTATAAAAACTCAAGCCATTACTTTCACTATCAAGAAAAACATCATTCTAAAACCTATCACAATCGTCGGCCAAAACATTACCTGGACCTCTACACTTAAATACTTGGGAGTTATCTTAGACTCCGAAATCGCCAGCAATACACAAAAGATCACAATCAGCATATCCTGCACTCCACAGAATATATCCTTTCATTTCAAAAAGTAGCAAACTCAAGACCAACATTTTTTTTTTTTTTCTTCTTCGTAAGACACCCGAGTCTTTTAAGGGAAGACCCAAGTAGTGTCGGATTTTTACCGACTAAAACCTCCACAATGGCCGTCTTCCGCACGTGTTGGGAGAGCTTTGGGACCTTTTTATACAACACACAGAGCTTTCCCGTGCTGTTGTTCTAAAGGACAACATCTTTTTTTTCGCCCGAACAGGGGCTCAAACCCTGGACCCTCAGATTAAGAGTCTGATGCTCTACTGACTGAGCTATCCCCACCAAACTCAACCTTTACATGACCTGCATTAGACCCATCATCACTTACGGACATCAAATCTGGGCTTTCGCAGCCAAATCGCATATCAATAAAATCCAAAAAATCCAGAACAAATTCCTCAGAATGATATTTAATAAACCCTACGACACTCTAATTAAACAGTTACACTGCATCGCCAATATACCAACCATTCAATAATTCATCAAAAACTTACTCTCTATTACATATCATCCGGACCACTTCAACTCATACGTAACACAGGCACGATAGTACCTGCAACCCTCTAAAAATCAGGACCAGCCTACCGAAACACGTCTCAACACATATACAACACCAGATATTATATACTCAAGATCACACACAAGTTCAGCAAATTTTGAAATTTTTATCCTGCAACTCTCACCTACACTTCACTAATTAATCTTTCAATACAGGTTACAGGGACTCTGCATCTCAGTTATTGTAGCAAAAATATCCAAGGAAAACAGAAAAGCTCAGAACAAGGAGTATCAGTTCCCCTTAACCTTAGTCACCAGTCAGTCAGTCAATTATCCTCATATGTGCTTATTGTCAGTGATACGATAGTTGATACGTAACATAGTTGGCAATGAGCAAAGTAGGGTTAACATCGAGCAGAATCTACGTCACTAATCTAACATCGATAAACATTCCACCAACACAGGAAAAGAAAATGGATATGATGGCTGTTGCCTCATGGCCATACTTAAAAAGAAGAGTTCCAGAAAGAAACTAAAATCATAACGAGAACTTCCTCCTTAACCAACTCAAGGCCGACAACGTATATCACAGCAAGTATGGAAGTTTACACACCTAACGTCACAATACAAAATAGATTTGGCACACTTGTGGAATGCCTATTGAACGACACGGAATACGCAGATGAAGCAAATAACAAAGGCACAGAGACACAAACACATCCAACATCTCCACCGACCAAAGCAAAATTAAACCAATATATATATATGGTAAAATTAATTATCAGAAACTACTCGAAGTCCTAAAAACAAAATATAACAATAGATTTCACGCCAAATACATCTCAGAGAACTTAAAGATTATGTTTCAAAATCTAACCGACTTCAACGAATTAAAGGAGATTTGTTGCAAAAACAACATTCAGTTCCACACATAGACAATCAAATAGCACCGAAGAAATCTTAACGGTAGTTCTAAAGAAATTAATAAAGCTACTTGAAAAAACAATAATGAACAACATAAAGAGTCAGGAGAGACTAAAATCCCTAAACTGCCCGGAAATAGCTACATACATAAAATATCCCATATACTAAGTAACCTTCGTACCGGGAACGACCATAGCAAAAGTTAGCAGGTAAGGTTTATCGAAAACCTAAAAGTCTACTGGGAAAAATTTGAATCTAAAAACCGACAATACAATGTTACCGATGTCAGGGGCACTCATCTACTAATTGCAACAAGAAGGTAATGTGCGTCAAATTTGCAGGACTCCATGATTCAAGAAAGTGCACTAAGACCCTTGAAATATCACCTACGTGCACGAATTATAAAGGCAGCCAATATCAACCCGGATCTCAAGAGTACCGAAGACGTTGACAAACAGATTAAAAAATTACAACAAAATATACAAAACGCATACAGAAAGGCCACTCACACCTGCAACACATCACCCAAAGCAACCATAACGGATACATACCTACAAAACTTAATAAAGAGCAGAAACAAACACAGGCGTAAATATCAGAAAATAGGAAGCCTCATACATAGATTACATCGCAACATGCTAACAGCACAAATCCAAAAGGAAGACCTACAAAATAACTCCAAAATTCCAGCTCTGGTAGACACACAGACAAAAAGCACCTACTACATTACTGAATTATGGTTAATACTTACGATAATTACAATATCTACAAAAAAGATCAACTCCTCGCTACTTTCAAAAATCCCAGAGAAGCGGTACTCCTAGCTATACGAAATGATATTCCTATTAAAGACATCCCACAACCTACTTCTCCCAAAATAGAATTTATATCAGTACAACTAAAAACCACACCCACACTGGTGCCACTTACGTGCCGAAAAACCAAAATTAGCTCATTCGATCTGGATAGCATCATTCCTCTTCATAAAACTGGATACTTTTTCAATATAAATTCAAATTTAACTATCACGATATCGATTTAGAAATCCAAACCCTCATATACCATATTCAAAAGGCATTCCGCAACACCACAAAAATAATATCGGTCCATAATATAAACCCCATCACAGACTTGTTCTTTTCACAAATAATCGAGACAATAAACAAAATAAGAAGAAAATGCCAAAAGACCGGCAATCCGTTTTATAAACTCTAAAGAAACATCTTCACAACCAATATACAGAAAAGAATAATCCTTGTGAAAAACAAAACTTGGCAGCAAAATTAGCATGTATAAAGAACACCGATTCCACACTCTGACAAACCTATAGAATCACTGGAGGCTTCAAAACCAAAATCGTTGTTCTACAGGACAAAACGAATACCATTCTTTACACTTATAAGGAAAAAACCGAAGGCCACGCCAGAAACTTTGAACAGACACACTTGAATGCTCACACACACACTCTTCTCTAGAACACCAAATCTAACAAAAAGCATCACTTATCAGAGAGATCTCTCTACCTCGTCAAAACCTCATATTCTGCACGCCAAAAATGATCAAAGACGTAATCAAGAAACTTTCTAACAACAAAGTTCCAGATCCCGACAAGATAACTCCTAAATTTAAAAAATTTATCGAATCTATCGAACAAACCAATTATCCAACTCTACTACATTTATAAAACCTGCCTCAAACTCGCCTATTTCCCAATTGCCTGAAAAACAGCCAAAATCATTCCGATACTTAAACCTGATAAACAAGCAACATGGATTAATAGACCAATCAGTCTTTTTAATATCTTTAGGAAATTGCTAGAAAAAATCATCTATCACTACCTCACAAATATATAAACAATAACCACGTTATTAATACCACAACAATTCGCCTTTAGACACAAACACTCATGTATACAGCAAGTACAGTGGGTAACAGAACATATCATCATGGAACGCAAAAAAATAAAATTACACAACTTGTATTCTTGGAGCTCTAAAAAGCGTTTGATTCAGTCTGGCACACTGCTCTGCTAATTAAATTACACGAATTAACATTAAACATTTCCGTAGAACTTTTAAACATCATAACCAGTTACCTCCACAATAGAAATTTTTATGTCTCAATAAATGGCACAACCTCAAAAACATCTCTGCTGCAGTCCCACAGGGATCCATACTTGGCTCTCTTCTTTTTATTATTTACATAAATGATCTCCCTAGAACTCAAAATACGCACACAGCTATCTACGCAAACGACACCGCCATCTACGCCTCCTCATAGAGCGCAGAAAAAGCTACATCATATATACAGAATACATAGACCTACGAGAATATTTTAGGAACTGGAAACTAGCCCTCAACCTCTCATTACCTTAACTATAAAAACTCAAAATAAAACTGGCCGAAACATTACCTGGACCCCCACGCTAAAATACTTGGGAGTCATCTTAGACTCCAAAATTACATAAGCACCCGCTATATATAAAAGATTTCAACTAGCATATTCTGCAATCCGTAGAATATATCTTTTCATCTCAAGAAACAACAATATATCCTCTCATCTCAAGACAAACTTGACCTCTATAAAATCTACATAAGACCCATTATCATTTACGGGCATCAAATTTGGGCCGCCGCCACCAAATCGCATATCAACAAAATTCAGAAAACTCGAAACAAATTCCTTAGAATGATCCTCGATAAATCCTACGACACTTCTATCAAACAACTGCATTACATCGCCAAAATATTGACTATAGAAGAATTTATTAAAAACTCACTCACCGCATACTATCCGGACCATCAAAACCCATTTATCCGAAATACTGGCAACTACGTTACCTGCATCTAGTTTCTAAAAATTAGGACTAGGCTACCGAAACACGTCTCTACACACATGTAACGTCAGACTTCACATCATATACTCAAATCATATACAAGTTTAGCAGATTTTTTGAAATTTTTCTGCTGCAACCTCTACCTACACTAAGCACTATTCAATACCTTTAAACTTACAAATAACTCCGTAACTCACATGTTTAATACACAGGTTACAGGGACTCTGGACCCCAGGAATTGTAGAGAAAAATACTCAAGGAAAAAAAATCTCAGAACAGTTCTTTTGGACAATATCGCCAACAATCAAACGAGTAAGTTGACGTGAGTAAGTTTTTCTGTACAATCTCGCCAGTAATCAATTGTTGTGACGCAGTGTTTTTCAATCAATCAGTCAATCGTCGTCAACATCAAAATACATCGCTCAATCACAAAAGCTTCGTCGAAATTCAATTTCAATATGAAATTCAACCTGAATTCGCATAACTGTTCGTAAGGAAAACGGACTGAACGGAAACGAATATCGAATCCGCGAATCCGAGTCATAACGATCTCAGATATAAAATTTTAGCTTCGGCTCTTGAGATATTAGAGAATTAAAAAACTAAATTCCGCGTATATAAACTTTACGAACGGTAAAAATTTGAGAAATCCTAACATTACATCAATTTCTCACTTGCTACATAACGCAAAAATATAACTTAAGAGAAACAAAGGTTTAGAGTGATCAAAGCAAAAGCTTCATATTTTAAAAAGAATTCAAATAAAGTGTTACATGATTCTTTTTACGAAGTTATGATAAGATTTGTATTTTTATTATTCTAAAAATTTGTTCAAATTGCCCGGCTGAAATTTGACATTTCGGTTGAATCAAATCAGATAATTTTGATTGAACTCGAGCGAATACCTAAAACTCTGAGACAACGAATAATCATGCGACCGTTTATTTTGTTAGTTTCATCATTTCATGGACAGGGCCGATTGGTAAAAGATGGAACAAAAATGTGGCAACCATGTCATATTTTTAGATTTGGCACTATGCTTTGGTCGGTAAATCCTAAACTGTTCCTTTAACTTGCTTTCCATTTGTCATTTTACATGATGACAATCGTGATGAAGGCAATCGGAAAGAGAATGAAAATGAAGAGTACTCAGTGAGAATATATCATTTTGAATTTGTATGAAATTTCAATAAATGTTAAAGTATGTCATTAAATTTTTGACAAAATTGTAAGGAAATTCCGTAATATACTATAGAATCTACGTAATAAGAGAGATACAAACACATGCTACGGTTCCTAGAAGATAGGTTGCTGCTTTATGTCAAACAAAACGATGATCGGAACTAAACGGGCAATTCAATGTAAGGTCTCGAGCGATTTGTACGAATCGCAACTCTTTCGCATATACGTAAATTATATAAGTTATGTTACGAAATCATTTTCTAAATTTATATATATTTTATATCAACTCTCGTACAACGTCAGATCATTGTGTTTGCTTGACTGCAACAGATATCTGTACTGTTTTAACATGAAATTCAACTTCTTTCATAAAGGTTTCGTTCCGAAAAAAACTTCTTTAAATCAAATGATTGGAACGAAATATATAGTTGTTCAGATGATTGAACTTTAATTTTGATACCTTATAAGATTATCAACAAAGATAAGAGTTCAATTAAAATGATCCACTTTACTGCAACTTTATCTTGAACATTTTTTTCATGATAACAAACAAAAACAGCAGATATATTTTAATTTAAAAGCCGCATGTACAAAATTTGTACAAAAATTTTTTCTGTACAAAATTTGAAGCATTTCGAAAGATATTAATTTCTTTTCGATATTATGCTCTAATTATTTTTTATTCAGTATAGCATGTAGAAAAAATTTAACCGTGGAAAAAAATCGTAGAGATCTATTAAAAAACAATTTTTTATGAAAAATCACACTATACGATGATAGAGCTTCTTAAATAATGTCTTGTTACTAAATTCGCATTTATTTATTATGATTATTATATGTACATACATGTTTGCTCAGTAAAGCGTTACCGGATTCAATTCAAGAAATAATTTTTGATAAGGAAACTGTAATATTGTCCATATCTTTCAATTTCTATTGCCAATAGCGTAGTCACAGACGAGGTATACGAATAGACATTCTATCTTACGGACTTTCGTGGCCCGTGACCTGAAATACCGACATATTAAAAAATCACTGGTTTTTTAGCGCACTCTATGTTTAGACAACGGTGAGTTGGAGAACTAGTGAATGAAACAGCAACATGATTTTGAAACCCATTACAGTGTTGTCTTCTTAAACTTTCAATACCGAATTGTGAAGCTAGTAAGTATAGACAAAGTAACCTAAATCATTCTACTGTATTAGAAAAAAGTCTATCCATGTTTTTGCGGACTTGTCACAACTTTTTTCAATGCATAGTAAATTAAAATTTTTAAATTATTGGTACATGGTTTTATGTATAAATTTTTAACTAACAAAATTTTCAATCATTAAAAATTAAACCATTTTAAATTATTGTTAATATTAAAACATTAAAATTATTATATTTCCTCATTGACATATTCCTTATATTATATATTCAAATTTACGTTAAATTTTTAACAATTTTATTATAATTATGCAGTGCATTGATCGTGACAAATAACATAAATTCCATAATTCATTAGTCAGAAATTACGCTTATTAATTGAAATATTATTCGAAATTTTTCTATAAACTATCTTGCTTATCAATATTATGATAATGATAATAACGATTATTTATTTAATATAAATTTTTAATATTTCACGAAGATTTAATGAAAAATATAGACACGATATACGAAATATATCCTCATATATCTCGCAAAATCGACTAAAGAAATATTTTTACAAATTATATAGTGCAAATTATATTTTATATTTTCGAGTGACAGAATAAATTTCAAATGAAATGGAATTTTATATTTCTTTTCATGACAGTTGTTAAGACGAACTCTACGACTCACGTACGATATCATTTATTGTTGATACATATCTAGAATTGCGTTATATATTAGTGCGTAGGTGATGTTATAAATTAGTCAACTAAATATAAATCTGAATTGAGTCTGCCGGCTATAATATTTGTAGAGTAAAATGACACATAATAAACTGAGATCCGGTTTCTTGAAATTGAAATCCCCATGCAAAATGACAAATGAAAACGTTGTTATGTTGTAAGGATATAATTAAGAACTTTTTCGTCGCGCTTTATATATCTTTTTCTGATTTGTATTTTGGTCATTGACTGAATAAGACGACTGAGCGTGACGAATTCCAATACAGTATTTAAAGGGACCATAGGTTTCAGATTTCCTATTCAAAGCATACCTGTTAAAGTACATTTTAAGAGGATTTTGTCTAATGCTGTTCTATTTGTCAGGAAACGAAAATATAAAAAACATAATATTTTAAATTTAAAATCAGAAAAAGAATTTTTAACGAGCAATTATTTTTAATTCTTTTTAATTTTTTTAATTATTATTTTTAACAAAATTTCTTACTTCTTGAAATATATATATTTATTTATTTTTTATAGAATAGTATAACAAATAAATAAATAATACAAATTATCTTATTAAAAAAATTTTTTTCTTTTTCAATTTGATTGTTTATCAAATATTTGAAGACAATTCAACTTTTAATTAAAAAATAATTCATTTTTCGCTGTGACCATTGACATAGTCACATTTTTATGAATTATGCCTAATTTTCTCAACACGATATTATAAAAAACTTGAACGAATTTAAACAAAAGAAATAAAAAAAGTGATACTATGTTATATTTATACGCAGCATGCCTTTCCTACATCTTAGTTTTCCTATTATTTTATAATTCAGTGATAATGAATGAAAGAATAGAAATAGAAGCACCGACAATGAATGAAATAGTAGACTGTGAATGTCATTAATAATACGTCATATTGGTTTTAATATTTATCATTATACTTTTGTAAATGCAATATTTATACTTCTATCACGAAGATTTGTCGAAAAGAGAGTTAACATTCAACAAATTATACTTGTGAAAAGCGACGATATTATTTGCGTGACTTTGGTTTTTTCATATTCAATATAACGGATATGAGAATTTAGAAAGATTATTTTTGTTTTACTTAATTCAAATATGAAACAAGCATTTTCTTGAAAATCAAAAATATGGATTAAGTTATTTTTGATATCGTTTAAAAAAAATGATTTTATTTAATTCTATTTAAATTTTATTTAAATAAAAATTATACTTTTAATTATTATGTGTTACTTATTGTTTAAATAAAAATTTGCCCAAATGATTTGAATAATTCGCGGGTAGTCGATACTTTGGATCGAATCGGATAACTTTGGTTGGATTCGGAAACATACGAAAAATCCTCTAACTCGCCTGTTTCGTTAGTTTAACTATTTCATCGAGTCGACGGACAGAACAGTGACAGAAATATGGTAACTATGTGAGACTTTTCGGTTTGGCAACTATGCTTTCGTCAGGAAAACTGAAACTTGCCTGTGTTCTCTCGCCTTTGTTTTGTCATTATGCACATTAGCGAAGCCAATTGGGTGTAAGTATAGATTGACTATTTCCTCACCGATTTCGGTGATTCTTCAATGTATTGTGAAGATATTTTGAACAGTTTTTTTCTATAATGCATATGTTGGACTTTATTCGTTAGAAGAAAAGGTCGTTCAGGGTATCGATTTCTAAATGATATTTAAAGATCTAAATGATATTGAAATTAATGAAAGAGTGGTTAATTTACAAATTCACCGGCAATCAGAATAGAGGAAAATACGAATGAACAATGTTTTAAGTTCATAAAATCTTAATATTGTTCTTTTACTTTTATTTCGAATAGATGGCCTGTTGATGGCTGGTGATGCGTGAATAAAAAAGTATGAATTTGATGTGAGAAGCACAGCGCTGGCATCGAGCGCTTTTCTTTTTGAAAAGAAGGAAGTCGTGCGAGTGAAAAAACAGAGTCAGCGGAGAGTAAAAGAGCGTTGAATGAGTGTGGTCAAAAGAGTGATTTGTCATTTGTGTTGTATAAAAGAATTAATTGTGTCGTTTGAGTTTATTCGAATTATTGTTGTCTGTGTTGTCTATCTTGTATTTATTATGTGTTGTTTTTCTTTGTTATTTAATATAATAAACATCATTTAAATTATATCACTACAATATATATCATTAATTAACATATATATATCATTAATTCATTATATATATCATTACTACACACATATATATATATCGTTACTCATACTTCATAACAATTTTATTAATATAATTTATAACCACAAATGATTTCGGCTGCCCAAAAATGCAACTCGGTGAGTTCGTTTTAATAACATCGTACTGTAAAGAAGAAAATATGTATGGTATTGTATAAAAAAAAATAAATTTGACTTTGAAATTCCGAAACGGATGAATTTTACAAGAAATAATTTACAACACATAATGTGCTTCTTTATTGCAAACAATATTTGTAGGAATATTTTATTGATAAGTTCAAATTTTCATAAAATCGAGTTTACGGGATAAAGATAATTTATTCAGTATTGTATTGGTAATAATAGATCGGCATATCTAATTATGTTCATAAAGATATCATATTTCAATCAATTTTTTTCCAATACTTTTAAATAGTCAAATATGTACTAAATTTCCATTAATCACTGTTTTAAATTCGCTGTTTATCAATGAAGTACCATTCAATTCAATAAATAATTCTCGGAACAGATCTGGCAACGCTATTCATATTTTTCTAAGTTTAATTTTCGCCACTAACAGTGCTGCGGTTGCAAAAGCCGTAAGACAGAATGTGACACGAAAATGGTACGGTTTCGAGGACCGTATTACCATGGCCGAAAAAATATATTGGATGCGCAATGTCTATTCATATACCTCGTCTATTCTGACCTCGTCTGTGACATGAGTGAAATCTTAATGGAAAGGATTAAGTTTGAAAATCCTGATCTAACAGAAATGATTAGTGTGGTTATTATATACTGGATTACTTGAAATTATTAAAACTTTATATTTAATTTTATGTTACTTGAAATTATTGAAATTCTTTTATCAATATTTATTGTAATTTAAAAATATCAAATGAAAAAGAAACTTATTTGTAAGAAAGTAAACTCAAAGCAATTTTAAATTATTACAACCCTATTAAAAATATTTGCTGTAATTTTAACAAAAGAAAAACAACGATCAATGAAAAAGAAATTTATTCCTAAAAAAGCGAAATCATAATTAAATTCATTTTAAATTGAACATGGAACTAAATATTAATCATTTTAATCTATTTTGCATTTTTAGTTTACTTAAAATTTTCTACGAAAATGAATTTTACTGATATTCGTGTAATTTTCTTGCATGTACAAATATAAATTTCAGAATAATGTTGCAAACGCCACCTACAAAACAATTTAGGAAACGAAGAATAACATCTGTCAATGAAAGAAAATGCAACGTTGGTTCAAAATATTTCGTTCTGAAAATTCTTTTTAACGAAATAAACCACACAAAAAATCCAAAACTACTATAAACTTAACTCAAAGCAAAGCAGTTTGGCAACGTCCGTTCCATTATTTCTACATATTTTCAACGAATTCTAATCTTTTTAAGAACAATTTAGATACAATCCACAAATGTCTATGCAACTTCTCAGATCAGAATCAGAAAACATGCTGACTGATTCGTTACTTATAATCACGAACAGGAGAAACTATTGACCAATTGTACAAAAATTTAACAATTCCAATCAAATATCAATTACTATTGTTCATTAATTGACATGAATCGGTACCTGTTCACGACCTACCTTCTTTAACCTATCTATGTCGGAAAAAATTGAACGAGCAAAAGAAATTTCACGATACTTACTATATTCAACCTATTCGATAAAAGAAAATTCATGTACTATACATATATTTTAAAGGGAAGTTTCTAATATTTGTTTAAAAAATCTGATATTTCATATAGCGATCTATTATATTATACTACAAATGAGGTGAATATGAATATATCTCGTCTATGATTATACATATGGCGACTCTTTCATCAAAGCAAATTTTTAAATGTGTAAAAGCAATGTGTCAAAGTTTGTTTTGATTCTGAAATCTACTTCGCTTGTTTTGCATTTGATATTTCACATTTTCTTACGATGAAAATTGAATTTTAATATCTTCGCATTTGAAATTATATCGAAGTTATGATATAAGGAAGTTGTAATTTTTATTGCAACGTAGTCGAAGAATATTCGTCTTCTTTGCTGTCCTCCATGAAACCTAACTCAATTCAAACAATAATACAGTAATCGATTATTTAAGTTTACAATTTAGTTTACAATTATTTTTGCAAATATCAATATTAAATATATTGCGATTTTATTCAGATTATGTTCGTATACATATGTAAGTAATGTAGTATTTGAATTATCGAAAACTACAATATGCAAAACGTTATCTCAAACAAATAAAATGTTACTACTCATGGGTATGCAAATAACACTATTTACGTGTCCGCTCGTAAAGAAAAGAAAAATCTATGTAATAACAATCAATTACGGACTTTTATTTTACGATATAATGAGCTGATAAAAAATTATTACAATTCACCGATAGGTGTGAAGAATATCGTTATCTTTGTATAGAAGTCATCAGGATGGCATCAAGCCTTTGCATACTGCCTTTAATACCGAAAACGAGTGTTCAAAACGCGCGCAATTTATTTAATTGCAATCAATGGACACTGACTCTAATTTCACGTATGAATTCTAATTGAATTTGCAATTATTAAAAGCTGTATAAAATATCAAAAATAATTATACTCAAGAAACTAACTCTGTCGACTGCATTGCGTTCGATCATACAAATTTGCTGAAAATAAAAAGATATGCGGGAGGGTAATGAGGGGGAGGGAGTAAAAAAGTAAATTCTTCTACAGAGTGTTTGTTTAAGAAAATATTGCCAAGTCGGAAAAATTAATTATTGTTCTTCCCTCTAATAAAAAAATTCCCTCTAGTAAAAAAAGTATCATAAAAGAACGAAATATCATGTAACAATGCAATATCAAAGCATTGTTCCTGAATTAACTGTCAAAAAAATATATCATTTCAATGTTATATTTATTTGCGAATTATTTCACGTATCATATTCATACTTCGTCAAATATCAGAATGCAATACTTACTGTTATCGGTTAAAATGTTTATTTGCTAATATTTTTAAAATAAAATATTTTTTTTATATAAAATAAAATATTAATCTCAACCTACATATCCGAAATAATATCATAAAATTTCAATCACTAATCCACAATCAATTGTCTTCCCCAAGATACAGAGAAATGTTTAAATGCGCGTGGTTTAAATGTGGTTACGTAGATATTAGGCCACAAGAATTCGAAAATCCAATGAAGTTTTGCTCCACAGATTTGCAGTTTGACATTACACATTGTTTTAACTGTGATGAATTTGTTGCCTTAACATATTCGTGATATAAAAAACATTTGTGTTTATATCAAATCTTCGAAGAGTACCACTACTGCGAAGATTACATTGAATGATTGAATATGTGTTGAACGTCTATTTAGAAAAAGCAGTAACTACTGAACAATAAAATCAACAATTTATCAGAACTAAAATACTAAAATATATTAACATTTAACATTTTAAAACATATTTACGAACAGAGGACAATTCCAGTATACACTCTACTTTGCACGTCCAGCGAGAAAGATTTGAAAATAATCAGTTTTTTTGTAATGAAAAAATCAAGATTCTATTTTATTCGCAATTTGTATTGGAATATATAGTATTCATAAACAGATATTCAAGAAAATTTGTTAACATTTACTAGGAAAAACTTATCAAAAATATGGTTTTTTAAATATATTGTTTTGTTGGAATATATCGATGAATGATGTGACTTGTGTGAGTGTGATTGTCTTTCGTAAACTAAACAAATGAACTCTGGCTTCCCGTTTTGCCGTCGTTCCGAACGTACATGTATATATTTCATATATAAATTATATTATCGCGTATTCATACTCAAATAAATATTAACATAAATAAACTCTGACAGGTTACGGGCCCAGAACGGTTCCAGTGCGCGGGTAAGTTGTAAGTGCGCGAAAATTGTGAGCAAAAATTAACCACGTGTGACGAACTTGAACAAGAAAAAAAAATTATGGCGTCTATGCACAATTTTTCGAACATAGATAAACTAAATGACGATAACTATGGTTCGTGGAAAGTGCATATGAAAAGTGTTCTCGTGTACAACGATTCATGGTCAGTCGTTGATGAAAGTAGAAACGGAACAAAACGAGGTAGAATGGACAAGGAAAAATGCAAAGGCGCTTGCATTAATTAGTATAAGTATAACACAAGGTCAACTTATATATGTAAAAAAGGCTAATACATCAAAAGAGGCATGGGAGAAATTAGAAAATGCGTTTGAATCAAAAGGTCCCATGAGAAGAACGACGCTAATCAAGGAGTTGGTTCGTATGCAGAAACAAATGAATGCAAGCACGACGCAATACGCGAACGAATACGAGCACAAAACCGAACAAATTCAAGCGGCAGGCATAGAGCTGCCGGATGACTTATTGTCGATAACGATGCTAGCTTCTTTACCACTCGAATATGAGAGTTTTACCGTAGCGATCGAATAATAATCACGCGATGAAATATCCTCGTTCGAATGTTTAAAAACGAAGTTAAAGGAAGAGGAAGCAAGACAGAATGATCGAATGGCCAAATCACGCCAAAATGACGAAATATCTGAAGCTCCCGTTACGAAGAACAACAAATCGAGATATAATCAAACACGTACGTGTGCTAAAGAAAGAAATGGCACACAAAATAATCAAAGATGCGAGAAAAACTGTTTCAAGTGTGGAAAACCGGGTCATGTAAGTCGTGATTGCCGTTCTAAAATAAATCATAATAATTCCCGTTCGGCGCTGATAGCAATAATTTGTAATACTGAACTCGAAAAATCAAGTAATTGGTATTTGGATAGTGGTGCGACGGAACATATGTGTAACTCGGAAAACGAATTTTCCATGTTGAAGCAAATCAAGCCAACAAAAGTTTATGTGGTTGTAGACTATTCTGTAGAAGGTAATGTGGTAAAAGAACAGTAGAGTTAAATGTTTGTGCAAGTAAAAATAGATCCGCAACAATTGATGTGAAAGACGTTATTTACGTGCCGAAATTAAGAAACAATTTATTGTCCGTTTCCGCTAGAACGAACAAAGGCTACCAGGTAAACTTCGGTCGAAACAATGCGGCAGTGAAACGCGCGGACCGTTCAGTTGTATTGACAGCAACAAAGTATGGAAAATTATATAAAGTAAATCGTCGTAGAATAAACGTCGCGTAATATGTGTGAGTCGTGAAGATGATAATACTACGAAGTGGCATCAGCGTTTAGGTCACTTAAATATAACCGATTTAAAGAAACTATGCTCGCGCGAAATGGTCAGCGGTATGAATTTACGTTCAAATATATCTAACATAGAGTGTGAGATGTGCAATAAAGCAAAAATTTGCCAACAACCATGTAAAGAAGTGTCAAGAAAGAAAACTGAAAAATTGTCTTTGTTACATTCGGATATTTATGGTCCAATGAAAACAGAATCGTTAGGAGGCGCGAAGTATTTCGTTACGTTTATCGATGATAGTACTAGATATACGAAAACTGCAATGTTGCGAAAGAAATCGGAAGTTTTTGGAGCCTTTAAAAAATACAAACGACGCATTGGAAAAGAAACAGGCTGTGTGATAAAATGTCTACGAACAGACAACGCAAAAGAATATTTATCAAGAGAATTCACGGAATTCTTAGAAATTGAAGAAATTAGACGTCAACTAAACAAGAGTATACCCCACAGAACGGAGTAGCAGAACGCGCAAATCGTACTCTGGTCGAGATGGCAAGAAGTATGATGATTCAAGCAGGCTTTCCTCAATCATTATGGGCAGAGGCTCAATGCGGCGACTTACTTAGAAATAGATGCCCAACGAAAATACTGAATGACAAAACACCCTTAGAAGCATGGTCAGGTCAAAAACCATCGGAAGCAAGGGAATAGTCTTTGATAAAAGGAGAAATCGCGGTAAATTTGAGCCAAGAGGAGATGAATACGTCTTGGTGGGATATGATAACGTATCCAAGGTATATCGACTGTGGAGGCCGAAATACAAAGACGGTAATCAAAGCACGCGATGTAAAATTTATAGAAACGTTAGATTCAGAGAGAATTACGGATGAATTATTATTTCTCTTACTGATGTTCAATAAAAACGATAAAATAAAGCTTAGAAGCCTAGAAGAAGAAACAAAGGAAGAAAATATAGAAGAAGAAGTAGGGAATCAAGATACAGAAGAAGAAGAAGCGCAATCCGAAGAGATAGACGAAATACCGGTACCCAAAAATAAAGGTTGACAACACGGAAGGCCAAAAATATTAAAAACCGGAACGAAAGGTAGGCCAAGAAAACTTTTCCAATCAAAAGAAACGTGTCCAAATAACGTAAATGAAGCAATGGAAAGAGAAGATTCTGATTTATGACTAGATGCAATGAATGTTGAATATGAGACATTGTGCAGAAATAAAACGTGGATACTAGTTCCTAGATCCAAAGACAAGAAAGTTCTTACTAATCGATGGGTGTTCAAAATAAAACACGATGAAAACGTTTCCGTAAACAAATACAAAGCAAGATTAGTCGCAAGAGGGCATACGCAACGTAAAGGGATAGACTACGAAGAAGTTTTCGCCCCTGTTGCACGGTATGGAATAATAAAAACATTGTTAGCAGCAGCTGTAAATAGTGAAATGCACGTACACATCACATGGATGTCGTATCAGCATACGTTCAAGGAGATGTAGCCGACGAAGTATATATGGAACAACTCGAATTATTTGTGAAACCCGGAGAAGAAGAAAAGGTATGTAAATTAAAAAAAACCATTATATGGACTGAAGCAATCTGGACGTGAATGGCACAAATGGTTAAATAATTATGTTTTAAATAGCACAGGGAGCTTATAGCACAGAAGCAGATTCCTGTGTGTATGTTTTTGGAAAAAATGAAAAGAGGGTTATAATGATTATTTATGTAAATGATATAATATTAGCTTCAGAAAGTTTAGAGAAATTAAATGAAATAAAACGTATATTAAAGGCAGAATTTGAAATGACAGACCTGGGACCAATAAAAGAAATTCTGGGAATAAAAGTTGAAAGAAATGGACTAACAGATAGTATTAGACTTTCACAAGAGAAATACACGAATGAACTACTAACTAAATTTAATATGCAAGATGCGAAAGCGGTATCAACTCCAATTGAGTCAAACACGAAAATTTGCAAGATGCAACCATGAATTCGAATGAAGTAGAAAAAAAGGAAATGAATGGTAAACCGTACAGAAAGTTAATTGGAGGTCTGATATACTTATCAAATGCGACTAGGCCAGACATCGCATATGCTGCCGGAATATTGAGCAGATTCAATTCCGACCCAGGTATGGCGCATTGGAATTATGCTAAACGAGTACTAAAATATTTAAAGGCAACGTCAAATCACGGAATCACATACACCAAGAATAAAGAAAAACTTATGGCATATTCAGACTCAGATTGGGCAGGCGACATTGACGACCGAAGATCCTGCAGCGGCAACCTAATTATTATGTTAGCGGGCGGCCCGATTAATTGGACATCGAAGAAACAAGCGTCAGTTTCTCTTTCGACCATGGAAGCAGAGTATGCAGCGCTATCAGAACTATCAAAAGAGATTGTGTATATTAAAAGATTAATGAATCATATGGGTTTTGAAAAACAAGTCGGTTTTCCACTAACGGTGTATTGTGACAATCAGCGCGCGATTGAACTATCAAAAAACGCCGTTTTCCACAAACGTAGCAAACACATAGACATAAGCTACCATTATACATGTGAGTTGGTGGAAAAGGGTGAGATAAAAGTGAATTACTCAAGAACGGAACACATGATAGCGGACATATTAGCTAAGGCATTGCCAAAAATTGAGCACGAAGGCTGCGTACATACGTTAAATTTAGAATAAATTAATCAGCGAAAATCATGTCATCGATAGGGGGAATGTTGGAATATATCGATGAATGATGTGACTTGTGTGATTGTCTTTTGTAAACTAAACAAATGAACTTTGGCTTCCCGTTTTGCCGTTGATCTCGAGGCGTCGTTCCGAACGTACCTGTACGTATGCTTCATATATAAATTATATTATCGCGTATTCATACTTAAATAAATATTAACATAAATAAACTCTGACATGTTTAAACAAAAGGTTTTTTTGCAAAACGGTATACACCATTACATTTGTCGTTAAAAAACATTAATTTCATGAATTTACACAAAAACGATATCTTGAATAATTTCCGAGATATTTAACAAATTTGTTTCGAACCAACTTTGAGGGTAGTTTTCACCCTTTCAACATCAACCATTGTCGATAAAAAAAATACGGATCAAATATTTTTTTGAAAACTACATTCATGCTAAATTTCATCAAAATTGGCAATTCCGACTTCGGGATGTTCCCTTGTAAGTTAAATAAACGTGGTATTGCACAGAACGTGCCCACAGTGAATTTACAGAGATTAATTATTTTATGATTAAGCAAAACTAAATCCACGCAAATTAATATTAAAATGCGTGCCTCGTCGTCCTTCCGCGTTCCTTGGCGTCCTTCAACGTCCTTCAGCGTTCCTCGGACCCCTCACCCCTCCTCCTGCGGGCGGTCTAATAGTTTACTCATTATCTAATGATAAGAACAGCCCAGTTCAGACAATCAAAAGATTGCAAAGAGAATTTAATTTAATCCAAATTGGAGAGTTCTTTGCAAATATGTATTAATATTTAAATATTAAAACGGAGCTTTTTATGATATATATATATATATACATAAATGTATAATATAAAATGGAATAGTTTTAGCTATTGTATTAGGATTTTTTGTATCGGAATTGTCTGGAGGCACAGACAAGGTATATGTATGCATACCTCGCCGTGCTGGAGATATACAATTGACAACATTGTAATGGATATCATTTTACTTAACCAACTTTGTATCATTTTATTTGACATAATTCTTCAATTCATCGTTGCCTAAGCGTAGAGTACGTTAAAAAATCAATGATTCTTTTTCCTGGTCGATATTTCAAACTCCCATTTCATGTCCAGTCTATTCTATCTGTAGTTAATGATTCAACACAGTATTATATATAAAGTGATTTAAAATAATAATAATATATTATCTAGAAGATTTTTAAAGTAATTGGAAACTGGAAAAATAGACTACCTTAAACTGCTTTGCTTTGATATATTTTTTAATTTTTTGAAATTACATAGATAAAGTAAATGAGTAGTATAACTTAAATATTAAGTACTATTATTTTATTATTTCATAAGATTTCTTTCCATTTACATAGTCTTACTTTATTTATTAGTGAATGAAGTATGAAGTATGTATGTACTTTTTTTTGTCTGTTCTGTGCAATTATTTTATTATTTTTATATCGTTGGTTTATTAGAAGAGTGATTATTTTATCATAACTTGTCACATATCTGTATAAATATTAGTAAGAAAGATATTACATAGATTATATTACTTAATAAAGATAATATAATTTAAAATAGACGTTTAGTTCTTTTTCTAATATGTAAGATTTTATCAGAGACTCATAAAATTTAAAAATTGTTAACTGAAAGAAAACAAAACCTTTCAATAGTTAAATAGTTAAATAATTAATAATTTTTTATTTAAATTCTTTTTTCATATCGATTTCTGAAAAAAATTTCTTTGCTTAATTGTATACAGCATACACTTCTTTTATCTGCTTAACTTGCACTAGAAATACAAAAATAATATATTTATTTATTATATATCATTTTCACAACATTCTATATTCTAAAATTTATTCCGTAAATTTTCTTTAATTTCATCCAAATTAATGTCTAAATGAAGTTGTATTCCAATTATGTAGAAGAATATTTACATAAAAATTGTTATATTTTTATACTTTTGTAATTTAAATTTTTATATATACCAATATTCATTCGCATAATTCATTCGTATAATTGCATTTACAATTTTTGTGATGTAATATTTTAAAGAAAAAAAGAAAAAAGAAGAAAAAAAAAAAATATATATATATATATATATATCATATCTCATAAACAGAACCGAATATTATATGGGGTGAAAGTGTTAAATACGTTAATTATATCGCATTGTAATTTCGCATATAAATTTATTTTAGCCGCATTGAAGATAGAATTGCGCAGGCCGCTATCAGTAAGGGCACGATGCGCACGCGCTGTGAGGATCTCAGTGGTTCTCTGCATCAGAGACGCTGCGGTATCAGATACGATGTCATTCGTTGCGCGTCTTTCGAGCGCGTTTGTTCTGTGTTAGTGTTGTGTTCCAATCAAACTTTCCTTGATGACCACGTGGTTTCCGGTGCTTAAATTAAAAAAAAAAAAACATAGTCACATATCTTTGATAAATTTCATCGTAACTCTTTTATTATTTTATATCTTTTATAAGATGTGAGAATTATTGTATAAATTCATTGTTGGTTTATTCGATTTGGGTTTTTTGATTCTCAAAGATGGTACTGTCCGTCGCCATGGTTACTATGCGCGGGTAATCATTCAAGTTGATCATTCAAGTTCGTAGGAAATCATCTTTCGTTCTTCGAAATTATTTTTAATCGCATATTACAATTCTGTCTAAAATTACGAATTTAAATAAAACTATGATTGAACATAGTGTGGCTGGTTCGAGTTAGGTTTGTGCACGGATGGATTAAGCTCCAAAGATAAGTGCGAAATGTGACTGAATCGTTTTTGTCAATCTCTTCCTGCCAACCGAGAGGTGTGACGCTGCTATGTCCAGAAGGAAGCAGGCAAAACCTCGATCTCTGAAGCGTGAGTTACTTTTACATATATTTCGATGATCGACTTTCCCAGTTTTGATTATTTGATTCCAGTTTTTTTTTTGTCAACAATTTCATTTTACGATTAAAATAAGAAATTATTATTTTATCGACAAAGTATTAAATTTAAAAATCTTTGTTTATTTCTCTGCTACTAAAAATAAATAAAAATGCAATATCTTTTTACTTTAATTCATTTTTAACATTTATCAAGCAGATTATTTCTAACTAGATTTTAATGAATTTACATGTTTGAATGAACAAATTTTTTTCGTTCGGAGAATTTGTATGATCTGAATTATTAGATCTGAAAAGACTCAAAATTTAGCTGAACATATTTGGTGAATTTATATTAAATATTAAATAAATTAAATTGAAAAGATTTTCAATTTTTAAGATTTCGCAAAAAAGAACGAGTCAAAAATTGAAGGAAGTCACTAAACTGTACTGTTATTTTATCATCGTTTTCGTTCTTGTTAGTTATCGGATACATATATAGGAATTTCATGAGTCAGCTTTTGAAAACTTTACGTTAAATATAATATGTAACCGTAGAAACGATATGACTCGTCGCAAGGATGTTTTTTCTTTCTTTTCTCTTCCTTTCAAAGATGTTTACGAATCCGTGCTATTGCAACGCGTGATTGCTCGAGGTGTTTATCGAGGCCTTGAATTTGTATAAGTAACAAAGAACTGAAAAATCGTGCTAAGAAGCAGTTTTTTTTCGGGAAAAAATTTGTTTTTCGTATGAAAGCATGCATGATGATTGTTGGAATAAATTACAGAGGAAAGTTCAAGGCGCGGGGTTATCGGAGGAGGGAAAGATGATATACGAGAAAATAAAATTCTCTTACATCACCATTTTTAAAATTCAGTACGAAGTTTTAAGTTGTTTAAAATTTTTAAATTTATAAAGAAAAGTAGCTTGCCAATAATTACATCTTATTTTGTTTTTTCAAGGTCATTGTGTTTTGATTTCTTTTTGAATTTTTTTCATATTCTTTCTGTTGTTTATGCGTTATAACAAAATGATTAATAAAAGTAGGTTTAAGCTCATTAAAGGTTTCGAATTTTTATATTTTAATTTTATTCATATTTTAATAAACTCATATTTAATAAACTTTTCAATATTAAATAAAATTTTTAATATTTTGGGAAAATATTTATCATTAATCAAATGAAACAACTGAAAGAGATTATACTTATGCTTAGAAGAGTTAATTAGAGATTTATGTTTGAGTTAAATGTGATTAAGTTCAATTTTTAATTTTTTTTACAAGACTGAGATAGTAAGTAAATATACCTGCTATTTGATTTATACGTATGTATATAATTATTTCTTTAATTATTGAAAAAATTGAAAAAAATTATTTGATTTTACGATAGAATCTTTCAGTGTTTTATTTAATTGTTATTTACGGAACATCAATCTTAGTTAGATCTATATAAGTGCTTTTATTACTATTTCCTTTATTACATATTTTAAAGTGCATTCACTCAAGCATGTACAAGCTGTCAAAAAATTGTTTATCATGCAAAGTTGACCTTAATCTTGAAATTTAAGATTAAATTTTTTTATGTTTGCACTGTGTAGGGAGATTGGGGTGTTCTTATACATTTCTTATATAAAAAAAAAATAATAATACTTTAGTGAAACACTCCACATCTTACATGTGGAAAAAATATTTATTTATGTTTAGGATATTTATCGTTTTAATATCTTCTAAATTTAACCATGATCATGTAAATATCGTCAATGTAAGAACCAGAGCAACATTAATGTCGATTACAGCTTAACAAAATTCAAAATTTTTAAATTATTTCTTAAGAAAACAGTTTATTTGCGCCCTACAATTTCTTTGAAATTCCTATTCCTTATAGTGAGTACTATGTGATGTAAATACAAAAAATTTGATCTTAAATTTCAAAGTCAAATTATAGTGGTTGTGACAAATATTCTTTCGATACCCTGTGCAATATTTTTTGTTGATATTTTTATTAAAAATTTGTATTAAAAAAGATAGAAAATATACGGACGTCTAATTAACTTTTCATAACATACGATTGGTAAGACAAAAGTAATAGAATTAATCGTATAGAAATGTATTATGCAATGATACTTGTACACTTGTATACAAGGATATAGGAGAAGAAGGGTCAAAATGAAAATACTTTATAATTCTATATTAATTATGTTTGTATCTAAAAAAAATAGTCTTAACATCTGTTTATCGAAATGAACTTGCAAAACTTAATAGTAAATTTGTAAAAAGATAATTTTGAAAATAATAACAGAACGGGACGAAATTAATTAAATAATAATATCTTTATTTGTTTACGAATAATACTCATAAGTAGATAAATAATCTTGAAAATGTGGTTAAAGATTGTTACTTTACTTTTTTGTTAATGTCTGAAATATATAAGAGAATCATGATTGTGAGAATCAAAAATATAGCCAACAAACACATAAAAATCGCAATCAATTGACTGCAACTATTGGTAATGTATTGATAATGTATTGATGCGGATTTCAAGTATTTTGCTTTTAATAACACAGGAACTTTACAAATATGAAATAAACAATATTTCCTCCTATTCGCTGTACAATTACATTGAATTATCTCAAATTTGATTGGAGATGTAAAAAAAAGTTTTTATTTTATAAATGCATTTCTTTTTATATATGTCTTTTAGGTATAGATAGATATTTGGTATATTCTAAAGATGTTTTAGGATACAATATTAAGAAACTAATATTTCAAAAGAGTTCGAATAGTATAAGAATATAAGAAGATAGAAGAAGATACAAAAATTATACAAAGATTGTAAATCAAATTAGAAAATTTTATAAGAAGTTTAGTTAGAAGTGTGAGTTTACAGGAATTGAATATAGAATATAGAAATAAATATTGAAAATAGAATATAGAATACAGAATATTGCAAATAGAAAAAATTATATAGACGATCTAAAAAAAAATTAATTGATTCGTTACTTTACTATCCTCTTTATTATATCAACGAAGATGAAATAAATATAGTCAGGATACAATTGTTCATTCACTATACCAGAAATTCATTACATTAAAGAACGAGAAAGAAGTTTTATTTTAAAAAGTAAAACTTATAAAAAATATGAAAAAATTTTCGAAAAAATTAACAATCTCCATCATTCCTAGAAAAATCTTTATCGTCAATATTCTTATCTAGATCGCACTTTACGAGCAATTAACCGCGTACATAGATTCTGGTAGCTGAAATCATAAGGAAAGAAAAGAAAAGAACAAAAAAAAAGAACAGAACGGAAAGAAAGTCCTTCCTGAATGAAGAAGGTGACAAGGCTGAAGGAAAAGTGTACGAGCAGCTTGCTCTCATCTGGAATGATCAAGTCGTACGAGCTCCCGGATAATCAGGATAACGTGAGAGACAGAGTGATTGGTCAGCTATCTCGAGTAACAAAGAGAAAACTATGAATAACAGGCTAAGAGAGAGAAAATCAAGGGAAAACGAACGTAACAGGATAAAATGAAGGGATAAGAGAGAGGGTTGGATATGTGAACGATGAAAGGGGAGGGTTGGAACATTGTCAGTGAAGGAAATAGCGATAGAAACACTCGAAGTGAGCTATCTAGCAAAGAGAAAGAGAGAAACAGAACTGGGAGAGAAGAGAGAGTTGTGGAAAGAGGGAGATAGGAGAGAGAGACAGAGTCAGTAGTCAGCCAGGATGGAATTAGGTGGAAACCCGCGGGACTGCTGCCTCTCTCTGTGGAATTCCCGGCCTCTGTAATCACCAGTTCTCCTATCCTATCCAATTCTGGTCGCACTGCTTCCATCTTTTTTCTCGTTTTCTTTAGTTTCTATATATTTCTCTCTCCCTTACTCTCTTTAGTATATCGTCCTTTCCGTTTTTTATTTTCCTCATCTTTCCTCTTTTTCTAAGTTTCGTTTTATCTGTTTTTCTCTATTTCTGGTTTCAGTTTTATTCGTTTTCTTTGCTACTACGTGGTTTGATTTTCTTCCGACAAGTTGAAGTTACTCTGAAATGTAAGATATTTATTTTTGTTGTAATATTCTGAGAGGATAGTAGGTGGTATTGAGTTCATACAAATATAAAAAAAACAAATGTAAATCCATCAAAAACTACATCTCGAATCCATTAAAAAGCGATCCAGCTTTCTATATATATTCTATACATATTCTATATTCTATAGATTATATTCTACATGTAGAATTCTATATTCTATATTCTACAGATTATATACTATATATATATATGTAGAGAGAGAGAGAGAGAGAGAGAGAAAGAGAGAGAGAAAGAGAGAGAGAGAGAGATATGGGTCAGTACAGATTTATTGTTTTATTAGAGGAGATTGAATTTTTTTTGTGCCGTATAATATAAAAATTGTAAAAATTGAGTTGAAAAAATTGTAATCCATTTATATTTATTTATGATTATCGAGAAGTATCAATTTTTTTAAATGGTTCCAATACTGTTTATGTTAATTAGTATTTAGAACTATACTTTACACAATTTGAGATAAATATTCTTTTTAATCCCGACAAATTCATGAAAAGATTAAAATGATTATAGTAGAGCATATCTTTTATTATTTTTTAATATTTTTCATTTCGATCAATTTGTTTCGTAATTTTCAAATCATTTTTAGTTTCTATAGAGTCTTTTTTATTCAAAACTCGATATTATTTATTGATTTTAGTGATTTTATATTAGGTAACTTGATCAAATCATTATTGCAGATTGAGATTTTTTCGTGTCGTATAATATAAATTAATTTATTGTAATCTATTTTCACGCTTTCGCATCTACAAGTAGAAATAAAGAAATCAAAACAAACACTTGGGGAAAAGTACGTAGATATAAATATATTTTCGTACTGTTAATCAGGATCAAAAGTATATAGATATACATATATTTTCGTACTGCTAATCAGGATCTTTTTATATAGATCAGTTCGTTGTGAGCTAAATTTTATAAGTTACAAGTTGCCACTATTAGTAAATACTCTTTTATAACGGTAACAAATTTGATAATAAAATTAATTTTACAAGTAATTTGACAAATGAACAATTTTGTTTAACGGTAGTTTCTGCAATAGAAATAAGAAAATAGAAGGGAATAAAACAAATTTTGATAAAATACAAGTATATTATAGAAATTTAAATTAAAATAAAGCGTCGATTTGTATCAAAAATACAATTCAGTAGTGTAGATCAAGGTACAACTGAAATTAGTAGTACGAGTCAATGATATAGTTTCACAATACGCACTTCCTTTATAGTGGTACTACAAATATCTTCTTACATGTTGTCTCTCGTACATATATATTCTCATATGTGCAGTTCCATTGTTTTTGTGTCTATATAAAATCTTATATTGTATGTTTTTCGTATTTTTCAATTGTTTTTTTAAATTGTTCAACTCACCGTATGAAACATTTTTGCTGATCGTTCTTGAACGTCGGTTTGTTATTAAAAGGGTCAAATTACTAATATTTATTATTCTTTATTAAAGCTTACTAGAAATATATTATAATAATACTTGATAAAAAAAAAAAGGTTTGAATTGTAGAATGTTATATAAGATACTGTCACAATCAAATATTTTATATTAAATAAACATTAAATTGTTTGATTATTTTCATCAAATATTTAATGAAAAGATATAGAAGAGGGGAGGAATGGAAGAAAGAAATATATTAAATATAAAAATATTAATGAAATCCAACCTAAAAATCTGTATATGAAAAATAAAAATTCCGCTATAGAAAGTAATTTATTTCGAAAATATATCAAATATAAATATTTGAAAACTATCCTAAGTATCTCTGCTTTAGGAATACTTGAAAATAAAAATTTTTCCATCAACTAAAAATTTATCTCGAAATTCTTTGCTCCAAAAATAAGGAAAGAAAAATTTAAATGTTTCGTTAAGTAATATTGAGGCGAGTGTAGAACATGAGTAGAAATCACCAGTTACTGGCAAAAGCAATTCGATGTCGTCCTATCGGATTAGCCAGCGGTACTACCACTACCACTGCCGTGATCGTGATGGAACATTACGAACACGCGGTTAGCCACGAAATAGCAAGCCTAGTCGATAGCATTGCGAGCATCGGTGATATAGGGTGTTGCTAATTAATGCACGATAATGAACCTGGGCGCAACCAAAGCTGTATTAATGGATTCCAATGTCCGTCATAACGTGGACGATCCGTTGGTGCATCGGAACCATACGTAATTGCGTTAATGGAGGCCCATCTATTTACGCTGTCGGCTTTTGAACTACTTATGCTCGTCACTCGTTCGGCAAATAATCATCATCTAACAGTGAATGGTTGTTCTACTTGTGCTCGTCCTGCTTTCCAAATTCATGAAATTTCCTACGATTTGATCATTTTGTCTACTTCATACAAATTTTTCATCAGATCTTGGCTAAGATTGTTTGGTTAAGAATATCATATATATAACACACACACACACACACACACACACATTAATTATATTATTATATAATTAAACCTAATAATACTGCAGTCACATTGACGTAACATTTCATTTCTTATTTCTTCTTAGTCAATCTAGATTATTGAATATTATTAAATCAATGTTGCGATTATAAAAAAGAATATTTTTCGTTATTTCCTTTTCCGCTTAGATCCTGTTTTTAACATTCGATGAGTTATTATAGTAAATTATTTCTTCTAAATTGTAATACTCGTATTTAAAAAAAAAAACAAATCATAACGAGTTTTAATGTTTATTACTTAATGAATATATTTATTTTTATAATACTGATTCTAACATTATTATGTCATATTTTATTTATAAGAGAGCAAAAAAATGAATTTCCAGCATCTATAATTAAAAAGAAAATTTTAGTTGGTTGTGAAAAAATATGTTGTTTTTGAAATTTTGAGAAATTTAAGATTGAAGAATTTGAAAGAACAGAATTACAAGATTTTCGAGTAAAATTTACTTGACAAAATTATGCAGAAGAGAAATAAGAATACAAAATTAAATTTTTCAAGCAATTTTATCACAGTAAAAATATTTTTTAATCTAATTTTCTTATGTAAAAGCAACGAAAAAATATTAAAAATGAATTTCATATAATTTGACATAGAATTCTCGTAATCGATGATCATATATACGATATTAAAGTCGAGTAGAAATTCTTCACAGTGCAGTCATCGCGAAATTTGCAATCACGATTCGCCATTAATATTCTGCATTATATAGGAATATTTGCGAGCCTGTGATCGTATAATCGTAAACATTATAATCGGAACTCAACGACCTGAATCATACTGCATTATGCTTCAGAATCGTGATTGTAATTTGCGTCTCGCTCCTAAATACGTAATAATAATCTCTTAATTAACGCACTCCTACGCGATATTGCAATTATTAACGTGTTTCACTTTGATTTCGTCAATCTTCTGAATTCTGATTGAAAATACGCAATTAACTCTGTTATTCTCAAATTTTTATTTTTTAATTTTACAATCAGTTTAGGAAACAAAAAGGATTTAAAAAGATGAAACTTGAGCGAAGAATTCTGTATAGTAATAAGAATTTTTTAATATCTCGTTTAAATTTGACATATTTTTTAGTTTTTGAGAAATGCAAGTAAGTCGAAAATGAACGAAAAAACGCAGCAGGATTAAAATTATTGAATAAGAACATAAAAATTTTGAAGGTTTTGTTCTGCTTTGCTCTTATAATTATAACAATTTTTGAGAAATATTTAATAGAAAATTTCAAGAAACGTTTTCATAGTCGAATTTTTTGATTTTTTGAGTTTGAGAAATAAATAATATTTTTCAAAAATATTTCATAGAAAAGTTTAAATAAAAGTTGAAATAGTCAAATTTTGCTAAAAGATCCTGTACATATTTAATAATTAAAATTACCCGTAGTTTAAATTAGTAATCCACACATAGTTTTAATCGATTAATTGTTTATTCTTTGATAATAGATTACTAAAGTATTAATTAAAATGCATAGAAGACCATAAAAATCATAAATCCATAAAAGAAGTATAAAAGAAGAAACTGATTTCGAATAGCGACGCTAGGTTTAATTTTACTACATAATTTAATCTCTACTAAATTATTTTTTACATTGAGTGTTTGTACCAAGTGTATTTTGCACACTTCAGCTTCGATATATTTAAATACTATTATTATTATCGTATAAATAGTTGTTTAATTACCATATCTATCACGTAGAGTGATCGTTATGTTTACTATGTTCACAGATGTATACTTTGCATACGATAATTCACCGAAAAGCCGATAACTTAATCCTATTTAGAAGTTGCATTATAATCACTATACCACTGAGCCGGAATTAGGGCTGTCATTTCAAAAACTAATAGCGGATTAAGTTTTAGAGCAGTCACGATTAAAGGGATTAAAAGAATAAGCTGGAAATTTACATTCTACCATGGCATTCAGCTTTTCTATTCTATTAAATAATTCTTAAGATTATTTATTCTTTAAAAAAAAAATAGAAAAATCTTTCTTTTTTGGAATTTCTTGTCTTTTAGAGGAACTTATCATTCTATAAAATTAAAGATTATACTATTAAAATTTTTATTTGATATTATTTACTAAGAAAATTGTATTCTGCTTTGTAGAATCATAATAATAAGAAATAATTGAACATGATTCTTAACTATCGAAACTTTTCTGTGCAATTTTCTATTAAATAATAATAGCTATTTTACGTTACAGAATCTAAATCTAATCTTTTTCTTCAAGTATTGTACCTTTTATTTAGATTTTTCTATTAAATAGACATCCGTTAAGATTTTTTTTATTAGATATCCTAAGAAGCTTTAAGGACAATTGTTCACTACTTCCTAGTGTTAGAAAATAGAAAGAAAAAAAATCCAGAAATTTTATTTAAATACCATTTTTCTTATATTTCTTGTCTCTGCATAACTTTCTAAAATTTTTACTGCGTATTTTGAATCGTAATTTTACACGTAGAGTTTTAATTAATTACTTTGATAACAATAGATTAATTATTACGTAACATGTACATACATTAGACGAGGGGGTCGAAAGGTTGCACGGTCGGTGTAGGTGACGTCATGAGGCGAAGCGAGGTCATGAGGTAAAATTGGCGACAAAGTTTACAAGAGGAATGCAACTGGTGCACAGAACGCGTTTATACCTTTGCTGCGTGTAATTCCTCAAGCACGCGATGCACAATTCGCAGCAAAAGGGATGACCACAAGTCGACGGACGTGAACGTCTTGCGTTGGCTTGTGTGGCCTTGCCTCAAAGGAATACCGCATATCCCGGGCATGTCTTTCATGACATCTCTTCTTCTTCTGCCAACCGATGTTTCCGCATGCCGTCGCCACTTTTATAACATTCTCTACTCCATCTCAAATGTACACACACCCGCCGCCCATTTTATACTCCCCTTTCTCCTAATACCTTCTTTTATACCTTCTTTTACACTAACTTTAATTGCGCGTGTACAGATAGAAAATGTTGTGTTGGATTTATTTAAAAAGTTCCTAATTTTTAACAATCAATAATTTCTTTTAACTTGTTGGTATTGTATGATACGAAGAGAATTGTTTACTATGTAGTTTTGGAAGATGCTATTTGACGAATACTAGTTTCAGAATTATTAATTCTTTTATGTATATATTAACAAGTTGGTATTTAATTAATACCATATAATTAATATATTTATATTGTTTGTTTGTTTTCATTAAAACGATTATATATCGATCATTGGTAACAAAGGAATCTTTTGTGTAATTTAATAAAACGAGTGTCGTTTTGTAAAGAAAAAAGCTTGTATATTTTGTGGGAAAATAAATTTAAAATGTTGATCTTGCAGTATTCCTAGAACATTCCCGACCGTTTGCTGAAATAATTATAATTTTCAGTTAGCAATAAAAGAAGAAATATTTTACCATTCTGAAAAATAATAAATAATAGTAAAAGATCTCAACATTAAAGTTATCCTATAATATATATTTACTAATTATTCATGTAATACATCAGAATGATTATAATTAAAATTTTAGTGATGATCCGAAAGAAATTATAATAGCCTAGTATAAAAAAGAGAAGAAATACAACATTTTACAATTCTTAATACCGAGGCATCTTGATACTAGAATTATTCTACAGCGTTTCGTACAATTTTCTAATAATATATTAATTTACAAGAAGAACTAAAATAAGAAAAGAAAATAATAAGAAAATTCTACATACCACAAAATTATTTCACAATCTCTTTAGTGCTCCATACAATTTTCTAAACCAGAAATTATAATTTCCAGTCGATGATTAAAAAAAAGTTGACTTCATAATAACTCGACGCAAGAAAAACGAGAACAAGAGAAGAATAAGAAGAACAAAGAATGACGAGAAGAAAAAGTATTTTAACATAGCTGGCAGTAGAAAACGGTGGCACCAAAGTTATCCTGCAATATCCCGGGTACTCCAGGTAGCGTGTCGGAGCCAGAGGGTGTTCGTCGGCGGATGCGATGCTCCCATGGGAGTCTGAGCCCGCGTCAGAGCTGGCCGGGGTTAGGCTCTCTTGGGAATTAGCTCGACTTCCCTTGTACCAGCCATCCAGAGCATAGCACACCATAGCAAGAGTAGAGCAGAGCCCTTCCCAATGGCTGTTCTCTCGGCTGTCTGACTGGTTGTCACGAGTCCAAGACGTACGGCGGGCTGCAACCGGGGAGCAGAGATAGCAGTCGCTCTGGATAACCTGCCGGTCTCTCCTTTATTCACGGCATATCGATTAATGACTGGAAAACCTTGCTGGCTTCGTAACCGTCCCTGCTTGCAGCCACCGGGATGGCGTCGATGTTTCGACGCGACCTCACGATCCCCCGGAGATATCGTTAGCTAGATTATCGTAATCGGCAGATATTTTTCCTCACTGTTTTCTACATTAAATTTACTTCAACAGTTGCTGTATTTCGAGTTGTATCATAGATTGAGTATTCTCTTCCCGACTTTCGTATTTTTGTTGTTTAGAAAAGGGCAGAATGTTAGACGGAAGTTATTCAAAGTAATCTGACTCTCTGACTTTTCTTTTTCTTACTGAGTATTTTTTTCTTATGTTGCATTATTTTTGCAAATTTATGTTGTACTATCACTTATATTTTTTTGGATGCCTTTTATTTTTATTCAGAGAATTGTACAATATAATATGAATTTTCAACATTTTTTCGTTTCTTTTTTCAAGTTATTTTACTAGGGAATATTTGTGTAAGATAAATTCGATTTTTCCCGATATTCTAATCTTTATTTTATATTATGAATTTGTAATTTCATACTTACTTTCATTTATAAGGAACTAGTTTTTTCTTTGTTTTAAACACTTTTGTCTAGATTTTAAAGTTAATATGTTTTGATGACGTTGGAAAATTTTTATTTAAGATTTGATTTAAAAATCCAAATTAAAGAAAATTGAAATTGAAATTTAGAATTTGAACATTCTTAGAAAGAATATTAAGAATAATATGATAAACAAAAAATAAATATCATAAAAAATAAATTTCATAGCAATATTAGATTAATTAATACTTATTAAGTACTAATAAAACTATTGCAAGAAGTGAAGCACAGCAATGGTGTACATTTTATTTGACTGAAAAAAACTCAAAAAAGTTTTGATGCTCGACTGATATTGAAGAATATTATAGGATGATAATATATAGACTGCGGATTTTCAAGAACATAATTATTTTGAATAATTATAAAAATTAGTTAACATCTTATGAGAAATATTTATTAATAAATATTATATAATATTATACAAATATTATAAAAATATTATAAAAAGATATTAATATTAAGAAAGAAAGAATTTGTGCATTATAGAATATAATATAGAAAATACTATTCTTTTGCTACTTTATAAATATATTTATATATTTATAATTATATATTTTTTTATATTATATGCATTTTGTGCAACTTTTACACTTCCAAATTTCTCATAAATGTATAAAAATCCGCAATCTAGTAACACCTAATATAATAAAGGTGGGACAAAAGAAGTATAAAAATGATATAGTTTAGAGGATTATAAATAGTTGGAATGTATCGATAGAACAAGTGACTTTGAGGAATTTAAATTGATCTGAATCTAAACGAAAACATATAATGAAGTAATCTTTGCTTATTTGAAAAAAAGGTCTCTATGTTATATTGTTATTTTATATCTATGCAGATGTTTATACAGTTATAAAAAATTTAAAAATATGAAAATATGCAGAATATATTTCGTAGAATAATAGTCCAATATGATAAAGCGCAAGTGTATAAAAATATGCAAGAATTCGTTATTCAAATATAATTAAAATAATATAAAATACTATCCTAAGTAAAGTAATTTCTATAATTAAACTGTAGATTTTTATACATTTATGGGAAGTTTGAACATCTAAATGAAATGCAAAAATTTACAAAATATTTAAAGTATGCTTGTCTCTTTTTACTTAAATTTTTTCTAAAAATATATCTTTTTAATTCTGTTCATAAAAATATGCAAATATACAAATATTTATAGTTTAATCATAATATTCGGTGCGTAGATAATATATATTTCCATTTAGAATAATTTTCTTTGGTTACACTCATAAAAATTAAAATTTGAACATTCGCGATCTATTTACATAATACTATGAAGGGAAAAGAAAAAAAGAAGGAGACAGGAAGAAAACTTAAGAATAATCGTATTTGCGTAACTCAAGATTTTATTTGAAGCATGGGAAAGACTTCTTGCATATTACATGTATATTGCACCCTGAAATATTTTTGCGCAAGATTCTCCGTGGAAGAGGGTTTGGTCCTAATATGCAATTATCATCCTCGTGAATATAGATTGGCTTATAATAATACATCTCTTTAATATTTACCAGAACATAATTTTTTATACTCTGGACTATATATACTTTATACGGTTTTGCTACAAAATTTACTTCAACTTTTAGATATTTTTTTTACTTCAAAAAAAATTTTATTTTGTTCAATATTTTATTTTGTTCTTTCTGTATTTCTGATAATTACAAAAATTTTTGTTATTTTACTTATGAAGATTTATAAAATTACCCTTCTTGTCAATTAATAAATTACTAATCTCAATAAATGTAATTTACAAATTATATTTCCACAAATTTTATTTTAAATAGTATTTTTCATGAAAATTTCTAAGAATTTCATGAAACTATTCTTTCCGTTTACATCTGATAAAATACAATTATTGTATCTTACGTTATTTACCCGCATATTTATGCTTTAAATTTTGAAAGATTCTGAACATTTATATTAAAACTGTCTTTTATATCAATTAACAAATTATTTTACATGAAATTTACATGAAAAGAGATAAGAAGAGATTTACATAAAAATTCATGAAATTCAATTGCAAAAAATTGTGATTATTTTTCAAATTACACCTTTCATGTGTGTCAAATTAATAGAATGTCAGAAATCGAAAAATCAAGTAAAATACAAGTACAGATAAACCTGTTAACTCTAAGTTTCATCTCATTGTCAGTTACGAATGTATCCGCGCATTCGCGTTATCGAAAACAGCAATGTACTTGGAAGTTAAGCCGCAATATGCAGTTATCCCCGCACGAGGTATCTACGTGAGTCATAATAATATATCCGTTTAACGTTGGCTAGGACCAACAATCTTGAGAGTAGAGGGGGTTGAGAAAACGCGAGCTGTATTTTCTAGAGCTTACATCGAACGTCTTTGTCCTCCAGAAACGGTTCACCTCCCAAACCAGATACCGATGCTACGTGCCTTCTTACCTACATTCTTACATGTTTATTTTTGTAACGTAGACGATAGCCAATCCTTTTTATCTTTACGACTATTGTCCAGACAATAATAATTCAACTGTTTTATCTCGCAGTTCAGTTTACGACAGATCGAATTTGTAAGAGATACGTAAGAGATACATGCAGGGTAAAGCAAATGAATTAAATTAGATATAACGACTAAAATTTTACTTATTTTTCCCAAGTAAAGAGCGTAATATGTGAATGTTTTTATTAATTTCAAAATCATTTGCTGTATTCTACAATGAAAATCAACCACAAATAATAAATAATATTTAATATTTTTTTTATCGTGAATACTTCTTTCGTGTATAAACTTGTGTGTTATTCACTTTTTTTAGTTTAGACTGATGTATTATTAAACATTATTCACTTTTTTTTAGCGCTCTATTTATCGACCGTTAGAAATTTTATTTTTTAAAACAGCTCTCATTGTCTGTACATTTTTCTCTATCTGTGATACTCTATCATATGATACTTCGCGCGTGGATTTTTTTATGTACACACAGATAATAGCCAATTTGCTTCAAATTTACGATTATTCAGTCGTCCAGGCAATAATGATTTGATCTCATGGTACAATTGTATACGATATTTACGACAGATCGAATATGTAACAGAGATGCATACTAAGGGGAGAAGAGAAGTGTTTTGGTATTCCGTACGTTTAGTGAGGACAAAGATGGTAACTGTATAGATAGAGGGAAATTGCAGCTTCCGGTTAAGCTGTGGGATAGACGAGCTTAATTCGTTGGGCTGTTCGGAGGACAGATATTGGGTTCGTGGGTGGTTTGGGTTTGGTAATTGGGAATTTGTGGCAATTGGTTGATGAAATATGGTATGTCTAGTTAGCTATGAATGCGTATTATATATTTAGGTATTTTATATATAAAAAGTTCGTTTCTATCTGAAAGAAAGATTTCTAATAGTAATTGATAAAAGGAGAGAAATTTTCTCAGTAGCAGGGGCGAATTTACCTTTACTGTTGATATTAATGATGCTATAAGCGCCGGCCGAAACACTATTTCCAAAATCATGACTAAACGATTGATATACTTGTTAGTATGCAAAGACTGGGATAAAAATTTTAGTGTAGTTAAAACGATGTCGATGTCGAATCGATATATTATTTACTTTTAACAATATCCATTACCAAGGAAGAAAAGATTTTCTTCAAAATATCAATAATAAAAAGTAGATGTAAAAGAAATAATTGAACTTTTTCATTTTTATCAACTGAAAATAATATAACTAGATCGTTGTCGTATGATGAAATAATAAAACAATTTACATATGTAACAAAAGTTAATAACAACTTACAATTACAGTGATTACATGCTTTTCTATTATATTCTTTATATTACAACTGTGCAATAAAGTTTTTGTAAATTAATCGTTATTTGCTTTACTTCATCTATTGGAAAGTCCCAATAATTGTTAACTTCAGATTCTGCTAGAATTCGATCCGCTACTTAAAAAAATATCTAAATAATAAATAATATATAATGATAGTATGATGTATAAATTTAAAAATTGAAGATAGTTAAATGCAAGACAATTGATAATTTGTTAATTATTTTACTATAGAATCGCGGATTTGCAAAGATTTGTGGATCGAAATAAGATTTTAAATTCTCTATGCAGATTTAATTTATTAAGTTTGGATTTAAATATGAATTTAAGTTTAGTGAATGATGTTCATAATATTAATTACAATACTTGCGTTTAATTTAGATTATTTCATGTAATTATATATTTTACACGATCAAGATTGCAAATTCATTTTTATGCATATAAAATTATAATTTGCGACGAACGACTTCAACGTAACGAAAGAGAAATATTTTACACGAATTATTTGTTCAATCAAATCTCTTTTCGATAGAAAATTTGAGAAAGAATATTTTAAATACTTTATTTTGGATCTCAATTTGCCTATTAACAGCATAAACTTAACAAAACATTTCTGTAAATTACAATTATTCTAAAAATAACACAAATTCTAAACAACTTCAAAAATTAATATATATCGTCTCTCTCGTCAAAAGAGTTAAACAACTGCGAGAAGAATTAAAGATGAAATTTCCACAAATAGTTGATTAAACTTTTAAGCAGAATAACAGCAATACAGAGTAAAAGTTTGGAGGAGTAATTAGAGAGACAATGTAGAAAGGACTGATGGAAAAGTGTTTCCTAGTGAGAGTTCTCGATGATGGATGAAGCATTAACTCGTGGTATCCTGGATGGCATGAAACGCAGGAGCTGTTCGACGCAAGCTTGACATCTGACAGGACGGAGGAGGGTGCAAAGGTTCAATTCAAGGGTGCTTGGTATAGTGTGCTGCCTTGACTCGATGTCTTGTAGAATATTTAAGACTTAGTATCTTCCATCTCTGACTTCGGTACGCTCGTTGTTTCACGTCTCCAGGCTAATGTTCCATCCATGGAAGAAGGATGTTCTCCTTTTCATAATGTTCCATCCATAGAAGGAGGATGTTCTTATTCGATGAACATATGCCGTTGAAAAGTTTCCAATCACTTCGATATTTGTAATAAAAATGCCAATTAATCGGAATGATCAATTAAATCGCTATGAATGTATATTATTAGTGGGACATTGATATGTTTTTCACAAGAAATATCGATAATTTCTATAGTATGTTTTTATTAATCATGAAACTTACTTATATGATATTACACTGTCGTATTTCCTTCATTCGCTTTACACGAATTTTTATTAATTTTTAAGCCTTATAAAGCTTTTCATTAATTTTTTTTTTTATTATTTCTGAGTCAAATGTTATCTCAAGCCATCTGCTTTAGACTTTGAGCAGTGTTGTCTCTCATTTTTGTTCAGATAATCCCAAGCAGTTCAATTACAATCAGTTGATCGAAGTAGTCAAGTTATGTTAAAAATATTAATTTTTTCCTTTTCTTTTTGTTTTGAAAAATCACAGCACAGTTTTACAGTATGTTTTGGATCGTTATCTTGTTGTAGTATGAATTTTCGAGCGATCAAGCGTAACGGCATGGTGTTTTAGAATTTTTTTATAATATTGTTTATTTAAAATACCACCAATTCTCACAAAATCTTGCTGCAGAGAAACGTTCATTCCATGCTTAATTATCGGTTGTGTGTATATTGGTAACATCTTTCGGGTCGGAGAATATAAACGTTTCTGAACTGAAAACCTTTGGATTCATTAGTCTCTTGAAGATATCTTGCTTCAGTCTTTATATGATCACGTTTTGTGAGCAGAGACCTAGAGCCGCCGTTTAGTTTTATTAATAGATCTAAGGAACAGTTTTCGTACTACAATTCATTTCATTAATTCAGTATTCCGGAAACGTACGTACAGTAGTCATAGATTTGAACGCGTGTTATTTGATTTTGCACAAATTTCTAGTATAGACTTCCTTTTAGAATTAAATAATTGTGATAATTTTAGAATTAATAAACTCAATTGTTGTATTCGATTCAAAATAGGGTGAAACATTTACTTCCATAAAATTGTTCCAATCGTAATTAACCTAAAATATTCTATATAAAGCAGTAAAATTATAAAGAAAACATCTCATACATTAACAATTGTTTTATAAGAACCATTCTATATCCTTGTATTAAGGATATAAAAAATAAGACAGCGGTCGGAAACTTTTCGTCGGTAGATGAGCTTTTTTTCCTAAACTATGGGGTCTTCATCAAAGTTTCGTGATTATCGTGTTGAAGAGGAGCAGGAACTTTTTATGTCGATTTCCTTCTTCGTTGTTTTAGAAATTTAAGCCCTGATTCTATATTCTAATTATTTTATTACTTTTTAATAATATAATATTACTCTTTAATGTTATCGTATTTGAATTTTGTCATCGTTTTTTAATAATACTACTGCAATGTTACACATTATGGTCCATACAATTGTTTCAGATTATAACTTTGCTACCAGTTACAAAAAAATGTCAAAGAAGAAAGATAAATAGTTCGAATCGAATTACATCCGTAGGACTATGTTTTTTTCTTTTTTTTTTACAAGTGCAATAGCATATGTGCAATGAACAATTGTATTATTTTTTTAAATGGAACTTTTTTTTACACAGATATATTCCTCTCGTCATTCTATGTAAAAATATATTGGAATATATAATGGCAAAAAATTATATATAGTTATATTATTAGTAATTAAGATATTTTTAAAAAGTCTTTATTGAAAAAGATGCTAAAGTTGTTGTCAATATACGTTATGTTGTCTTAATTATGTGTAAAACTAATTGCTAGACACTTGGTAATAATTACAGACACAAACTATTGAGACTTTGATTTTATATTTCTAACACATTCATAAAATTATACTTTTCAATTATTTTCAAATTTTAAATTCAAACTAAACTGCCAAAGATTTAGATAAACGATAATAACTATAGATAATAACCTGTTAGATTTTTTCATGTGTATTAAAGTTTCGCGATTGTCACGTTAGAAAGAAGAAAGGAGAATTCTTTATGTTTTCTTTTCTTCTTCGTATGTTTTATGATTCTATAGGTACTGATTTTATATTATAATTCGTAGTATATCAAGATTGAATGATTGACATTCTTCATTAAATAAGATCTTTAAAACCTGTGACGAATTTTTTTATTGTCAGTACTTTTTATATTGTAGTAGCATTATAAGAAAATTTTTATCGAATTTAATAATTGTACTTGTTTGTTATTTATAATTTTTATTTTCTTCTTTTAATATTTACCTTCTGAAAAGGGAACAATAGTATATATAAGATAATATATATAAGATAATATACATATAATGTATGTATGCATAAAAGTATACATAAGATAGAAATGATAAAAACCTACACTAATATAATAATGGTCGCATCCATAATATTCGCATCCAAACGATGTTATTTTGAAATATCTTTTAAGTTTGAAGAATTGAAATATAAAGCCGAAACTTACATTAATACTATCTATTTCTTGTAAATTTTTGCATTTGAAGAGCTCCAAAGAAAAGGAGGCTGACGTTGTTCCGAAAATGTTCCTTTTTTACACTATTAAAACCTATCAAGGAAATTGTTTTACCGATTATACACCAAAGAAAAGAAGAATACGTGTAATATGAAAAAATGTAGAACAAATGCTATTGTTCATTTGAAAACAACGGAGGAAACGAGGTAGGAAGAGGATCGATTGCGAATTTCATCGTAGTGTAACAGAGTAAATCAGCAAGTTAGTCGCGCGAGGCAACGGTTTGTTGCTTGTACATCATCAAACATGAAATGACGAGCCCTGTTTTCAACATGAAATATATCTATGTGCTGTACTGACGTGGACTGCCATATAGTAGAGCCATCTGTTCATCACGTGGGACCACAAAATTAAACTTAAAAAATTACACTTTGTTATTTTGTATCCACACACACACACACACACACACACACACTCTCTCTTTCTCTCTCTCTCTCTCTCTTTCTCCATTCAAACTCTCTCCCAACCAGCTTTTCACAGGATGAACTTGCCACTCCCATCGATTGTTACTGTTTTTCAAAGTGTCGAATGCGGATTTGTCTCTTCTCCTATTCCTTTTCTTTTTTATTTTCGGCTGGAAGAATAAATTGATTTGAACTTTTATCTAAACAAAGATGTCTGTCATAGTGGAACGTAAATTTTAGTTGTTCGGAAGTTACGTAGATCAGATTTATAAGTGAAAAATGAAGATAGTAAACACGAGTGTTTGAGACTGTAATTCTTTATAAATTATAAAACATTAACATACTGATTGACTGTATAAATTAAGAGTTAAAAGCAAATTGTGATGTTGTAAACGTTACTTCATGAAAATTCATCTTGTAATTATTGATTGTTTATGATATCTCTATAATACTATATTACTATTAACAGAAGTAAGTAATTTTCTTTTAGAGAAATTTAAAAACATATTTTTAAGAGAATGATAAATATATTTAAGTGAAAGACTTAATTAGATTAAGATTAATATTGATGAATTTATTTAAGTATATATAAATAATAAAAATAGAATAAGTAGAATAATTTTATTTATTTTAAAACAAATTAAACTTATTTACTGAAAAAAGTTAAAATTTTTTATTTAATAATAAAAACAAGAATTTATTGTTATATTAATTTAATAATAATATTAAGAATTATCTTGACGAAAAAATTATATATCTTAATTAGTTTTATACAACGAATTTATTATTAAATATTTTACCTCATACCTTACACACCCATCCAGTATTCACTATGAAACATAGTTCGTTAAAGCTAAACTTATTTGCGTCGTTACATTTGGCGTACAAATCTTGTTCATCATCATGCCGCTGAACAGTCTGCAAAAAGCATATTATTATTAATCGTTTCTCGCTGTGCAACTTGGAATTCATATTCATTTGCATACATACATACGTATATATAGGGTGTTCCAGAAAGTGACAAACTTTGTCAATATATTTTATAGGTCTAAATAAAAAAAAATGTTATGTAAACATAGGTTGTGTAATACTTCATTAAAAAATTATAAATTTAAAAATTGTAAATTTAAAAATTGTAAAAAAACACGGAATTTGAAGAAAATAGTTAAACAATATTTGCATATAGTTTTATACAAGCTGTGTTTATTATCTGCAGTCGTTAAATTAATATTAATTATTTATCACTTGACTAATTATTACTACCAATACTAATTTTAATAATAGATTTGTAGATGGAACTAACATTCTATTTCAAAATCGTCCTTGATAATACAAGATTAACAGCTGTTCAATATGAAATTTATTATTGTACAAAGTTCATTATTGTACAAATATCAGTTAAAGTATCAGTTAATTATGTATTTATTCTTGTTTTATAAATTTTTTCCTTTAGTTAAAATTCCTCATGCATAAAAGTCACTGTATCACAGTAACCGCATTTGTTACTATTCCTTTCAAATTCGTATTTTTGTTTTGTTTAACTTTTTAATAAAGAATTAAATAATTTTTTTCTTATTTAGACCTATAGAAGATATTGATAAAGTTTGGCATCATAAACCTGGAACATTCTGCATAGAGTGTCCGACATACTAGAACAGTGAGCTAAGATGTATAATAATAATAATGTATAATACATTAATACATCTTTTTCTTAGAAACTGAAGAAAAGTAATTAATACAAAAATATAAAGTGAAATTTAAGAAAAGATGTATTTTATTTTTAATTCATCATATTATATTTAATTTACCCTTATAATATATTTTTATATTTATATTTGGAATTTATACTTATAATTAGTTATAATCTGCGGAAAAGAGACTTAGTCCTGTTTCATTTGTTTTCTTCATCAAAAGATGATATAATTTAATCGATTTCTCATCCATCGAGGGTATATAGGTGTATTTCTAATTGCAAATGAAATCCGTGTGTTTTATCTTTTTCATAGGATTTTTATATTTACGAGAGAAATGGTTTATAGAAATTTATCAATCAATTAAAATTAATCAAAATTAATCAAAATATTACAGGGTGTCGTAATTTTAATGGCATAATTAGAAAAGAAGTGATTCTACATGTAAAAATAAAGAAAAAATAACATTTTTTCAATTAAAACTATGTTTTCGAGAAAAACTTGTTCGAAAATTTTTTCAAATTATAAACTTATAAATAAACTTATAAATAAACTTAATTAATTTCATACTGATTAAGAGTAAATAATCGATATGAGTATATTTTACATATATATTTAGAAGGATAAGTAAAAAAATGTAGAATAAAATTTTTCAGTTTAAGATTTTATTTCCAAGAAAATATGTTTTCTTAAAAATTACTTTGGTATGCGTGTACTTGTAAATTTTAAAATTTCATTTTCTTGGAAACAAAGCGATTTATATGAAAAAATAATAATCTTCTGTCGATTATTCACTCTTTTCAAGTCCGAAATACTTCAAGTATATTTGATAAATCTTCAAACTCGATTTTCTTGAAAACGGAGCGTCATACGAGAGAAATTTATTTCATGTTTTCGGCTTATTTTTCTACATATAATTGTTCTTTCTTCGATTTTATCATGAAAATTGAAACATTTTGTACAATTCTGAATGCTTTGCCTTGGATACTTTATTATATATATATATATGTCAATTAAATTTTTGTATTAACAAATAAATAATACAAAAACTGAATCACCATTCAAATACAAAATTTATAAATTTATACAATGTCAACTTCGTCTTTATTTTAGTTTCAGTTGCTTGAGGCACCCTGTATGCACATGTATCTTATGGAATGCAATGTTCACATGTTCCAAAGGGAGAAGAATTACAATTTCGTAGCTCGTTGCCGCTCTTTTCTTCCCTTCTTTTTTTTCTTTATCTTTTTTTCCTTTTTCCTTCGCAAATACAGATTTTATTCTTCGAGGCTGATATGCAAATGAAACGGAATTAATGGTTGCTTGTCTCTCCACAGGAGACGAAGAGTGGGACGACGGGAACGAGCAGAATGTCCTAGAGGTAACCGAGCAGGATAATGAGACAACGGGAATTAAGCGTGAGTGTTACTAAATACTTTCTCGTCGTTAGCCAACGTTTATGTTAAATTTAGACAGTTAACTGGATTTTCGTTATTTTAGTTTTATTTGTAGTATTTTTTTTTAAATAGGAATCACGTAATATTATTATTAATTTCAATCTGTAGAATATCATGTAATGTATTATTAATTTTAATCTGTAGAATATTATTATATCACTATGAATCGTTGATTTATGATATGGAATTTTTTTTTTTACAGAGGATGAAGAGGAAGAAGAGGAAGAAGAAGAGCTGCAGAGAGCTTTCAGTCGACATTCGGAAGGTAAGTTGGATTCTGGATTCTGCAGATTTTAGATTGTTGAGATTTCTCTATAAATTTTGGATAGTGTTCGTTATTAGTTAAATCGATAGATAAAAAGTAGTTTAAAATGTGATTTTATATATATAAGAACTTTAATTGGCAAAAACAATGGACAGACAAAATTAGTAATTTGATTTACAGAAACGCAAAAATAATATAAAAATTATTACTAGTCATACAGTGTATAATTTTAATTTATAATTTTACAACTTATTGTATATTTTTATAATTGCTTCTATTGTTTGCTGTATTTTGCTACCAAAAAGTTACAGAGGGTTATTTCAGATATTCGTCTATTGGATTCGGTGCCGTTAGCTTTAGCGTTAATCTTAGTTGGATATAGTAACGTGTTAACCCAGAGAAAAGGAAGAATCGGTTTTCGCGAGCATCTACTTCTCATCGAATATACTCGGGATAATGAAGCACTGCCGGCAGACGACTATCGTTATGTAGATGTAACAATGGGCTAGGAATTGAGGGAAGCACGGTCGGTACATTCTGCCGCATTCTAGTGCATTACTTTTATCAGTCCTCACGGGACATTGCCTCACGACGCAACAATGCGTTCAGACATATCGTCATTGTTCGTAGTCGCCGTTCAAGAAACGTACCACTCACCTTAGACCCTATGAATATGGGATTCCTTTGTCCCGAAGGATTCTTCCGCGTGTGTCACGTGTGCATCGTCGACGCACGTCTTTGCTTTCCCAACGAGATCGTTTCATTCGCTCGTTTTCATCTCGATCGCTCGAAATTTGTCCTCGATACGTATGTTAGGAGATAGAAAGGAAGACATTAAATCCATAATCCATGTTTTTGTTAGTCTTACCGCATTCTTTAGGTTATTTCACTCAAGCTTTTGCTCGATCGTATTTTTTTGTTAGCTTCTTAAATTTCAAGAAAGAGTGAAAGAATTTTTGTGGAAGGATATGATATATCTGCTGCATCTGTGTATTTTTTAGAATATTGAATATCGTTTTAAAACAATAATGGTTATAAAACATAGGGGTAATTTCATTTTTTCATCTACATTTCACACGATGAAGAACATTAAATATTATTTAAATTTCTATAAAGTTATATATTTTAATTTTTCCTTCTCTTTTGATTAGTATACTAATATATATATATATATATATATATATATATACTAGTATATAGAATTTAAATATAAATTCTGTATATTTAATGTTCTATTTATGATATTCAACAGTTAAAATGCAGTATGAATTATATTAGATTATAATTGTTGAAATATCGATTTAATAACGATTGAATTTGACCATGTTAACTATATCTATTTGATCATGATACCCTATACATAGCATCGTTAAGCGATATTTCTAGTCATGCACGTGGTACATAGTCTGTGGGGTGGAGAAGAATTGCTGGCTGAAGCAATTCCTTTCAGAATGGTAATAGGGACTCAGGTGGCAAAGGTGACTGGAAACAATGCTTGTTATATCGATATATCCTTTTGATAGTATAGCCAGGGAACAATAGTACCTTAGTGATATAGACCTTAAATGTTTTCTCGATACATCACTATAAATCACTATTTTTTTCTTTTTATTGCGTAGTTTGCTACAATATGTTCGTATAGATCTAAATAAAAAGAAAAAAATTTCATGAGTCATTATACTTGACAATGAATATTAACTGAAAAATTATCCACTTGTAACGATGAAACGTTGAAGCTAACACGATAAATTTTGATTAAGCGAATTATATCACAGTGAAATAAACTCGTGCAATTTCGGATATTTTGAAGTGTAACATTTTGTTTTTAATCTTTCAATAAAATTTAGGATATCAATAAGATTTCAGTATTATAAAATTATAGTTATAAAGCTTAAGAACTATAGTTAAACATTCTAGTATATTTGTAACTGGTACAAAAAGTCATAATTAAAAATTCTAAAACAATTTTTCAGACCAAAATTAAATATTCCAGCCTTTTAACGACTATATCCATAAACGGATTTCGATCAATTTATTTAATATCTATTAGATATACGAAAAATTGTAACACTGCAAGGAAACATTCTAAAAGCTTCAAGTATCAGTAACTTCAATACTATACTAATTCAAATAAAATATAGTCTAAGTTCATTACCTATTTTTTATTTTCATTTATTATTTTCAAATTCATATACTAACATAAACTAACATAAACATACAACTTTTTAATTCCCATCGACTTTCAAATAATATAATAGAATTTCTTTAAATTAATTTAATCTATAAAAACATCGCTTATCACTATTTTTCACTAAAAAAACAACTTTTTTATTCATCAATCTCCTTTTACTATCTCATTCATCGTGAATGTACAATTTTCTTGCTTCTGAAAATTCTTCAATTTGAATAAATCCACAAAATCCGTCACAAAATCCACTATCAGTAATTCACTCATTCTCATTCTTCTTTTCCATTAATTCTTGAAACAAATTTCATTTAGCTCACCTATGCAATCAATTAAACAAATCCTTTGCGTTTACACGGGAAAATCAAGAAGCCTCGTATAATCTCATCTAACAATTCTGGCAATCCTCGACCCCATAAAATTTTGTTGGCTGTTCTTACATAACCCAAGCCATACTGGTAGCGGCGAAGAAGCAACAACCACTCGCAACGAAAGATTCGTTCCTTTTCCGCGTATCCGAGAGAGATCTGCTCTTCCTCCCCGAGGAGAAGCGAGATCCGACTTTTATCCGTTCTTCCCTGTACCAGCCGATTATTATTTCAGCTTACCTTTCGCCAAGTGTACTTGCGTCCGCTTTATACTCCAAGGTAAAACCGGCTTGGAGAAGCTTGGAACGAGGTTGTATCCCCGAGGAGGCCGCCGACTGCCAAGGGAGATGCCTCGATGTTCCTCTCTCCTTTCCTTCTCCAGCTCTCTTATTCGCTTTTTCCTTCGTATAGAACGGTACAGTGTGGCTGCTGTTGCTACTTGAGTGGAAACATCGAGGTTCCTCCGTTTCTTTAATACACGGTTTCTATATCTATCTTTTTTGCTTGAAGTTCCATTGCTGCTCATTACGGAGGAATAAAATGACGCAAGGTTAGCGGTACGAGTTTTCCAGCTGTGTTTATTAACTCGTCATTGCTTCTTTTGACGAGAACAGTGTAATCGAAGATTGAGTAGTTGAAGATGATGGTGTACAAAGTTCAGGGTATTTAGGTTTGTGGAATATCGATTTGGATTTTCGAATTTTTAGGTTCGATTTAAAACAGCTTGAATTAGTTTGGTACTGAAATTTTAGAGCATTAAATTTTTTTTAAGAATTTTTGATTTGAGTTTGAAAGAATTCCGAATTGATTTTTGGAATAATCAATTTTTGATGTATCAATTCAAGAATTTTGGGATTCTTTGATCGAGTTAAAGAATTTCAATTAATACAAATTTTGGAATTGCTAAGATTTTTGATTCATAATGTTGATTATAGGATCGTGAAATTTTTAAATAGTTGAAATTTTTGGATTGTGAGATTTTAGTATATCATTTAATAGATTTTTAGAACTCTTAGATTAGATTTCAAAAAATTTAGATTGATGTGTGTGAATTCTTAATTATTTAGCTTTCTGGCTTTTCATTTTTTAAGTTACGCTCGAAAGATATTGAAGGATCTTAAAACTTTTAGGTTTTTGTATTTATTAAAACATCGCAAATAACAATTAAAAGTTAATATTCAGATATTTATTAAAGAATTATGAACTTTTAAAATTGATCATTTATACAAAAAGAAACACGCTTTAAGAAATATAAATTCATTTTTTCTACCAGATAGTTAATAAAATGTAAAAATAATGATTCAACGATAATTATCCCGGGAATATTTCATCTTGAAGATCGTAGAGATGGGATAGGTTAATGCCTTGTACCAGTAATCAACGAAAGAATATCGAGGTTTTCGTTAGTTCTTTTCTTTCTTTCCTACCCATGGAAAGGCTTTTAAAACCCTATTGCAATTAAAACCCGTCAAGTTTCAATTATTCAAACATTTTCGCATTTGTGTTTTTTTTATCGAGTTTGATTTATTTCGAAGTTTCCTTTCGTCAAACCAGATGTAGCCAATTAGAAATTAACCGTGTACGTACATTGATTAACAAAAAAACATGCCGTTGGGCTTTTTTGAGGATTTAATTTATACAGAGGATATCTTTGTTTTTGGAAATGATTCAGGAGAGTTGGAAAGAGGGCTGCTATTTGTCGATCATCGCATTAACTTTTTAACACATACACTAATATACATGTTTGTACAGTGTTTTGTAATTTGAACAATTATTGTTAATTCTACATTAACAAGCTTCGAAATATTTAGTGAGGATCATGTCAGAAATATATTATGCATGTTAAAGAATATATATAATAATTCAATCAATAGATTATGAAAGTTAGTTTTTTAAATTTTGTAACTTCTATATATTCGAAATATTTTTTAGTAAATATTTACTATATATGTACGGGTACATAATTGTCAAATATTTGACAAATAGCAAGTATTTGAAAATTTTCTCATTTTCGGCATTGATCTTTACGAATTCAAGCTGCGATATTCTATATTAAAATGTACTTACATTTTAGAAATATAATTGGACATATAATTGTAATAAATGTGCATTTTATACCTATTTTCATTATTCATTTATAAAAATCATATAATCATTTTATGTAGATACTCATATAATACTCATTTAATCATTTTCACAAAAATTTGTGTTGACTGTTTGTGAAAAAAGAATAAACTAATTGAACTAATAAACTAATTGTGAGAAACTAAAAGAGGAAATATAAAATTGTTATATCAAACATCAAAGTACCTCGAAAAATTTATTTTAATTAATAAAATTTTTCACATTCGATGAAAGTTCTTTTTAAATTAATGTTTGTAATATTAATTTGTATTTTATTATGTATTTTTGAAGAAATTAGAACTTCGTTCTGGGAACAAATATATCCATATTCATCAGCATTATTTAACAGACAGGAAAGACATGACTTCCCGAACAGCTTTCGCATAATCTTCCTATCTTCCTCTCATTTTTCGTCGCCCACCATCAGGTTGGAGGACCTTCCGACCTCTTTCCGTTGGGAGAACCGAGATCCCCCATTTTCTTAATGTTAGAGATTTCAATTCGTCACAAATATCAACTCGACGATGTTTTTGTTTGACGATTTTTAAAGAATCATTCTTATCTTCATTATTATCACTATACTCGCTATATGACTAAAACTATATCTATTTTTTTCGAATTTCATTTCATTTATTCTATTCTCAATAAATTTCTATTCTCAATATCGAACTATATGTATTATTTTTTAATTTTATTTTATTTCATTCCTGCTTAATTATTTCTTCTAAATTTTATTGTATTTATTTAAATTATTTTGTGTATGTGTACGTGTATGTGTATGTGTATTATATTAAATGTGTAACATAAACTAGACAAAATGAAACTGTCACTTATTATATGATGTACATAAATTTAATCATTATGATCTCCATTGGCTAAATATGAAATTCCGTAAGTGAAAATGGAATTTTTAAAAATATCTTTAAGCGGAAAATATTTTAGTTAAAATAGAAATGGATAAATATTAAATTAATTCACACGTTCAATTTTTATTTTATTACTGTAATATTATACTTGTATAATATATATTATACTATAATATTATACTTCAACAATTATTGGTTCCTAACTTTCATGTCAAAACCAGAAATGATGATTAATTATTATTCTATTTTCTATAATAGAATATATATAAAAATATATATAATATATATAAAAATAAATAAAATTTTTCCTTTTACTGCTTTAAATTAGATTCAAATTTTAATTTAACTTTTTCAATAAAATAATTTTAAATAGGTGGAGTACTCTATAAATATCTAGTTCCTGAATGAACAATAAATCGTTCGATTCTATAATTATTCATTTATTTTATTGAAAATAAAACTTTATCTGTATAACATTGTCAAAGTTAACAATTTACAAAACATTCAAGAAATTTCAGATTCCAGAATCAAGCAAAAGTTCCTCAATTGTTTTTAACAACTTCAATCAGAACAGATTGTCGTCAAAATCTACGACAGTGATTTGTAACTTCGTTTAATCATTTTTGAACCTAATAATTCCAAAAAGAATGAGGTATGATTTCTGTACATAAAAACTTTGGTTCTCAACAAAAAGTGTCTAAATCAATGTTTTGACGAACATTTTGATTTTTCCAAGTCGATAAATAGATTCATTAACTCAAAACATACCAGCAAGTCTCAAAATGAAAACTAAAAGATTTAAAAACTAAAAATAAGAGCTTGCTAAAACATCGAGATAGTAAACATCCAAGAAAAAGAAAGAAAAGAAAAGGGGAGTGAGTGAGAGAGAGAGAGAGAGGGGGGGGATAAGAGAAAGAGGGATAAAGAGAGAAAGTTCTCTATTTTCCCATGGGAATTGAGAAAGTCCTGGTAGCTGGTACAGCCATACGATGTGAGAGATCCAAGAGGTGCAGGAGGAACAGGACACGGAGGTAAAGAGGGCGCTCAGGGATGAGGAAGAAGGTGGGTGGAAGGATGGAGAGAGAGAGAGAGAGACAGAGGAGAGAACACGCGAGGGGAGTTGGGCGAGAGGGTATATTATGGGGAATGACAGGGGAATCCCAAGAGACCAACGGAACAGCCCAGTGCGCATGCGTCGAGCTGATTAGTTCTCCCTCTTCCCCCTCTATTCACCACCCACTACCTACCATCCCTTTGCATCCCCCGTTCACCCCTTCACCACTCTTTCGCGTTCCCGGAGTGCTGGCAGCGCCAGAGGAGAGCACCAGAGTCCCGTGGGATCTGGCCTCGCTGCCTCTTCGCACTTTCCACCCTCCTACCATCACCCCCTTTCGACCATCCCTTCTCGCTGCCTCGTCCTTCTTCAACCTGTACTTCAACGTTACTCCTCATTTTTCTCCATCTCTCGCTACATTTTTTCTCCCACTCGTGTTATACATTCTTTTCTTTTCTTTCAGTTACTTTTAGTTGTTTAATTATTTGAGTTTTTGTTTTCGACTTTTATCACAAATGAGTTATAGAGTTGATATTTTTGAATTAAATATGTCATTTGATTACGTAATTTTGGGAGAGGATTTTGGAACGTTACGTTATAAGTTTTTGAAAAAGCTTGAGCTGGGATATCTCATGGAGAATCTTTAGTAATATTATTATTGTTCATTTCATTTTGCATGCTAAGTTTAGTTGATGTCTGTGAATTTTAATTATAGATAATAGCAATATGCTTATTTGAAGATATCATTTTCACTTGTTTTTAGATATTAATGTCCCTTACAGCTAATTATTTTTTTAAAATTAGATTTAAACATTAGCATTTAAACATTAGCATATTAAGTCATAGCAAGTTTATAATTTGAATACATATAATATTGATGGTTTAAATATTTTACCTATTGGCTATTCATTTGACATTGATGTAGTGAAAGGATCAATGAAAGCACATTTGTTGCTAAAAACTTTATGTTTACGGTTTATATAAATAAATAGTCTATAGAAATGTTTACAGTTTATAGAGATTGATTAAGAATATTATGAATGATTTTTATAGTTAATATATTGTTTCTATAAAAAATTTAACAGAATGCTTCGCAAGAAAAATAGGAATCCAAATATTTCAAGAGTAAATTCAACGAGAACATTGTAAAAGAATTAATTAAAGAGAATTGTTAACAAATATAATTGAAAATCTTTGTTAGTAATAATCATATTATCATATTAACCTATACATAATTATAAAATTATTAATTGTTAAGAATTGACAATTTTCAAAATTCACATCGTCATAAACAATTCTTAATTACAAAAAATATTCATTTTTATTGATCAAAATTTTATTAAAATATAAATTAAAATATAAATATTATTTAGGATTATCCTTTTTCATTTTTTTTTTAATTTTTTCTAATAATCATTTGTACTTAATTAAAATGTATAACTTATAAAATTTTATCAATAATATGATGTAATCTAGTGAAAGATCTAATTTTTTCCCATAATCCAAATTAAAATTTGGTCATTTCTTATTAAAGACTTCTTTTTAAAAAATTTCCACTAAATAAGCGAATAAACAAAATACGCTGTATAATTTCTAGAAAAAGTTATTTATCAGCTTATAATTTTTTTGTAAAATTTTATTAATAATATTAGTTTGACGTAATAACCAATCTATAATCTGTAATCTCAAAATTCAATTACTCTTCACTATTTCTTAAAGATTTGTTTTAACGATCCCTAATAGTGATGTTAGTCAAAAAATTCAACCAATAAGTAATCAAATATATTTTTTTTATTTTTCTATATCTTTAAGTTTGTAGATCGTTTATAAGAGTGTATCGTTTCGAGGTAGGAACCGCGGTTGTTCTCGAATGGCTTTTGATCAAAAGTAAGGAAAACGGCTTTAGGTACAATGGCACTTTCTCGGTGCGATCGTACTTCTCCGATATAAGGTTATCCCAGGTGACGAGCTGCCTTGGGCCATGGCACAGCACTACGTATCCCTTGGGACCGACTCTAGGCCTCTCGTTCCCTCTTCCTTCTTATCCTTTTCTTCCTTCTCCTCTCTCTCTCTCTCTCTCTCTCTCTCTCTCTCTGATTCCCCTTTCTTTACTTTTGCATCATAAGAGGGAAGGGGATCGCTGAACATGCAAAGATAAACACACACGGAGAACAGGCCTGAAGATACATGCGCGTACATGGATGCACCTGTACCAACTGATCGCGATGAACTAAAAACGTTTCGAATCGCTCACTAACCCGGTAAATTTTTAAAGATACAGCGAAGATTGGAACGTTGTCGATAGGAGTTCAAGTAGAAGTCGTTGGAACCTGGAATTGAATTTCCTGAATTAGATTGAACCTTGTATGATTGACTCAATGGATAAGATTTTGATATAAATTTTGAAAAATTTTTGCGAGTACATGTCATAATGTATTTTTTATTAAAATTCCATTTTATCCGTAATTACTATATTACTCGCATTTAAATGAAACTAATTATGAAAGATGATAAAACATTTATAAACAGAAATGTCAAATAATCAAATAGCTTAAAAAATTTCATCATAATAATTCAAACAATATTTTTCTCTTTCTTTGTATCCGGAAAATTCATATCTCAGTGTACTATTCTATGCTTACACTTTTTAATTTGAAAAAAGAATTGTCTCTATTATTACAACGAGATTTTTGTTATTTTATTCAATGTTACAGTGAATATTTAGATTTCTACCAGTTTCATGTAGAATTACCCAAAATTATCATCAGACAGACGTCTATGTTTTTCAATAGGTTCTAATAAGAATATAATGAATTACTTGCATATATTTGTACATGCCACTCTTAATCTGTGAATTTAAGAAAAAATTAAATTTAATTTCTGGTATCATTTACGTAGATATTGAGAGTATTGAATTGTTTCTTTGATAGTATGCAAATTCTATAAACATTATCGATTCTATAAATATTAACATATTCTATAAACATTTTAAAAATTGTAAATAAAAGAAAGTCAAATTTTCCTTGCTTCACAAAATCTAACGTATACGAGCTTGATTGTTTTATTCTACTGCATTACTGCATACAAACACATAGGAAAAATTGGATCATGTTTAGTAAGATTACATGGAATATGTCAAAAATACAGAGCACATATAGAAACATGGAAAATGCTTTTGTGAATTAATTTCGCAGGTTTGATATCAAAGTTATAATATTTCACTATACACAATCTGCGATCTCATAACACATTCCAAATTATGCGGCAGGCTATTATATAAACCTAAATTCGTGCACGTGCACGGTCATATCTGTTCAAAGCTAGAATAATGACTATAAATTTTCACTTGCTGCAACATCTAGCTGTTCAATAATGGTGATGATAGAAGTGTGTCGGTTTCATAAATATATGATAGCTCGAGGTTCTTATCAAATCATAATAATTTATCAGATCAAAAATAATTTTAGAAAATACAAAATAAATATTTCATAATAAATTTTTTAATCCTTCCTTAATATTTTAATTTCATTAAAATCTACAATAAATTCCTAAATAATTTTCTCCTTTCAACTAAATTCATAATATATTTTCTCTTTAAAAATTATCATTTCTTTCCTTTAGTTATTTTAAATTGATAAAAAACATTTATTTTGTCGAAAAACTACCCTGTTTCTATCTCTATAAATTTTTTAATAATCTTCTCTATTAAATTAATTTAAATAAATTAATCTAAATGCAAGCTTTTTTTAGAATTTCTTTTAAATAAGTATTTCCAAATTCCTCGTTTTTTGGTCGATAAAGTGTGTGTGCGTGCATACGTGCGCGCGCGCGCGCGTGTGTGTGTGTGTGTGTATTATAATGAAATTAAATGGTTGTTGCTATCCTCCTCGAGTCTATATGACTCGAATGGATATTATATTTGAATAGATATTATTAAAATATAAATAGTTTTTAAATATCTGGTTTTAATATCCGATACAATTCTTCTAGATTCTTCTAATTGAGAAAAATTTGGAATAATTATTATTCATTATCAAGTTGTTCATTAATACACAGGAATAGCATAGAAGAATTTCGTCAATACATTTGAAACGAACGATCTTGCATAAATACAGATGCACGCGCGTAAAATACGCGATTGCGTTGTAGAGGAAGTACTCCAATGTTAGTTATAAATCTACTCTCCGCATTATTCACCCAGCTTTTGGCGCGTAAGCGTGAAAAAATATCTGGCGCAAAAATTGTAAGGTTTTTAAATTCTCGCGTCCAGGTGTAATTATTTTCTTCATCGTTAGACGAATATTTTGCTTTCGCAATTACATTTTTACCAACGAGCGTTGATATTTCTTTTTCCGGGTTCCCTATTGTGTTACGTTCTCCAGTTTGTAATTGGAAATCTCAAGTGAATTTCTATGTAGAATGTTTGTTATTTTCGCAGATTGTATTTTGTAATTTCTATGATATGTTCAAATATTTTCGTGATCTCTATTTGATTCTAGAATTATGTTAATCGAATATTTACAAGTAAAAAGAAACTGCTGAAGGCAGAGGCAAAAGTAGAGCCTCTATTTTTACGCAGCGGCACGTGGATCAAAGTTAAATTGACTGTTTGATCTCTCATTTCTAATGCACTTTGTTATCTTTATCGCCGCCCTTTCCGATCCTCTCTTTTCCATTTGCGTTTCGATGCGTATACGGCGACACAGCGTTACCTGCTATAGCGGTAAACTATGATACAGTCTCGAGCGACCAGACCTTCCTATTCTATCATTACAAACTTGCTCTCCCGGCACTAGTGTTGTGCTCTCCCGGCTGTTCATATCTAATGCGATTGTTCTCGTGGTAAATTCGAGGTAGCTGCAATTGCAATTGCAATTCGATAGAGCATGTCCACGATTTCGAAGAAATTTCTATCAGATGCGTACTGCTAAAAGATATCAGTTACTTTGCTGATGTATTTCTCTCTCATGTTTAACAGCAGAAATATTAAATCATTCATTGTGTATAACGTGGATTCGCTGTAATTCGTGATTTTTATGAAAAGTACTATGAAACGTATCACAGTTAATAAGATTTGAAAGTGTGTAAGTTTTGATTGTCAAATTAAAAATTTAGAAAGTCGTTAAAAATAAGATACTTTAGTTTTATTGGCGGTGTAATATTTGAACTTAAGATTTATTCTTCTTTTGTAACTGCAGGTTAATTTTCCAAAATACGGTGATTATATTATACAATACGTACAATAATTCATGAATAACGTTTATAATCTGGAATTCAAGTTTCGAATTGTAGAAAAAGTTTCATAATCATTTATATCAAACATACTTGAAATTTTATAACGTAGAAATAATATAAATGTATTATTTGAAAATTATTTTTTAATGTAGTATTGTATTAATTTAAAATAATTTATTCAATATTTTCAAATCTTTAAAATTTTGTATTAGAGTTAGTTTATGATTTTATTTCAATTTTCAAAAATAATGGGAAATTATTATATTACGTTATATTCCATTGAAAGAAAAAGAAAAAGCAATCAATCATATCTCGATCAAGAAAAAGAAAATTACAATTAATCATATTATTCTCTGTCGAATGAAAAACAAATTCAGATAAATAAGTTAAGAACTATTTGGTAAATTAAATACCAATGTTAGCATTCAATTACAAGAATAACAACAATTACAAGTTAATTAACGCGTCGATATTTGATAGGGCTAATATATGAGGAGTTTGAAATTGCGCGAAATTCTAAGTTTTCAATTAATGAAACCAGCATTCGTGTCGTTGCATATCAAATTTCAGGTATGTATACTTTAAACAAAAGATTAATTTACCTTATTATAAAATGTTAGGCAGAAAGAAATCCTTTCCTTGTTTTTATCATTTTCATTATAATTTCTTTTTTTTTTGTGAAACATATTTTAGAATTAAATATTAATCTTCGTAAATTTCAAATAATATTTATGAAATTTAATAAGATGGAGGATAATGAGAATAATTATTAATATGTAAAACTAATTTTACAAATTTAAAAAATTTCGAAAAGTACGATTTTTTTTCATAGTTAATACGTTTGAGTTAAAGCTTATTTAATTAACATATTTTGTAAAACGCAGCTAATCGTTATTTGTATAATCTGAAGTAATATCTATAAATTTAAGAAATTTTAAAGAATAAGAATCTTTTTACCAAAAGTAGCTTTTGAATCAAAGATTTCTAAATCTACTTTGTTATAATAGTAATTTCTATAAATGTTAGAAACTTTAGAAAATAAAAATCTTTTCACGAAAAATGACTTTAGAAGTTATAGATTAATTTTCATGAATTTAAAACAATATCCATGAAATTCGTGAAAAGCGAGAATTTGTCTGACGGTGTCGATGATGTCGGAATACGGTATTAAGCTACTATCGAAATGTGACGAAACTGGAACAGAGTATCTGGGGACTTAAAGGCCGGTAGCACGAGCCAAGTTAACTTTCGCGTGAACATATACGTATCAAGTGCTCTGCTAACTTTATGCTAATCTTTCTCTCTTTGGGCTGTAACGTCATTTCAAGTGAGTAGTATATTAGATAGTATATTAGATCCTTTCGTGCTTTTTCATCGTATTTCATATTTCATGTGATAATAATTAAGATGACCAACTTTTTTTTTATCAGAGAATTTTAAATTTAAGATATATATGTATGTAGGAAAAATTGTTAAATGATTTTTTTTCTTTTGAATGCTACTATTAGATTATATCGAAGATATAGAACATTTTAGAGGTTATCTATTCTTATAATTTACATTAATTACAGTATTAATATTTTAATATTATGAGAATAATATTCAAAATATCTATTGACGTCGATTTTATATAATATTTATTAATAATTATTATTCAATATTACATCTTTAGAATATAATAATAATCGAAAGTATTAAAAATGTATATAGTAATTTTAAATGTGCTAAAATTATTAAAGATTTTTAATCGCTTTATATTATTTCTTTCAAATTTTCCAATTTTAGCTACTTTTTAAATACTATTTCTAAATTTTCTTCTATATATATATATATAGAAGAAAATTTGTGAGATAATCTCACAATTGCTCCGTTATAGTAAAGAAACGTTGAAGCAGAATTAGAACTTTTTTTAGAAACAGTCAATTGCACAAATTTTATTTGAACTAGATTTTGTTTGAAACCTCGAAACAAACAGGAAACAATCGCAGCGTTATTGAATCGACAGTGCAATTCGATTTCGCGAAATATCATCCTAGCACAACGTACCGCACGGTGAGGCAGATGTATGAGAGAGAGAAAGAGAAAGAGAAAGAGAAAGAAAGAGGGGAAGTCGCGTAGCACCCTCTAGAGCACCCTTTCGTTGGATGAATGCACGTCGAAAGACACTGGCTGGTGCAATAATTTTGAGATCGTAGTCACGCTAATTCCTCGACTAATTGAGTATATCAGGTCGATCCATAGGCAGATCAGGGTGAGCTTGTATGTCACGTTTACGATGCACAGATGTGTGCACCGCTTTATGGTTCATCTCTCCTCATGGACTATGACCTCGATCGATACACGCGACATATTCGACTGTTAGAAATTTTTGCAAGATTGATCTCGCTATATTTTTGAAATATTTGAATGATTGGCGATTGATTGGCTATTTGAAGAGATTGATTAAAAATTTTGGCAGTTGATTAGTAAGTTTTGAGAACTATGATTTTATGTGAATACCTGTGATACGTTTAAATATTTAAAAATTGTAGAAAAATTGTCTACTGTGAATTAATGTTTCAAACAGTAAAAAAGATGCCTAAGGCAAGAAAGAGTCGACGTTATATTAATAATTATTCAAATTATTCAAAAAGATAGCAGTTTTATGAGTGATAGAAAAATTGTGGAATATAAAATACGAAAAAGAGATTTGTTGTTATAGAGGATCATAATTGATACAGCATTTAAATACTTCTAGTCAGAAAGAAAATTCAAAAAGAACGTAATGTGAAACAATCCATAATAGCGAAAGTGAAGGGAATAGTGACAAAGAAAAATTAATTTTATAACATATTTACAAAACAAAGTAATGGTTACTGTAAACGTGACTTACTGTTAGATAAATCTTGACAACGACATATGGTGAAATTTTCTTATCAAATATATGACTCAAACTATTTTTGACAGAAAAATTCTTTGCAAAAATTATCTAGACGATTGCTAAATTAAATAAATTAAACCGTATTGTTTAAAATTACGTATAAATTTCGATTGAACGAAACCACAAATAAAATAATCTCTGTGTGACAAATTTGATTATTGGAAAAATATGCGAAAATGAAATTTCAGTACCTCATTTATTTTTGTGTAAAAAAATAAGTGAGACAAATTTTGCATGTATAACTCGTTTTGTCAATTCAGCCATAATGTTATGGTCACAAGAGAGAATATTCTTGTTAGTGATAGGATGTAACTACATACATGATGAAAAATTTGTCAATAATTTGAAAGTATCCTGTACAATCTATGATTTAACATATACAATTATACGGATTAAACAAAGTTACAGAACAAATGCGTCTTCTTTTTCCATCCAGTTAAAAAGATATTTATGAAAACACCACTTCGCATAGAATGTTATAAAAGAAAAGTACTAAACTTACAAACTGAACCGATTCTAATTAGATGAGGAATGTGGTCAGAAGCAACCATATTTTATGCCATTTATTGAGAAGACACGCCAAGAAGTACTTTTTTGATTCAAATGATGCAGTTGGAATTAATTTAGCGCAGAATGTGTTTTGCGATGTACAACTTGGACAAAATTTAGCCTTTTACCTTTATAAAGATTTATTTTGAAACTTTATCCATGGATATGAAAAAACTGGAGACCACTAATCCTATTAATTCCCATTAATCGATTCAACATAATTATTAAATAATAACAGACAAATTTAAAAACTATATCTGGAAATATTGAAGAAATAATTATGTTAAAATAAAATGCAGTCTTAAGGAAAAATTTTTGAATTTAAAACCATATTACAAATAATTGCAATTTTTAAAGGTAAAAGTAACTTTTTTTAATGATATTTCAATGATATTTTAATTTATTTTCAATATTTTTTTTCAAAAGTTGTCGAGCCCATAGAAACAATGTCATAGAAGTAAATTTAAATGTGCACATGTTATTTTTCTGTACATGTTGTTATATTTCTGCATATACAAGTACATATTATATTTTCACATTTTACATATTCTATTTGCATAGTTCAACATATTTTAAGTGCATGAGCATTTGTAATCTTATTATTATATTTAAAAAGTTTTGCGAACACTGTTATCTTTGAACGATATTTTTGATTGATTCTAAAAAATTTTTCGAAAATTGATTTTGCTATATTTTTGAAATATTTGGAGCAAAAGTTAAATGCAGTTTAAAATTATATTGTAATTTGAATTTATTTCAAAACACTAGCTAGTTTATTATTTGAATTTGGATTGTCTACGGATTTAGAAAATTTTTGTTTATGTTTTATTTGAAATAAATTTCTGTGCGTGGAACATGGCTAGATTTATTGAAGTTGTGAAAGATTTCGTACAAATAGGCAAATTTGAAGATGAAAATTTAGATATTTGATATTGGAACTAATTACTATAAACTGCTATATTTTGTGATTTTTTGTTACGCTTTACAATGCTTTTTAATATTTCACTAAACTTTGTTTCGTAATTTTTCTCTACGATTCACTATATTTTTGAATTCATTATTTTTGAATCATTATCTCATACTTCTCCCAAAGCACATTAATTTCATATAAACTACATCAATGAATTTTCCATCTTCTTCACTGTAATTCTTCAAACTTCATCTAACATACTTACTTATCATTTTTCCTTATCAAATCACTCGCGATCTCGTTGGTTTCGAAAAGTCGTCATGGGCAAACGGTTCAAGTCTACGCAGACGTCCCAGCAGGGACATCCGGTTAAATTAATTCCTATAGAAGCCACCAGTATCTATATCTATATAACACATATACACAGGCAGATCTTTGTCTAATATACAGAACTACCACAGTCTCGTTTAGTTGCACATAGGCAAGGAAAACAGGCAATCCTTGTGCAGTGACAAAGTACAAGGAACAGCCATCTTTTTCAGAAAGAAATTAAACTTTTCCCCAAGGTATACTTTCTCTTCTTCTCTCCTTCGTTTCTCCCTTGGCCTAGACTCCTTTATCGCGAGCTATTAAGGTTAGGAAGGTTAAAGGACATACACCAGGCACACAGGACATCTTCGTAGAATGCCGAAGGGTGACTCTGGCTAGCCTATTGGTATTGTTTGTCCCGTTCCCTAGGGAACTGGCCTGCCCTTAACAGTGGCATGTGCCGTTGAAGCTGTACACCGGGTGTCTTTGAGATATTGCAAGATTTCTACCAATGCTGAGGATAATCTGAGATTTCACAGGATTTCTAAATTGCTGGATGATGTATGTTGAAGTAAATTGAATCGAGGAATATTTTTATTTCATATATAACATGATATATTTTATCTCATGTATAATATTTTATATTCCTTTGATATTCTGTTTTAACGTAATAATGTACTTTATTTCTATCACGAACATTCATTGAACGATACATGCAACTTTATTTTAGCAAGTCATATTTTTTTTTTTGCTTTAACTTGGAAGAAATATTGCACAAAGAAAATAAAAGATTCAAAATTGACTATATACTGACGGTTATATTTTTTTGTAAATACAACAATGCATTTGCATTCTTGTTTTTCTCATATATGCATCAAATACTTTCACCATTCTATGCAAAAAAGGAAATTCACAACTTTGTTCATCTTACTTTGCATAATAATTTATATATAAAACAACATAAAATTAAAGCTAAAGTATCTTTTAAATTAGTCATTTTTTGATCATATTAGTGTAAATCTAATTGTTTCTACGTGCAATGTCAAGACGATATAATATATGTAAAAGAAGGAAAATTTCTATTTGAAAAAATAGTGTAATTATAAAATGTATAATAGTACTTGTACAAAAAAATATGATCGTAAGTATGTAATTCATTTTGAATCATTCATCTTTTTCTTCTAATATCTTCTTTTTATTTTCAACAGAAGAAAAAGATATAGTTTGCTACAATTGCGTGAATCACTCTATATATGTTATAAAATTGTTTTCAGTTGGTAAAAAACAGAAATTGTTTTCATTCGATTTCGAGAAAATCAAGTTTCAAATTTATTAAATAAAAATATGTTAATTTGATTGGACAAGAATGAATAATTAACAGGAAATTATTGTACGTGTAGAAATAAGTCAGAAAAATAGAATACAGTTTTTCTCATTTTTGAGAAAATTAAATTTGAAAATTTATCAAGTACATGTAATATATGAAATCAAATCTCAATTAAACATATTCGAATTTTCTTGAAAATGAGGCTTTAAATAGAAAAATTTTATTTTATATTTTTCACTTATTTTCGCATATAGAATAACTTCCTTTTAATTTCTCATTCTTGTCAGCCAAACTCATATTTGACAAATTTTTAAATTTAATTTTTTGAAAATGAAATCTTTAATGAAGAAATAAGATCTTTATTTTTTCTTTTCATCTTATTTTCTCATATAGAATTTCACTTTTTCTGGTACCAGAATATTTTGTATAACATAATATTAGCTTATACTGTAATATGTGGTATATATTATATCATATACTACATATTGCTATAATGAGACGTGATAGTAGCAGACTGAAAAGATTTTTTATTCTTATGTGATAATTCACTTAGAAAGTAGAAATTATATCTATTCTTATTTAATTTAATATATACATAAAAGTTAATAAATTAAAATAACGCATTATTTAATGGATCAAATTATATTGTTGATACATGTATTTTAGTATTGTAATATGTAATTTGTAATATTGTATTTAAATTATTATATTGTATTATATAATTAAGTATAATTTTTACATTTAATTGTATTTAATTTTGTTTAATATTTGTTGGAATTTTTGACTAATTCGTTGATTAATTGCAGTTATAATTAGACAAATTAAAAAAAAAGTCTTACTTTTGAAATTCTTACATTGTTTTATATTGTTTTTAGAATGAATTATGAATAAATATATAAAACATTGTATAAAAATTGATTTTGACAAAATAGAAGTTGGGTATAGTCTATAGAATAATTAATAAAATATCTCGTTTGAAATAACTATAGAGTTACGACAAAGATTAATAAAACGAGTTAACTAGACTTAAGTAATTCGAATTTAAGTTATTATCCATCATGAGACGTCTCGGCAATTAAACTTTTTGATAAGATTCGAATGGAAAGCATGTCTCTGCTAAATTAAATTCTTAAATTCTGTTTTATAATTGTGATAATATCTGTTTTATAGTTCTGTTATCATCTAAATAACAGTCAGAAGCTCATATATTATCAAATAATTATAATTTGGCATTTATTAATTAATTTAAATATTTCAAAAGTTTTATATAATCGTAAACAAAAATATTTCATCATCACCATCAGCGTTGCAATTGTCTTTGATACAACAAGCATTATTGTTACGGTTCATGGTTTATGTTATCATCAGCGTATCTTGACATTATTATTATCGTTACAATTACTTTTACAACTAGCACTATCATCGTTATTACGATTATCATCGTCATATTTTTCATCATTATCTTTAATATTTACTATTGAAATCATAATTATTTTCATCAGCATGATCATTTATGAGCTTCAATACTATCGTAATTACTATCGCCATTATCTTCAGTACTGATGTAATTACCATTTTCATCTATCATTATCATTATAATCGCTATTATTATTGTCACTGTCATTATTTTTAATTTAATTATTTTTAATTTTTAATTTTCATTATTAACATTACAGTGACCATTATCATCATTATCAATATTATAATCAATGGTAATCAATTATTATCATTATAATTATTATCGTCACAATTAACACACATTCTCACTATCGTTTCTTATTTGCAATACTATTATGCTTAGAATCATTATTGCTTGTTTCGAAAACAATTATTATTATTGCTACCGTCGCTAATACTATTATTAATTTCAATATTTATTATTATCATCGCCATTTTATTTTGACTATTCACATCATTTAAGAAAAATAAATTTTTTTGTCTTTCACACAGGAATCTCCGGAATTATTACGAATGAACTTAAAATATGGACTTGGTATATGATTTTGAATGGCTCCTATATATGTTATCGTCGCTAAAATTTAATTTACAAGATATTCACAAAAATATTTTTGATATTTTTTAAAATTAAAAATATTTTAAAGTTACGTTTGGGTTACATTCCTTTCCTTTTTTGGACAACTACTTTCACGAAGAAGAATCATTTGTTATTTTAATCATTTCAAAGAATTCACACTGTTGGCCAAGCATTTATCTAGCTTATTTATCTAAATAAAAATATTTTTATAAACATCTCTTTCCGTTTATAGGGAAAAATTGTCTGGAATCATGTGCCTAATAACATATTTCAAGGCTATTGAAATTAGAAGTTCATATTTGCAATAATTAACGAACTTTCCATATTACATACATATATCTTCTTAATTATTCCTGCAATTATTAAGTTTAATCTTCAAAAAAATTTCATGCAAAAATGCAATCTAATCTTTATTATCAACTTGTAGCAATGTATGAAACGATTGACTAAAATGACAAAAGAAAGAAAATCGAGGATGAATTGGCGCACGCGCACGCGCGCGCGTGATGATAAAATCCAATTTAGGTTGAATGAGAACCAGCAGAATGAGAATCACTGGGACGTTCCCGCGGGACCACTGGGAGCAGTGGGAAGCCTCTGTACCCGTGCTGGGGCTATTGCCGGCTATGCGAACGGAGGGAGACTCCCCAAGGAGGTAATTACCCTCCCTACATTCGCCCAGCCACCCACAAGCCATCGCAACTTCAACTCCTGCCGGAGTTACATGCTAATACAAAACCAAAACCGGTTCCCAACAGCTTCGAGCGCCGCGCTGCCAAAATTTATGCGCGTTCGCGCAAAGACAATCGTCGATCGTGTTGAATCTTATTTCGCATCTTTTTCGGGTTAAAAAAATGTATTTTGCATCGATGTTATTTGAAGATCGTAGAGAAAATATGACAGTATTTTTAATTTGAGAGGATGTATAAAATTGAACTTTAATAGAGAAATTTCGATTGTTTTAAGATAATTAAATTTTTAGCTGCTTACGGATTGGGAAGATTTACGTTGTTACGAGAAGTGTATAAAATTGGAAAACCTCTCTGACATCAATCACTTTGATATCGATCATTTTGTGTGAAAAGTTTTTTGTAGTAAAAGTATGGATAAAATAAAAATTTAATAGAGAAAGCTACATATGCGACAATTCTAATCACATGAATTGAAGAGAGTAGTGGTAGGTCTCTTTTTTAGAATTGAAAAAGTGTATTTTTGATATATTGATGTTTGAGTTGTAAAGTTATTTATTTTAGTGAATTATTTGAAAAGATTAGCAGAAAAATGGAGAGGAAAACAAAGATTTTCACTTGAAATTGTGAGAAAAATTGATTGTACGATACTGACCTACTAAATAAGAAAGATAAAATCAATCATAATAGTATCAATCTCTCTTACTAGTCTCTTGGATTTAACAATTTTTTTATTTAAAAACTTTCTACTTTTTTATTTTATTTCATTTTTCGTCAAAATTATTTTTATTATTTCTTAATAATAGAAGTTCGCAATTCGTGTATGAGGATGTTGAATAGATTAGAACATTCGTTACATTTAAGTTAATAGGTTAAAATATTATTTTTGCTAATACAAAAGATTTAATCTGGAAGAAAGGAGGAAACAAAGATTTTCACTTGAAATTGTGAGAAAAATTGATTGTACGATACTGACCTACTAAATAAGAAAGATAAAATCAATCATAATAGTATCAATCTCTCTTACTAGTCTCTTGGATTTAACAATTTTTTTATTTAAAAACTTTCTACTTTTTTATTTTATTTCATTTTTCGTCAAAATTATTTTTATTATTTCTTAATAATAGAAGTTCGCAATTCGTGTATGAGGATGTTGAATAGATTAGAACATTCGTTACATTTAAGTTAATAGGTTAAAATATTATTTTTGCTAATACAAAAGATTTAATCTGGAAGAAAGGAGGAAACAAAGATTTTCACTTGAAATTGTGAGAAAAATTGATTGTACGATACTGACCTACTAAATAAGAAAGATAAAATCAATCATAATAGTATCAATATTGTGATTCATAATTTTTTGAAAAATAGTAATGACATTTTTATCATCTTATTATTGTAACTGTATAAATATTATAGAGCATGATGATATGATTGCAATTTTTTATGCATTTATGGAATAAAAAATTTAAAAGAATAAAGATGTATTTGTTGTAAAGTAGTTGTTATAGCATTTAATAAATGAAATCTCTAGATTTCATTTATCTACTTGTATTAATTAAAATATAATATTACATGAAAATTCGCAATCTATCGATAACATTTAATACAAATATTTTTTAATGTCCTTCATTGCTTTTGCTCTTTAATTATTTTATTATAAATCTATTATTTCGTTTATATCGTATCGGGTTTATAATATAAAATACTAAATAAAGCAAAACTTGTTACAGTTTTATAATTTTAATAAGTTTCTTAATATTTATCACTAGATATGTATGTTGTGTTTATACTATGATTATATATATAGTGATTATACTGAAGAGTGTGAAAAGATATTAAAACAGATGATTTGAAAAATCGGAAATTTTTTAGTAGAATCACGAGCACGTATCCGTACATTATAACGTAATGAGAAATCTAAAATTCCACCAAGTGAAATGTTTTTTTTGTTGTGTTTCCTGTTCTCTTTGGTCGTTCACGTAGTATATTTCGGTGGCAACGACAAACTGATTACCAACAGTGTCCCAAGCGCGGCCTTGGAACTCCCAAAAGTCATACTCGTAAAAAAAGACTATTGTACACCGCGGACTTCCGGATTATTTATACGAGTTATCTCTTCTCTGAAACCACGAACTGCGTTTGCTGCAACGTTTCGCACCATCCATGACTTATGAGCGATGATAATTCCACAAGCTTGAATGCACACCTTCTCCTTGCTAGTTTGTTCTTGCGATTCTCCTTTGTTTCGTTCTTATCAATGAATTATCTTCTTTTTTGAATAAACAATTAACTTTCGAACCAACTTTCCTACGAGATACAATTTCAAATATCTTCATACATACTTCTTTCTCTCTCTCTCCTTTTTTTGTAGGACAGAATTTTGCGAAGAATGAATTTGAAGAAAGAATGATTACTTTTTGGGATGAGACTGATAAGAATGATTGGAATGATTAGAGACTGATAAGAATGATTAGAATGATTAGAGACTGATAAGAAGGATTTGCGATCAATCTTTCATATGGATTTAGAAAAATTTTTACAAATTTTTGGAGTTTCTCTATTTCCGTAATTTTTTTTCGTTAGCTTCGTACATGAATTGTTCTTTTATTTGAATTAGTTATAATATAATAGACTTTCTTACTATTATGAAATATACATGTGAAAATCATACGAGAGTACTATTACGAAATTTCTTCGGGAATAGAATTTGTTGGTATTTTATCAATGTATGTTTATTTTATTATATATTGCGTATCGCATTTTTACATCCATGAATCTAAAAAAAATACAAATTAATTTTGCAATTATTACATTATTAGATAAATGTATCAATTTCACTTTCAATTACACGTTAATAATTATTAAAATATAAATATAGCTCGACGACTCATTTTCTTAAGAAATATTCTATTAATTATCAATTTACGAAACTCTCATCTTAGCATTTCAATTCCATTTTATTTGATACAATTGTCGCTTCAGCTTCGAATAATCTTTTTCTTATTCACGAAAGGAATAGAAATTCTAAATTAATTTAATTTTTAATAGGAATAAAAATTCTAATTAATGTAATTGATTTTTACAATTATTTTTACAATCATTTGTAATAATATATTTTTTAATATCTATATACATATTTTAATTTGATTAAAAAAAATTTTTCAATTTCTTTTTGCATTTTATATTGTACTAATTAGATATTATTCGATAGATATTAGATATTATTGTCAATTTCTACACAGAAAGAAAATATAATTTTTGACTTTTAATCAACAGATAGATTAAAGCTTTGACTGTTTAAAATTACTAAGTCTAAAAAGTCTAAAAGTTTAACATCAAATGAAAATGATAGAGCAAATGGAGATGAATAAACATATATATTTTGATTCATTTATAAATATAAATATCAAATGATGAATACATTTATTCATTATATTGTAGCATGTTAGGCTCTTTGAATCACGAATAAATAAACCAATATTTTACTGTTGATTATACGATTGTCTATGTAATACTTTAAGGGTTAAAACTGAATTCTTCAGTGAACTATAATCAAGTACCACAGCATAAAGATTCAAGGACATAAATTCAATCAATTTCGACGATTTATATCCGATTTTTTCAATTATATTGTATTTCGTATAATCATGTGGTGTACTTCTCGTCGGTACAGAGGTTAATAGGAGGGATTTATTGAAATTTCATATTGGGATTTCAGGCGATCGAGCAGAATGAACTTAGATACACGACGGTAGCACGATAAACGTCCTTCGGATTTCGACCCTTTCTGTTATACGGATGGATATAATACGAGAAAGGGTGGAAAAGAGCCGCGACTATCTCATGGGAGCCATACTCCGGTGATATTGGCTCCCATAGCCCATTCCTGTGCATAGGAGACCGAACCACCTTGGGCCAGCTGGTCGAGGAAAACTGGGCAAAATTCAAATTTCCCACCGGAGTATGCGCAACTTTAAGCGTAACTTGTACGAAACAACCACCGATATCCTCATCTTCTTTTCTTTTCTGTATTCGCGATCGGATATTTTTTCCCTTTTTTCTTTCTTTTTTTTTTTCTGTGTGTGTTACATCTGTGTGCGTATCGATCACAAAGCGCAGGGATAAGGATATTGGACGGTTTAGAAAATTTTTATCAAGTTGAGATTTGGTAAATATGAGAATTCTAAGAATTGATTGAAGATTTTTGGAACAAGTTTCATAATATCATATAGGTTAGTTTCGTAATATAATATAAGTTTTTATCCAACTTTTATTTTTAAATATTCCTTCACTGTTTATTGCAAAGATATAAATTTAGTAGAAATTGCAAGTTTGAAAGTTAGATATCTTTAGATATAAGATTTATAGCAATATCCTTGGATATAGGAAAAATTTTATGGAAATTTATAATTTGTTTATGAATTAATTCCGTAACTTTTCTTTTGATGAGTAACTTTCTAATTTTGATGAATTGAATTTTGGTGAAAAGTGTTAATGTTAAGTTGAAAGTAAAAATTACTAAGAAAAATATTCTATTCCAGAATATATGCAAGAAGAAAGACCATTATCAGTTCAAGGACTAGATCTGGAGACTCAGAACAGCCTTGACAGTGGTGAGTCTTAAAGTTTCGTATAACTATTTTTATTCTTATGAACAACAAATGTAACGTTTACGTTTTTACGTAAAATTTTGGCTCAATTAGGAGTCGATAGAAAATGAATTGACAGAAGGTAAAGCAAAAATTTTTGAGGAAAGCCGTAAGAGTAATCTTCGTCGGAGAAATCTTAAAGAAATTCTAACAAACAGAAAGCTATGACGATAAAAAGAGTTGTCTCCTTTTTCTGTTTCTCACTTTTGCTTTTCTCGACTCGAGGGGGTAAATTTTTCAGCCATTGGCGAAAGAATTCAGGAGATGCTTTAAACGAAAATTTGAGTCAAACTGATAAAATGAAAAAATAAAGTGAATTTGATACAATTTGTATCTTTTCTTGTTTATACAGCGATGTAGATTTAACAAATTAAATAACATAGACAAAAAAATAAGAAATTGAAGTTTAATGGAATTTTAACGAAATTAATATTTTGTAAAAGAAATAATATCTTTATATTACTTTTTTATACAAAATGTTTATTTCATTAAAATTACATTAAACTTCAAAGTTACAATTTCTTATTTTTTTGTCTATATTATTTAATTTAATAAGACTCGTAAATTTTTAATAAGACTAAATAAAGTATCAGGGGCGGAAGTTTGAAAGATAGGATTTTGATTTTGAAGATAGGTTATTGATTTTATTCGAAATTTTTTTATTCATAACTTAAAAAATTAATTTAATTTAGAATACACTAATTTTATAGAATGTACTAAAATAGTACATGTTTGAAATTTCGAATTTTGGAATTTATTAGCACATTGTACATGAATTCAATCTCACGAATTTGGAATTCGTCATTACTGAAACTTTTTAATATTAAAAATTCAAATTCTTTTTCAACTTTCATTTATTTACATTTATTATTATGTAATTATTTTTCAAGTGTAACCAAAGTGTAACCTTTTTACTTTTATTCTCTCGCCATTCAATATTTTCTCTGCGTATCAATATCAATCAACTTTAAATATAATCTTTACTTATCAGTACTAAATAATATCTTTTAGTACTAAAGATTTTTATCAGGCTCGAGGGAATAGCTACAAAATTTCCTGCAAATTTGGTTTATACGAGCACGAGTTTACGTATGCACAAATTCGTCGTGCATACGTAATTCGATTACATGGAGAGTAACAGAGAATACAGTTTGTTTTCACTCAGTTTTACTTTTCCAATCTTCCAAGTCCATTATTAGTTTAAAGAAATATTATCATAGAAACAATTAACTATTTCGTCCGATTGATTTTCGTCTGAACAATGATTTTCTAAATGGAAGTACATGTATTCTCTCGAGTTTCGAGTATTGTAACAAGAATTCAAATTGTTCTGTCATCAGCAATATCTAGCTTGAATTATAACTAACAGTTATAAATAACAAATATGTGGTTTCAAAAAACTTGATCTATTTTCCATTAATTTCTTACATGATTTTTCACATCTGTGGATAATGTGTAGTTCAATTTGATATCTATTTTACTACACTGAATTAATATTTAATATTTAATATTTAATATTCTAATATAATATATGAATTAGATTACTAGTGGAATTTTCTAATTTCCTGAAAGATTACTTTCGATTAAGAAAATCAACTAAGAGTTACAAGTCATAGAAAATTTATGAATTAAAACTATCTAAATATAAATATGGATTAACTATTTAAATATAAATAAATTCATTAAATAATAATTTATTTTCAAAAAAAAAGAAAAAAGATAGAGAGAAAGAGAACAAAAATTTACTCTATCAGTGAATGGAATAAAATAACGAGTATTTTTATGATAGGATTCAAGAGTATCATACTCTTCTACAAGTATCTTATCACGATATATTTGAATATAACAAATAATATTTCTTAAAAAAAAGAGAAGAGAAGATTTTCAATCATTTTTCAACGGTGTATTCCTACGGTATTTAAAAATAATTACAATTTCATTCCTTGAGTAACAAAATAAACGAAACCATAGGAAAAGAATTATCTTCACTTTACCAATCAAATTAATTTATGAAATAATTCTTCTAAAAAAATAAAACAGTACAGAAACACGGAAAGACAATTTTTTGTTGAAAAATTAATTCTGCCATTTGTTCATTTATTTATTTATTTTACGGAAAGAATCTCTTTAAGATCAATAACAAAAGATAATACAAAATAAGAGAAGAAAGATAAAAATATATAAATATATAAAAATATAATAATATATGAATAAATAATAATAAAATTAAAATACCGAGATTAATTAAGCAAAAATTGCTTATCGCAATGCTTATGATCCACATCGAAGTCGAAAATCATAAGATCAAAGTTTTTATTGTATAAAAATATGCAGAAAACGAAGTCATCAAGAATTTAGATTCTGTGAATTGGATCGGCACATTTAAATCTGGATGTGTACACAGATCAATTAATAACTAAAGGAGCCCTAAGTCAAATGGTAAGAAATTAATTAATTTTAACAAGTCAGTATTACAATTTTAACAAGTCAGAACACCAATTTTATAAAGAAAAATAGCATCATTCACGCTTTTTGCGTGAAAGTGCTTCGTGCTTCTCTTAAAAGAGAAAGTTTTAAAATATATATGTATGTGTGTGTGTATATATATATATATATATATATATATAATTCAAATTAAATAATTAATATTAATAATTATACATATATAATATATATATATATATATAATTAAAAGATATAATTAAAAGATATAGAGCTAAAATTGTCTTACGTTATCCAAATGAACTGATTAAAAAAAAAAAAGATCAGAATTGAAGAAATAAAATGGAAAAGTTAAAGTCGTTTTTACATCATCAAAACCTAACCAAACAATTCCTCTAAAAATATGTAAAAAAAGGAAAGAAATGATAAGAGGAAAGAAAAATTCTTAGACACATTTCTATGATACATGGAGGAAAATTTGGTGCAAAGAGTGGCAGAATTGTAGCCTTTCGGCAAGGACACACAGAACGAGTAGCCGTGTGCCACTGAAGGGACACATTTATGTCTTCCCAAGAGTGCGTTAGCTAGCCAGGGATGGCCGCTGCTGGCCAAAGGCAAACCACTACCCCTTTCAGCCTTATTCACTGGCCAGGACTCTCCTCTATCCTGCAGCAACTTCCTCTTCAAACCAACGAAACTGAAGCCAGAATCTCTATATGTTGCTCTGGACGGTAATCGAATCACCGTGGTCGCATCACGATTCCGCGGAAACTCGTTCGTCGACGTCGAACCCGCAATTTCGATTACGCCCTCGAGAAGTGCCGTCGTGTTTGCTCGTCTGGCAAACAACTCCACCGTTTTCTGTCACTGCTGCTTCTTCCATTAAAAACGCGTTCAATTTCATCTAGAACTGCTCCACGTTCGATCTACTATCTACATTTCTATTTTTTAGATTTTTCTTTATCTTTTTTCCATTTATTTCTTTTTTTTTTTTTGATACACCATTTGTTGGAATATTGTTAAAAAATCGATAAGATGGTTTAAAAAGAAAGGAGTTTGACTCGGTTTTTTCACTCCTCTAAATACAATTTTGTATTTGAAATTGTATTTAGAGATGTTAAATATGCATAAGTGGCAGAAATTTGTTTCTAAAGTAAAAAAAAAAAATTTAAATCATACCGTTTTTGGAAAAGTCTCTTAGGATAGATTTATCGCAGCAATATCGGTAGTTCGTAATAAATTTATACCTGCAATAAATAAGACAGATATATGTATGTAGAATTTATATATTTTGATCATAGAGAATAAAAAAAATATTATAAAATAATTATGTTAGAAAGATGTAAAATAATATTCATCTAATGTTCATTTAATATTCATCATTAGTGCATGTGACGAAGAATGTATCTTAACTAATAAATTGAGTGAAAAAAGTTACCGGAGTTATGTTGTTCTAATCTCCACATGCTCTTCATAATTGAAAAAAATATCTCTAAAAAAAATATCTCCAATAATAAAAAATATTAAGTACTTATCGACCAAAATTAATACAAAATACTATTGTTATATACCTTAATATAATTACAATTTTTTGAAATTCATATGCCTCGACAGTATTGAAACGGTTAAGGGTTAAATAGAAGTTTTGGAATAATTTTCTCCAGAATTTTATAAATCTGGATTTTAAACTTCTTCCATTCACAATAACAAAAATTGATTTTACATCCTATCGGACACTTGACGAGTATCCTAATCCTACAGATAATTCGTATTTTCCCGGACGTGTAGTCAATCAAACAGTCATCCATTCCAACGCTTCCCGATATTCTTCTCTTTCTTTTAGAGAAACCCTAGAGACGCATTGCAACTTCAAGCCGCATTACGAGTATTCATCTTGTCTCGGTTCAACGTATAACTCTAAACTGCTCCCTTCTTTCTACTCTTAATTTAAGCCTTTCGTTAGTAGTAATTTATCCCATTTTCATTCTGGAAATCGCCCTTGGAATTCATTTCATCTGTTTATCTGTACCTTGGACGGAGAGTCGATTTTCACGATCGACGGATTAACTTACTCCAACTGTAATTCGATCATTTTGGGAACGTCTAAGAGTAAGGTGAGATTGAATCGACAGCAAAGAGTGTTGATTGTTCGACCTTTGTATTTCGCTCAATTTACAGCTTTTTTAGCTCAACTTTAACGTGAATATCTTGTTTTTCTTTTCTCTTTCTTTCTTTTCTTTTCTCTTTGTGAAGGATGGCTTAAAGGATTATATAGATTTCCGACGAACGAAGAGTTGGAATGATGAATAATGTAAGCGAGAGAATGAAAAAAATAATTCATTCTCAGTAGGAAAGAATACAAAGTCTTATAATATTACATATTACTAATTGATAATTGTAGAAAAAAATTTAGGATTATGACAAGATGAAGGTCATGATTCTAAAATAAAGGCATGCTGATAGAATTGAATATCGCGCATTTGAAATTCGATCATATTGAAATTTGGATCTTGAAATTGAATTCAATTTGGACAATTATATAAAGTAAATCGTCGTAGAATAAACGTCGCGTAATGTGTGTGAGTCGTGAAGATGATAATACTACGAGGTTGCATCAGCGTTTAGGTCACTTAAATATAATCGATTTAAAGAAACTATACTCGCGCGAAATGGTCAGCGGTATGAATTTACGTTCAAATATATCTAACATAGAGTGTGAGATGTGCAATAAAGCAAAAATTTGCCAACAACCATGTAAAGAAGTGTCAAGAAAGAAAACTGAAAAATTGTCTTTGTTACAGTCGGATATTTATGGTCCAATGAGAACAGAATCGTTAGGAGGCGCGAAGTATTTCGTTACGTTTATCGATGATAGTACTAGATACACGGAAACTGCAATATTGCGAAAGAAAACGGAAGTTTTTGAAGCCTTTAAAAAATACAAACGACGCATTGGAAAAGAAACAGGCTGTGTGATAAAGTGTCTACGAACGGAAAGGAATATTTATCAAAAGAATTCACGGAATTCTTAGAAAATGAAGGAATAAGACGTCAACTGAGCATAGAGTATACCCCACAGCAGAACAGAGTTGCGCAAATCGGACTCTGGTCGAGATGGCAAGAAGTTCGATGATTCAAGCAGGCTTTCCTCAATCATTATGGGCAGAGGCTCAATGCGGCGACTTACTTAGAAATAGATGCCCAACGAAAATATTGAATGACAAAACACCCTTAGAAGCAGATCAAAAACCATACGTAGGTTTTCTTAGAAAGATCGAGAGTAAGGGAATAGTCTTTGATAAAAGGAGAAATCGTGGTAAATTTGAGCCAAGAGGAGATGAATACGTCTTGGTGGGATATGATAACGTATCTAAGGCATATCGATTGTGGAGACCGAGTACAAAAATGGTAATCAAAGCACGCGATGTAAGATTTATAGAAACGTTAGAGAGAATTACGGATGAATTATCATTTCCGTTACCAATGTTCAATAAAATAAAATCTACAGAAGAAGACACGAAAGAAGAAAACATAGAAGAAGAAGAAGGAACTATCAAGATACAGAAGAAGAATAGACGAAGAGATAGACGAAACACCGGTACTCAAAAATGCAACGCGGATGTGGAAGGCCAAAAATATTAAGAACCGGAAAGAAAGGTAGGCCAAGAAAACTTTTCCAATCAAAAGAAACGTGTCCAAATAACGTAAATGAAGCAATGGAAAGAGAAGATTCTGATTTATGACTAGATGCAATGAATGTTGAATATGAGACATTGTGCAGAAATAAAACGTGGATACTCGTTCCTAGACCCAAAGACAAGAAAGTAGTCTTACTAATCGATGGGTGTTCAAAATAAAACACGATGAAAACGGTTCCGTAAACAAATACAAAGCAAGATTAGTCGCAAGAAGGCATACGCAACGTAAAGGGATAGACTACGAAGAAGTATTCGCTCCTGTTGCACGGTATGAACTAATAAGAACATTGTTAGCAGCAGCTGTAAATAGTGAAATGCACGTACATCACATGGATTCTTTTGATTGGAACGTATCAGCATACGTTCAAGGAGATCTAGCCGACGAAGTATATATGGAACAACTCGAATTATTTGTGAAACCCGGAGAAGAAGAAAAGCTATGTAAATTAAAAAAACAAACCATTATATGGACTGAAGCAATTTGGACGCGAATGGCACAAAAGGTTAAATAATTATGTTTTAAATAAGGGAGCTTATAGCACAGAAGCAGATTCCTGTGTGTATGTTTTTGGAAAAAATGAAAAGAGGGTTATAATGATTATTTATGTAGACGATATAACATTAGCTTCTGAAAGTTTAGAGAAATTAAATGAAATAAAATGTATGTGAAATGACAAATTAGGATGATTGACCTGGGACTAATAAAAGAAATTTTGGATATAAAAATTGAAAGAAATGAACTAACAGGTAATATTAAATTTTCACAAGAAAAATATAGGAAAAATGAACTAGTAACTAGATTTAATATGCAAAATGCGAAAACGGTATCGACTCCTATCGAGTGAAATACAAAAATCTCTAAAGAAATGCAATCATCGAATGAAGAAGAAAGAAAAGAAACGAATGGAAAGCCATATAGAGAACTAATTGGAGGGTTGATATATTTATCTAATGCAACAAGGCCAGATATGCTGCTGGAATATTGAGTAGATTTAATTCTGATCCAGGTATAGTACATTGGTATTTAGCTAAACGTGTATTTAAAAGCGACGTCAAATTATGGAATCACCTACACCAAAAATAACGAAAAACTTGTTACATATTATTACAGACTTGGATTGGGCAGGCGACATCGATGACCGAAAATCTTGTAGTGATAATTTGATTATGTTAGCGGGCGGGTTGGAAATCAGTTGGAAATCAAAGAAACAAGCATCGGTTTCCCTTTTTTCGACTATGGAAGCGGAGTACGCAGCGTTGTCGGAGATGTCAAGAGAGATTGTGTATTAATATAAAGATTGATGATTCATATGAGTTTTGAAAAACAAGTTGGTTTTCCGGTAACAGTGTATTGTGACAATCAGCGCGCGATTGAATTATATACGAAAAATGCCGTTTTCCGCAAGCGTTTTCCGTAGCAAACACATAGATATTGGTTTCCACTATACACGTGAATTAGTGGAAAAGGGTAAAATAAAAGTGAATAGTAATTCACCTTGAGTACAAGGACAGAACATATGATAGCGGACATATTAACTAAAGCATTGCCAAAAATTAAACACAGAGACCGCGTACGTATGCTTAAGAATGCTTTAGAATGAATGGGTCCGCGAAAAGCATGTCATCGATAGGGGGAGTGTTGGAATATATCGATGAATACTGTGAGTTGCGTGAGCGTGATTGTCTTTTAACAACTAAACAAGTGAATTCTGGCTTCGCGTGCAGTTGATCTCGAGGCGTCGTTCAAAACATACTTATATGTTTTCAACCAGTATATTATCACGTATTCTTATTAAATAATTAAATATACTCTGATACAATTCAGTTATGCTTTTCATCGTAAACGGAGTTCTATTTAATTATAAAATTTTATTTAATTATAAAATTCATTTTATTATTTTATTGTTTGAAATTGAATACCAAATCAATTGTTTGTTTTGGTATTGTTATGAAATCCAAATGAAAAATTATTGTAAGAATCTGAATATCAAAATGAGACTAGCATAGTTTAGATAGATATAATAGAAATTAAGTTTTTAGTTTGATTCAGTAATTGATCTTTAGAAAAACTAAGGAAGAGAGAAAAGAATTTTCTCGTTGACAAAAATTCAATTGTTATTTTTGAGAATTGAAAAGCAACAAAAAATTAGGATGAAGATGAAAAGAATCGAAGTAGAAGTGACAGAGTTCAAAGTACTGGAAATTTTCAAATTTTCGTTCTTTTAAACTCTCAGAACTTTTAATGAAATCGTTGATTTACGAAACCTATTTTCGAAACTTCTATCATGATATCGACATCAATTCCTTCGATTTATTTTAGTTGACGTTGGGAGAAAATTATGTCAATCATTGATCCTCCGACAAATATCAGAAAAAGAAACAAAGAATCGAAAAATTGTTTTCATCTTCGATAAAAGTCCAATTACAAAGTGTAAAACCTAAAAATTGAAGATTTTGAAATTTTTTAGAAATGGAATTAATTGAATCTGTGTAAATGAAATCTATAATCTTTCAGAACTTATAATAAAATAATCTCTTTCAAAATCCCTTTCTAGTTGATATTGAGTGATAATTTACGATAATTATTGATATCGATTATTGACACCTAAAGTCTTTGCAAGAAAAAAAAAAATTTACGAAAAGCTTTTCCTATGGTGCAATATATAAATTGCACGTATTTAACTTACAAATATTAAGAATCAATAAAATTCATTTGAAATTCAAAAAATTAGAATGAATGTTAAAAAGAAATCGAAATGGAAGCAACAAAGAATGAAAGGTGGAGAAATAATCGGCGAGACTGAATAACTAGGTGGAAATTGTTTTGTCCAGGATGAAATTTGGTGTTCCGAATCGCGGCTGTGAAGTCGACGGTAATTAGCCGACGGACGTGGACATGGACGAGCACTTTAAATGTCGGCCAGCCCATCGTCCTCGCAGCTGTTTAATTCGTTTATTATTCGATAAAGTTCTGACAGCCGGTTGGACCGGTGTCATGAAGCTTACCTGCCTGATCAACATCTCGTGCTGGCGGACGTTTGACGAAACTGGACTCCCTAATCTCTCATATTTTCTTCATTCGACTCCTCTTTACTTTTTTCTTGTCAGCTTGATATTGTTGGTTTTAACCAATTCTATTACATGTACGATAGGTATACGTTCCTTCCTTTTTTTTTTGTCAATTATTGTTTTTTAAGCTCTTTAATGGATATGATATAAGATGAAAATGTAACGAATCTCTTTTGAGTTTTATTCATAATTTTCTTAAATTAATGATATCTTCGCTATTTTTAGATTATTTAACACTAATCAAAATTAACAAAACGAATTAAAGCAGTCAAAATAACAAATTTTTAACTTGTTATAAAAAATTTTATAAGTTAGTAACGATGTATTTTTAGTAACTTTAATAAGTTTTACAATATCTTAAAAGCATAAAAACTTATTTCATTCCTCGTGTATATTTTTTAAATATATCTTTTATTTTAACTTAATTTTTAATTTAATTTGGTATAAATTTTATATCTTAATTCTAGAATCAAAGTAAATATAACGAGCACTCTGATGTTTTCCAACAAGTATTAAAATTTGACTTATAGATTCTAATTATAAGGTTGAAGCTAATTAAAAATCTCAGTTATGAGACAATTATAATACAATCTAATACTTCAAAATCAAATTATGACTAGATATTTTTGTAATGTCTAACGAAAAAAGGGATAATTATATTGTAGATTTATTGTAGATTTTTATTAATTTTTTGTTTATTTTTTATTGCATTATTTTTTATTAATTTGGTTTTTATTCGATCATTAGTATGTTTCAATTTATCGCTTTTACGTACATATAAATTCTTATTAGAAGATATTTAGAAAAGATTTCTTTTCTATCGCAATTGAAATTTTTAAATTCTCAATATACATTTGTGATTCCCTCTTTTAGAGTACTTGTAGTAGTTCTCTGATTTACCGGCTAACGGTATAATCATGTCTATAGTTTACTTTTTTTCCGTAGCGCTGTGCTCCACTAATTGTCATTTTATTTGCAATTATTATTATTGAAATTTGGAAATTAGAAAATAAAAGAAAAAGTTTCTAACCTCTTGAAATAATAACTTCTTAATCAATTTGTTCATGTTTTCATGAATTCTTCTTAGTATCATTTAAAATAGATATTCTGAACTTTTCAGTTGTTAAAAAAATTAAAAAATGCATACACTGTACTAGAAATATACAAATTTCTAAGAAAGAAGATAAAAAAGTTTTAAGACCACTTAATGTGGTATACAAAAGTTTGCTTATTTTAGGTTATCATTTTAGATTTCAATGATATCTAAATGAATTTCAATTAATAATGTTGAATATATAAAGATATGATAAATAAATAAGAAGAGTACAACAATTGGATATTGTTATATATTTACAGAATATTAGATAGAATTCTTTCAAATATCACTATCTTTATTTCTTTTCTATTGCAATTCTTATTTTTAATTTTCATTCTTTCTGTAATAAATAGGATTAAAATTCAAATTAAATCCATTTATTCCTATTCTGTAATTTAAGGTATAAATAGTGAGAAATAGGATAAGTCCACTTTTATTAATTTTTTAATTTTTAAATCCTTTTTAATTTTTAATTTTTATGTCTTTTGAAAATAGTAAATATTGGTAAATCTATGATATTAATTAAGTTCTTAATTTTAAATTTTAATTAAATATAACTGTGTTTAAATTAATGTTTAGATATTTTTTAAATATTCAAGAGAGTAACAAAAATATGTATTCAAACGAAATATGGACAATTATTTGACGATATATTGAATTTTAAAATTTAAAAAAAGTTTTGTAAAAGATAGGAAATATGATTTATTATGTTTTCCATGTACCGCTTTGAATTTTAAACAAATTCTTTTAAAATGAGAAATAAAAAAAAAGATACTTTCCATTTTGTTAATTACAAGAACTATGCAATAGTATTATGTATCCAATGCTACTTCTGTAATCTTTATCCAACAACACTTTGACACCTTCCATTCCACTTGTTTCCGTTTGCAACAGCTTCTTGTTTCACAGCTTCCGGTCTTTGATGCTAATAAAATAATAAATATACGCCGATGGAGTCGATGGTGTTTCGCACCTGCTAGCTGGATCGATGCCTTCTTCTTCTTCTTCTTTTATTATTTTTTTGCGTTGTTTTTTTCCTTTTTTACCAACTATCTCCTCCTGCCCCGTTCCCCATCAGGACTGCAGTACTGGCTTTATACTCCCTTATAGTGCCTTGGCGTACATTACATACAAGCCGGTTATTTCTCTGGGGAGTTTTCTCGCGTGAATGCTGCGAAACCACGCACAGCACGTAACGCACGCACACATCTTATATTTTAGCGAAGGAATTTCCCTAGCAAGTTCTCTTTGTTTTTCCCAGCCTGTGAAATTATCGTCGTTTGCTTGGCAGAATCGCGATTTTATATTTTCCGTTTTTGAGGTTAGTTTTTACAAAACTGTATGATTACACAGTAATCGTACTTTATAAATAATGAATAGTTTTTTTTAGTACAATTCACTTATGTAATGTAATTCATTTGTTATTTTCCTTTTTAGCTTATGTCAGTTTAAATAGCTCACTTGCTTTTTAGTAGAAAAGAAAAGTTTAATATTAAATATCAAATATTACAAGTGACAAAATCTATATAATCTATATCATTTATAGTGGCTTGAAAATTTATAATATTTTTTGAAATGTTGTTTTTTTTTCTTTTTTATTTTATTTTTAACTTTTGCGAGAAAAATATTACTATACATTATTTATTAATCCTTAAATATGTATAGATGTAAATCATTCGATAATTAAGTTTAATTTGTTGAAAATTAAGTTTAATTAAGTTGAAATTTCTATATTATGAATTTCAATTGATATAAAGCAATAATTTTTTACTGTCGAAAATCACAAATACAAACACTTCTCAGGGTATGATCACTATGTAATTAATTATTATATATATAAAAATTAAAGTTTAGTGACATGGAATTAATTCTTAAACTTATTTTTAAATTTTTTAATCATTTTCAAATTTTTTTGCATTTTTTAATTGGATTTCTAAATTGTTCTAAACTTCTTTATAGGAAAATGATATAATCACTCATCAATATTTTTCATATATGTAGATAATAGTATATTTGCTAGACAGGGTGTCTCATCTAAATTGAATCACCTGCTTTATTTATTATTGTATGAGAAAATTTCTCAAAACAAACTTTCTTAAAGACTATCTTGATCGACGAAGATAAATTTTTCTCATTTTTTTATGAGATAGATCATTGATGATTTTTTAAATACAACTATATATTTTTCCCCAATATTCTTACATAAGCTTAAACAATAAATTCAACGACTCCCATGGTCATTTCAAGATATTTGTCTGGAAGTAATTATAATTTATTAAGTATTAGTTAGTCTTTTTTCAGTTATATAACTTTTGTACTATGAAGATGTATTTCTAACTCAATCTGCTGTGTAGTTAAGAAATTATAATTGCAAATACAATTGCAAATACAATGCAAATATCTTGTGTGTGTGTATATATATATATATATATATAGAATTGTATATAAATAGAATAGTATATCTGAATACTATATTTATTGGGATAGTTAAATTAATTTTTTTATATTCTGTAAGGTTATTAGAAAAAAGAAAAAATCTTCCTTTTGAAATATCACTGATTTTGAAATCTCGTAAAAAATGATCTTGAGAAAAATTTATTTCCACCGTTCAATATAGTTTTTGAGATCGTGAAATTTTGTCCTGAAAAATTTTCTCATGCAACAATAAATAAGACAAATATTATATTTAGATAAATATATTTGGCTGAAACTCTGTACATGTATAGTAACACTTGTATTCATTTTAAAAAAATCTAACATTGAAAACAGAAAATCCACGAAGCTTGTTTGTGCATTTCATTTACTTTGATTAACTCAATTTTTTGAAACCGATTCGGAAAAGTATGATCTTTCTTCGACTACGATTTAGGCTGTCTCTAGATGAAACGATAACTAGGAACCTCGAAGGCAACATGATAACGCGAAATCGGCAACGAGGTCTGGACTAGTCAAAAGTTTCTGGCGCCGCGCGGCGCCGTAAGGATTTTACGCCTCGGGTCAACCAAGGTGAAAACTTTCGCCTAAATTCCCTCGAGAGCCATGACAAAGCATCACTTCCACCATCGTCAGCGAGAGTACAACGCCCCCGAAGTACAAGACGTCATGATGCTAGTTACCACCCACGCGTGAAACGAAACAAAACGAAACAACTAATAAACAATCGAAAAATAATAGTACTTAACTAAGGAAACAGTTTCTTTTTATTTTTGATTCATTCGGGATTGATGCATTTCATTTTTAACTTTTCAATTTATGTTATAGAGTTTTATTTTCTTCTTTTTATTGATACGGGCAATTAGAGGAACAGATGAGATTAGCAACAGGAATTCTAAGGATTTGATTACTACTATTATTACTAATTTGATATTACTACTATTTACTTTTATTGATATTATTATGTCCTTTGATTGTTTTCTTTAACTGTAAAGGTGATTTGTCAGAAATATAAAAAAATTATTTTGTTTAATTGTTAGAATTCGATATAGGAAAAGTTGACTTTAGAATTTTTTTCTGAGAGGATTCAAAAATATAAAAATGGTTTGTTGGAGAATCTATTTATGTTTATGGAGATAAAAAATATATTGTCGTCTTTGGTATTCGGAATATTATTTTCTTAGTGTTCTTGTTTTAATAAAATTCAGAAATCTGGAAATGAACTACTGATTTTTTTGAAACTTTTTTTCTATTTCTTTATTTATTTTTAAACTTCGAATAAATATTAGTACATAGGCATTCAAGAAATTTATTGAAGAAAAATTTTTCTTTAATTTTTTTTTTTTTTTTTTGTATTTATTTGATACAGTACAAAAATTTGAAGGTACTCTATTTATTATATTCTAAATCTTAATAATTGATATTTAAAATAATTAGATTTTTATATAAAATTATAAATATGTATCACTTTTATGACATTACTGGATAATTTCTGGAAAATCTCCGATTTAATTTTTATTTAAAATTTTGAGTAAAATTATAGGAAAAAAGGCTCGATATTACATTAAATTTTTGAATATAAATTTTGCTAATTTTTGAATATTGTAGAGGGGAAACTATTTCTTACATTGCATTGAATCAAATATAAGTGTTTAAAAATGGAGAAATATTGCATTATTAGGAAATATTGCATTTAGAAAACTTCGATGATCTCGACTTTCATATATGATGACTTTTTCAAGGTCATCCTCTTAAGTGATCTTCAAAAGATTTCAGACATGGCGTTATTCATTAAAAAGTTATAATATAAAAAGAGGTTAAGTTCTTACTTACCGATTTCAGTGACAGTGGAATATAACGTCAGAAGTAAGATAATTTGTGATAATCTTGTCGACCGATTTTCGTCATTAATGTCGATACTTTTTTTAAAATACTTCTTTTAAAAACTGATTATTTTCTTGGTTATTAATTTGATTTACAATTAGATGAATTTGTATTGTATGTATCAATATGTATAATATTTCGAAAATTATAAATTTTATTTAATTGGTGAAAATAGGTTTAAACTTATTGAAATTATTAAATTATTAATAATTTCAATTTAATATATAGAATTTTTTTTCTTTCATAACTTTTTAAACCGTGATCGTTTTATGCCTCGGACAAAGTGCGACTTAGGATCGTTTTCTCTACACATGTTCAAAAATTAGTGGCGTTGAATTGGAGTTGAAGCTCTTGTTCTATAATTTTATTAAATTTCCAACATTTGTGAACTTACAGTCATGCAACCTTATACCTATTAGATTGAAAACGGAATAAATTACAAAAAGATGAAAAAAAATGAAAGATACGATACTTAAAGGCAAGCCTTAGTCACGATTCATTAATGTTTTTCATCAATAGTAGTATCAGATCATCAGTAGTAGTAGTATTAGTAATATATCAGTAGTATCAGATCATTCGTAATTTTGTAGCGTGTATTATACGGTCGATGATGCGTTGAGAGCCAGAATTCTGCTCAGTAATTTTAATGCGAATTGAAGTTGAAACCCGATGTTTCATTACGATCGTTTTATCCATCAAATTGATATTCTGTTTTTTAAAATTCTTAATTTTATCCTTCTGTTCTTTCTCTTTTTTCTAATTTTCTAAATACAACTTTTTATAATTTATATTTGATATTTCAATTGATATTTTACATTGACATATAATTCATAAAATATAAAATCATTCACAAAAAATTCTTTTTGGAATTGAAAAACTTTGTTTTAAAAAGATTGTAAAATTTTATCATTCAGAATTAAAAGAATCCAGAATCTATTTAATTAATAAAAGTTATTTAATTTTTAATTATTTAAAATAGTAAGTTATGTTATTTAAAATAGTAAGTTATATTATTTAATCCTTATGACATATTTTTTTGTGTAGTGTTATAGATATTATTTTTACAGCATGTACAATAATGAAAATGAATGTACGATGAAAGTCTACGACATTTATTTTTCTAACGTATATATCGTGAACATTTTTAATAGCAAAATATGCTGTCAAAGTTGCAAATAAATTTGTTTTTAATATATTTTTTTGACATAGCTTATAGCTTGGAACATTGAATTATATGAAAATCTAATCAAATGAAAATCTAAAATAACGTTAATCAAAATTAGAGAAAATTAGATCACGATATGAAATGAAATATTTATACCCGAGAACAGGATGTGTACGTATCTTATATTGAATTTCATTTATTTATTGTTAATAAAAGAATTTGCAAATCTAGCAATCTATTTATATTTTCATTAACAATAATTTTGTATTATTGTGTCAATTTGACACAATTTGACACCAAGACTTAAATTGAAAAAATGGAAGACAGTTTAAAATAGTATGAACAAATAGGTTTGTAGTAGAGAGTGAAAGTATGTGAGTTTTCAAAATGCCAATTTAGATAAATAAAAGGATCCAGATGTTCGTTTGAGCCGGTTGACTCATAATAGTTAGCTTTTCTCATATCTCATATCTCTATTTGTAAAGCGGCCTAAACGTTTCAGACTAAATGAACGTTTCAGACTAGCGTGTTCTCTACACTCCGTATTGAGTCGATCGATCCATTTACATTCGATTATTCAGCTGACTTTCTTTTCTTGTAGCTCAAAATACAGCCAAAATAAGGTGCACTTTATTGCATCGTGAAAGTAACATAGTTAACTCTGTTATTCTCAATTATATTTCGGAAACTAAAGCTATTTTCCCATCTTTAATCATTCATATATCTATTCTATTAACAATAAGAAGTTACAGAAATATTTAATAACAATACAAATTTTTAATTCATACTTTTAAGAAGACTCAATTGTTGATTGATCAATTTCATTTTCGAATTTCTTTTCTTCCAATTTTTATATTAATTATAACTGTTAATTTGCAATTTTATATTAATTATAGAATTTTATATTAATCACATAATTTTATATGAATTATAATTTGAAAGTAATTTCAAATATTTTAATTAAATACTTTAATTAAATTTACTAAAATTATTTAGAGGAATTTGTTTATCAAAAACATACAATGAATGTTATTTAAAATCATATATCCAAAAATTGATGTTCGTTTCGATCGTATTAAAAGTTAAATATTATTAAATTGACATATTAGTAAATTGACGTTTGGACTTGGCCCTCACTTATATTCGATAAAATAGCCAAAGAAATCATATATCAAATTTTCGGAAGTCGTAAAGAAGAAACTTTAATCTACAAATTCGTAGCAAATTCAGTCATGAAAAAGTTTTTCAATATTTACACTATGTATAATTTGTAATTCATAAATACATTTTCGAGAGGAAAAACTATTTTCATATTACAATATGTAAAAGTAACTCAGAAAAAATTGACGGTGTATTATGAAAATGAAAGATTTCATGTATGATTTTTTTTCAAATTATAATGCTTTAAATATCAACAATTTTTGGATATACGATTTTCAAGTGCATGATTTTAATTGATATTCATTGTATGTTACATACAGAATCACAGTATAACAATTTCTTTGGCGCATGATAATATGAAAAATCTTATTTTTTTAGTACTGTATAATGAGACATTAATCGTGAAATTTTCTATTCTTAATAATTAAAATAAAATTATTTTATCATATTTTATCATTTCTTATCTTAAAAACATGTGCCTAAAATATTAATATTAAAATATCAACAATTTTATTTGCTACCTTTTCAATCAATTTACATTATCAATTTTCATTTTTTAATGTTGTTGCTGTGAAAGAGAGTATTCTCTTCATTAATGTTTATTTCAACTAGATTTAAAATTTTATGAAAAAAGAAATTTAATCCTTAAGTGATTAAGTTTCATTATGATTATTTTAAATAATTCGACGATTTAATAATTTTATATTTAATTTGTTAAATATAAAAACATACAGTATTTTAGTTACAAAATATCTAAAGTTAAAATACGATTATTGTACGATTTATTATAAAAATAATACGTCACGAATAAATTATAATAATAATATGTCACGAAAAGAAGAGTATATATATATACAAAATATGATTTTGTCAACCTTAAATATCTCCATTGTTTTTTAGAAATGAAAAAATTTTATTAACGGAACTTAAGTACAAAGGGACTTGTAATATGACAGTTTGCTGTTTTTCTAGATTTCAGAAATTTTAATAGAATAATATGTTTTTTCATTCATTAATCGATGCAACTCGACATTCTCTGCAAAAAGATATTAACCTATGCATATCGAAAATTTTTTATATTAATTTAGAAGATATTCTAATGTTAATTTTACAAAACGTATTAAAACAAAAACAGTAGAAGCACGAGTATTATCCCTATTTGTTATCGTCTTTCATACGATAAATTTTACAAAATTAAAATATTTCCTAAATTTATCTCAAATCGTTATTATCATTATCATCGTTATTATATTATTATTATAAGCCCCTCGTTATTACTATATTAGCCTACTGAATAACTTTCGTTAATAAAATTTTTTTATATTAAAAAAAAGCAAATATTCAAGATAAATACTCAAAGTTATTGGTACATCTTGTATAATTTTTAGGGAAAAAATTTAAAAAAAAAAAAGAAAAAGAATGTGGATGTAAAAATGGGTTTACATAAAGCATCTGAGCGACATATTTATTGAACAACAGAAGAATCTTTCGGAAACGAAGCACGCATTATTTACACGGACGATTGCAATCAGACGACATAACAGGTGACGGGGCTCGCTTACGAATGCAAATGGATTAAATTAATCCTAGTCGGAGCTGAGTGCTAAATAATCATTATTAACCGGGATTATTATTTTCTTGAGACTATATGTTTCCAATCACGAAAATTCTACTCGCGAATGATAATACATGGTCGAAGAAAAGGCAGCACTTGAAATTATCGAAAGTTACAGCTTTCGATCTTTGGTACATGTATCTCAAAGTATATCTATACTTTGTAGAATAATTGAACTATTCTACATTTTTATATGGTAAATATTTTGTAGCGAATAAACGATTTAAGAAGTTTAGAATTTGTACGAGATTAAGAGATTTTTAATAAAAAAGTTATTTATTAAATAAAATTAAATAAAATTAAGAACTATATTTTTAAAGATTTAATACATTAAAATTTTTTTTCTTCTCTTTTCTGATATACATAATTTTTACATATTATTGAAAGCTTTTCAAAAAAGTGATTGTATAATATTAATTCATATTGTATAATCAAAAATAAAATTTTTTTTCAGTGTTCTTTTCTTTGGTGATGAACATAATCAAAATATTATTAATAATTTTTGAGGAATTGAGAAAGTTAAAATATTTAAGAAAGTTTTCAATAAACTGAATTAATTAGTCTTGCAAAATTTGAAATTTACAATTTTCTTGTATAACTTCTTGGTAAAATTCGGAATAGAATTTATTACACAGCATTATTCTAAGCTAGACTGAATTTTATATGCCACGCATATGTTAAATATCACCTTGTACTCACATTGGTACCTAGTTTATACTTGGACAAAGTCGAATAAACCTTGTCCCAGTTTTTGATTGGAGAATTCGAAGAAACTCTCTCAAACTCTTCTCAAATGCTCCGTGTTTAAAAATTTTACATTTTTCTTAAACATTTTGTATCAATATTGTTTCTCTCTCTCCCCCCTTTCCCTCTCTTTGTCACTCTCATAATCTTATTCATACTCATCCATTCTTAATTTATATTCTTAATTTAAATTTTCATTTAAATTTTGAGTCTCAACATTCTATATTTCTTTCTCAACTTTTTAATGAATGTAATCTACTTGTTTGAATCTGATATTATAACTTTGTATCACAAGTTATCATAGTAATGTTCGTCACTAATATCAATCTAGGTCCATTCAAATTTCAAAATTCAAAATCCTATATTTTTAAAAAATTTTCGAAAATATATTCTTTTTAATTTTTAATGATCACAATTGATTCTTTGGAAGGTATCAAAAATTTTATATTATTATTTCTCTTATATTATTATTATTATTATTATTATTATTATTATTATTATTATTATTATTATTATTATTATTATTATTATTATTATTATTATTAATTCTCCTAATCAAAAAGGTTCATATTATCATTTCTTTTATGTTATTTATTTCTTTTCCGATATTATACCAGTGATAAACAATTCTTTCTAATATACAGGATATTTCCGAAATATTGTATATATAAAAGTAAGCTTAAAAAAGGAATGATATTTTTTCATCTTTGTTTTCGAGAAAATCAAATTTGAAAATTTGTTCAGTATATTTGAATTTATTTTCGAATTATATAAGCATGAACACAATTCTATAAAAAAAAATTTTCTGTTTAGGACTTCATTTTCAAGAATTAGTGTGTGTAAAACTTGATAAATCTTGATATGCGTGTAAAACTTGATAAATCTTTGAAAAACATTTTTTTGGATCTTCGATTGTCAACTCTTCCTGCCTGTCCAGTTTAGAATTAGTCAAATTCAAATATACTTGACAAATTTCCAAATTCGACTTTTTCGAAAACGATGTGACATACAAAAAAATTTTATTCCTCTTTTTTTACTAATTTTTGCATATAGAATCACACTACTAGCTCAGGCATCACGATTTGAGGTACATTCTGTATAATTCGTTTGATCCGTAACATCGCAACTCGCAGTGTTACAAAAATTTACAATGGTAATAGCAACATTACTCTCGATCTATCTGGATTCAAATTCCGGATCTAGGATTTACTGAGCGGGATCTGATCGTACTGAATTCGCGGTAGAATTCTTAATTTTAACGTATGTGGCGTCATTGAAGGCTAGCCAGTCGGCATTGTACACGACGTATGTCACGGCAGTGTACAGTGAAGTACAAAACGGACTTGCGGAGAGATGGACACGGATGGACGCGGACGGATGTACCGAATACAGGAATCTCTTGTGTGATAAAATCTGCCGACCTACACCTCGGCTTTTTCAGAGAAGGACGCCGTGCCGCACTGCTCGAAATATATACACACGAAGCTTATGTATATGCCACGAGTTTCGTGATATACTGACTTTGCCTTGACCGATCTCGATTGCTGGTATCGATCGACGATTGACATTGTTGATAACGAATGAAATTAGAACATCTACAGTTAAAGTGAACTGAGAGTGGTCAGCTATTCTATCGTTTATTGCAGGAGAATGTTAAAAAAAAATACTTTTGGAATTTAATGTTTCTTAACACTTTACCGACCGTGTATTAATATTACCGCGGTGAATAATTAGCTGATTAATAGGCTACCGGTCGGTAAAATGTTAAAATATGTTAGCCGATTAATAGGCTACCGGTCGGTAAAGTGTTAACAGCTAAAAAAATCTGATTTTTAATATCAGATAGTATTTCAAAATATTGAAAATGATTTGTCTGGGAAAAAATGTGAAATTTAATACTTGATAATTAGAGAATTGATTTTTAATATTCAGTAGAATTTGAAAATATAGTATCCGAAAAAAAATACAGCTTAAAATTTAATAGTCGACAATTGAGGAAATTGTAGAAGTTGAAAAGTTGAGTAATTTAAAAACAATGTTCTTTTATTGTGAAAGATAGTTTGATGGAATTTAAACAATATAAGATAAGATAAATATTATAAGGAAATTCATTAAAAAGAAGCATTTTAGGTTATATTTCTTTTTTACAAAACATAATTCTTCATTGAATAAAATAACTCATAATTTGTAAAATTCATTTTTTGAATTTTTCCTCATTCAAATAACGCGAATAAAGAAAAACATGTTATATGACACGGAAAAAATAAAGAAGAGTAGAAAACAGTTAAACCGGTGGATGAAGGATTGCACGTAATCGTACGGAAATGAGTTAACTAAGGAAAAGAGAAGGACATTGTCCCACACTTTGCAATTCTCTTCGAAGAAAGAAAGAATTATTGTTGAGGTGAGATTTGCGGTTTCCTTCACAATAATAGTAAAAGGATATACGTATACAACGTTCCTAACTTAATGTTCAATTGTATGCTTATATTGCACATACGTATAGCCACAAATGTTTTGCAATATGTACTAAGTATTAACTCGTTGGAATTTAAATTTGAAATAGTCACCAGGAGTGCATATTGCCTTGGCGAAAATTTTTGATATCATTTTTACACATAAAATAAAATATTAAACAAATATTATAAATATTATGTATATTGTTTTGTAATGAAATTAAATGTGCTTTTAAAGGTTATGAGATTTTGGAATATTATGGAATTCGATTGGAGTTAGATAGAATTAGATTTGGAAGTCGTGGAATTAGATTTAGAAAATATATTTTTGAATTCTTTATTTTTAAAGATTAAAAATTAAAAGAAGCTTGGAAATTTCAAACAGATTACATGGTTTTGAAGTATTCGTTTTGGGATATTAATAAATAAAAATAAAAATCAGTTCCAATGAATCATCTTTAATTTTTAAATTCCATTAAATAATAAGAATTCTTTATTAAATAAGACTTGTGTACAGTAAATTGTAGTATAAAATAGAATATATTACATTTTACCGAATATTAATATTGAACGTAAGATGTTTGTCAGCTTATTTGAATTTGGCTTTTATTGACCCATTTCACTTTCATCAAATGTACTATATAACTTAATATTCATTTGCAGCATACAACTTAATTTTAAAATATTTTTCTTGGTCTTTTGTTTTACAAGCCGTTAATGACAGTATTTTTTTGAAGTATAGACGATTAAATAAAACCATGCACTCTAAATTTAGATATCATAATTTAAACTGTCATGGTCTTTTAATTGTTATTGTTAAAAACTCTCAATCTCAAAGATCTCAAAAAACATTTCGAATGGCCAAAATATGCAACAAAGTACTATTTATTGTAATCCATATTTCAAGAAAAAAGAGAAGAGAAAAGTTATTGACACCACAAGTTTTTGTCACCAAAGTCTATTTTGTCACCTAATAAATGTTCTTACGTGTAAGACTTATTTGAAAAGCTGGCTTCGATTTTCATCTCTGTTTCAAGATAAAAAAAAAAGAAGAATAGAAAAGAAGTAATCGAAAACGGAACATAGGTAGATAGGAGATAGGAATGGCTGATGGTACCAATTCAATCGAGGAGAATAAGCATACTACAGACACGATGGGAGAAGCCCAAACAGAAGGAAAGAATGCCATGTGTAACCTTTATCAGGTGGACTACTATGGGAGCTGTCTCGAAACGTTGGGTATAAATAAAGCCGTGTCCAATTAGTATTTGGCTACCAGCTTGGGACCAGATAAAATCTTCGTGTCCGACGATCACGAAAACGGATCACCTATTACGGCATGGTCATCATCGATCACGATTCTACTTTGACGATGCATTTATTACTTACGCTGACTCTTCGCATTCCCACATGCACTTTGGTATTTCATGGTCATTTCACTCTATATACTTGGTAGAATTTTGTCAATCAACAAATTGATGTTCTTTCTTTCGCATAATTGATAGATCGTGAGAGTCTAATTGTGAGTTGATTTTTTAATTTAGATTGTAGGAACAGGACTTTTTAGAGGAAAGTAAATTGGAAATTTCACATTTTTTGGAAAAGGAAAAAGGAAATATTTGCTTGTAAAATCATAAGACTTAGTTTTGGATTTGAATCAGAGAAAATAGAAATTTTTAAATATTTTTGAGAAAAAAGTGATTTTCTTGTATGATTTAATTGTATAAGAAATTTTTATCGAATGATCGATAGAATTTTAATAAAGATATTTGAATATGAATATTATATTATTATTTTTTGATATTAATAGATTGTAAAGTTATATAGGGTGTTACATTTAAGTGAAAACGATGGAATATCTTTCAAGGAGTTTATGTTCTTACAAAACTTGTTTAATATGAAGAGGGACATTATTTGGCATATATACATATATATATAAAATAGATTTTTTATATAAATATCAGTTTAAATTGAAGATAAGAATGATTTGGTGATAGAAGAAAGATTTATCTGGAAATGGCGATTTTTAAAATTAGATTTATCTGAAAATGATGATTCTTAGAAGCAATTAAAAATTTGCTCATGAAATTGTAATTTTTAAACATGTAATAAATATATATTAAAAATAAAAGGGACAAAAGACCTTATAAAGAAGAAAAATTTTTAAATGGTATGAACGAAATTTTGTTACTGAACGAAACGAAGCAAGAATCTTTAGCTTTCTTTATGATTCATGAAAGTGAAACAGAAATTTTATAGTTCTCTTTAAAAAAGAAGAATCGTTACTTGGTACATTTCTTACACTTCAACTGGAAAGTGAAATAAACAGAAATAAAGAAGTATCTTTTCCTGTTTTGTATTCCTAAAACAATTAAAATTTCAATTTATGCTCAAGGAAAAAAATTTATTTTCAAAAGAAACAAATTTTAGTTACCAGAAAAATTAAATTTGTCACTAGTTAGATTGAATAACAAATAATCGATCTTTAAAAACGAAAAAAGAATTCTCACTATTTGTGAAGTAGATTTATAAAGGATTGCAGAACTGGAGACGAAAGAAGAGGCGAACGTGTTTCATCCGAAAGTAAATAAGTAAATTTGTTAGTAAGGTTTCCTATTAATTTTATACTATTAGACTTAGGGAGTCTTGTCTATTGTTAGATTCACATTTATCACTATGAATGTGAAAATCGGAATATGTCGATCGAAAACAATTTCTGAGAAGTAGAAAAATGAGCTGTAAAGGATAATTCTGTTTTACAGTTTTTACAACATATTTTAATGTGAATAGGATTCATTTTTCAATTTCATTACCGATAGAAGTATTTCAAGTTTACTTACCGGCAGGTCCAAGCTATTTTTCATACGAAGAGAAACTGTGTACTAAACATTTTTTATCAAGTATAGAAAAAAAAATATTTACTTTTTAGTGAAAATTTATCGATATATATTCAGGATAATAAGATGACAATATGATTTAAGTTAAGTTTTAGGGTATGGTATTTTTCGAAGCATTCTCCAATCCCTAGTTTGCGGGTGCAAGTATCGTAATAAAATCTAGTGTCTCATCTTCCCCCTGGAACTTTTAGGTCTGAGCATACTAAGCAGTCTTTTCTAGTCTCACTGCGAATGATGTCGAGTTTTCCATCTATAGTCGCTCCTTGTTCAGCATTAGCGCGTCTTTTTTTTACCATATGAAAGTCATCTACTAACTGATTAACTAATTTTTTTATATTGTAAAACTGCTTTTTCGTTCTTCTTCAAGGCCCCAGAAGAGGAATTTTCGCCAGCATTCAAGGGATTAATTTCTTAAGAAACAGTGGTTTGCTGCGTAGTGCTCACTCCGATAAACACCACCCATATTATTGGTATAGTTTAACACTACTTGAGGCTTATGGATTGTTACATGTTCTCCATTTCGTATTTTTCTATTGATACACGTCATTTCTGCTACTTCCCAAGTACTAAGAAGTGTTACAAGAAGTGTCCTCTTGTTCTTTCATGAAAGAAGTAAAATATGTTGTTTTTTCCTCAGGCTATTATGTTTGCTTTTGAAAATTTAGGCTTTTTCATTATAGGCGGCATTATACACCTTTTTTATTTGTCGCTAATGTACCAGTAAGGTGGTATTTCATTTTCAATAATTCATTTGCCAAAAATAATTCATTTACTGGTATCGATCTATATACATATGGTATCCTTTTGCACGGCCAATATTATCAAGAAGTTTTTTACGTAAATGCGAAGGAATTCAAGTAGTTACGGGGAGATCTTGTCTAGGAAGTTCATGTCATTATTTGATGTTACGCTCCCATACGAGAGAATTGTAGAAATGTATTCTGTGTTTGAGTCAGCAAGTACATATATTCTTATACTTCACTTTGTTGGTTTTTTGGGATTACAGATAATAAAACCTATTCTCTCTCATCTTTACATCTGTAAATTTTACAACAGACTCATCAACAGAAATATTTTTATATAGTATAAAATACTGTAGGAATTTTGAGTCAATATATTCTAGAAAATTGCTGATTTTTTTAAATAGGAGTCCTATTAATGTTCTGTTTACCGGAAAGGTTTTGTTTTAAGTGGAACATCCAAAATATTTGTAAAAATCTAGTTCTCGAAAACGAATTTGAAAAAAATGATATCTTACTGTTGTTCCCGGTTGACTAATATTCTTTTATGTTAGTTAAAGGCATTGTTCCCTTATTTAAAATTAGTCCAAGGAAGGCCAAAAATTCATTTTTCTACATCCTTTCATGTTTTCCAAGTTGATTCCTTTGATAAAGGTTCCAACGCTTTTATTTTCTGCTTAACATAATTGTTTGTCTCCTTTATTATACTGTCTACTAATTCGTCTGTGCTTAAAAATAACTTAAAAAATTTAACGGCTCTTTAATTGGTGAGTTGGAACTTGTGGATCTGGAGTTTTTGAAAAAATATTGAATTGTATCCGGTGTGGAATGTCATCAACTTCTGTAACATCCTTCCGTTCGGTATTTTCATCAGCAGTATCGTGTTCATCTTCTTCATTTTCACTGTAACTTATATTTGGTATTTTTCTTCTCTTCCTAGGAACTACTTCACTATCACTATTGTCAATGTCATTACAGTCTGAAAACGTAATGTTTCTTCGATTTTCATTTTTATCAATAAAAATACCAAATTCAAACTCGTCGTCACTACTGCTAATATAGTCATTGAAATCGTTATTATCACGTATTTTTTGTTTTTTCTTCCATAATTTGCGGCCATATTTTACGGTTTTATTAACAAACCAAAATATAATAAACTCAACTGTGTAAAAGAACTTGGGGATCGCGCACGTTTTTTTGCAAAATCAAAACAAAACTGAAACATGCGAAGAGCACAAAAATACACGTATACGAAAATGGCAAAAGATACCGTTACATAGATAACAAGTGGAAATTCACAAATTCACTCGGTATTTTCATTTACTCGGTAATAAAGTGCTATGCCGCCTGTATGACGGCATTGATCCGTTAAGGGTTAATAATAAATACATTTCAATTATAAATACATATAGATTCGTTGTGTTTGGTTGGCGCAGTTAGAAATAGTTTAGTTTGAAATAAGTGTTTCGAGTTGAAATTATAAGCAACTGTGTTAATCTGACGAAAAATTCATTTTTGTTATACGAATTACAAATAATGTCACAACATTGAGAATTTTTAAAAATAGAACGGCAGCGAGTTGGATTTGCGATATGATTGCATTGAAAAATTGTACGCATTATAATTGTACATAAATATAAAATGTTTTCCCGATCGTGAAGCAAGTAGTGATGAACGAAATCTGATAACAAATCGGATAACAACTTCGCAAATAATGATGTGATTCAAGCTAAGTAGAAAAATGAATAAGAAAAATATTTATATATAACAGATATAAATATGTTACACATTTGAAAACATTTTAGCAGAAGTCAACATGGATATTGATCACTTATAATTATTCACATCACTGTACAATCAATGTCGTTAGCTAATGATAGATATTATTATTTGTAAAAAAAAAGTACGACTAACAGGTAAATAAAATCTCTCTGTAAAATTTGTATTAGGAATCGCGAATGGCACGCGAATCCTTGAACTTGTCGTGCAAATTTACAACAGCAGACAAGCATCTCCCAAGAGAGTGAATCTCATCGTAGCGTGCGCCGTTTAATTGTCTGGGTTTTGAGCAATTGCGGTTTCAGGCCAGTTGAGACAAGCATCGAGGCAATTTGCCGTTTCACCGTCGAATTCCACGAGGAGTAGACGACGTATAGAGATAAAGAGGAAGATGAGAAAAGAGAACATCTCACGAGCAATGCCGGCCCGATGCACACGCGTGTCATACGTGCATCGCGATAATTGACTTTGTACACCTACGTGTTGACCGCAGAGAAACCCTCATATTTAATTGAATTGGCGTTATTACAGGCTCAATTTTTTTATCTATCGAGAAATCTTTTTATCTATCGAGTTTTATATTGTTCATTTTAGACGTTAACCTGATATAAATAAATAAATATTGAGGATGGTTTCAATAAATTAGAAGATAGAAGTAAGTATAAGGTTTAAATAAGCGAATATTAATTTATAGAAAAAACTGAGGAATATGGTGAATTTTTTATTCATTCGTAACCCTCAACGAAATATGCCATGACTCGATACCGATTGTTCAACGCTATCTTTCATCTCTTTCTCGCTAATCATCTCCATTATTATCAAAATCACTTATTATCACATTTCTTCCTCTTCTATTAAATATCGTAATGTAACACTTTTAAATAATAAATCAAGACTAAATTTCTATATAATGATTGTGCTACTATGCGACTTCGTACAAAACTTCGATGATTTTCGTAGAAAAAATGTAAATGTCATGGACAAAACGTAAAATATTTCATTTATAAAGTTAAATAATCGATATTAAGTCAAAAGTTCGTCAAAAAGCCGAGAGGTTGGTATCGAATTGAAAATGTTAATTCTGAACAACTTTTTCATATTGATAGATGTTACCGCCATTCGGTTTTAGTTTTCGAGATATTCATAAAAAACGAAATATTCAAAAAAAAGACTTTTAAATACTGAGATAATAACATGAAAGATATTTAAAAAAAATAGGATTTTTAAACGAATTCTTGATGAAATTAAAAACATTTTAGAAAAATGAATTTATAGGTATGTAAAAGATTTTTTTAGCTGCCAGAAATTCACTAAAATTAATATAGATAAATACGCATAGATATTTCAGAAGATAATATTTAAAACAATAGAAATAATATTTTTTTAAAGATAATATTTAAAGATAGGATTCTTTAGAGAAATTTTTACAACCAAAAGCTATTTCATAGAGTTGATATATAGAGACCAATGAAGAAGAACAGTACCGCTTTATTCAACAATCTCTAATATCCGAAGAGTATTTGAGCATCTAGAAAGCATCTGGACTTTCCCGTATCTAAACATTTATTATTATTCAAATATTATCGTACAATTTGATTTATTATTAATGATATTGTTAGTACTATTTTAAATTCTCACGATGAACAAAAAAACTGAGGTAAGAATAATAATGAAAATATGGCTTCATATATTTGAAACATTTATGGCATAAGAGAAAGAATTGAAATGGTATGAAAAATAAATAGAATTTAATTCAATGGAATTCAATATATCAAATAGTTTATGTGATTTTGCAGCGAAAAAAATATGGAATTCATGAATAATTAAAAAAATATTTCATTTATATGGTATTTTATTTTTTGCAATTGTCATTGCATTATTCTTTCTCAAATATATAATGTAATAATCATGAGAAAAGGCAAATTTTCTACCATTTGAAAATTTTTATAACCAAACAGCCTCCTTGTTATTTCGGATACTGAAGGTTTCATTATTTTTTGTAAATTATATTTAAGGAATATTTCTAAATTAAAATAGATTTATGGCTATCAAAAAGAAATATATATTAATAATATATTTATTCAAATTGAATGTCTTACATTATATTATATTATATTTAGGGAAGGCAAAATTTTGTAAAAAATATTTATAATTGAAGAGAATTTAATAAAATGGATATGATTAGTACTAAAGAAATAGGTAGTTGTTAAAAGAAATAATTTTTAAATAAACGGAAATCTTTTAGCTGGAAGAATTTGCTGAAAAGAATATTTTTAAAAGAACCGGATTTTTTTACGAATTTTTGCTGAAAAAAATTTGGTTAATGTATGCATTTAATAATCGAACAGAAAATTTTGTAAAACTCAAAACAAACTCTTATAATTAAAAATTAAGAAGGTAAAATTGGTAAGATTGATATATAGATAATAGACAGGTTCTGAAAAAAAGAAGAAATATTTTAAACAAATGTTTATATCTATATATTTAGTGAATACAGAAAAATTCTTTGTAAGATTCATTAGAGAATTTTTGAAATTTTGAACTAAAAAGAGAAGAAAAAAACAAAACTAAAATTATGCAGGAAAAATTTAAGAAATTTTTATAATCGTGACTTAAGAAGATTAAAAAAGACACAATTGTTCACCGTCTACAAAAACAAAGTTCTTTAATCGTCATAAAACATAAGGCACGAAAGGGAAAACTAATGTGAATATTGTTGTATCGTCCTATAATTATCCGCTCGTAAGCTGCTAACGAACACCTTGTACCAGTAAAAAAAGGATGTACGCGTTATTAAAAGTTTGCATACGTGTGGTTTCCCATACTTTTTCTCTTTTCTCCCCTACCATCCTTATCCATCCAACTCTGGCTTGTTTTTATTACTCTGTTTCATGTTCGTTCACCAGTAATATTTCATTCTTCGTGAAGTGAAAGATTCTTTAAATTTTTCTAATCAATTACATTGTACAGAAATTAAATTATTTTTCTGAAAAGAAACAACTTTATTGTTGTAAGATTTCTCTTTTTAATTTCTTTTTAATTACAAATAACATTTACAATAATATTAAAATTTTTTAACCCTCATGAAAATATCCTCAAAAATTTTCTTTACCAATTTGTATGATATAAATAGTAAATTATATTTCATTAAAGAAAAGTAATTTTTACACTTCTCGAATTTTTATTCAGAAATTTCCATCGAATTTCCTAATTTTTTGAAAATATGTCAACGATATGATTTATTTTGATAGTTGAAGAGAAAAAAAAAAGATTATTCCTGCTTTGCGTTGATAATCACTAACCCATTTCATTTTTCCCGTTTCACTTTCTGCTTCCATTTTATTTCTCTTTGTTGTTGTTTTTCTTCTTATTGTTCTCTTTCTTTTTCTTCTTCCTATCATCGACACTATCGTTTCGAAGCTACCGTGGCTCTTTCGACTTCGGTGTCGTGGATTGTAATAATAAAAGAAGAAGATGATGGATAAGGGCTCCGAGTCGAAATAGGATAATAAAACTGGCGAAAGGACACTGTTAATACATGTTTTTTCGGTTTTATCTATACCATATATAATAAATAATACATCAATTTATAAATGTACAAAAATATTTCACATAAATAAATACTTTCTATGAATAGAGATGTTTACGATTTTAAATAGATACCTATGAAAGGACAAAGTCCACAATTGTAAATAAATATATTAAATTAATTTTATTTATAATAAAAGAAGAATTTAGAAACTTAAAATATAAAATAAAAGATAATATTGAAAGTGATATTTAAGAGATATTTAAATTTAAAACAATTACTTAGTATAAGTATGAACATGTTATCGCAATAATTGTGCTATATAATATATTTATTTAACAATTATTAGTAGTTTTCTATATGAAGTACATTTTTTTAGAATTCATTAAGTCCATCTTTTTATTTTTGTTATCATTAAAAGTATGGAAGTACCTATTTTTAATTCATGTTGATTTTTATTAAAAATAGTAATGATAATTTTATATATTACATATACTTACTTATTTTTATCATATTACTTATAATAATATATCTTTTATAATTTAATTTATTACCATATATTATAAGTAGTTGATTATCGTTCATTTATGAAAAATTTAAAAATAGAAAAATATTCGTTGTAATATTTAATATATCATAGTTTATATACTATAAATTATAGGTATAATATTAAAAGAACTAATGATTTTTTATTTAACGTAAAATAAATTCTTCTATAATTATCCGCGATCTTCGATTATGAATGAAACTTTAATTTAATTAAAGCATTACAGTAGCAATTTAAAACAAGTTATGCAATATCATAGATATTGTCACGCGTTAATTATATTACGGAGAGAAAAAATATTGTTCTTCTACGTAGACCAATCAATTACGTATGTACTTGTATGTCATCTTTTTCTCCTTATTTTCCTTCGTGCAATCTTTACAGGCACTTGACAACAAAGTATCTTTTAAGAAATAAAAATTTGCATTATGCAAATTTAAAATGCATAAATTTGAATTAAATTTATAATCTAATTAGAAAAACAAGTAGCGTTGACGATATAAGAAATTTTTTACATTCGAATATTAAATTTGATACAGTGATACCCAAGTTAGCATATAACATTCTTCTTATCTTCTTCATCGTTCTACATATTTTGTTCTAATTGAAGTCTCGGATTTTTGACTTATGTCTTATCAGAAATATATTATAATATAGCATAATATATATTTTTACATCCATAGTTTCTGAATTTAATAAAAATTAGTCTACTTAATTTTTTCTTTCATATCATTCTGTTATTCTATCTGAAAGTTAGTTTTCAAGTTAAAAGATAATAATAAAATTAAACAAAAAATAAAAATATCATAATAGTAAGAAAATTAAAAGAAGATCTAACGATTAAAAGAAAAAAATGAATATAGAAATTCTACACAATTTTATCAGCTATAGTAAAATGTTATTAACTATTTATTAATTACTTATTATTAATTTAGAAGATAATAAGCAATAAATAGCAATAAATAAAAGAAATTTCTGAAAAAAAGATCTATAAATCCATCTTAAAGTATGATTTCGGCTAAATATTTGGATTACTGGGAAAATTTTTTTTATTTGGAAACATAAAAAAATGAAGCTCTTCAAGAATCATTATTATTATCAATTTAAATATAGTTAATATTAAAGTATTAAAATATCATCATTTTGTCTTATGGAAAAAGTTCCTCAGATATTGATTTCCAATTAAAATAAGTCTTAATTTAATGCTATTAAAATATTTTATAATTTAATATTTCAACTGGCTCCCCTAAACATTAATTTTATTTCACTTTGTATTGCTATATTTCTACGTACGTGAAAAAAGTATTTAAATTTTACATCATTCAGTAATCAATAGTTATTTTATCCCGTTCTTACGCGTTTATTGGCCATATTTCTGGTTTTTACTAATACTTCTTAGAATATTTATTTATTTCGTTACTTATGAATATTATTCATAAATAAATAAAGATATTATTATTTTATTAATTTCGATATAACAGATGAAGACATTTTCGCAAACACCCAACTTTTAGAGAAAATGGTTCAAACATACAAAAAAAGAGAAGAATCAAAAAAATTACAAAAAACAATGCAATTAAAGTAACGTTTTATATATAAAATATATTAATGAATTGCAATTTTTTTATATATCCAAGATTACATTATACAAAGCGGTCCTCTATTGAGAAAATCCGCAATAGAAAATGGATTAAATGTTTGGAATAGAAAGATTAGACTTACTGTACATATGTTGGACAGAAATACGAAGACGTTTCTGTATAATCTATGCAAATTGTTCCCGAAGTACCATTTTATAAAAATGGGAGCCTTCAATCCATTGTCTTTAAGACGTTAGATGTTTTGATTTTTGATCATTGACTTGCCAATCTATTGAATATTGTTTTCAATTGTCTCGAAGCTATGGTTGTCCATTGCTTCCAAGCCATATGGTTTCACATGATTGAGCAGTATCGATCAATTGTCGTTTATTTGTAGATATTCCAAACATTTAATCCATTTTCTATTGCGGATTTTCTCAATAGAGGACCGCTTTGTATAATGTAATCTTGGATATATAAAAAAATTGCAATTCATTAATATATTTTATATATAAAACGTTACTTTAATTGCATTGTTTTTTGTAATTTTTTTGATTCTTCTCTTTTTTTGTATGTTTGAACCATTTTCTCTAAAAGTTGGGTGTTTGCGAAAATGTTGTAGAGTTTAAAATAGCTTCTGCTAACCAAATTCGTATATAAATCGTAGAAATCGTAGATTGACAGGCAGTGTCTGTTTGTGTATATGCAGTACTTATCATACTTGAATCAAATCATTAGGGTGCCTATACCGAGTATCAAGCAATTTCATCAAATTTCATACAGTTCACTCGAGGCTTATTCAAACGTTTTGCGAGAATTTGAACAAATAAATATCATTTCATCTTACCCTATACGAAATACAGGACATTCTATTTTTAAAGTTATTTTTTTATAGTTTCTCCATTCAGTTTTATAAGTTTATTTTAATATACATTAATATATATATATTTCATTATAATATATTAAGAAATAACACTTTAACACTTGCACTTCCTCTCCTTTTCCTCTATATCTTTTATTTATGTATCCATCACGTGCTTAATAATAATAATCACGTGTTTAATAATCACATTTACAAAGTATGCTTCGTTTCTTTATCATTTATTATCAAAAACACCATTATAACAGAATGACTTTCGTATTAAGTAATTATTATAATAATATATTATTATAAATAATAATATATTATTATGATATATATTAATAACATTATTGTTATTATATTAATAATATATTATTAATAAATATTATTAAATTATTATATATATTAATAACATTATTATTATTATTATTATTATTATATTAATAATATATTATTATTATATATTAATAACATTATTATTATTATATTAATAATATATTATTGTTATTGTTGTTGTTGTTGTTGTTGTTATCATAATACAATAGTATATAACAATATATTGTTATTTGTATTTGTCGGTGAAACTAGATTACTAGATGATTTGTCAAGAGCAGTATTAGTTTGTAATACCACGTTCATATTCTTCGTCGTTTGGCCACCGTTATGAAGTTGTTCACAGTTCACGACGTTGCAAGGGTGGGTCATGGTATAAAATATAAAACATAGTGCAAAACGAGACCTCTGGGTACCATGGCGCCCACCCATGGGATCCATGCTGGAAAAACTCGCCTGTTAACTGCTCCGAAAGGCGAATCAGGGAGCCACGTATTATCTGCGATGAATAGAACTTTTTCTTTCTTTTTTCACGATTCTTCAGGAGACATAGCCACCAGAGTGTTTTCACGATCTACCTACGCTTTCCGTTGTCATGAAACGATTGTCTCGATGTCGTAATACGGTTTTCTCCGTCGATCGTATGGAAATTGAAAATCGAGCAACTTGGATTTCGTAGGTGACGTTTTCCTTATTTTGTCTTTTTTTCTCTCCTTTTTCATTTGATCCTTTGCAAAATTCGATTTTTTTTTTTCTTTATAGAAAATAGAATTTCTGAAATATTTTTATTCAACTCTTTCTATACTTTGTCATTTTGAAAAATATTTTATTTTTGAAAAAATTGAGATTTGAAATATTTAACAAAAATTTTATATTCATTTGTCATTTAGGTATTATAATTTATTTATAATTAATAGCATATATTATTATAATTAATAGTTATAATTATAATTTATTTTTATATAGTACAAACTTATGTAATCATACTTAAAGAACAATGAGGTTATGTAGGATCTATAAATCGTTCATTATCTTATCTCAAAGTTTCTCGTTCAACTTTCCATATAAAAACAAAACATTACTTTGAAGAATTCTAAAACATTTCAATTAACTCGACTGAACGGTTGTAAATTACGAAATTCGATAAATAGCTAATCGTATTTGATCCGCTAAAATACGACTTGCGCTGTGTTTCGAATTCTTAAGCTTCATTATTCTTTTAAAAACAAAGAATAATTAAAAGAACCTAACTGTTTTCGAAATTTTTAAAATATTATTCATTCATTTCAACATTCTTTGAAAAGATAACCATTTTTTTGTCTATCTAGCTAACAACAATAAAAAATTTAATCAATAGATTTAATTTAAACGCTAAGTAAAAAAAGAAGAAAAATGAAATTATTTTAAAGAGTATTGCGAAGAGTTTCGATTTGTGAGTTCAATCGATGAAATAGTTTGAAATTACAAAAGTCGGCAAATATTTGATTAACAAAGACAGGAGGTACGTCTGGATGCCCTGAGGTTCATAGAGAAAAGCCACCAGCGAAAGGCCAGGGGACCAACAATCGGAAAACAGCATTGTTGGTGGTCGGCACCAGTTGGTGGCAAGAGCTAGAGACGCGAAAGTGTCGTTCGAGGATTCCTATTTCCCACGATCCCACTGCTGCCATACGAGCACCGCAATACTCCGTCTTTCTCTGCACTGCGGTAATCATAATTACACCTGCGGGTGCCTTCTTATCGCTCCACGCCTGATTCTCTGCTCCTTACAGTATGCGCCGATAAGAGAGAGAGAGAGAGAGAGAGAGAGAGAGAGAGAGAAACAGAGTCTTATATATATTTCTTTTCCAGTTGATCTTATTCTTCTTCATCGGCATTGTCTTCGAAGTTCAAAACACGTAAAAGAAATTTGAAAGAAAAGAAATTGCTTTTGAAAAAAAAGCAATGATTTAGATTAGGATTGAAAGAATAAATGTTCATTCCGAAAGAGATTTTTTAACAAATGAATAATTTTAGATATGAAAAAGAGAAAAACTGTTTCTAGGAAGATAGATTTTGTAAGTCGGAAGAAAGAAATATTAGCTCAAAAAAAGAGGATTTAAGAAAGTAAGAAAATATTAAATATTAAATATAGGAAGAGAGAGAAAATGATTTCAATACATGAAATCATGAATTTATGAAAAAAAATTACAAGAATTTTAAATGTGGAAAGACTGTAAAGAAAGATTCTATCTCTAAAAAACAGATCTTTTTAAACAAAAACACAGAAAACTTTGAATATAGAAAAAAGACTATTTTCAGAAAGAAGTAATACATATTCAGAAATTTTTTAGAAAATGAATTCTGGATTTAACTTTGAGATATAATTTTCGAAAAAACAGATTTATTTCAGAAAGAATTTCAGATTTATTTCATTAAAGAAAATATCCAATTATTAATTGCAATGAAAGTCTAATAAGAATTAAAATTAAAACTGAAATAAAATAATTTTGGAGAACCTAATCTGTATAAATACATTGAACAATATTATATTGAATTACATAATATATAAAAATTATTTTATTTTTATGAAAAAAGTTTAACGTTATTCTTAATGCTACAAAGCGATTACCTTGACCTAATTCTGAATTGTCATATTACTTTCTTTAGCGCGGATAGAATTGCACAATCTGAATTGAAAAAATTATTCGTTTCTTCATATAAAATCTTTGTATCTTGTATCTAAAAGCTTTTAAAAGGCTACCATTTCTTATTCGCAAGAAATGAAAATAAAATAATGATTTCAAAATTTTCAATAAAAATAATGTAGTAGTTTATCATTCGTATTAAATTTTTATTAACTAAAACATTTACATATATTATAACTAAGAACTCTGAAAATTCAATCTTTCTAAAAATTCTTCTGAAAGTATTAAAATAATTTTTTGACATCATAAAATTTACTTTCTTTGTTTTAGTATTTGTCTGTAAATTACATGTGTTTTTTTTTATTTTATTCTTAAAAAGTATGCTTTTAAATGTATGAAAATATTCGAATAGCGAAATAAATCATTTCCATGAAGTCATTGCAAATATAATTTCTTATTTGAACATATTTGAGCATAAGGAATATACCCCTTAGTTTTTCAAATAGAGTCGCTAACGATCATTTGGCTATCAGTTCAAAATTGACCATTCTTTACTATAATTTGAAATTAATCCTACTACTAATTATATTAAATATAACCCTGCTTCGATCATTTTCGATCTTCAAATTAAAATTAAAATTAAAAAATTAAAATTAAAGAATATCTCAAGTTCAAACAGAATATGAAAAAATTCTTATGTGTCTAATATGATTCTTCGATTGAGTTTTACAGCCTTAATCAAAATGCAACATTACAAGAATTGAAACTATTATGCACTCTTTTTTACGGACTGCAACTATTTTTTTCTAGCTTCACCAAGTGCAAAATTTTTCATTTCACTTTAATTAAAAAAACTTTTAAAGATTAATTTCCAATAAAAAAAAGTTTTATTTTAACTGCAATTAATTTTTTTTTAAAGTATAATAATTTATGCAACATTAGTGTGACATTGAGCACAATCAAGCATTAATCCTTAGCGGTCGTATGTCTGCCCTCAGCCACCAAAGCAAAGAATCATTCTGACAGTATAATTAACGAAGTCAACACGCTTCTGAGGTGTGATGTATCATTCTTACTAAGATTTTACTAGTTTTGTTTTAAGTGCGATTAAATTAACTTTTTGAAAAATTAAACAAAGGATACCTATAATGGCAAGAAGAAAGCTAGTTAGGGACGTGTATCATGAAATTGAAAGTAGTGACGATGATTTTTATCTTGAATTTTCCAATAATACTTTCGACAAAGAAACGGGTAACGGTTGCTTTGAAAATGTCTCTAGCAGAGATTCCGGTAGTGATATAATTATGAGTAACGAAACGTGCGAGACTATTAGATATTTCGAACAACAGCGAAATAGAAGGAAATTATGGAAATGAGAATATTGCTATAAATGAATTTACGGTTTGGAAAGATGTCACCCGCAACGATTAACATCAAATTAAGATCAAAAAAGAAATTTCTCCACGGGCTCCAAGATCGTTGGACCTAATGTTTCTTTATATTGTAGAATCCATCGATTTTTTCAAATCTCTCTTCACAGATGTATTGCTTGACACAATTGTATTAGAAACAGATAGATGTACTAAAAATAAAATAGAAAAACTGAACAGTTTTTTTTATCTGAACAGTCTATTTGGAATAACTAGGTTGACGTGACAAAAGATGAGTTGTCTGCGTTTTTTGTCGTAACCTTGAACATAAGTATTATGGACATTCCTAATTTGAAGGATTACTCGACTAAAGAGCACGTTGGAAGCATATTTTTTTTCAGAGATATATTTGGATTATGCGATATTATGATAAAACTTAATCAGACCAGCACGAGTATAAAAGAAATACGACAAAGGATTAATATACTCATAACATTAATATTAAATTTATATTTTTTTTCATTTACATAAAAAATTGTTACATTAGGAATATTTTTTAATAAAATATAAATACAAATACATCGATATAAATTTTTGTAAATAAAATGGAAAAATCATAATAAGGATTAAATATCAATGAATTATTATAAAATTAAATATAAAAATTCGAGATGTAAGAAACACGAATAAACTACTGAAAAGTTCGCAGTAATATTTAAGATTTACTTGTTGAAAGAGCGGAGAAGTATAAGTTTCATATTTGAATATATAAAAATTATTACGAATATTGAATAACTACGACCTTATAACATAGTTCAAGGAACAATTCGATGTTGATTAATTTGATTATTATTATATTAGTCAAATTATGACTTTGATTATTATTATATTAATTATTATTGATTATTATCATATCAAAAATGAAGACTGCCTTCCTGTTGCAGTATAATCCTGTCAATTCTAAATTTATGAAAATAATGATCTAAAGAAAATGATATAACTTTTCACGCAATCTTACTCTGAAATGAATTTTTGTATGAACTATCATGGTTTATGAAATTGGTGGAAACTACCAGGTAAGACACGACAATGGCCATCAGCTAGGAAATTCTCTTCAAGTAGAATCGAAAAATATTCGATCTCGAGCACGTAACGAAAGCTCGAGGAAACGTTTACCAAAGAGATAACATGAGAGAGAGAGAGAGAGAGAGAGAGAGAGAGATGGTTAACAGCGCCAGCGGTGGGTGTACAGGGAAGTATAATGCATTGAATTAGACGCAAATGCACCCTAGACACCAATTGAACCCGGCTTTCTGTGCTTCGTGCTCCATCTCTCCCACGGGACTACCGCCTTTCCTCGATATAGTACGCATGTGTACCGCAGCATACCTGGACGGCGGTACCAAGATCTCTGTATTATAGCTCCACCCTCCTCTTCTTGAAATATTATAATTAAGTGACCAGAATAAAGGGTAGAGAATTCTACCCTTGCTGTTTCGATTCAATGCGACGGTTTTGGTTAGATACAAGATGCGGCAGGATGGAGTCCTACATTTCCAAGGTGAATTATGAAAAAACGGTACAAAATACGAAAAAAAAGTTTTATTTTCTGAAAACACATATAATGCAGTTTTTTTCGGCTAGGTTTTAAAAATAATATTGTCCAAATGATGGCCTTGACGGACGATGCGCACATGCAAGCGTTCCTGGAAATTTTCCATTACTCGTTTCAGCATATCTTGAAGAATTTCTTCTTTAATGGTCTCCTAAGTAAGATCTTCTAGCGTTCAAAGACGATGCTTATAAACCTTAGCCTTGAGATACCCTTACAGGAAAAAGTCGCAGGGTCTCAGATCCGGAGAGCAAGCGGGCCATGTAACATCTTCTCGTAAGGAGATCAGGCGACCAAGGAACATCTCTTGCAAAATGGTTCGAGAACGACGGGCTGTATGAGCTGTGGTTCCGTGTTGAAATCAGAAGTTATTTGGATCTTATTCCTCTTTATATTCTTCCATTTTGAGGCGTAAAAAGTTCTCCAACATGTTACAATACCGATCTGATGTCACAGTAACCGTGTTGCCACTTTCTTCAAAAAAATAAGGCCCCACGATGCCTACAGAGGACATTGCACACCAAACGGTAACTTTTGGGCTCTGAAGAGATCGTTGGTGGAGTTGCGAATTTTCAGCAGCCTAGTATCAAAAATTTTGTTTATTAACCGCGCCACAAAGATGGAAATGCGTTTCGCCGCTACTCCATACAATACCACTGGTACAGTTGTAAGGATGGCGTTGCAACAATCTCTACGTCTTTCCTAGTCTTGTGGACTCAATTCCTGAGCAATTATAATCTTATATGGGTGTAACTTAAGGTCTGTCTACAGAATTCGCCTCAATGTTCGATCTGATATCCCAAGAACAGAGGCATGTTTCCGAGCAGAACGCGATGGAGATTGCTCGATAGACGCTCTAACTGCGGCAATTTTTTCAGGTGTTCTCACGTACTTGGAACACCCAGCTCGTTTTTTAAATTCCATTGCCCTTAAATTTTGGATGCATTTCAATATCGTTTCAATACCGAAAGGCCCTCTGCGTCGCAATCACGGAGTCGCTGTTTTTTAAAAAAAAGCCTCGACAATAAAGCCAATGTTCACCCAACCAAAGCATGGTGACTACTGAAAACTGCATTGCTCACCTAACCTAACGGGTACTGCCACGACCCTCTACCTGCTCAACGGACTCTTCAGTGATTTTTTGAAATGTGGAACTCCATCCTGCCATACCCTGTATAATTACTTTGAGATTCTGACATTACTGAGAGATTTAAGTTTATTATATATATAGTCTATTATATATATATATTTTTTTTATAGCTATATATATAGCTATAAAAAATATACAAAATATTATATATTATATTATATTATATTATATTATATTATATTATATTATATTATATTATATTATATTATATTATATTATATTATATTATATTATATTATATTATATTATATTATATAAGTTTATTTTTTATATTTTTATTTTACTAATAAGTCTTTTGAAACAAGAGATTTGAAATATGATTCTCTTTTCTTCTTGAAATAATAATTAGGTTAGGTTCTTTTTGAAATAATAATTTTATATAATTGTCAAGATACCTAATGACATCGATATATATAGCGAAGCGACAGTGTATTTCGTGTAGAGATTTGCCTCTAGATGTCGCGAAGTGATTCCAACTCATGAAGGAATCTGGAATTCTGATTGATTCTCGAGATCTTGTGAACAGTGAAGTGTGTATTAAATGCCGTATACCGAATTCTTGGTTATCGAATCATGGATTAATCTCTCGCTGCCTTCGAGCCTGTTTTATAAAAGTTGACTTATATGACCAGTCGATTCGACCTATCCATACTTTGGATATCAACCTAACGGAAATCAAACCATGCGAAATCGAAGGATCGATGCCGACCATTTCCTTGAGGAACTATGGAATCCTATGCGATGGAACGCGATAGGATTTTTTGCCTATACGAAAAACTCGTTTTTTCGTTGTTCACGACCATAAATGTCTAAATATAAGATAAATTTCTTCATACTGATAAGAAATTCTGAATTTTTTTTTGTCTATTTAATTCTACAACAAATTATATTTACATAATTTTGAATATATTGCGACCATTTCGTAATGCACTAAAAATAATACTCGAAATACTTGAGTTAATAATAACGATAATATAAATTTGGATTCAAATTAAATATATTATTTTGTTTAACATTATTCGAAATATTTTAGATACAATTCAATGTTTAGAATGAAGAATTTGCTTTGTTTACTTGCAACGCTGCACTGGTTTCAGTTTGCTTCAGTAATAGCTTTGTAGAAAGTATTAAGTTGAGTATAATTTGGAACATTTAATTTTTTCAATTTTTTTTGGTGAGATATTGATGATTTTCTTAGAATATGAAATATATATATATATATATATATATATATATATATATATATATATAGAGTAGTATATGTTTATATATTACTATATATTTTAGATTATATCATATTTTATTTTAATAGGTTTGTGCATTTTAAAAAATATGTTTTAAATATTTGATAAAAAAAAGATGGTAATCTAATAGATCATATATATTTTGCAGATAGATTTTACATATTTACAGATAGATGTATTTTATAATATATTTTATGAATTTTATAGATTTTATAGATTTTATAGATACTATGAAAATTTGTTTCAAAAAAGGATGTATGCGCCGATTTAAAATTCAAACTTTCTTTTGTTGTGTAGAATCACGATATTGATGTAAAGTCTACAAAATTAATATTATATCAATACGAAATAAATATTATTTAAAGATTATTTTATTTTTAGTAAAAATGAACAGAAATTTATAAAAATAATTTTGGATGCCCTTTTTCGAAATATCAGGTTTTTCTACTATTATTATTATGCGTCGAAAATAATTATGTATGTACAATATTTCGTTACATACATACATACACTGGCGTCCAAAAATTGAAGCTTTAAAGACTTCTCACGATATATTACAATATAGAAAGGACATGAAAGAATGCTATAAAAAAAATCAACATTATCTATTTTATTCGTATTTATTTAAAAAATTTATTTAAAACCAGCGTTTTCAAAAGTTCTGGGCCACTGTGTTTAATAAAAAAAAAAATGCTTGTTTTTGATTATATAACAATTTGACGTACATTATTTAATATATTATATTCACTATTTTGTAGCTATATCTTTTGCGTTAATAACAGCGGATATTTTATGCCATTGTACTAATAAATTTTTATATAATTCTGCCTTCTTTATCTCTCCCCAATGTGTCGTGTTCAATGAAGATGTTTAAATCTGCAGACTGAGAAAGCCAGTGTAAACTTCATAAAGATATGTACAGGTGTACATATCAGACAACCATTCTTTTTACGATTTTCGGATCATTGTCATGTTAAGAGAATTAATTTTCTAGCATATTTCTTTCAGTGCATGGAAGCATGTGTATTTCTAAAATATTCCTATATCTAATGACTACTCATGATGCCCTCAATTTTTATAAAGAGAGCAATTTGGGCGGGGAAAATCTCCATATTATAATGCTTTCTCAATCCAATTTGATACTTGGAGCCATTTCTTGTGCTAATGTACATAATGTGTTTTCTACCATTTCCAAATTAATTAACTTTAGATTCGTTCGAAAAAAGAAGAGTTTTCCAGTTTTCAAAAGTTCAATCACGATATTCTTTTGGCGAATATTAATCGGTCCATTTTATTTTTTTTTAATTAATTAATGGTTTTTTAGCACTAATTGTATCAAAATGTTCACATTGTGTAATCTTCTTAAAACTGTCGACGTTATCAACGTTTTCTTGCTGTAATTCAATTGCGATGTCAGTATCTGTTTTTTTTGCGGGGGGGGGGGGAAAGTCCGAAATTGATTTCCGTTTTATAATGTTATCAATTTTTTTCGTGGTTTTCCGTAGCCTTTCATTTCATCTTCTAGCCAATATCCGGCATGGTATTTTTTAATTATATCATTTACTATATCTTTTCCAATAGATAACGTTAAAGCAATTTTGCGAAACGACTTACGATTTTACGTACTTCAACAAACGTCTTTCGGATCATGTTTTCGTTCCAGCGACTAACTACCGACTAAAGTAATAATTTTGTGTAATATTATTTAAATGTAAACATTCATTAATCTTTTATAGATTTATAATAGATATACACTAATTTAGTTATTCTTTATAAATATGAAGATAAAATAACGTTAATCTCTTTTGTAATATTCATTCGCATAACTATGTCCTTACTTACTATATTAACAAAAACTTTTCTGTCAAAAAATAATCTAGCCGGAAATTTTTGAATGCCACTGTATAAAGCAATGAAAATAGTTATATTTATTAAATAAGTTATATCTATTGAGTAAGAAATAAATATGAAAAGAAATTACTTATATTTATTATTTATAATCTAAATTGATATCTAATTATATATTACCAAGAAATATTTGCAAAATAATTTTCGGAGAATTATAATTTAATTCTCTATAATTTTTGTAATTTCACAGTATTATTTTTAATGATTTTTCATGTCCTGAATCTCGACTCTGAATGTAACTGTAAGAACAAGTTCCAATAAGAATTATGCAGAAAATATTTCTTTAATTTTTATTTTATACGAAAAATTTTCATGGAGTATCTTGTATTCTTTCGAAATATATAAACAACCTTTAGATTTATACATTATCATTTATATAATTAAATTCTAAATTTGAATGTTTTTGATTCTGAAGTCCAATACTTTTCAATGCACTTTCTCAGTTGTAAATCAAATGTGTTCCATGAATTGTGGAACACTTTGGATAAAGGGCGTTCATTCCAGATATGTATGTTCTTTTTCCAAAGAACGTTTTTTTGTATCTAATTAAGTGAATAATTGAAGTAAAACATTGCCAATTATAGATGCCATTGGAATCTATAGCGAGATCCGTAAATCATAAAATCATAAAAATACGATGTTCAGAAAAAAGAGCATACCAAGAGAAACGCCGTTTTTTCGAATAGATGCTACATTGATAGATTCATACAATCATAAATAATTATAAACCATACACTTATATGTGGTTTACACATTATTATTTGCCAATTATCCACCAATATTCTCAAATCTAGCAAGATACAGTTTTCTAAAATTATTATTGGATAAAGTCAAACTGTCTCAAACTTGTATAATTTCATATTTTGAATGCTATTAAAAATTATTTAATCGATAAAAACTCAGTGAATCGGTACAATTCATTGTTTAAAAAATACTAAATAAAATAATTACAGAAAGGGTAGAAAAATAAATTTAAGATTTCAAGATAAGACAGAGATGAATCTATTCGCGAGAGAACATCCTCTCGTATCTTCCTTGATATTTGTTAAAGGGCGGATGGACCTTGGTGTCTTGCAGGGGCGGTTTATTGTGGCCCACTCTTTGTACACGTTTCTACAACCCGTGACAAGATGATTAGGATATCTGATTTCATTTCTCGCAGGTGAATATATGTATTGTAGTTCGAACTTTCAAAAAACATCGGGCGTATGTCGATTTGTTTTTTGCGGCAATTGCACACTAGAGATCTTCCTCTATAGTATCTCTCTACTATCGTATTTTATACGACAATTGAACGAAATAACTTAAACATCTTTGTCAGTAATTCTTTGAATCAAATCGTAATTCCACATGTTATACTTATTAAGGGAATTATGTTAAATATTTACTTGATACTTATTTTTAATCATTTTTAAAATTACTTTTCTTTATTTTTTTAAATAGTTATACTTAAATACTAATACTTATCTTTCTCTTTCTAACAATTTTAAAAGTTGAAACAAAAATTTAAGAAAATTTATATAATATTCTCATGTACCAAATTATACGTACGCAAACTACCCTTATTAAAAATTAAAATAAGATGAAGGAAATAATTCATAAAGAAATATTCATAAATAATTCAATAAAAGTAACAACAATTAATATATATATTTACGATCCCAATTATTATTTATATCCCACTTATTATAGTACTACACTCTTATCAAGTACATAGTTAGATATATATGTAAATATAGACAATAAAGAGCAATTGAATCGATAACAATAAAAAAATATCAAAACTGTTACATTTTCGTAAAAAAAAATTATATAACAATCCACTTGGTCTTATTATTTGTTTATTTGTCATTTTCGTTAAGTGACAAATATTCTATATATCTATATGAAAATTAGATATACTAACTTATCTAATATATACATTCTTTTTTCAGTAATTTGTAAATTTATCATTCTCCTACAATTCCTTAAAAAATTCCACTATAAATACATTAAACGATATAGATATAATAATCTCGAGGGAAAGTAACGATAAATCTAGAGAACAATCATCAATTGAATTTTCCCACAATCTGAATCTCTTTGATCAAGCAAGCGATCAGTGAAATAAATCCAAGGAGAATTCGTAGGAGGAACACGCGCCCTTAGAACCCGCCATACTTTCTTTATACCCCGTTGCCCATGGAGGTATCCGGTTACGGTATCACCTAATACTATGAAAAGAGAAGACATGGTGCCCCATATCATTTTCTCTCTTTCTCTCCCGTCTAAGAGGACAGGATATCCATTCTATATTATATTAAATCGTAGGCCTCATTTGTTTTTTCCTCCTGTCCGTCCCTGTTGATTCGAACATTCGGCGAAAAAAGGGTGTGCAGGGGTGGGGTACGAAGAAAAGGCGGTACTGATTTTGTTGGTTCCAAGGCTCCATTGTCGTTTGTTAGACCGCTGTGGACATCCGATACTAGGGACCCCTTGAAGTTGTGTAATACCAACGGACGAAACGAGCACGCGAAATGGAGCGAAACCGACCGATTCCGGACCATCTACCCTTCCTGGAAACTTTAGAACATCCGCCGGAATCATCGATTTCATCGGATCCTTTCTTTCCCCCTATGTTGCTATGTTTACGAAGAAACGGTGCATAGATTTCGATTAATCAGGTTAATTATAAGCACCTTCGGGTCAATCAATTTTCGCAACAGATTTCGAAATCAATCAAACTACAAAACATCTATGTACATCTTTTCGTTAATAAATAAATTTATGGTTAAAGATGAATCTTTGGAGCTCGATAGATTTGAAGAAGTATAGAATTGTATAACAACAATTTATAATAAGAATAAATGGTTGAGGAGTTGGAGATCCTTGGAAAAGTTTGACAAATATATAATTAGGATTTAAAATGAGTCTTTGCAGAAGATGCAGCAATATTATGAAAATGTTTAGTTCGTTATTCATGAAATTTTCAATTATAAAGAGATCGTTACAAATAAATCAATCAATTATAAAAAAGAATCATATTTCATAATACTAGAAAAGTATTACATTTCATAATACTGAGTGATTGAGTTTTTAGAGATTTTGTGAAAGATTTCTGACATATATATTGAAATTAATTTATAAATTAGAAAATGATATGGTAAAAATAATAGAAAAAACGAAACTTGTTAAATTTGAAAGAAAGCAACAAATATAAAATCATAATAATAATAGAAATAATATGAAATTGAGATTTTGAAAATTTTGAAAAGGAGATCTATTAGGATTAAAAACGTACCATTCTGTTTCTGATAATGAATCGGCACGAACAATAAAGAAATTTGAAAAATTTGGAAAGGGAGATGGTATATCATAATAATAATAATAATAGTAAAAAGGATAAAAGGAAAGCATTTTAAAAAGTTTAAATAAAAATCTATTAGGACGTAGAACAATGAATTTGTAGAAAAATATTCTGTAAATTATAAAAACTGATGTATTATAAATTGTAAATTCAAATATTAATTAAATTATAGCAATTTTTCCACGTTCACTCTCTCTCTCTCTCTCTCTCTCTCTTTCTTTCTCTCTGTCTCTCTATCTATTTATCATCTATCTATCTATCTTAAAAAGAAAAAAATTACAATTATTAGAATCTTCAAATATAGGATATAAAAGAGATGTATCTTAAAGTTTTACTAAAATTCATTGCAAAAGAATCTTGGCCCAAATACAAGGACGAATAAGATACGCGTCTGGAGTAGAAATTAACGCAAGACGAAGCACGACGGTGGTTGATTCTCCCTATTCCTCTCCTGGGACCTCCTGTAATTCATCGCAAGAGGTTTCTTCGTCGTCGACCCCTTGCCACTCGCGTTGCGGAATACAGAAAGTTGAAGCGAGTAAGGTCGAGATGCCGAATTGCTTGTAAATGTTTAAACTTCTTTGGACCAGATCTTATTCGCTGCATCGAGAACACCATGTTGATTCTTGAAAATTTGAAAATTTCATCATAATTCTACGACACTTTTACATCAATACTCTTTGATATTTTGTATTTTTTTTCTCGATTTATTTTTTTCTAATCAAAATCTATATGTTGTTCGTATCCATTTTCTTTCATTTTTTATACCTAAATTTTGGACGAATGTGAAAGCAAAAATTAATAATATATAGAGTATTATAATTATATAAACGATTTATACTTTATTTCATTTCTATTATGAAAACTAAATATTATTTGTTATTAATTAGTTCTTAATTTTTATTATTTATTATTTTTCTTCATTGGAATATTAAATGCTATTTTAATCGCGTTAGAAATATTAGTTAGAAATAATACTTACATGTATTAAACTTATACATATTATTAATATAAATTATACATATTATAAACGATATTCAAAGGTGTGTATGTGTGTATGTGTGTAGTTTTTAAAGAATTATCAATTATCTTAAACAATTTTTTGGAACTCTACATAGATGACAAATTTCTTTAAATAATTTTAATAATAAAATCTTTAATATTTCTTAAATTTATTACGCGTTAATATTTTATATCCATGAAATTCAATCATAACAGATGTGCATGTGAAGTACACTATGAAATATTTATTAATAGATATCAGTCATTTTCATATTATATAGAAATATTTTATAAATCTCATTTTTAAAATATAGTAATGTTGTAATAATGGCAGTTTCTAGAACAGGTACTTTTTCTCGTTTCATAATTATGTATGCTCCGTGATCTAATTTTTATACTGACATTTTATGGCAGAAATTTTTTTTTGCGATTAATCAACTCGTTATAATGTTATATTAATTAAAATTATTTTAATTAAAATTTAGAAATTTGTAAAATTTTTAAAATTTAGAAATCTGTACAATTTCAGCAATAATTAGTTTCAGTAATATAAATTTTATAGATTTTACAGTATTTCAATAATTATTTTAATATAAATACATATATAACCTCCATCGAGTATTCTAATCCAGAATAATTATTCTACATTTCTTTTTCGATCGTCTTCTATAAAAAAAAAATCGTAACAATTTAATCAAGATATTCTCATTTTTCTATAAAAATTCTAATACTCGTAAAATGAGGAGATAAATATGTATTCGTAGTTTGCGAAATGTATTTTCTCGAAATGCACATATTGATAGTGACGAAAAAAGTTTAAAAGGAAGAAGCATTGACAATTTCTTATTCTGGATGACCATTGAAAAGCAGGAATAAGGTATATACCCCCTGAAAAGAGGTCGAGATATTCAGACGATCCATAGGGAGACGGATGAAACGTGAAGGAAGTAGGAATAGCGTGCAGAAGGGTGCAGAGACGTAGCTCGATTCCCAAGGGCCCGCGTCGAGTAAGATTGGCTCCGCTGTTGACTTCTCCTGGGACCAAGACTCAATTAAACTTTAAGATGATATGCGCCATCCTGGCCCTCGACGTTCGACGTCCTCCTACCGCCATTCTCCGAGTCTTCTGTGATTTTCCTCTTTCACATCGATAACTGACATTCCTGCTTGCATTCGAACACGCACCAAAATTAATTTTATTCTTTCCCAAGTAATTTTCATTTTGATTTTATGACCAAGATATTTTTCAACACCTAACTTATAGATGATGATTCATAACTCTGCAATTATTATAAATATATAATCTCTTATATTATTTGATCGTTTTATTTCTTAAATAAATACTTTGTAAGTATTAATATAACTGTTTTGTTTCTGGTTTCTAATCTAGTTTGTACGTGTAGTAATACATTATATAAGATGTCCCGTTTATTTCCACTTATCTGCAAAATCGAAATAAGGAATATTTTATTAGGAATTGAAAGTTAAAGTTTATCGCATGAAAGAGAAGATTTAACACAAACAGAAATATCACTTATACATATCTTTTTTCGCTTGTGATAGGTGTCACAAAAATAAAGAAAAAATATCTTTCTTTATTTTTGTGAAAAATCTAAATCAGTTTTTTGACATAAATAGATTACCTAATATTTTTTTATAGAGAATGATTTGATAAATTACTATATTCAAAATTATATAATTCTATTAACAAAAAATCAACTTTACCATAAAATCTCCTTCGTTATTCCACTCATAAAAATGCCATTAATACCATATAATGTATCCTTTTATACCAAATTACTTTTGTTGGGACATTTTTTTTTTTATAATTTCAATTCCTTATGAGACATTTCCATTTTGCGAAATATTGTATATATATATATATATATATATATAATAGATATATATAATAGATATATAATAGATATACAATAGATACATAGACAGATGTATACATAATATTAGGATTAAATGATGAAATGCTAGAATTTCTAGAATTTTTGTCGTTTAAGTCTAATATAAAAAGTTCAATAAAATAGTGAAAAAAAAATCACTCAGCAAAAGATTCCTGTACAGGAGAACAATCTTCAAAATGATAATAGATCTACAAAAAATGTTTTTCAATTTTTACAATTTTCAAGAAAAAGGTATCCTCGTTTTCTCCTTGATACACGATGTAAAATCATCTTTGACAATAAACTTAAGACTGATTTCTATTTACAAAGTTTAAATAATTGAATTATTGGTTCATTATGATCTTCACTATATATAATATATGTAGATATATGTATATAAGATATATCTGTATTGTTAAAATTTTTTGATAAATAATAAAACTGTTAAAAAGTTCAGCATTAAATTATATATAAATTTAAATTCTTTTAAAACACATACAATTTATTTATTTAAAATTTAAGAATTAGACTGTATTTTTGATAGATGTCATTATTCTAAAAAATCTTTTGTAAGAAAAAAATAGGTACTTAATATTCCATCACTACTAATTTTAAGACCAACACAGCTATTTTCTATGGAATTATTTTTCTCTGCACTGTATATTTTTTTACATACTTTGCAGTTTGATTCCTTCAAGAATTTCTATATTCCTATTAAACATAGAAATGATAAAAAAGCAGTGAAAGAGAATGCGTTAAACAAGAAATGATAAATATCTAACAGCATGTGAATGAACAATTTACTGCAATCAGTGGTCAATTTCAGACTAATTTTTCAGGTTAATTTCTTTCACGAAACTGAATGTTGTTTTTAGCGTTGATCTTTAGACTTTCATGATTTTTTCATTTTGTAGCAAATAAAATATAAGTAATCTTACAGACGTGACAACTTTCAATGAGTAAAAAGATTTATACGAATGGTAAAAAATAGAAGAGTTGTCTATTGAACTAAAGAGTCAAGCCAGAATTATTCCCACACTCTGCTGGACAACCTCAACGTGCGAAACTTTTCTTATATCTTTTGTCTTGTCACCCCGTTATCCTTCCGTACAATTCGCTCTGCTCCCACGGAAAACGTGACTTTAAGCTCCGCGAGATTTAACACTTGGACGCCTCGATTCACCTTCTTTGGCGCTTCCTGTCGTTTTTACTATAAGTAATTTTATTTCATTCTTTCCGACAAGTTGTTTTTACTTAGCTCAATATAACGAGAAGTTTATACTGATAAAAGTTAAAAATTTTTGATTAAAAAAAGTGCTCCATTTCTTAAACTCTCTTTTTCTTAAATTGGCGATAGAAAATTTGGTTTTCTAGAAATTATTGAAAATTCCAAATAAAAAAGAATTTTGTTTCTCTTTTTTTTTAAATTATCTTTTTTTTAAATTATCAGTGACAAGTTTGTTTCATTAAAAATTTTCATTAAACATTTCTGGAAAAGAAAACTTTATTTCTATCTTTATTTTAAATTACCAATGGAAAATTTGTTTCATTAGAATTTGAAGATTTCGTTGAATGATTTTGTAGATAAGGAAGAACATTTTTTTATATAAACTTTGAGACTATTAATCTTAAAAAGAATCTTTTAAGTATTTTAATTAGAAATATCGTAAATTTATTGAAAATTTCAATTTTTGGTGGCATTTAATTTTGCACTTTCATATCTTTTGCATTTTTTATAAAATTATAAATGGTTTATAATTTTTTAAAATTACCATTTATAATTTTATAAAATTTATTTAAAAATTAATTAAAAATTTATTTATTTATTCATTGATAAATTTATTGTTATTTTTGGAGAGCCGGAAGATTTCTTTTAATAATTATAAATTCACTAATACCTCTAGTAGATCTCTATTTTATTGATATTAACGAAAGGTTTAAAAGCTATTAATGAAAGGTCTAAAAACGTATCATACGTTCATTGTTTCAGTCAATGAAACAATCTAGTTATAATATTATAATAATTATATTATAATGATTATATTATAATAATTTATATATATATATATTATATAATCATTATATTATAACATATGTTATAATAGCAATATACAATATATATTTTATAATATAATTACTGAAGATTTTGACAGTGAAAGAATATTTGTATAGCATAATTTGATTTATACTTATTGGCTTCTGAGCCTTCTAAATATTAGTTCAATTCATTCAAATCTTATTGAGTTATAACTCTAATTATCAATAGTTTTGTATTAAACAAGAATTACTGTTTTATATTTATTTAAATCGTTACTTTATTTTTCCTTCGAGTTCTTAGATGTTTCACAAAATTAAGTATGGTTGGTTAGGTTTAGGTTAGATTTTATTTTAACTTAAAATTTTTGTTCAACAAAAAAGATAGAAATACCATTAATAGAAATTCGAATTTAAAAGAGAAACTATTTGCGTTGTCTTATTCATATTCATGAAGCTTCGGCTTTATTTCTATGAAGAAAGGCTATGGGGAATCGCGTAGGCGTTGGAAAATACCAACCAGACAACAGTGTTCTTCGTGTCACGCGACAACAGATCTTTGATTTCTGAACGTTTCCAACTTTATCAAAATGAACCTGTATGCGCAATATTCCATACCGTGATTTAAATTTTGTTAGAGATCAAATGAATTATTTTTCTACCAAAATTCTGTATTCTTGCAACTTATTGTTAGTTTGCTTATTGTTAAATGGCTAAATTTAAAAATTTTCTTTACTTTTTTTTTTAAATTTTCGAATTTTTGAGATTTTTGGACGATAGTTTTTTCAATTATAATTAAAAAAAGAAATAAAATATTCTTTAAAAAATATATATTTTTATTGAATTCATAGTTCATATTGTGTACTTTATTAAAATTCTAAAAGAATTTCAAAGAACAGAGATTGCTATTCTTTGTGTAAAATGTAAATGCATTTCTTTTTCTTAAATTCTAAAACAAAAATATTTTAGTTAAAATATAAAAGATTGCAAATGTATTTCATAATTTTTATTTTTACTTTACGGATATTGTAGATCTATTTGATATTCTTCTGTGTATTTCTTCTTTTATATTCTGTTCCATTTTAAAAGACCTCATTTTACACAAGAAATGAACAAATATAATTTCTTATATATATATATATATATATTATTATATATATATATATTATATATATTTTATATATATATTTATTTTTTTATATATATATATATTATTATTTCTTATATATATATATATTATTCAATATATATTATTCAATTTTTCAACGCAACACAAACTTTTATATATTAATTAATGTAGTATCGAAATTATTAGTATGTAGTTATATTTTTAGTTACTTTTACTTTTAATAGATGGCCTGTTTGCTGGAGATGCGTGAACGAAAAAAGTATGAATGTGATGTGCACAGCGTTGACGTTGAGCGCTTTTCTTTTTAAAAAAAGAGGAAAGTCGTGCGAGTGAAGAAACAGAGTCTGGAGAGAGTCGAAAAAGAATGAGTCAAGAGAGTGATAATTTGTGTCGTATATTAATTGTGTCGTTTAAGTTTATTCGAATTATTGTTGTCTGTGTTGTCTATCTTGTATTTATTATTTGTTGTTTTGTTTCCGTTTTCTTTTTTATTATTTAATATAATAAATCATTTAAATTATATCCCTACATTAATAGACGTATACAACTTAGCTAATTTCGTTATAAAAAGTTGAAGGAAAGAAGCGCATGAGAGTCGATGCTTTAACCTCATATCAGATCCCGTTCTAATTTAACGTAGGGGATCAACGTAGACAGAGAACTCTCGCTAATCCTTGACATCGTGCTAACTGTCCTGTCATTGTCATGATCCACACTGCAGGGATATTTGTTAAAAAATGACTGATCCACTTCCTTGTTAGTCACATTCAATTACTCCAACTGAAATTTCACTTTCCATATTACGGCTCTATTATCCAGCGATTTAGAATTTCATGTTGATACCTCTTTGACTTTTCAATCAGATCATCTTTCGCTTATTAGAAATTTATTTAGATATTAAATGAAAGATTAAGGAATTTTATAGACACGAGATATATTAGTTTTAGCTAGTTTACTTGTAATGTTAATTGTTAATTAATTAATAACTAAAAATCTAAGATTCTTAGTCATTAATTGTTAACTAATAACTAAGAATCTAATTCTTTTAAATATATAAATAGGTACATGATTACATTAAAATATTAAAAATATTAAAAATATATTAAAATATTCGAAATGAGAGATTCTTTATTTACATATTTTCAAATAAAATTTAATAAAATATAGATTTTTACTAATTTAAAATTTAGTCTGACTTTCGAAAGAACTAAATTTTGACTCATTTAATGGGTCAAAATTTGTTATATACATTGAGTTTCGTTAAATTTGTATGGTAAAATTCCAAGATATAATATAAAATTTCTCTTAGCGCATGTATAATTTAAAATCTACCGAAGTATGCATGAAAGTTAGAATTTTATCCATTATCTCACAGTTAGGAATCCAAGATCTCGATTAAAATGAAAGAGAAGAATTGCATACTCAGATCAGACGTTTTACAGCACGACCGAATTCTACAGGTGTTTATGTCCCTACCAGAACGTATAATTTGTCCCTTTATTGTGCACATGATATTATGATATCTTAATTTCTTCCAGTTTCTCTCTTTCTCCTCCGTTTTATGTTTATCTACTTCCTTCTTTTATCTTTCATTCCTTTATTTTTATTTCCACTCTTTTTTTTATTTATTGTCCTCTTTATCCCTTTTTAACTACCTCACTACCTTTATCGCATATCTATCCTTTGTTCAGCTTTATTGACGATTATCTTGCTTTCTTTTCGTGTTGTGTATATACGCTGGGTACATGTTTTTGCTTCTCTTTCTTTCTATCAGCGAAAAGATGGATTCATCAGGTTCACCAAGAAATGTCAGATCGAGAAAGATAGAATACTACGATTCACCGATTTAGAGTCACTAAATATGATTTTGGCAAGGGAAAAGAAAGTATGTATAGTTTTTTTTAAATTTATTTTTTGAAACTTCCTTTTATTTTTGGTGATTATAATTAATTTATAAAATATTAATTTTGAAGATTTGTGTTAGATTAGACATTTAGACAGTTCTAGATTTAGTCGCGTTAAATAATTTTATTGGAAATCGATTAGATTTAGTATAATGAATATTTAAGATAGTAAATATAAATTTAGATTAGATTTAAAAATATTAATAGATTTGTTTGTAATATTGTGATTATAATGTAGGAAGTTTCGAAATTGTCAACTACAAATTACAATAAACTTTTTAGTATTATCTTATATTTTACTAGTTTTTTTATAAAGTGATAAATCTTTCTAATAATAATTCTTGTAAATAAATGATAAGTCTTCATAATTATACCTAATAATAATTTGCAAACACTATTCCAGTCATGTCAAATTAATTTTCTTTTTTTACATATTCTCTCTTTATATGTTTATGTATCAATGAACTTCTTTTTTTATTTTTTTTTTTTATATTTCTTAATTGTTGTCACCTCTTTTTGCTTGCGTCGTGCTTGTATTTCAGTATACGCGAACCAAAAGAACAGAGGCCCTTAATCTTATTGTTAGCGCTATAGCTCGGAGAGAGATTATAAGTTGAGATTCTTGCTAGGCACCCATGAGACACTATTGTCGAGCCATCTATCCCTACTGTTTTTTCAGCTTCTTCTCATTCGATACATGAATAGAACTAAATGTATGCTCTAGAAGAAACAAGAAAGTTTTCTATTTAATTTATAATTTCTCAAAAATTTATTTTGAACGAGGAAAAAGAAAAATTGTAACAAATCGTTGGATTATTGTAGATGTTAATTTTTAATTTGTAGAAAGAATTGTACTTTAAAAAGTATTTTATTAACAAAAAATTACTTTTAGAAAAAAAGTATTTTAGAAAAAGTATTTTATAGAACTTTATAATTATAATTTTATTATTATGATATTTCTTATTTTTTCCTTTTTATTATATTTCCTCAACAAAAATTCTATTTTTTATGCTGTTTTCTATATTCTATTCTGATCATTAAAAATCTTTATATTTACTTAATTACGAATTATATCGTGTATTAATTCTTAAGGATTTCTATTTTAATTATATCACATCTAATTTTTAATTTTAATCCATACACTTAACTTTTATAAATTACACTTTAAATTTTATTGTGTTTTAAAGAATAAATTTTATAGAATGAAATATGAAATTCTATAGAATAAATTTTACAGAATTTTACTACATATAGAGAATGTTTCGAGATGATTCATTCGATGTCACGAAACCTAGTAAGGGGAATTACAGAAATTCGTATGGATCCTATATACACACCTTGAAGCAACAAGTAGTATCAAACCACTCCATCCGCGACATTTAAGTCGATATAGTGGTCTTGTTAACCTTCGACCTCTCTGCATCTCCGTCTCCATTCTTCGAGAAACTCTTGCAAGATCTCAGTAACGGGAAGTTGATAGTTTTCACGTTCTGACTTGCGATCGTTATTTACTTTGTAACAACAATAAAAATTTTTACAAATAATATCTGAATTTATTTGTTATTACTAGAATGTATTATTATTATTTAATTAACTTAAATTATTATTACTATTAGACTTTCGTAATGATAATTTTATAATTAACTTATACATGAACTGTCCCAAATTTAAATAAAGAATTAAAGATTTGCTCGTTTTTGCTCCATTTTGAAGAAAATTACAAAAAGAGAAACAAAAATGTTATCATTTATTTATTTATACTTATTCGTGTCATTATCATTTTATCTGCATCTACATTATTATCTTATAATGTGATCTATTATCTGTATCATTTATTTAACTGTTTGCTAGCAACAATATAAACATTATATCGAATATTAATCTAATTGCAACCAGATATCGCTCTAGTGATATGCTACTATTACAGCTACGATTTTGTCTCTCAGTTACTTTCTTCGGTTGATTGATAAAATAAACTTTCTGAATAAATGAAAAGACAAAAATTTTTTTGTTTCTTTTTTTACAATTTACTCCAAAATGGAACAAAAACGAAAAAATCTTTACAGAACTTTTTTCCCTTCTTTATTGGTTTTCTACATACTCTTGAAGTTTTAACATTTAAATTAGGGACACCTTGTATAATTGAATTTCTTTTGCGATTTCTTTTAAAATATTTTGAAATCTTAATTGGAAATCTTAATATAAATTAAGTTTTTGTATTATATTATTAAATAGTAGCCCAAAAACTTATGGATTATAAAACAAATATTTCAATTTTGGTTATAAGATTGTAAATATTTTGTTAATAGTTTTGTCAACAGTTTTAAAAAAGATTTAAAAAGAAATTCTCTATGATTTGCAAAATACAATTCTATTTTGCAATCTTTCGTAAACTACATTGAATCTTATTGAGTTTTTTCTTTATATCTCTTTGTCGCTTTTATTCTCATTTCTCGGTTGATACATTTTGTGGTTTCCAATAACGTTGCGGTTAAAATTTTTCTCTGAATAAACTGACATCCATAAAATAATCCGAAAGTCAACGATTGTTATTCTTTTACACTTTCTTGATACTGCAAAGTATTATCTGAGTGAAAGTACGTAGTATTATAAGTTTTCACAAACGAAATCAATATGTAACAATAAATTTTTTACATTTAGAAATAAACAATAATAATTTAGATATATCCAGATCTACATATTTGTAAAATATCGTGTTTTTATTCGTGTAGAGTAAGCCACATTTCAACAATCACGAAAGTTATCCTCCAACTTTCACAGTCTGTTTTTATTTTTCTTATTCTTATCTAACAGAAAAACAAAAAAAAAGAATACGATTTTCAAACCTCTTCTTCTTCCGTTTTTTATTTTGTAAATAAAAAGACAATAATTCATTTTATTAATTCTCAAATAGTATTGTTAGATTATTATAGAAATCTGTAAAGTCAACAAAGCAATTAAAGTACAACCAAGGGAGGAATGATATTAAAATAAATTGGAAAATAAATAATAAATAAAGAATAAATCTTTTCCATTTAACAATAAGTATTTTTAATACTGGAATACCCAGTACAGTAATTTATATATAGGTATAGTTAATATAATATAATATAATATAATGTATTATATAGTCAATAAATATAGAAAATAACTTTAAATAAAATAACTTTAGATAGTTTAAATTTATTGAAATAAAAATAAGTATTAAAATGCAATTAAAGAAATAAACCATTCTATCGAGAAATAAATTTTGCATTTTTTTTCATATGCAATTACTAAATGAGAAGTAACAATTTTTTAAAGTAAATGAATTTAAATATGATTTTCAGCTGTATATTTCGACTTTTTTAATTCAAAATGTTATACTTTTATAACATTCACTATTTAGTGAAATCACTCTTTTCGATTGCTGGTTGTCATCACTGCAAAGTATTATTTGAAATATAACTTACAATTTTTGTAGCAAGCTTTAAACGGATTTCTTTTATTTTAAACTATTGCCATTTCTGTGATAATTCACATTTTTCAAAAACCCATATATTTAAAATAACATATTTTTGTTTATAAATTCTAAGAAATGAGAGTTTGAAACTAGTGAATAACTTTTTATTTTTAATATTTATATTTAAAAAAAAATTAAAAAGATGAAAATCACATTTGCATACGTATATACGTATATTGTATATCAAAATATTGGAATTTTTCGTTTAATAAATAATAACTAATGAAAAAAATCGCCCAACTTTATCTATTTTTTAAATTCTAAAACTAATCCAATTTAACCTAAAATTATTATACTTTCTTACAGCCTAATAATATGAATTAAAAATTAATTTTTAATACTAGAACTACAAAAAATTAAAGCATAAAATTTCCATATCATAGATACATCAAAATGAAAGAATAGAAAAACTTTATAATACAATAGAGTGCACAAGCTTTTATTTATTCATTTTATGAAAAAATCATTTAAATTATTAAAATTATCACTTTGATAGTTTCAATGTTAAATATTTAATATCACTTGACAGTATCATTTTCATATACTTTAAGTTCATTCTATCCCCAAGTCTCACATTTCATCTATTATAATCATTTTGCAAACGAAGATTATTATCGTGAATTTAATTATACTCTTTTGTCCGATAAAAATCGAAGTAAAAATACTTTAAGAGACACGAAAAAGCCCACAGCCATTAAAGTAATTTCCAATTACGATAGTTCGTGATTAAGTCGCGTGCCCTTTCTTCACGGCTTACTTCAGAATCATCCAAGTCGAAATCCTTGATGTTTTTGGGTCTCGGTACGCGAATACTTTCCATCAAAAAAGAAAAGAAGAATAAAATAAAAAAGCTTCAGGTAACAGGCACCTAACAAAGGTGGATCTGCTTCGTGCTGACACCTGCTGCCTCGATTTAACTCCACTAGACCGGAACATTCTCCAATAATCGTTTTCGCACAGGACGTGATTTGATTGTTTAGAAGCGTCAAACATCGAAGTAAAACCATTTTCTGATTTTTAAATCACTATGAACTTGTTTAATATATCTTATGTTAGTTGGTTAGTTATAAGTTTTAAGATATATATCTCAATATATAAAAAATATAATAATATTGTATGTCTTAAAAATATATTATTCGTTTTATATTATATTATTTTATATTTGTAAACTTTATTTGTTTTTAAGATTATGAAATTGATTAATAATAATTACTTGGTTCTAAAGCTGGCCCTTCTTATAACGTAATCTTGTAATATAATATATGTTATTTTTTACCGCTTGAAATGAAATTTTATAATCGATTTTAAAAATTGAAAGGGTCAACTTAATATTCCATTTCTATACACAATACTTTAATTTAAAAAATCTGTAAAAAAATTTAATTTCTGCTATATTCTAAATGTATCTATAAGCCATATATATTATGATTAAAAAATATATATTGTTATTTTATATGCATATTTTAACTGAACTTAAATAACTTCGTTGAAATATCATATTATATTCTCTTCGTCATTCATAGTTCGTCATTTCTGAATAAATATAACATATGAGTTTCTTACTTAATAATATCTATATGTCAGTATATCTATATAAAACGTTAGTATATGTATATAAAACAAGATTTCATAATGAAAAAGACATAATCAGTAAAGGTTCGACTATGATAAAGATAGAAAGATAGAAAGATAGAATTTCATTTTGAAAGTGATTCGTGCTAGCGAATCCACCCTTAATATCAACGTGAAGTCAAGCTCATTTATTTTTTACGCATTCTCCCCTACAAGAATCAGCACCCCGCGCCAAATTTTTTATAGGTAGAATTCGAGAGAATGCGTCCCGACCACGAAAAGGTCAGCCAGGTGAACATTAATTCGTTGGGGGCCAAGATATCAAAGAGGACCGCCAGAATCCTCCGGAGAATTTAACAAAACCGCTATTAGGGCCTCGGAACCGTTCACTTTCATTCCTTCTGCATCAATCTCGATTATATGATGTAACTTTTCAATTTTATGCACTGTAAGTTATTTCATAACTGGATAAGTTATGTTAAGGTTTTGAAAAACGTTGGACTGCGTATAAAATAGAAACACTTTGAAAATATTAATTCAGACTTCTGTTGAATTATGTAGAATATTTATTCAATAATTATTAAATAATTATCGATTGACTGAAAAATATCATTGACAATCTTTTTTATTAATTATTAAATTATTACTTAGAAAACATTATTTTTTAAAAATTATCATTTAAGAATATTTAATTTAATTTTTTTTTTTAACGATCAGATTTCAAAAATATACCTATGTATATATAGATATATATATATAGATCTATATAAAGAGCAGATACATTATATAAAGTTAGAAATTTCTAAATATGAAGTGTAAGCGGTGGAAAAAGGAACATTTGTTTTTAAACAGACAATAACAAGTAAATTGTGGAATATACCATTATAAAGAATTGTAATTTTCCGTCGAGAACTCGAAGGATGGTCAAAAATCGTGTTTATCGAAGAGTCGTTTCTGAAATTTCAACGCGACGAAACGATCAAAAACTAATTTGTCCGCTGACAAAATCATTCGATTCTCTAGAGATCGCCATGAACTCTTGTTAGATACGCTAGAGTCTTTCGAAAGCTGCCAGTCACTTTCGAATTGTCGCTTCCTCTGATCACACCGACCTTGCGTTACCATTTTTCCATTTCTTACTCCATCAAATACTCTACTTTGGATATCAAGCTAACATCAACAACTTTAAGAGAACATGGATTATCAAAACCAATTATCTTAATAGCTTTTCAAATTTAATGATCTTTTACGAAATTTTCTTTAAATTGACTATTGAAAGTCCTTAGAGTGATTAGGGAGTGTCATTAGGAGTAGGAAGCTCACATTAGGAGATGGTAATAGAGATCGTGGATAAGAACGGCTAAGGTAATTATGGGTGAAACATTATTTGTAATTGTGATTAATCAATAGCTCGTAATTTGGAATTAACCTATAAATGTTTGTCAGGTTTTCCGCTTCTGTTATACACTATATCCGGTATTACTCTTTAACTATTGAAAATATGAAAATATGAAAATATGAAAAAACATTTCAAATAAACGTTGTATGGAAGACGTATATAAGTGTATATAATACTGTAATCATTTTGTTGTATTTTGCTTTTCTCGTCTCCCACGATAGGTTTTACAGAATTAAAACTGAAATATCTTTTACGCTTTATTATAGAATCATGAACAATTATTGTATACGTGAAATATGTAAGTAGCAACGCATTTTCGATTACAGTATAGAATACAGTACAGACGATGTCGTTAAGTATATACTTAACTTTTTTCACGTGTTAACAATTTTGTATCGTCATTTATTAATTATAATAATATTCTATGTATATTACTATATAAATTATTAATTATAATAATACAATGAAAAATAATTTTTAATTCCATTCAGCTTAGTATCAGTAAAAAATAAAATTAATATATATATTATAAAGTTCTTGATAATTTTGCTGAGTTTCAACAAAATTATATTTAAAATTATACTTTAATTCTAATTCTCCGTATGAAGTTATTTCTGTGGAATAAATATTTTAGTACTCCATAGTAATATAAAGTACTCTATAAAAATCAAATGGTAAAAGAGAATGCGTGACTACTTATTTCATACATGCAATATTTAATTATAACAAAGTGTTTATGATAAACTTTATACAGTATTTTCTTTTTTTTTTTTTTTGTTCCTTTTATATGTAGCTCAAATTCTCGCAGTTCAGAACCTTGTATATTAATACTTTTATAGTATTTACTGCATCGATTACTGAATCAAAAAAAAATATCATCATATCTCGATAAAAGTAATATTATGTTTCCCTAGAAATCATATAATTTTTGTTTGAAATATTTTTTTATATTTTCAACAACTAAAATAATAGCGTGTATACGAATGAACCAGGCATATATTGTATAGTAGATAAGAGCATTTATTTTTTTAAATATTTATAAGAAATTTTCTATCACTTTCTAAAAATTTTATGACTCCTTATTACACAAACCTTTTTATTTGGAATAATTTTAATTGTTTGAAAAGCGGTCGTAAGTAATTATGATATTCAAGTATTCCATCCTATGTATGTATTGAAATATTTCCGTTATCTTTGTCGATACAAAAGGAGTTCCAAATAAAGCCTGTATTATTCAAGAAGATAGAAGAAAAAAATTATGACTATTAAAATTGTTGAACGAATTTCATACTTTCCTAAATTTCAAACACATAATTATATTTTAAAATAAAATATAATTTTTGTCGTATTATAATTAACATCAAAACAAGTTCATCGATGTACTGTAAAGAGTGCTTGTTAAGCACAAGAAACATACAAAAAGAAACTTTTGGTCCCTTCAGCAATGTTGTTGTACAGAAAAACAAAAAATAAAGCCGAGAGAATTTTTTCTGTACATGTAATTTTTCTCGGAAGAATATCGAAAATATAACTGACCGTTATACTTTATTGTTGATAGCTTCTGTTGCTTTTCATATCGTTAAAAATTTTCGTTCGCTATTATTTGTTGCTAATGGCGCAAATTATTTATTTCATCTCACTGACTTTCTGAACTAATGATCTCAACGTAATTTTTGGTTAAACTGGGTTAATATACTAATGTATAATGCAATGTCAGACATTAACAATGCTATTCAGCGAAAACCGCGCCCGTCCGGTTTTAGCTTCTCGATTTTGAAGTACAACAAATTTTCAAATTGAGCCGACAATTAAAATTTCTAAGATATAAGAGGTTAAGAAAATCTGTATCCATTAATCCTAATCCATTAACCCCCTAATATAAGCACACAGCTAAAATTATGAGATGATGACAGTTGATTTTTTCGAAAAATTAGTCAAATTTTGTCATTCATATTCGTTGATATTATTTTTATTCCAAAAAAGAAAAAAGAACGAAAAGAACAAGGAAAATAAAATACATGAAGAAGAAATGCTAAATTAGGAATTTATGTTGTAAATGTTGTTACACAATGACATATGTTGCATAACGTTGCCGTACTGTTGAGTTTGACTTCTGGGTATTCAGTAATGTATATAATATCTCACATTGGATTGTAAATTTGTCTTGTCCAACCGAATGTGAAATTTGTAATTAAATGCGAGCTAACTAACTACTAACATCGAATTAGTTGGAGCAAAAAATTAAAGATTCAGATTGAAAGGTATAACGATTCTTGAAATTGTAATGTATCTTGACGACGTTGATTACTCGATGAAAATTGAACCGTTTCTTGATCAATTGAAAATTCTACCGTTTCTTTACGACGTGAAAACTATACCGTTTCTGTACATGTTGAAAATTCTACCGTTTCTGAAACGCAGCCACTCGTGAGTCTGTTTTTGTTACAACGGGCTAGTTCAATCTAGCCAATCAGATTCAAAAGACAAGCTGTTTAATTGCGCTACTATAGGTCATCATTTGAAAACGGTGAAATTAAAGCATCGATAAAACAATTGATGCCAACTGTTTCTAGATGACAACAAACGTGACAGACTCGTGAATTAGCGATTATCTTGATCTACGCGATGCTTCCGAGCCCTAATCTAGTAAACATTAAACGGAAATATTTAAAGGAATGTCCGACAGAAATATAAACTAAATCATGATTCAGAACGCAAGAATGTTCAATATTCTTGCGCTAACATATTTATGTTCGTTATTGTTTTACTATTTAACACAACATACACTTGTTATTTATTTCGTCCGTTTCGAATGAATTTTTGTCTTTACATATTTATCGTAAAGAGACTACTAATACATATTAGCATTATTCTATTTATTAGAACTGCCTATATTTAGAAAATAAAAATAAAACACGGTTCTAATGCTTAGTACATATCTAAAAATAGATATTTTAAATAATTTGTAAGTAATCTTCTATGTACAAATAACAAAAATTTGAATTGAATCAACGAAGGTTTTGATAGATAAAATTATTAAATATTTAGTCTTCATATTATCATATAAAAATAACAGTACTACATACAAATAAATCGTTATATTTCAATCACGTGTAATTATGGTGCAACAAAAATAAAAATTGTATTGTTAATTATAAATTTTATAATATAGCACAGATAAAAATAATATGATTGCTATAACGATGATCTTGAAATGTCAAAAGTATGCCACATAACAATTTCGATAACCATCTTCTTAAATATTCATATATCAAATATACTAACTAATAATTAAGTGTCATTTACGCTTGTAAATATGTAACAATTAATTATATATCTTAACAATAATGTTACTAATGACTTTATTGTTAATGTGACCAGTTTAGAATAAATTCAAATAAATAATAATAATGTAACTTTTTTTCTATTGTTAACAATAACAGAAATATTTGAAATATTAAAGGTCAAGTCACAGCTTGTACAGCTTGTTAATGAAACATTCATTCAGAAACATTCAATTCACAAACATCGGGTATTTTCGATCTGATGGTACAATTAAAAAAGAGATGATTCTACATAAAAAAAAATAAGTCTGAAAAAAAGAATAAAATTTTTTTATTTAAAGCTTTGTTTTTGAGAAAATCGAGTTTGAAAATTTATTAAGTATTTGAATGTAACTAATTCTAGACTTGAAAGAAAAGAATATCTAACAAAAAGTTATTCTACATAAAAAGACAAATCAAAAATGTGGAATAAAATTTTTCCATTTAAAGCTTTATTTTTAAAAAATTGACTAAATACGTTTCGTTAAAAATTACTTTAGTAATAATTTTTCAAACTTGTTGAAATTAAAAAATTAAAATGTCATTATTTACATTTTTGATTTGCTCCTCTACGTAAAATAAGCTCTTATTAAATATCCTCTTTTTTCAAATCTAGAATTAGCTTTAGCAAAAAATCAAGTCTGAAAATCTATCAAGCATATCTGAATTTATTCAAATACTTGATAGATTTTCAAACTTGACTCTTTTGAAAACGAAATCTTAAATAAAAATATTTTATTCTTCATTTTCGACTTATTTTTTTTTATATAGAATTACTGTCACTTTTCGATTGTACTATGAGATCGAAAACACTCTATACCTATATACACAATATAAAATAAGTAAGAGCAATCAAGTGTTACAAATTGTTTTCTCAGAAATCATAGCAGATATCAATAAATTTTTTTTAGTTTTCAATCAGACTTTAATTATTTGAGAAAGAGAAATTTTTATAAGATGTCTATTACGGAAATAAAAAAAGGCTCTCATTATTTTTATTAAACAGACTGCCATATTTACTCATTTTTGCATATTTTATAAAATTCTTGCTCGTTACAATAGTTCTTACAAAATTGAATAACATTTACATGAAATATTTCAAACTTTTCGATTATAAATTATAGAGTTCAACCATATGGAATAATTTAGACAATAAACTAGACTTTTTAATAACTTTTATAATAAATAATGCAGGATAATGAAAAGTGCTTCAAATAAATGTTATTTACTTTTAAAATTATCTAAAAAAAAAATAAAGGTATATGGTATTTTATTTGAAAAAGATTGGCAGTCACCTTTAAAAGTTTCTTATTCCTCCAATAATCAATTCTTTGATAAAAAAAAAATTTCTAAATATCAGCTATGGTTTCTTATCGAGCCTGTATTGTTAGATAATTGTTTGCATCTAGATACATAATATAATTTCTATATGCTATCATTAAACAAAATATTTGTGTACTGTGGATTGAAGTATCTATTTTAGAATTAAGTATTTATTTAAGAGATTATTTAAAGTATTTATTTTTCTATCATTTAAAGGGTCGAATATCTAAGAGAAATATTTCACCAACATAAATTTAGAGCTAAATAGCTTTTAGCTAGGATTGGGTAGTTTCCGGTTTATCCTAGAGTAAGTCCAGCCATGAACTCAGGAAGTAACCTTCTAACCGGAAGTGGTTAACCTCCTAGCTACTACATCCTCCACGCGGTTTGTCTTAACTGTCATGTTAGGGTTGAAACAGCTCGAACACCCCTATCTTCAGTCTTGAAAGACCATTAAACAATTATCTAACAATACATGATTTCTTGGTAACATTTCAATACGAAAAGATTTATTTTATAGAGTCATTTAATTTCATAAGTTAATTTGATTTTCTGATTTTTCGATTGTGAATTACTTATTTCTATGAGTTTATTTGTGAAAAAATTATTTAGTAAATTTAGTAAAATTCCAAAATAAATTACAGAAAATAATATTGAGTTATAGAAATGATTCCTGAGTAACTTAATTAATTTAATTCTTTCGTTATTACTAACTGAACAATATCATAATGAGTAAATAGTAAGGAATAAATTTGAGAAATGAATTTCAGAAAGAAAATTGTTCACCTAAGAAATAGTATATAATAAGCAATTCATTACGTATTTTTACTTACATAGTAGAATAATAAATTTTCCACAAAAATTCGTATTTTATAATAATATATAATAAAAGTTCGTAATATAATAATATATTACCATATATCATTAAATTTCCATGAATTGTAAAAACGATTACATTAGTACACAGAGAAATTTGAACGGAAATACCCTAAGAGAGTAACAGCTACCGGTCAGAGCTGTTTCTTGTAGTTGTTAAGACAGTTTCGAGGAGTTTATGTTCCTTGACCGGAAGTCATTCTTGTCGTGATGAAGACTGCTTGGTATTTCCCATTTAATTTTTGCTCCTTAAGATACGCAACATCAACTTTTTATTTAACTTAAAATTCCATATTTTAAATTGTTAAGTATAGGTGTATGGTTCTATTACATATTTTATTCTTTTTCATTTGTATACATATATATAATTCATTTATAAACATATTTATATATATATATATAAACATATATTTATATATATAAACATATATTTTATTTCATTATAATGTTAATATATATTATAGTAATATAGAAATTTTAAATTATTAGATTACATTTCTCATGTTTCGCGAAAAGATATTACTATATTTTAATATTTTTATTTTTATATATTAATATATGCTTACATTGCTATGCCAAATATTTAATATTTAATCTTTATAAAATCATTAAAATTGTAATCAATTATATATAGATATCCTCGATAGATGTACTAGTACAATATAATATATCTGCATACCCTGTATTTAAAGGAATTTTTTTTTTTATAGAACTAACAACTTAGTTCGAAAATTAATCGAAAATTTTATTTCGAAAAAATAAAGATTACAAATATCTATGAATTTATTTTAAAAAATGTCTTTCCTCTTCTTTATTTTATGCATGAAAACAAAATTTTTAAAAAAGTCATCAGTGATCTTGTTATTCTTCCTTTAAAATCGAAGATTCAAGCTAATTTGATTTAAATATCGTAGAATATTGGAATCCCATCTAAACAAAGACTAATTGCAAACACATTGTCAACTAAACGATCATACATTTGATTAAAAAGAAAACACAAATTTCTCTAGAATAAACTGTTATTCATTCAATTTTAACAGAATTCTTGTCTTTCGACAAATACGAGGGTAGACAGATAAATAATGCACATGCTCAGTTATCACAATAACGAAAGGGAAAAAATTAACAAAAATTCAAACAAAAGTACGATTGATTGACTAAAAAATAATATATTCATTTTTCATAAGAAATTAAGTGATTAAATCACAAGATATCAAATCAAGCGAGTATAATATCAATGATGCAAAATGGGTACAAATCGTTCATTGATGATTACTCACTATGTGTGGTCGAGCATTATTGTATTGTAACACTATTAATTTTATTAATTTTTGAACTTGACATGTACGCTTTCTTATTTATTTCTTTCAAATAAAAGCGCACTTCAATATCATATCTATATGTTTTATATTTTATTAAGCATTCTTTCATATAATTCATATTTTTCGAGATGTGTATTTTTTCATTTAATTAAAATAATTACTAAGTTATTATATAGGTCAAAAATTTTCACAATCCTACTACAGATTCATAGTCAGCAATATAAAAAAACTTTTAGAAAATCTTAAAATGTTCCCAATTGCCAAAACCACTTTAGTAATTTTGTACAAATATTATGTCACATTATCATATATATATTATATTATAAATATATATTATATATTTATTTATATAAATAATATAAGTAAAATATGTATATATATATAATATCATCATACATATATCACATCATCATATATCCTTACATTATATAAATTTCTTGAAAAAGAAAACTATTTCTTTTATAAAAATATATAGATCCTCCAAAAAAGTTAACATTAATATAATATACTGTGTAGAATGTACCTACATATAGTTTTATGACTTCCACAATGTACCTACTACGATTTTATGACACAATAAACTAATTAAATTTGTTTTTTTATTAAAAATTTAACAAACACTTAATCGCATTAACATTATATGTATACATTATTGATTACAAATGACTAAAGTAAATAAAATAAATTTTGACACATTGTAGCTATGCTGATGCATGCAATTCTGTACATTTTTTCGTTTTTGATTTATAAGCTAAAATAATGAAGTTGTTAGCCTTGATTAATCTACTGTCGATTCTATTGCTTTATGAGTGGAATGATTTACAATTTACATACACTCATAGCACAAATTTCTAGATTTCATGACAGTCTAGTTTTTCGAAAAAATTCTAGATTCCAATTAGCTTATTTAGCTTATTTCCTTATCTAGGAACAGTGTTAAGTGATATATATTGCAAGTGGTATAGATAAATTTATCAGTTAAATAATTATTTCTGATTACTGATAGTTTATATTAATAAATGTTTTATTTGTTTCTGAGTTTCTTATACGATAATAGAGAAAAGATAGAAGGAGAAATAAGGTATAAACTATTTTAAATGAAGTGAAAAAAATTGATATCAAAATTGTGAAGTTTTGCAAAATATTTCTTCAATATAAGATTTCTTAATCCAGAGAGAATGGTAGAAATAATATTTAAATATAAAATATATTTAATATAATTTAATATATCAAAAAATATACACCTTTATAAGATTTAAAACATTTATATAAAACATTTATATAAAATTACGAAACCATTCATATAAATAATTTAAAAAAGATTCTTCTTTCTCTGAGGAAAGAAAAATCCTGTATTGAAATCTATTTCAAAATTATTAAAAATTTATAAAACTACTTTTTCATTTTAAATAAGGATGTTTTAAAAAATTTTATAAGTAGTTGATATTTATCAAATAATGTTATCTTGGTGATGATGAATTTTTATGTTACAAAAAAGCTAAGTTTATTAAAATAAAATCAAAATAATTTCATATGAGTCTGAAATTAAATAATCAACTACACATTCTATAAATTTTTCAATTTCATATGTTACACATGTTTACGAAACATTTCATGAATGTGTGATGTTTTTTGTACAAAATTTTGTATGAAATTTTATTAGCATTTTAATGAGACTTGTTTATATTATAATTATAACAGTTAAATTTGAAAGAAATCTAAAAATATTTAAAAATTACAAGAAATGTAATATAAACATGTACTTCGCAGAGATCATAAAAAAATTTGAACAATCAATTAGCTATTATATTGATGCATTTCAATGTTTGATAGGTAAAAATTATTCTGTAATTCCTATGTATGTTTTTAGATTAATTTTAAATTTAACAAATATAATTACAAGAATCACGGTTTATTATAGACTTATTGAAATTTCAAAATATTTTATGTAATACATGCAATATGTAATATCTAAGTGTTTTCTCTGATATTCAAATATTTCCGTCAGCCAATGCAGAAGACATGTAATTTCATTTATCATAAAAAAAAATGACACAAGTTCAAAAGAAAATTTAAAAGAATATTTTTAGCATATTATCACTTTTCTCTGTCTTTTAATTTATAGATATAAGTCAGTGTGTTTTTTGAACGGCTCGTATTAAAAAATCATAGAAATTAATCTATACAAGAAAAAATGGAATAGAGTTTATCTGTGAATGATTGCATCGTTCAAATTTCATCGAGAAGAACTGTGAAAGCGTCTCTGATTAACCTGATGGAAATTGGTTCCATGGCTTCTAAAGTATCTGAATGCTTGCGTGAGATCGTCTCAATCTAATAAATTCATGGAGAAATATCGTCCGCGTTCTCACAGGCCCAGTGGAATATCCAAGTCAATTCTTACCGCTTCCGTGTGATCCCTCGACCGCAAATCAACTATACTAGAATATCATTGTCACTCTATTCATCACGCAAACGTTTTTCCTTGTCCTTCACTTCCATAAAATCGTCCACTTTAATTTTTCCAAATAATTCTTTGTTAAAGTGCTGTCTTAATTTAACTATCAGTTGCATTAATCTTTATATGGCGAAAACAGATTTTTGAATAGGTTGTTTGTTGTTTTCAAAATGGACGTTTTTTATTATAATAATAAAAAAAAAAGGAAAATATTGTATTGTAGAAATATATATTCTAGTTTAAAAATATATTCATCTAATTTTCGATGCTCTCTATGATAAATACTATAACAATTAACTAATATTAAGATTAGAGTAATTGCTAATTATTAAGAATGATATTTATTATTAAGATTAGAGTAATTAAGAACGTTCCAAATTTCAATTGGGAACGTGTACGATAATTAATAGATTAACTTACATTTTCCATAACATAATTTTAAAATGAATATTAATATAATAATATTAATTTTAAGCTCACAATTATTAATATAGAAATAAAGGATTAAATTCGTCAAACTATAGTTCACTTTCCTAAATCGTAATAATACAGATATACAAATTCTCCGAACTACAAATATTGATTTGAATGTTTTACTAAAGAATTGGATTCATCAAATAATAATTTTGGACAGACAAAATAATTTTGATCGATAAAAATTAATTTCGATAAATAAGATTTAAATTTATCAAAGATTACTTCCAAAGTATACAAATATAAAAATTCTTCCAATAATAAACATTTATTTTTGATAATAATTTATCTATAACTGATTCATTTCAAAGCATTTTTTAAACAACAAAAATTAACTTTATTAAATAAATAATTAGTATTAAGCATCAGTTTTCTACTTTATCAGCATAAATCAAAATAAAATAAAAATTAAATAAAAAATTCTTTGAGCTATGAAAGTTTATACTTGATAATAGAAGCTTCTATTCATTAAATTATAGATTGATATTCTAAATTCATATTGGAATATATAGATATAGAAATTCTATAAATCACAAAAATCAATTTGAATAATAGAACATTAAATTCGCGGAATTGTAATTCAATCCAGTACAAGCAAATAAATTCTTCGAATAATAAAAATTAATTTTATCAAATACGAATGTATATTTATCAAACATTGCTTTCTTTCTCTACCTTATACAGGAATTTATTTAGCCAATTTCTTTCGCAAATTGTAAATAAAAAGGAAAAACTGAAAGAGGAAGAAATAATACTTACTGTCTTTTGTAAGTAATGTGATATATGAAATTTTTTTGTATTTGCACTACCTTTTTAGAAATGAAGGTGACTTTTAATTTTTTAGATTAGATAGATTAGGTCGATGATCTTAAGATACTTGTATAAAGTCAAAAAAAAAAAGAAAACTTTCGAATATTTCGTAATATTTTATTTATTAATAGATAGAATATTCTCGATATGTAAGAGATATTCATAAAATACTTAAACTTCTTTTTAATTTTTGACCTTGTATGACTTTGTATAAAAATCATTTTATAACAGATGATTGATTTATGCTTTTATATGATATAAAAAAATATATAGCATTCTATTTACAAAATTGAGGATCACTTTCATTAAAAAGGTAATACAAATATTAAAAAACTTTCATACAAAAAACGGTACATACTTCATTTTATTTTTTTTTTTTTTTTCATACTTATGAGAAAAACGTTTGACTAATAAAACCCGAAAACATCCTAAAAAATATAAAAATAAAATTAAAAATTTTTCAAGTGATAATAATACATTTTTAACAACAAGAGGTTGAATATATCAAATTGCAATTCACTTCGAAATAAATAAAAAACTGAAGCTATAATATATAAAAACAGATTTTGTCAAATAGAAAAATAGATTATCTTTCTTAATTAATCTTTATATCAAGGTGTTCAAGGTGAGATCAGGTTCCTGAAATGATTCTATTTTGAGATAATGAAGAGAGGGTCGGAATTCATCGAATAGTTTTTCTTATTGTCAGTTCATTTGAGAAGAGCGCGTATAGCGAGCACGTATACGTGCAGCTCGAAAGCATGAATGAAATCGCGCGTGCCGGTTTCATGTAACACCACCAGTCGCATGGTGGGAGTAAAAGGGAACGTGTGGATACTGCCTAAGTGTGGGTGGTTTAGAGGACGATTCACCTTTGGGGCGGACGAAAGCGTCGCGTGCGCGTGTAACTAGCCAAAAGAGAAAACGCATGTATCACTAGCCTAGCGTAGGCGGAGTCGACTCAAACGAAACGCTGAAACTCGCACATGCGCTTTATTAAGGAGCCACCCACAACATGCATGCATCCCAACAATTGTTATAATCATTTCTTTTCTTTCATTTCTCACTTTTTTGGAAATGTCGAATGTTAAGATTTATGTAGGAAATTAATAAATCTAAATTTAGACTAATCTAAATTTAGATTTAAGTAAATTTGGCAAGATTGAAGAATATTATGTTGCAAGTGATAATTGCAACGAGATATTTTCACAGTTTATTTCTTTATATTTTTGCAAGAATTTTAATGGAAATCATTTCATGAAAGGTGAAGAATGCCATTTGTAAAATGATAATTGTTTCATACTCTCATGTTTCATACTCTCACAGTTAATTTCTTTATATTTTTAAAAATTTTAATAATGGAAATCACTTTATGAAAGGTGAAGAATGTTAATTGTAACAAATGTATTTTATATTTAACATTTCAATTTTTTATATAATTATAATATTTTTACAAAATATTATAAATATTATATTTATTATAATAAAAACTCTATAATAAGAATTTTCAATCTAGTAAGTACTAAATTCTATATTATTTTCTTATGTTATAATATTTGAATTATATACCGTAGGACTTCCAATATCCGAATTTTTATTTTCTGAATACTCTAACGTTTTACATACTATCCGAAGATTCTACCATTTGAACAGAATATTTCTTTTTTTTTCTATTTCAGATATTTTCTTTTGTATTAAAATATTTTATATATATTATTATACTTATATTTGGTGTATTTTTTTTAATAGCAAAAGAATTTATTAAAATGTGAGATATAAAATTACAAAAATCAATATCAATCGAATGTAATATGAGATGATGTGTTTTTTTTTTAATTCCGTGAAATTCCGTAAATCAACATTTCGTTTATGAGTGATGAAAATATCGTAGACATAAAATATTTTCACAAATTGAAATAACGAACAGAAATGACGAGGATGTGTCTTATGCTAAAACAAACAATGATTTGAAGGACAAAAAAAATGTACTTACTCATACTAAAAAGGTTAAAAATATATGACATTCTTATATACTAAAATAAATAATGAAATAAATAATAAATACCTAATATGCAATTTATCAAGCAAATGATTGTTCTAATCAGAAAATTTCATTACGTGACACTTTTATCTCTTCGTTAGTTCGAATATGAGAGATTCTATTATAAAACTAATTAGAGTATTATAATATAGTATATAGTATCCAGATACTATTCTTCAATAAAAAGTTTACTTATATAGATATTTCAGACATATGCAACAATATTTACTTTACTTTATACTGAAAAATATTACAATATTTTTGAATATTTTCAAATAAATATTTATACTTGATTGACAACTATTTACTAACATAAAATTATTTTGTATTTTTTAGTGTCTTGTATTTATCAAAATTTATCAAAATTACTTTAGTCATAGGATTATTTAGTTTCGCATTAGAAAGATGATTCAGTTTGTTGAATCATTCAAGTACCTAGGTACATTGTCATTGTCACAGGTTTACAATGTCTGAAAATTCCGTAAACTATTTGCTAGAAAGTTTCACATAGTTTCGGCAATGTTGTATAATAATTTTAGATTTAGTAGCGTGAATTTTAACTACCATCAAAGTTTCAAAACTTTCGATACCAGAATAGACTAAATCTTGCAATCTTTATACCATGTACGAAATATAATTATAATATGTATAGATTCGTTAATTTTCTATGTTATACCTGCGAAACTATTGACAAGCATATTTTTGTAACTTTTGTAAAAATTTATATGTGATATTTTTTTTAATAAAAGTTTTCTAATATTTTTGAATTCTTTTAAATTTTATTTATTTGTTACTGCATTAATGTATTGATTTCGAACATTGTATAATAATAATTATTATTAGATTAAAATAAAAAAAATTAGAATTTCTATTTTAAAAATCGAATAATATTCAAACAAATATATCAAATATAAAATAAATAATGTAGAATAAAATATATCAATATATAAAAAGCAATATCCAAATTTTACTTATTATCAACACAAATTGTTCATATATTCCTGTAATTTACTTCGTACTAAAGTAAGTACTATATTTCCTGTATATCAAGTAGTAGTATAGAAAGATTATATCCAGACCAATGATATTTTTTCTAAAAATGAGTATCTTATAAATTTCTAAAAAAGAAATGCTCTAAGAAAGAAATTATAGACTAAAATATATACAAATTTTTCTTACATTTCTCAGCTAATACTTAAAATTTTTTAATTAAAAAATATCCAATACTTCTGCGTTCGGAAATAGAAGGAAGTAACAGCTCTGAAGAGAGCTTAAATTTATTATAAAAATATATATAAGTAGAGAATGAAGTTCGTAACACTTGAATCTACAAAGAGTTCACGGTGCTATTAGACAAGTATATAGACTCGAAACGGCTTGATCGGACGTGCGTGCCTAAAACGATCTCTAATGGCAAAACATCTTTCTGCTCAGATCGTTTCGCATCGCTGCCAGTCGCATTGTTTCCGTTTCGATGTCGAATAGAGTAATCGTCTGATTCGGTCCAGTTGCGCGATCGATAAAAGCTTCCGGCAAAACATGCTTCACAATGAAAACTTAATAGTTCAAGAAAATATTCAAAGCAATCAAAACCTGCATTGCTTCAAAAAGTGCATTGTAACTTTTTATTTATATCACGTTTTTCAAGTCAATATAAAGAAATTGTCATTTCTTTGTTTCTTTTTCAGATTGGCTTAAAATTCTTTTTAGACATGTAACTCATAACGTTTATAGTACTTATTGAAAATTCATTAGTGTTAATAAAGATACGATAAAGACAAGAAGGACAATAAATATTTTTAAAGAATACATTATTCTATTGCAGTTTCTTAAATCTGAACATTAGATTAAACTTAAGTAGCAAATCACATGATATTTTTTTATTTTAAATGATTGAAACTTTTACCATAGCATAACATTTTTTACCATAGCTTTTAGTACAGAATAATATCAAATTAATTCGTAATTGTCTTTTGTACGATCGAATTAAAAATTACGAGTATTAATAAAATTTTTTTAATAGTAACAAACTTAATAGAAAACGAGCAAGATCTTATTTGATGTTTTTAAGTTATATGTAAATATACATAATAATCGTAAACATTAATTAATTTCATTTTATTAATTACTGATTAATTATTAATTTCGTTTTTTCAATTTACAGAAGACAAATTACAACCTACAGATTGTAATTGTTCGTATAATAAAATTTTATAAGCTACGATACCTATTTAACTTATAAATTCACTAATAGCTAAATATTAATTAAATAATTAATAATAAAATTGAGAAATTTCAATCTGGCAGCACACAGATACCCATACGTGCAAATGACGTAGTTGAAAATGAAGACCACCTAATGTCGCGATCGCAACGAGATAAATAATCACAATGGGTGGGCGCTGCACACATACACGAGTTACAAGCACACCTTATGGGTCCCTGTAGGGAGTCGGTCTCCTCTGTTGCTCCCATAAGGTGGTACAGAGCTCCAACCGTGTGTGAGAATCCATTCCAGTCGATTTCACAGGGGTTGCAAGAGGCCTCCTCTCTCCACTTCGAATTTCGCTTTCTTTTCTTCGCCCTCTTTTTCCCCGGTGGCCTCTATTTTTCTTTCTTTTTCTTTTTCTTTTCCTTTTCTATCTTTCTCTCTTATCCCTTTCCGATACCAGTGTATTTTTTAAAATCTTCGTACATGTACAGGACATTTCTGAATTATATGTATAGTTGAATAATTTGAAAAAGAGTGAATTTACATGAAAAGGTAAGTTCACAGATAGTGATATTCTTTTTTCGTACGAAACTCCATTTTTTAATAAATCAATAATTACAAATTCACGTTTAATTTGGAAATTGACATTTTCTTTTATTGAAGAAAACTTTATGTAACTTTATTCTGTTTCGAATTTTACCACTATTGCAATTCCTAGTTTTCAGAACTTTTAACTAAGTTTCTTTTTCTTAAATTTCTTTAAAATATCCAAAATTAATTTTATATCAAAAGAGTAATTTATTCAAATTTTCTTCAGAATTAATTTTATATTTTTAGATCTTAAGCTCACATACTGTATCAGAATAGCATTTGTTTATCTATTTTCCGATTTTCCATTCTTCATGTTGATTATGAATCTTATAAGTACTTACCTATTTATAGTATAAATATTTATTACCTAATTATATTTACCTAAGTATTTATAGGTAAAATTCTCCATAACACATTTAAATTTCTATTAGACATTCACTGTTCTCAAATCTCTATATTTCACTCTATCTTCTAGAATCTTCTCAATTACAATTCACAATAAAATCGTTAACGATACATTTACTTATCAAATTGATATGATTTGATTATTCTCAATAATAAATTTATATACGTAAAATGACTCTTATTCGGTAGGTATTTACTGCATAATAGATTGTATGGAAATTTGCGAATATATTTAAATATTATATCTATATATTTATATGTTATACCTAAAACTTTGAAATAAATATAGAAGTTTAGAAATGTTGTAAAGATAGGGTACAAAAATCTGACAATTTTTAAAGTGTTTAAAATAGAGTTTTAAATTTTTTAATAAGTTCTTTAATATAGCTGCTATATTATTTTCTTTTTTTTCTTTTTCAAAAGGATTTCAAGCGAAATTTATTCCATTATTTTTTAGAGTGATTTAATTAATTTTGAAGATTTCTTTCTACTTTCTCAATCGTTTCTTCAGGCAAATTTAATTGTTCATCGTTGGTCCAAATTTTCGAATATTGATAGATTCAAAAGTAGGTCTTGTCCTAGATACATGTCATTCATATAGATACCTATAATCAATAATTACAATAAATTAAATTAGATAATTTAAATTATCAAATATTCCACACAGCACTGCTACTGTTTTTTTTTTTTCTTTTTGCGGTGCACGAATTCACATCATCTTCTTGAAATCATATAGTGTTACAATCATTTCCACAGTTAATAAAATCAAATAGGCTATTTTCTGCCTTAAACTCTATAGCGTCATAAAACATTCAAGCTTAAAAATATAAAAATTAAGAATTTTGAGATTATATATAAATATGAACTTAAAAATATAAAAATTTAAACACATAAAAATCTAAATAATTACCTACTGTAATATATTACAGTAGATATCATTTTTGAGATATAAAAATTTATCTTCTAATCTTCTTAAAAACTCCAATCCAACATTTCTAATTTGAAAATTCTCAATAACCAAATTACCGACTATCCTCATAAAAAGATAGTATTAACCAAAGCTAAATAAGAAGTTAAATATCGGATAAGATAAAAGCACTATAAAAATTTGGAAACTTTTGGAAGTTGGAAACAACGCCAAATTTAAAAAGAACGAAGTTCAGGAAGTTTGTAAACGTTTGTAAAATTCACGAATATAAAAATTTTGTACCTACTCGTCATACATATCCAAAATCCAATCACTTCATCATCCTACCCATCAACAGCTCTCTACTCGAACGGGGAATTCCTAATACCAAGTCACCGACCGCCCTCATAAGGAGACTCATAGGTGTATTAGCCTCTGTGAAGGTAGAAGGTAGATGAAAGGTTAAATAGGTGCGATAGGTAGTCAGAAGGTGGGTGTACTCGTTAGTGTGTGATCCCGCCTACCGTCCAATACCGTAGCTGGTTTCCCAGGGGACTCCCTAGCCTCTCACAGCCGGCTTTTGTCGTCGTCCCTTCTCTCCTTCCACATACGGCCAGCACTCTTTTGCTTTCAGGAGGAGGACGTTCGTGTGTCGCTTTTGCATCGACACGATAATAGTCACCGTGGGTTCCCGGTTAGTGCGCGTTTATACACTCAACCGTGTTCCTCGAGTGGCTGGTCGTGCGAGACAGCCGATCGCCAGTCCTTCCGATCAAACCATCGAGACCGGATCGATTTCTTCTTCCAGTCGAGGATCCTCATTTCAAATATTTCATACATTTTTAACTGGCTCTCTTCTTTGTAAGTTTTCACGTTACTCGAATTTTACGAGTTCTCGAGGATTTAGGTAAATGCCTTTAGATGATTTTCGACAATTTTTAAACAACTTTGGAGAATTAAGAAAAGTTTGGATCAGTGTGGTGGCGATTTGTGAATTAAAGACTGATATCGTTCAACATTGACTTTCGCGTTAATTATTACGCGATTTTCTTTGGTTTCTTTGGTTTCTTTCTTGTAATTAATTATTAATACACTGAAAACTAAAGGCAGAGAATTATAGAATTCCTTGAATTTCAAGAAAAAAATCAAAAGACTATGGAAAAATTTAAAAAAAGTAATTAAAGTGTGGAGAAGATTTAATGCGAGGACTTTGACGTTAAAGATCAATCGATATTTTTAAGTTACATATTTGAATATCGATTATAATTAACTTTGATTTACTTGTGATTTGTAATTAATTAATTTGACATTAAAAAATCAGAATTTTTTGAAGTTTCTAAAAGATTTTGGAAAAATTAAATAGGCAGAGTTAAAAAAGACAGTGTGATGCAAATTTAGTGCGATCGAGAATTAATCAGTGTTTTTCAATCTTTGAGAAGTTTTACAATTGACTAATTGATTTACTTATAGATTTACCAATTTGAAATAGAACACTCAATCTAGAAAATATAAAAGTACAATTGATTATTCTTGGATTATTGATAGTGTAATAAAACAAATTGGAGGCCATATTTTTATTTATTTTATTATCTATTATTTAGTGATGATTTTGAAACTTGTTCGTTCTCCCGTTATAAATTGAAAGAATATCAATGGAAACTGGGGAAACTGTTTGACGAACTGATTGATATTAAAGTGATGGTGAATAAGAATGAACTCCGGTACACAAAAGGTGGCTGTATAAAAGAAAGATCAGAATGTTATTTAAGGGGAACAGTTCGAGATTGGAGCTATTGATAGGGAAAATCCAGGCCCACAAACCTCAGGAAGAACAACATAAATCCAAAGGTACGATTAATAATTCTATATTGTTATATTTTATTATGTAAGATACGTACGTTTATATTAATAATAATTTAAATTCTATTTAAATTTTAACTAGTGGAATTTTTATTTTTTTTATTAATTTAATAGAACTGTAAATATTAAAAGAAAAACGAGTAATCTTCCTTATGATTCACTTTTTCTTCGTTCCATGCAAGCGCATTTCAATCAGTTCTCTTCCTGAATTTCAATCTGATCCGGTAATTGATTGTTAACTCTTTATTTATTATTTAAAATAGAGTTGCTCTTGATGACACACGACATCATCGACTGTCTAGTAGTAATTTCTAAAAGTCTGTTTGTTGAACAAGATAAGACAGCATAGATCACAATTAGAAAAGTTCACACTTGTGTCAGGATATATTAAGTACCATATTATTCTTACCATATTATTTTTACAATTAGTATACGTTACAAACATGTTTATGCAATTTTATATTTTTATAAAAATAAATTTAATAAAAATAAAAATTTGGAAAATGGAACTTAGGTAGTGAAAATTATACTTGTCAAATATTATAACAAGTATTATACTTTGAATATTTTATATATTTTTATATATTATTACATGTATCGTATATACATTTACACTTTCAAATTTTCTATGAATACATAAATCGTAGTCTTTAATTATAAACGACAAATTATTAGAATTTTTATCAAAACTTTTATTTAAAGAGTCAGAATTTTCATGGCAATCATAATAGCCAATCATAAGAATCCCAAATTTTTAAGTTAATTCAATCATAATAGCCGAATCCATTAAATTTTCACTTAGAGATTAAAATAATGGATTATAAAAATTTCAAATTTTAAATTCAATTTAACAAAAAACTGAAGAAATCTTAAAAAATTCTTAATTGAAGATTGAAATAACAATAAGAATAAAATAATACCACAGAAACTCAGGTAGATATCTATATGTAACCGATGGCCGAATTTTTATTAATTTATTTTATATATAATTCAATATCCAAAAACGATCTCCTTGGGTCCAATTACAGTCGTCGATTATTAAAATTTGTAATTAATTCTTGAATCATTAAATTGAATATTCTAATCCGATCTAATTATAACCTAATTGTAATAACCTGGCGGTACAATCGATGTACAATGTCAAAATCTATCTTGAAGAATGCAATCGGAATAATCGGTGCCAAAATCTTAAGTCAGAATTCAAATCGATACATTACCAAATCCAAACATCTAAAGAGAACCCAGTCTCAGTAATTTCTTAATTGAAAGTGAAATTAGTCTATTATCTATTATTAAAATTGAAATATCTTGTAACTGTTCTAGCAATCAATTACCTTAGTAAAATTTTTACTTCTCAATAACATTGAATCTTAAAGATAGATACTAAAAATGATAAGAAATTTAACGATCCGGCAATATCTAAAAAATGTATTTACGAGCGACGATCACGCATACGACGAGAGTGGATTAATAAATCGGTAAGCCACTGTGCGGGTAGGGAGGACTGCCACAGATTCGCGTACTAACATAAGTCACAATTAACGAAGGCATTAAGTCGGCCCCCTATTAATAAGCGTCGTCGAAGCATCCTATAAATAGCGATGGGCATGAGGTGACAACATTACGCGGCCACATGCGACCACAAGGAAGGCTGTATGGGCTCGCACTCACACTTGGACAAAGTAAAAACAATGCAATACGACTGGCATCGGCAGGTCGCAGAAAAGAGCTGCCAGTGTTAAGTGCGACTATTTTCGCGTCGATGACACATCGCTGCTGATTGGACGGAATCGAGACTCGAAATAAAATCTCCTTCGAATCCTCCAACTAGCCTTTACGTCCTTGCTTCGATTCGTTTATTATGTTATCACCCCTCGTTTCCATCAAAATTTGAAATCTTTTCATTTTGTCCTCGCGATCTTCCATCTTGCGACTTTTCCAAGTTCCATTCCGAAATTTTGATTGAAAACAATTTTGATTCAAGAACGCTCAAATTATTCTCTAATTTAATTCATGATTTTCAATTTAATCATTCATTTCATTTCATTTCATTTCATTTCATTTTAATGAAAACTTACAAAAGAAAATTATTTGAAAAAATTGAACATTCATTGTTCAAACTCTTTCTTGCCTGATCTTTCATTTGAATAAACTCTCTGTTTAATATTTAGATTTGTTTAGTGTATTTAGACAATACAATATAATAATATTTAGACAGTAATATAGGAAAAAAAAAGATTTTCGAGATGTGCTATAAAGAATGATTTCAACTTTCCTTTTTATGATATAATAAACAATTCATATAATAGTTTTTAATTTTCTCTACTATTTATATATAATAAATCTAAATAGAAGCAGATTTATTACATATAAATAAATCTATATAATCTATATCTATATAACTAAGTAATCTATATTATAAATAAATCTAATTAGATAGATTTGTTCGGCAGGAATTCATTCAGTCACTACATAAAATTTTGTTGTAACAAATATAAATCTAAAAATATTTAACAGACCTATGTATCAAATACTTTTCTGACTTTTATAAATTTCAGTAAGATCGACAATGTCCCCTATTAGACATTTTTATAATGTCCAAAATAAATTTACGACTGGTCAATAAATTTACGTTTGTTATTAGATTTATTGTATATTATAGTCCTTGTTACGAAATATAATTATTAGATACTTTATAATACTTTTATTTCACGCTCTTCCAAAAGTTAGAATACATTTAAAAAAGAAAGTAATGTTCTTATTTTTTGAAAGTTCAATTAAAAAAGAATTTAAGAATATTTGATCTATATATGTAATATGATTCTTCATTAATCTTAATAATTTTCTATTGAATTATGAATCATTGATTGAATCGTAAATTATTATGTCATAATGGACGTTGATAAATCTTTAGAAATATAAAAAACAAAAAATAAAAATTACAAAGATATTTTAAAACATAAGTTGCGTTTGTAACAATTTTCAAAAATATCATAAAAATACAAAGAATTCATCCTTTTGAAAGACGGATATTTAGAAGACTTTGAAGAACGATCGGAGCTTTCCATGAATGGACTGATGAAAGGCTTGATCCTGATTTGTTGGCAACGAGGGCCAAATTGTTGACGACGACGGGATCAACTGGGTGCTTTCGTATATACTCGATCGACAGCTCGGTTTATATTTATTGCATGCTCACCCGATCTATCACGTCTCTTTTTCTACAAGAAGAGGCGCGCGTGAATCATGCTGGATGCCAATTGGGCGAGTGCCTTGATTCCGTCGCGCATTCACGTTGCACAATTGCAGGAACACCTGATTTTTCATGAAATCTGTGCTTGTGATCCATCGAATTCGCTTGTAAGAGACGTATCTATGAAATTTTAAAGGAAACTTTATCATAACAGGCGTATATTATGAAATATAAAGAACAGAAAAAATTTAGGAAAAATGTGAACACGTATGAAATCAAGGTAAGATGCCTACGCTAAACAAAAATAAGTGTAACTTTTTTAATTTTTTACAAAAAAGCAGTATTTTAACAAAACAATTTTACATCCATTAGAAATAAAAAAAATAATTTTATTATTATCTTTGGTTTATAAGCTAATTTATGAGTAAATTAGTTATCTTACGCGACTATTGTGGACTAAAATAGTCCACATATTGGGATAAAATGGTTCTACTGATTTAGTGAATACAATCTTGACATATGACATTTAATATAAGATTCTTCATTTACCGCCAGCAGTTTAAATATTTAAAACACTGCATTGAGTCCTACAAAGAAGGATCTGCATACATCCTGGATAGATAAGTCTCGTTACTCGTCTATTTAATTTTTTAATAAATTATTTCGTGGCATTCTATAATTACATTAAAAAATAACTATAAAATACATAAATTAACAACAAATGCACCGTCTCATCATTACCAGCTTACGAGGATGAATAAAATTGAAATACTAAATTTCTTTTAAACAATCATGTGATATTTTTTTCTACACAGTATAAAAATTATACTTTCAAAATTAATTACCTATAGAAAACTTATCTTTAATTAAACTTCTATTCGCTAATTTACAATGTAGAATTCTCATAAGTCACATGCGTCATATCGTAATTTCGTCAGAACTTTTTATTTCATCTTTACCATGCTAAACTATATTATTGATTATACATAGCTGATGTACCAAAGAAAATCGCCCTGTGATTACCAATAGATATAAAGATATAAAATAACACCAATATGACTGACCATTTGATTTCGATCTCCTCGAAGAAGAAATCTGAGAATATAAATATTTATAGACCCTCATGTCCCGCGACTCATAGAAAATTGATTGATTATGAATGAGAGGTAATTCTGCATATAAAAATGAATTGAAAACTTTTTTGTTCAAGGCCACGTTTTTGAGAAAGTCGACTTTAAATACTTCTTAAGTATACGAGACCAACTAAATGGGAGATTCATCTAAATACCTTCGCTATTTTATTTTTTTTGTACAAAAAGACTTCTCAGAACAATGTACTATTTTAAGAGACAAATGTAATGCTGGGAATATTTCTTTCGAATGATCATTTATTTATGAGCTCTCAAAATCATCGTTATTCTTTTGCGATTAACTGATATTTATTTTTGAATATTCTTATAGAGCCCGAAAAAACAGATTCAATAACCTGTAGAACCAAAGATTTTGATCATTTATTTTTTAAATATTTGCTATCTAAATGTAATTAGAATTTTGTATCGCGAGTTACACAGCAGACACTAATTCGCACACATTCATAAATTGATGTTTCGACAGAGTTTCAAAATGATGGATCTGGATTGTTGGAACATTCTCGTACACATTATCCAATTCCTATGACCTTATGGACGTGCGAATCAGAGTGCTATTATATGACTCGCAATATCGCATGAAGTTTAAAGAAATTCTGATTACATTCAAATAAATATATTTATTCTCAAAATAAATATATTTATTCTTGAATTTATTTTCTCACGCTTTATAAGAATATTCAAAAATAAATATAAGTTAATTACGAAAAAAATAACAAACTGACTTTAAGATTTCATAAATAAGAAATTAGATTAGAAATTAAATAAGGAATATATATTTAATAATGATACAAGTGATTAAGCAAATAGCGGACAGGACAAGGTAACGAATACTAATAACTAATGAACTCAGTCACCAATCAAAAAAGAACTCCTTTCTCACAATTCAATCAGTTCCGTCTCCGAATCATTGTCACTCAACTTTGTTTCATCAAACGATCGACTTTGTTTTTTTCTTTTCAAAAAGAAAAACGCCTCGCGCCACGTCGCTCTTCTCCACATTCATACTGTCCCTCTTTTCATGCATTCCTTCACTCGACAAATACTACAAGCCATCTGGTATAATTAAAAGCAACTAAAGGTAGAATAACTACAACTAAAAGTACGATACTACTAAATGATTATTGAAAAAAATATTTCGTTATATTACGTTTGTCTTTTAAAATAGTGCAACTTTGTCTAGAGAAGTTTTTTTGCAGAACAAAAATGACAAAGATGATCTCAATTAATCGATCCATTTTCGTATCGGACAAAAACAAATAATTGATAGAACATTCTGCATTGGAAAAAAAATGAAAAATATAGAATATAATTTTTTCATAAGACGCTTTGTTTCTAAAGAAAACGCTTTGTTTCGATTTGAAAATTTAGCAAATGCACGTATATACCAAAACAATTTTTAACAAAAACATATTCAAAGTTTATTTTCTTGAAAATGAAATTTTAATCAAAAGAATTTTATTTTACACTTTTTTACAATTTTTTTCATTATTTTATTGAACTTTGAACATTAGGATTAGACGACAAAATGTTAGATTGAATTTTTATCGTTTAATTCTAATGTTCGAAGTTCAATAAAATGATGAAAAAAAATCGTACAAGTTCGAAAGAATCGTTATTAAAGAGAAAATTTCCATCTTGAAGACCATGGTAAATCTAGTCATAAAAGAAATTTTCAATGTTTTTAGCGACATTTGAATTTTCTAAATTTTCAAGAATAAAAGTTTCTTATTTTCTCATCTGCTACGTGATGTAAAAACATCTTTAAAAAAGTGAATTCCCGATTATCACATTAGAGAATTTATGCTTTCTGACAAAGCCTAAACTATTATATGAGTTTTCAAAAAAATTTCAATAATTGTCATCGTTAGTAGTATTAGTAGTAGTAGTAGTATATACTGAATATATATATATATATATATATAAGAATTATATTAATCTCTTTACTTAAAATATGTTCTATCTTGGTACATTTTTTCTTATCAAAATAAGATCTTACGATTTACATAATAATAATTTTTTACCAGTTGAATAGTAATAGGTAGGATTCTAACTATAAAGAGTAATAAGAGTATAGACAAATTTTAGAAATTTACTAATATAATATAGAAGTATAGAAATTTAGAAATATAAAAATCTTAAAATATAGAAATTTAAAATTATTGATAATTGATAATACTTAGATTCGAAAGATAGAGGAAAAAAAAATTGTATTTTGAAGATATAGAAAACGTGAAATATGTCTGTATCTATATACGCTCGCCTTTCAATTTACGTGCATTGTTCGTTCTAAATTGCTTTTTTTCATACAGAATCTTTTTGGAAAGAAAAACCAGTTATAGAAATATTTATTTCATAAAAGAAGAAAATAATAACGATAACAATTTGCAGTATTTGTAAATAAATTAGAAAACTATATTTGTCATTTCTTAAGTGATCAAATTTAAGCCTGTTCGCTACAAACCACAAAAGATAATTAGTATAGTTAAGTAAAGATTACTTAAGAACTTTCTTACTTGTAAAACAAAAAGAAGTCTTATTATATGTGTTAAGTAAAAGGAAATCTTATTTACTTAAAAAAAAGAAATAAAAAATTTTCTGGCCACATGAAACGATAAATTGATACTACGTATAAAAAATCCGCATAAATAGAAAACTTATTTAACACATAAATCAAAGAATCGAAGTAATATCTATATATTTTGAAGATATCTATATGAATTGTCGGCTATAAAAATTTTTAAGTATAAAGCTTTGAAAGTATCTAAACAGAATTTAGAAATAAGAAAGTAAAAATAAATTAATATTTAGAAATGTAGATCAATATCAATATCTTCCAATGAAGATAAAAGAAATTTAAATGCATAGAATTCCGAAGAATTTAAATATAACATATAGAAATACCAAATTTCAAAAATAAAAATTTAATAATAGCTTTCAACAAAGCGGAGCACTGATAAACTATATAATCCAGCAAGTATGTACCTAACATTTTAACCAAATATAGAAACCCTAAATATTAAATCAACTCTTTTCCTAACTTTCAAAACTCTCAACACTCTTTGTACTTATCTTACTCTCTTTTACTTGTATACCTACAGATCTTTTATATCTATTTTTCAAATCTTCCAAAAATCCTTCGTTTAAACAATTACCATCACTTTGACATCGTGTAGTTTCGCGAAAACTAGAAAAGGAAAAACATGGCGAATATGTAGGTGGAGGATGCGACCCATTTAAACGGATGTACGTCCGTGATCCGATCTCGTTGGGTGTCTCTTCGTGTTCATGTTTCAAGCGAGCAAGAGACGACGAGATTCCGTAAAATCTCTTAAATTCAGTGGTGGGTGTCGAATCCAGCATGTGGACCGGGCAAATGAGGAAACGGCCAACTAGCCAAGTCATTTCCACCGTTTACTAGGGCCACTTTGCTCTATCCGACCCGGTGGGAGTCTTCATTCCTCACAATTATTAATTATTCAACTTGCTTCGTCCGGATGTCTCCTTTGTCACCGATTTTCTTCATCGACGTGTTTATTTTTTACCAAACTCTACCACTTCAAATAGATCTTAATTAATTGATTAAATCGTATAATTATCAGAGATTTTTTTTTTTATTTTTTTCTTATATTACAAAAATTAATGAAATGTTAATCAATAGATTATCAACCAATTTTTAAAAAATAACTTTTTTATCGTTAGCTAATTTTAATAAACTTTTAAAAAGTTAAAAATAAAATATATTCATAACAAACGAAACGTTTATTATAAATTTTTCATTTGAAGTTATTATATTATAATTTTAAAACTTAATTCTCAATGAAATTTAGAGAGAAATTATGTAATAACTCAACGTACTAATTAAATTATTTAATATTAAAATTACCGATTATTAATGTACATTTAAATATAATAAAATAAAAGTAAATAATAACTTTATAAAGATATAATACAATAATTTTATTAAAATTAAAAGTCTCATTTGAAAACTAATTTTTCTACTCTTAATTTATGAAATCTTTATGGTTTTCTTAAAATTTCTGTCCTAGAACTTTGAAATTCATCTTTCATATATCGTTACATCCAATACTGACAAACTGCATTAATATATATTTACTTTATTTACTTTATTTACTTTATTAATATATTCATTTACTTTATTTACATTAATACTTTATTTATTTTACAGAATTCATAAAACATATGATACTGCAAATATAATCTTAAAATTTGCAGCTATTAAAAATTAAATACTAATTGAGTTATTTCCCTTTCCTTCTTTTATTAATAACAGGATAAGTCCGGAATAGTTTGATTACTTTTTGAAAAAAATTGTACATCGTACAATTGTTATTTTTTTCAGATTTTTGATATTTTTGACAAATTTACGGTACCGTCCATGTTATTTAAGATATAAATAATATTATGTTATTTAGGATATAAATAAATCATATTTTGCGAAAATCATTTATTTTCATTTCCAATAAAAAAAACATTGACACTACAATTGGCTGGTCTCACCTATATGTTTGAATTAAACTGTCCGCTCATTATGAATGAAACCGACTTTGAAAAATAACAACATATGTAGTTACTTTTGTAGTAAAAAATATAATGAATGGGGAAATTAATTAGTATGTTTCTCTTCTTCAACATATACAGCAAGAGCATAACTAATAAGAGTATCAATATCTAAGTTTCCCTAGTAAATATAATTTTTTATTGTCATTAAATACAATAAAGTAAACAAAAAATAAATATTACAAGTGTATTTTGCACAATTAACAGTAACAGAAACAATTTTTTAAGCCGCGAACTTTTTCTTACATCTATAACAAAAAAAATACATTGTTAACACGGTTTTGCACCATATTATATATGGGAAGTGAACTTCTAATAATATTCTCATTTAAATAATGTTTACGTGGGGCTTGTACTTAGTTTAATACGCAGTTTACTGTTGTCCTTTGGATGGAATAACATAAAAATTAAAAATGAAACCAGTTTCGCGTGGCGTAAGAGAAAGAATAATTTCTTTGATAAATAATGGATTATCAACACGCCAAATTGCAAAAAAATGTACCGTGTCGGTCATGACTGTGCAACGACAATAGGAAAGAAAATTGTCAAAACATAATACCTCCAGCAGGAGGAAGACCAAAGAAATTAACAACTGGGGAACGGAAATTTGTTCATTGTATGACTACGGGTGAAGCAAAATCGACTATATAGTTGCAAAATTATTGAAACGTGTCATTGTCAACTACAAATAAGTAGTTGGACAGCCTGAAGAATTTTGAAAAAAAAACACAATTTTAAAAGTATCGATATGAAAAAGAAACCAATGATATAAAAAAAAGAATATTAAAGCAGTTTAGCATTTGCTAAAAAATATAAAAAGTGGACAGTTTTCGAATGGAAACGCGTTATCAGACGAGATGAAAATAATTAGTTCAGATGTACGATCGTGGAGCTGGATTCGTATAAGAGAACCACTTCAACCACGGCATGTCAAGCAAACTGTTAAACATGGAAGTATTATTTTTTGTAAATGCATGACATTTGGTGTTGGCCCATTGCACAAAATAAACCTAATATTTTGTGGTATAATAGACCAATATCTGTATAAAGATATTTTGAACAAAAATTTAGTGAAAATAATTGAAAATATGGCATTTCCGAAAGAAATGATCGGGACTCTAAACATATGGCAAAAAAACGTTCAAAAGTGGTTGGAGGAACAAAAATTTTTTATATTAGAGTGATTATACTAGCACAAAACCCTGAGAGCTCAACCTTATTGAGAATTTATGGCCATTCTTAAAACAAACTTATGAAGTTGCACCATCATCGATTACCCAACTCCAACTCCAGCGAAGAATCGAGAAGCAATAGGATCGATTCATCCGGATTTTTGTCGACACCTTGAAAGCATAGAAAGCATATCAAGATCCATTGCAGTGTCATAAAAGCAAAAGGCTTATATGGCCAAATACTAGTAAATTGTTAAAGCTAAAAAATTTATTGCTAAAATAATAGTACAAAACTGTAACAATTCTTTATTACAGATAAACAAGAAAACGTTTGTAGCTTAAAAGAATTGTTAATTACTATTGTTAATGATGCAAAATACACTTGTAATATTTATTTTTGACGACTTTATTGTAAATTAATAAAAAATTATTTACAAGAAAAATTTAGGTATCGATACAGTTGTGCTCTTCGTATCATCGCACATATATTGTATATATCGCAAATATTTTTGTACTTGAAATATTTATCATAAAGCCAACGGCTACAGCTTACATTTGATCCAATTTTCGAGATTTTGAAATAACTTTCTTCGCATTTTTTAAAGAATTAGCTCTCAATTCACTTTTTCCTCACTTTTTCTTTTATAATAAATACTTTCTTTTCTTTCAAGTACTTTTTAATTTGTAATAATATTATTCTATGTTATTCTATATTTATTTAATTTGGTCGAACTGTCCCGAATCAAAGTGATGAGTAAAAGTGAAAACACATGTGGATTTTTAATATTAATAATATTTTATATTTATATTTTATGTATTTTAATGTATTTTAATGTTTGTATGTAGAATACAAAAAAAGCAAAATATGTACTGTATTTTAGCTGTAAAAAAATAATTTTATGACTTTTTGTTACCATCGCTATTTTAGCAAATATAAATTGTTTTCGTAAAGTTTTGCACTATTAATTTAAATAAAAAATTGTCAATATTTTAAATTTCGTTAGAATCATATAACAATTTACTTAATCTCATTTTAAAACATAAAGCTCCGGTTTTCATCACCCTAAATTCGTTTTCTTTTTCCAAGATATTTTAGCACCATGTAACAAATGGAAAAGTGTTATTTTCTTTATAAAATAATTGTAACAGTTCACACATATGTGAAAAAAACACTGAAAAACTTTTGAAGATTTTGAAAATTAAAGTTGTTCATTTACCTCTTACAAATTGTTGTACGATTTTGTTTTCATCATTTTGTTGAATTTTGAACATTAGAATTAAACAATAAAATTCAAAAAATCCCAACAATTTGTTATCTAATCTTAATGTTCAAAGTTGCAAAAAAAATTGTGCAGCAAATTTTAAAAGAGATCGTTATAAAAAGAAAATTTCAATGTTTAAAACCATGGTAGATCAAGTTATGGAAAACATATTTTAATACTTTTATAGACGTTCGAAGATTTTCGAAAATAAAAATATTCTTACTTTACAACCAGTGGCTTAACATGAAAACATCTTTGGAAAAAACGAACTCAAGACAGTCGAAATAAAAACTTCATGCTTTAAAAGAAGACCAAATAAATAATTTTTCTTTATAAACTAATAACGGTCTAAACTATCGATAACACCGGGGAACAAACAAAAATTTTTTTCATGTTACCAAAGATTTAAGATCGCTTTAATATTTGAGGGTCCTGATTTCGTATTATATATTTCCTTAAATTACTCTGATTTGTAAAATAATCGAAATCAATCAAATTTAACTTATTCTTAAATTGTAATTATCTCCCAAATGATTCAAACCTGCTTTACTTGACAAAACGACGTACTTTCAATTCGTTATCAACTATCTTCCGTTAAAAAAATAACAAGAACTTGTTTTATTAGTATTAGTTTAACTAATGGGTTCGTTTGAATAAATATACGAGCATCTTTCTCCGCGAAAATGAATACTTTGCGAAAACAGTGTAAATAATCCTGATGTTTTCTGTTATAAGTTTTGCCTGCGGCAAATAGTACTTGTGGCATTGTTGTAAAAGAAAGAAAAAATATCACGTACTTCGTAAAATATATCAGGCATATCAGGCGTATTTTGGACGTCAAATTAGAGAACAGGACAAACAATGGATATCATATAAAGTTTGTAAAACGTGTCACTTCGCAATTGGACTGAGGGTGATAGAAAAGGATTCGCATTCACAGTATCTATGGTATGGAGTGAATACCTCTATTCGTAATCAGAAGCTCCTAATTATTCAAAATCGACTCATAAATCTTTGGCAACAGATTGACTGTTTCTTGTAATTATTATGTAATCAGTTATGTTTCTTACTGTATATCAAAATACGGCAATGATCCATCTTAGTAACATAAAGCAAAAATGTATAAATGCGTATTATCGAGATTATATTGATCTTTTATGCAGATTCTACCAATACCTACCAATATTAAAATAGTGCCAATAAGAAACAAACTTACTTGTTTTTGAACGTACCACTAAGATTGTAACATAATAAACAGAAAATTTTGAGATCTGTTAAAAGTTTCAAACGTAATTTATAACTTAAATACGCTTTCGTGACAATCGTGACATTCGTGACAATTGATGCAAAATTGACAACGAAATGATTTGTTTCACTTCAATGAGACATATAATAAAGTTCTCTTTTGCTTCAATTTTAAAATATTAACACCGACCGGTCTCTCCCCACGATCGAACTAACGTGGTCATTATCCTACGTAATCTTGAATAATGTATAATCTAAGGAATCTAAAGAATAAATAAAAATTTTAAATAAAATCAAACACTATCAAAAAGTGAAGACAAAGAAGACATTGTTTTCGTGTAACAATTTGAACAAGCATTTAAATGCGTGGACGTTAAATAACATTAGATAACAAGGAATAAAACATAGGAATAAAAAAGAAAGGCGACAAAGCTTGAGTAAAGAATTCCTGCGAGGAATATACTTTTCTTCTATCAAGAGAATAAGAGAACCAGTCCTTTCGCGGAGGATAAACGACAAAGCTTCTTGATGACGTTCACGGGTTAATGGTACCAGTTTCACCGCATACTCGTTACGGAAACGATATAAAGAGACATGTAACGGGCGAGCTGAGGTCAACCACACTCCTTGTGATATTCCTATGTATATTCAGGTTCGTAAGGTCATTTATGGAACTAGTCTGTCTTACGACATTTAGTTATAAACCTGTTTTCTGAAAAAAAATTACTTTGTAGTAATGTTTGCCAAAGAACAAAAGGTCTCTTAATTTTTAATTCTTGGTTCTCATTCAAATTTTCGTTTTTTGGACTTATATTTCCTTAAATATTGGTTTCTTGATTTTTAGATTTCGGTTCTTCGATTCTCAGGTCTTGTTTCCTAGATCTTTTTATACCTACGCTATTGGTCAAAAATAATTTAAGATAATTGTTTTCTAATTGTATTGAAATTTTTTTTCGAATTTCAAATTAACCCTTCCAAAACTGAATGTTTTCTAAACTGTGAAAAGACATCTTATTTTTTATTTTTAAGCATAATTTTTGTTTTAAACACACTTCATTTAGTTAATACTTTAATTTATAATATTACTTATAAATTAAGTTTATACGTCAGTACATTTGTTATATAAATTAGTAATATATTTCACAGGAATAGAAGATATTTTTACATTTAGACGACTCTTACGCTAAAATCTTACAAAATGCTTATGATCGATGATAAATGATACAAGCTTGTTAAATTTTATCTTTTAATTATGAAAATATTTATAAAAATGTGAAATTATATAGATAAAAATATATTTTAACTTTAATTTTACAAAATCTTACAAAATGCATGAAAAACATAGACAGTATGAACATAAGAATATTATTCTTGGCTTTCCTTGTCTTTCTGGACTGTGAAATATTTTATAATAGATTTTACAGAATTAAGGTTAAAATATCTCTTAAACTAATAATTTTTTGATATACATAGATTAATACATTTTTTTATAGAGCATGTCGAACTAATAGATAAAAAATCGATTAATAGATAAAAAACATATATCATTCCATTTAAAAAACTGAAAGTGATTTTCATATTTTGATAAAAAAGCAAAATAACAAGTATCATATGTCTCTCTAAAAACTATGCAAAAAAAACTTTTACTTGAAATATTTTTTGCAAATAATTTACAAGTTATTTTAAGACGCCATATTACGAGACTCACATTGTATATATTCATAAAAATAATACATCCATACAAATTTTTACCATGTTATCCCAATAACTAAATACTGAGAATCGTTTTCTGTACTTCTCATATTGATTTATTACTCGATGGTACTCGTCCTTCGCTATATTGATACAAATGGCAAATCTGTCCATCATAGAAAGAGCGAGCGTTTATATCTTTTACCGATCGCAGTTTTCTTTCATTTCTTCGTTCCTCCAAATAAATAAAAAAAGATATAAAAATATTAAAAGTACCATTAAAATATCATACAATATATATATATATATATATATTTTTTTTTATCGTATATAAAATATATATGTATATATATATATATATATATATATTACATTTTGATTATTATTATTTTTGTTGATTAAACACGCATGTAGGATTTTCGCTTTGAATTGCAGAAGCTTTGGGGACCGGAAGTTCATCGTGGCAGAGCGAAGATGGTGGTCCAAACTCACGACGCGGCGGTGAGACGCCTTCTTCTTGCGCAACGCCGACGTCAGCCAGCTTCCCATCGGAGCCTGAGGTAGATGCTGACGTCAACGTTAATGCCGATGGAACCAATGCTACCGCACCTTATCCTTGTCAATTCTGCGACCGAACGTTTCCGCGACTTAGCTACCTGAAGAAACACGAACAGGTATCGATGATTATTATCCTTTCTTCGTTTTTTCTTTTTCTTTCATCTCTGAATTTCTCACGAACTACGACTATATAGCCACATACATAAGTTCATTGATGATATCTCCAATCTCATTGGAGATATCAATTTTTAATAATTATAATTAAAGATAAGATAAAATAAACAGAGCAGTAGTAGTAAATAATGATACTGGTTTTGTTGTACAAGAATATTTATATTGCAATATTAATATTAAAAATGAATTTTAAGAATATCTAGGTATTTTTAATATTAAATTTAATATTATATTTAATATTAATATTAAAAATTAATTTTAAGAATATCTAGATATTTTTACTACTATTACAATGTATCTACAATATTATTTCAATGTCTGTAACAAATAAATCGAGTTTTAAAAACTCGATTGTTAGAACTTATTGTAGTTCTAAATCAAAATTAAAAATAATATCTAATTTGAAATTAATTATTGTGATTGGTATAAATATACTGGTAAAAAAAAATATATATATATATATATATATATATATATAAAATATACTTGGTAAAAATATACTATATTATGTTGCTGACTATTGAAAAGTTTGTTATTTTTATTTTACTGTTATTCTTGTCTGCTTTCCATCAAAACTTATTTGAAACTGATTTGTTTTTTTCAACTTTTAGTTCCACTATTGAAAAAATTTTACATTAAGAAACAACTTGATTATTAAATTAACTTATATTTACGTCATTCGAATACTTACGTAGGAAGTGCAGGCAATATAAGGTGCAATATTTTGAATACCGGCTATTTAAAATAAATAAAAAAATTATAATAGTGGAAAAATACCAGAAAAAAACTACATAATAAACTTTTAGAAATAACATAATAAAGTAAAAATTTAGAAATAATATAATAAAGTAATAATGAAAAACAGAAATATTTGAAACTTTGATGTAATTGAAAAATAATGTAAAGTAACAATTTTGTTACAATGCAGGTATATCCAGAAATAGTGGTATTTAAATTTACTTTCAATTTATAAAATCAAGAAAATAAGTAATAAAATTACTTGTTATTTAATAGTTTAGAAAATAATATTTAAAGAATTTATACATACCTTAAAAAATTAATTCTTACTTACTAAATATAAAACGTTTATAAGAAGAAAGAAAGATATAAAAACAATACAAAAACTTTGGCATAAAATTAGTTGCACTTTAAAATTTTTTAAAAATTTTCTTTAGTTTAAATACACTTTTTTTGCTTTCTTGCTCGCTAATTCATCGATTAAATTATTTAAATTTAAACTTTCACATAATCTACTTTACTCATAAAGTTCTAGATCATTTAATCTCCTTTTCAATTTTGAAAAGTTAATATTTTAGTTAATAAATTATTATATTAGATAATAAAGATAGATTGTTAAAAAAGATAATCGTAAAGAAACAGTCTCGTAACGTGGAACTCCTTTCTAACATCAATTCTTCCTCCAATTGTTGCATTGAAAACATTAGCCGCAATAAGTTACCTTCGGTGAATTTTAGAGCGACTCGTTTGACTAGCCGTTATCGTGCACGCACGATTAGCATACCTTATTAGGTTTAGGTTCTATTGAATTGACTCTGAATTGCAACACAAAACTATAGATAAATATGCAAATGAATGAAGATTAAATGATTCGCTAAAATTTTGACATATTTTAACCATAATTGCAATTGAATACTTGTTGAAAAACTTTTCCAAATCTAAAATTACTACCAAGTCTAATATTCGCATATTATTTGCAGTGTTTATACAAATTGAATAACGTTAATACTTTTATATTTTTTAAATACTTCGATATTCTAGAATATCAATAGTATTCCAAATATGCTACGTGTCCTACATTGTACTTTTCGAACATATTTTACATAATAACATATTTTACATGTATAATAATAGAGCACTTTATAAAAATAGTATAATTCTATCGATAAAAATCATCATTAATATTTATATTATTAATATTTATATATATATTATTAATATTTATATTTATATTATATTATTTATATTTATATGAATTATTTCAAATTATATTATTGTCATTTTTATAAGATCAAGCGAAAACAAGCAAAAATCTTTCGAAACCGGAAGCTAGATTGCACGTCCCGTTGCGGACATCCCAGGCGTGGCTTTCTTGAATTTTTCTGTTTTTTGCATGGTAGATATTAGAGAAGCGACTCTTTCACGTTTGACTTGATGTCGACGAGTCATCGTCGGGTCAAAATCTATTCCATGGCCCATAACAGGTTGTACCAGTTAAGTTGTACCGTCCAGACGGTTCTCCAACTTCGGCTTCTCCTCTACGCTTTTCAAGTCTCGATAAAAACCGCTTCCACATACGCGAGCTGAATCGCGTTTCGCTTCCAGCACAGATACGAGCCCGATAACAGAGATAAATTTCGTTCAGCGGCCATGAAATCTTCCATTATTGCTTTCAATCTTCTTCCTCTTTGTTTGCTTCTACGAGATCACGAAAGTCATACAATTGATCAAATTAGAAAAGTTTTAAAATTGCGAAGTACAACAGAAAATTCTTTTTGCAATTTTAATTCTTTCCTTTCATAATACAGGAATAAATTAATGTAATTTTAAATAATGTGAATGGTAGAATTTTACAAAAATATCTTCATATTACGGTTACTGTTGTAAATGTACCTATATTAGGATTTTTAGAAAAGATTTTGTGGCTTTGGAGAATTTACGGATGCAGTGAAAATTTAGTTTCTATTTTCAATAGTAATATAAACATTAGGATTCTTAGACAAAAATTCGCATCTTTAAGGAATAGGAATATGGCCTATATGAGGAATATTTACGAGTATTTAATTTCTATAGTAAAATGCTAATGCGAGTATTAAGAAAATGGTTCAACAGTCGGATTATTTAAAAATCTACAATTAATTTAAACATTCAAATTTTACGAATTTCCTTCCCATTTTCTTCTTTATGTCCAAGAACACGATACAGAGATCTTCAACAAGAAGGCGATCGCTTCGCCCTTCTGTCCGGATTGTCTCTTCAAAGGAGCCGACGACTCGAAAGTCGTACGTGCCAAGGTTACTTCGTTGGATAAAGACCAACTAAAAAAAAAAAGAAAAGAAAAGAAAACAGAAAAAAGGGGAAAAAGAAAAGGAGAGCATAAAAAAAAGTTGTACAAAGAGAATGGCCCGGCCCGTTCGTGATCATATCGGTCACACTGATCTAGCTGGGTGACAACCACCGGGGGAATTCCTCGACGAGGAATTTCCTAGCCCGTCGATCTTTTTGTTCTTTGAACAGCCGGTCGAGAACATTTGGCGGATCGTGTCATTATTTTTGATCATATTGCTGATTCAATTTACGGTATTGTGATTTTTTGTCATGGTTCAATATTAATTCAATTAGTAATTCTCACAACATTTTGTACTTTTTCTCAGTTACTAGAAAAAGTTTTTGATTGCTGAGAATTTTCATATAATTTCTTTTCGATGCTTTCAAAATTTTATTAAGTTTCTTTCATATATCCTCGACATTTCACAGAATTTCTTTTTATTATATAATTTTCTGAAAATCGCACAGAATTTTATTCCAGTTAAGTTTCGTCATCATCTATTTTAATACTACACTTAATACAAAAATTACTGAAATTCTTACAATAACAATAACATTTTCTCTTAATCACTCTAATCCCGATAAAACTTATTAATTTAAAAAAAAGGAAACATACCAACGACCAAGCAAATAATATAGTTTGACAATTTGTTTTGATGATTGTACTTATAATAATATTAAGGCACTTGTTTCTGTTGATATCACAGAGTCACGGAGATCAAATGCCATATAGGTGCAGTTGGTGTGCCAGATTATTCAAACATAAACGCAGTAGAGATCGCCACGTGAAGCTTCATACAGGAGACCGAAGATACCGATGCACGCACTGCGAAGCTGCTTTCTCCAGAAGGTAAATCCATATAAATGTCTTCGCTATATTATATCTAATGATCATTGATATAATAATCTATAATGATCACAATGATAACCTCAAGGGTAATTTGCAATTTTCTTTAAAAAGTACTTCGCCTTCTAAACTTCAATATTTATCGATCTAATTCAGAAATTGGTTTATGTTTTAACCCATATTAGATTCAAGAACAGTTTAACATTTAAGCCTTATATTTTTGAATATTGTTACATTTTTTTTATTTTTATTGATAGTAGATTATTACTTTGAAAAAAGTTTTAGTATAATAAAAAATTTGCTGTAGTGGACAAAATTAAAAATTAACATTCTGTATCTAACCATAAATTAATAAAAGATTAAGAAAAAGAGATTTCTGAAATATCTGAAATACATTAATGAAATATTTGGAATACTTATACTTAGATACGTTATTAGAAACACGAAAGTAAATGCTAGTTCATGTATTATTCAAAAATAAAATACTTTGAATAAGATAGTAAACCGAAAATAGAAAATAAATTTATTTGAATTTTAATTGTTCCAAACTAAAATTAAAATTCTCGAGGTTCCTCCTGTAAAAGACTATCTAAAATAATATTTAATAAATGAAATTTCTGTATAAGTTCCATTTCTAGTTACGTTCCTAAAAATCTGTCATAAATTTGCATAAAATCCATATTAACCATTGGTATGCAAGTTAACTCTATCATAGTTGATACATTTTGAATAACAATTAGATTGTTAGTAATTAAAATTATTTGTAAATTAAGATTATTTTTCTAAATAATTTATTTAGATATATTATAACTATATAATATGAAGTAAAGCACATATAGTATAACATAAAAGGTTTAGCTTAATATAGTTAACAATAATAATTCCAAATAATTCCAAATAATTCCAAATGGAGATCAAAATATGTAACTATTTCTCGTTTTTAAAAATATTCTGTTCAAATTCTATTATATGTTTCAATTTAAAAAATATCTGCTTCAGTGGAATTTTTATAAAAAGAATTGTTATTTTTAAGAATTTCTTTAAAAAGTATTCTCATAGAATAGATATTATATTTTAGAATCTATGTAATGGAAAATTTCATGGAAATAAGTCATTTTGCAATGTTTATTAAAAGAGTAAAATTACTTAATGATATAATATTACATTACTTATATATTTATTTAATAAAAAGTATATTATGGAAATCATAATATCAGTAATTAATAGTTTCACTAAAAGTATTGAACAGAAAAAAGAAATTGTCAGGAACAACATCTGAATAACATTTTTTTATATCTGAAACAAATTGAAATATATAGAAATTCCATAATATAATATGTAAATATATATTTCTTTAATAGAATATATAAATATTAGAGGTACGCGAGAGTCTGAGAATATTGAGATTCGTATAATTAATGTTCTACAATTTTCTAATGACTGTGTTTCTCACTTCTCATTTTGTTAGAAGATATCTTTTATGAATTACTGAATTATACAAATTGAATCGTGCTATAACCTCAAAACAAAGCAACTGATTAACGATGATGGTCGTTAAAATGCAGATATTATGTATATCACTTTATAATATATCTAAATATCATGGCATCGTTCTTAACACGTATAAATGATAATATATTTAAAGTATGAATTTAATAATATTCATTAACTAGTAATTAGTATTTATTACAATGATTAAGAATTATCTGTTCCTGTTATAAAAAGCTTTTATTTTTATATCTTATAAATAAGTACTATTCAAATTGAAATTTTCATTTTCAAGAACTTTTCTTTATTTGCTTTTATCGAAATTTATAATGTGAGAACGTTTTTTTAAAAAAGCTCCACAGTCTATATTTTAAATAGAAGGTATTTGAAAAGTCTATAATTTCTTCAATCCCCGCGGTTTCAAGAAAAATAGACCATGTATAAGTATTATTAAATAACGATACGTAACAATACCAATCAAAAAACCGGAAAGGAAAGGATATGAAGGCTGATATTCCGGGGGACCAATCCATCGTTTGACAAATGAATAATGATCAAGCGACAACCGTGGTTCTGGCTAACATTATTCAGGCTTACTCTCTTACGTGACTCTTTTTCTTCCTTCTTTTCCCTTATTCGTTTCGTGCTACCCCAAACAGTGTCTTTTTCTCTCTTTTCGTTCGCATTCACTCGCAAGGTTATTGAAATGCTAAGCTGGTGAACTCGACTGGAGACCCGCTAGGGTAACGAGCATACGCACCTCTTCCTCTTTACATGCTCTCTCTCTCTCTCTCTCTCTCTCTCTCTCTCTCTCTCTCTCTCTCTCTATCTATCTATCTATCTATCTATCTCTCTATCTATTTATCTATCTATCTATCTATCTATCTATCTATCTATCTATCTATCTATCTATCTACCTATCTACCTATCTACCTATCTACCTATCTACCTATCTTTTTTTCCCAAATACGTGGTCGCGATATAAATAAATGGTGAATATAAGAAGAAAAAAGGCCCTCGTGCGTCTTCTCCAGGTGAGTTGACAGGTAGGCGCATAGGTGTTACAGGACAACAGGTAGAACATTAGTCAAGTGCTTCGTTGCTGTTCGTTCACCGACGCTTTGCGCCCTTATGTCGCGCTTACGACTTTTATTAAATAGGCTTCTTGCTAGAAGTTAAAATGGATAATTCTAATTTTTGTTAATTTTTCAATTTCGTTAGTTAAATGCAATAGTGAATAAGTATATAAATGGAAAAAATTCTTATTCTTTGTTATAATTCAACTTATACTTCTTAATACAATTTATACTTCCTAACTTGACGTAGTTTTTCTTTTAATAATAAAAGATATGTGTATAATGATATAACAATTCCAAATTTAAAAAGATAAATCGGATATAATTTTAAAACAAAATATGTTCAGTTTTTATTATTAGAACTTGGTTTTTCCGAATTAATGGTATGGTTTTCAGGTAACAACTTATAATAAACGATTCCCTTCCAGTCCCACCAAGTGCATAGCACAACTTTCTTCGAATGTAAACTGGCTTTTGCGCTGGTTGAAGGGATCGCGCTTGGATCATGATTTCTATTCTTAACGTTATCATACACAATATATTTTTCGTCGCCTGTAACCATCCACTTTAAAAATGGATCAATTTCGTTGCGTTTCAATAGGAAATCGCAAGCAGAAATTCGGTCTATCAAATTTTTCTTCGTTAACTCACGCAGCACCCATACATCAGCCTTGCTAATTGACATAATCGTCTTGACATTGTTGACTGATTGATTTAATCAATCTCAATCGATCGTCCAGAACCTGGTGCATCCACTAAGATCAAAATTATTTTGTCTGAACTACTACAGCACGTGGAATCGTCAATAGCACGCAGCGTACATTTTCTTTTGCGTCTGTGAAATATTCTTGCCTTTTCAGAAATAAAAAAGCATAATGCTCTATCAAAAATGCTCTTTATTTTCTTCAATTTTCAATACTTAAATTTACTTAATAACCCAACCAAATAACACAATTTCTTTTACTCGTTGAAATTCCTTCTGTCGAACGACATCGAAACTGCACGTATAAAGTAGATAACACTTGCAATGCAACACCATCAAGCGTCGAAACGAACTTTTGCATCAACCCAATACTTGGCATGCAGAAGTTCTCTTTAAAAATAATTTTCGATTATAGTCAGACAAACGAGTCATAACAAAACTGTTATGATATCCTATGTTTTGTAAAACATATTTTTTAACTTTTACAGCAATATTATGTAAACTCATAAAATTGCCCTTGATAATTCTTCGTGCGTGTTTATTAAATGATTTAATATTATAATTAAATTTATGCATGTTTGGTTATTTTTACTTTTGAATCACGAATTGATTTTACATTTACATCCAATTCCATCCCGAATCATCACATTATCATCACCACCCATTTATCATCGCTTCTTCATAATTTTCTTTTTCATTTCTTTTTTTTTTTTATATGTTATGATAAATCCAACGGTTAACAAATGAACTTTCTTTTTCCATTGATAAATAAAATTTCTCCGGTCTTTTGCGAATATTAATTGTTATATTATTAACGGTGTTTCGTATAATGGCCTGTTTTATCGTTCTAATGATATGATGTTTTTTCACGTTATCTTTTATCCATAACAAAATTTTTTAACAAATTATACGTAACTTTAATAATTTTTGAAATTTTAGGAACAATTACGTTTTTACGATTTTTTGGCTCGATAATCTTTGAAATTTCAATTTCACTAATTTGCTTCCAAGGACCATGATTTATCACACAAGACTGGATAGTTATTTTATCTGTTTAACAGATTACAAACTAATGAATAATATTAATAGTAGCTCAAGTATGTCATGTATATAAGCTAATAGTAGCTTCTCCATGTCATGACATTTACATATATTTACATATACTATTTGCATTATTTAGAATATTCCAACTCGTTTTCGAGAAATTAAAGATAGCACACATGTGCTATCATTTTGTCCACGACTACACATTAAATTAAATCTGTCTTTCTCTTGATTGAGGATTTTTAATATTTACTATTTAAATCATTATAACATTTAATAATTGACGTGATATTATCAATAAATTTACAATAAGCGATTGATAAAATGTTTAGTGGAAAATTATTCTGCGAAGAATGCATATAATATGAAAAATAATATAAAATATCCAAAACATAATGTTCTTTTATAATATTTATTTAATATTCTTAAGGATATGAATTTGTATAAAAATTTGCGTACAATAACCCGCATGAAATTTTAGATTTGAATTCTAAAATTTTTCTCAGACTTCTCTTAGATTTTTAAAGCCTAAAACAAAAACATTAATCTAAATCAATCAGCCAATATATATTAAAAATAATGTGTTAGAAATAATATTTTTTATTTCCAAAAATAAATTAATATTTCTATTTCTAAATTTCACAAAATTTAGAGATTAATATTTTACAGACAGTAAATTAGTATTTTTCCTTCTGATCTGACAATAAATGAAAATAAAAAGTCGTAACAGAAACTTAGCTTGTCAGCCATTACAATCGCATTGCTGGATCTTTACGCCACATCTCTATTCGTTCTTCCAGCTTGACAGTCGGCTTGTGACCCAACAAAAGAGTGAAAACCCCTGTGGTTCTTAGATCCTGCAGCCACGAGAAATCTGAATAACAACGATCGAGATCGATCGAAGTACACGCTCAACCAGTTATCGCTTAATCATAAAAAAATGTAACATCAAACATTTTTTTCTTAATTTGACAAAAAGCCATATCTTTAATCGCTTAATATTCATTAACTGAAGATATATTATCTAAAGTGAGTGTTTGTTTTTAAACAAAACTTAAATTTTCCCTGAGAATTGCGAGAAAGTATTAAATTCATTATCAAACTGAAAAATTATACCTACTAATGATTTTATATTAATATAAATGATAAGAATCTTTAAAGAATTTCTCTCGATCTTTATTATTAAATATAATCTAATCTCTGTTTTAAATGTATCTATATTAAATTATCTACATTAATTAGATTATTCTTTTAAGTTTTAAGACTTTCGAATTTTTTAATTTCTGTAATAACTTACGCACATAAATACAATACTGATATTATAATTGGTAATTATAGAAAAAAAAGAAAAAAATTACATTTCTAATAATGTACAATAGCCGCTAATCTTTCGTACTAAACTTTCTTATTTTTTGACATCTCATGAAAAGTAATGCAATGAAATACGCTCGCTCCTCCTAGTGTGTTTCTAAATATTCAAGTTTGAACTAGAATATCAGAGCAATTCGTAAAAGTGATTTCTAAAGTTTTTCTTTCTCATTTTTTTTTGATAATTACATTCGTATGCTCCTTTTTTATAATTGTCTAGAACATTAATATATCTATATGAATATGTACACAATTTCTAAATACAGAACGCTATTCAATTTTAGCTATTCTCCATAATAAACATTTCCAAGAAAGTTGAACACTTGAAATGCCTAGAAACATGAGAAAATAATTATTTTCTTCAGTTTTGATCCATTCTCTTCCAAAATTTCACGAAGTGAAATCACATAGAGGCAATAAACACGATAATAGGACAACCAGAGCGTAACCACATCGATTATCCTGGTACACATGAATTATTCAAACGCAAAGTGCAAAAGCGAATTTGCCGTCTGTCTTCGTTTCTGAACGAGCCGAGACACTGACCGGTTGGACCGAACCGGTGACCTCACCTTATAACGGATTTAGTTTTCCACCGACTCGATGAATTATTCATCTGTCTAATAACACATGCACAGGGGAAAATCGTTGACTTATCACTCGCGTATCTTTATTCTTGTCAACGTGTCGTGGATCAAAAGCGATATCTTTCGCAAATTCGCGAATAAAAGAATTGATTTCAACTAAGTGATCGTTCTATCGTCATTCGTCGTAATTGTAATTGGAGATTTTTTTTTATCTCGAGATTTTGGATTAAATGAAGCTATTTTGTTTTATATATATATATATATATATATATATATATATATATATATATATACACATACATATATATATATACACGAATATTACGAATAAAATGTTTATTTATTTGAAGAAAAATCATTATTTCTCTTTGAAGAAATCTTTTATTTCTAAGATATTATAAAACTATTGTGTACAAAAGACTAACATTTAACATATTTGCCACGCTCTTTCGACCAACTTGCATTTTTCTAAAGCTAAAAAATGTCTGAAATTTGAAAAAATTTTTATAGTATAGATAATTTCTCGATTTGTATTAAACATTTTGTATTAAACATCTTCTTAACACATTAAGATTGAAATACATATAAAAATTGCTACCAGCCGCATTTAATTTCGTTAAACTATTTTACCTTTTGCAACGGAATTAAATCTTTTATCCTTTTATGATTATTCGATAATTTCCAAAAGAAAAATGTCGATTCTGTCGCGTACTGTAATTGGATTTCACACCAGATCCTTAATTTTTGAAATAAACTAAAATATCCAGAAAGAATTAGCGCAAGATCAAAATCCCGACCGTTACTTTAATGACCGTTAAAATATATAGTCATACATGAAATTGTTTATGTACTCAATAATAAAAAATTGTCGATATTTTAAATTATTATAAATCTGTCAAAAAAAATCGTTTTGCAGTTAATCTTATTTTAAAACTTTGACAATCTTAAGTTCGTTTTTTTCAAAGATCATGCAACGAATGATCATACATGCAATAGAAACTAAGGATACTTTTGTTCTCAAAATTTAAATATTTCTGAAATCATTGAAAAATTTTTCTCATACTTGCAGCATGATCTTAAATATTGAAATGTTCTCTTTAATGTTTTTCATGTAAAATTTGCTAATCGATTTATCTTTAAAAATGATTCAAATAACAAATCAATTCTTCTTTAAAAAAATAATCAAGTTAACAGTCTACATAATATAAATAATAATAATAATAATAATAATAATAATAATAACAACAACAACAACAATAACAATAATAATAATAGTAATATTAGTAATATTATTATTACTAATAATAAATTATTTTCTTAAAAATATAATTCAACTTCTAGTGACCACTTGAAGATTCATATGAAGACGCATGACACTCAAAAGCCGTATCAGTGCACAACCTGTTCCAGAGGTTACAACACAGCAGCTGCGCTAACGTCCCACATGCAATCTCACAAGAAACATCATCAATCTCAAACATCCAAACTCCAGGACATCGACTACGGTAGAAGAAGTGTATCTTCTCACAGTACATCATCGCCGCCAATACCAAGCTCTCCATCGCCATCTCTAAATATAGTCTTAAATTCAAAAACTGGTATGAAAAATACTCAAGGAAGTGCTTCGACAACTCCGATTCTGAGCTCTCCACTGAAATTAGCTTGCATGTATTGTACCAGAGATACCTTCAGTTGCATGCAACAACTTCAGATGCACGTGCATACGATGCATCAAGCTATCTTAAGTGGAGAAACTGTTGCAGTATCTCCATCAACTAACAGAACCAATGAACAAATAAGTTATCAGCATGGAAAAACTTTTGACAGAAAGCCAGAAGGATCGTCTAAAGAACACAAAAGGAAATATCAAGATGATTCAGAAAAATCTATTGAGAAAGATCACTATGAAAACGCATTTACATGCAGTCAATGTACTATGAGATTCTCTACGTTAAACTCATTGAGAGATCATTTGGTTTCGATTCATAGAACCGATGGTTTTTGTTCTGCTTTGATGATGTGTCCTCTTTGTGGCATTCCTTGCACTTCTGCAGCGACTTATGCAGAACACTATGTTCTCCAACACTGTGAAAATCGAAGAACAGGTCTCCTAGAAATTAGAGACTATACAGATTCTAAGATGAATGGAAATTATGACACCAAGAGTCAGACCAGAAGTCAGAAATGTAAGGAGCAAACGTCTTCTGAGCCAGCTGATTTGACTAACAAGCATTCCACCGGTACAGAAAATAATTATACAGCTGGTACATTGTTATGTGGACAGTGTGGAGCTGCTTTAAAGGACTTTGAATCATTCAGGGAACACTTAGCTAGACATCTTCAAGCTGATCATAGAAATGATGTTAGACACCCTTGTTTAAAGTGTGAAGCCACTTTTCAAGATAGGGAAGACATGTTGGTACATTTGACGAAACATTATTTGGGCCAGATTAGTAAAGAATATGCTTGTGGCGCATGTAAAAAACTTTATCCTCATCCTGATCTTCTTCAGAGACATTTACTCGACAGTCATGCTCATCATCTCTATCGATGCGCCTTGTGCAGAGATACTTTTGATTCTAGAGTGGCAATACAGGTCCATTTTGCTGTGAAACACAGTCAAGAATGCAGAATCTATAGATGCAATGCTTGCACAGTGTCTAATAATGAAAATTCGTCAGGAAATGCGCCAGAAGAAGGAAAAAGTTTCTTCCGAAGTGAGTCTGAAATGACAAACCATGTAAGAAATGTCCACGCACCTCCTACGATGTCAAATAATAGTCCTGTGGCTAGGAGTCCTGCCTCCACTCCAGGAATAACTGGAAATTCCGGACCAAGATGCGTCTTCTGTGGAATCTGTTGTAGTTCCGAGCTGGAATTACAACTCCATTTGGCCAGCCATTCTGCTAACTTGTATAGATGTCCTGTTTGTAGAGAAGGATTTGCCGTGGAATTTTTATTAGACAGACATATTACTCAAGCACATCATTCTAATGACCATCAGGATGTCATGAGGAGTAGAGAGAATGGAAGAATTGGTAGATTACCAAGATTACAGGAAGAGGTATATATGTAATGTTTAAGTATGAAAAGAATTCGCCTTGATTTATCTTACAGTATATTATCATAGATAATAATGTAGATGAATAGAGTAATTCAATATTTATTTCAAAAAATAAAAATACCAAAATATTTAATTAATAAAATTAAACTTTAAATTCTAGTTTGGTCAATCATTCTTTTTCAATTTTTACATTTTTTTCAATTTTTCCTATTGTAGGCCAAGTCCCAGAAAAGAGGTCGCTCTCCAGCCTCCAGCAATAACAACTCTCTGAATCAACGTGACAACAACAATAAACGTCCAAATTACACTAATGCATCTTCTCAACAATGCGATCTCTGCGAAAGAGGAGAGTTTTCCAACGAAGCAGAACTTCAAGCTCACAAAAAATTGGTTCACACTCCGACCAAGTTTCAAAATAAGTCTGTATCAAGTCTTAGCATGACTTGCGCATACTGTGGAGAAGTATGTCGTTCTAGAACTGATCTGGAATCTCATACAAGGATTCAACATGCATCGAGTGAACCTGGAGGACGCCACAAGTGTAATATTTGTGACGAAGTGTGTCCATCAGGAGCAACACTTGCAGAACATAAACTGCAGAAACATTGTAAGATTCAATTAAGTGACACGTGTATCGTTTGTCGAGGAAACCTATCTTCAGAATCACAGTTTCTAGAACATATGCAAAGACACAGTCTGGAGAATGTGGATCCTCAGCAAAGATTAGACGGTTCTCTTCCCCATCTTCCTGCAGCTTGTGTAGTTTGTAGACAGACATTGATCAGTGATTTGGAATGTCGTCTCCATGCCAGACACCACTTAAAAACTTCTGGCTCTCACAGCGTAGCATCCAGCCCCAGTCCGAATCAAAAGAATCAGAGTCCAAGTTGTTGTCTTTGTTTAAGAGATTATTCAGCTGATGACTTTGTTAATTTACCTCCAAGTCATATAAGTGGAGGAGGACAGTCTTTAAAGGTTTGCAAATCTTGTTACATTCGACACTCTCAGGGTCTACCTATTTTGAATTCACCTTACGAACCTATTAAATGTGATGCTTCTTGGACATCCAATAATAAAGATAGACAATGGGATAAATCAAAGGATAAATGGGAAACCGAGAATGAAGAAGATAAAAATGAGAGGCATGATAGTAAGAAGTGTCAAGATTGTGGGGTGAAATTTGAAGATTCTGACAAGGTGGAAAAACATAGGATAGTCGAGCATGAAAAAGTTATGAGTGGAGTTATGTCGAACACATACACATGTATACAGTGTCAGGTAATAAAAGTTTTAACAAGTAGATCATATAATTAGATCACATAATAAAATTTTGTATTGTAAGACATTTATTTCTTTTCTCAGATGTCGTTCCCAACAGAGGCAAAGATTCAGCAACATGTAAAAAAAGAACATCTAGAAACATCGGGAAGGACTTCCATAGAAACATTACGATGTCATCTGTGTCTTTTTGAAGCTAGCAGTCCATTGCAATTGCAAAGTCATTTGATAGAACATACTTTCGCAGGATGTGCTGCTCTCAGTTGTTACATTTGCCAATCTCTCTTCACCGCACCTATTGGTCTTCAGGTATCATAAAATCATAATTCTTTTACTTTTAAAGATATATATTTTATTTTGTTAAGAGAAAAAAATTTTTTCTCTTTTCTCACTTTTCTCAACTTTGCCCTTGCTTCTTGCTTCTTGCTTCTTGTTTTTTGTTTAATTTTAAAAACATCAATAATAATACCATATCAATCTTTGGTCTTTCAATTCTAGAATCATATGCTTCAAGAACACGGCCTAAGTGCTCGTCCCTATGATTGTTCCCAATGTACACTTAAATTCTTCTTCAGAGCAGAACTAGATCATCATATGTTAACATTTCATCGACCGAGAGACATGCCATCACCCAGTGAAAATACACAGAATACCTTCAAAATAAAAAAAAAGGATGCCGAAGAAAGAAATTGCGATGAAGGAGTGACTGTAAAAGAAGAAATGGTTCCAGAAGTAGCAGAAGAAGAAGAAGAGATCAATGTGGATGAGCAAATAGAAGAGAATGATCAAAAGGCAGATCAACAATCAGAAATTGAAACGAAATTAAAAACTGAGTTTGAGGAAGAATTTGTTTCTGAAAAAATGGAATCGTGATCGTTTCTCATCTCGTGATCGAAAAAATAAAATGTTCCGATAATTATTTTGGAATAAAGCTCAAAAACAAAGAGATCACTTACAAAAAATCAAAGCTTATATTTACGTTTCTGTTAATTTTATTTTTAATACAAAAGAATAACAAGATGTCGATTTATCTTAACAGATAAAATTATTATTTCTTTCATCGTATATATAAATTTTCTTAATTTAAACGTATGTATAAGAATCTTTTTAATAGAATATTGCTTAGAAATTTTGCAAAGATGTTCTACAGTTAGTTGAAGCACCGATGATTTATATAGTTTATACAAATTTGTTACAAATCTGTTACCGTTCATTTCCTGAATAATTATAAAAGAGCACTTTGATTATTTCATGCAGTAGAATAAGTTTATGAGATGTAAAAAAATTGTAAAAACTATTACATATAAGGCTAATATTGCAGATATTTTATTTTACAGTACAATGTATTTTTTAATACCGAGAATTTAATAAATTAATAAAATGATATGATAATTTATACAATAGTTTCAAAAAATTTGGGATATGTATAATATTCTCTATCGAACTTTATTATTCCTTGTTACATTTTACTTTCTTTTAAAGACAAGTTACAGCATTAAATTTCATTGTTTAGCTCCTCAAGCGGGAGGTATATATTGTATATGTACGTTATGACAAAAGTCAATTTACAGCAGAAATGGCGAATATAATATAGTGGCGGAAAACTATCATATTATTGTGCAGAAAACTTTCAATGATGAACTATGTATAATGCAAACGCTTGTTAACTCCTCGGAATTAACAAGCGTTTGCATTAATATTGCATGATACTACGCTTCGTATGTAATTTACGATCTACGAGCAATCTGAACGAATATTGTAATATAAAATCTTTCTTATTACACATACAAAGAGAATACAAAGAACATCTATTTGCAGATGCAAATTGTAAATACGTCGAGTAATGTTATTGAATATATTATTAGTCAGCTTTTTATTAACTTTCGATCGATATTATAAGTGACAATTATTATTTGAAGAAAACAGATGCAATAACTTGTCCACTAGGCTTAGTAAATCGATAAGATAGTTCTTTACAGAATAAATTATTGTTCTAAATCAGCATCTCTAACTATTTCTCCCTTACCATCATTGTTATTAATGTTTCGGCCAGTTATTAAAAACTCTATATCATAACAGTACTGTTTCCGCGGAAACAATTGCTTTCTAATAGAATCGGGGATCGAAAAGAAAATATAAACTTGCGAGAGAAATGTTGTTTTCGATGTGCCCGGGATCTAGATATTATAAAACAAAGATCAAGAACCAGATTTTTGATAATAATATATTCTGATTAAAGTTACAAATTGACGACGAAAATTAAAAAATGAAGACTCAAGAGTAAAAATCAAGACTAAAAATCAGTGGACGATTGCAGAGACTTTTTTATATTCGTCTTTCTTGCTAAATTTTCTAAGAGATCCCATTTTGAAATGCGGTGCTTTGAAGAACGTGCTGACGCATATTTTTCGTGATTGCTTCAGGATAATATTCAGGAATGAATTTATTTTAACGCTAACGGTGTAAACCACAAACACAGACGAAGTACATGAATAGACATTGCATACAATCATTGACTAAGAATAGAATAGACCGGACATCCAATACTTTTTCGGAGGTCACCTGACCCCCCATTTTCGTGTCACGATATTATCAATCTGAAAAAAAGACTACAACGCCAGTGAAACGGTAGAATGTACAACTAAAAACTGCGATGTTCAATTAATTCTTCAACGATTTTTTGCTAGGGCGAATTAGCAACTTGAAATGACTTTGCGAATATTAGACAATTCTTACGGCTATTTTAGCACGATTTTATACACAAACAAATGTATACAAGTAATAATTTTAATATTTTAGATATTTTTACATCTTAAAAAACAAAATCTATCGAATATTATGCATCATATTTGTTCTTTGTGTGATATTTTATAAGGCAATTTTCCAAATACATCTTTGGTTTATTAAGACATGTATTATAGTAATATGTTGTTTCATATCTTCCGTCAGGCTTATTTCGTTGAAACGAAACCTTGCAATTTTATTTAATTCCTGTTACACAACATATATTTCTCCATTCAAACATATATAACATATATATTTCTCCATTCCACGATTTTATCGAAACTTAAGATCAAAGTAGAAGCTTGACCATGAGTTTGGCGAAAATTTCCTTTCAACCAAAGCTTTTCAACATACCGCAGATGACCAAGTGGTCTTTCGTTTTTCTGTTTCTTCTCTAATTTATAAAGAATAATATATATAATTTATAAAGAATAATATACATACTCTTCTCTAATTTATAAAGAATAATATAATATAAAAATTAATAAAATATATTTCTAAATCCTCAAAAAAATGCCACATTTCAGAGAATTTCTTAGAAAACAGTATATCAAAACAAGTTATACCATATTTGTTAATGTATAATTTATTATAACATTTTTTTATTGTAATTTCAACACCATCTCGTAGTATATGCGAATAATAAACAAATTATTGAAAGTTCCAAAGATTTGGAATTTTTAGATAAAAATACAGCCGTGGGCTCACGAGTACTTGTTTTTATGCTACGCGGGCTATTCTCGAATTCAAAAACAATCACTGACTTTTTTTATAACAAAATCTGGAGTATTAAAAGACGAATTAAATTACATTTTAGATGAAATACATGATACTGACTTTAGAGCGGTTATTTCTGATCAGGGAAGAATGAAGCTTCTGGTTTATAGCAACCGATCTGTTCAAATTTTTACAAATCATGATTGGTCACATTTGGACGATCGAAATTAACAATCTGTGATAAATTCGGATAAAGCTAAATATGTGCGAGCATGCAGAGAAACAAACCGCCACAAACGGCGACTTTTTTGAAAAAACAGAAAGAAAGTTCTCTTATCCTTTTTTTTGTGAAACAAAACAACTCCTTGTCCATTTTTTAAAACGCCGTCGTCATGGCGACCGGTCCACATCGAGCCTAACCGTTTCAACTATCGCCGAACATCGAACGAAGCAGCTATTGCGTTGATTACATCTATTTAAACAATCATATGTATATATATATATATAATATATATAATATATTATATATAATATATATTATGTATTATATATTATTATATAATATATAATAAATTATATATATTTTTATAAATTATATATATATATATATATGTAAGAATAAAATAAAATTTTGTTAAATAAAGTTAAAAAATAAAGTTTATTGAAATAAGGATTGACAGAAATAAAAAGTCTTAATGCTGCGGTAACAAAAAAGAATATTAATACTTTCTGTACTCTCGCTACTCTCTATTAAAGCTCGCTATGTATCTCGCTGACTATTCACAACTCTCTGTCTTTAATCTACGAAGTCTCGATTCTCTCTGCTCTCTGGATTTTTCTACCATATGGATTCTCAAAACCTTCGTCCTCTCACACATTCACACATTCACGCACACGTTACACTCGTACCTTTAATATTTTTTGAGTCCTAGGCCTGGGCAACTAAAATAAATATTCCCAGGCCTAGCCTTCGCTCCAGATGGCCATAATTGTGTTGGGCACTGGAGAAAGTTTCGGGCCCTTTCCCAGAATTCCCCATCCCACACACACACACACACACACACACACACACAAAAGCAGAATACAATGTTTACGGCTGTTTAAATAACAAGAAAGAAAAAAAAGAAAAAAAGAAGGCATACATATACATATAATGAGGGATTCAGAATTTAATTGTAAGTATGGTAATAGATGCTATTATCTTTGCATTTAACAGAATATGAGGAGAAATAAAATAAATTCGAAAACAAATGGAATTTTACAAACATTTTTTTTCAAGAGAAAAATATGAGACTTCTTGCAATAATTAAAATATGGTGAAATAAAGAAAAATTTGACCTTGAAAATGATGCTTAAGCTCTGTTTTGTACGGATTCTTTTTATAAACCTTCGATTTAGAAGTATAGAGTCATGCTATGTAGTATGTGATTTTATATTTAATTTTTGTACATCCTGTATATGTGTCTTGTGTATTTTAAACAAATTGATTAATTAAAAAATAATATTATCACAAAATAGAGAAACAAAAAATCGAGCAAGGTAGCAGTGTTGGCCACGTGCCGTGCATCTAAGGGGAAGATGCCGGACAAAGATAAAGAAAAGCCCTAAAAAAAGAAAAGAAAATACACCGATAGAGGATGGAGAAAGCCAAATAAAACAGGCCGCACCGGAATATATATACAAAAACAACATTTCACTGTATCCTCCCTCCTATGTAGGCACAGCAGAAGTAATAGTGAAGATAAAAAAAGAGTTTTTGAAGAAACTTGATGCAAATTGCAAAAACAATAAGTTCGCTCAAATTAGGTGCAATTGAACTAAAACCATCATTTGGATGCGCAGCTGTAGTTTAACTCATTAGCTCCCCAATGGAAAAAGAGCTAATGAGTTGGCTACCTCGACAGAATTGCAGAAGCTAGGATTTTATGCCTTCATTCCAAGACACAATCTAGAAAAAGTCGGTCTCCTGAAAAACATTCCAACAGACGTAGATATGACAGAAATAATAGATGACTCCATCTCGCCATGCAAAATCCTGAAAGCATCTATATGCTTGAACAGAAGAAAAAAAGCTGAAGAAGGAAATACTCGGGAATGGGTACCAAGTGAAACCATTCTGGTAATATTCGAAGAAACAGTGCTACCAGAATATATCAAGATATTCAGTCTCTACAACATCAAAGTACAAGTATATGTTAACCCTGTCAAAATCTGCAGAAACTGCTACAGGTATGGCCATACTGCCAAATTTTGTAAAAGCTCTGCGGTATGTGGAAAAAATGCGGAAAAAACCAAAGGTTAAACAAACGGTTAAACATGCGACATGGAAACGACAGAAGTTTGTCTGCACTGTAAAGGCAGCCACAAAACTTTCGACAAAAATTGCACGCACTATCAACACAACAAAAGAATTAATGAAGTCGTGGCATACGAAAGCAAAAGTTTCTGGGAAGCGAAAACCCTTCGTAGAGCAAGAAACGCAAGCCAACAAGAAACCAGCCCCGAAAGTGGAGACCTCCTCAGGGCTTTTAGTTAATCTAACAAACTTCCCTCAACTGAAAAAGCTCTCAATGTCGGAGGAATTCAAAATTAAACGCATTGGAAGGCATCCAAAAATGGATAACAACCCTACCCACCAATGGCCAGCACCAAAAAAAAAATAGCCCAAACAAAAAAAATACCAATAACCTGAAAGTAACCAATAACCAACTCATCAACCAAACTACACTAAACTCTCACTACAGAAAAATGCAGCAAACAACGATAACACAGAAAATAACAAAGAAAATGTCAGCAAAGAAAAATCCTCTCTCAAGGATAAGATTCTCGCACAAGTTAGTAACAATAAAATCCAAATTACAAACAGGTCAGATTTCAATCTCACAAAACTAAATAGTGTGAAGCAATATAAAGGAAAGAAGAAATTATCTAATATTTCCATATAAATGGCTCTTAGAATGCTGCTGTGGAATTGCAGAAGTATATCAAACAAGAGTACAGAACTGACTGGCCTCTGTCCAAACTATGACATAATAATTCTCACAGAAACTTGGTTAAACACTAATAGTAAACTCAGCATCCCTAACTTTAACATAATAAGAAAAGACAGACAATACAGAAATGGGGGTGGTCTAGCCATCCTGGTCAAGGTAGAACTCTGCTGACGGACGATGGACAATCTTACTACTGATGACTCGTCTGCTGAAACTCTTGCAATTAAAGTCATTAATTTTCAGCAGCCCATAACCATAATTGCTTGCTATAGGCCTCAGACACATAACCTCAATCTGATCCAATGGGAAAGGGAACTTTTCGCGGGGGACTTCAATGCGTCACACCCCATGTGGAACCGACACCACCAACCCTGCTGACGAAAATCTCCACAGAATAATAAACAAATTTAATCTCATTATACGTAATACAGAAAGCTATTCCCACATAGGACATAACCATAAAAAAAAAGAAGCAACCTGGCTCTCATCATTACTAAAACAGACATTGCTCACCTAATAAGGTAATAACGGCTCAACAACTAGGGCACACACTAGGCTCTGACCATTTTCCCATAGAGTGCTCTTTGAATATGGAAAAGTATCTATCAGAAAAACTAACCGACTAACCGACTCTCCAGCACTAAAACAAATTGGACTGAGTTCAAAAAAAACATGGACTCCATGTACCATACGTACTTCCGAAGCTCTGATTTCAACACCTTAGAAACTCCAACAGACAAATATAATCTTTTCGTAAACAAAATGATAGATAGAATCCACAATCGCAAACACACCCAAAAAATCGGTAAAGATACACAAAAGCAATCCAGTTGGCTGGTGAGATGAGTGTAATCAGGCAGTAAGACGCCGGAAGGCCTCCCCCAAAAAGTGAGCGCGGCTTTAACGAGCTTTAACGAGCTTGGTACATAGAATATTTCCTTTATTAGTTTTTGGACGATGCGTCTGTATGAAATTGAAGAATTTATGCTCAATTACAGGAGCGCTCTTGAGACCGCCTTTTACCCAAACTTTCCTGGCTCGACATGCTTACACAGCAATCCTCAACATCTTTCTGCGCTCCATGATTCATCGCTTCCTTTCTTATCCCTTCCATCGCGCGATCCCCCACCCTTCTTATCTTCGCATGAATCGAAGAGCGTTTCAATCAGCGTTACACATTTTCGTCACACTTTTTGCCCGATTACCCCCGGTAAAACATATTCTATGTTAAAATGGCTACACACCTATAACATGGAAGACTGGACAAGGTACACCAAGCAGCAGTTAGAAAACTACTTAGGAAGAAAAGAGGGAAGCGTTTAGAGATTTTGCTAGTAAGTTAAGCCACAACTCCAACCCGGTTCATTTCTGGAATAAGATCAAAAGTTTCAAATCCAAATGAGTTAATACAAAAAAAGATGTTAGCGACAACTCCCAGCAAGCTATCTACGCAGTTTGCAAAATTTTTCTCAGCAAAATTTGTTCTCCATGGGTCTCGGACCCTCTACCCTCGTAGAGAGCCGAAACAGAAAACGACCACCGACACCCATTTCTGGATCAGCCCTTTAACTATGCAGAATTCAACGTAGCCCTTGAAAAATGTAAACTCATCTCAGCACCAAGTCCAGACAGGATAGACTACAAAATGATTAAATCTCTATCTGACAAATGCAAATTACTTCTACTTGACATCTTCAACGATCTTTATTAGACACAAAATATACCGGAAGCCTGGAAAAAAGTTCACATATTTCTAATACCTAAACACACGCTCTAAGGCCAATCACATTATCTTCCTGCATGGGCAAGTTAATGGAAAGGCTCCAAAACTACAGACTCCTATGGTGAGTAGAACACAATGGAATCCTCCTTCACCATCGATCAATCAGGTTTCAGAAAAGGACCCTCATGCGCAGATAACATAAGGACGCTGGTCACAACAACAGGTGACATAGGGTATCGAACCAACAAATATACTGGCTGGATTCCTGGACATCAACAGTGCGTTTGACAATGTTCAAACACAAACTCTTATGCAACACCTCCTCCAACTTGGAATAACAGGCAAAATCACCCACCCTTCGTTTGCAACATGATGTATGAAAGACAAGCTCAGTTTATAGGCAGCAGCAACTTAGAGAAAAACCACCAGAATTACAATATTTATAAGGGCCTTCCACAAAGAGGCTCAGCCCCCTCCTTTTCAATCTCTACGTACGTAACATAATGGACAATTTACCTAGTGAAGTCCTAATCACGCAATACGCTGATGACATTGCAATCATAGCTCAGAATAATGACCCAGAATATGTCAAAACGATACTTACCAGAGCAATCAAAACTATTCAAAACAATCTTCAGGAAACTGGTCTCGAACTAGCTACTGAAAAGACTGAAGTGCTTTGGTTCGGGAACTCTCCCCGTACGTCAGCCAGCATGTCCATTCAAACAGACAATGCTGCCATTCAAAGTAACCAGTGGTTAAATTCCTCGGGGTTTACATAGACAATAGACTCAGCTTCCAAACTCAGACTGATTATGTCATTAAACAAGATTTCTAAGAGGCACCTGGTGGAATTGTGATCCGCAAACCTTCTTGATTATCTACAAATCATTTATAAGAGCCAAAATAGATTATGGAAGCATATGGTATTACCCAACTAATAAATCTCATGGACGCAAATTAAAAAGAGTGCAAAACGAAGCTATTAGACTTGCCCTAGGCTACAGGAGAACCACGCCAATTAATGTAATCCAAACAGAATCCAAACTTCCTAGTATCATGGACCGCTCCACATTCCTAGGAACTAAATTTATTAAATCTTGCAAGAGTCATAGCAAACAATCCTCATCTCCTGAATGAAATTCTAGAAGTTTTCTGTCGTGTATACCAAACGCAATATCACATTCACAAACCAGCATCTAGCAAGGACAGACCTCTAGTTAGATCATTACATATTCTTGAAAAACACATTCCATACACAGAAACATTTCCTATTTTTACTTGTAATCTCAACTAACTTTACAACAGAATTCGAACAACCAGACATAATAAATAATTTCAATCTGGACTCCAATCCAGACTCAGTAGCAAACAGCATTTTCAATACTTATTACAGTGAACACATAACAATATTTACTGATGGCTCTAAATCTGCAAACAGACCGACAGTTGGAGCTGCATGTATAGTACCACGATATAACTCATACCTCATCCTCACTACTTCACTGGTCAATCTAGCATCAGTCTACACGGCTGAATGCCTCGCAGTTGAAATAGCAGTAGACTTTGCAAACAAAGACCCTACTAAATCCTACTTGATATATGCGGACTCACTCAGTCTAGTTCAAAGTCTAAAAGCGGTTCCTCTCCAGTCTAAATCTAACAGATATGTCTCCAACATTTAAACAGAAATCCAACACTTCAGAGCCAACACTTCAGAAAACTCCATCACCATAATGTGGGTATTTATGGTAATGAATTGGCTGATAAGGAGGAAAAGAAAGCGTCCTCACACGCAAGTCCTCAGCACTCGCGGGTACCGTACACCGACTGCATTCAGGCAATAAAACGGAAAATCCAAGCCCTAACAGAAAAAAAATGGAAAACACAAGCCATCAAATCGGGAGTAAACTACTTTCAACATTACTAACAACAGAGCAATTACACCTTGGTTACATAACAAAAATATCACAAGGCACATGACGGTATGGATCAACAGAGCGAGAGCAAAGCATCACAGTCTTGCCTCCTCACTTATCAGATTTGGCCTAATCCAAGATGCCTCCTGTAATTGTGGACACAAAATACAAGGCCTTGACCATACAATTTGGGCATGTCCGATTTACTCCAAAAACAGGGAAAAAATGTTCTCCCTTTTTAAAAAACGTAACGTCAAACCCTGAATCACTATCAAGCAACTTCTAATCGAACTTGATATCAAGCTGCTCAAAATCATAGGTAGTTTCATAAAAATCAACAACATCAAAATATAAGCGCTACAAGAAAAATGTAATCTAGTCATAAAGCTCTAGCCTTCAAGCTGTTTATACAAGTTCCTCTATAGTAATACTCTTTTCCTATCCTCTTTTTATCTATCTTTTATCTATCCGCTACAACTTAATCTCCGCATCGTGAAATCATATTATATATAATGTTAATTTAACCTTAAGCTCTGTAATTTGTAAGATTGTAAGACACATAGGCCAAACACATAGGCCTAAAGCCATTAATAAATAAAAAAAAAAAAATTATTTATCAAATTGAATCCAGTGACACTTTATTACGAGCAAACATACATATGTACACACAATAATCATAATAAATAAATGCGAATTTAGTAGATATTGTTTAAAAAGTTCTACACCATTATATAGTATGATTTTTCACAAAAGTGCACTGTTTTTTAATGGATCTCTACGATTTCTTTTTCTACGATTGAATTTTTCCTACATGTTATTCTGAATAAAAAAAAAAATAAAGCATAATATTAAAAAAAAATTAATATTTCTTAAATTTTATACAGGATGCTTTTAAATGAAAAATATATTTGCTGTTTTTGTTTCTATAAAGAAAATGTTCGAGATAAAGTTGCAATATTTTAAGGCGCACGTTCATTGAAAGTGGAAAGAATTATTTTCAAGATCACCTTAAAGTAAAAGTAATGTACGCACACCTTTGATCTTCTTACAGAGATTATTATTATATAAAAATTAAAAATTTAATTATCTGAACAATGATTTCCAAACATTTAATACAGAAAAATTTATTATTAAAAAGAATGAATTTCATGTTAAAACAGTACGAATATCTATTGGAGTCAAGCAAACACAATGATCTGGCATTTAATGTGCGAGAATTAATATAAAATAGAAAACAGATTTGTAAAATGATCTTGTAAGATAAATTATATAAATCATGTATATTCAAAAGAATTGCGGTTCAAATCGTTCGAAAGCTCGCATTGAATTGCCCGTTCAGTCCCTCCTGTTGATCATCGGTTTTTTTTGACATAAAGCAGCAGCCTATCTCTCCCAAGAACCGTAGTCCCCGACACGTGTTTGTGTCTGCTCTACCACTACGGAATTTTTTTACAATTTTGTCAAAAATTTAATGATATATTTTTACATACTTTATTGAAATTTTATACGAATTCAAAAATATCAAATGATATATTCTCATTGAGTACGACTCATTCTTATTCTCTTTCCAATTGCTTTCATCACGATTGTCATCGTGCAGAATAACAAATGGAGAGCGAGTTAAAGGGACAGTTTAGGATTTCCTGACGGAACCATAGTTACCAAATCTAAAAATTGACCATGGTTGCCATATTTTTGTTCCATCGATCGGTCCTATCCATAAAATGATGAAATAGGTAACTGCATGATTATTCGTTGTCTTAGAATCAGGTATTTGCTCGAGCTTGATCAAAATTATCCGAACAGATTCAACTCCGAAATGTCAAATATTCTCACCCGAGTAATTTGAATAAATTTTTAGAATAATTAAAAATATAAGTCTTATCATAACTTCGTAAAAAGAATCATGTTACACTTTACTTGAATTCTTTTTAAAATATGAAGCTTTTGCTTTGATCACCCTGTACCGTTGTTTTTGTGAAGATATTTTTATATTATATAGCAAATGAGAAATATTTTACAGCAAATGAGAAATTGAAGAAATTTTTATTCTCGAAATTTGTAACATTTCAAACGTTTTTAAAAATATTAAGAGTATTTCTTATGACTGGAAATCCACCATAGAAAATTTAAATTGTGTCTTTTTTCAATGATATCTTAAAACTTGCTGTAAAGAAATTCGATAATATGTATATAGAATCCACGTAATAAGGAAAAGTGTAAACATAATATAAACGAGAATCACTAGAAGATATAAGACTATAGTCTTATGACAAAGAACGATGATCGACAGACGAGGCGGATGTCAACAGCCAGCAGTTTAAAATTTCTTTCCCACCGATAAAACGCAAACTTCTGGCCATTCTCCGAACTCTTAATCTCATGTCACGTCATGAATTAAACCTATTCTCAAAATTAGCAGTCAGCAAATTTCGCGACTCAGGTCCGTGCATACGGCCCCCACTCGGTGCGCGCTCAATAATCTAAAAGAACCTAAACGCCCAATAAAGCCTCAGTCTTGGATTATAACTCGAACTTGTTTCTTTATTACTTTGAACCGTTTTATTTCTTTTAAAGTCTAATCATTTTTTGAATCGTACTCACTTTGTTCTCACTTTTTTCATTAAACCTATCTTCGTCAACGTGACACGGACAAGCAATTCAATGCGAGCTCTCGAACGATTCGGATGAACCGCAAATCTTCTTAATATACAATTTTATAATTATTCCTTATATCGCTGTACAACTTTTTTCGCCATTATATTAAATTGTGATTAGAGAACAAAGCGTTAGGATTTCTCGAATTTTAACATTATATTAGCCTGTATATTAGTAATGTTTATAATATTATAATACACAAGATTTACTGTATTTTCTAATTCTCTAATATTTCAGAAACTAGCCGAAGCTAAAATTTTATATTCGAAGTCCTGGCCGCTTCTCTATAGTCGTTTTAAATATCACGCGATTCCTCTCCGGGACGAAATTACAGTCCAATTAATCTCAGTACAATATAAGTATATTATTCCAATTGATCCGCTCCCTTCCTCTAAGATATTTGCTAAATTCAAGAATTTAACTCTTCGGAAGATAATTTCGAAGGACGATGCTTAACGTATAAAAGGCAACGAAAGGCAGAAAGTGATATAAAAATTAGATAAGAATTATAAAGTGACAATGTTCCCGATCGGCTGCTATTATCCGGAGATGGATGTTTATATGAATATACTTGTGCTTCTTGAGAGTTGCATTTGCGTGTGTGTTTTTGTTTACTCTAGACGCTCGAATTAGGCAGTGACGAAAAGTCTGAGGACGGTGGTTCCTTGAAAGAACAGAAATACAAACTTCTTTTGTTTCATAAAAAGAAGGATAAGAGAATATTATATCTTTATTCTTTCAAAAGAATGTTGGGATGATTTACCGTAATGGGTTGTCTGCATCGGGCCTAACGAAATTACAGCTGCTAATTGCTTGTTCTTATTCTATATAATAGATTTTATATAACAGCTTTCGTAAAATTGAAGGATCTACCTTGCAAATTCTCAAAGCCAAGATTTTACTCTTTGCAGTTTCATATCTCACGCCCTTCAAATTTTATTTCGATCGGTGGCCATTTAAAATTAAATGAAATACTGTAGTCGATCCAACCAGTTACCAACCAAAATAATTTTAGTAATATAATTAGTTAAATTAGATTTTTAAAAATAATAAAGTATAAATAATTATATACGTGAAAGCTTTTGTGATATATACATAGATGCATAACGTTTTAGATACTGATTTCTTGTATCGGAATCTAGTGGCATAGACGAGGTATACGTATTTCTATCTCGTCTGTGCTGAAGATATACAATTACAACTGTAAAGGATATCATTTTCTTGAACCAACTTGTATCATTTTGTTTGAACGTAGTTCTCTAATTTATCATTGTTTCAGCATAGAGGACGCTAGAAAACCAGTCATTTTTTTCAGGTCGGTATTTCAGATCCTGGGACACGAATCCCATTTGATGCCTAGCACAGACGCAGACGAGGTGTATGAAGACATGTGATAGACATTGCACGACCAAATTTTCGCGGCCATGGCCGACGGTTACGGCCAAATAATAAGGCCGATATAACCTTACCATTTTCGTGTCACATCCTGTTGTACCGATTTTACGACTGCAGCACTACTAGTGGGGAAAATTAAAATTAAAACAATACGAACAGTATTATTTATTGAATTGAATGGTACTTCATCAATGAAGGAGTATAAACTTTAAAAGAGAATTTAAAACAGCGACTGATGAAATTGGGATGAAAAATTTAGTATATATTTGACTATTAACATCTATTTAAAAGTATTAAAAAAAAATTGATTGAAATATAATATATTTATGAACAACATAATTAGACATGCCGCTTTTTTATTTACCAATTTTTAAATCTACAACCTGAATGAATTATCTTTATCTCGTAAACCCCATTTTATGAAAATTTGAACTTGTCAATAAAATATTTCTACAAATATTGTTTGCAATAAAGAAGCACATTGTGCGTTGTAAATTACTTCTTGCAAAATTCATTCGTTCCGAAGTTTCGAAGTCAAATTAATTTTCTTAAACAATATGCATATTTTCTTTTTTTATAGTACGATGTTACTCGTTAAAACGAATTCACTAAATTGCATTATCAACGACCGAAATCATTTATTCTTATAAACTGTTAATAGAAATGATATAAAATATAAATAACTTAATGGTGTGTGTATTAAAATGAGTATGAGTTTGAAACATTTCTCATTCGTATTTTCTTCCATTCTGATTTCTGGCGAATTTGTAGATTAACCACTCCTTCACTGATTTCGACGATCCTTAAATATCATTTAGAAATCGATGCCCTGAACGACTCTTTCCCCTAACGATAATAAACTCCAACATGTACGTTACAGTAAAAAATATCTTCGCAATCATTCAAAAATCACCGACATCGGCGAAGGAATAGTCAGTCTACACTTCCACCCAATTGCCTTCGCTATTGTGCATAATGACAAAAGAAAAGCGAGTTAAAAGGACACAGGCAAGTTTCAGTTTTCCATGACGAAAGCATAGTTGCCAAACCGAAAAGTCTCACATGACTGCCACATTTCTGTTACTGTTCTGTCCGTCGACTCGATGAAATAGTTAAACTAACGAAACAGGCGAGTTAGAGGATTTTTCGTATGTTTTCGAATCCAACCGGAGTTATCCGATTCGACCCAAAGTATCGATTACCCGCGAATTATTCAAATCATTTGGGCAAATTTTTATTTAAACAATAACTAATATACAATAATTAAAAGTATAATTAAAATAATTAAAAGTATAATTTTTACTTAAATAAAATTTAAATAGAATTAAATAAAATCATTTTTTTTAAACGATATCAAAAATAACTTAATCATACATATTTTTGATTTTCAAGAAAATGCTTATTTCATATTTGAATTAAGTAAAACAAAAATAATCTTTCTAAATTCTCATATCCGTTATATTGAATATGAAAAAACCAAAGTCACGCAAATAATATCGTCGCTTTTCACAAGTATAATTTGTTGAATGTTAACTCTCTTTTCGACAAATCTTCGTGATAGAAGTATAAATATTGCATTTACAAAAGTATAATAATAAATATTAAAACCAATATGACATGTATTATTAATATATTTCATTCATTATTATTCATAGTTCATTAGTATTCATAAACTATTTCATTCATTGTCGGTGCTTCTATTTCTATTCTTTCATTCATTATCACTGAATTATGAAATAATAGGAAAACTAAGATGTAGGAAAGGAATGCTGCGTATAAATATAACATAGTATCACTTTTTTTATTTCTTTTGTTTAAATTCGTTCAAGTTTTTTATGATATCGTGTTGAGAAAATTGGGCATAATTCATAAAAATGTGACTGTGTCAATGGTTACAGCGAAAAATGAATTATTTTTTAATTAAAAGTTGAATTGTCTTCAAATATTTGATAAACAATCAAATTGAAAAAGAAAAAAAATTTTTTAATAAGATAATTTGTATTATTTATTTATTTGTTATACTATTCTATAGAAAATAAATAAATATATATATTTCAAGAAGTAAGAAATTTTGTTAAAAATAATAATTAAAAAAATTAAAAAGAATTAAAAATAATTGCTCGTTAAAAATTCTTTTTCTGATTTTAAATTTAAAATATTATGTTTTTTATATTTTCGTTTCCTGACAAATAGAACAGCATTAGACAAAATCCTCTTAGAATGTACCTCTTTAACAGGTATGCTTTGAATAGGAAATCTGAAACCTATGGTCCCTTTAAATACTGTATTGGAATTCGTCACGCTCAGTCGTCTTATTCAGTCAATGACCAAAATACAAATCAGAAAAAGATATATAAGCGCGACGAAAAAGTTCTTAATTATATCCTTACAACATAACAACGTTTTCATTTGTCATTTTGCATGGGGATTTCAATTTCAAGAAACCGGATCTCAGTTTGTTATGTGTCATTTTATTACAAATATAGCTTATAGCTTTCAGACTCAATTCAGATTTATATTTAGTTGACTAATTTATAACATTACCTACGCACTAATATATAACGCAATTCTAGATATGTATCAACAATAAATGATATCGTACGTGAGTCGTTGAGTTCGTCTATAATAACTGTCATGAAAAAAAATATAAAATTCCATTTCATTTGAAATTTATTCTGTCACGAATATCTCGAAAATATAAAATATAATTTGCACTATATAATTTGTAAAAATATTTCTTTAGTCGATTTTGCGAGATATATAAGGATATATTTCGTATGTATGTCTATATTTTTCATTAAATCTTCGTGAAATATTAAAAATTTATATTAAATAAATAATCGTTATTATCATAATATTGATAAGCAAGATAGTTTATAGAAAAATTTCGAATAATATTTCAATTAATAAACGTAATTTTTGACTAATGAATTATGGAATTTATGCTATTTGTCACAATCAATGCACTGCACAATTATAATAAAATTTACGTTAAAAATTTAACGTAAATTTAAATATGTAATAGAAGGAATATGTAAATGAGGAAATATAATAATTTTAATATTTTAATATTAACAATAATTTAAAATGGTTTAATTTTTAATGGTTGAAAATTTTGTTAGTTAAAAATTTATACATAAAATCATGTACCAATAATTTAAAAATTTTAATTTACTATGTATTGAAAAAAGTTGTGACAAGTCCGCAAAATATGGATAGACTTCTTTCTGATATAGAGTAGAACGATTTCGATTACTTTGTCTATGCTTACTAGCTTCACAATTCGGTATTGAAAGTTTAACAACACTGTAATGGGTTTCAAAATCATGTTGCTGTTTCATTCGCTAGTTCCCCAATTCACCATTGTCTAAACGTAGAGTGCGCTAAAAAACCAGTGATTTTTTAGTGTGTCGGTATTTCAGGTCACGGGCCACGAAAGTCCGTAAGATGTAATGTCTATTCATATCTCCATAGCTCCTCTGTGACTATAGTTTCTTCTTTTTTATCATTTCATCTTTTCTAAATTTATGATTTTAAAATTACGATCTTCCCCCAGCTAAATTTTACTTTTGCAATTATCTTATTTAACTTTTAAGAAAAAAAAATAATCATAGAGGAAAAATTGAAAAAAATGTATTTGTTCAATAAAAAATATATATAACAATTTACATCTTGAAAACAATAAAGAATAAAAATTAATACTTTTATTGTTGATAATTACATAATTTAAAAATCATTAAGATTATCTTAAATAATTAAATAATTAACATTTATCTTAAATAAAAGAGAAAGATCTACTATATTTAAATAATCGAATATCAAAATACATTATTTCAATATTACATACATTTATAATATATATTTATATTTTCAGTATAAAATTTAATAGATAATATAATATAACTTTTTCTTTTTATTAATAAATATAAATTTCGAGTGAACTTTTTGTTACATTATTCTGCTCAAATTAATCACAGAAATTATATTTTTGGGAATTTTATATTTATAATATAATTAATTTAAAACACAAAAATATTTTAAGTTGTTTAATTTATATTTGTTATTTATAAAATATATACAGTCTTCGTCAGCAAATACCTGAAACATTAAGGTATTATTAACATTACATTGTTCTTCAAATAAACTCAAATAATTAAGATAGAGAACGTATATAACCTGTTTCTATTAGTTTGACTTGTTAATTTTTATATTAGTATTCTGTTTACATATACATAATAGGATTGTTTTTTATTTTGCAATATCTACCGCTCCCAAACCTCGAATTGCTCTTAAACCTCGACTATTTGCACATGTATATTTCTGATCATTAGGTTCATTCATTGAAGGAAGATGCTCTAAAATTAATTAAGTCTCATTCATATCTTTAATAAAATATTGAGTGACACAACTATCAAACTATTCTCTGAAACAAAAATAATATCTTTTTGAAGTAAATTTTTATTTTCAATTACCATCTTCTACATTTATATTTGATAAAGAATTAACGATATCATTGTCCTCTTCTTTAAAATTTTTACTCAATTGCAACTTATAAAATTTCTGTAAATATTTAGGCAATGGATTAAAATTTCTACTCTCTAAATCTATTGCATACAATAAAAATTGGCGAGATATAAAAGAAAGATTTTCTTTAATCAACATTTGTCTTGCAGTGATCATTAAATCTTCTAATTTTTCCTTATAACTACTGTGTAAGTTATTTCCATGTACAATGAGCTGAAAATATAATGTCAAAGTAATTAAATTATAGTCAAGTACGAAATTAAAATTTCAACTTCAAATATATACTTGTTCTGTAAAAACTTGAATGTCCTCCGGAGAACCTGTTTCTAACAACATTTCCATATAATCCATTAATGCAGATTGTAATGCGAGAAACTTGCATGACGAATGTACAATATAACTTAAATATTTAGAAAATAAGACAACAGCGTTATGAAATTGAACTGCATTTTCTTGCCTTAGATCTCTCCTTTCTAAATTTACAGAATTAAAGATGAATTAACAAGTAAATAAATTTCAAGTTATAAACTTCTAATTAAAATATACGTAGTAATACCTACTTTCATAATCAATTTGAAATCGTTTCACTAAGTGCTTATATAGACTTACACCTTCAGAATCACATATGTTTTTAATTATAGGATAATTATATACCATTAGTAATTTCATCCCAAAGTCTCTATTATTTAAAGCATATGAGTAAAGTTTGTCGTGTATCTCTCTGCAATCAGTTAAAATCAATTAAAATAATTGCATAAGATAAATCATTCAAAGCAAAAATTAATAAAATGTTTATAAAAACTAAACATTTTGCAAAATTACTTCAAGTTTTCCTTGTTCACTTTCTCATTAATCAATTTCACAACATCTTCAGTTTTTTGTGCTATATTTTCATTATTAGCAAGATTAATGAGACTAACAAGATTTACATGAATCATATCATCAGAATATGATTTTCCTGGTTTTGATAATGAATTTCTATCATTTTGAGCCCAACCACGACCACGGCCAATTGAAACCATTTCTATTTTAAAAAGTTTAACCTATAAAATAAAATATAAATGATAATCTTCTGCAGAAAATACATTGATTGTTATAAAAATTGTAAATGTTAAAAATATTCATTTCTTTCAACTTACGTATGATATATAGATTTTCTAATATTCTTTTTTATGTATATGTATACAGAAAACATATTGTTTTTCTTTACATAGAAGCAATTTACGATAACCGTAAAATTAAAGATTTACAAATTCTATATAAATTATCTGTTATAATATATCTCTATAATAAAAATCAATCATAACCTCAATACAAGATAAATCTAACTATGATGAAATTGAAATATCATAAATTTATTTTTAACAAATAAAATCAATAACATTTACTCACCTGAACTGTTAATGTATTTCTGAATTTATAAAAATGTAATCGTTCACGCATGCGTATGGAGTTACATATTAAGTTTTGTAACACTGTAAGAGGTTAAAAGAATGATCAATTTCTTTTAGAAATATGCATTCATTATTAATAATTAATTTTCTTTGTAAAATAAAATATAAAAATTTATATCTTGATACAATTATCATTTCGAAAAAAACCTATCATCATAGATTGCGTATCATATCAGATAATGATTAAAAATTAACAACTCTTTATTAAAAAAAATTTCAAAAATTTTATTAAAAATTGTAAAATTCACATTTCTTTGATAATTATAACAATACAATAGGCATTTTTCAATAATATTTTATTTCTACGTAAAAATAATAAATAAAATACGACAAGGCAGACTATCAAACTCAATGACTATCTATTTCTATATATGTAATTTATTCATTTTTTTATTTTATCTAATAAATAATAATAATAATAATAATTCCATTTATCATAGAAAAGAGAAACTATTTGCATTAAAAAGATATTCGTTGTACGCTACTTTCATAACATGAATTACCTTGTTAATATATTATAAGAATTTCATAATATTCTCAAGACGCAAAAAATAATCAATCAATGAACATACTGAAAACTTTGCTTTCTCCTTTTAAGAGGTTCAAAATTCAGAAGATAGTGGCATTAATAGTAAACAGGTGAAAAAATGCGTTAAACTGCTCGACGATCATTTAACGCGCATGCGCCATCATGCGTGTATGATCACAGGACGATCGCCAGTCATCAATCGGTGATCTGTCATTCTATCGTTATATGCCTTATTTTTAACTTAATTCTCCATATAACTTGAAAGACATCGAGTTAGTTTTTTTTTTTTACATTTGTTGTTTGATCGAAAACAAATATCTCAAATCATTGAAAGTGATTGATAATTAACGAAAAAAAAAAAATAAGGTTATAGCAAAGTGAGTGTGAATACCTATCTGTTCAAAGCTACAGATCTTGCCATGACGACGGAAGAACAGTTTCAGGCGGCTGTTAATGTGATCAGGAATTTACCAAAGAATGGTAAATTTTCTCAAACATTCAAAATAAATTATGACGTTAATATCATCAGTCGTCAAGTTGTCAAATGCTATTTTTGAGCAATATACTTAATCGTATTCCCATCTCGTATGTTATTATTTTATTATGCTTCGTGCAAAGCGCTCTACGTGATTAACACGATTTGTTATACGTTATGTTTTGTTTTTTTTTTCTTTACTACGAAACTTGTCAAACTGGTTGTTTAATTAGCGGCAACTATATTATATATATTAGATTTGATTTTTATATAAAAATATTTGTGAAATAATCGTACAAAGTTCATATTTTGACCTCGTAAAATATTTATCTGTTTATTCTGTTGAAGTAGAAAATAAAAATATTATTTCATGCATTTCTGCAATGTATTCAAATTATCGATAATATATTATCTGTATATTTTAAATTTGAAAATTATTGAAATATGTTCTTCGCTAATTTTATGCAATTTTAGATATTTGTAATTACATGCAAAATGAAATAGTAAGAATTTTTTATTTTATATTGACTTACGTTTTGTAACATACGAGTATATTTCATTGTATAAATGTTTATAATTATTTTAATTTTGTTTTTGTTTTTGTTTTTGTTTTTGTATAATTTATGAACGTAAGTTTTGTAGAAAAAAAATTTTCTTTGTTTTATACAAGTGGAAGATTAAATTTTGATATTGCCTTGACCATAATACATTTTTACTATCATTAAATTCATAAATATGTACATACTTTCCATTTAATACAAGTGAATGTGCGAGTGTTCTCATTTCACTTTCTAACAGAATAGAAATAGGTGAATGTAGTGTTTAAATTTGTGTTTAAAATGTTCTTTGTGAATGATCACAATGTGTCTATTATTTTTCACAATTATCATTTTTTTTTATATTTATCATAAATTTTTATAATTATATTTTTATAATTTATATTTATATTTTTTGTTAAATATAAATAAGAAAATTTATTTAAAAAGTTAAATTTTTATTGATTAAACAATATATAATATTGTAAGAATTTATTTAAAGTCTTTACATTTTTTTTACAATATATGATAATTAAGTACATTATATCATCTTTTGATTCTTTAATCAAAAGTTGTACAATTAAAATATTATTAATCTAATAAGAATTTACAGTGTCGCAATTAATTTAAACAACACTAGCGCAAATTTTTCTGCATTAAATGCAAAAAACATGTCTTATAATTTCATATGAAACTAAAATTGTTCATTAATAAAATTACAATAATAAACATATTATCGATAATGATTTATGTTTTAGGTGCATATCAACCTAGCAATGAAATCATGCTGCGTTTTTATGCATATTACAAACAAGCAATAGAAGGACCATGTCAACAACCAAAGCCAGCTTTCTGGGAAATGGTTAAAAAAGCAAAATGGGAAGCTTGGACACGATTGGGCAACATGAGCAAAACAGAAGCTATGAATAATTATGTAGAAGAATTAAAAAAGGTTGATTATAGAAATTATATTATAATTTTATTAAATATCATAGAGTTTGAGTATAATTTAATATTTGTATATAATTTAATAGATTGTAGAAACAATGTCTTATACAGACAAAGTAGCTAATTTTCTAGACAGTCTAGATTCATTTTGTGAAAGTGTTCCGCCTGAAGATTTAGAATTACTTCTTGGTCCTGTATTGGAACGTATGCGTTCACAACCTGGAATGCCATTATCTGGTTCTCCCTTAGGTTTGTATTTGTAAAAATATATTCTATTGCTGATCTAATAATTAATAAAACAATCAAAACTTGTGATAATAAGCGAAATATCAATGAACGAAAAATAGAAAAGTTTAAATCAATTTAATTCTTGTAATAAGTTTTTTTTTACACAGCATCAAGAGAGACATCACCACATAGAATTTGTAATATTACTCGGCACATTGCAAGTAGTTTAGAAACAAGCCCAGCTACTAGCCATAGTGCAAGTCCACCAGATACCGACGGTGAAGACGAATTTATAGATACCGTTGAAGTAAGCTATTAGTATTATAAACAATGTATTAAACATTATCTTTATTCTTAACTTGCATAATTGAGATTGATTTTTCTTACTCACAGTCAGCTCCAGAACGAATACAAAAAGACACAACAAAAACAATTAATATTACCCAGAAAATGATTAATGGCTTAGATATTTCTGCTGATAAAAATAATGACTTAATTATTCAAAAGGAGAACTCTTCAGAATTAATTAATGGATATGCGAGTACAAATGGATATACAGAAAATAAACAAGAAAGAAATAAACAGCATATTAAAAAAGATGAAAAATCCACTGATGAATTTTTCAATCAAATAGCTGCAACTATGCAGAACTTACAAAGAGATTTAGATAGAATAACAGCTCGAGTGCGCAATTTAGAGGGTCAAACATTACAAGCATTGACACCATCAATAGTATGTGTAAATAAATAAAATAATATTTTTATCTTATTTTTATTTCCTTCGATATAAAATATAATATTTTTCTAGAAGCAGTCTACAGCAACTTCTTCATACCCAAAATGGTGGCCTTTACCAGAGTGTTCACCGCGATTATTTACTGTTTTAATCCTATGGCCGTTCATAGCGCAATTTTTGATTTCTTTAACACAACGTTATCGTCAGCGAAGGCTGTGATTTAAATATTATTATTATTTTATTCAATGTATATTCTACTATTTGCTATTAGATGATGGATTCAAATTAGTATTGAATTCAAATAATATAGACATTTTTTAATATGATTCAAGTAAATTCTACAATCTAACCGCATATATGGTCAAAACTATGGTGTGATTCCTGATTGATATAAATTAAATTGATTAAAAAATAATTAGTTGAACAAAATTTTTAAAATTTGTTCTATCGATTGTTTACATATAAATATATGTACAGTGATTATACATGAAACTTTATTTATTTTAAACATAAGAAAATTTAAGAGTTTGATTACTCTTTGTATGTTTATACATTAAAAATCAGTGGATATATATATATATATGTGTATGTATATACATACATATATATATATATATATATATATATATATATATATATCTTAGATATCTAAAATAATTTATATGTATTATAAATAGTAATGTTTATTCATATATTGTAATATAGAAACGAAGATTATATACAAATTTTATATTGTACATTCACATTAAAGGCAAAAAGATAGAATTTATTAAAATGTGCAACTTTTCTAAAACAAGTTATAATTTACTTGGGATAGTATTATACTATAAATAACATTATAAAGATTTCCCCTTTCACTTTCATCGATTAATTTTAAATTGATAGTACATATGAAATCCTATACAGATATTATGTAAAAATGTACAATTGTTACTTATATTTGTAATAATTATTATTTGTAGTTATTTTTTACAAGTGTTTTATTAACTAGTGCAGTTATAATAATAATGATTGTCTTTTCGTAATGTTTTTCACTTTATACAATTTCAATGAAATAAACAAAATATTGCAACCCACATTTTTTCCAATTATCTAATTGATTAGTCCAAAATAAAATTTTGTTACAAAGAAAACTGTTCCTGTTAATCTATTTTTATAGATTATAATTAAATAAATTTGCCTTTTATAATGAAAAAAACCATTTAGTTTACAATATTGATTATATGGTAATGATTAACGATTACTTGTAATTACTTTATTTATTTACAATTATGTAACATTCTTACAGAATATCGCAAGATAATTTATCAAGCATAGATAAAGAATTAATGAATATTCGTATTCGAATTACAAATTACATTTTAATCATTAAAGTTTTGTTTCCGTCATTTATATATCAAAAATTTAAAATTTAAATAGAAATTAATACTCTAAATGGGCAAAATAAAATAAATTTTTAAAAACAATCTATCATGAATACCACTGTATAAATAACCTTATTCTCATTTCAATAGAATATGAATAAGAAATAAGTGGGAACTAATATTGGCAACAACGAAATATTACAAATTTTATAACATAAGAATCTTTTTAAATTGTTCGTTTGTATTTTATATATGTTTTATATAAGTGACACTGCCGATGAAAGTGACACAACAGTTGTGACAAATATTAGAATGCTTAAAATTTAGAGTATTCTACAGGTTGCAGTAATCAATAGATTGTTGTCTTATTCAATTTCTATAAAGATTTTTATTAGTAATTCAAAAATAAATGTCAATCATACATTATACTGAAAATATGAAAAAAAATTTATTTGTCTTAATAATCGTGGTTTTCTTTATTACGGATTTGTTACATGCTGAAGATATAGATTTTGGAACTGTCGTTTTTGCAAATGTTGTAAGTTAAAAAACACTCTTTGAAATAGGAATTATATTGTACATTTTAATTTATATTGTACATTCTAAATATTCGTATAGCTAGAATTTATGTAATTTAGATTTTCTTCATAAAGCAACTTGAAATATATATTAGTCATCTTAATTATTGTTATTGTTTATTAAAAATAATTACAATTTACTTTCCAGTTATATAGACATGGAGATAGAACACCTATAAGAACGTATCCAAATGATCCTTATAACAACGAAAGTACATGGCCAGTTCCATATGGTCAATTAACAAATGTATGTAATTCTTAATTATTATATATATATATATATATATATATATATATACATACATATAGCTTTTTACTTAATTTTTTTTTTTAAAAGAGGAAAAGATCATTTTTTCAATTTATTACTTTTACTGCATTTAATATATTTTTAAATCTGAAAATATTGAAATATCTTCTCAATATAATATATATATAAAATACTAGTATTATTGTTATTATTATTATTATTAATACATTATTATCATATATATTAATAAATTAATATTATAATTATATTATTATACTAGATTGGAAAAAATCAACACTTACTACTTGGTCGTTGGATACGCAAACGCTATTCACATCTGCTAAGTGATCTATATTCCCCATATGATATTTACATTCAAAGTACAGATGTAGACCGTACCTTAATGTCAGCAGAATCACAACTTGCTGGACTATATCCTCCAGTTGGTAAACAAATATGGAATAATATTAAATGGATGCCTATTCCAGTGCATACTATTCCTGAAGACAAGGATAATATTTTAGCTGCTAAAAAATATTGTCCTAGATATGATTATGAACTAGAAAAAGTCCTTAATTCTCCAGAAATTCAAAAAATAAATAAAGAAAATAAAAGATTGTATGCATATCTTACAGAAAAAACAGGAAATAAGATTTCATCTCTAAGATCTGTTGAACAACTTTATGATATACTATTTATTGAGGTGAATTATATTATTCCATTCTATATTCCTTGCTTGAGTAGTAATACATTTTACATATGTTATATATATTTCATATACTCCAAACTTATTACAGAATCTTTATAATAAAACATTACCAGAATGGACAAAGTCAGTATATCCAGATAAACTTAAACTCATTGCTATAAAAAGTTTTACAACTAGTGCATACAATAAAATACTTCAAAGATTAAAATCTGGTAAGTAATATTGATTTTATTATATAAGAAATTTGGGCTATATATATTACAATTTGGACAATATAAAATACAGGATCCTTACTTGGAGAAATGATAAACCATATGGAAAAAAAATCGAAAAATGCTTTAGTACCTGATAGGAAGGTATGGATGTATAGCGCTCATGATGAAACTATAGCCAACGTGTTAATGACATTAAATGTTTTTGAACCACATTGTCCTCCATATACTGCTACAATTTTGATAGAATTAAGAGTAAATTTAAAAGATCAGTATTTTGTAACGGTAGGTATTTAAAATAATTAAATTAGAAATAACAGTGCAAACTTGCTAATTGAATGTGTTTTTTTTTTAGATATCATATAAAAATACTAGCATGGAGCCACAATTCCTAACACTTCCTGGTTGTATTACAATGTGTCCCTTAAATCAATTTATTACACTAACAAAAGATGTTATACCTATAAATTGGGAAAAAGAATGTGTTATTGGGTGGGAACAACTTAGACATAATATGAATACAACAGCAATTATTGGTAAATAAATTCTTACAATAATATAAATGTTGTTTCTATATAAAAATAATTTAAGATTAGTTTTCCATTTAATCCTTGCTTTATTTCAGCAATATTGACATCTTCTATATTGATATTAGTTTTAATAGTTTTATCTATAATTGGCTTTATTTATTGGCATTATAAACGAGAACATAATCAGTATTATTCTCGATTAACGACGGATCCTATATAATTGGATGTAATGTATGAAAATGATACACTGCTTTCATTATGATACTCAACGACTTCATAATTAAATAATATGCAGAACTAAGATAAATAATAAATTGATATTTGAAAAATGAAATGTAAAAACAAACATTAAGGAATTGTCGATAAAGGAAAGTAAATCTGACGCAACAACATATTTGCATAAAACATTGGAAAACAATGTTATATATTTTATGATGTTTGTACTTTTTTATTGGTGATTAAATATTTCAATTCCTAATTCAGTGCAAACATAATCGTTTGCAGAATTTGATTGATAAGAAAAATTATATACTATTTATATATATATATATATATATATATATATATATATATATATATATATATATATATATATATATATATATGAATTGTTGAGGACAAAAGCTGTTATTAATAATTTTTAATAGTTTGATAAAAGAGTGTAAGAGTGCTGTATTACTTAAATTGATTTTTACGTGATGTGAACAAAAAAATAATCTGTGATGATCATAAATAGATTATAATTAAATTAATTCGGCAAAAATTGATATTAAAAATACTGTTTATTAATACATGACGATAAAAAAAATAATAAATTTTAAATCATCAGTAAATTGAATTTAAAATATAGATCATCATAACATTTATCTGCAATACCTCAGAAAATATCTAGTCACACTCTATGTTACAATTAAAACATAAGCAGCAGAAATATATTTAAACATTTTATTATTACATTTTATAATATAATATCGATATGCGGCTATGTTTGTTATTGAAAAAAGGTAAAGAAGACAATATTTAATGGAAAACAGAAAAATTTTACTTGATCATAATTCAAGAATTTCTTTTTCTTAAACTGAATTTTGTCGCTATATTTTATCTTTCGATATTGATAGCGTATAAATATCAATTGTATTTTAATTAAAATATTTTTATTAGATTTAAATATAAATAAAACAAATATTGCAAAAAAAGACGATCGTTTCCTGGTGTTTTTAACGAATATTTTCCTTTAGATAATTTTATTTATAAGTTGTAACAAAGAACATAAGACTATCTTATACAAAGTACGTGCATCTTTGATTAATTAACTGATTCTAAATCCCTTATGCTAGTACTTATTGAACATATATCTCATTCTTAAGTGAAAAAAAAATATTCGCTCTTTAATTAGTAGTATAAACAACATACACATATTATATATTATAATATTATAATTATATATTATATATTATAATAACATTACATACGTGTGTGTATATATATATATATATATATATATATATATATATATATATAATTGATTACATTTTACATATTTACAAATTTTAATCATAGTTCTTTTTGAATTACAATTCTTACATTTCAAATATGATTCATATATTATAAGTTTTTTTATTTTTACTATATTTTACACAAACCATTTTTATATATATTTGAAACTTTAATATATTATGTTTACTAACACACACACACACACACACACACACATCCTACCATTTTGCCATTAATACATCGTTACGTCATTGTCAAAGCTCTAATTTTAGAAAACAATTTAAAGGAACAATTTAAATTATAGGAATTTATAATTTTTAATTTTGTACAATTTTAAAATGCAAATCATGAGTATTGAATATTCTTTGCTTTATTTGTATCAGATTTTAATCAATAATCTGGTATTGACATAAAATTTCCAGACCAATTTTCTTGAATATTAAATGCAGGATTGGACCTAAAACATCAAATAATTTTATATTTAAAAAAAGTTAATAAGGTAATTTAAATTTTCTTCAAATGAAAAATAAAAATTTTTTTAAATTTCTTACCTTTTGTTAATTTTGGAAATCTAATTGACATAAGCTGCAGTTAAATTGGTTAAAAATGTGCATGCAAAAATATTTAGTTAACCATTCACATGATAATTATTGACAAAAATATGTTGGAAATAAAAGTGTTTAAAAAAGTTTTTTATTATTATATTAACTCTTATATTAACTCTTAATATTAACTCTAATTATTATATTAACTCTTAAAGTGTTTAAAAAAGTTTTTTATTATTATATTAACTCTTATTTTTTATTTTTATTATGACTATAACAAGAAAAAAAAATTAATTTGATATAAAATACATACCATAGATTTTGAAATCTTTTTAATTAATTAATAGTAGATTCATGATGCAAACGTTATTATTTATGATATTATATTTAATGATGTTTCTGATGCATTGAAGAAGCTATAAATATAAAAAGAATAATTTCCGAAATTTTAATTATATTGAGTATTATTTAACAATAATGACGAATATGAAAAGACTATGTTTTGTGAAAATATTAAACTTACAAGTTTTTTCTTTTGAATTACAAATTAATTACAAAATTAATTTAAAAAACAAAAATGTAACGAAAGAATATAAATGTTCTTTAATATAGACTAATAATAAAGAGTATAACAGTACATAATGATAAAATAAAAACACACATAGAATTTGTATCATATATTCATTAGTATTTTTTACAAAATGTATACAATGTTAATAAAGCATACGTGTCTATAAAATGTTTTCTATTTAATATATAATTATAACTATAATTTTATGATGTGCATTTTTATCTTAAAGTTGAATATGATTAATTTCATACAGCAGTTAATAATATTACATAAACATATATTTTAAAATATATTATACTGAATGATTTTACAGTGTAATGTTTGTTATTTTAATGAACACATATAATAATATTAATTAGTTGTAACAAGTATAATGTATTAATAAGTAGGTTATTCGTAAGCGTAAGAGCAATTCATAACATACATGCCAATTACTATAATTCATTTAAAAAATATATTACAAATATTACTTAATTATTTTTTTACTGTGTTAACTGCATATCAAACGAACTAGCAATTATTTTTATAATGTTATATAGAATAATGTTTATAAAAGTAATTTATCAATATATTATTTACTATATATTTTGGCACAAAATACGTACATTATTATATTACATTGTTAATTATAATATGGATAAGGATAATGTAAGACAAGAATTCATCTGATTTTCACATCTTGATTGCATGGCTATTATTACTCGCAGCGAAAAAAATTTTCACGTGGAAATTAAGTGGTGTCAAGAAAGATATATTACGTTATTATTAGTCTTTTTGTGTAGATGCGTAAGATCATTGATTGATGCATAAAGATCATATGATTGACTTGAAGATGAAGATTACCTTCGTTTTTTTTTTAAATGGAATCCTAGTTTCTTATACTTTACAACTTTTATCAATGTAACTTTTTATTCTCTATAAAAAAATATGAATCTGTTTATGTCGAAAAATTAATAGTTTAGAAGATATTTTAATTTTAATTTTATAAAATTTATGCAAAGGACAAGGACAAACTTCAAATTGTTTCCAAAGTTTAAATAAAAAAAAGACAAGGATATCTTGTGTGAACACAAGAATCTTGTCTTTTCTTATCAATAATCTTACAGAATTAAAGCTAAAATATTTTCTAAACTATTTTTAACATAAATAGGTTAATACTTTTTTATAAGGAATAAAAAGTTGCATTGATTGGGGTATTGATCCATATAAAAAAATATAGGGTTTCATTTAAAAAAAGAGAATGTGTCTTCATATTATTTTTACGCGCCCCCCTACAAAAAAAATTAACAGCAAAATAATGTCTTGCTTGACATCATTTAATTTCCATATAACAATTTTTCGCTAACAATAATAACCACGCAATTAAGATGTTAAAATCAGGTGAAACACTTTATATATATATATATATATATATATATATATATATATATATATATATAACAAAGTGTTTTATATATATATATTATATATAGTGTTATATATTATATATAATATACATAATATATTATATATTATATATATTGTGTATGTGCGCGTATATATATATGCACATACATAAGTGAATATACTATACATATTGTACAAATGGGAAAAGCAATTTCTTTTTTTATTTTTAAGTAATAAATTTTAAGTAATAAATGATAATACAATTATAAAACAAAGTTTTGTTATATATAAAATACACATAATTCTTACCTTGCATATAGTGAAGGATTTGATAATCCAAGTGTTGTATTTACAGGAGTCCCAATATATTTTCTTACAAACTGTAATAAAAATTAATAGTAAAATGAAAAGATAATATAATTGAAGTGTTAATCATCCTATTTAATACACACCCAATGGTGACCAAGAGAAGTCGCGCCCATACTCACAGCCATATGGATCGTCAAATAAAGACAAAATAAAAGATATAAAATAGAATATATAACAATAGCAAGTATTATCAGCCAGTGATGTGGCAAATCATCTTGGACAGTATTTATTACAAAATATATATTTATAGTTATTACAACAACAGATAGTGCTGTCGCAATAATTTTATTAGTTCTAAAATTTAAAAGCATACATTAATTATTTAGTTATTGAGTCCTATGGATTTAAAAAATTTAAATTACAAAATAAAAAATGTAAAACGTACAATCCGTTTCGGAATTCACCCATAATTTGAGAACTACTAGTAAATGCTATTGTTGGTAAAGTTGCAAAAGGTAATTGAAGAGTCATAATAGCGTTCAAAATATCGTTCATGCCAGTTAAATTGTCTATGTTACTGAAAAATGCTACGAGAAAGGTTGGAACAATAGCGATCATTCGCGTAAAGAGTACTCGTTTCCAACGAGCCCACTGCAGATTTAAAAATCCTTCCATTGCAAATTGGCCGGCATACGTTCCTGTCATTGTGGAAGATTGGCCAGCAGCAAAAATACCAACCGCCCAAATATACATTGCTGCCGCACCAAAGGAACAACCCAAAAATATGCCACCCTTGTTGAGATCTACTGAAATGGTTGTATTTTTTTCCTGTAATTGATAAAATTAGATGTAATTAAAAAAATAAAATTTTCAGACATATAATTTTGTACTAATAATTTTTTCTTACCTCAAATGTTTGCATTCCTATTGTATAATTATTATTCTTACATAAATTGTACTGAAATATAAAAAAATGAACATAGATACATTACACACATAATTATATTGCAAAATTTCATTTATTATACTTACAATTTCTAGATTAGTTTTTTTAAAAAGACCATGTGCAAACACCGCGACAACAAATACATTAATTATAAAAGATATCAGAAGTGCAATGCATGCCTCAATGAAGTAATACATATTTGCTTCTTTTACTTTTTTAGATTCTCTACGATCAATGTCTCTTGACTAAAAAATTATAAATTGTATCATAATATGTATTTAATACCTAACAAATACTTAATATATCAGAATGCCTACTTCTTCAATTTCATAAAAAAGATAATTTATACTCTTTGTTCTTTTCTTACTTTAACAAGAGCACTGTGAAGATATAAATTATGTGGCATTATGACTGCACCAACAATTCCTACAGCTTTTAATAACATATCTCTGTCATAATCGTTATACCAAGGTATAAACATTCCACTTATCACTTGATCTTGAGGTGGGGCAGAAACAACATACTGAAATATAAAAATAAAAAATTATTTTGGATCACGTATGCATAGACATACGTACATATATATACATGCATATATGTATATATGTGTATATTTTACCTCATACCCAAATGTAACAGCCATTACTGCAATAAGAAATCCAAAAAAGAGTTCTAATTTCCTTAAACCATATTTGTCCAATAATAAAAATGTAAAGGTGTCAACTACCGTAATAAGTACACCACCCCATATAGGAATCCTAAATCAAATTAAATAGATATTTTATTCATGCGTAGCTACAGAAACAAGAATAAATCATATAAAAAATAAAATCAATCTCATAACTTACGCTTTATTCGTTAACAAAGACAAAGCGATAGCTGTTCCTATTACTTCTTGCATGTCACTACCAATTATAGCTATTTCTATCATTATCCACAAAATCATTCTAGGTATTTTTTTATATTGTCTGTAACATATTTCTGCCAAATGCAAACCTGTTACCACACCAAGCCTTGCACTTAATCTTTGCATAACAAGGCCAAGAATGGTTGCACTTAATAATACCCATAATAACTGATAAAAAAGTAAATTTGAAAAACTTTTTAAATAAAACTCATTTATAAAAAATTAAATTAAAAATTAACTAAAAAAGCACCTTATATTTAGCAGCTACACCAGATTGCAAATCAGATTCTATATTTCCAGGATCTAAATAAGCTATAGACATTAAAAAACCAGGACCTGTGAAGGCCCATAATTTTTTAAAATTAAAGAAACCCTGTAAAAACCAAATTAAAACGGATACAGTTAAAAATCCACGTATTATCATTAAAATTAATTACTTTAACCTCCATTGGTATCAATATATAACTACATTTTCTATTTCTGGTACGTGAATTTTTTCATCAGCAAAGTATGTTTGACTATCATTAGACGTCAAACAAGTGTTTTCAGTTGCTTTCTCATTATTTTGCATTTCCTGCCTATGCTGCAGGTGAGACACTGTTGTAATTGTTGAATCATTGCCAGGCTCGGTAGTATTATTACTTTGCATGGTATATTGATAAGATTTCTCTGAAAAAAGATAATTTATTCAGTCAATATATTTCAATATCATTTAAAATTCTAATCTAAATGTATTGTAACGTTTAAAATAATAACATCAAAACAGATAAAGGTTTAATTAAAAATTAGATTATGTCAAATAATATAATTATCTAATGATCAATGTAATAAAAGGATCAATGTTATAAAATAGTATCTTCGTCGTATTCAAACGCTATCAATTACGACTTACACAATATACGTATACTTAAATATGCAATAACCAATACAATAATAAATATATAATAAATCTTTTTTATCTTTAGGTAAGATATAATAATTATAAATAAAAATAAAAGTACATTATCACAAAATTTTAAAAAAGAAATCACACTTTTATACAACTAAAATAGAAATATGAACTGAATTAAATTAAACACCTAGAACAAGAATCATTAACCAACTAAGACCATTAACTGTTAACTACTGCGACAAAGCAAATGAACGAAGTATATCACATAACCATAACCATTTTTCCTGGATGTTCCCCCTCTCTGCGTAAAATATTACTAAACGCAATCGTGACGGGGATATCCAAACTCATCAGCGTCAATGACTAACAATAAGAATATGACAGAATTTATTACTGCTAACCACAATGAACTAACTACAGTCTTAATATAAATATATAATTACTATCTTCGTTTGACATTTTTCTTTATTATTTATTATTTGCAATGAATATCTAAATAGGTCATCATTCAAGGAGAAGATAAAATCTTTAAAAGCTTATAAAGATTATATCGCCTTGCTAAAGTTTTAATAAACAAAAATCATAAAAATTCGAAATATTTTTCAACTTTTAATTCTTTTTGTTACGTTGATGAGAAAATAATGTTTATCTCCTATATACTATATAATGTGTATTATTTGTGTAATATTAAATTTAGCTTCTAATTGTAAGTTAGACGTGAGTGACTATTTAAATCAGAATCATAATGCACTTTTTAATTAATCCAATTTTTTAATTAATCTTATTGAGACGTGCTTGCTGTATTTAATTACACATTTAATTATAGCAAATGACTGATCGGTTAATTTGATAATCGTTAAATCGAGTCAAAAACATTTGTTAGAAAGAAAATTTGTAAAATTGGATCTATATTAAACAAATAATTACATTACAGTTTTTTATTCCGATGAATAAAATACGTATCTAATAACTGAAATACATGCACTCAAGAATAATTTTTCGTCAAAAAATACCCGCTGTAATCATAGTTTTAGTTTCGATTTGTATAAAAAACTCACATTTCTACGAGATGAAATGGAAAAATTCCTCATATTTTTAGAGTTTAAATAAAATCTAGAATTTTTGATAAATATTTATCGATTTTATGTAGTGAATTAGAATAATATGGTCTAGCAGTTAATTATAATATTTGCAAGCTATTTTATATAATCATAATATATATAATCAAAAATTTGTATGAAAAATTATGTTACTATTTCTTATAATCACTTTGAATATTAAAAAAAAACAAAAATCAAAAAACGAAAGTTTTTTTGTTTAAGAAAAAAATGCTAATAAAATGATTAATATAAATTTGTGTAATTAAAGTGATGTAATTAATTTTCTTCAGTGGCTCTTCATGTAACTTAGTTACTGAAATTTAATTACATACTTTAGATTAGACAAACTGAGATTCTTTTTGCCTGTTTCTAGCATTTTTTTTTTTAATTATGAAATTTTGTAAAAGGAAATATTTACTTAAACAATGGTATTTCTTAATAACATCCAAATTCCGTAAAAATATGGGATGTTAACGTTACAAAAGAATTGTGCGTTAAAATTATCTACAGCCTACTATATTGAGGACAGTTTAATCCAAATATTTAATTTGGAATGTCAAGCAAATTCTTCTGTTTGTGTTAGATAGCGGTCAGTTAGAATTAATAGTTACACAATCATGTAATTATATGATACGAACTTGCTACAAGTTTACTTAATTAAATACATTACCTAATTAAAATTTTTAAATTATCAAATAATTAAATATAAAAATAATGAAATTTTCTTTAATGAATCAAATATATACCAGTTAGTCCCTATTCAAAATGAAGTAAACATAATTATAAACAATGATCGACCAATCGTTTAATATACATATGTATATAGTTATCTTTTATTTACATAGTTATCTTTTATTTAATATACATATGTATGTATGTATGTAGTTATCTTTTATTTCTACTGTTTTATCGATCCCCGACGAATAAATAAACTCTAATGCTCAAAGAGTACAGAAGTTTCCATTATTTATTAATTTTAATTTATATCTAGATAGAATATAATTATCTAGATAGAATATAATTATCTAGATTATAATCATTAAAAAATAAATTACTATAAAAATTATTTTGAAATAAATATTTTATATTTCTAAACATACATTTTTCTTTTTTTTAGTTAAACCAAAATAATTTTTAAAAGAATTCTGATTTCTAAATCCTTTTTTATAAATTTTCAATTTATTTTTTTTTTCATAGTTTTTTTTAATCTTTATTTATGATACACAAAACATTTTCCAATAGTTATCATAATAATGACTAATTCGCTTTTTTGTAATCTACAAGTAATTTTATGACTATTCTTCAACAAGATCTTTAAAATTAACAAGTGCGAATTTGCAATAATGGTTTATTTTGAAATAATGATATATAATAAACTGATAAAAAATTTTAATAAATACACGTCAATATAAACGTTACAATATTACAAATAAACGAAATCAAAATATTAATGAATATAGTAAGTGCAGAAAATGGAAAATAACAGAAAATAAAATATATTTTTAAGCGTAATCTAATCTATGAATGTGATCGAAAATGTAATAATCTTTATTGCCAACATTAATTTCTCAATATCTCTTCATTAAATTATCGACATTATCGTGTACGTGATCATTATAAATCGTATCTTTGATAAAGCTATCTTTTGCAATTACGTGCTATCTTATTCACAAAGTAAAATCGTTCCCTTGATCGTAAATGTAAATTGAAATGATTCTAACAATAGAAAACTTTTTATTCTAGTTTATGTAAATCATGTATTTCAATATTTTAAGAAAAAAAAGTTAGAAAAATGAAAAATTTTTAAATATGCAACATTTAATTATTTTTGCAATTTATTAATTAATTTTGTAGTAATCCATTTTTTAAATGATTTTTTTGTGTATGCTGCAAAATTTCATCATACGTACGATAATGTTTTGAAACATGAAGAGTATTGATGCAAATTAAAAATAAAAATAAAAATTGCATTTCTATCGTATAAAAAATTAAATTACACAATTATTTTATTTATTTATTTTATTTTATTTTATTGTAAATAAAAAAAAATTCGTATCAAAATCATATTTTCAAAAATAGTGCGCAATACTAACCTTACTTATATATGTAACTCGATCATTTTCGTAGTTAAAAAAAATTAGTGTAAAAAAAGATGTAAGAAAAATAAAAAAACAAAATTTTCACGTTAAATAATAATTTATTCACGTCGCAAATGACGAAAAAAACTAAAATAATAATAATGATAAAATATTTCGCAAAATCATAAATCTCGAATATTGATGAAATCCCTAGTCTCAAATGTATACATTACATGTTTTTATGATAATAATATTTAATATTATTTATAATAACACAATTTACTGTAATTAGTATATGTGACAGTATGCAATATTATGATCTATGATTTAGGGTATAGTAGACTTTTGGAAATAATACATATTGGTACATTAAACCAACGTTTAAATTCGTTTTCAAATAACTGTCCAGAGAATTACCGACTAATATGTGTAGATATTCGTAGTCATTAAAATTTGTCGATGATTTCTTATTTGTTTAAACAACAAACAACTCTGAATTATATTTTAATTATTAATTGAATGTCGTGCTACAAGAACGAGAAAGAGCTATGATTGGACCTATATGCATGGGAAAAGTCACTGTAAAGGAATTTTTGAAGTAAAAAGATAAGGAATTTATGAGTCAGCCATTCAGTTGTGCTATGGTTGAGAGGCGCAGAATAAATCTTCTTAAAATCTAAAAACTAAAGTTTTGATATCAAGAAGATTACTTGAAATAAAATATTTGGAAGAATAGTTTATTAACTTACTAGGTAATATTAATGAGTTTTTCAACGGTATGAACTCCATTTTGCAAGAGACAGGTAGTACTTTTACTTTCACAGACATAACATTCAACTGATAATTTTTTGCGATCACGTTCGTTGGTAATATATATTTATATTTTACCAATTTGAACACGAGTATAGTATTCATAATTTTTATAATTTTCAAGTAATATGAAGACAAAGAAATTATATATAGAGCTATTGTTTGTAGGAAAATGTCTAACGTTAGTAATTTGGAACAACAAATTGCAAATTTGCAAATTAATCACGAGGATGGCGTTAAAACCACCAAGTCTGGAAAGAAAGTAGGACCAGCTGTACCTCCAAAACCAAAAAAATCACAACCACAGGTCAGTAGGTTATATAAACATTATATATAATAATTTTTCCACTAACGATATTTTATATTTTCTTTCTATGACTGTTCCATTATTATGGAAACATTAATGGTAAAATTAATAAAACAAATAAGCTTTTATAATTTTATTATATAAAGTTTAATCGTGTAAAATATTTTACAGATACCACAAAGTTATATTATAAAGGCTGCTTCTGTGCCATTATATAGTACAGTACTTAATAATTCTGGCCAAAATGAAAAATCATCAAACTTGTACGTGAATTCTCCTTTACCATATATGCCACTGAACATAGAGAAAAATGATTTTTCATCATCATCTATTTTAAATAGAAAAAATGTTCCTAAAAGCTACCAAAACAATGAAAATTTTTATGCGCACCAATCGGATGAAAAATTCGAGCCAAAATACAGATATGGTGAAAAGAATCACTATTCAAATATTGCAAATATACCTGCTCCTCAAATCCCAGTTGAAGATCATTCAAGAACAACACAGAATATTGTATACAGCAATATAGATTCTCCAATATCTATACCAGTTAATAAGACAGCTAAAACTGAAAAAGATATTATCTATAGCAATATTCAATGGAATTCTAAACCAGAAAATACATATTGTAATATTCCTTCTGTACACAATAATGGTAAGTTATACCAAGAACATAATTTTAAAAAATTTATTTTCATTACTTTTTTTTACTAAAGTAAATATAATTGTTACATTACAGACGACTTACCACCACCGCCAGAAACTTCAGAATATGTTCCATGTGTATTAGGTAATTCTTTTCCACCACCGCCAGAAGAATTACCGCCTCCACCAAGTCCCGTGTCATCCAGTTATAGCGAACTAAGACGCGCTACTTATCAAACTGATTTTCCATCTGATAATTATCCAAATGATATTTATGGACCAAGTTCACAATCTAGTTCTACATATGAATCTATATATGAACCAATTAATCCTAGACCACCTTCACAATTATCTTGCAATTATTCCATGTATTCTGGTTATGGGTCTGCTACATCTACCCAACCTCAAGGAAAAGTCTCTCCAGTTAAGGAAGTATGTAAAATTTATTATGTTAATTTCTCTTTGTTAATTATTATGTTAATTTGTCTTTGTGAAAAAATTATTCTTAAAAAATTACACTTGTTTCAGGTGGATGTTCTAACTGATCTGTTAGTTCAAGGAATGGAAGATAATGCAGAAGATAGTGATATATATGGAATTTGTGCTCATTGTGGTCGTAAAGTTGAAGGCGAAGGTACCGGTTGTTCCGCGATGGATAAAGTATTCCATATTGACTGCTTTTGTTGTTATGTGTGCAAAGTTAATCTACAGGGTAAACCCTTCTATTCACTGGAGAATAAACCCTATTGCGAGGAAGATTACTTAAATACTTTAGAAAAATGCTGTGTTTGTACTAGACCAATACTGGATAGAATATTAAGAGCTACAGGAAAACCTTATCATCCGTCGTGTTTTACATGCGTTGTTTGTGGACAAAGCTTGGATGGTATACCATTTACAGTAGATGCTACAAATCAGATTCATTGCATAGAATGTTTCCATAAGTAAGTTTCCATAAGATATTTTAGTTACTCAAATAGAACAATTAATTTTATAAAACATAATTTTCTCTTTTTGTACGCAGAAAATTTGCACCACGTTGTTGTGTTTGTAAGTTACCGATTATGCCAGAACCAGGACAAGACGAAACTGTGCGTGTTGTAGCACTAGATCGTAGTTTCCACATTCAGTGTTATAAATGCGAGGATTGTGGATTAGTTTTATCCTCTGATTCTGAGGGACGTGGCTGCTATCCTTTAGATGATCATGTATTATGCAAAAGTTGTAATGCTACTCGCGTGCAAGCATTAACATCACATATGACAACTGAATTATAAACTATGAATATTGAAGCGATATATGAAATTGTTATATTTATAGTTGCCGTTTTACGAATTTTTAATGTTTAGAGATAAATGACAGACACACCTCACGTGTCTGAGCAATTTTTTCATAAGTTAATATTTCGAGATAAATTACACCAAATATTCATTATATTTCAATTTTTCTTTTTAAGATTTATATTTTGAAGATGATATACATATGTCTGTATGTATAGTGACTTAAAATATAAGTAGATTTGAAAGAACTTTCCGAAGTTAATGTTACTGCCTTCGCACTGCTAACTGTAAGTGCGTAATGTTGTAACTTCTGCAATATAATTATTGACTATAATGATTAATGTCAGTTTTAATGTGATTTAGTATTGCATATATTATTCAATATAGGTATTCAATTCAAGTATTAAAGATATTTCCTAGTTAAAAAAAAAAAAAATTAGATTTACATATGACTACATCCAGATTTACAAATTCATAAAATATATAAAATGTTTATTCTAGTATATTCGATTTGTAGTATTTAGACTTCCATTTTATGGCAAATCATGTGATACAATAAAATACAATATATTAATGCAAATATTATACCATCTTAAATTATACCATCTATTTAACAAGTGAAAAAACTAAATAGTAAATAGAATTTAGTTATAAAATGTACTTGGATTATTAAATAAAATATCGAATTTAAAAATATTTTCTAATTATTCGTTAGTTATTTTCATTTTAGATTCAATTAAAATAAAAACAAACTAAAATAAAAAGATATAAATACACAAATATATGTATTGGAGCATTGTATATTTCATATCTTTAATGAGATTTTTATTATTATATATTTGCAGAAGAGTGACACTTATTTTAATCTATACCTTTTCTACAACTTTTCCATCTATATAATGTTCATGCACAGATGTCTTATATTATATTATATTTTGTTTTTAAATATATGCATCTCTTATATGTAATATATTTTTTTATTATCATTGAGTACTTAGTTTTTTGTTGTACAACCTACATATCATTTTATATATAATTTATATAATTTTTTTGTTTTTCTTAATACATCAATTTTTGTGTTTTAGTAGGCATGCTTTATAGATTGTGGAAAGCATTCTGATCACCTTATCAAAACATGAACTAAAATGAATTTCATACATATAATTTCCAAATTGTAATAAAATATGACAATGCAATCACTGATTGATAAATAAAACAAAAAATCTAATCAATATGTTTCTTGAGATTGCAAAAGTTCATCATCTTAAGAGTATGCTTAACAATACTGTCAGTTTTATTCCTACAATACAAATTTAACAAAGACATCGAATTAATAAAAAAATAAATAGCTGCTAACATTGAATAACAAAAAACCTTTTATCATATGTGGACAAAATCTGTTTTATGCAATATATTGTGAATATATAATAATCCACAATCATGGAAAGCATACCGCTTACACCGTGTATATAATATACATCGATTATATTCCTATGTTCAACTACGCATACCAGCTAATATCTATCTTAGATTTCCTTTTATATTATAATATACTTTGCAAAGTACATATTATATTTTATATCGTATCAGCACCATTCTACGTTGAATTTAGTACGTGTATAATATATTGCAATTAAATGACTCATTCTTGAATACGTTTCGTTCGTTCGTTCGTTAAACCAGTACCAAACTGAACATAGAATTGTACTTTTTCTTTGTTTTTGAATTACTTTTCGTTATAGATGTATATATTTATATATATATATATTTTTTTTATTAATTTATTTAATTAGGTATGTATACGTGTATGAAATATGCGTGTGTACTGTTTATGTGTGTATGAGAAAAACAGCATTAATGCACTTACACACGGATGTTTACACACGTAACTGTCTTCTTTTTTTTCTAACTTGCACACAATAATCACAGCCACCTATTCAAATACGCGCTCACGCATACCCAACACGCACTTATCGCACTCGTGTTCTATATACCTTCGGTATACGTTTTCTACTTATCTTTATTAATATTTATAATATACATGTGTATGTATATATACATATATAATTGTGATATATATATACATATACACACGCGCACACACACATACACACACACACGCACGCACACGCATGTATACATATATATGTATACATTCATCTTTTGTATATTGCTGAGATATCTTCTTGTGTATTATACATAGAAATAGGTGCCGAAACGAGCTGCTCTGTTCCTTTTTTTTCTTTTACCATTTTTCCACTTCGATTACATATGTATAATATCATTCTTTTTTTCATTTTCTTGTATAATCATAATAATCAATTAATAGCAAAAAAGAATGGGTCATGCGACTCGAATGCTATATGCAAATGTCATTTTTTATTGTTTTTTTTTTATTCACACTTATTAAACTTAGTTTCTTTATCTAGCTGTTTTTTCAAATATTTCGTTAAAATTGTTTTCGTTTTTAATTAGATTCTCTTTCCCGAATTCCATTCTTCTGACAGCATACTTTCACACTTTCAAATTCGCTGGGTGCTTGGGCTGTATTAGGACCCGCAAATTAATAAATAAATAGAGGAACAATATTCTTCAAACATCTTTTTTTCTTCTTATAACAACATTAGAGGCTCTTGGAACGTAACGCAACAAATGTTCAACAATACAATCACGAAAACAAATAGAAGGCACTCTTACATTTTTTTTACCAATAAATTAATTTCTTTTCGTAACGACTCACGGGTAATCTATATGCGTCCTAGGCCTTTGTCGTTTTGTCGAATATATTCCTTTCTTTCATATTTCCTTTTTTTTTGTTTCTCTTTTTTTCTTTCTTTCATTTTCTTATTTTTTCTTTTTTCTCTTTCTTCTTCATAAACTTTTTTTATTCGTTCACTACATATTTCGCCACATCTAAATCACAGTGCTGTACAAACCTTCGGTTCATTATCGTCTTTCATTTTCCTCATTTAAATAGACAATAATAGCTACAATATGCAAGATATGAGATAACAAATTTTTCGTTATAGATAAAAGAAATTTATACGTTTATAACAATTAGGTAGAATATTATTTAACCTTTTATATTATAATAATTTAATTATTGTTATTTGCTTGGAAGCTCACAGCCGACACATTTATTTAATTCATTATTACATACTTTTTTTTTTTGTTCTTTTATAAGTATCTTTTTATCGTATTCGTTTTTCGGGTATTGGGGCATCTCTTTTTTCTCTTTTTTTTCATCTTTTTTTTGTAACAGCTATTTTTAAAGACTTTTTATTTTTTTCTTCTTTTTTTTTAGTTTTAAATGTTTGCTCTTGCATTTTTTTCCTCAGATAATTTGTCGAAAGAAAAGAAGAAAGATAAATCAGTGTATCATTTTTTCCTACTGGTGGTGTTTCGAAATTGTATAAGAATGTGTTTTCTGTTCACGGTTACTCTAAGTAAACTATAAATATTGGTTTTACCATGTTTCAGGTAAAAAATCAAAACTGAAAAATGTGGCAGTGCCTTGAGCAACCGTTTTTTATGAAATCAATTCTATTTTTGCCTCCCTATTACCCTTCCGCTCCATTGTCATTGTTTATCGAAATCACTACCATTTTTTTTTTTTTCTTTGAACACATAACAAATCGCTCGTCTTTGTACGATAATAACATGTTATTTGTTGTTACCATATTATATTTTTTTGTATGTTTTCTTCTGTTCTATCGTCTGTTTGTAATCCATCTATCCTACTCTAGCCTTGCTCGTGAGATTCAATGGTTTATCGAGCCTATCGCGCAGAAACATTAAATACTGCATATATAACATATATAGATTTTAAATAATATGTAGCGTATTGTGTATCTATTATCATTATTTTCTTTCCTGACTCTTTCATTTAAATTCTTGTTTAAAGAGATATATAATAATATCGCTCGATTTCGAATTTTCTCTCATCTCCTGTTTTACGTTTCTCTATATTTGCTCTCCGATAGATACATACATACATACATACATACATATCTAAGTATACATACATACATACATATACGCACACACACACACATATATATACATACATATGTATTAACATATATACTTATATATGTACTTACATATATATATATATTTTTTTTTCTTTTCATAACTAATATAATAATTTTTAAATATCATATTTTTATCTTTTATATATATATATATATATATATGTATATAATATGTATGTGTATATTTATTATATTCTTTTATAAATGCTTAACAATTTAGTACATTCAATAATTTATCGAAGAACATTAATTTACATTTACATATGGAGCTCTTTTTATCTAGTTTGCATATTTTTCTCGTTCTTTCCTTTATTTCCATTTCCATGTTCTTTTTTTTTTTTTTTTTAGATTTGAGATTGAGATCAGAAGAGAATAGAGCACACATGAGTTTTCAAATGTGTTCGTGTTCGTTCTATGTAATTTTTTAAAATATATTAATTATCAGGATCATCTGTAAATCGACATGTTTTTTTTATTCATTATTTTCCGTTTAATACGGCTTCGCCGTTTCAATTAAGAATGCATTTATCTATCTATGTATCTATCTATCTCTAACAATTACACGTACGTAACATTTATCATACGTACAGTTAGGTCCGAAAGAAAAAGAAAGGGAGGAAAAACGAATCGTGCCTGTGTACGCATACATGTATATCGAGAGAACGAGTTTTAAAGGCTTAGAGCTTGCATCTGATGGCACGTATCGCTCAGCTGATTTTGATCGCCAACAGGATGTCCTGAATGAGTTCTCGGCGTTCCAGGTGGTGTTATCGGCATTCTTCCAACGCCTGGCGGAGCATCACCAGCTCCTCCAAGACTGTCATCTGCGACTTTGTTACTAGTCTGCATTATTCCATTGACCTTGTACTTGCTTTGCCGTAACATCGTCGTGGTTGCCTGAGAACCGGAATTCGCGTACTTCTCCAACGATTTTCTGCTCGCAGACAATGCAGGAGCGATGGTATACCGGCGTTGAGCGTTCGGTTGTGGCTGCTGCTGCTGCTGCTGCTGCTGTTGCTGATGCTGGGACGGGGCTAAGGATGGTTGATAGCGATTTTGCGCCGGATTGTAGAACTGGACCTGGGACGTGGGTGGTGACAAAGTTGGAAGGGGTCTTGTCATGGGCGAATACGGTGCTGGTGGTGGGCTCACCGGCTTTTCCGAATTACTATTCTCTGTCCCTTGTACATTCTGCGAACTACTATTTTCGTTTTTGATATTAATCGCGTACTTATCGTTTGATTGACTACTTGAATTGTTATCTTCTTGATCCGATGATCCGGCGATTACACCGTTTTTTCTATAATTTGTCGTATTTTTACGACTAGAATAATTATTCGATTTCGTCGCGTTTTCGAAATACTGATCACCGCTGTTGTTAATTTTACGATCATTCGCGTAGTCGAAATTCGCTGTTGGATTGAACGTTTTCTGTGTATTCGTGCAATTATATGATTGACTGCCGATTATATTCGAACCAAACGATTTTTGAGCCGAGTTATAATTTTCTGACAATTTTTGTGCTACGAAACAAGCCGGGGAGCCCACGTTTGAACCAGTAGCTTTTTTGTTATACTGCATAGAGAATCGCGAGCTTATTGCCGGTGTCGTGTACTTATAATTTCCATCTATATTACTATGTTTGTACGGCTGAGAATTCCCTACGTTTTGAGCTCGAACGAATGGATTCTGATGCGACAACATGATCCCGTGACTCTGTGATTTTGAATAATTATTTTGACCGTTCGCGTTTCCGGATTTCGTGTAATCTCTAGAATTGAAGCATTGACTTTTTGAAGAATCGAATAACTGATGTGATATAGATGGAGGTGTTGGCAACAGGCTAGTACCACCGGATACGTTATGAAATGGAGGTGTATGCGTATGAGGAATGTAAACGGCTGCTGGATGATATACGATTGCCCTGCAATGCATCTGATTGCCACTGCAATCATCAGTTTCGTTTAAACATGTCTGGGAACTGTATACGTTAGCGGTGTGTATTGCGATTGGATGATAATTGGTGTAACGACCGGACATAGGAAATTTTACGGGCATTAAGGACACCAAGGGTGTGGCTGAGCCTGAAGCAGCCTGTGTTTCACCATGTGCTTGCTCCGAGTGGCTTGATGTCGAACGAGAATCCTACGATTTATTTCATAGATGGTAGTTTTCCATTCGTTGCTTCGTTCTTTTTTTTTTTTTAATTAATCGATATAGCTGATTGATTTATGTAATATATCATGAAAACATTTATATACGCGCATTAGTATGAAATGATTAATTAATTAGCATGAAACACCTCAGCATTTCTATTTCCTTTTCAAAAAAATGTTTTGTTTAGCAGTTTGAAAAATTAATCGCGTGTATGTAGGAAGGGCCAATAGTTACAACTGTACTTGAGGGAAGATTTGTACTATTTTTTCTTTTTGCATATAAAATAATTTTCAAAAATTTAATGTAAGAAAGAATAAAAATCAGAATTAAAAAAAGGAATGCTACGATAAAGAGACGTCTTTATTTAGCAATAATTTAAATCAACAAATATTAATTTACCAATCGAAATCAAAATAATTTTCCAAACATATGAATTCATAGTAAATTAGCATTCTTAATAATAAACTTTTACGATGAATATAAAATTTTAATATATAAAACCTATAATTTTCTTCCTGTAACAAGTACAATTTAAATATTGAATCTATTTCCTTATTGTTACAAACTTTATAATTAAATTTAGACAAATAAATATTCCGAATTATTGAATTATTTCTGTTATAATTATAATTATTCATATAAGTTTTTCTTATAATTTCTATAATAATAATTACTTACGATTACTACTAGAATTAAATCATATTTTAGATTATTTGTGTTACCTGTATTTTTATCAAATATTGTGACTATTGACCTACAATTCTATAATATACAACTCTATCATATACAACTCTCTAAATTATAAAAAGTATAGTAGGCTTCTTTATAACGAATAATAATTTTAGTTTTGTATACTTGTTATTGTATATAACTAAGGAAAAATTAAAAAAGTGACTTACCTCCTGGGAAATAACTTGACCATCAGATGAAGACGTTTGTTGACACGAGGCATCAGTAGGGAAAAGTAATAGCTGTTGATCGGTCAATCCCATGGATGCATGTGGTGGAAGGGGTGGATGAGGCCCAGCTGCGAAAGGGTAGTAAATGTGATCCATTTGAGGAGGCGCAGGACTTGCAGGTACCGGTGGATGATGATGCGGCGGTGGAACGGCAGGAGGATAAAAATGCGTCGGTGGTGGAGGAGGTAAAGATGGAAGAGGTGGTGGAGGACCCGTTGGTGGGCTGGTCGCTCCTGTGCCATTATTACCAGTTCCGGAATTACTGTTACCGCTATTTGTGTTGGTTTGCGAATTATTCGTTGAATACAAGTATTGATGAGCTCCGGTAGCGACTGCCCCTGCATAACACTCGTACTACACAGAAAGGAAAACATCACTAATTAGTTAATTATTCAAAGAATAAAGACGAGAATCATCTATTTTTAGGATAAAAGTATTAATTTTATTATATGTTGATCTTGTTTTGAAGTACGAAGGTCAATGTACATGCTATAAGATAGAAATTTATTATCAAATAATATTTTAAAAACACTCGAGTATCAAATACTTTACCGTAATATTTCGTGCAAATATTTTTATTATTTATTTTATAGATTGTGTACTATCTTTTTCGTTTTTTAAATAGAAGATTTTATATTACTATAGACTTTTATTATTATACTATTATATAGTAACCGATGAATGTCATACACATTTTTTTCTAAGATACATAAATGTATCTTTCGATTTCTCTTATATTGTTTATGTTATTCTTTTAAGTAGCTTAAAAAATTGAATGCAAAATTATCAATAACTATATGTGATACAAAACAAGAAAAAAACAAGGAAAAAACATACTTGCAACATTTTATACGATGATAAAATTCTTGTGCAATGTAAGCACAACAAGTATAATTAATAGAATAATTAAGTAAGAAATTTTCATTCATACTCGTAAGTAAGATATTATATCAATATAAATCATAAATTGTGAAATAAAAATACATAAGGTGCATGCATTCTGATAGGCCATGCAGAAGTCTGATAAAGAAAACGCACAAATGTAATGCGATGCATGCTAGTCACTTAGCATAGACCATGTACCTTTAGACCTCAATACTGTATAGCGTCGAGAAGGACGTAAGTAGGCATTTGCTGAGGGTTAGGTAGAAACGCCGGTGGTATGGCTTCTCCCATCAAACCATTTGTCTGTCAAACCGTAACCGATTTACCGTTTAATAAAAATACAAGCTATAGAAAATTCATATGATGGAGTGTGAACAAGAAACCCAAGATTAAAAAGGAGTATCAGAAAAAGAAGTCGATATAGTTTATTATTTCTTGTGTTACCTACCGGCATGGGTGAATATTGATATTGCTGTGGCATATAGATAGATGGAGCAGGGCACGGGTACATCACAGGCGCAAAAGTTTGATGACCAGCAGCTTGCGGCCCTAATTATTAAATCGCAATTAACATAAATACTTCGATTTTTTTTAGAAACTATGACTTTTTGTAAAATTTACCGAACACTCCAGTAGCCTGGTAAATAGTTGCTGGATCAGTTGGCGGAGCAATTGGCGTCGTTGGTGTTGGAGCTGTTGTATTATAAAATGTCATACCATTTTGGTAAGTCAGCCCCATACCTAGTAATGATAAACGGAGATTTTTTTATAATAAAAAGTTTAAATATATAATAGTAAGTTAAATTACGAAATTATAAAATAATTAGACTAACCGTTTGGATAGTAATAAGTACTAGTAGGTACAGAGGGTGGCGATCCAGAACCACCATCCAAAGATCTATTGAAGGGTTGTTTTTTAATTGCAGGTGCTATATTTAATTTTCTTTCCCTTAATACAATGCATTCAGACTATAAACAAAATAATAAACCTATCACGATTGTTACATGTTTAATTAATAAATATATTATTAAATTATTAAATATATTAAATTATTAAATATATTAAAAATAAATGTTACAAACCTCTTGCTGAAGTCTTTTAGCTTCTTCTTCAGTTTCAAAGGTAACAAATCCATAACCTTTGGAGACACCAGCACGGTCGGCAATTATTTTTGTAGCCTTTACATTGCCATAAGAGGAAAAAAGTTGAGCAAGTTCTTCTACACTGGTATTAGCTGAAATACCGCCTACAAAGATGCGATTTGGAACCAAGGTACCATATTTTGGTGCAGCCATAGTGAGACTTGTTGCCGAGGCAGGGCTAGAGGCTGGACTAGACCCCTCAGTACCACCCGTTGATGTCGAACTCTAAATAACATGACTAATATTAAAACAACGCAGCTAATATATAGAATATAAAAATACACTTAAACAACAATGAAATAAATACAGAATAATTGTGTAACTCAAGAATTGTAGCATTCAAGAATTTTACGTCATACATTCTCGTATCATTCAAAGGTATTAAGCGATAAAATAATAAACCGTGTAATAATAAAGACTGTAAAAATAAATTTGGCTACTAAAAAAATGGAAACTTTATATTTTGCTATAAATAAATGAATGCTTAAACAAGTTTCTAAATGACACATTCTCCATACGTGTTATTTATTAAAAAAAATAGATATAATCTCAAAATAACCAAGAAAATTACAATTTTCACATAATTTATATATATATATGTATATATATATATATATTTTATATATATATATATATATATATATATAAAGATACATAAATATCAATATAAAATTAATCGGATTGTCAATGTTCAAACGAAAAGTATCTGTATTCAAACAAAAATAATTCTTTACATTACGATCGGTTCTTATCCTATGACAATAAATAAACGTAGGTTATGCTAAATCGTTCGTGTATGAACACATTGGGGACAAGCGTAAAGAAGCGTGTCGACGATACGCATCGAAATCATCAAAGCAACTGTTTAAGTCGAACGCTACCTAAAAATATTGACAAGCCACAGAACTGTTCGCCTAAGTAAGATTTGAAACATCGATAACAATAGATTGATAGAAATTATTTGACAAGGGACAAGGACAACTGATCTAATATATGCTGTCGCATATAATAGTACGTCATCTTTGTTAATGAGAACATACTCACGATATGAAATATGAATTTTGTCAGAGGGTTAGATGCAAAATCTTCGCGTAAGAATGCTCACCATCTTCGCAATAGTCGGGCGTGTAAATGAGTTTGTCGGCCGTGAGGTCGTCCTAGCAGCTTGAAGGTACCCTGGCCTCGCACGAGGTCACCTGGGTGCCCAGGGACTGCCAAGGACCGTTGCAACCACTTCAAAAGGACTTCCAGCCTTCGGCGAAGCTGCTGTTCCTTCTTACTAAACCTCCAAACACTACAGACACTTTTACAAAATGGCGGTCGTACGCGCCATTCAGGGCGCTAATATTCCTGATTTTAAACTCTCGATTTCGTTAAATTGAGTGTTCCAACTTTTTGCTTTGTCGGTATGTGCCCATGTACGTTTTCAAATGCAAAAATAAATTCTTTGAATTTCTCTAAACTTAAATAAAAAATATATCATATATATACAATTTATTTATTACAAAGTAATTTATAAATTATACAATATACATATATATATGTGTATTATATTATACGTATTCATTGGATTTGTTTTGAATATTTTTTTTCAATAAAATTTTTTAGAACATATAATATGATGTTTATCGTATTTGTTTATTGATACGACTTTAATTTTACACGTTATAATTCTAATATTTTTATGGAAAATTATAATTGTATTTATTAAATATATATTAAAAATTTATATTTCTATAAAGGAAAGAGAAATAAATCTTTGAAATTTCTTAAAGTATAATATACTTTAAAACTTGTATATTATGATGTATTATATTTAAAATTTGTATATTATGATGATTGTAATACACGTATACGTGATATATTATACATATTATGATGTTGAATGCAAGAAATGAGGAAAATATTACGTTTGTGATTCTTCAAAATAATCTACAAATTTGTTCAAAAGTTTAATATTTTTTTTGAAGAAACATAACTAAAATTTCAGCCTTCTTTTCCTATATAAAATAAAAAGTATCACTGTTATTATATAGTAATTTAATTATATAACACTGAAAAAAAATTAAATCTTCAATCTTTATCAATTTTCATCGATTTATAAAATTTACCATATTTGCATTAAATTAGAAGAGACAATAATAAAATTTGGAGTATTTCTCCATATAAAACTCTCATAATCAACAATGAAATTAATAATAATAAATAAATGTTACATAAATATTCATGTTTTTCAATTTTAGGATTTATATTGTTTAAAATCATCGAAGTTATGGATGAATTTAATTTTACCATAATGGCGGTAATTGATCGTAGTTACTATGATTGACACGTTAGTTTTCCTTTATTTACGAATCTTACCTAATTTTTGATGTGTAGACATTCAAAGAATATTACTTCTTAATAGCAAACATGATTACCTATGGATTAGCCCGTGATGAATAACCAAATAAAAACACTGAAATTGAAACGAGAAACGAAAACAGGGAGAAAAACTAAAATGTGCTTCTTCACAGCATTGTTGACTTCGAAAGACTGAAACATTCGCCGCCGTACCGCTTTCATCATTATGTCTTTTGTAACTTTATTGATGCTATGATAAATTTATTTTTCACATGTTTATTACTGATAGAAATTTATTTAATAACTTCCATAACGAATTACTATTTTAAAACGAACAATAATCTTTTTGAATAATATATTAAATGAAATATTAAAGGATTAGTTTGACTCCAATTGTAATGGCGATTATACGGATATTCGATGCTCAAATGTTAAAAGAGAAATAACAAAAGATGTTTGAATGCAGAGACTAAAGGATTCACCTTTAATTCTTTATGTACGAATATAGGCTTTAAGATATTTATTCGTTGTAACTTTAAATTTGCTATTTATTATTTAATAAATAAGTAAGTCTTGAGTAACAAACGCGACAAATATTATTTATATTAATATAATTATTTAATAATATTAAAATATAGATGCTTATTAAAATATAGAGACTTATTAATATGTATATATACAGTAAGATATTCATATATTTTAATTTTTTATGCATTGCTTACATTAATAAATGTCAATTTTGTAGAAACCATGTACTCCCTTTAATAATTTGAAATTGTATTTTAAGTTATATTTAAGTTCTGAAAATTACAAAAATCATTGGTTATTATAAAATTATGAAATAATATAATAAATTATATTATAAATAATATCTAATAAATATCACAAAAAATTAATTTTACAATATAATAAATATATATTTGTAAATAGATTTATTAAATAAACAATAACTGAGGTAATTAATTCTATTATTATTATTATATTAAGATTTATCACTAACTCACATATTTTTTGTGCATAGCAAGACAAAAAGTGCAGACTTGCGGCCTCTTTTGTAAATCTGTCAAATGATTTGTTCTATAAAGTCCGTTGCTGTTTTCAACACGTAAACAAGGTTGATCTATAGGACCAGCAACAAGAACAGCACCTAAATGGTTGATGTAACTACTTGCTAATCTTAATGTCTCTATTTTCGATAATTTCTTATCCGCAGGTTCCGTCGGTATTAAAGTTCTCAAAGCACTGAAAGCCGTGTTCACACTGCAGAGTAAACATTGGATTTCTTGAATTTCGCGTTCGGATTCTTTACCTTCGTTGAGTATTCGCAAATTTTTTATTACTGAATATTCTCCTGAACCAAAAGACGAAAATTTCATTCACACATTGCTCAAAGTAATTAAGAACTTCTATTTTATAATTACAATTCGATACATATACAATAGTTTAACTGTTTTATTATTTTAATGTTACTAAGTTATTAAACATAAAAAATAATAAATATTTTACTAATTACTTTGAACAATACAATGTCACACTTTTTGTCATTCAATTTTTAAATTTATGTTTATGCATTTCACAGAGTATGTTAATAAATATAAATATAAATAATTTAAACAGTTCTTTAATTGCTTTATTATTATTATTATTATGTTTTAAATTTTCAGCGTTTTATAAAAAAAAAATTATTTTCACCTATATGTTCGATCCCTTTCACGTGCGTTCGCTTGATAACGTTGTTTTGATTCCTCTTTCTTTTCTGCAGCCATGCTGCACCACACTATCAGTTAATTGTTAAATAACTAATTCAGGAGGTATCCGACCACACTAGTAGCTTGTTTATGAACGACTAAGCCGCCGTGTCTTCCTTCGTTTTCTTCAGAAATTCCTTTTCCCCGATGTGTGTTGCCATTAATCCCCACCCTACCTCTTCTCTTTACCAGCTACACATGTGAAATACACATGCATCCGATTAGGGGCGAACGAACCACTTGCATGATGTTTCACTAGTAAAAACAGAATGCGTCAATTTCGAATATATATAATAAAATAAATATATATTAATAATGAAATTTTATTAAATTCTTTTTTGAAATGAAAATATGTGGAATTCAATTTTTTTATAGGCCATGATCTTTTTGTCCACTTGCACAGGAATTGAAAAAACAAATTATTAATTAAAACATTATAAAATTAAAATTGATCTATTAAAAATATAAAAATTTAAAAACTAGTTTTTAAATTTCGATATAAACATATTTTAAAAACATCCTATCTCAGAAAACTATCAAACAGTAATCTTTCTTATATTTAAAATTGTACTGAATTGAATCTTGATAATAATTCCTTCTAAATATTCACTGGATAGTTTGTCCTTTTATAACATAGGAAATAGTTTCTCAGTGGTTAACGTAACACATTTCCCTTTACAGATATGACATAGAAGCATTCATAAATGTGATGACTCTCGTGTAACGTGGTCGGAAGCTGTATTTCACATTACGGTCAATAAAAACCAAGCGACAACTGGTAGAAAGAACGAGGAAAACAAATACCATGTGTGAAATTAATTAGGCTAAGTCATACGTTAGTTTCTGACTGTCTTTTTTTATAAATTCGAAATTGAATATTACAGCGTTAGATGCCGTAACATGATATATTAACAAAGATATATTTTATATAAGACAGACATTCTCTTCTTGTCTGAAGAATTCAACGATGGACAAACTGGTAATAAGAAATAATATACTGATTCGACCTTCCGATTACATAAAAGTTTTCATTTGACGAAAAAAAGAAAGAAAGAAAGAAAAAATTGTACAATGATAAAAGAAAAATATATTACACTTTCGAAAAAGTGCAATAAGATGCAAATAAACGTAATACATTGATCATTCGACATCTGAATCATACTTTTCCGTTCTAAAAATCATGTTTAAATATTTGTTTGTGAATAGATTAAAGATACGATATAGATGTTCCTATGAAATATTTTACTTAATTAAATAAGATTACATTGAATTAATTATATAGCAGAAAATTTACATGTTTGAATGGTCATCAGAATAAAGTCATTTTTTTATGCATTTACTCTTCTCTTACTTATCGAAAAAACGTATCAATTTCTAGTACCTGCACTATACAGGCTATTTCTGTGAGCACTGCGGAGCGCGCGATCATGGAAGATTATGCATTCACTTACATCATTTTTCTATAAATTTTTTTTTTTTACTTTGGTCACTTTGTTACAAAGTTTACTTTTTTGTCATTTTTTTTGTTTTATTTTTTAATTACTTATCAGCCGCTCAATCGAGTCAAACGCTTGTGGTCTTCGGAGTACAATATTAAAAGGATACATATAGAAAATATACAAATTGTCTGACACAAAAATTACAATAATTATTTAAAACTTAAGTTACATCTTACGATACGCTAAAACATGGAAAGTCTGTGAAGAAATCGTTCATGAATTATTTCATGACGTACAGACAGTTCAAAAAGCTATTCTAAAGATTACTAAAAATTATTATTCATTTCAAATTCGTGTTCATCGATATATAATTAAATGTTAAATAAAACAAATATAGAACGATCTACTTTCTCCCATATAAGCATGAAAGAGCTAAAAAACGAAAACAGAAAAAGAAAAAACACGGTGAACCACTTCTCTTCTGAACACTTTGGCATTATCACCACTGTGAAAAATGAAATCAAACAAAAACGAATTTCGTTTGAGCATATGGTAATATCGTGAAGTCAATATATATAGAGAGATTTCAAATAAATTTACACGTCAAGCGGTAGTTTTATATATATATATATTATATATATATATATATTATATATATATTATATATATATTTTATATATATATATATATATATATATATATATATATAAATTTCAATTCTCTATGATGCTAGGTCAAACTAGCACTATACTTTAAATTGTGTCATATTTACACTAAAATGTTATACATCGTAACAATCCTTACATTTTTGTATTCTTGATAATTAGTTAACTTTGAAGGAAAACCGTAAAAATAATTTTTGATCATAAACGTAAGGTCAACGATCCTGAACAGATCCTTTTTTTTTCTTCTTTATATCTTATCCTTATATCTTTTTTTTGTCAATTTGAATGCACACTCATAGTTGACCACCGCCTGACGAGTACTCGTTAATTGCGTCTAACGAGGATCGTCGCGTCTCTAATTATAAAGGATAATCATTAGAATATATAAATACAATTACACTTAAGGGCGTGATCCACGTGCAGCTTCTTCCAGTGCGCGAACTTTAAGCTCACGCTCGCGCTGTTGTCTAAAAAACACCCTTTGTTAGTCCGATACACTAGTCGTCTAAATCAAGCATATGTAAAATTGTATAGTTTTGTTATGGATTTCAAAAAACGAACCTTAAATATTCCTCGTGATGTGCAACAAGCGATGCATGAGGAGGGAATCGATCGCGTTCCATCATTAGATGACGTTGTAATTGCTCGTGATGCGCTGCCATATCTGCGTATGGTCTTCCGAGAAGTTCCGCGGGATGAAGAGCCAGTGCTGGATCACGGGGCATTAAGCCTGGTCGAGGATAATTTGCACCAGCTGCCGCTATACATATAGAAAACATTAGTAAATTGTACAATATAATACGTTGTTTTGATAAGATAAATAAAAGCTTAAGAGAACTTATGGATAAACATGCATGATGAGAATTTATGATTAAACAAACAAGCGTGAGATTTGTTGAACGATATTTTTACTTTCGTATGCCGCTACATTGTAATTTAAATTTCTTTTTTTTTCTATTTTCTATCTAAAATTAATTAGACAGAATCCAATTAATTCTAGGCTAGAATTAATTTCTATTTTCATCCTGCATTCAACTCTTGCAATATTATTCCTATCTCTTATGATGAAAAAAACAATAAGAAATAAATAAATTAATAAATTTTAATTTATAAATAATAAAAAATAAATATAAAGTTATTAAATAAATAAAAAGTTATTTTCTAGGGTTAAAATACTATTACTATTACTATTACTATATAAAATATTAATACTATTTAATAAAAACAGATATAATAAAAAAATTATTTTCTAGGGTTAAATCGCGTTACTTCTTGCATTACAAGAGTTAACGCAATCATACTTGCATAATTATTATATCTTAAATGATCCTGATTGACCAATTGATTTTTGATTTAATATAGTAATAGACGACATTAATGAAATCTTCGATGTATTAATGAGACTTTACAATAAGATAATATAATAAAAAGCAATATTGATAAATTAATATTGATAAATATTATGTTGATGATAAAGTAATATTGATAAATATTATATTGGTGATATGCAATTTAAAAAGACATTTTCATAAATGAATAATAAATATCGTATGGAAATATTTGTGCAATACAGATATATTGTGTTTCCATTCACGCATGTATCACGCATACAATCATTTCAGTTTACTTAAAGGTAATTCGCGTTATTAAAAACTCAGAATCTTTATTGATGGATCGTACCTTCACTCAGAAGTTGCACTCGACGATCAAAAAGCTCAGAATATGGTATAACGAGGAAAGCGACAGAAAAAATGCAAAAAAATTTGCCGCAGAGAAAAATTTATTTTTATTTATATTTTTTTAAAGGTAAGCTATTGGTAACGATTAGAATGCTTTTCGTTTAAATTAGAATGACTAATATTAAACTGATTAAGTGAAAAGCACGTTACGGTACGCTTACACGCAACTGACCACTTTTCCGATCACAGACTCGTTTATTTTGTATGTATAATAATAAAATAATAAAAAAATCTTGCAAAATAAGATCTTACATTGGAAATTGAACTGTGACTCTTTCTTGTAGTACAGTGATGAGTAAACTGAACTCATATATGAAAACATAACATAAATAATATTTTAACATTTGCATGTAGAATATAAAAAAAAAACAAAGTATCTAGTGTTTTGTATAATGTTTTGACTTTTCCAAAAAAATTTTATGATCTTGTTACTATCATAACATTATTCTAGCAGAACCACTGTTTTCGTGGAGTTAGTTTTATGAAACTAATTTAAATGAAAATTAAATCGATAATTTAAACTGTTATAACTTTGTAAAAAAATCATAAAATCTACCTCGTCTCATTTTTAAATATAAAGCTTCCATTTTGATTGCACTGAGTTCATTTTTTTCGAAGCTATTTTAATATCATGTAGCAAATGGAAAAATGTTCTTTTCTTTAAGAAAAAATGGTAAAAATTCGCACGTATGCAAAAACATTGAAAAATTTGACTAAATCTATCGTGAAAATTAAAGTTTCTCTTTTACAATGATCCCTTAAAATTAGCTGTACCATTATTTATTAAATTTTGAACATTGAGATTATATGATAAAAATTCAAGAAATCCTAACATTTCGTTATGTTTCTAACACTAATGTTCGAAGTTCAATAAAATCACGAGAAACAATCATACAATAAGAGATATATTTTTCGTTATAAAAAGAAAATTTCAATTTTTAAAAACCGTGATGGTTCAAGTTACAAAAATTTTTTCAATATTTTTAACGATATTTACATGTTTTTCAAATATTTACAATTTTGGAGAATAAAAGTACTTATTTTTCCATTCGCTACACGATGCAAAAATATCTGAAGAGCTTTATGCTTTAAAACGAGACCAAATAGTTTGTTGCATAATTTTCTTCCACAAAATCACATCAAAATTTTCTTCCACAGTTTAAAGCATCGACAATTTTTCAATATTATGTGTTCAGTTATGCTCTTCATTGTATTAATTCATGTTTAAATTTACATTTACAATCATATTAAAAAGTTAAATTACAATTAAATTTTCGCTAACGTTTTTAAATTATTGAAATCTTATTAGTAAACTACAGATATTTATACAAATTTATATTTTTATGAATACATTTAAGGAAATGAAACGTATAGAAAGATTTGTTCCAGTTCCTAAGTACAATATGAAATAAAATAAAGTATAATATGCAATATAAATATAAAATTTATAGGGATTTCCAAGATTTTATCTTTAAATTTTCTATAAATACATAAACGTCTATAGTCTACTTATTAAATAAAAGCGAAATTAAGAAAGTTTAATATCTATTTCCTTAATCAAAAGGAAAATTGATATACTTATTACATACAAAAAAATTCTTATTGATCTTACAATTATACAGATAGTCAGTGAAAGGAGCGATCATCGTGCGGGAGCGTACTCAAACATCCTGATTAATAGGACCTACCAGGCAGGGGGAATCCAGCTGCAGCCGCAGCCGCTTCCTGCTGTTGCTGAGCCTGTTGCTGGGCCTGCTGCTGTCCCGGATGTAAGTGTAAGTGCGTATGCGCATGCGTATGCGCGTGAGTGTGAGCATGATACTCGGGCGAAATGCCAGCCATCTGCAACCGGACCATCGGGTCAGCAGCTAGAGCCAGTCGCTCGTCCAGCTGGCCGTGGTGATGAGCCGCCACGGGATGGCCAGCTCCTGCACTCGCTGGCCCCCCGCCGGCTGCAGTCGGTATCCCTAAACCCGACAGCGCCTCGATCAAACATACTATTCCAGTCGTAATTCTAACCAGCTACGCAGTAGTTTTCTCAATGAATTTTTTTTTTTTTTTTTTTTTTTTTTTTTTTTTTCTTTTTTTGCGGCAATCTTCTGTTAGATCTTCGACATTTTCGATTAATAACTTACATCATTACTTCGAGAATTATATGACAAACATAGGAGGCAGCTAACATTTGAAAACAACTATTGTCTCGCTTTATTTCTAAATCGGCATTGAATAATTTTATTTATGTTATTTTATTTTAGAAAAAGAATAATCATTAGTACAAAATGAATTTCAAAAGTTTCAAGATTAAAATTTGAGCAATGCTGATTTAGATTAAATCCTAAATTCGGTCAAATTTTTTTAATCAAATCAAAATCATAATCGCTGTTCGAGACTCTCAGATGCGAGCTCTATCTTTTTAAATAGTTGTTCCGATTTTGTGTTCATAGTTATCTATATTAAGAATTGGAAGAACATAATTAACTATATTAGGAATATAATAATTGATTCTCTAACCTTAATTAATCTTCCTTAATATTGATAACTTCAACTTGCAATTATCGACTCAAGTTTGTACATACTTGATACCATGTTAGCTATAATGCAACAAGAATATGGGAACAACGTTTTGAAATGTTACACCTAACATCTGAAACCCTGATCAGCAACCTGGATTGCTAAAATCACTCATTCATAGCTAATTTTGCGTTCAATCCAATATGCGAGAAAAAAAAAAAAAGAAAATACACATTTTGGGGGAAAAAAGATAGGCCCTTACTGATAGAGAATTAACGTTACCTAGTCTTTCTAAACGTTCTCTTTCCAATTGACTGGGTCCAGGTGGAGCTCCATAGAGACCAAATTGGTGTAAAGCCTGAGGAGGTCCCGACGGTCCAGGAGCAAGTCCTGCGGCTGCGTAACGTCGATGAATTTCTAGCCAATGTGGATCCACTGGTGCTGGCATTGGTCTAGGTGTTCCCTTTAGAAGTTCCTCTTTCAATCGATCGTTTAATTCTCGTTCACGTAACTCTCTAATCTCTCGTTCTCTTTTCTCACGTTCTAAATGTTCCAATTCTAAGCGTTCTCGGGCAGCAGGGCTATACATGTAATGTAACATTGGATCTGGTGGCGCTGGATGCCTCGCAGGTGAGAAAGCAGCATGTGGTCGGGCGTATTCGGACAATTGTCTCAAAGCAGGAGTATCAGCATAAGATCCCGGTCTTGCGGCGTATCTATCATAAGGAGATACAACGGGCTCGAGAGGTCCTCGACTAGGCGGCTTACATGTTTCTGGTTGCTTCTCAGGCGTGGTCATTTTCCTAGCTTGTTGCGCGGCAACTCTATCACGTTCCTCTCTTTCCCTCTCAGCCTGCTTCCTCGATCTTTCCTCTCGTTTTCTTGCTAACTTTGAATCTGGGACAGGTTTGAACATTAGATCTGTCCTGGTACAGGAATTGTTCTCACCTCGGTTCCAATGTCGTAAAAAAATGGCAGACTGTGATCTGTGACATTCAGAATCCTCAATTCGAGGTTCTGGAGATGGACCTCGTGGACTTGGTAGCTCTTCTTGTTCTTGTTCTACCAAATCAGGTTCTATTTTAGGTTCTGGAGCGACTGAAGGTTGGGATTGCGGTGGTCTATGGTGATGATGCGCAGAACTACCAGATGTTAGACTCGTGGCTGATACTAATGATGGTTTGCGCTGAGTATTATGTGAACTATGCGACGAAGAATGACTATGAGAACTATGAGAAGAAATGGTTAACAGTTTATCGTGGTGCAACGCTGTGGCTTGATGCATTGTAGATGAGTGATGATGCGTAGCGATGAGATTCTCTCCTTCTTCTCTTGTTGTCACACTGGAACTCGTGCTTGAATGATGCGCTGTCATCATTGTTGTACTTTCTTGACTCCTCTGTGGAGATGGAGGCGGAATTGCATGGGGGACTGGACCATAAGGATATGGTGGGAACGAGGGATAAGCTCCAACGGGAGCATAACCTGGATAAGCATGAGGATGATATGGATGCATTGCGGTAAATAATGAGTGATGCATCAAGGGATGGTGTGGATGGAATGGATGAGCCATATGAGGACTCGGTTGTTGGGCTGGATGCATTACAGGCTGAGGAATAGAAGTAGGTGGTGGTGGAAGAGTCGGTGTTGGAGAAGCTGCAACAGATTGTATTTGAGCAACAGGTTGACTACTTGGTATGGAGTGTTTGCTTGGTGTTGGTGGTTTACTGGAACTATCTGGATCTTTCTTAATATTCTCTAAACTCGGGCCAGGAAAACCAGACTGAAAACCAGGAACTTTGACTTCTTTTAAACTTTGAAGAGGATCTGGTTCAGGAGGAATGATCTCTTGTTTGATTTTTAAATTTTGAGGTTCCATTGGTGGCGTGCTAGCCAAATTATACATCGAAGAGGGTTTTTCCATGGACAACATTCCACTTGACTGAATAGGTTGGAACAAATTGCTTGACTCGTTTCGTTCAGACTCGTTATTTTCTGTTCTTTCTGGTATCCTTTCAGATATTCTATCAGGTATCCTACTATCTCTAATTCGTTCTGAAGGTAACCTCTCATCGGAAATTCGTTCGGACATTCTGTTTTCAGTAGACATCACGGTTAAGCCAAGTGGTTGTGGCGAATTCGGCATCTGAGGCATCTGTGTCATGTTTGTTGGTATGTTTTGCGAGATATTGAGGTTCAATGGTGGTCCCGGTATGTTTTGAGGCATATTTTGAGTATTTGATAGATTTTCACCGTGTGTTCGAAGATTTTGCGTTGGTCCCATATTTTGCGCATTTGACATATTCTGCGGTATATTCGGCGGCATTTGCATATTCTGCGATAAGTTTTGCGGTACATTCTGAACAGGAGGTACATTAGATGTATATTGCATATTAAGTGGCAGTCCTTGGTGCGTCGGTGACATGATCTGTGAGTTCTGTATGCCTTGTGAACCAGTTGACGCACAAATACCATTGTTCTGTATCGACTGTGACAAATTACGAGGTATATTTTGACTCATATCGTTCATATTTAATGACTGCGATGTAGTTAAGTTCAGCTGCTGTTCGGACTCTTTCATATCTTCGTTAGATGGCGACATGGCTGGTTCTATCGGCATAGGTTCCAATTTTAATGGCTGATTAATAGCTAAAGGTACATCTTCTGTTTGATCCTTCGTTTCTACTTGTTCTTCTAGCAACGGTTTCTTTTCTAAAGTATGGATAACAGGAACAGAAATTGGTAATGTCTGTATGGGTATTGGTACGGGGGTAGAAACTGGAGTTGGTTCAGAAGGCTCTTCTGGTGTAGTTACTGCTGGACTAACAGGTTCCTCAGTTGGCACTGTAACCGGAGTAGGTTGATTTTCATTCGTATCACCTTCTCCTTCTCTCTCAGGTTCATCCATGAGAGAGTTGCTATCAGTTGTGAGAGATTCCGAGGGACTCTCAGGACGTTCACCAGGACGTTTCCGCTTTTGAGACTCTTTGTCCTCATCTATTTCATCCGCTTGAGGTCGTTTCTGACCTTTCTTTGGTGTCTCTGGTTTACTAGATTTCTTTTTACTCTTATCTGGCGTTTGTAGCTGTTGCTGTTGTTTTTCCTGGTCTGGAGTATCAGTTCCACCTGTACGTCGAGGTCTCGCAGGTCTAGGCGTTTCTTTGGCCTTGTTTCTTGTACGCATTCTCCCTGGGCTATCTGGTGATTCCGCAGGCACAGGGCGGAATAGATACGGTGGTGCAGGCGGTAATTCTCCCGTCTTCTTCAAATGTGTTCTGCATTCCGTACAAAGCAATAACCTATCTTTGCCAGCTATCTGATAATCCTTCGAATTAGACGAAAAACAATGGTGGCACGCATGCGTTGTCCCGTTAGTATTTGTATCTCTGGAGTCACTATCTTCTTCTGAATTATCGTCTTCTGTCACGGAACTAATTTCTCCACCAGGGTTATTGCTGGCGGGTGTCCCAACAGGTATAGTTTCCGGTTCTGAAACAGGCTCCTTTTGATTGACGCTAGTTGGCGGAGTATCTTTAGGAGCAGTTGGTACCTCTTCTTTAGGAGTACCAGCACGCGAGTTCCGCGTATTACGAATCCTCCTAAGTGAGCCCTGTCGTCTTCTTCGATGAGGTCGGTTATTATTCGCCCCTGGTGTTTTCTTCCATAAATAGTAGAATTCAACCAATTCCGGCTAAAAATAAAGGGGGGAAAAAAGAAGCTTTGCTATCTACTCTTCCAATCCTTTACTCTCTTGTAGATTTTGTTACCGTGTCTTTATGAGGTAAGAGATCCTTTCTAATCCTTGAAAAATTTTTCCCAAATTGTCGAAGACCTTTGACGAAGCGTTTCTGCAGGACAGATCAATGATTAATTAATTTAAATCTGGCCTTTCTTTTCCAGTTATAAAATCATGTACGTACAATGTGTATGTGTACATTGTGATAAAAAAGCTATTTAATAAATTTTCCAGATTTTGCAACTTGTACTTACAGTTTCCTCCTCGGACCATTTTTTATCGATGCCTTTAGGTACAGGACATTTAACCAAAGCTTGCAATGCTCTTCCTGGGTCATAGCCAGAATCGTGTAAAATATCCAGAGCATTGATAGTCGTATCGTCACGGGAAGCAGCCACACAACCGTCATCCGGGGATCCTCCATCACACATACCAGCAAACGCAGCCATAGATCGAGCTGCCCTTAAATACATCAGAAGATCCCCGTCTAATGCCATAGCTGGAATCCATCTTAGCTCTTCTCGTTCTTTGGAAAACTCTGGATCAGGAAGCAGCTCTCCCGGAGGTATACCCGGCCGATACTCAGGCAAACGGGCCTGACAAGAAACCAATTCCTGTACCCAAAATTCGGGATTGTGCGTGGTTAGCACCAATGCCAAAGCGAGTTAGTTGTACGCACCTATACTCCGGCTTGCTTTTCGAAACTACACGAGCCAGTATAATTTTTTTCCATTCTGTTCCATTTGTTATAATACTGGTACGAAAAGTAGCGTGAGTACTTTCATATTTGTATACAAACTAATGGTCATAAATATACGTATGTGTGTGTATATATAATATATATATATATATATGTATGAACATGAAATTATTACATACACGTGTTAAGACTTGGTAACATTTAACAACGATTAGTCATATTAAAACTACAAGTTAATCTGCACTCAGACAAAAGCACATTCACATGATCTATTTTCTGATGTAGGCAGACGAATATTAATCAAGAAAATTATAGCTAACGAATGAAAAACTATTATTTCACATACAAATATAACAAGATGAGAACATTTGCAAGATGAGAACAAAATGTAAAAAATGAATATTTGATAATTCTTCACATAGTTTTTAACTTCAATATTTCAAAGATGGTTCAAGTAACCAATGGGTTATTACATAAAAGTAAAATATTTTATAATTTCACCGTGACTGAAAACCACTGTAAAGATAATCTTACACTTACACGATATTATCCTATAACATTATTGTTAGAGTGCTTCATCATAATAACTTTCATCATGTTTAGGGTCTTCCAGCAATAACAGCAATCTCAGGGATAGTATTTGCGATGTGATTTGAGTGATGTGGCTATATTATTAAGTAAGACTTAAAGAATAACTATCATTGTTATTTGAACCATCGGCATACAACAAGCTATTTAAGGAATAAACAAGTATTTGCACTATTTCAATACCACAATTTCTTCTTTCATTCTGTATAATAATTATGAAGATCGTAACTTCTGAAATATTTATGAAGATTACAACTTCTGAAGGAAAACTTCTTTTTGCTATAAATATGAATTTCAAATACTAAAAATATTCCAATAAAATACCATTGATATTCCAATAAAATACTCTAATCTTGTAACTAAGTGCATGCCCTTTTTCAACAATTCTTGAAAAAAATATATTAAATTATACTAAATAACACTGCAAAATAATTATACATTTTTGTAAGAACTAGTATATTTTCATTTTCATTTTCATTTTTTTTTCTAAAGATACATAAACCAATTAGATATTTAAATATTTATAATATATTTATAAGTAGTATTTATGAATTATTAGTGATATATATATATATATCACTGAATTATTAGTGATATATATATATACATAATATTTTGTTTCAGAAACAAAATTTTTTAAATATCAAATAAATATTTCTTACTAATATTGATGAATAATTATTAATTTAGAAATTAATTGTTTAGCTTTTTTAATTCATACATGTCTTTAAGTTTATGTTCATATCATTAAGTAGTATGTTCGTATCATCAGTATTTTTATTTAAAATTATAAATCCTTCGATAACTTTTTGTATAATATACAAATATTTAACAAGGGGTAACAAATAATTTGAATATTGTCCTGATCTTAGTTATATATAAAGGAAAAGTGAAATACATAAATAAGGAGCAATTACTATTGAATGTATTAAGTATTGTGAAAAAAATGATATCACAATTACCTGGCGCTTCAATGATGAACTCTGCCTTATCTATACATTCAGAATATATATTTCAGGAGAACAAGCCTTGAGTTAGGTACATTGTGCAATATAGCTATGTAGCAAAAAAGGTTTTCAAGGTATATGGCAAACCTGGTGCGAAGGGCCAACCCGAATCTCGCCCTGGGTGCCGGCAGACATCTCCTCCTCCTCCGAAGCTCCACCGTCTTTCTCCAGTGTTTCAAGTGGCTTCTATCTTGGATTTTCAGTAAATTCCTATCATCCACCCCCTGAACTATATAGTTATATTCTATCAGTATATTTATAATAACTGTTTAAGAAAAAGTACTGTTAACATGCTTCCTCTTTTGTTACTAATTGACCCTTTTCTTTTCTACTATGATGTCAGTTATTATGGCATTTTATTCATTCTGTATGATCTTTCTTATTCAAATAATATTAAGTTATATAAACAATCCTCTTAAGATTTAAGTAAATTTTTAAATGTAACGTCACTTATTTTCCTATGAATCTGCCATCCTAACAGCTTTAATCCTAACAACACATCTTAACGATTTTCTATATATATAAATACAACTGAAATATTTCTAAACTACAGTATAAATAAAAGTATCCTACAAAAAGAATACAATATAATTATTAAATATTTATTTGCAAAATTATATTAACTTATTTTATCACAAATAATATAACGTTATAATAATATAACAAATAAATAAAAAGTATAAATTTATATAACATGAATACATTAATGAATATTATACTACTTAAAATCATTATATATATATATATATATATATATATATATATATAAATAAAATCTGAAAAAATCAACCATTTCATTACTCAATAGTTCAAAAAGACTCATATACTGTTTCAATTATTCAATTCATTTTTCTCTATTAACCTATTTTAACACTCTAACAATTGCAATACATTTCTACTTCTTTAAGTGGTCTTAAGTCACGGTGAAAGCGGTATAATTGGAATAAAATGAGTTTCATACATAAATCGAAACACTTTATCGTCATTATAATGCAATTAAAGCACGCCAAGGAGCGATGGACATTGTAGCTGTATTCACCGACGTGTAATATGAAAATACGGAGAAAAAAAATTAAGTATTTACAGAATTTCGTCATGTATGCAGAAAATATAAAAAGGAATAAGTAATATTCAAACAGTTGATTAATTGTTAAATATGGTTGAATTATATTGCTCAATAGGATTTTGTCACATCGCACCTTGTTCTGGGGCAATTATTAAAATAAAGCCATAAAATTTTAAGGCAAACTCACCCGTGATTAATATTTCAACGATGTACTCGCATTATTCCTTCTAACGCAACTGCCTTATCCATGTACGCATTATACACAATCGTAATTTGTACCGATAGATATTTATCGAATCACTACGAATTAATCATTGAACACTACGCAATACTCTTACACAAATCAGTAGCCACAACACCCAAACGCAGCCATCTTGCACTGCATTTTGTTTCGTTTTTCTACTGTGGGGATGCGTTCCGATTCCGTATATTCCACTGTTTCTTTTTCACGATAATTTTTCAGTGGCAATTAAAAAATTCGAAAAATAATTTAAATTGTCCATCTTGTTTTAAGGGAACAGAGAAATAAGTCAAAAAAAAAAAAAAAATGAAAAGAATATTTGAATTTTGTACAATATGTAATGTTAAAACCAATTTGAATTTATGATTTTCCGGAAACATAGCTACGTTATTTCATTAATGTAGATTTTTTAAAATAGATCCCTTACATAATTATTTGACAATTAATGATGTTAGGAAATTGAATATTGCAAGTTATAGAAACGTTTATAATTTTATAATTTTACAATTATCGAAAAGATAACCTTACGATTTGTAATTTTTAAAATTTACTTTAAAAGATTTGTTTATTTTATCACCATATTTATCAATGTTCTTAATTTTAGTTTAATTTTAATTTAAGTTTGGATTTATTAATAATATGATTAATTAGTAATAATGACTCTTAGAGTTTATAAAACAAATTATTGTTTACTTATAAAAATTTACTTATAAAAATTTGAATTTAGAGGAACAATATTTTCGAAATTTTTTAATCGTTTTATTACTTTTAGTATTTTTTTATTATTTCTAAATTAAGAAAAAAATAATATATGAAATATTTATTTAAAATCAAGATTTATATTTAACAGCATGAAGTATCATTTGTGCAAATAATCTCTTTTATCTTTATTAACGTCTAGTTATACGTGTCAATGTTACGTCGTGTTTTTCCAACTTTTGCGCAATCAATTTGCACTTTGATAGTTTTACATTTGAATAAAGTCAAATATACTGCAAAGATGTCTAAAAAAACGGCTCTTTTATTAATAGCTGATGGTTCTGAAGAAATGGAAGCAGTAATAACAACGGATGTTTTACGACGAGTTGGAGTAAGTATTTTTATTGCATATAACCTTAAATGTATATCTAAATAAAATTGCACCACTTATCAAAAAATCGCTTCCTTTCTTTCAAATATTAACTAATACTGATTTGTTTTATAAACAAATGTTCTTGAAAAAACTATGCAATCTTCGATTATTAAAAATTTTATTTTTAGATTGATGTTACTGTTGCTGGTCTTACTGAAAACCCATGTGTCAAATGCAGCCGCGATGTAAAAATATGTGTTGATGCAAAACTTTCAGATGCAATTAATCAGAAATATGATATTGTAATATTGCCTGGTGGTCTGAATGGTTCAAAGGCATTCGCAAATGTAAATAAAATTAATGTTTTTTGTAATAAATGTATATGCTAATTATTTTTTCCTTTTGCCTCAAATAGTCTTCAGAAGTAGGAAAATTGTTACAACAGCAAGAACAAGAAAACAAACTTATTGCTGCTATTTGTGCTGCACCAACTGCATTAAAGGTTCATGGTATTGCAAAAGGAAAGAAGATCACATCTTATCCTGCGATGAAAGATCAACTAACAGATTATTATGAATATTTGGAAGATAAAGTTGTAATCGATGGTATGCATCTGTTTATAGAGTTCTGTTTGAAAAATATTTTATTTGTGAAAATTTTTATTTATTAAGTATTATAAGTTTTATTTATTAATATGTATTATTCATTAAACTTATAAATATTATAAGTTTTATTTATATGTATTTTAATATTTTAGGTAACTTGATTACAAGCAGAGGTCCAGCAACTGCATTTGCTTTTAGTTTAGCTATTGCTGAAAAATTGATTGATAAACAAACGGCAGATGATGTAGCAAAAGCTATGTTGTATAGAAATTAAGATATACTTACATAAATATGTTATAGAATTTAAAACACAGAAATTAAAATATCCTTACATAAACATATATACTGTTCATAGTGGATTATGTTTATATTGTTTATTCAAATTTAATAAATTAATATACATTATAATTAGTTATATTTCTATTCAAACTACCCGCTGGAATGGTTGCCATCTTAATTAAATTTCTTGAAAGTTCACCATCTTTATTACTATATAGTCAATGGTTAAAATATTTGACATTTCACAAATGTCGAGACGAAATATCAAATGTACTATATATATATATATATATTTGTTATTATATTAATCTTTAAAATAAATAAAAATAAATGTTATAAATTAAAAGTATATTAAAATAAAGCTTTAATGTTTGAGAAAAATGTTTGAAAGTGATGATTGGGATCTTGATCAGGTAAAAGAACATTTGGAGAAATAATATACTTTATATTATAAATTTTATAATTATAAAAAAAAAATTTTAATATTGTTTAATATTATTTTATATTATTTTATGCTTTTAATCATGTGTATATAAAATTTATAATATTTTTAAGCATTGTTTTCATATCATAAAATAACAAAGCAATTGTATAAATAATTCTTTTAGGAATTCTTGAATGATATAGATAATAAAACAAATAAATATTATTCTCAAAAAGACAATCAAGAAAGTGAACCTAAAAGACGTAAAATAGAAGTGAACAATGATCTAATATTTTCATCTAACTGTGATATATCTTGGGAAGAAAATAGCTTAAGCAAAATTACAAAGAAATATGATGAAAACAAAGAGTTGAGGAAACATTTAATTCTTGGGATATTTAATCAGAATTTACAAAATAAGAATGAATTTAAAGATGCGTTAAATGATCCAAAAAGAACTTGTAACAACACTTTATCAAACATTTCTTTTAATCAAATACAAAGCTATAAAAATAATCAAGTATCTAGGAAAAATTTAGTACTTGGAATTTTCAAAAATCAAACTGCACAGAATGAAGTTATAAAAAATAATATAAAGAATTTAGAATTAAAACAAACTGCGTCAAAAATTGATGAAAAAACAGAAAATACATCATGCAATAATGAAACAGAATATCAAATTTCTAAAGCTATTTTTGAAATTCAAAATAGGTCAAACAATGATAATTCTAACTTATCTTTATTTGAGAATTCAAAACAACAATTATTGGATAATTTATTAAAGCAAAAGTCTATCGATAATATACAAGCCAAAAATGATATTACAAAAAACAATTTTTTTAAATTTCCACAAGTACAGTCTAATAAAAAGATGACGCTAGTCAGAAAATTTCCTGGTCCAGCTGGATTATTACCAGATGATATAGACTCTAATACAACATGTGTTTCATATTTAAATAGTTTAGAAGAAAACGAGATAATGAATAAGGAAACTGATTCGAGTAATTTATCTGAATATTGTTCTCAAAATACAAAAGATTTGTTTACAGAAGGTGCTTGGCAATTAATGTTAAATGATTTGCCAGATGGTTTTTTGAAAGGTCATGATATCGCTACAATTAAACAAATAGCAAATATGACTCGTTTCAATAGTACAAAAATTGAATTTTTGGCAGGAATAGTAGAACATATAGATTATAGTCATGATAATCCCCCTATTGTTTTGAAAGATTTCACAGACAATATTCATGGGATTGTGCACAAGAATATACCACTTAAATATCCTGGTTTATTAGAATGTAATGTTGTTGTCCTATTACATGATGTAGGCCTTTTAAGAATCTCTGGAACGTGTGTTTCAAATAAATACCAAATATTAATTTCACCGTCCAGTTTATTAGGAATTTATACCAGTAAGGGTACAATAGAACGTACAGAATATATGAAAGCAATTTTTGAAAATATTTCAAAAAAAAGAAAAAAAACAGAAGAAAAAGATTATGCTACTACAATGACTTTAAAGGCACATTCATTAGAAAATGATGGTCAATTCATTGTGGAAAATACATGTAACAGTGAGAAATCAATAAATTTCAAAATCAATATAGAAAATAGTAATAAAAAAGATACAAATTTTTCTACAATTCTGAATAAGACAGACAAGAATACAAACGAACCGATGAAGTTTGATACTGATTTATCTTTTTCTTTCAATAAAATTACAGATTTACAAAATCAAAAGAATTTTAATAGTTCTGAAACGTTCAGAAATTTAAAATATGTAAAAGAAGAAAGTAAAGATTTAAAACAAAGATTTAAAACGTTATTATCAAAACAAGATACACAGAATAATAATGAAGAAAAAGTTACAGATTTATTAAAATCTATAAGAAAATTTGCTCCAAGTACAAGTGAAAAAAAATGTCTCTCTCACAATTTCAAACAAATAAATACTTCTCCTAAACAGAGTGTATCTGATAAATTAAACAATATATTTTCTGAAAAAGTGGATATTGATAAATGTTTGGAGGAAACTACTCCTTCAATTTCTTATAAAGAGATGAAAAGTTCTCCTTTTGTACGATCTAAATTACTACAATTTAAAAATGTGGATACATTAACATCTCCAAGAAATTCTGCATCCATAGTTCTACTAGATTCGAAGAAAATATGTGAAAAATTATCAGAAAAAGATCTTTCCAGAACTTCAAGTTTCACGTGTAATGCAATTAATAATATTGAAAATGACTCTGACGATGAAATGTTATCTCAATTAGATATGACTCAATTGGATTATTTTCAGTAATAACAATAAAAATTAGATGTCTTTGGTATTACATTTGGTGGACGATTTAGTTATCTGTGAAAATTGTGATTAAAGTAATAAATATTCTTATATCGAAAAGTTCTGAAAGATTTTATATTTCTATAAATTTACATCACTTATTTAGTTATTTAAATGCCACTTTACAAATAAGATATTTGTATATATTTCAATTTTTATATAAAAATCTTTAAATTAAAAATTATCTTTTATTCAAAAGAGAGCATTGCAAAAGTTTTTCAATAGTGACATGATAATATGAAACATATTAATGAAATCACATATTAATGATTTGATAAGTATCAATTTATTATTGAAATATTTTAGCTTTTTCAAATTTATATATGGGTATCTCAGTTTTTTAAAATTAAACGTTATCAATCTATTCTGTGAATCAAAATAAGTCATATAAGAAATATTATATAAACATACGTACATCATTGCGAATATGAAATAAACGATAACGGACATATGCTACTATAGTGCAATGTCCGTATGAATAGATCAGAAATACTTACGTTTAATGTGTAATAGTCATAAATTGTCGTAATATTTTTACAATTGCAATTTCAAGATCTCTTCTTATTCTATTAAATTTTTATCTCTAAGAAGTTTCGAAGGATGAAGCGTATCAAGTGTATTAATATGCATGACGAACTGATATGAAAAATTATTCATTCGCTGAATTGAAATAAAATGAAAATAATTTTCAAAGAATAAATTCTTTCATCACTGCCAATTTTTGATAGGCATGATGAATATTTTAAAATGAAGTTTTAGTTGCAGAAGTATCATAATACCTTCTTCTGACAACTATTAAATTTATAATTTTCCTATATGTATCATTTATTCATACATATGTATGCACATCGTAGTAACGCAAGTTCGTTACCTGTTCTTTGTCTATTTCGGATATCTTTTTTTTATAATAACCAGACTTCATGCAGTTTTATATTTTTATACACATAATTAGGCAAATAGAGACATAAGTAGACATTTGTTTCCTCTATTAAATATATGTTATTCTCGATATTTTATATATTTTTATACTGTATACTGTATACTGTTTGTACTGTCTGCATTTTTGCATAAATTTAAATTTTTCATAAATGCATAAAAACCCGTAGAACCATGTTTGCAATATCTTTTTCTTACTTTTGGTTTTGTTTAAGATGTGCATATTTCACTACTACAAAATTAGCAATTAAAAATAAGATGCTAAATTGTTGCTGTATTGCATCATTGCAGCATTGAATATTTCAGGTATTATTGTTTCATAATTCAACTTTTCTCCGTGATATATTCATTTTCAGATAAAAGATGCTCTATAAACGTAATTAATAGCATTAACAAACAAAAAAGAAAAAAAATGGTAATTACTCTTTTTTTGGCAATGAATTACAATATCCAATATCCAATCGTAAATCGATAATTATCGGAAGATTCTTTAAAAACAATTCAAGATATTATCAAGGATATATTTTATGATGTATCAAACTAGTTATTTTTTATTTGAGTGTTTCGAATTTATGAAAATTACGTCGAAAGAAAGATAGCGAATGAAATATATAAGCGATTAGATACTTTGAGTGTATTCGAATATAGACTTGCATCAGCAATGATCTCAATTTTGCTGACATTAGCCTGGATATCAGCCTTCGCTGTTCATAAGCGTAGGATCAATGATCCAGAATTGTTATAGGTGAGATCTTTATATCATGTACGCCAATGGGAATCTATTAAATCAACCTTGATATGCCCTGATTATCCGATAGTAGGCATCTAGGCGTGTGATTATGAAGTAAAATTTACTCGTATTAGTTATGTGAGATAACTAATAAAATTTAGTTTTTAATCTCGTTTTTAGAATAGCAACAAATTCCATCCAATTACAATACAACTATATTTACATAAAATTTCAAATAGAATCATAACAATTTAAAATTACTTAGTCTTATTTTATAATTATAGAGTAATTTGTGGTTTTTCAATCAAATATAGATAATTTTTTAAAAATGTTTCTTTCTTCATCTTCTTAACGTGGTAGTTTGTGACTTTTTTTTTAATAACGTATAGTTTAAAACATATATGTGTGTAAGTAACATTTCATTATATATACACTCATACCGAGCTTGTTTAGCATATGTATTGTTTTGTTATGTTCCTGCAAACATAATCTGCACTATACATAAATTTAAAAGAATGCACAGTAATTTGTTAAAGGAGACAAATTAATCTTATGTATGCAGAACAGATAATACAACACATTCGTAAAAAAATATCTATTTTGTTTAGTATTCAAAGTATTGTCATAATCTGTTCTCAATTGATTGTGATTCTTATAAATACTTTCAATTGATTGAATATTTTATTTTTGTATATATCTTACATAATTGACTGATGACTTGTATAAATCAGAGGTGTTTCGTACTTTTTCGCTAAAATTGTAGAAACATAATCTATAAGTGAAAATGAAAAAGAATGTTTTTGAACATGAAGTTTGTTTATAAACACTTTGTTATAAAGCAAATTTTGAATATAGTCTGAATACGTCTGAATACCTATAAGATATTTCTTAATGTATAAGGATCGTAAATTCTCATTTCAAAATGATCTTTTCTATTAACGCAAGCTTGATGTCGATATTATATAGAATTACTATGTCTTTTAATAAAATTTTACTTTGTCTCGGCAATTGATTCATTAATTCATTGAATTAATTATTCACGCGTGCTTACTGCAAACACTTTTGATTTCAGAGATTTCAATAAGTAGAAATCAGAAAGTATGGTATCAAACTTCAAATCAATTCAATGTTCAATATTTGTCTGCAACTTCGTAATAAAGCATTTAGAAGCAATCTTTATATGACGTTTTTTCATATTTTCACTCGTAGATTATGCTCGTATATTTTTCCCGAAAAAGTAGGAGCATAACACTCTGTATTTTCAAAATATTTCCTTTATTCCGACTTTTTATCTAAAAAATAAAATAAATAAATTTTATAGGAAATAATTTCATAAATTATATAAATTGTTTTTGAATTCATTAATTTAGAAAGTAACTATATTTTTGGCGCTATTACATTAAATATGTTTTAAAAATATGTTTTAAAAATTGAGAATATTTGTATTTTTTTGTTTTATAATTTCTAAGAATCGTTGATTACTAATATTACTAATATCTGGATACGTTAATTTCATCTGGATTTCACGATGCAATATTATTTTAAAATAGTAAACGTTACAAAATAATAGTCAATTTGATTAATATCGGCAATCGGTAAAATTACTATGAATGACAATGACACATGTTAGACTGTGTGTCTCGAGATAAGAATCACATTGAGAATGCTTTTCTGATAAAAACAGCATATGATAGTGTTATCGGCCATTTTCATATTTTTTACGCATCTCTTTATCTCATATTTCAAATAAAACAAAAATCATACTATATACTTGTTCTATTTAATCACATCCATTATGATTATTTTTACTCTGGTTGATCCGTTTATTAAGTAATAAAAACTTTTACGTGACAAAATAAATCCTGAAATATTTTGGATTGATTAAATAAGTCTCGTTTTTGTCTGAGTTTACACAAATTTTTTGAGCATTCAATTTACGTCAATTTAAAATTTGGAACAATGAACATTTTTAGTATTTTTATTATTATTCGAGTATTTTTTTTATTATTCGAGCGTTTTGTATCAGGAAGTGTCACCTGCAGAAATAATTCGACATTGTTTGCAGCATTATATTGATAATCTCTCGTCATCATCAAATCATCGTTAATATCCAGAAAATCGGGCTTAAATCATTACTATTGGGAAAAAATATGTCAATTGGAAAAAACAACTATCTCAAGTTGCAATTGACAAGATGGATATTAAACAATAATATTGGATATTTAAATGTCAAAGTAGAATTAGAGCTTTACCCGTGCGTTATTATACTGTCTGTAAGAGACTAATACTCATATGTATCGTGATAACATCATACGGTGTTGTAACGTCGTAAATAACATCGTACAGTGAAAATAAAAGAATAACAATAGACTGTAATATATTGCAAGATTTAGGAAATGATTGGAATGAAAAATATATAAGAAATGCATATATAAGAAAGACTTATATATTCATAAGGAAAAATAATTATACATTATATACAATATAAGTAAAACCGAATAGGTAGGTAGTCTAATAGGTAATTATTCCAAAAATACTTTTAAAATTCCAAAAATACTAAAATCACAATTCAGAATAAAGTAAAATAATTAAGCACCAAACGATTACAAGTTTAATTGAATAAATTACTAATGGTATTTATTTTCGTTAAACTAAAAGGAAATATTCCATAAAATAGGAAAAAGAAAAATAAGTTTTGTAACGAACCAAATGTATTATCGGTGTTGTTAGAAAACATGAAATAATCTCGTGGTATATGAAACATTACGCAAAATTTTCATTAACGAGCAGATGTTAATTTGCTTGTCCTTAATATTTGCCACACATGATTTGCTGTTGCTATCATAATTCATCTTTTACTTGGAACATTGCGAAACTAGAAAATAAATAGTATACTTTAAATACGATACCTTAAATACTTTAATACTTTAAATTTATTTTCTTCATCGTTTACATTAATGATTTTTCTTTTCTTTTTTTTAACTAATTATATATATTTTATTTTAATAAAATGTAATATGATTATATAAAATGCAATTAATATAAATAGCTTTTAATAATACGTTGTTTAAATAAATATAATAATCTTATCTCCGCTGTATTTTTGAAGTAAAATATATGATCTAAATCGATTTTTTTTTAATTAATTACAGTAGCAACTTTCTTATATATATATATATATATATATATATATATATATATATATATATATATATATATATATAAGATATAATATATACACTATATTTTTTTCATACAATATGCATTAATAAAATAAATATATATCTCTTATATCTTTATTCCACATTTGATCTATATTAACAATATTTTGTATCATACAATTGTATATGTGATCTTCATTTATCTTCGTTCATCGTTTGCTTTCTATCTGGTCTGCGATTCTGCTATAAAGCAACAAAATATTTCAATGAATTATATAATATATTAATGAAATACCTTTATGTAACATTTATATCTCCTTCTATGTTTTTAGTACACGCAAATAGAAGGTATTTTTTTTAGCACACTATATGCTATATTATGCATGAAACAATCGAGTGAATTCACTAAGCAATTGACGTCAATAAAGTATCAATAAAGTATCGCGAAAAATTAAACAAAATCATAACAACTTACTAAAGTATTTGAGTACTTTGAGCACATATGTATATATCATGTGAAATTTCGGTAGCATTTTAATTAAACACAACTACCGTTATATTGGTAAAATTTGAAATCAATCTGAAAATGAAGTTACAGAATATTTATTAAAAATGTAACGTACAGTAATGTAATTACAGAAAAGTAATGTAAAGCGTGTGATTGGTCACATACTAATAATAAATATTAAAGATCACTGCATAACCGATAATTGACTATTTAAATATTTTTGTGATTTTCAAAAAACTTATATTAAATATGTTGTTATTTTGTTTTGCTTTGCGTTTGTTTTGTAAAAACATTTTTAAACTTTACTAATATAATCACGATAGAGTCTCATTAGGGTGTTAGTCAAATTTCAAAATGTTTTGTATAACATTTTTTATAAACACAATATATTTGTAAATTTGTAAAAAGTATTTATTTTTATAAGTATTCTTGATTTGTTCAAGTAATTATGTTTTCACCTGCTCTCATTCGTGGAATTAGTTCATCGATTTGACGTAAATGACGTGTCGCCACAGGAAAGGTGAGAAGTTAAATATCGGCATGCGATCTATCGGTAAGTTGTGCCGCAGGAAAGGTGAGCGATCGCCGATAGGCAAACAGAGAGGGGATAAATTCGTACAGCAGAGTACAGGAGAGATACACAGTATGGCACAGTATAACCGGGTGCGTGGCGCGAAACAGGTAGTGGTATAGTTTGTTGAAACAAGAGATCATTTCAATTGATCAGTTTTATCTAGAATTTATCAAGTACGACCGCAAAATCGTATTTAACAAAACAATTAATATTTTCAATCAGTTTTCGATCTGATTCGATCACGATTGAAGCGTCTTGTGATATTTGCTATAAAAAGACAATTCAATTCTGATATCAATTCTGCGCGACTTGATATCAATCATTTCAAATTTTTATTTCGATTTTTCCTTTTAATCCTTGGAGTAAAGAATTAAAACTTCCGTCGCTCTTTATCGCGCGTAGCAATTATTCTTGATCGTAAATTTATGATTTATGATTTAATATCGATAATTCATAGTACGACAAGTTAAGGATTTTATTTTGCGAATCTTTTCTTTTTCTTACGAAAATATAATAGCGGAGAAAATAGCTCGATCAAAAGTTTACTGAGAATGCACGCATCCATGTACGCGCTTTGGACTACGTCTCCGTAAAAATAAAAGAATTAAACCAAAAGAAGATTACTAAAAATTCGGGTAAGTCACATTTCCTCTACATCACAGACATTTCACACATTTTTATCACTCATTTTAGGCGTTATAGCATTTTATAGCATAAAATAGCATGTAATAGCATTCCGATATATTAATCAGTTTATAATATAATATAATTACTTTCCGATAATAAATGGAGAGTAAAAGCTGTTTTTTTTTTTTTTTTTTAGTTTGATAAATAGCTTCAGTTATCAACAAGCATTCAACGTATATGTAATATTTCAAGAAAAAAACATTTTCATCGCATTTCATAAGTTTCTATTTTTAGAATTTTCACTTTTATGCTTGAAACAGAATTTCAATTATTCTAAACGTAGTGGTATAATTACAAAATAATTTTACTAACTTATTTTAATCATCGATAAAAATGAATCAAAAACACTCGTTTATAGTGTCACACCATCTATCAGTATAGTTTAATCAAATAAATCAACAGCATAGAGGGAAAGGAGAAGTATTTCTGATAAATACAATATGTATTGCGCTAGCACATAAAATTTATTCTTTGTGCAATTTTTATTCTTTTCCTTTTTTCCTTCACGGATCACTGATTTTTGCGAAAGAACGAGTTAGCAGTAGTCCAAAGTTGCAGGTGTTGCGTTATGCAATGACTTGTTATTTAAAAGTATAAAAACGCGAGCTGCATTTCTAACGACATTATAAATAAGGCAATCTACAATCTTTTGTGACATACATTTCGCGAAAAAATGGGCATTACTTAGGAGCATAAATATAGCTTTTCTTAATAAATAAAATAGCTTTTCTTTTAAAATTACCATTACAAAAAGCTATTACTTTTGTTATTATTTATCTGAATATACCTCAACATAAAAATTATTTTTATAATTAGTGCATATTACATGTTACGCCTTAACAATCGGATTACTCAATGTAATGACTAAATTATTTATTTATAATTTTTATAATTTTATTTTTTAAATGGAAAAATAAACTCTATGAATTATTAAATTTTTTGCAATTGAATATCGGAACAATATACTGAAATAGACTGTTGCATTCAAATTTGTAATTGTCTTCTTTATCAAAGTCTTCCACTTTTTTTTTTTAAGAAAAGCAGGTAACGTTTCTTTTTTCAAATCTGATGGTATATTTAGTATATTTAAAACTAAAGCAAATACGTAGTTACTCCGAAATTATAAAAGTAAAAATGTTATTTTTACTACAGTAGTAAATTAAATATTTTCTGCTATTTTTCTATTTAATTAAATTAAATTAGAAACTCAGACATCTCTGATGAAGATATATACATAACACAAATTGTAATCTACAAGTACATGCTTCTCACTCGTGAAATTTTTATTACGCAATTCCATGAAATTTATCTATTTGGTTAATTACAGTTAAATTTTGAATTTTCTAAAATTCCCATAAAAATATACGCATTTGTAGGTTGTAGGATCATAATCCGTCAATTATATGACAAGATCTGAATGTCAAAAAGACGTAAAACTAATTCGATTCTTTTATCGTTAACGATCTCATTTAAGTGGAAAATATTGCGCCAGCGTGTATCTTACAATTTTTTTTCCTGCAAATGAGCCATGTAGTTCCTGTACCACATTGCTAACATGAATGTATGTAACAAACGACTAGACCAATTATGTAGGAATACGATACGATTATTGTAAAATAATACTCAGGTATTACCGTGCAGTAAATAACTGTGACGTGTACTTCCAATTCTGTTTATCTTATGCTTCAACCGGTTCACGCTAGAACGACATTAAAAATACATATCCATAATATAGCTTTCCACTGTATCGCAATTTGATTTCTGATATAAATTAAACCTTGAGTAACCATTGGAAAAATGTTCACAACTCTATTCGATATTATTGATCGTGACAACATGAAGTTTTGATATAATGAAGTTATGAAAACAGATCGAACGACAACAGGTTGGACAAAAAAGTTGTTAACTGAATAGTTTGGATAAAAGAAAATATTAAAAATTAAAAATAAGAAAATGAAGGAGATTCAATATACCAACAACTACAATTTATATAGTAAAAATCAGATTGGATGGCTAACTTAAATAGACGAATATTTACTTCATTTTTGATAAAATTCGGACGTTGGTCAAAACAGAATAAATCCTTAAATGAAAGTCACTTCAAGTCGACAATTTCTCTATTATTATTTATTCATAATCTATTAATTGTTTCTCCGAACGAATTTTTGAGCTCCATTTTTTTTTTTTTTTTTAATTACAGAAGTACATTGTAATTCTATAAAATATGATGAATCGTTTATATTCCTTGTTTATATTTCAAGACATAAATCATATAAAAGTTCATCAATTTTCTTATTGTTTGGTTTACATTTGATTATGTACTTGATCAAAAAAAAACTTAAATAAGATGGCATAGATTAGTCAGTACACGTGGCTGGCCATAATTTTGCCACTTGACTCGCCAACAACTTATTGTGTCGTAATTCAAGTGCACGGTCACCGTAATCATGTTCAGCGTCGAACTATCTATTTGATGTCTGTGTCCTGGCCGTATCTTCTTTCACAAGATAGTCCTATTAGTATTTTCATACGCTATTCAATTCTACGCGTAAAAACATGATTACCTGTTTTTCATTTGCAATGTATTTAAATACGATCTTGTTTCATCGATGTATTAATTTTTTTCTATCGATATATATAAATTTAATACAGATTTTTCTTGATTTATACAAAAATTTTATATTTTATGTTAGCTACAAGCGGAAATCCATATTTGACGGTATCTCAAGTTCAAGGAAAGAACTTGAGGACAACAAAAGTTTAAAGTTATGACAACATTTGATGGTGAGTTCAATACGAGTGATAAAATATTCGAAAATATTCTTTGATTTTTTAAATCTTACTGGTATAAATCCTTGATGGAAATGTTATTGCTTTTAAAAATATGTAATAACATAAAACCACGTTATGAACGTGGCTCCTAATTTTCTATTTAACAAAATTTTTTATTAAATAGAAAATATATCAAGTAACTATAAACTATATAAACGAATTACGAATGAGGTCGAAATTTAAAAGTTTATTATAAAAATATGTAAAACGATCAAAATATTATTTATTACTGAAATATTACTTATTGTGAACTGACTACTTATTGTAGTAAATATTCTTAATCGATGAGAAAAAAATCTCTATGTAGATTTTATTTTTGTAATTGCGTTTATAAAAATTTAAGTTTATGTAAATATCCACTATTATTATGTTATCTATCTTATCTATGGAGATGTTATCTATGTTATCTATGGAGACTTCTTAAAACGGAAGGAAATAAAATTGATAAATATACATTGATGAATATTAAATAATGAAGTAAATAAAATTAAGCTTCAATGATAAAATAAACAACTGTTTATAAACGACAGTTTATCGATCCACATGTTTGCTGGTTCTTTTTTAAAATGCATATAAAAGATTTTTATTTGCAAATGGTAAAATGAATCGTTATTGTCTCATCGTCAGTTATCGTTAATGATAATTTTTTTCCGAAACCGTATAAATATGTATTTTTTTCATTTAAGATGCAATAGCGTCTGATGACCTGATAACGAGCACTATCACGACTTAACCGGATATTGTTTGCCAAGGAATTATCATTTCTAACGGGAAATTATCTGCTTCGAGTGATTTGCGAACAACTTTGATTCATCGCAACGATAACGTAAGAAATCTGCACTCGAGTTCTACCGCTGAATCGAGAAGTGCTTGTTTTTAATTGGCATTGATTTGATTATTATTTTCTGAATGGAAGAAGTCACACCACAAATGATTCATATCGATAAACTGTACGATAAATTCTTGTCTAATTGTAAGTCCTTGCTTAACGCATTCTATAATATGTGGGTCATTATCGAGAATAAAAATTTTCATCAAGCTACAAAGTGGTTCAATAAAAATTACCACTTTGGAAGTTATTTCCGGAAGTAAAAATATAAAAGAATGTCTCGAATGAAAGTTATTTATTACATAATCTTTTACCGATATAATAGCAAAATTTTATATATATTCGAAAAATTTCTCTTACTATTCGATTATACTCTATGTATCGAATATAATTAATTAACAATTATTTTAATATAATAAAATAAATGCATTTTTATTTTAAATTTGTATTTTATTGTATTTTTTTGATTTTCTCTATTTAGGGATAAAGAATGCCCAAACATCGGCAGTGCAGTGGCAAAAAATACATACTGGTCAAGATGAAGATATGGTGAATATCTACATATCTACATATGTACAATGATTTATTCTATAATATAGTTTCATCAATATTTTCTATCATGTTAAACTCAATATGCTGTTTTTAGTGTGTTTATGGATTCGAAAAGAGCAGATTGAAAAGTATGCTGACTTATGTTTCTTACATATTAACCATCGGATGGGTCAGACTTTTCTTCCACTGGTATCCTCAATTACACCTCTATGCTACTCACAATAAATGTTCTTTGAGTTGTGCCACAAAATTGCTTATAACTGTAAGAATTCTAAACTGTTCCTCACTTAGAAATTCCTCGTCAATTTCGTTAAATATAAAAATCAATCGTACCATTAATATCTAAAATTTTGACCAATTCATCCAAAATCATTCAAAAGCATAAAGAAATAAATTTTTACGACTAACGTGATTTATTTTATTTCAATAATTAAACTATTTAATAAATGACCATGAACACAATTTCATATTTAGGATAACTATCAAGGAAAATATAAATCATACTTTGTGGAAGATGTGAAGACTATTTCAGCAAAGAATATCAGGTTAGTTTAATTTTGAATTTCTTGTCGATATAATTTTTATAAATTCAAACAAATTTTCTTTTTTATCAGTATACAGAATTTATTGAAAGATTTAGATAGCAATGATAAACAGCTCGCCGAGGAAATGAGATATCAAAAATTGATGATTAATTTAGAAAATGGTACACAGTGTCAAATTTATGAATACAAAGCTTTTTGGTGCAAAAAACAATGTTATATCTGGGACGTTACGCAAAATACATTCTCGAGATTGGTAGGTTTAGACAAGTACACGCTATGCTCGGATCTTAATCTTAGTAAGAATCATGGACTTTCTAAAGAAGAACAATGTCTCAGGTAATATAACAAGGACAAGATAACATAATAATTTATACATTCACATTATTTTATAATTTCAAAAGATTAAAGATACTAATTAATCTAGCAAAAAGAGCATGTTACATTATTTTCTATTTTTTTCTAATATTCGAAGCGTTGTTCGAAATTAATTAATTATTTTATTTTGATTTAAATATTTTTTTCCATTTTATAGACGGATTGTATACGGTAGCAATGAAATAATTGTTCCAGTACAAAGCATAGGCGTGCTACTATTGTTAGAAGTCTTAAATCCATTTTACATTTTTCAAGTTTTCACTTTGTGCGTATGGTTTGCAGAAGGCTACTTATATTATACCGTAGCAATCATATGTATGTCATTGTTTGGAATCATCAGTTCTATAATACAAACTCGTAAGGTAAAAAACGTTATTATATAATTCTTCTACGTTTTGAGCCAAATTTTATTTATTTAGGTAAAATGATTAGGTAAAAGAATTTTATTTTGAAATAAGATCAATCAAAAAATACGTTAGCTTTATAGAGGGCCTATGAAGTAGAATTTTACAAATTCATATTTAGTAATCTAAATCAATTACTATTTAAAAAGAATCGATTCAAATTTGTTTCTGAATAATTAAAGAAAACTAAAGATCTATTATTTATTTCTACTATTTATTAACTTTGCTATTAACAATTGTTCTATATAATGTATATTGCATTATATCGGAATGCGCATTATATGTAAGATAGCAATTTTAAAATAATCCAGAGTTCATTTATAAATACCTAAGGCTCGAAATGTAAATTTTTGAAAACTTCTTTGAAACATGTATTTATGTTAAAATACAATTATAATAAATATTTTACAGAATCAAATTAATCTACGTGGTACAGTTGCATCTACGGAAACAGTTCGCGTGTACAGAAACTCTAAAGTAGCAGAGAATATACCGAGCAATGATTTAGTGCCAGGTGATGTCATAGAATTACCCAAGCATCAGGCTACTATTGTTTGCGATGCGGTACTTTTAACAGGACAATGCATTTTAAACGAATCGATGTTAACTGGTATGATTAATTAGAAATTACATATTTCGCAATATACTATAGTAGTTCACGAAAGTATTGAATATTTATCGCAAAGAATTTTTATATATAAATTATGCATAAAATTACATAAAAGTTTTTCAATTTTACTATTATTATTATTATTATTATCATTATCATTATTATTATTATTATTATTATTATTATTATTATTATTATTATTATTATTATTATTATTACTATTATTATTATTATTACTATTACTATTACTATTATTATTACTATTATTATTACTATTACTATTACTATTACTATTACTATTATTATTATTATTATTATTATTATTATTATTATTATTATTATTATTATTATTACTATTACTATTACTATTACTATTATTATTATTATTATTAGAGACACAAATTCATAATCATAATTGTCGGATCTTATCGTAGTATTAGTATTTTGTATTGTATCATTACGTATTAGCGTACATTGAAATTTTTAAATATTTCACAATATAAAACAGATATTGTATTATATACTCATAGAAGGTATCTCTACAAGTGTTCGCATACCTCCATGCTTGAAATTGCAACTTCATACAGTTATTTATTTACTAGTTTCTTTATTGAATAATATTTTAGGGGAATCTGTACCAGTAACGAAAACTCCACTGCCATCGCGTCACGTTTTATACGACTCTAAAGAATGTTCTCATCATACGATGTATAGCGGCACTACTATTATTCAAACAAGGTGTTATATTTGAACTTTGTATAATTGCTGTTTGCTGTAAATTGTAAACTATTGTTACTAATGCGAATTTATTGTTAGAAGTTACAACGACCGGCCAGTTCTAGCTCGAGTTATTCGAACAGGATTTCGTACGAGTAAAGGATCTTTAGTCGCAGCCATTTTATATCCACCTCCTGCAGATTTTAAATTCGATCAAGATTCTTATAAATTTATTGGCATATTAGCTCTTATCGCGACATGCGGTTTCATTTACACTATTGTGACTAAGGTGTTTTTATATTTTCTATTTTAATTTTGAAGAAAATATTATGGAGAAATAACGTTGTTTTTTTTCTAGGCCTCCAGAGGAATTACAGCCGGAGATATAGCAATAAAAGCCTTGGATATAATAACAATAGTAATTCCACCGGCATTACCAGCAGCAATGACGGTGGGAAAATTATATGCTCAAGTACGATTGAAACGGGCACAAATATATTGCATTAACAATAGAGTTATTAACGTATCTGGTAGTATAAATTGCGTGTGTTTCGATAAGGTAAAAAAAAAAAAAAAAAAAAACAATATAGTCTATATGACTTACGTAATTTAAATCTGAAAATATTATATAATATTAATTAATTATTTTTTACCTGTTCCTGTAGACTGGTACTTTAACGGAAGATGGTTTGGACATGTGGGGTATTGTACCTTGCACAAATGGTATCCTGGGTAAAGCCGAAAGAACTATTTCCAAATTAAGTGATCATCCTCTTTTCGAGGGAATGTTAGTTTGTCATAGTTTAACACTAATAGATAGTGTACTCTGCGGAGATCCTTTAGACGTTAAGGTAACTATTATTACTAATTATAATAATTGTAATCAAGTTGAAGAAGTCTGGATCAAAAGATCATTGAAAAAAGAAATGAGCCGTTATTAATTGGTTTAGATGTTTGAAAGTACTGGATGGATATTGGAAGAGTTTAATAACGAACATTCAGATAAATATGATTTTATAGCATCGACAATCATGAAACCGCCGAAAAACAATAATTTCACACAAAATATGAATAAAATCTCGGAAATTGGAATAGTGCAACAATATCAATTCTCAAGCTCTCTCCAACGAATGTCTGTGATAATACGCAGTTCGAATATGTTCAAAGCCTACACAAAAGGGTCACCCGAAATAATATTTAGTTTAAGCAAACCTGAAACTATACCGAATGATATAATGGTCTGTTTGAAATATTACACAGAACAAGGTTATCGAGTGATAGCTGTGGGACGAACAGAATTACCCGAAAACACTAATGAGGTAAGAATAATCATTTTGATATTTCTTTCTGTAAACTTTCAATTTTATATATTCAATTAAATTTTCTACATTCTGCACAGATAACAAAATTACCTCGAGATGCAGTTGAACAAAATCTTGAATTTCTAGGTTTAATTATTATGGAAAACAGGTTGAAATCACCAACTACACCGGTTGTCAAAGAGTTGAGAACAGCTAACATACATGTTTTGATGATTACAGGTAATTAGAGTTTAGCAATTTCCGTACATTGATATTTCAACATAGAATGAATTACCAGTTGTAGCGAAATGATTTATTTGCTTTTTACATTTACAGGGGATAACATTCAGACTGCAGTGAGCGTTGCAAAAGAATGTGGCATTTTGTCGCCGCAAGAATCTGTGATAGACGTGACGGTAGTTATGGAGGAAAATAAATTACAGCCTGAGATTTATTTCAATGCTCAAGAAACGTCTCCGAAATTAGTAAATTTCTTTAATTCTTTGATTCTAGCAGAAAGTTTTAAAATTGATCTGCAGAAAAATTAAAAAAAGATTTGACTATTTGGCATTTTTTTCAGAACCTTCACGATAGAAAACTTAACATATCAAACTTGAAAGATATGGAACGAAATATGGACAGTATCAATTATCGGTTTGCGTTAACAGGTCAATCATGGCGATTGTTGCGCGAGCACTATCCTGATATCGTAGCAAAAATTTGCGTCCGTGGCGCAATATTTGCCAGGATGACTAGCGATCAGAAGCAACAATTAGTGTTAGAGTTAATGCAACTTGGTTATTATGTCGGTATGCATCGTTATTTAATATTTACCGTACATTAATTTCATTACCCTATAGAATAGTCATTTCAAAATATTTCGCAAACATTCTAGCGATGTGTGGAGATGGTGCTAATGATTGTGGTGCTCTGAGAGCTGCACATGCGGGTATATCCTTATCCGAAGCAGAATCTAGGTAATATCTCAATGTTAAGGGATTACATCACGTTTTTACATAACAATAACCTCAGGCGATTTATCTCATATAGGACAACCAGACATGATTTAGTGTATTTCTCTTTTTCTTTTTTTTTTTTTTTTTTGGTTATATAATTGGTTTTTTTTGGAAATTTAACATTTTATCACTTGTTTTCAATTTATTTTTTAATTATATGCTTGTATAAAAAAAAATATCTTTCTATGTATAAAAAGAATTGACCTAAATTTCTAGGATTTTTTTGAATGTTTCCATACTAATATCCAATGAAATGTCATTTTTAGCGTTGCGAGCCCTTTCACGTCCAAAGTACCGGATATAACATGCGTACCGAAGGTGATAAGGGAAGGTCGTGCTGCCTTAGTTACGTCATTTGGAATTTTTAAATTTATGGTTACCTATTCTTTGACAGAATTTTTGTCTGTTATTATTCTCTATTCGATTGACTCAAATTTGACAGACCTAGAATTTCTGTTTATTGATATCTGTCTTATTGTTAATTTCGCTTCTTTTTTTGGAAAAACTCAAGCATATGAAAAGCAGTTAGTAAAAAAGCCTCCTATGACTAGTTTGCTAAGTTTTACTTCGATCTTCTCTTTATCTGTACATATGTTAATAATGACAATTTTTCAAGCTGTTGCTTATCATGCGGTTCGCACTTTTCCTTGGTTTACACCATTCATTTATAATAATGAAAATGCATACATGTGTTACGAGAATTATTCTGTTTACTGCGTCTCTATGTTCCAATACATAACGATGGCTATCATATTTTCACGTGGAAAGCCATATCGAAAAGCCATTTACACAAATATTTCATTTATATTTTCCATAATACTATTAGTCATTGTTTGCACTTACATTACAATTTATCCTGCGAATTGGATAATAAATATGCTTCAATTACTTGTACCTCCAGTGTACGATTGGAGAATTATTATTTTGATACTTGCGTTTGCGAACTTCGTACTTTGTTTCTTCGTTGAAATGTTTGTGATAGAATATTTAATTGAAAAACAGTTCAAATTCAAATGTTATAAACTTGAAAAGTCTAAGAAGAAATATCTGAGAATAGAACACGAATTGAAGAACAACTTAAGTTGGCCAACGCTTAGTAAAGAATTACCAACGTTACCATTGTCGCCAAGCGTAGAAAATATTATTAACGTAACAAATTCAGAAGAGAGATCTTATAACAATAAGACCAAAAATAATTTGGAAAACAATAAAACGGTAGAATTAATTAAAAGCAATAATGGATTGTGCGTATTTGATAACTATTCATTTGTTGATGACGAGTCTCCGCGAAACATAAATATGATAACTAAAGTTTAAATTACGTCCTGAAAATGCTTCATCCTAGTTTAAAATCTTCGAAACTATAATATGCAATGAAATCTTATTTATTTACATCACCTTAATGCTGAGCATCATAATTGATCTACTTCTGTTCTACTATATTTTATTGTCCAAACAAATAAGAGTAAAATATGGAAAACCCCTAGTGAACCTGTATTGTCCGAATTATTTATCTGTTTTATACCTACGACGTATTCGGATAAATGAGATTTCATTGTATGTACATAAGTATTACGAATTTTTATTTTCGAAACTTTAAAAATATATAATAGTGCTGCAAAATGATACAAACATATAGAGATGTTTGTAATTTTTATATATATATTTGTAATGTTATGTATGTATTTATAATAAGTATTATAATTATATTATTAATGATTGCATATTGTCAGCAATGCTCTAATGATAATTTTTAAATATTTGAATAATAAATTAATGATTTATTAAAAACACGAAAAATATCATCTTTTGTAAAAATTTATAATAAAATGTAAAATTATTAGAGAAATATATACTTATCTTACTTAATAGAAAATTTCGGTATCTAAAAAGTAAAACAAATTACATATCATAAGACGAGATTGTTTATGGTCTTCAGATCCGATAATTTCAATCTTTTTGGCGTTTTCTGTAATATAAATAATAATAGCATTGTTTATAACATACATGCAATTATAAATATAATATTTTTATGTACAATTACCTATAATGTTTTTGTAATTTATGAGAAGTTCTTTTTGAATCCAATTTCTATAACGGAGTACAATCTTATTTATTATCTGTATTGTATTTTCATGTATTTTTGATTTTAACAAGAGACTTGGCAAAGTTGAAATAAATTCTTTAAATACATTTTCCCTGTAATATATAGATATTACTGAAAGAAAATCAAAAATAGGTTTAAAAAAGATCATAAATTACCTATGTAATTCTTGCAAAGTATGATCTAACATTATTTCGCTGATCACAGAAAATAATTGTAACTGTATTTCTCTTTTTAAGTGATTGCAACATGCATTTATAACTAATTGTAAAGTTTCATTCAAATCAACTTGATTTTTGTACCAAATTTTACTTGCTTTTAAAAATAATGTTCTTAGAAGCTTAGTCAGTTGTGGTAGCATAATATTATTTATGTCAGACCAATTTTTCAATTTTTCTGTTAGGAAAAATATCTTTAATATATATTATCGATTTAATTGAAAATTCTAAAAGCAAATTTTACTATACCATTTAAATATTGGATTATAGATGTGCAATAATTTTTATTTAATTTAGACATCATTTTATCATCATTCTGTACTGATGTAAACCATATATAAATTTGACAAATGCCTAAATTATACTCTGAACAACAGTCATATGAATTTTCCATAGTAAAATTTCGTTGATCATTTCTTATCAAAGAAGGAAAACTTCCGATTTTTCCTAATTTATGGTATGGATATCTTGAAAGCAATTTTCTTATGTAAGAGCTCTGGAAATTACTTTTAAACCAAAATTTGATGTTTACATCACTTTTTGTGTGCAATATATCGATACATTCAATTATTAATTGTATTATTGTTATGATACTTTTTAATAATTCCAATGCCTCTGTAGAAATAAAAACTACAGAATTGTCAACATTTTTTTCATCAGGACATACTTCAACCCAGCTGTCAAATATAAGTGGCATTAATAATTCTACGTATTTCACAAATTCATCTGCATCTGAAGTGTTGTTAATGTTATTAATGTTATTTTCTTCCACATCATTAATTCTTTCAAAATCAATTTCACAATTTTGAAAATTTATATTGGTATAAGTAGGAATATATTTAATATTTTTATTCACAGTTATAAGTTTTACACTTTCATCTGAACTGATCTTCTCTTGAGATTTAAAGAAAGTAACTATGGAAGTAAACATAGTAGCAAGTCTTTCTAATACTTTTATCCTCCATTTAACATTACTATTCTTGGAGTTTAAGGTTGTTACTAATAGTCTTCCGGGCTTCATTTCTGTATGTAATTTGGAAATCATATCTAAAAAATTTGGCAGCACTTTATAACTGTTTTTTGCCAGAATATTGCTACAGTTTTGCACAAGTACATCCAAGAAGAGTAAAGCATCTTCTTTGATGTGAGGATCAATATGTGTCATAGAACATCTCAAATAAGAAATCAATACATCACAATATGGATTAAGTTGATCATTAGAAACTGGTCCAAGGATTAGACTTAAAACTTTCAAAGAATCACGTCTAATGTCTCTTTCTTTATCGAGAGAGAGCGCGCAAACACCTTGTAAAAGAGATCCAAATTGAGAACTTAACAATTTAGAAGAATGTTTTGATAAAATTTCTCTCAATTCTTTTACAGCATTTTGTCGGACTGTCGAATTATAATGTTGTAAACGTGATAATAAATCCTAGAAATTAAATTTTTATTTAGAACCTTATCATTGAATTATACATCTAATTCTTACTATATAATATAAATACCTTAATATTAAGCTTTCTCTTGCTAAGTATTTCCACCTTATCATGCTGTTTTAACTGTTCTCGTATAACAATTGTTTTAACTTTAAACGAAGGATCCATAATATTTAAATCTTTTGGTAAATGTTTTATTTTTTTTGCTTTGAATTTTGTTTTCATTTTCTCAGACTTTAAGCGTTTCAAATATTTATGATCCTTGGCCATGGTTAATATACATAAAATAAATTTCTGTCAAATTTTAATTCATAAAAATTATTATACATATATTTAGGTTAAGTTAATATAACTTTTAGGTTAGTATAGACAACAGTAAATCATTTTTTAGCAAATAACATGCTTGATTAAAAAATGTATATATACTATGACAAAAAATACATCATGTTTTCAAAATTATCTTCAAAATCTAATTTTATGTCGTATATACTCACGATACATAGAGATAATCATGTACTTTCAAGTGCAATAAGCTGAAGTGATGTGTATATATAAATGTGTATTTCTTTACTCTGACGTCGGATGTAATATAAATTTCTTTAATTTAGGAAAAATAATTTGTGAATGTTTGTAAAAAAATTTCTTGCTTCACGAAATCAATCTTTATTCAATCTTTTATTATATTATTATAATATAACAATATTATTGCAAATGCCATAAAACTCCATAACCATATTAGGTTAAATTATAAAAAATAGTCGTATATTCAGTCACAAAACATTAGTTCAATTATAGATTTATCATGACAAAGCAGATGTGACCGAGACAAAAGGTAAGAAGTTTACTCTTTCTATGTTTAATCTTATTTATTAATTTCCATTAAAATAAAATAACACATTCTGTAAAATATTGTTTAGTGTTGCACCTTTTTTTGTAATTTTTCTTTAATATTTTATATTTCAAAATTAATTTACATTGGAAATATCTAGTGTATTTATCTTGCAAATACATTATTTTTAGTTACGATATATTTGAATTAATATTAATGTTTAAAGTAGTAAAAATATTTTAATTTAAATATAAAAATTTTTGAAAATGTAATAAAACTTATATAATCACATTATAACATAACTTTTATCTGAAAATGAACTTTTGTGTATTAAATATTTTTGTATATTATATTATATAGATAATATATAGTATTTGAAATATAAGTTATACATAAAAAAAAAAAACAATGTATGCATATATGTTTTCTTATATAGTTTTTCAGATATTATCAATGAACTGTGAATTACAATAAATTAAAATATTGTGAACGAATCAAATAATATACTATGGTGTAACACTAATTATATAAACTTGTAATAAAGTAATATACAAAAAGCATTGTCATTAAACAATTGCTTTCTAAAGCTATGGAAAATTTAAATAAAAAATCAAACATAAATGCAACAATGATTTTTTGCCCTCCAAATATTACCTTTACTGATATTTGGGTAAACCATGGAATGTCCAAATGCTTTATGGACACTATCAGTATTGCTGTTATTTCCTCATATTTATTAATTTTTGGTACAATTCAACTTTGGATATATCAAAAGTATGGAACAGAGACTGCTGGGACTCTGTTGTCCAGAAATAAATTATACAATGTACAAAAATTTTTCCTTTACTTTGTTCCGATACTTAGTATAGTAAGAATAATTCTACAAGGAACAATCTTGGATGATAATCAAATATATGGTTATATGGTAAGAGATTATATTTAGTATTTATTTATTGTAATATTGTTTAATTTTAAAATATAAAGGAATTTCATTTTTAGATTCTTACAACAGTATTAACAATAATTATATATCCATATTCAATGTACATACTAAAAGTAGAGAGACACAAATTGTTACCAAGTGTGCCACCACGAGGACATGGACTTGTATTATTGGGTTTCTGGACATTAGCATTTGTTGCAGAAAATCTTGTATTTGTTAATATTGGAAAACTTGAATGGTGGTTTCATTTAAACACGTAAGTTAATGAGCAACATACTTAGATATTCACATGCTTAATCTTCGAATAATGGTTGCTTTAATGCAGCTGGCAGATATAAAAAGATTTGATGGAAATAAAATAGAGATCTAATTTCTTTCAGTTAGCAAAAAATTGTAATATTACAAAAATTTTTTTGTATTTATTAATAATATGTTAAATTAGAATAAGAATAGATAAAATAGCGGTACTGTGCCTAAATTTTATATAATAGGTTTAACAAAATTAAAGTTAAAGTATTTTTTTAAACTAGTAATTTTTTGATATAAATAGCTTAATATAATTTTACGACAAATAGGAAGCCTCATCGACTGGCATATTAAGGATTGTATTAAGCATATTAATTCCATTTGAGAAATTCATTGTATATCATATTCATATGACTTCTACGCGTTCATCTACAATCCATAGAAAAAGAAATACATCAGAATATAACTCCCTTGAAATTGTACTTTTTATTTTTCATGTACGTAGTAATTTATTATTAATTTGCATTTATAGATGCTGATTACTTTGTATGTTATATTATATAATATAAAAAATAAAAAAGTACAAAATAGAAATAATTAAATAAAAATAACTAACAATATAAAAGTATAGATTGTAATTTGAGATGACAGTTACAAAGGATTAACAAAGCAATTAAGATTTGGTCTAAATGAGCTTAGTATGAGATTACATCTGATGGGGTAGATTTTATGTATGTGTGTACTATTTACAGATTAACAGATCAGATTGAGATGGCATTATTCATTCTACGTTATGTCAGCAATCTTAGTATTTTTGCTTTAGGACTTAAAGCGCCAGGTATAACTGGCAATACAGATTCTGAATATCATACTTTGAATAATGGCCCAGCTTTACAAGCAAGATATCAAGGTGTAAGTCATTAAAATATAACTTTAGTGCATAAATTCTTTTAATCGAAAAAAGATCTTATAATCACTGATAGATTGATAAAATAAAATTTTTTATATTAATATTAGTATATCATAATATCTATTAAATATTTATTGTAGATTAAGTTTTATGTTTTGCTATACATGCTGTAACTTTGATATTTTTAGAGACCTGAGGATACCAGTTCTACATGGAAAAATGCATGGTATAAAATAAAAACTTTAGCACCATTCTTATGGCCAAAGACTTTTGTGCTTCAACTTCGTGTTATTTTTTGCTTTGGATTACTTATATTAGGACGTCTAATTAATTTATATGTCCAGATTTATAATAAAAAAATAGTAAACAGTGTCACTGATACTCCTGATTTATTCAGGTATACAAAGTTTCTATGATCAAAAATTTTGAAAATAAATAGATATTGTGCTTCATGAACTAATTTTCATAACAGATGGGATCTCATATTAATATATGTAGCATTCAAATTCTTACAAGGCGGAGGTACAGGGGGTATGGGATTATTAAATAATCTTAGGTCATTTCTATGGATTCGTATACAACAATATACAACCCGAGAAATAGAAGTGGAATTATTTAGGTAAAGCCTCTTAGTGTTACATACAAATTTTTATACTTCCATTTCATTTTTAAATTTTATTTATACAATTATCTTTTTAGACACTTACATGGATTAAGTTTACATTGGCATCTAGGAAGAAAAACTGGAGAAGTCTTGCGAGTTATGGATCGCGGGACAGATTCTGTAAACAATCTTCTCAATTACATTTTATTCTCAATTGTTCCAACAATTGTTGATATCATTATAGCTGTTGCATTCTTTATTGTTGCTTTCAACAAGTGGTTTGGCTTAATTGTATTTCTTACTATGAGCCTTTATATAGGTAAACATTAATTTTTAACTTTTCTGTACCCATTGCTAAAATCATGGAATTTTTATTGAATTTCAATATTTATGCATCAGCTGCTACAATCTTCGTTACTGAATGGCGTACTGTTTACCAGAGGCGCATGAACTTAGCAGATAATGCTCAAAAAGCACGAAGTGTAGACAGTTTACTTAATTTTGAAACTGTCAAATATTATGGAGCAGAATCATACGAAGTCGACAATTATAGAAAAGCAATATTGGAATTCCAAGTTGCAGAATGGAAATCAATGATAACATTAAATATTTTAAATACTTTACAAAATATAATTGTTTGCAGTGGTTTACTTGCTGGTTCTTTACTTTGTTTGCATATGGTTGGTACCGAATATTCTTCTAATTGTTAAAATTCTTAATATATTATTAATTAATTAATTGTAGATTGTAGCCAAACAAGGTTTGACCATTGGTGATTATGTCTTATTCGCAAGTTACATCATACAGCTTTATGTCCCACTAAATTGGTTCGGAACATATTACCGGTGAATATTATTACATTATATCATCTACTTTAAAATATTTATATTATTTTATTTTAACAGAGCGATACAAAAAAATTTTGTTGATATGGAAAATATGTTTGATCTTCTGAGAGAAAATCAAGAAATTATCGATGCTCCAGGCGCTGGTCCACTAATAGTAAAACGTGGTCAAGTTGAATTTTCAAATGTGACATTTAGCTATACACCTGAGAAAGTTATACTAAAAAATATTAGCTTTATCGTGCCAGCAGGAAAGACCGTTGCATTGGTTGGAGCATCTGGAGCAGGAAAATCTACTATTGTACGCTTATTATTCAGATTTTATGATGTGGAGCAGGGTGCTGTTTTGGTTGATGGTCAAAATATTAAAACTATCACTCAAAGTTCTTTAAGACGAGCAATAGGTGTCGTACCTCAAGATACAGTATTATTCAATAATACTATAAAATACAATATTCAATATGGATGTATTGAAGCTACAGATGCAGATATAATATCAGCAGCCCGAAACGCGGATATTCATGAGCGAATTCTTTCATTTCCAAATGGTTATGATACACAGGTATAGATGAAACATTAATTTATTGATTTTTCATCATATTTATTCCATATGGTTTGTGCATAGGTTGGTGAAAGAGGTCTTCGTTTAAGTGGTGGAGAAAAACAACGCGTTGCTATCGCGCGTACAATATTGAAAGAACCAGCAATCGTACTTTTAGATGAAGCAACAAGTGCACTCGATACACAAACAGAACGTAATATTCAAGCAGCATTAAATAGAGTGTGCGTTAATCGAACGACTATTATTATAGCACACAGATTATCCACGATAATACATGCCGATGAAATTCTTGTTTTGAAAGACGGAGAAATCATAGAGAGGGGCAAACACGAAGAATTGATTTCTTACAATGGAACATATCATTCCATGTGGGAGGCACAATTGCAAAATGATCAAGAGGCTACCAAAGATTCAAATGATGATGCTCCAGAGAGTGAAACAATTAAATCTTAATTACATTTGATTTTGTTAAATGTAATAATTTATTTAAGAATTACATATATGCGAAAATTTACAGAGATTTATCTGTATTACTAAGAATTCTAAGTTACTTACTTATTAGAAAAATATAAATTTGAGTAAACATACATATTTTAGTTTATTATCTATTTTAAATTTATATAAAGAATAGAGCAGCAGTAGCTACTTCATAGTTCCCTGAATAATATACTATATCAAAGCATGATATATTATCGTTGAAAATGTGAGTATTTCTATAAATTAAAATTTCATTTTTTAAGAAAGTGAATAAATTAATATTTATAATAACTAAGGTTTCTTATTAATATTATACTTGGTTTTAAATAAATATTTTTAATTAATTTTTTAATTAACGCTTAAGTAGTATCTTTTATTGCATCAAAGTTTGTAACAGTTAATTAATTTCATTATACAATGTAACGTTTATTTTCTTTATGTAACGTTAATCACTTTGTTCATCAGACTGTGATTGCATAATTTCATTTGCGAACGCTCCGTCTGGAACCCAACCAGATTCATCAATTGGAGATGTTACAGTTGTTTCTTGTACACCCCAAAAATAATAACTTGTAAAAAATATCCATAACAGAGCATACACTACCTGATAACAATCAATAAAAAAAATTATTTTTATGCTAAATTTCTTTTTTTAAGATTTGTATATTGTTTTTTTTAAACACTTGTTTGATGAAATATTTAACTTTTTAAAATGTTATAGATAAAATTTATTCAAAATTGACAGAATTACTTTGAAAGTGATTTTTGTTTCTTGTGTAACCATATTGAGAAATCACGGATGAAGTTTGTTCATTTCGATGACAGAGTCTTTATATATTTTTTCCTATCATAAAAAAATAACTTTAAAAAAGATTTAATATTGACTAAAATTTGATATAAAATTTATATTAAATATTAGATTTGTAAATTTTCTATAAAACTCGACTGCGATCAATTTCAAAGAATGTATTTAGCAAAAATTATTTGTAAACAATTGACGTACAGTAATCTAACTTAAACTGATCACCAATCTCAATGGTATGTGACGTGTATCAAAATGTTTACATATCAATAAAGATAATACATCAGGTAGAATTTTTCTTTTATTATGAGTAATTAAAGATGAACAGCCTCGGTTTAAGCCTAATTTTAAAAATGGGTTGTACGTGCTCAAAAGAAACGATAACGGTAAACTCAAGAAATTATACGGTTCGTGAACATCTTGGAGAAGGGCAAGTTTAATCATGAAATCAAATTTTATATATTCTATATATTCTTATCCATTTACTTTTATTTAAGTGTGCTTTTTCCTAAAGTATCTTTTTATCGCATATTATTCTCATATCGTTAAGATAAATTTTATTAAATTTTCTGATAATTTAACCTAATTCATATCACATTTGCTTTATATAATAAGAAACAATTTTTAAAAATTTATAATTATTTTTTCTTAAAGTAAATAAATCATATATAAATATATTTAATTTAATATTGAATATTATAAGATATTAATATAATTGTAATGCGATTTCAGTGGATTTAGTACTGTATTCTTGGTAGAAGATACAACAATTCACAAGAAATATGCCATTAAAAAAATCATTTGTCATGGATTGGAAGACCAAAGATTAGCAGCAAAAGAAATAGAATACTATAATCTTGTAAAACATCCAAATATTATAGAGTGTATTGATTTTACTTATAAAAGAACAGATTCTATTGTTAATGCAACTAGTGAAGCATTAATTGTTTTACCATATTATCATGTAAGTTATTTCTATATTTTTTAAATAAAATGTTTACAAATTTTGAAAATATAAATGTTTCTGTGTTGTTAGAGAGGAACTCTTGCAAATGAATTAGAAAGACATGCTAAAAGTAAAGATTATATGAGCGCATCAGATATTTTAAATATATTTTTACAAATATGTGAAGGTGTAAAAGCATTTCATGAAGCAAAACCAGAACCTCTTGCTCACAGAGATCTAAAGACTGCGAATATAGTCCTTGATGATGGAAATACTCCCATCATAATGGATTTAGGTATATTAATTTATTATAATATAATATATTATGATAAAAAATAATAACTATTAAATCAAGATAAACTTCTGTAGGTTCTGTAGCACCAGCCAGAGTTAAAATATGTGGTTCACAAGCAGCACAAACCTTGCAAGATATAGCAGCAGAAAGATGTTCAATGCCGTACAAAGCACCAGAATTATTCAATGTTGAAAGTTACTGTATGATAGATGAACGAACAGATATTTGGGTAAAATCAATATAATTCTTAATTCCAAATATTTATTTTCAATTTTAATATACGTTCAAACATATACGTATTCTTTTAGTCTTTAGGATGTATTCTTTATGCACTATGTTACTTTAAATCACCGTTTGATGCGGTATATGAGAGAGGAGACAGTGTTGCTTTGGCTGTAATGAGTGCAAATATTACATTTCCAGAAGATGCTCCTTATACTGAGGTACAGTAATATTTAATTACAGTTGAAGACATTTTTAAGATTTAACCGTCGATTCTTCTTATTTTACAGGATATGCAAAATCTGATTTTAACAATGTTAAAGGTAAATCCTATGGAACGTCCTTATATATACAGCGTTATAGAAAACATACAAGATTATATCTTGAAATTAGAAAACAAAGTATAATTGTGTAAAAAGCAATAATTTTACTATTTATTCAAACATTTATGTACAAAAAATTTTTATGTATACATAATGTTTATTATTCTACAAAAAGACAACCAATACATGGCAATACATATTATAATGCAATAACGTAAAATGAAAGCTTCAAACAAACAAAGGTTACTTCGATATATCACTTTGATATATTTTATTTCCAAAAAAGGAAAGCAAGAAAATTATAACATAAGAAAGTGACTTTTCCAGCAAGCAATTTATATACATTTTAAATATGTAAATATCATCATTTTACAATATATTTACATAGTATAATTGGAAACACAAACATGATAATATATCATATATTAATATAAAAAGACATTGTTAACTAAGTTAGTTAATCGTTTTTTCATACAAGTTGACATGAATATTATTTTATTACTACAATTAAACTGCTATGAATCGAGCAATTCTTGCAAAAATATTAGGAGCGTGATTTAAATAATTAAATAAAATAATCATGTATTATAAAAACGTTTATCTGTATATATTTTTATATATAATGTAATGAACATTGTTTTTTGTTTTAACATTACGAATACTGAAAATGAAAATTTTCTGATATTTTATCGAAATAAAAGTCATTGCTATGCGTTTAGTATCATAATTTTTAATCCCTTTGTATTTTCTCTTGGAGATTTCCGAAATTCATATAATTAAGTTTATTACGTGTAATGTTTCTAATTTGAATTTTACGTGCAAAACGATTGCATGATTGTATGATATGACGTAATCGTACGAGACGAACACGTCATAATAACCAATGTTTAAACATATTTATTTAATAATATTTTTCATTAATTTATTGTAATTTAATAATAAAGTAAAATTTATGTTTTATTAATTTATTAAAAAAATAATACGAGAACGTGAGTAGTGCAATTTTAATCACGAGAATATATCGATAATTTTGAACCACACTTCACACCGGTAATGTACACATAGTAAGGATGCAAAGTAGTTTTTTTCATGAGTTTGTGCTTTAACTAGACGTCTTTATTTTCCTCTCAAATAATAAAGGCCTTTTAAATTATCTTTTCTACTGCATCTGTGTATAGATTGGAAATCGTAAGTGAATATAAATAAATTTCCAATTGTCTCGTAGTAATAAACTAACCTTATATAAAGATCAAACTAAGGAATATTCTTAATCTTTAACAAAAATCTAGCAATTTAGTAATTATAATTTTAAAAATGATACATTTGAATAAATTTTCAATCGTTTTTTATAACAACAAACTAATCTCATATGAAGGAGTCATGAAAAACATGTTCGATCTTTTCGTAAAAATTTAGTGATTTAACAATTTCTAACATTAAGGTATATATAATATTAGAATCGAAAATTCAACATTAGAAATGATAAAGTTAATTTTTTTTTATATAATAATTCATAAAAAGTACAATTTTTATTAAACACTAGAATAACATAACCCTAATTTTATGTAATATTAAAACTATTTAATAATTAATAACTTTATTAAAATTGATATTTTAAATGATTACTTTGTGCTTGTATTTTATATAAATATTATATACAACAATTAATTTTCTACAAACTCTGTGCTTTTACCGTTTTCAAATCAGATTATTTTAAAAAAATAATAAATTTATAAAAATTTTAGTTTTATCGTGACATAGCAAATGCTACAAGATTTACGCAAGACACCTCACGTTAATCTGCTATTATATCATGAATTTCAAGCAAACACGGCATAAACGTAATAAATTAATAATTTTTGTACTTGATATTTGCATTTTTATATTTTGTATATGTTTTTTTCAAAGAATTCAAAAAGAATTTATTTTTAAGAGTTGACTTGAAAAGGTCAAGGTTATATTTCAGTGTAGAAGATCCTCTTAAGTGGAGAGATAAGTGAGCACCTAAAGCTATTATTAGTTAAACTTTATCTATTTTTTGTGATTAAAAATAATTTAGAAATTTTTTTACTGTTCTATAGATATTTTTGGAAATGTAGGCATTTATGAAAATTTATATTCTTATGGACGTAATTGTAGAAATGAAATTAAAATAGAGATTTGTTTTATATATGTATATTATAATAGGTATGTGCTTTGAATATTCTTTTGAATATTTTTTTGTATAGTATACATGTTTAATACGTTGTGCATTTAAATTTTTCTGTTATATCATATTATAAATAAGTATTTAATAAAGTTACTAAAATAAAGATATTCCATTTATCTAAATAACTAGCGTACGTTCGTTCAATTACAATTTCTAATTGTGCATAAGAAAAATTTTTTATTAAATAAGTTCATAATCAATTTTAGCTAGTGAAATTATAAATTACTAGATGTCAAATTATGTAGTAGATTTATCATCTGATAATAAATTATTTGAAAAATTAATAGATAGTGATCTGCAATTATTTTTTCATGGTCGCTAAATTGAATGAAAATGTGATTATCGTAAAATAAATAGTTTGTGAGTGTTAATTAATTTTCTAGTCTATTTCTTTTAACATATAATTAAACTTCATAATAATCATGATTATTGCTTAAAACAGTATTTCATTCAATTTGTAACATTAAAAGTTTTTGATACTTATTCAATTTGTAACATTGAAACTTTAATATTCTTTCTATGCAAATTCATTAATTATGGTCAAATTTTTGTAAGTATGTAACTGCAGTAATTACAGCAATTTTTCGAACGATAAAATCAAGAGTTAATTATATAATAATCAAAAGCGTTTAAAAACTTTTGTTATCTGTCCACGTGGAGAATACTGATCGCGTTACAGGTCACGTGATGAATAGTTAAATTCTCGTACGATACTTGAAACTTGAACATTAAAATTGAAATTAAATGAAACGTTTTTGAACGATTCTTTTGATGAATGTCGCATTGACAATATCTTCAATATATTTTATAATCGTGTATATATGATATGTAATGAAAAAAGAAATGTAGAAGTTACTTGTTTTTATGTTAAATAAAGAAGCAGTAGATATATTGGCATGTTGAACTTAGATATATTTTTAAATTTAGATTTTATCATATTAAATTTATTATATTAAAAAAAGAAATGCCAATTATAATTAATTAAGTGATAAATGTAACTAAAACTTTCATGAAAAATTATAAACAATAGATTAAATGTAAAAAATTTTCTAAATTGGAAAGTGCGAAAATTAAATCGAGATATATTTTAACGTTAGAACTTAAAAAGTTATCCTAAAACTAAATGTTCAGATAAATTTTGTTCAATTTTTTGTTAAAATTTGTAAATTTTTTTTACTAGATAAAAGAAAGATTAAAAGGATTTGTCGTTATAATTACATAAGTTTAGGAAATATTTTTATATTTTAATCTTCAAATTATAAAGGATATAACATATGATGTTGAAGAAAGAAAGAAATGAAAATAGGTTAATATGATCACTCAAAGAGGGGGGGGGGGGGGACCAGCAGAATCGTACGATATCTTGAGATATCGTCAGCGTCGGATCTTACATATGCGCGCAGTGTCACTTTGAACATTCAGTTAATCGCCAGCGATTTTGCGTGGCGGATGTTTTATGTTATTCTTTGAATAGGTAAATTTAGTGTAAGTTAGTGAGTTTCAATTTTTTAATTTATATAACGTTTACCAGTTAGTAGGTGCAGCACTAAAGTGAGTTCGTAAATTCACACTTGTTGTAAATTTCATTCTTTTTTTTTTTTGTGATTTCGCTGATAACAGAAGTTTATTTAAATTTCATTATTTTGTTATGAAAATATTTTACAGTATTTTTTCATGTGTGTAGATTTATTAATAAAGTAGTAGTAGAGATTATTACAGTATAGAAAATTGAAAAAAAGCACATTATGTAAAATATCATGTAGTCGCTAATGTTAAAGTGAAAGTGTTAATCTGAGTTTCTCTTATATTTTTCTACTTATTTCGTGAAATTATTTGAACACTAACTCATTATGAACTAGATAATAGTTTTACTTAGATTTTCATGAGTATAATATTTAAATATTATAAAAATTATTATTACGTATAGTATCATTTTATCAAGTGATCGTTAGTCGTAATCGAATTTGGACAGTTAGTAAGGGAGGAACTGTATTATATACTAAAAATTCCACCTCATAAAATATACATATCGTATAACATGTGTGAACGTGATGAAATAAATATAGGTAGTGTGTTAGACAATAATAGAGATATCAAGCTTTTAAACTCAATAATTTATTTTATTGTTTTACTCGGAGAGCGATATAAATGAGCAAACTAAACTTTTCAGAGAACTAATTTAAGTTTGAAGTAAAAAATTATTAATTAAATAAATTTCGCAATAAAAGAAATTTTGTTTTTTAGAATTGAAGTTCCTAAATTACTAAGGATTTCTAATAGACTGCTATGCATAAAGTAGTTTATGTAAGCATTTAAACATTTATATAAATTTTTTACAACTACATTATGTAAGCATTTTAAAGAATTTTATTAGCATTGCTAATGAGATTAAACTATTGTATTGAATTTTGCAAGAAATATGAAAATATAGATAAAACCTAAATTCACTAAATATTTAGTGAACTATTTTGTAGAGATTATAGAAATATTTAAACAGTCAATTATATTAAATATTGTATTAAATATTTAATGATAGCATCTTTAACACTTGATTTATCATAAGATATCTATTCATGATGTGTATATATTTTTATTTTAAATTGTAATATCATTTTTGTATAAATAATACTATAATTTTACTGAGTAATTGTCTTGGAAAACAATCTATTTATAAAGTTAATTTTTATCCAAATAGTTGAAATTGCAGTTTGAAAAAATAATGATAGTGACGGTTATTTAGTAAGGCACTGTTGTATTTTTCTTGTATTTTTCTTCTTCATCTCATTTGAAATTATAATTTTTTTACCAGTTTCTGTGACATTGTTTACTTTCATTACATTTTATGTGAATGTTTGGAGCATGTAGATGTTTTTATTACAATTTTTTAGAATACTAAATGAAATTTTGTTAGATATATGTTTTGTAATTCAAAAATTTAATTGAATATTATTATTTATTAAATTTTTGTTAAATTTTAGCACTAATATATTAAAATATTTTTGTCATATAATAAGTGTTAAAATAATAAGTTTTTTTATTATTGGCTACTTTTACATCGTAAGTTAATGGATTATATTACGTTTTGTTATACTTGCAAATACGTGAATGCGTTGCAAATGATATGCTTCGATGATTGTATAACTTTGAATTTCTATTAACAAAAATATATGTATTATTCAAAGTACGTGACGTAAAATAGAAAATGGTTAGGGATGAGAATGTAATTTTGAACTTTATTTAATAGATATGTTTATTACATTAATTTTACCTATATTTTATTAATAAGAATTTTATTCTATTTATTTTAAGAATTTTTCATTTTTTGTGAATTTTTTTTATATTTTTTGCTTTTTATATTTTTGCTAAAAAAATTTTGTTGATTTATGATAAAATTAAACGGTAATTATGTCATTTTAATTAATTCTTTCTGTTGGACTCTGGAATGCAGTCAAATGACTTCTTTTTACAAGCATCCAATTTGAATTCTCTAGTTTCAACTTTCAAGATTAAATATTCTTTTGCGTATATTTAGAAATGTATACTATAATTTATTTTATAAATATTTTTCTTAAGCATTGAGAATAAAAAGCCAAAATAAAAAATAATTTCAAAATAAAAATAAAATTTTATAATAACGTGTCCTATATATATGTTTATATGTTTTGTCATTTTTTTTGCCATTAATACATACTTTGTATTTATCTTCAGGAACCATTAAAAAATGTCAGCAAAAGCAATTCGTGAAGCAACTGGAAAAGATCTTATTAATCGCAAACTTCCTTCTGGTACAAATGCAGTAAAATGTCGGTTTGTGAGTATCACAGAAAACACAAATTGGGCAGATGTTGTGAATGAACACCCATGGGTTCAAACTGAAAAATTGGTGGTAAAACCAGATCAATTGATCAAACGGCGAGGAAAGCTTGGCTTAATTAAAGTGAATGTTGATTTGATTACGGCGAAACAGTGGGTTGCAGAAAGAATGAACAAAAATCAGCAAGTAGGGAAAGCAACTGGAAAATTGAGAGCGTTTATCATTGAGCCTTTTATTCCTCATAAACAAGTAAACATTCGTTATTTTTAGAAAAGAAACATAATTAAAGAACTAGCTAATTGGATTTTCATTTATAGGAAGAGGAAGCCTATGTTTGTATCTATTCTCATAGAAAAGCAGATACTATTTTATTCCATCATGAAGGTGGTGTTGATATCGGAGATGTTGATGCAAAGGCTTTGAAGTTAGAAGTACCTGTTGGAGAAGAGGGACCGGATCTGCCTACCATAATCAAGAAATTGTTAATACACGTAAAAGATAACAGAAAGGAGTAAGAATGTATCCAAATACATTATCTTTTTATTTTGCATATACTTCTTAGTAATAAATGTTGATATTTTCTTTTTCAGACTGATTGGCAAATTTATAGAATCTCTATATAAGCTTTATGTTAACTTATATTTCACTTATTTAGAGATAAATCCATTGGTTGTAACAGAAAATGGAATTTATATACTTGATCTTGCTGCAAAGTTGGACACGACTGCGGACTTCATCTGTAGACCTGATTGGGGAGAGATTGATTATCCACCGCCATTTGGAAGAGATGCTTATCCAGAGGAGGCCTATATTGCCGACTTAGATTCTAAATCTGGAGCTAGTTTGAAATTGACCATTCTCAATCCAGCTGGTCGGATATGGACAATGGTCGCTGGCGGTGGTTAGTAGAAGTGCACAGAAATGTCATTTACATGATAAATTGAGTTCATTTTAATAAAATTGTGATTGCTAAATCGTTTGTCTTACCTCAAAAAAAATTTGTCGGTTTTGGTTGCAGTTTTCATTTTTCAGTTATATTTCTTTCAGGTGCATCTGTGATATATTCGGACACCATTTGCGATTTGGGAGCTGCAAATGAATTAGCTAATTATGGTGAATATTCTGGTGCACCTAGCGAACAGCAAACTTACGAGTATGCAAAAACCATTTTAAGCTTGATGACGAAAGAAAAACGACAAGAGGGAAAAGTATTGATCATTGGTGGTGGTATTGCTAACTTTACAAATGTAGCTGCCACTTTCAAAGGTATTGTAAAGGCACTACAGGAATATCAACCTAAACTCGTGGATCACAATATAAAAATATTTGTAAGACGAGCGGGGCCTAATTATCAAGAAGGTTTAAGGTATAAGTATATTTTTAAATAATTGATTTTAATTATTATATTTCAAAAATTAATATTTATCATATCATATTTAATTTCAAAAATTAATTTTGAATTTTAGAATTATACGTGAAGTTGGTAAAAGGCTTGGTATTCCTGTTTACGTATTCGGCCCAGAAACTCATATGACAGCTATATGTGCAATGGCCTTAGGCAAGAAACCAATTCCGGACCCTGAAGCTCAGGAATTTTCGACTGCAAACTTTTTATTACCCTCGGGACAAGATGTGGGTCCTTCAGTTTCTTCTGCGAGTGCTTCTTCTTCGCCTACCAAACAATCCAATCTAAAAACAAGCGATTCTCTTGACGGAGAAAGATTACACAAACAGCTTTTCAGTAGTAAAACCAGAGCCATCATTTGGGGAATGCAAACTAGAGCTGTTCAAAGTATGTTAGACTTTGATTTCGTTTGTCGTAGATCTGAACCATCCGTAGCTGCTATTGTGTATCCTTTTACTGGAGATCATAAACAAAAGTTTTACTGGGGTCATAAGGAGGTAAAATTCGAAAAATTATTTTTGTTTTATTCAGCAAAAATTTGTTGAAAGTATAACACAGTTTCTTTTTTAATGATAGGTACTTATTCCTGTCTATAAACAAATGAGAGATGCTATGACTAAACACACAGATGCAGACGTTATGGTTACATTTGCTTCTTTGAGATCTGCATACGAAAGTGCAGTGGAAACCATGCAATTTTCTCAAATCCGGACAATTGCTATTATTGCCGAGGGAATACCCGAAAATATGACGAGAAAATTAATTTTAATGGCACAACAAAAAGGCGTTACGATCATTGGTCCAGCTACTGTTGGAGGACTTAAACCTGGCTGTTTTAAAATTGGTAACACTGGTGGGATGATGGATAATATTCTTCATAGTAAACTTTACAGACCTGGCAGGTACTTCCGTCGTACATTGTTCCGTCGAAAATGTTTTTTCTTACATTTTCTTTTATGCTAAGGAATTATTATTTTTAGCGTTGCATATGTTTCTCGTTCTGGAGGTATGTCTAACGAATTAAATAATATAATTTCTAAAGCTTCCAACGGAGTGTTGGAAGGTGTTGCAATTGGTGGAGATCGTTATCCAGGCACAACATTTATGGATCACATTATGCGTTATCAAGAAAATCCGGAAGTAAAGCTTATAGTACTCCTTGGTGAAGTCGGTGGTGTGGAAGAATACGAAGTATGTCACTCGTTGAAAACGAAGAAAATTACGAAGCCATTGATTGCCTGGTGCATTGGTACTTGTGCCAGTATGTTCAATTCTGAAGTACAATTTGGTCATGCTGGATCTATTGCTCATAGCAATTTAGAAACAGCTTCTGCAAAGAACGCTGCATTAAAAGAAGCTGGTGCTTTTGTTCCTGACAGTTTTGATAATCTAGGCGATTTAATGCAAACTGTCTATAACAATCTTGTGAAAAAAGGAGTAATAGTGCCTGCACCGGAAGTTCCACCTCCCACTGTTCCTATGGACTACAGCTGGGCTAGAGTATATATAATTATCATATTATTAAATTACATTACATCATACGCATGCATGAGCATTTAATGCAATCTAATTTTTTTTTTTTAGGAACTTGGCCTGATACGAAAACCAGCATCATTCATGACATCAATATGCGACGAACGTGGCCAAGAATTATTATATGCTGGAATGCCTGTAACAGAAGTTCTTAAACAGAATGTAGGAATTGGAGGAGTAGTTTCATTATTATGGTTCCAACGGTGCTTAGCCCCGATGTACTGCAAATTCCTTGAAATGTCTTTAATGTTAACAGCTGATCATGGACCTGCCGTATCAGGAGCACATAATACTATTGTTTGTGCAAGAGCTGGTAAAGATTTAGTTAGCTCTCTAGTATCTGGTCTCCTGACTATTGTAAGTAAAATAAAGAAGTTTTATGTTACATTATTCATTTTTTTCATGTAAGAAATAATATTAATATCTTCCAAAATGTTTAATTGCAGGGTGATCGTTTTGGCGGAGCATTAGATGGCGCCGCTCGTATGTTCTCTGAAGCATATGATGCTGGATTACATCCACAAGAATTTGTAAATAATACACGTAAGAAGGGTAAACTTATAATGGGTATTGGTCATCGTATAAAGTCTATAAATAATCCAGACATGCGAGTGAAACTTATTAAAGAATATGTAAAGGAGCACTTTCCTGCCAGACCATTGGTAGAATATGCACTGGAAGTTGAAAAAATAACTACGAGTAAGAAACCTAATTTAATTTTGAACGTGGATGGTATAATTGCTTGTGCTTTCGTTGATATGTTGAGAAACAGTGGAAGTTTTACAAGAGAAGAAGCACAAGAATATATTGAAATTGGTGCTATAAACAGTTTATTTATTCTTGGTAGAAGTATAGGTTTTATCGGTAAGTGTTCTTCGCTTAACACAATGATCTATACGAACAATTATTTTAAGTTTATTATTTTATTACTGTAGGTCATTATATGGATCAAAAAAGATTGAAACAAGGTCTATACCGACATCCTTGGGATGATATTTCTTATGTATTGCCAGAACAATATAATTGAATTCATCTTCCATTTACATCGTTTATCGTGAAAGCATAATAAATGTCTTTATTTTAAAAAATTTAAATAGTCCGAATATGGTTACATCATACGTGCTTTACTCATAGGTGTGAGGAATTAGAAAAAATATCACATATGTTCGATTTGATATTAAATGTATAGTATCAACGCATAAAGTTATCATATGATAAATTAGTTTTATTTATCGCTTGTCGAAGTTATATTCGATAGAAATGCGATTGTAATATTAAACTGGTAGCAACTATCATTTAAACATAAATACATGAAACAGTAAAAATTAATCTACAAATAAACATTCCATAAAGCATTTGTATGTAATATGGTCAGAAAACGAGACATAAATTAAAAACATTTTGTAATTACTAATTAATGTGCAGTACGTTAATATTTATAGTTAAAATTCAAAGAAGACAGCACACAATATGTAATTTTTTCTGATTTATGAAAAATATCAATATTATTTTATTTTGAAAATGTTACGTATACATATATATGAATATGTGTATGAATATGTGTATATGTATATCATTACTACATGATATATAATATATATGTATGTATATATAAATATTTGCTATATATATTACATACATGTATGTATATGCTGCATTAACAATTTTTTGCACAAATTAACTTATTATATGTAAAATATGTAATAATAAATACATATAATACTTAAGTATTTCTTTTTTTACTATTTATCAATTAAATATTTCGTAAGGATCGTCTAAAAAGCACAGATGAGATATATGAATAGACATTGCATACAGTCATTGACTAAGAATAGGATAGACCGGACATTAAATGAGGCATCGTTTCTTAGGGTTTGAAATACCGACTATAGGAAAAATATCACCATTGACTAATTAGCATCACAGACGAGGTATATGAATAGATCTTGCATACAATGTATTTTTTGGGCCCACGATCGGGCGGGGGAGGGGGGGGGGTTGGGACTCCCTTACCATTTTCCTGTCATTACATCCTGTCGTACCGATTGAGGCAAGTTTTGCACTACTAGTGATGAACTTTAAAATTGAAAAATATGGATAGTATTGCCACATCTTGCTTCGAGAAATATTTATTGAATTGAACGTGGCGGTACATTCCTTCATCAATGAAGAAATATAACGATTTAAAACAACGATTGATGAAAATTGGGATCAAAAATTTACATTTAGTTAAAATTTATATTTATTTAAATTATATATCTATATATATTATTTATATTTATAATTAAATATCTATATATATTATTTATATTTATTTAAAAGATTATTTATGTTTATTAGAAATAGAAGATTATTTATATTTATTATAAATAAAAATAGATTATTTAAATTTAGAAAATGTAAAAAAATTGATTGGAATATGATATTTTTATGAATAATATAATTAGATACGACTTCTTTTTATTTATAAATATGTAAATTCAGCCTAAATTAATTGCCTTTATTTCGCAAACTCGATTTTGTAAAAGATTGGAGTTATCAAAATGTTTCTACAAATATTGTTTGAACTATAAAGACGCATTGTGTACTGTAAATTATTTTTTGCAAATCGTCCGTTTCGAAATTTCGAATTAAAATTTATTTTCTTAAATGACACAATACATATATTTTCTTTTTTATAGTACGATATTATTTATTAAGACGAATTCACTAAGTTGCATTTGGAACGACCGAAATTATTTATTGTTATAAATATTTAATAAAAATAATACAAAATATAAACGACTTAATGTAGTAATATGTAGTAATATGAATTCAAAACATTGCTCATTCGTATTTTCTTTCAATTGTCTCATTTTCATTGCCGGTGAACTTGTAGATTAGTCACTCATCGATTTCGACGATCTCTAAATATTATTTACATATCGACTTCCAACATATTAAAAAATCATTGAAATCGATGAAAGAGTAGTTACATATTATAATTGCCTTCGTTGACAAATGAAATGCGGAATGACAAATGAAAAGCAAGTTAAAGAGACACAGGCAAGTTTCGGATTTCCCGACGAAAGCGTAGTTGCCAAAACCTGAAAATCTCACGTGGTTGTCACATTTCTGTTACTGTTTTGTCCGTCGACTCGATGAAATTGTTAAACTAGTGAAATAGGCAAATTACAGGATTGTTAATATGTCTCTGAATCCTCCCGAGCTTAACCAAAATTATCAGATTCGATCCGAAGTAATGATCACCCGCATTCGAATCACTTAAACAAATTTTTATTTAAATAATGATTAATAAACAATAATTAAAAGTATAATTTTTATTTAAATAAAAATCAATTAAATAATATCAAAAATTAATCTATATTTTTGATTTTTAAGAAAATGTTTATTTCATATTTGAATTAGATGAAACAAAAATAATTTTTTATTTTGTCATATTTTATATTGAATATGAAAAAATTAAATAAAAAAGTTACGCAAATAATATTGTCGTTTTTCATAAATATAATTTGTTGAATGTCAATTCTTTTTTCAACAAATCTCCATGGTAGAAATATTGCATTTCATATAATGCATTGCATGATAGAAATATTGCAAGAACAGTGACAAAGATACGATAATAAATGTTAAAGCCTACGCACTGTTGATGACATAAACGTGCTTCAGAGTGAGTTTCTCAAATTAAAGATTTTCATACATCTTTCGCATCCTTCAAATATATAGACAATTTAAAGATTTACAATCAGATCCCCTATAAATTTTAATTTTGAGCGTGAGGAGTTCTTTCCGCACAATAGCAGTTGCCATGTCGTTAATCAAGTGCGTACCAGAAGTATTATTCATGGTTTTTTCATACAAAATTACCAGAGGTGATAATGAAAAATTCTAAAAATCTTTCCCATACATTCTGATTTGTCTTGAAAATTGATTCCTCTACGATTCTTCAGAACCTTTTAGAAGGATAGACAAAATTACAATGATTATAACATTAATTATTATAACATTATAACATTACAATTATTATAACATTATTATAACATTATTTATAAATAAAAACAAAACACGACGATGAATCTGTAATGTTATAACGTTATATATTAGTCCGTTATATTATTTTATTTACAATTCAATATTCTTCATAAAAAATATACGTGTTCTACATGAAGGAAATTTCCGTGGAGAAATCTTTTTCTCGTAGTTTGGAACATTGTTACACTCTTATTAAGGGACTTTTGACGAATACATCAAGAAAGCACGCTGATTGTAAAACAATGTGCGAATCCGATCAACCGCGTTTATCGACGGAATTCTTCGTGGAGACATCAGATTTCAGTTAGTCATTTTGGATGGAGTTGGTGCATTTCTTTCTGAATTTTGAAGATAAGTTTCTATTATATAATAAAATATAGTTATAGATTTTCTAGCTTTGCCAATATATTTATATATATTACATAAATAAAGTGTCCAGGTATTTATATACATTATATTTATTTATATTTATAATTGTTTTTAATAGATTTTAAAAATTTCCAATGGAGTATAAACTACACTATAAGAAATGCGTCTATCCATTTGTGGTTTAACAAACCGTAAAGTGACGGATAGTAGTATTTCATTTTATAAATTTCCAGTTAATGGTTAATGGATTGATTGTTGTATAATATGGCTGATCAACTGTGGATTAGACGATTGGGTGGAAATGTCTAATAATTCATGAAAATTTTACTTTATCTATATTGTATATTGCTTTATAAAAAATAAATAAATATACATTTCAAGAAATAAAAAGTTTTGTTAAAAATAATAATAAAAATAATTAAAAAGAATTAAAAACAGTTAGTTATTGAAAATCTTGCTCCTAATTTTAAATTTAAAATATTAGGTTTTTTTATATTTTCGCTATCTGACAAATAGAACTAGACATGACAAAATCCTCTTAAAATGCACTTCAGCAAGTATGTTTTGAATAAGAAATCTGAAACCTATTTCCCTTTAAATATTTTGTTGGAATTCGTCACGCTACGAGTCGTTTTAAAATTCGGCCAATGACCAAAATATAAATTATAAAAAAATGTAAAATTATAAACGCGACGACAAAAGTCTACACATAACATTTTTATATCAAGAAGCTAGCGAGAACTAGTGGAAAATCTTATCTTGCTCTAGTGAAATCATAAAGTATAAGTTCTTAATTATATCTTTACAACATAACAATGTTTTCATTTGTCATTTTTCGTGGGGATTTCAATTTCAAGAAACCAGATCTTAATTTATTATGTGTCATTCCATTACAAATATTATAGCCGTCAGACTTAATTTAGATTTAAATTTAGTTAACTAATCTAAAACGTCACTTGTACACTCAACGCACTTGTACGCACTCAGATATATTTCAACAATAAATGGTATCATACGTGAGTCTTTGAGTTCGTTTTAACAACTGCCATGAAAAAAAATATAAAATTCCATTTCATTTGAAATTTATTCCATCACGAAAATATAAAATATAATTTGCACTATATAAAATGTTTGGTACACTTTTGTACCAAATTTCTAAAAATATCTTTTTAGTCGATTTTGCGAGATATATAAAGATATATCGTATATATGTCTATATTTTTCATTAAATCTTCATGAAATATTAAAGATTTATGTTAAATAAATAACAAATAAATAATTAAATAAATAATTGTTATTATCATAATATTGATAGGCAAAGTAGTTTATAGGAAAATTTTGAATAATATTTTCATTAATAAACGTAATTTTTAATTAATGGATTATAGAAATTATATTATTTGTCATAATTAATGCACTGCATAATTATAAAATTGTTAAAAATAAAATAACATACATTTGATAATTTAAGATTAATAATAATTTAAAATAGTTGAAAATTTATTTAGTTAAAAATTATTTTTAAGGATGTTTAATGGAATATAAATCATTTATACATAAAACCATGTATTAATAATTTTAATTTATTATATATTGAAAAAAGTTGTGATCCATAAAAGATGGATAGAGCTCTTTCTAATATAAATTCTAATATACAATGATTTCGGTTAGTTACTAGCTTCACATTTCGGTATTGAAAGTTTGACAAGACCGCAATAGGTCTCAAAAATCATGTTGCTGGAGCATTCACTACTTGAATCAACTTCGATCGTTTTACTTGATGTAGTTTCCCAATTCACCGTTGTTCAAACGTAGAGTGCGCTAAAAAACCAATCATTCTTTACTATGTTGGAATTTCAGGTCACGGGGCATGAAACGCCATAAGATGTTTGGTTTATTCATATACCTCGTCTGTGGTATAACATAACAGTATTATAATGTTTAAACATATTATAACGAGTCAATAGATTATAACGACTCAACATATTACAACGATTCAATGTATTATAACGACACAACATAACGATCCTATATAATATAACGTTTCTATTGCGACGCGATGCCTCAAATGATAAAACAGCGGTTCACACGCTTGTAATCGGGGCGGATAGCGACGGTGAGGCGTTAGATGAGCGTGAAATAGAAGTTTGGCGATTCCGATGTAAGATCAGAAATCACTAGTAGCGGACTGTATTTAATATATGAAATGTTACGACTATAGCTCACAATGATGGAGCAGCGATTGCTCACAGTAAGACAGTGATGACTGTAGCAATGTGCCGACTAGGGTGAGCTTTTATGTCATTTTGTCGGTGATCTCCGGCTAATCATTTTAAATCGCAGTACGTTTGACTTGCCTACCGTAGGTTAGTTAAATTGCGGCATTGACCGAACGATGGACATTATCGTTGTTGGAGGACACTAAACAAAACAGGTTCGCGAGTCGGTGACCGAAAACGAAAACAATATTTACGCATGGCACGACAGCCGTAAAACTTCTTTCCAGCATGAAAACGTGGGCCGTTGCTGTTGACAAAACATAATTACAAACGAAGCAATAAATTTCTTCATGCGGATGAAGAAGTCCAAATCTCATTTTTTCCAGAGCGTTCTAGAACCGACTGTCCAACGGAAATTTCACTTTGCAAATATCTTGCGGGTAATGAAAAACGCCCGAACGATTCAGTATCATATAACGATCCTATATAACATAACGATTCAATATAACAATTCAATATAATATAATATAATATAACGAATAATATAATATAATGTAACGAATAATATAATATAATGTAACGAATGAAACGAAAGCAGCATCGAAACAGAAAAACACACTGCAATTCAATGTTTTATTTCAATCTACCTAAGTTCCAGAAAAATCGAAAGTTTTGATGTATTTACAACGAAAAATACGTTTATTAAACGAAAACAGCGTCGAAACAGAAAAAAAACATCCTGGTTCATTGTTTCGTCGTGAAATCTACGAAATTTCTACCAAAATCGCAAGTTTTATCAATTTACAACGAAAAGTATGACTATTACAAAGAAATAGCGTCGAAACAGAATAACAATTCGTAGTTCAGTGTTTAGTCGTGAAATTTACGAAATTTCTACCAAAATCGCAAGTTTTATCAATTTACAGCGAAAAATAAAAATATTAAACGCAAATAACATCGAAACAAAACGTAATTCAGTGTTTCGTCGAAAAATCTACAAAATTTCTACCAAAATCGCAAGTTTTTGTCATTCTACAATGAAAGAAACGAATATTACACGGAAACGAAGGAGCATGTGTAAGGCTCGTATCGGATATGTATATATATATATTATACGGATATGTGTATATATATATATATATATATATATATATATATATAGACCACCTGATCGGTATAATATATTGAAACGGAAGTCCGTAATGCTTGATTATCGATAAATTACATTAGATCGTTATTATATATAAAAAAATTATATTTTTCGTGTTACATGATTTACGTAGAATAATATAAGAACATCAGATCGATTTGTATTTTTACATACAATCACGATCTAATATCATTTGTAGACCCTGAAATATTACGGTCCTCTGATACGTTTCGGGGCTTACACATGACCATTCAAAATTTTCGACTTTCGTTCTGTTAGTATATTATCTCGATCTGATGATTGTCCTATATTATTCTACGCATCTCGGTGCTCATTATGAATACAACTTTTCAACATTCAAATCAATGAAATTCAAACTATCATCATTGTTTCGTCGTGAAATTTACCAATGAAATTAGTAAGGTTTGTATAATTTACAGCGAAAAATACTAATATTTCACGTAAAAGACGTGGAAACATAGAAATTTAATGTATTATCACTCTTACGTCTTGAAATCTACGAAATATATATGAAATTAGCATGTTCCGTCGAATTTACTATGACAAATACTAATATATCACAAAAACACAGTCAAAACAAAGATATTCAAAGTGGTGTCATTGTTTCGTGGTGAAATCTACGAAATATCTATGAAATTAGCAAGTTTTGTCGAAATTACTTAGGGAAATACTAATATTCAACAAAAACATAGTCGAAAGAGTTTATCACAACGTGCTATCACTGTTTCATCGTGAAATCAACGAAATACCATTTAAATTAACAAGTCGAGATAATAAAATGAATGAGAATATTTCACGAATAATTAGTTGAATCTGTGAAATATGACATAATGTCACTGTTTCGTTGTGAAATCTCTGAAATATACTTGAAATTGAAAGTATTGACGAAATTACAATTAAAAATAGGAATATAGCATGAAAACATTGTCGAAACACTGAAATACAGCGCATATGCCTGTTTCGATGTCAAATGTACAAAATGTCCAAGAAATTAGAAAGTTTTGTTGAAATTAAAATGAAAAATACAAGCAATTGACGATACCACCGTCGAAACAGAAAAATTCAAGATATTATCACCGTTTCGTGATGAAATATAATGTATATACGTGAAATTATTAATTTTCGCCGAAATGTCAACGAAGAAAACGAATATTTCATAAAAAATAAACGAAACAGAGAATTTGTATGTATTACCACTGCTTCGCAGCGAAATACACGAAATATCTATGAAACTAGCAAGTTTCGTCGAATTTACACCGAAAAATTCGGATCGTTTTTCGCAGTGAAAGTAGCGAGATATCTATGAAAACTTGAAAATTAAGCTATATCTCGCCTGGAACAATGTGTTTTTCACGTAGCAGGCAAGAAACAATGAAATTCAACGAAATAACGTGTTTCGCAGTGAACGTAGCGATATATCTATGAAAACTTGAGAATGAAGCTATATCTCGCCTGGATAAATGTCTTTTTCACGAAGCATTCATGTAACGATGAAATTCAACGAAATAGCGTGTTTCGCAGTGAAGTAGTGAGATATCTATGAAAACATCTAAATTAAACTAAATATCACCTAAATCATGGTTATTTCACGAATCCTTCATCAAAGATGTAATTTAACGAAATAACGTGTTTCGCAGTGAAAGTAGAGGGATATCTATGAAAACATCATAACTAAGCTAAATATCACCTAAATCATGGTTATTTCACGAATCCATTATGATACGACGTATTTTAAAGAAATAACGTGTTTCGCAATGAAAGTAGCGAGATATCAAGGAAAGTTTGAAAATTAAGCTATATCTCAGCTGGGTCAATGTCTTTTTCACGAAGTATTCAAGAAACTATGAAATTCACCGAAATAACGTGATTGCAGGAAACGTAGCGATATATCTATGAAAACATCAAAATTAAGCTATATATCAGCTAATTCACGGTTATTTCACGAATGCTTCATGAAACGACGTAATTCAACGGAAAAACGTTTTTCGCAGTGAAAGTAGCTTGATATCTTTGATAACATAAAAATTAAGCTATATCTCGCCTAGGTAAAAAGGCTATTTCGTGAAACCTTCATAAAACGATGCAATTCAACGAAATAACGTTTTTCGCAGTGAAAGTAGATAGATATCTATGAAAACATCGACCTTAAGCTATACCTCACATAACCCATTGCAATTTCACGAATCCTAATAAAACGATGAAAATCAACGAAATAACGCGATTCATAGAGAAAGTAACTAGATACATGAAAATTACGCTATATCTCACTTAGGTCGAAAACTATTTCACGAATCCTTCCCAAGAAACGACGTTATTCATCGAAATAACGTGTTTCGCAGTGAAAGTAGCCTGATATCAATGAAAACTTCTAAATTAAGCTAAATATCACCTAAATCATGGTTATTTCACTAATCTTTCATTAAACGACGTAATTTATCGAAATAACGTGTTTCGCAGTGAAAGAAGCGAGATATCTATGAAAACTTGATAATTAAGCTATTCCCGAATCTTTCATGAAAGGACGTAATTTAATGAAATAACGTGTTTCGCAGTGAAAGTAGCGAGATATCTATGGAAACTTGTATAATAAGCTATATCTCACCTGGGTCTAATGCTTTGACCGAATCCTTCTTAAAACGATGAAATTAAACGAAATAACGTGTTTCGCAGTGAAAGTAGCGAGATATCTATGAAAACATCAATATTAAGCTATATCTGATCTATGTCCATGTCTTTTTCACGAAGCCTTCATAAAACTTAGAAATTCAACGAAATAACGTGTTTCGCAGTGAACGTCGCGATATATCTATGAAAACATCAAAATTAGGCTAAATGTCAGATAAATCACCGTTATTTCACGAATCCCTCATGAAACGACGTAATTAAACGAAATAACGTGTTTCGCAGTGAAAGTAACGAGATATCTATGAAAACTTGAAAAATAAGCTGTATCTCACCTGGGTCAAAAGCTATTTCCGAATCCTTCATAAAACGATGAAATTCAATGAAATAACGTGTTTCGCAGTGACTGTAGCGAGATATTTATGAAAACATCCAAATTAAGCAATATCTCACTTAGGTCAAAAGCTATTAATCGTATCCTTTATAAAACGATGAAATTGAACGAAATAACGTGTTTCGCAGTGAAAGTAGCGAGATATCATTGAAAAAATAAAAATTAAGCAATATCTCGCTTATTTCAAAGGCTAATTCACGAATCCTTCATGAAATGATGAAAATCAACGAAATAACGCGTTTCGCAGCGAAACCAGAGAGATATATACGAAAACATCAAAATTAAGTTATATCTCACATAATTCATTGAAATTTCTCGACTCCTTAATAAAACTATGAAATTCGACGTAATAACGTGTTTCGCAGTGAAAGTGGCGAGATATCTATGAAATCATCAAATTTAAGCTAAATATCACCTAAATCATGGTTGTTTCACGAAGCCTTCATGAAACGACGTAATTCAACGATGTTTCGCAGTGAAAGTTGTGTGATATCTAAGAAAACACCTAAATTAAATTAAATATCACCTAAATCATGGTTATTTCACTAATCCTTCATGACACAACGTAATTCAACGAAATAACGTTTTTCGCATTGAAAGTAGCTTGATATCTATGAACAAAAAATAATTATGCTATATCTCGCCTTGGTCAAAGGCTAATTCGCGAATCCTACATAAAACGATCCAATTCAACGAAATAACGTGTTTCGCAGTGAAAGTAGCGAGACATCTATGAAAACATCTAAATTACGCTAAATGTCACCTAAATAATTGTTATTTCACGAATCCTTCTTGAAACGAAATAACGTGTTTCGCAGTGAACGTAGCGATATATCTATGAAAACATTAAAATTAAGCTACATATCAGCTAATTCACGGTTATTTCACGAATTCTTCATGAAACGACGTAATTCAACTAAATAACGTGTTTCGCAGTGACCGTAGCGAGATGTGTATATAAATATCTAAATGAAGCTAAATATCACCTAAATCATGGTTGTTTCACGAATCCTTCGAGAAACGACGTAATTTAACGAAATAACGTGTTTCTCAGTGAAAATATCATGATTTCTTTGAAAACTTGAAAATTAAGCTGTATCTCACCTGGATCAAATGCTATTTCGCGAATCGTACATAAAACGATGCAATTCAACGAGATAACGTGTTTCGCAGTGAAATTAGAGAGATATCTATGAAAACATCCAAATTACGCAGTATCTCACTTAGGTCAAAGGCTATTTAACTAATCCTTCAAAAAAGTTGAAATTCAACGAAATTACGAGTTTCACAGTGAAAGTAGAGAGATATCTATGTAATCATCAAAATTAAGCTAAATATCAGCTAATTCACGGTTATTTCACGAAACCTTCATGATACGACTTAATTCAACGAAATAACGTGTTTCGCAGTGAAAGTAGCGAGGTTTCTTTGAAAACTAGAAAATTAAGCTATATCTCACCTGAGTCAATGTCATTGTCGCAAAGCATTCATGAAACGATGAAATTCTACGAAATAGCGTGCTTCGGAGTGAACGTCGCGATATATCTATGAAAACAACTAAATTAAATTAAACCTCAGCTGAATCTCCGTTATTTCACGAATGCCTCTTGAAATGACTTAATTTAACGAAATTACGTGTTCCGCAGTGAAAGTAGCGAGATGTCTATGAAAACATCAAAATAACGCTATATCTCACTTAGGTCAAAGGCTATTTCAAGAATTCTTCATAAAACGATAAAATTCAACCAAATAACGTGTTTCGTAGTGAAATTAGCGAGGTATCTATGAAAACATCAAAATTAAGCGATATTTCACTTAGGACAAATACTTTTTCACGAATTCTTCATAAAACGATAAAATTCAACCAAATAACGTGTTTCGCAGTGAAATTAGCGACTTATCCATGAAAACATCAAAATTAAGCGATAACACACTTAAATCAAAGGCTTTTACACGAATCCTCCATGAAACGATGAAATTAAACGAAATAACTTGTTTCGCAGTGAAAGAATCGATATATTTATGAAAACAACAAAATTGAGGGATATCTCAGTTAGGTCAAAGGCTATTTCACGAATCCTTAATAAAACGATGAAATTGTACGAAATAACCTGTTTAGCAGTGAAGGTAGCGAGATATCTATGAAAACACCTAAATTAAGTGATATTTCACTTAGTTCCTAGGCTTTTTCACGAATAATTCATAGTACGGTGAAATCAACGAAATAACGTGTTTCGCTGTCAAAGTAGCTAGATATCTATGAAAACATCAAAATTAAGCAAAATCTCCGCCAAATCATGGTTATAACGCGAAACATGCTTGAAACGATGAAATTCCTAGAAATAACGAGTTTCGCAGTGAAAGTAGCTGGATATCTATGAAACCATCTAAATTAAGTTAAAACTCCTCTAAATCATGGTTATCTCACGAAACATGCATGAAACGATGAAATTCAACGAAATAACGTGTTTCACAGTGAAAGATCCTTGATATCTATGAAAACATCAAAATTAAGCTAACTCTCCGCTAAATCATGGTTATTTCACGAAACACTCATGAAACGATGAAATTCAACGAAATAACGTGTTTCGCAGTGAAAGTAGCTGGAAATCTAAGAAAACATCAAAATTAAGCTAAATCTCAGTTAAATCATGGTTTTTTCACGAATCAAGAATTAAACAATGAAATTCAACGAAATATCGTGTTTCGCAGTGAACGTAGCTGGAAATCTATGAACACATCAAAATTAAGCTAAATCTCCGCTAAATCATGGTTCTTTCTCGAAACAAGCATGAAACAATGAAATTCAACGAAATAACGTGTTTCGCAGTGATAGTAGCTGGAAATCTATGAAAACATCAAAATTAAGCTAAATCTCCGCTAAATCATGGATTTTTCACGAAACAAGTATTAAACAATGAAATTCAGCGAAATAACGTGTTCGCAGTGAACGTAGCTGGAAATCTATGAACACATCAAAATTAAGCTAAATCTCCGATAAATAATGGTTTTTTCACGAAACAAGAATGAAACAATGAAATTGAACGAAATAACGTGTTTCGCATTGAAAGTAGCTGGATATCTATGAAAACATCATAATTAAGCTAAATCTCCGCTAAATCATTGTTATTTAACGAAACATTCATGAAACGGTGCAATTCAACGAAATAACGTGTTTCGCAGTGAATGTAGCTAGATATCTATGAAAACATCAAAATTAAGCTAAATCTCCGCTAAATCATGGTTATTTCACGAAACACTCATGAAACGATGAAATTCAACGAAATATCGTGTTTCGCAGTGAAAGTAGCTGGAAATCTATGAAAACATCAAAATTTAGCTAAATCTCCGCTAAATCATGGTTTTTTCTCGAAACAAGCATGAAACAATGAAATTGAACGAAATAACGTGTTTCGCAGTGAAAGTAGCTGGAAATCTGTGAAAACATCAAAATTAAGTTAAATCTCCGCTAAATCATGGGTTTTTCACGAAACAAGCATGAAACAATGAAATTCAACGAATTAACGTGTTTCGCAGAAAGTAGCTAGGTATCTATTAAAACATCAAAATTAAGCTAAATCTCCTCTAAATCATGTTTATTTCAGGAAACATTCATGAAACGATGATTTTCAACGAAATAACGTGTTTCGCAGTGAAAATTGTCACGTCCGGGGTTGTCGTCTAGTGAAAGGAATACCAATGGCGCCGTTCTGCCCGGTTATACGTGAAGGAATTCAGTCATTTTGTACAGTCGGCGCGTACGTCCGGCTATGACGGGAACCCGTGGAGTGGGGAACGGCTGTCCAAGGTTGGCTGCTCTCAGGTGAAAGCGGCTAGACGAAGGTGATGGGGGATGAAGCTTCCACTGAAGGTGCGTGGTTACTTGCACTGTCTCTAGTCTACGATCGATCGCGAGCTGGAGACGACAGTCCGTTCCTTGCTGATAGAGTGCGCGAACTAGTTTACGTAGTTGATAGTTTCGGCCGCCGTGGCGAGTTCGCGACATTTGATTCTAAGTGCTCGAACGCACCGCCGAGTAGACTGTGCAGCTGTGTCTGCACCACCGAATCTCGACAATACTAGACATCAGTTAAACGACAGTGCCTGTGCAGCTGTGTCTGCACCACCGACAATGACGAAAGAATGGAGACGTAAGAGCGCTTGTGATCGCAGTAAGTAAAGCAATATCGTAATAAAATGCGTAAGGTTGAATGACTCACTCGATATTGTTTAATAATAATATATATATATATATATTCTGAATATAATTGGTGTGATACAATCTCTTATAATCTTTATACGAAGGACTCTGTTCCCGGAAGATACAGAGGTGAATTGACTCTCAATAGAGTTAGAACAATACGATGAATTATAATCTTTATACGACGAGATTCTGTTCCCGGAAGATACCGAGTAGTCTCTGCTCCCGGAGGATGCAGTGCCGACACGGCAACACGGAGTTGCTCGTGTAGAGGATGCTACGCGGAGCTTCCTTGACGCTAAGGCGGTGAGTCTGACTAAGCCGGAGCTAAGACTAGGACTGAGACTGACTTAAGACTACGCCGAGCCCTTATTTATACCAGAACTTATCTGCCTGTTTAGGGTTAGGTTCTGGGGTAGCGATGGATTTCTCGGAAAGTGGCGCGTCAGGATCGTGGGATTGTTTACCTAAGGCGCCGGGAATGCGTAGGCTGTGTTTAGGTTAAGTCTTGCGTTGGTCGTTAGATAAGATCGGAATGCATGGGAACGGTCGAGGGTTGGAGTGCGGTTATCGGTGCGTTGATTGATATACGACCCAGATGGCTTATCTCATCTTTAGGATGTTTAGGCGATTCGTTACGCTACGTGTTCTGGATTGCGTGTTAGATTACTTCATGGGCTAGTTCTTAGAATACCTTATATAACGTATTAGTTTACTTCTTAGAATACTTTAGATTACGTCTTAGGCTAATTCTCAGAATACGAACATGTTTCTTACGTCTATGGCTATACCTGGAATATATACGTCTTAGAGTTAAGGTTATACGGTTATACTTTTATATACTAGGTGTCCTAATTCAACCGCAGGGCAAACGTCGGTCGTCCGACGTCACCAAATAGCTAGATATCTATGAAAACATCAAAATTATGCTAAGACTCCGTTAAATCATGGTTATTTCACGGAACACTCATGAAACGATGAAATTCAACGAAATAACGTGTTTCGCTGTGATAGTAGCTGGATATCTATGAAAACATCAAAATTAAGCTAAATCTCCGCTAAATCATTGTTATTTAACGAAACAAGTATTAAACAATGAAATTCAACGAAATAACGTGTTTCGCAGTGAAAGTAGCTGGAAATCTATGAACACATCAAAATTAAGCCAAATCTCCTCTAAATCATGGTTTTCTCTCGAAACAAACATGAAACAATGAAATTCAACGAAATAACGTGTTTCGCAGTGAAAGTAGCTGGAAATCTATGAAAACATCAAAATTAAGCTAAATCTCCGCTAAATCATTGTTATTTAACGAAACATTCATGAAACGGTGCAATTCAACGAAATAACGTGTTTCGCAGTGAATGTAGCTAGATATCTATGAAAACATCAAAATTAAGCTAAATCTCCTCTAAATCATGGCTATTGTGACGTCGGACGACCGACGTTTGCCTTGCGGTTGAATTAGGATAATTAGTATATAAGACTATAACCGTATAACCTTAACGCTAAGGCGTATATATTCCAGGAATAGCCATAGACGTAAGAAATATGTTCGTATTCTATGAAATAACCTAACACGTAATATAAAGTATTGTAAGAAGTAACCCAATACGTTATATAAGGTATTCTAAGAACTAGCCCATGAAGTAATCTAAGACGCAATCCAGAACACGTAACGTAACGAATCGCCTAAACATCCTTAAGACCTCGCATAAACATCCCAGATGAGATAATCCATCTGGATCGTATATCCATCAACGCACCGATAACCGTACTCCAACTCTCGAACGTTCCCATGCATTCCGATCTTATCTAACGACCAACGCACCACTTAACCTAAACACAGCCTACGCATTCCAGGCGCATTATGTAAACAATCCCACGATACTGACGCGCCACTTTACTAGAACTCCATCCCTACCCCAGAACCTTACCCTAAACAGGCAGATAAGTTCTGGTATAAATAAGGGCTCTGCGTATCATGTAAGTTGGTCGTAAGTCCTTAGTCCTCAGTCTTAGTCTTAGACTCAACTCGAGCTACGGCTCTCCGCGTGGCTTCCTCTACACGAGCAACTCCGTGTTGCCGTGTCGGCTCTGCATCCTCCGGGAGCAGAGACTACTCTGGATCTTCCGGGAACAGAGTCTCGTCGTACAAATATTATAATTCATCGTATTGTTCTAATCTCTGGATCTTCCGGGAACAGAGGCTCTTCGTAAACATTATTCATTGTATTGTTCTAACTCTATCAAGAGTCAATTCACCTCTGTATCTTCCGGGAACAGAGTCCTTCGTGTATTGATTATTAGAGATTGTATACTCTAGTTATATTCAGAATATATATATATTATTATTAAACCATATCGAGTGAATCATTCAGCCTTACGCATTTCACTGCGATATTGCTTACTTACTGCGATCACAAGCGCTCTTACGTCTTCATTCATTCGTCATTGTCGGTGGTGCTGACACAGCTGCACAGGCACTGTCGTTTAACTGATGTCTAGTATTGTCGAGATTCGGTGGTGCAGACACAGCTGCACAGTTTACTCGGCGGTGCGTTCGAGCACTTAGTATCAAATGTCGCGAACTCGCCACGGCGGCCGAAACTATCAACTACGTAAACTAGTTCGCGCACTCTATCAGCAAGGAACGGACTGTTGTCTCCAGCTCGCGATCGATCGTAGACTAGAGACAGTGCAGGTAACCACGCACCTTCAGTGGAAGCTTCATCCCCCATCACCTTCGTCTAGCCGCTTTCACCTGAGAGCAGCCAACCTTGGACAGCCGTTCCCCACTCCACGAGGTTCCCGTCATAGCCGGACGTACGCGCCGACTGTACAAAAAGACTGCATTCCTTCACGTATAACCGGGCAGAACGTCGCCATTGGTGATCCTTTCACTAGACGACAACCCCGGACGTGACAAATTGGTGGCAGCGGTGGGATACTTTGCAGTCACCTTGGAAAATTGGGAAGCGTATTGCCGAGTTACAGGACGTAATTTACGAGCAAAGATAAGTTCCGGAAAGCGTAAGTTAAGTGCAGCAGCTGTGAAACCCTAAAAAAGGAAAAACGTGTTAGATCACAATTGGAACTGCAGGTAGTGACCGAGAATAGAAGTAAAAGGGATAGTGCAACAGCTATAAAACCCTAAAATGTAAATGTGTGTTAAATCGCTATCGGAAATACAGGTAGAGGGAAAAGGGTAAGGGCAGCGACGCCCAGGTCAATTTTCGAGCAAAGGGACGGGCCGCGCCACCGAGGCGCCCGACCTTCCCCATCACTCGCGCCAGTGTGACCAACGCTCAGGCGGTGCGACTCACAGGTCATTCTTTTCGGAGCAGTTGTTGGAAGCAGTCGCTTCTCGCGAGTGTCTAAGTCGTGTTCAACTCAGTGAAAGAACAAGTTCACACCTTCTTGTCGGCGAATCGGAAAAATTTTTTTTTTTTGTTACGCTATATTAATATCACGCGCGATTTCGAAATAAAACCCTCAACGACGCAGGAGGTATCGTAATAATTGTTATAAATTTTAACGTCGCAATAGCGACCTGTGTGCTAATTGTATTCGTTCAGACGACAGGTCAGCACACACGTGTGCAACGTTGCAAGTTTAAATCCAGTTCAAGGAACCAGCGCACCCGCCACGCCACAGCGCAACGCCTCAGTTGCAAGTTGCCGGAGTTGATTGATCTCACACTCTGAGACGACTCTGACGCCGAGACGGTAATTCTTCCGCCTCCACCACCTCCAGCGTTCGAGATCCTGGACACCAACCGATCTCCCCGTGTCCGGCGCCACGAGGAAATCCCTTTGGAGGTATTGGTCTCATTCATACGGGGACACCAGCGTTACAAAACTGAAGCCATTGTTTTCACCACAGTCGCCAACTGGTGCATCTTCAAATTTGAAACGAAAAGCTAAGGTAGGAAAGTTAATAATATCAATATGATGGCTACGCGATCAAAGAAAGACGGAGCCGTCACTGCAATCACCGCCGACGAAATTGCCGCGATTCAGAAACAGGTTATGGAGAAGGAACGACGCATCCGCGAAGAGGATACTCGAGCAACGCCGCCGCGAAAATGATAATAAGGATTCGATAATCGAGGAACTACGACGTCAATTAGAATCGTTCCGTTCTCAGCCATCCACATCGCGACGCGACGACGATCGCACAGCCGCGCGCGCGTCCGACGAATATAGACCGCGTCAACACGATTCAGATAATTACGGTAGAGACAATATTTCAAATTTCGCTATTCGCGAAGCGATCACTACTATTCCCACTTTCGACGGACAGAGTACATCCGTCACGCAGTTCACCCGAGCGTGCAAACAGGCGCGTAGTATGGTGCCGAGACATATGGAGGCATCACTCGCGAAACTAATTCGGGGCAAGCTACGCGGTGGTGCGTACGCTGCAGTGGAAGATTCCGATAGTTATTCCATAGAGTCCCTTTGTGACATATTAAGAGACACATTCGGACCATGCATGGATATCGACGAATTAAAAGGAGACTTAGCACACATTTACATGAAAAGAAAAGAAAACATATTAGACTATATAGGCCGCGTGAAAGAATTACGGAGCGCGATAATCGATTGCGACCGCGATATCAGTGACACCCGCGAAATAGACGAATTAACTGAAAAAAGGTTCATCAAAGGGCTCCCGAACCAAATATATTGTAATATGCACCGCGTTGAAGGGGAACCGCTAGCCGTCATATTCCGGGAAGCTACCAAGCTATATCAGCGTCTAGAATTAGAAGAATCACGCCTCGGTCCGGAAACACGACGCGTGCAATTCACAGAACAACGCAGCGTGAGAACGCGCGATACGGAACAGGACGTAAACACATATCGTCGCCCGAATGACGCATGGAGATCCGCCCCTCCACGCAACGAACGTTCCTTATCACCCGCACCGTACAGGCATCCGTCGCCTTCATACTACGAACGGGATCCTAGGTCACGTTACGAACCACCGTACAGACGATACGATCCTCCCCGTAACAATCACGCACGTATAACAAGATACGAACCGCCGCGAGAATCACAGAATGCTCGTCCACGCGAACGTGACGACGCGGATCGCAGAAATGGAAACCGGTGCTGTCGTTTTTGTAAACTCGAGGGCCACGACATCCACGAGTGCAGGAAGCGGGAATATGTTAATTCTACCCGGTCGGGAAACGGACCGACCCTCCCGTCGAGGAACGGGCCACGACGGGAGGCAGCGCACAAAGTAGTCCAGACCGTCACTCAGGCCAGCGAGAAACAAAGCACCGAGTCGCAAGCCTGAGCGCGACCTGGAGCAGCACAATACCTCGCGTTGTAATAGAGTCTCCGGAATTAAAGGAAGCCACGGAGTTTATGCTCGACACGGGTGCCGAGCCTAACATAGTCAAGAAATCCGCGCTGAAGCGGGAAATAAAGATTAAGAAGAACAAACGACTGTCCCTCCAAGGGATCACAGATGAACGTATTGAAACTCTGGTTTCCACAACCCTAAATATCTCGCGAAAGCCCGTGGAGTTCCATATAATCCCGGACACTTTACCCATAAACACCGGAGGCCTCTTAGGCTCAAAATTTTGCCAATTAGGCGCGACTATTTCATATCCAGAACAACGAATCATGTGGGGAGACACGACTATCCCATTCGAAAAACACAGCATAACGCTACCGGCGAGATCGGTATCGTATGTATCATTGAGGGCAACCGGCCCATTAACAGCGTATCTGCGCAAGCGAGAAATAGCTCCAGACATTGTATTAGAAGACGCTCTCGTCCGTTGCGAGAACGGACAAACTCTAGCGCCATGCGTAAACAAATCAAATGAAACATGAGTTGTCTCCGTGCCAACGATAGAGTTGGAAGACGTCGAAATAATTTCAAAAACGCCGCCCACTCTCAACAAAGAGCAAGACTCCGCTCGCGTATTTTCAATCGACAGCGAAAGGTTTTCGGATAGAATAGACAATATCAATAATATAGTTCAATCGAGTCACTTAAACGAGGAAGAGCGACAGCATGTGTCTGATTTGATTAGCTCAAATTTCGACCTCTTCCATCTACCGGACGATAAGCTCGGGAAAACTAATGCCGTGACGCATAAAATTCCTACCACCGACGACATTCCGGTGCATACTAAACAGTGCAGGTACCCGCCGATCCACAGGGAAGAAATCAACCACCAAATGAAAGAATTACTTGGGAGCGGCATAGTTCGACCTTCCAAACCACCGTACAATTCTCCCCTTTGGATCGCGCCCAAAATACTAGACCAACTACGGAAAAACCTAGAATCACCAAAACTACGAATGAAACTATGTTACGGCAAAAAGACTAAAACGCGAAGATTTCCTAGAGGCGATAGAGCGTACTCACTAAAGTTACTCAAAAAGGTAAAGTCCTCAGCGGAATACTCGGACACTCACTTAGCATTAGATGTATTAGGAATTAAGAATATTAAGTATATGTACAATCAAAAACCGTGCGTAGTTCACGCGAACAAACAGAAGCGAGCAAAACTGCGACATAGTGCAACTGCGCCCTCTTGACGTCAACAAGTGCGCCACTCGCCCCCACCAACCACGAAATCTTCATATAAGTCACCGCAAAAGCCCCAGTTAGTGAAAAAGCCTTTGACCTAAGTGAGATATCGCTTAATTATGATGTTTTCATAGATATCTGCCAACTCTCACAGCGCAACACATTATTTCGTTGAATTTCATCATTTCATGGAGGATTCGTGAAATAGCCTTTGATCTACTTGAGATATCTCTTAATTTTGATGTTTTCATAGATATTTCGCTGCTTTCACTGCGAAACATGTTATTTAGTTCAATTTCACCATTTTATGGAGTATTCGTGAAATGCCTTTGACCTAAGTGAGATATCGCTTAGTTTTCATGTTTTCATAAATAATACGCTACTTTCCCTGCGAAACACGTTACTAGGTTGAATTTCATCGTTTTAAAAAGGATTCGTTAAAAACCGTTGACCTGAGTGTGTTATCACTTAATTTAGATGTTATCACAGATGTTTCTCTACTTTCACTGCGAAACACGTTATTTAGTTGTATTTCATCGTTTTATGAAGGATTCGTGTAAAAGCCGTTGATCTAAGTGAGTTATCATTAATATATTAATCTTGATGTTGACATAGATATCTAGAACCTCACACTGCGAAACACATTATTTCCATGAATTTCATCGTTTTACGAAGAATTCGTGTAATAGGTTTTGACCTAAGTGAGATATAGCTTAAATTTGATGTCTTCATAGATATTTCGTAACTTTCTCTGCGAAACACGTTATTTAGTTGAATTTCATCGTACTTGGAGGAATCGTGAAATGCCTTTGACCTAAGAGAGATCTCGCTTAGTTTTGATGTTTTCATAGATATTTCGCCACTTTCACTGCGAAACACGTTATTTAGTTCAATTTCAACGTTTTATGTAGGAATCGTGGAAAAGACAAGGACCAGTGTGAGATAGCGCATAATTTAGATGATTTCATAGATATTTCCCTACTTTCTCTGAGAAACACGTTATTTAGTTCAATTTCATCGTTTTACGGAGGATTCGTGAAATGGCTTTAACCTAAGAGAGATATCGCTTAGTTTTGATGTTTTCATATATAATTCGCTACTTTCACTGCGAAACACGTTATTTCGTTGAATTTCATCGTTTTATGAAGGATTCGTGAAAAAGCCTTTGACGGTTGTGATATACCGCTTAATTTGATATTTCCATATATATCTCGCTACATTCACTGGGAAAGACGTTGTTATGTCGCATTTCATCATTTTATGAAGGTTTCGTGAAAAAGCCATTGACCTAAGTGACTTATCGCTTTATCTTGATGTTATCATAGGTATCTCGATTCTCACTCTGCGAAAAACGTTGTTTCGATTAATTTCACAGTTTTTTGAAGAACTCGTGTAAAATGTTATGACCTAAGTGAGATATAGCTTAAATTTGATGTTTTCATAGATATTTCGCTACTTTCACTGCGAAACTCTTTATTTTTGTTTTATTTCATTGTTTTATGAAGGATTCCTGAAAAACCCTATGACCGAAGTGAGATATCGCTTAATTTTTATGTTTTCATATTAAATTCGCTCGTTTCACAGCGTAACACGTTAATTCGTTCAATTTCTTCGTTTTATGATGTATTCGCCTAAAAGCCTTTGACATAAGTGAGATATAGCTTAATTTCGATGTTTTCTGAGGTATTTCGCTAATTTCACCGCGGAACATTATTTAGATGAATTTCATCGTTTTAGGCAGTATTCGTGAAAAGCCTTTGACCTAAGTGAGATAGAGCTTAGTTTTGATGTTTTCATATATATTTGTCTACCCTCCCTGCGATACAAATTATTTAGTTGAATTTCATCGTTTTATGAAGGTTTCGTGAAAAAGCCGTTGACCTAAGTGAGTTATCGCTTAATCTTGTTGCTATCATAGATATCTCGTATCTCACACTGCGAAACACGTTATTTAGCTGAATTTTATCGTTTTATGAAGATTTCGTGAAACAACCTTTGACTTATTTGTGCTATCGTTTAATTTAGGTGTTTTCATAGTTATTACGCTAGTTTCACAGCGTAACACGTTATTTCGTTGAATTTCATCGTTTTACGAAGAATACGTGAAAATGCCTTTGACTTAAGTGTGCTATCGTTTAATTTAGATGTTTTCATATTAATTTCGCTAGTTTCACAGCGTAACACGTTAGTTCGTTGAATTTCATCGTTTTATGAAGGTGTCGTGTATAAGCCATTGACCTAAGTGAGATATTTACTAATTTGGTGTTTATATAGATATTTCGCTACTTTCACTGCGAAACACGTTATTTCGTTGAATTTCATGTTTTATGAAGGATTCGTGTAAAAGCATTTGACCTATGTGAGATAACGTATAATTATGATGATTACATAGATATCTTGCAACTTTCATTCCGAAAAATTTATTTCGCTGAATTTCAAAGTTTTATGAAGTATTCTCGTAGAAGCCTTTGGCCTTAGTGAGATATTAGTTAATATTGATGGTTTCATAGAAATCTCGCTACTTTCTCTGCTAAACGCGTTATTTTGTTGTTTTTCTTCTTTAATGAGGGATTCGTGAAAAAGCCTTTGACCTAATTAAGATATCGATTAATTTTGATGTTTTCAAAGGTATTTCGCTACTTTCAATCTGAACATGTTTCTTCGTTGGATTTCATTGTTTCATTAAGGATTCGTGAAAAAACCATTGACCACAGTGAAATAAATCTTAATTTTGATATTTACATAGATATAGCGCTAATTTCCCTGCGAAACACGTTACTAGGTTGAATTTCATCGTTTTATGAAGAATTCGTAGAAAAGTCTTTGACCTAAGTGTGATATATGTTAATTTTGTTGTTTTCATATATATATCTCTGCTTCCAATGCGAAACAGATTATGTAGTTGAATTTCATCGTTTTTGAATGATGCGCGAAAGAGCCTTTGACCTAAGTGAGATGTAGCTTAATTTTGATGTTTTCATAGATATTCCGCTACTTTCACTGTGAACAATGTTATTGAGATTATTTCATCGTTTTAAGAAGGATTCGTGAAAAAGACGTTGGCCTAATGGAGACATAGCTTAATTTTGATGTCTTCTTAGATAATTCGCTACTTTCTCTGCGAAACACGTTATTTAGTTGAATTTCATCGTTTTATGAAGGATTCGTGAAAAAGCCATTGACATAAGTGAGATATAGCTTAATTTTGTGTTTTTTATTGATATTTCGCAGCTTTCACTGCCAAAAACGTAATTTCGTTGAATTTTACCGTTTTATGACGGATTCGTGAAAAAGCTTTTGACTTAAGTTAGATATCGCTTAATTATAATGTTTTCATTGATATTTCTCTACTTTCACTGCGAAACACGTTATTTCGTTGAATTTCATCGTTTTATGAAGAAATCGTATAATAGGTTATGACCTAAGTGAGATATGACTTAAGTTTGATATTTTCTTAGATATTTCTCTATTTACACTGCGAAACACGCTATTTAATTGAATTTCATCGTTTTATGAAGTGTTCGTGAAAAAGCCTTTGACCTAAGTGAGATAGAGCTAATTTGTCATGTTTTCATTGATATTTCGCTACCCTCACTGCGATACCCATTACTTAGCTGAATTTCAGCGTTTTATGAAGGATTCGCGATAAATTCTTTGATCTAAGTGAGGTGTCGCTTAATTTTGATGTTTTCATAGATATTTCGCTAGTTTCACTGCGAAACACGTTAGTTAGTTGTGTTACTACTTATTATCACGGATTCGTGAAATAGCCGTTGACCTTAGTGAGATATTCCTTAATTCTGATGTTTACATAGGTTTTTCGCTACTTTCATTGCGAAACACGTAATACCGTTGAATTTCATTGTTTTTTGAAGAATTCGTGAAAAATCCTTTGACTTACGTGTGCTATCGGTTAATTTAGATGTTTTCATATTGATTTCGCTAGTTTCACAGCGTAACACGTTATTTAGTTGAATTTCATCTTTTTTGGGGGTTTCGTGAAATGCCTTTGAACTAAGTGAGATATCGCTTAGTTTTGATATTTTCATTGATATTTCGCTACCTTCACTGCGAAACACGTTATTTAGTTCTATTTCATCGATTTATGAGAATTCGTGTAAAGCCTAGGACCTACGAGATAGAGCGCATAATTTTGGTGTTTTCATAGATATTTCTCTACATTCACTGCGAAACATGTTATTTAGATGAATGTCATCGTTTTATGGAGGATTCCTGGAATGCATTTGACTTAAGTGAGGTATACCTTAGTTTTGTATTTTTCACAGATATTTCGCTACATTCTCTGCTAAACACGTTATTTAGTTGAATTTCATCGTTTTTGGAGGATTCGTGAAATGCCATTGAACTATGTGATATAGCGCACAATTTTGATGTTTTCATAGATATTTCCCTACTTTCACTGCGAAACATGTTATTTCGTTGAATTTCATTGTTTCATTCAAATTTCGTGAAATAACCATAATTTAGCTAAGATTTAGCTTTATTTTGATGTTTTCATAGAAATCCTGCAACTTACACTGCGAAACAGGTTATTTCGTTGAATTCCATCGTTTCATGAATATTTCGTGAATTAACCTTGACTTAGGAAGATTTAACTTAATGTGATGTTTTCAAAGATATCCAGCTACTTTCACCGCGAAACACGTTATTTCGTTGAATTTTATCGTTGCACATATGTTTTGTGAAATCACCAAGATTTATATGAGATTTAACTTAATTATGATGTTTTCAAAGATATCTCGCTACATTCACTGCTACACACGTTATTATGTTGAATTTCATCGTTTCATGAATGGTTCGTGTAATAAGCAGGATTTGCCGTAGATATAGCTTAATTTTGATGTTATCATATATATGCAGCTACTTTCACTGGGAAACACGATATTTCGTTGAATTACATGGTATCATGCATGTTTCGTGAAATAACCTTGATTTAGCGGAGATTTAGCTTAATTGCGATGTTTTCATCGATATCCAGCTACTTTCACTGCGAAACAGGTAATTTCGTTGAATTCCATCGTTTCATGCATGTTTCGAGAAATAACCATGATTTAGCGGTGACTTAGCTTAATTTTGATGTTTTCAAAGATATCCAGCTTCTCTCACCGCGAAACACGTTATTTCGTTGAATTTCATTGTTTCATTCAAATTTCGTTGTAATAACCATTATTTAGCTAAGATTTAGCTTTATTTTGATGTTTTCATAGATATCCAGCTACTTACACTGTGCAACAGGAAATTTCGTTGAATTCCATCGTTTCATGCATGTTTCGTGAAATAACCATGATTTAGAGGAGATTTAGCTTAATTTTGATGTTTTCAAAGATATCCAGCTACTTTCACCGCGAAACAGGTAATTTCGTTGAATTTCATCGATTCATGTATGTATCGTGAAATAACCCTGATTTAGATGACATTTAACTAAATATGGTGTTTTCATAGATATCCAGCAATTTTAACAGCGTAACACGTTCTTTCGTAGATTTTCATCGTTATTGAATGTTTCGTGAAATAACCATTATGATTTAGCGGTGATTTATCTTAATTTTGATGTTTTCAAAGATAACCAGAAACTTTCACTGCGACACACGTTATTGCGTTGAATTTCATCGTTTCATGAATGGTTCGTGTAATAAACAGGATTTACCGTAGATATAGCTTAATTTTGGTGTAATATATATGCAGCTACTTTCACTGGGAAACACGTTATTTCGTTGAATTTCATCGTTTCATGCATGTTTCGTGAGATAACCATGATTTAGAGGAGTTTTAACTTAATTTAGATGGTTTCATAGATATCCAGCTACTTTCACTGCGAAACTCGTTATTTCTAGGAATTTCATCGTTTCAAGCATGTTTCGCGTTATAACCATGATTTGGCGGAGATTTTGCTTAATTTTGATGTTTTCATAGATATCTAGCTACTTACAATGCGAAACAAGTTATTTAGCTGAATTCCATCGTTTTACGGAGGATTCGTGAAAATGCCTTTGACTTAAGTGAGATATCGCTTAATTTTGATCTTATCATAGGTATTTCGCTACTTTCAGTGCGAAACTGGTAATTTAGTACAATTTCATCGCTTTATGAAGGCTACGTGAAAAAGCCTTTGACCTAAGAGGGATATTCGAATAATTTTGGTGGTTTCACAGATATATCCCTACTTTCACTGCGAAACACGTTGTTACGTTGAATTTCATAGTTTTATGAAGGATTCACGTAAAAGCTTTCGACGTAAGGGAGAAATCGCATAATTTTGCTGGGTTCATAGATAATATCTGCATCACTGCCAAACACGTTATTTTGTAGAATTTGATCTCTTTATGAAGGTTTCGTGAAAAAGCACTGGATCTAATTGAGAAAACGCTTTATTTTGAAGTTTTCATATATATCTATCTTCTTTCCATGTGAAACACGTTATTTCTTTGAATTTCATCGTTTTATGAAGGAATCGTGAAGATTAATGAGACCTAGGTGAGATATCGTTTAAATTTGATGTTTACAGAGATATCTCCCAATTCTCACTGCGAAATACGTTATTTGGTTGAATTTCATCGTTTTATGAAGTATTCGTGAAAAAGCTTAAGTTCTCTGTGAGATAGAGCTTAATTTTGAGTTTTTCATAATTATTCCGCTACTTTCACTGCGCAACACGTTATTTAGTTGAAATTTATGATTTTATGATGGCATCGTAAAAAAGCTTTGTCTTAAGTGAGACTTATCTTTACTTTGGTGTTTTCATAGACACTGCGCTACTTCCACTGCGAAACACGTTATCTAGTTTAATTTCAACGTTTTACGGAGGATTCGTGAAATATCCTTTGACCTAAGTGAGATATATCTTAGTTTTGATGTTTTGATAGAAATTACGCTACATTCACAGCGAAAACGTAATTTAGTTGAATTTCATCGTGTTATGAAGGATTCGTGAAAAAGGTATTGACCTAAGTGAGATAGACATTAATATTGATGTTTTCACGTATATTTCGCAATTTTCACTGCGAAACACGTTATTTAGATATATTTCAACGTTTTACGGAGGATTTGTGTAAAAGCCTTCGACCTATATGAGATATATCGTAGTTTTGATGTTTTGATAGCTATTACGCTACTTTCGCTGCGAAAACATTATTTAGTTGAATTTCATCGGCTAATTAAAGATTCGTGACAAAAGCCTTTGACCTGATGAGGTGTCGCTAAATTTTGATGTTTAATTGATATTTCGCTACTTCAACTGCGTATCACGTTATTTCGCTGAATTTTGTCGTTTCATGAAGGATACGTGAAATAAGCCTTTGATCAAATTTAGATACAGCTTAATATTGATGTTTCCATAGATAATAGCTGCTTTCACTGCGAAACACGTTATTTCGTAGAATTCCATCAATTTATGAAGGAATCGCGAAAAAACTTTTATTGGAGATATCGCTCCTTTTTGATGTTTTCGTAGATATCTCCTTCCTTCACTGCGAAACGCGTTATATCTCTGAATTACATCCTTTTATGAAGTATTAGAGTAAAAGCATTTGACCTATGTGAGATATCGCTTAATTATGACTTTCAATAGATGCTTCGCTACGAGTGCGATACACGTTAATTAGTTGTATTTCATCGTTTTATGAATGTTTCGTGAAAAAGCGTTCGACCTAAGTGTGATGTCGCTTAATTTTGGTGTTTTCATGGATATCTCCCTACTCTCACTGCCAAAAACGTTATTTTGCTGAATTTCAACATTTTATGAAAGATTCGTGAAAAAACCTTTGAACTATGTGAGATGCAGCATAATTTTCATGTTTTCAGAGATTATAGCTACTTTCACTGTGAAACTCGTTAAATCTTTGATTTTCACCGTGCTATGAATGATCGTGAAAAAGCCTTTGACCTATGTGAGATATCGCTTAATATTGGTGTTTTCATTGATATCTCCATTCTTTCACTGCGAAACACGTTATTTCGTTGAATTTCATCGTTCTATGAAGGATATGTGAAAAAGCCTATCATCTAATTTAGATACAGCTTAATATTGTTGTTTTCACAGATAATAGCTACTCTCAATGCGAAACTTCGTAGAATTCCATCGTTTTATGAGGGATCCTTGAAAAAGCCTTTGACCTATGTGAGATATCGCTTAATTTTGATGTTTCCATAGATATCACCCTTCTTTCTCTGCGAAACACGTTATTTTGTTGAATTTCATGGGATTATGAAGGATACGTGAAAAAGCCGTTGATCAAATTTAGATACAGCTTAATGTTGATGTTTTCATATATATTTCTCTACTTTCCTTACGATAGAAGTTATTAACTGAATTTAAACGTTTTATGGACGATTCGTCAAAAAGCATTTGATCTGAGTGAGATATCGCTTTGTTTTGATGTTTTCAGCGATATTTCGCTACTTTCACCGCGAAACACGTTATTTAGATGAATTTCATCGTTTTTGGAAGTATTCGTGAAAAAGCTTTTGACCTAAGTGAGATAGAGCGTAGTTTTGATGTCTTCATAGATATTTCGCTGCTCTCACTGCGATACAAATAGTTCAGTTCAATTTCATCGTTTCATGAAGTTTTCGCGTAAAAGCCTTTGACATATGTGAGATATAGCTTAATTTTGATGTTTTCAGTGATATTTCTCTACTTTCACCGCGATACACATTATTTAGAATAATTTCATCGTTTTAAGAAGGATTCGCGAAAAAGCTTTTGAACTAAGTGCGATATCCCTTAATCTTGATGTGTTCATAGTTGATACGTTACTTTCACTGCGAATACGTTAGTTAGTTGTATTTCATCGTGTTATGAATGTGTCGTGAAAAAGCCATTGACTTCAGTGAAATAAATCATAATTTTGATATTTTACATATTTATTTCGCTACTTTCACTGCGTAACACGTTATCAGTTGAATGTTATCGTTTTATGATGGAATCGTAGAAAAGCCTTTGACCTAAGTGAAATACATCTTACTTTTGATGTTTTCATGGATATTTCGCTACTTCCACTGCGAAACAGATTATTTAGTTGAATTTCATCATTTTATGAAAGATGCATAAAAAGCCTTTGATCTAATTGTGATGTCGCTTAATTTTGATGTTCTCATAGATATTCCGCTACCTTCACTGTGAACAATGTTATTAAGATTTATTTCATCGTTTTATGAATGTTTCGAGAAAAAGACGTTGGCCTAAGTGAGACATAGCTTAATTTTGATGTTATCATAAATATTTCGCTACTTTCTCTGCGAAACACGGTATTTAGTTGAATATCATCGGTTTAGGAATTATTCGTGAAAAAGCAGTTGACCTATGTGAGATAGAGCTTAGTTATGATGTTTTCATAGATATATCGCTGCCCTCACTGCGATACAGATTTTTTAGCTGAATTTCATCGTTCAATGAAGGATTCGCGAAAAAGCTTTTGACCTAAGTGTGATATCCCTTAATTTTGATGTTTTCATAGCTATTTCGCAACTTTCACTGCGAATCACGTTATTTAGTTGAATTTCATCGTTTCATTAATGTTACGTGAAGAAGCCTTTGAACTAAGTGAAATATCGCTTAATTTTGCTGTTTTCATAGATATTTCTCTAGTTTTACTGCGAAACACGTTATTTATTTAAATTTCATCGTTTTATGAATTATTCGTGAAAAAGCCTATGACCTAAATGTAATGTCACTTAATTTTGACGTTATCATATGTATCTCTCTACTTTCATAGTGAAACACGTTATTACGTTTAATTTTATCGTTTTATGAAGGAATCGTGACAAAGACTATGACCTAAGTGTGATTTAGATAATTATTATGTTATCATAGATATTTCGCTTCTTTCACTGCGAAACGCGTTATTTAGTTAAATTTCATCATTTTATGAAGGACTCGTGAAAATGCATTAGACCTAAGTGAAATGACGCTTAATGTTGCTTAAGTTTTCATATATATCTCACTTATTTCACTGCGAAACACGTTATTTAGTTTAATTTCATCGTTTGATGAAGGTTTCGAGAAAATCCTTTGACCTAACTGAGAAATCGGTTTATTTTGTTGTATTCATAGATATTTGGCTACTTTCACTGCGAAACACGTTATTTCGCTGAATTTCGTCGTTCTATGAATGATTCGTGAAAAACCATTTAACATAAGTGAGATATCGCTTAATTTTGTTGTTTTCATAGATATCTCGCAACTTTCACTGCGAAACACTTTATTTCGTTGCATGTCATCATTTTATGACGGATTCGTGAAAGAGCCTTTGACCTAAGCGAGATATCGCTTAATTTTGATGTTTTAATAGATATCTCCCAACTCTCATTGCGTAACAGGTTATTTAGTTGAATTTCCTTGTATATGAGGGTTTCGTGAAAATGATATTGACCTTTGTGATATATCGCTTAATTATGATTTTTTATTAGAGATTTCGCTGCTTACACTTCGAAGCACGTTATTTCGTTGAATTTCATATTTTTAGGAATTGTTTGTGAAAAAGCCTACGACCTAAGTGAGATATAGGTCTATTTTTATGTTTTCATTGTTATCTCACTTCTTTCACTTCGAAACACGTTATTATGTCGGATTTCATCGTTTTATGATGGATTCGTGAAAAAGCTTATGACTTAAGTGAGATATCGATTAATTTTGATGTGTTCATAGATATTTCGCTACTTTCACTGCGAAAAACGTTATTTAGATGAATTTCAACGTTGTATGGAGGATTCGTGAAAAACCTTTGGCCTAAGGGAGATATCGCTTAATCTGGATTTTTTCGTATATATTTCGCTACTTACACAGCGGCACACGTTATTTCTTTGAATTTCATCGTTTTTATTAAGGATTCTTGAAAAAGCGTTTGATCTATGTGAGATCTCGCTTAATTTTGATGTTTTCATAGATATCTCCCTACTCTCACTGCGTAACAGGTTATTTAGTTGAATTTCATCCTTTACGAAGGATTCGTGAAAAAGCTATTGACCTTAGTGAGATATCGCTTAACTTAGATGTTATCATAGACATCACGCTACTTTCTCTGCGAAACACGTTATTTCGTTGAAATTAATCGTTTAATGAAGGATTCGTGCAAAAGCCATTAACTTAAGTGAGACAACGCGTAATTTTGATGTTTTCTTTGATATGTCCCTACTTTCTCATTGAAACACATTATTTTGTTGGATTTCATCGTTTTATGTTTGATTAGTGGAAAATCATTCGATCTAAGTACGTTATTGCGTTATTTTGATGTTTCAAGCATATCACGCTACTTTCACAGCGAAACAAGCTGTTTAGTTTATTTTCATCGTTTTATGAAGGATTCGAGGAAAAGCCTTTTACCTAAGCGAGATATCGATTAATTTTGATTTTTTCATAGATATCCCGTTACTTTCACTGCGATACACGTTATTTGGTAGAATTTCATCGCTTTACGTTTGATGGGTGAAAAAGCATTAGACTTAAGTGTGATATCGCTGAATATTGATGTTTTCATAGGTATCTCGCTATCTTCACTGCGACACACGTCATTTTGTTGAATTTCATCGCATTATGATGCATTCGTGAATTAGCCGTTACCTAAGTGAGATATCGCTTAATTTTGATGTTTTCATAGATATCCCGCTACTTTCACTGCGAAAAACGATATTTGGTAGAATTTCATCGTTTAATGTTGGATTAGTGAAGAAGCATTTGACTTAAGTGTAATATGTTTTAATTTTGATGTATTCTTAGAAATCCCGCTACTTTCTCTGCGGAACACGTTATTTCGTTGAAATTCATCGTATTATGAGGGATTCGTGGAAAGCCTTTGACCTAAATGTGATATTACTAAATTTTGATGTTTTATTTGTTATCTCGCCACTTTCACTGCGAAACACGTAATTTCGTAGAACTTCATCGTTTTGTGAGAGTTTCGTGAAATATCCATTGACCTAAGGGAGATATGGCTTAATTTTTTGTTATGATAGGTATCTCGTTACATTCACTGCGAAACACGTTATTTCGGTGAATTTTATTCTTTTATGACGGATTAGTTAAAATGCCTTTAACATAAGTGACATATCGCTTAATTCTGATGTTTGCATAGATATTTCTCTGCTCTCACTGTGAAACAGGTTATTTCGTAGAATTTTATCGTTTTATGAACGAATCAGGAAAGAGTCGTTGTCCAAAGTGAGATATCGATTAATTTTGATGCTTTCACAGGTATCTCTCTACTTACACTCCGAAACACGTTATTTCGGTGAATTTCATCGTTTTATGACGGATTCGTGAATAAGCTTTTCACCTAAGTGACATATTGCTTAATTTTGATGTTTTCATTGATATCTGGCTATTTGCACTGCGAAACAATTTATTTAGTTTATATCCATCGTGTTATAAAGGATTCGAGAAAAAGCCTTTGACCTAATCCAGATATCTGTTAACATTTATGTTTTCAAATATATCTCGCTATTTCATTGCGAAACACGTTATTTCGTTGAATTTCATCGTTTTATTATGGTATCGTGAAAAAGCCTTTGATGTAAGTGTTATATTGTTTAATTTTGATATTTCCATACATATCTCGCTACCTTTACTGCGAAACACGTTATTTCGCTGAATTTCATCGTTTTTTGAAGGATTCATGATAGAATCATTGACCAAAGAGAGATATCGCTTACTTTTGAAACTCTCTTAGATATCTCGCTAATTCTACTGCGAAACACGCTATTTCGTTAAATTTCATTGTTTTATGATGGATTGGTGACAAAGTCATGATCTAAGTGAGACATCGTTTCATTTTGATGTTTTCATAAATATTTCGCTACTTTCACTGCGAAAAACGTTATTTAGTTGAATTTCATCGTTGTATGGAGGATTCGTGAAAAAGCCTTTGACATAAGGGAGATATAGCTTAATTTAGATGTTTGCATTGATATTTCGCTGCTTTCACTGCGAAACACGTTATTTAGCTGAATTTCAACGTTTTATGAGGGATTCGTGAGAAAGCGTTTGACCTAAGTGAGATATCGCTTAATTTTTATGCCTACAAAATATCTCCCATCTCTCACTGCGTAAAACGTTATTTCGTTGAATTTCATCGTTTTATGAATGATTCGTGAGAAAGCATTTGACCTAGGTGAGATGTCGCATAATTTTTATATTTTCATAAATATTTCGCTACTTTCACTGCGAAACACGTTGTTTCGTTGAATTTTATCGTTTTAAGAAGGATACGCGAAAAAGCTTTTCACCTTAGTGTGATATCGCTTTATTTTGATGATTTCATAGAAATCTCGCTACTTTCTTTGCGAAAAACGTTATTTTGCTGAACTACAATTTTTTTGAAGGATTCGTGAAAAAGCATTTGACCTAGGTGAGACATAGCTTAATTTTGATGTTTTCAAAGATAACTCACTACTTTCACTACGAAACACGTGATTTCGTTGAATATCATCGTTTAATGAAAGCATCGTGAAAATGCATTTGACCTAAGTGAGATATAGCTTAATTATGATGTTTAAACAGATATTTCGATAATTTCACTGCGAAACACGTAATTCAGATGAATTTCTTCGACTAAAGAAAGATATGTGACAGAAGCCTTTGACCTGATGAGATGTCGCTTAATTTTGATGTTTAACTGGTATTCCGCTACTGCAACAGCGAATCACGTTATTTAGTTGAAATTTATGGTTTTATGAAGGCATCGTACAAAAGCTTTGTCTTAAGTGAGATATATTTTTATTTTGGTGTTTTCATAGATATTTCGCTACTTCCACTGCGAAACAGGTTATAACGTTGAATTTCATCGTTTTATAAAAGATTCGGGCAAAAGCCTTTGATCTAATTGAGATATAGATTAATTTTGATGTTTTCTTATATATTTCGGCACTTTCACAGCGAAACACTTTTTTTCGTCGAACTTCATTGTTTTACGAAGGACTTGTGAAAAAGCGTTTGAACTAAGTGAGATATAGCTTAATTTTGTTTTTTTCATATATATTTCTATACTTTCCCTAAGAAACACGTTATTAACTGAATTTAAACGTTTTATGGACTATTCGTCAAAAAGCATTTGACCTGAGTGAGATACATCCTAGCTTTGATGTTACGATATATATATCGCTACATACACTGCGAAAATTTAATTTAATAGTTCAATTTTACCGTTTAATGAAGGATTCGTGAAGAAGCCGTTGACCTAAGTGAGTTATCGCTTAATTTTGATGTTATCGTAGATATTTCGCTAATTTCACAGTGAAAATCGTAAAATAATAGAATTTCATCGGTTTTATGAAGGATTCGAGAAAATGTCATTGACCTAAGTGAGATATAGTTTAATTTTGATGTTTTCATTGATATTTCGCTGCTTTCACGGCGAAAAACGTTATTTCGTTGAATTTTATTGTTTTAAGAATGATTCGTGAAAAAGCCTTTGAATTAAGGGAGATATCGCTTTATTTTGATATTTTCAAGAAATCTCCTGTCACACACTACAAAAGTGAAGTTCGCAGAGAAAGTGGCGAAATATCTATTAAAACATAAAATTAAGCTATATTTCACTTAGGTCAAATTCTTTTTCTCGGATCCGTCATAAAACGATAAATATCAACGAAATAACGTGTTTCGCAGTGAAAGTAGTGGGATATCTATGAAAAAATCAAAATAAAGTGATATCTCACTTACGTCAACGGCTTTTTCACGAATCCGTCATAAAACGATGGAGATCAACGTAATAACGTTTTTCGCACTGAAAGTAGCGAGATATCTTTGAAAACATTAAAATTATGCTGTATAACACTTAGGACGAAGGCTTTTTCACGAAATATTCTTAAAACGATAAAATTCAACTAAATAACGTTTTCGCAGGGAAAGTAGCGAAATATCTATGAAAACGTCAAAATTAAGCGATATCTCACTTAGCTCAAACGTTTTGTCATGAATCTACCATAATAAGATGAAATTCAACGAAATAACGTGTTACCGCCATGAAAGAAGCGAAATATCCATGAAAATTTCAAAATTAAGCTTTATCTCAAAAAGGGCCACGGCTTATTCGCTATTCCAACTTAGACCAATGAAATTCAACTAAATAAGGTTTTTCTCAGAAAGAAGTAACTAAATATTTCTGAAAACATCACCATTAAATGATATCTCATTTAGGTCAAAAGCTTTATCATGAATAATTCAAAAAATGATGGAAATCAACTAAATAACGTGTTTCGCAGTGAATGTAGCGAAATATATATGAAAAGACCAAAATTAAACGATATCTCACTTAGGTCAAGGTCTATTTCATGAATCGCACATGAAACGATGAAATTCAGTTAAATAACGTGTTACGCAGTGAAAGTGGCGAAATATCTTTGAAAACATCAAAATTAAGCAATATCTCAAATAGGTCAAATGCATTTTCACGAATCCTTCATAAAACGATGTAATTCAACTAAATATCGTGATTCACAGTGTATGTAGGGTGACATGTACGAAAACATCAAAATTAAGCTTTATCTCACTTAATACAACGGTATTTACACGAATCCCTCATAAAACGATGAAATTCAACGAAACAACTTTTACCTTGTAAGTAGCGAAATATCTATGAAAACATCATAATTATCGTTAACTCACTTAGGTCATCGGATTTTTTACGTATCCTTCATAAAGCGATGAAATTGAAATATACAACGCGTTTCGCAGTGGAAGTAGGAAATATCTTAAAACAAAAAAATTAAGATATATCTCATTTAGGTCAAAGGCTATTTCACGAAACCATCATGAAACGGTGAATTTCAACGAAATAACGTCTTTCGCAGTGAAATTAGCGAAATATCTATGAAATCATCAAAATTAAGATTATTTCACTTAGGCCCAAGGTTTCTACTCGAATCCTTCTTAAAACGTTGAAATTCAACGAAATAACGTGATACGCAGTGAGAGTTTGGAGATATCTATGAAATCATCAAAATTATGCGATATCTCAATTAGGACAAATGTTGTTCACGAATCCTTCATAAAACGCTGAAATTCAACGAAATAACGGGTTTCGTCATGAAACTAGCGAAATATCTATGAAAACATCAAGATTAATCGTTATCTCACTTATTTCAAGCGTTTTTTACGAATCCTTCATAAAACGAGGAAATTCAACGAAATAATGTGTTTCACAGTGAAAGAAATTAATATATATTATAAGGTCAAAATTAAGCTGTATCTCAATTATATCAAACGCTTTTACACGTATCCTTCATAAAACGTTGAAATTATACTAATTTACATTTGTCGAAGATAAAGTAGCGAAATACATTTGAAAACATCAGAATTAAGTGATATAACACTTAGGTCATAGGCTTTTTCACGAAACCATCATAAAACGATGAAAAGCTAGTTATTAACGTGTTTCGCAGTCAAAGTAGCGAAATATCTATGAAAATAACAAAATTAAGCGTCGTCTCACTTTAGTCCAAGGCTTATTCACGAATCCTTCATAAAACGATGAAATACCACTAACTAACGTGTTTCGCAATGAAAGTAGCGAAACATCTATGAAAACATCATTATTAAGCGATATCTCCAATAAGTCAAATGCTTTTTCTCTAATACTTCATTAAACGATGTAATACAAAGACAAACGTGTTTCGGTGTGAAAGAATGGAGATATCTTTGATAACATCAAAATTAAGCGATATATCACTTAAGTCAGAAGATTTTGCACGATTCCTTTGTAAAACGATGAAATTCAACGAAACAACGCGTATTGCAGTGAAAGTAGCTATTATCTATTATAACATCAAATTTAAGCTGTATCTCACTTAAATCAAAGGCTTTTTCACGTTTCCTTCATTAAAACAATGAAATTCAACGAAATAACGTGTTTCGCAGTGAAGGAATGGAGTTATCAATGAAAACATCAAAATTAAGCGATATCTCACATAAGTAAAAGGCTGTTTCACGAATCATTTAGAAGATGATGAAATTCAACGAAGTAACGTGTATCGCAGGGAAAGTTGCTATTATCTAAAAAAACATCCAAATTAAGCTGCATTTCACATAGTTCAAATTCTTTTTCACGAATCATTCATAAAACGATGAAATTCAACAAAAGTACGCGTTACGCAGTGAGAGTGGGGAGATATCTATGAAAACATCAAAATTAAGCGTTATCTCACATAGGTAAAAGGCTGTTTCACGAATCATTCATAAGACGATGAAATTCAACGAAGTAACGTGTACGCAGTGAAAGTTGGTGTTATCTGAAAAAACATCCAAAGTAAGCTGCAACTCACACAGTTCAAAGTCTTTTTCACGTATCAAACATAAAACGATGTAATTCAAAGAAATAACGCGTTTCGCAGTGAAATAGGGAGATATCTATTTAAACATCAAAATTAAACGACATCACTCATTGGACAAAGGCTTTTTCACGAATCCTTCATATAACGATGAAATTCAACTAAATAACGTGTATCACAGTGAAAGTAGCATAATATCTCTGTAAACATCAAAATTAAGTTATATCCCACTAAGGTCAAAAGTTTATTCACGAAACCATCATAAAACGATGAAGTTCAACGAAATAATGTGTTTCGCGGTGAAAGTAGCGAAATATCCATTAAAACTTCAAAATAAATCGATATCTCACTTAGGTCAAAGGCTTTTTCTCTAATACTTCATAAAACAATGAAATTCAGGGAAAAAACCTGTTTCGCAATGAAAGTTGTGATATATATACGAAAACATCAAAATTAAGCGATATCTCACTTAGGTCAAAGCCTTTTTACGAAATCTTCATAAAACGATGAAATTTGACTTAATAACCTGTAACGCAGTGAAAGTAGCGATATATCAATGTAACCATGAAAATTAAACTATAACTCACTTAGGTCAAAGATTTTTTCACGAATCCTTCATAGAAAGATGATATTCATCTAAAAAACGTGATTCGCAGTGAAAGCAGCGAAATATTTATGAAAACATCAAATTTAAACGATATCTCAACTAGGTCTCATTCTTTTTCACGAATCCTTCATAAAACGATGGCATTCAAATAAATAACGTGTTTCGCATTGAAAGTAGCGAGATATCTATGAAAACATCAAAATTATGCTATACCTCAATTAGGTCACAGGCTTTGTCTCGAATCCTTCATAAAACAATGAATTTAAATGAAAAAACGTGTTTCGCATTTTAATTAAATAATATCTATGTAAACATCAAAATTAAACTATGTCTCACTTAGGTCAAATTCTTTTTAACAAATCTCTCATAAAACGAAGAAAGTAAACGAAATATCGTATTTCGCAGTAAGAATTAGGAGATATCTAGTTAAACATCAATATTAAGCTATATCTCACTTAGGTCAACGGCTGATTACGATTCCTTCATAAAACGATGTAATACAACTAACTAGCTTGTTTCGCAGTGAAAGTAGAGAAACATCTATGATAACATCAAATTTAAGTGATAACGCACTTATGTTCACGGTCTTTCACGAATCCTTCATAAAACGATGAAATACAACTTAATAACATGTTTCGCAGAGAAGGTAGCGAAATATCTATGAAAACATCAAATTTAAGCTATATCTCACTTAGGTTTTAACCTTTTACACGTGTTATTCATAAAACAATGAAATTCATCGATATAAGGTGTTTCGCAGTGTGAGATTCGAGATATCTAAGATAACTTCAAGATTAAGCGATAACTCACGTAGGTCAACGGCTTTTTCACGTATCCTCCATAAGACCATGAAATTCATCTACATAACGTGTTTCGCAGTGGAAGTAGCGAAATATCAATGAAAACATCTAAACTAAGCGATATCTCACTTAGGTCAAAGGTATTTTACGAATCCTCCATAAAACGATTCAACGAAATAACATGTTTCTCAGTGAACGCAGCGAAATATATATGAAACACATCTAAATTAAGCGATATTGCACTTAGGTCACAGGCATTTTACGAATGATCCATGAAACGATGCAATTCACCTAAATGACGTGTTTCGCAGTGAAAGTAGCGAAATATCTATGAAAACATCAAAATTAACGTATATCACACTAAGGTCAAAGGCTTTCCTACGATTCCTTCATAAAACGATGAAATTCAGCTAAATAACGTGTTTCGCAGTGAAAGTGACGAAATATCCATGTAAACATCATAATTAAGATTTATTTCACTTAGGATAATGACTTTTTCACGAATCCTTCATAAAACGAAGTAATTCAATTAAATAATATGATCGCAGTGAAAGTAGAGAACTACTTATGACAACATGAAAATTATGTGCTATCTCAAATAGGTCCTCGGCTTTTTCACGAATACATCATAAAACGAGGAAATTGAACTAAATAACGTGTTTCGCAGTGAAAGTAGCGAAATATCTATGAAAATATCAAAACTAAGCGATATCTCACTAAGGTCAGTGGCTTTTTCACGAGTCTTCCTTAAAACTATGATATTCAACGAAATATCGTGTTTCGTAGTGAAAGAAGCGAAATATCTATGATAAGAGCAAAATTAACTTATATCTCACTTAGATCAAAGGCTTTTTCACGAATCCTTCATAAACTGATGTAACTTAACTTAATAATGTGTTTCGCATTGAGAGTAACGAAATATCAATGAAACCATCAAAATTAAGCGATATCTCAAATAGACCAAAGGCTTTTTCACGAATCAGTCTTAACACGATGGAATTAACGGAAATAACGTGTTTCGCAATGAAAGTAGCGAGATATCTATCAAAATATCAAAAATATGCGACATCACCCTCATGTCAAAGGCTTTTCACGAATCAGTCATAAAACGATGAAATTCAACGAAATAATGTGTTTCGCAGTGAAGGTAGCGAGATATCCATGAAAACTACAAAATTATACAATATCTCACACACGTCAAAGCCTTTTTCACGAATCCGGCATAAAAAGATGAAATCCAATGGTATAAATGGTATAAATGATTCGCTGTGAAAGTAGCTAGATATCTATGAAAACATCAAAATTAAGTGATAACACACTTACGCCATAGGCATTTTTACGAATCCGTCATAAAACGATGAAATTCAACAAAATAATGTGTTTCGCTGTGAAAGTAGCTAGATATCTATGAAAACATCAAAATCAATCTGTATCTCACTTAGGTCCAAGCCTTCTACACGTACCCTTCATAAAACGAAGAAATTCACTGAAGTAACTGTTTCGCAGGGTGAGATGGAGGATATCTATGAAAACATCAAAATTAAGCGATATCTCACATAGGTCAAAGGCTTTTTCACGAATCATCCGTAAAATGTTGAAATTTAACTAAATAACTTGTTTCGCGCTGAAAGTAGCGAAATATATATGAAAACATCAAATTTAAGATATATCTCACTTACGTCAAATTCTTTTTCACGAATCCTTCATAACACGAAGAAATTCAACAAAATAACGTGTTTCTTAGTGAAAGAAGGGTGATATATATGAAAACATCAATATTAAGAAGTATCTAAATTAGATTAAAGGATTTATCCCGTATCCTACATAAAACGATGAAATTCAACGAAATAACGTGTTTCGCAGTGAAAGAATGGAGATATCGATGAAAACATCAACATTAAGCGATATCTCACATAGGTTCAAGGCTTTTTCACGAATCATTCATAAGACTTTGAAATTCAGCGAATTAACGTGCTTCGCAGTGAAAGTAGCTACTATCTATGAAAACATCAAAATAAAGCTGCATCTCACATAGTTCAAAGGCTCTTTCACGAATCCTTCTTAAAACGATGAAATTCAACGAAATAACGTGATACGTAATTGAAGAAGCTAAATATCAATTAAACATCAAAATTGAGCGACATCTCATCAGGACAAATGCTTTTGTCACGAATCTTTAATTAGCCGATGAAATTCAACTAAATAATGTTTTCGCAGCGAAAGTAGCGAAATAGATATCAAAACATCAAAACTACGATATATCTCATATAGGTCAAATGCTTTTACACGAATACTACGGAAAACGATGAAATTTATTTAAATATCGTTTTTCGCAGTGAAAGTTGCGAAATATACGTGAAAACATCAAAATTAAGCGATATCCCACATAGGTCAATGGCTTTTTCACGAATCAGTCATACAATTATGAAATTCAACGGAATAACGTGTTTCGCAGTGAAGGTAGCGAGATATCAATGAAACCATCAAAATTAAGATATATCTCACTTACATCAAAGGCTTTTTCACGAATCCCTCATAAAACGATGATATTCAACGGTGTAACTTGTTTCGAAGTGAAAGTAGCGTGATATCCATGAAAACATAAAAATTATGCTATATCTAACTTAGTTCAAATGCTTTTTCACGCATCCATCATAAAACGATGAATATCAACGAGATAACGTGTTTCGCAGTGTAATTAGGGAGATATCTATGAAAACATGATAGTTAAGCGATATCTCACTTTACTGCGAAATACGTTATTTCCATGAATTTTATCATTTTATGAAGATTTCGTGAAAAAGCCTTTGACCTAAGTGAGATATAGCTTAAATTTGATGTTTTCATAAATATTTCGCTCCTTTCACTGCGAAACACGTTATTTAGTTGAATTTCATCGTTTTTGGAGGTTTCGTGAAATGCCTTTGACCTAAGTGAGACATCGCTTAGTTTTGATGTTTTCATAGATATTTCGCTACTTTCACTGCGAAACCCGTTATTAAGTTGAATTACATCGTTCTATGAAGGATTCGTGAAAAACCGTTTATCTAAGTGAGTTATCACTTAATTTTGATGTTATGTCGTAGTAGTTTCTCTACTATCACTGCGATACACGTTAGTTCGTTGTATTACATCGTTTAATGAAGGATTCGTGAAAAAGCCTTTGACCTAAGTGGGATAGAGCTTATTTGTCATGTTTTCATTGCTATTTCGCTACCCTCACTGCGACACCCATTATTTAGTTGAATTTCATAGTTTTATGAAGGATTCGTGAAGAAGCCTTTGACCTAAGACAGATTTCCGTTTACTCTGATTTTTTCATATATATCTCCCATCTCACACTGCGAAACACATTATTTCGATGAATTTCATCGTTTTATGAAGAGCTCGTGTAAAAGCTTTTGACATAGGTGAGATATCGCTTAATTTTGATGTTTTAATAGATATTTCGCTAGTTCCACTGCGAAACACGTTTTTTAGTTTAATTTCTTCGTTCTAGGTAGGATTAGTGTAAAAGCCATTTGACCAATGTTAGATAAACCTTAATATTGATGTTTTCATAGATATTTCTCTACTTTCTCTGCGACACACGTTATTTATCTGAATATCATTGTTTAATGAAGGTTTCATGAAAATCCTTTTACCTAAATGAGGTAGAGCTTAGTTGTGAAGTTTTCTTATATTTTTCGCTACTCTCACAGCGATTCCCATTATTTATTTGAATTTAATCCTTTTATGAAGGTTTCGCGAATAAGCTTTTGACCTAAGTGAGATGTCCCTTAATTTTGATGTTTTCACATATGTTTCGTTACTTTCACTGCGAAACACGTCAGTTGGTTGTATTACATCGTTTTATGAAGTATTCGTGAAAAAGCCGTTGACCTAAGTGAGTTATCGCTTAATCTTGATGTTATCATAGATATCTCGAGTCTCTGTTTGTTGAATGTTTGTTGAATGTTTTAATAGATATTTCGCTAGTTCCACTGCGAAACACGTTATTTCGACGAATTAAATCGTTTTATGAAGAACTCGTGTAAATGGTTATGACCTAAGTGAGATATAGCTTAAATTTGATGCTTTCATAGATATTTCGCTAATTTCACTGCGAAACACGTTATTTCGATGAATATCATCGTTTCATGAAGAACTCGTATATAAGGTTATGACCTAAGTGAGGTATAGCTTAAATTTGATGCTTTCATAGATATTTCGCTACTTTCTATGCGAAACACGTTATTTAGTTGAATTTCATCGTTGTTTGAAGGATTCGTGAAAAAGCCTTGGACCTGAGTGAGATATACCTTAATTTTGTTATTTTCATAGATATATCGTTACTGCCACTGCGAAACACATTATTTAGTATAATTTCATTGTTTATGATGGATTCGTGGAAAAGCCGTTTTCCTAAGTGTGTTATAGCTTAATCTTGATGTTATCATAGATATTTCGCTAATTTCTTTGTGAAAAACGTTACTAATGTGAATTTCATCGTTTTATGAAGAATTTGTCAAAATGCCTTTGACCTAAGACAGATTTCGCTTTATTTTGAATTTTTCATACATATCTTCTCACACTGCGAAACACGATATTTAGATGAATTTCATTGTTTTAGGAAAGTTGCGTGAAAAAGCCTTAGACCTAAGTGAGTCATCGCTTAATCTTGATGTTAACATAGATATCTCGAACAGCACACTGCGAGACACGTTATTTCGATGAATTTCATCGTTTTATGAAGAGCAGGTATGAAAGCTTTTGACCTGAGGAGATATTGCTTAAATTTGATTTTTTCATAGATATTTCCCTTCTTTCACTGCGAAACACGTTATTTCGTTGAATTTCAATGTTTTATGAAAGATTCGTGAAAAATATTTGGACCTGAGTGAGATATAACTTAATTTTGATGTTTTCATAAATATATCGTTACTTCCACTGCGAAACTCATTATATAGATGAATTTCATTGTTTTATGGAGGATTCGTGAAATGCATTTCACCTAAGAGTGATATCGCTTAGTTTTGATATTTTAATAGATATTTCACTACTATCACTGCGAACCCCGTTATTTAGTTCAAATTTATCGTTTTATGTAGGATTCGTGAAAAAGCCTAGGACCTATGTGAGATAGCGCATTAGTTAGATGTTTTCATAGATATTTCGCTACTTTCCCTGCGAAACACGTTATTTAGTTCAGTTTCATCGTTTTGTGGAGGATCCGTGAAATGCCTTTGACCTATCTGAGATATCGCTTAGTTTTGACGTTTACATAGATATTTCGCTACTTTCACTGCGAAACACGTTATTTAGTTCAATTTTTACGTTTTATTGAGGATTCGTGAAAAAACGTAGGACCTATGTGAGATAGCGCATAATTTAGATGTTTCATAGATATTTCGCTACTTTCTCTGCGAAACACGTTATTTAGTGCAACTTCATCGTTTTATGGAGGATACGTGAAATGCCCTTGACCTAAGTGAGATATCGCTTAGTTTTCATGTTTTCATAGATAATTCGCTCATTTCAATGCACAACACGTTTATAAGTTGAATTACATCGTTTTATGAAGGATTCGTGAAAAACCGTTGACCTAAGAGAGATATCGCTTAGTTTTGACGTTTTCATAGATATTTCGCTACTGTCACTGCGAAACATGTTATTTAGTTTAATTTCATCGTTTTATCGATGATTCGTGAAATGCCTTTGACCTAAGTGAGATATCGTTAAATTTTGATGTTTTCATAGATATTTCTCTACTTTCACTGCGAAACACGTTATTTCGTTGGATTCATCGTTTTGTGAAGTATTAGTGAAAAAGCCTTTGACTTATGTGAGATATCACTTAATTTTGATGTGTTCATTGATATTACGCAATTTTTACTGCGTAACAATTTATTAAGTTGAATTTCATCGTTTTATGAAGGGTTCGTGAGAAAGCCGTTGACCTGAGTAAGTTATCGCTTAATTTTGATGTAATCATAGACATTTGCGAATTTCAGTGCGAATCACGTTATTTAACTGAATCTCATCGTTTTATTAAGGATTCGTGAGAACGGCTTTGACTTAAGTGAGATATCGCTTAATTTTGTAGTTTTCATTGATATGACGCTACTTTCACTGCGAAACACGTTATTTCGTTGAGTTTCACCGTTTTATGACGGATTCGTAAAAAAGCATTTGACCTAAGTGAGATATGGCTTAATTTAGATGTTATCTTAGTTAACTCGCTACTTTCTCTGCGAAACACGTTATTTCTTTGAAATTAATCGTTTAATGAAGGATTCGTGAAAAAGCCATTAACTGAATTGAGACAACGCTTAATTTTGATGTTTTCATTGATATCTCTCTACTTTCTCTTTGAAACACGTTATTGTGTTGGATTTAATCGTTTTATGTTTGATTAGTGAAAAATCATTCGATCTAAGTAAGTTATTTCGTTATTTTGATTTTTTCAAGCATATCTCGCTGCTTTCACTCCGGAACACGGTATTTCGTTTATTTTCATCGTTTAATGAAGGTTTCGAGAAAAATCCTTTTACCTAAGCGAGATATCGCTTAATTTTGATTTTTTCATAGATATCCCGTTCCTTTCAGTGCGATACACGTTATGCCGTTGAATTTTATTCTTTTATGTCGGATTCGAGAAAATGCCTTTGACCTAAGTGAGATGTCGCTTAATTTTGATGTTTGCATATATATCCAGCTACCTTCACTGCGAAACACGTTATTTGGTAGAATTTCATCACTTTTGTTTAATGGTTGAAAATGCATTTGACTTAAGTGTGAAATCGCTGAATGTTGATGTTTTCATAGATATCTCGCTATCTTCACTGCGATACACGTCATTTCGTGGAATTTCATCGCTTTATGATGGATTCGTGAGATAGCCCTTGACCTAAGTGAGATATCGCATAATTTTGATTTATTCATAGATTTCTGGCTATTTGCACTGTGAAACACGTTATTTCGTTTATTTCCATCGTGTTATAAAGGATTCGAGAAAAAGCCTTTGGCCTAAGCCAGATATCTGTTAATTTTAATGTTTTCATATATTTCTCGCTTCTTTCATTGCGAAACACGTTATTTCGTTGAATTTCATCGTTTTATGACGGGTTCGTGAAAAAGCCATTGACCAAAGTGAGAAATCGCTTAATTTTGGTGTTTTCATTGATATCTCGCTACTTTCATTGCGAAACACGTTATTTCGTTTATTTTCATCGTTTATGAAGTGTTCGTTATGAAGCCTTGACCTTAGTGAAAAATCGCTTAAATTTTATGTTTTCATAGATATCTCGCCACTTTCACTGCGAAACGTTATTTCGATGATATTCATCATTTTATGAAGTGTCCGTGAAAAAGCCATTGACCTAAGTGAACTATCGCTTAATTTTATGTTTTGATAGATATCTCGCTACTTCCACGGCGGACATGTTATTACGTTGAATTACATCGTCTTACGGGGGATTCCTAAGAAAGCCTTTGAACTAATTGAGATATCCCTTTATTTGTTGTTTTCATATGAATCTCGCTTCTTTTACTGCGAAACACGTTATTACGTTGAATTCCATCGATTTATGAAAGATTCGTGAAAAGGCATTTGACCTAAGTGAGATATCGCTTAACTTTCATGTTTTAATAGATATCTCGCTATGTTCACTGCGAAACACTTTATTTCATTTATTTTCATCGTTTTATGTCGGTTTCGTGAAAAAGCTTTTGACCTAATTGTGATATTGCTTAATTTTGGTGTTTTCATCGATATCTCGCTGCTTTCACTGCGAAACACGTAATTTCGTTGATATTCATTGTTTTATGAAGGATTCGTGAAAAAGCCTTTGACCTAAGTGAGATGTCGCTTAATTTTGATGTTTTCATAGATATTTCGCTAGTTTTACTGCGAAACTCGTTATTTCATAGAATTTCATCGTTTTATGAAGGAATTGTGATATACCCTTTTACCTAAGAGAGATGCCGCTTAATTTTGGTGTATTCATACATATCTCCGTTCTTTCACTGCGAAACACGTTATTTCGTTGAATTTCATCGTTTTATAATGAATTCGAGAAAAATCCTTAGACGTAAGTATGATATAGCTTAATTTTGATGGTTTCATAGATATTTCACTACTTTCACCGCCAAACACCTAATGTAGCATAATTTCATCGTTTTATGAAGGATTCGTGAAAAACCTTTGACCTAAGTGAGATATAGCTTAATTTTGATGTTTTCATTTATATCTCCCTACTTTCACTGCGTTAAACGTTGTTTCGTTGAATTTCATGGTTTTATGAGGCTTTGAAGAAAAAGCCATTTACCTAAGTGTAGTACCGCTTAATTTTGTTGTTTTCTTAGATATTTCGATAGTTTTACTGCGAAACACGTTATTTATCTGTATTTCGTCATTTTTTGATGGATTCGTGAAAAAACTTTTGACCTAAGTGAGATGTTGTTTAGTTTTGATATTTCATAGATATCGTTACAAGAAAACATCTTCTAAACAAACAATTGAAGTATTTAACCCTGTTTCAACGTGAAATATATTTATAAAATTTTCGTTTACGGCTAAGAAATATACGTATATTTCAGGAATCATGTTCGATATTGGGAAATGCAACGTATTATCAGCTATTCGTCATGATATCAATGGAATAAGTAAGACTTTTAAAGGTTTGCATAATTTACGATAAGGAACGGTTATATTTTACGAAAACTTTGGCAGAAACGAGTATTTCATTGAATTGGTGGTTATACGAACGGTGGGTGTACTACGAAGATTATGCGAAACTATCTACGTTTGTCGAAATTGCATCAAAAGATATAGATGAAACCCGAACGTCAAAATAAGGAAAATCGTCATATTATAACTCTTTCGTGAAATCTACCGAATATCTTTAGAATTACCATCGAATTTGAATAGAAAAATACGAATGTTTCAATAAAACGTCTCTGTAAGTGTTGAGACTTAACTTACTGTAACTCTTTCGTTTCGTCACTATTGGATTACACATTCCTCTGATATAGTTTTCCGAATAAATAACGAGAAACACGTCTGTTTCAATACAATGATGGCTAAGCATGTTAGTACATTGAATTAGTGCGAAATACGAAGTATCTACGTAAATAGCTTGTTTCGTTGAATTATAAAGAGGAATATGGATTTTATAAGGTAACGCGATCGAATCAGATATATTCAAAGAATTATTTGTTATTCGTCTTGAATATTATAAAATATATATGGAATTAACATGCTTCAACGAATCATTAACGAAAAATACAAATATTTCATGAAAATTTCACCGGAAGATTGAAATTTAACGTATTACAAATGGTTCATCCCAATAACAATGAACAAATTTACCTTTTACGAGTTTTGATATATTACAGCGAAAAACGCGAATATTACATGAATATATCTGCGAAATAGGGTAATTCATTGAATTGGTGTATTCTACGAAATACCTACGAAATTAGAATATTTTGTCTAAAATATTACGATAATTAAGTATTAATGAATGAAACATGTTATATATAGCGTATTTCAGTATTGTTATCGCACAGTCGCCGCGAAATCAAGGAAATGTATATGAAACTGTTATATTCAATCATATCTACAATGAAAAAAACGTACTGTAGAAAAACTGAAATAAACGTATTACCACTGCTTCGTCACGACATCAATGGAATACCCATGAATTCCAAGGTTTTTCCGGATTCACTACTTGAAACATGAATATTTCACGATAACATCGAAGTTACAGTGTAACTCATTGAAAAGATCAGAACTAGAATATATGTACGAAATTTGATAATTTCGTCGATCTCACTGCGAAAAATATGAATGTTACAAGAAAACATCGTCGAATAATAGAGACTCAATCTAGTATTATTCACTGTGTCGTGAAATCTACGAAATATCAATAATATTAGCATGCTTTACAGAATCTACAACGAAAAACACGAATACCTCAAGAAAACATCGTAAGAAGATTGAAATTTAAATAATAACTCTTTCGTCATGGAAGTAATGGAAAACTTATGACTCTAACAATTTAGGCGGAATTAACATTGAAAAACACGGATATTTACCGACAATGTAAAAAAAACCATGTAATGCGAGAAGGCATATATATATGTGAAATTTGCTACTAATGTAATGATTACAACGAAAAATACGAATGTTACAAAAAGATATCTTCGAAACAGAAAAATTCTACATGTTGTATCTATTTCGCTGTGAAATCTACGAATTAACTATGATACTAGCATGTTCTAAAGAATCTACGAAGACAATTCCGAAAATTTCAAGCAAATGTTGCAGAAAGAATAATTTTTAATGTATTAACAATGTTTCACCAGGATATCAAATGAAAACGAATGCCATTTATAAATTTTGACGAAATTGCAGAGAAAAACGCGAATATTTCAAGACAATTTCTGCGAAACGAATACATTGATTGAAATGGTGGTAACTACCGTGTATTTATGAAACTAATAAGTTTTTTTGATATTAAATCGATTAATATGGTTGTAAAACCAAATCATTTTCGAAACAGTAAGATTAACTTTCTTATCTATATCTCGGAGTGTAATCTACAATGTATTCATTAAATTAGCTAGATTATGGAATGAATGTAGAAAAATACGGATATCTCTAGAGAACAACTTCGAAAGAATGGATTTCAAAGTTTTATCTCTGTTTCGTCATGATATCAATGCAAAAACTATGACTTCAGGAAATATCACTAATCTACCACAAAAATAATAATATTTCAGGAAAATATCAGCGAAACCGCGTAATATATTGAATTGTTGAGAGAAACACTTTAACCCTTAAACTAGTGTGTTTTGTCGGACCTACAATATAAAATACAAAATATACATTAACACGTATTCGAAAAAGAGAAAATGAAGTTATTATCTATGTTACGACTTGAAATCAACGAAATATCTACTAAATTAGCATGTTTCGATGAATCTACAACGAAAACAACGAATATCTCACAAAAAATTGTCGTAAGTGGGAAATTCAAAGAATTATTACTGTTTCGTCACTATATCAAAGAAATTACTATGCCTTCTATAAGAAATACAGAATTTACATCGAAAAATACGAATATCTTTTGAATACGTCGTGGAAAGTGTGCATCCTAATTGTTATCACCGTTTGGTCACGATGCCCATGGAGTATTAGTTACTTTTACAAGTTTAACTGTATTTACAATGAAAAACAGAATATATCAAGAATATTTTGGCAAAACTGAGTAATTATTTGAGTAGGTGGGAACCTCAAAATATCTTTAAAATTACATAATTTGCTGAATTTCAAACGAAAATCACGAAAATTTCACGAATATATATGCGGAACTGAGAATTTCTTTGAATTGGTGGAACTATGAAATATATGAAATTTGCTTGATTGTTGCACTTACAACGACAATAACGATTGTTACATGAAAACGCAGTCTAAACAGTGAAATTTTAGTTATTGCCGCTGATATTTCGTGAAATCTACGAAATAACTGTAATTAACAAATTTTTTTCGAATCTAGCACAAGACTACTAATATTTCAAGAAAGCATCTTCGGAAAATGGTGATTCAACGTGCAATCACTTTTACGTCGTGAAATCTACCAAATATATATGAATTTAGCCTGTAACATCAACAAATCAACGAAAGATAAAACTTATTCTTGTAAACATAGTCGAACAGAGAGATTAATATTATTCCATCTCTTTGGTCGTGAAATATGCGAAATATTTATAAAATTCTTGCCGGAATTTATAGCATTTTTTGCCGGACCTATAACGAAAAATATGAATATATCAGTAGAACATATTCTAAAATGCAATATTTCACGTAATATTGCTCTTTCGCCGCGATATCAGTGGAATAATTGCGTTTTCAAGTTACATTTAATTTTCAACGAAGAACACGACTATTTCAGGAAAATATTACCGAAAATTTGTAATTCACTCATTGGGATTGAAATACGAAATACACATGGCAGTGGTTGGGTTTTCCAAACTTACAACGACGAATATGAATGTTGTACTAAAAGGCCGTCGAAATATAGAAATTCAACTTATTATCACTGTTTCGTCGTTTCACGTACGTAAAAATTGTGAAAATTGCATGTTCTTTCGAACCTACTACGAAAATTACGATTCCGAGAGAAAATCGTCGAAGGAGTGAAATATAATTACTGTCCCTGTTTCGTCATGATAACAATGGAATGCTCATGTCATTTTCATGAATTTACAACGAAAAACACGAATATGGCAGGAAAATCCCGGCTAACCCGTTTAATTCATTCAATTGTTGTGATTTACGAGATATACAATAATTTAACTAGATATGTTGAGCTTAAAACGTAAAATACGAGTGTTAAAAGAAATCAGGGGAAATCAATTTATTCAATCTGTCGAAACAGAGGAATTCAATATATTATCACAGTTTCGCCATGAAATCTTGGAAATATCTATGGAACATAACATGTTTATCGCTTCTCCAAGAAGAAATAAGAATATATCAGGGTGTCATCGTTGAATCTGTGAAATTTAGTATTTTATCTGAGTTTCGTCAATATAAGAATGGAATACAGGTGCTTTATGGAAGTTTTCCAGTCAATGCAATTAAAAACCCGAATTTAGCACGTAACTGTCAGAGAAAAAGTGTAATTGATTTAATTAGTGGGAACTATGGAATATGTATGCAATTGTCTGTTTCATTCCAACCTGGAACGAAAAATACCAATGTTAAAGGAAAACGTCTTCGGAACAGAGGTATTCATATTGCGAACACTGTCTCGTCGTAAAACATACGAAATATCTATGAAATTATCATGTTTAATTGTATGTAAAACGAAAAATTCGAATTTTTCTAGAAAACATCGCCGACAAAGTGAAATATAAAATATCACAACCGTTTCGTCCCGATATCAGTGGAACAACAATGCATTCTGCAAATTTTCACAAAACGTAAAACGCGAATGTTTCAAGAGAATGCCGGAGGAACTGTGTAATAGGTTGAACTGGGGAGGAATATTCATGAAATTTGCTGGTTTTGTACAGCTTAGAACGGCAAATAAAAATGTAACGAGAGAACCGCGTCGAACAGGGAAACCAAAATTAGCATCACTGTTTCTCCGTGTAATAAACGAAACACATTTCGAATTTGCATGTTTTATCTAATCGCATGAGAAGGAATCGAATATTTCAAGAATTCATGTTCAAAAGAATGAAATCTCTAACCTTTTCCGTCACGATAAATATCCAATATATCCGGCATTTAAATTCTTGCCGTATTTGCGACGTAAAAGAAGAACGTATAACGAAAATATCGGCGATAAATAGTAATTCATTGACTTCGTGGGAACTAAGATATAAGTATAAAATTAGCTAATTTAGTCCAACAAACATCGAAAAATACGAATGTCACACGAAAACATAGTAGAATCAGAAAGATTCAAATTGTTATCACTGCGCCGTTATTTAATCTAAGGAAAATATAAAAAATTATTATGTTTTAGAAGTTCGACAGGGAAAACAAGAAATTTTCATGTAAATACTGTTGAAACATTGAAAATTAACGTATTATCACAATTTCGTCGAGATATGAATTAAACACCCGTACCTTTTAAAAGTTTTGCCTAATTTACAAAGGAAAACACAAATATTTCACGAAACAATTTTCGAAACAGTGTAATTCATTGATTTGGTGAGAAATAAATGTTGTCAATTAAATTAGCTAGTATTGACATTCTAAACAAGAAATTTTTGTTTGTTATAAGTAAACGTCGAAGCAGCGTATTTCAAGTTTCTTTATTGTTTCGACGCTAACTCTATCAAATATATGTAATATTAGAAAATTTTGTCGTACTTACAAAGAAAAATAAGTAAGTTAAACGAAAACGTCATTGAAGGAGTAAAACGTAACACATTATCACAGTTTCGTCACGATATCAATGGAACACCAATGCCTTTTAAAAGCTTTGTCGAGTTTACAATGGAAAACATGAATATTTTCTGAAAACGTCGGCTAAACTGCGTATCACATTGAATTCGTGGGAACTACGGAGTATATATGAAACTTGATACTTTCGCCCAACTTACTACGAAAAATACGAATGTTTAAAGAAAACTAATTCGAAAAAGGGAAACTCAAATTATTGCCCCTGTTACATGAAATTGGAGAAATATCTGTTAAATTAGAATGTTCTATCTATTCTATCGAATCTACAACGAAATGTTCGGATATATCAAGAAAGCAAAGTCGAAAGTGTAAAATATCTTTTATATTCTCATTTTCGTCGTGGTATCAATTGAGTACATATACCTTTTAAAAGTCTTGCGTAATAAGCAACGAATAGCAGGAATATTTCAGGAAAATGCAGGCGAAATTTTGTCATTCCTTGAATATTTGTGATCTACGGTATATATTTAAAATTACTTAGTATTGTAAAACTTAAAATAGAAAATAAAAATTTTACACGAATACAAATTCAAAACAGAGAAATTCAAATTATTTTCACATTTTCGTTCTAAAATCTACGAAATATATGAGAAATTAACATGTATCATCGATTGAACGACGACGAGAGTGTGAAATTGAAAACTTAGAGCTACGTTGCTTCTGATACAAAGACATCCGACATTCGTTCAGTAACCCCGATGGATCTGCTGCGTTGCCAATTGATTTCAGCCTGGTTTTACGTTGTCTTCAATATCTGTAGGCTTAAGATGGTATGTCATCGTCCGTATCGTCCAATATTACGTATAGTTAGAACGTGCTAAATCTGTAATTTTGATGTTAAATAGTTTTATGACATTTTTTTTGTTCAGCAACATGAAGAAAAATAAATATTATGATGAGAATTTAGAGCTGAGTCACAGAGAAGTCGTATTTGTTTTTCAACTATAACTAGTTGCAGTGGAAGACTCTGTTTTTTAAGATTTTGATACCTCAGGTAGTGGTAAACAAATTTGTACAAACAAGGAGGCGATAAGTGTGATTTATTGTGAGGGAGAAAGCGAAAAAAAGTATTAATACTTAGAAGAATGGCGTTATGTAACAGAACAATTACCTATTCCGTAATGGATATATTGCTGTGTATCGCCAAATGTATTTGGACTTCGCGTTCCATCAAATATTGTACAGCGAGTACAATATTTTATATTGCTTTTCACGAACGGAGTGTTAAAATATATATGAAACCAGTATTTACGATGAAAGTATTATAAACTTGAAACAAACAAGTCACTCTATTTGGCAACCGTGGGGTTATGTGAAAAAGGATGCATTTGGGCTTTTACTGGATATTCTGTGAATATTAGTACGTTACCTCTGACATGTATGCAAGAATACTGTTAGGTTAAGGACAGTAGTAGGATATCTTTCTTTAGAAACATATATGCAAGTAGTAATTTAACCAGATATTCTGATTGTTGCATTGGAAATAACCTGTTCCGCGAAAAATGATACGGACACACGTATTCAACGATCAAGTAATAATTTAGAATATATAACTTCCACAGTTTCAGAATATTTTATAACTCGAGAAATAATGTGCGTTGATTATTCCGAAGTAAAATTCATAGAAAAAGAATGTTCTGCTACTTAAAGTCCCCATAAACCTACAAAGTAGTGCAATCGAATGTACGTTTTAGCAGATTCAGGAACGGGATGTGTGTTTAAGATGATTCAATAATATGGAACCACTTCCGAAAATCTGCCAAGGCCAGATTTACCTGTCAGCACCAGATGCATCACCCTGCATTTGCACTAAAAATTATTCTAATTGGTACCTACCGCAAAAGGGTATCACATGCATACCGATAGGTACTACAATTGTATATTCTTCTTTGAAGGATTAAGGGTGATGTAGTGGCACTTTTAATGTACCATAGAATCAAACAGTGATTGTGTTCCAATAAATCTAAAGGAACCAAGATTATATGAAAGCAGGTCTGTTGCAATCAATTAAGTAAATAAATTGCTATCTTAGCTTGGGGATGTAAGTGAATAGTACCGTCATTGAACAACGGCCAACTTACTGGAATTTGGAAACAACAAAAACATATATACGTTATGGTGGAATCAGAAGAATTAATCGAAAGTCAAAGTGTTTTTGTCAGCTACACAGATTCGATATGTGGTGTTGATCGGGTTGATCAATATTACACCATTTGTTGCTATTTGAGGAAATCAATTCAGTGGTGGCAGAAATTGTCTTTCTGTGGAATGGAAGAATCAATAATTATTTCATACATTCTATAGAAATAGTACAGCACAATAGAAATGATAAAATGCTGACTCATTTACAATATCGAAAAATTGATTCCATCAACTCGTAGGAGTCTTCCGTTAGGATACAGCAAATGCTTCTACATCAATTTATGATATCAGATTAAACGGAAAATTTAACGTAATCAGGAAAGGTGCAAGGAAAGAGTCAAGAAAGGGATTATTGTGAAACTTCCCGGAGTAAACAAATAATGCATATGAGATACGGCTTGAAAGATATCACAACTGTATAAATGAAATTATTTTAAAATTTAACGTATATTTACAAGAGGAATGTCCTAATGCATGTAGTAAATACCATCAGAAACTTTCAAGAGCACGTTTATTCTTGTTAATTAAAATAAGACGACTCCCTCTGTGGCGATCGGCGGCAAAAGTTTGCCTGATTTGAAACTAGGAAGTGGTACAAATGTGCGGAGCGCTGTGGGTTAAAGAATTATCACTTCTGCCAAATGAAATGAACGGAATACATGTGACTTTCTCATGTTTCGCTGAAATTAAAATGAAAGACGTGAATATTTAAGAAAACATCGGCGAAATAGTGTAAATAATTGAGATGGAAGGAACTAGGTTAGAACTAGGACGTACCTATTAAATTAGAAGTTATAATGGAGTTTTCAACGAATATACGATTGTAACGGGAATACTACTCCGAAACAAACATATTTATGTTATTACCAGCATTCCTACGTTAAATCTGTGAAAAATTTAGACAACTAGATTGTACTACCTACACTTCAATGAAAGATAGGAATATTTCAAGGCAACATTGACAGATAAGTGCAATATATTTTGTTATCCCTTTTTCGTCATGATACCGATGGAGTAGTAATGACTACCACATGCTTTGCATAATTTACATTCGAAAACATGATTATTACACGAAAATGTCGCACTATGATATGTCTACGCAAATAGCTCTTTCTTTCGAATCTAATACGAGAAATACGAATATTTCGATAGAAAACCCTGGTATTAGTGGAGCTCTATGAATTATCACACTTTCGACACGATATCAATTGTACTCGAATGCCTTCCAAAAGTTTTGCCGAAATCTGAACTAAAAACTCAATTATTTCATGAAAATTTCAGCAAAATGTCGTAATATAACGAATTGGTCGGAACTACGCAATATCTATGCAAATATCTGGTTTTCTGGTACTTGCAGCGAAATATACGAATTTGACACGAATATTTGGCCGAAACAGAGAAATTCAAGATGTTATCTCTGTTTTGACATGAAATCTACGAAATATCTACGAATGGATCTAAAATGACAGATACGGATTATTCAATATAACTCTTTCCAAAGAGGGAAACATTGAGTTTTATCATTGCTTTGTCACGATATCAATTGAAGGTATACTTCTCTTACATGTTTCGCCGAATTTACAACGAAAGTTATAGATATTCAACGAAAAAGTCAGCGGAAATATATTATTAGTTCAATTGGTCCGAACTACGAAATAGATACGAAATTAGACTGTTTTGATGAACTTAGAACGAAAAATACGATTGTGACTAGAAAATATTGCCAAAGCAGTTACATTGTACATATTACTACTGTTCCGTCGTGAGAACAGCAAAATATTAGTGAAACTAACGTTTCATCGAACCTGCAAAGGCAAACTTGAATTTTTTAAGAAAACATAGTCGAAACAGTGACATTTAACGAATCACATTTTCGTCACGTTAATAATGGAATACCTGTTCTTTCTACGTGTTTCACAAGATTAAAACGAAAGACGAGAGTATTCCACGAAATATCCCGCGGAAACAGAGTTATACATTGTACTGCTAAAATCTACGGAATATATATGTAATTAACAGGTTTGTCAAATTTACAAAAAAAAAAAAAAAACGTTAAAAGAAAGCATTGTTCAAATGGAGAAATTTTTCTTGTTAACACTCTTTCGTCCTGAAATCTATGAAATACCTGTGAAAGTAGCACGTTAAATAGATTTTAAAATGAAAAGACTAAAATTTAAAAAAAAAAGAACTTCGAAATAGAGAAATTTATGGTATTACCATTTTTTGTCACTATATTAATTGAACACTTGTTCCTTTTACAAGTTCTGTCGACATAACGATTATTTCAAAATAATATAATCGAAATAATGGAATCCGTGTAGTTGGTGTGAACTACGATATACTTATGCCACATGTTTCCAAGTTTTTTCGAGTGTACAACGAAAAATAATTCTGAAGCATGGAGATGTCATCGAAACTGTGTAATGTGAATTATTATAACTTCTTCGTCGTGAAATCCACAATAAATCTAGGAAGTTAGCATGTTTTATCCATAACTAAAAAATATGATTATTCCTGGAGAAGTAATCGAAAGAATTGAATTCAAGTATTAACACTCTTTCTTCAGTATATCAATGGAAAACTTCAACATTATACATGTTTTACCGAAATTACAACGAAAACACGAATGCCTTACGAATATTTTGGCTACACCGTGTAATATATTGAATTGGAGTGATCAACGTTATATCAATGAAGTCACAGATTTTTCAAATTTAGGGAGAAGAATAACAATGATTCACTTATATATGGGAGAAACAAAGTAAATCTTTGGATTTGTGTAAACAACGAAATAACTTTGAAATTACCATGTTTCAGAAAATCTTGATCGAAAATTACGAATAATACGAGGAAACATCGTCGAGAGAGTGAACTATAACGTATTGTCACTGATTTCTGACGGTATCAATGAAAGGACACACCTTTTCCATTTTTGCCGAATTTTGAACGAAAAACACGAATAATTCTCGAAAAAAATAGAGAAAACATGCAATTCATTGAATTGGTGTGGAATAAGAAATATTAACGAAATTAGTTGGTTTTGTCGAAAAAACAATGAAAATTAGAAATATTAAACGGAAACAACCTCGGAGCAGAGAATTTGAAATTATCACGCTCTCGTCATGAAATCTATGAATTATCTAAGAAATTAGAATGTTCTGTCGAATCTGCAACCAAAAATACGGACATTGCACGAAAACAACTTCGAAACGAAAAATTTTGTATTATAGTAACTGTTTCGTAGTGAAATCGATGAAATACCGATGAAAGTATAACTTCTTATTCAACATACAGCGAAAAATACGAAAATTTCAATATAACATAGTCAAAAGTATAATATAATACTTATCATGTCTGTTACGTAATAACATTTGAGGGAAACAATTTCCTTTTACACGTTTCGCCGAATTTACAACTGAACGCACGAATATTTCAAGAAAATAACGGCGAAAAAGTCTAATTCATTTAAATGGTGGGTAACAGGTTATATCTGTGAAATTAAATATCATCTTCGTACTTGCCACGTAAACTAAGAACGTTACAAGAAAACCTCGTAGAAACGTTGAAATTCAAATTATCACTCCTCCGTCGTGCAATGTAGGATTATTCTCGAAATTTGAATGTTTTAACGAATCTACAAGGAAATACGAATGTTACAACAGAACGTTGCCGAGGGATTGAAATCCAATGTATTATCACCCTTTCGTCATTATATAAATGGAATAACTATGCCTTTCATAAGCTTGCCAAATTTATAACGAAAACCACGAATGTTATATCAATCATAAATGTCTTCAAATTCAGTAATTCAACGATTTTTGGGAAAAACGAACTATCTATTTAAGTAGCTTGTTTTGTCGAACTTAAGACGAAAAGTAAGTGTGTTACGAAAACATATTCGATACAGAGAACATCTAATTAGTATCACTCTTCCTACTTGAAATCTCCGAAATATCTATCGAACTTGCATTTTATTGAATCTTCTACGAAAATTAATGTATTTCAAGAAAAAGGTTTCAAAAGTACGAAATTAATGGTATTATCACTGTTTCGACCTGATATCGGTGGAATAACAGTGCCTCTTTAAGTTTTGAAGATTTTGAAGAGACTACTCAAAACACGAATATATCACGAAAAAATAGGTGAAACTGAGCTTTCCAATGAATTAGTCTGAAACTACGAAATATTAATGAAATTAGCTACTTCTGATAGACTTACAACGAAAAGCACTAATGTTACATGAGAACAACGTTGAAACAGGAATTTCAACTTATTATCAATCTGTCCTAGTAAAATATACATAATATCGGTAAAATTAGCATGTTTAATCAAATATTCAAAAAAAATACGAATCTTTAATGGAAACAACGACTAATGAGGTAACTTTAACGTATTATCAGTGTTTCGTCAGAATACCATTATAATACATACGCCTTTGCTAATTTCGCTGAATATAAAACAATTACACGAATTCTTCACCAAAATAATGGTCAGAAAGAGTCATATATTGAAATTGTGGGAAAGACGAAATATCTATGAAGTTACGCAGTTTCGGCAAACTTAGGAAGGAAAATAAGGATGGTATGAGATAAAACCGACTAAACAGAGAAATTCATGTTATTATCACCGATTAGTTGTGAAACCTACGGAATAACAACGAAATGAACGATTTTCATCGTATCTACAACGAAAAATACGATAATTCCATGATATCTTAGTCGAAAGAATGAATTTAGACATTTTAATAATGTTTCGTCAGTATATCAATGGAAAATTTAAGCATTTTGAATGTTTTGCCAAATCTAAAGGAAAGACAAATACTGCAGGGAAATTACAACGAAACTGAGTAATTATTTGAAATTTTGGAAACTACAATATATTTATGAAATTAGAATGTTTCTTCGATCTTCCAACAGAATACGAATGTTACACGAAGACAACGTCGAAACGGAGAGATTAAAATTTTTATCACTGATTCGTACAGAAATCAAAGAAATATCTAGATAATCTGCATGTTTTGTCGAATCTTCGAAGAGAAATACAAATGTTTCTACAGAACGCACTCAAAAGAGAGAAATTTGTGGCATTATCACAGTTTAATCACAATGATTATGAAGTACATTCGCATTTCACACGTATTTCAGTAATTACAACAAAAAACTTGAATGTTTCTAGAAAATATTGCGGAAACAATGAATTTGCAATGGAGGGAACTACGAAACATCTATGGAATTAACAAGTTTTGCCGAACTTACAACGAACAATGTGAAAGTATCGCGACATCAGGTTCAAAACGGAGAAATTCAAAGTCTCTTACCTGTTTCGTCGCGAAATCAATAAAATGTGTATGAAAATACAAGTTTCAACAAAGTTGCAATGAAATATACGAATATCTCAAAGAAAAACCTTCGAAAGAGTGAAATTTGACTATTATCATTTTTGTTCGGATATCCATGGAACACTTCCGCCTTTTACAGGTATTGCTGAAGTTATAAGGAAAAACAAAATTATTTCACGAAAATGTCGGAGAAACAGTTTAAGATAATGAACTGCTGGGAACTGGAATATGTATATAATATTAGAATGTATTTTTGAATTCACATCGAAAAATACGGATGTTACAAGAAAGCACGTTCGAAATAGGATTATTCAAGTTATTATACTTCCTTCGTAGTGAAATGAGCGAAATATCACTGAAATCAGCATGTTTTATCGTAACTACATTGATATATAATTACATATATAGAAAACATAGTCGAAAGTGTAGAATTTATCGTATTATCGCGTTTTCTTCACGATATCAATGTAATACAAAGCACTTCTAAAACTTTTGTCGAATTTACAACGAAAAACACGAATATTTCAGTAAAAAATCGTTGAAATAATGTAGATTATTGAATTGGAGGAAATTGGATAATATCGGTAAAATTAGATAGTATTGTTTAACCTACTACGAGAAATACGTACGTTACAGGAAAACATCATCGAAGAATTGGAATTCAACTTACTACAACTCTTTCGTCCGAAATCTATGAAATGATTATGAAAATAATATGCGTTATTGAAATAACAACGAAAAACAAGAACATCTCACGAAAATATGGGCGAAACGGCAAAATTCATAGAAATCTTGGGAAACGCGGTATAGATATGAAACTAATTAGTTTCGCGAACGAACAAAGGAAAACACGAATGTTACAAGAAAATGTCGTGGAAGCAAAGTAATTTAATATGTCATCAATATCTCGTTGTGAATTTTAAGAAATAGCTGTAAAAATAGCATGTTCTATCGAATTCTCTAATGGAAATACTTATATTTCTAGAATATATAGATTAAAGCGGTAAATTTAAGGTTTTGCCTTTGTTTCGTCTTGACATCGAAGGAATGCGTTTGGATATTACAAGTCTCCCCTAATTTACAACGAGAAAAACGATTGTATCAAGAATACTTGGGTATCAACGACAAATTTCTGAATTTGTGGGGAGGACTATGTATCTATTAAATTAGACAGTTTTGTAGAACAAACAGCGAACAGTAAGTATGTTACTATAAAATACCGTCCAACAGTTAAATTGAACATGTTATCAACGTTTCGTCGTGAAATGTGCGAAATATCTATGATATTAACGTTTCATTGCTACTCCATCGAAAAATGAGAAGAATACGTTGGTACGCACGAACGTAGATATGCACTAACGAAGGTTTCTACGTACATGTATATATATTTACTTTGGCATGTACGTTTGTAGATATTTACGTAAGTATGAATATAACTATGTAGGGACGTACGTAAGAATGAAAGTACGAACGTAGGTAAGTACTTACTTCGCTACGCACTTACGTAGGTATGTACTTTCGAAAATATGACCGAAAATATGTATGCCCGTGCGTAGGTATATACCTTCGAAAGTAGATCCGTACATAAGTAAGTCCGTAGTTAGGTATGAAGGTACGTTTGTATGAAACTTACTGAATATGTATGTACGTATCCATTAATTTACGTTGGTATGAACTAACGTAAGCATGACGTACGTAGGTATGATCGTTCGTATATGTACACGGATGCACAAATGCACGTTGGCATATAAGTTCATAGGTACCATACGTAAGCATATTTGTTCGTATGCATGTCCGTACGTAGGAATGTATGTACGTATGTATGAATGTACGTTGTTATGTACACAAGTGTGTATGCACGTAAGTAAATATGAAGGAACTTTGAAGCGTACCTGCAAACATAGGGATAACCACACGTATGGATGTATTTATGTAAGAATGTACGATCATAGGTATGCGCGTACGTATCAATAACCGAACGTATGGACGTATGTAGTTTATTATGTAAGTTCGTAGGAATTTACGTAAGTAGCTATGCACCTAAGTAGGAAATGAATATGAAACTCTGCAGGTTTGTACCTCTTTGTATATGTATGTACGTTGTTACCGACGTATGAATGTAAGAATGCTGTACGTACTTAAGTATGGATGGACGAAGGCAGGTAAGTAGGAATGTAGGTTTGTACGTACACATATGCTTACGTACGAAGGTATGTACTTTTGTATATGTGTACGTTCTTACGTATGTACTTACGTATGCATGTACGTAAGTTGGTCGGTGTTTAATTATGTATGTTTGTAAGTAGGCATGCACGTACGTTGCTATGAATGTCCATATGTATTTACGTACGTAAGTATGATTGTACCTAGGCATGTTTCTATGTATGTTTGCAGGAACATTGGTAATAACATACGTACGTAATTTGGTAATAACTTTGTACGTACGGTTACGACACTACGTATATATGTACGTACTTAGGTATGTACCTATGTAAGAATGAACCTCAGTATGTATCTACGTACGTATCTATATACGTAAGGACATGTGAACGCACGTATGTATGAAACTACGTAGTTATGAACTTTCGTTGCAAATAACGTGTGTGGATACGCACGTACGTGTGTATGTATGTACGAAGGTGTGCACATGTATGAATGACTTACGTTTTTATGTATGTTCATATGTATGTACCAACGTAGGTATGTATCTTAGTATGGAAGCACGTACGTGTGTATGAACGACCGTACAAACGTTGGTATGCATGTATGTACGTACGTAAGTAGGTAGTTATTTCCGTACGCATTTTTGTACGTAAGTAGGTGAGAAAGTACATTAGTACATGCATATGGATATCCGTACTTACGTACGTCCCAATTTAGCTATGAACTTACTTGGATAAGGAAGTACGTTGATATGTCCGTATGTATGTTAGATCGTACGTTGGTTTGTACTTACGTAAGTATGCATGATCTTAGGTAAGATCGTAAGTAGGTCTGCAAGTATTTATGTACCCGCTTTCGTAGGGATGTACGCACGTTTGTATGCATTTGCGTAGTTACGTAAGTATGTAGTTTCAAACATAGATATGTAACTACGTACATAGGTACGAACTTACGTATGTATGAACCACCGTAGGAATCTACGCTCGTATGTATGCACGTCCGTTGCTATGAACGCACGAATGTAACTTCGTAATTTTCTATGCAAGTATGTATCTCCGTATGTATGTGTGTAAGTATGTAACTAGGTTCGTACATAAATATTCATGATACGCATATAGGTACTTACTTATTTAAGTTTTTACGATAATATGTACGAATGCTTTTACGTACGTACGTACTAACGTATTCATTAGAATGCTACGTTTTTACGTATGTGTAAACAGCATTTCATAATTACGTACGTAAGTAGATACGTTCGTAGTGTCGTACGTACGCAGTTACGTACCTAAATTAGGGTAACGTTTTTCTGATTGTGTATAAGCTCTCATGGACGTATTTTGGTATTTACTTAGATATTTACCAGCTGAGAAATTTAGGTACATATGCTTGTAGTTATGTATGTATCTAATTACGTGCGTTTGAACATATGTAGTTATGTATGTACGTTTGTATTTACTTACTATGTATCAACGTACCTGTATGTGGAATTACGTATGTATGTACGGAGCTAGTTTTGTCCGAACATAAATATGAACGTACATATTAACGTTCATATCATGTTAACGACGTAGGTGTGTGCGTTTATTCGTATGTATGTACGTATATTTTCATCTACTAATACCAGCATGAATTTACGTATGTATTTATTTTGGTATGTAAAATAGTATCTTGTTACAACTAATACAGGTATGTAAGTACGCCTGTATATATACACGTAAGTAGGTGAATATGTAAGTATCTATAATTTGAAGTAGAGTGTACGTACATAGGAATCTACTTACTTATATACCCGTATAAGAATGCTTCGACGTATGACTGTACGTACACTTATATATATGTGGGAAGGTGCGTTCGTACGTATATATGCAAGTACTTATGTATGAATCTATGTAGGAGTGTACTGACCTATAAATGAATGTACTTAAACTTGTTTATAGTTATGTACGTACATACGTAAGTTAGTACGTAATTTTGAACGAAGGTACTTATGCAATATTGTACGTTGGTATGACCGTAAGTAGGTATGAACTTCCGGATGTATGAACGTTCGTTGTTCAAGTAGGTCTCTACGAACTTGCGTAGTTATGAAGGTATGTAGCTGAGTACGTATGTATATATTTAAATAGGTTGATATACCCTTTCGTATGTACATATGAACGTTAGTATTTATCTACGTACGTAAGTATATGAACATACAAAGAAGTATGTATGTCTGTAGGTAGATGTAAACATTCTTTGTTATGGACGCACATGACTTTGTACGTACCTACGTTTGTATGAAGATATATTTACACGTTGTTATGTAAATATATAGGTATGTAAGATCAGCGGCACATTCGTAGTTATTCATGAAAGTTTAGCGACATGTACGTAAGTAATTGTGAACGAACATATGTATTTACGTTGGAATGTGTTATGTTAGAATACATACGTATGAATGTAAGTTAGCACGTATGTATTACTGAATGTATGTCCGTACGTTGATATGAACGTTTGTATGAAAGGTATATGTGATTGTACGTACGTAATTGCGTACATAATTCCGTACGCAAGTAAGGACGTACGTGTGTATGTAAGAACATAAAACAATTTAGTATGTATTTACATAGGTATGAAGTTACGTAGGTACGTACCTACTTATGGATATCGATGCGTATAATGTACCTATACAGATATCTGCTTACTTAGGTACGGAAATACGTAGGCATTTTCGTATTTATTTATGTTTGTACGCGTACAAGGAAATAATTCGGTATGAACGTATGCTGGTATGTTCGTACATATGAATTTACTTACGTAGGTATGGACCACCAACGTTGTGTACGAGGGTTTGTACGTACAATGTTATGCACGCATTTATGTGTGTGATGTACGTACGTAGTTTAATACTTTCTTATGTATGCATGTATCACAGGTGTGTGCGTGGGTAGGTATGTATATACGTCCATTTTTATATACGTACATAGGTATGTACGTAATTATATATGTACGTACGTGGATATGTACGTATTAATGTATAAACTTCCTTTTTTATCTTTGTAAATTGTTATGTACGTGTGAATGTAAGTACATACGTAGTTAATTTCTTACTTATAATTGATCGATCGTACGTATTCACGTTGGTTTGCATGTACGTATGTATGTACCTATACATGTGATATGCACGTTCGTTTGTCCCTACCTACTTACGAACATACGTACATTTGTTTGTACATAACTAGTAATGTAAAAATCTTTGTACGTAAGTATTTATGTATGCAAATACGTAGGTACGTTTTACGCATGTATGTACGTAATTGTTTATGTACGTAAGCATGTATGAACGTACGCTGGTACTTACTTACGTAGGTATCTTTGTATATTACTTTGTTGGAACGTATGTACCCATGCGTATACATTTATATCTGTATATGTAGGCCATGTAATGTAGGTATGTGTACCTATGCAGGCACATAGTTATGTATGTCATTAGATAGAACTTACGCAAGTGTGTGCCTTCGTAATTAGCAATGGTAGTATGTAGTTTTGTACGGATGTATGCTTATACGGGAAACATTATGTACGAATATAAGTATGTTGGTAATAACGTACGTATGTATATATATATATATATATATATATATATATATATATATATTGTTAAATACGTACTTAGATTTGGTAATATCATATTAATGTACATAAGCATATATGTACAAGCGAAATTGTGAATACTCTCATTTATGTACGTATGTAGTTAGATACTTTCGTTTTTCTTTACGAAGGAGTGTACATAGTTATATCTCTACGCATGCAGTTATGTGCAGAAGTTTTTAATAATGTACGGAGGTATGTTCATTCATAGGTATTTACGAAATCAGGTATGCAAGGACGTCGCTTACTTCGTACATATATATGTACGAAAGTCGGCATGTACGGACGTCTAAGTACGTAGGTGAGTAGGAACGTATACATTTTCGTACGTACGTATGAACGAATGTTGGTTCGTCCATTTGTCGTCCTGTTTCTCCTCCAAAATATACCTGCGTGGTTATGTATGTACGTAGCTAACATTTTACAAAGAAATGTATATATATATATATATTTCCGGATATGTGTATGAATGTTTCTGTGTATGTCGGTTTGTAGTGATGCAGGTACGTGGCTATGACGTTTCTCAGTTGCTATCGGGCTATGTTACTTACTGCCGATATGTATGTATATATATATATATATATATATATATATATATATATATACTGTATGGTAATCTGCTTAGGGTTATACCTACTAATATTTGTATGTAGGTATGTCTTTTTGCACGTATGAGTATAGACCGTATGTATGTCACTACTTATTCACCTTCGTACATGAGTATATATATATATACATACATATGAGTTATAGTACTTAGGGACGTACATACGTAATTTTGTACTTACGCCCCTAACCTTATACATGTATGCGCGCAGGAGTATACGTGCATATGTATGTGCCTTCCTAGTTATTTTCGTACGATGGTGTGATCGTACATACGTAATAATTTAATTATATACGTAATTAGTATTGTACATCCATAGCAGTGTACATACGTATTTAAGTACGTAATAAGTTATGTACGTAAGTCAGCATGTACGCAAATTGGTATCTACGTACGTATGTATATCCGTGAGTTGGTATGTACATTCATAAGTATGTATGTACGTAGGTTTTATCGTAGTTTTTGTATGTATAGATGTATCTACGTACGAATATATATATGCATGAAGAATTTCATGTACGTACTAATGTACGTAACTTACAATATGTATGTACGTAGTTATATACTCCCGTAACCACGAACGTACGAATGTACGCCCGTTCGTATATATGTTTACACTTAGGTACGTGTATAAGTATGTACGTTCGAATGTACCCATTTTCGTAATAGCAATATTCGTACGTATTTACAAACTACCTTGAATAATTTCGCACTTTGCTATGTTCGTACGTAGTTTTGTAGGAGGATTGGTATATAGGGACATTTTAATGAATATTCGTAGTGTAGTAGGTACGTAAGCATGTACGCACATGAGCATGTACGCACGTACTTAAGAACTTACATATATTTGTACATAGTTATTCGTATTAGTAAGCATGTATGATGTTACATAAGTATAATCCACGGAAGGCTTGAACGTAAGTTGGTACTTAGGTACGTATATATATACGAATGCTGTTTTGTATGGACGTGTGTATTTTCGTGCGTAGTTTTGTAATTTATTCTCCTACGTAGGTATTGATTTCCGTAAGAATGTATAGAAGAACGTATGTGCGTATGCTTTTAAGGACCTACGTACGGATATACGTAAGCCGGCATGTATGTACGTATTCAGGTGCGTACGTATTTATGTACGGAGCATTACGTATTTACGTACGTAGGCGCGTCGGGACGTTTGTGTGTTCGTACGTCGGTTGTACGTATGTAGGAAATTTACTGCTTATGATTTTCCATACGTTAGCAAGTACTGTATGTCAGTATGAAGTTATGGATGAACTTACACTTATACACACGAAATCTGTATGTACACTATTACATTAGTAGTGTACGTTCATACGGGTGAAAGTCTTTGGGTGTTTGCATACGTTGCAATGAAATTTTATATATATGTACGTAATTATTTTTGTACGTTTGTAAGCAAGTCAGTGCGTAGGTACTTACGTAACTGGTGTTGTACGATTAAAGTTAGGTTCGTACCAACTTACTCACATACGATTCCTAAGTACGTATGTATATTTAGGCATGTGTGTAGGTAAGTAGGTATGTACTCCTTTACGTTCGTGTGTATGTACAAGCGGATGTGTGTAAGAGTGTACGTTTTCACAAACGTAGGTGTATGTGCACCTTTTATGTAAGTATATATGTATGCACGTACGTATTTGTATAAGTAAATAAGTACTTAGTTATGTACGTACCTATGTTATGGCTTGTGTACGTATGTTCGAGAATTGTAGTTCACGTACGTGTGTATGCACTTTCTCAGATATATGAGTACGAATGTATGTACATACGTGAGTATATACGTACACTTGTTTGAACTTATGTATGAATGTACGTACGTAGTTTGTATGTACGTTGACAAGTCCTTTCGAATGTATGTACGTTCTTATGTTTGGACGTATAAACGTAAGTATGCTTATACGTATGAAAGTACCGATTTAAGTTATATCTCTATTATGTACGAACTTGTGTATGATCGTGTATATACGTACGAAAATGGCATGTAAGCACTTTAGTAAGAACTTACGTATGTATTTACGACTGCAATCATTTAATTTTATGAGTGATTAAATACTTTTGAGTAGGTACGTAATTAGTAATGAGCGCATGTATTTATGTACGTACTTAGAATTGTACGTAGTTATGTGCGGTTCTCTGTAAGTGAATGTGTACGTACGTACACCCTGTTGCACTTACGCTGTCATGTACGAACTTATATATACACGTTCGTTAGTGTATTCTCCTGTCAGTTATTTACGTTCATATGTACGTATGTACGTACGTATGCATGTTTTTAAGTATGTATGTACGTACTTAGGCATGTGTGTCCGTATATGTTAACGGAAGTACTTATGTAAGTATTTGAAATGCATCACTATCAATTGTTATTTCCGTATTCATGTTCGTATATATTTATGTTCATACGTATGTAGGTACGTATGTGTGTAACTTCGTATGTACGTATCAACGTAGGTAGTACGATCATAATTATATCAGCACGTATGAATGTACGTAAGAACGTTTGTGCCAATGCTGGTATGACTCACGTAGAAAGGGATATATAATTTAGTATTTAATATCGTATTTAATTTCGTGCGTGGGAATGTACGTAGTTATGTTTGTACTCACACATGTGTTCATGAACGTAGGTACATATGGATGTTCGAAAGTAGGTTTCTACGTTCATTTGTGTTTACTCACTTATTCATATTCGTAGGATTCTACCTACGTATGTACGTACTTACGAATTTTCGCACGTACGTAATTACGATGATAAGATAGCACAAACTGATTATGTTCGTACGTAAGACTGTATGGAGTAACGTCGTTACGCAGAGGTGCTCTTACTCATGTATGTACGTACGTAAATATGTAGGTATGACTAAAATTACACACACACACACACACACACACACACACACACACACACACACACACACGTACACGTACACACACACACGTACACGTACACGTACACATACACGTACACATACACACACGTTCATATTTATACATCCGTAGTTAAGCATGTTCGTAGGAAGTATTTTACCTACGAACATACATACGTGCGTACATTCATGCAAACTTACATAATCCCGGTCATTCATGCAAACGTTAGAACAAACGTGCGAACGTCCACAGTTTTGCGTTCACGCATACGTAAGTTGTAATCAGCGGACGTAAATATATACGCCATACTTACAGGCGCACATACCAAGTTGCGTACATGTTTATGTATGTAAATAATTACGTAACTTCAATACCAACACGTACATACCTACGTGGCATGGTGATACTCACGTTATATGTGTTCACGTACGTATGCATATACTTTCTTAAGTGCGTACGTGCGGTAGTATTTTCGTGTGCATGTATGTATATAATTACGTATGTAAGGTATAGTTTCGTAAGTACGTACGTACGTTCGTACGTGCTTACATACTTACGTATTCACATCCTTAATTATCTGTGTACTGTCGTAGGTATGTACGTAAGTACGTATGTGCAGGTTCGTCCTTCTACATACGCAGTTACATTCTTAATCAATAATGAACATACGTATGTATGTACGTACCTTTCTATTTACGAAACACTGCATGCATGATTGTATGTATATACGTACGTAGGATTGAACATATATATACATATGTTTACGTATGTATGGTCCGTCTTTGCTATATATATAGGTAGTTATTTATTATGAGAATCTATTATTGTATCTACGTATGTAAGTATGTATTTATGTATGTACGATATGTAAGTGAGTTGGTATGTATGTACGATATTACACACTGTCATATACGTTCGTATGTATCTAAGTTCTTATGGATGCAAGTATGTATATTCATTCGTAGGTATTATCGACGTACGTATGTAAGCACTTACACAGAAAGTACGTACGTACGTAGGTAATTATGTATGTACGTTCGTAGGTGTGTACTTAGGTATCAAGGAACGTACGTCCGTACATTCGTACGGGTGTTGTCCGTAAGTGTAAGTGATCTGACGTCTGTGTGAATGTAAGTACGAATTTACGTAACTTATACATACGTGCGTACGTAGTAATGTACTCACTTAAGTATTTATTTACGTTTTTATTTACTTACCTTGAATTTACGTACGTATACCTGTCATTATGTAGAATGTACATACGTATATATCGATTAAGGTATGTACGTATGCAGGAACGTGAGTACGTAGGTATGTACGTGCGTACATATGAACGAACGTAATTATTGTCGTAAGTGTATTGCTGCGTACGTACTTAAGTCAATACGTTGGATGTATATACATAGGTTAGGAATGTGTGCTAGTAAATACGAGGGTATGATATAACTTATGTTTAAACGTACATATTCATGTAGGCCCGTATGTAAGGACGGTTTCATATACTTATATTCGTGTGCATGTAATTATATAGTTATTTACGAACTTACGAATATGCGTATGAAAGTAGGTCTTTATTTATTTACGTTGGTATGTACGTACTTATATGTACACATACGTACATAAGTAACGAAATGTGTACATGTGTATTAAATAGGTATGTCCGTAACTGCGTTGTTAGATTTTTATTTATGTAATTGGGTACGTAATTCTGTATGAGTTTATGTTGGTATGCTGCAATGCGAAATCTATTTACTTAGGTTTGTACGTACTTATCTCCAAATGTACGAAGGTGTGAACGCCTGTATACTCAAGCGAAGCTACGTATGTACATTCTAGGCGTTTACGTACGTGTATATATATATACATATACACCGTTATGTTTCTTCGTAGGTATATAAGTTCTTAGGAATTCACGTACATTGGCAGTTTCGTAGGAATGTACTTAATATGCATGTGCGTATGTAGGTATGCCCTTACGTGTGTATGAACAAACTTTAGTATGTGCCTTCGTAGCTATTTACGTATGTATGTAAGTCCTTAAGTATATTCGTTCGAATGCATGTAGTTACATACCAAGCAATGTCCGTAACTGTTTAAGAATTAACGTGAGTTTTTACGTATATTTGCATAAATTAAACTTATATATACTTACGTAGAATGTACGTAAGTCTTTATGAAGTTACTTAGGTATGTAGAAACACAGGTAATTTCGTAAGTTATTACGAACGTACGAGGACCTGAAAGTTGTCGTTTTCTTTCTTAGTAAGTTGATAAGTTCTCAATTTGGTATGTACATACTTCGATGCGTTCGTATGCAGATTTGAAAGTGAGTGTGTGTGTGTACGTATGATTGTACGTACGTTCGTATGTGTGTATTCAAACGAAGTACACTGACGTACGTGTATTTGTTCTTAGGTTAGTAATTACGTATCATGTAGGTATGTAGTTATGGATGAACTTAAGTACGTATGATCGTAGTGTTGTTCGCAGGTATATAAACTTAAACTGCGACGAATGTTTGTTTGTGCGTACATACGTTTGTACGTGAGTACGTACGCCGTTATGTAGTATTTATGTATGAAAGCACGTTGGCATGTACGTATGCTGGTGCTTACTATCGTCTGCATGTACGTAAGTGTATATGCATTAACGCAACTAAGAATTTACTTATTTAGGCCAAATGTGTGCCTATTTACGCCGCTACTATCGAACGTATTTTCTTATGTACGTACACATGTAAGTCCGTAACTGCGCCAGTTCCTGTGTAGCAGGGTAAAAAGGAACGTACATGCAAATTTATGCAAGTAATTGTTTATGTCGTTAAGTGTACGAACGTATGAATCTACGTATATATGTGTATACGAACATTTCTATGGGCGAGTGCATGTACGAAAGTATTAACGTATATATACGTATACGTGTGTCTGTCTACACACACATGCACACAAACATATATATTTACGTTAGGTTTTGTATGTACGTTTTCATGTAGTTACACATAAGTGTGTATAGTTTGGAATTAGGTATATATTTATGTCCGTACGTAGTTTTGTACGTTCGGATGCATCAATGTACGTAATATGTACGAACGTATATATGTACTTTTTTATATATAAAACATTACACATGTTTTTGTTTTAGGTTTGAAAGTACGTGGGATTGTACATTAACTGATATGTATTAAGGTAGACGTGCGCGTACGTGGAGCTGTGCGCACGTATGTGTATACATATCTATATAGGTGCCTATTGCCTTATGTAAATATGTTTGTGCGAATGTGTAAATGTGCGCATGAATTTACGTACGTATGGCTGTACTTATGCATGTATGCACGTTGTTATTCGCCTTTCCGTAAACAAAGACCCATGATGGCCCTCAGGCAGAGAAACTTGATCAATATGTCCCATGAGGAACAATTCAATTTCTGCGTGGTCCATTTCTCCTTGAATGTTAATTCGGTACTGGCATTTGTCCCGAGAATCCTAATCAGATCGTATCAGGACATGAATTATTCTTTAATGCATGACAATCCGTGAAAATTAAACAGGAATGAAACATCAGGCTATGACACGACGTTTTATCTTGGCCAACAGACCAAGCAGAGTGCTTCTATGCTCTCAGAAAGGCCGAGATAAGTAATTCAATCTTTCCCAAATTTCCGTGATATGTAAATCGATTTTGACCAACAGGACTACGATTCACGCGAACAAGGAAAAAATCGAAGTACTTTGCCCGGTCTGATGGCAACATCGAACTACAACGCACAGCCTAATTTTCAAAATCTAATTCCTATTCTCGACCTGGTTACCAACCCAATTTTAACTTTGATATCAGACGGTAGTACTTTATTCGATGTGGAAAGACAGTACGGGAAACCAATTCCGATTATTGCTGTCCGCCTGAGAGTCGAATTTTGGTGTTGCCTACTAGGCTATGAATTGACCTTCGACGTTAACAATTAGCCCGTGAATCGCAATACGAACTTGTGCATTAGCCTGACAAACGATCATTGATGATATGTACTATGGGCTCGGCCAGCTGGACGTGAAAGTTACTTTGAGCTATCCAAAAGGCTGGGAGTAGTAATTCGATTTTGGTAACCAGGTCGACGAAAGGAATTCGATTTTGGCAATTAGACCGAGAACTGTAGTACAATATTTGCCATCAGACCAGGCAACGTACTTCGATTTTTTCCATGCTTCAGTGAATCGTAAATCGATGTTCTTGAGTCCTTGAGGACTGGTAAGGTTGTAATGTGATGGCCTTCAAGCAGAGAAAATTAATACGATGTTGTGAATGAGGATGAGAAAACTTCTTCGATATTAACCTTCAGCACATGAATCGTAAATTTGTGTTTGGCATTTGAGTGAGAAATGAAATTCCATGTTTACCATTTGGCCAAATTTCATACCTCGAACTTCTCCCATCAGCCCGTGAAAAGTAATTCGTGTTTGTCCATTAGGCCGCGAAACGTAATTCCATGTTGGGCAACAAGCCGATAAGTATAGGTCAACATTGACCATTTCTTCGCGAATCGTATTTGGTGAGAAATTTATTTCGATATTAATCATGAGCCCGTGAAAAGGACGACTATTTTGTCAATCAGTGCATAAGCTGTTCTTCGATCTTGGCCATCCGATTATGAAACTTAATTCGATGTTGGCCGTCAGGCTTAGAATTGGTTTATGATGATGTCCATCTGGAAGTGAATAAAATTCGGTGTTGTTCAATTGCAGGGATACGGAATCCGATTATGTACGTCAGTCGGTGAAACGAAATTCGATGATCTACATCAAGGCAAAAATGTACTACAACGACACGAGGCCCAGGAACACAATGAGATCTGGTGTTTCTGTCCGTGAAAACGAACCAGCTGATATCCATTAGGAAATGTAAAGTAATTCGTTGTCGGCCATCATGCTGAGAGAAGAAAATCAATGAAGGCAGTCAGACCGAGAAAAGTTATAAGAATTGGGCAATCAGGCCGAGAAACGTGAATAGAAACTGTCAATCAGCTAGTCAAACGTTTTTCGATGTTGGACATCTAGACGCGAAACGTAATTCGTTATCGACAATCAGGCCGAAATACGTGAAATGAAGATGTCTGTCTGAGAGACAACCTTCGATATAGTACATAAGACCAAGAAAATTACTTAAAACTTGACTTCTGTCGTAAAACGTAATACGATGTTAGCCACAATGTCGAGAAACACAGTACAAAATGAACATTATGCCGGTTACCAGCACACGATGTTTTCCAGTCTTAATTCAAAAATTTAATTCAATGTTGGCCACCAGGGCGAAAGACAAACTTTTACCATACGTTTTATGACGCGAAACGACATTCAATGCTTTACATCAGAACAAGATATGTATGTCGTCTTTGGGAATGAGGCCTAGAGACGTAGTAGGATCTGGACCATTAAAAGTAATACGTCACTTGTCCGTTAAAAGTAATTCGATGACATCCATCTGGCCGAGAATGGTAATACAAATTTCCCCAAATAGCCGCGTATGGTTTCTCGATGCAGACCGTCATTCTGATCTCTGTAATTGGATCTTGGATTTCAGTCTGTGAATCGCGACTCGATGATGCCAATCAGCACAAAAATCGTATTTCATGGCTGGCATTGATGCCGAAAGAATTTCTTCGTCTTTTGTCATCTGTTCTGGAGCCTAAACAACTTGACGTTCTTTTGGCCGAGAGACTACAGTCTGTTGTAAATCAGGCCGAGTTACGACAGTAAATCTTAGCCGTCAGGCAATGAAAATATCATTGATTATGTCCAACAGGCCGAGATACATACTTCGATCTGGTCCATCTGTCCGTGAATTGTAATAAGATGTTGGTTACCTGCCCCATATATATAATTCAATGCTGGCACTTTGGCCGAGAAACGTAATTTATTGTAGTGCCTCAGGCCGAGAAAGGGACACAAATGTTGTCAATCAGACAGAAAAACTTGAAACATTGCAAGCCTTTAGGCCATCAGGCGAAAATCTACGTTAACAATCAGGCCCGGAAGAGAATGTCGATGATATCCATCAGGCCGAAAAATGGTAATACGATCTTACATATCAGTTCATAACAACTAATTCGTTATTTTCTATCAATACGAGAATCATAATTCGTTCTTGACTATCCGGCCGTAGAACGAAATAACTTGGCAATCAGGGCGCGGAACGATCATCGTCCTGGGTCACCAGTCTTTGGAGCGATACAGACAATCTAATGCGAACCAAATGCGATACTGTCGATCAGCCAATAATCGTACTCTTATTTTTGCCATTAGTTCGTTAAACGGAATTGAATGATGGCCATTAGGCTGAGAAATGTAATTATATGTTGTCATTTTGGACGTGTATCCTAAGAAGATGTTTTACAACTGGCCGAGTAGAGAGCACATAAGTTGACAATCAGCCTGAAAAAATTTCAATGAAATTCGCCATAATTCGGTGTAACGTATTCCGATTATACCCATCATGTTGAAAACTATACTACAATACGAGGTTGTTCGTAATTCCGAGAATAGTTCTTCGAATTTAACCATGACGAGAGACTACTGCATCCGACATCTGCCAAAAGACATAATACGATGTCGGCAATCCGGATGATAAACGCAAGACGATCCTGGCTAACATGAAGTGAATCTATATTTCATCATACTCATCAGGTCGAGAACAGAAAATCGAAGATGTGCATCAAGCCGAGAAACTAACTTCGATATTGGCAATGAGACTGTGCATTTAATTCGTTCTCGACTCTCAGTCCGTAAAGCGTATTTCAAATACATCCATCACGCCGAGAGTTTTAATTCTATGTCTTCAAATTAGCCAAGAAAAAAGAATCAGTCGTGTCCGTCAGTCCTTGATGAGTAAACCATTGTTGCCCATAATTTCGTGAAGAGAAGTGAGATGCTGGCCATCATTTCGAAAAACGAACATAGATTTTGACCATCTGGCCGAGAATAGAAAACCGATTATGAAAACCAGGCAGCGATAAAGAACAGAGATTCTGCCCATCAGGCTAATATACTTCCTTCGATACTCTACATACGCATGTGAATAGTGAATCAATGTTGGCCATCAGGCTAAGAATCGAAATTCAATATCGAATATGAGCCTGTCAATTTAATTCGTTCTCGACACTCAGTAAGTAAAGCGTAATACAAATTTATTGATCACGCCGAGAAACATAATTCGATGTAGTCAACTTGGCCTAGGAGGAAAATTTGCTACGTTCTTCTGTCCTTGAAGTGTAAATCACGGTTTGCCATAATTTCGTGACAGTGTTAAGATGTTGGTCACCATACCATGAACAGGATGTCGATTATGACATTCTGGCCGGGAATAACAGCTGGACTATGACAAACCGGCAGTGATAACGACCATCGATGATGCCCATCAGGACAATTTACTTACTTCGATACTGTACATATGTAAGTGAATAATGAAACAATGTAGGCCATCAGGCTAAGAAACGAACTTGGTTACAAAGATAGAGCTTGTCAAACTAATTCGTTCTAGACACTCAGTCCGTGAAGCGTTATTCAAATTTATCCTTCACCACGACAGTCTTAACTCGATGTCGTCCAATTGGCCGAAAAAAGGAATTCTGCTTGTCCATCAGTCTTGAGACGTAAACCGTGTTTGGCCATAAGTTTGTGAATAGTTGTAAAATGTTGGCCAACATTCCGAGTAAAGTTCATCGATTATGAAATTCTGGCGGAGAGAAGATGCTCGATTATAAGAACCAGGCATTGGTAACGAACTTCGATGCTGCCCATCAGGACAACATACTTTCTTCGATACTCTACATAAGTATTTGATTTGTGAACCGATATAGGCCATCAGGCTAAGAAACGATCTTCGGTTTCGGCAATAATCATGAAAACTTAATACGTTCTATACACACAGTCCGTAAAGCGTAATTCAAATTTATCCGTCACAACGACAGTCTCTATTCGATATCGTCCAATAGGCCAATAAAAGTAATTCTGCCTTATCCATCAGTCTTTGTGTCCTAAACCGTGTTGTCCATATGTTCGCCAATAGTTGTAAGATCTTGGCTAACATTCCGAGTAAAGTACTTCGATAATGCACTTCTGGCGTGGAGAAGAAACTCGATTATGACAACCAGGCTGTGGTAACGACCATCGATGTTTCCTATCAGAGCAATATACAAACTTCGATACTCTACATAAGTATGTGAATAGTGAACTAATGTTTGCCATCTGGCTAAGAAACGAACTTTGATATCGGGAATGAGCCTGTCGATTTTATTCGTTCACGACTATCAGTCCGTAAAGCGTAATTCAAATTTATCCGTCACGCCGAGAGTCTTAATTCGATGTCTTCCAATTTGCCAAGAAGAAATATTCTGCCGCGTCCATCAGTCCTTAATGCGTAAACCATAGCTTGCCATAAGTTCCTGAACAGTAGTAAGATGTTGGCCATCCTTCCTAAAAACGGACTTCGATTATGACATTCTGGCCGAGAAAAGGACCTCGATTATGACAACCAGGCAGTGGTAACGACCACCGATGCTGCCCATCAGACCAGTATACTTTCTTCGAGAATGTACATATGTATGTGAATAGTGAAACAATATTTGCCATCAGGCTGAGGAACGAATTTCGATATCGGCAATGAACCTGTGAATTTAATTCGTTGTCGACTCTCATTCCGTAAATCTTATTTCTAATTTATCCATCACTCCGTGACCATCATGATGTGACTTAATTCGATTTCGTCCAATTGGACATTTTATTCCATTAGATTTTGGTCATCAGCCAGTGAGAAGCAATACGGTGTTTGCCATGAGGCCGAGAGGCGTAATTGGATTTTGTATATCTGTAAAATTTACCATGAGGGTACCCTTCACGACATGATCGTCAACATCGTACTGTGTTTGTCGTCCTGATGGGCAAAATCGTTTAAACTTTGACGCCATGAATGCAACCGTCGAATTACTTTACTCGTCCTGATTGCCATCATCGAATTACGATAAACTGACTGATTTCTATGATTGTATTACGAACATCGGACGGATTGAAAACATCGGAGTACTTTACCCTGCCTCTTGTGGAAATTCAAAATAAGTTTCTCGGCCTAATGGGCTTCATCGAATCACTTTTAACGGACTGATGACATATATCGTACTAAGTTTCACGGCCTGATGTCATCAAATTCAGTTTCACGTCCTGATTTCGAAGAAAAGTATACTTCTAATGGCCTGATTGCCAGCATCGAACAAAGCTTCTCTGACTGAACCGCGTCATCCAATTATGGACTAATACTCCTAATCTTATTACATTTCTCGGCCTGATGGGTAAAGTTGAAGTTCTTTCCTTGCCCTGATGTCAAACATTGAACAACTCCTCACGGATTGATTTAAAATAACTAGTGTTGTTTTTAGGCCTGATCAACGTCGATTTACTTTTCGCGGACTTACGGCTAAAATCGAATTACGATTCTTGTCCTCAAGGACAAAGTCATACTAATTTATAGGGAATGACCCCGAAGATCAAACCATGCATTTGGCCTGATATACAACTTTCTTTTACGTTGCACGGACTCATATTCTACAACGAAGTACGTTTCAGGTCCTGATGGAAATGATCGAAATTGGATTCTCGCCCGTCTGGCATCATCGATTTATTTATCTTCGACACATGTCCAAGATCTAAGTAAGTTCCTTCGGCTTTATTGGGTATATCGAAAATCTTTCCTGGATTGATGGGCTTTATCGTATTTTATTCCTTGGCCTGAATGCCTGCATTGTATTATTGCAAACAGAAAGATGGCCAAGATGAGTGGATGTTTCTGTGCTGATGGCCATTATAATATAACGATTCTCTGACTGAACACTACATCAAATTCCTTTTTATGATCTCCTGGCAAAATTCGAAGTTATTTCACATCCCGCTGGAAAGCAACTTATTTCGTCACTCGGCCTGATGTTAGCGAACGAATTACGTCGTCTGATGGCCAACACCAAATAACGTTTCAAGTCCTGATGGCCAAACCGAATTACGAATTTCTAACTGATGGTCAGCATCAGTATTATTTTCACTTACACTGATGGACAATCTAGAGGTTCGTCTCTCAGAATGAAACCCAACATCGGACTAGGATTATACATTTGATATATTGTGGCCAGAATGTCAATATCGAATTGTTACACTCTCGATGGACAAGAAAGTAGTGCGCTTTACGGCCTGAAAGACATCAACAAAGAATCTTGTTCGGGCTTATAGTTAGTGTCAAATTTAGTTTCTCCGCCTAATTGCCAATATCGAGTTTCGTTTCTCCTCCCGATGGCCAACATCGTATTACGTTCTCGGTGTGAAGTTCAGAATCTAACTAGCTTCCCTGTCCTGTCGGCCGAGATCGAAATACTTTGCTAGACATGTAGACAGTGTACATCTAAGTACGTTCCTCGATCTGATGGCCAACATAGAATTTAAATTCTTGGAGTGACGGCCTGCATCTAATTAAGTTTCCAATCCTTTAGACCGTGATCGAAGTACCTTGCTCGCGGTGACCGTCAAAATCGACAGCCGTTTCCAGGCCTCTAAAGTCAAATACCGTTCTTCAGCCTGATGTCCTACCTCGAATTACATTTCTGATGGACAAGGTGGAAATTCGTTTCTCGTTCTTACTACGAACATGGAACTACGTTTCACAGACTGTTGGACCAGGTAGAATTAAGTTTCTCGACATGTTATTCAGCATCACAGCTCGTACCTTCCCCTGATGGTAAAGAAATGTTCGTCTCACCGCCTGTTTGTACATCATCGAATTCCGTTTCGGAATGATGAACAATGAGGAACTCCTTTCATAAGCCTTACGGCCAACATCGGTTTTTTATTCTCGACTTGATGAGCAACATCGAATAATGTTTCGCGGTCTGAATTCAATACCCCATGTCAAATCTCGACATTACGGCTAAAATAGTATTACGTCAATCAGAGTGAAGTGCAGAATCATACAAACAGTCATATTTACTTACATTCATGCGTAAATATATACCTTGTTACGTACATATTTACGTATGGAAATATGTACGTACGTACACACCTACGTACATATACCTCTACGTACTCGCACAAAGACTTTTGAACATTAAAAATTATTTACAATCCTACGTAATTACAAACCTTCCTACAAAGGCACAAACGTTCATATATACATACATAGTACCTATATACGCTCTTACGGACATACGCACTTGTATGAATACGCACGTACATAACTACATACGTTAATACATTCATTCGTATATACACATTTTCGTAACTAACGACGTAAGGACGGAGGTTCTAACATACCTAGATACGTAGATGCAATGTGAGTACATAAATTCTTAGGTTCATGCGAACGTACTGACATTACTGCCTTCATATTATTAACATATGTACACATACATGCAAGTTGATACCAACGTACGTGTATACACATGCACATTCATACATACGTACGGATATTCCACGTCATCCCTACGTACGTCTGTACATTTGTACTGGGTCGTTTACGTGACGATCGTACATTCAATTACATGTACGTATCTAGGTACATGTTTGAAAACTATCCTATTCAATAACGTATATGCTAAGCTTATTACGTGAGTATAATCTCACTTACGTGAAGGACTACATACGAATATAACTAATTACCTACAAACCGTCTTACGAACGTATATATATACGTATCAACAGAAGATCTCGCATACAAATGTACGTTCAAATACACGAAAGTATATAAATTCTCACGCACATACCTACTTACGTTCTTAAATGATTACGTATACACATATGTAAGTATATAGCACCGTGCGCAGGAACAGAAAAGTAATTACATCTACGTAAGAATACGTCGAACTCTGTATATATCTTCTTACGGTTATACAATCATACGTACTTCCCTAATTCCGCATGTATCTTCTTAAACGTATTCATACGTATATACCTACGCACGCACATAAATATACAATAAATTAATGGATAGGAACATAAACGCAAACAGATACATCTACGAACGGGCATACATATATAAGTTCACAACTACATTTTTACATACGTCCGTACACAACTACGAAATTAAATGGGTATGTATGTCTTTATATACATACGCATATAACAAAGGACGAACAAATACGTACGTACTTTAATTCGTACGTTTATACTAACATACACAATTACTATTAGGTTTATACATCCTAACATAGAAAAATACTTACGTCCTTTCATAAGTACGTGAAAACATACGGATGAAAATAAATACGGCTGTATATGTCCACATACGTATACACAGATGTACGAACATATCTACGAGGATAACAAGGACAGTACCTCTGCGTGTAAGTACACACCTACGAACGTACAAACACACGTACATTCAAAACATAGAATAAAGTAACCTACTTACGTATATACATACGAACATACATAAATGAGTACCTACACAAATATGATCCTACATATAAACGTACGTACATACCTACGTACGTACGTACCTACTTGAGGACATACAAGCTTACGTACATATCGACATACTTGCACGCAGACGTAAGTTATTACCAACGTATGAACAAACCTACGTTCAAACTTATCTAAAAATATTGGTACCTACGTATGAACATATCTATGTACGCAGTCCTAACTAAATGAACACTTACGCCCGTGCATTCATACGAAACTATATACTCACTTACGGACATATATATGTGGACATATATACGCGAGTGCAAACACATAAACACACATTCAAACTTACGAAAACACATACGTACGGTCATTACAACATACCGAGATATTGACGAACGTAGAAAAATAAATAAGTACACTCATACGTAAGTACATGTATACATATGTAAACACAGTCTCAAGAACGTGCCTACTTGTGAACACACGGCGTTTCGTAACTACCAACTTACGTTCATAACTAAGCTTGTTCACACTACCGTATATATGTGCATACGTAAGTTCATTCCGTACACACGTTCGTATACAACTACGCAAGCTGTTATCAACATTCGTACATTCCTCCGTAAATACGTAACTAATTTCGTATATACCTACCTACGCACATCCATTCTTAAGTACATACTAGCGAACGTACATACTTATATACTTACATACCTACTTACGTACATATTTAAATATGTACATATATACGTACTTTCACACCAAAATACGTATATAGGCATGTATATTCATAAATAAGTACGGAAATTCCTATGTATGTTCATACATATACAAGAAAATTCCTGCGAACAGACACAATTAAGTAAGTATATACATACGTACGTATATACATACATACTTACGTGCATAACAAAGCCCGCACGACCGTAGGAATGTAAATTACAAATTACATACAAACACAAGTACGCACTTACCTACGTACATGCATATATAATTACGTAGATACAACGTATATGCATCCTGAGATACGTACGTGCATACCTATTCATATATCTACATACAACGTAAGTGTATACCTGTCTACGTACCAACATACAAACGTGATTACTTACTTATATACAAATACAGGTAAGTGCAGGAACATTTCTATTATACCTAATTGAGTACATATTTACGTAGTTACCTAACGACGTATGTATATAGATATTTAGGTATATATGCGCAAGTACGAACCCACATACGTACACACAGCAGATCGATCCTACGTACACACTCGTATACAGAATTTCGTACGTACCTAAGTACGTACATATCTGCGTACGATAATACCTACGTACGTACATATGTACATACGAACTCACAGTAATAAGGACATAATTATATACTTCCACACATTAAATGTAGTTGCATACATACCAACTTAGACATGTACATGTCAACATACATTCCCGCAAACGATCATAAATATCTACGTACATAGCGAAATATTTTCATACAAATTTACGTACAATACTATCGTAAATATGTACGGATATACATACGTTCGCACAGACATATGTAAGTATCTGTCTACGTTCTTAAATACTACACGTGTTCAAACCCACATTTTTGTATACATATTTACTAATACACCTACTTGCGTATAAATAAACGAACGTACATTTCGAAATACCTCCAATCTTATGGACGAATATACCTACTTTCGTATGTTGTTCTATACGGACGTATTTATAGATCTACGTAAGCATGTACGCACGGAAATAGATTCGAAGATAGATACTTAGTTACATACCTGTATTCGTAATTAAATATACAATTACTTATGTACGTACTTACGTAGTGATGTACATACGCAGGCTTCTACGTACTTCCGTTTGTACGTAAGTACGTATAAGTGTTCGTAGGTCTGTGCGTACTTAGAACTGTATGAACGTAGTCGTGCACCTACGTTTCAATGTATGTACTCACGTACAAGTACGTAAGTATGCATGTCTACCCACGTAGAAATGTAACTACGGACTTATGAACTTAAATACTTACGTTTGTTCATCGTTATGCATTAACGCATGCATGTGCGGATTAAGTCATTCTCGTACGTTATTATATACGTAAGTGTTTTTGTATATACTTTGGCATGAACTTTCGTTGACTTCTACGTACATGAGTAAGTACGTTTGCATGTATGCCCGAGTGCAGATATGTACATAACGTTATATGCATGTACGCATTTATTTTCGGGTGCCTCGTATTTACGTACACATAGGTACGTTCATACGCTGTTACTATTGTACAATGATATGTGCTTGCGTACTTCTGTATGTGAGAGTGAACATAGTTAAGCAGTTATACACGTACATATGTAGTTCCTTATATATTTATAATGTAGTCATGGACGCACGTATGTAAGTACGTACGTATGTGCGTAAGTACGAATTCATGTAGGAAATTTCGTTTGTACGTAATTACGTATAAATATGTAAGTATTTAATTATGTACGGACTTACGCATTTATTTAAGTTCTTGCGTTATGTACGTTTTTATATCCTTACATATCCTTATATATGTTGTTATGAACCTACCTAACCACGTATATTCGTACGTACGTATGTACTTAAGATTTTGAATACGTAAGTAGCAATATAAAGGTATAGGAGTTTACGTACGTAGGAATATACATACTTACGAAACTAAATAGGTATGTAGATGGGATGTCTTGTATAAATGTAGTTAAACACCTACGTATGCATGGACGACTGTAAGTACGTAAGTACGTATTTGTGTACGCACGTTAGTATTTAGGAACGTAGGAACGTCCGCTTGTTGATATATACTTACGTTTTACAACTTTCGTACGTATAAACTACCGTAGGTACGTAAGTATGCATTAATGTACATCCGCATGTCTGGTCATATGTATGTGTGCACGTAAATTGGTCTGTATGATTTCGGTACGAATATTCGTAGGTTCGAACGTACGAAAACATATCCGTCCTTCTCTACGTAGGTAATTAGGACTCTACATACGGATGTGTGAACGAACATAAATATGTAAGCTCGTAGGTACTTTCTTACGTAGGTGTTAACGGCCGTACGTATGTACGTAAGTTTGCAATTACGTACGTAGTTGTGTACGTAAGTTGGTATGTTAGTACTTAAGAATTTACGCACGTAATAGAATACGTACGTATGTGTGTAAGTTGATAGGAATGTACGTAATTGTGCAATACTTACGTCAGCAGTCATGTAAGTACGGATGTATCGTCGTTCGTATATCTGTACCTATGTTAGTGTGTACGTATCTTGGTATGTCCCTACCTTGTTACATACGTATTTACATATGTAATTATGTATGTAATTTCGTACTTATGTATGAACTTACGTAGGCATGAATGTTAATATGAGTGACCGAATGTTGGTATGCCCTTACTAAGGTTTGTACTACAATGTGTTAGCACGTACGTGTGTAATTTCTAAGAACTCTAAGTATGTATTAACGTACAATGTAGCTTACGTAATCAGTTTTGTTCTTAAATATGTTCCTATGTACGAATGTATGTTCGTAAGGTTGTTGTCCACACGTCTTTATGGACGTACATACGAATTTACTTACATACTAATACACTGAAATATTTACGAAAGTATGTTAATACGAAAGTTGTTACGTATGTACGCATGAACGAAGGCACGCAGTTGTATACGGACGTGGTTATGTATATATTTTGATATGTACGTACGTATTTATGACCGTAAGAATTTGTGTATGTACTTCTGTCTATTCAGACGCAGGTATATCCGTACGTAGTAATGTAGGTACGCAGGTATTTAAGAAAGTTGATTTCTACGTACGTATGTATTTATAAACGTGGGTATTTACGTTCGGATATTTGTATCTTAATAACGATTATATGTATTCTTACGTACTTACGATAACATAAATGTAACATGTTATTTACCTAGATAGGTGTTCACGTACGTATGCTTGTTTCTAAAGATGCATGTACTTAGTAAGTATATACACATGTATACAGGTAATAACTTGTTTACATACGGAGTTGTGTACGTACGTTGGAACGTACGTACCTAGGAAAGCATGTACAATTGTAAGTTCGTACGTTTGTGATTTAAGTTTCCATGTACGTACGTAGGCCTGTAAGTTTGCAGGTATGAACGTACATATATCTGTACTTACGTGCGTATGTATGTACGCAGTTATGGAATTACGCCGTTAAGTACGTAAGTAAATATGAACGTAAGTAATTATGTACGTACGTAGGAATGTACCTACTTAGGTACGTAGGTAACCATTTAGGTGTGTAAGTATACATTTACGTAGGTATTTATATACGCAAGTTAATATTTTCTTAGCTAGATGTATGGACGTATGTTTGCACATACGTATGTGCAAATGCAGATAAACATGTATCACGTTCGTGCGTACATTGGTACACACGTTCGCAGATTTGTCCGTGTACGTGAATGTACGTAGGTATATATGTAGTTACTTATGTGTGTACGTATGTACTTTTTACGTATGAAGTTACTTATCTAAGTATAGATAAGTATATGTGAGTGAACGTACGCAGATTTGTAAATTCGTTTGTACCTACTTACGTACGTATGTACGTGTACATTACGTACATTATATGTGTGTACCTACTTACGTATATATATAAGTACGTTAGTGGGTACGTAAGTGTATGTGTACGTACATTACTATGTATGATTGTGACAAATTATATATCCAGCATTTAGTACAGTACAGTGAGCATAAACGTATTAGAACGTTGAATATAACCGTTTCGAAGATGTTTCCCGAAATAAACGAATTTTTCGCTAAGATTTCGTCTTATCTCGCTAGTACTCTAAACATATTGCTAACTTAATAACGGAACGTTGTAATACGTTGATTTCGAACGTTTCAACAGTGGATTAGAGAATATTCGTATATTACTATGAGTTACCATTCAATTTTTACAAATTTATAGATATCTTTCCAATTTCACGACTAAACGTTTTAATACGTCGAATTTCGTCCTCTTGAGTGTGTTCTTGTTAAACAGTGTAATTTCCTGAGATTAGGTTAATCTTGATTGGTTCATTGATATAGTGATAATTTCACAACGAAACGTGTAGTACGTTGAATTTCCCCGTCTCTACGACGTTTCCGTGATATAATCGTATAATTCGCTGAGATTGCGTCCAACGTTCATAGTTTCAAAACATCTCACCTATTTCAAAAGGAATCGAGATAATACGTTGAATTTCACAGTTTCGAATAAGTTTTCGTAATGTAATTATACATTACGCTGAGGTTTTAATATAATCATGCTAGCTTCATAGATATGTTACTAATTTCATTACGAAACGCAACAAAATGCTGTTTTTATGCTCTCGACGAAGTTTTAGTGATATTATCTTTTATTTCGATGTGATTTCTGCTAATCTTGGTAGTTTCATTTATAACATGATGTTTTCAAGACGGAAAGTTGAATTTTAATTATTAGACGTTGTTCTCGTCATATAACCGTAAATTTCGCTGATATTCATCTTAAACTGCTATTTTCATATTTACAATAGACTAATCATAATTATAATATATATCCCCTCCTTCGACACTGTTTTAGTTATATTATGTTATATCGCGCAGAGGTTTCGCCTAATCTTGTCAGTTTATATATATTTCCGTCTAATTTAATAATCAAACTTGCAAATACGGAAATTTAAATTGTATCGACCAAATTATCGTTTTGTAATCATATATTTCCCAGAGAGTTCGACCACTCTTTACAGTTCCATAGATGTTTTGTTACTTTCAAGACTACACATGACAATATGATGAATTTCATCGAATCGGTGGTAGGTTGGATGTATGATTAAATATTTTGCAGTGATTTCGTCTGGTCATACGACATTCAAGATCATGTTCCTTATTTAACTACTAAATGTTGTAATACGTGGAATTTCGTAGTTCCGAAGGTGTTTTCATGTAACAGTGGTATACATCACTGAGATTTCTTCTAATCCTGATAATTTTATAGATCTCTTGCCAATTTCACGCAGAAACGTGATATTACGTAGTAGTTCACAGTTTCGACCATGTTTTCTTGAAATAATCATACATTGCTCTGTGGTTGCGTCTAATCTTGGTACATACATAGATCTTCTAATTTCATGGCGAAAAGATATAATAATTTGTGTTTCATTATTTAGGAGCTGTTTTCGTGTAATAATTGTTTTCTTCCATTGGTCTAACCTTGCTAGTGTCATAAATACCTTGATATCTTCTCTACGAAACGTGATAATGCGCTGAAATTCATCATTTCGAAGATGTTTACGTGAAGTAGTAGATAATTTCGCTGATGTACCGACTAATCTTGATATTTCCCTAGTTGTCTTGCTAATTTTGTGACGAAACACGATAATATATTGAATTCCATGGTTCTGACGATTTTCTCGAGATATAATCTTATATTAATATGAGATTTCGTAAAATCTTGCTAGTTTCATATATATTTCTAATTTCACGACGAAAAGTGATCATCCATTAATTTCAAAATTTCATCGATATTTCCTTGTTAATATATACCGCTATGATTTCCTCTCATTTTGCTTGTTTCATATATATCACACTAATACGAAAACGAAACATTGTAATTATTCGAATTTCAACTTTCCGTTAAGTAATTGAATATTTCGCTAAGATTTCCTCTAATCTTGAAATTTTCATACAAATTTTGCTATTTTCAACACGAAGCGTTGTTATACAATGAATCTCATTTTCTAGATCATGTTTCAGTGATATAATCCTATATTTCGCTAAGATTCCGTGAATTCATGTTAGTTTCATTATGTTTCAACTTATCGATTATGTTTAAGTGAAAGAACAACAATTTTCTGTTATATTTCGGCTAATGTTGCTATTTTCAGTGATATATACTAATTTCACTACAAAACGTGTAATACGTCAAATTTCTTCGAATCAACGATGTTTACGTAATATATTAATTTTTTTCGTCATTAGTTCGGCAAAACTTGTCAAAGGCATTGTTTTCCATTGATTTCTTGACGAAACTACGAAAATACGATATAATTCAAGAGATATATGTATTTTTCCTATTAGATTCGTAAAGACATGCTAATTTCACAGATATTACATAGTTTTCACGAAGAACCAGATAATTATTTGAATTTCTCGCTTCACACGATGATTTCGTGTAACATTCCTTCTTTTGCAATTTCGACAGAACTACCTGGAACCATAGGTATTCCGCATACGCTATCAACTAAATAAATAATGTTTTCGTGGATATTATTGTGTAATATTCGCGTTTTATAATATAAATCCATCAATACCTGTAGACGGCATTGATATTCCATTGCAATCAAGACATAGCAGTGATAACACTTTAAATAGTACGCAATCGACATGGTTATCTTGAAACATTCGTGTTCTTCATTATTGATACTGTAAAACGTGCTAATTTTCTAGATAGTTTGTAAATTTGACGACGAAACTGAAATAGCAAATTGATATTCTTTGCTTCGAATGTGTTTCCGTGTAACATTCGTATTTTTTGTTGTAAGTTCGACTAAACTGTCTAATTTCTTGGCAATTCATAGTTCTCGCCAATTTACTGATTCATACTGATTCGACAATGATTTCGTTTATTCACGTTTTCGTTGAAAAATCAACAAATCTTGAATAGGAACTGCTTTATACTGATATCGTGAAAAAACGGATGAAATACGTTAAATTTCCTTCTTAAGAATATGTTCCCTTGAAATGCCGGAATTCCTTGTTGTAGATTCAACATAACTTGCTAATTTTGTAGTTTTATCCAGTTTCCACCAATACAAAGAGATACCCTGCTTCTTTCGCCGCAATTTTCACCGACATTTTCGAGCAATAATCGTGTTCTTCGTTTTAAATTTGGCAAAGCATGTAAAAGGTATACGTGATTTCATGTATTTCTCAGAAGAAACAGTGATTATTCTGCAGATTTCCGTTCTTTGACAAAATTTCCTTTAAGTATTAGATTTTTCATGGTTGCTGCGATGATACACGTTAACTTCATAGATGTTTCTTAGATTTGACGATGAAACGAAAATAATAAGTGATTTTTCATTGATCCGAAATTGTAATCATGTAATTTTCGTGTTTTTAGTTGTAAGTACGAAAAAACTATCTAATTACTTCGATATATCGTAATTCCCTGCATTCCAATTTATATCACACTTTCGACGACGTTTTCGTGAATAATTAGGGTTCTTCGTAGTAAAAACGGCAGAACATTAAAAGACACAGTTATTCCTCTGTTACTGTGACGAAACAGTGGTCACACGTTAAATTTAACAAATTCTGTTAACTGTCCTTTCAAGAAATATTCCCTTTTTTCAGTATAGATTGGTTGAAACATGATACTTTCATAGATATTTCGTAGATGTCACGCCGAAGTCAATGGTACTATGAATACCTCTGTTCCGGCCATGTTTCCGTGTCACACACTTATTTATCGTTGTAACATCTAGAGTATCAGGCAATTTCATAGTTGTTTCGCAGAAAACACCATTCAACGAAATAATCTGTTTCAACAATACATTCTTGTAATATTCGTGTTTTTCTGAAGTCTGCAAGACTATGAAAAGCATATATTTTCCACTGTTGTCGTGACGAAAAAGTGTTTATGTATCAAATTTCACCACTTAGACAATGAATACTTAAATACCTGTATTTTCGATTGTAGTATCTGGTAAAGTTCGCCAATTTCTTAGACATTTCTAAATATCAGGACGAAAATGTTATAATAAAAAGAATTTCTCTGTTCCGAAGATTTCTCTGTGTAACATTAATATATTTCAAATTAAAATGGACAAAACTATCTAATTACATACATATTTCACAGTTCACTCCAATTCAATGTATTACAGTCTACAGCAAATATATTTGTGAAACATTCGTGTTTTTCATAGCAAAATCAAAAGTTCAAATATCTTGTTCATTCAACTGGTATCGAAACGGAATATTAATAATTAATAGATTTTAGTTTTTCTGCACTATTTTCAAGTTATATTCCTCTTTTTCTTGGTGCATTAGAAGGGACACGCTAATTTCATACATAATTCATATATTTCTGGATGATACAGTGATGAAAATGTATTAATTTTACAGTAACAATTACTCCGTTTCGCCGATGTTTTCGGGAAATATTCGTATTTTCTGTTGTTATTCGGTAAAAGGCATATGTATTCAGTTAATATTATGACGAAACAATGAAAATACTTTAAATTAGAGTCTTTCGAATATTTTACTTGAAATATTCGAATTTTCGCTGTAGATTCGAAAATTCATGATCATTACAGTATTGTAGGATTTCCGAACGAAGCAGTGATAATAACAATGTTAATGTTAGTAACAATGTTTTCTTGCAAATTTTAATAATTTTCATTGATCGATTCGTAAGATCAACATAACTAGCAAATTTCACAGATATTTCGTAGTTCTAACCAATTAGGAGAATTCCTTTTTCTCAATATTTTTCGCTAAATATAGGCGTTTTTCTTTGTAAATTCGGAAAAACATTTAAAAGACACATGTGTTCTACTTATTTCGAAAGAGAGATAATGTATTAAATTTCACTCTTTCGAATTTGTTCTCTCAAAACATAAGTATTTTTCGTTGAAGAAACGGAAAACATGATATTACCATAGATATTTAGCAGTTTGTAAGACCAAACATTGTTAATAAGATGAAACTGTCCGTTTCGCCTATGTTTACTTGTAACATACGTATTTTCCTTTTTAATTAAGGCAAAAGTTGCTAATAACGTAGAAATGTCATAATCCCCAACACTTCAATGAATTACAGAATTCCGCCAACATTTTCATGAAATAGAAGTGTTTTTCTTTGAATTTCGGTAAAACTTGTAAATGGCATAGCAATTACTTTGTTATGGTAACGTAACATTATTAATATATTGAATTTCACTCTTTCGACGATGCTTTCTAGATAGAGTCTTATTTCTCTTCTTCATTCGATAAAATATGATAATTATATAGGTAATGCTTAGAATTCACGACGAAACACAGTTAATTCTCCTTCTTCGGAGTTCTTCTGCTTCGGGTTTGACCTTCTGTCATATATATTTAAGGCTGTGACTTCGACAGAACAAGCTCGTTACATAGATATTTCGTAGTTCCCTCCAATTTAATGTATTGCACGGTTTCGCAAATACTATAGTGAATTATGCTTTTTTTGTTTTAAAATCAGCTACAATTCAAAAGCATACGTTATCCATACATATCGTAGGGATATATTGAATATAATACAATAAATTGCACAAAATGGACGAAATATTCTGGAATTGTATATTCGATAGAGCAAGTTATTTTCACAGATATTCTGTAGATTCCACGACAAGACAGTGATAATAATTTGAATTGCACCGTTTCGACGATGAGTTCAAGTACCATTCGTTTTTTCTCTTGTAAGTACCACTATAAGAGCTAACATATCAGATATTTCATAGTCACCAACAATTCAAATAGCTACATTTTATCGAAGATATTTTCGTGATATATTCTTGTTTTACTTGGTAAATTAGGCAAAACTAGTAAAAGAAAATAGTATTACTTTGATGTCAGGTAGAAAGAGTGATGAAAAGTTTAATTTCAGTATTGTGACGAATTCACAATAGTCCCAAAATATTGTTATTTTTTGATTTAGATTCGAAAATTTGTTTATTTGAAACACATATCTTTCGTTTAACGAAGAAAGAGTGATAAGTAGGTGGATTACTCTGTTTCGACAATGGTTTCATTTTACTTACGTATTATTCGTTGTAAGTTCAAAAAACTAGTTCATATCACAGACATTTCTTTGTTTCAACTAATCCAATGTGTTACACCATTTCGCAGATGTTTTCGGGAAGTACTCGTTATATACTCGACATAACTAGCTAAGTTCATAGATGTATAGTAGTTACCACATGTACAATGAATTCTACGTTTTGCCAGTATATTCGTGTATTATTCGTGTCTTGCATTCAAAATTTGGCTAAAGTTGAAAAGGCTAATATATTCCACAGATGTCATGACGAAACAGTGATAATACGCTAAATATTACTCTTTCGAATGTGTACTTCTGTACAGTACTTCTTTTTCGTTTTATATCCGACAACAAACGTTTATTTCATAGATATTTCATAGATTCAACTACAAAAGAGTAGTAAAAAAATTTCTCAGTTTAGAATTCGTTTTCTTGTGACAGTCGTAATTTTCATTTCATGATCGTCAAATCTAGACAATTTCATAGATATTCAATAGTTCCCTCCAATTAAATTACCTTACACAGTTTCCCAATTCTTTTCAAGAAATATTCGTGTTTTTCTTTCTGATTTTGGCAGAGATTCTAAACGGCTTATGAGTCCCATTGGTAACTTGACGGAACATAGACAATAAATTTAACACATTGGTTGATGTATTGTCGAAATATACTATCATTGGCGGTAGATAAGGCATGGTAATCCCATAAACAGTTAGTATATTTAACCACGAGATGGTAATAACAATTTGAATTTCTCCGTTTAGAAGTAGTTTTCGTGTCACACGCGTATTTTTTGTTGCACGATCGGCAGAAATAGCAACGTTCACAAATACTTCGTAGTTCCCTCCTACTTGAATCACATTTTTTCGCCGAAATTTTCGAAAAATATTAGTTTCTTCGTTGTAAATTCTGCAAAACGTGTAAATGTCATAAGCCTTCCATTGGTATTGAGCATTAACAGTGATAATTCGTGAAATATAACATTTTAAACGTTTTTTTTTTTGAAATGTTCGTATCTTTTGTTTTCGACAAAACATGCAGATAACATACATGTGTCTCGTAGATTTGACGACAAAGAGCAATAAAAATTTGAGTTTCTTCGATTCTACTATTTTTCCGAGTAACTGTCGCATTTTACGTTTTCATTTCGAAAAACTATATTAATTCATAAATATTGGTTATTTCCCATCAATTCGATGAATTACACAATTTCGAGTGTATTTTCGTGAAATATTTGTGTTTCTCGTTGTAAACAAGGCAAATCCTCTAAATGGTACATGTGTTCCATAAATATTCTAACCAAACAGTTACAATACGGAGAACGTCACAGTTTCGACTGTGTGTTCATGTTCCATTCCTTCTTTCCGTTATAAGATCCACCACAATACCTTATATATCCGATACTTCGTAGTTCCGAACATTCCAACGAGTTACATTATATCGACGAAATTTTCTTGAAATATTCGCATGTGTATATGTGAATTCAAAAATACCTGATAAAGGCTTATGTATTTCATTGTTATCATTACGAAGCAGTGACATTACGTTAAATTTTCCCCTTTCGACAGTGTCTTTTAGTAGTATAAGTTTTCTTCTTTGCAAATGCTACATAACATCCAATTTTCAAAGATATATCGTAGATTTCATATCTAAAGTGTGAGAATAACTTAATTTCACCGTTACTATGATGCTTTCTCGTAACATTCGTAATTGTAGCTGTAACAACGATGAAACTATTTAATTTCAGATATAATTCGCTCTTCTCAACAATTCAGCGATTTACACATTTTCATCCATTTTTTGGGGATACATACATATTTTTAGTTGTGAATTCAGCATTACTTGTAAAAGTGGCTGTTATTCGTAAGATGTCGTGACGAAACAGCGATAATGATTGAAATTTCACTTCTTCGAAGCTGTATTCTTGAAATATTCGTTATTTTCTCTGCAGATACGATCGAACGTGCTATTTTCATAGACATATCGTTGATTTCACGATGAAACAGCGATTAGATCTTGGATTTACCTGTTTCGAATGGGTTCTCGTGTAAAATTCGTATTTCTCGTTTCATGCTCGATAAATATATCCAATTAAGCATATTATACGTTGTTTTATGTTGTTGTTTTGTGTTTTGCGTTGTAAATTCGTTGATTCCAACTACTGAATCAAATATACTGTTTCGCCAAAGTATTCGTCAAATATTCCTCTCTTTCGGTCTATGTACTGCAAAGTTTATAATTACATAAGTACTTCACTGTTACCATAACGAAACTGTGGTAATGAGACAAATATACCCCTTCCCCCAATGTTTTCAGAGGGTAATCAAATTTTTTCAGAGTATAATCAAATGTGTAGTTACTACATGGCATTCTGTCACAAAGATAATTAGTAGATTTCACAACTAAATTCTGATAGAACATTCAATTTCTCTGCTTCGAAGTTGTTTTCGTGTATCATTCGTGTAATTTTCGTTGTTAGTTCGACAAAACTAGCTTATAAATTTTCTCAACTGTATTTCACTCCAATTAAATTATTAACACTGTTTTGCCGATATTTTCGTTAAATATCTGTGTTTTTGCTTGTAAACTCGGTAAAACTTATAAGAGATACTTTTATTCTATTGATACCGTTACCAAACTTTTATAATACGATAAATTTCAAACTTTCGAATGTGTTTTAAAGAAATAGTTGTATCACTCGCTCTCGATTCGATAAAACGTGTTAATTTCATAAACATTCTGTTGATTTCACGATGACAGTGATAACAATATGAATTTCACGTTCAACGGTTGACAAATATTGCTAATTTCAAAAGTATTATGTAGTTGCCGTCATTTTAATAAAATACTGTCTTTCGCCGTAATTTTCGTAAAAAGGCGTGTTTGTCATTTTAAATTCGGTTAAAATTGTAAGAGGAATATATATTCCATTGATATGCTGAGGAAGAGTGATAATTAGTTGATTTAATTTTTTTGACGTTGTTCTCTTTTAATACTAGTATTTTTCGTTGTATTTTCGATGAAACAATCTAAGTTCGTAGATATTTCGTAGATTTCAGGACCAAACAGTGATTATTTTCAATTTCTCTCTTTGGATGATTCTCTAGAAATATTCGAATTTTCTTTTTAGATTTTCATAACTTGCAAACTTCATATACTTTTCGACGATTTAACAACGAAACAGGTTCAATAAATTGAAATTCTCCGTTTCGTAGGTGTTTTGCATTGCATTCGTTACTTTCGTCGTAGGTTCGACAAAACCGGATAGATTCTTAGGTGTTTCGGTAATTCCTACAGGGACAGGTAATTTCCACCTATATCACGTACTACGTTATTCGCTGACATTTTGTGAAGTATTCGTGTTTTTAGTAGCAAATTCGGCAGCAATTGCAAAAACATAGTTACTCCATTGATATCGTGAAGAAACTATAATGATACGTTAAATTTCCATCTTTTGACAAAGTTTTCTTGAAGAAATAGTCTTTATTGCATATATTCTGTAAAACATGCCTGTTTCATAGTTATTTGGTAGTTTCACGACGAAACAGGAATAACAAATGAAATTTCTCTCATTCGTCTATGATTTCGTGTAACATTCGTATTTTCCGCTGTAAGTTTGACAAGACTATATAGTTTCATATATATCCCGTAGCTCCAGCCAATTCATTGATTTTCACTGTTTCATCGATATTGTCGTTTCTTTCGTTGTAATTCTGCAGAACAAGTAAAATGCATTGGCTTTCCATTGCTGCCATGACTAAATATAGAAAATATATCAAGTTTCACACTTTCTACCACGTTTCCTTGAAATACTCGTATATTCCTTTGTAGAATGAAATACTATAATTTCAGAGATATCTCCTATTTTTCGCGTCAAAAAGTGAAAATAATATAAATTCCTCTGTTTCTACGATGTATTCGTGTTAAAATCGTAAGTCTTCGTTGTAAGGTGGACAAAATTTAATACTTGCAAAGCTATATCGTAGTTCCCAGCAACTCAATTAGGTGCAGTTTCCAACATTTTTTGGAGCATAATTCGGTTTTTTTCGTCTTAAATTAGACAAAACTTTTAAAAGGCATTTCTGTTCAATTGATAGAGTTACGAAACCACGATAATACCTTAATTTCACTCTTTTGTCGATGTTGTGCGTAACTATTCGTATTTTCGTTTTAGATTAGATAAAACAGCATAATATACTTTGCAGATTTCGCAACGAAATGGTAACTATATAAATTTCTTGTAATCGAAAAAGTTTTCTTGTAACATTCCTACTATTCGTTGTAAACTAGAAATAACTCTGTAATTCATAATTTCATAATTACCGTGCAGTACCGACCAATACAATGAGTTACATATTTTGGCCGTTGTTTTTGTGGAATATTCGTTTTTTTTCGTCCTAAATCCGCCAGAAATTGTTAAAGGCACATGTATTCCATTGGTATATTGACGAAACTATCATAATACAATAAATTTCGCACTTTCGTCTGTTTTTTCACAAAGTATTCGTATTTGACGTTGTAGTATAGATGAAACATGACATTTTCATATACATTTCGTAGATTTCAAGACGTAAGGTTGATACTAATATATATTTCTCCCTACCGACTATATTTCAGTGAATTACACGTTTTTCTCGTTGTAAATTTTGCAATACTTTTAAATGGCATCTGTATTCCGTCGATTTAAAGTTGAAACCGTGTCAATAATTTAAATTTCACATTTTCGACGATTTTTTGTCGAAAAATTCTAATGTTTCGTTGTAGATTCGATAAACTTGCTAGTTTCACACGTAGTTCGTAGATATCACGCAGAAACTGTGATAGGATGAACTTTTCTGTTTGGAAGTTGTTTTCGTGTGACATTCGTATCTTTGGCTGTAAGTTTGAGAAAAGTGCTATCTTCATACATATCTCATAATTGTCACAAATTCAAAATACTGAAATTTCGTTATTTCAACAATGTTTTCGTGGAATATTCGTGTTTCCCATTGTACATTCAAAGAAACCACTAAAATGTTTATGTTTAGATAGTTATCGTGAAGTAACCGTGTTAATACGTTAAATTACATTCCTTCTGCAATATTTCCTTGAAAGACTTGTACTTCTTTTGTAGAATCGATAAAACAGGCTAATTTATAGAATATTTCGTAGATTAAACGAAGAACGAGTGACAAATATCTGAAACACTATTTCTCGACCGTGATTTTGAGTACTTTCATGTCTTTCGTTGTAAGCTCGACAAAACCAGCTAATATATTTGTATTCCAGAGTTCTAACCAATTCAATGAATTACGCTGCTCCGCCGAAATTTTCGTGAAATATTCGTGTTTATCGTCTTAAATTCAGCAGAAACTGTAAAGGACGCACGTTTTCCATTGATAATATTTCGAAAGAATGATGATACGTTGAATTTAACTCTTTCGTCAACGTCTTCTTGATTAATTCCTTTTCTTCCTTGAAGTTTCGTACAAACATTTTTATTTAACTGATTTTTCGAATATTTCACGACAAAATGGTGATCTAAATTTAATATCCCTACTTCGAATTTGTTACCAAGTTTTTGCTTTTCTTTGTAAGTTCACAATACCAACTTATTTCACAAATACATCGTACTTCCCACGGAGTCAATGTCTCAGAGTGACATTCATATCTTCGTTGTAAGTCCACGCCACTAGCTAATTTCATAGTGTTTCGTAGTTTCCACCAATTCAATGTATTGTTCTGCAGATATTTTCGTCATATGTTAATAATCATTCTTCTGAATTGGTTAAAACTTGTAAAGCACGAATGTATGCCACTGAAATCAAAACGAAACTGTTAGAATAACAGTAATTTCACTTTTTCTGCAATATTTTCTTGAAAATTTTTTATTTTTTGTTGTATATTCAACAAGACATTATAATTACATATTTATTTCGTATATTTCGTGACGAAACAGATGTAACATGTTGAATTCTTTTGCTTTGACCTTATTTATGTGTAACATCAGCGTTTTATTTTTTACGGTCCACAATACTGGTTAATCTCGTATAGATATCTTAGTTCTCACCCATTCAATGAATTAAACAGTATCGCCGTCATTTTGGTAATATATTCATGTTTCTCCTTGTAAATTCAGCAAAACCTGTAAAAGCATATATATTCCAGTGGTTTTGTAACGAAAGAGTATTAAAATTTTAAATTTAACTATATCCACGTTTTTCACTTTAGTTTTCGAAATATCTTTGGATGTTTCGATCTCACATTATAGATTCAAAGGTATATCTTACATTTCACCACAGAACTCTAATATCCTATGGAATTTATCTTTTTCGATGATGTATTTGTATAATATTCTAATTAATTGTTCTGAGAACGTCAAAACTGGATAATTTAATTAATAACAATAAATGGCCACCAATTCACTGTATTATCATGTTTTGCAGATATTGTCGTGAAATATTCGTGTTCATCGTTGTAAATTCTACAAAATTTGTATGACACAGATGTATTCTACTGATACAGTGACGAAAGTGTGAAAATACATATAAGTATACAATTTAGACAGCATTTTCTTGAATACATTCATTCATTTTCTAGCATTTTCGATAAAATATGTTAATTTCACTGATATTCAGTAAATTTCACTATCTAACAGTTTGAATTACACTGTTTTGACGATATTTTCGTGTAACATTCGCATTTTCCTATGTAATTTCGATAATATTATTACTAGCTACTCTCATAAATGTTCCGTTGTTTCCATCAATTCTATGAGTTTCTCTGGTTTGTCAATATTTTCGTGAAATATTAGTGTCTTTCGTTGAAAATTGGGCAGAATTGGGAAAATAAATGGTTTTCCAATGATATCATGTCGATCTAGGTTTGATACGATAAATTTCAATATTCTCTTGATATATTTCTATATTTCCCTTGAAATATTCGCATGACTAGATGTGAAAGACTTAAAACATTTTAATTTTAAAGGTATTTCGTAGATTTCACTAAATATTGACAATAACTTGAATTTCTCTCTTTTGACCTTGTTTTCGTGTAACACTCTCATTTCTCATTGAATGATCAACAGCACCTAATAATTACATAGTTATTTCGTATTTCGCACCAATTCAATTAATTACACTCTTTTGCAGATATTTTTGAGGAAAATACGTGTTATTCGCTCTAAATTTGGCAGAAACTTGTAATAGACGTAGACCTTCCTTTGATATGATGAATAACAGTTGAAAAGTAGAATTTCTGACTATCGACGATGTTTTCGTGAAACATTCGCGTTTTTCATTTTAAATTCGGCAAAACTGGGTACAGGAGATTACATTCCGTTCATATCATGACGTAACAGTCACAATAAGTTAAATGTCACTCTTTTCACAGTGCTTTCTTCAATAATTCGCATTTTTTGAAGTAGATTGGATAAAAAGTGATAATTACCATATATTCCGTAGATTACCCGTCATAACATTAATAATGAGATGAATAACTCTTTTTCTAAGATATCGTCGTGTAAAATTACTTTCGTTGTAAGTTAAACGAAACGAGCTAATTTCATAGATTTTTTCCAATTGAATGCTTTACACTTCTTTGCCGATGTTTCTTTGACATACTAGTGTTTTCCGTGTGGATTGATTAATTCATGCAAATTTCACACATATTTCTTAGATCAATAAACAAATCGTATATAAGGATCAGACAGTATCTGCTTCGACGATATTTTTGTGTAACAAACTTATTCTTCGTTGAAGATTCGACAAAACTATCTAATTCAGTAGTCATTTCTTATTTCACAACATTTGAATTAATACATACTTTCGAATATGTGTTCGTGAATTATTCGCGGTTTTCATTGCAATTTCGACAAAACTATTAAGAGTACGTCTATTGGTATAAGAGCAGAGTATGTTGTGTACTCCGTTGATATCATGACGAAAAATTGTTCATACTTTAAATTTAAGGCTTTCGAAGACGTTTTCCAGAAATAGTAGTATATTTTGTAGTAAATTTTGTAAAATATGCTAATTCCACCGATTAGTTGATTTCATGACGGAAAAATTGTAAAAAAATTTCTATATTTTCGCCATGTTTTTGCGTAACATACTTATTCTTAGTTGGAAGTTCAACAAAACCATCTAATTGCACAGAATCCATCTAATTTCATAGAAATTACGTAGTTCCCACAAATTCACTGAATTACACTCTTTCGCAGCTCTTCGTGAAATAATCCTGTATTGCTCTGTAAATTCGGTAAAAAATTTAATATATATTCCATTGATATTGTGTTGCAATCTACGTAATATTAATGAAAATTGCATATTTCATTGTATCTACAACGAAAAATATAAGTATTTTAACTTAACTTCCTTGGAAGGGTGAATCTTAAAGTTTTGTATATGTTTTGTCCCGATACTTATGGAAAATATATTCCGTTTTCAAGCTTAGACAAATTCACAACGAACAAATCGATTATTTCACTAAAATATCGGCGAAACTGTAAAACACATTGAATTGGTTGGAATTACGGAATAGCTGTAAAGTAAGCTAATACTATCGAACGTCATAGAAAAACAGGTATTATTTCCGGAAACAACGTCAAAAAAGGCAATTCGTTTTATAATCTACGAAGCGTTTGTAATTTTATTGTGTTTTTTCGAATCTACAAAAATAAAATACTCATTGTTTAGAAAACATCTGAGGAAGAGTGAAATTTAAAGTATTGCGTCATTGTCATCACTATATCAGCGTTATATTAATACCTTATACAATTTTCGGGAATTTACATCGAAATCACGAATATTTCACGAAACATCAGCATCGATAAAGAGAAATTAAAATTACTATAACTGCTTCGACGTGAAACCTCCAAAATATTTATGAAATTACCATGAGTTAACGAATCTAGAAAAATGCGAATTTGTCAAGAAATCACCCCTGAAAATGTAAAATTTAATGAATAAACCCTATTTTTTAACGATATCATAGGAATACACACGCCATTTCAAAGTTTGCCGATTTTACAAGAAAGTGCACGAATATTTTTATAAAACATCGGCGAAATTGTTTAATACATTCAATTTTAGGAAACTAAGATATATTCATGAAATTAACTGGTTTTCGTTAAACTTACAATAAAATATTCAAATACTTCATGAAAAATTCGTTAAAACCCAGAAATTCTGTTTGATATCGTTTTTTCGTGGTCAAATCTAAGAAATATTTGCGAAATTATCATGTCTCTTCGAATCTACAATATAAAATTCTAATATTTCAGGAATACATCGCAGAAAAAATGAAATTTATAGTATTATCACCCTTCCGTCATAAATTGACGGAATACCAATTCGTATAACAATTTCTCCCGAATTTCAAATGAAAAACACGAAAATTTCAAGTAAATATCGGCGATACGGTGTATTACATTGAAATAATGGGAACAATGAAATACCAATTAAATTAGATATTTATTAGTACAGAACGCAAAACACAAATTACACGAAATTACCGTCAAAACACGGAAATTCAACTTTTTAACACTGTTTCTTCACGATTTGAATAGAACACGTATGATTTACGCATGTTATGCCGAATCTAAAATGACATATACAAATATTTCATGAAAATATCAGCGTTTACAAATAATGTTGTAAACCACTGAATAGGTGGAAACTATGAAATATATTGCCTAACATGAAATGGAAAACACGTATATAATTCTATGAATTTGTGCGAACTGTTAAATAACAAATAATTTAGCCAGTTAAGCTGAACTAATTTCGAAAAATAGGAATGTTAAACGAAAATGAATTTGAAGCAGAGACGTTAAACACTAAACGTAACAAGCGTTGTTGAATGACCCATTTTCAAAGTTTACTTCAAAATCGTTCAATCTTTGATATTTATATCGCTAATCCTACTTACTGATAATTCTTATATCCTGATTATTCAATCCCTCGCTTTCCGTTTCTCTCTTAGATTATTTTTTACGGAAAAGAATTATTTGCGAATTATGTACCCTGTGGAGTCTTTCGACACTTTAAAAAATTTACGTATATTTTTTGACAAAATCAACAACTTAAAAATCAAAGCAAACAATTACAGTTTCGATACTAATTTCGAGATATAAATACGTCAAATCCAAAAACAATAGAAAGCGATCAACTGACACAATTATTTATTACAATTAGACTAAATTTGGCGTCGATAAGATTGACCAAATGGCACGTAAATGCAGCTTCAAATCCAATGGCAACAAACGGCCTGGACACGTACACATCAATATACTGGAATTAGCTGGAATTAATGCATGGATACTCAATCAGGAAGCAACTCGAGTAAAGATACCAAGAACAGAGTATATGACGCATTTATCAGTATATCGCAGTATATCACAGTATAGTTACAGTATATCAGAATTTCATGAAGAAGGAAAGGATAACCTTTCAACAAGGAACACCAAGCAGCCCAAGCAATATTACAAAATTACGAAGAAAATGTCAAACAAGAATGTGCAATTGTAATAAAACCACTCAAACTTGCATAATTTGCAAAAGAATCTCTCAGCGAAAAATGTATGAAGGAGAAACTAATCTCATGTTGACTGTGCAATGAATTGATTTCCTTTTTCTTTAAATAAAGTTATATGTTTCATTATTTTAATAGAAATCAGGAGTTATGCTGCGAATTATTTCCTTTAGTAAAATAAAAATTTATTTCTTAAAATCAACGTTTATTCATAAGGGGTTAAGTGATTTCTTATGGTAAGAAAGTTATATGCAAAATGCTGGTACATTTAGTAATATTATTACCACTGCTCCGTCGTAAATTCTACAGAATATTTAGGGTATTGTCATGTTTCATAGGATCTACAATGAAGCATATGAATATTCCAAGCAAACATCGTCGAAGTAGTGAAATGAATATTATTATGCCTGTTTCTTAACAATGCCAATGGAACACAAATTCCTTTCACAAGTTTTGACGAATTTACATCGAAATAACCATTATATTTAATTAAAATTTCGGCGAAATAAAGTAATTCATTGAATTGGGGTGAACAAAGTATTATCTAAGAGATTAGCTAGTTTTTTCGGAATTACGTACAAAAATACGTATGTAGCAAGGGAACACGTTACAAACAGTGAAATTCAAGTGTTTGTCCCTCTTTCTTCGGGAAATCTACGAAATATGAGCGACAATGGCATGTTTTATATATTCTACGAAAAGAAACAGGAATATCTCAAGAAAATGTTATCGAAAGTGAGAAATTAAGTGTATTATTACTTTTTCGTCATTATATAAGAGGACTGCAGACGCCATCTACAAGTCTTACCTAATTTTGCAACGAAAAACAAGAATATTTCTTGAAAATATCTGCGAATAATAGTTATTCATTAATTTCCTGGTAGGTAAGAAATACATAATATATAAGGCTTCGAACTTACAACGTAAAATACGAATTTTACACGAATACATCGTCGAAGGAGTAGTATTCAACGTACTGACACTGTTTCAACGTGAAATCTACAAAATACCTCCGAAATTACCTTCCTTTAATGAAATCTACTACAAATATGAATTTTTTTAAGAAACCAGTATCGAAAGAAAGAAATTCAACGTATTATAATAGTTTCGTAACGTCATCTATGGGGTAAATGTGTATTTTAAAAATTTTGCCTAGTCTCAAACGAGAAAGACGAGTATATCAAGAAAATATTTTCGAAAGAGTGATGTTCATTAAATTGGTGGGAAATAAGGTATATCAATGAAATTAGCAATTTTCGTCGAACTTACAAGGAAATACACTAATGTTAAAAACTCATTTAAAGCACATAAATTCTAATTTATAACACTGTTTCGTGTTGAAATCTACGAAATATCGAGAAATATATAATCTCTCATGGATCTACAACAAGAAATAAGAGTAATTTGAGAAACCATCTTCGAAAAAGTGAAATTTAAGTCATTGTCACTTTTTCGTCTCGATATGAGTGGAATCTATATGCCATTTAAAATTATTGCCTAATTTACAACGACAAACGCGAATACTACACGAAAATACGGCCAAAAAGAAAAATTCATTGAATTGAGGTGTATTACGGTGATATATGGTGTTAGCTAGTTTTGTCAAACTTACAAATAAAATCATTTATGTTGCAGGAATGCTTCGTCGAAGAAGAGAAATTCTACTTATTACCACTCTTTTGTCTTGAAATCTACGTAACATATATGAAATTATAATGTTTCATCGAGAGTACAACGAAAGGAACGAGTATATCTCGAAAACTTCCTCGAAAGGGAGAAATCTACGTATTATAACTGATTCATCATAGTATCAGTGGAATGCATATGCATTTTCCAAGTTTTGCCGTATTGACAATGAAAAACATGAATATATGAAGAAGACATCGGCAAAATATATTAAAACATTAAATTGGATGGAACTAATAATAATCTATGGCGTTAGTTAGTTTTGTCGAACTTTCCCCTATGAATATGGAAGTTACAAGAAAACACTGTCGGACCAAAGACATTCAGCACATTTACCCCTTCGAACGTGAAATTAATGAAATATTTATGAAATTATCGTGTTTTTCGTAACCACAACGGAAAATACGATTATTTCCAAAATATATGATCGAGAGAATGATATGAATAGTGTTATCAATGTTTCGTCACGATGATAATGGGACACCTTTGCTTTCTACGTCTTTAGCTGAATTTACATCGAAAAACACGAGTATTTCACCCAAAAATTCGGCTAAACATGGTAATTCGTTAAATTGGTGAGAACTGCGAAATGTATAAGTAACTAGCTAGTTTTTCGAACTTACAGCCACAAATACGGATGAGGCACGACAACATAGTGGAAACAGAGTATCCCAAATTATTATAACTCTTTCGTCGTGAAATCCACAGAATATAGGTGAATTTCGCAGGTTTTACTTTTCTATTACTAAAAATACAAATATTTCAAGAAGACATAGTCGATATAGCGAAATAGATAACATTATCACAGTTTCGCCGTGATAACGATGGAATACATATGCATTTTACTGGTTTTGAGGAAATTACAAAGATAAACACGAACATTTCAAAACAATTACGGCTAAACGTAGCGATTCATTGAAATGTTAGCTACGAAATATATATGGAATTAGATAGATTTGCAGATATTTCCAAGGAAAATACTAATATCCAGACAGAGACATTCAAGTTATTATCACTTTTTCATCATGAAATCAGCGAAATTTATATAAAAATAGCATGTATTACCGAATCTACAGCAAAAGATACGAGTATTTTAAAAAAATTATGTCGAATGAATAAAATATTCTGTATTATTGCTGTTTCGTCTCGATATCAATGGAATTACATGCCTTTTACACGGTTGGTCAAATTAGAAATGAAAAAAAAGAATATTTCGCAAGATACTCTAGCGAAGGAGTTTAAATAATTGATTCGGCGGCAACTATGAGGTGTCATTGAAATTAGCTACTTTCGTTGTACTTGCACCGTGAAATAGGAATGTTGCCTGAATACTTTGAAACAGAGATATTCAGTCTACTGTCAGTATACCATCGTGAAATCTACGTAATATGTACGACACTAGCATGTTTTGCAGTATCCTTAATTGGAAGTAAGATTATTTCAAGTAAACGTCGTCGAATGTGTGAAACTTCAATTATTACTACAGTTTCGTGTAATTAGAGAAATACCTACGTCTTTTACAGGTTAAGTGATTATACAACGAAGAACACGAATATTAAAACGAAATTTCGCAAACATAATAAAACATTGAATTTGTGAAAACTATGATATATCTATGAAATTATTCTGTATTGTCGAATCTTCTACTAAAAGTACGAAAGTTACCGAAAAAGTCTTTAAAAAAGCGTAATTCAGTTAATTACTACTGCTTTGTCGTCAAATCTACGAACTATGTACAACATTACCGCGTTGTATTGAATCTACTAAGAGGAACAAGAATATTTCTAGCAAACATAGGCGATGAATTGTAATTTACCGCATTTTTAATGTTCAGTCAGGGTAACAATGGAATACCAATTCCATTTTCAGGTTTTGCCGAATATGCAACGAAAAAGGCAAAGGTTTCACGCAAATTTCGAGAAAAGAGTGTAATTCATTGAATTCGAAGGATCTTTCGTCATAGTTTCGTGAAATATTCGTTGAAATATTCGGCAGAATATGTAAAAGTCATAATTAATCGTGTAATCGTCACGTAACAGTGACAGCCCTATATATTTAACTATATCGATGGTATTTTCTACAATTGTTCTTATTTTTCTTTGTCTAATCTGCAAATCGTTCTAATTTCATAGATATTTCGATGACTTGAATACTAAACAGTGAAAATAATTTGAATTCCTCTGTTTCGAAGATGTTTCCCTGTACCATATTTATAGTACGTTGTAAGTTTAGCAGTACTAACAAGTTATAAAAATACTTCGAAGTTTCCACCAATTCACTGTTTTAATGCGTTAAATATTTTCTTGCAGTAATCCTGTTTTTCGTTGTAATTTCAGACAAACTTGTAAAATGCACAGGGTTTCCGTTAATACCATGACGATAAAACAATGACGCCCTACATTTATCTCTTACGACAACTTTTCTTCCAAATATTCGTATTTTTCTGTAGTTTGGCTGAAACATGCTACTTTATTAGATATTTCATAGATTTCATGACGAAATGTAAATAATAGTTTGAATAAATCTGTTCCGTCAATGTATTAAATTAACATACGTATTTTTCGCTTTGAGTTCGAAAAAATTTTGTAACTTCACCAATGCAATTGGATAGAAATTTTTGCCGATATTTTCGTGAAATGTATGAGATTTTCGTTGAAAATTCTGCGAAACTTGAAGAGAAGCATAAGCACTACATTGTTATCATGACGAAAATTTGATAATACGAGAAATTTCACTTATTGAATATTTCATTAATACAAACGTATTTTCTGCTGTAGATATGATTAAACATGCTGATGTCACAGACATTTCGTTCTTTTCACGACGAAACAGAGGGATTAAATTTTATTTCTCTGTTTCTCAAATATTTTCGAGAAAAATTCTAGTTTTTGTTTGTGAAGACTGCAAAACTTGGAAAAGGGATATGTTTTGCGATGGCATCGAGACGAAACATTTATTAAACGACAAAGTTCAAACTTTCGCGTATCGTAAGGTAAGAGCGACAATACGTTTAATTTCACACTTTGATGATGTTTTCTCGAAATATTCGTATCTTTCCACGTATATTCAACACATTATTCTAACTTCATGGATATTTCTTGGATTTCTCGAAGAAAGATAATAAGTAGAATGTTCCTGTTCCTTCTTTGATTTCGTCTTTAATTCGTATTTTTCTCCTTACGTTCCAAAAAAATAGAGAGTTCCATATGTATTTCGTAATGCCAGCTAATTCAATAAATTCCACTGATTCGCCGAAATTTTAATGAAATTCTCCTGTTGATCGCTGGAAATTCGAATAGATTAACAAAAGAGTAATTTATTCCTATTGTTTGGTCAAGTAACACAGATATACGTTAAATTTCACTATTTCGGCAACTTTATCTCATTATATTCGTGTTTTTGTTGTAGATAAAATATAATATTCTGATTCCATAGAAATTTCGTTGATTCCAGGACGAAACTGTGAATTACACTTCTTCGACTTGATTTTCAAGTAACATTTCGTATATTTCGATGTAATATCGACAAAACTCTATGATATAATGTAATCCATAGTCCGTAAATTCAATTAATTTCACAGTCGTAATTGACTTGAAATGTTTGCGAAAATATTTAAAATATGTGAAAATATTAGATTTATTCCATATCATGAATAAGTTACGATACATTAAATTTCGCTCCTTAGACGCTGTAATCTAGGAATAACCGTATCGCATGCATATTTCAGAAGAATTTTATATATTCCCTGATGAAACTATTATAATTACTAGAATTTATCTGTTTCGGCGATTTTGCCGTGAGAAATTCACATTTTCTGTTATAAAATTGAAGAAACCAGATAATTTCATAATTATTTCGTCTTTCCCACTAACTCAAAGTATTTCTCAGTTTATTTGACAAATCCGTGAAATGTACATGTTTTTCGTTGTAATTTCGGCAAAATTTGTAAAACGCGTGTGTATTCCAATGATATCATGAGGAAACACGGATAATATTTTATTTTTCACACTTTTTGATATCGGTTTCTAGAAATATTATTATTTTTAAACAGAGATAGTAGTTTGAATTACATTATTTCGAAAATGTTTTCGAATAATATTCCTATTATTTGTTGTAGTTTCGAAGAATGTGGTTAGTTTCATAAATATTTCTCAGATCCAACCAATTTCAATCCATTATTATCTTTTACCGATGATTTTATTAGTTATTCCTTCTTTGAATATTTATCAAATCTTGTAAAAGGTGTAGGTATTGCATTGATATTGTGAAGAAACAGTGATAATCGCTAAATTTCACGCTTCCTACGATGTGTTCTAGAGATTTTCGCATTTCTCGATGTTAATTCGGCAGAAGACGCTAAATTTATGGATATATCATAGATTTCAGGACGAATAATGTTTAGGAGGAGTCAGTTTCCCTGTTTGGAAAATGTATTCGCGTCTGATTTGTATTTTTCGTTGTTAGATATTTCGTAGTTACCATCAATGAAATGAATTAGTCACTTTCGTCGTAATTGTCGTAAAATAGTCTCGTTTTAAGTTTCAAATTCGGCAAAATTGAAAATACCATAGGTATTACATTGATATCGTGAGTAAACGGATGTAGTTCTTTAAATTTTCAACTTCCGATGATGTTCTTAAGATATAATCGTATTTGTCGTTGAGGATAGGATTGAACATGCTAATTATATTGATATTTCGTAGATTTCACTACGTAGAGGACATAATAATTTGCATATCTCTGTTACGACGGTGTTTTCCTGTAGCATACTTCTTTCTAGTTTGAAATACGACAATAGTAACTAATTCCATTTATATATCATAATTCCCGCCAAAACAATGAATTACAACTTTTCGAATACAATATCGTGTAATAATGTTGTTTTTCATTTCAAATTGAGCGGAATATTGAAAATGCATGTGAGTTCTATTGATACGTTGATGAATCAGTGATATTACGTTGAATTTCGCCCTTTCGAATATGTTTTCCAGATATATACATATTTTTCGTCTTAAATTATATCAAACAAGCTAATTAAGTTGACTTTTCTTAAATTTTACGACGAAAAAAAATTAGCAGTATGATTTTCTCTGCTTTGCCGTCGTTACAGTGAAACATTCGTATTTTATGCTGTAAGTTCGACAAAACTAGCTAATTTCGTAGTTATTTCTTTGTACCAGCAAATTCAATGTAATACAAATTTACCAACATTTTCGTAAAATGTTAGTGTTTTTCTTCGTAAATTTCGCATAACTTATAAAAGTCTTATGTACTCACATGAAATCGCTTTCATGATTGATTATGAGACAAATTTCACACTTTCCAAAATTTTTCGTGAACCATGAGTGTTTTTCTCTGTATATTCAGTCAAACGTGCAAGCTTCTGTGATATTTCGAGGATTTAATGACGAAATATTGATAACAATTTGAATTCCTCTATTAATTTCGGTTCTGACGGTTTTTTTCGATTAACATTGCTATTGTTCTTTGTAAGTACGGCAAAAACTCTCACATTTTGTAGAACTTTCGCAATTGAAAACAATTAAATGTATTAACATGTTTCGCAGATATTTTCCAGAAATATTTGAGTTTTTCATTGTAAGTATGGAAAGTCTGTGTAAGGCATTCGTATTCATTTCATATATTGACGAAGTAGTGATATTACGTAAATCTTACTTCTTTCGGCTATGTTTTCAACGAAATTTTCGTTGTATGTTCTATCAAACCATAATTTCACGGATATATCGTTGATTTCACGACAAATCATTTCTAAAATATTCAATTTCTCTGTTCCGAGGTTTTTTCTTCTTCCTTGTAACATACATTTTTCTATGTGAGATCGGCTAAACAATCTAATTTCACAGTAATTTCGCATTTCCCACCAATTCAATGAAGTACTCGTTTCAACTATAATATCGTGATTAATACGTGTTTTCTTTAATAAAAGACAGAAAAACATTGGTTTTCCATTAATATCGTGACGAAACAGTGATAGTACGATAAATTTGTCGTATTCGAAGTTTATTCCTGGGAATATCAGCATTTTTCGTTGTTGTATCCATGAATACTTGGTGGTCTCAGAGATATATCTTACATTTCACGACGAAACTCTGATAGTAAGTTGAATTTCTCTTTATGAAGAAACGTTTTTTGTAAAATTTCTTATATCTCGTTGTAAATTATACAATGATAGATAACTTCGAAGGAATTTTGTAGTTTCCAAATATCCATATTATTTCCATTTCTATCCGTATATTCGTTAAATATTCGTGTTTCCCGTTAGATTCGGTAAAATATTCTAATTTCTTGGAAAATACGTAAGTTTCACATCGAAACTGTTGTAATAATATGAATTTCTCTGTTTCGACGTTGCTTTCGTTTAATATTACTAACTTAATTGTTGTTCTAAGTCCGTCGATGGTAGGTAATTATATAAATATTTCGTAGTTCCCAGCAATTCAATGAATTGCATACCTTCGCCGCCATTTTCATTACATATTATTGTTTTTCGTTGTAAGTTCGACAAAACTTGCAGAAGGCTTATGTATTTCATTAGTGTCATGTCCAAATTTTGATTATGCGTTATATTTTACTCTTTTCAAAGTGTTTTCTTTAAACATTCGTATTTTTATTAGTAATATCGACAAAACTACGTAATTTCTTGATATACCCTAGTTCCTTTTAATTCAATGGTTTACACTATTTCGCAGATATTTTCGTGAGATATTGATGTATTTCACTGTAAATTCCGCAAAACTTGTAAACGGCATATGTATTCAATTGATACAATGACGAAAGTGTGATAATACGTAAAATTGATCTCAGTCGAAAATGTTTTTTTTGATATATTCGTATTTTCTATTGTAAGTTCGATAAATCTTTCTAATCTCTCAGATATTACGCAGATATCACGACGAAAGAACGGTAATACGTTGAGTCATTATTTCATCGATGGTTTCTAGTAACATTCGCATTTTTTGTTGTAAGTTAGAAGAGCTATCTAATTCCATAAATATTTCGTTGTTCCTACCATTTGAATGAATTAATCTATTTCGATGATGTTTCCGTGTAACATTCGTATTTTCTTTTTGTAAGCTCGACATAAGTATCATATTTCGTAGATAATTCGTGGTTCCCATCAATTCAATGAATTACAATTTTTCGCAAAGTTTTTCGTGAAATATGCTTGTATTTCTTTGGATATTCGACAAAACATGTAAAAGGCACATTTATTCCTTTCTTAGATTGTAGAAACAGTGATAATACGTTCAATTTCACCCTTTCAAATATGTTATCATGACATATTCGTAGTTTTCGTTGAAGATACTGGACATACGATACTTTGACAGACGTTTCCTAGAATTCACGAAGAAACCCTAAAAACAAATGGAGTTACTCTCTTTCAACTATGTTTTACTATAACAATTCATTTTTCTTTGTAAGTACGACACAACAGCCAAAGTTCGTCAATCAATTCCCACCGATTCAATGAATTACACAATCTCGCCAACATTTCCGTGCAACAATCTTGTTTATCTTGTAAAATCCATAAAATTGTGAAAGACACATTTATCTTATTGTTATCGTGACGAAACAATTGCAATACCATAAGTTTCATTTTTTTGACGTTGGTTTCTTGAAATATTCGTCTATTTTGTGGTAGAAAAAGTAAAACATTGTAAATTTATTGATATTTCGTCAATTTCACGAGGAAAAAGTAATAATAAATGGAATTTCAGTTCTTCGTCTATGTTTTCATGGAACATGCGTATTTTACGTTGTAGGATATTCAAAAGAAGCTAACTTCATATATATTTCATAGCTCATTACAATTACATGAATTACTACTTTTCACCAATGTGTTCGTTAAACATTCGTGTTTTTCGATATAAATTCGGCAAAACTTGTGAATTGCATAAATATTCTATCAATATCGTAATTTAACCTTAATAATCCGTTAAATATTCTTTTCTCCAGGAAGATTTCAACAAATATTCATATTTTTCGCTGCAAATTATCTTATAATAAGTAATTTCATAGATATTTCGTGAATATCACAACGAAATGGTAATAATATGCAGAAAAATTGTTTAGTCTCAATATACATTTTACAAGTAACATATAAACATATAAACATTACATATGTAACATAAGAGTATAAGGAACATAAGTAACATAAGAACATTTAAACATTTTACAAGTAATGCCCAATTGACATCCAAATACACGAATATTGCACGATAATATTGGCAAAAAAGAGTAACTTTGAATTGATGGGAATTACGAAACATGTACGGAATTAGCTAGTTTTGTCGAAATTACAGTGTAAAATACGAACGTTGAAAAAAATATATGCGAAACTGAGAAATTAACTCTATTATCACTGTTAAGTGAAATCTAGAAATCTAGTATATGCATGAAATCAGCACTTTTTGTGGAATCTACATCAATAGATAGAAATATATCGAGAAAAATCGTCGAAAGAGAAAAACTTAATGTTTTATCACGGTTACACAGCGACATCAATGCATTATATATGCCTTACACATGTCTTGCCGAATTTGAACCGAAAAGCACGAATATTTCACGAAATCTACTGAAATGAATTGCCTTGAATAGGTGGGGACTTCGAAATATTTTAGAAATTGCACCGTTCTGTCTAGTTTAAAACGAATAATAGGTATAGTACACGTAAAACGTCGTCAAAACGGAGAAATTCTAATTACTATTACGCTGTCGTCGTCGAATCTACGACATACAAATGATATTATTCTGTTTTATGGAATCTTCGGTAAAAATACAAATGATTGAAGAAAACTTATTGGAAAGAGTTACTTAAACTTCAAATTATATTTTTTACATAACAATGGAAAACATATTACTATTTTAAGATTTGCCATATTCACAATTTAAAGCAACGAGGTAATAACGAAAGTATCTGCAAAACTGTGTAATTGGTGTGAACGACGAAGTTTCTATGAAATTACTAAGTTTTGTCGAACTTGCAACGTATAATACGCACTGTTACAAGAAGATACTGTCGATTTAGAGAAGTTCAAATTATTATATCTCTTGCGTCGATGAACCTGCGATATATATGTGAAAATACATTGTTTAACAAATCTTTAAAGACAAATACGATTATCCCAATAAAAAGTCGTCTGAAGAGTGAAATTTACAGTATTACCGTAAATTCGTCACAATGTAAATACAATATATTTGCATTTCAGATGTTTTGCAGAATTTGCAGTGTAAGACACTAACGTTTCACGAAAATTTCGGCGAAACAGAGAAGTTCAAGTTGTTACAATTTTTTCGTGTTGAAACCTATGATGTAACCATTAAAATTTAATACATTTTATACTATAAAATGAAACAAACGAATGTTACATGAGAACATAAAACTCGAAAGTCGAAATTGAAAAATTCCACCTTTTTTCTCTCTATCGCCTTGAAATCTGAGAAATATCAATAAAAATATCATATCCTTTCGAATCTATAACGAAACATACTTTTATTTCGAGAAATTTCGTTTAAAATGTGAAATTAAAAGTACTATCACACTTCCGACAAGATATCAGTGGAAAACATTTGCCTTCTACTTGTTTTGCCGAATTTAAAACGAAAAACACGAGTAAGTCATGAAAATATTGAAGACAGAGCATAATACATTGAATTGGGAGAACAATGAAATATAATTGAAATTATAATATTTTATTGAACCTGCTATGAGATCACGAATTTATCAAGAAAACACGTTCCAAAGAGTGAAATTTAACGTATTAGCACTCTGTTGTTGTGATATAAATGGAATGCCCATGGCTTCTCAAGTTTTGCTCAATATACAATGAAAAACACAAATGTATAAAATCACGAATCAGTGATGGTAAGGTGTATTTTACTCTGTCGACGCTGTTTTCTTCAAATATTCGTATTTTTCGATGTAGATTAAGTAAAAATGATTTCTTGGGACATACTCAATTCCATTGTAAGTGCGACGAAAGAAGCTAATTATATATATTTCGTAGTTTCCTCAAATATATTGGATTACTTGGTATCGCGGATATATTCGTAATATATTTGTGCTTTTCGTCGTAAATCCAGCAAAACCTGCAAAAGGCATAGCTATTCCATTGATGTCGTGACAAAAGGTTGTTAATTCGTTAAAATTGAACTATCGACGTTGCTTACTTGGTAAATTCGTATTTTTGGTGTAAGTTTAATCATGAAATTTTTTATATATATAGTTGATTTCCCGACGAAAATGTGATACTTTCTTGAATATCTCGGTTTTAGACGATGTTTTCGTGTAACGTTCGTTATTTTCGTTGTGTGTTCGACATAGGTAACTAATAACAAAAATATTACGTTCCAACCAATTAATTGGATCACACAATTTCGCAAACATATTCTTGAAATATTCGTGTTTTTCGTTTTAATTAAGGCAAAACTTGTAAAAGGATAATACTTTTTATTAATAAGTGGACGAAACTGGTATTATAGAAATTTCATTATTTCGAATGTGTTTAATTGTTATTATTATTTCTCGTTGTAGAATTATTAAAACGTTCTAATTTCGCTGATATTTTCTCGATTTCACGACGGAAGTGTGATAATAAGAGGAATTTCTCTGTCTGAACGTTGTTTTCTTGTAACATTAGTATTTTTCTTCGCAAGATCGACAAAACTATCTATTTCCGTAGATGTTACCTAATTCACACCAATTCAAATATATATCCTATTTCAGCGATATTTTCGTGTAATATTGGGGTTTTTCGTTTTGCTAAATTCGGCTAAACCTGTAAATGTGCTATGTATTCCCTTGATATTGATATGAAACAGATAAGGTACGATAAATTTCACACTTTCATCGATTACATCTTGTACCATAATTTTCATTATTGAATAGATAGAACATGACACTTTCTTAGATGTTTCGTAACTTTCACGATGATACAGAGTTAAATATTTGAATTTCTCTGTTTCGGCAATGTTCTTGTATAACACTCGTGTTTTGCGTTGTAAGTTCGACAAACCTGTCTTATTTCATGGATATGACGTAGTTTTCACCAATTCAATGAATGACACATTTCTGCCGATGTTTTCGTGAAATATTCTTGTCTCTCATTCTAAATTGCGCAAAATTTGTAAAAGGAATATTTATTCCATTGATATTTTCACGAAACGGTGATAATAAGTTAAATATCATTATTTCGATTATGTTCATCTGAAATAAACTTATTTTTCTTTGTAAATTTAGCAAAACATGTAAATGAAACTGGCATTCCCTCCATATCATGACAAAAACAGGGTAAAACGTTAAATTTCACTCTTTTCTGCATCTTTCCTATATATATTCGTATTTATCGTTGTAGATTCTGAAAAGCAAGATAGTATCGCTGATATTTCGTTGATTTCAGGACGACATAGTGATGGTAACATGAATTTCGCTCTTTCGAAGATGTTGTCGATTATCTTTCGTATTTTTCATTGTAAGTTCGACAGAACGATGTAATTTGGTACATATTTGGAAGTTTTAACATATTCAAAGTGTTTCACTTCAGCAGAAAATTACTTAAAATGATCCTGTTTTTCGTTTCAAATTAGGCAAAACGTGAGAATGGCATGGTTAATCCATAGATATCGTGACGAAAGTGAGATAATAATTTGAATTTATCTCTTTCGACGGTGTTTTCTTGAAATATTCGTATTTGCAGATTGCATAAAACCTGCTATTTTTACAGATATTTAGTAGATTTCACGCCAGAGGGATAATAATGTGAATTTCCGTTTTTCGTTGTACGTTCTTCAAAACTAGATAATTCATTGGTAATTCGATATATTCACAAAAATAATTAATTGCACATTTCCGAGGATATTTTGGTAAAACTTTCATGATCTAGATTTTAGACTTGTCCAAACATGTGGAAGGCATTTAAATTTATATCACGACGAATCAGTGATAAATGCGTTAAATTTCAATCTTTAGACGATGTAATCTTGACATATTCGTATTTTTTTTTGTAGTTTCGAAGATACACGATAATATCATTGATATTTCTTATATTTCGCGACGAATCCGTGATAACCGCTATCGTGTAACGTCAGTACTTTTCGCTGGTCGTTCTACAGAGGTAGTTAATTCTATCTATATTTCGTTATTAGTAACAATTAAATGAATTTCACATTTTCGCCGACATTTTCGAGGGATATTCGGGTTTTTTCTTATAAATTCCATATAATTTGTAAAAAACATATGTGTTCCCTTGATATTTTGACGAAGTAGTGATAGTACATTAAATTTCTCTCTTTCGAATATGTTTCAATAAATATTTGTACTTTTCCCTTGAGATTACATTAAACCGAATAATTTTATAGATATTACATGGATTTAACGACGAAACAGTGATAACGTATTTAATTACTCCGTTTCGGCGACGATCTCCTGTGACATTCGTGTGTTTCATTGTATGTTCAAAAATACTATTTAATTTTACAGATATTTCGAATTTCAAACTAATTCAATATGTTACACACTTTCGTCGATTATTTTGTGGAATATTAGTTTTCTTGGTTGTAAATTCGGCAAAACTTGTAAAAGCAATTTTTATTCCATTGCTAACTGGGCGATACAGTGATAGTTGCTTTTATTGCATTTTTTGACCATGTTTTCAAGAACGTAACGTATTTACTTTTGATAAAGTTAAAACATACTAAATTCCTGGATATTAGGAAGATTTCACTACGAAGTAGTGACAATGAGTTGAATTTTTCTAGTTCAAAGATGATTTCGTGTAACATTCGTGTTTTTCGTTGTAAGATTTGCAAAATCAGCTAGTGTCGTTGATATACCTTTGTTTGCACCAATTCAACGTATTACACAGATTCAGATGTACTTTCCTGAAAAATTACAGTTTTCGATGATAATACGGCAAAACATGTGTCATTCCGTTGATATCATGACCAAAGTGTGTTAATAAAATTAAATATCACACTCTCGACGTTGTTTTCCTGGAACAGTCATGTTTTTCATTGTGTATTGGATGAAACAGGATAATTTCATAGGCATTCCGTGAAGAATACGCGAAGAATCAATGTTAATGAGTTTAATATCTCTGTTTCATCGATGTTGTCTTGTAACATTCGTACTTCTAGTTGTAAGTTTGATAAAAGTTTCCATTTCCATAGGTAATACGTTGTTCCAACCAATTCAGTGAATTACTCGATTTCGCGCATATTTTCGTGGAATATTCGTACTTTTCGTAGTAAATTCGCCAAAACATGTGAAAAGCATTCGTATTCATTTGATATCGGAACGACAAAATAATAATACGTTAAATTTCACTCGATCGAATAGTTCTTATTGAAATATTTTTATTTTCCACTATAGAGCAAATATAACATGATAACTTCACACATCCTTAGTTTTCGCTGTATGTTTAGCAAATCTTTCTAATTTCGTACATACGTCATAGTTCCAATCCTTTCAATGAATTACACCTTTCCGTCAACATTTTCGTAAAGTGTATCTGTTTTATGTTATAAATGCAGCAATAATTGAAAAGGCATTTCTGTCCCATTGATATCATTACGAAATAGCAGTAATATGTTAATTTCATTCTTTCGTTGATGATTTCTTGAAATATTCCATATTTAGTTGTAGATTCGGTAAAACATGCTAATATTAGAGATATATCTTAGATTTCAAGACGAAACAGATATAATAAGCTACATTTCCCTGTTTCGAACAGGTTTTCGTGTAACGTTATTTGTCGTCAAGCCCGGCAAAACTATCTCATTCCATATATATGTCGTAGTTACCACCAATTCAATTTATTAAACAATTTCGAGGACATTTTCTGAAATATTCGTGTTTTTTGTAGTAAATTCGATAAAACATGTAAAAGGCATGGGAATTCCACTTGTATAATGACGAAACAGTAATAATAACGTAAATGTCATTTCTTCGACTGTGCTTCCTCGAAATATTTGCATTTTTCATTATGGAATGGATGATTAATGCTAACAGCATTGTTGTTTCGAAAATTTCACGACGAATCTATTACAATAATTTTAATTTCTCCTTCTTAAAGGTGTTTTCAGGTTATGTTCGTATATTTCGTTGAAAGTTCGACAATAATGGCTGTTTTTGTAGATAAATCTTATTTCCACTCTATTTATTAAATTACACACTTTTGCCGATACTTTCGTGAAATATTCGTGTTTTCCTTCATAAATTCGGCAAAACTTGTAGAAGGCGTTTCTTTTTCATATATATCGTGACTCAACTGTCATATTACGTTAAATTTCAATCCATCGAGATAGTGAAGTATTCGTGCTTTGGTTTTGAATTCGAGAGAATATGCTCATTTCACAGGTTTTTCTCAGATTTCATGACAGAGGAGATATAAGAAGTTAAATTTTCCAGTTACGACAACCTTTTCTTGTAACAGTCTCTATCTTCGTTGTTGGACAAAATTAGTTATTTTCATAGATACTTCGTATTTACATCCAATTCAATGGATTGCACTGCTACACCGGTACATACATGAAATACTCTGCAAAACATGTAAAATGTTTGTGTATTCAATTGATATGCAGTCGAAACAGTGATGATATATTCACCTTAATCTCTAAATCGACAAAATTTTCAGGAAATATTCACATCTTACTTTGTAGATTCATAAAAACAAACTAATTTCTATGATCAGCCGTAGATAACCCGACGAAGAAGTGATAAAAATTTGAATTCTTCCGTTTCGAATTTGTTTTCTTGCAACATTAGTACTTTTCCCTGTAAGTCCGACAAAACCAGATAATTTCATAGATCGAAACAAGTATTTCGTAGTTGCAACCAATTCACTGGTATCACACACTTTCTCCGATATTTTCGGAATATATTCGTGCCTTTCGTAATTCCTTCTTAAAATTTCTTTTGTCAATTCTCGACACTTGTAGAAGTTATTGGTATTCCATTTGTAACTTAACGAAACAGTGATACTACAATAAATTTTACTCTTTCGTCGATACTTTCTTGAAATATACGTAATTTTCTTTGTAGATTCGATATTAAATTCTTATTAAAATATTTCATAGATTTCACGACGAAACAGTGATAACAAATATAAGTTATCTTTTTCGACGATGTTCTAGTGTAAAATTCTTCTTTTTGTTTGTAACGAGTAAACGAGTTGTATTCATAATTATATCGTAATTCCTGCCAAATCAATGAATTTTTCTTTTTGACGACATTTTCGAGAAATATTGGCGATTTTCATTATTAATTCCTAAAAACATGTAGAAGGTATAGGTATTCCATTGATATCGTTGCGAAATTACAGTTATTCGCTAAATGTCACTCTTTCGACTATGTTTTCTCAAAATATTCGTTTTTCGCGTTGTTGAATAGGTAAGATATGTTAATTCTACAGATATTTCATGACAAAACAGTGATCGTAATTTAAATCACCCTGTTTCGAACACGTTTTTTAGTTATATTCTTATTTCTCGTTGGAAATGGGAAGAAACTTGATAACTTCATAGATAGATTTCACGACGAAACAGTGGTAATCAATTGAATTTCTACGATTCGAAGACGTTTTTGAGTAACATCCGTATTCTTGGTTGAAAACTCGAGAGTACTAGCAAATATTATATATATCCTGTTGTTCCCACCAATTCTAAAAAGTACTCTGTTCCGTCGATATTTTAATTAAATATCCCTGTTTTTCGTTGTAATTTCGAAAAACTAGTTAATTTTTAATGTATATAGTAGTTTCCCCAATCAATGAATTACACATTTTCACCGAAAACATCGTGGAATATTCTTGTTTTCCGACGTAATTTCTGCAAAACTTTTATACGGAATAGTTATTCAATTGACATTGTAAAGAAATATGTATAACACGATAAAATTCTCTCTATCGTCTATGTTTTCTTTAAATATTTCTATTTTTCGATATAGATTCGAATAGACGTGACAGTTTCATAGATATTTCTTTGATTTAACAAAGAAACAGTGATAATAAGTAGATTTTCTCTGGTACAACAATGTTTTCATTCAATGTTAGTATTTTTCGATGTAGGTTCGACAAAAGTGGCTAATTTCACATATAACTTGTAGTTCACAACAATTCTAATCATTACACTGTTTCGCCGATATTTTCGTGAAATATCCGTCCTTTTCATGAAAATTCGTCGAAAATTGAAAAATTCATCAGTTTTCCATTAATATCATGACGAAACTGTTACAATACTTTAATATTCTCCCTTCCGAAAAAGGTTTCATGGAATGTTAGAAATTTTCGTGGTTGTCAGATGAAAAACGGTTATTTCAATGATATACTGTTAATTCCACGACGAGACAGTTAAAATTTGTTGAATATCTCTTTCGAAGATGTTTTCGTGCAACGTTCTTATTTATCGTTATTAGTTCGTCAAACATAGCTAGTTTACTATATGTTTCATAATTCCGACTAATTCAGTGTATTACAAAATTTAACGGATATTTTCCGGGAATATTCGTGTTTTTTGTTTCAATGGCAATAAAACTTGGAAGAGGCATTTATTTTCAATTGATATCGTGACGAAAGTGTGAAAATAATATATATTTCACAATTCGTAAGATGTTTTCTTGAAATTTACTCATTTTATTGTAGATTCGAAAAAATATGCTAATTTCATAGGTATTCTGTAGGTATCACGACGAAACAGTGTTAACTAGTTGAATTACTCTGTTTCGAATATGTTTTAGCGTAACACTGGTGTTTTTCCTTGTAAGTTCGACAAAACTAACTTATTTAATTAATTCCCAGTAGTTCCCACCAAAGTAATGTATCACACTCTTTCGCCGATATTTTCGTCATATATTCGTGGTTCATGTTGTAAATTAGTAGAGACGTTTGAAATGAAAAACTATTCCATTCCTATCATGATGGAAGTGTGATAAAACTATATAATTCATTCATTCGACTAATTACTCCTGTAATATTATTATTTTACGTTCTTGATTCGATAGAAGATGGTAACTTCAGAGATACTACAAATTTCACGAAGAAACATAGGTAACTGTTTTAATTTCTCTGTTTCGAGTATGTTCTCCCATTACAAACGTTTTTATAGTAGAGAGATCCACAACACTAGATAATTACTTAGATACCTGGTAGCTGCGACCTATTCGAGAGATAGAGTTTATCTCCAAAGTTTTAGTGACATATTCGTGTTTCTCGTTTTCAATTCGGCAAAAGTTAAGTTTCACGCTTTACAGTATTTCTCTCTGATATAACGACATTTTTCGTTTAATTTTCATTAAAATATGCTAATTACATATATTTATCGTAGACTCCCCTACACCACAGAAATGACAATTTGAACTTCCCTGTCTTCTAGTAACATCTGTATTGTTCATTGTATGTCCGACAAGCCTGCTAATTTCTTAAATATTTGGTATTCTTAGCAATTCATTGTAATACGATCTTTCGCCGATATTATCGTGATATATTCGTGTTTTTCGTTGTAAATTCGGCAAAAACGTAGAATGGTGAGATATGTAATAAATAACATGAAGAAACTGTGACAGTATGTCAAGTTTCTACCTTTCGCTGTTGTGTTCTTGAAATATGTGCATTTTTCCTTCTAAATTCGATAGTACATGGCTATTTCACAGTTCTTCCGTAGATTTCAATAACAAAGGGAGATAACAAGTTGACCTTCACTTTTTCGTAGCTGTCTTCGCGTAACATTCGTATATTTCGTTGTAAGATAGACAATATTATCCAATTCAATGAATGTATCTTAGTTCCCACCGGTTCAATACATATTACCGTACGTCTAAATTTTCGTGAAATTTTCTTGTTTTAGTTGTAAAATGGGCGAAGATGTAAAAGGATGAGGTATTAGAAGGAACAGTGTTAATACGTAAAATTTCAAAGTCACACCAAATCAACGGTTTACACTGTTTCGCCGACATTTTCTCGAGATATTCATGTTTTTCTATGTAAATCGACATAACTTGTAAAAGGCATTCGTGTTTCTTCGCTAACAGCTATGATACTTGAAATTTCATTTCAATTCAAGGATGATATCTTAAAATATCAGTATTTTTCTTCGTACATCCGATGATACAAGATGTCTTATATATATTTCTTAGATTTCCAGACGAAACAGTGATAAAAATTTGTATTTCCCTGTCACGATAATGTTTCCTACCATACGTAGTTTTCGTTGTAATTTAAACAGAACCAAATATTTTAGAAGATATTTCGTAGTGCAAACCAGTAAAATGAATCACAACATTTCGCGGCCATTTCCGTTAAATAGTCTTCTTTGTCGTTGCAAATACGGCAATATTATTAAATGGAATTGGTATTCCATTGATGTCTTCTCGGAACTGTAGTAATACTTAAAATTTCATTCTTTCCAATGATTTTTCTTGAAATATACGTATTTTTCAACGTAGCTTCGAAGAGAAATAATAGTTTCATAGATATTTCGTAGCTTTCAAGGACGAAACATATGTAATAATTTGTATCTTTCTGTTCCGACGATGTTTTCTTTTTAAACAATTGCTTTTCGATCTGGGTTCGACAGGACTATGTCATTTAATACATGTTTCGTAGTTCGTATCAATACAAAGAAATCCACTGTTTCGCAGTAATTTTCATGATTTATTCGTATTTCTCGTTATAAATTTTGCCAAGCATCTAATAGGCATTTGTATTTATTTGATATATTGGGAAAGAAGCGATAATAACTCAAATTTCACTTTTTCGACGATGTTCCCTTGAAATGTTCGTATTTTCAGTAGTTTTGTTGAAAGATGCCAATTTCACAAATATTCCGCAAATTTCACTACGAAACGGTGATAATATGTTGAAATCTTCTGATTCGAAGGTGTTTTCGTGCAACAAACGCATTTCTAATTTAATTTCGTCAAAGCAAAGGTAATTTTGTAGATATTTCGTAGTTCCCACCAGTTCCATCAACTACACAATTTCGCTGACGTTTTCGATAAATATTCCTGTTTTTCTTTGTAAATTCGGCAAATCATGTAAAAGGCATTTGTAATGTAATCGTGACGAAATATTGATATTATGAAAAATTTCTCTCTTTCGGTTATAATAATTTCAATTTTTCTTATTAGAATGTATTTACGTGTAAACTCTTTTTTTTTTCTTTCTAAGTTCTACAGTACTATATATTGCCATATATATCTCGTATTTCCAATCAGTTCAATGAATTACATCTTTGGACCCAAAGTTTCGTGATATACTCATGCTGCAAGTTGAAAATTCGGCAAATCTTATAGAAGCCATATGTCTTCCATTATCACGAAGAAACAGAGGTAGGACAGCAAATTTCACTCTTTCGACTATTTTCCATAGAAATATCCGTATTTTTCGTTTTAGATTCATTAAAACATTCAAATTTCATTGATATTCCGAAAATTTCTCGCCGAAAGTGTCACCATAACTTTAATTTCTCTGTTTCGAAGGAGTTTCCATGAAAGATACGTAATTTCCGTTGGATGATGGAAGGAGCATGCTTACCTCATAGATATTAAGCAGTTTCGTGCAATTCAATGAATTAATTTGTTTCGCAGTATAATAATCATGTTCTTAGTAGTAAATTAGGAAGTACTTGTACAAGGCACATCTAATCAATTGATAACATGACGAAACTGTTATTTTACGATCATTTCCACGTTTTTGAATAAGTTTTCTCGAAACGTTCGTATTTTTCGTTTCAGGAGCGATAAAAAATGCATTCAATTTCGTAGATATTTCGTAAGTCTCAAGATGAAACGTTTGCAGTTTATTGCCCATATCTTCGTGAATATACGTGGTTTTCGATGCAAATTGCGCAAAACATGTAAAAGCATATGTATTCCTCTTATATCCTGTCGTAACAGATGTAACACTTTTAATTTCCCTCTTTCCTCGTTATCACGAAATATTCGCTTTTTTCGTTGAAGATTCCATAAAACATTCATATTTAACAGATGTTTCGCAGATTTCCTGAGGAAGTAGTAAAAATGAAATGTATTTCTCTGTTTCAAAAATGTTTTTGTGTATCATTCTTACATTTTGTTGTTCATTCTGCAAAACTTGTTGAAGGCATAGTTAATGCGAATGTGATAATACATTATGTATCACTCGTTCTAAGACATATTTTTGAATCATTCTTCTTACTAATTGTAGACTCGATAAAACATAATAATTTCATAGATATTTCGTAGATTTCATGACGAAACAATTGTAACAGTGTGAATTTCCCTGTTTCGTCGTTGTCTTCTTGACGAAATGGCATTGCTCATTGTAAATTCGAAACAACTAGATATTTTCATAGGTTTATCCTAGTTTCAACCTGTTCAACGTATTACATGGTTTCGAAGATTTTACATTTTCGTGAAATATACGCTTCGTTGTAAATTCAGCAATACGTATGAAAGTCATTGTTATTCCATTGATACCGTGAGTAAACAATGGTAAGTCGTATTATTTCCGTATTTCGACACAACTTTCATTAATTGTTCGTATTTTCTTTTGTTTCTTTCGATAAATCTTCTAAATTCGCTGTTATTTCGAAGATTTCACGACGAAAGAGTGGTAACGGTTTAAATTTCTCGGGTCTAACGTTGTTTTCGTGTAACCTTAGTATCCTTCGGTTTCGATTCAATAATTACTGCGAATTTTACTGACATTTCGTAGATTACGCCAAGAAAGAGTAAGAGAAACTGGAAATTCTCTCTGTTTCAACTGTGCATTCGTGTACCTCACGTATTTTTAGAATTAATTTCGACAGAACTATCTAGTTTCACATATTTTTCGTAGTTCCCACCAATTCAATGAATTACTCTGTTACGCCGATATTTAGAAATATTCCTTCACTTCGTTTTAAATTCGGCATCCTTGTAATAGGCATATATATGCTATTGGTATAGTGACGAAGCAGATTCAGTCTTTCGAAGAAGTTTACGTGAAATATTCGAATTTATTGTTCAAGTTTCGAAAAGTCATTCTATTTTCATAGTTATTTCGGGGTTTTCACGGCTAAATAGTGACACGTTGATTTCCTCTGCTTCGACTAATTTGTTGTGTCGCATACGTATTCTTCGTTATGTGTTCGACAAAACTTGATAACTACAAATATAAATGTTATCAACCAAAGTACAATGAATTACACTATTTCACCGATATTTTATTGAAATATTTGTGTTCTTCGCTGTATATTTATATAATATGCAAAAGGAGTTACTATTAAATTGATATCTTGAAGAAAGTCGGTTAATACTTTAAATTTCCTCCTTTCGACATTGTTTTCCTTGTAAATTTGTTCATTTCGTTATAGAATCTGTCAAACATGATAATTTTATAGTTATTTCGCAGTTATAGTTATTTCACGACGAAAGAGTGATAGCAATTAGAATTTCACCGTTTCGGAGATGTTTTCATGTAATAATCGTATTTTCCTTAGTAACTTCAACAAAATTATGTAATAACACGGATATTTAGTAGTTCCCCCAATTCAATGAATTTCACTCATTTGCAGATATTTCCGACAAATATTCGTGCTTTTAGTTGTAGATACTTCTAAACTTGTAAATGGCATAGGTATTTCATAGATACCGTGACTAAAGAGCGATACAGCTCTAAACTTCACTACAGCGACGATAACTACATTATGAAATATTCGTGCATACTTTCACATATATTTCGTAGATTCCACGACGATTCAGTAATAATAATTTGAAGTTCTCGGTTTCGAAAGCTTATTCTTGTAACATTAGTGTATTTCTTCGTAAGTTGGACATATATTGCTAATTTTCGTAAATATGTTGTAGTTCCCACAAATTCATTGAATAAAAGATTTTAGCATATACTTTCGTGAAATATTCTTGTATTTCGCAGTAAATTCTGCAAAATTTGTTACAGGCTGATGAATTCCACTTATTTCAAGTCGAAACAGTGATAAAAACATAAATTTCAATCTTTAACATTGTTATCGTCATATATATGTATTTTCGTTGTAGATACGTCATAACATTCTAATTTCATTGATATTTCGAAGTTTACAAGACGAAACAGTAAGAATACGTTGAATTTTTTTCCTTCGAACATGTTTTCGTGTAACATTCTATTTTTCGTTGTAAGTTCGGCTAAACTGGCTAGGTTCTTAGCTATTTCGTAGTACAAACAAATTCAACGAATTACAGATTTTGCCTATAATTTCGTGAGATATTCGTGTCTTTTTATGTAAATACGGCAAAACATATGAAAGGCATATATATTCCAGTGATTCAATGACGAAAACGTCATATGACGTCAAAGTAGTTTCATATTATCCGCGATTTTACCATGATATATACTTATTCATCGTTGTGGATTCGACAAAACTTGCCGACATCTAAGATATTGCGTATATTTCCTGATGAACCGTGCTAATATGTAGAAATTCACTGTTTCGACGTTTTCTCGTGAATATCTTTTTTACGTAGCAATTTCGACGAAAGCAGCTAATATCATATATATTACGTCATTCCACCGATTCATTGAATTACACATTTTCACCGAGATATACTCGTGTTTTTCATTGTAAATTAGGCGAAACTTTTAATAGTAAGTGTATTACATTGTTATCGTAACGAACAAGTTTTAATACGTTAAATTTCTCACTTTCGACGATGTTTTCTTGAACAATTCTATTTTTTCGTTGTATATTCAACAAAAAATTGGGAAAGGAACATGTATTCCATTTATATCATGATAAACAATTGTTAATTTGGCAAATTTCTCTCTTTCGACGATGATTTCCTGAAAAATTCGAATTTCTCGTTGTAGCTTAGAAAAAACACGCTGAAATTATAGATATATCACTAATTTCACGACGAACAGTGATAGTATGATTAATTTTTCAGTATCGAAAATATTGTCGTGTAACACTCCTTGTTCTCATTATATACTCGACTAAACAATTTGCTTTCATAAATAATTCGTAAATCCCTCCAAATGAGAGTAATACAGTGTTTCGCAGGCATTTCCGATATGTATTCGAGTTTTTCGTTGTTAATTCAGGAAAACTTGTAGAAGGTGTATGTATTCCACTAAAACCGTAAAGTAACAGGAATAATAATATTACATTTCACTTCTTCTTCGATGATTATTAAATTATTATTATTTTTCGATGTAGAATCGATAAAACACGCTAATTCCAAATTTATCTCTCAGATTTCACTTCAAAAGACTGCTAATTATTTGAATCTTTCTGTTTCGAAGATGTTTTCCAGTAACATACGTGTTTTACGTTGTAGGTTCAATAAAACAAAATAATATCATAGATAATTCGTAGTTCCAACCAATACAATGAATTAAAAAGTTTCGCCGAAATTTTCGTCACATATTCGTAACTTTATTTGTAAATTCAGAAAAATATGTAAAATGAAGTTGTGCTGCATTAGTTTCTTGTGGAAATAGTGATAAGGCAGTACTTTTCCCTCATTCAACGTTTCCTCTTTCTATTTTTCGTTGTAGGAACGTTAAAAAAGTGTAATTTCGCATCTGTTTCGTATATTTCACAATGACAGAGTTATAATATGCTGAAAACCACTATTTCGAATTAATTTTATTGTAACGTCCGTGATTTTCGTCCTAAATTTTACATAACTATATAATACCGCAGATATTTCGTGGTCCCAACCAATCATGTGATATACACCGTTTGCTGGATATTTCAGTTTCATATTAGTGTTTTCCGTTTAAATTCGGCAACTTCTGCTAGAGGCATATGTATTTCAATGATATCGTGAAAGATCATTGTTAATAATTACAATTTCGCTGTTTCGAACTAATCTTCACGAAATATTCGTATTTTTCGATGTAGACTCGGCAAAACATGTTAATTTCACAAGCATCTCTTAGATTTCACTATGAATCAGTGCTAATCATTGGAATTTCTCTGTTTCGAAGAGGGTTTGTGTTAAATAGTATTACTCGCTTTAAGTGCCACAATCCATTTAATTCAATAGACAATTCGTAGTCCACAGCAAATTAATGTATTTCGCATTTTTTCCTATTATGTATGCATGCTGCTACGTACGTGCGTGCGAACGTTGTCATTTACGTATTTAAGTGAGTGCGTACGAAGGCATGTACGTACGTCTGTCAGTACGTAAGTAGGTACAAACATACGATTGTTCGTACGTACGTGTGTACTTACATGAGTACGTAAGTGGTCAAGAATTGACGAAGATGTGTGCGTACGTAGGTACGAACGTACGTAGGTATGTACGATCGTCGTTATGTATGTACGTATGTGTAGACTCAAACACGTTGATATGTACGTACGGGGATGTGTAGTTACATACGTACTTATATATCAACGTAAGTTTGTACGAAAGGGTGTATGTACGTATGTAACTAAGTACGTACGTATCTGTGTACTTGCGCATGATACCAGAGACGTTATTTTTCACGTGCGCTGGTATGTACGTACGAAAGGATAGGTAGGTATGTAAAAACATACGTAGGTGTGTACATACGGAGGAAGGTACGTTCGTTGCATGTAGGTTAGTATGTATGTACATGTATAAGTATGTACGATATTAAGCACATTAAGTTTGTATATGAGTATCTATGGAAGTACGTACGTATGAAAGTATGCACGTCTTTTTGTACGAGATAATGTACGTCCGTAGGGAAGTCGGTTCGTCTCTACGAACGTACGTGGTATGTACATTCCTATATGTGTATATTCCTATATATATCTACGGATCTATGTACGTACGTATGAATATTCGTACGCAGGAATTTAGGGTCTTAGCTTTATAGGTACATTTGTGTGTACGTAAGAATATATGTATGTCCGTATGTATTTAATTACATAGCTAGTTCATATTTACGCAAGTTGTTATATAGCAGTATTACACTTACTTAAGAATATAGGTACGTTGCAACTTGTGTGCGCATGTACGTAAGTACGAAGGTATGTACATACGATTATATGCAAGTACGTTGCTGTAAGCGTACATAGTTACATACGTAGGTAATACGTACGTAAGTTTGGACCTATGCATATACGTCCATAGGCAAGTATGTACGGAGCTGTATACATTGTTACATCCGTACGCATTTATGTAATTACGTATTTCTGTACGTACATATATATGTATCCACATAGGTATATAATTTGTTATGTGTTTACAATACCGTTGTTACTTTCGGAAAATGATTGCACATACGTTGGTATTTAATTAGATCGGACTGATCGTACGTAGGTATGAAAGTCCGCGGTTATGTACGTACGTAATTTTCTACTTGAGGATTTGTTAATGTACATAGGTATATAAGTGCGCAGCTGCGAACGCCGGTAGTTATGTACATAAGTAGATAAGCACGTATGCATCAACTGATGACATTATGTACGAAGTTAGTTATGTCGAGTCTATGAATCTAATAACAGTTGTTTATAAGGACGCATGTATGTACGTACGTAGAATTATGGAGGTATAAATGTACGTATATATATACGTACTTATGTATCTGCGCACATAGGTATGTTTGAACGTCGTTTCGTACGTACGTCGTTACTTATATGCGTACGTGTATTCATACTCTGTTATGAAAGTACTTACTTACGTACGTACGTGCATGTGCACTTATGGATGTATATTCGTGAGTGTGTAGATACGTACGTGTGTATCTACCTTCGTAGATATATACGTACCGTGTTCGTGCGTACGTAGGTTTAGTTGTACGCATATAAGTACGTACTTAGCGACTTACGTACGCATGTACGATCTCGTATATGTACGTACGTTGTTGCATCCTTACGTAGGTATTTACGTTTGTATCTATGTAATTAAATTGTTATGTAATTTCTCATGTATGTACGTAAGCGGAAACGTACGTATGCATATTCGTATTTAGGAATTTATGCACGTATGTACGTAAGGAACCTGTTATATTGTTACATTGTTACCTGCTATATTCGTTTATGTACATACGTAGTAATGTACGTACGCGGGAAGGTAGGCACAGATATGCATACTTACATAATATGATAGTTTGCACCTTAGTGTGCACGTAGGTAAATACGTATGTACTTACAGTTGCATGTATTCACGTACGAATATAATTACTTTAGTTACTAAGTACGTATGAATGTACGTACGTAAATATTTTATTATTAATTTGTATACGTACTTGAGTATGTATGTACGTATGTAAGTATATTCGTATTTAATTTTGTTTGAATTTTAGAACGTAAACGTCTATTTATGGACGTATACATGTAGGTGGGTGTATATGTACGGATGTACGTAATATTGAACATCTATTCCTACAGACGTCTCTATGTACCTACGTAGCTTTTTGCGACAGCACTTATGATCGGTCGTAAGTATGAACTTACGTAAATGAGTGAATACTTATGCTATACATTCGTATGTTAGTACATACGTGTGTACGTACGGGATAATATTTATACGTATGCATGCATGTATGTAATTATGTATGTAATAACGTAGGTATTTCTTTACGAACGGAAGTACTTATGTATATAGGTACTTGCGTAGTTATGTGTATGTATATAAGTACGTACGTATGCATATACTAACGTATGTATGCACGTACGCAAGTGTATTCGTTGTATGGTAAGTACGTATGAATTTAAGTACGTATGTACTGCAAGGTGTGAACGTACGTGTTTGTGTCCAACTTATTTATGTGGAAACGATAGCACTTACGTACCTGACTATACTAATTATGGCTGTACGTAGGTCTATGTGTCCATGGGCATGTCCGTCCTTAGTTTTCAACGTCGTTGTTTATGTCCTTCCGATTGTGAACTAATAAATGTGTATATATATATATGTAGTTATTTACGTAAGCAGGAATATACGTATTGCTCTATGTACGTACATAAGCATCGACGTCTTTAGAACTCTCTGTACATGAGTTGTTTCGTTCAAACGTATGTATATGCGGACGCATGTATGTACGTACTATGAACTTGCAACCTTTGGTATATACGTACGCATGTATGTGATCAGAATTTAACTACTTACGTAGGAATAAATGAACATCTTATATTTGTACCTATGTAGGTCACTACTTCGCGCCGTAACTACGCTGATATGTACGCAAGTAGGTATGTAATCACATAGTTATGAAATTATGTTAGTACGTAAGTAGATATATAAGTAGGAAGTTATGAAATCACGCATATATAAACGTCCGTATTTATATTCGTATATTTGTAGAGACGTGCATAGTCATGTACGTACCTTCGTATGAAAGCCAGTATTTGCCTACGCATGTACGAACGTTACCTGGTATTTGCGAAATTTGTTACATATGTTCTTATTTATTCACGTATATTGCTTTCAACGTACGTATGCATATTCATAGGGATGATTTCACGTATGTAGCTGTGTCCGTATTTATTTATGTATTTCTGTGTGAATACTAACGTATTTCCGTGTGTACGACTATAGTACGTAAGTATATATACACTTCCGCAGATGTGTGCAAAAGTATGTAAATACGTACACATGTAGCAACTTGCGTATGTACTTAAGCCGTTATGTAAGTACGTAGTCAAGTGCCTACATTTGTATATAAGTTCGTATGTTTGTGAGTGCTAATTAATATTCGCTCACAGATATAGACGTTCGCGTCTTTGTACATACGCTCTTACAATAATAATCAGTTGTGTATGTCATTGCAAATGTACGTCAGTATGTTCGAACGTACATGAGTTTGTTATTACGTATGTATGTTAGGACCCATTTTCGCAAGTAGATATTTATATACGTACATACGTATATTGTTTATATACGTACAAACATACGTACCAACAAAAATTAATTCAACGTATATACCTACGAGAGAAAATTCAAACGTTTATAAATATCTACATAACTAGTGATATACGTACGTACACACGTTCTTACATAACTACGTATGTACGTTTGTACCGCAGTAGTTACATTTAACCCGACGAAATTATGTACATACGTATATGCTAATGTAAGTACATACACAGTTGTAATGTATGTACATACATCCGTAACGAAAACAGGTACGTATGTAAGAAACTATGCAAGTACATACCTAATTACGTATAAACATTCGTATTTACAGACTTGATATAGCGAATAGACTCGATAAGGTACAAATGTAAAAATCTACGTCGTTGTCAACGTTCTCACACACGTACAAATATATGTTTCTAGCTACATACATACATACATAAGTTCACATCTAAGTTCGACATTGGAAATTACGATCATACATACTCACGTTTGTTACTACGGTATTGCACAACTACGTTAGTACTACCCTAAGTTAGGAATTATCAACTTTCGTATACACTTACTAACGGAAAATGACACACAATCACATACCTGCGTATATATTACTAAGTACGTAATCTAATAAGTACGTATATAAGTGCGTACCTACAAATCTGCCTAAGTATACACCACATACATAAATAGATGTGTACGTACAATTCTGCATTTGTACACACATACGTAAGTATATTCCTAAGAACGTACATGCTTACAAACGTAAAGATGTAAGGAGATGCGTATGGTAGTACATATAGACGTACACTCATACTCAGGTACGCACGAACTTTCCTATATATATAAAAACTTGCTCACGTACGTGATTATTTTTTACCTAATTACGGCCGTTCATACTTACGTCCATATATAAGTAAGTATATACACACCCTTTCCCCAGCCATGTATGTACAGAGGTACGTAACTACATACCTTATTATGACCACTTACAGCTACGCGGATAAACAGCCGAGAACGAAAATAATTGCGCACCTACTTACATTCTATTGTACAGACAAACGATTGTACAGGAATGATTACGCATGCTCATAGATGTGTATGTTCAAAACAACGTACGGTCATGCAAGATAACGTATATACGGACATTCGTACATACGTAAGTAAGAACATATTACTTACAAGCAAACGAAGTTGCAACATGAATACATGTATACTTAATTAGGTAAATAGTTAATTAATTAAATATGTACGTACATTCTGAAGTTCGAAAATACCTACGCACTTATATACCTACTTTTTTGCATACCTACTTACATGCATTAATAGGTATTTAGGATCGTAGGTATATGTTAGATGCATACCTACTTTCACGCACACACCTGCGGACGTACATACGTACATATGTGCAAGTATACGTTCCTAAATGCATACGTACGTCAATAAATTCAAATGAACGTACATACTCACTTATATACCTGCGTTCGTCCATTCATACTTACGTACAAACGTTCGTACGTACACATTTTCGCACGTATACTTCTGCGTACGTAATTACTTAAACTAGACGGTACGTTCTTGCTTCCATACGAATGTACATACTTACATACTTGCATACATAAGAAACGAACGAACCTGCTTGCGTACATACGATACGACGGAAGTACCTACGTACGTACATACTTGCGTACCTACCTTTCTGCTTGATTACCTTCGCAGGTACATACCTGCCTAAACATATATCAAAGTACATATATACAGGCGTACGCACGTATATAATTACTTATATAAACACGTACGTAAGTACCAGAGTACGTATATTCATTCTAAAGAATATACACCTACCTACTTATATTCTCATGCTCGTACCTATGAACGTCAATAAAAACTATCATATGTACGTGAAGGTACATAAGCACACCCATATACGTCAGTAAATTCCAACATACGTACATAGGAACGAACAAACCTGTGTTTCTGAACACAGAATATCGAACGTGATGACTTACGTACATACAGACTTACGCAATTTGCTATGTTTGTACTCTCCAAGGAACGTACATATCTACGTACGCAAAATAATAATTTATGGAACAGCTACGTACGTTTATAATAACGTTCGTACATACCTATGTACGTACATATCTAGGTACGTACAAACGTAAAATCGCACATACTTACGTCACAAATATATCAAGCAGGAACAAAGTTACGTACGTAGGTTCTTATTTAATTACATCCACACTTGTACACTTAAACAAATACGTTCATACTTACATACATGGGTACTTAACTACATACTTCCGTATCTAACATATTGCATAATTTCCTAACTACATACTTACAGAAACACATACGGGTAGTTTCATATATGGATACATACGTACGTACCTACTTAAATAACTTCGTATTGTAACCTTTACGTACATAATTGTTTATGTATCAGTCTACAATGTTACAACACTGAGCACGTAAATACATACGCAATAACAATCCTATGTGCGACAATACATACATACGTAAAGTACTGCGTACTCTCCGTCCTAGCAACATACATCTGCTAACCCCCACACATTCATTCATAGACTGTTATAAGGCGGTAAAAAACTACGATCCTTAATACCTGTTTACGTATATAACTACTTACGAAGGTACATAGTTAATTTCGTTCATAAATGTTGACGTACATGCTTTCGTACGTACGTACATACGTACTTATTGCCTTGAATAAGTACAGACATACTTACGAACATTCCTACGGACGTAAATACATAATTATGAACTTGCCTACATACTTACTTATATAACTACGAAACTATTATCTTTGGGTGCATGACAAAGTGTGTATAAATATATAACTACAATACTGCGTACCTACGTACATACTAATGAACATGACTACATACGTACACACGTACGTATTTAATTTACTTCTTTCGTGTCTACCGCCGTAAATACAAACGTACGTACATACATTAGCACTTACTTAACTAGGTACGCACAAACATATGTACAAGCATTTGCAATTACACACCAAGTTACGTACAGATCTCCGTTATTATATTGCTTCGTATGAACATAAGTGCGACCGTGCTTACACACGCGTTTTCATACCCTCATACCGGGAACCATACGCAAGAAATAACAAACGAACGTACCTACCTCCGTTCGTGAATAATAGTTTAGGTTCAAAAAATGAATGTGGGAACATACCTATGTAGGTACATACATACGTAAGTATACACCTACGGTCTTACGTACACAGACTCGTACATACATACGAACCTACATACATTCTAAAGTACATAACTACATAGCTTCATTCGTACGTATGGGTATGCCTAATTACCTAAATGACTGAAATCTGACATACGTAAATGCGCCCACAAATACCTAGGAAACTGTATTCGTTCGCAAATAACAAACTTTCGTAGGGAACCTGCTACGTACGAACCTATCTTCTTAAGTACATACACCCGTACCGTCATATAGTTGTACGGACATTCCTAAGAATGTAGACACCAGCGTACATATTTACACTGTTACGTACATACCTACGTACGAACCCACTCACATACGACCATACCGACGTTCGTAGAGAACGACGTTTCCTGCGTAAATGAATACGTATAAATATATCAACGTACTTACATACATACGTAAGCACATATTTATGTACAAACATATCCACGAACGTTCGTACGTTTCGTACGTACGAAACTTTATAAGTAATTAAATAACCGTATTCATATTTACGTGCATATATTCCTACGTACAAATATAACTGCATAATTCAATCATACATATGTATGTACCCATATCATACCCACCTACGTACATACATACTTACGAACTAACAAATAAACGTACATATACTCGTACGGACTTAAATTCGTACTTACATGCTTACGTAATTACGTACCTATCTACGTCAAATCCTAAGTAACTTCTCAACAACGATTATACATGCAACGTATGTACAAAGTTACGTAAGAACCTACATAGGTACATAGGCAAATTACTACAAACGTAGATACAAAAAGAAAGAATAAGGATTTGTCTATGTACGTGAATACATAAGTGATTACGTAACTACGTTCGTACGTACCTACCTAAGTACATACTTACCTACAAACGTTTATACTTACATAGGTAAATATATAAGTAAGTACATATCAACCTACGTGTATAACTGCGTACGTATTTACGTACATTCATATATAAACATATTTCTAAATACTTACATATATATACATATATACATGTATGTTCCTACGAACGTACATATCTACGTGCATAAATATGTACGTACCTACATATTCCGACTTAGTTATACATACCCTTCATACAACATACATACCTTTGTATGGTTAGGCCAACAAATGTATATACACATGTGTTTACAATCCTAGGTACATATATAGCTACTTCTCTTATATAGATACGTACGTACATACCTACCAACTTATATAAATACGCACAAACATAAAAACTCAAAATGCACAGTTACGTAAGTACATACCTAATTAAGTTCACACCTACATACGTATATAACAAGTTAAGTACATAATTGTGAACTGACATTCCTACGATCGAACACTCATTGGAACGTAAGAATTTTCGTACATACTTTCATACATACGTAAAAATATAAGTGCAATTATATTTGTACGAATAGCCATGGGTAAGTGGATACATATCTACGTACGTACATATACACGTGCGTATGCCAAAGTACGTAGATTACAACTTACGTAAAAACCTACGTACTTAAATACGTATGTACGTAACTACGTCCATAGACACCTACGCTCGTAAACACCTACACCCGTACTATCCTACTGAGTACCGTAATTACCAAAGTACGAACGTATATACGTACGGGTATACCAATTTATACACACACATACGAAAGTACGGACCTCCTTACGTATATACGTATATGGGTCTGTATTTAGGTATATACGTACGTATACACCTACGTACGTATATACCTAAGTACAGACCCATATACGTACACTTCAACGTACGTATATTTACGGACTTATAAACAACTACGTACTTATATATGCCTACCTTCTTAAATAGATACATATACAACATTTTACATAAATACATACGTGAGAACAATCCTACAATCGATTCTACGTACGTACGTTCAAACATTCGTACGTACAAACGTACGTACAATTATTCATATATAATTACGTATATACCTAAGTGCGTACATAGCCCTGATGGGAAACATTGATTTACGTTTCTCGTCCAGATAGCGAATTAACTTCCTCGTCCAGGGGAAAAATTGAATTGCGTTTCCTGGCTTGAAGGGTATAATAGAGTTACGTTCTTGGCCTGACAGATAACATCGAATTTCGTTTCTCAATCTGATGACTATTATCGAAATACGTTTGTCTGCCAGTAGGAGAGCATGGAATTACGCTTCAAAGACTTATGATCAAAAATTTATTACTTTTCTCGGAATGATTGACAACACTGAATTAAATTCGACGGACTGATAGAAAACATCGAAGTTCGTTTCTCTGCTTGGTGGCTCAGAACAAAATCGATTAACATGACTGTCAGAGTCGAATTAAGATTTTCCGATTGATGGACAATATCGAATATTTTTTCTCGGCAAGATGGCCAAGATCGTAGTACTTTCTTCGGACTGGTGGGTGACTTCGAACATGGTTCCTCAGACTGATGGTTAATATCAAATTTCGTTCAACGTACCAATTGCCTAAATTGAATTACATTCCAAGGGCTGACGTATAACATCTTATAACACAACTAGGAACTGAAGTAGAGGATAGAAGTACTCTTCACTTCCTGATGAGTAACATCAAAGCTGTCTTCGCAGCCTGACGTTTATGATCTAATGTAACTTCCCGGAGTAATAGCCATCATCGAATTAAGTTTCACGTACAGATGGACCCAATCGAAGTTCACTTCCAAGCCAGAAATCTAAGATCATTGGTGGATTCTCGGCCTGAACCCTGACGTCAATATACGTTTCTCGAAATGAAGGCCAAAATGTTGTTAAGTTTCACGCACCAATAGCTAAGATCGATGATTGTCCCTCACCCTGATGGGCAACGTCGAATTTTTTCTTTGCGGCACGATAGTCAAAATCGAAATTCGTTCATCGGCGTGATTGCCATTACCGAAGTAAGTTCCACATCCTCAATTGCAATATCGAATTACGTATTACGCACTGTTGGCCAAGACCCTACCACGTTTCTCTGCTGGTTGGGCACCATCCTAATTCCATTCACGGCCTGATGTCAATCATCGAATTGAGACTCGGGGTTTGATACATAACTTCGAAATTCGATTCTCGCCCAGACTACCGTCATCGACTTAATCTTCACGGATAGACGGAAAGCATCAAATTTCTTTTCTTGTCCCAACATCGAAATACGTCTCACTACATGATGGCCAAGGTCGATTAACCTTTTGCGGTCTAATCGACAACATTGAAATTCGAAACGCGTACTTATATTCAAAAATGAATTCAGTTTCTTAGACTGACTGACAAGGTCGAATTACGTCTGCGAACTGATGGGCAACATGGAATGTCCTTTCCCGGCCAAATATCTAAGGTCAAAGTTGGTTTCTCTGCCTGATGGCCAACGTTGTGTCTCGTAACTTGGCATGATTTCCGAAATCGAAGCCTAGAGAAGCAATTAGATGTTTTCCATTGGGCAGGGGAACCGGATCCGATCTTGTCCATCCGTCCGTGGAACGTAATTCGATATTAGCTATGGCGCCGTGAATAATATTTCGAAGTAGGCCATCTTGCAGAGGAACGTAACTCGAAGTTTTCCGTAAAGCCGAGAATAGTAATTCGATAATGATAATCTCAACGCCGTTATATGTACTCAGATCATGTCCATCACACCGAGAAACGTACATCGATGTTGACCTTTAGGCCGAGAATCGACCTTTGATGATTTCCGTGAGTCAGTGAAATTTAATTCGATGATGGTCATTGGGCCAGGAAAAGTATTTCGACGTTGGCCATCAAGCCAAGGTGCGCATTTCCATGTTGTAAATCGAGCCTTGTATAATCGTTTAATTCTGGCCATCAGGAAGGGATATATTTTTCAATGTTGGGCGTCAAGCCGAAATACGAATTTCGATTTTGGCCATCAGGCTCAGGAGCGTACTAGTAATTTGAACTTCACCACGAGAAAATACCTTGAATTGTGGAAAAGACTAACTGTAGTAATTCCTTTCGTGTTGGGTATAAAGACGATTGACTTAAATAGATTTCGGTCATTCGGCGCAGAGTTTTATTCCTTTGTCGGACATCAAGAGCAGAGAAGGAGTATCGTATTAGTAGTCACGAACGTACTTCGAAGATGATTATTCATGTTATGAAGTGACTTTAGATTGTTTACATTAAAGAGTTATATCTTATAAGGTCCCTCGAGGAGCACTTTGCCGGCCTTGTCCCGCAGGTGGAGGCGACAGCAAATACATTTCGGCTCCTGCCGTGTCTCGGGGGGAAGGGCGGGAGTGTGATGCGCCTCTATCCGGCCACAATATGCAAAAGCTCCTTTACGGCGCCTCTATACGGGCGGATGGCATGGCGTCGTCACAGCGCAGCCTCTAGTAACAGTTAGTTAGGAGGCGGCACTGTACGACTTACGCCAGAATGATAACGGCGTACAAAATTATTTCTGCGTCGGCGACTGGTGTACTCCCGCCATGAAATTTCCAGGCCCTTATGATTCGAGATACATAGGAGTGCGCTATTATACTGGGGTATGGTGGGACTTGCGCCTAGGTGGAAATAACAATAAGACGGACAGGTCGGTGGCTGCAGGAGGGATGGCGCGCCTCATTTGACGGGGATGGTGCAGCAGAGCGGCGAGTTTTCTACGCTGTAATCCCATTATGGCTCTCTGGAAGTTGCATCCTGCTTACGCATAATTTGACGCATTGCTCTCCTTGCATTGCTTCATTGGGGAGGACGTGCACCTTATTGGAAGGAAGCCGAACGCCAGGAGCTCCCGGTAAGACCAGAATACGGAGCAACAAACGCTGGAACACGGTCCACCGTGGGAAACATAGAGCATCGTCACTTTAATAAGGATGATGAGTCGTCGGCCGCGTTTGTGAAAACACTGCGGGCGGACAAACCGGGATAGAGGTCCGTAATATTCTTTTATGGGCTTGTATTGTTACAGTAGATGGTGGCAGGACGGGAAAGGGAAAGAATAGGAGCTGGCAATCGAAAGCGTCAGAGAGATCGCAGGCGCTGTTCATAACAGTATATCGAATTACCGGTAAGCGTAGTATTTGCGAGAATCGATTCTAAATTTACCATAATATTTCGATTATTACGTCTTTTCGCTCGAGTTCGCTGCGACGCTGCTCGTGTTTGCGATCCTCGTCCCGAAATCATCGCTCTTTCTCGCTAATTGCTTTCCATGGTTGCTAGTTAGTCAGAAGATATCTTTGACGGTTGGTCGTTATCGTCTTTATTTGAACGCGTTGCTATCATGTTTGGAAAATTTACCTACGATCGCTGGTATGAAATTGTTGCTGCACAAATTTCGGTTACGATCTCTGAGATGGCTCTTTTTGTGACACAGCGGCGATATTTCCGAGCTAATGCGACTGCCACATTCGTCGGAATTTCTTCGTGAAAGCGAAAGAGAACGGCTACGTGTGTGTCGAGAGTCTCTTTCACAGTTGGGGAAGGAGAGTGTCGAATCAACGAACTCTGCCTCTGGAAGTGTCCACGTAGTAAGATGTTTGCGAACACGGTTCTTTCAAGGCGCATTCTTGTTTAATAATATTTTTAATACGTTCAAACGATGCAATATATTGTGACGTTAAAATGAAACTCTTCGCATTCCTTCGGTGACACTGAGGACTTCATCTCGCCTATGGAAGAAATTCGTTAAATTGTTCCGAAGTGTTCACTGTTATATCGAGAGAGAAAGGGAAAGGGAAGAATGGAAAAAAATTTGTCGAAATCTGGATTTGTCTACCGTATAGTGAATTCGCCGAAAGGTAGTTAGAAAGTTAATGACTCGAAGCGGAGATACCTCTGTCACCCTTGCTTGAGAAGGAGGGGTGGAGGATTATCAAGTGACTGAGAACGGATGGAGGTCAGTGCTGCGATGCATACCTTGGCAAGGATTCCCAAAATGCCGCAGCTCTTTGGTTGTTCCTCATGAATTATCTGTTTACCTATTATATCTTACCTCTTCTGAAGGACTACTTTGCCATGATTCTGCTTCGCGTCCATCTATCCCACCGCTGCCACCAAATGCTGTCACTTCCCGAAGAGATGAAACTCGCAACGTACCTGTGAAACGTGCAGAATTAGTCCGAAACTGAGAGAAATATACGTTTCTCTCACGAAAACAACGTCGAAACAATAAAGTTCACTGTATTATCACTTTTCGTAGAGAAATTCTCAAGACACATATGATACTCACATGTTTAGACTAAACCCTTACCGAAATCTACGATTTGTTCACGAAAACAGTGTCCAAACGGTCAAATACAGCGCATTTGTTGTTTTGGTGATGAATGAAGCAAGATATATAGAAAACCATCTACATTAGCCGAAATATCTGCGAAAAATAAGATTTATTGAGGAAAAATGTATAATTCAGCATATTACAAGTTTCGTCATGAATTTAGCGAGATATCTGTGAAACTATAAAGATTGAAATGAGTGTCTGCGAAAAACAAGATTATTTAACGAAAACGAAGACGAAACGCTAGAATAAAGCGTGTTACCACGTGTCGTCGTAAATAAGATGTATAACTGTGAAACTAGCATTATTAGACGTAATCTCAGGGAAATACACGTTTATTTGTCGAAAAGATAGCCGAACAAATTCTACCGTGTATCAAGATTTGTCTTGAAATGAGAGAGATAACTATGAAGATAGAAATGTTTAAATGTGACTCAGAGCAATATTAGATTATTACACGAAAACATCACTGAAACTTTTAATTTCGAACTGTTTTCACGTTTCGTCGTAAAATTGGCGAGATAAAAACTAAGGTAAGAAGATTAGACTCATTACGTCAGTGAGATATACGATTGTTCTCGAAACAACATCGTGAAGATGAATTTCAACGTATTATCAAGTTTCGTCGTAATATTGGCATTATATTTATAAAACTAGCAAGATTAGACGAAATCTCAACGAAACATATGATTATATAACGAGAAAATCGTCAAAACGATGGAATACAACGGACTGCATCGTATCAACGTCAAATCAGCAATATATCTATGAAACTAAATATATTTGAAGAAATCAAAGGGAAACATACGATTATTTCACGAAAAAGCCGTGACAATGATGAAATTCAACGTATTTCCAGTTTTAATCTTACAATTAGCAAGATGTTCATTAAATTGATAGGATTAGAGGAAATCAAAACGAAATTTGTGATTATATCACGAAAACATTGTCGTAACGATGAAATTCAACCTACTACCTCGTTTCTTTCTGTAATTAGGAAAGTGACAATTAAACCTGAACGATTACCCGAAATCTCATGAAATTATTCAACTACTTCGCGAAAACCACATCGAAACTATGAAATAAGCGAATTATCGCACTTCGTAGTGAAATTAGCTAGATATCTATGTAACCTGAAGGTAAGGCAGTAAATATGTAAATAAGCACGTACGTAACTAAGTAAGTTAGAACGTAAGTGCTTAAGGAAGTAAATAATTACGCAAGATATAGTGTATGTTAGCAAGACTCTAAGTAAGTTTGTAAAAAAGTGAGCAACTTGGAAATGATATAAGTAAGTAGGGAATAGTGTACGTATGTAAGTGAGAAGGTAAGTAATTAGGTCAGTGAAAAAGTAAGTAAGTAAGTAGTACCGTGTTTTATTAAATATTTAAGTAGGTACGTCAGCAAGGAAGATAGTAAGTAAGGAAGTAAACGTTTATGTAAGCACCTACGAAAGCAAACACATTCGTATAAATTAGGTAGGTTTGTAATTAAGTAAATAGGTATATAGGACAGCGAATGTTGGTACCTGAGGAAGTAATAAATTACGCAAGTAATTAACTCTGTCAGTTAGCAGGAATATAAGTTAGGATGTAAATAAGAATCGAAGTATGTGAGTGAGTGAATAAGTAAGTAAGTAAGTAAGTAAGAAACTAAGCAAGTAAGTATGTAAGGAAGTGAGTAAGTAAGAAAGGTCGTAAGTAAGTAAGTTAGTAAGTAAGTGTGTACGTAAGAAGGTAACTCTGTAAGTATGGAAGTGAAAAAATATGCAAGTATGCAGTAGGTAAGTAAGTGAACATGCAAGTTAGTGAGTAAGTGCGTAAATACCTATATAACTAAGTAAGTAAGTGAATGGTTAAGTATACAATTAAATACGTACGCAAGTAATTTAATAACTAATTTAGCGAGTAATTAAGTATGAAGTCAAGTAAGTAAGTTACTAAATATATAAGTAAGTAAGTAAGTAGGCATGCAAATAAGTAATGAATGCACCAATTACGTAACTGAGTAAGTAAGTATGTAATTAAGTAAGAATATATGTATATAAGTAGGTAAATAAATAAGTAGTAATTTTCGGAGGAAATGAAGTAAGTTTGTAGGTGATTAAGGACATAAGGTAACATGTATGGAAGTTACTTAGTAGGTACGGGAGTAAGTACGTAAGTAGGTGTGTAACTAAGTAGTTAAATAAGAAATTAATAACATAAATAAGTGAGCAGGTGCGTAAGTAAGTAAGTAAGTGAAGAAGTTATGTATGAATGTTATAAGAGTATAGCAAAGTAAATTGATTGGTAAGTATCTAAGTTTGTAAGTAAATATGTAAGTCAATTAGTACGTAAGAGAGTATGAAAGTAAGTACGTATGTCTCTAATTAATTAAGGTATAATAGAAGTAAACTAGATAGTAAGTAATTTAGTAAATATGAATCTAAGTAAGTAATAATATAATCACGTCAGTGAGTAAGTATGTAACCAAGTACGGTACGCAAGTAAGGAAGTATGTAAGTAAGTAAATAAATAAGTACGTATTTCGATGTAGGTATTGTTTTGCGACCATGTTTTCCCGAAATGATCGCATATTTCCATAGGGTTTCTCATTATCTTGCCAGTTTCGTAGGTACATTGCTAATTTCACGACGAAACACGTTAAATATTTGAATTTATTGTTCCGAGGGTATTTTCTCGAAAAGAGAGTATATAACCCTCAGTTTTGGTCTAGTCCTGATTTTTTCATAGTTATCTTGCTAATTTCACGACGAAGAGTGTTAATGCCTCAATTTCTCTTTTACGACGATATTTACAAGAAAGAATTGTATATATCGTTGTGATTTCGTCTTCTCCTGCTACAAGTATATCATGCTAAATTCTGGTCGAAACCAGATAATTCCATGAATTTTATAGTTCTTTCGACTTTCTTGGTATAATCTAATATTTCGCTGATGTTTCGTCTAATCCTTCTTGTTTCACGGATAACTTTCTAATGTCGCTCCAATGCTAACTTCACGTCAAAAATATATAATACAGCGAATTTCTATGTTTCAACGACATTTATCGTAAAGTAATCGTACATATCAGTTAGATTTTGTCCATTCATTCTATTTCCACAGATAATTAGTTAATATCACGACGATTCGTTATAATGAATTGAATTTCATCGATTCGACGATGTTCTCAAGAAATAAACGTACATTTCGCCGAGATTTCGCCTAATTTTACTTTTTCCATAGATATCTCGCACACTTTAAGACGAAACACCATAACACTATGAATTTCGCCAATACGAATAAGTTTTCGTGAAATAACAGCATATTTCGATTTGATTTCGTCTTACCTTGCTAGTGACATATATATCTGGTTAATCTCAAGACTTTCGATATAATAATTGGAATTTTCTGCTTTCGATTTTGTTTTCGTGAAATAATCATTTATTTCCTTGTGATTCCGCCTAATTTTTCGAGTTTCATATATAACATGCTAATTTCGCGACTAAACTCGAAAGCATTCTGTATTTCATCGTATCGTCGATATTTTCATGAAATAATCGTATTTTCCGCTGATATTTCAATAATTCATGCTGGTTTCAAATATATGTTGCTACTTTCCCGTAGAGAAGTGCCAGAACGGTGAATATAATTGTTCCGAAGGTGTTTTCGGAATGATCGTATATTTCGCTGGGATCTCGTCTATTCCTTATAGTTTCATTGGCCATCTTTCAAATTTCACGACGAAACGTGTTGAAATTTTGAGAACCATAGGTACGACGAAACAATCCTACATATCGCTGTAAATTCATTTAATCCCGATAGTTTCATAAATAACCTGTATATTTCACGGCGAATTTCACAGTTTCGGCTATGTTTTCGTGTAATAATCGTTTATTTTGCTGTGAGTTCGAACAGTTTCATTGTATCAAGGATATCTTACAAACTTCACGACAATACTAGCTGATTCTATGCATTTCATCGTTTGGAATATTTTTTCGCTAATCAATCGTATATTACCATGCGACTTCGTATAAGCTTGCTAAATTCATTGATATCTGGATAACTCTACGACGAAACGTAATAATAAATTGAATTTCCTCGTTTCGGCTGAGTATTCGTAATAATATTATTCGTAATAATTATACATTTAGATGAGATATCATATAGCCTTGCAATATCCATAGGAAATTAACTAATTTAAGAACGAAGCGAGGAAATACATTGAATTACATGGTATCGAAAATGTTATAGTAAAATATACGCTTTCTTCGTTTTGATTTCGTTTAGTCTTCGTAGTATTACAGAAATCTTGCAAATATCAAGACGATACGGAGTAATACGTTGCAATTCACAGTTTCGACAGTGTTTTCGTGTTATAATAGTACATTTATCTAAAATTTAGTATAATCTGGTAAGTTTCAAGTATACCTTGCTAAATTGCCGAAAAAAACTTGACAAAAATATGAATTTACCTGTTTCGATAATTTCTTCTATAAATAATCGTATATTTCGTTGACATTTCGTCTAATCATGATAGTTCCACCGATTACCTGAAAATTTTATGACGATATGTAATAATACGCTGTATTTCAGCGTTTGACGATATGCACTTGAAATAACCGTACATTTCATTATGATATCCTATAATCATGCTAGTTTAATTGCTATGGTGCTAGTTTCACGACGAAACGTGTTTATGAGTATAATATCTTAGTCCCGACTCTATTATCGTGTATTAATGGTATCTCTCGCTGAAATTACTACTAATATACCTAGCTTAATAGATATCACGCTAATTTCACGAATAAACGTGATAATACATCTAATTTCATCGACTATACAATGTTATCGTGGAATAATCATAAGTTTCCAATTTATTTCGTCAGGAATTTCTAATTTCATAAATATGATGCTCATTCTTTGAAGGAACAATGTAATACGCTAAATTTCATGGTTTCCACGATGCTTTCTTGGATTGATATCGTTTAATTTTTGTACTTTCAGAGATATGTACCTATTTTCACAACTACAGGAGGTAATTCGTTGAATTTCACACTTTCGAATTTATTGACGAGACGCAATCATATATTTCGCTGAGTTAAGTTCTAATCTTGATATGTCAGTAGTTATCTTGCTAATTTCACAACGAAACGTGAAAAAGGTTTGTGTGAAAAGTTTGAATTTGATAGCCTCTATTGTGTTCTCTTGTAATAATTGTATATTTCGCTGTATTTCCGTGCAATCTTCCTAATTTTATAGAAATCTAGCCAAATTCGAAACGAACGATATAAAACGTTGAAATCCATCGCTTCGACGATGTTTCCGATATAATCGCACATTTCCCTGAGATTTCGTCTTATCACGATAATTTCACTGATATCCGGAAATATTCAAAACGAAACGTGGTTAATATAAAAATTCCAAGAGTTTCGAAATAGAATCTATGAAATAATCGTATATGTCGCTGAATTTATTAATCATGTACACACACTGCAATCGTACATACTAACGTACATACCTTACAGCGTAAGAACCTACAAACTTACCAACACATACAAGAACGTACAACTTTCGCCACGTACATACATAAGTACAAATATTTCTACTTACGTACGAATATACGTAAGTAAATACCTACGAAACTATACACCTACGTGTATTCATATATTACGAACGTACATAATTCCGTGAATATATATGTACACATATAAATAGGTACGTACTGACACAATTAAGTAAATAACTGCTTACGTAATTATATAGGTAGGTATGCATATGCGTATGTAATTACATTCTTACTAACGAACATACCTACGGAGGAACATACCTGCGTTCATTCATTCCTACGTACATACGAAAAGAATTACCTTCCTACAAACTTAGGTAAACACTAAGCAACCTCATACCTACGAAAGTGAATCCTTAAAAACTTACCTAACATGGTACATACACATACACGAACGTTCATGTGTATGTTCATAACGAAGGTTCATACATAAGTACGAAAACATATACGTACGTTCATACTAAACACGTTCATAGCAACGTACGTTCATACTTACGTAAGGACATAAATACATACTTACATTCGTACTTACGTACAAACATACGTAATTGTATAACTACGTACGGTTATACATACGTACGGATATACATACGTACCTGCCTAACTATTTAGGTACAACCACACGATCACACCTACGTACTTACAAACACAATTACGAACAAACATACATACATAAATACCTACATTAAACATAAATCTTTACGTACTTATCTTCGTAAGTTCAGACAAACGTACGTTCATCCCTACGTCGTTAATAAACGCGTGCGAGCATTCCTGCAAACGTACATACATACGTACGTACATACATGTGTAAATGCAAACCTATGTGCGTACATCCCTACAAAGTAGGTTCCTACGTAAGAACATTTCATCCTATATTCGTACATAATTACAGTCATATACGTACCTACGTACTAACATAATTAAGTCCATTCCAACGTGAGGATATACAAACGTACGTACATACTAACTTGCGGATATACAAGCGTACGTATATAACTAAATAGATACATACGTAGATACATAAGCACCTACCTGCCGGCGTGCATTCCAAAGTATATACGTGTACATGTACGAAAATATATTCGTATGTAAATACTGACGTTTATCATACACCCGTATGTACAAACATACGTACGTCTTTCCCATGTAACATACACTCATAAGTAAGTGCAAAACAACGAACGTCAATACTTACGTGAGCACACACACACGTACCACCATAAACATGTACCGATGCCTGTACGTACCTACACTACTGTAACTTACAAACCAAGACAACTGCTTTCCTACGTATGTACATCCCTACGTAGGTACATACGCAGATACTTACGTACATACATACGTACGCACTATACATTCGTACGTACGATCCTAGATACGTACGTACATATCTACGTAAATACTAATCTACGTCAATACATAAATATGTATGAAGATGAACACGCACATACACACCTGCGAACAAACATACCTAGTACTATTATAAATCAACTTAATTTGTTAAAAAAAAAAGATGATAAAGAAAAAAGAAAGAAAAGAGCAGGTCGCCGGCAGGTCATGGAGCATCGCCTCAGGACAAGAGAGCTGTTGCAATAAGTGTTTAGACTTTTTCCAAAGCTATTGTATCTAAAGTCATGTCTATTAGATCTATGAGTTAAGTGTCCATTTTAATTTTTTCAGAACGAAAGTCACAAGAGTGTAAACAGGAGATGCAGGGAGGGTATGCTTCACTCCCCGCTGGCGTGCAGGTACGTGCCTTATACTCACGTTAAGATTAAACGTAGGATTTTGCCCGAAGTAATCTGCGCCGCTGTAGTCTCGGAGACGTGTACGCTCGAGAAGCCTCGACGTTATCGCGTGTGGAAATGACAGCGCGGATGCTCACAGGTGAAACCGCTACATGCGCAACTGCTACGGCACATTGTATCGACATATTCCCGAGACATGCTCGACGTATATGATCCGGAACCACCCGACGGTCTCCGCGACCAACAGCTTTCATATCAGGGTGGCGTAACCTGTTTGGATGCACAAGAAATTCATAATGCTGTCATGGTGAGGGTGCCAAGCGCCCAGGTGAGGGTGCCAAGCGCTCCTACGATGAAGCCATTAGCGTGGACGACGAGACCGTTTAACGAAAGCGCGAGTTTTTGGTATCTGTTGATCTTTTCAATTCTCGCCTTTTCAAGAGCATCAATTGTATTTTCGAACGATACGGGCACGACTACCAAGACGATGGTCCTCGACAGCTCGTGGGTCACGATAATGTCTTGTCGCAAAGCCGCAAGTTCTCTGTCGTTGCCGGGACCGACTGGTATACTCTCACCGTTCCGGGCATCATGGAGGCCGCAGCAAGCCTCCACACAACCGCGTTGTTACACAATTGCAGAGCGGCCGCTTGTGGGCCGCAATAACACAACTTACACGTGGTGTAAAGTACCCGCAATGACGGCAACTTCGGTCACCGTAGCCCCATCGACGTGCTCCGTTTAACGGGAGCCCATCAAGGCGCGTGCGGTGCACGAAGCGCCAGTCGGCGATGCGCAGGTTCTGATTTATACGTATGAAGCGATTGCTTGCTCTCTGACGGGAGGTCGTGTCGAAGAACTTACCCTGATCAGGCTTCGCGACCAGCACGGACCGTCAGTGTTCTGAAACGGCGGACCTCATACGGCCAATGACTTGCAGTTTGGCAGCCGTAGGTATGGTGACTCACCAACCACCGCGTGCTTAGCACTCGAAGCTCATTTCCGCGCTCGAAGTGTCCCAACGTCATTTTGAACACAAATCACCTCTCGCATCATAAGGCTGCAGAACGTATACGCGTCCAAATACTCCCGCGTCAAGTGGAGGGCTGGGCCAAATACCCCTTGAGCGAGTCCGAGAGGTAACCGGCAATATTCTCCTCGCGTGGCATTTTCTGGCGAACGGCATTTTCCAACGCTGTCCTCGCGACGCGTGCAATCATACGCGTTCAATTTTTTAACCGCACGAGCCATAGCGGTATCGTCGGCGAGGTCTACCAACGGTGGCAGCCCACATCCACCCCAGGAGGGAGGGATGTACACTATCTCGGAGCTGGCACGTTGGGGGATGTTTAAACATCCTACGTACCTACGTACCTATAATACTACGATCGTAAATAACTACATCCGAACACACCTACGTACGTACATACGTAACTTCGTACATACAATTATACGTAAACACATACTTAAATACATAACAACGCACATGCACCGAGATACATAACTGCGCAGGATCCTAAATCGTAGCTTTGTAATTACACAGGGACACTTATACTTACCTACATACATACGTACCCACACACTTATGGACGTAGTTACCTACCTACGTAACATAATTGTAATGTCAGATATATACGTTCGACAAATCATTCGCACGAATATTCCGTTGTAGTTAAATACTCACGTGCTTACGCTCTGGCGTAAGTGTACACTTATTTTCGGACATACAAACATACGTACTGAAATTCCGACGTACGTACTTATACACGTACACAGATACGTAGGAACGTACGTAATTAAATAGATACATACCAATGTACGTAAATACCTATATACTTTCATATCTACTTACAGGAATGCGTACTTACGTCCCTATTTAATTCCATTTATATGTACTTAGACACACATTTACGTAAATATATACCCAAGTACAAACGTAAGGACGTAGACACGTTCTGTCCTTCATATATTAATAAGAACATACGTCCGTATCTTCATTCCAAGGTTCATAGGTATACACGTTCGTAAAAACGAAGGTACGTTCATATACACATTCGTTCATACCTACGTACGTGCCTACATACGTACATCCACATCAACGAACGTCCATTACTACGAACGTGCATAACTACATACATCCACACCAAATTAAGTTGACAACGTATACGTTCGTACTACGTAATAAAATGCATACCTTCGTATATATATACTTACGTACATATCTTCGTACGTACAATTCTCATTACATAAACGCATACGTAATTGTATTCATAACTCCGTACATACTTAATTACGTAAAGAACTGCGTACGACTTAACCTACCTGCATATATAAGTACGTATATACCTACTTACATAAATTCCTAAATACGTACTTATACCAGCAAGGGCTTTACTACTTGGACAATCAACAGTACGTACACACCTACCTACGTTCATACATGCGTACGTATATAAATACGTAAATATGAACCTACGTGCACACCTAATTAAATACGAACAGACATAATCACATTCAAGTTCGTAAATAAAGACGTACAAATCTACATACGTACAATTATTCGTACATCCTTAATATGAGGATTCATACATATGAACGTACAAAACTGCGTTGGTACGACATACATACCTACCTACACACGTACGTACATCCATACCTACTTACGTAACACATCCGTTCATCCACACCTACGTACGTATATATCTACGTACTTACAATTTCATGTACGTAATTGCATACAAATTACCTACGTTCGTCCATACATATCTACGAAAATACCGACGAATGTACATACGAAATTACGATTCATAGTTACGTACGTACATACTTAAATTCATTCATTGCTACGTGTGTACACAATTAAGTGCAAGCTTACCAACTTTCATATATACATACTAAAATATATTCCAACGTTTGTGCATAGGTTATTACATTTCTACGTGTATTCGAAAGGGCGTATACTCAAAGTCTGGTAAAAGTATACGTAGTAATATACCTAGGTAAGTACATACACACCCATGTAATAAAGACGTGCACACTATTCTACTTACGTTACGTACCAACGTACAGCTACTAACGCACAAACTTACGTTGGAACATATACATGTAAATCACACAAACGTAAGATGAAAACTGCACACGTGCATACATTCGTACATACATCATGTCGTTCGTACACATACGTACGTACATACCTACATACGTCCAAACCCACGTACGTAAACGAGTAAGATCTTAAGTACGTACTAACACACAACGAACGTGTAAGCAATCGTACGTGCATACATATTTACGTTCACACCTGCATAAGTACAAACCTACGAACGTACATACCAACGTACGAAGATACGTACTTGCTTACAAACCTACATACGTACAGAACTTCGTACGTACATAAAAACTTAAATAAGTATGCAAGTACGTACACACGTACGTACGTATTTAAATACCTTCGTGCATATCTACATAACTACATACAAGTGTACGTTCATGAACTCCTACATACGTACATTCCTACGCACATATAAACACAAATAAGTACATAACAACGTACGTGTTTACCGACATTCTTAGTTACGTACGTATGTAAAAATTTACGCACCAATACATCTACATACGTACATACATGCGTAAATATGTATGCAATCCGAAACACACTTACGTACACCCAACTTTACGTTCGGACATACGAATTTTCATGAGTTCGTACCTACGTAACAACGTTAGTACACATCTAGGTACGGATATACAAACGTAATTACGTACCTACGTAAGTACATACATTCGTACATTGGTACAAACGTACCTATACTCAACTGAAGGTCATGCAAACGCACGTACATGCAGACGTAAGTAAATTCCTAATTTATTACATACCTACATACGAATATTCCTACTTATGTACTTTTGAAAGACGTACATAGATGCGTACGAACATGCTGTGATACACACATGCCTGTGTCCGTAAATACTCATGTAATTACATACCCTAGGTTCATTCACAAATTATTATGTCCACACCTACGGTCCTACACACACTCATACTTACATGCATACGTACACTCATACCATCCTTACGCACAAGCGTACGAGAATCCATACCTACTTTCTTACAGAAATACGAACGTACAGACGGTCGTTCGCAAATAAATACAGATATTCCTAAGTGCATACCTGCGAAAGTACATTCATGCATACGTCACTTATAAGTTCGCACAGACATACTTACCTACATAACTACGAACGAATAAAACTAAATATGTACATACATACACGAGTACATTACTACTCTCGTACATCCATAGTCTCGTACGTTCCATCGTACGTATATGCGTGCATTCGTAAGTTCATACGTAAGAATGGACAAATGTGCATACGTACACTACTACGTCGTACGTACATGAGTTTGTCCATTACTATTTACGGTCAAATGTACTTACGCTCATACCTACCAATTTCATACGAAGGAAGGTATATAGAATCGTGAGTAAATACATGGTTACGTATATAATTTCGTAGGTACAAACCATCGCATTTGGGTACCTATGTACGTTCCTACGTATGTACGTACACAATTTCATAAGTACACACTTACGTAAATATGTGCGTACGTACATATCTTTGTACACACATATACAATGACTTGCAAACATAGACGATTCAAGCATAAGCTTGTGCATAATGATGTAGGTGCGCAGCAACGTACATACATAAGCTTGCACTCTCTTGCATGCGTACATACGAAAACACGTACGTATGAACCTACTTAAGCAGGTACATACATAACTACAAAATATGTATGTATTACACAAGTAAGGAAATACGTTCGCATGTATTTACCTACATATATACAATTTTAAGGACGCACACACCTTCGTATATAAATTTACTCCTACGTAACTACGTGCATATGTTCCGAATTCCATACATACATAGCTATCAAGTATGCACATTACCAATCATATACATTCATTCGCTCCTACATATCTACGAACAGAGCATGAATCGCAAGAACCTTGTCACGTGCAATCGTAATCACGTACATGCCAACATTCTTACGTACATAAGTGTGTACGTCCATATGCTCGTGCATACATACCTACCTTCAAGAAAACATATGTACAAACCTACATTCGTACATACGTACATAAGTGTTTACAACATACATTCCTTAAATGGCACTAACATACTAAGGTACTTATGTAGTTACCTACAAACTTCCCAACGTACGGTCAAACAAATTTACGTTCATTCCTACGTAAGGACAGACATACGTGCGGACATTCTGTCGTACGTACTGACCTAGGTACCTGAATTCCAAACAACGTAAATTCCAACGTACAAACATGTCAACGTTCGTTCATATGTTCGTACGTTGTATACCCTTACGTGCATACCAACCTAAACTCATACCTACGTTGGGACGTCCATACGTAGATTCAAGTCTGCGAACGAACATGCAAACTTACGTTATTACCTTCGTACGTACAAACATACGTACGTTCATACACACGCGTGTAGATTCATACGTCAGAGGAAACCAAGGTACGTACATGCATATGTACGTTAATTGCTAGATACTTATATAAATACGTAAGAACGTAACAAGGTATATACATACATGCAAACGTACATTAACATGTCCATTCATACATTCGTACGTAGAGACATTCATACGCACATTCAAACGCGAATACACATTAACGTACGTACACACATACGTTCAAACGTACATAAGTTGTTACACACCTACGTACGTTCATTCATACGTACGAATATAGTAACGTATATCCATATGTATTTTCGTACATGCAAGCGTTCCTATACACCTACCAACGTACATTCAGTCAAACTTACGTACAAACGTGTATACATACCTACGTTCGTACATTCCCATTTATTTTCATACATACGTACGAGCATACTTTATTACGATCATACCTTCTTAAACACATGGCTACGGAAGTACATTACTACGAACGTACATGCATACGACCTAACGTCCGTTCATTCTCAATTGCGTATTTAACAATGTACGTACTAAGTGCCTGTCTACATACATTTGTCAGTACATACCTACGTACGTACGTACAGTGTTACGTTCATACCCACTTATTTATCTACCTCCTTATGTACACATCTACGTAAGTACATACCTTACGTTTCACATACGTATGTACGAATATTCCTATGTACGTAAGTACATACGAACGAACATACTTTCGTGAGTACATACCAACGTACGGACATACCAATGGAAGTACCCGAAAAATAATATCCACAACTTCGCAGGATCACACCAAGTTCCGTGCATACATACGTAGGGACTAACATTCATACAGACATATGTATGTACGTACGTACATTCATACCCATGTACGTGCTTACATATGTAGACATATATATGTACGTGCATGAATTACTTCGTGCTTACCTACGTACACTCCCCGTATGTTCCAGCTATGCATGGACATAAAAACGGATGTAAGTGCCAAAATACATCCTTAATTAAGTACGTCCGTACTTACTTAGGTTCATACCTGCGTACCTACATACCTACGTTCGTACATAAATACGTATATAGGTCTAGTAACGAACAAACAAACGTACATTCATATATACCTACATACATACACTCATAACGACTGGCATACATACGTGCGTAAGTATGTACTTTCGTACATACATAAGCACATATATACGCACGTTTATAACTGCGTACATAAATACGTACTTACGTACATACCTGTGTATGTACATAACTTAAGACTTGCATAAAAACTTACGTTCATTAATCCTTACTACAGTATATACGTACGATCATACTAAAGCTGTTTCATTACTACGTAAGGACATACAATCGTGGGGACATTCTTTCGAACGTACGCTCCTGCAGAAGATCATATGTGCTTACGGACATACCAACTTACGGACACACATACGTTCGTACTTACATAGTTTCATTCGCACTAAGGTAAGTTCATACCTATATTCCGATATACATACGTACGTACCTACATTAATAGATACGTATTAATGTGCGTACATACATACGTACGTAGATTCCTAAGTTCGTAAATAAATAACTGCACACAGACTTACAGCGCATGAACATTTACCTACTTACACGCATTCCTATGTTAATTCGTACGTTCGTGCATAACTACTTACGTACATAAAAACGTAGTTTCATACATCCGTACGTACGTACCTTCGTACGTTAAAAACAACGTAAAGTCATGCATTCGTACGGCTTTAACTACGTACGTATATTCCTTCAGACGTACATACATACGTAAGGAATTATCTGCGTAGAAAAGTACTTACGTGCGTACATCAATGAATGTACGAACAGGCGAAAGGAACTTCATATCAACGAACGTTCATACTTACGAGCGGACATGCCTACGTATGTGTGGACCTAAGTAAGTTCATACTTACGTAAACACATGAACATGAACGTTCATACCTGAGTTCGTACATACCTACGCACATTCAAACCAAATTGCGTACATTCCTACGTACGTAGGTACCTACATACGTATATGACACACGTACATACTTGAGTTCATATGAAATTACGAATGTACATCCCTTCGTACGTGCATCCCTACGTAGGTGCTTTTATTCCTACGTTAATTCCCACGTACGTAATTACATAGTTTCATACCTTCGTAAGTACAAAACAACGTTCACACATTTGGCGCACGTTCAAACCTACGTAGTATTATACATACGTACATACCAACGTAGTTACATATTTACGTAGAAACTTACTATTTAGTTTACCGTATATTTCGTGCCGAATTTGGTGTAATATTCAAACTCGGCTTGTTTAAATTTTAGCATACATTTATTAAATTATATGGCTGCCATTCAGTTCTAAAACCTTTCACCTCTCTCATGCAACTTCAATACTACTTCCGGAATCTCAGATCTTTCTTCGAAAAACGTTTCATCGAGATATTTTGTATCGAACGAGGAGTTGCAGTTCCTTCCTTTAAAGGAATTTTGTAATAATCGAAAAGTTTGGAAATCAGAAGGCACGGGGTCTAGTAAATTTGGTAAAAGGGGTGGAATGTTTAACAGAGAATGTTTAATTATAAATAACTCCTTCTTTGTAAAATCTACGAAATAACTAGTAATTAGATTGTTTCCTGAAATATAAAACTAAAAACACGTATTTTTCATGAAAACTTCGACGAAAGACTGAAAACAACGTATTGTTGCTCCTTATTCAATATTTCAGTGGAATACATCCCCATTCTAAATTTTTGCAGAATTCAAAGAGTAAAAAACGAATACTTCAGAAAAACTTAGTCGAAAGTTTGAAATTTAAAGTTTTATTATAATTTCACCATGATATCGACAGAATACATACGCCTTTTACACTGTTTTCTGATTTTAAAACGAAAATAAGGAATATATAGCAAACATACTTGCGAAATGTGTTCCACTGTGTAGCAGGAGACTGCGAATTCGATCTGAAATTACGAGTTTACAATCTGAAGTTGCGATCTGAAAGCACGAATGTTACTAAAACAGATTCGAAGTTTAGAAAATTTAATTTTTATCACAGTTTCGTCGTGAAAACTACGTAATATCTCTGATGTTTTCATCAGAAATAGTTATAGCAACGAAAAATACGGGTATTTCACGAAAACTTAATCAGAAGAGCGAAATATATGGTGTTACGACTCTTTCGTCATGATATCAATGAAATACTCATTGCGTTTACAAGCTATGGCCAATATACAACGAAAATGAGAATTTTTCACAAAAAACTTGGAGAAATGGAGTAATTCAATGAATTGGTGAGAACTACGAAATATCTGTGAAATTAGATAAGTTTGTCAAGCATACTACGAAAAATTGATGTGTTGCACAAACACATCGTCAGAACAGAGAAACTCAAGTTATTATATCTTACTCATCTTGAAATCTACGAAGTATATGTGAAATTATTGAGATTTACCGAAACTACAACGACAAATACATATTTATCAAGATTACATCGTCGAAAGAGAGTAATTTATCGTATTACTACTCTTTCGTCAAGATATCAATGGAATCCCTACGTATTCTACAAGTTTAGCCGAATATGCACGATAAAGCTGAATATTTGATGAAAATATATGCGACACTGAAAAGTACATTGAATTGTTTGAAACACAGATATATACAAGCAATTAATTAGTTTCGCCCAATTTGCATAAGAAAACACGAATGATAGATTAAAACATCGACGAAGCAAAGAAATTTTATTTATATTATTTTATAATGTTTTTTCGACGTGAAATTGCAAATTACCTGAAAAATTAACTAGTCATTTCGATATTACACAAGAAATTATGTACATTTCAGGAAATAAAAGGCAACTGAGACAATTTTAACATATTATCACTCTCTTGTAACTTTTTCAGCTGAATATAAATGCCTTTTACAAATTTTACGAATTTAAAACTAGGAAAACTCATATTCCACGAAAACATTGGCTAAAGGCGGTATTTCATAGAACAGATGCGAACTATGACATGTATTTGAAATATTATAACATTGTCGCAATTACATCGAAGAAAAAGGTGAAGCAGAGGAATACAATATAACACTACAGCCACGTCACAAAATCTGCGAAATATCTATGAAAAAACGCAAATCATATTACTATATGGTAAAATAGAATCATTTTAGATATGGTGAAATACAAGGTATCATCTCCGTTCAGTAACGATAACAATGCAATAATGAATCATTAAATAATTTTTGCAGACTTTAAAAGGAACAGAAAGAATATATCACGAAAATGTTTGCGATACAGTGTAATTACGTACGTATGTATGTAAGGAGGAAGGTTAGTACGAACGTAGGTGCGTACGCAAGTGTTTACGTACGTACGGGTCCGTAATTGCGATGTAGAGTTCATACATATGTACGATCGTACGGATGTAATGACGTACATTTTTCGGTACGTCAGGATGGCTGCTTGTACGTAGGAATGTACGCACTTATGTATTTACATACGTATAAATTTACGCGCATAAGTTGTTCTGTTCATATGTACGCACATTGCCATGTAAGTATATATGTATATATGTACATAGGTAGGAACGTACGTATGCATGTACTTACATATGTCTAAAGGGATGTAGGTGCGAACGTACGCAGCTATGTACTCACGTATGTAGGTAATTACGAAAATTCAGTGTTTACTTATGTATGAGAGTAGCACTGTGCGTGCATCTGTAAGGTAGTACGAAGGTTTACACACCCACAGACGTAGGTATTTTCTGTAACTAGTAATCGTGCTATGTACATACGATGTACATGCTATATTATATGTACGTAGGTATTTTCTGTAAAATTAGACATGCTAGCTTTACTGATATCGTTCTAATTTCAAGATGAAACTTGACAATTCGTTCAAGTTCATCTTTTCGACGATATTTTCGAGAAAAAATCATATATAATACTGTGACTTCGTCTAATCGTGCCAGATCCATAGATACCTTGCAGGTATCAATTCGAAACGAAATAATACGATGAATTTCACTGTTTCGACTAGATTTCAGGAAAAAATCGTATGTCTCGCTGATATTACTTCTAATACCTTTATTTTCAGTGATAACTTGCAACTACAATACGAAACGATATAACACGCTGAATTTCATTATTTCGACGATGTTTTATTGAAATAATCGTATATATCGCTGAGATTTCATCTAATCCTTTTATTCTTATGGACATCTTTCTGTTTTCATGATAAAAAGGAAAACCGGATTGAATTTCATAGATGCGGCGAAGTTTTTGTGATGTTATCGGTTATTTCGCTGTGATTTCGTCCAATCCTGAGTTTCTCTGTCATCCTGCTAATATCACCACCGAACGATTAAATACTTTGAGTACCACGGTTTCGATGTTGTTGTCGCTAATAATAGCATACCTCGATTCGGTTTATTCTGTTCTTGATATTTTCATATATTTCCAGCTAATTTCACAACGAAATGTGGTAATACTTTGAATTTCTCATTTTTTACAGCGTTTTCGTTTGAAAATCTCATTTTTCGCTGAGATAGATTCTAATCTTACTAGTTTCATATTGATATTATGCTGATATTATGCTATATCATTTGATATTATGCTATCTTCACAACGCGACGATATAATATGGTGAATTTCATACTTTCGACGAGGTTTTTGTAATAATCCTATATTTCGCTGCGATTTAGCCGATTCTAACTTGTTTTACAGATTTCTTGCTAATTTCACAACGTACCGCAATAAAATAGTGAATTACATTCTTTCGACAATGTGTTCGTGAAATAATCCTTTTTCACCTGATATTTCGGATAGTCATGCTAGTTTCACAGATACCTTTGTAAATTCAGGTCGAAAAGTGCTAATGCGCTGCATTTCTCCGTTTCGCCCTTTTTCGTGAAATAATAGTATATTTTGCAGACATGTAGAATATTCATGGTAGTTTCGTAGATATCTTTCTTATTTCAAGAATGAACGAGAAAAAGAATTTTAATTTACAATTTCGTCATAGTTCCTTATATACAAACGTGTATTTCACTGACACTGCTACCAATCATACAAGCGTCCGTACGTAACAACGTATATAGAAACTAACATTAAAACATACATGCACACATATGTACGTAAACAAACCAGTACTTTCATTCCTACGCAAGGACAGGCGTACGTACGAACACACATACGTTCGTTCATTCATATGTTCGTACATACCGACGTATGTATTCACACACACGAACGTATATACATACGTACGTACATACCGGCAATCGCAAGTACATATATAAGTGGAAACCTACATGCATTCTAAAAGAGTTAGCAAATACATATATATGTGTAAACCTACATGCGTACTTACATACTTACGCAAACATGTACATACGTGCATACACACCTACGTAGATATAAATATATTTACGAACATGACAGCGCAACTACATATCTAAATACGTACATATGTACGTACCTGCGTACATTCCTATCGACTTTAGTACATATCAACGTACCTACATACGTACGTACGATCATACTCAAGTTCATTCATACATACGTACGGACGTACGTATTTAAATATAAACTTACATGCGTTCAACCATACGTAGGTACATACATACTAACGTCCATACACATATACGTACGTAGCAAAGAGCGTACATAAAATACTGTACACATGTGCAAGTTTATACATACCTTCGTATTTATATAGACTTATTTAAATAAACGTACATAAATAAGTACGTACATTCCTCTGAACGTACATACCTACGTAAACTAGTATCTAATTACGGACATGCATACGTACCGATTTACCTATGAACGTATATTCCAATTTACGTTTATACAGAAGTACGTCCATACCTAAGTACGGACAAATAATCCTTACGAACATACCTACGTAATTACATACATTCTTACGTCTATCCTCACACACGTTCATAACAACATTTATACAAACCTAAGTGTTTCCATATCAACGTCGGTTTATATCTTCAAAACAACATACGTACGTACTTCCCTACATCCGTACATACAACATAAGTAAGGAATTAATCAAGAAATTACTTACCTGCCTAAATGACTACCTATGTTCAAACGGATATAAGTACGTAAATTAATCAGTATATTCGTACATTCGTACACTGAAAAATACGTACAATCGAACGTAATTACACAACAGCGTACGTCCATAACTACAAACATACATTCATACTTTGTGATATACATTCGTACGAACCTACCACCGAACGTACATAGATCCGTAAGTACATACCTACGTAGGTACAAATCTACGTACGTACAAACCTGCGTTACCACAACCATACACTGGTAAAATCGTTCGTACGTATATACAGATATATGTACATATATAACAACGTACTCCCCTGCCTAGGTACATTACAAATTACATACACATAGACATATTGACACGAATAAAGAGACTCATATCAACCTACATGCATGAGTACATAACTGAGAAAGTAAATACCTAAGTAAGTTCTTAACTTCATACGTTCATACTAGTGTAAGTACGTACATAAGCATTTACTTACATACCTACCTACATGAAAGCTTCTGTACATGCCTTCATACTTTCATACTTGCATAAATATTTACCAATATGCATATCCTGAGATGGTCGTATGTACAGACGTACGTATATTCCTACGTACGACCATCCGAGAGAACGTAAATATATTAGAAAATACACACTTGCGTACGTACATACTGCAATAGCTAAATATAATTCCAGGTTTATACCATCGTTCGCGCATACGTTCATACGTAGGTACATACGCATTTACACAATTATTTTCCTACAAACATGCGTACGTTCAAACATATTTACGTAAATACATACGTCATTTCAAACATACGTACGGACAGACCTGCAGTCGTACATATATTCGTACGCACATACATACGTACATACAATTACAAGTTAGCACAAACGTAATAAAGTTCATACCTACGTATGTACATCCCAAATTGCATGCAGAGGCAAGTACGGAAAAATATATATATACAATAGTACGTAATTAAAACGCACGTTAATAAAGACGTACTTTCATGACTAACTACGTTTACGCTTGCTTCTTACCCAAGTACGTACGGATATACGTATGTATGGACAAACGTACTACATACATAACAACGTAAGTTCATACCTACGTCCGTACATAAAGTCGGACTTATATACTTTCGTATGTAAAAAAGTTCGTTGAATCTAGCATACGTAAATGAACACCTAGAATGTTAATATTTTCTTAAGTACATACCAGAAGTGTATGATTACGTACGTAAATATTAACGAACGTTCGGACCAACGTACGTACATATCCAATTGCGAACATAGAAACGTTTGGAATTAACTACTTACGAACACACACACACACACACACACACACACACACACACACACACACATGTATACACGTAAATAACTACGTTCCTACATACAGTCGCACGTTCATGACTACGTACTTATCCACGTATTTATGTACATACATACGTACATAGATACCTACCTACGTAAGTACATACCTACGTAAGTACATCCCTTACTTCTTTCGTACGTACGTACGAACATACATATGTAAGGAAATATATTCATAATTACATACAAAAGTAGATGCATATGTACTTGCTTACATACCTGATTATGTACATATACACATACGTACAAATTTTCGTACATAAAGAGAGCTGTGCGGACATAGCATCGTACGTACATAGCTACGTACATTTATACCAACCTACATTCATAACAATGTACGATCATACCAAAGTACGTTCATTACTATATAGGGACATACTTATATACGGATACACATTCTAACGTACATGCCTAAGAAAGTACACATCTACGTACATTCATATCTAGTAAAATGACTCTGCAACCAGCAAGAATATACCAAATCGCAGCGAAATGAACAATTACTATATGAAATCTCTGTTTCTACACGTCTTATCGTGACGTAAGCAAGGTAGCTATTAAACAATGATTGCTAAACGAAATTATAGTGAAATATATGATTAATTCACGACACGATGAAGTACACAGTTATCACATTCTGTCGGGAAATAAGCAAGGTATTAATGAAACCAAAATGACTGGGCGAAATCTCAACGAAGTAAAGTATTACATCACGCCAACATCGACAAAACGGTGATGTTAAACGTATTATAACGTTTAGCTATAAAATTAAATATACATCAATGAAAATATCATGATTAAAGAATATGTCCATAACATAGATGATTATATAAAGAAACCATCCTCGAAACGGTGTAGTTCGTCGTATTATAACGATTCGTCTTTAAATTAGAAAGATTCCTACTAATCTAGAATTATTGATCGGTATCTCAGCTAAAAATATTATTAATCCAAGATGAAATTTTCGAAACTGTGGAAATTTCAGTATTATCTCTTTTCGTCGTGAAATAAGCAAGATATATTTGAACTAGAAAGATTAGAACAAATCTCAGGTAAATACAAGATTATTTCAAGGGAACAACGTCGGAACGTTGAAATTCGTAGTTTCATCATGTTTAGTAGCGAAACTAGTCAGATATGCATGAAATTAGCATGATTATACGAAATCTCAGGGAAATTTAAGATTATTTCACGAAATCAACATCGATAATGTAAAACACAACGTACTTCCACGTTTCGTCGAGAGATTAGCATCTACGAAACTAACAATATGAAACGAAGTCGCAGAGAAATATGCGCTTATTTTGCAAATACGTAATCTTAACAATGGAATCAGCGCATTAAGACGTTTCATCGTGAAAATGGTAATGTATCCATGAAACTATCTTCATCACACGAAATCTCAGAGAAATGTAAAATTAGTTGAGGGAACATGACTTGGAAACTACAGCATTCAACAGATTAGGACGTTTCGTCGTTAAATAAGCATAATGTCATTAAAACTAGAAGGATAGGATGAAATCTCACGGAAAGATATGGTTACTACTCCGAAACGACGTTGGAACTATGAAAATTTATGTATCACAACGTTTCGTAGAGAAAATTGCAAGACATTAAACAAGCAATACTTGACGAATTCCATCTGCATTATGATCATTTCGCAAAAGCATCGTAGAAACGTTGAAATTCAACGTATTATCACCTTACGTCGTGAAATTAGAAGAGTATCTTTAAAAAAGCAAGGGTCGACGATGACTCATCAAAATATATAATCAATTAACGAAAACTTTTCTTCGAAAAGATGAAATTCAACGTATTATCACGTTTCGTCGTGAAATTAGTGACATATCCATTAAGCAAGCAGGATTAGAAAATAGCATAGTGAAATATACGACTATTTCACCGAAACGTTGTAGAAACAATGAAATAAATAAGATAAATTTGAGACTAGCCGGAAGAGACGAAATCATTTCCCGAAAACTACGTTGAAACCATGAAATTCAACGTATTTTTAAGTTCCGTTCTAAAAATGGAAATATACATGTGAGACATGCAACATTAGACGGAATTACAGCGTTATAAACGACTATTCCTTGGAAAAGTCCCCGAAATTCAATCGATGAGTCGTGGAATTGTACGTATTTTCACGTATTGTCTTGAAAATACGAAGATATTTATGAATATAAGTAGGTTACAAGAAACGTCAAAGAAATATACGTTTAATTCACGGAAACATCGTCGAAACGATGAAATTAATCTAATTATCTCGTTAAGTAGTAAAATAAGCAAGATATCAATGAAACCATCATCAAAATTAGAAGTAATCTCAGCGTGATATGAGCTTCGTTGAGGAAAAATTCGTCGAAACGGTGAAATTGAAAGTATTATCTCGTTCATCTTGAAATTAGGAAGATATCTGTGAAACCTAGTCTCACTAGATAATATTTTTTTTTTACGAAAGGCCGTCGAAAGAATGAAATTCAGCTTATTGTAACTTCTTGTCGTAAAATTAGCAAGATATCTATGAGAATAGCATGATTAGGTATCTATGAGACTAGAACGAAGTCACAACTTCATACACGATTTTTTCGCGGAAACATCGTTGATACGAAGGAATTCAATGAACTCCCAAGTTTGTTCGTTAAATTAGAAAATATCTATGAAACCAGTAAGATTGGACGTAATATCTGCGAAATGTACGATTATTTCATGAAAACGTTGTTGAAGCGATGAAATTCAACGTATTATGTGGTTTCGTAATGAAACTAGAACGATATTTATAAAGTTATTAGGTTTAGCCGAAATCGCAGTGTTATACACAATTATTCCACGAAAACTTTGGCGAAGCAATGAAATTCAATCTAATGTCGCGTTCCGCCGTGGAAAAAGCAAGATATCTACGAACCAGAAAGGGTAGTCGTAATCTGAGAGTAATAAACGTTTCCTGCGGGAAAACAATATCGAGACAATGAAATACAACGTATTATCATGTTTCGTCATGAAATTAGCAAGATATTCATGAAATTTTCACGGTTAGTCGCAATATCAGCGAATAATAAGATTACTTCACGAAAGTGCCGTGGAAACGATGAATTTCGACGCATTACTCCGCTTCGTCGTGAAATTAGCAATATACGTGGAATCATAGCAAGATTTGCTGAAACCTCAGCGAAAAATAAGATTGCTTCACGAAATTATCGTCGAAACGGTGAAACTCAACGTTTTATCACATTTCGTCGTTAAATCCTCTATGTAGCAATGAAACTAACAAATTTAGTCAAAATCTCAGTGATATATACGATTATTTAACGAAAATAAAGTTGAGATCATAGAAACCAACGCATTACTAGGTTTTGTCGTGAATTTTGCAAAGAAATTATCATGGTTGGGGACAGAGCGAAATTAATGCGAAGTAAACCTTTATCTGATGAACGCATAATCGAAACGATGAAACTCAAAGGATTATTATGATTTGTCATGAAGTTAGCGGGACATCTATGGAACAAGCAGGATTAGACGAAATCACATCGAAATATATGAATGAATCACGAACATTTCGAAATAATGAAATTCCAAGAGTTATCATATTTCCTCCTGAAGCTGAACATAAATCTATTGAACTATCATGATTCGTTATTTATATAGTAACATTATAAGTTTCGAAGTCGTAGCGAAATATAGGATACGCGAAACTATGAATTACAAAGTTTTACATCTTTCGACGTGAAATAAACACAATATCTATGAAACATGAATGATTATAAGAAATCTAATCGAAATTTACGATTAGTTCAGGAAAACAAATTCGAAATGATGAAATTCGTCTTATTCTTACGTTTCCTCTTTTAATTAGATATATATTTATAATATTACAGAGATTAGACGAAATCGAGGCGAAACGTACGATTATTTCACGACTACACCGTCGAAACGATGAAATGCATCGTACTGTCACTGCTCGTCATGCAATTTGTAAGATATACATGAAACAAGGAGGATTATAAGTCATCTCAGCGAAAAATAAAAATTTACCACGAGAAAATATTCGCAACAATGAAATTCAACATATTACCAAGCATCGTCGTGAATTGAGCGACATATCTACGAAACTAGCAAGATTATACGACATCTTAGCGTAATGTAAAATTATTTCAAGGACAAAACGCCGATAGTATGAAACTCAACGTATTACCATAATGGGTGGTATAATTAGATTGATATGTGTCAAAATAAAAATACTTGTCGAAATCTCTGAGAAATATTAGATTACTTCACGAAACCATCATCGAAATCATGAAATTCAACGTAATAAATCGTTTCGTAGTGATATTTCGAAGGTGTATGTGAAATTAGCAAGATTAGATGAAATCGCAACGAAATCTATTATTATTTGAAATATGGTCGAAACGGGGTTATTCAACGTATTATACAGTTTCCAGATGAAATTGAAGAGATATCAACGAAACTAGCAGTATTAGGCGAAATCTCAGCGGTAGATATTATTAAATCATGAAAACATCGTCGAAACCGCAAAATTAAACGTATTAACAAGTTCCGACATGTAATTAGGAACATATCTTTTACTTTAGCAATATTAGAAGTAATCTCAGCGATACATATGATTATTTCACGATATCATATCGAAACATTGATATATAACGTTTTATTTCGTTTCGTCACGAATTTAGAAATATATCCATGAACTTAACAAGATTATACGAAATCTCAGAGAAATATACAAATATTTTTAGGAAACGATCGAAGCTATGGAATTAAACTTAATACCCCTTTTCGTGAAACTATCAAGATATATATGAAGCAAGCGAAGTTGACTTAGTCCCAGCGTAATTTACGTTTATTTCACGGAAACATAGACAAAAGGTAATTCGTATTATCCTGCTATACCGTGAAATTATCAAGATATATATGAAAATAGCGAGATTCATATTCGCAACGGAATATATTATTATTTGGCGAAACATCGACGACACGATGTAATTCTACGTATTATTTAGTTTCGTCGTGAAATTAACGAGATATCACCGAAACTAGCAAGATAAGGCGAAATATAAAAAATATATGCTTATTCCAAGAGAACATCGTTTGAAAGATATAATTCTACGTATTATTACGTTTTGTTGTAAAATTAACAACATATATATGAAACTAGAGTGATAAGCCGAAACCTCACCAAAGTAATTAATAATTATAGGTAAAAATCGTCGCAACCGTGAAATTCAACGTATTACAACTTTTCGTTAAAACTAGCAAGATAAACATGAAGCAAGCAATATTTTCCGAAATATGATTGGAAATATTCGATTACATCACGAAAACATCGTTGAAATCGTTAAAGACAACGAATTGTCACGTTACAACAAGAAATTACAAAGTTGCATTGAAAACAAGTATACGTATTTACGAATTAACGTACACACGTACGTATTTACACAAGTACACCCTTACGTAAATATTACACTAGTGTATTTGTACGTACGAATGTATGTACCTACATATGTATGTCTATACTTAGTTATGCCCGTACATAGGTTGGTACATAAGAGGAAATACATTTATGTACTTATGTACGCGTGTACGTACATAGGAACCTACGTAGGTCAGTACGTAGGTATGAACGTAATGTTTTACGTACGTACATATGTATTTTCGAAAGTAAGTACGTCGGTACGTATGTATGTTCGTATGTGGGTATGATCGTAAGTAGGTATGAAATTACGTACATATGCATGTACGAACAGAGTTTGGTAATTACGTACGAATGTATGCACGAACGTAGATGTGAACATACTTAGGAACGTAATTAGTTATGTAACTAAATTCGTACCTACATACGTTTATCGTGTGTACGTAAGTACATATGTAGGTAAATAGAAAATTATTTTTGAACGAAAGTAGAAATGAACGCACGTAACCTCGTACTTTGTTATTTTCGTCCGTATATATACAAGTTCTAAGGATTATACGTACTCAGATATGTCGGTAGGTATACATGCCCCTAGGTATGAACGAAGTACGTATGTTAGTTTATAAGTGTGTACGAACGTACGTTAGTATGTAGGAAAGTAGTTGGACGGGCGAATGTACGTCCTTTCCTAGATATGAACGTACGATACACAGTTTTGAACGAACGATGGTATGGAATTACGTATGTTTCTACGTACGTAGGATTGAAAGTACTTGTGGGTGATATTAATTGTTTACATATTTACGATAGTATGTACACGTGTTTGTATGTACGTGTGTTTGTATGTACGTCCGTAGTTACGTTCATACTTAGATATTTACGTACGTCCATTTATATATATGTATGACTATATATGAGGAAGTATGTATGTACGTATGCAGGTTTGTACATAAGTAGCCACGTAGGACGTAGTTATGAACGATAATATATATCTACGTCCGTATGTATTTCCATACGTTGGTTTGATCGTACGTAGGTATGGAAGTACCAGTGTATGTCCGTAAGTATGTAAGTCCCTCCTGAGGTGTGAACGCAATTTGGTGTGGATGTACGATTGCATGTATTTAAGTATTTAGTATCAAAGGTTGGAATGTACGTAGGTAGGTGTGCACTAATTTAGATAAGAGCGGACGTATGTTTATACGTCCATGTACAAGTGTATACGTTGTTTCTTCCGTACGTATTTGTGTACGCTTTTATGTATGTAAGTGTGTATGTAGCTACGTACGTCCGGATGCACGAACGTAGGAATGAAGGTTTGTAGCTTTGTGCTCACGTTTATATGTATGTGATATGGTATGTCCGTATGTAGGATTGTACGTGTGAAGCTATATAAGTATTAATGTATTCACAAACGTAGGTATGTACGTACGAATGTATGTCCGTGGGTATGTACATCCGTACATATGTATGTCCCTACGTAGGCATGTACGTCCTTTAGTGTGTACACACGAATGTACCTCGTACATAATTAAGAACCTATGTATGTACGAATGTACGTTGTTTTGAACATACGATGTAATGTCCGTGAGAACGTACGTAAGTACAGAGGTACGTACGTACGTACGTATGTAATTCAGTAAGTGTGAACTAACGTAGGTATTTACGTACGTAAGTAGGAATACGCGACGTAATGGACGTAGATATGTGTGTACGTATGTAGCCATGTCGGTACGTATGAATAAACTTACGTATACATTTACATAAGTAGTTATGTACGTTCGTAAGTAACCCCGGGTTACGTACGTATGAGCGTATATCAGTGAATCGATACGAAGCTAGGTACTTACGTATGTACGAACGTACGAAGGCAAGCACTACCGTAGTAATGAAAGTACGACTGTGTGAAAGTTTTTGTATGTGTATGTACGTTGTTATGAACTTGTGTATATACGTACGTAAGTATACATTTTCCTACGTAGTTATGTACGTAGGAAAATGTATAATTGTACGTATGTACGTTCGTACAAACGTAGCTATGTAACTACGTATGTATAAACGTCCTTATACATGTAAGTACGCATGTATGTAATTTCGTATGTACGTCCGTACATAGGATTGGACGTACGTTGGTACAAACTTACGTAATCACTTAGGTACTTACGTACGGACATACGGTGATATGTAATTACGAAGGCATGCGCGTACGTATATATGAAAGTACGTATTTGTGGACCAATGTTTCTATGTATGCTCGTTGGGATGTCGTTTCGTAAGTACATACGTACTTATGTACGAACATACGTCGGTTTGCAATTGCGTAGGTATGTCCGTAAGTAGGTGCACAAATAATTTTGTATCAGTCTTCGTACGCAAGTGCACACTTATATACGCATTTATGTAGTTATGTAATTAAGTACATACGCAATTACGTATGTCATTACGTAAAATAAACGTACTAGTGTATCCAATTTGTTAGGTACGTACGTACGTAGATATGCAAGTACGTATGTTTGTTAGTTCGTATGTATGGCTGTCTTTTGTTATGAAAGTACGTACGTATGTACATACGTGTGCATAATCGTAAGTCGGTATGTACGTACTTAGGAATGCAGATACGTATGTATGGACTTACATAGGTCTGTACGTTCGTATTTATATATTTATATATCGATGTACGCCGGTTTGAATATATTGGCGTAAGCATGTGCGTACTTATGTGTGTACGTTCGTATGTATGTACGTAGATATGCTTCTTCGGATTTCTATACGTATGTACTTTGGTACGTATTTACGTATGTATGAACGTTCGTATGTACGAACATACCTTGTTATGTACGTATGTCGTTGTGCACAAACTTAAACATGATCGTACGTAATTTTTTGAGAAGTTGTATATGAGTGCACGTCAGTATGTACGAATGTATGTAAACTTTTTACGTATGTAATTCAATATGTATCTACATACGTAGGTAGGAACGAACGTAGATATATTCGTACGTCCGTAAGTATTTACGTACGTATAAGAGTACATAGGTATGCAGGTTTATAGGCGTGTATGTTCGTATGTACTTTCTAAAGTAGGTCTATACGTATATAGGGATGTCGGTACTTCTATATGTCCGTTCGTATATTGTGCTTAAGTTTGCACGAACATTCTTGGGTATGTTAGTACGTGTGTATGAACGTATTTTTATGTACGTATTTTATGTACTTACGTAAGAGGCAATTACGTATGTATTGTGGCAGATATATATTTTCGTACGTATGTAACGACTTTCGTAGGTATATATGCACGTTGTTATTTGTATACGTAGGTGTGTACATACAAATATGTATACGGTCTTTCGTATGTACGTACGTACGTATATTCGTACTTTCCTATGAACGTTAGCTGTTTTGATCATACGTTTGTATTTAAGTACGTATGTACTCACGAACGTGGGTATGTACTACGTATGTATGAAAGGACTTGTATTAGTAAGTTTGTCTTTATTTACGTAAGTGTATGTGCATGCATGATAACATGTGAATACGTACGTATGTACGTATGTCGGTATGTACGCCTGTAAATAACTACGTACGTAAGTATTCACGAACGTATGTATGTACTTAGGTAAGTGTGAACTTAAAGATATGTTAACGTAAGTCGACATGAAAGTTCTTATGCTTGTCGGAACGTAGCGCTGTACGTACTTTTTGATATACGTAAGCTTGCAATGCAATAGGAGTATATGACCCGTACTTGGGTATAAACGAACGTAGGTGAGTACGATGTTCGATGTGGAAATACTTGGATCTGTTTGTATATATGAATATGCACACGTGGTTGTGTACGTAAGTAGGTATATAATTACGTTCATATTTGCGTAGATTTTTATGTACTTACAAAAATATTTACGTATATAGGTTTGAACTAACGTAAGTATGAATGTACTTAGGATTGTAAGAACGTATACAAGTTAGTAGGTTACTATGTACGTATGCATATGTGCCCATACGAAGATTCGCACATACGTAGCCAAGTATTAATGTATGTATAAGCGTATGTATGTATGTACGCGGTTATGTACGTATGTCTGTATGCCATTTCGTATATATGAGCGTTTGTTGCTATTAACTTACGTAGGTATGCATGTACGTGTGTACATTTAGGTGTGTACGAAGTTAATATTTCACGTACGAATGTATGTCCCTACGTACGTTTGATCATAGGTTGTTTTGTGCATACATACGTCTGGTAGTACCTGTATATGAACGTACGTTTCCATGTACGGATGTAGATATTCACTATCGTATGTATGAACGTACGTAACTCTGTACGTACGTGAAAATGTATGTCCGTTTTTGTGCACGTTTATAGTTACGTGAGACTGTAACTCCGGATTGCGTACGGAAGTATGTACGTACGTAGGTATGAGTGCAACAATGTGTGTAATTACGTTGTTACGTAAGTACGTATATATGTACTTACGTATAATGTACTTACGTAGATATATACTTACGTATGTATGTATGATCGTTGACATGTAGGTACGTATGTACAAACGGACGTATGTAATGATGGATGAACCTATGGATGTATGTAAGTCCGCACGTATGAACGTAGGTACATGTGTACGTACGTAGGAAGAGTCGCATATATGTACGTACGTACATAATTAGTTACGAATGTATGTGTTTACATACGTATGTATGTATGGTTTCCTATACCTATGTATATATGCGTGTACGTACCTACGTATGTCCATACGTTGATATGAACGTACATTAGTAAGCATATACGCATGGAAGAAGGTACGTATGTTTGCCCGTACTTAGGTATGTCCGTAAGTAGGTTTGAAATTACGCAGAAGTTACGCCCGTACCTACGAATGTCCCTGCGTAGGTATGAACGGGTATTAGTATGAACTTATGTAGAAATGCATGTATACCGCCTTGAACGTGCATTGGTGTGTACAGGTATTCGCGAATGTACGTTTCAACCGGCATAGGTTTGAGCGTACGTGTGTATTTATACATTGTTTTATGTTAGTACGTCTGTGTGTACGTAGGTCGGTCCGTAGTTATGTATGTACGTACATAGCTATGCATGAAATTACGAACTTGCGTAGAGTTGTACGTGCTTGTATATATGTTTAAGTAGTTATGTACTTTACGAATGTATCCTCGTAAGTTTTTATTTACTTATGTCTCAACCTGCGTACGTATTGATGTACGTACGTAGTGGTGTACGAACGTAGTGATGTACGTACGTCTGAATATACGAACGAAGCTCAGTCGGTACATGGGTATATTGTTTCGTAGTTGTGGAATTACGTAGGTATAGAAGTGAGTTTTTGAGACGCTTATATGGACGTAAGTGAGCATATACGAACGTATGTAAGTTCCTACTTATGTACGTGTGTAATTTGGTTTCTACGTATGTAGTTATGTAAGAAAGTGTTTACTTCAGTACTTTAGATTGTACGTAAGTAAATATGTATGTGCGTATGCTAGTCCTTACGTGGACACGAAAGATCGGTGATTTGAACTGGCGTACGTATGTTCGAACTTATCTATGTAAGTAACTATAAATGTCATTACGTAGATTGTACATAAATATGTATCAACCTATTATGTTCGTACGTATGTATGTCAGTGTGTATGTATGTCAGTGTGTATGTATGTAGGCGCATGTTTACGTATGTGAATTTGCAGGTACGTGAGTATTTACGTTTTTAGGCATCTACGTACATATCCGTTTACGTATTTAGGCATTTACGTACATATTGTTGGAATTACCTAACTATGTAGAAGTGTATGTATATACATATGTAGGTACTCTCTTACCCAGTTATCTACGTAGGTATTCCTGTTTAGACGTGGGTATGTACGTACGCAGTTATGTGCCCAACGTTGTTTGTACGTAAGTGCTTTAGAAAGTCCGACTGTATGTAAGCACGTATTTGTGCAAGAATTTGTGCATGTACGTACGTATGTGTGTAAGTATGAAAGTATGTTAGTACATATGTACGTATGAACGTAATTATGAACTACTTTATGTAGAATCTACAGAGTAGTCAACTTACTTACGTACGAATCTATGTAAGTTTAAGCGTAAGAAATATACGTACTACTTCATGTATGTACAGTGGCTTTCACTTACTATGTTATATATATGTGCATCTGGGTGCGTATTTTTTTAACGCACGTAAGTGTATGCGTACCTATGTACGAACTTATGCAGCTATGTACGTAATTTAGTTTGCACGTATGTAGGTATTTACGTACGCCCTTGCGTACTTAGAGAGTTGTGTACTAAATCATGTTTGTGCGTATTTAGGTACCTACCTTCATAGGAATTTACGTACATATGTATGTACGTGTGTATTTATGTACAAAAGCTGCTATTCCCGTAATTTTGAACGTACTTATGTGTGTACGTACATTGTTACTTACTCACGTATTTACGTACGTAAGTAAGAAATTACTCACCTTGGTACCTTCTTGCATAGGTATGTATGTAAGTACATTGTTGTGTATGCTTGTATTAACGATGTTATATGCCGCCAAATGGATTTACATTCGTATGTGTGAGCGTAATTTGTTTCAGAATGCCATAGATATATACAATAGTAGTTATGTATAGTAGTTTTGTTCGTATGTACGAACTTGCGTTGTTAAACGTACTTTAGTAAGCTCGAACATACATTTGGACGTACATTTTCATGACTCTATGTATAAAAGTTAGTACCATACATTCTAATATATGTCCGTACGTATATAAAGCCTTTCGTATGTATGGACGTTCATTGGTATGGACGTACGTAATATATAAACATAAGTTCCTATGACGATGTATGTCTGCAAGAATGTGTGTTTGAACGTACGTTGGGTATTCGTACATGTATACTTTTGTACGTTGATATTTATGAACGCATGTTTCTACGTATGTATGTATATGCGTAGTTATGTAACTACGCACGAAGGTTAGTACGAACGTACGTATGTGGAAACGTTGGTATGTACGCACGTATTCATTTAATTACGTAAGGATGAACCAACGTGTATAGGCACGTACGTTTGGATGTGCGGTCGTGTGTATATATGTAAGTATTTATGAACGTGAACAAGTATGTTCGTTTGTTTGCATTAACGTTTGTAGGTACGTACGTGAATATATCAGTAGCTATGTATGTCTGTACCATGTAAGTATGAACGTACCATGATATTGATGTCGTAGGTATGTACGTACATGTCTACCTACACGAAAATCTACTTTCGAATATAGCCATACGTACATATTCCCTTTCCTACTTTTATACATAATTGCGTACACTCGTACGTGTATACGCCTGCTGTTACGATCCTGTGTACGTACATACGTACTTACGCAAATATATACCTCTGTATATGTAATTATATCTCTAAATAAAAATACTATTTCGCTGTAAATCGTTTCTTTGGTAAATTCATCTGTGCATGAATGCATCAGTACGTACAGATAATCGTATTTAAATACATACGTTCGTTCAAACTTGTGTGAGGACTAATCTGGGCATTATCACATTCTTGTGCTGACAAATCTATGTGTACACATGCCTAAGCAACTGCTTACACTATTATGTACACACGTACATAAGTAAGTTTATACGAACGCGTTAGTGGGCTGGATGACTCTGTCAGGCCGGGCGAGGTAGCGGCAGCAGTGGCCAAGGCTGGCGACTGCGAAGGAGCTAGTGTCAATACTGGTGAAATCCGGCAGAGCACCCAGATGAGCACTGACTGGATATGGCTGCGATGCCCGGCAAAAGCGGCGAGGAAGATCGCCACAACTGGAAGGTTGCGCGTTGGATGGGAGCGACCGCGGGTGGAAACGCTGGAAAAGCGACCACTGTACTGTTTCCGCTGCATGGAGGTAGGCCACATGGCACAGCGCTGTCCGTCGGAAACGGTCAGAAGCGAGCGCTGTTAAAGATGCGGACAGCAAGGGCACTTCGCAAGAGACTGCACTGCCGCGGACAGGTAACAGCTTCGCGCGGACCTGGGAAAGCCGGCGAAACATCGTCTGGGTAACAGGGCGTGCAAGCCGCCAAGCTTGCCCAGGAAGAAAACGACTGACAAGTGCGAAGAGAAGCAGGAGCCAAGAACAGGCAAACCGTCCTCCACGTCCGGCAACAACGTACCAGCGCTGAGGATAAGAAGAAGTAGGCAGAAAAGACTGTCGCCACTACTGGCGAATGTGAGGCTTTGGAAACCATGATGGACATAGCGGGCCGGATCATCTAGGCCAATGTGAATCGATCGGCCATGGCGAAAGATATGGCAGACCCTGGCCGAGAAGGAAGCAGGTATGGCTGCGGTGTCGGAAGACGGTTGCAGGAGGACAGCTGGCTACAGAAAAGATTAACGCCAATCTGCGACGTCACCATGCCACGCGTAAAGCGCACAAGATGAGACTAGGTACTGGAGTTCGCCAGACATCGAGGGGGAAAGACAAATCTGTGCGTTGTCTCGCAGAAAGTTCCAGCGGACAAGGAGATGTAGACACCGAGACCTAGCAATAGAAAATGCGCACTACCGACGCTACAGTGGAGAAGTCGTCACACTGCAGCTGATAATACGGTCTGCAGGTGCTGGAGAATAGGACGAACTTATCGGCAATGTAGACCGAGAACCATGGGGAAGGCCTTACAATTTGGTGCTGGGGAAGCTGCGACCGAGGCCACCTCCAGCAACGGAAACACAGGATCGGAACACGCTGGACGGATTCCTGAGACATTTATTCCCCCAGGTCACGGATAAGAGGCGAAACGCCCCGTCCCGAGAGACAGACGTGACACCTACGCCACCGCCTATCACAGACGAAGAGCAGGCGGCAGCAGTATCTAAGCTGACAGCAACGAACCCCGTCCCGGGACCGAATGGATTTCCCGGGGGCGCGTTCGCCCTGGGGCTGCGAGTCCTAGGCGGGAGTCTGAAACGCCTCTTCGACGTGTGTATGTAGAACGGCCTAGTTCCAGAATGTTGGAATACTGCGAAACTGGTACTCATATGCCATGAAGAGCACCGGACCCACCATCGGTCTTACGGTCGATCTGTCCTCTCAACGAGACGGGAAAACTGTTCCAGACGGTGGCAATGGATCGCCTCGCTTCACACCTGGAGGGCGAGGGACCCAATCTGCAGCCAAGCCGATTCGGCTTCAGAAAAGGTAGGTCAACGATCGACGCTAAAGAACCACGTCCGAATATTGGCGGATTCAGTAACTAGACAGGGTGGGATTGCACTGGCGATAAACATAGACACATTTAACGCCTTCAACTCCCTGCCTTGGTGGACAATACGGCGAAGACATGCTCGGCATCGAGTGCCACCGTACCTGAGGAGAACGGTGGAGCACTACATAACGCGGATGACCGTAGAACCGCAACAGGGAAGGAAGTACGTCGCGCAGTCACATTGATCGAGGCGTGCCGCAGGGGTCAATTCTAGGACATCTGCTATGGAATATCGGTTACGACGCTGCCCTGGAAACGGCGCTGCCGATAGGATTACGCCTGGCATGCTACGTGACGACACTCTGCTCATCACCGGTGACAGCGACTGGACGAGGAGAATAAGACCTGCAGTGGCAGACGTGGCCGCAGTTACCAGTAGGATCAAGAGGCTGGGACTCGAGGTAGCAACCATCAAGTAGGAGGCTCTTTGGTTCTACCAGCTACCGAGGACGAGACGCACACTGCAGACATCGCTCAAAATAGAAGACCGAATACTATTGGGAAGGAAGTTGAAATAACTCGGTGAGACGCTGTACGAGCGTATGACATTCGAGGATTACTTCACCGCCCTGCTTCCCATAGCGGGAGGCGTGGCAACGGTGCTAGGACGGATAATTCAGATCATAGGCTGCCCGAAAAGCAGAGAGCGCTAAATTTACACCTCGGTGGTGAAGTCGATGGCGATCTACGGCACGCTCATCTTGTCGCGAGGTCTGACCGCGAAACACAACATCACCAAGATGTTGCGGCGACTTCAGCGACTGATGTGCATACGCATCGTGCGCCTCAAGGGTCAGCGCTAATTCTACCTGGGTTAATCCCATCGACCTGCAGGGAGATGGAATCGCAGTTGATCCACCGCGCACGAGAGCTCAGCGAGTGCGATCCAAGGACCAAGGAGAGGATGCTCGCGACGGCCAGATTGCGGGCTGGCCAGCAAGCCCCCCAGGAATGGAAGTCGGAGATGGTGGAGGTTGGAGCAGGCAGAAGTGTCGCTGGAGCCGTCTTGCCAAAATGGACGACACTGACGGAACGAGAGGCCAGAAGGCTGACGTTCAGTACAACACAAGTGCTCGCAGGACATGGTTGCTTCGGAGAGTAATTGCACAGTATCGCAGCTGAGGAAACCACGACTGCGACGCGACACAAGAGAGCGCATCATAGACTAGAGGGTTGCCCGGGCTTTGAGCGACAGAGGAACACCCTCAAGGCCCTAATAGGACTTGTCAGCGGTAGCCATAGTGAAGGCGCTCCTTACGGACGAGAAAAAGTGGAATGCGGTCACACAATATTGTGAAGAGGTGGTGACCGCCAAAGAAGACGCGGAGAGAATACGCGAAATAGAAAATTCCACGGGAGCAGGAAGACGGAGCCGTAGGACAGGGTCCGGTCGCCGAATCAGAAGAGATACAGACACCTCCTGTGTACAATGCGGCGGCCCAGCAACATAGAGAATGCTAGGAACCTTCGACCGGGCCGTCGCATGAGCTACGGGCATCAGGAGGTGAAAAGACAACCTTCAAGGAAGATGACACGGAAGAAAACAGCAGAAACCCGTGTTCGACGGAAGGACTGGAGATGGCCTGCCCATTCCTTGGACATCGCCCCGTGGACGAGCGGTGCTGGAAGTTGGCTGGAGCTGCAGTTATATCCAGTGAAAGATGGTCAACAAGGAGGGAAACGAAAATATCTCGCCGAGAAGGAACACGCTAGGCGATATGCCTGGGAAGCACCGGTGTGAAACAAATGACAAGGAGATGCCCAGAAGACAGGATGACCGCCACCGTGCAGGTTTTATTCGGTAACAAAAATCCGACAATAACCGATTTCCATCCCTAATGGGAAAATCGGGTGTATTTCGAAGATTTCCTCCACGCAAATGAAAAAGAAAAACAAATACACGTACGTAGATATATCACAAATAACTAGTTACGTATACGACTACGTACGTAAACCACTAAATACTTACATCACTGCGTAGGTGCATGCGCAAATAGGTAAACTCTTACTTTGGTACACATATCCTGTAATACCTGCGAACGTAAAAAACATTTTAGGTACGTAACTACGTAGATACCGACCTACATATTTACCTACATATGAAATGACAAGATCGTACATATTTAGTACATGCATACCGTATTTCTTACATGAATACGAACGAATAACACTACGAATGTACACACCTACAAAGGTACACGCCAATGTACATACACTCCTACGTATAGGAGTTCGTACTATAAATATGTTCGTACATTACTACATACGTACATACGCACGTACATCCAAACCTACGTACGTAATTACGTACACAAGTACATGACTGCATACACACATCCGTACGAACGTACGTACAAAGGTGCGCACGCATATACGTTCCCACACATCAACGTAACCAAATTATATACATACGAACGTCCAGGACAGGGTACGTTCATCCCTGGGTGCAGGTATATATATACGTAAGATTATACCAACGAGCCTGCATACATACGTACATTCATTCCTGTGTACGAACAATCCTAAGTACATGCATACCTACGTACGTAAAATCTATGTAGCAACAAACCGTAATGAATTCAACCAAACATACACACGTACATACGGACGTCCATGCCTACATACATAACAACATCCGTTCGGAACCGCGTACCTGCATGACTTAGATCGTAGTAAATTGGATGCGCACGTACGTTAGTAATTACAAACGAACAAACGTAAGTCACTACTTTCTGATTTACATCAATAAGTCCTTTCATACTTACGTAGTTACCTTCGTGCTCAAATGTTAACATCCATGACTGCGTACATACATATATTCATAAGTTCATACGTTCGTACATACGGACGTACGTAAGCACATATCTAAGAGAGTATTTACTTACTCACGTACAAAACCAGGTACGTGAATTCATGCGCAAATGTGTGACATATATATATATGCGTATGCTTAGAAACCTAAGTAGGAACATGTCTACGTTCGTGCAAACAAACGTAAATAAATGGAAGCATACGTATATATATACAAACGAGCTCATACTACAATATACTATATACTACGTACACGCCTGAGTAGGTTAATCCTTACGTAGGTACGTAAATACGATCGTACATACGTACGTTCCACATTACGTAATTACAATTCTGCGTACATGTATACATACACACGTGTGGACAAAATTAAATTAGTACACGCATATATAAGTACACGTTCCTGCAAACATAGGAATGTTTATATTCGTGCTTACACACCTACGTAAGTACATGGGTATTTTCGACCGTACATACTTATGTACATAAAAAGTAAGTACAACCCTACATACTTACGTAATTATAAACTTACGAAACTACGTATGTAAACACTTGCATATGTACAAACCTAAAAACGTACAACCATACGTTCGTACATTTCTATGAACCTACATACATCAGTGCGTACATACGTACGTATATATCTAAACAATTACGTACATAAATACGTACGGGTATATCTACAGTTCTTCATAGGTATAATCGTACACACCTGCAAAACGTACGTATCTACACACTGCCGTAAATACGCTTGTAATTCCGTATGTACTTACATACATACATCGGTACGTAACTACGAACCTGCTAAACAATATACGCTCATTCCCATATATTTACGTAACCACATACGGACATATATAAGTACGAACCAACGTACAAACCAATATGTATGCTTACGTGCACAACTAAATACTTACATACGTAAAATCGGTCATACCTTCATTCGTACTTGACGTCTTACGTATATAACTGCGTACGTACGTAACTTCATACGTGCGTACTAATGTACGTGCATACCTGCAAACTTACATACTTACATGCGGACATACAGACCTGTGTACCTACCTAGGGACGTACACATATACATATACATACAAACCCAACTACTTGCGGGCATACATACTATCAAACAATGTAACTCATTTTATTGCATGCAACCACGAAATATACGTTATATCAGGTACTATTGTACAATTCAAAGCGAAATATACGAACGTAACTCTGCTGCATCGTAGAAACTGTGGAATTCAAATTTCCATTGCTGCTTCGTCTGATATCCGTAAAATACCATTTAAACTAAATGTTTCTTAGAATCCATCTCGGGAAATAAGAATATTTCAAAAATAACTCGTCGGTAGCGTAAAATATGAAATACTGCATCTTCTTCGCCATGATAAATTTGATTATTTATGACTTTTACATGTTTTGCCGAATTTACAACGTAAAACAGTAATATCTCAGAATAATATCTTTGAAAATAGTAATTCATTTTTGGGAACTACGTAATAAAAATGGAATTAGGTTGTTTAGCCGAATTTACAACTAAGTGTACGTATGTTCCTTGATAACATTGACGGAACAGAGAAATTTACTTTATTACCATTCCTACGACGCGAAATCTACGAAGTATCTGAGAAATTGACATGTTTTACCTAATCTACAACGATGAAATTTATTATTTCGAGAAGACATAATCGAAAGCCTGAAATTACTCTTAATATATCCATGTGGTCAGGATATGAGTGCAGTAAAAATACCATTTACAAGATTTCCGGAATTATAACTGAAATCATGAAATTTAATGAAGATATCGTCCAAACCTAGTAATACATTGAATTGGTGGAATCTACGAAACGTCTATCAAATTTGCTAGTTTTTTCGAACTTACAACGAGAAACAGTAATGTTACACCATGACATAGACGAAACGAAGGAATTCGTACTATTACCACTCGTTCCTCGTGAAGTCAACGAAATATCTGCGAAATTAGCATGTTTAACCGAATAGACAATGAAATATGCAAACATATAAAAAAACTTCGTCTAAGGTGTGATTTTTTACAGCGGAACTGACGTCGAAACAGAGAAATTCAAATCATAATCACTGTTTCATCCGTAAATCTACGAAATATCATTGAAATTACCATATTTTGCCGAATCTACACAGAAACATACGAATTTTTCATGAAAACATCGTTGAAAAATTGAAATTCAGAGTATTTCACTACTTCGTCATGATATCAATGGAATACCGATGTATTATACAAAGTTGCGGAATTTTCAACGATAAACACGAATGTTTCCCGAAATTATTAGCGAAATAATGTAAATTATTGAATTGGTGGGACTAACGAAATATTTATGGTATTATATAATTCTGTCCATCTTGCGTCAGAAATACGAAAGTCACACGAGGGCATCTTCGAAATAGGGAATATCAAGTTCTCATGACAGTTTCGCCGTGAAATCTACGTAATATGAAAGTAATTAGCACATTTCATCGAAAGTAAAATGCATAATACGTATATAACCAGTAGATTTCTTCGAAAGAATATAATATTTCGTATCATCACTCTTTCGTCCTAATATCAGTGGAATACCAATGCATCCTGCAACATTTGCCGAATTGACAACGAAAAGCACGGATATATCTCGAAAGTAGCTCCGAAAGACGGTATTTCCTTGAATTGGTGGGTTTTTACGAACCGTAAATACCCACCCATTCAACGATTTCTATAAAATAACACAGTATTTCGATCTTGTAACGAAAAATGTGAATGTTACACGAAAACATCGTCGAAACAGGGAGATTCAACTTATTATTACTGTTTAAACGTGAAATCTACAAAATATCATTGAAATTATCATATTTACCGCTTCTACAAGGAAAAATAGGAATTTTACCACAGAACATTTTGCGAAATGTGAAATTCATCGTATTATAAGAGTTCCATCCGAATATAAATGGGTTACGTTCCAATTTTCGTTGTAAGTTCCACTTAACTATATATTCTCATATATATTCAGTAGTTCACTCTAATTCTACGAATTCCTAAGTTTTGTCACCAGCTTCGTGAAATATTCGTGTTTTTCGTCCTAAATTCGTCAAAACTATTAAAATGCATATGTGTTTTATTGTAATCCTGACGAACAGCTATAACATGTTAAATTTCACTCTTTCGAAATTGCTTGCCTGAAGTATTCGTATTTTTCATTGTCGATTCGATGTACCAAAGAGTTTTCCTAAATATTTCGTAGATATTGCGACGAAACAGTGTTAATAATATTAATTTCTCTGTTCCTCGAAGTTCTCGTGCAACTCTCGTATCTTTCTTTGCATGTTAGGCAATATTACCTAATTACATCGTTGTTTCCTGTATTCCACTAATTCATTAGATACTTTCGTCTTTTCGTTTTCGAGAAATATTCCTGTTTTTTTTGTAAATTCGGCAAATCTGTAAAAGGCATGGTTAGTACTTTGATTTCATGATGATACAGTCAAAATGCGTTGAGTGTCACTCTTTTGTATATATTTTCTCGAAATTTACGTATTTTTCGTGGTAGATTGGTTGAAAAGTTAATTTCATAGATATACCTTACTCTTCAAGACGAAACAGCGATTGCAATTTGAATTTCTCTTTGTATCGACTTTGTTTTGGTACAACATTTGAATTTGTAATTGTAAGTACGACAGAACAGGCTCTTTTCGTACATAATTCGTCGTTCCCACCAATTCAGTGTATGTCACCCTTTCGAAGACGTATTCTTGTAATGTTCGCATTTTTCGTTATAGATACGATAAAGCTTGCAAAAGGCATTGGTATTCCACTTATATCGTGACGAAAGTTGGTAATACATTAAATATCTCACTTTCTGCGATGTTCTCTCTAAAAATTTGTATTTTCTGTTATAAGTTCGACAAATCTTGTCAATTTCGTTTCCATAGTTCCTACAACACAATGAATTGTCACCTTTCGCGCATGTTTTCGCGACATTTTCGTGTTTTCCTTTGTAGTTTTCACAAAGCTTCCGTGTAACATTCTCGTTTATCGTTGTAAGTTCGACAAAACATTCTAATTTCGTAGACATTACGTAGTTCCCTCTAATTTAATGAATTATACTGCTTCAACGACGTTTTGAGATTCAATCGTGTTTTTCTTTATAAATTTTTCGTAGCAAGTAAAAGCGGATGTATTACTTTGATTACGTGAAGAAGCTGCGGTAATAGGATATATTTCCCTCTTTCGAAGTTATTCTCATGAAAAAATTGTATTCCTCTTTGTAGGTTTGTTAAACGTGCAAGATTAATAGATATTTCGTAAATTTCATCACAAAAAATGGATAACAATTTGAAATACCCTGTTTCAATGTGGTTATTTGGTATCATTAGTAGTTTTCGTTTTGTGTTCGTCAAAGCAATCTATTTCTACATATTCTCCGTATTTCTATACGATAAAATGAACTACAATTTTTGGCCCATGTTTTCGCTAAACATTCCTGTCTTTCATTGCAAAATAGGCAAAACTTGTAAAAGGTACTGCTTCTCCATTGATATTGAGACGAAATAGTTATAATACTATATATAAATTACACTTTTTCTGCCATGTTTTACCGAATATTCGAATTATTCATTCTAGATTCTATTAAACATGTTAATTACGTAGATATTTAATAGATTTCTCGACGAAAAAGTTGTAGTAATTTCCGTGTGATAGTCTTACTATTCCTTGTAAATTCGACGGATCTAGCTAATTTCATACATATATCGTTATATAGCTCCGACAAAATAAATGTATTACACTCTTACGCCGAAAATTTCGAGAAACATTCGTGTTTTTCGTTGTAAATTCGGCGAAACTTGTAAATGGTATATGTATTCCATTGATATCATGACGAAAGTGTGATACTATAGTAAATATTAATATTTCGACGATGTTTCCTCAAATATATGCATTCGTTGATGCATGTTAATTTTATAGTTATTTCGTAGCTTGCACGACGTAACATTGACATTAAGTTGAATTACTCCGTTTCGATGATATTTTATTGTAACTTACGGACTCTTTGCATTAGATTCGACAGATCTTATCAATTTCATTTATATTCCTTTGTTTCGGCAAATTCCCATAATTATTCAGCTTCGTTTGTTTCCAGGAATATTCGAGTTTTTCGAAGTAAATTCTGGAAAACTGGTAGAAACCAAAGGTAGTACTTTGTAATCGTGACAAGGGAAAGCTATTATGTTAAATTTTATTCTTTCGGCGATTTTTTCTTGAAAAACTGCTATTTTCCTTTAGATTTGTTGACACAGGATTTTCTCATAGATATTTCTATGATTTCATTACTCAAACAGTTGGTATAAATTAAATTTCTCTGTTTCCATCATGTTTACGTGTCACGTGAGTAATTTTCGATGCAACTTCGACAAAAGTAGGTAATATCGTAGATATCTCATAGTTCCCAACAATTTAATGAACTACTGAATCGCTAAAATTTTCCTAAACATTTGTATTTGTGGATCAAATTCGTTAAAATGGCATATGTACTCCATTGATAATGTGACGAAGCAGTGTCAAAATGAACAATTTTACTTTTGCGACATTGATTTCTTGATACGTATTTTTCGTTGTAGATACGGTAAAACATGCCAATACCGGTTATTATTATTAGATTTCACGATGAAACGGTGATAATAAGTTAAATTTCCCCATTTTGACTATGATATCGTATAATACCCTTATTTTCCGGTTCTAGTTCCTCAAAAATTTCTCATTTCACAAATGTTACGCTATCCCCATCAATTCGATTACATTGTTTTGCCGATATTTTCATGCATCTTTCGCATGTTTCGTTGGATATTCGGTAAAACATTACAATTAAATTTGCATTTCGTAGACTTTACGTCGAAACTCTGAAAACTATTTGAATTCCTTAGCTTCGAATCAGTCTTCGTGAAATATTCGCATTTTACGTTGAAAGTACGAGTAAACCTGCTATTTTCTCAATTACTGCCTTTGTTGCAGGACGAAAGAGTGATAATAAAATAAAATTCTCTTTTTCGACAGTGTTTTCGTGTATCATTCTTATTGCGTGTTGTTAGTGCTACAAACCTGGTAATTTCATGGGTGTTTCGTAGTTTTCACGACGAAACAATGATATTAACTTTAATTTCTCTGTTTCGATGGTGTTTTCCAATGAAAATCTTCATTTGCGTTGTAAGTGCGACAATACCAGCACTTCTTTTCTTTATTTCGTAGTTCCCACCAATACAACGAATTGAACACTTTCTTCAGCATTTTCTTCAAATTTTCCTTCTTTTCGCTGTAAATTCGGCAAAACCTGTAATGGTATTGTTGTTTCAGGGTTATTATGACGAAACAGGGTTAATACGATATATTTCACACCTTCGACTTTGTTTCCACGTAATATTCGAATTTTTCGTCTCAGATCCGATAAAACTTGCTAATTTCATGGTTATTTCGTAGATATCACGTCGAAAAAGGAGTAATAGTATGAATTTACTGTTCTGACTATGTTTTCGTGAAACATTCTGTCCTCTGACTGTACTATCGACTAGGTAATTTAATGCATGTATTGTAGTTGCTACAAATTAATGAATTACTCCTTCCGCTGATACTTATGTTTATTACTATCTTGTCTTTAATTTTATATTACGCAAAACTTGTTGAAAGCAAGGTATTCCAACGATGTCGTGACGAAACGGTGATAATAACTAAAATTTCACTTTTATACCCATGTTTCTTGAATTATTAGTATTTTTCTTTGTAGATTCGATGACACGTGCTAAAATCATTGGTACTTCGTAGATTTTTCGACGAAAAAGCGATAACAATTTGTATTTCTTTGTTCCGGCGATATTTTCCTGTAACATTGGTACTTATCGTTGCGAGTCCGGTAATACCAGATAATTTTATGAGTATGCCTTTGTTCCCACCTATTGCATGGATTACACTGTTTCGCCGTCGTTTTCAAGTTACATGTGTGTTTTCCGTTTTAAAATATACAAAACATGTTTCAGACGTATTAGTTCCGTTGGTCATGACGAAACAGTGGTAATTCTTTAAATTTCATTCTGGAGAAGTTGTTTTCCTAAAATATATATATTCATCCATCTAGGAAAGTTAGAACGTGCTACTTTCACAGATGTTTCGTAGCTTTCACGACAAATATGTTAGAATACATCGAATTTCTCTTTTTCGAAATATTTTCTTTATCATAAGTACTTTTCATTGTAAGAGCCACAAAATTACCTACCTTCATAGATATTTCGTATTTCCCAACAATTCAACGAAATAAAAACTTTCAACGATATTTTCGTGTAATACTCGTGTCAATCGTACATTCTGCAAAACATGCAAATGCATATACCTTCCATAGAAATCGTGACCAAGGAGTTATAATACATTGAACCTTTCGGCGATGTTCCGTACATATAAACGTTTTATTCGTTGTAGATTCGATAATACATACTAATTTCGTATACATTTCTTAGACATCAATACGAAAGAGAGATGTTAATTTGAATTCTATCGTTTCGACTATGTATCCGTTTAACATTTTCTTTTTCGTTGCAAGTTCCTTAGAACCAGCTAATTTCAATGACATATCGTAGTTCCAGCCATTGAACAAAATTAACTGTATGCGCCGATATTTCTGTGAAATAATCGTGTTTTTCGTTGTAAATTTGGCAATACTTGTTGGAGGTGTATATTCCACTAACAATTTGACTAAACAGTTGTAATACGTTTATTTTCTCTCCTTCGAAGATCTTTTCTTGAAATGTTCTTATTTCTGTTGTGAGATCGGCTAAACAAACTGTTTTCACTCTTATTATGTAGTTGACACCAATTCAAGGGATTAGGTTGGCTCGCCGTATTTTTCGTCAAACATTCGTGATTTTTGTTGTAAATTCGGCGAATCCTGTAAATCTACGATATTTGGTAGATTTTACAACGAAGAAGTGATAAGTCATTGAATTTCTCTGTTCCGCCGAAGTTTTCTCGTGTAACATTCGTGTACTTCGCTCACGTTCGAAAATAGATACTAGTGTCATTGATTCACTGCAACTCCCACTAATTCAATGATTAGGCGATAACCTGTTAGCGATTAGGATAACCTGTTACGACGATGTTTTCTTGAAGTATTCCTGTTTTTTCTTGCAATAGCGGCAAACATGTAAAAGGATGTTAATACTTTCGGTATCTTGGCGAATCTCATAATTCACACTGTTTCCCACTTTCGACGTTGTTTTCTGGAAATAATCGTATTTTTAGTTCTAGATTCGATAAGACTTGCTAATTTCACTGACATTTCGTATTTTTCATCAAGAAACAGAGATAATTTCATTCATTTCCCCTTTTCGACGATGTAGTCGTGTATCAATCCTGTTTTTCGCTGTGATATTGACAAATCAGCTAATTGCAAATATATTCCTCAGTTACCATCAATTCAAATTCTAACACTTTTCACGTACGTTTTCATGTAATATTATTGTTTTGTTTGTAAATTTGGCAATATTTGTGAATGCATATTTTTACCATTCCTTTTGTTACAAAACAGATACAACATGTTAAATTTTACTCTTTCGACTGTGTTCCATTGAAATATTTTATTTTACGTTATATTTTCCAAAAAACAATCTGATTTCATACATACTTCGTAGTTCCAACAAATTCAATGAATTACACATATTCGCCGTTATTACAGTGTACCATTCGTATTTTCCATTGAATATTCGGAACAAGGCACATATATGCCACTGTTATTTTAACGAAACGGAGTATAGTATGTTAAATTTTACTCCACAGAAGAAGTTTTCTTGAAATATTCGGTTTATTGCTTGTAGTGTCTATTAACCTTGCAAATATCACTGATACTTCGTCGATTTCAAGACGAGACCGTGACAAGGAGTTGGATTCCTATGTTTCGAAGATGCTTCCTTGTAACATTCGAATTTTTCGTTGTAAGTTCGACGTAAATTTCGAATTCCGTTAATAGAACGCAGTTCCCACGAATTAATTATTTTGGCCGCTTTTTCGTGAAATATTCGCGTCTTTCGTTGTAAATACGGCCGATTTTGTAAAAGGCATGTGTATTCCTCTGATATCGTGAAGAAATTGTCATTATACGTTATATTTAAACTTTTCGACGATGTTATCTTGAATTGCTCGTAGATTTCTTTGTAGTTTCGATGCAAAATGATAATTTTATCGATGCTTCGTAGATTTCACGACAAAAACTGCGGTAGTATCATGAATATACATTTTTGGTCGATGTTTTCGAGTAACATTAGTATTTTTCTTGATAATTTCCACTAATCTAATATCATGCATATTTCGTAATTAACTCCAATTCAATTAATTACTCTCTTTCGACAATACTTTCGTGAAAAAGTATTGATTTTATTTATAAATTCGTCATAACAATAAAAGACATATGCATTCCATTATCATCGTGACGAAACAGTATTAATAGTTAAAAATTTCACTCTTTCAACAATGACTTCTTAAAAAATTCGTATTTTTCGTTGTAGATTCGGAAAAACAATATAATTTCAATGTTATTCCACAGATCTCACCACAAAATAGTTGTAATGATTTGAAATTCTCTGTTTCGACTAAGTTTTCGTGTAAAATTCGATTTTTACATTATACGTACGACTAGACTTTTAATTTCATTGATACCACGTAGTACTATGCAAAACAATGAATACCACATTTTAGCCGATATTTTTGTGACCTGTTCGTGTTTTTCGTAGTAAATTCGTCAAAACACCTATTAGTTACAGGTATTCCATTGACACCCTGACGGAACAGTAATAATACCTTATATTTCACCCTTTCCAAAATGTAATCATGAAATATTCGTATTATCCCTGGTAGATTCAGAGAAACATGCTAATTTCGTTGATACTTCGTTGATTCCTCAAAGAAACTGTAACGATTCTTTGAATTTCTCTGTTTCGACGTTGATTTTCGCGAAACGTTCTCATTTTTGGTAACAAATTCGACAATGCTAACTCGTTCTACAAATAATCTGGAGTTCCCTACATTTCAATGTATTACACCGTTTAACCGATATTTTCGGGAAGTGTTCGTGTTTTTCTTTATAAATTATACTAAAACACGGTAATTTCATGTTTATTTTGTAGGTGTCCCGACGGAAGAGTTACAACAACCTTAATTTATCCGTATCGACACTGTTTTCGCGTAGCATTCGTATTTGTCCTTGTAATATCGACAAAAGTGGATAACTTGATAGATATTTCGTAACTTTCACGACAAAACTCTGATAATGAGTGAATTTCTCTGCTTAGTCGAAGTTTTCGTGTAATGATTTTGCCTTTCGTTCTAAATTGGACAATAATGTATAATGTCACAAATATTTCGTTTGCCCAAATCCATTCAGTGAATTACCGTGTTTTACCGGTAATTTCGTGAAATATTCGTGTCTTTCGTTGTAAAATTTTCCCCGGCATAAATATTCCAGTGATAACAAGACGAAGCAGTGGTAATACGCAAAATTTCACTCTAGAATTTGTGTACTTGGAGTAATGCTATTTTTCGTTGAAGATTCGAAAAAAGCTAATTTCATATCATTGCGTAAATTTTACGAATAGACCGTTACAATAATTTGAATTTTCTGTTACGTAGACGTTTTCGTGTAATATTGTTTTTTTCGTTGTAAGTTCGCAAAACATGCTAATACCATAGATACTTCTTAGTTTCCTACATTTCGTTGAATTAGGCCGTTTCCCCGATAGTTTCGTGAAACATACGTGTTTTTCAATGTAAAATGGGCAAAACCTGTAGCAAGCATACGTGATCGATTGATATCCTGAGGAAACAGTAATAATTCAGCTCCTTCGTATATTTTGTATCGAAATATTCGTACTTATCCTTGTTGTTTCGATAAATCGTTATAATTTCGTTCATACTTCGGAGATATCCCGAGGAAACTCTGATAATCATTTGAATTTTCCTTCAGCGGCGATTGCTTCGTTTAAAATTCGTATTTCTCTATGGAAATGCGACAAAACTGTTTAATTTTTTCGATATTTCTTAGTTCCAACCAATTCTATGTGTTACAAAATTTCGCCGATATCGTGGAATAATCGAGGTTATCTTTGTAAATTAAGCAAGACCGGTAAAAGGCATACATTTTCCATTGGTAGCGATGCACATCAGTGATAATACGTTAAATTCAACTCATTCGACAGTGTTTCCCTGAGGTATACGTTTTTTTCATTGTAGATCCGAAAAAACATATTAATGTCATCGTTACTTCGTAGATTTCTCGATGAAACGGAGAAAAATAATTGAATTCTTCTGTATTGAACATATTGTCGTGTATCATTCGGATTTAATATTGCAATTTCTACAATACTATCTAATTTCATAGATATTTCCTATTTCCCGTCAATTCAAGGTATTACACTATCGCCAACATTTTCGGTTAATATTCGTGTTTTACATTCGTTAAAAACTTGCTAAAGGAATATGTAATCCACTGATATCTTGACGAAATATTGATAATACTATGAGTTTCACACTTTGGCATGCTTTTCTGAATTATTCGTATTTATCGTTGTATATCCGACAAACCATGTTACTCTCATAGATATTCCTTATATTTCATTACGTTAAAGTGATAATAATTTGAATTTAGACTGTGTTTTCGTGTAACATTCGTATTTTTTGTTTAATTTCGACAGAACTACCTTGTTTCATGTTTATTTCTTATATAACAAGACGAAACGAATATAATATGTTGGGTTCTTCTGCATCGACAGAAAATGGTGGTTTTCGTAATACATTCGTATTTCTTGCTTTATGTGCTTCAAAACTATTCAATTTCATACATATTTCGCTGTTCCCTCCAATTATATGAATTACAGCATCACCCATATATTTTCGTCAAATATTCCTTTGTTAAGTTGTAAATTCGGCGAAACATGTGTAAGGGATTTGTGTTCCATTAATAACGTGACGAACGGTGATAATACTTTTAGTATCAGTCTTTTGATGAAATTTTCTTGAGAGTTTCGTATTTTTCGCTGTAGCCACAATGTAACATGATAATTTCGCTGATATTTCGTATATTTCTAGACGCAACTGGGACAACAATTTAAGTTTCCCTGGTTCGAAGTTATTTCCGTGCAACATTCTTATTGTGCTCCAGTAATTTATACAGAACTGTCTAATTTCGTGGATAATCCTTATTTAATAGTAATAAAAGTTTCACGCCGTTTTGACGCTATTTTCGTGAAACACTCGTGTTTTTCGTAATGCATTCAGTGAAACTTGGGGAAGGCACAGGCACACCATTGATATCGCAATGGAACACGGATTATACTTCAGAATTCCACACTTTTGTACATGTTTGTGTGAGATATTCCTGTTTTTCGTTGCAGATTCGTCAAAAAAGCTAATTCCATAAATATTTCACAGTTTTCAAGATGAAACGGATGTAACAGTTGTTTTTTCCGCGATTCGAAGATGATTTTTCGTAATATTCGTATTTTTCATAGTAAGATCTACAAAACTTGCTAATGATATAGATACATCGTAGTTCTCACCATTCTAATCACATGAAAGGTTTCGGATAGATTTTCGTTAAATATTCATGTTTCCGTTGTCAAATCTGTAAAACATATGAGAGGCATATTCCATTGATGTCTTGTCTCAAGTGATAATACGCTAAAATTCACACCTTTGACGTAGAATATATTACATATTTGGGTTCTTGTAGTCGGTTAGGTAAAACGTGCTCATTTCTGAGATTACTGAGCTAATAATTTGAATTTCCCAGTTTCATCGATATTTCCGTAGATACCAGTGGTTTTCGTCGTAAATTGAGCAAAGATTTTAAAAGGCGTATTCCATTGTTATACTGATGAAACATTCTTGATAGATAAATTACTCTCTTTTTACGATATTCTCTAGGATCATTCGTATTTTTCGTTGTCGATTCGGTGAAACATGCTGATTCCGTGTATATTTCATCGATTTGACGTCGAAACCGATATAATAAGTTGAATTTCTCTGTTTCTCCGGGATTTTCGAGAAACATTCATGTTTTCCGTAGAAAATTTGCCAAATCTTGTAAATGGTAACTGTATTCCTATGTTATCATTTCGAAATTCTTATAATAAGTTATATTCATCTCATTACCATTAGTAATATTCGTATTTTTTGTTATAGATTCAGTAAAACATGCTAATTTCAAGTATATTTCGTAGATTTCACGACAATAGAGTGATATTTATTTGAATGTAATACCTCTGTTTCGAGGATTTCTTTGTGTGTGACACTCATTCTTTCCATTATAATTTAGACAATATTCGTTAATTATGTATATATATCGCAGTAACCACCAATTCAGTGAGTTACACCGTTTCGCCGATATTTATGCTAAAAGTTAGTGCTTTTCGTTGTAATTTCGGAAAAACTTGTAGAAGTAGGATGTATTCCGTGAATCATTGATATCGTGGAGAAATAGTGATAATTCTTTATGTTTCACACTTTAGAACATGTTTCCCTGATATACATTCGTGTTTCTCTTTGTAGGATCTGTAAATCGTTCATGTTTCACAGATATTTCGTAGATTTCGCGACGAAGCAGTGATAAAAATTTGAATTTCTTTGTTTCGACGGTATTCTCAAATAATATTTGTGTTTTTCGTTGTATGTTCCACTAAACTATTTTCTACGATAGATATTTCGTAGTACACAGCAATTAAAATAATACTCCGTTACGACAATATTTTCCTGATAAATTCATGTTTTCCGTTTTGAATCACAAACCTGTGAAAACCTGTAAAATAATAAACAAAACCTGTAAAAGCCATTGCTTTTCAATTGATATTGTCAATAAATGACGATAAAATTGAAAATTACACTCCTCCGAAGTTGTTTTCCTGATGTACACGTATTTTTCGTTGCAGATTCGATAAAACGTATTAACTTCAATTATATTACGTTAATTTCACTACGAAAAAGTAGTGAAATTACTACCTGCATGGTAACATGTTGAATTTCTCTGTTTTGATGAGATTTTCGTCTAACATTGTCTTTTCTCGTCTTTAAGTCTTTAGGACAACATCATCTAAGATTTTGGATATTTCGTAGTTCCAGCCAATTCAATGAATTACACACTTTCGCCGATGCTTTCGAGAAGTATTCATGTTTTTCGAAGTAAAAGAAGCAAAACTAGTAAAAGGCATGCGTATTTCATTGTTATCGTAACGAAAGAGTGGTAATACTGAAAACTTAGATTCCTCGACAATATTTCCCAGTAATATCCGTGTTTCTCTCTGTAGATTAGATGAGACAAAGTAATTTCACTGATATATCGCTGATTTCACAACAACAAGCCAGTGCTAATAAGTTGAATTTCTCTGTACCATATTTGTTTTCACGGACCATACGTATTTTTCATTTTAATTACGACAAAACTGGCAAATATCAGAGATGTTTCGAAGTTCTCCCAAATTGAATGAACTACCCAGTTTCGCAGAGATTTCGTGAAATATAAGTGTTTTTCGTTTTATGTTCGGAAAAACTTGTAAATGTGTAGGTGTTCTATTTTTACAATGAGAAACATTAACAATATGATATATTTCAAACTTTCATAGTTGGTTACGAGGTATAATCTTATTTCTCTCTGTAGATTCGATAAGACAAACAAAATTAGTAAATATTTCTTTGTTTTCAGGACGAAGCAGTGATATTAATTTGAATCTTACGGTTTCGTCGAGATAATAACGTCGAAGGAACAAACTTATCGGGTTACCAGTTTTTCGTTATGATATCATTGGAATTCCTACCACTTGAACGTGTTTTGCCGAATTTATATGGAAAAAGATGAATATTTGACGTAAATATCATTGAAAATGTGTAATACATTGAATTAGTGTGAACTATGATATATCTATGGAAAGAGATGGTATTACAGAACTTGCGTCGAAATATACTACAGTTACACGAAAACAACGTCGCAACAGAGATAATAAACTCATTAACACTTTTCGTTGAAAAACCTAAGAAATAATTTGGAAGTTATCATTTTCAACGAATTTACAACGAAAAATACGATGTTTGTATAAAACTAAGTAGCTTTGACAAATATAAACGAAAAATACAATTCTTACACGAAAATATCGCCAAAGAATTGTTATTCATGTTACTAACGTTAGTGATATCTAAGTGGTATTATAGTGATATCTAAGAAGTAATGGTGATATCTAACGCTAGTGATATCACGCCGTGATAGCTAAGAAAAATTTATGATATTAGAATGTTAAATCAAATCTGCAACGAGAAATAAGCATATTACAAGAAAAAGTATTTGAAAGAGTGCAATTTATCGTACTGTCACCGTTTGGTCACCAAATGAGTGGAATACATTTGCACTTTACTTTGTTCGCCTAATTTAGGTCGAAATGTACGGGTATTACTCGAAAATCTCGGCGAAATATTGTAATTAACTGAATTTGACTGAACTGAGTGTTATCTATGAAATTAAATAGTTTAGCAGAAATTACAACAAAAAGCACGAATATTGCACAAAAATTGGCGGTATAGTATAAATTCATGGAACTGTAGGGAACAACGAAATAACAAATAAATTAGATTGCAATGTCGAGCATACAACGAGAAATAAGAATGTTACTAGAGAACACAGTCTAAACAGTGATATTTGTATTACCACTGTTTAGACTGTGATTATTATTATCTCTGTTTCGTCGTTGTATTTACGAAACTAGCATGTTTGATCGATTCTACAAAGAAAAAAAAGGAAAAAACGAATATTACTAGGAAACGTTGTCGAAAAAGTGAGACATAGAGTATTACGAGAGTCTCGTCACAATAACTGCCCAATACAATATCCTCTAATAACTCGTGTCCTTCCCAGCATATTCGGCAAAATTAGTTTAATTCTAATGTATTCCATTCATATCATGACGAAACAGGAATAATGTGTTGATTTACCCTGTCGACGATGTCTTCGTGTAACATCCGCATTTTTATTTCTAAGTCCGACAAAACAATATATTACCACATTCATCACGTAATTCTCAGAAATTCAATTTATTTCTCCATTTCGCCGTGAAATATTCGTGTATTCGTTGTAAATAAGGCAAAACTAGTAAAAGGCAAATGTACTCTGGTGATATCGTCACGAAATACGTGCATTAACGAGAATTTCACTATTTCGACGATGTTTCCCTGTAACATTCGTAATTTTCGTTGTAAGTTCGGCTATACCATCTAATTTTGTTGATATACCGTAGTTCATCGAATTCAATGAATCACACAGTTTCGCCGAAATTTTCGTTTATTATTCGTGTTCTTCGTTGAAAATTCTGCAAATCTTTTAAAACGCATATGTATTCCATTCATGTCGTGTCGAAAGACTTATAATAAGTTGAGTTTCTCTCTTTCTACCATGGTTTATATAAATATTCGTAATATACGAAGTCGATACCGTATAAAAAGCCAAATACACAAATATTTCCTAGATTTCACAGGAAAATTGGTAATAAATTGAATTTCTATGTTTCGACGGTGTTTCCGTTTACCAGTCTAATTTTCCTTGTAAGTTAGACAAAACTATCCAACTTCGTAGATATTTCGTAGTTCCAACCAATTCATGTACTCCCACGTTTCGTCTACGTATTCGTGAAATATTCGTGTTTTTTGTTGAAAAATCGGCAAAACTTGCAATATGCATAAGTTTTACATTGATATGGTGACAAGACAGTGATAAGGCGTTATACTTCACTCCTCCTTAAGATGTTATCATGAAATATCCTTACTTTTCGTAGTGAATTCGAAGAAACGTGGTAATTACGTTGATATCTCGTAGTTCCGTGATTTACTACGTTTAATTAACTTTCAGTGAATTATTTTTTTCTTTTCGTTGTTACCTCCGAAGAATTCTAAAAGGCATTGTTTTTCCCCTGATATCATATTCAGACAGATATAAAACGTCAAATATCAATAATACGACGATTATTTCTTGAAATACTTTAACTTTAATTTCAGATTCGATAAAGGAGATTAATTTCTATTATGTTTTGTAGATTTCTCGGCAAAACACTGATAATGATATGAATTTCTCTGTTTCGACCATGTTCTCTTGTAACATTCTTACTTCTCGTTGTAGGTACGAAAATATGATATAACATAATTGATACATCGTAGTTCCTAACAATTCATTGCAATAAACTGCTTCGCCGGTATTTGAAATATTCGGTGGAAAATTCGTTTTTGATTTAAATTCGGCAATACTTATAGAAGGAACAAGTACTCCACTGGTATCATTATAAAACCAGTGGAATACCTAGAATTTTAATCACTCGACGATGTTCCTACGTAATATTCGTATTCCTCGTTGTAGATTAGAAATAACATGCTAATTTCATACATCGTAGATTCGATGATGAAACAGTGGTAATAAATTGAGTTTCTTAGTTTCGTGTATGTTCTCGTGCAACATTCGTGTTTTTCGATGCATGTTCCACAAAACTATCTAGTTCAATAGATTTCCCGTATATCACACTAATTCATTGAATTCAACTTCCACCGATAACATCGTGAAGCATTCCTGTTTCTCCAAACAAAATCGACAAAACCTGTAAAATCCGTAGTTGTTAAATAGATATCGTGACGAATCAGTGATAAAAAGGTCGTTCTACACTTTCGAAGATATTTTCTTGAAATAACCGTATTTTTCGTTGTAGATGTCGCAGTAAAACATGCTAATTTCATGTGTATTTCGTAGATTTCACGCTGAAACAGAGATAAATTAATAATTATTCTGTTTCGGAATTGTTTTCCTGAAAAATTCATTTTTTCCGTCGTAAGTTCGTCAAAACCATCTAATTTCACTGATTTCTCCTAGTTCTAAACAATTCAACAAGTAACACTGTTTTGCTGACGTTTTCGTGAAGTAATCGTGCTTTACGTTGTAATTTCTGCAAAACACGTAAACGTAATCGTGGCCAAATTGATATCGCTGTGAAAAACTTGTAAGAAATTAAATTACAGACATTCAATTATGTTTTCTACAAAGAATCCTACTTTTCTCAGTAGGTTCGGTGAAACAGAATAACTTCGCAGATATTTCATATATATTACAAGTTGAATTTCTCTCCTTCGAATGTGTTTTCGTGTAACACTCATGTATCACGCTGAAAGTTTGTCAAAACTACTTCATTTCTTATATATTTCGTAATTCACAACAACACAATGAATTACACAATTTCCACGACGTTTTCGTGAAATATTTGTGTTTTTCGTAACAATTTCGGACGAATTTGAAATAGAAATTTGTATTCCAGTAATACGATAACGAAATACTAATAATAAAGAATATTTCACTCGTTCGACAATTCTATCCATGAGATCATAGCATTTTTCGGTGTAGATTCAAATGCTAATTTCGCAGATTCTTTGTGGACTTCACGACGAATAAGTGATAATAGGTTGAATTTCCCTGATCCGTCAACATTCCTTTGTATCATTCTTATTGCATATCTTATGATACACAGAACTTGCAAATAACATGTATATATATATATATATTTATATGTTTATATTTTTACTCATATATATATACATATTTATATGTTTATGTTTATACTTATATATATATATATATATATATATACATATACTTATTTATATATTTATATTTATATTCATATTTATATTTATACTTCTATATTTATATGTATATAGCATTTCCTTCAATTAAATGCTTTACTCGATTTCGCCAACTATTGCATGAATTATTCGTGTCATTCCATGTAAATTCGCCAAAATTTGTATGTTGTGTTCCATTTATATCAAAACGTAAGTGTGATAGTACCATAAATTTTACTCTTTAGACAATTATTACTTGCTATTCTCCTATTTTTCTCTCTAGATTCGATAAATCGTACTACCTTCCCCGATGTTTTGTAAATTTCATAACGAAACAGTGATAATTATTTGAATTTCCGTGTTTCGAATCTGTTTTCATGTAATATTTGTTGTTTTCGTTTAATTATCGACAGAACATGCTAATTCTGAAGATACTTCTTATATTCCAACAATACAACGAATTACACAGGTTCGCCAATATTTTCGTGATGTATAATCGTGAATTTCGTTTTATATTCTGTAGGACTTGCAAAAGGCATCAAGTTTCCGTTTATGTAATGACGAAAGGTAATACGTTAAATTCACTCATTCGACAACGTTTTCTTGAAAAATTCGTATTCTTCGTATTGAGTCGATTGATGAGGCTATTATCATAATCATTTGTTATATTTCACTACGAAACATGATAATAGTCTGAATTTCCCTGTTTATAATTTATTTTCTTGTAACAGTAGTATTTCTCGTTGTTACTGTGAAAAACCTATATAATTTCACAGATATGGCGTTGTTCCATTCAATTCAATGTAATTCCATTTTTCGAAGGGATATTCGTGAAATGTCCTTGTATTTCGCAGGTAACTCTATAAAACTTGAAATGCATATGTATTCTTTTGGTGAAGTGCCGTAACATTGATAACAGTACTAGTTAAATTACTTTGTTCTCCTTTGCTTTCGTGAAATATTTGTTTATTTTTGTAGAATCGATAATACACGTTAATTTCATTGATATTTCCCAGATTTCACGACGAAACAGAGACAATAGTTTGATTATCTCTATTTCTCTTATGTTTTCAAGTAACATTCGCTTTTTACGTTGTAAGCTCCACATAACTGGTTAATTAAATAGTTATCTCGTAGTTCCCATTCATTCAATTTATTACAGACTTTCGCCGAAATTTTCGTATAATATTCGCGTTATTAGTAGTAAATTCAGCAAATCATACTTCCGGAAGAGTAATTCCTTTTATATCTTTTCGAAGCAATGATATAACGTTTAATTTCAGTGTTTTGACGTTGTTTCTTGAAATATTCGTTTATATCGTTGTAGATTCGATGAAATACTTTAGTTACCTGGATATTGCAGGGACTTCAGAGGAAACAAAGGTAATAGGTTGATAAGTTTATCACTGTTGCCAAGAAGTTCCGTTATAAGTTCCGTAGTTATAGTTTCAATTTCGACATATTAACTAATTACATAAATAATTCGTAGCTCCATCCACTTCCAAGAATAGCACGGTTTCGCCAATATTTTGGTGTAATATTCGTGTCTGTTGTTGAAAATTCGGCAAAACTTGTAAATGGCACACGTATGCCTTTGATGTCGTGAAAAAACTGTGACAATTCGTTACATTCGATTCTTTCGAAAATGTTCTCATGGAATATGCGTGTTTAACGTTGAAGTCTAGACACCATTACAATTTGATAGATATTTTTTTGATTTCATGACTCAACAGTAATGACAATATTAACTACCCTGAATCGAATTTGTTTTTCTGTATCAATTTGCGCTGAAGGAATTACAATTACAACCATGTCTAATTTCATATACATGCAGCAGTTCGTACCAACAAAACGATTATTTGATTTTCGCCAATATTTTCATGAAATATTAGTGTTCTTCTTCTTATACTCCGTAATACATGTAAATATCGTATGTTTTGCATTGATATAGTACCGATGTTTTCTCGAAGTCGACGTATTTTTCGTCGTAGATTCGAAAAAACGTTCGAATTTCGTTGATGTTTCGTACATTTCACTAAAAGAGAGAGAAAACAAATTGAATTTCGTGGCCTGGGCGTTGTTTTCGAGGTACCTTCTTCTTTTTCCAAGTAAGTTCGACAAAATTAACTAACTCCATATATATATATATATATATATATATATATATATAGTAGTTGCCAACAAGGCATTGCTGTGATTCGCCGATAATTTCTTTAAAAATTCTTGTACTTCGTTGTTAATACTGCAAAATTCATAAAAGGCATGGTTATTTCTTTGACAATACAAGGAAACCGTGATAATAAGATAAATTTCAATATTTCTAACGTAATTTGGTGAAATACTGGAGGAACGCTGTAAATGTGGTAATATTTGTGAAAGTGATATGTATTCCATAGGTATCATGACGTAAAAGTGGTATTAATGGAAATTTCATACTTTCGACGAAATTTTAGTGAAATAATCCTTTTTTGTCACTGTAGATTCGTCAATATTTGGCTTTTGAAGAAATATTTCTTAGAATTCACGACGAAACAGTGTTACTCGTCATACACATACGTACCTACAGAACAACATCCGTAAAAACATACATTCGTACCCAAATACGTAAGTACATACATACATGCATTAATATATACACAATAAAAGACCAACCAACGTACATGTAACTATTTATACATAACTACTTATGTATGTACATAGGTACGTACATACATACGGCCGTATAGAACTACTTACAATATAACACACCAACGGAAACACCTACTTACATATATATATACGTACGTTCTTAGAAACGGAGGTAAATTCAATCGTAAGTACAAACACACATACGCAAATCTTAGGTAAGTACATAAGTACGTACATTCCTACATACAAACTGAACTACAAACATATATACCTACATACGTTCATTCGTACGTACGTATACAGCAAGGTCGTAAATACATACATACGTACATACATGCATACGTATATACCTGTGTACGTACATGTTTACGTACTTCCATAAATACGTATGTCAATGACTACGACAGTACACACAAACGAACTTACATACCTGTGAAAGGAAACAACTACGTGTGTACACACATACTACAGCACAAACGTACGTTCGTACAAAACTACATAAGAACATGGTTACGAATTTACATATGTAGGTAGTTACATACCCGCGTGCATACTTACTTACGTACGTAAAAACACACATACTTACATTCATACGTACGTACATTCCTACTATCGTACATGGCTGCATACGAACTTACCTACGTAAATACATACCTACTTAAATATATACTTAAGTAGGTATATTCCTACATAAGCCACACAATCGTACGTAACACTAACGTGTAATTCTACATACGCAGATTGAAAACACGTTCGCACATACTGACATACGTAGCTAAATTAGTACAGATATACATATAACAAAACCTACACACATACCTAACTAAGAACTTGCGTACTTACGTATTCGCATAGCTACGCACGTACAAACATCCACACCTACATAAGGACGGTCGAACGTATCAGTGTACGTAAAGACCAACACACGTACCTACGGAAGTATGTACATAAAGACGTACGTATATACATACGAACGTAAATAACTACGAACATTCCCAAGTGAGTAAACAAATTCGTACGTACATACCAGGCTACTTGCATACCGACTTAATTACGCACCAATGACCGTGCATACCGACGAACGCAAACACATGCGTACATACAATGCCACTCACGAATCTATATACTTACTTGCATATACCCATACGTATTTAACAACCTGAGGCTATACATTAGATCGTCAATAACAAGGTAACAACGTACATACGTACGTAAGACCTAAATACGTACATCCATACGTACGTACAGTCATAGTAATCAACAACTCTACGTACGTACAGTCGTGCATACGTAATACACAGGAGAGTAAACCACGAATTACCTACATACACTCGTACGTACACACCTACGTAGGTATATGACTATGTAAGAATATACCTACGTGTAAGAGTACGCACGTACGTAAATAAATTCGTACTTAGTTACAGACGGACCAACATATCTACGAACTCACATACCTACAAACTTTCATACCAATTTTCATACGTAACTACTTACATGAATACATACGTACGTACATATCAACGTACGTACTCACAATCGTTGGTTCATACATACGTACGGAAATTCTTACGTACGAAAATACACAAGTACTTCCATACGTAAGAACATATATCATTGCGTGCGTATACAGGTACATTCGTACATACATAGATACGTACATTCCAACTTATGTACATTATTGTATACGTATGTACAATAAAATGAGCACAGGTTCTCGCGTATATACGTAGCTAAGCTGGTCGTGACCAACGTACGTATTCCCCTAGTTACATACAAATCTACTTACGTACATACCCACGTAAACATATACCAACGTGCTGACATTCCCACATAATATCAAAGCTTCATACGTACATACAACGTTTTTTTTTTTTTTTTTTTTTTTTACGTGGAGGAAATCTTCCAGAGACAACCTGTTTAATTTCCCTGAGGGTGGGAAGTCGGTTAGTGTCGGATTTTTACCGACTAACACTTCCACGGTTGCCTCTTACCTGCCTATTTGGTAGCTCCGGGACCATTATATACACACGGTGCTTCCCAGGGTTATCGCCTTGTATCTTCTTCTCGGCGATCTTCGTTTCTTCCATCGCGGTATTTTTCCTCTCGCGACAACAGACGGCCACCGCCCGCTGCCGCTTCTATCACGGAGCGACTTTCATGGAACGAACTGGCCCTCAGCTGTCCTCCCGTCGACCCCGGGTTCCTCTTCTTTCCTCTTCTCCTTACCAGTGAGAGCCTGGGTCTCGCTATTCTCCCAGGCTATTCCATCACCTCCTGAAGTGAGGCGGCGGCATCTGGAGGGGTGGACTAGCCCCTCGTTATAGCGATGTCGCCGCGGCGTCCTAAGCTGGGATGAGGAGCGCCTCGGACGCGGCGGCCGAGTGCGGCTCTGGCTCGCCTTCTTCCCTGACGCGCCGGGTCGTTCTTCTCCCGCGTCCCCTCAGCATTCTCCTTGGCGGTCATTACCTCGTCGCAGTAATTATGACCTCCGAACGCTTGCTGTCGTCTGCAGCAGCGCCTTGATTATTGATGCTGGCGACAGTTCATGCCCTATGGTCGACCTGAGGACTCGTCTCTCGTCCTCGAAGGCCGGGCATTCCTCCAGCGTGTGCTGCGCTGAGTCGGGGTCAGCGCCGCGCTGGTGGCAGACGGCTGTCTGCTCGGCTCCGATCCGTTGCAGATACTCACCGAAGCATCCGTGTCCGGTGAGCATCTGGGTCGTAATGTACGTTAATCATCCAGGTCCTCTTGCCAACCATTCTTGCCAGTTTGGTAGGATTGCTCCAGCAACGCTTCTGCTGCGAGCACCACTCTCCTTCAGCTCGTTCTTCCATTCTTGTATGGCTTGCTGGTGCGCCCGCAGATTTGCCGTTGCGAGCATGCGTTCCCTGGTCCTCTCACTGCACCCGCGGAGTTCCCGCGCGCGTTGGAACACGTGCGCTTCCACCTTTGTTAGCCGGTCGAACGGTAACGACCCGGCAAGTGTTAGCGCCGCCTCCTCGGAAATCGTGCGATATCCGCGAACGAACCTGATCGACATCCGTCGCTGAAGCCTCCGCAGCATCCTGGAGGTCGGATGCCTCGCGGTCAGACCTTGCGACCAGATGGGTGCACCGTACATGGCCATAGACCTTACCACCGAGGTATAAAGTCTCCGGACCCTGTACTCCGGCCCGACAATGTTGTGCAGAATTCTTCCCAGCATGGTAGCCACGTCTTCCACCCTCGGCACCAGGGCGGTGAAGTACGCCTCGACGGTCATTCGCTCGTCGAGCGTCACTCCGAGTTACTTCAGTGCCTTCCCACATAGATACGGTCGTCGCCGGTCCTTATCCACGACAGCGGCGGACGCCGCGTCCGCGGCAGGCCGTGGAACCAGATGGCCTCCGTCTTGGCAGTCGCGACGCTGAGTCCGAGACGCCGGATGCGACTCGTGACCGCGTCTACGCCCACCTCTGCCAGCATGGTGGTTCTCGTCCAGTCCCGTCTCCCGGCGATCAGCAAGGTGTCTTCGGCGTAGGAAGTTATGCGCACTCACGGGGGTACAGCGGATTGAAGCACCGCGTTGTACCCCACGTTCCAGAGCAAGGGTCCGAGCACCGACCCTTGAGGAATTCCGCAATCGATGATTCGACGCCCGACCGCGCTACCACCGGTGGTGTACTCTACGGCTCTTCCTTCGGGATAGTTGTCGACTATCTGCCGTAGGTATCCCGGCACGCGATGACTTGCGAGCCCCTCTCGGAATCTCGTCCAGGGCAACGAGTTGAACGCGTTGAATATGTCCAAGGACACCGCCAACGCCACCCCGCCCTGGCTCACCGCTGACATCGCGTTCGCGATAACGCGCCCGAGAGCGTCGATGGTGGACCGTCCCCTTCGGAAGCCGTACTGGCTATCATCGAGGTTCGGTCCCGCGCCCGTCTAGTGGTCCGAGAGGCGGTTCATCACCACCCTCTCGAACAACTTGCCCGTCTCGATCATGAGGCATATCGGCCTGTACGCTGAAGACGCGCCCGGCTTCCTTCCCGGCTTGGGAATCAGCACGAGCTTCGCCGTCTTCAAGCACGCGGGGATTCTCCCGGCGGCGAGGCAGCTGTCGAACAGTTCCTTGGCGGCTCCTCCGAGCACGCGCAGCGCCAGTGCATGCGCGCGGCCGGGAAAACCGTCCGGCCCTGGAGCGGTGTTCTTCGCTGCCATCTTCCGGGTTGCTGCAGTCATCTCATCTTCCGTCACTGTTGGCGGCGACGATGTCCTCTGCAGCAGCGATTCCCACTCCTGAGGCGGGTCGCCACGCGTCTCTTCCGAGTCCCTGGGAAATAGATCGTCCAGGACTCTCGCGAGCGTCTCCTCTTCCAGAGCTTCCGTCGCTGGAGCTCCCTCGGCCTCAGTTTTCCCAGCAACAACCGGTAGCGCCTTCCCCATCGGTCGTGGTCTATAGTGCCGATAAGCTCGTACCACGCGCGAGCTTTGGCAGACCGAATCACCCACTGGATTCGCTTGACCCGTACTCTGTACCGCGTGTAGAGCTCCTCTTCCATCCAGTCGCTTCTGCGTCTTTTTCTGCGCGCACGCTGGAACTTGCGGCGCGCCAAGGCGCAGGTTGCCCTCTCTCGCTCGAACTCTGGAGTCCACCAGAAGACCGAGTCGCGGTGTGCTCCCCTGACGCGTGGAATTGCGTCGAAAATCTCGATCACCTTGCGTTGCAACCAGTCGGCTTTTGCGCCGACATCACGGGCTGTGTTGGCGTGCGGTGCCTCCCATGCTGCTCCGTGGGCCGCTGCCGCCAACATGTCCTCGTCGATTTTCCGTATTGCCCATCCTCCCGGCGTAGGATCCTCTTGACGACGACGACCATCTGCGATATCTACCGCTCCTCTTCGCCCGGAATGGAGTTCCACGACGATGTACATGTAGTCGCTGAGCGTTACCAGCTCCACCGCTACTCTCCGGTGTTGAGTAGTCGCAGGTCCAGACCGGCTGCCCAATCCGTCACGGTGTCTCCTCCCGTGTCGGTGCGGGGGGAACCTCCACGCGTGTACTTGGCCTTGAAATACCCCATGATGAACACCTCTCCATTATCCTGCGGCAATCTTCTGGCAACGCAGTCCCGCAGTCTGTCCAACGTCCTCTGGAACGTAGCAAGTGGTTCGTTCGGCGGAGCGTAGAAGCCGACGACGAACATCTGGCTCCATTGGGCCACCACGTATCCACATCCCCGTTCTATCCCTCGCAGATGGGTGGAGGTGCCGAATCCCGTGCTGTCGAGTGCAACGGAATTTAGCGCGTCTCCGACCCATCCGGGGCTGTCGGGAATTCTGTGGGGCTCCGCTATCGCGGCCAGTCCCGTTCCTCGCTCTGCCAAGGTCTGCAGGAGAAGATCCTGCGCCACGGCTGAGCGATTGATTGGCCTGGATGATGGTATGGCCCGCGTGGGCAATCACTCAGTCACATCCACGGCCTCTTCGCGACCGCTTCCCTCTCCGTTGGTCCCTCGTCGGTCGATCCTCTCCGTCGCTGGTTTTTTCTTCTCCGGCGCTGGCTTCTTCTTCTCCGTTGCCGTCGCTGGCTGAGACGTTCCGGCTTCCTTGCTGCTGCTGGTCGCTGTCGTCTGCTTCGTCCTTGGTGGCTTGCAGGCCTTGCTGCCGAGCCTGTGGTTGGCCTGTCTGCCTAGGTCGGTGCACACCGGTCACTTTACGGGGGCGGTGCAATTCCGCGCCCAGTGTCCCGGTTCCTCGCACCTGTAACATCGGCTGCTTCGGTCCGTGTCGGACGAGCAGCGCGCCGCTGTGTGTCCTACCTCCATGCATTTGAAGCACTGCAGAGGACGAGTTTCCATTGCTTCCACACGTGCCGACGACCAACCAACGAGCAGTCGTCCTTCGGCCGTAATCATCTTGGCTACATCGGCCGGGCACCAAATCCATATCGTGCCCAGACTCATAGGCGTGCGACGCATGATTTCTCTGTCTTGACAGCCTCGGCGTCGCATCCACCAGCCGATGCGACTGCCGACGCTACTTCTGCCGGTGAGACCGAGTCGTCCAGTCCGGAGGATCTCAGTGCTGCCATCTTCGTGGGTCGGGTGACTTTGACACACTGCCCTTCCGGAAAGATTTCTCGGAGGCAACCCGCCAGCTGGTCTGCCTTCTCGGTGCTCTTCTCGCCGGGCACCTCCAAGATCAGTCCACCGGTGATTGCCCTTCTCATACGGAGACCTTTTATTCCGGCGCTCTCCAGTTTCACTTGCTGGCGCGCCGCGGACATAATCTCCGCTTATGTCTCTCCACTCCCTGGAGCTGCGGTCAGCGTGACCGCCGCACTTCTTGGAGCTCTCGGCGGCCGTGCTTTTCCGCGAGGGCTGTTCCTTCCCGCGACGCTGATACTGCAGCGGCTGCTGTTGTTGTTGCTTCCGCTGCTGCTGCTGGCGCCGTTGCTGCTGTGACGATGGCGGCTGCTGCTGACGTCGTTGCCCAACCTCCGTGTTTCTCCTCTCGCGCCGGGCTTTCTTCCGGTTCACGACGATAGCCCAGGCTTCGGTTTCGTTGTTGAAACCGACCACGGGCGCCTCGCCGTAGCTCTAGTCCCTCCGGGCTGCTCGCGTCATCCGCGGATTCTTCTCGGGCGGCGACCTGGCTGCCGCGGCCCTGGTTTCCGCCCTGACACGCTCGATCAGCTTTGTTGTGCTGGACGACTTTCCTCGCCTTGCTTCCTCGCGGAGGGCGGCCACTTCCCTCGCCAGAGATTGGACCAGCTCCTTGAGCTCGTCCATTTCGTTCCTCGGTGAAGGTCTGGGCTCCCTCGGCGTGTTCCTTGTGCCCATCGATCTCACGTTTGTCTCCGGTGGTGCTGGGCACACCGCTCGCCTCCTTCCTTCGTCGTTGCTTCGGAGCGGTTTGTTTGCTCGGACAGCGGTGTTCTCTTTCCCTGCCATACTACTCTTCAGCTGCCGATTCTCGGTCAGGACAGCAATGAGCTCTGCCTCCAAGGCAGTTTCATTGGCCGTAGATATCCCCCTCTTGTCCCATTCGACTACGCTAGCCCGCGTCTCACCGGTCAATTTCCTGAAGAGCCTCTGGTATGTGCCCTTCAAATTTCCTGCCCTGACCGCAAGCTTTTCGACCACATTCATATTCTTGAAGACTATTGCGGCAAGATTGGCCGTTGGCTGTTCTTTCATATCGGCTGTCCATTCTTCCTCCGTTGGCAGCGGCTTCGAATACGTCGACGGGCGGTGTGGCTCCCTTCCCGAGAGCAGGAGAGCCTCCAGTTCGTCGCACGTAAGTGTCCCGCGATCCGTCTTTCCCTCTCCACTGTTTTCGCTCGGTGGTTGCTCTTCTAGGAGCCCGCGTTTCTTCCGAGAGCTCCTGGCGTTTTCCGAAACTTCGGAGACATCTGGTCGGCCTCTCTTCTTTCCTTTCCGACGTCGACGCGGTATGGGGTCGTCTGATTCCGTCCCGTCGCTGCCGACGATCATCAAGGTGTCGCTTGATGACCACCGCTCTCTGCTATACCTAGCTGCACTTGTAGTGGGGAAGGCCTGTGCGGCCACCTGCCCGCAATCGCGGTGTCTCGATAACGATGGGGAAGAGGCTCGCTCGAACGCCTCTTCCTCACCGGGCCTGGAAGTTCCGATAACTCCTGGACCAGTAACATTCTCTCCTTTACATTGTACTTCCATGTCTTCCTTGTATTGATTCCCAGTTGCATTCTCCATACGTGGCCTGGGATCCATCGTGCATGAAGTCTTCTTGCAGTCGTCTGATGACGACACAGATAGAGCCTGCTTGGTCGCTCTAGCCGAGCCGGGCCTGGGGTTCCCGATGTCCCCTGAACCTGTAACGTTCAAGCTTTTATTAGAAATCATCATCATTAAAACGAAAAAGGCTCCTCCTTCCCTGCGACCACTCGCTCCTTCGTGCTCCACTCTACCTACCGAGGTCGATAAAGTAGAGCCCCAGGAGCACCACGAAGAGGTTAGTCGAGTGGACAATTTGATCGATGCAAGTCATCAATTTCGCCGAAATATACACCGCCCACAAACGAGTGTGCCTTATGTGCAACATCAGCTTCATCAAAGTGTTTGATCCTATCCAGGTTACCCTGAAATCGGAAAAAATTGCATCAGTCTCAGCTCCCACGAACATACAACCTTACGTTCGTATCCACGTAGATCATATCAACTTGCAGACACTGCTGCGAAAGTAAATACCGATGTACATACATATCAACTTCCGTTCATACCTGCGTACGTACAGCATACGTACCTCCATACCTACCAAAGGGAAAAACTGCTTACGTACATCGATAAGTAATGGCATATCTCCCTACGTAATTATCTGAGAACATACACTGGTAGGTGCGTAAGTAACTACGTCCTTACTTACCTAACTTCGTACAAACCTGAATGTACAAATACGTACATACGCACATACATACGTTCGTACAAGCATACGTCTGCACATATGTACGTACGTGCGTAAATACGAATTTCCATAATTACTACAGACCATACCATCGTTCATACGATATTACGTACATCACAAAGTTCCTACGTACATGCCTACGTCCGTACACACCAAATTAAGTGTACACTCAAGTGCGTGCTGAATGGGACCGTATATCCGCCGTACGGACATTCCTATTTACGTGTACACAGACGTACTTTCAGGCATGCACTGACAAGCCTACGGGCAAACATACATTTGTATGTACATAATCGCGAAGTTACATATCTACAAAATTACGAAAGGGCTTGCTCACCTATCTGTATGTTTATATACCTTCTAACGGATTAACGTACGCACGTACATATATTGGAATCGCCGTACAAACTTACGTACGTATAAACTAACGTAAATGTATACGTTCGTAAAGAACTTAACTGCGTACATACCTACGTACTTACATACGTACATACGTACGTACCTACGTACTTACATACGTACATACGTACGTACGCACAGGTATGAACGTACGCACAAAAATAGTTCCGTAAAAACGTACGAACGAAAAATATTAAAAATTTTTTGTAATAACATTGTTACAAGCCAATGTATGTACTAACGTAAAAACGTATGTACCAATGTACGTGTAAAGATACAAATGTCTATTATATATAGGGTCAATTAGCAAACGCGTAAATGCATACAAACTTACGTCCGTATATATCGATGTATTTTCATGCGTACGTAAGTACATATTTAAATAAATGAATAATTACGTTCACACATAGTTACCAAGATACATACCTACATACGGAGAACCACAAGAATGAGTATACCTACGTATGATTATACCTAATCTCGTACACACATACGCAGGTATGTTAGTGTGTAAGAACGTACATAGATACGTGTTAATTTATGTATGCACGATCGCTTGTACACTCGTACGTATGTGCATATATATTTAAGTACGTACGTACATAATTATGAAGATATATAAATACGAACGTACAAAGCTAAATAGGTTCATACGTAATAACGTACATTCGTATGTGCGTACGTACATATGATCATGCTTACGTACGTAGATACCCAGATACTGAGATCGGTTGGTAAGTACATAATTATCAACAAGCGATCGTGCATACATAAATTAACACGTATCAATGTACGTAATTACGTATTAACATACCTGCGTATGCACATACATAAGAAGATACTAATATACGTACGTAAATGCATTCGTTCGTACATGCCCCCGAAGTACACTGTAGGTACATGCAAACTTACGTACCTACATAAGTTCGTAAAATGGAAGGAAGTGCGTAATTTCATAAGAAAGAACCACGTACGAACAGGACTACAAGAGAAAACACTTTCATTCGTACGTTCCTCCTTTAATACATACCTGCGTACGTACATAAATTTATACGTACATAATAAGATACGTACATAAACGCGTATGGAAACACGTAGGTTCATGCCCCCGTAAGTACTTAGATTCGTATGTACATACATACTTTCGTACATTCACACGTACGCATATGCCCAAGTACGTACACACACACGTACACAAATAGCTACGTGTGTACACAAATACGTTCGTACTTTTCACGCACGTACATACGAACGTTCGTGCATAAATGTATTCGCAATCAAGTAGAAAGTACAAAAATCCGTAAGTACAGAGGTACATAAATACTTATCAATATATGTTCCTAATCACATACATACAAACATCCACACATATCTTCCTGCGTAATTACATACATTCGTACGTAAACACATACTTACGCTCATACGTAGAACACACATAATTACGTGTGTCCGTACCTACTTACGAACTTAAAGTAGTACGTACAAACATATTTAATTTCTTACATAAATCCATACGAACTTAGACAAGAAGAACGTAACAACGTAAGGACATAGAGACGTACGAATATTCCAGAATATTCAAAAAAATACGTATGTAAATACCTACTCACTTCAATACATACTTTCGTACGCGCTTACCTTCGTACGTACGGACATACGTCGATACTGATGAACGAACATAACAACGTAGCATATATACCAGGTAATCCGTACTTACGTACATATCTATGTAGCTATGTGCGTAAACACGTACAACCCTATGTCGCACTTAAATAAGATCGTTTACACATACAAACCTACGTGCCATCTTACATACATAGAGACGTAGGTACCCTCACACGTACATACCTAATTTCGTGTATAGTTACGTCCGTAAGTACCAGAGTTCGTTCATACATCAGGACACGCATAACTACGAACTTCCATAACAGCGAACGACCACACACAATTAGGTACACACAGATACGTATGCACGTATGTACGTACACAACTACGTACGTTCTTACATACGTCCGTGGATACCTGCGGAAGTACAGACCGACCAACGTACATACATTCCTTCGTTCATACATAAGTAGGTTCGCAACTACATATGTACATACGTGCTTACGTGCATTCCTGCATAAGTCCACACATAGGTAAGTACATAAGAACGTATGTACATGTACACGTACGTATTGATTTACGGTTGTCCATACCTGCGTATATATATATATATACATATATATATACATACATATATATATATATATATATATATATATATATATATATGTGGTTACTTCCATGACGAAACGAGAAAATGCGCTGCATCTCATCGTTTCGAATTTGTTTTCGTGAAATAATCGTACATATCGCAGGGATATTGTCTAATTTTGTATTTTCATAGATATCTTTCCAGTTTCACAACGAAACCTGATAGTGAGTTGAATTTCATCGTTACGAAATGGTGTTCGTGAAATGGCCGTATATACCCATAAGAGATTTCGTCGTATCATGATAGTTTCATATATATCTACCTAATTTCACTACGAAACGTGATAGTACGATACAATCCTTAGTCTATGTGATGTTTTCGTGAAATTATTTAATAATACGCGGCGATTTCGTCTAACGTTGCTAGTATTACATCTTTCTTGATAATTTTATCACGTAACTGTGGTAAAACCATGAATTTCATTTTTTCAATGATGTTTTCGTGATATAATCTTGTATTTCGCTGATATTTCGTTCAGTCCTGAGAGTTTCAGTCACTACCTTACTTACTTCACGACAAAACGATGGAAAAATTTGTAATTCATCTCGTTGACGTTTTTTTCGTGAAATTATCGTATATTTCCCTGATTTTTCGGATAATCCTGCTAGTTTTTGTATGTCTGGGATACTTTATGACGGAGCTTGATAATAAGTTGAGTTTCATAGTTTCGACGATGTTTTCGCTAGATTAGCGCACATTCCGCTGAGGTTTCTTCTATTCTCGCTAGTTTAAAAGATATATATTTATTTCAAGACTAAGCGAGATAATACGATGAGTTTCATTGTTTCATTGATTATTTCGTAAAATAATCGTACTTTTCAAAGAGGTTTCCTATTATTTCGTTAGTTCCTTGGAGATCATGCAAGTTTTAGGACGAACAGATGTAATGCGACGAACTTCACTCTCTCGATGATGTTTTCGTGAAATAATAGTTTATTTCTCTCAAATTTTGGCTAATTTTGCTAGTTTCATAGATATTTTGCTAATTTTACGGCGAAACGTTGTGAGACATTTTAGTTCACCTTTTCGTCGCTGTTTTCGGCAAACAACCATAAATTTTGCTGTAAATACCTATAATCTCGATATTTTCATAGTGATCCGTTTAATTTCACAACGAAACGTAATAATGCATTGAATTTCTTATTTACGACCACGTTTTCGTGACATAAACGTTTAATACACTGAGGTTTCGTCTAATTATGCCTGTTTCTTATTGTTCCTACTAACTTCAGCAAAGAACGGGGTAATACTCTGAATCTCATAATATCGTCGACGGTTTCGTGAAATAATAGTATGTATCGCTCAGTTTTAGTCTGATCCTGCATAACATAATAATTTCACTGCTAAACGATCTAATACGTTAAATTTCATAGAACCGAAGTCGTTTTCATGAAATAATCCTATTATTTGATGAGACTTCTTGTAAACTTGTTATTTTCAAATATAACTTGCTCACTTCACGACGAACCGTGACATTGCGTTGAGTTTCATCGTTTAGACTTCGCTTCCGTCAAACAATCTTCTAATATCCTTGAGATTTCGTCTAACCTTGTTAGTTAAGTAGGTATCTTGCTATTTTCACGACAGTAAGGTATAAAATGTTGAATACCATATTTTCGATGTTGCCGTCGTGATATAATCGTATATTTCGTTGTAATATCATCTAATCATTCTAGTTTCATGGATATCTTGCTAATTTCACGTCGGAACGGCACACTACTCTGATTTTAATCGTTTCGGCGTTCTTTTACTGATATAGTTATAATTTCGCAGAAGTTTCGTCACATCATGCTAGTTTCATAGATATCATTCTTATTATACGACGAAACGTTATAATACGTTTAATGTCATTGTTACGAATGTGTTTCCGTAATATAATCGTGCGTGTCGCTGAGATTTCGTGTAATTTATATAATTCCATATATATCTTGCTGTTTCACTACGAGACGAGGAAATACGTTGTTTTTCATTTTTTCTACTTCTTTCCAGGGAAATAATCATATATTTCATATTGATTTCGTCTAATTTTCTCGTTTCACAGATTCCTTGCTAATTTCGCAACGAAAAATGCTTTTACACAGACTTTCATCATTTTGTCGATGCAGTCGCGGAAAAATCATTAATTTTCCTGAGATATAGACTAATATTTTTAATTTCATGAATATCTTGCCAATTTCTCGACGAAGTGAGGTAATATTCTAAATTACATCGGTTTGACGACGTTTTCTTAAAATAAATTTGTATTTCTCAGAGATTTCGTTTAATCATTCTTGTTTCCGTGACACGTTTCTAATTTCACGTCGAATCGTGTTATTGCGTGAGTTTCATTTTATCGAAGAAGTTTTCGTTATGTAATCGAATATTATGATTAGATTTCGACTGATCTTGCTATTGCAGTAGTCACTTTGATTATTTTACGACGAAACGTGATATTACATTGATTTTCATAATATTGATTGTGTAATAAATCTCGAGGTTCTTATCGAGGTTAAATCTTATATTTCTTTCTAATCTTGCTTGTTTCATATATAACTTGCTAATTCCACGACGTAAATTTATAGAACTCTGAGTTTCATAGTTTCGACAATGTTTTCTTGAAATAATCGAATGTATTTCTGAGATTTCGACTTCTCCTGCTTGGTCCGTAATTATCTTGCAAAATTTATGTCCAACGCGGTAATAAATTGAATTTCATCGTTTCAACAATGTTTCGTGATCTATTCCTATACTTCCCGAGGATTTGTCTAATGTTTCCAGTTTCATATTTATGTTGATAATACGATAACGAAACGCCGAAATACATTGAATTTCAAAGTTTCACACTGTTCTCGCCAAGTAATTGTATACTTTCCTGAGATTTCATCTAATCATGTTTGTTTCCTTTTTATATTGCTGTTTTCGAAACGAAACGAGGAAATGCATTGAATTTCATAGTTTTGATGATGTTTTCGTTAGGTAATCGTACATTTCGCCGGGATTTCGTCTGATCTACCTAGTTTCATAGGTATCATTCCAGTTAAACAACGAAACGTGAAATAATAATTATTTCATTATTACAACGATGTGTTCGTGGTGATAATAATATATTTCCTTATAATTTCTACTAATCTAGATAGTTTCATAATTGCGTTACTTTTTCACGATAAATCGAGGTAATACACTGAATTTCATCGTTTCTCAGACGTGTTCGTAAAATAATCGTAAATTTCATCTGAAAACTTCTAATTCTAAAATTTCAAAAATATGATGCTAATTTCACCACGAAAAGTGATAAAATGTTGCCATTAATCGTTTCAACGAAGTTTTCGGGTAATAATTAACATGTCGAGAAATATGAACTATCTTGCTAGCAGCATAGATATCTTGCTAAATTCACGACGAAACCAAATTTCATGAATTTTATATTTTCATCGAAGTTTCCGTTAAATAATCTTATATTTCATTGAGATTTAGCTGATACTGCTAGTTTAATTGAAAATATTGCTAATTTCACCACTAAACTATATAATACGATTGAAAACACGTTATCGACGTCTTTTACGAGAAATAATAATATTTTTGCTACAGAATAATAGCATATTTCGCTGAGATTACGACTGAAATTCTTAGTTTGCTAAACTCAAGTTGGAACGCGTTATCACGTTGAATTTTATCGTATTGTCGTTGTTTTCTTGAAATAATAATACATGTTTCATAAGATTAAGTCTGATCTTGTTTTCATTGATAACTTGCTAAATTCACGATGAAACGAGTTCATACGTTGTATTTCATCGTATCGACGACGATATCGTGAATTAATCGTATATTTCGCTGAGATTTCAACTAATATATAATGATTCATAGATATGTTTGTAATGTCACGATGAAACGGTATCATAAACTGAATTTCATAGTATCGTCGATTTTCGTGAAGTAATAATTTACTTTAGCCGAGATTTATTCTAATCTGGTTAGAATCATAAATATACCGTTAACTTCACGGCAAAACACTATAGTAGGCTGAATTCACAGTAACGACAAAGTCGCGTATTGCTATATTTCGCTGAGATTACGTCTAAACTTTGTAGTTTCACAAATATATTGTAATTTCAGGACGAAACGCGAAAATATGGAGCATTTCGCTGTTTCGACTAATTTAGAGTGATTTTAATATGTATTTCGTTTATATATCTAGTAATCCTGCAAGTTTCATAGATACCTTGATATATTCCCGGCTAAACATTGTCATACGTTAAATTTCATCGTTACCACTGCGTTTTCGAGTAATTATTGTACTTTTCTGCTAGATTTCGCCTAATTTTGCAACTTCCTTAAATACACAGCATACAAAACCGTGCCATATCGTTCCAGGCCAAGTCATACTAGGTAATGTCTGTTATACCATGTCATCTCATGCCAGGTCGTATACAATATAAGTTTGCCGCACAAGGTCATGTCTGTCATAAAAGGTAATGTCTGTCAAGTCACATTTGTCATACAAGGTCGTATCATACCAGGCCATGTTATATTGGGTCATATCTGACATGCCCGGCCATGTCTGGAAGAACAGGTAATATCAGGCATACCTTTTCACATCATAACCTATGAAGTCATAACCGATTATTTCATATTCGATCGTAACATACCGCTTCATAATTCACAAGGGCATGTCAACCGGGTCATGTCATGCCAGAACATGTCATAGAAATTCACTTCTGACATACCAGTAGATGTCATGCCATATCACGTCAAACCGTGTAATGTTACTCCAGGTCAAGTCACATTAGTCCATGTAATACCAAGTCATGTCATACAAGTCATGTCATACAAGGTTTTGACATAAGAAGTAACGTCATAACAGGTCCTGTCTACCACACCAGCTCTTTCGCGCTATGTCACGATGTAATAGTTCAAGTTACACCTGATCATGTCATACAAGGTCATGTTACAACAGGTCACTTCACACTAGGTCATGTCTGACATGCCAGAAAATGTCCTATGATACCGTGGCATGTCAAGGTAATGTCTGGAATACCATGTTATGTCATTCCAGGAAATACCACACAAGATCATGTCTGTTATACAACGTTATATCTATCTGTCCAGGTTATATTTGTCATACCAGGTTGTATTTGTAATCACCAGTTCATGTCATTCCAAGTCATGTTATAAGCGTGTCTTGACACACAAGTTCATGTCATACCATGTCATGTTACACATGGTCATGTCACAACAGATTATGTCACTCCAGGGATGTCATACCGTATCATGAAGTACAAGGTCATGACACACTAGTTCATATCAAACCAGGTCGTGCCTAACGTATTTAAACATGTCGAACCGGGTAGTGTCTGACCAAGTCATTAAGTCTCATTTTGCTTGCTTTATATGTACCTTGTTTATCCGTTGAAATTCTCATTTTCGTCTATGTTTACATTAGTTATTCGTGCATTTCACTGAGATTTCATTTAATCCTTATTGTGTCATATATATCTTCCTAACTTCAGAACGAAACGTGATAAAACGTCGAATTTCACCGATTCGTTGATGTTTTCGGTAAATAATCGTACACTTCGCTGTGTTTTCGACTAGTCTCGATAGTTTCATGTAAATTAATGTAAAATCAACACGAAAAGTTGTAAAACGTAGAATTTCGTAATTTCGACGACGTTTTCGAGAAATACTGGTATATATCAATGTGATTTCTTCTAATCCAGCTAGTTTTGAGATTTGTTGCTAATATGACTGCGTAACGTGGCAGTACATTGAAATTTATCGTCCCGAAGAAACTTTCGAGAAAACGTACATTTCGCTGTCATTTTGCAAGTACCGGTACATTCAAATATTTTTTTCTGAACTCTACGACTAAACGTATAAGACGTGAAATTTTACCGTTTCAACGACGTTTTCGTGAAATAAACTTATATTTCGCAGAGATTTCGTCCAATCTCAATAGATTCAGAGATATCATGCTAAATTCCAGAAGAATTAGATGGTACAATAAATTTCATATTTTCGACGATTTTTTCGTAAAATAATCTCTTATTTCGTTAAGGTTACGTGTAGTACTTATAAATACATTGATATCTAGGTAATATCACGACGAAACGTGAAAATAATTTGATATTCATAGACTCTAACATGTTTTCGGTATCTAATCGTCTATTCGCAGTGATTTCGTCTACACTTACATAAATACCTTGCTAATTTAACGACGAAACGAGGTAATACTTTATATTTCGTCGTTTCGACTTTGTTTTCGGGGACTAATCGCATATTTCGCTGTGATTTCATCTGATTCTGCTAAGTCTATATATATCATGCTAATTTCTCATAGAAATATGTTAATACAAATAATTTAATCGCGCGAGATTTTTTTCAAATAATGTTATATTTCACTGAGATTTCATTTAACCTTCCTAGATTAATTGATATCTGGCTATTTTCTCTTTGAATCGTTATAATACGTTGAGTTTCATTAGTTCGACGATGTTTTCGTCAGAGAAATGAAAGAATATTTCGCTGATATCTCGTCTAATCATGCTAGTTTCATTGATACATTGCTGATTAAAAGACGAAAGGCGATAATACGTTAGATTTTTATAGTTCTGAAATTGTTTTCGTCAAATAATCGTATATATCGCTGAAAATACGTAGATTTTGTTAGTTTTATATATATCTTTCTAGTATCACGATGAAACGTTGTAACACGTTGAATTACACTGTTTCAACGATGTTTGCGGGTTGTAATATTACAATTCGCTGATATTCCATCGAATCTTTAATGATTCATATATACCTTGTTAATTTCACCCCGGAACAAGATAATAAGATGAGTTTCATCGATTCGTCTATGTTTTTGCTTAAAAGTCACATACCACGCTGACATATCGTCTAATATCGATGGTTTCAAGGATAACCTGCTATTTTAATTTCGAAATAAGGTAATACGTTGAATTTCATCGTTTCGGCGATGACCAGGACAAGTGATTTTATTTTTTGCAAATATTTCGTCTAATTTTTGGTATCATTTATAACTCGCTAGTTTCACGTCGAACGGTGATAATACATTCAATTTCACAGTTTCGAAGATGTTTTCGTGATATGACCGTACAATTCACGGAGATATCTTTTAATCTTTCTAGTTTCACTGATATATTGCTAATTTCGCGACAAGATATAATAAAGTTTTGAATTTCATCGTATCGACAGTGATTTACTGAAACTATCTTGTATATCGCTGAGATACCTTAAATTTATCAAGATATATGGTTAATTTTCCAATTCCAAGTCGAAGCAAGGCTATACGTAATATTTGATCATCGATGTTTTCGATTAATAATCGTACATTTCTTTGAGATTTCGTCTAATCTTCATCGTTTCATAGATATGTTGCTAATTTCAGGAAAGTAATAATTCGTCTAATTTCATCGATTTTACGACGTCTTCGTAGAATAATCTTTTATTTCACTGAGATATAGTCCAATCTTTCAATCTTCATTGATATCTTGCTAATTTCCCTGCTAAGCGTGAATTTCATCCTATAATGTTTTCGTGAAACAGTCATATATTTCTGGGTCATTGAGTGTAATCTTCTTAGATTCAAATTTGTCTTGCTAATTTCACTACCAAAAGGAGTAAATGATTGAATTAAATAATATGTTTTGATATGTTGTGTTCTATATTTTCGACGATGATTTCTTGAAATAACTTTTCACTTCACTGAAATTCTAATTCTTTATCTAATCTTAATGGTTTCTTACATTTCAGGTTAATTTCAAGTCTAAACGTGACAATACTTTGAATTTTATCGTTTCTTCTATATTTTCGTATTTTAATTGTGCATTTCGCTGAGAAATAAGTTAATTATAATAATTCCATAGATATATCTATTATTTCATGACGAAACGTGTTAATACGTAGAATGAGATTTTCTACGATGTTTTCGTCAAATGATTACGTATATTGCTGAGATTTGGGCTAACCATGCTAATTTCATTGATATCATGCTAACTTACAGACGGGATGTGACATTACGTTGAATTCCATCAATTCGAAGAGGTTAAATAATCGTTTATTTCGTTGAGATTTAGTGTTATCTTGCTCGATTCATGCATGTCTCTGTAATTTCACGATAATACGTCCATTTTCACTTTTTCGGTTTTCTTTTGTGAAATAATCGCTCAACGCATAAACACGTTTTGTAGTGAAATTAGTAAGATATACATGAAATTTGCATATTTAAACGAAATCAGATTCGAATATATCGTTGTTTTTGAAAACATCGACGAAACAATGAAGTTCATCGTATAACCACGTTTCGTCTTGAATTTAAAAAGATTTACGCGAACCTAGAGGTGTTAGGCGAAATCTCAGAGATATATGAGGTTACTTCACGGTAACGTCGTCGAAACTACGATAATCAATGTGTTTTCCCTTTTCGAAGTAAAATTGGCAACACTCATATCAAACTGGAAAGAATAGACGGAATCTCAGAGGAATAAATCATTATATCGTTACAACGTCGTCGAACGATGAAATTCGAAGCATTACGATGCCTCATCGTGAAATTAGAATGGTTTCTTAGAAAATAACAAGATTAGATAAAATCTCATCGTAAAACACGGTTATCTAACGAAAACATCATGGAATAAATGAAATTCAGAGTATTATCTAGTTTCGTGGTGGTATTAACAGGATGACAATGAAACTCTCAAGATTGCACGAAATCTCAGAGGAATTCTGTTATATCATAAGAACATCGTCGAAACGATGATGTTCAACCTATTATCTCGTTTCGTCCTGAGATTAGCGAGATGTCTATAGAAATAGCAAGAGTAGCCGTAAACTCAGGCAAACATGTGATTATAATACGATAACATAGTTGAAACAACATAACGCATTGTATGATATAGTGAAGTCGTGCAACTAGAATTATATGTATGACACTAGAAAGATTAGATGGAATCTCAGAAAAATATACGTTTATTTCGGAAAACATAGTCGTATTTAAACGGGTTACATCTTTTCTTCGTGAAATTAGTATGATATCAATGAAGCTAGCAAGATTAGAATAGATCTACGCGAAATATACGATTACCTCACGAAAACATTTTCAAAACGACGAAACTGTGCGTATTAACACGTTCCGTCTGGAAATAAGATATCTGTGAATCTAGCAAGGTTTGTCGTAATCACAGCGTAATGTTGTTTATTTCATTATAATCGTCGTCGAAACAATACAATTCTACTTACTATTTCGTTTTGTAATTAACATGACAGTAATGAAGCAATCACGATTAGACGAAATGTCAACGAAGTAGACGATTTCTTCAAGAAAAGATCGTCAAAGCGATGAAAATGTTCCTATTATCATGTTTTGTGGGGAAGAAACTATCAAGATTGGCTGTAATAATAGCGAAATATACGACCACTTCGCAAAAAAGTGATCGAAACATTTAAAATTCTACTTACTATAACGTTTCGTCATGAAATAAGCAGGTTAAAAATGTAACCGTGAGGATTAGTCGAAATTTCAGTGAAATATAACATTATAGCACGGAAGCTGCGGCGAAACTGTAAAATTCAACTTATTATCATATTTCGCGTTTAAATTAGAATGATTTGTGTGTAAATAGCAAATTAAGACGAAATCTCAGGGTAACATACAATTATTAAACGGAAATTTCGTCAAATCGTTGTAATTCAGCGAATTATCAGAATAAGTCGTGAAGTAAGCAAGATATCTATGAAACTAGGAAGATTGTACGAAATCTCAGTGACATATAAGGTTATTTTACGAAAACGACGTAAAAAATATGCAATTCAACATATTTCCATGTTTTTTCGTAAAATTAATATGATATCTCTGAAATTATCAGAATTATACGGAATCACGTTGAATTAAACGATTTTTCAAAAAACGTCGTAGAAATGATGAAATTCAATGTAATAACACGTTCCTTCGTGAAATTATAGAGCCATGAATTGAACTAGAGTCATTGGACGAATTTCCAGGACAATGAATGATTATTTCCCGACGACGTCTCGAAAAGATGAAAATCAAGTTATGAACTCGTTTCTTCGAAATAGGCATGAAAAACATAAAAATAGCAACATTAGACGCAATCTCAGATAAATACACCATTGTTTCACAATAATATCGCCGAAACGATGAATTACAGCGTATTACACTGTTTCGTGTCTATATTACATTGATATCTATGGAACTTGCAAGACCGGAAGAACACACAGCAAAATGTAAGTTAATTTCTCGAACACATAGTCAAACCGATGAAATTCAATATATTACCACGTTTCATCAAGAAATAAGCGAGTTATACATGAAACTAGATGATAAGTAGAAATGTTTGCGAAGACGTTATTTGCATATAACGTTGCTGAAAAGATGATTTTTAAAGTATTACCTAGATTTAGTCACTAAAATAAGCTATATATCGTTGAAACCAGCGAGATTAGACGATATCTCATCGATATATGGGATTATTTAAAGAAAACAACGTTGTATCGAAGAAATTCAGCGAACTACTTAGTTTCGTCGTGAAATCAGCAAGATGCGAAACTACAAAGACTATATACGAAACCATAGCGAGTGTACGACTAGTTCACGAAGCCATCGATTCCTAATTCGTCAACCTAATTCACCGTGTTATCAGGTTTTGTGGTGAAATTAGCAAGATATTTACCCAAATATCAAAATTAGCATTTATCTCAGAGAAATAGAGAATTGCGTCACGAATACAGCGTCGAAACGTTGAAATAGAACGTTTCATTTCGTTTCGTTGTGATAGAAGCAAGATATAGATGAAACAACAGCGACTTTATGAAATCCCAATATATATATGATTATTTCCGGAAAAAAAGTCTAAGAGAATGAAATTTATTGTATTTAGCGTTTCGGCGTGAAATTCAGGAGATATCTATGAAACTAGAAGGATTAGACCGAATTCCAGGGGAATATGCATTTATTGCACGAGAACAATTTCGAATAGTTCTAATTACAAGTATTACCAAGTTTCGTCGTGAAGTGAGCAAGTTATATTTGAAAATAACAAGTTTACAAGAAGTCTCATCAAATAATAGGATTATTTCATGAAAACGACTTCGGTTCTATGAAATTTAACGTATTAGATCGTTTAGCAGTGAAATTATTATGTTATGCAGGATCAGACTAAAACTGAGCGATACATACTATTATTTCACGAAACCGTCGACGATATTATGAGATTCAGAGTATTACCCCGTTTTTTGCTGAAGTTAGTAGGAACAATAAGAAACAGGCATAATTAGACGAAACCTCAGTGTATTAAACGTTTATGTCACGAAAACGTGGTCGTAAATAAGAAATTCAATGCATTATTACGTTTCGTTGTGAAATTAAACGGATCACTATGAAAATATCGAGATTATAGGTATTTACAGCAAAATTTATGGTTGTTTGCCGAAAACAGCGACGAAAAGGTGAACTAAAATGTCTCACAACGTTTCGCCGTAAAATTAGCAAAATATCTATGAAACTAGCAAAATTAGCCAAAATTTGAGAGAAATAAACTATTATTTCACGAAAACATCATCGAGAGAGTGAAGTTCGTCGCATTACATCTGTTCGTCCTAAAACTTGCATGATCTCCAAGGAACTAACGAAATAATAGGAAACCTCTTTGAAAAGTACGATTATTTTACGAAATAATCAATGAAACAATGAAACTCATCGTATTATCTCGCTTAGTCTTGAAATAAATATATATCTTTTAAACTAGCGAGAATAGAAGAAACCTCAGCGGAATGTGCGCTAATCTAGCGAAAACATCGTCGAAACTATGAAACTCAACTTATTATCAAGCTCCGTCATAAAGTATCCCAGACATACAAAAACTAGCAGGATTATCCGAAAAATCAGGGAAATATACGATAATTTCACGAAAAAAACGTCAACGAGATGAATTACAAATTTTTCCATCGTTTTGTCGTGAAGTAAGTAAGGTAGTGACTGAAACTCTCAGGACTGAACGAAATATCAGCGAAATACAAGATTATATCACGAAAACATCATTGAAAAAATGAAATTCATGGTTTTACCACAGTTACGTGATAAAATTATCAAGAAAGATGTAATACTAGCAACGTTAGACGAAATCGCCGCGTATTATTAAATAATTTCACGAAAACATCACATAGACTAAGGATTGTATCGTACTATCACGTTTCGTAGTGAAATTAGGTAGATATATATGAAACTATCATGATACGACGAAATCTCTTATGGGTATATACGGCCATTTCACGAACACCATTTCGTAACGATGAAATTCAACTCACTATCAGGTTTCGTTGTGAAACTGGAAAGATATCTATGAAAATACAAAATTAGACAATATCCCTGCGATATGTACGATTATTTCACGAAAACAAATTCGAAACGATGAGATGCAGCGCATTTTCTCGTTTCGTCATGGAAGTAACCACATATATATATATATATATATATATATATATATATATGTATGTATATATATATGTATATATATATATATACGCAGGTATGGACAACCGTAAATCAATACGTACGTGTACATGTACATACGTTCTTATGTACTTACCTATGTGTGGACTTATGCAGGAATGCACGTAAGCACGTATGTACATATGTAGTTGCGAACCTACTTATGTATGAACGAAGGAATGTATGTACGTTGGTCGGTCTGTACTTCCGCAGGTATCCACGGACGTATGTAAGAACGTACGTAGTTGTGTACGTACATACGTGCATACGTATCTGTGTGTACCTAATTGTGTGTGGTCGTTCGCTGTTATGGAAGTTCGTAGTTATGCGTGTCCTGATGTATGAACGAACTCTGGTACTTACGGACGTAACTATACACGAAATTAGGTATGTACGTGTGAGGGTACCTACGTCTCTATGTATGTAAGATGGCACGTAGGTTTGTATGTGTAAACGATCTTATTTAAGTGCGACATAGGGTTGTACGTGTTTACGCACATAGCTACATAGATATGTACGTAAGTACGGATTACCTGGTATATATGCTACGTTGTTATGTTCGTTCATCAGTATCGACGTATGTCCGTACGTACGAAGGTAAGCGCGTACGAAAGTATGTATTGAAGTGAGTAGGTATTTACATACGTATTTTTTTGAATATTCTGGAATATTCGTACGTCTCTATGTCCTTACGTTGTTACGTTCTTCTTGTCTAAGTTCGTATGGATTTATGTAAGAAATTAAATATGTTTGTACGTACTACTTTAAGTTCGTAAGTAGGTACGGACACACGTAATTATGTGTGTTCTACGTATGAGCGTAAGTATGTGTTTACGTACGAATGTATGTAATTACGCAGGAAGATATGTGTGGATGTTTGTATGTATGTGATTAGGAACATATATTGATAAGTATTTATGTACCTCTGTACTTACGGATTTTTGTACTTTCTACTTGATTGCGAATACATTTATGCACGAACGTTCGTATGTACGTGCGTGAAAAGTACGAACGTATTTGTGTACACACGTAGCTATTTGTGTACGTGTGTGTGTACGTACTTGGGCATATGCGTACGTGTGAATGTACGAAAGTATGTATGTACATACGAATCTAAGTACTTACGGGGGCATGAACCTACGTGTTTCCATACGCGTTTATGTACGTATCTTATTATGTACGTATAAATTTATGTACGTACGCAGGTATGTATTAAAGGAGGAACGTACGAATGAAAGTGTTTTCTCTTGTAGTCCTGTTCGTACGTGGTTCTTTCTTATGAAATTACGCACTTCCTTCCATTTTACGAACTTATGTAGGTACGTAAGTTTGCATGTACCTACAGTGTACTTCGGGGGCATGTACGAACGAATGCATTTACGTACGTATATTAGTATCTTCTTATGTATGTGCATACGCAGGTATGTTAATACGTAATTACGTACATTGATACGTGTTAATTTATGTATGCACGATCGCTTGTTGATAATTATGTACTTACCAACCGATCTCAGTATCTGGGTATCTACGTACGTAAGCATGATCATATGTACGTACGCACATACGAATGTACGTTATTACGTATGAACCTATTTAGCTTTGTACGTTCGTATTTATATATCTTCATAATTATGTACGTACGTACTTAAATATATATGCACATACGTACGAGTGTACAAGCGATCGTGCATACATAAATTAACACGTATCTATGTACGTTCTTACACACTAACATACCTGCGTATGTGTGTACGAGATTAGGTATAATCATACGTAGGTATACTCATTCTTGTGGTTCTCCGTATGTAGGTATGTATCTTGGTAATTATGTGTGAACGTAATTATTCATTTATTTAAATATGTACTTACGTACGCATGAAAATACATCGATATATACGGACGTAAGTTTGTATGCATTTACGCGTTTGCTAATTGACCCTATATATAATAGACATTTGTATCTTTACACGTACATTGGTACATACGTTTTTACGTTAGTACATACATTGGCTTGTAACAATGTTATTACAAAAAATTTTTAATATTTTTCGTTCGTACGTTTTTACGGAACTATTTTTGTGCGTACGTTCATACCTGTGCGTACGTACGTATGTACGTATGTAAGTACGTAGGTACGTACGTATGTACGTATGTAAGTACGTAGGTATGTACGCAGTTAAGTTCTTTACGAACGTATACATTTACGTTAGTTTATACGTACGTAAGTTTGTACGGCGATTCCAATATATGTACGTGCGTACGTTAATCCGTTAGAAGGTATATAAACATACAGATAGGTGAGCAAGCCCTTTCGTAATTTTGTAGATATGTAACTTCGCGATTATGTACATACAAATGTATGTTTGCCCGTAGGCTTGTCAGTGCATGCCTGAAAGTACGTCTGTGTACACGTAAATAGGAATGTCCGTACGGCGGATATACGGTCCCATTCAGCACGCACTTGAGTGTACACTTAATTTGGTGTGTACGGACGTAGGCATGTACGTAGGAACTTTGTGATGTACGTAATATCGTATGAACGATGGTATGGTCTGTAGTAATTATGGAAATTCGTATTTACGCACGTACGTACATATGTGCAGACGTATGCTTGTACGAACGTATGTATGTGCGTATGTACGTATTTGTACATTCAGGTTTGTACGAAGTTAGGTAAGTAAGGACGTAGTTACTTACGCACCTACCAGTGTATGTTCTCAGATAATTACGTAGGGAGATATGCCATTACTTATCGATGTACGTAAGCAGTTTTTCCCTTTGGTAGGTATGGAGGTACGTATGCTGTACGTACGCAGGTATGAACGGAAGTTGATATGTATGTACATCGGTATTTACTTTCGCAGCAGTGTCTGCAAGTTGATATGATCTACGTGGATACGAACGTAAGGTTGTATGTTCGTGGGAGCTGAGACTGATGCAATTTTTTCCGATTTCAGGGTAACCTGGATAGGATCAAACACTTTGATGAAGCTGATGTTGCACATAAGGCACACTCGTTTGTGGGCGGTGTATATTTCGGCGAAATTGATGACTTGCATCGATCAAATTGTCCACTCGACTAACCTCTTCGTGGTGCTCCTGGGGCTCTACTTTATCGACCTCGGTAGGTAGAGTGGAGCACGAAGGAGCGAGTGGTCGCAGGGAAGGAGGAGCCTTTTTCGTTTTAATGATGATGATTTCTAATAAAAGCTTGAACGTTACAGGTTCAGGGGACATCGGGAACCCCAGGCCCGGCTCGGCTAGAGCGACCAAGCAGGCTCTATCTGTGTCGTCATCAGACGACTGCAAGAAGACTTCATGCACGATGGATCCCAGGCCACGTATGGAGAATGCAACTGGGAATCAATACAAGGAAGACATGGAAGTACAATGTAAAGGAGAGAATGTTACTGGTCCAGGAGTTATCGGAACTTCCAGGCCCGGTGAGGAAGAGGCGTTCGAGCGAGCCTCTTCCCCATCGTTATCGAGACACCGCGATTGCGGGCAGGTGGCCGCACAGGCCTTCCCCACTACAAGTGCAGCTAGGTATAGCAGAGAGCGGTGGTCATCAAGCGACACCTTGATGATCGTCGGCAGCGACGGGACGGAATCAGACGACCCCATACCGCGTCGACGTCGGAAAGGAAAGAAGAGAGGCCGACCAGATGTCTCCGAAGTTTCGGAAAACGCCAGGAGCTCTCGGAAGAAACGCGGGCTCCTAGAAGAGCAACCACCGAGCGAAAACAGTGGAGAGGGAAAGACGGATCGCGGAACACTTACGTGCGACGAACTGGAGGCTCTCCTGCTCTCGTGAAGGGAGCCACACCGCCCGTCGACGTATTCGAAGCCGCTGCCAACGGAGGAAGAATGGACAGCCGATATGAAAGAACAGCCAACGGCCAATCTTGCCGCAATAGTCTTCAAGAATATGAATGTGGTCGAAAAGCTTGCGGTCAGGGCAGGAAATTTGAAGGGCACATACCAGAGGCTCTTCAGGAAATTGACCGGTGAGACGCGGGCTAGCGTAGTCGAATGGGACAAGAGGGGGATATCTACGGCCAATGAAACTGCCTTGGAGGCAGAGCTCATTGCTGTCCTGACCGAGAATCGGCAGCTGAAGAGTAGTATGGCAGGGAAAGAGAACACCGCTGTCCGAGCAAACAAACCGCTCCGAAGCAACGACGAAGGAAGGAGGCGAGCGGTGTGCCCAGCACCACCGGAGACAAACGTGAGATCGATGGGCACAAGGAACACGCCGAGGGAGCCCAGACCTTCACCGAGGAACGAAATGGACGAGCTCAAGGAGCTGGTCCAATCTCTGGCGAGGGAAGTGGCCGCCCTCCGCGAGGAAGCAAGGCGAGGAAAGTCGTCCAGCACAACAAAGCTGATCGAGCGTGTCAGGGCGGAAACCAGGGCCGCGGCAGCCAGGTCGCCGCCCGAGAAGAATCCGCGGATGACGCGAGCAGCCCGGAGGGACTAGAGCTACGGCGAGGCGCCCGTGGTCGGTTTCAACAACGAAACCGAAGCCTGGGCTATCGTCGTGAACCGGAAGAAAGCCCGGCGCGAGAGGAGAAACACGGAGGTTGGGCAACGACGTCAGCAGCAGCCGCCATCGTCACAGCAGCAACGGCGCCAGCAGCAGCAGCGGAAGCAACAACAACAGCAGCCGCTGCAGTATCAGCGTCGCGGGAAGGAACAGCCCTCGCGGAAAAGCACGGCCGCCGAGAGCTCCAAGAAGTGCGGCGGTCACGCTGACCGCAGCTCCAGGGAGTGGAGAGACATAAGCGGAGATTATGTCCGCGGCGCGCCAGCAAGTGAAACTGGAGAGCGCCGGAATAAAAGGTCTCCGTATGAGAAGGGCAATCACCGGTGGACTGATCTTGGAGGTGCCCGGCGAGAAGAGCACCGAGAAGGCAGACCAGCTGGCGGGTTGCCTCCGAGAAATCTTTCCGGAAGGGCAGTGTGTCAAAGTCACCCGACCCACGAAGATGGCAGCACTGAGATCCTCCGGACTGGACGACTCGGTCTCACCGGCAGAAGTAGCGTCGGCAGTCGCATCGGCTGGTGGATGCGACGCCGAGGCTGTCAAGACAGAGAAATCATGCGTCGCACGCCTATGAGTCTGGGCACGATATGGATTTGGTGCCCGGCCGATGTAGCCAAGATGATTACGGCCGAAGGACGACTGCTCGTTGGTTGGTCGTCGGCACGTGTGGAAGCAATGGAAACTCGTCCTCTGCAGTGCTTCAAATGCATGGAGGTAGGACACACAGCGGCGCGCTGCTCGTCCGACACGGACCGAAGCAGCCGATGTTACAGGTGCGAGGAACCGGGACACTGGGCGCGGAATTGCACCGCCCCCGTAAAGTGACCGGTGTGCACCGACCTAGGCAGACAGGCCAACCACAGGCTCGGCAGCAAGGCCTGCAAGCCACCAAGGACGAAGCAGACGACAGCGACCAGCAGCAGCAAGGAAGCCGGAACGTCTCAGCCAGCGACGGCAACGGAGAAGAAGAAGCCAGCGCCGGAGAAGAAAAAACCAGCGACGGAGAGGATCGACCGACGAGGGACCAACGGAGAGGGAAGCGGTCGCGAAGAGGCCGTGGATGTGACTGAGTGATTGCCCACGCGGGCCATACCATCATCCAGGCCAATCAATCGCTCAGCCGTGGCGCAGGATCTTCTCCTGCAGACCTTGGCAGAGCGAGGAACGGGACTGGCCGCGATAGCGGAGCCCCACAGAATTCCCGACAGCCCCGGATGGGTCGGAGACGCGCTAAATTCCGTTGCACTCGACAGCACGGGATTCGGCACCTCCACCCATCTGCGAGGGATAGAACGGGGATGTGGATACGTGGTGGCCCAATGGAGCCAGATGTTCGTCGTCGGCTTCTACGCTCCGCCGAACGAACCACTTGCTACGTTCCAGAGGACGTTGGACAGACTGCGGGACTGCGTCGCCAGAAGATTGCCGCAGGATAATGGAGAGGTGTTCATCATGGGGTATTTCAAGGCCAAGTACACGCGTGGAGGTTCCCCCCGCACCGACACGGGAGGAGACACCGTGACGGATTGGGCAGCCGGTCTGGACCTGCGACTACTCAACACCGGAGAGTAGCGGTGGAGCTGGTAACGCTCAGCGACTACATGTACATCGTCGTGGAACTCCATTCCGGGCGAAGAGGAGCGGTAGATATCGCAGATGGTCGTCGTCGTCAAGAGGATCCTACGCCGGGAGGATGGGCAATACGGAAAATCGACGAGGACATGTTGGCGGCAGCGGCCCACGGAGCAGCATGGGAGGCACCGCACGCCAACACAGCCCGTGATGTCGGCGCAAAAGCCGACTGGTTGCAACGCAAGGTGATCGAGATTTTCGACGCAATTCCACGCGTCAGGGGAGCACACCGCGACTCGGTCTTCTGGTGGACTCCAGAGTTCGAGCGAGAGAGGGCAACCTGCGCCTTGGCGCGCCGCAAGTTCCAGCGTGCGCGCAGAAAAAGACGCAGAAGCGACTGGATGGAAGAGGAGCTCTACACGCGGTACAGAGTACGGGTCAAGCGAATCCAGTGGGTGATTCGGTCTGCCAAAGCTCGCGCGTGGTACGAGCTTATCGGCACTATAGACCACGACCGATGGGGAAGGCGCTACCGGTTGTTGCTGGGAAAACTGAGGCCGAGGGAGCTCCAGCGACGGAAGCTCTGGAAGAGGAGACGCTCGCGAGAGTCCTGGACGATCTATTTCCCAGGGACTCGGAAGAGACGCGTGGCGACCCGCCTCAGGAGTGGGAATCGCTGCTGCAGAGGACATCGTCGCCGCCAACAGTGACGGAAGATGAGATGACTGCAGCAACCCGGAAGATGGCAGCGAAGAACACCGCTCCAGGGCCGGACGGTTTTCCCGGCCGCGCGCATGCACTGGCGCTGCGCGTGCTCGGAGGAGCCGCCAAGGAACTGTTCGACAGCTGCCTCGCCGCCGGGAGAATCCCCGCGTGCTTGAAGACGGCGAAGCTCGTGCTGATTCCCAAGCCGGGAAGGAAGCCGGGCGCGTCTTCAGCGTACAGGCCGATATGCCTCATGATCGAGACGGGCAAGTTGTTCGAGAGGGTGGTGATGAACCGCCTCTCGGACCACTAGACGGGCGCGGGACCGAACCTCGATGATAGCCAGTACGGCTTCCGAAGGGGACGGTCCACCATCGACGCTCTCGGGCGCGTTATCGCGAACGCGATGTCAGCGGTGAGCCAGGGCGGGGTGGCGTTGGCGGTGTCCTTGGACATATTCAACGCGTTCAACTCGTTGCCCTGGACGAGATTCCGAGAGGGGCTCGCAAGTCATCGCGTGCCGGGATACCTACGGCAGATAGTCGACAACTATCCCGAAGGAAGAGCCGTAGAGTACACCACCGGTGGTAGCGCGGTCGGGCGTCGAATCATCGATTGCGGAATTCCTCAAGGGTCGGTGCTCGGACCCTTGCTCTGGAACGTGGGGTACAACGCGGTGCTTCAATCCGCTGTACCCCCGTGAGTGCGCATAACTTCCTACGCCGAAGACACCTTGCTGATCGCCGGGAGACGGGACTGGACGAGAACCACCATGCTGGCAGAGGTGGGCGTAGACGCGGTCACGAGTCGCATCCGGCGTCTCGGACTCAGCGTCGCGACTGCCAAGACGGAGGCCATCTGGTTCCACGGCCTGCCGCGGACGCGGCGTCCGCCGCTGTCGTGGATAAGGACCGGCGACGACCGTATCTATGTGGGAAGGCACTGAAGTAACTCGGAGTGACGCTCGACGAGCGAATGACCGTCGAGGCGTACTTCACCGCCCTGGTGCCGAGGGTGGAAGACGTGGCTACCATGCTGGGAAGAATTCTGCACAACATTGTCGGGCCGGAGTACAGGGTCCGGAGACTTTATACCTCGGTGGTAAGGTCTATGGCCATGTACGGTGCACCCATCTGGTCGCAAGGTCTGACCGCGAGGCATCCGACCTCCAGGATGCTGCGGAGGCTTCAGCGACGGATGTCGATCAGGTTCGTTCGCGGATATCGCACGATTTCCGAGGAGGCGGCGCTAACACTTGCCGGGTCGTTACCGTTCGACCGGCTAACAAAGGTGGAAGCGCACGTGTTCCAACGCGCGCGGGAACTCCGCGGGTGCAGTGAGAGGACCAGGGAACGCATGCTCGCAACGGCAAATCTGCGGGCGCACCAGCAAGCCATACAAGAATGGAAGAACGAGCTGAAGGAGAGTGGTGCTCGCAGCAGAAGCGTTGCTGGAGCAATCCTACCAAACTGGCAAGAATGGTTGGCAAGAGGACCTGGATGATTAACGTACATTACGACCCAGATGCTCACCGGACACGGATGCTTCGGTGAGTATCTGCAACGGATCGGAGCCGAGCAGACAGCCGTCTGCCACCAGCGCGGCGCTGACCCCGACTCAGCGCAGCACACGCTGGAGGAATGCCCGGCCTTCGAGGACGAGAGACGAGTCCTCAGGTCGACCATAGGGCATGAACTGTCGCCAGCATCAATAATCAAGGCGCTGCTGCAGACGACAGCAAGCGTTCGGAGGTCATAATTACTGCGACGAGGTAATGACCGCCAAGGAGAATGCTGAGGGGACGCGGGAGAAGAACGACCCGGCGCGTCAGGGAAGAAGGCGAGCCAGAGCCGCACTCGGCCGCCGCGTCCGAGGCGCTCCTCATCCCAGCTTAGGACGCCGCGGCGACATCGCTATAACGAGGGGCTAGTCCACCCCTCCAGATGCCGCCGCCTCACTTCAGGAGGTGATGGAATAGCCTGGGAGAATAGCGAGACCCAGGCTCTCACTGGTAAGGAGAAGAGGAAAGAAGAGGAACCCGGGGTCGACGGGAGGACAGCTGAGGGCCAGTTCGTTCCATGAAAGTCGCTCCGTGATAGAAGCGGCAGCGGGCGGTGGCCGTCTGTTGTCGCGAGAGGAAAAATACCGCGATGGAAGAAACGAAGATCGCCGAGAAGAAGATACAAGGCGATAACCCTGGGAAGCACCGTGTGTATATAATGGTCCCGGAGCTACCAAATAGGCAGGTAAGAGGCAACCGTGGAAGTGTTAGTCGGTAAAAATCCGACACTAACCGACTTCCCACCCTCAGGGAAATTAAACAGGTTGTCTCTGGAAGATTTCCTCCACGTAAAAAAAAAAAAAAAAAAAAAAAACGTTGTATGTACGTATGAAGCTTTGATATTATGTGGGAATGTCAGCACGTTGGTATATGTTTACGTGGGTATGTACGTAAGTAGATTTGTATGTAACTAGGGGAATACGTACGTTGGTCACGACCAGCTTAGCTACGTATATACGCGAGAACCTGTGCTCATTTTATTGTACATACGTATACAATAATGTACATAAGTTGGAATGTACGTATCTATGTATGTACGAATGTACCTGTATACGCACGCAATGATATATGTTCTTACGTATGGAAGTACTTGTGTATTTTCGTACGTAAGAATTTCCGTACGTATGTATGAACCAACGATTGTGAGTACGTACGTTGATATGTACGTACGTATGTATTCATGTAAGTAGTTACGTATGAAAATTGGTATGAAAGTTTGTAGGTATGTGAGTTCGTAGATATGTTGGTCCGTCTGTAACTAAGTACGAATTTATTTACGTACGTGCGTACTCTTACACGTAGGTATATTCTTACATAGTCATATACCTACGTAGGTGTGTACGTACGAGTGTATGTAGGTAATTCGTGGTTTACTCTCCTGTGTATTACGTATGCACGACTGTACGTACGTAGAGTTGTTGATTACTATGACTGTACGTACGTATGGATGTACGTATTTAGGTCTTACGTACGTATGTACGTTGTTACCTTGTTATTGACGATCTAATGTATAGCCTCAGGTTGTTAAATACGTATGGGTATATGCAAGTAAGTATATAGATTCGTGAGTGGCATTGTATGTACGCATGTGTTTGCGTTCGTCGGTATGCACGGTCATTGGTGCGTAATTAAGTCGGTATGCAAGTAGCCTGGTATGTACGTACGAATTTGTTTACTCACTTGGGAATGTTCGTAGTTATTTACGTTCGTATGTATATACGTACGTCTTTATGTACATACTTCCGTAGGTACGTGTGTTGGTCTTTACGTACACTGATACGTTCGACCGTCCTTATGTAGGTGTGAATGTTTGTACGTGCGTAGCTATGCGAATACGTAAGTACGCAAGTTCTTAGTTAGGTATGTGTGTAGGTTTTGTTATATGTATATCTGTACTAATTTAGCTACGTATGTCAGTATGTGCGAACGTGTTTTCAATCTGCGTATGTAGAATTACACGTTAGTGTTACGTACGATTGTGTGGCTTATGTAGGAATATACCTACTTAAGTATATATTTAAGTAGGTATGTATTTACGTAGGTAAGTTCGTATGCAGCCATGTACGATAGTAGGAATGTACGTACGTATGAATGTAAGTATGTGTGTTTTTACGTACGTAAGTAAGTATGCACGCGGGTATGTAACTACCTACATATGTAAATTCGTAACCATGTTCTTATGTAGTTTTGTACGAACGTACGTTTGTGCTGTAGTATGTGTGTACACACGTAGTTGTTTCCTTTCACAGGTATGTAAGTTCGTTTGTGTGTACTGTCGTAGTCATTGACATACGTATTTATGGAAGTACGTAAACATGTACGTACACAGGTATATACGTATGCATGTATGTACGTATGTATGTATTTACGACCTTGCTGTATACGTACGTACGAATGAACGTATGTAGGTATATATGTTTGTAGTTCAGTTTGTATGTAGGAATGTACGTACTTATGTACTTACCTAAGATTTGCGTATGTGTGTTTGTACTTACGATTGAATTTACCTCCGTTTCTAAGAACGTACGTATATATATATGTAAGTAGGTGTTTCCGTTGGTGTGTTATATTGTAAGTAGTTCTATACGGCCGTATGTATGTACGTACCTATGTACATACATAAGTAGTTATGTATAAATAGTTACATGTACGTTGGTTGGTCTTTTATTGTGTATATATTAATGCATGTATGTATGTACTTACGTATTTGGGTACGAATGTATGTTTTTACGGATGTTGTTCTGTAGGTACGTATGTGTATGACGAGTAACACTGTTTCGTCGTGAATTCTAAGAAATATTTCTTCAAAAGCCAAATATTGACGAATCTACAGTGACAAAAAAGGATTATTTCACTAAAATTTCGTCGAAAGTATGAAATTTCCATTAATACCACTTTTACGTCATGATACCTATGGAATACATATCACTTTCACAAATATTACCACATTTACAGCGTTCCTCCAGTATTTCACCAAATTACGTTAGAAATATTGAAATTTATCTTATTATCACGGTTTCCTTGTATTGTCAAAGAAATAACCATGCCTTTTATGAATTTTGCAGTATTAACAACGAAGTACAAGAATTTTTAAAGAAATTATCGGCGAATCACAGCAATGCCTTGTTGGCAACTACTATATATATATATATATATATATATATATATATATGGAGTTAGTTAATTTTGTCGAACTTACTTGGAAAAAGAAGAAGGTACCTCGAAAACAACGCCCAGGCCACGAAATTCAATTTGTTTTCTCTCTCTTTTAGTGAAATGTACGAAACATCAACGAAATTCGAACGTTTTTTCGAATCTACGACGAAAAATACGTCGACTTCGAGAAAACATCGGTACTATATCAATGCAAAACATACGATATTTACATGTATTACGGAGTATAAGAAGAAGAACACTAATATTTCATGAAAATATTGGCGAAAATCAAATAATCGTTTTGTTGGTACGAACTGCTGCATGTATATGAAATTAGACATGGTTGTAATTGTAATTCCTTCAGCGCAAATTGATACAGAAAAACAAATTCGATTCAGGGTAGTTAATATTGTCATTACTGTTGAGTCATGAAATCAAAAAAATATCTATCAAATTGTAATGGTGTCTAGACTTCAACGTTAAACACGCATATTCCATGAGAACATTTTCGAAAGAATCGAATGTAACGAATTGTCACAGTTTTTTCACGACATCAAAGGCATACGTATGCCATTTACAAGTTTTGCCGAATTTTCAACAACAGACACGAATATTACACCAAAATATTGGCGAAACCGTGCTATTCTTGGAAGTGGATGGAGCTACGAATTATTTATGAAATTAGTTAATATGTCGAAATTGAAACTATAACTACGGAACTTATAACGGAACTTCTTGGCAACAGTGATAAACTTATCAACCTATTACCTTTGTTTCCTCTGAAGTCCCTGCAATATCCAGGTAACTAAAGTATTTCATCGAATCTACAACGATATAAACGAATATTTCAAGAAACAACGTCAAAACACTGAAATTAAACGTTATATCATTGCTTCGAAAAGATATAAAAGGAATTACTCTTCCGGAAATATGATTTGCTGAATTTACTACTAATAACGCGAATATTATACGAAAATTTCGGCGAAAGTCTGTAATAAATTGAATGAATGGGAACTACGAGATAACTATTTAATTAACCAGTTATGTGGAGCTTACAACGTAAAAAGCGAATGTTACTTGAAAACATAAGAGAAATAGAGATAATCAAACTATTGTCTCTGTTTCGTCGTGAAATCTGGGAAATATCAATGAAATTAACGTGTATTATCGATTCTACAAAAATAAACAAATATTTCACGAAAGCAAAGGAGAACAAAGTAATTTAACTAGTACTGTTATCAATGTTACGGCACTTCACCAAAAGAATACATATGCATTTCAAGTTTTATAGAGTTACCTGCGAAATACAAGGACATTTCACGAATATCCCTTCGAAAAATGGAATTACATTGAATTGAATGGAACAACGCCATATCTGTGAAATTATATAGGTTTTTCACAGTAACAACGAGAAATACTACTGTTACAAGAAAATAAATTATAAACAGGGAAATTCAGACTATTATCATGTTTCGTAGTGAAATATAACAAATGATTATGATAATAGCCTCATCAATCGACTCAATACGAAGAATACGAATTTTTCAAGAAAACGTTGTCGAATGAGTGAATTTAACGTATTACCTTTCGTCATTACATAAACGGAAACTTGATGCCTTTTGCAAGTCCTACAGAATATAAAACGAAATTCACGATTATACATCACGAAAATATTGGCGAACCTGTGTAATTCGTTGTATTGTTGGAATATAAGAAGTATCTTCAGAATTAGCATGTTCTGTCGATAATTAAACGAAAACAACAAATATTACATGAAAACAGATTCGAAACACGGAAATTCAAATAATTATCACTGTTTCGTTATGAAATTTACAAAACATCGGGGAAGGTAGTACGATTTATCGAATCTAGAGAGAAAAATAGGAGAATAGCAAGTAATAATTGTCTAAAGAGTAAAATTTATGGTACTATCACACTTACGTTTTGATATAAATGGAACACAACATACAAATTTTGGCGAATTTACATGGAATGACACGAATAATTCATGCAATAGTTGGCGAAATCGAGTAAAGCATTTAATTGAAGGAAATGCTATATACATATAAATATAGAAGTATAAATATAAATATGAATATAAATATAAATATATAAATAAGTATATGTATATATATATATATATATATATATAAGTATAAACATAAACATATAAATATGTATATATATATGAGTAAAAATATAAACATATAAATATATATATATATATACATGTTATTTGCAAGTTCTGTGTATCATAAGATATGCAATAAGAATGATACAAAGGAATGTTGACGGATCAGGGAAATTCAACCTATTATCACTTATTCGTCGTGAAGTCCACAAAGAATCTGCGAAATTAGCATTTGAATCTACACCGAAAAATGCTATGATCTCATGGATAGAATTGTCGAACGAGTGAAATATTCTTTATTATTAGTATTTCGTTATCGTATTACTGGAATACAAATTTCTATTTCAAATTCGTCCGAAATTGTTACGAAAAACACAAATATTTCACGAAAACGTCGTGGAAATTGTGTAATTCATTGTGTTGTTGTGAATTACGAAATATATAAGAAATGAAGTAGTTTTGACAAACTTTCAGCGTGATACATGAGTGTTACACGAAAACACATTCGAAGGAGAGAAATTCAACTTGTAATATATATGAAATATCTGCGAAGTTATTCTGTTTCACCGAACCTACTGAGAAAAGTAGGATTCTTTGTAGAAAACATAATTGAATGTCTGTAATTTAATTTCTTACAAGTTTTTCACAGCGATATCAATTTGGCCACGATTACGTTTACGTGTTTTGCAGAAATTACAACGTAAAGCACGATTACTTCACGAAAACGTCAGCAAAACAGTGTTACTTGTTGAATTGTTTAGAACTAGGAGAAATCAGTGAAATTAGATGGTTTTGACGAACTTACGACGGAAAAAATGAATTTTTCAGGAAAACAATTCCGAAACAGAATAATTATTAATTTATCTCTGTTTCAGCGTGAAATCTACGAAATACACATGAAATTAGCATGTTTTACTGCGACATCTACAACGAAAAATACGGTTATTTCAAGAAAATATCTTCGAAAGTGTAGAACGACCTTTTTATCACTGATTCGTCACGATATCTATTTAACAACTACGGATTTTACAGGTTTTGTCGATTTTGTTTGGAGAAACAGGAATGCTTCACGATGTTATCGGTGGAAGTTGAATTCAATGAATTAGTGTGATATACGGGAAATCTATTGAACTAGATAGTTTTGTGGAACATGCATCGAAAAACACGAATGTTGCACGAGAACATACACGAAACTAAGAAACTCAATTTATTACCACTGTTTCATCATCGAATCTACGATGTATGAAATTAGCATGTTATTTCTAATCTACAACGAGGAATACGAATATTACGTAGGAACATCGTCGAGTGATTAAAATTCTAGGTATTCCACTGGTTTTATAATGATACCAGTGGAGTACTTGTTCCTTCTATAAGTATTGCCGAATTTAAATCAAAAACGAATTTTCCACCGAATATTTCAAATACCGGCGAAGCAGTTTATTGCAATGAATTGTTAGGAACTACGATGTATCAATTATGTTATATCATATTTTCGTACCTACAACGAGAAGTAAGAATGTTACAAGAGAACATGGTCGAAACAGAGAAATTCATATCATTATCAGTGTTTTGCCGAGAAATCTACAAAACATAATAGAAATTAATCTCCTTTATCGAATCTGAAATTAAAGTTAAAGTATTTCAAGAAATAATCGTCGTATTATTGATATTTGACGTTTTATATCTGTCTGAATATGATATCAGGGGAAAAACAATGCCTTTTAGAATTCTTCGGAGGTAACAACGAAAAGAAAAAAATAATTCACTGAAAGTTAATTAAACGTAGTAAATCACGGAACTACGAGATATCAACGTAATTACCACGTTTCTTCGAATTCACTACGAAAAGTAAGGATATTTCATGATAACATCTTAAGGAGGAGTGAAGTATAACGCCTTATCACTGTCTTGTCACCATATCAATGTAAAACTTATGCATATTGCAAGTTTTGCCGATTTTTCAACAAAAAACACGAATATTTCACGAATACGTAGACGAAACGTGGGAGTACATGAATTGGTTGGAACTACGAAATATCTACGAAGTTGGATAGTTTTGTCTAACTTACAAGGAAAATTAGACTGGTAAACGGAAACACCGTCGAAACATAGAAATTCAATTTATTACCAATTTTCCTGTGAAATCTAGGAAATATTTGTGTATTTGGCTTTTTATACGGTATCGACTTCGTATATTACGAATATTTATATAAACCATGGTAGAAAGAGAGAAACTCAACTTATTATAAGTCTTTCGACACGACATGAATGGAATACATATGCGTTTTAAAAGATTTGCAGAATTTTCAACGAAGAACACGAATAATAAACGAAAATTTCGGCGAAACTGTGTGATTCATTGAATTCGATGAACTACGGTATATCAACAAAATTAGATGGTATAGCCGAACTTACAACGAAAATTACGAATGTTACAGGGAAACATCGTCGAAATAGTGAAATTCTCGTTAATGCACGTATTTCGTGACGATATCACCAGAGTACATTTGCCTTTTACTAGTTTTGCCTTATTTACAACGAATACACGAATATTTCACGGCGAAATGGAGAAATAAATTGAATTTCTGAGAATTACGTGATGAATGTGGTAATATATTGTTTTGTCGGACTTAGAAATAAAAATGCGGATGTTACACGAAGACATCGTCGACAGGGTAAATCAACACATTATTCCTGTTTCGTCATGATATGAATGGAATACATTAGAATTAAACTAATTTTGCCGAATATGCTGGGAAGGACACGAGTTGTTAGAGGATATTGTATTGGGCAGTTATTGTGACGAGACTCTCGTAATACTCTATGTCTCACTTTTTCGACAACGTTTCCTAGTAATATTCGTTTTTTCCTTTTTTTTCTTTGTAGAATCGATCAAACATGCTAGTTTCGTAAATACAACGACGAAACAGAGATAATAATAATCACAGTCTAAACAGTGGTAATACAAATATCACTGTTTAGACTGTGTTCTCTAGTAACATTCTTATTTCTCGTTGTATGCTCGACATTGCAATCTAATTTATTTGTTATTTCGTTGTTCCCTACAGTTCCATGAATTTATACTATACCGCCAATTTTTGTGCAATATTCGTGCTTTTTGTTGTAATTTCTGCTAAACTATTTAATTTCATAGATAACACTCAGTTCAGTCAAATTCAGTTAATTACAATATTTCGCCGAGATTTTCGAGTAATACCCGTACATTTCGACCTAAATTAGGCGAACAAAGTAAAGTGCAAATGTATTCCACTCATTTGGTGACCAAACGGTGACAGTACGATAAATTGCACTCTTTCAAATACTTTTTCTTGTAATATGCTTATTTCTCGTTGCAGATTTGATTTAACATTCTAATATCATAAATTTTTCTTAGCTATCACGGCGTGATATCACTAGCGTTAGATATCACCATTACTTCTTAGATATCACTATAATACCACTTAGATATCACTAACGTTAGTAACATGAATAACAATTCTTTGGCGATATTTTCGTGTAAGAATTGTATTTTTCGTTTATATTTGTCAAAGCTACTTAGTTTTATACAAACATCGTATTTTTCGTTGTAAATTCGTTGAAAATGATAACTTCCAAATTATTTCTTAGGTTTTTCAACGAAAAGTGTTAATGAGTTTATTATCTCTGTTGCGACGTTGTTTTCGTGTAACTGTAGTATATTTCGACGCAAGTTCTGTAATACCATCTCTTTCCATAGATATATCATAGTTCACACTAATTCAATGTATTACACATTTTCAATGATATTTACGTCAAATATTCATCTTTTTCCATATAAATTCGGCAAAACACGTTCAAGTGGTAGGAATTCCAATGATATCATAACGAAAAACTGGTAACCCGATAAGTTTGTTCCTTCGACGTTATTATCTCGACGAAACCGTAAGATTCAAATTAATATCACTGCTTCGTCCTGAAAACAAAGAAATATTTACTAATTTTGTTTGTCTTATCGAATCTACAGAGAGAAATAAGATTATACCTCGTAACCAACTATGAAAGTTTGAAATATATCATATTGTTAATGTTTCTCATTGTAAAAATAGAACACCTACACATTTACAAGTTTTTCCGAACATAAAACGAAAAACACTTATATTTCACGAAATCTCTGCGAAACTGGGTAGTTCATTCAATTTGGGAGAACTTCGAAACATCTCTGATATTTGCCAGTTTTGTCGTAATTAAAATGAAAAATACGTATGGTCCGTGAAAACAAATATGGTACAGAGAAATTCAACTTATTAGCACTGGCTTGTTGTTGTGAAATCAGCGATATATCAGTGAAATTACTTTGTCTCATCTAATCTACAGAGAGAAACACGGATATTACTGGGAAATATTGTCGAGGAATCTAAGTTTTCAGTATTACCACTCTTTCGTTACGATAACAATGAAATACGCATGCCTTTTACTAGTTTTGCTTCTTTTACTTCGAAAAACATGAATACTTCTCGAAAGCATCGGCGAAAGTGTGTAATTCATTGAATTGGCTGGAACTACGAAATATCCAAAATCTTAGATGATGTTGTCCTAAAGACTTAAAGACGAGAAAAGACAATGTTAGACGAAAATCTCATCAAAACAGAGAAATTCAACATGTTACCATGCAGGTAGTAATTTCACTACTTTTTCGTAGTGAAATTAACGTAATATAATTGAAGTTAATACGTTTTATCGAATCTGCAACGAAAAATACGTGTACATCAGGAAAACAACTTCGGAGGAGTGTAATTTTCAATTTTATCGTCATTTATTGACAATATCAATTGAAAAGCAATGGCTTTTACAGGTTTTGTTTATTATTTTACAGGTTTTCACAGGTTTGTGATTCAAAACGGAAAACATGAATTTATCAGGAAAATATTGTCGTAACGGAGTATTATTTTAATTGCTGTGTACTACGAAATATCTATCGTAGAAAATAGTTTAGTGGAACATACAACGAAAAACACAAATATTATTTGAGAATACCGTCGAAACAAAGAAATTCAAATTTTTATCACTGCTTCGTCGCGAAATCTACGAAATATCTGTGAAACATGAACGATTTACAGATCCTACAAAGAGAAACACGAATGTATATCAGGGAAACATGTTCTAAAGTGTGAAACATAAAGAATTATCACTATTTCTCCACGATATCAATGATTCACGGAATACATCCTACTTCTACAAGTTTTTCCGAAATTACAACGAAAAGCACTAACTTTTAGCATAAATATCGGCGAAACGGTGTAACTCACTGAATTGGTGGTTACTGCGATATATATACATAATTAACGAATATTGTCTAAATTATAATGGAAAGAATGAGTGTCACACACAAAGAAATCCTCGAAACAGAGGTATTACATTCAAATAAATATCACTCTATTGTCGTGAAATCTACGAAATATACTTGAAATTAGCATGTTTTACTGAATCTATAACAAAAAATACGAATATTACTAATGGTAATGAGATGAATATAACTTATTATAAGAATTTCGAAATGATAACATAGGAATACAGTTACCATTTACAAGATTTGGCAAATTTTCTACGGAAAACATGAATGTTTCTCGAAAATCCCGGAGAAACAGAGAAATTCAACTTATTATATCGGTTTCGACGTCAAATCGATGAAATATACACGGAATCAGCATGTTTCACCGAATCGACAACGAAAAATACGAATGATCCTAGAGAATATCGTAAAAAGAGAGTAATTTATCTATCAAGAATGTTTCATCAGTATAACAATGGAATACGCCTTTTAAAATCTTTGCTCAATTTACGACGAAAACCACTGGTATCTACGGAAATATCGATGAAACTGGGAAATTCAAATTATTAGCTCAGTAATCTCAGAAATGAGCACGTTTTACCTAACCGACTACAAGAACCCAAATATGTAATATATTCTACGTCAAAGGTGTGAATTTTAGCGTATTATCACTTGAGACAAGACATCAATGGAATATGCCTCTCATATGTTTTACAGATTTGACAACGGAAACATGAATATTTAACGAAAATCTATCCGAAACCTTTCATGTGATTAGAATGGTGAGAACTACGATGTATCTATATCATTAGCAAGTTTTGTAGATCTTACTATGAAAAATACGAATATTACGAAAAATCATCTTCGAATCGCGGAAAAAACAACTGTTACATCCGTTTCATCTTGAAAACTGTGAAATATTTATGGAATTAGCTTTTTTGACGAATCTGCAACGAAAAACAGGAATATCTCACACAAACATGTACAAAAGTGTGGAATTCTGAAGTATAATCCGTGTTCCATTGCGATATCAATGGTGTGCCTGTGCCTTCCCCAAGTTTCACTGAATGCATTACGAAAAACACGAGTGTTTCACGAAAATAGCGTCAAAACGGCGTGAAACTTTTATTACTATTAAATAAGGATTATCCACGAAATTAGACAGTTCTGTATAAATTACTGGAGCACAATAAGAATGTTGCACGGAAATAACTTCGAACCAGGGAAACTTAAATTGTTGTCCCAGTTGCGTCTAGAAATATACGAAATATCAGCGAAATTATCATGTTACATTGTGGCTACAGCGAAAAATACGAAACTCTCAAGAAAATTTCATCAAAAGACTGATACTAAAAGTATTATCACCGTTCGTCACGTTATTAATGGAACACAAATCCCTTACACATGTTTCGCCGAATTTACAACTTAACAAAGGAATATTTGACGAAAATATATGGGTGATGCTGTAATTCATATAATTGGAGGGAACAGCGAAATATGTATGAAATTGAATAGTTTTGAAGCACATAAAGCAAGAAATACGAATGTATTACGAAAACCACCATTTTCTGTCGATGCAGAAGAACCCAACATATTATATTCGTTTCGTCTTGTTATATAAGAAATAAACATGAAACAAGGTAGTTCTGTCGAAATTAAACAAAAAATACGAATGTTACACGAAAACACAGTCTAAATTCAAATTATTATCACTTTAACGTAATGAAATATAAGGAATATCTATGAGAGTAACATGGTTTGTCGGATATACAACGATAAATACGAATAATTCAGAAAAGCATGCCAAAGTGTGAAACTCATAGTATTATCAATATTTCGTCAAGATATCAGTGGATTACATATTCCTTTAGCAAGTTTTTAACGAATGTAAAACACGAATATTAACCGAAAATGTTGGCGATAGTGTAATACCTTGAATTGACGGGAAATAGGAAATATCTATGAAATTAGATAGTATTGTAGAAATTGCAATATTAAATCCGAATGATACACGACAATATGTTCAATACAGAAGAATTCAATTATTTTTCTCCGTTTCATCGAGAAATCTACGAAGTAACGATGACATTAATATGTTTTTTCGGATCTACAATGAAAAAAACGTATACCTCAGGGAAACACTGTCGAATGAGTTGAATTTAACGTATTATCACTGATGTGCATCGCTACCAATGGAAAATGTATGCCTTTTACCGGTCTTGCTTAATTTACAAAGATAACCTCGATTATTCCACGATATCGGCGAAATTTTGTAACACATAGAATTGGTTGGAACTAAGAAATATCGAAAAAATTAAACAGTTTTGTCGCATTTCCATAGAGAAATACGAATTTTAAACGAAGCAATCGCCGCTGAAGGAAAATTCAAATGATTATCAGAGTTTCCTCGGGATATCTCCGAAGTATGAACGAAATTATAACGATTTATCGAAACAACAAGGATAAGTACGAATATTTCGATACAAAATATACGAAGGAGCTGAATTATTACTGTTTCCTCAGGATATCAATCGATCACGTATGCTTGCTACAGGTTTTGCCCATTTTACATTGAAAAACACGTATGTTTCACGAAACTATCGGGGAAACGGCCTAATTCAACGAAATGTAGGAAACTAAGAAGTATCTATGGTATTAGCATGTTTTGCGAACTTACAACGAAAAAAACAATATTACACGAAAACGTCTACGTAACAGAAAATTCAAATTATTGTAACGGTCTATTCGTAAAATTTACGCAATGATATGAAATTAGCTTTTTTCGAATCTTCAACGAAAAATAGCATTACTCCAAGTACACAAATTCTAGAGTGAAATTTTGCGTATTACCACTGCTTCGTCTTGTTATCACTGGAATATTTATGCCGGGGAAAATTTTACAACGAAAGACACGAATATTTCACGAAATTACCGGTAAAACACGGTAATTCACTGAATGGATTTGGGCAAACGAAATATTTGTGACATTATACATTATTGTCCAATTTAGAACGAAAGGCAAAATCATTACACGAAAACTTCGACTAAGCAGAGAAATTCACTCATTATCAGAGTTTTGTCGTGAAAGTTACGAAATATCTATCAAGTTATCCACTTTTGTCGATATTACAAGGACAAATACGAATGCTACGCGAAAACAGTGTCGATACGGATAAATTAAGGTTGTTGTAACTCTTCCGTCGGGACACCTACAAAATAAACATGAAATTACCGTGTTTTAGTATAATTTATAAAGAAAAACACGAACACTTCCCGAAAATATCGGTTAAACGGTGTAATACATTGAAATGTAGGGAACTCCAGATTATTTGTAGAACGAGTTAGCATTGTCGAATTTGTTACCAAAAATGAGAACGTTTCGCGAAAATCAACGTCGAAACAGAGAAATTCAAAGAATCGTTACAGTTTCTTTGAGGAATCAACGAAGTATCAACGAAATTAGCATGTTTCTCTGAATCTACCAGGGATAATACGAATATTTCATGATTACATTTTGGAAAGGGTGAAATATAAGGTATTATTACTGTTCCGTCAGGGTGTCAATGGAATACCTGTAACTAATAGGTGTTTTGACGAATTTACTACGAAAAACACGAACAGGTCACAAAAATATCGGCTAAAATGTGGTATTCATTGTTTTGCATAGTACTACGTGGTATCAATGAAATTAAAAGTCTAGTCGTACGTATAATGTAAAAATCGAATTTTACACGAAAACTTAGTCGAAACAGAGAATTTCAAATCATTACAACTATTTTGTGGTGAGATCTGTGGAATAACATTGAAATTATATTGTTTTTCCGAATCTACAACGAAAAATACGAATTTTTTAAGAAGTCATTGTTGAAAGAGTGAAATTTTTAACTATTAATACTGTTTCGTCACGATGATAATGGAATGCATATGTCTTTTATTGTTATGACGAATTTATAAATAAAATCAATACTTTTTCACGAAAGTATTGTCGAAAGAGAGTAATTAATTGAATTGGAGTTAATTACGAAATATGCATGATATTAGATTAGTGGAAATTATCAAGAAAAATACTAATGTTACTCGAAAACATCGACCAAAAATGTATATTCATGATACTACCGCAGTTTTTGTCGTGAAATCTACGAAGCATCGATAAAATTATCATTTTGCATCGAAACTACAAAGAAATCTACGAGCAATTCAAGATAACATCGTCGAAAAGTTTAAATATAACGTATAATGACAATTTCTTCACGATATCAGAGGAATACACATGCCTTTTACAAAATCGGCCGTATTTACAACGAAAGACGCGAATATTTCACGAAAAAGCGGCCAAAATAATTAATTCGTGGGAACTGCGTTCTATTAACGGAATTCGAAATTTACGTCGAACTTACAACGAAAAATTCGAATGTTACAAGGAAGCATCTTCGAAACATAGGAATCCAACTCCTTGTCACGGTCTCGTCTTGAAATCGACGAAGTATCAGTGATATTTGCAAGGTTAATAGACACTACAAGCAATAAACCGAATATTTCAAGAAAACTTCTTCTGTGGAGTAAAATTTAACATACTATACTCCGTTTCGTTAAAATAACAGTGGCATATATGTGCCTTGTTCCGAATATTCAATGGAAAATACGAATGGTACACTGTAATAACGGCGAATATGTGTAATTCATTGAATTTGTTGGAACTACGAAGTATGTATGAAATCAGATTGTTTTTTGGAAAATATAACGTAAAATAAAATATTTCAATGGAACACAGTCGAAAGAGTAAAATTTAACATGTTGTATCTGTTTTGTAACAAAAGGAATGGTAAAAATATGCATTCACAAATATTGCCAAATTTACAAACAAAACACTAATATTACATGAAAACGTACGTGAAAAGTGTTAGAATTTGAATTGATGGTAACTGAGGAATATATTTGCAATTAGCTGATTCGTCAATCTCACAGCGAAAAACAGGATTGATACACGACTACATCGTCGAAAAGGGGAAATGAATGAAATTATCTCTGTTTCTTGATGAAAAATACGAAATGTCAGTGAAATTAGCAAGTCTTATCGAATCTAGAACTAAAAATACGATTATTTCCAGAAAACAACGTCGAAAGTGGGAAACAGTGTGAATTATGAGATTCGCCAAGATACCGAAAGTATTAACATCCTTTTACATGTTTGCCGCTATTGCAAGAAAAAACAGGAATACTTCAAGAAAACATCGTCGTAACAGGTTATCCTAATCGCTAACAGGTTATCGCCTAATCATTGAATTAGTGGGAGTTGCAGTGAATCAATGACACTAGTATCTATTTTCGAACGTGAGCGAAGTACACGAATGTTACACGAGAAAACTTCGGCGGAACAGAGAAATTCAATGACTTATCACTTCTTCGTTGTAAAATCTACCAAATATCGTAGATTTACAGGATTCGCCGAATTTACAACAAAAATCACGAATGTTTGACGAAAAATACGGCGAGCCAACCTAATCCCTTGAATTGGTGTCAACTACATAATAAGAGTGAAAACAGTTTGTTTAGCCGATCTCACAACAGAAATAAGAACATTTCAAGAAAAGATCTTCGAAGGAGAGAAAATAAACGTATTACAACTGTTTAGTCAAATTGTTAGTGGAATATACACACCTCCAACAAGTATTGCCAAATTTACAACGAAAAACACGATTATTTCACAGAAATATCGGCGCATACAGTTAATTTTGTTCAATGGCTGGAACTACGATATGTCATTGAAATTAGCTGGTTCTAAGGAACTTGCAACGAAAAAGAAAATGTTAAACGGATACATAGTCGAAACGATAGAATTCAAATTAACATCTCTCTTTCGTATTGATGTCTAAGAAATGTATACGAAATTAGTATGTATTATCGAATCTACAACGAATAAAACGTTTATATGTACGGAACATCGCCGAAAGGTTCAATGTATTATAACTCCTTGGTCACGATTTCTATGGAAGGTATATGCATTTGCATGTTTTGCAGAATGTACGATTGACACGAGTATTACACGAAAATATCGTTGAAAGTTTTTATTTCGTTGAATTGTTGGGAAATACGAAATATCTATGAAGGTAGGTAATTTTGTGGCTCTTACAATGAAAAGTACTTATGATAAAGAAAATATTTCGAAAAAGAGAAATTCGATGTATTCTAACATATTTGTCGTGAAAGCTACGAAACATCTGTGAAAGTAGCACGTTCTAACTTTCCTAGATGGATGAATATATATATTTTAGGAAAACAACTTCTCCAGAATGAAATTTAAAGAATTACCACTGTTTCGTCATGACCAACGGAACTAATACGTCTGAAACATGTTTTGTATATTTTAAAACGGAAAACACACATGTAACTTGAAAACGACGGCGAAACAGTGTAATCCATGCAATAGGTGGGAACAAAGGCATACTCATAAAATTATCTGGTATTACCGGACTCGCAACGATAAGTACCAATGTTACAGGAAAATATCGCCGGAACAAAGAAATACAAATTGTTATCGCTTTTTCGTCGAGAAATCTACGAAGTACCAATGATTTTAGCACGTGTCATCGAATCTACAAAGAAAAATACTAATAATTCAAGAAACATGGGTATAAAAGTGAAATTTTAGTTATTATCACCGTTTCGTCACGACATCGTTGGAATACCTTGCTTTCAACAAGTTTTGCGTAATATAAAATTAAAGACAAGATAGTAATAAACATAAGTATCAGCGGAAGGAGTAATTCATTAATTTGTAGCAACTACAATACATGCATTAAATTACCTAGTCGATAGTACAGTCAGAGGACAGAATGTTTCACGAAAACATAGTCAGAACAGTAAATTCATACTATTACTCCTTTTTCGACGTGATATCTACGAAATAACCATGAAATTAGCAAGTTTTATCGGATCTGAGACGAAAAATTCGAATATTACGTGGAAACAAAGTCGAAGGTGTGAAATATATCGTATTAACCCTGTTTCGTCATAATAACCCTGAAACAACAATACCATTACAGGTTTTGCCGAATTTACAGCGAAAAGAAGGAAAATTTGAAGAAAATGCTGAAGAAAGTGTTCAATTCGTTGTATTGGTGGGAACTACGAAATAAAGAGAAGAAGTGCTGGTATTGTCGCACTTACAACGCAAAAGAAGATTTTCATTGGAAAACACCATCGAAACAGAGAAATTAAAGTTAATATCATTGTTTCGTCGTGAAAACTACGAAACACCCATGAAATTACCAGGTTTGTAGCACTAACAACACGCAATAAGAATGATACACGAAAACACTGTCGAAAAAGAGAATTTTATTTTATTATCACTCTTTCGTCCTGCAACCAAGGCAGTAATTGAGAAAATAGCAGGTTTTCTCGTACTTTCAACGTAAAATGCGAATATTTCACGAAGACTGATTCGAAGCTAAGGAATTCAAATAGTTTTCAGAGTTTCGACGTAAAGTCTACGAAATGCAAATTTAATTGTAATGTTTTACCGAATATCCAACGAAACATGCGAAAGATGCATGAAAATATCGGCAAAACAATGTAATCGAATTGATGGGGATAGCGTAACATTTGTGAAATGAGAAATTTTTGAGGAACTAGAACCGGAAAATAAGGGTATTATACGATATCATAGTCAAAATGGGGAAATTTAACTTATTATCACCGTTTCATCGTGAAATCTAATAATAATAACCGGTATTGGCATGTTTTACCGTATCTACAACGAAAAATACGTATCAAGAAATCAATGTCGCAAAAGTAAAATTGTTCATTTTGACACTGCTTCGTCACATTATCAATGGAGTACATATGCCATTTTAACGAATTTGATCCACAAATACAAATGTTTAGGAAAATTTTAGCGATTCAGTAGTTCATTAAATTGTTGGGAACTATGAGATATCTACGATATTACCTACTTTTGTCGAAGTTGCATCGAAAATTACTCACGTGACACGTAAACATGATGGAAACAGAGAAATTTAATTTATACCAACTGTTTGAGTAATGAAATCATAGAAATATCTATGAGAAAATCCTGTGTCAACAAATCTAAAGGAAAATAGCAGTTTTTCAAGAAAAAATCGCCGAAAGAATAAAATTTAACATAATAGCTTTCCCTTGTCACGATTACAAAGTACTACCTTTGGTTTCTACCAGTTTTCCAGAATTTACTTCGAAAAACTCGAATATTCCTGGAAACAAACGAAGCTGAATAATTATGGGAATTTGCCGAAACAAAGGAATATAAATGAAATTGATAAGATCTGTCGAATCTAATGCAAAGAGTCCGTAAGTTACAATAAAATATCATCGAAACGGAGTAATTCAACTTAATGTCAATGTTACGTCGTGCAAGCTACGAAATAACTATAAAATTAACATGCATCAACGAATGCATATATTTGAGGAAACATCGTCGAAATATTAATATTTACTATAGTATCACACTTTCGTCATGATATCAATGGAATACATATACCATTTACAAGTTTCGCCGAATTTACAACGAAAAACACGAATGTTTCTCGAAATTTTCGGCGTAAGAGTGTAATACATTTATTTTGTCGGAGCTATATAACGATATATGTATGAAATTAGCTAGATCCGTCGAATTTACAAGGAATAGTAAGACTATCACACGGAAATTACTACAACTTTTTCGTCGAGAAATCTATTAAATATCTACGTAATTAACATGTTTAATAGAATCTAGAATGAATAATTCGAATATTCGGTAAAACATGGCAGAAAAAGTGTAATTTATATATAGTATTATAACTATTTCGTCTCAATATCAATGGAGAAGCAGTACCTTTTACAAGTTTTGCCTATTTTGCAATGAAAGACAGGAATGTTTAGCGAAAACATGGGCCAAAAATTGTAATTCATTTTATCGTATAGAAATACGGAGAATATGTAGAAATAGATTGCTTTGACGAACACAAAACGAAAACTACTAATGATACCAAATAACCACATTGAAACAGGGTATTTCAAATTGTTATCCATTTTTTGTGATGAAATTTACGAAATATCTATTAATCTTGCACGTTTAACAAACCTACAAAGAGGAATACAATTTTTTCATGAGAATAACTTCGAAAGAGGGAAATATATCCTATTACCGCAGCTTCTTCACGTAATCAAAGTAATACATCCGCTTTTACTTGCTACGAAAAATTTATAAAGAAAAACACGATTGAATCTCAAAACGTCGTTGAAGCAGTATAATTCATTAAATTAGAGGGAACTACGTAATGTCTACGAAATTAGAATGTTTTGTCGAACTTACAACGATAAACGAGAATGTTACACGGAAGCTTTGTGAAAACTACAAAGGAAAACACGAAAATGTCGCGAAAACATGCGCGAAAGGTGACAATTCATTGTGTTGTAGGAACTATGGAAACGAAATTGACAAGATTTGTCGAACTTATAACAGAAAATACAAATTTTTAGAGAGAACATCGCAGAAAGTGAGATATTTAATGTATTACCAACTTTCGTCACGATATAAGTGGAATACCAATGCCTTTTGCAAGCTTTATCGTATCTATAACGAAAAATGCGAACATTACAAGAATACGTCTTCGAAAGGGTGACATACACTGAATTGGTGGGAACGACGAATTATGTACGAAAAGAGCCTGTTCTGTCGTACTTACAATTACAAATTCAAATGTTGTACCAAAACAAAGTCGATACAAAGAGAAATTCAAATTGCAATCGCTGTTTCGTCTTGAAGAGTAAGGTATATCTATGAAATTAACTTTTCAACCAATCTACCACGAAAAATACGTAAATTTCGAGAAAATATATACAAAAGAGTGACACTCAACGCATTTTGACTGTATCATCATGAAATCAAAGTACTAACCATGCCTTTTACAGATTTGCCGAATTTACAAAAAAAACAGGAATATTTCTCGAAAACGAAAAGACGAAAGTATCTAATGAATTAGTGGAATACAGGAAACAACGATGTAATTAGGTAATATTGCCTAACATGCAAAGAAAGATACGAGAGTTGCACGAGAACTTCGAGGAACAGAGAAATTAATATTATTAACACTGTTTCGTCGCAATATCTACGAAATATTTAGGAAAACTCTTTGGTACATCGAATCGACAATGAAAAATACGAATACTTCAGGCAAGCAATTTCGAAAGAGTGAAATTTAACATGTTATAGCTGTTCGTCAGGATTACAATAAAACACATATGCATTTTAATAGTTTTGACGAATTTAGGACGAAAAACACGAATATTTCACGAAGCTGGTGACAAAACTTAGGAATTCGTAGAATTAGAGTGAACTACTGAATATATATGAGAATATATAGTTAAGTGGAACTTACAACGAAAATTGGAACGTAACCCATTTATATTCGGATGGAACTCTTATAATACGATGAATTTCACATTTCGCAAAATGTTCTGTGGTAAAATTCCTATTTTTCCTTGTAGAAGCGGTAAATATGATAATTTCAATGATATTTTGTAGATTTCACGTTTAAACAGTAATAATAAGTTGAATCTCCCTGTTTCGACGATGTTTTCGTGTAACATTCACATTTTTCGTTACAAGATCGAAATACTGTGTTATTTTATAGAAATCGTTGAATGGGTGGGTATTTACGGTTCGTAAAAACCCACCAATTCAAGGAAATACCGTCTTTCGGAGCTACTTTCGAGATATATCCGTGCTTTTCGTTGTCAATTCGGCAAATGTTGCAGGATGCATTGGTATTCCACTGATATTAGGACGAAAGAGTGATGATACGAAATATTATATTCTTTCGAAGAAATCTACTGGTTATATACGTATTATGCATTTTACTTTCGATGAAATGTGCTAATTACTTTCATATTACGTAGATTTCACGGCGAAACTGTCATGAGAACTTGATATTCCCTATTTCGAAGATGCCCTCGTGTGACTTTCGTATTTCTGACGCAAGATGGACAGAATTATATAATACCATAAATATTTCGTTAGTCCCACCAATTCAATAATTTACATTATTTCGCTAATAATTTCGGGAAACATTCGTGTTTATCGTTGAAAATTCCGCAACTTTGTATAATACATCGGTATTCCATTGATATCATGACGAAGTAGTGAAATACTCTGAATTTCAATTTTTCAACGATGTTTTCATGAAAAATTCGTATGTTTCTGTGTAGATTCGGCAAAATATGGTAATTTCAATGATATTTCGTAGATTTACGGATGAAACAGTGATTATGATTTGAATTTCTCTGTTTCGACGTCAGTTCCGCTGTAAAAAATCACACCTTAGACGAAGTTTTTTTATATGTTTGCATATTTCATTGTCTATTCGGTTAAACATGCTAATTTCGCAGATATTTCGTTGACTTCACGAGGAACGAGTGGTAATAGTACGAATTCCTTCGTTTCGTCTATGTCATGGTGTAACATTACTGTTTCTCGTTGTAAGTTCGAAAAAACTAGCAAATTTGATAGACGTTTCGTAGATTCCACCAATTCAATGTATTACTAGGTTTGGACGATATCTTCATTAAATTTCATGATTTCAGTTATAATTCTGGAAATCTTGTAAATGGTATTTTTACTGCACTCATATCCTGACCACATGGATATATTAAGAGTAATTTCAGGCTTTCGATTATGTCTTCTCGAAATAATAAATTTCATCGTTGTAGATTAGGTAAAACATGTCAATTTCTCAGATACTTCGTAGATTTCGCGTCGTAGGAATGGTAATAAAGTAAATTTCTCTGTTCCGTCAATGTTATCAAGGAACATACGTACACTTAGTTGTAAATTCGGCTAAACAACCTAATTCCATTCTTATTACGTAGTTCCCAAAAATGAATTACTATTTTCAAAGATATTATTCTGAGATATTACTGTTTTACGTTGTAAATTCGGCAAAACATGTAAAAGTCATAAATAATCAAATTTATCATGGCGAAGAAGATGCAGTATTTCATATTTTACGCTACCGACGAGTTATTTTTGAAATATTCTTATTTCCCGAGATGGATTCTAAGAAACATTTAGTTTAAATGGTATTTTACGGATATCAGACGAAGCAGCAATGGAAATTTGAATTCCACAGTTTCTACGATGCAGCAGAGTTACGTTCGTATATTTCGCTTTGAATTGTACAATAGTACCTGATATAACGTATATTTCGTGGTTGCATGCAATAAAATGAGTTACATTGTTTGATAGTATGTATGCCCGCAAGTAGTTGGGTTTGTATGTATATGTATATGTGTACGTCCCTAGGTAGGTACACAGGTCTGTATGTCCGTATGTAAGTATGTAACTTTGCAGGTATGCACGTACATTAGTACGCACGTATGAAGTTACGTACGTACGCAGTTATATACGTAAGACGTCAAGTACGAATGAAGGTATGACCGATTATACGTATGTAAGTATTTAGTTGTGCACGTATGCATACATATTGGTTTGTACGTTGGTTCGTACTTATATATGTCCGTATGTGGTTACGTAAATATATGGGAATGAGCGTATATTGTTTAGCAGGTTCGTAGTTACGTACCGATGTATGTATGTAAGTACATACGGAATTACAAGCGTATTTACGGCAGTGTGTAGATACGTACGTTTTGCAGGTGTGTACGATTATACCTATGCAGAACTGTAGATATACCCGTACGTATTTATGTACGTAATTGTTTAGATATATACGTACGTATGTACGCACTGATGTATGTAGGTTCATAGAAATGTACGAACGTATGGTTGTACGTTTTTAGGTTTGTACATATGCAAGTGTTTACATACGTAGTTTCGTAAGTTTATAATTACGTAAGTATGTAGGGTTGTACGTACTTTTTATGTACATAAGTATGTACGGTCGAAAATACCCATGTACTTACGTAGGTGTGTAAGCACGAATATAAACATTCCTATGTTTGCAGGAACGTGTACTTATATATGCGTGTACTAATTTAATTTTGTCCACACGTGTGTATGTATTCATGTACGCAGAATTGTAATTACGTAATGTGGAACGTACGTATGTACGATCGTATTTACGTACCTACGTAAGGATTAACCTACACAGGCGTGTACGTAGTATATAGTATATTGTAGTATGAGCTCGTTTGTATATATATACGTATGCTTCCATTTATTTACGTTTGTTTGCACGAACGTAGACATGTTCCTACTTAGGTTTCTAAGCATACGCATATATATATATGTCACACATTTGCGCATGAATTCACGTACCTGGTTTTGTACGTGAGTAAGTAAATACTCTCTTAGATATGTGCTTACGTACGTCCGTATGTACGAACGTATGAACTTATAAATATATGTATGTACGCAGTCATGGATGTTAACATTTGAGCACGAAGGTAACTACGTAAGTATGAAAGGACTTATTGATGTAAATCAGAAAGTAGTGACTTACGTTTGTTCGTTTGTAATTACTAACGTACGTGCGCATCCAATATACTACGATCTAAGTCATGCAGGTACGCGGTTCCGAACGGATGTTGTTATGTATGTAGGCATGGACGTCCGTATGTACGTGTGTATGTTTGGTTGAATTCATTACGGTTTGTTGCTACATAGATTTTACGTACGTAGGTATGCATGTACTTAGGATTGTTCGTACACAGGAATGAATGTACGTATGTATGCAGGCTCGTTGGTATAATCTTACGTATATATATACCTGCACCGAGGGATGAACGCACCCTGTCCTGGACGTTCGTATGTATATAATTTGGTTACGTTGATGTGTGGGAACGTATATGCGTGGGCAACTTTGTACGTACGTTCGTACGGATGTGTGTATGCAGTCATGTACTTGTGTATGTAATTACGTACGTAGGTTTGGATGTACGTGCGTATGTACGTATGTAGTAATGTACGAACATATCTATAGTACGAACTCCTATACGTAGGAGTGTATGTACATTGGCGTGTACCTTCGTAGGTGTGTACATTCGTAGTGTTATTCGTTCGTATTCATGTAAGAAATACGGTATGCATGTACTAAATATGTACGATCTTGTCATTTCATATGTAGGTAAATATGTAGGTCGGTATCTACGTAGTTACGTACCTAAAATGTTTTTTACGTTCGCAGGTATTACAGGATATGTGTACCAAAGTAAGATTTTACCTATTTGCGCATGCACCTACGCAGTGATGTAAGTATTTAGTGGTTTACGTACGTTGTCCTATACGTAAGTATTTATTTAGGATGTATCTACGTACGTGTATTTGTGCATAACATATGTATGTCCGTACAAATGTATGAACGAACGTCTGTATGATCGTGCGTATTTATGTATGTTCGTGTGTATGTACGCAAGAACGTAAGTTCCTACGGCAGTATAAACCTACGTGATTATATCTGTACGTACGAAATAACGTACATTTCTATTTAATTGAAGATATATCTCCGTACGTATATATGAACGTTCGCAGGTATGTATGTAACAGTATACGTTTTGTACGTTGCTGAGTAAATACGTATTTGTGTACGTACGTATGTATGAAGGTACGTAGTTCTGTACTTAATTGTACACATAATTATATTGGCATGTATTAACGTAGGTTCGTATGTACTTATTTATAAACATATGTAGGATTGGACGACTGCATATATCTACGTACAAATCGTATACTGTTACATACATACCTGCGACCGTTCATATATACGTACGGAGATATATCTTCAATTAAATAGAAATGTACGTTATGTGTGTTATTATACGAATATATGTATGTATATACGTCTGTATGTATTTACGAAGTTACTTACGTAACAATGTATTTGCATACGTATGTACGCAGTTACACAGGTAAGCACGTACGTATGTATATACGTACTTATGTTGATGCTTACGGCGATTATACGTACTTTCGTATGATCATTCTAATGTAATTACGTAAATAAATATGTATGTACGTACATTTGTCCTTACGTGTGCATGTACGTACGTTTTTATGTACATTCTCATGTAATTGCTGTCGTTGGGTTATTGCCACTTAGTTATGTATGTACGTAGCGTCGTACGTATCTATATGTATTCGTTTTGCCTTCGAACGCATTTACGTACTTCGGATTTTACGTACGATAGCATGTAGAATGTACAATCTTTGTAATGTACGATTGTATGTATGTACGTAGACGTTTACGTAAGTTGGCATGAACGAAGTTATGTGTATACGCACGTTGGCTTGTGCGTAGGAAGTACATATTTAAGTACGTATTTAATTACATATGTCCGTAATTTGGTATATATGTAAGTATGTATATCATTATGGTTAGAGTACGTATATATGTACCTACTTGCTTAATTACTAACGTAAGTATTTTCGTAGTCGAATGTAAGTTTGTGATGTACGTACATAAGCATGTATTTTTTTAGGAAAATCCGTAAGTTGGTAAGAACGCACGTATATATGTTTGTACGTTATTATGTACGTGCGTACATATGCGCGTATGTCGGTTGAACCTGTGTAAGCGCGACGGTATGTATATACGTATTAACGTAGGTATTAACGTACGTGTGAATGATGGTTTGTAGGTTTCTACCTAAGTATTTATTAGCGTAGGTGATATGTACAAACGTATGTATCTCTGAACGTATGTACGTATGTTTGTGTGCACCTACGTAGATTGGTACTTATATGTGCATGCACTTACGGAAGTATTTGCTTACGTGGGTATGTAGGTACCTGTGTATGTTATTGCTTATATACGTACGTAGGTGGTGACTTTCGCACGTATATACTTGTGCATGTATAAAAATACGTACAATGTCCCTACGTAGGTATGTACGTGATTAGTTAATTGCGTACGTATGGATACAAGTACATAGGTACGTACGTTCGTTCGTATTTATGTACGTTGGTCGGTATGCATGTACGTTTGTGACTCATTACAAAAAAAAACACGAACGTACACTGGTACGAACGTACGTATATATGTACGTACTTATCTGGTTACGTGGGAATGTTTGTACGTAATTCGTTACATACTTACGTAAATATGAAATTTTGAATTTGTGTAGGATCGAATGTATGCACGTGCGTATATATGTACGTACATATTTACGCGTGCACATAGTTTTGTACCTACGTCTGTGTTAGGATATGTAGGTGTGTAATCACGTATATAATTTCTTACGATGATATGGACTTTTTTTATGGACGTAGTTATGTACGCAAACTTTTACGTAATTACGTGTGCATGTTGGTACGTATGAATGTACGTACGACGTATGTCCGTACATAGGAATGGACGTACTTACGTATGAACGTACATAGATATGTACTTTCCTTTTTACGAGTTTGCTTTCTTGTACACGTACGTATGTATATAAGATCGAAGTTATGTACATTCCCATACATGAACGTACGTTGGTATGCCAGTGCGTAAGTGTAAATGAGAGTAGGAATTTGTGTGCTTTGTGCTACCGTACGAAGTTGTAGACGCAAATAAATACGTTCCTAATATTATAATAATTATGTAACTACATATGAATGAACGTAGGGTGTTATGTGCTTCCGAATGTATGGCCGCAGTTATTTATGAACCTAAGTGTATGTGTACGTACGTTTATATGAATGCACGTTTGCATGTACGTATGTAGGTATGATCGAACTTATATATGTAACTGTCTTTTCATATTTGTCCACATGTATGAAAGTACGGATGTACGAACGAATTTAATTATTAACGTACGTTCGTTTGTACGTTCGTATAAATGTATGTACGTTGGTGTGTTCGAACGTAGGTATGTATTTACGTTAGTATGTTAAATACGACTTCATCCACCTTCTTAAGTATTTACGTTATCAGCGATTTGCGTAAAAGTGCTTGCACATACGTAGGTACCTTTGTTCTTATTTATGTACACAATTACGTATGTCGGTAAGTAGGTCTGTTATAAGTTATTTATGTACGTCCGTATGTACGTAGGTTCGTATGTATATACTTTTGCCTTTACTTACTTATACTTTAGGTACGTAAATATTTTTTTTCTTACGTTCGTATGCCAATACTTCCTTTCATATGCATATACGTTGGTACACACCTACCGAAGTATATTAGTACGCTAGTATGCTTGTAACAGTGATTGTACTTACGGTTGTCAGAACGTACGTTGATATATATATGTGCGTGTTTATGCATGCACAATCGATTTTATGTTTACGCACGAAGGCATGGGCTTCTGTAGGTATGCATTCACCTAACGTACGTATGTCCATGCCTAGTTATGAAAATGCATTAGTAAGAAAGTACATATGTATGTTCATAAGATATATATGCTTACATTTTTATATACCTACGTATTTATTTCGTACCTATGTATATTCGTAGGTAGATGAGAACGTATATATCCGCTCGTAGGTGTGGTCGCAATTTGGTATGAAAGTACTTCGGTAAGTACTTACGTTAATGTGGAGTTTCGTATATATGCACTTTCGTAGGAATAAAAGTTCGTATGCATGCCTGTACGTGTGTAAGATCGAAAGCATGCATGTACGTACGTAGTTATGTACGTAGGTATATAAGTCCGCCCGTAGATATGATCGCTCCTTGGTATAACGTACATAGGTATGCACGTACGTGTGAATGGAAGTACGTCGGAATGTACGTACTTGCGAACGAATGTATTTGCTTTGAATGTATGTTTTTATTTTCGAAGGTATGTACCTACGTACGTAGGCGTGCATGAACTTATGAATGAACGTATATATATATACGTGGTTAGTTACGTATGTATGTTCGTACACATGTTTTGACCTACAAAGCTATTAGACAATGTCCGTCTGTACGTTCGCAGGAATGCACTTATGTATGTATGTGCGTAGTAAGGTATGAACATTAGTAGGTGTGTCCTCAAGTATGTATGCACGATCTTATGCAAGTGTTAACGTATGGACGTCGGTTAGTGAGTATTAACGTACGCAACAATGTACGTACGGGATATGTCCGTACGTAGGCGTAATTTCGTATGTACCTACTAGCGTAAGTGGTACGTACTAAGGTATGTTTGTATTTAAGGATGTACTGACAAATGTATGTCAGAACGTTGTTATGGACGTACGTTTTTACGAACGATATAGAGCATCTGTTGCTTCAGGAACCTACAAACATACGTACTACCATAGATCACTACGTACGTAGAAATGTACGTACATATACGCGTCACTGTGTAGAATGTAGATACATAGTTACGTATGGTCGTATTTATGTACGTACGTGGTTACGTACGTACTTCGGAATGTGTGCACTTGTGTACGTACGTGTGTACTTACGTTGGTACATAGGTATATTCCTTCAAATGTATGTCCATACGTTGGTATCAACAAAAGTTCCTTGGACGTGTTTATGTAGGTTCGATATTATGAATGAACTTATATATGTCACTACGTACATAGGTATCTAAGTATATATGTGTGCAATGTTAAACATATGTACGTTTATATATATTTACGTATGCTGTGTGTACGCACGTAGGTCTGTTCGTACGTGGCCATGCAGGAACCTATGTATGGACAAACGCATTAATGCACGAAAGTTGTATAGACGTACGAAGGGATGTACGAAGGGATGTGTTCATGTAAGTAGGTTAGTATGTCCTTATGTAGCTATGTACGTAGAAATGTACGTAAATGCGACGTTATGAAGGTGCGAATGTATGTATAAACATTTCTACGAATGTTTTTATGTATGTACTCATGTATTATTGTACGTACGTACATAAGTAGTCACTTAGTGACATATGAATTAACGTTCATCATTATGTACCTTCGTAGGTAAGAATGTAACTAGGTATGTCCCTACGTATGTTGGACAGTACTTAGGTTTGTTGTGAACGTTCGTATGTATGTACGTACGTTCATAGCGAAGTACGTTGTTCTGTACATAAGTAGGTATGCACGTACACAATAATGAAGAGAATGTACGTTTTTCACGTATGTTCGTTTGTTCGATGTTATGAACGTACTTAGGTGTGTACGTAATTACGAATGCAAGTACGTAGGAATTTGAGTACCTGTATGTACTTACGTTTGTATGCAAGTACAATTGTTTTTTCGTAATTGTGGATGTACGTACTTATATATCCATGAACGCAGGAATGTACGCAAGTAGTTACGAACTTTCTTGTGTATGTACGTGTTCTGCAATGTACTCGCACATACATAGGACGGTTTTTACGTATGTATCTCTATTCTTAGGTATAAATGTGCGTAGTTATGTACGTACATATGTATGCAATTATCTAGGTACATTGGTACGTTGATAGGTACGTACGTAGGTACGCATGAATCTAGGAGTGCACTCAAGTGGGCCCGTAATTATATCCGTCCGTTGGTACGTACACAAGTAGGAACGTATATATATTTGTATGTATGTACATAAATATGTTCATAGTTTGACGTGTTTTACTTATGTATTTACGTACGTAAGAATGTACAAACGAATATATGTATTTTCGTATATACGTACGTAGTTTGTATTGTAAATATATAAGCCAGCCTTACGTAAATTTACATTTACGTATACTTTCATAGGTAGGTATGAAGTTACTTTGGTATATACGCGGTATATACATATGTGTGTACATACGAAAGAATTCAAGTGTGTATGTAAACATGTGGCTATTTATTTACCTGCTTGCATACGTACGAAGGGTGTTAAATTCGTACACAGTTATGTATATGTACTCAGTATATTCCTAGCTATCTTCGTAGGTATGTGTGTTAGGAATTGTGTATGTGCGCAAGTATTGTTTACGTAAACAGCTATAAACATACTTATGTGTTTCCAACGAAGGTATGAAGTTACATATGTATGTTCGTATGAAATATATACGTACGTAAGTTAGTAAGAACGTGTCTGTATAAAGAATTTGTTAGCGACTTGCTTCTGTATTAACGTACGCTTGCATGCACGTAAGTGGGAACTATGGTCTATGTATGTACGTACGTATGCAAATCGTACGTAGGAATGTATATACATATGTACCTAAGTCCGTAGGCCCATTCTTTAGTTGTTATTTACGTACTCATTTATGTATGTATGTTATTTATGTGCATCAGTGAGATCGCACGTTGGAATTCACGTGCGTATATAGATCAATCGAATGTATTGCATTATGTATGACAGAATGTACGGTGCTATTCACGTCCGCAGTCCTGTTATAGCGTAGGTACGTGGGTACGTATGTATTTCCGAACGTAGGTTCGTATGGATATACGTACGTGTTTATGTACATAGGCAGCTTTGCACGTACGTATGCATGAAGTTAGAAGATACATTCGTTCGTAGGTAAGTCCGAACGATTGCATGAAATTATTTCGGATTATAGGTACGTTGGTGCTTCCGGACGGTGGTATGGAAAAATGTCGGCATGTTCTTTTGCATGTACGATCGTACTTATGTATGTACGTACGTAAGTATGAACGTAATTAGTATTTGTACTAACTTAGTTATGCCATTACGTAGAACGTACTTAAGAGTGTATCTACGTCGAAATGTACGTAAGTACGCGCAAATATTTGTATTTACGAGTGAACGTACGTACGTATACATTTACTGACTTACGTTTCTACGTACTTGTTTATGTAACCATTTATATCTCTAAGCAGGTATATACGTCTATACGTATGTACGAACGTTCGTAGGAGTATCAGTAAATTGGGGAATATATGTGTACGTGTATGTGCTAATATACATATATATTTGTGTATGTATGTATGATCGTAGTTAATTACTAACGTACGAGTTAATTACTAACGTAGGAGTGAAATTATAATGTTATGAACGTACGTTCGTGTTTACGTACGTATGTATGGAAATATGATAGCTTGCTCGAACGTATATTTCTGCTTATGTAGGGATGTACGAACTTAAGCTTCTGCTGAATTAATGTTGATGTGTACGCAAGCTTGTATGGACGTCGGCAGGAATTTCCGCAGGTATATATATTTCGTACGCATGTATGAACGTGTGTTGATTGAACGTACGTAGGAAGGCAGGTAACAGTGTATGTTCGTACGTTTGTGTATACAGTTGCTGTACGTTGGTGCGTACGTATGTATGAATGTAAGTAGGCTGGTAAGTACGTGAGACTGTATGACGGTGTATTGCAATGCATCTTCGTATGCACGATCTTTCGTATGTAAGCACGTTCTGTTGTATAAACGTACGAAATTAAATCCGTCCGTACTTTCATTCCTTCTAAATATACGTACTTATCTAATTATGTAAGAATGTATGTACGTCTTGTTTTTGGGAGTACGTTTGTATGAACGTATGTATGCATTCATGCATTTATCTATGAACGTATGTATGCATTCATGCATTTATCTATGAACGTATATACAGACGTAGGTATATATATAAGTTCGTACATTATTGCGTTAATGAGTAAACATGGACGTACGCCGAAATACGTTCATACATGTGTACGTTCATATCAACGTATATACCTGCGTATATATACGTACACAACTACGTACGTTCGTACGTTCATACGCAAATACATCCATGCGTTCATACACAAATAAACACCTGACGTCAATAAACATATAGGTACCCACAAAATTATTTTCATACATAAGTAATTGCATACTTACTTACGTAGGTGCCATTGTACTTATATATGCACGTGCGCCGATACGCACGTGAGAACGTACCTACGTAGGCACATACCTACGTACATACCTCCGTACGTATAACACCACGTGCAACTTAATGCACGTAGGTAAAAGCCTAATTATAGTCGTGCTTGCATACGTGCATTTCAAATTACGTAAATACCTTCACAATTATACACATACGTACGCATATAACTACATTCTTACGAACATACGTAAGTACATAACTACATACCTAACCCAGAATTTCGTGCATACCTACATGCGTACATACCTACGCACGAACATAAAGACCTTACCACTTTTAACCGTACGTACACCATTACGTACGTTCACACATACTTTCGTGAACACCTACGTACGTATATTCCAACGTACGTTCCATAATTAGTTAATTTGTTCTATATTAATTACGTCCTATAATATCTACGATTTTGCATAATTACGTTCTTGAATGAAAATGAGTGTACATCCATACGTATAAACCTTCGTACACACACACCCAATTAAGTACGTTCCTACGTACGTCGATAACTACGTATGCACAGACGAGCCTAAGTTAATTCCTAAGCTTTTGCCAACTTACGTAATTACATACCTACGTACACAAATACCAACTGGCGAACATATTACGTTCGTATATACAGACATTTGTTCATATCTTTGAACATCCTATCATATGTACGATCGTACACAAGTTAATACGTATATCCCTACGAACGTACTTTCATAAATACGTACACACGTACGTACATATATATACAAGCACATACATACCTACATACATACATTCCTTCGCGGGTACGTACATATTTACGGTACTTGCTTCGTATGTACATTCATACGTATGTTAACACTTACGTGACTACATACTTGAGAATATACAAGAATATGTACAATACCTACATGAGTACTCAGTTAATTAAATGCTTGACAATGAAAATATACACATACGTACGTACATACACACATACGAACGTGATCACATACGTACATACATGCGTATGCCCCTACATACCTACGCACATAACTACGTACAGGCGTTCCTTGGTGCGAGCGTACATACGTACGTATGAACCTACGACGTATTAAACTAAGTACGTACAAACATACGTACGTAAATATCTACAGACGTATTTAAGTTCCGACCTACATACAGACTTAAGTACATAACTACGGAAGTATCTAAAAACGCATGTAGTAACGCAAGTGCAAGTTCTGACCTACGTACCTATTTACGTACAAATGTAATTCCTTTCATAACTACTATCGTACATACCTCTATATTCACGTAAGTACATAAATACATACATACGTCCGTATGTTCCTACGTTCGTAAATACGTAGAAAAATACATAACCAAGTTCGTAGAAACCTACGTCCTTACTTTCTGCGAAATGTCGTGCACACTTTCGTACATATCTGTGTATGTATATACCTAAGTATCTGCAATCATACTTACGGACATAAATAGGAGTAAACATACCTACGTACGTTCATACTTATCTACGTAAGCTCCTACGGAGTTACATAGTTGTGTTCCTCGATACGGACCTACGTACATTCTATATAAACGTATACATATACGTACATACCTACGTAAGTACGTACCTGCATACGTACAATCCTATGTGCATGCTCACGTAAATACATATGTACGTACGAAACGGCGTACAATCTAATACACGTAAGTACACAACTACATAAGTTCATACGTACGTACGCTCATATATATGTTCGTACATATATACGTACGTTCATAACTACTTACTTAGGCACATACGTACGTGCATACCTGAGTACGTACTTACTTACGTACGTACATTGGAACGTGCTTTCATGTACACGTACGTAGGCACATTTGTACGTTCATTCCTGCGTCCGGAGGTACCAACGTACGTTGTTACATACGTACGTACGTACTAACGTGCATTCATACAATAGTGAGGACCTGCATACATACATTCACAGCATCGTACCGACATACATACGTACCTGCGGGCCAACGTACGTACATAGACACGTACTTTAGTACATACGTTCGTACGTACATGCGTACGTCCGTGACAGCATTCGCTGACACCTATATATGGACATTCATACGTACGTACATACCTACGGAGATAAATACATTCTTACGTTAATACCTACGTATGTAAATACTTGCCTAAGTATATACCTACGTAGTCATGCTAGTCTCCTCGATGTAGTGCTAATTTTACGACGAAACGGTGTAATACTTTGTATTTCATTGTTTTGACACTGTTTTCATGAAGTAATCGTATATTTCACTGAGCTTTCGTTTATATTTCAATTTCCATATTCATCTTGTTAATTTCAAACACGAAAAAACTTTTATGGGTTCAATTTCGTCGTTTCACGTCATTTTTGTAAAATAATCATGTAAATCGGTGCGATTTCGTCTAATCTTGTCAACTCCATAGATGTCTTGCTAATTTAAATACGAAATGTGATAAATCTTTCAATTTCAACGTTTCGCCGATTTTTTCAAGAAATAGTCGTGTTTCTCTCTGAGTCTTCGTGTAATCTTTCTAGTGTCATAGATATCTATAGAGTCTTCGTGTAATCTTGCTAGTGTCATAGATATCTTCTAATTTCATGACGAAACGGTATACTCGTTGAACTTCATTGTTTAAAATATATTTACGTGAAATAATCATATTTTGCGCCGAGTTCTCTAATCATGCGAATTACATAGATATGATGGTGATATCACGATCAAACGTTGTAATTCGTTGGGTTTCATCTTTCTGATGGTGTTCTAGAGAAATAGTGTCATAATTCGTTGAGATATCTTTGTTCCTTCTAGTTTCACAGATAAGTTAATAATTGCAGGAGGAAACGTGATAATTCCTACAATTTCATTACTTCGACGACGTTTCCGTGAAATTATATATATCCCTGAGATTTAATCTAATCATAATCGTTTCATAGATATCTTGCTAATTTCACGACGAAACGTGATTATACGTTGAATTTCATAGAATCTTGATTGTTTGATAGATAACTACTTAATTTCGCGTCTAATCGTATTAATACGTTGAATGTGACTTATTCGACTATGTTTTCGTGAAATGATTCCATGTATCAGTGCTACTTATCTAATCTCTCTAGTTCAACAGATATAATGCTAATTTCAGTACATAGTGTTATAGATCGTTGAATTAAATCGTTTCGATGTCGTTTTCGTGAAATAATAGAATATTTCGCTGAGATTTCGTCAAATCTTTCTAGTTGCACAAATATATTGCTAACGCCATGACGAGATAATACATTGAATCGCACCCTTTCGTCGATATTTTCGTGAGTTATACGTATTTTTCATCTAGTTTTCGTCTAAACTTGCTAGTATCGAGACAGAACGATATAAGGCGTTGAATTCTGACTTTTCGACGATGTTTTCGTGAATAAAACTTATTTAGGATTTAGATTTCCTCTAATTTTACTAGATTCATATTTATGCTTCTACTTACACGACGGAACTCGATAAGACGGTCTAGAACATCGTTTCGATAGTGTTGCAGTGAAACAATCGCATATTTCGCTGAGATTTTCTCTAATCTTGATAGTTTCATACTTATCTAGCTAATTTCACGACTAAACGCTATAATATGCTGAAATGCTCCGTTTCTACGACGTTTTCTGGAAATAATTTCCTATTTCGCTCAGGTATCGTCTAAACATTGTACTTTCATACATATTTTGCTAATTTCACTTAGGAACGTGGTAATAAGCTGAACTTCATCTTTTCGACGACGTTACCATGATATAATCATAAATCTTTATTATAGTTCGTCTAAAGTATGTTACATAGATATGGTAGTTTTTTATGTTTCATAGACATGTTCTTAATTTCAAGATGAAGCCAGATAATAATTTGAATTTCATGGTTTCGATAATGTTTTTCAGAAATGTCGTTTATTATGCGTAGATTTATACTAATCCATATTGTTTATTAAATATATTATTAATTTCAAGGCTAAACTATATAATAAGTCGAATTTCATCGATTCGACGATGTTTTCGTGAAATAGTCATGTGTTTCTGTTAAACTTTGTCTAATCTTGCTAATTGCATGTATATCTCGCTAATATATAGACGGAACAATGTAATAACTTGAGTTTCACCATTTCGATGACGTCTTTCCATTTATATCATTAAAATTTCACGACGAAACTTTCTAATACATTCAATAGCTCGGTTTCGAATTTTTTTTCGGTTTCTAATTTAATATTTCGCTAATATTTCTTCTAATCGTTTTAATTACATAGATATCGTGCTAATTCCATTACGAAACGAGATACTACGTTGAATTTCATCGTTTAGACGATGTTTTCGCGTCATAACCTTTTAATTCGCTGAGATATGGTCTGTTCCTGCGAGTTTCATATTCATTGCGATAATTTCACAACGAACCGTGAGAGAACGTTTTATTTTATTTTATTGTTTCGAACTTTTTTCGTGAAATAATCGTATATCTGGTAATATTACGTCAAATACTGCTAGTTTCGTATTTATCTTTGCAACTTCTCGACGAAACGTGGTAATACTTGGAATTTCATTGCTTCGACGTCGTTTTCGAGAAACAGACGTCTAGTCTTCCAAGTATCAGATACATTATCACGTCGAAACGTTATAACACATTGAACTACATCGTTACAAATTTATATTCGTGTAACAATCGCATGTCGTTGCTGAGATTTCGTCTAATTATTCTAATTGTATAGACATCCTGCTAATTCCTTGACGAAAGGGATAAAACATTGAGTTTATATATTTCAAATCTCTTTTTCGTGAAATAATCGTATTCATCTTTGAGATTTCGAATAATCTTGCTAATAATGCATATATATTGCTAATTCCACGAACAAACGTGACAAAGCTTTGAATTTCAGTGTCTCGATGCTGCTTTCTTGCAATAATCGTACATTTCGCTGAGACTTTTTCTAATAGTACTAACTGCAAACATAACTTGTTATTTCAATGTAAACCGAGGTAATAAATTTAATTTCATGATTTCAACGTTGTTTTCGTGAAATAAACTTACATTTCGATGTTATTTCGACTGATCTTGATAGTTTTACAGACAGCTCACTAATTTTACGACGAAAAAGTGATAAAACGTTGAATTCTCCCGTTTCGAACATGTTTTCTTGAAATAATCTTATATGTCCGTGACATTTCTTATAATGGTGATAGTTCCATTGATAATTGCCTAATACCACAATAAAACGTGATTAAAAGTTTAATTTCATCGTTTCGAAAGTCTTTTCTTGAACTAACTATGTTTCGCTGAGATTTCGTCTAATATTATTTGCTTCACAGCTATCTTGCTAATTTCATGTCGAAAAGTGAAATTATGCTGAATTTCAATTTCCCAAGCTGTTTTCTTGAAATAATAGTTATTCTGCTGAGATTTCGACATTCTAATCTTACTAGTTTCAATGATATCTGGTTAATTTAGTTACGAAACGCATTAATATGTCGAATTACATAATTTCGAAGACGTTTTCGTGAAATAATCGTATTTTCGGCTGCGACTTCATCTATATTATTATAGTTTCGTAGATATCTTGTTAATTTCACCACCACACGTGACAATACGTTGAATTATATAGTTTCTAATAAGTTTTCGTGAAATACTAGCGTGTTAAACTGAGATTTCTTCTAATCTTTCTGGTGTCAGAGAAATTACTCTAATTTTACGACGAAACGTTATAGAATATTGAATAACATCGTTTCATCCATGTTTCTATGAAACAAGCGTATATATCTTCTATGTTTCGTCCAATCGTTATATTTTCAGAAACATGTTACTAATTTCACGACGAAAAAAAGTAGGTATTTGGTAAAAGTTGAAATTTCAATTTTTTGATGATGTATTGTGAAATAATTGCATACTACGCACAGATGTCGTTTCTTCATGAAAATTTCATAGATTTCTTGCTATTTTCAAAACGAAACGTGGTGTTACTTCGTATTTCAGCGTTTAAACGTTTTTGAGTAATATATTCGTATATATCGCTGTCATTTGGTCTAATTTTGTTTGTTGGATAGATAACTTCGTAATTTTTTTTAAGGCGAAACGAACTAATGCGTTGAATTTGATTCTTTTGACATTGCTTCCTTGCAATAAACTTCTATTTTCCAAGGATTTCGCATGATCTTTCTACATTCATAGATATATTCCTAATTTTGCCACAAAACCTGATATTCCGAATATTTCACTGTGTCGACGGTATTTCCTTGAAATAATTGTATACTTCGAAGAGATTTCGTCTAATCATGCTAGTTTCACAGCTATGTTGCTAATTCAGTGCCAAAATATTGTAATATGTTGAATTCCATATGTTTCCATGTCATTTTCGAGAAATAGTCTTTATTTCCACAAGATTCCACCTAACACTGTTCGTATATACATGGCTAAATTCAAGACGCAACGTAATAACACTTTTAATTACATCGTTTCGGCGATGTTTTCGACAAATAACAATATATTTCAGTGAGAATTCATCTAATCTTTCTAGTTTCATTGATATTTGAAACTTTCACGACAAACGATATGTTATCTTGAATTTAATCGTTTCGAAGACGTTTACCTGAAACAATCATGTATTTCATTGTGATTTCGTCTAATATTGCTATTTTCTGAGAAACACTGCATATTTCAAGTCGAAACGAGATAATACGTTGAATCTCATATTTTGGACGATGTTTTCCTGAAATAACCGTATAGTATCTGATATTTCGACTAGATGCTAGTTTCCAAAATATCATTTGTACGTTTCACAGCAAAACGAGATAATACATTAAATTTCATAGTTTCCGGCTTATTTCTCTTGAGAGAGTTCTGTATTTAGCAAAGATTTTGTCTAATCTTGCTGTTTACGAAAATATCTTGTTTATTGCATGAGGAAAAATGGCGATGCGCAGCAATTCACTTCTTCGACGTGTTCACATAAAAAAATGGATTATCTAACAGGGATTCGGTCGAACATTGTCAATTTATTAAATATGTTGCTTACTTCACGACGTGAAAATAAGTTAAATTTCGTGGTTTCGAACTTGTCTTCGTGTAATATGTGAACATTTAAATAAGATTTCTTGCAATCTTGAGATTTTCATGGACATCTTTCTAATTACACGACTAAAGACGTTAATACTTTGAATTCCACAGTTTCCACGATGTATTCGAGAAATAATCGTATATATCGCTGAGATTTCATCAGATCTTGGTTATTATAATTATCCTTTTTGTTTCGTTACGAAACGTGACAGAACGTATAATACAATCGTTTCGACGATGTTTTCGCGAAGTAATCGTTTATTTCCGAGAGATTTCATATAATAAAGCTAGGTTATTGTATATCGTAATAATTTTACAACGACACGTAGTAAAACGTTGAATATCATCGTTTGGACTCTGTTTTCGTGAAATACACTTATATATAGCTGAGATATATCATAATATCTCTAATTTCATGTATATCTTGAAAATTTCAACACTAAACTTGATTATGCGTAGAATTTCATTGTTTCGACTTCGTTTCCTTGAAACAATTGATCATTGCGGCGATATTTCGTCTGATCTTTCATGTTTCGTAGACATCTTGGTAATATCACAATTAAACGTAACAATACTTTGAGTATCACCTTTTCGACGGTGTTTTCGTGAAGTAATCGTAAGTTTCCTTGTGATTTCGTCTTACCTTGATAGCACAGTAGTCAACCATCTAATTACATTACGAAACAGTGTAACACTGTATTTCATGTTTCCGCCGATATTTTTGTGAAATAATCTTATATTTTGCTGACATTGATTCTAAACTTGACAGTTTCATGTATATCTCACAAATTTCACGACAAATCATGATAATATGACGAATCACGTCGATTCGACGACTGTTCCAAGCAACAATCCTATACTTTGCAGAAATTTCTTCTAATATTGATATATATATATATATATACTGTTAACTACAAGGCTAAACGTCTTTATACGAAGGATTCCGTCTTTTTGTTGATTTTCCCGTGAAAACCAGTATATTTAGACTTGATTTCGTCTAATCATGCTAGTTACACAAATAAATCGCTAATTGCAGGGAGAAACGTGTAATATTTTGAATTTCATTGTTTCTCTTACGTTCTCGTTTAATAATAGCATATTCCTCTGAGATTTCGCCTAATTACCTGAGATTCGCGCGTTTCAATCATAGAACGGTAATTTCATGACGAGACATGATAATGCGATGAATGTTACCTTTTCGACAGTTTTCTCGTCAAATAATAATATATCTCGTGATTTCGACCCATCTCGCTTGTTTCATAAATATTCTTCTAATTTAACGACGAAACTTACTAATACATCGAGTTTCATCGTTTCCGAACTCTATTCGTGAAATAATCGTAATGTTATTAAAATTTTGTGTAATATTGCTAGTCTCATATATATGATGCTATTTTCATGTCGAAACGCCGAAATACATATAATTTAAACGTTTGGACGATGTTTTCACGAAATAATCACATTTGTCGCTGTGATTTCCTCTAATCGATCTAGTTATAGATATATCTTGCTAGTTTAAAAACGAAACACAGTTTTTTGAGCTTCAGCGTTTCGAAATTTTTTGTCGCGATATAATCATTTATTTCCATGAGATTTCGTCTAATCTTACTAGCTTCATAGACATTAGCATGATATTCATGATTCTAGTAATATTAGACGATATCTAAGCGTAATAATCATTTATTACACTGAAGCATTGTAGAAGGGATGAAATTCTACATATAATAACGTTTGGTCGTGAAATTAGAAATATACCTATGTAACCAACAGTTTTGTTCGCGGTCTCCTCTAAATATACGATTATTTTAAGAAAATATAGCGAAACGGTGAAATTCAACGTTTTATCGAGAAAGATTAACAAGATATTTATTAGACTATCGGGATTAGAAACAATCATGGCGAAATACATCATCAAAACAACAAAATATTGTGTATTTGCACTTTTCGTCGTGAAATAAGCAGGATACCTGTAAATGTAACTGGGTTAAACGTACTCCCATCATAATAAGGGATTAGTTCCTGAAAATATTGTTGAAATGATGAAATCCTAATAATGAAAATGATTCATTCGTAATATATGAATGAAGCTTTCAAGATTAGCCGAAATTCAGCGGAATTTACGACTGTTTCTAGAAAAGATCGTCAAAACCATGAAATTAATTTCACTAACCGGTTTCGTAATGAAATTTTCAAGATACGAATGAAACAAGCAAAATTAACGTTATCTCTGACAAATATACGATTGTCTAACGAAAGCTTCGTCGAAATGAAGAAATTCAAAGTATTACCCCGCTTCCCCGTGAAAGTAGATTGATAACTATGAAGAAATCAAAATTAGACGAATATCAGCTGTATATAAAATTATTTCACGAAAACAATTTCGAAACGGTGAAATTCCACGTATTGTCACATGTTGTACCGTCTTGAAGCTTGCAGGATATCTCTCAAAGCCATAGTATACGAAATATCTGAGAAATACACGATCATCTGTCGAAAACTGCCGAGACGGCGAAATCCAACGAATTATGTCGGTTCGTAGAGAAATAAGTATGTAATCATTGAAACTAGGAGACTAAACGTAATCTCGGCGAAAAATAGATATATATATTGAATACATCCTTGTAATCGTCGGACCAATGGAATTCATATTTTTATAACGTTTAGTCGTGACATTTGCAAGATATAAGTGAAACTAGAAGGATTAAATGATGTCTTAGAGAAGAACAAGATAATTCAACGAAAACATCGTCGGAAAGATAAATTTCTAGGTAACAACCCGTTCCATTGTGTAATAAACAATTTATCGTATTACCTCGTTTCGTCTTGGAATTAGCAAGACATCAATGAAAATAGCAATATTAGAAGAATTCCAGGTGAAGTATATAGTTGTTTGACGGAAACGTCGTTGAAACGATGATATTCACATTATTAACTCGTATCGTCGTGATTTGTGGTGTGTAACTATGAAATTATCGAGATTACACGAAATGTCATTGAAATACATGATTGGTTCAGGAAAATATCATCAAAATAAAAATATTCATCATATTATCTCATTTTCAGTGAGGTAAGCAAGGTATATGTGACACTAGCAGTACTAGACGAAATCTCAGCAAAATATGCTGTCATTAAACACATTCGAACCAATGAAATACAACGTATTATAGCGATTGCTTCTGAAATTAGCAAAATATTTATGTAACTAGCGTGATTAGATGAAATCTTAGAGAAATGTACGATTATTACGTAAAAGCGCCGACGAAACGGTTTAATTCAACATACATCCTCGTTCCGACGTGAAAATACTAAGGTATCTCAAATTACCTAAAGTAATGTCAGCGAAATAGATGATTATAAAACTTAACTGACGTCGAAACTAAGAAATTCAACGAATAACTTCAATTCGTCGAGAATTTCGAATAATATCTATGAAACTAGGGGGATTTCAACGTAACATTCCATTACTTCCCGAAAACGTCGTCGAAATGAAATTATTCAACATACTATTATGTGAAATTACCAGGATATAATTGCAAAAGCAAGATTACAGGAAATCTCAGAATAATGTACGATCAGTTCACTGGTACAAAGTCGAAACCGTTAAATTCTACGTATTACACCGTTTCGTCGTGAAATTTGCATGACAACTATAAAACTAACATTATTGATAGTAATCTCTGCGATATATACAATTATTTAACGAAAATAGTGTAGAAACCATGGAATTCACGGTATTACCAGCTTTCGTCCTCAAATTATTGCGATGTCAGTGAAACTAGCATGATTAGACGAAATCTCAGCAAAATTTATAATTATTTAACGAAAACATCTTAGAAACAATGAAATTCAACCTCCAATCACGTTTCACCGCGAAATTCGCAACATATATATGAATCTAGCAAGGTTAGATGAAATCTGTGTGTAATATAAGATTATTTCACGAAAACAACGGCGGAAAATTGGGAATCACATATTATAGCGTCGTGAATTTAGCATGACATCTATGAAACTGTAAAGATTAGATGTAATTTCATCGTAATAAATGATTATATCACGAAACATTTATTCGAAACTATGAAACTCAAAATATTAAAACGTTTCTGTTTGAAATTTGGACGATGTTAATGAATCTATAAGGGTTAGACGTATTCTCAGAACAATATAGGTTTATTTCACTAATCCATTGTCGAAAGCATGAAATTCGGCGTATTACTTCGTTTTGTGGTTATCTTAACATGATATCAAAGAAACGCTATAGATTAGATGCAACCTCATAGAAATGTGCCTTGTTTCACGAAAATATTACCGAAACGGAGAAATTGAGCTTAATAACTCATTCCTACTTGAAATTAGCCAGACATATGTGAGACTAGAATGATTGGACGAATCCACAGCGAAACATAAGATATTTCAAGAAAATATCTCCGAAACGGTGATATTCGACGTATTACCACGTTCTGTTGTGAAATTATAAAGGTGTCTATGAAACTAGTATGATTAATCTAAATCTCAAGAAAATTATTATTATTGCACGAGGACAGCGTCGAAACTCTGACATTCAACGTATTATCACGTTTCGTCATTAAACTATAAAAATATCTATGAAGTTATCAAAATTAGAAGAAACTTTAGCGAAACCACTGATTAATGTTCGACACCATCGTCGAAACTGTGAAACTCAACTTATTACAACGTTTCGTGGAGAAAATATAGAGATATATATGAAATTAGCATGACTGGTTGAAATCTAAGGGAAATATAGTATTATTGCACGAGAACAGAGACGAAAGAATGAAATGCAAGTTCTTATATTGTTTCGTGGTGAAATTAGACAGATATAAAGAAACAAGAAAGACTACCCGTAATATCAGGGAAATATAAGACTATTTCTCGAAACCATGTTCGATACAATCGAATTAATCTTATTATACCGTTTCGCATTGAAATTGTCAGTATATCCATGAAACAATTATGTTTTACTTATTGTCAGAGAAATATACGATTATTTCCCGGAAACATCGTCGAAACGATGAAATTCAATCACACCTCTTGAAACTGGCAAGATAGGCATAAAACTAGCAATTCTAGACGAAATCTCAGTGAAATACAAGATTACATCACGAAAGCTTCGTCCAAACTGTGAAATTCAATATATAATCCCGTTTCATATTGGAACTAACAAATTATATTGGAAAATTCTATTATTAGCCAATAACACTGCGAAATATATCATAACTACTGGAAGACATCTTCGAAACCGTGAAATACATCGTACTATATCGTTTCGCAGTGAACTAGCAATGTATCTCTGAATAAGCGAGATTTGAAGGTATCTGAGCGTAACTTACAATTATTGTAGGAGAAAAATGTCGAAACGGCGAAATTCAACGTATTACCGAGTTTCGATGTGAAATAAGAAATATATCTATGGAACTAGCAAGATTAGACTAAGTTCTAGCGATATATACCATTATATCACGAAAACATCTATGAAATGATGACATTCAACATATTATTGCGTTACATCGTAAAATCAGCGTGTTATCTATAAAACTATCAAGATAAGTTGAGATTAAAAAGAAAAATTAAATTATTTAACGAAAACGTCTTCGAAACTGTGAAATTCAGAGACTTAATGCGATCGTTCCTGAAAATAGCGAAGATAGTCGAAATTACAACGAAAAACTATATTATTTGACGAAAAAAGCCTCGAGACAGATAAATTGTTCGTATTAACTCTGCTTTGTCGCCAAGTTAGAGTGTTATCTATGAACATAGAAGATTCGGTCGAAATATCAGCGGAAAATTCGTTTGTTTCATGAAAGTATAGTCGAAAGAGTGGAATTCAACGTACTATCACGTTTCGTAGAGAAATTAGCAAGATATCTTTCATAATATAGAGATTATACAATATGTCAGTGAAATGTACGATTATTACAAGAAAACATCGTCGAAAACATGTAATTGCTTGTATTATCACGATTCGACGTCAAATTTGTACGTTAAACGTGATACATAAAATTAAACGAAATATATGCGTAAAATACAGTTGTTTCTGCTAAACACCGTGGAAACGATGAAATTCAACATATAACCCCATTCCGTCGTTAAACTAGCAACGTCTCCATGAAACAAGCGAGATTAGATGAAAACTGAGCGAGAAATAACATTATATCAGTAAGACACTGTCGAAACTGTGAAATTCCATGTATTATCACTCTGCGTCGTCAAATTGTTAAGATGTCTATGAAACTAACATGATTAGACTTTATCGCAAAAAAATATACGATTGTATAACGAAAGTATCTTCGAAAGTATGAACTTCTGCGCATTATATTGCTTCGTCGTGAATTTCGCATGATAACAATGAAAGTAGCAACATTGATTAAATCTCTGGGAAATATATGATTTTATCGCGAAAACATTGTCGGAACCGTGGAATTCAACGTATTGTCACGTTTCGTCCGGAAATTGCCGTGACGTCTATGAAAATAGCATGTTTAGACATAACCACAGCGAAGTCTACAACTACTTCACCAAAACGTAGACGAAAGAATAAAATTCAAACAATTGACATGTTTCACACAGAATTTGGCATGGTAGCTGTGAAACTGGCATAATTAAATAGAATCCTTGGGAAATATACGATTATTTAACCAACATAATGTCGAAACCATGGAATATAAATTATCATCAACTTTCGTCCACAAATTAGCATGATGGCTGTGAAACTAGTATGATTAGACAAAATCTCAGAGAAATATGAAGTTAGTTGTCGTAAAAACAGTGTCCACACGATGTAATTTTTTATATTGCTACGTTTCGTCTGTAACTATACATTAAAATCATTGACCTAGCAGGGCTAGATGAAATCTCAGAGAAATATATAATTAGTTCGAAATAACGTCGAAAAGATGAAAGTCAAGGTATTATCACGTTTCGTCGTACAATTAGCGAGATGTCTACGAAACTAGCAAGACTAAACTATATCATCGAAATATACTATTATTTTAAGAAAACTTTGTCCACACGATGAAATTTATCTCGCTAAAAAGTTTTTTAGTGAATCTAACGAAATACCTATATAACAGGCAAGATTAGAAGAAATCTCAGGAAATCATACAATTGTTTCAAGCAACCATCGTCGAAACAATGAAGATCAATTCACTGTCAAGTTTCGTGGTGAAATAAGCAAGACAAATATGAAAATATAACAAAGCGGTGTAATTTACATTGAAATTAATTGTTCATTTTATTATAAAATATTTCTACGCTGTATACCGTATATACCTTTTGCTTTTGTGAAAGAAATCAAGACATTTCTCATCTCAAGTTTGACATATATTTTTGCAGTTTGTAAAAGTATTGAAAACCTTGTTTCATAAATGAATATATAAAGATTTTTTCAATAGCGTGCACTGATTTCTGAATAACTACTCGAATCTGATTATTTGTAGGAGACAAAAATATTCTTTATAAATTTTGTACAGATGTCAACTACTATTTTTGTATTAGTCTTCATGTCTATTGTTGTACAGTCTGTAGTTTCTGTTCTGTATGTCTTATAGGAAATGAGTTGTTAGTTGTTGGAAATATAGATGTCAAAGCTTCGTTTGTGTTCTGGAAATTAATAAAACGTTTTGTACAAGGAAAATTAATATAGTTAATGGTAAATAATTAACATTTTCACTGAAAAGAATTTCAGAAACTGTAAAAAATATTAATCAATCAAATATGGCAATGGTAAGCAACTAATTCGTAAATATACTAGTGATTAAAATTATCAGCACCTTGCAAAGTTATTGGTAAACGATTAAAGGGTTAAAATGTCTTTACGTAAGATGTAAACGATACTACATACAGATCAGAGGTATGTTATTTTAATTAACTTTTCTACAAATTAAATGAATACTCCCAGAAACTCTACGTATGAACAAAAATAATATAATTTAATTTAGACAAAATTATAAAGCACTAACAAAAAAAACAGAAGCAGTTTTCATATTAAACACTAAGCAATCAATTAAATGTCCATCTTTGAAATTTCGTTTCGGTTGTCATAGACACGGAGTTATTGTATTTAACTTCACGACTTTTTTCATGGTATAGGTACACTAAATTTTTAGAGAATCACTTCTTCTCTTATTGTTTGTGTTCTGAGATAAACATGTAGTGTGTTGTTCTTACTAATCGAGTGATAATTACCAGTACGCCAACTATTCGATATAATAATAGAAATCAACAAAGCTTACAAATCGATATATTCGCTCAAATTTTTGATGATCTTATCAACAAGACTGTAAAGTGTGGAACACCCGATATAAAATAAACTGCGATTCTAGCGACAAGAACTGTCAGTTATTTCATTTCTCTTTTTTCAATTCCTTTACGTTTCTGTAAACGCAGAACTGAACGGGAAAAGTACGAAACGTAGAAATGAACAGACAGCATTTGTGAAAAACAGACTTTTCGAAACGACAGAGAGGATAAGGACATCGGACAACGACGTGTGCTTCCATTTATTATTTTGCAATTGCAAATTCTGACATAATAACACACCTCTTCAACAATCCAGTTCCTCGGCAGGAATCAGTATATTAAAATTTCTTCCATACCAGTAACACCAGTATATATAATTATACGTATCATCTTGAATTATAATTCAAACGAATGCGTAAGATGCATATCCTTAAGTTGAAAAAATCAAAATTTGCGCCTCTGTGTCCGAAGATCGAAGTAAACCTGTTTCAACCACTCAACTCTCGGCATTTTCTCGAAAGACCGACAGTTCTATCTAACCTGATGGACAGCAGCCATTTTAATTCCGCTCTCGGAGGAAGTAGGTTCCGTTTGTGATAAATAAGTGAATTTTCACATTTGTGCGGTACGAGGTGAATTTTTCGTTTATATTTAATTAAAAAGTGGCTCAAGTGTGACGAATATACGTCAAAATAACTTTTTACTGTTTTTTCTGAAAGTGATTAGTGTTAAATTACGTGCAATAGTGTACATTAATCTGTGAATAAATTTTTGCTTCTAATTTCTGCTTCTAACTATCTATTGCCCAACTTGAAAAAAATGCAGAAGTTATTTAATAAAACATTAAGCTGTGACGATAGCCGAGATGGAAAAAATAAAAGTTTGAGGATAAATGTTCTTCTTATCATTATGATCGTCTACCGAAAATCAACAATAATTACAAAGAATCGTTCAAATCGCCAGCAAGGTCAGCAAGGGACAAGCCTTGGATGATGGTGCAAACATACATAGTTGAGAATAAAAGTAAAGGAATAAATTTAGATAATAATAATATACTGGATATTACGACGCGAAGAAACAAAGTCACGCAATCTGAAAGTGATAGGATTAAAGAATCTAGAATTGAAAATGAATTTACAGATTCGAATTATTACAAAATCATCATATCAACCGGAAAAATATCAGAAGGATTATATAATAAATAATCTTCTCAATTATGTCGCAACGCAAACTCTTGTCCCTATAAAGTACAGGGCGAATGGGAATGGAGCCAATTCCTTTGTAGATGGCAAACAAATAGCAGCTGTGTTACTCGCCTGTGAATTCATTACCACCCGTGGACAAAAATTGTCAGTAAGAGTTAAAAGACCGCCATTTCCCCGGTGTATAATTGATGACGAATTTAAAGAAAGAGAGACAGAAGCCATGGTGGAACGATACGTACCAGCGACAAAATAGATAGATTTATAGAAGATTCACAGAGACTACTATGTCATTTCTGAATTCTTCTGCGCACTCTTCTGCCCACTAGTTCTAGATGTCGTATTCAACGTTCCATCAACGATCACATGTCAGATTTAAAGGCAATAAATCTGCAAGGAAATATATTGGATCTAACGTTACAAGTGATAAAATTCAAATTACTAAAATTATAGATAATGCACATTTGAGATAATTCGATAAAAGATATTGAAGAAATAATGGCTATTAACGATTTGCAGTTGGAGGAGCTCATATTGACAGGAAATCCAATATGCAACAGTTATCAATCCCGAAATGACTATATTAATTACGTGCAAAGACGGTGCCCGAAACCATTGCGACTGGATTGTATTGATCTTCGAAAACTAGTATTGTGCGATATAGTGGACTAAGGATATAACGTGCAAACATGCCGAAGGGAATTGTTTGCTGAAAATACAGAAGCGCAACGAGTTGCAAGTCTATTGCTACAACAATACTTTCTCATATTCGATAGTATGTTTCGTCAACGACTGTTAACTGCACATGACAAAGATGCGAGATACAGTATGACAGTTTTCGATCCACGCAATCGAAACAAGTTGAATGGATACATCATGGACGACGTAGACTCGAACAGAATAAAACACAGATAATAGAGTATAATTACTGAATGGTCGTTGGCCAATCGTCGCAATTCTTTATGGAATGCCACGAAATTCTCATTACTCCAACACAATTACCATGGACGTCAGTCTGATTACGAAAGGAATGATGTTGGTTTCAGTCGCAGGAATGTGTAAAGTGCTTGACGAGGAGGAACAGCCTATCCGTTACTTTAAACGGACCTTCACGATAATACCCGAAGGAAATGGATGGTGGATCGAAAATGAGGAATTGTATATCAGCGAGCCGAAAGACACCGAGTTAAAAAATTGTATGGGACGACATATCCAAAAGTAGATATTGCAGATCCAGAAGCCCAAGTGATAGATCTATAAAAAGAGATTACTTTAGTTAGAAGCACCACTGAGGCATTACAGGAAAATTGACCAGAAGATGAAAACAAATGACGATGACGCTCAGTCAAGAGAAGAACATGAATTTGAAATGAAGTAAGAACTGTCTTTGAAATACAACAATCCGTATTCAGCGATTTAGAATTTCCACAAGCAGGGAAAGATACAAGTTGAAGCGTTTAGTAAATAAGAATATGACGTGTATTTCATTATTTGAAGTAATATAATACACAAATGACTTTCTTAGTTTCACCTTTCTGTTCATGTACTTCTGTTCTGTTCTTTACAATGTACGTTGTATTCATATATTATAACCGAAGAAGAGACGAAAGTTTTGCTGGGTAATTGTTTGTTTTCGCGATAAGAAAAATGTTAATCTCAGTATGCAGTCGTCATTCATTGTGAGTTGCATATTTACATAAAACTCTCATTTTCTCTTTCTATTTCATTTCATAATTATGATAAAATTATAAGTTGTCATTCAGTTCAATTGCAACAAAAGAAGTTTATTGTAAAATACTGAAAGGAAGCAATCTTCTCCAGGAAGGAATGCATTTAACAACAAATTTCTTTTCGTCAATGCAACTCACAATTTTCTTAACTTTAAGTAACAAAATATGTATCAATGCTTTCAACTTTACAAATAACTGACTTTTGAAATTAGTATTTTGAAGAAATTGAAAAGATTAAAAATCTTTGCGGAAAAGTAATCATTAAAATGATTCGACGCAAGTGACGAATTCTGTATGGAATAAAGGCGCAATAACTTCTCTAATGTTACAATTTGTCATTTAAGTATGATTATTCCAAGTTTGAATGGAAATAACATTGTCAAAGTTTTAGAAGCAAAGAAAAAGGTACTAACAGTTTGTTATCTTGCACTGTGCTTCAATTATGAGACAGAATATAAAACATGATTCGAAACTAGATACTCCAAGTTCCAATAGTTTAATTGTCCGTAAGAGTACAATAGTGTTAGTTTTTCTTTTTTTGTAATAACTTCGATTATACAGACCTTGTTCGAAGACAGATTTACGAACAGTGCTACAGCAACTGGAACTTTTACTTTGCTTTCAGTTTCGAAGCTCCGTTTCAAGGATCGACCTCGTATCACGGAATTTCGAGTATCGTCGTGCGACAAATACATGCGTGGACAATCCGCGATACAATCGACACAGAATCGCGAACACGACAAAATACTGATAAAGAGAGAGCAGACAGAAGGAAAAGGTGTATCGCGATCACGTCGAGGCTGAATAAATACACATAGGGCATACCTGTTGTCGTCTAGATTAACGCACGAATTTTAGATACTAACACCTCTAAGTTATTAAAGGTGAATTGGTTACTTTTGTAATTAATTCTTCATTTCTTTATTCGAAAATATTTCCAAACTATATACAGTATATTCCTGCTTTAGGAGACAAAATTAAGACATTTGTCCTCTCAATAATGGCATAAATTGTTGCAGTATGTGAGTTTGGAAAATTTTGTTTCAATATATAAACTAAATATATCAAGTTTTGTTTTGACATCGTTCTTTGATATGTAAACAATCCCAATCAGATTACTTGTAGGAAAGAGAAATATTTTGTATCAGTTTTGTTCAACTTTTAATTTTGCATTAGACTTCATGTCCAGTTTTACAATCTCCAGGTTCTGTTCCCTATGTCCTAGTAAATCAGGTGAGTACTGTTGGAAAAATAGATGTCAAAGCTTCATTACTGTACTTGTATAATGATAAAATTCTTTATAAAAAAAATTGATACGGTTAATTGTCAATAATTAGCAATCTCACTGACAAAAACTTTAGAACCTATGAAATAATATAAATCAGTCAAATTTGGCAACTGCAATTGACAAGTACAAATATGCTAGTTACTAGTGATCAAAATTACCAAACATCTTGAGAAATTATTAGTTAGAACGTATTATATACTGTAATCGATGCACACAAGTCAATGTTAAGTACTTTTAACTAACATTTCTATGAATTAACCGAACACTTCAACAAATTCTTCATATGAGCAGAAATAATGCAATTTCAATTGATTAATTAGTGAGTCGGCACGTTATAATCACGGCCGAGGCTTGTAATCGCTGTGGCATGACCGCGTAGAAACGTCCCGTCTTGATAATTAATCGACGGTGGAAATTACGGACGCGTGAGGGCGAAACGCGAATGTCGAACGATCAACGCTGACAGATTGAGATTACAATCCTATCGAAATCAGATTTCCATATTAGAATATCCAAGTCCTAACGTTGAATCGACCGTCGAATTATTAACGAAGTCATCGGAATTGTCCAGCTCGCTGATAAGAAAAGCCCCATAATAGCAGCCAAAGGAACATTCGATATATGCAATTGCTCGCGAAGTTATTCTAAATAATTGTTAAGAAACGAAATTTGCTCTCGATGCGAGAAGTATCACATTTGCAGAAGAATTTGTCGTCACGAACGAGAGATTCAAGTTTCAAGAATGTACGAACAAAATTGGGAGAAAATTCGGCAACATAAAAAGAAGGGTTGTAACGACAAATAAAGGTATATGCAGTTCGTGCTTCAGTTCCTCTCTTCTTTCAAATAAAATCACGTCGTTTGAAATTTATTAATCTCAATACCAAGATTCTCCAAAGATAATTGAGTCGATTTATTTGATTTAACTTAATTGAGACAAGATATTGTCCGGATTAAATTAAATCGAATACTCATGTACGGTGCATTTCCCAGTTACATGTCCTGTCTTCAAAAGGAAAAAAAGAAAAGATATATGGCCGAAGGAAAGAGAGATACTTCCGTAGTGTCAAAGGATTGATAATTACGGACGAGAAATTTCGAAGGCATTCGCGAGCGAGTTTACAGTTGCAGTGACTGAGAAGAACGAGGGGATAAAGCGTCTGCCGGAAAAGAGGTGGCGTATACTTCATACAAGTTCGTTCGGATTTGTGACACGGATGACGTCAAAGTTGCGCGCGCGGATCTTCCCACCGTCACTTCGAGATGAAAAAGCTGGAATTTGAATTTTCATTGGCCTGGCTCGTCCTTTCCTTCTTTTTACATAACGCAGAGGAAGCTTAGGAACACACAAGCACGAAGCATTGTTTCTCTCTTTTAATTTGGCATCGGCGCGCAAAACCGATGATACCGGAGCGAACGCACACTTGAGCCGCGTTCATCACGTCACGCGATGATAAATTGCCACGTTCGAAGTGTAATGAAATTGCCAACCAATAATTCATCGACGCTACATTTGTTTCATTATCTCGCCTCCTTCGAGGTTTCATGTACCAACAACGCGTTTCACAGAAATGTGTCTCTTGGTTTCGTCTTCTCGCTTGGTTTGCCGAGTTTTTCGAGACAGCCATTACGAGAAGGACACCTGAATTTGGGACTATTCGTAAGGGTTGACATTTCCTTTCTTTTACTTTTTATTTATATCACCTTGAGTCATTTCGAATTTGTATCGAACGTTTTGTAACAAATCTAAAATCAAGGTTGGATTATGTTTAAAATTTTGACGTAGTCTTGAATTTTCAAAGCCTCCTACGGGCATATTGTTTACCGTGCATGAACATTCGTTTTATTTTATACATCTTAGAAAAGAAGAAAGTATCTTTTATATAAATATTTTAAGCCTGCTTAACTTGAAGGATGTATATCTATAAGCAGATTCATCATATTTTAAGTTACTTTCTAGAAAGCACCATTCCAGGGAAAATTCCAAACATCAAATTTTATTGTTTCGGATTTGAGTTTGAAGTAAATAGGCTACAATTTATTGATGATTTTCTTATTACAGTTAAATGAAATTTAAATAATATCTGTTTAACATCAAATAATTACCACTTTTATTTTATTATATTTTGAGCACTATTAAATATAGAATCCATTGAATTTTGAATGATGTCCTATTCCAAGATACACCAAGCTTGATTTCGTTCTGAAACATATTTTGAAGGTAGGTGGACTTAAATGCTTTCTTACTGTAGGCTTAAAACACCACCAGAGCTGCTCGAGCCTTATTTAGATTTAAGACTACTGATCATCCATGGAGAAACTGAATGTCTTTCTCCAACTTCCATTCAAGTTTCTTGGGATGTCTTCAGTATAAATCATAATTCAACGCAATGCTAACATTCTACGTCCCTGACTCTACTAATTGCAAGTTCACGTTCTTTTTCATTTTCATAAAACAAACTGATGTAACAGATTGTACCGTACCATTTTCACTCTCCCACAGAATTTCAAATACTGTTAAATATTGAATCTTGAAAATCTCGGAAGTTTCAATTGTCTTCAATACCTTGCAAGCTTTTTAATTAATTTGAGAGTACTTTTACAAATCCTGAGCTGTCATATAATAAGAAAAACACATCTACTACAAATGCTGATAACTAAATAAATAAATCAAAGGTATATATATATATATATAATTTCTACAAGTATATATATATATATATATACATATATTTTCTGAATTTTGTTTAATATTTGTTTCAAAGTAGTAGTGAGATTACTTGTAAGGAAATACTATAGCTCTCAATAACATCAACTGCAACTTTCAAGATTCACAATGGTTTCAAGAATTGAATAATCTTCTCTTCAATTTCATTTCACTTCTTTGGCATAATAGCTCTATAATTATTCTCTACGTCATTTTCCCTTTTTTCTTCATTAGAAGTGAATAAAGTAGAAATACCAAATACACTAAGCTGTTTTGAACACCTACCGTCTTTTGTAATATTTCTCTGAAAACAGATTCATTAACAGAATCTATTTAAATAGCTCACTGCATTCAAATGTAATGTACACAGTAGCAATAATGAGTCACAAATATAATAATAAATAATCTAAATACTCAAGAATTGTTATTGATACCTTTTTTTCTGCAACCCAACCATGTATTTAGGCAAATACACATCAGACATCATTAATAGTTTAAAGACAAACCTTTCTTAACATTGACACGATATCATTTGATATCATTTGCTTACTTGTTTATATTTTATAATTTTCGCTCATAATATTTTACTATTAAAGGCAGATTAGACACTGTAATAACAAATATGTCAATATCTTCACCTTTTTCGAATTTTCATAACACATTATTGGAATTTTTTACTGTGCACGTGTACATTTTACTTTCCCACCTAGTGTGCTGTTTCTGGAAACTAATTCTGCTAATAAAACATTTATTTTGATAAAGATATCGCCACAATAACTAAGTACGCCTCCTAGGTTTATTTTTATGTAATATTCAGTTTCGAGGAGAAAATGATAATACGATACACTGCAACTTCGCGCTTGAATTACATATGTAAAAGAATATAGTTGCACATTAAATATAGTTGTAAACTTTGGACATTAAAAACTATGCATAGGAATATATTCGTGTTAACTTCGCGTGTATTCTGTTCCACACCATACTTCAAAGAACGTAAATGGGTAAAAATCCCCACAAATGTCTATTAAACGCTAATCGCACTGCGCCAGAGTATGAAATCACGTGCCGCGTGCGTGACAGATCTGGACAGCATTAAGGAGAATGACGTTTCAAGATGTTTTCCTGTAACCGCTAGTTTACTACAACCGCGATATTTTCAGAGCATACTGTGACCTCGCTGTGTCCTCTCGTTACATCGCAAAAAAGGAACAGCAAACAGCGAACTTCTATGCTCGCCGAGTACACTCCGTCGTAACAGAGTGTCTGTGAATATTTATACGCGATTCTCACTCTCTCCCTCTCTCGCATTCACCCACTCTCCTAGAGAGTAGTATCCGTCTCGTATGCTCTGAGCGACAGTTCGGAGTTTTGAATCCAGTGAGGCGTCACAGGTCCGCAAATCCCGGCACGGCAGCCCATTTTATCCGTTAATTTAATGAAGAGACACGACGAGACTTCCCGGAAAAATGGCACGACGGGCACAAGAAATTCCGTGTTGCCCCCGTCCTTCACATACTGGACGACTGCGGCCTAAAGAGAGCACCACAGGCCAGACACTAGGAGGCAGGATGTGTTCGATCGTTATTAAATTTCAGCCGGAGAGCAGCCTTTGCGAGACTTCCCCCCGAACGTTATACTCCCACGAGCAGAGTTAATATTTCCGTAGCACGTCGAGCGACAACAGTTTAATCTCCGAGTCAAGGGGGATGGAACGACGTCGCGGGAGCAAACTTCCCGCGTCCGAACCTCATAAAATGGCGAAACAACGGCACGGCAATTATTCCGAATTGCGATATCGTACAAATATCAATAGGACGGTCGATCAGCGGGATTGGGAATTGGTCGCGTAGTCTCGGAGTGTCGCGAAGCCAGCGAAGTCGGTGATCATAGTGTGATTATTCTAATTAACTGTAGCTCTAGATACGTGGTCGTGTTTAATAAGTAGAGTACGACTTAACACGTGACTGAAGGAAGACATTTAGATTATATTTTCGCGCTAGATTTACGTTATTAAAGCATACAATTTCTTATTATTTTCGCTGATTTATTGCCAAAATTATTTGAAATTTGTTTCCTTCAGAAACATTGAAGTAAAAAGAAATGGAAAACCTTTCTTGCAATATAAATTACACAAGCTTATATTTACACTTCTTCCGAAAATATTCAAATTCCTGAAAATACACTTATATTATATTATGCTTATACAATTTTTAATGAAAATTATAAATTGGTCATTTTGATTACTTTGGTGCCTTTAGAGTTTGTGTTTATGGAAATAAATAGCTTCTCAAATATCACTAAAGATGGTTCTGCTTTGGTAAACTTGCAACGCTTTGAAACTTTGCATTTGTCAAGAAATTCCTAGAACTGAAGAGAGATAGAGAAATGCAACGAATCTGTTAAATATTGATTTATTCTGCTTCTCATGGCTTTCCTTTACTTATGCATATTATTTACTTCATTCGTTTTGTCTACGTTAGTAATACACGTTCATATACACTCGTAATGAACTGGCTTTAATGTTTCTAACGAGTAGCGAATTTCGAAAATGTACTGATACATATTTGAAAATTCCACAAGTAATATTACAATTCTGGAAATTCCAATTCTGGAAATTAGAATTCTAGAAGACATCACTAAAATGTCTATATCCATTCTTTTGTGGGGAGAGTATTGTATGGATAGGAGAGAGTCCAATCACTATGAGTCATTTTCGGTTGAAATAATATCGAAGTATTCTTTCCACAAGGTGTACAATATAATGATAGTCTATAAAATAATAATTTACGCATGTATAAAATTTATAAGTATGCTTTCATCGTCAAAATTGATAGTCAGTAGAACAGTTTATTTACAATATTTCAGTGATGTCAAAAGATGACTGAGGTCTTTCGACAACAGATAATTTTGAAAGCATAAGTTACATTTAACGAAAAGTAAAAATTGCATTGTACGTGTTACACTAACTGGCTTCTGCCTCCGTATACTTATGCGTGATTTGCCAAATCTCTAAATTTATATCGCGCAAATTGAAAGCAGTATGTTTACAATATGCAACGCAGTTCCGTTTATATGATTTCAGTCATTTATTTAACGCAAATTTCAATCAATACACAATTAAATAGAATCAAGTTCATTTGAACCTGGACACTCATATTACACGAACAAAAAGTCAATTTATAAATCCCAATACTACATTACGTGTACCCCGAGAAATTTAGATATGCGGAGTTTCACCTGTTTTAACTTTTCTAATTATAAAATTAACGTAAATCAGAGAAAAGGGATCAATATACATGTGAAACGTACGAAGCTGCCGAACTCGGAAATATCATTGCAAATACACGCATAAAAAGTACTTTAATTTAACAATCGATTCGATTTACTCGGACCGATTCCTGTCACACGGAGAGCTCTCTCCACGGAATAAGAGGAGTATAAATGTTCGTTTCCTTGAAAATTTACGATACTTTCAGGTGCATTTTCCCCTATCCCCTTTTCCTATCCACCGAAGTTTCCTCGAATTATAACGCGTTCCTCGCGATTTCTTTTCTTTTTGCATGAATTCGCTCCTGCAGCCTTAATGGATGCTTCGCATGCAAATGAAAATGCGGCCGACGTATCTATGAGCGAGAGCTGTTTATAGTAGCGGACGATAAATCGGAGGAGAATCTTTAACAGCACCTCTCACTCTCGGCTGATTTCCTTTTTTACGTCGTTTCGTTATTAGACTTATCGAACGGCGTCGCAGCCACTACTACCACGCATAGGAGAAACATAACTCTCCGGAGAATAGAACCTCGGCGTGCTTTTAAATTTACGTGCCACGGGGTCCTAACGTGGCATCGTACGAAAAACGACACGGCACATACACCGCGACACCCGGTAAAATCGGCCTCGAGCTGAACTACCACTCGCTCGAATCCAAAGAATCCAGATCTCTCAGACTCGTGGCAGTGACCTCGTATATCTTCGCCGTCCGCAACTTCCACGATAGGAACCGCATACTTATCTCCGTCGACCGCGCTCGTATCTATGACTTAGATTCTGCTCTCACGATAGCAGTGAAACCGCCATCCTGGCACAGAAACCATCGCCAGAACCGTTCACGGCACCGTGTAAAGGACGTATTCAGTTTTCTACTCGATTCTCGTAAAAAATCCGTTGTAATCAGCAGTTATTTGTTCGTTTATAGAAAAAAAAGGTAAAGCATCGTTTGAAGTTCAGTTATTTCTGTGAGGAGTTTTGGAACATTTAAATTTGCACAGTACTTGCGATGTCCGTTAAGGTGTAATGCTTTCAATAATATTTCCCGTAAATGACGTATAATGTGATTTATCTGTGAGTCCAAGTACAAAATAATGGAAAACCTTTGTTATCGGCGTTTTGTATAGTCGAAAATAAAATTTAGCGAAAACTCATGAAAAAAAACAGAATCGAGTGATTATCAATAATTATTGTAATTTTTTGTTAGTTGTTATTACTGAGATGAAGTACAAAATTGCAAGAATCTATGAAATGTTCTAGCTATATTGCTTCCAATAATATTTGATGCAGCTTTCCTCCAAATTTCTACTATTCTTCAATTACATTATTCGACAAAGGTCTCCATAAACTGCCCTCTGACCAGCAGTTAAATCGTGGACGTCTACCCACTTGTAAAGTACTCGATACTATATAGACAAAATCACCGGTTGATATATCGTATTCAGCAGATCGTATACTCGAAATCGCAAACATCCGAATGGGCGAATGATTGTGCGAGTGGAGCAAGTCGAGGGAGAGGCTATTCCGCCTTCCGTATCTGCCTTGATTTACATTCTTACAGAAAAAAAACGTGCCGAGAGAGAGAGCGGTTCTAAATTAGTTCGGTCGGACGTTCGTCCGCTCGGTTTTGAAAATCGGGGATAATAGTACGGCGCGAACGCCGGGGATAAACGGACACTACTTTCGCTGATGAAAACGTATTAAATCCATGAAGAAGTTCCGTCGTTTGCCTTCCGCATTTGCAGGAGCGAATGTTCTCTTTGAATCTGTTTCCTTGTCGTGCCGGCCTGAGGCGCGATAAAGTGTTCGAGGTAACCACTGATACTTAGCTGAGCGTTCGACTCACCGACACACACACCGACACACCACCAACACACACACACACACCCACACACACACACACACACATGTACACCCACGCAGGGTCGGGGAAGAATGTACGTATGATATTGAATTTTTCAAGAGCCTCCTCGCAGGGAAGAAAGAGTTTCTTAAGGCATGTTTATACCACCGAAGTAATTCCACTCCACGCCCCGTTTTGGAAACTATAGAGAAACACGCGACACTTAATGAGATCCGACGCTCATGTTACAAATACTCTAACACGAATTTGGCCATCTTTATTCCGTTGAAAACGAAGAAAACATAGTTAAATCATTCTCTCTCGTGGCACGGGCCGTAAGCATACCGAAAATTTACCGAGGTCACTTATATCCGACTCTCTCAGTTCGAAGTAAGAAATTGTTTTGAAACTGAAGATTCGTAACTATATTTGTGCCGCCTTTGCCTCTGTTCGTTTAATTTAATACATTTAGAAATTGCTTCGGGGTGTACAAAATTGTAAAATTATACTTATGATATATCTATAATTCAATAAAAGAAGCTCGTGCAACTTAATGAGAGAGTACGCTAATGCTATAAGTAAATAAGCCGCTGTCCGTAAGAATTTGGCTGCCTTTTAGTTAGTCGAAGAACAGTACATAAAGTGTAGTTGTAATTTTCAGCAACATTTTATATATTTTTTTATTTTACTCGCGTTTACATGATACGATTGCAAATAAAACAGTGAAGTATAGTCAATTATATAAAAAATTATTTTTTAGGTTAACATAACAAGTACTTATCACTCGTTCAGTTAGTCTATATTACCTACATATACCAGGGGACACCAAACATTGATCACAGTGTGCCACAAACCTGAAAAATGACTACCGCGTGCCGCATAGTCACTAAACTAAGTTCAGCATTCCATGTTAATCATGGATGAGTGGCATGCAATGCACAAAAAGCAATGAAAACCATCATATTTACTTACTAGGGAAGTTGTCAAAGGAAGCGACGTTAGCAGAATGCTAGTTACAACAGACCTAGTGTGCATGAAGTCATATCTGAATTTCAGACAAATTCAAGTTCCGTCGCCGTGCCGGGTGAACAAACGCTGCGGGTCGTAGTTTGGTGAATCCTAGAATAGAGTAATATGTACATTATTTTAATTTCCTATTACTTTTGTTTAAGGTATGTCATAAGAATTCTAATCAAAGAAAATTGTAAACATTGAAATGGACATAATCAGAATATTTGACAAAATTTTTTAAAAATCATCGTACAAACATTCAAAGAAAGTACGATTATATTTGACTCGTTTGGATGTTTTCATTACTTCTGGTCTGAAATTAGTTTTCAAGTTAGATTATATTATCCCTTACATTTTATTTTATTGTATGCAGTGATGGCTCGCGAGTATATTTGAATACGTACAGACATAGCATATGCAAAATATTTTGAAACTTAATTGCGATGTATCGTGATGAGTTACAATTATTATAGTTTTACTAATAAGATATGAAACGAACATGGAAATGTACTCGCTGTGTTGATACTTTATACAAGATGATTCCTAGCCAACATACACTTCACATTTGAAATTTCAAACGATCAATCATTCTGTTCCATTAATAATTACTTGCTAATTACTTATTTAAGATTATTATTCTCATTTCTTTACTACTTACACGTGCAGTAAGTAACTCAATCTAGAGTAAACAGAATTTGTAATTACTGTGTACATTTCCAGATCGGTTCAAAATTCTCCTTGCAACAATCTCCCGCCACAACACATTTTTACGAACTTTCAAATGTTTCGCGTAAATAAAGAGTTCGTAAAAATTTTCCTTGGCACAGAGTTCGTACGTGAGTCACAATAAAAACTTCTCAAACAAAACAGATCCAACATCAGCTAAGCAGAAGTTGAGAAACAGGAGTATTCGAGAGAGAATTACAGAAATGTTCTAACGAATAGGAGAGGAAAAGAAAAAATAATGTTACAATAGCGTGATACATTTCAATCCTACGTGTCAGTTCTAGATTAGAGTGTTACTTATATGCACCGCGGCAATGAATCTTTCCATCTTACTCTATCAGGTAAACTGGATATTCACTCGGACTCTATCAGGTAAACTGGATATTCACTCGGACGTAGATGCAACGCTGACAAATTAAAAGCATAATCGATTTTTTCGATAACACAGGAAGCGATAAATTTTCCCGCGAGGTTTCTTCTTTGCATCACAGCGAAATTTCTTCGGGGCAACGAGGAAAGTGTGAGAAATAATTACCTTTTCCGGACGACTGTGAAAGTATCGAGCGACAGTGATTTACGAGGCATATCAGATGCCAGGGACTAGTATTGTCGATGCGATCCTCCTCGTTCGACGACGATAATTTTCTAGACGGTTCGAAATGAGCGAATTCACCTTACGTAAACGACCGCGATTACACGAAACTGCATTCACCTGAAATATAGCGTGCAACGCGAACTTGGCGAGGTAACGCCACTTATAACGATACCATAGCTTCGACCGTAAAATTTCCGTAAATTTCGACAAAATCCAAAATGTCAAGACACGCTTGGCCTTTTCCTGCCACTCACGATTACTATTTTCTGATTATTCCGCCTGATTAATTTTTTCCCTCAAAAACACGTATTATGCCGTACCATTAGCACCACGAAAATATTTCTAAGAGTTTCGTTATTCGTCAACTATTCTTTACATCTGGTTTATAAGTCCATTCTGACCAGTTTGAATTCGAGACACCTTATACATATTAACGAATAAATTTCTCTGCTTATTCTATTTGTTAAGAATCCTTTGCTTTTTTTGGACATATGAAAATTTGCAGTCACACTTATGTTCAGTGCCAGTCGCTATTGTAATTGTAAAGTTTTTCGAAGTTTTTGCACTCGTGACTCGTTCGATGACGACAAGATTCTCTCGTTTAATGCCTGGACAGGTTAATTAATCCGTGACAAATAGATAATAAGAATTGTCAGTTTCAACTGATAAAATTATTTCAAAAGCTTTTAACGAAGGATCGTGACATTCACTGCCAAAGCAGTATTATCCTGTATTTTTTACTGTTTTTTTTTCCTTACGTTTTTGAAAGAGTCATCAGAAAGGAACAATAACGGTTATCTTTGTAGAAATTTGAAAATGTGAAAAAGTTGATTCCATATGAATGTTGATCAATTTCACGTGGAAAATAATATAATAGTAGCGCGTTTCTTTGTAAATTCGTACTTCTAAGAACATAACTGAAAGAGCAGAACTTTTAAGAAAGTGACAATGCGAGCTAAGTATTATAGAGAGTATTATATTTTAGATACTTCGTAAAACTTTGAAGTTTCCCATGAACGCGTAAAAACTCGCTAAAAAACCATAATTCTCCATAGTCCTTTTTTCTCAAAACAGAAGTATATGTTATTTTATTGTTATCAATTTGCTACATTCTTTATTTCGGTAATGTTTTATCAACAATCTTTGCATATGCATAATTATAACTGTCTTGAGGGAATTTACTATCAAAATTAATAACCACGTTATGAATTAAACATAGTACCATTAGCATTACAATGTATTTAAGAAAGAATCGAGAAGGAACAAAGTTCTTTTTAACGAATTATTCCTACGGATCTAACATTTCTCCTTTTCTTTCGTATCTTTCGCTTCATTCTTAATATTACGATGAAAATTTATCGAAATCAAATAATTAACTTGTCAACGTCTAGAACGAATTTGTGCCTCCTTTATAAGGAAAGTCCTTTATCACGAAAATAATACTTCAATAATATTATTTTATTTTAACAATTAACGGCTAACAATCCTATTTTACAAGCCTCCTCCCTTTTCTATCTCACCGCAATTAAAATTACGAGGAACGGCTGTTCATTTAAAAAAACTTGTAACTCAACAAATCTGCAGCGAAAAATTCAAAAACGACAGAGAGAAGCAATATCACTTTACTTCTCAAACAACTACGATATGAAATATTTATTCTCGTATTTTCAACGATAGAGAAAAATAACCGAACATACTTTTATAGCTATGCGCGTAAATTTTAACCACACTCTGCGCAACGTGGAAGTTACAAAATCTGCAACTTGATGAGAACTTGTTATAACTAGTAATGGATAAACAAAACGTTGGGAACAAAAATGAAAGAAAAAGCGCGAAATCGAGCGACGAATCTATTGATCAAATGACCCCCCCCCCCCATCACTGTAATTAGATTCACCACCGATTCACCGCGCAGTATCACCTGCACTCGAATATCCTGCGCTCGAAATCTGGAAACCGAACGGTTGGTGAAAAGCCGCGCGGGGTACGGGGAGGAAAAGTTTCATTAAAGCCGCGACAAACAACGTCCCATCGGTGTCGTTGCTCGAAACGTTCACAGTGGTAGTCACTTAGAAGTAATAACGAGACTATGTAGTTTCTTATAAACCACGCGGAACGATAACCTTTGTGTGCGGAATTGCACGAATAAAGCGCGCGCGCGCGCGTATCTCGTTAACGGGATATCCTCTCGCGAATGGAAACTGGCCGCGAGTTTCAGCTAGTGGTAAAACCGAGCGCCGGTCGCGCGTTGCCAATTTAAGGCGAGGGAAACGAAAGAAAGGGAAAGACAGAGAGAGAGATATTTTACAACTCCTAAAATGATACCGTTTGGATGGATCTCTCTCCTCATGTTCTCTGACCAAGCGTTTTCTTCGACAAGGGAAGAGGATAATGCTAAATACCGTGTTCCTAGCACTATTCCTACCGATACTTCACGTATACCTATTCCTACCGCGATCAAATGACCGTGCTTTAGCACAACTTATATTTTTAAATGTAGAAAGAAGTTAAAAGCCTATTTGACAGTAGAAAGATATAGTTTCTTGAATTCAGTATCTAATAGTTTCTATTTTATTCGTGTTCACCGCATTTTTTACAGTTAGGCTTCTCAAATGTACATTTTCCACATACGTACATTTTACATTTTAGACAGAAATTGTTAGTCTCATTGTTGACATTGCAATGTCTTATCTGGCAAATTTTCCGTTCATGTCACCCGTACTTGTATTTGTGACAGGTGTTGGTTGATATTTGCCTAGCTGTAGCTCTTTCTGTTATTCAATGGCAAGTTTCTCTACTAATTGAAATAAAATTTCTTGTTTCGAAATTTCTTCTCCCTTGAGTTCTTTACATAAAATCCATGCATTTATCCCGGCTAAGTCTAAGATATTGAAAAACATGAGTAAAGGCCACCTCCGAAATTTAAATTTTACTAATTTCTGTAATTTCTAGCCATTTGTTCGGTCACATCTACACCAAACTTAGTGCTATTATATAATCTCATTGTCTCCGATATATACGGTAACATTTTCTTCAACTTGTACGGAAGTATGCATTGAACTAAGAATCAGTAGTTCTTTATTTCGTTTATTGTAAATTGTCAGAGTACAATTATTTGAACGATATTATTTCATTGAGAAATGTGTCATAATGTCATTTCTCTGTTTCGCCAGTTTTGTTAGTTATATTCAATTTGCTTGAATTGTTCCAACAACCGAATTGTTTTCTTTGCTGAAACTTTTGTCGCTAGAGTCATGCTTGTAAAATAATTGTGTTTATATTTCTTTCACTTTATCCTACTAATTTCAAAGTGACAGACTCTCCAAACGTAACTAAAATCTCTCTTTTCATCACACACGGAAGTGCCGTAAATCAGTCGCTGGGAGGCACTTTTACGCTAAAATCATTCCCCAACTCTGTTACCTTTCGTTTGTAACTACTTCACAGTTTCGAAATTAAATTCTTGGGAGAATACTGTTACGAATATATATAAATCATTTACCGGTCAAATGACCGGTCGTGGTAGGTAAAACAGACTACAAACTTTCTCAATAAATAAACAATAAAAGAAGAAGTGAGTATTGAAAAATATATTATACGTATATTTGAGGAAAGGTCGTGAAATTTAAAGTCGGTTTAATTGCGTTGTATATAGGAAATTCTAATCGAAGTTTTAAAAACTGTCATTTCAGCGGTTATGGTAGAAATATTGCTAGATACGTAAGAAGATGCGCAAACCGACGCATTTTATTTCGTTAATAATTTGAAGGCCGCATATTCTTTACATCTATGTAGTATAGGTCTTGCAACGTAGATTTTACAGCTCGCGATACGTATTTATGCAATCGTTCATAGCATAATTGGCAGTTACATTATATTTAGCGATAAAGATTGTCAAATTAGTGATTTCTTTACATTTTTACAGCTTTCGCAGCCTTCACGCAAATGCAGTTTAGAGCACATGCAACCAATGTCCCTATTATAAATCTCACGATCACAGTTAATTTGGGGTTTCATTCAAAGGATAGCGATTGCAGTACGTTGCAAGCAACGAAATAATATTCAGACGTAATGGAATATGAATTCGAAGCCTGAGATCATTTTCCCACGACTTGCGAAAGTAGTGGTGCAAAGTAGGCTGATAACCGCTGCCGGAAAGGAGTCATGCGTTAAAAACGAAAGAGAGAGATACAAGATGGATTAAGAAAGATGTATTTTTCAAAACGAGCACGATGGAAACTTCACAGCGGCTGATAATGTGTGTGAACTCGACAGAGAGGGAGAGAAACGGGATTCCTCCCGAAAAATGAAGCCCGCCGCGAAGAAACGCTTGACATCAGGCAATGAAACGCGGTTATCAGCAGTGTCGAGCGTGCCAACGCACGAATTGAGAGGAGGACGATGCACGACGTTGGTTTTTGCTAACAGGCCAAGCGGTAACCCCAGTCGTCGAAGAGGAGCCAATCACGAGAATGCCTGGTGTCGGCAACGGCTTGGATCGCCGTGGCAGGCTTGAAACCAGGTTCGTAGGATCGCGCACCGGCTGAAACATTTGCACACGGCTGGTAAACTGGGACACGCAATATCGATTCGTGAAGTCGGTCGAGAGTTAGTGAGAGTGAGAGGGAGAGAGGGAGGGGAGAGTGTATGATCGTAAAGCGGTGACCTTACCAAGCGACACCTCGATTCGACATCGGAGTTTCGGCGGTCGCCACATCAAGCACGTGCATAAATACAGACGAGGATACGTACAGTAACACGACAGGCTGAATAAAATTGGCTAATTTGGAAAAACTCGCCAGAGCGAGCACAAAGGCAAACGGCGTCGAAAATCGCGAACGGGGGAACAGCGTCCCGTGGGATTTAGGAACACGATATTAAAGAGGAGGCGACGGTGATACCTCACCCCGAGTGCTAACGTTCCGTTCGACGTTTCATCGTCCCTTGGCGCGTCATTCGAGAGCAACTCTAGACAAATTGAGAGAAAGGAGAAGATTCAGTGGTCTCTTCCAGCGGTTGCAAGAATCGTAGACGTGGCTCTATAGCAAAATAAAAGATACTTCCGCAAACTTTCTACCGTGCGTGTTAGAAAAATACACGTTTCTTGTTCCCTGTTTCTCTTTCTTTCTCTCTTTCTTTTCTTTTTTTTTTAAGCAGCGACGCAGAACGAATACAGCGATGCGAATTACAAATTAGAAACGAGCAGTTTAACAAGCACGAACGTACGATATGCGCGTCAGAGGAGTCTGTCGCTTAGCCAACGTCGAAATTATCGCCGGGTAAATTTAGACCGCGTTACTCGATAATTAAGCTCGTAGAACGACGTTTATCCGATTAGCATGCGTAGTAATTGTATTCTCCAATGCCACGAACTCTTGATCGATGTATCCTTCTTTCCTTTCATTTTTTTTCTCTTCCTTTAAAGAGTAGACCTTTGCCACTAGCCCTTTCGTCGTATAAACACACGTTAGAGAGAGAGAGAGAGAGAGAGACAGGGAGAATTCCGTGTGACACAATCGAGGTAACAAGGCATCGATTACATCAAAACGAAACCCAGCTGTCAGTTCGTTGTATACACGGACGAAACTAACCGCGTTCAGTTGGCACGCAACAGAATGCTCGAATCGTGGCTTTCACTATTCTTGGCAATTGTTTGCACTCGAATGCGGTTCGCCTAATTCCGCTCTCGAATTACCCGACCGTGAAAATCCACGAACAATGAATCTTGAACAACGATCGAACAAGTGCAAACATCTAGCGTTTCGTGCTTGTAAAATTGTCATCGTCGGCGTCACCATTCGGAATTTGCTTTGGTCACCTTCAAAATCACCTTCGGATTAATCGTACCGGAGATTGATTGATCTACGGCCGAGTCGACGTTCGATCAACAATTAGCTATGCGAACTGAGGTGCTTGGAATCATTTCGAGAATCTGTCGAGAAATTCGAATCAGCTGGAATACGACGACTGCAGGCTTAAGATTTCCAAAAGTTTAAATAAAAGTGAAAAGGAATGAAAAATCTATCCGCTAGAAGCACAATATTTCGTTTTTAAAATTTCTTTACGCAAACTGTTGGTTACGCGGATTTGAAATTAAAATTTTACTTGGATCGGAATGTATGTGGATCTGCAATTAAGGATAAGTAGAAATAGATAAAGGGTCATTTAAATACGATGCAAATTGAAGACAAAAGTGTTTTAGTAAAATATTATTTATAAGCGCACGTAATTCGTAGTTGGCCCGCAGATTCTGCATTATTATTATTATTACTGTTTGTTTTCATAATTGTTTTTTATTGATAAGATATTAATGAAATTAATATTAGTTGTTTGTTATTACTAATTAATTAAACATTAACTGCTTTTATTGCAATAATTTTTGTTACTACTAACACGCATAATTCATTAATGTAATGAATGTTACAGGAATGAAAGTGAAAGATAAAATGGTGACAATATGTTCAGTAGTTGAAAGTAGAGCTCCGTTTCAAACGAAACACTATGCACAGAAAAAAAGAAAAAATCAAACATATCTACATCTAACAAATCAACTAATTTAGCGATTTCAAGAACCATAACGTACCTTTAAACATCGGTAGGAGAAATCTTTTTCTCATGTAATCAGAGCGTATAAATTCATTTTTCTTTAAAGAAGTGGGGACTCGATTATACTACATATAACTGTAAACAGATATTTAAAGGTGTCATAAAAATTTGATTATCTCATAAATTTTGGATGACTTGAGTTTTACGATGACAGTTACTATTACGCGTATACAGCATTCTACAAGCTCATATAAAATTGTAAATCATGGATATTAAAACTATCCAAGAAAATGTCATGACATGAAAGGAAAGTTATATAAAAATAGAACTGAATTGAGTTCTATTTTTATATATAAGCTTAATATATTTTATATATTAAGCTCTAGCTATAATAGCTCGACGTTTCAAGAGTTGCAACTGCAAAAAGCTGAAGTCGTCAATTGCTCGATTGCTCCAAATCCAGAAAATCGAGTTGTCTAAATTGCATACAATGACGACTACAAACTGTGAAATGCCACATATGTCGAAGACAGTGGTTTGTTACTCACGAAACGAACCTTAAAAGCCTTCGAGAACTAAGTATTTGCTTGAACTTGAGCTTCATCTATTTCCATTAGTCATTAGTCTCAAAGACTATCATAGGTCTCCATAGTTGAGAAGATTGAACCTTCAAAGACTCGAGGTATTTTATGTATATCGGTAACTTGGAAAAATTCAAAGTGCCTTGATCAACATACTAATAACACTCGTCTACGACGCTTTTTGTTGAGAGAAATTGAGAATGTGATTTTCCCGTCCGACGATTCAAGGTTCACGCAAAGAGAACGCGCGCTTCAATGACGCTCAGAAATTTTATTATCAGACATTAGACATGCCACCAAAACGGTCGATTTCGAAATGGGTCGTGCATATCGGAAGATACCCTTGCTATCTCCAGAGCAATGTTGGAAGTATTCATGCCCTCCGTTATTATTCGGTTATAATTATCGAGGATCTTCTGTCAATCGGATCGCTAAAGGCGCTGGAGTTTTCTAACTGCCGGAATAAGTTCTCTTATCTCTTCATTCGAACAACGATGACGATCATCATTCGAATGTGGAACGGAGAATAATTATAATAATAACTGCTCATTCTCATTCTAATTTCATCTCTCAATTATTACTCGATTTATATATTTTCGGAATATTCAAGATTCGATGAAATAAAAAATCGAGCGTAAGTGGATACAAATTTCTATCTAAATTCTATTCCTTTAATTCTAATCATAGGGATATAAAATTGTACAAATACCCGAAAGCTGCTTGTTATACGAGCAAAAATATAAGTTTAAAAAGTAAATAAAGTACAATATATCAAATGTACGTTACAAAGAAGCGGAACACCTTACAAAACGAAAAAGAAATTAATGGCAACGTCGACACAAATATTTCATCATCGAGAAATACATTCTCTATTTATATATACACATAAATAGAAGGTGAGCATTGATTTCCGCCTCGAGCTTGATAAACCGACATCACCGAAGAAAATCATTAAAAATTTCTACAATATTTAATTATAAGTAATTATATTATATATATTAGATTTACTTGCACTGAAAGTGATAATAACTATGATTGCGCATTCCAAATGCTCGCGCTGACATTCTTTTTTTACTCCAAGTCGTGAAAAGCAACCTTGCTGACAGTCTTCAGTTTTTGACTAAAAAAAATGTCTCTAATCAATGTTTTGCATGACAATCTGCTATACCGAGTCGACTATTTTACGGGCAAAATAGTGATTTTAAATTTTCCATGTCGATTTTATCACAATGTGTAATGTAACTTCCGATCGAGTTGATCTTCTCTTCTTAGGTTCAGGTACAGTTCAATTTTAAACATTCATTACATAGTGAATGAATGACAAGAAATGAAACGATATTTTATAATTTCAGCTTCGTTACCTTTATCATCCTTTTCTCTATTCTGTTTCTCCTCCCCAGTTGTAACACAGAGTTACTACTACTGTTACTAATTAATAAATAAATCGCTGAAAAAGTATAATGCATTTCATTTTCACGAAAAATTATTCGTACGTTGTCATCTTGAATAATTTTCTTTATTTTTTAATGTATTTTTGAATTTTCTTTATTTTTTAATGTATTTTTGAAACAGACTTCTTAATAGGATTTTAGCCAGTCTGGTGAGTAGAGAAAGACATAATATCGGGTCAAATAGTTTCACGCAGCTGGTAAACAAAGTTATCCCCAGAGTGTTGTTGATTACGACACTTTTGGAATAGGGGAAAAATTACATTCCTTTTCCTTTTTTTTCATGCAACGCGAGATGGTGCATCCGATTGCCCTCGTTCCGTCCCGAGCAGGCTTAGGCATTAACGTCGCGTTGTTTGTATCGTCACAAAACATATCCTCTGTCGAAAACGTAGTGTCCTCGTTGAGGAACGTCGTAACGGAAGTCGCTCGATCGTGTCGCGAAAATTATAACAGATTCATGACACGTCACTGAAAAAAAACCGTGGTAAGATAGTTGATTCATATAGACGAAAGATAGCCATCGTGTCGCTTGAATGTTGCAAGTGCAACGAGTCACGACTGTGCAACTTTTCACATCGTTTTAACCACAAACTGCGTTGGAAAAGTTTGCTCTTCTGAGACAAACGACGAACGTGAGGAATTGAATAAATGGTGCACATATATACACGAACGTATACGCAATTGAGGCGGTGAAGAATAGTAATGTCGAGCGAGAACAGGTCTTGAATATTTGTAAAATCTTATCTGATAACTTCTGGCCATTAACGTGAACTCAATTATACTCTCCCTGGATATTTGATTCTTGATGAATATCTCACTATAGCCACATTCGTGTGCTCAATTCATTTAAGGTCATGCGTTGAAACGTTGATTTAAAGTGTTCTAAATTTACACATTGCAATTATGTTATATTGTATTATGAGTAACGTATCATGACAGTCATCTACCTATAACGGAACAAATCAGAAAATCGACGTAAGTCAGTGTTCATTAGTAACCTTAAAATGATGGAACAATTTAGTCACAACTTGGTACAATCATTATAACACAATCCTAATTAAATAATGTTCCAATGAATGGAGAAATAGAGGACCGGAGACATATTTACGTAGCACAATATTTTTTAGTGAAAGAAAAGTGCTTATACTGTTTGGTTTCTCCATTTTCCAATTACTAACTTGCTGCAGATGTCAGTTGACTGATATTAGATTTGTGATAATTATACTTAATATTCAAATGGTAAATTGAAGAACACGAGCTTATTTTCCATTCTGATGAAGTAATTTCCACAAAGCAAATTATTATGTTGAGGACTTTCTTGTTATGCAAGATAAATAGCGCACGCTGGATATTTACGATGGAAAAATGATTGGCAAGTAACATTTGAAGTTTAATTACCTCATCATTACAGTTATAAAGAGAATTGAAATTTTCGGACGTTTATTATTGTACTGTGTATCTTCGCCTACTTCAACATACTCCATTATTCTACTAAAACTTCAAAACGTGTGAAAAATTACACACGAAAGTATTTTCGTACACTTCGTGCTATTTTATGCGAAATACAAATGCATATGTAACAGGTGCGACAGTGTGATGTTGTGTTCTGCGGACACGGTGTGAAATTATACGTATGGGTACAAAAAAAAAGGAAAGGAAGGAAAAATGGAAAAAATACGTTTCCAATAAAGACATGTGAAAAAAACGAATACGAACAACCGCAATACAATACCGCATTATCATCGGTACGTTGGAATTCAATGCATTGTAAGGTGTCGTGGTGAAAATAGCAAGATAAGTTTGAAACGAGAAAGATTGGACGATCTCTCATGGGACTACACGATTAATTATCGAAACCATTGTCGAAACAGCGAATTCAACGTATTATCACTTTTTGCCGAGTAATTGGCAAGGTATCCATGGAATTTGCAACATTAGGCAAAATCTCGCCGAACTATGTTATTATAACTGGAATAGCTACACACGAACGTATATACACCGTTGAAACTATGAAATCCAGGTATTATCACAATTCGTCGTGAATTAAGAAAGATATCTATGGAACTAGTAGCATAGCACGAAATCTCAGGGAAACACATGATTATTTCACGAAACCATCGACGAAACCACGAAAGTCAACGTTTAATGCCGTTTCGACTTTAAATTGGCCAGATATCTCTGAGAACAGCAAGATTAAAGGGCCTGACGTGGATTTAAAGGAGTGTTTCACGTAATTCTCTTCGAAACAGTGAATTCATCGTATTTTCATGTTTGGTCGAAAATTAAGAGTGATATCTGTGAAACTTGTATGTTTAGATGAAATCACATATATATGTACAAAAAGGTACGAAGAGAGATATAGTGGAAGAGTTTCGAAGAGAGATATGCATAGATATTTCGCGAAAACATCCTCGAAACGACGAAATTAACTGTATAAACACGTTTTGTCGTGTAATTAGAAGAATATCTAAGAAACTAGAAATATTAGGCTGTATCTCATCGAAATATACAATTATATTACGAAATCATTGTCAAAAAGATGAAATTCAGTGTATTAACAAGTTTCGTCTTGAATTTAGCAAGATATGTGTGAAACTATCACGGTTAGATGAAATCTCAACGAAATATACGAGAATACCACGATATAATCGTCCAACAGTTGAAATTTAACGTAGACATGTGTTTCGTTGTGAAATTGGACAAATGTATATGAGACTAGCCTCATTTTACGTAGTCTCACAGTAGTATAACACTATTTTCTGAGAAAATGCCTCCGGAGCAATGAAATACAAGCTACTATCAAGTTTCATTGCGAAATAAGCGAGATGTATGAGAAACTAGAAAGGCTACATGAAATCACAGAGAAATATACATTTCATTCACGAAATTATCGTTGAAACAATTAAATTCAACTTATTAATACGTTTCGTTTTGATATTACACATATTTCGCGGGAAATAGTATAATTACCAGAAATCTGAGCGATAACTTCGATTATTTCACGAAAACACCTTCGAAACGATGAAATTTAGCGTATTTCCCATTTCGTTGTGAAAATAGCACTATATTTATTACACTTTATAGATAATAAGAAACCTCAGCGACGTACACGATTATTTCAAGGAAAAAATTTGGTAACAATGAAATTACACGTCCTATCTCGTTTCGTCCTGATAAAAGAAATATATCTCCGACACTAACAAGATTATGTGTTATCTCATCGAAATACTCGATAATATAACTTAAATAGCGCCGAAACCATGAAATTCAGCATACTGCATCGTTCGGTCGCTAAAATAGCAGGATTTCGATGAAACCATCAAGAGTAGCAGAAATCTCATCGATATATCTGAGTACTTCTGACTAACAGCTTCGAAACGATGAAATTCAACTTATCATCACGTTTCGCGGTGAAATTATTATACCAATAAAACTAGCAAGATTAGACAAAATCTCTGGGAAATATTTGATTATGTCACGAAAAGCTTGACGAAACATATGCATTCAACATATTACCACGATTCATCAAGAAATTAGAAGGATATCTGTAGAAAGAGATGGATTAGACGAGATCTCATCGGAACATACGATTAGTTCACAAAAACATAATGGAAACGATGAAGTTCCACGTATTATAGCTTTTCGCTTTGAAATTGTATAGATATCTATCAAGCTAACTTGTTTATACGAAATCTCAGCGAAACAAACAAAAATTTGATGAAAACATCGCCGAAACCATGAAATAAATCGTATCTGGTTTCGTAGTGATAGTAGCATCATATCCATATAGTTATCAATATTGGGAGTAATTTCAGCGGAATATAAGAATAGTTCATGAAAACTTCGTCGAAACAACGAAATTCAGATTTTTATCACGTTTTGTCCTGCTATTATGAAAGAAATCTGTGAAACTATCAAAATTAGACGAAATCTCAGCGAAATAAATGATTGCCAAAAAAATAAAAATTCGAAACATAGAAAATCAACGCATTAACGTCAAGAAAATAGCAACATATACATGAAACAAGCAAGATTCGACGAAATCACTTTGGAATGTACGATTTTGTGACGAAAACATCGAGCCGATGTAATTCAATTTATCATTACGTTACGTGAAATAGGAAACGTATATATGAAACAAGCAATATTAGGTGAAATCTCTGCGAAATATAAGACTATTTGACGGAAAATAGACCAAATTATGAAATTCAACGTACTACCACGTTTCGTCGTGAAATTAGAAAGATATCTGTGATACTACCAAGTATACGAAAGTACGTAAGTTCCTACTCACGTACATACATACGTTCGTAAAATCCTACGAACGTGCATACATACGTAAGTACAATCATAAGTTCACACATAACTACGCTTGGACATAACTAGTTTCGTACATGTTAAAATTTACTCACTCATATGTATGTGCATCCCAACGTACGATCGTAGGTACGTAATCATTTACAAAATATAAACATACTTACATACATACGTAGGTACATACGCAAGTCATTACATACATAACCATAAAAGTTCGAACTCAACTACGTACGTAGAAACAACTTACGGACTTACCTAAATCCTGCATAAATACTGACGTACAGACATACGGAATTTTATAACAAGGCATAAACGTACATGTGTACGTAAATAGATACGTAGGTTCATAACGAATTCCGCATATTCTGACGTACGAGCAGACATATGTACGTACAAACCTGCGAAAGTTCTTACATTAGTACATACACACCAACGATAGTTCATACACCCGTACGTATATATTTTCATCTTTAATTACATACATATATTTACAATCATTTATCACATACGTAAACTTAATGAATACATATCTAGGTATGCACTTATCTACGAACGTGTGTACACACATACCAACATAATTGCATACGCACAAACAGACGTTCTTACATACATATGTCTGGACAAACTTAAGAACGTACATACGTACGTACGTTCATAGCTATGTTCATACATACCTACGTACGGAATTACATACATACGTTGTTACGTACATATGTGCGCACATACTTAATTACTTACCTACTTAAATACAGACTTACTACGTACATACATCACTATATACATACATACGTACTTACGTACATAGGTGCATTTACAGTTAATTACGTACGTACATAAAAACGTACGTAAATACCTACGTACGTACATATTTGAGTACGTATGTACCGAAGGACGAACGTTCATGCGCACGTAAATATCTACGTAAATATCTATGTACATATGTTGGAATGTTGGTACGTATGTATGTAAGTAAGTAGGTATTTGTGAAAGGGGGTATGTTCTTACGTGGGTATGCATGAACCTAGGTATATGCTACGTATATGGGTAAGCATTTCCGTACGTTATTGCGATTGATCGTGTGTCATTTCGTACCTACGTATGTACATACGTAGATATATACGTAAGAATAAATGTCCTTACGTTGGAATGAACATACGTGTGTATGTGCATACGTAGTTACGTACGTCCGTAGGAATGTACAGACGTATGTACGTAAATTCGTCTATGTGTACTTACCAAGTTAAGTGCATCCACAGGTTTGTACATATTTGGGTATGTATGTTCGTAGGTATGCCAGTCAGTATTTATATACATACGTAGGTATCGCGTAAATAGGAATGCACGTACGCAGGTATGTAATTTCGCATGAAAGTACGTACGTATTTATGTTTTTACGTATGTATGTGCGTACGTATTTGTTTTACAACTAATGTATTTATGTTCTTAGGTATATATGTATGAATATATGTATGTAGGTGTCTACAAACGTATGTATACTCTTAAGCAATTGAGTATGTACTATCGTTGATGTGTGCGTATGTATACATGTACCTGCGTAGGCCTCTTCTTAGGTATGTCTGTACGTAACTAGATACATACGAATGCAGTTATTAGTATATATATCTCTGTAGGTTGGTACGTACGTATATATTTATATAACTTTGTATGTACGTACGTAGATATGTACCTACGTTTTTATGAACTAACATATGCATGTACTTAGGTATTTACTTACATAAGTACGTACGTACTTAGGTATTTACTTACGTACGTACGAACCTACGTATGTGTGTTCGTAAGAAGATATTTACGTACCTATATACTTTCGTAATTTGGTTTGTACGGAGGTTTGTTCGTACGTAGCATAGAATGTACATATCCGTATTTACTAACGTGGGTTTCTTACGTAGATATGTACGTACGTATTTGAAGACGAAAAGAGTTATATACGTAAGTAATTTTGTTCCTACGTAAGTGCATTAGTACGTAAGATTGTACACACGTATGTTTGTACGAACGTCAGTAAGTACGTATGGTATTCTGGTACGTACGAATGTGCGTACGCAGTTAAATCCGAACTTAGGTATGAACGTCCGTAATTATATACCAACTGGGGTATATACTTACGCAGTCTACTTGGATGGTATATATGTACGTACGTTGGTATGTACGTACATAAATGTTAATTTACGATGTAGCGAACTTACGTACGTTTGTAATTTCGTTGGTATTGGCTTACATTGATATGAGTGTACGTATATAATTACGTACCGATGAATGTCCGTATGTATGTATGTATGCACGTTAGAATGATCGAATATCGCTATTTTCTTAGAAACGTGTGTCCGTTCATTCGTGTGTACTTATACAGGCATGTGCGGACGTATATTTTCACGTATGTATGAATGACCGTAATTAGGTGTGGAAGAAAGTGTGTGTGTACTTAGACCAGTAAGAATGATACGTGACATCAACGTACGTACGTATTCTCTTCCATATAGAGGTACATATATAGCTATTTACGTAAGTAGGTTCGTAAGTAGTTATATAGGATGGTATGTATGTATACACGTTCGTGTGTACTTACGTAGGAATGACCATACGTATAAATGCATGGGATTGAGTATGTATATACGTTCTGATTTACGTATATACATACGAAGATATGCACTTACGAATGTGTGTACTTACGAGTGTTTGTACGTACGGAGGAATACCCACAAGTAGGTTTTAACGAACGTGGTTTTGAAGATACTTTGCAATGGACATACATTCACATGTATATTTTCATATTTACGTAAATAAGAATATACGTATATGTGTGCGTACGTAGGTATGTACGTACGTAGAAATATCCGCACGTATATGTGAACGTACATGGGCAATGTATTACTTTCATGTGTATATAATCTGTTATATAAGTATATATATACGTGTATAGCAATGTAACTATGTAGGTGTATACGTAAATAGGAATATCCGTACATATTCATGTACGTACGTGTGCTTGTACGTACTTTATTATGGACAGACTTACACATGTATAAACATAATCATTTACGGAAGTGCGAATGTTCGTGTATAGGTATATACGTACGTGTGTATATACATGGTTGGTACATATACATGCTCGTGCATACCTATATATGAAATTAGATAAGACGTTATATAATTGTGAACGTACGCAGTTATGTACGTAAGTTTGTATGCATGTCCTAAGGTATGTACGTCCGTAGGTATATACGTATGTAGGGATGTTGGTACGTAGCTTTATACGTACTTAGTTATGTACATATTTCTCTATCTACATTCGTAGTTATATACGTACGTTTGACTGTACGTACGTAGGTATATAATTACGTATATGTGTATGTTCGTAGGCATGTGTGTATTAACGTACGTAATAATGTAAGTAAGTATTTATGTTGTTACTTAGGTATGTACGGACGTGTGTTTGTACGTACTCATGTATAAACGGACATTAGTTACTAATGTACGATGTAACGACGTACGTAGATATGTGTGAACATAGGTGTGAGCTTACCAATGTACGTAGATATGTATGCAAATATTTATGCAATTATGTTCCTTTTTGTTTTGCGCGTATGTAGCAGTGTACGTACGTATGAATGCCATTACTAATTTATCAGCGTACGTATGTAAGTACGTACAAAGGAAAGTTTGTACGTATGCATGGACGTACGAAGATATGCACGAACGTCGTTACGATGATACGTAGTTCTGTTGCTACTTCGGATCCTATGTACGTTTTCATGTACGTACGTAGATGAGTACTAACGCAGTTATGAAGCAACGTAGGTATGTACGTAATCATGTATGCACCGTTTGTATGAACGAACGTGGTTGAGTTCGTAATTACGTTTCGGCGAAAAAATATGTGTACGTACGTAGGCATGTACATGAGTAGATATACGTACGTGTGTGTGAACGCTGTATGTATATACGTACGCAATTAAGTACATTAGTAAATATGAACGAAAAAATGTATGGTTGTACTTTGTTATGAACGAACGTTTGTACGTACGCAGGCACGTTAGTACTTAAGTATGTTTGCACGTATGTATGTACGTACGAGGTTATGTACGGAAAAATATAGATTTGTACGTAGTTACGTAAGTACGACTATTTGTACATTCGTAATTGTGCACATACGTGTATATATTCGTAGGTTTGTAGTTAAGTAATTACGTACGTGCGTACGTAAGAATGTACGTACGCAGGAATATACGTGCGTAGGTACGTAAGCACCTACGCAGGTACGTACGTACGTAGGAATGTATTTCATTTCACCGTTTCAGTTACTTTCTCTTGAAATATTCGTACATTTCGCAGAGTTTTCTTCCAGTCTAGAAAATTACATAGATATCTTGCTAAATTCAAGGCAAGGCCTTACATTACGTAACATGTCATTGTTTCGAGTATGATTTCGAGATATTTCCTTGAGATCTTTCTAATCATGCTAATTCTGTATATAACTAGCTTGTTTACATTACCATGAATTTCATGGTTACGACGTCATTACTGCGAAATAAAATTATATTTCGCTGAGATTTCGAATGACATTTCTATTTTAACGGCTACCTTGCTAATTTCACGACGAAACGGGATAATGCGACGTATTTCACCCAAACGACGATATTTTCAAAGTTTAGTATTTAACAAATTTGAAGACGAAACGTAAAAATCATTTGAAGCTCATAGTCTACACGGTGTTTTCGATATCTATTCTTATATTCGCAGAGATTAAACGTGATAATACGTTGAATTTCATTTTTTTTCAATTTTTTCGACTATGTTTTCGATATAACATTCTAATTCGATGAGATTTCATCTAATCATGGTATTTACATAGATATCTAGCTAATATCACGTTTTAATTGGCCGAATTATGTTTCGATCCAGTTTTCGTGATGTAATCGAATGTTTCTCTATGATTACGTCTAATGTTGCTGTCTTCATAGATATCTTTCTAATTTCACGACGGAAGGTGGCAAAACGTTGTTTCTCACTGTTTCGAAGATTTTTCGTGAAATAATCGCATATTTCGCTGAAATTTCATAAAATCTTGCTAGTTCCAAAGATACCTTGGAAACTCAATGACGAAACGTTATAATGCTCTGAATTTCATCGTCTGAAAGATGTTTCCGTGAAATAATGTTTTATTACTCTGAGATTTCATTTATTCTGCTAGATTCAAACATATCTTGCTATTTTCAAGACGAAAAGTTTTAATACCTTGTTTCACTGTTTGGAAGATAATACTGTGAAACAATTGAATCTTTCGCTGAGATATGGATTAATCTTTCTATTTACACAGTTATCTTTTTGATATTACAACGAAACGTTGATAATACGTTGAATTTCATCCCTTTGTCTATGTTCAGCGTAAATAATCGAATATCACGTGTGATTTTTTCTAATCGTGAAAATTTCATAGTTCTCCTGCTAATTTCTAGACGAAACGATATAATTCGTTGCATTTCATGGTTCCGACGATGTTTTCTTGTAGCTCTGAGATCCTTTCCAATATTTATATTTTCATACATCTATTTATAATTTCACTACGAAACAACATAGTACGATGAAATTCATGGTTTCGACAATGTTTTCATGAAATCATCATATTTAGAGCTGAAATATCGTCTAATCTTGCCCGTTGCATAGATATCATCCTATTATCAAGACGAAACGTTGTTATAATTTAAATATCATTTTTCCGACTACGATTTCGTGAAATAGCTGTATAAACTCTGATATTCCGTCCAATATTCTTGTTCCATAGATATCTATCTGATTTCACAGCGAAACATGTTTAAATTGATGGTTTCGACGACGTTTCCGTGATGTAATAAAAAATTTCGCGGAGGTTTCGTCTAATCTTTCTAGTTCCATACCTAATTTGTTAATAAAAGACGAAACGGGATAATACGTTGAATTCCACCGTTCTGAAGGTGTCCACGAGAAATATCGTATATTTCGTTGAGATTATGTCTAACATAGCTAGTTTCATAGATATGTTGCTAATTTCACGACGAAAGTTGTTATTATATCATTATCATCTTTTCAACTATGTTTTCGTGAAATAATCTTATATTTCACTGAGATTTCGTCCGATCGTGATATATAAATAAATTAATGTGATCGTTTATTTTTCTGCGATTTCCTCTAATCTTACTAGTTCGATTGATTCCTTGCTAATTTCGCCACTAAATGTGATAATTCGTCATATTCATCGTTTCGACGATGTTTTCGTTAGGTAATCTGTTATTTCTTGGATTTCGTCTAATCTTGACAGTTTCAAAGATATCTTGCTATTTTCAGCACGAAACGTGGTAATACATTGTATTTAATCATTTCGGCGTTTATGTGAAATAGTCGTGCATTTCTATTAGATTTCGTCTGCTCTTTCTATTTTTAGAGTTTACTTGGTGATTGCACGACAAAACGTGGTAATACGTTGCATTTCATCGTTTCGAGTATATTTTCGCGAAAAATTCCTTTCTTTCGTCGTAAATTCGTCATACTTTAGTAAAGGTTACGTATTTTCTTGTTATCTTGCCGTATCCTTTATAATACTGTATATTTCACCCTCTCGAATGTGTTTCCTTTGGTATTCGTATTTTTCATTATAGATGCGTCAAAACAAATTAATTTCAAAGATATTACTTCGATTTCACTACGAAACGGTGATAATAATTTAAATTACTCTTTTTTGTACATGTTTTAGTTCAAAATAGTTATTTTACATTTTAAGTGCGGTAATTCTCTCCATTTCCATAAATATATAGTAGTTACCACCAATTTTAAGAATCACACTATTTCGTTGATATTTTCGTGAAATAATCGTGATTTCCGTCTCAAATTCTGTAAAACATGTAAAAGGCAATGTATTCCATTGATAACATTAGACGACAGTGATAGTAAAGCAAATTTCAATATTTCGACGAAATTTCTGGTAAAATTCGTAAATTTCATTATAGATTAGGTAAATCACTATTTTCTCAAATATATTTTGTAGATATCACAACGAAACAGTGATAATACGTCGAATTTCTTTAATTCGACATCGTTTTTGTGCAAGACCCGAATTTTTCGTTGTAAGCAAGACAAGTCTAGCTGATTTCATGTATATTTCGTAATTCCCACCTAGTCAATGAGTTACACATTTTCGCGTATATATTAGTGAAATATTGGTGTCCTTCAATGTAATTTCTACAAAACTTGTGAAAAGCATTGGTATTCCTTTGATATCAGGACGAAAGTATGCTACGTTATTATCACAATTCCGACGAAGGTTTCCGAAGGTTATTCGTATTTTTCTTTGCTTCTTTGATGAAAATGATAATTTTATACCTATATTTCAAAGATTTCGAGACGAATGCGTGATAATAAGTTGATTCTCTCTCTTTCGACGATGGTTTCGTGCAAACTAATGTTCGTATTATTTGGAGTATGTTCGAGGAAAGTACTTAAGTCCGTATGTATACCAAAGTTCCAACCAAATAAGTGTGTTACCATGTTTCGCCGATATTTTGGGTTAATTTTCGTGTTTTTCTTAGTTAATTCGGAATAACATATAAAAGTAATCGGTGTTTCATTGAAACCATGTTTAATAAGAGATAATTCGTTACATTTCACTCTTTGAACGATTTTGTATCAAATAATTTTGTATTCAAATAATAACATTCCTTGTTGTATATTGAATTTCTCCGTTTTCTCGGTTTTCGTGAAAGATTTGTTAATCCCAGTGTAAGTACGGCGATACAAGCTCATTCTGTAGATATATAGTTAGATCACACCAATTCCATGAATTTCCAGTTTCGCCGAAGTTTACGTGATATATTCTCTTTTTCGTTTTGTAATCGGCAAATCCTGTAAAAGGCATTGGTATACCGTATAATGGTGAGGAAACAGTGGTAATACCTTAAAGTACCTCAACGTTTTAGTATCTTCAATTTCACTCTTTCGAATATGTTTTCCTGGAGTATTAGTTTTTTCTGTAGTTTCGGTAAAACTTATTCTTTTCATAGATATATCGTGTATTTCACTTCCCATTTGCGATGGTATGTCGAATCTCCCTTTCTGCTATGTTTTCGTGGAACATTCGTATACTTCGTTGTTCGAGAAACAACTTAATTTCAGAGGTACCTCTTATTTCTCACCAATTGAAGGCATTAACATTGTCCGACGATATTTCCCAGATATGTAACAGTTTTTCTTTTTAAATTCGGCGATAATTTTAGAAAACGTGGCTATTCCTTTGATATTGCGACGAAGCAGTGTTAATCCGTTAAAATTAACCCTTTCGACTATGTTTTCTAATGAAAATCTTTCATTTCCGGTTATATTCAATATTACATGCTAATTTCATATATATGCAGGTTCGATAAGATTTGATAATTTTGTATAGAATTTGTAGATTTCACGAAGAAACAGAGATAATATTTCGAATTTCTCTGTTTCGACTTTGTTATCTAGTTCGTGTTTTTCGTTGTAATTTCTACAATTCTACCTAATTTCATAGATAAAACATAGTTCCCTCGATGTCAATGAATTAACGTTTTTCGCCGATCCTTTCGCGATATATTCGTGTTTTTATCTGTAGGTTCGTAAAATTATTAAAAAGCATACTTATTCCAATGATATGGTGACGGAAATGTGATACAACGTTACACATCACTCTTTCGGATACGTTTTCTTGAAATATTCATAATTTTCGTCGTATATCCGTTAATACATATTAATTCATTAGATAGCAGATTTCAAGAGGAAGCAATTATAACAGTATGAAATACACTCTTTCGACGCTAATTGCAACAATCGTATTTTTCGTTGAAAAGGTGACAAAACTAGCCAATTTAAAAGTATTTCGTAGTTCCCACAAATTCAATGTGTTACACACTTTCGATGAAATTTTCGTGGTAACATTCGTGTTTTTCGTAGTTAATTCAGCAAAATTTATAAAAGCATAGTTGTGCCATTGATATCGAAACATAGATAATAAGTTAAATTTCACATTATCGACGATATTTTCATTATATAATTTTGTCTTCTGCTATAGACCCTATGAGACATGTTCATGTTTATAGATATTTCAAAGATTTCACGACGAGAAAGTGGTAATAAATAGAATTAATCTGTTTCATAGTCATTTTCGGGTTACAATCCCGTTATTCGTAACAAATTTAACAAAACATTAGAAGGGTGCTTTGATTTCAAGGTATTCTATTGATGTACCTTCGAAAATGTTATAATACATTGAATTTCAATCTGTGGTTAATGTTTTCAAGAGTAATTCGTATTTCACGTTTTATATTCTATAAAATATCATAATTTCACAGTTGTATCGTATATTTCACGACGAAACGGTGATAAAAATTTGAATTCCTCCCTTTAGACAGGAGTTTAGTGCAACATACGTTTTTTTTGTGTTAGCTCGGAGGAAGTTGCTAATTTCATAAACAGCTGTTTGTTTACACCAATTCTATATATCATCCAATTTTGCAAAAAGTTTTTTGAAATATTCACGTTTTTCGTTACATGTCAAACTTATAAGAGGCATTAGTATTTCATTGATATCATAACGAAACAATGAAAATGCGTTACATAACACTTTCTCGATGTTGTAATCAGGCAATATTCTTATTTACAGTTCTAGTTTCGATAAAACAAGCTAATTCCATTAATACTTCCTAGATTCCACTACTAAAATTTATAATAAATTGAATTCGCGCTTCAACGAGGTTTTCATGTAACATTTGCAATTTTCGCAGTAAGTTCGACAAAACTATATAATTACTTGAATATTTCGTAGTTCCCTGCAATTCAATGAATTACACTTATTCGCCGATACATGCATGAAATATTCGAATTATATTCGACAGAACTTCCAAATTGGAATTCCTATTCTATTGACAACATTTCTAAACAGCGATAAAACGTCAAATTTAAGTAGTGAATGAAGCTCGATATCAACGAAAACATCAAAATAAAGCTAAATCTACGCTAAATCATGGTTATTGCACGAAACATTCATGAAACGATGAAATTCAACGAAATAACGTGTTTCGCAGTGAAAGTAGCTAGTAATCTCAGAAAACATCAAAATTAAGTTAAATCTCCGCTAAATCACGGTTATTTCACGAAACATTCATGAAACGATGAAATTCAACGAAATATCGTGTTTCGCAGTGAAAGTAGCAAGTAATTTCAGAAAGCATCCAAATTAAACTAAATCTCCGCTAAAACATGATTATTTCACAAAACATTCATGAAACGATGAAATTCAACGAAATATCGCGTTTCGCAGTGAAAGTAGCTAGATATCTCTGAAAACATCAAAATTAAGCTAAGCCTCCGCTAAATCATGTTAATTTCACAAAACATTCATGAGACGATGAAAATCAACGAAATAACGTGTTTCGTAGAGAATGTAGCTTGATATCTATGCAAACATCAAAACTAAGCTAAATATACGCTAAATAATGGTTATTTCACGAAACATTCGTGAAACGATGAAATTCAACGAAATAACGCGTTTCGCAGTGCATTTAGCTAGATATCTCTGGAAACATCAAAATTGAGCTAAATCTCAGCTAAATCATGGTTATTTCACGAAACATTCCAGAAACGATGAAATTCAACGAAATAACGTGCTTCGTAGTGAATGTTGCTCGATATCTATGAAAACATCAAAACAAAGCTAAATCTCCGCTAAATAATGGTTATTTCACGAAACATTCATGAAATGATGAAATTCATTGAAATAACGTGTTTCGTTGTGAATGTAGCCAGATATCTATGAAAACATCAAAATAAAGCTAAATCTACGCTAAATCATGGTTATTGCACGAAACATTCATGAAACGATGAAATTCAACGAAATAACGTGATTCGCAGTGAAAGAAGCTAGAAATCTCAGAAAACATCAAAATTAAGTTAAATCTCCGCTAAATCACGGGTTTTTCACGAAACAATCATGAAACGTTGAAATTCAACGAAATATCGTGTTTCGCAGTGAAAGTAGCAAGTAATTTCAGAAAGCATTCGAATTAAACTAAATCTCCGCTAAAACATGGTTATTTCACAAAACATTCATGAAACGATGAAATTCAACGAAATATCGCGTTTCGCAGTGAAACTAGCTAGATATCTCTGAAAACATCAAAATTAATCTAAACCTCCGCTAAATCATGTTATTTTCACAAAACATTCAAGAAACGATGAAATTAAACGAAATAACGTGTTTCGTAGAGAATGTAGCTTGATATCTATGAAAACCTCAAAACTAAACTAAATGTCCGTTAAATCATGGTTATTTCACGAAACAATCATGAAACGATGAAATTCAACGAAATAACGTGTTTCGCAGTGAATGTAGCTAGATATCTCTGGAAACATCAAAATTGAGCTAAATCTCAGCTAAATCATGGTTATTTCACGAAACATTCCAGAAACGATGAAATTCAACGAAATAACGTGTTTCGCAGTCAATGTAGTTAGACGTCTCTGAAAACATCAAAATCAAGCTAAATCTACGCTAAATCATTCATGAAACGATGAAAATCTACGAATTATCGTGTTTCGCAGTGAAAGTAGCAGGAAATGTCAGAAAACATCAAAATTATGCTAAATCTCCGCTAAAATATGGTTATTTCAGGAAACATTCATGAAACGATGAAATTCAACGAAATAACGTGCTTCGTAGTGAATGTAGCTAGATGTCTATGAAAACATCAAAATAAAGCTAAATCTTCGCTAAATCATGGTTATTTCACGAAACATTCAAGAAACGATGAAATTCTACGAAATTACGTGTTTCGCAGTGAATGTAGCTAGATATCTATGAAAACATCAAAATAAATAAAAATCTACGCTAAATCATGGTTATTTCACGAAACATTCATGATACGATGAAAGTCAACGAAATAGCGTGTTTCGCAGTGAATGTAGCGAGAAAAGTCAGAAAACATCAAAATTAAGCTAAATCTTCGCTAAAACATGATTATTTCACGAAACATTCGTGAAACGATGAAATTCAACGAAATAACGTGCTTCGTAGTGAATGTAGCAAGAAATCTCAGAAAACATCAAAATTAAGCTAAATCTCCGCTAAATCACGGTTATTTCACGAAACATTCAAGAAACGATGAAATTCAACGAAATTACGTGTTTCGCAGTGAATGTAGCTAGATATCTATGAAAACATCGAAATGAATAAAAATCTACGCTAAATCATGGTTATTCCACGAAACATTCATGAGACGATGAAAATCTACGAAATATCGTGTTTAGCCGTGAATGTAGCAAGAAATCTCAGAAAACATCAAAATTAAACTAAATCTCCGCTAAATCACGGTTATTTCACGAAACACTCATGAAACGATGAAAGTCAACGAAATAGCTTGTTTCGCAGTGAATGAAGCGAGAAAAGTCAGAAAACTTCAAAATTAAGCTAAATCTTCGCTAGAACATGGATATTTCACGAAACATTCATGAAACGATGAAATTCAACGAAATTACGTGTTTCGCAGTGAATGTAGCTAGATGTCAATGAAAACATCAAAATAAATAAAAATCTACGCTAAATCAGGGTTATTTCACGAAACATTCATGATACGATGAATGTCAACGAAATAACGTGCTTCGTAGTGAATGTAGCTAGAAATCTCAGAAAACATCAAAATTAAGCTAAATCTCCGCTAAATCACGGTTATTTCACGAAACATTAAAGAAACGATGAAATTCAACGAAATTACGTGTTTCGCAGTGAATGTAGCTAGATATCTATTAAAACATCAAAATAAATAAAAATCTACGCTAAATCATGGTTATTTCACGAAACATTCATGAAACGATGAAATTCAACGAAATATCGTGTTTCGCAGTGAAAGTAGTAAGAAATGTCAGAAAACATCAAACTTACGCTAAATCGCCGATAAATCAAAGTTATTTCACGAAACATTCATGAAACGATGAAATACAACGAAATAACGTGTTTCGCGGTGAAAGTAGCTAGAAATCACAGAAAACATCAAAATTAAACTGAATCTCCGCTAAATCACGGTTATTTCACGAAACATTCATGAGACAATGAAAATCTACGAAATATCGTGTTTCGCAGTGAATGTAGCAAGAAATCTCAGAAAACATCAAAATTAAACTAAATCTCCGCTAAATCACGGTTATTTCACGAAACACTCATGAAACGATGAAAGTCAACGAAATAGCGTGTTTCGCAGTGAATGTAGCGAGAAAAGTCAGAAAACTTCAAAATTAAGCTAAATCTTCGCTAAAACATGGATATTTCACGAAACATTCATGAAACGATGAAATTCAACGAAATAACGTGCTTCGTAGTGAATGTAGCTAGATGTCTATGAAAACATCAAAATAAAGCTAAATCTTCGCTAAATCATGGTTATTTCACGAAACATTCAAGAAACGATGAAATTCAACGAAATTACGTGTTTCGCAGTGAATGTAGCTAGATATCTATGAAAACATCAAAATAAATAAAAATCTACGCTAAATCAGGGTTATTTCACGAAACATTCATGATACGATGAAAGTCAACGAAATAGCGTGTTTCGCAGTGAATGTAGCGAGAAAAGTCAGAAAACATCAAAATTAAGCTAAATCTTCGCTAAAACATGGTTATTTCACGAAACATTCATGAAACGATGAAATTCAACGAAATAACGTGTTTCGCAGTGAAAGTAGCTAGAAATCTCAGAAAACATCAAAATTAAGCTAAATCTCCGCTAAATCACGGTTATTTCACGAAACATTCATGAAACGATGAAAGTCAGCGAAATATTGTATTTCGCAGTGAAAGTAGCAAGAAAAGTCTGAAAACATCAAACTTACGTTAAATTGCCGATAAATCATAGTTATTTCACGAAACATTCATGAAACGATGAAATTCAACGAAATATCGTGTTTCGCAGTGAAAGTAGCAAGAAATGTCAGAAAACATCAAAATTATGCTAAATCTCCGCTAAATCATGGTTATTTCACGAAACATTCATGAAACGATGAAATACAACGAAATCACGTGTTTCGCAGTGAAAGTAGCTAGAAATGTCAGAAAACATCAAAATTAAGCTAAATCTCCGCTAAATCACGGTTATTTCACGAAACACTCATGAAACGATGAAAGTCAACTAAATAGCGTGTTTCGCAGTGAATGTAGCGAGAAAAGTCAGAAAACATCAAAATTAAGCTAAATCTTCGCTAAAACATGGTTATTTCACGAAACATTCTTGAAACGATGAAATTCAACGAAATAACGTGCTTCGTAGTGAATGTAGCTAGATATCCATGAAAACATCAAAATAAAGCTATATCTACGCCAAATCATGGTTATTTCACGAAACATTCATGAAACGATGAAAATCAACGAAATATCGTGTTTCGCAGTGAAAGTAGCAAGAAATGTCAGAAAACATCAAAATTATGCTAAATCTCCGCTAAAATATGGTTATTTCACGAAACATTCATGAAACGATGAAATTCAACGAAATAACGTGCTTCGTAGTGAATGTAGCTAGATATCTATGAAAACATCGAAATAAAACTAAATCTACGCTAAATCGTGGTTATTTCACGAAACATTCATGAAACGATGAAAATCAACGAAATAACGTGCTTCGCAGTGAATTTAGCTAGATATGTATGAAAACATCAAAATAAAGCTAAATCTACGCTAAATCATGGTTATTTCACGAAACATTCATGAAACGATGTAATTCAACGAAATATCGTGTTTCGCAGTGAAAGTAGTAAGAAATGTCAGAAAACATCAAAATTAAGCTAAATCTCCGCTAAATCACGGTTATTTCACGAAACATTCAAGAAACGATGAAATTCAACGAAATTACGTGTTTCGCAGTGAATGTAGCTAGATATCTATGAAAACATCAAAATAAAACTAAATCTACGCTAAATCGTGGTTATTTCACGAAACATTCATGAAACGATGAAAATCAACGAAATATCGTGTTTCGCAGTGAAAGTAGCAAGAAATCTATGAAAACATCGAAATAAAACTAAATCTACGCTAAATCAGGGTTATTTCACGAAACATTCATGAAACAATGAAAGTCAACGAAATAGCGTGTTTCGCAGTGAATGTAGCGAAAAAGTCAGAAAACTTCAAAATTAAGCTAAATCTTCGCTAAAACATGGATATTTCACGAAACATTCATGAAACGATGAAATTCAACGAAATAACGTGCTTCGTAGTGAATGTAGCTAGATATCTATGAAAACATCAAAATGAAGCTAAATCTACGCTAAATCATGGTTATTTCACGAAACATTCATGAAACGATGAAAATCCACGAAATATCGTGTTTCGCAGTGAAAGTAGCAAGAAATGTCAGAAAACATCAAAATTATGCTAAATCTCCGCTAAGATATGGTTATTTCACGAAACATTCTAGAAACGATGAAATTCAACGAAATAACGTGCTTCGTAGTGAATGTAGCTAGATTTCTATGAAAACATCAAAATAAAGCTAAATCTTCGCTAAATCATGGTTATTTCACGAAACATTCATGAAACGATGAAAATCCACGAAATAACGTGTTTCGCAGTGAAAGTAGCAAGAAATGTCAGAAAACATCAAAATTATGCTAAATCTCTGCTAAATCACGGTTATTTTACGAAACATCCATGAAACGATGAAATTCAACGAAATTACGTGTTTTGCAGTGAATGTAGCTAGATTTCTATGAAAACATCAAAATGAATAAAAATCTACGCTAAATCATGGTTATTCCACGAAACATTCATGAGACGATGAAAATTTACGAAATATCGTGTTTAGCCGTGAATGTAGCAAGAAATCTCAGAAAACATCAAAATTAAACTAAATCTCCGCTAAATCACGGTTATTTCACGAAACACTCATGAAACGATGAAAGTCAACGAAATAGCTTGTTTCGCAGTGAATGAAGCGTGAAAAGTCAGAAAACTTCAAAATTAAGCTAAATCTTCGCTAGAACATGGATATTTCACGAAACATTCATGAAACGATGAAATTCAACGAAATTACGTGTTTCGCAGTGAATGTAGCTAGATGTCTATGAAAACATCAAAATAAATAAAAATCTACGCTAAATCAGGGTTATTTCACGAAACATTCATGATACGATGAATGTCAACGAAATAACGTGCTTCGTAGTGAATGTAGCTAGAAATCTCAGAAAACATCAAAATTAAGCTAAATCTCCGCTAAATCACGGTAATTTCACGAAACATTCAAGAAACGATGAAATTCAACGAAATTACGTGTTTCGCAGTGAATGTAGCTAGATATCTATGAAAACATCAAAATAAATAAAAATCTACGCTAAATCATGGTTATTTCACGAAACATTCATGAAACGATGAAATTCAACGAAATATCGTGTTTCGCAGTGAAAGTAGCAAGAAATGTCAGAAAACATCAAAATTACGCTAAATCGCCGATAAATCAAAGTTATTTCACGAAACATTCATGAAACGATGAAATTCAACGAAATAACGTGTTTCGCAGTGAAAGTAGCTAGAAATCTCAGAAAACATCAAAATTAAGCTAAATCTCCGCTAAATCACGGTTATTTCACGAAACATTCATGAAACGATGAAAATCTACGAAATATCGTGTTTCGCAGTGAATGTAGCTAGAAATCTCAGAAAACATCAAAATTAAGCTAAATCTCCGCTAAATCACGGTTATTTCACGAAACACTCATGAAACGATGAAAGTCAACGAAATAGCGTGTTTCGCAGTGAAAGTAGCGAGAAAAGTCAGAAAACATCAAAATTAAGCTAAATCTTCGCTAAAACATGGTTATTTCACGAAACATTCATGAAACGATGAAATTCAACGAAATAACGTGCTTCGTAGTGAATGTAGCTAGATATCTATGAAAACATCAAAATAAAGCTAAATCTTCGCTAAATCATGGTTATTTCATGAAACATTCATGAAACGATTAAATTTAACGAAATATCGTGTTTTGCAGTGAAAGTAGCTAGATATCTCTGAAAACATCAAACTTACGCTAAATCGCCGTTAAATCATAGTTATTCCACGAAACATTCATGAAACGATGAAATTCAACGTAATATCGTGTTTCGCAGTGAATGTAGCGAGAAAAGTCAG